>OW026368.1:81612390-87160619 GCA_932273885.2 Leucozona laternaria | reverse complement strand
TAAAAAAAAAGAGAAAAAAACGGGTGGGGGGAATGTCCAAAAAACGCTAGGTACCAAGTTTAAAGAAAATCGACCCATCCGTTTAGGCTGTAGTCGAACGACAGACAGACAGACAGACAGACAGACGGACGTTTTTGCGAGACCCACTTTTTTCGACTTCTCTATCATCGTAATGTAAAGTTTGATCAAAATCTCGAGTTCGATTTTTTGTACGAATCCATAACTTCCCATATAGTACCTATATCGCAAGTAAAAATAATGAACACACCCGATCGGGATGCACTATTAAAAAGTTTTTTATTTGGAAATGTCAAAAATCTATGTACAACCAACAGAAAGAGAAAACAACAAAAGCTCGTGGTAGTGAATCAATCTGGTAATTAAAATTTGAACAAACAGTAGACCTCGGTAGAGAAACTATTAAAATATCATAACGGTGAAATGGGGTTAAATGAAAAAAGACGTATCCGATGGAAAAAAAATCTTCCTGCGTTTAAAATGTTATTCTTAGAAAATGGCTTTGAAGATATTTTTTTTCAAATTTTGTTATGCATAGGGTGAAATAGATAAAAATTAAAAATGTCCGATTTAAGATATTCTTTTTGGGATATATTGAATATTTTTACTTGCGATATAGGTACTATATGGGAAGTTATGGATTCGTACAAAAAATCGAACTCGAGATTTTGATCAAACTTTACATTACGATGATAGAGAAGTCGAAAAAAGTGGGTCTCGCAAAAACGTCCGTCTGTCTGTCTGTCTGTCTGTCTGTCTGTCGGTTCGACTACAGCCTAAACGGATGGGTCGATTTTCTTTAAACTTGGTACCTAGCGTTTTTTGGACATTCCCCCCACCCGTTTTTTTCTCTTTTTTTTTAGGACCAAAATTAACAGTAGCAGTCATACAAAATTTCTTGGCCAAAAAGGAAAAACTTATTTTTCTCAAATCCAGCGCTACCGAATTTGTTTTTAAGAACTCAATAAATTTAAATAGTTATAAGTTGCCGTTTAATAAAAAAAAATGGTCCGAAAAATGGTTATTAATGGTACCTCCCAAAGAACCATTTTTTTGATTTTCGCTTTTCTCGAAAACGGTTAAACTGATTCTGATCAATTTTTTTATGAAGAAGTATTGACACATTCTAAATAATATTGTGTACCAAAATTTTCAAAAAAATATTTTTTAGATTTTTAAAAAAAGTTTTAATATTTTTTTTTGAAAACTCAACATTTCAAAAACGACTTGGTCGATTTTTATTAAACTTGGTAAATAGCAGTTTTTTAACTTTATCTAGAAGATTTTTGACAAAAATTATTCTAATACCCAAAACTAACGGTGCCTCTCATACAAATGTTAAAAAACCGTTAAGAAAAATATTTTGTTTCTCAAAAACGACTCCTACGATTTTCATAAAAGTTTTTTTTTGTGTTAAAATTAGTACGATCTACCATTTGAAATTTTTAAAGTTTATATTTTAGGTTTATTAACAGTACCTCTCATATAACGTTTTCTTTGATTTTCGACTATCTCAACATTTGATCAACCGAATAAAATTAGATTTTTTATACAGAAGCTTGTAACAAATATAAATAAAATTGCGTATCAAAATTTTCTAAAAAATGATTTTTGGATTTTTAAAAAAAAAATCAAAATTATTTTTTGAAAATTCGATATTTCGAAAACTGGTAGCAGATTTTTTTGTGAAGTTCAATTTATAACGCAACATTAATAAATGCATTAAATTGGCGTACCTATTATTTTTCTCAAAAATGTTAACGAAATTTTATATATAAAAAATTAAATATTTTTAAAACCGCTCCTACGATTTTCAAATTTTTTTTCTCATAAATAAAGATTTATATAAGAAATCAGATGGTGTACATCGCGTTGGGTTAAAACGGATTCAAAGTATTTTAATCAATTTCTTTTTAATTTTGTTGATTTAAAACAATTTACCAGTTTAAATAGTATAATTTCCTTTTATGCATATTGCATATGTCCAACACTAGGCTATATTGTTAATTTTTGTATACTCACATAATACCACCTGAAACTAAACTAAGATTTGGCAAATGGATAAAATATATACTCCCATAGCTAATTAATTTCAGACTATAGCACCACAATGTGATCGCGCATAAGAGCAAGTTCGTGCGACCCAGTCGTGCATATTTTTTCTACTTAATTTCCAACCTGATTTCGTGCAAATTTTGTTGAAATTATATAATTTTGCCGTAAAAAAATAATAATATACTAAATTTGAATTATTTTGTTTTTTCTTTTTTGCAGATTTGGAACCAGTCCATTCTATTTTGTAAGAGTTTGTATAAGAAATAATGACTCATTGGAACGTAAATAGGCCTTAAATCGAGTTATAAGTGTACTGTAAATAATACAATAAAAAAATGTACGTCCATTTACATATACAGGGTGATTCGCATAAGATATGACAAAAATCTAGAGCGTGTAAGTAGGGTTGAGACAAAAAAAATCCTATGCAATAGGGTCTATTTCCCCCTGTTAAGCAAGGAGGCGGTAATTTTCTAAAAAAATTACTTAAAACAGAAAAAAATTACGGTAACACTAGCAATGCCATGCTATAAATTTTTGTAAAGTCAGAAATCTCTTCTTTTATTTTCTTTTTAAATAAAGTTGATAAAGTCAAAAGTATTCGAAAAGTTAATTTTCAAACTTTAAAAATATGTTTGTTCAATATTTTACGTTATTAAGTAGTAATTTTGTTTTTAATATTCAATGTTTTTTTTTAAATTTTTAGTCAAACACAAGAAACCATATGCTAAAACCTTTTCCAGTTCCTTAGAAAATTGAAATTCCGTTTCTAAAGCCCGAACCACACTACTCTCGTGTGGTGTGTTGTGGAGTAGTGAGTCGCTGTCGCTCTAATGTATTTCATAGATTTCGACACAACACATCACACGATACAAATATGGCTCTACGCATATGAAATACACTAGAGCTATAGTGACACACTACTCCCCAACACACCACACGAGAGTAGTGTGGTTCGGGCTTAAGTCAATCTAAAGATCCTATTTCCACAAAGTAGTTTGAAAGTAGATTTATATATTTACAATTTTTTCAAAAAGTAAAAGACATTTAAGCATACAGTTTTTTTGTTTTTGACTAAAAAAATTTTAAGAGCATTGAATTTTGAAAACAAATATAGGGCTTAATTTGGTAAAATCTTGACGAAAAATTAATTTGTAAATTTTTTTTCAATATTTTGAGTTTGAAAATTAATTTTTCAAAAACTATTCTTTAAAACAACTTTATTTAAAAAGAAAATAAAAGAAGAGATTTCTGGCTTTACAAAATGGTATACCATGGCATTGTAAATTTCACCCTTATTTTTTAGTATTTTTTTTTCTCTTTTAATCCAATTTTTTTGAAAATTGCACCTCCCAGCTAAACAGGGGGAATTAAACCCCCTACCATACGAATTTATTAGGGGTATACGCGCTCTAGCTTTTTGTCACACCATATGCGAATAACTCTGTAGGTATGTATATTAATATTTAATTTTAAAAGTACTCAAATATTTTATTATTTTTCAGATGTCAAGCGCAGACAAAAATACATTCAAAGAACTTCAATCAAATCCAGATGCCTTAAATGTTTTGCAGTTAAACGACGACTGCCTCATAAATATCTTCAGCTATTTAAACAATTATGAACTAATTGACTTACTAGGAACCTGTCGAAAACTAGACGAAATAATTCACATCAATTTGCGAAGATGCAAAGATCTTAGTTTTAATTTTAGACATTTTAGTTCTGACGATAAAAGATTATTACATGTTGTAAGTCCATATCTTACAACGATTGAACTTTCTGTAGGTTATTCGATAAGTTCTGAAATAGTTTTGGCTGCCCTGGAATTAATACCAAATTGTAAGAAATTAAGAAAATTTCGATTGCACTATGTTGTTATGCGTGAAAAATATTTAAAACTCATTGGTAATATTTCAAATAATTTAGAAAAGATTGACTTGAGTTTTTGCCAACTTACCGATGAACTTATGGCTGAGTTTTTTAAATGGAAGTGTAATTCCTTGAAGGAGATCATTTTAATTGGAAATTATACATTCTGGGGTGTGTCGTTAATTTATCTTAAGAATCTTAAATCTCTTACAATCGAAAATCATGAGAACCTGAAAATCAATTTAGAACAGTTGAAGTTAAATAATCCAAAGGCTGAGATTATTATTTATGGTAAAGGTCGATTGAAAAAAATTATGGATGTGAATTTGTGAATAAAAGTTATGTTTCCATTTAAATTTTCCTGTAGGTTATTGGATTTAAGAATAGGAACTTTTGCTTTTGGAAATGATGAAAGAAGTGAATTTTACTTTGGAACAATAATAATAAAGTAAGTATAACCTACTGCTGAGGGCTGAGGAAGTG
This sequence comes from Leucozona laternaria, assembly GCA_932273885.2. Taxonomy (NCBI): domain Eukaryota; kingdom Metazoa; phylum Arthropoda; class Insecta; order Diptera; family Syrphidae; genus Leucozona; species Leucozona laternaria. The sequence continues at coordinate 87,156,191 of OW026368.1, read as the reverse complement.
TTTATGTTAGAGCTGGGATAAATGGTTCGCAGCTCTAATGTGGTACTAGTATTTATCTCGAAGCTTTGATAAATGCAGATTTACTTAGATATTTTTGTTTAAATGATTAATGATTTTATCATTAAATGATTTATTTATTTATAATTGAGCTTATTACTAGGTTTACAAGTTTCTTGATTCTCTCATTATTTTATCATCACACTGCAACTCTTCACAACAGCAAGTATTTGAAAGAGTTTTGACAATTGTAACGTTCTCTGCATATATGAAGTGACCATAATACTTCAATACAGATGGTATGTCATAATTAAATTAAATAAAAAGGACGCGCTCTAAATGGCTACCCTGTGGTATTCCAGAATTAACTTTTAACTTATTTGATTGGCGAACATTGAATTTGAAAAGAAGCGAATAAGATCTATTAAATAAATAAGATTGGAGCCACCCACGTTACAAAATTTTGATTAAATTTCGTACCTGTATGACCAAAATTATTGTGAGAAGACTGCATGTCAAGTTTTTGGCAAACAAATTGACATAATGAAAATAACCATTTCAGGCTTTTGAAAAAATCTAATTATCTTAATATTAATATCTTAATCTTAAATGTGTTTGTCTGTTTGTTCCACTATACCGTCTTAAATATTAAACTTTTCACGAAACTTGGTGAAAAGTTTCCTTGGATCATAAGTCATAACTCATAACAATGAACATATGTAGGCTTGATATTTTTTTTTCAAAAGTTGAGTTTAAAATTGTATTAATTTTTTAGACATATGTATATCTCATTAAGCCGGAACCATACTAGACTTATGCGAACTTAACTCAACTTAAGCAACCAAGCGAATACAGACTCTTATAAAAGGTGATTTTTTAGCTGGTTTGGTTTTGGCAACACTGGTTTTGACAGCTGACGTATGTTTAGTACCTTGTGTCACTGTCAAACAGCTTCAGTTTGGTTTGCAATTTAACCATGGATCGTCTTACAAATGAACAACGCTTGCAAATTATTAAATTTTACTATCAGAATTCGTGCTCGGTTCGAAATGTTCAACGCGCGCTGCTTCCATTTTATGATCGGCATTCTCGACGATCTGAGCAGTCTATTCGGAAGATTGTGACCAAATTTCGCACCAAATTTACTTTGTTGGACATTAAACCACCAACACGTTTACGTACTGTGCGTAGTGAAGAAAATATTGCGGCCGTATCAGCTAGTGTGACAGAAGACCGCGAAATGTCGATTCGGCGCCGTTCCCAGCAGTTAGGCCTTTGTTACAGCACTACGTGGAAAATTTTGCGGAAGGATTTGGGCGTAAAGCCTTTTAAGATACAGCTGGTGCAAGAACTAAAGCCAGCCGACCTACCACAACGCCGAATTTTTGGTGAATGGGCTCTTGGAAAGCTGGCCGAGGATCCGCTTTTTTATCGAAAAATTGTGTTCAGCGATGAGGCTCATTTTTGGTTGAATGGGTACGTAAATAAGCAAAATTGCCGCATTTGGAGTGAAGATCAGCCAGAAGCATTACAACAGCTACCAATGCATCCCGAAAAAGCCACTGTTTGGTGCGGTTTATGGGCCGGCGGCATTATTGGGCCATATTTCTTCAAAGATGATGCGAATCGCAGCGTTACTGTCAATGGTGAACGCTACCGAGCGATGATAACAAACTTTTTTTTGCCCGAAATGGAAGTTCTTGACTTGCATGATATGTGGTTTCAACAAGACGGTGCCACATGCCACACAGCACGCGAAACAATGGCGCAATTGCGAGGCGAGTTTGGTGAACAGTTAATTTCACGTTTCGGGCCGGTCAATTGGCCGCCTAGATCGTGCGATTTGACACCATTAGATTATTTTTTGTGGGGGTATGTCAAGGCTAATGTCTATAGGGACAAGCCCGCTTCGATTGACGCACTGGAAGCCAACATCCATGCATTCATTCGTGAGATACCGGCCGATATGTGTGAAAGAGTATGCCAAAATTGGACTCAGCGGATGGGCTACCTGAGACGCAGCCGCGGTCAACATTTGCATGAAATTATCTTTAAACATTAAATTGCAAGGTTCAAACTATCGATTCAAATAAATATTTCATTCATTTTTTCGAATTTTTTGTGTTTTTTTTTTAAAAAGTTCTAAACCTCTTAAAAAATCACCCATTATATATGGTTAACCATAATAGCCGTTCTGCTCAATTTCGATACAACTTTTGCGAACTTAAGCATGAGCCATTGAAATGGCTCTGAACTTAAGCAAATGTTGCAGCTGAGTTAATTTCAGATAAGTCTATTATGGTTCGGCCTTAAGGCTACAGCCACGCCATGAGCGACGAGTTGGTGAGTGTTGAGCGACGAATTTGAGCCACAGATTAGCCATATGACTATGAGAATGTTTCGTACGTTTCACCCTCCAAAACCCATTTGTTTACATTGTTGTATTTGTATTTTTTTCCCGCGTCGATGAATAGATGTGAATTGCAACAACAAGTTAACCAGGTATGTGAAGATCCCTACTGTCTATGTGTGAGATTTTTATACACAAATTTTCATTTTTTATCTGATAACTGGTCAGTTCAAGCTTGTAGGCAAATTAAAATGGCTGCCGGGGATTCTCATCTTCATGTGGCTAATCTGTGATCTGAGCGATGGGTGGCCATTTACTAAACGTCGTCCCTGAGCTATTAGTTGCGGAAATGCCATCGTCAAGTGCGTCTCGTTGTAGCTTTTTAATTGAAAGTCGCGTTCATATTTGAGGCAGTGAGAACCATAGTGGCCTAACTGATTTTTGCACTTCTTTTTGAAGTGGCGAAATCTAATATTTACACTTACGAAAACAAATTTTTTGAAGCAGTTATATACTTCATCAATCTATAGATATTATTGTTTAAAAATAAGCAGATTTTTGGTGCAATAAACATAAGTTTTCATCTGTTTAAAAAAAAAGTGCGAAAATCAGTTAGGCCACTCTGCTTCTCATGGCCTCATTTATAGAGCTATAATATGACAATTCTCTGCAATTTGCTTAACCTCAGCAATATTGTATACCTCGGCCTCACTTACTTATGAGGTTTTCCATTGGTAAAATAAATCAATTTATTTTTGATTTGGATCTGTCAAACAGCCGATTTTGACCATCTTTTCGTTCCATTGGGCATAATAAATTGATTTATTTTTTATTTAAAATCAATTTTGCAAATCTAAATTTTTCGGCAGATTAACCCCTCCCTGTACTAACACTAACATAATTTACAGCTGTCAGTTTGGAATTGATTAATTTATTTTAGGGGTAAAAATTATGTTCAAAATATTTAAGAAATAATCACTCATAATAAATGGAACCAGTTTAAAATTAATCGGTAAATTCATCAATCTCATCTTTATCTTCTAAAAGTGCATCAAGAGATGAAGTTTTTTTTGAAATTTTAACACAGAAAAGAAACTACACGAATACGACGACAAAAATAAATCAATTTGAAAAAGTGTTCCATTCGCCATGAAAAAAATCAAAAATTAAATTGAAATCTGAATTTACCAATGGAAAACCCCATTAAAGTGCTTAAAAATTGCAAGAAGAAATTGCATCACTTAAAAGCAGTCTAATGTTCGGTTTCACAAATATTTAACAGGCTTTTAAATTTTTAAATGACGCATTTTGTATGGAACAAAGGTCATTTAAATATTTAAAAGTCTGTTAAACAGTTAAAAGGGCTTTATGAAATCAGCCATAAGCTTCCGAAAAATTTAAGCGTTCTTTTTCTATGGAGATATTATTAATAAAAATATTCCATTTTATGTAATGCTGTAGGAATGCGTTTATTTGTAAACGGAGAGATAATAGGTCTGCTTATATATTCGTACAAATTTGTACGACACGTTGCGAAACTTTTCACAAATTTTTCTTTGTTGAGACACGAGAGGATAAGAAATTTCGCCTCCATGAAAAAAAACTTCATAACACAAATGTCTGTTTGCAAGAAGCATAAAACTCTTTATTTTTTTCAAAATTTTCTATTTGTAGTGTGAAATGGGGTCAAAATAAAAAATTGTCCGATTTAAAAAAATTCTTTTTGTGTTTAAAAGGTTATTTCTAGGGTATGGCTTTTTAGAGATTTTTTTTTCAAAAAAATTGCTTTTTTTTAGGGGTAAAACAAAAATGTAATATTTGAATTATTGAAATTTTTTTGTGGGGTAAAAACGAAGTGGTATCCGATTTCAAAAAATTATGTTTGTGTTTAAAACGTTATTTTTAGTGAATGTGTTGAGATGCGCGATAAATAAAATATAACTATATCCTTATATTTTATTATTAATTTAATGAACAATAATATAACAAAGTTAATTCAAAGAAAGAAATATTTCGAATGAGAAAAAACAATGACAATATTAACAAAATAAACAACGTTGCTAATAGATGGAAAATAAAATTATTGTGAAAATGAAAGTATATACAAATTCAAGTAGTTTTTATATTCTTAACAGAATGGCTTTAAGGAAATTTATATTTCAAAAATTTATATTTATAGGGTGAAGTGAGGTTAACACAAAAAAGAGATAAACGATTTCAAAAATTTTGTTTGTGTTGGAAAGGTTATTTTAAAAATATGCTATTTATACTGTGAAATAGGATACAAATAAAACGATGGTTTTCGAATACAAAAAATTCATTATTGTGTTGGACTTAGATGATCATATTTTTTTAGAAATTTAGCCATTCATAACGTGTAGTAGATAGTGTAGTGTGCAGTACAAAAAGTAGTTTAAATATTTGTGTATTTGTATTTTCTTTTATAATTTGTATGCGTAGCTTAGGTTTCATAACGTGTAGTAGGTAGTGTAGTGTGTGTTACAAAAAGTAGTTTAAATATTTATGTATTTGTATTTTCTTTCGTAATTTGTATGCGTAGCTTAGGTTTGTCTACGTACAAAGCTGGGCAGGCCAGCTAGTTATTACTGAACACAATAATTAAGGCTTGAAAAAACTTCTTTTGATGAAGAAAGTTCTGCATACTCCTATCGCTAACCGTAGAGGTTAAACATAATCACAATCGAGGAATGATGCTGAATTCCTTAACCTGAGTAAAACTCAGCTTTAGAAAGAAAAATTTTCCCAAAACTCAGATTTCGATAAAACAAACCTTGATAATTTATTTCATTCCACCACTGCCTGGCAATTTTTTTTCGTTAGCCACAAACTTTTTGCTTATACCTTAATCAAAACTTGTAATATGTATCTACAAAAAAAAAAAATGTTGCTCATTCAGTAAACATTCTTTGGCTTTAAGATACATTTTTTTTCGATTCGGCGCACAAAGTTCAAATTTAAGCTGAACCATGCATTTGCACGAAAATATTTGTTAAAAGGGAACATTTTTTTTTTGTCATTCATTTCATATTGTAAACGTCAGTTCTCAGTCCTCATTTTCGAACGTTCACACATTTTTCATAGACATTATTTTTTTTTTTTTCGTTGAAAGTCCCTTAAAAAATCTGTTAACAATTGAAATTTATTAATTTAAATTGAAAGAAAACAACAAACCATCATATCGAATATTCAATAGAATCTGAAATCAAATTTAAATTGTTTCATCAGCAAATACGTTTCGAAATGAAAAAGTGAAAAAATAAACAGCAAGCAATTGAATTTCATTTTCTGATAAAAAAAAAATAAACTAAAAATAAACTTTTGGCCGTTCTGTTTCTTTTTCCTCGCAATATAGCTATAGCTATACTTTTTTTTACTTGAGTGATTTCTTCAAAGTTCTTTTTTTTGTTGGTCTAGCCTCTAGCATCGAAGTGAAGAATTGAGAAAAAAAGTTATCCAATACACCAATAATAACTGATTGAAGAACAATTAATTTGGAATGGGTATATCAACGGACCCCCCTTTGCTAGATGTGGAACTGCCATCAGCCCTGCTCGAATCGCCTTCAGTGTCAACATTTCTGCCAGAGGAGGAGGCATCAATGTGCCCCCTCCTGTCGACAAATTCCTCCACCCCGCTCGCCTTCTCGCATCCCCTAACGCCAAGTGCCGACAATGACAGTAATAATTCCAATTCGGGAATTTGTGAAGATACTAAAGCCGAAACAAGTTCGTCATCGGGCAGTAGTTCGGGCATCGGAATGGATGTCACAGACGCAGCAGCAGCCAGTCTCTTCAATAATAACTCCTATCATCATCTTCGAAAAAACAACAATGAAGTGATGCAGGTCAGTCGCCAATATTAATTATTATAATTAATTAACAAAAATTAAAGTTCAGTGTTTGTGATATTATCCGAGTATCAATTTTGATATAAGTTCGATGTGTAAAAATGGCAAATGAAGGTCAAGAGTGTGTGAAATGAATCATTTAAGCCGTTTTTGTTTAGCTTGAGAAAAATACATAAATAAATTAATGTGCATTAAAGTTAAAGAGAATGCAAATATCTACGTCATTTTATGCATTTCAATTGCAATGATAGTTGAAACGTGATATAACGACGCATAAGCTATATTTTATTGTGAATGTTTTTTAGAAACTTTTTTGCCTCATGCAATGTGGTTTAGGTGTTTTTATTATTTATTTTAGTGAGAAAAAAAAGTTATTTAAAATGTTTGTCTCATGTGACTATAATTTATTATTATTGTAGAGCTACGCATAATAAGCATGAAAAGTTTTGATTTTATTTGTATAAATGTAAAACTAAAAGATACACACTTTCTATTGTTTTGTTATTATTTTTATGAAATGTTTTTTTTTTTTTTTAAAGTCGGATAAATTTCAAAATTTCATAGAAGAAACAAAAATATTTACGGTTATAATTATTAGCGACATGCCCTAATATCGATTGCTCGAATATGACATCAGAGTATTGTTGAAGGAGCTGCAAGAATTTTGTAGGAGATATAAAATATTTGTATAGCAAACTGCTTAGTTTTGTAAAACAACATTTTTCGTTTTGCTATTTTTTATTATAAAAAAAAACAATTGAACGGCTGCTGCTTCTTAAACTTACATAAAAGTACCTAAATACGAATTACATAAATGAAACAAGCTTGAATCTCAATTAATGTAATCTTAATCTTAATAATAAAGGGTGTTTTTTTTAGACGCGTGTTTTTCATGAAGAAATAAAATGCCAATAATTTAATATTATGGCAAAGAATTTAGCTTAATTATAAAGATAAGACTTTGCCATTATGTTTTAAAAAGAAAAATGGCTCTTATAAATTCCAGCCGAGAGGCCCAGTTTTCGAAAGCTCCAAATGTTGCGCACTATGGCGGGTGGACTCATTCGGGTCTTCTTCGATACTCTGCTCCACAGCAGCTATAGCGTCTTCGGTGCGCACTGTCCGGCCGGCGTCTCTGAGGATGCGCATTATCCACTAGAGTAAACATGGTGCGAAACCGATCCATGGTTGCCCGAATTTATGCGCTTTTGCGATTTTGCGATTATTTCGACCGCATATTGGACACAGCGCGGGATGCGTCACGCGAACCGAACCATTATTTTGGTAATAAATTTGCACGATTTGTTAACATTTTTCAGGGTAAGTCTATTAATTATTATAAAATGGCAAACCAAATTGAGCATAAATCAAGTGACAACTGTCAAAAAGACCAACTCCGAAAAAAGTAAACCACACGTCTAAAAAAAACACCCTTTATTCTAAAAGTGAAAATGTGTTTGTCTGTTTGTTCTACTATACCGTCTACAATACTAAACTAATTTTCATGAAACTTGGTGAAAAGATTCCTTGCATCATGGCAATGAACATAGGCTACTTTTATTTTTCAAGTTTTGCTATTTGTAGGGTGAAATGGGGTAAAATGAACAAGACGTATTCGATTTGAAAAAAAACTCTACCTGCGTTTAAAAGGTTATTCCTAGTAAATGTCTGTAAGGATATGATTTTTCAAATTTTGTAATTTGTAGGGTCAAATGAGGTAAAAATAAAAAGTTGTCCGATTTAAGAAATTTTTTTTTTGTTTGAAACGTTTTTCTTATGAAAAGTCTTTAGGGATATTTCTTTTGGTGTTTGAAAGGTTATTTTTAGTAGATGACCTTAGGGTTATTTTTGTTCAAACATTTGGTACTTATAAGGTGAAATGGGGTAAAAATTTATGTTTATATCAAAGGTATTTTCTAGGGCATAACTAAATTTTCAAAAAATTGATATTTATAGGATGACGTGGAATAAAAACAAAAAAGAGATATCCGGTTTTAAAAATTCTGTTTGTGTTTGAAAGGTTTTTTAAAAAATTGAAATAATAGAGTGAAATGGGGTTAACATAATAAAGTTGTTTTTGATAAGAACAATTCTTTCTGTGTTGGGAAAATAATAAAGGTTGGACTTTTCTTTAAGAATTTAGTCATTCATAACGTGCGTTAAAACCCAGAAAGTAGTATTCGCTTGCTATTATTCGCTATTCATAGTTTATATAATTATTTATATTTTCTTTTGTAGTTTTTATGCGAAGCTTAGGTTTGTCTACCCGTGCAAAGCTGGGCGTGCCAGCTAGTATTCAATAAAATTAACGATTGTACCGCCGTGATGTTCTTGCTCTTGCTCACTGCTCAGATGATTGAAATCTTTAAATTGGTTAAGCATTGAAGTTTTAAGGTATTGTATTGGTTTATACATTTTAGAAATACCTTAAAATCCAAATATTATTTAAAATTTTGAAGACTCTCATAGGTTTAACTAACATTTTATAAACAAATTCGCATCGTTAATTTTGAACTTTATATTTTGTTACCAAAGTTATGGCCTTTTCGATTGGTATTCTAGGAGAACGATTTGATACGTGTGAACCCTTCTTGAACGATTGTGAAAACAAAACCAGAAGCAAATTTCACTTCTTTTCACAAGAAGAACTGTCATTCTGAGTACTCCAATCAAAAAGGACATTATACATACACCTAACTTTTCTTTACAAAATGTGAAACTTAATCGTATGTTATTTTGACACTGTCAACTCTTATGGGCTCAACAAATGATAGATCATCATTTTTATATTTCCACGTTATGCTGGATTTACACGACTGACAAATTGGAATTTTTCTGTCACTGTACTGCCAAAAGAATGAATTTTCCCATTGTTCTGTCATTTATTTGACAGTTAAATGCCAGAATACTGCCAATTTGTCAGTAGTGTAAATCCAGCATTACGAAATAGATCGATTTACGCTTGAACAACGTTGGATGCTTTTTTGTTGACGCAATAATGCACTAATTGCAGCTGCTGTATCCAAGTCTGCGGAGAAAGTTCGTGAGACAAGGTTTTTTATTGATAACTGAACAAATCACCGTGTTCGTCCTGTGCGCTCAATAAAACGTGTGACTGTTTGGTGTGTTTTTTTTGTATATTGGGTTGACAGGATACCCTAGTTAAAAATCCCAGCCAAAGCAGTCATTTGAATGAATAATATTTCATTATAATTCGGAAGGCCTAAAAAGTATAGAAATTAAGCAACAGAAAATTAAACTAAAGAAAATTAAAGAAAATTAACTATTTACTGCTTAAAAAAAAACAGTTGATTAGTCAGGATTTTATGGACATTTACTGCCGTATTTATAAGATTTTTAACTGATTAGTTAGACAGTGTCTAAATAGATCGAAATAGTTCGAAATCGTGCTTCATTTAATTAAATAGAATGTCACATTAGACAAGGTTTATATATAGGTTAAGCTAGATAAGTTTTAAGCAACAATTAAACATTTTTATGAATAAATAAGACAGCTGTCTAAAGTTAAACAACTTTCATAAATATACAACTGTTAGTTTCTTGCCTGAAGAGATGAAAAAGTGAGTGCAAATGGTTGAAAGATGTGCGGGATGACAGAGTCGGATGGTTTGCAAATTTCCATCCGATTCTATTATTCTCTTTTGGGCTGGGTTAACATTTCTTGATTTTTGTTAAATAGTTGAGGGGACTTAAAATTAAGAGCTAAGCAACATATTCATGTGATTGAGGGCAACAGAGCCAACAGACAATAAATATAGTACAGTCAAATAATAGGTTTTGACATCACAAGTATCTGTAACCGGTTTCACTTTGCATTTTAATATTCCTCAATCAAACAAACAAAATTTTGAGGTATTCCCCTCTCCAACGCTTCCCCCCAGATTGCCCTTTTAACAAAAATGTTTTGCATTCCTCCTTCCCTAAGAGAATTTCCAATTCCGCTATATAAAAGTTTTTGATTTTTAATTTCACTTCATTTTAAAATTATATTTAAATTTAATTTCTTTTCTAAGGACTCCAATGGATTAGGCGTTAAAGGACACTTGGTCATGAAATCATCAAACGACACACCCTCATTCGTCTCTTGGAACTGGCCGCTCATACGAAAATGTACATTTTTCATTTTTATGTCCAGCTTATTGGCAATGTGTGCGATTATTGTTGCAATGATCATTACTCTGCCAAAAACTTGCAATCCAAAGTAAGTTCTTTTAATAAATAATTCAATCAATATTTAGCATTTAAACTTTCAATCATTCCAGAACTGCTTGGTTCCGAGGAAGTGTTTTCTACGAAATATTTCCAGCGAGCTATCAAGATTCAAACAATGATGGACTTGGTGATCTTCGAGGAATAGCAAAACGAATTGATTATCTATCTGCTCTTGGAGTAGGAGCAGTTCGTTTAAACTCAATTTTTCCTGCCGAACACTATCCCGATGATTTTAACAATGTAACATCGTTGGTGAACATTGCGACAGTTATTGGAAGTACAACGGACCTGTTGCAGTTATCACGAGCACTTCATGCTAGAAACATGTCTCTAATTCTAGATTTGCCCATATTTCCCTATCTCAAGCAATTAGAAGAAGCTAATGAGGCAAACTATACGGCAAATGGAAATGCAACCGAACCAGCGCCAATTGAAACCGATAACTTGATTTCAATTGCAATTCAAAAGTGGATTGGACTTGGTGTTGATGGATTTTATATAAAAGGATTGGAAATGTATACAAATGATGATAACCTTTTGAATAATATTGCCGAATGGAAGCACATCCTTGGGCCGCAAAGAGTCCTGATTATTGACAACGAAGTTATCGAAAAACTCAGCTTGGCTAATGCAAACAAAATCCTGACGCACGTAGATTTGGTCGATGTTCATCTAAATGTTTCAAATGGTACTCAGCTAATTATGCAACAAATTCTGGCAGCTCTGAAGGGAATCTTAGCTCCTAGAGAAGATGGTCCCTGGATTCAATGGTCGATTGGTGGTGTAGGTGAGCAACGCGTTTCACGCCAATTGAACGGAAACGCTTCGCTTACTGCTACAATTATGCAGTTAATGCTGCCAGGATCTCCAAATATTTTCTACGGAGATGAGATTGCCTTGGAAAACGTCCATGATCCTCATAATGAACATTCGGAAACAAAACACCTCCATCACTTATCAACCATGGAATGGTCGGATGCCCTCAAGTTCACTAGCAGGGAAACCCTGCCCTGGTTGCCAAAGAGCTCCTCGTTTAATTTGGAAAATTTTGAGCAAGTATCGCGTATGATCCATCTGCGTGATCGATCTCCATCCATCTATAAGAATGTCATTTGTAAGGCATCACAAAATATTCCCAATACCCAGGTGCGGAATAGTAGAGATGATATTATTATCGTCGAGAGGATCTATCCACGGAGGAATTCATTCGTTTCGATTTCGAATTTCGGGCAGAAGATGGTTCAAATGGATATGACGTCTATGTACTACAGTGGGCATGTGATGCTGGGACATACCCAAAGTGATAAAATTTTCTTTGGGGATTTTCAAATCGGAGGCATGGAAACTATTGTTGTTAGACTTGATAAATAAACTTTTTTTTTTGATAGTATTTTTTTTTGCAAATTGTTGTAGTTTTATTTAATTATTTTATTTTTTGAACAAAGTTTAGAATGGAGAGAGGCATGTTTTTTATGATTGGCAATAACCAATTTTTTTAGTACTGAGTTAACACTAAGTTAAACCAGCTTAAGTTAATCCTGCAAATTAATTAAACCTGAGTTAACTCAGAGGCGGCTTTTCAGTGGAATATGAACTTATATCGAAATCGAATTGCGACACTACAGAAATTAACGTTTTGCTTTTAAAATCGAGATGGCACCACTACTATACATTGCCCTTTCCTTAGGTCCAGTTTTTCAGTGCACGAGTTAACTCTGAGATGAATCAGAGTTAGTTAATCCTGCAAATATTTTAATCCCGAGTTAACTCAAAAGTAGTTTTTCAGTAGAGAATTAAATGTAACTCCTTATTGTCAAAAATCCATGGAAATTGAAGTGCGACAGTATAGAAATGAATCAGAGATGGCACCAATATGAAAATCCGCCTTTCCATATAGTTTAGTACCTCGATTTGAATAGATTTTTGACACGTATCTTTCAGAAATACCTTTTCAGCTAGCCCAGAGTTAACTCACCAAAATTAAGTTAAATCGGGATCTAATTTGACTGAAAAACATCTTTCAGGAGTTAACTCGGGTTTAACCCCGAAATTAGTATAATCTCACACTGAAAAACTGGGCCTTAGTGTCATATATCTCTATTATAATAATTTTTGATACTCATCTGTCAGAAATGCCAATTAATATTAACACAGAATTAACTCACCAATTTTGTTGAGTTAACTCGCGGGATCTTAGTTGACAGAAAAGAATGTTTCAGTAGTTAACTCGGGTTTAACCCTGAAAAGGATGATTTCGTACTGAAAAATAATTTCTCCTATCCTTTTATATCTGCATTTAAAACGAAACGACAAACTGGCAAAGACACATAAATCAAAAGTGAACAAGGAGTATGTTTTTGCATTTCAATACTTTACTGGACAAAAATACAATTTTCTACAGTTTTATTTTTTTTTTTATAAAAAGCTTAGCAATAATATTAATGTATTGTTTATGAGTTTCTACATAAGTACATTGCGTTCAAAACATTCAAAAAGTATCCCATCATTCCCTACCGCGGTACATAATCAGCTATTCCAATTTTTCTCCCTTCAAGTTCTTCATCTATCCATTCACGGAATTCAGCAACGTTAACATAAACTCCAGGTATATTTTCTTTCCCGCATCCAATACCCCAAGCCACAATGCCAGCTTGATGATATCGATCGGCGGTATTCTCCAATGGGCAAACCAAAGGTGACCCACCATCGCCTTCACACGTATCCTTACCACGTTCGCCACCAGCACATATAAAGCTCCGGTCAAGCTTGAAATATTCACCCAAAACTGTTTGCCTCAGATCATCTTGACACACATAGCTCGGAACAACTGGTAGTTCGATTTTTTTCAAAATATTCTGATAATTTCCGTTCTCGAAGTGATCCTTGCCCCAACCAGTGGCGAAACATCGTGAAAAGTCAAAATTGAAACCAGCTGGTGGAAGGCACACCGTATTGATGTGTGGAGCTAATTCAAATGGTGACTCTAGGAAGAGCAGTGCAACATCGTTGAATAAGTTGCCTTTGTTATAATCTGGGTGAATAACGATATCTACGACATCTCTGTTTTGATCAGGAAGTAATTCGGTTTTGGTGTTCGTTTCCCATTCACCAGCTCTAACTCCGAATGCTGTCGGTGGCCTGCCATAGACGCAATGAGCGGCGGTTAGGACGACTTCAGGATGAATCAACGACCCACCGCATTGATATATTTCGTGTTTAGTATCCAATTCGTGTGTTCCCCTTAATATCGCCAACATCCAAGGAAACTCGCCAAACTCAGACTCACGGCGTTCTGATGCTCCATCACTTCGAAAACCAACACCATCTCCGTTTCTGTAACCACATCCAGATGCTATGCTTGAGGGTCGAACAATTGGAACGTCAACCTATAATTATTATTATTTATCAAAGCATTTACTTTAAGTTTTGTGTTGGAAAATAGGAATGAACTTACAGTGTCATCAACGGAACAGCATTTATGGAGAAATGGACATTCCGTTTCGTTGTTCTCATTCAAGAAACGAACATTAATAAAGGTTACGCCTCCATCCGTAATTACTTTGCCATTTGCTGCACAGAGATATTCTCGAACACACTTTTGACCCAAAGGGCAGGATTTAATAGAAGAATTGTTTATTTCATTAGTCAATAATGTTGGCGCTGTTGGCACTAAGAAATCATATGGGTCTTTGTTTGGTCCAATGGTAAAAATGTCTTTAATAATTTCCGTTAAATCATACTCTTGAGCACCAATGCGGGTTCCCATCAGGAGTATTATTAGAGCAAATACATATTTGACAGCCATGACTTGTTCGCTATAACAACGTCCTGAAAAAGAAAAAATTGGAAACGATTTATCAATTTAAACTTAAAAGTGGTTAAACTAGTAATATAGAAAATGGAAGTGACTCAAGACATGTAATTTTATTAATTTTTTTTTAATTTTTATTAAAGTGTTGTTTTTGCGACAACCCAGTGTGGGGGCCCTTCGAACGTGATGGGCATATTTGGGCAGCCAGTTCTGTTTTTAAGATCGCTCGAAGCAAGGTAGTACTATCCCACTTTTAATGCCGAAAAACTGTTATAACTGTTATAAATTGATATATCTCTATTCTCGTCCATCTTTTTAATGGTTTTACCGATTTTTAGTAGTTTTGACTTTTTTCACATTTTCTCGTTAAAAATAATATGACATTTGTTAACCATTAATATTTATCTTTGTTTCAAAAACATTTAATAGAATTAAGAAAATGTCGGCATTTTGTAGGTATCGATAAGGGATTCATCTTCGTTGCGGATCGTACCGCTCAATACAAGAAGTACTGGCAATGGCGGATTCAGGGGGGTAATGACCCCCCCCCCCCCAGGAGTCCTTTTGCATACGTTTCATTCATTCCAACATAACTTTCCAATTCGTAATAGTTTGAAAATTTTCTTACATTATGCGAAACGCAATATGTCTCTGGTCTCCAAGAAGACAGCAAAATGCTAACGGAAACCTTAAAGTGGAAAATGACAGTTGAAAGTGTCACCATTGCAAAAAAAAACAACGCACAAACGAAAGCAAAAATATAGAAAGCCAGAATATAATGAAAGAAACAGCAAATAAAAACAGGAATAAAACTTAAATATCTCTTATCCTCATACAACTAAGGCCCGGTTTCTCAGTGGTGAGTTAAACCAGAGTTAGCTAACTCAATAGGAGTAAATTAACCCACAGTTCTGAGGAAGCAGTTTTTCGGTGGAGAATTAATGTGGAACAACAAAACAAATTCGGTGGATAAAACGTCAAAAGCATCTGTCAGTTGATCCTGAGTTAACTCAACAAATTTGATGAGTTAACTCGTGTTTAACTTTAATCTCGCACTGAAAAAACTGGACCTACAAGTTTTGTTTAAATCAAAACTATTCTATATTTTATTTCATTTATAATTAATTTGACTTAATTAATACTGATGGGACCAATCCAAAAAATTAAATCTTAATTAGCGCTTAAAACAATCCAAGAAACTTCCCCTTAAATATTTAATTTAATACTCATATCTCTCCACAACCAACAAATAAATCGTCATAGTGGAAATCTTCTATTGTAAAGAAAAGTATACAAAAACGTCTAATTCCTCTAGCCTATGCCACCTATAAGAGAAATGTTTTTAATTTTCAGGGGCACTGCTTCTTGCAATGAAGTAACAAATTCTCAAAGAGTATCTTTTATCGTGATAAAACAGCGTTGAGATTTGACAGAAAAAACTCTAAAAAACTGACAGTACGCACACGGCACTTGCACACCTGCATCCATACCAATCAGTTTCATCATAACCTCAAACACTGAGATGGGATAGAATGTGTGATGGTTTTAGAACCAATCCTAAATTTTCATGTACCCATAAACACATGTCAAATCGACTGTCAAATTGTGTAGGATGGACTGTCACATCTTGTGTGATGAGCTGTAATTCTTTATTGTTTTGACACATTTATACTAGATTTATGGCGAATTCCTTTCAACAAAGAAATCGAACTTTTTTCTAAACGGAATCGATTTTTTTCTAAACAGAATCGATTTTTTTCTGTCAATTGAAAGGAATTCGTATTTCGTAAAAGAATTGATTTTTTTTTTGTGTGATTGTGTTTGTGTTACTTGACAGCTGCAATTGACGCAAAACGTCAAGAAATTATTCACAAAACTTTTAAGGTTGTTTGTTTTTGTTGTGAGAAAAATGTTTTACCAATAGGATGAAATTAGTAAATATATTAATTCTATTTTAATAACCAAATATTTTAGCCAGCTTATATTTACATGGGCAATTTGTTGGTGCATTTTATTTCTTTGAACTTCTACTTGCACATATAGTTATTTTGTAAAGAAATTTGTTATTGAAAAGTTTTCACTTGCACTGACAGTTTTTATCACGTCTTTCACTCGCGAAAGGTATTTTTTTTTGTCAAATTTTTGTTTGATAATGAACAACGCACAATAAATTTTTTTTATAGCTATATTGACTGAATTATATTGTTGAATATTTTGATAAATTATGTAGAATTCGTTACAACCAAAAAAATTAACAACTCGTCTTCCAAAAATGTCAAGTCTTCATTGTGTGTGTGGGAATCAGTGTGAAATCTTGCTAAAACCGCAATATTTGTTTTTACAGAAAAGAATCGAATTTTTTTAGAAATAATTCTGAACAGAATCGATTCTTTTGTTGAAAGGAATTTGGCATTATTTTCAAATTTTTTGACATGTGTTAATATTCAAAGGGATTGTGTGGAAGGACTAGAAGCATCGCATGTAAGATTCTTTCCAACATACTTTGCTTGCGTGACTGTTTAAAGGCGTTATGCAACACTTTATTCGGCAAATACTTGTACAATCAGTGTGACCACCAATCTGGCAGATTGACCATACACCAAATGTTGACAATGGCACTAAAATAAATCCTGAAAAAGACTGACGAATTTCATCAAGTCATGACTAACTATCTATTCATCGACTTTAAAGCGCAAACATACATAGAATTTTCACTGAAAAATAAAATGAAGCAAGATGTACATATATGAGATACACACATAAATTATGACGGTGGATGGAAAGAAAACTAAAACCGCAAAAAGTCTCGGGGAATTTTTTTTTTCTAATCGAAGTATTACACCAAAAACCCTTACAAGTAACAAATAGTCAAATATTCACCGAAAAAAAAATAATTTCCGATGGAATAGCAACAACAAAAATAGTCTATTTCAACGCAATAAAAACAAAACTTAAAAAAGCTTTAAACAACAATACAAAGCTGCAGCTGAATTTTCAATATAAAACAAATTATCACAAAACAGAAATGTCTTTAGACAAAAGTCAATAAAATGTAGGAAACATCGATAAATATAATCGATGGCTTTGAATTAATTTCATGGCCAAATAGTGCCGATATAGTAAAAACAAAAATACTGCTTCAGTTCATTGTTCCATGGGAATTAAACGGGAAATTTGGAAAAAAATCACTTTTCAATTTAAAAAAAAAATCACCTTTGTACGGTTTTTTGGAAGTAAATATAGTCATGTGCGACGACCAGTTTGATGACTTTTTGAACTTATCTTATAAACAAATAGTCTAATTGTTTTTTTTTATGAAAGTTTTTTTTTTATAAAATTTTATGAAAATCTTCAAAATGGGTGTGTTTTTTTTCTTAATCCCGGAGCTGAGAGCTTTACTTGAAAAAAAAAAACAAACCGGGAATCAGCGACATCAGCACTAAAAAAGGAGTTTCCATATTATCGATAAGAAGTCTGTTATGCATGCCCCGAGAATTTTCTATGCTTAGTACTAAGCCCGTAGGTGATTAAATTTTGTTGCATTTAATATGTAAAATGGTTAGCCTCGACGCCGTTATTTTCCACCAATTTATATTCGTACGTTTCTTATTAAATTATACACAAACACATAGATCAATATAAAACTTTGTTAAATCGAAATGTAACACTACCTATCGAACTATAAAACGACACATTGAATATGATAATAATAAAATCACTGATTGTTTTCTTTTTATTGTCGCTTCATAATCGTTAGCGTTTAAAAGATATGTAATTGATCTACGTAAGATCTTATTTACAATTTAAATGCCAACTTCTTACCTTGACCTTCAAACTCAGTGAATATATTCAATCTTTTTTTATAGCAATTGTTAAAAAAAAAAAGAAGTAAGTAAATAATACCTGCGAGAAGATAATCTGTCGTCCTATGATCCGATCAATGCTAAGTATAATTTCAAACTGCAACTTTATCTTTTCTTCTAAGCTTCCGATGGTGTTATGACCGCCTCAAGAGAATAATACAACTTAATGGTGATGCTGACGAGCAGTGTACCTATATACTTTCATACGTTAATTAATTAACAGTGGAGTTCATTTGCTTAGACCCATTATTTTTGATTTCATAACTCTTTAAGGGCAAGTTTTGGGTTTCTTAAAAAATCGAAATCATAAAATGTTAATCAAACCGGGACCTTAGGATGACAAAGAACTCGAAAAAAGAAATTCTGTCGGTCTGTGTGTACTTTACCGTACAGCTTAAGCCTTAAGCCGCTGAATCGATTTTCTTAAAGCTTTTAGGCGATTTAATTAGTGGGGAAATTTAAATATTTTTTTAGCAACAAAAACAACATTTCAACACTTGAGAAATATCTTGTTTAGCTCGAAAATTGCTTCAACAAATTTTATTGAAAAAAAATTCTATATTCAATAGACAAAATACAAAAAATTACTATGGAGGCGTTCCTGCCTTATTTTATTTTAAAATTCTTAATTTTCAATTCAAATTGGGTTTTGGAAGTAAGTTTGGAACATCTTAAAATAATATTAACCTTTCTCCTAAATGCAATTATTGATTTATTAATAGATCGAAAATATAAGAAAATAAAAAAAGTGCGTCTAAGCAAATTATCCCCACTGTATAAATGTCTTGGGAATTTCCTTTATTTACTTATGGCACATATCGATATAGCAGTTCTGGTTGGGTTTTATTTTATTAGTTTTATTTTCTGGAATTCATTCAAATCAAATTTTTGAAGTCGCTACAAAAGAAATCTTACAGAATTTTTCTTCAGAATACTTAGCCAAAAATATTTTGTTAACTTTTTCATTTTGAAAACATGACGGTTTTTATATTCATCTGCAGGTATAAAACCAAATCGACATGGGAATGAAAAAACCGGTTCATTCAAACTCAGACTTAGATGATGGAGAACACGTCTAATTTCTGAAAACCAAAGTTACAAGCGTTTGACTTGCTAATGGCAAATTTCTAATGAACAAAGTAATGAAAGGACAATGTTATGAATGAAGCAATTATTACGAACATGAACATAGTAGAAACTATAATTTCGTGTTGAATGCCGGCATATACATACTTCATAAACTTCTAAACGACATAAATGTATACTATACATACTTATTATGTATACTATAAATAATAACAGTTTTTGTAAGTAATTTTATAAATTAAGGACCACAGCAGTAACTACTGTCTAATTTAAAGGAAAAACTGGTTCCATAACAACCATAACATTTATCAATCGATTCATATAGATAAATATTATTTCTCTGGATAACCCTGGATCAGTGTTACCTCTGAAAATTTTCATAAAGTGTCAAAAAAGGTTTCCGAGAGGAAAAAAGGTGTCCATTAGAAATTTCAATTATTCAAATTTTAATGAACAAACAAGTATTTCAGAAATTGCGTAAAAAGTTTTAAAAAACTCTTAAATTTCATCACTTTATTTCTTTAATATAGTTTCAAGTTTCCTATTTTGAACCAAAACTGTTCTATATTTTTAATTTTAAAACCAATTTTCAAAATCAACACCATCGGCTTTTAAATTCTAAGCTTTGTACTCTTTCTCGAGATTATAAATTAATTTTTTAAATTCTGACACCAAATCAAAGTAGTTTTAGTCTTTTCCCAATTTATAATTTCTGGGTCCAAGAAACGTTACACAGATTATTTTTTATCATTAATATTAATCCTAGCTGTGAAATACATACATATACATACATATTTTTTGATAATATTTGAAAATATTGGTTTTTATTTATTAAAAGTACTTCTTTGTCTTCAATTTGGGATTTAGAGTATGAAATATTGAATCAGAAATACATATATGTAGACATGTGTGGTGTAGGTATGTATTTTTATTTTTTGATTGATTGACAACGTTTTCCGTTCAATTTTCAGAACACATTTTTTTTTATAAATGTGTCCAAAGGGTTGCTAGATTTCTAAAAAGTGTCCAAAATCGATTTCTTTTTAAAAAGAGGTGTCCTGGTGTCTGGGTGCTGAAAAGGTGTCAAAATGACACTAAAGTGTCCCCAAAGGCAACCCTGCCCTGGATAACTCTTATTAACTGTCACACTACCTTACCATATGCAAAACTTAATAGCTATCCAAAGTACACAAATCTAAAGTAGAAGACGGTGTTGACATTGGACTGACTCCTCCGATTTTTTTTGACGTCTCTGTGCTTTTGCTCACTTCCACTTCATTGTGAGAAAGAGATGGCCAGGTTTTCTCTGTCTGTGATTTATCTTTGGCGCTTAAATCTTACAGAATCCAATTTTTTTCAATTGGAAACATATTTATTAAAGAAGATTTACATTTTGCAAGTGAAAAAATTGTAATTAATCTTTCAAACTGCACAGATTTTTGCTTTGTTTTAACGACTGCTAAACATCAAAGTAAGTCCGATGTGTTCAAATTAGTTTGTGTCTGAACAAACCAAGTTGGATCCACGTCAAAAAAAATCGGATGAGTCAGTCAAATGTGAACACCTTCATATATTGCGCAGGTTGTCAAAATTGAAAGTGTCAGAAATTGAACATGGCTGCTCGAGTGCCCCCAAAAACTGCACATGGCATTTGTAGAAACAACAGAAAATATTAATATCTTGACAAGTGACGAAGGATCCGCCATTTTCAGAGATGCACAGAACTGAACTAAAATGAAAATGCTAATGATATTAGCCGTGATTTTTTTGCAAACCCCGAGGAAATTGGTTGAAAAAAACGACGTCCTGTCCTGCAATTTACATGTTAAATGCAACAACAACTAATTCCCTTCGGGCTTAGCTAAGTGCGGAGGATTCTCGGGGCTTAACTTAAGCACGGATAAAAAACTGTGATACCGGCGAGAATATTATAGGTACTTGTTTGTATGAAAATTCCATTTTGTTTCTGTAATGGCGTCTCTAATCCCCGATGTCGTTTTCTTCTACCAAACCACTCTGGGCTTGCAAAAAAAAAACACATCTAATGTAATGTACAGCGTTATTGGCTATGAATTTTCACAAATCTTTAAATTAGTTTTGTGAGGTGTATAGTTTTATCGAAAACTGGTTACATTTTCTACAACTCGTGCTTAGATAATAATATACGTAGAAGTTGGCCGAATTCTTATTTTTAAAATTCGATATAGAAGGTAGTTCTGTATGATAACCACACAAGCACGATGGGAAACAAAGTATTCGCACACAATTAATTAATATTGATGAATTTCAATAAAACAACAACAAACATAATATTTAAATGTGATATCAAGTTTGAGTTTTGGTCGTATTCCCATATTTCACTGGTTCATCATACTCCTTTTAATGGAGCGAGATTAGTGTGTGGTAAATATATGCAAATGCTGAGTTCATTTTGTATGCTGCAAAAATTCTGCATCTCAAAGTGCTGGTTGCCATAAATTTTTCTTCCTTATTCTGTAATTCAGTATTTTTGTAACTGTTATGAGAAAAATATAATAACTCGTTTAGGTATATGTATGTCTGCATATATATACCTATGTGCACCAAACGTGACTGAAAAAATTATACAACTTTTACTACAAGATAAACTTTATAATTTATTGCAATTGGTGCAAGGAAAGTTGTATATATACATATCTATCTATGTACATATATACTTACATAGAACTAAAGTGAGGTTTATATAAATCGAGTTTTTATGTCGTGTAAGCATCAGAAGTGAACGAATATATTGAGAAACAAAATTAATCGATTCTTATATAAGCTTTTTAGAATTGTTTGTATTTCCTACTTCAAAATTCAATCCTCAGATAGATTTTTTTATTTCGTAATTAATATTTTTAAAAAAGTCTTTGACCTTTTTCAGTCCGATTCTGGTCGAACTGGCGATGGCGTAGGTTGCCACTACTAATTATACTCTGCAACGATAGTGTTTTCACCAAATTACTCCTAAAAATGCGCTAGCAAAAGAATTATCTATGTATAGGTACTCTGTTCAACACAAATTGTCAGTACAGGGAAGATAGGATGTTTACCTCTCAGTCTGGTTGCATTGGCTTGCATAAACGTGTCCCACTTTAAAGCTCTCATAGGGTTTCCGTTGCTTGCATAGATGCAATTAACTGCCTGCAAATCGTCGAGCAATGTGTATATGGTTACCATTATGCCCTTAAAAACGGTAGGACAATATTTTGTTGGGAAAACAAAGAAAAAATATCATTTTACTGGGTTCCTCTAAAACAAAACAAACAAATAAAAATAAGAAAAGCAACCGACAACACCACACTTACTCAAATTCGTAAAATTGTTCTCAAAAGCTTGACTTAAGCAACAAAACCTGAAAGCTCTGTGACAAAACCCACAGGGGTAGCTGTAATAATTTGATTTCACTTGGCATGATAACACCAGTCAGTGGTCCAGCTAAATTACTTACTAGGAAGATGAGAATGATTGGTACGTTTCACACTCCACTCCCAAACCCATTTGATTACATTGTTATTTCTTCCCGTGTCGATGAATAGATGTGAATCGCAACAACAATTTACCGGGTGTGTGAAAATCCCTACTGATGTCTATGTGTAAGGTTTCTATAAACACCCAGGAAGAGGGTTTTTCATCGGAGTAATTCCCCTACCAGTAAAATACCCATCTATTATGGGCGAAGCTGTGAGTCATTGTTTTTTTTTTTTTTTTTTTAATTCCCGGGTTTCAATTTCTACTATACTAAAATTATCAGTTGGTTTGTGCATAGACTATATGTGGTGAAATATGATCCCCACCAACATTGAGGGAGCTTTTCTTTATGTACTATGTTCCCACCCAATGAGAAATCTAATATTGGTTTTTGGGTTTTGATTCCGTGTCTCTTTAAACTTAATAACAACATTTTGTTTGTGTATTTATTAGATTAAAATCTTGTTAAACATTATCCCAAGTTTAATTTTTGACACTAATGAGGTGACTTGGAAACGTCAAAATTTAATCGAAATTTGAATCCAATAAACTTGTCGAATTAAATATCCTGTCATCTCCTTTACAGCCTTGACGATTGCTGGAGTGAAAGATCGTAATTTGTATTGAAAGAGCTTTTCACCATGCATGGTGAAATTTTAAAATGGGTCTGTTTAACACCCATTTCAACGAAACTTCAAAAAAACTGTATGATTTGATCTGAAGATTTGGCCTGAAATCCCTGAAATTCGAGACTTCAGTTCGGTGGAAACATAAAGTAATAGACAATAACTGTATAGAATAAGAACTTCAAAAATGGAAATAAGTTCTGTACAGATATAGATGAACGAAAAATTATATTTTTATTTTTTTCTATAAATCTTTTTTTCACACCTGGCGTACATAGTGTAAGTATGTATATGAGTGTAATGACTTTTTAAAATTTCTACATTTATGATGGCGTAAATGTAGCTGCATCAACCCTCTTGTAAGCTAATTGCTCATCAATCCATGAACGGAGTTGTGGAACGCTAGCATACACACCAGGAACATTTTCCTCACCACATCCAATGCCCCAAGCTACAATTCCAGCTTGGAAGTATCGATCGGGATTGTTAGCCATAGGACAAACCAATGGTGAACCACCATCTCCCTTACAAGTGTCCTTGCCACGTTCTCCACCGGCACACATAAAGCTTGAATGAAGTTCAAAGAATTTTCCCAAACGGGTACTTCTCAAGTTTTCTTGACATTTGGCATTTGGCACTATGGGCAAATCGATCTTCTTCAAAATATTTTGATACTGTCCATTCTGGAAATGATCCTTGCCCCATCCTGTGGCGAAACAACGTGCCATATCAAAGTTTTGGCTAGCTGGTGGCAGACAGACGGTATTGACATTTGGAGCCATATCGAATGGTGTATCGAGGAAAAGCAGAGCGATATCGTTATACAAACTTCCCTTGTTGTAGTGTTCATGGACAATCATCTCCACAACTTGTCTGTCCTGGTCTGGATAAACTTCGGTTTTTGTGTTTGTTTCCCATTCGCCGGCGCGCACCTTGAAGTTCTTGGCTTGTCTGGCCTGCACGCAGTGAGCCCCTGTTAAAACAACTTGAGGAGTTATTAATGAGCCTCCGCATTGGTAAACGTTGAGCACTTTGTCCAGAGCAGATTCTTCGCGTAAAACTGCCACCATCCATGGGAATTCACCAAATTCAGCTTCGCTGTCAGCGGCTCCTTCGATTTTGAAACCAACTCCTTCGATATTTCTATAACCACAACCGGTTGGTGGATCGGCTGGTCTGATAATTGGATCAACAACCTTAAATGAAATTACAATATAATAGGTAAGAAGGATATCAGATTTGAACGCAAAATTATAGCTTACCGTATCGCCGATAACACAGCAGGTTTCCAGGAATGGGCATGACTCATCATCAATACGAATATCAATCAAAGTTGCACCATCTTTGTTCACTTTGCCACTTGAGCAAAGATATCCACGAACGCACTCCTTGCCAGCTCCACATGGTTTATAAGAGTGAGTGCCAACAGGTGTCAGGGGAATTGGTGCAGGTGTAACTGGTCTCTGTGTAACTGGGCTTTGTGTAACTGGGCTTTGTGTAACTGGTACAGGATTGATGACTAAGGGGTCAACTTGGTCCCTGGTATCTGGTGTGCCTGCGCTTGTGTTGAAAATTGACGCAATGAGACCCTCGAAATCCTGGCCCGCACATGCCCCAATTAAGAGGAATGAAATAAGAACCAGTTTTGTATACATCATAAGGCCAATCTGAAATTGATAACGAAAATGGATCAATTAAATTTAAAGTTATAGTGTCAAAAATGTGATAAAATTATTATAGGGCTAGGTATTCATATAGTCATTTTTAAACTATTCTTTTAGTTAAACTTCAGTTTAATTGAATTTTCTATGACTTATTTTTATTGCTATGGGTTACTTTTTTTCAATATTTCAAGTCGAACAATTCAATAAACTTATATTTTAATCTATATTAAGTAAATTTGCTCACAAACAGGAACTGTGTTCGTTGATACATTTGATTTTAATCTGTAGTTTAGTAAAAAATGAGTTCAGCAAACAATTAGGAATATTCACGCCTATATATGTATATCGAAATGGGTTTTGACTAAATAAACTAAAAGGAAAACTTTTTCAAACATTGTATGTAAAATATCCGTTAATTGTTCGGAATACTATCTAAATAACAAAGCAGTAAATATGGAGACTCCCACAACCTCCGGCTTTAAAGTTGTAAATTATTTTAATTGAATTGTGTTACAAAAAAAAAACTATGCTTTTGTATGCATTACTAGATTCATTAAGATTTTTCAATTTAAATAATTATATTTAAATGGTTTTATAGGTTCTTCAATTTAACAAAATGTGAAATAAAATATCATTAGATTAAATGAATACATAGATATAATTGTTATTAATGTATTTGTATTGTGATTTATAGAGGTTATTATAACCTAAAGTAATTTCTAAAGGGAATAAGAAATTTAAGTTTGATAAATTCAACATACCTAAGTGAACACAAACAAAAAAAAAAAGTGATTATAAAATACTTTGTTTATGTTAATGCTTATACACAAAACCAAGATTGATTTATTGTTTAGCGTGTATAAGAATTTGCTATTGCTGGGTGTTCGCTTCTTCAAAAAAAAAAACACCGCTTATTTTATATAATTTAAAAATAAACAATGACCTTAATGGCTTTCTCAGCAACAACTTTTTACATATAGAATTTCATATCAACCAAGGCCACATTATATTTACATATTATAACGTTTTCTGGTTGTGGATAAAAAATCAACGCTATAATTCTAATGGGGAAAAATTATATTTTTATTTTTGAAATTAAGTACAAATAAATTCAGTTATTACGGTGTGTTTTTCCTATCCCAGAGGAACTAACGACGCCATGACAGAACAAAATAAGTTTATATAAAAAATTTTTAAAGAAGTATTATATGTAATTCCTGTCGGTAACACAGATTTACTCTGCGCTTAAGTTAAACGATGAAAAGCCAGAAAGGGATTAGCTGTTGTTGCATTTAACTTGTAAGTTTTGTAGCCCCAACTTGATCTATTTTCTCATCTTCTTCCAATTTAATCTAATAAACAAACGACAAACACTTCCTTTTCGGGTAGAAATTCCCACAAAAAAGATTTTCATGACATGAAATACTTAAAACTTTTAAGGGAGTCAAATAATGATTCATTCACGCATTATTTATTGATGTGTAAACATCTATGCTGGCGGTAGAGTGAAATAAAAACGTGAACGTTCGTGTGCAACGTTACGTCGTGCAACGTTACGGTGTGCAACGTTACGATCTGCATACTAGGATGGGTGCGTTCAGTGAACAAAATTTTAAGATCCCCTTCACGCAAAAACAAGTCCGTTTTGGATCCGGGAACGTTGATGTTTACACATATTAACCGTGAGTCCCGGCACTCACACAATTTTTTTCTGAACATCTCACTGGCTGTAGAAACTCTAACCTCCTTATTATTCACTCTCTTAATCCAGATTAAAAATTAAATCCAGATTTAAATTAATTGAAATCTGAACATTATAGATCAATTTTATTCATTCGTTAAATTCCATATTTCAATACATTTTTTTAAATCCAATGTAGATAAATCCAAATGAATTTAAACTGCTCTCAGGAGGACAGTTTCCATATTTACATCCAGATTATGTTGGACAAGGATAATATAGACACAAATTTAATAGATCTGGATTTAGACTCCATTTAAATCAAAAGTGAATAATATGACCGTTAGGACTATTTATCAAGCGCCCTATATCTATATACAGTTTATGAACAAATTTTTCGGTAGTGCCCTGTCATAACTTAAAATAAATTGGTCAAGACCACTCAAAAGTCTTTTAAGAGCTCATAAATACTTATTGACTTTTATATAATAGCTTGGTGAATAGGTTTATGAGCCTGTTAACTTTATAAGCGCTGGGTAAAAACCGCCCTAAGGTTCAGTTTTTCAGTGCGAGATTAAAGTTAAACCCGAGTTAAATCATCAAATTTGTGGTGTTAACTCAGGGTTAACTGCACAGATGCTTTTGATGTTTTAGCCAACCAGTTTGTTTAGTCGTTCCGCATGCATTCTCCACTGAAAAAAAACTGCTTCCTCAGTTCATTGTGGGAAAATTATTTCTAATTTGACTTACCACTGAAAAACTGAGCCTACAAGTCTTTCTGGAACAATAAAGCGATTGGGTTGGGAAAGCGCAGTAAACTGTTTTATATTTAAAGACCGAAACCAAACTAAAATTCAACAAGAAGTGCACTACACTTCTCAAACATCTCAAATGTAGAATAAAAAAGCTAAATCAGGATCCAATGATATTTCAATAGAATGCTTGAAGAATTCAATTCCTGAATTAGGAACTAAACTATATTCCAAATTTTCTGAATAAATAAGCTGAAAGTTATAGAGGCTCCCTCAGAAAAATTTTCACTTAAATCCTCAATCTGCAATTTTCAAGCTGGTTTTCAAACAAACATTTCAACGGTTAATACATTTTTTTCATTAACTACCATTTTATTGATATAAGAAAAGCTTGTTTGCACTGTTCGTAGAATTTAAAGCAACATTTTAATTATTAACTGAAGGTCATTGTTTTATCGACTAGCTGTAACTTAATTAATTGGAGCTTACAGACAGTTTGATAAATATGGCTGCATTCTTGTTCAGTTGTCTGGTAACAGTTAATTAAATTTTTGTTGTATTTAATATTTAATATTGTTAAGGTCCAGTTTTTCAGTGGGAGAATAAAGTTAAACCCGAGTTAACACATTAAATTTGGTGAGTTAACTCAGGATTAACTAAACAGATGCTTTTGATTTTTATCCATCGAGTTTTCCAACGAAAAACTGGGCCTAAAGCTTAGATCAGACGGTTTGTGTATATACACAAATTTCATTTGTGTATATTATACACAAATTTGAACATAAATGCTATTTATTTATGCCACAAATATTTGTGGTTCAGACGATTTGTGTATTTAAAAAAAAAAACACAAATTTCTTTTGTGTAAAGATATACACAAATATGCTATACACAAATCAATTTGTGTATAAAAATTTGTGGTTCAGACGATTTGTGTATTTCTTCACAAATGAAATTTGTGTACTCATTTGTGTTTATGTCATTCTGTTTATTTGATAGTGAATTGAAGTGTATCCGGTTAAATTAAATAATTTCAATCAAACAATGTCCAAAAAAAATGTCTTGCCAATAGTTTAGCCGCGTATTTACTCGAAAGTGAAGAAGAAGACGAAAGCCAACAACAGGTCGTAGAAATAGTACGCAAGCGGCGAACTTGTTGGAGAAAAAATTGGCTTGGCCACCGTGAGACGGAGGGCTTTTGCAGCGAAATTAATTGTGGAACTACGTGCCGAAGAGCCGCAATTGTATCGAAATTTCGTACGAATGTCGGCCGCTCAGTTCGATCATTTGCTAGCTTTGGTAACGCCATATATTGAGAAGGCCGATACATTTATGCGCCCCAGTATTCCGCCATCTGTGCGGCTAGTCTTGACCTTGCGCTTTCTGGCATCTGGCGACAGTTTTCGCTCGCTCCAGTATCTTTTCCGCATTCCACAGAATACAATTTCCACCATTATTCCAGAAATGCTGGATGCAATCTACAAAATTCTTGTAGACGATTTTCTGAAGGTGAGAAAGTGAGTTGGAAACAACTTTATTTAAAAACAAAATAAGAATGGATTTCTGGCGTAAGAGAAGCTTTGTTTTGTACAACTTCCCGTCGTTTTTCAATTCTTTGTTTTCTACTTTTATAGAGAAATTCACCTCCTGCTTAAACGAAGGGAGCCCAATAGGAGTTTTGTCTCCGTGAGCCGCTCAATTTGGACGCCAACAAATCGAATACCACTCCGATACGATTTTTGGCTTAACGTAAATGTGTTCATTTCATCTAAAACAAATCACCCTGTATGTCCTTATGGTGCCATTTTACAAAACAAATCATTAAAATCATAGTTGCACTTTAAAATTCGAAGAAAAAACCTTTATTGACTCGACTGATATTAAATATTCAGTTGAATTTTCAAAACCATTTGTGTATTCTCATGAAATTTGTGTATGCTTAAAATTTCAGAATACACAAATGATGTGATATACACAAATGGTGCCCAAATATACACAAATAGTCATAAAATGATTTGGGTACCCGATCACACGATTTGTAAATGTACACAAATTCGATTTGTGTATTGAATACAAATCGTTTGTGTACGTCATTTGTGTAC
Organism: Leucozona laternaria; assembly: GCA_932273885.2. NCBI lineage: Eukaryota > Metazoa > Arthropoda > Insecta > Diptera > Syrphidae > Leucozona > Leucozona laternaria. The sequence continues at coordinate 87,126,666 of OW026368.1, read as the reverse complement.
ATCAAATTTGTGGTTCAGACGATTTGTGTATTTTTTTATCAATAATACACAAATTTATACACAAATATTTGTGTATACACAAATCGTGTGATCTAAGCTTAAGTATATATTTCATAATGTTATAATAATTTATTTTTCAGAATATACAATTTTTATTTTTTTTTAATTCTCTTAATAATAAAATTGAGGGTGCATTCCTACTTATTTTAGTTTTTAATTATTATGTGTAATCTCAAGGAGTAGAACTAAGAAAGCGGCATAGACTGGTTATTAGTCATGCTTAAAATATGTACAAAAATTGTATTTAAAACCAAAGATACATATCTAATCTAATTCATTTTAGACAACAAGAATTTTTTTTTGTAAAATATTTATAAATAAATGGAAGAAAAAATGCTAAATATAAAAAAAAACTCGACTTGAAACAGCACTCTGGTGGTCTTACTCAGCTTATGGTACTGTCTTAAAATCCAGCAGTTATTTAATCAAAATATTTAATCAAATAAACAACATCAAAAAAACACCACATAATGTATATAATTAAAAGATCAATACTTTTGATAATAATTAGTTATAGAAAAACCGGTTACAAAATACAAAACCAAATACTCAGAACATTTTTAAGGTTATAATAAGTCACACTCCACATCACTTGATTGAATATGTTTATTTCAATCAAATACTTTTCATATAGATATGGTCAAAACAAAAATATTGGTTTTGTAGATTCTATAGATATTTTATTCTTGTTATATTTTTTTTAATTGTTAATGTGAAATAAATATGTTAAAATTTTAATTTTAAATAATTTCAATCTTAATCTTCATCCACTCGTTGGATAAAGCTTAAAATGTCGTTTTATCAAAACAACATATCTCACTAACTCTCTTAAAACATCATTTTGTTATGATTTCTTTATTTACTAAATTGTTCTTAGTTTTAAACAGTTTTCAACTAGTCGCATGTACTAAGAGCCGATTTTTCAATCTTCAATTAAACAATCTGATATTTAACTGACTATTGAAAAATCGGCCATTATTCTGTTTTCTTAATAAACTCGAGCTGAACACACCTAAAAACCGTGACAGTTGGTTTAAAAAAGTAACCAAACAAACCTTTTTCACATTTTGTATTGTCTAAATGACATATGGAGTTAGTATAATACTAACAAAAAATAAAATTGCCATTTGGTGATTTTAAATTTAGTAAAATATTAAAAAGATAGTAGGTACGATGCTAACTCAGTTAAAATTTGGAAAATCGTCTTTTTAACTTAGTATCATATTAAAAATGCTTTTACACGATACTAAATTGTCTAAAATTTTGCGCCATTGTTGTTAATTTTTATCGCACGTTTTTATTAACTTGGTGTATTTTATGTCTGTCTGTTTTTAGAGACTTGAATTTTTGAACATGAGTCAGAACTATGGATGACAACACATTTCTTTAAATTTAAAAAGTTTAATATCAACTGATAAATGTCTGCTCAAAAAAATTGTTACACAAATATAACAAAAAAGCAGACAATTATTATTTAAATAAAAATAATATAATATCTTCCAGGTTTTTTTAATTTTTTAAACGGACTAATAAGTATTAACGTTTCTTACGTTTTTCGTTTTAAATTTATATTATGAGCTAGAAGAAATTGTGGTTTACCTTTTAGTCAATTTAAAAACCTTGGTATGTTCAACATTATTATTTGCAGTAAATTTTTTGTTTGTTTCAATTATTGAATTTAATTTTTTTTTTTTTTAATTCACAAGTTACAGTCTTACGGTTTTTTTTATTGAGGCACAGTGAATACCTTCTTAAGTTAAAAAATCAAACAAATAAAAGAATGAGTCGAAAGGCTCAAATACAAACTAACTGGCTATACAGAGATGGAATATGGTGTATTTTGTTGACTTTCTTAATTTAAACATTAGGGTAGAAAAGCTACCTATTGTAGTTCAATAACACATTGGCTTTTCAGTGACAATACCTAGAATGAATAAATGTTGATTATTCTAGAATGTGTAGTGTCGTTTGGTGTTATATGTTTAGGGTGTTGATCTATCAGGCAGGAGGTCTGAGAACGAATCTCAGCCTTTAGCACCTAAGCTGAGAAAAATTTCTTTTTCAGGAACACTGCCTCTTGTGAGGAAGTGAACTTAATTGAATTAAATTGAATTGAATTGAAATATCTCTTGTTACGAAAAATCGCTTTTTATCTTAGCCATTCGAATTCGACAGAAAATTGTAGATCCCATGCATTACTGGAAACTAGAAGCACACACACGCGGGAATGGTTAATAGTTGTAACATCACTATAGGGCCTGGTTCTCCACGACTGGCTTGCCACCAAATTAACTTTTATTTATTTATATATTTTGGTGCAAAATGCACAATAAGAATCGCAAAAAAAAAACACGCCTTTTATGTTCGCTCACATTATTTTTTTCAAAAGAATATAAAGTCTTCGAAACACCTAATCGTAAAAAAAAATGCAAATCGACATCAATAAAATAACCCGGAGTGTATATTTTCATATTGAATAATTCCATGGAGTGTGTTGTGTTTCAATAGATAAGCTGTCCTGATTTTTAATATTAAAAAAAAATATTCATAAGTTCATAAGGTTAACATGAATAACATCTTTATTTTTAAATGTTCATATGAATATTAATAGGTAGATAATCATGTCTGCCGTGATGGTCTTTTAAACATCAATTGATGTTCTAAGATCTTTATGATTTATCTATGGTGGAAATATGAAATTCTAATGAAGGTAGATAATTGTGGACTAAGTACACATTAATTTGTGCTTGAATATAAAGCGATTAAAAACGTTCCAACATCATACGAAACTTAACAATAAATATAGGTATTCACTTTAGCAAAACCAATATTTGTTCAATCTTACACACTTATTTAACATTTATATTTAAGTAGGTACAACTCAAATGCAATTAAAAGTGATAATTTCACAATTACGTAATTCGCACAAATTCACATCAAGTTATATTAATTACCTTTTTTTCAAAAAAATTAACGAATCAAAATAAACAAATCTTAACCACTGAAGCTGGGTTAAGTATCCATCAGATTCTCACTTAAAACTAAATGTATTGTTAACAAACAAAGTTCAAGTTACCTACCTATACGATAACTCGAGAATTATAAATTTTAAAATGTTCAATGCGTACTGACCGGTTTAACGTTCATATTAAAACTGCCGAAGCTAGTCTATACTGAAGACGCTTTTCATCTTGTCTTGATGTCTGTCCGGCTAGTTTGACGGGGGTTTTTGCTCAAAACAATAATGCGACGACTAAAAATTCATCTTCTTATGTTCGAGGGTGTTTCTACGAGCTCAGATTAGGGATGGGTTTTTTTCACATTCCGGGATTTAATATTGGATGTGAAACATGTGTTAACAGTTGTAGGTATATTATGCCTCGTGAGATGCGTCTGCAAAATACATAATGTATTGGGTTTTTTGAGAAGTGGCATAGTTATTTATGACAACATTTTTGGAATTTGTATAAGTGATTTCTTTTGTTTATTGCCCAGCACTTCCAAAATAAACGTTTCAATTAAATTTTCATAGTATTGTTTTTGTCAAAACTTTACATATAACTAACTTTTTCCAAAGTGCAAAGTCAAGGACTGAATTTTGTAGTTGTTGTTTGTAATAAAGGCGCCTATTGTGAATAGCAAAATTGTAAGTATTTGGATCTACCGTTTGTGACTTGCCTAAATAACATTCACCTGGGCCATATTGCACCAACTTCTTGCGTCAGGATGCCATAATTTCTCCGGATTAAATGTGCATGGATCGTATGTCCGACTTATAGCCCATGGACATTATATCCCCAGACATAATGTCATCCCATCGCAAGAAAATCGTATCAAGATTCATGATATTTGCTTAGTGATAAGTTGTTGGTGCAATAGGGTCTGATTTGTCTTGCATATTGAAATATCGTTCTATACTCTTAAGTAACGTTCGCCTTTATCTGTCAAAATTGGTCGAAGTCGATTTGTAGTTTCTGGTGACCTTGAACAAAATCTGAGTTAAAACAAAAAAAACGGCGAACGTTCGACTCAAAGCTTCGTGCGTCTGTGGAAGCCTAAGCTAAAGTCTGGTTATAAAAGTATACAAATAATTTATTAAGATTATAGTAATTTCTGAATTGAAGCAACTTGGTGCGACCCAGTCTTTCATTTTATTTTAGGTATATTGTTGTATTTCAAAAATTCTATATTGCTTTATCAGCATCTGTCAAACTTTTCAGATTATCAAAGTTATGTCACTAACTCTGGGTTAATTCGGAGTTAACTCAGTATCATACTTTCTTTTTAAATTTTACCTTAGTTCGAAAATGCCTATTTTATCGTTTTAGTATCAGACTAACTTCATAATAAGAGTTTTTTCCTTTTTCGTTCCGAACAGAGTCTGAACTGTCAAAATAAATATTGTGGTTTCTTTTTTTGCTTAGTGCGTTCAGAGCCTCAAAGTTGTGTATCTTTTTTCGTTCAGAGAATGATCAGAGCTTGTTCAGATCCCGAACTATGAGCTCAGAAAAAATCGGCTAAGCCATATTCTGAGTAAAAAGCTGAACACTAAACGTCATGTGCGAAAAGAGGAAAAATAGAAAACAAATGGGCAAACAAATAATTGCGGATTAAGTGGTCGGTAGCGGTACCCGCGCAGAAGGTAAGTTTTATTGATAAATTACAAAGAAATATTTTATTTTCGAATGCATAAAAACTTATTTCAGTGTTCAAATCGACCAAGCCGATGATTTTGTTCTTGATTTTTCTTTCCCTTTTGCTTTGTGAACTTTGACAGTTCAAAATTGACGAATGTCATTTGTTAGCCATGTTCCTTTGAAGGTGGCGAAGCACTCACGAGTACTTTGCTAGCTATTTTCAATGGAACGCACAGAACTAATTTGCCTACAAATCTCATCTACTCGTCATGAAAGCACGAGTAGTTGGTAGTACTAGACTATCGTTTGAATCTACTCATGAGTAGTTCGCCACCTCAAAAGGAATACGACTATTGACAGCTTGGTTCTCAAATGTGTTTCAAAAATATATTTGAGCGGTCAAAACATGTTCACTTCAGAGTATATTCAGAGCTTGTTCAACATGCTCCAGCTCTCTTCAGAGCTTTCTTCTGAACGAAAAAAGATAAACCCCTAATGTCACTTTGACAGTTATAATTATGAAAAGGGTATATTTCGCTTAGTTTGTTTGCTCTAACTGTTACTGTTTTAGTCGTGTTCACCTAGAGTTTATTAAGTAAATAGGTTTAAAATGTACTACTTAAAATTGTTCCCAACTAGAAGCAATTTAGTAATAAGCTTTAAAGTTAGAATTTTTTTAAGAAATATCATCTCAGGCTATTTAAAATTGTGTGTCCATGTGTTTAAATAAAAATTGTAAAATATTGTATGAGCTATTCTGTTTTCAAAATGTACTATTTTGTTTTAAAATACAAAACTCATTAAAATTAAAAACCATTAGTTCAATAATTAATTTAATTTAAAGTTATATTATTAGATACAAAAAAAAAAGTATCAAGATAATGAATAACAATTAATCACGGCTAAGCCGTTTCGTTTGTCGAGAATAGAAAACTAAATTAAACAATTTTTATTTAGTATTTATTTTTCTTTTTGCAGTTTTTAAGAATTATTTTTTTTTTGTTGGTTTACTTACAATCAAACAAATAAGTTGTTTAATATCCTTGTCCTTTTTTTCAATGATTGTGTAAATTCAGTATGAAACTCTAAAAACCTTCTTTTCTAGTCTTATGGAGTTCTGATCAACTTAATTGTAGACTTTTGGACTACTAGGGTGGGTAATAATTGCGCAATTGATTTTCGAACTTATGACTTGCCAATATTTGCGTCAGAACCAGAAGTCCATCATTGTAGGCTTTTGGTATGTGAACTTATGACCCTGTATTTTAGCGTTTCCTTACTTTCTGCTCTGATTATTTTACTTCCATTTAAACAAATCACCACATCTTTTGTTTTTGATTGAATGTTTTGTGGTATATATACCTGCTATACATATATTTATACATTATACATGTTCTTATTAGACTGCAATTCTAATTCAGGTCAGATAAGAAACATCGCATTTTGTTTATGAATTGATGCACGACACGTATTTGAAACAAATTCAAACAAAAGATTCACTTTTCTTCATTATTATCATTTCATTTCTACAAATAAATTCAAAACTAATTCAGATTTTTGGCACACCGAGTTTGGTTGCTCTTGTCATACGATTAACCAATGTGACATGTTTGTGTACCTAAGTTAAAAAATCTCATTTGTTTGAGTTTTATTGTAAGTTTTTGATTCGTTCATTGGCCATTCCCCGGATTCAGGACTCAGGAATGTATGCATAGATATAGAACACTTTCTATATAAGTGTGAGTCTGTATCTGTATGATACATTAATTTACGAATATCAGTCGAATATGAAATAAAACAATAAAATCAAATGATTTATTACTATTTGTCTGCAGAATTGGAATGTGCTAAATTCGTTATCGATACTAAACTACATATAAATCAAAACAAAAACAATTTAAAGTTGCCGAATTAATATTTGGTACCTGTATTACAATGCCAAATATTAAAATTCACACAAGTCTTCATCCTCAATAAGCCACTTCAAAAAAAAAAAAACAAAAAACAACCTTCAACTGGCATTTAAATTTTCTTCGAATAAAAATCATAAATATATACTCGTATATATAATAAACGTAGGTACAACGTGTTTGAATAACAACTTTAAACAAGGCAATTGCGAATTTATTTCTTTTTATTAATAATTTTAAAATAAATGGTCAAAAAAGAGTTCAGTATTGCCAATGCAAATTCATAAAGTAAAGATTTGTTGGCTTGTGGGCGCGGATGACCGACGAAGTTGCGCTTTGGAGCTAGGTCGCAGATCATCCATTTAAGTCCCTATTGAAATTGATGTAAATAAATAGAAGTAAGGCCCAGGCCGTCCAGCACAGGACGCCCGGCCGCGCTCAAAATATAATCATATGGGCGCTCACAACAAGTCTGGAGAATAAAATAACTAATTTATATATTTTAAGAACACGCGCTTTAAAATTTGAATTTCAAATTAAAAATGATCTATAAAAGCTACAAAATAAATTTTTGCGAAATAAATTTGAATAATTTTCTAGGTCAAACGTTTTTTTTTTAATATTCAAGTTTCCGCTAAAATAAGACGTTACACGCATTTCAAACACTTTTTCATATGTATGTGTTAAGTTTTTTTTACTTTGAAATTTATATCAAAAAGCTACCAAATTCAACTTTGTGCCACAAATTGCTTATCTAGCATTTTAAAATTTAAAGTTCAAAATTAGACATAAATTTAGTTATATCGGGTTCTTCAAAAAGAGCGCTACAAACGTTTTTTTTTTTTTTAAATAAAACAAAGGTTTTGGATATCAATGAAATTCTTTATTCCTGTGCAAGTACGTTCGATGCCATTATGTATGGAACTCGATTTCTTTTGCATGGCCACCACGGGCACGCTTGCAGAAGTCCAGACGCTGAACCCAATTTTCGACGGTTTTCAAGCATAAATCGGCCGATACTGCTGCAATTTCACGTTCGATATTCGTACGAATTTCATCAATCGTCAGTGGCTTGTTGTTGTAGACCATAGACTTGACGTAGCCTCACAGGGAAAAGTCTAACGGCGTCAAATCGCACTACCGAGGCGGCCAAGCGACTGGACCATTTCGTGAGATAACACGTTCTCCAAACTTGGTTTCCAATAAATTGATTGTGACATTCGCTGTGTGGCTTGTGGCGCTGTCCTGTTGGAACCACATGTCCTCCAAGTCCATATCATCCAATTGGGGCCAAAAATATTCGGTTATCATTAAACGGTAGCGATCCACATTCACAGTAACGTGCCGGTCTTGATCGTCACGGAAGAAGTACGGCCCAATAACGCCGCCGGCCCATAAACCACACCAAACCGTAATTTTTTCGGGATGCAATGATGACTCATGGAGTCATTTTAGATTTTATTTAGACACTAACTTCAAACTTGGTTCAGGCTTGATGGGAAACTTCAATGACAAATAAAAGTATTTGAAAATTAAGGGACGCCGGCCGTCGTCAAAACCGTTGAAAGCATATTATATCAAATCGTCTAAAAAAGTAGAACTTTGTGGTTTTACCGATATTTAACATTTCGTTGGCTCAGAATGGACAACGGATAAACTGTTAAATCTATTCAGTTCTCTCAGTTCAGTGACAAAAGTATAAAGAGTAAGTAAAATATTACAAACACTTTTTACTTGCGATTTTTTTGTAATCAAAAAGCTGTTAGCTGATTTTCACTCAATTCATATATTTATTATGAACTCTTACCTTTGTTGGGCTGAAAAATTTCATGAATGGCAACACTAACGATAATCTGAGACATGTGTCACATCATTCATGTTTTTTTTGTATTGATTTTTAAACCAGCTGATCCAGATCCTGATAGTACTGTAAAAATACCGAAGGTAAGGCAAGTATTCCCAGCTATTGAAGTTTGTACTTAACAATCTCAGAGTTGCGTAGATACATACACACATTTGCGCATATGTATGTACGTAATGCATATTTTATAATATACATGTAGGTAAATAAATTCAATACAAATATGTATAGTGGAATATTGATGACGTCTACCAACTCAGAGAAGCCGGTTAATGCTATATGTTTATAGCAACGTGCCGAGAATAAGGGTAAGATAATTGATACTCTTGAAACCCGTTGAAGAAAATGATTCATGTTGTGTTTTTTTATAGTTTAAGTTTTTAACAAGCAAATCATGTTGTACTCTTTAGCAAAATGACATGTAGGTATATTGGATGTACCCGATTGAAATTTCATTTTGTTGGAACTGCTTTTTTGAAGGTTGATTTTGATCATAATGTTTTTTAGTGTTTCATTCTAAGGTACTTCCGTTTAGATCTTATTTTCAAGGTAGCAATAATTGTTATTTAAATTCACTGACTTGGCTCAGTGGCGGATCCAGGGAGGGGCTATTTGGGAGAGAGTGCAAATACGTCGTTGTTTTACTAAATGAACTAGGGTTCCTTGGTGATGATCTCAAACACAACTGTCATAGTAATGGCAAAGTTCTTCCGAAACTTTTGTTTGAAACTGAGCAACGATAAAAAAATGTATCTGCATCCTGGGAATACAATAAGTAATTTCAATTGCCACTTCATTCAATTGAAAATAATCATGTTTATTGAGAAATATTTAAATAACTCAGAAAATTTCATATTTGCACTTATTAACCTACTTTTTTGATGTGTAAACATCTATGATGGTAGGGTAAACTAAAAATCATGGGCTTTCCTCGGTAACACTTTGGGAGGTCACACGTTACGATGTAGCACATTACGTTATGAAAATCTGCATAGTCCCCTTTCACACGAGGGAACTGAGTTTCTAGCAAATTTCATTTTGTAGGAGAGAGATAAGGGCTCGAAGTTGGTGGGATGAACAAAATCTCCCTGGTCAACGATTAAGGCGATTTTTTTGACATTCGTTTTTTCATTTTACGTAGTGTGCGTTCACCGTTCAACAAAGCGACTTCTTATGGAAACAACATACAATCTCTAAGAGCCTGATTAGATTGGGAAGATTGAGTACGGACTGGTGAGTCTCATCGTGTTTATATTAGAAACTTTTCGGCGCCTCAAAATACATGGAAACAAAAACAATTTCAATATTTCGCACATTGAAACAACAATAAATGACACTCATGAGTCCGGTTTTTATGTGTTCTTCGTGCCGCAAGATCCCTCAACCCACACTTCTCTTGCCAACAACCTGCTGTGATACGGGACTCAATCTTCCCAATCTAAACAGCGTCTTAGGTTTTGGTTTATTCGTGTAAAAGAGGACATAGTAGGATAATGGTTATACGTTTAATGACAAAAATCTGAAGATCCCCTTCAAGCAAACTATTCTGTAAATTTTACTGGATGGAAAAATGGAGTTGCATAAGGGGTGGAAGTTCGTTCGATAGTTTGAATTAAATATTATAATGCGTCCGGTCCTTAATTTGTCAAACTTCACTGGAGGTTGGTTGCGGTGTCAATGGATTGAAACAGCGAATTTAGTGATTTTCACTGACAATTGCAACTACTGGCCCTTTCGATTTAAGTAAGAATGACAGTTCTTCTTCTGAAAAGAAGCGAAATCACGTTAAAATTATGATTTATATAAAATCTGCTGGCTATATCATGAGATCCACTTATATCATCTTTAAGGCACGGGAGATTTCAAAAAGAGCTAAAAAAGAGTTACTGCCCAGAACTAGTACCTAAGGCTTTTAAATCTTGAAAATGATGATGATGCCATTTATTTTTTTCTGAAAATTTAAATCTATAATAAACTTTTATTTTATAAAAACAAAATTTTAAAAATGATTTATTAAAATGTTGGTTCATTTGGTTTTTTTCTTAGGTATACTGTTTAACATTAAATTGTTCTCTGAAACAGTTCGTAAGATATGTCCATGAGCCACGAAAAGAAAAACGCTAGCAAAGCTGCAAATAATCAAAAAATAAAGCGTCCGCCACTTTTTTTTTTTTGAAAATAGCGCAAAACATCGAGTGTAGCTTCGGCTGTGTGGCACGTAGAGCCACCGTCCTGTTGAAACCAAATGTTGTCAATATCCTCCTCTTCAATTTTTGTGAACAAAAAATCGTTCAACATGGCCCGATAACGATCGCCATTGACTGTTACGGCCACTCCTTGATCATTTTCGAAAAATGGCCCAATTATGCCTCTGGACCAAAATCCGCACCAAACAGTGACTCGTTTTGGGTGTATCGGCTTTTCAATGTATGCTTGCGGGTTTTCTGTGCCCCAAATGCGACAATTTTGCTTGTTTACTACCCGCCAAGATCAAAATGATCTTCATATGAAAAGATGATTTTTTTTGGCAAAATCGGCATCTTCTCTAAGTCGATCGCAGGCCCACTTAGCGAAGCGTATACACAACCATATTCGTTTAGCGGAAGGATAAAACTAACTATCTGTCAAATCAGACATGAGCTAAGTGTTACCATTCACGAAATAAGCACTAGTTGAAACAAAAAATTTAGATGGCGGACCCTTTATATAGGTAGATTTTTTAATTATATGCAAAGATTTGCTATTCTAAGCAAAAAGTCGTTGGGTAAATTGTAACTATTTTTTTTTCTTATCTCAGCAAAAAATCAATTCGATAAATTCTTGGCCCCAAATGTCATCACTTAAAATCGGAGGAAGTACTTGCAACAGAGTCATGAACATTGAACATACCTATTTTATTTTATCATAATTCAGCATTCATAAAGTTTTCTATCAAATGGTTGCGAGATATCATCTTCACGCCCGGAAACATTTAAAACTAAAACCTGCAACCTGCTCCTATAGTAGTAGGATAAATCGTATACAATAAAAACTAAAAAATATCCTCAAATGTGTATGAATCACGCAATAGTCCCATATAGCATGTTCTACCACAGAAAATCTACGTAAATCTATCCTACCATCATCTACGTCAATTAGTTTCACAAATTTCAAGTAATCCAAATGCCTATACATATTCACACCCATAGGTATTTTAATTTTCCCTTTACATCAATTACAAACAAAATATTACAACAAAAACTTTTATTATAATGATAATTTAAATTCATCACGTTCAAAACAATGCCCCCAACCCATTCGTCGTGGTGCGTCGCGTCGCGTCGTCGTTCGGTCGGTTTGTAAGAAGATATTTGGGTCAAAAAAGTTAAATGAAGAACTCCAATCCACCACTCATGATCATGATAAAAGAATAACAATCGAGTGTGTGCACCTTGGACGACCAAAAAAAAAAGTCTTTAGACCTGAGCTTGAGCTTGCTTTGCTAAACAAAGAGAAAGACACACTTCCAATTTCAATTCTTGAATTCGACGCAATATAATTTCATACCATTGCCATTCTAAGCTGAGCTGAACTGAACTGTTGTAAATATAAAGGGAACAGAAAAACCATTTCCCTTTCTTTATACCATTTATTATTATATCTTCTCCCCGGTCATATGTTTATTTCAGCGGAGATCGAAGATAGGGCATACTGGGGTAATAAATAATTAAATGCAAAGATTTGTGTCTGATGCTATTTGTTTTTTTTTTTTTTCAAAATAGCTTTTAACGTTCCACAGAATTGGTGATTCGCCTCGGCGATCGAAAATTTCAACGAAGAAAGAGTCTTTGGGCGAAAAGATATGCAGGTATATCATGAGTTTAAAAAAAATAATTGAGTTTAATCGGCTTAAAATTGCCCGCCTGTTAGAACAATCTAGTTTTTGACGAGGCTCTAGAAAGTTGTACTTATAGACACTGACAAGGGGCTGGCAAGGTTTATTTTTGAAATTGGCTCATGCACCTTTTTGCCTCGAGAACCAACAAAAAAAGAAAAAAAAAAAACATACCAAAAAAGCTTATTTGTGATTCGATTCTACGTCCTTAAACACAAATTCATTATACTTTAGAGTTTATATTTTACGGTGGTTATAAAGTTGTTGGGTTTTGTTGTACACGGAGTATTTTTGAGGAGATAGCAAAACTTGCGCCTCACGAGTATTTGAGATGTTTTTCTCGTCTAGATTTTCCCTACGGAAAACTGTCCAGGGCCTCGACTTAATTCGTCAAAAAACTTGCCATTTTTGCAAGCTGCTCTGGTATTCCAGCTAAGGAGATAGCTTGTTGAAATTCCTTTTTTCGACACACGCCTGTTGTTTTCATATTGAAGATATAAAAAAAAAACAATAATATTATATATGTATATAATATTCCATAACTCTTTCTATTTCTACCTGGTTTCTAATATACTCGTCATCAACTGTGTTCGCAGCTTCGGACTAATTAATTTTTATTCCATAATACTTTGTGTTCGTTTTGACCCTACTTTCTCCTATTCTTTAAAGGGGCACAACTAAGTCCCATCATGGTCAGTTTTATGATAGCAACGACTTGGCGCTGAAGACAATTGCAAAGCAGGTGTCTGCGCAGATAGTATTACTTGGTATACGAGACCGGAAGAACACTAAAAACGCACACTTTGTTAACGGTGTTATAACATTCTATACAAGTACAAACAAAAACAATCTGCATTTTTTTCTTTTAATTCATTTATTAATCTTGAAAATGGCATCAAAGTATCTTTTTGTCGTTGCAATTGCATTCAGTTTATTGGCTATTGTAGTTTGTATTCCAAAAGCTGCCATCGCTGATAGTGGTGCTGTAACTGTAACTGAAGTTCCTAAGCAGCTTCTCCTTGGCATTCAGGGCAAGGAGACTTCTACGCCAAATTTTGTCAGATTGGTGGTAATGCGGATTATTTATGGCATCGCATCGACAATGGGTCTAGAAGAACGGCTTTCGGACGTATTCAATGGAGCCTTTGTGCCCCCAGGCGAGGATGATGGTGGTTTTGGACTTGACTTTGGAGGAATCGATGGAATTTTTGACGACAGATAAATCTAACGCTGTAAGAGTAAGAATGTATTCTTTTTTTTTAAATAATCTGGTGCAAATAGCTTTAAATTAAAAAAAAAAAAGTTAAATAAGTAAAAATAGAAATGTTAATTATTTATTTTATTTATTTGTAGAAACTAAGAACAACCAATAAAAAAAATGTGCGAATTACATAAAAAAACATCGTTATAGACTTATTTATTTGTTTATTTAATTTTGTCTTTCTCCGCAGGGCACATAAACTGGTTGTTATTTGATCACGATGCTATATACGAGATGCTTTAACTTTCTTTTATTTTTTTTCATTTTTGTGTGTGGTTTTGTCAAAAATTATGTTAAATCATAATTATCGACAAAGTGATGTGTGAAATTTTTGTTTGTTTTCACTTTTACATTTTTGGAAATTATACAAAAAAGAAGTTATGTGAGAAAAGAAAGATTATTAACCGGTGAAATTTAAATTTCATTTTGTTAAGTAAGTGACTCATTAGTAAAAAATGCTGTGGTGGAATTAAATTTTATTAATCATTATGGGCATAGATCCAATTCAGTGAAAACGGGTAAATTATGTTAAGGTAAGTTGAGCTATTAACAAAGTTAAAATCAGCGCGGCCCTCGGCTTAAGATTGTTAATTTATTCATTTTTGTTTGATTTTAAAAGTAGCTATGTACTACGAATTGTGGGTTTTGACTTTTTAATAGGTTATTAAATTAGAGAGGCAAAATATTTTTTTTTCCATTAGAAAAAGTAGATAGATAGAAATAAACAAAAATAAATTTAAATTTTAGCTTGATAAAATACGCTGTGAAGCCCTCTGGATAGTCTTAAGCTCCATCAAATTACGTTGGTTCAACAAAAGAACTTTGATTACATGCTAGTGTTTTCACCGAGGTTTTAAAGTTGATGCAAAGAAAGACTTCGTGAGCAGGAAATGAATGGACGTCTTCTTCGTAGAGCAATGGCTTGCAGATGTTGGTGCTTTAAAATTATATTTCTATTCCAACAAACGTTATGTATAGATACTTAGGCATTTGCAGTATAACATCCATAAATTGCATTTTTTAACAAGGTAATTAATTAACCAAAATTTTCCAAAAACATGCTCACGTGTAGACTGCGGAGTTCCTCAAACAGCTATAGTACAACTAGAAATTCTAAAGAGAATCTCTTGGATTGCTGGAAAGTTAAATTGTGTAAGAGTTTACAAAATCTTTTTGGTATGAAAAGATACTAAAAGATATAAATTTTGGTGGTAGTCCTCGTCAAGGTGACTATCTCGAATGCGTTTGTCTGACAGCTCGTAGATAAATTTTACAAATAAAAAAAATATGCCCAACTGGACCGCACGAACTTGCTCTTGTATAACTATGTAATGCAAACACTCACTGAAGGTAAATGTTAATGGTTCAATAAAAGATGTGTTTTTTAGTGCATGTTTACCCTATTAAAAAATAATTTGCATGTAAACTACAACAACAATTCCGCTTAGTTAATGGCGATAAACCTCTCTCGGCTTATGAACTAAGAGCATAAAAAAACAGAATAATAAGCATTATATTATAACTGTTATACATGGCGTGTCTTTGTGCAATTTTGTTTAAAGCGAACAAGTTAGTGTGTACAAAAAAGCACAGCTAATAATGGGTGATTTTTTAAGAGGTTTAGAACTTTTTTTAAAAAAAAAACACAAAAAATTCGAAAAAATGAATGAAATATTTATTTGAATCGATAGTTTGAACCTTGCAATTTAATGTTTAAAGATAATTTCATGCAAATGTTGACCGCGGCTGCGTCTCAGGTAGCCCATCCGCTGAGTCCAATTTTGGCATACTCTTTCACACATATCGGCCGGTATCTCACGAATGAATGCATGGATGTTGGCTTCCAGTGCGTCAATCGAAGCGGGCTTGTCCCTATAGGCATTAGCCTTGACATACCTCCACAAAAAATAATCTAATGGTGTCAAATCGCACGATCTAGGCGGCCAATTGACCGGCCCGAAACGTGAAATTAACTGTTCACCAAACTCGCCTCGAAATTGCGCCATTGTTTCGCGTGCTGTGTGGCATGTGTCACCGTCTTGTTGAAACCACATATCATGCAAGTCAAGAACTTCCATTTCGGGCAAAAAAAAGTTTGTTATCATCGCTCGGTAGCGTTCACCATTGACAGTAACGCTGCGATTCGCATCATCTTTGAAGAAATAGGCCCAATAATGCCGCCGGCCCATAAACCGCACCAAACAGTGGCTTTTTCGGGATGCATTGGTAGCTGTTGCAATGCTTCTGGCTGATCTTCACTCCAAATGCGGCAATTTTGCTTATTTACGTACCCATTCAACCAAAAATGAGCCTCATCGCTGAACACAAGCAGCGCGCGATGAACATTTCGAACCGAGCACGAATTTTGATAGTAAAATTCAATAATTTGCAAGCGTTGTTCATTTGTAAGACGATCCATGGTTAAATTGCAAACCAAACTGAAGCTGTTTGACAGTGACACAAGGTACTAAACACACGTCAGCTGTCAAAACCAGTGTTGCCAAAACCAAACCAGCTTAAAAATCACCCTATATTATGATACCTGTCTTTAACGAGAAAATGTTAAAAAGTAACACAAAAATGGATTTTTTGTTTAATTTTTCTTCATTTTGATTTTTTTTTTTTAATTTGTAAATGCCATACTTATTGTTTGAACTATTTGAGAAGCACCATATTGCAAAATTATAACAAAATAGGTCTAACCATGGAAAAGACATACGCGAATAACCCAAAAAAAGACCGCATTTTACCAAAAAACCTGTTATGTGTATTTCCGGTTTGAATTTTTCGTCAAAAACCTGGAAAGCGGTTTTCTTACAATTACGTTGGTATTTACAGCTACGGAGTTTAATCCAAATCGTTATAGCCGTTTTTGAGAAAATTTGAAAAAACAACATTTTTGTATGGCAGCTTCCCGTTCTAGGTGAGCTAAAAAAAAATTCAAATTTCCCTATAGGGAATCGCATAAAAATGCTCTTTACCAAATTCGAAAGGTCACCAGTTTAAGCTCAAGCTCAAATTACAGACGCACAGGC
Source organism: Leucozona laternaria (assembly GCA_932273885.2). Classification (NCBI taxonomy): domain Eukaryota; kingdom Metazoa; phylum Arthropoda; class Insecta; order Diptera; family Syrphidae; genus Leucozona; species Leucozona laternaria. Next base: position 87,110,028 of record OW026368.1, on the reverse strand, counting down.
CAACGGACGGAACAGTGGAAAGCATACAAAAGTCTGTTAAATCTGATCTGTTTATCGGAATTTTATGAATTTTGGCACAGATGTTAAGATTAATTTTATATACATTCGGTGAAAATTTGGTGCAGAAAAAAATGATAAAAAAAAGTTATTGACTTTTTACTAAAATTCGAGGGTTTTGATGATGTACTGAAATAAAAGTTTTTTTTTTAAATCTGAACTTTTTATTTTGAATAAAATATTATAAACTTTGCATATTATAGATAATCATAAAAATAAATGCTTCAAAAATAATATTTAAAACATAAATAAAACATTAATTTGCATTCAATTAATAAGCAGCATAAAAAAATAAATAGTTGCAGTTACTTTATAATGCTAAAATGAGGTTTTTAGCGTCTGCGCTGATTTCTAGTATTTTCTGTGGCTAAAGCTTGTTATTAGTGGATGAGGAAACGATGCATCACATCTTCATTCGTCGGAGTTGGCTGCATTTTCTCGATAGATAGATCTGCGATAGGCTTTATATTCCCTATTTCGGCATTCTTGGGCTTCCACGGAGAGTGATCCAACAGGAAATGCACAATTTTTAATGATTTCTTCTCTAAGGGTTAGAGGACTATTCACATGAGAACGACCATCGACCGACGAATGAACGAATAAATGTGAATTAAAATAATTTATAAACATAAATTCTTCACAAATTCTAGTCAAAATCGTAGAAATATAATTTATTATTATGTTTAGATACTAAAATCCGCTTTTTAATTGCTTAAATAAGTTAAATTTGAGAAAACAAATTGCGAATTGCAATCTGATTGTTACGAATTGTCAAACTCTATTCGCGTTCCACATACGGTCCATACTTCAACGAACAAATTGTTCGCGCGCGGCTAACTTCAAAATCCCTTTTTGTTTTATTTTCTTGGTGGTCGTCATTCGCGACGAATAAAAAGCCATGTGAAAGAAATGTCAAAATGGACGAATATTCGTTCATTCGTTGGTCGCTCTCATGTGAATAGTCCTTAAAACCTTATGTACGGTTGCTGACATCATGCTGTACCATATATGATTCTCAACAAAAAAATATGCAGTTTCCCATGCGTGTATGGAAAACGCAATAGGTATGCGAAACCCCATAATACCAGGTATAAATCAGAAGAAAACACCTTTTTGGGTGAAATCACTTTTGTTTATTATTTACTAAGCTTTATCACTTACTACTTACACTTACACTTACACTTAGCTTTATTCAAACTATCATAAAATAATAATATTTTTTCATAAATTTTTTCCAAGAAAATTGAGTTGAAAGTTGAAAAATTTTGCTAGCAGAAATCAATGGTTTCGTAAAAATCGAATTTTAAAATATTTGTGCACAGTTTTTCTAAAAAATAATGGGCTTAACCAGTTTATTCTGACAGTTAGTACCTCCCTACCGAAGAAATTATAACTTTTTGACAAATACCACCGTCAAAACGGATTATTTTGAAACCCGATTCAGTGAGACACATTTGAACTCCGAAAAATGAAGGTATCTGTAGCTGATTTTTTATGTGCTGTTACTTTTTAGATATGTTTTATAAATATTCAAAAATATTATTCAATTTATTACCCGGGAGCAACAATGACCGATATTCTTCATAGTTTAGGTTGACAAAAGGTTAAAAAAAGAAATTTGACTACGAAATTAATAAATTTCTCAATTTTTGAATTTAACGGATTTTTTTTTTTGAATCCCTGGGCGGTCTTATCCACCTTATTGAGCAATTTGAGTGAAGTCCTTTAAATTGAAGCCATGTTGGTTCGGTCCCATTTAAAATGCATTGGACAACAACCCCATACAAAACTTAATGGGCATTTTCCTCTCAGTACAGCTTGTAGGGTGGAAGAGAACGACCGCTTAAGTCGGTTCTCTAGGTAATATAGGTACTCTATGCGTTCAACCAAGAGCATTCGTAAGGAAACTACAGAAAATCTATTACGATTTTGTTGCGAATTGGAGTTTAGCTCGCTTATGCACATTGTTTAATATTTGAGTCGCGGCAAGACAAAATTGCAGAGGTTTGTATGACTTTTAAATTTCACAATACTGCTGGAGTATGTTTTATTTACAATTCTGCATTTTCTCTAAAGGAAGCGGATTGATAGGGCAGACTTCTTTTCACTTGAACAAAGTTAATAATTCTGTTTGGTAACTTGAAGTTTCTAACAAATTTTCAGTTTGCTGCCAAAATCTTTTGGAAAAAAATGGGTTTTGTGAAAAGCTACCCGTAACTAAAAGTACAGCATTTTTAATTGCATTTGCAACTGGAAATAAATTAAAAGGGACACAAGTATTAAGCAAAATTGGAATGACTGAAAAGAATATGGAATTCAAAATATCTTTGAACGAGCAAAAAAAGTAATCTGAAATTAAAACAAAATTTTTGTTTTCTTTCTTTGTTTTATGTAATGTGTGTCCAATTTTATTGTAGCTGTGGAAGGCTGTGTGGGGGGGGGGGGGGGTTGGCTTTAGCCTCTATAGCTTCCCCTGGATCCGCTACTGGCAGTGGAGAACTTTTAGAACATCTTAAGTTCGCTCAGGTTATACTTCCGAGAAAAACGAAAATATTCAATATATACAGGGTGTCCCCATATTCGTTAAGTATAATAATTTGGGAAATAATTCTTGGGTATATTTTTAAAAATAAAATATGCACGACTGGGTGCGACGAACTTGCTCTTATGTGCGATCACCATGTGGTTCTATAGTCAAAACTTAGTTTAGTTGCAGGTAGTATTATGTGAGTTTACAAAAAATAACAATTTAGCCCAGTTTTGCACATATGCATCCATGGAAACAAGATTATTTAAACTGGAAAATTGTTTCAAATCAACAAAATTAGAAAGAAATTGGTTAAAATACTTTTGAAGCTGTTTTGAACCCAACGCGATGTTTCCCATATGATTTCGTATATATATGTATATCTTAACTTTTGAGAACAAAATTTTAAAAATCGTAGGAGTGGTTTTAAAAATTATGATTTTTTTACATAATGTATGTAGGTATATGTTTATAATATTTCGTTAATATTTTTAGAAAAAAAATTGATACGCCAATTTTAAGTATTTATTAATGTGGAGTTAAAAACTTAATTTTACAGAAAGTCTCCCGTTTTCGAAATATCGCATTTTCAAAAAAATAATTTTGAAATTTTTTTAAAAATCCAAAAATTATTTTTTTTTGAAAATTTTGATATGCAATATTATTTCAAGCTTCTGTTTAAAAAATTAAGTTTTTATCGGTTAATCAGATACATATTGAGATAGTCGAAAATAAAAAAAAAAACTGTTCTATGAGAGAGGTTCTATTAATAATTCTTCAATGTAAAATTAAATAATTTTAAATGCTACTCCTAACCATTTTTATTACCAAGTCGGTTTTGAAATATCGAGATTTCAAAAAAAAAAAAAACTTATCAAACTTTTTTAAAAATTGAAATAATATTTTTTTGAAAAAATTGATACACAATTTTATTTAAAATGTATTAGTTCTTCTTTATAAAAAAAATCATCAAAATCTGTTGAACCGTTTTGGAGAAAAACGAAAATAAAAATAATGGTTCTTTGTTCTTTTTTTTATTTAACGGCAGCTTTCAAATATTTAAATTTATTGAGTTTTGAAAAAAATGCTGTGGAGCCGATATTAAGAAAAATAAGATTTTCCTTTTTGGCGAAAAAATTTTGTATGACAGGTACCGTTAGTTTTGATCAAAAAAAAAAGAAAAAAATGCGTGGGGGAATGTCCAAAAAACGCTGCACAGCATGTTTAAAGAAAATCGACCCATCCTTTTAGGCTGTAGTCGAACAGACAGATAGACGGACGTTTTTGCGAGACCCACTTTTTATAATGTAAAGTTTGATCAAAATCTCGAGTTGAATTTTAAGCCTGACTGGATTGCACGAACTTGCTCTTGTGGTTAATGACTGCAATGCAGAGGCAGACACAGGTGAAGATAAATGATAATGGTTCAATAATTGGTGTGATTTTCAGTGCATGTATAGATACTCGCTCAAAATATGATTTCCATTTAAAATACAACAAAAAATCCGGTTAGTTAATGGCGATAAGCCTCTCCGCTTATGAATTAAGAGCGTCTAATAATAAAAATAATAAGTATTATAACTGACATACAAAGCGTGTTTTGTGCACTTTTATTTAAAGCGAACAAGTGAGTACAAAAAAAAACACCTAATATTATGATACCTATCTTAAACGAGAAAAAATGTTAAAAAGTCAAAAGTAATAGAATAATTGATGTTTTGTTTGATTTTTTTTTTCAGTTAGAAATTTTTTCTTCAAAATTTTCTAAAAAAAAATATTAAAAAACAACTGTAATACTTACAATGGTATATGCTATACTCTGTCCAACAAAAATAGGCAGTACACGTCTTATGGGAAAGCTTTTTCGAAATCAGTAGCGTGCCATATTTTTGCACCATATTAAATTGAAATAACTCCCCCACAAAAAATTGTTGCCCGCCCGTGAATTTCCAATAGCGTCTGACACAGACCCAACGTCCTTTTCAAGGCACATCTGAGTGTGCGTGCACTGAATTGCTGTGGCCAATGGCGATTTGCTGCTGCTTGATGTGCATTCAGAGTTACCCGGGTGATTTTTTAAGAGGTTTAGAACTTTTTTTTTAAAAACAAACACAAAAAAATCGAAAAAATGAATGAAATATTTGTTTGAATCGATAGTTTGAACCTTGCAATTTAATGTTTAAAGATAATTTCATGCAAATGTTGACCGCGGCTGCGTCTCAGGTAGCCCATCCGCTGAGTCCAATTTTGGCATACTCTTTCACACATATCGGCCGGTATCTCACGAATGAATGCATGGATGTTGGCTTCCAGTGCGTCAATCGAAGCGGGCTTGTCCCTATAGACATTAGCCTTGACATACCCCCACAAAAAATAATCTAATGGTGTCAAATCGCACGATCTAGGCGGCCAATTGACCGGCCCGAAACGTGAAATTAACTGTTCACCAAACTCGCCTCGCAATTGCGCCATTGTTTCGCGTGCTGTGTGGCATGTGTCACCGTCTTGTTGAAACCACATATCATGCAAGTCAAGAACTTCCATTTCGGGCAAAAAAAAGTTTGTTATCATCGCTCGGTAGCGTTCACCATTGACAGTAACGCTGCGATTCGCATCATCTTTGAAGAAATAGGCCAAATAATGCCGCCGGCCCATAAACCGCACCAAACAGTTGCTTTTTCGGGATGCATTGGTAGCTGTTGCAATGCTTCTGGCTGATCTTCACTCCAAATGCGGCAATTTTGCTTATTTACGTACCCATTCAACCAAAAATGAGCCTCATCGCTGAACACAAGCAGCGCGCGATGAACATTTCGAACCGAGCACGAATTTTGATAGTAAAATTCAATAATTTACAAGCGTTGTTCATTTGTAAGACGATCCATGGTTAAATTGCAAACCAAACTGAAGCTGTTTGACAGTGACACAAGGTACTAAACACACGTCAGCTGTCAAAACCAGTGTTGCCAAAACCAAACCAGCTAAAAAATCACCAAATTACATTTGGTTATTCGTTCAGTTTTATTTTCCTTGAGTTTCTGTTAAGGTGCTTTTGATTTTAGAGCTTTAAGAAAAAGCTTTTAATGATGAGTGTTATCGTGTACACTACGACAACCCTGTGAAAGCTTTAATGACGGACAGATTTATTCAATTCACTGTAGCCAGAATGAGAGGCAAACGTCCTATCTTGTCTACACTCTTCTCTTATTTTTTTTTTCAAATAATTTGTTTTTGAAAAAATAATTTTCAATCTCAAAATTTTGAAAAAAAATAAATTTAAAAATTCTGTTAAAAATTTCACGTTATTAAGTAGTATTTTTGTTTTTAATATTTAAAGCTTTTATTAGTTTTTTTTTTTCAAACGCCAAAAACCAGAAGCTTAAAGTTGCTTTAAAGATCCTATTTCCACTACGTAGGTAGTAAAGTAGATTTAGTTATTTTCAATTTTCTGAAACTGAGTTTGAAAATTAATTTTGTTCCCTGAAACAACTTAATTTAAAAAGAAAATAAAAGAAAGAAAGAGTTTTCAGTGTTTGACCTTGAATTGATAGCAGCATTGAATAGTAAAAACGGAAGTAGTAGGTACATACTTAATACATATATTGAAATTTTGAATACAAAAATTAGATTAAAAATAAAATTAATTTCGCAAAAAATATTCAATCAAACAACTTGATTCAAAACGAACCTTGATAAATGGAATTTTACAGCTTTAAGAAAAGTTATAACGGAATATAGTGAGGGTCGCTGTTGTTTTTGAATAATTGTTTTTCTATTTTAAGACTCTTTCATAAAATTGCCCCCAATCCACCATACGATTCCTTTTTTCTTTGTTTTAAACCAACCCACATAGGTACTTAAGGTTTTTGAAGCATCTTATGCATTTACCCTGCATATTATGCACCTACAAAAAAAAAAATTTCAACAGCAAAAAGAAGCAGGACGATTATTGTGTGCCTACGGGTACAGGAGTTTTTTTTTACAGTTTATGATAAAGTAGTGTCATATTTGCAGCTCTATTCCTTTAAAATGTTTATTTGGAACAATACAATTTCTCAAAATTTCAAACATTTTAATAAGAATTTTGTATGGTTCTGGGGGGGGGGGGGGGGGGCAATGCAAATCGGACCACTTCTATAGCCATTAGCTCAAATTACAGTGGACGCACAGACTGACGACGGACGGCATGACGAAACCCACTTTTTCGAACTTCTCGATAATAGTATAGGTATATTTAGTGTTACTTTTTATTACAACCTCGAATTTTTTGTATACACGAAACCAATACTTGCCCTAAAGAGCAAGTACAAAACAAAAAACAAGCTCCATGAAATATTTTCGTCATTCCGGCATAACTTGAAATTTTTGAATAACGTATATGTATGTACCTCTAGGTTTATTTACTTACTTAATGTGGGTATTTCGAGCTCTCCTGCCTTAAATAGGTACTCAATTTAAAAAAAAGAGTACAACTAAATTCAGTTAATTTTTTCAAATACCTACATACATACATACATATTCTAATAATTTCAAAAACAGCTACTTACACAAAATATTTTAAACTCACCGAATTGTAAGGTGGGCTTATTCCATTATTATTTTGATCGTCTCATATACTAAATACTACCTTTTATTACTATTTGGTAAACACTTATGTTTTGTACATGCGGCCCATACTTAAAACTTAAAATTTACCTGTGCATAAATTATGAACAATTTAAATTTTCTTAATTGGTTCACACATTAATGAAAAATGAAATGACTTATATGCAAATCTGCTCCTCTGATGCATGACATCAGAAAAGATGTTAATTGGAATACGTTTATTATTGCAGATCGAAAATATAGGCAGTAATTGAGTTGATCTTGGCTTTAGAAATTTGATTATCGTCTGTCTCTGACTGCTGCGTATAAAGCCATTGAGTAGCGCACACACAAAGTTTTTTCATTGCAAAGAAATTCATAGACAGTATGGTGTGTGTGTTTATGAGCTTTTAACTTTGGGGGAAACATTTTGTCTCGTTTTATATACCTGACACACTGCACTCGCCTACAAAAAACAACATTTCCCCCCTTTTGTAATGCTCTCATTTGTGCTGGGACCATTGGCTGAAGAATAACTATTGGCTTCACTTGGTCATCATTACATCATATTGTTTATAGTTTTCTAAACTGGTTTAATGAAAAGCTTAAGATGAAAATCAATCAGGTATTCAAAGTGAGCTTTTTTATAAAGATTTCAAATTCTAAGTCTACCTACATATCTACGTTATACATACACTACCTCTGTATGTGATTTGAATTTGAGATGCATTATACGATGGTATTTTTATTTAACAACCGAACTTTGTCTTTATTTCGTTACAACTAATTAACCCAGTCCAATAATAAGACTTTGACTTCAAAAAAAAAAAAAATCGGACAGTTCTAGATTTTGGAGGAGGGAGAGGGTGGAGTTTTTGGCGCCTTGTCATTTTTTCAATATTTTAAAAATTACCTTAAGAGGACAAAATTCTGTTTTTAGTAAACTACTGGGTACTATCAGTTTTTTTTTAATGGTGAATGTAAGAATTGAGGTTATTCCCAATTCTGCACAAAAAATACTTTTTTGAAACACCACCGATGATATAAAATACAGGGAGTTATTTTATTTGTTATGATAACGAACCCTTTTACTATCTAAAAGACAAAATCCTAATAGTTAGAGACGTATTTCCAAAAACCTATTCACGCATTTTCTGGAGTACCTCAGGGAAGCCATTTGGGTACTTTGCCTTGAGTATTTGGCAGGCGTGAATGCAGGTAGAGGTTTTGTGGGTTCAATATAAGGCATGTTTTTTTGCAAGCCCGCGGAAAATTGGTTGAAAAAAATGACGTTAAATACTGCAACAACTAATCTCCTTTAGGCTTAGCTAAGCGCAGAGAATTCTCGGGGCTTAACTTAAGCACGGAGAAAAACTGTGTTACCGGCGTGAATTCACTAATCTCCGATGTGTTTTTTTTTTACCAATTTTCTCCAGGATTTCAAAAAACACGTCAATTGTAATGGAATAAGCTATTTACGAAAATTTTATATTTCTCTCTCTCTTAACTCTCCACTTAACTAAAACAATAGGTTCTGCAATAAAAGCCGTTTTGATTATCAGAAATGATCCATATAGATCATCAAAATACATGCATTACAACAACACGAGATCCTCTGCTCTCTATCGGGATCACGTTCCATGAACTCAAAATTTAGATTTCACTCTTGCGGGTGAAGGCTTCTCACGGTAAGGTTGTGTGCAATGTAGATCCAAAAATGATGACATCATTTTGCCCGATACAACAAACATTGCAGCAACAGGAAATGTTGTTATCAGTTTGTCGCAAACCGTGCCAAATTTTCTGAATATGGTGTATTTTGACAATTACTACACATCTCTACCGCTTATATGGTGTACATTAGAGCGCGTGGTATTTATAGTCTTGGAACTGTGAGAGGGAATCGGATTCCTAAATGCAAACTTCCAACTGACAGAAGCGAAGAACTGAAAAAAAGGAACACGAGCTTATTCAACAGAATTCGTTGGTTCGGCGTACGGTATCGAGATCACCAGTTTTGTGGAAGAACACGAAGAATGTCAATCAAACTATGCTCAACGTATGTTAGCACCAAGCCTTTCCAGAGAACCAATTCATTCGGTCAGCCATCGCAAATTGCTCGTTACAAAAATTCTATGATGACATTGATTGTCCACAAATCATCCAGGAGTACAATGCGCACATGGGCGGTGTTGATCTAATGGATTCTCATATGGGTCGCAATGGACTCCAAATCAAAATTCAGGATGTGGCAACCAGAATTTTTTACCATCTTCTGGACATTGCCTTTTCCACTAAATGTTTTGCTTTCAGAGAATTTTTTTTTAACAACTTTCATAATATTCGTGTTTTTAATCCTTAAATCTTACTAGAACCGAAATTCTCGTTACGAAATACGTCATTGGTTTCAGTGGTTAAAGGGATAACAACTAGAAGCGTACACTGTTACGACATTACTATTACATATTTTTGTGATCTCAAAACCTTATATTTGACTGAATTTACTTAAAGTAAGTCGAGTTCTCTCAACATACAAAAAAATCAACTACATTATTATGTAGCTTCAAAACTTGATGATCACAATCATAAGAAAACTATATTTTTCAGAAAGTGACAAAAAATGAGACATTGCAATGAAACATAAAATGTTCAACTTCGAGGAGACAAATTTTTGTTTGAGTTAAAATGAGGTTTTATTTTAGCATAGTTTAGCTATGCGAAGTTTTTTTTTATAGTTTTTCTTATAATGTAGATTCAGATTGTTATATCCGTAAAACACTGTATTGATTTTTTGGAATTTATGTATTACGTAATTAACATGGCAGTTTGCCATTTTCAAAAATATAAACAAACAAAATATCTTTTTGTATGTACGTCCAGGTGTACAATGTACATTGAGCTAGAACGAAAGCGGACGGCTGAAATTGCTTTGAATTTAATAGAGAACATTTTTGATCTGATTTCCAGGACAAATTCGAATTATTAATTTAGCTCATGCAGAACAAGTAGCTGCCATAAAGCTATTTCGGTTTTTTTTCCTATTTTCTCGAAGACTACTTTAACAATTTTTATTAAACATGTAATGAATGCTTAATTACTAAATAATAATATTTAATATGTAAATGATATTGTATTTAAAAATTTAACAAAAAGAAAAAAAACAAATCTAAATCAAATTATATGTTATAAGTCTTTTAAGTTTTCGCACTTACTCTCTAACTATAACAACTGTTGAACCATTTTGTTTATTGTTTTTCGAGAAAGGTATGTATTTCTTAAAAAATTACAACTTTTTTTTAATAATATTTACTATCTACCAACCTACCTAACAACAATTTTTTTTGCGCTAAACAATTGTGAAATTTTCCAACTTGCAATATAACCAAGCTTGTCTGTAATTTCGTTAGAAAATCTTTGCATTTATTTCTTTACTAACTTAACTCCATACCTGGAAAAATCTCCAAGCAAAACTCAATGAAAACCCTCATTCTGATGGTTAACATGATACATGCAAGTAAAACAAAGAAGTAAAAATGAGCTATAGTACTTTCTGTGGTAACGATGAAGTCATCTAGGCTCCCCAAAACTTATTCTACTTTAGTCTTTCTCATTGTGTTTTTCAGTTATTACTTTATATCATCGCAGAGCAGACGGAGGTTTTCCAGAGAGCAAAATCATTATTAAAAAAACTAAAAACAAACAAAACCAGAAGTTAGGTAGGTAGTAAACAAATAAAATTTGAAATACCTGTCGCTAATATGCATTTAAATAATGCTAATTATAATTAAATAAAAAAAATTTTGATGACTGTACCAAACCCTTTATTTTTGTTCGATTCAGATTCAGTTTGTATTCATCCTTCGACAATTGAAGATTAAAGAAGTAAACTACCTACATTTCCTTTAATAATGGTGAAGCAATTAATCGTTGCCCTAGTTGTGGCATTATGTTTAGTGAACACCTGTGAGTATACCCGAAAACGCAACGAATTTGTTTAAGCATAATTTATGTAACTATTTAAAACTTAAATTAAAGGCTCGGCAATTAAGTGCTATTCATGTCGATCGACCATCGATCAAAGATGTGGAGATGAAAAACTAGATGAAGCTTTCTTGAAGCAGTTGAACCAAGTCGACTGTGACACCGCTCCCAGGGTATCAGGCGCATCCCCAATACCAGTCACCAAGTGCAACAAGGTCGTTACAAAAGGTGAGTTAATTTGTTCACATGATCATAAACTGCGAACTTGCGTCCAAAAGATGATGTCACTTTCTCCAAATTGAATTTGAGTTTGGGTGTACCTATGTATCTAACAGTATAGGTATGTCTATTGTATTAAGGTATATCTTGCTGGTGTGTAGCTATATATGTGATGGTTTGTTGTAGGCATACGTTAATTTATTTATATACTTAATCATGACTGTGATAGCTTTTGTGAGCTTTTTTGTGAGCTATTTGGAGTAACGACGCATTAGAAAAACAGTTGCAAAAAGCTCTTTTATTTTGAGTTTATAGTTTAAATTATTTGTTTTATTACAAATAGTTTTGTTTTATTTTAAATTATAGGTTATTCGAATTTAATGATTTTTTACTTTCTTCTCTTCGCAGATAATGCTGGGCTCATTGTGTCACGAGGTTGTCAATTCGAGGAATTCGGTGATGATCCAACTAAGTGCAAAGTTAGCCACAGTTTACAGATCGAAAGTTGTCAGCTTTGTAAGGGAGATTTATGTAATTCCGCAGCTGGTTACACTGCAATGGGCGTTATGGCTTTAATTGGCGTCTATGCCATGACTCTGATACTGTAATATCCACCTTAATATACTTATTATTATAATTTAAATAGGCATGCAACAAAAATGTGCATCCAATTTCAAAATTTCTACAATTAACAGTTTCGAATATTGTCTATAAGTGTAAATAATATAAGTGCATTTATTTTATCTTTTCTTTTTTTTTTAAGAAAAGGGTGTTGTTTTGTTTTGTTATGTGGAAAATTATCTTTGCAACATCATTCATAAATAGTCCACAAAAAAATTGCTATATACGATGTGTAAAAAACATTATTACAATTAAAAAGCTTTTTTGTATCTACCTACCTACATAGGTACATAATGTATGACATGTACATATTGTATATCTAATTCTAAAGATATCTGTCCATTTTTAAGTTTTGATAAAGTACCTAAAGATAAATAAAATTCATTATTAAATAATAAATAACTGTTTTTTATTTGAGTGTGTTATTAATTAATATCTACACAAAACTAATTGAGACGCCCGCTAAATTGTCTAGAAATAAATTTTTAAAAAATGCTCTATTTTTTCAGAATGTTATCTCTATCCCCTACTCGCCCTGATGTTTCAATGAAAAGTTCTTATACCTACTTGGACTGCTTTTTGAATTTTTACCAATTTTATTCAAATTTTGTCCATCATAATATTTATAATATTGCAATGTGAGCTTTTTTCCTAACCAACTAAATTTTGATTAACGACGAATAGAAAATCAGTTGGAAAAGCTTTCATATATTACCCAATTCTAAATATTCCCGGGCTAAATAACTCCCCGCGAAAGTAGTTCTCCCAAGAGTAAAATTGGGTACGTTCAGCAGACACAAGGGACTACATAATGTAGTCAAGTGCATTCATTGAACGCAAATTTTACAAAGGAAACTAGTTATTTTTTGAGATGTCTTTAATGTCAAAATTGAAACTTTACTTCCAACCTTTACCTTCCGTTGATAGTGCAGGTAGTATTTATAATAATATTTTTATCTGAAAAACACCTCAAACAATCGAATTACGAATTGAATATTGTAATTTCTTCAATACTTTTTACTAATGATGCATTTTTTAATTAAATCTTTTCTATAACTTTGATGAAAAACTCCTCAACCCAAAACAATAAAACAAACGTGAAAATAAGAAGTCACTGAACAATGAAGTTCAGCTTGCTGTTTAATGACAAAATATAATCAGCTGATATTTTGACATAACTGAACTTGACTTGAAATGAAGGGAAAAATTTCTTGACTAGTTTTTCACTCACTTTCCAATAAAAGTTGCCTTAATTGGAAGGAAAATTTGCGACAGCTGGCCAATCAGAGACGAGAAACTTGCCTTTCCTTCAATACCCTACGGGGAAGACATATTTTCCCTTCGAAATCGGGAATGAGCAATTTACAGCCCTATTCTGCTATCCCATTCGATCGAATATTTCCATTCACTTAAATGTTTCATTCAATTTGCCTCAAATTATTTATTTAAAACTTACGTCGTTTCAATGCAAATCTTAACCAGTACTTGTTTTTCAATTTGTAAAAACGTTCACGCGAACGTTTAGCATAATAGGACTGTAATCTTTGAATCAGCTGTTTCGCAGTATTTGAGAGAAAAATGAACTCCCGAAAAATATTTTTATTTGCAAAATTAAAGAAATTCAGAAAGAAGAAATGTTTTCAATTACGGCAAGCATTTTACATAATAACGATTGTTCTGATTTCCAGTCGGATTTACTCTTAAGTTTTACCAACTTGATCAACAAAACATTTTAGAAATTAGCTGTTATGTATGCAAGAGCTGTCAAAAACGAAATTGTAATCCGCCAACAAAAGGATAACTGAATTTAAAAAGTAAACTTGGCGGATTGTATATCTGTTGGTTTTGTCGAATCCGCAAAACGTTTTCGAATACGGAATTCGGAACAGCGAAATTTCGAAAACGTGAGGATATAGAATTCGAATGGAAATTAGAACAGCCGTGAATATGAAGAAACTCAGCATGAAAGAAATTGGACATAATGTATTAATTTGTAAGTGCAAAGTTAGCCACAGAGTTTACAGATCGAAAGTTGGCAGATTTGTAAGAGAAATTTATGTAACTCCGTAACTGTTTATTCTGGGCCCATGAAGAAAAGAATACAAGAGATAACGCCAAACAAATGTAACAGCCAAGAAAATTATTATGAAGAGAAGTTGCGTTTGACGCATTTACGGCAATATCCTGTCTACATTGGACATTTACATTTATTGTCATGGCAGGTTTGATTTAATAATATGTCCGTATTTAACGCAACCCGTGTCAACGCTTTACGCGGCGTAACGAAGGATTTTGAATGATAATCGAAATTCATAATACGGTCACCTGAAATGGGCGTTATGGCTCTCCTTGGAATCTATGCCATTACCCTAATACTGTAACTGTAGTGTCTAATATACCTATACCTATTGTTTAAATTTGAATATGCTCGAAAAATTGCGTACAATTTAATTTATTCGTTTTGCATTGGATACCCGGAAGCATCCGGAATCAAAAAGAACTCTTCCAAAACCATTCCATTGCCAACAAAAAAACTGTCAACCGACGATTTTTAGAAGAGAATCTCGCTTCTTGATTTCAAGTCGGCACAATACCTTCAAACCGAAGCGTCAAAACGAACTGAAGTGTTACTAATTTTATATTTTTACTTTCCATTTTAATTAATGTTAATTAAATTATTTAAATTTTATGTTCCGGTCCTTACAAAATTCGATTAGATATTCGTTTGTCTCGTTTTAAGGATTCGTGTCTTCACAAGCTCTCTGACATAAATTCTTTTGACGGAGAGCGGAGACCATCAAACCAAATATTCACCCTTATTACGGTAGTCGTTTTACTAAAACGACAGTAAAACGACTCGGCTCTAGAAGCTCTAATCGGTGTTGCAAAATAAAAATATTGTTAAAATAGCGAGAAGGGTGAAGAGCGGTGAGAACACTGAAGTTTTAGTTTTATTTTATTGTCAATTGTACCTTCTAGAGCCGAGTCATTTTACTGTCGTTTTAGTAAAACGACTACCGTAATAAGGGTGAATTTCGGTTGTTGCAAAAAGACGATTTCTTTAATAAACCACACTTACACTATGTAGGTACTCCATAAGAATGTTACGATGTTCAGATGGATTACTGAAAGCTGATCTTGAATACCTACTCCAATTTTCTGGGATGCCGAATTGCTTATACGGGAAACAGACGTCAATGACTGCTCAACACTATTCAGAGATATTTTTGGTCTGTGCTGAATTTCAGGTAAATTTAACATATCAGGCGAAAACTGAAAAACATATAGGTGACCTATACCGAAAGGGCCAGAATACTAATGAGCTTCCAACTCTCGATATATTTTATAGAACCTAAATACTAGAGATCTTCATTGTAATACAAAATATACATGTTTTATATACACTAAACTATTCGTTGTTCAATTTATAAAAAAGGCCAATGACTTTATTGTGTATAAAATAATATATGAATGCGTTTATGTATATTCATTTAACATTAAAACATAATCAAGACTAAAGTCAAAAGAGCACTAGAGCAATAAAGTATTATTTAGTTTGATTAAAATTGTCACTAAAATATAAAATTAAGAAAGCAATCTCGATAGATTCTATATTTGGACGGAAAAGGCTCTTGTTTTGACAAAAACAAGTACGCAGGCACTTAAACCAACAATTATCTTTGTATTTCTACGAAGAAATGTTTTTAAAAAATGGAGATTCCCTTATCATTTAATTTGCTATCAGCAAAGGCAAGTGCCAAATGCCAAGGTATAATCTTCTATCTAAATATGCAACAACCACGCCACAAGACATACAAATCCGGATGTAATCGCCACAGCTATAGAGTTTGGCAAAAGGAAGCCAGCTGAATTGCAACCGTCCTTGCTGTTGCAGGTGCAATATTCCATAAAAATGTTGTACGTGCCAGTGCGCATCAGACAGAATCGTTCGTCACCCTCAATGCCGGGTTCTCCCATGTAGGCACAGCTTCGGAAGTATCTCCATTCGCCAGCAACTAATAGTAATGTTCACAATTATTTATCTTGAATTGGCAACAACTTGATTTTCTGATTAATAGCTACTCACCTTTTTGACGAATTTTACGGCACATGGTGGCTGTTACGCCTGGCAAATGTGGCAATTCCGCTTCTTGTGAACAATCTGTTATGGCCAGTGTTGTGTTGTCGAAGGGATCTCCACATTTGGGATCGTTGTCAGAGCGACAATCCCAGCATTTTATGGCCAAACCTGGGCGTAGACCACCAAACATTATTTGTTAATGCACGAACATAGTTGATTGAAAAACTTACCTGTTTGAATTAAACATAAAACAGATAACACAATACAAATGGTTATGTTTTGTGCGTTCATTTTAATATAATTTTTTTAATAATTAATTGAATTAAAACAACGAAAAGGAAAACATAAACTTAAAAAAAAATAATTTTAAATTACAAGTGAAAGAAAAGCCTCCGCCCAAAACAGAAAACACCAAGCAAGATGCTGATATATTTTTTGACATTTATATCGAGTCTCGATTAGAATGTTTATTACTAAAGTAACTATATTACCGACATTTATTTGTTTGTGCAGCGGTTGTCTTTTATTTGGAAGGAGTGTTCGATTAATATTTTGTAGAGAATTTAAAGATGTGTTGCCTACCAATCCCAAAGGCAATTGGATAAAAAAAATACAGTGCCAATGTTCTATAAAGGCTTAACTACATAAGCCAAAAAGTACTTTTGTACAAAAGTAAAAATATTTTTTTTCCCGCTAGGGCAGTTGTTTTGTGAAAAAGAATATACACATTTTTTCTTAACCCAAAATTTAATCTTTCTGCATCTTTTCTAAAAGTTTTCTAGTCAAAAAAACTATTCCAAAATGAGTTTGAAAATTTTCACTTTTGTACTTTTTCACTTTTTGGGTTTGTGTAGTTAAGCCTTAAATGCTTAACTACATAAGCCAAAAAGTACTTTTGTACAAAAGTAAAAATATTTTTTTTCCCGCTAGCTTAGTTTTTTTTGTGAAAAAGACTATACAAATTTTTTTTTAGACCAAAATTTAAGCTTTCTGCATCATTTTTATAAGTTTTCCAGTCAGAAAAACTATTCCAAAATTAGTTTGAAAATTTTCACTTTTGTACTTTTTCACTTTTTGGGCTTATGTAGTTAAGCCTTAACTCTGTTAAAGCACAGATCCATGCTTAGAAATGAATATGTTAAATGCAACAACAACTAATAGTCTACAGGATTACACATTTGCAAGTAAGGCCAGGCGCGCACATGCAACTGTTTGGTTGCGATTTTGAGCACTATGGGATTATATGAGAGTCCGCGCACATAAATCGGCGGAGTCTCATATAATTCCGAGTGCTCAAAATCGAAACCAAACTGTTTAGTTGCATGTGCGCGCCTGGCCTAATACTACGTTTGCATTAGAGCCGAAATGAGGTAATTTCGCAAATTACAGAAAAAGTGTTTTCATCTCAAATTTGCTAATTTCGTTTGACACCTCATTTCATTTTGACTTTGATCTGGCTTGTTTTTGTTGTTTTCAATGAATTCCACATTGGATGGATTCCACTTGGGTTTGTTCATAAAGTGTTCACGTAATTTCCTACCAAATTTCGTGCAAATTTGGTTGAAATTACCACCAGCGTATACTTAGCGGCGTGATTTCACGAATTTCAATTTTTTTGATGCAAATAATTAGGTGAGAATTAGGTGAAATTTGGTCAATCAATATTAGAATTTAGTGAATCTTAGTTTAAAAGTTATTAACAATTTAAGGTTTCGCGTATAGTTAGCAGGTGATGAAAACAAAAGTAGTCTTTATTGGTATCAATCGATGGGGAATGGTTTTACGAATTTAGTGAGCCAAGTCTCGAATTTAGTGAACAAGTAGTTCAATAAATAATTAACAAAACCGAAAAATATTGACAGTTCTATAAACAATTACAATTAACAAATTTAAATACGTTCCGTGACGTAACGTAGTTAAAACTGTCATCCACGAACACGAACTAACACATATAAAACAAAATTCTGTCCCAATTTATGTCAAACTATTTTATTATTTGAACGTTGTTCTTTCCTGAACAAAAATTGGTGAATCGTACTTATAAGTTATTTACTTTTTTTAGTACGAACTTACGTTCGGAAGAATGTCGCCCTAATAAATATTTGTTCAAAACTAGTAAACTACAATTCTCCCAATTCTGAAATATCTGTTAGAACTTTCCTAGAGTATATCTCAGTTCGAAAACCAAGTTTCAGAATTTGGTGAATCGTGCTTTTTAAGATATAGCACTTTTTTCAGGTCATTTAAGATATAGTGCTTTTTTTCAGTAAGTACGCATTAACTTTCGGAAGAGTGTCGCACTAGTAAATAATTGCTTAAAACTAGTTAACTAAGATTCACCAAATTCTGTAATAGCTTCTAGAATTTTTCTTGACTATACCTATGTTCGATAACCAAGCTTCAGAATTTGGTGAATCGTACTTTTTAAGATATTAAAAATTACGAAATTACCTAGGCCTAGGTTCTGTAATTTTGGCATGGATAAAATTGGTCGAGAAATTATCGAGAAACTATGAAAAATGGAACAAAACTCATACGATTTTTTTTTCAAATTTCAACGTTTCTCGACTGATTTCATCGATGCGAGAGTTACAGAACGTAGGCACTGTACTGGCTAGTGTGGCCCCAGGGTGAACCCAGATTTAACTTCTTTGTTATTAACAGTTTGTATTGAAACGTCAATTTTATTTGTAATGACGTCGTTTAAACCTGTTTTTCATTAGCGTACTTAGTCCAGACGAAGGTTAATGTTTTGTCACGTTGTAAAATTCTGTTGCTGTGAAGTTCGATGCAGTGCAGTTTCAGTGAGTGTAGTCTTACCCTTAGCGACCAAACTACAAATCGACTTTGAAACAAAAAAAAAGGCAACAGGTCGAGTCTCGAGCGTTCCTCTTTTGACATTTGACGGCATTGTCATTTCGTGTGTCATTTATTCCATAAAACGAAAAAAATCCAAGCAAAATACAAAACAAATGCGAAATAAGTGCCTTATTTTTTAATTAAATTGTAGTAAAGTCTATTAACTAAAAATAATTTTAAGAAAATGAATAACATATCAATATTGTTATTCATTACTCTCGTTTCCATTTTATTAATACCTTGTAAGTTGAATTCAGTTGGTTTATGTGAACAATTGAAAATCCATGTAAACAACTGGGTATGGGTGTGGTCTTCCAAAATGAATTTTTAATCACTTAGAACTTTTCTTAATTTTTTTCATAATAATTGTTACTCCAATAATAGCATTAGCAATAAGATGCTATCAATGTTCATCCGATCAAGATGCCAAGGGTCATGATAGTTGCGGAGCTTACAAGCAATTCAACAAAACCGAACACATTCCAATTGAGTGCAATAGCGATGAGTCCCACATGCCAGGATCGTTTTGCATGAAAGTCGTTCAGCAAGGTCCGAGAGGATTTATTTGTAAGTTAAGACAACACCTGGGAATTGAAAGATCTTCCTTGAATTTGCTTTCTTTTTTAGGGGATGGTAGATGGCGTCAAGTAATTCGGCGCTGTGCATCCGTTTCGGACACTGGAGTCACGGGGGTTTGCAACTGGGGTGTTCACGAAAATGGAGACTACTGGGAAGAGTGCTATTGTGGCGGTGACAGCTGCAATGGAGCTTCCACTTTGAGAGTATCCATGTTGGGACTTGCACTCTTCATAGGCTACATCTCGATCAGATAAAACCGTAAAAAGGATTCCTGCGGAATACATAGCTTGGCAGCGAATCTCATTTTACAATTTTAATTTAAGAACAAGACAAATTCAATCCGAAAATGTAACAAGTGCCGTCCACACCTTCATTAGATTTAAATTTTTATTTTTTTTTTCATTAAAAAAAACCACTATTGTCTCATTTTGGGTCAAAAGTAGAAACTATTTCATAAAATGTGTTTTTAATTATTCATAAAGTCATAGGAAAGGAACCCGTAATCCTGCCAACCTAATTCAGGTTCATTAGTAACAGCCATGTACACAAGCAAACCAAAGCCTGGTATAGTTTTTGTTGCCACGAAAGTTCGACGGTCGGGCGACCATAAAGCTGTTTCCGTAGGTTCTCTAGATTCTTGTGGCTTGAACTGGAGAAGAAAACACAAACTCCATAAGCCATAACTATATTTTAATCCGATTTACATAATTCTTACCCAATAGTCATATTCCCTCGGCTGAGTATCGCTGTTCCTTTGAAGAATCTTTAGAAAATATTTCGTGAATTTATTTCGGTTGGATTTAACTTCTAAACTATTTGAATCAAGTGCTTTTACACGCTCTATCAAACGTAAAGCTACTTCACGATCTGTAGATGAAGTGTTATATGTAGTTAATTTAACTAAAAAAAATTGTTTCTTAGTTACCTTTTGGTCTTTTGAAATTCTTAAGAATAGTTTTGGCGAATTTGATGTCAGAATGGAACTCGGCATCGAGATCGTCTTCGAAATCTTCGGTAATTGTTGATTTTGACATTACAGAGCGAAATTTGAGAAAATACAAATAATTATAAGAAGCATACAATTCTATAAATGCTTAGTTTGTATAATGACATAGCCAGTTTAAGACGTACATAATTATTGCCTTTTTTGATTGGTAAGGAAGAACTATAGTTAAAGCAACCAGTCGAAGAATTGGATACTTAAATGTATATTTTTCTTTTTTTTTTTTTTTAAATTACAAAAAAAGACCCCAATTAGTTGTTGTCAGTAACACAGTTTTTCTCCGTTACCTACTTAATTTAAATACTGAGAATTCTCTGCGCTTAACTAAGCACGAAGGGGATAAGTTTTTGTTGCATTTAACAAGTAATTTGCTTAGTCCAGACGTATTTTAATATTTTGTCGCGTTATAAAGACGTAAAACAAATTTGAATATAACCTAACAAAGCTTTTCAAACTTGAGTTTGAGACGATACTTTTGTTACATACCCAACTAACAAACTCCCGGAGTTAAGCTCTTCAAATCTGAAAAGAACTCCCATAAGATTCTTATATATCCTATTGCTATACTTAATAATTGATCTCTTGTTATGAAACTCAAATTCGTGTCATAGCATTTTTATTGTAAGAGCTAAGCATTTTTTAAATTTGAAAGTACTTAAATCCTATATCTAAATCTATTTAAGTCTCATAAGTATCTCGTTATGAAACTAAAACTCTAAACGTAATTTTTAGTCTTTATAATCCCATAATAATACTTCAATGAGACTATTCATAAATAAGTTTTTTTCAAGATTCTAATAGGAGCTACAACGCCAGCTTTGAATATCAAACGAACAGATGTTATAGTTGAATTTTACAGTGCGTTCTTTTTGTTCACAAAACTTGCTTCTGTTCATGTTTCTATGAGATTGGTTATTTGATTGGTGGTGGCAGTTGTAATTTTAGATTTCAAGGAAAAGTTTGATTCTTTTCGTTGCGAGGAAGTTTCTTTGGTCGATTTTTTGTTCTCTTTGTTTACCTAATTTCGGGGCTGTAGAACTGGTAGTAGTTAATTTAATCAGAAATATCCTAGATCCATTATAACAACAACTTTCAGCAAAGAAATATATTAAACAAACTAAAACTTAAGTTGAATTAATAATAATTTGACCAATTATTTGAACTATGATTGTTAAGTTAAATCGGGCTTTTTTGGTCACTTCCTTTCATATGCAAATATGAAGGTAGTTAATATTATTAGTGTTATTTAAAAGAGGAAACAATCTGCAGAAAAATCGATCTCAAAAGCATTATTTTGATAGAATTGATCAAAACAACCTTATTAATTGTACTAATGGAAATCACCATGAGTATCCCATAATGCTTATGGTATATATATGTATATATACTGTTGTTGAATCGGCTGTCATCAGCTTTGGAGTGATTTAAATAACACCAAGCTATATCCAGTTAACTTTGATTGTTACTTTATTCGAAAAATTAGTAGGTTATAATTTTGTTCCATTGTTTCAAAATGTTAATCTAACACAACTATCGATTTTCTGCTTTCACATTTAAATTTCTTAACAATAGTAGGCAATTGCAATAAAAAGGAACGCCCCACAGACAAATGTGTTTCGTTTGAAAGTAAGATGACAAATTTAAGTCCCATAAGAGCATTTTAGTTCCCATAAGAAGTACTGTCTCTCAGAGAAAATTTATATTTACTGAGAGCGACACTTCTTACGGGAGCTCAAAAATTCTTATGGGACTACAATTTGACGTTTAACTTTTAAACGAAACACATTTATCTGTGTTGCTTTCCGTTTCATCATCATCCAAAGATCTCATAGAGATGTTAAAACAAGAGTTAAAGTATCAATCAACAGCAGCCATGTTGCAAAATGAACAAAATGTTTTCATTATATTTTGAGGGTTACCGTAGCTTAAACAAAAATATTCCAAATAAATTATCTTATTTGGTTTTCCATTCTGACCAAAACTTGTAAAAAGTTTTATAGGTCATATTCATCTTGTTTTCTCTTATTTGCTGTCGATATTAGTTGTATAAAAATGGATTTGTAAAACTTAGTATACAGCTACTATACCAGAGAAGAATGAGCGGGGACATTCTTTTTTGTGTTATGTCATTATTTAAAATTTGTGACAGCAGTATATTAACACGACACAAGTAAAATGGCATCTTTAAAAATCAGTTGTTTTTGTGACTTTTTAATGACAAATATATTGGAAGATTTCAGAAAATCTTAATAATGAAAAAGCGTCATATTTTGTGAAACTCTAGATCCAATTTTTGTCATAAAATCACGATAATGACAATAATTGGTAAAAAATATGGTATGAATGATCGCATTTTGTGAATTGTATAAAAACATACTTTAGTGATTTTTGCATCTAAAAAAATATTAATGGTAACCCTTTTTCTTATTATAATTAATAACAATATATTTTAAATATGCATAATTTTGGAAGCGCGTTGTTAGTTTTCGAAGCAAAATGTGGAAATTAGTAGATGCAATTTTAATTGCACCAAGAATTTAGCCTACATATGCCATGATCTTAACAAATATAATACGTCAATTAACTTGTGAGATAAATACTCACATCAAAAAACACATTATTTTTTGACATGAGAGAATCACAAACACACATAAAAACTATTCGCTTACCTTCTTCAAAAAAAGAAATTAAAAATGCGAAAGACATATGTTTTTTTTTAAGTTTACTCACACTCGTTCTCTTTTTATCAACTTTTGTAGGAAGAGACGCACTCCCATAGGAAGTGTTAAGAGAGCTTTACTAGATTTACAAAGCGGCGTCTATAATAGCATAAGAAGAATAAAACTCTTCCTATAGGATCAAGAGGCTCCCATAACTAGGCCATTTAAAGCTTTTAACAATCTTATAAGAATCTAGAAGAACTCCTCAAGAGTGCATTTAGCTCCCTAAAATAAGTCTTGTAGCGCTCTCGGAGCGTCTTATGAGAGGAAAAATGTTACTTGGGTATGGTACTATACTACATTATATTGAAATACAATAGTACAAAAAACAACGGTCACAAGTCCAAAAATAAATGCATATATCTACCTACATTTTGTTTAATAAAAAGTTCGCGTTTAAAACATTTTTGGTTGGGAGCGCTTCTTACTCCCGAATGCCAAATTAAACGAAACTGAATGAATTGGAAGAAATGAGAAGTTATGGGCGCATTGTATGATTCCCTTCTATTCGCTTGTTTTAGTATGATTTCTAAAGTGACCTCCCTCCTCCATCCCCACCAATTATAGTCGTATAGGGGTACTATATCCAGTTCTTTTCTTATTTTGAAGTCCTTTATGTTCATTGAACGTATCTAATATCATCACCAAAAATAAGTAGGTATTACAGTTGTTGTAAGAATTTGAAAAATTGTAGCTCCTTTTGACTTGAGACCTTGAGAGATGCGCATTTCAAGAATGACAATGACAAAGATGCTGGATGATATTGTGTTATGTTTTGCTATATTTCCTGGCAACTCAAAATGATGTTAAATGTTTTCGTTAATTAAAGAGATTTGACAATTTAAGTGGCTAGTATTTTGTTAAAGTATACTTACAATAATTCCGCTATAGAGAAAGAACAAAGTTTATAAAAAGAATATGCACAAAACACATACATATATTTTTAAATATTTCATTTATTTTTTTTTATAAATAATTAACATTTATTTTCTCCGTCTAGTTTATCTCTCATCATTACATTAAATATTCATTTATTTTTTAAAGTTTCATTTAACAAAAAGTACGATTCCTTTAACCCAGTTAAGTACATTTATGTATACATAAATAATATCAATAAAATACTCTTATTTATTAGCTTAATTTTACAAAAAAAGTGATTTCTTTTTTTCTTTTGTAACACAAATTTTTGTGTACTTATGTAATGTTATTTGTATAAAATAATACCTACTAATATTCTCTAACTTATACCACATTGATTTTCAAATATTTTTTTTGTTATTTTTAGTTTCAGACAACTATCAACATCGATGATATTAATTGTGAAATTTCTATTTATGAAAAGTGTTGTAAAAAATAATTCAAAGTATGGCGTTAGGCGTTGGGTTCGGTTGGTTTCTGTTTAACATGATTGAACATAATCATTGTGAATATTTCTTTATTTAAAGTAGGAAGGGAAATTATATCTTAATGCATAATGACTCAACAGTATCTATCGTAATTGAATACCGACCAAACTATGAATGAATCATAATGAAAAATCTCATACAAATGTCGCTTTTATTTTCGAATTGATTACATATTTAGCAGTTTTTTGTTTACGATAGACTCGATAAACGAATTTAAACATTTAAATTTCAAAGTCCGATTCTTTTATTAGATACCAACTTAAAGCATCTGCTAAAAAAATTGTGCCTTCCAATGTTTATATTTTTTTGTATTCAAAAATTATATTATGGGAGTAATCTTTGACCCACTCTATTTCCTCGACAAAGTAGCGAGATAGCTTCTAAAAAAAATATTTGTTTTTGTTTGAATATTGTTGATGCAATTCAAGTCTCCGTTTCCTCTACTGGTAGGACTGATTCTATTAGAAATTAGACAACAACTACTATCAATAAACGCCTGTGTTTGAAACGTTAAAAACAATGCGGCGAGGAAACGAGACGTGAGCGTGACGCGAGAACTCGTTGTAGTTGTCAAACCAATTTCAAACAATGAAAGCATACCTGGATATACACAATGCGGCTTTTCTCGTCGTCACGTCACGCCAAGAATTCGAAAAATTGAAAAAAAAGACGCCACGTGACGACGATTTTCATTTTTCCTAAGCAGTTTACAGATTTTTCACAAGAGATGTAATCAAATTGTGTCTAACAAATAAAGTTATTGATAAATCTATTGTTTTGTGAGTTATTTTGTTTATATTTTATTGATTTTTTTTTTCACAAAAATTAATTTTTGTCGTAAAAACGCTAGCTGCATTGTGAATTGGGCGACGATTTTGTAACTAGAAAAAGATGACAGCGGTTCTCGTCACGCTCACGTCCCGTTTCCTAGTCGCATTGTGAATCAGGCAAGAGACATGCCAATTTATAACATTGATAACCGTTTTTTGCCATAAAAAGTGGACGTGCGTTAAGGCAATTCGCGCGACTAGAAAAAAAACTCTGGGTGCCTGAAGTATGCCCACCTCTGAGGGCCCTGGCCCTGCGTGGCCTCATCAACAGTATACTTTTATAAACTAAAACTGTTATAATTGGCATGTCTAGAGTCACTTCCATATTTTTGTTATATGAAAAATCTTGTTTGTCCCTGCCGACTGTTGTGATGGCCTAATAGGCAATCCAGCAATTCTGAAGCATCAAAACCATCAGAAAAGTTTAGTCTAGTTTCTGCCGCAAAGCTGTGTAGCCCACTGTAGTTTTATTATTTCTTAAAATATTTTTATAAATTCAATTAGTTATGTACCTATGCACGAGTATGTATGTATGTGTATCAAAAACTGCACTTTCAAAACAAACTCCGAAAAATGAAGCCAATTTATTGGCCGTAAGGTTGTTCAGTACTGAGTTAACTTTTAGTTAAGCCATTAGAGTGGATAACTCTACACACATATCTAAATTAATTAGACTAGACTAGAGAAATGCCAATTTATAACGGTTTTTCGCCATTAAAAGTAGGTATGCATCAACGTGCTTCACGTGACTTGAAACAAATCGTTGGTTGCCCGAATGATGCCCACTGGTGCGATGGAGGGCCCTGCCCGCATAAACAGTACTTTTATAAACAAAACTTTTATAAATTGGCATGTCTAGCTAGAGTCACGTCCAAATTAATTACCCTTAATCCAGAGTTAACTCTAGGATTAACTTGACTGAAAAACATGGTTTTAGAAATTCATTATTGTTGTGATAAATGTCACTAGGTCCAAACTCAATTTCATTTATATTTACTTACACAATTAACAACTCAACACCGGATTTCGTTAATTTAAACAGTAGATTTGTTAAACTTAAACAATTTTGTTCTTATTAAACTAACAAAATTTGCCTTTACACAATCATGATGTCTTTCAATTTTCATATTAAAATTATCTAGGTATACTCCGCTTTTATTCAGAACTGAAATAATTTTCATAAAAATTATCAAAAAAAAAAAAAATTACTAGTTAAATGTTTACAAAATTTTATCTAAGCCCATTATATCATTAAATATTTCTTTTTTTTATAATTAATAAATGCAAAAGGTTATAGGTGTGTGTATATGAAAAATGTAATGGTAAATGTGATTTTTATAAAACTTGCAAAATAATTGTTATTATGAGAGTGCTGCCCTTTAAATATTTGTTTATTATAATATCATTATGTATAACAATGCTAAGGAATAGATTAAATAAAAAAAAAAAAAATTAAGAAATAAATTTACTAAATATATGAATATACTTTAAATAAAAATATAATATAAAACTCTCTTATTTACTCTGCCTCCATAAATATTTAAATACACATAAATATTTATATGAGGCATAAATAAATCAAGAGAAGGATATTTTATGTGTTATATCCGGTCCCTGTTAACTTCAAAGCTTCAAACGAAGTGGAAGAAATTGCTCAGAAGATTCAACGAATCGTTAACTGTTTTTTTTTTTTTTTTATTTCTTATAATTTTGATTTTATATAATATTTTATTTTTACACTTTCATACATATACCGTACATTTCTGTTTGACGTGTGCTAATTATATTCAACATGTGTACGACGGCGTTCATTTCCGGTCATATCAAATGGCCTTGCAGAATTGACAGACAAATAAATATAAATGGCCATTTGGTGGGGGTTGCTTTTTTTTTTTTTAATAGTGTTTGCTTCTAAAGGGAATGAATAAAATTAAATGAAATAAGAATTGTCTGAAAGGTTCACAATTGAGTTTGCAAATTAAATTCTTAAATCCCATAAAAACAAAGTAGAACACAATGTGTAGTGTAGGTTAGGCGTGTAAGGTAGGTATACTAGCTCCTACTTAAGTTTGGAAAAGATTGTATGTACCTTTAATAGAAGTTTCATTTTCTTAGCTAATAATAATAAAAGTGGTTTAACAGAGTGGGCAAAGGGGGTGGTGTTCGGTTCTCTTTTCTTTCATCGAAACTTGTACCTGTGTATTAAATATTGATTTGATTGATCAATAACCCGGGGAAAAAAATCAAGAAGCTCAGGACTGTTGCCATAATATCCTCTATAAATTTTTGATTCTCATTACCTACGTCGCTCTTGCTTAACTTTCGTTCCTATCTATTTATAATTACCACATCATAATAATGATTTGGCACCGAGATGGGAAAACTTAGTTAACCCTTGAAGTCTTCTGTGGCTTTATATTTTTGATTCTTTGAAAGTTCTAAGTTTGAAGTGGTTTTTGAATATTTAGGTATTTTTAAAGATTCTATTAAAATGGTAATACCTATCTATGTACTTATCAATATTAAACTCAATTTATTATTCTATGATTGACGTAAAGTTTTGTTAGGGACTTTTTTTTAGTAGAAACAGAAAGTGCGGTGGCTCACGTTTGTTAACCGATTTGTATATTTACGTATGAATCCCAAACGGGATTCCCTTTCCATTCGATTTGTATGGAAAGAAAAAAAACTTTCCATATTCTTAATTAAGTTTTTGAGAGCAATAAATTAAATATACTCAGGCTAAATTGTTCAGTGGTGAGTTTAACCAGAGTTTAGTGAACTCTAGAAATATGTAGATTAACTCACAGTTAACTGAGGAAGCAGTTTTTCGGGATAGATAATGCATGAATAACTCGGTAGATAAAACATCAAAGGCATCAGTTCAGTTAATCCTGAGTTAACTCACCAAATTTGATGAGTTAACTTGGGTTTGATTTTAATCTCACACTGAAAAACTGGAGCTTATAATGTTTTGAACATACGACTTTAAATTTATAAATTGCGAATTGATAAATTGTGGAATTCGCTATTCGAAAGTTAAAATTATTATAAAAACACACGATCAGTTGATTCAGTGAAATATCAATAGGTAGGTATGTTCGATGTTTTATGCCCCAGGGTGACCTGCTGAACACAGATTAGCCACATGAAGATGAGAATGTTTCGTATGTTTCTCCTTCCAAAACCCAGTTGTTTACATTGTTGTATTTGTAATTTCATCCCATGTCGATGAATATATGTGAATTGCAACAACAATTTAACCAGGGGTGTGAAGATCCCACCTGTCTATGTGTGTGGTTTTTATACACACATTCTCATTTTTATCTGCAATCTGACAGTTGAAGCTTGTAGGCAAATTAAAATGGCTGCCGGGGATTCCGATCCTATATGGGTAATCTGTGCTGCTGAATATCAATCAACTGTCAAAAAACTGAAGGCTTTGATCGGGTTTTTATTTGACATTGAATAGCAAACTTGTCCATTTGGATCCGTGCACGAAGTCAACAAAGTATTTTTGACTTCGCATACGGCTCCAAATATGAATCCCCAAAACTTCGTTTGGTGGCTCAAACTAGTAGGTATAAGGCGTTTTCCCTTGGAGGTGGTGAAGTGTACTTGTGAGGAGATGAAAACTAAAATCTAATACCTTCATCTACTCATGCTTTCAGCGCGAGTAGATGAGGTGTGTAGGAAAACTATTTTTTTGCGTTCCATTCAAAGCTACCAAAGAGTACTTGCAAGGACTTTGCCACCTCCAACGGAAAATGGCTTGCACTTCTTGTGCATGTATTGTGAGAAAGAGGGCTAACCATACTCAGTGAAAGCTGGAACCGAAACGGATGATTCAAATCGAATCAAAAAAAAATTAATTCTCCAATTATTAACTGAAAATTTCTCAAAAAAATATGTCGTCGCTACGCAACTTATAAAAATTAACTGAATAAAAGTCGTGGGGAAAATAAAAACAAAATGGCTGTAGAAAGAAATAATTTTTGTAGGTTTGCGTGAGACGCTACTTTTTGCAATGATCCAAGAAATACCGACAAAGTTGAATCAGGGAATTTTCTTGAAGGGTAAGTGCTCAAGTTTCATCAGCTGATGATGGGTACTCGATTTCAATAAATAAAAGTTTATTTTTTGGCATTCCGTCCTCAATTTATCAATCAAATAAATAACAAAATATTTCATATTTACCATCTATGTACAATAGGTATGTACATATACATATGTGTCATCAACATTCAGATTCATTATACTTGTTAAATCTATCCTTCTTGCTAAAATGCCATCAGCTGATTTGGTTTTTGATAGCTCTCAATTCTTGTTCTTGCCCCGAGGAAAAGCCTGAGTAACGTTAGATTACGTTCAGAGCTCGCCCCAAACACACATCGAACACAGATAAAAAAAACCTACTCTAATAAGCAGTTCACCAAAAAACGCCTCAGAGAAAGTTCAGGGCGACAGATGTCTATCTTTAATTTTTGTGTGATGAAAATTTTAAAAATATTTGGGGCAAAATTTTAAACAGCCTGATCAAGGTATTAGTAGGTTTATACTTAACAATAACTAGCTTTCAAACTCTATACTAAAATGTTCTTAGTTTTAAATAATTTTTAACTAGCTAGTTAACCTATTTTCTTGCAAAACTCAAGCTGAACACGCCTAAAACAGTAACATTTCGTACACAAAAGTAAGCAAACATACCTTTTTCACATTTCTTATTGTCAAAGTATGGCATCTGACAGTTAGGATGATACTAAAAATATAAAATAGGCGTTTGGTGATTTGAACTTTAGTAAAATGTTAAAAAAATTGGAAAGTCCACTTTTTTTTTAACATCATATCTACTAAATCTTCTTAAATTATTAACCAATGTTTTCTGTTTTTTTTTTTCTGTAATATTTTTTGTATTTGTTTGTGAATTTTAAAGTAAACATTTAAGATTTTGACTCAATATGTCACTTTGATTTTCAAGCGACGATTTGTGCATAATGACGTAGTTCTGTGTTCTTTTAGACGGTGTTCACGTTGGACTCATTCCGCGCGACTCATTTTGACATTTCTTTCTTTTATCTCACTCCACCTCACTATATGAGAAAGTGAGGCAGGAATTTTTGATTTTTTTTGAAAAAATCCTGCCTCACTAGACTATTTCTTTCTCATCATGAGGTGGAGTGAGATAAAACAAAGAAATGTCAATATGAGTCGCGCGGAGTGAGTCCAATATGAACACCGTCTTAGATCGCAAATCATTTCACAACTTTTCTGAAAATCCACTAGGTATACTTGTAGCTATACTCACATTCCACAAATCATTTTTAACAATTTGTGAGCTCTTGCGAGTATTTGTTAGCGTCCCATCTATATGCGACCACACAAAAATTCTGCTTCTTGACCCAATAACAAAAATTATTCTAGGAAATATACAAACCTATTCTCTATGCACCGATGCATAGCCTTAAAGGAGGAACAGATTTTACTAAAATTTGATATACCTAAAGCATATTTGTGTGTAATTACCTATTGCACACAGTTAAATTTGCATGTTGAGCAAATATAGTTATTCGTTCTTCAAAGTTCATATCATAATCAACCCACACCTAACCAAACCAAAATTCACGAAGTTGAAGTTGGCGTATTCAATAACATTACCTACGCTATAATGTAAGTACCTACTAGCCCTAGACTATGTATGTATTTGCATATAAACGAACAAAATTCAAATTATAAATGGAGAATTGAAATGTGGTGCTTCCGGTTTTGGGATTAAACCTTGTTTTTGGATTTCATGTATCTAAGTAAATTAATTTTAGTATTTTTAATAATGTTGTATGATAACGTAGGTACCTACATTAACATAGCTATATGCTTAAATTTGGTATACATATAGGTTATATTACTGGTGCTTGATTTTATTGATTCAGGATTAAATTCATATTAATTATATAGAACGAGAACTTGGGAATAACGATTGGTCAAGTGTTCTACTTGTGGCGCTAGGATTGACCACAAACTTAAATCTCTAATAACGAAATCTTGCAATTAATAAATCTCGCATAGTCAAAACCGCGCTATCCAAAGCCTAAAAAACCTTTCAAATTCAAATAGTCAATAGTCATATCATATCAAATGGCTTTTGTATTTGAATTAAGACGCAAGCATGACCTTTCAGACTTTTTTAATAAAAAGCCAAATGCAATTTAATCAATATTAATTTATTCTGTTTTTGCCGAGGCTCTATTACGGAGTTTCTTTTCAATCCCTGAGGATCGGCGATTAGCGACGCCATCACAGAAAAATTCTAATCTAGAAATCTACTAGATTTACGAAATAAGTTTGTATGATGAATCTTCCAGATTTTAAAAAGATAATGGGTAAATCTTATTATTTCTCAGTTTAGTGGTCGATGGAGATAAAGTATTAGACTGAAGGTACTATATCAAGGTCAAACTAATTTAATATGAAATAATTATTTTTATGTCCATCACATAGCCGCAAGCCATAAGGATATTGATCTTTTATCACCGCGTCTTGACAATATAACTAGCATCACTTTTACACACTCTAACATTATAAAACGACATTGAGCAACACTTATGCGGAATTCATTTTTGTTAAAATCATTTTTTTTTTGGGTTTAAAAGGTCTTGTAGTTCAGGAGGTACCGTTGCATTTTATTGTTATAGTAATTTTAAACTGACAGATTCTTTAAAGTTTTAGAATGGACAAAATAAGAATTAGAAAAACGGTGTCGAAGCTAAACACATTATAAAATTAGAAATTACAATTAAATACACACATTTTTTGAGAAGATTTTGAGTTTGGAGATTTTAAAAATAGCAAAAGATTAAGAAATTAAAAAATGAAGAGTTATATTTAAAAACAAATTACCCAGAATTTTAAAAACTTTATTTTGATAAAATCTGCCCGACGAACCAGGTTTTTAAATGTTTGACCGTAAGCTAGTGGGCTAGTGTTCATTCTTACAGAAGCCTCTATGATATACATAGGAAATCTTACAGTTGCCTCCCTGACCCACATCTGCACATTCTGATTTATAAATAGAGTAAAATAATGTTGCAACGTTACCTCCTAGACTATTGGGCAATAAGAAACAGCAATTTTTTTAAAACTTAAAATAAAACCGTTGAAGTCGTTGGTTTTTGTAAAATCCTATCCTATTATTGGTTTTCCACAATTTTTTTTAAATTCTGTTTGTGTTTGTTTTTTTTTTTTTTACTTCTTAAGACTTTATTCATTTTTGTTTTGTTATATTTTTAACAATACACACATGACACATACATCTTATAATTAATTATTTTTCTAGGATAATACTTACACCAATTTAATTGTTTTCTATTATATTTTGTTTAATATTCCTGTTTTGCGCTTACCTCGGTTTTAATTTTATTTAATTTAATTTAATTTAATTTAAGTTGTTGCTGCGTGTTGTCGTTTAATTTAACGGTAATTGAAAATATGTAGTAGAAAGGATTTATTTAAATGGTAATTTTTGTTGTTGTTTTTTTTGTAAAGAAAAGGGTAGATTCGAGTAAAATGTTAGGTGGATTAAGGTGGGAGAAGTGGGATAGTGTATAGCTATTGTGGGTGGGGTGAGATGAATTCATTATTATTCCCTTAAACGACAATTGGAGGTCTAATGTCAATTGTCTTACTGTCAGTCATGGTTGATGATAATGATAATGATGTCAGATTGTTGTAGTTTTCGGTAAATGTGATGGCGGCATCACTGATGGTCGGCGGCGATGGGGTGCGCGTCGAGGCGTACACATCCGATGATATTGTAGACGCTGTGGATGCCATCTCCGTGATGTTATGTACTGTTGACATTGAATACTGCATTCCTAGGTTAAATTCAATTGAGCAATCTTTTCCACTTCGGTCGTCTCGTCAAACTTTCTCCTTGACACTGTGTATTTGTGGCGTTTGTATACTTGGGGCGGCAGCAAATCTGGGAGAAAAAGAATATCAAATAGGATGTTGGGGTTTTAGTTTTTTTGTTTTCTTTTCTTCTTCAACAGAAACACTTAAGAATTTAACATCAAGAACTTGAAAACAATTCATAAGATTAAAATGTATAAACATTTTATACTGATAAAAGAATATGAAGACATGAAGGGGGTTATGTTGAAAAGAAAATGGGTACAACGTTTGGATGAATATTGTAGACTAAGAGCTGACAGCAAACTTTGGGTGTAAAAATATAACCAAAAATTGAGAATTAGAGTTTGTAGGTGTTTGCGTCGTGTCGTGATATTGAAAACAAAAACTGGCAGGTTTTTATTGGTGCCAGTGTCATTTTCCGTGAGTGTAAAGACTTTAATCTTGACGATCCGATTAAAAGATCTCAAGATATTAGCTTGTTAAGCTTTTTGCTATTCATAAAATTTCCAAAAAAAAAGCCGACAAGGTTCGCTTAAAAAGCTTGAATCTTGAGTTCTATTAATCGCATAGTCAAGATAAAAGTCTTTCAGCCAAATTAATAAAAAACGCTTATTCTACCTTTATTCCACGACCTTACTAAACCATGGAATAAGGGTAAAGCTACGGATTAAAATTTTACATTAATAAAAACAAATTGTTCGTGGAATAGTAAAGTGACGTTTACAAAAAATCCCTTAAGAAAATCTACTACAATAAGTAAGATGCCTGTTTGGTAACTTATCGCCGGGACGAAACGCCAATTTTTATGGACTAAAGGCCGATAAAAGCTATTTTGAATCAATAATTCAACAAGTCCAATTAAATAGTGCTAAGTCTTCTACTTGGCTGATGTATTTCAGTAGTATATAGAATTTGTATTATAAAAACCTTCATATAAAAACAAAGCCTGGCCCTGGGCAAAATTTCCAGCTTAATGATTAAGAATTTTAATCTTGTTGGATATAGTTCACATTGGATTTTTGTCAAAAAGTTCATGTAAGTTGAACTGAACTTAATAAAAATTGCGTATTGACAAGGCACTCACTAGTCAACTGATGAGTCCAAGTGAGATCGCCGGGACGAAACGCCAATTTTTATGGACTAAAGGCCGATAAAAGCTATTTTGAATTAAACAAAAAACGAAAAAGAAGTGAAAATTGGAGTGTAAACGATAAAGTAAGTTCTTAAAAATAAAGAAGACTATTTCCTAACTACCTTTTCCTTTACCCATATTCTTCAGAATTTACTTAAATCATTGTGCATTGAAAAGATACAAACCATAGAGAACAAATCTGTTGACACGAACACAAACCAAAAGAAAAAAGATTGCTGGATGCAAATCAAAAACCAGTAAGTTTAATAAAAGTTATTATTTATGTTATAATTGGACGAACATTTCAAAACAAAAAATATGTTTTCAGATTCAATTCAGCTTGTGATGTTCCTCGGGAAGTTACCCAGGTGCAAATGCAATGGAAAAATATGAAGCTTAAAGTAAAAGCTGCCGAGTCAGCCTACCGAAAAGCTAGAACCAAAACTGGCAGTGTCGCAAAGATGAGCATCAAGAGAAAATGAAATTTTTAAAATTGGAACAGCAGTGTCGCGAACAGGAGCTTAGGAATTTGAAGATTCAAGGAGAAACATATTGACTGCAAAAAGTACATTTGAATGTGATTCAAATTAATTTAAAACAGAAAAATAGAATAACATTCAAATGAACATGTTTGCTGTCAATATGTTTCTCCTTGAATCTTCAAATTCCTTAGCCTTCCTTCCTTAATTTCTTTTTTACAAAAAGTTTTTTATTTTAAGCTGTGAATTTATTTATTTTGTTATGAATTGTTTTTTAGTTTATTAAAAATGAATGTATGTGATTAGTTTATAAACCTATCAAAGGAGCAATATAAACATAAGTATGTACATTGTGCGAATATCTCTTTTCATTATTTTTTATTTTATTATTTAGGTGGGTACAACAGATTTTCATGAATTGTGTTTGGATGTTGGTGTATTCGTTGACATAAGTGGAGATGTAATTTCTTTTTTTGTTTGTTGGAAATTCTATTCGTATTAAATGGAGGGATAGATAGATAGACAGAGAGATAGATAGATAGATAGATAGATAGATAGATAGATAGATAGATAGATAAAAATACAAAAAGATGAGAAAATTTGTAGGTAGGTTGGATTTTTCCGCAACAAGAGTGAACTCATGTCATTCCTGAAGCCTGGCTGTGTGAAATCCACACGAATTTGTCCACCTCTTGTATCTCCGTTTAGGTCACCTTCAACAATAGCTATGATTTTCCTCATATTTTCCTTGGAAAACCTATATTTCTTCCTGAAATTCTTCTCACTAAGCACTTGCAGTGGATCGTATCTGGTCTTGTATATTTTTCTTTTTCTTGTCCTTGATGGCTGATTGTCCAATAATTCCAAATGGTTTGAGAACTCGCCAAATCTAGTAGACATTATTATTTTTATCGAAAATTCAATTTGCAATCTTCACTTATATTTTTTAAATGCAGAATAAATTTGACACATCTGGTTCTTATTCCTTCGCTAAACCACCTTCTTCGGTGGTTTAGCTTAGTAAACGTCACTTAATTGATATTTTATTTTTTAAATAACATTTTGCACTTAGTCCACGGAATAAGGCTTAAGCCTTCGCTATTCCACTTTTATTAATTTGGCTGAAAAATTTAGGGAAAATGAAAGAGCATCATTTATTTAGGTAGTACTTTCAGAATTAAGGCTGTGTTCTTTTTCACTCGCTAGGATGTTTGGCTCAGCATGAGTAAATCACTGTTAAGGAAATAAAAACCAAGTAAAAAAGGCGTTTCCACAAACCTACTACTTCTTTACCGCCCATACAATCGGATTTTTTGAAAGTTTTATTTTTGCATCTTGCGATACATGTTTGGAAAGGTAGTACATATTATACAGAATGAACGCTGTGCCATTTTTAGGTCGCTAGGATGTTTGGTTCAGCAGAAAATTGCTGTTAAAGAATTGAAAAATTGGTGAAAAAATCATTTTTTTTTTTAAATATATTACAACTTCTTTAACGTCTTAAAAATTGGATCCTTAATTTTTTTACTTGCTCTATAGGGCAAGTATTGGTTTCATGTAAAAAAAAATGTCGAGGTTATGATTAAAACTAACACTACCATACTCGAGAAGTCCGAAAAAGTGGGTTTCGTCATGCCGTCTGTCTGACTGTGCGTCCACTGTAATTTGAGCTAGAGCCTAAACGGGTGAACCGATTTTCATGAAATTTGTTACAGACCATTTTGATGTCATTCCCTAGAGGGGAAATTCGAATTTTTGTTTTAGCTCATCTAGAACGGGTAGCTGCCATACAAATATTTTGGTTTCTTCAAATTTTCTCGAAAACGGCTATAACGATTTTGATTAAACTTCGTACCTATAATAACCAAGTCAATTGTAAGAAAACTGAATCTCAGGTTTTTCTCAAAATAATCACATTACGGAATTAGGAATTCCAGGTTTTTTGAGCAAATGGTCTTATTTTAGGGTTATTCGCGTATATCTTTGACATGGTTAAATCGATTTTGTTATAATTTTTGCAATCTTATGCTTCTCAATAGCTTAAACAATAATGCATTTAAGAATTTTTTAAAAACTTTTTTTTAGAAACAAAAAAAATTAAATAAAAAATCATTTTTTTAGTGCTTTTGACGCTTTTTATATTTTCTCGTTAAATATCATGCATCTTCTGTGTAAAGTTACACACAATATTTAACCACAAGAGCAAGTTCGTGCGATCAAGTCGTGCATATTTTTTATTTGCGATATATTTTTGAAGAGGTTTCAGAATTAAGGCTGTGTTTTTTTTTAACTCGCTAGGATGCTTGGTTCAGCAGTACCTACATCGTTGTCAAAGAAATAGAAAGCAAGTAAAATATGCGCTTGTCACAATCTTAGTACAATTTTCACATAAACACGCGATAAACATCGTTCATAAACTTTAGAGAAATGTGACCGGGGAAAAGAGTTTATTGCGTGTTTAATTTTCGATTTGCTATTGGAAAATAAAATTAGGAGAATCATTTTTTGTTCTTCACATCATCCACGCTTAACTTATGGAATGGAACTAAATTCTTTATGTAGTTTTTTTTTTTTAGAATTAAAATTTGCTTCCAACTTTCTGCTACTTTCTATGTAATAAGCAGTTTTATAAGATTTTTTTTCTTCATGGAGCCATTTTGTGATTTGTTTTCCCTTTAAAATCTCGCACGAAACATTATTAAAATTTGTATACTACCTATGTACTTATATTTCTTGTAAATAATTATTTAATTTACGTTTACGATAGATGTTCGATTTTCTGATTTGTATTTGCCCAAATGATTTTCTTCTCTGATTTGTATGAACAGCAACCTACACTGCAGTTGACCTAGGTTAGTTTGATTGCATATCGCCTTAATAGACGTAGATAATGCAGATCTTTGTTATAGTTTGACGTTTATGAATGCTCTGCTGTTTACTTGAAAAATATGTCCTTCACGTTAGAAATATTGAAGAAGTTAGTCAAGCTCAAACGCTTCAAGGTTTTGTATGCCTAATAATTGCAATATTTTTGAAAACTGATTTTTTTAAGAACCCCAAGCTACTCAACCATTATTCAATCCAGCATAATTAATTTATATACCATTTCATCATGTTTCTTATTCAGCTCATGATACACCAAAAACTTGTACAACCACTTCCGGAACAATCAAAAAACAACATCAGATTCTTCTAAAGAAGGTCCTTGAACCTTGATGATTGAAAATCGATTGGAACGGTTGGTTTCCCTATTGTGCACAAGTTAATGTACACATCCTTCAGTCATTTCGAGAACTTTGATAAATACAAAAAAAAAATAATCTCAGATCAGTCTTGTCTAATAGCGTGCTTGTTGGAAACTATTGTTTTTGTTTACGTTTCAGCTCCGGTTATAGTTTGGTTGGCATCTTTAATTCACTATTTATTGAACTTGGAATGGATAATGGAGCGAGTCGCCTACCAGTAGACCGGCAGGACACTCTAGCGAAGGGATTTTATTAAGAGTAGTAATTCAACTTCAATTTATAGAACAAAATCAACACAAACACTTACCCAATTGAATTGGCGCCTATACTGCTGTTCGTACCACTAATTCCATCATCACTTATGCAGCTGCTAATTGGTGGCTGAACAGGAGACTGATGATGTTGCTGATGGCGCTGCTGGTGGTGGCTGGATGAACCTTTTGACGTCTGTGTCTGGGCTGTTAAGACTGGGGTTTTTGTAAATGGCGCTTGAAATGAAGTTGATGTGATTGTAAAGTAGCCACCGGGCTTCGGTTTCAAGTGACGGTTATTCATTTGCATGTGGACAGTCTTCATAAATTCTATTTGGTGGGCAAGCTTTTGGATTTGTTCCTTTTGATTTATAAGAAAGACAAAAGCAGCACACAATCAAGAATAAAACTTCAGCTTGATGAAAGGTAGTAAGAGCCCACAAGGGCTGCAATTTATTTTGTGAATATAAATACAAAACTTACCTTTAGCTCCTCGTTCTCCTGGTATAGGTCGGGTGATTCCTCAGGCACTAAACCAACACCATTGAGGGAGAATGATGCCGTTATACTACGGACTCGTGCCTTATTGTCCCATTGGTCTCCTTGTCCTTTAAAAACACGAGATATTTTCGGTCCGAAAACTAAGACGACAGTGACAGTTGTGGACAACTGTGTGCGAATGAATCCCAGGAGGTACTTTATGTCCGGACCAGCTTGGGGAAATATGAAGAGGCTATATTGTGTATATAGATGAAAAGAGAAATTGCTAAAGTTATGAAAGCGTTGTGCTTAAGATTTAAATGGATATATTATGTTGGTTGCCACTTAAAACCAAAAAGATTTATAAAGATACACTTTACATTGAAGATAAGTTTCAACTTGACCTTAGGGTCTGCTTTGAAAATGTATATTAAGGCGTTGTATTAAATGATTCTGTGCAAAACATTCGTAAATTACTATAAATAAATGTTCAAGCCTGGCTAAATTTGAAATGAGATATTAATGTTCTTCTGTCAATTAAGTCTTAAAACTCCAGCTGGAGGTGGCCCATGAATGGTCGATCGGTTACTCTCCCTTTTAAACCATCTACACTGTGTTCGTCAAGGCAGTTTGTACTAAGGGAACTAATCCAAACCAATCGTCTGAATATCCGGTACACAAATCTAAGGGAGGTATAATATAATTCCGCAGGCTGTGAAAATTGAAAGTATCAGAAACAAAAATTGCTGTTCGAGTGCTCCTTAAGCTGCACATCGAATTAGAAGTAACTACAATAAATATTGGCATTTTGACAAGTAAACGGGGACTGAGAACCGCCATTTTCACAGATGCGCAGAAGTGAATAAAAGTGAGAACGCTAATGATATAACCGTTAATATGCCTCTTCCAATAACCATATACTCTCCTTACTTGCCTTAAACTAAGAATTCAATAAAAAATTACCGAAGTTTTCCCTAGAGAAGAGTTGATAAAAGTTCGTTGAAAAAGTCGTTGATGTTCGTTACCATTGTCAAAAAGTTGGCCCTTTTCCATATAATCGTGTCCTCGATTTTATTAAAAAAGGAAAGCACCAGAAGAAAGGAATGAATTTTATGATCTTTAAAATAGATCCAGATAGAGAGCAGGATCCGTGTATTAAGTGTTAATAAATGATCCTGATCCAGATCCGTAGATAATAAAAAAAAACGGCTATTATCTTAATTATAAGCCCTATAATTTAAATTCTTCAGAAATTATTCATATGAATAATAAATGCATTACTACAACAACACGAGATCCTAGTTTCTATTTAGTTTTTACTCTGGTGGGTCAGTTTTGCAAAGGGTATAAGGTAGTGTAAACTTCAGTGTAGAGAAAAAAAGACAACAGCCGTGTTTTTTTGCAAGCCCGGATAGATTTGGTTAACAAAAACGACATCGGGGATTAACGACGCCATTACAGAAATAAAATCTAGTTTCCATACAAACTATCGATACCAAGTATGCAATTCACCCCGGTAACCCAGCTTTTCTCCGTGCTTAAGTTAAGCCCCGAGAGTTCTCCGTGCTAGCTAAGCCCGAAAGGGATAAGTTGTTGTTGGATTTAACATGTAAATTACATGACAGGACGAGGTTTTTTTCGACCAATATCCTCGGTACTTGCAAAAAAACACTGCTAACAAATACATGGACAAATATCATTAAGAAATAACTTCTACAACTAAAGAGCCTTTCACTATATGCATAACAGTTAAGGAAAAACGGAATTTCAAAAAGCTCTCACAATATAACATTTTGCCATCAAGGACGACAAGAATGAATTCGAGATTCAAATAAACAGCATAAAAACACACCCGCACGGCGCACATCTAAGCTAAGCGCTCTACGTATTTTGGAGGCGCCTATAACATTGAAAGGTTTTGTTATCACTCACTCATTCATAAAATCTTTATGTAAATTCCCTCGACATGCCATCAAAATGTTTAACATTCAAATAATAATAACAATAACAAAAACAACAAAAACAACAAACAGCAAGAAGAAGAAACAACACGGTTCAACACTATAATACAATAACTCGTTCCATAGAAAAAAAAAATAACATCCTTGTCCCTGGTTTTTCATTAAAAAAATAAAATAAAACCTCGTCGACTTTCACCTTCCTATATACCACCCTAAGCCACCCCCTCACATAAAAATATAAAAAGGGTTCAAGGCAAAACTGTGTTTAATTTATGCATGTTTTATATGAATTCCAATGTCTCGCTGAGAATTTTATGTTTTGCAGCTTTATTTGCGGTGAATGGTTTTTCTCTATATACTCGTATGTAAAGTTAGCTGTTGGAAATGGTTCAAAAGGACGAAAGCTGGCTAATTAAATGTTTTACATTTTAAAATTTGGTTGCAGAACGCACACTCTGAGGAAACGTAACTCGACCACAAGTCGTTAGTAAAACAGAATGGAATTCATATAATAAAGTTTTTTTTAACATTACTTTTTTTTCAAATTTGTATAAGGATTTTGATAATATCTACTTTTACATTTATCAATGCTGCTGTGTGTATTGATGTTTAGGCGTAAAAAAGTTATACATCTTTGGTCACGTTAACAAACCCCAATTAAATCAGTATCGTATTAGTATACCCCAAGATCTCAAGTGTTCTTAAATTTTTAATAGCACTTACTGGTACCCTAAACAAAAGGTAAACGAGATAGTACAGTCAATAGGGAAAAATCTGTACATTTATTGAAAGAAACTGTAATTCAAACTAAACGAGGTGGGGGTTTATCGAGACTTACCTAAATCTCAGTTTGCGGGGCTGAAAACCGTGTGGAAGGGACCGCCATTTTGAAAAAAGCGTTTATACAATTTTATCGGCTCCTATAAACCCTATAACGGATTTTTAATATGGATTTATAGGAAAAAATATTCTGTTAATCTTTTGTCTACAAAAATTTTTGACTTCTCTTTTAAATAAAAAAAATATTGTCAAAAATTTGTGCTTGAAAACGGTTTTTACCGTTTTCTCGTCTTTCGTGAAAAATTGATATTGCTAATTCATGTAGATCACTAAATTTTCTTCATTTATGTATATCAAGATTTTCTGTGCGTTCAATACAACTTAGGATATGAGCATAAGAGCAGGGAAATTATGTTCATTTTGTCGAAATTAAGGGTATCCACGATACAATAACACTAGTACAAAATTAAACACAAAACGTATTACTTTCACAACTTCTGGCCGTTTTTGATAAATAATAGCTCATTTGACTTAGCATAAGATTGAAATTAAAATAGAAAATCCAAAACAAATTTCAAAATGTAGCTTAAAACGGTCTTCCAAGTCAAAAAAAAACGTGAAAAAGTGTAATTTTTAAATTCAATTAAAAAAAATCTACACACAATTTTTAAAAATAATATAAAAGTTTGTGTTTTTAAAAAAAGGACGGACACTCCTCTTTTTGAAACAGTAAAAAAAAATCTATTTTTTTTCAAAAAATGACAGAGTACAAAATCGTTGAAGCCTGAAAACTAAAAAAAAAACGGTTTTTAGACAATAAATTGAAATTTCAACCGTCTATGAATTGTTTCAAGTACCATAATATGATGTGTTCAGTCACTCCTACTACCTCTACTACGTCACTTCAAAAGTATTTTTTTTTTTAAATTTTGTAACAGTGCAGGTACTTTTTTTGTAAATTGTTTTTCTAATAGGTACCTATACTTAAAATGGACGAGACTAGAGCACTGATCTCTATAATACACTGGATAGCGTATTCATACAAACAAAATGACTCCAATTGAAGATTGTGCGCTTGGCACCAGGTTTGTATAACAGTATAACTTTTTTTTGTCAAAGTGGCTGAACACAATACACGCTAGTCATGGCGCGCGTCCTTATCTTACAATGTTAAAATACATAAAATCTCGTTATAGAACGGTGTTCACATTGGACTGTCTCCTTCGACTTTTTTTCGCGTCTCTGTACTTTATCTCACTCACACTTCATGTTGAGAAAATGATGGCGAAGAAAGTAAGGATTTTTTGATTTTTTGCTTAAGATTGTTCATTTTTTTGGCGTTTTCTTTTGTGATATCTGTTCTCTCTGTCTGTACCTTATCTTTGGCACTTAAATCCTACGGAATCCAATTTTTTTTAATTGAAACCATTTGAAATGTTTCTAATTGATCCTTCAACAAGCAAAGATTTTTGTTTTGTTTTAACGACTGCTACACGTCAGAATGAGTCGGATGTGTTCACATTAAGTTTTGTGTCTGTAGCCACAAACGCGATTCTGGGAGTTAAATAGTAGGTGACATTTCTTGCGAATT
This sequence comes from Leucozona laternaria, assembly GCA_932273885.2. Taxonomy (NCBI): domain Eukaryota; kingdom Metazoa; phylum Arthropoda; class Insecta; order Diptera; family Syrphidae; genus Leucozona; species Leucozona laternaria. The sequence goes on along the minus strand of OW026368.1, from coordinate 87,066,734 downwards.
TGCACAAATTGTAACTAACACTGAATTGTAATTTTTTGTTGTTTGGATAAACGCAATTTTTTTTTGTTTTGCATCTTTTCACTAAAATAAGTTTGTACTTAATCTTATAAAAGGGACATGGTAAATTAAATGCAGTTTGAAATATTTGTTGTGAATTTGAAGGACCATTATTTGTTGTGTTCAAATTCCTGTCAAATAGAACTCACACCATCATCATCATCGTCGGCTCGACAACCGGGGTCCGGTCCTGGCCTCCTTCAACAAGTCTCTCCACCCATCCCGGTCTCGAGCCGCCGCCATCCAGTTGCGCACCCCAAGGCTCCGGGCGTCCTGGTCTACGCCATCTCTCCAGCGCAAGCATGGTCTACCACGCTGTCGTCTACCATAGAATGTACCACAAAGAACTTTCCGAGCAGGTTCCTCTTCGCTCATGCGAGCTAGGTGCCCTGCCCACCGGAGTCTACCGAGCTTAATTTTTGTCACGATATCTGCATCAAGGTAGATTGCGTACAATTCATGATTGTACCGTCTCCGGAATCGTCCTTCCTCACATATGGGGCCAACAATTCTCCTTAAGACTTTTCTCTCGAACGCGGCTAAGAGGTCGGAGTGCCTTTTGCTAAGCACCCAAGTCTCGGATCCATATGTGAGTACTGGCAGGACCATGGTCCTGTACAGCAGCAGTTTTGAAGTTATGGTGAGATTTCTGGATTTGAAGAGCTTTGACAGACTATAGTAGGCTCTGTTGGATTTGAGAAGCCGCCCGCGTATTTCTTCTTCTATATTGTTATCGGCTGCTACTATTGACCCAAGGTATTTAAAGGATTGCACCACTTCAAATTCGTGCTCCGCTACCTTGATTGTTTGACCAACTGTTCCTCTCGCATTCGACGCCACCATGTACTTTGTTTTACCTTCACTAATGTGCAGCCCCAGATTTTGTGCCGCCTGCTCGATCTGGATGAAGGAATCATGTACAGCTTGCTCAGTTCTTCCGATGATGTCGATGTCGTCTGCGTAAGCCAGTATCTGGCTGGACCTGTTGACGATGGTCCCTCTTGTTGCCGTGCCAGAGTCACGGATTGCTTTCTCCAACGCCAGGTTGAAGAGGAGGCAGGCCAAACCATCCCCTTGTCGGAGTCCATTAAAGATGTTGATTGGTTTGGATAGCAATCCGGCTATTTTTACTTGGCTTGTTACGTTGGTCATGGTCAACCTACATAGTCGTGTCAATTTATTTGGGATGCCGAATTCTCTCATGGCTTTGTAAAGTTCTACCCTGGCTATGCTATCGTAGGCGGCCTTAAAGTCTATAAACAGGTGGTATGTTGGGATGTTAAATTCTAGACATTTTTCCATCGCCTGCCTAAGGGTAAAGATCTGATCAGTTGTTGATTTGCCTGGAATGAAACCGCACTGATATTGTCCGATGATGGTTTTAGCGTATGGGGTTATCCGGTCTTGTAGGATAGAGGAGAGTATCTTATAGGCGGTACTCAACAACGTGATACCTCTATAATTGCTGCACGTTGTGACATCTCCCTTCTTATGTATGGGGCAAATGATACCTTTTCGCCAGTCTTCTGGAATTTCTTCATGCTCCCACACGTGCACTATAATCTCATGAATTGCTTGACGTAAAGCTGGCCCACCGTGTTGAAATAGTTCGGCTGGTATACCATCGGCTCCCGGGGCTTTGTTTTTCTTTAGCCGGCCTATAGCCTTCTCAACCTCTTCTATGCTTGGTGGCGGCAACATAGGGTACTCTTCTTAAAGTAGTGGAGCCTCCACTTCTGCAGTGAGCTGACCATTTAGCAATTCATTGAAGTACACTTCCCATCGCTCCAGTATGCTTTGAGGATCGGTGATCAGATTTCCCTCTCCGTCCTTGCAGTATGTGCAGCGTGGTGTGTACTGCGTCATGTTTCGGACGGATTGGTAGAACTTCCGCGCCTGGTGCGGACCTCGCTCTCGGCTTTTCTCTATTTCACAGATTATGTTCTTCTCCCAGGCTGATTTTTTTTGTCTGTGAAGCCGTTTTTCAATTCTTCTGAGCTCTTTATATTCGTCTTCGCGTGCCCGCGTTCTATGAGATTGTTGCATTGCTCGGTACGCAACATTCTTACGTTCAGTCGCTAGCTTGCATTCATCATCAAACCAGTCGTTCCGATTTCTACGACTGCTGCCTAAGATGGAGTTGGCAGTACTAATGACAGTATTCTTAAGGCGTGTCCACTTCTCATCTACGCCCAGCAAACTGGCTCCAGGACTTACTCTACCCAGTTCTAGGGCGAGTCCTAACGCATTACCAAAGGTGTTACTGGTGTTTTCATTGCGCAGAGCAGCCGTGTTGATTCGAACCTGATCGGCGGATGCAATACGTCTTCGCAAGGCAATCCGCCCTCGGAAAACCATACCAACAAGATAGTGATCCGAGTCGATATTGGCACCTCGGTACGTTCGTACCGTCATCAAGTTCGAGTAGTGGCGACGGTCTATCAACACGTGGTCAATTTGGTTACGAGTGACTCCATCAGGTGATACCCAGGTGGCTTTGTAGATATCTTTACGCGGGAACCTGGTACTCGCAACGACCATGTTTTTCGATGCTGCCAATTCTAAGACTCGAAGTCCATTGTCATTAGTGTTCTCATGCAAACTATGGGTGCCTGCGTAATGCCTGAATACCGGCTCCCGACCTATTTTTGCATTCAAATCCCCAAGGATGATTTTTACGTCATACCTTGGACAGGCATTGAGGGCCCTCTCGACTTGTTCGTAGTAAGTCTCTTTTTCTTCGTCTGAGGACTCCTCCGTAGGTCCGTGAACGTTAATGAGGCTGATGTTCTTAAATTTGCCTCGCACGCGAAGGGTGCATAGCCTTTCGCTTATAGCGTTAAAGCCGATGATGGCAGACTTCATTTTTTCGCCGACTAGGAAGCCTACCCCGAGCACATGGTGTTTTGTATGACAGCTGTAGTATAAGTCATAATCTTTCTTCTGTAGAACACCATTCCCTGTCCATCTTATTTCTTGAAGTGCTGTTATGTCAGCTTTATATTTTGACAGGGCATCGGCTAGCTGCTGAGCAGCTCGAGCTCTATAGAGCGATCGTACGTTCCATAAGAAAATTCGTAAATCGTTATTCCGTTTTCTTTGCGTGGGTTGTCGTCGTGAGATCAGTCCGTTTCCGAGGCTTGTTGCTGGTCTCGTAATTCTTCTTGTTTTACGGAACAGGGAATTAACCTGTTGCCAACCTGTGGAACCAGCCTGATCATATTAGCCAAACCTTTTTAAAGGCTTGTTTCTAGCGGCCGCCGCGAAGAGGCTATGATCACACTTCCACCAGTCCGAATAGTTACGGCACGTGCATGTTTTCGTATGCTACATGTTATTCCCCCTATTCGGCTGATGGCTGACCGCCCACACCATCATACCGACTCACACCATCATAAACACAAATAAGCCATCTGAAGTGGTTGAAAGAAATTCGACACAAGTTTTAATAACCACGCTCATGTGAACGCGCGCCCTGCCGCGTGTCCTGACGCACGTACTGTGTTCAACCAGTGAACTGAAAAATGTACGTCAAATAACTTTTTTTTTTTAAAGACAGACGTCAATTGGAGTAAAAAAAAACTGTTATACGTAAAGTGAATCCACTATCCAGTGTATTATAGAGATCAGTGGACTAGAGACATGGCAATTTATATCAGTTATAACAGTTTTTCAGTATTTAAAGTGGCCGTGCGTTAACGCACTTCGAATGACTTGACAAAGAAACTCTGAGTGCCTGAAGTATGCGGAGGGCCCTGGATCAAACAGTAGGTATTTTTATAAACCAAAACTGTTGGAATTGCTTAGAATCTAGAGTTTATTTTTTAATTTTTTTAGAACCCAAAAACAAAAATCAATTATGGACGGGGTGATCAAAAAACTGATTCAAAGTAGGTGTTTTCCTAAATTTCAGAAACACAGCCGATAGTCGAAAACCCTTATTGTTCGGTATGGACAAATAACTAAACTCTGAGAGGTCATGACCTGGCCTAACATTACTAGTTTCAGTTTGGGTAATTCATTATGGGGCACAATGTGTGTAGTTATTTAAAAAAAAAATTATTTTTTGTTAACTAAATATTTATAAAACAACTTCGTTCATTTTTTTTTTTAATTTTTTTAAAAGGCCACTCCAACGATTTGTAAAGTTTTGTTCTTTGCTTGAGATTTTCTTAATAATTTTATAGTGCGCATCACGTCGGTGTCAAAACAATGGGTCTTGTGAATAAAAAAAAAGTAAAAAATATTTTTGAAGAAAGCTAAAGCCAACTAGTTATAGCTATTACCAGCAGCTAAAGCTAGACAGTTCTAGCTTAAGCTTTGTTTTATAAAGTTTCTGAAGACTAATAAGAAACTTCATAAGTTTATTGGCAATCAATTTAAATTGAATTAAAAGGTCCAAATGCTCGAAATCGGAGTCATGATTAACAAAATGAAGATTGATATGTGCGGGTTTTTATTTACACATTCTCTGGAAAAAGAATAGTTAGGTATTATTATAAGGACACGCCCGTAATATTGTCCCCAAAAGTCAATTTAAGTAGAATTTTTCAGCATACCCTAAACCGAATGGAAATCAAATGATATCGCCTTTATATACCCTTCGGATAGGAAAATCTGTCCTGATTCTTCTCATCACATTGTTTATAGTTACCACAAAAGATTTGTTCACAGAAAATCAATAATCGTCCCTTAGATGGTCGTTCAAATTTGTGGTCTAACTGATTCAGCATAAAGTTGTCCTGTCACGCTCCATCCCCGCAACCACCACCACTCCCTGTTTCGCTCTTATTTTCTCCATATCAACGAATCCTTTTCTCCAAAAAAGGTACAGTTTTTCTAAGCAAATTGTCAATCGGGCAACATTTAGATTAAACCTTTTGATACGGGGAACATACATTCGCTGGCGTCGTCGTCGGCCTCGGCGTCGTACGTGTGCATTTGCTGTTTTGTGATTTGTTTTTCACACAGGAAAAAAAAGATACAATTTGACACAGAGGACTGAATCAAACGAAACGGACCCCGCAAGCTATGGATTTCATCCGAAATCCATTAGATTGATAACAGGCCTTCTGATGTCAATATTCGAATTGGAAATTGTACGGAGAGAACAAAAAAATACCTTTGGCCATCAATGTTGGCTGATCGAGTCTGTAGGCATAGTTACTTATTCCATGTGACTTGGGTTTATGCATGTATCCATATATTTATTTTAGATATAGTTACGTATGTATTAGAGCAATCGTTTAAATTTAGGTAGGTATAAGGTATGTTGGTTTGGGAAGATATGTTGTTAAAATGTTTTTCAACGCACAAAGATTCTGCCATATACACAAAGGATTTCCGATTCAACCTTAACGTATTGAATTGATGTAATAGCTTTAAGAATTTACGATTTTTTACCTTCATGCCTTCGGCTGAGAATTAGTTTTAGTTTTATTACATCAATTGAGTTACAGTATTACTCTTACAGACTACAAAATTATACAAGTTTTAGATCAATTATTTATTTAAAAATATAATCTTAACATATTTTTAAATTTGTCTCTATTATAATGAAAGTTAAAATCAAAATCAATTAAGATAGTATTTGTTTCTCTCACACAGCGATTCATAAGTTCATTCATCGCATAATTAAATCTATGATTTTCTTCATGAAATAAATTCCGATTTCTAAGAACACGGCTTGGAGCATAAAAGTTAATCAATAATGTTTAATGTAAAAAACGATAAAATTTGTTTACCGCAAAGTCTTATATAATAAAATCAATCCTTTTATAATTAAAAACACCTTTATGACTTTGCCTTTTTTTATTCAAAGTATATTTATTTAATTTACACTTGAATTTGGTTTGGATGCATTTCGACTTTTTGTCATCCTCAGCGAGTACTTTTAAACTAAACTCAATAAGTGACATATCATTTAATAGGAAAGTAGATGTAAACAAAAAGAAGAAAAGGAAGAAAGTACAAGACAAAAGAAATTAACAAACAAGAACTCAAGTTATTGCAAATGCGTGTACGTATGTTGATTAATGACATCCAGAGCTTTGAATAAAGGTGACCGTATAGGTGCTTCCATGGTGTTCATTGTGATGTGCTTATTGAGGTACATATAGATGCTCTCGTAAGCGTCTAGTTTGTATGATTGCAGTACTTGTTTCTTTAGTTTAATGTTGTTTGTATCCCATTTTGTGTGGTTAAGTTCTAGTGCATGGAGTGCCACTGCCGATTTCGTTGCCTGATTTTTGTTTATGTTGTTCAAATGTTCTTTAAAGCGTGTATGAATATTTCTTTTAGTTTGACCGATGTATTTTTGTTCACATTCAGAACAAGTTATCTCATATATTCCTGATTTTTTCAAATTATCCGTTTTATCTTTCAAGTTTGTTAATAAATTTTGAATATTTCTTTTGCTTGAATGGACGATTTCCATATTATGTTTTTAAAAACTTTTTTAAAATTATTTGTTATTTTTGGAATATATGGAAGACTTATTCGTTTTTTATGTTCGGTGTCCGAAGAAAGGGTTGTTATGTTGCGTTTTTTTTATTTTGTTTGAGTGTAGATTTACCATTGAGTCAATCATTTCTTCTGTGTAGCCGTTCAAAAATGCTGCTTCTTTAATGTATTTTAATTCTTCCATATAGTATTTAACATTGAGTGGTAGTCTACATAAGCGAAAAATCATGCTGTGAAACGCTGCTTTTTTATGTGTCATTGGGCAGTATGAATCAGATGGTATGTACCTTGGTGTATTTGATGGTTTCCTATACACAGAGAATTCAATGTTTCCATTACATTTCCGATTAAGACATACATCTAGAAAAGGTAATCTTGAATTCTTTTCTATTTCTATAGTGAAATTTATTGTTTCCCATTGTTGGTTAAGGTGTTGTAATAAATTATCTATTTTCATTTTTTCTGCTACTGCTGCTATATCATCTACATATCTGTACCAAATTCTTGGCAAGGAATTGTTTTCTTGCATCTTCATTTCAAAATGCGACATGAACATATTAGCTAAGAAAGGTGAAAGTGCGTTTCCCATACAAGTGCCTTTAGTGATTTTGTAAAATTTGTTATCAAACTGACATATGTTCATATCCATACAAACTTTGGTCAGTTCAAAGAATAATTTTCTCTTCTTTTCGCATACTTCAAAAGTTGAACAAGTACCCCAAACCAAAAGGACTTTATGTAGAAAATTGCTATGATTTTTGCGATAGAATGAAAGAAACTAAAATAAAAGATAATGAGCTTTTAGTATCATTCGATGTAGAATCATTGTTTCCGAGCATACCAATTCCAGAAACGTTAAATATTCTACAAGAATGGTTATTAGAACATGAAGTATGCGAAAAGAAGAGAAAATTATTCTTTGAACTGACCAAAGTTTGTATGGATATGAACATATGTCAGTTTGATAACAAATTTTACAAAATCACTAAAGGCACTTGTATGGGAAACGCACTTTCACCTTTCTTAGCTAATATGTTCATGTCGCATTTTGAAATGAAGATGCAAGAAAACAATTCCTTGCCAAGAATTTGGTACAGATATGTAGATGATATAGCAGCAGTAGCAGAAAAAATGAAAATAGATAATTTATTACAACACCTTAACCAACAATGGGAAACAATAAATTTCACTATAGAAATAGAAAAGAATTCAAGATTACCTTTTCTAGATGTATGTCTTAATCGGAAATGTAATGGAAACATTGAATTCTCTGTGTATAGGAAACCATCAAATACACCAAGGTACATACCATCTGATTCATACTGCCCAATGACACATAAAAAAGCAGCGTTTCACAGCATGATTTTTCGCTTATGTAGACTACCACTCAATGTTAAATACTATATGGAAGAATTAAAATACATTAAAGAAGCAGCATTTTTGAACGGCTACACAGAAGAAATGATTGACTCAATGGTAAATCTACACTCAAACAAAATAAAAAAAACGCAACATAACAACCCTTTCTTCGGACACCGAACATAAAAAACGAATAAGTCTTCCATATATTCCAAAAATAACAAATAATTTTAAAAAAGTATTTAAAAAACATAATATGGAAATCGTCCATTCAAGCAAAAGAAATATTCAAAATTTATTAACAAACTTGAAAGATAAAACGGATAATTTGAAAAAATCAGGAATATATGAGATAACTTGTTCTGAATGTGAACAAAAATACATCGGTCAAACTAAAAGAAATATTCATACACGCTTTAAAGAACATTTGAACAACATAAACAAAAATCAGGCAACGAAATCGGCAGTGGCACTCCATGCACTAGAACTTAACCACACAAAATGGGATACAAACAACATTAAACTAAAGAAACAAGTACTGCAATCATACAAACTAGACGCTTACGAGAGCATCTATATGTACCTCAATAAGCACATCACAATGAACACCATGGAAGCACCTATACGGTCACCTTTATTCAAAGCTCTGGATGTCATTAATCAACATACGTACACGCATTTGCAATAACTTGAGTTCTTGTTTGTTAATTTCTTTTGTCTTGTACTTTCTTCCTTTTCTTCTTTTTGTTTACATCTACTTTCCTATTAAATGATATGTCACTTATTGAGTTTAGTTTAAAAGTACTCGCTGAGGATGACAAAAAGTCGAAATGCATCCAAACCAAATTCAAGTGTAAATTAAATAAATATACTTTGAATAAAAAAAGGCAAAGTCATAAAGGTGTTTTTAATTATAAAAGGATTGATTTTAAAGTTAATCAAATTGAGCAAAAATATGCAATTAATGCGATAAGATAAAATATCTCTAATAAAAATAATCGAGGACATCTTGCGTAGGTTCTCCATAGTATGCAAGCCAATAAGCTGACATCTTGTATAATTATAAGGCATAATGTCTATGTTCCAACCTAGTTTGTTTATAAAATATCGAGTTAACTTCTTTTGGACTTTCTCAATTCTTAATGAATATGCTATATAAAATGGATTCCATACTACCCTACAATAATCAAGAACTGATCTGACATATGCAACATACAATGATTTAAGTGTATACGGATCTTTTAAGCCCTTTGAGTTACGAATTACAAAACCTAACATTGAATTAATTGAATTAGCTTTACTCGCTATAAAATCGATATAAAGATTAAACTTTAAATAAGAGTCAAATATAACCCCAAGATCTTTCTTAACACGAACTTTTTCGAGAACTATGCCATCAATACAATAATCAGACAATAAAGGAGATAAACGACGAGTGAAGGAAAAACTTTGACATTTAGAAATATTGAGACGCAGTTTGTTTTTATTGCACCATTCCGAAAGCCTATTAAGATCTTCTTGTAAAAGATAACAATCAACAGGATTTTTAATACATGAAAACAGTTTTAGATCATCTGCAAACAAAAGACATGACGACTTAGAAAAAACATTGGGTAAGTCGTTTATAAATACAAGAACTCCAGAGGAACTCCAGATTTAACTGCTATAGATTCAGTCGTCGAATCAATTTTAACATATTGAGTGCGCCCTGAAAGATATGAACTTACCCAATCAAGCATTTTCGAGTGAAATCCTATTCAATTCAGTTTTGTTATCAAAATTTTGTGATCTGCTCTGTCAAATGCTGCAAAATCTGTATAGATAACATCCACTTGATAACCCTTTTCAATATTGTTCAAAATAAAGTTAGTAAAAAGGGTTAAATTAGTACAAGTTGATCTGCCTGGTACAAATCCATGTTGATATGGAGATATTATTTCTTTTAAAAGAAAAGAAAACGGATTACAAATAATTTTTTCAAACAACTTTGGAATCACAGATAATTTACTAACTGGTCTATAATTCGAAATAACTTGTTTTGGACCACTTTTATAGATTGGAGTTATAAATGAAGTTTTCCATTCACTTAGAAATTCTCCGTTATCCAGCGAACTATTAAGGATATAACACAAAAGCCTAGAAAACGAAGAAGCACATTTCTTCAAAACAATAGGAGGAACTTCATCAGGACCTGCTGAAATATTTTCAATGAGAACTAATAAAGCTGCCTCAGTTTCATGCAAAGAAATTTGTAAGATGCCAATATTAATAAAATTATCTGAAACAAAACTACAGACATCATTATTACTATTTTCACTTGGAGTTAAATAATTCGATTGAAAAAAATCAGCAAAAGCATTACAGATGTTCAATAAATTTATGTGTTGTGAACCTAAATACTCCATATTTTTTGGAATTCCACTACTATTTTTTTTTCGTTTTTATGAAAGTCCAAAAAAATTTACTATTTGTTTTCAATTTTGACTCGTATTAATATAATTTGTATAAAGAAAATTATTTAAAACATTGAAACATCTTTCAAGAGAAACATATTTTGTCCGCAAACTGGCTACACTCTCAGATCCCCTTATCAATTTGTAAATTTTATTCTTTTTATTTTTCAAATTAATTAATCTTTTACTATACCAAGGTGGCCTTGAGTTGTTTTTTGATTGAATTTTAGGAACAAAAATATCAATAGCATTCTTAAGAGTGACAAGAAAACTGTTATAAAACAGAGATAACTCCTTATTATTATTTATTACGGATGTTAACGATAAACGGTCCATATAACTCGCTATGCCAGAAAAATTTGCCCTATTAAAATTATATTTAAATAAATCAACTGTATTTTATTTTAAATAATTCAAAATTTTACATTGAAAAGTTAAAGCTACATGAGAATGTTGTAAGGAGGAGAGATACGAAGGGTTTGTCAACGTTCTACCTATAAAAGGACATCACTTCCTTGTCCCAAATGCTTCACATAACTCAATTAATAGCAATTTAATATTTCAGGGCAAAACAGTTATAGTTAATTCCATTAGGATTTATAGCACAAAGCTCAGTGTATAAAAAATCCGTTTGACTACAAAAAAGGATTGACATACTTGTAGAGAAGTGGCCCTAATTTGGGTGTATGCATGCGATAACAGACAGTAACCTTACTTTTTCAAACTTCTTCTTAAACTTGTAGTTTCTAACTTGCGAAAAATGTATGAATACCTACATTTTTCTAGATCACAATGACTTTATATTTTGTTGTTAAAGCAGCAATAGGTACCTATAATAAGAAATAACCCCTTGTTTTCCAAATAAAATACAAAACTTCAACTTTCTTTTTAAACGGCAATTCTGACTCGTCCTAGTCTACCTAAAGCCTTCAACAGCACAAACATGTTTCTAACAATTTATTTTCCCAGCGTCAATGCTCTAAAGTGCCAACGTTAACAGCAGTTTTCTTGTATTCAATTTCCATCTAAATTTAATTTCAAAAACAATTAGAATGTGTTGATAGGGTTATAACTTTCAACAAAGGAAAACCTAACCCGATTTAATTCACCAACATCCATCCTAGCAGTAAACCTATTCACACAACCTTCGTTATTACGCATTTGTATGTTTGTACTTTAAGGATTTGGATGAAAAAGTGCATAAATACAATTCTACAAACAAAAGGATCCAGCATCCTTATATTTAGAAGAACAAACAATACCATCTAACTTGAATATAACGACGCCGCTGCCGACGCTAATTGATTAATACAATATAAAATGTAGAATTGGGTAGGTAAGGTATCTATTAGTTTGGAATACAAAATTCTAGTCGTACCAAAATATGCCTAAAGTATTCTCCTATCAATTAGTATGAACTTTTTTTTCCCGTGGGTTGTATTTGTATTAATTATCTGTGTGCTTCAGCTAGAATAAAAAAAAAAAAAAAAATAGAAAACCCTCTAAAACTACGACTCTGTTTTGTTTGTTTTTACAAAATGTGTTGTGGCTTAATTTAGTAGAAACATAACGTGTGACTTAGGCTCGCAATTAAATAGACGCTAGAACCGGTGTTGGTATCTATACTAGTGTTGAAGTGGTTTACAGTCTGTGAAGTAGGGTTGCAAAAAAAAAATAAAGCAATTTGTAATAATGTCCCGTACATTTAGCAATAAAATTAAATATCCTAGACGTTCTCGTACATAATTAAGGGGCATTAAGAGGCAAATATCGATAAAAACCAAATATGTGTTTATTTAGGTACCTATGTAAATTAGGGTGGTTCTTATTTGGATATTTTACGAAAATCAAGTTAGTCATCTTCTGTACCAATCTAGTCTAAAACAAACCAGCTCTTAATTGTATAGAAACTTATTTTTTTAATTTTATCTGTTATCTACCTTTTATGGTCTTATATGGTCCAGAGAAATGCTACAAAAAGGTAAAACTTCTTAAAATAAGTGGCTTATGCAATCCTTCGAAAAAAAAATATTATCCGTTACTTCTATAATAGATTTTTAGGGAAATTTGAGAAAACAATACAATTTGAGTTTTTGTGTTTTAAAGTACAATTTTCAACACGAGTTTGTTATTGTTATTATTTCCACTATATGCCATGAAAAACAAATTCATTTACTGAGTTTTGGTGGATGAAAGTTTTAATCTGACTTCTTAACGATATCTTGAAAAGTATTCTAAACTTAAACCACTGTTTGCTGATTTTGTGGGGTGAAAGGTAACTAAATGTTTTTATTTTTGGAGAAAAGTCAAGCCAAAAATTGAAGTTTTTAAAATTCAACACACAAAAAGAGCAATTGAGAAAAAGGTGCGAAAACGTTACAATATGAGTTGTTTGATTTAATGTACTTATTTCACCATCACCAATATGTAGGGTACTGCTGGGCGCACTTGCACACGTTTTTCTCAAAATCTATTGCTCTCAGGAAAAGAAATGTTTTAATCTTTTTTTCACAATTTAATAGGCCACAATTTGTGCCTGAAAGTTTATTCCAATAAATTGATAATTTTCGAGCAATTTACAAAAACCTAAATTTTGCACTTTGTGACCTACAAAATTAAAAATGGTGGTCCAAATTTATGACACTTTTTAAGAAATACTTTAAACATAATTTATGGTAATTCTTTTGAAGAGAAAATCTATAATTTTCATGGGTTATTATTTCAATGGAAAATTAATTTATTTGCTCTCGAGGGCTTTGTTTTTAGGTTATTCTGATTTTAATTTTTATAAACAATTTTTTTTTTCTGGTGAAAATGTTGGTATACAATGTTGCTAGACATTTTTAGATTTACTGACTTTTTGACAAAGTTTAATTAAAATTGGCCAAATTGTTTTTGAAATAATAATGGGTGTTTCCATTGTTACGGGTGTGACACTTATAACAATAAAAAGAACAAGAGGATCTTTAGAATGCAATAGGTATATCTTTTAAGTTGGTAAGTTGTTTTAGAATCAATTTCAGTTTTGTAACGGGTAACTATTCTTTGTCTATTTTTTTTTTCTTAAATATTTGCCCGAATGTTGATCTTCAGTTTCAGTTCAGTAATGAGAATTAAAACTTTGAAAGACTTCGGTTAATGTTACATATGTGACCAAATATAAGTCTTAAGCATGAACAGAAAATAATAAGCGATATTCGAGTTGAAACTATGAAGTTGTACTCAGCATACATTTTAAATTGATAAAATTTGATAATCATGCCGATTATGGAATTCGCAATAATGGATTCGCGGTGATTCGCAGTGCTGTGTTCTCTTTTCTTTTCATGGCGAATGAGTAGAGAGGAACGAGTGCACTGCACTGCGAATCCAGAATTGCGAATTCCATAATCGGCATGAATATTATTCTCCTTTCTTGTCCAAATTATAAATCTTCAATCAAAAAAAACAATTGTTTTATTACACATTTCTTGTTACGAGTGTGACACTTACCACTTTATGAACCAACATTGCCTAACTTTATTTGTATTTTCAGTTTTTTTTCTGTATTGAAAATCATTATGTAGAATCAAGAAGAGATACACCCACAAATTTTAAGCAAAAGACAATGGCTTAGTTAGAGACAAAGAGTCTTAAAACTGTACCTACTTGCAAAACTGATGCAAGTAAAATAATATTTCGTTGAAATTTGACCAATGTGAAATTAACAAAAAATCGAAATTTTTTGTTTTTAATTCATTCGAATTTATGTATGAAAATTGTGTATAATGTAAATTTATACATGATCCTAATTTATTTATGTCTTATTTCTCCTGAAACTAGATTTTGCTTACAGAAAAATGAATACAAAACTTAAATAAATTTGAAACTCTGACTCCTAGACCATTATTCTGTATATTCATTTTATTTTAAATAAGATACTCACTGAAAAGCTATCATTGTTATATTGACAATGGCTATGTTGTAAATGGCGTACGATATTAAACGGGCTTCATTGTACAAGGACTCAGCATTCCGCACGTTATAACAAACTCGGATGCCCCAAGCCAAAAAGAGAACTTCACCGATTGCCAAGCTGTGGTCCCACCAATTGTACGAACATTGTTTGAATTTTAATTTATCCTGGTCGTGAATCTGTGAAAATAAAAAGTAATAATAAAAGAGTTATCTTCGCTATTATAGTATAGAAAATCGTATAGAAAAATGTTTAGGATATACAAAAAAAAAAAAAAAAAAAAAAAAATCCTTCAAATATTGCTTCAGGATGCACGTGACCTACTTTAAGGATTTTTTTTATTTTAATACAAAAGTATATTATATGTATCGAAAGGGATTGCAAAAAAAGTTTCATTTAATTAAAAAAACAACTCACTAACTCATGGTGAATTGAAATCTTTTTTTTGTTGTTCTTATAATCTCGAGATATTTACAAAGGAAACATATATGTATAATAACACAAAGTTCTGGCAGAAGATCGAGTATTACTAAATGGCTTTTTAATAAATTATACAAGACTTACGTATACTAACATACCTGAGTTGTAATATATTCTATACAAAATGAAAGGAATATTTTGAATATGCACATATGTATATATGTGTACGAAGATATAGACAGATAAGATATAGATAGACCAACAGTTGATCTAAGTTTTGAACTTCAATATCAAATATATAGAATTATGGTCGGAATTTTGGAAGTGCAGAGGTTTACCAAAGGATTTGTTTTTACTTATTTCTTTATTAATCCTGAAGGAAGATAAAATACTAAGACAAATATTGACCATACTTTCACACTCTGCAACTTATCCAAAGTTCCCCCAAAATTTTGAAAATGTAGTTACTTTAAAAGATTTTTAGAGTGTTTGAGAAATAATAATTGAATACTAAGGCCCAGTTTTGCAGTGGTGACTCAAACTAGAGTAAGCTAACTCTGTACTCTAATTTACCTACAGTAAACTAAAGGAGCAGTTTTTAAGTAGAGGAAGACTTGACCAGAGGGTCAAAGCATCTGAGTAACTAACTCATTAAATTTATTAATTATTATTAATTCGGGCTAAAATTTAATCTAGCAAAAACAGGGCCTTAATAACCTAAAATGTTGAAAAAAATCTGTCTGAATTCATTCCCCATTTTTTTTTTTCAATTTTGAGTATGAAAACTAGTTTTTTTTAAAACTTTTCATCAACATAACTTGATTTTAAATAAAAATTAAAGACAACCTTTATGACTTTTGATACTAGTTTTTATATTTTTAGAAAATTCTAACTCCCGTCCAAACGGGTGAAAATACACCCTTGATAAAAAAAATGAACCACCCCTTTTCACCTTCGAATAATTATGCTCAAATGTTTATGGTCTCGTTTTAAAGCTTGAACTTTAAACTTTGAATTGAGCATAAAAATACAAAAATCCTTTGGATAGTTGTCGCGTTATCAGTCATAATTACGAACATATCAAATTATACTAATTAAAGTAGGGATTAGTAGGAAACATTGCTTCGTAATATACGCGCCAGGTATTGGTTTTTGTGTATCGGTGTGCTGTTAAATGTGAATTCTTAGATATTTTGATTTATAAGGCATGACAGGAGAAGTTGCTCAAGTCATCACTCTACTGCGACAAGGAATGAGCCTACGTGGTTGTGTCCCGTCAGCTTCATCTAAGCTAGTCCTGTATATCAAAGATTTACAGAAGGTTCAGTGAAACTGGAGAGTTTGTGCGAAGGCCAGGATCTGGACGTAGCCGTTGCACCATTGAAAGAGATGACAGATTCATCGTAATGACTTCTCTCTGAAATCTTCATTTGACTGGCGTTGACGTCCAACAACAGCCTCAGACAGGTACGAGGAAGAGCCACTAGTGAATGGACAGCTAAAGTAGCAGACCCTCCTCCGAAACTTCCTTCCAGAGGACCCAAACTAACCTCAAATCACCAACAAGCTCGACTACGATTTGCTCACGTGCACTTGAATTTGGAAGTTGATCAATGGAGGTGAGTTATGTTCTCGGATGAGTGTAGAACGTGTTCGCATGGAGGCGAACGTAGAGGCAGAGTATACAGACAACCTGGAGAGCGATTTGTACAATGCTTTTTTGACGAAACCGTGGCTAACGGGGAAGGATCTGGCATGATATGGTCGGGCATTTCAATTGAAGAGAAAAGTGAGCTGGTTTTGTGTCTGGTGGTGGCCGAGGAGGAGGTTTAACTGCGGATCGGTACATCTCCGATATTTTACTGGATCACGTCGTTCTTTATATTGGATTTATTGGCCAATATCTCATACTAATGTACGATAATGCTCGATGTCACTCTGCTCGAGGAATGGTCGGGATCCTTAGGGAAGTGTGTATTGCCTCGGTGGACTGGCCGGCGCTTAGTCCAGACTTAAACTCCATCGAGCATTTGTGGGATGACCTTAAGCGAGAATTAGAGCTAGAAATCAAGCTCCTGAAACAATAAATCAACTGAAAGCGGCGCTGGTAGAAGAATGGTATTCCTTCCCATTCTTCTACCAGTGCCGCCACAAAGAGATAGTGAAAAACTCATCAAATCTATGAGAAATTGTTAAAAAGCTGTAATTAGAGCTGGGGGAGGCAATACAAAATACTGAAATAATAAAATACACTCGATTTTACTATGCATTTTTAATTTTTCAATTTTTTTTGTATACATTTTTAATTTATGACTATTATCTCTTAAAATCCTAAAGTGTTCGTTAAGTTTTTAGCCTTTATTTAAAACCCATGGTTTGAGCTTTTTAACGATCCCATTACCATTCATGCATGTCAATTACATTCAGAGCAATTATTGTCTTTTAATAAAGCTCGTGAGTGTAGATCCCCAACTCCAAAGTGATATATTTATTGTTTCAATCCAACCACTTAAAAATAATTCAAAGCAATAGATACAAAAGCCTAAAGCACAAATACCTCCATATCAATTTAATTCTTTGTAAGAATAGGTTATATATTTCGATTACAAAACTAATTAAATAATAATAATGCAATTATACGTATGTACATATACTTACAAAATGTTCATATACAACTTATAAGTATTTATACCTTTATTTTATATAATGCCTTAAGCATTAATATAATTTCGAAATACACAAAGAAAAAGTTCGAAAATTGCCTTCATATCAATTAATATTAATTATTTATTATTGTTTGACAAATGCATGCGCCTTGGTACTTATAACTTTTAATATTTATGTGGATGTCTAGCTTCTGAAAAAAAAAGTCTGAAAGTCCCCATCGTCCCCATATAAGTATTATGTACGTACAAAATAATCAAATTATTATTCTATCAGACAGTGTTTTTCATATAAAACTATCTGATGTTGTTGCTGCTGATTTTGTTCATAGTAACGATAGGTATGTACTCATTAACAATCGACGAAGAGTTTGATACTTGTATACTTGCCAATAATACATAAGCCAAAAAAAGAAAAACCATTCAGTCAAAATATCAGACAAAAATCTATGAAGATACCTGTACCTATATACAATTCATATATAAATACTCATGGGACCCTCAACCGTCTGCCCCCTGCCTAATCACAACTTATTTCATCTGAAGTATAACACTTACACTCCATATTTATAAAAATATTTCTATCATTTTATTGAAGTGGCATTTTTGTCAGCATTTTTGCTCGCTATATTTGCACTGTTTGTGTTTTTATTTTTTGATTGATTGGGATATGATGTTTATCGTGATGTGTGCCACGTTTCCTTCAATGAGATATTCGACTTTGGTGATATTTCATAGATTTGTAGTTGTTTTTCTTTCTTGATTACTTCTTGCCAACTGTTGGACAAATTGACGTTAAGATGGAGGCTCCGAGATTTTAGGACCCCGTATGTGGGATAATATTCGCGAGCAAAAGTGTGCCCATCAAATGGTTAGTTTTTGAACTTTGTCAATTTTTTTTAAATTAAAGAGTTCAGCGCCATCTAATGTACAACTTGAAAACCTTTGATTTAAGTGCAGTTTCTATTTCATACCAAATATATTGTGTTAGCTGTGCTAACTGAATGAGATTGTTAGTTATTCGTAAGCTTATGGCTGAAAAAGATTTGCAGCTGCACACAGAACACATGTGCATACTCTTGGACGTTTTTGATTCATAGTTCTGTGAAAACAAAGTATGGCAAACATAGATTAGCCATATGAAGATGAGAATATTTCGTACGTTTCACCCTCCAAAATCCATTTGTTTACATTGTTGTATTTGTAATTTCAGCCCGCGTTGATGAATAGATGTGAATTGCAACAACAATTTAACCAGGTGTCTGAAGATCCCTACTGTCTATGTGTTAGGTTTTTATACACACATTCTCATTTTTTATCTTAAATCTGACAGTTCAAGCTTGTAGGCAAATTAAAATGGCTTCCGGGGATTCTCATCTTCATGTGGCTAATCTGTGGTAGCAACAGTCAAAATTTCAATATTTTTTATACAAACAAACACAATTTTATACGCGAAAAAAGTTAATTTTATTGACTTTTAAAATGGATCTTGTCTAAATAAAAATATAGAAACAAAAAGGATCATTGCAGAGTTTTTATTTTTTCACCAACTCTATTAACTTTTCTTCCATAATAAAAGTCAAAACAAAAACACACGAGTTTTTTTTTAAGAATGACAGGTACCATCAATTTCAGTAATGCCAGATCGAAATTATTTGACATATTTTTGTTTGTTGTTGTGGTTGCAATGAAGCTGCGCTGCTAATTTAGAAATAGAGACATCGTCCAATTTAGAAAATTGCCTCTTGTAATTGTTCGTATGCAGCAATGTAGTTCTGTAATTCGTTGGAACATATTTTCTGCATTGGCATTGCATATTATGTGAAGAATATGATCCCATTTCAGAAATTAATATAAGACATTCCATATCTTTAAATCACAGATATGTTGCTACATACGAAATTATAAGCTATATATTTTTTTGAAAGCCCGGAGAGATTTGGCTGAAAAAAAAAACGACATTGAGATTACAGAAACAAAATGGAGCTTCCATACAAACTATTGATAACAAGTATGCAATTCAAGCCGGTAACACAGTTTTTCTCCGTGTTTAAGTTAAGCCCCCAGCAATCTCCACGCTTATCTAAGCCCGAATTTAACATGTACAGTTCGGGACAGCAAGCGTTTTTTTGCGACCAATTTCCTCGGGACTTGCAAAAAAAAAACACGGCTATTGGTTTTTCAATCAGGGCGGGTTGATGCTGAAATGGATAATGGAATATTGTGGCGTTCACTGTGTGGCACATCGCGCCGTGTCGTTCACATCCATATTATCCAATTGGAGCCAGCAAAAATTAGTTATCATCGAGCGGTAGCGCTATCCGTTGAAACCGATGACAATGACATCATCTTTTTCGAAGAACTACGGACTCTCACATACAGCGACGATTTTTTCGGGTAATCTTGCGTATTGTTAGTAATTTAAAAGAGGCGTTTAATTTTTATTTATAGTTTTATATATGTATAAATAATAATAAAGTTAACAAATACTTAATAGTATTTAAAAAATTTTAAAAATGCATTTTTGGTTTGCATTGAAAAAAAAAAATTGAAAGCAAGTAGAAAATACTTTGCATTACAAAAAAAAATCAAATTCAATTCGAAAATTGTTTGCATTAAAAAAAATTAAAATTTAATTCAGTTAAAAGTCCCTACGCTTTCATAGAAAATTTTAATATTTTTTCCCTACGGTGTAGTTATCAAACCAAAAATCACTAAGTGTAGGGATTTTTCCCTACGTGTGGCATCACTGATCCAGGCTTATGAATAGCTTCTGACATAATATTTCAAGCTGTGAAGTAAAATCCTACAAACAAACGCTCAAAAGGATAGAAAGACGGTATTGCGCAACCATTTTTTGCTCGTTTTCCATATCATCGTCATGTAATAGGTACTGCATTTTAATCCCAAGATCTTTTTTGCATAACTTTTGCTCCTCATCAATACTAATTCAAATTAATAATGAAAGCAATAAACTCATTTAAATTACGATTATGAATTCGTTTCAAAGGATACGTGTATGGGTTTACAAAATCGCCTGAAATAAGTATTTTTGTTCAACGAAACGGTACAACCTCAATCGAAATACCCGGTGTGTATTATGTACCTAGCTAAATCAAATAAATTATATATGTACGTACAGAAGCAGCACATGCCTGACAAAGACCACAATGTTGATTCCTATTGTTATCGATTTTATGAAACAAAATTCATGGAAAAACTGTCTGGGTTCTTCCTGAAAATTCATACATTTGGGGACGCATTCCTCCGTTTTGGGGTTCATATGATTATCCATCCATATACATATACACCACACCATCCCTCTCCCATATTTGAATATAATATATAGCAGAGCTCCACGTGAGGCAATTACGGGCCAGGATAGGAGGCAAGTCCTTAAACTAAATTGAGCATAAAGTGTGCAAGTCAACGTGCCAGTTATAATTAGGTGTTGCTATATAAACGTTGTTGTGTGCTAATATCCTATTATGAGTGGCTATATTGCTTTTATCGACTTATTGTTATTACCTTGCAAATTTGTACACTTTGGTTTTGCACCCCATCATAACCGAAACCCAAGAAAAACCCTTACACAATAACAACTTCTTATCATTGTTTTAATTGTAATTAAAACGAATATTTTCCACAGAACTTTGATTTTATTCGTTCAAAGTTACAACGAAACTGAGGGTGAGGGTGCGGTATTTCATTGTATCCCCTTCTGTTTGAACGTGCATTTAAGTGCTTCCAAAAGTTTAAGAATAAACATAATAATAAAACTTACAACTTCAGCAAATGGTGTCGCAGAAATAGTCCAAGTTCCCAAATAAATCAGCATCACCAAAAGTATGGGAACCATCCACTGAAGGAGCTGCTGATCGGTTAGCTTGACTTTGTGAGCAGATTTAACTCGATATGTCAAGGACACTCTATAATGGGATGAAAATTAAGAAAAATGATATATTTAGAAGATATAAATATAATTAATGAATTTATGAAGCAAAACGAATAAGGAAGCATTTTGCACTATTTTTTTTTTGTTTGCTGTGGAGTTGTAATACGTACCTCCATGTTTTCATTAGTAATGAAGTGTATGTTATACAGAAACCCATATGTCGAGTCCATTTTGTAGCAACGCACCAGTATGTATCTAATATGGGGAATATCGCGGCCATCTGAAAGGAAATGATATTAAAGAAATCAATTTACTGAAGGATTTAGGAGGCTTAAGGATATGTGTATATACTGAAGGTCCATTTATTGTGGAACATAAATTTCGTTTATATTTTTTTTCTGAAAAGAGAAATCTCGCTCAAATAATTGCATACTGTGTATACCTACTATATACCTATGCTAAAAGTCTTATGAAGTCTCTATACTCTGTTCAACCAAAATTGTCAGTACAGGGCTTATGGGAGAGCATTTTCCAAAGCAGTGGCACCTGATGCACGCTCACGACACTGAATTTGGAAAAATCCACTAAACAAATTAGCAAGCCACTGACTTACGTATGCGAATTGTTGTTGTAATCCTCCGTAAAAAGTCGTACATTCCACCATGACCGTTGTATCCCACTGCTGAAGGGATACTGATGAACCGATGAACGATCGTGCGCTCGTCGTCGTCATCTACGATCTTTGTGCTCACCCAAGCAGAGTTACCTTCAGGCCACAGATTAGCCACATGAAGATGAGAATCCCCGGCAGCCATTTTAATTTGCCTACAAGCTTGAACTGGCAGTTATCAGATAAAAAATGAGAATGTGTGTATAAAAATCTCACACATAGACAGTAGGGATCTTCACATACCTGGTTAAATTGTTGTTGCAATTCACATATATTCATCGACGCGGGAAAAAATTACAAATACAACAATGTAAACAAATGGGTTTTGGAGGGTGAAACGTACGAAACATTCTCATCTTCATATGGCTAATCTGTGCTTCAGGCGTTATCTTTCCCAATTGTAATCAAATTCAAGAGCTTTTTGTGTGTATTTTTTTTTGGAACTTTTCGGTTTTGAAGCTTTTGAGAACAAATTTATGAAGTGAGTATTTGAAAGGTGAAGTTTCATTTATAATTTAAACTACGGAAACCCTGTGGGAGCTTTAAAGAGTGACAAATTTATGCAAGCCATTGTAACCAGACTGAGAGGCAAACGTCCTATATTCCCTGTACTGTCAATTTTTGTTGAACAGACTAACAGACTAACTTACTTAACTGAAAAGCTTCTTCAGCCATTTTGGTCCTTAAATAGCTGTTTTCTGTTTAGCACGCCTTTAGCTCGCTGAGATTGCCTCCCATAATTGCAGATGCCACCTCATTCAAGGTCGCAACGCTATCCCGCACGGGGCAGAATATAAAGATTGCATGGGACGGGAAAGTCGTTGGACTTATACTGGTCGGCGTTGCTAACTTCAACCAACTTTGCATAAAGTTCGTTGCATCTTCTGTTCATAACCCTTAATTTTTTTACTTAAGATAGTGCTTAAAGTTTATGATAGAGGACGGTCTTAATCACCAAGCCCTTCCAGCCATTTCGGTCTAGCTAGAGTTATTAGTGTGTTTCTACTGTCGTTCTCCAATTATTATGCGCGCTACTTTAGGAAGATTTGAAGATTCTTCAGGATGGTTATTCAGCGCTGTCCATCCATTCCTCGTGTCCCAGCTATCTAACCCGTTGTATTTTCAGGTTTCTGACCAGGTTAACGTCGCTTTACATATCCCTTAAGGTTCGTTGTTGAATTTTCCCCTCTACATGACTGCTATACATAGTTGGCTAACATTAATCACTCTATGAATTTTCCTATAAAATTTGTACCCATTGTCCAGCTTAAGTCATCCAAGGTAGACAAAGTCCCTAACTACCTCGAAGTTATAGCCGTCCATGAAGCCAGTATAAATGGGTAACTGTTGTCATAATGGGAAGTTGCTGCCATTTTATTAGGAATGGAAAAAGTTGGGCTCTGTTTTCATTGAAAATTTATTTGAAGATGAAAAATTGATGGCAATAAGTTGAAAAGATCATATTGGTCATACGACTACCTCTTGACTGCAGGCACATTT
Source organism: Leucozona laternaria (assembly GCA_932273885.2). Lineage (NCBI taxonomy): Eukaryota > Metazoa > Arthropoda > Insecta > Diptera > Syrphidae > Leucozona > Leucozona laternaria. Next base: position 87,043,300 of record OW026368.1, on the reverse strand, counting down.
GAGCTTAATTTACTAAATTTTTTAATTGTTACTCGCAAACATCTGGCTGCAAATTTGTATTTTATTTTTAAATTTTGCCTTGCTGGCTGATAAGACTTGCAAAACCTGTGGTAAATGTGAGATTATAGTCTGGTTCGGTCAGATTTGGCGATCTGGCCGGCTATTTCAAATTGCCTTACCGGAATAAGTTAACCTCAAGTGATGGTGTGGTGTACGGTTTCCAATTTATAAGGGAACATCTTTAGGTCTTTCACCAAATTTCCACTCAAAAACGTTAGCTGGTGTAAAATGATGTTGATCGTTGTGTCTTTGATATTTGTGGACTCTTTCGGACCTTCTCGGCCACAGCTGTGATTTTCTTCGTAGAACGAGCAATATACGGAGTAAGACATTTCTTTCGACATCTCTAGTGCACCCAGTTTACATGAGACGTTCAACTTAGTTGTTCGACAAAATTCACGCTACGTTAAAATAACAGACAGAGACAGTAACAATAATTCCTTGTTCTTCAGGTGTGTATCACTCCATTGCTTGTTGTCAATTAATTCTCTATTTGTCTACAGCATAATAATATTAAAGCCTAATGACATTTGACGCCATTTGCAAAAATAATGCCCCATTTACATTATGACTTTTCTTTTTCCCCACCTTGGTGTTGCCCTTACTGACGTCGAATGACAACGCATCGCCATATCTAAATCCATTTTCGACATCAAATGCAGCGGTTGGGTCTTTGCTTAACTTTACGGATCGGAGTGGAGCTCCTGAAAGTAATGTTTCTAGGGCTGCGGTGGCGTATTTCCCATGGAACTAGTTGAACCGATTCAAGCCAATCTCTGAAGTTTTGTTATCGTTTAAAGATTGGTCTAAGATTTTTCCGAATTTTGACAAAAAATATAACCACATTCTTATCTCTTCTGCTTTCAGCCATCTCGTAAGTCATATAACTCTCTCTCTCTCTGAGTCTGAATACTAAACACAAAAGCAAATTAAAAAAAAAACTACAACTTTTAGAACTTCCCTACCCTTATTCGTTCCCCAAAGCTCAAAGTTGTCGATAAAAGAATATAAATTATTAATATTCACATAATAATTAAATTACGTTAAGTCTTTTCACGAGGGAATCGTAAACATACATACACCCATCAGCGAAAGCGACCCAGACCCAGCACTTAGGATTATATTGCCTCCGAGAGCTACAACAGAACAAGAGTAGCCCAGCAACTATTTGTCACGTTTACATTACGTTTAAGTTGTACGAAACGAAACCGTATCATTATTGTGAAAAATGAGCCAATCCAATAGAAAAGTTTTCCGGTAGCAAGTTGCTGAAAGGGTGACAATTACACAGCACAACTATTTCTTATAGCAACTATACACATACACCCAACACACCTCCTTGAGAATAACTATGTCCTGCCTGTCCATAAGATGCCCCCTGAGTGGCATAGTGTTTTGTGTAGGTATCTTTTGTTCATATAATAGTTCCTATGTCAATTGAAGGTGAGGTTTAAAGACACCTAGCCTAGAGTCCATGGGGGAACCACCTACTTATTATATGTTCAGCGTGAGGTGGAGGTATTTTTAGCTCAAAGGTCCACCAAAGGGTAACCACATGAAAGGTATGATTAATTTACTATAAAGAACTAACTTCGGGCAACATGCTATACAAAATGTATGACAACAATTATGCAGGAAACGAAAGGAAATGATATATAATTAGGAAAGTTGTAGGCATCTTTCTGAATTTGTGGTACCACTAAAATAGGTATATAAGGTGTCAATTATATGCGATATGGGTTTCTTCTTTTAAAGGAAGTCGGTTTGCAAAGACATGTGCTTTTAGTCAGGAAACAATGAAAACCATCACCTCCAGGCCCCAGCAGGGTAGTTATTATACATTTCTGAGTTCGAAGTAACTTTTGTTGAATGAGTAATCCTCTCAAAATCGTATGTACATATTATATATGACGTACTATGTAGATTTATGTATAGTCGAACGTGACATGCGTCTTAAAGTTCTAGTCACGCAAGTAGTAAACAAGGATATGGGATTGTGATGTATGAGAAATGAGATGCTTTTCAACAAGTGTATCCTTGAGATTGGATCTTGAGAGCATGAAGAGGAATACAAAACAAAAAAAAAATATAACTAAACAGTTATTTGTTGAATAAATATACAGGGTGATTCGCATAAGGTTTGACAAAAAGCTAGAGCGTGGAGGTTGGGTGGATATAAGAAAAAAATCGTATGAGAAGAGGGTCTATTCCCCCCTGTTTAGCCAGACGGGGCAATTTTCTAAGCAAAATGACTTAAAACAGAAAACAAAATAGTATAAAACAACGGTAAAATTTACAATACCATGCTATAAGGCCAGAAATTTCTTCTTTTAAAAACTTATTAAATGAAGTTGTTTCAGTGAACAGTTTTTGAAAAAAAATATCTCAAAATTTTGAAAATAAAAATTAAAAAATTTTGCTCAAACTAGTTTTGTTCAAAATTTGACGATATTTAGTTGTGTTTTTGTTGTTAATATTCAATGCTACTCTTAATTTGACTCGAATCCGTTGCTTAATGTTGCTCCATTAGGTAGGTAGTAAAGCAGATTTAGGTCGAGTTTTTAGTGCATGAGTTAACTCCGAGTTAAATCACAGTTAGTTAATCCTGCAAATACTTTAATCCCGAGTTAACTCAAGAGCAGTTTTTCAGTGGAGAATTAAATTTAACTCCTTATTGTCAAAAATCTATCGAAATAGAAGTGCGACAGTATCGAAATCAATGTTTTGCAATCGTATTCAAGATGGCGCCACTATAAAAATCACCCTTTCCATAATGTCGTACGTCGATTTGAATAGATTTCTTACATGCATCTTTCAGAAAAAGCTATTCGCCTAATCCAGAGTTAACTTAAAAAATTTGTTGAGATAAGTCGGGATCTAAATTGACTGAAAAACATATTTCAGATGTTACCTTGGGTTTAACCCTGAAACTAGGATAATCTTGCACTGAAAAATTGGGCCTTATTAATTTTTTTTCAAAAAGTACAAGAATTTCGTTTTTTGTTCTTGACTAAAAATTTATATGAGCATTGAATTGTGAAAATAAAAGTTTAACTTAATTACGTAAAATTTTGCAAAAAAATGTTTGAAATTTTTTTTTTCAAAATTTTGAGTTTGAAAATTTATTTTTCAAAAACTGTTTTATTTAAAAAGAAAATTAAAAAAAAAAGGTTTCTATATTTACAAAAAGGTATAGCATGGCATTGTTAGTGTTACCGTTGTTTTTTAATAATTTTTTTGATGTGTAAGCATCTATGCTGGCGGTAGAGTGAAAAAAAATCGTGAACGTTCGTGTGAAAGGTTACGTCGTGCAACGTTACGATGTGCAACGTTACGATCTGCATACAAGGATGGGTGCGTTCAGTGAAAAAAATCTTAAGATCCCCTTCAAGCAAAAACAAGTCCGTTTTGGATCCGCGCACGTTTTTTTTCTGTTTAAAGTAATTTTTTTTAGAAAATTGCCCCACCCGGCTAAGTGGTGGCACGGGGATAAACCCCCTCCCACACGATTTTTTTATTTTATCGACCCAACCTACACGCTCTTACTTTTAGTCATTTCTTATGCGAATCACCCTGTACAATGTGTTTTTTTTTTGCAAACCAGCTATAATCGTTATAGATGAGGTTATCCTTGAAGACATCAGACTGTGTATATATAGTTAGGTATACCTATATTATACATAAACATACATATATATGTACATATTACATACATGCATACGTTGGTGTTTAATAAACAGCCTTTGGATAAGGGTTAATTCATTTTATAATGACAAGATTGATGTTTGACTTCGAAAGAGTGTTAAGAGTTGAAATTCGTTTTCAAGGATTAAATTATTATATTATGCCTTCTGTATATTTCTTTTTTTTTTCATTTTTTTTCTGACGAGGGTTTATAGGGTGGGTATACTTATTTTGACATCTGTCGGGATTTTTGCTAACCCAAATCAGTTGAAGTGTGAACATATACGTACCTACTAAAGTTTTGCAAACGTAATATATTAGGTACCTTTAAAATTATGTATCCAAAAAATATGGCTCCTGGAATGCGTTTACCGGGAATGAGACCAACAAACTTGGCTCCATTTTTTTTTTGAATATGCAGTGAAATATGGCTCAGATATTTTCGAAAATTGGCTTTATTTAATTTTTGAAAAAACATAAAAAACAAACGGAATTTAAATTATAATTTATATACCAATGTACATACATATATATAATTTTTTTTCCATTTTAGTTAATAAAAACAAAGCCATATTATTCACTCGATTCATCAAGATTAAAAATTTAAATCCAGATGTAAAGCATATACAAATTCAATGTAAATACATCTGGATTTAAGTTTTAATCTGGATGTATCTAGTGAATAATATGGCTGTTATTGTTCATAATTTTGATTTCTTTCTCCTTTTCATCTTTATAAGATCTCTTAAAATTCTTGTGACAGTTGTTCAGCAGTGCCATATTTCAAATAAAAAAAATCTTTCTGCCGATGGGTTTTTTTTGGGAATTACTCACCGCACTAATGCCAGGTGGCCAATAAAACACAGGTACTAATTAATTTGTTTCCCTAAAAAATCCCACAAACACCAATACGTTATGAGGCTGTGCTACATCGCGAAATATTTTCTTTCCATATAAATCGTTATGGTATCTAGAAGTACAAATCTTTCTGCTCAAAATAAAAATCTGTGTCCAATCGAAAGCCTTAGAAGTACACTTCAAAAACAAATAACACATGAAGCAAATATACACAATAAGCTTAAACTCACCTCCATGTACATAATGGCACATCCAATCAACGTTATCAGCAAGAATATGGGACTAGCAACTTTGAAGACCTTCACTTTCCGATGATGGAATAAATATCCGGCCAGTACAATAGTCGATAGAGCACAACCAACCGAAACGGTCAACAGTGATATCCTGTAAGGAATTCAAAATGCAACATAAAATAACATAATGAACAAACTTAATTGAAGCATCCACATTTAAATCATCGATAAAATACCAATCTTACCTAAATGGCCAGTTATAGCTGGCCAAACACGGCTCGGGCCCATGGCAATCCCCACAGCCGGGTGCACATTGGTAGCATACGAAGACATCCGTATAATAATTGCTCATATTGTCACGTTGCTCCTGCCAGGCGATTTCCATGACGGTGCCATTAAAGCCGTCTGGATGCCGCACCGAGTAGAAGCCACGTCTGCACAAACACTGGTAAGAGCCACGCGTCCATCCATTGGGGGTGGTGATGATTTTATTTGTTATTGTCGGCGATTCCACAGGAATGCGGTATTGGCACTGTTTTTGTTTTTTTTTTTTTTTTTTGTGTTCCAAGAATAAAGATTCATCATAAAAATTCGACACTAAAGCTTTAATGACCTATATAAAGCAAAAAACTCTACACACTTACCTCCATTGTGTCCGAATGGCATTTATGGGATCCGTGAAATGCTTGAATATCACTTATGGACTCAGTCATTTGGGTATCGACTAGATGGAAACGTCGCGATTGTATCTGCTGGTAGTTGAATCGATATTTAGGTGATTCGCATTGATTGACTCGCAGACTTGTCACATCAATGTCAATGCTAATAAAACCTCTTAGTCCATGACGACCGACTGGTGGTATAGCTATGCTGTAGGACAATATCCATTTGCCGAGGTTGCATGACAAATAGGGGAATGTCCACCAGCCTTTGTAATAAATGTTTGGTGGGCTTTTAGCAAATTTTGGAGAATGTAAGGATAAAGTGGATGTTTCATCGTCGTACCTAAAATTTAAGTCATAAACATTTTAAATAATTTAAGCAAATTTTATTTTTTGTATTAAATGCAGTTTTTGAAATTTACAAGTTTTCATTCGTAACATTTAGTATGTAATTATCTGAGAATTATGTATATAGGGTGTTTTTGTGTTGGATAAATAGCTTAAAATGAAATAAATAATGTTAATGGCCACTAATGTTCAGAAATGATTTCAGGCAATATATGGGAGCCGTGGCTGGATCGAATGTAGCATAATCTGGAAATCCAATTTTCGAGCACTTTTTCAAAAGGTAGGTACAATAGCTAATTTTCTTTAATGCTGTCGTTGCTTAAAAATAGCACTAGGTCTGGTTCATTTACCTCCCAAAACTGCCAATTTTTACCAATTATAGCTCAACTTGTTCATGTTTTTATGTGAATTTTAACAGATCTTTTGACTAAGATTGATAGAAATTGGTAGTTTTTGGGAAGTAAATGAGTGCAGGTTTGTGAGTAAAAGTTTTCAAGATCTAAAACAAAGAATAGAGCGTTATTTCTTCAAAATGCGTCATCAGGAAGAAGAACTTACAAATATTTGCCAAGTCCTTCTACACTATTCCATTGAAAATCATGTATAATAGTGTGGCAACAAAATGCCACAGCTCATCACACAAAACCTCTGTTCGTTTACTTCCCAAACTTGCCATTTTCTACCAGTTTTAGTCCAAAGTTCTGTCAAAGTTCATATACAAAAATTAAATTAGATTAAAAATGTCAGAAATGGGTAGTTTTGGACTAATACGCGAACGCAGCTTAAAATGTGACAGTCCAACCTACCAAACTTGACAGCTGATCCCACACGGTTTGACATGTGTTAGTACATGAAAATTTAAGGATTGGATCTATCCCCTTTTAGTTGTTTGAGGTTATGGTGAAACGGATTTGTATGGATGCAGGTGTCCAACCAAAATATGAAAACCATTTTCAACATACAAATTTCTTTGCCATGTGCTTATACTCAATGAGATATAGTGTAGAAGGACTTTAAACGCGGAAAGTTATTATTTTTTTTTGGTCTTTGCTTCTGTCAAACATCAATCATGCCGATTATGGAATTCGCAAGATTTGACTCCCGAAATGTTGACTGAATTCGGTGTGAATTCGAGTTCGCGTTTATTTAAATTATTAATTAATTCCCCGAATGAACTATATTATCGATTCCTGAACTTCCTTACCATTTTCCGAACATTTTTATTAGCGTTGTCATTTGTTGACATTTAAACGTCATTATGAAACAATTCAAATATGAGGAAGAATGGATACTATGGTTTTACTTTATCTTGCAAGAACATTTCTTCGAGAAAAAACCAGATGAAGATAATGTACAAAGTGAAACGTATTTTTTATTGCTCCTTTATCAACTCCTACATTTCTTTGAACTCTGTTCACGTTTAGTTGTCATTTCTCTACGGAAAATGTCAAATAAGTACTTTACCCTTCAAGATTATTAATCTTGGCTAACTTATTTTTTGTACTATCAATTTTATTCATGTTAAAATAAAAAGTATCAACAGCAGATTCGTGACAAAATTGTAGTCTTAATTTGTATGGAGAGCGAATGATTTGCGATTATATAAATACCAATTTAGTTTAACAATATGTCGGTGGTGCAGGTGAAGTTACCGACATTCGTTGAATTTTCTATCGGTGGATTCACTAATGTCGTTTTCGAGTGGACTTTCGGAGCTACTCCTTTTTCACTCCTTTTTACTTCGGAACAGCTCCGAAATTCAAAAGAAAACCACATAATAGTTAATTTTTCGAAAATGAGTTAAACTGCCACTCTAGCTCATCCGGCGAATTTTGTAATAGGGGTGAGTATCTTTTCCCAATTTCACAAGCCATTGTCTTATTTTTTGTAATAATCACGCTTTTCAATAGCTTTTCCACGAAAACAAAAACAGCATTTATCTAAAAAAAAAAAAACAAATGGAATTATGGTGAAATTGAAGCAAATGAGAGAAATAATGTTTCAGCTGTCAAATTTTCCCTCATCAGTGTTGCCAATTTAAGAAAAAAAAACTTATAAGAAAAGACACACTAAAAAATGGTTTAATTATATTATTTAAATTTAAATGGACTCATTTCACTTCATTTTGGTTCAAATTAGTCAAAATCCTTTAACGAGAAAGTCGAAAATGAAAAAAAAAAAACAGTTCTATAACACAATTTCGTTTCCGAGATGATTTATTTTGTTCATAATTGTTGTATGGCAGGTGTCATTATTTTTGGTCTGAAAGAAATTCATTTGCACCTCAAGGGAATAACTAAATAACCTTAAGTTTAAAATTTCAAGAAAATCGCTTCATTCGTTTAGGCTTAGGTACAGACAGACAGAATTGGGGGATCCACATTGTTTCGTATTCTCTATCATCGTAATGTCATCATGTAAGGTCGATATTTTACGAATCCAAAACTTGACCTATAGTAGGTACCTACATATGTAACGGGTGTTTTTTTAGACGTGTAGTTTTCAATTGGCAATACTTTTTTTGAAATTGGTTTTTTTTTGACAGTTGTCACTTGATTTATGCTCAATTTGGTTTGACATTTCATAATGATAGACTGATGACGCCTGAACAACGCATGCAAATTGTGCAAAATGGTCTAGAAAGTCGAAACGAGATTGTTGTTGACCCCGAATTTCACAAGAATTTTTTTTTCAGCGATGGAGCTACTTTTTATTTGAATGGCTACATCGATAAGCAAAACTACCGCATTTGGAGTGTAGATAATCCTCAAGCCATTCTTGAGACGCCGCCGTTACATTCTCAAAAAGTCACTGTTTGTCACTGTGCTCTGTGGGCAGAGGGAATCAATTTTTATGCCTGAATTGAAGGATGTTGATGTGGACGACCTTTGCTTAAAATAAGACGGCGCTACATGCCATACAGCCACCGAAACATTCAATTAGTTGAAGGAAACTTTTGGTTAGTGCATTATCTCGCGTAGTGGGCCTGTGGCCTGGCCTCCAAGATCTTGCAATTTAACACCGCTGGACTATTATTTGTATGGTTATATGAAGTCGGATGTCTAAAGCCTGAAACGATTGACGAATTGGAAGAGAATATTCGCTGCGTTATTGCTGACATACGGCCCCAATTGCTGCAAAAATTGGTCGAAAATTGGGCCTCTCGGCTGGAATTTATTAGAGCCAGTCGCAGTGCCTACTTGTCCGAAATCGTTTTCAAAACGTAATGGCAAACCCTTATCATTATAATAAAGCTAAATTCTTGGCCATAACATTAAATTATATGCGTTTTATATCTTCTTGAAAGCTACACCCTTTATAAATGTTCTTCTCACGATTCTCACGAAACCTTAGCGGAAATAGATGGTACTTCAATGGAAATCTTTTAGAAATATCCAAAGTAATTAAATATTTAGGTGTAAAGCTAAATTCAACCCTAAATTTCGACAAACACCTTAGGGAAAAAGCCAGCACCTCTCAAAGCTTGTTGAATTTATCATGGAAAAATGTTTTTTCAAACGACAGAATAATCCTTTCAGTCAAATACAAAATATTTGATGCCGTTGTGAAATCAACTCTCTGCTACGCTTCTCAGGTCTGGGGTGCAGATGAGTACGAAGTGATAGAAAAATTCCAAAGGAAGTTTTTGAGAAAACTCTTCAACTTACCGCAAAATACACCGATTTATGCAATGTATTTAGAAACCGGAATACCGAAACTTCTCACGAGCACACTCAAGGCGCAGGCTGATTACATTATTAAAACTTGTACCTACCAGGAGAATAGACTGTCGAAAAAAATGCTTTTGTACGAACTGAGGAATAGAGATTGGTGGATGAAAAAATGGCAAGATATCGGTAATACTTGTGGAGAGATACTGTATATAGATTTCAACAATTTAAACAACTTAAAGGAGCAACTTTACAGGATTATACAGAAGAATGAAGACATAGTTCGAGAATCCTTTATTAATAATGCTCGCGAATCAGATAGTAGAGTACTATACTCACAGCTCAACTATAACCTAAACCAACGAAACTACTTCCATGATGGACTTAGCTACAAGGCCATTTCTTTCATTTTTAAAGCAAGATGTGAACTTATAAGTTTAAATGCTAGACCCTATAACGGCAGCTTCAATCAATTTTGTACGTTATGCAATTTAAAATCAAAGGAGGATTGTTATCACTTCATAAGTGTATGTCCAATATTTTATCAACAGAGGCTAGTGTTTTTTGGTAAAAATACATTAACCATGCAAGAAACACTCCAAATTTTGAACGAATGTGATTGGAAGACCTTAAGCAACTTTTTAAAAGCCATATTTAAGTATAGATTCTTACTAATGACGGAATATGTTTGATTTTTATACCAATTTAAGATTGAAAAATGTGAATTAACAAAACATGTAATATATTTAAAAAAAATTTGCTAACCAGGCTGACGTCTAAGGTATAGCTTATCAATTCATAAAATTATAAATCTGTATATATAAGAATATAAATAAATGAATTTGTTACTTACTTACTTACTTACTTACTTACCCCTTATAAATATCACAAGTAAACATTTTTTGACTTGTCTTTTTTTATTTTTTTTAAATTTATTTATTTAAAACAAATGTGCAACTTATAACCTTCACAGATCATCAAAGAGGCCACTTAGTCAATATAATAAGCTCGATACAAATATAAGAATAAAAATTTAAGCTTAACATATTTTTTGTATTTTTTTCCTTTGTTTGTGCCTGCCATCATCAATTTAACAAATTTATTTTAATTTCAAGAAGTATTATAGCATGTACTTTATAAAAAAAATAAGCAACAAAAATTTAATTAACTACATTCATATACGTATATGTCTTTCACCTTTTTAAAAATTATCTTTAATGCCAGGTCAACCATTTTCGTCTCACTGAAACTTTTTTCTTCCATTTCTCTGAACAACGTTTAGTCCAGGAAAATAAGACAAAATAGCAAAACTTAGAAAAGATGCCGACAAAACTAAGCTGAATTTTGGTGCAGATATTTATTTTTTAGTCTTAAGCACATCCTAAAAACTACCCTTAATTTAAACCACTGAATGCTTTTAAATTTGTGACGTCAAAAACTATCAGTTTCAGTTCTTTTTTTTGTATGGAAAAATGTCAAGGCAATTGTTGTTTATAAAATTCTATACATACAAATAATTATTACCCACCTTTTTTCATATGAGCCCCAGAATTAATTCAAAATCTAAAACTATTTGCTTTTTCATTATGCTAGTGTTCGATGTAAATAGACAGAAAAAAAATAATTATTATCAAGTACAATCATCTTTTTCTATTTTCAATTACTATACTTTAATCTTTTTTTTTAAATGAGCAAAAACTAGAATCGATAAAAGTAAATTTAGATTGTTATAAGTAAGTTCAATGATGGAAACATGTTTCAAGGACATGACAAAATAATTTTCCATTAAAAATAAAATAAAAAAAAGAACAAACATATTTATAGCTTGTCATAACTTTGCTTGTGCAACTCCAACATTGTTCGTCCTTATGTGAAAATTCTTTTTTAATATATTTTTACTGTGTCGTGAGTGGAGTGAAAACAATGTCAAAAACTTCCGTTCCAAGCAGATGACAATGACATCCTTCAGACAAAACATGTTTCCATTTTAAATCTTTTTTATTTTTTTTGATTCTTACACAACATCACTCTAGTGTGATTTAAAAAAAAAAACAAAGCAAAATAAACTAGACAGCAATGTTCATTGTATGAAAATATAACTAATTGAAACGACAAGAGAACATTTATTATTTATTGCGGTTGCTAGTTGGGACTTAAAAATGTTTTTTTTTTATCTCCTCAATTTAACTTGAGGGTTGGATATTCTTAAAAGGGGGTCCTTCAAAAGAGAAGACATAAGATTTGGCTCTACAATCCACAAAGGACAATCATTATTAAAGCAATTTTTGAAGAAGTTAAATATTTTTTTTTTGGGTCCCAAACGTGATTTCTTTGAAATAATCACATTAAAGAGCAATAAGCAACTCAGACTAAAGATTTTATACCATTTTCAGAAAATCTTCATTTGTAACAAATTATGTTTTGTACAACCTTTGAATATTAAATAAGATTTTCGATGAGAAAAAAAAAAATATGCAATCCAAAATATGTTAATGGATAAGAATCATTATTATGATTCTAAGGGGCATTTTTTCAGTGCTGAGTTAAGCCAGATATAAATAAATCTACAGTTAACTAAAGAAGCTGCTTTTCGGAGCAGAATGCATGTGGAAGGACTAAAAAACTTGGGTGGATAAAACGTCAAAAGCATTTGTGTAGTTAATCCTGAGTTAACTAACCAAATTTGATGAGTTAAATCGGGTTTAACTCTAATCCTGCACTGAAAAACTGGACCTTAAAGCATAATACATCTGTAAATTCGGTTTCGCCTGTTACTAAGTTCAAGCGAACATTATAGTTTCAAAAAGGCAAATAATAAATATAAAACTGTGTTTAATTTTAAGCAATGAAGGGAGCCATATGCCTAAGATTTGAATTAGGGCAGCTATGAGCAATGTGCTTTGGGTTGTATAGTTAGACCTCGCCTCGGCTGCGTAAATAGGTACGAGGGCGCTTTAATTTTTTTTAAGTAGGCTGTAAAGAAGGCTCATCAGTTAACCCTTGATCCCAACTTTTGATGTATTGTTTAGTACAGAGAATTGTTCCTAAGCCGTACAACACGAATGTGAAATGCTAAACTTGGCTCAATTTTTCCTATTTTATTTTTATAAGCTCGCATTATTTTGATAATTTCAGGATGACACTGATTGATGATAACATTAAATGCACATTATAAACAAAGAAAAAAATTTGAAGTAACACAAATCTTGTAACAGAATTTGATGCCAAGTTTAGTTTATTAAAAACCAGTTGTACAAACTTGATTCAGCAATTTTGAATCACGGAATTCGGTGGATTGACTATGAGGTTCAACGTTGGTTAAAGCATTTAATTGGCTATGATAACATACTTTATCCTTGAACTATCGTTGAATCTTAATTAATGAATGATGCAAAATTTAAATTTTTACTTTATTTATACTTAAACTCTTATTCTAAATTGTATGCTCAGTGTCATCTGTCACAATGAGTTCTCATGTATAGACATTAGGTCAGAACTGAAAGAATCAGAGACTTAACCAGTTTCATTTTTGTTTCAATGGGTAAAAATGTCCTAAAACTATGAGCTTTAACTATGTATTTAAACTATGAAGTTGATATAGTCCTTCCAAGTCAGACATATTATTAAGTTTTTAGAACTCCAAGATTTTTTTCTGTAGAGACTTTAGATTTCAACCACTTGGTCATTAAGGATTATGTTTACAAAGTCTTCGAAATCAAGTTGTTGCTGGTGCTGATCGGTATGCACATTGTTTAATTTAAACCATTCCAGGCTAGATTCTAGATTTAGATCTGATTGAACAGGGTTCAGGACCCGTTAAGAGGTTTTTCCTCCTGGTTTTTCTGGGGAGTTTGTCTACTCATTTCCAACGGTGTCCTACCTAACAAGGTAAGGTAAGGTTTGGTTAGAAGTGGTGATGATATGGCCGGCCACATTACCTCACTTGGATCTCAATGGATCCATTATTCTCCTAAATCCTACCAAATATAGTTATGATATTATTTTTCTTGATAAGTTCATTTAATCCCCAAATAGGTACTCCCATATCAGTTAAGAATTGATAGCATGTTTACGAATTTAGTGCTCTAAGTGCAATTTGGATGGCTAAAAAAATAATGTCAGTGTTGTGTTTTCGTGAGATGCATTCAAAATTTTGCTCTACACATTCCCCTAAAGCATTTTCTCCCGCCTGGGAAATGCTAGTGGACTGCTTCACTGGTACGAAATGTTGAGCTCCAAAAAATCCTCCACTAATCCCTTCCATCATATTCGATCCAACAGCTTACCATTCTTGATAGCATTTCCTTGGAGAATATTATATTCTACTTGACTACCCACTCTTTTTTGCATCTATAATCCGTTTTGAGTTAAATTTTACTCATGTCATCATGTGAAGATGAATTCTCGTTCCCTAAGACCTTTAAATTTTCCACGAAGGAATAAAATTGGATGAAGGCTTTGATGCTCTAGAACCAGTTTTTATTGCTCCAGTCATATAACTATGCATGTGAGCCTTTTCTATACCTACATAGTTTCCTTGTAGTTCGGTTTTTTTATGCCTTGCAGGTATTGCAGAACAGGTATAATGATGGCCCATCATGAAATGGGTGCTGCATCTATCTATTTTTGGTAAACAACCTTTTTGACTTTCCCGAATGCTATTTCTACAATTTTGTCCCACTGATAAGTTTACTAGATATTTAACCTCCATTTTTATTTCTATGACTTCATTATCTAAACGGATATATTTCATGAGTGATGTCAAAAGCTCTTCTTCGTATATGCCTTAATCGCCGTCTATTGTATGGTTGACATTTAAAATAACTGACATACACAATTTACTTGTAATTTTTCGTTCTCTTTGAATTATATCATAGAGAGTTTCTAAGAATTGAAGCTATTATAACAAAGTTTGTATTTACAATGTGTACTTAACAGTGCAGTTGTCAAAACATAAATTTTATGATGAACAACCCTTTTTTTCTGAATCACAAAACAAATTGTCAAGTCTAATGGCAAGGCTGCCATCTATCCCTATATTAGATACATCATACATATATGAACTCTACCTACAGCTTAGTGCTTTTCTAGAAAAAAACCTTGTGAGTATCATTTCATAACATAAATGAAATAATATTAAAAGTGGAAGTATTTTTGGGAGGCCTCAACTGGTCTCCCTTCCCTTAAAATCTATAACTATGGGAAGTCCGTTTTTTATTATAGTTTGTCTAGTAAGAAGTATACCTTTGTACTGCGAATATAATAAACATCAAGACCTAAAGCCCATTTAATAGGAGTTTAAATGTCCTTTGTACTGCTGATGGGAATTTCAAATACCCATAGGATTTATAAAAAAAACCTCACACATTTAGGTATCAAATTGGAAGGTAAATATTAATTCCTCTCTTCTTCTGTGTTTTCCTTAAAACTTGATTAGAAAATTCTTGATTTACCTGAAGCGACTATTTTTTTAAATTTTAAGACAAAAATGTCGTAAAATTATAAAGGGTGTTTTTTTTAGACGTTTGGTTTTCAATATGGCAATACTTTTTTCGGAGTTAGTCTTTTTGACAGTTGTCTCTTGATTTATGCTCAGTTTGGTTTCCCATTTTATAATAAATAAACTTACTCGTGAACAACGTTTGCAAATCGTGCAAATTTATTACAAAAATAATGGTTCTATTCACGTGACGCATTGCGCGCTGCGTCCAATATTCGGTTGACATAATCGCAAAATCGCTTAAATTCGAGCAACCATGGATCGGTTTCGCGCCACGTTTACTCTAGTGGATATTGCGCATCCTCACAGATGCCGTACAGTGCAAACCGAAGATGCTATTGCTGCTGTGGAGCAGAGTATCAAAGAAGACCCGAACGAGTCCATCCGCTATCGCGCGCAACAATTGGAGCTGTCGAAAATTGGACCTCTAGGCTGGAATTTATTTTAACCAGCGGCGGTGGCCATTTGCCCTTATCTTTATAATAAAGCTGAGTTCTTGGCCATAACATCAAATTATACGCGTCTTATTTCTTCTTGAAAACCACAAGTCTAAAAAAACACTCTTTATTATAAATTTGCATGTAAACTTTCATGTTACATACAAAATCAACAAAATAAATTTTGATTGTACGAAGTGGGATTTAATTAATTTCTCCGTTATTGATTTACGAAACGCCTCAATATACTCAAACTAATATTAATTAGATTTTATCGTGAGAGTTATTCATTGTTGAAAGCAGAAGTCAAATTAAAAGGATACCTACAAAAATGGAACAACCTTAAATCGAATTATTATCACGAATAATATTGTGGTTATCTCTTCCGTTCACTGTGGCGTATGCGTACTATTATTATTTTCTTCTCTCAACGCAAGGCAACCAAAAATTTATTAAAATGAAATATCGTCACAGGAAACAATGTAAACACTTCTGATAGCTAATTGCTTTAAGTATCTTACAAGGCTTTTAATTTAATTTACTCCTTGTTGAAAGGGTTCATTAAACTATTATAATACTCACGATACAATACAAGATTATATAGTCACGAAGGAGCCATTAGTCACGCAAACTTTGGTGTTGATACATAGTTATACTTGTTTTTGTGCTCGTGTACTAATATTATTTATGACCGAAAATATCATAAATCATTTAATTTGTGGTTGGGATCCGTTTTCATACGATTTTGAGTGATTAACGACAATTTTCTGACTTAACATGATGATGTGCAACAAAATATAGAAAATTGTTAAAACACAATTTGCAGAAAAACAGAATATTCCCGTACGAATTCCTCTTGACAGGAAGATCTTTTAATCTGAAATTAAAACGAGAGTAAGTCATCCTTCAGTTGTATATGTACACATAAATAAAATATAGAAAAAAATCGAAAAAATAAATCACATAATGCTTCACTCAGAAAAAGGATTTGAAAGCATTAAATGAGGAAGAAAAGCTGTTGACAGTCATCTATAAAGAAAAAAATCAGCAATAGATAGTATACATATACATATATAAGCTTAGCATTAAATTGACAGTAAAAACCGAACACCTCTGTAAGTAACTTATATAGGATTGAAGATTAATTTCCACAAGGACTTTATTATTGCACATGCCTAAAATGAAACAAACATATATGTCCAGGGTTGGATCAGTTATTGTTGCGGCCTTTTGTTTTGTTTTACTTTATATTTGTGGGTTTTATGTTTTTTGCTATTATATTGAAATCTATGATATAAAGGAAATGGAAAATGTCAAAAAGTAGTTTTCGTAACACTGTCGATCGTTTTGTGTGGTAGTGTAAGCTTATCCACCTGTTTAACTATAGATACAGCCTTAATAGATAGCCCCCAATATTGCTTTAATGTTGCAAAGAAATTCCAAATTTTGGTTAAGCATTTGAAACTGCGCAAAGCGTTCAATAAGAGAAGATAGCGTTACATCAATAACGAAAAAAGAAATTTGCTTTAATTTTCAATTTTGGATCGATTGTTTCAAGAAATTGTTCAGATTTGTAACGGTGTCTAGGTAGGCTCAGGAAATAGCACACAATAAAATCCACTTGAATGTTCATTTTCTTAGCAATATCTACAGCGTTCTTGTATAATTTTTCAAACAGAGATCCCTTAGGACGGTTTATCTGAAAGAAGTTTCGAAAATTTATCTAAATGCGCCCAACAGGTTAAAAAAACCATTGATTTTGATTGAAACATTTTCGAAATTATATTTCTTTTGCATAATAACTCTTTTCAAATTATTTTTGACAGTACAAACTTGGATTTGTGTACGCGTTTACCGAATTCCGAACTTTCTGCAATTTCAATTAAAGCATCTGCAGTAATCCCACAACCTACATAGACTGCTTTTACACGAGAGCGATTTTTAATCTTGGGTTCTCTTTTGGTTTTGGGTGATTTTTTAGCTGGTTTGGTTTTGGCAACACTGGTTTTGACAGCTGACGTGTGTTTAGTACCTTGTGTCACTGTCAAACAGCTTCAGTTTGGTTTGCAATTTAACCATGGATCGTCTTACAAATGAACAACGCTTGCAAATTATTAAATTTTACTATCAAAATTCGTGCTCGGTTCGAAATGTTCATCGCGCGCTGCTTCCATTTTATGAT
This sequence comes from Leucozona laternaria, assembly GCA_932273885.2. NCBI lineage: Eukaryota > Metazoa > Arthropoda > Insecta > Diptera > Syrphidae > Leucozona > Leucozona laternaria. The sequence continues at coordinate 87,025,665 of OW026368.1, read as the reverse complement.
CGGCATTCTCGACCTTCTGAGCAGTCTATTCGGAAGATTGTGACCAAATTTCGCACCAAATTTACTTTGTTGGACATTAAACCACCAACACGTTAACGTACTGTGCGTAGTGAAGAAAATATTGCGGCCGTATCAGCTAGTGTGACAGAAGACCGCGAAATGTCGATTCGGTGCCGTTCCCAGCAGTTAGGCCTTTGTTACAGCACTACGTGGAAAATTTTGCGGAAGGATTTGGGCGTAAAGCCTTTTAAGATACAGCTGGTGCAAGAACTAAAGCCAGCCGACCTACCACAACGCCGAATTTTTGGTGAATGGGCTCTTGGAAAGCTGGCCGAGGATCCGCTTTTTTATCGAAAAATTGTGTTCAGCGATGAGGCTCATTTTTGGTTGAATGGGTAAGTAAATAAGCAAAATTGCCGCATTTGGAGTGAAGATCAGCCAGAAGCATTGCAACAGCTACCAATGCATCCCGAAAAAGCCACTGTTTGGTGTGGTTTATGGGCCGGCGGCATTATTGGGCCATATTTCTTCAAAGATGATGCGAATCGCAGCGTTACTGTCAATGGTGAACGCTACCGAGCGATGATAACAAACTTTTTTTTTCCCGAAGTGGAAGTTCTTGACTTGCATGATATGTGGTTTCAACAAGACGGTGCCACATGCCACACAGCACGCGAAACAATGGCGCAATTGCGAGGCGATTTTGGTGAACAGTTAATTTCACGTTTCGGGCCGGTCAATTGGCCGCCTAGATCGTGCGATTTGACACCATTAGATTATTTTTTGTAGGGTATGTCAAGGCTAATGTCTATAGGGACAAGCCCGCTTCGATTGACGCACTGGAAGCCAACATCCATGCATTCATTCGTGAGATACCGGCCGATATGTGTGAAAGAGTATGCCAAAATTGGACTCAGCGGATGGGCTACCTGAGACGCAGCCGCGGTCAACATTTGCATGAAATTATATTTAAACATTAAATTGCAAGGTTCAAACTATCGATTCAAATAAATATTTTATTCATTTTTTCGAATTTTTTGTGTTTTTTTTTTTAAAAAAGTTCTAAACCTCTTAAAAAATCACCCATTATTTGCAAATACCTTTTAAACGCTGCGATTTTTTTTTATAAAAAGTTAACTTTCTGCAAGTAAAGAAGTATCTTCTCTCTGCACTTTTAACAATATTTTATTAAGCGAAGTTATCTGAGTGGAGGACGATTGAAAATAAAACACACTCGAACAATAAGGAAAATCATAAAGAAGAATGAGCGATATCTCTGCAATTTGCAATGGGAAGTATGAGATGTGTTACTCTTTTTTCTCTTTGAAATTATTGTACAGATTTTGCCACCTTTGCCAAGTGCTGCCCTAGACAATTGCATGTTTTGCCTACAGGCAAGTTCGGCACCGCATATCACACACATTTAAAACAGACGATTTTCGGTTTTTTCTTACAAAAAAAAAAAATAATTTTAAATTTTCCATCGTGCAATACCTCGATAAAAAGGTAGCAATTCCCCAGATTACGAGTATACAATATTTTTAAATTGTATGGGCTATTAGTGCAGCCGCAATTCGAATAAACAGATTTCACGTTTGCTTCAAACTTACCTATAGATAACTTCTTTACGGACACAATAAACAAATCATTTTTAAAGGTTGCTTGTTTATGTCTTGTGATTGAAAGGTGGCACTTTCTAGATCATTGGTCTGCCATTTTTAGGTCGCTCGGACAATTATTTTTAGCAGAAAATCGGTGTTGTTGAGGTAAAAAATGCGATTTTCAAGTCTCTTTACTTAACTGTTCGATATATTGATGATTGAAGGCATTGCGTCAGTCTTTTTTATGTATTGATAACTTCATTTTAACAACTTAACGGTAAAATCCATCCTTACACAACAAAAATGGTATTTTTTTTTAAAAATCTATACGATTAGTTCAGAAACATGAGATCTTAAAAATTTCATTCCGTTTTCCGTATTTTGAATGTTTGCGAATTCGTTTTAATTAAAATTCGTTCCGGTATTTAAAAAATTCAAAGTTTTTCCACGATAGAGCGAGTACAAAGTTGCAGCTATCTATGATTTTCTGCTGTGAGTATACGAACAAAAAACAAGCATTGTGCCCTGGTGTATCATTAACATTAATACGAAATACTTTGAATTTACGTTCCCGTACTTTTTCGTAGTTTTGGCCTTTTCACAGATAATTGTATCCTCATTCGTGAAAATCTTACAGATTTTGTGCAAAAAGTTAAACATCGAAACTTTTTTTTCTCAATATTTGACAGCTGAGGAACCTTCTACAAACTTTTCTGAGATCCTGTCCAAAACCCCGGTGGTGTGGTGGTCCAAACTCACTTTTTATGTTAAATTGGTAAACAAGTACAATAAGAATCTGAAGAAAAGAGTGGATCCCTAGATAGTTTCCTTTTTCGCTGTATTTAGAAGCCAGCACTGTGTAAAGTTGTTATAGTTGCTCGTCTTTAGTTTCGTACAATCAACCAAAAGGAATAAGAAAACTTACTCTTCTTTCGCATTAAGTACTACTCTCTTCTGTCGTTATTTTCGTATAAGCTTAAGCAGGAAATAAATAAATTCCCAACCAAACGCTTGCTGATGCCGCGCCCAACAAAACGATAATTGCCACACCATAAACTTTCTGTTATTCCTTATACGTATCGTATATCCAACCCAACCCAAATCCTGTCGAACAAAAAGATACCCCTGATGCCTCGAAGATACAACTTGTTTAGCAAAAAATCTAATAAAAAAAACTTGGTACATCTATTTCTAGTATATGTATGTATTTATATTCAACTATGGATTCTACTAGTTCGTATTATTACTCTGCTTATACACAGCGCATAGAGATTATAAAATTGTTGTATACATGTATGCATAGTTGTAGTATTATATGGGCAACATTCAAAGTGCACTTAACAAGGACGAAACAAGAAAATCAAGAGTAGGAAAGTGCTTGTACATGTATATGTTTATTTGTCTCTCCTGAAACTGTATAGTGTCATAATATGCGTTGTACATTTAAAGTTATGACTGTGTGTATAAGTTTCTTTGATAAAAGTTTCTTAAATTCATTAATTTTATTTCTATGGACAGGATATGGCTATATGTTCATGAAATGTGATCAAGTGCGTGTGTATGTGATTTATGACTTTCAGAGAACAACAAGGACATTAAAAATTTAGTTTTGATGACAAACTATTAGGAAAACAATGTTTAAAGGCTTAGAATAATTCCTTACATATATCAAACATGAAATTACAACTAAACAAAGGATACAATATATGTACCTATATTGTATAGCAAGAACGCAATTAAGGAGCTAACGAGTAACAAGGAAATTGGGTGTGATAATTTATCACTTAAAAATAAATTAAGTGCACGAATGGGCTAGACATATGAAGCTACTTTGCTCTTATGTTAAATGTTCACATTGTCATATAAAGGCTACAATTGAAGAAAATCGTTTTGAAAGACCAATAAACTCATGTACATGAAGGACCCTTATGAATTTGACTTTGTTTTCCAAATTTATTCAGGATCAGAAATATTTAATCGTTAAATAATTAAAATAAAATAAAATAAAATAAAATAAAATAAAATAAAATAAAATAAAATAAAATAAAATAAAATAAAATAAAATAAAATAAAATAAAATAAAATAAAATAAACTAAAATACAATAAAATATAATAAAATAATATAAAATAAAACAAAATAAAATAAAGTAAAATGACCGACCGCCCAAGTAACATCGTTGGAGCTATTAGAATCAAAACTGTTCTTCTACAGCTCCTAGATAGTGAAATCCAAAGCTACAGCTCTGTTGGAGAGTATTTCACAGCTCCCTACATTAAATTTAAAAATAATGTTCTATATTCGAAGTTTTAGAACATATTTAGCTCTATTAACTTTACAACGCTTCCATATTTAAATATATGCTCCCTAACACAGTTCATGATATCTTGCAACGAGCAAACTTTAAATATCAGCATACATAGAGGCATTGTAGAGCTGCTAACAGCACATGCGCAAAATACTAACGCATAATCTGTCAAAATATCAAAAAATTGCATTTACAGAGCTACACTGAAAGCGGCTGTAGAGTTGGATTACTAATATTCTCACACAAAATTTGGTGTCAAAATAATTCATCAATAGAGCTACAATAATGCACATATAAAGCTGAATAAATACTAATCCTCTTTCAAGACAATTCTCCCAATCATATTATAGATTTATAGGGTGTTATAAACTAGAACAAAAATTATTTCAACTGGAAAACTTAAAACAGTGGAAAATAAAGTAATTAATTTCACTTTATAAGGGAAATCTTAAGATTAAAATTAGACACGGACTTGACAATTTTTTATTAAAATAAATTAACTATGCAGTTTCCTAAAAAAATTAAAAAGTACTTGCTCCTGTAATTTAAGGTGCTTATAAAACTTTATGCACTTCAATGGAAAGTAGGTACCTTCTCTTCGAATTAAAAATTATTTCTACAATTTAAAATTACTTTCAATTGTCAAAACACCCTATTTTCTAAAAAGCCCTGAACGAAGAACTGACACATTGCTCTCAGAGCGATATTGCAGCTCTATTAAAGAGACATTTCGTCCATAAAAACAAAAATGGCGACACAAATGAAAATTATTTGAAATATTTGTTTCCATTCATTTAAAAACATTTAAAATCTTCACTTTAAATAGAAAACACAATATGTATTGCAACGTAAAAAGGTTTTTATTTCATGCTTCGATAAATTGATTTGCCCAATTTTTATATTGTTCAACTTAATGTTTTTCACATTTCATTGCAAAATATACACAATTTAGAAAGCGCGTTATAATTTTGCGAAGTACCCTCAAAACATTTATGAAAAAACTAAGCGCGCACTTAAAATTCACTGGCATTAACTCGAAAAATATTGATTAGATAGATTATTTTCTCTAGGAATAAATAATAACTAGCTTGTTGACATCAAAATAAATGAAGTTTACGCTTCCTACCATTACACACATGAATTATAGTGTGCTACTATTATATTTATTTATCATTTGGATTTTACAAACTAATACAAACAAAAATCTGTCAAAAGTGCTCCTTTTAGGATATCATATGATTATATTAAAGAGCTTCAAAGTCACTAGTCACTGATAACAAGCTGATAACGAGCAAAAATGTGCTCTCAAACTCAATGAATTAGCTGTGAGAAAGCTCTACAATTGCTCTAAGGGTGCATCTAGAGCTCTTTCTTAAATAAACGAGCTTTAAGATTAGCTCTGGAAGCGCTTTTAAAGCATTTAAGCAGCTAAAAATGTTTCTTGGGCGTGTCCCATATTATACTTGCTCTTTTGTTCAAGTGGCTTAGAAGTTTAAAATGCATGCACTATATTCAACCTGCGCAATCACGTTTGCCTCTATTCAGCGTTGTGAAGGTTTTATAAAGAAAGTTTTTGTATTTAGAAGCCTTACAAAGAGTGTATTACTTTATTCACTCGCTATTATGCTTTTATAAATAAGGCTGTAGGTGCTATCGGCCCACTTCTTAAAGCCTCCCACTTTCTTTCTTTGCTTTATAAAAAGTATTCTGTAATCTATATTTCATGAAACAATAGACTGCTATGCTAAATTTCATCAGAATTTCGCTGTTTGTAGGGTGAAATAGGGTAAAAATAAAAAAAATGTCTGATTTGAGAAATGCTTCTTTTGTTTAAAAGGTTTTTCTTAGAAACTGATGGCCCTAGGGATATTCTTTTTCAAATTTTGTTAATTATTTTGATATTTGCAATGTGAACAATTGTAAAAATAATAAATGTCCGATTTAAGAAATTCTTTTTGTGTTTGAAAAGTTATTTTGAGGATTTTTTTTTTTTTTTTTAGAAAAATTTGGTATTTAAAGGGTGAAGGGGGCTAAAAACGAAAAGTGTTATCCGTTTTCAAAAATTTTGTTTGTGTTGGAAAGGTTACTTCAAAAAATGCAATTTATAGAGTGAAATGGGATAGTAATATAACGGTGATTTTCGAATACAACAATTCTATTTGTGTTGGGAAAGCAATAGAGGTTGAACTAAGAGAGGATCATATTTTCACAAATTTAACCTTTCATAACGTGATGTGGCTTAAAATCCAGAAAGTATAGTATTCGATTAAAAAAAGTAAAAATTATATTTTCTTTAGGAAATTTTATGCGAAACTCTACCCGAGCGAAGCCAGGTGGGCCAACTAGTTTATAATAGAAGTATAAAAAAGTATATAAAAAGTAGTAAAACAAATAAAATAGTTTCCTTTATAAAATCCGTTTACCATCCTCCTGACCTGATATATATACATCTAAAACATGTATAGGTCAATCAATGCTTCATCAGTGGCGGATCCACTGGCGGGGGGGGGGGGGGGGGGGGGCGTGTTTGGGTCCGGAATCAGAAATGTTTACATAAGCTTGCTGTTAATCAGTCTATTTCATGATATGATAATTTTTTAACTTCTCCAACTACTTTAAGCTATTACTTTAACTTGACCCTATTTATTTAAATTGCAAATTAAAATTAAATAAACTTTCGATAACCGCACTGTCATGAAAACCTCAATTGAAGATTCCGAATAAAATTCGAATTGAAGATTAAAAATTAATCGATTTGAAATGTTTACTCGGTCCCGAAAAAGGTTGCGTTAAACCGTCCTCTGGGCTGTAAGTCTGTGCAAGCATGAGTCCACTGTGATTTGAACTAGACCTTTGGGTTGATTTGCTTAGAATTATGTACAGAGCATTTTTATTTGATTCATTATAGAGGAGAAATTGGAATTTTTGTTTAACTTATCATAAAAGTGCCATTCCTGCAATTATTTAAGTTTTCTTAAATTTTTTCGAAACGGCTCTAAAGATTTTGCTTAAACTTCATACCTGTAGTGATCGAAACAGTTGTGAAAGAACCGTGTTTTAGGTTTTTGAAAAAAAAAATTGCGCTATGAAAATACGTATATGGCCGTATTTTTCTGCTTTTAACTTAACCCAAAAATACTTCTTGAGAGATTTGAAGTCCTAATGAAGGTTTAAAGAAGTTTCAAGTTAAAAGTTCAAGTGAGCTCAACTCCATAAATAAGTTTCTCCCAGGTCTTAGAAGGGTACGATAGCCATCTAACTGATGAGCCCAACTATCTTATACCTGGGCGAAACGAATTTATAGAGTTGAGCTCACCAGAACTTTTAACTTGAATTTTATTCAGTCGCTCAACTTAAACAGAAGAACTTTTCTTTTCAAATCTTCTTCATTTTCTATTGGAGCATATCATAGTCACTTTTAAACTCCAGTTTATCTTAGACTGGGGTTTATTCAATGTTATTTAGATAGGATAAACCCAGGTCTAAGATAAACTGGAGTTTAAAAGTGACTATGAATATGCCCCATTATGTTTAAAGAAGCGTTTCAAATGATTCACTCTCAACTGGCGTTGTAGTCTGTTTTTTTCTCTGTTTTTGTTATCGGAATGTATGATATGGATAGCAAAAGCCGATAAAATTTAAAATAAATTCTGATGGAAAAATAAATTAAACTTTTCCTAATGGCTTTGGTGCAGCGATGCAGCATTGAGCGGCGTTCCAAAAAATAGGTTTTTTTTCTAACGTTCGAAAAAAGTTGATTACAGTTGAACCCCCCGACCGATTCCTGGATCCACCACTGCGCTTAATGCAAGTACGCGTGTACAGATTTTTTCATCTTCAAACGCATTTCCCTCTAAAACTCCAACTTATTCATTCATTTCCTTGCAAAATTGTAAAATGGGTTAATAATTTTTAAAAGAATTACTTTTATCTTCTCCATTTCAAACTAATAAATAAAACCGAGACCATAAAACTGCAACTCCTTAAATCCTGCCCACTCAGCGAAACCATCATAACTTCCGGTTAGAAATATAATAAATTATAAATCCCTTAAAAGATAAATAAATGTTGGTAGATATCCTTAAACTTACCATGGGTAGCTGGAAACTGGCTTCTTTCCAATTTGCAGTCCATCTTCCTCGTAACGTGTATATTCTCCAGCATTATTGTCTACGTTCTTCGTCCACCAGACGTATGACTGCACAGCTCCATTGGTCATATTTAAGGCGATAATTCTAGCTCCAGTTATGAACTCGTCAGTAAGTAAGCCCTTGGCTAATGCATCTGACAGACCTTTAAGATTAACAAAAGAAAAAAAAAAACAAACAAAATGTTAATAACTTTAAGCTTCAGTGGCCTTTGCGGTTTCATATAGCAAGGAAAAAAAAAACTAATTTATTTGTGTTTCAATAAAAATTTTGTGTTCTTTTATTTTCGAGAATTTGACGACACGCGGCGTCAAAGTAAAAGAAAATTTAAAAAATAAACGAAAATTCCTTTATTTTCTTTTTGTTGTTAGGATGGGCAGAAAAAATACCCACACAATTTCCAACCTGAAAGAATTTGCTAACGAAATTCAAGAAGTCCTGTCACCATCTGGCTTAAAGGTAACAACTAACAAATAAGGTGTCAAGTAAGGGGGACAAAAAAAAGAAAAAAAAACCGAAAAAAAAACATAAAAGAACAGCCTTTCATTTCATTCCGCACTCTTCGTTCAAGGTCTTAAGCACAGTACAGTAGGATGTCCCTATATTTACAGTGGCAGCCATGGTATGTATATGTTTCGCTTTCCACCTTCCTAACCAATATATCAAAATCTGTCTTCTTTCACCCCATTAGGCATGGAAAACTTGTAAGCTCCATTTGTTATATCTTTGGTGTATATCAAAAGCTATACAGCAGACACTTCCCTGTCAAACGGGAATGAGGGGGTTTTGTAATTTTAAATTAAGGGTAAGTTATGCTTTCATAAAGAAAAAATAAAAAAAATTAGAAAAATAATACGATGTTAGGGAAGACTTAATCAATTTTAGTACAAAAATTCTGCACTTTTTTTTAAAACCTTTGGTTTCTCGAAAATTTTCCAAGAGAATTTTTGATAGTTTTAGCTGAATACTGCAACAATTTAAGTTAATTTATCTTACTAACGTAATTTTATTAAACTTATCCTGAGCCTTCCTTGAGAAGTATTACTTGGCCTCAACAGTTTGCGACCACGTTTCAACATCTTGTAGACACCGAATTGAACCAAGTAAATGACTTGAGTCTTCTCGCTTTTCTCCTTTACGAATTCATGGAACTTCCAGGATGCTTAACGTTGCTTAAGGATATGACCACTAAGCTTTCAGGTCTTCTTTCTTTTCTGATTTGACATTTTGCATTTTTTCTTAGGTATCTATATTAAGACTGATTTGCATTTTTGTTTCCTTCGACAGCAATTACATCCAACCTAGTCGTGCATTTTATTTTATTTTTTTTCTTCTGCCTTGTAAATACGAACTTTTTTCTAGAGCCCACCATTAACGCCTGTCAACAATTTGTGCAGAAAAGGGATGGTTTGATGGATTGCCTTTAGTATAATATTAAAATGTTTGGGACACATTTAAATTCGTTTGGGCAAGTATAATGACATTTTTATAAGATTATAAAATTTTTTGTTTCCTCAATAAACTCGAGCTTCCACAAAAAAACCTTCGCTCTGCAATTACGTATATTTGTATTTTTTATGAAAAAAAGTTTTGGGAAATCACATTTTGGAAATTAAATTGCCGAGATAACCATTATAAGGGTACCTTCCTACTTCTATATATTACATTGAACTTTAATCTGAAAACTTTGCCCAGCTGGGGCTCGAACATTGACCAAGCGTCTTGAGAGCCACATGAACTACGCATTACGCTACTGAAGTCACGTTTTGATCTGTTTTTTTTTTTTTTGCATGTGTGCACTCAAGAGGTTATGACTACCCTTAAAATGATAACATAGTGCAAGTGCTAAGAAAATAGGGAATGGTTTAATAGGAGATACCGATGCACGTTGGTTTTGAAATTTTGAATATTACAATGGGAGAGAAAAATAGAGCTAGGCAAAGCATTCCACATTCGAGTTGTGCGGCTAAAGAAAGAATCTCTGAACTTGACTGTACGTCCGAAATTGGGCTCAAGGGTAAGCTGATGGGCATTGGTGAAATGCAACTGGCTATTGCACTAAAACACTGTTTTAAAAATAGCTATAAAATAAAGAAAGATATGAAAGACTGCGGTGGGCGGTGTTCCAGAGATGTATTACTGTTTCTGTTGTATTTATATCCCCTATCATTTTAAAAGCTCTATTTTGAATTCTGTCCAAAAAATTCAATTGAGTCATAGGAGCACCTGCCCAGATGTGGGAGTTGTCCTCAAGCTAAGGACGGATAAAGGGTTTGTGTAGATTATAGCCAAATGAGGAGGAGAGAAAAATTATATGTGGTCATTGCACAAAATTTGGTCTGTGATGTAGATTCCCAGATTTGAAAGCTGTTTAGTTTCTTCAAACAAGTACCGCTCTTGGAAAGCTTAATGGAGGTTGGGTTACGCTTCAACGACAGGAGACGAAATATTGAGTTTTTGGAGGATTCAATTCTTACGCGGTTTTTGATTCCCCATTGGACAATGCTATCAAGATTGGAATTTAATGAGCTCATCATACGCTGCCGCTCTAATTCCATATCCGAAGGACAAGGATGTGAATCTAAAAACGAATATGAAAAGCTGAGGGTACTGTCATCACGAAAACAATTTAATGGATTAGAAGTTTCAGACAAACTCTATCAAACGCTTTTGAAATATCAAGTGCAATAATCTTACTTTTGCCAAAATGATGTAAAAATTTGTTCCACTGTTCGGTGAGATATACCATCTGACCACCAGTGGACCTATTGCTACGAAAGCCATACTGCCGGTCATTTAGAAGCTTTCGTTCTTCATGATATTTCTTAAACTGATAATTAATCAGCTTTTCCATGACCGTGGAAAGAAGGGACGTAAGTGCAATTGGACGATAGTTAGAGGGTGAAGAAGATTTACCTTTTTTAGGGACAGCATGGACAAATTCTGTCTTCCATCCACTCGGAACGAGACCAGTAGAGCAGGACAGATGGAAAAGCTTATGCAGTGGTGTTGCCAGCTCTTCAGAACAATAGGAGGCATACGATTCCTGCCAGCGGATTTGTGTACAAAAAAGTCCTTAAGAACTCTTCTAACTACACGAGTGCGAAAGAAGATTCGTCCCATGAAATCATTAGCGCTCTCAAGTACAGGAGGAGTCATAACACTTATACTGGCAACGTCGAATTAACAGCAAACTGTGCTGCAAGCAAATTGGTTTTCTCTAACGAGCTAACATCAGGCGGGGTGTCATTCAAAACGAGTGCTGGAATGGAATCGAAGACGAAATAGTATTTCATGTGTTTTTTACAAATTAAAAAAAATTCTTACTACCTTTGGGACATTGTAGTATTTTTTGCCCTAATTTTTGGTCATGCAAATTTGGTTCGTCGAATATGGTCGTTACAGGTCTTTAAAGCGTGTTTGAACTTATTTCAGTGATGGAGTTGGCCTTTTAACTACGGAAACTTACTTCTTTAACCCGGTGGTAAAAATGTCACTGCACTTATCGTAAAACATAGAAAATGTCTGCCAGCCCAGATAGTTTTATAAAATTATTCAACGTGTCCCTTAATGATTTTGTGTGCGGTTTTAGGTTTTACATTGAAGAAAGACCCTTACTGTAAAACAATATTTTCCTTAAAATATACCTAAAAATTATTTCTCAAATTATCCTTAACGAATAATATTTTAATAATTGAGATGTGGTCAGCATTTCAAAGAGACCTATAATGTTCGTCAACAAATACATACAGGATACAGATACATATGTATATACATAATTCTGTATGTATATTGAGGTAAACCTACCTACAAATAGAAGATCTATAAATTATAAAGATTTTCCCATCTATGGATATGAAAAAGTCTCTCAAATCAATTTAATAATATATCTACGTACTTTAAAATACAAAAAAAAAAATCCTTTCAATTTCACATACAATACAACATACGGCATAAAATGTTCCCTCGGATGGTAACTTTTATCCTAATGTTTTCTTCATATAAATGTACATTAATTATGTAGGTTTAAGTTCTCGTCCTTTTAGTAAAATAATTTTGCTTAAATCTATACTTGAATGTACAATTTATCATGTTTGTGTGCGTGTATGAAATGAACACACACAATTCTCCTGATATACAACAATTAGTTGGATAAGATCATTCGAACATTTTTTTTTTGTTGATTCTCAAATCCGTTTATAGTATCAGAAACATGAATAAAAAATCAACTGTGACACCTTCTTCTTACCTCCATGGCGAATAATTCCCACTTCTTGAAGAATGGAGGCTGCCAAATCCGCCTTCTGTCGTGAGCTCTCATATCGCTCTGAATTCAAGGGTACTTGCAATGGTCGGAATAGTGTTGATATGCAAAGTGTCCCTAGATTTTCCGTTGAAATATCATGTATTGTCACCAGAGACTGTTCAATGGCATCCTTCAGTGAGAAAATAAAACAAAAAAAATTACTTATTCTGTGTGTGGAAAATATAATAATAAATTTCTTACTCTGCCCACTGAACTACCATCGGCAATACGAACGACATCCTTCAAAGCTGCAACATTCTCAACTCGTATGATAAAGACGAGTAATTTGAAAATCCAAGCTAAATATATGAGAAAACATTTTCCAGCTGTAGAGCGACGGCACCTCCATGGCCATGTCATCAGCAATTTCATTGCTGATTTGCATTGGTAATTGATTCTGCAAAAAAAAAAGAAGACACATTTATTTCAGAGCAGGAAAAAAAAAACAAAAAGATGTTATAAGCAAACAATCGTAATGAAGCCATCAAAATATACATCTGATTCGAGTGTCAATAAAATTATACTACCCCAATAATTTATGTGGTACACCGGAAATTACCTGTCTACAGTAATTTTATCCCATAAAAGTTAATGTATCAATCTAGACATTATCCCAGGGGCTTTGAATTGTAGGTACTATATACGTCTGAGTTGGAAGAGAATAAAGTCGGTATTGTCATGCCGTAGATATACTTAAGCAATTAGTCAATTCAGCAATAAAGGGCATATTAAATTGAGTTCAGAGAGAGAGAGAGAGAGAGTTTCATTATAAACATCGATTTGGAGATATATAGCTTTAATTGCAATTTGTGCTCATGATACATTTATTTTATTTACATAATACAGCGTCTTTCATTAAGGGCTTCCTATATTCAAGTTTAAATAAAAGAAAATGTGTGTGAGATATGATCGAATTTTTTTTATATCATATAACATCGTTCAAATGTATGCCGCGGCTTCTATAGGCGACGCTGGCTGGCGCGCATCCGAAATGTCCATTTTCCATTACACTAGCGCATAAATTATTCTGAATTCGAATTATGTTGGATTTGAGGGACGTTGTGGTTTGTGGCTCGTTTACATAGACCTGCATCTTCAGAAAACCCTACAAGAAACAGTCAAATCGCACGATATTGGTGGCCAGTTCACATCACCTCCACGATAGAATACTAAGCCCTTGAATCGCTCGTGCAGAATTTCCAATATGGCGTGAGCTGTTTGGCACGCAACACCTTCCTGTTGAAACCATATGTCGTTGATGTAATTGTAATTATCGACATATAGTGCTCACCATTCACGGTGATGGCCTGGCCAACGTCGTTCTTAAAGAAATATGGACCAATGACACCGCCAGCCCTAAATCCACACCATCAAACAGTGACTATTCCGGAATGCATTGAATTCAGCTCTTGGATGTCATATGGATTAGTATCGTCCCAAATTCGACAATTTTATTTGTAGACGTACGCATTCATCGAGAAATGGGCTTCATCGCTGAAGAAGCGTGCGGAAAGATGCCCTAAGAGAACACCCATTTTTATAAAATAATTTTATTATTTGCTCGTGTTGCTGAACGCTATATCCGTCTACGGTGATTTGGAAAAACAGATTGCATAAATGACAGCCAATTTGAAAGATGTAGCTTCAACAATATGGCCACTATCAACTGTCAAAGTACGGAAGTCCTTATATTTGAAGACGCAACCGCGAAAACTATGAATTCAGTGCGACTATATTGGTTCCGCAACATTGAGCAAGTGGATCGATGTTCCAGCCCAAAAAGTCGGTAAAGTACCATTGGCCACTGAAAATTGATAGATGGACACATAGCCACCGCCGATTAAGTGTTTTATCTTTAAGTATACTGCCATTTAAGTGCTCAATATTTGAGTGCCGCCCGTTTAATTGTCAGATTTTTCGTGTCTTGTTATTTTATTTTCGTGGTGGCAAAGTAGTGTAGATTTTATTAGAAACGGTTAATTCACAACAAGAACTCATTTACATAATATTGTTTTCAATAACAAATACTGTTCTTTTTCGGGTTATTTATAATCATTTGCATTTTATTTAGGAAATTTTGCAGAACAACGACTTTTGCAAATTAATAAAAAATCATTCAATAACACTATTTTTAATGACGGGAGGCAATTTATTCATATTTTATTGTCTTTAAAAGCAAATTGAAATTTTTTTTTTCAAAAATTGAAACACACAAAAATTCGCTACTTTAGCTTTTAGATTTAAAATGTTTGCAAAAGTTGCCAAAAAAACACGAGTATTACTGTCAAATCTTTATTCCATTGTGACTAACCACATTTTAATTCCAGAGAAACAATGGCCATATTGAAAAATTAACTGTCTGTAGGCATTGTTTAAAAGTCCAGTATGTTGAAAGAACGACCCAGTGGCAGAACCGCTGTAACGAAAATGTAAATTCAAATCACTAAAAAGCTGGTGGTGAAAATCTGGTGGTGAAGTGTCCAAACGGTCAAAAGTCTTTGAATTCCAGGCTCCAGGTTCGGAGCGATAATGAAGATCCATACAGACCAAGCCCTTACTTATGCCAAAGAATTGTGCCCGGGATATTAGAAGATAGAAAGCCACTTCCATATCTCAAGAAACCTTTGAAGTAAGATTGTATTTTGTGCGTACTTCCAATGAAATGATTTCCAACAAGGGCTGAAGATGGCACAACGCAAAATGGAATGCAAAAACTTTTTCCAATTTGCTATCCTATATAATCACGGTTATTTTGATTTTGCTAAATTTCCATCACTTTAACTATAATGGCGAAGATAATCATGAAACTTGACACTCGGAGTCGTAAAACTGATTTATGTTTTTCTACCCTCTTTCAAAGCAATCCTGTTTGGTTCTCTAAGAGGCGGTGTCGGTGCTAATACACCAGGATTAAATTAATCAGATGAAAGCCAATAGATTATTATAAAGTTAAACATTTTGACCTCTTTTGTGAATATCTCTATTTTGGGAGCATTAATGCTGATGGCAAATTAAATAGAGTTCGTTTTTTTAACCAGCAAAAACAAAATACCCTAACAAAAATACACACAAACGTGTTTTAAGTGTACGCTTCAGGTGTTTTAAATGCAACTTGGAGTGAATGGCACTAGTAAGAAGCGATAGGAAACCAATTAAGCTGATATTGTGAATTTAGAATATGTAGCTTTGTATGCCATGACATCCTACGGGTAGGGACCCAGATGAACTTTAAAGACAACATATCTAGATTGCACGAACTTACTCTTGTAAAATGTGTTTTTTAGAGGTATATAACTTTGAAATGGAATAAAACAAAAATGATTTTTTTAAATTGACATGAAATTTACTTTTTTTCGAAAAAATAATCTTCTGGCATTATAATATAAATATGATTTCTGGCATATGACAGCCACGGCTGGCTCGAACGTATAGTCTTATCTGGAGGTCCAACTTTCGATGACTTTTTCCAACATTTGTGGCTGTAATACAAGCAATAACGTGGCGATTGTTGTCCTCCAAGTGGTCAATCGTTTTGGGCTTATTGGCGTAGACTAGTGACTTCACATATCCCCACAGAAAATAGTCAAGCGGTGGTAAATCTTAAGATCTTCTAGGCCAAATCATGGGTCCGTAAAGTGAAACTATGCGGTTTCCAAACGTTTCCTTCAATTAATCAATTGCGGCACGAGCTGTGTAACATGTTGCTCCCTTTTGTATAAGCCACAGCTCTTGCACATCATGGTTGTTCAATTTATGAACGAAAAAGTCAGTAATCATGGCTCTATAGCGGTAACCATTGACTGTAACGTTCTGCCCTGCATCGTTTTTATAGAAGTACGGACCAATTATTCCACCAAACCATAAAGCACACCAAATAGTCAGTTTTTGTGGATATAACGGTGTCTTAACATACACTTGAGGATTATCATCACTCCAAACATGGCAGTTTTGTTTATTGTTTATTGACGTATCCATTAAACCAAAAGTGAGCTTCATCGCTTAACAAAATTCGCTCATGAAAATTGGGATCAACGGCAATCTTGTCTTGGGCCCATTCACCGAATCTACGCCTTTCTATAGTTGAACATGTGGCTTCAATTCTTGCAATGCCAAACCAAACTAAAAATCAATCACTTAACAGCTGAAAAAATGGCCGCCAGGTAAATAAGTGTTGCCAACTTAAAGTTCTATACCTCTAAAACAAAACGCCCGTTATTTAAAGTAAGAACTCATGATTTACTGTTTCCAGTGCATTAAATAAGCAACCAGCACATTTGTTAACATCAACGTAAATTTTCCTCTAATCATTTATCACGCAAAGTTAAAGCCTCATAATTGATAGCTCTATACGTACCCAAACCTAGTTGCCCTCTAGAAGTTCTTAAAGTCATGTACAAACATTTATGTATTATTTTTTTTTGTATATATTTACAAGAGCAAAATATTAATTTGTAGAAAGTTATTAAAAGTTTTTGCATTTGGAATCTTTTCTATCCGCACTTTAAGTGATTCTTTTCGAGATTATAAGTCCGGCGTATTTGTGTATTTTTTTTTTAATACTATAATGTTTATACAGGGTGTCCCGGACCTGGTTGCAAGTATTTTAAGGTGTGGGTTTTTGGCTTTATGTATTCTAAGGCAAAAAATCGTTTTACAGTAAAGGTCAATCTCCAATTTTGACATCATTCATCGCGGATGTAAGAAAATGCTTATTTTGGAGTACCCTGACCCATGTTAACAAAAATTGCTCTTCTAAATCTAGTGGAAGAAACTTCGTTTCAGAGTTTTAATTTTAGAAGAAATACTAGCCTTTGAAACTGCGTTTAAATAAAGTTAAAATTCTGTCTCATTCTTAAGATATCCAGTTTCTAGACTGTTCCATTTTCCTGCCCATCCTAATTGTTTGACTTTGAGTAAGATTTTCTCGAAAAAATGTGAATTTTTCTCATGAATTTAGATTTCTTAAATAAATAAGATGATGTGCCTATCGTTGGTGTCAACAAAAATTAACAAGCGAATTTTATATTATTTACTTACATTTTTTTCTATAATGAGTATTAAATCTAAAAATTCAAAGCTACTTGAACTACATTCTACATATATGTGCAAGTACTTGCGACACAGTCCTGCATTTTGTATTATATTAGATCTTAGGGTACTATTCCATGAGGAAAATAAATGAAAAAAAAGCATTGGCATTAGTTTCGAGTTGAAGAAACAATAATATTTTGAACGATAGAAGTCTTTTGATTGGACCTAAACAAAGCCCCAGAGTGTTAAATTGTAAGCGAAGTTTGTTAAATTTCCCATAAGTGGTGTTTGGGACTCTCTTGACTATTTTTTTTTTGATGTTATATGGCTTCCTTTTAATATTTAAATTTTTTGAAAAAAAAAACAAATCTCAATTGCCACAAATGATATTATGTTTTGTAGAAGAAATGGTGCAAAAGCAATTAGAATTAACATTTCAAATTGTATTGCAATTATTCATTTATTCCGCCTAATAGCCTTTCAAAATTTAAAATTCATGAAAAATAATCATCGATCATTAATCAAATTTAGAATAATTTAAGGGAAAAAGTAATCACCTTAATATTGTGTGTGTGTACATAACCTACATACGTAGCGCTGGAGGTATGTAGGAAGAAATAGAAAAGGAAGCCATACCTCACTCGGTTTTGTAATGATTTATTGCTCTCTGATATTAACACTTATCAGAGAGCTTTTATTATCATCGCACATAAACTCAAATAAAATAAAAAACAATCCCGAATAATGTGCCCTTGGAACAAATTTATGGTTTTATTCTATACACTACTGCCAGGCCAGCACGGCGTATACGTACTTTTCCGCCCCTCAACAAATATAATATCGCATTAGGAAATGGTTTCTTACGTTTTATCAGCGAAAATTCTTTTTTATATAAAACATTTTTTTTTCCTTTTCTCCTGCTAATTACTTAAAGTATTTTTTACGGCATTTAAGTCCTTGTATCTTTGTGTTCGCGGGATAAGGTTCAAAGAACTGTTCAATATATTCACAGTCACGAAGGGCTTCACAGTCACGCTTTGGTTTCGCTCGGTTTTTATATTTTTTTTTTAACTTATAAATCACCTTTCTTGTTTCGAAAGATACCCGCGCCGTATTTTTCATTTATAAGTTTTTGATTGATGCTAGAATCCTGATGAATTTCAATAGACTCTAAATTCAAAAAAAAAAAAAAAAACATCTCATTCATCTTCTCACCAAAATCCAACTTTTTTTTCTCCCTTTTTACCTCAGCGAAATTCCATCAATACAAACACACAATCGCACGTAATAACTTCTTTCAATAGAATTTAGCACATAAACTCAAGCTAAGACAGCTCTATATGCTCTACACTACCGGACCGGTATCGCATATTTATTTTTATAGGACACTCTGTGTACATTTATCGATTTCCTGGTCTGTTTACACTTTCCCCCACCTTTTTTTTTTTTTCTTATTTGTCTTGTTTAGCCTAAGGGATGAAAACAGAAAACAGTTGAGGGCTGAGTTAGAAAAAAAAGGATGGCGATGATTTCACACAGCCAGAGTATATAGTGAGTGCGGGACTTAAGCAGTAAGGGTTATTTTTTGTTTGTGTCTGTTGGTTTCATTCATGCCTTATAAAGCGGAATCCTTAACAATATTAAACGCAGTCAGTCTGGTGGCAATAATTCGCTTAGAAATAATATAAATTCTAAGCTGAATGAAAAATAAGTGGGTGGTTTCGCGTCGTATTAATTGTCTAGGTAGGTACATACCTATAGATAGGTGGTGGAATTTTGTTGTTATATGTATGTTTATTAAATAAATTAATTATTTTGTTACTTTTCTCTTAGACAGAAATATAATAAAATTTCCTTTTCTTGTGGTTGAAAATAATAACCTTTTATAGGATAAGGATAGACGAAAAAATAACCTGCAGGCAACTCGGTATGATGTGATTGAATTTGTGCGGAGATAAAAACAACATAATTATCCCTTTTTGATTCTGGGCTAAGTACATATTATATCTACACCCCAAATGCTGGTTAGCTAAAAATTTAATCAAATAAAACCAACCAAGGCATGTTTTTGTATTTTTTTTTTGTTGTTAACTTGGATTTATTTATTGAAAATGGACAAAAAATGCACGACTCGATCGCAGGAACTTGCTCTTGCGGTAAACAACAGTATATAGAGCCACACATAAGAGATTCATGTTGTTATGATATCTTTAACCAGAAAATATTAAAAGAGTCAAAAAGAACCAAAAACTTAATTTTTTGTTTGAGATTTTATTTGATTTTGTTTTTAATTTTTTGAACTATTTTAACAAATTTTATTTAACAAATTTCATTTAAACATCATTTGCTCATAAAAAAAAGTGGAATGTCTATTTCCATTTTGTGAACTTTTTGCCAAGAACCTGAAACGCAGTTTTCTTACAATCACTTTGGTAAATACAAGTACTAAGTTTTATCAAAATTGTTAGAGCCGTTTTCGAGAAATTTTGAGAAAACCAAAATTGTTGTATCGCAGCTACTCAATCTAGATGAGTTAAAACAATAATCCCATAAACGTGCTCTGAACACAATTTTGAAGAAAATCGGCATACCAGTTTAGGCTCAAGCTCAAAGTGTCTGTGAACGCACAGACGTACAGGCCGACGGATATGATGAAAACCCATTTTTGCTGGACTTCTCGATCATCGTAGTGTTAGTTTTTATCACAACCTCGATATATTTTACACGAAACCAATACTTGCCCCATAAAGCAAAAAAAAACAGATTTAAACTTTCAATTAAAAGCCGCTGATAAGTCGATTAAAAGCCGTTTATAAGCTGGTTAAAAGTCGATGATAAGCCGGTTAAAGGCCATTGATAAGCCCTGTTAAACTCTGTAGATAAGCCGGTTCAAATCCATTAATAAGCGGGTTAAAAGCCGTTGATAAGCCGATTAAAAGCCGTATGAGTCTTAAAAATCCATTTAAACGCTATACCAATAAGTACAGTTTTGAGAATGTTGTTAAAATAGTTTCAAAAAGCGTGTCGGTCAAATGGCGCCCAACAGTTTCCCAAGACTGTCGGTTGAAATGTACAAAATAACCAAAAAAAAAAGTAAGTAAGAAAAAAGTATTCATAGTTTTTAGCTTTATGAAAAGCTCAAATACCTAAAACCATTAACGGCCAATTTCTTCACACAGAGTCCTAATGTTAGTACCGGTACTAGTCCGAAAGTAAGAATCGGTATCAACTATCACATCTTAACACAAGTTCTAGGACCTAGTCCTGCCAATTTGGTACCAAGTATCAGTTAGGACTCGGTACTAGTTGGCTCCTCAACATCAGCTAATACCTGGTTATTATACCAGTTTTTAATACTCAAATCGTTACTAAATGATTTCTTCACATAAGTACTAGTTAAAAAACTGCATGTTTAAGGGTATACCAAAAAATTATATTGCATTTCAAAAACATGACTTCAATTATCAAATAATATTCAAAAATGTCAAAATTGTGTCAAAATCTGAATTAGACTAGTTTTAGACGTATTAGGTCTTAGTACTGCTTGAACTTAGGTTCGGTAACATAGTGATGTGAAGAAATGCTCAAGTAGGTACTAACTTTTCATTAGGACCTAGTACCAGAGCTAGAACCTGGTCAAGCTAGATTGGGTACTAAGCTGCCTGAGTACTTCTGTGAAGAAATTGGGCCAGATTGTTAACTTTCAACTTAAAACCAATAAGAGCATCAAATACGAAAAATAAAATTTTGAAAAAAAATCAAGGTTTTTTTTAATTTTTTTCTTCAAAGTTTTCAGTTTAAAAAACTATTTTTTGAAAAATTTATTTGTTAAAATAACTTTGATCTTTACTTTATTATTAAGATTAAACTGATTCTAAAAATTCTTCTTTCCCCCAGTTGATGAATAACAAAAGAACTTTTATGTGACAGTTGAGGCGGAGGAAAATGTAGTAGAATATGTATAATGCACATAACATATACGCGTTATGTTGAACTTAATTATTAAAGTTTCGTATCAGCAAAAGTGTGTTAGTCGAAAAGGGACCCTAAATTATTATTTTTTTATTTCTTCGGTCTTGGAAAAAGAAGTTTGCCGGGTAAGACTCAAGTCACCATTTCTAAATTAATTAAAATGGTAAACTGCGTTTTATTCTTGGTAATCAACGTTTTTTAAACTTAATTTAATAACTGGACGATAAAAGTTTCAAAACTCCAAGATTTTTTCTATTTTTAAACGTTGAATGGAATGAAATTAAAAGAATTCTCCGAATCAACCCAAATCGCTAACAAATGAAAATCCTTTGAATAGAAACATCCTCACAAAGGGATACAAAAATAATATACACATGCTTAGATGTACGTATAGTGAAAACATAAAATACTTCCAACTACATTTTTTAAACGTCAGTAAAAAGCAGAAGCTCATTTGTTTTTGTGCTATTTTTTAGTTTAAAAAAAAGGTGAGCAAGATCTTAGCTCTCACCAAAACGGTTGCTAGGGCAATCTGTTGCATTTATATTCCCTCAAATGAATGTTTTTTCCCTATACAAAAAATCTCTTCCTCTTTTAATTTTTTTTTTTTTTTTGCACTTTCAGAGATAGGTTATGCAATCAAATTTTTTTTTCTTAATATGTACAGCTCCTGATGGATTTTTTCTAGGTATTGGGTCATCTTTTGAAAGAACGAAAGGCTTGCATCCCAGTGTATAGTAGTTTTTAGTTCTGACTCCAGGGATGATTACGATGATGATACGGCAACAGAAAAAAAATCAAAAACTTTAAAACTTTTCAGTAGCGTCATGGTGAGGCACTTTTAAAGCAAACAAGCAGTGAAACGCATTAACTAAATAATTAATAGAGAAAGTTGATTTTAATGAGTTTTGAAATCTCTAGAAGTCTTTGCATAATAATTCCATCTTTGATGAAGAAATAGGTTTTTTTGTTTTCATAGACTCATATCATGGTTATTTTAGACATTTTAAAACATTTGTTATTTTTACTGGCTCGATAGGCAAAGTATTGGATTATCGTGTAGAAAACGAATTTGATTTTGTAATCAAAACTAACACTACGATGATCGAGAAGTTCGAAAAAGTGGGTCAGAAGCTCGTTAGTTGCTTCTGTGCGTCCACTCTGTAATTTGTGCTAGAAATTTGGTACAGAACATTTTTATGTGATTACCTAAAGGGGAAATTCATATTTTTGTTTTACCTCACCTAAAACGGGTAGCTTTCATTCAAAAATTTTGTTTCTCAAAAACGATTTTGATTAAATCTCGTACCTGGAATGACCAAAGTAATTAAAAAAAACTGCATTTCAGGTTTTTTGGCGGAAAATTCACATTACGGAAATGGAGGCACTATACGTTTTTTGACAAAATGGTCTTATTTTTGTGTTATTCGCGTATAACTTGTTTTTCATGGTAAGATAGATTATGCTTTAATTTTTATTCTGGTAATTGTAAAAATTTCAAACAATATTGCATTTAAATTTAAAAAAAAAACTCAAACTGAAAAAAGAATCAAACAAGTAGGTAAACATGCACCAAAAAAACACACCTTCACATTATTGAACCATTAACAATTATTTTCACGGTGTGTCTGCATTACAGGACTTTTGACCCCCTTGGATGAGTTACAAGTCCACAAATAAACTGTGAACTTTTTACCCAGCCAAGTGGGTCAAAAGTCCATAACATTTCAAGTCGTAAGTCCACAACATTAAGAAGAAGGTGAGCCATACGACCACAATTATTGTAATGACCTATATAACCAAATTTTTTTAAAATGTGTTTTATGGAAAATAAAAAATATCCTTTTAGGAAAAAAAAAATTAATCTTACTTTGAAGTTAATAATTTAATATAAATAAATTGTCTAGGAAAAATTCAACTTAAAGAATTCGACTTAAAAAAACAATTCGACTAAAACAGTTCAATGGAAATATCACCAAAGTTTCAAATCAAAATCTATGGTTTTCCAATAAGAGGTGTTATTTTGATATTCAAAGAAAAATGGCATTTTTTGAGATAAATGATGTTTATTTCATTATAAAGAGGAAGGTATGCCGTTAATAATGGAACACAACATCAGCCAAATGGCCGCCACGACCACGCTTACAGGACCATTTCCTTTTCATGAAATTTTCCATAACCAAATCGCAAAGTGGCTGCCCTATGTCCTCGATAGCCTCACGAATTCCATCTTTGAGGTCTTGAATCGACGCTGGGCTGTTGGCGTAGACCTTATCTTTCACGTGGCCCCAAAGGAAGAAGTCGCAAGGTGTTAAATCACAAGATCTCGGTGGCCAATTGTGATCACCTCTTCGAGAGATAACACGGTCTGGAAACTTTTCCCGTAAAAGATCGATGGTTTCATTGCTTGTGTGGCACGTAGCGCCGTTTGTTGTCTTGATCAATACCATCCAATTCCGGCCATAAAAAATCATTAATCATCTCTCGATAGCGCAATCCATTGACCGTAACTGTTGCTCCAGCCTCATTTTCGAAAAAGTAAGGTCCAATGACCCCGCCGGACCATAAACCGCACCAAACAGTCACGCGTTGAGGATGGAGAGGCTTTTCAACAATAACTCTTGGGTTTTCCGAGCCCCAGATGCGACAGTTTAGCTTGTTGACGTAGCCTCCGAGGTGGAAATGGGCCTCATCAGTCAAGATGATTTTTCGATGAAATTCCGGATCATTTTCATGCATTTCAAGGACCCAATCAGCAAAGACACGACGTTGTTGATGATCAGCCGGCTTGAGTTCTTGTGTTAACTGAACTTTATAAGCCTTAAGACCCAAGTCTTTATGCAAAATACGTTGTAATGACGTTTGTGGAATGCCTAATTCCAAAGAACGACGAGGAATGGACAAACCTGGGTTTTCTTCAACACTTTGGGCTACAACATCAATATTCTCAGTTGGTCTTGAGCGACATGCACGGGTATTATTCTTCACATCACTAACTTGTCCCAACAGCTCGAATTTCTCCACCAATTTCTGTATTGCGGTCCGACAAGGTGCTTCACGACGACCCAAAAATGTTTTAGTTTTACGAACCGTCTCTGCCAAATTTTCACCATTTTTATAGTGAATTTTAATAATTTCAATGCGTTGTTGAAGCGTGTATCGTTCCATTTTTATTAATGGCGTAGTTTCTACTTGTCAAATGTCAAAAAATGACAGCTTCAAAAGTGACAACTACCGAAATAGCGGGCTATTCAAAATAACACCTCTTATTGGAAAACCCTTTATTACCCACTTTAAAATAACACCTACTCCAAATCCTATAGTAAAGCAAAGCTGGGGTGTTGGCTATACCTACTTCACTTTTTATATGCCGTAAACTTTATATTTTTTAATTCTTCTAATTTGACTAAAATAAATTAAAACTTAAAATAAGAAACTATAACTTCCGGCAAAATAATTTCTATATTTAGACAAAAATATAAAGTTTACAGCATATAAACAGTGAAATAGCTATGGGGCTTGGCTTCACTATAGGTTTTGGAGTAGCGAGGTTGGTTATAGGCAAAGTTTTTTTTTTTTAAGTTTAATTTTTAAAAATTTATGAAGTCATAGTGAAATTCGTTGTTTCTACACTAAAATTACAACTTTAAATAATTATTGACTTATGGCCTACTTAAGTGAGCCATGAGACCACAATCTGCAGGTCATTAGTCCACAAAGAAATTCTGTGGACTTCTAAGGCCCAATTGGATGGGTTAAAAGTTCACAATTTATCTGTGGACTTGTAACTCATCTAAGTAGGTCAAAAGTTCATTGTGGACTTTTGACTTGTGGACTTTTGACACTGCGCCACATTACAGTACAGTCGTTAACCATATAAGAGCAAGTTTGTGCGATCCAGTCGTATATATTTTCTTAGTTGCTATATTTAATTTCGAAGTCAGATAAAAAATCTGACAGTTGATATGGTTATATTGAGATTTTGAGTCGTTGCCTTAAAATTTGGTTGGCGGCGTTTAACTGGCAAAATGGTCAAATTTCTATTTAATTCGAACAGATTTGGTCTGAAAACTGTTTTAAATAAGAAAACATCAAAGCTGCAAACACAAAAAAAACACTAACTATATCCTTTGGAAACATTAAATGCAAAATTTTGAATTAGGTTCTCAAAATTTGGTACAAATCTGACTTAAAGTCACTTTCATGTGAAAGTATACACATTTCAGGTACAAATTTAAAGACATTTCAAAGAGTTGCAAAATGGCTGTCTCTGTTTTTTTTTTTTTAAATACATTTTTTTACCATATTCTGATCTTAATTAAGAAGCTCCAATTTAAAGTAGAAATAATAAGGCAATCTCACTAAATTCAACGTCCCAAAATGACATTATGTAATTTTAGTCAAGTATTGAGGTGGTAAATAATTTCTCGTCACAAAAATTCAATAAACGGACCACTGTGGAGCGGTGGCATTGGGTAATTATAAATCAAAAAAAAAAAAAAATATTGTAAAGCATGCGCAAGTTTTTTTTTTCTCGAAACCTATTGCTCCTACGGAAAAAAGGGTTGCGCTCTTGTTTGTGTAGAATTACATAATTTACAATTTTTACTAAACCAAACGAAAAAAAAACATGGATTTCTATTGTTTTTGTTTTTCTTCTTTTTTGTACAATTTTTAACTTCACATTGAAATAAAAAGTGTAATTGTTTAAACATATTCACTTAGTTAACGAAGTATTAGAGATTGAATGCTATTTTCAAAAACCCAAAATCTCGTGTTTCTATTTTAAGTTTAATACACAACTAAAAAAAAATATCTATAAAAACTCTACAACCATATTATTGACTTGTTTCAAAACTAGTTTCATAGCAAAACTAGTTTTATAGAAGTTTGGAGTCCTAACTTCTACACGGCTTTATGAATAAAGAGTTTTATGCAAAGCTATTTTTAATTTTTCGAGTTTTAGGTGTCAAAATATTTTTGAATAATACTGGTTTGAGCACCTCCAAACATCTAGTTTGGAGTTTTGAGTTTTAAAAAAAGTCAATAATATCGCTGTTAATATTTTTAAAATATCAAAAAGCTTTGGCGAAAATATTTAATTTCTCTAATTAACCAAATCCTTAACAATCAAGTCGATTAGGTTATTCTGTGTAAAACTTAATCCAGATTTGTTAACCCATCCGTTTCGTCTTGGAGCTTAGCCAAAGAAAGTATAGTTAATGAGTCGTGAAAATATTTACAATAGGATGTTTCAAAATGGCCTGTTGGCATTTTGGGTTAAACTTGAACAACGATAGACGAGGCGAGAGGAATCCTTTTTTCCAGTACAAAGTATATAAGGTCTGTGTTGATAATTATGTCCTTTTTTCACGTAGGAGTCCATTTGTTATATTCTTATCTCAGATTACATAGAATTCTCTTGAAAAGGGACTTGCTTATAGAATAATCAAACAGAATTGGATTTGAATAGCTCTGATTTATTAGAGACATAGAAAATCCACAAAAAAAAAAACGACTATCATCTAAGCTACATCCCATTGTAAATTAATGGTTTATGAACAATTAAAGAGATACAAACAAACTGACAAGCATTGCTAATTATACATGAGGGTTTTTCTTGAGTAACCATATTGTGAAAAAAGGACAAGCAAAATGTTGACGCCTGATTTAAAAAATGTAGAAAACGATCTGTTAGGACAGGTTCTTTAGAATTTGTAAATAATACTTGGAAGTAATTTGCATGGTCATTAAGTAAAGTACCCAGACCTCTAGAAAAAAAATTATTATTGCAGAAATTGATGTAATGAGTAGGGTGTCCCTTAATTTCGAAATTCAAGTTTGCAATCAAAAACTTCCTTTAATTCGAAATGTAAAACAGTACGAAAATCCCATACAAAATTGTATGGAAAGGAAAAAGTGCTTCCTTACAGGTACAGGTTAATAAATTTTTTTGGTTAAACCTAAATCATGAAGAATTATTTATTGAAATTGAAATGTATATATTTTCTAGTGTAGATTTTAATCATCATTTAATAAGCTATAATTTTAACAAGGCAAATTTTATTGAACTTAATAATTTTTTAAGTACTTTTAATTGGTCCAATGAGTTTTTAAATTTAAATCTTGAAAATATGTATTGGCGATTTACTTCAATAATTTTTGAAAGTTTTTCTAATTTTATACCTCATGCTCGCAAACCAAAATCAAATAATCAACCAAAGCTTCCGTGGTACAATAAGCAGTTATCTAATTTAAATAACACGAAAGGTAAAGCTTTTAATAAATATAAGCACTCAAAAAATGAGTTAGACTATGCTTATTTTAGTAAATTGCGTAAAGATTTTTTCACACTTAATAAGTTCCTTCACAAGGGTTATATCATGAATATAGAGAGTAATATTAAGAACAATTGTAACTCCTTCTGGTCCTTTGTTAATACAAAGGGAAAATCTAATGGATTTCCCAAAAATATGTTTTATAAAAATACCGAAGCGTCAAATATTACTTCCATTCCGAATTTATTTGCAAAATTCTTCCAATCTGTTTACTCAACTCCCATTATGAATAACTTTCCATGTATTCCGAATATAGGAAGTAAGGTTGATATTGGCGAATTACAGTTAAGTAGTTGTGAAGTGCTTTCAGGACTTAAATCACTTAAAACTAAATTAAACTCTGGAGCTGATGGTATATAAGTCTCTATCCGAAGGAGTCTTTCTTAACACATGGAAGATTTCTTAACTTGTGCCGATTCATAAATCTGGGTCTAAGAATATGGTAGAAAATTATAGAGGTATCTCTAAGCTCTCAGCAATTCCTAAATTGTTCAAAAGTATAGTAAAAAATAAAATAGAATTCTTAACTAAAGAATATATTTCTGAACTGCAACACGGCTTTATATCTGGACGATCCACTACTACCAATATGGCTCTTTTTTTCCAGATATTTTATTAATTCTTTAGAGTGTAAGTGTCAGGTGGATGCAATTTACACAGATTTTAGCAAAGCGTTTGAATCTGTGAACCACAGCACTCTGTTGCAAAAACTGGAAATATTTGGTTTCCACACTAAGTTTCTGTATTGGATTTCATCTTACCTCACTGGCAGGTCTCAAAAAGTTATCATCGATAGTTCTTTTTCAAGTTCTATTGAATGTACCTCTGGTGTCCCACAAGGTAGTCATTTGGGCCCACTTCTTTTTAACATTATTTTAAATGATATCGCCTTAGCTGTCGAACACTCCAAGAGTCTTTTATATGCCGATGACTTAAAACTATTTTTGAAGATAAAAAGTGTTGAAGATTGCTACCTCGTACAATCCGATATTAACCGTATTGCGGAACGGTATTGTAATAATAGCTTAAAGTTGAATATACAAAAATGTAATTCTCTAAATCTAAAAGTCACATTGACTTTAACTATTTGATTGAGGCTAACTCACTTGCTCGAGTGGTAAAAATCAAAGACCTTGGCATTACGCTTGATTCAAGTTTTTCTTTTAAAAGCCAAATTGACTTCATTGTGGGTAGAGCAAATTCACTTGTAGGCTTCATAAAGCGTAATTGCATTGATTTTTGTGACCCTTACGCTTTATTATCACTTTATACATCTCTTGTCAGGTCAATACTTGAATACGCAGATGTTATATGGAATCCGTCTTTTAAGTCTTATTCTAACCGAATTGAAAAAGTCCAAAGGCGTTTTACAAAATTTATATTTTTTAAAATGAATTGGAGATTTTCTCCTGATTATAGAGCAAGATGCCTATTGCTTGGAATTAAGTCTCTAGAATCAAGACGAACCATTCATGATGTGATGCTTGTGAGGGATGTGCTATGTTACCACATTAGATGCACCCACCTACTTTCGATAATACCATTATACGCACCGATAAGATCTTTTCGTTCAATGGACTTACTTTTTGAGCAATTTCATAGGACAATAGCTATGGTTGTAATGAGCCAGTTTCTAGAGCTATAAACAATTTCAATGAAGTTTGCCAATATATAAAGCTAGTGTTTTACTTCTTTTTATTTTTTAATTGTATCATATATATATAAAACTCATTATTATTTAAGTTATAAGCCATAATCTGTTAGCTGAAAATTTGCTTGTAGATGTAAATAAATAAATGAAAATATTTCTTTTAAAGCACTCTAAATTTGGACCAGTGATAAGGATTTTTGAGGAGTTTAAAGGGGGTAAAATTAAAAAATATCCATTTTTTTTGAAATGTTGTGAAGATAAAAATTGTAGCTTATGCACATGCGTGAAGTTTAGGTGGACAAGGGAGGGCAGCAGAAACCCTGGAAAAGTTAGCTTATCCTAGAAAAAACGACAGAACTAAATTTGTCTTCTGGTTCGTACTATGACATTTGGGTTACTGATAGATTTAACAACAACAATACCAGTATTGCTATACATACCTACGGTTTTTTACCTGATTATAGTCATATTTTCTACAAAGTATACATAAATATACACATAAACACAAAGTATTATTTTTGCCAACCTTTATTCTGCCAATAATTTTTTTTGTTGTTTCAACAGTACAGTGGATTCAAAAGTAGAGATTTAAAAGCAGAGAGATGTCACTCTATTGCTGGGAAATGTCACTTGTCGCTCAATGACTACGTGGGCACAACCATTACCATACAATCTCATATGTGTAAATTTTGTTTGTCGCTGAAGATCTTGTCACTCTGTCACCTGTCGCCAGGGTTGGCCAAAGTGTCACTTTTTCGAAATAACTGCCAAATGATCTGTCACTTTGAAGTTTGAATTTAGAGCTCAAATGTTCAGTTTTTCATTTAAAATTTATATATGTACATCGAAGCGAAGTGGAAATTCCGATGATAATAAAGCAGGAAATCGGATTTATATGCTTTTTAGCTTTTTATATTTTAAAACTCTTGTATTTCGTTTTTGAAATTATATTATTTTTCTTTATTTACCACTTATGTAGTAAACGTAATAAATTGTAGTAAATGAGGCTTGTAGTTTATTCAATTTACTACGCGTAGTTAATGATGTAGAAAATATAGTGTAATTAATTCGGCCAACCCTGCCTGTCGTGGCCTACCCCTAAGAGTCTTTCTTTCAAATTTTCAGCATATTTCTTGTACAGAATAGATATTTATCTTGAAAATGTTTTTAATTTTAGCACTTTAACCTTAAAAATCCATGCATTAAAAATCAAGGTAACTATTACCTTCAAAGGGTAAACAATATCATCTTTCTTCGAAGAGTTTGTATAAAAGAAAATATTTTCTCCACTGAAGCTTGTCTATTTTTCGATTTTGTTAAATTTTTAACTCCTCTTACGCTATGTGGTTGGATGATGCTGATGGTTTCGCGATGGTCTTAAGAAGCTTCACTTCAAAAATTCCCCTCTTAATAAAGTAGGTATAGGTAAGTGAAAAATATTTGAAGCACTTATAAACCTTATATGAAACAGTAGTTGCCGCTGGCATAATGATAATGGCATAGGACTATCATGCCAGAGGTCTGGATTCAATTCCCAGCCCTGTCTAACATTCGAGGAAAGAACAAATCCTACCAGGAGTGTCTCTTGTCATGGATAACTGCCTTTCTCTCACCTTAGCCGTTCCGATTAGGCAGAAAATTGGAAAACTGTAGGTCACCTCCATTCCAGTCGATAACACGCACCCAGGAATGGTTGAGACTTGAGAGTTTAAAATCACTAGGCCTTGGCTCATCACGATCTGTAGTGCCAATTTATTTTTATGAAGCCTTTTCCTTACAGTGTCTTGATTGCTTTCAGTGCGATAATCTTTAATTTGTTTATTTTATCTAAATTAAGCTATTTATTAAATATTATCTATCTTTTTCTGAACGTTTAAATTTGTTTAAAATAATAATTTAAATATCAATTATTTTCTTCGAATTATCATGTTCAAGGAAATACAAGGAAAAATGCAAAAATAAATCAGAAAATTATTTCTTTCCGTCGCATTAACCTATAACTCATCGTTTATTCTGTCAATATAATGAATAGACAGTCAAGAGAGCATCAGAGCATCAGCTACAGTGCAAACTGTATAAATTTCCTTAGTTTTCGAATAAGGAAATAAGAATTTTCAACGGATGTGCAACCTCTTGCTACGTTTTTGTCAGTAATCGAAATGTGAATGGTTTCCTGTTTTGGCTTAATGAAATCACCCATCTTGTGGTTGTGGGATGATAGAGGAGAAGAGAGGAGAGGAGAGAAGAGAAGGGTATCAGGTCCGGGTGGCAGAATTTATTCTTGAATTTCCAATGAAAAACTGAATTAAATCAAGGACATTGGGTGGTTGTTCTGTAGTACACAATATTTTTCGTCGCCTTGTTTTTCTCGGCGTGCGTCGTTTATAATAAAATGCAGGATATTTTCGTAATTCCTATATAAGTGGTTTTTATTTTTTGTTTTTATTTTTCCGCAAAAAAAAAAACAATATTTTTTGTTTACCTAATTATCGTGCAAAAAAAGGAAGGCATACAAGAAGGATTTACACCAGAATAAAAGAAGAATATAACATGTTTTTATGCGTTGTTTCTTTTGTCACAGACAGAAGAAAACAAGAAGGAAGTACGTTTTTTTTGTTGGCCACTTACAAGCAACTTGTTGCATCTGTTTTTCTTTCTTCTGTTTTCATAATGAGTACTTAAAAAAAACCTTTCTTTTATGGAATCATTGAGAATGTCCTGACGCCGACGACGACGACGAAAACTCCACCGTGCCTCTTAATCATCAAGATGGAATTAATATTAATTAACCAGCACTAACAGGATTATGTTGTTTAACAAAACAGGTACAAGGGTATACATAAGAACATAATATGTGTTAGGTAGGCATAGGCAGGTGGTATGTGTATATATCATTAAAATTCATATACCAACATCGTTAAAAACCTTTAGCTACATGAACCAATTATGTTATGAATCCTTTTAAAAATACATGACTTTTTAATTTCCCACGTTTCGCGTTAGAAATAATGATATTATTCTGTTCTGATGAATATTATGTTACACGTAAAAGTATAGTCCTGTTTTGAAGAAATTGTCATTTTTATTACATGTGTACATAGAAATACATATATATGAATGTACCTACGTTATAAAGTTATGATGGCGGAGCCATAAAAGTAAATCCTCTGGTGAACAATTTTAATGGCAATAAAATTATAATTTGTTAAGCCCTATTCTTTAGGGATTCAATATAATAATGTTGGTTCAAATGTACACTGGGGGAGCGGAGTGTGGCTATTAACATGTATCATGTCTGAGGGAGTTTTAACAGTTTTTTCATGTTAAAACTTTAACGTTTACCTTTAAAATTATATTATTTAATATAATGACTATGAGTATAAGAAGCCATAGATGTGAATAGGGGGATTTCTTCAGATGAGTTCCTTTTTATATGTATATGTATATAGATACTGACTTTTATTATTTGAGATTCATATGTCGCACATGTATATCAAAAGTGTCACAACTAAAAAATCTTCGTTTTTCAATAGAGTCGAAAAACCATTTAACAACAATAAAAACAGTAAATTTATGAAATAATCAATGTTTAAAAAAGGAAATACACTATTAACCAACTATACGTAACAACCAGCATCAATTCTACATCTTAAACCATGAAAATTCACGTTTTAGAGTTATGACACTTTTCGTGTTTTTTTCATAAAAAAAATAATGTATTGTTTTGAGTTCAGCCACTTTAGTCAAACAATTTTTAGTTTTTTTAAGAAAAAATATTTGTCCCAAGGAAAATTTTTTTTGGGAAAAAATTATTTCAAGTGATTCCTAATAGATTCGTATCATTTTTATTTTTCAAATTGTAAGCTAACACATTCAATTATCCAAAAGACAATTTTTCCTGATGTGTTTTCCTGATCGCTATAACCGACCCCTAAGTCTATATTTCTCCACATGGTGGGCCCATTTTTTTTTGCAGGAAATCGTTTCTTTGTTTTTGATGATGAGACATAAGTTTTTCCCGAATTTCTTAAAAGTTTCACTTTTTTGCCGGCCCAATTTTTGGGATTTCGGTTCCGTTTCCGTCTTTTGAATTCTTGTTCTTCTTCAGGCTCAGGGGAACTATCTCCACTGTTGGAAGAACTAGTTGAAATGGTATAAGAATTGTGAAAATGAGGATCTGCGTCAGAATCGTCAAAATCACTTTCATGACTGTGTATTGGGGAAACTGAGTAATATTTTTCTTTGGCCTTGGTTAGACGAATTTTGGTTTTGACTTCTGATGGGTTTTGCAAAATTTTATAAAATTTATTCAAAGCATTATTTGATGTGGTTGGCATTTCATCAAAATCTCTAGTTGTTTCGTGCACCTGGTCATCGGTATGAATATCGAAAGTTTTACTTTCCAAAATTTGTTTTGGCGTTTCGCCTGTGAAGATCGCTGTATTATTTAGGATTAAATCGTTAAAATTCCTTATTTCAGGAGTGATTAAGGGTATTGAGAAGCTGAAAACATCTTCAGGGGTCGTCAAAGTTATTAATTCAGTTGGCTTGTTCTGAATCGAATCAGAAAAAGTTGAAATATTTCCAACTGGAAGATGTTTTTTGGTAGCTAATTGCACCAATAATCTTGGAGCAACTCCTCGAATTCATTATAAAATAACTACCAAAAACTAGCACTGGTCAACAAAAGTAAAACCGAAGAACAAAACTACGTTTTCTAGAGGTTTTTGGTACGATGAGTCCCAATCTGGATTCGAGGTCAGCGTACCAAAATTATAGTTTTTCTTAACAAGTGTGATTTATTCATCTAAAGTGTCATACCTCGGAAAATCATGAAAAAATGTATGAAAAAAGGCTTATTTTCGAATTAAAGTGATTGTAAAATATCTACCATGACAAGATTAAGGTTTTATATAAAATTGGAAGCATTTGGTATTTAATTGAGCTTTAAAAACTTAAATTTTTATTGAAACAACAAAACTGTATTAACTCTAAATTTCAACTTTCCATGTTTCTAAAGTGTAGTAATTTAAAATAATACAAAGGATTTATAATTACCTAAATTAACCTAAACGTCACAACTCAAAATGAAACAAATATTTTTCCACAGAAAAGACAGCAAAAATGTTTCAACTCAAAATACAACACTTAATTTTTTCAAAAATGTAACCACTAAAACGACACAATTCAAATTAAAACACTTTTGATATTTATTGCACAACTGTTTACAACAAGAATCGCGTCACAACTAAAAATATGTCATTTTTGTCAAAGCACCTTTGATTTCAATTGTAACATCTAAAACGACATTTTACCTTTTGAAAAAAAACTATTCAACTTATATGAATGGCAACTAGATAGAAAGGTCCCGGAAAATTTCAAATACTTTTTTGCGTCCAAAACTCAATAAATGTGTTTTTTGAGTTGTGACACTTTTGAAATACATGTGCGATGTGTTAGTGTGTTCAAGTTCAATTTGTTCAATAGGTAAGCTTGGAGGATATCTCAATTACTCGGATGAGGCAGTAATAATGACAAAAGTTGTGTTTTTAGTTGGCAGAGCTTGTCAATTTATAAACAAGATGGACTACCACAATTTTTCAAAATTACTTATTTTTTAATCCTCAGAGGCTCAATGGATATGACTCATCAGCCAACTCGATATCTAGCCCGCCGTCTCCAATTTCGTACACCAAGTCGATGAAGATCACCTCCTACTTTTTCATATCATTCAAGATGAGGTCTGCTTTGGTTTCTTGAACCCTCTGTTATGACCTTGAAGAGGTTCGGTGTTTGTTTTCTCTACATAACCCAGCCAAACTTAACCGTTTTAAACGTATTTGTTTCACTCATGTAGTTGTACAGCGCGTAAAACTCGTGGTTGTATCTTCTTCGCCACACGATGTTTTCTTCGTCGTCACAAACAGGACCATAGATCGGGCGTAGAACAGAAAGAGAGCTTTCATCCGACTAATTATGGGTCCATGCTTCTGCACAATACAGCAGGACAGGAATAATGAGTATTTTGTAGAGCGTCACCTTGGTTATTCTCTATGGTGCCTCAGTTGCTTTCTAAAACCAAAGAAGCAACGATTAGTAAGAGTTAATCTTCATTTGATTTCCCCCGCTGATGTTATTTGCCGAGTTTACATCGGTTCCCAGGTAGAGAAATTCCTTGACGACCTCAAAGTTATACCTATCAATTGTCAAGTTTTGACCAAGCCTATGGTGTGAAGTGGGTCTATTTGATGAAAGTAGGTAAGGTATATACTTTGTCTTGTCCTTGTTAATGACCATACTATTGAAAGCCCCAGAAACTGCTTGATTTATCCTTCTTATCACGTCGATGTCGTCAGCAAACCTAAGAAGTTTTGTCGATTTTTGAAAGATAGTGTCCGACGTATTGGCTTGGGCATTGCGTACTATCTTTTCAAGCACAATATTAAAGCAGCTGCATAACAGTGCGTCTCCTTGTCTTAACCCTCTGGTGGTTTGGAAGGTTTCCGTAAAATACTTTCCAATTTGGACGGAGCAGCGAGCATTCTCCAGTGTCATCCTGATTAATCTAATCAGTTTGGCAGGGATAGAGTTCTTCTCTATTGAGGCGGTGGCTATCTATATTGAATATTTGGGTCTTCTCCAAGATCTGGCGCAATGTGAAGATCTGTTCGGTGGAAGATTTTCCAGTTCTGAAGCCACATTGATAAGGACCTATCAAATGATCAACAAAAGGGCCTGAGACGTTCACATAAAACGCTGGATGGTTCAGAGAAAACGATCCTCTTTTTTGTGAATCGGACGCAGACTGTACTGAGGTTCCAATCGTCTGGCATATATTTTCCTCCGACCATTTTACAAGGATATGAGTTGGTGTATGTTCCTGACCAGGTCATCTCCAGCAGCCCGTCGTCGGCGCCTGCTGCCTTTTATTTTAAGTCTGGAAATGGCTAATTTTATTTCTCGGGATCGGGTGGTTGGAACTCTTGGTTATCATCCAAATTGACTGGGGCCAGATGCTCGTTGGCGGAATTTAGACTGTCATCATTTTTTAAGATTATGTTCTTAAATATTGAGTATAACTCCATTCTGATGAAGTTTCAATTTTCTTAAAGAAGATCACTAATGGTTTTAATTTCTATTTTTTACTTTTTCGATTTTTTATTGATTTCAAAGAAGCTTACATAAAAATAAATTTAAAGTACAAAATTTCCAACATTTTGATATATTTTTGAAGCAAATACGATATCGAAGTCTAAAGTTATAGCCGTAGAAAGTCCGCCACGTAAGCTTTTCGTCGCTGCACTGATTGTGGGTTTATTGGTATTTGAAAATATGGACAACTGGATCGCTCGAGCCCTATTGCTAAATAGTCTGTAATTCCCAAATTATTTCAGTCCATTATCTGTAACGTCTTATCTTTTAACTGTAAATCTATTATTTGTGATAGCCAACATGGTTTTGTCCAAAAGAAGTCGACTCTCACAAATCTGTTTGATTTTGCCTCTTCTTGTATCGATTCCTTTGAAGATCGAAAACAAGTAGATTGTGTATTTACTGATTTTAGCAAAGCCTTTGATAAGCTTTGTCACAAAACTCTAATCATTAAACTAAATGGCTTAGGGTTCAATGAAAGCTTTTTAGTTTGGATATTATCTTATTTAGAAAACAGGAGTTATAGTATAACTTTTTGTAATGAGCGTTCTGATCAATTTGTGGTCAACTCAGGTGATCCACAAGGCAGTTATTTAGTTCCATTACTATTTATTTTATATATCAATGACTTGACATCAATTATTATAGTAAATTCATTTGTGCTTATCTATGCCCATGACATAGATAGACAAAGAATAGCCTCCATCAGCGACTCTGAACAACTTCAAGAAGACATTTATAGGTTCAGGGAATGGTGCAATACAAACCGTCTTTAGATAAATATTGAGAAGTGTAAAACAATGTGTTTTACGCTCAAAAAATTTTTATTAATTTACAACTATATGTTAGATTCTTTTTCACTATGCAGAGTGTCCGTTTTTTTTTGACCTAGGGATTATTCTAGATTCTTAACATTAACATTTATTGATCACTTTGATAATTACATTATAAAAAAAGCTAATAAAACTTTGGGGTTTTTAAAAAGATTCTCCTGTGACTTCCAGGATCCTTACGTTCTTTAAGCTTCTCTACATGTCTTTTGTCAGACCAGTTCTCGAATATGTCTGTGTAGTCTGGGCGCCATTCTATTCAGTTCATATTAACAGGCTTGAGTGAATCCAAAGGAGATTCTAAGGATTCTGTCTCCGTTTTCTTCCTTGGCCACAAAGATTGACACTGCCCCCCTGTGAAAGTACTTTTGATGGCATTATTTATGAAACTCGATTTCTTTTGCATGGCCACCATGGGCACGCTTGCAGAAGTCCAGACGCTGAACCCAATTTTCGACGGTTTTCAAGCATAAATCGGACGATACTGCTGCAATTTCACGTTCGATATTCGTTGTTGGCATAGACCACAGACTTGACGTAGCCCCACAGGAAATAGTCTAACGGCGTCAAATCGCACGACCGAGGCGGCCAAGCGAC
The DNA here is from genome assembly GCA_932273885.2 of Leucozona laternaria. Lineage (NCBI taxonomy): Eukaryota > Metazoa > Arthropoda > Insecta > Diptera > Syrphidae > Leucozona > Leucozona laternaria. The sequence continues at coordinate 86,987,732 of OW026368.1, read as the reverse complement.
TGGACCATTTCGTGAAATAACATACGTTCTCCAAACTTGGTTTCCAATAAATTGATTGTGACATTAGCTGTGTGGCTTGTGGCGCCGTCCTGTTAGAACCACATGTCCTCCAAGTTCATATCATCCAATTGGGGCCAAAAATATTTGGTTATCATTGAACGGTAGCGATCCCCATTTACAGTAACGTGCCGGTCTTGATCATCACGGAAAAAGTACGGCCCAATGACGCCGCCGGCCAATAAACCACACCAAACCGTAATTTTTTCGTAATCCAATGATGACTCATGGTGTATGTGTGGATTGCTGCCTGACCAATACCTCATATTTTGTTTATTGACGAAGCCATTCAGCCAGAAATGAGCCTCATCGCTGAAGATGATTTTTCGATGAAAATCCGAATCATTTTCAAGTTGTTGCTCAGCCCAATTCAAGAACATACGACACTTCTGGTGGTCAAGCGGCTTCAGTTCTTGCGTCAATTTAATGTTGTAAGGATGTAGGCCAAGAGCTTTTCGCAAAATTCGCCACAACGACGTCACAGAGATGCCCAACGCTTGAGAACGACGTGTGAGAGACACATTTGGGCTCTCTGCAACTGAAGCCTCAGCGGCAGCAATATTCTTGACACTACGGGCACTTCTTTATCTCACTGGCACGGGAACATTTTGTATTGTGCCTGTGGATTCAAATTTTTCCACTAGACGCTCAATTTTTTATCTGCTAGGACGATTATGACGACCATAAATTGGACGTAGCGCTCTTAACGTTGAGGCCACTGACTCCGAATTTCGGTAGTCGGCAAGAAATATGGCGTTATTTGTTGTCCCCGTTGCTCTCCCTTTGTAGCGTCCCTGTTGAAAAACCCTTTATTATTTAGTTTTAAGTTTTTTAACGTTAGTACTTTAACGGATTAAAATAAATAAATAAATTACTGTTAGTTTCATAACAGATTTGGAGAAAAAGCAATAAAATATCACCAACCATATGTGCTTACAATGTGCTGGGAAACTAGACAGCTGAACTCAAGTTGTGTGGAATGAGTTTGGCACTGCTTCATATCGTCTTTTCATTTACGATAACATTATATCTATCAACAGAATCTTTTTAATCGATAAAATTACCAATGTATCGAATGTCTCTCCAGCTAAATTCAATTTTCTTTCTTCAACAACAAGAAAACCAAGCGAACTTTTAAGAGATCAAAACTTATTGCCAGCAGCAATTGGTTCTTTCTTTAGGCCTACATCTGCGTATATCTCCGCTGCTTAAATTTAAACTTATCGATGGCACGACAAAGGTTCCAAAAAAACATAAGAAAAAGTCTATTTCCCTTAACTTAAAAGCACATTATTCTGTATAACAGTCATTGCTATTTTTATTTTCCCAGTTTATTATTACAGAATTATTTTTCTTTCACAATTGTACGTAAATCGTTTTTTTTTTCTATATATTATCAATTCATAGCCTTTCTGAACATACATAGCTTTATGTGCACAAACCCCATTTACGAGTATAAATTCATTCATTGTGTTTTTTGCTTGCTTCATAGAGCAAGTAGGTACACATGTAATACATTATGTTTGCTTCGAGTAAGAAAAAATGTTCAAGCTAACAAAACTAAACAATTATTTCCATGTCTGTCTATATTGAAAAGTTTACAAATGCTGATTTTTCAGTTTTCTTTTAAAGTCAAGTCAAAGTTGGAATATATACCAAATATTGTCTTCTTAAACGATTACCCATTTTATTCCAACATTACAACATAACCATCATTTTATATAACGACAACGATGAATTTTGATTTTGATTAAGAAGAAGAGATCTCTATCTTTAATCAATATTGTATTTGATTTGAAAACAAAGTAAAAATCCAATGTTGGTTATAAGAAATAAATGACTATCTCTTCCTTCAATAAATACGAAAAAAATGCCAACGTCGTCGCTTTTGGCGTGTGAAAACAAAAAAAATTCTCAGTTAAGTTTGTTAATACTATACAATCACCGACACATGATCACGCTTAAAGTGCGGTTGAAAATGGCATTGTATCCTGTGGATTTTTGACTCGAATCAAAGTTTCATCTTCCTATAACGATTCTCCTTTCTTTTCCTCTTCGAATTTATAGTTTCCTCTCGTATCCTTAAGGAGCTCTATCATCCCACACACGACATCATCACCCAACTCACCACATACAATGACATCGATGAGAATGTGGGTGGGGGTGGGGGTGGTGAGGGAGAGACCAAGGAGCATAAAGACATTACTGGGATATCATTTGGTAACTTTGACAACATGAACCATCAATGGCTACCTAATAAGAAAACATTCAACATCCTGGAACCTGACTATCCCAGTAAATGCCTCGTGTCGTCTCCTTTGCGAAAGACTTCATCATGTACAATATCAGGAGCGGAATTGTGATTGTTTAAAGTTAAGATGGATTTTTTTTCATTGATGTAAAAGTAGATACATCATGTTTTAAAAATGGAAGAGTCTCTTTGGTTTATAAAAGTAGTGTTTATGCAGCCCCACATGGCCAGGGCCCTCCGCCGGTGAGCTGGGTGAGGCACCCAGAGTTTTTTTTTTCAAGTCGCGCGAAGCGCGTTAAAGCACACCCACTTTTAATGGCAACAAACTGTTATAACTGTTATAAATTGGCATGTTTCTCGCATGCCCCTTAAAAATAACAATATTGTACCACTCTTTTGTTATTTTTAGCAAAAAAAAAAACAAAATTAATTTTTGACATCCCACACATTTGTAGCCGATTGGGCTTTGCATCAAAGTCTAAAGCATAACAACAATTGGCTCAATCCTCCCCAAATACTCCCCTCTATTTTGTCACTTTAGTTTTTATTTCAAATCGATTTTTTTGTCAATTTTGTCGATTGTCTTTTTGGACACTTACTACACAAGTCGGATCTGTGACATGGTGGGAAGGGGAAACGGTCGATGAGATGTCAAAAATTATTGTAGTAAAGTTTTCGTTTGTCGTCTATTTATAATACGTCTCTCATGATATAAAAACTTTCTATACCTGTAAGCAAATAGGTATGGATTTTCTGCGTTCAGTGGTACTTGATGGTTATTTAGAACTTTACACCTAAACATTTCTCACCATCCCTAAAAATTAAAGATTTCTAAACCAATCCCCCCTCCCCTTCTTCCTTCCGACCAATCACACAATAAACGTCCCTTTTTTCTAAAGTCATGGAAACGCTTAGCTTATAAATGGTAAACTCATGAAATATCTTGAAGACCGAAAGCCTCCTTAATGATCTAGAGTGCGGCTTTCTGGTAAACGATACACTGGGGATTTGATGTCATATCTCACCGAAAAGTAGAACCACTCTATACAACTCTTCGGTGAGAGCAAGGTTAGTGCGCTTGCTCTTGATATTTCAAAAGCATTTGGCAGAGTTTGGCATCGAGCCCTTCTGTCGAAAATGTGTGCAATTGGTATCGATGAAACATTAGTTCGATGGATTAGAAACTATCTTCTGAACCGTTCAATACAAGTTGATTTTGGTGGTGTCAAGTCTGATTTCCACAAAATAAATGCTGGTGATCCCCAAGGATCCGTTCTGTCTCCAACTCTTTTTCTCATTTTCATAAATGATATCTGTACCCTACAATCCATTAAATTGCTTTGCTATACAATATTGGGCTTATCAGTTAGATGCTATCGTACCCTTCTAAGAAGCAAATTTTGGCCGGTGCTTACCGATTCTTATAAAAATCACGACATAAATATTCTGCAACTTTTATTAGCTCTTCTATTAATAGAACTTTCATATAATTATGTCAACTTGTGTAAATGTGGAATGGTTTGTGATATGCGGATAACTTGAAGTGGCCAAATTTGGGAGATTTAAGAGACGGTTAACATCGGCTGAATTTCCGTTTGTTTTTTAATTTTTATCTGTGTTCCTTTTATAGCTTCTCTAAACTGTTCTTAACGCGCCCTTAAATTTGTGTCATGATAAATCTTACACTCCTGCAAACTCATTATTTCTACTATCATCAACCTACGGGTATATCATCAACATAGTTACCATGCCCAGCAAAGTTCAACCTGGTTCTTTGGGAGGATTAAGGAATTTTTTCAAAGGAAACAGTAATTTTCTTTTTATACACTGTCATTTACCCTTAAGTTGGTTTACATTTTCCAAAGCTCAACGTCCTAAAATGCCCGCGGGAGGTTGAACACGTTTAGCTTTATTTCCCAAGCAATATTTATTCTATGTTACTATATAGCAGAGGTAGGTATAGGAAATAAGTTGTAGTAGTGGGTGTTAAAGTGGTATGATGCTTTTGAATATAATAAATATTTATATAAATATAAACTTGAATTTTGCATTGTTAAGAACACTGGGGACGCATCATTAGATTTGAAGCATGCTTGTATTGACAGCTTAGACAAATGCAGAGTGGAGACTTATTCAGCAGATACAGATATTCGATATTGAACTTGTGCAAGTCAAAGAAGGTTTTACAGTTCTTAGTAGAAATTAATAATTTGATCAAGTGTACAACATTTATGTAGCTTTTGTAGTTTATGCAAGTAGTGTTAGGTTCTTAATCTTGTAGGAACAAAGTTATTAGATCTGAAAATGTGACAATTGGTGGAGAACCAGAGCCTTGTGACTTCCAACTTTCTTGTGTGCGTGTTATCAACGCAAATGGAGAAATACAATTTAACAGTTCGCTGCACTACATTTTGTTAGTGTTGCCTAAAGAAATCTTATTAATAACAAAAATTGCCCAAAGGCAAGGATTCAAAAATTGTAAATTCCCACGAATTCGAGTTTGGTTGATATAAGTGGTTATATTAAATTTGAGTTCCTTCTCGCAAAGAACTCCGAAATAATACAGCGACCCAATTTGGAGAAAACTGGCTCCTTAAATACAGATATAAAATAATCTGTTTTTGGTAATGGGAAACATTTTCCTAATTACAGTAGGTATAACAGTAATTTTTTTTTTAAATTTAAGCTCAGGAAGAGTGAATCAATAGGCAAGGGTAGAAATGTATGCCAATAATTGTTGTGTCATATACATGAATTAATGACGACGTTTTCAACATAACTGATTGTCAGACTGAAAATCAATGTGTTTTGTGGATTTGGTCAAATTTGGAATCTTTTAAGAGGACTTTATATACAAAAATTCTTCTTTTAGACGCTTCTTACGAATGTGAAATATTTTTCACACCTCAAGTTTTTTTCCCATTTCAAAATATAAATTTTAAATCAACATCAATCGTTACGTTATAATTTTTAATTCTCCCTTCTTATGAATCTAACCTCGGCAGTATTAGTTATAAAAAATAATTAACTAATCATCAGATGTGTTTTCTCCAAACCGTTGGAGTTGGACGAAAAAAACGAGGTCCGTGTTTAACAATTTATATGTTAAATGCAACAACAACTATAACTCCCTCTTACGGTGAGGTCACACGAGCGAGTACTCGCTAGCGATTTGGCTATATCCGATTAGCTTTCAAATTCTTAATTGTATTTGCCTCAATAACTTCTACTCTCTACTCTTGTAAATACTTCTATGCTCTACTCTCTACTTAACTCTTGTCAAAAAAAGCGAGCCAGTTGACGAATGAGCAGTGAGTAAGCAAATTCAAGTGTATTGCAACTCGCTCAAGTGGCCTCAGAGTTATAGATAAGTGCATATACTTTTTGGGACTTATTTCGCAGAAAAAACTGTGTTATTTCTGCAAATTACTTCTTTGTTATCGATATTTTGTATGGAAAATTCAATTTTTTTGTGTGATACCGTCACTTATTATCTATGTTGGTTTTTTCATCAAATTCTTGGAGAGAAAAAGCTATTACCATCATTGGCTCTGCATTTAGCCCTCTTCAACAAGTCTTCTCCATCTATTCCAATCACAGACCAACTTTTTATTTTCGGGTATCCTGATTTACGCCATATTTCCACTATTCTTATGCACACTGTCATCTACGAAAGAATTTTCTATACAAATCTGCTTTCAATCTGCTTGCTCTTCGGTCGTACGAGCTAAGTGAAAAGCCTCCTTGGATTCTATCGAGCTTTATTTTTGTCAATTAATATAAGCAATTCGCTGTAGTGCCTTCTTTACTTCATCATCGTCGGCTCAACAACCGGGGTCCGGTCCTGGCCTCCTTCAACAAGTCTCTCCACCCATCCCGGTCTCGAGCCGCCGCCATCCAGTTGCGCACCCCAAGGCTCCGGGCGTCCTGGTCTACGCCATCTCTCCAGCGCAAGCATGGTCTACCACGCTGTCGTCTACCATACAATGTACCACAAAGAACATTCCGAGCAGGTTCCTCTTCGTTCATGCGAGCTAGGTGCCCTGCCCACCGGAGTCTAACGAGCTTAATTTTTGTCACGATATCTGCTTCAAGGTAGATTGCGTACAATTCATGATTGTACCGTCTCCGGAATCGATTGTACCGTCTCCGGAATCGTCTGCCTTCTTTACTTACGTGACCAATAATTTTCGGCAAGGCTTTTATAATCACTGCGGCTGAGAACTGGGAATGCCTTTCAGTAATCACTGAAGTTTTAGATGATGATGATCCATATGTTATTATACTGGCAAGACCGCATAATCTTGTTCATCAGCGTGGATTTAAAAAGACATCAGAAGGCTAAGTTTCTTCTTTCATTCTGTTATCAACTGTTATACTACTGATGGTTGTTCCCAAAATAGAAGAAGGATTGCTGATTGCTCTATTTCAAAATCATATGCTCCACTACTTTGACTGTTAGACGAACCAACTATTTTTCTCGCAGAAAATGCCACAATGTACTTTGTCTTTCATTCATCGATGAACAACCCCACTCCCAGGCGCACTCTCTCGGTCTGAATTTCCAGCTTGTAAAGTTCTTCCCATGATGTCTGCATAAGCCAGCTTCTGCTTGATTTTGTTGATGTCCTTTTTGTTTACGTGTCATAGTCACTGATAGCTTTCTCCAATGACTACTTAAAAAGAAAATAGACAAGGCCATCCTCTTGTCGCACTCCTCCATAACAGCTGTTGATTGTGACGTTGGCCGTGGTCAAAGCCCAACCTTAACCAATAAAGCAAAATGATTTCATTTGCAATGACGAGTTCGCTTATGGCTTAATAAAGTTATACCATGACTACATAATATAATGCCCTAGATGGTCTTAAAGTAAAGGGTTTTCCAATAAGAGGGTTATTTTGAATAGCCCGCTATTTCGGTAGCTGTCACTTTTGAAGCTGTCATTTTTTGACATTTGAAAAGTAGAAACTACGCCATTAATAAAAATGGAACGATACACGCTTCAACAACGCATTCAAATTATTAAAATTCACTATTAAAATGGTGAAAATTTGGCAGAGACGGTTCGTAAAACTTAAACATTTTTGGGTCGTCGTGAAGCACCTTGTCGGACCGCAATACAGAAATTGGTGGACAAATTCGAGCTGTTGGGACAAGTTAGTGATGTGAAGAATAAAACCCGTGCACGTCGCTCAAGAACAACTGAGAATATTGCTGTTGTAGCCCAAAGTGTTGAAGAAAACCCAGGTTTGTCCATTCCTCGTCGTTCTTTGGAATTAGGCATTCCACAAACGTCATGACACCGTATTTTGCATAAAGACTTGGGTCTTAAGGCTTATAAAGTTCAGTTAACACAAGAACTCAAGCCGGCTGATCATCAACAACGTCGTGTCTTCGCTGATTGGGTCCTTGAAATGCATGAAAATGATCCGGAATTTCATCGAAAAATTATCTTGACTGATGAGGCCCATTTCCACCTCGGAGGCTACGTCAGTAAGCAAAACTGTCGCATCTGGGGCTCGGAAAACCCAAGAGTTATTGTTGAAAAGCCTCTCCATCCTCAACGCGTGACTGTTTGGTGCGATTTATGGTCCGGCGGGGTCATTGGACCTTACTTTTTCGAAAATGAGGCTGGAGCAACAGTTACGGTCAATGGATTGCGCTATCGAGAGATGATTAATGATTTTTCATGGCCGGAATTGGATGGTATTGATCTGGACAACGTTTACTTTTAACAAGACGGCGCGGCGCTACGTGCCACAAAAGCAATGAAACCATCGATCTTTTACGGGAAAAGTTTCCGGACCGTGTTATCTCTCGAAGAGGTGATCACAATTGGCCACCGAGATCTTGTTATTTAACACCTTGCGACTTCTTCCTTTGAGGCCACGTGAAAGATAAGGTCTACGCCAACAGCCCAGCGTCGATTCAAGACCTCAAAGATGGAATTCGTGAGGCTATCGAGGACATAGGGCAGCCACTTTGCGATTTGGTTATGGAAAATTTCATGAAAAGGAAATGGTCCTGTAAGCGTGGTCGTGGCGGCCATTTGGCTGATGTTGTGTTCCATTATTAACGGCATACCTTCCTCTTTATAATGAAATAAACATCCGATCATTTATCTCTAAAAATACCATTTTTCTTTGAATATCAAAATAACACCTCTTATTGGAAAACCCTTTATATAATGATGAAATGTTAAATTCCAGGAATTTTCCCAGAACGGACTGATGGAAAAAACATTCAATCCGTAGGCAGGTATCATATGTTTATCGTGTTTTACAAATTCTTTGACACAAAAAAAGAATATTGATCCATTAACAATACCTTTGGATTTATTAACTAAGAATCTTAAAGCCAACGCTTCTTCTTCAGTCGCAGACGCTGTTCAAAACTTTTCCACTTAACTAAATTTTCAACTTCATAAACTTAGTTTTCTACTTCCAGACAAGCTAAAAACTTCTTTCATAGACTCATACCTTTGTGTGTGTTCCTTCTCGATTTTCATTTTCCTTATTAAATTTTACAATTATTTTCATCATTGAATTGTTGAGTTTCATTACAGATTGTCTTCCCAGCTGAAAGCTACACACAACCTGCTTCTCTCGCTGCCGCATATTGCAAAACAAAATCAATTTTCTTATCAATAACGAGCCAAGGTAAGGGAAAATAAAACTAATTTTCGTCGATAGACAACAACTTTGAAGAACGTTCGTTATTTAATTTTTACCTTTTCATAGAGATCCTTCGAACAAAAAGTATCCACCCATTCTTTGTTGTATAGTGATGCTGGTTTCGTTTTGGCAGAAAATTAGTTTAGTCTTTATTTTTCATTAATTTAGTAAAATAAAAGGGCTGATAGAGTTTTTCAAACTTTTGTCTACAAACTCATCCCTCTCGAAACTGATTTTACATTTTATTTCATTAACGCTACCTACTTGTTTTTATTTTGTTTTGTTTTTCTTTGTTTGTTTGGGAAATGTAAATAAACCTTCAATTTAAAAAAAAAAGAAAAAATTCTGAAAGACACAATATATACTGATGAAGAGGACGACGACGATGACGATGCTTAATTAAATGTAGAAAAGGACGATATAGCAAGAAGAATAACCGATCGCCCATCAGCCTTTGTCGTATGCAAATTTTATAGTGTCCATAACAACCGCCTTTTTCAAATAAACCCAACTAAGAGCATGCAACCCACATTATACGTACATATATACAGTATACATATATTTGCTCTGAAGATCCTCCTCCAAGTAAAAAAGTTAATATGAAAATTGTTTCCTTTTTGGGCATTTTCCGCATCCTGGTGTTTTTTAACAATCTTTTTCCTTTTTTTTGTCAATATTATGTCTTACCCTACACTACATATATGCAACATGATGGGAAGAACACGAGGGCGGATTATCTAGAAAATTGATGATAAATAAGTAGGCCCAAATGTGCTGGTTTGCGATATTCCTTCTAGATTTTTGGTTCCAGGTTTTATAATTGGAAAGGAAATGGTTAATTAGTGCATATATCGGGTTTTTCAATAAGAGCGCTACAAAAGTTTTTTTTAAATAAAACAAAAACGGTTTTGGATATCAATGAAATTCTTTATTTTTCTGAAAGTACGTTTGGTGCCATTATGTATGAAACTCAATTTCTTTTGCATGTCTACCACGGGCACGCTTGCAGAAGTCCAGACGCTGAACCCAATTTTCGACGGTTTTCAAGCATAAATCGGCCGATACTGCTGCAATTTCACGTTCGATATTCGTACGAAGTTCATCAATCGTCGCTGGCTTGTTGGCATACGCATACACCATAGACTTAACGTAGCCCCACAGGAAATAGTCTTACGGCGTCAAATCGCACGACCGAGGCGGCCAAGCGACTGGACCATTTCGTGAGATAACACGTTCTCCAAACTTGGTTTCCAATAAATTGATTGTCACATTCGCTGTGTGGCTTGTGGCGACGTTCTGTTGGAACCACATGTCCTCCAAGTCCATATCATCCAATTGGGGCCAAAAATATTCGGTTATCATTGAACGGTAGCGATCCCCATTCACAGTAACGTGCCGGTCTTGATCATCACGGAAGAAGTACGGCCCAATGAAGCCGCCGGCCCATAAACCACACCAAACCGTATTTTTTTCGGGATGCAATGATACCTCATGAAGTACGTGTGGATTGCTGCCGCATATTTTGTTTATTGACGAAGCCATTCAGCCAGAAATGAGCCTCATCGCTGAAATTGATTTTTCGATGAAAATCCGAATCATTTTCAAGTTGTGGCTCAGACCAATTCACGAACATACGACGCTTCTGGTGGTCAAGCGGCTTCAGTTCTTGCGTCAATTTAATCTTTTAAGGATGTAGGCCAAGATCTGTTCGCAAAATTCGTCACAACGACGTCACAGAGATGCCTAACGCTTGAGAACGACGTGTGAGAGACACATTTGGGCTTTCTGCAACTGAAGCCTCAGCGGCAGCAATATTCTCGACACTACGGGCACTTCTTTGTCTCACTGGCACGGGAACATTTTGTACTATGCCTGAGGATTCAAATTTTTCCACTAGGCGCTCAATTGTTGATCTGCTAGGACGATTATGACGACGATAAATTGGACGTAGCGCTCTTAACGTTGAGGCCACTGACTCCGAATTTCGGTAGTTAATTTTAATAATTTCGACTCGTTGTTGGCTCGTATATCTTTCCATCACAAAATGGAAAACCTTACTGAAGAGAAATGTCAAAAGAGCGGCAAGAAATATGGCGTCATTTGCTGTCCCTGTTGCTCTACTTTTGTAGCGTCCTTGTTGAAAAACCCTTTAATTACTAAACGTTCACAAACAAAAATGAAGGATAATTTTATAAACATCCAATAAAATAAGAAAAATTACGTATACGCCCCAGTGTACTACTGTTTTATCGCTATTTGAAAATAAAACTACGACATATTTACTGCATAGTGTTAAGATGGTCATTAGCTAAATCTAAACAAAATGTGGTTCGATTTACAGGAATCTAAAATGACCACCATTTAAAAAAAAAAATACGTTTTACAGCAAATATTCCCCTCGGACAATATAAATAACATTTATTATCTATAAGCATAGAATTTCTTAATTACTTGACTTCATTGCTCCAATTTTATATTTGGTTGATCTTTGACAGCTTAATCGATTGTTGTTTTATAGAAATAAACCAAAATAGCAAGTTCGTGCGATCTAGCTGTGGTTATTATATTCAATAAAAAAAACAGTGAAAAGTGCCCTGTAAGAAAACGTCTCCCAACTACACAGTACACATGCTTATTTTAGTTCCCTCTATTGATCTGACTCTGGAGCTAATGTGAGTAATTGCCTTTGGGTTAAGGGCGGTTCTGGGATCCAATTCTGAAGTTAAATTTTGTTTTGGGTAAAACTTTTATGGTTCTTTTCATTTTTGGCTTCTTGAATATTTAATGATACAGTCAGTAGATATAATAAAATAAAAATCACAATTTGGCAATTTAATTTAATTCAAAGATGTGAATGCTTCTGTTTTTCTGATGATGCGGGGAGAAACGTTTATAAATTGGGGGTTAGCAAATTCCCACAGAGTATAATACATAATAATCCTCCGTTAAGAAGGAAGGTGCGGCGATGAATTCCAAATACATTTTAATGAAGCAAATTTCATCGCTCGTTGTTTTTTTTTAATTTTTTTCTGTGCCTTTATATTTTTTAAGTGATTAATGTGCCTGACTGTCTGATTTGGATTAACGTAGCAAAACTGAATATATGATTTCGCACAATTGGAAATAAGCCATTATTATAAATACACAGAGCAATATTTTAAAAATTGAATTGCCGAAGATTAGAAAGATATAAAAATGAATTAATTTTCACTATCGCAATTACCCATCATCGTTTTCAATATAATTAATGTTCTTTAACAACATTAAATGCCCTGTCCATCAGCCAAATAATAAATAATAAAAAGTTAAAAATGAATTTTAATTAAATAATAACATTTTTTAATATCTTCTGCAAAGTATTTTTTTTTCAACCAAACTGCGGTATTTTTCACATAAAAAAGATATTCTGTAGGAGCTACTGTTATGAAATTTTTCGGAAGGTAATTTTATGCTGGAGGGTTCAGTTTTATGTTGAACATTAAATTATATGGCTTGGATGTTTTACTTTAACTTGACGGGTATTATTCGAATTTTAATTGACAATTTTAAAAATATATTAAACATGATAATTACCATTATCGAATGCTCTTAATAATTCGCCCTCAATGTATAATAATTAAATGGTGAGCTTTGGAAAAAAGGTTCCGCAGAATCACCCTTCAAAATTAAAAAAAGTAAATCTTCAAAATTGTGAGAACTTTTCATAATAAAAGTAAAAATAATAAGTCCCAAGTTCTGAGAAGTCAACAAAATAAGGTGCACTTCCAGCATTATTATTCTAATTAACTTTTTTTTGTTATTAGATTTAAATTTAAACCACACTTATTGTTAGAATTACCTATAGAATGAAAAAAATATGCTTTTATTTTGACGTCTGTCGATTGAGTGACAAAACAGTAAGAAAATATAAAATTTGAAGACTTAAATCGCATTTTTAAAGTTTTTAATAATTTTTTGTTAAGCTTTATAACCTTGAGAATGTTCACGGAGTCGGAACATAATGACATAAAAACACGAACTTCACTCAACTATTGAAAATTCAGAAACATATTATTTCAATTTAAGAACTACAGGCATAGATACACCATATAAAGATGACAATCTTTCGTACGTTTCACCCTCCAAAACCCATTTGTTTACATTGTTGTATTTGTAATTTCATCCCGTGTCGATGAATAGATGTGAATTGCAACAACAATTTAATGGGGTGGGTTTGTTCTGTTTTGCTAGATCGACCATTTTATATGTGCAAATGACGCAGCCATCTTTAAAAAAATTCCAACTCACCAGCTTTTCACCATGAAAATGGGGTATGTAAGGTGGGATATCGGGTTGTGTTGAAAGAAACACAAATTTAATAATGCTAAGTCCGCTATTAAACTACGACTTTAGCGTGATGAAACTTCATTAATTTTTTTTTTTGAAAATTCATCTTGTGAGTCGTGCGCTGTTACACATCGATTTTTAAATCTTGACACAAATTTAGAATTTCCTTTTAGTTTGATTGGTTATTGAAATTTTCAATGTTCTCTATACATGTGCGATCTACAAACAACGGTAGTGAAGCAACTTGTTAAATAAACAAGGAATACAATAGGAAATGTCAAAAATCAGTGGCCAAAATTTGGCCCACGACCCACATGACCACCTCTTTACGCACAAAAGAAGTAATGACTAAAAACTAAAAATTAGTCGTGTATAATAGCAGTATTTCGTATTGCCGTGAATGACACCATGTTTGGCTTTCATTCTTTTACTCTCATAATGACATTTTGCTGAACTGTGATTAGCTATCCAAAGAAAGTTCTTGAACAGATAATCATGGAAAAGTCAGTAATAAAATAAGTAACTTGATTAGTTAGGATAATTTATACATTGAAATTTCGGTCTTCGATAGTTTTCTATTGGTACCGCATGCGTGAATCAGTTAAAAAAATGACAATGGAGCTAAGCGACGCTATCACAGAAAAAAAATGGAGTTTCCATAAAAAACTATTCATGCAACGAGATAAGCTTACCAATTGTGTAAAAAAAGTAAGTTTACGCAAAAGTTTACGTGAACGTTCTTTTTATTCATTTGGATAAATGGTAATTAAATCAGCTGTTCGTCAAACGTCAAAAATGTATTTGTGCAAAAAAATTATTTCCTGAAAAATTAAAAAAAAAAAAAATGGGTGAGTGCCGGGACTCACGGTTAATATGTGTAAACATCAACGTGCGCGGATCGAAAACGGACTTGTTTTTGCTTGAAGGGGATCTTAAGATTGTTTTCACTGAACGCACCCATCCTAGTATGCAGATCCTAACTTTGCACTACGTAACGTTGCACGACGTAACGTTGCACACGAACGTTCACGTTTTTTTTTTCACTCTACCGCCAGCATAGAAGTTTACACATCAAAAGTTAAATAAACCACGCAAAAATAAGCTAAACATAATTTAGTGCAATTATATGAATAAATTGCCTTTAATGATTTACTCATTTTAGAACTATTCGGAAAAAATGATGGTGTTTGCATTTTCTGTTACAAAAGTAAAATCCTTCTAATTAACTAAATTAACAATAGATAAACAGAAAGAAAGAAAAAGCGACAATGAAGTTTGTATAAGTTTATGCAAATAAATTTGTATAGGTTTCCGCAGCAAAATCCTTAGATAATTTTATCCAATTTGCGTAAACTATTTCCCATACAAAATTTGACAGTTCATTTACCAAAAGATAAACTTACAAGTAATGTAATTCAAGCCAATAACAGAGTTTTTCTTCGTGCTTAAGTTAAGACCCGAGAATTCTGCGCCCTTAGCTAGGCCCGGAGGGATTAGTTGTTGTTGCATTTAACATGTAATTTATTAGCCCCAACGTTGTTTTTTTCGACTAATTTCCTCCGGGCTTGGAAAAAAACACGCCTTAAGTTGCCTTACGACAGTTGCGTTGATTCTCTGATTTCTTATTCTTATATTATTGTTTTTTTTTTTTCATATTCACTGTTTGTTTAAATAAATTGAGAGTAAAAAACAAAAGACAATCGAATATACTTAAATCGATTATAAATATTCACTTTCAAAATTTGTTCCCACAAACTTATCCATATAAGGTCGGGCTAGCACTTGATACCTCGTTGCTCCATTTATTATACTTTTTGAACATACTCATGACATTTTTAAAATAACCGGCATTTTGGTGGTGAATGGACACCAACTGTATATGTGTGCACATAATCGTGGTGAATGGACGCCAAGTGCATATGTGTGCGTGTTTCTCCTGAATTTCCCCTGATTTAGCTTGTAGGCAAACTCGGATGACAGCCGAGATTGTCATCTTTATATGGTGTATCTATGACTACAGGGTATTTCTTTTCAAGGTTTCAAGTTGGTTGTGCTGGCATTTGACACCTGTCAAACTCAGCTGTCATTTGAAGTGTCATAATATTATTCGAATGTTTGTCATTTACGATAATGGATCGCTTAGCAATCGAACAACGCGTTAAAATTATTAACACTTACTACAAAAGTGTTGATTCAAACGTAGCTACTTGGCGCGCATTACGCTATGATTATGGTCGTCATAATTAATAAGCCGACTACACAAGCAATCGGTAAAATTGTGAAGAAATTTGAAGAGGGTGGAAGCGTTACTGATGTCGTAAGGCCAGTTCATTCTCGTAATGCACGCTCAGTCGAAAATATTGCCAGCGTTCGCAGCAATTGGTCTAATGATAACCGATTTTTTTGACCAGAGATTGCAGATCAATACTTGGAAGATAGGTATGTGGTTTTTTTTAGACGCATTAAAAACCATTATTACTCAAGTTATGGCCGAGATACCGCCCGAGAATGTGCGAAAAAGTGGTTAAATATTACCACAAAAGAATCGCATGCTGCGAATCTTGCCAAGGCGGCCATTTGAATGATATTGTATTTCACACTTAATGGCAAAGTCCAAACTTTATAATGAAATAAAATTTTCATCAAAAATGTATCGCTGTGTGTGTTTGAAAAATAAATCACAATTTAGCTTTTCCAATGATTTTTAATGGATGACTGGATCATTCGTACTTATCTATTTTTTTCAGGCCTCTTTACGGAATTTTAAGCAAATTGAACAAAGCCGTCTATAGGTTCTAGCTTGCTGTGAAGTAAGTGAAAGCGTGCAGATGAACAGACCGACAAACGACAGGACAAACGGATTCGATGCAACATATTTTTTTTCAACTAAAATTTATTATTTTTAAGGTTTTCTATAAATATGTTTATTGAGTTAAACATTATATTGGCAGGAAACATGGCAAAACCTCGAAAATAAAAATGGAAATGTAACAGAAGAGAAAAATATTTTGTGACGAAATTTAGTTTATGTAATCCACACCACATCATAGAAAACATGCACAATTACACATGCAGACATAAGCACCCAAGAAAGAATTAATATTGTCTGTGTCGTTGTGTCTCTGGGAACAAAGCTAAATTTGCAACGTGTCGGCGTCACGTGTTGCGTGAATGGCTAGGCACGGACGACGCCAGTGGTCCAAAATGAAACGCATGAAGATATCCCTACAATTTTTTTTCCTTAAAGAAAATTTCCAAGTCTAAAAAAATGATATTTTAAAGAAAATTGCTTAACAGCGGGTGTTTCTAAATCATAGGCTGAATTAAGACTTTCCTAGAAAAAGGAACAATAAAATTTTGTAAAAAAAGTCTGCAGCTTTTTGATTGTTCACAGGGTGTTCCTACTAAAATTTTGTACAACAGTGGATGCATAAAGTTAACGAACCAATCTTTGATGTATTAAAACAGTATTAAAAAAGTATTTTTTATCCATTTTGTGGCTCATCGACACATTTTATAAAATTTTTCTGTAACCAATTTTATGTGAAACAGTGTAGGAAAAAAGTAAACGGACAAAAATTTTAATACATTTTTTTTTTTAATAAAATAAAAAAGAATATATAATATCTACGTCTTTTTATACTAATTATAGATTTTGATTTTCAAAAAAAAATATTCGCATAATCATCAATTTTAACATTTATAAAAGACTTCCTATAGTTCGTGACAAGAACTCTTTTTCAGTTATTTTTGCCTTAAAGATGAAATAAGTGAGTCAAACCTTTTGAAAACTAATTCTATATATCAATAGTTCATAATTTATATATTTTACCTGTCACCCAAAAGAACATTGAAGCGATAAAAAACTAAATATTTCCAGCTACCTGTTTCATTGGACCGTAGGTACTTGTTTTTTTGAAATTCTAAAGAGAATATTATTGTCTTAATTTTATTTTTATCGCAGTTTAAACGTATTACGTAACAATCATTTCTTTTCCGCGGATAGCAGAATACAAATGTTCACGCGAACGTTTAGCAGAACAGGAATGTTAGTTTCAAAAACTCTTTCAGTTTGATAGGAATTTATTCAAAAAGGGGTGTGAAAGTGTGCGAATTACAAAAAATTGAATGCTAAATATATCTATCAACAGGTTGTTTACAAGATTGTAAGTACTCGGTTCTCAGCTTTTTTGAGAAAAAAAATAAGTCAAACATTCCAAAAGTAAATTTGTTTTTAACACCAAAATTTTAGAACGGGAAAATGCTTTTTTAAGCAAATTACACTATCTCAAAACTTTGCAGAAAGTTACAGCTGCATTTTTGGATGGTTTAACAAATAGTTAGGTTAAAATATCTTCTTAATTTTTCAGTGGTAGCTAGCGAGACTTTTCTTGTAGTTCTATTCAAACCCCAAAAACTCATACAAAAAAGTGTTTTTTGTTTGTTTTATTTATTAAAAATATTTAAACAAATTTTGTTTTTTTATTTATTTAAAATTTTAATTTAAATTGAAATAAAGAAACCACTCGTGGTCGCAGTGTTAAGATATTTGAGTAAAGCCGTAATTTTCTAAAAAAAAATTGAAAAAAACTTTATTATATTTTTTTTTCTGAAAGGTCTTAAGGCTAGCTTTACCCAGCTGCAAGGTTATCCATTATTTATGGGACACCCTGTTATAAGTAACGCAAAATACCCAGTGCGACAATAAAATCAAAAAATAATTTATTTTATCACCACAAAACTAAATAAAAAAAAATAAAAACAATAAACAAAAAGAATAAAAGAAATTGTGTGAAAAACAAACACAAATTCACATTAAAATGAAATTGTTTTTATTTAATTATATTATGTAGGTACCTACTATCTACATTATGTAACTACCTATGTGACACAAATCTTATAACAATAAAAACTGCCAGCCAGACATTATATGAACACCAATAAAACTTCAAATCGTATGTTTTATGTCTTCCCAGAACCGGATGTAGGCATTTATATGTAGGTATAAACATGTGTACGATAGATAGGTGGCCATAATTTACAGCAAACATGTTATGATGGCAACAAAAAGGGTTATCAAAAGAAAAAATAATAGCCCCAACGATATAAAGTATAGCAACTTCACATTATATTGTATGTTGGTATATGAGTATGTCACCCTAGTCCCTATACAAAATGATTCCAATATATCATCTCATTTAAATATGAAAACAATTATTTCAATAATAATTCAGAAATAACGGGTGATTTTTTAAGAGGTTTAGAACTTTTTAAAAAAAAAAAACACAAAAAATTCGAAAAAATGAATGAAATATTTATTTGAATCGATAGTTTGAACCTTGCAATTTAATGTTTAAAGATAATTTCATGCAAATGTTGACCGCGGCTGCGTCTCAGGTAGCCCATCCGCTGAGTCCAATTTTGGCATACTCTTTCACACATATCGGCCGGTATCTCACGAATGAATGCATGGATGTTGGCTTCCAGTGCGTCAATCGAAGCGGGCTTGTCCCTATAGACATTAGCTTTGACATACCCCCACAAAAAATAATCTAATGGTGTCAAATCGCACGATCTAGGCGGCCAATTGACCGGCCCGAAACGTGAAATTAACTGTTCACCAAACTCGCCTCGCAATTGCGCCATTGTTTCGCGTGCTGTGTGGCATGTGGCATCGTCTTGTTGAAATCACATATCATGCAAGTCAAGAACTTCCATTTCGGGCAAAAAAAAGTTTGTTATCATCGCTCGGTAGCGTTCACCATTGACAGTAACGCTGCGGTTCGCATCATCTTTGAAGAAATAGGCCCAATAATGCCGCCGGCCCATAAACCGCACCAAACAGTGGCTTTTTCGGGATGCATTGGTAGCTGTTGCAATGCTTCTGGCTGATCTTCACTCCAAATGCGGCAATTTTGCTTATTTACGTACCCATTCAACCAAAAATGAGCCTCATCGCTGAACACAATTTTTCGATAAAAAAGCGGATCCTCGGCCAGCTTTCCAAGAGCCCATTCACCAAAAATTCGGCGTTGTGGTAGGTCGGCTGGCTTAAGTTCTTGCACCAGCTGTATCTTAAAAGGCTTTACGCCCAAATCCTTCCGCAAAATTTTCCACGTAGTGCTGTAACAAAGGCCTAACTGCTGGGAACGGCGCCGAATTGACATTTCGCGGTCTTCTGTCACACTAGCTGATACGGCCGCAATATTTTCTTCACTACGCACAGTACGTAAACGTGTTGGTGGTTTAATGTCCAACAAAGTAAATTTGGTGCGAAATTTGGTCACAATCTTCCGAATAGACTGCTCAGAAGGTCGAGAATGCCGATCATAAAATGGAAGCAGCGCGCGATGAACATTTCGAACCGAGCACGAATTTTGATAGTAAAATTCAATAATTTGCAAGCGTTGTTCATTTGTAAGACGATCCATGGTTAAATTGCAAACCAAACTGAAGCTGTTTGACAGTGACACAAGGTACTAAACACACGTTAGCTGTCAAAACCAGTGTTGCCAAAACCAAACCAGCTTAAAAATCACCCATTATATATACATGATATCTACATAAAAGAGTAGGTATTTTCAAAAGAAAAAACGATTTCATAAAAAAATCCACAGACACATGCACGTCCTGGGGCTTAAATTGTTCCATTTAAACAAAGAGGAAGTGGCATCAGATACAGGTGTCTTTTGAGTTTTATTTTAATAAAACACATTGCTTTCGAATGACAATGCCTTTATGCCTTAAATCAAATTAAAATTAATAAAACCCCCAATAAAAAATTAAATTAAAAATCAAGCGCAAATAATTGATGAGAATTCAAAAATTTCTTCAATTCACTGCGAAAGTATAAAAAAACAAACAATAAAATCTCAGCATCAATTCATCTTTGAGAAGCTTAACTACAACTATAGAAAAAAATAAAAACAGACACAGACATACAAAGGATTGAGAACGAGAGGACACCAATCAAAATAATATTCTCAAAGGAACCATTATACGAATGTCATCAAGGATACTGCTGAATTCCCGCCCGTACAAATCCCTTAAGGGTATACATGCGAGCTTACCCATTCCGTCAGAAGTTATTAGCTTATTTAATCAATTAGTAGATATACGAAATAGAAAAAAAGCATAATCCTTTGGGAACACAATTCAGGACTATTCATATACGTTTATATGGAACCCACTCATTAAAAGCAAAACCCTTTTGGACATTCACCTGTGGATTTATCAATAATCAACATGCACACACACATAACATGTTACCTACGTGTTGTTGTTACATGTATCTGTTCAAACTGAACACACAACAGAGAACAGGCAAAAGGCAGATAAATGTATATACCTATAGGTGTAGATGGTAGATAAATATGAAGGTAGGTATATACAGGATGAGTGTCCTTGGGGCACGTTTTTGCGTATATACACAACGCCTAACCTATTATGTAAGTTAATTTTTCCACCTACATTCTTCTAAATAATATTTCCGAACAAAACAAAAAAGGATACACAAGTCCTTAAAGCTAACACACAATTTTTATAGTTGCGTAACAATATTCTATGAGAAATTAAATAAGTAGACACAAAAAAAAAAATAATACAACTAAACTTTAACTTACTCTTCTTAAATCATAATCCTTTTCAGCTTCACACAGAGTCCTTTTTTGATGACAATGATAATGACGATGATGATTTTTCTTATATCCCAAAAAGGAGACTCACACTGAATATTGGATTTTTCGTTTTCCTCAGGCGGCAGACAACAAAAGTTTTTTTTAATAAAACAACAAAAACAAAAAAATAACACACAAAAATTGTCTTTTTATTATATTCGTTCAAGGATAGGACACACACATTTTTCAACGGAAAATTTGATTATTTTTTTTTATTTTCGAAAAATATATACGAAGCTTTGCAAACAGAGAAAAGTCGCGAAGTAAGCACAAACGGAAAAAAAAAACAACTCGTGTATCGGTATTCGTGTTTTAAAAAGAAAAATAATGCTTTTTTTTTTTTTCTTCAATTTGATATTCGTCCTTATTACGACTTTTTTATTACACTATATATTTGGTTATCTTTTCAGAGCTTCACATCATATATAGATAACAGACACAAAATGACTTCAATGAAATGTCCTCCTTGTCCCCTTGTACCAACACACAGATTGCTCTTTATTCTTAAAATACAATCAGGATCCTGGAAAAAGCAGGATACTCCCGCGCGTTGGAATATATTCAAGACAGTACAACCAGCGCTGATAAAAGTCCGACGAGAACTGGCCTTTGATGTCGTAGGAGAACGCAGATAAACCCGTATCACTTCTAGGCAGTGTGGGGTCCTTTTCTATTCAAATATTAAGAAAATACTCCTTTTGAAGGACTCACTGTATGGTGAATTCGCTCAAACTTCAAGAGAGAGAGAGAGAGGGAGAGAGAGAAAGAGAGAGTGTTGGATAACTACTTTCACTGATATCAAAAAACACACCTGTAGTTCCTTATTGTTTCGATATGCAGGAGCTTTGCTTGATTTATCTGTCTATGTTCGTTGTTCTTGGAGCTTTTTATAAATCCTTGACAAGGAGTTCAGACAAGGGGGACATTTTTTGTCTTATCAATGAAATCATTTTGGAGTTTGATCAAAACTGCGCAGAGAGTATGATAACAGAGTGTATCTCGAATAAAAAAAATAAAATCCTGCGCTTTAAGGACCCTAACACTTCATTTTTTTTTTTTTTTATTTGAAAAACAAACTGTTGAAAGACATGCTTTGTTATGATGCAAGAATATATGCTTTTCGTTGGAATAGAATATTGGAATTGAAATGTTAAAGTTCATTGCACATTTGTAATGCGTCAAACCTCAGACAACAATTATTTTTATTATTGTTATAGCATTGCACCAGGAAAAAATATTATTTTTCAGGTATTATATGTAATTGTGAATAGAAAAATTCATAAGGGAAAAGATAAAAAGAGTTAAAGAGGCTTAGAGAGTTTCTTATAGAAGGACGGACGAGGCGTGTTTGTTTTGTTTTTTTTTTTTTTGTCATTATTATTAAAGGATGAGGGTAGCTACCTTTAATATGTACTTTGAAGAAAGTAAAATCAAACAGACACGTGTAACGTCATTGGGAAAGTTCTAGACTTTATGGTTAAAAAAAGGGTTTTAAATATGAATGTGATGGAGCTTTCGAGTGTAGTTTGGGCTTGGTATAAGAACGTGATGGAAAAATGACTATAATTGATAGAGAATACCTTTTACGTTTTAATTTATATTTTCATAGGTGTTGGTATATAGGTAAGAAAGGGTGATTGATTATAAGCAAAACAGCGCAGAATTACATTGGAATCACAATAATTCACAGATGTATCTATAGACTAAACGATTCTGATATATTTATATTGCATTTCCTTTTAAATTCGACACAATTAAAATTATTTTCAAGTTTGAAAAGTTCAGAAGAACATCGTAGTTTTGTCCAAAATTTTATCGTGAATACCAAAGAATGGAACCTTGTGAGCTTTTTTTTGATGAAAAGTCCTTGATTATTTCGCTAAAATCCATTTCCCGAAGTAAATCTATTAGATATATGACTTGTGTCGATGACCAAGATACTTTCATTAATGATGAGATTTCTTATTTGCATTGTAATTTCGTTCCATTGGTTAGCCGAACTCAGCCTAACCCTATGTTCCCATGGCTTACCCACAGGATTCAAGGAAATCAAGCCTATCTTAAATGGAAACGCTTTACGATTTCTTTGTTTTGGGACAGCTATAAAAGAATATGAAGTTTGCATTTCCAAGAAAAAACATTTTGATAGAGTCCTCAATGCTAAGCAGCTAACTAAGCAACTATGGTCTTATCTTAAAAAAGCAGGGCTTCACTCAAAAAAAAAAAATCTAAGATCAAACAGTCGATCCAGAAGAACTCAATAAAAAAATTGTATCAAATTTCACTAGCCCCCGTATCTAAAATATAATTCTATCTGAACCAACAGACCATATACCCCCAATTTCATTTTCTTTTATTAATTTAAGGCGAGATGAAGTTTACCGAGCGCTTTGTAGCATCAAAACTAATGCTTCAGGAATTGACAAAATTCACCGCAAATTTGTTAGAATGTTATGTCACCATTTAGTTTTACCTTTGACACATATTATTAATACTATAATTATGTCATCGACTTTTCCTATTCTGTGGAAAAAGGCGAAAGTCATTCCTATACCTAAAAATGGGCACTCAAATCCACAAGAATTTCGTCCAATAAGTGTCCTGCCTTTGCTTTCAAAAGTTGACAAGAAACTAATGGTTAAGCAAATCAACAATATTTTTTGCAAATTTATAAACTTCTTCACGAACACCAATCGGGTTTCAGGGCAGGACACAATTGTACGACTGCACTTCTCAAACAAATAAACTCTTGGTGTATGTCACTGGAAGAAGATAAGCTTAACTTTCATGCTATGTTAGATTTTTCCAAGGCCTTTAATTCACTATGTCATTCAATTTTGTATGGTAAGCTTTTGACAAATTTTAAATTCTCACATGAAGCTGCTAGATTGGTCCTAAACTAACTTTGTGATAGAAACCAATCGGTGATATCTGGCGGTAAAATGTCCTCTTTCCTTCAGTTTCTACGGGTGCGGCGCAAGGATCTACTTTAGGACCTTTACTTTTCTGCATGTATATGATGCTCAATTGTCTCTAGCCAGATCTCTTGGTTTAGTTGAGGACGGTATAAGTTGTATAAATGATGACCTTGAATCAATTCATCAGTGGGCCTGTAAGATGTCATTGGTTTTAAAGCCTCTTAAATCTTTAAGCATAATCATCTACAAAAAAATAATTTCTACCAACGAGTTTCCTCCTCTGTGCTGTAGTGCCCTTTGTAAAAAAGGTTCGTAATCTTGGGGTTGTAATCAACTCTACCCTCACTTGGAATGATCACATAAATAGTATAGCTGGAAAAGTTTATTGTGGACTTGGTGCTCTTTAGCGTTCAAGTGATTATACACCTGCTCTTTTGCTACCCCTATTTACTTATGGTTGTGAAGTATTTGGATGCCTTGATTCCGTTAATTCCATCAAAATCTCAGTTGCTTTTAACCCCATATTACGGTACGTTCCCGCGGACCATATCTCGCGATATCGATCTTCCCTATTTGGATGCGATCTTTTTGCCTACCTTGAATTTAAATCAGTGTTTTTATTGGTTAATATTTAAATACCGTTATCCTCGCTACTATGTGAACCTTGAATTTGCAAGGTCACGACGTACCTTTAATATGATTCTTCCGCGATCTAATCTACTGACCACAAGACGACTGTTCTTTAGCCATACTCTCAGATTCTACAACTCTCTGCCACATCAAGTTAAAACAACCATTTACATCAGAGCCCTTAATGCAATTAAACGCGACTTATTTAGCACTTTCACCAATACCTCTGCTGCAGCCAGCAAATTTGCAGCATCCATCTTCACTGTATATGATTGAGAAATTCAAATCTCTTCGTATTCATGCAATCTTTCAGTAAGAGGAACACATAGCTGCTCGATCACTGGGATAAAACCGGATACTTTGAATTGTTCTTTTGGTGGAAGATTTGCGTGCTGAGCGGGTTCAACCTCAAATTTCTTGTTTTGGTGCTTGATTGTACCTACATATTAGTAAGTATGAAATATTTCTTAAGCTTCTTCCTCGTATTTCTCAGTCCGAAATTCGGGACCGAGATTTGCAAGTTGGAGTTACCTACTTGGGACCGATAATGTTTTAGCTATTGTTTTCAATGTTGATGACTCGGTCGCAGCTGCTGCTTGGATGAAATATTTGGGTATGCTGACGCTCCCAGATAACGCTATTTGGGACCGCGATTGTGTAGTTTTGGATATTTTGTATGACGATGATGATGATGGCACTTTGGTTTTTATTTGTTTTTTTTTTTTGCGGTGTTTACTCGTTGGAATTTGAAATTTTTGTTGTGAAGGCCTGGAGCTGTAGCTTTAGCTGCCCTCCCCTAAATGCGGCACTGACCGTGTTGCACATGTGCATGCATTAAAATTATATTATTTAAACTGAAAAATTGTTTTAAATCTACAAAATTAGAAATAAATTGATTAAAATACTTCTGAAACTGTTTTTAACCCAACACGATATACACCATCTAATTTCTTTAGTAAATTTTAATTTGTGGAAAAAAAAAATTTTAAATCGTTGGAGTGGTTTTGAATTTAATTAATTTTTATATATATACAATGTTGCAAACATTTTTAAGATAAAAAATTGGTACGCCATTTTGGTATTTATTAATATGGAGTTAAAAATTGAATTTTACAAAAAAATCTTCCACCCATTTTTTAAAAACAAAAAATAATTTTTTTGAAAGTTTTAATATGCAATATTATATAAAATTATTACAAGCTTCTGTATAAAAAATTCAGTTTTAATCGATAAGTCAAATAATGATTTAGTCGAAAATAAAAAAAAACCGTTCAAGGATAAGCACGGTTGATAAAAGATCAATAAATAACTTAATAATTTTAAATGCTAGACCCTACTAATAACGATACACAAAAAAATTTATCAAAATCGTAGGAGTCGTTTTTGAAAAAAAAAACATTATCCTAAACGGTTTTTAAACAGATCTATGGGAGGTACCGTTATTTTTGGATATAAAAATAAGTTTTTGTTTAAAATCTTCTAGATAATGTTAAAAAAATGGTTTTTGAGAAGATTAATAAAATTCGATCGAGTCCTTTTTTTATAAAAAAAAATTTCAAAGTTTTTTAAAAATCAAAAAAAATATTTTTTTTGTTGAAAATTTTGGCATACAATATTGTTAAGATTGTATCATTTATTTTTCATAACAATGATCAAAATCAGTTAAACTGTTTTAGTAAAAAGCGAAACTAATAACCATTTTTCGGAACCATTTTTTTTTACTAAATGACATTTATTAATTATGTACATATTTAAATTTGTGGTGCCGATTTTGAGAAAACTAAGATTTACCTTTTTGCCCAAAAAAATTTTATGACAGGTACCATTATTTTTGGTTCTAAAAAAAAAATTAAAAAAACGTGTAGGGGGAATGTCCAGGAAATGCTAGGTACAAAGTCGAACAGACAGACGGACATTTTTGAGGGACCCCTTTTTTTCGTCTTTCCTATAATATAGTAATTTCAAGTTTGATCAAATGCTCGAGTTCGATTTTTTGTACGAATTCATATGAAGTTTACCATAATATATGTATAGTAGGTACCTATCTATAGATCGCAAGCAAAAATTGGGACATTTTAAGAACCTATACTTATATTAAAATACACCTTAAACTACCTTTTTAAAAAAATTGAATAACCGGTTTTCAAAATACGTATTAATTTTTCTAAAAATTTATTGGAAAATAAAAATAAATGCTGGGAAGACTCAAGCTGTTTTTTCATGAGAAAAAGAAAAGGTTGTTTCTTACCCAGCAATATGCTTCAAACAGAGTGGAAATCTAGAGCTAAGTATTTAGGAGTCCACTTAGACAAAACACTTACTTTTATACTTCATATACAAGAAGTAAAAGTAATTAACAAGGTCAACTTGGCTATAAAAATTCTATATCCATTTATAAATCGCAAATCGCAAAGTTTATAATACTTAACATTATTTTTCAAAGTATTATGTTATATGGATCACCTGTTTGGGGTGAATGTCCTAACAGCCATATTCTTCGATTACAAAGAACCCAAAATAAAGTAATCAAAATGATGCTGAAACTACCATGGCACTTTTCAACGGAAGGTCTTCACATATTGGCCATCATCGAAAAAATTTCATTTAGAATAACAAATTTATTTGAGCGATATAATACATCTTGAACTCTATCCGAAAACTACTTAATCGCAAATTTAGCTATTTAAAAAAAAAAAAAAAACATTAAACAAAAATAATATACAAAAAAAAATGGTTAAAGCTTTATATTTATAATAATTTATTTATTTAAAATATATTTATTTATTTATTTATTAATTCATCTACAGATTATGTATCTTACAGACTACTAACAATTTTGAAAAAAAAAAAACTTATATTATTTACATAAATATTGTATTTTAGCTTTATATTCAATTCTATTCATAGATAAATCAATTTCATTACAATAATTATTAAAAAGTCTTATGCATCTGGTGAAAGATTCATTGGATCCATAATTATGCCTATGTCTAGGGTTTTTTAAAAAATGACGCTGACGCATTCTCCTTTCTGGAATATATATTTCAAAAATTTGTAAAATTGCTGATTTTTTTATACGGTAAGAAAAAACATCATTAACAAACAACAAGCACTGAATAGAGCGTCTTTTTTCTAAAGAGTCAAGACGAATTAGAGCACATCTTGAGCTATATGAAGGAGTGTCAATTCTCCACTTTAGTTGTCTTATAACAAATCTTGTAAAAGCCTTTTGAACTCTTTCAATGCGATGTATACCAATGGAGGTAAAAGGGCACCAAATAATTGAACAGTATTCAAGGATTGGACGAACTAAAGACATATAAACAGATTTTAAAGCATACGGGTTTGTAAACTCACTGCAGTTTCGCTTGACAAAACCAAGCATTGAGTTAGCCTTTGCAATAACATAATCTATGTGAAAGGCAAATGACAAATTAATATCAAAAATGACTCCAAGATCACGAATCTCAGATTTGCGATCCAGAATCTGGTTGATAATTTTGTAGTTGTACGTCAATGGAGTTAAAATTCGATAAGCCGTGAAGACATTACATTTTTTAATATTCAAAGTAAGAAAATTTTTTTGACACCAATCAACTAATAAATTTAAATCGTTTTGAAGGAAACACGAATGTGCGGTATTTTTAATGCACATAAACAATTTAATATCATCTGCATACATTAGGCAGGAAGCACTTTTAAGTAAAGATGGGATTTCATTTACAAAAAGTATTAAATAGAAGCGGCCCAAGATGACTACCTTGAGGTACACCAGAAAGAACTTTTATTTTTTTAGAAGTTATTTTACCAAGCTTTACACACTGTGTCCTATCAGTTAGATAGCTTGATAACTACCTAAGAAGCAGGCCATGAATTCCAAATGATTGAAGCTTACCTAACATCTATATATCTGTATATCTGTGATAACTTATTTATTTATTTATTTTTTTAACTTATCTATTTGTTTATTTATTTATTAACTTATTTATTTATTTTTCTTCAAATTATTTACTTACCTTAGTATAAGATATCTTTATTTTGTATTTACTTGTAAAGCATATTTGAGATAGCACTTTTCGGTGCTTACGAGCATTCCATTCTCTCCAATCTTTTTTTTAAATGTTTTTGACAATTTGAAGAAGGTTTTTCTTGTAGCTTTTCCTTCTATTTGTCTTTATATCAAACTGTGATAATTGCTATAAAAATGTTATTTTTTTCAGAAGTAAAGAAGAGTTATACTAAATCCCTGTAAATTGTGCAATATAGTTTTAAGAAAAAATGAAATAATTTTTGCTACAATAAAATATACAATACAATAATATTGTTTTGAATTTTTTATATGTTATATTATCTAACTTAAAAAGACCTTCTGCATACAAGTTTTGATCGAAATCAATTAAGCTGTTAACGAGAAAGTCCAAAATTAAGAAAAAAGAAAACGGTTCTTGGGCATAGATACGCATTAAAAACAGTTTGTGTTAACTTTTTTTTTGGCGTAGGTACAGTTAGATTAAAACATAATTTCCCCTTATAAGGAAATAACGAAAAAGCCTTAAATTCAAAATTTCAAGAAAATTCCTTCCGTCACTTAGGCTGTAGGTTTAGATACATGCATACATTGCGGGACCAACTTTCTCTCTATCATCGTAATGTCAAATTTGATTAAAATCCTGAGGTCGTTTTTGTTTACGAATCCAAAACATGCCCTATAGCTATAGTACCTACTGTACCTACTTTGGCACTTATTATAATGTTGCTCGGCTAGACTGGAAATAACCACAAATTTCTGTGTGAGTCGGGAGTATACCTTATTAAAATTAAATCAATATTTTTCGTTCTGTTTTGCTGACACCTTTGTTATCAACAAAGACCATAATTTTTGATTTAGTATACCGCCATAACTATACAATTATATTTCTTGCAATTTAGGTCCCACCACAAATCTATAACAAAAAGCCCTCTCACCCATTCAAATCACATCCACACACACCATATATGGTTTTGTGGAAAAGGAAATAATAACCTACTTATCTATTAAGACCTTCTTCGGGATCACAGCAGCGCTATTTATCGAACCATTTAATTTTTTCTTTATCAGCAAAGATTTACTCCTGAAATTCCAACGGTAGTTTTGGATTTATTTCACAAAGTCCTGGTATACCAAATTTCACATTCACACCCTCAGAGCAATAAGGATGTGTGTTCGTTATACCCCCCCCCCCTCCCCAACCATAAGAATTTGGTGTAAATCTGCGCTTACTGATGTATCCTCTTTCTTCATTTAAACAGTGATTTAATGACCAAGGAGAGACTGTTTCTTCCACGAACCATGCTAATTGTTCTATTGAAGAAGACATTCAGATGGTTGTAAATCTTTTCAGCAAAATACATACAAATATGTATGTGTGAGGAAAAAAGATGTTCTACTTTAGCAATAGAGGTTCGTCCAGAGTGTGGTGATATTTAACCATGCGAACAATTCTCTCAAAGCTCCCAAGGGAAATTTATGGTTTTACTATACCCATTATAATTATTATATCAGTATGTATAATTGTATACCTATGTGTGTTAATTTTAACATTCGAAAAAAATAGTACTCGAGTTTTTGATCAAAAACCTGAAGAACCTCGACCCTTAAGGCGATATTACACTGTCATATACAGGGTGTCTCGTAAATAATGGATGACCTTGCAACTGGGTAAAGCTGGCATTAAGACCTTTCAGAAAAAAAAAATAAAAAAAAATTGCCCATGTCAGAGGCCACATGACGTTTTTTCAAAAAATTAAAAAAAAAACTATGAATTTCCTCAAAAATCTTAACACTGCGACCACGAGTGAATGATTCTCATTGTTTTTTTTATTTTAATAATATTCTAAAATATCTGTACTAATAGATAGGTAGTCAAATTAAACACTAGTTGTTGCATATTTCGAAATTTGAATTTTTAAAATAAATAAGTGACCAACTATTTTAAAAAAAATTGTTGTCTATTCTATTTAATGTACTTTCTAAAATGGTACATCATATGTTTGTGTTCTTAATAATAATCAATAAAACTAGCTTTTAACCTACTGAAAGAGCTTTTTAATATCTACTTATTCTTGTTTAAATTATGTAATTTTGTAGATACTTAAAAAAGCAAAATAAATATTACACAAATAAAAAATGTTTACAAATATTCTATTTTTAAAACAAAAACAAAAAAAACTAAATTTCTCATATTATTATGATGAAGCATATTTCACCAATATTTAACTTCTGATGAACCACTTTAAAGCTTTGAATGGTATGAACAATAACATCCAGGATTTGGATTGCTTTAAGTTGTTTTAAGCTTTAAAAGCTTGTAGAAAAAGTTGAAATGAAATAAGCTTTGCGTTGTTGTGTTGAAAGAAAGCATTTCTCAAAGGCACAAACTTTATTTTATGATTCCTTTAAAATTAAACTTTTGATGCAAACATTTTCCATTCGTTTTATGTTATTATTATAGATGGTGCTGTAAAAATTATAAATATTTTAAATATATTTAAAATTAAAAAAATTAAATTTAAAGTAGAATTTCGTTTTTTATTTATAAAAGCTGAGACTTGGAGTAAAACTGCCATATTCATTAAGCTCAAGTGAGAACGTTTCCTATTTCTTTGTAGCTGATTTCCTGTAGCTTAAATCCTCGTGCTATAATAAAAACATCGGTATTTATATTTTATGTCCATATCATGTCGCCTTTTAGGCCAGTAGGCAGAGGATTTTTTTTGCAAAAATATAATAATTAAATTTTGTGATAGGAATTGGAAGGTGTGATGTTCTTGAGTATAAAAAATTAAATAGGGCGACTGTAATTGTTGTGCGTCAGGCGCCATTTTGAAAAACGCATTTTAACCAATATCTGGCGAAAAGCTTATAACTAGTAGGTACATCAAATTTTCAAGTATATTTATTTATAGGAAATTCAATTATGTATCTTTCTTTTTTTCATTGAACAGTTTTGTATAGGTTTTATGCTTTTATAGTTAAGGCGCCTAAAAGTATGTTTTTCTTTTTAGTTTTTTGCTTATATCTCAGTAACGGTTTCTTTTATGAAAAAAAAAATCAAAACAAAGTTTTAGAACATACAAATTTCTATAAGTTTTAAATATATAAAAGTTTTCTTCTAAGACGTTTAGTTTGCAAGTTACGCTTCTCTACAGCTCAAAGTGGCCTAAATTTTTAATAGATGGTTTTCTTCCGATGAAAATTTTGTTTACTTTCTCTATAGGACAAGTATTGGTTTCGTGTAAAAATATTACAGGTCTTAATCAAATTAACACTGCGATGATCGAAAAGTCTGAAAAAGTGGGTTTCGTCATGCCGTCCGTCGTCGGCGTCGCACAGTGGTGCGAGAGCGGAAAAAAGTCTTTTGAAAAAGTCATGTCTATCGTTTTAAGCTTTATGTTTAAGTACTCTTAGATAACCCGAGCGTATGATTTAAAAGTATTTTTTAACATATATATTGTATGTTCTGATTTACAAGCCCTCAAAGTTGAAAAATAATTTTACTCAAATCGCGAATCGTATTTTCAACAAAATTTGAGATGTTTTTTTCCGAAGTTCCTGTAGATAAATTCTCTAGCTTCTTAAATAATTTAATTGGTCTATTTTCGATTATCTAAAAATAAAAAAAACATACAGATTATTTATAAAATATACCTTCTATAAGTAGCCTGAAGCTTTAGTACTAAGAAAAAATGCTTTTTTTTTAAACTTTTTGATTTAAAAAAACAGCTCCAAAAGATACCAAGAAAGTAAGTATGCCACCATATGCTCCATACATTCATGTTAAAGCACAGAAAAAAAACAGCTGCAGATACGTGAAGATGTGGAAGTTATGCTCAAAAATGTTTCACTTAATCGGATTTCAAAAAACTCCGTCTTGACGGTGGTGTTTACCAAAAAGTTTGATTACTTCGGTATTAATTGTCAGAATGAACTGTTTAAGCCCATTTTTTTAAGAAAAAATGTCAAACTTTATTTTAAAAATAAAACAAAATTAATACATTGACCCAGGGCTGAGAATTTCGATTTTTGCGAAACCATTTATTTCTGCCTGGAAAATTTTTCAACTTTCAACTTAATTTTCTTGAAAGCAACACACGAAAAATAATATAGTTTTATGATATTTTGAATTATATGATAAAGCTTAATACAAAATAAAGAAAAGGATTAGGGATAACCTTTTATTTTTTTTTAATTTTTCGCTAAAAGTAGGGCAGGTAAAAATAAAAAAGGTGTTCTTTTTAAAGTCTTATTGCTTTGTTTTTGTTGTGTATTGCGTAATTTTTTATTACCTGTAAGGATTAGTAATGGCTTATTAGAATTAAATCTCTTACGTAAATCAGTATTGAGTTATTGAGCAAGGTGTGTAAGAAAAATTTTTACTCTTTGATCAACCAATAAGTGAAAGTGAAGTGAAATATAATTAACATTAAAATGGATTCAATCGAAATTCCTTATTCGGTGTTGTGTAGTGAACTTATTACTAATGGTCATGATGTTCAAAATCTTCGACCATATTTTGTAAGGGAATACCCCAACCTAATTTCTGAGCAAATAGAAACTGTGCTGTCAGAATTAAAGAAACGTTTTATGTCTCATTTTTTAAGTCGATGGAACGCAGTTCATAGAAAAAAAGTCATTTTGAAAAAAATACACTCATTGGCTCGAAGGAGTTTTCGAGTATTCGAGTATTGCCCGAAACGTCAACTAATATGGGAAGACCACGAAAGAATTTTGACGAATGCTGTAATCGAGCTAAAAGGTATTAGATCCGGATAAAGCTCTTGCATTATTTATACAAGCAGAATTGTCGAAACGCCAATATGAAGAACATCAAAACCCTCAAATTTTATAAAAATGTCAATAACTTTTTTTCTAATAATTTTTTGTTGACTTTACAGACTTTTTTCCGCTCTCCCATACAAACATCAAAACACTCAAATTTTAGAAAAAAAGTCAATAACTTTTTTAATAATGATTTTTTCTTAGCCAAATTTTGACAGAATGTGTATAAGACTAATTTTAAAATGTGAATCAAATTTTATCTTAATCCGTTAAAAAGTTCAGATGTTACAGATATTTTTTCCGCTCTCCCATACAAACATCAAAACCCTCAAATTTTAGAAAAATGTCAATAACTTTGTTTGTAATTATTTTTTTTTTCAACCAAATTTTGACCAAATATGTATAAGACTAATCTAAATATGTTTGCCAAATTTCATTTAAATCCGTTGAACCGTTCAGATAAAACAGACTTTTTTCCGCTCTCCCATACAAACACCGAACCACTGTGCGTCGGTCTGTGCAGTGCTTCCACTGTAATTTGGGCTAGAGCCTAACCGGGTAGTCCGCTTTTCATGAAATTTAATACAGAGCATTTGTTTGTGGACGCACGGACGCACGGACGCACAGCTGACGCACGGCATGACGAATGACAATACTTCTCTTATAGAGCAAGTAAAAATCCAAAACAATCGAAAACAGTCGATGGGGCTTGCCTTTGAAAGCCAATAATTTATGTTTTAATAGTCCGATCTTAAAGAGTGACAGCTTAAAATAGAGAAAAAATATCTGACTACATTTGTGTCAAAGAATTTTAGAGAAGGGGAAACATCTTTAAATCTTAAAAAATAGATTTGTATTCATGCCTTTTCAATGGTGGATTACAAAATAAAATGCAAATAAATGAGATATTAAGGTAGTTTCTCTCAGAAAAACATACAAAATGGGAACATAACAGTGTTCCGTTCGGGACTACCTTAGAATTTAGTCAAACAAATCTAAGCTTGTTCTTTTTTAAGTTTTCACAATATTTTCACAAACCTCCATTTCTCTAATCCGCATATCAACAATAAATCCAAACAAAAATGAAATATGTGTCTTTCATAAAATTTCCAAAGATATGTATTACGCAGGTACCTATATAGCTAACAACATGAGTGTACTTTTACTTGTTATTATAAATTCAATAAAAGCGAAATAATTGCCTTTTTGCTGGCTTAATGCAAAACTTGAACAAAAAACAGATTTGCAATTATGTAGATTGAAAATTTATTGATTCAGTCTTGAACAAAATGAATTCTATATACACTACAATTTATAAGTATACATCAAGTACATGTATAGGTATGTGGGTATAGGTTTTAACTCATTTAAATGCGTATGCTGATGAAAACTCTACCCAGGAAAGGTAACCTTTACATCACAATCATTATTATCTGCCGCCATTATCAACAGCATATTGAGTACTCCTTCGATTTTGCACCCTCATGCCTCATCTCATGGTTAAGCCAAAGCATAAAATTTCAATCTTCAAGGCACACGCATTGTGTGAGTGTACATCACAGCCATCATCACAATGGCAGTTGTTGAATTGACTACTCTTCCGCGTGCTTAAGCCAACAACCGCACAACGATTCAATTCACAACACTCACTCCATTCAAACAACTTCACAGAAGCCGCATCTGGTATCTATGGTACTTCGCGGCGCGGCGCGGCGGTTGTTGTCCTTGTTCGTCCTCGTAACACAATAAATTGTACTGTACACCATCACACGTTTATTTAAATCGAAAATTGGCTTTCTCCTTCTTTATTATATTGTTGTGTTGTATCTGCACTTGTACGCGAGTATGATTGAATACCTGAATGAATAAATGAAAAAAAAAAACATTCGATATAAATTCGATAAATTTGCCGATTCAGGGTGAATGCGTTGAGGAAGTCCCAATCCTGCCAACTCACATAGCCTTATTCTGTGTGTACCTACCAATGGCATTCATCACGCAATTGGATTCTTAAGAAAACAATAGCTGAGTTTTTATTGTTTTTTTTTTTTTTTTTTTTTTTTTTTTTTTTTGTTCGCAGGAGATAACTTTATTTCAACAGGAACAAGACTCGTCCATCATTGATATGGAAAGAAGTAGAATTAAAAGCAACTCATATCCAATAACCCATGAACTTTTCTTTCAATATAAATATTTAAAAGGCTTGTTATTGGTTTCTCAAGAATTTGTTCTCTTTTGTTTTTATTTATTGAAGGTTTTTGCGTGTGTCGGATTTCACGGAGTGTCGGGGCATTTATAGTATACCCCGGACGGCATTATACAACCAACAATGTAAATGTAATTATATTGTATCCTTAGAAAATAAAATGAAATAAAATCATTTCAAATTCAGACCCGAAAAGGTTAGTTTGGTTAGCTTGCTATAGAGCTCTTAGTTTAACCGCAAATCGAGTTAACAGATTTCACTCTTGTAACAAACCTACAAGTCCTTGTACGGACCCAAAAATCGGATGTTTTTGAAGGTTGTATTTTTGTATAATGTGAACTTGTGATACATTGGTGGGAAGGTGGCATCTTCAGGATTGAGGCTGTGGCATTTTTATATTTGATAAGATGGTCAGTTCAGAAGAAGATTGCAGTAAAGGAAGTGAAAATACAGTGGACGCTCGTTAACTTGAACACGTACGAAACCAGGGGTGTTCAAGCTATAGGGTTGTTCATGTTACTGGATCGAGATAAACAATTGATATTTTTTTTTAATATTAATGATTTTAAAAGGTAAATAATAATATTATAAATAAAATAATTTTTTATATGAGACGATTTTAAAAAGACATTCACTTTGAAAAATATTGATATTTTACACTGCTTAGCCTGACGCAGTACATTCTGGAAAACATATTTAGAAGAATAAAGCCTTATACATATACTTAAGTAATTTCCTGAGATTCGATTTTACAATTTTGCATTTTGTACCAATATCCTGGGACCTTGCAAACATTCAAACATTAAACTTTGTTCAAGTTACAGAGATTGCAAAATATTTTATTTGTTCAACTTATAGAGCACTTAAGGGAAAAATTCAAGGTATCGAGTCTTACAAATAGCCTGTTCAAGTTATAGAATGCTTAAAAGGAAAAATGAATTGTTCAAGTTATTGGAATGTTCAAGTTATCGTTTGTACAAGTTAACGAGAGTCCATCACTGTAAGTCAAAAAAGTCGTTTTTTTTTTAAATAGATTTTTTATAGTCGTGCGATACCTTGATTGAGATCCTAGATCCAGATTATGCTAGTTTTATGTTGCTAGGGCCTTAATTTGAGCCGCAAAACGAGTTAACAGATTTCACGCTTGTAAAAAACCAACAACCCCTTTACCCACCCAAAAAATTTTATTTTTTGCAAGAGCTTCTTGAGCACCGTAGTAATGTTTTGTGTCTCTCCTTGATCTATCGCTATTTTTACAAAAAATGTTCAGATGAAATAGATAGCTACCGCATTCCTCCCCTTAAACAATTCCACCGTAATATACTCGCACTTCTAGGAATGCTCATCAGTTTACTCTTGAGCCCAACTTTGGATGTATTATACTGTCAAATACAGAGATTCTTTCTTTAGCCGCACCACACGAATGTGGAACGCATTGCCCGCCTCTGTTTTTCCTTGCCATTTTAATATCCAGAACTTCAAAACCAATGTACATCGGTATCTCCTTTCAAAAATCTTCCCATTTTCCTAAAGCTCGTACTGTGTCCCCCATATTAAGAGTAGTCTTACCCCTGTTGTAAGCGTGCATTATAAAAAAAAAAGATATAAACACACAACCTTCAAAAAATCCCAAAAAATCCAATATCTTCGTCCGTTAATAAGTTCTACGTTATAAATATAAGTTGGTTAATAAAGGTTGTAGGGCAATTGAATGCGACACATCTGGATTATCATTAAAGTAAGCTGCTCATGGATATTTAAGAATCGAATCAAATTATACAATCCCTTTGAAATCATCCATTATAGGTATTTCCAATTTAAAACCATCCCCCCAAAGTCTGAGCATAATCATGCGTAATAAAATATATTAATTCCGCTTATATCCAATTTCTTCAAAGTCGTTAAGAATATTAATTTTAATATAAATGCGAAGGCATATGAAACATATTATTTATATATCTGCATTCAATTTCGGAATACAAAATGCAAACTCATCGCCATCATCATCTCGTCCGACAGCCTTGTTTTTTTTTTTTTTTTTTTTTGAGGAAAAAAAAAATAATATTTTATTGGAATTCAAAAGCGCAAAATAAAATCCGACGCAGTAAAAATCCAATTACATTTCCCATGATTTCAGACCAGAGAGTATAGGTGCTGGTATTGGGAGTAGGTACAAACATTTTTGGACAACCTAAATCTGTATACCTATACCTAGAGTAAAAACGAAACCAGCATACCGCATTCAAAGCTATCAAAGTTTGAATACACACAGAAATTTAGACTTTAGAGTAAAAGAGCAAAAGGGGAGGAAGGATAATACCTCCCCCGAGGTTAAGAGGTTTGGTCGTTCAACCAAAATATATAGTCAAAAGTGTCCTCCCCGACATGGTCAATTCCATTTGAGCGAGGGTGCGGCAGGATTGTTTTGGCAAGGCTAAAAAGGGAATTCATATGTTTGTTGTGCTCTGTGGCAAAGTGCATTTGGATTTTAATAGTTTGTCGTATATGACGTTACACTAACCTTAAATGCATTCGGATTACATTTTTATATTTATTTTTGTTTCTTATATGGTACATATCAATTTTTAGGATTTGATGTTTATTGCTGGTCGTATCTTTGGAACATCAAAAAAGGGAATATGAGTTCTCAACTCGTATAATATATTTCAGCTCTGAGCATTGAGCATCATATACATCAGTGAATGGTTTAAAATTAAGAGGAGAAACAGAAAAATTCGTATTTATCGTCAGAGATTTGAAGTGGGTGAAAAGATTTTACAGTTTGCTTTGAAGAATTTCTTAGAAATGATTTTATTCATTCATGTGTGTATGTGGGTAGGAAGTGACTTTTACTTAGTATTAACAAGGTCAAGTCAAGATACCCCAACAACTTATTAAGGGTTGAATAACTTAAAGTTGAAAACTTTTACGTCCGGTCCTTACCTAAGCCAAAGTAGAAAGAAAACAAAATGTGCAGTCTGGAAATTTTACACTCATATTCAAGAGGGTTATTTCATAAGTTATGAGCAAATTTTCGTTCTTCATACCTGAAAGATTCTCCTTCACAGAATTTAAAGTAAAATTTGCAGCAAAATATTAAAGGAATTTTAGTTTTAAAGTTAAAAAAGTGTTATGACATAATGTACGTATGTATATTAGATAGAAAGCCATATGAATCAAAGAATACAAGGTTACGACACATCATTTTTTTTTCATTTTTTTGTTGTAATTTTGACCTCGTGTCGTGACAAAATTCGAGAGAAAAAAAATTAATTCTATGAGAAAATAGGGACGCGAAACTTAAGGGTTATTTAAATTTGTTTTAAAGTAAATTGTTTTTTTTATGATGTTTTTGAATCAGTAACTACAATAAAAATACTAAAACTAGAAGAAAATATGTCTGATATCTTCATTTTTCTACTGCATTCTGTTTTTATGTGCTGTATTTTTTGGCTATTAATTTAATTTCAAACAATTATTTACTTTAAAAATAAAAAAACTTTTTTATCATTGAACTATTCGCACACGAACAATATCTTCACTGAAATTCTCTTGGCTGTGGTCTTTTTGTTGTGTTTTATCTCCAATGACGTAGAAGTGGCGTAAAATCTTGTATTCTTTGATTCATGATCTCGATTAGTTGCCAATTGTAGCCGTCATTGAACATTTGAATTTCAAATTCTATAGAGAGAGCACTACAAAAACCAAAATCTTGAATAAGGAAATCTCTTTTTTTTTTTTTTAATCTTGAAAACAAAAGCTAGCAAATAATTAAATCTCTCTGAATTACAATAATCTGCTTTTAGGTAATAATCTCGCATTTACATCTCGCATCCGAAAATCTTACAAATATCAACTGAAATCTTCTGAATAGCATTGTGTTCCCGTTTAAATTTAGGGAAAAAATGGATAAAGGGAGCTCACCAGTTTAGACTCTAGCTCAAACTATAGTGGACGCATGGGCGAACAGACATGGCAGGGGCAGTACTGCCGTTGTGGTTGAAATTAGACAGCTGAATTTTTCAACACTATACCAACCCATATGTAGTATATCGAAAAATTGAAAGTAACTTAATTTTTTTTCCATTCATGAATATTTATGACATGGACTAAGAATCTTGGCCACATTCTTTGTATTTGATATAATTTAATGTCAGCATTATGAAACCAAATTCTTTAAATCTAAGCTGAAAAAAAATAACAGTTTTTGGTTGATTTTCAAAAATTTCCTTTTAAATAATTTATTTCAAGTAAAAAAAATCAATTCAATGATAGCTCTTGAAGAGCAAGGGAATAAAGTGACTATCAACTTTCTGCCGAATCCGAACGGATGAGGCGAGAGGCACTTATATCCATGACAAAAGATACTTTTAAAGGGTTTGTCACTTCCTCGCAAGAGGCAGTATCCGTTGTTGTAGGTGAACAAGGCTGGGAATCGAACACACACCTCCGACACCACAGTCCAACGAACTACCCATTTACTATCCATTACGCCACTGGCTCCTGCATTATACTTTTCAAAAAATTATCTTACTAAAAAATTTTACACAGGCTTGTGATTTTCCAAAAGTGAATTCAATTCAAAAATTATTGAGCAGCTAGCTAGCCCACTTGGCTTCGCACGTGTAGACAAACCTAAGCTTCGGAATCGAATATGACTGTATGGGTTTTAGATAATCAACTTCACGTTTTGCATGTCTAAATATATAAAAACATGATCCTCTATGTGCAACCTTTATACTTTCCCAACACAGAAGGAATAATTTTTGTAATCAAAAATCACTTTTTTGTTTTTATCCCATTTCACTCTATACATAGCAATCAGTTTTAAATAAACTTTCAACCTAAATTGGGCATTTGTTTTTATTTTTACCACATTTCACATTTTGAAAAAGAATATCCCCAAAGCCATTTCCTAAGAAAAAACCTTTCAAACAAAACAAGAATTTTTTAATATGACATATTTTTTATTTTTACCTCATTTCACCCTATAAATAACAAAAGTTGAAAAATAATATCCCAAAAGCCATTTCCTAACCGCCTACAGCATCACCTGTTGAACGGTAATTGAATTGAACTGAAAAACAAAATGTGCGCCTACATCGCCATCTGTGAGAGTTTTCTGACTACTCTTTCTTCCTAAACCTTCGCGTAGGTATTCAATTTGGTCCAGTCGTTTTCAAGTTTTAAGCATCCGAACACACCACGACCCATTTTTATAAATATATATAAATATATAAATTTCTTAGTTACAATTTGTTCGAACTTAAGTTCGAATGGAGTGGGTATGCTATTCACAAGACTATATAAGTTTCAAGAAATTATGTAAATGTTTGCGTTTGCGCATATATTCTTCGACAGAACCACTCTTAGACAGTTTTCCTATGTTTCAAGTTGAAACTTAATGAGAATCAAGTTCATTTTAGAAAGAAAAAAAAAAACTTAAACATGCATATCATTCGATATTCGTTTGAACGACCTCACGAACAACAGGTAGAGCTCATTAGCATATTTCCGTTCGTTTCTATGGCAAAGTTTCTAGGATCCACCTTCCTGTCTATTTTCCTATACCTAATATGTGCATTAGTTTGTTAATGCAGTGATGGCACAGTGGTGGTTCTCCAGCATTCACCTCTTGATTTGTGCAGAGAATTTCAAGGCATACACCTGACTCTCTCTTTCTCAGAAAAAAAAAAAAGAATTATGTCAATGTACCTACGGATGCAATGTGCGATGTGCTTGGCCTACTAAAATATGCATGAATACGAAAATATACGAATACAACCGCTAAAGCCAACAAAACTAGAAATATGTCGAAGAACCCCCCGGGGAACTATAACACGGCGGCGCGTCGTCATCGTCTTTGTCAGTTGGAGGTTGAAGGTTGGAAGTCGTGCGGCAGAGATGGAACTTGGAATATCCTTCCCGAAATGCTAAAATGAAAAATGCACTCCAGAATTCTGATTTGTACATGGCTTTGGCTATTTGCTATATCTGCGAACGGTATATGATGGTGGAGATGATAATCTGCGGGTTGTAGTGCACCATGTGCAGAATG
The DNA here is from genome assembly GCA_932273885.2 of Leucozona laternaria. Taxonomy (NCBI): domain Eukaryota; kingdom Metazoa; phylum Arthropoda; class Insecta; order Diptera; family Syrphidae; genus Leucozona; species Leucozona laternaria. The sequence goes on along the minus strand of OW026368.1, from coordinate 86,946,117 downwards.
ACTTTCGTTGGATTATATACAACCACGCACGTATGCACATCAAAATGACTCAACCATTTCGCACTCCTTCGGAAAAAAAAATATTCGAACAAAGTTGTGATAGTCTAGAAGGTAGAGTTTGAATTGATGAAACGACGGGACCACAAACAGTTTGAGGAGAACTTCAACATCGATATAATGTTTTATATCTCTCTCATCGTTTTATCGTTATTTTCGTGATTAGTGCTCCACGAAAATAGGCAGTTGCATATAACTCGCAGTTCTGGAAATCGACATAAGGTTTACCATTGATCCCAAATCGAACTCGAAAGTTCCGACGTATATCTACTGCCAATTACAGAAATTCTTTTTTTTTAGCCGTAATACAGTAATATGGGATGAACTGACCGTTAAGAAGATGATGCAATGCGAAAAACGCATATATTCCACATTTGACCTTGAATCGTAACATGGTGCGCCACACGATTTGGCAATAACTTGAAAACGACTGTACGCTACGCGAAGGTTAGCAAGAAGAGTCGAAAAATGTTCAACAGGTGGAGCTTTAGGCACACATTTCGGTTTTTTTTTCAATTTAATTCAATTACCGTTCAACAGGTGGCGCTGTAGGCGGCTAGGAAATGACTTTTGGGACATTATTTTTCAACTTTTGTTATTTGTAGGTTGAAATGGGGTAAAAATAAAAAAAATAATCCGATTTCAGAAATTCCGTTGGTGTTTAAAAGGTTATTTTCAGAAAATTGCGATTTATAGGGTGAAATGGGGTCAAAATACTATAATTATCCGATTTAAGAATTTTTTTTTGTGTTTGAAAGGTTATTTAAAAAAAAATTGCTATTTAAGAAGTGGTGGTTTTTGATTATTTACAAAATTTCTTTCTCTATTGGGAAAGTAATAATGGGTGGATTTAAAGGATTATGTTTTTACATATTTAGCAATTGATAGAGTAAAGTAGGTTAAAATCCTTAACTATTTATATTTTCTGGAATTTTTGAACAACAACAACAACTTAAATGTGCTACCACCAATTCGTTTACGGATTAATTTATAATTCGTTTATTTGGCTAGAGATACAGCTGTTTCAAGGGTGCCAAGCCGCCTATCATCAGTCACCTCTTTATTAGAGGTGCTGAGCTTTAATCCAATTTTATTATGAAAAACTTTCTTCATGCCCACCATAGGGATCGAACCCATGATATCAGATTTGCTCAGTATTAGAAGCCGTATGCACTATACGCATTCCGCAGCCTGAGCCCACTGACTTCACAGATCGAAAATGGGTTGTTTTGGTTTGCAAATTCATTTGTAGCATCAGCATTTTTCTAAGCGCCTTTGAGTATGCTGTCTTGTTCCGCCTCCATTTTTCTCCATGCTTTATTCGAAATTCAATAAAATTGACGGAATAAAGAATGGTCAAGTCTAATAAACAGACATTCTAGTATGAATAGTAGGTTCAATAAATAATAATAATATTTATATTTTCTTTTGTAATTTTTATGCGAAGTTTAGGTTTTGTCTACCCGTGCGAAGCCGGGCGGGCCAGCTAGTACTTTATTTAAGATAAAAGCGTTTAAAAATCTTAGCTTGATTTTTTTTCTGCAGATATGCCTTATTTTTTTACATTCTTATTGGGCTAAGTTTTGAATTTGGACAGTTTATGAATATCATCAGAATATCAATTTAAAATCTCTACCCAAAATACAACCCTAACTCCCAGAGTATTTATAAGCAAGCAAACATCCATCCCTTATAAATGCAGTGTTATGCCAAGGAAACTAATGGTTGGATTAACAAAAAAAAAAGGATGAAAGAAGGTAGCTTCTATAAGGTTTACGACAGATTACATTATTTTGTATTTTTCTTTTAAGAGTCTCACAGAATTGGAATTTAAAAGTTGGTTGACACAAATTCTTTTCACCTAACTTACAAATGGGATACACTTAAATAGTTCAAAAGAAATGCAATGCTATACAATGAACCAACTGCAATTAAATGGTTTTCGCTATAAAAAAGAACATAATATAATTGATTTAAGTGTGAAACTACAGTTTATCGTTTTTGATTTCATTAAACAAAACTTTTTTTTTTGAAATGAAACATGGTTTTTGATGCCACATTAAAACAAACCACGGATTGGAATTACAGTGTTCTTTGAGAGCTATATGAATGTCTAAAGTTTGAAATACAGAAGCTTAAAATATTCAAGAACACACTTAACAAAAAATTAAGGTAACAACATTTTGTAAATAGTTTAGTTTGAAATATAAAAATTTATGCCTGCCAGCTGGCAGCGCGCAGTATTGCTATGCTTAAGAATTAATGTCTTGTTATGAAACTCAAATTCGTCTCACAGCATTGAATATTACTCTTACAATAAGAGCTAAGCATTTTTTAAATTTCGAAGTATACTTAAATCCTATATCTATATCTATTTAAGTCTTACAAGTATCTCGTAATGAAATTAAAACTCTAAACTTAAATTTTAGGGCCAGTTTCACAGTCAGAAAAGTGACACTTAAGTGGGGAATGTGAAAGATTAACTTCCAATATCACAGTGCACTGTTATACCTGAATAAGTGGCACTTTAGTCTCCGATGTTGGTGACTTAAGTTCCACTTACGCTGGCTATGAAATTTAGCTTAAATTCCTAATATGGGAAACTTAAGTGCCACTTATTCCGGTAAGTGTCAACTGTGAAACTGGCTCTTAGTCTTTCCAATTCCATAAAAACACATCAATAAGACTATTCATAAATTTGTTCAAAGATTCTAATAGGAGCTACGACGACAGCTTTGAGTGTCCAACGAACAGCTGTTTTAGTTGAATGGTACAGTGCGTGCTTTTTGTTCAAAAAACTTGCTTCTTCTCAGGTTTTTATTAGATTAGCTATTTGATTGGTGGTGACATTTATAAGTTCAGATTTCAATCAAAAGTTTGATTGTTTTGGTGTCGAGAAAATTTCTTCGGTCGATTTTTTGTTCTCTTTGTTTTGATGTACATGATTTCGGGATTGTGAAACTAGTAATAGCGAATTTGATCATAAATATTATGACAACAATTTTTACCACCGCAATATACCTACCAAACAAAAAGCACACATCTCAAACTGACGGTAGTAAATATAATTGGTGTTAGTGAAAAGAGGAATCAGTCTGCCGAAAAATCGATCACTCGTTCTCTTTTAAATAATTTCTATAGGAAGAGGCGCACTCTTTTAGAAAGAGTTAAGAAAGCTTTAAGAGATTTACAAAGCAGCAACTTTATTTTCATTTGCTCAAGAGGCTCTCATAACTAGGCCATTTAAGACTTTTAACAATCTTATAAGAATCTAAAACAACTCGTCAAGAGTGTCTTTAGCTCCCTAAAATAAGTCTAGTAAAGATTTCGGAACAACCAAAAATTTAAATGACCGCCCAGCCTGACATTGTCGTTTCCGACAAAGAATTGCTTTATAGAGATTTTAGTTTATCATTTTGCAAAATCGGTGTCATCTCATAGTGTAGTTTTTAGGAAACTCGAGGTAAAACACTAAACATTTCATTCCGCAATCATGCCGATGCGGTAGGACAACGACAAACAACACAAGAATATTTTGGTTGTCTTGTCCTTGCTTGCATGCTTGTCCAAAAAATGAATGCTATTTGAGTTCCGTTTGTGCTTCTGTCGGTCGTCCGTTGTTCGAGTGTTTCCCAGTAGGTACAATGTTTTTCTCTTCTCCTAAAATGAAAAAGGATCCATCGAAAAAATATTTCTTGTCTATGATTTATTATACACAATACATATCTACACTTTTTGCTTCTGCCGATGATATGTGTGGCGTGTGTGCTATACCTATTCAAGTTCATACATATTGATGAAGGTTCGCAGACTTTTCGGAAATGGACTTTCGATTCATCAGTTTTGAATAAAAGTGCTGGAAGATTTTTTCTAAGAATTCGAAAAGTTATGTTGGATTGGGAAGTTTGGGCAAAATGTAAATTCCTCATGGTTGTGATTGTTTCATTTTATGATTTTTTTTTTGCTGGCTGAAATGGTTGTATTGTAGAATGTATATGGGATTACTCGATGCAGAAAATATCTGCTGGATTTGTATTGTAAAGGGTGTTTTTTTTTAGAGGTATAGAACTTTGAAATAGAATAAAACAAAGACGATTTTTTTAAATTGACATGAAATTTACTTTATTTGAAAGATAATCTTCTGGCATTATAATTTAAATATGATTTCAAGCATATGACCGCCACGGCTGGCTCGGACGTAATCTAATCTCGAGGTCCAATTTTCGATGACTTTTCCCAACATTTGTGGCCGTATATCGGCAATAACGCGGCGAATGTTGTCTTCCAAGTGGTCAATCGTTTCGGGCTTATCGGCGTAGACTAACGACTTCACATATCCCCACAGAAAAAAAACAAGCGGCGTTAAATCGCACGATCTTGGAGGCCAATTCACGGGTACGTATACTTGAAACTATGCGGTTACCAAACGTTCAATTCAATAAATCAATTGTGGGTACAAGCTGTGTGACATGTTGCGCCGTCTTGTTGAAACCACAACTCCTGCACATCATGGTTGTTCAATGGCTCCATAGCGGTAACCATTGACTGTAACGTTCTGGCATGCATCGTTTTCAAAGAAGTACGGACCAATTATTCCACCAAACCATAAAGCACACCGAACAGTCAGTTTTTGTAGATGTAACTGTGTCTCAACATACACCTGAGGATTATTATCACTCCAAACATGACAGTTTTGTTTATTGACGTATCCATTTAACATTCATTTGAAATGCCAAACGAAACTAAAAATAAATCACTTGACAACTGACCAAAAAGCCGCCAGTTAAAATAGTATTGCCAACTTAAATTTCTATACCCCTAAAAAAAACACCCGTTATAAACAAAAATCCTATTCAAGGAATTTTTAAATCCATACTTGCATTAGGTAGGTCTCAGAAGGAGAATTCTTCATCTACATTTTTAATGATTAATTTACTTTTTTTAGGCAGCTCATTAGCTTTATTGGCTTGCACACCGTTAGGAACGCTTTTCAGTTTCTTTATATTTGATTGGGACGTTATGTTAAAAACAGAGAATCTCTCCTTGGGTGCACCACAACTTATATGGAATTCTTTTTCCAACTCAAATTATTCTATATCCACACCAGCGATGACAACTGAGGCTTTTCATGCTTTCTAGGCATTATTCCACTACCTGAAGTTTTGAGAATTATTTTTTTTTTCGAAGCATTTATTCCCATTTTTGATAATGATTTCAGATTTTTAAGATAATTAAGTCTTCTTTACCTAATAGGATTTTTAGAAAATTGTTTTTTCTTCGGTCTTTGGCAACTTTAAGATCATTAGTCTGGAATTTTTAAGTAAATTGGTTAAGCCGAAAATCGCTTTTGAAATTGTAAAGAGGTAAGAAACGGCGATTTTCAAGTTGAATTTTGGTACTGTCCGATACAGCGAAGGCGTGTGTATTTATTTTTAATCGATACATTGGTACAAATATGACAAATTGATGTTCATGAATCAATATAATTTTCACGTCAGTCGTTTGTATTTTCTTTAGTGGTAAATCGTGTTTAACGAGACGAAAATCGTGTTAAAATTGCCCAAAAACTCAATTTTTTTAAACAAAAATAAATGAGTCCAAGTAAGATCGCCGGGACGAAACGCCAATTTTTATGGACTAAAGGCCGTTAAAAGCTATTTTGAAAAAATAAATGCTTTTTTTAAATTCTTAACGTGCAATACCTCGACGGAAAGGTAGCAACTCCCAGATCACGAATATTTTGTTTTTAGGGTGCTAGGAGTCTTAGTTTAGCTGCAAATCGAGTTTGGAGATTTCATGTTTGCTCTGAACGTACGAATTTCTTTAAAGATAAAACAAATCTGGGGGGTCATTCCGTAATTTTAAAAACGATAATCGTCTAAACGATAATCGTGCACATTATCGTCATCAATTTGCTTCACGTAACAAAATCACTATCGTCTCGTCAATCGTTTATTATAAATCACAGTTTGAGAAGGATTGACTTTTCAATTATTGTCATAATTGACAATTCTGTAATTTATTTTTGTCAGTAACGCCCAAAAAATATCAATTTTTATTTAGAAGAAGTGAAGAAAAGTGCAGGCAAAACGTGAAGTCGCCTAAACAAATCGGTTATCCACCTATCCTTCAAACTACATATGTAATTATAATTAATTATAGGGCTTTCAATTGCAGCGGGCAGATTTTGACGGTGATATCTATTAAATCTGTTGTTTATTATTTACTGATGCCAAATCACCATGGCAAGTTACACGATTGAATGACACGTCCAATTGATAGAACTATAATATAAAAATCTTTTAGGCAACGATACGTGCGTTGCGGCCATTTAACGGTTTACATGGTTGTCTTTCAAAGTCGATTATCGCCAAAGGTTTGTGCCCAAATTTGAGTCGACCAATTCAGTGGACAATCAACCAACGCCTTTGCGTCAACGAAACCCAGGATCAACCGAAAATATCTACCCGCCCTTATTGAAAAACCCTACATTTATGATAAAATGCATAAATTGCTTACAAAAAACAAAAAAGACGACACATGACGATTGTTCAATTGCTAACGATTTAACGATCACGTTTTGACTATTTTTGAGTTGCGGAGAGCAAATTTTCGATCGTCAAGACGATATCTTTCAGTCGATTGTGATTATTGCTTTAACGTGATTCAAAGCTGTCGTCAAAACGATATCGTGCACACAGAAAAATAATGTAATGTAAAATCAAAACGATGAATTGTTGATTTTAATGGAATGCGATTTTATTTTTCTGCACTGATTTCATTATAATTTAATATTTTTTCATTTTGGTTTAATATTCCAACATGTCATTATGAAAAATAATATATTTTATTTAACAATAAGCAAGATACAAAACAAATCATCAGACTCTATATTTTGTTTTAATACAGGTTTCAATAGTTTTAACATTCAACAATGTTAAAACAAAATTTTTTCACATAGAAATTCAAAGATGAAATTGTTTATTGTTAAAACAAAAATTTTGTTCATTTAGGTAATTGAGACAGATTAAAACAACATCTGGAAATTGTTAAATAAACTTTTAGTTTTACGTTAAGGAAAGATAATTAAAACAACAATCCTTAATATACTCGCACAGCCACCATTAACTTCTTGTCAAAACTATTAGGTAATAGTCATTTTAACCATCATTTATTGTAAAAACAATTTTTTTCAAATAGAAATTCAAAGATACAAATGTCTTTTTAAGAAAAACAGTTTTTTTTATAGAATTAAAAAGTCAACACAGAATAGGTTTAAAAATGAATGGGTATTTTAGACATATAATTTCTTATTTTAAGTGACTCAAGGCATGCCAACAGTGTAACAATGTGGGCAACTTAAAAAGGTTATAGATTGTTATTTTCTAGCACGCTCATATTTATAATTCTGATAAATTTTCATAACTTATAACTTAGCATTTCTATAGTCTGTCCATTACTTATTACGACAACAAATTAACCCGTTATAAATGCATTTTTATAACGCATACAGACTTAAACAACTTTGTTTCATCATTGAATCGTATCAAAATAAGATTGGGTCGTGTCGAAACAATTCGAAACTAAGTGAAATAAGATTGATGGTTGTTAATATAATATAAAATCATGTTGAAATAATATTATTAATAATTGAATTCTACAAAATTTGCCAGAGATGCCGTTATTTTTTGGGATGTAGATACTAGCAACATTTAGAGCAAGTTTAATTATTGTACAGGATGATCTAGTAGCTAATAAAAAAAACTCTTTTTCCTAAAGCAGTTTACATATAGCAAAGGACTAAAAACCAATTGCAGTACTTCCTTGCATGAACCAATGTGACTCTTCTAGTATGTCTGTCTTTAGTATAATCCAATAGTGCATAAGCACCGAGAAACTTGTGCTCGGTTAAAACAAAATTTAATGTTCTTGAAACAAAAATCTTTAAAATCCGGTGTGCTAAAAATCTGTTTCATGAAAAATGGTGGTGGAATGTACTAAATGCCCCAAAAAAATAGTTTTATAAGAAAAAAGTAGTTTAAGAACTTTCAGGTTTTCTCAAAAAATGTAAAAATTTAAACTTTTGCGGTTAACATTTTATCGTTCTTTATTTAAAAAATATGATTAAAACATATAATTTTTAGCGTTCCCCTTGCAAATAGTTACAGCATCGAATTTTGAAATACATTATTTTTTAGTTACGTAAAATTTTGAAAAAAATCATAGTAAACAAGTTAGAACTAAAAAGGTTTTAAAAAATATATCAAACGAAGCAATATCATATATGTGTCACTTTATTTTTGGAAGCAATTTTCTAAGCCCAGTAATAAAAATACTCAATATAAAGATAAGAAACCTTCGTACGTACGTTTCACTCCCCAAACCCCATTTGATGCTTAAATATCAGCTGTTCCAAAAAACTAGAAAAACGTGAAGTTTTGTATCACCCACTAACAATAGTTACCTATTCATATTTCACTCTTTTACAAAGGTGTCATCGACATGAAATATATTATGTCCTGCAAACATGAACACCCTTTACTTTTCAATTTGATGTCTTACGCTTACGCATACAGTGACAACCAATTATCCCGTTATGTTGAATGCATTTTATAATGCATACACACTAAAACAACTTTGTTTCAACATTGAATCGTATCGAAACCAATCGAAAATCAATGAAACAAAATTGATGGTTGTTAATTCAAGGTAAATTCGTGTTAAGTTAATATGATAAGAAATTGAATTCTACAAAATTTACGAGAAGCTCCGTTAATTCGGTCGAATGAAGAGTCTGATAATATTTTAAAAAAGTTCGATCAGTACATTTCATTTTCGGTCAAGTCGCGGTGCGGGTCGCAAGTGAAAAGTGAGATAACTATGGATTCAATAGAAATCTTGTCTACTTCATCTGTTAATCCACAGATAGAAGAAGTTGATGAAATAATAAATTTTGTAACGGACCAGTTACCAGTCATTAAAGAAAGCAAAAACCAGGAGATAAGTTTAATTTGATGATAATTAAAGATTTTTTAAAAGGTAATACCTATCCAAATTAATTTTAAGAGAATAGTAACAGTCTTATCTTTGTGGCAATATATTTTTAACTATTCGAGAAATAGTTAGTTGATTAGTGAACAAAATAACAATTTAATTTCTTTTGTAGAAGCTCCCATTGATTATTAAAGCTTAAGATATTCAGGAAGCTATTCAACCTATTGGTCTCCGTGCAGGTTTCCGAGAAACATTATTCATATATTCGATTAGTGTTTTTTAAATTTTATTTTTAGAAGCTTAAACTGCTTTTACTAGAAAGTTATATTATATTAGAAGACATTTATTTCAACTTTTAAAATTTTCAGGAATATTATTTCGCTTCAAGCGGAAAGAAAGAAATCCTGGGGGAAAGCTGTGGGACCGGTATGTCAAAACTAAAAAGCAAAGCGCTCACGGTGGAAAAAAAAAAGACTGTTTAACATAATTGGAGGATCAACAGAGTTTAAGGATAAACTATGAAAATTAATATTTTTTAACAGGATTTGGCATTTTGATTCAACAAGAGAATCAAAATGAATCAATAGGAATCATCTCGTTACTTTGACATGGAGACTCTTTTGTTTTAGTAGGACTTGTCGTAACGATTCAACATGAATCGTCCAATTAGTTTAAAATGGGAACGATTTCATTTTAACAGGATTTGTTAAATAGATTCAACATGGGAATCAAAATGATTCAATGGGATTGTTCGAGTTATTTTACAGGGCATACCAAATTGTTTTAACAGGATTTCTCAAATTGATTCAACATGAAGATCAATTTGGTTTAAAACGAATCAACTCATAATGAGATGTTATAGTAACATGAAGAAAGATTGAATTCAAAGTGATTATAATATGAAAAAAACATATTAAAATACCATGAAACACCTATGAAGCAAAATTATTGATTAAAAATGTTGAATCATATTTATTTTTTTTAAATTTACGTTGTTTTTTTTCTGTGTGTGTGGCGATAATCGAATTACGGAATGATCCCCGTGAAAAATTGACAAATCCTCCAAAAGTTTCTCTTGTCATGAAAAAGTGCCTCTCAACTCACACCTTTGCCGTTCGGACTCGGCAGTAAATTCTAGGTCCCCTCTATTCTTCCAAACTAACACACACACATAGGGATGATTGAGATTTGTCTTCTAAGTCACTACAGGTATATGCCCTAGTTCTTCCCGAGCTGTCGCACCAACAAATGAATTTACTTACTTACTCAGGGACAGAAAAAGTAAAATGAGCTTTGTTATTTTTTTTTGTAAATTAAAGGCTTTACTATCTAGATATGAAGAGGAAGACTTCATTATTTTTCTTTCTATTAAGTGTTTCCTAATTAGCGTATTCTACCTTGGCTTGGTAAAATTTAAAGAAATCTGATTTTGATTAAACTTAGAACAAACAGAACATGATAAACATTTTAAGAAACTCATTTGTAATTCAATTTGACTTTCCATTAACTCAAACTCAGCCGCATTAACAACAGAAACACTTCACAGCAGTGGCAGAGAGGTCCTTTCAATTTAAAATACTTTAATATTCATAAAGCAATGTTAATGAATAGTTATGTGTGTTCCACGTGATTACAATTGACCATTAACTGTTTATTTAAGGATATCCGCACAAGGTTGGTTGAGTAAGCTAAATAATTGTCATTATCTTTTTTTAAGACATTAAATAAGATTAATTAGGACATACAGCAAAAAAAAAAAAAAAAGTATTTATATGTAGAGACCTTTCTTAAGCTTTCTATAATCTGTTCGGATTGATATCAGATTATTATCAATTATTAAAAAAAAATCACTGAAAGTTTATTCTGCGATTTCGTCGTAGTTCATAGCATAGGCATTAGTATAATACTAGGAAAAAACAACTGTATATGTCCAGTTGATTAATTACCAAACATCAGAGCTTAGTAAAAGCTAACATCAATTATTCTTGTTTAACAAAACACTTTGTGGAGGTGAGGTACCTATGTACATAATGTATATCTAACTATAAGCACCTAAAGCTGATGTGACTACATCTATTTCATTGGGACACTCGCAGTTAGTATATTTATAAATAGTTTTGAATTAATGATTAAATAGATTCGGTTAGTGAATAAATGTATAAGCTTTCCACTAAAGTGTACGTATTTGATTTTTTTTTATTTTTTTTTTGGATTAAAAAAAAATATTAAATAAAAAATACATTTATTGTTTTGAAGTTATTCAATTGAAATTTGTCAAATTAGAATAAATTGATGTGGCAATTAAGAGAATTCACACACAAAAACTAAACACCTATAGCTACCTTTTCAACTGAACAAAATAATTCCCAGAAAAGGTTTTTGTGGTTTCAAGTGCGGTGACCACAGAAAACTATACGTGTTCAGTATACAGTGCCATTAAATTTAAATTTTTATTTATTTGCGTTTGTGGTTTTGTGGGTTTTATACTTCGTTGCATGATGTGGATTAAGTTTGAGGGAAAGCGTTAACACCTCTCTTTGAATAAAAAAAAAAACAAGACAAAATAAAAATTAAAGTTTTAAGTTTTTTTTGTTGATTTAAAATAATTTTTTCAATATACCTTACCTATGTATGTGAATTTAACAGTATATGGACTTAAACACAATTTTTTCGTCATTGAGTTGTTCTGAGTGTTTCATCCAAAAATTCAAATTTAAACATTTCCGTTTTTTTTTCGCCTCGGTCTTCTGACAGATGCATGTTAATGAATAACATTCTTCTAATAAATGACATGAGTATAAGATGTATTTTTGTGGAATTGATTGAGGTCTTTAATCTGGGGAAAATTTATTTTTTTGTTGATGATGGAAATTTTTGTTTTTAAATTGCAGCTACTGAGGCTCTTGGTCTTAGATGGGGAGTTAACACAAAAACAGAACGACACGGAAGGAGGTACCATCAAGCAGGTAACAGCACACCTTAAAAAACTTGTGTGAGTGCCGGGACTCACGGTTAATATGCGTAAATATCAACGTTGGTCCAATGGCAGTTTTGAGTATCCGCATATTTGGATCCTTATGCAAAGTCGTCTATATGTTGTTGACTATATGTGCACGGATACAAAACGGACAAGTTTGCTTGAAGGGGATCTTAAAGTTTTTGTCACTGAACGTATGCAATATCCTACTATGCAGATTTTTGTAACGTAACGTGATACATCGTAAAGTGTGACCTCGTTACGTCGTTTTTTTATTTAATCTAGCACCGCGTCGGCCGGCATAGATGTTTACACACCAATGTTACAAAAATGTCTCCCTGGTTCTTTGCCAACAACAACCTTCAACTGCAGGAGGGAGAGTCCAATATTTTATGTAAACTCTTATCAACAAAAAAAAGTTGATAAAGCTCCCTTTCGAAGGCTGTTACTTAAGTTCTAAGGTAAGGATCTTAAAATTAAAGGTATTTAAATCGAAAAAACAATCGATATGAATTATTCCGGAGTGTAAAATAATTTTCCGTTGTGATGTCATCAGTTCAACTTTCTAAAGGGTCCGCCAAATAACTTTTTTTTTTTGAAAATGGCGCAAAACATCGAGTGTAGCTTCGGCTGTGTGGCACGTAGCGCCGCCGTCCTGTTGAAACCAAATGTTGCCAATATCCTAATCTTCAATTTTTGTGAACAAAAATTCGTTCAACATGGGCCGATAACGATCGCCATTGACTGTAACGGCCACTCCTTGCTCATTTTCGAAATATGGCCCAATTATGCCTCTGGACCAAAATCCGCACCAAACAGTGACTCGTTTTGGGTGTATCGGCTTTTCAATGTATGCGTGCGGGTTTTCTGTGCCCCAAATGCGACAATTTTGCTTGTTTACTACCCGCCAAGATCAAAATGAGCTTCATCTGAAAAGATGATTTTTTTGGCAAAATCGGCATCTTCTCTAAGTCGATCGCAGGCCCACTTAGCGAAGCGTATACACAACCATATTCGTTCAGCGGAAAGATAAAACTAATTATCTGTCAAATCAGACATGAGCTAAGTATTACCATTCACGAAATAAGCACTAGTTGAAAAAAAAACTTTAGATGGCGGAACCTATTAAAAATGGATCGTGGTGTGTTCGGATGCTTAAAACTTGAAAACAATTGGACCATCAAATTGGATACTTCCTTGTGCTGGTTTGTTTGTAATTGCTACGCGAAGGTTTAAGAAAAAAGAAAAGTCGGAAAAACTCTCAACAGGTGGTACTGTAGGCGCACATTTTGGTTTTCAGTTCAATTCAATTTTCATTCAACAGATGGCGCTGTAGATGGTTAGGAAATGGCTTTTGGGATATTTTTTTCAACTTTTATTTATAGGGTGAAATGGGTTCAAATTAAAATAAATGTCCGATTTAATAAATTTTTTTTTCAAAGTTTTTTCTTAGGAAATGGCTTCAGTTATATTCTTTTTCAAAATCTTAAAATTCGTAGGGTGAAAAGGGGTGAAAATAAAATAAAATTTCCGATTTTAGAAATTTTTTTGGTGTTTGAAAGGTTGTTTTTTAGTAGATGGCCCCAGGGATTTTTTTTCAGAAAGAGCGAAAAGTAGCATCTGATTTCAAAAATTATTTTTGTGTTTGAAAGGCTATTTAAAAAATTGCTGTTTATAGATTTGATAAAAACAAAAGTGGTTTTTGATTACAAAAATTCTTTCTGTGTTGGGAAAGTAATAAAGATTGGACTTAGAGGATCGTGTTTTTACATATTTAGCCATTCATAACGTGAAGTAGGTTAAAACCCATAAAGTACCTAGTATTCGATTACAAAAATTAGTTTAAATATCTGTTTATATTTTCTTTTGTAATTTGTATGCGAAGCTTGGGTTTGTCTACCCGTGCGAAGCCTAGTGGGCCAGCTAGTAATTAATAATAAATCTAAGAAAAAAAATAAATATCTAAACCCATGCGAAAAGGTAAAACCTTACAAAGACTATTCGAAGTGCTATTTATACATTTGGATAAAATTCTAGTGTCTTTTATGAATTTAAAATTTCAGGCTAATGAGTTCATCACATAGCCGTCTATATAACCAATTTCGAACATATGGTAAATTTTATCTGGAGATCACCAAGGAGTTTGCGAAGTTCTGGTTTTTCTTTAATCTTTTTTACATTTAACGAAAAAGACCAAGATTAGGAGTTCCTATACTCATAAAACTACTCAAAAATTTTATTGAGAGATATTAATGTAGTGTCCTAAATACAGTTACAAATTCAACTTAATTTTTTTTTGTCTAGAGAAGTTGTAGGCTCTGTCACGGGCTTGGTGTTTAACAAGTCGAAGTCTTCTAGTTTTAAAAACATTGAATAAATAAATATATGTATACCTATACAAACATAGGTATATACATCGTTTTTTTTTAAATAAATAAAAAGAAGAAAATAACTTAACCATCATTAAAAAACTAAAAACTATATTATTCCGCGTAGTGATCTTTGTATTACCAATCTCATCGCGGCTGTTGAGAAAGTGGATATATAAACTTGTATTCCAAAAAAATGCATAATACAAGCCTTTTATGTTCCTCATCCCACTATGGGACTCATCCCACAAACCAAACCAAATAAAAGTCTGTCCGACTGAAATCGTAAAATTATTTGATACCCCATTCGGGATATTCCTAATGGGATATTGGTATAGGTACTTTAATGCAACCTAAAAAGTGCATTTATTAAAAAAGCTTGTCGTACCAACGGTTTTGCAAATGCGTTTGTAATGCTGTCGATGGCGGTAGTAATGTAAGTTGAATCAAAAACTAAAAACACCAATCCTATGAAATGTAAAACAATTAGTTGTAAGATTCTTTCTAAATCATACTTGAAACATGAGATTTACATTGCATACCCTTTGTTCAAATATCAGTTCCTTATACTCTTCTCAAAAAGCAAATGTTAAGAACAGCTTCAAGGGATTTAACTTACTATATACAAACAAACAAACAAACAAAAAAAGGAATCCAATTAAAACCGACTTCTTCGTCAATATAGAATCAAGTACCTACGTAGATATACCTCCCATAATTATTAATTAACGCGTTTTACCATCTTAACTACAGCCAAGTGCATTGCTTTAAAGTGTTTGTTATCCTTAAGCCCCGCTCTCTACAATTCTCATAGCTCCTTACACACTCTATCATGGACCATGATAATGCTAATGCTGATGATGGTTGTCGGTTGGTACAACATCTAAACACACAGTCATCAGCTAAATCAACAAACAAACTCTTGCTGTGCAAAACACAATAAATAAGGCTTCAAAAAGAACTTATTTAGAGAGAGAGTTTATGTGCCTTTCATTAAAGAGAATTAAATTTTAAATGGGACTAACGTAATTAGAATTGCAAGCAATGGACTATGGAGGTTGGACGAAGAACGTAGTAAGCAAGTCGTATAGTTGACTGCACAGTCAAGGTCTTTAGTACTCAAGTTAAATATTCTTTTGTTTGAAGTAGAAAGTAATGTTGTATGTATGTGTATTGTATAGTGTATAGGCTTTTCCTTATACCTGAATTATTGTTCTACTGCCCTACTGCTACTAATCTCTATTTTATTGTGTTCTATACAGACAAGGCAAGGCAAGGCAACACATACCTTACCAACCTAACTCGAATGAGTTCCACAAAGAGACATCCGGAATAAGGGAATGCGCATGACTTCCCTTAAAATAGTGTTGCTTTGGCATCTTTACGTAGGTATAACGGAGTAGCCTTAAAGGTGCTAGATTTGTCATCATCAGCAAAATGTACCTGACAGCCTGACACACAGATGTGTTGCTGTTCAGGTGTTAATCAAACCCAAAAAATGAGGTTTATAAAATTAAATAAACAGTTGTAATAGAAGTCGAAGATTAGTAGAGTTAGTGTCGCAAATATGGCCATGGCCATACTTAACTATTTTTTAAATAAAACAGTCAGTTTTTCAGTGGTTATAGAAATACTTAAAGAAATTACATAAATTGTAATCAGCCTTCATAACATAAAAACTTACTTGACTAAAAATGTATAAATAAGGAAATAGAAAAGCTCATTTAAACCCTTCACAAAAAAGTTCTGCTAATATTTTTTTTTAATTTTCAATTTGTAGGGTGAAATGGGCTAAAAAAAAATTGTCCGATTAAAGAAATTCTTTTTTGTTTTAAAGATTATTTTAAAAAAATGCTATTTATAGAGTAAAATGGGGAAAAAATGAGACGATGGTTTTCGAATACAAAAATTGTTTCTATGTAGGGAAAGCAATAAAGTTCGGACTTAGAGGATCATATTTTCACAAATTAAAGCTTTCATAACGTGGAGTGTGTTAAAACTCAGAAGGTAGTTTTCGATAACAAAAAGTAAAAAATTATATTTTCTTTTGTAATTTGAATGCGAATCTTAGGTTTGTCCGTGCGAAGCCGGGACGGCCAGTTTATGAATAAATCAGTTAATTATGCAAACAACGGAAACCCTGTGCGAGCTTTAAAGAGGGAAAGGCTTATGCTAGTCAATGTAACCAGACTATTCACACTATTAGAGAAAATGCCTCAGTTTTTTCATGGAAGTCCGTTTTCTTATAATTCATCTTCTAAGCCTTAATCATTCCAGATCATTCGGTTAATCAGTCATCCCGTTAGTATATAAGCTGTTAGTCTCAAAAGTATCAATTTTTTTATTTCATGTTGTCTGTGATTTGTTTTGAAAAAGCATTACAGGTCGATTTGTTTGTTTTGTTGTCGGTTTAGTTACATAACTTATAAAAACTCAAGAACGGCTGGACCGATTTTAACAATCTACGATTTGTTGGATTTGTCTTCGCCCTGAATAGCAGAATAACTTTACAAATAAAAAAAATCACATTTTGTAGGGTGAAATGGGGTAAAATGAAAAAGACGTATTCGATTAAAAAACTCGACCTGTGTTTGAAAGGTTATTCTTATGAAATGGCTTCAAGGATATTTTTTTTTTAACTGTAATTTGTAGGATGAAATGGGGTAAAAATAAAAAAAATTGTCCAATTAAGGAATGTCTTTTTGTGTTTGAAAGGTTATTTTAAGTATGGATGGCCTTAGAAATATCTATTTTCTAAAAATTTTGGTATTTATAGGGTGAAAGGGGGTAAAAAAGAAAAGTGCTATACGATGTTAAAAATTTTGTTTGTGTTGAAGAGGTTCTTTTTAAAAAATTTGATATTTATAGAGTGAAATGAGATTAACACAAAAAAGTGTTTTGTGATTAAAAAAAATTCTTACGACGTTAGGATCGTAATAAAATACTCAGATGATTACGTCTTTACGAATTTTGCCATATTCATAACGTGAAGTGGGTCAAAACTCAGTATGTAGTATTCAATTACAAAAAGTAGCATATACATTTTTATCTATATTTTCATTTATAATTTGTATGCGAAACTTAGGTTTTTCTACCCGAGAGAAGCTGGGTGGGTCAGCTAGTTAATTATTATAAATAACTTTTTATAAAAAATCACTCTAACTTTTTTTAAAGCTATTTCAAATATAAAAGTAAAGTTGTGCATTTTATTCATCTTCCGCTCTTGTTTCTCCTAAACCGTTTTTTCATAAAATCTAAATCTATACATTCGAATTTCCAATTAATCGAATAATTTAAATCATATCTTATAAAGTACAATATCATGTATATAAATCTACTGTTTGCCGTAAACATCTATTTATATAGTGAATAAGGATATGTAATGAATGTAAAATGTTAGCCTATAGGGTATACGGATGTCGGATGTGAGGATATGGCGGATACGGATATTGTCTTACCACACACACATACACACATACACACACACACACATACACCTAAACCTGCAACTATTTTTGGGGAAAAACTAAACACTTTCAGCAAACATCACAGTTGCTGTTGCAATCACAGCAATTGTTAGGATATAGGATACATTTTACATTTCTTTTATTTAACTTGATGGTGCTGTGTAATCGGCTTATCAATAGATATACAAACATATCTACAGAATATAACGGGCTCAACACATCCAAACCAAAGTGGATGTCTGAAATGATTGTTTAATCTTTGTGCATTTAATTTTCAAAATTTCTCTGCGGCTTAAAAATTTGGGGTTGAGTATTGTGGGTTGATGAGGTTGTATAGTTGAGGGATAGTGAATTCATGGTTGCCTGTGATAACATGCAACTACAACACATTTCGATAAGAATATTATTACTTGGCGCACTTGGTTGCGGGTATGTTCGTGGCGCGTGGCGCGTGGCATGCGACTTGGCTGAGGGTATACAATTATGGTGTGAGGTCTATATCATGTTATAGACGAAATAGGGTGATGGTGTGTATGTACATACATACAGAGATAAAAGCTTTGATACAGTTTATGGCTATGCAATATATATTTAGGCATATATGTGAGGAAGTAAAGTAGGTAGATGGAAATGCATTGATGCTTGGTGGTGCGGAAGAATGCCATTTGAATATTTGAGTTGGTCCCTCGGTAGTAATATTTGATGTCATTTTAATCAAAAATGATTAAAAATTATATATTTACCTACAAACAAGCGAATGGCAATGGAATTTTGAATAACATATATTCTAAATGCATAGGGGGGGGGGGAGTCCATAGGATAACGCTTAATTGGTTTGGAATGCCATTTCTGATGTTGAAATATGTGCTCATTTTGATAAATGGCGCGAATGAAGATTAAAATTGGGTTGACTAAAGGTATAGGTAATCTAAAAATACTTTAGTAAATTCAAACAAAAATCATTAGGGTTTCAAACCATGGATCTCGATACAATATTGAGGATAAACCTTTGATGAATTTAAATGGAGGTAGGCTTAATTTTTTGTTCATATGAAATTAGTTGGAGTATACCTAATAATTGGAAAGCTGGAGATCTTTTCGATAGACTTATAATTTAATTAGTTTTGTATCTAACTGTATAAATGAGCTGCTTATTAGGTACCATACCATACCTACCATATCAATCATAAAAGGAATTTAAATGCAAATCAAAGGTATTGAAAGTCTTCCTTGTGTATTATAAACCTCTATATATGTATAGGTACATTATATATACCTACTTACATTACCCCGTGGCGTAATGGTAGGTGCGTTTTGGACTGTCACGCCATAATTTTGTTTTCGATATCACGACGCATACACCTACCAACCCTCGTACTCAATTATTGGTTATATTTCCACACCCAAGATTTGCTGTCAGCTCTTAGACTTTTATTTTTTTTTTCAATATTTTAATTAAATCTAATCAATCATTTTATTAAAAATATTCCTGCGTTTCGACTTTAATTTTTTTGAAGCAAAGTTCACATATAAAATTCAAAATTGAAGAACTAATGTGCCGAAAAATTATTTTGTGGGCTAAATTTTGAGGGATTAGTTATGTACAATAGGAATAAGCAAGAATAATGGAAGCTTTAAATTGGCATGAAATTTACTTGATTCGAAAGATAATCTTATGGCATTATAATTTAAATATGATTTCAAGCATATGACCGCCACGGCTGGCTCGGGCGTAGTCTAATCTGGAGGTCCAATTTTGAATGACTTTTTTCAACATTCGTGGCCGTATATCGGCAATAACGCGGGGAATCATGGTGAATCGTTTTGAAATTATCGGCGTAAACTAGCGACTTCACATATCTCCACAGAAAATAGTCAAGCGGCGTTAAATCGCACGATCTTGGAGGCCAGTTCACGGGTCCGTATACGTGAAACTATGCGGTTACCAAACGTTTCCTTCAATAAATCAATTGTGGCACGAGCTATGTGACATGTTGCGCCGTCTTGTTGAAACCACAACTCCTTCACATCATGGTTGTTCAATGGCTCCATAGCGGTCACCATTGACTGTAACGTTCTGGCCAGCATCGTTTTCAAAGAAGTACGGACCAATTATTCCACCAACCCATAAAGCACACCAAACAGTCAGTTTTTGTGGATGCAACTGTGTCTCAACCTACACTTGAGGATTATTATCACTCCAAATATGGCAGTTTTGTTTATTGACGTATCCATTCAACCAAAAGCTTAACAAAATTCGCATATGAAAATTGGGATCAACGGCAATCTTGTTTTGGGCCCATTTGGGCACAATTTGGAAGCGTTGTTCAGGCGTCAGTCTATTATCATGTTGAAATGACAAACCAAACTTAAAATAAATCACTTGACAGCTGACAAAATGGTAGCCAGTTAAAATAGTGTTGCCAACTTAAAGTTCTATACCTCTAAAAAAAACACCCTTTAATATAAGTGTCTAAATGAAGTTTGACTCCCTTCATGGCTTATTAAACGGATTCGATAAAATCAAGGTCATTGTTTAGTTATGATATAAAACCTTGCAATATTAACTCATTGGTTTGAGTTACTATATCTTTAAGTTTTACGCTTTCAATTTAAACGTATCCAAAAAAGCAACTTTGAAGTGTAATTTTTTTACCAACTTTTATGAATTTGGTTCAGTTTTATAAATTTTGTCAGTTGATTCGTTTTCCTTTAAAAATCTTAACCTGGAAGATTTGACTATTAAAACTTAAGCTATAAGGCTTTTTTTATCGCATGGGATCCATACGGGTACTGAGATTGCTATAAATACCAAGTGACCAAAAATCCCAAATTTTTCAGCGAACAAAATTAACTAATTCCGAATTTTTAAATCTCGAATTCTTTCGCCAATATAATTAAGAAACCAATAAAATGTTGAGTCTTATGTAAAACTTATTTGTTTTTAACATTTTGTGTTAACGCAGTTTTTTCAGAAGAAAATTTTTACTAGACAAATTACAAAAAAAAAAACCTGTTCAAAAGTTGCATAAAATCTTGAAACTTAGCCCAAAAAAACAATCCTTTAAGTACGTCATTAGTATTGATGTACAGAATCCCGAATGGCTAAATACTTTTTTTGGGTTGAAAACCGCGGGCGTGGTTTCCGCAATTTTTACTTGCAAATATAGGTACTATATGGCAAGTAATGGATTCGTAAAAAAAATCTAAATCGAGATTTTGATCAAACTTGACATTAAGATGATAGAGAAGACGAAAAAGTAGGTCTGGCAATAACGTCCGTCTGTCTGTTCGGCTACAGCCTAAATGAATGGGTCGATTTTCTTTAAACTTGGTACTTACCGTTTTTTGGACATTCCCGACTATTTTTTGGCAAAAAAGGAAAATCTAATTTTTCTCAAATTCGGCTCCACGGATTTTTTAAAAAGATTTCAATAATTTTAAAAAGTTATATGTTGCCATTTAGTAAAAATAATGGTTCCGAAAAATGGTTATTAATATAGTACCTCCCAAAGAACCATTTTTTCTCGAAAACAATTCAACTGATTCTGATCAATTTTAGTTTGAAAAATTATTGACACATTGCAAATAATATTGTGTGTTTCAAAACGATATTTTTTTGGATTTTTAAAAGAAGTTTGAATTTTTTTTTTAAAAACTCAATATGTATTTCAAAAACGACTTTTTCGATTTTTATTAAACTTGGAAAAAAGCATTTAGATCATCTATCTAGAAGATTTTAGAAAAAAATTATTCCTAAAACCAAAATTAACACCTTAACTATCCCCATACAAATTGTTTTAAAACCACCCATACGTCCATTATTATTTCAAGACATCAACAATACGTCCCATGTATCATATTTGATACACACAATTTGTTTTTTCTCGTGCCGCCTACGCCGTCCATGTATCATTTTTGATACATGAACAGAACTCGGTTTCACTGTCCCCATACAAAATCATTTAAAAACGCCCATACGTCCGGTACTTTTTTTTCAAGAAAAAGCATTATTATTTAGTAGGATTCAACATAGAAGGGGTTGGTTGCATACATAATTGGTCACTGCTGTCAGAAAAAAGTTTTAGTTTTGTGGTCATTTTTGATACATGGACGTATGCTAACTAATTTTGTGTATCAAATTTGATACATGGGACGTATGGGTGATTATCAATTTGTATGGGTGTGGGATTTACTACTAGGTTTTGCAACTGCAAACCCACAAGAGTTTGCATCAGTCTATAAGCTTCTCCGTATCTCCATATTCCTGTTGCAAGAGGGAAATGGCTCCATCATAACATGCATCGGAGGGAGTAAAACCTACTATGGTTTTTGCCGCATTGTCCGTTAACACCTATTGCAAGAAATTAAACTTTGCAGACCGAAAATTTTCCCAAAAGGGCCGATCTTCGTAATTTGATTGTGAAAACCAACACGTGTTTGTATCTCCATTTTTTATTATAAAGCTCGAGAAAGGAAATTTCGATATTAAAGAAACCACGACTATTACTTTTAAACAAAACTTATTAAATCTCATTTTCAACACTTCCCGGCACCATGAAGAAAAATTCGAAAAGTCCGGAAAATTAAAAAAAAAAACCTCAAAACTATCCAATTTATAATAAGTTTTATCTTATAATATCAAAATTAATTCAATCATATCGGTTAAAAAGTAAATCGTTAACTTAACTCATGAATTCATATTTGCGCGGCTTTATATTGAACAAAAAATTCAGTTTTTATGTTCATATAGAGTTATTAAAAAGAGACGAATACAAAATCAAAATTAATTATTTTCCTAATAATTCAATTTAATAAGATAAGTGACGCCACTTTACACAATTATTAAGAAATATCGTACTTTTTTTTTAAATATGTTCATACAAAAGTAAGGATTTACTTGTGAAATAAGTTTTTTTACTTAAACATTTTTCCAATTTTGTTTGAACTTCCCTAAAGTATCAGACGTTACCTATACACGTTTATATGAAAAATAAGTTTCTAGGCAATTTTGTTCATATAAAGATGATAAATTTTTATGTATCAAAAATGATACATTGGACTTATTGTTGATATATTTTATTTCTAAGACAAAATAATGGACGTATGAATATTTCCATATCAATTTGTATGGGGACAGTGAAGCCGAATTCCAAAATGTATCAAATATGATACATGGACGTAGGCGGCACGCTAAAAAATTTAATTTGTGTGTCAAATATGATACATGGGACAGTTAAGGTGTTTAAAAACCACTAAGGATAATCTTTTTTTTCACAAAAACGACTCCAACGATTTTGATAAAATTTTTTTCGTGTGTCGAAATTAGTAAGTTTTAGCATTTCTCTTTCATTGATCTATAATTAACGGCACCTACCATAAAACGGTTTTGTCGATTTTCGACTATCTCATTGTCTGACTTACCGATTAAAACAATTTTTTTTGTACAGAAGCTTGTAATAAGTCAAAATTATATTGCATATCAAAACTTTCAAAAAAAATTAATTTTTGGATTTTTAAAGAAATATTTCAAAATAATTTTTTTGTAAATGCGATATTTCATAAACGAGTTTAACATTTTTTTGTAAAATTAAATTTTTAACTCCATAGTTAAAAAATAATTCAAATAGGCATACCAATTTTGTTTCATAAAAATGTTAACAAAATTTTATATATACAAAATTGATTATTTTTAATACCGCTCCTACAATTTTTAAATTTTTTTCTTATTGATTAAGGTTTATATAAAAAATCAGATGGTGTTGGGTTCAAAACAGTTTCAGAAGTCAAAGAAGAATCAATTTCTAATTTTATTGATTTAAAACAATTTTCCAGTTTAAACAATATAATTTCCTTACATGTATATTGCATGTGTGCAAATCGGGGATATATTGTTACTTTTTGTATACTCACATAATACTACCTCCAACTAAACTAAGTTTTGACATACATATATGCTCCTATAATTAATTTATTTTAGACTTTTGAACCACAGTGTGATCGCACATAAGAGCAAGTTCGTGCGACCGAGTCGTGCAATTTTTTATAAGCAATTTTGTAATTCCAGATTTCGTACCCAACCCAGGGGTACTATACCTACAGTACTTCAATTTCTAGCCACATTTAAACTTCAAACCACAAGAACCAGCTCGTGTGACCTAGGGTTGTGTTTTACTTCAGCGGCAACACTGGCCATGATCATTTTTGATTAATTACTCGGCCATGTTGGCTAAAACAAAATAGGTAGGTTCATACATTGAAAAGTACATAAATGTAGCATAGCTATCTATTTCATCTATTTCTATTTCTTCCCCGCTGGCTAAATTACAGAAGATTTCTAAAGAGAATTTATCATAAATTGTAGAAGAATATAATATAGAAATAAAATAAAAGCACACCCTTCAATTATAACTATACCGTTCCAGAGTTAATTAAACAAAAATATTAATTACAACTGCACACTACAATATAGGTAGTTATAGCAACCCCCTTTGGCACAATTATAAGGCATTGAAATTTTGAAAATTGATTAAAAACATCAATTTAAATTAAGTAAATTGATGATGTTTTGATTAGTTCGTATAGTTATGTATTTCGTGCCTTTGTCTTCAACTATGGAAGAGTTACAAATTGTACATGACTTGAATCTGGAATAAAATGAATATGAATACAACACAAAACGTTATTGAAGCTAATTGTCCTGATGGAATACGAGTAACATCACTTATAGTTGTTATAGATAGCATTTGTAATAGCAGTCAGGGGTTGAATAATGGATATCTTATCTATAAAGACCTTCAGCTATACAAATATTCCTTAAAGCAAGATAAATTAAATTCTTTAACATGAAATTGAATTTCAAGCTTATTTATTGAATAAATTTGTGGCAAAGGTCAAAGGAAAAATTTAAGCAGTTTTTGTCCTAGAACAAGCTAACAAATGTTGATTTAAATAAAGTCCATTTATCATTTATTACAAATTATAAATGTAGCAAAAGTATTAAATTAATTGCATACCTAAATTTTCAGACTTGTTGTCAAAAGCAAGTTACTAAAATGACAAGAGACAGATGTGGTCATCATCAAAACATTGCAGTTATTTAGAAATTCAATAGAAAATCAAAAATAAGGGCAATGAAGTTTTGTCGTTGTGTGATGTCAATATGACATGACAAAGCGAAATGCCTAATTTATTTCAAGAGATACGACTATAGCGTAGTCAAACAAAGTGTTGAACTGAATGCACTGCACACATTATTGAACAAAACACATACACAACATTAGATAAAATTCATACAGATGCATATATACAATTATACTTACAAATACTATGTACATATACTAGGAAATAGATAAATTGTTGTATAGCGCAGAAGAACTAATGGTGCATGATTTGTGATCCATAGCTAGCACAATTGGGCAAATGAAAATCATTAGCTTCGTTATGACCAACGGACGTTTTGCAAAAAGGGAAACTTTATCAAATAAATCATAGTTTAGGAATTTTCTGAATTGAAATGTTTCAACAATTCGAATAGTGTGTATGCGGGAAGAGATGGAAGCAACAAATACCACAGCATGAAATTTACTGATGCAGATGATTGACATATTCCTATGGGATGCCATTCAACACTAGGCACAGAGAGTTCGTAGACTTTTTACAGATCAAATTTGTTCTTTAAGTTTTTTGTTTTTTTTCACTAATAAACAAGACCATCAATAACTAAGTGTTTGTAATTGAGAAAATTGGCGAATTTAAGGAACATTTTTAGAGATCATCTCTGAAATTGCAAAGGGAAGGTCTTATTAGTCCAGTGCAATCGGGTTTTTGTCAAGATAAACTTTTCCAAACATTTTGAGGTCGGATTGTCTCGATTTAAAAAAAAAGCTCTCCACCGACCGTGTTTAAATAGCTGTTGTCGCTGAGAGAAAAGAATTAATTTAAAAATAAAAGGTTAACTGAAGAAAATTTTTTAAAATTTAAATCCATCTTTATATCACTTTCAAAAAGGGTATACACTCTAAAATGTCTTATTTTTAAGAGAAAAACAATTCTTTCGTAATTTTAATGACATAAAGTATAGGTACTTTAACGCTGGAGCTTTCATCTTACTTTCAAAGCAGCAAAATGGTTGTTTCTGTCAAAAAAATATACTTTATCCAGTAAGCTGCAGTTTATTGTATTCTGTTTATTGAAGCGTTCTTTTAAAAATAGCTTGCTACAGCTGGAACGTGTATGTTGGGTTTAGACAAGAAAAATATCGTGGGTGGGGTCGATCTCCCCTATTTAAGTTGGAGGGGCAAATTCGTAAAAAAATTGTTTTGAAATAAAAAAAAATAATTATTAAAAAAAGCAACGGCAACACTTACAGTAACAGTAAATGCTATAGTAATACATATAGTTCATTATGGATTTTTGTCAAAAAGTTCATGTAAGTTGAACTGAACTTCATACAAATTGCTCGCTATAGTCAAAATTCAACTGAAAAGTCCAAGTGAGATCGTCGGAAAGAAACGTAAATTTGTATGGATATGGACTAGATGCCTTTTTTTTTAAATACTTAATTCAGGCACAACTCTGTCATACCGAGAGTGCTTTCTGTTCGTATATATTACTTTTGATGTCATTGGCTCCAAAATTAACACGGTACGTAACGAAAGAGTTGTTCTATGAGTTTGAAACTATGAAATATTTATAGACAAGGGCTCACAACTAAAAGACTAACGGCCAATTTCTTCACAGAGTTCTAATGCTAGTACCAGTACTAGTCCTAAAATAAGTACTCAAATCGGTATCAACTCATTTCTTCACACAAGTTCTACCCCCTGGTCCTGGCAAATTGATATCGAGTATCAGTTAGGACTCGGTACTAGCTGGCTCCTCAAAATCAGATAGTACCTGGTTATTATACCAGTTGTTAGTACTCAATTCGGTACCAAATGATTTCTTCACATAAGTACTAAGCCCTAGTTCTGTCAAGTTGGTACCGAGTACTATTTAGAAATCGCTATTAGCTAGGACTTTCAAATCGGCAGTCTAGTGGCGCTTATACCTGAATCAGAGAAATTTCATTCATTTTCTTCAATGAATTCCTTGCTGTTTTTTGATAGTTTTTTGGTTGTTGTTTATTTAATAGGTAATAAACTGGCTTTTATTGATTTTACTGATTTTTCATTTTCTTTTTTTTATGGTGGGTACATAGTGAATTTAATTTATGGTGGTCGCAATTTAAAAATGCATTGCCTGAACCGAACATGAAATGCACAAAATAAAGGTAATTTCTCCAAGCCTGTCACACACATACCTACACAGAAAAATGTCCAAAACTCCACTAATAAAATAACACACAATGTTCTACTTAAATCAAACGCTTCATCTGGAAGCTGATTCAGAACAGAGCACCACGGATCACTCCTGTAAATAACGGTAGGACTTCATTGGCACTCGTCATCTTCCCACTCTCTATCTAGCAACGACGACCGTTTTGCTATTCACTGCGTCAAAGACTGGAAAATTGTTGAAGTCACTTCCGAGTGTCAAATTTCATAGTTGATGCTGCTATCAGGGGAGACAGTCATCGTAGAATGGATATTATGTCCTCTTTTTGATAATATACACATAATCCATTCGAAATTAAAATTAAGTAAAAATCGCTGTGAAATAAATATCAAAATAAAATTTGAAATGCCAAAATATTGTAAAAATCAGAATTAGACCAGTTTTAGACGTATTAAGTCCTAGTACAGCTGGTTGTATTTGGATCCGGTACTAGTGATGTGAAGAAATGCTCAGGTACTTACTTTTCGTTAGGACCGAGTACCACAGCTAGTACCTGGTCTAGCTGGACTGGGTAATAGGCTGGCTTAGTACTTTTGTGAAGAAATTGGGCGTAAGTTATTTAAAGGGAAAACGTTAAAAAAAAAATCTGAATTATAGTTACATAGCCCCGAATGGCCAAAAATCACAAATATTACACAATCCCAAATTTAAAAATCCCGAATTACAGAATCCCGAATTGCTGAGTCCCAAATTACAAAGTCCCTCAAAAAGTTGTTAATCCCAAATTCATTCGGGATTTACTAATTTTTGAGAAGAAAATTCAATACATTTTTACGTGCTTTTTAATACCAAAAAAAAAAAAAAATACAAATATTTAGATACTCATTCATTTTAAGGATTTACATAATTTAAATTTTGACCAGTTTTAGTACTTATTTCATTGAAATATCTCATAAAAATCAATCGGCACTGTTCAATACAGGATGCATTGATATTCTAGACAAAAATAATTTTTCAACAATTGAATACGCTTTCTATATACACGTTATTTTAAGCTCAAGTCTGCCAATCATTCAAGGGGCTTGCCAACAATAGGGCTGTTTTCTAAACCAGGCGAATAAACTTGGAGTATTGTAAATTGTTAAGTGTATCCGGCTATCACGCTGAATGTGTGGATGCGATTCCGAGTCAATAATGCTGTAAATATATTTATTTGTCATGTTTACTGCATCTTGCGAGGGGAATTGAAAAAAATACTCCAAGAGTATTTTGTCGTGAACAAATGCTTTTGACCTTAACTTTAGCCGCACGAACTCGGCAGAAAATCGTACGTTCCCTCCATTCCTGCCGAGGCGGCGAGGCCGACTGTAACAGCAATTACCCGAAAAGGATGTTGATGGGTTCTCCACGAGCTGTTGCGTCGCGATCGCGATACTCAATTATTTATTAAAATACGTTTATTTTATACTCTGTCAAGTACGGGAAACTGAAATGCTTAAAAAACGTCTCTTGCCCATGAACAGAGACTTAAACGTTAATTTTAATGTACAAGTTCAGACTTATCAAAATTCTTCAGCTGATTCGTTCGTTTCTTATATGCGGGATTATTTGTGCTCCTCAGGGCTACCTTCGTGGCTCTAAAGAGCCAATCTGGCTCTTTTTTTCAGGTATGGTTCTTTGGCTCCACTTTTCTAAAATCATCCAAAATTGGTTCTTTTTGAGTTTTTAGTGGGTCTTTTTACTCTTTTTCAGAATAATATACATATCTGCTTAAATTTCCTTTTTCATAATTTTTCAATTTTCCTCTAAGTAAAAACTCTTTGTAAAATAGATATTTCCCAAACGTAGCAAAGAGAAAGAATGAGATGAAAGTGCCATATTTTGGTTTTTATTTTCAAATGGTTCAGCTGTTGTATTTATTTTTTTACAACTGTTTTTTTACTTGCGATATAGGTACTATATGGGAAGTTATGGATTCGTACAAAAAATCGAACTCGAGATTTTGATCAAACTTTACATTACGATGATAGAGAAGTCAAAAAAAGTGGGTCTCGCAAAAACGTCCGTCTGTCTGTCTGTCTGTCTGTCTGTCTGTCGGTTCGACTACAGCTTAAACGGATGGGTCGATTTTCTTTAAACTTGGTACCTAGCGTTTTTTGGACATTCCCCCCACCCGTTTTTTTCTCTTTTTTTTTAGGACCAAAATTAACAGTAGCTGTCATACAAAATTTCTTGGCCAAAAAGGAAAAACTTATTTTTCTCAAATCCAGCTCCACCGAATTTGTTTTTAAGAACTCAATAAATTTAAATAGTTATAAGTTGCCGTTTAATAAAAAAAATGGTTCCGAAAAATGGTTATTAATGGTACCTCCCAAAGAACCATTTTTTTGATTTTCGCTTTTCTCGAAAACGGTCAAACTGATTCTGATCAATTTTTTTATGAAGAAGTATTGACACATTCTAAATAATATTGTGTACCAAAATTTTCAAAAAAATATTTTTTAGATTTTTAAAAAAAGTTTTAATATTTTTTTTTGAAAACTCAATATTTCAAAAACGACTTGGTCGATTTTTATTAAACTTGGTTAATAGCACTTTTTTTACTTTATCTAGAAGATTTTTGACAAAAATTATTCTAATACCCAAAAATAACGGTGCCTCCCATACAAATGTTAAAAAACCGTTAAGAAAAATATTTTGTTTATCAAAAACGACTCCTACGATTTTGATAAAAGTTTTTTTGTGTGTTACAATTAGTACGATCTACCATTTAAAATTTTTAAAGTTTATATTTTAGGTTTATTAACAGTGCCTCTCATAGAACTTTTTCTTTGATTTTCGACTATCTCAACATCTGATCAACCGAATAAAATTAGATTTTTTATACAGAAGCTTGTAATAAATATAAATAAAAGTGCGTATCAAAATTTTCTAAACAATTATTTTTGGATTTTTAAAAAAAAAATCAAAATTATTTTTTGAAAATTCGATATTTCGAAAACTGGTGGCAGATTTTTTTGTGAAGTTCAATTTTTAACGCAACATTAATAAATGCTTTAAATTGGCATACCAATTATTTTTCTCAAAAATGTTAACGAAATTTTATATATAAAAAATTAATTATTTTTAAAACCGCTCCTACGATTTTCAAAATTTTTTTCTCACAAATAAAGATTTATATAAGAAATCAGATGGTGTACATCGCGTTGGGTTAAAACGGATTCAAAGTATCTTAATCAATTTCTTTCTAATTTTATTTATTTAAAACAATTTACCAGTTTAAATAGTATAATTTCCTTTTATGCATATTGCATATGTGCAATAGCCTATATTGTTAATTTTTGTATACTCACATAATACCACCTGCAACTTAACTAAGATTTGGAAAATGGATAACATATATACTCCTATAGCTAATTTATTTCAGACTATAGAACCACAATGTGATCGCGCATAAGAGCAAGTTCGTGCGACCCAGTCGTGCATATTTTTTTGTTAGTTTTTGTTATTTTTTCATTTCAATTTTGAAAAAGATATTTTTTGGATTTTTAAAAAAGTTTGAATATTTTTTTTGACAACTCGATATTTTAAAAACGACTTAGTCGATTTTTTAAACTTGGAAAAAAATATTTTTTTAACATTATCTAGAGGATTTTAGACAAAAATTATTCTTTTAATAAAAAATAACGGCACCTTCCATACAAATGCCTTAAAAACATTAAGGGAAATCTTGTTTTGCTCAAAAACTACTCCTACGATCTTGATAAAATTTTGTTTGTATTAAAATTAGTAAAGTCTAGCATTTAAAATTATTAAATTAATTAAAAACTAAATTTTGTATACAAAAGCTTGTAATGAATTTAAACACTATTCCCTATAAAAACTTTCCAAAAAATTATTTTTGGCTTTTAAAAAATATTTCAAAATAATTTTTTGAAAGTTCGATTATTCGAAAACGGGTGGAAGATTTTTTTTTGTAAAATTACATTTTTAACTCCACATATTAATACATACTTAAAATTGGCCTACCAATTTTTTTCTTAAAAATGTAAACGAAATTTTATTTATAAAAAAATAATACTCACATAATACTGCCTGGAACTTTACTAAGTTTTGGCAAATGGATAAAATATATGCTCTCATAACTAATTTATTTCAGACTTTAGAGCCACAGTGTGATAGCACATAAGAGCAAGTTGGTGCGACCCACTAGTGCATATTTTTATTTTGGGGACGTTTTCAGCGGTGGCCTTTTTTTTCTTAAAATACTCTTTTCATTGGCTCTTTCTCAAAATCTGGAAAGGGAGCCCTGTTAGCTTTTCAACACCTGGTATATAAAAGAGGGGGAACTAAAACCAACTATCCATTTTGTTCGCTTTTTAAATTTTCATTTTGCTGTTGCTGGTCACTTTGCTATAGAACTGACTCCTGATGTTATATCTTCAAAGTTTCGGGATGGTGAAATTAAAAAAACTGAAAAAAAGGTCCACAAGTTGGTAAACGGTTAATGTAAAGGTACTTGGGCTTTGTAAAAGGGTATTATTTTGATTTTCATGTTGACCAGAAATGAAAGTACCAAATCACCTTCAGCGGCTTAAAAAGCTTCCTATCAACTTTGTTGGTTATGATATGATCCTAGTCTATGGTACCTGTATTAAGTTTTTCTGGGTATTTTCCCAAATTATTTTAAATAAAAAAAAAAACAGATTTTAATAAAAACAAGTAAGTATAGCTTTTACCGAGTATAAAATATTATTATAATCATAACATTCGTTTTAGTTTCTTTCAATTCTGTGTTGTATTATTATTTTTGACCACAACTGTAGGTTTGCTTGTAAATTGATTACAGTATACTAGCTGCTAGTATTTTGACCAAAAAAAAAATCAGTTGAATTCACATGGAATTATACGTTATTTCACATCACAATATAAATGATAGAGAAAACTCTTCCAATTATGATTTTATGCACAAAAGGCCTCGGCGAATAAATTAAGTTAACCATTATGTGAAACTACCCTTCGCCTCTATTTCTATCCACTCTCAAACGAGAAGAGAATAGATATCTACCAAAAGAGTACTGTATGCAATTAGTCAAGAGCTGCTTCCAATTGAGCAAGCTTGCCGATTACAATATTATTGTGTTGGAAGATTTGCATTTTCCAATTGAATTTGATTAAAACTTTCAAAATGTCCTGCAACGCGGATAAATTAGAGATCTAAAGTTTTATCTCAATGAAAACTGCAGGCAGAGGAGAAGACCTTTACTACAAGTACAACAATTGTACTCGTAGCGCTATCTGCTCGACGGAAAATGTCAACAAAATTACAAACCATCGGGGTATTTTCAACATCGTCCTCGTCATAAAAACAATCAGGAAAAAATAAAAGAAAAAAAAAGAAATATGAGTAAAAAAACCCTTTCGAAAGATTCATATAATGCATTTTTCGTGCGATATTATAATCTCATAAAATAATCATAGATAGCGAAAGGACACTCGAGAAAAATTGGTGAACGCAACACCACACATATAGGACACAGACCGCTCTGAGTCCTGCTGTGCAGTATACGACCACGACGATGACGGCGACACTACGGTGGGGATGCGTGACAAGGATGGTACAAAGTGCCCCCATGTTACATGTCCTTTATTAAAAGATAATCGCTTCCGCATACCGACTATGAATTTCACTACGTGTTCAAATACCAAACGTGCCCTGCCACGATAGTAAAAGATAACATTGCGGAATTTAAAAATTGTTGCGCCCCCGCTGAGCATTGGGTGTGGGTGTTCTGTGGACTTTGGAAAACTTGAAAAAAAAACTAGTGTGACCAACTTTTCAATATGTATTGAACTTAGAATTGTTTTTAATATCGCAGTTTTCGATAATTTTGAAATGCGCGGAATGCACAGTACAAAATGTGTAGTGCGAAATGTTGAGTGCGAAAAGAGTGCAAATTGCAGATTGCGAAGTACAAAACTCGGAGTAAGAACTAAGGAGTTATAAGTTTGGAGTTCGGATTGCGAAGTGATAAGTGCGAAGTGTGGAGTGTAGGAAGTGCAGAATGCGAAGTACGGTTTGCGAATTGCGGAGGGCGAAAACCAGATTGCGAAATGAAGTGCTAAGCGCAGAGTGTACAATATTTAGGGTGGATTACTTCTTCTTGTGAAAATAAATCACTCACCCTTAAATTGAAAGCATTTCCTTTTTCCCTCTCACCAGTTTTCCTTTTCTTACCGTTTTCTGAATTTTCTTTCCACACAGATCTCATAATTAACTGGAAATTAGTTTAGAATTTTTTGAAAAAAAAGAGAAGGAAGCGAGTTAAAAGAAACATATGGTCACATTGTTTAATGTAGGGATAGCCCATAACGTTCATGAAGGAAATTCCAATGACAAACTATACGTACCTACCTGTGTGTGTGTATTTAAAAATATATGAACAATTATATACCTATCCATAGATAAAAAGACACCATTATTACTTCGCTTCTCATGTTAGTTGGCCAAATATGTATAGGTATAGGAGGAGGCAATGTTGGAAGGATTTTATAATTTGCAATTAAAATAAGAAAAAGGATTGCAATGGAATTAAATCGGAATGTAATTTTTACAGTAACAATCCGTTTAGGTGATGGTAAATTTTGGATTTAAGACGACTTAATGTCCACTATACATTATTTTTTGTACGTGAGTTTCCAAGGGATACAGATGAAAAGCGACATGATAACATTAAAGGGTACAAGCAGGGGTCTTTTAATTAGATATACCTAGACCTAAAGTATGTTGTGTACCTATATGTGTGGGTTTTGGGTATCTAATCTTTACACATTTTTTTTTACAGATAAGATATCTAGATTGAATTCGTTGTTAGTATAATGATGGTAAAGATTGTTTCGTGAGTTGTTAAAATTATCTATTGTTATGTTATGTGTGAACAATCTTCTTTTGTAGGATGCAAATGAAAAAAAAACTGTTGAATTCTTAAACAAAGTATGTATAAGTATATCTACAAATTTCGAATGTATACATTTTGAAAAATAAAATATTTGAGTTAATTTATTTGTTTCATTGAAAAATAGGAAAAAATCGAATTTAAAAATTTTTAAAAGTTATACTTTTTTAATATTATTTAATATGTACATTGTACAATGAACAATATACGTTTCATCAATGTACATTGAGTTAATGTACTCCTCTCATATCCCCAATGTATTATTACATTGATTTTAATGAAATGGTTACGTTGAATCAAAGAAAAAAAAGCATACATTAAAAATTAATGAACTCAAACAACAAAATACGCTTCCCAAACTTACCTACATTTATTTATGTTTAAAATTTTTAAAATACATGGAACTGCTTGCGAGAAACACTTTTGACTCATGAACATTTTTAATTTTTTTTTAGTATACACATATTTATATTTTAAGTATACGAAGAACAACAGGGTGTATGAGACCAAACCTAAAATTCAATTTACATCCTAAATACTACTAACGTGTCGTCTACTTATAGATGCTTCTGTCGATAGTTATTGAGGCATGACTTTTGGTCAGATAGTGTTTTTTTCCGGAGCATGACTTAAAATCGATAGTTTTGTGTTCTCCTTCGATTTATCGGAATTCAATTTTGTGTTCCTGTAGGGTTACATATTTCTTATTGAAAGGAATCTAGGATCTAGGATGGATGAATTGTTCAGAGAGTTTGGAATTGTTCAGAGTTCATTGCAATCCGAAAATGAACTGTTCATTGTTAGATTTGTTCTTTATTGCCAAAGTAATACACATTTTGATTTACAACGACTGACACTTAAATCAATTGTGTTTTATGTAAGTTGAAAAAAAAAACGTATTCCCGTAGAAGAGTTAAATACAACAATTTTCTTACTAAACCTCGCCTCGAAATTTTCTAACAAAAATACTACTCAAAAATACAAAACAAAAATATTAAAAAACACTGGCAACAGTTAACACAATATCATATAGTTTTTTTAAAAAAGATATAAATCTGTTCTTGTATTTAGGTTGTTAATCATGTTATTTGGTTCAATAGTTTTCGAAAAAATTGCTTCCAAACTCAAATTTTTTGAAAAAAAAGACTTTAAAAAAATGTGTGTATACCTACTGATTTTTTCGAAATTTTGAAACCAAGCAATGATTTTTTTCGCTGCTCTTAATAAATATTAATAAAATATAATCATATGGCTCTAATGTACTTATTATTTTCGAGAAAATTGAAAATTACCAAATATATTGATTTTTTTCGATTATACGTGAAGTTAGGTATAGAATGAAAGAATCCTTTGAACCCACAATGCATCCCAGGTTTTGTTTTACAAAGAAACTGTTGGCCATTAGCGCCTGATGCCTGGTGATTGAAGACACCCTAAGCGGGCAATGGAGTTGTGTGAGCTGAATGAGAACCCGAAAAAGGGTGTTGAAATCCTTGGAGGTACTGTTCCACAAGAAAACTGTGGACAATTTAGCTCCTGCCTGGCAACTGAACATACCCTAAGCCACACAAACAGAGAAAGTGAGTTAAAATTCTTGGAATCCGAGAAACGGGCTCCCAATAAGGTACAGTTGTTTAAGATTACTGCGTTGACCTAAGCCCCTGTTCTTATAAGGATTTATTTATATTAAATTGTTAACCTCTCAATAAAGCATCAATGGTCTTATTAATTTTTCTAGTCAAATATCATAAAACCAGATGCTAAAGTTTCCTTTAGTTTTAAAAACAGAAAATAGGACTTGGTTATGTAAAATTTTTGAAAAAATTTGTTTGAATGTTTTTTTTTTTTAATTTTTAGTTTGAAAATTAATTTTTCAAAAACTGTTCACTAAAACAACTTTATTTAAAAAAGAAGATAAAAGAAAGGATATTCTGGCTTTCTAAAAATGTATACGTTAGAATTTTTGTTCCAAATCAATTTCTTAGAATACTGCCCCTACCAATTCACGAGGGGGCATATAGAACCCACCTCCCTCACGATTTGTTTCTTGTCTCGAACCAACCTACATGCCCTATCACCCTGTATAATGTATACTTTATATATGAAAAAATGTGAAAAATAATACTTAAATCCTCATTATAAATTCTTTGTAAATTAAAACTTATTTAAAATTGTCTTTTCAACTTAATGCAATGTTATAAATTGACATTATAAGGAAATCTATCTAAATACTATACAAGCCTTTACCTCACTATAATATTCATAAAATTCACTGTGGTTTGGCTCAGTTTACCCCAACGGATATTAAAACCTGTCGTTTAAATGACAAAGATAATCAACGTATCGCCCTCAGAAACACCAACTTTATAAAAGCAATTTCCTTTTGCATTACCTGAAGCAAACACAAAACACATTCTACCGCACTTAATACCAATAAGGACAACGATAAAACTTGTTTTGAATTTACGGATTCATTCTGCATGCAGCTTTGCCGGGAAATCCTTTTCCAATTGCGCCATAGCTTACGTTGCAATTAAACTTTTTGAATTTATTATCTTTTCATTTTGGAGATTTGCTTTGTTTTGTTTCGTTTTTTGTTGTGCAGTTTTTGTAGTATAGGTAGTACGTAAGGTTTTGTATTTAGAACAAGATGGAGTATTTTCCTATTTAAGAACAGACAATAATCTTGGATTATACTTAATACGCATTGAAAAAACGTTCAAATAAAAAAGGAACTAATTAAAAGTGTTCTTGTGACGCATGCTTTCTGTACGTGTGGCTGTGTGAGTATGGGTGTGGATGCGTGTGGATGAGTGTGGATGCGTGTGTATGCGTGTGGAATGTGGATGCGTGTGGAATCTGGATGCGTGTGGAATGTGGATGCGTGTGGAATGTGGATGCGTGTGAAATCTGTATGCGTGTGGAATGTGGATGCGTATGGGTCCGTTTTGATTCGTGTGAAGGCGTGAGTATGAGTAAACATATGTTTGAATGCGTCAAGATACATTTGAATTCGTGTGGATGGGTTTCGTTGCGTGAGTATGTGTATGGATGCGTGTGTACACATACGTTTTGATGCTTGTCGATGATTTTGGATGCATGTTGATGCGTTTGGATGCATTTGGACGAGTGTGGATGCTTGAGTGATGCATGTGGATACTTGAGTATGTGAGCGTATGGGTGCTCCTTCTCCTTGTGATAATAATGATGATCAGATGTCAATTTGTTCAAATAATGGTTTGACGTGATTGCTGGCCAACGCTCGTTCGATGCTGTCCCGGAACAACGGAAAACCGATAGAACCCCATAGTGTCACCTATACACATTATTTATAAAATCTCGTCAATTGACCCTTAAATTCTTAATAAAAATAATTCGACACATTCAAATTATTGGTGAACCTGCAGATAATGAATTATTAATGCCACACTGCAATGTGCCGTTCGTGGCACAAGCGATAGAACCTCAGGTATATAGTCACTCATTAAGGTTGAAAACAAATTCAAATGAATTAAATTATAAATAGAATATCAATTATTGCCTTTGCTTCCTATGAAATAAAATTTTCTGTTTACTCTTTGAAAGCACAATTTTTTGTGGCTGCCTTCAATTAGGCCAAATGGAATACCTAAATGCTGGCAACACACATTCGAACAAATATTTACATAATTATACATAATTTTATTTTTATTTTTTTATATTCTTGTTTAACATTAAAACGAAAACAAAATGTTTGTAATTATTGAAAAATATTTGCTAACATTGTACACAGTCATTATTTTGGAACAAGAGTGTCTCCCGGGATCGCATAGGCATAATTCAGCGGCAGAGTTTTTGGCAAATATTTTAACAAATGTTCCGAGGTCAGCGTTAGAGTTAGAGTTGCCTCTCGTAACGGTTTGCCGCCATCTATTTTAATGGAAATCACACATAAATTCCGACAGATTCAGATAAATTTTCGGCTGCTATGTGCTTTCATGGGTAATTGTGGTTTTGGGCCCGTTTCCCCTGCCCAACACCGAACCAAATGTGTATATAGAAAACTGCTATTTAGGTATAGATATGGCCTGGAATGGTTCTCAAACTGTAGTGCACCTCCAACTGCTATGCTTTTGCCTAAAATTTGGAATGCATTAGCCGTAATGAAATATGGAATTTATTCTGATTTTAACTGTATCAATGTGTTCGTGTATGCGCGTATCTATAGTTTCTACTATTGAAATATTAAAGCGCCTTTATTTGTATATACAGAAGAGTTTTGTGTCCCGGGAAATGCTGTAATGGATAACTTCTAATTTTCTCTCTTGGGGGGCGATATCTCACTGGGGATGTTGTACAAACTTAACTTAGCTAAACAGGCTGTTTTTTCAAATTATTGATATTTTGATAGTAGCGCGTATATGACAAGTACATGGGTAATGGAAAGGTATTTTTTATTTATTTAAAGCTATGTAATCTCTTCAACATTCAGATATTTCCAAATTTTAACTATCAACTTTGTGTAAATATAAACTCAAAATAACTTGACACATGCGGACGTTTTACTGATCTTCTCCTCCAGCGAGGTGGACAGATCTTACGTGACTAAAAATGGTGATGGTAAATTCAACCGAAATTTCAACATCGTGGAAGTGCGAAACTGGTGTATCTGCGTCCACTTGCAGTCACCGAACGCGTTTATGGTAAGGCGTTCAATAAAAGGCCTGAATACGATAACTAAGGCAGAGAAAATTGATAACGGTTTTTTTACGTTCGTCGTTATTCAAAGTATACCAGGAATGTGCTAAGGTAAGGTCCTAGATTCCTATCAATAAGAAATAATTATAACCCTTTTGCCCGTACAAAAAGCCATGCAGGAACGCAAAACCACTATCTGACCAAAAGTCATGCCTAACGAACTATCGACAGAAGCATCTTTAAGCAAATTGAATTTTAGGTTTGGCCTTATACACCCTATTATTCTTCGTGTACTTAAATTATGCACTCCACTTAAATGAATCTTTCGGTTAAACGCAACAAGAAATTTATCACGGTTTTTCGTCAGGCCTTTTTCACACAAATTAGTACGGATAACTGCACTCTACTTATTTGAAAACTCTCTTTAATTGAAACATTTTTCTTTCCCCCAAATAATTATTTTGTTCTGAAACAACTCGGCTTAAACGAAACACTGAACGCATACCATTTTTGAAGTTTGAACACACCTAAAGAATGACATTTTAAGTTGCATTCCATTCTCATCGTTCCAGTCCTTTCAACTGTCACGATTATTAAAAGTTTATTTATTGGAGACCGTTAAATGCTAACGTTACATAAATTATCTCTTAAATCTAGTTATAATCTAAAGCTCTTAAAAATACAGTCTTGAGTTGTATACTTTTCAAACTGTCAATTATAGAACATATGAGAAAAAAAAATTTATTATATTGTAAAGTTCTACCTAGGTTCGATAATAAAACTTATTTCCTTTGAATAATAACGTCCACTTATTTACTTTACAAAATAAACACACTTTATTTCACTTCAAATCGTTTTTATTATTCTCCAATCACAATAGTATCAATTTAAAATTTACTTCCGGATGCATTTTTACTTCTTACTTTACACTATCACATTCAAAATTAAACTGTCTCAACTCGCTCGAAAACATCTCCTTATATAGGGAAGTAAATAATTCTAGTCTTCACTAGTATCCACTGGAATATTCGAGTATATCTCCTTCTAGAAGTTTCCTTTCCAGTCGTTGACAGATGGAACATTGGAATTGATACTCAGCTGAATCACAAGATGGCGCTGTGAACGATTGAAGGTTTGATGTTTAGTTTTTCCGAGAGATGGCGCTGCAAACAGTTAGAGGATTTTCTCTTGTTTCAAATTCAAAGTAGTTGGGTAATTATTAAATCGTTACAATATATTGCAATCAATTGGTTCGAAGGACTATTCAGTCTGCAAAGAACTGACGAAGACGAGGTCTTTTCATTTATTAAACCAGTAATGAAACAGAATTGGATATATTTTCGATGGTTTTCAAGTGAAGGCAGGTTTATCAAAACCAACCTATGTGAAATAAGTTATTTTGTTTATTGTTCCCGGTTATTTATATTTTATTTTTCTATCTTTGGAAATATTTCACATCACATCGTTTGAAGGAAAAATAAAGCTGCAGTTATACGAAGTATGGTTAAGCACAACAAAATTTTATAATATCCGAAGTTCGTTTATATGACAACTCCGCTTAAATGCAACAAATATTCTGCATGTCTTGTGTTACAAATATGCGGAGTCAACTGTATGTATATAGTAAAAAAAATGTTCTTAAGTCCAGAGAGTTTCTCACAAGAAGTTCCATCTATTCTAAAAGTTTAAAACATAAATAAATGTAGGTAAGTTTGGGAATCGTATTTTGTTGTTTGAGTTCATTAATTTTTAATGTATCTATGCTTTTTTTTTTTGTTGATTCAACTTAAGCATTTCATTAAAATTAATGTAATTATAATTTTTTTAGCAGCAACAATGAAGGAAACAATAATATGGAAGGTCCAGGCTGTTACATATTATTATCTTGTACACCCCATTGTTTTAATGTAGGAACCTACTGAAGTATTTTGGGTAGCTATTTCGAAATCGAAGTCAACATCTTGAATTTAACGAACTTCATCAACGACTCCAGATGGCTCCATAGTCGATACTCCAAAAGATTTTATAGGTTATATTTTTTAAAGAGATGATCCAATCCATCGGGATACCACAATGGATCAATATTGATCTAAGTGTGACGGAAATAAGATCCACCGTCAGCCCATCAACCTTACTAAACCTAACCTATTTAAGTATTTAGGGACATAGCTTTTATTTTTAAATGCGCTAGTTTTGGCTAAAAGATTAGTAGTGTTTGCACATTTAACTGGTGTTTATGTGACACTGCTATATTTTATAGTTATATACAAACACACATTTCTCCCTTCGATTTAACACCCATCAATATAAGGCAAAGAAATCTCTCCTCTCTTCCATTGTCTCTTCAGTGGAGAAAATTTGCTCAATTTAAATCTTCAATTAATTCAACAAAAATATCAATGTTCAACAAATAATTTATTATTGGTTCTTCAATTTATGTATAGGAATCAATGGATTACAGATTCTTATATTAATTAATACAATCAAAAATGAAACATCATAGCACTAGACTATCGCAAAAAAAAAAGAAATTTGCACATTAATATTCAGGATACATTCTTGGATTAATAGCTGCAGAATTAACTTGGCAAATCTTTGGCACACGCAGAGACAGAGATCTTTGAACAGTCTAATTAAAATAGGTTTTGTGAATTAGTAGGTATATGGTGGATGCGATTCCTCTTTCTTTTTATTTTTATTTTTTTTTTCATTTCTATCCGTGTAGTGGTTTTGATAATCGTGATACACGAGTTCAAAGCAAAAACTCAAAGGTTTATCAACTTAGCGAAGCGCATAACATTGACCAAAATGCTTTAGATGGTTTAAAGACATAATACAAATAATTTTAGCTTAATACCTGTAAGACCAAAAGCCTTTTCAAATGCACTATGGCTTAGTGGTTAGTGCGTTATAGGACTGTCATGCCAAAGATCTGGGTTCGATTCCCAGCCTCGTCCACTTAAACACACATAAAAACCGTTGTAGGCCCCTCCATTTCTGCAAACAAACAACACGCACACAGGAATGGTTTAGAGGTATAAGTCACTAGGGACTGGCTCTCCACGAGCTGTCATGCCTCCAAATTTCTTTATTTATTTTTTTAGTTACAACTTACAAGGAATAGTAGGATATAGGATAGAATTTTTGACTTAGGGCAAGTTAGAAATAAGATTTGAATAAATTCATAATATCCCTTTATTGTTTTTCTTGTAAAATTAAACGATGTTCAGTTAATTGACTTGAGGGTTAATTTAAAGGTTAAATAATATTCATCTAAGAAATTTGGTGCCGTGCAATAAGACCCGTGAGTTTTATTTCCCAAATTTAATTGAAATAGCACCCACTGGTTTCCTTTTTGAAATGGAAATTAAGGCTGTGGGTTTTAACTATTCCTTTTTCTTGCGGGTAATGATTCCAAGAATAAATGGAAATATCAAATTTTATTTACATTAACCCTCATCGTAATATTTTTTGGGGTAGATTTAAACACGAAAAAAAAATACAATTTGTCACTCACATCGATGGCTTGAAACATTCATAATAATTTTAATAAAACATCAAGTTTTTTGAATATCACTAAAAAGATTTCTTAGGGTCATTAATTTTTCGGTTTCGAAAGTAATGCTAAATAAAACACATACAGCGTCACATTTTGATGAACATTTTATTTCGTTACACAGTTTGGACTTTGTCATTAAGTATGAAAGACAATATTATTCAAATGGCCGCCTCGGGAAGATTCGCACTATGCGATTCTTTTGAGGTAATATTCAACCACTTTTTCGCACATTTCAGGCGGTATCTCGGCCATAACTTGGGTAATGTTGGTATTTAATGGGTCTAGAGTTTGGGGATTATTTGCGTAAACACGGCCTTTTGCGTAGACCCACCGAAAAAAATCTTACGGTGTCGAATCGCATGATCTTGGTGGCCAATTGACGTCGCCACAAAGTGAAATCACGCGACCAGGAAACTTCTCATGCAATAAGGCCATGATTGTTGGTGTTGTGTTGCTTGTTGCCCCGTCTTGTTGGAACCACATATTGTTCAAGTCATCTTCAATCGCCGCGCCGGCCAAATAAAAATCGCTTATCATTCGACGAATTGCTTCGAACGTAAGGCACAAGCCTTACGACATCAGTAACGCTTCCACTCTCTTCAAATTTCTTCACAATTTTACAGATTGCTTGCGTAGTCGGCCTATTAATTATGATGACCATAATCATAGCGTAATGCGCGCAAAGTAGCTACGTTTGAATCAACACTTTTGTAGTAAGTTTTAATAATTTTAACGCGTTGTTCGATTGTTAAGCGATCCAGTATCGTAAATGCGGGAAACATTCAACTATCATAAAATATAAATATAAAACGACAGCTG
This sequence comes from Leucozona laternaria, assembly GCA_932273885.2. Taxonomy (NCBI): domain Eukaryota; kingdom Metazoa; phylum Arthropoda; class Insecta; order Diptera; family Syrphidae; genus Leucozona; species Leucozona laternaria. Next base: position 86,902,963 of record OW026368.1, on the reverse strand, counting down.
AGTTTGACAGGTGTCAAATGCCAGCACTACCAACTTGAAACCACGAAATCAATGACCCTGTACGCCAAGCTCGTTTTATAGTCCTTTTCGTGTTTATGCTTTAATCGTACAACTGTATGTATTTACATGAAAATTGATATCAATCGTGCTATATATCGTCACCAATCCAATCCATGTTATCCTTTATGATGTGTGCTCTTTTACCTGAATGACATAATTGCTATCAAAACACATAAAGAGACTTCAACCATCACCAGGATTGATTAAAATGAAAATGTCATCTTCTCTCTGTTTCATAACTCTACATTTCTACATCCTAAAGGCAGATTCAAATTGCATTTCATTTTCCATATCTTTCACAATCGCTTTGAATTCAAATGCTTTGCTTTACTTTGCGATTTAAAATCCAACCAACAATCATTCTGGAGTTAAGGTACATACCTATCTACAATAAAAGCAAAGACCTACATTTCAAAGGAAAATATCATAATTTGCGTCGGTCAGCAGTGCGTCCGTCGGTCGGTCGTTTGAAAGAACTCAAGCGATTTGAAGATTTTAAGTTTCATGTTTGATAAGCATTTGTTGGAAGAGCCCAGTGCTTGGCGTTGATTGACTTTAGTTGTCCTTTTGTTCCTTTTGATGTATACATGGGATTTAAGGAGATGAAGGTGATGATATATTTTCCGAAGGCAACATTTTGAGATGTTCTTTTTCTCCAACATCTAGGTACCCCATAAACTAGAGTTGGATCAGATCACAGTTTCTTTACGTCTCAATTTCAATTTCCCAAAAAGTATCATAAAGGTTTACCTTATTTTTTTCAACATTAATTTCTTGGTAAATATCTTGAAAACTATCACGGTTTAAAAAAAAAGTTAAGATACAAATTATAGCTTATAAAATTTAACAAAAAATAAGTCTTAAAACATTTTTTTTAATGAGCACTTAAGTGGGCAATGTGAAAAATTAATGCGCAATATCACAGTGCAATTATACAGTGCAAAAAACTGTTATAACCTTTTTTGGGTAGAATTGTACAAGCTTACATTTGTGCTGCTTTCAACTTTTAAAGTGTGTTTTTTAAAACGTGTGGTTTTCAATCTGGCAATACTTTTTTTGAAGTTGGTCTTTTTGACAGTTGTCATTTGATTTATGCTCAGTTTGGCTTGCCATTTCATAGTGAATAGCTGAACGACCATCAAGCGCGTCGCACGTTCGGTGAATTTGCCCAAAACGAGATGGCCACCGATCCCGATTTTCACAAGAAAATTTCGTTCAGCGATGAAGCTGATTTTTAGTTGAAGGGGTACGTTAATAAGCAAAATTGTCGTATTTGGAGTGACCATAATCCACAAGCCATTGTTGAGACGCCAGCCGTTACATCCTCAAAAAGTCACTGTTTGGTGTGCTCTATGGGCAGAGGGAATCATTGGTCCATATTTCTTCAAAAATGAAGCCGGCCATAATGTTACAGTCAATGGGGATCGCTATAGAGCCATGATTAATGACTTTTTCGTGCCTGAATTGGAGGATGTTGATGTGGACGACCTTTGGTTCTAACAAGACGGTGCTACATGCCATACAGCCAACGAAGCAATCAATTTATTGAAGGAAACTTTTGGTAAGCCCATTATATCGCGTCGTGGGTCTGTGGCGAGGCCTACAAGATCGAGCGATTTAACACCGCTGGACTATTTTGTGTGGGGTTATGTGAAGTCGCTTGTCTACGCAGATAAGCCCGAGATGATTGACGCCTTGGAAGAAAAACACTGCCCCAATTGCTGGAAAAAGTGGTCGAAAATTGGGTATCTCGGCTGGGATTTATTCGAGCCAACCGCGGTGGCCATTTGCCCAAAACCATTTTTAAAACATAATGAAAAACCCTTATCTTTATAATAAAGCTAAATTCTTGGCCATAATAAATAATTAAATAAATAAATTTTTAAAATTAAATTAAATTTATTTCTTAAAAAACTAAGGGTTTTCCAATAAGAGCTGTTATTTTGATATTCAAAGAAAAATGGCATTTTTTGAGATAAATGATTGGATGTTTATTTCATTATAAAGAGGAAGGTATGCCGCTAATAATAGAACACAACATCAGCCAAATTGCAGCCACGACCACGCCAACATGACCATATCCTTTTCATGAAATTTTCCATAACCAAATCGCAAAGTGGCTGCCCTATGTCCTCGATAGCCTCACGAATTCCATCTTTGAGGTCTTGAATCGACGTTGGGCTGTTGGCGTAGACCTTATCTTTCACGTGGCCCCAAAGGAAGAAGTCGAAAGGTGTTAAATCACAAGATCTCGGTGGCCAATTGTGATCACCTCTTCGAGAGATAACACGGTCCGGAAACTTTTCCCGTAAAAGATCGATGGTTTCATTGCTTGTGTGGCACGTAGCGCCGTCTTGTTGAAATTAAACGTTGTCCAGATCAATACCATCCAATTCCGGCCATAAAAAATCATTAATCATCTCTCAATAGCGCAATCCATTGACCGTAACTGTTGCTCCAGCCTCATTTTCGAAAAAGTAAGGTCCAATGACCCCGCCGGACCATAAACCGCACCAAACAGTCACGCGTTGAGGATGGAGAGGCTTTTCAACACTAACTCTTGGGTTTTCCGAGCCCCAGATGCGACAGTTTTGCTTGTTGACGTAGCCTCCGAGGTGGAAATGGGCCTCATCAGTCAAGATGATTTTTCGATGAAATTCCGGATCATTTTCATGCATTTCAAGGACCCAATCAGCAAAGACACGACGTTGTTGATGATCAGCCGGCTTGAGTTCTTGTGTTAACTGAACTTTATAAGCCTTAAGACCCAAGTCTTTATGCAAAATACGGTGTAATGACGTTTGTGGAATGCCTAATTCCAAAGAACGACGAGGAATGGACAAACCTGGGTTTTCTTCAACACTTTGGGCTACAACAGCAATATTCTCAGTTGTTCTTGAGCGACGTGCACGGGTTTTATTCTTCACATCACTAACTTGTCCCAACAGCTCGAATTTGTCCACCAATTTCTGTATTGCGGTCCGACAAGGTGCTTCACGACGACCCAAAAATGTTTTAGTTTTACGAACCGTCTCTGCCAAATTTTCACCATTTTTATAGTGAATTTTAATAATTTCAATGCGTTGTTGAAGCGTGTATCGTTCCATTTTTATTAATGGCGTAGTTTCTACTTGTCAAATGTCAAAACATGACAGCTTCAAAAGTGACAGCTACCGAAATAGCGGGCTATTCAAAATAACACCTCTTATTGGAAAACCCTTTATTAAATAATATACGTTTTATTTCTTCTTGAAAACCACACGTCTAAAAAATCCACCCTTTAAAATCGAGAGCACAGTGGTTAAAAATTAGGTTCCTTTTTATCATCAAAACAAAGCTCTGCACCAAAAACAATATACCTACATATAGGGTTTTCAATTGGTTTGGGAGATTTTGGTGGGCTGTGGTGGCCATGTTGTTTTTGTGACATCTGTCAAATCTGTTGTATATTATTCAGTTACTGATGCCAAATCACCATGTCAAGTTTCACGATTGAACAGTCCAAATGATAAAACTTCATTATCGAAATAGTTTGTGGCAACGCGGTGGGTGCGCTGCACCCATTTAACGGTTTATATCAGTCGACTATTCAACGTTTGGTGGTCAAAATTGAGTTGACTGAGTCAATGAAGAATCAACCAACACCCGTACGTCAACTAAACGCAAGATCTACCGAAAACATCGCCGATGTTCGAGAGAGTCCGGACTTCCTCCAAAACGACGACGATGGCATTGCCATCATTATCAACTGTAAACGCTATAAATCGATGAAAAAACAATTAAGTTAAGCCCAAATTAGATGATATGCGTGTGGAAGACATATTGTTCCAAAAGAACGGAGCTAGGTCCTTCCCACACAGCAAACGCCTCAATGGACATTCTATACATGAACGACTTGAGGGTAGGACTAACTCTTACGGATGTGACGTGAATTGTCCACCATTAAGATCGTGCAATTTGACCCCGTTAGACTTTTTCTTGTGGAGTTTCCTGAAGTCGCAGGTGTACCTACTCGAATAAACCACAATCGACAGATGCCCATAAGCTAAACATAACACAGGTCATATCGCTCAAATTCAGCCGGATCAATGCGGAAGAGTCATTGAAAATTCGATCACTCGGATCCGTGTCACCGTGCGTAAGAAGCCGAGGCGGGTATTTTTTGGACGATATCACATTCCATACATATACTGGTATACATGGGCTTTTCAAATAAAAAGAAATTTTGTTAATACCTCACAGACAGGTTGTTTTATTCCATTTCAACATCTTCCAGCCCTTATTTTCCAAGTTAAAGTCTTATTTTACTGCATTATCTCCAATTTAGTTTTCAACTTTTACATTTTTATCTTTTCATTTCTTAAAATGGCTGAAGTCTCGACATATGCTTTAATAATAACTACACACCATACGCTTTAATAATAAACAACAATACGATTTATTTAAAGCAAATTCCATTACAATCTCTATATATATTTGAATCTATCAAATATACCAACAATGAAGAATACCTACATTCAAAAATTTCATCAAAGATTCTTCTTCAATCAGAATTGATTTTCAAATCCATCTGTCAATATCAACAAATCTTTTGAAAATTCTTCTGTAACAGTTCAAGATAGGATACATCGTACATATAGCTACTTTTAACATGATGCCATTTTTTTAGGATTTATGAATTTAAAATAAGTAGGTACCTACATTCATACTTCCTCTTTGTTTCAATAATTTTCAATATTATTAATATTTACTTTGGTGATGTAAAAGTTGTAAAATTCATTATGCTATGCATATATAATACCGAACAAAGGAGTAAATGAAACTTTACCTTAAGAATAGGTACTAGTTGTGGCATGCGATGCAAATGTGTGTGCGTATGTGTTTGTGTGGATTTCCACTCATCAGTTTCTGATGAAATTTCACAATTAACATTATCCACAGGACACACAAAGGAATGATGGTGGTATCTTTTATTAATATTGTTTCTATTATTAAAGGTCTGCTAGAAATTTACCTAACGGCATCCATTCAATGCAAATCTAATAGTTATACAGGGTGCTTTTGACTTAACATTTAATATTAAAATACAAAATATTGTTCTATCGTCTCCAACAATACAAGGAAAAGCTCACGAGAATACAGAGGAAAAATATTCATGGAGACTTTCACTAATAATAATTACAGTTATGTCTTGCTAATCCGTACCACTTTTAATCCGAATATCGCGCAAATCCGAATCAAATAATTTTTACTCTACAATTCGATCCTACTCCGAATTGTTTACGCAGTAATCCGAATCAGGGGTGATAAATAGCTTTTTTTGATTGTACTGAAAACTCAAAGAAATTGTACTAAAACGGGATCAATTGTACTTTTTGTGTAGGTACTAAATAATTTAAAAGTAAATTTTTTTGTTAATTATTTACACACAACACACTGAAGTGTATTCGTATGTAAACAATAGGTCTTTTTAACTGACGGCTATGTTCTCAAAATATGGTATAATCGACTCTCACACCTGGGCCCGTATTACGAATTACGATTATCGTTCAAAATCCGTATCCGTCGTAATCGTTATTTTGCGATTACGATTTACGATAGTCGTTTTTTTTTTAAGCGATACTCGTTTTCGTTTACGACTGCTTTTGGCGGTCGTTTTTAAAGTTCTGGATCGTGACTTTATGTTGTTGTCACTTATTTATTATTTTTGTTTGGTTCTGCTGTTTTTTTTTTGACTTTATCTGGCATTTTCTTCATTCTCGTAAATAATAATCGGCTTATGTCATGATTATCGTTTTCTTGGGTATCGTCTTTTTTTGCCTTTCGTTTCGTAATTCGTAATACGGGCCTTGAATACTTTTTAAGGGTAAATATTTTTTGTTTTCTATGGATTTTGGTATCCTTCAAAGTCCAATTTGCTTGTTTTGACAGATTCGTAAATAGGGCTATCTATAGTAATAGACTTTTCTAACGTCATTAAGGCCTGTGAAGCATGATTAGAATAAGGATACGTTCGTAATGGTTGTATAACTAAAATATACCTACAATAGATGGGTGAGGCGGGAATGAATGAATTTTTCAAGATTCAAAAGAATTGTAATTATGTATTTTGCTAAGCACAATATATTCAAAGGAATGTACTAAAATGAGGAGTGTTGTACTTCCTTATTTTTTTAAATCAATTGTATCAAAAAAAAGTACAATTGTAAGTCGATCACTGATCCGAATTCCAACTTTAAAGAACAAACGAACGCATTGGTTTTCACAGTTACATAAATTTGTCTAAAGTTTTTTTTTTAAGTTTTTCTACAAGTAAATACATTATATTTATTTGTTATGTTATTTTCGGTTTTATGGATTTTTGTTGTTAAATAACTAACGCTTTCCCTTTTCTCGTCCTTTATTCATTAATCTGAGTAATTTTTCGATAATCCGAATACCCCCTTGCAAAAATTGATTCGGATTAGCGAGACATTAATGTACTATAAATTCATTCGTATGAGAAACTGGACAAGAATTGCTTAGACAAAAAACTCTTAAAAAAATTTTGATCTCAAAAAGAAGAACTCTGAATTCAGACAGCAAAAAATGATTCTATTGAATCTCTTTTGTGAATTTTTCGCCGAAAACCTGAAACTCAGTTTTCTTGCAATTACTTTAGTCCTTCTAAATACGAAGTTTATTCAAAATCGTTAGAGGTGTTTCTGAGAAAATTTGAAAAAAAAACAAAATTTTTGTACTGCAGCTACACGTTCTAGGTGAGCTAAAACAAAAAATTCGAATTTCACTTCTAGGGAATCACATACGAATTCTCTGAACCAAATTTAATGCAAATCGGACCACCGCGTTTAGGTAATTTTTTTGGGAATTTTCCCAAAATTTTTAAAACTTTTATTTGTATGCTTGATTATCGTGAACGTAAAAAAAAACTTAAGCAACCTGTCGCAAACAGTCATTTCAGTCTAAAAAGTTTAACTCAACTCTCGTCCTACTTTAGTTTAAGCCAATTATGCAGATCGCGCTAATTCTAAGCATTTTTGGTGAGTAGAGGTACGCTGCTCTAGCTAAAAAAAAAACAAATTTTTGTTCCCTTCCTTACTGTACTACATCATTATCTGTCAAAATTTTGAAGACAAAATGTTGTTGTTCGGCAGATTAATTCACGAGCTTTGTTTGTACAGATTCTATAATTCTTGAATTTAGTGTGAACTTTGCTTTGTGAAGAAGAAAAGAAACCATTTTATTTGATTGAATTCGCTTGAAATAATGAAAAGAACAGCTGTTTTCTGTGACATATTCAAAACAACGCCCTCATGTCATAATTTATCTAAGGTCTTAGCTTACGTTTGGAGAGAAAAATGGAAGCTAAAATTAAGCTTTACTGTTGATGGAGCTTACTAAGGTTGTCAGCTTTGAAAAAACCGAATCGCCAAACGTAAAATTTAAATCGCAAAAAACCTCCAAATTTGAAAATTTTCCATCCAAAAAATCACCAAAAATTTTGCAACTCATAGTTTTGATTGATAGAATTTAAAGTTGTTTGATTTACAGTTAGGCGTATGTATGTATACTTACCATCTGTTTATTGACTTTAAGGCCGCCTACGATAGCATAGCCAGGGTAGAACTTTACAAAGCCATGAGAGAATTTGGCATCCCAAATAAATTGACACGACTATGTAGGTTGACCATGACCAATCAACATCTTTAATGCACTCCGACAAGGGGATGGTTTGGCCTGCCTCTTCTTCAGCCTGGCGTTGGAAAAAGCAATCCGTGACTCTGGCACGGCAACAAGAGGGACCATCGTCAACAGGTCCAGCCAGATACTGGCTTACGCAGACGACATCGACATCATCGGAAGAACCGAGCAAGCTGTACATGATTCCTTCATCCAGATCGAGCAGGCGGCACAAAATCTGGGGCTGCACATTAGTGAAGGTAAAACAAAGTACATGGTGGCGTCGAATGCGAGAGGAACAGTTGGTCAAACAATCAAGGTAGCGGAGCACGAATTTGAAGTGGTGCAATCCTTTAAATACCTTGGGTCAATAGTAGCAGCCGATAACAATATAGAAGAAGAAATACGCGGGCGGCTTCTCAAATCCAACAGAGCCTATTATAGTCTGTCAAAGCTCTTCAAATCCAGAAATCTCACCATAACTTCAAAACTGCTGCTGTACAGGGCCATGGTCCTGCCAGTACTCACATATGGATCCGAGACTTGGGTGCTTAGCAAAAGGCACTCCGACCTCTTAGCCGCGTTCGAGAGAAAAGTCTTTAGGATAATTGTTGGCCCCATATGTGAGGAAGGACGATTCTGGAGACGTTACAATCATGAATTGAACGCAATCTACCTTGAAGCAGATATCGTGACAAAAATTAAGCTCGTTAGACTCCGGTGGGCAGGGCACCTAGCTCGCATGAACGAAGAGGAACCTGCTCGGAAAGTTCTTTGTGGTACATTCTATGGTAGACGACAGCGTGGTAGACCATGCTTGCGCTGGAGAGATGGCGTAGACCAGGACGCCCGGAGCCTTGGGGGACGCAACTGGATGGCGGCGGCTCAAGACCGGGATGGGTGGAGAGACTTGTTGAAGGAGGCCAGGACCGGACCCCCGTTGTCGAGCCGACGATGATGATGATGATGTATGTATGTAGGTCATTAATTTTAGGGATGGGAAAGAAATCGAGTTTCAGTTTTGAGGTGCGTTCAGAATTAAGTATTACGATGTCTGCATTGGGCGCAAAGAGCGATTGAAAAATGTATTTTTTAAGTGAAAATTAGAGAAAATAATATTAAAATTTCGATTCAAACAATTCAAATCGCCAAAAACTAAAAATATCGCCTTTTTTGAGGTTCATCACCACATAGATTTTAATGTCGCCAAATGAAATTTCAAATCGCATGATTGTTGATAAATCGCTCAATCTGACAAGCCTATGGTGCTTAAAGTTTGTACCATCGCCGTCCAAGTTTAAGATAACGTGTTCTGGCTAACAGAGAAATGTATGTATGTTATGAGGTTAAATCCTCAAAAATATTGTAGGATCTGACATAACATAAAAGACTGTAACACACTCATATCTTTTTTTTAATCTTTAGAATGTAACGGTGCAAAGGTTTTTGTTTTCATAACTTGCCCAGAAAAATGTAAAACCGACAAAAAAACACCCTTTAAATGTATATACATAAATCAGAACATGCAATGTATTTGAAGCGTTTCCCTATGTTTAAAAATTTTAAATTCATCTTGTGCAACTTTAGAGTTTCCATCACAACCAACACATCATATACCTATACTCTTATTCATCGCTTTAGTATCGAAGGCAAACTATTGACCCAACTTATAAGGTAGACAAGGTAACTATATGTATGTACGACTATGTGTAGGGTCATGATTTTAAGCGAACAAGGAAACTTTTGAGGATAAAGCATATGTTCGCTATTGAAAGCAATTTTGTAATTTCAGGTGGCGAGGTAATTGTGATGGTGAAAGAGTTGTGAAAGACGCAGAGAATGTCTTTTTTAACTCACAAAGACCCTTTGATGAATTTCGACCAACTTGAATTAACAGGATATCTTTGAGGAATTTATTAACAATATATAGCCTTGGAATGAGATGATGATGATAGTATACATGGGGTCCTATCTAATACGGTCTACACTTTAGTACCTATATACCTTCCTTGCTTACTTAGTACTTACATACATGCAAAAGAAATACATATATTCCTCTTTGAGAGCATAAATAGCAAAAAGGATTTTCTTTGTTTTACCTTTTTGAAGTAGCTTTTGAAGTGGCCTGAAGGGAAACTCACTGGAATCTATCGGGGACTTTTCATTTGAATAAAGCTAAAGAATGATTACATTAACTCGAATGCAATTTTGAGAATGCTTCATATTATGTATATGTAGAAGTAAGAAGTAATCTAACAAATGCAATTTTATATGAACAATTGTCGCTTCGAGGTATTTTGAATAAATTAAATTGTTAACGAAGTGATATTGCATACAGTATGAAACAAATAAAGGGTCTTCCAATATGGACTTCCTATTGTTATAGCTACATCTGTGAAATTGGCTGTCATTTATTCAGTCTGTCTGGATGGATGGGTGTTCTGTTCGGGCAACGTTCCACGCGCTTTGACCATTTACAGTCATCTTCAGCGATGAGGCCCATTTTTGGATGAATGGGTACGTCGCAACAAATAAAATTGTCGAATATGGGACGATAACAATCCACATGAGATGGAAGAGTGTTCAAATGCATCCCGAAAAAGTCACTGTTTGGTGTGTGTGGATTTTGGGCTGGCGGCTGGCGATTTGATCGCGTTTGATTTTTCTTGTGGGGTTTTCTGAAGTCGCAGGTCTATGCGCATAAGCCACATACCACAATTGCCCTCAAAGCCAACATAATCCATGCCATCCGTCAAATTCAGTCTAATTTATGCGCAAGAGTCATGGAAAATGGATGTTTCGGACGCGCGGACATTTGAACGATGCTATATGTTCCATACAAAATGGCATTGATAGGCCTTTCAAACAAAGAAAAAAATTCGATGATATCTCACATACATTTTGTTTTATTTTAATTTAAAGATAGGAAGCGCCTAATAAGAGACCCTGTATATCAGGAAGTTGGTATAAACATACGAGTATAATAAATATTATTTAAATTATAAAGAATCAACTCTACAACATAATACCAAAAGCTTATTTAATTCTCACAAGCTACAACTTTGTACGCACCTGACTGTTACTGAGGCCCAGTTTTTCAGAGCGATATTAAAATTAAACCTAGGAGTAAACTGTTTAGATTTTCGCGGGTTAAGTCTGGAGGACTAACTAATTGTTCGCGTTTGTGGTAGGTGAATATGAATACGCAGCGGAAAGCTTCTCTTTAAGGCGCTCTGCTCTGGAGACGCTGGAAATTCTAGGTGTGTGAAAGCGTTCAAAGTGGAAATTCTTCTTCTAGCCGGTTGGCAATTTCTTTTGCTAGATAGTCGAGCTCTGAATCTTACCATCACCGTATTACAAACAAAAAAAAAAAATTGGCGGTGCGAAAGCGCGTGTGAGCCAGGGCCTAAACTTACTCTTGGAGGATTTGTCACTTCCTTTTCTAGCATGACAGTCATCAATAAATTAATGAATATTGTTGCGTAAAATTACACTGCGAAATTAAGATCTATTGTGTTCCATTTTTAAAGCTGTATGATGTTATTGATTCTACGTAGGTAGAGTTCCTGCAAATTAGTTCCTTTGAGGAACTTGAGAATTTGGAGTACTTTAAGAGAGGATAGTTTGCTCTCTTCTATCTGTGTCTGTCCAGAAGCTTATGTCTTTGGTGCATTAGTGAATTACATTTACCCATTATGTGGGCCGTCGACGTCTCTTCATAAGCGTTGCAGAATCTGCAAGTGGCACTGCTTACTAGACCAAGAATGTTAAGGTGTCTTCTTAGCTTGCGCATCAGGGGCCAGTAAGGAGACCCGTCATTATTCTGAGTTTTGTTCCTACTTAAGCTGATGCAAGATAGAAATCTTTCATTGATTATAGCTTTCAAGTAGGAGTTTATGGCTTGTCTTAGTTTAGGGTGTTAAATCCAGGTTTGTAGTCTTTAGTAGGGTTCTGGCTCCTTTACAGGTGTCGCTGCCCCTATTTTTGCTAAAGAGTCTGTCTCTTCAATTCCCTGAATGCCAACGTCGCCCTTGCCCAGTTCGTTAAGCCTGCCAACACACTCCCATACCAGTTTAGTTAATGGCAAACGAGTTAAGTGCTTTGAGTGCGTCCTGGCTACCTGACATTATGGCAATGTTTTGGTTTTTGTAGTTTCTTTCGAGGTTACAGTCAGCACACTGCACAATGGCATTTACTTCTGCCTGGAAGATGCTAGTAGACTGTCCCATTGGCAAGGAGTGTTTGGTTCTAGGCCCAAAAACTCAAGCACCAGTTCCTTCGGTTGTTCTCGATCTATCAGTGCTTTGAGATTGTAAATTCGTCATTTCGTCAACCCACTCATTCTTGTTACTTAATTCATAACAGTCATACGCAAAAACCATTATGATATGGGCTAGGTATTACGGAAGCCATTTTGTAGAGGCTGTGCTTTCCAACTTATCGGCCAGAGAGTGCAGTTTATGATTCAGATCTTTACCTTGAAAAAGACAAGACAAACCATCACATTGTTTCAACTTATAATTCGCAGGTCACTTTTGAGGCTGAAAAAAAATAACTAAAATGTAATTTTCAGCGATTTATTCCTGTTGTACTTTGTGCAAGATTTATCATGGCATGAATTGAGAAGTTTCATAAAAACTCGGCTATCATCCACGTGTCTCATTTCGTTATCTTCTTAAAAAAAAATCTTAGTAATTCTGTATAATGAATTAAGTGCTCCTCAACTCAAAACAAACCATTTATATTTAGATCGTCACTTCTCGCTTGTACCTTGTAAATATATATATTCCTACCTATGTAGTTGATAATATAGGCAAGGGCGAATTCTCTTCAACTTATACGAATTAAGATAGCCATTTATTTGCTCAATCAACCCCCTCTCCCCTCCCCCAGAGACCAAACCAATCCCAAGATCTGCTTTGCAAAACAATCTAAAGAGAGAGAATTTCGGTCAATATCCGGACATATTCGCATAGAATGGACACCCCCAAATTAGCTCGTGGATAATTTGAGGCTTAAGAAGTTTAATTGGACAGCTTTTCACACAGACGGATAAGTTGACGACGATGATGATGATGAGTACCCAGAAGTACCTATGTATATATACATACAAACTATTCCAATTCCCATACCTACTATTGGAATTGTAAGTAACTTTGCCTAAATCGAGGTCAGCTTTGTTAGTTCAACACTTGGGGCAATGGATTGTAATTTACTTTGAATTTAATGCAAAGCATTGCGAAGCGCCGCTGGAGTGTAAATAATTAAACCTATAATATATTTGCTGGGCTTTGTGGATTGTTCAATTTAATGTTCACCCTGAGGGCTGGTGCGTCCGTCATCGTCGATTTGCCGAACAATACCAAAATGAATAGGTACATATTTGCTTTGGGATGACACACAGCCAGCATCAAATTTAAAGCAAATACCAATTTTTTGCATAGCCATTCTAACAGAATACATATTTGGTAAACATAGGTACCTATTTTGTTTGTTTCATTGTGTTTTGTAAATTATGTATTACTTATTTTGTTTGGATTCTGTTGCCCTAAAAGTGTGAACAACTATCTATAAATATTTGTTTGTATTGTTATAAATTCTGCTAATCTGTTTTTATATGATTTCAGAATATTTTGTAATTCCTTTATGGTGTATGAAGGACTTTGAAGGACATGATAGGGATGTGCAATAGAACTTTGTAGCAATAGTTTTCTATCTCAAATAACTTTAAAATTGAGAATTATTTTGAGAACTATGTGTTATAGATAGGCAGCACATTCTGCTAGTAGAATTGTTGAGTGTTTTTTGTTTTTCTAAAAATATTATCAATGGTCCATTTTTATAATTGCTGGCTTGTATATCGAAACATAAGCAAATCAATTTTTGATTTTGTTTGCATAACTAATAAATGAACAATAAAAAGTAAACATTTGTACACATTTAATTTTTGGCATAAGTGACGCACATATTAACACCCTTTATTTTGCAGTTCATTAACAGAATCTGTATGATATTTCGATGGAATTTCCTAGTAAATAAGCGCCCTTTAACAGTATGTCTTTGATAAAATTCCAACAAGTGACGCGGAGTGTATAATCACGAGCATTGCCCAAGTAACATTTTGCCTCTCATAAGATGCTCTGACAGCGCTACAAGATTTATTTTAGGGAGCTAAATGCACTCTTGAGGAGTTCTTCTAGATTCTTATAAGATTGTTAAAACCCTTAAATGGCCTAGTTATGGGAGCCTCTTGATCCTATAGGAAGAGTTTTATTCTTTTTATGGGATTATAGACGCCGCATTGTAAATCTAGTAAAGCTCTCTGAACTTTTCCTATGGGAAGTTGTTAAAAAGAGAAAGAGTGTGTGTAAACTTAAAAAAAAACATACATCTTTCGCACTTTTAATTTCTTTTTTTGAAGAAGGTAGGCGAATAGTTTTTATGTGTGTTCGTGATTCTCTCATGTCAAAAAATAATGTGTTTTTTGGTGCGAGTATTTATCTCACAAGTTAATTGACGTATTATATTTGTAAAAAATCATGGCATATGTAAGCTAAATTTTTTGGTGCAATTAAAATTGCATCTACTGATCTCACGGCGACAACCCACGCAAAGAAAACGGAATAACGATTTACGAATTTTCTTATGGAACGTACGATCGCTCTATAGAGCTCGAGCTGCTCAGCAGCTAGCCGATGCCCTGTCAAAATATAAAGGTGACATAACAGCACTTCAAGAAATAAGATGGACAGGGAATGGTGTTCTACAGAAGAAAGATTATGACTTATACTACAGCTGTCATACAAAACACCATGTGCTCGGGGTAGGCTTCCTAGTCGGCGAAAAAATGAAGTCTGCCATCATCGGCTTTAACGCTATAAGCGAAAGGCTATGCACCCTTCGCGTGCGAGGCAAATTTAAGAACATCAGCCTCATTAACGTTTACGGACCTACGGAGGAGTCCTCAGACGAAGAAAAAGAGACTTACTACGAACAAGTCGAGAGGGCCCTCAATGCCTGTCCAAGGTATGATGTAAAAATCATCCTTGGGGATTTGAATGCAAAAATAGGTCGGGAGCCGGTATTCAGGCATTACGCAGGCACCCATAGTTTGCATGAGAACACTAATGACAATGGACTTCTAGTCTTAGAATTGGCAGTATCGAAAAACATGGTCGTTGCGAGTACCAGGTTCCCGCGTAAAGATATCTACAAAGCCACCTGGGTATCACCTGATGGAGTCACTCGTAACCAAATTGACCACGTGTTGATACACCGTCGCCACTACTCGAACTTGATGACGGTACGAACGTACCGAGGTGCCAATATCGACTCGGATCACTATCTTGTTGGTATGGTTTTCCGAGGGCGGATTGCCTTGCGAAGACGTATTGCATCCGCCGATCAGGTTCGAATCAACACGGCTGCTCTGCGCAATGAAAACACCAGTAACACCTTTGGTAATGCGTTAGGACTCGCCCTAGAACTGGGTACAGTAAGTCCTGGAGCCAGTATGCTGGGCGTAGATGAGAAGTGGACACGCCTTAAGAATACTGTCATTAGTACTGCCAACTCCATCTTAGGCAGCAGTCGTAGAAATCGGAACGACTGGTTTGATGATGAATGCAAGCCAGCGACTGAACGTAAGAATGTTGCGTACCGAGCAATGCAACAATCTCATAGAACGCGGGCACGCGAAGACGAATATAAAGAGCTCAGAAGAATTGAAAAACGGCTTCACAGACAGAAAAAATCAGCCTGGGAGAAGAACATAATCTGTGAAATAGAGAAAAGCCGAGAGCGAGGTCCGCACCAGGCGCGGAAGTTCTACCAATCCGTCCGAAACATGACGCAGTACACACCACGCTGCACATACTGCAAGGACGGAGAGGGAAATCTGATCACCGATCCTCAAAGCATACTGGAGCGATGGGAAGTGTACTTCAATGAATTGCTAAATGGTCAGCTCACTGCAGAAGTGGAGGCTCCACTACTTCAAGAAGAGTACCCTATGTTGCCGCCACCAAGCATAGAAGAGGTTGAGAAGGCTATAGGCCGGCTAAAGAAAAACAAAGCCCCGGGAGCCGATGGTATACCAGCCGAACTATTTCAACACGGTGGGCCAGCTTTACGTCAAGCAATTCATGAGATTATAGTGCACGTGTGGGAGCATGAAGAAATTCCAGAAGACTGGCGAAAAGGTATCATTTGCCCCATACATAAGAAGGGAGATGTCACAACGTGCAGCAATTATAGAGGTATCACGTTGTTGAGTACCGCCTATAAGATACTCTCCTCTATCCTACAAGACCGGATAACCCCATACGCTAAAATCATCATCGGACAATATCAGTGTGGTTTCATTCCAGGCAAATCAACAACTGATCAGATCTTTACCCTTAGGCAGGCGATGGAAAAATGTCTAGAATTTAACATCCCAACATACCACCTGTTTATAGACTTTAAGGCCGCCTACGATAGCATAGCCAGGGTAGAACTTTACAAAGCCATGAGAGAATTCGGCATCCCAAATAAATTGACACGACTATGTAGGTTGACCATGACCAACGTAACAAGCCAAGTAAAAATAGCCGGATTGCTATCCAAACCAATCAACATCTTTAATGGACTCCGACAAGGGGATGGTTTGGCCTGCCTCCTCTTCAACCTGGCGTTGGAGAAAGCAATCCGTGACTCTGGCACGGCAACAAGAGGGACCATCGTCAACAGGTCCAGCCAGATACTGGCTTACGCAGACGACATCGACATCATCGGAAGAACCGAGCAAGCTGTACATGATTCCTTCATCCAGATCGAGCAGGCGGCACAAAATCTGGGGCTGCACATTAGTGAAGGTAAAACAAAGTACATGGTGGCGTCGAATGCGAGAGGAACAGTTGGTCAAACAATCAAGGTAGCGGAGCACGAATTTGAAGTGGTGCAATCCTTTAAATACCTTGGGTCAATAGTAGCAGCCGATAACAATATAGAAGAAGAAATACGCGGGCGGCTTCTCAAATCCAACAGAGCCTACTATAGTCTGTCAAAGCTCTTCAAATCCAGAAATCTCATTATAACTTCAAAACTGCTGCTGTACAGGACCATGGTCCTGCCAGTACTCACATATGGATCCGAGACTTGGGTGCTTAGCAAAAGGCACTCCGACCTCTTAGCCGCGTTCGAGAGAAAAGTCTTAAGGAGAATTGTTGGCCCCATATGTGAGGAAGGACGATTCCGGAGACGGTACAATCATGAATTGTACGCAATCTACCTTGAAGCAGATATCGTGACAAGAATTAAGCTCGGTAGACTCCGGTGGGCAGGGCACCTAGCTCGCATGAGCGAAGAGGAACCTGCTCGGAGAGTTCTTTGTTGTACATTCTATGGTAGACGACTGCGTGGTAGACCATGCTTGCGCTGGAGAGATGGCGTAGACCAGGACGCCCGGAGCCTTGGGGTGCGCAACTGGATGGCGGCGGCTCGAGACCGGGATGGGTGGAGAGACTTGTTGAAGGAGGCCAGGACCGGACCCCGGTTGTCGAGCCGACGATGATGAAAATTGCATCTACTAATTTCCACATTTTGCTTCGAAAAATAACAAGGCGCTTCCAAAATTATGCATATTCAAAATATTTTGTTATTAATTATAATAAGAAAAAGGGTTACCATTAATATTTTTTTAGATGCAAAAATCACTAAAGTATGTTGTTATACATTTCAGAAAATGCGATCATTCATACCATATTTTTTTTTCCAATTATTGTTATTATCGTGCTTTTATGACAAAAATTGGATCTAGAGTGGCACAAAATATGACGCTTTTCCATTATTAAGATTTTCTGAAATCTTAAAATATATTTGTCATTAAAAACTGACAAAAACAACTGATTTTTAAAGATGCCATTTAACTTGTGTCGTGTTAATATACTGCTGTCACAAATTTTAAATAATGACATAACACAAAAAAGAATGTCCCCGCTCATTTTTCTTTGGATATAGTAGCTGTGTACTAAGTTATACAAATCCATTTTTATACAACTAATATCGACAGCAAATAAGAGAAAACAAGATGAATATGACCTATAAAACATTTTTACAACTTTTGGTCAGAATGGAAAACCAAATAAGATAATTTATTTAGAATATTTTTTTTAAGCTACGGTAACCCTCAAAATACATATAATGAAAACATTTTGTTCATATTGCAACATGGCTGCTGTTGATTGATACTTTAACTCTTGTTTTAACATCTCTATGAGATCTTTGAATGATGATGAAACGGAAAGCAACACAGATAAATGTGTTTTGTTTGAAAGTTAAACGTCAAATTGTAGTCCCATTACAACGCTTGAGCTCCCGTAAGAAGTGTCGCTCTCAGTAAATATAAATTTTCTCTGAGAGACAGTACTTCTTATGGGAACTAAAATGCTCTTATGGGACTTAAATTTGACATTTAACTTTCAAACGAAACACATTTGTCTGTGGGCGTTCCTTTTTATTGCAATTGCCAACTATTATTAAGAAATTTAAATGTGAAAGCAAAAAATCGATAGTTGTGTTAGATTAACATTTTGAAACAACATGGAACAAAATTATAACCTAATAATTTTTCGAATAAAGTAACAATCAAAATTAATTGGATATAGCTTTGTGTTATTTAAATCATTCCAACAACAGTATATATATATATATACCATAAACATTATGGGATACTCATGGTGATTTCCATTAGTACAATTAATAAGGTTGTTTCGATCAATTCTATCAGAATAATGCTTTTGAGATCGATTTTTCGGCAGATTGTTTCCTCTTTTTAATAACGCTTATAATATTAACTACCTTAAGTTTGAAATGTGTGGTTTTTTTAGTATATTTCGGTGCTAAAAATTGTTGTTAAAATATTTATGATCAAATTCACTACTACCAGTTCTACAGCCCCGAAAAAAGAGAACAAAAAATCAACCAAAACAAATTGCTCGCAACGAAAACAATCAAACTTTAGTATGAAATCTAAAATTACATCTGCCACCACCAATCAAATAACCAATCCGGTAGAAACATAAATAGATGCAAGTTTTGTGAACAAAAAGAACGCTCTGTACAATTCAACTATAACATCTGTTCGTTTGATATTCAAAGCTGGCGTCGTAGCTCCTATTAGAATCTTGAAAAAAACTTATTTATGAATAGTCTCATTGAAGTATTATTATGGGGTTATAAAGACTAAAAACGACGTTTAGAGTTTTAATTTCATAACGAGATACTTATGAGACTTAAATAGGTTTAGATATAGGATTTAAGTACTTTCAAATTTAAAAAAATGCTTAGCTCTTACAATAAAAATGCTATGAGACGAATTTGGGTTTCATAACAAGAGATTCATTCTTAAGTATAGCAATAGGATATATACGAATCTTATGGGAGTTTTTTTTCACATTTGAAGAGCTTAACTCCGGGAGTTTGTTAGTTGGTCGGCGTAAGCAGGGGGGGCGGAGGCTCAGGAGGCTCGAGCCCCTTCCAAGCTAAATGAATTAGTATGCTTAGATTTTCAATAAAATAGACGAATTGTTTTTATTATTTTTCGTTCAAATTTAATTCATGTTAGATTTTTTTTTTAACAATATTCTTAAATTTTAATAAAAAAAAAAACTATAGATATAGATATCGTAATGAAAGCACTCTAGATCAAACCACACGTAATCTAGATTTTTTTTTGACATTTCAAGCTAATCTCAGTATTAAAGAAACAAACTCAAAATAAAGTTCATTTGCAATCGGCAAAAGTCCCAAAACTATTTCACGCATTTCGTTTTTCCATTTGAAAAAAAAAAACCGATAAGACCAAATAAAATCCCACCACCTGAATACCCTGCACTCATAAACACAATAAACTTCAACTTGAATCGGAGGAAGACAATCTTCTCATACTCTTTGTATAAAGCGAGTGGGCCGTATTCATCGTCATTTTAAACTATTGCTAAACCAAACCTTGAATTTTAATTTAATTTAATTTATGTAAATGCACTATTTTTGAAATCGAATAAGTTTATAAACTTTAATTTTTATAAAAACAGAAATGGAATTGTGATTAAGTAAAACATGGGTTTAACGAACCCCTATGAATTCGCCCAAAATTTCCTTTTAAAAATCTTACTTTATTGTTTTTTTTTTCATTGCATTTGCTACTGCTTGTGCTACTTTAAATTGTAATATAAAACATAACATAGCTATAAGATCACTTAAAGAAAAAAGGTAATTCCAGTTCCAGCAGTTTTAAGTGATAAAAAAAACTTCTATACCAAAATTGAGTATTAAAATTTACTACCGAATTTCGGAGTCATGGGGCCTTAACGTTAAGAGCGCTACGTCCAATTTATAATCGTCCTAGCAGATCAACAATTGAGCGTCTAGTGGAAAAATTTGAATCCACAGACACAGTACAAAATGTTCCCGTAGTGTAGAGAATATTGCTGCCGGTGAGGCTTCAGTTGCAGAAAGCCCAAATGTGTCTCTCACACGTCGTTCTCAAGCGTTGGGCATCTCTGTGACGTCGTTGTGGCGAATTTTGCGAAAAGATCTTGGCCTAAATCCTTACAAGATTAAATTGACGCAAGAACTGATGCCGCTTGACCACCAGAAGCGTCGTATGTTCGTGAATTGGGCTGAGCCACAACTTGAAAATGATTCGGATTTTCATCGAAAAATCATCTTCAGCGATGAGGCTCATTTCTGCCTGAATGGCTTCGTCAATAAACAAAATATGCGGTATTGGTCAGGTAGCAATCCACACAAACTCCATGAGTCATCATTGCATCCCGAAAAAATTACGGTTTGGTGTGGTTTATGGATCGGCGGCGTCATTGGGCCGTACTTCTTCCGTGATGATCAAGACCGGCACGTTACTGTGAATGGGGATCGCTACCGTTCAATGATAACCGAATATTTTTGGCCCCAATTGGATGAGATGGACTTGGAGTACATGTGGTTCCAACAGGACGGCGCCACAAGCCACACAGCGAATGTCACAATCAATTTATTGGAAACCAAGTTTGGAGAACGTGATGTTATCTCACGAAATGGTCCAGTCGCTTGGCCGCCTCGGTCGTGCGATTTGACGCCGTTAGACTATTTCCTGTGGGGCTACGTCAAGTCTATGGTCTATGCCAACAAGCCATCGTCGATTGATGAACTTCGTACGAATATCGAACGTCAAATTGCAGCAGTATCTGCCGATTTATGCTTGAAAACCGTCGAAAATTGGGTTCAGCGTCTGAACTTCTGCAAGCGTGCCCGTGGTGGCCATGCAAAAGAAATCGAATTCCATACATAATGGCATCGAACGTTCTTTCACAGGAATAAAGAATTTCATTGATATCCAAAACCGTTTTTGTTTTATTTAAAAAAAAAACTTTTGTAGCGCTCTTATTGAAAAACCCGATATAATAAAATTTACCTCAAATAATTTCCACACAAATTTAAATGGTTTTAAAGAAAATTAATTTTATTTAACTTTTTCCTAAGAAATTCCATGAATTTTATATGTAAAGAAGTCAATAAAACTGATCTTGCAATGAGGTCCGTATAAGTTTGCGCAGTCCATTAGCGTTTTAGTGTTCAACGCATTAAGATATTTCCAATTCTTTTTGATGTTTGGCAGCGAGAACCTTTGAATAAACAAAACCCATTAAAATAATGCAAACACTAGGCGAATTCCACTTACTCTATAATTATTCTTATCGCATCGTGGAATAATGATTGTCCTTTTGCAAAGAGGATATGTTGAGATTCACATATTGTTCGCATGACACAGTACCTCTCATTAAATCCATGTCTAAAGATTATGAACATTTTTTTTAAGTCATTTGTTATTTCGAACGTATTGTGACTTTGTATACCTTCTAGCAAAACCTTCAATCTGTTGAAAGAAAATAGCTTCGAGGTCCAGAAAAGGAGCAGAATCATCCGTGTTTTCAGCAGAACGATACCTACGCCTCTTTAGATATGGATCGTATTTTGGATGCTTGTATTGGGGGAAGTAATATTTCTCAGTGTTGTAATGTTTTTGAAATTTATAAAATTGTCGATCATCATAATACGGAAGTTCATTATATTGAAAACCATTTTTTCTTTTGATTCCGGGCTGCTTTGATGGCTGTTTTGTCATTGTAACTGGTTTCATTAAATCCTTTCTCGCCGGCTGGAAGAAGGACGTAGGTAGATCATAATATAAACTTTCCTCACAGATAATATTAAATCCCCTTGGAATTCCTGGGATAATTGTCTTAACTACAGCTGTTGTCACCTGAACAAAATCAAAAAAAAAAAAAAAAAAAACACAGCATAAAATATTCCATTAGAATATCTCGGAATAAATTTCTTGCTTAATAGTCTCACCGACACAGCAGCACCCTTCTCAAAAGGTAAATATCTTTTATTTCTTCTCCCATGGACTTCTTCAGGTGCACTAAAGTTCTGCTTGCCATTAGAAGAAGTACAATGGGAGCTTGTATTTTGCACGATTTCCACTCCTGAATGTGCTAATTTTAAACCACGAACAGACAAATAAATGCAGCAGACTGAGTACACGACTAGGCAGCGATTTCTCATTTCTCAAAACTTCACGTTTATGTTCGCGTTCCTAAGCGACACAATGTTGACTTGACTGTGTCTCGAAAGCAGTCAACTTCGTGTCTTTTATAAACGTTAAGTAGGTAAATTGTGTGTATCTTTTTGATTTATGTATTTGTTTTTTTTTTTTTTTTTTTATGCTGCTGCTTTTGAGGAAGAGTCTGTTTTGGTTTAGAGAAATGCAAATTGAAAAGCAGAACTTTTATTATTCTTGTTATCGTGTCCATTAAAATAAGTTATTTGAACAAAAATAATAGGAAATGTTCTGTTAGAATAATAAAAATTATCTCGGGGTGTTGTAGCTGGAGACACTTCAATAAGTTTTTAATTTTCAATTTTCTATGCAGAAACACAAGTTTTCATAATGAAACGAAAAATAGAATTTTTTACTCAGAAATAGGAAATACTAAAATTGCCAAGGGCTGTTTAGAAATAGAAAGCATTGGTTGGTTACCTGAAGAGAATTTATTTTTAGTTCCACTATACTCTGTCCAAACAAAAATTGGCAGTGTAGGCAATATAGGACGTTTGCCTCTCATTCTGGCTTCAATGGATTGCATAAATCTTTTCTTCATTAAAGCTTTCACAGGGTTGTCGTAGTGTACATGATAACACTCATCATTAAAAGCTTTTTCTTAAAGCTCAAAAATCAAAAGCACCTTAACAGAAACTCAAGGAAAAAAAGCTGAACGAATTACGAAATGGACAAGGATAACTCTGAATGTACATCAAGCTGCAGACAATCGCCATTGGCCAGGGCCACCACAGCAATTCAGTGCACACTAGAGATGAGCTAAACTGTGATTTTCCAATCACAGGTATAACTGTGACTGTGATTTCTGAATGACTGTAAGTTTAACCTGTGATTGTGATTTTCAAGTTTGGAATATCTTTGAGGCCAAAAAATAAAAAATCTCAGTAAAATATAAAGTATGTAATTAAATGAGGACAACAAATAAGTAATTTAAATTAGCTCGTAGGACATAACCATGAATACAAAAATGCTAAAAATCTCAAGTCCCCAATTCAAAATTATCGAATAGCAAAATCTCGAATGTCTAAAATATCGGAAATTCGAAAATTTGCAATGTCAAAATTTTATCACGGCGGATCGAAAAACGGAGTACGACAATCGATTTCGGAGGTGGAAATTACCTTAGTGTCTCGCCCAGCTCTCTAGCTCCAGTGGAAACCCCTAAAATTTGCGATTTCAAAATTTTAGTTTCACTTTTCCTTGTCTTTGTGTACAAAATCACAACCAGGCTAGGAGCTCAGTTTACTTTCTTTTTACTTTTACTGGGTTTTAAGCAGATTGTGACCTAGCAGATGCAATTAATTTTTAACCAAATTCTTAAAATAAAATATTTATATACTTGACTTATTGATTCTATTTATTTTAAAACAGGAAGTAAATACATAATTTCAAGCTGATGACCCCAGAATATATACGTTGATGAGAACAGTTAAAGGATTTATACAAAAAATGTATCAAATCTTAACAAACTGGAATTTTTAACGAAGCCTTATGTTTATATGACGTATTGAAGATATCTATATCGGTCCTAAAGCGAAATTGTTAATGAGAGCAGAAAAAATGTCTATCGAAATAAAATCAATCTGCCTAAGGTATTACAAAACTATTCACCAGGCTATAAGAAGAAGATTTGATTTTCACGACAAAAATTTATTCCGAATGCAAAAACTAAACCTAAGAAATTTGGGTAAATGTTTAGTAGAACTCATATCTATATTTCAAAACATTACGGAGAACTTAAGCTTAGACTATCAGGAATCTGAGTGGACTTTTGAAATTTATACCTAGACTTATCTAGAGAATATCAACTGAACCGATTTTGGTGACCATTATTTTTGAAATAAAAATAATTTTATAAAAAATTATGTATTTTACTGGCGCACTTACTGATTTTTTTTTCTCGAAGTACTGCTTTCTCAAAAAAATAAACGACACCCCTGATTAGAAGGCTTGCCTGTGTATATTATATAAAGGAAGTTTAAATTAGAATTTTAAACTAAGTGTACACGATTGGTAGACCTTACAATATTGTCAGCTCTATCAGTGAGTGCTTACAATGTCTAACAACCATGTAGTATTACAATTTATTAATTGTCAGAATTTTTGTCTGAAAATTAATTTTGAGATCATTGGCTGACAATTTATTGTAAGAACTCTGAATCTAGCAATTAATTGTCAGAAAATGTATCTGACAATTAATTGTGAGACGATAAACTGCAAGGTATTTGATAATAGTGTAAACACATAATTTATTGCCAGTGCTGCCAATGTTTATCGTTGTCTGACGTTTCTGACAGTAAAAAAATTGTCAGATATATTCTTTTTTTTAACATCATACATTTTTTTCACTGTCAGAAAATTTTCTGTCTCTCTCTGTCAATGTCTGACAATTATCTCTTCAAATGTGTGCGTTTACAGGGTTGGGAGAAAAATCTTCCAATCTCTGACAGATATTCAGCAAACTATCTGACAATTGACATTGGTATATTTTCTCCCAACCGTGTAAACACACAACTTGGTAGGTTATTGTCAGGTAAGACAATATTGTTAGATCTACCAATCGTGTTCACTTAGCTTAAAATCCAACAGCCAAAAAAAAAAGCAAGTCGTATGAGCAATGTTTTAAGGAATACTAGTTAGAGATAAAACTAAAGAACTTTTGAGAAGCTGTACAAGGAACAGTTGGTTTGGCTATAATTGCACTTGACCAATTTTAAATTTAACGTGAAGGTGTGAGGGGGGGCATGTCAAGTTATAGATATGCGTCTAAAGTAAGCAAGTACTCGATTTATAAGCCAACAATTCGTTGGATACATATGGAGGGAGATTGTATGAAAGATTTGACGCAGTTCAAGAATTGATATGAAAATGAAAGTTGTTTTTTGTGTGTTAACACACTCCCAGTTAAGCTGCACAGCTTATACACCATCATATTCAGCCACGTGGCTCTAAAGACGCTCGGTCCTCGATCTATGTTCGAGCCACAGCTGGGCAAATAGATTTCCAAATTGAAATTGAACGTGAAATAAACAAAGCGCCACTAAAAGGAGTCTGATAATTGGCCTGGCAGCCGTGAAATAGCTATAACTACAGCTACAGCCTATAATGACTTGGTGGTTGGTAGCTCACTCAAGTGGTTGTTGTTTATTTAAAACCTTCAATATTACATAATATGATAGTGCGTAAGCCTCGCAGCCTATATCACACCCTTACACCCCGTTATGCACCTCTCTCCGTGAAGTTCAGCTTTGTCGGAATTTGTTTTTGAGGTTTGGCCTTTTCTGTTTAAATTTTCTCAAACTTGTTCTGCAATTTTTGAATTAAAAATGCCATCACACAACCTTTAATTATTATCTATATAAATAAAAATGTAAATGTTGGTTTGTTCCTAATCGCTTACCTCTGAAAGTTCTTAACCGATTGCTTTGAAATTTTGGCCCACCATTCCATTCGAATACGCGCGTGTTTATATATACTTTTTTTTAGAAAAATACAGCGGGATATATTGGGCATAAAAACAACACCCGCTATACTGATGTATAAGCAATACAGGAACTTTATTTATCAGAAAAAAATTTCAGTTTTATTGTCAAAAAAATTGAGGAAGTAAAATAATATAAGAGAGCTGACAGCAAATTTTGGGTGGTTTTTAGGTGTATTCGTAGTGATATCAAGAAGTCTGGTAGGTTTTTTTTGGTGCCGACCGGTGGTGGGGGTGGGGTGTTAAAAAAAAAACAATGTTTACAATTTTTTTCAGGAGCTTAACTTCATTTTCATTTTTTCAGACAGGAAATGATGATCTGTCATTTTCCCCAAGTTTTAAGACATTTATCTTGACGGTCCGATTAAAAGAACTCAAGATATAAGTTTGCTAAGCGAACCTTTTCGGATTTTTTGGGGAATTGTGTTGTAGATCTTTTGCTAGAGGAATTTAGACTCAACGCAACGTTGCATTCGCATACGCGCGTGTTTTTCTTCAGGTTTTAAAAACAGCATCATCTTTCGGTCGTAAAATCAAAGCACTGAGATCTCAGAAATCTCAATTATTCAATATAGAGACAAAAAAGGTATGTTTTGTGCCACCGGAAAAATTAAACTGTCTCAACTTGGAGTTTGTAAAACTTCAATTAATTATTTGCCCGTCAGTTTATTGTTTGAATTGTTTTCTTTAAAAATAAATATAATTCAAAAATTAAAAATGATGGATTCTTATGGTGTTTTCCATACAAAATAAATCAATTTATTTTGATTTGGATCTGTCAATATGCCGATTTGGCCATTTTTAGCTTTCCATATACTAAGTTAGGTTAAGTAGAAGTGGCTGTCGACGGATAGTCGACACACCTAAGAAGGTGTGAAAATTGTGTCCAAAATATTTGAGAAATAATCGTTCATAATAAAGGGAAGCGGTCTCAAATGAATCGGTAACTTCATCAAGCTCATTTTTCTCTTTTTAAAATGAATCAAGGGATGAAGATTTTTTGAAATATTAACACAAAACAGTATTCCTATAAATCTAAATTTACAAATGGAAAACCCCATTACACGACTACTTTTGTGTAGTGGGGTTTCTTCGAATTCCTCCTAAAAAATTTCAGCATCGAGACTCACAGAAAGAAGAGCAACGATTAAATCCACAGTATTCTGTACTATCTAATCTGAATGACAAGCTCGGCACTATATTTGGCTTCTCTGTTACTCTTAGAATGACATTTTGCTGAACTGTGAATTTCTATCTTCAGAAATTGCTTGAAAAGAAAATCACAGATAGGGCAAATTTTTAAGTCTCTCGAGAGGACTCTTTTCTGCGTAAAAGAATGAATTTTTGAGTACGGCTAAACAAAATTGTATGGCAGGTATTGTGTGTACGGAGAATGTACAAAAATAGGAACCAACTTAAAAATCAACCCATGCGTTCAGGCTGAAATGAATTAGACTACAAAATTTTAAAACTTAAATTTTAAATCATAAAAAAAAAACAAAGTAATGCTAAAGTTAAATTTACACCCAGCGAAGCGGGTGGGTAACAGCTAGTATGCTTATAAATTTTCATCTCTGAAAATGAAAGAAAGTCCACTTCTACATTTTTTTCAAATATTCTTCATTATAAAATTCCGTTTCTTTCTTTCTTTCCATTTAAATTTATGCAGAAAAGTTTGCAATGGTCTTAAACTACTAATACAATCACACAACCCAGGGCTTACCTTTCTGTAAATGAATTAGACTGGACTAAATCATAATTCTGATAAAAAAAAACCTTTATCTTCAGGAATTTAAATTCAAAGTCTGTTTATTATTTTGTAAGCTTATGAACCATAATAGTCTTCGGACGGTTCAGAATATCTTCCCATGGCCAATTCTAACAGCGAGAATGAGCAAGGATATCTGAATTCACAGTCTTCATTGTCGTCACTAAAATAGGCGCTGTTATAATCCTTTATATCTGAATATTCTTCAATCTCTCGTGAAAATAGTCGAGTTTTCGGCAAACTACAAAATACAAAAACAAATATTTATTCTTCATTATATTTACAACTAATAAAATCAATGCAAACTTACGAAAAAATTGTCCTTATTAGTTCCGGTATCATTCCCAGTTTTTTCGATCGGAAAAATTGCCTACTATCACAAAGTGCCCGTAGTATACAATCCCGTCCATTGTATCCCATTCTGAAATCAAAATTATGCCGCACATTGTTATTATTCCATTCCAAAAGATACAAATTTATTCCAACTAGCTATTTATTATTATATAAAACAACCGCCTGTCAATCAAGTTCTCAATTGAATGATACAACGATCTGCGATTGCGACGTTTCAACACCGCAAGCGATGGTTGACGTGTGCTGCTAAAACCATGCAAATGGTCAATTATCCAGGTCTCGTTAGGCAGATCGTAAGCTATGCCCCAATTGAGACCGTAACTCAGATAGTTGAACGAAGGACTTCCCACTACACCGACAGTGAAACAGACTGCACACTAGAAATATTTTCATACACATAAAAGCCTTTAATGTGTGTGTATACTTAATACAAATGAAGAAGAGCATGGATGTCGTTCTCCACTCCATGTTTTTTTTAAAGTGCGATATATGCAAATGAGAATAACTCTTAAACAAATCCTTGAAGTATTACGTTAAGTGTGCGTCATGTCCTATACACACAGATTTACTTAGAAACCGTCAATTTTAAGGATGATTCATCTCAACATCATTCATTCAGCATCATTTTCAACTGTGTATTTCACAAAAAATTGTAACCAAGGTCTTTAATCCTAGAATCCTCCTATGACCTTCGAATATTGTATGCGGACCCTATTCCATACATACTGGTATACATGGGCCTTGCACATAAAAAAAAATTATTTTGCTAACGCCACACACACCGCTTGTTTGATTCCATTTCAAAATTTACCCCCCCTTATTGAACAAACACTTTATTTGATTCAAATGCGTTCTGGATGAGGCTTGCAACTACATATTTGTTGCTTATTTTATTGAAATTACAATAAATATAAAGTTATTATTTATAGAAATTTGAGTACCTAAATATATCAATATTTTTGTATCTGCACTGAACTTATACTATATCTTGACATAGGTAGGTATATGTCGTAGGTATACTCTATAGCACAAAGTATAATTGCGGATCAATGGAATGTACCAAACATTTTAATGTTTCGATTGCTCAAGCCCTTAAAACATAATTTCAACCTATTTTCACAGCCGAATACAATTTTCACACTTACCCATCCATTAAAAGCTCCAATTTCTGGTACAAATCTCTGCGGTATCGTCGCTTAACAACAGGCTCTGGTGCTACACGATTTTTCGGGATTCTATTAGCCTGCTCGAGCACCCATGTTATGTTCGGCAAATCATAAGAAATACCCCAATTTACGCCGAAACCGAAATAGTTTGTATTGGGAACTCCAATTATTCCAACTGTTATACAAGTAGCGACCTAAAATTTAACTTACTGACAAATAAACTCACACCGATAGAGAGATAAAGTATATCAAAAATTTAAAATTTACCGAAAATGACGATCCCAATGGGAATGCAATAAAACGTTCCTTGCGGGACAAGATTTTATCCCTGATGTTGTTGATAGCAAGTAAAGAATGATTTTTACTATTGTCAATTTCAGTACTCTGACTGTATGTCATCATCATGACGAGAATGATCACCGTCGTAGCGGTCGATGGAAAATATTTACAGTTCAACATTCTTATACTCAAATGTCTTCAACCTGTCGTGCTGAATTCAAATACCTTATGAATACCTGAATTATTAATCTGACAAAAGCTGGAACAAAAGTTGGAAATTATTTTTTTATTAAATAAAAGGGGAAAAAATAATACTAAATTAGTGTATTTCTATTTCTATTCCATTCATTAACATAGCTGTGGACTTAAATTCTGTTTGGGAGGAAAAAGGTTAGATTAATGAAGACTTTCAATCTTAAGGTTCTAATTGAATTAAAGAATTTTATGCTGCTTGCTATGCTCTGTGAGTGGGGAACTGAATTATTCATACAAGATATAACACTTCAGTTTATAAATTCTGGAATAAGTAAGTTTAGTTTGGATGAATCTGGTGCTGGCTGGAGCAGTGTAAAAAAGAATACACGACTTCTTTTAATCGAATACAATACTTTGTTTTAACAAAAAAGACTGGATTGCTACTAATAAGCAAACTGGTTATATCCAATTTTAAACTTTTTATTTATTTTATTGTATTGAAATGTTGGAAAAGGAAATGACCCATTTTTCAATTGAGTTTGGGAGCAGAGCTCTCAGTAACGAGTTTTATATCAAATAAAAGCTGCGATGTTGAGCTCGTTATTTAAGAATTAAAGATATTTTAATTTTACAAGCTCTATAGATAGTCTATAGGGCAAGTATCGGTTTCGATTAAGAAATTCGAGGTTTCCAGCAAACATTTTTCTGAAGCTTCAGATTTTGTCCATCAAAAATGATTTGTAAAACCTTCAGTTATGTGAATGAATTATGAATGAACACAAAGATAACACAAATTCTTAAGGGGGAGATGCAAAGAAATTTGTATCTATTTTCTATGTGTCAAACAAAAGAAACAACAGTCAGTTTTCATTTATTTTTCTTCATAAATGTGAATATGTGAACACGGAAATCTAAAAAAAATATATATATATAAATCTTGTATACCTACGTTCATTCAAACGAAGAATTTTCGGATCATAAACGAGCCACTAAAATGATTCATAGAATGTTAATTCTTATTGTAATTTAATTTTGTGTCTTCTTTACATAGGTAGATATGTACGATAATTTGTTTCTTTATGTTTTGTTAATTATATTTTTTGTTCAGTTGTCTTGTAGTGTGTTAGACTTATGTATATTAATCTACTACTAGCTGACGCGCCCGGCTTTGCACTGACTGGTAGACAAACCTAAGCTTGGCATACAAATTATACAAATGAAAATATAGATAAATATTTAAGCTCCTTTTTGTGATTGAATAATACATACTGATTTTTGACCCACTTCACGTTATGAATGGCGAAATTCGTTAAAATATTATCATCTGAATACCTACAACCTTTATTACTTTTCTAACCAAGAAAGAATTTTTGTTATAAAAAACCACTTTTTTGTTTTTATCCGATTTCACTCAATAAATATCAAACTTTTAAAAATAACCTCTTTAACACAAACAGAATTTTTGATATCAGATACCATTTTTCGTTTGTACTCCCTCTCACCCTATAAATACCAAACTTTTGAGAAAAATGTTCCTAAGCTTCAACTCAAAATAATAACCTTTCAAACACAAAAAGACTTTCTTTGATCGGACTATTTTTTTCTATTTTTGCCCCATTTTACCCTATAACTACAAAATTTGAAAAAGAATATCTTTCATTTCCTAAAAAAAAACTTTCAAATAAAAAATAATTTCTTAAATCGGATATTTTTTTAATTTTTACTCCATTTCACCCTACAAATTGAAAATTAAAAAAAACTACCCTTGACGCCATTTCCTAAGATGACCTTTCAAACGCAAGTTGAGTTTTTTTTTTATCGCATACGTCTTTTTCATTTTATCCCATTTCACCCTGCAAAGTGAATTTTTCAAATATTGGTATAGTTATTGTGCTATTCGGGGCGGAGACAAAACCAACAAATCAAAGATCATTAAGATCCGTCCAGCGGTTCTTGAGTTATATCTAAGTGTTGTAACTAAAACGACTTTGTTTTATATATTAAGAAGATAAAAGAATTTTTTTTGTTGAGGTACTTCACCAACTTGATATCAATCAAAAACATCGAAAACATCGCACGATAAAAAATGAAGTTGTAGTTGCTAATTGACGACTTATGACAGTAAAATTCATTATAAAAAGTTTTAACCACTTCTGATAGGGGGTTCTTCGCTGACTTTAGATGAATTTAGATAAAAACATAGAAAACATTGCACGACAAAATTGAAACTTTCACAACTAGTTAATGACGTGACCTTCAAATTATTGAGCAATTAAAAATTAAAAATAACAAGTTTTTACCACTTTTTGGGATGCTTAACTAACTGAACTGCATATGAATTTCATATGAAAACATAGAAAACATCGCACGACAATATTGAAATAGTCACAACTAATTAACAAATATTATACGTCAAATTATAACTTTTCGATCGGTGATTGTTGTTTCGATTAGTTGACACTCATGAGTATCAGTATAGGTATCTTTTCAATCGTTGAAGTGATTTTGTTAAAATTTTGCAGTCTGATGCTTCTAAAGTGTTTAAAAATATCGATTTTTTTAGTTGAGAGCGAAATAAAAGAAATAAAATAAAAATAAAAAAAGAATAAAAGAAACTACCGGTTTCTTGATAAATAGATGGGATACTTAAATATATCAAAATTTTAAGCACCTGCAATTTATCTGCATTTAGGTATTACGAAAGATTTTTGTTTTAAGCGCGTAATTAAAAAATTAAATCTGTTAATCTGGGTGTGGTATGAAAAATTAAACCCGCTTTAATAGAATTATTTTCAACAATTAATTATTTCAAATGCAGATATATTTCTGTCGAAAATATTCTCTTTTAATTCGTCAATGACCATAACTAAAATAAATTAATGCATGGCACCTTAAACATATCTAATTTCGATTTTGTCAAAGCAGCATCGATTCCAAACCAAACATATGTATATGACATTTTGCCAATGGGTCCACACAAACCATAATTATATAATTTCGACACTACAGACAAACACACACACACACACAGGAACATTTATAATACCCAACCAGGAAAACTATTGCCATAGGTCGGAAATCAAAATTCCAAAACGAATTTATTCATATAAAATGGTTCAACGAATAAGTTAGGTATCCTGGATCCTGAATCTGTGAACTGAATCTGAGTGAACTTCAATAGTAAGCCCACACACACACCGTGCTTCCGTTGTCGTTCGTTGGTCGCATTTGTTTGTTAGATGGCGAGTGTTTAAAAAAAATGAACAAATGTATACACAAAAAACAACTAAAACTCCCTCTGATTTCAGGAATTGGATCGGTTATCGAACCACAGGATATATGACGCGACCATCAGAACCGGACATTTACGGCAGAGGCTGTGGTTATAGATATTTCATGCAATCGAGCACATTTTTGGATACATACATAAACAATATACATATATATTTGAATTTATATTATGCATAAAGTTGTATATGCAAATAAGTATGACTAATAAAAGTTTGTTTAACACACACAAATATATGCATATTCAAATACGGACATTATATTCATTATTGTTTTGAGCCTTCTAAAAAAAGTCTCCAAGGACATAGGAAATGCAGGTCCTCACAGAGGAATATTGAATTTCAAATGTGTTAATTTTTGAGTGCATAATCTTCTATCTATGAATGTTGCAATCAAAACTATTGAATTTATTTAACTAACAAATGTTTTCATTTTGTTATTGAATTATATCCAGATGACTCAACCTCAAAATTCTAAAATTTTTGAAAAACTATTTATTATGAAATCAAACAGCAACATAGATTGTTGTCTTTAAAAAAAATATATATTCTTATCATTTATAAATATTTTCCGGATATTCATTTATCTGGACTTTATAATTTACTATGCTTTTTTTAAATATTCCATACAATAGTAGTGTTTTAATAAAGCACCTTCATTTATAGCGAAAGTCGGAAGTAAGGTTTTACGACATGTATTTACGTGTAGGGTTCTCATACAAATATTGTTTTTACAAAACATATACGCTCGGGGATCTGAGGAAAATTTGACAAAAAAGCATGCCATCTGAAAGGTAAGCAACTATTAGTTATTAACGGTGAGTTGAATTTAAAATGTAGTAATTGGTCAGCCATTATATGATTTTGTATGAAATTTTAACTTTCTCTTTTCCAACTTCACCCATAAGAGCATGTTAGACAGTTAGAGCCTGATTCGTGGGATATTCAAGATACAAACTTGAAACGTCAGTATTTGTATGCATTGATTTGTTTTTATAACTTTTGAACGGTGGGCAAAATATGATCTACCAATATTAAACAGGAATAATTTTTTTATTTAAAGACATTTTCGAATCATTTTTCATTATGTTTTAGACATCAAAATTGTTAAATTTAATAATGTAATACCAACCAATCGCACAGCAAATATTTTTAATATATTTTAAGGTGTTAAAAATGTTCAAACAGCTGCGACAATTCGTCATATGGAGACCAAATTTGAGCGATATATTGGAATGGTAGAGATGTGAAACGTACGGACAGACTTCATTATAGATGATCGGCTGAAAACATGCAAATTGTTCGTGAAAGTTTTTCAGCTAGTACTGAAACATCGACACGATGACATTCAACACAGCTTGGTTATACCGCGTGGGCGTGGCATGATTTTGAAGAAAGATCTGCACCTCTACCTCAACAAAATTCCAATTCATCCAAAATCTCCATCCTGGTGATCAGAATAACATTAAAAGTACTTCAGAGCTGTTTACATTTTGCATATGAAGGTCTTTTTTGGCCCACCCTGTATTTTTGAAGGTCACCCATTAGTTTATTCCACAAATGAGGAGCTTGAAACTATTTAGAACTAATTTTACCATCAAATTTTTCGATTTTGTTAGTAGGCAGTTAAGCATAATTACACATTAGGACTGAACACAATTGCCACCTGCAGCAATACAATTGAGAACTTCCGTTTTCCGCATAAAATTGTTTATAAAATAATTTTATGTTCACACACTCGCCCTGGCCCTGTGTTCTTGTGTAGCTGTCATGAGCTTGATTAGACATCTCTGCAAGTTGTGCATTTAAATAATTTATTCAAATCCATCCGAAAACACAATATCAACTTTTAAGCACCTTCTGTTCGGCCCGTCAAAATCAGACCAATTACAAACATAACAAAAAACCATCTGTCCTAATATTCACGAATTCTCCAATAATAATTTAACATCCAACCAGAAACACACAAAGACCAAAAATCAAAAGTTGAATAATGGAAGCGCCACGACTGCGACTGTTGCTCAGAGCCAAAAGCCATAGGAATGGAAGCAGCGAACGGAGGAATTGCAATAAGTCGAAATTCCTCGCTGTTAAAAGTGAAATTCGCGACAATGACTGCAGAGTGTATGTTGGTTGGAAAAGCATGAATATCAATAAATCACTCCAACTCCAACCATTCTCGACCTGACTACTGGAACTTCTATACAGGTGAGGTACATCCCAAGCCTCGACGTGTTTCGCAGACCTTATTTTCTTGAAAAATACGCATCCCGTCTCTGAAGCTGAATGGCAAATAACAAGATTTACAATTTTAATTTTTTTGTTTGTTTCAAAATCACAAAACTTTCCCCAACTTCAAATGTACCTACGTACTCTAACCAAACGGAAGAAAAAGAAAGATAAGAGCTAAATTGAAAATAAAAACAAAAACTACAAAATTCAAAAATTCATTCCTCCATCCAATAGGAAACATTTTTTTAAACTTTTCGCTCTTATTCGGGGTCGCTTTTATATCTTTTCAATAAACTTCCTTTATTTCGATTATTTGTTGTTTTGCCTTTGAAACCTCATTACCACCAATTCACTGTTAGCTAGCCCCGGGCACTAGGGGCTGATGCTAATGCTACTTGTCGCAATAGTTTTCGATTTGGAGAAGAAAAAGTTTTCGTTTTCAACTGCAACGCAACTCCAACTGCAACTGCGAAAGCGAATGCATTGTAATAAAATTAAATTATTTTGTTTTCTACTTAGAAGCAAATCATGAGTCACATAGGTCGTTGGCACTTTAAACTTGTGACGATTTTCGTATAAGAAATGTTTTTTGTGACTTTTGGAGAAAGACCTTTTGGGTCCAGGTTCTAGGGAGATGTTAAAAGTTTACACGAAATGCTTTTGTGCTCTTTCTGTCTTCTGAACCGGAATCGTAGCTCGTAGGTCTGTTTTGAAATTTAATTTTTAAAAAGCAACAATTAACAACAAAATTATAGTTAAACAAAAATGAAAGACTGGAATACGGGTTTTTTTGTCCGTGGTATCATAATGAATATCTATTAATAGGCATACAAAACTATGGTAACTAAAAAAGATTCAAAATCTTTTAAACAGCCTTTAACCATGATGAATGATTTAAGTTGCATTCTAATGTGGTTCACTTTCAAAAAAAAAAATTAATTTTTTTTAACGGGTACAAATTTTTGTTCGGCAGTATATATAAAACGTTGGGTACGTATACTCAAATAAAAAAAAATTACCCATGCGCTTAGGCCGCAGCTGGCTAAGACCGACAAAAAGACGGACACAATTGAGGGACACAATTTTTTGCTCGAGTTCAATCGCCAGATTTTGCCTGTTTGGGACTTATTCTGGATCATTATGACTCATAAGACTTGGTACCTAGCGTTTTTAAAACATTCCTTTTTTTTTTTAATTTTGTTGGGACCAAAAACAACAGTAGGTACCTACCTGTCATACAAAATGTTTGATCTATTGGTCCAAAATGCTAAATCTTATATTTCTCAAAATCGGCAGCACTGATAATAATACGTATAGGCACCTTCCAAAGTTCTATTTTTTGATTTTCGCTTTTCTCGAAAACGGTTCAACTGATTTTGATCAATTTTTGTATGAAGAACTAGCAGACCCGTGCCCGCGTTGATTTGAAAAATGTTAAGAATAATTTGTTTAACAAACTTCAATTTCTCCGATATTGTGTTTTGGTTGAAAATCAATTTCATATACAATTGGAAAGCTTTTTGAAGTTTTTTTTTTTTATTTAATTAGTTACTAAACACATTCTAATACTATATAAGTGCCCCATTCATCGTTTTTTTCTATTATCGTATAATGCCGTGTTTGATTGTTATATCTCGTCCAATTTTTGTTTATAAGCAAATTAATTTCTCTTATAATTGCTCAGTATGCCAAAGAAGAAATAAAGCAAATACGTATACGTACCTATTGTACACCGCTGCTATAAAAAAGTAAAGAATTAAGAGGCTATTACTGTTTAACTTTGTTTTAACAGAATAAATAACAATTTATTCTTAATGATTCTATGAAACTAAACAGGGTGTCCTGGGCCTGGTATGAAGTATTATAGGGTGTAGTTCTTGGGTATATTCTTAACAAAAAATCTTTCAAAATTAAAGGTTTATCTTTTATTTTGACACAAATTTATCGTGGATTTAAGAGAACGCTTACTTTGCTGTACCCTGACCCATGTTAACAAAAATTATAATCTTCTAATTATAGTGGTAGAAACTTTCTAAGAACTTTATTTTTAGGAGAAATACTAGCCTTTAAAACTGTGTTTAAATAAAGTTTACATCTTGTCTCAGTCTTAAGATATCCAGTTTCTAGCCTGTCCCATTTTTCCTGCACATGCTAATTTTTTGACGTTGAAGTCAATTTTCCATAATAAAAAATAATAATGTAATAATAATAATACGTATCTATATGTAATAATTTTACTGTGAAGCGAAACTGAAGAGGATCTTTGTAGTAAAATTAAATAGCTGTATTTTATTTTACCCCAGATCTGATTCGGATTGGATTCGCACACTTAAATACATTTATATTACAAAAACAACTCAAGATCCAGCTTTGCTTTTGGATATGGATTTGAAAATCCATTTTGAACACACACACCCTTAGTACTTCCTTGCAAAAATTAGTTTTAACGCTGACGGGTATATGGCTTTTTCAGTAAAAGAAAGACACAAAAGGAAAAAAAAAGAGATGGGTATATTAGACTGTTTAAGCTGTGATCCTGTTTGTTTTATTATGATGATCTGATCCGGATTAGATCTGGATGATATTAAACTGCAGCTAATATTATTTAATACGTGACCACTAGTTGCTTCTCCAAATAACCGTTTCCAAACATTCAAATCAAATACGAGAACGTTTTATTGGTACAATAAAAAGTTAAAAATTAGATTTAACCATATCGTCGCTATTAAAGAAAACTGGCATAACTCAAAAAACTTAAATCTTCAGAAAACTGATTTAAAGTTTTTTAATAAGCCAATTGCACACATAATCAATTTTTTTAATAATTTAGAATTATTTCTTTGAGAAATATTTATAAGATTTATTTAATTCAATATTTAGTTTGATGTAAACAAAAATCAAAAATTAAATAAAAGTACTATTAAGGTGGAAAATCGAATGATTTGTCAGACTCTTTCAAATAAGGTCACTTTTCCACAAACAATTTATGATATTCAGGCAACCTTTTTTTTTATTCCTGAGTTAGTTCGTAATGAAATTGTTAAAAAAAAATAATGACTACAGATTGTTTTCATAAATAAAAATCAATTTATTGAAACTTTTTCATTATAGTAGGTACATTGAATAGGTAATAGGTTAGGTAGTACAAAAAAAACTAAATTCACAGAATTCTGTTTTGAGCGAGACTCACTACTCTTTATTATTCAAAAACAACTCTCATATACTTGTTTTGTAACCATTTTTACAAAAAATAATATTCTCATTAATTTCTATTTGAGAGACCTTCAAAAATTAGATCTAGCAACATTTGTTTTTAAAACTTAGACACATTAATATCCACATCCTTCATTTTTAAAATTATGATGCTTGTACCCAAGAGCTCCTGGTCATTGTAGTCCGGATCAGCATCAGAATCGTCGACTGAAAAGTCTCCAGATATGTTAGAGGATCTTTTGAGCTCAAACTCTTTAGTTTGAGAAGTGGACGCAACAGGTAGCCATGGTAGCCGTTTTGGTACTTGAAGTGGGCTGTGTTGAATCCATAACATCATTAATGTCATCGGATATCAACGTCGGAAAAGTTCCTATATTCATTAAAAACAATATTTTTCAAGTGCAACCAAACATTAAAATAGTAAGACATACTTATTGGGGACACAGTGGATTCGTTTCTCCCGTTCTCATGAATAACTGTAAACCAATTTTCGGTTGCAGTGCTTGTTCCTTTATCTTCATTTTTTGCGCTATTCTTTGCTCTAGCCAATTTAAGCAACAGCTGTGTGCGCTGTAACATGGCTGATTTATTTTATCTGTAAGAAAATTACTAGTAACGGATAAAATTCGTTAACAAAAAAAATTAATCATACAAATTGAAGAATAATGACATATTTAGTTTAAATTCCTTATTTAAATAAAAAATTAAAAATTATAAGCTGATAACTCTTTTCAAAAATGGCATAATTTAAAACAGACACTAAAGCAAAATTATTTGTTGATTGGTCAAAATAAAATATTTTAAAGAAAAACGGCATAAGTTATGTAAGTGTCACTGCAAAAACGTGTTTCTTTAATATTTATCAAGAAAAGTGGCACATTTTGTTTTAATACATGAAAATTTTTATAAAACAGAACTTACCTTATTAACAAAAATGGTCCAATTAAAAATAGCTACCTTTTCAATAAACTTTTCCAAAATTGCTTGGACACAACACAAATAACGCCACTTTTTGCCAAAAACACAATGACCGTCCACTTTGAGCGTCTGACCTATACTGAGTTATGTCTCTGTTCGCCATTCTCTACTGATCAATTGGAACAGAGTAAGAGTTGGATTGGAACACTATCCGTTTCTCGGGATTCTGAAGGGTTATGTCGTTTTGGGTTGGATTTCGGAATTGTTCCATTCCTATCTTAAATGGGAAATTTGGAGTAAAAGGAGTGAAAAAGGAGTAGCTCCGAACGTTCAATCGAAAACGACATTAGAGTTAGAGTTATGCCGACTTTACAGAAATATAAAGATTTTTTTTGTAGCCGATTGGCATCATTAACTAAAAATTCGAGTTTTCTGAGTTATGCCAGTTTTCCTGAATAGCGACGATATAGTTTGCTTATTAGCTTATAGTGATACAGTTTTTTTTTTTGATAAAACAAATTATTTTATTTACACTGCTCCAGACAGCACTAGATTCATCCAAATACGTAAGTTTGTATTCCAGTATAAACAAACCCCGAGAAGTGTTGCATGAATAATTCAGTTTCCCACACACAAACCATAGCAAGCAGCTTAAGATTCTCTAATTCAATTAGAGCCTTAAGGTTGAAAGTCTTCATTAATTCAACCCACGGCTATGTTAATAAATAGAATAGAAATAGAAGTACAGTAATTTTGGTATTATTCTTTCCCCTTTTAGTAAAAAATGATTTCCGACTTTAGTTCCAGCTTTTGTCAAATTAATAATTCAGGTATTCATAAGGTATTTGCATTCAGTACGAGAGAGTGACGATATTTAAATAAGAATGTTGAATCGTAAATATTTTCCATCGACCGCGACGACGGTGATCATATTCGTCATGATGATGACATACAGTCAGAGTACTGAAATTGACAATAATAAAAATCAATCTTTACTTGCTGTCAACAACATCAGTGATAAAATCTTGTCCCGCAAGGAACGTTTTATTGCATTCCCAGTGGGATCGTCATTTTCGGTAAATTTTCAATTTTTATATAAATACTTTATCTTTCTATATATCGGTGTGAGTTTATTTGTCAGTAAGGTAAATTATAGGTTTCTACTTGTATGACAATTGGAGTAATTGGAAATCCAAATGTCAACTATCTCAGTTTGGGACTTAATTGGGGTATTGCTTATGAACTGCCGAATAAAACTTGGGTGCTCGAGCATGCTAATGGATTAACGAAAAAACCTGCATCACCAGAGCCTGTTGTGAAGCGACGATACCGCAGAGATTTGTACCAGAAATTGGAGCTTTTAATGGATGGGTAAGTGTCAAAATTGTATTCGGCTATGAAAATAGGTTGAAATTTTGTCTCTCTCACATTTTGAGTCAAACCAAAACGTTTAGGTATTAAAGCTGAATCAAAACGTTAAAGATTAAGACAGATTCCATTGATCCGTACTTTAAATTTATGCTTTTGAGTTCCCAATACACATAACGTCAATTTAGTATTAGTTCCGTGCAGAAAAAAATCACATGACATGTATATAAAATGTCTGTCTTGCCTGCACCTAATACCTATCTACTAAAAGCCTTTTGTGAAAAAAATATGTTCGTTTTTATTACAACATTAAATAAATTAGCTATTGGAGCATATAAAGGGCTTTCCAATAAGAGGTGTTATTTTGATATTCAAAGAAAAATAGCATTTTTTGAGATAAATGATCGGATGTTTATTTCATTATAAAGAGGAAGGTATGCCGTTAATAATGAAACACAACATCAATCAAATGGCCGCCACGGCCACGCTTACAGGACCATATCCTTTTCATGAAATTTTCCATAACCAAATCGCAAAGTGGCTGCCCTATGTCCTCGATAGCCTCACGAATTCCATCTTTGAGGTCTTGAATCGACGCTGGGCTGTTGGCGTAGACCTTATCTTTCACGTGGCTTCAAAGGAAGAAGTCGCAAGGTGTTAAATCACAAGATCTCGGTGGCCAATTGTGATCACCTCTTCGAGAGATAACACGGTCCGGAAACTTTTCCCGTAAAAGATCGATGGTTTCATTGCTTGTGTGGCACGTAGCGCCGCGCCGTCTTGTTGAAAGTAAACGCTGTCCAGATCAATACCATCCAATTCCGGCCATAAAAAATCATTAATCATCTCTCGATAGCGCAATCCATTGACCGTAACTGTTGCTCCAGCCTCATTTTCGAAAAAGTAAGGTCCAATGACCCCGCCGGACCATAAACCGCACCAAACAGTCACTCGTTGAGGATGGAGAGGCTTTTCAACAATAACTCTTGGGTTTTCCGAGCCCCAGATGCGACAGTTTTGCTTGTTGACGTAGCCTCCGAGGTGGAAATGGGCCTCATCATAGTCAAGATGATTTTTCGATGAAATTCCGGATCATTTTCATGCATTTCAAGGACCCAATCAGCAAAGACACGACGTTGTTGATGATCAGCCGCCTTGAGTTCTTGTGTTAACTGAACTTTATAAGCCTTAAGACCCAAGTCTTTATGCAAAATACAGCGTAATGACGTTTGTGGAATGCCTAATTCCAAAGAACGACGAGGAATGGACAAACCTGGGTTTTCTTCAACACTTTCTGCTACAACAGCAATATTCTCAGTTGTTCTTGAGCGACGTGCACGGGTTTTATTCTTCACATCACGGTCCGACAAGGTGCTTCACGACGACCCAAAAATGTTTTAGTTTTACGAACCGTCTCTGCCAAATTTTCACCATTTTTATAGTGAATTTTAATAATTTCAATGCGTTGTTGAAGCGTGTATCG
Source organism: Leucozona laternaria (assembly GCA_932273885.2). Taxonomy (NCBI): domain Eukaryota; kingdom Metazoa; phylum Arthropoda; class Insecta; order Diptera; family Syrphidae; genus Leucozona; species Leucozona laternaria. Next base: position 86,860,817 of record OW026368.1, on the reverse strand, counting down.
TTCCATTTTTATTAATGGCGTAGTTTCTACTTGTCAAATGTCAAAAAATGACAGCTTCAAAAGTGACAGCTACCGAAATAGCGGGCTATTCAAAATAACACCTCTTATTGGAAAACCCTTTATAATCTACCGGCTTCTGAAAGTGTTTTGACCCAACGCGATGCACCTTACCCATTGATTTCATTAACAAATCCAAATTTATGAGAAATAATATTTAAAAACCTAGGAGAGGTTTTAAAAATAATAAACATACAATTTTGTAAACATTTTTAACAATAAAATGTAGTATGCCAATTTTAATTATTTTTGTTTCCTGTACAAAAAAATTGGTGGTTCTGAAAAGGGTGGTTTTCGTCATGCCCTCTGTCCGTCGGTCTCTGTCACTGTAATTTGTGTTAGAACCTAAACGGGTGGTTTGATTTGCATGAAATTTGGTACGGAGCATTTTTATGTGATTCTCTAGAGGAGAAATTCGAATTTTTGTTTTAGCTCATCTAGAATTGGTAGCTGCCATATACAAATCTTTTGTTTCTTTTTTTTCAAATTTTCTCGAAACGCCTCTAATGATTTTGATTAAACTTCCTACCTGGAATGACCAAAGTAATTGTAAGAAAACTGCGTTTCAGGTTTTTTGACTAAAATTCACATAACGGAAATAGGTATTACACGTTTTTTGAGAAAATGGTTTTATTTTTGGGTTATTCACGTATATCTTTTCCATGGTTGCACCGCTTTTGTGCCTCTCTATACCTAGTTTTGAAAATATTCCGTTTACAAATTTTGAAAAAAACAAACATTTTTATAGTACTTTTGACTTTTTTTTTTACATTTTCTCATTAAATATAAGTAGAGGTATCATAATAAAGGGTGCGCCAAATAATTTTTTTTTTTTTTGAAAATGGCGCAAAACATCGAGTGTAGCTTCGGCTGTGTGGCACCTAGCCCCGTCCTGTTGAAACCAAATGTTGCCAATATCCTCCTCTTCAATTTTTGTGAACAAAAATTCGATCAACATGGCCCGATAACGATCGCCATTGACTGTAACGGCCACTCCTTGCTCATTTTCGAAAAATAGCCCAATTATGCCTCTGGACCAAATTCGGCACCAAACAGTGACTCGTTTTGGGTGTATCGGCTTTTCAATGTATGCGTGCGGGTTTTCTGTACTTGCTTGTTTACTACCCGCCAAGATCAAAATGAGCTTCATCTGAAAAGATGATTTTTTTGGCAAAATCGGCATCTTCTCCAAGTCGATCGCAGGCCCACTTAGCGAAGCGGATACACAACCATATTCGTTCAGCGGAAGGATAAAACTAATTATCTGTCAAATCAGACATGAGCTAAGTGTTACCATTCACGAAATAAGCACTAGTTGAAAAAAAAAACGTTAGATGGCGGACCCTTTTTTATATGCGTTTTTTGTATTCACTTGTTTGATGTTAATAAAAGTACACAAAAACCCGCCATCACCGCTTACTCCATTTACATTTAACAATTAAAATAATATAACTTTCCAGTGCACGATTTTGAAAATATTTCATTTGTAAAGGGTGTCTTTTTTTAGACGTGTGGTTTTCAAGAAGAAATAAAATATGCATATAATTTTATGTTATGGCCAAGAGTTTAGCTTTCTTATAAAGATAAGGGTTTGCCACTATGTTTTAAAAATGATTTCGGGCAAGTGGCCGCCGCGGCTGGCTCGAATAAATTCCAGCCAAGAGGCCCAATTTGTTGCGGGCAATGCCGGATGGACTCATTCGGGTCTTCTTCGATACTCTGCTCCACAGCAGCAATACCGTCTTCGGTCCGCACTGTGCGGCGTCTCTGAGGATTCGCATTATCCGCTAGAGTAAACGTGGTGCAAAACCGATCCATGCTTGCTCGAATTTAGGTATGCGATTTTGCTATTATGTCAACCGAATATTGGACGCAGCGAACCGAGCCATTATTTTGGTAGTAAATTTGCACGATTTGCAAACGTTGTTCAGGAGTAAGCCTATTAATTATAAAATGGCAAACCAAACTGAGTATAAATCAAGTGACAGCTGTCAAAAAGACCAACTCCGAAAAAAGTATTGCCAGATTGAAAACCACACGTCTTAAAAAAACACCCTTTATAACAACCTCTACGTCACCGTTTATTTGATACCAAACTCGTTATCGTGTACACTCTTGGCTAGGAATGGGCAATGTCCTTTGTGCTAATCTATGAGGTTCATTTTTATAATAATATAAAGTTAAAATCATTAGTACCTATTTAAAAAAATCTAAAAGGCACATAGGGAACTTCCTCAACTTATTCATTTATTTGAATTTATTTGTTCGTACTAAAAATTGTTTTTTTTTTTTAAGTACTCAGTTCCAGTGGAAATGAAATTTCCATATACAACTGACGGTTAGTTCACAGTGATGAAATTCCCAACGAGAAGGGTATACCCAAATATGAAAGCAGAATATGAACCGGTTCGTAATCAATTTCACACCATAATTTTCATTTAACGGGTGATTTTTTAGCTGGTTTGGTTTTGGCAACACTGGTTTTGACAGCTGACGTGTGTTTAGTACCTTGTGTCACTGACAAACAGCTTCAGTTTGGTTTGCAATTTAACCATGGATCGTCTTACAAATGAACAACGCTTGCAAATTATTGAATTTTACTATCAAAATTCGTGCTCGGTTCGAAATGTTCATCGCGCGCTGCTTGTGTTCAGCGATGAGGCTCATTTTTGGTTGAATGGGTACGTAAAAAAGCAAAATTGCCGCATTTGGAGTGAAGATCAGCCAGAAGCATTGCAACAGCTACCAATGCATCCCGAAAAAGCCACTGTTTGGTGCGGTTTATGGGCCGGCGGCATTATTGGGCCTATTTCTTCAAAGATGATGCGAATCGCAGCTTTTTTTTTGCCCGAAATGGAAGTTCTTGACTTGCATGATATGTGGTTTCAACAAGACGATGCCACATGCCACACAGCACGCGAAGCAATGGCGCGATTGCGAGGCGAGTTTGGTGAACAGTTAATTTCACGTTTCGGGCCGGTCAATTGGCCGCCTAGATCGTGCGATTTGACACCATTAGATTATTTTTTGTGGGGGTATGTCAAGGCTAATGTCTATAGGGATAAGTCCGCTTCGATTGACGCACTGGAAGCCAACATCCATGCATTCATTCGTGAGATAAGGGCCGATATGTGTGAAAGAGTATGCCAAAATTGGACTCAGCGGATGGGCTACCTGAGACGCAGCCGCGGTCAACATTTGCATGAAATTATCTTTAAACATTAAATTGCAAGGTTCAAACTATCGATTCAAATAAATATTTCATTCATTTTTTCGAATTTTTTGTGTTTTTTTTTTAAAAAAAGTTCTAAACCTCTTAAAAAATCACGCATTAGTAGCGTACAACCACTAGGAAAATTTAATGAGATGTGGAAAAGTGTGACATTTGTCAATTAATTTTAAAAAAGTTCGGAAAAATAAAAAAGGGATACCTTAAAAATTATTCTGGGATGAAACCACCGTCTCTTTTTGGGAATTTATTGCAACCAACAGGCTTAAAACAACAAACAACGGGATCAAAACAATTCTTTTTGGGATTTATTTTAAGGTTCTGTCAAATATAATTAAGCCCGAACCACACTACTCTCGTGTGGTGTTTTGGGGAGTAGTGTGTCGCTATCGCGCTAATGTATTTCATATGCGTAGAACCATATTTGTATCATGTGATGTGTTGTGTCGAAATCTATGAAATACATTGTAATGACAGCGACACACTACTCCACAACACACCACACGAGAGTAGTATGGTTCGGGCTTTATTTATCAATCAATCATTTTATTTTTTGATTCAAAGTTAGTTGTAAAAATTACAAACTGAGTATCAAAAATACACGTGGAGAATTTATTATGTTTTCATAATCATCATTCACGTGTATTTTGAAGCGGTTCTATTTTTAATTTCACAAAGAGGTGAGTACTAGGCTTTAAACAAAAAAACTGTACATGAAAAAGTCACCTAAATTGTTTCTTGAATAAGACACCCCCCCCTCCCCTTGCTCAAAATCCTGCGTACGCCCTTGACATTAATGCTGTTTTAAATAACCTATAGGTATTTTTTTTTTTTTGTTAGACACGGAGTAATAAACAAAAACATATTTCACAACTTTTCTTTTAATTAGCTTCTTTGTGTTAAAAGAAAATTGCAGAAGTTCCCATTCGAAAAAGTTGTTAGTATATCTACCAACATTTTCTTTAAATTTAACTAGCTATAGACTCCAACTTATTTGCAGTTGTAAAAGTTCTTTCATACAGCAAGTGGGTAGACGCTATATTCGTTATATACAGTTTTGCATTGTTAGAACAAAAAGTGATTCTTATTTTCTGCATTTCCTTGTTATCTAAATAACATATCCACACAAAATGATATATTGGAAACACGTTCTTAACAATATTTGTGTAGCCTCTTTACTAATAGTGCTCATAGGAAAGCTTAAACAAGTTGGTGCTTATAAATCATTGACTTCATTTGATAATAGTTATGGCGATAGCAACTTATCAATGCAGGAGTCGAATTTACTGACTGTAAATCGGGGTGTTACACAAAAACACCATCGTAGATCAAAACGATATATTGCATTCCCAGAAGGTTCTTCATTCACAGTATGTATAAAATTTTTATCTTAAAAGCTAAATGAAGGACGAATAAGAAAGCTGCAGCGGCCTCCTAAGCACAACCAGGAAAGTGTTTGAATTTCATAAATAAGTGACTAAAAACTTTGTTTTTTTTTTTTTAATTCTGGGCACATAGTTTTATACTTAACAATTTGCATTTTTTTCGTAAATGGCCCTAGGTGGGTGGAAAATAATCATAGACAGTGCCCAAACCGGTGCTCACTGCTCATAACGAACTGAGATTGCTGCTCACTAAAAATCAAAAACCTTATTTTTCCGACTATACGCCTTATTATCAAATATAATTTTGTATTTATAACTTAGCAATATAGTCAGTTAAACAGAGTGTTTCCTATAGTTCATGAACAACACTTTGGAAAATGATGCTTTGTACATGTTTGGAGGGAGGGTCTATTTTCCCCCTTTATGCGAGAGTGGTAGATTTCTAAAACATTGGCTTAAAATTATTAGAATCATTTAAAAAAAAACACGGAAACTGAAATAGCATTTTTTAAAGCAAGGAATTCTGGGTTGAGACCGTTGTACAGTTATGCGCTTCAGTAAACTTATATGGATATGAAAAGTGTTAAGAAAGTTAAAGTGGTTGATAATTCTCTAGCTTGGAATAAAATGAGTACAATTGAGAAACCCAAAGCTTCCAATTAGGGTTTTATAAATTTTTCATAAGCATTTTTTAGAATACAGATTATGACTTTTAAATGCCTAAAAAACATAGGAACAAGAAGCCGTGTATTTTGCACAACTATTCTATAACTGCGATTTACCCGAGTGCGCCATCATTATTTTCTTATATTAAGACCCATTTATCCAGTGCGAGGTAAAAGCTAACTCACCAAATTTTGGTGATACTATTTTCGATTTATTTATTAACTAAATAAAAATTTCTTGCTTTAGAGAACGCCTGCAAAAGGCCCTTATAATATTTCAGTAATATTTGTTTTATCTTATAAATAAATCTTCAGCTTATCAAAAGGCTTTTGCTCTTTTTTTCATTTATGCTTCTTTTTTATGAACATGTATTTTTTATAGGACTATTTTACTTTCAGCTAAAGCACCAAAATAGTTTTCTTTTTATTTACGATGCATAGGTATAGGTGCTATATGGCATTCGTAAAAAGAATCGAAGTCGTGATTTTGATCAAACTTGATATTACGATCATAGGGAAGTCGAAAAAAGTGGGTTTCGCAAAATCGTCCGTCTGTTTTTCTGCATGTCGATCAGTCTGTCTGTTTGTCTGTCTGTCTGTTCGACTACAGCCTAAACCAAAAATAACGGTACATGTCATACAAATCTATTCCAAAAGAATTTTAAAAAATATGCACGACTTGCTCTTGTGGTTAAATACTGTATGTAACCCAACATTGAAGATGCATGATGTATATATTTAACGAGTAAATATTAAAAGAGTCAAAAGCACTAAAAAATTGATTTTTCGTTTGATTTTTTTTTTTGTTTATAAAATAACTTTTTTCAAAAATGTTTAAATGCATAATTGTTTAAATTATTGAGAAGCATCAGATTGCAAAATTATAATAAAATCGATTTTACCATAGCAAAGATATAACCCAAAAATAAGACCATTTTCTTAAAAAAAACGTTGAAAACCTAATTCCGTAATGTGATTTTTTTGAGAAAAACCTGAAATGCAGTTTTCTTAAAAATGACTTGGTTATTACAAGTGCGAAGTTCAATCAAAATCGTTTGAGCCGTTTTCGAGAAAATTTGAAGAAATCAAAATATTTGTATGGCAGAGCTATACCCGTTCTAGATGAGCTAAAACACAAATTCGAATTTTACCTCTAGGGAATCACATAAAAATGCTCTGTACCAAATTTCATGCAAAACAGTCCACCCGTTTAGGCTCTAGCTCAAATGACAGTGGACGCACCGACGCACAGACCGACGGACGGCATGACAAAACCCACTTTTTCGGACTTCTCGATTATCGTAGTGTTAGTTTTGATTATAATCTCGAAATTTTTTTTTACACGAAACCAATACTTGCCCTATAGAGCAAGTAAAACTCAATAAATTTCAATAGTTCAAACGGTTCAACTGATTTTGATCATCTAACTGCAAAAGCGGATAGGTTTATTGCCATTAACTAAGCGGAATTATTGTTGTAATTAACGTGGGAAATAATTTTGTAAAGTGGGTAGGTATACATGCACTTAAAAACACTAGTATTATTGGACCATTAACATTGTTAAGTTGGTTGGTGCGACCCAATCGTTCATATTTTTTTTCTATCCGGCATCAAGGGAGATCCATTTCAGTTTTGGTTTATTCTGATGTTGATCCTTTATTTTTGCAACCGAATTTATCTCTACACCAATTCGAACGCATGCAATATTCGAATATCATAGGAGGATTCAAGGATTAAAGACGTTGGTTACAATTATTTCTTTAAATACACACTCAAAAATGATACATATTTTTCATGTTTTCACTAAGAATATCTTAGTTGAGATGAATCATCCTTAAAATTGACGGTTTCTAAGTAAATCTGTGTGGACATGACGCGCACTTAACATATAATACTTCAAGGATTTGTTTAAGAGTTATTCTCATTTGCATATATCCCACTATAAAAAAAAACATGGAGTGGAGAACGACATCCATGCTCTTGTTCATTTGTATTAAGTATACACACACATTAAAGGCTTTGTGAATGCAATTAGATTATTCGTCCTTTTATTGTTAGAATACTCAACTCATGAATATCTATTGTTTAGAAATACAAAACATTTGTGTATGATAATATTTTTAGTGTGCAGTCTGTTTCACTGTCGGTGTAGTGGGAAGTCCTTCGTTCAACTATCTGAGTTACGGTCTCAATTGGGGCATAGCTTACGACCTGCCTAACGAGACCTGGATAATTGACCATTTGCATGGTTTTAGCAGCACACGTCAACCATCGCTTGCGGTGTTGAAACGTCGCAATCGCAGATCGTTGTATCATTCAATTGAGAACTTGATTGACAGGTGGTTGTTTTATATAATAATAAATAGCTAATTGGAATAAATTCGTATCTTTTGGAATGGAATAATAACAATGTGCGGCATAATTTTGATTTCAGAATGGGATACAATGGACGGGATTGTATACTACGGGCACTTTGTGATAGTAGGCAATTTTTCCGATCGAAAAAACTGGGAATGATACCGGAACTAATAAGGACAATTTTTTCGTAAGTTTGCATTCTTATGTACATTGATTTTATGAGTTGTAAATATAATGAAGAATAAATATTTGTTTTTGTATTTTGTAGTTTGCCGAAAACTCGACTATTTTCACGAGAGATTGAAGAATATTCAGATATTAAGGATTATAACAGCGCCTATTTTAGTGACGACAGTGAAGACTGTGAATTCAGATATCCTTGCTCATTCTCGCTGTTAGAATTGGCCATGGGAAGATATTCTGAACCGTCTGAAGACTATTATGGTTCATAAGCTTACAAAATAATAAACAGACTTTGAATTTGAATTCCCGAAGATAATGGTTTTTTTTTTGTCACAGTTATGATTTATCTCTTTTTCATTCATTTACAGAAAGTTAAGCCCTGGGTTGTGTGATTGTATTAGTAGTTTAAGACCATTGGAAACTTTTCTGCATAAATTTAAATCGAAAGAAAGAAAGAAACGGATTTTTATAATGAAGAATATTTGAAAAAAATGTAGAAGTGGACTTTCTTTCATTTTCAGAGATGAAAATTTATAAGCATATAATAATTAAAGGTTGTGTGATGGCATTTTTAATTCAAAAATTGCAGAACAAGTTTCAGAAATTTATACAGAAAAGGCCAAACCTCAAAAACAAATTCCGAAAAAGCTGAATTTCACGGAAGGAGGTGAAAGTGGTGTAAGGGTGTGAAATTCAGTTTTTTTTCACCATAAATGCATATCTCGAAAACTATATTTTGAGAATTTATTGAAGTGAAAGCTTAAATTGTCTGTGTTAAGCGGATTTTGTACTTCGAAGAAAAAAAAATAATTTAAAATGGAAAATAAAAAATATTTTTGAAAATTGGTTTTTGTGTGATGTGTATAGTTAGGCTGCAAAGCACCATCATATTACCGCTCTAGATATAGCAACAAATCGCGATAAACTTAGTAAGGTACAGCGAGAAGCCTGCCTCCGCCCAAGCGGAGCACTTCGCAGTTCTCCCTCCGCTGCACTGGACACTCTGTTTGATCTGTTACCCCTCGACATGTTTATTTAGTAAACAAACGGCAGCAGGAACAGCCATTCGTCTTAAGGCCTCCTCAAAACGGATCGAAAATGAGATTTGCCACTCAGTAATTCTGAATTCATTCAGATCATTTTTATGTAACACTGCGACTACACTTTAGCGATCAAAGAAGTCTTATCTTGGCTTAAAGAAAACGTAATACCAACAACTGATATCCGTTTTTTCTCTGGCAGCCAAGCCTCTATTAAATCTCTGGATTCAGTCTCTATACAAACTCCAAAGCAGCCATCAACTGTCAATCATCTATCGTTGAGATGGTGCAGAAGTTCAACATTCAATTTTGCTGGGTGCCGGCGGGCCATAGGGACTTTCCAGGAAATTGTAATGATGATGATATCGCTAAAAAGGGAAGTACAATACCTTTTGCTACAGATTGGATATTATACAGGTTAAAGGCTGATAAAATATTTTGAATCTTTTTTAGTTATCATAGATTTGTATGCCTATTAATAGATGTTCATAATGATACCACGGACAAATAAACCTGAATTCCAGTCTTTCATTTTAGTTTAACTATAAAATTAGCTTTTGTTGCTAATTGTTGCTTTTTTAAAATTAAATTTCAAAACTGACCTACGAGCTACGATACCGGTTCAGAAGACAGAAAGAGCACAAAAGCATTTCGTGTAAACTTTTAACATCTCCCTATAACCTGGACCAAAAAAGGTCTTTCTCCAAAAGTCATGAATAAATACAAAAAACATTTCTTATACGAAAAACGAAAATAGTTTCAAGTGCCCGACCTATGTGACTCATGATTTGCTTCTAAGTAGAAAACAAAATAATTTTATTTTATTACAATGCATTCGCTTTCGCAGTTGCAGTTGGAGTTGCGTTGCAGTTGAAAACGAAAACTTTTTCTTCTCCAAATCGAAAACTATTGCGACAAGTAGCATTAGCATCAGCCCCCAGTGCCCGCGGCTAGCTACCAGTGAATTGGTGGTAATGAGGTTTCAAAGGCAAAACAACAAATAATCGAAATAAAGGAAGTTTATTGAAAAGATATAAAAGCGACCCCGAATAAGAGCGAAAAGTTTAAAAAAATGGAGGAATGAATTTTTGAAGTTTTTGTTTTTATTTTCAATTTAGCTCTTATCTTTCTTTTTCTTCCGTTTGGTTAGAGTACGTAGGTACATTTGAAGTTGGGGAAAGTTTTGTGATTTTGAAACAAACAAACAAATTAAAATTGTAAATCTTGTTGTTTGCCATTCAGCTTCAGAGACGGGGTGCGTATTTTTCAAGAAAATAAGGTCTGCCAAACACGTCGAGGCTAGGATGTACCTCACCTGTATAGAAGTTCCAGTAGTCAGGTCGAGAATGGTTGGAGTTGGAGTGATTTATTGATATTCATGCTTTTCCAACCAACATACACTCTGCAGTCATTGTCGCGAATTTCACTTTTCACAGCGAAGAATTTCGACTTTTTGCAATTCCTCCGTTCGCTGCTTCCATTCCTATGGCTTTTGGCTCTGAGCAACATTCGCAGTCGTGGCGCTTCCATTATTCAACTTTTGATTTTTGGTCTTTGTGTGTATCTGGTTGGATGTTAAATTATTATTGGAGAATTCGAGAATATTAGGACAGATGGTTTTTTGTTATGTTTGTAATTGGTCTGATTTTGACAGGCCGAACAGAAGGTGCTTAAAAGTTGATATTTTGTTTTCGGATGGATTTGAATGAATTATTTAAATGCACAACTTGCAGAGATGTTTAATCAAGCTCATGGCAGCTACACAAGAACACAGGGCCAGGGCGAGTGTGTGAACATAAAATTATTTTATAAACAATCTTATGCGGAAAACGGAAGTAATTAATTGCAGGTGGCAATTGTATTCAGTCCTTATGTGTAATTATGCTTAACTGCCTACTTACAAAATCGAAAAATTTGATGGTAAAGTTAGTTCTAAATAGTTTCTCGCACAAATACAATTAATTTGAAATTATTTTTGACGTGTATTAAGCTATCTATTTCCAAATGATACAATGAGAGTCCATTAAGAAAATTTTGGATACCTCAACTAAGCTGAATTTGTCTAATGTCAGCTTTGGATTTGGTAGTTTCTATTTTTGGCCACGGGCTATCAAAACAATTTCATAAGTATGTATTTATGCTTTACAAATTATAAAGACATATTTTTCACAAAGAGGTAAGATAAATCCGCTTTCACTTACACTTTAGGGCTCCGGTTTCTTTCAGTAATTGGTTTCAGTAACTTGTCAGCAATATGTGATTTTGTATGAAAGCTTATAACATTTTTTTTTTTTTTTTTTTTTAAATACCTCATTAGAATACGCAAGCTCCTCATTTGTGGAATAAACTAATGGGTGACCTTCAAAAATACAGGGTGGGCCAAAAAAGACCTTCATATGCAAAATGTAAACAGCTCTGAAGTACTTTTAATGTTATTCTGGATCACCAGGATGGAGATTTTGGATGAATTGGAATTTTGTTGAGGTAGAGGTGCAGATCTATCTTCAAAATCATGCCACGCCCACGCGGTATAACCAAACTGTGTTGAATGTCATCGTGTCGATGTTTCAGGACCAGCTGCAAAACTTTCACGAACAATTTGCATGTTTTCAGCCGATCATCTATAATGAAGTCTGTCCGTACCTTTCACATCTCTACCATTCCAATATATCGCTCAAATTTGGTCTCCATATGACGAATTGTCGCAGCTAGTGGAACATTTTTAACATTTTAAAATATATTAAAAATATTTGCTGTGCGATTGGTTGGTATTACATTATTAAATTTAACAATTTTGATGTCTAAAACATAATGAAAAATAATTCGAAAATATCTTTAAATACAAAAATTATTCGTGTTTAATATTGGTAGGTCATATTTTGCCCATACCCTTCAAAAGTTATAAAAACAAATCAATGCATACAAATACTGACGTTTCAAGTTTGTATCTTGAATATCCCACGAATCAGGCTCTAACTGTCTAACATGCTCTTATGGGTGAAGTTGGAAAAGAGAAAGTTAAAATTTCATACAAAATCATATAATGGCTGACCAATTACTACATTTTAAATTCAACTCACCGTTAATAACCAATAAATTGCTTACCTTTCAGATGGCAGGCTTTTTTGTCAAATTTTCCTCAGATCCCCGAGCGTATGTTTTGTAAAAACAATATTTGTATGAGAACCCTACACGTAAATACATGTCGTAAAACCTTACTTCCGACTTTCGCTATAAATGAAGGTGCTTTATTAAAACACTACTATTGTATGGAATATTTAAAAAAAGCGTAGTAAATTATAAAGTCCAGATAAATGAATATCCGGAAAATATTTATAAATGATAAGAATATATATTTTTTAAAGACAACAATCTATGTTGCTGTTTGATTTCATAATAAATAGTTTTTCGACAATTTTAGGATTTTGAGGTTAAGTCATCTGGATATAATTCACTAACAAAATAAAAACATTTGTTAGTTAAATAAATTCAATAGTTTTGATTGCAACATTCATAGATAGAAGATTATGCACCCAAAAATTAACACATTTGAAATTCAATATTCCTCTGTCAGGACCTGCATTTCCTATGTCCTTGGTGACTTTTTTTTAAGAAGGTATTATGTGCTCAAAACAATAATGAATATAATGTCCGTATTTGAATATGCATATTATATTTGTGTGTGTTAAACAAACTTTTATTAGTTATACTTATTTGCATATACAACTTTATGCATAATATAAATTCAAATATATATGTATATTGTATATGTATGTATCCAAAAATGTGCTCGATTGCATGAAATATCTATAACCACAGCCTCTGCCGTAAATGTCCGGTTCTGATGGTCGCGTCATATATCCTGTGGTTCGATAACCGATGCAATTCCTGAAATCAGAGGGAGTTTTAGTTGATTTTGTTTTGTATACATTTGTTCATTTTATTTAAACACTCGCCATCTAACAAACAAATGCGACCAACGAACGACAACGGAAGCACCGTGTGTGTGTGGGCTTACTATTGAAGGTCACTCGATTCAGGATCCAGGATACCTAACTTATTCGTTGAACCATTTTATATGAATAAATTCGTGTTGGAATTTTGATTTCCGACCTATGGTAATAATTTTCCTGGTTGGGTGCTATAGATGTTCCTATGTGTGTGTGTGTGTGTATATAAATTATATAATTATGGTTTGTGAGGACAAATAAATTGACACGAATGTCATATACATATATACATTTGACAAAACCGACATTAGATGTGTTTAAAGTGCCACGCATTAATTATTTTAATTTGAAGAATTAAAAGGGGAAATTTTTGACAGAAATACAGCTAACTGATTTTGAAATAATTAATTCCTGTAATTTGAAGGCTTGATAAAAATGCTAATAAAGTTTAATATACCTTGATTATTCAAAAGCCAGAATTTGCAATAAAAATAATTTTTCAAAACGTTTTGAAGATGGCATATTGGACATGAAGTTATTTCATCAACATTCTATTTATTGATTATTTTCAGCTTTTATTTCGTATAACAGCGCCGGAGGAATAGAGTGGATAAGCCACTTAAGTATTTTATGCTTAAGTTTTTTTAAGAATAAAAAAGTCGAAAATCCCGTGTTTTCAAGCTTAAACAGAAATAAATTACATATTTTTTTTGATTTAATGCCACCTTCCACAAGTCAGAACATACAAATAAACAACAAATCGTTGGAGGTGGTTCCTTAAAACGAATTCTTTTGTATGCACTTCTCTTAATTTTTTTAAAGAAAAAAATTTCAGTTCAAAATAAACCCTAAAAATAAATAAACATATTTTTCGACCAAAAAAAAAAAATAATTTATATTTTTTTAAAAGCAAAAACAGAAGTTAGAAAATTTTGCTATAAAATATTATTAAATCGTTTTAGAAGCATGTTACCTTAAAAGCATTTAGACTTTTGCTGTGAAATAATTCTGAGACGGACTTATCAGATTTCGATATTCGAAAGAGTATCACTACACGAGCCGCGCATTTCATATAGGTACCTACATAATGTTATATTTTGTTTTTAATGAAGAAATATTATTAAAAATATTTTCATCTTTTTGTTATAACAGTACTATACGCTTTTGAATTTCAATTTTTACACAAAAATGTGATTTTTTTTTTAAATAATTTGCTTTCCGGACTTTTTTTCTAAGTGCGACTTCTTATAAGAAAAAATTGAAAAATTTCAACGGTAACACTGATTCGTTAGAAGAGATCCTGTTAAATTTGCATGTGTCTTCTACAAAAAAGGTGTAGTGTTGCGCTAGTAGGTACTGATTAAAAAATCCAAATTTAAAATGTTCACTAATGCACATAGCTTCAACTCGCTACTTACTATTTCTCCGGTTTCGGAGAACCACTTGAATAAACTAAATGGCTCGTGTTGTGATACCATTCCGACATTTCGAAAAAGAAGCCCAAATTCGTTTTCGTGTTTTTTGATTTCTAATCAAATATTGTCCAACATACATATATATGTAAATGTATATGTATATGTGCTTCACAGCGAGAATAGTAGTATTTTTTAGAAAACTAAAAAGTATTTATAATACAGGGTGTCCGCCGGGAAGGTATAGGTACTACTTTGTTTTGCCGCCATTATGGTAAACATTAGTCTTGACAGTTCATATTTGGCAGTCGTGAAGTAGACACGTGGCAAATTTATTATGAAAAAATTTTCGATAAATCAACGTGTTTTAATCGTTAAGACATTTTATCAAAATCAATCATCGATTACTGTGACGATGAGAAAGTTACGTGAAATTTTTGGGAGAAAAAACGTGCCAACGAAACGCACTATTTATCGTGTAGTAAATAATTTCGAAGAAAGAGGGTCTGTAAGTGATAGAACTAAGCATGGACCAACGCGTACTGCAAGATCAGCTGAAAACATTACTGCTGCTCAAGGAAGTGTTCAAAACAAAACATCAACCTCGATTCGACGCCGTGCTCAGGAGCTTAGTCTTCAAAGAACAACTTTGGCCACAATTTTGCACATGGATTTGTATTTGTTTCCATTTAAGATTCAGTTGACACAAGACTTTCTTCCACAAGACCATTTACGCCGCCGTACATATGCCATAATAGGATGTTACAGCTAGCCCATGACAACCCCGATTTTAATGAAAAAATCATAATGAGTGACGAGGCACATATTCATTTGAATGGATATGTGAATAAACAGAATAGTCGGTTCTGGGCAATGGAAAACCCTCAAATTATTCATCAGTCACAGTCTGGTGTGCAATTTGGTCAGGAGGAATCATTGGCCCTCACTTCTTTGAAAATGAAAACGGCGTAACGGTAACTGTGAATGGGGAGCGATATCGTGATATGATTGAAAACTTTTTAACGCCACAACTGCATGCTTTGGGCTTGATTAACATGTGGTATCAACAAGACGGTGCCACATCGCATACAGCCAGGATTACAATAGAATTACTGCGAGACCTCTTTACACAACAAGTTATTTCAAGAAATGGTGATGTTGATTGGGCTCCACGGTCGCCTGATTTGACTGCTTCGGAATTCTTTTTGTAGGGATATCTGAAAAGCAAGGTTTACGCAAACAAACCAGAAACGTTTGAGCAACTCAAACAAAATATTCGTGATGAAATTAATGAAATACCGCATTAAATGTGTGAGAATGTTCTGAAAAATGTGCTCAAAAGGGCTCGCACTTGTGAGACAAACAGAGGCGGACATTTACCTGATATTGTATTCCATACATAATTGCCAATATTAAAAAAAAAAACATTCATCAATATAAGATCCATTCTCTTTCATTTAATCAAAAATTATAACCAAACAAAGTAGTATACCTTCCCGGTGGACACCCTGTATAATGTATATAATATTTATACCTACACAGTATATTTGGCCCAACTTTCAACACAGGATGACTTTTAAAGTTTCAATGATCATTGGTAAGGTATAGTTCAATCATTGAAATAATAAAAGTCATTTTGATCATTGAAACCTTAAAAGTTATCTCGTGTGGAAGGTTGGGCCAAAATTAAATTTTTTTTATCAAGAATTTATTATTAATTCATCACCTTTATATTGACATCAAAGTGGTACCTAATCAAAATTTGCAATCATGAGTTTTAATGAAAGCTTTTTAACTGGCACCTAAGTAGGTAAGTCGAGTAGGTAAGTCGAAAGAAAACTTGATCTTGCCGCAAAATATCCTTATTTCGACTACCGTTTATTATTAAGGGCATTTATTTAATTTATCAATCAGAGTTTTCCACCCTATAACAGATTATATAAATAAATACCTACAACAATGGCAGAATATGAATGAACTCTCCAAGCACTTCTCTAGAACTTGATGGGACACCGGACACCCATATGAGTCCTAAGAGTTTAATAATTTATCTCAGATATCCGCAAACAACCACTCCATTCATTTAAATCTTGAATTGCAAATCTATGTAACGGCCATATTATTCACTCGATTCATCCAGATTAAAAATTTAAATCCAGATGTAAAGCATACAAATTCAATGTAAATACATCTGGATTTAAGTTTTAATCTGGGTGTATCTAGTGAATAATATGGCGGTAAGTGATCATCATAACTTCCATTGTTTGTGCTATAAACCTCTTCCCATTTTATATACCTACCAGCATTTAATTTCATTCTGTCTGGGTTCCACTTTATTTTCAAATGAATAATACCAAAACTGCCATTATTATATACCCACCTATAGCTTCGTTTGTAGTTATCTAACATCATTACTCTTTTTCTAGGGTACAACCCAGATTCATTTTTTTTTATTTTTTATTTTTATTTATAAACTTTGTCCAGAAATAATTAAAGTAATTACTTAAGTATCTTCCATAAAAAAAAGAAATATTAAAACTGTGTTTACGTATGTCCTTACACAGCTCAAAGTGTAAGCCCTTCCCAAAATGAAATTGCACTAGGGAGAACAACAAAAAAAAATACAACTATGTTTGACTATATAGCGCTATCGCGGAGCACAGCCTTGACAACGAAAATTCCGTCAGGATTTAATGTTTCTAATTGTAGATGCGGAACACACAATTCGTTTTGAGTTTTAAAATTTTACTGTGACTAAAAGTATACAAATACAAACAAAAACAACACCAACAGATTATGTATGCAAAAAAGGAAGACCAAAAAAAAACACATTAAAACATTACCTCCTCGCTCGCATATGCACGAGCTATAAGGGCGACTATACGACGACAAATAATTCCGCAGAAAAGGAAGACACGACCCAGAGAGTAATTTTACCATAAGTTGTAAATTTGTTTGTATACGATTTGTACCAAGTAAAAGAGCATCCTTTTTCATGGGGGGGTTGTGTGTGAGTGTGATGCACCAAACTCCCGGATTAACCCCAGTCTATATAGTGTAAGCGGGATAGGGGAATTTTGTCAGCAGGTATTATCATTTTGTAAGAATCATAAAAATCCTTAAGCTTTTACTAAAATGATGATAATAGGCGTGTTTTTTCGCAAGTCCGGAGGAAATCGGTTGAAAAAAAACGACCTCGGGGCTAAGAAATTTACATGTTAAATGCAACAAATAATCATCCCCTTCGGACTTAGCTAAGCGCTTTTATTGTTTTTTTTTTTTTTTTTGGTTTTGTATATATATATGTTTTAGAAAAGTTCAGTGAAGATTCGTGTTCTGTACAAATTCTCCCAGTCAGTTCCTCCATTAAGGATATCGACAATTTCAGCTTCATTCAGATAGTTCTTTCCAAAAACACTTCGCCTGGTTTCTACAACCATAGGACATCTACCCAAAAAATGAAACACGTTCTCTCTTCCCCTAATGTTGCACAAGTCGCAGGTTTCTTGTAAATCGCTCCTGTGAGTTATATGATTCAGAGGGAGTAACTCTCCCCGAGTTTTTAAAACAAGTGACATTAGGTCGGTTGAAAACTCCTCTCTGAAAGAGTTATTAGCTGCTAAGTTCAAGTCAAGCTGCGCATAAATGTTTCTGTGAAAAGAGCTTCTGGCTTTCCAAATAAAATCTTCACTTTTTTTTGTCATCTACTAGGGTGATTAGGTTGAAGAGTTGGCCTTTCCATGTGTCAATCGATTCATCTTGAAGAGAAAGTGAAAGTCCACCTCCACAGTACTGGGCTAAATTACTCCAAGACTCAAACCATGAAATTTTCTTTCTGATCACCAGCATTTTTATTTGCTTAGGCAATCGTCTATCGTCCATTTTGATTGTCTTTAGGATAGAGTCAACCTGCATTTTAAGAGTTGAAATAAACAACGAAATAAGAAGACCTGTTTCTAGCAAAAGGATATTGTTACCCGTACTGTTGGGTAGTTTCAAAGTGCGCTTCAAAAAGTATCTGAGAATCTGCCTCACTTTTTCAAATTCTTTGTGTCCCCAAACTTATTGTACCGCGTAGAACATTATCGCTTTGGCCGTTGTTTTGAAAATTTGATATTTTGCTTCGTATTGAACAACTCTGCTGTGCATCACACTTCTTCAAGTCGCATTTAACGCATTTTTCTATTCACCTAATTTATCTGTCATGTTCTTCAAGTTTAGATTTCTAGAAATCCGCATACCAAGATAGTTATATATCCACTCACGATTTCAATGTTATAGTCTCCAAACATCCATTTTTCACTGCGACATTTTCGCAATCCTCCGTTGCGAAAAATCATAACTTTTGACTTGTCGAGGTTCACCTGGAGTGCAGTTACTATAGATAGAATTCATAAATATTGTAATCGGTTCGGTTTGTATTACTTTGTCGCTCAGGATTAAGTATAATAATTATATATGCACGACTTGATCGCTCGAACTTGTTCTTGATGTGGTTAACAACTGTGTCTAACCACACATTGAAGATGTATACTAAAAAATGGATTTTTTGTTAGATTTTTTGTTGTGTTTATAAATCGATGTTTTTCAAAATTTTCAAATGCAATATTGTTTAAACTATTGAGGAGCACCAAATTGAAAAATTGTAACAAAATGTGTCCAACCATGGAAAAGATACACGCGAATATCCAAAAATATGACCATGGTTCTCAAAAAACGTAGAATAAATAATTCCGTTATGTGATTTTTTTGAGAAAAACCTGAAACGTATTTTTCTTACAATTAACTCAGTTATTATAAGTACGAAGTTTAAACAAAATCGTTATAGTCGTTTTCGAGAAAATTTTAATAAACCAAAATATTTGTATGGCAGCTACCCGTTCTAGATGAGCTAAAACAAAAATTCGAATTCTTCTTCTAGGGAATCACATATAAATGCTCTGTACTAAATTTGAAGCAAATGGCTCCACTCGTATAGGCTCTAATGCAAATTACAGTGGACGCACATACGCACCGCCGCACAGATGCAAAGACCGATGACGGACGGTATGACGAAACCCACTTTTTTTGACGTTTAAACATCTATGCTGGCGATAGAGTGAAAAAAACAACGTGAACGTTCGTGTGCAATGTTACGTCGTGCAACGTTAAGGTGTGCAACGTTACGATCTGCATACTATAATGGTTGCGTTCAGTGAAAAAAATCTTAAGATCATCTTCAAGCAAAAACAATTCCGTTTTGGATCCGCGCACGTTGATGTTTACACATATTAACCGTGAGTCCCGGCACTCACACAATTTTTGCAATTCACGATTATGTGTGTATACTTAGAAAAGGGCTGACATAGTCGAAGTGAAAATTGTTGTTGAAGACAGTTCACAGGCGTGTGTAATCGTAGAAACGTAGAATGTGTGCTGAATACTCAAACATACGTAGTACTATAGGTATATTGGGCTTGTGCCCAATTTTAACTTCGAAAAAGTTAAAAACTAATAAAAAAAAAATCCTGGAAACAAGAAGGAATTAAGAAGATCAAGCGGAGCGAGGAACTTGCTGGTGAAATTCTCCTTCCGATACAGGCATTGCTACTGCAAGAGGACCTATATATAGAATACAAAAATATAAACAAAAATAGGAGCAAAAACAGATGCCAAGTTAAGGGTAGTTCCATTTCCTTTGAAAATGATGATGTTAGTGGAATTAACTGTATACATTCTGCCATCTCATACTGTGGCCACACTGTTATCCTGATAAAAACGTGTGTCTCTCTCTCTCTGTCTATACCTACAGCATAGTTTTGTCAAATGATACAAGGTTCTGCTTCTACATCTATGTATATACACACCATGATATAGAAGTACCCAACTAAATGGATTATCAAACGGATACGACAGAAAACTGCGGAACTATTTCCAATTTGTAAACGGAAACAATTTCCTGATTAAAGATGGTGTATAGCAAACTGTGTACTAAGCCCTCTTATTATTAAGGTTACAACCGGAGAACTAACTTTTTTCTATACCTATGTAGGTACCTATATAAATTGTGCTTTAATTGAAGGTTTGTGTGTCTATATAATGTAAACCAGGGCAGAACTTTAATGTAGAACTCATGCTCATGCTCACCTTTTATAGGTATATTGCTAGCAGTTTAAATGTCGAATAAGGCACAATTATGCTCTAAGGTCAATAAGATGTTTGCATATAGACATAGGCATAGGCATATTCTCTACACACATATAACTTTGTGCTCGGTTTATTAGAATTTTCGTTTCCATCAGCCCCCACCCCCAGGTTCAGGTGAAATTTGAAACTCATGTCTCATTCCATATATAAAATTCCGTCTCGACAAAAACTTACAACAACGACACACTAAAGTGGTTAGGTATATCATAAAGGCACATTAGCCTATAGTAATTTAGCTTTTATGATGAGTAACTTGTTTGGAGTATATATAGAGACCCTAATAAAGCTGTACGACCGTTAAAGCAAGAAGAGTAGTGTTTAGTGCTTAGAGGATTGCCATTGCATTAAACGTTTCTTGTCCTAATAGCCTTATAATGGGGAATTCGCTTTTATGAATTTGTAATCCTATACTTTGGAGAACGTAAATAAGGAAATTATTGAGGAAGATCCTTAATTATTTTTATGTGATTGAAAAGCAATAATGGAATTATTGAAATTGTTATTGATACTTGCCTGATGCAGGCTATTTCAATTTCCTATAAGACATTGATATCAGATCAGGTTATAATGGGTGATTTTTTAAGAGGTTTAGAACTTTTTTAAAAAAAAAACACAAAAAATTCGAAAAAATTAATGAAATATTTATTTGAATCGATAGTTTGAACCTTGCAATTTAATGTTTAAAGATAATTTCATGCAAATGTTGACCGCGGCTGCGTCTCAGGTAGCCCATCCGCTGAGTCCAATTTTGGCATACTCTTTCACACATATCGGCCGGTATCTCACGAATGAATGCATGGATGTTGGCTTCCAGTGCGTCAATCGAAGCGGGCTTGTCCCTATAGACATTAGCCTTGACATACCCCCACAAAAAATAATCTAATGGTGTCAAATCGCACGATCTAGGCGGCCAATTGACCGGCCCGAAACGTGAAATTAACTGTTCACCAAACTCGCCTCGCAATTGCGCCATTGTTTCGCGTGCTGTGTGGCATGTGGCGTTCACCATTGACAGTAACGCTGCGATTCGCATCATCTTTGAAGAAATAGGCCCAATAATGCCGCGCGCCGGCCCATAAACCGCACCAAACAGTGGCTTTTTCGGGATGCATTGGTAGCTGTTGCAATGCTTCTGGCTGATCTTCACTCCAAATGCGGCAATTTTGCTTATTTACGTACCCATTCAACCAAAAATGAGCCTCATCGCTGAACACAAGCAGCGCGCGATGAACATTTCGAACCGAGCACGAATTTTGATAGTAAAATTCAATAATTTGTAAGCGTTGTTCATTTGTAAGACGATCCATGGTTAAATTGCAAACCAAACTGAAGCTGTTTGACAGTGACACAAGGTACTAAACACACGTCAGCTGTCAAAACCAGTGTTGCCAAAACCAAACCAGCTAAAAAATCACCCGTTAGTATGAAGAAGGACATCAATGTCCTTTTGAATTTACATAGGCATAGCACCTACCTACCTATATCGAATTGAAGATAGAACGGTAAAGAATGATTTAAGCTTAGGAATGTATTTAAGACATCGGAAACGCTGCTTTAAACCAAAAATTAAAAAATTGGGTTTAGAAATAAAGCTCGGAATATATTGTTATAAATAAAATTAAAATATATATAGATTGATAAATTTGTGAACAAGAGGAACTTGTACCAACAAAAAAACAATTTTTGTTCTTAACTCTTAAGCTAGTTCAAGTAAGTAAACTATATACAAGGTGTTTTGCATAAGATGCGACCAAATTCTAGGGCGCGTAGGTGTAAGTTGGGTAAATTTTATAAAAACACAAGAAGACATTTCAGCATCTGATGGTTTTTAGTGTTTGACAAACACAATTTATGCACGTAAAATTTTTTCCAAAATTAGTTTTAACAAATTTGTTTTCATTTCTTACTTGCTCTATAGGGCATGTATTGGTTTCGTGAAAAAATGAAATCAAGGTTTTTATCAAATATAACTCTACGATGATCGAGAAGTCCGAAAAAGTTGGTATGTCGTTATGCCGTCCGTGGGTCGGCTTCGGTCTGTGTGTCTATGGGCCCAAGTAACATATTTCCTCTAATGAGATGCTCCGAAAGCTTAACTAGCCTTATTTAAGGGAGCTAAAGGCACTCTTGACGAGTTCTTCTAGATTCTTATAAGATTGTTAAAAGCCTTAAACGACCTAGTTAGGGGAGCCTCTTGCACCTATAGCAGGAGTTTTATTCTTCTTGTGCTCTTGTGCGAATAGAAGCCGCTTTATTAATCTAAGAAAGCTTTCTAAAAGCTAAAGGCACTCTTGACGAGCTCTTCTAGATTCTTATAAGATTGTTAAAAGCCTTAAACGACCTAGTTAGGGGAGCCTCTTGCACCTATAGCAGGAGTTTTATTCTTCTTGTGCTCTTGTGCGAATAAAAGCCGCTTTGTTAACCTAAGAAAGCTTTCTAAAAGCTAAAGGAACTCTTTACAAGTTCTTCTAGATTCTTATAAGATTGTTAAAAGCCTTAAATGGCATAGTTATGGGAGCCTCTTGTGCTTTTACCAACAGTTTTATTTATTTTTATGCAAATAGACGCCGCTTTGTTAATCTAATAAAGTTTTCTTAATTCTTTTTAAAAGATATTGCGTCTCTTCCTAAAGAAGTTTTTAAAAAGAGAACGAGTGTGTGCAAAATTAAAACAAAATATATCTTTCGCATTTTGTATTTCTCTAATGTCAAAAAATAATGTTTATTTTGGTGCGAGTATTTATCTCACAAGTGTCTAAACGTCCAGTGTAATTTGAGCTAGAGCCTAAACAGGCGGGCCGATTGGTTTCGAATTTGGGACAGCGCATTTTTCCCTGATTCCCCAGAGAAAGAGAAATTCGAATTTTCATTTTACCTCATCTATAAAACAGTTTTTGTTCTTTTTTTTTAAATTTTCTCGAAAACGGGTTTAACGATTTTGATTAAACTTCCTACCTGTAAAAACCAAAGTGATTGTTAGAAAATTGAGTTTCAGGTTTCTGGCAAAAAATCACATAACGAAAATAGGCATTCCAAGTTGGTCTTATTTTTTAGTTACTCACGTAAATCTGTTTGATGGCTAAACCGATTTGTTTAGAATTTTGCTATCTGGTGGTTTTCAATAGTTTAAACAATATTGCCTTTCAAAATTTTGGAAAACATTTAGGTATTAAAAAAAAAAAACTAACCATTCAGACGAAATCAATTTTTGAGTAATTTTGACTCTATTAATATTTTCTTGTTAAATATATCATAACATCATGCATCTTCAATGTGTGGCTACAAACAGTTGTTAACCACAAGACCAAGTTCTAGCGATCAAGTTGTGCATATTTTGTTTCATCAAAATTTTGAGTTTACAAATTTTTCAAGGTCATCAGGTACAGGAAAAAAGTATACCAACTGAAAAATACGACCTTGAAAACAAACTTAAAAGATTCATACAAATTCGTTACCTTTCAGATGAAATCTCTAAGACCTTGAAAAAATCTTTAAAAATTCATTAAAAAAAAAATAACCATAGCTAACCAATTATTGAATCTTGTAGTGACCTTTTTTTGAGGTCACTATTAGACCTTTCAGATGGCATACTTTTTATTTGCAAATATCCCACATATTGGGGTGCTAAGATATCTGAACCTGAAAGTGAATACAGTTGAAAAATTATAGTATTTTAACGTTCAAGGATTATTTGGTTCCATCAAAAAAAACTTCGAAGCACCAAAATAGCCTTTTTTTCAGAAGCAGTTAATAATAACTCGAATTTTTCGAATTTCTCAAAGGTTTTTACAATACATCAACCACCATCCACTTTTGCGCTGATGGAATAAAATAACTTTTTACTTAATTAAAGATATGGACGTTTTAATCTACAGAAACGAATTTCTCATCCTACATCCTCTTCTTCGATAAGTCAATCGCCTTATTCTAAATTACGAATTATCATACCATGCACCTATTACTCACAAACATAGAATTTCTATCAGAGAAAATAAGTCCCGAATAAATATACAAAACCTTTAGCTTATATAGATCTCTGATGAAGATTTATTGGTTCACAAAAAAAAAAAAAAAAAAAAAAAAAAAAACCAGGACTGCTGAAGGCACGCGCCATATCCTGCATGAATTCAACTAATTAGCTAAAGAAAGTTAATAGGATGTGATTTTCGTTTCCAACTTCCGAATGAATTTGGCCATTGTTCTCCATCAAGTATTTTAAGTTAATGGTAACAAATCTTTGGGGAAATACTGCGTCCAGGACTTGCCGCACATAAATCTTGATCTGTAAAAATCAATTTGCGTTAAGTGCTCATATATTTACCAAAAGGCCAAATATTTATTCCTATAGACTCCCGCCCGCCATACAGAGTGTGTGCCGGAAACGGAAACATCTTTAATCCGATTTTCTACAGCTTCAACATTTACTTAAACATATATACCGATTCATATGGTATGGACGTCATCTTTCAACTTTAGTATTTTAGGATCGACATTCCGTGTCATCATGGTACCCAAGAGTTTCAAAGATGAATTGAATTTCCAGAAACGAAGATGCCCATGAAATACATAGGTATGCCTATGATTTGACAGGTACAATATTACTTACCCTCAAATGCTCTTTCCGGGAATGAAAATGTATCTGTTGATAATGTAGATCGAAGCGCATAGAAAACTCGAACCCGAATCAAACCCAAAACCCGACCCTATTAAGTAAAATGTGCTTTGTATCTTTCGCCAAAACAAGTTAAAGGGCGTGAGAACGGATGAAGTTATGGAACCGTAAAGAACACACAACAAAAACCAGAAAATAGGATTCCCATAAGGAACTTCTGTGGCATAACTCAGATATCATGGTTGGCATAAAAAGCGAAAAGCCAGAACCTCCTCGTTCCTCGATTGATCTGGGTTTGGGTCTGGGTCTGGGTCTGGGTGTATCTTCCTTGTTGGATCTATTTAATGCAAGCAGTCAGTCACCGTGGGATGTTTTGCGAAGATAAACGGTTTTTCATTGCTGGAACATTGATTTATTAGACACATGGACTGGCTTCTTCTGCCTTTTGCCTAGCAGGGTGTCGACTTCGAGTGCGTTACGATTATGTAACCAATTTGTTGGCAACATTTTCTTTGTTGGTTTAAGCCCGCCTGCCATAGATAACCAGCCATTATAGGATATACATACATATATTGGTAGGGGTGTTTTTTTTGTAAATATTTCTTCCATATTTTAAGTCGTGTTGAGTAGGTAAGAATGAAAATCTGACAAGCACTAAGCTTTAAAATTGTTTTCAAAACAGATAGGATTTTTTGAGCTGCCAAAGAAGTTCATAAAAGGAAAAGATTATTTTTTCCATCATCATCATCATCAAAATATATCCGTTTATGTACCTTCTTTTGCAGCTTTCGATTCTGACAGAAACAACTGGAAAACTGAGAGTTGACTAACTGCCGTTTCACTAGGCATGTAGCTATGAAAGATTTTATGTTAAATGTTCTCTTGTTTGTGTTAAATTAAATATTCTAGATAAAATCAATTTAAGGAAAAAATATCAGAAAATTCCCGAAACGTAAAATACTTTCAATGAAACGGTTTTGATTGTTGCCTACTGCCATGGATTTTTGGTAAAAATAAAATTTACCAAAAACTATTACTAACGGTAGGTATGCGCCTACCTGCTATAGAACCGATTGTTGATTTTCAATTTTCACGATTAAAATTTTAATACAGAATGTTATTTTTAGTCCACATAATATTGCATATAAAAATTATGACCTTAAGTTATGACCAATTTTGTGTAAAGGGTTTTTTTAGACGTGTGGTTTTCAAGAAGAAATAAAACGCATATAATTTAATGTTATGGCCATAAGAGTTTAGCTTTATTATTATTTTGGGCAAGTGGCCCCCACGGCTGGCTCGAATAAATTCCAGCCGAAAGCCCCAATTTTTGACAGCTCCGAAATTGTTGCGCGCGATGGACTTATTCGGGTCTTCTTCGACACTCTACTCCACAGCAGCAATAGCGTCTTCGGTGCGCACTGTACGGTGTCTCTGAGGATGGGCATTATCCACTAGAGTAAACGTGGTGCGAAACCGATGCATGGTTGCTCGAATTTATGCGATTTTGCGATTATGTCGACCGAATATTGAACGCAGCGCCCGATACGTCGCGCGAACCAAACCATTATTGTGGTAATTAATTTGCACAATTTGCAAACATTGCCCAGGAGTAAGTCTAGAGCATAGATCAAGTAACAGCTGTCAAAAAGACCAACTCCAAGAAAAGTATTGCCAGATTGAAAACCACACGTCTAAAACAAACACCCTTTACATTGTGTTTCCTAATTAAAGAATTGACTTTGGTAGATGATATCGCTCATGTTCTAAAAAAAACATCGTTTTGAAGCAGGGAGGGTATATTTTATATTTCTCCCCGGAAATTCTCTAAAACATTACCTAACTTAAGAAAATAGTAAAATACAAAAAAAAACTGCAACACCAACTTAAAATATCATGCAAAAGCTTTTTTAAAAGCCAGACATTCCTTCTTTTTTTAAATACATTTTTGAAAAAATAATATTTTCATATTCAAAATTCTGAAAAAAAATGTACTAGATTTTTCTCAAAAACTTACACAATTAAGTAGTAGATACTTATTTGTCTTTAAAAATATTCAAACCTTAGAACTAGACGTTAAGTTTCATCTTCTTATAATTGATTAAATCGAAAAGTATGAAAACTACTTTTATTTTCGAAAATTATTCCTTTGGGTTAATATAGTATTGTGTAAAACAAAGTATTTTGGAGTTAGGGTGTAAAGCATAAAACACCCAAATTGCCTATCTCCCTTCTGAACACATATACTTCTACTTTGTTTTTTCTTCGGTTTATTCCGATTTCTAAAAAAATTAAAAGAATGAATTTCTGTTCTTAAAGAAAGGCCATTTCAATATAATGTAAGTGTTGCCGTTGTGTTCTAGAAATAGAACCTTCCTACTTAGGTAATGATTTTTTCTTAGAAAATGCCCAAGCATTATTTCTCAATAGTCCAATAAAATTATCTAAAAAAATGGAAAATATCTACAAAAATAGGGGAGGAGAATTACATTGTTTCATTTTAAGAGTAGGTACTTCTTGAGGATTCTAAAACCATCAAACTCGAACAAAAAAAACCTCTGCGTCGTTCGCCATTTTGAAAAATAGCTTTCAAAAGCGTTAACTTTATTTTCTCGGCCGATATTAGTCGTAGAGTAATTATTTTTATTTACTTTTGTAAGGAAAAAAGTTTTATAAAATTTTTGTCTAAAAGTATTTTTGACAACTCCTTCCGATAAAAAGTTACTGTCAAAAACCTGTCAAATTTTCGAGATAAAAAATAGATTTTATGGTTTTTCTCATCTAATGTCCATCCGAACCAAAAAACAAAAACACGTTTTATGGACAATTATAATAAAGGTATATTTAGATTTCATGTAGGTACGTCAAAAAACTTCCAAGTTCTTAAAACTGCTTTTATATTTTCTGTGGCATAATGTTTTGCTGAGATATTTGTGACCAAAGTAAAAAGTGTCTTTTTTCATTCAAAGTCAGATATATGTACCTACAAGGTGGTGTAAAATTCATCATCCTTTTTACTAAATAAAATAAATGATTTTGAGTGATGGAAATCTTTATTTGGACCTTTACATTTTTTCTGTTAAGTGGAAAAGATGATATCCGTCATTTTCTATGACTTTCCGCAAGATTTCCGGTGATAACTGTTCGCATTCTTGTCGAATATTCTCCTTAAAGGCTGCGATTGTCTGAGGCTTGTTGGCATAAGCCCGCAACTTCAATGATCCCCAAAGAAAGAAGTCTGGGATGATTAAATCGGGTGATCTTGCTGGCCCATGCCAAATCACCAAAAACGTGAGATTGCGACCATCAGGAAACGCTTTCTTCACAATATCCATATTCCATAGTGGCTCGTTCTGTTGCACCTTGTTGAAACCACATGTTCACCAAGCCCCGCTTATCCAATTCCGGCAGTAAGAAGTCGTTTATCATGGCCCGGTATAGCGTTCGCCAATAACAGTGACCGTATTGCCGGTAGCGTCCTCAAACAAATACGGCCCTATCACTCCTCCCGCGTGAACGCTGCACTACACAGTGGCTTAGAGTGGATGTTATGGCTTTTCGTGCATCACACGTGGATTTTCAGTGCCCCAGAAACGAAGATTTTGCTTGTTGACGTAACGGCTTAAGTGGGAATGCGCCTCGTCGCTCATGATGATTTTCGACGCAAAATTATCCTCTTTAGGCGTTTTTCTTTTTTAGTTCAGAGTTGGTTCAGAGCTGAGCACTGAGCGAGCGGAGTAAACTCTGAGCAGAATGTGTTCAGAGCACTCCGATTTAATTATGAAACACACCTGAGCACTGAATTGTCATTTCTGTCAAATTGCATGAAAACTGTATGAAGTTGGCTGCGCTCAGCATTTTACTCCGTTTACTCTGCTATTTTATTCTCTGAGCTCACAGATGGCGCTCTGAACATGCTCAGAACTAAAAAAGAAAAACGCCTTTTGTTGTTGAGATTGAGGATGGCTTGACAGCTGAGTATTGCGCCCCATTGCTTTTCTGTTTGTATGCTGCAGCTGTCTTATTCACAAATGTCAAATATATGATTGACATAAGACGCCATTTGCAAAAATTATAACATCTTCCGATAGGGTGATTAATTTTGCGCCAACTTATACTTATAACGGTTGATTTTTTAAGAGGTTTAGAACTTTTTTTAAAAAAAAAACACAAAAAATTCGAAAAAATGAATGAAATATTTATTTGAATCGATAGTTTGAACCTTGCAATTTAATGTTTAAAGATAATTTCATGCAAATGTTGACCGCGGCTGCGTCTCAGGTAGCCCATCCGCTGAGTCCAATTTTGGCATACTCTTTCACACATATCGGCCGGTATCTCACGAATGAATGCATGGATGTTGGCTTCCAGTGCGTCAATCGAAGCGGGCTTGTCCCTATAGACATTAGCCTTGACATACCCCCACAAAAAATAATCTAATGGTGTCAAATCGCACGATCTAGGCAGCCAATTGACCGGCCCGAAACGTGAAATTAACTGTTCACCAAACTCGCCTCGCAATTGCGCCATTGTTTCGCGTGCTGTGTGGCATGTGGCACCGTCTTGTTGAAACCACATATCATGCAAGTCAAGAACTTCCATTTCGGGCAAAAAAAAGTTTGTTATCATCGCTCGGTAGCGTTCACCATTGACAGTAACGCTGCGATTCGCATCACCTTTGAAGAAATATGGCCCAATAATGCCGCCGGCCCATAAACCGCACCAAACAGTGGCTTTTTCGGGATGCATTGGTAGCTGTTGCAATGCTTCTGGCTGATCTTCACTCCAAATGCGGCAATTTTGCTTATTTACGTACCCATTCAACCAAAAATGAGCCTCATCGCTGAACACAATTTTTCGATAAAAAAGCGGATCCTCGGCCAGCTTTCCAAGAGCCCATTCACCAAAAATTCGGCGTTGTGGCAGGTCGGCTGGCTTTAGTTCTTGCACCAGCTGTATCTTAAAAGGCTTTACGCCCAAATCCTTCCGCAAAATTTTCCACGTAGTGCTGTAACAAAGGCCTAACTGCTGGGAACGGCGCCGAATCGACATTTCGCAGTCTTCTGTCACACTAGCTGATACGGCCGCAATATTTTCTTCACTACGCACAGTACGTAAACGTGTTGGTGGTTTAATGTCCAACAAAGTAAATTTGGTGCGAAATTTGGTCACAATCTTCCGAATAGACTGCTCAGAAGGTCGAGAATGCCGATCATAAAATGGAAGCAGCGCGCGATGAACATTTCGAACCGAGCACGAATTTTGATAGTAAAATTCAATAATTTGCAAGCGTTGTTCATTTGTAAGACGATCCATGGTTAAATTGCAAACCAAACTGAAGCTGTTTGACAGTGACACAAGGTACTAAACACACGTCAGCTGTCAAAACCAGTGTTGCCAAAACCAAACCAGCTAAAAAATCACCCGTTATATACTTATAGATATAGCGAAGAACGACGAAAATAATTGAAATCAAAGCTGTCTTAACAACTTATATAACCAATATAACTCTCCCTCGATTGATTCACAAAAAAATTTTCAAAGAAAATTTGTCACGTCAGATCATTTTTAAAAACTTATGTTTATCAAAAGGACAAGACTAGTGAAATGGCAATTTATAACAGTTACAAACAGTTTTTCGCCATTAAAAGTAAGCGTGCGTTAACTCTCTGGATGCCTGAAGTATGCCCACCGGCGGCGGATGGCCCTGGTCCTGCGTTGCCGCATAAACAGTACTTTTATAAACCAAAACTGTTTTGGGTATTTGGCAGGCCTAGAGTCACTTCCTTATCAAAAAGCAGCCGAGAAAATACGACGACAAAAATACCGATTTTTTATAATTCAATATTCATTTTGAATTCTTATTTCATTTATCTGCATCTGACTAACATAAGTTATTTTAATCATCTGTTCTAAGCAGATATTCTCGAACTTTGTTTTCTTTCAAGATGTATACCTACCTACACACAATACACAACATGCGAAGTGTGGGATGTTTTTTTGTGCATTTACAGAAACTGTCACTGTTTAATATACATACATGCTATACATAAATGTAGATATGTATGTTATTCTTAAAGACTCAAAATGTGTGCTCTCTCTCTAATTTCACAAAAGTTATTCAATTAAATCTCTCTTGCATATCTATTTATAGTTTCAAGTCCAACTTCTATACTTACATATGTACTCTGTGGCCTCAAGGAAATAAGCAAACAAATTAAAACCTTTGGCATTGAACTGTCTAACATTTAATTGGATTGAATGTTTTAATGTTGTATTCTTGTATTGTTATTGTGTTTTTCTCCGGAGTCGGAAACACTTCAGTTGTTTTATCATTAATCAGCATAAATTACGAGCATGTTGTTCAAAATGACATTTTAATAAGAATGTTTAAGGCAGTGCCATTAAAACAACAGACAACAATGGACAATGGCGCGTTGCACATTAATAAAAATAATAAAAATAACAACAACAACAACAACACAGGATGCCTTTCCGCCTCTGGCATGTCCTGTGTCCGCGAAGGGCTATAATGATAATTATTATCATCATCTATTAATTGCCGACAAAAATGAGAACACTATAAAGTACTGCACCAACGTAAACTCGTTAATCTTATAGTTTGACGTGTTAAGGGGATTTTAAATGATGCAGTTAATGTGCACTCTGTGCCATGGTACACACCAATACATTTATGAAAAGGGAATATTTAAACAATATTTTAAATTGAATATCTGCGCTCCATGACTTTAGCTGAGATTAAAATTTAAATACTTTAAACAAATCTTTTAAAAAATCAACATTGCATCGATTAATGATCAATCTGGGATGACAGAAAGCAATTTTCAAGACATCAAATACATAAAATTGTAATAGCTCCATAGTTCTATATTCCTAACCTGCATGTTACACACATGAGAAGTTTACATGCCAGGACATCATGCTTCTTTGCACTTCTGTGACGACGACGACGACGACGACGACAACGACGTTCGTTCAAGAAAATAGTTCATGTTCAATTTCAATGCATAGTAGGAATTTTCTCGAAGGAGGCGTGCTAAAGAAATTCAATTCATCATCTTTCGCTTGGAGTTACTGCGAGTGAAAGTCCTTCGGAGAATTTTTTAATGTATATTATGTGAGTATATAGGAGTATAATGTAGGTATTGCTAAACACATATTGCATAGTATAGGTATTCACTCGAATTGAGATATTGCTTCATTATCGGGGAATTTATTATTTTTTTTTTTTACAAAAAACAATTTTAATTTCAATAATAAATGTATGTGTGTGAAGTTAGTAACGCCATTTACGATTTTCAAAAAAAATTAAATTGTGCACAGTTTTTCATCTTAAGAGTCAAAAAGATACAAAAAATTTGAATATTTAAAACTTTTACGGTCGAGACTAAATTTTGCGAAGATACCATATCCTGAAGCTAGCACCATATTTTTCAATTTTCAAAAAACTAAAAAATTGTGCTGTGATGTTGTGAACTTTTGCCGTTAACATTTTTTTAAAAATTTTGCAAAATTTGAAACTTTTGTGGATACAAATTTTTGGAAAATTACGATTTTCTTAAAAATCAAAGTTCTGCTGTTTTGTGCTCAGTTCGTGCTGCCATGCACCGAAAACAAGATAACAAAAAAAACTCATAGGTAATTATTTGCAATTTTTACAGCAAAAAAATTAATTAATTGTGCATACAAGACAAGAGTCATTGAGGGATTTTAAAACGGAAAATAAATTATCATTAGGAAAATTAATATTTAAATGTTTTTTTTTTAAGAAAAAATATTTGCCCCAAGGAAAATCTTGTTAGCGAAAAAATTATTTAGAAGTGATTTCTCATAGATTCGTATCCTTTTTATTTTTCAAATTATAAGCTTCCCTTATCGCTATAATCAACCCCTTACAACACGCAAAGAATTGTCTTATAAAGGGACGATTTAATCGTTAGTACTAATAAGGTACTATTAGATACTAACGGTAGCGCTGGCATTTGACACCTGTCAAACTCAGCTGTCGTTTGAAGTGTTATAATATTAGTTGAATGTTTCATTTCAGTTACGATAATAGATCGCTTACTAATCGAACAACACGTTATAGTTATCAAAACTTACTAAAAAAGTAGTAATTCAAACGTAGCCAATTTTCACGAATTAATCGATGATTATATGGTCTTCATAATCGACCGACTACGCAAGCAATCGATAAAATTGTGAAGAAATTTGAAGAGGGTGGAAGCGTTACTGATGTCGTAAGGCCTGTGCATCATCGTAATGCACGCTCAGTCCAAAATATTGCTGCTGCCAGTGCAAGTGTTGCTGATGATCCGAATTTATCGATTTTCTTGCGTTCGCAGCAACTGGTAGAATGATAACCGATTATTTTTGGCTGGCGATTAAAGATCATGAATTGGACGAAACCTATGTGGTTCCAACAAGACGCGGCAACAAGCCACACAACACGAACAATAAAGGCTTTATTGCGTTAGAAATTTCCTGGTCGTATGTAATTTCACGTTTTAGTGACGTCAATTGGCCACCAAGATCATGCGATTTAACACCGTTAGATTTTTTTCTGTAGGGCTACCATAAGGCCGTTTTTAAGCGAATAATCCCTGAACTCTAGACGCATTAAAAACCAACATTACTCAAGTTATGGCTGAGATACCGTCCGAAATGTGCGAAAAAGTGGTTAAAAAGTACCTCAAAAGAATCGTAAGATGCGAATCTTCCCGAGGCGGCCAAATGAATGATATTGTTTTTCACACTTAATGGGCAAAGTATGAAATAATATGAAATAAAATTTTCATCGAAAACAAATCGATGTGTTATTTAGCTTGCTTTAAACACACTTAGCTGTCAAATGTGTTCAACATTTAACTCTGTCTGGTATCTGCTCAGTTATTTTATTCTGAGCTCATAGAGCGCACTCTGAGCACGCTCAAAACACGACTTCACGTGCAACGTCAAAATGCTTCCAGACTTAAGGTAAAATTAAATTTTAGTTATTTTATAATATATAGTTACGGCATCGACATCCGTCAAGCCTCCAGCAGATACTTACAACGCACATAACATACTTAAAGGCTACAGTTATCGTAAGTCTTTAAACGACGCATAACTTAAATGAATATTTATCTCAAGGCTTAGTTTTGTTAAATAAACAAAACAGCCGAATTAATAAAATGCGCATTATACTTGATGGCTACAGTTAAGCATAGTCATCAAAGATTCATAATTAAAAACGATAAATCAAACTGCATTGTTGACACAAGTGTGCAGACTTCAATATCATATCTCAAGGCTTTGTTTCGTCAAATAAACGAAACAGCCAACTAATTCAACTACGCAATTGATTCGATGACTACAGTCGTCATACGAATCATAAAAATCAAGGCCAAACCAAATTGTTGACACAAGTGTGCAACAATCATCCTTCTCAAGGCTTTGTTTTGCATAATTGACAAAACAGCCGAAATCATTGGTCAGCATAATGCAAGCCATCTCCATGGTCATTGCAAAAGCTATTTCACCACAATTGGGTATAAATAGCAAGATCCAATTGTTCCCGGATCATTCATTCATTCATTCTATTCATTGAATCACAAGTAGTCTTGATCAGTTCTAAACCAGTTCACATAAATTCTTATTTCTGATTTCCCCCCACCAGTGGTAAGGAATCAGTTAAATAAAATAGTTAAAATAAAAAACTAAAGTTAAAAGTTAAATTATAAACCATTGTAAAAAATACAAAAGATTTAATAAAGTATAAAGATAAGAAGCTCAGTGAGTGAGCTTAAAAAATATCTTTTTTATTAAACGTTACGCTCGGCACGTAACTGGCGCAGTCGATAAAGCCTACAAAACCGCATTAAATACGAAAATCTTTAATTCGTAAAATGCTAAATAAAATATCTAATAACCAGCAATATTGAATAAATCAAAACTTATCTGTGAGAAGTCTAGTGAAAATAAAAAAAAAAAAACTAAAATAATAAGTGAAAAGAAAGCAGCAAAAGACAAAAACTCAATAAAAAATATAACTTAAAAGAAAAGTAACAAAGGAAATAAATAACCTATCTATGAAAAGACTAGTAGAAATAATAGTAAAAAATAAAGTGTCAAAGAACATTAAGAAACTAATAAATATAACAACAAAAAAAGCAGCAGAAATCATAAAATCAATCTGTGAAAAGACTAAGAAGACCAATAAAAAATAATAGTGAAAATAAAGTAGCTGAAGACATCAAACCCATCTGTGAAAATAAAGCAGCAGAAGACATCAAACCCATCTGTGAAAAGAAAGCAGCAGAAGACATCATACTTATAAACACTTCAATTTTTAAGCGTATACATACATCATATTGAAATAAAAACAAAAACTGTAAGTTTTCTCCTTTTCTTATTTAAAAATTTAAAAATACAAAAAGCAATATGGCAAATATTCTAGTAACCCCAGATATTATCAAAAATCTTCCAGATTTTACTGGACATAGCAAAGAACTTGAAAATTTTATTAAGAGTGTAGACACAGTTTGGAGTATTTTGCGCCAAATTGAAAATGGTCCACTTACAATATGGGCACAAGCTATTAGAAATAAAATTAAAGATAAAGCATCTGACAGATTAAGATTGTATGGTAATCCAGATAACTGGAACGAAGTAAAAGAAATCTTACTCAGACATTTCTCAGACCATAGGGACGAAAGAACCCTTTATAATCAATTAAGTCTCCTTCGCCAAACTGGCAGCTTATCAAAATTTTTTGACCAAATACTAGAAATAATAACAGCATTAAATACAAGACTAAGACAGACAGAAGAGGACGTTGAAATTAGAGAACGAATGACACGACGTAACATAAAGGAAGGGCTAGACACATTTGTAAAAGGACTACGTGAGCCATTCAAAACGATTATCTTAAGTCGCGACCCTGACACTCTAGAGGAAGCATACGACATAACGCTAGGTCTAGTAGATACGAATCGTAGTAACTTTAGAAATTATACATCCCCCAAACAAAATTATACATTTATTCCAAATAATAATTATTCTTTTATTCCAAATAATAATTATTATAATAAAAGCCAACAAATTTATAACCAAAGAAATGAAAAACCCATACCGATGGAAGTAGACCCATCACCCTCAACGCTGCAAAGAGCTTTCAATCAAAATAATAATAACTTTAACAGAAATAATAATAATAATAATAATAACTTTAATAGATATAATAACAATACTAACTTCAACAGAAATAATAATAGTAACAATAATTTCAATAGAAACAAAGGCAAAAAACAAATGCCCCAGGACATTTACGTCCAAGAAAATTTTCGTATGAGAGCCTCGGAACAATAAAATTACCATATATAGAAGTAACAGTAACAGAAAATGGTAAAAACCGCACTCTCAAAGCTTTAATAGATACAGGTTCAAATCTATCCCTCGTAAACCCAAACATAGTTCAAACTAAATATGCAACAAAAATTTTTCCCGAAATATCAGTAAATACATGTAATGGACAAGGTCCAATTATTGATGAACATGTTATATTAGCATTATTCAAAGAATTTGGTGAAGATCAACCACCAATAGAACTTTTCCTGTGTGATTTTCACACATATTTCGATATACTAATAGGTAACGACATTTTAGAGACATACAAAATGATCATAGATTTTTCAAGGAATATTCTAAAAAGAGGACATAAAGAACTAGAAATTAAATACAAACCTCAAATAAATGCTGACAAATCCATTAAATTTCAACCACGAACAATACGTTCTGTAACATTACCTGTAGATGTTGAAAACGGTTTTATTAAATTCAAGAAATTACGTCTAAATGAAGATCTTTTAATATTAGAAAAAGTCTTTAGATCCAAAAATTGGACTTCCAAAGTAAAAATATTAAATTTCTCAGATAAAGTAATAAAATTAGATATTGTGCAACCATTTAAGGTTATTGGATATAAAAACAAAGCTACACAGTTTTGTAATTCAAATGAGGATGAAAACAATGACACAATGCAGTATCACATCCCAAATAAAAATAAAAATAAAAAAATATTAAAATCAGAGCTCCAATGGTCGCAAAAAGACCGGGTAGAAGCAGAAAAGTCTGATAAAATAAATAAATTCAAAAAAGGAAAAAATACAAATAAAATATTAAAAAATAAAAGAATATTAAAATCAGAGCTCCAATGGTCGCAAAAAGACCGGGTAGAAGCAGAAAAGTCTGATAAAATAAATAAATCCAAAAAAGGAAAAAATACAAATAAAATACTAAAAAACAAAAAAATATTAAAATCAGAGCTCCAATGGTCGCAAAAAGACCGGGTAGAAGCAGAAAAGTCTGATAAAATAAATATATCTGAAAAAGAAAAAAAGAAAAATATTAGAAAAAGAAAATTAATATCAAATTTAGAATGGTTAGAAAATGACCAGATAGAAACAGATACAGAATCTGAAGAAAATAATTCAAAAAGATTTAAAAATGTGAACAAATGGTTATCAGGAAACCTAACAAAAAACCCTGAAAATTCTGAAGGATTCCTCAAAGGATCAATAATAGATTTAACAGAACTATACAGTATGGAAAACACACATCTATACAGTATAGAAGAAAATTTAGACCTTCAGAATAATAAAATTGTGGATTTAGAAACTGATCACTTAAACAACATTGAATTAAATAAACTTAATCAAATAATAAATAAATATGACCACCTATTTAAGGAAGAAGGTCATACGCTTACATTTTCAAACACAGTGAAACATGAAATCACAACAGTTGATGAAAAACCAGTATATGCAAAGAGTTATCGATACCCATATGCTCACAAGCAGGAGATTCAGTCCCAAATAAAGGACATGCTGAATCAAGAAATAATAAGGCCAAGTAATTCACCGTGGTCATCACCAGTATGGATAATACCGAAAAAGGTCAACTCCAAAGGTGTACAAAAATGGCGTTTAGTCATTGACTTTCGGAAATTGAATGAAAAAACCATTGATGACAGGTATCCTATACCTAATATCAATGAAATCCTAGATAAATTAGGAAAGTGCCAATATTTCACAACTCTTGACCTCGCGTCAGGCTTCCACCAAATAGAAGTAGACGCACGAGATGTTAAGAAAACAGCGTTTACTGTTGATAATGGACACTACGAATTTACTCGTATGCCATTCGGTTTAAAAAACGCACCTGCTACGTTTCAACGTGTAATGGATAATGTTCTTAATGAGCACATCGACAAAATATGTCTCGTCTATATGGATGACATAATAATTTACTCAGCGTCGCTTACAGAACACATTAACCATTTAGAAAAAATATTTGAAGCACTTACTATAGCAAATTTAAAAATACAAACTGACAAAAGTCAATTTTTAAAAAAAGAGGTAGAATTTTTAGGTCATGTTGTATGTAGAGATGGTATAAGACCAAATCCCAAGAAAATAGAAGCTGTAAAAAATTACCCGATACCTAAAACACAAAAACAAATAAAACAATTCTTAGGTTTACTCGGCTATTATAGAAAATTTATTAAAGACTTTGCCAAACTAACAAAACCTTTGACTGAAAAATTGAAAAAAGGTAAGAAAATAGATATCAAAGATGAAATCTACTCAAATTGTTTCGAAGATTGTAGAAATATGTTAATAAATGAACCAATTTTAACCTATCCAGACCTTTCAAAACCATTTATTCTTAGCACTGATGCATCTAATTTTGCCATAGGAGCAGTTCTTTCACAAAATCAAGAAGGTAACGAACATCCTATTTCTTATGCAAGTAGAACTTTAAATGCACATGAACAAAACTATTCAACTATTGAAAAAGAACTTTTAGCAATTATTTGGGCAACCAAATATTTTAGACCCTACCTTTACGGTACGAAATTTAAAATACAAACAGATCATAAACCCTTAAAGTGGCTAATGAATATTAAAGAACCCAATAGTAAACTAGTAAGATGGAAACTTCAAATGGAAGAATATAATTATGAAATAGACTATAAACAGGGTAAAATGAATTCAAATGCAGATGCATTAAGCAGAATTCCAATCGAAATAAATTTTAATGAAATCGAAACAGCAGCTACAATACATAGTGCAGATGAAGATGACCAGGGATATATACCAATCTCAGAATCACCTCTAAATTTATTTAAAAATCAAATAATAATAGAAAGACTCCAAAGTGGAGCAAATCAAATAAGAACAAAGAAAATTTTTAACAAAACAAGAAAAATAATTAAATATAAAAATTTTGAGGAAAATGACATTATACAAATAATAAAGAATCATTTTAACCCAAAAGCTACAAACGCAATTTTTATTGAAAATCTTTCACTTTTCATTGATTTTCAAAACGTTTTCAAAAATCACTTTTATAGATCGAAAAGATTTAAAGTGCTAAGATGCACAAAACTTTTAAAAGATATAACAGATGAAAGAGAACAAGATAAAATTATAACAAACTATCACAAAGAAAGTAATCATAGAGGAATAAATGAATCCTTTGAACACATAAAAAGAGAATACTACTTTCCAAATATAAAAGAAAAAATTACAAAATTTATTAATAATTGTAACATATGTCAAATAGAAAAATATGAAAGAAATCCTCCTAAACCCAAATTTGAATTTACAGAAACTCCTAAAAATCCATTAGAAATAATACATGTAGACATATTCTTTCCACAAAAAGGAATACCAATACTTACTATAATAGACAAATACAGTCGCTATGCACAAGCTTATGAACTTCAATCGAGAAACGCAGTTCACTTAAAGGAAGGAATTTTAAAATATATAAGTACATTTGGAAAACCTAAACTTCTCGTAATAGATCAAGAAAAAGCAGCAACATCTATTGATTTCCAAGAATTTTTAAGAAACGAAAACATAGACCTACACTTTACAACCGTTAGTAATTCAAATTCAAACTCTCCAGTAGAACGTTTTCACTCTACACTAATGGAACATTATAGAATATTGAAAAATCATAACACTATAACAACAAATGAAGCATTACTTAAAGCATTATTCGCATACAACAATTCAATTTGTTCAGCAACAAATTATACTCCATTTGAATTATTCTTTAAAAGAATCCCAAATAATTTAGCAGAAAAAGCATTTGAAAAAGCACTTAAAAATAAAGAGAAAATAATTTATAACAGGAATAAAACAAGAGATGATCAGATTAGTTATAAACAAGATTATCCATTCTACTACAAAGTCAGAAATATTAACAAATTGCAACCAAGATTTAGATCGTTTAGAGCATTGAGAAATAATAAAGTTACAATTTTAGCTAATAATAACAAACAGTATCATAAATTGAAAGTTAAAAAACCCCGTAAATTTCAGGTTCAAAATGCATCCACAAATTAGAGATTACATACAGACAATACTGATTATGACGACCATACTGACTATTAAAGGACAGAAATTGGACATAACAAATTTAAACGAAGGACAAGGTTTTATCATGGTTAGGGATGAAGAACTTCAAGTAATTTCAAGTTATAAGAAAATATTACATAGTGTAGAAATAGATTCATGGGAAAATAATATAAATATAATTGGTCAAAATATTGCAAACCTTAACTACACTTATCAGTATCCAGCTATGATACATAATTTTAATTCATTAAAAGAAGAAATAAGTAATTTAATTCCACATAAAAGATCTAGAAGAGGATTGATAAATATATGGGGAAAAGGCTTAAAATTTTTAGCAGGAGTAATGGACTCCGATGATGAAAAAGAAATAAGAGAAAAACTAGATGTTAATGAACAAAATAACAAAAATATTATCCAAAATATGAATGAACAAATTCAAATAAATAATAATTTTAATAAAATAATGAAAAATGTAACCAATCATATTAATACTCAACAAGAAAGAATAAGTAAACAATTATATGATATGTATGAAACAGTAAACTATAACTTAAATACAATAGAGCATATGCAACATGTCTTTCAAATTCAATATGATATTCAACTACTTAGAGATCAAGTCAGAAAAATTAAAGACAATTTATTACTTTGTAAACTAGGAGTTCTAGGCAGAGATCTGCTTACAACCGAAGAAATTATAAAATATAACATTTCATTCAAAGAATTAACAAATATTAAAAGCTCTATAGTGTTACATGATTTTAAGATAATTTTTATCATACTAATACCAATTTACGATACAGAAAAATATCATAAAATACTAATTGAACCAATTCCAAATAATAATGGACTTGAAATTGTAAGCAATTATACTATTGCAATATTAAAAAATAGTAATAATACTATTTATGAATATACAGAACAACCTATTATAACTAAAAAACAATTAAAATTAATAAAAGATAAATGTATTTCACAAATTTTCAAAGACAAACCAATATGTAATTTTAAAGTAAATAAGAAACAAATTATCAAACAATTAACTAATAATGTAATTATAACAAAAAATATTCCGAAAACTTATATAAAACATAATTGTAATACTTATGATATAAGAATTTATGGAAATAATTTGATTAATTTTGAAAATTGCAAATTAAGCATTAACAATATGGAATATGAAAACTTGTTGATAAGCGACAACTTCGTTATGCCAAACTTCAATGACATAAAAATTAGAAATATTACAATGAAATTATCATTGCCAAAAATTCATTTTGATAACGTTAAAAACAGTAAAGTAATTAAAGAAATTAAAGCTCGACATTTCGTGACTGAAGGCTTAACATTCAGCACAATAATTTTCATAATAATAGTTAACATAATACTATTGATAATTATAATTAAAATCAAAAAAGCCAATAATACAAAAGTAAATATTGAGCTAAAAACTTCGGATTCTCCGGAGCAGAATCTTAAGAAGGGGGGAGTTACGGCATCGACATCCGTCAAGCCTCCAGCAGATACTTACAACGCACATAACATACTTAAAGGCTACAGTTATCGTAAGTCTTTAAACGACGCATAACTTAAATGAATATTTATCTCAAGGCTTAGTTTTGTTAAATAAACAAAACAGCCGAATTAATAAAATGCGCATTATACTTGATGGCTACAGTTAAGCATAGTCATCAAAGATTCATAATTAAAAACGATAAATCAAACTGCATTGTTGACACAAGTGTGCAGACTTCAATATCATATCTCAAGGCTTTGTTTCGTCAAATAAACGAAACAGCCAACTAATTCAACTACGCAATTGATTCGATGACTACAGTCGTCATACGAATCATAAAAATCAAGGCCAAACCAAATTGTTGACACAAGTGTGCAACAATCATCCTTCTCAAGGCTTTGTTTTGCATAATTGACAAAACAGCCGAAATCATTGGTCAGCATAATGCAAGCCATCTCCATGGTCATTGCAAAAGCTATTTCACCACAATTGGGTATAAATAGCAAGATCCAATTGTTCCCGGATCATTCATTCATTCATTCTATTCATTGAATCACAAGTAGTCTTGATCAGTTCTAAACCAGTTCACATAAATTCTTATTTCTGATTTCCCCCCACCAGTGGTAAGGAATCAGTTAAATAAAATAGTTAAAATAAAAAACTAAAGTTAAAAGTTAAATTATAAACCATTGTAAAAAATACAAAAGATTTAATAAAGTATAAAGATAAGAAGCTCAGTGAGTGAGCTTAAAAAATATCTTTTTTATTAAACGTTACGCTCGGCACGTAACTATATATATAAACTTCTGAGTAGGTATCTATGCCCCATTTCCAAAGCCATTCACTGATATGAATAATGACAATGAGGTTATCTCTTGGAGCACTGGGTATAAATTATCACCAATTATAGTCATCATATTAGAAATTAGCACTTTTTATAGTGCTAATAAATAGTCTGCTCTGATTTGCTTTTAAACCATGATATTGGATTATATTATCACAACTATCCACACTGTGTATATTACACAGGGTGACTCAAATTTCTTCAATCATTTTTAAATAATTAAAAAAACTAAAATTTTTACCGAGTTTTAAGAGGAAAGTGAGAATATACCTACCCATCTGTTTCTAGCGTCGATGTTTACAAAAAATTTGCGTCTTAGAAGGGTCCGGTAGCATCTAATTTACGAACTCACTGTTGTTGTTTCGTATATATTTTTTTTCTTGGCACCGATCATTTGAAAGATATTATTATTTCAAAACATTGGTCAAAAGCCTATAATAACTGTTTTTTTTTACATTAAACTGGCAAAGTTGTCAAAAAATAATAAAAACATTCAAAAATTGAATTTAAAAATGGGTTTTGCGAAAAAGAATCATTTATAATTAAAAAATTTGCCAAACTTTATAAATTTAACTTTATTAGAATTTTAATAACCGCACTCCCATTTTCAAAATTTTGTCTATCAAATTTCATATATGTATCAACATTATATACAGGGTGATTTGCATAAGATGT
The DNA here is from genome assembly GCA_932273885.2 of Leucozona laternaria. Classification (NCBI taxonomy): domain Eukaryota; kingdom Metazoa; phylum Arthropoda; class Insecta; order Diptera; family Syrphidae; genus Leucozona; species Leucozona laternaria. The sequence goes on along the minus strand of OW026368.1, from coordinate 86,817,275 downwards.
GACAAAAAGCTACGGTGGCGTGCAGGTTGCGTCGAGACATAAAAAAATCGCATAGGAGGAGGGTGTATTCCACCCCCATTTAGGCAGGAGGGTCAATTTTCTAAAAAAAAAAAACTGACTTAAAACAGAAACAAAATTATTAAAAAAAACAACGGCAACACATAGAATATGCCATGATATACTTTTTGTAAAGTTAAATAAAAATAAAGCTATTTTGGTGCAGTTTTTGAAAAATTAATTAAATTCTTGAAAAATTAATTTTCAAAATTAATATTTTGAAAACAAAAAATGAAATAAAAATCAACCTCTTTTTTTTCAAAATTATACGAATTTAAATACTATTTTGATTTTCAAAAGTCAATGCTTTTATAAATTTTTAAGTCAAAATAAGAAAACCGGATGCTTAAATATCTTGTACTTTTTGAGAAAATTACAAATAATTAACGTACGTAGTGGAAATAGGATCTATAGAGAAACTAGCTGGCCCGCCCGGCTTCGCACGGGTGGATAAACTTAAGCTTCGCATAAAAATTACAATAGAAAATATAAATAAATATTTGAGCTAATTTTTGTAATCGAATACTACTTTATGAGTTTTAACCTACTTCAAGTTAAGAATGGCTAAATATTTAAAAACATGATACTCTAAGTCCAACCTTTATTACTTTCCAAACACAGAAAGAAATTTTGTAATCAAAAACCATTTTAGTGTTTTTATCCCATTTTACTCTATAAAAATATCAATTTTTTTTAACAACATATAAAAAAATTCGAAATCAGATGCCACTTTTCATTTTTACCCCATTTCACCCTAAAATTAAAATTTTGAAAAAGAGTATAGGTACCTGTCCCTAAAGCCAAACAAAATTTCTTAAATCGGACAATTTTTTATTTTTATCCCATTTTACTCTACAAATAACAAAATTTGAAAAAAAATATCCCTTAAGCTATTTTCTAAGATAAACCGTTTAAACAAAAAACAAATTTCTTAAATCGGACAATATTTTGTATTGACCCCATTTCACCCTACAAAAAAACAAAAGTTGAAAAAGAATATCCCAAAAGCCATTTCCTACAGCGCCACCTATTAAACGGTAATTGAATTGAACAAAAAAGCGAAATATTTGCCACCTATTGAGAATTTTCGGACTTTTCTTTTTTCCTAAACCTTCTCGGAGCTATTACGAACAAACCCACAGAAGGAAGTATCCAATTTGGTGGAGTCGTTTTCAAGTTTTAAGCATCCGAACACACCAGGATCAATTTTTATATAAAGGGTCCGCCATCTTACGTTTTTTTTTCAACTAGTGCTTATTTCGTGAATGGTAACACTTAGCTCATGTCTGATTTGACAGATAATTAGTTTTATCCTAACCGCTGAACGAATATGGTTGTGTATACGCTTCGCTAAGTGGGGTTGCGATCGATCTTTTCAAATGAAGCTCATTTTGATCTTGGCGGGCAGTAAACAAGCAAAATACATTGAAAAGCCGATACACCCAAAACGAGTCACTGTTTGGTGCGGATTTTGGTCCAGAGGCATAATTGGGCCATTTTTCGAAAATGAGCAAGGAGTGGCCGTTACAGTCAATGGCGATTGTTATCGGGCCATGTTGAACGAATTTTTGTTCACAAAAATTGAAGAGGAGGCAACATTTGGTTTCAATAGGACGGCGGCGCTACGTGCCACACATCCGAAGCTACACTCGATGTTTTGCGCCATTTTCAAAAAAAAAAAAGTTATTTGGCGGACCCTTTATTTAAGTACTGTTAATTTGCAAGAATGCAGCGAAACCACAACTGATGTCTGCCGAATCCAAAGATGCAAAATGAGAGGGACTTTATGATGAGAAGAGATACGGATCCGTATTGAAATCGGCAAAACCCACAACGACTGAAATTTTGTTAAAATGTTTACTCTCGGTAATTTTTACTTTTGTAAGGGTTGTTGTCTTACAGACTCCAGCCATCATATTTCAAAAAGAGATATAAATTTACTTTGTTCCAATCTGTAAAAAAAAATATTGAAAACGTACTAAATATATCTAAAAAAAAAAGTACAAAAATTCGGCATTAATCCATAAAAAAGGGATTTTTCTAATAGCTGGATTCTATCGTCCGGGACTTTGAAATTCGGAATTTGGTCTTCCGACATATTATATGGTTCAGTTTTCTGTCTTTCAAAATTCGGGATTTTTTCGATTTTGACGTTTGTTTTTCGCTCTATGATACGATCCCAAGAAATGGAGTATTTGCCACATCCTTGCAAAAGACTCTCCCCCTGGGAAAGAGTACAAGCTTCTCCATCAACCAGGGCAGCCCCTAACTAGCTGCCTCCAATTCAGCATGCGGATTTTTATGAGCTCCTCTTCCACTTGCAGGCACCACTGGCCTTAATGATTTTAAATAAAATTCTTAAACTTCAAGTAACTTGATAGCGATGTGAACTGCATTGGAGAGCAAATTCGTGTGATCCAGTCGTGCATTTGATTTCAGTATGCCTTCCACCGAACTTGTGAACCAAGTTCCTTCTTTTTTTTTTTGCCCAAGAGTAACCTGTTAAAAAGCCGAAATACAAACACATAACTCAAGTGTACTTACCTGTCGTTATAATGAGGCTATTAATTTCATACAATAATGTCTGAACCGTACGAGATGAAGAAATGTAAAGTGCCTATACCGACTTAAAAACGTTTTTCCACCTCCCTGCTAATTGGAACCACCAACATGGTTAAAGCATTTCAATTTAAGTACCAGTAATGGTCACTTAAATTATACGCTTCCCAGTCTTGTGTGTGAGTTCAGTTGGGGTTCAACGTTTGAAATAGTTCAAATTGCAATAAAAAATCAATAAAACTTCATGAAGATCAAACACATTTTTTGGTTTCTGGTGTTGTTAATAACAGAAATATGCGCCGCAAAGGACAGCAGAATTCTATCACGGAAGCGACGCTTTTTATCGTTTCCCGAGGGTTCTTCATTTGCGGTTAGTATTATAGAGGCATCCTTAAATGGGCAGTGAGCTTGTTAATTAATACTTTTTAAGGGAATATTGTGCTTTAGGCTTCAATTTGCATGACTATCGGAGTAATTGGTAATCCAGTATTGGAGTACATGAGTTGGGCTGTGAATTGGGGAATTGCGTATGAATTGCCCAATCAAACATGGGTTCGCCACCATAAGAATGGATTTAGTAACTCTCTGGACGCCCACAATACAAAAGTTCGTTATCGGAGGGACTTATATGAGGGCATCGAACTTGCTATGGATAGGTTGTTTTTTTTTTGTTTTTTTTTTTGATAATCCATTCAAAGCTTATATTTAATTAATTAATTATTATTTCATGCAGCATGGGGTTCGATGGCCGCGATTGTGTCTCCCGGACATTGTGTGAAAGTTCGAATTACCTCAAGGAGCGTAAAGGCAATATGGTGGAGGAAATTGTGAAATTGATATTTAGGTTGATATGCGCAATAGTTAACTCTTAACAAAATATTTATTAGTTTTATTTATTTTTAACAGCTTTCCGAGTCATAAGAGTACTTTGTATCATCGCGATGACCGAGACATGCATCATTACGACAGAGCATACAATAATCATGGTGAATCCAATTTCGACTGTCAACAAAAATATCCCAACTGTCATTTCTCGCTTCTGGATGTGGCATTGGGGAATGCAAAGTATTCACTTGATCCGACAAAGCATGTTACTCAGGGATTTATGCGAAGAAAGTAATTAAATTCATAGATATTTATCATAAAATGACATTTAATAAATTAAAAAAATACTAGAAATATAAATACTTAATGTGTTCCGTGTTTTTACTTGCTCTATACGGCAAGCATTGATTTCGTGTAAACAAATTGAAATAAAGACTAACATTACGATCACAGATTAGCCACATGAAGATGAGAATGTTTCGTACGTTTCACCCTCCAAAACCTATTTATTTAGGTTCTAGTTATAGCTTTCATTGAAAACCATCATTGAAAATTTAAATGACTCGTTTTGAGACGTTTAGGAAGTGAATTCAGAAATTATTTTGATGCAAAAATAAAACTGATGGCTTGAACTATTACTTTAGTGAAAAAAAAAAATATGCACGACTGGGTCGCACGAACTTGCTCTTATGCGCGATCACATTGTGGTTCTATAGTCTGAAATAAATTAGCTATAGGAGTATATATGTTATCCATTTTCCAAATATTAGTTAAGTTGCAGGTGGTATTATGTGAGTATACAAAAATTAACAATATAGGCTAGTGTTGCACATATGCAATATGCATAAAAGGAAATTATTCTATTTAAACTGGTAAATTGTTTTAAATAAATAAAATTAGAAAGAAATTGATTAAGATACTTTGAATCCGTTTTAACCCAACGCGATGTACACCATCTGATTTCTTATATAAATCCTTATTTATGAGAAAAAAATTTTGAAAATCGTAGGAGCGGTTTTAAAAATAATTAATTTTTTATATATAAAATTTCGTTAACATTTTTGAGAAAAATAATTGGTACGCCAATTTAAAGCATTTATTAATGTTGCGTTAAAAAATGAACTTCACAAAAAAATCTGCTACCAGTTTTCGAAATATCGAATTTTCAAAAAATAATTTTGATCCAAAAATCATTTTTTAGAAAATTTTGATACGCACTTTTATTTATATTTGTTACAAGCTTCTGTATACACAATCTAATTTTATTCGGTTGATCAGATGTTGAGATAGTCGAAAATCAAAGACACCGTTCTATGAGAGGTACTGTTAATAAACGTAAAATATAAACTTTAAAAATTTTAAATGGTAGATCGTACTAATTTTAACACACAAAAAAACTTTTATGAAAATCGTAGGAGTTGTTTTTGAGAAACAAAATATTTTTCATAACGGTTTTTTAACATTTGTATGGGAGGCACCGTTACTTTTGGGTATTAGAATAATTTTTGTCAAAAATCTTCTAGATAAAGTTAAAAACCTGTTATTTACCAAGTTTAATGAAAATCGACCAAGTCGTTTTTGAAATATTGAGTTTTCAAAAAAAAAATATTAAAACTTTTTTAAAAATCTAAAAAATATTTTTTTTGAAAATTTTTGTACACAATATTATTTAGAATGTGTCAATACTTCTTCATAAAAAAATTGATCAGAATCTGTTTAACCGTTTTTGAGAAAAGCGAAAATCAAAAAAATGGTTCTTTGGGAGGTACCATTAATAACCATTTTTCGGAACCATTTTTTTTATTAAACAGCAACTTATAACTATTTTAATTTATGGAGTTCTTAAAAACAAATTCTGTAGCGCTGGATTTGAGAAAAATAAGTTTTTCCTTTTTGGCCAAGAAATTTTGTATGACAGCTACTGTTAATTTTGGTCCTAAAAAAAAAGAGAAAAAAACGGGTGGGGGGAATGTCCAAAAAACGCTAGGTACCAAGTTTAAAGAAAATCGACCCATCCGTTTAAGCTGTAGTCGAACCGACAGACAGACAGACGGACGTTTTTGCGAGACCCACTTTTTTTGACTTCTCTATCATCGTAATGTAAAGTTTGATCAAAATCTCGAGTTCGATTTTTTGTACGAATCCATAACTTCCCATATAGTACCTATATCGCAAGTAAAAATATTTTTTTAAATTAATTTACTTACTTTTTTGTTTATTATTTAGGTATCTTACTAAATAAAAACTATTTTGTATATACCTACGTACCTATATAAATAAATTAATTATGATTGAGACACAAGATAAAACACAACAGCGAAATAAGAAAATATATTTTAATTAATTATTTTGATCACCAAAAGCAAAGGGGTGCACGTTTTGTTTTTTTTTTTCACAATCAAGGGAACTCAAAAACAGTTGATATTTTATCTGAAAATAAGAAGGTGTAGATACCTACGTAGTTAATTATTCACTATCACTACTAGATTAACAAAGGGAGCAGTCCACAATTCACAGACAATTTTATTTAAAATCAAACCAGCAAAAAGTTATTAATCTTTTGATTGAAAAAGGCAGTTATTTAACATTTACTATTAACAAAACCAAGGTTTATTCGAGGAACCACTTTGATCGCACTTCAATGATCTTCACTTTTTGTAAACTAAAGAGCTTATGACAGACATGAACGTAACCTAGTATATTTTGAAACCAATATTTTGAGAATTGAAATTGCAATACATAAGCCGTGCTACAACAAAAAATCAAAGCCAAATACTTCTTAACGTTTTTTGTACATTCTTCCACATTGTCCTTTGTCTCCTTCTAATAGGGATACATAAACATAAGGACATCATTCCATTTCTTGAATTCTTTTTCATTTTCCTTTTGATTAGCAAGAATATGTTATTTTGTTTACAAGAAAGTTGCGACAACCGTAATTTTTTGCTTTTATCTGTTAACAACATTATCTACCTAGTTTGTTTATGTTTTTGGACAAAGACTCTGTTTCAGCTGGCGATGACAATTATGTATGATAGAAAAAGTTTTTGAAAGGTCGATGAACCTTGGTAGGTACGTCGGCGTCGTTACATACCTTTTCAAAGAGGATACTAAATCATGTGTTATGTTTATAAAAAAGCTAGGTTGATAAAAAAATCATTCCACAATCGGCATTCTGTATGATTCTTGGAGTTTAGTGGAGAATGATACTGTCGAAATGTTCAGAGGATTAAGCAAATCTTAAGTGGATTGCAATAATTAATAATTAAGTTATCATCAGAATGATTTACAGTAGTGCCTCATGAATTGTTCGATGGATAATTCCAAGATTATCCTGCTTCAAATCAAAAAGGTTTAAAGATGAAAAGGTAGGTAGAATAAGCTTTTGTTTCTAGCGTGGATTTCAAAACGAAACCCGGTGTTTTGCACTTATAACCCCATAATGGGGTAACTACCTAGATTGTGAACCAGTACGTTACTTATTATTTATAATTATTATGTACTTATGTAGGTACATTGGTATACAGATACATTGTATGTACATGTATATGTAGGTATGTACCTACATACATATGTTTGTAATTACGTATATTTGAAGTTAGATCGTGGATTTTATTTATGATGTTATTTGGAATGTTTTGTACTTAATAGGTATATTACATATTATGTACCTAAGTAAATATCTACCTACCTAAAGTTTCAATTTTTCAAGTAGGTAATGGTTAGCTATGCTTCAAGCAGATAGCACTTACCTTCCAATCAATAATATTGTTACCCATAGAGGTTGGTATACCAACCTGATCTGATTCTAAATTAAATACATAAGTTAGTTACCTATATGTGGCCCTATATTAGTAATGCCCCTTGCCACACCTAGATTTGTTTAAGGAATTATTATGTTAGTTACAATACAATAATTATAAATATAGCACCATGTTGCACATAGTCAAAGAAAATTATGTTATTTAAACTTCAAAATGGTTTAAAAAAAAATAAAAAGAAATTGATTAAAATACTTTTAAAACTGTTATGAACCCAACGCGATGTACAACATCTAAATAGTTATGTTAATCTCAATTTATGAGAAAAAAATTTTAAAAATCGTAGGAGCGGTTTCAAAAATAATTAATTTTTTATTTATAAAATTTTGTAAACATGTATGAAAAAAAAAATTGGTACGCAAATTTTAAGTATTTATTAATGTGGAGTTAAGAATTGAATTAAAAAAAAAAATCATTCACCCGTTTTTGAAATATCGAATTTTCAAAAAAATAATATTGAATTCTTTTTTAAAAATCCAAAAATATATTATTTTAAAATTTTGATATACAATATTATTTTAACTGATTATAAGCTTCTATATACAAAAATTTATTTTAATCGGTGAACCCGATAGTGAGATAGTCGAAAATCAAAAATACCGTTCTATGAGAGGTACTGTTAATAAAACTCAAATGTTAAATTTCATATTTTAAAAAAGTAGTTCGTACTAATATCAATACACAAAAGAAATTTTATCAAAATCGTAGGAGTGGTTTTTGAGAAAAAAAAAGATTTTCCTCAACTGTTTTTGAACATTTGTATGGGAGGTACCATTGTTTTTGGATATAAGCACAATTTTCGCTAATAATATGTTAGACAATATTAAAAAACTTTTTTTTCCCAAGTTTCATAAAAATCGACTTGGTCATTTTTGAAATATTGAGTTTTCAAAAAAAAAATTTCAAACTTTTTTCAAAAATCGAAAAATAATTTTTTTGAAAATTTTGGTACACCATACTATTAAGATTACAACAATCCTTTTTCACAAAAAAAAATTGTCTAAATCAGTTGAATAGTTTTAGAGAAAATCGAAATTCAAAAAAATGGTTCCTTAGGAGGTACCATTAATAACCATTTTTCAGAACCTTTTTTTTCATTTAACGGCAGCTTATAACTATTTAAATTTTTTTGCGTTTTTAAAAAAGAAATATGTAGAGCCGATTCTGAGAAAAAAAATATTTTCTTTTTTGGCCAAAAAATATTGTATGACAGGTACTGTTATTTTTGGTCTTAAAAAAAAAAGAAAAAAACGGGTCGGGGGAATGACCAAAAAACGTTAAGTACTGAGTTTAAAGAAAATCGACCCATCCGTTTAGGCTGTAGTCGAACAGACAGACAGACAGACAGACAGACGGACGTTTTTGCGAGACCCACTTTTTTTGACTTCTCTATCATCGTAATGTAAAGTTTGATCAAAATCTCGAGTTCGATTTTTTGTACGAATCCATAACTTCCCATATAGTACCTATATCGCAAGTAAAAATTAATTTGATCCCAAACTTCGCCATAAACTGACGTTAAATTTTTCAGTGATCATTGATAAGGTAGGTCATTCATTGAAATAATAAAAGTCATTTTATGTGGACGGCTGGTGCAAAATGAAATTTTTTTTTCGGCAAATATTAATAATTAAGCCACTACCTATATATTGGCATCAAAATAATTACTAGTTTTGACTATTAAGTGCCTCAAAACCAATCAATCAAATTTTCAATGATGAGTTTCAATGAAAGCATTGTTGTATTTGTAATTTCATCCCGCGTCGATGAATAGATGTGAATTGCAACAGCAATTTAACCAGGTGTCTGAAGATCCCTACTGTCTATGTGTGAGGTTTTTATACACCAATTCTCGTTTATCTGAAATCTGACAGTTCAAGCTTGTAGGCAAATTAAAATGGCTGCCGGGGATTCTCATCTTTATGTGGTGTAAATGGTGGATTTCATGAAGAATGAGAATGACTGCATTCAATGACAGAATTGAAAAATTATGTTATGGATTATTTATTGAAGGATTTGTTTGCGTAAAACCAAAACTGCAGTAGATTTTTTTTTAAAGGCAGTAGATTTATTTTCCGAAAAAAAATGCAGTAGATCTACTGAAATTGCAGCAAAGTAACAACCCTTCAACTGAATGATGTCGTTCAGGGCAGCTGGTAAAAGAAAAGTACTAGAGACAAATGAAATGTTAATTTATAAAGGATTATCGCCATTAAATGTAGGCGTGCATTAACGTACTTCGCGCGACATGAAAAAAAAAGTCTGGGTGTCCAAAGTATGCCCACCGGCGCGAAGGAACCCGGCCCTGCGGGCTGCGTAAACAATACTTTTATTAACCAAACTGTTATGATTGGAATGGCTAGAATCACTCCCAAAAAGAAAAGGCCGTCCAGGAATAATATAGAAGAAAGTGATTCTATAGATATTTCAATTAAAAACTGTTTTATTATTCAAGTACTGTTTTCTATAACCATATCACGTGTTAAAACGCGGATATTCTAAACAAATTTTACGTCGCGTCGTCACAAAGCTACTACAGTCAAACTTCTTTATAACGAACCTTCAAGGGAACACAAAATTGCTTCGTTATAAAAAAGCTTTATACAAAATTCGTTATATAGAAATTATTTTGTTTTTAAATACTGCAAGGGGAACAAAATGAAATTCGCTATAGAGAAAATTACGTTATAAAGAAGTTCGTTATAAACAAGTTTGAATGTATCACAAAAGACCTCCAATTTGTTTGCTGACCTCTCTCTCCGCAAGGCCAGCGCCAGTATCAAGTTTTCCTTTTGATTTTAGAAGATAAATTATTATCTACCTATGTATATGCTTTGTGTTTGTAATTAACAGCGTAAAAGAATGCAAATCCCTTTCGACTAATAAAATTATAGAGTAGTAACTTTGTACAGTAATAAAGTGTAGATAAAGGAAGGGTACCCTTAACAAACATTTCACTTTCTACTGAAATACAATTTTTCAAGTTTGCGAACTCATTTCTTTTAATAAGGTGTGAAACTCAAAGCACATTCTGTTCTCCAACTCCAAATTTCTAAGTATAAATTAAGGAAATAAAAATTCAAAATTATTCAAGTAATTCCAGGCAAGCTAAATCCTAAGTTCCTTCTGATAGAAAAAAAAAAAACAACTTCAATGATCACCTGATATGAAAATCATGACACAACTTATAAAAATCAAAAAACGAAGATGAGTGAAATTCCAAAATAGATTTCCCTGCATTGAAATAAATCAAAAAGTTTTTCTCTTTAGTCCTTATAGTCCTTCCATAATGTCATTGGGATTATGCAAAGTCACTATACCTATTCTCTGCCACTGGCACAGATTCCGCAGTCCGAAAATAAATCAGCTCTGGTGATTCGCATTGATTAGATTCTGTTGGAGAGCGACACAAATATTATATGGAATATCTTTCTTAAATGCCAAGCACGTTTGGAATTCAATATACACGGCACACGCACAAAAAATATCCCCTCGGGCTTCGAGGTTAAAACGAGCCAACTAGGCAAACGAGCCAAAGGACACCTTTCTTTGAACAATTTTATTTTCGCAGAGAACGAGAGTCCTTAATAAATATCTTCCAAAAACTCATGAATAAGGCTGGGCACACAACTCAAAATATCTCGTGAAGATACGGAATCAGTAACAAACACAAATTATCTGATGTCCTATTTCAATAGAAAAATATTATAGTAAAATTAATAATATTAGATCCTTATTGTGACAGGAAGGTGGGTGAAAAGATTGATATGCATGTATACATTGTACTTGCTTGTGTACATTAAGATCTGTTTTTGGTTTATTTACATTTCGTTTGGCGGATGTTATACGGTTTTGAAGAAATAAAAAGTAGATATCTTTGAACGAAGTGTCCTTGTTCAGCGATATCTAAAGTTTTGTATCAGTGTTATAGGGTTAAAGCGGGAAAGATGGCTCAGCGGGAGAGATGGTGCACCTTTAATATCTCTTACTTGTACCTACATTTATTATTAAACCAAAATCCTTACAACTTTTTTCTTTTTATTTTCTCACTTCAAATCGAAGAAGCCAATTTTCTATGTTTTGTCTGTGATGCATACAAAAAAAAATACTTCTTACACCAAAAACAAAAAAGGGATTTTTTTGGTACACAAATTTTTTCTTAGTTCGTTGGGTATTTTGATGCCTCTATGATTGTCACAGCAATACATTTATGTACTTACAAGTATTGGCTATGACCTCTTTATAAAAACTTTGTTAAAAATCTACCTGCTTTTTTTGTGTTAAAGATTTAGTGAAAATGTGAAAAAAGGGGAGATGGAAATATTTTTTGAGGGTGAGATGGCGCATAGAACACTTTTCCACTTGTATTTGCTGTGGCACACGCGTGGTACACCATCTAACCTACTATTTTTTTTTTTTGGACGAGACTAAGGACCTGCCAATTTATAATAGTTTTTCGCCATTAAAAGTGGGCGTGCGTTAACGCGCTTCGCGCGACTTAAAAAAAAAAACTCTGGGTGCCTGAAGTATGCCCAACGGCGGAGGACGCATGAACAGTTCTATTTTAATAAACCAAAACTGTTATAAATGGCATGTCTAGATTCATTTCCTTTTTTTATGATTGCAACTTATGGGGTTTTCCATTGGTAAATTCAGATTTCAATTTAAAAATTAGATTTTTTTCTTGGCGAAACGAACACGATTCAAGATCAACAATTCATCATCATCCGAAGATCAAGAATCTCTCTATGATGATTCCGATGAACTGGAAGACTTCGGCCAAAATAACTTAACGTTGGGTGCGGAGAGTGGTATAGTTCCACAACAAAATAGAAGATGAGTTGTTGCAGTGTATTATGTGCCACACATGGGCACATGATTCATGCTCATCATGCATGCACACATGCAATGACTGTGCAAACATAAATGAAAAATGAAGCATGGTCCATCTCCCCCACCCTATAGGGGTGCAACTCCAACATCTATCATTCTATACGGAGCGCAAATATGGGGATATTTGTCTGTTGAAGTACTCCAATGATACTGCGTCAAAAGAGTATTCAAACAACCAAATAGCACGCCAAATTACATGAAACATTTAGAAACAGGGATGCCACCACAATTTTTGAAAACACTAAAATTGCACTTTGATTATACGAATAATGTTATGAGAATAGGTGAGCAAAGACTGCCAAAAATAATACTCTCCTACTTGCTGTTAACTAAATCAAAACGGCGCATAACCATCGCTAATTGGGTTCTTCGGGAACAGGTGTTCTTAGAACCGCCATTTTACCTACCTACCTACTGTTTACTAAAAGTAATTGTGTGCAAGAATGGGAAATTCTAGCAAGTCATGATAGATTAAGTACAAATTTTGAAAACATCGAGCACGCCCCACTTTACAAAATACTAGAAAAAACAGGTTACTTTATGTACGACTCATATGTAAGTATAAGTATATGCGTCAATTAAGCTCAGTCATCGCAATATCGAAAGTACTACAGCAAACTCAACTCAAACCTACAGGAAGCAACTTATTTTTTGAACACAAACCCAACAGAAAATATCAATATTATATTCAAAATTACAGGGGAACTATCAAGCCTAAATTAGTTACCACACCAATCTGATCTTCCAATTGAATGTAACCTCTCCAATCTCAAAGAGAGGGAAGATAATATGTACCATTTTAACGGAAAATGCTCTGTTGTGTGCGAATTACGAAGGATATACTTTGGAGCAAATCTTCTGATGGAGATGGTGGATGCGTTGTGCATTTTGAATGGAGGTCGCCGCTGATGGGACGTACTATAGATGTATAGTTTTGATCATCGAGTCAAGTTTTCTATGTTTTTTTTGCCTCTTCGCTATATTTATATCAACTCATATAGGGAAGCACCCTCTCGGAAATTGGTGAAAACTTCTTAAATTGAATAATTTTCTAATTAATAATTTGCTGTTCGGTAGTTTTTAATTATCTGTGACAATTTAAATTTTGTCGTGCTATGTTTTTTATGTTTTTTTTCTGCTAATTTCATGTAAAGTTATCAAAGCAACCCCCCCCCCCCCCAAAAAAAAATTGTTGAAAGCTTCGCATTGAATATTTTATTGCTTTATAAAATATTGTTCTATATTTTCTATGTTTTTTCTGCTAATTTTCTAAATTCATATGAAGTTCCTGAAGATACCCCCCCCCCCCCCCCCCCCCCCCCCGAAAAGTTAAAAGCTTCATTTATTGAATGTTTTATTGCTCAATAATTTTACGTTCATTAGTCATTAATTAGTAGTGACAATTTCAATTTTCTCGTGCTATGTTTTCTATGTTTTTTCTGCTAATTTTCTAAATTCATATGAAGTTACCGAAGAACTCCCCCCCCCCCTTCAAAGTGTTAAAAGCTTCATTTATTGAATGTTTTATTGCTCAATAATTTTACGTTCATTAGTCATGAATTAGTAGTGACAATTTCAATTTTCTCGTGCTATGTTTTCTATGTTTTTTCCTGCTCATTTGGCAAATTCAAGTTAGCGAAAAGTATTGTTTTATAATCTCGCATTATAATTTTCGAGACTTGAGTTTGCGAGACTTTGATTGAGAGAGATTTTGATTTGTGAGATTTAAAAAAAACGAGAAAGGATTGAACTAACTAACCCCGAAATCCAAATGGAGTTCAAATTCTCCTCGAAGTAATTTCTTTTTCTTTTATTTGTATGAAGCTTACATCTTTGTAATGATGGTGCGGTTGCATTATCCTCTGCATTGTATATTTCCTGTAAATATCAATTGAATCCATCACTTCCCCAGTTGGGGTAATAAAACACAATTTTTATATTTTTCCATATAACATTACAGATTTTATTTTTCATAATTTTTTATTACTATTTCATTTTTTCCTCATTTTTTGTTGTTATTATATTTTTTTTTCTCGTTACTTTTTGCATTATAAAAAAAAGTTATATTTATATAAGTATTATTTATTTTTTTGTTTTTCTTTATTTTCATTTAATTTTCTTTTTTCTCTTTCATTTATGTATACAGAAAATAAAATCTAATAATTATTTATAAAAAATAAAAATAGAAATAAACTAAAAGCCATTATATCCTTATTATTACATATAATATATTTATTTTTAGTAAAAAAAAAACTTATAAACTTAAAAATATTCATACAAAAATTAAACTAGTTCACTTGTATATAATATAAATATTGACATAATGATTTTTTGTTATTTTTTTTTTTTTTGTTATAAGTAGAGAAGTACATGTTTTTATTACCGGTAGATCTCTTTAAGTTTTTTGTTTTTAGTTTATTTTGTTTTATTGGATTGCCCCTACTTTTTTTTTGTAGCTTAATTTTTTTTAATCATAAATTTAGAATCACAGGTAAATAAAAATGTTTTTATTTTTTAATAAAATTTCTCTTTTGCAAATAATAAATTGTCGTCTTTTTAAATTTAAAGTACAAACAAAAAATGTGTATAAAATCTAAAGTACCTATGTATCTTGTTGGAATTATTTTTAACAAATAAAAATAAATTTATAGCAATCGTTAGGTAATTAAAAGAAATTATGAGTGATGTATACCTTGAAGTAAGATTACTTTGGCAGTGCTGTTATATATCCATTTTTCTAGTGAGACCTCGGATTTTATACATTTTGTTCTATAAGTTGATATTTTTATTTATTTTTTTGTTTTTTTCTTTTACTAAAAAATTAACAACAATTATTTAGTAACGCATGACAATTAAATACTATGGCAAGACATAAGGCGATACAAAATTAAAAGCAATTAAATAATAACAATAACTACTATTGAATTTGAAATAATCAAAGAAAAAAAAAAAAGACCCAAAAAGTGTATTTAAATTTATTCAAACGTCGTTTTATTATTATTTTTTTTTTTTTTGAGTACATATATTTTTTCAGTGTGTTTTTTTTTCTTGTTTAAGACTTTTAAGGAATTTTTTTCTTTTAGCAAATTTTATGGTGCAGTTAATTTACACAAAAATTGTATGACAATTTATTTAATATTTTTGTTTATAGACAAAATAATCATATATCCTTAAAAGTGATGAAATGAAAAAGAAAAAAAAAAAGGAAAATATTTCATGGTGAGAAAAAAAATCAAGAAAATTAAAACTAAAACTCTCAACATACCAACACTCATACCATCAGCGTTCATCCCTGAATTAAATTATGGTATAATTATTTTTTTTTATATATATTTTTGTTCTTTTTCAATTCATTTTTTGTATGTTTTATATTCTATCTCACACATCTTTCGCACATTACTAGTTTTATGTTTTTTTTTTTTTTTTGAAATGAAAAATGTTGTTTACATAATTTCCTTATAATTATTTTGTAAAATATTTAATTATATATAAATTAATTCAAACTAGTCTTAGGTATGATTTTTTCTTTAACTTAAATATTAATATTCAATTTAAGAGAATGTACAAAGCAAAAGTAAAATTAAAATGTACGTAATTAGAAAAAAAAATCGTGTGAGTGCCGGGATTTACGGTTAACATGTGTTAACATCAACGTTTGTCCAAGCGCAGTTTTTAGGATCCATATTTGTATCCGTATACGAAGTCGTCCATATACGTTGGTGACTACGTGGACGGATCCAAAACAAAGTAGTTTGCTTGAAGGGGATCTTCAGATTTTTGTCACTGAACGTACCTTACTAACCAGATTTTCGTAACGTAACGTGCTACATCGTATAGATTGACTACGTAATGTTGTTCAAAGGAAAGTTCACGTCACGCATCAAAAATCAACAGGTAGAGTATTTTAATCAAAAGAGAGATGTATATGGCAGGACGTGTATTTTACTCTTCCCTATTTTTTTCGGAATTATGAATTAGGACTCTGGATTTTTGCGACATTTGGATGCTTACGTGTATTGAGCCTTTAATTTTTTTAACTGACTATACAAACCAATTATAAACCAGAGATGTGGCCTTTTAATTTTTGTTTTCCATCTGACCCTGTTAACACATACGAAAATGAAGTAGAAGAGAGGCTCAAACATTTCTCATTCGTTTTTTTTTTTCAAGTATTTGGCTCTCTCTTAAATCTTGCTCATAAATTTCTCATTAGTTACTTCATGTAGTCGGCACTCTCTCTTTAACCTAAGTGGGCAAGCAAAAAAATTAATATTGAGTGAGATTATTTATCCTTGAGTCCAAGAGTGAACAGGTTTGATACGCACTTTGGCAGAGATAGTAAATTAAAGAGAATAAAGTTGCATACAAAAATAACAACTGAATGGTCGAAAGATTGGAAATATTTCGAGAATTTATATGAAATATTTTTACAGATAAATCTTCACATATCTTACCAATATTTCGCCTGTTTTCGCCAGTAACACTGTTAGAAATTAAATTCAACTTAATTTTAGTAAAACTTTTCTTCCTGCAAACTCTTCCTGTTTCTGTTGACCATTTTTTTTTTGTTGCACTTTCCGCTTCACCATATTTTTTTAAAGGTACGTACGTACATTTTAAAATTAATATACATTCTTTTAATTGGGAATCAAATCATTCTAATATGTTTTTTGGTAAACAGCATAAAACAAATAAATATAAAAATAAGAAAAAAAAAGAATATTTAAACAGCTATATAGTACAAGTATCCTTAATTTAATTATTATTATTTTTTTTTTTTAATACAAAAGAAAAAAACCTTAAAAGTGCAATTTAGTTTTAAGAAATTTAATATCTTTTTTTTTGTGTTATTAAATATCATTGAATCATAAAAATACTGTTTTTGTTTCATCAACTCCCATTTTTTTTCGTTAAATCTAAGATCTCATAGGTTTTTTTTTATAATTTATTTAAATTTATTTCTCTTCGTATATTATAATATTCAACACTACATCAATTATTTTATCATAGGGATGTACCATGTAATTACATTCCTAATTTTTTTTTTTTATTTATAATTATTTTAGTTCTTAAAGTAAGGTTTTCTTTTATATATATTTTTTGTTTTATTATTTATTTATATATAATTTTTAATATAATCTTTAATTTTATATACTTTCTATTCTATGTACATTACCAATTGCGCTAAGTTTTCTAAAGTAATTTTTATGTTTTTTGTTTGTTTTGAAATAATGTGGTGTGTGTGTATGGTGAGTGTGTGTGAAATTGTGATTTATTTTTCATTGAAAAAATGGGATGGATAGAGAGAAACATATATGTATCATGGGACACATAACCAGAGATTGTTTATGTTTATAAATCCAATTTGACTGTGTGTGTGCTGTTAGTGATATTTGCTATTCACATTTTAAATGGTCTCTGGCATGGAATATCAACGTTTGAGATTGAATCTGTCAAAAATATGTAAATGACATTAATTGAATTATCTCGTAGGTATGTATGTTCATTTTCTGTATAAGATCATATTTTTTTTATATTTTTTTTTTTAATAATTTTAATAACTTTCTTCGCCGCCTACAATATCATATGATGGAACGAAAACAGTCTTTGGGTAAATTTTCATTTTTAGATACTAAGTTTTTTTTTATAATAATTACTTAACCACAACTCTGTTTGGTGAATGTTTTTTTTTTTTTTTTAATTTAATTTTTGTTTTATTTTTTAACCTTTCATTAATTTTTCTTGCTTGGAATCTTCATATGCATAGGGATTGCATTGGTGTATTTTTTTTTCTGTTTTTTTTTTTCTTTTTGAAAACTTATTCTTACGCATACAGTTTAATTTTTGTATTTTGTTTTATGAATAGGTACTGGCATTAAATTTATACTTACTTCTAAAATTCATTTTTTTAACTTTATTTTTAAATAATTTTAATTATTTTTATTTATTTTTTTTTTGTTTTTATTTTCCAACTTTGTTTTAATTTAAATTTATGTCAAATGTTTGTTTTTTTTTTGTATTTATATTTTTTTGTTTCGAGGGAGAAAAGTACAAAACTAATTGGTAAATTGTTTATGTAAATATACCTACTAAATATATCGCAATATGCACTTGTATGTATATATTTTGTTTAATCCCTTTTTTGGTTTAAAGAAGTTTAATACATAATAAGTTTATGTATGTGTTCGTATTTTTTTTTTAAATAATAGTTAATGATCTTAAGTGTTTGTTTGTATATAAATGTATAGCTATGCATTATATAAAATTATAAAGAAAAATGTATTTTTATTATGTTAAATGTCGTTTAAAAAAAGAATCCAAGTAGAAATGTTGTTTCATTGTTCATTTTTTTTTTGTATTGTTTAATCGATATAATAAATTAAAAAAAAAAATTAACAATACACTTTGGTGTTAAGTTTTGTTTAAAATAACAAAATGAAAAATTGAAAAAAAACTGATAACAAAATTAAAACTAAACTGTGTAATTGTTTAAATAAAAACTTATTTCTTAATGAGCGAAAGGGTTTTCGTTATTTTTATTTTATATTTATTTGCAATTTTTACTTGTCATGTTGAATTCTCGTATTTTTGTTTATGTCATTATTTTGTTTTTATAACTATACAATAAAGTACATAATATCCGTTGCGTTTTTTTAAAAAAAATATTATTTTGTTGGATAAAGATTTTTGTTTCGACGCCTTTTTTTTTTTGTTGTTGAGTATGTCTCGGTTTTTGTAAATCCCGTTGATTATAATTATGTATTTTTTTTGTGTTTATATTTTTGTTAAATTCTTTAAATTTTGTGAGATTTACAACTCTAAGTCTGGATTGACTTCAGGGCCATACATGTTGGCTAGTTTGTCGAAACGTGGACCCCACGCTCCAAGGTAATCGTATTCATGCTGTTCATCGTCAGTACCTTAAATCAGAAATTAAAAAAAAAGAAAGAATATTTTGTTGAATGTGTCTCAGATAGTTGATCCTTATTTTTTTTTTCTAGTTCATTTTTGTTCTAATGGCAAAAACTTGGTATAATGGAAAAGAAAATGAAAAATTTGGTAATAAAATCGAACAATTTAAGCATAAATTTGTAATTTGAACTCAAAAGCTGCAGGCTGCCCAGCGCTGCACAATGTCTTTATTTCTAAATTTGCTATGTGTAAGGGTGTTTTTTTAGACGTGTGGTTTTCAATCTGGCAATACTTTTTTCGGAGTTGGGTTTTTTGACAGCTGTCACTTGATTTATGCTCAGTTTGGTTTGCCATTTTATAATTAGTAAGGCCACTCCTGAACAACGTTTGCAAATCGTGAAAATTTATTACCAAAATAATGGTTCGGTTCGCATGACGCATCGCGCACTGCGTCCAATATTCGGTCGACATAATCGCAAATTCGCATAAATTCTAGCAACCACGGATGGGTTTCGCACCACGTTTACTCTAGTGGATAATGCACATCCTCAGAGACGCCGTACAGTGCTCCGTGCAGTGGAGCAGAGTATCGAAGAAGACCCGAATCAGTCCATCCGCCATCGCGCGCAACAATTGGAGCTGTCGAAAATTGGGCCTCTCGGCTGGAATTTATTCAAGCCAGTCACGGCAGCCACTTGCCCGAAATCATTTTAAAAACATAATGGCATATCCTTATCTTTATAAGAAAGCTAAATTCTTGGCCATAACATTAAATTATATGCGTTTTATTTCTTCTTGAAAACCACACGTCTAAAAAAACACCCTTCAGTTTTGACATAGGGAAATGCGTTCGACTGTTTCTTAAATGTTTTTTTGTGTACCTAAATTCGAAAATATAAAAGTTCCAGTCCAAATATTGATATCAGCAAAAGTCATAAGAACTTTATTCTAAATGGTACCTAACCTAGGTGCATAATATCCAATTTAACAATTCCTTCGAATGTGTAATACTAAAACCTGGATATATTTCCGTCTAGAAGAAAACCACAAAAAACTTTTTCATCAGAAGTGGATCTTTTAGAAAATACTAATTTATTTTCAGCGTTTACCTTCACAGTTATATGGTTTACAATTTAATTTTGATCCATCTCCATGAAGTTGGTGAAGTCTTTTGACCTTAACTATACATTATATTACAAAAGACAGCTTAAATTGATTAAAAATGAAACTCTAAACACATTCTTCCACGACCTAAAACTGTTAAGCATAATATTAAAACACCATATTTTGTCAAAGGCCAAGTTCAGCCCGATTTCATATCTTTATAAAAAGTCTCATCATCTGGGACGAACCCTCAAAATCTTGTCCTTCTTGGCTGGCTTCTTTAAAAATATTCACAATTAAGTTTATCTTAGAAAGGCTATCACCAACCTGACTATAATAAACAATTTTTAATATCCCACTTAACGGCTAAACAACAACCCAACAATGGGCGAACTTTATTATATCCGCCCGGCCGGTAGAAAGTAAGTAAGTTCTTGACGCCCTACTTTTTTTGAAACAGGAAATAAAATAGGTTAAAAATAACCTCGACAATATTCACCAAAAATGAAAAGGCATAGGTAGGTAGGGGTAGGGTATATCTAGAAGCAAAAAAGAAACTTACCTGACGCTAATGAACTCAAAGATCCAGCAGTACTGCCGCCACCCTCGTAGGCATAATTTCTTAGGTCATCAAATGGCGGGGCGTTGGGGTCACTATCAGCGCGCTTTTTATGTTCCTCAATGAAGATGCCCACATTTGGCTCCTGGCCTGGCATCAGTGTCATAACAGGATCTAGATTGAAACATTTTCAACCAAAAGAAAAAAATAAAAAGAAAAAAAAAAGAGAAAATAAAAAAAATTGTTCGAGGGAAACGTTTCAAACATTAAATTATGTTCATTACAATTTTTTTTTTTTAAATATAATAATAATAACAGAAATATAAGGACGAAAAGGATAATAACTTACACATAATTGGCATTTTGCATGGAGCCAACTCTGGCATTGGTCCACCGATAGGAATTTGTAATGGCGTTATATCAAAAGCTGTCATATCATCTTCGCCGCCACCTTCGTCATCGTAGTTGATGATATTCTCTCGAACATCATCATCAGGTCCTGGATATTTAATATGCGCCTCTCGTCGTCGGTTATAGACCACAAAAACGAGGACAAGAACTTTAATTTTTTGTTTTTTGTATTTTTATATTTCAAGTATCCATCCACGTCCACATTTTAAGGATAAAGGAGAGAGAGAGATAGGGGAAAAAAATAAAGTCTCCGTTAATATTGCTGAACGAAAAAATTGCCTTGACAGCGCAAGGACTAGACAGACGATATAAAAATTTATAATGCGACAACGCTCTCTTTTTTTTTTTGCAACGTCAAATAGACATTCGCTTTGCATGCAAAAAAAAATTCAAAGCTCTATTAACTATCAAAGTGTTTTTTTTTTTCTAATTTTGTTTTCTCATTTATTTCAAGTTGAAAAAGAATATTTTTTGTTGTTGGAATGTTAAAACTAGGTGCAGTTAGGTGCTGTGTTAATTATAGATTTTAAAAACCAAAAGATACATACCTTGAATCACTGGAAAAGGAAGCATACCAGGTGCATACTTTTGGATTAAATAGACCTAGAGGACCAGGGCGACTATCTTACCGCACTGGATTTTTATTTTTGCGAATTTTATAAGCTACAATTCTTATCTTGACGTTCCTCGAGTTCTCGAGATATTAATAAAAAGATTAACTTGGTCCCTTTCACCCTACCAAATCGAAAGTATAGCAGTTCAAATTAAGGGTAGGCTTAAGGATGTTCTAAGGGCTTTAAAACAAAGCTTTCCAATAAAATTCAGCTTTGTCAAAAAAAATTGTAGAATTTTGGCCTTTTTTTTCTCAAATTTATGTGGTCTAGAAAGGGTGGAAGGGGTTTCAATGTACCAAATTATCAAAAACAAAATTTTAAGAAAATAGTAATTTTTGTATCCAAACCCTCAAATACCTACAGATAAAGCTTTCTTGTTTTTAGCTTTCGACCCAAATTAAAATTTAATTAAAATTAATACCAAAAGTCAAATATAAGTAAACTTTGTGACGCAGTATTTATTTCTTGGTCAAATTTGTATCAAAATTTTGAGTTTGAAAATATTTTTTTCCAAAGAATATGTATTAAATCTTGTTTTAAAAAAAAAATTCTAGACGAGATTTCTTTTTCGCATCATAAATAATTGAATTATTTTTAATTAATTGTAAATTATAAACATATCTTTTAGAAAAGCAGTTAGCTGATACTAAATAATATTATATTCATCTCCTTATGCTATTTTATCCTGACATTTTGTTTAACCTAATTTAGATTTTATCGAATGATCCATGAAGATTTGATTAGAATATTTGTGTTAGTCTTTTTCAGTTTTAAATTTTATAAACAAGAAATTCCCACGAAATCAGCCGGTTTTCCCTTTCGAGGTAAAAATTAACAACCAAAGGGATTTTTTCCATAATTCCCCAGTACAGCCAAGTTGATGAATTGGGTCTCGAGTAACTATATTGTTCTGCTGGACTGGAACTGATCAGGATCACACAGCGCGGACAAGGATGGAGATTTCAAAATGGACGAGTCTAGAGACATGCCAATTTATAAAAGTTATAACAGTTTTTAGCCATTAAAAGTGGGCGTGCGTGCACGCGCCTTGCGGGACTTGACAAAAAACTCTGGGTGACTGAAGTATGTCCACCGGCGCGGCGGACGGCCCTGGATCTGCGGGGTCACATAAAAAAGTACTTTTATAAAGCAAAACTGTTATAATTGGCATGTCAAGAGTCACTAGCTTTCAAAATAGCGATTTAAAACACTATGAAAATATTTTTAACCCACTTTTACACCAAATTCTGATTTGGAATCAAATTTTGAAGTTTTCAACGAAATTTCCTATACCTTTATCTTTATCTCAAGATATATTGGTTTATATTTCATGTTATTAATTACATTTTCAAAGGGCTCACTGACACATCTCTTACAACTCCAGCCCTGAGTAAATGTGACAAAAAATCTCGAAAGGGAAAAATTAATCGTTGCATCAGAGAACCGCTCAAGAATGGAAGACAATCTATCAGAAATAATTGAAGATTTGTTTTTTAATTATTCTCTATGCTCTGTTAAGATTCAAATTCATCATGCTTAGTTGCATTTCTATGAAATTCAAAACTACTGCGAGGACTTCACAAAAAATAGACAGTTTTCGGAATCATTGGCATTTTGACAGTAAGACATTTTTTTTTCTTTTTGATTTTTCCTCCTATTTTGCGCGACTGCATCGTTCTGTGACTGCTGACGCTGAGAGTGATGGAATATAAGAAAAGCCACTCGCTGCAGCTTTAATAGTGGGATGATGACAAGGCATGCCATGTCGGCGTCCTAGAAATAGTTAAATGCACATCTAAGGAAAAACTGGATGCTAAAAAACGACTTCCTTTACGACACACAAAGTACGTCCTGCGACTATATAGACCAGGACGACTATACGTATACACGACTCTGTCTATAGGTATAGTTTAGGTAGCTAGGTATGTGTTTACTATCCTTTATGTTTTTTTTTCACTTTTTATTTTTAATTGTCAGCCTTTTTGTGGGTTTGAAGTTTATTTCATGTGGAAATGTGAAAATGAAAAATGCTGCATTTTTTTCTTGTTGCATGTTTATTGTGGCCGCTGGAATTTGTATGAATGCAAGGAAAAGGATATGCTTGCGCTTAAGTATGTATGTATGTATGTGTGTTCAAATAAAAAAAATAAAATTAAATTAAATAAGAATTTTCAAAGTAAACTAGGTCACTTTTGATGAAAAGCCAAGATGATGAAAAATACACGAAGCGAACGAGCGAGCGAGGTTCGTTTTGCTCAAGAGATGATTTTTTTTTTGCTTCACATCAGCATTGACTTTTGCTGTTTTCTTTATTTATGTTTTAGTTTACTTTTTTAATTGACACTTGAATAAAAAGATTGGAAGATTTTTGAAAACAATTTTTCGTAATGAAAGGTTTCTTTTTTTCTGATGGGAAAAAGGAATGGAATATAGAATAGAGTCTTTTTAAATCAGCAACAAGTGGATTTGATAATTTTAAAAGCTGGGATATAATCCTCTTTAACTTGAAGAGAAAGTAGGATGCTGCAAATTATGCTCTTGACTTTAAAAATTATCTTAGTTTAGCAACATAAACTCAGACCTCAGAAGTAATCCACTAACTATCTACTGAAATAGAAAATGCGACCTGCTAGCTAGCTTGCACGAAAAGGGGTTAGCATTTTTTACTTGCTCTATAGGGCAAGTATTGGTTTCGTGAAAAAAAATTTCGAGGTTATAATCAAAACTAACACTACGATAATCGACAAGTCCGAAAAAGTGGGTTTCGTCATGCCGTCCTTCGATCTATGCGTCTGTGCGTCCACTGTAATTTGAGCTAGAGCCTAAACGGGTGGACAGATTTGCATAAAATTTGGTACAGAGTATTTTTATGTGATTCCCTAGAGGGAAAAATCGAATTTTTGTTTTAGCTCATCTAAAACGGGTAACTGCCATACAAATTTCTTGGTTTCTTCAAATTTCCTGGAAAACGGCTCTAACGATTTTGATTAAACTTCGTACCTGCTATAACCAAGTCAATTGTAAGAAAACTGCAGTTCAGGTTTTTCTCAAAAAATTCATATTACGGATTTAGGTATTCAACTTTTTTTGAGAACATAGTCTTATTTTTGGGTTATTCGCGTATATCTTTGCCATGGTTAAATCGATTATGTAATAATTTTGCAATCTAATGGTTCTCAATAATTTAAACAATAATGCATTTACAAAATTTTAAAAACACTATTTTATAAAAAAAAAAAAAAATCAAACGAAAAATCAAAGCACGTTTTTTTTTGATTTTCGACTTTCTCATTATCTGACTTATCGATTAAAACTAAATTTTTTATACAAAAGCTTGTGATAAATTTAAACAATATTGCATATTAAAACTTTCCAAAAAATTATTTATGGATTTTAAAAAATACAAATTTTTTTTTTGAAAATTTGATTATTCGAAAACGGGTGGAAGATTTTTTTGAAAATTAAATTTTTAACTCCGCATTAATAAATACTTAACGGAACTTTATGTATAAAAATTAATTATTTTCAAAACAGCTCCTAGGATTTAAAAATTTTTTCTCATAACTTAGATTTATTTTATATAAGAAATCAGATGGTGTTTCAGGAGTATTGAAATCAATTTCTTTCTAATTTTGTTGATTTAAAACAATTTTCCATTTAAAATAATATAATTTCCTTGCATGCACATTGCTTACGTGTGACACGGGGCTATATTGTTAATTTTTATATACATACTCACATAATACTGCCTGCAACTTTACTAAATTTTGGCAAATGCATACAATATAGGCTCCCATAACTAATTTGTTTCAGAATTTAGAACCACAGTGTGATCGCACTTCGCACATAAGAGCAAGTTCGTGCGACCCAGTCGTGCATATTTTTTCTAAATGTTATCGGTTGAAAACGAGTAGAAAGTTTAAACTTTAAAATTCTCATTTTAATTCAATGTGGCGCGCTGAACTAGTGGTTCTATTTTTTTTGAAAAGGGCTCTCAAAAATTTTAGAGATTGAAAGATATTTTTGTTGGATCAGGCTCTAGGTGAAGACTTTGTCTATGTATCGTGTTTCGAGGATTTTAATTCACTCTAAAACATGAACTGGTTAGGGAAAGAGTGCTTTTTTTGGTGACCTATAAAAGCGTTATTTGACTATAATTGCAAGGAGCTTGTAACTCTCACAACTATGGAACTAGAGGATGCATGATTATTACAAGAGGGCGCTAAAGTAAAGTATTTCGTCAAATTTCCTTTATTTTTTACTGTAAGTAGCCTATGAAACTTAAACAAACAAAATTCCAATCATCGCCAAAAATTCGACAAAGCGAAATTTTACTTAGCTTAAGGAACACCCTCAATTTTAAAGGGGCGGGGGAGGGGGGGGGTGTGGTGTTGGTACGGAGTGAAATTTAGTTGCTTGTTAATGTTTTGAAAACTATCACTGTTTTCTTTTTAAAAGCTTGATGATAAAAATTGGGTGGTATGAATAAAAATAGCATCTGCTCAAAACTCAACTTTTAAGAGCAGGTGCTCCATTTGGTATGAATAAAATACTTAAGAAGGTGCTCAAGGATTGAGCATCTGCTTGAGCTACACTTCCTCAAAATAAGCACCTGCTCCATTATAAAGTATGAATAAAGCAAAGCACGTACTCCATCAAGAGGAGCATCTGCTCCTATTTGTGAGTTAGCTCATTTGATTGCTCAACGTTGAAGTAAATAGCTCTTTATATTTTGTTGTTCATAAATGGCGGAGTTCATGAAAATTTTAAACCTAATGTCAAATTTTCTAAAAGAAGAAGAGATATGGGTCTTCAAATAATTTTCACGTTCTAATACCTACAAATTCAACAAAGAAAATGTGGATATCTTGGCGAGTCATTGTCCTGGAATTAGTTCAGAAACAAGGGGTGGTGATGCCTCAACAAGCATTGATCCAGGTTTTCAAACTGTAGTTGGAGAAGGCATTGGAGTATAGACCATTCCACGGTCTCTAAAACTGTTTCCCTTGAATTCAAACCATTTGATCGAATTCCGTACAACTATACTGAAGAACTGCAGAATTCAACATGCGAATTGCAAGAAAAATGAAACTTTCCTTCAGCAATTGTTCATGGGAACGAGTACGTAAACAGAAAAGGATGCCATAGGATTTATTTGCAGGCAACATGCAATTCCAGAGATGAAATAATGAGTATCGACCTTTCATGGTCAGGACCAGTTCATGGTTCACGAATCTGGAAAAATTTTCGCGTATATTTATAGTAATGCAATGGTATGAAGCTACTGCCATTTTCTTGGTGATTCAGGAAACGGACTTACTCCCTGATTTCTTCTAACTCCGTATCAAAATCTAAATACTCCTGAGAAAAATTCTTTCAATAAGTGCCTAACTCGCGAACGAGTTATAACTGAACGATGTTTTGCACCAACCAAGCAAAGTTTTCGCATCGTTTTCAATAAAAAGTGAGTAAAAACAGAACAAGTTCAATCTTTTTCACTCCTAATTCTCAAAGAAAATGTGATTTTCAATCAAAAACAATACCATAAATCATAGATATGAGTTGCAAATACAAACAAAAAAAACAATTGAATTTGACTCAGGGTATGAGAGCACCTACTCTGTGTGAAGGAGGAAGTGCTCACTGGTTGGAGTATAATTCTATTCATACGAAACGGGAGCAGGTACTTTTTTTAGCACCTTCTCTGATTCTTATGGAGCACCTGCTCTGAGTTCATGCTCCATTTTATTCAAATCACCTATTGTTTAGCTTATGCAATTCTTCAAAAAAAGAGATTGAAACTCTTTTTTTGAATTTTCCATTTTTTTGTAAAAATTATTTCGTTCTTATAATCTCAAGTATAACAAAATAAATCCTATCAACCAAAGGCAGTAAGAAGAAACTAAGAAATTAGAGAAAATTCATGTTAAAACACCCCTTAGCCCTCATGCTTTAACATTTTTATAACAAGAGAATAGTTACATGATACATCAACATACATAATATCTAACTTCAGGTCATCAGGAAAAACTTATTTTACTAAGCTCTTATAACTATGACTTTCTGGAAGCTGTTGCATTTACTCTCAATTTTATTTTGTTAAGTATTTTTTAACAGTTAAGGAGGTCTCAGGTCTTTTCCTTTGTCTATACATTATAACTCGTTAGTCGTTCCCATTTTCCAAGTTAACGATGCCATGATTCAAAACCATTCATAACCTACAAATTAAAAAAAAAATTAAATACCACGGAGGTAGAATAAAGCAGAGAATCTAAGATTAAAATTTCATATCTTTTCATTATTTATATAAAAATTTTAATTACATGAATTCAGTTTTGAAGACAAAGGTAAAATTTCACCTTCATTTCGTGTCGATTGTTTTTTTTTTTTTTTTTTTTTTGAAAACAACAGAAACGAAAATTACGTGGCATCCTTCTTATAATAGAAGTTGTTGGGCAAGGACGTGCATTTCTAGAAGAGTATCTAATGAAAACTTTGGACAAATTTAACTTGAATTGCATTACACCGCCAACGCTAACGCCAACTGGGGATGATGAGGAGCTGACGATGGAGACTCGAGATAGTATTTTTGTTTTCTTTTCCGCTGATGCTAGCTTATTAAAAAAACATTTTTCACCAAACAGAGAAAAATAAGTTGGGAGGGAATGAACGAGTAATTTTTGGGAAAACATCCAACAGTGACTCAAAGTTCGTCCTCCATTAAAAGTTTTTGTGTTGTCTGCTTCCTTGTTTTTTTTTTTTTATTTCATAGTGGTGCTATTTGCTTGAATTAATATAAAGAATGAGATTGCTGAAGTATAATGTAAATAAATGCAAACAAAATAGGGACAGGATAGGACAAAAGTGAAAAAACAATAGAATTGAAAGCACCAGGTTCAAAAACTGAAACAGAAAATACAAATAAAATGGCCAAAGATTGAACAAGAGTATGAGTTGTTGTTGTTGTATTTGCGCTTATTGTAAATAGGTAATTGGGCCATAGTGATCTAGATAGATATACAGCATTTTACTTAAAAGTATGGGTGAGTTGAAATAAAATCATGAAATGAAATCATCAGTGATTGCGTAATTACGAGTTGAATTCGATTTCGAAAAGAAGCTAGTTTGTGAAGCTTACGCAGAGGGGTGATGTTTTCGTACTCATTGATTACTTTCATTTTTTTTTTCATTTTAGTCGAAAATCTAAAGCAATACAAATACATATACTGAATAGTCTGGTTTGTTTACAATTTTAAATAAAAGACAACAAAATTAACAAAAAAAAAAAACACGGCTATCAGACAATTATTATTTAAAAACATTCGTTTTCCGTTTTGAAATGTGTTCGGGTACGTTCGAAGTTACCTTTTTGCATTTGGTTTACACGAGGTATAGTTAATGTCCAGTGAACATAATTTCCACATTTATCAACGCTTTTGGTTCAAATTTAATTCAGAGGGATTGATTCTTCTTTTCAGAACAAGAACAGTAATTCCAACACCAATCGTGTTAAATGTAGACTATCAAGCAGTAAACTGTCAACTGCTACGATGTCAATGGAAAAATTCGAAAATATTTCCATTTAATTTTCTGCTCCGGAAAAATGCATTTTAAGGGGAATACGTTGACATTTGGAATGAAATATTCTGGATGGAAGTGACTCTAGACATGCCAATTATAACAGTTTTGATTTATAAAAGTACTGTTTAGATGGCCTCGCAGGGCCAGGGCCCTCCGCCACCGGTGGGCATACTTCAGGTACCCAGAGTTTTTTTTTCAAGTCGCGCGAAGCGCGTTAACGCACGTCCACTTTCAAAAACTGTTATAACTGTTATAAATTGGCATTTCTCTATAGTCTCTTCCATTCTTGATACGATCAAATTCAATTTGTTTCCTATGTGTGTTCCGTTGTAGGATGGGAAGATGTTAATTGATTAAAAAACGTATAAAAATCCGAATTTTTGAAATTTTGTTTTGTTTCGGGAAAAAGCAATTTTAGAATTTGTTGGTACGAAATATTCTACAGACGTCAAAATAAAGTTTGTTGCCTATCAGTCGAGCAATAAATTGTAAAATTTCATTGAAGGATGTCTGCGATGTCGATGGATAAAAAAATCTCTAAAAATCCAAAATTTTGAGATTTTATTTTTTTAAAAGAGCAATTTTAGAGCTTTCTGGTAACTTTTGTAACGAAATATTCGTGAAAATAAAGCTTGTCCCCAATCTGTCAAGCAATCTCAAGATTCGTATAAAAGTGAATTTTTATTTCGATATGAAATGCCTTAACATAACGCATGTCTGAGAAAAAAAAAGTATCAACCGCCTTTTTTACCCGGGATGCATTTAAGAACACACCCATTGTAAGTCTAAGAAAATGTATGGATACCAACCATTCGGAAACGAATATTTTACTGCATAACCGAATTAAGCGTACGTTTTTATTTAAAGGTTGGACTTAAAAGATCGATTAAGTGCCAGCAAAGAATTGATCCGATTTAAAAAAAATCTTTTTTAGTTTTAATGGTTATACTTTAAGGGCGGCTTTAGGGCCTAGTTGTTTTTAAATTTAGTTGTTTTAGGGAGAACTGAGGTAAGAACAAAGAAATGGTATTCGATTTTAAAAATTCATTATGTGTTTGGAAGGAATATAATAATTAGAGGTTGGACTTCAAGGATCACTTTAGGGCTAGATGTTGTTCAAAATTTGGCTTGGCTATCAAAATGATATTTTACGGTAGGAAATAACTTAAATCACACCAAATAAGTTGGTACGTTAAGTGAAATTAGAATTGAAATATAATTTAATTTCATCTTGAAAATATTTTGCAATATGTATCGAATTTGAATGTATCGAAAAAGTAGAGTTGTATCAACATTAGAAGCAGAAGGAGGAATGCTCGAAGTGCTCGACGAGAAAGCGGGTAACAGCTATACAAAAATTAAATAATTAAATAACAACACATAGATATATCTACACCCATTTATATTTAGGTTTTTATATAATCTTTTTTTAATGAAGCTTATAGATTTGTCTACCCATACGAAGCCGGAGCGGGTCAGCTAGTTAAAAATAAATTGCTATCAAACAACTTATGAAATTTTTCTGACACCAGTGCGATATTAACCATTTGATATATTTTAACAAATATAAATTTATGAGAAAAAGAGTTTGATGATTACAGTCGATTCCCTTTAAGTCGAACATTCTCTAAGTCGAATTTCCCTCTAATTCGATTTTTTTCCCCATTTTTTGGCATTCCCCTTAATTTTCCATAGAAAAACCACCCTCTTAGTCAAAATTCCTTCTAACTATCGTACTCATTCAATCAATTCTTGGTCTTTTTCATTCCCTCTAAGTCGATATAAATGCGAAATAATAAAAACCGAAGTTCAAAATAGATTTAAACGGATAAAAATATTTGCGTTTCGTCCCGGCGATCTCACTTATCTGTTGACTATAAAGAGGACCTTGCCAATGCTCAAAAACAATAAAGCAAGATTAGAAATGCGAGGTGAAAAATATGCGAAATCATATTTTTGCGAATGGAGGTATGTATATAGAAAAAGTAAAATAAATTGCGCTTGATGACTCCTGCTCCTTATTTCTCCTTTTATTTTATCAAGCTTGATTATATGTTGATATTGTGTTTAAATAAATACTTAGAAATGCTATTCATAGGTACCTATACTTAATTTTTATTTAAATTGAATTTCTTTTCATTTTCCTTTCTGCTCAAATAATCCTCAAGTTAACAAACAAAAAAAAAAAAAAAAACTTTTACCTATAGAAATAAACACCAACTTTGTATCGACCTACCCAACCCGTGCCTATATCTACACGCACTTTTCAGGTCGAAGGGACATCAAACTAAGATTGTGTATCTAAAAAGTTTATTTAACTTAAAGTTTACGAGTTGGAATACGAATAATACAATTTTTAACAAATAAGTTTGGCGAAAAAGTTATTTAAGAAAAAAAGGACATTCCCAGGAAACCGCGTATAACTTACATTATTCAAGGTCTTGATACGTATGTATGTATGCATATTTTCCCCAATGTACTGTACACGCCCTTTTCCGCTTTGACTTTACCCAAGACTAAACACGCACAAAAAAGAAACACCATTGAGATACATAATGCAGAAATTTTTGAAAAAAGTTCGTTCATACGTAGGATAGGTTAGGTATATATTAAAGTATAGGTGTATACGCAGAACCTAGGAAGTGAAGGGAAGCAAATGTCTTTCCATTATTCTTAAGGGAAAACATATTTTTGCAAAATAAACGAAACGAACCACGACGGCGACGACGACGACGGACGGATGAAGACATCGATGGGGCTTCGGGTGCGCCAAAGAAAAAGAAGAATAAAACTGCTTTAAGAATGTAAAAAAGAAAAAAAAATATAAAAAGAAACGAAAGCCTCGAAGTGAAAATGTCACGGGTTTTTAAATTTTATTACAATTTTTTTTTATTGTTATTTGCAAGGATCTTTTGGAATTTATTGTTATATGCGGGGATGTTCGTTTACTTATACATTACTTCGCTTGCTGGTTCCGGTTTTCCTCAATTTTTTTTTTTTTTTTTTAAAGCAAGAAAAGGAAATAAGATTGGCTAACCTACTTGTGTGGGCGAGATTGGCCTTACAAAAAAAAAAAAAAAAATGAGACCATAATTTTTATTGAAAGCATTTTAAGAGTATATAAGGGTGTTATTTTTTTTTTTATTATTTCCTGACCACAACCTGACCCATATTTGTTTTATTTTATTTTTGAAGGAGTTCATAAAATTATATGTAGGTATAGAACTTAAAAGAAAACCTTTTCTTGCCTTTAGCAGGGATTGGTATATATTATAAGACTCTTGCTTTTGTCAGTGTTAGTTGAAAGAAATAATCTTTTGGGCTTAAAGTATTAGATATTAATTTGAGGGTAATCAAAGAAAGCTAAGAAGAAAAGTTGAAAAGCCCTTAGATGACAGCCTAAGCTATGATAAAATAATAATTATGTAAAAAAAAAAAAATATAGCTTATGGCATGCTATAGTCAAAAAGGTGTTGACATGTTTTCGTTTTTTTTTTCAGTTTCGATTTTCTCTAAATGGGGTTTGGAGAATTATAATGAAAATAGTCGCGTCAGTAAAAGGGTTCTTAACAGGACGAACTTTATTAAGGTAGAGTGATTTTATTTTTAATTAGAAGGTAAAAATACAGAAGGCCCAAAAGAGCCTTAAGATGTATACCTACTGATGGCTAAGTATGGATGAGAGATGAACAAAGTGAAAGGAGAAATTAAATTTCCTATAATTATGTTTTGAACACAACTTTAGACATATACCCTCCTCAGCAGCTTTAAATTATTGTACCACCCTTTTCAGATTTTGGGAAAAATATTAAAAACGGAAAAATCATTATCCCCAAATTCGTAATCATTTCTCAATATAAATTTGATCAAATTTTAAAAATGTTGCAGGTACTTACCAAAAATGTATCAAAGTTAATAAAAATATTTATGAATAAATTTCTCTTATAATATAAAAATCGGAAGTCAGTGAAACATACAAAATACAAATACAATTTTTTTTTCGTTTTACTTTACTTACCTTATTGATTAACAATAAAATTATATTATTGTTACGATTATACTTAAATATTAGAATTAAAAACAAAATTTCGCACACCAAAATTAAATATTAAATAAATTTAATTTTACTTTAAAAAAAAAATAAAAATCAATTTTCTTAAGAAAAAAAAATAAAAAAAAAAATATAAGAAAAATAAAGAATCCATGGATATAATACTCACGTATTAAAGTACTGGAGCATAGAACAAGTGCTATTATAAAATCACGGGATGGTGTCAACACTCCAGATGCCAGGAGTTCCAATTCACAATGCATTCCGGTGAAGCCCATCGGACATAAACATTCGTATTTTTTTGGAGGATTGTGATCACGACATCTGCCACCGTTGCGACAAGGAAACAGTAAGCATTCGTTATCGTTAATGCATTGGCTGCCAGATATTTTGTAACCAGCAGGACATCTAAAGTGTTTGAATGGGTATCATAGTTTTTTTTTTCTTTTTGTTCGATTCATTTAAGTTTCTAGAGGTTGATGGTTTTTTTTTTGTTTTCATAGTTATGTTACAGGGTGTCCAAGAATTATTATTTTTAGTGGTATTACAAAAAAAAATCAGATAAAAAGGATTCTAAGATACCTTATTGTTTTATAAAAGAACTGGAGCGAAATAAGTATTTTGACGTTAAAAGACTTCTTGAAGTAAACGAATGCAATACTTTCAATGCATTCAAAAGAATGAATCCAAGAATGTAAACGACTTTTAAAAGACTTCAAAGAATTCAAACAATGTTTAGTATATTGCATTTTTTGTACTTTTAGTATTTTAAATGTTTAAAATGAAATTGAGACTTCAAAATTGAATGGGAATTACCTTTGGAAGTTGAAATTCTAAGGTGAAGTACACGAAACTAAAGTTTGGTCATGATTTGGTTGGTTTTTACCAGTAAGGCGTTCAGACCGATCAACTAATTATTTATACAATGGATCAAGATCTTTTAGAAGGTGCAAGAGTATGATATTGATGTCCACTACTTTTTCATCGGTTTCGAAGACGATAATATACTGAGAGTGTTGGTAATAGAGATAAGCTATAAGGCCTCCCATTTCTTGTGTTGGCATACCTCTGTAAAACTCTTAACTCTTAAGACTTAATAAAATAACATTTAAGAATGCCCCCATACTCCGTGAACAACATTCTACCGAAATACTTAACTAAGATTTTGAAATGCAAAAAATTAGATACTGTTTCTTTTTATTTTAATCGTTAGGAGGGGTTATACAGGGTGTTTTTTTTAGATGTGTGGTTTTCACTCTGGCAATACTTTTTTCGGAGTTGTTTTTTTTTGACAGCTGTCACTTGATTAATTCTCAGTTTGGTTTCTCTTGAACAACGGTTCCAAATTGTGCAAATTGTGCCCAAAACAAGATTGCCGTTGATCCCAATTTTCATAAGTGAATTTTGTTTAGCAATGAAGCTCACTTTTGGTTGAAAGGATACGTCAATAAACAAAACTGCCGTATTTGAAGTGTTCATTATCCACAAGCCATTATTGAGATGCCGTGACATCTTCAAAAAGTCACTGTTTGGTGTGCTCTATGGGCAAAGGGAATCATTGGTCCATATTTCTTCAAAAATGAAGCCGGCTATAATGTTGCAGTCAATGGTTAACGCTATAGAGCCATGATTAATGACCTTTTCGTGCCTGAATTAGAGGATGTTGAAGTAGACGACCTTTGGTTCCAACAAGACGGCGCTACATGCCATACAGCCAACGAAACAATCAATTTATTGAAGGAAACTTTTAGTGAGCGCATTATCTCGCGTCGTGGGCCTGTGGCTTGACCTCCAACACTGCTGGACTATTATTTGTGGGGTTATGTGAAGTCGCTTGTCGACGCAGATAAGCCCAAGACGATTGACGCCTTGGAAGAAATTGGGCCTCTAGGCTGGAATTTATTCGAGCCAGCCGCAGCGGCCACTTGCCCAAAACCATTTTTTAAACATAATGGAAAACCTTTATCTTTATTATAAAGCTAAATTCTTGGCCATAACATTAAATTATATGCGTTTTATTTCTTCTTGAAAACCACACGTCTTAAAAAAAACACAATTTATAAGGAGTCTATACATAAACACTATTGCGTTAGCCTTCATATTGAGCTCAATGAAAATTAATTTTCGTTAAATAACTCGTTTATTTCAACTTTTGCCAAAAAATGCACTTTACTGTTAAATATTCGATTATCTTCAACTTTGGTCATCATACATAGTTTTTTTCCTACGATTGATATTTTGCCACTTAATGCAGAAATTAGGATTATGATCGTTTTATCTCGTCTACTTTTAAGCAAAGGACATTATTAAATATTTTTGAGATAAAAAAACCTCTAACTTTTTGCCAGTCATCTTGAATTCTAACCGAATTGATTTTTTTAAAGATATTGATATTTGATTTGATGTTGTTATAATAATTGTATTTTAATTTCTTTTTTCTGTCTTAAGTTGAGAACTAGCCGTGCCATTAAAAAAGGGACAAAAGCCTTAAAAGCGATATAATAATAAAATTCATGGCCCTCCGCTTATTCTAAACCTTAAAAGGGGCCGAAAGGTTCTCGTCCACGAGCCTAAAGGGACTTCAGAACTTTGGCAGTTGATAGCGGCCATGTTGTAGAAGCTTCGTCTGTCAAATTGGCTGTCATTTATTCAGTCTAATTGGCCAAATCATCATGGACGGATATAGTGTTCAACAACACGTGCAAATGATAAAATAGTTTTATAAAAATGGGTGTTCTATTCGGGCAACGTTCCGCACGCTTCGTCCATTTACGATCATCTTCAGCGATGAGACCCATTTCTGGATGAATGGGAAAGTCAACAAACAAAATTGTCGAGTTTGGGAGATACCAATCTGCATTAGATCCGCAAGAGCGTCCAATGCATCCCGAAAAAGTCACTGTTTGGTGTGGATTTTGGGTTGTGGCGTCATCGGTCAATATTTCTTGACATGGACACCAACGACATGTGGTTTCAACAGGACGGCGGCGCTACTCCCAACACAGCTCACGCCACATTGAAAATTCTGAACGAGCGATTGGAGGGTATGGTCATCTCACGTGGAGATTTTGTGAACTGGCCACCGAGATCGTGCGATTTGACCCCGTTAAACTTTTTCCTGATGTGGGGATTTCTTAAGTCGTGGGTCTATATGCGAACAAGTCGTACCTACAACCCACAGCGGTGTCAAAGTCATCGAAAATTGGACATTTCGGATGCGTGCCACTGGGAGAAGGAAATTTTGAAATAATATGGGGTTAGTCGTACCTGCCATTTGTTTAAATAATTTTTTTTAAAGATATTACTTACGGAAAAGCCTTTAATTTAGTATTGACGCTCTTCAATATTATTTGCATAACCTTTAAAAAATGTTTAAGAAATATTAAGAGGTTACTGAGTCTAGAATTAAACGAATCTTTTCAAGACTCTCTGTTTAAGACTTCCTGAACATTATTATGAAGCAAATAAAGAAATATCTTAAAGAAAACTTATCTGTCTGAGTGTACGCATATTTTGTCAACTTAAAATTTTAATCCTTAAGCTAATAACACTCGCATAACTCTTACTACTTGGACACCCTGCTTTTCTAAAAAAAGGAGTTAGACAGTTTTTATTTGTCTGTATGAATGCTTATAACGAAGAAAATGACATGAAAAATCATATATATGTATATGTATATAGAGACAGAGAGATATATAGAAAGTATTGTAGATAGGTATAAGAAGACAAAAATAGTTAAAAATAGAGGGACAGAAAGACAGAAAAAAAATCTCTGATTTTCAACAATGGGAAAATCAAGAACGAACTTTCATAAAATAAAAGATCAACAAACAAAAACAAAACAAATAAAAATAAAAACAAAAATAAAACAAATCAAAGAGAAGAATATTTTTATGTATGTAGTTTAGAAAAAAATATTAATTTTCAATTAAAATCAACAAAAGAATTGGTGTGGAAGCACAGACGAGTATATTTCCAGACCATAAAAGACATTTTTCAAAGTTGGTCAGATTGTTTTTTCGTGTTGTCCTCTTTTTGTTGTCCTGCATAAAGGACTATTCTATTGAATTAGTCAATAGCTCAATACGTTCAAAGATTTTTCAAAGAATATAACCACACCAGCAATTCCAGCATATCGTGTTGTATTTCGTTGAAAAGTTTTTTTTTTTTTTCATAGGTTTTTCTAAAAAAGGACTTTTTTCAATGGAAAACAATAACACTTCGACATTTTGATTGTTTTGTTGCAACCTAAAGTAATTTTTTGTTGTTTGATAATAATGTACGTACCTTTTCATCCTTTTATTTATTTATTTTTATTTTTTTTAAATAATGAATAAGCTTCCTTTGTAACTTATTTATTATTTTTAATGACATTGATATTCTAGCTATATCGTTTTTTTTTTATTTATTAAATTTTAATTGGCTTTTTTAGAATAATGAAAGATTATACATTTACGAAAATGAACATGAGAATTGGAGTTAAAATAAGAAGAAAATAATTTACTATTTTTTGCACAAAAAATTGTTGGCTAAACATTTATGAATTCATTTTTAAGAGAAAATATTGAAATATTAGTTTTTTATTTAATATTTTATATTTTTTTTTTATATGAAAAAGATAAATGAATTTTTTGATTGAATTTGCTGAAAGCATGCAAAACAGGGAACATCTAAATTATTAACAATTAACGTTTTGAAAAAAAAAAGAAAATTAATTACATTCAGAAAACGATATTGATATTGAAGGTGTGTTTAGCAAATGGGGGTTTGTATGTTATGGAGGTTTTGAAGACGGCTAAAAAGAGACTTGGAGTGGACAATATTTTTGAAGAATTTTTATTTTATTTTAATTTGATGGGATTGTGCGTAACTTTTTTGAATTTTGTCGTTTTATTGCTTGTTTTGAACAATTAGACCTTTAAAGTATCGAATATAATCAACAAATACAAATTTAAAATTTATATTTTGATACAAAATTAAAAATTTAAAAGTTTTGGTAACAGAATGGAGGTACTTTTTTAAAGATTCGCAAGTTTTATGTTTTGAAAAACAATCTAAAATAAACTTGTTTGAGGTAAGTATTTTTGTTGTGAACTATCAAACCGATTGCTTAGTTTAAAAGCGTTTGTAATGTTTACAAACAAAAAAAAGCAATACAAATAGAGTGGTTCGGAACAAAAAATGTTTTTTTTTTCTGGTCATAATGTATGTTATTTCAAATAAATAAATAAAAATATCGTTTTTTTCTATTCTTGTTAACACCAGGTAGGAAAAGTTCAAACACAAATAATTGTGTTCGTTCATATATAAAGTTCCATTATTTTGTTTTTTTTATTTATATTTTAGTCCGACGAAAAGACATTTGATTTGACAAATTTTTGAATGGATTAGATTTTTGTCGATTATTTTCGAATGAAACATCCGTTTTGAACCAAATCTCTGGAATTAGAAACGACCAATCTGCTTAAAAATGTTTTCATTTTGAATTTCAATATTAATCTCTATATTAAATACTATTTTTATTTTATCTAATCAGTCGAATAGCTTAAGGGCAGTGAGGGCTAGTATTAAAAACAAAACAAAAAAAGCTTTCCGGATCCGAACGAAAATAGAGATAAGAAATTTACTCTTTTTTGTATCAGAAATGGAAATTATGAAAATTATGTTCACTTATAAATTGTCCAATTGTCGTTAAGTCTGGCCTTTTAAAAAGATATAAATAGGTATTTATTTGGAACATCCAGTTGGAGCTGTGTGTATGCTGCTTAGACACAGGTTTGAATCCACAGCAGCATATCCACTGTACCTACCATTGCCAACCCTGCCCAAAGGAACAATCATTTAAAATTTGTCATCATTGATTCACTTATCATTCTCGCATCCCAAAACCATTGATAGCGTTTTTTCATTGATTTAATTTTTTATTAGTTGTAGCCCGTGGCATAATGGTTAGTGCATAGGACTGTCACACTGAAGGTATGGGCCTATGCCTTGCTTTTATAGACCAAAATGATTCATATTGCTATGGACAATGTATTTAATAATATTTACTCTGTACACAAAATTTTCGGGATGAAAATGGATTGAACCGAATTATGTAAATGCTAATTTTGAAAGAGGAGTCAATTCGGAGCGGATGATTGTTTTTTACATGAAATTTCCAGATAGGAGTGAAAAGTGCAATGAAGTAAAATACACATCACTTAGATGAGATGGAAAAAATATCCTCTTTACTCCGTATGCGCTGTACCTTGTTTTTAATTCACATATATTATGACCATAATTAATTACATTTAGATTTCGACATTAATTTTAATTTATTTATTATAATAGATCAGTTCAGCGGTGATATATGTACATATTTGTCACAACACAAAAAGTGCAGCATATCTACTCATCACGTCACCTTCCAGAAAAGGCAGACAAATTTCAAACAAATAAAAAGATCGATACTTGACTGCAGAGAACTCCACAACACAATCCAAAAAGTAGGCACTATTTTCTTAAGAATTCATTTGTTTTTTTGGTGAAGGAATCTATTTCGAGTGCTCATTTTCTTCCAAAAATAAGGCTTTTTCGAATATTTTTAGCCAAATGACGTAAAAGTTAAAAGCTCTGTCACGTTCTTTTGATTTTAAGCAATCCCACTTCTGACACCATGTGATTGGCAAGAGTTAATACAAAATAATTGTATTGCCACTCTCTCACCAAATATGTTCTCAATTCGATCCCAGATTCAAACCAGATGAGAAGTTCGAATGTCAATAATTCCCGCTTTCATAAAAAGACAATTTTGTTTAATAATCTATGTCTCGAACATCAATCCATAAAAATTTCTATCAGGGTCATTTTCGAGAGCCCAACAAAGATAGCATAAAGGCATCAAATGTACTCTCTGGAGCTGGTTAACTAAATTTAATTAATATATTTGATTTGAAATACAATCCAAACGTTGAAAACGTTTGCTGCGCCATCTATCAAATCATAAAGCGGCATTTTTACATTTTTTTTTTGAAAAATTAAATTAAATTAAATTATGCATCGCTTGATAAACCCGAAGAATTTCCCACTTTTCAAACAGCCTTTTTTTTAAACTAATAAATAAAATAAGGCCACAATCTCTTGACTCTTTTAGCTCAATGTCGATTTTTTTGTTCAAAAACCTTCCAAAACATACAAACAACATAGTGAATGTCACTCTATCAGTGAACGTCAAAACACTAATATGAGCATAACTTTCAAGCAGACATTAAATTAAAAAAAAAATATATATTCATATGGAATAAAAAAAAACTTTTTCTAGAATTAAAAAAAAAAATCCCCAAGGAGCGTCGCCGCATAACCATATACGTATCTACACAAAGTATCCTTTTTATTTTTAAATATCATTATGTTTGCTCACTTAGTATAATTAATAAGCAGACAAGTATTGCTGCTAAAGCACCCATGCTCAGCTTTAACGTTTGGCCTTCTTGAACGAGTTCACAATTTTCGCCCCAATATCCATCGGGACAGATGCAACGATATCGTAATCTAGGTTCCAAATTAATGCAAGTGGCACCGTTCAAGCACGGAAGATCCAAACATTCGTTACGATCCATACAACCTTTGGCGTCTGGCGACATCACTCGTCCTTCTCCGCAACTATTTTACATAATTTTTGTGTTTTTTTTTAATTTTAATTTTAAGGATTTTATTTTTAACATTCAGGATTCATTTTAATATTTATTTTTTTTTTTTTTAATTTTTATTAAACAGGGTAAATAAGATAATTATTATATTGTTATTAAAGAAGAGGATGAACACATGCAAACAAGATGAATAAAATTGTTGGGGAATGAAATAGAATATTCTATTTAAAACAAGGATGGTCAATGGTCAAGGATAATAAAGTCGTGAATTAATGAATATGCTTGTCTTTTGGCCAATTATTATTATAGAAGATGTATATTTTGCTGTGTATACATGTATATATATATAGATAGGGAATTAAAGTTTATGTATTTTCGTTTAATTAAATTCTAGTTTGCAGGTATAGCTATATAAGTCCATTTGGAAATATGTTTGTATATATGATTCCTATAGGAATTGTGTTCATTTTGTTTTGTTATACAGTTATATGGGATGGCAGAAGAAGCCTTTAATTGGTTTCTGAAATTTGTTCCTTAATGTATTATTATAAGCAGAATGTATTAGTACCTATTTCATATATTGTTTTACCATATAGACCGAATGATAACAAATTACATTTGCATGAATAAATACTAGATTGAAAATTAGTTTCCTTGATTTTTGGGGTTGGAAATGGTTTGCTTTGGTATTTGTTGTTTTTTTTTTTTGACATATTGAAATAATGTTTCGAATTTTCTGGACAAAGGTATTTTGGTAATTGAATAGGATATAAGTCTTTGGTTGGTGATTTAATACAATTTATAGTTAAATTTTACTCCAATTATATGTGTACAGGGAATGTTTGTAATGTGGTTTAGATTGGTTGTTTCCTTTTTGGGTCCTTGATGTGCTTTTGTGTTTGTTATATATATGGATTTATGTAAGTAAAGCTAAGATTTCAATTTGAATAAACTTTAACATTTCAAAATTAATTAAATCCACCTACTACAACCTACAGGTATTTGCTTTGGAAAATTGAAAACTAATTTAAAGCAATCAAAAATGGATTATAAAACTTTGTTACTATATAATTAAATGTTTCTATAAAGACTTAAAAACCATGAAGATGCATATGGATATAATCTGAATGACCTTTTCATTCAAACGTGATTGATTTAAGTGGGGATTAAGAACCTCAAACGACCAACTCAATGAGCTTTGTGGTAGGTATACAGGATTAAAAGCTTTTAAATTGTCTTTTTTTTAGTTATTCCTTAATGTCCACTTTAGAGAGAAACTTCAGGCAAGTTACATGTAGATAACTTAAAACCGCAGTTTCTGAAAGGAAGTTCAGTGCGTTGTTAGATCCTTGCATTAAATTAATAGCATATACCTTGTTTGAAGGACCAGTTTCATCTAAAATTGAAATTGTTATTCACAATCAATTTTGAATTTAGGATCACACTTATTTGTAAGAGGTTAAACTATAGATTTTATTTTTTTCAATTTCTAAAGCACTTGAACAAAATTGGCGCTCACTTCTCATTTTTTTTTCTTAAATAAATTGATTTATTCATTTTTTTTAACTCAGGTCAAAGCTTCTGTAGCTATTATAATTCCCAAAGAGATGAACAAAGAGATGAACATCTTAAAATAAACTTTTTTTTGCGAATATCCCACAAATGAGGTCCTAGAACTCTCTAAAGACCTTGAAAAAACTGCAAAAAAAATATATAAAAACCTATGAGTGACCACTGACTGAAACTAGTAGTTGAACTTTTTGACGAATTACTGGGCCTTTCAGATGGTTTAATTTTGTTGCGACAATCCCATATCCTATGCTAAGATCCTTTAACCCTTTACCCTTCTGATCTGCCTGTAATCTATAAAACGAAGATATCTGAACATTCCACCTTAAGCAAATTTAGTCCAGAGTAGCTCCATCCATCACCCACAGAATTAATGCCTATTTATTAGTAAGCAAGTACGCTTTACAACTTTGGGGTTGTGTTTAAAGAAACAAAAATCAATTTCTTATAACGAGTGTTTTTTTTTATTTTTTTAGACGTGTGGTTTTCAATCTGACAATACTTTTTAGGGAGGTGGTATTTTTGACAGCTGTCACTTGATTTATGCTCAATTTGGTTTGCCATTTCATAATGAATAGACTGACGCCTGAACAACGCATGCAAATTGTGTAAAATGGGTTCGAAACGAGATCGTTGTTGATCCGGATTTTCACAAGAAAATTTTGTTCAGCGATGGAGCTCATTTTTGGTTGAATGGGTACGTTAATAAGAAAAATTGTCGTATTTGGAGTGATCATAATCCACAAGCCATTATTGAGACGCCGTTACATCCTCAAAAAGACACTGTTTGGTGTTCTCTATGGGCAGAGGGAATCTTTGGTCCCTATTTCTTCAAAAATGAAGCCGGCCATAATGTTACAGTCAATGGGGAACGCTATAGAGCCATGATTAATGACTTTTTCATCCCTGAATTAGAGAATGTTAAAGTAGACGACCTTTGGTTTCAAAAAGATGGCGCTACATGCCATACAGCCAACGAAACAATCAATTTATTGAAGAAAACTTTTGGTGAGCGCATTATCTCGCGTCGTAGGCCTGTGTGTGGCGTGGCCTCCAAGACGGTGCGAATTAAGACCGCTGGACTATTTTTTGTGGGGTTATGTGAAGTCGCTTGTCTAGGCAGATAAGCCCGAGACGATTGACGCCTTGGAAGAGAATATTCGGCGCGTTATTGCTGACATAAAGCCCCAATTGCTGCAAAAAGTGGTCGAAAATTGGGCCTCTCGGCTGGAATTTATTCGAGCCAGCCGCAGCGGCCACTTGCCCGAAATCATTTTTAAAACATAATGGCAAACCCTTAGCTTTATAATAAAGCTTAATTCTTGGCCATTACATTTAACTGTATGCTTTTTATTTCTTCTTGAAAACCACAGGTCTAAAAAAAAACACCCTTTATTAGAATAAAGTTCCAAGATTAACTATTTCTGCCTTGATATCTGAAAACAAAAACATTTATATGTACTTGTGTTGAAGATGAAATGAGAACAGCTATTAGGTGTTGAGAAGCTTAGAACTGGACTTGATGTCTATTGCAGGAGCACTATTATGACAGACTCTTCACAAACAAATCTTCTCTTAAAAAGTTTTCACTTGAAATTGGCACATCATGATTCAAATGCAGGTGAAAATCAACCTGCCAAACCAAATAATCTCTCGAATGGTTAAATGAAAAAAATGAGATGGTAGTGTCCCTTAATACTCCTTACTTAGCCACAAAAAAGATGAATTGCAGTCTATACTCAACTTCTAAAATTCCAAAAATATTAACCAACCTCTTTTGAATAAAACTGTTCCTGATGTGCAACAATTTTTAATAATTCCCTACCTACATCTTTGTTCACTTTTATTGCAGAGTAGTACCTTACCTATACCTACATGTTTATATGCATTTTGTACAAGTGGGTAGGTACATATATACATACCTACATTATAAGACAATTAAATCTTTGTTCAAATTTTTATAACTCCCCTAACGCATCTGCTGTCTAGAATTGAATGTTTTGTGTGATCCTCTTTACTTTCTCTTTTGAAAGTGTCAAACTGTGAGTTGATGAAAAATTTAATCGGTCTCATCCACTTTATCGAAAGCACAACGTTCCATTGTTTGGCCATTATCCTTGTTTAAGTGCCAACCATTATACCTACAATAATGAGTGAAGTAGGTACCAAACAGCAAAAAAATAAAACGAAGGCTTTTTTATTCTCTATAGAGCTTTTGTTTGCACTCGCTCATTTTTGCTGTCCCGCACAAGATTATAGCTCCTGGCTGAAAACTCAAAACCTGACTTTATAGTACCCCATTTCCCATTAGTGGCTATATACGAGTCGAGTACGACATTCTGCTCTAGTATCATACAGACATCGTTTGTGTTATT
The DNA here is from genome assembly GCA_932273885.2 of Leucozona laternaria. Classification (NCBI taxonomy): domain Eukaryota; kingdom Metazoa; phylum Arthropoda; class Insecta; order Diptera; family Syrphidae; genus Leucozona; species Leucozona laternaria. The sequence continues at coordinate 86,772,313 of OW026368.1, read as the reverse complement.
TTTTTTGTCCTTGTTCTGAGATAGGTAGGTACAACACAAACAAAAGTGCAGATTCGGCAGATGGGGTTGCTGTTTAAGGAATTCACATTTCAAATTTAGTTCTTTATTTTGCCACTCTATGAAGACAAAAGAAGAATTCAACACAAAAAAATAAAATCGGACCAAAGTGACATCCTGTTTTGAGGGCTTACATATACCTACATACGGTTCATTCATTTATCAGAGAGATTCGCATTTGAAAGGACCTACTCGTAGTGTTAAATTGCATTAAACAACAAAGAGCTCTCACACTTTGCTTTTGGCATTGCCAATCTATTTTTTTTCTATTATATCGAAGAACACACAAATTCAGGAAATTTTGGTTTGTGTTTTAGTGTTTTTTTTTTGTTGTTGTTTGAATTTCATCAAAACATGACGTAACGCATCAGTGCCTTTGTCATGACGAAAGTGTTTTATGATGATTGCCTATTTCGAGGCTAACAGATGCTACAATTTCCAATTTAAGAAAAATAGACAAGATGATCACATATTGTGTAGGTGTAAGAGAGATACTAATTGGAAACTACTTGTTAGCATTTTGTGGAACATTTCTTATTTCAGAAAGTTTTAAACAATGTTTTTAAATAGTTTTTTTAGAAGAGTTTTTCATTAAGTTCGTTTTGAAATTAAATGGCGGACAAAGAATTAAATATTTCTTACGTTTTTGTGTCATAATAGTAACAAAATTAAGTTTTGAAGTTAAATGGGAGACAAACAATTAAACATTTGTTACGTTCTTGTGTCATAATTGTAACAAAATTAAGTTTTGAAATTAAATGGGAGACAAATAATTAAACATTTGTTACGTTCTTGTGTCATTATTGTAACAAAATGAAGATCATCAAAATTTTGAACACCGCAAGCAGAAAGATAACTTTTTGTAAGATTTTGTGAAAAATTTGAGAAATATGTGTATTACAGTGGGCGTGTCGAGGGGTTGGTTTGGATTGTTGGAATAAAATATTCGTCTCAGTAGGTTTTCTTTAAAATACCAACTAATTTGATGGCAACTTCTAGGGCATTCTGCCCCACTGTGAGACTCCTAAAAGCAAATTCACAAAAAACTTTCCATTGACAAATTTGCAAAGACTAATCGTCAAAAGAACGAAAGCAAATTTTGATTTTTTGTTGAATATATGTAATTTCTTTGATTTGTTTTTTTTTTTTTAATGAAAATGACCCTGCATTATTTTATTATTTTTTTTTGAGTGACCCCCTCACATTGTGGGTAGTCTAAATCTCTTGCCCCACCTTTTTCCATCCAAAAGTTGAGTTCTCATTTCAGCATTTTTGTCACAAAGTGAAAACTTTGTCAAAAAGACAATAAAAAGGTGTTTCATTATATTTGTTCATTTAAAAGCGAAAGGACATTTAATTTTCAGTTTTTTTTTTTTCAAACATACTTTTCCAAAGTGTGTTGTTTATTTAAATTAACTTCTAGCTTAAAAAAAAAACCCTTTCATACATTGAGCGATGACCTAGAGCATTGCGTATCCAATTCAGTATAAATTATAACTCAAAAAGAATGTGCTTGTACACCGATGGCATTTTTGACAGGAAACACGCTAATTTACATTTCATCTTATTTATTATTCACTCTTAAATTCGTTATTTCAAACTGACATCGTCGCAAATTTACAAAAAAAAAAGTAAGGGTCGAATGTGTATTTAATTTAAATTTTCATTGAGAAAAGAAGGAAAACAAAAAAAAAAACCCTTTTGTACGCTTAATTTATACAAAATTCAATTTTTTTCTTGGATCGTCATTTCATTTGGGCCTGTTGCGCTGTTTTTTTCTTTTTTTTTTTTAACTTTCATTAACAATTACAACGCTAAGCCAATGATGAAAAGGTTTTTTTGCATAATAATTGGGTCAATAAACAGTGTTGAAGTTGAAATTGTATATCCAATCCGCATCCAGTATGTGAATGTATTTTGTTTTTGTTTTTGTATTTTATTTTTGTTTTGTATGCCCAACAGTGTCAGGATTAATTTTGGACATATTTGTTTTTATATTCATTCTTCATTTGTTCGGATTATTTGCATATGACTTCATTGAAATTGAAAATTCTGGTGGCTTATTTCATTTTTCTTCAAAGGTTATCCCTTTATTTGTATAGTTGTTTGTTTGTTTGTTAAAGGACCAAAAACATAAATCTTCTGGAAAATATTTAACTTTTATACACAAGCGAGTTATAGGGACAACATCAAAAACAGAGTAGGTATAGTCATATACCAATATCATTTAGCCATATGTCAGAAAATAAACAAACTCGGTGTTAAACGAGAGTTAAATATTTGAATCAAAATCCAGGATCTCAAAACCCAATATGTGGGATATTCGAAAAAAAATATGCCATCTAAAAGGTCCGTAATTATGGTTGCAAATGGTTGGTTTAGTTTCAGCGATTTGTCAAACAAAGGCGATATTTTATGAATTTTAAACTGTTTTTCAAAGCCAAAGAAGACGCTCTAGAACCTCATTTATGGGATATTCAAAAAGAAAGTTCCTTTATGCACCTATGTCATCTGAAAGGTCTAAAATTGGTTATAAAATGTCAGTTAGTTTCAGGAACTGGTCAGCTGCTGACGATTTTTATAAATTTGTTCAAGCCTTTGTCAAGCCAATAGAGGACGCTATATTCTATAGCGTTTGTGGGATATTCACAAAAAAGAAAGCAATATGAAAGGTTCAAATGTCACTGATTGGCTATTAAAGATCAGTTAGGTTCAGTAATTGGTTAACCATGGTCAAATTGGTATACATTTTTGAAATTTTTTTTCAAGTTCACTCATTAGAAGATGTTAAGACCTTATTTATGGGATATTCAAAAAAATAGTAGATTTTATAATTCGAAAGGTCAGTAGCTGCTTATAAAATTTCAATAAATTTAAGTAATTGGTCAGCCATAATCATTTTTTATGATTTTTTTAAAGTACATTTAACCCATTAGAGGACATTGTGGGTTATTCAAGAAATTAGTATATTTTAATTTAAATGTTCAGTAATTGATCACAAAAGGTCAGTTAGTTTCAGTTATTGATTTCAAAAATCGGCTATCACTGATCAATTGCTAAATAACTAACTGATATTTTATGTCCTTATTTTCGAATATCCCATATATGGAGTTCTAAGATCCCGGAGCCGTTGATAAACCTTCGTATAAATTATTTTATTAATTTAGGTACGTCCTCTTCTGTAAGGCTAAATGTATGTGATTTTCTGTGAATTTTAGTACTAAACCGATTCCGTAGATGCCGTCCATGTGAAAAAGTTAAATAAAATTCCTTAAATCTTAAATTTTTTGTGGAAGAAATTTCTGTGGACATTTACAATTTGTGAGTTTCTGGTGCAAAATTTGAAGGATCAGACCATTTATTAAAGCATGATATCAAGGAGAGGAGATAAATTAAATACTTTGGAGGTAATTGAGATTTGACTCACGAAAATTGGTGGTTTAACTCGTGAGTTAATTCAAGATTTCAGTTGAATAAAAAAAATAAATTATATAGCTCTTAAAAATTTAAATATTCAACCCTGACATATCAATTGTCCTTTCCGAAAAAATCATTTACAACTAGATTGAATCTGAAGTAAAAAACCAAAAAATTCTTCTTTGCTGATGTTTCTTCATAAACTGGATGTAGGTACCTACCTAAAGCGTATTTTTTCGGAATTAGCTATTTGTCAAATGCTCATCACAAGTGGTACTATAGATCTTAAGGTTGCAATGCACTTAAAATAACCAACAAACAAAACATTTGTAATATGCCTATATAATCCTCTTCCGGTCATTAATATTACATCTTAACGGCTCCCTAAATCTTAGTTCAAATAAGGCAATCAATTAATAGATATATATATGTATATACACACAAGAAAGACGTGCTCAATACCTTTATGGTTGAGCTTAAAAACACACGTGGTATAGATTACGTTAGTCTACTTTTTGTTTCACTCCTAATAAATGAACTTTAACAATTATTATTTTTCTTTCCTTTATAAAATCCATTCTTTATTCAAAACACATTTTCACAAGGACCTCTTGAAAGACATACACACATACGAAGTAAAGCCGATAAAAGACCACCATCGGGCAGTACATCTATTAGATTGATTTACCTCCATCCGAAGTCGAATATCAAACAGCTAATTTACAGCTGGGAACGTGCCTGGAATGTAATGCGCCATATACAATAGCAATTTTATTGATACAGTATTTTGTTTGCCAAGCGCAAACATTTCATCTCCTATTGTGTCTCATCTCGACACGACGTGGAAGTCCTAACATTAAACATTTAATCACAAAACCACCAACCAAAGTCATATACCATTACCTACCTTACCCTCAAAGGATAAAGCACGTATAAATGTATCGATATCCCTCGACCTGAACCTTCTAGGCAAATAGGTATATTTATTGATGTTGTTCTCCCCGAATAACAGGAAAAATATTCCAACCGACAAAGACAACGACAACGAGATGACGAACGACGACTATGAACGCCTACACATCCTTTTAGTTGAATCGCACTAATTGTTTTATCCAGAGACGCCATCAAAAACGATAACCAAATAGCGGAAACATCATCCTTGCCATATTTGTTGTATGCATGTACATTTTTGTTTACTTACATTATTATATATGTATTACGTATGTGTGTGTGAAATAATTTATACAGAAAATGATGTAAAAGACTTCCGACATCCTGCAGGTAATGTACGTATACACACGCGTCCAACAGATACCGAAGCTTTTTTTTTTTTTTTATTTAAAACCTGCTTGACAATAATATATAATACCTATATGTGTGTGCCTAGAGGTAGAACTTTAGTTTATTATATTATTTTTTTTTTTGAAAAAAATTCATTTCAATGTGTTCGTTCTTGTTGTAGAAAAAGGGGTATTCAGAGATACAGAAAGAAAAGAGTTACAAATAAAAACAGAAGTTAAATTTAAAAATAAAAACAAATAAAAGTGACTGAAGATAGATGGTTTGTTTTCCTCGACTTAAAATCACTAGAAATGCCAAAGAACTTTTAACTTTCCCATCATCAATTTTCCAAAGACTCCCGGACGTCGGACGACGACGAGTTCTTCTTCTGAGGAGAAAGAGAAAAGAATTCCCCAGCACATTTCTAGCGATTGTAAGTGGGTTGATAAACTACTCTTGAAAAAATCATGGCGGGAAGAAAGGATTTTTCAGGAATGAAAATGAATGGAGTAAAAAGTTCTTCTCACCTTTGACAGGACAAGAAATAAAAAAAAAAAAAAAAAAAAATATCAAACAATCAAACAAGAACCCAAAAAAGGAAGAAAAATACTTACGTGCACTCGTATTCGTTCCATAAATCCACACACTCGAACGGATCCGGACAGATAACATTCGAACAGGGCTTATTCGATGGACAGTTCTTCTCCAAGTTTCTTGCCATTGTTGCCTGACCCCACTGAGTGCCATTCATGGCCGGTGGAAGTGGCAGGTGCTTGCCCTCCAATCTGTCAAAGAAAACATCCGTTAAATTTTTATTTTTTTCCTACATATATGTAGGTATGGAGGCTACACTCTATAAATCAATAACGGATAACCCACCTGATGTCATCGAGGCAGCTCTTTTGGTAGTCCGCATATACCTCGAATGTCCTCACACCCGTATATTCGGCCTTTCCGCCAGCGTATACGCCCTCTTGTTTGTCCACGAGCAACCATTGGTGTCCTTCGAAGGCAAAAGTTTCGTTGTATCGTCGACCCTCCCCTCCGTCGAGTTCGAGGGTTGCCGCTGATCCGTATCGGTTTATACGCACCACGTGCCACTGACCGTCATCGACCGTTATCGCATTAAGCCACAGGTCTCGCTCTTCGGTGCGCAGGGAATTCAAATTATACCGGAAATGCAGGCGGGCTTCTTTGATTTCCAGGATTCCGTACTCTCGATTGTGCTGGTCACTCACACGGAAAAGTTCACCGTGTTGCTCCCTCGTCCGGAATCTCAGCTGAATCTGTGTGCTGTAACGGTCCGGTTCGAAACTCAAAGCATACTTGACGTAACTCTGCTGCTTAAAGGTGGTTGGTATTGTAGGAATGTTGCAGGCAGGTCCGGTCCAACCGGGACGACATTGACACCGTGCCTCACTTAAACTGCCCACACAATTTCCGTGCTCCCAGCACCGTGCTGTCTGCTCGCTCTGGGCACAAACCTCTTCTGTCTGGGGACATCCCGCCACACTGTTGCGCGAAAGACCCGGATGAGCCAAATCATATAGCTTGCTATTATGTACAACATTCCGAATGCATCCATCGAAGCCCTTTGTTGTTGGTGCATAGCGCCAAAAGTACAGTGACTGGTCGAACTGTTCCCGATACAAACCTCCGACTTGCAGTGGGGCATTTACGTTCAGGTACTCACTGAATGGCGGAATCAAGCCACGTGCCTGGCACGACATATCATCGAATTCCGGTGGTGTGCCATCCTCCATTTCAGTCACTTCGGCCGATTTACAATAGTCCACTACCATGCGGACGTTTTCTGTGTCCCAGAAGAGATCCACCCGATGCCATTCCCCATCGTCCAGAGTCTTCTTTGTTTTAACCCGCAGTTCAAGAGTTCCCGAACCAAAGTCAATAAGCAACCGTGGGAAACCACGCTCCAACTCGAGGGAAACGAAATCCGATATCAGCATTTCATCCCGTTCCGGTGGCACAATCGGGCCGTTATACAAAATCAGGCCATCCGGTTTGCGAGTGATGAACTCCAGGCTCAGATGCGATTCATCGCACATCTCCAACGGCGGATACCAGGCCCACCCATTGCCACGGAAACTTCTCGTTGTCTGCTGACATCGGGGTCCAGCATAGCCAGCCGGGCAGGAACAATGTGGACCATACCGTGTCTCGATGCATCGACCTCCATTATAGCATGGAGTATTTCGGCATGATTCTCCCTTGCTGAAGTTTCTCGCTCCACATGTGCACTCGGCCAAGGTGTCCACCCGAACACCCACCAGGGAGGTTTTATTAGCATTCACCATGTAGGGAAGTGTGCTGATGTCCAGGGTATTCGTGCATGAGCCCTCGCACATTTGGTTCTCGTACAGACACTCGTCGATTCCCACCATTGTGATGTTGATTCCGACGTCCTTCTCAATTTCTTCCCGATGCATCAGCACAATACCGTTTAGCCGGACAGGCTTGTAGTAGGGTGACCCGTGAGCTGAGAAACGCACGTCAGTCAGTGGCGGATGACGTCTCTTCAATTGAACACTGAAGATGTCCACATTCTCGCGGTCAGTATTGAGCAGGTCTGCCAACTTATCACGGAACCTGTCCAACTTGCTGCGTGACAGACTCTGCGTGCGATAATTCCACACGCGAATGAAGTCCTCATCCGATATGCCAGATATCCTCACTGAGCCCGAATTGATGACTGCCTCATGGGGAATTTCACGCACCGTAACTGTTATATTGGCCGGAACATCAGTCTGAGTGTGTTTCCTGTCGTAGACCTTGAAGCGCAGGTGGTAACGGCCCTCACGAGTACCAGCTCGCATCGTCACCATGCCAGAGTCTTCATCCAACTTAAATCTAGGATGTTCCTGGGCCTCCCAATAGAATTTCTTGTCTGGCAAATCCCAATCGTCCAAATCATAAACGTACACACGTCCAACTTGAGTGTCAGGCGATTGTCCCTGGTAGTTGTATACGAAAATGTCCTTTGAGCCTGGCTGCATCTTGTTATCGTTCACATCACCAATGACTACAGTCAGTGTACTGGTGCCAGTCATGGCCGGACTGCCATGGTCCTTAATCACAATGGGAATAAGGTATTCCTTTTGCTGTTCACGGTCGAAGGAGCGCAATGATGAAACTACAGCCATACCATCTCCGTTGGCACCCTCTGTGATAGGAAAGAAAATAAAAAAAAAAAAAATGGTTAGAGTGTTTATGAAATGAACAAGGGAAATCACTTGATGATTCGATTCCTAGAACTGGCCATGGCCACAAGCATTTTGTAAATTGAGATCGCATGAAAATTTCCGAAGTCCTTCCGTGTGTGTCTATCTTTTTGTCTTCCCCTGGTATACTGTATAGTTGTCTGGCTCTTCACTTACCGGGGAAATGATTCGAAAGAAGTGAAGTGATTGCTCATTGTTCTATATTGTGGCGCTCCAAGGAACACTACCGAAAAATCCACTTGCTGTGCTCTTCGCATGCAAGAGAATTCCTTTTGTCTTATACATCAAGTACATAGAATTGTACTCGTAGATAGGTGCTGCAGACGGGATTCTTTCGACAGCAGGAAACCAGAGTGTAATTAAATTTTAATTCAAATAGACTCACTGATGAGAATGATGATGATGGTTTCGAGAAGTTCCTATTCTTGATTGTGCTCCTGGCATATGTAAATATTTGGTTCTTTGTAAAATTCACTACCTACTACAAACTCCAATCCATATCTATTGAGAAGTGCAAGTGAGGTTCATCTCTGTTTGAATTGAACGTTGTTCTTGCAATTGACACATAACAGAGAAATAGACCAGTGAAAAATTCACTTTACCATCAAGGGGGCATCTTTGATAAATTTAATTGATGGAATATTCATGATTTGGATTGAAGGAGCTTTGTGGTGCTGACCATGGCAACAAACGTGCTAAGAATCTAAACATTTCAAAGGCGTCTTGTACACATTTTGCTCCTGGATATAGTTCTTTCACTTTTACCTTTATTTTGTATTTACCACTATGGCCACATGGGCAATATTTTTTTCTGAAAAGTCTTAAGTAGAGCTTTACCCAATTGCAAGGTTATCCATTATATACGGGACACCGTGTATATGTTTGCATTCAATTAGTGTTGCCATCTAAACAAGTGAAAAAGAATATTGTTTTAGATATAGGGGACCTATTAAGCACCAATTTGGTGTCTTTTATGCTTGAACTCAGTATCTAATATAATTATTATATCCAGATCAAAAAGTACCGTTTTGGTGAATTTTTGTTTTGTCGAACAAGGTTGCCCTTGCCATAAAGGCATGTTCAGACTTCAGAGCAAGCTTTCTGTGTATTTTTTTTTAGATAGAGAAAATTCTGAACAACAATTTGATTTATAATTTAGGCTTTGAAAACTGTAAAATTGTAAATATATACATTTCAGCTGAGAAATTCGTATTTGTGATACATTTCTGAATCAAATCGGGGTTGCCATATGCAGATGTGCACTTTGTTTAAAGAAGGTAACACTATTTAGACAGAGTAGAGTATCTGCATGAAATTCATGTATACCTAATCTTAAGATTCTTAAAAAAATATCACATTATCAAAATGGAGTTTATTCGTAGCAGGGTTGCCAGGTATTTTTCTTTGAATTGCACTACCTCTCACCTATAATTTATTTTAGATAAGTAGAAGTCTGATGACCTTAAATTTCATCACCAAAATTTTCCTTGAACTAAAAAATACTGTTATTTTTTTCATTTAAGAAGTGATTAGAAATGGTCACCAGAAAACTATTTTCCGTTTATAAATGATTTTTATTTAAGACTTATTTAATATTTTACTGATTTTCTAAAGCTAATCAGCTTTCTTATTAAAATTCGAGCAAAATAATAATTATGAGTAAAAACGTGTTTTTTTTTTCTATTTCCTTTCTTTAGATGGTGTTGCCAGGTATGTGCGACAATTCTAAAAGTATCAACCACATATATTTTATCTACTTCTCAGTAAAATTTTGCCTTTTAATTGACATCAGCTCGATGGACTTATTCATAGTCGAAAAACAATTTGTTTCAAATAGGGCTGCCAAGATCATGCAAAATTAGCCAACTTTATAGTATTTGATCTATCCAGGTGGACGGTACAAAGTTTTAGCCTGTTTTTAATGTCTGGTTTTGATCACAATAAGGCTAGTCTTACACTCAGATTTTGTCAATAATTTATTTGAAAACTAAAAATTAATACCTAATCGACGGAATTGCAGTGTAAGACGGTCGTTATTTTATGTTTCATGACAAAAAATCTTTGTGTGATAAGGATGAAACTTTGGCTATACATAATCCCTTTTTTCTATCATAAACAAAAATGCTTTACACTCCGGGTCATTCAAGTAGGTCATAATATTCAGTTTTAAAACAAATATATACCTCCTTGAGCAAGCCAAATTGTAAAACTTTATGTTTTTAAGAGATAATCAGCTCATAATTAGCTTCTTTCTTAAATCAAAGGTAATTGAATGTCAAATATAAGGCTTTTCTACGAAGCATCAGCTTCTTCATTCACTATTAAAATTTTAAAATATGGTCTTTAGAAGATTGTGGAATGCGATAACATTTCTTTTCACGCATCAGGTGAGCACCTGGAGCCATGCAGTACCATAGGGTTTAGGTATAACCTGTTTATTTGAACAATGGCAACCACATCAGTAAACTTCTTCGTCAATTTATCTTGTTTATAAATAATAGCTGAAAATCATTATCAAAAAAAAAAAAAAAAAACATCATATACTCATACTCACTTTGATCCTGTTCGACTTTGAAAGATGCCCGAATTATATCATCTGCACCTGGATCCAATCGGAATTGGAATGGTGGCCCATTGCTCTTCGAGCGATCGTCGTCGTCTGTGGCCAAAATTTCGACTACTTTACGTGGCGGCACATGCTCCGGTAGTACAGGCCTATAGTCCTTTAGGAATTTCGGAGCATTATCGTTTATGTCTTGTACAATCACAGTTAATGTTGCCGTAGCTGTTTTCGGCGGAATACCATCGTCAATGGCTAGAATCTTCACTTGATGTCGCGGCACCACCTCACGATCCAGCGAACGCTGTATCGACACGGAGCCATTTTGATTTATCGAAAATTGTCTCTGTCTATCGGATGAGCGATCAATCGAATATGACACCTTGCTCTTGCCACCCTGATCCGGATCGGTGGCCCTGAATTTCTCCAGTTCAGTGCCAACTTTCGTATCCTCATACACCGATACCTCAATGTTGGCCCGCTCAAAGTGCGGCTTATTGTCATTGATGTCACGAAGCTTTACAACCACCCACGAGTAAGCAACATGGTATTTGTCATTGTCGTTGTCTTCACCCTTATCGTTGACTTGTATGCGAAACCGGAAGCCATTGCTTTGCAATTGGTCTTCGTAGTCGAGAGGTTGGACAATTTTCAAACTGCCCGTTCCGTCGTTGTTCCGGACCATTGTAAACTTGTCCGCTCCATAACCACTATTATCAATCACTTTGTACTGGAATTTATTTGTCTCGTCCTCGTCGTGCACTGTCACCGTTAGAATGGGCATTTCCGGCAAACTGGTGCCATCGGTTTCGTCCACCTCCGTAAACCATTCGTCCTTTGTGAATTGTGGCGGCATATCATTGATGTCCTTCACACGTATCGATGCTGTGCCCGTACCCTTGAGTCCACCCCCATCCATCGCAACCACTTGTATTGAATAGTCTGGGGTTCGTTCTCTATCCAAACAACAGACAGCTGTTTTGATAACACCCGTTTCCGGTTCGATTTCGAATATGGGCGAGCCAGTCTCCTCCTCGATGACATTCTTCTCAATCGAATACACCAGCTTCGCATTCAGTCCCTCGTTGGGGTCGTCATAATCAACGGCTGTCATTGTCATAACAACCATGCCAGCTGTACCGTTTTCTGTGACATTACCAAAGTACACTCCCTGTGGGAAGATTGGGGCATTGTCGTTGATGTCCTTTAGATTAACTTGCACATCTGCATATCCAACTAAGCCTTCGCCGCCTTCATCTTGTGCGAACACTGTAAATCTCCACTGAGGTCTTCCGTTGGGTTGATCACGGTCCAAGGGCTGCAAGCAAAATCAAAAGGACATAATGTTAAAAATGTTTTTCATATGTTTTTGGCTATATGGTCAAAAGATATAAACGCCTGCATGGATATAAACTTAAGCAGAACATGATAGTGTTGAACGCCCCACTGTGTGGTGTGTTTGTTGGCCTGTCGAAGCCATACAATGATACACACACACACACACAAACACAACTGCTATAAGACTCAGAGGGCCGTTAAGCAAGGGTAATTCATTTGAAATGGGACAGTAAAAAAAGGAATGTCCAGCATGTCGACGGCACAAACTTTACTTGGGCTGGATTAAGTGTATCTTGGTGGAGCATGCGGAGCTTCCCAAAGGAAAATATTGTGAAGGAACAAAAAATTCATTGCCTCAAGGATAATCCCATTATTGGGAGCCGAATCATTTATGGCTTTTTTTAAAGCCTTTTAGTATAAGTAAGAACTCAATACCTTTGTAAGATAGATAGATTGTTGTGGTTATAAAGATATACAATTTACGAAGGTGTTGTGCTGAGAGGTAATCGTTGACAAAGGTTTATCATATACTGCAGGTGGAGCCACACAAAATTGTTGTCAGGCAGCTTTATCGCACTTTTTGTCGACAAGTTTATTTTTATTTAAGTGCATACCAGCTTCTATAAAATGTTTGAGGACGTTTTTAAGGAAATTATTTATTTCCATGGAAGAAGTCTTTTGTTAAGTGATAAAAATTATATACCTACGTATGCATATACCAGTGCAGGAGGTAAACTTTTCGTATATTGAAAAGGTCCCTCGTGCTCCACAGTTGATAGTAGGTCGTGATTTTTGGTCAAACAAAAGTTAAATCGTTTAACCTTGTATCATTTGTATCCTGTATCAAAAGTTCAAAAAAATGTTCTTTGAGGTAAGTCAGATACTAAAAGTTACCCTTTTAATAAATAAAAAATAAAAATCGGACACTTAACAAAACCGTACGAAATTTGTTGTAGTTTTATTTAAGAGTCCCTTGGTTGAATGCATATTCTTAATAAACAAGCCTGTTAACTCAGAGGTCATTTGTCAAAAATGTCAGAGGTCAAATGTTAGTTGATTAAAAAAATTCTTTACAATTTTAATCTACTTGGTAAGAGCCGGAAATACGAGCGAACCATTAACCGTTAACTTTATTTCTACACCAGAGGTAGCAGCTTTGTCTGAAACCAAAACGACTTCTTGAGAACTTTTTCATCATGTTTGTAGCAGGGTGTACAGGGTGTTTTTTTTTTAGACGTGTGGTTTTCAATCTGACAATACTTTTTTCGGAGTTGGTCTTTTTGACAGCTGTCACTTGATTTATGCTCAGTTTGGTTTGCATTTCATAATAAATAGACTTACTCCTGAACAACGTTTGCAAATCGTGCAAATTTGTTACCAAAATATTCGATATAGCTCGATGAAGCTCATTTTTGGTTGAATGGGTACATCAAAAAGCAAAATTGTCGTATTTGGAATTATCATAATCTACAAGATATTGTTGAGACGCAGTTACATTCTCAAAAAGTCACTTTTTGGTGTGCTCAATGGGCAGAGGGAAGAGGGAATCATTGGTCCATATTTCTTCAAAAATGAAGCCGACTATAATGTTACAGTCAATGGGGAACGCTATAGAGCCATGATTAATGACTTTTTCGTGCTTGAATTGGAGGATGTTGTTGTGGGCGACCTTTGGTTCCACCAAGACGGCGCTACATGCCATACAGCCAACGAAACAACCAATTTATTGAAGGAAACTTTTGGTGAGCGCATTATCTCGCGTCGTGGGCCTGTGGCGTGGCCTCCAAGATCGTGCGATTTAACACCGCTGGATTTTTTTTTTGTGGGGTTATGTGAAGTCGCATGTCTACGCAGATAAGCCCGAGACGATTAACGCCTTGGAAGAGAATATTCGGCGCGTTATTGCTGACATACGGCCCCAAATGCTGCAAAAAGTGGTAGAAAATTGGGCCTCTCGGCTGGAATTTATTAAATCCAGCCGCGGCGGCCACTTGTGTGAAATAATTTTTAAAACATAATGGCAAACTCTTATGTTTATAATAATGCTAATTTTTTGGCCATAACATTAAATTATATTTATTTCTTCTTGAAAACCGCACGTCTAAAAAAACACCCTTTATACAGAAAAAGACAGCTTATAGGTATTACAGTACTAAATATATGCTGGCTTGCTGTTTGTATTATAAGATTACAGCAGTCTCTTCACAGAATCGCTAAGTCAGGTAAGCTGTCGTTTTTTTTTTTTGATTCTAGAGATAACTGCGAAAATATCCAAATTGTCATATTCAATTCTTTAAGAAACGGAATTATTGCAAAACACAGAAAATACTATAATTGTTGAGCTTTAAAATTAATTTCGCACCTCCCCCCCTTTTTATTAGGCCATTATGTATGTCAAGATTCGACCCTGTTTGCATTTTCCGCTGTTCTGATGTTTTTTGGTCTTTATTCTCGGATTCAACCTCAATAGAGCTACCCAAGTGTGTTTTGTACTTATACATATGTATGTAACATGCATACCGACATTTCCTGACAACAATGACAACCCCAGTACAATGAATATACCGACAGGACTCCACTTCCGTCCGTCCTGTCTTCGCTCGTCATCATGGTGAAATACCAACGACTACGAAAAAAACCTTGTGGCTTTCTGTCCAGCGGTGTTCTCTTACTTAAAGCTATCCACACATGAGCACACACATTAATACATACCTACCTACATACATGTACATTAAGTGCACATTCAAATAATTAGAAATTATGCCTTCGCAACTGACATTTAATTTCAATTAGTCGACAGAATGTGAATTTGTGGAAAGAGATAGAGCAAGGGACATCATCAGGGACGACTATACCCTCTATTCTTTAACCGTCTACTCATCCTTTCTCATTCCATCCTGATGGCAAAAGCTAAAAAAAACAGACAACGTATTTGGGAGTTGAATGATATCCCCAATGGCGTCAGCAGGATAACTTCCGTTTGATGGTGTTCCACAAATGCATACCCATTTTATAGGGTTCATCATACAGCTATAAGTGTGTGTACAAGTACAAGCGGCAGATGGCGATGCCAACCACAATTGAATGCTTGCTGCTTTTAGCTTTGCTATATTTCATGTTTAATTTCGAAAAGATACACGGCAATAAACGGATACTACCGTGGCTATATGTAGACAAAAACTACAAACAACTAGGAGTGAGGATCATATATAGCAGCAACCAGCACCAGCACCCAGCTCTACCGCTGGGCCGCAGAAACAGCAGTAGCAGTAGCAGAAGCGACAGCTGCTGACACAAGAATTAAAAACAGAAATTCCTAGAAATTCTTTTTGCATTCATTTCTTCGGATACCAGAAGCTTGTTTTCTAGTGCCAAATCATACTACAGCCAGTCGACATATTGCCAGAGGAGCCGGATTCAGATTCAGCTTCAACTTCAGATTCAGTTTTGGATTAAGGTTCTGCTGTCCTGACCCAACGAATTAATTGTTAAATCTAACCGATGTATCTGTGTCGGTTTGTGGAAACAATAGGTCGGCGTAATTAAAAACCCGACAATGTTTTCCCTCCGAATAGTACATACCTATAAAATGAAGCAACAGCAGTGTTGTATAGAAGCGCAGCATATGGCATCATTTCTTTTCATTTCATTTTATAAAAAAAAATAAAAAATAAAAGAAAATGTGATTTTTGAATAATTAAAAGCAGCAAATAAATATGAACAAAAGTGTTAATAGGAAGAAAGTTTCATCGAAAATTTAACCCAGACAATGCATACAAAATTAAACAGTGCATGTTTTGAAATTGCGACTTCTGTGCGAAATTGGATTGTTGAATGATGATAAAGAAGATGAATAATTGAAATATTTATGAAGAAATAGTTAGGAAATTGCTTTTCATACGAAAAACTTATATAAATACAAAAAATATGCACGACTGGGTCGCACGAACTTGCTCTTATGCACGATCACATTGTGTTTCTATAGTCTGAAATAAATTAGCTATGGGAGTCTATATTTTATATCAATTTGCCAAAACTTAGTTTAGTTGCAGGTGTTATTATGTGAGTATACAAAAATTAACAATATAGCCCAGTGTTGCACACATACAATATGCATGAAAGGGAATTATATTATTTAAACCGGTAAATTGTTTTACATCAACAAAATTAGAAAGAAATTGATTAAAATACTTTGAATCTATTTTAACCCAACGCGATGTACAGCATCTGTTTTCTTATATGAATTTTAATTTATGAGAAAAAATTTTGAAAATCGTATTAACGGTTTTAAAAATAATTAATTTTTTTTATACCTATATAAAATTTCGTTAACATTTTTGAGAAAAATAATTGGTACACCAATTTTAAGTATTTATTAATGTTGAGTTAAAAATTGAGCTTCTGTATAAAAAATCTAGTTTTATCCGATTGATCAGATATTGAGATAGTCGAAAATCAAGGAAACCGTTCAGTGAGAGGTACTGTTAATAAACGTAAAATTTAAAATTTAAAAATTTTAAATTGAAGATCGTACTAATTTCAACATACCAAAATTTTTTTTTTCAAAATCGTAGGATTCGTTTTTGAGAAAAAAAAATATTTTTCTTAACGGTTTTTAAGCATTTGTATGGGAGGCACCGTTATTTTTGGGTATTAGAATAATTCTTGTCAAAAATCTTCTACATAAAATTAAAACCCTGCTTTTTACCAAGTTTAATTAAAATCTACCAAGTCGTTTTTGAAATACTGAGTTTTAAAAAAAAAAATTTCAAACTTTTTTTAAAAATCCAAAAAATATTTTTTTGAAAATTTTGGTACATAATATAATTAAGAATAGGTCAATAATTCTTCTTAAAAAAATTGATCTGAATCAGTTGAACTGTTTTCGAGAAAAGCGAAAATCAAAAAAAAAGGTTATTTGGGAGGAACCATTAATAACCATTTTTCGGAACCATTTTTTTTATCAAACGGCAACTTATAACTATTTTAATTTAAAGAGTTCTTAAAAAAAATTCTGTAGCGCCGATTTTGAGAAAAATATGTTTTTCCTTTTTGGTCAAGAAATTTTGTATGACAGCTACTGTTAGTTTTGGTCGTAAAAAAAAACAGAAAAAAACGGGTGGGGGGAATGTCCAAAAAACGCTAGGTACCAAGTTAAAAGAAAATCGACCCATCCGTTTAGGCTGTAGTCGAACAGACAGACAGACAAACAGACAGACGGACTTTTTTGAGAGACCCACTTTTTTCGTCTTAGCTATCATCGTTATGTCAAGTTTGATCAAAATATCGAGTTCGATTTTTGTACGAATACATAACTTCCCATATATGTAGTACCTATATTCGCAAGTAAAAAAATACACAAATGAAATGTTTTTCAGGTACCTAAAGACAACACTGTTGAGATATTACAAATTATTCAAATATTAACCTGAAAAAAAGAACACCGTTTGTAACGGGTGATTTTTTGGCTGGTTTGGTTTTGGCAACACTGGTTTTGACAGCTGACGTGTGTTTAGTACCTTGTGTCACTGTCAAACAGCTTCAGTTTGGTTTGCAATTTAACCATGGATCGTCTTACAAATGAACAACGCTTGCAAATTATTGAATTTTACTATCAAAATTCGTGCTCGGTTCGAAATGTTCATCGCGCGCTGCTTATGTTCAGCGATGAGGCTCATTTTTGGTTGAATGGGTACGTAAATAAGCAAAATTGCCGCATTTGGAGTGAAGATCAGCCAGAAGCATTGCAACAGCTACCAATGCATCCCGAAAAAGCCACTGTTTGGTGCGGTTTATGGGCCGGCGGCATTATTGGGCCTATTTCTTCAAAGATGATGCGAATCGCAGCGTTACTGTCAATGGTGAACGCTACCGAGCGATGATAACAAACTTTTTTTTGCCCGAAATGGAAGTTCTTGACTTGCATGATATGTGGTTTCAACAAGACGGTGCCACATGCCACACAGCACGCGAAACAATGGCGCAATTGCGAGGCGAGTTTGGTGAACAGTTAATTTCACGTTTCGGGCCGGTCAATTGGCCGCCTAGATCGTGCGATTTGACACCATTAGATTATTTTTTGTGGGGGTATGTCAAGGCTAATGTCTATAGGGACAAGCCCGCTTCGATTGACGCACTGGAAGCCAACATCCATGCATTCATTCGTGAGATACCGGCCGATATGTGTGAAAGAGTATGCCAAAATTGGACTCAGCGGATGGGCTACCTGAGACGCAGCCGCGGTCAACATTTGCATGAAATTATCTTTAAACATTAAATTGCAAAGTTCAAACTATCGATTCAAATAAATATTTCATTCATTTTTTCGAATTTTTTGTGTTTTTTTTTAAAAAAAAGTTCTACACCTCTTAAAAAATCACCCATTATTTGTTCTAATTTTTGGGCGAGGTGGGCCTATTGATCCGATTTTCTGCCCTAGAACGCGAAACAATGCAATATGTTCGAGGTTGCTTTGTTATTTGGCTGTATACATTTACTAAAATCGCATGTACGCTAGCCTAAAGTCCTAAAATTTAGCGAGGGTATAAGTATATTGTATAGTGGTATTCATGCATGTAAAAGTGGAAGCCTTGTGTATTTGTTTTATCTGAAGCACTCTATGTCCTTTATTGCGATTCATTCTCTAATTGGGTAGACATTGTGTCGCGCAAAAATGAACGAATATAGTTATAATTTTGTGTATACCTAATCTACATACATATATAGGAATTTTCTCATGAAAAGGAGATATTTTATTTTGTTTACAAAATAAAATAATCCTTGATGCCCCGAATTTTTGAGTTCTGTAGATAGGGTCAACAAATAAGAGGTTTTGGAATAGAAAGTTAAGATATGTAGGTATATATATGAATATACGTATTTTTGTTTGTATAATATGAAGGCTTAGACTCTTGAGCTTAATTGGAGAGCGAGGCAAATATACATAAACCTACATAAGAAGGTTTTTTTTTCAGTAAATATAATGTCCTTCTCTCCTGATATTTAGTTTGGGTCTTTTCTTATTTTTTTGTATTTTTATTATTAACTTAATGAAAAATGATGAAGGGTTAATGTGGAAGTGATTTTATTTAATATCGAAAACAGGGTTAAGCTCATAATAGCTCTCAGATGTCGTATACCTTTTTATTTCTGCTTTATTCAATTACCCTTTCTCTGTAAATTACTTATTATTGAAAAAAGGTTGATTTTATTCTTAAAGAAAAGGAGTGTTGAATAACTGTTTTTTATTTTTTTTATTTTATAAACGACATGATTTAGATTGAAGTAAATACAAAGAGGACGAAAAAAAACTTTTGTGGTTATAGAACTTACATAAATAAACTTGACGAATTTGTTTCTAAATCTTTTTAAGTATTGGTAGGCAGAGGTATCTTGTCTGGCATTAAGTTTCTTTTGGCTTGGCCATGTGAAGAAATAGGTATTTACATTTAAAGGACAACTCACATATACCTATACAGAAATCAAATCTCTATAATATCACTTGGCATTGGCATTGAAAAGAAGAAGGGGATAGCAATTTTATTAAATGTGACCTTTAGACCAATTGAATTTTATGTTTCTGAAGGTTTTTTTTTTCTTTAAATTATTTTTGATGTGATTGAAGCTTTCGAATTCAGGCTCTGAGATGGGGATGGAGAGTGGAGAAAAATAAATGGACTGAGAGGGAAGTAAATTCACACTGTATTAGAATTAGAATAGCAAAAGTTACACAACAAAAAAAACTGAATCAGAAATAGAGGTTTTGAATGAAACAACAACCCCTTGAGTGAGCTACCACCAATTTATTATTTATTGGATAGATAGAGTATAGGTTTCATTCAAAATCTTTAATTTATTCGCCGTATATGATGGCGTGAAGCCTTTGCAGCCTTAACTGCGAGTGTGTTATCACACAAAAAAACCCTTTTAAATCGAAAAGGATTGTCCGATCGCTTACAATTATTGGGTTCCTTTGTTGACATCGGGGCCAATGCTTGACCGACTCAGGCTCGTTGTAGGAATTTAGTTCTTCACTTGTTTCAGAATTAAGGAGATGGAACCATGATAGGGTCAATGTCAAAGTGAGCCTAACGTTGCGAGAAAACTTTCAATATCCATTTTCAATGGTTGCCTACCTTCATTCCATCGACGAGCTTCAGTGAAGAGATCCCGCTATTTATTCAAAATATCCGAATATTATCGATATAATTGCCTTATGCCTGATTTTATAAAAATACACTAAAATCCCTTTTATCTAAAGTCCTCTTAAATTTTATCAGACCTTTAAATATTTCCAGTTTCACCATCTAAAAAAAGGAAATTTTAGGGAAATTTTAGTTAAAATTGGGTTTGCCTCACATCCCTGGATATGAAAATAGGTTGTTTCCCTCTCACAATCGAAATGAACATGAAAAAGCATTATATGTAGAAAAAAATGCTACAAAAAAAAAAGTATTTGGAGAACGGATTCCAATATGAACTCGGAATATTCTTGGACGTCTTACTATATGTTGCTCTTCATCCTCAGATGAACAATCAATTATTCTAAAAACAAACATTGGCTTGGGAGAGCCTTAAAAGATTATTATTTACTCACAAACTATATTTTTGTTTCAACCATAATTTATATTTGCAAGAAATTAAATAAAAAAGTGACTGCAAAATATCATCTATAATTTTCTTGCTCGTCGGCTGACATCTGACATATTAGACTTCACAAATCACACTTTTAAAATTTATTGAGACGAAAATGGGCTTTTAGTTTACAAGGGCATTTAAAAGCATTTTAAATTTAAAAGCACTTGGTGAAACCAAAAAATCCCATTTTAAGTCTAAATGGGCTTTTAAATATTTAAAAATCCTTAATGAAATCGGGCATTAGAAACCCTGTACTTTAACTTGAGTTCTGATTTGTCGGATCTTCAAAACAAGGTGAAATGTCGGGAGCACTGCGACAGAAAAAAACCAAACCTCGCTATTTAAAAAAAAAATCGAATAGCGAAATCTCGCAAAGTATTTGAATTTTTTTTGCAACGTTCAAACACATCGTTAAAGTTAATTTATGAAAATCATATTTTCGCTATGTGATTTAAAATGGAAAAACGATGAAACGCACTTTTGTTGCAATCGAATTTATATGTATATTAAAATTGTTACAGCCGTTTTTGAAAAAAAAAATTGAAAACAAAAATGATTGCATCGTAAAGGCCACAAGTAGCACAGAATTACTTATAGAAGGATTTAAGAATTCTATAGGGTTTCCTCCATTCTTCTCAAAACGGATTCAAGTTCATATTAAGTAGAGAAAAGAAGCAAGTGGGCGGTCCGATAGAAGGAATAAGGAAGATAAATTGTTTCTTAAAATCTTCTTATTTTGGAACTACATTTTTCTCAAAAACTTTCTTACTCCTTAAAAAAGCCTTCTTAAATACTTCTTTACTCTTTCTTGAGAGGTATAGCATTGAGGCTGGGAATCGAACCCACCCCTCCTGGATGACAGTCCTTCGCACTAATGATTACGCCACCGGCTACTACTCCTACAGGTGTGCAACTAATAGTAAATACTATTTTAAGAAGACTTAGAGAAGTATTAAAGATTCAGATTTAGAAGGAATAAAGAAGTGTTAAAGAAACACACAAATTTTAGAAATGCTAATTGAAGAAGTATTGAAGAATGCTTTAAGTAGAAGTTAACATATTTAAGTTTTTGAAGAAAATACATAATAAAGAAGAAATAAAGATTAAATAAAGAAGTCATAAATTGAAATACCAATTAAAGATTGAATAAAGTATGAATTGCGCTACTTGTGGACCTATTCGTTTTAAATGAGCTAAAAAAAAAATATGAAATACAAATTAAAATTCAAATTCTTCTTCTCTTTTAACAGGGAATTTATTACTAAAAAATGCTCTGTAGGACTGTAGGTACTATTTGTTGAAACGGTGTTTAGGGTCCAGCTAGACGTACAGTCGCATAGATTGACGGATGGTATGGCCAAAACACTTTTATTAAATCTGATGAAAACTTTTAAATTTTTTTTTATAAGGAAACCAATACTTTCACTGAAGCAACACAAATGATGTATAAATAATGTAGAGGAGTATAGACCAGAGAACACAATGGCAGTTACCAGAAAGTGTACTAAGTTAATAAAGGTTAACTACAACCAGGATAACATTTGAAATTTAACTAACAAGACTTCCAGCATTTCAGAAGGGTTGAAGGTATTTTCCAATTAATCCTTATCCCCCCCCCCTCGCTTGCTAACCTATAATTCAGATAGTTTTAATGTTGCTTCGTCGAAATCAGAAGTTGTGCGTTTTTCCATAGTACCTGTCTGGCATAAGATACTTTTTCAAAATAACAAAGTTTTATCTTTACGATACCTATACCTATACGAATATTGTGTCTTCAACGAAATCATTTCAAGATAAAGTTAGAAAGCTTTACCATATCCCTCAAAAACAAGCATATTTAGTCAAATTCTTTGCCTCACTTAATCGCAGGAGATATATAGATGTTGAAGGAAATCACAAAGTTTTCAGTTGTTATCTTTCAGATGGATCTTTATTAGTAGTAGTACAGTTGCACAAAGAAGACAATTTCGGAAACTTATTTTTTTAAATATTTTTAAACAATTTTCTTTCTATTTCAATTATGGGATTTTAGCCTTATTCTATTTCCGGGATTTCGAATTTTATGGATTTCGGGCTTTCTGTGTTTTGGGTTTTTGGCATAATAGGTTTTCAGAATAGTGAATTTTCAGGAATTGGGTTTTCGGGATAGTCCGTATAATGGGTGTTCTAGACTTCAGGTTTTCTGGATTTTATGGGTTTTCAGGGTAATGGGTTTTTGCTTTTCTGTTTTTGCTTTTCTGCATTTTCAGTTTTCTGGATTTTAGTTTTCTGAATTTTATGCCTTATTCTATTTCCGGGATTTTGGGTTTTATGGATTTCGGGCTTTCTGTGTTTTGGGTTTTTGGCATAATAGGTTTTCAGAATAGTGAATTTTCAGGAATTGGGTTATCGGGATAGTCCGTATAATGGGTGTTCTGGACTTCAGGTTTTCTGGATTTTATGGGTTTTCAGGGTAATGGGTTTTTGCTTTTCTGCATTTTCAGTTTTCTGGATTTTAGTTTTCTGAATTTTATGCCTTATTCTATTTCCGGGATTTTGGGTTTTATGGATTTCGGGCTTTCTGTGTTTTGGGTTTTTGGCATAATAGGTTTTCTGAATAGTGGATTTTCGGGATATTGGGTTTTCGGGATAGTCCGTATAATGGGTTTTCTGGACTTCAGGTTTTCTGGATTTTATGGGTTTTCAGGATAATGGGTTTTTGCTTTTCTGTTTTTGCTTTTCTGCATTTTCAGTTTTCTGGATTTTAGTTTTCGGAATTTTATCTAAATCCCTTAAAATAATTCTTTAGAAATGAAACGAAATTCCTCGTAGCTTATTTTTCTTTAAAAAAATCTTGATAAAACTTTTTAGGCTTTCGCGGTTGTTTTTATACATCGTAAAAACATTTTTGGATTATTCCGCGTTGTAAATTATTTCAGAGTGCAATTTTATGCGCAGGTTCCCGGTTACCGCACAATGTAATTTGGTGGGAAACGTCCGGGGTGAGTGAAAAATTGCACTCTGAAATAATTTTATAACGTGCAATAATCCGAAAATATTTTTACGAAATCTTGATAATTATTATATACTCCACTGTAAATTGTTAGTTTTCAGCGAAAAAAAAATGAAGTTTTTATGCCTATTATATGTTTGAGTTATAGGTACCTAACACCGTATAAAATACAAGCTATTATAGCTTAGTTCTTAGTCAATATTCTGAACTAAAAGCAGTTTCCTACTGAAAAATTGAATTTGTTGAATTTTTCTTCCCAACCGACGATATGTGTGTCTCTAGATTTTTAAAGCAATCTTACGAAACTTATCTATAATAATCACCTGATTGAACTTATTAAATTAACACAAATTATGTGCAAGTGTATAAAGGTAAACTAAACTTCCTTATCCTATTAAGAGCAATTAGTTTAACTAAAAAAACATTTTCCCTAATTTATGAAATTATTGTAATCCCTAAGTGGATTAAGTTGTAACGTTACTAAATATATTCCTCTTGCACTTAACTTTGTGTAAGACCCTAAATAGCACTTTAATTC
This sequence comes from Leucozona laternaria, assembly GCA_932273885.2. Lineage (NCBI taxonomy): Eukaryota > Metazoa > Arthropoda > Insecta > Diptera > Syrphidae > Leucozona > Leucozona laternaria. The sequence continues at coordinate 86,748,254 of OW026368.1, read as the reverse complement.
CCTCCCTTTATCTAAATTAAGTATATAACTCTTTATCTATACCACAATCGAATTTGCCTTAAACTTATAACAACACCACATCTAATTGCTATAAACATTTTCTATATGATAGTATATCTATATGTGTATGTAGGTAGAGGTGGCCGCACCTATACATTTAGTATAGATATTAAAACAACTTACCTTGAGCACGAATATCTCTCCAGTCGTTCGATTAATATCAAATTTGCTATTGGCTGGATTATCCGGATCAATACCTTGCCCAGTAAGGAAATATACGATGTTCTGTGGTCGATCCTTGTCCCCATCAGTGGCTGTGACCTAATTTATGGACACAAACCAAAAACAAAAACAGATATTGTTATTAGATTTCATGTTTACCAATATATAGCAACGTAAGTAGTATAAACACAATTCCTAGGTAAATATTATGTCTGCACCTGCTAAAAGCATATACATACAATAATATTCGCAATACATATCAAAGAAACAATACTTTAAAAACAACACATGCAATATGAACGTTAAAGCGTGCAAAATATTTAAATAAACAAAATTTACATTACGTATATGTTAATAAGCAAACACAAACTATCTTAGCAAAAAAATGCACAACATGGAATCTACTGTAAAAGCAAAATGTTAGAATTCAAATTAATATTATGTATCTACACTACTAAAAAGTACAAAATAATATAATAATAAACAGAAGCACCTGGTTAAAGCCACATTAAGCTTAACATGCAAGCTGACGGGGAGGAGTTTTAGCATTTATTTATTAAAACAACCCTGAACCAAATGCAAAAGAGTTTCGTCTTTATTTTCATGATTTTTTTTTTGATTTCTTAAACGCAATCCTCGAATTCACACAGAGCTAACAAGGGTGCGTTTTGAAATTGCAAAATACCGCACTTAGGCAAGCTGAAGTTGATGAAGCTACTTTCTGAACCAACATCCTAGCAAAGCACTCAAACAACCACACACCCGCTCATACACAATAATCGACTACTCACACTCAATTTGTATAAATTTTGATACATAATATATATAGTTTGAAATGTTTGTTTTGGTGAAATGCTACGTGCGCTTTCAAAGTGCAGACACAAAAGTACCAACATGAAATCCAGGGGCGCATTTGCTAAGACGCTATATAAGTAGACATTTAAGTAATATCTACTTAGATAAGTGTAGTTGTTTAATTCTAGAAATATCAATATCTTATGGTTAACTGCTATGAAAAGGCTTAGTATTGATGAAGAAAGGAAGTATCCATTGAATTATTCACACCTATAGGTATACGTATAAAATATTCAATACAAAATGCCAACGGTCCTCGGCAATAACTCCAAATTTATGTAAAGCCTGTAGGTACTGTTTTGTCGGTCAGGAGTCATCTACTCATCTGCAGCTCACTGCAGAAGTGGAGGCTCCACTACTTCAAGAAGAGTACCCTATGTTGCCGCCACCAAGCATAGAAGAGGTTGAGAAGGCTATAGGCCGGCTAAAGAAAAACAAAGCCCCGGGAGCCGATGGTATACCAGCCGAACTATTGCAACACGGTGGGCCAGCTTTACGTCAAGCAATTCAAGAGGTTATAGTGCACGTGTGGGAGCATGAAGAAATTCCAGAAGACTGGCGAAAAGGTATCATTTGCCCCATACATAAGAAGGGAGATGTCACAACGTGCAGCAATTATAGAGGTATCACGTTGTTGAGTACCGCCTATAAGATACTCTCCTCTATCCTACAAGACCGGATAACCCCATACGCTAAAACCATCATCGGACAATATCAGTGTGGTTTCATTCCAGGCAAATCAACAACTGATCAGATCTTTACCCTTAGGCAGGCGATGGAAAAATGTCTAGAATTTAACATCCCAACATACCACCTGTTTATAGACTTTAAGGCCGCCTACGATAGCATAGCCAGGGTAGAACTTTACAAAGCCATGAGAGAATTCGGCATCCCAAATAAATTGACACGACTATGTAGGTTGACCATGACCAACGTAACAAGCCAAGTAAAAATAGCCGGATTGCTATCCAAACCAATTAACATCTTTAATGGACTCCGACAAGGGGATGGTTTGGCCTGCCTCCTCTTCAACCTGGCGTTGGAGAAAGCAATCCGTGACTCTGGCACGGCAACAAGAGGGACCATCGTCAACAGGTCCAGCCAGATACTGGCTTACGCAGACGACATCGACATCATCGGAAGAACTGAGCAGGCTGTACATGATTCCTTCATCCAGATCGAGCAGGCGGCACAAAATCTGGGGCTGCACATTAGTGAAGGTAAAACAAAGTACATGGTGGCGTCGAATGCGAGAGGAACAGTTGGTCAAACAATCAAGGTAGCGGGGAGCACGAATTTGAAGTGGTGCAATCCTTTAAATACCTTGGTCAATAGTAGCAGCCGATAACAATATAGAAGAAGAAATAAGCGGGCGGCTTCTCAAATCCAACAGAGCCTACTATATAGTCTGTCAAAGCTCTTCAAATCCAGAAATCTCACCATAACTTCAAAACTGCTGCTGTACAGGACCATGGTCCTGCCAGTACTCACATATGGATCCGAGACTTGGGTGCTTAGCAAAAGGCACTCCGACCTCTTAGCCGCGTTCGAGAGAAAAGTCTTAAGGAGAATTGTTGGCCCCATATGTGAGGAAGGACGATTCCGGAGACGGTACAATCATGAATTGTACGCAATCTACCTTGAAGCAGATATCGTGACAAAAATTAAGCTCGGTAGACTCCGGTGGGCAGGGCACCTAGCTCGCATGAGCGAAGAGGAACCTGCTCGGAAAGTTCTTTGTGGTACATTCTATGGTAGACGACAGCGTGGTAGACCATGCTTGCGCTGGAGAGATGGCGTAGACCAGGACGCCCGGAGCCTTGGGGTGCGCAACTGGATGGCGGCGGCTCGAGACCGGGATGGGTGGAGAGACTTGTTGAAGGAGGCCAGGACCGGACCCCGGTTGTCGAGCCGACGATGATGATGTAGAAACTGTTTTGTCGGTCAGGAGTCATCTACTCATCGAGTTCTTTGGTGGCTTTTTTTATTTTGCAATTATTAATTGGCAATTTATTGTCTTGCAATTTGATCGTTTTGAATTTAATTGTCTGGCAATTTTTTTATTTTGCTAAGTTATCGTTTCGCAAAATCATCATTTTGCAAAATCATATTTCACATTACATTTTTGTCCTTGAATTTAATTAGTTCGCATTACATAACATCCCAAATATTATTTCGCATATCACTATTTCGAATTATACTTAGCTTCACTAAGGTCAAGTTTTTCAGTGCGATATCAAAGTTAAACCTGAGTTAAATCATTAAATTTGGTGAGTTAAATCACGATTAACTAAAGAGATATGCTTTTTGATGTTTTATCCACCGAATTTGTTTAGTGATTTCGCAAGTATTCTCCACAGAAAAACTGCTTCCTCAGAGAACTGTGGTTGAATTTACTTTTAGAGTTAGCTAACCCTGGTTTAACTCACCACTGAAAAACTGGCCCTAAATTTTTTTTTTTTCAAATTTATTGTTTCGCATTTAATAATTTTGCACAGAAGTTTACAATTATTTAGCTTTAAAAATATTTTGTCTTTCGATATTTTAGTTACTCGTACATTTTAATTTATTTTCTGCGAAATTCATGCAAAAAAATTAGCAAAACAACAAACTATCACCTAATAATATGCGATATAAGAAACCACGAGGTATGTTTTGCAAAATTATCGGTTTGCAATTGAGTTCAAAAATCAAAAGAAATTTATTGCGAAACATTCGGTTATTTCCTTCAGTCAAAATTATTTGGGAATAACTCAAAGTTAGTTAAGTATATGAAAACAATCAGTTGAAATGTGTGGCAATAAACACGAAACTGGCAGATATGAAGTTCAATCAAAATCTTTATTGCTGTTTTTGAGAAAGTTATTAAAAAAAAAAAACAAATAAATCTGAGGAACAAGATAAAATGAAAATGTGCGGTATTCAAAAATGTACTCAGATCTCTAAATCTGTCATAGATGTCGAATCTGCATATAGACGGATTTACGGAATGACCAAATCAATTTTGGAGTTGTTTCCGTAATTTTACGTTTGAATTAAACTCCGAACTTTAATTTTTAAATCCCACCAACACCTTTTGATCAAGTAAAAAATGTCTTGAAAATTAAGTAAATTCGTTTGTTAAAACTACTTTTGCAACTGCATATGAATTTTTAATACTCAAGGTTAATGATTCCATGAATATCTTTAAGTCTGTTCCACAGTCAGTCTTGAAGGACCAAATTCAGTAATATTTAATAGCGTCAGTCGCTTACTGTTCTAGACTTCAACACTTTAAAGAGTTTTTGCAGAAGACAGCGCTCACGAGAGGATTCATAAATGTCCCTTTCCTACGAAATTCAGCACAAGAAATTTCTTTGCGCAGAAATAGAGATGAGAGGGTAAAAAAATTCCCACTACTTCCGAAAATAAACCCGAGAAATTTCCTTTGCCAATGATATGAGTTTTGTCAAATTTCAGGTTGACGAACATAACATAGACAAATCTAAAAAAAAACTGTTGATCAAGGGCTGCCGAAGTGTAGGTACCTATCATCTATTTTTTTGTTTCAGTTTGAGTAGATGTGCAACTTTTGTATTATTTTATTAATCTTCTCTTTTTAATAAAACGATTTTCATAAGAACTTATAAGAACTGTTTTTGAAGAATAAAATATACAGTTTAAACAATTATTGCATAGGTAGGTTCTTAATGTATAGGTAAAATATGTTTTTTTTTTTAAAGAACACATTTAAGTTTCAAGTTAAATATTTAATAATTAAAGAATTTTTTTTTTGTTATAATTTAAAATTGGATCATTTAGAGTTTAGTTTTCTATGGTTTGAAAATGTTGATTAGGATTTTGCATGCGGCAACCCTACTTGAAAATATTTTTCGATTTTTGAAAAGTGGTGGAAATTTTTAGTTCAAAAGTTCCAGACATTTTGACAATTGTGGTTTTCTTAAATCCTTACTCCTCACAATGTTGAACAAACCTATTCATGCGATGCTTTTACTTCCTTCATATAAGGCTAGGCAAGTTTTGGTTTCGTGTAGACATTTTTTTTCCTATTTTTTTGTTGTTTTAAAAATCAAAAAAAATTGTTTTAGTTTTCTTAATTAAAATTGTTTATTGAGAAATTTTGAGAAAAAAATTTACCGATGACTCAAATTTTAATTTAGGAATTAAGACTTTGGAACTGGACTATTATACATAGAGTTGAAACTGTAACAAGCAATTAATGATTTATCGCCAGCAGCACTTGGATAGAGAAATCCAAAATATAACTTTGTGTGTCGGAAATGGGAAAGTATAACCTAAGCCACTATATTTGTAGAAGTAGATGGAACAGAGTTTGATTACTTCACACCAAGAAATAATTTTTCAATAGGGTCAAAAAAGCTGATTGTCTAATATTTATTATAATAAGTTCAAATATAAACCTTCAACCATTGATATATATATATGTATAATTTGTGATTATGTCCTATATGAGCGCCTTTTATAAGCGCCCCAACCTCTAACATGACCCTGGTATAAATATGCACGGAGATATACACACATATGTATAGATGCACTTTACTTGCCAGCTTGATAGTTTTGGTGCTGATGGAGTGCGGGTATCTTCATCATCATTTCGAATTTAAGCTTCAGGTGAAGTTGGAGCTATTTTGACATTGGGATATAACGAAGTTGGGGCAAAATATTTGATTCCTGTATGTAGGTACTCGTATAAATGCGTGGCATGGGTTTTTGATCCTATACCCAATGATTTTGCAAAAGGTGAATTTCAAGTGTATTTTGATATTTGTGTTTGTTCATCAAAAGATTTTCTACACACACACTCATACTCACCCTCGAATTGAGGAGGAGAGAAAGTATAGAAAGGCAACAAAATTGTAGGTGGTATAGCAAATATAAATTGCTTTTGCAGGATTTCATGTTTGTACTCTGCTGGTATACCTACTATTACTGTATCAATGCTGAACCTTCTGCTTCTAAATGCTCTACGATGACTCAACGCACTGCAAGTGTAGGTGTATACTTTTAGCTTTTCCAAAGAACACTTTCAAATGAAGCATCTGGAATATTGTCGCTTTTGAATAGCTTGAATTGTGGGGCGGTAAATTGAAGGAGTATGTATTTTGTGAACAAACGAGGACTATAGGTATACGACGCAAAAGGACCACTTTATTTATTATTATACAATTAAAGGGGTAACAGTATAAGTGGAATTTAAGATAAGTATACCCTTACGAGAAGAAATAACAGTTTGTTATTGGATACACACTGAGGACAGAGTCCTAAAAGAGATTTCTTCATAGCTAGGTAAAGCGCATAGAATGTTTGTTTGTATGTGTGTGGCTGTGTGTACCTATAAATATCCAGATCTATAGGAGAAAACCCGAACCTACCTTAAGAATGTGGGTGGCAAAACTATATTAAGGTTCTATTAGGTGAAGATTATTCACTGATTATTTATGGTAATAGCCTTTGAAGTATAATAGATACCTACTGTTAAATGTACATATACTATTTATATTATATAAAATTCAAAGAAGCAATCACCGCCTACTGGAGTTTTGGGTAAAACTTGTGTTTTTTTTTTTTTGTTTTTTTGGGGGGTGAGGGACATAGTTTGTTTGAGCCGTTGAAAAAAAAATATTCAAAGTTGGTAGTCAGTCCCCTGAGCTCTGAAATGTATCTTATCTAATTTTTCACTAATTACGCACAGTCTCAAGTTTTCATTTAAAGGTGTAGGGGAGAGTGGGTACGAACGTAACGGTGGGTCGGTTGTAACATTCAATTTTTACGAAAAACTAGAACTGTGTGCGTTCATTTTTGAATGCATAATTCTTTGCAATTAGGCCCTGAATGCACCCACAAAAATCCAAAAGTCAGTACAGTCGAATGTACCAACAAAAACCAAAAATGTGAAATTTTAGTGAAAACGTAATTTTTTTGGTCTTGAGTTTTTTCATAATTTTTCTTGAAAAAAATAAACAATTCATTGAATTGATACGACGTTACCGTGATCCAGTATTTCTAAAATCGAATAGATTCAATATTTTTACGATAAGCATATCGGTTTCTACTTACTTTGATTTTTAATATAAAAAAGCGTGGGGTGGACTGTTGTAACAATTTTCGTGTGGACGTTTGTAACATAACACAAGCACAAATAACTGTATAATTTATTTGTGTTACAACCGTCCACACACAGTTTTTGATTACTTTGTTTATTCAACAGCTGGAGATAGAGATCAAAATAGTTTTTTGTTTTTAAATAAATTCCAAATAATGTTATACTACATAAATCCATTTATTATCAGCACTGAATAAGATTGCCTTTTTATTGGCATTCATTTATTTTATAATAATAAATAATTAATTTATAGTATTGGCTTAGAATTTAATTCTAAGTCTAACCACCATTTTTAATTTTTTCTTCATATATTTATATGGTGTTACAACCGTCCTTTCAGCGTGTTACAATCGACACACCGAAAAGGACGATTGTAACATTTGACCTTGTCTTCATTTTCAAGTCATACATTTAAATCAAAGACAAAGCTGGAAACCAAATTAGTATTTAACGATAGCTAAATGTTCATTCAATAATATGCACTATGTTTCATTTTGATATGTTTATTGGCTATCAAATTACGGCACGAAATGTCAAAAATGTTACTTTCGTACCCACTCTCCCCTACCAATCGTCCGGAAGAAAACCGACATAACTAAAATGATCTAATTTTTTAGAAAAGAAAAAATAATTTTAAATTTTAAGATACAAAATTCGGGGCATCGTGCTCGGCACAATTAAGAACAATTTTTCTTTTTCAAATTTTTTTCCAGCTCAACTAATGCAAAAGTCATTTAGCTGAATTCTTCTTTTCCTTTTTGGTCTGTGTATGACCTATTTTCGTTTAAATGTAGGTTTTTGATGAAAAATTGCATTTGTCTTTGATCATCGATATCTCAGAACCTAACAATCGTACAGCAATATGAAGAAGAGTTTTGGAAACTTGAATCAATCTTCTATAAGAACTGTGTACCTAGTGATACAGGAACATACTTTTTTCTTGATACTCAATAATGGTTAGACAAATAAGTACAAACAAAATACTTTTTCAGATTTTTTTTTTTTTAATTTAAAACATAATATTTTCAAATACGTTTTCGCTTTCAATTTTTAAAATTTTTTTTTTTCAAGTTCAATAAAGTAGGTACCTATCTGTCAAAATTCCTGTACATTTTTAACCGACCTATTGAATCGTTTTCCTTTGTTGAATGGCCAACGTTTTAAAAATAATAATTAAAGGGTCATGTTTATTGTAACAAAATCGGTTCGATGACTTAAAGAAAAATCCAGAAAATAATACCATATTTGCTTAAAATAATCATGGAATGTGTATGTATTTCCGTTATGTGATATTTTTTTTCCCCAAAAACCTGGGACTGAATTACTGCATCAGTTATCGAGTAATAAGTGACTTAATTGTTTGAGTTTGGCATTACCGCTCACGTTACGGAGCCATCATCCCCATAGGTTCTACTCGTTCATTCGATCACTGATGGCACTCACTCGATCAGTTACTTATGCGGTAATGTGGCCCCTGAAAGCATTTTTTTTTAGATGGTTATAGCCGTTTTCTATAGTTTACTAGCTTGGCTTATACTCATAACCGAAAAACTGGGCATTAAAGTTAAAAAAGTGCAATGCTAAAGAATGGTTGAATGCTTTCAAGTCTTTTACATTCTTTGCATTTTTGTAGTCTTTTGAATGCATTGAAAGTATTGCAATCTTTTAGCTTCCATGAAGTCTATTTTACTTCAAACTGTCTTTTAACTGCAATCAAAAGACTTCACGAACCCAAAGAATGTAAAAGACTTTAAAAAGAATTCAAGCAGTTTTTTGTATTGCATTATTTTAATTTTAACTGGGACAGTTTGTCAGTGGTGAGTTAAATCAGGTTTAGCTTACTCTAGAAGTATAAATTAACCCACAGTTTGGTGGAGAATGCATGCTGAACGACTAAAGTAACTCAGTGGATAAAACATCAAAAGTTTCTGTCCAGTTAACCCTGAGTTATCTCATAAAATTTGATGAGATTACTCGGGTTTAACTTTAATCTCGCACTAAAAAAACTGGACCTAAGTATTTTAACTGCTTAAAATTGTTGCATTATTGAAGACTTCAAAAATGAATGGCCATGACGTTTTAAAGTTGAAGTACTAAGAAGAAGTAAAAATACTTTAAAATAAGTCTTTTTTTCCAATTAAGTGACGCTCCAAAATGATTACACTTAGCTCATGTCTGATTTGACAGATAATTAGTTTTATCCTTCCGCTGAACGAATATGTTTGTGTAGACGCTTCGCTAAGTGGGCCTGCGATCGACTTAGAGAATATGCCGATTTTGCCAAAAAAATCATCTTTTCAGATGAAGCTCATTTTGATCTTGGCGGGTAGTAAACAAACAAAATTGTCGCATTTGGGGGCACAGAAAATCCGCACGCATACATTGAAAAGCCGATACACCTAAAACGAGTCACTGTTTGGTGTTGATTTTGGTCCAGAGGCATAATTGGGCCATTTGTCGAAAATGAGCAAGGAGTGGCCGTTAAATTCAATGGCGATCATTATCGGGCCATGTTGAACGAATTTTTGTTCACAAAAATTGAAGAGGAGGATATTGGCAACATTTGGTTTCAACAGGACGGCGCTACGTGCCACACATCCGAAGCTACACTCGATGTTTTGTGCCATTTTCAAAAAAAAAATTTATTTGGCGGACCCTTTATATGTCAAAAAAAAATGTATGTAACGTTTTTCAACCCCCAATAAAGTATTGTATTGTATTGTATTGTATTGTATTGTATTTTATTCATTCATTTTAACTTAAAACTATATAACAATTTTTATAAGAAAATAGTGAATAATAGTGTTCATTCTTTAACTATAGGAAGTTAGAGGTGAATGACACATCAAGTTAAATTTTCAAATGATATCTGATGTGGGGTGACAATCAGTGTTAATTAAATAAAGATTCAATAAAAGAAAACACAAAACTTACTTAGCAAGTGTAATAAAGAAAAAAAAAAAAAAAAAAAAAGTGTATGAGAAACTTAACAATACATTAATAATATACATTTTACAATTACATTATTTTTATATTATTTGTAGATGCAGATGAAAATATACTAAACTAATGATTCTATATAATCGAAGTTCAAAGTGAATAACCAGTCTTTAACCTGTTTATTAAAATATGAAAACCTAAGGGTTTCTCTCATAGATAAGGGCAATTTATTGAAAATATTTGGAGCTGTATATGTATAAAAATGAGAGAAATGTGTTCTATAGGTAAAATTAATATTAAAAACTTTCTTATTTCATTTCGTTCATAATTCATGATACGAATAGGGAATTAAGCTTTTGCAAACCTGATGCTTGAAATTAACTTCTATGGTTTTACTTTATTTCACTAAAAGCGGAATAGCTTATTATGAATTTATATTTTTGTTAAGAACCACTGTAGTAGGTGATTCTTTAACTTATTTACGGTTTCGGTATAAAAAAAATTTTGTTTCGTCGAAAGAGCACCTTAACTAGTACACAATGCTCAAGAATGAAACAAAACATGGGGCACAGTAACATTTTTAGACACGAAAAGTCAATAATTTTATTATTTTTTAATTTCATAAATTTTAACATTTTCCTATCAAAATTTAAATCAACTATAATTTTCAACTGAATTTTCTTTAAGATTCAAATTGATTTACATATTTTCAAAAGAAAAATTCTTGTCCTTTTCGACAAATAACATAATACGAATAATAAATACAATTACGAATTCACAAATGCAATCCTGCAGAATAACACTCTTGATATAATTATGCAAAATTAAAATTAATTAATACCCATTCATTTTTTCCCTGCTGGTGGTGTATAAATTCCAGCCTTTTTAATGTCGCAACTATTTGAAACATGAATAAATAATTTATATTGCAAATAAAAATAAAAAATATCTATACAGAAATACCTCTCCCATGTTAGCCACCACCCCATAAGCATCCCCAAAAGTAGATACGACTCTTCTGTGTTAGTTAAAGTAGTTGTTATAATACATTTAAACATGAATGCAAAAATACAAAATTAAATAATACATTAATTTACTATAATATACGGAATGAAGATTGTTGGTATTTATAGAAACACGCGAAAATATTTGCGAAATAAAAAATTCAATTCGAATCGTAATTCCTCTATCCTTACATACACACATACGTCTAGATGTACAACGCAATGAAATTTTATTATTAATTGGATGAGGTGACATGATGTGAGTTTGGGTTTTTTTTTTAATGAGAAATTACCTATCACTTTCAATTTGTACAAAATATGATACGAAAATGTTAATAATTTTTTTTAAATACAACATCAGAGAAGTACAATTAATTTTTAATACTTTTCGGTGTGATATTTACTTTTTTTTTTTGTACATGAGTAAATTGTTTATAATTATAGGTAGGTATAGAGTGTATGGTTGTCGAATATTTTTAAACCTGAATTATTGTGAATGGTGCATCCATTTCCTCGTCCAATGTGCGCTCGTAAAGCGTTTGCGGAAATACTGGCGGCAAATCGTTGACATCACGAATATTTATTACAATTGTTGTCTGGTTCTCATTCAAACTATCAGATGCAACCAATTTCAATTCATACTAATAAATAAAAATAAATTAAAAAAAAATATAAAAAACAAAAAATACTGGACAATAAAAAATTTCAATATAAAACAAAAGAATGGTTGAAGTAGGGGTATGCGTGTACTTAAAGTAGTTAAAAAATCATATATGAATGCAGAAGGGAGAATTTATGAGTTTTTTCCTGTTTTTTTTTTTTCGTCAGTGGAGAGCTCAAAAGATTATTATACAAGCTCGCTTGCAGTTAATCCTGTTTCATTTTAATAATTTATTTAATGCATTTTTTGTGTCCGCATATTTATGTACTTCCAATTTGCGGGACGAAAACAACGCGCGAAATTGGAAAGTGACAGAAGTGAAACGAAATTAAAAGGATACACTCTCCATCCCTGGAGTGCTTTTTCTGTCAGTGTCATATATTCGCATAGAATCCACCCATCAGCCGCATCACCCACAACCACTCAGTTTCAGTTCATTTACCTAGTGTTTACCAGTAATGTGACCATTTAAATTGATGATCCTTCCGCTATACAATATACATAGATATAGATAAACCTTCTGTATCCTGATATCCACACTTGAATTAAAATCACACGACAGAATGGACGAACGTTGAGCATGTAGCTATAGATGAAGTTCACATGTAGGTATATTATTGATGATTAATTTAAAAAGTTGAAAAACTAGCCAGGAATAAAATTGCAAAGACTAATTTTTTGATCACACAACGAATTTTCAAAATTAATTTTTTTTTTCTGTTTTACTTTTGCGCGTACATATTTTTGGGAAAATTGTCGAAACTACTCTAGAAATCGAACAATTTTTCACTCAGGCTTTCATACCATTTCTAACGTTTTCTATGTTGAAGTAACGTTTTTTTTTTAAATTTCAGTTTTCAATTTTTGGACATTGAATAAAATAGAATAAAATAATTTAAACGGGTTTTTGGAAACTTTACGCATTCAAGGTTTCTTTCTTTGCGGAAACTAACTATATAGAGTTTCGTCTGATTCAAAATATGTTAGAACTGTTCGAATTCCTAAAATTTACGTACCCGCACATTTAAAGAAATTTAAAGTTTAAACATTTTGGAAATTCAATGCAATATGTTATGCATGATAAATAATTAGAATCGATACACATTTTTCGACTTTCAAAATATCAGTTTGAAAAAAAATCAAATATTTTTCAAACGAGTGCATACTTTGGGTATTTGTTTCCGTCGTGCTTTTAATTTTTTTAAATTTTTTTACTAGCTGACCCACCCGGCTTCGCACGAGTAGACAAACCTAAGCTTCGGATACAAATTACAAATGAAAATATAGATAAATATCTAAGCTACTTTTTGTAATTGAATACTACATACTGAGTTTTGACCCACTTCACGTTATGAATGGCGAAATTCGTAAAAATATAATCATCTGAGTCCAACCTTTATTACTTACTTAAAACCACTTTTTTGTGTTTATCCCATTTCACTCTATAAATATCAAATTCTTTAAAATAACCTCTTCATACAAATTTTCGTTTTTACCCCCTTTCGCCCTATAAATAACAAATTTTTGAGAAAAATATTGCCAAGGCCATCTACTCAAAATAACCTTTCGAACACAAGAAGACTTTCCTTAATTGGACATTTTTTTATTTTAACCCCATTTCATCCTACAAATTTCAATTTAAAAAAAAAACAATACTTGAAGCCATTTCCTAAGAATAACTTTTCAAAAGTAAGTTGAGTTTTTCTAATCGGATTCGTCTTTTTCATTTTATCCCAGTTCACCCTACATAGTAAATCTTTCAAATATTTGTATAGTTATTCTGCTATTCGGTGCCAGCGGTTCTTGAGTTAAAAGTGTTGTAACTAAAACGACTTTGTTTTATACATTAAGATTTAAAAAATTATTAATGCATCGTCAACTTGCCAAGAAACACCCGTATCGACGCAATGTATGTAGCGACGAATTTGTTTAAGATTTTAACCTAATTATGCGACTTTCAAATGCTGTGATACATCGTTTTCAAAAATATGTATCAATTATCATATAATTTTTATAAAATACACAAGTTTCAACATTATTTAAATATGATTTTTTAAAAGCTAATTACACTGGCACAGCGAGTTATATAAATTGTTTGCAATTGCCTTCAGCCTTAAGTCACCCTTGCGATTTATCTAATTTTTACAATTCGTTTCTTGGTTCTCTTAGAGAAGCTATTGATCTTTATGTTCCTAAATTTGTAGTCAAGAATGCCTCCAAGCCACCTTGGTACAACAAAAGGCTAATTAATTTAAATAATAAAAAGAACAAGGTTTACAAATTGCTGCGAAAATCATATTCTGATGCCAGTTTTGCGCGACAAATATATTGAACTTGAAAAAAATTTCAAAATTCTTAGGAAATTTCTATATAAGAACTATATTTATTCTATGGAACGCAAATTGAAAAAAAACAGTAAATGTTTTTGGAGCTTCATAAAAAATAAAGAACAATCAAATAAAATTCCAAAAAGTATGCAATACTTAGGATCAACTTATACGAGTCTACCTACCATTTGTAATGCCTTCGCTAAGTTTTTCAAATCGAACTACTTAAATACCCCTTCCTTTCATAACTTCTCTTCTGGACCATATGATAATTCTGTTAGTATAGAGCACCTAAATATTTCCATTTTGGAAGTTGAAAAAGCTTTATCTGGGCTTAATGAAGAAAAAAATGCTGGCCCAGATGGTATTCCACCTATCTTTTTAAAAAAGTGTGCTACCGTTCTCTCTAGAGTTTTGTGCTTTATTTTTAACAGTTCACTTCTGCTTGGTGAGTTTATACCTGAATGGAAAATATCCTTCATCACTCCTATTCACAAGAGTGGCACAAAATAAGATATTTCGAACTACCGTCCAATTTGTAAATTATCTGCAATACTCAAGCTATTCGAAAAAGTAGTATGCGATAAACTTAATTTTTTATTAAAAGAAATAATTTCCCCTTTTCAACATGGTTTTACATCAGGTAGATCGACGTCTACAAACCTCACCATTTTTACTAATTATGTCCTCAATTCATTAGAAAAAGGTTACCAAGTTGATGTTATCTACACCGATTTTGCCAAAGCGTTTGATAGGGTGCATCTTGAAATCCTTATATCAAAATTAGAAAAAATAGGTTTCCACTCAAACATGCTTAAGTGGTTTATATCATATCTTAATGGACGCATCCAATATGTTTGCATAGATTTAATTATCTCAAATCCTATTTTAGTCTCTTCTGGTGTTCCTCAGGGGAGCCATTTAGGTCCAATTTTGTTCCTTTTATTTATAAATGACTTACCTGATGTTCTTTCAAATTCAATGAGTCTATTGTTTGCTGATGATTTAAAATTATTTAGATGTGTACATAGTTTAAACGACTGTTTGCTTCTTCAAGATGACATCATAAAGCTTTCCGAATGGTGTAGACACAACCAACTAAGTCTAAACATCTCGAAATGTCAGTGTTTTTCTTTTACTCGTCGCTTATTACCTATCAGATATGATTATAATATTGAGGACAAAATTCTTGAGAAAGTTTTATCAAAAAAAGATCTTGGAGTTATTTTTGATTCCAAACTCAATTTTGCAAAGCATATTGAGTTCACTGTGAATAAGGCTAACTCGATGCTTGGTTTTATCTTCCGCAATTCTTATGGCTTAAACGATCCTTATACATTAAAGTCACTATATATTTCCTATGTAAGATCGATTCTAGAGTATTGCTGCGTTGTATGGAATCCATTTTACAATACTCATTCAATTAGAATTGAAAAAGTCCAAAAAAAATTTACAAGATTTGTAATAAACAAACAAAGCTGGAATATTGATATGCCATCTTATAATACAAGACGTCAACTTATTGGCATGCAGTCTCTTGAGAACCGCCGCAAGATGTTTGCTGTAATTTTTATTAGAGATATAATTTTGTGTCGTATAAATTGTCCTTATCTGCTATCTTTAATCGATATATATGCTCCTCCTCGAGAGCTAAGAATTCGAACCATGTTTCAAGAGAAGACCCATAGGGTGAATTATGCTTTGAACGAGCCTATAACTCGCTGCGTCAGTGAGACTAATAACGCTTCAAACATTATCGATTTCAACTTTCATTTGAGTAGAGACTCTTTTAAAAATATCCTAAGCTTATACTTTTTGACATGTTTATGATTAAAGCAATCATTTAAATTATTGTATTATTGTATTAATGTATTTTTTTTTTATATATAATTATATCGTTAGTCTATTTTGAGTAAAACTGTTAACTCTAATTGATGATAAATAAATAAATAAATAAGTTACGTAAGCTTCTTAGAGAACGAGAAAAATGCGAAAAAGTAGAAAATTAGAACGTCATAACCCGAAAATAACGCAAAGAAAAATACTTTTGGGGGTATGAATCGATATAATTTTTTTTTTTAATGACGGATTTCACTAGAATCATAGAGTACAGAAAACCTAAGCTTACAGCCATATTAGGTTTTGACTCATATAAAAACAAGTTTAACGGCAAAACTAGTTCTATATACAGGCATCAAGTTTTGCAGAAATCGGTATGTATTATTCAAAAACGTTTTGACATTTAAAATTTAAAATCTTGAAACTAGTTTTGGAGAAAACTGGAAATACGTAAAACTAGAAATAACTAGTTTTGAGAGCTTTAAAATTAGTTTTGGCGTTGTTTCATATTATACATAATAAAATTCAGCATTTCAACTGTAGAACGTCTTTAAATTTTTCGATATTTTTTACAATGGCACGTATAATTCAGAGTTTCGCGACTCTTAATATTTATAAAACATAACAAAATGAAACCATAAAAGTAAACAAAAAATAATAATCGATTGATAGCAGGCGCTCATCCTCATACGCATAGCGGAACAATTCAGAAGTGAAAGAGAGGCAGTGGGGTGATTTGAAGTGCTATCAGCTTTTCATGTTGTTGATTTGATTAGAACCATACATGTCAATACATACCTAATAGACAATTACACAAAAAATAATTAAAGTGTTTACCTATATCACCATACCAGGCATTTTCACATATTTAATTTCAAAATTAGCCTATTTTTGAGTTTCGCCTTAACAACATTCCACCCGGAATGACTATGCCATTTCACTTTTCGCCAATTGTGATTTTTATAAGAAAAATGTCAAATGTTCAAATAATTCCCCTTATTGTGAGCATTAATTTCGGGTGAAATTTTAAGCCATTAAGATGTCAAATTTCACTTATTTTTTTCGGAGGCGAAAGGAAACGACATCATGTAGAAATCATTATCATGGTCAAGTGAAAGTCGCAATATCTTTTCAAATTCCGGGCGAACATCAAATTTTAAGGTGAAATATTTTTAGTGAGAAATTCACAATTAGGCTGAAGTGTGCATTAAAGTGTATTTGAAATGTACCACTAATTCAAATATGTCACGTGGTGGATGAATCTTCTATTAAACCGAAATAAATACAATAACCCACTAATTAGCTAATTTGTTGCGCAAACCAAAAATTTGTAGCTTTTCCGCTAAAATAAGTCTGAAGTTAGCGGACGAAAATACGAAAGTAATAATTTTCTTGGTGTCCAAAATTGTAGCTTTTTAAATGCTAATTTATTGCGCAAAAATTAATTTATTAATTTTGTAGCTTGTATGGATCATATTTTCTATTTGCATTTAAAGATAAAAAAATGTATTTCCGGTAAGTTCAAATGAAACGGAAGTTGGTGTTCAAAATTAAAAAAAATGAGATTTTCAAAATTTTCTTGCAAAAACAAATTGGAAAATCTCATTTTCTTAGATTTTGTCCACTATTTTCAGACTTGTTTCAGCGAACCGGAAGTGCATTTTTTATACTTAAAACTGAAATGAAAAATGATCCATAAAAGATATAAAATTAATTCTTGCACAGAACAAAAGTATAAAGCTACAATTTCTGGGAAAAAAAAATTGGAAATTCAAATTTTTTGTTTAAATTTTGACCGTTCGATACATTATGGTTTAATGTCTTATTTTAGCGGAATTTTTATAGCAAAAAAACTATGCGAGCTACAAAATCGGAACTCGCGCGATATTTTTGTTCACGGTAACTTCAAATTCGTGCAAAAAAATTTTGGATTTTGTCATTTTTTTAGATTTTGGAACGTCACTTTTGAGCTATCTTTAAACTTGAATATCTAAAAAAAAAAACGGTAAAGCAACAAATTTCGGGTGAGTGGAAAACATTATCATTTAAAAAAGCTACAATGCCATGCAAAAAAAAATTTATGAAAATTTAATTTTTTTAGATTTTGTACACCAACTTCCGTTTTATTTAAACTGACCGGAAATGCACTTTTTAAACTTTAAATGCAAATAGAAAATGATCCATAAAAGCTACAAAATTAATTTTTGCACAATAAATCAGCATTTGAGATGCTTAAATTTTGGGCACCAAGAAAATTATTACTTTCGTATTTTCGTCTGCTAACTTCAGACTTATTTTAGCGGAAAAGCTACAAATTTTTGGTTTGCGCAACAAATTACCATTTAATTAGCTACAAATTCAAATATCAAAATTTTTCCATTCCGCCAAAAAGTGCCCGCCAAAATAAGAGGGATGTATAAAATTTAGTGTTTTATTTTTGGATTTTAATGCTGATTTTTAATTCATTTAAATCTTCCATTATACTTATGGAGATAGTCAGAAAAACCATACACTTATATTTATATATGTACATACCAACAGATGTATTGTATATGTACCTACTTATGTTTATAGAAAATGTATTGCATAAGTACTTAATGCCGCATATAAAATGGATTTTCTTATATTCCGTAAACCATAGTAAACTATAACGCCTGACAGTTGCTGTCCCTACATACTTATTATATGGTTTCGCATTAATTTTCTTTTAATTAATTTCAATGCAGTAGGTGTATATGAAAAGGAATAACAACACTGATATACACAAATATTTATATACAAAAATATTTTAATTCGATTTGCAAAGTAATTAAATTGAATTTTCGATTAAAACAAAATCACTGCTGCAGCGCTGTTGCTTATATCTGTGTCTATATTTGTTCCAAACTACCATAGTCCTCTGTTTTAAAGGAATATACGCGAGTATATTTTGCCTGCCTGTTTCATAGTCCTGTTTAATAATGTAGTGCGTCGGCTGAAATTGTCCCAGGCTGAAATTGAACCAAATACGGATCATCTTTCAGATACCCCCATCATACCCATCATACAATCCAGGAAGAGTAGGTACCTATAGGATGGATCCGGTGATGTATCCATTTTATTTTATACAAATTTCAGATAATTGGGTATGCGTTTGTGATTGTTATTGAAATTTATTACGTTGTAATGGAAAATATGTATATTTTTGATTATTTCAATATCGAGACGAACACGATATCATATTTGTCGTTCTTCAAAGTAAATTATAAGTGTTGGGTGGAGTTATGGAGTTGAATAATACAAATTTACTGGCAAAGAAATTCTTGAATACAAAATATTGAATACGAAATTATGTGTATTTTTCATAATTTCTACCACATAGATTATAATACCAACAATCTTATTTTGGTGGTAATTGGTAATAGGATATGAATTTTCGAGAGTCTCCGAATTAGAGAAAAATTCACAAAATATTATAAGATTATTATATCGTTGTAAATTTCTAAAATTCATAACTCTAACCTAACTATCAAACTCCTATTTGTATTTGCCTCACTCACTGCTCTACTCGCTACTCAATTACTGGCTTCGAATAATGCAAGCCAGTTGAGGAGCGAGTAACGTTCGCGAAGCGAATGAATCCATTCGGTATTACAATAAGCGAACATTCGCGAGGTGACTCTGCCTCAAACGTCACAATTATGCGAATACTAATTGTTAAGCGCTCTATACACACGACACTTTGTGCACAAACTTGTGTCGGTGGATTTAAATGTGTGTTGTGCAGGTGCAGAACAAATTCAAATAAATATTTAAGTTTTTATGACACAATTATATAATTTTCTTTTATTTTTTAACATTTGTGGCAGAACACTGAAAATAAAGGAATTTTGCAATGAATTTTCGGCGAATAATTAAAAAGCAAAATCCCTATATGGAATTGCAGGACATTCACCAAACCGTTTAACTCCAAGCGAACGTTCAATTCACTAACCATAATAATGTCCGAAGTGTAACTGGCAAGCGAGTACTCACTCGTGTGACCTGGGGCTAACTGAGATTTCATTGATTCAACAAAAAATTCACTGTCCCAATGAAAAATTAGATTTTAAATATTCACTGTCTTAATAAATGCATACATATTCATACACTTTTTCTTTTGACTTTGAAGCGATTTGACATTTGTTTTTAATGGAAAGCTTTCGTAATTTTATGAACAAAATTCAAAGAAATCATTTTATTTATATACCCGATTTTTTAGGGTTTATATTAACCGGAGAATGAAGAATTTGAAAAAAAAAACGCTTAAGAGAATAATTTTTAACATAATTGAAAGACCAGAATATTACATTTGTTGGCAACTTTGAGACGCCCAAAAAATATTTTAAGCTGCAGGGCAAGTTCGTGGCGCAACAGCTCGTGGAGAGCCAGGGTCTAGTGACTTACAACTCTCAACCATTCCTGTGGACTTGTTGTTTGTTTGCTTTAGAATGGAGGGGGGGGAGGCTACAATTTTCTGCTTAATTCAAACGGCTAAGGTGAGAAGCACTTTTTCATGTCAAGAGAAGGATTTCTCACTTCCTCGCAGCTCAATCCTGGTGATCCAGAATAACGTTTAGATTTAGAGTACGTAAGAGCTTTTTACATTTACATTATTGGAAAGTCATATTTGCCCCACCCTGTGTTTATTCGTCAAAAAGTAGGTAAAATAGTGAAACGCTCTTCCTACGATTATAAGAAAACATCATGGTTGCCTAAAGCTTGTGGGACTTATCTTCTTCTCTTTTCTATTAAACTAGTTTCATTAATTTTCAGCTTTAAGTACGAACAAAAATATTTCAGAAAAACCTAAAAAGCAATTAAAAATTTAAGAGCGGTTTCATCAGAAGGTATGCATGCAGCTAGAGCATGGACAATAAATCCTCTGGTAATTTTTTTAGTACTACCTTTGGATACACAAACGCATACATACATACATTCCATACACCCCTGCAATCCTTCGAATATTGAAGGTGTTAAGTTCCTAGTAGAAAGTTATATCAAAAGTGAGGCAAATAACCGATGAGTTGGTTGGATATGTGGGTATAGGTATATGCATGTATTGTAAACTATGTTGTGTTACATCAATATACATATCCTTCCGCCATCACTATAATATATCGATATTTATACACTTTTGTGTGTATAAGTATATTGATCTTTTGTTCTTTCGGTTATGAGCGATAAATCAATTTACGGTTGTGGTTTCGCGCTGATAGCATTTAATTAAAAGATTCTGCAGATTTTCAATTGATCCATATATGGCTTTTGTGTTGCTTAAATCATATTAAATGGAAACATTCACATAAAGGTTTTTGGAATGACGATAATAACGGAATTCAATGGAGTTTAACGAAAATGGCTACAATCATAAAAACGAGTAGGTAAAAGGATATCACATCAGTATAATCCAATAAAACTCCTTTTCGTTGTTGTAGATATTATATATGTAGGTAGGTAGGTATACCTATATCAGGGCGGAAGTGTATGATCATGGCAATTAATTTTTACAAGCGTGTAATATAACTAGTGTGTAGTTGCCTTGATACGGCATGGTGAATATTAAACTTAATGCTTTATATGAGTTTTAATTAGATGCCAGTTACCGCATGCATATAAAGAAGATGTGATAACAATAATTAGCCAAACCAACAAAAAAAACTGCAAATGGACTCATACATGAAATTTAAATGAGAATGGTTTTGGAATTTAAAAGAAGATATCGTTATGGTAATATTTTGTGCGAGTTTGTTTTTTTGTTGTTGAATAAAAAGCGCTTATAAGGGAGTGATTTGTGTTGTATACTTTCGGTTTTGTATCGTTTAAGAACAATAAGTATCTAGTGGAATATTTTATCGACCAGAACACTTTAGTTAAATAGTCTTTTGTTTTAATTTAACTCATCCAACCTGGCAGCTACCAGCCATTCTTTTAGAAATGTGGTTTGAGAGTTGAGACTGATGTTATCTACATCAGGGCGATTCCCATATCATAAGGTGTGACAAAAACTAGAGCTTGTAGGTTGGGTCGAGATAAGAAAAAAATCTAATGGGAGTGGGTGTTACTTCCCCCGTTTAGGCAGGAGGGTCAATTTTCTAAAAAAAAAATGACTTGAAACAGAAACAAAAATTTAAAAAAACAACGATACCTTTTTGTGAAGCTGTTTTAGGATATACATACATAGTTTGTGAAAAAGAAATTTTCAAACTCAAAATTAAAAAAAAAAAAATCTTAATATATATATAAAACAAACTCGTTTTAGTTACAACACTTATAACTCAAGAATGGCTGGACCGATTTTAATTATCTTTGATTTGTTAGATTCTTCTCCACTCCGAATAGCAGAATAACTATACAAATATTTAAAAAAAAAATCACTTTTTAGGGTGAAATGGGGTAAAATGAAAAGACCTATGTAAAGCCCACTTAGGAAAAGTTCAAAACTTGTATAAAAAAGGTCACGAAAAAGGAAATACATATTAGTAAAATGAAAACGACATATTCGATTAAAAAAAAACTCCACCTGCGTTTGAAATGTTATTCTTAGGAAACGGCTTCAAGGATATTTGTTTTAAATTGCAATTTGTAGGATGAAAATGTAAAATAAAAAAAATTTTCCGATTAAAGAAAGTCTTTTTGTGTTTGAAAAGTTATTTTGAATATTTTTCTCAAAATGTTGGTATTTATAGGGTGAAAGGGGGCAAAAACAAAAGTTGGTATCCGATATCAAAAATTTTGTTTGTGTCATTGAGGTCATTTTTAAAAATTTGATATTTATAGAGTGAAATGGGATAAACCCAAAAAATTGGTTTTTGATTACAAAAATACTTTCTACGTTGGGAAAGTAATAAAGGTGTTGGACTCAGATGATCATATTTTTATGAATTTCACCATTCATAACGAGAAGTGGATCAAAACTCAGTATTTAGTATTCAATTACAAAAAGTAGCTCAAATATTTTTTGTATATTTTCATTTGCAATTTTTATGCGAAGCTTAGGTTTGTCTACCCGTGCGAAGCCGAGCGGGTCAGCTACTGACAAAAAATAAATGTTTTTAACTAATTATTTTCAAAATTTTACGTATTTAAGTACTAGTTTTTTTTCC
Source organism: Leucozona laternaria (assembly GCA_932273885.2). NCBI lineage: Eukaryota > Metazoa > Arthropoda > Insecta > Diptera > Syrphidae > Leucozona > Leucozona laternaria. The sequence goes on along the minus strand of OW026368.1, from coordinate 86,725,158 downwards.
AATGCTTTTATTAGTTTTTAGTCAAAAACAGAAAACCAGATGGAAAAATGTCTCGTACTTTTTTTTAGAAAATTGAAAATAACTAAATGTGCTTTACTACCTACGTAGTGGAAATATGATCTTTAAAGCAACTTAAGCAACGGATTGGAGTCAAATTAAGGGAATTTTATTTCTGTTATTTTCAATTTTCTAAAGAACTAGAAGAGATTTTAGCATCTGGTTTTTTTGGTAAGTGACTAAAAATAAATAATAACATTGGATATTAAAACAAAAATACTACCTACTTAATAAAGTAAAATTTTGAACAAAAGTAATTTAAACAAAATAAAAAATAATTTTTTTCAAAAAATTTTGAATTTGAAAATTAATTTTTCAAAATCTGTTCACTAAAACAACTTTATTGAAAAAGAAAAAAAGTTTATTCATACGATTTGGTGCTTAAGGCAAAAACCTACTTTTTTAAATTTTACCTGCTGCCGTTTTTCTCCAGTACCATAAAATCTTTACGAATTTTTCCACAATCTTGTCATTGATTTTTATTTTAAAAAAAATTAACGTGGGCAGGGAAAATGGAATAGGCTAGAAACTGGATATCTTAAGACTGATTCAAAATATCAAATTTATGCAGTTTTAAAGGCAAATTTTTTTTCTAAAATTAAAGTTCCAAATGAAGTTTCTACCACTAGATTAAGCACGATAAATGCTATCAAAATTGGAGATAGACCATTACTGTTAAACGAACCAAGAACCACACCCTAAAATACTTCTAATCAGGTCCGGGACACCCTGTATTTAAGAGTACCTACTTAATACATATTTGTACGTGCCATGAAATACTACTATAGGCAACACTTGCATTGAAATGCCATTTCATGTGTGTATAGTGTACGACTTAAAAATTCATTTCCTTGTATTGAATTTTAACATATTGCTAGCAGGGCTGCTAATGTTGAGCCCAGAAAGTGTAAGACATCGTAGGAAATCGCACAAAAAAACGGAGTAGATTTTAAAAAAGTATATAGCAGATAATGAACAAAAACATAATATTTACTAGTTTTTCGTTTAACAATTACAGCTTTTTTAAGAATGAGTTTCACAAATTCCGTATTACATTAGTTTATTTTAAAATAAATAGGAACTTTTTGTTGTATTCAATTCAATTGGATTCTCATCTAAAGGTAAATAAATATCAATTCTATAATACTTTGGAAATTGTTATTAAAATTTAATCAGTTTTTTGACGTTTCCCGCCGAAACATATTTAAATTTACAAAAATATCGTTTTAATTGATCTCACAGCCCAGCCACAAACTTTCTGATAAGTAAAAGGGAAGAAGCGGTACTTATATCAAGATTATTTCTGTTTTTTGTTTAAACATTGTTAAAATCTGAAAATTGACTTTCGGCTGCTGCACTGCTATGCGGTAGACTAGCTATTGTAACCATATAGTCAGGCAACACCTTAAACATAATCTCTTTTCAAAATATTTTTCTGGGAACATAAACGCGATCAAAAGTCAACAACATCTTCATTGCCCTTCAGTTTTATATTTTTGGCAAACATAAGCTTTCCAAGCTCAGCGTTCAGAAATTCTATATGTTCTTATCATACTAAATAAAACTATTAACAAGTGGAAGGATTGTCGGATATTTTTCAGTTTTTACAATTATTCTAAAATTTTGTCAGTTAAATCAAACTGAATTTTCAGTTGATCACAAAATTCAACATAAAATGAAACTAAATACATTTTAGTCTGAAACAAATCTACTTCCATTTTACCTATTCCGATCTAACTCTTCGTCATTAAAAGATCTAAACAAAAATTCTGTGGGCCCGATTTTGAGAAAATTATAATTTTTTCCTTTTTGGCCAAGAAATTTTGTATTCCAGCTACTGTCAGTTTTGGTCCTAACAAAATGAGAAAAAAAACGGGTAGGGGGAATGTCCAAAAAACGCTAGGTACCAAGTTTAAAGAAAATCTACCCATCCGTTTAGGCTGTAGTCGAACAGACAGATAGACAGACAGACAGACGTTTTTGCAAGACCCACATTTTTCTCTTCCCTATCATCGTAATGAGAAGTTAGATCAAAATCTCCAATTCGATTTTTTTTACGAATTCATAACTTGCCATATAATATGTACATAGTACCTATATTCGCAAGTAAAAATAAATGACGTTAGATCTACTACATATGAAGTCTATTGGCAGCCCTGCTTGCTATAGGATAATCTGCCAACTAAATTCGTAACATGGTATATGACTTTTCTGAAAGGTTGTTTAAGCAATTACTTAATTTTATAATTGGTTTAAGGACCAATATCCTTAATTATCGAATAGAGTCCATTCACAATATAATAATTACTAAATAATAAGACCTGCAGTTAAAATAAAAATTGATTTAATTTTCATGGCATCCTAGTGTTTTTACAAATATTATTCCAATTTATTGGAGACTTAATACTGTGTGATATTCATCATGAATTTTTATTGATTGCCATCGGATATGAACAAAAAACTGAACTACATATTATTTTCTTCAACATATTTTTTTTTATTTATAAAAATTGATGAAAATAAAAATACTTTTGTTGATTTCATAAAGAAAATTGAATTTATTTATATGATAAAAACAACACAAAATTTTTGTTTAATTTTATTAGGTCGTAATTTTTTTTGTTTTGATTATTTTCTGCCAAAGCAAAAAATGCAAGCTCCTCTGCAAACAATTATATCAAATTACTGAAACAAAATAATATCCGTTGTGTACGTATCTTCATTTTGTTTGAATTTTTTTTTTATTTTTTATATTTTAAACAACAACAGGATGGTGGTATATAGACATATATAAAATATCAGAAGGACTTAATTGAAGCCTGTTTTCGACAAAACATTTTATTCAATGACAAAATTTAACAAATTATATTTTTTATTCTTTTTGAGATATAAATACAGCGAAGCAGAATATGCACACAAATTCATCAGAGTGTGAAAAAAAAGAGTTTCTAAAGTGGATTTACGTTTAAGCACTCACAATTATGCAGTTGTTAAGCCCTGAATTGGCCAACAAGTGAGCAGAAAACTGTTTTCAATGGAGCGTTTTAAATTTGGTAAAATATTTCTGTAGGTACACTAAGTGTCTGGGATGAAATTTTAAAATAATATGGGCTTAGATTTTAATATGTTGGGTATCATTTTTCGACTTGAAAAAGGGTTTTTTTTTGTTTTAATTAGGTTTAAAAAAAATGAAAATTCTCCAACGCAGGATAATTTTAAAAGAGCTTCGAGGGCGGATTTTAAGCGATACCCGACATTTTATTTTGTTGCTTCTAAATCTTGGTATCTACATATATACATCTCCAAAATTTCTCAAAGTTGTAAAGGGTGTTTTTTTTAGTCGTGTGGTTTTTAGGAAGAAATAAAACGCATATAGTTAAATGTTATGGACAAAACTTTAGCTTTATTATAAAGATAAGGGTTTGCCATTATGTTTTAAAAATGATTTTGGACAAGTGGCCGCCGCGGCTATCTCGAATAAATTTCAGCCGAGAGGCCCAATTTTCCACCACTTCTTGCAGCAATTGGGGCCGTATGTCAGCAATAACGAGCCGAATATTCTCTTCCAAGGCGTCAATCGTCTCGGGCTTATCTTGGACGAACTTGGAGGGCACGCCACAGGCCCACGACGCTAAATAATACACTCACCAAAAGTTTCCTTCGATAAATTGATTGTTTCGTTGGCTGTATGGCATGTAGCGCCGTCTTGTTGGAACCAAAAGTCGTCCACATCAACATCCTCCAATTCAGGCACGAAAAAGTCATTAATCATGGCTCTATAGCGTTCCCGATTGACTGTAACATTATGGCCGGCTTCATTTTTGAAGAAATATGGACCAATGATTCCCTCTGCCCATAAAGTACACGAAACAGTGACTTTTTAAGGATGTAACGGTGTCTCAACAATGACTTGAGGTTTACCTACACTCCAAATGCGGTAGTTTAGCTTATTGACGTAGCCATTTTCAGCTTCATCGCTGAAAAAAAAATTTCTTGTGAAAATCGGGGTCAACAACGATCTCGTTTCGAGCCCCTTTTTGCACAATTTGCAAACCTTGTTCAGGAGTAAGTCTATTAATTATAAAATGGCAAACTAAACTGAACATAAATCAAGTGACAGCTGTCAAAAAAATCAACTCCGAAAAAAGTATTGCCAGATTGAAAATCGCACGTCTAAAAAAACACCCTTTAGAATCTTTGGGTTTTGTCATTTTTGCAAGGCAGCATTATAAAGTTAAAAAAAATTAATTTGGTGGTCCGACAACTCGTAAAGAGACCGGGCCTAGTGACTTACAACTCTCATCCAATCATACTTGTGTCTTGTTTGTTTGCTCGATGACAATTCAAATCAAGTTAATATGGCCTTAAAGTCGACTTTTAAAATCTCCATTCCTAAAGTCTCTTTTAGGTACCTAGGTGGTGTTGATATAACTTACATTTCATTAACATTTTTGAACAGTCGGTGTTTTAATCGGTCGATATTTTTGTTCGACCTTATGTATAGTCGTTATTTATAAAGTCGAGTTACCGTACTCAATCCTTGTTTGTAGTCTTTACCCAACAATGCAAGGCTTTTTTCGTAATGCCTCGTTACCTTTGTAAGGGATGTGAGAACCAAATAATGAAACCTCAAGTTCATTGCACTTTTTGTTTTTTTTTTTAACTTAATTCTTAATTCACTTTAAGCATTTTAATTTATTATATAAAAAAATATAAATAAACGTGAATGCAGATCGTTTATATATTAAGCGATACTCCTTCTCGAAATCGAAATTAAGGTCAAAATAAATCAAAAATAAATCAACACACACTCTGGGATCAAGGTGAAATGAATTCAAGTTCCCAAAAATGAAAAACCATGGAAATAAAATGCTATAAATCCACAAAAAGAAAAACACAAAGCCGGAACAAGGTACAAGGACTATTTTTTTTTTTTAATGTGTATCATCAATCAAAATCAGATTATTTCAACAATGCAAAAAAAACAAAAAAAAATAAAGGAAAAAAAAAATAATCCTCTACAAGGATTAAAAAAAGGATTTAAATGCACTCGTTTTACTACTATACGTTGTTTGTTGGTGGTAAAAAAAATACAAATATATTTTTTTTTCTATATGAACCTGTAAAACGCGTTTCGGTAAATTGCGGTCATCCTCTTCTGTTATTTGAGTTCGATATGTGGGCCTTTCAAATACTGGTGGATTGTCGTTGACATCTTTGACATGGATTATTACCGTTGTATAGTTTTCCTTAAGATTATCCGATGCAGCTAAACGAAGTTCATACTATGATAGGGGCGGTTATATTTATCATTATAATTCATCATATTTCGGATTGGAATATTTTTTGATTGTTTGTTTTCGTGGCGCAGCGTCCAAGAGACACAAAGTTTGGAGAGAAAAAAGTTTCAAGTTGAATAAAAATTTATTTTAAAAAAAGTCTTACAAAAAAAATAAGAAAAAAAATTCAGCATACTTTTGGTACCTATATTAAAAGTTGTTTAAAAAGATTTTAAGGATATCATCTATAAGTTATTGACAAAAGAAAAACATGACATGAGGGTATTTTGTGATCAGTTTTGTTGGCAAAGTAGTTCACAGTGAATAATTAAGAGATTGTTTACTTTAACTTTTTTTTGAAGAGATTTCTTTAATTTTATATCAGAACTTTTTGATTAAATGTGATGGACCCAGCGCTAAACTAAGTTATAACAGAACTTTTGTTTAATAATTTTAAGACGCATTTGTTCCACTGTTATGGTAGGTATAGTGATAGCGAACTTTTTGACAGCCCATTCCAGTGACTTTAAATTGCCCGCTTCGGCTTGTTATTTTGAGTTTTTACTATAAATTTCTGTCCGCACTTATATATTCTTCAATTAATAAATATGGCATCACTCAAGTGACATTCTTTTGAAATTGAATAAAGTAAAGAGATGAGTGTTACCAATTGAATTGTATTAAAATGTAAACATAAATCAAAATTGGATATTTCAGCACAGCGCAAAGTGGTGGCAATGATTTTGCCCATGGACATTGGACGGTTGATGTCAATCATTATTGGCTTCGAATGGCACTATGCAATGGCATTGGGCGGCCATCATACACTATGGCAATCCATACGAGCGAACAGGAAGCTTGATAAGCTTGAAAATAAAGAATACGGAGTGAAGTATATAGTTGAAATTTAACACACTCAAGTTTCTTATTTCTATACATATTAATTGCCTGCACAGCATGGATAAGGAGATGCAACTGGAGCTTTAGTCGGACTAGCTGTCAAAATATTGAATACACAAAATTTCAATTTTGAGAACACAACGCAACGTAGCTGCAAACGGAGCTGCATCCACAGGACACAGGTGCAAAAGTTCACCAACTTTTAAATTTTTGCGTGCAGCATTTTTGACATTTAAAAGTTGATGGAGGCGAACCAATCCCATTCCAACTCTATGAGTGTTTATATAAGGGTTGAAATGAGCTTAAAGCTCTCTTCAATTCCTCATGTTTAAGAAATTCGCAAAAGATGCAATAAGCTAACCCAAAAAATGACATGAAAACATCAAATGTCAGAAAGCTGTACAGTTGCGTACAATACATTTTGCAGGTCCAGTTGCAGTATTCTATTTTGTTCAAGCTCAAGCAGTAAATAGGTTCTCAATTTTTCTTCAGTAGATATTGTTAAGGGTGAGCGCGATTGAAGAAAATTTACTCCTGAGTTAATCTGGTTGAGACTCTTCTAAAAATGCTAAAAAAATGAAATCCATATATAGCGAAATTTACGAGCTTCCAGCTCAATTGCGTCCGATTGATGATTTCGTCATAAAGCCTAGTATACGCTGCAAAACGATGCGAAACGAAAAAATCCCATACAAAAACAACACAACAAAAATCACAAACGAAATATTTCGTTCTCCTTTTCGTTCTGCAGTACGCTGTTCGATGCGCGAAATTGATAATTGTAGCAGATTATTCGGCGAAGTCTCCGCTGTTGTTACATTTGAGGTTTTTGTGTTTGTATTTATTGATTCTTTCATTACAGCATGGCTTCCTGTTATTTTTTTTCGTTTTTGATTGTTTTTTTTTTTTTTGCAAGATTGTCGACTTTTTCAAATGTCATTTTTTCGCTGCGGTTAACGTAAGCATTTCGCTGTCATGTTGGAGACCACCGACAAAATGCGTTTCACATCCGCAGCTTACTATAGGTTTCATTGTCTTCATGTTGTTATCTAACTATACATAAAGTGGATTTACTAGCTGAAAGTGTGTGTTTGGTATATAAATATATCGGAGCACTTGCTCAAGAATCCACTTCGCGGAGCAGGTTCTGCATATAGTGTGAATGAAGTTCTTAAGGAGGTACTATAGCATTTTGGTGGCACCTACTTAGATTTTTTTTACTGAGCATCTGCTTTGAGCATGTGCTCCATGTTTTTTTTTTATAGAAGTTTAAGTTGGTTCAACTTCTATTGCTTATAATTTCTCTTGCTACTTGCAATTTTAGTACCTCTCAACTTTGACGGTACTACAAACTATATAGCTACAGCATTGTACTCATCCAATTAGAGAATTTAGTAAGCCGCAACGGACCGGAAGTGTCTAATAATACGTGGAAGCATTTCAACCAAGTGTGTTGGATAAATGACAATCGATCCTTTTGTAATGAAAGATTTGTTCCTTAAAATTAAGCATCACCATATTAAAGCTTTTTCCGTGTAGAATCTCTTAAAGCAGTCTAATTTTGTCAGAGACACATAAAATTAATAAAATTCCATTTAACAAAAATAATCACTTGACATAGTACCTATTCGATCAATCCAAGTAATTTATTGTTTGCTGAGTGCATTTGCAACTTCTCAAAGCTCAATATAGCGACGGAGTGATAAATTCCCTCTATACCTACTATATATGCAATGCTACTTCTCAATCGTCCTTGTCATTCAACTTTTTTCAGTTTGACCACTTTTAAGATCCCACCAACTATATATACATCATGATGTTCTTCGAACAAAAGCCGCACCAATTAGTATCTGTTCATAGCAGAAAAGAGTGCAAAATTGTGATTATCCTTAAGTTATAGTAGGTATACCTATCTACGAATATGTTCGAATAGTTTCTGTTAGTGAAGTCGCCTTTTCCGTTTGGCTTCGTTTTTTTTTCACTTCATTTTTTTTTTTGTCAAAAACATTCCAATAGTTCAGTGTTTTTTGGATTTTTTTTTTTTGATTTTTTCGCTCGTTTTTATGCCTCAGCGAATTTCAAATTGACGATGTCCTTAATTCTTTTGTGAACAATGGAATAGCAGTTCTCTCTTTTTCTTTTTCCTTTTTTTTATTATTTGTGCTCAGCTCGTCCACTGATTTAAATGAAGTCATTACAGCCGGACGAACCTATCTATACCTACGAGTATTCATACATATACCTATATCTATGAATGTATAGGTATACATTTTGAATACTTATATGAATGAATGAAAATATGTTTGAATGTCCTTTAGGATTGATGAGAGTTCTTTAGCAATTCTATTGTGCTTGAATATTCGAAAAAACGGCGATTGTCTGCTTTCGTTTATATTTTTATCGATGGCAGTTTCAGAGATGGTAGAATTGTATCAATATTATAAATGAAGGGCAATTTTAATATTTTTTTTTTTTTTGTTATGGTTGTTGTTCGCTATAGGTGTACCTCCCTCGTGATGCCGCCCAGCATGACATTCGAATATTATTTAATTCAAAAGCACTAGCTATTTATAACTGTCGTCGGTTTTTATTCATCTGCGTAGGTATAGAATTTTCTTCTTTTGTGTATAAAAAAATGAAATATTGTTTGGTTTTGCACCTTTATAAGTGCACAGTTGTTATAGAATAGATTTAAATAAAAAGGAATAGCTATAGGTGAACAAAAAACTTACCCGTCTTCTTGTTTCGTAGTCAAGGGCCCCAGCTACATAAATGGCACCCGTCATATTTTTTACAGCAAAAGCACCACCTATGTTACCGCTTGTGATCTCGTATCGAATACGCGAGGCTATACAAAAAAGAAAAAAAAATACAAACCATGAGATGGGTATGAGAGAGAAGAAAATTATGAAAATGAATAATTTATAATAATTAACGGTTGTGCAAAAAAGGATGTCATAATAGGTAGGTACTTTTGTATACAAAAAAAAAAGATTGTAAGAAATTTATTTGCAGAGGGAACGTGGCATAACATTAACACAAAATTAAGTACGGTTGGTGACATTTTTAAGTGGTTTCCCTTCCTATTTTTTTTTTTTTTAATATTTGTCCATGTACATAATTTATTTAATATTTTAAGGAATTCTGCAAAATATTATTTAAAAAACACCAGGAACTAACGTACATAAATTATTTTTTTTTGTCAAAAGAAGTTTTCTGCATACAAGCTCTCATTAAGAGCTCAAAAGTCGGAGAATTAAAAGGTTTTACACACAAAGTTGAGTTGAAATATTTGTTTTGGGTTCCATGTGCGGAGCATGTTGTACAAGCTTCACAAACTTCATTGCAATTTGAATGTAAAATAAAACAATTAAATACAAATCAAATAGAATTGTCTGCTTGATTGGCTATTGATTAAAGCTATCAGTGTAGAGAATCCCGTTACTTTATTCAAAATCTATTATTATTCAAAAAAAGCTTTTACCAATAACCGAAATTAAAGGGTTTCTTAAAACTATCTGAGACTTAAAAAAATATGCACGACTGGATCGCACGAAAAACTGTAATGAAGCCACACAATGAAGCTGCACGTTAAAAGGCAAAAGTCCTTGAAACCTTTTTTTTTTTTTTGATAAAAAGTACAATATTGTTTAAGCCATTAAGAAGCAAGGGATTGCAAAATTACAACAAAATTAGTAAAACCATTGATAAGATGTACCTACGGCCATTTTATCAGAAAAATTTGAAGGTATGTCTGTTTCCGTAATGTGAATTTTTAGCTAAAACCTGAAACGCAGTTGTCTTACAATCACTTTGGTCATTACAGGCTCAGAGTTTATTCAGAGTTTATGGTTATATTCGTTTGTGAGAAAATTTGAAAAATCCAAAATTGTTGTATGGCAGTTAGGTATACCCATTTAAGATGAGCTAAAATAAAACTTCGAATTTACCCTCTAGAGAATCACATAAAAATGTTCTGTACCGAATTTGAAGCAAATTGGTTCACCCGTTTAGGCTCTAGCTCAAATTACATTGGTCCAACGGAAGCATAGACTGACCCGACCACAGTGGGGCAGCTCCATATAGTGCGATGATAAAAAGGTCATGATGAGTTTGATTTTTTTTTGTTTAAGGCTTATAGTGAAGGGTAGTCGAGCTATCAAAGTTGGAACAAATTGATAATCTATCTATGTAGGTCAAGTTATGTAGATTGAATGTTTTAAGTTTAGAAATTGAGAAAAAGTATTTCTGTGTTTTCAACAATTCGGTATGAAAAGAAGACAATTTGTTTAAGACTTTGTTTTACTTGATATCTTCTGTTGAGGCAAAAATGAAGCTACGGTCTGAGAATAGGTTAAGTTGAACGAATAGTTTTTCAATTCAATTATGTACAAAAAAATAAAAATATAAAAATAAAAAAATAAAATATTTGCTGGACTTTTTTTTCAATTTATATTTAAATGGCGTAAATATATTTAGTTGAAAAAAAATGTCTACCTAACTTCTTTTCATATTTGTAAAAATTAAAAATTGGTTAAAATATTCTTCAAGTTTTTTTTAGCTTATTATAAAATAAAGTAATTTTTAAATTGTTTCCATATTTTTTTTTTTTTTTTTTCAAATACTGTCCCAAATTTTTAAGGAACTTAAAATTCTACAGTTCATTTTTGACTTTTTGGATTGTTTATTAGATCAATCAGTTTGTGGTTTTTAAAATTGTCCAAATTCAAATCCACATTTTTAGCTCGGCCAGAGGCCAATAAAAAATGGTTTAAAAATGTATTCCGTCAACATTTGTACTATAGCTTTGTCATTTAGTATTCTACTATTATTCCTTGGTTATAAAAGCAAAAATTGGTAATTTTTATTACGTAAGAAAACATAAAATTTTATTATTTGTAAGTTTTTCGAGCTTTTAAAAAGTGATTAGAAGTACATTAAAAAACCTACCTATACAAAGGTAAAGTAGAAAAAAACAATCATTTGACTTGCCCTTTAACTTAAAAAAAAAAAACTGTTTCTCTTTGTTCATTGGCATCTTGTTTTAATTAATATTTCCAGTGTTCAAGAATAAAACAAGTCGGAAAACAAAGGGTGGTCCATAATGCACGATGTTAATTGTGAGTCACACCTTAATAACGTCGAGTTTTTTGCCCAACTTAATTTGACATTTCTTTGTTTCATTGTTTGACAAATTCAACCATGGAGAGGTACACAATTGAGCAGTGCGTTAAGATTTTTGAAGCCTTTAACGAAAATGGGCGTTCAAATCAAAATGCACTTCGTGATTTGTTTGGTCAGCATAATCGACCAAAATGTGTCCACAATCGGTAGAATTGTGCTCAAATTTCAGCAAAACGGATCTGTAGGAAATGTGAAAACACAAAGAGTGACTGTTTGGTGCGGTTTATGCGGTTTTTTTTTTTTTTTATTTTTTTATTTTTTTCTTTCCAAAAATTGAATATGTATACAAAATTGGATGAATAAAGCTTATAATAATAATAATAATAATAATGGGCTGGGGGCGACATCGGGCCGTACTTCTTCGAAAATCTTCGATCGGCCAAGCAGTTACCGTGAATGGTGTTCACTATCGCGAATCTTGTATCCAGAAATTGAGTGTATGGACCTGAACGATATGTGCTTCCAACAGGATGGAAGAAACAGTGGCTCTTTTGAGCGAGAAATTCAATGGCAGTGTTATCTCACGTCGGCGTAAAGGCGATATGTTAATTGGCCGCCACGATCATGTGATTTGACTTCTTTCTTTGGGGATATTTAAAAGAAAAAATGTACGTCAATAAGCCAAGAACAATTCAATAGCTAAAGGATGAGATAATTCGGCAAATTAACGACATTGGACCTCAATTATGTCTCAGAGTCATTGAAAATATGGACCATCGGATAGAGGTATGCCACCGAAGCCGTGGTGAGCATTTGGCTGATATTTTGTTCAACACATAATTGTCATATAGATCCTTCTATCATAATACAAATATTAAGATAATTCCCTGAAAACCTTTTGTTTTATTTACAATTAACATCATGCGTTTTCGTTATGGACCACCCTTTATTTATCATGCAAACAAAAAAATATTGATCAAAAGAAAAACTTTTTTTTTCGACCAGAGTCACATCAAAAATTTAAAATTAGCTTTCGAACGCTTTTAAACTAATTTACAATAAAATGGTATCGTTCACACCGAATGAAAAAAAACGCTTGTTTCTTCTGAAAAAAAATTGGCTCAATGATAATCCTTCATTCAACGAAAATCCATTGTCCATTTTCCGTCCTCCACTTGCCTTTGACAATAGTAGTGCGCAGACAAAACGAAAGCGCACTCCAGAATGAATGACAAAGTATAGGTACTGATCCAACAAATTAACTTTTTTTTTGTTGCGTAACTGGAGTAAGAGCTATAGTGTCCAAAAATATCCCTCACATTGTGATTTTTTAGCTGGTTTGGTTTTGGCAACACTGGTTTTGACAGCTGACGTGTGTTTAGTACCTTGTGTCACTGTCAAACAGCTTCAGTTTCGTTTGCAATTTAACCATGGATCGTCTTACAAATGAACAACGCTTGCAAATTATTGAATTTTACTATCAAAATTCGTGCTCGGTTCGAAATGTTCATCGCGCGCTGCTTCCATTTTATGATCGGCATTCTCGACCTTCTGAGCAGTCTATTCGGAAGATTGTGACCAAATTTCGCACCAAATTTACTTTGTTGGACATTAAACCACCAACACGTTTACGTACTGTGCGTAGTGAAGAAAATATTGCGGCCGTATCAGCTAGTGTGACAGAAGACCGCGAAATGTCGATTCGGCGCCGTTCCCAGCAGTTAGGCCTTTGTTACAGCACTACGTGGAAAATTTTGCGGAAGGATTTGGGCGTAAAGCCTTTTAAGATACAGCTGATGCAAGAACTAAAGCCAGCCAACCTACCACAACGCCGAATTTTTGGTGAATGGGCTCTTGGAAAGCTGGCCGAGGATCCGCTTTTTTATCGAAAAATTGTGTTCAGCGATGAGGCTCATTTTTGGTTGAATGGGTACGTAAATAAGCAAAATTGCCGCATTTGGAGTGAAGATCAGCCAGAAGCATTGCAACAGCTACCAATGCATCCCGAAAAAGCCACTGTTTGGTGCGGTTTATGGGCCGGCGGCATTATTGGGCCATATTGCTTCAAAGATGATGCGAATCGCAGCGTTACTGTCAATGGTGAACGCTACCGAGCGATGATAACAAACTTTTTTTTGCCCGAAATGGAAGTTCTTGACTTGCATGATATGTGGTTTCAACAAGACGGTGCCACATGCCACACAGCACGCGAAACAATGGCGCAATTGCGAGGCGAGTTTGGTGAACAGTTAATTTCACGTTTCGGGCCGGTCAATTGGCCGCCTAGATCGTGCGATTTGACACCATTAGATTATTTTTTGTGGGGGTATGTCAAGGCTAATGTCTAAAGGGACAAGCCCGCTTCGATTGACGCACTGGAAGCCAACATCCATGCATTCATTCGTGAGATACCGGCCGATATGTGTGAAAGAGTATGCCAGAATTGGACTCAGCGGATGGGCTACCTGAGACGCAGCCGCGGTCAACATTTGCATGAAATTATCTCTAAACATTAAATTGCAAGGTTCAAACTATCGATTCAAATAAATATTTCATTCATTTTTTCGAATTTTTTGTGTTTTTTTTTTTTTTAAAAGTTCTAAACCTCTTAAAAAATCACCCATTACTAACGTCAAAATAGTAGAGAAAAAGGCTTTTCTCATTTTTTTACGGTACCTATATCTAAAAAATCTGACCTGTGCCTATACGTTCTGTAACTCTCGCATGGTTAAAAGTGGTCGAGAAACGATGAAAAATGTAACAAAACTCATACGATTTGTTTCAATTTTCATCATTTCTCGACTGATTTTCTCGATGCGAGAGTTTCACAACGTAGGCACTGGATAGAGTAATTCTGAGTTTGGATTTGAATTTAGCATACCAAAAAAGTATAGTCTGGTTTCTATTACAACAAAATTGTAATTAATATCATAAAAGAACCAGTTTTGCCCCACTGTGCGACGCGACTTCAACGGACGGACGGTAGTGTTAGTTTTGATTACAACTTTGGATTTTGTTTTCACACGAAACCAATATACCTACTTGTTCTAAAAAAAAAAACAAGCAAAAATAAATAACGTGAAACAAAAAATAAAAACATGGAGTTTTTCCTTCTGGGACCCATACCTTTTTTTTTTAATTTCGAGAGGAAATACAATTGAGTCCTTATTGCTTTTATATTGTACACTCTCTGTAAGTCAATTATATTAGATCCCATGAACATTTTTTAATATCCTCCTTTACTGCGTATTTTAAAATCAAAATGTTCATTCTCGGTGGTATAACTTACAATAAGTTAAACAAGACATAATGACAGACACTGCGACACGCCTTTCTTTAATTAGTTCTCTAACCGTCATGACATCTGCTGTTAAGTTTTAATTAAAATCTGCAGGAAGTACATATATATGGGAATAAATCCAAAGCGTTGAGCGGAATTATGTCATCGCAAACTCCTATAACATGGAACCGCAAAAATTGAAATTTCCTATATCAAACTAACTCACATCACTATCACACATGCAAAATCATATAACCACCTCGGGGGGATTTTATTTCATTGCGGGGAAATGTTTATTATTAATATTTTTGTTTGTAATCACATGAAATTTATTAGCTGCACCGTACCAGTTCACTTCAGTGGTTTTAATATTTGGGTCATAATCAAAGTGAATATAAAAAAAACAAAGGCCTCTAAAGAGGAAAAGAAATATTGTAATGAATTTAAATTGCACTCGGATTATTTGAACCGCATAAGTCTTTGATGATGTCTCCATATTATCACAAGCACCACCAATGCAAATAAGTTTTTCTTTGTAAAGCAAAATTAAAATGATCCCTTTTCCGTTAACAGGGTAAAATATAGATACATATACGCCATTAGGATAATTGACTTTAGATATTTTATGTGTGAAGGTATACTTACACTCATCGTGATCTTTGGCGGTAACGGTAAGTACGGTATGTTGAATGTCTTCATTTTCATCGACCTCCGCCTCGTAAAGGGATTTGTCAAAGTAAGGTGGGTTATCGTTCTTGTCGGCAATTCCAATACGAATAAATTTAGTCACTGCAAAAAAAAATAAAAAATAAAAGTTAGTAAAAAAAAAAATACTTCAATCAATATAATTACATAGATATACATATAAAAAAATACTGATTAATTTTTTGTTTTATTAATTTAAGTGCTTAAACTTTTTCTTGTAAGCATTGGGGTTAGGTATACGAATAAAAGATTTATTCAAGCTAGAATCCGCCTTAATTCCAGTTTGTATACCTACTAATCATTCATTTGCTGTACATACATATACCTATACAAAATTGAATTAAACCTATTTTTAGATTTATTTACATTTTTTTCTCAACAGATATATATTTTGTAGACATACTGAACCCCAAACGTAAAATCACTCCACATTGTAAAAATTAAAAAAAAAAAAACAAAACACACGTTTCAATTTCAACTAAAAATACTCTCGTTACCAAATGGTTACCCAGGAACATCATTATCATTCGACCCTCTCCTTAATTTAATACTTCAGTGATCTAATTCCAATTTCAATAAATACATTTTTGAGGTCTAGACAACATTTTTAATATGTTAACATCTATATATGCCGGGGGTAGGGTAAACTAAAAACGTGGGTTTCACTCTCTAAAACGTAACGAGGTCATACTTTACGATGTAGCACATTAAGTTACGAAAGTCATCACAGTTGTAGGATATTGGGTAGGTTCAATGATAAAAATCTTAAGATCCCTTTCAATCAATCTCGTCCGTTTTGGAACCGTGCACGTAGTCAACAACGTCAGAACGACTTTGCATACTGATAAAAATAATATATGGATCCTCAAAACTGCGTTTAGCGGCTCAAATTAGTATGGTGATGATTAAAATCACCATATGGACGCACTTGCGCATGTATTGTGAGAAAGAGAGCTCACCATACATAGTGAAAGAAGCCTATCTCCTATCTGTCAAACCATTAAGTGTCAAATTTCTTTGGATTTGGAGGTTGGCTGCGGTGTCAATGAATTGAAACCGTGATTTTAGTGAGTTCCACTGAAAATTGCATCTTTAATATTCTATAAACGTCAGAATAAATAATTCGCCGGCTATCTTTCAAAATTAAAAAGTGACAATATATTGGAGGTGTCGTTCAGTATGAAATTAACACTAAAATTTGTGTAAGTTTTACTGGATGGAAAGATGAAGTCGCAAAAGGGGTAGAATCCGTCCTGCATACGCTTGTGTTTTTATGTGAGTACCTTCAGTAAAAAAAAATGAGACGCTTGGACAGACATTGATTTTTATAGAAATTAACCGTGAGTCCCGGCGGCACTGACACAATTTTGTATTTTTATTAATGTTCATTTCGGCTTTTCTCTTACTTATATGATATACGTAATATGAAGGTATATAGATACTATTTATGGCAAGTTATAAAGGGTCCGCCAAATAACTTCTTTTTTTTTTTTTGAGAATGGCGCAAAACATCGAGTGTAGCTTCGGTTGTGTGGCACGTAGCGCCGTGCTGTTGAAACCAAATGTTGTCAATATCCTCCTCTTCAATTTTTGTGAACAAAAATTCGTTCAACATGGCCCGATAACGATCGCCATTGACTGTAACGGCCAAACAGTGACTCGTTTTGGGTGTATCAGCTTTTCAATGTATGCGTGCGGGCTTTCTGTGCCCCAAATGCGACAATTCTGCTTGTTTACTACACGCCAAGATCAAAATGAGCTTCATCTGAAAAGATGATTTTTTTGGCAAAATCGGCATCTTCTCTAAGTCGATCGCAGGCCCACTTAGCGAAGTGTATACACAACCTTATTCGTTCAGCGGAAGGATAAAACTATAATTATCTGTCAAATCAGACATGAGCTAAGTGTTACCATTCACGAAATAAGCACCAGTTAAAAAAAAAAATCTGAACTCAAGACTTTGACGAAACTTGTTGATATTGCGATGGTAGGGAAGACGAAAAAAAAGGTCAAGCAAGTCTCGTCTTGCTCTAAAAATCATTGATATTTTGTCTGCATTTAAATGATCCTTGAAGCAATTAGCTAGCTTGTCCAAGACTGTATTCGAGCTATGAACATGTTTCCCTGTTTCCCGACGCTATCATCTCTTATAGTTTTAGGTGAAGTTTTCCAGCAAATCGTCCAGGTAGGTATTGCTTCCAGGTTGGTATATTTTCCAGAGTTCAATTTTAAGAAAAGTCACATCTCTCAGCTATATTTTTCTGCACTCTTCAAACAATGAATTTTTAGATCTGATAGCCGAAATTGCGACTTTACGAGTGATTTTTCCGGTGTGGCTATGTGGCTATATACATTACCTTAATTTTGTAGTTAAAATAAAGTGGCGAGGCTGGGGATTTCCTTCAATACTCATTATCGCAGTTGTGGGGACAAGTCGGAAAAGGAAACTGCCGTTCATTCCTCTGTAAATGCCCCCATATGACCAGAACGAGAGTACAATCATTTGGAATAGTTTTTCTTGACGACCTCAACGAACTTTCTGAAATGAAGATCGAAGACCTGATCTCTATCTTCAACGCGACGAAAAGATGCTGTATCCATTGAAATCCTAAGACCGCGCGAGAGGAATAACGTTTTCTAGGAATATACACATTTCCATCCACAGGCCAATACGAGTTATATTGTATCAAAACAGCGCACTCCAGCGTTAATTGGATGTGGATCACTGAGCTATGTTGCTCAGGGCCGCGATTTCTACCTACCTGCCTTGAAATTTTTAATTTTAATTTTTTCTTCAAAATCTTAGAAGAGTTATTTTTTTTCAAAATTTTAAGTTTGGAAATTAATTTTTCAATAACTATTCAAATTCAACACTAGATCAATTTTGATTTAAAAAAAATTCAAAGTTAATGGCTATAAAAAGCTAAAACATTAAATTGTAAGAGCGTTGCCGTTGTTTTCTAATATTATTTTTTCTATTTCAAGTATTTTTTTTTTAAAACGACCCTTCTATCTAGAAAGGATCATCGTTTATTTATGTCAAATATGCCCGTTGATGCACCTCTTTTGAAAATCCACATAGTTTCAGCAAAAAAAATCAATTTTCAAAAATGGGTGCCAAAAGAACTCTGCCCCCGAAAAATCAATTTGTTCAAATTTTTGTAATGTAATCATAGTTTTGGACTGTAATATCACCTTCAAAAATGTATCAAAATGTTAGAAAATATATGCTCTACAATTTTCTTAAATGATGGATTTCCCCAAAGGAAAGATGGTGTCCCGAAAATCTGCACTTAAGCTTTTCGAACAGCCCTCTTTCAGATACGAAAGAATGAGCTGTGCTATATTTTGTTCTGAAAAACAGCTGTATTTTGATTAAACTTTCCTGTATACAACCTTTACTTAGTTAAGGAATTCCACGGAACCATTAATAAACATTCAGAAACATCAGAGAATTTCTATAGTTTCTATAAAATCGATGAAATATTATGTAGAAGGTTTGTCGGAAACGAAAATATTGTAAGTTGGAGCTTTTTTAAACCTCTATCCTGCATTATTCCAAC
Organism: Leucozona laternaria; assembly: GCA_932273885.2. Taxonomy (NCBI): domain Eukaryota; kingdom Metazoa; phylum Arthropoda; class Insecta; order Diptera; family Syrphidae; genus Leucozona; species Leucozona laternaria. Next base: position 86,706,250 of record OW026368.1, on the reverse strand, counting down.
TGAGGTGAAAATTTACACGTCTTAAAATTTACAGCATGATAAAATCCTTAAATATAGAGATTATATTTAGTTTAAGACAAATCATTCAAACTCACAAGTTCATCAGTCTGTTGTTGAATAAGCCACTTCAATAATTTTTGACTTATTCTGTTGAAAATCAAATGCACAATTAACTTCTCAACAAGACCAAAGAATATCTTGTTTCTGTTAACCCAAACACTAAACTTCATTAAGAAATTTCTAGTGCGGTCACTTGAAATATTCAATTCAAAGCCCCCCCAAGCGTTAAGGATATTCGAGGATTTTGCATACACCATGTAGATTTTCCGCTCAAATGACATAAAATATTCCAGACATAGGTATAAAAGTATACATATATAAAAACTTCCTATTGTTTGAATAATTCAATTCATTTTATAACTCAAAATCATGTTTTCCACTTAACTGAATTGGAAGTCTGGAATTTTTTTTCTATATTATGTTTGAAATGTTTCCAATTCAATGAAAATAACTCTAGGACATTTTTTTTCAAATCAAATAAAACAAGACTTGGTAAAGATATTTCTTGAGAATGTTATTGGTGTCTGCCATCAGAATCTGATGTTTCAAACGAATAAAAAAATGTATAAGCTACTCAAATAAATATATAGTAAGTAAGGTACCTACGAACAAATAGAAATGTTCATCTATTTTGTCATCATTTTGACTTCATGTCCAGTCCAGTCGATGTGTCAACAAATTTGCAAAAAAACAAAAAAAAAACTTTTCATTTGATTTCGCCATTACACGGAAAACTTTTCAATTGGAAAAGTTATCGTTCCATCATAGCAATTCCACATCACGATTTTATTTTTTTATTTTGTAGGTATATACTATAAAATATTTTTGAGTTAAACATTGGAAATCATGTAATCATGAGATAAAAAGGTAGGACTTCGTTAACCTATTTTCATGGACACTCCGGGTCACTTGATTAAGATCGTTACACAATACCTTTCAATGACTATACCTACCTAGTACCTACCTATTGGATTACTGTTTATGTATTTCATATCTAGAGGGTATTTGTTACACTCTTGAGCGGAAAAAAAAGAAATAATTATTGCGGTTGGCTGCAGCTTAATGATTGAGCCAGCGCAACGCGAACTTGATCCAGTTCGCTGACAGTCGCAATGTGCGCGAACAGATCATCTGTGGGGGTTCTTTTAGAAAATCGTTCTAAAGGGTGTTTTGTTTTTCGACGTGTGGTTTTCAAGAAGAAATAAAACGCATATGATTTATTGTTATGGCCAATAATTTAGTTTTATTATAAAGATAAGGGTATGCCATTATGTTTTAAAAATGATTTCGGCCAAGTGGCCACCGCGGCTGGCTCGAATAAATTCCAGCCGAGAAGCCCAATTTTCGACCACTTTTTGCAGCAATTGGGGCCGTATGTCAGCAATAATAAGCCGATTATTCTCTTCCAAGGCGTCAATCGTCTCGGGCTTATCTGCGTAGACAAGCGACTTCACATAACCCTACAAAAATCAGTCCAGCGGTGTTAAATTGCACGATCTTGGAGGCCACGCCACAGGCCCACGAGGACGCGAGAAAATACGCTCACCAAAAGTTTCCTTCAATAAATTGATTGTTTCGTTGGCTGTATGACATGTAGCGCCGTCTTGTTGGAACCAAAGGTCGTCCACATCAGCATCCTCCAATTCAGCCACGAAAAAGTAATTAATCATGGCTGTATAGCGTTCCCCATTGACGGTAACATTATAGCCGGCTTCATTTTTGAAGAAATATGTACCAAAGATTCCCTCTACCCATAGAGCACACCAAACAGTGACTTTTTGAGTATGTAACGCGGCGTCTCAACAATTGGCTTGTGGATTACGATCACTCCAAATACTACAATTTTGCTTATTAACGTACCCATTCAACCAAAAATGATCTTCATCGAATATTGGAAGCAGCGTGCGATGCATCGCGCGAACCGAACCATTATTTTGGTAATAAACTTGCACGATTTGCAAACGTTGTTCAGGCGTCAATCTATTCATTATATGAAATGGCAAACCAAATTGAGCATAAATCAAGTGACAACTGTCAAAAAGACCAACTCCAAAAAAGTATTGCCAGATTGAAAACCACACGTCTAAAAAAACACACTCTATATCAGTATTTTAGTTTTGTTTAGTTTATTCGTTCTTTTACGAACGAAAATGATAAATTTCAATCAGCAAAAATGAACAAAAGTCATAGCCATACAAAACAATTTGTTTCTTTTAAGTTGGTAGGTAGGTAGGTACTAACATAGTACGTAAAAAACTATTGAAATTTTTAATTTACTCGCCGAATCTTTTTGAGACTTTTCGGCGATCGGGATTCTGGCATTCGGGATTTTGGCATTCTGGATTTTGTCCTTTCGGGATTTTGTTCATTCGGGATTTTGGATCTCGGGATTTTGGGCATTCGGGATATTGGGATTCGGAATTATATCCTCTTCCCAAGCCACACTTCCGACAAGTTCTTTTTTTATGCCGTAATAAATATTCAAAAACCTACAGGTGTCAAGTTAAATCTATAGTACCTATAGTACATTTGATATGGGAGTCTTTAATAATGTGAAATATCGATAATGCAAGATTTTTGAAGTTTTGAAATCTTTCAGTCGTAAGAAACCAACCCTGAACAATTTTCAAATTTGTCTATAGATGTGTATCTGATGAATTTAAACTCAGTCGTTGGCTGGTTTGTTTTTCTCTACAAGTATAATATTTCTTCCTATAGAATAAAGTTTTCATAATAATTTCAAGGGAAATCATTAACATGTTTCTGGTGGGGATTTCCTATATCCCTATTCCAAATATACGAATACACCTATTCATCAAAATATATGCCAGTCAAAAACTTCGAATACCTTTATCAAACACTGCAAACAAACTTCGGTTTTCATTTTGAGATAAATAAATTTATATAAAGACACCTACATACATAATATATTTTGGAAAAGTTTTTACGGTAAACAACTTTCTTCTTTTTTTTCTGAGTTAAACATATCCAAAACACCTGATGCTTGATTTCTGAATATATTATTTTTTTTTTTTTCAAATCGCAGTATCACTCTGGCAAAGTCGTATCTAAAACGAACCTGAGAATGTTATTGTATCTATGTCTATAGAGGAACAGAGGATTGATTGTATATCTTGTTATGAATTCTCAAGAGGTCAAGTGTTAATGATGGTGTCAAAAACAAACTCATTACTCATCTATCTTTTTTTCTGGCTCAGTTGAGTTTATTTCTTTGATGTGTTATTTGAATTTGGCAATTATAATGTCCCGTTTTGTAAATAATAAAATTTGAAACCCATATCCTGGCTGTCTGACAACAAGTTAAATAATAAGGATGTGAAACTTTCTCGGAGTCCTGATGGACAGTCAAAAATCACACAAACAGGCACACACACACATACAAACAAAAAAACACACATAAATAGAAGATCCGTCGTCGTCCCGTGCGTCCATTTCAGAAATTAGATTTTGAGTGCATGGTTGTTGATGATAAAGGATGTGAATAGTGATGATAATGAAGGTAGAGGAGAATGAGATGTGTAGGTATATATAAATAGTATACATAGGTTAAGTTTATATAGAGTATAGAGGAGAGCCTTTTGATGATGGTGATGTTGACACTCTTGTATGGTAATTATATTATGTATAAAGATGATGGCAGAATGGATGTCAAGAATTTACTCGATACGGATGCTGGTCACGTATTTCGTGACAATAATTTCCGACCGAGTGATTAAATTGAGGGAATTTTATTTAATTTCCTCTCGCTCTTTCTTCAATTCGCACAAGAGAGATAGTTAATTCCAGAAGGGTCAAGATCTATAGATGCGGAATATGGATTTTTCTTTCCTTTATAGTTAGAGCTACATATATTTTCCTATTGTAATTTTCTTTTGATGTTTATGGACCATTGTATAAGTACAAGAAAAGAGGCTTACATATATATGTACATACGTATATTAAGTTGGTTCAATGAGGGTGTCGACTGGTATAATTGATTTTAATTATTTCACTTGTGATAATTGAAGAGCATGAAAAAATAGATTCTTTTCAAATAATCAACATAGAAAGAGAGCAGGGATTAAAATGCTATGTATTCATTAGTTTATAATCATTTAGGTACCTATACAGTATACAAGGATACAAGGTTTTACTATCGAAGTATAAAGAAAAGCTGTTGTTTTTTGATTTAGTTGAATTTCTGTCAATATGCTTAGAGGTTGAAAAAAAATTTAAAATGCTACAAATAGAACCTTTGACATATATGTGAAAGATGTGCAAATGCACAGGGCGAAAAATTCTGGAGGCGCATTACCAGGAGCAAGAAAATGTAATAATATCTTGCGCAAACAAATATGTACTGCCATTTGCATTTTAAACATAAAACTTGTTCAAATATTCCCAAAATAACATCCATCACAACTGTGCTAAGTTATTTCTTGCACACTAACTAAATTCACTTTCGTTGTTGGAGAATTTAACTAAAAATATCCTAAATTAAAAATCCCACTAGACCTACGGATTGAAAGTCTACCTTCTGGGTAATGTGGAAAAGTCTTATGCATTGTGTATCAGTGCATGTATGCAAATTTAAAAAAGGCGTGCTTTCTACAAATCTCGCACAGGGCGCAAGTTTGGATGGGGCCGGCCCTGGTGGGTAACCTCTGTACCCACCATACCTTTAATATTTTTTTTATTTTGAATTCTACAACTTTTTCCTTTGAAGTTCTTGATGGCTGTGATTTTTTGTTTAAGGTCAGTACATTATAAACTGATTTTTGGTTAGTTTTTCGCCTTCTATCTTTTTTTCAGGTACTCACTAGGTAAAAATATTGTTGCCATTTTTCTTTTAATTAATAGATAACGTACTTTGCTTTTGATTAATAGTTAAAATTTTTTTTGAAAAATTGAAAAATTCCAAGGTACTTTCTGATGTTTAGCTGAATATTGAAAAGTTGGACCTAAATCTTTAAATTTTATATTTTTATTAAGCCATAAGAGGCAGTTTACATGTGGGGTTGTATAGTGTGGCGTGCATATAACTAGATTCCTTCCGTCTTCTCTTTTAAAATTACCACAAATTATCTGAATAATTTTATTCATTCAATAATAGTCTATTATTTCCCCGATCTCAGATCGATCTCAGTCTCAATCTTAAAGATCTGACCATCATTTTGTTACGGTCTTATTATTTACGCATTAAAAAAATGTGTTAACACAGTGCGAGCATTAGGAAAATAAGGAAGGATTTAATAGGTGATATTGATGAACATTGGTTTTGAAGTTCTGAATATCAAAATGAGAGGTAAAAATAGAGCCAAGCAAAGCATTCCTTCTTCTTGTAGTGCGGCTATAAAGAAAGAATCTCTATACACGTGACGGTACGTCCGAAGTGGGGCTCCAGGGTAGGTAAACTTCTTCAATGACAAGAGATAGCATTGAATTTTTGAAGCATTAAATTCTACGCAGTTTTGATAACCCATTCAAAAATTCTGTCGAGATCAGCAGAGTTATCGTATGCTGCCGCTTTAATTCCACATCCGAAAAGGACAAGGATGTGACTCTAGAAACGAATATGTAAAGCTGAGGGTATTGTCTTCAGAAAATAAATTTAATGGATTAGAAGTTTCAGACAGAAGATCGTTGATGAATATCAGATAAAGAGTCGGAGGCAAATCGGAGCCTTGGGGCACACCCAGCATTTATTTGATGAATATCAGACTTAAAACCATCCAATACTACTTGTATTGCTTGGTCCGAAAGGTAACTTCTAATCCAACGAAGAAGAAATTCATCTATACTAAAGGCACGTAGTTTCGATAAGAGAGCTTAATGATGCCAAACGCCATCAAACGCTTTTGAAATATCAAGTGCAATAATCTTAATTTCACCAAAGCGAAGTAAAAATTTGTGCCACTGTTCGGTGAGATATACTATACCATCAGATCACCAGTGTACCTATTGTGCTACGAAAGCCGTACAGACCGTCATTATAGGAAGCTTTAGTTTTTGAAGATATTTCTTAAGCTGGAAATTAACCAGCGTTTCCATGACCTTGGAAAGCAGGCAAGAGTGCAATTGGACGATAGTTTGAGGGAGAAGAGGATTCGCATTTTTTAGCGACAGGGTGGACAAAAATGCTGTTTTCCATCCACTATAGCAACCAGTAGAGTAGGACAGATGGAAAAGCTTATACCTCTTCAAAGTACGTTTACATTGCTTTAGACTTACTGTTAATTATGTATATAGATTTATTACTTGAACTAAACAAAAAATAGCTTTTTCTATCTTAATACGGAAAACAGATATACATGCCCGTGTTTCAAGTAACGGTTGGCCCGCCATCTAGTGTTTTTTTTTTTAATCATAGGTTATTTTGACTCTGACAGCTGTTTCACGCTCGAAATCTTGACAGAAAGTCAGTATCATACCTCCGCGGAATGAAACGAGTCAATTTACGCTTGAAAAACGTTGAGAAATATTGAAAAATTATTTCCTAAGTGAACGCTGTGTAACCCAAACAGTGCGTTTTGGGAAACGTGCAGCAGGCGCGGTGGGTGCTTCATTTCGGCCAAAACTTCTTTGGCCGAAATGAAGCACCCACCGCGCCTCATCATCGTCGGCTCGACAACCGGGGTCCGGTCCTGGCCTCCTTCAACAAGTCTCTCCACCCATCCCGGTCTCGAGCCGCCGCCATCCAGTTGCGCACCCCAAGGCTCCGGGCGTCCTGGTCTACGCCATCTCTCCAGCGCAAGCATGGTCTACCACGCTGTCGTCTACCATAGAATGTACCACAAAGAACTTTCCGAGCAGGTTCCTCTTCGCTCATGCGAGCTAGGTGCCCTGCCCACCGGAGTCTACCGAGCTTAATTTTTGTCACGATATCTGCTTCAAGGTAGATTGCGTACAATTCATGATTGTACCGTCTCCGGAATCGTCCTTCCTCACATATGGGGCCAACAATTCTCCTTAAGACTTTTCTCTCGAACGCGGCTAAGAGGTCGGAGTGCCTTTTGCTAAGCACCCAAGTCTCGGATCCATATGTGAGTACTGGCAGGACCATGGTCCTGTACAGCAGCAGTTTTGAAGTTATGGTGAGATTTCTGGATTTGAAGAGCTTTGACAGACTATAGTAGGCTCTGTTGGATTTGAGAAGCCGCCCGCGTATTTCTTCTTCTATATTGTTATCGGCTGCTACTATTGACCCAAGGTATTTAAAGGATTGCACCACTTCAAATTCGTGCTCCGCTACCTTGATTGTTTGACCAACTGTTCCTCTCGCATTCGACGCCACCATGTACTTTGTTTTACCTTCACTAATGTGCAGCCCCAGATTTTGTGCCGCCTGCTCGATCTGGATGAAGGAATCATGTACAGCTTGCTCAGTTCTTCCGATGATGTCGATGTCGTCTGCGTAAGCCAGTATCTGGCTGGACCTGTTGACGATGGTCCCTCTTGTTGCCGTGCCAGAGTCACGGATTGCTTTCTCCAACGCCAGGTTGAAGAGGAGGCAGGCCAAACCATCCCCTTGTCGGAGTCCATTAAAGATGTTGATTGGTTTGGATAGCAATCCGGCTATTTTTACTTGGCTTGTTACGTTGGTCATGGTCAACCTGCATAGTCGTGTCAATTTATTTGGGATGCCGAATTCTCTCATGGCTTTGTAAAGTTCTACCCTGGCTATGCTATCGTAGGCGGCCTTAAAGTCTATAAACAGGTGGTATGTTGACCCACCGCGCCTGCTGCACGCAAATTTGTGCAAAAAGTTCATGAGACTGGTATTCTAGTCGAGAAGCTTGTTGAGAAGCGAATGCATCCACATCAGAGAGTGACAGTTTAGTGCGGAGTGTGGAGTGGTGGCATCATTGGTTTTTTTCGAAAATCAGGCTGGGAACAACGTTTCGGTTAACGGTGGGCGTTACAGATTCATGTTAACCGATTTTTTTTTTTACTGAAATTGAAGACATGGATTTGGATGACCTTTGGTTCATGCAGGATGGCGCGCCATGCTACACAGCGCATGCCACAATCAATCATTAGGGCACCAAATTCCCAAATCTTGTTATCAGCCATCTTGGCGATGTCAATTGGCCGCCTGGGATCTGCGATTTGACACCTTTGGACTTTTTTTTTGTGAGGAACCGTGAAGGACCGATATTATGCTTACAATCCAGAAAGGATTCAAGCACTAAGGCCAACATCATCCAACCAATCCGTGAGCTACAGGCCGAAACCATTAAAATGGTCTTGGAAAATTGGAGTGACAGAATGCGCTTCTGCGAAGCCAGCCGAGGCAGCCACTTGAACGACGTTGTGTTCCATAATTAATGGGAGTGTTTGCTCTTACTAATAAAGCCATAATACTTGGAATAATTTAATTTTGGTCATTTTAATGCATTTTTAAATGTAGGTAATGTGTAAAAAACACAGAATTAAGTTTATAAAATTTGGGTTTTTTTTTTGTTCGACTTCCCATTTTAAATTCTTCTTGCCACGCTAGTGGTACCTTAAGTATACCTTTCGCGAGAATAGTAGGTAGGTACATAGGATTATTTCTTGCAAAAATATGTAATGACTGCGAACCAGTATTTTAAGTCAATTTACAATGTAATTCTACTAAAACTGACAGAAATGTTTCGATACCGACAGATGTGACTGGCATTCATTATTCTTACTGTACCTTCAGTGCACTTTATATTTCAAATTATGCTCATGCCATACCAATTAATTTTATTTTTGTAATTTAAGATGAAGTCACTGTAAGCTTGCGAAAAGGTTTTTAATTAAATTTCTCAGTGACATTATTAGTATTACTGACCATTAATTGCCTTTCACTTTGTCAACCAGAATTTAATTTACCTCCAAGCGTAAAACGCGAATAGTTTTTTTTTTATTGTATAAGCTGATTTTATCAACATCATCATAACCATAAACAACACTGTCTAAATAAGTATATATGAAAAACATCTGTGCCAAACTCTTAGCACACCACGAGTCCAACCGGTACAAGTGTTGAATATTGAATATAACATTTTCATTAAAATATGTAGTCCTTTCTTCTCAGCTTATATGTTGTATGTTTGTATGTCAAACGACCACGATGCCGATGGCAATGCCATCGCCCGCCATTTTGGCCCTGAGGTACATGTTGGCATAAATTTGAATTTGTTTTTTTTTTTTTTGGTATCAAGTGGTTGGATACGGTTTAAAAATTCCACGGATAAAGTAAAATATTTATTTTGTGTAAATATCTTTAGGGATTGAAATTTTCTAAGACATTTTTCCGCAACAAATATTTTTGTACGCTGCGGAAATATTAATCATCTCATACCTAGTGTACTATAATATAATGTAAATACTTTGAAGTTTGAATTTTATATAATTCCAACAAAATGCCTTCCATGGGTCTAAGACATAGCCATGTCAAAATAAAATGTCCCTTACTCTTATATACTTATGTATTTGTTCAGTACATTATATCTATGTAGGTATTATAAAATCCCTTGTCGATGATTTGATTAAGAAATTTATAAAGAAACTTTATGATGTGAACTAAAGAGTTACTTTTGAGGTAAATTAAAAGAAATTTTCCGTTAACCAGTTTTCCCATAAGAATTCTTTATGGTGGTTGTTTACTTTTTATGAAGTGAGAAATTAAGACGTTATGCTTCGGTTATATACGCTATTTCTATACATCATTTATTTAATTTATACGCCTTTTAAAGACAGAAATGATTCAAGCCTTCTTTAAGGGTTAACCTAATGTTGGCAGTTATTATTTATATCTGCCGATAAAATGTTTCTTTTAAAATAAATTAGAATTTGGATACGTACACGCGTACACGTATTTGATTTGATTTTGCTTTCTTAAATACAAAAAATATGCGTGACTATGGATTGCACGAACTTGCGCTTATGCACTTCCTTGCAAAATTATAACAAAATCGGTTTAACCAAGGATAAGATATACGCGAATAACCCAAAAATAAGATCATTTTCTCAAAAAAAACTTGTAATGCTTATTTCCGTTATGTGAATTTGTTGCCAAAATACTGAAACGCAGTCATTACAGGTACAAAGTTTAATTGAAATCGTTAAAGAAATTTTTGAGAAAAACTTAAAAATCATTGTGAAGCGGATCTTTCATTTTTCGGTTTCGAAAGTCAAGCTAAATAAAACACACATAGCGATACATTTTTGATGAAAATTTTATTTCATTATAAATTTTGAACTTTGGCATTAAGTGTGAAAAACAATATCATTCAAATGGCCGCCTGAGGAAGATTCGCAGCATGCTATTCTTTTGAGGTAATTTTTAACCACTTTTTCTCACATTTCGGTTGGTATCTCGACCATAACTTGAGTAAATAATATTGTTTTTTTTTTTTTTAAGCGTCTAGAGTTCGGGGATTATTCGCGTAAGCTTCACGGTCTTTTACGTAGCCCCACAGAAAAAATCTAACAGTGTCAAATCGCATGATCTTGGTGGCCAATTGACGTCGCCAAAACGTGAAATTACCCGACCAGGAAACTTCTCACGCAATAAAGCCATAATTCTTTAATTTTTTTCCCCGTCTTGTTGCAACCATACATAACGTCCAAGTCGTGATCTTCAATCGCCGCGCCGGCCAAAATAAATCGGTTATCATTCGACCAATTGCTGCAAACGACGGGAAATCGATTAATTCGGATCATCAGCAACACTTGCACTTGCAGCAGCAATATTTTCGACTGAGCGTGCATTACGATGATGCACAGGCCTTACGACATCAGTAACGCTTCCACTCTCTTCAAATTTCTTCACAATTTTACCGATTGCTTGCGTAGTCGGTCAATTATGACGACCATAATCATTGCGTAATGCGCGAAAAGTGGCTACGTTTGAATCACTACTTTTTTAGTAAGTTTTAATACCTTTAACGCGTTGTTCGATTGTTATGCGATCCATTATCATAAATGGCAAACATTCAACTAATATTATGACATTTCAAATAACAGCTGATTTGGACAGATGTCAAATACCAGCGCTGCCAACTTTAAACCTCGAAATGAATGACCCTGTAAATGATAACTATACAGGTTTTATAGATGAGCCATAACAATAACTCGAATTTTATTTTATTTAAAGGTTCTGAATCAAATTAGAAGCAAAAAGATCGTCCCGTTTTAGCTTCTGCTTGATGTACGGTGGACGGATAAACCGACGCCACCACCCCAATGGACGGTATGATAAAAATCCATTCATTGGACTTCTCCATCATCGTCTGATGAAAGTTTTTGTACACGAATGCTTGCCTAATAGAGCAAGTATACAAAGGGTATTCAAATCCAGCATCCCCGCATAAATATTTCATACTTGCAGAGATTACATAAGTTGGATTTGTTCAACTGACAAAAATATCATAAATCCAGTCAATTAGGTTTCAAATGCTTTTACATCAGTCACCTTGGATATTATATACATACATGAAAAATGTATATGGACCTGAGGTCATTAAGGCTCGTGAAAAACCATAATGGTCTCACCATAGCTAAATGTATTTCTTATCTTTACTTTCACACACTTTACTTAATGGTTGTAATTAAACATTTTTCGCCATTTTTTTAGCGTTGAACACCCCCCCCATACTCGCTTTTTACAGGCATAATTTAATCTCCATCGCAACAGCAGGAGCATCAGCTCTGTACTATAAGTACCTATACTCTTGGCCATGTTAATAGAATCCGCCAGAGACAATTAATAGAACCTCACGTCATTTTGTTCACACGTCGTCTCTCCTCCGGTTTATGCTGAGAGCTTATAAAAGGTTCAAGGAAACCAACCCAACCCGCATTGCATTGCCAAAATGATAACTCAATTAATTTTATCCTTTTGACAAGATTGATAGTATTGTGCTGTTAAATTATCCTAGATCCACCAAATGGTGTGCGAAAATTTACAACCGCATCCATAGAACAATCTGGGACGGTGGTGGCGGCACGCGCGTGGCATCGTCGCCGCCGTCGTTGAAACCGCTATATATACTTACCATCACGAAAAGGGAAGGATAATTTTAATTAACTTTCCAAACAAACTGTATATGAAACTATACACATCATAAGAAATGTGAAATAGCAATAATAAATATCCTTTAAATACAAATTTGAAAAAAAGGAAGAAAAACAAAGAACAAGAACACAATAATAGAAAAACAAAAATCCTCTAACGATATTAATCAAAAAAGTAAATTTTAACAATTCTCATTGCGATGCGGATCCGGATGTATGAATGTAAGGGTATGTCTGCATGTGTTTGCACACGACGTTTTATCCATTCATTTCTCTAAAAAATATGGAGTTTTTTTTAACAATTAGTTAGAAATATGTAGGTAGGTACTTTCTTTTGTTTTATTTTTTTGGAAACATTTATGCATCAAAGTTGTATCTAAATGTTATGTAGATGTATGTATGTATGTCGCGTTTTTATTTATAGTGAGTAGGAACACTTCAAATAGATTTTTTTTATAGTATATTTGTATGTTTGTTCATGTTTTATATATTTATTGCAGTGTAAAATTCATTACTCTAATTTTTCGCTGTTTGTTTTTTAACTCCGCGTATTTTTCGGAGCTTTTTCTAGTTAGTCACACATTTTATTTTTTTGTTTTATTGTTTTCTGGCATTCCTGTGAAAAAGATAAAAGGTTCAACAATTTTTTTTTGTTTTGTTGTTCGTATAAGGATTTATGTTTAAAAATTCTGAGATAAACAATAGAGTCCACCACTGTATTCACTGTCACCATCAATTTTATTAGGTAATATGGAAAAATGAGAAGCGGACAAAAATTTAGAGTTTTTTTTGGTTTGGTTTGCTGTTTTTTTTAGAAAAGTTTGGATTCAAAATCAGTGCTACGATGTATGATGTTTGTATTTGTGTTTGTGCAATGGAATAAAAATATAGAAACTCGAAATAATTATTTAAATCAGAACTTTGTTTTAAATATATTTATTTTGTTTATTGAATTTTAAACAAAAAAAATTAATATTGTATAGGAGCAGGCAATAATGTTAAGGCCGCTCAACACAATAACAGAGAAGAAACATGACCTGTGATTATATTGTATGTATTATTTCTTAAATGAGCTGTCATTCTAATTGTGAAATCATATTGTTTTGCTTTATGTTTACACGACTACGACTTTCAAATCGAGTTTCTCCAAAATAACTCGATATTATCACTTTTCTGGTTCTTACTTTCCTTTTGTAAATGTAATATCGAGCACAAGAATACAAAATGTTTAATGATTTCAACATTGAATTTAACACTTCCCATCACTAGAAATAAAATACAATAGCATATGCCTTCTCAAATGGAATTAGTTGCAGTCCTAATGTCCGAGAAATCGTAAATGCTTTTTCTTTTGAAAAACCATATATGAGTTCTATGAGTGCGTTTTTAGACGTGTGGTTTTCAAGAAGAAATAAAACGCATATATAATTTAATATTATGGCCAAAAATTTAGTTTTATTATAAAGATAAGGGTTTGCCATTATGTTTCAAAAATAATTTCGGGCAAGTCGACGCCGCGGCTGGCTCGAATTAATTCCAGCAGAGAGGCCCAATTTTCGACCACATTTTGCTGCAATTGGGGCCGTATGTCAGCAATAACGCGCCGAGTGTTCTCTTCCAAGGCGTCAATCGTCTCGGGCTTATCTGCGTAGACAAGCGACTTCACATAACCCCACAAAAAATAGTCCAGTGGTGTTAAATCGCACGATCATTGGAGGCCACGCCACAGGCCCACGACGCGAGATACTGCGCTCACCAAAAGTTTTCTTCAATAAATTGATTGTTTCGTTTGCTGTATGGCATCTAGCGCCGTCTTGGTGGAACCAAAGATCGTCCACATCAACATCCTCTAATTCAGGCACGAAAAAGTCATTAATCATGGCTCTATAGCGTTCCCGATTGACTGTAACATTATGGCCGGCTTAATTTTTGAAGATATATGGACCAATGATTCCTTCCCTCTGCCCATAGAGCACACCAAACAGTGACTTTTTGAGGATTTAACAGCGCTGCGTCTCAACAATGGCTTGTGGATTATGAACACTTCAAATACGACAATTTTGTTTATTAACGTACCCATTCAACAAAAAATGAACTTCATCGAATATTGGAAGCAGCGCGCGATGCATCGCGCGAACCGAACCATTATTTTGGTAATAAATTTGCACGATTTGCAAATGTTGTTCAGGAGTAGGTCTATTTATTATGAAATGGCAAACCAAACTGAGCTTAAATCAAGTGACGGATGTCAAAAAGACCAACTCCGAAAAAAGTGTTGCCAGACCACCAAAAAAACCACACGTCTTAAAAAAAACACTAGATAGCAGATGCAGTAGACCAGAAATTTGAATGATTCATAAACGCCGAAAGTTTCAGGCTTAACCTGAAATTTTGGAAAAAAAAATTACCTCTAAGGAACATAATTATTTTTGTAAATTTACCCGCTGAATGGTCAATACTATTCTTATTTTATAACTAAAGTCTCATTGAGAAGTTATGAATTTTGTAGGTTTGTTTTTTCGACCCAGGGTTTTCGGCACATGACACATGAGTTGAGCGATCGCAATTGAGTTGAGATGAAAAGAAGTTAAAGCGAAATGAAGAAGGAATGACTTCATTCTATTTATTTTGAATAAAACAAATAAATTGAAGAAACGACTCGCTGGAGGTTCAATAGTTTATTAGTATTGCAGACGCCCTACTTGCTTTTAGGTTAAGGAATACTTGGCTACTCGCCGCGCCGGTCCAGTCTGATGGTTACTAACCCTACTTCAAACATTATAAAACTAATTTTCACTTCAGCAAAATCTAGAATCAAGTTTTAATTTTGCATGAAATTTATACAAAACCAAATAGCTTAAGGTCATAATTATAGTTTTAATAACTCAAGGCTATATATCAAATGGGCTTAACTCGCAAATTGGCAATTATTGAAGACCTAAAATCATACGAATAATAATTTGAAAGTTTTGTTTTTTGAAACTTTAAATTGAATCTCAAGATTATAATTGGGTAGATATAGCGTATAGTATGTAAAAACTTGTTGTTTTTTTTGCATTTCCTTCCTTGCTAACTTCATTAAAAACTCACAGATATAAAATCATTTCTTATATGCATTGAATCTATACGAAAATTTTTCAAAACTTCACACTGAATAACTTTTACAACATTTTCCAAAGACATCCATGGTTTATGATACAAAAAAAAAAAAACTACGAACAAATTAATTGAAAGCATAAAAATACACCCAGACTTTTAATTAGAACAAGAAAAAAAAAATAAGAGCTAACAAATTTCTCGTCTTTAAAAATTGTTAAAAAGTTAAACAAGAATCCAAGAAGGCGGAAGCCAAATATGAACAAAAAAAAAACACATCTCTAGATGTTTGGGTGGAAAAATTCTTTCACTCCAAAAATTGTTAAAAGCCATATAAAAGCCAAAAATAATTTTCTATTCAAGAAAAGAAAGGGCGAACAAAAAATTGGAAAAGTATTTCTGCCGCAGCTATTAACCAAGTTCGCTATCTCTCAAAAAAAAAAGAGCAAAAGCTCGTCACTTCTTTTGTATTGTATGAGTATAAGCTCCCTTGGAAAAATAATAACGACGACATGAAATAAACGACAATGACATAAATGGGTGGTGTAAAATTTTTTTTTTTTAAGGCCTCCATCCCCAATACAGGGCTCAGTTCAAGCAACCGCCTAATTGCATTGTCCAGCCGCCTGGGAATAATTTCAGAGCATTTCCGGAAATCCACAACGTCCAATTCCGAAAATCCCATGACGCATCGCTTAAATTCCTATTTAAGGATCAACAATGTTGTGTGGTTTAATAGATGGTAGCCAGCAGTTGAGCACTGGTGGTGCGCGTCGCGCCGGCCGGCGGCGGGTTGAAAAAATACATTCCTTTATAAAAATATAATAATCATAAAACGGAAACGGAAACGATGGAAAAAGGACACACATTCGCCATTTTCTGAAGTTGCAATGTATACACACAATAATATTCGCCATTCCCATCATGATAATAGTAGAATTTATTTATATACCTATACATTTTTTTTGTACAACATGTCGAGTCCTAAAACTCATAACCGGAAAGCCAGTGCCGAAAAAAGAGTCCTTTGGATAAAGTGCCACCAGAAAAGAGGGAATAGCTTCATAACCCTGCTCAGGATCAGGATAACTTAGTTTAGGAGATTTTAGTTGTTGCTTTGTTGGTGTGGAGTGATTCTGGCGGTACCTATAGAAGGCGGTTAAAAAGGACAAGCAGTGGTTGTGATGTTGGCATTGCCAGTTGTTGGTGGCTGTGATGGGAGTAGTTGGGGTGGTTGTTGCATTATTGTATCGTTATATTGCTGTGTTGCACGCTCGGCCGTCACCGTAATAATAGATACACTTATAGCGCCTCTGGCTCGATGCCCAAGCTGATGATGCTGCCTGGCTTTTGGGACAAGTTTTCTAGCTATATACTTATGTGTTAGAGAGTACACTTCCTGTGGTCATGTTTCCATGATTCCAATCATTACGTTCTATTCGCTGCACAATATATACGAATACCATGCCCGTATGACGTAGGTGTATGCGTCCCACCAACAGCAATGTCCTTAGCAAAGTTCTTGTCATTGTCGGTAGTCGACTATACGGTCGGTGGAGGAATAGCAGTATTTAGAGCGGTAGTTAGTGGTGGCGGTCATTATTGCTGCCATATACGCTGTTGACAGTTTTCATCTGTGGACCACAAAGTGTAGGTACCAGTCTAGAAAGTTTTCAGAGTGTATCCTTTCTTTTTATTTTGTACTCCAGTTTATTTTTTTTATGAATTTCGTTATTGTGTGTTTCTTCATTTCTATTATTCTGACTTATCCGCTCTTCGATTGGTCTCGGAACAAGCAAAGCTTCGAGGTCTTTTGCTAAAAGGCATTTTCAATTTTTTATATCACCCCAAATTGAATTTTTTTCAGTGCTTAGAAATTGGTTTTGACGATGTTGATAGTAACACTTTTGTCACATACTCTGTTCTATGTGTGATTTAACCTCCATTGTTCTTATGACTTAAAAGCCTGGCATAGAAGTAGGTAGCTTTTAAACCATTGATATAATAATTGCTTTTGAGTATGGTCAATTTTATTTATGGCTTTTAGAAACACTTTACATAAAATTAAGAAATGGTTCTGAAGCTTTTAATTTTTTTATTTCATAGGTCTGATCTTATCAGATTTGTTTTTGATGCAATTGTGGTAGCAGCCTGTGGCGTAAGAAATGGTTAGTGAGTAGGACTGTCAGGGAAAATCGTGGGATCGAGTCCTAGCCTAGCTTAAACCTCTGCCACTTAAAACCAATTTTTTTTTTCAAGGGTACCTACCAACTGTCTCTCTGTTGCGAGGAAAGTATATCTTTTCAAAAATAAGTAGTTACCTCTCACCTTAGCCATTCCCCTCCATTTATGCCTATAACACGCACAAAATGGTTGAGAATTATTGTTAGTCACTATAGACCCTAGCTCTCCACGAAACGTGGGTGGCGCTGCCAATTTTTTTTATTCTACTATAGTGCAACTTGAAAACCATATAAATTTCTAGTCTCAGGTCAAACACGGCTGTGGGCTATTATCACCCATATGTGGGATATTTAAAAAAAAAGGTCCTAACTTTCTAGATGGTATACCTTTTTTTTAAGGTATAGCCTAGTATAGTCTACTTTTCTTGAGAATAACCCACATAAGAGGGGCTATAAGATCCCGTATCCAACAAACTCTTTCAAGGTAAATAGTGCCCAAAAAGATATAGCAGGTTGCAAAAATGTCCAAAAATTAGTCCTTTATTATTTTGATGAAAAACAATTCTAAAAATTGGGAACCTTCTTGCTGCTCTCTATCTTTTTGGGCACTAACTACAAATAATTCGACCTCAGGCAGGAGATTTTCAATTCGCTATGTGCGAACCCGCGAACCCGCGAACTGAACCATTTGTTTGGTAATAAATTTGCACTATTTACAAACATTGTTCAGGAGTAATGTGCGGTTTCAAAAATATTTAACAGGCTTTTTAAATTTTTAAATGACGTATTTTGTATGGAACAAACGTCATTTTATGATTTAAAAGCCTATTAAATAGTTAAAAGGGCTTTATGAAATAGGCCATAAGTCTATTAATTATGAAATGGCAAACCCAACTGAATAAAAATCAAGTGACAACTGTCAAAAAGACTAACTCCGTAAAAAGTATTGCCAGATTGAAAACTACGTGTCTAAAAAAACACCCTTTATATACGTACATACCTCTGCTTCTGTAGTTTATTTTTTGAATGCATATGGAAAAAGAAAAAACAATTAAGTGGATTTGGAAGGGAAGTTTTAAAATACTCCTTTGAAAATGTTGAAAAAGACAAGTTTCCAAAACAATTAAGAGAATTTTATTTTTAATTTAATTTGATCTGCCTAAAGCAAAAGTTCTAAGAACGACGCCATTTTCAGCTTCTACTTCAGGTCACATATTAGTCTTAGATATTATATATTGGTAAACCACATTGATTACATTATCCTGATATCATTCGCGGTTAAAGGACCCATTAGGATAATTCAATTTCAAATGCCACCGCACATAATAATTTAGTTCAACTGATGATGGTGGTGTTTTTGTATATTATAATTCGATTTCTCCAAAGTGGCTAGATTCATTGTAATTATAAAATACAGAATTTAATCCATGTCAAAGTTTGAAACACCAAAAACCACCCCGGGCTATGGTTTGGTCCAGTGTTGTTCAAGAATTACCACACTTATACTATTAATTTGAGTCGCAACAAAACCACGCTATACCAAGAATCTATATGGAGGTCCTATATAAGCATTGAGATGTTAAGGTAAATTTAATGCCTTATATGTATAGGTACCTCTATATTATTGTTATGGCACACATGTTATGAAGATATATTTATACGTGTTGTAGTATATCCATATTTATTTATAATCCGTTTTCTGAAACTAATAGAGAATGTAATAAATATCATAAACCACCGGGGAAAAGGAGCATCCGCCATTGGTTATAGTTACACCTTCAGATGTGGTGTGGATTCGCATTAGTAACAGTACAGCAAATGTATATCCACAACATTCAACATTAACATCATGGAGCCGGGTCCACCTCAACCAGAATAATATAGCACAACACAGCGTATATAGTGGTTTGGTTTACCTAGGAATTACCGCACATTAATTCAAAGAACAGAAAGTCATCTAGGACATTATCGTCATTCATACTCTTTACTCTCTCTCTCTCTATCTCTCTTACTATTTCTATCTGTAGACCAAACATATTTCCTTCCTTCTGGTTATGCTACATAAAGCAAAAGTTATTACTTCAGTCACTATATAGGTATACAAATAGACATTTACTTGTTTTATTCCAGAATTGCTATCATTTTGGCCATAGAGCCCTTCCTGTCATTCCCCATATAAAACCCGAAAACGAAGAAGAACGATCTCTGGAGAAATATTTATCTCTCTCGTCATAAGCAATTTCAACTTTGCGGTAAAAGCTATGGTTTTATCACTTTGCCCCTTCCTAGGGTTAATTAAGAGAGGAAATAATACATGTGCTTTCTCATCATCATCATCATCATCATCATCATCATCATCATCATCACCGCCGCCCGTTGTTATCATAATCGAAAACAATCAAATCAATTTTCTAGGTATCTAGTTTTGTAAATATATAGCTTTTGAACAGATGAATATATGGAAATGCAGGATACAAATGGACCATAAATCATTCTTGTGCGGTGACACAAAATCAAATGAAAGATAAATTCAGATTCTTAACTTTTGAATTAAAATTATATATTGGTCAATCTATTTTCGGCGAGATAAGAAAACTGATTTGATGATGTTAATAGGTAGGTAATTAAGTTAAGAGTAAAATATTCGAAGTTTGCTTCTGCACCTGTTTTGGAAACAACGCCATTTTGAAAATGTTTCACTCTGTTTGTTTTCTTTAGTTCTATGGCCAGGGCTAGAGAACCCAATCGCAAAAGGAAACTTTTTTCCATCAGACACTTTCATTATTTATGAAAGAAGGTCACGAAGTTAGGGTAGTGAACAAAATTTCCCCCGGTGAACGGTTTGGAGAGATATTCTTGACATTTTTGTTCTGTGAGGCACAAAAGACCTTCTGATGATGTGTGGCTTGAATGTCGAAGCCAGTTGGCATTATGCACATTGAAATCGCCCGTAACTACGATTTCAGTGTGTTGGTTGTTTGACACAATTCCTTGTATGCAATCTGACAGCAAATCGAACTGGTTGAGGGTTGAGTAACTGTCAAGATTTGGACTTCTGTAAACGAAACAGTATAGTGGATGAACGTTCAATTTAAGCCACATTAGATTAAAGTCCGTTCGGGAATATTGGCTGTATGGGGGAAGAGTCTGATATAAGCAACATTTTTCCTAATATAAATGACGATACCGTGGTGTGAAATAAAAAGAGGCACTAAACTATAACCAGGAAGGTTAAACTCTGACGGATCAGTGTTTGCACCTACCTGGGTTTCATTTAGTGCGAAAATAGCTGCTTTAAATTTTTCGGCATGAACGTAAACCGCAAAGAAATTTTTTTCTTAGTCCACGATGCACAACATTTCTGTGAAATACCCATGTGCTTTAAAATATCGTGGGTCATAGTTGACCCAACTGGAGCGCTCACCGGGCTTAGCAAATTAAGGGAACACAATTTTGTTTAGTTTTTTTTTTAAGTATTTTTTGAAGAGCTGTATAAGTCTTTCTGAAGATTGGTGGTATTGAAATGAAATTAAAAGCATTCTTAAGCTTGATTTATATTTTTTTGAGCTGAGATCTTTAAGTAGATGATTTTTTTTTTCAGATACCGTTGTTGCGCAAACATGAAAAAAATCATGAGACAAAGCGTCATTTTTTTTTTTTGAAAATTTTGTTTGAATTAATTAAATGAATTTGCCAGATAAATTATTATTCACCTTAAATAAGTGTTATCCTTTGATTTTTGTTTTTTGAGATATCATACTTTGGATTAACAAACGGGACTACATATTCACTTTGGTCACCCATATCTCAACAAAAAATATTCACGACTGCATCGGACGAACTAACTGGTTAATAACTGTAATATTATAGCCATATACACTGAAGATGCATGTTAATGGTTAACAATGAAATCATGACATCTTTAACGAGAAAATGTTAAAAATTCAATAGTAATAAAAAATGATGTTTTGTTTATTTAAAAAAATCTGTTTTCAAAATTTTAAAATGAAAAAAAAATTTGAACTACTGAGATGCACCAGATTGCAAAATAATAGCAAAATTGGTTTAACCGCTAAATACCTAATACCTAAGGTAATAAGCAAAACATATATGAACATTTTATTAAAAAAAAAAACTGAAATGCCTATTTCCGTTGTGTGAATTTTGTTTTTCAAAAACCTTAAAATCAGTTTTCTTACATCTACTTTAGTCAATACAGGTACGAAGTTTATTTAAAATCGTAAGACAGTTTTCAAAAAATAAAATTGAAAAAAACAAAAATATTGTATCACTAGCTGACCCGGCAAACGTTGTTTTGCCATATAAATTATTTCTTGTGAATATTTTAGTAGTCAATGATTGAAAGAAGAATGCTGCGCTGTGAACGATGACGGCCTATTCTAATCGTCTCTGTTGATTTCGTTCAGCTCGTGCCTTTTGTGACTCACATTTTCAATATCCTGTTGAATTTGTTCGCCTGTTCTTTCTTCTATTTCGCATGTCTGTAGATCTAGCTGTTCGGCCCAAATCAGACCCTTTGCGTCTTGCTAATAGATCAAATTGAAGTTCTTATTGGCAGAACAGTATACTGATAATGTACCTATTTGTTCTTTTATTATTTTACCTACCTTTCACAATTTATTATAAAATACACCGGTAGACGCCTGGCGTCTGGTCGAGTGGTGGGTAACTTGTGATGTTTGAAAATTATTAAAGTACTAATATCGCTATTAAAACATAGGGGTTAGTGGTAGAAGGGTAAAAATTTAGGACGGTATATATTTTTACTTGCTCTATAGGGCAAGTATTGGTTTCGTGTACAAAAAAAATTTCGATTTTATAATCAAATCACTACGATAATCGAGAAGTCCGAAAAAGTGGGTTTCGTCATGCCGTCCGTCGCGTCGGTCTGTGCGTCTGTTCGTCGCGTGCGTCAATGCGTCCACTGCAATTTGAGCTAGAGCTTAAACGGGTGGACAGATTTGCTTCAAATTTGGTAAAGAGCATTTTTATGTGATTCCCTAGAGGGAAAATTCGAATTTGTGTTTTAGCGCATCTAAACGGGTAGCTGCCATACAAATATTTTGGTTTCTTCAAATTTTCTCGAAAACGGCTCTTACGATTTTGATTAAACTTCTAATAATCAACTAAATTGTAAGAAAACTGCATCTCAGGTTTTTCTCAAAAAATTCACATAACGGAATTAGGTATTCCACGTTTTTTGAGAAAATGGTCTTATTTTTGGGTTATTCCCATATATCTTTGCCATGGTTGAATCGATTTTGTTATAATGTTGCCATCTGATGCTTCTCAGTAATTTAAACAATAACGCATTTAAAAACTTTTAAAAACAAAAAAAAATCAAAGGAAAAATCAATTTTTTAGTGCTTTTGACTCTTTTAATATTTACTCGTTAAAAGTATACAGCATGCATCTTCAATGTAGGGTTACATAAATTATTTAACCACAAGAGCAAGTTCGTGCGATCAAGTCGCGCATATTTTTTTTAATGCCGAATCATACAAAAATTATAACAACAAATTTTGTCCAAAAAATAAATCAAAATTTGGGGTGGACCATACCCTTATCACTGAGGGGTATGAAAATAGTTTACGTCCTATTCTCAGACTTACTGAATATACACACAATAGTTGGTCAAGCCGTTTCGGAGAAGTTTTGTTACAAAAACTCTGACACGAGAATTTTATATATTAGAGAGATATGTTTATTGATAAAAATGGGCTAAATCAAAAATTCGAATTTTTCGTCTAGGGAATCACACAGAAATACTCTGTACCAAATTTGAAGCCGTTAAGGCTCTAACTCATATTACAGTGGCCACACAGAACCAACAGATGCACATAAGCACGTAAACACACACGCACAGACCGACGCACGGACAGCATGACGTGACTCACGAAACCCACTTTTTTGGATTTCTCGATCATCGTAGTGTTAGTTTTAATTACAGTAACGAAACTTTTTTTTTACACGAAACCACAATAGGTATACCTATGTAGGTACTTCCGATATCAAAAATTTGAATGACCTGTTTGCGGATTTAAGGTTACCTTCAATAACGATGGAAGAAATTTTATCTCGGTAATACTCGCGCTTCTATATGAATACTCATTATTTTACCTTTTTAGACGTACCTTTAACTACCCACTGTCGTCGAATAGAGTTTTATTCTTCTTACATTTTGCATCCGCTTTGTTATCTTTGTTATAACAGAAATTAAAAAAGAAAAAAAAAATGAAGGTGGTAGGTACACCTTTTAAGTTCTATCCTATTTCTTTATAGCTCGTCATTTTAACGGTAGTCAGTAGGTATACCTATATACGTCAACAAAATCACTATCCTCTCCAGGTTTCATCAAGCAACCATTTACCAGTCATGTATAGTGAAATTTACAAAAGAACCGCGAAGGTTTAAGTAACACGGATTTCCTGAGCCAGAAGTTTATTTTTCTATAAAATAAAAGAACACCACCAATTAAGGGCTTTTGACTCACCGTATTGAATTTTTTCACAGCTTTTATTCTTTTTATCACAAGCATTGCATCAATTTAAAGACTGAACAAGACTTAGGGCCAGTTTCACAGTCAGAAAAGTGGCACTTAAGTGGGCAATGTGAATGATTAATTCCCAATATCACAGTGCACTGCTACCTGAATAAGTGGCACGTAAGTCTCCGATGTTGGTGACTTAAGTTCCACTTACGCTGGATATGAAATTTAGCTTAAATTCCTAATATGGGAAACTTTAGTGCCACTTATTACGGTAAGTGTAGACTGTGAAACTGGCCCTAAGAGTCGACTGTGAAACTGGCCCTTAACCATGAAAAAAGAAAAATATGGACGGATGATTTCAAAGAAGAGTTATTTTTTTTTTAAGGTTTGGTCGAACTTCGTAATTTTGTTAGAATGAGAATTTGTGAGAAAATGTCATATAATACCACGCGCGCTGTTTCACCGGAAGTACAAACACAGTTTTACGGCGGGCCGCGGGTTGCTCAACAATTGACCAAACCAAAAAATGCTTTTCTCCCCAGAATGTGAATATAATAAGAAAAAAATAAAAAAATTGTTTTAGTGCATTCAAAGTGCTCAAAAAAGTAGGTACTTACTCCAGGGATTTTATACCCACATTAAAAAAATATCCGTCAGAAATTAAAAAGGAACCAGCGAAATGAAAGCTGTTGATTCTCGTTTATACACACCACGTCGGTCGGCGTCGTCATGTCGTCGGTGTTTTGCAATTACAGCCTTATTTGTTGTTTTACCTTTGTCTTTTATATCAGTCAAGCGTAAGTTAATTATAATTTTTTTTTGACTGTTTGATGAAAGCACTCACTCACTCTACTCACTCACTTCTACATACGCTTCTTGATGTGAGTAATTTTATATACCAACTCACGGGGGAAAAGCCTTTTAATTAATACCCTTTTAATTGAAAGGAAATTCATTCTCTTATTGAAGGATTTTAATTAATTTGTAATTTTTTTTATGAAATTCACAACTGCAAGTAGAGG
This sequence comes from Leucozona laternaria, assembly GCA_932273885.2. Classification (NCBI taxonomy): domain Eukaryota; kingdom Metazoa; phylum Arthropoda; class Insecta; order Diptera; family Syrphidae; genus Leucozona; species Leucozona laternaria. The sequence goes on along the minus strand of OW026368.1, from coordinate 86,681,330 downwards.
ATTATGGGTTGTCTTGCAAATAAAAAAAATCTTAAAGGTGGACACGACACAATATTAATTATGACCACTCGAGTGAATTGCGGGTCAGGTGGATTTCATCCCTGTGAAAATGAAAAATTAATTTGCTTTCTGTTGTTTTTTTTTTTTCTTTTATTGGGGATTGGGGGTTAATGATCGAAATGAAATCTCTCGGTAATTCAACAACCTGTCGAATACTTTAACAGACATCCCAGAAGACTTGAAGAATTTTAATGGTTATTTCAAAACTCCCAGTCATAGATTCTGTGAATTGAATGAAGAGGCTGTTGAGCTATTTTAGGAATTCCTAACTAAGTACCTACTTCATCAAACTTAGTACTTTTTTTAATCAATAAACAAACGTTTTAAGACTTCAATTTATATTCGTAATTGGCTTGAGAGATTGTATGAAAAGTGAAAAGTCATGTATGTATAGACTACTATCGATGTCAAGGAGAGTATTATAGTGAGAAATACAGGGTGTTTTGTTAGACGTGTGGTTTTTCAGAAGAATTAAAACGCATACAATTTAATGTTATATCCATGAATTTAGCTTTATTATAAAGATAAGGGTTTGCCATTATCTTTTAAAAATGATTTCGGGCAAGTGGCCGCCACGGCCACTCGACAGCTCCAATTGTTGCGCGCGATGGCAGATGGACTCATTCGGGTCTTCTTCGATACTCTGCTCTACAGCAGCAATAGTGTTTTCGGTGCGCACTGTATACAAAGTCTCTGAGGATGCGCATTATCCACTATAGTGCAAAATCGATCAATGGTTGCTCAAATTTATGCGATTTTGCGATTATGTCGACCGAATATTGGACGCAGCGCGCGATGCATCGCGCGAACCGAAACATTTTTTTGGTCATAAATTTGCACGATTTGCAAACGTTGTTCAGGAGTAAGTCTATTTATTATGAAATGGCAAACCAAATTGAGCATAAATAAAGTAACAGCTGTCAAAAAGACCAACTCCGAAAGAAGTATTGCCAGATTGAAAACCACACGTCTAAAAAAATCGAAATTAATTTCTAAATTAGAAAAGTCGAGCGAATTATGTTAATATACGAGTATGCGGAATTATTTTTCGATATACAGTAGACGCTCAATATAGTGAATCTCGGAAGAGTGAACTATCCAGTATAGTGGACATACTAAATTTTATACAGACTACTCTTAATAGTGAACAAATCTCGATATAGTGAACACGATTTTTTTTCAGGATTTATGGTGGATTTACATTGATCTTCATGTGAGCTCTGCAAAGAAACAGGGATGTAAGATACCTATAAAAGTTACATCTGTTTAATAGAGAGAGAAGACAAAAATGCAGAGATCTTCATAGTCTTGTCGGATATCGAAGAAGCCGAAAATGAAAATTGTGAAGATGTGCAATTGGTTTCAAGTCAATGTTTTCCAGCATGTTCGGTTTCATCTAAAGATGGTGTTATTTTTTTTGACAAGGTGATTGAGTGGGCAGGACATAATAATACACATTTTTCTGATATTTTAGTTATTAAACGTTTGGAGGAAAAGGCAATCCAAATGACAAATTATTTTTCTAAAATGTAATTCTTATAAAAAAAAACTAATTTCTACATCGAGTATGTTTGTTATATGGAGTGTGTTTTGTTATTTATGAATAATAAAGTTTATTTTACCTTATTTTTAATGTTAAGTGTTTATGTTTTTTCTGAATTTAATGAAACTTAACACTGATCAAAATATTCATCTTGTATCAAATTCAGGTATGGAAATGAGTCATTTTAGCGTCTCTCTCGAAATAGTGAACAATCTCGAAAAAGTGAACAGGGCTGGTTTTAATTACTTCACTATATCGAGCGTCTACTGTATATCAAATCAGCGGCGTGGGTATGATCTACCTCGTAAGGCTCGTGCATCATCGTAATGCGCGCTCAGTCGTAAATATTGCTTCTGCAAGTGCAAGTGCAAGTGTTGCTGATGATCCGAATTTATCGATTTCCCGGCGTTTGCAGCAATTGGTCGAATGATAACCGATTTTTTTTGGCCGGCGCGGCGATTGAAGATCATGACTTGGACGTTATGTATGGTTGCAACAAGACGGGGGAAAACAAAATAAAGAATTATGGCTTTATTGCGTGAGAAGTTTCCTGGTGGCGTAATTTCACGTTTTGGCGACGTCAAATGGCCACCATGATCATGCGATTTGACACCGTTAGATTTTTTGCTGTGGGGCTACGTAGAAGACCATGCTTACGTGAATAATCCCCGAACTCTAGACGCTTTAAAAAACAATATTAGGTACTCAAGTTATGGCCGCCCGAAATGTGCGAAGAAGTGGTTAAAAATTACGTCAAAAGAATCGCATGCTGTGAATCTTCCCGAGGTGGCCATTTGGTTGATATTGTTCTTCACACCTAATGGCAAAGTCTAAACTTTATAATGAAATAATATTTTCATCGGAAATGTATCGTTGTGTGTGTTTCATTAAGCTTTACTTTCGAAACCCAAAAATGAATGACCATCATTTATCTACTCAATTTAAACAAAAATCTATTTATTTCGACAACGAAAGAAAAAAAAAACCATTTCTCTATAACTTTACTTTTATTATTCAAGTGAAATATACAAATTTCAAAAAGTTTGTAAATAATGTATTCATGTCAAGTTAAAGTTTACGTAAGATCACCATATCATATCAATGTAAGCTTCGATAACATTTTGCTTGTAAGCAATTTACATTTTTCAGAAAACTTTTAGACAAGTTCAAAACCATGTGACGTAAGATCTCAAAAGAATACACCTAAAGTTTATAGGCTTTGTTTCAAATAAATTTTGTATAGGTACGACATCTATATCATAATATTCCGGTGGATGATTTTTAAAATGGGTAGCGCGCTGCGGCAATTCTAATTGAATGCATCATTATTTTTTTTTTTTCTTATGATATATTTTTCGCCAGAAAATGTTTATTTATTTGTTTACAAAAAATAGCAGATAGCGTTTCTATAATGTTTTTGTTGTTGAAAAAGTGAAAAAAATTGAATTCATTAATTATTCATTATAATTTACCCAACCATCGTATAAAGCCTTTATAACAGAGTGTCACAGTCTCATGAGATAATATAAATGTATACGTATGATTTGTATATTTACCTGCAAAGAGAAAAAATAAGAAATTCAAATTAACAAATTAATTCCCCAAAGTTATTTTAAATTAAAATATATAAATATACTCTTTTGAAAAGTTTTAAGAATTTGCATTAGTCCTTAAAATATTTATTTGCATATTTTGTTTTTGTATTAATGTCATATTCTATGGCATTTTAAAAATTGAATAATGAATTTTATATAAACAGAGGTACAAAGGTATATATCTACCTTAAAAACCCACACTAAATAACGGGGGCTTTGTTTGTTTTTTTTTAATTTGTTTTTGTATTTATATGTAGCTTAATGTGAGTAGAATTAAAAATGAAAAAATATTTATAAAAATAAAAATAGAAAGGGATACAAAAGGGGTTGTTTTTTAGACGTGTGGTTTTCAAGAAGAAATAAAACGCATATAATTTAATGTTATGGCCAATAATTTAGCTTTATTATAAATAAAAGGGTTTTCCATTATGTTTTGAAAATTATTTCGGGCAAGTGGCTGCCGCGGCTGGCTCTAATAAATTCCAGCCGGGAGGCACAATTTTCGACCACTTTTTGCAGCGATTGGGGCTGTATGTCAGCAATAACGCGCCGAGTATTCTCTTCCAAGGCGTCAAATGTCTCGGGCTTATCTGCGTAGACAAGCGACTTCACATAACCCTACAAAAAATAGTCCAGCGGTGTTAAATCGCACGATCTTGGAGGCCACGCCACAGGACCTGCACGACGCGAGATAATGCGCTCACCAAAATTTTTCTTCAATAAATTGATTGTTTCGTTGGCTGTTTGGCATGCAGCGCGCGCCGTCTGGTTGGAACCGAAGGTCGTCCACATCAACATCCTACAAATCAGGCATGAAAAAGACATTAATCATGGCCCTATAGCGTTCCCCATTGACTGTAACATTATTTTTGAAGAAATATGGACCAATGATTCCCTCTGCCCATAGAGCACAAACGGTGACTTTTTGAGGATGTAACGGCGCCGGCGCGCGTCTCAACAATTGGCTTGTGGATTATGATCACTCCAAATACGACAATTTTGCTTATTAACGTACCCATTCCACCAAAAATGAGCTTCATCGAATATTGGAAGCAGCGCGCGATGCATCGCGCGAACCTAACCATTATTTTGGTAATAAATTTGCACGATTTGCAAATGTTGTTCAGGAGCAGGTCTATTTATTATGAAATGGCAAACCAAACTGAGCTTAAATCAAGTGGAAACTGTCAAAAAGACCAACTTGATTTAAAACCACACGTCTAATAACAACACCCTTTACAATGGTTACTCGTTCAAAATTTGTAAAATCCCCTTTTTAACCTAGCAGCATACTTAAAATCCTTTGACACCTTACTAAATCGTCTAAAATATTGCGCTTATGAGTGCAACTATTTTAAACTCTTATTCAAATTCTGTTTTATATATTGTTTTAAATGCGTTTACAGTAACGAGCCTTTTATATTTTCCATTTTACCCGGATTATGCGGTCAAAAAAGTTTACACATTTATATAGGTTTAAGTAATATTTTATTTAGAATATCCGACTCGAAATGAAAAAAATCAATGTAAAAGTAAACACAAATTTTGTCCCTCGGATTTCCATTATTAAAAAAAAAATTAATACTTAAAAAAACCAACCTCACTGACAGAAATTCGTTCATTCTTTTCGTTAATCTGCAGCTGACAGATACATTGAAAATGATTTAGGAGTTAAAAAAAAAACCAAAAGTAATAACAATGCGTTGTTGTTATTGTATTTATAATTAAAAGAAAATAAAAATCAGAATTTATAATCAGATTAATTAAAAAAAAAAAAAAAATATTCATACTGACTGAGGTCAACCGCAGCTTTAAGTGACGTGTAATTATTTTTTTTTAACAGATTTTGGTTATTTTTATATTAAAAGATGTTGACGAATTATACAGGAGATGGAAATTGAAACATATAAGAAGATTTATTAATATTTTTAATGGAAAAAACACTTATTATTAAAAAAAAAAAATATGTTTAAGAAAAAGGAGAAAGTATAGGTTTAAAGTGGTATGGAAATTAAAAGTTCTTAAATGCTCCTTAAGCAAAATGCTTTAAATAACATTAAAGAATTTCAAAGCTTATGAATGGGGTAATTCATCTTGTGTGATGCTGTAATGATGATTGATAGAGAATATCCCTTTTTTCAATCAAATATTATTTAAGGGTATTCTTCAAAAAAAAAAAATGTCTTCAAGGACTATACACCCAAAAGTACAGTTCATCAATAATTCTTCCGTACACGCAATATCTATAGTAGGTATAGTATCTTTCGGCAGAAGTATGTCGGTATAAGTATAAATACCTAGCCTTAAGGCAAGAGAGGTATATTCTACATGCATCACATAGGTATACCTTCCCTCCTACATATAAAACCCTTTTATTGACTTATATTGATTTAAAAAGAAAAGAAGAAAAATTACAAATGGCCATCAGCAAAACAAAAAAGGAAAACTAACTGAAAGAAAGCAAACCGAATCATCCGTTTTCATCCTTTGTGGAACACCATACCAATCAGGGACTTATAATTCTATTATCCGCAGCAACAATAGGGAGTAGGTATATAGGTAGGTGATGCATATATGTATTTAGTGCTATTGTTTGGGTTCGAGCTACTGGAGTAAAGTGAAAGAAAACGATGCAGATCAACATGGTACTTCTATACGAGTACGTCTCTACCACTCATCGGCTCACAACACACATAGCCATCCTTCGAAGGATATTCCTTTTAATAACATATCATGAAAATATAGAAGAAACAACAAAAAAAACCTACCTACGTACATAAGGAACAAAATGCCTCTTAAAGCGCAATTCTCTTTGTCTCTGTCTTTTGGTCGTTTGTTTTTATCGTTTGTGTCACTGTCATGTAGCTTATCTTGGATAAGCAAAAATCACTGTTCTAATATTGGGGATTTGTCAATTTGAACAAAGCTATAGATGTCAGATGCGGTGATGATTTTACTCCATCCAATGCTTAATAAGTCACCCAGGGATGTGAGACAAAAATACACTTTTGGACAGGATTCTCACAATTATGACAAAAGGAAGCAATTGAGAATGAAATAATAGTAAAATGCTCACCATATGAGTGAGACTTAAAGCTGATGGGAAGAATCTTAAATATATAGGATTTTTTAGAGAAAATTAGTAAAAACAAAAGTAATATTTCGTAAAAGAGTGCTTCCTATACTTTACCCTAGATCTTCATACCTAGTAAAGTTATGGTCCCCGTCTCAATTGCTGCTTTTTAAGAAATCAATAAAATAACGTGACAGAAGCAGTGTAATTTTATTCATTTCACGATAAAATAGTTGCAATGGTCTATGATCATATAATAGTCTTCCCCCTTTTGAACTTCGGATTAATCTTGTTAGATTCAAAACTTTGTCGCAAAACAGGTACAATGATACATAATTTATTCACCATTAACAATTTGTTCTAATTGACGCACTTGATTTGTTAAATTGTTTCAACTCAGATCCTTAAAGTAGTTTGAAAGAAATGAACCAACCTCATCTCCGTACCTAGTAATTATGAATTTTATTTATTAAACTGTTAATGCAAACGGGGGTCTATTCCCCCTTTCATTCAGAAGGTGCAATTTTCTAAGAAAAAAAAAACAATTAAAATATAAAGAAGATTTATTAAACAAACAACGGCAACACTGTAATTCTACAAGTTTTATTAAAGTAAAAAATCTGTTTAGTTTTTTTTTTTTTAAATCAAGTTGTTTTAATCAATATTTATTGAAAAACTAATTTTTAAACACAAGATTTTGTAAAAAGAAATTTGTTTTGTGTTCCAAATTGATGTTTTTAAAATTTGTCCTTACTGAGTTCCTACAATTTGTGCTTTTACAAGTTAATGCTCTTATCAATTTTTAGTCAACAATTAAAAATACGTATCAGAATGAAAAAAACTCTTCCTGCGTTTAAAAGTTTGGTTGTAGGAAATGGCTTCAAGGATATTTTTTTAATTTTGCTATTTGTAGGGTGAAATGGGGTAAAAATAAAAAAAATGTCCGATTTAATAAATTCTTTTTTTTTTCTTTGAAAGATTTTTCTTAGGAAATGGCTCTAGGGATATTCTTTTTCAAATTTCATTATTTTTAGGGCGAAATAGGAAAAACAAATGTCCGATTGAATAAATCCTTTTTGTGTTTGGAAAGTTATTTAAAAAAAAGATCTATTTATAGAGTGAAATGCGATAAACATAAAAAAGTGGTTTTCGAATACAAACATTTTTTTCTGTATTGGGAAAGCATTAAAATTTGGACTCACAGGATCATAGTTTTACAAATTAAGCCTTTCATAACGTGAAGTGGGTTAAAACCCAGAAAGTAGTAGGTATTCGATTACAAAAAGTCAAAAAATAATTTGTGTATTTATTTAATATGTACTGCCCGTGCGAAGCTGGGCGGGCCAACTAGTATAGTATAATATTGAATACAAAAGTCTGCGAGGTTTTTTCTAAGCTAAAAATAGCAATTTTTTGAGGAGTATTAGCAGATTATAACTTAGAAATCATTAGTTCCCTCAATCGGATCGTCAAAATTAAATCTTTGAACTTTAGGAAACCATTACATAGCTCCCGAAATAATTAATAAAAAAAAATTGCAATTTTTTAAACTCCACCAAAGACGTAAAAACAAAACCTGGGACGCAGACTTTGTCTCTTCTCGTGATCAGCACTTCTTTATCATGAATCAAAGAATGCAAGATTACGCCACTTTTATTTTTTCACTTTGTTGTTGTCATTTTGACCGCGCGTCGTGACGCAATACGAGCCAAAAGAGAATCACTTTTTGTTCAATTTGTATGAGATATACCTACATATACATATAGGATCACGAAAGCTTAAAGCTATTTGAGTGAAGGAAATATGAATGATATTTTCATTCTTCCACACCAATCTGCTTTTTTTTTTGTTTTTTGGCTTTTTATATTTTTTAAAACAATTTTCGGTGATATTTTATTACTTTTGAAAAGAAAAGCTTTTTTAAGCATTTAATTATCCGCACACGAAAAGCCATCTTCACTGAAATGTATTTTGCTGTGATATTTGTTGTTGTTGTTTTGGCTCGTATGACGTAGAAGTGGCGCAATCTTGTATTCTCTGATTCATGCTACATTATTACCTCGATTTTTTTTTTAAATTCATGCAACTATATTGATCTTTAATCACCTTTCAAATTGTATGTTTGTATTTTTTTAAACCAATAATTATAATTACAATCTGCTAAGCCACCACCCTTTTTTTTTACTTTACATGATAGGTAATCACTCTCCAGATTCGTCCCTTCTTCTTTTAAAAAAAATAAATATTTTAATTAACAGCTCGCATGAACTCTGCTGTTGAGCAACCAACTGGACTTACTCACATATTAGGAGCAGGTACTTCTCTCGGTGAAGCATTTGCTTCATTTTATTCATACCTAATTAGGAGTAGGTGTAAATACTTACCAATCATTGTGCAGCTCCTCAAGTATTTTATTATTATACCAAATGGAGCACCTGATGTTTCAAAAAGTTAAGTTTTGAGTAAGTTCTCCGTTTTATTCATGCCACTGTTTATATCTCATCTACGAAAAACCTTATTATGTACTGAAACTTGTCAAATAACAAAGTCTGAAGATTTTTGAAATAATATTACACAGATATGCAGGTGCAGGCATAAATCTGTGATTTCACGAACCCTTAACATTGTTAAAACTTATTAGGTACCAAAAATATGCAATTTATTCAAAAACCATTTTGAACCTATGGAATAGATATTTATGTACATAAAAGTTAAGAACTCTTTATAACTGAATTTAAAGAGCTTGAAATGACTATCAATATGTATATAAAGTTTATATACCTACACTCACTCTTTGCACATCGACCAATATAGGTTAATTGGGTTTCAAACCGTTTCTCACTTATTAATGTTCATTGTCCCGTAGAGAGTCATAAGAATTCTTAAGTGGTTTCAGCCAATTTTATAGAAATTCTTTAGATCTATACAGTATGCAATCTACATAACCCTGCGCTCCAAACAAAGAATAACAACCTTAAATAGAAATAAGCTATAGGTATTGGTTCAATTTGTATCTTTTTTTTTTTTTAATTTTCTAAAGGCCAAGCTAAATGGATAAGAAAAAAAACTCTTGTATTTTTGTAGATTTCCATGTTAGAGTGATGTCGAAATCGGGGGTAGAAAAATCCTAAATTAAGTTTTTTTTTTTCATTATTCCACTAAAATAAAAAAAGGTTCGTTCAAATTCTAACAAACAAAATCCCCAACAAAAAAGAACTCAACCAAAAAGGAATCTGGACCAATATACCTACCTATCTACTCGGTCGTCTTTATACATCTTTTTCTTTCTTCATTTATTTGAAACTTAATCGCCCGAAGCTAAAGTAACCAAAATCATGAAGTTGTATAATATACATGTACTGTACATTGTATCCAACTTCTATCATTAACATAATGAACCAACTGCAATGAAGATAGCTTTAAATATTTTATTACTATATCATCTTCGACACACAGAAGAAAATAGAAAAAAAAAATAAATATACAGCTCATCTCTATAACAAGTTAAAAAAATGTATCTTGAATCTCGTTGTGTTGTTGTTGTAAATGATTAATTTTTTCAAAATTTATCCTCATTTATCGAAAAGAGAAAAAAGTATAACAAGAAAAAAAAAAAAAACTTTCAAAATCTATCCTTATGAACTGCCAAACAGATTGCAGTCGTTTTAAAACACATTCTGATTAATCTTAAGTACATCCATACGTACATATATAAACTTATAGATTTTTTGTCTCCTTTGTGCATTCAAGAGAAAATTCGTTTCTTTGCGTTTCCTTTAAGTTCTCTTTAAATATAAAGCTTGCTGGTTTTTATATTTCATAGCTTAGCTACGTATGTCTTCTCTCTTGGCGATGATTATGGCATAAAGTATCTATCTATTCTGAAGCCATTTTGTTTGGAAAATTTTATCTAAAGTTTCTAGACGGCTGGGTTTAAGGATTTATTATTATCCTTTTTCTTTTTTTTTTGCTATACCCCATCGTGTATTGAGCTACATTTTGGAGGCAGTCCAAAAATTATTATTTTTCGATGCAGAATTTCTTTCTTTCTTTCTGTTGGTGCATTACATCAAAGAGTTTAAGAATGTGTTTATATTTTTTTTTTTTTAATATGTGTGTTAAACCGACGATTTTTCTTACATTTATCTAACCTGACCAAACACAAAGCCTATTAAGAAATAACTCAACCCTCTTTTAAAACACATTTGGATATTTAAAAAGAAACTAGATACCTAGGTTAAGGGTGGTTTTCAATCTGGCAATACTTTTTTCGGAGTTGGTCTTTTTGACAGATGTCACTTGATTTATGCTCAGTTTGGTTTGCCATTTCGAGAATTGAAGCCGAACGACCATCAAGCGCGTCGCACACGTTCGGTGAATGGGCCCAAAACGAGATGGCCACCGATCCCGATATCCACAAGAAAATTTTGTTCAGCGATGAAGCTCATTTTTGGTTGAATGGTTATGTTAATAAACAAAATTGTCGTATTTGGAGTGATCATAATCCACAAGTCATTGTTGAGACGCGCGCCGTTACATACTCAAAAATCACTGTTTATTGTGCTCTATGGGTGGAGGGAATCATTGGTTCATATTTCTTCAAAAATGAAGCCGGCCATAATGTTACAGTCAATGGGCGATACTATAGAGCCATGATTAATGACTTTTTCAAGCCTGAAGTGGAGGATTTGATGGTTCCAAAAAGACGGCGCTACATACTTTTGGTGAGCGCATTATCTCGCGTCGTGGGCCTGTGGCGTGGCCACCAAGATCATGCGATTTAACACCGCTAGACTGATTTTTGTGGGGTTATGTGAAGTCGCTTGTCTACGCAGATAAGCCCGAGACGATTGACGCCTTGAAAGAGAATATTCGGCGCGTTATTGCTGACATACAGCCCCAATTGTTGCAAAAAGTGATCGAAAATTGGGCCTCTCGGCTGGAATTTATTTTAGCCAGCCGCGGCGGCCACTTGCCCGAAATAATTTTTAAAACATAATGGCAAACCCTTATCTTTATAATAAAGCTAAATTATTGGCCATAACATTAAATCATATGCGTTTTATTTCTTCTTGAAAACCACACGTCTTAAAAAAAAACACCCTTTACTACTCAACCACAAATATCCTGTATTAATACTTTAATATTACAAGTAAGAAGTAGGTATAAGTAAATATTAATGCATAATTAATTTTCAAAAGAGCAAAATTAATCACTTTGGCTCTGCCAACCACAAATAAGCTTCTATCACTCATTCTTCAGAATACCTAACCAAAGGATTATTCCTCTTAAGTTTGAAATCAATTAAAATGTAAACCTTTCCTTTCAGCGATGTGTACCTACCTATAACTAAGGATTTTGCGGTAAGAGTTGCTATGGTGTCTTTATAGGTTGTACTCAGAGGTATACAGAATACAGACATAGATTTATCTCATATTATGCATAAATATAGGTATGAGAAATTATTATAATAAATATATGAAAAATATTTAATTTACCCACCTAAATAAGTGCTGTTTGTCAGTACCCAAAATATCTTTAATGGATCCACCATAACTCCTTCGAGGATATGCTGCACAGCTAGTCAGCAGCAATACCAAAGGTATGCAATTAATTTGCAGACACTGCTGTTGACATGTTTGTGAAAATTTTGTTTCTGATGATGATGGTAGGGGGTTCCTTGCTTTTTGATATCACTATCACTATATCCTTGCCTTACAACACCCGTACGAGAATTTTGCTCTTGTTGATGCTTGAATTGATGTTTCTGCTTCTGCTGATGCTGCTTCTGCTTCTGCACCAGATGCTGAGGATGATCTCTTTGTCGTTGTTGTATTTGGTGGTTGTTTTTGGTATGATTGCCAAAGGTTTGGTCCTTGCTTTTAGCGTCTTCGTCTTTTCCTTCTATATACACCGATGACGATACCGATGCTGATGGTGATGCTGACGATGATGATGGGTTATGTAGCACACTTTTACACGAAGCTACTTTATTAAAATTTTTCATAGTAAATAGTATATTATGGCGGCTTCTCACGTTCTCGACATAAATAATTATTAATTAGCACTACGCGCACTCTGCACAGGGTGTTCAATTTTAAATTGTTCAATTTGTTCACTGGCGTGACGTGATGTTTTTTTGTCAATGTTTAACTAACAAAAGCTTTAATTAGAAAAGAGACAATGACTTAAGAATACAAGTCAAACGATATGACTACATATATGATACGGATACTGTGTGACGTGCAATGTGGCTGTAAAAAGGATATGCAATTTCAAAAGGAGTATATGAATATTTTTGAATTTCATTATGTTGTCAGGTTGTTGTGTATTCACTATATCTTCCAGCTGACGGGATGTTGTATTTTCATTTTCATTTTAAGGGTGCCAGTGAGGCAAAGGATGGTATTAATGTATGCATAACATATTGACTTTTTGTATGAGGATTCGCACATTCTGGAAGTGCGTGTGAAAGTGTAGGCTCAATCATGTGTGTTTGCCTTAAAACAGTAGTCAACACAATTCGCCTATAACCTATGGAACTAGAAGTAGCTATAGACACAAAGGTACGTGTGACGCACTTGATTTCGTTGAATAAAGCTTCGTTATACGATGTGAGAATACCTAATTATTCAAACAAGAGTAGTAGGTATGTAGATATGTATCTTGTTTGTTGTCGTTTAGGTATGAAAATAATAATTACATTAATTTGTATTCGAGTTTGAAAATTAGGCACTGCTCAGCACATTTCGAATACCAACTTAGCCTTGATACTCGTAGAAACAATTATTGGATAATTTGAAGCGAAGTAGCTAAGCTTGTTACACAAAATCAAAACAAAATTATCTTCACATTTGGTATTTGATTTGAGTCAATGAGTTAGTAATTTCATTTGAATTATCATTTAAATGATTGATGATGGATGATGATTTATTGGTGGTGTTATTGTTGTTGCTTTAGCGTAAATTTAGAAATTAATGATTGAAGGCAGGTATGTATACTTACTTATCTACCTTCTAAGATTTATTTAATTTTTTTAAGATTTAATATTTTAATTTTATTAAAATCCTATTTATTGCCGATCCCAATTGCTTAGATAAATGAAGTTATAGTTAAATAAAAATAAACTGTTTGTATACAGGGTGATTCCTAATTAATGAAAAATACTAGGCATATTCTTTAAGAAAAATTAGTTTGGAAGAGAGGTTCTATTTCCCCCAGTTTACGCGGGAGGAATTATTTTCTAAAATATGGATTTAAAATGTATAGAAATATATTAAAAAAAACAACAGAACTACTAACAATGTAATACATAACTTTTTTTTTAAGCCAGAAAATCGTTTTTTTATTTTTTTAAGTTGTTTTAATGAACAATTTTTGAACAAACTACATTTATTATAGGCAAGGGATAATAAAATGGGCACCATTATGAGCAAACAAATTTCAAAATACGATGTGATAATTTTTTTTTTTTTTTTAAACCCAAAAAGAATAATTTTCTAAGATAGTTTCTCGATTAGATACTAGGAGATGTCTTGTTTTTGAATACTAAAAGACAAATCAGAAGGTAAACCTATACTTAATTACGTAATTTTTTGGAGAAAAATCCGAATACAAATTTCTTTTAAGCTCTTTTTACTTGCGATATAGGTACTATATGGGAAGTTATGGATTCGTACAAAAAATCGAACTCGAGATTTTGATCAAACTTTACATTACGATGATAGAGAAGTCAAAAAAAGTGGGTCTCGCAAAAACGTCCGTCTGTCTGTCTGTCTGTCTGTCGGTTCGATTACAGCCTAAACGGATGGGTCGATTTTCTTTAATCTTGGTACCTAGCGTTTTTTGGACATTCCCCCCACCCGTTTTTTTCTCTTTTTTTTTAGGACCAAATTTAACAGTAGCCTTCATACAAAATTTCTTGACCAAAAAGGAAAAATTTATTTTTCTCAAATCCAGCGCTACCGAATTTGTTTTTAAGAACTCAATAAATTTAAATAGTTATAAGTTACCGTCTAATAAAAAAAATGGTTCCGAAAAATGGTTATTAATGGTACCTCCCAAAGAACCATTTTTTTGATTTTCGCTTTTCTTGAAAACGGTTAAACTGATTCTGATCAATTTTTTTATGAAGAAGTATTGACACACTCTAAATAAAATTGTGTACCGAAATTTTCAAAAAAATATTTTTTAGATTTTTAAAAAAAGTTTTAATATTTTTGTTTGAAAACTCAATATTTCAAAAACGACTTAGTCGATTTTTATTAAACTTGGTAAATAGCAGTTTTTTAACTTTATCTAGATGATTTTTGACAAAAATTATTCTAATACCCAAAAATAACGGTGCCTCCCATACAAATGTTAAAAAACCGTTAAGAAAAATATTTTGTTTCTCAAAAACAACTCCTACGATTTTCATAATAGTTTTTTTGTGTGTTAAAATTAGTACGATCTACCATTTAAAATTTTTAAAGTTTTTATTTTACGTTTATTAACAGTACCTCTCATAGAACGGTTTCTTTGATTTTCGACTATCTCAATATCTGATCAACCGAATAAAATAAGATGTTTTATACAGAAGCTTGTAACAAATATAAATAAAAGTGAGTATCAAAATTTTCTAAAAAATGATTTTTGGATTTTTTAAAAAAAAATCAAAATTATTTTTTGAAAATGCGATATTTCGAAAACTGGTAGCAGATTTTTGTGTGAAGTTCAATTTTTAACGCAACATTAATAAATGCTTTAAATTGGCGTACCAATTATTTTTCTCAAAAATGTTAACGAAATTTTATATATAAAAAATTAATTATTTTTAAAACCGCTCCTACGATTTTCAAAATTT
This sequence comes from Leucozona laternaria, assembly GCA_932273885.2. Classification (NCBI taxonomy): domain Eukaryota; kingdom Metazoa; phylum Arthropoda; class Insecta; order Diptera; family Syrphidae; genus Leucozona; species Leucozona laternaria. Next base: position 86,666,214 of record OW026368.1, on the reverse strand, counting down.
TTTTTCTTATAAATAAAGATTTATATAAGAAATCAGATGGTGTACATCGCGTTGGGTTAAAACGGATTCAAAGTATTTTAATCAATTTCTTTCAAATTTTGTTGATTCAAAACAATTTACCAGTTTAAATAGTATAATTTCCTTTTGTGCATATTGCATATGTGCACCACTAGGCTATATTGTTAATTTTTGTATACTCACATAATACCACCTGAAACTAAACTAAGATTTGGCAAATGGATAAAATATATACTCCTATAGCTAATTTATTTCAGACTATAGAACCACAATGTGATCGCGCATAAGAGCAAGTTCGTGCGACCCAGTCGTGCATATTTTTTTAATATACATACATACCCATGTAGTTTTTTTAGTTTTTGTGTTTAATATAGTTTTTTTTTAAACATATTTATTAAATAAAAATATAAAAAAATTAATTTCTGGCTTTTAAAAAATGTATTGCTAGTGTTTCCATTGATTTTTTAATATTTCTTTTTGCATTTTAGGTCAATGTGAGAAAATTGCTCCTCAAGCATAGACAGATAGAAGACACTCATTTGCATTCTGCTATCCGCGGGAAAGAAGTGAATGTTCCATAATGCGTATAAATTGTGATAAAAATATAATTAAGACAATAAGATTCTCCTTAGAATTATAGAAAAAAGAAATATTGGCTAATATTTGTATTGGAAAGACATAAGTTTTAAATAAATAATTCGACTCAAATGGAATGAAAAATTCAAGTGAATCGAAAGTTTCGTTCGAATCGGATAGCAGAATAGGGCTGACTATCTTTTAAACGCTTTTTTCTAAAAGAACATGCCGAAAAGCTTTTTTATGGCTACACGACTCCAAGTGGATACTTATTTCTGCAAAATGATATTGACAGAGCCTGCGAATGGTGCATTTCAAATAGAATGGATCTCAATAAGAACAAATGCAAAGTGATGACATACCTACTCAAGAAAGAGAAAACCCTTTTTATCTTCTTACTTCATTGATGGAAGCCTAATTGATCGTGAAGATTCATTCAATGACTTAGGAGTTTTGTTTGACGTCAAATTGTCATTTAACTCCCACATTGACGTTATAATAAGCAAGGCTAGAAGCCGCCTTGGATTAAATAAGTGGTTTTCTAAGGAATTTAATGATCCTCATATTTCAAAAATCCTCTATTGTGCACTAGTCCGTCCTGTCCTGGAATATTGTAGCTGTGTATGGTGCCCTGCCTATGCTGTTTCCATAAATAAATTGGAAAGTGTACAAAAACAGTTTTTGTTATTCGTCCTTCGTCATCTGCCATGGAACCCAAATGAACATTTTCCACCTTATGAACATCGTTTGAACCTACTAAGGCTATCAAAGCTTAAGAAAAGGAGAGAAGGTAATAATTGCCTTTTCCTCTTTCAACTTTTATCTGGATCAATTTATTCTGTCCAGGCACATCCTGAGTATGCTGAATATTAGCCGTGTTTTTTTGCAAGCCCTGGGAAATTTGGTTGAAAAAAACGACATCGGGGACTATCGACGCCTTTTCTGAAACAAAATAGAGTTTCCATACAAACTATCGATAACAAGTATGCAATTCACGCCCGTTACATAGTTACGGCCGAAGGGCCGAAGGGAATTAGTTGTTGTTGCATTTAACATGTAAATTACAGGACAGGGCGTCGTTTTTTCGATCGATTTCCTCGGGGCTTGCAAAAAAACACGGCTATTAACTCTCGACCAAGATCTACCAGCGATCCTGATTTTTTTTATACATCGTTTGGTACATCTAATAATGGATTAAATTAAGCTATTAATGTAATGTGTAAACATTTTAATTGTTTTTATAATAAAATTGATTTTAATTTGTCTAAAGATTGTCTTAAAAAAAATTATTGTCTTCTTAACAAATCTCAAATTGTATTTTATACTGTATTTCTCTTTTAATTATTGTAAATTACTTTGATTGCAATGTACCTACTTACTTAAATTTTTTCTTTTTTATTGATTAACGTATAGATTATACTTAAACAACTTAGACATAAGTCTGTAGTTGATCAAAATAAATAAATAAATTCATTTCCCAAAGTATTGTTATTTAACTAGGGAACACCTATGCTTGTAGGTATGTATGTAAGTACCTACCTATATGATTACTCCCTAAGTCCTTTTTTTTTAACTGAGAAATCTCCCTCTAGAAAAATTCCCTATAGGCATTTAATTAAATATCAACTTTAAAATTTTGTAAAACGTCCCTATATGTTGCTCCATATCTACTTCAAATACAAATTTCTTCAAACTGGAATATTTGAAATTCTTGTCAGTTAAAAATTCATACCACATGAAAATGTCTCAAAATAAAAAAAAATAGGGATTTTCCATTATAGAACGACGATGATTTTTTATAATTAAGCATCCTTTAAATTTACAAGACCTTTTTTTAAAGCAATATCTATACAAATAAATTGGATAGACACTTTCTAAGTTTCAAAGCCTTATACCACTTTGTTCGCATATCTACAATTTGCATGGGAAAATCAAAATGGCGATGAGTTACCTCTATAAACCTTAAAATCAAGGGGTCCTATTTTTAGAAGGCCGAAATTTTTCAAGTTATCGTTATTTGAAAGCAACACCAACCCCATCCTATACTGAACATATATATCGCAAGTAAAACATGTGATGTATCGAAATTTTAGACAATTTAGACCCTGTTTAGTACTCGAAGTAAGTGACATCCTTTGAGTGGCCAAATTATGGAAGACTAAGGCCCAGAGGCCCACATTGTATTTTTTTCTTTAATAGAAAAAACCTATGCAAATAAGGGATGAGTTCGCAAAGCAGGGTTTTTATTATTTTTCCCTTCTATACCTACCTCCCTACTTGATACCTGCAAATATACCATTGCATATTTATCGAGTCTAAGGGTCGATTTATTCACAGTATGGGGTAAATCTGGTATGATTTTAACAGTTTCTGATTGAATGCATCCAATCAAACAAAATCTACTGAAATCGTTTATCAGCAAATCCAATTATGTATTCTTTGGTTAAAATTATGGTAAATATTTTCATACAATGATCTATACCAGTTGCAATTATAATCATTGATTGAAGACGATTACTAGTGAACACACTGTCCCGAAGTCTCCCTGGATGAAAAACAACCTACTGAAGATAGTCTTAGTTGCTAATTTAATAATTAAGTAACCCAAGTAATCCTTTAACTTCAATTAAATTGTTGAGTGTTGAGAGGTTTCACCAAAGAAGCTTTGTCAGTTTTTGTAAGCTAATTTCCCTTTAAATAACTTGTTTCAGAACAAGAACCTAAGAGCACTTTATTGTTATATTTTTTTTCTTAATCAAAAATAACATAAAGGATGTCAGAAAAAGCTGGCTGCCTAGCCATCTTTTGCTTTCTTCAAAAATGAACTCCATTTCCCAAATTCCGAGTAGGTAAACGCTTACTTTGAATGTTCTTTTTCTCCTTTTTTTTCCTTTTAGTTATGTCCTTCTTCCTTGTCTCTTTTAATTCTGACTTCTGAGTTTCATCGAGAACAACATTACGAATGGAAAATATGCATTTTATTTCCCAGCCTTCATCACCTCCTTGAATCTTTGTTTAATTTAACTCTAAAATCAAATAGGTAGCTACATAAATGTAACTTTTGCAGCTTGAAACCAACCAAAACGAACAAAAATAAATCAAGAAGTGAATATAAAAACATTACGCCATATTATATACCTACATCCCATGCCTCTGTACCTGCCACTGCGATCGGCGGCGGCGCCATCAGCGTTTACTTATAGAAGGGAAAAACCGAAATCTCAAGGATGTGTGGATTTTCAAAGTGCTTCTCTTGTTATTCTTCTACGATTAATAAAACGAAATATTAAAATAAAAAATAAAAATATTCTAGCAAAACTCAACGAAAAAAAAAGAAGAAATCTTAACTGAAAATTGTTCTTTTGATGCCAGTTAATTGAAAAACTCAAGCAGATGTTTCAGAATGCATATTATTTTCTAAAGAATAAGGGCCAACACTTTCACAAACCAAAAGAAAGATAAATAAAAAAAGCAACAAATCTACATATACGTGCATGCGAAACTTTCAACATTCAATTTGAAAAAGTTTCTTCTTATACCCACGCTTTTTTAACTAAAAAAAAAAAAAAAACAACAGCTAGATACTTAAATGCATACAAAATGCATTAAGTATTTTTTCCAATGGGAGTATATGCAGTCAGGGATGGATCGATGGGGCATAGGGCCTTAAAGCGAGATTTTTGTTTACTGTTTAAGACTGGAAAAATAAGAAAAGTGGGCATGGCAGTGCGCGAAAAAATTAGAAATGTTGCTTTTAAGTTTTAGCATTAAAAAAGTGACTTGCACAGAATTTTCAAAACTATGAAACACCATGATGGCAAAGAGGGCGGTGAAGCGTGTTTGGGAATACACATAATTCTATCCGATTCGCGGACTCTCTATATGTGCTTGATTACTTGTTGGTGTTTTTACTATTCCTGTATCGTGGGTAATATTTGTTTGTCGTCATTTCATCAACTTTTGAGCTTGAGTCAAGTATGGTTTGTTTGGTGTAAAATCGGTCGGCTCAAAATGAAAGTGATGTGAAAAAAACAAAATTTAAATCAAAAGTAGTCGATGGTGCTTGTCTTTAGAAACCAATAACTTCTGTTATAGTGGTCCAATCTGTAAGGTTGACGTCTTAGAATAAAGGTAAAATGTCATACTTCATGAAAAAATAAGTCTGCACGAAGCGATTTATCTGAAAATTGGCTAAATTTATAAGTGGCGTTCTAATTCAGCTACAGCTAAACTACATTCCATTGTATTTTACCGATGAGCGTTGTGTGCTGTTGTCATAATAGTTCATTGTGAGTAAGCACTATAGTGAAATTATCATATGATTTGGTGATGGGTTCGCAAGTGTGAAGTCATCAAAATTGTAAATTCAAGCTATAAATAAATCGATAGACATTTAATTTTAGAATTTTTTATTTTCTTCGACTGAAAAATCAATTTTTACCCGCGTGCCAGTTTACACTAGCTGATGAATCATAACTTCTTAATTCTTGAATTCTACATTTTTGATCCCATCTCTTCTTATCTATAACTACTCAGGTTTTGATAAATGTTTAGCCATAAGTCGCTCCTTAAGTAGATATCTATTACTTTTCAAAAACAAAAAGAATTTTTAAAATCGGACCGGTAGTGGTTTCCCTGCTCAAACATATAGGTACAAACAAACAAAGCAACTTTCCGGGAAGGTGATGATGATGAGTGTTGGTGGCTCTTGTTGGTAAACGACTGGACCGATTTTGGTCAAACTTCAATCTACTACAAAATAGCTTTTTTAAGCTCAATCAGTTGAGATAATATGGTTTTTGAATTTTCAACCGGCTAAAATTAAAATAAATATACTATAGGTAAGTCCATAATGCACAAATCATCATCACATCCCACATTAGCTTTGTCGCTCAAAATTCATGTGGGGATTTTTGTGCCATATAAAAAACACAAATTTTTGTAGTTTTTGTTTTTTTTTTTTTAAACTAGAATTCAATGTTATTGCGGGATGAAATACAATACAAAATACTAAAAATTAAGTTTCCACCATTGTATACTCTATTTCGAGCAACGTTCATCATATTTCGTAAAAATTCTTTATATTTTAAGTGAATAAGAAAAACGTGCCATATTGAATTTGTTCGTGCCACACAGTGCCATGAGGGAATTTCCTTGTAAAAAAAACTTGATGTTCCTGCATCGGCAACGCTGGCCTACATATCAAATACGTCCCTGCATGAAAAGCACAGTCTCAGATGTGTGCATGTGCATAGTGTATACTTATACCTACATATACACCCGCGGGGTTATTATTCCACCAAAGAAGGCCATTTCGTATTCAAAGCTCACTTCACTATACACTATTATATAAACTCGCAACAAAGTGGCCTTGTTACATCTGGTAGTGCTATCTACTTTGTATTTCCCAAGGATCTATGTTTTAAGTTCTTCGTCTTTGACTAAAAAACAAACACACATATTATATAAATTCCACGCAACGTTGCTTTTTATAGATATAAATGTAAAGAAGCATCCATTTTACATGTACTAGCGACATTAATAGAAAAAGGATACAAGCACACGTAGGTATAGGAAAAGATGCAACAAAATTTATATAAAACGTCGAGAACAAGACTGTGAGAGTAAAAACAACACAGAGGGCTGCCGGAAATAGACCAAAGTGTATACAATTGTTTTCCACTTTTAACAACTATTTCTCAGATGCAAAAACTTATTTTATAGTCCTTTGTGTCTAAGAATATGAAAATTGGAAAATAATATCAAATCTGAAATGGATTTTTTCCTTTAAACTATACAATGCACAAAAGCAAAACCGCATTCAGTTTTTCTTTTATTTTTTTGTTTTTGAAAATAAATCCAACATAAAAACCATTTGAGGACCACCACCACAAAACCTCGAAGGATTGAACTGAATTATTGTTTAAGAACCAGTCATTGGATTTGGATTGTCGTTTGGTTGCCAAGAAGTTTAGTGTTGTTTTTTTTTTTTTATATTTTTGTTGGCTTTTTCGTCCTCTTGCTCATTAATCAAATTTAAAGAAATTCAAATGGATGTTGCTGCGGTTACCGCAGATGAAGAAAAAAGGACGAGAAAGTAGGTGGTGATGAGTTTACAATTCTTTTGAAATACAAATATTGTATAAAAATGAAAGGAAAGCAAATAAAATGTAAAAAAATTGGTAGAGAGAATCCACTCGAAGGTCCTTTTTAATACAACAATGATTTATTTATTATGGACAGGGAGAGAGAGAGAAAGGAAAATAAAATATATGTACCTAACTCCAAAGTAAATAACCATATGCATGAGCTTGCAAAAAACATAACCGCATCACATTTTCGTATATACATTAGATATACGTATTTGCAAAAAAATGAGAACAAATGGGGCAAATGGTGACTATAGAAAACGACTAAGTACCTATAGGATAAATGTTAAACTAGAGAGTTATATCACTTTTTCTTAATGGTTCTAATGATTTATATTGATGTGTACGTGTAGGTATATGTACACATGTACATACATACATGCCATATGTTGAAAAATTATTTGAGCTTGTATGTTGTTGAGAACGACATAAAAATTGTGTACCATGCAGAAGACATTAAGCCATTTGCTTGGCTTTGAGTTTCAACAAATGTCGCCAATTTGCGACAGATTGTGATATAGTATCATCATAAGTGTGGCTATTTTTCTTCTCTTATGATGGTTGTGTTGTTTTGTTTAAGTTCCTACATACCTTTCATTGTATCTCTAGGCCAAAAGCATACCTATAAACCATTAATTCTAATTAATATTTTTTGTAAGTACCTACATACAGTGATATTTTAGTCGCAGAAGTGGGATGTGTTCCATTAAAATTTAAACAAAATTTGCGTCATACCTATACCTAATTTTTTAGAAAGGTGATTTTTCTGTGGATAACCCATAACATAAGTCCATAAGAGAATAAAATAGTAATCATAAATTTCAAAACAAAAATTCAGTGATGCTGTTAACGAGAAAGTCGAAGATCAAAAATGGATCTATCACACCGTTAATAATACCTACATTTTTTTCTTAGCAAAAAAAAATAACGGTATATATAGCATAGAACCGTTACGAAAACCTCTTTCGTAACCGTTTACCAGAAAAACGACCCTAACGATTTTGATACATTTATAAAAGGTGTTTTTTTTAGAAGTGTGGTTTTAAATCTGGCAATACTTTTTTCGGAGTTGGTCATTTTGACAGCTGTCACTTGATTTATGCTCAATTTGGTTTGCCATTTCATAATGAATAGACTTACTCCTGAACAACGTTTGCAAATCGTGCAAATTTATTACCAAAATAATGGTTCGGTTTGCGCGATGCATCGCGCGCTGCGGTCGACACAATCAGCCATCGAGCAACCATGATTCGGTTTCTCACCACGTTTACTCTAGTGGATAATGCGCATCCTCAGAGACGCCGTATAGTGCGCACCGAAGACGCTATTGCTGCTGTGGATCAGAGTATCTCAGAAGACCCGAATGAGTCCATCCGCCATCGCGCGCAACAATTGGAGCTTTGCCCATCCATGATTAATAACTTTTTCGTGCCTGAATTGGAGGATGTTGATGCGGACGACCTTTGGTTCCAACAAGACGGCGCTACATGCCATACAGCCAACGAAACAATCAATTTAGTGAAGGAAACTTTTCGTGAGCGCGCATTATCTCGCGTCGTGGGCCTGTGGCGTGGCCTCCAAGATCGTGCGATTTAACACCTCTGGACTATTTTTTGTATGGGTTATGTGAAGTCACTTGTCTACGCAGATAAGCTCGAGAAGATTGACGCCTTGGAAGAGAATATTCGGTGCGTTATTGCTGATATACGGACCGAATTGCTGCAAAAAGTGGTTGAAAATTGCGACTCTCGTCTGGAATTCGAGCCAGCCGTGGTGGCCATTTGTCCGAAATTATTTTTAAAACATTATGGCAAACCCTTATCTTTATAATAAAGCAAAATTCTTGGCCATAACATTAAACAATATGCGTTTTATTTCTTCTTGAAAACTAAACGTCTAAAAAAAACATCCTTTATTTGTAAACCTACTATAATTGTTGGTATGGGCTCCGAGATTTAAGTTTTCTCCTCAGCCTATTTCAAATCTATGAGTAATTTATTGTTGCTGTATTTTGAAAAATAAAAGATTTATTTTTATTTAAGTTCACAGTTTGTTTTCTTATTTAAAAAAAAAAGTAAAGGTTACTCCTTTATACAGACAAGACTTTTGAGGCTCGGTATTTGAGTAAATATGAATAAAAAAAAAACAAATTTAATCAACTATAAATAAAGTAGGTATACTTTAGTCCTATCCAATTCATTAAAAAAAGCAAAAAAATAAATTCACATTATAATTCAAGTATAGGTAGGCAAGTATACTTAACAAGTTTGTGAACGCAATGCCGCGCAATAAAAACATCACGTTCAAGGGTTAAACCAAAAAGCAATTAAAAATTAAGATTATTACTTTCAGACCTATTAAACGCCATCAGCAACTTCGAAGTAGGTACTTTGCTGGTTGAAGTCCTACGCTATACCGAACCGACAAATCTCATTCGGTATTCTTGTCATATTTACTCGTTTCCCATCAACACAACTATTTACTACCATTCATATAAACAAATTGACAAAAGCCATCAATTATAATCCTCCCACACACACATACACACATATTTAAAAACATTAATTTTATATAAGAGCAATGACATTGATAATCTTCCCCTAAATGGAATACTCAGCGCCTCTTGCCACTGCACACTCATACCTATACAAATATATGTCGGGATTTTCTTTATTACGATATTATTATATATATATGAACTTTACCGAACATCAATTAAAATTGTCATTAACCCAGGGTGTGAGAGAGCAGGTGGGGTGTGGGTGGGTAATGGGTATGCCGGTGCTGTAGCTGGTGTAGTAGCGGAAGGTAGTTTGGAGATATATGGGGTTCAAGTCCCATCGTCCCATCCGTCGTCGTCGTTTCTTTGTTTTTGCTGTACCCTTCATTGTCTCAATTAGGGGCCAATTCGCAATTAAAACTAGATTTTCATTGTCCATTGGTTTTTGGTTAACTATAATGAATTATGACTTCGTTTTAGGGATTGTTTCAGTTCATTTGTTATGTCTCCATTGAAGACTAATACAACTTCAGTGATTGTCGCAGCAGAAATATCGATACTAAAGATAAATTTCCTATTAAGCAGATGAGAGATATAGTAGAACAATTATTTCATATTAATTCCATTTATATGTTAACACATTCACTAACCATTTATCATTGAAATGAAAAGGAATTTTGGAAATTTATTATCTGATTAGTAGTTAAGTTGTGGGCGTGGGGGGGGGGGATAATTTAAAAGGGTAATAGAAGTTTAATATGATTTTTTTAAATATCAGTTCAAAAGCGCACTATGGACATTGATATAAAATTGTTGTGTTTTTGATGTGTAAACATCTATGCGGCAGTAGAGTGCAACAAAAAGAATGTGTGAGTGCCGGGACTCACGATTAATATGTGTAAACATCAGCGTGCTCTGATCCAAAACGGACTTGTTTTTGCTTGAAGGGGACCTTAAGATTTTTTTCACTTAACGCACCTATCCTAGTATGCGGATCATAACGTTGCACACCGTAACGTTGCACAACGTAACGTTGCACAACGTAACGTTGCACACGAACGTTCACGTTTTTTTTTCACTCTACCGCCAGCATAGATGTTTACACATCAAAAACGTGGACTTTCCTCTGTGCGTCGTTACGAGGTAACATTTTACGATGTAGCACGTTACGTTACGAAAATCTGCATAGTACGTTTAGTGACAAAAATCTGAAGACCCCTTGAAGGAAACTATAGTCCGTTTTGGAACAGTACACGGCTGCACGTATAGCCAACAACTTATGGACGACTTGGCATACGGATCCAAATATGTATCCTCAAAACTGAACTTGGAAAAAACGTTGATGTTTACACTTATAAACCATCACTCCCGGCACTCACACAATATTTTTTTTTACTATCCTGTTTTCATTGATAAAAATTTCCACACGCTTTGCTGGCCTTAACTGTCAAAAACTATTTTTAAATTGGCGTTTAACGTACGAATTTGCTCTTTTCGTTAACAACTGTAATATATACATATAGCCATACATATATTGAAAATTCATGTTAATGTTTAATACAGTCACTAAATCTTTACGATAGAAAATGATAAGAAAGTCAAAATTAATACAAAAAATATTATATTTGTTTAATTTTTTGTATTAAAAAATGTTTGCTTACGAATTTTTTAAATGCAATTTTGATTCGAAATATGTATTGGTCCCAGATTGCAAAATTATAACAAGATTGGTCTAATAATCAAAAAGATATACTCGAAAAATCCAAAAATGAGACCATTTCCGTTATGGGAATTTATTGCCAAAAACCTAAAAGGCTTTCGTACAGAAATACAAAATTTAATCAAAATCGTTAGAGCTGTTTTTGCCGATATTTGAAAAATTGTTTGATTGCAGCTTACCGAAATCGGTTCACCCGTTTAGGCTCTAGCTCAAATTACAGTGGACCACGCACGGATGCTCAACCTCAAACCCCTAGATCTTTTCGTACAAGAATCCGGAGCGCCCTACGGCTAAGCCAGACTTATTCCTGGAAAAACAGTAAAAAAGGACATGCTCAGATTCTTCACAAATATTCGAGTGATAGTATCATTACAGACTATAAAACACCCGAATTTGACTTTCATAAACCATTTAAAATTGCCTTTCCAGGCAGAGAAGAATGGTTGAACAACCAACCCTACACCAGTTAATCGGCAATAGCGATCTATACTGATGGCTCCAAAATGGATACGGGTGTTGGTGCAGGCTTTTTCTCAGAACCTCTTGAGCTAAACAACTCACTAAGGCTCCCAGATTATAATGGGTGATTTTTTAAGAGGTTTAGAACTTTTTTTAAAAAAAAAACACAAAAAATTCGAAAAAATGAATGAAATATTTTTTTGAATCGATAGTGTTTGAACGTTGCAATTTAATGTTTAAAGATAATTTCATGCAAATGTTGAGCGCGGCTGCGTCTCAGGTAGCCCATCCGCTGAGTCCAATTTTGGCATACTCTTTCACACATATCGGCCGGTATCTCACGAATGAATGCATGGATGTTGGCTTCCAGTGCGTCAATCGAAGCGGGCTTGTCCCTATAGACATTAGCCTTGACATACCCCCACAAAAAATAATCTAATGGTGTCAAATCGCACGATCTAGGCGGCCAATTGACCGGCCCGAAACGTGAAATTAACTGTTCACCAAACTCGCCTCGCAATTGCGCCATTGTTTCGCGTGCTGTGTGGCATGTGGCACCGTCTTGTTGAAACCACATATCATGCAAGTCAAGAACTTCCATTTCGGGCAAAAAAAAGTTTGTTATCATCCCTCGGTAGCGTTCACCATTGACAGTAACGCTGCTATTCGCATCATCTTTGAAGAAATATGGCCCAATAATGCCGCCGGCCCATAAACCGCACCAAACAGTGGCTTTTTCGGGATGCATTGGTAGCTGTTGCAATGCTTCTGGCTGATCTTCACTCTAAATGCGGCAATTTTGCTTATTTACGTACCCATTCAACCAAAAATAAGCCTCATCGCTGAACACAATTTTTCGATAAAAAAGCGGATCCTCGGCCAGCTTTCCAAGAGCCCATTCACCAAAAATTCGGCGTTGTGGTAGGTCGGCTGGCTTTAGTTCTTGCACCAGCTGTATCTTAAAAGGCTTTACGCCCAAATCCTTCCGCAAAATTTTCCACGTAGTGCTGTAACAAAGGCCTAACTGCTGGGAACGGCGCCGAATCGACATTTCGCGGTCTTCTGTCACACTAGCTGATACGCCGCAATATTTTCTTCACTTCGCACAGTACATAAACGTGTTGGTGGTTTAATTTCCAACAAAGTAAATTTGGTGCGAAATTTGGTCACAATCTTCCGAATAGACTGCTCAGAAGGTCGAGAATGCCGATCATAAAATGGAAGCAGCGCGCGATGAACATTTCGAACCGAGCACGAATTTTGATAGTAAAATTCAATAATTTGCAAGCGTTGTTCATTTGTAAGACGATCCATGGTTAAATTGCAAACCAAACTGAAGCTGTTTGACAGTGACACAAGGTACTAAACACACGTCAGCTGTCAAAACCAGTGTTGCCAAAACCAAACCAGCTAAAAAATCACCTTTTAGTAGTGTCTTCCAAGCGGAGGTACTGGCAGTGACAACAGCTGCTAGACAGCCATCAATGATGGCGATACCACGGGCTGATATCACCTTTTACATTGATAGCCAAGCGGCAATAAAAGCGATTTCTGCCAATGTGATTAAATCGAAGCTTGTTTCTTGCTGCCGCGAAGAGCTTAAGGTTCTTGGCGCGCAGCACAATATTAGACTCTGCTGGGTCCCGGGACACAGCGGGATACCGGGTAACGAAAATGCCGATGAGTTGGCAAGACAGGGATCAGCGCTTGACGCTAGTCAAGCAGAGCTGGTCAACATCCCGCCCTGTAACATTAAACAGAAAATTTCAGAATTAATTCTAGAGAAATCCAATGAAAGGTGGAATCTACTTGACACCTGTGATACTACTAGGAAAATATGGCCTTGCTTAAATAAGCAGAGAACAGAAAAAATTATGCAACTTAGTAAGAAGTCCCTTCGCTCTCTTACGAGCATAATATAATAATAATAATCACCGGACATAATTTACTAAAATATCATACATTTAAAATTAAACTTAGTATAGATGACATATGTAGGGGATGTGGTGATGAAGAGGTGCATGAAGACACATCGCACTTTCTTTGTCATTGCCCTGCACTCTGCCACCAAAGACGGAAATTTCTTGGTAGTTACTTCTTTGATAATCTAGAAGATCTATCAAATATTTCGGAAATTAAACATTGAACTTCGTCAATGCCTCAAAATGGCTTGTCTGATTAAAGAACACATAAGTTTTTATCACAATAGAGTGATTACACTCATGGGTAGCACAATGGATCTACATTGATCTAAGTGTAACAATAACAACACCAATTGTCAGCCCAACAACCTAACCTAACCTTACCTAACACACGGATGCACCTACCAACGAACGGTATGACAAAACTCACTTTTTCGGACTTCTCGACCATCAAAGTATTAGTTTTGATTACGACCACTAAACTTTTTTATACACGAAACCAATATCTACACATACGATGCACAATGAAGCAAGTAAAAAGTCCATTTAACTTAAGACCTGATACTAAAATAGTTTATTCCCATCTAAATGAATTTTATGGGCAATATTTTTCTATAATCTTGTTATTCAACTGTAAAACTTTTATTGCCATCAGTTGGATAAGGCCTGGTCGAGGCTATATAATCAATCAGTTGAATGAATAAAAAAAAATGTCTGTTAGACAATTTTAACAATTTACTGTTGTACAAAGAATGACGAAATGTTTTATAATGGAGTCTATTTTCCATTTTATTTCTTCGAAGTTTTCATTAAAAAAAAAATAAATTATAGCATTTACCTACTTGCTAAATTTATCCCAAAAAGTTTTTCATTAAAAATAAAAAAAAAAATATATTGTCACAAAACGGTTTCATTTTAATATCTTACACTACCGCAACATTAAAAACAAAACAAACAACACAAGAATCGAAGTTCAGTAGAAATTTAAGTCAATAAAAAAAACTTTCAGCCATAAAAAATGATTTATAATAAAAAATCTTAAAGGACACTATACATCAGACAATCACAAAAACACCAAGTCTCACATAAAATACAACATCAAATATTCAAAATGTCAAAATGAAGTTTTACAATATCAGAAAGGGACGAACCATTTGAATAATATTATTATTATATTTTTGTATGTTGGGGTTGGGGTTGGCAGTGTTCCATAGCAAGCAGTTGAAATGTATTACCATTGAACACCACCCGAATAACGCCCTTGAATCGACTCTAAATTGATAGAGATAAGCTTTGAGATTATATTTTACTAGCATTCTCTTTCTCAAATAAACATAAACCGAACATTTATAATTGCTTTGCCTCAAGCTGGATTATTTCCAATCCCTCAAATAATTCTAATGCCCTCAAGTCGAAGAAGAAGAAGGGTTCTTCAAATGATGACGCACATTGCAGCAGCAGCAGCAGCAATGTAATATAGTTGGTGAAGTTTATCTTAAAGAATATCTAAGCAAAATAAGACTGAAAAGTATGAAATTCTTTAATAGAATTAAAGTTTTATTTATATTTATTTTGGAAGGATGAAGAAGTGTGGATTATTCTGTATAAATGACCCAGAACACGCGCTCAGCTATAGGGATAAGACTATAATGCTTCTTTACTATTTATAATTTTTACTAAGCGGATCAACAAAGTTGTGTGCAATAAATTTATCGAATGAATAAATTATTCCCCAAGGAAATTTATCGTTTTTATGCAAATAAAAATATTTCCCTTTCAAGGATTCGGCATCTACGAATATATAGCTTAGCCAATCAGTTGGGGGTAAGTTAATTAATTTCACTTTTTCAACCCAGTTTGTTGCCCAGACAATACAAGGCAAAAGAGTGTTATATGGGTTACCCTGAAATGGGAATTCGAAATTCTAATTTGTGAAGATTAATCCATCAGCTTAAGAAGTTCGATGGTATTTTTTTTTTTTTTTTGTAACACACATTTATGAAATTGAATTTATTGAAACATTTTGAAACAAAAGTTTTTCCAAGCAAGAATGGATATATTGATAAAAAAAATTGTAGGCGTGCGAAAAAATCGTTTTTATTCCACGAAAAACACATGTTCACAAATTGTAATAAATTGACAAAAAAAAATACCAGGGGCACAGATGCACCGAATTTATTTGAATTATTTATACATAAGCATATTTGATTTTGCAAATTATGTAATTTTTTGTGAGTATAGATCTATGTATAAATATTAATAACAACTGATTGTGAGTGTATAGTATAGGTATTGTATATCATGCATAAACATGAATTTAATGATAATTTAAATCAAAATCAATCTTTTTCATATATTTACCTATTTAGAGCGCACTGGAAGGGATTTGATCACCATTAAATCGATTAATGCATTGCGAGTTATGAACAAATTGGGAACAATTTAAAAAGAGAAACCAATGCTTACAAAATGGGATGAACGTGATAGTTCCATCACCTAACCATTTTAAAACTCTTTTTGTAATACTAGACTCAACACTTATGAGTGAGTTAGAGGAGTGTATCTGCCCATATAGGGAAATTAAACTTAACTTTTGCGGACGAATAAAGGTTTTTTACTATTTATGAACTCTTTTGACTCTTGGCTCTTATGACAAATGCTATAAGTTTCATCATATATTTTAATATTTACCATTTCTAATGAAAATACATTCATCCTTACTACATTAAGGTCCAATTAAACCAGATAAACCCGAGTTAACTCATCAAATTTAGTGAGTTAAACCGGGATTAGCTATAAACAGATGCTTTTGATGTTTATCCATCGAGTTTTTTATTATTATTATTTGCCGCTCCACTGAAAATCTGCTTCCTCAGTTCATTGTGGGTTCACTTACTTCTATAGAGTTAACTTACTCTGGTTCAACTAACCCAGTGAAAAATTGGGCCTTAAAGGACTACATATATCATTTGTGGAGTAGAAGTGTCGTCTTGGTTTAAGTGTCATCATATTTAACATTAAAAAATACCTTAAAATGATGTGTCATATTTCAATGTCAAATTGTGTCAAAGTAAATTTTACCATTTGATATACCACGACCTTCTCCGTCTCGCCTTCCCTATTCCCTACCACCCACATATTTGAATAGACTGTTTTGATTTTTCTTTTTCATGGTAAATGAAACTTGTATTCATCAAGTTTTATATGAGGGGGTGAATTTTGTTGTTTTATATTTCCTATTAATTTGCATCGCAAAATATGTAACAAAATTTAAAAAAAAAAAAAAAAACAAACAAACAAATTAAAATATATTTTTTTTATTAAATTAATCTTTCAGAGATGAAAATGATTTTATTTTTTTTTTTAACAAAATGGAATAAAGCAGGTGAAATGGAGGTACTTTATAAAATGATTCCGAGAATTATTGTTTGAAGACTGAAATATCAGAAGTATTTCTGGAATTCTTTTTTATTTAACTTTTCTTTTTAAATTACTTTTATAGGTAACTAGATACTATGTTCCTAAGATGTAATATTAAGAAAAGTATGCAAACAAAAATAATCGAGAGGGAAAAAAAAACAATTCTTTTGTTATTCAATTTCTACAGGAGGATCTTTGAAGAACTTTGAATCTAATTTTTAACATTTTCTACACACAGGGAGGGACTACAAGTTGTTAGCACTATTAGGCATTCAAGGGAGTCTTTTATCACTTTCGACAAAGTATATTCCACTTTTAGGAAATCAGGAAGAGGGAAAGACTCGCAAAACTTTACTCAGAACAGCCACTGACTCTTAGAATGAAGGAATAAGTGTAAAGGGAATACTGCGTACTCCCAAAAGAAAACGATATTAAGTCTATTTTTTATCATTTATATCAATAATTTTATCTAATAAAAAATATGTATTTATTAGACTAGATAGATAAATGTATTCAACAAAACAAAATAAGAGCAAGTTACGAGGCCCCAAAAGAAGAAGAAGGGCCTCAAAATAATGAATGTAAAGCTATTATACTTCCGGCAGTGCCCATACATCCAGCCTCGAGCGCGAAAGTAAAAGTTCGTTCTGTCGTTGTTCTTTGTATTAAATACACCTTTTTTGTATTTCCTTATAGGAGAGTTGAGTTTCACTTCTGGATTTCATTTTTCGCAATGTGTTTTTTTTGCTGCCTTATTTTATATTCATTTCAAAAAAAAAAAAAAAAAAATGGAAAGACAAAATGACAAAAATCAGGATAATGTTTCTTTTTATTTGTCAACGTTCGGACAATAAAATTGAAAAGAGAGAGGTTTCTGTGCATGTATATATGAACCTACTTTTTTTTGTGCTATTCTAGGAATTTGATGTAGAAATGCAAAGGACACACTTTTCTTACTGTGCGGCGTTCGTTAGCATTATGTCAGCAAACATTTGCCTCCAGCAAAAAGCATCAAAAAGAAACAAAAACAACAACAAAAAGGGAGAGAACTTTAAGTGGAAGGACGACGAAGGCTTTGAATTTCAGAATAGAGGATATCCCTCGGTGTATACCTAGTTTTGTTATACGAGACCATTCTGGAAACAGGAGCGGCTTCCTTTCGTATAAAGAATATACCTACCCCCTACCACCACAACTGACCCAAATAGTTAAACCCACAAAGTGCTATTATTCCATTTTATGTGCGACTCATCTCTTAACTGAGAAGAAGAAGAAGATACAATGTTTGTTGCACTTTGCACCAGAGGGTCTCTTACATAGAATCCTTGCTATATACTTTCAGACAACAATCTCCGGAAGGATTCACTTCTTTCAGAATCTTCTCATTCAAATATTTCAATTATATGTAGGTACAACTAGTTAAATAATGCAATAGTATTTTTGTGTTTGTTCACATTTATAAACATACACATACATAATGATTGTATATGTTTCTATTATCTACGACGGACGAACTTATATATGAACATTCGCAGAAACACATGTGTGTTAAGTTTAAGGAGTTTTTATTTGTTTGTTGTGTGGCCGGACTTATGGGTTTCAAATAAAATTGATATCCACTGGTGTGTGCTGTAATTGTAAGGGAATCAACAAAATGTCCCCTTGGGACATTATAGGATGATGCTTTTTTTCCTTTTTTTTTTAATGTGTGTGTGTGTGTAAGCATTGAAAGGTCAATTGCAAGGAATTACACATTCTTTCTTGATGTGAAAGATTTGATTGAAAAAAAGCTGATTTATTTTTATTGAATGTTCTAAGCAATTTGTGTGTATAAAGCACTGTAGCCATATTGTGTCATACAGTAGTATCTGGGTATGTGTTTCAGTAGAATAAATAATAGAAAACTGTTACCATCTTCTTGTATAGGTATAGTCCAGACAATGTGTTCATATGCTCTATATAACGTGAGATAATAGACAACGAAAATAAAAATGTTCTAAGGACCAAAAGGAAATTTGCTGGTTCAGCAAACTAACTTAAGCACTTATAAACGACAAACTGTCAACAGATACTTACAATAAATCAACTGTCATAAAAGTAATTGTTGATATTGAGCAGATAGACCAACGAATTAAAAAAATAAATACATATGGAATTTATTATAAGAATGAAAGCTTTCTTTTCTTCTCTGATGATTTATATGTAGTAACTTGGCATATTATACTGAGTTTGATTTTCATTTATTGGCGTTTTATATTTCTAAAAAGGATTTCAACCAAAGTTATTTAATTTTTTTCTATCGAATATCTTTGTGATGCAGTGTTGCCAGAAACGCCGATTTATCTTATTTCTCCCGATTTTTAGAGCTATTTACGATTACCCGATTTTTGATGTAAATGTGACAGTTTCTACCGATTTCCTTAAAAAATAAATATAACTTTGAATTATGACCAGGGATGTAGTTTTAAGGAGGAACTAAAATGGTTGAAATTCAGTCTTCTGTTTGCAGGTATTGGTTTTTTTTTTTTTAAGTGTCAACATAAAAATTGTAGCTTATCCGATTCTAGACAACAACAGAGCAATATACATAGATTTTGAATAAAAGTTGTGGAAACCTGCAATGACTCTTTGGTATGTTAACGGCAATTGTTACTAACATTCTTAGTGAACGTCTATTTTTCTTCTGTTTTCTTCAAAAAACAGCAAACATATATATTTCATATTTAAAATTTGTTTAAACTGTTTCTCCCATTAACACCGATTTCTGATGTGGTAATATCCCGATTTCAAAAAATATTTTATGGCAACACTGTTGTGATGATTTCTGTAACACCTATATTTTGCACCTTTGTGGAGTAAATTCAGTTACTCCAGAGAATATTTTTATCAGTAGTCTGAAGCGGCCAAGAAAGAGGCAATTTTCACGCCAATGCCATCAGAAGTGACTCTAGACAATAGATTGAGAATAGTTTTTGTATCGCACAACATTGGAAATTTGATTGCTTTTTAATATTTTGTATCAAAACTTGTTTTGTCAAATCTGGCTAGTCGCCGCACAGTGGGGCAGCTCTATAGAGAGCCGTGATATAAAGTCCATCTCACAATTTTTAAGCAACGGAAAAAATGTTGTTTTCTCAATTAATACGGTACTTTTTATAAGACATGGAAGAACTTTTTTTGGTAAGTTACCTATGCTAACTTAACCACGCTGTTAAAGTTGACCAAGTTGGTGCGAGAAAGCATATATAAAAAAAAAAAAACTGATTTGTGAGAAATTTTTTTTGTTTAATTTTTTTTTCTTATAAAGAGTAGTGAAAAAAATGTCTTCTTATATTTTTGATATTGATGAAGATGTGAAGTATTTATTTTAAGAAGAAAAATTTGGAAAAACTTGATTTTGTATATAATGGCAAGGTTACAAAAATTTGCTTTTTTTCTAAGGTCTCATATGAAACTTAGAGCAATATCTTCCGTTTTGGCATTTTTCAACCAGGTCTGTGATTATTGCCAGATGAACAGATATTTGTTGAATATAAATCAAAAAAGAAAAATGCTTAAAAAATGCCGAAAATATTTTTTATGAATTTTATAAGTAATTAATAAAAATACATAAATAAGTTAAAATAATACTTGGATATATTATTATTTTTTTAATTTTTCATCAATATTGTGTTTTATTTATAACTCAATTAAGTGAAGTAATGTTGTTTGAACCAAATAAAATTAATAGAAATATGCTTGTTATTTTTATTTTATCAAAAACATTAAAACTTTTTTTTTCTCGAATAACTCAAAAACTAATAAAGATTTTTGCACTTGGTTTTCAAAATCTTGCTAAAAATTTGTAAGAACATTGAATATTTAGCAAAAACATACTACTTATGAAAGAAAATTTTTGAATAAAATCAACTTCAAAATAAAAAAAAAATACGATTTTTTTCAAAATTTTAACTTTAAAATTTTATTTTTCAAAAACTATGCATTTTAACAACTTGAATGAAAAAGAAAATTAAAAAATACAGTATTATCTTTGCAAAAAGGCTATAGCGGATTAGCGTACGAACTTTTTTTTAATTTTTAATATTTTTTTTAACCTTCAAGTCAACTTTTTACAAAATTGCCCCTCCTGCCTAAGCTAGGGGAGCTGAATCCACCTTCCTAGACAATTTTTTTTTTTAATTTAGAAAAAATGATTATTTGTTCCGGGGTCTTACCACCTTTTTTAGTGTTTGACCTTAAATTAAATTCAACTACCTATACAATTTTAAAGGTCACAGAGTAATTATATCTAGAAGGTGGTAAGTATAAAATTATACATTAAAAAATTCAATTTTATGAATAAAAAATGTAATATTTTTTACATCTTTTCTACCTACATCTCTTGGTCACATTTCGTAGCCATCAGCTCTGCAGTAATGAATGTAAGAAACTCATTGGTTGAATTTAAAAACAATTATGTTAATTGAAGAAAAAACATTTGTTATTAAAGGTCAACTAATCACCTACAGTGATATGCATGTTTTTTTGTTTACCAATTTATTAGTATTGCAGTTAAAATTCCACCAATGAGTTACTAACATTATTACAAAGAGAAATAATTTTAGAATTTTTATTAAAATTCTCTATCCTTGTCAAATAATTCCTTCGCTGGAATCCTTTCAAAATGAATGATTTTCCCCCATGCAATAAAGCTATTTGGAACCCGCATTGAGACAGGCAATTAAATCTCGTTAAGCTTTGTATCATGGGGTTTAGTTTTATTTTTTTTTTTTAATATGAGCGACTACACGGAGAAAAAGACATGCTTAAAACAAATGGAAATTGTATAATAATAAGTGGATTAATTTTTAAAAGGTAATAAACATTAAATTTTTATAAAAATGATTATGTTCGAAACTGATTTTTGTGCAAAGTTAAATTGATGTATTTGTTTTAAAGAAAATGACCCATGTTAACTAATGACAAAGAAGTCTCATTTATGTCCTTTTTCTTGAAGTTTAATCATATTAAATTTCATAATTTTGCAAAATTTAGCAGGTGCATGAAAATTAATTTAATGTAAACTCATTAAATTTAAACCTAAAACACAAAAAGTCATTAGATATTATACAATACATTGTCTATAAGCTGCAAAAATTCAAAAATAATATGATTTTTTTTTATTAGCATTAACGTTTATTTTATATTTTTTTTTTAATTAAATTTTATATTATTTAAAATATGAAATAAAAACAATACGTGTACTGTGTTTGTCTTGGATTTCTGGTTCATAATAATTGGAAATTTTCTCAACTAAAATGCGATATTGAGAAAACAAATAATTCTTTTAATTCTGGAGTTAGACGTTCATAGTAAATTGAAAGCATGTGGAAGAACAATGCATATACTGTGTATAAAATCAAGCAAGAACGCAAAGAAATCAAAGAGAATCTTTTTAAACTAAGGTGATCATGCTTACAATTAAGATGTCCCACTTACTTTCAATGAGAAATCTGTTTAATGTGTCTACCGTGCAGTTTGGTTAAAACACAATTAAATCCATCAGAAAAAGTTTCGTATTTAAGACATGTTCACCTTAATTTAAAATGATTTTCTTCGTTTAATAATTGTGTTTTTTTTTTGTTGGAATTTTTTTATTGAACGGATTTTTCATTAAAAGGGAGATGAAACTTTCTACTTTAAAGAGATGGTCAGCTTAATTTGAAATGATTCCTTTTTTTTTTTAAGAAGATCTTCTTATTTTAATAAGTCAGCACGTAGAATTATTGAGAAAACAGTTCATTTTAAACTGATAAAATAGAACTAGTTTAAACAGAAAATTCTCATACAATTAAAATGAAGTAAATTTCGAATCTAACAGAATTTAAAAGGAATCCATTTCATTCTATTTGAAATCTTGTTATTTTAAGTAGATTGGTTTTAAGATGAGCATCCTCTTATTATAAAACGACTGGCGCAAGGTAAAAACCACAAAAATTATGAAAACTAAATCGAAAACGAAAGGAACCTGGTTTGAGGTATGAGAGAGCAGCTACTCCGTGTGAAGAAGAAGGTGCTCAATGGTTGGCGTAAGTGTTTATTCATACGAAATGGAAGCACATCCCTTAATTCTTATACATATAGCATGTTCCTGATCTGAGTAAGTGCTCAATTTTACCATTTTAAAAATTTAACGTTTAATGATTTAAAATAACACGCAATTTGTTGAATGACCCTACATAATTGTGAAATTAAGGACACTATTTTAATAAAATAAGCTTTTTCAATAAGACCTCTATATAAGATAAGATATACCTACATATATTTAGGTATTCCTTACCCCTCTTCCATCTTCAAAAAGAAATTAACTCGAACAAGGTAACTTTAATGGCATCATGTATCTTCTAACTAATGCTGATGGTTCAATTGAACATATTCTGAAGAAAACTTTCGTTGCACTAACTCTGCAGGTGAAATGTCCTTTAATTCTTAGACTTAATAACCATAAACTGGAATATTTATCGATATAATGTAGTTGAAATCGAATCCGCAGTGAACGGACGAGCCTATCTATACCCAACAGCAGGAAAGCAAAAAATAAAATAGCAACCTTTACAGAATCAAAAAAGTATCGCTTATCGTAATAAGAATAGGACTTAATAGTTGTACTTGTAATAGAAAACTTCAGAAAAATAATAAACATTAACACCCATGTCATAAGCATATCAAAAAATTGTATATCTCGACCCTTTATTAGAAAGACATCGCTGTATCATATCCTGTTTCATATCCAACCATTTTAGTATGAGATGGTAAAAAATAGCCAACCCTATTCATCGTCGTCCTTTTCTAGAATTTTTTTTAACGTCGCGTCGCCACCGCCACCCTATTAACTTTTCTACACTTGTCAGTCGCTTTTTGATATGAGTTTTATTACAGTTTTCTATCATTCTGTCTCTCAGTTTCAGTGTTGTGATTAGATTTTTTTTTTTTAATATATTTTTTTCCTCCGTCATGCTGCTGTCGTATACATTTTATTTTCATGTTTATTTGGAAAACACACAACATCCAACAGAAGAAGCCAACAAAAAAATAACAACAACAACAACAGGACAAAAAAGAAAAGGGCCAACGATGATGGGTTCATTTCAGGCATTGCCCTTTAGTGTTGCGCTAGAAAGTTTCCACAAATAGTTTAGTTAAAACTATCCATCTACTCTGTGCACATTGTACAATGTATCTACATATATACACACAATAGATACACTCATGCAGTTTAGATAATTTTTTTGTGTTTAATTTTATTTTCACATAGGACCTTTTTTTTAAATCCTAAATTCCTTTATTATTTTAACTTTTCTCCGCGTGCCGAGGAGATACAAAGTTAAAATGCAATTTTCAAAAACTTTTAAAAGTGAATAATTTTCAGAAACAAAAAAAAAATAACTTTGTGAATCGTGGTTGTTTAAAATATAATTTTAGAATTGTTTGGAAACAAAAAGTTCTTTAACGTTATTTTTTTTTTTATTGTTTAAAGTGGTTTAGGTGAAATGCAACATTCTGTGTTATTCACATCGCATAAGATGATGACACAGCATTAAATAAAAGTTTTTCTTAACAAATTGATTGTTGGAAGATATACAAATTATATCTATTTTTCTTTTTGTCTTCTTTGGAAGGATTTCGAAGAAAACTTAGTTAGGCATGGCCAAAGTTTTTCTTTATTTCTTTCGTATAGAATAGAATGAAAGGAGAGAGTCATGGGGTGGGGGTGCACTTGCTTTAGAAATTCTTGAGATGTCTTGCAGCTTAATCTTTTGAAGGTTTTCTTTTTTGTATAATTTTCGAAGAGATCGGGTAGTTTTGAAAACCCGATATAATTTTATCTAATATACTATTTATTTATATGTATAGTTAATCGAATAAAACAATAGCTGGAACACTGAGATATAGAATCGTTTTAACCCTCATTTACGTCATGGGTTTCATTTGGACCTCAGAGCATGTTTAAATATAGCTACTCATAACATTTTTGTTTCTTATTTTTTCGCCTTGGGATTAATACTCAGTGAATACAATTTAATTTTCTATTCACTTTTTATGTTTCGGCAATAATCGCACTGAAATTTTACGATTCTACGATTTTGTTTCTGGAAATAGTCCGCATACATTTGACATGGGGTCCATTTGGACCCTACTACTGAAATTCTAACAAAAATCATATTTTTTTTTTTAATATTTATGTATGCAGGCATATTATTTCAATAACGTGTGATTTTCAATCTGGCAATACTTTTTTCGAAGTTGGCCTTTTTGACAGCTGTCACTTGATTTATGCTCAATTTGGTTTGCCATTTCATAATTATTAGACTTACTTCTGAACAACGTTTGCAAATTGTGCAAATTTATAACCAGATTAATGGTTCGGTTCGCGCGACGCATCGTGCGCTGCGTCCAATATTCTGTCGACATAATCGCAAAATCACATAAATCCGAGCAACCATCATGGATCGATTTCGCACCACGTTTACTCTAGTGGATAATGCGCATCTTCAGAGACTCCGTACAGTGCACACCGAAGACGCTATTGCTGCTGTGGAGCAGAGTATATCAAAGAAGACCCAGATGAGTCCATTCGCCATCGCGTGCAACAATTGGAGTTGTTGAAAATTGGGCCTCTCGGCTTTAATTTATTCGAACCAGCCGTGGCGGCCACTTGCCCGAAATCATTTTTCAAATCTCTAGCGTGAAAATTTTGTTTTACCTCCATACCTTCTTCAGATTCATAGGTTTCAAAAGAGTCTTTCTATAGGGACGTCCAATTTAAAGCGGTGAAGTTGTTAAAGCAGCATTATGTCAAATATGTTGTGAATATTGTTCAGGATTTTTATTTTTATGGAAATTCAAATTTATTTTCAAATTTAGCGCTCCGCTCGAGAAACGTTGCGGCCTAAAATTCACCACAAAATCAAATCTTAAGCGGCGAGTCTCATTTTTGGATGAAGGGATGTGTGAACAATAAGTAACAATGTTGCAGTATTTATTTTCAAATATTTCACACGTTCAGAAATTAAATTGCAAGAAAGCTCTTATGCCATTATTTGTGTCACCACCACAACCACCATCTAAATAATTGAAAACGACTTAACACTTAAAATATTTTCAATCGATTTGGTATGAATTTATTAGATACTTTACTTACTATATAGACCTTATAATTCTTGCGGATAAATTTAATATGAAAACTAACCCTTAAACAGAGTGTACTAATAGCCAACATAACACGCCTCCTTATACGCACGCATTATTCTTATTTATTTAACTCGGAATTACGTTTTGACGCCTCTTCTATAGAAAATTTGTGAGTGTATTTTGTTTTTATTGGCAATAAATTTAATAATTCAAGTGGGTTTTTGAGAATTATTCTCAACCATCGTCACATCCTTCCTTAAAACAAGAAACGTATGGGTGGATGGGATAGATGGTGCGGGTGTTGGGGGTGGGTTGCGGGTCTTGGGTGTGTTGTGCAAAAAGGATATTATGTGGTTTGTGGATGTTTTCTCAGGGTGGAGTGGTGTGCTATAATTTTTATTACAAAATATAATAAAAACATGATTTTTGATGATGGTCCATTTTTTTTCTTCTCCTATAAACCTACACATATACATATCACACATATACGCATACATCTCTTATTATAGAAACATGGTTCCTTAATCTTTTTGGTGTGTATATATTAGGTAAACTCAAGTTCTTTCTTTTTAAAAATTATTCCCAACATCCCTGCGAGAGTTGACCGCATGTTCAATTTATTTGAAAAATGACTTACACATACATATACTCGTACATATAAGAGGTAAGGTCGGATGTCAAGATTTATGGATGAATTTTTTAAAAGCTAAAGCTCTCTTCATCTCTGTGTGCTATTTCCATTAGGATCTATATGTGTACCTAATATACCACAAAGTTCAACCTTGATTTTTGCATCATTTGCTGGAGATGTTACGAAGTTTAAAGAAAGTTTTTTTCTTATTTTTTTTTGTTAAAAGGGTTTAGTTTTCGATTGTTCTTATATAATATAATAATATAATGTTGACAGTTATGTGGACTGTAATATATTATAAAATATGTGACTTGGATCACTCAAGAAAAAAAAAAAAAAAAACAGATTATCAGATACCTATAGATATATAGATTCGAGAGGTCAAAGTGGTTTTTGTTTGGGTTTCTTAAAAGGATTTAACATGTCTTAAGCTTTATTTTAACGACTTTTATGTTAAATTTCTACTTGAAAAGTCTGTGTTTCAAGTTTTACGAATTTATGCATAGACATTATGATATATATGCGAAAGATAGATAAGATTTTATTAATGGGCTAAAAGTGTTACAATATACCTATTTTAACAAAATTATTTTACATATGTCCTCGTCGTTTGCCTATTATATTTAAGATATTGTGCATTTAGAAGTATGTAAACGAGACGAGACCCAATCTATTAAGTTCTCTTTTAAGGAAGTCCATGATGCATTACAAAATCACGAATTACAGAATCCCGCATGGCTAAGTACTTTTTTGGGTGTTGAAAACGTCAATGCGATTTTTAATAAAGGGTGTTTCTTTTTGGACGTGTGGTTTTCAAGAAGAAATAAAACGCATATAATTTAATGTTATGGCCAAGAATTTAGCTTTATTATAAAGATAAGGGCTTGGCATTGTTTTAAAAATGATTTTGGCAAAATGGCCGCCGCGGCTGGCTCGAATAAATTCAAGCCGAGAGGCCAAACTTTCCACCACTTTTAGCAGCAATTGTGACCGTATGTCAGCAATAACGCGCGGAACATTCTCTTACAAGGCGTCAATCGTCTCGGGCTTATCTGCGTAGACAAGCGACTTCAAATAACCCCACAGAAAATAGTCCAGCGGTGTTAGATCGCACGATCTTGGAGGCCACGCCACAGGCCCACGACGCGAGATTATATACGCTCACCAAAAGTTTCCTTCAATAAATCGATTCTTTCATTGGCTGTATGGCATGTAGCGCCGTTTGGTTGGAACCAAAGGTCGTCCACATCCACATCCTCCAATTAAGGCACGAAAAAGTCATTAATCATGGCTCCATAGCGTTCCCCATTGACTGTAACATTATGGCCGGCTTCATTTTTGAAGGAATATGCACCAATGATTCCCTTTGCCCATAGAGCACACCAAACAGTGACTTTTTGAGGATGTAAAGGCGCGGCGCGGCGTCTCAATAATGGCTTGTGGATTATGATCACTCCAAATACAGCAATTTTGTTTATTGACGTATAAACCAAAAGTGAGCTTCATCGCTTAACAAAATTCGCTTATGAAAATTGTAATCAACGTCAATCTTGTTTTGGGCCCATTTGGGCACGGATTTGCTAACGTTTTTTAGGAGCAAGTCTATTTATTATGAAATGGCAAACCAAATTGAACATAAATCAAGTGACAGCTGTCAAAAAGACCAACTCCGAAGAAAGTATTGCCAGATTGAAAACCACACGTCTAAAAACAACACCCTGTATTAAATTGTGTGTTGCCACTGTTTTTTAATTATTAATTTTTGATTTTAAGTCAGTTGTTTTTTTTACTGCCCCTCCCGCCTTAAGGAGGGGGGGGGGGACCCAACTCTCTTAAAATGTTTGCTTGTCTTAACTTAACCTACTCCGTCTAGCTTTTTGTCGCATCTTATGCGAATCACCCTGTATATAAACTTAAATAGTACAGGTATACTGTTTACTTACTGTACTTTAGTTAGACTAATGCAAAAAAAATCCCATAACAAAAAAATCCGAAAATTATGTATCTTAAATGATTTCTGCAACCTATGTATAGTCACCGCCATTTAACCTTTATTTAAAGACTTCCATTAAAAGAGGTCCTTTATGTCACATAATTATGGCAACTATATAAATCATCGTCGCACGTTTTAGTTTAGTTTTTCTTGTATCCTTTTTGGTATCCCAAAAATTTCAAAAGGTTATCAATCAAAGCAAAAAAAAACAAAGTTTTTGATTTAATTTTGTTTTTCTTGAAAACAAGATTCGATGTGGTTTAATGAATTAATTAATAAAATTAAATCCAAGAAATCAGGTCAAGGTTAATTCTTGAATGAATCTATGTATATTTACTCTTATTTCCAATTCTATTTAGAGAGAAAATTTAAAGTTTCCTAAACCAACTATCTCTTTACCTTATACCAATACCAAGAATTAGATCAATGTGATATGAAAATCGACTGCAGGAGTTGCAAAAGTACCCTTTGAAAAGGATATATCCTTGAATTTTTGATGAAATCTGCTTGTCTGTATTTATGTAGGTACGTGTGTACTATGCCTCATTGACTCAAAGCATTTTGTGAAAAATGTAAACTTCTTTTAAGGGAATAATCCACAGTCCAAAGTAGTGGTTTGTAGGTTGTCAGAAAGGATTGTAGGTATACATATAGCTACAATATAACTGTAGTTATATACAAGCAAGCACTTCCTCTTTTAGTTATAAAGAATATCCGATTGTCTCTGTGTGATAGGTATAACGATTTAATCTCACAGAACACATGTATTCTTAGAAGGATATCTGATTTACAGAACATTCTGTCTAATCTGATGGGATGTTTTTTGTGTTCACCATAATCTATTGTTCAAAGTTGACTAACATTTTTGTGTGCAAATACAAAAAGCTGGTGGATTTATACTCGACACAAGAATCTGTTTAAGCGGATTTTCCCTTAAAAAAAAAATGTATAAATATAAAAAAAGGAAATCGATATTTTTTTTACTCAACATCATCAGTGGCAGCAGCAAATGTGCTACGAACTTCAATTTATTCATTTCAATTTCAATATTTCCAATTACTCATTCTACGCTTCTCAATAAAAAAAAAAAAAAAAACAAAATAACATAGCTACACAGAAGTTGGTTTTTGAACAATTCATTCACTTTATGACCAGTTAAATGAACAGCATCAAATCGGCTCGAGCGACCATAAATCATCACCATCATCATCATCAACATCCACGTTGCTATCAACACACTCTCCTTGAAACTTAACCTATTTTACATTCAAAATATATTCAGCTACATAATTTGCATATGTACTCGAACTTAACTCGTGCTCGTAACACAGTTAGCTTAACCTTCTTTATGCTCTCTCATGAGTTGGAATTTTAATTGAAAATTGGAAAAGTTACCACAAAAATACACTCGAACTTTGAAACCTACATCGCCTTCCCTCAACAAGGATTAAAAATGTTCATTGTAACAAACCGATTGTATGCTAGATGTTGGTGTTGTTCTTCAAATACAAAAAAAAAAAAAAATAAAAAAAACACTGGCGCATATAATTGGTATTTGATATGAAAATGCTCTTTGAACTTTAGGTCGAGTGTCGAGTAAATTTAAACATATACGATAACTCATATTTGAATAGACAAAACATTTTTTGTATTTTTTTTTTTGTTCGCGTATGGCAAGATAGGTATGCTAGGGAAATCAATTTCAAACCATCAACATATAGAACACAGACCCAAGACCCCAAACCACACTTTATTTTCCTTTCAGTCTGTGTTGTGAGTTTTTTGTTGTTTTTTTTTTTTTTTTTAAAGAAAAAGTTTTTAGTCCTTCTTATTTCGTATCGGTTAGAGGGAAATAAATGCTAACTGCATTTACCACGCTTGTCGTGACTCTCTGTATGAAAACAGGTGAAAAATTTCACGCAGTATACCTACATCTATATGCCAACACAAAAGACGAAAGGATCTATGAATGAAAAACAATTGCTAGAGCATTATCCAGGAGCTGTTGATGTTGAGTGACTATTGAAAGTTTGTTGCTTGGCTTCTGCATGCAAGCAGGAGCAGGAGGATATATGGTCGTAGTGGTATGACTGCTGGTTTTGAAGTCACACTTTTCTCATGCAGAACTAAATTCTTTGAATTTTTTTATTTAAAATCAATTCTACTATTGTACTTAAACAAAAAAAAAAAAACAATGTCATACATATACCTCCTATTAAGTGCACAATGCACATGAAAAGATGAAAAAGTGAAAAACGACTTTATTTTCAGTCGAAGTGAGTTCAAAGCTGAGTGTTTGTGTGCATATCTATACAATTTACATAAATATATTAAATGTTTATTTAAAAAAATAGGTTGTATTTTTATTCATGAAAGTTCTTTGCCCATGTTCTATTCACCAAAAGACATGCCCAGGACATCAGGTATGGTAAAAAAAAGGAAACAAAAAACTGGAACAAATTTCCATTCTTAATTCAGTGGAATTAATTATTTCACTTAAGGGTGTTTTCCTTTTCACTAATTAAGATAAATAATTAAAAATTATAAAAAGGACTAAACCGTTTGCTGATATAGCTGATGGGATCTTCTCTATATAAGATCGCAGGCATTTAATTTTTAAAACATTTTTTTTTGTATGTCAACAAATTAGGAGTTGTAACAAATAGAAAAAAAAAATACTTTCAATTAGACACTTCATTAATTTTTAATGAAGATAAAAGAGTCCTCTCTCCTCGGGAAGATTGTTGTAAAAACTTAAAAACGTCTGTTGGTGTTTTTTTTTTGCTTGTTTTCTGATTTCTCTTTTGTCGAGAAAGAAAAATGAGTTGGGAAAAGTCCTTGCGGATTTAGCTTCATTTTTTTTTTTTTTTTTTTGATGACTATGCTAAAGTTAACTTAATTTATTAAACTAATAAAGAGATAACTTTTGTGCTGCTATTTGTGGTAACCGGTGATAATTATTCTTTTTCTATTGTTTTATGAAGAATTAAAGGAAGAAGAGAAACCAATTACCAAACTTATATTGAAATAAGAGAAGGTACATTAGTTTATGGATGAGACTAGAGGAATGCCAATTTATGACAGTTATAACAGTTTTTTTTTGCCATTCAGTGGGTGTGCAGAATTGAAAAAAAAAGAAGAAAAGTACTCTGAGTGCCCGAAGCATGTCCATTGCCACTGGCCAGCGGGAGGGCCCTTGCATTGCAGGCCGCATAAAAATAACTTCTACTAAATATAAACAAAACTGTTATAAATCATATCTAAAGTCACCTCCGTTTATAAAGGGTCCGCCAAATAATTTTTTTTTTGAAAATGGCGCAAAATATCGAGTGTAGCTTCGGCTGTGTGGTACGTAGCGCCGTCCTGTTGAAACCAAATGTTGCCAATATCCCTCTTCAATTTTTGTGAACAAAAATTAGTTCAACATGGCCCGATAACGATCGCCATTGACTGTAACGGCCACTCCTTGCTCGTTTTTGAAAAATGGCCCAATTATGCCTCTGGACCAAAATCCGCACCAAACAGTGACTCGTTTTGGGTGTATCGGCTTTTCAATGTATGCGTACGGGTTTTCTGTGCCCCAAATGCGACAATTTTACTTGTTTACATACCTGCCAAGATCAAAATGAGCTTCATCTGAAAAGATTATTTTTTTTGGCAAAATCGGCATCTTCTCTAAGTCGATCGCAGGCCCACTTAGCGAAGCGTATACACAACTATATTCGTTCAGCGCAAGGATAAAACTAATTATCTGTCAAATCAGACATGAGCTAATTGTTACTATTCACAAAATAAGCACTAGTTGAAAAAACAAACGTTAGATGGCGTACCCTTTATAAGTAGAGATATATCTAACGGGCGTTTTTTTAGACGGGTGGTTTTCAATCTGGCAATACTTTTTTCGGAGTTGGTCTTTTTGGCAACTGTAACTTGATTTATGCTCAGTTTGGTTTGCCATTTTATAATGAACAGACTTACTCCTGAACAACGTTTGAAAAACGTGCAAAATATTCTAGAAACGAGATCGTTGTTGATCCCGATTTTCAGAAGAAATTGTTTTTCAGCGATGAAGCTCATTTTTGGTTAAATGGCTACGTCATTTAGCAAAACTACCGCATTTTGAGTGTAGATAATCCTCAAGCCATTGTTGAGATGCCGTTACATCCAGAAAAACTGACACTTTGGTGTGCTTTATGGGCAGAGGGAATCACTGGTCCATATTTCTTCAAAAATGAAGCCGTCCATAATGTTACAGTCAATGGGGAACGCTATAGAGCCATGATTAATGACTTTTTCGTGCCTGAATTAGACGATGTTGATGTGGACGACCTTTGGTTCCACCAAGACGGCGCTACATGCCATACAGCAAACGAAACAATCAATTTATTGAAGGAAACTTTTGGTGAGCGCATTATCTCGCTTCGTGGGCCTGTGGCGCAGCGTGGCCTCAGAGATAGTGCGATTTAACACCACTGGACTATTTTTTGTGGGGTTATGTAAAGTCGCTTTTCGACGCAGATAAGCCTGAGACGATTGACGCCTTGGAATAGAATATTCGGCGCGTTATTGCTGACATACGGCCCCAATTGCTGCAAAAAGTGGTCGAAAATTGGGCTTCTCGGCTAGAATTTTTTCGAGCCAGCCGCGGTGGCCACATGGCCGGAATCATTTTTAAAACATAATGCCAGACCCTTATTTTTATAATAAAGATATTAAAAATAATGTGTGTTTTATTTCTTCTTGAAAACCACACGTCTAAAAAAAAACACCCTTTATATCTAGAGATTCCCTTTCCAAAATTAAGTGCTGTATCATTGTGCTTTGTCGAATTGAAATATATTGAGAAAATTCATTGACTTCTTTTTGTTCTTTGACTTTTTTAATTCTCTCATATAAATTAAAAAAAAAAAACAACCACTTAAAGAAAAATGCAGCGTCAAAAGAAAGAAACCGCTTAGTAAACTTTGTTCAATAATTTTTAATTCGATTTGAATATTTTCATATCTTTTACAAACTCGATCGAATTTATTAATACTACTTATGTAGCTAGAACTTTCTGGTATTTGAAGTTGAAGTAAAAATAAAACTTTTTTTGAGAGACTTAAATCCTGAATAATAATTGGAAGTAGTTATATAAACAGATTTGTAAACTAAGATTTTCAAAGAGATTGTAAGATGTGATGCTTGGAGTTTCACTTCTTGCAAGCTAAAAAATACCTAAAGTTCTATGTATACCTACGTAAGTAAATATTAGCAAATTCTTTAAAAGTTGATAAATGGGTATTTCGTTTCCATTGTTACGGGTGCGATAGTGATATTCATGGTTTTATAAATTATTTACGTAATATTATAAGTTAATAAATTAAAAGTTTAGTAATCAATAAGACACATGATGTCCTTTAAATAAATTGATTTACTAAACTTAGAGAACAAGAGGTAGCCAGGGATCACGAATTATTGGAGATATGCTAATGGGACCTCAAATTTTCATGCTGTGTGGAATATTGCAAGAAAAGTATTTCTGATTCTTAAAGAATAACAATATATTTAGGTACATGCAGATACAAGGTGGAGCAAAATTAATCACACTACAGGAAGATGTTATAATTTTTGCAAATGGGGTCGTACGTCAATCATATTTGACATTTGTGAACTAGATAGCTGCAGTATATACAAACAGACAAGCAATGGAGCACTATACTCCGCTTTCAAGCCTCCACTTCAATCTTAGCAACCAAGAGGACGATTTTGTGTTGAAAATCATCATGAGCGACGAGGCGCATTTCCACTTAAGCCGTTACGTCAATAAGCAATATCTTCGTTTCTGATGCACTGAAATTCCGCGTGTGATACACGAAGAGCCATTACATCCACTCAAAGCCACTGTGTGGTGCGGCGTTCCCGCGGGAGGAGTGATTGGGCCATATTTTTATGGGAATGCCATTGGCAGGCAATACGGTCACTGTTACTGGCGAATGCTACAGGGCCATCATAAACGACTTCTTACTGCCGAAATGGGATGAGATGGGCTTTGTGGACACGTGGTTTCAACAAGACGATGCAACCGCACACACAGCACGAAGCACAATTAATATTGTGAAGGAAACCAGCAAGGTGGCCAGCAAGATTGCCCGATTAATCTCATCAGACTTCTTTCTTTATGGGCATACTTGAAGTCGCGGGTGTATGCCAAAAAGCCTCCGACAATTGCAGCCGTTAAGGAAAATATTTGACAGGAATGCGAATAGCTATCACCGGAAATCTTGCGAAAAGTCATGGAAAATGCGATAAAATGGGCACAAATGTTTACCAACACTGGTGGCAGCCACTTGACGGATATCATCTTTTCCACTTAACAGACAAAATTGTAAGGTCTAAATAAAGGTTTCCATGACACACATTTTTTTTTTGTTATTTAGTAAAAAAGTAAATCAAAAACAAAATTGGATAATTAATTTTGGGCCACCTTGTAGTCAGTTTAGAAACGAAACACTAAACCATACAAAATTAAGGTTTGAAATTGTAAGTGGTGTGACTGGTTACCAATACGATTGGGACAGAATATAGATATTCATACCTATTTTGTCAAAGAAGTGTAATCAGTTCTCACTCTAAGTTTGAAACATTTTCCCTTGTTAAGTAAAGCTTTTCTCATTCTCTTTTCTATTTCTTTGATAAAGATGGAAATTCGGCATTCAAGTGAGTTACATTCTCATGTAGAGTATATAGATTTTCCAAGAATTATATCACTGCATCGTTGATTCTATATCTTAAAACAAAATTAATTGAAAAACAAAAAAAAATTATAAGAGTTTTGAAATGGCAACTTGTTACCGGAGTGACAGAGACTTTTAACCATGAATTCCGACTCAGTATACATTTTTATAATACAAAGAAATCTCGCCTGACCGTATTTCACATAGGTTATTCTTCTTTGTCTCCAAAATTATGAGTTAGTTAAAAATGATGTTGTTGTACCTATACGTATTTTTGTTACGGGTGTGACAATGAACACTTTATGAATCAACTTTTTCGATTAAAAGACATATTTGGTTGTTTTTTTTCTTAGTCGAAGGCATATTAAGGTGTATTTCATTATTTGGCATTAAAATACGCCACTTATCTATTATTAATTTACTTTCTAATATATTGCAAAAAAATCTGCGAAATATCGAAGCGTACAGGCCCAGATAACAAAAATCCGAATCATTTTCAAGTTGTTGCTCAGCCCAGTTCACGAGCAAACGACGCTTCTGGTGGTCAAGCGGCTTCGTCAATTTAATCTTGTAAGGATGTAGGCCAAGATCTTTTCGCAAAATTCGCCACAACGACGTCACAGAGATGCCCAACGCTTGAGAACGACACATTTGTGGGAGACACACATTTGGGCTTTCTGCAAATGAAGCCTCAGCGGCAGCAATATTCTCGACACTACGGGCACTTCTTTACCTCACTGGCACGGGAATATTTTGTACTGTGCCTGTGGATTCAAATTTTTCCACTAGACGCTCAATTGTTGACCTGCCAGGACGATTATGACGAACATAAATTAGACGGAGCGCTCTTAACGTTGAGGCCACTGACTTCGAATTTACGAGTTGGCTCGTATATAAAATGGCAAACCTTACTGAAGAGAAATGTCAAAAGAGCGGCAAGAAATATGGCGTCGTTTGTTGTCCCTGTTGTTGATCTACTTTTGTAGCTTATCTGTTGAAAAACCCTATAATATAAACCGTTTCTTTATTTGTAGGTACCTATCTAGTTTTCTACTTTTCTCTTACTTCAAAATTTTTTGACTAACGAGAGTCCTTTGTTTCACTAAAAAACAGGCACCAAAAGATCTAAATTAAATCTCGTGTAAAATAATTTTATCGAAATTTTAATCCAATTCACACTCTGCCTAAATTACTGTTAAATAATGTCTAATTTACGCCGAATGTGTTTATCATACCAAACGCCTTTCAAGTCGTCTTAACTTACTAAAGATTTTCTTTATCAAATACTAAATACACCGCATGGGATATCCTTTAACATAAAAGTTTCTTCGCGCTGTAAGTTTTCTTTTGAACTTCAGCGTCCAATTTGCCATGAACAGTAACTAACCAGCATGTATGAGTTAGTATAGGTATTCAACATATTATACTACTCTCCGAAGACGAACAACTATTCTATTTATTTCATTGAAAATATATAACTTCTCTCAATTTCAAGCTAACTACCCTACCACAATATATAATTCAAAGTTTGTTGCCTTTAAAATAACTTCTCTGTTTTGGATGAAGGTAGCTTTAGAAATACGAAGCTTTATAAAGTTTCCATTTCTGTGTAGCTTAGAATTTGTTGTCGAATCGTTTCAATAAGAGAAGTTTCTTTTGTGCGAAGTTGTTACCTTATAGAAGTAGTCTCTAACTTTACTCCATACTGTCTGATAACTCAAATTTCTCAAATAATATCAAATATATCTACGAATGAATGTATTCTAGCTATATATAAATCTCTTTTACGAAAACTTTCGTAAATTCTGCATAACAATAGATAATGTTCGGGTTGTTAAAGAAAGCAACATTTGAAATCACCTGCAATCTTATATGCATTTAACTTCTTGCCTAACTAACTTGTCCCAGGCATTAAAAATAGTTGTTGAGATTTCACTGGAAAAGTTCGACTTTTATATAAAAAAAAAAACAAAGAATAGCTTACTATTCCTGGGTTTGTAGTGATGAAATTTTGTAAACCACAAGAAATTCCTGAATGGACGGAATTACCTTTTGTTAAGCAAAAGTTTTGTCAACCTGTATAAGGACCTATAGTTAACTGAAACCTTTAAAGAAAATTATATTTTGATGTATAGGTATAGGTAATAACAGTTGTTGTATATGCTTTTATGGTGTAAAAAACCAGTCAATATTGAAAAATTCTTAGGAACTACATAATCGAAATCAATAAAACATATATATTCATCTGAATAAATGGTTCTTTTTGGGAAAAAAAAACATTTTAGTCTTGTCGTGTATAAAAAAATGCTTTTGTGACTTTGACTCCAGATATTCGCCGCAACAGACTCCATAGGTTAAGAACTTGAATTTCAAAATTTATTGTAAAACTCTGCGAATGAAATTTTTAAATTTTATTGACTTCACTGATGTAAGCGTGTAAGTGTAAGTGGTGCCCTTAGACTTGCATTTTAAACAGTCAAAAGTCTATCTGAAACTGTCACTTGAACAGCTTGTTTTGTCGAATCTTATTCAAATGAAATTTATGTAGGTACCCATCATGTAGGTATCTTTTTTTACCTCAGCATTTCATATTCGTTTCTAGATTCACATACGAGTCCGTCTGATGTGGAACTTCAACGGCAGCGTATGATAAGCTCATTAAATTTTGATCTCGAATGTCGTTAGAGTTGAATGCTTCAAAAACGCAATGCTGCTTTCTGTTGTTAAAGCGGAACTTAGAACCAATGCTCCAATCCATGAGCGGCACTTGGATCGAGCAAACTGAAAAAAATTTCAGTTCTTGGTATGTGCATCACAGACCACCTTTTATGAAATGATCACATATTTGATATCGCCAAAAACGCTGCTAATTGGGTTTTCTCCGTCGATGCAAGAAATTTTTCTCCCCCTCTGATCTGGCTGTAATCTAAATATAAAGCCTTCATTCATCCAAAAATGGAATACAAATCTCGTATTTGGGCAGGTGCTCCAATAACCCACTTGAGTCTATTAGATAGAATTCAAAAGAGAGCTTTAAAAATGATAGGCGATAAAACTATAACGGAAGCAATTGAAACCCTCGAACACCGCCGTAATGTTTCATGGCTTTCATTATTTTATCGATATTTTCATAAACATTGTTCTAGTGAAATAGTCAGTTGCATTCCTCCCCTAAAACAATTCAACCGTAATACTCGTTCTTCAAGGATTGTGCATCAGTTTACCCTTGAGCCCAACTTCGGACGTACTGTTTAGAACACAGATTCTTTCTCTAGTCGTACTACAAGAATGTGGAATGCTTTACCCGGCTCAATATTTCCTTGCCATGTTGATGTCCAGACATTTAAAACCAATGTGCATCGGTATCTAGTTTCCAATCCTCTTCAACTTTCCTAAACACTTGAACTCTGTATTGTCATTATAAGGGTAGTCACAACCCCTTAATTTGAAGATGATGGAGAAGTAAAAAAAAGTGTTTTTCGCTGTACCGTCTTTTGGTCTGTACGTCTGTACGCCTACTGCACATCTATAGCTAAAGGCTAAGTGGGTTGACCAATTCGCTTCAAATTTGGTACAGAGCGTTTTTATGTTATTTGATAAAATATTAATTCGGTTTCTTGTTTGAGGGCACCCAGAACTGGTAGCTGTCATACAAACATTTTGATATTTCAATTTTGACATCGAAACACAGAAATAGGTCTTGGGACTTTTGACTTTTGCTTAATTTTTGGGTTATTCCAGAATATTTCATTAATTTCTTTACCCATTTTCATATTATTTCGCATTCTGATACTTTATTTATATTTTTAAATATTTATAAATATTTATAAATATTTTTTTTTTTTATAAATAAATTAAACTCAAAGAAAAATTTGTTCTATTTATTTTGACATGTTTTTACATTTGCTTGTAAAAAATACCATAATATTATTTCGCCGTTAACATTCATCTACAATATTTAGCTACGCTATAGTTTTGAACGATATTACAGCTCATGAAAATTAGACTTTTACTTCAAAAAAAATCTAATAAACCCCAATTTTGGTGGAGCGCTTTATTTGTGTGTATTGTGTGCTAAGAGAGCAACATTTAGTTTTTCGAATAATTTCTCGAAAACAAAGAAATATTTGGAAGAAATGTCAAACAAATATTGTAGGATATAAAATTCTACACACGAAAGATTATAACACTGTTTTGGTAAGATAATTAGTTTTTGAGTAAAACGCGGTCAAAAGCGTGATGATGTTAAAAAAAGTTTTGCACGTTTTTCTCAAAATCTATTTCTCTTATGTAAAAAAATAGTTTGTGATCGTATTTGTGTCGAAAATTATGAGCTAACATTTTTTTTTTAGTTAAAAAAAAAACCAAAACTGATAGAATTCGAGAAATTCAGAAATAAAAATATAACTATTGCAACCCCCAAAGTTAAAACAGTGGCTCAAACTTATGGTATTTTTTAAGGATAAGAGTGCAACACACAACAACCAACAGACAACACTCAATTAAAATTCAGTTTTGTCCGAATTTTTGCGAAGTCATAGCCTAATTTTACTGATAGAATACATCCAGATTATGATTTGGAATACCTAACTGACATTAAAGATTGGTATTGCAATGTTTCGGCAATTTTTTTCGAGATCTATTAACGAAATCACTTAAAAAAATTATTTATAGTTTTCGAAATATATATTTGCAAAAACCTCCCTAAAAATTATTAGCCACGATCCAAATTTTAGGAAATTTTTATGGGGTTTTCCATTGGTAAAATAAATCAATTTATTTTTGATTTGGATCTGTCAAAAAGCCGATTTTGCGTTCCATTGGGCAAAATAAATTGATTTATTTTTGATTTAAAATCAATTTTGCAGATCTTGTAGTAACACCAACATAATTTACAACTGTCAATTGGTAAATGTGTTGTTTGATTGCATTAATGTAGGTATGTCAGGAATGAAATTTGTGTTAAAAATATTTGATTATAAATGGTTAAGTTTAAAAGCAATCATCAAGCTTATCTTTCTCTTTTAAAAGGGACGAAGTTTGTGTTGAAATATTGACAGAGAAACGAAACTACACAAATACAATGACAAAAATAAATCAATTTGAAATAGTGTTCCATTCACCACGAAAAAAATCAATTTTAAAATTGAAATCTGAATTTACCAATGGAAAACCCTATTAGAAAAATGCTTATAGGACATACAAATAAAGCCCAAGTATTTACTAGGTATAATATGTCGAGTCTTTTTTTGAAAATTGGGCCTATTTTGTCTAATTTTTAGATTCATGCATGTACATACATATGTATTTTATTTTATATTATTTTATTTATTTTATTTTATTTTATTTTATTTTATTTTATTTTATTTTATTTTATTTTATTTAATTTTATTTAATTTAATTTAATTTAATTTTATTTTGTTTTTTAGTTCAATGCAAAATGAATTTTCATATATATCAATATTTTCTTAAAAAATAAAATCTTAACGTATATCATCAGCTATGAATTTTTTCATAGAATATTATTTAGATGTCTATTTAAATTTTCATCAGATACCTACCTATAGCTATTTCGAGTATTTTGGCACAAATTCCTATTACTTACTCACCCTGGTTAGCCACACCATTGAAATATTTAAAAGCTATTTTTATTTAAATATTAGAGCTCTCAACTAAATATTTAGGTTTCTATGTAAGTATTAAGCTTTAAAAAGTTATACATAATTCGAAAATTAAATTTGGCAAGCTCTGTGTGGCATCACCTTAAAAAAGGACTTTTATTTCACATATGCTGTGTGCCCAAAAGTTTGGCACAAACTGCTTCACGACAGACAAATTGTCGCGTATTTGGCTTTAACGCTGGATAATACCTATCATGTACATATGTAGGTATGTAATATGCATAACAATTTATTTTTATCTGTTTGTTTTTTTATCTGACTGTTACATCGCCGTGAGGGTGTCTGCAATTTGTCCCGTTATCTCTCTACTATACCTCTAGTTAGATAGTATTTTTTTGATTTTTATCTTTATTTTTATCTATATCATTTTCTCTCGCTATTGTCATCGTTGTCATCACACATGGATATGCACATTAAGCAATTCTTTTTCTTTTTTTTAACTTTTATTCTTCCCAATGCTGTAAGCTCGATGATCCTTGCCAAATTACTTGAAGCATTGATGGGAGAGCGTGTATGATGCTCTGCCGTGTGGATATGTTCACATAGAAACGGTAAAATAAGTCGTTTTTATGACTTTTTATCATTCAAAGAGTAAAACAGATTTTGCTTTGGTATACTAAAGCTACCTGAGTTAAAATGCACGAGAAAGAAAGAAAACGGTGAGATTATTTTCCAAGGATAATATTAAGGACCGAATTCATTCACAAGCAAAATAAGCCCGTTTAATGGGTTATACTGAGTCGGGGGCACCTATTTACCTTTTTATATCATGTATCATGAATGTACATTTGTATAGTTATTGGTATTCAAAAATATCGATGGAACAAAATGCAAAATGGATGTATATAGGCAGCTACAGCTATGTACCAGAACCTACCTAACCGATAATTTGGGGGGTTTAGATATAATTATCATCAATCTCGGCAAAATTTCAACACGCACACAGGAATGTATTGACAGTTGTAAGTAACTAGGCCCTCGTTCTCAACGAGCTGTCGCGCCACTTATGTATTTTTAGAACAATATTATAGCGTGATAGCCCCGCAAAAAAGTTATACGAAATTTCAAGTTTTAGATACAAAAGTGTTTGCATTCAAAACTCAATATCAAGATGAAGTTAATGCTTAATAAAAAATGTAGACGAAACGGGTTACCTTTAATAGAAGGTATTGATTAGGGCCCAAATTCATCGAAATCCGTCGCAGAATCTGTATGTCTTTGTTATAATAATTGGAAGTAGAAATACGATGATGAGAAAGAACAAAAAAAAAAAAAGAGAATTTAGCAAAGAGCTCGTAATTTCATGGTTAAGTTGATTTTCGCTTATATTTCTTTAATAACAATGTTAATGAGGTGAATATAGAAATTTCAATATGAAAGGAAAATACTTTTCGTGTACCTATTATATTTTGTGCTAACCTTTCCATAGAAAGGTGATTTTTTTTTTCGAAGCTTTTATATTGATTTTGTCGGTGATTGACATTTAATCCTTGAGAAAAAGTCGAAAAATATTAAGTTGAATTAAATAATTGGAATAAATTACAATATTTTGTTTTTTTTTTTTTTTTTTTTAAATAAAAAATGCATCAGTAGTTAATTTTCCATAAAGTTGAATAAAAACTTAACACCTAAACTAATTCAGAAAAAATTAATTAAAGCTTAAATTACTTTAAATCATCCTTTTATTCCAACTACTTTTATAAACCTGGGGCCTATTTCACCAAACACTTTTCACTTTTCACTTTGCAACTTTGCAAAAAAAAAATTTCCTGCAAAGTAAAAGTGCGAAGTGTTTCACAAAATTTGCAAAGTGAAAAGACTGCCCTTTTCAATTTATCAGACTATTTTTGAAAAGTGAAAAGTAAAAGTGTTTCACCAATTTAAAATAGAACTTTGCATTTGAATTCGTAATTTACAAAGTTGCAAAGCAAATTGCGTTTAAAAATAAACATTGGTTTTTTGTTTCATGCGATACGTTGATTGAAAGGTGGTACTCCCTAGATCACGAATATGCAATTTTTAATTCCCTGAGATGCCTAGTTCAGTCAAAAATTACGTTTGAAGATGTCAACTTTGGGGATTCTACGACGCTTAGTTTAGCCGCAAATCGCGTTTAAAAATAAACATTGGTTTTTCGTTTCATGCGATGCGTTGATGCTTTCCATGCATATTAACAAAAAAAAAAAATTACAAGGCTATTTCGAAAGAATTTTGTGTCCAGCAAATGGTGTTTGGGAGAAATTCATCTACTATGATTACATTCGATACTCTATGAACTACTCTACAGACGGTAGCTTTGGTTATTTCGCGCATAGATGCAACACCGTGATATTGGGTTCCATTCTCAGCCCAATGTAGTGTACTCAAAATTTGTTGCAAAGGACGTTAACACATATTAATTTGACTGTTGAATTGAAATGTATGTCCAATTTTAGACAAAACAAATTCGATGGAAAAATTAATTTCACTGCCCTTTGGTCACTTTTATTTACTTCTTCATTTTCTAAAAATTCTTCAAAACGGTTCATTTGTGTATTATTATTTCAACTTTTCAAAACAAACGCTTACTTGCAAATAAAAATTTCTCTTTGCATATTACTGAAAAGCTTTTCAAAATTCTGAATCAAATTTGCAAAGTTTGTTTGTTTGGTGAAACGAAAAGAACGTATACTTTGCAAACTAAGAAAACTTTTCACTTTGCATCAGAATAGAACTTTTCACTAGGTCATATGAATAAATATATTAAAATTATTATTGTTAATTAAATATTTTGAATAAATTAACCTACATTATATACAATTTGTAAAATTCTAAGAAACTTTAAACTCCGAGATCAAGTTAGAACGATCCAATCGTGTATTTTATTTAATTTGAGACATTTGCTCTTTTTGTTATTAAATTTGTTTTGTAAAATCATATTAAATATGGGTTTTTTCGACAGGTTTAAAAAAAAAAGGACTGAGGAGTTTCCATAAAAAGACGAAGATATCTATGTACATGCATTCTGGGTCGATTTTTTCCCGAAAAAAATACCTACATAAATTGGTTAGTCTGTTTCGAAGGTACATTTATATTGTTATTTGGTTAGTAAAATTATTATTTACTAGTAAGCCTGTGCTTGCGTTGCTTCGTTTAATTTTCAAAGTAAAAAATTTGAAGGCTTAAAACCTGAAAGCTGAAAGTATAGCCCTCTCTCCTCTGATAATATTTATATTTAAGTACTCTTTTGAAGTTTCAGCTTATATTTCATAACGAAATATTTTTTTTTTCCACATAAAAACTTAAATCATCTGACAGAACCGATCTTTTCTTTTAAATTCACTTAAATCTAATTCCTTTTTTTTTTCAAAAAATCGTTAATCCAGTAGGTATAGCGTTTTCTTCGCCTTACCTATTCAAAACTCGAAGATTTCATATTAGAATTTCTAAATTCAAGAAAAATTCTAAGGGGATATTTAAGCTTAAAGTGTGTTGTTCTCCTAAATGCCGTGATTAGTGTTTTAAAGAAAAATTATTTCGTCACATAAATGTAGTGAAAAAAAATATACCTACTTAGATTTTTATAAGTATCTATGTATGTCGATATAGATTTAAATTCAAGGCATTAAAACCATCTGAAAAGTATGGTCTATAGTTTCTATGACTAAAATAAGTAATATTTTGAA
Source organism: Leucozona laternaria (assembly GCA_932273885.2). Lineage (NCBI taxonomy): Eukaryota > Metazoa > Arthropoda > Insecta > Diptera > Syrphidae > Leucozona > Leucozona laternaria. The sequence continues at coordinate 86,621,593 of OW026368.1, read as the reverse complement.
AACCAGTGAATATGCGTTATTTTGGTAAATATAATATTTTGCTGCTTGCACTAATTCTATTTTTACCAAATGAGGTATCAAAAGCGAAGAATTTACAGGAGACTTGAAGAATTTAATTAATATCTATTACTTAATAAATATACAAGGGGATAAGTGCCTCACTAAATACAATACACAAAAATTGAAGAAAATGAGATTGACATTTTTTTTTTGAATCTAAATAGTCAATTTTTTCAGATAATGGAAAGTTATACCTATAAGCGAAATTGACGTAATAGATTCAATCTCATAGTTTTAAATTACATATTAACTTTTACCTTTGAAGTGTTGGGTAAGATATCCCGAATCCAAAATCCCAATGCCAAAATCCGAACGCCAAAATCCCAACGCTAAAATCCCAACGCCAAAATCTCAAGTTCCAAAATCCCAGAATTTCAAATACCAGGGTCGGAATTAGTTCAAAATGTCTTGAAATTCAGGATTTTAATATTTGTGATTTTTTAATAAGATATTTTGGGATTATAGCCCAAATGAATAACCAAATAAACCCTACACTTTGAAGAAAAAAAAATATTTTAGGACAAATAAACCCTACACTTAACATATCTTTATCTTTCTGTTTAGAAATGAATAACGAAAAATTTAAAAGATGGATGATTATGATAACGATACAGATGTCAGAAAAATCATGCTAGACTGCAATGACTGCATCTTACAAATAATGGGAATCTTCTAAGAGTATCTCTTGTCATGATAAAGGCCCTTATACCTACACCTTAGCCGTTCGGATTCAGCAGAAAATTTGAAGTTTCCTAAATTCTTTCTAAGTTGTATATACCTACCTACACGCATTCCGAAATAATTGAGAGTGATATATTATTCACAAGCTATATGAATAAAATATTTAAATAATATTCTTATCTAAAATAAATTCCCTATGTTAACGACATGGAATCAGTATTTATAATCTCAACCAACAAATTACAAATATATACTCTACTGTACTGTACTCTAAATGTAATCCTCAACCATTTGTCAAAATCAAAACAAAAACAAAACTCTTCATAAATGACCTTATATAAATCTCTCGAAAGCAATAGAATTCAGAAGGATATACATATGTAGGTACCTACATATGTACCTATTTTGTGCCTTAATATTTACGACCATGGATGACATGTTAATTCGTTTACATGCCAAACTATCGTCTAATCTACGATTCATATCATTTACCACGGTAATGGTAATGCTAAGAACCTTTTTCCTTTTTGGCAAAAAAAAAAGAAAAAAACAAATAACTTTATTTACTGTTTTCAATTTGTCTCGTTTCCTTAATACTCGTAATGTACCAAATCATGCATATCTACATTGTGTGTGTGTGTGGTATGAACCACCATAGTCAATAAACACATAAACCGAATTCAAAAGAGGAAAAACCCCATTGAAAATCCATTTATGTATTCTTTGGTCCTAAAAACAAACTTTTTATAGCCTACCTACTATAAACACTATTTATAAAGGACCCTTCAACCCAAGCAATTTATTTTAAAATAATATAAATCTAAGTGAGAATCTATTTTGCCGAAGTCTGCTCTACTATTATTTTTATCTTCTTATTCGCAATGCTTCGAGCTTCTTTATTCTAAACGGATACAGATATAATGAATAAAACATTCAAGGATATCTCCTGCTCCGCATCAGTGTACCTATTATGATATCCTTAAATCGAAGTCGAGTATTTTTCCTCCAGCTAAAATAAAATTAAAAAAAAAATCCAAAGACAAATTGTGTGTAATTTCTATAGAATTATCGGCTACACGTAGAACAGAAGACGACGAGGATAATGTAACCTGTCGTTCTTTTTCTAATTTCCATCTTTTTACAGCCACATTCGCATATCAGTTTCATTATTCCCACCACCTGGATCATTCCATATAAATAATGTTATTTCCATAGATGGGGGGTATCCTTTTCACACGACACCCAAATTACACTAAGTTATAATTTTATTGACTTTTCTTGTTAATTACAAATTAATTCTTCATTGATCAGGATATAATTTTTCTTGTATCACCCACTTAATCACTGCACAACAATCACAGCGACACGCGGCGACACAACACAACGGTTGTTCACTTTTGTATAAATCTTTCGGCCGCCATGCCAACGCGGAAATACATTATTCATGCGGAGCGGATTGTTACGCGCGAGAATGAATTATACCGCATCCATGTAATCCGAAAAACGGAAATAAGGACAACCAACATCTGCTGAGGCAAATTACTGTCCTAAGGGGCTTTTTAAAGGAGCTTATCATATAACTAAAAGATACTTGACACTTCCTTTATTTTATTTTTTTTATTTTTTCTCTTGGGCAGATTTTATTTTATAATTTTAAGCACACGCACAAAGAATTGAGCCAAAGGACCGTTATAAGCCTATTAATTAAAGTACATCTTTGGCTTTAACTTGCTGCGTCGCTTGATGCTCAGTTATTCCCTAGTTTTTTTTTTTGCAAGGACAAAACGATAATTGCTTAATTACTTCGATTTCAAATTGTCATTTATTTCGCGCTCTATTCAGTTTTATAATCCACAGAACATCGAAGAGATGTGTAATAAATTGGTATCCAAAATATATAGAGTTGATTAGCGAAAAGTAAATCCTTATCACGCGCGTTCACGATGACTTATCGGCACTTACTGATAGCGTATCCTTGAAATACTTTTTGGGGGAAAGATGCTGTTATTTTGGAACACAATATGATCTGTGCAGATTTAAGAAACAGTGAGAGAGTGAGTGGGAAAAGAGCAAGGAAAAGAGACGTCCTGCGCAATAAATAGCATTTTCCGTAAACCTTCATATTTGTGTGTATCTCCTATTTTAAGAGGATTGTGGAATCTGTTGAAAGGATGTGAACTTCTGCAAATTATCCTTTAACATCAACACATTACACATCCTTCATGACTCCTTTCCCACCAACCTCTCCGTACCAACCATTTCAATAAAGTATACTCTAACACAAATTTCACATGAGGAAGAGAAAACATATTTTCATGAGTGTCTCTTAATGGATTTTGCTCTTCCTTTAACTCTTCGGTTATATTTTTATGTCTGAATCCTTGAATGATAAAATTTTTTAGATGCAACAAAAATTTACGATGCCAAAAAATATATTCGTAAACATTTTTTTGTTGTTGATCATAAAAAAAACTATACCTAATCCACAGTGAAAGCATTTTTATAGCGAACAAGTGTTTTTTTTTTTCTGCTTTTGCTGCTATACTTGTTATTATATAATTTTAACTCAAAAAAACATCTATACTCCTATACGTTATTTTATTTAGTTTGGGAGAAGCAGATTATAAATTTTATGCTTTACCATCCATGATGGATGATAGGTCTGGGATTCCTAAAAGGATAAACCAAAATTTAACCTGTAGGAACTTTAGTGATTGACTATGACGTTTGGGTTCTTATTTTTTTGTAGGATGATGAGGAAGGGTGGGTGCGTTGCGGGGAGTCTTTTCTGTTGAGAAAAAGTGAATGGATTTATTCTCTTTTCAAATGATTTTTGAATACATAATGGATTTTATGTAAGAGGATAAGTTGAGATTAGAAAAGATTTAAAATCTGAACCCTGTATATAAAGAAGTGATTAAATCTGGAGAGATTATAAGACATTATAATGAAATAGGTACACTTCAGATTAAGGTGTGAGTGGAGGATAGCAAATGAAAGGATTTTTGGAACTTTTGTTTTTTATTATATTTTTATTTATACGACTTTAATGTAAACAGATATGTAAAAACTGTTTTATGAAAAAATCCATTTGCAGCGGCTACCAGTTAAATGTCAGCTCGAAACATGAAATTTCATATCCTATCAATTCACCTACTTATAAATCTGACAAAAAATGTATTGTTGATGAAGAATTGGAAAATTCTATTTGCGAACATGTAGGTACTTGTACATGACAGACGTTTTGAGTGCCACCTTAAATACCACTTGAAATGTATATCTTGAACGAATATATCTATCTGTTTAGCAGGCAGGTGCTTTAATTTAAGGTGAAAATGATAAAGGACCGTTCATATAGTCAGGTGGTTATATGCTTTGCATGACGAAAAATAAAATACACCTATACAGTAGGTACTGAGGTACACCTGTTGGAGTACTAAGGTAACCAGCTGATGGTCAATGATATTCTTACAAATCCGCATTAATATTAAAAATTACTTAATACTTACTTAAGGGTCCGCCATCTAACGTTTTTTTTTCAACTTGTGGTTATTTCGTGAATGGTAACACTTAGCTCATGTCTGATTTGACAGATAATTAGTTTTATTCTTCCGCTGAACGAATATGGTTGTGTATACGCTTCGGTAAGTGGGCCTGCGATCGACTTAGAGAAGATGCCGATTTTGCCAACAAAATCATCTTTTCACATGAAGCTCATTTTGATCTTGGCGGGTAGTAAACAAGCAAAATTGTCGCATTTGGGGCACAGAAAACCCGCACGCATACATTGAAAAGCCGATACACAGAAAACGAGTCACTGTTTGGAGCGGATTTTGGTCCAGAGGCATAATTGGGCCATTTTTCGAAAATGAGCAAGGAGTGGCCGTTACAGTCAATGGCGATCGTTATCGGGCCATTTTGAACGAATTTTTGTTCACAAAAATTGAAGAGGAGGATATTGGCAACATTTGGTTTCAACAGGACGGCCGGCGCTACGTGCCACACAGCCGAAGCTACACTCGATGTTTTGCGCCATTTTCAAAAAAAAAAAAAAAGTTATTTGGCGGACCCTTTATAATACCTACAATTTGAAACTTTTTTTGGTATTATTTTGAAAGGTTATAATTTTAATGACATTCAGAATTTTCAAAAAATGCTACATCATAATTTTGAAAATTTCGGATGGATTTACAAGGGGGTACAAAAATATGAAAATAAAATTTTGGGGAAAAAAACAAAAACAGTTCGATTAGATAATTTTCTCAAAAACGACTTGAACGATTTTGTTCAAACTTAGTACTTGTAATGACCAAGGTGATTGTAAGAAAACTGCGTTCCAGGTTTTTTGGTAAAAAATTTACATAACGGATAAAATGGTCACATTTTTGGCTCTCTCTCTACAACTCCTAAAAAAATCACTTCGATATCTATGCTTCCTCACGAAGAAGCTCTCTCTACCCCCTGTCTTTTCCTCCTTATTAGTTTAAGATTTATTTTTAAGTTTTTTCTTTAAAAAAACCTGGTGGGTGGGCCTTCGGGCATACATCAAATAAAATAAATAAAAAATAAAAAAAAAAAAAACAACGAAAAACAACTAAAAATAATGCAATAAATGCAACCTCAAGAAGGATCATGTCCTGCAATGATGTATAGACTCGGCTTCAAAGTATTGAGTGTTTGAGGCAACATCAAAGGACATAATGTGCTATGCTACTGAAAGCTTTGGCCATATCGAATTTGAAGAAGCAAAGAAACTTTCTAAGATACTTTTTGAATAGAATTTTTTCAAGTTGCCACAAGCTACGCTGAACCACATTCTTACGTCCCTTACTTTGGCGAACACTTTTTGGCGGAATGGAAAAATTTTGATATCTGAATTTGTAGCTAATTAAATGCTAATTTGTTGCGCAAACCAAAAATTTGTAGCTCGCATAGTTTCTTAGTTATTGAAGTTTCCGCTAAAATAAGTCTGAAGTTAGCGGACGAAAATACAAAACTAATAATTCCCTTGATGCCCAAAATTGTAGCTTTTTAAATGCTAATTTGTTGCGTAAAAATTAACTTTTTAGCTTTTATGCATCATTTTCTATTTGCATTTAAAGTTTAAAAAGTGCATTTCCGGTCAGTTCAAATAAAACGGAAGTTGGTGCATAATATCTAAAAACATGATATTTTCAAACTTTTTTTTTTTGCAAGAAATTGTAGCTTTTTAAATGCTAATTTTTTGCACCCACCCGAAATTTGTAGCTTTAAAGGCTTTTTAGATATTCAAGTTTCAAGTTAGCGAAATAGTGACCTTCCGCAAAATCTAAAAATATGACAAAATATAAAATTTTTTTTTGCACGAATTTGAAGTAACCCTAAACAAAAAATATCGTGCAAACCCCGATCTTCTCTCTAGATATATGTGGTTTGGAATGATGTCCAATTCTGGCAGAATTCCGTATAATATCAGTTTTTGAAAAAGTGTCCTGAGGAATGTTGAGATGAAAAATTCCTTAAACGGTGAAACTTGGAAGCAGCAGTCTAAATACATAGAATGGGCGTGAAGATACAGGAAGATAATTTTTGACGAGGTATTCTGATGATAAACAAGAAATATGTACAAAAAAGATATTTTATTAAATTAAAATGTTAAACTTCAACTAGAATTTACTTTTTAAAACATAAAATTGTCACTCTGGCAGACGGCCGGCGTAGGCCATGTTTATTTATGATTTGCTAAGATAGATCATCTAATCTAAAATATAATCAATAAGGCATTTAAGAATTGTGGAAACCTTTTAGTTTTGCTTTGATATGATTGAAATAGCGAATCTTTTTTTTGACACAAAAATAACAAATAATATCGTAAAATGTTTCCACTTTTAGTCCCTCAGTTTAATTGTTCAGGGTTAACTACCCCAAACATTGTACCTATGGAAAAAAAAGTGTCTGGACCTTTTAAGTTTTGGGTGAACTATTTTGTATGTGTAAATATCTATGCTGGCGGTAGAGTGAAATAAAAACGTGGACTCTCCTCTGTGCGACGTTACGAGGTCGGTCACACTTAAGATGTACCACGTAATGTTCCAAAAATCTATATAGTATAGGATATTGGGTACGCTCAGTGACAAAAATATGAAGAACCGGCACTCACATAATTTTTTTTTTCAATAAAATTCACCGTTCTTTAGAGGTGGAGAAATTTAAATAAGCAACACTATTTTTCATGACGCTGATTTGACAGTTCTCGGTTGTTTTGAGGTTAGATTGGTTTGGCATTCATCATTCATCACGCCAGCCGCCACGCGCTAGGCGAAAGTTCGCAAATTGTTCAAATTTATGTAAAAAAAAACATATTTCAATTCCAGAAACTCAATTGGCATTACATGCATTTTATGGTGTTCATAATGAAGCACACTTTTGGTTGAATGCCTGTGTCAATAATCAGAATTGCCGCATTTGGAACATTGGATAGCCCACAAGCAAATATATTGTTAAATCACCATTAATTTAATATCATTACAATTAATGAAACAAAGCGTTTGTGTACAAAATTGAACTTCCAGATTATGCGCCAGCCACGGCGGCGGGCATATGCCCATATTATATTAAAAATAATAGCATATGTTTATCTGTCAAATTAAGCCAATTTCATGGATATTAAAAATATTTGTCTGTGTGTTTCATTCCAATTTGAAGTTTTCGGTTTCTTAAAAAAAACACCCTTTATATCTGATAATCGACCTTTTTTACATTTAACACTATAAAACTTTTTTGTGCAAACTTTTTCGTGATGGATTTTTTAAAAGTATTTCTGATGCAAATATTGTAGGTACATTTTTTGAGGCCACAAGCCTGATGCATTTTGTGGCGCTTTGGTTATAGCACTTTATGTTTTATTTATCATGTGAATATAAGTTATACTCACGTGTCACGTCATACATCTAAAATTTTTACAATAAACTGCTTGACACAAATACTGTCTCTTTCTGCCTATTTAGACTAAGAAGTAAAAATATTTTCCATAAACACAAATTAACACTGAATAAAAACTTCAAAAGAACAACTTTTATTTCATGCATAGAATTTCAGAATTTATCCTAGGAAATAAGTCAAAAAAAAAAAGTCCCAAACTTCGAAAAAAATTCCTACGAAATTCCAAATTTAGGGTGCCAATACTACAGCATACTAACAAAAAATCTTAAGAAAAGAAAACAAGCAAAGTGTATAGGTAAGTTGTTAACTAACTGCATGTTAACTCAATTTTAATTTTATTCTTAATTTCATCAAGATTTGCTTTTGATGCTAAATTAAGCTAAGTGAAAAGCACTAATACCCACCTAGTTTGTTTCAAAGAAAACATAAAGTATCTACCTCCATTAAAATTTTACATTTTGAGTGCCTTGCAAACAATATGTATAAGTATATGCTAAGTCAATTTACTTTCTTGAGAAAAACAGACAGATATTTCTTTCTAAATGCTTCTTTAAATCGTTGAAATGTGTTTAAGTTGAAAACAAAAAAACCAAGGTGATAAAAAAGCTATAAAACAAATATTTATTTTATTAATTACAATGTCTGGGTATTTGAAGGTTCATTCACTTTTTATTCTTATTCTTAGGCAGTATACCTATATGTAGGTGTCTAGATGAAGTTTTACATTCCAAAAAAATCTTATTGTCTGTGGTTTTTCAAGCGGATAATTTAAGAAAAAGCTTTTTTATCATTCTTTATAGCCACCCAAGCCAAGTACGTATAACTCAAGTAGAAGAGTATAATATATAAATTTGTATAGAAGACTGCGTATATACGACCTTAACTACCCTACATCGAAATAAGTAAAAACTTAAACTGATATAAGCAAAAAATGAGTTTATAATATTTTCCAATGTCATATAAAGTTAATATCTTTTGTGAACTTTTCAGGTCTTGGTCTTCTTCTCAAAAAAACCGATAAGAGAGGAAATTCTTAAATATTTCACTCCGCATCTTGATTTTTTGTAAATATCAAACTTCCATAAGTCAAATTGATGGATTACTATGTTGTTGTTTTAAATAAACCAAACAAACAAAACAAAAAAAAAAAAAACTTACCTATTCAAAATTTAACAAGGGTTTTTGGAGAGTCTGTGGTCAACCCGATAAGACAAACCGAAAATCAGACACAAAAAAATTGTCGTAAAATTATTCATAAAATGTTGAGAGAGATTACTTACAACACTATGGTATTCTAATCAATCATCCTTGAATCATCTTTTGCTTTATATATATGTAGATACCCTCATCAAGAAATTTTTTGAGGCACACAATATCCCCCTGTGAGATGTTTAAATATGGGGATGAAGGAGATGGGAAAAAGAAATAGAAGCAGGTTTCTGACACCATTCTGACAGAGCACATTAATTAGATAAGAATGTACGTACGCAAACTGATGGGAATAAGGGATTTATAAGAATGTTTCTAAATGCCTGAGGCTTTATTCGTATAAATGTTATTTTGTAGCTTGCTAATTGAATTAATTATAATTTTAAGAATTTTCAAAAATATGTAAATAATTCGAAATTCTTTCATCCTTCATTATTAAAGGGAAATTCAAAAATATTTGATATCTTAAATTATTTGGTTTGGGTATATATATAGATAAGTTATACCTTTATTGGGTACAGAACCCACTTTGAAGGGTTGGAAACTATACTCTAAAGATGTTTATTAATTTTTTAAATTAATTTATTTATACAAAAATTGATTGAACGAATTCTGGAGTGTAATCCTATTTCTACTAATGGGTGTTTTTTTTAGAGGTGTGGTTTTCAAGAAGAAATAAAACGCATATTATTTAATGTTATTGCCAATTATTAAGCTTTATTATAAAGATAAGGGTTTGCCAATATGTCTTAAAAATGATTTTGGGAAAATGGCCGCCGCGGCTGGCTCGAATAAATTCCGGACGAGAGGCCCAATTTTCGACCACTTTTGCAGCAATTGGGGTCGTATGTCAGCAATAACGAGCCGAATATTCTCTTCCAAGGCGTCAATAGTCTTGGGCTTAACAGCGTAGACAAACCCCACAAAAAATAATCCAGCGGTGTTAAATCGCACGATCTTGGAGGCCACGCCACAGGCCCACGACGCGAGATAATGCGCTCACCAAAAGTTTCATTCAATAAATTGATTAATTCGTTGGCTGTATATGGCATATGGCATGTAGTGGGATGTAGTTGGAACCAAAGCTCGTCCACATCAACATCCTCCAATTCAGGCACGAAAAAGTCATTAATCATGGCTCTATAGCGTTCCCCATTGACTGTAACATTATGGCCGGCTTCATTTTTGAATAAATATCGACCAATGATTCCCTCGCTCCCCATAGAGCACACCAAACAGTGACTTTTTGATGATGTAATGGCGTCAATGGCTTGTGGATTATGATCACTCCAAATACGACAATTTTGCTTATTAACGTAGTCATTCCACCAAAAGTGAGCTTCATCGCTGAACAAAATTTTCTTGTGAAAATCGGGATCGGTGGCCAATTGTTTGAGCCATTATAGAGGGAAGCACGAAGATATTCTACACGTATTGATTCTGCAAATCAAAGTCTCAAATAAAAAAATCTCGGATTTTTCTTTAATCTCGGAACACGAAATCTCGCAAATTAATAATCCCGCTTTTAACCATCTTGCATTTGAATTTTCACCCAAAAATTTCTCAAATTTCAACCGAAATCTCGAACAACAATCTCGATTACCATTGTTCAATAAATCTGTTGAAATAGAAGCCTACCAAGCGACCAGACCCTTAGAAGCACAACAGAGTTGCGTGAGCGGGAGGTGTAAAGGGTTAAAGGCTCCGACCTAGAAAAAAAGTGCAAATTACCATTGACAACTAATTTCAACGGTTCTGCCGGAGAGAAAAAGTTAAACGTTCTGGTTTTTTTTTGGCGTTACGTCAGTCGTTTGCGTTGCCTATGGGTCGCTTTCCATAAGAAGGTGTGTATTTAATTAAGCTATCAGAATATCGGCAATAACGCAGTGAATGTTATCCTCCAAGTGGTCAATCGCTTCGGGCTTATCGACTTCGACGTAGACTAGCAACTTCACATATCCCCACAGAAAATAGTCAAGCGGCGTTAAATCGCACGATCTTGGAGGCCAATTCACGGGTCCGTAACGTGAAAATATGCGGTTACCAAGCGTTTATTTCAATAAATCAATTGTGGCACGAGCTGTGTGACATGTTGAGCCGTCTTGTTGAAACCACAGCTCCTGCACATCGTGGTTATTCAATTGATGAACAAAAAAGTCAATAATCATGGCTCTATAGCGGTCACAATTGACTGTAACGTTCTGGCCAACATCGTTTTCAAAGAACACGGACCAATTATTCCACCAAACCATAAAGCACACCAAACAGTCAGTTTTTGTGGATGTAATGGTGTCTCAACATACATTTGTGGATTATCATCACTCCAAATACGGCAGTTTTGTTTATTGACGTATCCATTCAACCAAAAGTGAGCTTCATCGCTAAACAAAATTCGCTTGTGGAAATTGGGATCAACGGCAATCTTGTTTTGGGCACAATTTGGAAGCGTTGTTCAGGCGTCAGTCTATTCATGTTGAAATGCCAAATCAAACTAAAAATAAATCAATCACTTGACAGCTGACAAAATGGCCGACAGTGAAAGTAGTTTTGCCAACTTAAAGTTCTATACCTCAAAAAAAAAACACCCTTTATTTCTAAGGAAAAGTTTCACTTTTTACACCCCACCGAAAATAGTCTTCCCCCGAACACTGTTTTGTGGCTTTACCAGTTGTTTGTAATTGTGCCAAAGGAAAATACGCTGTTAAATGTGTAGTGTAGTGCAAGTGTAGGTACTTTTTGTTATTTTTGTTATCAGTACGATTCCCGCCTGAAAATTCCATTTAATACTTCTTTCAAGTATACAGTGGACGCCGCCGTCTGCCATGCATGGGGGGCAGTACACAGAATACAGATACACCGATTATGTCATATAGTCTTTTGCTACAGGGGAAGGGAATGAATCCCAAGCTGATTATTCCATGGTAATCTTCTTCTAAGTGTATCTTGGGTCAGGGTGTCAGTCTCCTGATTGTCTTTTGCGATGGGCATAAGAACGAATCCCAACTGATTGTTCCATGGTACGTTTCCTCCAAGGACATAACATATAATTATCTAGTACTGCGACAGCTTTCCGATTATCTCGTAGCCTTTTGCCAAGGGCGAAGAATGATTACCAATTGATTATTTCGTGGAAAACCTTCTTCATGGACGGAGATATAGTGCTGACTGCTCAGTGCTCACCGATTATCTTCTTACTTGTCACTGGAAGCGAGCACAAAACGTTCATTACCTCCATTTAAACCACTTAATTAAAAATTCACTAAGCACACCTACAGAAGTTTCGATTTTTAATTACATATATCCTGATTTGCACAATATTAGTAAATTTATTAAAATTCCCTGAATGAAATAAAAGTAACGAGCTCCACAAATTATATATGTTGAATAATGGAACCTGTCTCTGTCTGTGAATTGAGATATTTTTTTTTTATGAAAATCTGTCCCAACATTCAAACTAACTATAAATCCAAACTTCTATTCTACAAAAAGCTTGAAAGCAAAACGGACGAATACAAAATGTCATCAATAAAATTGATCAAAAATCAGTCAGAGTAGTATACTAGAGCATAAAGGCGTGCAAATGAGAATACCAATAGGGAAAACCATGTAGATTGTACAGCATAGGGACATGTATACATGTATATGAATGTATCGTATAGTGTAATGGTTGAATACCAAATTGGGACTGACAAATGTCAAAGCAGGTCAACGAAAAGCTATGCCAGAGATTTGTAGATTTCTTTTCCTCGACAACGTATAGCCATCATTTTCCATCCATTCAAGGAAGAATTCTGTGCGCGTATATATGTGTGTCTATCGAATGCTGTATAGCCACTTCACCCTTTTACCATACCGAACGAACTATACACATAACCATCAACTTAACTATACTCGTTCCATTTTTACTTGCAATTGAATTCGTTAGAAATATATCACCATCTATCTATTTGGTATATGTATATCCTTGTGAGTTACATGACAGCCATCCAGTCTCGCGCACATCATCATGTCAGTTAGAAAGGACCTAAACTTTATCCGTTTCCAATGGCATATATACGTGATCCTTGCCACTACCAGTCACGATAATAGATGCAAGGATCAATGAATAAAATTTCATGGAAGCCTCTTTGTGGCCATGGTGATGGTGGGAATTTTATATATATGTATGTACAGACAAAGCCCTTCCGTAATACCTATAGGTATCTATTTAGTAGGTTTACAATATTCTTGATAGTGCATATATCAGGAAAATAAGGATACAAATCTAAAATCGACCAAAACGAGGATGCTTGATGCTGGCTAACAAAGAATAACCAATTTTAGTTGAGAGCCTTGATATCTAATTACTGTAAATATTATAAATTCCCATTACCGGCTTTTATTTAGTAAATTGATGTTTCCTCTTAACTCTCTTTTTGGATGTCACAATCAGGCCACTTACCCCCTTACTAATTTGATTTATAATCAAACAGAGCAGAACTCACAAGGAAGCATCAGGACCTGCAATACATTTATCTAAAATGTTTAATTCTATGAAATAAAGCCTCCAAGCTAAATCAATATTATTCAACACCTTTTCGATGGAAGACTTTTTACATGAACGTTAAAATTCTTTGGCGACTATGGGAAAGAATGGATTAAATTAAATTAAAAAAAAAAAAAAAACACGAACAAGCTAGTCATAGAGCTTTAAATTGCGGATTTGAGTTTGAATTTTTAATCAAAGCTAAGTTTTAATGAGATTTCCAGCGACACAAAAAAAAGCAACTACGTACTATGTATATGTATGTGTGTATCATATCTTTCAGCATGCGTGGCAAATTCATCATAAAATATTTCTAAACTTTCCTTAACATGAGTAAACTGGAGACATGTTGTCTTAGGTACCGCAGCCCATCATTACATGAGCTGGATTTTCATTGTAAAGTTTTTATTATTTTTTTTTTTTTTTGCAAGTAATTTGTTAAACGTGTGTTCCTTGTACATGTACATCCTTAGTGGCACAGAGCACACATATTATTTGGACATCAAGCCCGAGGGCAACCTAATGGCACACCAAATGAAAAAGGTGCTCCTTGCTGAACAAAAAAAAAAAAAATATCTGGCACGTGTGCGATTTGATATATTATGAAGTTCGAAAAGAATCCGGAGAATTACACAGGAAGACATTATTTATGTATGAGAGAAATTTCTGTATGTATTGTGTAGGTAGGTACTTTCTTGTAAACAGAAGTAGGTATGAAAGTAATTTTTGAAAGGGAAAAACAAAAGAAAAAGTTTTTAAAATCAAGGTATGTATTTACGAAAAAGTTAATTCGTTCTCAAACTCATTTGTCTTCTTTTTTTTTTGGTATTTTTAAATGGTGATGCTATGGTATTTTTTATATAGGCTTCAAAAATTAATTTGTACTTCTTGTACTCTTGTTTGCGTGTACAATAAATAGTTGATTAAGTGGAAATGTTGACAAACAAAAGTTTCACATTGGGCGCCATTTCAATTAGATTCATTTTAAACTTAAAAACTAAACAATGCATTATGTTTGATGATAATATACATTTTCTTACCTGTCATTTTGTATTGAAAAAAACAAAAAATACACCTCATGTAGTATCATTTTAAAATGAAGTTTTGTTATTGCTTACCTGTAAAAGAAAAACAGAGGAAAAAGCATTAGTTTAAAAAATCAAATTAAATATAATGTTAATGTAGTAATTTTATTGGCATCTTGTAAGTCGTAATAAATTCGTCAGAAATGTATCTTTTTATTAAAATTTTACATACAAATCTATATAATAGCTTCTAAGAGGTTTTTCCCATTGTTATTGGTATGAGAGACTACATATTCATGATTTTTGTCGGGCAGAGCCCGTACAACATAGTATCGCACAAAGTCTGCTCAGAAAAAATGGGTGTTATGTTTTAGGACAGAAAAAATGCGGAAACCCTACCTGCTTTCCTACTTTTTGTGAAAAAAATTTTTGAAATTATTTTTTGCAGAGGTTTCGATTTGATCGAAAAGATTTTATCACTTTGTATAGAAGAAATTTTATAAAAACTCCATTTCAACTTTTTAGGGACCTGATGTTCAAGAAGGCTTAAAAATTCAGAAAAAAAATAATATATAATAAAAATGGCTTGGTAAAAGGGCGAATATAAAAAATTACTCATGACTTCTCTCACGATTAAAATTTCCAAAAAAAAACCTATTACTTTCTATAGTGACGTTAAATATTGAAAAAAAATCAATTTAGGAAAGTATTATGTTTGTGGAATCCGCCTTCTTCCACGCCCTTTTTTTGCTCCAATGAGAAATTATACTTTTGCTTTTTTAATGAGAAAAAATTGAGAGTTTTCAGTAGAATTATTTACATTATAAATGTTTTATCTAGAACCAAGAAAACTCAAATTGAGTTAAAAAGAAGAGAAATGTTATGTTTTGACATACCATATAAGCTGTTACGGTTGTGACACATAACGTTTAAATATTAATTTAAGCTCAGCATCAGCATATCTTTCATATTGAATGAAATTTTGTCTGACAGTTGATCTTATAATGTGCTTCATAGTCACCCAAATTATCGGTTTGATTAAATTTTAGCTATTGAAAAAATTGTATCTATACAGTGTAGGGTGAAATGGGGTAAAAGCAAAGAATGATATATGATTTTAAAAATTATTTCAACATTTGAAAAGTAATTTAAAATGGACTTAGAGGATGCTTCAAGGGCTAAATATTTTTCATAATTTATACGTATTTATAGGGTGAAATAGGGTAAACATAATTCCTTTTTCGTGACCTTTATTAAAATGTAGTTATCCCTAGCGGCCTTATAATAGCAAAGAGGTAACGGCTCTCAATTCCAAGTATCTGAATACAGCTGACAACACCTCGGTTCATTACAATCATGGTTTGACCAATTTTTTTGTAGTAGATCTACTTTTAAAAAAATTCCACGTTGGGCGCCACCTATAACGAAACCGTTTTCGACTGGAAATCAATTAAAAATAAAATCTTTAAAGAGAATTTACAAAACCAATAATATTAATAATTAAAAAAAATATACTACACCCCATTTTTGTTTTAATGCAGACCCACTTTAGTGGATATACAATGTGACGTTTTTGTGTGACCTTAAGTCAAACTCGTCTTGCTCAGTCACTACAAAATATTGCGTCTTAGAAAGGTACGAGAAAGCATGATGCTTCCCATCGCTATATCACAATCACAATAAGGAAACCGCATCAATAAAACAAAATCAATTCGAATAAAGGCTTTCGCTGCGGTCATCACCGTACACGATCCGATTTATAACAATGAAAGGGAAAAACCCAAAAATGCATAACATCGATGATGAAGTGTACCTATATGGATATAACGGGTGTTTTTTTAGAGGTATAGAACTTTAAGTTGGCAACACTATTTCAACTGGCGGCTATTTTGTCAACTGTCAAGGGATTTATTTAAAGTTTTGTTTGGCATTTCAACATGAATAGACTGACGCCTGAACAACGCTTCCAAATTGTGAAAAAATGGGCCCAAAACAAGATTGCCGTTTTCATAAGCGAATTTTATTTAGCGATGAAGCTCACTTTTGGTTGAATGGATACGTTAATAAACAAAACTATCCTATTTGGAGTGATGATAATCGTCAAGTGTGTGTTGAGACACCATTACATCCACAAAAACTGACTGTTTGGTGTGCTTTATGGTTTGGTGGAATAATTGGTCCGTGTTCTTTGAAAACGATGTTGGCCAGAACGTTACAGTCAATTGTGACCGCTAAAGAGCCATGATTCCCGCCTTTTTCGTTCATCAATTGAACAACCACGATGTGCAGGAGATGTTGTTTCAACAAGACGGAGCAACATGTCACACAGCTCGTGCCACAATTGATTCATTGAAGGAAACGTTTGGTAACCGCATATTTTCACGTTACGGACCCGTGAATTGGCCTCCAAGATCGTGCGATTTAACGCCGCTTGATTATTTTCTGTGGGGATATGTGAAGTTGTTAGTCTACGCCGATAAGCCCGAAACGATTGACCACTTGGAGGACAACATTCGCCGCGTTATTGCTGATATACGGCCACAAATGTTGGAAAAGGACATCGAAAATTGGACCTCCAGATTACACTACGTCCGAGCCAGCCGTGGCAGTCAAATGCCAGAAATCATATTTAAATTCTAATGACATAAGATTAAATTTCGAATAAAGTAAATTTCATGTCAATTTAAAAAAATATCTTTGTTTTATTCTATTTCAAAGTTTTATACCTCTAAAAAAACACACCCTTTATATTCGATTGAACGATTATCTGCATGGAACACTAGGAAGATATAGTCGGGTAAGTATATCATGTAAAATGCGCTTCTCCATTAAATTTTGAAGAACTTCCGATGACCTAAATATATAGTACGTAGGTTCTTTCCGGCTCCGGTCGAATGGACGGGATTGAAAAGCCTCTATGTGTGTGAAAAAGTGCTTGTAAACATACATTTTAAAACTGCATAATCTGCAAACATGAAGATAGAAATAGACGAAGTAGCACACACACGTATAGACTGGACTAAAACTACTCTGTAACTACTACAACAAAAGGTAGAGTAAACCTATAAAGATAAAGATCTAGCTGAGTAAATCAAAAGGATATCTATTCAAAATCTCTCTAAAAGAAACCCGGACTCAAAATCAAATTAACTTCATTCAAACAGGTAAGCTTGGACTTTTGTCTGATGAAGTTGAGGATGTGCAAAAGGTTGTATATTATGCAGTATAGTTAAAGGTATACTTTGACCAAAAAGAAGGTAAAACCTTCTGGTAAGTATCTGATCGAATCTCGACCAAGCAACCACTGCACCGCAACGTGACAAATACCATTCGTTAATTGTTATCCAAACGGAATTCTTTAAATTGTATTCAAGCGAACATTTAACAACCACTAGCGCCAAATAGCTAGGTACCATACCTATCTACTGTAGCTATAAGGGAACAAAAAAGTGTGGAAAGGAAGAAAAACGAAATTCAGAAGAACGAAAAGAATTAGAAAAAGGAAAAATATAGGTTTAGATGTCGGAATTCCTGGTTGTGGCATATACTTCTTTTCATGAACATTAACCACATTGCATTTCGATTATAGACTTTTAACTATCTATCCATCAGGGTTGCCAGAGAGATTTTTGTATAACTTTTTGTTATAATTTATTAATTTGTTTTCAGAAAAGGTAAAACTAAAGAAATGTTAGTTTATAACAGTTATAACAGTTTTTCGCATTAAAATTATGAAATATTCAACGCACTACGCGAGGTTTGCAAAAAAAAAACAATATGAGGCCCAAAGTGCCCACTGGTGAATAAGGCCCTAGCCCTGCGGGGCCGCATAAATAAGTAAAGTTTAGAAGCTGTTGCGTACACGGGGGTCTATTGGTCCATTGTGATCCCCTTAACAAAAGAAGGCAGAGATGAACCTAACTAATGTTTGAAATAGACTGGTTCATTTGCGAACCATCAGCCTGTGCTTTCTATATATTTTCTCATGTTTGCGCCATTGAGACCTGTGCTTAATCGTCCAGTTCTCTAACAAACTAGTTTTCCAGATTAACGGAGTCAATTTGTTTGTATAGGCTTGGACAATCGAAGAGCAGGTGTTTAATAGTTTCTATTTCTTCGACATCCTGACAAATTCTACAGAAATCAGGTGTGAATACACCCAGTCTAGTGGCCATATTGTACCAATGGCGCAATGACCCATTAGTACACCTATATCAATATCCTAATATTCTTTTTAGACAGCGATAAAATATATTGAGTTTCCCTTTCATTAATTCTAGGCCATACACTTCTAAAGATAACGCAGTCGTTCCTAAACATCAAAGATTTATTGATTTTCTCTTTCGTTATTAGGTCTATCTTCCTTTTAATCATGCCAATTGGAACATCTATGGTTCCGTATCTAATTGGCTTCTGCTATTTCTATTTGATAACATCTATATTGCTATAACATTCCCTTCTACATTATGTTGCAAATATTATTCATTATGCCTCGGGATTTTGCTACTGCCTTAGATCTTACAGTCTCACTGGCTTTTGCTTTCATGGCCTTGGCTTCCCACAAAGAATGTGATCTAGAACGAGCTCAATTTTTCTTGTGACTTATTTAGGCCGCTGTTTCAAAAGCTTAAATCTCAGCCCGAAAGACACTACACTCATCTGGGAGCTTATATGATTCCCTAATATTAAGAGATTCATAGAACACCCCAGCTCCTGTTCCTTCTTCCATTTTTGACCCATCAGTGTTGAAGGGGATAGGTACACTGTTCAGTGAGTAGTGAGGTTGGGTGGGTTGGGCAAGATATACCCATGACCCAGCACCATAGGTGCTTCAATTAATTGGCATGTCTAGATTCACTTTCTTAAAGAAAAGACATTCTCCATATCAACTACACGATGACTCATTGTCCCTGACTCTTTTGGAACATATAGTGTGAAATATAAAAAAAATGAGACGGGAAATCAGTATATACAAAGGTTTTTAGTGACTCTTGTTGAAGTTTATTTGATAACTATTACCTTGACATTTTGTTCTATGTTTTAGACTGTAAGGAACAATTAAATAAAATTTCCAGCCTGTTACAAGTTTTTGTGGTGTATTTTGGTTTAGTTTAACTGTAGATCAAAAATTCGTTCAACATGGCCCGATAACGATCGCCATTGACTGTAACGGCCACTCCTGGCTCATTTTCGAAAAATGGTCCAATTATGCCTCTGGACCAAAATCCGCACCAAACAGTGACATGTTTTGGGTGTATCGGCTTTTAAATGTATGCGTGCGGGTTTTCTGTGCCCCAAATGCGACAATTTTGCTTGTTTACTACCCGCCAAGATCAAAATGAGCTTCATCTGAAAAGATGATTTTTTTGGCAAAATCGGCATCTTCTCTAAGTCGATCGCAGGCCCACTTAGCGAAGCGTATACACAACCATATTCGTTCAGCGGAAGGATAAAACTAATTATCTGTCAAATCAGACATGAGCCAAGTGTTACCATTCACAAAATAAGCACTAGTTGAAAAAATAAAACGTTAGATGGCGGACCCTTTATAATCTTCAAACAAAATTTATGGGACAGGTCCGATTTGTAAGATATTTTTTTCAAATACAAATAGGTACAGCGATTTCAATTTCTAGTTGAAGTCATGTAGAAACGAACCGACCAAATAATGTTTTTGTTATCTCATATCTAAAACATGTCAATGGCAACACTACTAACAAAGTACCTACTTCGTGTTTTGCATAACCGAAGGTAAAACATGTGAATCTGTTTCCACATACATATACACTTGATAATAGTCATCCTGGGTTTGCTGTTTATAAGGTATGTTCTTTTGATGGTTTTTGTTTTTTTTATTTCTCTATCCAAATTCAACAAAATGCAACATCAGCATAACATAAAGAAAGTAAAAACAAATTGGCTTCGAGGAACGCAACGAAGAATACAAAAAAAAAAAAAAAAACAGATAAAACATTGAGAGAAACAACAACAGGAAGTGGATACAAATCAGTACAGTTATCCCGGTGAGCATTTATTTTACTGTCTGCGTACTTCAATTTGTTTTCCTTTTGACCTATTTCTAAAATGCTGTTTTGTTTTTTTTTTTTTGTATCTGCGCTTAATTTTCTTTTGCATTCACAATTTTTCGTATATTTGTGTTTCGCCAGGGAATAAGATGAATGAATGGTGACAAATTGCGACTAAAATTGATTTACGATTGAGCGTTTTTTTTTTTGTCGTGTACTTTGCCTAACGATGAATTAAAAAAAAAAAACAATAAAACTAGGAAGGGCGGAATTTAGAAAAAAAATTCATTATTTCAAAATCTGTATAGAAATGAATTATTTTGTCACTCTTACGTCCAGTTTGTCAGTGCGAGATTAAAGCTAAACTTAAGTTAACTCATAAAATTTGATGAGTTAACTCAGGATTAACTGAACAGATGCTTTTTATGTTTTATCCACCGAGTTTGTTTATTCGTAACGCTTGCATTCTCAACAAAAAAAAAAACTGTTTCATCAGTTAACTGTGGGGTAGATTTACTTCTAGAGTTGAGTAACTCTGGTTTAACTCACCACTGAAAAACCAGCTTTTCAGTGCGAGATTATACTAGTTTCGGGGTTTAACCCGAGGAAACTCCTGAAACATATTTTTCAATCAATTCAGATACCGAGTTAACTTTTAAAATTTGGTGAATTAACTTTGGATTAGCTGAGTAGGTATTTCTGAAAGATGCGTGTCAGAAATCTAGTTACGACACTAAAGCAAAGGTGATTTTCATAGTGGCGCCATCTCGAATTCGATAGCGAAACATTGATTTCTATACTGTCGCAATTCGATTGATTTTTGACGACTAGGAGTAAAATGTAATTCTCCACTGAAAAAATACTTCTGAGTAAGCTCGAGATTAAAGTATTTGCAGGATTAACACCATCTGATTTATAAAGGGTCTTCCAACATAGGAACTTCCAAACTTTGACAGTTGAAAGTGGCCATATTGTTGAAGCTAAATCTGTCAAATTGACTGTCATTTATTATTGGCCGGGTTCAGATTTGTATCTAAAGCGATCTGGATAGCTTTGTGTTGTTGTAATCCCGTGTAAAAACACATCTGATGATAAAACAGCTGTTTCCAAAAAAGAAATCTCAAGCTATCTTAAAAATTCTGGTATACTTATCTATCCAATGAGAATTGTCATGAACAGCTGACTACAAGACTGATTTGAGCAGCAAATTTAACCTATCCGGCTTTGGTCGTTTAGAAACAGAAATGGATACTCGAGTACTTAGATAGGATATCCTAGTGAATCCTGAACGTGGCCATTCAGTCTGTTTGCCAAACCACAACGGAGATTATATAGCGTTCAACAACACGAGCAAATGTTAAAATTGTTTTATCAAAATGGGTGCTCTGTTCGGGCAACGTTCGCGTGCTTCGCCCATTTACGGTCATATTCAGCTATATGAGGCCTATTTCTGGATGCATATGGGTATACTTCAACAAAATCGTCGAGTTTGGATAGAAAGATGTAATATTTTGATTTTTAAAAATGTATATGAAATACTAATAAGCAACTGTAAATAGAATCAAATTTTAATTTATATGGGTTTTTTTGCCGATAATGAGAAAGTCGGAAATAATAAAAAAAAAATGGTATGGGAGGTAGGTATATGTACTTATGGTAATTTATTGAATTAAAAACTCTATGCGCATTTTTCATATAAAGAAGATCTTCCGTAAAGGTTTAAAAAAATGTTGTTTGGCAGGTACTGTTATTTTTCGTCCTTAAGGTCGCAAAGTGTCAAAAAAACGATAATTTCCAGTTTAAAGAAAAAATACGACTCATCCTTCTGTGAATAATCTGACATAATAGTAAAAAAAAGAAGCACAAATTCAAATTTTGTTTGACCATATAAAGGGTGTTTTTTTTAGACGTGTGGTTTTCAATCTGGCAACACTTTTTCGGAGTTTTTCTTTTTGACAGCTGTCACTTAATTTATGCTCAGTTTGGTTTGCCAACATAATTTCATTGACTTACTCCTAAACAACGTTTGCAAATCGTGCAAATGTATTACCAAAATAATGGTTCGATTCGCGCGACGCATTGCACGCTGCGTCCAATATTCGGTCGACATAATCGCAAAATCGCAAAAATTCGAGCAACCATGGATCGGTTTCGCACCGCGTTTGCTCTAGTGGATAATGCGCATCCTCAGAGACGCCGTACAGTGCGTACAAAAGATGCTATTGCTGCTGTGGAGCAGGGTATCGAAGAAGACCCGAATGAGTCCATTCGCCATCGCCCGCAGCAATAAGAGCTGTCGAAAATTGGGCATCTAGGCTGCCACTTGCCCGAAATTATATTTAAAACATTATGGCAAACCCTTATCTTTATAATAAAGCTACATTCTTGGACATAATATTAAATTATATGCGTTTTATTTCTTCTTGAAAACCACACGTCTACAAAATAACACCCTTTACTTTCAAGAAAGCCGAAAACTTGTAATACCTACAGTTTTTACGAACACCGAAATATTTCCAATATTTAATTTTTTCGAAGCAATTTTTGAGAAGACTTTTATAAACTTATCCCACAAAATCTTTATTTAATAGTTTAAAAAATGGTTCCATATTTTGTAGAATAGTTTAAAAAATGGTTCCATATTTTATCAAAACTTCCAATACGACCTACTTCCAACTATTCAAATAAAATATAATAAACTTGGTCTTCTTTGCTTAACATTTCTGAGATATTTTTACACTATATTAAATAATAACTTGAAGAAAAAGTTAAAGTTTAACTGCAGAGCTCGTATGTAGGTAAAAGTATGGTCAACTATGCCCCAGCATTATAAAGTCTCTATAGGTACTATGAATTAAAAAAAATAAACCATCTTCTGTGCATAGATTTCAAAAACCTTCCTAAAGAAAAATATTCTTTCAATTTCAATTATCCAGCTTGGAAAATTAACGACTGTCAGTTAACTTTCTTTCAACAAAAAAAAATTAATTCAATGAAAGATGATAGAACATAAAAACGACAGAGAAACGGCCATAAAAATATCAACTAATTCGGGTTAACACACACAGCATAATCCAACGAAAAAAAAAAAAAACAAAAAGTTAATATTTCTACAAAAGAAAAAAAAAAAAGACATGAATCACGTTTCCAATTCACAATAGTTATCCCTAAAGATTTTTTACATTTTCTATCTTAAGTTTCCACAGAAATAATAATACAAAAAAAAAATAATACGCCCCTGACCCCCAACCACAACAACGAATACCGATGAATTGAACTTTCCATCGATGAAAAATGAACAATTTTAATGGTTCCTGACAGCTCTATAAGGCTAAGCAAATCGAACAATAAAACCAACACCACCACACCGCTTATAGCTGCCATCGAATAAGATCCTCCTTCGAGTTTTTTTTTTTTTATTATTTTTGGTACGTCCTTGGATCGCACGCAGAGTTATGCCAGCAAGATAATGGTTTTGTATGTCCTCTCTCTTCGAAATTTCCCCAGAGCAAGAATTCTTCACAATTCTTCAAGAGAAACTGGCAAAACACCCTGATGGTTTGAATTGCATTATTCTGCTGCAACAATCGAAGAAAAGGACGAAACATTTTCTGTTTTAATAAAAATCTATAAAGATAACCGTGTGTCCTTATATCCAGTTTCGTATGACTACAGGGTTGGATTGAACGATTAAAACAAACTTATAATACTGCTAACAAGGGCCTTCCAAATGAATGTCTGAGGCGAATTAATTCAAAAGTTCAATATCGACTAAATGTACCTTAAATTCTGTTTTAAAGTAAGCCCATGAAATATTAATTATTCATAGATTGCAGTCAATACTCAAGAACTCGATTTTGTATTTCCTGACAATCCGGACATGAAACCTCCCACAAATAATTAAAAAAAAAAAAAAAAAAAAACAAACGAAGAGAAAAATGATGCAAAGCATGATTTTTCAAAAATAAAACGAAAAAATAATAATAATGGATAAAATATTTGCAAAAGGAAAGTATTTTTGTGACACCACTGTGCGTTTGATTTATCGTCGGAGGATTAATTTCCAGAATATCAATGGCTTGGGCGGGGAGGGGTGTTGTGTGCCTGTGTTTGTTTTTTGTAAAAAATTGAAATAATTTTATAGAGTAGGTGGAATAAAGAAAATAAAATAATACAAAACAAAAAAAAACAACATTGAAATTGTCTCGTTCCTGTGCGAAAAGCAAAATGATGTGTCGCACTTACTTCCGTTCGTTGCCAAAAAGGGTGTTTTCAGTCAAAAATCTAACAAGGTATAGCTATAAGATAGCAATATATGTATACATACATATACATATACTTGTGAGTGAATTGTTAAAATGGATCTACAAATATGTATAACATTTACATACACTCTTTTTAAAAGGTTCAAGGGTCTCTACGGGTTAAAAATGTGTTGTGATTTGTTTGTTTGGATGTTTAACCTACAACAGGACGAAAAAGGAAAGTGAGTTATTATAGGAAATTCTCAGTGGATTAATTGTACATATACTTATACATACATTGATGCTATACAGGTATAATATATGTATAAACCTACTCAAAGATTACATATAGTATATCAAGAAAAGTAAATAAAGAGGAGAAAATGCTTAGCATTAGCCTTGTGACCTCTTAAAAATGAGTAGGTATATCCTTTGCTGATAGATTGAGATTCAAAGGATTATCATTTGGAGAACATTCAATTTTCATAAAAAAAAAGGCTTTGTAATCAATTCACGGGAATTTCTCTATAAAAGATGAGAAGAGATATATTTCAAAATCAAATACATTCATCCAACGTTGGAAAGCTGTTAAATTTTATTTCGGACAGTGAAGTGTAATTATGCATCCTCAGGGTGTTCCATCAATAAGAGGGATCGATAGGTTATACCTATACATTTGAATGAGTTTTGAACATTGAATTATTGATTGCTATTTTCTGTTTTCAGATTTTTGATGTTCAATCTTAGCCAGTTTCAACAATGGAAAAATTAAGCGCGTGTCAAAATTATTGAAACCTATCTATTAGAAAATGAGCGTTTATCGATACCCTCTTGAAATGTGAGCCGTTGCTTCGTCATCTGTTGGGACCAATTGTCCCCTATAAAGTGATTTGATTAGCGGCTTGTCTGAACATTTTAATTACAGGGCCCCACGGGGCTACATAATATACACATCGATCAGGGTTGTAAAAGAATGCAATCTTTTGTGAATGCAGTCTTTAAAAATGATTTATTCAATTCAATCTAAAGATTGCATTCATTGAATTTACTTTGAGACTTGGAATTATCAAATTATGCAAACACCATTCATTTGACATCGAAATGATTGCAATAAATTTTTTCCCCCATTCAATTGAATGCAATCTTTTGGGAAATCAGACATTCTTGGCAGTATTTTGTATTCGATTTTCTTTTCCATATAGTCATATGGCTTGGAATAAAAGGCGAAGATTAAATATTGTCATGTAACGAAGAAAAAAGCGTAATTGAGGTTCTTTAGTGATACCCTACAGGGGTATTTTAAATTGTTTTACGTCATAGAAGCTTTTTTTTATTTTCAACATTCTCGTTAACGGCTTGACCAATTTCGATGGAAATTTTTAAACAGGAAGATCCTTTAAATTGAAAAAGAATGCAAACAAAATTTCCAAAACAAAAATTTTTTTGGTTTAAACAAAAATTAAGAAAATTGTGCGGACAGTTAGATAGTTTCAGAAAACTTAACGACTTTTTTAACTTATGAATTTTTTAAATGAGAACGACTGGACCAAATTGGATACTTTCTTCTGCGGGTTTGTTCGTAATTACTACACGAAGATGTAAGAAAAAAGAAAAGTCGGAAATTTCGCTGTAGCCGCACATTTCGTTTTGTAAAAAAAATTGTCCGATTTAAGAAATTCATTTCTTTTTAAGAATTTTTTCTCAGGAAATGGCTTTATGGTTTTTTATGTTTTGTTATTTGTGGGGTGAAATGGGCTAAAAATAAAAAAGTGTCCCACTTAAGAAATTCTTTATTGTTTGAAAGGTCTTTCTCAGGAAATGGATTTAGGGATATTCTTTTTCAAATTTTGTTATTTGTAGGGTAAAATGGGGTAAAAATAGAAAAAAAAATGTTCGATTTTAGAAATTCTTTTCATGTTTGAAAGGTAATTTTCGGGTTATTTTTTTATTCAAAAATTTGTTACTTATATGGTGAAATGGGGTAAAAATGAAAAGTTGTATTCGATTTCAAAAATTCTTTTTGTATCTATATCAGAGTTTTTTTAGGCGATGACTTTAGAAATATTTTTTTTGATAAAATTGATATTTATAGGGTGAAATTGGGTAAAAAAAAGGATATCCGATTTTTAAAATCCTGTTTTTGTTTAAAAAGTTATTTCTTAAAATTTGATATTTATATAGTGAAAGGGGATAAACACAAAAAGTGGTTTTTGATTAAAAAAATTCTTTCTGTGTTGTAAAAGTAATAAAGATGATTTTTTTTTTTACGAATTTTGACTTCATAACGTGAAGTGGGTTAAAACCCAGAAAGTAATACTCAATTACAAAAAGTAGCTTAAATATTTATCTAGCTATATAAGTATATTTTCTTTTGTAATTTTTATGCGAAGCTAAGGTTTGTCTACCAGTGTGAAGTCGGGCGGGCTAGCTAGTTTTGTTTATAATTTAACACGTAAAAATGGCATCCCTATTTTATTTTACATTTATCGTTTCTAATACTAATCTTTTGAAAGGGACAATCAAAATTTTGACAAAGCTCTTCATTCTCCAACCACTAAATTCTGAACAAAACATAGCCATTAATCCAACCAAAACTCTTCCCCGACTCTCCCAAAAGCCCTGTTATTTGTTATCTATATTAAAAGAAATTTCGTTTCAACTTTGGACAGAAAACTTAGTTAAGTTTTCTTCTCCTATCCTATTTTGTGTTTTTTTGATTGTTATGGTTCTCGTTCAAAACAAAGTGATTTGCAGACAATCTAATATATATAAACTTGATGAAATCCATCAATTTGTCAATATATTTCTGTCTTAAATATTTATTTCCCTTTAAACGCGCAGAAAAAAAAAACACACAAAAACCCAAATCACCAAAAGGATATTAGTTCCACATTAAGCACCATCCGCCTCAGAAATGAATAAACTTTTAGTATTACTCGCTCGTAATACGAGTGCTGGTGCTAGCTCTGTTTTTTGCTTCCACATAATATTGTTTGTCATCGTATAAAATAGAAAAACAAGCTTCTCTGTCCTGTTAACGACAGTCTATATGGAGGGCTTTGGCTATTTCCACATTTTATTTTCTCATTGAAAAAAAAAAAAAACACTTTTCGATCATCTATGCGGGATAAGAATTGTTTTTGCTTATATATCTACTCTTAAGCTGGCCATGGTACTATATGAGCCTTGAATGAATATACTTCAAATGATAGATATAAATTCCGTCTGTCAACTGTGTTGAGCTGTTTGCTTTACGCAGAGAATGAACTTAAGCCCTACAAAAAACATAATAATAATAAAAAAATATAAATAATTTCTATATCTACACTTTGCTTATATGCTTCAACACATCACTGCGCAACCTATTTTATCCAATCAAAAAAATTATGTTGCTGAATCTCCTTCCATGCTCCTGCCCCACGGCGAGCCTTGATGATAAAATCACGGACACCGGTCAAAAGTAAATAATATCAAAGAAGGTGACATAGCAAGGATATAATGTGTTGGTTGGCCTTTATAATTTAACAAAGTCATATACTACAGTAGGTGGATATCGGACTCAAAAAGCCTCTTGACTCGTATTATCCTAGAGAATATCAACAACTACGAGTATAAGCAAACAATCGCTTATACGACGACGACGACGACGGGTAAATACGATTTGTACGTGTCGTTCTTCGATTGTGCATGAGAATGAATGGAATAGTCCTCTATAGGTGTTCTACAAGTTCGCCATATTCTATATATAATATAAGAGAGGTCAAGTGGGAGTTAAACAAAAAAAAAAAAAAGGTTTTGCCAAACATTAAACGAACTCTAATAGCTGAAGCAGCATTTTAAGTTTTCTTTACAAAATTATAGAAGACCAACATGGGACTTTTTTTGTATATGTATTTGCTCTACGGAAGGAAGAACGAGGATGTTTGCTTTCACCAATATTTTTTTTTTTTACTTAATCTTCTTAAGATAAATCTACTGTTTTGATGGAGACTGGCATTTGTTTCTGGGTGAACGTGACTTATTTTTTTTTTTGTTAAACGTCTTTGCAGTTGATTTAAGATGACACAATTAATGATATGTATTATTATTTTTAAAGTGAATTCCTGCCTGTGAATTTTAACTAAAGATTTTGGTTTCCAGAAAAATGTTGATTTGACATTTTTAACTTGTCTCATGAAATGTGTAGGTACAGAAATGTAAAATTGCTTTTTAGACCTTTGTTTTAATTTATTTTAATTAATTTAAGACAAAAACTTTGAATTTATTTTATGGAAATTCATATATTTATGAAATTCAAATCACGTAATTTTTCTATCAATTGTATTAATGTCTTAGTTGTAGGTTTAGCAGAAATGACATTTCAGGATGATGGTTTTTTTACGATATCTTTGTGCGGGGATAATAAAACCTTTACCTTGAGTTCTTCTATCGGATAATCAATTTATCATTCTCCATTAAGCTTAATTAAAAGATTAAATAAATGAATTAAAGTGATGGTTATTGTACAGGGTCACACGTGAGCTGTGTGGCACGTAGCCCCCCCCCCCCCCCCCGTCCTGTTGAAATCACATTTCGTTGGTGTCCATTTAATCCAAATTAGGCCAAAGTGAGTTGGTAATCATCAAACTGTAGCGCTCTCTGTTGACGGTGATGGCCTGGCCAACGTCGTTCTCAAAGAAATATTAACCGATGATGCCGCCAGCCCAAAATGCGAAATCCGAGTTCTTGTGAGCGACTAGAAATCAACTGCCATTGATTCTCTTGCACACTCTCACGGACAGCTATAGCAAGATTGTGGTGACCGTAAAATGGCCAAAGCACGCAGAACGTTGCCCGAGAACAACCCTTTTGATAAAACGCGATATCCGTCCAAGGTGATTTGGAAAAATAGACTGAATAAATGACAGCCAATTTGACAGATGTAGCTTCAATAATATGGCTACTATCAACTATCAAAGTTCGAAAGTCACTATTGGAAGACTCTTTACCAAGATACCCCTTAATTAAAAGATGGCAAAATCTAATTTTAAACAACGACCAGCACAACTTTGAAAAATTATCTTGCAGACTTTTGAATTTGATTTTGTTATAACGGGTGTTTTTTTGGACGTGTGCTTTTCAATCTGGCAATACTTTTTTTCGGAGTTGATCTTTTTGACAGCTGTCAATTGATTTATGCTCAGTTTAGTTTGCCATTTTTTTAATGAATAGACTTACTCCTGAACAACGTTTGCAAATCGTGCAAAATGGGCTCGAAACGAGATCGTGTTGATAAAGATTTTCACAAGAAAATTTTGTTTAGCGATGGAGCTCATTTTTGGTTGAATGGGTACGTTAATAAGCAAAATTGTCGTATTTGGAGTGATCATAATCAACAAGGCATTATTGACGTTACATCCTCAAAAAGTCACTGTTTGGTGTGCTCTATGGGCAGAGGGAATCATTGGTCCATATTTCTTCAAAAATGAAGCCGTCCATAATGTTACAGTCAATGGGGAACTCTTGATTAATGAGTTTTTCGTGCCTGAATTGGAGGATGTTGATGTGGACGACCTTTGGTTCCAACAAGACGGCGCTACATTCCATACAGCCAACGAAACAATTAATGCATTGAAGGAAACTTTTGGTGAGCGCATTATCTCGCGTCGTGGGCCTCCAATATCGTGCGATTTAACACCACTGGACTATTTTTTGTGTGGTTATGTGAAGTCGCTTGTCCACGCAGATAAGCCGAAGGCGATTGACGCCTTGGAAGAGAATATTCGGCGCGTTATTGCTGACATACGGCCCCAATTGCTGCAAAAAGTGGTCGAAAATTGGGCCTCTCGGCAGGAATTTATTCGAGCCAGCCCTAAATCATTTTTAAAACATAATGGCAAACCCTTATCTTTAGGTATAATAAAGCTTAATTCTTGGCCATAGCATTAAACGATATATGCGTTTTATTTCTTCTTGAAAACCACACGTCTAAAAAAAAACACTTTTTATAAAATATTGTACAAAATTGTAAAATATTGTGAGTTCAATTATTAAAACAACTTTGACAACAATCGAAGTCGGTTAAGTCGTTAGCGAGAAAATCGAAAATAAAAAAAGATATTTATGGAAGGTATCTACCGTTGGAAAAAGTTTTATTTTTGCATCAAAAAGCGTAATCACTATAGTAGGTAAACACAAAATACACAAAAATCCGTTTCCCAGATAAGTAACCTTTTTCAAAACGATTGTATGGCAGGTACCGTTTTTTTGGAGCTAACAAAAATGTCATTTACCCTTTTGATGAGCAATACTCTTATAACTGTTATAAATTGGTATGTCTCTATTCTCCTCCAATTTTTTAATCTTGAAGTCTTCCAAAAAATAATAAAGTTAAAAGTGAATTATTAGAGAACACAATTTTAAATAAAAATGTAGGGAACTTTGTTGTAATCTCTTACAGAGATATTGCTTTGGATTTCACTTTCTTAGAGCTCTTTAACCCAATTTCTTCACAGAAGTACTTAGTCAGCCTAGTACCCAGTCTAGCTAGACCAGGTTCTAGCTCTGGTACTCGGTCCTAACGAAAAGTTAGTACCTGACCATTTCTTCAGATCACTAGAACCGGATCCAAACATACCAAGCGGTACTAGGAAATAATACGTCTAAAATTGGTCTAATTCAGATTTTGACACTATTTTGGCATTTCAAATAAATTGTTTTGATATTTATTTTGATTGAAAGATACTTTATTTTATTTTCGAATGAATTATGTCTATTTTAACAAAGGAACGGGCTAATAACCTTTGTACGATAACTGTCTCTCCTGATAGCAGCATCAATTCTCAAATTTTGTACTCGAATGTGACTTCAACAATTTTCTTGTGTTCACTTTAAGCAGTTAAATGCAAAACGATCGTTGCTACATAGAGAGTGAAAAGATGCAAAATGGCAATGCAATCCTACCGACATGTAAAGGAGAGTGATCCAGTGGTTCTCTTTTCTGAATCAGCTTTATCTATTCTTTTGATTTAAATAAAACATTGAGTTTTTGTGGAGAAATATCCTTTATTGTGTTCATGCAATTCATTAATTCCGTTCGAGAAACTATCCAAAAAGACGTTTTTTCTCGATATAATCTTCGAAAACCATGGGAAATATGTGCTTTTACGGCAGCATTAACGTCCATGATGGACAACATATCCATTGTATGCATATAAAAGGAACACTTGTTCTTCACTGTGCATAAATTAGAAAAAATTATAATTCGTTATGGTCCAACGAGTAAAATGTATTTAAGTATAGGTGGGGTAAGTACGAAGTCTGCTTACAAACAAATATCTTAAATTGCCACCACCAAAATTTAAATCATTTTTAATAGCATATTTATAAAAAACCACCAACAAAGAAACTATCGATATTGAGCAACAAATTCTTTGAAGAAAGTTAATTAAATTTCTCAAGTTCAGGTATTAGCGCCACTAGACTGCCGATTTGAAAGTCCTAGCTAATACCAAGTCCTTAATAGTACTCGGTACCAATTTGACAGAACTATAGGGCTTAGTACTTATGTGAAGAAATCATTTGGTACCAATTTGAGTACTAACAACTGGTATTATAACCAAGTACTAGCTGATTTTGAGGCGTCAGCTAGTA
Organism: Leucozona laternaria; assembly: GCA_932273885.2. Lineage (NCBI taxonomy): Eukaryota > Metazoa > Arthropoda > Insecta > Diptera > Syrphidae > Leucozona > Leucozona laternaria. Next base: position 86,589,270 of record OW026368.1, on the reverse strand, counting down.
CCGAGTCCTAACTAAATACTCGGTATCAAATTGACAGGACTAGGGCCTAGAACTTGTGTGAAGAAATGAGTTGATACCGATTTGAGTACTAATTTTAAGACTAGTACCGGTACTAGCATTAGGACTCTGTGAAGAAATTGGCCGTAAGAACAGTTTTTCTTCTTATAGCTAGCTCCAGCAATACAACTTGGGCTAAGGCAGTGTATCATTGAATATTTATCTATTCAATGGCAGTATTTATGATTGTGATAAAAACCGTTAATATGACTTTTCCCTGGTAAAATTACCCTTGGGGTGAGATTTTCATATTAACACTAATGTTGTCAAAGATGGTGTTGAAAGGCCTTTAATTAAAATTAAATGTATAATAATTTTATTAGGTATAGATAGGTACCTACTGGTACGAGTATAAGAACTTTGTATTTATGCCGCCGCACCGCATACCCATCCCTCTGTCAACTTCTTTTTAATTAAACAAAATTACCTTTTTTCTTTTTTTTTTAAATTACATTACACCATTAAACAGTTGGAAGATTGAATTTCTTTTGTTGTCCTTGGGTGTGATTTTTTATTTTTTTTTTATATTTCCGCAGTAAATTCATTAGCAAGTGATTAAACCGTCATACTTTCACGCCACTGGCTGCTTGGGACATCAGTACACCTATATACTATATGTATTGTATACGCGACCCTTAAGACCGGATATTAAAATTTCTGGTAAAAGTTTGGTGTGGTGTAGGTACGCAAATAATTTTGACTCTCTCCTAAGAAGCCAATTGTAAATTAAATCAAGGGCCCCGTTGTTGGCTTCTTTATTATAAAAAATATGGTGGCAGTAAAGGCTATTGTAAAAGTTTCCAATCGAAATATTTTTAATAAGAGTGCGGGAAGCGAATTTTGTCCTATACATTCTACACAGAAACAAAGTGTTGTTGGTCTACCTAATTTAAACTTTCTTATTATTATTATTTGCCCCAACACAAAAACAAAAAACAAACACGCACAACTACATATACATTATATATCTTTAAATTATATAAGTTACATAATACTCATGGACTCAAGGTAACTGGTACTTTAGTGGCTTGGCTGCGAGGATTATGTTGGCTCAATTAATGACAACATCATTGGAATTTTTTTTTTATGGTTTTTTGAAAATTTGAACCCGGAGAGTATTATTTTTCGACAGGAATTGGGCGTGTTTTTCTTTTCTGTTAAGTGTTGCTTTTGAAAGTTTTAAAATATCGAAGTCAATTGGGGGTCGGTTTTTTTTTTGTTTTATTAAGAAAATTAGATGGGTGGGGGTAATTGAGTTTCTGTCTTGAAGCGATTACGTTTCAACGTTTCAGCGGAGTTCTCCTTTGGTTGGTGCGGTAGTGAGGGGTGGTATAGTCAAAGCTTTAAAATGGAATGTGATTTCATCATCAGGAGGAGTAGGTAGGTAATTGTATTAACAAATGACACAAAGGGAAATATTTTACATTGAAGATTATTATATAGAAAATAAATTGCCTTTAATGGAAAGTCCTTAAGAAACTTGAAGCTTTTAACAATTTTATGATTGATATCTATATCCATACCACTTAAGGCGATTTGAAGTAAAAGTAGGTAGGTATAGTTTTATTTATAGACAAAATAAGTTTGTATCTGTTTTGATCTGATTCTGATTATTTTTATTGGAAGCTGTTTTTAAAAGTTTTATGTATAATATTCTTGAAAAATTCTGATTCTATTCAAAAAATTTCCGGCAAAGCTGACTTTGTTATTAAATAGAGTTCTGCTTTGATTTTTTAAGCATTTCCTATACCACTTCTTTTGCTCGTATGAGGTGAAATGTTAAAAAATGCAAATCTCGAAAACTAACTATCAGATTTGTGGCTGAAATGTAAAAACAAAAACATGTAACTTTTGAGATTCCTACACTTTTTTTTTGTTAGAGAAATAGATTGTGAGAAAAACATGCTTTGATATATCTTTGAAAAAATCTAATATCTTTTTTTTGGTCTTAGATATTTATTGATTTTCATTTTCACCAAGCGAATTTCACACAAAATTTATGAAATATATGTTCCTAATTTTTCAAAATTATAAGCTCCATCAGAAGAATGTACTGCGTGATAATTTTGTGCGCTTAGTTTTGAAGGAAAAGTGATAGTGAGGGATGTAGATAGAATCGAAAATGTGATTTCTTAGTTAAAGCTGGGTATCGTGTAGGTACAACACGATACTCGCTTAAAATTGTTGGATAGATTTTGGAGAGATTTTTGTAATAGAACGTGTAGAAAAAAAGTATAAAGGTGACAATTTTGTTAAGGTTAGGGGTATTGATTGGACTGCTTTAAGCTAAATGGTATATTAAAAGTCTTGAGTTACTAACTACTAACTGCTTTCATCACATTTTAGTGAATGAATTTCAGACCTAAAGAAGTTAAATAGTTAAACCGATCAAAACTTAGGGTTGTTTTCAGCGGCAGATTCAGCATTTCTTCAACGGGGTGGGGGATCCAACGGTCAAACTCTCCTCATTTTTAATCTAAAATGTAGTCATAAAAATATACCCACAAAGTCAAGAACATGCGGTCAAACAAAATATGTGCCTAAGACTAAGCTTTTTCACCCGTTACCGAAAAATTCCTTATCTTTTCTTTATATACTAAAAGGTTTTCCAATAAGGTCCGGTAGATGTTGAAATGGAATAAAACAAGCGTGTAAGGAATTGACAAAATACTTTTTTCATTTGAAAAACCCATGTGTGCCATAATGTGTAAAATATGACATCGTTCAAATGCCCGCCTCGGCTTCTTACGGCTGCACAGATCCGAGTGATGGTCCAATTTTCAATGACTCTTCCGCATAGATCTGGCTGAATTTGAGCGATTGCCTGTGTAATATGTTCACCTTAAGGGCGTCGGTCGTATGTGGTTTATTCTCATAGACCAGCAACTCCAGGAAACCTCACAAGGAAAAGTTTGGCGTGTCATTGCAACCAATTCACGTCACCTCTGCAAGATATAACCTTACCATCAAATAATTTATGCAGAATGTCAATCATGGCATCCGCTTTGTGGTTCATAGCGCCGATTTAGTGGAACCACATGTCGTCTTGGTCCACATGCTTCAATTTGGGCGATAAGAAATTGGTTAAAATAGTTCTGTAGCGCTCGTTATTGACGGTGACCGCCTCAATAGCGTCGTTTTCGAAAAAGTACGGATCAATGACGCTACCGGCCCAAAATCCACACCCAACGGTAACTTTTTGAAGATGCATTGTCAGTTGTCACCTGGTAAACTTCGTGTGGTTTGGTGTCCTCTGATATACGACAATTTTGCTTGTTAACATAGCCATTCATCCATAAATGTGCCTCGGCGCCAAAATTGGGGTGCTTTTCCAAACGCTCAGAAGCCCAGTCAGCTTATAAGCGGCCCAAGTTCCGACGTAAACTTTGCCAAGTTGAAGTCTATGAAAGGCCGAGTTCTTGTACAGGGCAAGAAATCGACTGCTTCGGGTTCTGCTGTACACTTTCACGGACGGCGGCGATGTTCTCGGCCGATCTTGCGTTCGTTTGACGAACGAATGTTGGCTGATTGACTATCGAACCGGTCGTGTTAAATTTGGTCACCAAACGCTGAACAGTCGACTGTGAAGGCCCAAAGCGGCTATAGTAAAATGGGCGCAACGTTTGCTCTAATGAATACTCATTTTTATAATAAAGTTTTATCATTTGGACGTGCTCTTCAATCGTGTTACTTGCCATGGTGATTTGGCAGCAGTATTTACTGAATAATATACAACAGATTTCACATATACTACAGTTTGACACTAGTTTCTTGATGTTACGCATCTACCCATGTCTTGTCAAACTTGCTCATTGACAAGTGCTCAGTGGCTGGGTGTCTTATAGAGTACCTGCTCTGAGCATGTGCTTCTTTTTTATTCATATCACCGCTTGAACTTATTTTTCTCCATAAAACTGTTGCGGCATCTGTAATTATGATTGTAAAGTACGTACTCTTTTTTTTCATTATTATTATTCAACTTATTGGAGACATTTTTAGTTGAAATTTCTGAGTTTGATATTATAGGTAATGGCGTTTTTGTTGATTAAGCTAGTATGATCAGGTGAAACTAACAATAACCTATCAAAGATTGCTCGTAGATAAATGCTTATATTTCTGGTTCCAATATACTTGCAAACCCGACCCCGTCACAGTAGAAGTATGTACATATATTCTTGTTGAACAGCAAGTAAGTGCGAATTATAAGAAACAATCAGTAATTTGAATCATTCACATTTGCAAGAAGAATACTATATTGAAGGTTTTCTTTTGACGATGTATTAAATACAACGTTTTTACAATTAAAAAGCGGAGAACTAAATATTAAAGTTTCATTAAATAACAGGAGGTATTGTTTTGGAAACATGGTTCGAAATAATTCCAAAATTCTCTTGAAATTATAATTAAAGAACGCCCTATTTTTATCAACGAAAAATATTTGAAACTTTAAAACACTCTAATGCCCAGAATGCCGAAATACTCCCTTTTACCATAATTCAAGAGGAGAACATGGAGCCTGATGGTTGCATGAATGAACAAATACCACGACCACCACCCGCTGCCTATACATACATACATATATGTATGTATATATGGTACGACCGACGACATATAGAGGTTCTAACATTTCAACACATGTTCCAATGTGCTTTGCCTAATTTATCTGTGGTCTATTTGCAAGCAGATAGTGGTGGCAGGGGTTGAAGAATAATTAAGGGAGGAGTATGTAGGTAGAGTGCTTCATTGTATGTCAAAATGTATCAAACCGAGTGAAAGAATATAGTACCTACTTACCCAGAAAGTACTCTTGGTTGTAGTGTGTACAAAATTGAAATATATATCGCATTTAGAATTATGTAGAGAAGCAATAGGAGAGGGTGCTGATTTCGGGTGCATTTTGAATAATGACATAGCTACATAGGTACTCATAGCTTTATATCTATAGCACACATACAAACATATGAGTATATATTGGAAGCTGCATGGTGAAATGAATTACGGAACAGTTCAAAATAGGCAACGGGGTGCCTGCCTAGTATTACAACTTATCTCGAGTAACGACAACCGACAACGAGGAACTGAGAGCGTCCTGCATTCCCATATATAATACTACATCTACCCCCCTCTGCATCTAACTCCTCTACGGGAAATGTATAGAAATGAATGAACCACATGAGAATAATTTAATTTGAAATAGTGTTACGGTCACTTTCACATTTGAATATTTTAATTACTCGTATAGGAGAGGTTCCTAGTTGTCGTCGTGTCTGTTTTTTAGATTTCACATATTATATATTTTAAGTTTTATAAAACCATATAAGAGTTTGATATGTGTGACGGGGTGAGAGAGGACAAAAGAGTTGCATTGCATCATGTATGTTAAGTTGAATAGGTTTCAATTTGACAAGGAAAAGGGACATATATATTTTCAGGAATTTTGTGCAATGTGTATTTTCTATGATCATCACAATCATATGTAACGTTTACAAACATACTATGTAAATAATATTGACACAAATATACCACCAACAATTTTAACATTGAAAAGGTTCTTTTGCTTAAGTAAAGCTAATGTACCTATACAGGCCAAGAGAAATACAAGATATCTGTACATTATGTCAAGTCTTTCACTTATTCAGATCCATATTAATTTATCTTTGAGTTTAGTTTTAATTTATTATTTTAATTTTATAAACTTTAATAACATTTTTTTTTAATTTTAACCACAAAAGCATTGAAGCAACCGATACAGTCAAACTTGCTTAGTTACTTTCTACAAAAAAAAATCGGTAAATTGAAACTTAACTCAATTTCTCCACAAGTTGTGTCTAATTAATAGACGAGACTAGAGAAATGCCAATTTTTAACAGTTATAACTGTTTTTGAGCTTTAAAAAAGGACGAGACTAGAGACGTAGTTATAAAAGATTTTCGCCATTAAAAGTGGGCGTGCGTCAACGCGCTTCGCGCGAGTTGAAAAAAAAAAAATCTGGGTGCCTGATGAAGTATGCCCTCCGGCTGAGGGCCCGCCTGGCTGTTATAAATAATTCACTTTCCTTCGTTTAAAAGAAAACCCGATTAACTGCAAATGAAAGAGATAATCTTCTATGTTAATAAAGCGGAAATCTTGCTTTTTTGGTTTGTTTGTCTGTTCGGGTTAGTTTCAGAAACCAAATATGTCCGATTTAAAAAAAAATCTTGTTATAAAGGATATTTTTAAGGGATATTTTTTTTAAGTTGCTTTTTCAGGGTTAAACGGGAAAAAAACAAAATATTTAGTTTCATCCGATTTAAAAAAAAAATAATTTTGTGTTTGAAAAGTAGGGGAGAGTGGGTATGAACGTAACGCTGCGCCTAGAACTGTATGCGTTCCTTTTTAATGCACAATTTTTTGCAATTAGGTCTCGAATTCACCCACGAAAATTCAAAAGTCAGTATAGAGTCGAATGTACCAAGAAAAGCCAAAAATGTGAAATTTTAGTCAAAACATACATTTTTTGATCTTGAAAATTTCAGTATTTTTTCTTGAAAAAATAAGCAATTTATAGAATGGATGTGACTTTGCCGTGCTCCAATATTTCTAGGATCAAATAGGGTTAATGTTTTGACAGTAGGCAAACAGTAGGATTTTTAATATCAAAGCGTTGCGTGCACTGTTGTAACAATTTCCGTGTGGACGTTTGTAACATAACACAAGCACAAATTACTAAATAATTATTCGTGTTTAAACCGTCCACACACAATTTTTAGTGACTTTGTTTACTCAACAGCTGTAGATAGAGATCAGAATAGTTTTTTTTTTTTTAAATAATTCGAAATAATGTTATACTACATAAATCCATTTATTAGAATGCCTTTTTATTGGGATTCATTTATTTTATAATAATACATAAATAATTTAAGTAATGCTTAGAATTAAATTTTAAGTCAAGGCACCGTTTTTAATTTGTTTTTCATATATTTTTATAGTGTTACAACCGTCCTTTTCGGCGTGTTACAATCGACATACCAAAAAAGACGATTGTAACATTTGACCTTGTCTTGTTTTTCAAGTCATACATTTAAAACAAAGACAAAGTTGGAAAATAAATTATTATTTAACGGTAGCTAAATTTTTATTCATTAATATGCACTATGCGCTTCCTTTTGATATGTTTTTTTGGTTTTCAAATTCTGGCACGAAATGTCAAACATTTTACTTTCGTACCCCACACTCCCCTACCTAATAAAAGTTTTACTCAGAGGATCATTAAAGGGCTATATTTGTTCCAATATAAGCTAAGGATAAAAATATGGTTATTTATAAGATTCTATATGTGCATTTATTTTTTTTAATTTAACTATAGGGTGATATGGGGCAAAAACAAAAAATGCTAAGTAATCGATTTAAAAAAAGTATTTTTTTGTGTATGAAAGGTCATATTTAGAGGATGGATTTATTCAAGGATGACTAAAGGGCTAGATGTTTTTTACAAACTTATATATTTATAGGGTGAAATAGGATAAACATACAAAATGCAATTTGATTTTGTAGTTTTTAAAAAGTTGTATTTGATGGCTTTAATTGGACGATGGACTTAGAGCTCAACGATTTTCAATTTTAGCTATTTACGAGTACTGGGTGAAATGGGGTTAGTTCAAACAAAAAACGGTATGCTAATTAAAAAATACTTTTTGAGTTTGAAAGCTTATACCTACCTTTACTAAAAGGATTAAGGGCTAACATTTTTGTTTTAATTTAGCCATTTTAAGGGTAGAAGAGGGTGTAGAGACACACAAATGGTAGTTATATCTATCGGACTTAAAAAATTGGTTTTGTGTTTTAAACGTTATATTTAGAGCATGAACTTTAGGGATCACTTAAGGACCAGATATTTGTCAAAATTTTGCAATTGCGGTTAAAATTTTGAAAAAAATTGCTTGTTTATGTATATACCCAAATGTAATTGACATTAAAATTATTTTGTTGGGCTTAACCCTTGCTGTAATGTTACGTTTAATTAAAATATTAATTTATTTAAGGAAATTAATAGCTTTATGAACTATATATAGGAACAAATAGTTGTCAAAAACTTAAAAATATATGTACCTACATATTACGTGTTATTTGTTTTCAAAAATTAAACTTCTTGAAGTAGAAAACACATATTTTTTATATGAATTGAATTAACTGAGAAGTTTAAAAAGATCTTCCAGATAATATCCGTGCAATTTTATTTTTTTTACATAAGAATTATTTATTTTCCTTTTCTCAATAAAAAAAAGAAACAACATAAAATTGACTTTCACAGGGAGAAGTTGAACACAAATAAGAAACTTTGTCAGACACCCGGAGATCTAAGTTCCGTATCTTTAGAAAATGTTGTACCTATCTATACCTACTTACTTAAAGAAAATTTAACATTCAAACTGTCAACTAGATTCCCTTATTTGCGATTCAATTTATTTTGTACAGTGAACTTCTCTTTTAAACATTAAAAAAGAAGAAAAACCAAGACTTTGTACGTGAGGCATGGGGAAATTTTCAACATGGCAATACTCCTTCTATACATAACCGACAAGAAAATTAGAAAAATTTCACATCTTCTATATACGTGGGAAAAGCACATACATTTATGTCTGATTTTTGAGAATTTCAACGAAAACTCCTTGAAACTTAAGATTGCACGCATATGCTAAAGTGCATTCCTTTGAAACTATATAGGCACATACCTTAAGCCACAAAGAAAAGCTCATAACAACGAAAATTCATTCAAAATTACCTTTCCCATTATGTTATAACTCTCATCATATAAATTTAAAAAAGGGTACGTCTACACCATGTCCTTGAGAGATATACACATACACAATACAAATTTCTCTCCTTAATATCTTTGATACCGAATAGCTAGATGTGGCCCCCAACTGCTGCACGGGTTGAATAAAATAAATAAATAAAAAAAAAGCTTCAAAAATAAGATAACATCCATATATGACCTATTCAAAACAAAGAGTCATGCCATCAGTTCCTTATAGTGCAATATTAACGGGTGATTTTTAAGCTGGTTTGGTTTTGGCAACACTGGTTTTGACAGCTGACGTGTGTTTAGTACCTTGTGTCACTGTCAAACAGCTTCAGTTTGGTTTGCAATTTAACCATGGATCGTCTTACAAATGAACAACGCTTGCAAATTATTGAATTTTACTATCAAAATTCGTGCTCGGTTCGAAATGTTCATCGCGCGCTGCTTGTGTTCAGCGATGAGGCTCATGTTTGGTTGAATGGGTACGTAAATAAGCAAAATTGCCGCATTTGGAGTGAAGATCAGCCAGAAGCATTGCAACAGCTACCAATGCATCCCGAAAAAGCCACTGTTTGGTGCGGTTTATGGGCCGGCGGCATTATTGGGCCATATTTCTTCAAAGTTGATGCGAATCGCAGCGTTACTGTCAATGGTGAACGCTACCGAGCGATGATAACAAACTTTTTTTTGCCCGAAATGGAAGTTCTTGACTTGCATGATATGTGGTTTCAACAAGACGGTGCCACATGCCACACAGCACGCGAAACAATGGCGCAATTGCGAGGCGAGTTTGGTGAACAGTTAATATCACGTTTGGGGCCGGTCAATTGGCCGCCTAGATCGTGCGATTTGACACCATTAGATTATTTTTTGTGGGGGTATGTCAAGGCTAATGTCTTTAGGGACAAGCCCGCTTCGATTGACGCACTGGAAGCCAACATCCATGCATTCATTCGTGAGATACCGGCCGATATGTGTGAAAGAGTATGCCAAAATTGGACTCAGCGGATGGGCTACCTGAGACGCAGCCGCGGTCAACATTTGCATAAAATTATCTTTAAACATTAAATTGCAAGGTTCAAACTATCGATTCAAATAAATATTTCATTCATTTTTTCGAATTTTTTGTGTTTTTTTTTTTTTTAAAGTTCTAAACCTCTTAAAAAATCACCCATTATTATAAAGGCCGAAATACCCAGCAAGCAATTATATATTCTCCTAAATTGTGTTAGATGAGGCGGATATAAGAAGGCCAGCATATAGGATGATTTTGATGATTTTTGCAGTGGTTGCCAGGCATAAGGCGAGATGATCCTTTAGGTTCTGGAAATTGTACTGCTGTGCTTGTATTTTCCAGGAAATTATGTTAACTGCACAAGTAATTCAAACAGATTCTCCAGCTATGAAGGACCTTTAACATACATACATAGGTACATATAGACGAAGCAAGAGGCATTGTCTATGTATATAAACTGATTTGACGACTATACAACAGTATGTCGACACACGACAAGGACACCAAAGGATATACCAAATGTGGAATCCTATTGTTAAATATTAGCATATTATGATGGGGTGAATGTCATATCTCGGTTATGGTAGGTTGTTTTACAAAATGCCCCGTCGCCAATTGTGAGACCAAAAATGTTCTGCTCTCTGATTTTGATTTCAACCTTGACTGCTTCTGATGCCTTCTCTGCTGTACGATGGTCTGAGCTCGGTGGATATTGTTTGTCATTTTGGCGAAATTCCTTGAATCTTGTAAACACATTCTGGCTGATTGCATCCTGATACTTCTCATCTGTTATTCGACTATGAGACAATAAATGCTCTCGGCTTATGCGGTCTTATCGTGTACTGTACACCTCCTTCGACTGTCACAATTTTACAAATAATAATCCAAGAGGAACAGCCTTTCTTCTATTTGTGTTTGTGTGTTGGTGTTGGATATGATGTTAGAATTGGAACCAACGTCATCAGGCGTCCTAAAATCGTAGACAACAACTTCCTCCGTGTGTACCTCGTTACCCTTTTCCGCTTTTGACAGAAAAAATGGATTTTTTCCGATTTTGTTGTTGTGGCCTGTTTTTATGTTCCATTGTTTGTCATATATGTAGGCATGAGAGAATGTATGGATTTTGTAGACTTGATGTTTTATTCAAATTCTTTCAGAGGATGTAAGCAATCTGTGAACAAGCCTCTCTCTCTCTCTGTGATGCTCGGTTGTTCGAGGTATATGTGAATTCGAATTGCATGTTATAGGGAGTTATAGTTCCTCTATATACTTATGTATTTATGTACCATCAGTGATAGAGGTACGTAACTCATATCCTTTTGTGCCGTATGTGCATGTGAGCGAGCTCGTAATTCATTTTCAATGGATGCTTTGTTTTGGGGGTGGATAAAAATCGAACATGAAAAATTCTTCGATTAATATGACAAAAAAAAAAAAAAACAAGTTGATACTAGAATTCATGTCAAGGATAGAAGTTTTTGTGTGTGTTTTGAGTAATTGCTCCATACACGCATTTTCTAAACTTCTGATACAATTTTTTTTCAAAAGTTTTTACAATTTATAAAATGTAGGTTGGTACTTACACCTTCATAAAAAGTTGCCAAAACAAGAAAAAAGACACAGATTCTATCGATAGTATGGGACCATAAATTTAACTTTAACTAAAACGAAAAAGTTTAAAACTATTTAAGTATCATTTTTTGTTTGCTTAACAGTGTGAAGGGGTTACGATTTCGATAACAATTGTGAGAGTATAAATAGATTATTGAAATAAAAATCACTTCTGTCTTAGAAGGCAAAGCTGAAGCAAATTGTTTTAAATAGCAACTCGCTGGAACTTGTGACATAAGTTTTAAACTCTAACAACTGAAGCCCTAAAGAATATTTCTGCTTTGGGTAAACATTTAAGGCAATACGCCTGACGTTGGCCTTAGGGATCGAGTTACAAGCTTACAACAGCTTTAAATAACTTTGAGAAAACAGCTGGATCAACAGGCTATTAAAATGTCAGCTAGTTCCAGTAATTGGTCATGGTCAAAAAAATTCGAGGTTGTAATCAAAACAAACACTACGATGATCAAGAAATCCAAAAAAGTGGGTTTCGTCATGCCATCCGTCGGTCTGTGCGTCGCGTCGTTGCGTCCACTGTAATTTGAGCGAGAGCCTAAACAGGTAGACTGATTTGCATGAAATTTGGTACAGAGCATTTTTATGTAATTCCCTAGAGGGGAAACTCGAATTTTTGTTTTAGCTCATCTCTAGAACGGGTAGCTGCCATACAAATATTTTGGTTTCATCAAATTTTCTCGAAAATGGCTGTAACAATATTGATTAAACTTCGTACCTGTAATAATTAAGACAATTGTAAGAAAACTGCATTTCAGGTTTTTCTCAAAAAATTCACATTACGGAATTAGGAGTTCCAAGTTTTTTTGAGAAAATGGTCTTATTTTTGGGTTATTCGCTTATAACTTTGACATGGTTTGAGCGATTTTATTATAATTTTGCAATCTGATGCTTTTCAATAGTTTAAATAATAATGCATTTAAAAATTTTTCAAAACATTTTTCCAGAAACAAAAAAAAAATAAAACAAAAAATCTAATTTTTAGGGCTTTTGACTCTTTCAATATTTTCTTGTTATATATATGTAGGTACATCATGCATCTTCAATGTGGGGTTACACACAATATTTAATCACAAGAGCAATTTTGGGCGATCAAGTTGTTCATAATTTTTTTTAACAGAAAAAATCAAGAAAAATACATAAGAGCAGAATCTTTCAATGTAAATAGTCGACAAAAGACAACGATCCTCGGTTGTGAAGTAAAGTCTTCCATACGTTTGGGAAATTCTAATCGGATATGGGTGTTTGCTTTTAATTGAAAAATCCATTGACTTTCCAAACATCACTGGCCTTGACGATAAAACTTCGATCATATAGAATCCTTAAAGTATCCTAAAAAAGGTTTCGAAAAAGATAATTTTTGTAAAGAAGTTTGCCATTTAGGGCCAGTTTCACAGTCAGAAAAGTTGCACTTAGTTGGGCAATGCGAAAAATTAAGGCGCAATATCACAGTGCATACTTATCGAATAAGTGGCACTTAAGTCTTCGATGTCGGTGACTTAAGTTCCACTTACCCTGATGGCTATAAAACTTATCCTAAAGTCCTATAATATGAGTAACTGAAGTGTCACTTATTCCGGAAAGTGTCGACTGTGAAACTGGCCCTTAGATTATATACTTTTTTTAAGAAGACTGAATCCTGACCTATCAACTTATTGTCTTCCAACAATTTAAAAAAAAAGTGACCCGATACTATAAATCTTTATAGAAGAAAATCCTGCCAAAACAGCTAAGAAACAAACAAGATGTGGTAAGTTGTCAAGGATTCTGAAGAACAAATTAATTCCAGTGGCTGCAATGGCTTCAAATTTACATATAAATATACATGCTCCATCGACACATTCAAACATTTCCTCCAAAGGTATTCAATTCACGCTACAGTATTTTGAAAACTTTTGCAATTCCCCTAAACTACAATGATAGAATTTCGTTAGCCTTTAATACCTTTCCCGTCTTAGTAAACGAACGTGCTTATTGATAGTATTGAAAACTTTCTTCATATATTTAGTGTAAAATGTCAACTTAACTCTATATGCAACTTAAATGTCAGAAAACGGACCACTGCACCACTATATATTCGTCATATATACACTTCTGTTCACTAACTTACTAAAATACACAATCACAAAAGTGCACTTCTTCATTATCCTTCAACCATAAACTCTTGTTCTCTTCTCTACATCCTTAACCAACACCTTTTTGTACTTAGAAATTGTTCGACTTCAAAACTAAAAGAAGTCCTTTTTGAGAGAAACAAATTTAGTTCTGAGTGTTTTAAGTCTCTTTATGCTCCAGTTACTGCTGCTTTTCCTCTGATCCAAAAGCAACACAGACAAACAAAAAAAAAAAACATACAAAAATTAAAAGTATTACAAAATGTATCAACTTCGTTATGGTGTAAGGTTTTGATATTTTTATTTTGTTTTTCTGTTTGTTCAAATACGATGTAAGCTGCATCCTATATAGCTTCCTATATACCTATACCAACATAATATATTTTTCTAAAAAGAAAAACAACAATCTCCCAACCAGCTTTAAAACACTAAAGATGGTATTATTATTTTTCTCGTCTTGCTAGATGGGAGATGCCAGAAAATAAGTAGATATACATATATAGAATAAACCCGTTGCTTTATCCTTACCGAAGAAAATCACCCTTAAGCTCCCCGCAGTTCGTTTTGTGTAACCAAAGTTGCATATTAAAATGAAAATCAGGTTAGATTAGCTCCTTTGCAGTACGATGATGGCGATGGCGATGGCGATGGCGACGACAGCAATTAAATTATGCAATACAAACATGAAGAGATTACAATGTATACACGAGTACCATCGAGGAGGACACCTTGCAAGCCAAAATTTATATTCTTTTGAAAAATGCAGCTAAAATTGGAAGGTTCTTAAAATAACCAAAAAATAAAAAAACATTACGATAGTTTTCACTTTAGAATTTTATATAACTGCTGTGCTGCTCAGAGGTCTTAACAGATACAAAAAAAAAAATAGTAAATAGGATTTTCATAGATATCCTCTTATGATTGCTATAAAAGAAATGTTATGAATGAAACAAGATAAAAATATAAATAAATATTTAAATTCGCAAACTCTGTTCCACAAAAATTGTCAGTGCAGGACTTATGGGGGCGTTTTTTTTTCATAACAGTGGTATCTATTTGCACCACGACACTGAACTAAGAACATTGGCACTCAAAAAATTACTAATCACTGAGTTATCTATGGAAATTGTTGTTTTGTCTGACTTTCAAATTTACTACAGATATGGTGTTACAGATGCATGTCTCTATTAAATTGAAAATAGTGGTGATCAGGTCGATTTTCTGGTGTAGGGATTTGTACTAATTTTGAAAACTAATAATTTTTTAAATTTTTAAAATGAGTAAGTGCTTTTCTGTGTGGCGGTTCTACAAAATAAGTTATGCCAGATCTATCTGCTGTGGAGGGTGGTGCAGTGCAATAAGACCCACACGAAATTAAGGCCCCGAGTCTAAATTTGGAATATAAAGGGTTTTCCAATAAGAGGTGTTATTTTGAATAGCCCGCTATTTCGGTAGCTGTCACTTTTGAAGCTGTCATTTTTTGACATTTGACAAGTAGAAACTACACCATTAATAAAAATGGAACGATACACGCTTCAACAACGCATTGAAATTATTAAAATTCACTATAAAAATGGTGAAAATTTGGCAGAGACGGTTCGTAAAACTAAAACATTTTTGGGTCGTCGTGAAGCACCTTGTCGGACCGCAATACAGAAATTGGTGGACAAATTCGAGCTGTTGGGACAAGTTAGTGATGTGAAGAATAAAACCCGTGCACGTCCTTCAAGAACAACTGAGAATATTGCTGTTGTAGCCCAAAGTGTTGAAGAAAACCCAGGTTTGTCCATTCCTAGTCGTTCTTTGGAATTAGGCATTCCACAAACGTCATTACACCGTATTTTGAATAAAGACTTGGGTCTTAAGGCTTATAAAGTTCAGTTAACACAAGAACTCAAGCCGGCTGATCATCAACAACGTCGTGTCTTTGCTGATTGGGTCCTTGAAATGCATGAAAATGATCCGGAATTTCATCAAAAAAATCATCTTGACTGATGGGGCCCATTTCCACCTCGGAGGCTACGTCAACAAGCAAAACTGTCGCATCTGGGGCTCGGAAAACCCAAGAGTTATTGTTGAAAAGCCTCTCCATCCTCAACGCGTGACTGTTTGGTGCGGTTTATGGTCCGGCGGGGTCATTGGACCTTACTTTTTCGAAAATGAGGCTAGAGCAACAGTTACGGTCAATCGATTGCGCTATCGAGAGATGATTAATGATTTTTTATGGCCGGAATTGGATGGTATTGATCTGGACAACGTTTACTTTCAACAAGACGGCGCTACGTGCCACACAAGCAATGAAACCATCGATCTTTTACGGGAAAAGTTTCCGGACCGTGTTATCTCTCGAAGAGGTGATCACAATTGGCCACCGAGATCTTGTGATTTAACACCTTGTAACTTCTTCCTTTGGAGCCACGTGAAAGATAAGTTCTACGCCAACAGCCCAGCGTCGATTCAAGACCTCAAAGAATGAATTCGTGAGGCTATCGAGGGTAGCCACTTTGCGATTTGGTTATGGAAAATTTCATGAAAAGGATATGGTCCTGTAAGCGTGGTCGTGGCGGCCATTTGGCTGATGTTGTGTTTCATTATTAACGGCATACCTTCCTCTTTATAATGAAATAAACATCCGATCATTTATCTCAAAAAATGCCATTTTTCTTAGAATATCAAAATAACACCTCTTATTGGAAAACCCTTTATTTACATTATAATGGTCATTCATTTTTCATGTTTCGAAAGTAAAGCTAAATAAAACACACACACCGATATATTTTTGATGAAAATTGTATTTTATTATAAAGTTTGGATTTTCCCATTAAGTGTGAAAGACAATATTATAAAAATGGCTGCCTCGGGAAGATTCGCAGCATGCGATTCTTTTTACGTAATTTTTAACCACTTTTCCGCACATTTAGGGCGGTATCTCGGCCATAACTTGAGTAATATTAGTTTTGAATGCGTCTAGAGTTTTGAGATTATTGGCGTAAACACGGTATTATGCGTAGCCCTATAGAAAAAAAATATAACGGTGTCAAATCGCATGATCTTGGTGGCCAATTGACGGTTGCCAAAACCTGAAATTACGCGACTAGGAAACTGCTCACGAAATAAAGCCATAATTGGTCGTGTTGTGTGGCTTGTTGCCCCGTCTTGTTGGCACCACATATCTTTTAAGTCATGATCTTCAATCGCTGGCCAAAAAAATCAGTTATCATTCGACCAATTGCTGCGAACGCCGGGAAATCGACAAAATTCGGATCATCAGCAAAACTTGCACCTGCAGCAGCAATATTTTCGACTGAGCGTGCATTACGGTGATACACAGGCCTTACAACATCAGTAACGCTTCCACTTTCTTCAAATTTCTTCACAACTTTACCGATTGTTTGCGTAGTAGGTCGATTATAATGACTATAATCATCAGGTATAGTTTTTTGGTTCTGGTTTTTGTGAACATTTTTATGTCTCTGAATACAAAATAATTCATAATGAACATCTACTTCAAATAATAAACAGTTCATTATAATAAGAAACGGATGGTCACCGTAATTGTAGAGCAACTAAAATATCATCGAAGTTCTTTAGCTGACGGATTAATATTCACAAATTTGAATAATTATTTTAAATTCGCATTTCAGGATAATCCATAATACTCCTGTCTTGCATTGGGAACTGTCTTGAAAAAGTCAAATTGATTAACTTAACCACCAAGTCATTGGCATGTAAACAGACTTTTATCGAACTTCATCGTCTTTTGACCAAGTAAAACTTAAAAAGAAGTTCTTGTATCAAAATGCGTTAGTCACAGAAAATATCAGGGTCTGATGAAACTTTAAAAAAAAAGCCCATAAGCTTCTATAAAATTAGGCACTTAAGAAAGGATAAGAAGGACGAATGCAAAGAAAATTGTTGTTATTGTTACTATTGATACTGCGTCAAGCGTCACACCGCAAACTACGAATGTTTTATCAGATTTTATGAAAATTCATGGAGAAATTGATTATTTTGCAAGAAAAATTGACAGATTTTTAGAAACCTTATAAAAAATTATGGTAAGTATACTTATACCTAAAAGAAAACATAGCCGTTGCGTAATTTCAATTTTTTTTTTACACCACTATTAATAAACGTGACTTAGCGGTGGTTTAGTTTTAAGTCGTGGATTAAGTGCAGAATCTCATTAATAAACTAATATTTCTGCTAACTGACGTTAACTAACTGCGGATTAAGTTAAGTCATCGAATAGGATGGTTTAGCAAAGGAATAGGTAATGGGGCGTATTCATAGTCATTTTTAAACTGTTGCTAAGTTAAACCTGAGTTTAATTGTATTTTCTATGATATGATATGATAAATTTTAGGTAAGACTTTTAATATTTGAAGTGTAATAATTCAATAAACTTATAGTTGAATCAACATAGGAGGTAATTCGGTTAAAAATAGGAGCTGTATTCGTGAATCCTTTTGATTTCAACCTGTAGTTTAGTAAAACATGAGTTTAGTAAATGACTATGAATACGCCCCAATATATTTTTTAAGTTGTTTTTTTTTTTTTGTCTAAAAAATTTATGTAAAAGTGAAGTTGTAAACTTTAGTTCTGAATATAAATAGAAATGGTTATCATAAGTTTAACGATTTTTTTAACCGTTTGGATAGGCTGCATAATATACCTTTACCTTCAAGAAAGACAAAAATAAAGGGTGTTTTTTTGGACTTGTGGTTTTCAAGAAAAAATAAAACGCATATAATTTAATGTTATGGCCAAGAATTTAGCTTTATTATAAAGATAAGGTTTTGCCATTATGTTTTAAAAATGATTTCGGGCAAGTGGCCGCCGCGGCTGGCTCGAATAAATTCCAGCCGAGAGGCCCAATTTTCTACAGCTCCAATTTTTGCGCGCGATGACGGATGGACTCATTCGGGTCTTCTTCGATACTCTGCTCCACAGCAGCAATAGCGTCTTCGGTGCGCACTGTACGGCGTCTCTGAGGATGCGCATTATCCACTAGAGTAAACGTGGTGCCAAACCGATCCATTATTCCTCGAATTTATGCGATTTTGCGATTATGTCGATGCGTCGCGCGAACCAAACCATTATTTTGGTTATAAATTTGCACGATTTGTAAACGTTGCTCAGGAGTAACTCTATTAATTATTAAATAACAAACCAAACTGAGCATAAATCAAGTGACACCTGTCAAAAAGAACAACTCCAAAAAAAGTATTGCCATATTGAAAACTACACGTCTAAAAAAAAAAACACTCTATATAGAATCAGACTTGATCCAATAAAAGAGCTTAGTAAGGATAGGTTTTCCAAGAAAAAAAAACGTGGGAACACTCTTAAAAATTGCTGCAGAAGACCTGCATATAAATACAAGAAGTGGACATATTGCTGTGGATTTGCAAAAATTATTGCCTTCTATAAGATACAAACAAAAACAATCCAGAAAATACGACACACAACTTATAGGGCTGTTAATATTCATTCATTGAATAAGTCAAATAAGTCAATGTAGGCACGAAAAATCTATTTTTATAAATATCGATTTGTTTTGACCATAGTGCAGCAATTATGGTGAATATGCTATTGTAAATAAACTCTAGTTAAATACTAATTAAAATATTTTATTGAACATTAAACTTAAATACAAAAAATAAATAAATATATACAATCAATACATAGATATAAATTCAAAGCGTATCATTGATGACAAACCAAATATTTGTTATGTTCATAAAATATACCTACATATTTATGTTTTATATATGTATGATTGTATATGCGAAATAATAATATCCACTTTGCTTATCTGGTTGAAAGTGCAACCAGAGGGAGCCACTTCATCAGAAGTGGTTCAATTTTCTGTTGAATATTGGAATATTGCTGGCACTTATCTTTAATCCTTGGTGTATCTGCATCTGCACAGCAGACTTTCTCCTTGAAGAACGCAATAAACGAACGAACGCGCTCTGATGATAGGTATAGGTACTGCTGCATTTGCACTTTGATTTTTATATGAGCGGTTGTCCTTGTCGGTCAGTAGTTGTAGTTGTCGACAACCGCATAGAAGCTATACCTCTAGAAAAGTGCATTGGAAAGATGGCGAGTGTTCGGATTGTTCTGGAGGTATTTCTGGCACGAACTTTTTAGTTGGAGACACTTGGACCTTTATTTGTTCCGGAAGCAACACATACACAATACACATATACGTATCTAGCTATATAAAGATATTGTATCTCTCGTTATTGCAGGGTGTTGCGTTTTGGTTTTTATTTTCTCTTTTTCTGGATTTGTATATATAGTACTTTAGTGGGGGTGTGTGTGCTGGTTAAGTAGGGTTGGTGGGTTGGTCCTTTACTTCTCCAAGAGGACCAACTTTGAATCCTTGAATAAATGCAAGTGAGTTTATGGTTGCACACTCCCGTACGTATAGAAGAAGGAAGAGATCGGGCTATGGTCAGAAGATTAATACAAAATTCATGAACGTTCCTCTCAATTTTTCAAAGCGCGGTGTTTGGTGTTTGTGGATATACACTACACATACATACATATGGATGTATATAGAAGCTGTGGTTTTGTGTATACCTACCCTACATACATATCTAGGTAGTGGAATTGTAAATTCTTCTGAGTGCAGTAGAAAAGTATCTTTTATCATCGTGTCTTATATTTTTCCCATTGCTGTGGATATAACTACCTATAGACGCGATAAAATATACAATCTTCTTTCAGTTTTGCATTGCAAAAGGTTTATATAATTTCATTTTTTTTCGTTATAAGATAGAAAGAGAAATGCATTTTGACCACGAACTCTTGAGCTGCTTTTATTTGTATAGGTTTCTTCTATAGCTATAACTTTCTTATTTCATTTTCACCACTTGGTTATTCATCAGTTGTGTAAGGTATTCAAGTTTTTTTTTTTAGTTTTGTTAAATTTCAAGGGTGAAAAGGTTTTTTATCAAAGGCTTTCTGTTGCTGAAATTTGTATACCTATTTAAATTAGTTTTGGAGGTGTTTCAGAAAAAGAGGGTACACTAGCAGGTTGGTTCAGATATTTATCCACAAGCAGAGCATTATTAACGATTTTTTTTTTTCAATTTTAATTTGCGTATGGTGGCAAGTCTGAAATATTGATTTTATCAGAAATTCAGTTGTAAATTCGAGTGCTTCTATAAGCTCTCATATTAGTCTTTCATCGAGTTATGACAATTTATGAGAATAAACGCTAAAGCCTAGAACGCTGCTGATGCGAAACGAAGTTTTTCTGTAGTCGCCAACACGACAGCGAAATGCTTACGGAAACCACAGCGAAAATATTCGCAAGTAAAAAATGACAATTGAAAGCGTCACCAATTGGTAAAAAAAAATACAAACGCAAAAAAATCACAAAAAGGCATATGGTAATGTAAGAAACAACGAATATGAACAAAAAAAACCTCAAATATCACTTTTCCGCACACAATCTAAGAGCACGGAGACTTCTCGAAATAATCTGCTACAATTATCGATATCGCTCATCGAACAGTGCATTGCAAAACGAAAATGTGAAAGAAGTTTCCGTTTATGATTTTGTTGTATCACTTTTGTATGCTTCATTTTAGCATCAGCAGCTTACTAGGATTTATGCCTAAATAGTACGTATACGCCACAGTGTACAATTAATTCATAAATTATGTTTCAACACGTGTTGATCGAGCTGATTACCGCTTTCATTGAATAGAAAGTTGTACATTTTGCTATTATGATCTCACTCATGGCCAAGGCAAAAATCGCATTGGGGTGGGGGGTCTATTTAACCACTGTTTAGGCAGGAGGGAAAATATTCTAAAAAATCAATTTTTAATAGAAAAAAAACATACACAAACAACGGCAATAACTACCTTTGATTAAAGCCAGAAATTGAATTTTAAATTCGCTTTTTAAATCAAATTGTTTAAGTGAATGATTTTAGAAAAACTAATTTTAACAATTTTAACAAAATGTTAAAACAATATTTGTTCTCAAAAATTGCTTCTATATTGAAAACTAAAAATAAGTTTCCCTCAGTTTGTGTTTAATCTGTTGTTTTAGTTGCCTTAAAGTTTATATTTCCACTGAGTAAGTAGTAAAGTATATTCAGTTAATTTTCTCAAAAAAAAACTAGAAGACTTTAATGAATCTGGTTTTTAATGTTTGACTTAAAATTAATACCAGCATTGAAAATTAAAAAAAAAATACTAAGGTCCAGTTTTTCAGTGCAAGTTTAAAGTTAATCCCGTTTTTTGGTGTTTTATCCACCGAGTTTGTAAAGTCATTTCGCATGCATTCTCCACCAAAAAACTGCTTGCTCAGATTACTGTGGGTTAACTTACTTCAAGAGTGAAAACTCTGGTTTAACTCACCACTGAAAAAGCAGGCTTTAATATCTACGGTTCTAAATAACATTTACCTAGATAAACTTTGAATCCAATCTTAGTACCAAATATAAAATCCAATTTGAGGAGGTTCTTAATAAATGAAAGGGTATAGCCTTGGTGCCAACGGCTACGGGCATGTATGAAACCTATTTAGATAAATTATCTTAAAATAAAATTTTACATTTTCCAAACTGTTGAATTCGCTTCCGAGAGAAGAACATTATGTTTATATGGCAGTTAGCACCCTCAAGGCATCCCACGAGCTACGATTCTTAATGATATACTAAACTTGTTAAGTAATATATTACTTGAACAGAAAATTTTTAATCCAAATCGTCACAACAGTTTGGGCACCAGCGTTGCTTTAGCACACCTTTATATATAGACCTGAATAAAACATAGTGACATTTATATGAAAAAACTTGAAAGGTAAAATTTTATCTCTATACAAAATTTGCTCCAAATCGTAGAAGCTAAATATTTCCGAGAAAAAAGTATAGTAAGTAAGTGTATAGGGAGGTACAAATGTACATTTTCAGCTTAACAAGGGAACATTTAAGTTATATTACAATTTATATAAATTTTATCGAAAACACGTTTACCTAATTATGACATATTTAACATTATAAAACCATTAAAAGTAATTTAAAATAATCTTACTTTGAGGAAACACGAACTCAAAAAACTCTGCACCCAACTCTATAACTAATTAGGTATAGCTAATTAAATAATGAAATATAAATAGCCAAATTTTTCCTCGAACACAAAACCGCCAATGGCACTCGCGTACCAATTTTCATTAAACCTACATTCACCAGAGTTAGTGAAAAACTTTCAAAGCATTAAATTGAAATTTCTTTTTTTTTTTTGCAACATTTAAAATTATATTCGTCGACTACAAAATTCCTGAAAATAATGTATGTCTTCCTGGTATACGGATATATTTGCCACTACACAAATTGTCTTTTTCATACTTCACTGCTTTCAGCTAAAATGTTGTCTTGTCCTTCTATTTAGCTCCCGCGCATACCATTCCCAAAGCACACCCGACCCACATGGCCATGTCACAGTTACACTACACCCTCTGTGCCATCACAACTTAAAAACCTAAAATTTTAATTTTCAGTTTCATAAAGATTTAATTAGTAAAGTTTTTGAAGATTATCACAAAGTATTTTTCTCGGAGTTCAGTCTATGGCCATTCTAACACCTGAAGCCGTTTATTCCACAATAATTATATCATTCTAGGAACGCTTTTCCGCACCCATTGAGAAACTCAGCAAAAGGTATGTAGGTACCTACATGAAACATAGTTTTATTGAGAAATTACTTAGCTACCTTTTAAAAAAAAAAAATCAATGCAGCTGTGTTCTTGTACATAAATAAATTGTAAACGTGTGTTCAGGTGCTCCCATATATAAAGTTACAAGCGTTTAACGATGTTCTTTTTCTGTTGCAATGATGATAGATGAACATTATTGATTTCCTTATGGATAGATAAATATTCAAAATTCAGTTCGATACCCCAGCAAGACTTAAATCGATGGATGTAGGGGTATACCCATGCACCTTTGAATGAAATATATAAAGAGGTAGTGTGCAGGCACAGCAGGTAATATATGGGTAGCGTGGGTAGTAAGGGTAAATTACCCACTCGAAATTTCAGTACTTTTCAGAAAAGCTTAGAAATTTTCAACCTCATTAATGAAAAACTTAAATAAAAAAAAAACGGCAACACAGGACGTTTTTTCCCCGGATGAATTCATTCCCTGTACTCTCTTTTTCTCTCTCGTGCTGGTTCTTTATAGTGGTGCATCTCCTTTTTTCGTCATTCTTTGTAGTAGTACAGTTTATTCTCCTAAGATTTTCATTTTCATTTGCTTTTATCTATTCAAATTACATGTTTAGTTCCTTTTTAGCGTTCCGTACCCAAAGGGTAAAACGGGACCCTATTACTAAGACTATGCTGACCGTCTGCCCAGCCCGTATTCCCCGTCAACGAAAAGCAACAAAACGAATCGATGAAAATACCTCAGAAAATTACACCACTGAAAGATTTTTACAGAAAATAATTTTTTGAAATATTTGACCAATTATTTTCATCACTAAATGAAAGATTAATAAATGATTCTTCTCGTTTCTTCAAACTAATGAAACGATTAGCTGTTGGCCAAAAAGTAGATGTCGATGATGTACAGTTAAGGTCTACAAAGATGACTTTGATAAACAAAGACTTTTTAGCTTTTGAAAAGACAGAATGAGCAAGCAAGATTGAGTTGATTTTTTGCAAAAATATTGGTTGGTGTTACCACAGAAATTACCAAAATGATAAATATGAACAAAAAAACGCAAAGGCGATAAATTTCAGCCAACGTGTATGGGGAGAGCTATATCAAATTGTTGGTTTCTATTATAATTTTTCTGACTCATCATTGTACAGCTTATACTTTGTGAGTTATTAAAATATTTTGAAAACTTTTATGAACTGGAAATTTTATGTATACAGGCGCAAATTTGAATTCTAAGTATGTTTAAATAGGGATTAATTGATTAAGGTGCGAAAAACTGTATTCTTACCGAAACGAGGTAGAGTATATAATAATTTTTGTTTTGTGAAGAAATATTCAAAATATATAAGAAACTTATGACCATAACAAAAAAAATTTCAAAATTGAAAAATATATGGTTAAGAAATAATTCACCTATAATTGCAATAAAATTTATTCTGCCAAAACTTCAATGAAAAAAAATCATCCACTTTTCATGAACTTTTGATTGAAATCTTTTGCATAGTTATCGAATTTAAAAAGAATACAATTTTTTGATCAATTAATTTGCACAAATTTATACCTACCTATATAAAGTGTCCGCCATCTAACGTTTTTTTTTAACTAGTGCTTATTTCGTGAATAGTAACACTTAGCTCATGTCTGATTTGACAGATAACTAGTTTTATCCTTCCGCTGAACGAATATGGTTGTGTATACGCTTCGCTTAGAGGGCCTGCGATCGACTTAGAGAAGATGCCGATTTTGCCAAAAAAAAAATCATCTTTTCAGATGAAGCTCATTTTGATCTTGGCGGGTAGTAAACAAGCAAAATTGTCGCATTTGGGGCACAGAAAACCCGCACGCATACATTGAAAAGCCGATACACACAAAACGAGTCACTGTTTGGTGCGGATTTTGGTCCAGAGGCATAATTGGGCCATTTTTCGAAAATGAGCAAGGAGTGGCCGTTAAAGTCAATGGCGATCGTTATCGGGCCATGTTGACCGAATTTTTGTTCACAAAAATTGAAGAGGAGGATATTGGCAACATTTAGTTTCAACAGGACGGCGCTACGTGCACACAGCCGAAGCTACACTCGATGTTTTGCGCCATTTTCAAAAAAAAAAAGTTATTTGGCGGACCCTTTATATCTTTTAAGGGTGTGATTTAAAAAATTTTAAAATCTCAACGGTGATAGATGTTAAATTGAATTATATATGCTGTTCAAATTATAAATCCCCAAAACACCGTTGAGCGAAGATATTTTTTCATATTACTGTTGTTTGACTTATCAGTAATAACCTGACAACTTTTTAGTTGTTGCATCCATAGAATCAGTTTTTCTTCATTTTGCAAATTTATACTTTATTAAAAATATCATCGAATATTATATTTTGTGGGCCCCTATATTTACAGAACAGTACTACATAAATACAACCATGTGTGTAACCTCGCGTTTGGGTCTCTTGTGGATTGGTTTTGGTATCGTCCAAATTCGACATTTTTTTTTTGGTGACGTACCTACCCTTTCATTTCAAAATAGGCCTCATCGCTGAAGAAAAGAGCGCGGAACTTTGCCTGGACAGATCACCCATATTGATAAAACAATTTTATCGTTTACAACATGTTGTTTAACGCTACATCTGTCCATAGTAATTTGACAAGACAGACTGAATAAATGACAGCTGATTTGACAAATGTAGCTTCACCAATGTGGCCGCTATCAACTGTCAAAGTTCGGAAGTTCCTATTTGAAGACACTTTACATAGATGCTACTATGATATTTTGTTGATCTATTTTTAGAAAAATCACTCTAACTGAGTGTCTAACTGACTTTTAAGAAAATTGAAATCACATTGTCAAATTAGATTTGCAAAAGCACCTTCTTTAAAAATTGTACCTACTCGTATAAAATTATATTCTGTTTGTAGGTGGGTATACCTATATAAAGAGTGTTTTTTTTAGACGTGTGGTTTTCAAGAAGAAATACAACGCATATTATTCAATGTTTTGGCCAATAATTTAGCTTTATTATAAAGATAAGGGTTTCCTATTATATTTTAAAAATGATTTCGGGCAAGTGACCGCCGCAGCTGGCTCGAATAAATTCCAGCCGACAGGCCCAATTTTCAACCACTTTTTGCAGCTATTGGGGCCGTATGTCTGCAATAACGCGCCGAATATTCTCTTTCAAGGCGTCAATCGTCTCGGGATTATCTGTGTAGACAAGCGCAGATAACCCCACAAAAAATAATCCAGTGGTGTTAAATCACACGGTCTTGCAGGCCACGCCACAGGCCGACGACGCGAGATAATGCGCTCACCAAAAGTTTCATTCAATAATTTGATTGTTGCATTGGCTGTATGACATGTAGCGCCGTCTTGTTGGAACCAAAGGTTGTCCACATCAACATCATCCAATTCAGGCACGAAAAAGTCATTAACATAACAATACATCTGACTCTGTAACTTCATTTTTGAAGAAATATCGACCAATGATTCCCCCTGCCCATAGAACACACCAATCAGTAACTTTTTGAGGATGTAATGGCTTGTGGATTATGATCACTCCAAATACGACAATTTTGCTTATTAACGTACCCATTCATCCAAAAATGTGCTTCATCGCTGAACAAAATTTTCTTGTGAAAATCGGGATCGGTGGCCATCTCATTTTGGGCCCATTCAGCATTCACCGAACGTGCGACGCGCTTGATGAAATGGCAAACCAAACTGAACATAAATCAAGTTACATCTGTCAAAAAAAACAACTCTGAAAAAAGTATTGCCAGATTTAAAACCACACGTCTAAGAAAACACCCTTTAGCTACTCGAAATAAAAATAAAATTTCTTTTGTCCATCCACTCACTGAGTTTTCTAGATTTTTTAAGTCAATGGCGCACGATACTACTTGCTATAATGAAAGGCAATACAATCCCTGACAACCGCACTTGTATTTCACTTTTATAAAACGATATGTAAGCATATTTCCAAGTACGTTCCATGTATAGTGTGTGGCTGTGGGCCTATAGATAGTGTGGTAATCGGAAACATCCGGAACACCATCCATATACAAGTAAGAGAGCGAGAGAGCACACATTTTCTACAAATCACTATCCTGATATACAATACTTGGTAGAAATATGTATATGTCCAAAGGAATAATGGATTGTCATCGCATATAATAATATGATGTTGATCCAAAAGGAAAACACAGAAGTTGGAAGCCAGAAAATCTGTCGTCACTTTGAAATGAAATTTATGGTGTACTATTCTCAATTTATATTTTCACTATGATACCTTCCTGTACTACCTACATTTATGTATATAGGAATGTGTAATATATATATATGTTGGGTAGTCCTTTTACCGGTTTTTGGTATGACTCTTTCTCTCTGATGATGTTGATATGTTACCTCAAGTCTTGTTTCTGCAATTAAGTAGGACATCACCGCATACAATTCAAATACCCACAAAACAATTACATATATGTATGAAGATATATTTCTTTATATGTATATGTATATGTGGGGAGGATACATACATTGATGCAAATAAATAAAAATATATGTCCCTCGGGAGAGAAGCCTGAGATAGATGTGGATGTAGAGTCCTTTTCAAAGACCGATCTACGGAAAATGTTGCCGCCTATGATAACACCAATATTTTCTGTTAAAGTCAATATGGTGATGATAGGAATGAAATAGATTACAGGAAGAACTGCCGCCCATTCTGTGTCACTATATTTCTGCGTGAATTGTATTATTCAATTTTGTACGATTTTTGTTTGGCTCCCTTTGAAGTATGCATATACAATTATACATGCAATCAGGGAGATAGTATTATTCTGTAGTCATCAAAATTAAGTTTTTTTCCGTTAGTGGAAAAACGATTGTAAATAGCCTAGAAATAGCCCGACTTAAAGGTGATATTGAAAAGCTCTTGTTAAACAAGTTGACGCCTGAAAATAGAGGGTCATTAATTTTTCGGTTTCGAAAGTAAAGCTAAATAAAACACACACAGCGATACATTTTTGATGAACAATTTATTTCATTATAAAGTTTGGATTTTGCCATTAAGTCTGAAAAAGAATATCATTCAAATGGCCACTTCGGGAAGATTCGCAGCATGCGATTCTTTTGAGGTAATTTTTAAAATCTTTTTCGCACATTTCGCGCTGTATCTCACCCATAACTTGAGTAATGTTGGTTTTTAGTGAGTCTAGAGTTCGGGGGTTATTTGCGTAAACACGGTCTTTTGCGTAGCCTTACAGAAAAAAATCTAACGGTGTCAAATCGCATGATCTTCGTGGCCAATTGACGTCGCCAAAATGTAAAACTACGCGACCAGGAAACTTCTCATGCAATAAAGCCAGAATTGGTCGTGTTGTGTGGCTTGTTGCCCCGTCATGTTTGAACCAAATGTTGTCCAAGTCATAATCTTCCATCGCCGGCCAAAAAATATCGGTTATCATTTGACCAATTGCTGCGAACGACGGGAAATCGATAAATTCGGATCATCAGCAACACTTGCAATTGCAGCAGCAATATTTTCGACTGAGCGTCCATTACGATGATGCTCAGGCCTAACGACATCAGTAACCCTTCTACTCTCTTCAAATTTCTTCACAAGTTTACCGATTGCTTTTGTAGTCAGTCGATTATGACGCCCATAATCATCGCGTAATGTGCGAAAAGTGGATACGTTTGAATCACTACTTTTGTAGTAAATTTTAATAATTTTAACGCGTTGTTCGATTGTTAAGCGATCCATTATCGTAAATGAAAAACATTCAGCTAATATTATGATACTTTAAATGACAGCTGAGTTTGACAGGTTTCAAATGCCAGCGCTACCAACTTGAAACCACGAAATGAATAACCCGTATGATATGTCTTGAATGGAATACAATTTTAATTCTGTAAATTCTGTATACAATTATTTAACTGTGAGCAAAAGGCCTTCACGAAGTTAAAAATTAATACAAAAAAAAATTCAATTTTGTGTTCAAATCAATATTGATATTCTATGAATGAAAGTAGGTATGGGAAAATGCTTCAAAAGAAAAATTTGTTTTGGTTTTACTAGATTCAAAAAAGCTTTTAACAGCCTCTAGTATACAAAATAAGCGGTTCATTTGGATGAACTTACTTAGGGAATCGTCAGACGATTAGTGATATGACTTAATTCAAATTTATGATATGAATGTGAACTATATATCCACAAAGATAAAAATATTCTAAAATATGAACGTTGGAATATTCTTCTATATATGTATCTACAAATAATGATGAACTGAAATTTACAAAAATTGCATAAAGACAAGGCCCTCATTAGATAAATGAAGATTCCAAGTTAGTTTGCCAGGACGAAACACCAATTTTAGTTGACTATTTAAAGCTATTTCAACAAGTCCAATTAAATAGTGCACAGTCTTCTATTTGGTTGATTTATTTCAGTAGTTCATAGAAATTGAATAACACAACTCAAACTTCGAATATTTCTTATCATTTCTTAACAATTAAAAAAAGCTTTTATCTACAAATTAACTTATACTAAGTCCCAAAAAAAATAATTTTTGAAATAGATACTCAGCCTAAAAGTATGCATATAATGTTGAACCCAAATTAAGCTTTCCCGCTAATTCCATAGAATTTAAAAAACAAAGAATACATTTTTTGTTGTATAAACACTGCCTGCATAAATTTCTTAAATAAATTGTCTATTGTCTTCTTCAAAGCCTCTATTAGCACTCAAACGTAATTCATCGCTCCTAAATGTTCTTCACATGGAAACATTTTGAAAAGTTCTCCAACAAAGAAATATAGACGTTAAAGTGTACAAAAAACTGACACATGTTCGCTAGAAAATACAAAAAAAATACCAGGATCACATTGTGAAAAAAAAATAATACCAACAAAAAAAACAGAAAGAAAACCAACATTGTATGAATAAATATTTGAACTAAATAACCCAAACAAAAATATTAAATAACGCAACAGAAGTTTATGAATAATTCACAAAAAAAAAAAAAAAAAAAAAAAAAAACTACCTAACCAAAGTGTTTCTTTCGAATTGGCGGAATAAATTATCCTAAAAGCATAGGAAGACTGAAAATATCTACAAAAAGAAATGGATTATATGGTTGAAGAATTTTACTACTTTTAAAAGATTTTATGTGTTTTTTACGCCAGCTAAACATTGTCTTAAGACTTCTGAATGAAAAAAGAAACATACATACATATGTATATAGATAGAAAGGCACAGAGTGTTAGATATCAATACAACAAAAGTCACGAATTAGATTTTATAGGTAGATATCCTTTCCATTTTTTGCTTGTAGCAAAAAGAGGGAATAAATAACAAAGCAACAAATCAATTCAAAGTTGAGAATTCCAAAAATAAAAGAAACACAAGGGAGCACAATTTTATTAAAAACGTGGCTTTTTGAATAAATTTCATTATTTGTCGAAATGGCAGACTACAATTTAGACATAAATCAGCATACCTATACATAGTTTTAGGATATGAAGCTATTTTTCACAAAACATTGTAGTTTATAGGTTAAGAAAAAGATATTAAACTGACCATATATTTTGAATAAAATTTAGATAAAGAAAGTTTCTTTACACATGTCACATGCTCAATGTAATATTTAGTATAAAAAATGACACGTACGTAACTAGGGACTAGTTAGGTTCATACCTATAAATATATTCGATTATTCACATATCAAAAAGATTTTTGAAGAAATATATCTTATTTTATGTCTTGCGGTGCCGTTACCTTATGTAAGTAGAGCTTCAAAGTAAAACTCTGTCTTGACATTTCTTAATCTTGATATCCAACATTTTCTAGACATACCAAAGAGGGGGTTTCCAATTTTTGTATTGGACATTATATAGCGTATATACGTCTTATTATATCAAAAACTCGGAAAAATCTCGTAAGATTTTCAAAAAGATAGTTACGTACGATTTCGTCAAAAATTGTCTAATGAACTTAGATATTTTTTTACCAAGAAGTCCATCTCTCCAGTAATCTCATACATCTTTAAGTAAACAAAATGGCCAAAAGCTTTCCGATTGGTCAAAAAGTAGATTTCTCTCGCTCTACTAAATGTCGTAGGGATGTTTTTTTTTTTTAGAATCTGAACAGCTGCCTTGACACTATATAGCCCGTGAGCGCTTTCCTTTGGTAATCCGGAAGAAACCTCGAGAATTCTTCGATCCGGAATGCCAAACGCACAATTTGGCAAGTTTTTTTTCATTCTGAAGTTTTTATTTCGTTGTATTTGTGTAACATCAAACGCAGATGCCAAACTAAAGTTGTTTTCTGTATATCTCTAGCCAAAATAAACGAATTATAAATTAATTCGTAAAAAATTGGTGGTAGCACCTTTAAGTTGTTGTTGTTGTTGTGAAATGACGGAATAAAGAATGGTCAAGTCTAATAAACTGACATTCTAGTATGAATAGTAGGTACAATAAATAATAATAATAAAGTTGTTTTCATTTTTCAGTATTTGTAAGCATGGCGAACATTAACTTGAAAAATGTTGTTCCTGTTTATGGAAAAAATGCTTATATTTTCTGTTTAAACAATAGTCATTAGCCATATACTCTAAAATAGATAAGTAAATAAAATAAAGTAAGTAAAAAGAAGTTATCCAGAAATTCACAATCGAAATTCCAAAACTAAATTAAAAAATTAGATTTCACGATTTCGACGCTTAAAGTGTGCGCATGTGTGCGTGCTTCCGGTTTATATTCTTTATTCAATTCCAGAATCGATTTTATCTTCTTTTCAGAAGAAGAACTGTCTTCGATTGCCAAACGAATGCTTTCAGGAGCATTTGGCAGACTTTCAGACGGTTAGAAGGGGTGATGATACGGCAAGCAACGCACCCTCTCACTTGGATCTCAATGGATCCATTGCGCTCCCCAGGATGTAGGGTAGGTATTAGGATGGATAGAGAAAGGAGTAAGGAATTATGGGGTGCCTCCCTAAACGATCCCGAACTCTGTATAAAATTCAGGATGTTCCCTAGTGGCAGGGTTGAGATGTGGCCCAGTTCTTCCAAAAAGTATTCTCCGAGGGCAGTTTTCCTGGTTTTGGCTAGGCTG
Organism: Leucozona laternaria; assembly: GCA_932273885.2. Classification (NCBI taxonomy): domain Eukaryota; kingdom Metazoa; phylum Arthropoda; class Insecta; order Diptera; family Syrphidae; genus Leucozona; species Leucozona laternaria. Next base: position 86,556,873 of record OW026368.1, on the reverse strand, counting down.
GGTCATTCACAAAGAAAGTGGGGTAAGCCCCCTCTTCCACCTCCTCGTCCTGACACCCTTTACATAGGTCAGATGTGCAAATGCCCATTCTTACCATGTAGATCCCCATTAAGTTGTGACCATCAGTAAGGGTTCCGACTATAGGAGGGACAATTAAGGCCTGCTTATCTTAAGTTAGTATTCTGTTTTTTTCCTGGAGATATTCGGCCATAGATTCCTAGAGACCCGACAGGTATCAATTCATGACCATCTGTTATTATAGCGGTTTTGAGGAAACTTTGGTGAATTCTATTCTTTTCTTCCTCCAGTGGCACAAGTATCGATGATTCAATTTGGTTTGGTTCAAGTGAAAATTTCACATCGAAAAGAGATCGATAGATAGATTTCTTAAGATATTTAATATCTTCATAAACGAGTGAATTTGATTGAAGGGAGCGTCAAATTATGATCGCGAAAAATTAGCTGATAAGTTCATAATATTGCACTGATGGTGAATAAAAATTATCGGTCGGTATGGAGTATCTTTGCAAATGGGTATATTTACAATTCTTATGATAAGACGGCCGGTGGCGGGAGTGGCATATCAATGAAAATCACCACCCACGCCCAAATGAAACCTTCGAAATGCGCTTTGAGAAAAATATTCGTCTATCAATTAGCAATAAAAGAACAGTTTATTTCAACAATTCAATATTTTAATTCTGATTAATACTTCATTCAAATACATTTATTTTTTTTTTTTCTAAACTAAACCAAGGTATGCCAAGTTTTAACTATTGTCAGCCTGGCCTATGCGAAGTCGAAAATAATTCTTCTTCTGATGCGTTCTGAATTAATTTTTTTATATCTATGACAATTTCATTTGACACACGGGTCAAGTCATAGGGTACGTTCAGAAAAGACGTAGGTACTTGAAGGCAATAAGTCAAGTTTCTCGTCTCTGATTGGTCAGCTGTCAAAAAATTACTTTTATTGGAAAGTGACTGGAAAGCTAGTCAATAAATATCTCCCTTCATTTCACGGCAAGTGTATTTGTGTCAAAATATCCGCTGATTATATATTTTGTTACTAAACATTAAGCTGAACTTCATTGTTTTGTGACTTGTTTTTTTTTCTACGTTTGTTTAAAAATGTTTTCGGTGAAAGCGGTTCTTAATCAAAATTATGGAGAAGATTTAATTAAAAATGCAGAAGTATTGAAAAAATTATAATTTACAACTCGTAATTGATTTGTACCTTGTGTGAGTTGTTTCTCAGATAAAAATATTTGTTATAAGTATTTTTTGAACTATCAAGGTAGGAAGTTCCATAAATGAAGTTGACTATACATTATGTAGTCCCTTATGTCTGCTGAACGTACCCATAATTTTCAAAAAACAAATTTGAGAACAGTATTATGAATAAAGAAGAATATTTTAACATGTAGTATGTACGTATTAGTTTTTTTTATTAAATATTTTCGATTTAATTTTTGAACGTAATTTCCGATCATGATTTATTTTTTTTACCAAAATTAGATTTTTTTAAAAATATTTGCGGTCTCATGCTTGTAACTACTATTAATCATCTTTATTTTTATTTTACTTTTTAGGAATTCAAAAAGCAAATGACAATATGTCTTTTATTCGTAATGTTATGATGTTTACTCTGCCACGTGGCGCCTATCTCATGACTCAGCTAATAATAAAACGAAATCTGATTTCATAAATTATTATAATTTATCCAAAGTATCAATGTCCTTTTACTCTTGAAAGCAGCATTTTATGTAGGTACATAAGTACGTACGTCTATACGTGTATCATTTTTGTAAATATGATTTTTGTGTTGTCTTTGAGAAGATGCAAATTTAAACCTATATGTAGGTGGTTTATGCGAAGCAAAAACAACAAAAATATAAGTATAGCTAAAAATGTAAATATATTTTTTTTTAAGGACTACAAATCTTCTTGGATCATTAAAACTTTTGATGAGCATTCCTATATTCAACCGATATCAATCATTTCTGAATCTACCATTACCTCCCACATGTTACTCAAGGTTATATTATACATATTATCTACCTTCCTTCTCCGGTTCATCAAAAAAAAAGGTTTTGTGACTAAGAATTTTTGTTCGAGCTCTTTCGTCGCTCGACGTATGTCGTATATGTTCTGAAATTATATCACGTTCACGAACACAAAATATATTTGCCCTATAGTACCTATCTCTTTTTTGTTTTAGTGTGACCGCATCTGTTTTGATTTTTATCGAGTTATTTTTGTAGACTGGCTGTAATTTTTTAGTACGAACCCTTTATCAAGATTTAACAATTATTTTGGAAATGAGAATAATTTTCATTAGTCAACTCGAGCAATATTGATTAATTAGTTAATGCCATGTTGTTGTATTTACCGCTTTGAATCCACTGACTTATTCTATTCAATATAGGCAAACGCTATCCTTTTTTTTATTGTATACCTGCATTAGTTATGAAGATTTTTTAAAACAGTCTACGTTAAATATGTAGGTAAGGTATGATTCAAAATTAATCAATGTGGACTATTTTTTTCTTATAAACTGTTACACTCTTAGGTCTCCAACGACTTGGTAACTTGGTTAACATAACTGGAGACGGCAGGCTAGGCTTATTACTTTACACCAAACGGCACCCAGACCTGTATAGAGCCATCAGCTAAGGTAAATGGCGCAAAATTTTAAATACCCTGATGTGAAGGTGTAAGCATGATACTAGTTAACAATTTACTGACTTTAAAGCTCTGTACTAAAATCTTCTTAATTTTAAAAAAATTTTAACTAGTATCATACTAATAAACACCAGCTGAACACGCCTAAAACAGTGAGATAGTTCGTGTAAAAACGTAAGCAAACAAACCTTTTTCACATTTTGTATTGTCAAAATGACATAAATGGAGTTAGTATGATACTAAAAACATAAAATTTCTTCTTAAGTAAAATCTTGAAAAAATAGTACCTACGATGCTTACTCATTTAAAATTTGGAAAACCGCATTTTGAACTTAGCGCATCATACTAAAAATCAGAAATTATCCACATGAAGATCAAGATGAGAGATGAGAAGAGCTTTCAGATTGCAGATAAAAAATGAGAATGGTGTGTAACAACCTCACACAAGACAGTATAGAGATCTTCACGCTACAGGTTGACCGGATGGTGAATTAAATTGGCGGTTATTATCAAAATCGCATGAGCTTGGTGGATATTTTCAAAAAGTATAGAATTGGAGCCAACCAATTGGCAAGGGCTCACCTAGCCTTAAACGGGTGAAGCTGGTAAATTTATTTTGATTTAATTTAATAAAGTATTTATTATTTTAGTTTTTAATATAAAATTTAAATTAAAAATAAAAAAAAAAAACATATTTAATGGATTTTTTTCGAATAAATTATTCAAATCGCTCAAATTGTGTTTTAATTGAAGACAATGAAAACTTCTGTTTTGACTGTGTGTCAAAGTAGCTTTGACGATACTAAGTCCCCTGTCACACGAAGAAACAAGTTGCTGGAGATTTTTTAACGTTTTCTTTTTGTTTCTTCAAAAATCTCTTATACCTTTCACACCAAGAAACAAAATCCAACCGAAAAACTGCTTCCTCAGTTCACTGGGGGTTGATTTACATCTAGAGTTAGCTAAATCTGGTTTAACTCACCACTGAAAAACTGGCCCTAAGAGGTGTTTAAATTCAATTGAATTTATAGGTGCATTGGATGTTAAAAAAAACTCGATCTAAACGTATAGATTAAACGACTTAATAAATGTGAACTAAATTTAAAGTTTGGATATTTGTTTGTAGGTATTTAATTTTTAATATGGATTAAGAAAGAGGTGTAAGAATTATTGCATTTTAATTTAATATTTTTTAAACAATATTTGTCCATTTTAAGCTATATTTTAGTAAACATCTAAGCCTTATTCGCTTTACATCAATGATGGTAGTCTCTCCTGGTATTGAAAGTCACAAATCATAATTTAAACAGAATACTGTATGGTTGGCAACCATTGTTTTTTTATATTCAGCATCTGCTAGTTTGAATATAAACAGTAGGTATTTAAAGAAAATAGTACACAACATGCCTGTTCATTAAAATTTTACGGGATTCCCGCACTTAACTCAGTCACATTCATACGTGTTACAGTTTTTTTTTGTTGTTGCTTCTCGGAAACTGGGGGTTTTGGTGGCACGGTCGCGTACCATTTTTCAAATTTTTCCATTGCACTACATTCAGGTTCTCGTCCTACTATCATGGCTGTCTAAATTATTCTTTTTTTTTTTAGAATTCAGTATCCTTTAACTCTGGAGGTTGCAAACTCTATATGATGTAGGTTATACATAATATACTTATGTAGATATGTATGTACATCTGTATTCACAAATGTGCATATTGTGAAAACAACATCTATAAAGCATATTCTTTTTTTGTTCTATTAATTTTTGTTTTTGTATAGGGTATGATATTACCTTGGCGTTGTTTATGGTGAAGATAGATTGTAACAGGAAGGGTTGTTTTGAGTAGAACCAAGTTGAATGGTTGGTTTGCATGAATTTTTAATTTGGCTGTGGAATTTAATCAGGGTATTTAAATATTTGCTATATTAGTGAGTACATCTAGAAATGCCACTACAAAATTCTCACGGTCGCGGTCAGAGTAAGAGACAAAAAAATTAATTACATAATTATACACTATATAGGTATATATAGGTTAAATGTGTTACAGTGGCAATGAAAGGCTTTATAAAGGAAGTTCTGAAATTTTCCCAATATAAATAAATAACTTTGGTGGGGCGACAGGACAGCTCGTTGAGAGCCAGGTCATAGTGAATTACAACGAGGCTTTTTACGAATATTTCAGGCTCAGGCCAGGCCTCGCCCTTTGTCAGGCTTTTTCGTTCCTTTGGCTTCTAAGAGTAGGTAATAATTACACTTTAAAAATCAAATCAATTTAAAAAAAAGATCAAAATGTCAAAATCTACTGTTGCTTTTTAATTTAAATATAGGAAATAAATCAAAATTGCCATATAACGGGTGATTTTTTAGCTGGTTTGGTTTTGGCAACACTGGTTTTGACAGCTGACGTGTGTTTAGTACCTTGTGTCACTGTCAAACAGCTTCAGTTTGGTTTGCAATTTAACCATGGATCGTCTTACAAATGAACAACGCTTGCAAATTATTGAATTTTACTATCAAAATTCGTGCTCGGTTCGAAATGTTCATCGCGCGCTGCTTGTGTTCAGCGATGAGGCTCATTTTTGGTTGAATGGGTACGTAAATAAGCAAAATTGCCGCATTTGGAGTGAAGATCAGCCAGAAGCATTGCAACAGCTACCAATGCATCCCGAAAAAGCCACTGTTTGGTGCGGTTTATGGGCCGGCGGCATTATTGGGCCTATTTCTTCAAAGATGATGCGAATCGCAGCGTTACTGTCAATGGTCAACGCTACCGAGCGATGATAACAAACTTTTTTTTGCCCGAACTGGAAGTTCTTGACTTGCATGATATGTGGTTTCAACAAGACGGTGCCACATGCCACACAGCACGCGAAACAATGGCGCAATTGCGAGGCGAATTTGGTGAACAGTTAATTTCACGTTTCGGGCCGGTCAATTGGCCGCCTAGATCGTGCGATTTGACACCATTAGATTATTTTTTGTGGGGGTATGTCAAGGCTAATGTCTATAGGGACAAGCCCGCTTCGATTGACGCACTGGAAGCCAACATCCATGCATTCATTCGTGAGATACCGGCCGATATGTGTGAAAGAGTATGCCAAAATTGGACTCAGCGGATGGGCTACCTGAGACGCAGCCGCGATCAACATTTGCATGAAATTATCTTTAAACATTAAATTGCAAGGTTCAAACTATCGATTCAAATAAATATTTCATTCATTTTTTCGAATTTTTTGTGTTTTTTTTTAAAAAAAAGTTCTAAGCCTCTTAAAAAATCACCCATTAAATATAGTCTGGGAGGCAACTGTGAGATCTTTACTACAAACATTAGCAAAACCGCTGATGGCTAGATCAGAAAATGCATTATCCGGTTGAATTTTGCGCTAAGTTAATCTATCCCATAAGGGGTATCACATGAATTTACGAATCCATTGGTCGGACATACTTTTATTGTTTTTATTGAGGTTGTCATACCTCGCTCGCCGAACAGCGCAAACAAGAATGATCAAATAACCTGTTGTGTTTTCGCTCAAAACAGAACCGATGCTGCCACTTTTTACATATAATTTGCTGGAGTCAGGTCACCATATTAGTGAAGTGAGCCCAGAAATAAGACCTTAAAAATACATTTTCTAACGAAGCAACCTGAAATTATTGGATATAATAGTTTTTTTTTTCTTTATGGTATGGTTAGGTTATTTATTTTAAATAAAATTTATTTTGAAAAAAAAAATGCTTCTGGCTTTTAAATTTTTGTTGATGGTAACCCTAATGACAATTCTCAACCATTGCTTTGTGCAAGTTGTTTGTTTTCAGGAATGTATTAGTGGACCTACAATTTTGTAGGTATCCGAACAACTAAGGTAAAGGGCACTCAATCATATGGATTTGTCACTTCCTCGCAAGAAGCAGTAGCCGATTATATATGTTTTAGGTGGATGACACTGCCCAAGTAACATCGTAGGAGCTATTTGAAGCAAAACTGTTTTTCAACAGCTCCAAGATAGTGAAATCGAAAGCTATAGCTCTGTAAGAGATTATTTCACAGCTCCCTACATTGAATTTGAAAATAAAGTTCTATAATTGAAAATTTACAACACTTTCAGCTCTATTAAATATACGACGCTTACAGATTTAAAAATATGCTCCTTAAGGCAGTTTATAAGATCTTGAAACGAGCAAACTCTCAATATCAGCATACTTAGGGACATTGTAGAGCTGCTTACAACACATGCGTAAAATACTAACGCATGTTCTTTCGAAATGTCAAAAATAGCATTAACAGAGCTACACTGAAAGCGGCTTTAGAGTGGAATTACCAATATTCTCACACAACTAATGTGGTGTCAAAAAATGCATCAACAGAGCTACAATAAAGCACATATAGAGCCGAATAAATACTAATCCTCTTTTAAAATGATTCTACCACTTATATTAAAGGGTGTTACAAACTAGAATACAAACAAAAATTATTTCAACTGGAAAACTTACAATAGTTGAAAATTAATTGATTCCCTTATCTTTGTTAGCTTAAGATTCGAATAAGACATGGAATTCACAATTTTTTTTATTAAAATAAATTAACTGTGCTGTTTCCTAAAAAAATCAAATCATAAATAAATAAATTAATTAAGGCGCTTACAAAACCATATACACTTCAAAGGTAAGAACTCTTTGAATTAAAAGTTATTTCTATAATTTAGATTTTAGATTTTCTATAATTTAGATTTACATAACATTCTCTTACTTTCAATACCCAAAACACCCTATTTTCTACAAAGCCCTGAACGAAAAACTGTTTCATTGCTGCAAATAGCTCTACAATAATAGAACAAAACACTCAAAGCGATATTGCAGCTCCATTGAAGAGAAATTCCGTCCATATTGAAAAACATGGCGACACAAATGAAAATTATTTGATTTATTTGTTTTCTTTCATTTTAATACATTTAAAATCTTAGCTTTCAATACAAAACACAATATCTGTTGCAATGTAAAAAAAATATTTTATTTCGTGCTTCAATATATTTACTAAACAAATTTTTACATTTTTTAACTTATATTTTTTTTTAATATTTCACAGCGTAATATATAAAATTTGGAGGGCGCGTTATAATTTTGCGAAGTACCTCCAAAACATTTATGATAAAACTAAGCGCGCACTTAAAATTCACTGGCATTAAACCGAAAAATATTAATTAGATACATTATTTTCCCAATAGGAATAAAAATTACCTAGTTTGTTGACTTCACAATAAATGAAGTTTACGCTTCCTACCATTACAAACATATAACTATTATATATATTTATCATTTGAATTTCACCAACTAATACAAACAAAAAGCTGTCAAAAGTGCTCCTTTTAGGATTTCATATGAACATACTAAAGAGCTTCAAAGCCACCATAGTCACTGATAAAAAGCTGATTACGAGCTAAAATGTGCTCTCAAACTCAATGATTTAGCTGTGAGCAAGCCCTACATTTGCTCTAAGGGTGCATCTAGAGCTCTTTCTTAAATAAACGAGCTTCAAGATTTGCTCTGGAAGCGCTGTTAAAGCATTTAAACAGCTAAAATTGTGTCTTGGGTGGGAAATCCTATGGACTAACAATAACGCCACCGACTGATGACGTTACATAATATGAAAGGCCGTATTCCGAAAAATTAATAGACATTAACAGTGGTATTTAAATTCACATTCTAAAGCCTTGCTAACTTTAGCACACCATCCAACTCCAAAATCTTATTTATAAACATTTTCATGTGTTCATCTTAGACACCGAAATTAATGTAATGTGGGTTGAAAGTACAACATTTGATTGACAATTGTTCTTATATGTCAATTCTTTTTCTGTGGATTTTAAAAATTAAACAAATTTCCAAATTAAAAATTAAAAATACCTTTTGCTGCAATTGATTTTTTTAACAATATTTACATGATAAATTCGTTTAATTTCACACCTCATACCTCACCATGGTTATCCCAATTCTCAGACCTTTTTCTCTTTGATTGGTTTTGCATTTCTATTTTTGATTTGAATGCTTGAATTGAAAATGTTTGTAATAGTTGAAACAGCTGTTCTACAAAGTTCACTCAAATTCATTAGTTCATTCTAGATTGGCATATTACAGGTGTGTCAGAGAATATATTATGAGGACGTATTTCGATAACAACCCTGAATAGTAAGACAACTTATGGAATCCGTTTATAAATAGGGAGATGGCTAAAGTATTTAGCCAATGACTTGCTCGACAAGTGACTAAGCGTGTTCTAAAAAAATCTAGTAAATACGACTGTAAGAAGCTTTTTGTTTTACAAAATCTCTATCTCTATCCAATCATATTTTTTTTCCAATTAAGATCAAGAAATGTATGGATCGTAACGTTATCAGAACGTAGTCTTGACCATATGCATACCTACATTGCGATATTGTTAATCCACCAGGGTTTGTATTGCCACCGTTTTATACGATATGTGCAAATGAGTTATGCAGTCGACTCCGCCTATACGCACTCCGCTTAAATGAAACTGTCGGTTATATGCAACAAGAAATTTATCACGGTTTTTTTTTTCAGGGCTTTTTTACACAAATTAGTACGGATGACTGCACTGCGCTTATTTGAAAACTCCCTTTAATTGAAACATTTTTCTTTCTCCCAAATAATATTCAAGTCCGCTTAAGTGAAACACTGAACGCATCCTTATACATTTTTGAAGTTTGAAACACACCTTAAAAAATGACATTTTGAGTTTCATTCCATTCTCACCGTTCCAATCCTTTCAACTGTCACAATTATTAAAAGTTGTTTTGTTTGTTGTTCGAGGTTATTTATGTCTTATTTTTCTATCTCTGGAAATATTTCATATCTCATCGTTTAAAGGAGAAATAAAGTTACAGTTATACGAAGTTTTGTTAAGTGCAACAAAGTTGCATTTATCCGAAAATCGTTTTTATGAAAACTCCGGTTAGTTGCAACAAATTTTCTGCATTTTTTGTGTTGAGAATAAGCGGAGTCGACTGTATAAATGTAGTTATCCTTTGATAATATCGGTTGATATGGCATGTGTACCCATTTAATTCTTTAAAACCTGCATGTTTTTCATAGAATTTGAAAGTTTGCAAAAACTAAAATACTTGTTAATGTTTTTGCTTCTCGATTATTTTAAGTATAATAAACTTTATAGCAATATATGCTTTCAGTTCGCTTTGTAATGTTTTTCGCCATTACTCCATTGAATTTTTGGATAAAATTCATGTAATTATTGACAAAATAATCCCTTGGGTTGGGCGATGGGCGTGTAAGTTTCCTCTTGGTGAGAGAGTGCATTGATTATTAATTATTAATTTATTTAGGTATAGATACGAATAAGGAAACTATGTGCGTTGGAAATATGGTTAAGATATAAAATATGGTTTATGTGGGTTTTGTGTTTCCAAGGTTTTGAAATATATATGGTACTTATACCTAGAGGTAAAATAGATATTATATTATTATATGTGTTAAGGGATAGAAGGTAAACAAAATTGAAATTTATTTGAGTTTGTCTATTTACACAGGGCCGGCCCCAGCCAAACTTCCACCCTGTGCAAGATTTGTAGAAAGCGCCCCTCTTTTATATTTATGTAAATACATACATACACTGATACACATGCATAAGACTTTGCCACATTACCCAGGAGGTAGACTTTGAATGCATAGGTCTAGTGCGATCTTTAATTTTACGATATTTTGAGTTAAATTCTCCAACAATGAAAGTGAAGTTAGTTAGTGTGCAAGAAATAACTTAGCACACTTGTGATGGATTTTATTTTGGGATTATTTGAACAAGCTTTGTGGTTTAAATGCAAATGGCAGTACATATTTGTTTGCGCAAGATCAGGTTACATTTTCTTTGCTCATGGTTATGCACCCCCAGAATTTTTCGCCCTGTACATTTGCACATCTTGCACATATGGTTGGTCCGGCCCTGTATTTACATATATAATAATTTTGATATAAGTTTAATGTGGGTAGCTATAGTATATAATAATAATTAATCAAATTAGAAATATTTTATGAATAGGTGCTTGAAAAACACATAAAGCTATTATAAGTAAAGGTTGTTGAGAATTCTTTAGAAAAGCGACTTAAGGCTGGCGGTTGATGAAAAATGAAAGTATTACTCATATATTTTAAATTATGTAACCATATAAACATATTTAGCATTCTACAACAAACCTTTTCCATCGTTATGGGTGATTTCCCATACTATTGTGAACATTTTAATTATTATGGTTAGGTAGGTTTATAGGTATAAATGTAAGAAATCTAGGGAATTTTCGAACTTTAATTAAAAATCATTAAAAATATTCGTGGAAACAAATTAGCCACTAATAAGCAAAACGAAGTAAGCTACTTCTGTACTTAATGTTCTCTTAAATTGAAATATTATTAAAAGCTAAAATTAATGGTAAATGAATTGATTAAAGAAATTTTTATATTTAAAATTTTTTACCACTTTTAGGAAAAAAATTTTGTACGCCAGTTTTAATCAATCGTCAAGTCTCGAGCTTATCTGCGTAGACAAGCGACTTCACATAACCTCACAAAAAATAGTCAAGCGGTGTTAAATCGCACGATCTTGGAAGTTTCCTTCAATAAATTGATTGTTTCGTTGGCTGTATGGCAAGTAGCGCCGTCCTGTTGGAACCAAAGGTCCTCCACATCAGCATCCTCCAATTCAGGAACGAAAAAGTCATTAATCATGGCTCTATAGCCTTCCCCATTGACTGTAACATTATGGCCAACCTCATTTTTGAAGAAATATGGACCAATGATTGCCTCTGCCCATAGAGCACACCAATCAATGACTTTTTGAGGATGTAACGGCGGCGTCTCAGCAATGGCTTGTGGATTATGATCAATCCGAATACGACAATTTCGCTTATTAACGTACCCATTCAACCAAAAATGAGCTTCATCGTTGAACAAAATTTTCTTGTTAAAATCGGTATCGGTGGGCATCTCGTTTTGGGCCCATTCACCGAACGTGCGACGTGGTTTGATGGTCGTTGGGCTATCCATTATGAAATGGCAAACAAAATTGAGCATAAATCAAGTGACGGCTGTCAAAAAGACCAACTCCGAAAAAAGTATTGCCTGATTGAAAACCACACTTCTAGAAAAAAACACCCTGTACTTAACAAACATTCTTGTATGAAATTCGTTTGATTGTTTTTCGATAGAAACAAGATTTTCCTTGAACTTCATCAACGCCTCCAAATAGCTCGATACTCCATAAGATTTCATAGGTTATATTTTTTCAAGGGATGGCCCAATCCAGCAGGGTTTCAATATGGATCAATATTGATCTAAGTGTGACGCCAACAAGATCCACCGTCAAGCTATCAATCTAAAACTAACCTAATCTAAGATTTTAACTAACGGGTTTTCAAAAGTTGTGTGGTAAGTAGGTTCCCTTATTTTCAGTTATAGGAAAAAGTTTTGTTCAAAACCTCACAGATAGTGTTAAAAAAACGCTTGCTGCTTATTGTAGTTGTAGTAGTAAGTGTGTGATTTAATTGCACAAAAGAATTAAAATCATGTTGCTAAGTGTAATAAAAATTGTAATTGTTGTAAAATTGTAATTAATCCTCTGAAGTAAAATGATCAAAATCAGTTAAATCGTCTTCGAAAAAAGAGAGATTCAAAACCTCCATTATCATCAATTAAAGGCTTCAAACACGAGTTCACAAAATTTTCATTTTCGCACATTCATTCTTCTGGGATGAGAATTCAAACCATCATGCTTCAAATATTGTCTTCATAAACCAAAAAGCATAAAGGTAAATTAAATAAATTAAATAAAAAAAAATATCATTAATACAAAAACCCACATTGCTAATATTTCTTCTTCAAGGAAGTGGAAAATATGAAAGAATTTTTTCATTAATTTTTTTTTCTAATAAAAAAAAAACAATTTTTTTTGTCTGTCAGTTTGTCTAAGATCGTCTCAAATCCTCTCTTATATTTCTTTCCTTCAAATCCAATTTAATAAAAATTTCTTAAAAATAACTGTCATCGTTGAACAATCAAAAAAGTGTCATGACCGTCTACTCTTCTATACACAAAAGCCTTGCGAGTTCAAAGTTTCATTAAGGTTGAGAAATCCTTGTCGTCTCGTCGTGCGTCGGTCGTTTGTTCGTTCGTTCATTTATGTATGTATGAGCAAAATTTTCTTGACCTCCTTACTCTTTAGTAAGCGCATCAGCTCTTAGGGGTGGTGCTGGTGGTGGTGGCGAAACAAATAATCTTCCAAAGAAAAATCTGTTTAAATATTTAATCGTTGAAAAGTGATTAATTTTTTTTTGCTTTTTCCACATCCTTTGACCATTTTTTTGTTTTTGTTTTTGTTTTCGTATTTGATTTTTTTTTTTTTTTTTATTTTAACTCGTTATTTCTTCATCACTCTTTTTTGTGTAATATTTTACAGAGGAAGCAACGACCCTCGTTTGTTTGTATACTATACTATAAGTCGTCCTTATTTCTTGAAAAGAAAAATGAATGGGAAGAAGTTAGTCCGGAAACATTTGTTTTGCTCCCGCGATGAGAAGAGAAACAAAGTACTAATACACTAGACATCCATGCTCTTGCCTTACCGCTGTTGCGACGCCACAAACCATCGCATCGCCTGCCGCCACCACCATCAGGACATCCTGCTGATTCCTTAGGTAATTTTTTTTTTCTCATCTCATGAAGTATAGTATCTTTGTTGAAGGATGCAGTTTACTTGCAGTTTGTTTGTTTTTTTTTTTTGCTTCAAGGATTTTTTTTGTTGCACTGCATTACATTTTAGACACTCCTTTGCAGTTGACTCGACACTTTGCGCGCTGGTATTTGCTCTCTTTGTGCGAAATGTTGAAAAGTCATTTGACCAGTTTATGTCCTTACGGACAGATATTAAATACATATACATATAAATGAAGCGATATAATGCACTTGGACACGCCATGGAAAAGTGCAATTTTAAAAGAAACTTGTCACGCAGAGCTGTGCATTCGCAATACTGTAACGGAAAACAAAAAATTAGGACAAAATTTAGTACCTACACTCCTATATAGCCAGCAATTTATAGATACGGACGGAGTGTGTTTCACCACGTTTAACTTTATATAGAACGGAAGGACATCACAAATCAACAAAGCCTCCGCTGGAATATTACCCAGCTTAACACTGACAAAACCCAAAGAGCAAACGAGATTCCTTCCTCCCGATGGATAAAAGAGAGATTTTATATTTTTTTTTATATTCGACTATATTAAACGAAAATGTATAGATGTCGCTGATGGGATTTTTTGAGAATTGAATTGGAAACGATGAAGTTTCTCTAAGAAGTAGTTATCATTCATTATTAATATCGATAAAGGAACCTACTTAATACTTAGGGATAAAATTTGTATTTGTAAAAAATCATATTGAAGTCGAGATTTCAATTAAACTTGCCATTACGATAGACGGCGATAAACATGGCCTTCGAGATTCTGTCCGTCTGTCTGTTCAGTTGTACCCTAGCGCTATGGGTGAGGGTGTCCTTTACAAAATTTCAAATGAATCCCAAAATATATAGAAAACATTGCAATACAAAATTGAAACTGTCACCACTTATAAACGGCAAATTATCAACCTAACCATACTTTTCGATCGGTGATAACTCTCCTTCTTGTTGTCAGGATCAGCCTCATGCTCCTATAAGCATGGGGTTGTAGTGGTAGTAAGGGAGGGAGATGTTAATGGATTCTCAAAGTGCATTATAAGTATTAGTGATTATTTGCTCTACGTGGAGAACCATAGAAACCAGTTTGAGAATCCAGCCGATAACACCACGGTTCTTTACTGGTAAACTGCCTCTGTTGTCGAGAATGTCTAAAATGATTCAAAATTTGGGCTATGGGATTTTAAGGGTCACTGATTGGCCAAACAAATTAAATTTGTTTCAGAGTATCGTCCGCCATAGTTTTTTTTAAACATTTTTTTGATTTTTTTTTTCAAGGTCCTACAGATTTTTAGCACATCATTTATGGGATATGTGTACATATATTAGGAAAAAAATAGGTGTACCATATGAAAAGTCTCAGTGGCCTTATAAAAGGTCAGCTATTTTCAGCATTTGGTCAACCATAGGTTTTTTTAAGATTTCTTCAAGGTCTTAGAAATTGTTGCCACCTAATTTGTGGGATATTCGCAGCAAAGTATAGATACCATCTGTAAGACATTAGTGACATCATATAATGTCAGCTAGTTTCAGAAATTGGTCAGCCATAGGTTATTCTATTCACATTTTTAAAGTTTTTCAAGGTCGTGTATAAATTTCGACCTTGAAAAAATATTTAAAAATTCATTAAAAAACACCAATGGCTGACCAATTACTGAAAATAATTAACTTCCTATCAAGTCACTAAGACCTTTCAGATGGTATACTTTTCTTTGCGAATATCCCAAAAATAAAGTGCTAAAAATCGCCGATGACCTTGTAAAACTTTAACTATTGATTGATTAAAACTTTCTTATGGCTGACGAATTTCTCAAACAAGCTTACCTTTTTTGACCACTTACTGGCCATTTCGATGGCATAGCTTTTTTTGCGAATATCCCATATTGGGTTCAAACATCCCATAGACCAAATAGCGAGATAATTTGAACCCCAATATTAATTCGCTTAAGGTCGAGGTAGACCATTTATAAAAAGTTTTTTTTTTTTTTTAAATTTGACCATGGACCAAAGGGTCGTAAATCAAATCAAAAAGATTATAACTGAAGTAAGTAGGATTTTAAAAATTATCTAATTAGTTTTATGTTTGGTCTTAAAAAGTTTGTATAGAAATTCAACGTCCCTTACTTTGGCAGACACTTTTTTGGTGGAATCTAAAACCAAAAACCAAAAAATTTGTAGCTCGCATAGTTAGTTATCACCAAAATAAGTCTAAAGTCCAGCGGACGAATTTTAAAGTATGATTAAAATCCATATTTGTATCATTTTAAATGCTCTTAAGTTGGGAAAACCTCGAATACATCTGAAGTTAATGGACCAAAATAATTAATCTCTAGGTGTCCAAAATTGTAGCTGTTCAGATACTAACTTGTTGTATAAAAACAAATTTTATAGATTTTATGGATCATTTTTTATTTGCATTTTAAGTTAAAGAAAAAACTGCATTCAAGCAGTCATTTAAAATAAAAAGGAAGTTGGCGAACAATATTTAAAAAAAATTAGTATTTCCAAAGTTTTTACTTCACAAAAATTGTAGCTTTTTAAATGCTTATTTTTTTTGCGGAAGAATTAATTTTGTATATGCGAATTTGATATCTGCCAGAAATTCAGCGTGACATTCATATATCATTTCTATACGTGAATTATTACAATTTGTTTTAAATTAACTTTCAAAAATTCCATTCCCAAGACTCTGTTTGACCTTATTATGCTTTCAACACCATTTTAACATTAGCTGGAATGTAGGATGGTAGATACGTAAAAGAGGTAGTCACTTCTCTTACGTGCAGGAAATGAATACTTTCTACGATTGCTGAAATTAATTTAAATTGTCCAAGAAGAAGCATTGAAGAGCTTTGAAATAAGGAGAATTTGATTCCATCTTAAAGCTAGAAAAATGTACATAATTATAAGCTTAAAAAAATGTACAGATATTCTTGCTGCCTATACAACCAACAAGAAAAAAAAAATAAAAAATAAGAAGAAGAAGATAGATTCAAAGCGAGGACGATCCCGGTTCCGAATGTATGTACCTACTTGTTTCCCACAAAGAATGGGAGGTAGATTGTAGATAAGTAGGTTAAAGTCAGCTTTGGAGATGGTCAATTAAGTTTTGGAGTCGCCAGGCTACCAAAGTACCAAAGCACAGAGCTAAGAGATGGATGACTTCAAAGACTAAAAGATATTATATCTAATGGGATTTTGGTTAAGAAAGGTAATTAAATATAGTTGTGTTTCGTTTTTTTGACATTTTGTATTTTTTTTTTATACGAGTATAGTAATATCTACTGCAGTACGACGACGACCCACGACGATTGTTTGTTGATATAGAAAAAGGTTTTTTTTTTATTTTATGTTGTTTCTATTTCTTTATAAGGAAATGGATATAGCTATGATTTATTGCAAAAAGTGTATTATATTAAGAAGTTTCCTTTTTTTTTTTGTTTTTCTTGATTGAACTAAGCGGCGTGTATACATGACAGTGAAGTCGATTGAATTTGGTTGATTGAACATCGTTCGCTTGCGTGATACCACTTAAAGATTAGCTAAACTTCATTTATTTTAAGGCATGGAGCTTTTACTATAGTAGCTAAGTGGAAATAAGGTACACACACAGGAACCATCTTTTAGTGCAATTAAGTGTAAGCGTTAAGTTTCAATATTTTTGGAGATAGATAAGTTTTATAGAAAGTTACACATTTAATTTATAGTTTTCATGTTGAAGTAAATGGAAAGTTTCCAAGATTTCACTCAAAAGCTCAGACAATTTTCATGGCAAGTGACGTTATTTTTGGTCCTAAAAAACTTAAAAAAAAACGTGTCGAAGGGAAATGAGAAAAAACTATGGTTAAAAATCAACACATCCGTTTAGACTGCAGCTAAACACAGACAGACATCCAGACAGTTGTTAGTAGACTTTAAGATATAAAATAAAATCTTACAGTTTGTATTCTTGCACATAAGCACTCAATGGAATAGATCTCTTACGAGAAACACTCACTTGCGTCAACTTTGAATAATGATATATTTTCAGTAAAATGTGTACCTGTAGATTGAAAACTATCTATAGAACATAAGGGATTTTACTCAAATGAACATTAAGGGCCAGTTTCACAGTCAGCACTTATGTAAGTGGGCAATGTGAAAGATTAATGCGCAATATCACAGCGCACACTTACCTGACCTGAATAAGTGGCATTTATGTCTCCGATGCTGGGGACTCAAGTTCCACTTACGCTGTCTATGAAACTTAGCCTAAGGTCCTAATATGGACAACTTAAGTGCCACTTATTCCGGTAAGTGTCGACTGTGAAACTGGCCATAAGTATAAATATCCATCCCTTGTGGTACCTAATGATCTGGATATTGATGACTAAATCAAAATTCTATGAGTATATTTTCATGACATAAAATTAAAAGTATTCATTTTCTAAGACCTTCTTTCTTCAATGTACAAAATGTTTTCTCGAATCAGAGGATTTCTGTCTTCCTTTCATAGCTTAGGTACTTAAAATTAAACAATCTTTTCAAGCCTCAAGGCCATTTTATGCCAATAATAATATGTTAATGAACAATCCTTACATACATAAACATTCAACGCCTTCTTTAACTCTCCTCGACTCTCATCAGCTTATATATGAATGCAAAAAATAACTCAACATTATATTACCCAATTTAACTCATTAAAATTTCACGACACACTTGTCCATGGCTGCTCGTAAGGGGGTCTTTAATGATCAGCATGAATAAAAAATAAATTACTCAAGACTGTGTTAAACTGACATAATCAATTCACCTAAGCAAAGCCATCACATTCACATCTTCCACTCTCACTCTTAACCCCACCACATCCCACACAAACAGTATAATACATATAGATATGTAGGTATATGCAGTGAAATGTGTATAGGTATGGTAAGGTACCTACTTTCTATAGGTGTCCTTATTTTTTTTTTTAGAAAATTCTTGTTGAACATCAAATGAAAAATTTTCTACCCTTCTGCCTTTGGCAAATGGCAAATTGGCAACCGTCATAGATGAGAAAGCTTAGAGATGGAAAAAAATTCGTCCTTTATGGCGCGCGTATGAGCGCATATCCTCCTCGTTCACATCACATTATCGCGCACGTATATCTCTGGTGGCTGATGGGATCTAGGAACTGGAAGCCAGCAGTATAAACCTACTCCAGTCTTGCATACGTTACGTATATCTCAAAACCAAAACTCCTAGAATGAAAAGGTATATAGGTACCTACCATCAAGGATTTGTATAATCTCTAAAATATACCTGATGTGTGCTTGGCTGGGGCTCTCACTGTGCATCAAGTAGCTAAGGTACTCATCGTGATTCTGATGTGAAAAATGTCTATTATACAAACGAGGATAATCGAATCAAATGTCAGCACGGTGCATTTGCATGAAGGAGTCGTTATTACTCTGTGAACGGTTTTCAAGTTTGAATAGGTTTTTGCTCCTTTGACGGCAAGGATAACATGGAAGTAGAATATGCGTTGGTATGTAACGATTGGACTTGGAACTTGGAACTATAGATACTAATTTCCAGTTCAAATGATTTTAACATTGTTTAACCTAATAGCACACTACTTGGCTCCGTAAAGGTTTTTTTTTTTTTTTTTGTAATGTAACATGGCATATACCTAGTCTAACAAAATACCTAGACTTACTATCGAGAGTATGTGCCATCAAAGTTGAATGTGGCGGTTAGAGGTGAGGATTACTGTATCGAAAGATAGAAAAATCAAAAATTGATCGATAAGAAAAATCTATAGTTAATTTGATTTCTATTCGCTCAAGAGGTTTTATTGTGTAGGTATACCTAGAGGTTTAGCATGGTATTCGAGAAAGTATATACAGCTTGCGGTTTGTGAATAAGAGTCTATAAGAGTGTTCTGGTTTTCAAAGATAAGTATAGGTTAACCAAGGTGTAGACTTCTGCTGAATCCGATTCGAATGGCTAAGATGAGAGGCACATATTCATATGACAAGACATACTCTTAGAGGATATGTCACTTCTTCGCATGAGGCAGTTGGCGGGTATTGTTTATATTTAGGCGGACGATGCTGGGAATCGAACCCAAACCTCCTGCATTACAGTCCCTCTCACCAATCATTACGGCACGGCTACTACCTGCAAACAAACAACACTCAAATACTATTTCAGAAACTTAATCATTAATTATAGGAAGTTGTAGAAAGTGAAATGTTCAATTGCACCGTTAAAATAAAATAAAAATACATGTCTTATGTCTTGATAATATTACAAAAGCCAGGGTGAAAAGAACGAAGAAGGCCGAACCAAAAGTTATATAAGAAAGAAGCAATATTTTTATTTTTTCCTCATTTATCTCCAAAAGCATATGTTATAGGAGCGAACAAGAACTAGGTAGCTAAAATGTTAGTGAAAAATGCACAATCAGGTCTCTGGAAAGCAATAAAGGCCAAACTCCTTTTAGTTCGTTCCATCTGCAAACTGCAACTCCTTCACGATCATAAATTAGTTCGCCTCCGAAAAGTTTTTTTAAGGTACATAAGTAAGGCAGGCAGCATTAATACATACATTATGTTACATACATAAAACGAGAATATAAAAATTGTTTCAATTTGAGTGTCCATGTGCATGTGCCAGTACCCAGTATCTACTTACATACAATATACATTATGTACATAAGTATATAAACAACGTGTCTCTCTCTGTCTGCTCGAGAAATATAGAGTTTTGTGCTTGCCAAAAATTTGAACCAAAAATGCCAGTCTTGTGCATTCTGCAATATAAGATGAAATGTACATACATACTATATATAGAGCAAACAAAACACTAAAAAAGCTATAGTATCTCGAAGGATTTTCAGAGTTTCCATTTAAACAAATGGCACTGAAGGGACTTAAGCTCAAATTAGAAATAATCCCCATTAAATTCAATTATTAAATTTTTTCCATTTTCCAGTTATAGGTAATGCACTCAACAACACATTAGTAAAGAGACGGAGAGACAGAGTCATAGAAAATCATAAACATACTAGCTTGCCCACCCGACTTGGCACAGGTTGACAAAAACCTAACCTTCGCATAAAAATTACAAAACAAAATATGAATAAATATTTAAGCTTATTTTTGTAATCGAATACTGCTTTATGGGTTTTAACCTACTTCACGTTATGAATGGCTTAATAAGTAAAAACATGATCATCTAAATCCAACCTTTATAACTTTGTCAACACAGAGATAATTTTTGTAATAAAAAAACACTTATTTGTTTTTATCCCATTTCACTCTATAAATAGCAAATTTTCTTACATAACCTTTCACACACAAAAAGATATTTTGAAATAAGATGCTACTTTTCGTCCATTTCATCGTATAAATGGCAATTTTATAAAAAAAATCTCTAAAGCCATTCATTAAAATACAAGCTTTCAAACACCGAAAGAATTTCTTAAATCGGATAAGAAAAACTCTTCAAACAAAAACGAATTTCTTAAATCGGACAGTTTTTTATTTTTACTCCATTTCACCCTGTTAAAAAATAAAATTTGTTAGAAATATCCCTAAAGTCCTTTCCTAAGAAGTACAAAAAAAGAAAGTTCTGAGATTGGACTTTGTTATGTTTGCCCCATTTCACCCTACAAATATCAAACGATTAAGAAGCATATTCCAAAATTCCTTTCTTAATAGCCGACAGCGCCACCTTTTGAGCGGTAATTGAATTGAATTGACAAACGAAATGTGAACATACAGCACCACCTGTTGAGAGTTTTCCAACTTTTTTTTTCCTAAGCTTTCGTGAAGCAATTAAGAACAAACCCGCAGAAGGAAGTATCGAATTCGGTCCAGTCAAGCCTGATTCACAATGCGGCGAGGAAGCGAGACGTGAGCGTGACGAGAACTCGTTGTAGTTGTCAAACCAATTTCAAACAATGAAAGCATACCTGATATACACAATGCGGCGTTTCTCGTCGTCACGTCACGCCAAGAATTCGAAAAATTGAAAAAAAAAGACGCGACGTGACGACGATTTTTCACAAAAGATGTTATCAAGTTGTGTCTAACAAATAAAGTTATTAATAAATCTATAGTTTTGTACGTTATTTTGTTTATATTTTATTGATTTTTTTTTACAAAAATTGATTTTTGTCGTAAAAACGCTTGCTCCATTGTGAATTGGGCGACGATTTTGTAACTAGAAAAAGATGACAGCGGTTCTCGTCACGCTCACTTCTCGTTTCCTTGCCGCATTGTGCATTAGGCTTCAGTCGTCAAGTCCACCACGATTCATTTTTATATGTATAGAAATAAAACTTTTACAAATTTGAAGAAATCGTTTACTTTAAACCCGCCTGCACACTCACCATTGGTTCTACTACAGAGAGAATAGTTACTTTATATTTAGTAAAATTTTGTATTATGTTTACATAAAGATTGGGAGATGATTGGGAGATTTATTAATGGATCGCACAACGAACAAAAATTGTTCAACTATTTATGAAAAATGGCCGATCCTGTGGTGACCAAATTTGAGCGATATCGAAACATTAGGGATGTGAGAAGTACGGGCAGACCTCGATATAGACGATCGGTCGAAATTATCCAATTATCGTTCGTGAAAGTTTTGCAATTTGCCCTGAAAAATCGACACGACAACGTTCAACACATTTGGTTATACCGCGTTGCACGATTTTCAGGAAAACTCTGCACCTGTACCCTAAAAAAATTCCAGTTGGTTCAAAAGCTCAATCCTGGTTATCCAGAATAACATTTAGAGTACTTAACAGCTGTTTATATTTACTAAGGAAGGTATTATTTGGGCCACCCTGTTTTAGCTTTTTGTTTTTTGAACACACTTATAAGCATAAAACACAAGTTCACAATAAAAAAATCGCCATCCTAGCCGCTTTAGAAATATTGATTGTTACAGAGATTTGCGGAGAGAGCAAGTTTTAGTTTTTTGTAAGTATTAAACTCTAGATATTTGAAGATCGCTGAGTGACACATGTTGAAAAAAAAGCGTTTGACAAATAATCCATCCTAAATCAGCATGGTTTTTGATTGCACAATATTGTAAAAAATTGAACAGAAAATTTTAAAGAATATTAATTACACGGGTTTAAGGAATTTAAATTTTTTTCATTACTTTTGGGGCCCTGATTTTTTTTTAAATATCCTTTTTTTGCTAACGTATATTTTTTGAATAACTTATAATTTATTCAAAAAATTTAGTTGCTGTTTTTACTACACATTTCGAAAACACAATTTTCCACAAATTGAAATTCTCCCCTTAGTACTTGCACCTGCAGGAAATGGAAAGAAAATAAAACTGTAAACTGAATTATGTGACCATGAGACACGGGATCCAGCATCCAGAAGTTGGTCCTTATTTCTTCCATATAGGTACACAATACCCTCTTCTTTATTCATGTACAAACTGTGACAAAAATGCAAAATTTACGATCAAGTTTACTACTTTTCCTTAAAGATTATGCGATGAATGAAACAAAAATAAGCAATGCAAAGACCTTATACGTTGTTTTGTTATCCCGCCCGGTGCTGCGGGGCGCTGTCGTCTTCTTCCCCTTTTCCACTTTCACATCAAATCGTTTAAGTATAAAGTTGTTTTCAGGTAAAGACTCATGTGTGTTGCATCGTATTTATTCAGAGTATCTGGATCCGGTTGTAGGAGTATAAAGAAATTATAGTTATCGTTATAGGTATTTATGTATATGTATCAGTGTGTGATATTGGCTATATCCTGGTACAAAACAAAAATCCCTAAGCAATTGTTGTTGGTGTCTTACATAGTTATTTTATTTTCCGTCTTTTATTTCGCAAGAGAGGACATGTGTAATGTCGAAAAAAGGAAAAACGAAGGTTAACAAATTGAGCAAAAGTCATTTGAGAAATCTTTGCAAAATATGTAATGCAAAAAAAAAAAAAATAAGAAAATGAAAATGAAAAAGAAACTTAAATAACTTTTTCAGTGTTTTCTCTTGTCGTTTGTTGTTGTTTTTGTGCGGAAGGAACGATGATTTCCGTAAGTTGGATGCTGTTGCGGCAAGGGATGGTAGATAATATTACTTTAGCAAAATGCAATTTAACGGAAGTAAGAAAGGATGTTGGATATATCATAAAAGGACTCCACTGCATCTAAAGACAACAATTTATATACATTTTTATTATTATTTTTATTTTCCTTTATGAAGGGAAATAAAAAGAAAACATACAGGCATTAAACGAAGATATAGGTAAGTTACAGAGGTATATGTAATTACAGAACTTTTATGAAGCACTCGGAATTTATTCAGGTTTTGCCGTTTTCAATGTCAACTTTATTTTCAATAATTTTAATGAAATAATTTTTAATTGGAAATAAGAAAATAACTAATCTATGGAAAGGTTGTTATGCGTTTGAAGCCCTTAAAATTTGAAAATATCATCTTTATAGCTCATTCTTGACATTACAGATAATCTGATAGTTATGTTCAACAAGGAATTCAATCTTTGTCATTGTCTCTAGGATTCGCGGTGTGACCGATAATTTTTGAATACCTACTCCTTCTCTCAGGTCAAACGCACACGTATGTATCTCCATAGTGCCGACAAAAAGGTGACAGCAAAGTTTTGAAAAAATTATACTCTTCTTATATCGATCTTAAGTCCAGTTTTTCAGAGCGAGATTAAAGTTAAACCCAAGTTGACTCATCAAATTTAGTGAGTTTACTCAGGATTAACTGAACTGATGTTTTGGATGTCTTATTCACCTAGGTTTTTCAGCCGTTTCGCATGCATTCTCCACCGACAAAACAGCCTTTTCAGTCAAGAGAAGGTTAATTTACTTCTAGAGTTAACTAACTCTGGTTTAACTCTCCACTGAAAAACTGGACCTTAAAGTTTCCAAATAAAATTAACTCCAAAAACAGTTTTGAGGGACAGAAACGCTAATTGGAATACGAGGTCGATTCTCCAAATGTAAATTAAAATGGTGGATTGGTGTATTAGAATCCAGGATATTACTAAATTGTGTCAACTTTTCTATGGCTGTAACGTGATGAATATGTACACAATAATTTTTTTTTTCATCTACAAGTGATAACCACCGGGTATTGTCATCCATATCCGGACATGAATTGTAATACTGATTAATAGGAGCGTTGAAGAGAAGACGGTCTGTCCGAAATGACTGATGGCTTAATGCATCGTCTGAAGTCCTCGACAACATGGGGAATTAATGAAGTCCTCAACAGTCCACGCGAGCTTTTTCTGACATACTAAGAGCTAAGGTCATTAAAGGTTTTCAACATAAAAGTCAGGGTGATGACAAATATAATAATGGCGGAGGAACTCAAGCAGGATCCCAGAGAAACTGGCCCAGTTTTTTCCAAATATGTACATGGTTTCAGCAATGAGATGTGGTATGATGTGACTTCTTTAATCTCGTTCTGAAACAAACAGTATACATCAAGGCAAGGCTTTAAAACGTAAGACAATATCTGCATAAGCTGCAACAAATCTGTTCAACTACTAGGATGTGTGAACCATATAAAAATAATCGGTTGTTTTCATGGTGGCTGTTAAGAGCCTCTGATGGAATATTTCCGTCGAGGCGACAGGAAGACTTAATCTCCGGTATAGAGGCCATAAGCCATTGCGAATGCTATAAAGAGCTTATTCGGAATGACTGCAAGCAGCTTCCTCGTGAGAGATGGAAGGAACAACTGCCGAGGTTTAGGCTTAGAATGTTCAGAAGGTCTAGCAGCATGTTACAAAAGGTATATTATTTTTAGTATTTTAAGTAAATATAAAATATTAAAATTAAAAAAAGAAAATATTTAGAAAAGTGTTGGCATATCTATATCTATACCCCGACTATCGTATAAATATATTGTTTTTATAAATAAAAAATAGCCTGATTAATTTCAATATATTGCGACTTACAAGTTATTTGGTGCCATCTTAATTTTATTCAAATTATTTTTCTTACCTGTAATAAAAAGAAATAAAACATTAGCGAAAAATTAAGTAATTAATAATGAATTTAAAAAATATGATTATTTAAAAACAAGGGTAATAGAAGGAGCAAAACTGTTTTAGTTAAATTATTTTGAGGTTGACCAATACCTAAGTAGATCTCAACGGGACATCAGGATCTGCTCTGAGCGTGTCGATTCTAAGTCGTCAACCATTTCTACCTAATACCTCTAGGTAGGAACGAATTAACTTAAAAATGTTCTATAGCCTCAAAAACTACCAGTAGGTACAGATACAGATACAGATCCCATACCTGCCATAAACAAAAAGTATCATTTTTCAATCATGTCCAAAAAAAAAAAAAATAATGTCCTTCCAATCGAAAACAAATGTCAGTGTTACTCCCTCCACATCCATGAACCAAATGAACCAAATACTTATGGAATCTATATTCAAAACGTTACACCCAAAAAGCTATTGTTTTTCAGCTCCATCAAAATCAAGTTTAAAATTTCAAAAATGCAATTTCCAAACCCAACGACTTATATATTCACACACATACTCAAAAAAAAAGCTGTCAAATTTCTAAAATGCCTAAGTACATCAAAGTAGTTTCTAGTTTACCTTAACTTTCCTTTCCAAACTGTCCAATCATCATATCTCTGAAATGTGTCAGTCTGTCGTCCACACAAAAAGTGTCTGTATATAACTAAAAGTAGTAGATATATAAATTCAACCACAAAACATTCAGCGAATATATGATTTTTCTATATCTATCTCTGGCTCTTAAGGATCATACTTCATACACAAATGAAGGATATAAATACTTTTTGCGTTGTTGACAATTTGCCACTTCCGATCGTATTTCAGGAAAGTTTTTATTTTTTTTTCTTCAGCACCCAGAACCGACGAATTGGTATACAAATTCGGCCAAAAGAAGACAAAAAAATATCCTGACAAGTAAGTCCCGATGGATTTCGGAAAGGAGGTAAAGTTTTTTTCTATTTTTTTTTTTTTGTCTGTGTTGTTTGATATTATTACTTCGGGTAGTCTTTCTGACAAAATGAATCTGCACATTTTCAAAGTGTCAAGAGTGAATTTTGTGAGTGCACACTATTTTTTGTGGGCTGCCAGGAGGTTCGTCTAAATGGAAGGAAACGGAAATATAGCTCCTAAGGAATGACTCCGTCACAAACACAATACCAAACCCAAACACTAACATATACACACACACACATATGTATAGAAACAGCCAGTATCACAGTGTGTCAGAGAATGAGTTATATTACATGCAAGTGAAAATACACTATCTGCTCTCTGGGAAGGACATAAAACGAAGAATGAAATATAGAATCCTTCCATTATATCAAAGTGCTGAAGGAGTGAAAGCAATGCAATTGAAAAATTGAGTCTTGTGGGCTCTGCTCTATGGATGTACATACATATATATAAATGTATATATATAGGTTAAGATTTAGTATGCAAAAGAATTGTACCATTTTTCTTGAAATTTATTGAGTCCTTGTAAAATGGTCAGCATCAAACAATGACAATAATTTACAAGCCCCATTGTTCTTTTGTCATGCTATGGTAATAGTTGGTTTCAAATTTTCTCCATTATAACAATGTTTGCATTTGTAGTTTCTTATTTTTGATTGGTTTATGTGCCTTGAGGCTTTTCTAACTTTGGTCACAAAAAAAAAAAAATTAAATTGCATGGAGATTTGATTAAAATAACAATAGGTTTCTATGGATTTTATATAATTTGTTCTTCTTAATTCCAGAACATTGTTTTGTCTCGTTGTCTGTGGTTTTCAAGAAGAAATAAAACGCATATAATTTAATGTTATGGCCAAGACTTTAGCTATATTATAAAGATAAGGGTTTGCCATTATGTTTTAAAAACGATTTCGGGCAAGGGGCCGCCGCGGCTGGCTCGAATAAATTTCGAACACTTTTTGGAGCAATTGGGGCCGTATGTCAGCAATAACACGCCAAATATTCTCTTTCAAGGCGTCAATCGACACGGGCATATCTGCGTAGACAAGCGACTTCACATAACCCCACAAAAAAAAAAGTCCAGTGGTGTTAGATCGCACGATCTTGAAGGCCACGCTACAGGCCCACGACGTGAGATAATGCGCTCACCAAAAGTTCCCTTCAATAAATTGATTGTTTCGTTGGTTGCATGGCATGTAGTGCCGTCTTGTTAGAACCAAAGGTCGTCTACATCAACATCCTCCAATTCAGGCACGAAAAAGTCATTAATTATGGCTCTATAGCGTCCCCCATTGACTGTAACATTATGGCCGGCTTCATTTTTGAAGAAATATGGACCAATGATTCCCTCTGCCCAAAGGGCACACTAATCAGTGACTTTTCGAGGATGTAATGGCTTGTGGATTATGATCACTCCAAATACGACAATTTTGTTTATTAACGTACCCATTCAACCAAAAATGAGCTTCATCGCTGAACAAAATTTTCTTGTGAAAATCGGGATCCGTGGCCATCTCGTTTTGGACCCATTCCCCGAACGTGCGACGCGCTTGATGGTCGTTCAGCTGTTCATTATGGCAAACCAAGGTGAGCATAAATCAAGTGATGGCTGTCAAAAAGACCAACTCCAAAAAAGTATTGCCAGATTGAAAACCAAACGTCTAACTAAAACACCCTTTACATTTTGGAGTTAAAATGAAATGAGGGTTGCCAGACGTCTTGTTTACCCGGATTTCATACATACATTCAACTGTCCCTCCCATACCACTTTTTTCTACATTAAAATATTTGAAGTTCCTAAATAAGTTTTAATAAATGGTGTTTTTTTAGACGTGTAGTTTTAAATCTGGGAAAACTTTTTTCGGAGTTTGTCTTTTTGACAGCTGTCACTTGAGTTATGCTCAATTTGGTTTGCTATTTCATAATTAATAGACTTATTTCTGAACAACATTTGAAAATTGTGCAAATTTATTACCAAAATAATGGTAAAATATTCTGTCGACATAATCGCAAAATCGCATAAATTCGAGCAACCATGGATCGGTTTCGCACCACGTTTACTCTTTTTCAATCGAACACACCTAAAGCATAGTATAACGTCATTTTTTGCAACCTTACAAATTGGAAAAATACATCTGTTCGCTTACATACTTCCCAGAACTGCAAACTTCCTCTAATTTTAGACCAAAGTTCTATCAAAGTTGATATAAAAAATTCAAATTGAACTTTTTGAAGTAAAGGAACAGGCCTTATGCATCATTAAAAAACCGCAGTTTCTCACTCCTGGATATAGTAAAGTAAGGCGGGATTTTTAAAATTCGTTTATCTTAAATTTGAGAGTGCGTATGGTGAGAGGAATGGACGGCAGTAAGACAATATTTTTTCTAAAAACAAATCATCCGCATTGTCAAACTCGATTTTGTTCAAATAGAATATGAGAATAACGCTGCCGATATCGATGTTCCAACCAAAAATGTTTTATTTTCATTGACCTCCATGACACCACCACCTGTTATAAATTCCTTTTCGTCTTGTTTTTATTAAATTTTGAAATGTCTTCGAATTCATAAGGGTTTATTATTTCCAATAAGCTTTTGAACAACATGAGTAATATATAGCTACCTACCATAGCTCCTTTGTTTGTTTTTTTGTTCTGCCATTCAAATTAAATACCTGATCTTTTTCACATCACAAAGGTCACTCGTGCAATAGGTACCATAGCAATGTAAACGTAGACACCATGGACGTGGGGCAGCACCCAGTTCTCTTTTGTTTTTTTTTTTAAATTATATCCAATGCCAAAAATCCCTATGTCGAAAAAGAAAAACCTGTCACAAAGCAGATAAGTGATTTTGAAGGACGAAAACTTTTATCCTTGCCGTCACCAACATCCTCATCACCTCCATATACTCGTACCTTCATCAAATAAATATTTAAAATCTTCATAAACCTCAAAACAAATATCTAAAAATAAAAACAAAAAAAAAAAAACAAACAACATCACACCTTTATTAAGGTAAATATCTGACCCTGTTTCAACATTTAAAAAGTAAAAAAAAAACCGACGGATAAAAAATTGTTTACATCCAATAAATTCTTCAGAATTCCTCGGAGAAAAAGGTAAAATTAAAATAAAAACTTTATAATAATTATGCTTGGGGACGGACATTTCTCATTTTTTCTTCTCCTCGTATTTTGTTGACAAACTTTATTGTTCTGTGGGGTTTGTTTAGAAATGAATAATTAAAAAAAAAAACCTGTAAGGTCTGTAGTAAATATTTTGAAAACAATAATGAACAGATGTGGTGTGGTGTGGTGTGGCGTGGCGTTGCGTGGCTTGTGTGGTTGCCAACTCTTTATGTATACACAGGGGATTTACCAAGTTTAATGTAAATACTTTGCGAAATGATTCTAGAATATGTTTTTTCTTTTTCTCTTTATGTAAGAGAATTTATTTTCTAAAACATTTGCATTATGGTGCTATATCTTTTTTCTAAGCCAAATAATCAAGTTATTTTAATGAATTTTCACAAATAAAACATGAATTTGGTAACTTTAATTAGTGAATTAAGTGCAATTGATATGAATTGATGTTAATTAGTCAATTCGTCGAGGTAGTTGGATTATCGATAAATTAAGTTATAAATATTAAATTATAGAAATTAAAAAAAAACAAACGCTAAGTTATTGCCACATGAAGGTTAGTTATTTACAAGCTTAAATGCGTAAGTCTGTTTACCTTTTCTGAGAAAGTGTAAGTGGAGAATAAATAATAGTCTTTGCCGATAAGAGTTCTTGTTGATTGTAGTAGATTGTCGTTAAGATTTGGTTCTGAACGTAGATAAACAACTGTTAATTTAGTATGAATTAATATAATTTTTTTAATTTCTGAATTGATTTCCGATCCACGTTTTAATGGATTTATGAATTAGAAAATAACTTAGCATTTGTTTTCTATTAATAAGGGTGTTACTTACTCAAAATTAAAAAAAAAAAACAGATTTGCGATATTTTTGCTTTAACAAACTGAAGTAATTATAAAATAGTTCATTGGAGTTTACCTTCCTCCCAAAGCTTACTCCTATTTTAGCCCTTTTCATAAAAAAAATAAGCTTATTCCGTTTTCCATTGTTCCAAAAATGTTCCGCAGAGGGTAGACGTTGTATGTTATTGGTGGCGCTAGGTACGTAGAGGAGGAGAAGTTAATCTGTGTTATACAAACACTTTACTTGCTCCAATTTATTATTTAAGTGTATCTAGAATACGATTTATTTTTTTTTCAAATTTTCTCGAAAACAGTTCCAAAGATGTTGATAAAACTTCAAACTTCGTATCTTAAATTTAAAGAGCAGTTCAATGAATATACTTCAATAAGAGCGATAAAAAAGTATTTTAAATAAAACAAAAACGGTTTTGGATATCAATGAATTCCTGTGAAAGTACGTTCGATGCCATTATGTATGAAACTCGATTTCTTTTGCATGGCCACCACGGGCACGCTTGCTGAAGTCCAGACGCTGAACCCAATTTTCAACGGTTTTCAACCATAAATCGGCCAATACTGCTGCAATTTCACGTTCGATATTCGTACGAAGTTCATCAATCGTCGCTGGCTTGTTGACATAGACCATAGACTTGACGTAGCCCCACAGGAAATAGTCTAACGGCGTCAAATCGCACGACCGAGGCGGCCAAGCGACTCGACCATTTCGTGAGATAACACGTTCTCCAAACTTGGTTCCCAATAAATTGATTGTAACATTCGCTGTGTGGCTTGTGGCGCCCCGTCCTGTTGGAACCACATGTCCTCCAAGTCTATATCATCCAATTGGGGCCAAAAATATTCGGTTATCATTGAACGGTAGCGATCCCCATTCACAGTAACGTGCCGGTCTTGATCATCACGGAAGAAGTACGGCCCAATGACGCCGCCGGCCCATAAACCACACCAAACCGTAATTTTTTCGGGATGCAATGATGACTCATGGAGTACGTGTGGATTGCTGCCTGACCAATACCGCATATTTTGTTTATTGACGAAGAAATTCAGCCAGAAATGAGCCTCATCGCTGAACATGATTTTTCGATGAAAATCCGAATCATTTTCAAGTTGTTGATCAGCCCAATTCACGAAGATACGACGCTTCTGGTGGTCAAGCGGCTTCAGTTCTTGCGTCAATTTTAATCTTGTAAGGATGTAGGCCAAGATCTTTTCGCAACTGCAACTGAAGCCTCAGCGGCAGCAATATTCTCGACACTACGGGCACTTCTTTGTCTCACTGGCACAGGAACATTTTGTACTGTGCCTGTGGATTCAAATTTTCCACTAGACGCTCAGTTGTTGATCTGCCAGGACGATTATGACGCACATAAATTGGACGTAGCGCTCTTAACGTTGAGGCCACTGACTCCGAATTTCGGTAGTTCATTTTAATAATTTCTACTCGTTGTTGGCTCGTATATCATTCCATCATAAAATGGCAAACCTTACTGAAGAGAAATGTCAAAAGAGCGGCAAAAAATATGGCGTCGTTTGCTGTCCCTGTTGCTCTACTTTTGTAGCGTCCCTGTTAAAGAACTCTTTACATCTATGTTTATACGTATAAAAGGTAAAGTAAACAAAACTTGCATAACAGAAATGGGTTTGATCTCTTCTGAGAAAATTCTAAAAAAAACAAAAGAAATAATATTCCTTATTTTTTTTTAAAGATTTTTTCTTTAAAATTTTGACCGTTATTCCAGTCTTTTCCAAAGTTCAAATTTTCTTGAAGAAGATCCATTCTTTTCGACTAAATTTTTTTTTAGCTAAAGATCAACCCGAAGAGGTCAGAGACCTGTCATTATATCCACATAAAAAACGGTTTGGTGTAGGTTATAGATATTTCTTCAAAAACTATGATATTCGATCAAAAGGTATACAGTATTCCCCGCTTAATTTGTCTGAATTTTCAATCAATTAACCGGGGAGTTCAATTTACCGAAAAATTTAAATGTAGGTATTTTTTTTCTAGCTGCAGTTTTTTAAGATCAATTAAGCGGAAAATCAATTAAGCGAGGTGCAATCAACCGGGTAATACTGTACAATAATTTTTCCTAGACCGTAGATATCTTCTTCTTATTATATAAAACAAAGTCGTTTTAGTTACAACACTTATAACTGGACAGATTTTGATGATATTTGATTTGGATTTTTTGGATTCGTCTCCGCCCCGAAAATCAGAATAACAATACAAATATGGGAAAAAATCACTTTGTAGGGTGAAATGGGGTACAATGAAAAAGACGTATCCGATTGAAAAAAAAACTCTACTTGTGTTTAAATGTTATTTCTTCGGAAATGGCTTCAAGGAACTTTTTTTTTAAATTTGCTATTTTTAGGGAGAAATGGGGTAAAAATAAAAAAAATTGTCCGATTTAAGAAATTCTTTTTTTTTTTGTTTCAAAAGATATTTTAAGTGAATGACTTAAGGAATATTTTTATTTTTTTTTTAATTTGGTATTTATAGGGTGAACTGGGGTAAAAACGAAAAGTGGTACCCGATTTCAAACATTATTATTGTGTTTAAAAGGTTATTTTTAGTGGCTGGCTTTAGGGACATTTTATTCCAAAAATTAATATTTAAAGGGTAAAGTGGGGTAAACACTTAAAAAGAGAAATCCGATTTAAAAAATTCAGTTTATGTTAGAAAGTTAATTTTAAAAAAAAATGTGAAGTGGTTTACAACCCAAAAAGTAGTATTCGATTACAAAAAGAAGTTTTAAATATTTATGTATACCTACCTACATAAAGCTTAGGTTTGTTCACCCGTGCGAAGCTAATTCCAATATATATTAAGTAGGCGGGAGAGAGTGCAATGCATACGGCAAATTTTTTCATATTAGATGTATGCCGATAGGATTATTTTATCTTATAGGTACCTACTATTAGCCTGTTTTAAAAACGTGGTACAGTGCAACACGGTTATAAGAAAGTCTTAAAATCCAGGAAATTTCTTTGTTATATCCGAGTTTTTCTTATATAAAAACTTCGGATATAAGAAAGAAAATTCCTTATGTGAGAAACACGGATATTAGAAAAAAAAATTCTTATATAAAATCAATGGACACAACGAGATATATTTGTTATGTGTTAAAAATCCTGAAAACGAAGTTGCCATAAACTATTTACATAATAATATAAATGCACATATCTAAGTATACAAGAAAAAACTTCATCTAGTATATTTTTAAACATAACAACTTTAATGAAAGTTTTGACAAAGGTTTTTTTGATGAAGTGATTTTCTTTAAGCAGTTCTTTTTTCTTCTAAAAATTGATATTGGTACGTAAAAATGAGTTTCTTATAAGAGTGTTTTTCTTCTTATATACAATTACTTTCAAAAGGAAATATAAAGAAAAGACACTGGGTTTTTGATTGTGTTTCTTATAAGTGTTTTTCTTTTATCCGTAAAATATTGTACCTGTTACTTATATATTGAAAATTTAATCTTCTTAAAATATAAAACAAAATCGTTTATGTTATAGGAATCACTGAAACGGATCGAATATTATTTGCAAACAAAATGTGTGTGCATAATTACATATCTTCGGCTCAAAACTTCTTTTTTAATTTAAAATTTATATTTTTAACTGCCTGAGTGCCTATACCTATAATATACATACCTACAATGGGAGTTCTGTTCTCTTCTATGGCAAAACAGTAATTCTATTATAGAAAATGTTTGCTTGATTTTATGTCATCGTGTATAGCAACATCAGGGAGAAGGAACAAACATACTCGTAGCTATAGCTATTTCCATCGAAACCATCCGCAGCAGAAGACTTTCAAAGGATTTTGTCGGAAGGTTTTCTTTCTGTCTTGGATATATTGTTGAAAAGAAAGTTAAAATTTCAGCAGTCTCTATAGGTATATTGAAAACTTTCATCGAAGTTTGATGAGGGAGAAAATTTAATGAATAGTGAGAAATTATGCCACACGACGACGACGAAGAAGGCGGTTCGAAACAACACTAAATATAGAGTACCTATAAATGTAGGTTCTCTTCTTCTAGAAGGAAAGTAAACAAAGGTGCAAGTATAGCGTTTTTCAGCATTGTCGCCCTTTTCCTCTTGATTTCTTGATTTTTTTCTGGATTTTTTTTGTTTGTGTTACACAAAATACCAATGGGAAGCACTTAAGCACATACCTGATGGCACCTCATCCAAGAAGTAACACACCTTACATCTATAGAATTTTATCCATTATACAGGAGAGACTTTAGCGAGTTGGTTGAAGAACGTATACATAGACGAGAAAGTTTTTTTTTTTAAGGCGATTAAGGCTTTCTAACGTTGCGGCTTTATTTATTTAGTATAAAACTTTAATTAACTGTTACCGCAGGGTAAAGTTACTTCGTTTCTAAGTTCTTGCTTACAGTTTTTCCATAGAGTTGCTGTACGTTCTAAGGATATCTCCGTGTGTTGGAGACTTAGAATATCTAAGTATTGGATAAATTCTATGGGAACCGATGATTTACCGATAAAGTTTTTGTTTTGCCTGTGCATCGACAGTAGAGTTTATCAAAGTGTTGTATCTTTATCTATATAAGAAATACCCCGTTTTATGTTTAAGGTAGATTAATTTACTTGTAACTTTGTTTGTTTTGTAAAATGCTGACAGCTATAGTCAGAATTGCGAGAAAGAGATAAATGTTTGTAACATGAAGAAGAAGATTGCATAAATTGTTTCAACTTGAGAAATAATATAGCGTAATTTATAAACAAAAAAAAAACTAATTAAAAGATCTTAAGATGCATCATTTAATTTTCATTATTTTGTTTGCGTTTGCTTGTAAATTATTTTAATCAGATTTGAAGTTGAACTTTGTGTTCTTTCATTAGCTAGCTAAACCTAATAAGGGGGGAATCTATATCAAGGCAATCTTAGGCCGTCGCGTCGCTTCTCTTCGTTATTGTCAAAAGTCAAAGCTATTTGAGCGTTCTTTTGGCTCAAATGCAAGTTTTGGTTTCATTTAAATAAACTATTTATTTATTTATTGAAATAGTTTATAAATTTAATTTATAAATTATTTTTTAAAAGGCATCAGGGTAACCAGACCATATGATGCCGTCTCTAAGCTATATTTACATTTTGATATATACTTTTAAATTTTATGTTTCAGTTAAATTGAGAATGGAATAAAATTAGAGAGGAAAATTGAATAAATAAAAGCAAATAAAAGCTAATTTTAATTTTAGTCATTTAAAAAATAAGAAAGAGAGAAAAAAAATAAATAAATCATATTTCATCAAATATCTGGCGGGCGGCTGTGGCATTCTTATTGTATTGAATGCATCGTACTTTAGATGGATTCAAAATTTCGGCAAGTTTTGCAATTATGTTGTCTGATGATACATTGATTTGGCGAGATATAGGACATTCGACAAGGATATGCCAAACGGAGAGTATCGTTCCACAGTTCGAACATTGTTTAGGATCTCCAGCATTATAGTAATGTTGAGTGTTGAAAAGAGCTTTTCCAACTCTAATCCGGAAAATATGTATGCTCTCTTCTCTGTTGAGAGACCGATTGTATGGAGTACGCGTGAAGGCAGGTTGATGTTTTCGTAGAAATGTTTCACAGTTTCGCCAACTTTCGGTAAGCTCTTTTTTAATTTCCTCGATGAAAGTTCTGCGTAAGAGCTGGTAAAATTTGGGGTAGTCTACAATGAGTGGGAAGTTGGTAGCAGTTCTTGCGGCAAGTTCTGCTACGTCATTCCCTTTTATTCCGGAATGTCCAGGTATCCATGCAAGCATAATATTTTCATTGGGATAGAAACATTTTCTTATAACATCCATAGAAGGACATTTATTTGTATCATTTTTAAGACCCATGAGAATGCCAAGATTGTCTGTTAAAATCAACGATCGGGTAGGGTGTTTTCGAGCAACAGAGATGCCTTTATAAATTGCTGCTAGTTCTGAAATATAGCTTCCTGCGCACTCAGGTAAGAGTGCTTGGTGAATAATAGATGTCTGCGCATTTGTTTGTAACGGGTGATTTTTTGGCTGGTTTGGTTTTGGCAACACTGGTTTTGACAGCTGACGTGTGTTTAGTACCTTGTGTCACTGTCAAACAGCTTCAGTTTGGTTTGCAATTTAACCATGGATCGTCTTACAAATGAACAACGCTTGCAAATTATTGAATTTTACTATCAAAATTCGTGCTCGGTTCGAAATGTTCATCGCGCGCTGCTTGTGTTCAGCGATGAGGCTCATTTTTGGTTGAATGGGTACGTAAATAAGCAAAATTGCCGCATTTGGAGTGAAGATCAGCCAGAAGCATTGCAACAGCTACCAATGCATCCCGAAAAAGCCACTGTTTGGTGCGGTTTATGGGCCGGCGGCATTATTGGGCCATATTTCTTCAAAGATGATGCGAATCGCTACCGAGCGATGATAACAAACTTTTTTTTGCCCGAAATGGAAGTTCTTGACTTGCATGATATGTGGTTTCAACAAGACGGTGCCACATGCCACACAGCACGCGAAAGAATGGCGCAATTGCGAGGCGAGTTTGGTGAACAGTTAATTTCACGTTTCGGGCCGGTCAATTGGCCGCCTAGATCGTGCGATTTGACACCATTAGATTATTTTTTGTGGGGGTATGTAGAGGCTAATGTCTATAGGGACAAGCCCGCTTCGATTGACGCACTGGAAGCCAACATCCATGCATTCATTCGTGAGATACCGGCCGATATGTGTGAAAGAGTATGCCAAAATTGGACTCAGCGGATGGGCTACCTGAGACGCAGTCGCGGTCAACATTTGCATGAAATTATCTTTAAACATTAAATTGCAAGGTTCAAACTATCGATTCAAATAAATATTTCATTCATTTTTTTGAATTTTTTGTGTTTTTTTTTTAAAAAAAGTTGTAAACCTCTTAAAAAATCACCCATTAGTTGGACGACTGCGTATGAAGACCAGTTTTCTGCTTTATGTGAACCGTCTGCTTAAAATATCCTTTAGAGGCAAAGATCATTTCTTCGTGAAGCATTCTAAAAATTTCGTCAGTTGTATTTTCCTTTTTGAATTTAGCAAGATCAGTGTTAATGGGAAGTAAATTTCTTTTCCAAGATGGTAGCGTACCTTATTCTAATATCTGCCTATTATTGGATGAAAAAGAGCTTATAAATTAGGAACTAAGGATATCATTTTTACTAGCGCTGAGATAGAATTTTTCTTCTTCGTTTTAGCTGTGTTAATGGCTGCTTCAGTAGCATTGAAGTGAGGATGAGTTGAATCTGTAAGCGATTTACTAATCAGATTAATTGCCTTTTTTTTGCCAAAGTTTTCAAAGGAGTCATAGCCTCCTTCCAATCTTAGAGCTTCTATATTTGTGGCTCTCAAAGCTCCTGAGGCTGTTCGAAAACAATCGTTGATGGCTGAGTTAATGTTGCTAATATTTTTGATTGTAGTCCACATAAAAACAGTTATACTGTGTTAGAGGGTACCGGTGACTAGAGTTTTTGCAATTTGAAGCGCAGATTCAATATGTGGACCTTTTCGCTTTGAGCAGATCATTTTTAAAACGTTGTTCCGTCGTTTGAGCTGATTAACTACTTTCTTTACAAGTGTGTCCCATTTCAGATTTGCACAAAAAGTTACTCCCAGTATTTTTGTTTCTTTTTTTAAAAGGAATGGTAGTTTCTCGTAAAACAAGTGGTATGGGGGTGCATTTTCTATTCCTACAGAGATGCAATGCTTCTATTTTTGATGGAGGGATAATCGCACTAACTTCCTTAGCCCAATTAAACATTGTTAGATCTGCTTTTTCTAATGCATCTTTTACCTGCATAGGGTCTCCGGAAGCAACAACATAAATATTGTCAGCGTATACTCCAATAAATTCAAGGTTTAGTAGCGGGGTGATTCAACAAACATTGGAATAAAATGGTGAAAATTTCGGCACGACATTTTTAGAAGCTAAAAGACGTACAAAGTAGTTCTAGTTAAACGTAAGAACGTCTCTTTACGTTGTTGAAAATGGCCAGTCAAAAAAATTAAAATACAAATTTTAAGGACATTTAAAAAAAAAACGGACTGAGTATTTTCTTAGTTTTTGGGCAAAAAAAACATATTAAGGGTTTACGTAAGAAAAAATATATTTAATATTAATAAAGATCTATCTAGCCCATACCTTAATACTAACAATTATGCCTGCTAATATACTAATTTGTTTTGTAAATAATTACCAAAGAACTTATAAACTGAACGGACAGTCCAGGACCTCTCGCACAAATGTCTGCTTCACAACTGACATAACAAACAGAACCGCGAATTTTAACGAAACTCTATACTTATTATTGTTAGCGCTGGAAATTCGATCGACATCATAGACATCGATTTTGTCCACTGTTTCAATATTCCAGGGGACTGATTAGAAATGCGGGGGACAAAGTTTAATTAATTTGTTTTGCAATAAAATCAATTGTTGAAAAACATTTATCTAATTTATAACGAGGATTTATTTTTTAAGGTCACTACGGTGAGATTTATTTTAGTGTGGTACCTGAAATAAAAGCATGGTAATGATTTTTCGTTGCAAAAACGGTATGGGGACACGTCAGGGAACTGAGAATTAAACACTTTGAAGAATTTTTTAAGCAAGACAAAAAAATGCAACTTTATTAATTTTTTTTGGACATTTGGATATAAATCAGATTAAATTTAGTAAAAACAAATCATATTAAATAATTGAACAAATTTTAAAATATCTTCGGGGACGCCAAAAATTCCATTGTTTGTAGAATCACCCACATACAATAGACTAAGCACCACTATAAGGAGTCTGATGAAATATAGCTATAACCCCAGCCTATAATAACTTGGTGGTAGCTTATTGAAGTCGTTGTAGTTTCATTTAAAACCTTCAATATTAATATGATGGTGCGAAAACTTAGGTGCCTGCGAGTCGTGTGCATGTTATCACACAAAAACCAACTTCCACCTACAATTATATTTTGGCTGTAAATTTATTGAAAATCAACATTCATTTACTCCTTATCGGAAAAGAACATAAAGCTGCGACTTCTGCCCTATTTCAACATGGGAAAAAAAAAAACAAAATATTGAAAAGTTTAACGCAACGTTATGCTCTTCGAACTTTGAGGGCATTATTGAAATATAACGTCTTAAAGTCATGCTGCAGACTAAGCTTAAGAGGGATAATTTCAATACGAAGAAATATGAGTTTTAATAAACCTATGGCTTAATAAATATCTTCCAAACAAATATAGGTACCTCTACCTACCTACCTAAGTGTCGAAGTTTTTCACTTAGGACACCTTCACTCACTCTTTATATTTTTTTATAAGACTTCGGCAAAAATCTCATAACCTCGTTGAAATATAATTCAAAATACATATTTCTTTTCAGAGAAGTTATATCTACCAAAATGAGTGTCTGAAAAGTTTTTCGTTGGTTAAAAGATGTATTTAGCGTTGCTTTATTGGCTTCATTAGACGTTGATTTAATATCAATACGAAACATTTAATTATTGTTTGTCACTTGTTTTTTTTTGTCTCCCCTTTGACTATGCTTCATTTGTTCCTGGTAAATCTTTGCCAATATAATACGAAAAGTTATAATATAGTATAATACGATATATTGCCCAAGGATATCGCTCTTCTGCATTGGCC
Organism: Leucozona laternaria; assembly: GCA_932273885.2. NCBI lineage: Eukaryota > Metazoa > Arthropoda > Insecta > Diptera > Syrphidae > Leucozona > Leucozona laternaria. The sequence goes on along the minus strand of OW026368.1, from coordinate 86,516,777 downwards.
AACAACTACTTTATGATGGCGCCATTATTATTTATGGTCTTTCATTCGCATACAATTCCTCACTCGTTAAAACATACTTTTGCTCCTTAAAAAATAAATAAATCTATGCGCACATATACTTGTACATTATTATTTTGTAAGCGCATACATGTATGTACATATACTGTATGTATTTTAAGCAATGTCGCCATATAAAATGATCTCTCATGTCCCTTGAAAAGGAGGTCCTGAGAATTTTGCCGCTCGACAAATTGCCATCAATAAAATCATATAAGGAATGCCATAGGTGAACCATAAACGCACCATTAAGAGTTTTGCTTTTTTTTTAATGTTCGTTGGTATTCTTCTTCTTTTTTTGGTGTTGGTTGCCTTGCTAGTGACGCCAAGTGTCATAACTCAGGACAACTTTCCATTTTATGGTCAATTTAATACACTGCTCATACATCAGCGATATAAAAATATATCCTTCTGTGCAAGAAGGATTCATTGCCTATACATAGCTTTAGCTACATAGATAGCTTGTAATATATCAAAAGACACTCAGTGACAAAATAATAAGAAACAAGATTTCTCAAATTATCCGGAAAGATTTTTAAAGCCTTAAAGCGGATCAAGAAACAGGTAATACTGTTTAGTAAAGGATGAAGGTACAAACATATAATAGATGACATGGCAGCAGTGCTTCTTTCCTCCTCCTCCTCCTCCTCCTCCTCCTCCTCCACCTCCACCTCCACCTCCACCTCCACCAAAATCCTTTTTTATATTGACAGTCAATGAAAGCTGTTTTGAGAGGCAGATTCGTAACAATGACACACAGCTGCAAGTGTCACTGTTGGCTGTTCTCGCTAAGTGTGTTAAACTTTACACATATGTCTTGTTTTTCTTGTTTGTATTTTGAGCTTATCCCTTTTCATCTATGTATATCCTCCCGACAAAAATCCTTTTATAGAAAGTAAAATAGAAAAGGCGTTAAAGTATTTTGTCATTTTGTCTCAGTTGCCTGGTAAGGACGAGATAATGCTTTTGCTGCTGCTTTTTTTGATTATTTGTATCCTCGTGCGTGGTATACACATTATACCCATTGAATATTTTCCCATTAGATGCTAAAAGGACTCTCCATCAATAGGGGAGATGGGGGATTTATATTGAAAATATATCAAGAAGTCAAAATAAGTGATGTACATTACATATATGGGTGCCAGAGTAAAATTAAAATATATTTTCCAAGTAAAATCAGTTTAGCTTGAATTGAAGTTCTTTATTGTGAAAATCCTTTTGAAGATATAATTTCTTTTGTATCTTGGTATATATAGGTACTCTGAGAAAGGAAAAATCAGTTTTAATTTTGATAACAAGTAATCATCACAAGGAATTCAGCCGCCCCCCTCCTCCCTCCCATTCCCATCCATTCAACAAAAGACGATAATGAGTCTTTTTGTTAGTTCCATATCAGAATAAAAACAGAGAGGGAAGGACTTTGTGAAAATCAACAGATTATTATGGTAACATCTGGGCTATCCATGATTAATATCCTCAGCACGTTTCAGTATTATTTCACAACCCCTATTATTATATTATTTGTTTCTTCTGTGCTGTGTTTTGAGGTTTTTTTTTTTTTTGTTGTCTGCCTGATGACCTGTTAGGAAAAGTGATTAAGATTAAAGTTTCTTAAGTTATTTAATATAGGTTGTTAATATTAGATAACAAGTTTTGTATACCTAAGGGAGAATAAATAGGCAATGAGGTCGTCTTAAAGGTTCAAAGAGAAAACGATTCAGAGAACTGTCTATATAGATTGCTGCCACCGATATGTTGAAAATCAAAAACAAAATTTGTTGTCGAAGACATTTTCAGAGAAATAAAAAGTTTCTATAACAGAGATGGTTTAAACAGCATTTCTTCGAATTAAGAAGTAAAAATGTAAGTTGAGTTCATCTATTATATATGTTGTTAATGGACCCGTTCAGATTTATATCAAAAGCGATCTGGATATTTTTGTGTTGTTGTAATCTGTTGTAAAAACACATCTGATGACAAAACAGCTGTTGCAAAAAAAAAAATTCTCAAGCTCTGTCCTAAAAATTCTGGCATAGCTACTCATTCCTTTTCTTCAAGAACCTATACGAGACGGTGTCATCTTACCCAAAACTAATTCGGCGACAAAAAAAATATTTCGTTTTAATTTTGATTGCAGCAAATGTTACCCATTCAGTTTTGGTCATTCTGAAACAAACATGGATACTAAAGTATCTTAGATAGGCTATCCTAGTGAATGCTGAACGCAGTTAATAAATTCAAAAGATCAATTTTTCCATTGCAGAAGGTTCATCAAAGGCCTATAGAAAATTGGGTTTCCTTTATACGAATATCACCGCCTTTTAAAATTAAGAGTACAAAAGAAGGAGAAGTATTTACGTTTTTAGATAGTAAAGGGTGTTTTTTTAGACGTGTGGTTTTCATGAAGAAATAAAACGCATATAGTTTAATGTTATGGCCAAGAATTTAGATTTATTATAAAGATAAAGGTTTTCCATTATGTTTTAAAAATGATTTCGGGTCAGTGGCCGTCGCGGCTGGCTCGAATAAATTCCAACCGATAGGCCCAATTTTCGACAGCTGCAATTGTTGCGCGCGATGGCTGATGGACTCATTCGGTTCTTCTTCGATACTCTGCTCCACAGCAGCAATACCGCATCCTCTGAGGATGCATATTATCCACTAGAGTAAACATGGTGCGAAACCTATCCATGGTTGCTCGAATTTATGCGATTTTGGGATTATGTCGACCGAATATTGGACCATTATTTTGGTAATAAATTTGCACAATTTTCAAACGTTGTTCACAAGAAAGTCTAGTTATTATGAAATGGCAAACCAAATTGAGCAAAAATCAAGTAACAGCTTTCAAAAAGACTAGCTCCTAAAAAAGAATTGCCAGATTTAAAACCACACGTCTAAAAAAAGCACCCTTTATACATAAATTATAGTTAAGACTTGAAACTCAATCTGAATATAAAATGGGAAAAAGGTATACACAAGGTATAAAGCAAGCATACAAGAGAATAAGTGTGTTACCTCATCCCCAGTGTTTTCCCCATCCGGGACCTTACCTACCCCACCATTTGTATGGGAAATTTTCTAAAACGACATTGTATCTGTCTGTCTGTATGTACCTCAACCTACCAACCTAAACGGTTGAGGCGATTTTCTTACAATTTTGAACTTTTTTAGAGGTTTCTTAGCGATTTTATTTTTTGCTCAAAAAATAGAGATACCTGCCATACAACCATTATGAAAAAAAATACAATTTATCTCGAAAATGCTTCGAATGATTTTGATACAAAATATTATGTCTACTATTGTAGCTATGATGGTATGCCTTTTGATAAACCAAAAACTGTTATCAACGGTACCTGCCGTAGAATTTTTTTGTATGTTCAATTTTCTCGGATATTTATGTTATTGGGCTATTATTCCTAGTTCACTTAGATCAATGTAGATCCTTTGTGATACGCTGGAGGGTTGGACGCTCCTAATAAGTTAACCTATAAATTATCATGGATTATCAAGCCATCTAGAGGCATTAATGAATTTCGACAATTTCACACCACATAAGTTCGAGAGCTCTTCTAAGTTATTAAAGAAGTAGCTTTTTAAATGTTTATTTGATAGTTGCGAGCTTTCTGGGCTGGCCAGTGACATAAGAAGTGAGAATAGTTTTCATGTGCTTCTTGATCGCCACAACCTCTACATAAAACGTCCTTGCTGAGTCTCAATTTTTTCTTGTGGTACCTCAGCAGGATGTGTCCAGTAACGGTACCTACAAGAGAGTATATGTATATTGTGATTTATTATTTAGTGTTAAGATTCTATTTGTCTTCCCCTTGTCAAAACACGACTTAAGTTTTTTGGTATTCGCACGAGAGTAGGGTCCAGTTCTTACATTTATGTACTCAAGAATTATCTGTTCCACATTCTGTTTGATGAAGCAGATTGGTGCGTGTATATGTTTAGTTCTGCCTGGATAGGATCGATTGATGATCCAATGCGGGCCAGCTTGTCTGCTTTCTCATTACCTGTAATTTCTATATGGTCAGAAACCCAGCAAAGCCTAACGTGTTGTGCTGCGAGCCAAGAACCTTTAGATCTTCGAGGCAGCAGGAAACAAGCTTTGACTTTATTTTGATGGCAGAGATAGCTTTTATGGCTGCTTCTCTGTCAATGAATATGGTAATATCAGCTGGTGGTATCGCCAACATTGACAGCCGTTCAGCAGTTTTAGTTACTGCCAAAACCTCAGCTTGTAAGACGCTGCTGTTGTCAGGGAGTCTATAGGGAATACCTACTCGAAAGAGAAACATATTATCAGAAAGTTCACTAAGTCCTCATAATAGATCAATTTTATTTGAAAAATTGATCAGCCATAAATTTTTTTTACGAATATTTAAAGTTTTCTCAAGGTCGTTTTGATTGTGACCTTGAGAAAAAAATAACTAAAAAATCCTACGGCTGACAAATTTCTGAAACTATAGTTGACATTTTTTGACCTTTTAGATGGCATACTTTTTTTTGCAAAAATCCTACGGTGCTTAGATCCGCAGAGCTCAGGTGCATCAAGTTAGCAGGACACTTTTCAAAATTCACAATAAAAAGTATGTAGTAATTTAGTATATTTCGTATATTTATTGTTCAATCTACGATTTAGTACACGGTGATTTTTTAAGAGGTTTAAAACTTTAAAAAAAAAAAAAAATAATTTCATGCAAATGTTGACCGCGGCTGCGTCTCAGGTAGCCCATCCGCTGAGTCCAATTTTGGCATACTCTTTCACAGATATCAGCCGGTATCTCACGAATGAATGCATGGATGTTGGCTTCTAGTGCGTCAATCGAAGCGGGCTTGTCCCTATAGACATTAGCCTTGACATACCCCCACAAAAAATAATCTAATGGTGTCAAATCGCACGATCTAGGCGGCCAATTGACCGGCCCGAAACGTGAAATTAACTGTTCACCAAACTCGCCTCGCAATTCCGCCATTGTTTCGCGTGCTGTGTGGCATGTGGCACCGTCTTGTTGAAACCACATATCATGCAAGTCAAGAACTTCCATTTCGGGCAAAAAAAAGTTTGTTATCATCGCTCGGTAGCGATTCGCTTCATCTTTGAAGAAATATGGCCCAATAATGCCGCCGGCCCATAAACCGCACCAAACAGTGGCTTTTTCGGGATGCATTGGTAGCTGTTGCAATGCTTCTGGCTGATCTTCACTCCAAATGCAGCAATTTTGCTTATTTACGTACCCATTCAACCAATAATGAGCCTCATCGCTGAACACAAGCAGCGCGCGATGAACATTTCGAACCGAGCACGAATTTTGATAGTAAAATTCAATAATTTGCAAGCGTTGTTCATTTGTAACACGATCCATGGTTAAATTGCAAACCAAACTGAAGCTGTTTGACAGTGACACAAGGTACTAAACACACGTCAGCTGTCAAAACCAGTGTTGCCAAAACCAAACCAGCCAAAAAATCACCCGTTACATCAACAGATTATAATATAAATTTAGAGATAAAATGAAATAAATAAAATTTAAATAATATAATATATTTACAAAATTTAATAGTTTTAAAACCTTTTACTACATATAATGGTGTTTTTGAATTTTTCTCTGGAAAATTCTTAGCTGCTATTTAGTTGCTAATTAGTTACGCAAAATAAAATTCACTCTGTTGGATTTTGAGAAATTGGGTGTCCTGCTAATTTGACGTCAACTCAGCAGGACACCCAATTTCTCGGAATCCGAAAGTGCGATTAATTTTTTGTTTGCGTAACTAATTAGCGATTAATTCATTTTCAACAAATATCCACTTCCGGATCGTTTATATGTATTTTTGGAAAAGGTATCCTGCTAAGTTGACGTCAACAGGACACCTTTTCCAAAAATACATATAAACGATCCGGAATCGAAATTCAACAGAGCGAATAATTTTTTTTTGCGTAACTAATTAACAACTAAATAGCAGCTAATTACTACATACTTTTTATTCTGAATTTTGAAAAGTGTCCTGCTAACTTGATGCACCTGCAGAGCTCCTCTCATAAGAATCTTCACAAACCCAGAATTATTGTTGCTTATTAACTTTAGAATAAATTTCTTTAATTCTCAAATATCTTTCATTTATACAAAATTCTGTTTTATATAAATCAATAATTCAAAAATTTTAAGTATCATCATCAATTTACTGAGGAAAAAGGCTCTTGTTCCCTTAAAATCATTAAGCTTAGGGCAAAGTTTCAATGTGAAAAAGTGTAAATTTAAGTAAGTACCTAACCTCTTGTGTGTATGTATTTTCTGCTGATATTTCTTTACATAAGTACCTAACCTCCCTTAAGACTTAAGTGTCATACAAACAGTTAAAAGCCACTAATCCTACATACTTATGAATAACAATGCAATATAGTGTCCCCGAGGGTAAATGTGATGGTGGTGGTGGTGCAAAAAGCTTATTTTATCCCTTTGGAACACTGAAGTGCCTCTCCCTCTTCTTTCTAAATATTATTCGATCCGTATATAGTATAAAGAATAAAGTCTCCATAAGATTTGCTCTTATTTTTTTCGAAGATTCTCGATTTTTTTTTTTTAGGGTGGATATCACATTTTTTTTTTAGTATTCAAGTCGACATTCCATATATAATATTTCCTTGGTAACCTTAAGTGTCGGCATCAGTTACAATGATACAAATGTATCAGAGGTATTTATGAAAATGTTTTTATTCTCTTTGTAGTTTTTTTTTTTTGTCGTCCGTAAAGCTGAATTTTTATCATTTATGTAGAACCACACATCTATTAAATATACATTTTTATTTTTTTGTTGCTATGTATGTATATGTATTTTGCTTTGATTCTTTATAAAACCGTGACAAGCAGATACACAAAAGTGAGAACAAAATATAAGTTAAGTCCCTACATTTATTCACATGGACAAAGGACCAGTTTTTTTGTTTTTTTTTTGTTGTTGTTTGTGCCAGAATATCCAACCGTAATCCTTAGAGGCTTCATAGAACAATATGTGACAAACTAAAACTTTTCCATAATATTCAGCGTTCTCTAATCTTTAAAGACCGCATATAGAGTGTAAGGCTAAGAAGTTATTTTAATGGATTTGTCATTGGGAGCTTAATATGTCTGTTATGAATTTCAGTGTATAGGTACCAATAACCTATTTACCTTTAGATTTAGTCAAAGCAATTTATAGATCCTCAAAGTCAATTTTTTCGATTTTGGTTAGAGCTTAAATTTGAAAAAAAAAAAAAATAAATAAACAAAAACATCTCAATAATTTGTGCAACGCATGTAGGGAAGAATTTATGTGAACTCAGAATAAGTCTTTTTGAGTCAATGCTGACAATAATTTTGGTCTAAGGAGGCCTTAGTGTGAGGTCTTAGCGTTGAAGCTATTCAAAGTTTTTTTAATCAAAATTATTTGTTTCAATACAAATTTTTAAATGAAGAGAACAAACTTTGAGAAGATTAAAAAGATTTTGAACTGAAATACAAGTAATCTCTTATTTACTGCAACGATAATCTTTTTTTAAACATATTCTTGAATCTAAACTTATTTCTATACCACCCGATCAAAGATGGGAAAGTACATACACTGACTCATGAAAACTATATGATTGTAGTAGTAAACGGTTCTATGAGATGTAAAGGGTGTTTTTGTAGACTGGTGGTTTTCAAGAAGGATTAAAACGAATATAATTTAATGTCATGGCCAAAAATTAAGCTTTATTATAAACATAAGGGTTTGCCATTATGTTTTAAAAATGATTGTGGCAAGTGTCCGCCGGGCTGGTTCGAATAAATTCCAGCCGAGAGGCCCAATTTTCGAACACTTTTTGCAGAAGTTGGGACCGTATGTCAGCAATAACCCGCCGAATATTCTCTACCAAGTTGTCAATCGTCTAGGACTTATCTGTGTAGACAAGCGACTTCACATAACCCCACAAAATAGAGTCCAGCGGTGTTAAATCGCACGATCTTGGAGGCCACACCACAGGCCCACGACGCGAGACTATGCACTCACCACAAGTTTCCTTCAAAAAATTGATTGTTTCGTTTGCTGTATGGCTTTTAGTGCCGTCTTGTTGAAACCAAAGATCGTCCACATCAACATTCTCCAATTCAGGCACGAAAAAGTCATTAATCATGGCTCTATAGCGCTCCCCATTGACTGTAACATTATTGCCGGCTTCATTTTTGAATAAATATGGACAAATGATTGTGATTCCCTCTGGCCATAGAGTAACCCAAACTGTGACCTTTTGAGGATATAACGGTGTCTCAATATGCACTTGAGGATTATCATCACTCCAAATACGGCAGTTGTGTTTATTGAGGTATCGATTCAACTAAAAGTGAGGATCATCGCTAAACAAAATTCGCTTACGAAAATTGGTATCAACGGCAATCTTGCTTTGGGCCCATGTGGGCACGATTTGCAAACGTTTTTCAGGAGTAAGTCTATTCACTATAAAATGGCAAATCAAACTGAGCATAAATCAAGTGACAGCTGTCAAAAAGACCAACTCCGAAAAAAGTATTGCCAGATTGAAAACCACACGTCTAAAAAAAAAACACCCTGTATATCAATGTGTGTGTTAAGAATATATTCGTCTTTTAGGCCCAGATTTTTAGTGGTGAGTTAAACCAGAGTTAACTAACTCTAGAAGTCAATTTACCTATAGTGAACTAATACAGCAGTTTTTCAGAGGAGAATGCGCTTTCGGAACGACTAAACAAACTCGGTGGATAAAACATCAAAAGCATCTGCTCAGTTAATCCTGAGTTAACTCAGGTTTAACTTTAATCTCGCACTGAAAACTGGACTTTAAACGTCAAATTTGACGAGTTAAAGCTATCCGCTCGCTATCACATGTCACAAACCATTCCACTTTTATAAATACGAATTACAAGTTGACAGATGTATAAGTTCTATCATGCTGTTGTTTTCCGCTTTTACATAAAGGGTGTTCTGTGAGTTGTTTGCCAAACACAACATTCTCGATATTAACTCAAAGAAGCCATTAGTTTGTGCGGTGTGTGTGGCGAGCGGTAGAGTGTAGCGGATTTGAGGTTACGTGGGTTAGAATAGAGGGAAATCATTTCAAATAGAACGAATTTCTATATGGCCATGACAATCTTTAAGAAATACCCTATTTTGAATTTCTAGATTAATTATATTTTGTTTTGCAATAATCTTATAATCCGCACTGACTAAAACAAACTAATAATTTATGAACTTTTCAAAGTCAAGTTGATTATTTCACTTAAAAATTATAATATACTATTGCCTTGATCTCATTTATTGAGTATAATATATATATATTTCTTGATGGTTCGTGTGCCACTTTATTATCATCATTAGTATTCACCACACTCTTACTTAAAATTTGAAGTACCTACATATACATAATAATGTGGAGTCTTGATTTTCATTATATCATCTACACTTATTTAATCAGACGATATAATATATGCCAGGTATGTTATATGAAGCTACAGACAGTCAGGAGGTATGTAATCTTTTGCATTGTTTTTTAAAAGTGTTTTTCAAGTAGTGTAACTCTAACTAAGTATACATATATACAAAGGCTTGAATCTCATAAATAATAAAAGTGGTATTTGCCAAGGTAAGTGTTCTCACATAGTCATAAGTGCTCTATCTATACTTTTTGCGAGAAAAACCTCATCACTTTGCAAATGCACAAACAGCATCCTCGAGTAGGTATCAAAAAATTAAAAAAAAAAGAGAAAGAAAATAACCACTTATACGCAACTTGTTCTACATTTCTCTATTTTTTTTTTGTTCGTTGCATGACAGTGTGCATTAACTAGCAATGACCTTGAAAAACTGTGCAGCATTTTAAAAATTAGGAAAGTAGCTAAGGGATACTTAACACAACAGAACCATCACTATGCAGACTGAATTTAAATTTTTTAAAAAAGCTTTCAATTACCTAATAGCTTTTAACGATTAAGTTCTTATTTTAGTACCAACAAAGCTTTAGTAAGAAGCTTTTAGTAAAAAGCTCGTTTGGTTAAACAAAATGATACCTAAAATAAATTAAGGCCGAGAGCTTTAAGGCCGATTCACAACATTGCAGCAGTCTTTATGCGCACACCGTATTCAACAAGCTTTACAGCTTTTAAGGAATGTCCTGAAAATAGGCGTTAACAAATATTTTACAATACTTAAATAAATAGATTGTTTAAGTGTTATGATAGTATAAAATTCTTAAATAGATAATATTACGGTTATGTTATACATATTCTTTATATTTATCAGGCACTTGAGCAAATAGAAGTAGGTATAAATGACTCATTGAACTTTAGTAATGCCCTTAATTCGCTGCACTTTAGAAGCTCATTTATTTGAATATCTGCTTTACGTTCGGTTGGTTTGAGTTCTGACTTACATTTACATTTTATAACGTAACGTTAACGTTCAACACACAATTTTTTTTAAAATAGATATAAATACCTACATCGAATCCTACTAACACATTTAAGCATCGCCAACGCCGGCGCGCGGTCATTGTGAGTTCGAATTCAAAGTTAAATACAAGCTTTCAAAGCTTACGATACCTATGTTACTTCTGTTTAAGCTCTGAAAGCTTACGTTTAAAGTATGGACGGGACTAGAGACATGCCAATTTATAACAGTTATAACAGTTTTTTGCCATTAAAAGTGGGCGTGAGTGTCGGAGGCCTTGGCCCTGCGGGGCCACATAAACAGTAGGTACTTTTATAAACCAAAACTGTTATAATTGGCATGTCTAGAGTCACTTCCAATCTCCAAAGCTGAACTGACCTGAGCTAATATTCAAATAAAAATGAAATGTTAAAAAAGCACAAAAAAAGCTTTAGAAAAAAGTTCTTAAAAATAGGCAAACTTGGTAAAGTGAAAGAGCTTTTAAAGCTTACTTTATGTACAAACAATAAAGGTTTAAAAAGATTCAAGTACAGAAATCGAAGAAGTACTAGAACAGGAAGCAAATCAAAAAGTTAGTATGTATTTCGAAAGCTTTTGACAAACTTGCATTTTGATTTTCAACTAAAACAAACAAGCTTGAGGATAAGTTTTGCAAACGTATGGCTTAAGCGTTTAAACAGCAGATAATTTTACGGATAAAAGAACTTTGAAAAATGGCTTGGCTAAGTGTATGGACTGAGGGGGGTGGCGATTGAATGAGTCGTTATTACTTACATTCCTAATTATTGTGCAATATAGACAACATTTTCTCATTTCATCATGCTGAGTTTCATTCGAATTCAAATGTAATGCGTTTTCTGCGGTTCACAAAACTACTTAAGTACATCGTAATGTCTGGAAAATTGGTTATAAACCATTTTCAGAATTTATTTTAATTTTTTGGTTGTGAAAAAAGCTACATTGTTAAACATTTATATCTTTTTGATTAAATAAAATCTGCCGAAATGCCAAGAAAATAATAGGACCACGACAAAAATTTCCAAATTTTATTTGTATTTTTTGCAATTTATTTTCCGAAATTTCCAGTTCATCGAGTGTTATCGATGGAACTTCAAACAGAAGTTAGCAGGCAGTATGAAGCATTTTCTTCCTACCTCGAAATTTGGACCTTGCCTGTTCTTGAAATGCATGTATCCCTACCGCAATTTCAAAGCCTATGTCCGACTACTGAGATATGCGCAATGACTTGCATAAATAGGAATCAAGTTAGCATGTCACTCAATTGCACCACTATTTTTTGAACTGCAAATTCCGGGATAGAAATGCGAGACAAAAAGAAAATCTTCTCACGCATCCATTAGTCTAGGTGCTCCTCCGGCGACATCATATTAAGAATTCTATCGCAACTGTAGAAGATTGAATACCCCCAAGTAAGTAATAAGATTTGAAAATTGCAATAAAAAATACTTCTTTCTTGTTCTCACTTCAAAAAAATACTTAGCTAAAGACTTAACTGCAAATAGCTATGACTGAAAAGAAATTTCATTATAATTAACGAAAATTTCTAAAGTGTCCTCCTTATAGCAGTGTCTTTGAAGTGTGAACCACTTACTCTTATTCCGAAACTATTCAGCGCCAAAAAAAACTAAAGAATAATACTTAACTAAAAAAATACAAACACATATTAAAAACATATCTTGAAGCATGAAGCATGCTAATAGTACGCGAATTTGATGGTGATGATGATGTCAATTACTTACATGCATTCGTAAGCCCAACAAGTGATTTTAATTCATACAGCTAGAGTAAACGAATTTCAGTAGTATAGTAACTTACTATTTTGTGCCCCTTTACATGACTATACGCAAACCATTCCTTTTTTTCCCCCAACTAACCTTGTATAACACGATAGGGTTTTGCTAACATACTCAAAAGTACACAACAAATTCCATTCCACCAACGAAAGCAAATAAAAAGGCAAAAGGATAAAAAAAAAGTTTTCATGACATGATAAGAAGAGCAATCACAAAATGAGGGTCATTCCCCTAGTGCCTTGTGGCTTATAAAAATACACTGCAAAAAAAATTATCTTCATTTTTCAAAAACAAAAACGAAAACGCAAAATGAAACTTTTTCAATCCTTAAACTCCTTCTACTTCCATTTTCGTCGTAAGACGAAGTAAGCCCATAATACCGTCGATCCTCCCATTTTTTGTAAAAACGCCAAAATATCCCCCTGTATAAATAATTTATAGTTTTTATTAAGGCCCTTGAAAGTTTTACATAGATTCTGACAAGCAGCTAGCAAGGGCCACTATTGAAACCGACTAGACCCTCGCCCAGTTATGAACCCTTATCCTCGCTTGACAAAATAAAAAACAAAGTTGGTAAACTTGCCCAACAAGTTGTTATCGGCAAGGACCTCCCCTTTCGAATATTTGACATGTTTTCCTTGTCTTGATTTTCCATACTGAAAAAAAAAACATTCCAGAGCCTTGACTATAAACTTGGTAAGAACTTGCAGTTTTCCTAAAAAATAAAATTATATTTTTTTTTCAGTGCACTCACTCCATTATTATATAGGTAGGTACTTCGCAAGTTCAAATGCATTTCGTTCATACATTTTAATTCGCAAGAAAAAAAAATAACTTTCGAAGTAGCTCTCCCGTGGGGTTCTTTAAAATGAATTATTATACCACAACATTGCTTGACAAAATGATATCAGAAAAGAAGAACTGAAAAATTTTCAGAAATAACTTAAAATCCCTTGTTACATGAATAGTAAGTAGGGCTTTAGGAAAGGGCCTCCCACTCTCGCGCAAAGCATGATTGATGACAGAGTATTTTTTTTTCTTGTACCTGATTCCCTGAATCAATGGAACAGAAAGGTGCCGTTAATCGGATTCGAATTGATTTTCTTATAAAAATACGATACGTAAAGGACTTCTCCGACAAAAAAAAAGGGAAGTTAAAAAATAATTCGTCTGTAATCTGGTTTGCTGTTGGGGATAACTTCTTTCTTTACCATCCACAGGAATTCATGGAATGTTTAAACGTTATATTGAAGAACTAATGATGGAAAGTAGGTTTTAGGTACCTATATAGTATAACAAACTCGACCACACCATCAGTAATTGACAGCAACAAGGACGAGGGCGAGAACAAGGACAAGGACTTTGAGGGAATTCAAAACGAAAACTTATGAATGATGATAGAGGATCTCTCGCAAAGGAGGCTTCACTTCCAAGCAAAATAGTCAAGTTTTTTTTTTTTTAAGCTTTTTTTCGAGAGTTCTCAATAAGTTGGAACAAAGTGATGGCTACTCCCAGCTGGGGCAGTTTTACAGAATAATTTGCGTTTTTGTTTTGACATTGTTGTTGTTTTTTTTTTTTCTTTTTTATATGTGTTTTGTTTTAGTCTTTTGCACTCAAAAGAAAAGAAAGGAAAAAAACTTTTCGTTTTGTATGTTAATTGAATTGAAGCTAGTTTTATTTTATTTTTTTGTTTTTATTATTTTGCGCCCCTTCAATTTTATAATTAAGAAAAACCACTAAAAGAAAGGACCAAAGTTTTATAATTGAGTCAATTACTGGATAAATTTTAATACCAAACACACACACATAAACATTATTATAGGATAGAAGTAGTAGTTTTCAACACCACGTTAAGGCCATACAAATTTGTAGGAGTGTTTTTTGTTTTTAAAGGATATTTTTAAATTAACAAAACTTTATGCAAAGTGGTAGGTACTTAGAACGGGTTTAGAGAGGTAAATGTGGGTTTCTGGAGGAAATTAAGTGCTAGAAGCTATTAAAATTGGTCGTTGTTGATTCTTTTTTTTTTCATTTTATTGAAAGAACAAAAAAAAGACATCAAAGTGGAAATAATTTGAGGTCAATTTGAATTAAAAACTTTTTTGTGAAATAGTTGGTGTATATAGTTGTAGACACGAACTTTTTAATAAAATCTAAAGATCATGGAACAATAGAGTTTTGTGGTTCCTATATTTTTAATTTTCAAGGCAATCGTGTTTCCAGATCTTGAGTCACAAATTTTTGTTTAGGTACATATACAGGGTGCCCCGTTAATAATGGATAACCTTGCAACTGGATCAAGCTGGCTTTAAGAACTTTCAGAAAAAAAATATAAAAAAATATTGCCCATGTGGCCTCCATGTTATGACGTTTTTTTTCAAAAAAAAAATTAAAAAAAATTACGACTTTCCTCAAATATCTAAACACTGCTACCACGAGTGAATTATTCTTATTGTTTTATTATTTTTAAAATTTTTTAGAATATACCAAAATAACAGTTCGGTTCGCACAGTTCGGTCGACAAAATTGCAAAATCGCATAAGTTCGAGCAACCATGGATCGGTTTCGCACCACGTTTACTCTAGTGGATAATGCGTATCCTCAAAGACGCCATATAGTGCACACCGAAGGCGCTATTGCTGTGCTGTGTATCGAAGAAGACCCGAATGAGTCCATCCGCCATCGCGCGCAACAATTGGAGTTGTCGAAAATTGGGCCTCTCGGCTGGAATTTATTCGAGCCAGCCGTGGCCACTTGCCCAAATTCATTTTTAAATCATAATGGCACACCCTTATCTTTATAATAAATCTAAATTCTTGGCCATAACATGAAATTATATGCGTTTTATTTCTTCTTGAAAACCACAGGTCTAAAAAAAACAACCTTCAGAATAAAAATAAAGGTAACAAAAAATATCCTACTAGTTCACTGATCGCTTCTGTCTAAACCGTGTGTAAGTATAATTATTGTTTTTTTTTGTTAGGTATGTGCTTAATTTTACGCCGAAGTTTCACTTCTCTTTCCATAGCTAGTTAAATATACATAATTTTTCTCTAATGTTTATTGTTGTATTTGCATAGAAACATATTTTTATTTAATTTGTAAATTTATGATAAATTAATTGAATATGTACTTAAAAAGCAAACTTACCAATCAGAATGAATTTCCAAACATGCATCTGAATATCCAGTTTTGATTCCATTCAAAATGGATTCCTTTTAAACGTCTCTATCACATAATTTCACAAACAAATATCACCTTAAACATCTCTCAGTTTATATATTTTATTGTTGGTATTGTTTTTATAGTTCAAGGTTTTAGGACGTGTTTTGTGGTTTAAATATCTATTTCTCACAAAACCTTGATGAGACTTTTTCTATTTCACCTTTATTTTTAATTTTTTTTTTGCAGTCGCTGTTTATTCATTAAAGTGTTTTTTTTGTATTAATAAAAAAAAAAGAAAGGAAAACAAACCATCCATATATTAACAATGTATAGGTAAAGGAAAACATGATTGCCCTCGCGTATGCTCTAAATACGAAGTATACAGAAATGCATTTAGCATAGATGTAGATAGCTACATTTTTTAATTTACATATATTTACATATTTTGTTCCATGGGAAAAAAAATTCTCATCGGGTTAATTTGTGGCATTCTGAGAAAAGGATGAACATCATAAAATGTTATTTTTCAATCCGGCTAGAAAAACACAGAAATTTAATAAAGATAGAAAATTGCAATAAATCTAGAGGAGATCCTTGGAATTCCACAGCATATAAAAATTCCATTTGTTTATTTAAAACTTCCCAACCCGGAATATTTGCCACCACAACTAGTACAGTGATGAATGTAAAAAGAAAAAAAAAAAAAAACCACGATCCACCCTGTGAGACATACATCCGGTTTGACAGGAAAGTCAATATTCACACACTCTGATGTGGTTAATAGTCCTTCAGCATCCACATTATCGACAATCATCAGGAAGAAGAAGGAGAATTGATTATCCAAATCACAGGCATGCCACGTGAGTTCTTTTGGAAAAATGTGTTGGAAAATTCACAATTGAGCTCAGGGTTCGCGTGCGTCGCTCACCATCCCCATCATCGAACACCAACATTGCAACAAACATTGTGAAGTGAATTTAAAAATCAAACCTAAATGTACATTCTTGTTTCTCTACGAGAGTTTCCATCAGCATCAATTTTGCATGCTGGTGACACAAGCGAGCTGGCTTTTTCTAAAAGAAAAATGCTTCGTCTATTTTTTTGCGGTCGACACTTTTGTTAGTTTTTTTTTTTTTTTGTATCTTGTGATTTATAGTGAATACCAATTTGTAAAGTCAAGACAATACTTTGGTGCAGAACTCAGAGGAGTGAAGATGATACAAAACTACTATACTCAAAAGTCTCTGTGCAAGTCAGTGTAACTTTTCTTTAATGACGGGGTTGATCTGGATGTGGAGTATTGCACACTACCAGACCAGCGAAAATTGGCTTCCACTATACACAATTCATTGGTTTTTGAACATTGCGGTTGGAATATTAAATTTTGTCAAGGATTTTTCACCACAACCAAAAAAAAACTGTCATAGTTTGTACAGGGTGTTACAAATATATATAGAACTAAATTAAAGAAACCTTCTATTCTACATATAATTAAATTTAATTGAGGTGTCAAATAGTATTTTGACCTTAAACGTGCATTGTCTTTTTCAAACTGTGTTGGTAAGCTTTCGACTCGAAGTATTTTGAGAATCAGCTTATTTGTTTAAATATTGTTTTTTTTTTTTAATCCTGAAGACCCAGATTTTCGGTGTTGAGTTAAACCTGAGTTAGTTAATTCTAGAAGTAAATTAACCAATAGTTAACTGAGGGAGAATTTTTTGGTTGAGAATTCATGCGGAACGACTCAAAAACTCGGTGGATAAAAAATCAAAAGCATCTGTTTAGTTAATCCTGAGTAAACTCACCAAATTTGATGATTTAACTCGGGTTTAACTTAAATCTCGCACTGAAAAAGTGGAACTTGGAGTTTCAGTTATATGTTTCAGTTGTATGTAAAAAAATTTATTTTTTTCGTAGCTACACGTACATATAAAGTTATATAGTATCTATTTCTTAATAATTTTAAATAATGCTTAATACCAGTGCTTCAATAAGTTAAATTAAATCCTATTTTAATCATGGTTTAGAAAACAATTGATTGATTAACCACGGCACTGCAATAAACGATCCCAGAAGCAGTATGAGCAAAGCTAAAGAAACATAACATTGATTGTTGCTAGAAACGCTGTTCCAATATAAACACTTACACTGCCGTGTTATCTGAAAAAGACGTATCTAACAGTTGTGGTTTTTTTTTAGTCAGAGCCAAGTTTGGAATATTCGGTATAGTTTTTAATAACACTAAAATCGCTGTAAATCGCTTTTTTATGGGTTAAGCATTAGAAATATTTTAATAAAAAATAACATTATCACTATAAAAAAATGTCAAAACTAACCCTTCAAATCCTTTAAAAAAAAAATGTAGATACGTCATTTTTAGTTAACACGGCAGTACAGAAAAACAATGCAAATATTTCTCAGCTTTGCTTACATCGCTGCCCTAAGTAAGACAGCTCTTACGCAACAACGAATAAAATATTTAAAAAAAAAACTTTTTGGAGTTGAACGGGTGTCTAAAGTTAGACAAGGTTTATAAATAAATTTGCTTCTGCCAATCCTTGACTAGTAAAACAGTGTAAGATAGTTTTAGGCAATATTGCACAGTGTTAATAGGGTTTGAATTATTTGGATATATGATTTATTTAATTTAATAAAATGTCACATTAATCAAGGCTTAGACCACCGATGCCATTGTCTAAGTAAGAACAGTTTTAGACAACAATTAAACTTAGAAGGCTGCCTAAAGTTACACGTCTATAGCAAACCAAATTAATAATAATAACAATTTAAGACATATTTCACCTTTTTTTTTTAAGTTTCAGACAGCCTTAATGACGGAAGTATTAACTCTGGTCTAATGGTTTCCACAAAAGTAATTCATTTCAAAATATCTGTCATGTAATAAAGGTCACAAATTTTATTAAATACAAATTCATAGTCACTTTTAAACTCCAGTTTATCTTAGACTGGGGTCTATTCAATTTTATTTATAGAAAGGATAAACCCAGGTCTGAGATAAACTGGAGTTTAAAAGTGACTATGAATATGTCCAATTATTTCTAAAAATCGATTTCAGCATTTTGGGCTTCTAACATCTGTGAAGCAATCAATCCAGAAATAATTTGACGTCTGATGTCAGTTTGACTGATATTTGTGCTGTTTTCACTTTTACATGCAGGGTCGAGGAGTTGAGTTGAAATTTTTAAATGAAAGTGACAAGATTCCATATGGAAATTTCAGTTGAATAGTTGGATTACAAATACAATTTCACAAAATTATTTCTACACCCAAAGCATAAATAAACATGAACTGGTGGATTTTTATTAGGATAAAGAGTCTAAATTGCACTTTTCAACCACCTAGCACTATTGCGTTGCCCGCCATATTGAATCAAAAGGTAAATAATTGGTTTTTGTTAAATAACTCGCTCATTTTCAACTTTGGACAAAAAACGTACATAATAAAAGTTGCTTGAAATATATTTTTCTACAACTTTTTTCATGACAGTTTTCGCTCTACGATTGACATTTTTCAACTTAATCCGGTTTCAAACCAAAATATTAACAAAAATTAAAAGAAAATATATTTGTTTAGATGTTTGTTTTTGATTAACGTTCAAAAGCTGGACGAGTGTTAGTAAAGTGTAGGACATTTTTTTTTTAACGCTAGGCGACTGAAGGGGATCCGGCGAGTTAGACTCTAGTTTTGATAACCATTGCGCCATAGTAAAACAGGGCATATGTTTTATGATAAACTTGGTAACTTTTTAACTTGGGATAAATAAATAATATTATGACAAGTTAGGAATTAGTGAAATAAAATTGAATTCGATATTTTTTGTAGACTTATGACCCTGTGCCAATATTTATTTGTCGAGTTAC
This sequence comes from Leucozona laternaria, assembly GCA_932273885.2. Taxonomy (NCBI): domain Eukaryota; kingdom Metazoa; phylum Arthropoda; class Insecta; order Diptera; family Syrphidae; genus Leucozona; species Leucozona laternaria. The sequence goes on along the minus strand of OW026368.1, from coordinate 86,497,417 downwards.
TAATCGCAACATTACTCAGACATTGTGAAACAGGCCCTTAAACTTGCTTTGGACTTGAACATACATTTTTGAAAGTTTTTTATTTTTTTTCTTTAATTTCTATATGAATCACCCTGCAGTTATCTCTTTTCAGTTAGAGCACTAAAAAAAACTCGAGGGAGTCGAAGTACCTACTTACTCTATAGCGTTGAAGTGGTTAAAACCTATTCTCTTTCGCTTCTGAATGACATCCAGAAGTTTCTGCATATTTAAAGTCAAAGCAGACATTGTTCGATGCCGAGATTGCGTTACAAGGACGACCGACGTATACGACGACGACGTTCTACTAAACCGCTAAAGTTGCAAGAAATTTTTTTTTTTTTTTTTTTGTCAGAGGGGTCGATTTTTTTTTTTTAATTAGTGGAAGTGGAAGGTTTCTGATAGTTTGTTTTTTCCTTACCGCTGGATGTTATCGAACCATTAATTTGGAAGTCAGTGTGAGGAGCAAAGGAGAACAAAAAAGAATCAAAATTGTTGGTGAAATCGACGTTCGAAGTTCTTATAAAGATTTTGTCAGGTCAATGATATAGAATGTGAGTTTTCTCATTAAATTGTCGTAAAAGGGATTTTCCTCCTTCTTCCTATTTTTTTTATTTTTCATCAGCGAAGAAGTTTTAAATTTGGTACAGGATATTTTTTGTGTGCAAAATAAATTACTTTTAATTAAGTCTAATTATAGCACTCAGATTTTTGTCTAATTGATTAAAAAATTAAAATTAGGTTAAACTATGATAAATTGTGTGTGTTTCTTTCTATTCTGTGTATGTAGTCATTTATAGAGATCTTGAAGATTACCTTTATAAGAACAATAAGCAGAAGTTTGTTCAGTTTGATGCTTTTAAGATTTATTATTGAGAATTTAGACTTTTAAACAGAGGTACTCACAGCTTAAAATGTAAGGTTTTGTGCCTTAAAGCAACAACCCTTAAGGGGCTTCATTAATTCTAGACTTTTTGAAGAAACAAAAATACATTTAAAATATAAAAGTAGCACGGTTACGCTTCAAGCTATGAAAAGCATTTCTACTTTGATAGGAAAGGTGACATACATACGAACATATATCTTAATTCAAGCAGATAAGAATGAAAAAAATGTGCTACGATATTTTTTTGTAAGGAAGTAATTTGTTAGATGCCTGTGATATGTCTCCAGTTGTGCGTGCAATCAAGGGTGCCATCTTCTTTGGATGACAAAAAAATTGTGATTAAGTTAAAAAGTTTTTTTCTTATTTAATGTTTAATTTACTGAAGCAATGATGAGGGATATTTAATTATGTTTTTCATTACTAAATGAGTTATGTATCAGGTGAGGCATTTTTTGGTTTTTTTTAGAATCATAATGTTATTTTTACACTGACAGCTGTAAAGCGCTCAAAATTGACAAAAACTCAGTGTTATATTTCCACAATATGAAATATAACACTTTACGCTTGAAAAACAACGTTGTGAAATACTTTAGCATTGGATGCTGTGTTTGCCGAATCATTGTTATTTTTTTATTGGAAATTTCGGTCGAAATCTACCAATATAGGAAGCTACTGTACGCAAAGCTTGTGAGGAAAGTTCGAGTTCTTTATTTTTGTTTTATTAATAATTGATTGCATTAGATTGCTCCATTATTTGGTTTGGTTTCTGTCGATCGGAAAGAGTCTCATTTCTAGCAGAATGAATGATTTATCAGTAAGATCTGTTATTAAAATTCTTTCAAGTGCTCACGAAGGCTTCAAGCTATGTTGCATTAACGCTCGTAGCCTAAATATACATAAATTGGATTTTTTTAAAGTATGTGTTTGACTCATTAGGTGTTGATATTATTTGCATTACTGAGACATAGTTTAGAGAACCAGATATTCAAGATTGTGCATATGATATTAAAAACTATAATTTGCTTAGTAACGACAGAATTACTGATACTATTGTAGGTGGGGTGGCAATTTATTGCAACACATCACTTCATAGTATAGTTCTTTATGTAAATCGGAGAATGGGGGTATAGAGTTTATAGTTTTAGAGGTAACTGATGGCAATAGGAAATGCGTTTTAGGTGTGGAATGTAATCCTAATGGAAGTAATTCTCCAGAACCCTTATTTTACTGTTATAACTGTTATAAATTGGCATGTCCCTAGTGAGAGTCCAATTAAAAAACGAAGGAAATTTTATTCGAAATTCGAAATGGAAGGAAAAATTTTGCAGTACAACAAATTTGTGACTCGTAGAGACAAAAAAACATTTTCCATGTCTAAGTTGGATACAAACCAAGTAGGCTTTCGCAAGCTCTTAATTCCATTGGAATGGGAAATTGTTCAAAAATTTGAATGAGACATTCATAGTGAGGGACATTCAAAGTCCAGAATTTGAGTCCAAAATGATCAAAGCCTTTGTGATCCCTCTGTGCAGTTTTAATTTGACTGTGACTCAAAATGTGAGGTTTTGGATAGCATTCCTTTTATCAAGTCTGAGGCCATTGGAGAAGATATTGTGTCAATACCATGTGTTTTGTTAGCTCTGTTTTGGTGATGTTGCTTTTAGCCGCCACGGAACTACGATATATTAACGTTTTTTGGTTAAACAAATCATAACTCTTAAGGACGTTAAGATATTGTGTTAATTTTTTTTTTTTCAGATTGAAGGAAATTTGGAAGTTTAAGAAATTGATGAATTTTTTGGCAAATACTGTGCAGGGTGTTTTAGAATATTCTAAAAAACAAAGATTTTTTTACCACAAGGAAAAAAAAACAATGTAACTAATTTAAAGAAGTGTCAAAATTCTACGATTAAAAAGGGTGTTTTTTTTGGACGTGTGGTTTTCAATCTCGCAATATTTTTTTTGAAGTTGGTCTTTTTGACAGTTGTCACTTCATTTATGCTCAATTTGGTTTGCCATTTCATAATGAATAGACTGACGCCTGAACAATGTTTGAAAATCGTGCAAATTTATTACCAAAATAATGGTTCGGTTCGCGCAACGCATTGTGCGCTGCGTCCAATATTCGATGAAGCTCATTTTTGGTTGGATGGGTACGTTAATAAGCTAAATTGTCGTATTGGGAGTGATCATAATCCACAAGCCATTGTTGAGACGCCATTATATCCTCAAAAAGTCTATGTTTGGTGTGCTCTACGGGCAGAGGGAATCATTGGTCCATATTTTTTTCAAAACTGAAGGCGGCCATAATGTCACAGTCAATGGAGACGCTATAGAGCCATGATTAATGACTTTTTCGTGTCTGAATTGGATGATGTTGATGTGGACAACCTTTGGTTCCAACAAAACAGCGCTACATTCCACACAGCCAACGAAACAATCAATTTACTGAAGAAAACTTTTATTGAGCGCATTATCTCACGTCGTGGGCCTTTGGCGTGGCCTCCAAGATCGTGCGATTTAACACCGCTGGACTATTTTTTGTGCGGTTATGTGAAGTCGCTTGTCTACGTAGATAAGCCGAGATGATTGAAAGCTTGGAAGAGAATATTCGGCGCGTTATTGCTGACATACGGCCCCAATTGCTGCAAAAAATGGTCGAAAATTGAGCCTCTCGGCTGGAATTTATTCGAGCCAGCCGCTGCGGCCACTTGCTCAAAATCATTTTTAAAACATGAAAACAAACCCTTATCTTTATAATAAAGCTTAATTCTTGGCGATAACATTAAATTATATGCGTTTTATTTCTTCTTGAAAACCACACGTCTAAAAAAACACCTTTTAGTTTCTTAAGGCTTATCCGAACAATGTTTTTATTTTCAGCTACATATTTTTTTAAATTTTTGTATCATAGAGTGCATTTCAACTTTTTCTGAAATATGTAGATATGCGCATGTAAAATTTTCAAGTAAAACAGTGGAGCAAAACGTAAACACTCAAACAAAAAACAATACTTTAAAAGTCAATATTCGTCAAATAGCCGTTTTTTCATCATGTAAAATACTATGTAAATTTATGCAACTGCGATTCTGAGTTTATATTTGTAGATAACAAACATATTGGTTCTAATTTCCATTCAAACTTTAAAAGTTTTTTGTTATAAATTCAATTTAAAGTTGAAAAAATTTGCCTGATATGGTGTTTCAGAAAACATTCAATTAAATAATAATTAAAAAAAATATTTTCTAAAAAGTGTGTTTCGATATTATACAAAAAAAATATTTATCACAAAATTTTTCCCTGGTTTTTATACACTTTTATAACAAGCAAATTGAGAAAAATTATTTTTTTTTGTGAACTTAAATTTTAATCTAAATACATGCTTTTTGACTAGCTCTACAAGGAAAACAATTCATCTAAACTTAATAATATTTTCGACAGTGAATTTAAATTTTCTGCATTAAAAATCCATCCAACCACTTTTTCCTAAATGGGTCAAATGACGTTACATGTTCAGTAACCTTGGCAATATACATATGTAGTAGTTTTTCATTCCTTAAGGACGATAAAGTTAATAAACCATGGTCAAATTGATTCGAGAATTAACATTTTTGTTATTTATGATTCCAAGGACTCTCAATTAGGAATTTGAATTTTAAATTGTATTTCAAATTAAGCTATTGGAGAAATTGTTAATTATTTATGAAACTGATATTTCAGATGCACAATATATATTTTCTAAAAGCACTCTCTAGAACGATAACTTTGGCTATTTATGTCCATGCAATACATTTATAGTCAAATTATTGACTCTTGATCTAGATTTATAATCTATTACAGAACAAATTTCTCTAAAGCCAATTTGATTCAATTAGTTTTCAATTAATAGACATATGCCAGAAGATTCAATATTCTGTACTTGAATAAAATAATAACTTTTTTAAATAAATTTCACTGAAATATGTGAAATATGTATGCACGTATATTGGTACAATTTTATTGACTAATCTGCAATAAATTGATATTTTGTTCAACAACCCAATAAAATAATAAAATACACTGTGTAACTTATTCATCAAAATTCAATTAGAATCTAAAGAAGTTCATGCTTGTATGAGAGGTTTTATAACCAATTTGTACATTTTGTGCATATATGCATCTTTATAAACAGAATTTGTAGTCCTTTCCCTTATGTAGAATCTATGGTGATTGTTTGAAAATCCCAGCTTGATTAAATGATTTCAAAACTGACCATATACTCTTTATCTTTTGGAAGGAAGTAACAATTTGCATTCTAAATTCTATCTATTTTTTTTTTCACTTCGTCATATTAAATTAAAAGACAGACTGAAAATTCTTCATTATATCATGAAAAGGACGAACAAATAGCCAGACATTTGTATGAAAGTAAATGTATACGGGAATAAAAATATGTAAAGTATGTGTGTGTGTTTGATGCTGACACTGGACACACAGAGTCGGCAGGAGGTCCAAACTCTACACACATAATTGAGGACATGTGCGTTATTTTATATGCACAAGGACGTAAGAACAAATGACATGTACATATTTGTACAACCGCTCTGTGACAACAGCAAATATAGTTTCTCTGAAAAAACACTATCGCACACACATGTATCTACATATGTGGAATTGCAGATATAAACATTTATCACTATATAAAGATCTGTTTGAGGTGCCACATTTGCTGCAGGAGTAGATTGGTGCTGGTGTGACAGTATAGTGAAGGCGGTGGCGACGACGACGACGACGACGGGTGGTGAAACAGGTACATTTTTGTTGGCATATTTTTTTTTGGGGGAGTCAGAGGGGTGTGCAGCAGTTAGTCGCTGACAATGGGAAAATTTTTAACTTCGACACGTACATGAAGGTACACATATATAATAATATATATTTTAAGCATACGCAAGGAATTCAAAAATTCGATTACGTATACGCCACAGTGACCATCTGGCACGCAAAATTCCAACAGAAATTCGAATGAAAGAAAGCATATTCACATTAAGTACAGAGAAATATTATACACATATGTATATGAACAAAATGAGAAAAAAGGCACACTATACTATACTTCCAGAACGAACGCAGTGCTCTCTGTGCGAAGTACGTAAATTTTCATTGAAAAAATAAAAGTGTCAACCTCCCGGCACAATCAGGGAGCCATAATTGTGCTGAATATGGCACCAAAATATTATGTATTTATGCAGAAGAGAGAGAGAAACGGAGTGTTAAACATTTTATAGTCAGATTCCTGTTGGCATATGACTCTTGGCTTTAAGGAAGAAATGACACCCACTAACAATAAAAAAATGCGTCCCATAAATGAGTATAAGGATTGTTTTTTTTATCGAATGTGTGTATTGAATTAACAATAATTCAACTAAAGCCTAAGCAGTGATGGCTTCTATAGCAGGCATTTTTAAACGTTTTTGTTTAATTTTATATAAATAAATATTTTACAGACAATAAATAAATTGAGTTTCGAAATAAAAAACAGATCGATTTGAGTTTTATTGATTTCAAACCAGTCAAATAAATTACCATTATATTAAATTATACAGTAAACATTTTACGCATAACAGACCCATAAATAATTAGTTATTGATATTGATTTGTCTGGTTTTTGTTTAAATGATCAATCCACGATTTTTCTGAAACACGACTTTCAAGATGATATTTCAAATCAAAGTATGCTTGAAAATATGTGTCCAATGAATGATTGAGCGTTTAAGGATTTCTTTACCTAATAAAAATCTAGATTTAACGAAAAAAAAAAGATTTGCCAAATTTATTTTCAATTTTTAGTTGTATGTGAATATCTCGAAAACTTACTTTCTTTTTTTGACAAATTGTACGATTCTGCGCACAAAACACTTTTTCTTGAGAAGAAAAGCTATTGAGAATGCTTAAATCTAAGATTTTGGTCTTTAACCCTTTGCAGAGTTTCCACCATCTTGATTTAAAGAAATCACTCGGTTTTCGTTTTTTTTTAAATTTGGGGAGGTAGAGAAATATTTTTGAGATAGAGGGGGGTCGTACCCATAACCGAAAATTGGTAAAATCTTAGCATCAAAATTTGAACGTTTAAAAATTTGAGAACGGGAAATTATATGTTTTTATGAATAATTTCCAATAAATCACAATGGTGTTTAATGGTAGCGAATTTTATAATTTTGAAAAGATAGTAGAAAAATGTGTGAAAGCCGGGATGGGATACTCACGGTTAAGATTTGTTAACACTAGCGTTCGTTTAAGTTCCAAATTCTCGTTATTTTTCGTACTCACAATATTACAAAATGCGACGTATTACACGTAACGTGCTATACAATATTTAAGAGAAAACACACATTTTGCGAGATCAACTATTGAAATATTTTAATTTCTATCTTTAAAGTATAGATACCTCAACTAACTTGGCAAGCTACACATTTCACACTTTGACAATTAAAAAATAGCTGCTATAATGCCTTTAAAAGTGACAAGTTCTATACAAGGCTTGTAGATAAAGTTTAAAAATTGCCTTTATAAGGCCTTCCGAAGTTGTTTACTGAAATTTAAAGATATATGATAGCTGCTATAAGGCTCTCAACGACAAGTCAATACAAACAACTTGTGTAGGGCTTGCCAATAAAGGCCTTATCCAAACTAAATTAATATGCTTTCAATTAGTTCCCATTTGATTACATTTTTCTCAACAATAAAGTGGCGTAGTGGTAGAGTACTGGAGTGGTACGCAGAAGAGGTCTCGAGTTCAAACTCAGTAAAATAAAAATGTATATAATCAAAATATAACTTCAATCATTACAGAATGCAATGGAAAAGGTTTCGGGAGCTGACTGCGAAGAGGAGGAATATATCTTAAAATACAATAAATAAAAATTATTCAATAAAAACACAATACTAAACAATACAAAAATAATATATTTTTTTTTTCATTTCAAAATTTGTTTTACTTGAACCTTTATATAAAGACTTACACCAAGCTTTTAGCAAATAGCTGTCATTTAAAGGCTTGGTTGAAGCTTTTTTACAACATCCAAAGCAAGCTATTAGCATAAGCTGTCATAAAATACCCTGCTGAGCCAAGCTAATTGCATTTAATGACAAGATATATGCTGTTATACCAGCTTTCAACAGAAGTCTTATAGCAGTTAAAAAGCTTGAGTAATGTGTGCCAAAATAACTTGTCTGAAAATAGATTGTTTAGAAACTTATACCTACAAGTTATATTGTAAGTTGGGACATTTATCCCGGACTAAAATCCAAGTTTAATCCAAGCTTAAATTTAAGGTTTTGACTTTCAACCTATTTCTGAGTTGCCGCTATCTTCAATTAAATCATTTTCTCGTTTTTCACAAAAAAAAAATGCTTAATCTACTCTGTGAATTAACCCACAGTTAATTGAAGAAACAGTTTTTTGTTGGATGATGCATGCGCGGAACGACTGAAAAACACCGTGGATAAAACATCGAATTAAGCATCTGTTCAGTTAATTCTAAGTTAATTCTCCAAACTTTATAAGTTAACCCGGGTTTAAGTTTAATCTCCTATTGAAATACTGGACCTTACAAACTCAAATAAAATGTTTAATCTAATATGATTTTTGTTTGGATTATAAGGTTTCAGCAAAATTACTTAAATTAAACGATAAATTCATAAAAGATACCTACACCTACTTATTGAAATAAACCAGCCAATGTAATCTTTCCCATAAAATAAAATAAAATAAATCTAAGACAACATTCGTTTGGTGTTTCTGGAAATACAAAACTTACATTAAAACCATCCATTCATCAAATTTGACATTGGCTGGCAGTAGTTATAAATATCCCAAAAGATTTCCTCAGAGTGTAATAGTTAAGTATGATTTGTTTTTTTTTTGTTGGTCGATGGACGTTCCTAAATCCTTGATCAATGACCTTGATATAAGTTTCATTTCAAGAAAAATCATCATGCTATATAGCAACTTTATATTGACAGTAATTTCGCGCTCAATTGAATTTAGCTTTTAAAAAAAAAAATCCTTCTCCTTTGATATATTTACCCGTTTCATTTCATTTCATTTCATTTCATTTTTTTTTTTTTTTTTTTTTGCGTTACTTGACCTTAAAAAAATTTGTTTCCTTTGGGAAGAGAGAAAAAAAACTAACTCTCATGGTTAAAGCTTAGGCCAACCATTCAATTGAAACTGTAAATGTAATCAATTTAGTAATATACTATGCAGCCCGCACTAAGGGATTTTTTTTTTTCCCAAAAATCGTAAAAATAAACCCAATGATACGGAAAAGGATTTTCGTTTTTATATTTTTTGCTTGTTGTTGTATAGGTATGGTAGTGTGTTAGCTGTTTATGAGTGTGGTGTATGTATGCGTTTGTATTATAATATAGTTTTCGTTGTTTTTCTTCTGTTTTCTATTTTTAATACGAACGATGCTTGAATATACGCTACATTAGTCTGGTTATCTGTTGTAGCACCGCTTGGAGAGATTTCTTCATAATAATGGATCAGAAAAGGAGTATGCTATTCTGGCAAAACAAAAATTGAAAATTCTATTAAGTAGTTAAATAAACACCCTTCAAAGACTACATAACTCGATCCTGCCGCCCCCCCCCCCCCCCCCCCCCTCCACCACAACTCCAGTTCCTATATGTGAAATATTATATTTTCAAGGAGAATCCATATAATATATATGATTTGAAGGCTTAAAAAACACTATTACGTTTGAAAAAAGAAAATTTCCTATATGTTGGATAATAAAATCCAAAGATATATAAAATCAATATCGATATGTGGTCGGAGATAAGAAAAACCCATATATAAGGACTTCTAAATTTTTATCGTAAAAAATAAAGACATACCCCGAAGACCATATTTTAAATTATGATTCGATTTAAAAGGATCTGAAAAGGGTTCATATAGCTCTGCGATTAAAGTAATTATGTTAAGAGCTTTTGTGTGGATAGAACTTTTGATTCAATTTGAGAGAGACATCAAACTATTAAGTCAAGTTATGAATTCGAATTCGTGTGCTAGGACTCATATGGTTAAGATGTGCAAACTTAAACGTTCGGCCGAGTGGCGGATTTTTGTTATTGACTGTTCCTATGTACATGCTGATACCGAATGGTAACGTATTACACATCACGTGTTACCCGATACATGCTAAGTGGAAAATAAATTACACTTAAGGTTCTTAGTTTATTCTACCGCCATCGAACCCGTCCTAAGTGTTAACACACCAAAAATAGATATCGGGTTAGAAGTGGAATCCTGTTGAATCCGAGGATGAAACGTTACCAAGACAAGAGATGCTATTGGAGGTTTTGTCACTCGCTCTCAAAAAGCATTATCTCTGAAAAATATTTTTAGGTGGAATAGATATAGGCTGGAATTGAGCCCAGACCTTCACTCCATCCTGGTAGTTCAAAGCACCGTCCACATTACTCCAAGGGGTTCTACACATGTTTCATGTACCTAAAATGACTTAATAAATTGTTATTATACCCAACCCCAACAGCAATGCAATGAATATTAATTTTTTTCCGACATTATTCAAATCCAATTATTCATAAACTCAATTTTGCTCGCTTTATTCCCTTGAAATTCAACCAGAAACCTTTTTTTGTCTATACCAATTGTTGCAGAATAACATCAAAATATAAAACTCGTGTTTAACTAACGTTCCTGGATGTCATCTCCATTGAAAGCCACCCTCACTCAATAGAAATTGAATTAAAAAAAATATAAATTCCACAATCGGAAATATGTCAAGCCAATTTATAAAAATGCACAAAAAAATCGACAGACAAACGTGGGTCTATATGTATAGAGAGCTAAAGCTAAAAACTGACAAAAAAAAAAAACCCAACTGACAACATCCTTCGACAAAATGCAAATAAATTGAATTTCAACTATTACCATCATTTAGGTGGGTATCCCTGGCGAAACAATATCTACAAAACAAACAAACAAAAATCAATCCCCTGACCCTAACCCCACCGCCCACAGCAACACATTTTCATATCTGTGAGGCCAGAAGGTATTTTTATAAAAAAAAAAAAAAAAAACAAGTTAAACATTTTGCTTTGTAGTTTTTTTTCCTCCATGCAATTTGTTTTATTACTTTAGAGACGGAAATATATTATATGTCCTTGATAAAAACTTACACACACCCACAAACACTTCGCATATAAATAGGATAGACAATTAAATATAAAAACAACTAATATTAAAAATAAGTATAAGAAAGTAAGTATGATGGGTATGTTTTAATATAAAAATATTGACAGTAAGACAGGATCAATTTAAATTTATTAAGAAATTCACAAAATTCCATCTTTGTTTAAAAAGGATCAAGAGTATAGGAACTATATCGGAGTTTTTTTTTTTTTTAAGTAAAGGATGAACAAAATTCCGATGCCGCTGCAATCGAAGTTATCTCATTTTCTTTGCTGTCAGAAGAAGTAAAAAATTCAACTCAAAAGGAATACAAAAAGTATGAAAAATTTTTAACGAGAAAAATCATTGAAGCACAATACATCGAATTTAACAAAAAAAAATACAGGGAGAAAAGGAGGTTTTTCATTTTATTCTTTCATGTCTTTTTAACACAAGTACCTACAAGCTAAACAAGAAATAATCTCTCTGTAAAAAAATTAGGACACTTCTAGAGGTTTTAAGATTTAGGTACACACAGTTTGTAGTGTATGTCTTAAATACCCTGAGAGAAATGCGGTTAGAGTAAATACCAATTTGGCAACATGGATTTAAGTTTACCTCGTCAATGTCTTAATTTCAGACAGAAGAGTGAAAATTTGAAAAAAAAATCTCTAAAGTTAAAAAAATTGACATTACTGAATTTTGATCTAGTACTTTCATTTATCGTCTTAAGTAAGTTATTAAATCTACCCTTAAATTATTATTAAAGTTTTTGGTTTTCTTGAGAAAAAAAAATGTGATATTTTAATAGTCTGTGGGTGTTTAACAAAATACAGGGTATTTACCGGGTATATATGGGGTTTTTCAATAAGAGCGCTACAAAAGTTTTTTTAAATAAAATAAAAACGGTTTTGGATATCAATAAAATTCTTTTTTCCTGTGAAAGTACGATGCCATTATGTATGGAACTCGATTTCTTTTGCATGGCCACCACGGGAACGCCTGCAGAAGTCCAGACGCTGAACCCAATTTTCGACGGTTTTCAAGCATAAATCGGCCGATACTGCTGCAATTTCACGTTCGATATTCGTACGAAGTTCATCAATCATCGCTGGCTTGTTGGCATAGACCATAGACTTGACGTAGCCCCACAGGAAATAGTCTAACGGCGTCAAATCGCACGACCGAAGCAGCCAAACGACTGGACCATTTCGTGAGATAACACGTTCTCGAAACTTGGTTTCCAATAAATTGATTGTGACATTCGCTGTGTGGCTTGTGGCGCTGTCCTGTTGGAACCACATGTCCTCCAAGTCCATTTCATATAATTGGGGCCAAAAATATTCGGTTATCATTGAACGGTAACGATCCCCATTCACAGTAACGTGCCGGTCTTGATCATCACTGAAGGAGTTCGGCCGAATGACGCCGCCGGCCCATAAACCACACCAAACCGTAATTTTTTCGGGATGCAATGATGACTCATGGAGTACGTGTGGATTGCTGCCTGACCAATACCGCATATTTTGTTTATTGACGAAGCCATTCAGCCAGAAATAAGCCTCATCGCTGAAGATGACGTAGCGCTCTTAACGTTGAGGCCACTGACTCCAAATTTCGGTAGTAAATTTTAATAATTTCGACTCGTTGTTGGCTCGTATATCTTTCCATCATGAAATGACAAACCTTACTGAAGAGAAATGTCAAAAGAGCGGCAAGAAATATGGCGTCGTTTGCTGTCTCTGTTGTTCTACTTTCGTAGCGTTCCTGTTGAAAAACCCTTTACTAAAATGTCGTTTTTCGATTTTCCTACAACAATATCAAACATGAAACAACGCTCCGATATTGGGGTAATTTTTCAAAAATAAATAAAATAAAACCCCAATTTGACTTGTTCATATGGATTTTAGAATTCAAAAATGAAATAAAACCCCAATTTGTACCTAATTGCAAAAATTGAAATAATTATCATAGAAATACTTGGAACTTGGATTGTATCCTGTACAATTTGTTTGAAAAAAGTATACTTTGTAGGTCTGTTGCCCTTCAGCAATCGACGCTGATTATATAATTCGAGGATTTGTCTGGTCGACGAATAGATGTGAACAGCAATAACAATTTAAAGAGGTGTGTGAAAATCCTTTCTGCCTATGTCTGAAGTTTTTATATACATATTTTCTCACTTTTTATCTGCAAACTGACATATCAAGCTTGTAATCAAATTGAAATGGCTGCCGAGGACTCTCATTTTCATAGGATAATTCACGAAGTATAGCAGCCGTGAAAAAATTAACTTTTTTTTCACCTCGGTTATTCATTGAAACATGAATGCTAAACAGCAATGTGTTTGTGAAGAACAATGAAATTTAAGCATTTTTAAGTTAATAAGGCATAATGAAATGAGGTCCCAAATAGTTTTTGAAAAATAAAAAATTATAATTTAAGGCTTTAAAAATTATATTGGGGTCTTATTTCATTGGACCTTAATTTCTTAACAAAATAGGGTCCCAAAAAATTAAATAATTCTAAAAAAACTGAAATATACCACCAAAATTTAAAGAAATTAATAGTTGTTGTTTTGTATGCTTATTTTTTGGGGTCTAATTTAATATTATTTTTTTTGTTAGGGTTTTATTTACTGGGGCCTAATTTCGCCAAGCCAATGCTGCAGGCTTTAACCGGAATTAGTTCTTCTAGGAAAAAAAAGTAATAGAGAAACATCTACCTCTGAGCATGGAAGACAGAAAGTAAGAAAAAATCAGACGGTTAAGTCTATAGAGGGCTGTTACGCCTGGGGTAATGTTCGAAAGTTCAACCCAAGGATAAACGATTTTCCAAGCCTACAAGTCCAGAATAGAAGAAAAAAAAAACAAAAAAGTTTGTATCGATGGAGCGCGTGATGTAAAGTGACGTCAACCTGGTTAAAAGGCCCGATGATAGTCTTGCGTATTTGCCTTGGATGGAGTATACAGACGAGGAAAACCTCACGAACGGTTTGGGAGCGGCCTCGATTTTATATGGTGTGCGTAACCGGGGCGGCTGGCTAGAAGCTTGAGTCAATTCTTCAAGATTTTCAAGAAATAAAAAATAAAAAACTTCACAATTTTATGTTTTTTCAGAAATGTACGTATTAAAAGATTTTTGAAAAAAGGATATTCCTCAGTTTTTTATTTTCTCAAAATCTATAATATAAAGGGCATTGGAATTTCATGCCAGAGGCTTGAAGTTCAATCCTCGTCCAGGCAAACAAATTCTCACTTCGATAGAACTGCCTTTTGCGAGTTAGTGACTTTCCCATGAACAGAGTGCCTCTTATTTTAACCGTTCGGTTTCTTTATAAGACTCTAAGAACACTTGGCTCTCCGTCTCGTAGTGCAACTAATTTATTTCACTAAGGGCCTATTTCGCAATTTGTGAACCAAGTTCTGATTAGTTACCCGACATATTATATGTAAATATTGGTACAGGTTCATTATAAGTATAAAAATAAATTTAGGGTGTGTAATCCATTCAGGAGGGTCAAAAGACAATATTATTAATTTTGTTCCTGATGATGTGAACTTATGACCCTGTGCAAATATTTATGTGTCGGATAACTAATCAGAACTTGACTCACACATTGTGAAACAGGCCCATAGTAGTATAACGGAATAGAAAAAAAACACCTTATCCTTTTTTTTATTAAATAGGTTCCGGTATTAAGTATTTATCAAAAAATTGTTTTAGCCGTGTATTTCCCCATCAAACGGGGTACACAAAACAAGCCAGTTTTCATTAAGCCTGCGTGTTTCCAATAAAAAAGATTTCACTATATAAACGTAGTTTAACTTTATAAACGTATCCACATAACTTATTTACTTAAATAGTGAGGCAACTATATACATATGTATGTATGTATGTACCTACAGAACCCGAACCAATAAAACGAAAGGAAAAAAAAATGTTTGCCATCATTTTCATGCTCCGACAAACAATCAAAATGCTTTCGCACGTTCTATCCGCCACCATTTTTACCTGCCTGTGATAAAAGAGGACAAAATGACAAAATGAAATACTGAACGTCACATAATAAAGACACAATTCAACATAAAAGAGGGAAAAAGAGCCTTATCCAAAAGTAACAACGCCGTCACGGTCACAGTTAAAGGATAACTCTGCATCACGGACCAATGTCTTCGGAGTTAGACAAACGCATTTAATGTTTATCACCCCAACTAAACGACTTTTCTATGCCTCCATCTCTAGGACAGAGAATGAGTTGACAAAAAAAAAATCGAATAAAAAAACAAAATTCTGAAATCGAAATAAAATGGTGGTGTGTGCCTCCTTATACTTATAGTGATCCTGAAATTATGTGGACTGAGATTGGAAATGTCCTTTGTCTGGATTTCTAGTAGGTATATCTGCTATTATCGACACATCGAAGTACGTTCGAAGAGGAGCGAAACAAAAACCATTCAACCAGTATGAAATTCAAATTGCAAGGTGTCTTTTTGCCAATGTGAGTGAGTAGGGTCCTGAAGCTCCTGGAACTGCCATTTTTGCTGATGTGGCAGAGCATGGCATTAGGCTTAGAAGACCAACTACAACTAAAAAATATCAACCAGCAACAGGAGAACGATTTTCTATTTTTCTCCGATTTTTACAAATACCTTGTTCCGGTTGCTAACATTCAACTCTATACCTGGCAGCTATAGCAGTAAGATCCTGCCTTACAAGGACTATTAATGTCGAACAATATAGGTATACGAATTTCTATTTTTACGTGTTTTATTTTTTTTTACTATTGTTGTTTTTAGATCTGCCTATTATTTTTTTTTTTTTTCTTTTTCTGTCAGGTATTTTGGTTAAATTTTATTCACAGATACAGTTCGACATATACAAAATCACTTGGAAGGATATGTGTCCTTGTTCTTGCCTATATCTGACATTACATTTGCATGTTCCATTTAGAATAATTGTTGAGGTTGTGTCATCATACCTGTAAAGAAAATAAAAATAAAATGTTTGCATTAGATTTGGCATTCGATTGCAGAGAGGGTTGATTTTGATCATATTAAAATGTTAAAGGGTTAAAGGTTTTTTGTATTTTTTATATAATTTCTATAGGAAGAAAGGGTAGGATATATCAATATATTTTTAGAATGAAATAAAAGCTATAGGGTTGGTGATCGGAGACAAAAAAAAAAAGAAAGCCTCATGTAATGGATTATTGCTAATGAGAATGTCCATTAGGATATGATGCTTAGTTGTCGGAAAAAGTAAATTGTGTTGACCCAAATAATAAGCTTTGAAAATATGCATTTAATATTTTGTGCTGAATATGGGGATGGAATTTGTGTTGGTTTAATCAATAGAAAATACATTATGTATTCAAAATGTTATTTTTAGTTTTCTGAAAATTTTATAAAATCAGTTGTTATAGCCAGTGGACTGGAAAATTTGTTTTCATACTTCCTAAATATTTTCCATTATCATATGTCATGACTATAATCATTTTCACATACCTAACTTAATTATCATAGATACAATAAACAGAAAATTATATCACATAAAATAAAATGTAAAATATGCACGAATGAATCGCACCAACTTCATATTGTGGTTGGAAGCTCTAACGTATAGGGTTAGCAAGATATTGGAAATATAATGAATGGTAAGGATTCATTTAAGTATCTAATAATATTGGTAACACGAAAATGTGAAACAGTTCAAAATTGCTTTGAATTTATTTAATATCATACAAATATTTGTAGCGATTGTAAATGCAATATTGCTTTGACAATTCAGAAGAACCTACGTAGTTGCAAAACCATAAGAAACATGACTGGAGCTATTAATAAGGCATACAGGAATAACTCATAAATAAGACAATAATTAAAATCAGATCTAAAAATCGTGAGAACCATTATACACTCGCGAGCAAAAAAATGTAATCACCCCCTTTCGCCTTTTAAACAACAATCGCGATGGATACAATTTGTATGCTTAAATGATCATGGTCTTGTTTTAAAGCAGGGAACTTTAGACTTTGAATTGAGGGTAAAACATAAAAATCCATTGGATAGTTTTCGTGTTATCGCTCTTAATTACGAATTAAACAAATTATAGTAATTTAGGTTGCCACGATTAGAAAGCATTGATTAGTTATATATGCGCACATTATTGATTTTTTAATATAGCTATGCTGTTAAAAGTGAATTGTCATCATTAAGCCTCCTAATCTTGGAAAGAAATGGATAACACAACTGTAGAAGTTGCTCAAGTTGTCACACTACTTCGACAAGGAATGAACCAACTTGCTGTGGGCCATCACCTCCATCTAAGCTAATCTTATCCTGTATATCGAAGATCTACAGAAGGTTCAGCGAAAGTGAAGAGTTTGTGCAAATGCAAGGATCTGGAAGTCACGGGTGTACCACTGAGAGAAATGTCAGATTCATAGTATTGACTTCTCTGCAAAATTGTCATTTGAATAGCGTTGACGTCTAACAACAGCTGAAACAGGTACGAGGAAGAAACGCCACTGAATGGACACGGACAGTTATGAGAAAACTTAAAGGAGCAGAAACATCCTGTAACGGGACCGAATTTAATTTCAAATAACAGAAAAGCTTCACTACGATTTGCTCAAGCGCATTACGATTAGGAAGTCGAGCAACGGAGTCGAGTTAGGTTCTGGGATAAGTGCAAAATGTGTCTGTATGGAAGCGATCGTGTAGAAAGAGTATACAGACGACCTGGCGAGTGATTTACATAATTCTGTTTTGAAGAAACCGTGGTTTACGAAAAAGCTAAAGCGAGCTGGTTTTTGTGACTGGTTGTTCAACTCTGGACCGGTATATCCCCGGATGGATTTATTGGCAAAGATTTCGTATTAATGCACGATAATGCTCGATGGCACACTGCACGGGGAACGGTCGAATTCTTTAGGGAAGTTGGTATTGCCATGATGGGCTGGCCGGCAGGCGCTAAGCCCGGACATAAACCCTATCGTGCATTTGTGGGACGAGCTTAAACGAAGGTTTAGGGCTAGAAATCCAGCTCCTGAAACAATTAATTAACTGGTAGGCGAATGGGAAAGAAAAAACGTTTATAAACCGCAATTAGAACAAAATACTGAAACAATAAATTACACTTGACTTTGTTTTAAATGTTTAACTTTCAAACTATATATACTCCCTGTTCCAATTTCAATTTGTTTTCCTAACATTTTTCATTTATGACGATTATTACCTCTTTTAGTACTAAACTGATTGATTTGTTTTTAATCTTTATTTTAAGCTTATGGTTCAAGCTCTTTAACAAAAGACGAAACCATAACCATTCATGTACTTACAAAATATTTTAATTACATCGAGAGCAATTATTGTCTTTAGCAACAGGTCAATTCCATTTTTTTGCTCGTGAGTGTACAAAGGTATCGAAAACTATAAATTTTTTTTTTTTGAAAAACTGGAATGAACAAAAATTGAAGCTTATGCAATTTACACGAAATAATTCTTAATTTTTTTTTTCGGTAGGAGCAATATAGATTTCAAGAATACCTTGCGCAAACACTTATTACTTATTTGTCAAAGAATTTATACATGTCAATTAACAAGGACCTGCTGTTGTGGTACTCGCGCACTAGTTTACTTTTGATTTTAATAAATACCTAACTTAAATAGACCGCTAAATATATATATAATATATATATATACCTACTTCAAATGCATTTTTACCTAATGCAGATTTTAAACACTTTGGGAAAATATTTAGATGCTCTGGTCAATTGCCATTAAATGATTTTATGCAATATTCGCCTGAAGAAATTTCAGATTAATGATGAGTCTTTCCTTCCTTGCAATGCAAAACTATTCTGTCGAAATTTTGAATATGAATATTCTTTGTCCTGCGAATGAAAATTACTTGAATATGAATGCGTTGTCGGGGAAGAGGTGTGTGTTGAAATGGATATAATGTAAAAAGCAGTTATGCTTATTATTGCTCTAAGGCATATCAAATTCCTTTCGGTCTAAGTGTCATAACCGACCACGGCCACGGTTCATCCTGGGCCAGACCAAATACATATAAATATATATCTATATTTAAGAGCCATCACAGAGTTTAGTCATATTTGTACACACACAACAGAGATACAGCTTAACGTTCTTTACATTTAGCAAGGGACATTAATTCGCATCTGGTGAACTCCATGAATATTATCCGTGAAACTGTGTCCTTGTTCACTGACGAAACTCTGCGTATCTTTAGACCAACTATTTAGTATAAAGTTTTCATAGTAAATCAAAGGAAGAAGTATCCTTATTCCTTGCTATGTTGATATATCTACATATACATACATTAACATTCTGTTACTCTGCGTCTCTACATAATATGGATCGCTAAACTAAAACTATATATATTTACTTGTTTAATGCTCACGATTATGTTGATGCCGATGACAGCGCGCTCAATGACGGCAACAACGACAACCACGACGGCAAAGGACGGCGACGATATGACGGTCTGATGTTGGGGCGGCGCGCCGGCCGCGGTGGTGTTGATGATAATAATGACGAATTTCGCATAAATGGTTATTATTATGTTTGCGCATTACAAACACACTTGAGTGATTTTCCACTCACACTATAACAACTTCATCTCTGGGTCCTTCTTTATTTTATCATCGTAAATTAATCTCTAATGTTTGGCACATATACATAATGTATATACATACGTACTATGTACGTACATTCCATGGATTTGTTTTTTTTGGAGCAATAAATATTCCAACTATAGGACAGATTATGCATAAATACAGTGCTGTTAACAAAATTTCGGCAAGTAGGTACCTACATAAATATTGGTTTTGTGTGAAAAAAATATTTCGATGTTGTAATCAAAACATAACACTACGATGATCGGGAAGTTCAAAAAAGTTGTTTTCGTCAAAGCATCCATCGGCGTCAGTCAGTGCATTTTTATGGCATTGCGTTTGTGGGTCTATGTGTCTGTGCCATCTGTCCGTCCACTGTTATTTGGGCTACGGCTTATACGATTTGCTTTAAATTTGTTACAGAGCATTTTTATGTTATTTTTATTTTATGCTTTCCTATCAAACAACATAATTTATTTATTTATTTTTTTTTTTTTTGAAAACGGCTTTAACGATTTTGATTAAACTTCATACCCACGGTATAATTCTACAAACTTTATAGAAAATTGAACTTTAAACAAATTATAATGTGAGAAATATGCTACTTTTTGCTTTAATAAATTTCTATAAACAGTGTTCTAGTGAAATAGCCAGTTGCATTCCTCCCCTTAAACAATTCAACCGTAATACTTGCGCTTCTAGGAATGCCCATCAGTTTACCCTTGAGCCCAACTTCGGACGTACTGTTAAGTACAGAGATTCTTTCCTAAGTCGGACTACACGAATGTGGAATGCTCTACCCAGCACGATTTTCCCCTCCCATTGTGATCTCCAGACATTTAAAACTAATGTGCATCGGTATCTCCTTTTCAATCCCCTCCAATCTACCTAATCGCTCGTGCTGTGTATATCATATTAAGGGTAGTCACAACCCCTTTAGTGCGCGCTAAATTAAAAAAAAAAATAGCTTCGATAGAAATAAAACATCATATCTCTGTGATACGTGATGGAAACATTTCCACTTAAATACGTTTTAAAAATGTTGACACGAAACAGTGCAAGTTAAAAATTAAATGTTGGATGGGTCATTTGCTGGTATATTTTTAAAATAGCAGCTAAATTAGCTGGGAGAGTAATTTGAATGAATGTATGTTTATTGCCGCTCTAATCGGAGAAAATACCACTTTACACCTAAACCTACAAAAATTAAAAAAAAAAAAAAAAAATATGGAAATATGATTAATTAGTAAATTTTAATTTCAGATAGAAAACTGACTTCTTGTAAAAACTTCGAACAGCACTGTATGGCATATGTAGTTAATTGTATCTTCATAATAATTATGTAAATACTCTGAAGAACTTTTCGGTATAAGCGTTGTATAATGTGTAATGTTTATGAACAAACACAAGGCAATAATTAAATACACAAAACCCATATATGGAAATATCCTTTTCCATGCCTAAGTAAAGGTATAATTATTCATCTCTACAAATATGACAGATATTATAATATATACTATAATATAATAAAGGACCAAAACAACACATCCTCCGCGAAATATGTATGTAACTCGCATTAAATGGAATGGGTAATTCAGTCGAACCGTTATATCTATAGAACTAGAACAACTCGTCTTCGTGTCGAGGTTCTAAAAAGTAACTGGTGCGTGGAATGACGTATTTGATGATGATTACGGGCGGACATAGAGAGCGGGAGACAACGATGATGGCAGAAAATCACAAAACTTAGTCGGAAAAGTTAAGTCAAATGAAAACTCATAGATAAGAGTAAAAGATAATTTTCTGAAGAATTGCGCAAGTGAAATTCCCGTTTAGGAAATTACATCGAGAAGAAGGAATTTCCATTGGTTATACCTCTACTTCGGTATAGTAGGTATAGCCAAAGGCATTAATAGCAAATGGCAGCAGAAGCGGAATTTCCCGCAATGGCGAAATGCTGCCATCTGTATCTGATTTGGGATAATACGCTTAAGATTGAAGAAGGGCATAAGCAGAATTCTTAATGATAAACCGACAGAAATGGACTTATGGGAATTTTCTCTAAAACTTTTATACATTTATAGGTTTAGATTATATACTGAATATGTTCCTATATATACCTACAACCTACGTGTCTATTGGTATAAACATACAAATACATACCTTTATGACCCGTGTTTGAGTTTAACTACCCTTAAGGTAATTGAAAAAGGGTTGAAAGGAGATTCATGATAGTTTATTATTCATTTAAGTTAAACTTGTGAGCCATGGGAACATAGGAATAATGTTGATTTGAATTTCTTTAGATGGTTTAACTTTCTCGAATAGCCAGCAGCTATTAATGAATGAATAGTTAAAAGAAGCTTGTATACTGTACAACAAGCGGTTATACAGCTTATACGTATGTATATGTATATGGTAAGAAATAATTATTCCAATTTATGTGCAGTTTTCATGTTTTGCCCTCCAAAAAAATGAATAACAAAAACCTTTTGAGTTCTGAAAGAAGAAATTTTTACGTTGTTGTTTGCGTATAAATACAAAAAAAGACTGAAACTGATTTTTTTCCAAGCTGCATGCATAATAAATAAATTACTAGTTTCAGTTCGACGTCAGAGTAAACTATATATATGGACCATGAAATAATTGGAAGAAAACCGAATATATCTCTATGGATTTGAAGAAGCAATCTTAACCTAACACGTGTTCGATCTTACAAATAATTATAGTGTATACATTTTATGTCTCCTAAGGCCCAATTTTTCAGTGGTGTGTTAAACCAGAGTTAGCTGACTTTAAAAAGTAAATTAATCCATAGTTAACTGAAGAAGCAGTTTTTCGGTGAAGGATGTATGTAAAACGACTGAATTAATCCTGAGTATACTCACCAAACTTGATGAGTTAACTTTAATCTCATACTGAAAAACTGGACCTTAGTTCTTTAAAAAATTGCATTAATTTCCATTAATGCGGGTCTTAAAAAGATAAAGGTACAGTAAGTGGCCCAGATATGGCCCAGCCTTGACTTTTTTATAACTAAAAGTTAAAACAGTCAGTTTTTTTTTGTATATTTACTAGATTTTTGTTTAATACTTAAAGAAATTATTTTATAATCAGCCTTGATAACATAAAATATAAAAATCAACTTAACTTAAAATAAATAAGTAAAAAACTAATTTTAACAATTTTCAAAATATGGTGGTGTGAATGGTACATGCGGTGAACCATATTACCCACACATTGTCACTTTAAAAAATATATTTAAAATTTTGGTTTCACATAAAGAATCCAATCTCGAGGGTCAGCGCAGTAGAGACTCAGGTGGTGCAAACAGGTGGGAGAGGACCTCAACCTGGAGACATCTAGATTAGTTAGGGACCGAGCTGGCTGGAGAGGCATGTTGGATGAGGCCCTGGTCCATTGTGGACTGTAGCACCACCTTAAGTAAGTATAAAGACATATATCTAAGCACAACAAAGTTTTAAGAAAATAATAAAATATTTGCCCAAAATTAAGTGTAAAAACTTTACCAAAAAATTATATGGAAAATGTTAAAAAAAATTAAAACCGCCTATTCTGCGCCTCCTATGCTATTCCTGCGCCTGAGTCTCCACTTTATTTATATGTAGTATATTAAAACCTTTAATGGTATGTTCGAAATGAATGCACAGAGGGTTACGTACGCTCTTCCAGTAAGGAAATATTACTGGGTAGGCCATATTATCAACATGAGGCATATTTGACGCTCTAACTATATTATGTAGAGTGTAGACTTACATTGATATTATTCACTTCGGGTATTATTGGACTTTAAATCCAGATTTAATAAATCTATACCCATATTATCCTTGTCTATAATAATCTAGATATTTAAATATTTTACTTTCTTAAATGGCGTCCGGGAAAGATATTCAGAAATAATTCTATAAATTAAGCTCATTAGTTCTTGAATATTTTCAAAACTACTTTTAGAATTTTGTCAAATAGCAACAGAAGTGCTTTCCGAAAGATGATGAAAGATGTATATGGAAAAATAAATATTGCTGAGTATAAAAAATAAATAAATTTGGTGCCCGAGCAACACGGGAATTTTATTATTATTTTTTTTGGTTGCCCTCAGTGACGTACAACTCTTAGCCATTCCATTGTGTGTGTTTGCAGGAATAGAAGGTGTTTATTGAAGTCCGTATACTGATAATTATTGAATTTCCCACTTTGTTTTTAAATTAATGGCAATAATACATTTTATATCGCTTCAAATACCATTTAAAATATTAAAAATCTGAACCAAAACTAACTTCTGAAAGCACTGTGAAATAAAACAAAATAAAATAATTTTTTAAATGGCGCCCGAGCAACACGGGAGTTTTATTATTATTATTTTTTTTTTTTGTAATGTCTTTTGGATTTTTTTGGGCGTTTGTCTTGTGTATTTTTCTTTGCAATAGGTGGATATTTTTCGAAAGTGACCCTGTTTCAGCAAACAATGTTCAGCTTGAAATTCATAGCATTTTAAGCGCCTACAAAGACAGAGGGCAGGCTCATTGTTCGCATAATTTCTATTTTTACTTCTTCATTTTTCCTTCTTGCTTTTGCGAAAAAAAAAACAAATAAATCCGTCAGTTGATTGGAGAAATTTCAACGATATTCCAACGCACTACCTATTACACCAAGTGGAACTACAGGTCGAAATTTGAAATATTTCATTAAAACCTTGAATTTATTTTTACAAGAAATCAATATAGAATAACATATGACATTTATATATCAAGTTAACAGAGTTAAGAAAATATGATTTCCGATTGAATGATTTTGAAGCCTCTAGACTAATTACCTCAAACCAAAGAGTATTATAGCCCATGAATTTTGAAACTTCCAGGATCCAAACTTATGCCATAGTTTTTTCGAATAATAAATAAACTCATGAATTATTAACTCCAACTTAACCTTCAACAAATTTATTCCTTGTACTTATAGCTATTAAACATAATCATTTTTTTTATTCGAATTTTATTCAAACACGCATTTTAAAAAAGTTTCTCTTTGTTTAGAAAAGAATATGTATTTTCGCTTACCTAAATAATTTTAATGAAAACACTTTTCATTTATGGTAATATATATCTACAAAAAAGACCATATTTTCGTATAACTTCCTCGCTGACAAAAAAAGAAGAAAGTACAATAAATCACTCTGACTCTAGTCCGAAACCTCAAACTATCAAAAATATGATAACTTGACTTCCTTAGTTAATTCTGTGAAGTTTGTTTTTTTTTTTTTCTCTGGCAAAAACATATTTTTTGGTAGATACCTAGTCTATGTAAGTATATATCCAAAAGGACGAACCAAAAAAAAAAAACAAACCCATTAATAAATCATCAAACAAATTACACCCAGGCATTAGTAAAGAAACCATGCAAATTTATATCATGATGAATATTCATGGAGGAATGCTTTTTTGGCAACAGGATGATAAATCTGGAACCATATCAAATTCCGGCCAGAACTGTAAATTCAACAAAAAAAAAAAAACACACAAACAATTAAAAAAAAAACTTTCATCTTTTTCGTGTGTTGGACAGGGACAAGCTTCAGGCAATGGAGAAGTAGAAGTGCTCCTCCGTGCGTCGGTCGTTCGATGTCCATCACAAATTGTTAAGTTTCATTTTCTTTCGTTTATAATTGCACAAAATACAAAAGTGAATCATAACGAGAACGACAAACAGTCAGCCAGAACATGCGCCACATTGAATCATTTGAATTTAAATTTAAGAAGCGTGAAACTTTTCCAGCGCACGAAGCGGTGCGGCGGCGGGCGTGTAGGAAATAATTTTATTTTCATTATTTTTTTCCAAAATTAAATCATTGCATGGAATTGTGCCAAATTGATAAATGGACGTATTAAATGGAACGCACCCAACTACTATATACACAGCGCTCAGCGCTACAAAAGGACCCCAAGCCCAAGAGTGCGGAATTAAGATTGGAGCCAATTAGACATCATCTTTGGAACATTATCAAGATATTGTGCAAAGGCTTTTGTGTGTGATTTGCTTTTTCTGTTTGTGCGTGGTCGTTATAATTTTTTTTTCTTCTATTTTTATTATTTCATAAAATATATATGTTTATATTTTTAACTTTATTCTCTGTTAAATAGAAAGAGGAAAAGAGATAGAGAATGAAAGAGGTCCTTGAGAGCAAAAATTAATTTGATTTGACAATTTAACGCTATAAACTTTGGCAAGAGAAATTATTTTCATTTCAATTTGATTTCGAAGTGATAGAAATTAATGGATTGAACAAGAGTTCTTAAGTGCGATTAAAATTGGTTTAATTTGGAGCAAAAGAGAACCAGAGGGAAATGCAGGAAGCAATTAACAAAAAGGATAGATTTAGTTTGGTGTGAAAATGACGGAGCTACAATTTAATGGCTTTTTATATTTTCAAATTACTTTACACGATATAACTTTTTTTTGTAAAGTTTATGTACATAGTGATAAAGTATAAAATGATGTGATTGAAGTCTTTAAATCAGAGTGTCTATTTATTATCTGCTGCAGAAAAGCTTAACACTAAATTGTCAAGAGAAATTATTTAATTACAAACAAAATTGCAAGATTTATAGGCATATCTTCATGTATACAGAATGCAACATTCTAAAAGCAGGGGTCGAATTACCGCATCATTATCGAGTTATATACGTGACTGATTTATATGAGTTTGGCATTACTGCCAAACTGGAGTCATCATCCACATACATTTTACTCGTTCATTCGATCACTGATGGCACTCACTCGATCAGTCACTGATGTGGTAATTTGTCCCCTGTTGTTTCAGTGGATACGTTAACGAAGAAAGAAAAAAACAATTAATTTTAAAGCGAAAGGCGAAAGTGGGTTGAAGAAGCACCTGTCCAGATATATGGGTTATATTTGGCAGGATTGTAAAAGAATCCAATCTTTTGTGACTAGAGTCCTTAAAAATCATTAATTAAATTCAATTAAAAGATTGCATTCTTTGACTTAAATTTAAGACTTCGACTTTAAATTATGGAATCACCATTCACTTGACATCGAAAAGATTGTAATCATTTTTTTTCCCATTCATTTTACAGCAATCAATTGAATGCAGTCTTTCGGGAATTCATGCATTCTTTGCAGTCGTTTCCATTCAAAGAAGATCGTATTCATGTAAAACTTTGATATCTGGTGAATTTAAATTTTATTTGCTACTGCAGTCAGGTTAGATGGGGCGACAAATTTAGTTTTTCTTGCATGAAAGAATAAACTAAAGACTTTGACTTTGTAGTAAGGAAGAGTTCTGTTTTAACGACAGTATGCAGAGGATTGAGTTTTGAAAGACGTGGTTTCGTGATCAGAATTTAACTATCCCTAAAGTTGTAATTTTAAATCACGATTTGAGTCTAGAATCGAATATGAAAAGAAAATGATTTCACTTAAGTTAATCGTTGATGGTTTTAGTAGAAGTAGGTATCAGGAATAAGATCCTAGAGTTAATATTTAACTGAGATAAAAGCGTGGAAGAACAACTCCTTAGAAGAAGAAGAATTTGCAATCCAGACTTGGTCGTTTAGTAACTGTATAAGAGTGTATTGTACCGTTACTTTCAATTTTACCAGTCCAAAAGATTTTTTTCATATACGTCTTTATTTCAGAAGTAATAGCCATAACACTTTCTAGCAGAGTTTGATAATAATTGATATCAAACTGTGCTCCAAGTCAACTGAAATCAAATTGGCTTGCTTTATATTTAGTTAACTGGCAATGAAGGTTATTTTGACGGAAGGCGTAGCAACCGAAAGCGAGATACGATTTCTTTTTTTTATTTGTTTAGAAATTATCAAAGATGTTTACTATATCTTTGGGACGTTGTTTTATTTTTTACTTTTAATCAAACAATTCAATTATGACTTTTTTTTATTTTTTTAAAAGGTTTTTAAGTTTGGTTAAATTGTTAGAAAAATGATTTTACAAAAAATTCGCATTGACTTTTCTAAGGAGCATAGTGACCTAGTTGTTCACGTTATATTGTGAATCGGTGTATATGACAAAAATAAAACATAGAAAATTTTCAAGGAGCCTGATTAAAAACTTCAAAAAAAAAAAAGAAAGAAACATGTTGACATGCAATTCAGGCTGTTTCAGTGCCCCAAGCCAATCAACCTCCATTCAAAATAATGTCTGTCTATCATTCAAGTTTTTTCCTAAGGCATTTTCATCATCATAACATCAGCCACATACATATAGCCTAGTTGTGATGTGTGCCATATGAACTATACAAGTATATTATATCCTATATCCCAAGGGTGACAGCAAACATTACATATGTATATCTAACAGTATAACCTACTCAAACTCAATTCAATTTCATTTCCAACATCAGAACTTCTATTCAAGATATCTTAAACCCTTTTCCTGGCGCATTTCCTTTTCCTCAAAAAACACACATCAAGTGCATACATATACATATATATGTACTTAAATATCATTTACCCAATAAAAGTGCACTACACATACATATATATTGACTTCAATGAAATACAAAAAAATGTATGTGTGCTGTGTGCATACAGATGCAGTGAAGGTACATAAACACTTGAAGACAAGAATTCACTTTAAGTCGGAGCTTAAGGACGCAATAAGAAAGAAATAGATAAAATCGGGACAAAGAATAAATGAAATTAGGTAGGTATCCTCTAACATCAAATACCGGAAATGGAATTTAATTTTAAACTTTTACTGCGGCTTTAGAAGTTCATAATGTTCACTACAAACTATTATACCTACCTGTTTCTACTTCCCTCCCTCTATATGAAAGGAAAAGTTTATTGAAAAAAAATAACGACTTTCATATACCTATATAACACTGCGTACAGGTACCTACTTACATACCTATGACAAGAAGTGGGTACGACAAACGTTTTACTCGTAAAAGGACTTTTTTTTGTATGCAATTTGTGTGTGTGTGCGGTTTTACGCACGTATCAACAAGAACTCCTTGAAATTCATGGAAGTAATTTTCTATTGCTCTTTGTCACCTTCGAGTTGAATCTTTCCTTCCGTTCCTTTACTTTGCTCATAAAAGATGAAAAACACCCAAGCAAGGTCGTTAAATAGGTATGCTTGTGCGTCGTACCACCTACTCTCACGTACGTACATAATAAAATAAAGCACTATCACACCTTATAACATAGTGCCACATGTGGTTCCGGTTCCGGTTCGAGTGTCGCATTATGGTTGCTGCCAAGGTGCTAGGCAGCTTCAGCTACATTTAGGAATGTTCAAAACCAGATAAATTAGGGAATATAGGGTGAGCTGAGGAGCATCAGGCTTTTGATAAGATATAGGGAGAGCCTGTGGGTGTAGTGTCGGATGGATTTGTTGTGTGCTGATGATTTTGCAGTTGATTTTGTTGCTGTTCTTATTTGGTGACATTTACGTTGTTATCATAATGGCAAATAACAAACTAGATTGATATATATATTTAAGCCACAACACCTACACTATACCTGCAGTCCTACAGTCCGTTTCGGAATTAAATATCTTTCACGAAAATTTGGACAATAGTTACCTCATCTTTCTTTACCTACTCATTTAAATAGAGCCAGCCATTGTAAAAAAAAAATTATTTTCATTTTTAATACAGCATACCTTCTATTCTCCAATTCTTAAAAAAAAGGAGACTTTTCCAGATTTAGAAATAACTTTTCAACTTTTAAACAGCTTTGAAAAAAAAAAATTTCTAGCCTTAACCTACAGCAGTGGAGTGTGATACTCATTCATAATGTACCTTTCATCACTCAACTCTTTGTAGAAAAACCACAAACTCCTCAAAGAAGCATCTTATTTCCCGTTTTGAGGTTGAAAGCTATTACTTGAGGAATCTTCAGTTCGTGATGGCATACATTTAAGTTGATGAGGGTTAAGATGTGTACCTATACATTTATAGAGTTTTGGATAAAATGGGAACAGGAAATCTACAAATATAGTTTATGTAGGCAGCATATATCTGAGTGTATGTCCTTTACCTCTACTGAGGGTGTAGACGTGCCCTAGAACACAATATATATAGTAGTACACAATTAATTATTCTAGGTATATCAAAGCAGATGTGGTTGAGAAATATGTAAATGTTCTCAACGAATGTAAGGTGAATTTTTCAACTAAAATTTATGAAGGCTATTATAGCAGTTTATTGAAATATGTATAATTGACATTATAAGCTGTTTAAAAGAAAACAAGTAGCCAAGCACCTAGGTATATATCAAGACCTAGTTGAAAATAACAATACCGCCTTTTATTTATTTTTGTTAATATTTGACTTGCATTGCAGCCTTCGCTTTAATTGCAGAGTTAGTCAGACAGCCAACTTCTAGCGACCTCTGGCTGCTATGGCTCTACAAAAAAGTATCAAATGATATATGTTGTAACTTTCAAGCCGAATGCTCACAAATTGCAGACGTTATAATGGGGTTGTGTTGGACTCCGGGATCTTAGCACTTCATAATGTGGGATATTCGCAAACAAACTAGGTTTAGCAGCGCATTTGTGGGATATTTAGAAAAAAAATAATGCCATCTAAAAGGCCAGTAATTGTCCAAAAAAGTTCAACTATTTTCAGAAATTTGTCAGCCATATAAAATTATTAATTAATGCTTTATGTTTTTAAGGTCATAAGCGATTTAAGGCATCTTATTTGTGGGATATTCGCAAAAAAAGGTTTTAGTGGCCATACAAGAACAACAAGATTCAGTAATTGGGTCAGCCATAGATTTGATTTAGTTAAACAAATTTTCAAAGTTTTTTTTTTAAATCGCGTTGGTTGTGACCTTTAACAAATCTTCAAAATTTCAAAAAAAAAAACTTATGGCTGACCAATTACCGACACTAATTGACCATTTAGGAGAATTTATTACGATTTTGACGATTGGACGATTATATAATTTTTTTTTTTTCGAAAATCCCAAAAATGAGCTGCTTAAAATCGTTGATGACCTTGAAAAACTTTAACTATCGATAACAAATTTTCTATGGCGCTGACAAATTTCTGAAATTACACTCTGTTCAACAAAAATTGTCAGTACAAGGAAGATAGGTCGTTTGCCTCTCAGTCTGCATTGCATTGTCTTGCATTAACCTGTCCCTCATTAAAGATCTCACAGGGTTTCCGTATAGTTTAAGTTATAAAAATAACCCTTGACAATTCACATACTCAACTTCATAAACTTTATTCTCAAAATCTTCAAATCCCAAAAGCTCCTTAATAAAATCCACAGAAAAAACTCTTGCTTACAATCAGGAAAAGTTGCTTTGTTTGGATGAGCTCAATTTCAATACACACATAGTAGATGACGACGACGAGCGCAAGATCGTTCATCAGTACCTACCTATCCCATCTTGACAACTGTCATGGTGGATTGTACGACACATGAGGTGCTAAGATCCCGGAGCCATTGTTTTGGATAGCTTCACCTATCCAACTTGTTGTTTCATTGATGTGTATAGGATCCAACACACAAACATGCATGAAACAAAGTCTGTCACTAAATGTTAAAAATTCTGATGTGAAGGCATAACTAGTAGCATGATACAACTAAGGTAAAAATTTTCTAACTTAAAAGCTCTTTACTAAAGGTTAAAAAATCGGAAACTCTTTAAATATAGATAGGTAATATCAAAATTTGTTTTTTTTTTTTCAACTAGTGCTTATTTCGTGAATGGTAACACTTAGCTCATGTCTGATTTGACAGATAATTAGTTTTATCCTTCCGCTGAACGAATATGGTTGTGTATACGCTTCGCTAAGTGGGCCTGCGATCGACTTAGAGAAGATGCCGATTTTGCCAAGAAAATCATCTTTTCAGATGAAGCTCATTTTGATCTTGGCGGGTAGTAAACAAGCAAAATTGTCGCATTTGGGGCACAGAAAACCCGCACGCATACATTGAAAAGCCGATACACACAAAACGAGTCACTGTTTGGTGCGGATTTTGGTCCAGAGGCATAATTGGGCCATTTTTCGAAGATGAGCAAGGAGTGGCCGTTACAGTCAATGGCGATCGTTATCGGGCCATGTTGAACGAATTTTTGTTCCAAAAATTGAAGAGGCGGATATTGGCAACATTTGGTTTCAACAGGACGGCGCTACGTGCCACACAGCCGAAGCTACACTCGATGTTTTGTGCCATTTAAAAAAAAAAAGAAGTTATTTGGCGGACCCTTTATATATTGTAACACTATTATATTTATCATTCATTTTGTTTAACAAATAAATTTAAATACAATTTATTTCAATAAAAATTAAAACTGATTTAAGGAAAATAATTTCTTAGACATCTTTTTTGCCATTTTTTACTTTCAAACCTTCACTATTATACGAGTTCTAGATGTTCAACAATTTTTGTGTTACCAATACCTGCATATATTGAATTATTTTATGGTATATAAGTTCATTTCTTTATCACCTTTCGCTTCTTGACCTATTTCTACGTTCCCTCTAATTAGCCCTACTTTAGCTCAGAATATAAAAATGTCGGGTATCAGGAAATTTTACAATTCAATTTTCCTTTCGAATTACCTACCTATATTTTTTTTTTATAAATATTTAAGGCTTATCATCATATAAGTTATGGGTCAACTGAATAAAACTTGAAATTTGATTTAAGCGTGGAAATTATATGACTTATTCACATTTCACTAGGCAAACCGCATATAAAATAATGAGGTTTTGGGTGTGCTGGTCCCAAGACAACTCATCCCCGATGACTCATCCAGGAACTAAACTGGTCCCAAGATAGCTCACCCCGGCGCAACACATCCCGGAAAAAAGAACTCATCCTAAGGAAAGTTTGAGGTATGAATGAGGTATGAGCTATGAGGTATATGCAACCCCCCTGCTTGGGCTCACTAAAGGATTTGGGGTAGGTGCGAGGTTGGGTGTATGCAAAGTTTTTTTTGCATTTAAAGAATCTCTCTTTTCCATGGGATGAGTTCTTATTTCAGGGATGAGTTGCCCCGGTACCAGTTGGGTCTTGGGATATATAGTTGGGGATGGGCTGAATTGGGACCAGCTGTCTTGAGATTACACCAATAATGAGAATAACAATGATGGATCTTCTATTGTATTTTTATATCTTAATTAAAAATTCATGAGTTCCAAGATTTTCACGTATTTGCCAGGAAAAAAATCCTCAAAAATGCAGTTATTTCAAACAAATGAAATGGACAAAAGGAGTTTTCATACGACGACGACGAGATACGAACTTGTGAAATTCACAAAATTAATAATATGAAATCAAATAATTATGCGGTTTGTTATTTTATCAGATATCACATTCATCCGGAGTAGGTATATTAAATGTTGAATCGTGTATGTTTTTTAGATAAATAATATTTATGAGGTTTTCCATTTTTGTTAATTTGTTACAAATAATTAATTTAATTGCTATAAATTGTATTTTCAAAAAATAACACTAATCAAAGAACAATATGGGATGCGGTTTCTCGATAAGAATTAATTATCTATTCAAATTGGTTATCCCTGCGGATGAGTTTATCATAAACTATAATGGTTGTAACTATTAGTCGGTTTTTGTTTTTTTGTTATATATACCTAATGCAATAGGGAATTTATTTATGCGCTGATATCATTTTTCTGATGATATCAAATCATAATTTTTATTCAAATAAAATGTTTGTTTCTATATCCCACCTCTCTACATTTACCAACAGTAAAAAACAAACATGAATATATTTTTTTATTGATGCATTCTGATGATGCATCATTTGTTAAATAAAATTTGAAAAACCGATTGCAATGATGTTGTGTTATTTTATTTTTTAAGTGCGACACGGGAATTGAATTTTAATCTGAGGTTGATGATTTATATCTACGATTCAAGTATAAAATCCCATTGAAACTCGAATATTACAAAGTTATCCGCATGTAAAAAAATGAGAGATAGCCCTGGTGCTGGTTTGATTACCTATGCTATGTTTTTTTTTGCTTTTGGATATTAACAACATTTTTTGTTTTTTATGAATATTTCACACCACCACATAATATCATTGGGTTCAAATATGTTAAGTTGTGAAACTGTTGATGACAGTAGATATAAATATATCCGTTTGCTCTTAAATTAAAATAATCAAATAATTTCAATTATAGTTAATATAGAGATAAGGGACATTAAAGTTTTGAGGAATGCAAGAAAATTTATGAAAAAAATATTAAATAGAGGTTTGTGATCCATAATGATTTATTGTGTGAAACTTGTAAGTATACCTATCTCCTAAGCCGCAAGGATCGTTTAGGATTTTTGTTTTTATAGGACTGATTGAGTAAATGCATTCCCTACAGTTTAAGTGTAGAAATTATGATCTAAGAGTTTTAGAAATTTCGATATAAATTGGGTTTTGAAAATTACCTCTGGAGTTCCAACTTTGTATAATTAAAAAATATGCACGACTTGATCGCACGAACTTCCTCTTGTGGTTAAATACTGTGTGTAACCCAATATTGAATATGCATGATGTATATACATATTTAAGGAGAAAGTATTCAAAGAGTCGAGAGCACTAAGAACTAGATTTTTTTGTTATGTTTTTGTTGTTAAAAAAAATGTATTTAAACATTTTTAAATAACTATTGAGAAGCTTTAGATTGCAAAATTATAACAAAATCGGTCTAACCATGGCAAAGATAAACGCGAATACCTAACCCAAAAATTAGACCATTTTCTCAAAAAACGTGGAATACCTAAATCCGTTGAATACATTTTTTGACAAAAACTTTCTTATAATCGACTTGGTTATTCCAGGTACGAAATTTAATCAAAATCGTTAGAGCCGTTTTGGAAAAAATTGAAAAAAAAACAAAATATTTGTATAGCAGCTACCCGTTCTGGATGAGCTAAAACCAAAATTCGAATTTCTCCTCTAGGAAATCACATAAAAATGCCCTGTACCAAATTTGAAGGAAATCGGTCCACCCGTTTAGGCTCTAGCGCAAACAGTTGGAAGGTATAAAATAAAAAAATGTGGGTATCTGAATGAAACGTGAAGCAAGAATATTCGTATTTTTACATACCTATTAAGATTACGTTACCAATCAGACAAGTTGCCTATCCATATGCCAGCTAACACGGGTGTTAAGAAAATAATTGGGCTATTAAGTCTCAACTTTTTAGTTTTCTTCAAACCCAAGGTGTTCGAAGCATAATTAGGTTTTGAAGGATCTAAATTAATACTCATAGTTTTCAAAGAAGTTGAGTTTTATAAAGTCGGTAGCCCTGTTAGTTTACATTTCTTGCCAACTTTATTTCTAAGATGCAACTGCATTCTTCAAAAAAATAAAACCTATATCAAACCCCTAGAAAACAAGGAAATTAAAAAAAAGGGAACTTCTAAAGATCTCCTATACACTGAATGATGGTAATTGACATCCTTATTCTTCTTGCGGATACATAAACATATCGTCTGCTTCGAAATAAGAACGAAAAATAAAATCAAAAGCATTCTACAACTGAATGCAGAACTATGTACACGTACCGTACATACATACATACAAAGTTTTAACCTAAGCTTTTAAAGGAACATTCTCTGCTGATTTCTTTCCTCTCTTGAGTGTTGTATGTTTAACGCCAAATACACAAAATAGTTTTCTGTCTATTGTTCAAAGTTTTTTATTTTTTTTTTTTTAGTTTTTGGAACATGTGTCAGCGGCAAAAACGCTTTTCCTTGGTTCGATGAACTTTTGTATGGAGTTTAATCAACAAAGGAGAAGTCTTGTGTTGATGTCAGACTTCTATTTGGACAGAAATTGGATTGCCATGTATGACTTAAAAAATAAAAAAAAAATATATGTATGGATATGTCTATCAAGCTAAATAAAATGGCTTGAAGAAACATCAAATGAGTTTTGGAAACTACATAAATTGCTTTTTACTCATCGTCTCATCTGGATGTGGCATTGTTAACTGTATAGAAATGTTTGTTATTGTGGAGTACTAGAGCCTCATTTTTCTGTCAGCGTTGAAGAGAAATTTAGTGTACAATTTTAATATATGTCTGAAGTCTTGTGAAACATAAAAGTGAATAATATGTATGTGTGGATTTAAGTAAGAAGAATGGATAAAATGAATATTATAAAGGGTTTTTAGTGTGAAATATTATATGAGCATTTTTAATTTAAGTTTAAAATACTATTTATATGTACAGGGTGTTTTTCATAGCATGTGCGATAAAGGGCTATAGAGCGTGTATGCCAGTCCCCCCTCACTAGATTCACTGCAAAATTTGATGATCTGAAAAACACAAAATCATCGCAATCTTCAAAGATCATTTAGGACAATGGATTAAAAGAGCTTTCTATTGAAGAAAACTATTCAACAAAAACAACTGATTGTCAATTGCATTGTGCTTTTACAGAAACAATGTTCATTACATCCCTTGTCTTAACAGCAAAATGTTCAACTTCCCTTAAACTAGTTGATGAATTTTCTGCAATTAAAAAAGTAAGACTTCCTTGCGTGAACGAAACATATATTAACAAAATCATAAATCTCACAAAAGATCATTGGACGAATGTGGACTCAGGACAGCTGAAGAACTTATGGCTAATTCAAAATTGATTGCAGAAGAAATTGATGTGGAACTT
This sequence comes from Leucozona laternaria, assembly GCA_932273885.2. Classification (NCBI taxonomy): domain Eukaryota; kingdom Metazoa; phylum Arthropoda; class Insecta; order Diptera; family Syrphidae; genus Leucozona; species Leucozona laternaria. Next base: position 86,461,017 of record OW026368.1, on the reverse strand, counting down.
CAAAGGCCAAGAACAGTGAACCGTCAAAAAATCGCTCAAATCAGCCTTCATCAACTGCAGTTGAATTTTGGACTAAATTGCGCTTGGTTCCACATTTAGATTCTTTGATTGTAGCGCTTGAACCTTGATTCGCAGATGAAACCCTACCAGCATTGGGAGGTTCGAATTCAAAGAAAAATCAAAAACTTTTTGCAAGTTCGAGGCTTAACAAAGTTTTATTGGAGAAGCTGAATTGTGGTACAAGCTTTGGAAAAATAAAAAAAAGTCCGAGGATTGAATAGTCATATAACCATAGGTAGAATATATATATGTACGTGATTGAATGCTTAAATACAGGACTACATATATGTTTGCTGAGTACTCACAGGAAAATGGTATTAAAAACGGAAGTATTGGAAATATTCGCTGCAGATCCACGTCGTTTGGCGTTAGTTAAGATATATGGACCATTAAATATTAGGTATACGTACTTCATAAAGAGAGGAATCGCTTCACTAAAAATCAAGAGAAAAGGGTAAAAATAAATTGTCGGAATGTATATCTTAAGCTGGTGGTCGTGATTCAATCTCGTTGGTTAAATTGGAACGAACTGTGAACATTGACAGAATTCTTCAAATTATACAATGATTTTTTACAAGTGCTTAATCGTCTCTGCATGAAACGATGATGACAACTACATCACATAATGCAATGCTTATGTTTATTAAAAACGTTCTATAAAAGTTTCATTAAAACTATCGGTGTTCATAATATGGTAAATGCTGCTGAGAACAAGGAAAAATCAAAGAGCCACAGAGATTTATTCACAATGATCAAAATCGGCAGAAATGTCATATAAAACTTCGATAGTCGTGGTAAATGTATGAACACGACCACGAACATTGTGTTGTGTGTAGCCATCATCATCATCATCGTCGGCTCGACAACCGGGGTCCGGTCCTGGCCTCCTTCAACAAGTCTCTCCACCCATCCCGGTCTCGAGCCGCCGCCATCCAGTTGCGCACCCCAAGGCTCCGGGCGTCCTGGTCTACGCCATCTCTCCAGCGCAAGCATGGTCTACCACGCTGTCGTCATGTACCACAAAGAACTTTCCAAGCAGGTTCCTCTTCGCTCATGCGAGCTAGGTGCCCTGCCCACCGGAGTCTACCGAGCTAAATTTTTGTCACGATATCTGCTTCAAGGTAGATTGCGTATACAATTCATTATTGTACCGTCTCCGGAATCGTCCATGTGTAGCCAGCCATAGATAAATTAAGAAAAATAATAACAATGACATTTAAAAACCAAAAGTCCCAAGATTCAAAAACAAGTTCATTATAGCTAATTCTCTCTAAAAGTTTATTTGAAATCCATTTCAGCAGAATAAACCCAATTTCGATCCACAAGCTTAGGGCCATTAATTTTTCGGTTACGAAAGTAAATCTAAATAAAACACACACAGCGATACATTTTTGATGAAAATTTTATTTCATTCTAAAACTCCGACTTTGACATTAAGTGGCAAAAACAATATCTTTTCAATGACCGCCTCGCGAAGATTCGCAACATGCGATTCATTTGAGGTAATTTTTAACCATTTTATCGTATATTTTGGCCGGTATCTCAGGCCTAAACTGAGTTATGTCGGTTTTTAATGCGGGGATTATTCGCGTAAACACCGTATTTTGCGTAGACTCACAGAAAAAAATCTAACGGTGTCAAATTGCATGGTCTTGGAGGCCAATTGACATCGCCAAATTGTGAAACTACGCGACCAGGAAACTTCTCACGCAATAAAGCCATAATTGGCCTTGTTGTGTGATTTGTTGCCCCGTCTTGTCAAAGTCATGATCTTCAATCGCCGGCAAAAAAAAGGTGTACGACACGTTCAATTGCTGCGAACGCCATATAATCGATAAATTAGGATCATCAGCAACACTTGCACTAGCAGCAGCAATATTTTTGACTGAGTGCGTGCATTACGATGATGAACATACATCAGTAAGTCTTTCACTCTCTTCAAATTTTTTCACAATTTTAACGATTGCTTGCGTAGTCGGTTGATTATGACGACCATAATCATCGCGCAATGCGCGAAGAGTGGCTACGCTGGAATCACCACTTTTGTAGTAAAGGGTTTTCCAATAAGAGGTGTTATTTTGATATTCAAAGAAAAATGGCATTTTTTGTGATAAATGATCGTATGTTTATTTCATTATAAAGAGGAAAGTATACCGTTAATAATGGAACACAACATCAGCCGAATGGCTGGGCTGTTGGCGTAGACCTAATCTTTCACGTGGCCTCAAAGGAAGAAGTCGCAAGGTGTTAAATCACAAGATCTCGGTGGCCAATTGTGATCACCTCTTCGAGAGATAACACGGTCCGGAAACTTTTCCCGTAAAAGATCGATGGTTTCATTGCTTGTGTGGCACGTAGCGCCGTCTTGTCGAAAGTAAACGTTGTCCAGATCAATATCATCCAATTCCGGCCATAAAAAATCATTAATCATCTCTCGATAGCGCAATCCATTGACCGTAACTGTTGCTCCAGCCTCATTTTCGAAAAAGTAAGGTCCAATGACCCCGCCGCACCATAAACCCCACCAAACAGTCACGCGTTGAGGATGGAGAGGCTTTTCAACAATAACTCTTGGGTTTTCTGAGCCCCAGATGCGACAGTTTTGCTTGTTGACGTAGCCTCCGAGGTGGAAATGGGCCTCATCAGTCAAGATGATTTTTCGATGAAATTCCGGATCATTTTCATGCATTTCAAGGACCCAATCATCAAGGACACGACGTTGTTGATGATCAGCCGGCTTGAGTTATTGTGTTAACTGAACTTTATAAGCCTTAAGACCCAAGTCTTTATGCAAAATACGGTGTAATGACGTTTGTGGAATGCCTAATTCCAAAGAACGACGAGGAATGGACAAACCTGGGTTTTCTTCAACACTTTGGGCTACAATAGCAATATTCTCAATTGTTCTTGAGCGACGTGCACGGGTTTTATTCTTCACATCACTAACTTGTCCCAACAGCTCGAATTTGTCCACCAATTTCTGTATTGCGGTTGCGGTCCGACAAGGTGCTTCACGACGACCCAAAAATGTTTTATTTTTACGAATCGTCTCTGCCAAATTTTCACAATTTTTATAGTGAATTTTAATAATTTCAATGCGTTGTTGAAGCGTGTATCGTTCCATTTTTATTAATGGCGTAGTTTCTACTTGTCAAATGTCAAAAAATGACAGCTTCAAAAGTGACAGCTACCGAAATAGCGGGCTATTCAAAATAACACCTCTTATTGGAAAACCCTATATAAGTTTAAATAATTTTAACGCGTTGTTCGATTGTTGAGCGATCCATTATCGTTAATGACAAATATTCAACTAATATTTTGACATTTCAAATGACATTTCAGTTTGACAGGTCTCAAATGTCAGCGCTGCCAACTTGAAACCGCGAAATGAATGACCCTGTATTAAATGTCAATATCATTTTAGAGAGAGAATATCTCTAACATCGTTTTAATTCTGTTTTCCTTTGAGCAGTATATGTACCTATTTTTGTGTGAGCAAAACAAAGCCAATAGCTAGTACGCTTTTGAAATTTTTCCATGATGTATATGTATTTTAACCGATTAAAACTCTCTATAGTCTGCAATGTGGGTAAGCCGCCCTATCCTCTATAGTACGTACGAAATGATATGACGCTTTCAACTTTGATCCAAAACAACCATTTCAATGCAACTGAATTAGAGGCTTCTTCAATTCAAGCATTTTGCTCAATTGAAGCATTGATAGCAAAACCCAGAAATATGATATATAACTACGCTCTAATGTAGCCCTCAAATCTTTTTGAAAATATTTTACCTTTCAACTTTCGGTTGGTGGTTTTAGACTTAAATTTGATTGCAGAAATAACTGCATCATCATCGCCTCATCATTAATATTCCATCAAGGTAACACTTCGTTTTAATTGAATTCATGCGTGCATCCTTGGCAAGCTTTTTGCCGTCACACATACATTCAAATCCACACCATTCTATATTTCTTACATTTATCGGTGAATTTTCAAAGTTATACGAATTCTGTTCTACTTCAGTTGTTATATGTAGGATATGCTATATATATGAAGGTAGGTATACGCCTTTGCAAAATTCAGTATTAAAATTTTCACTTCAAAGTTCAATTAAGGTAGAACATTTAAACGCGTCAAAACATTATCAATAAATATCCCTTTGCAGAATTTTCAACTTAAGAAAAGTGTTACGCAACGGAAAATGCTTTCTACGTATAGATTAAATGGTAAGGTGATTTAGTTAGAAAGCATGAGAAGATTTTCTTTTTCGATTTATAAGAGAAAAAAAATCGTCCTTTTTTAGTAAAGGATGTGGCGACACATTCAAATGACAGATTGTCAATTTTTCTAACACACGTTATAGCTAGAATTTGGAAAGTGGAATGCGAGTTTTTCATTAAAAATGCGAATGAATGAAAATCTCATTAGCAGATACATGTACATATGCAGATATATGTTGATATGTATGAATGTATAATATACGCATGTAATTATAGGTTTAAGCAATTCTGTTCAACGTCAATCAAGTCATCTTATATTGCGTGTTTGTGGTACAACGTTGTTTTCGATTTTTTTCGAAAGCTTTTGCCAAGACCAGAATTTGTATGGGGTTTCGTTTCTCAGAATTATTATAGCTTATTCAATAATGGCTTCGGTATGGTAAACAAACATGTCAGGAGTTCTCTTCTTTTTTTTTGTTGAATAATGATTAAATTCAGCCATGTGCGTTGAAGAAAACAAAAGTAAAAAAAGGACTCTCAAACACCCAACCCTATGTATATACACCTACCTTTGTAGCTAATAAATTTTCAACACTTTCATCATCTTCCATGTGATTTATGGTGGGGGGTATATGAGTTACAGTTTAGGTTAAGGCAGTTATATGTGATTACCCCACCCAGAAGCTAGCTAATGTCATTCCACAGGATTCAAAGGATACGAAATCACTGAGCTGAGAGTTTGAAATCTCATATGTCATTGACAGACGGTGGGATGCGTGTTAATGCAAACAATTTATCTTAATGGCAATATTTTCTCATTTCATTTTTCTTTTTGACATTGATTTGTCATTTAACTAGGCCACCTGGAAGCCTTCAGAACGGTTATATTTATTTGAGTTGCTGCTTATACAAGGTCTTTTACTAAGCACTTCCCATTTTTAAATTCAAATAAAACAAAGTGTGTATGAGATATCATTGAAATTTTGTATTAATTTGAAAGGCTTATCGATGCCATTAAGTATAGAATATAACATCTTTCAAATGTCCACATGAAAAAGTCTAAAGAGGTCAAATCGTCGCACTATCACTGTGGCCAGTTCACATCACCTCCATGTGAATCCTAGAATCACTCGTGCCGAATTTCCATTTGGAGTGAGCTGTGTGGCACTTAGCCCCGTCTTGTTGAAACCACATGTTTTCGGTGTCCAAATCATCCAATTCAAGCCAAAAGAAGTTGCCGTAATATATCCGTCCATGGTGATTTAGCAAAACAAACTGAATAAATGACAGCCAATTTGACAGATGTAGCTTCGACAATATGGCAACTATCAACTGTCAAAGTTCGGAAGTCCAAATTGGAAGGGCCTTTACCAAAATATCAAAAGTAGGTACCAAACTGGTAACTATTTTTTCTTAGTTCACATTACTAAACTATCTACTGAATACCATTTTCCACAAGTTGTTCTAACTTTGTAATAATTGTTGAAATTTAGGGCCAGTTTCACAGTCAGAAAACTGTCACTTAAGTGGGTAATGTGAAAGATTAAGGGCCAGTTTCACAGTCGACACTTACCGGAATAAGTGGCACTTAAGTTTCCCATATTAGTAATTTAAGCTTAATTTCATAGCCAGCGTGAGTGGGACTTAATGCCCATTTGCTGAAACGAAACTTAAGAGTTTATGTTCTACATAAGATCTTATGTGACAGTTTAGGCTGAGGAAAAAGTAGAACATAAGCGTTTAAGTAGAACATAAATATTTATGTTTCGTTTCAGCAAACGGCTCTAAGTCACCGACATCGGGGACTTAAGTGCTACTTATTCAGGTAACAGTGCACTGTGATTTTGGGAATTAATCTTTCACATTCCCCACTTAAGTGTCACTTTCCTGTCTGTGAAACTGGCCCTAAGGCGCAATATCACAGTGTACACTTACCTGAATAAGTGGCACTTAAGTTCCCGATGCCGGTGACTTAAGTCCCACTCACGCTGGCTATGAAATTAAGCCTAAAGTCCTAATATGGGAAACTTAAGTGCCACTTATTATAGTGAGTGTCAACAGTGAAACTGGCCCTTAAACAAATACCTTACATCGTCAATCCTTAGTTACCTGCATTATTTTTATCAAAAGTACAAATAATAATTAATACTTACTATTGTAAATCATTAAGTCTTCTCGTAACATACCTCACTTAATTTTCCAATAAACTTGCACAAATATTTGTATTGTTTGTAATTAATTTCATTGTCTTCTTTTTGTGTTTGATCCCCGAAAAATAAAGTCCAAAGACAAATACTTGACACACAAAATGTCTTTTGTTCCTGTTCTTTTTTTGTTGGTTTAGGTAGGTACACAGAGTGACACACAATGTCACACAGTGTGAGAGATTTTTTTAAATTCGTTTCATTGTTAAAACAGGAGAAGGACAACACACTTGAAATTAACGACGACGACTATACGATGGTACCTTCCTACCCTAAGTGCACTTAAAGCTGTATGCTCCAGTTTGCACTCATTTGTTTTTTTATGTTTTTTTTTTTTTGTGATTTTCTGAGAAGGTCCTTGGTCCTTGCCATCATCGTCATCATCATCATCATCATCATCATCAGCGTAGTTGTCGTCAGTGTCGGTGCTATGATGGTGTTTGCTTTGACGTGTTTATCTTTGACTTGACTTTGGATGCAAGAAGCCAGGTGAAAATTGAAAATAATACTTAAGTATTACACTATGTAGGGTAGGTATTTGTGTACTCGCAGGTACCTATTGCCTGCCATTGTCATTGTTAAGGGACGATGATTATTTTAGAAATTGTTTGTTTGTTTGTTTAGCACATTAAGATAAAAGTCTTAAAATGACTTACCTAAAAAGGAAAAAAAAAAGTTTTGGGTTTCGGTTTAAGCAACCACATTAAAATGAAATGGAAAAAAAAAATTTATTAACAGAAATAAGTTCAAAGGTACTCCACGTCCACTACACGACGTAAACCTATACTACTTTAAGAGTTTTTCGAAAATTTAAGAAAAAAATACTTTTGATTAATGGATTAAGTTTTGGTAAGAATTTAAAAGAATTAATATGATAAATCTTTGAGAAGAAAATGACATACACTTAAGCCAAATCCGTCCTTACCGATGACACCTCCCTTTATTGAATAAGTTTGTCCGAGAATATTTTTTGGGCAAAAATGGGCAGTCTGTCTTACTTAAAGGAGTGGTGGGCATGAAATTCTATCAGAGAGGAGAAAACTACCAAAAAAGTTTGTAACGCTTTGTGGGCAATAACTTCTGCTACTTTTAAAATGTAAGAATCGACTTGAGTTGTCACGCATCTATAAGATAAATCACTATCAACAAATTCAATAAATCATAACAAAAGCAAAAAAAAATCCAAATTGTAACGTAAAAATGCATTTTGTGGTAATAGAAACACAACTTTCATTTAAAGGGTCTTCCAATATAGGGACTTCCACAATGTGACAGTTGATAGCGGCCATATTTCTTGAAGTTACATCTGTCAAATTAGCTGTCAATGATTCAGTTTGTTTTGCCAAATCACCATGGACGGATAGAGCGTTTAACAATACATGCAAATCATATCGAGCGATTTGACTCCGTTATAGACTTTTTCTTGTAGGATTTTCTGAAGTCGCAGGTCTATGCGAATAAGCCACTAACAACAGCGGCCCTCAAAGCCAACATATAACCCATGTCATTGGTCAATTTGAGCTTGATTTATGTGCCAGAGTCATGGAAAATTGGACATTTCGGACCCTGTATTCACCGTTAAATTATTAAATGTCCACAAGACGGCGCAATATGCCACACAGCTTGTGCCACAATTGGTTTATTGAAGGAAACGTTTGGTAACCGCATAGTTTCACGTTACGGACCCGTGAATTGGAATTGAATTGATCGGGCGATTTAAAGCCGCTTGACTACTTTCTGTGAGAATATGTGAAGTTGCTTGTCTACGCCGATAAGCCAGAAACGATTGACAACTTGGAAGACAACATTCGCCGCGTTATTGCCGATATACGGCAACTAATATTAGAAAAAGTCATCGAAAATTGGACCTCCAGATTAGACTACGTCCCAGCCAGCGCGTGGCGGTCATATGCCAGAAATCATATTTAAATTACAATGGCAGAAGATTATATTTCGATTAAAGTAAATTTCATGTCAAATTAAAAAAAATTATTTTTGTTTTATTCCATTTCAAAGTTCTATACCTCTAAAAAAAACACCCTTTACAAGATGATGATGATTTGTAAGAATTTTATTTTTACTTTCTCTATAGGGCAAGTATTGGTTTCGTGTAGAACAAAATTTCGAGGTTATAATCAAAACTAACACTACGATAATCGAGAAGTCCGAAAAAGTGGGTTTCATCATGCCGTCCGTCGGTCTGTGCGTCTGTACGTGGGTCCGTCCGTCGGTCTGTGCGTCTGTACGTGGGTCGGTGTGTCCACTGTAATTTGAGCTAGAGCCTAGACGGATAACCCGATTTGCATTAAATTTGGTACAGAGCATTTTTATGTGATTCCCTAGAGGGGAAATACGAATTTTTGTTTTAGCTCATCTAAAACGGGTAGCTAACATACAAATATTTTGGTTTCTTCAAATTTTCTTGAAAACGGCTCTAACGATTTCGATTAAGATTCGTTCCTCTAATAACCATGTCAATTGTAAGAAAACTGCATTTCAGATTTTTCTCAAAAAATTCACATTACGGAATTAGGTATTCAACGTTTTTTGCGAAAATTGTCTTATTTTTGGGTTATTTGTGTATATATTTGCGACGGTTAGACCGATTTTGTTATAATTTTGCAATTTGATGCTTCTCAATATTGCATTCTACAATAATGCATTTAAAAAATTTTTAAAAATATTTTTTTTATAAACAAAAAAAAATCAAACAAAAAATTATGTTTATAGTATACTTTTGACTCTTTTGTTATTTTTTCGGTAAATATTTATATACATCAAGCGGCTTCAATGTGTGTTTACACACATTTGTTAACCACAAGAGCAGGTTCGTGCATATTTTTTATTAGATCGTTTGCTCAACGAAAGATATATGCTTTGAAAATAAATTGATTAACTATAAAAGATTGATAAAAATAATACAAAATATCACATCTACTAAAACTAAAATAAAAATAAAAGTTATACTTGGGCAACCCGTAGTCAACAGCTGTATTTTAATTTGTTTGCGTTATTTGAATTTAAACTGACATTTTTTGAAAGAACGCAATCCTGCTATAATTTCTGCTTAAAGAAATTTCTTAGACAGAAATTGTCAGGAAAGGGGAAAAGTGAGCACTTTAATATGCCAAAAATTACTCAATTTGAAAAGTGTTGAATAGGGTTTGCAAGAAAATCGCAACAAATTGTGACATTTGGCAGTTTTGGTCAAGGACTGGAACAAAATCAATTAATATCTTAAGCTCGGGGTAAAATCATACTCGATTAATAAAGGGCTACTATAACTGAAACTTGAGTTGAAACATTTTAAAATTGCAGTTTTAATAACTTTCACGAGAGCAAGAAGTCTACTTTTCAACATTTCAAAGGACATCATTATAGTGAAAACATAGCTACATAAATCCTTTACCACGGTATAACTGCCTTAGCGCAGTACCTTAAGTGGATAACATACAAAAATGAAAAAATAAAATAAAATTTCCAATCAAAGTAATGCATTTTTGATGTGTAAACATCTATGCTGGCGGTAGAGTGAAAAAAAAACGTGAACGTTAGTGTGCATCGTTACGTCATGAAACGTTACGGTGTGCAACGTTACGATCTACATACTAGGATGGGTGCGTTCAGTGAAACAAATCTTAGGATCCCCTTCAAGCAAAAACAAGTCCGTTTTCGATCCGCGCACGTTGATGTTTACACATAGTAACCGTGAGTCCGGGCACTCACACAATTTTTTTCAATTCATATTTAAACCTCTCAAAGTTAAAAGTAGGTAGGCACTTTCAAAAACGAAGTTTCCTTCCAAAAAAGTCTTATCATTTACCTATATGAGTTTCTTGCAGTCAAATATAAATCCAACCTAAGGAAACAATAGCTCTTTCTACTTATTTTCATTTTTCAAAGCTTCTTCATTTAGATAAGCCAAACAAAAATAAGATGTTAGGTGTACACCTTACACCAACACCTGCATACCTACTCTGAAAAAGGAAATTCAGGAAACAAAACAAATCTGAAGCATTTTTTCAAAATATATAAAACTAGATTTGGCTTAAGTACTTTACTCTCAAATCTCAATATTTATAATATGTAGTTCATGGGAACTTCCAAGAATTTCTAAACCGATCATAACCAAAATGCATTTCACATCAAAAAAGGCAAAACATCTGTAAAACATTTTTGCCAAGGATGTGCCTTATGAAAACAAAATGTACATTGTATTTATAAATACAAAAAATAAAAATATGCATTAACACATCTAGGTACATATATGTATATGAATTTTGAACCTTTTGTATATAAATGTAAAAGAAGTCATACCCACATATACATATGTAGGTATCTATTTATATGTACATAGGCACATACCTATATAAATATTTTCCCTTTTCTCCATTTGAAACTGGAGCCTCAGGTTTTTTGCGAAAATCTCTGCATAATCCTTTGCCAAAAAAAAATGCAAGTGCAAAAAAATGGCTTTTATGGTAAACTCAGTTTTATCTCATGTTATTGCATCGGTTTTACATGCAAAATTTTCCATCGCACAGGAATCATAGAAAACACTGCTACACACCGCATATGCATTCATATATGGGAAGACATACGTGTCAGGATATGAAAGTAGGGTGGATATGACAAAAAAAAAAATGCAAAAATCTGCCAAACAGAGCTGACAGTCAAAAACTAAACGAAGTAGACAAACAAAATGCGAACCAACAAAAAAAATCATGGGTGTGTTTGTGTGTGTGTTGTGAAGGTAGGTAGATTGAGCACACAGTAGAACTTAGTGCCATCGTCATTTTGAATATAAATCTAGAACCATGTCACATTTTATTTTTTTTTTCCTGAATCTATTTACAGGAGAGAGCGCCTGCCATACGCTGAAATTGAAAACAAACTTTTTTCATTCTTTCCTTTTTTCGTATCAAGACCAATAAGAGGATGAAAGTCAAATTCAGCATGTTGCGTGTGTACCATAAAATGAAGGATAATGCAAGGATAACAAAAAATGCACCACAAAAGGACGACTTAAGCAGTTGTTGTTGTACCTATACTCACCAAGGGCTGGCGTGTTTTAGTACCTTTATTTGAAGTCAAAAATAGTAACATATTTAATTCTGGTATGATTTTATCAGACTATCTTAGCAGACTTCTTTTTATGTACTACTGAAAAAGGTCATTTTTATCAATGCATTTAATTGGAAAAATGTGTGAGTGCCAGAGGGCTCACGAATAAGATGTATGCAGGATTTTTGTTATTGATCGTACCGTATTATAGATATTATGCACATAATGCATAGATATTTAAGACCATCCCTGTGCATTAATATAATACATATTATAAAAAGTAAAGGACCTAGATGACTCTCTTGTAAATACTTCTACAGGGTGGCACATAATAAGCGATTATTTTGGCACATCACAAGGACCACATCGTGAATTGTAATTTATCTAATGTTCGAAATGTGCCTAGTGCTCCGACGATTTATCGATTAGTGAAGCTTTTTCAGCAACAAGAGTTTATCTGTGATTTGATAAAAAACAATAATTTATTGTTAAACATCAAATTCACCCAGTTTTGCTTTTGGTTTTGTTGAAATCTATCAGTCTTATTTATTAGATTTTTCTAGACGGTTGTATTGTTAGACAATTTTTAAAAAGTTTTTATTAGTTGAAAACAAAATTTAAATAAAATTTCAAGTAAGTCAAATTTTTAGGCAACCGATTACGTGTTCCAAGTTAGACAACTTTAGGACAACACTGGACAAAGTTTATTACTAACTTTTTGGTGTTGGATGGCTGTCTAAAGTTAGAAAAAGTTTATAAATACGACTCTATACCTAGGTATATATAGAACTCACGTTTTCTTTCAACCAATTTACTTGGATTTTCTTTTAAACTATTCCGAAAAACAATGAGCAGGATAAAGGTTCTTTTTCAAAAAGAAATGCATTTCGCTCATTTTCGAAATGTGAAAATGTGTTTGTCTGTTTTTCACGAAACTTGGTAAAAAGATTCCTTGGATCTTGACAATGAACATAGGCTACTCTTTTTTTTTTTTTTGTTAAGGGTGAAACGGGGTAAAATGAAAAGGACGTATTTCTTTTGAAAAAAAACCTCTACCTGTGTTTAAAAGGATATTTTTAGTAAATGTCAGGAAGAATATTAATTTTTTCTAAATTTTGCTATTTATAGGTTAAAACGAAGTAAAAATAAAAAAATGTCCGATTAAAGAAATTCTGTTTTTGTTTGAAAGCTTTTTCTTAAGGAATTTTTTATTTGTGTTTGAAAGGTAATTTTTAGTAGATGGGTTAAGGGTTATTTTTTCAAAAATTTGGTACTTATAGGGTGAAATGGAGTAAAAACATTTATGTTTATACTAAAGATATTTTGTATGGAATAGCTTTAGGATATTTTTTTTTTCCAAAATAATTGATATTTATGGGGTGAAGTGGAGTTAAAACATAAAGGGATATCCGATTTTAAAAATTTTGTTAAGAAAATTGATAGTTATAGAGTGAAATGGGATAAACATACGAAGAGGTTTTTGATTACAAAAATTCTTACTGTGTTGGGAAAGTAATAAAGGTTGGACTAAGACCATATTCTTAAGCTCAGAAAGTAGTATTCGGTTACAAAAAGTAGTTAAAATATTTATTTATATTCTCTTTTGTAATTTTTATGCGAAGCCGGGTGGGCCAGCTTGTATATATTATTATTAAATAAAATGGTGGCAACTATAGCTCGTAGAGAATCAGGGCGGGGCTAGTGATTTACAACTCTCAACCATTCCTGTGTACGTGCTGTAAGGTTGGCAAGAATGAATAAGACCTACAATTTTCTACCCAATCCAAACGTTTGAGATGAAAGAAGGAACCATTTGGACCCCATTATTGAATGATATATTTTTTTCTAGTAAGGTATTTGATTTCTATGAGAACATAGGTAGGTATACTTATTTAGTATAAGTTGGTGGTAAATTCGGGTTATATTTCAAGCATACGCTATTTGTGTGGCGAAGGTACCAATATTTACCACAACAATCGCATGTGGTTCTGCCTTTTTTGTTTTCTGCTCTTCGGCAAAGATGACATCTGGCCCTTTTATAAGGAAGCCTGTCGGGGTCTGTTTGTAAAACCGATTGAACTCTTCTCATGATGGAAGCATCAATATCTGTTTTTCCTATTGTTTTCTGTGTTGCATGGTGTCAACGGTCATTCAATTCCGACTCCCGCAGCACCTCCCCCAATTCGATGAATTGATCTTTTTTTTTTTGTAAATTCAAGTTAAAATGAGTGTTAGCGTTCACTAGGGCTGCTAGGTCTATTAAGTTGTAAAATACAACCATCGCATCGGCCAGCATTGTGTTTGACCTGAGCAAGTTATTGGTTATAAATGAAAAATTTTTAGTGGATTACATCGACTCCACCACCTTGGGACTTTTGGTGCGGTTGTATAGTCGAGAATCATTACAGGCTCATTTTGATAACCGAAATTAGTTTCTTCACAGTTATATTTCGTCAATAGCAGAACCACTGGTTTATTTAACTTTGGAACATAACTCACCAAAGCCATTCTTTCAGAAAATTCACTCTGTTATACGCTTTTACGGGCTCAGTATATGTTCATAGAGAAACTCCTTTTCTTGAAAAGATTTTGGCAAATCTCTGTAATTTTTCCGGATTGTGCCAAGGATCTGGATTTTTATCCAGCAATTTAAAGGCCAATTCTACGAATGTGAAGAACTTATCAATAGTGGTTGCGTCGAGTTTTGAAATCTGATGGCATCAACGAAATTACCGAATCATATCTACAACCAAATCTTGGACTTTGGTCAGAGCTTAAAGTGTGCATGTGCTGAGCTACCAATCATCCAAACGAAGGAACATTGATCAATTAATTAAATTAAAACGTTGAAGGTTCATAACTGTTTGAATGGTTGGATCTTGGATGTCCGCACAAACGACGACGATAGTCATCTTTCTTATCATATTTTGTTCTATTCTTATTGTGTATGTGGTTGTTGAAAACTTGATTGAAAATTGTGAGAAGAGATGCATGCTTCTAATTACCAACTGGCCCAAAATCCATTATACGCTTGTGCCGAATTTGTCCGTATTGTAAAGGAGGATTAAACTACCTACCTTGTGCGTAAAGGTAGGTACTTTAACCCTATTAAAAATAAAAATTTCAACTTCTCTTTGAGTTGTCTAATAAACTCGTTTTTAAAACGCTCCATTTGGAAAGTTCACTCTTGCACTTGAAATTCCTTCCCAATTTAACTTCAAGTAATAAAACATTCTTACCCAATTGCTTTTATGTAAAGTACATTCCAGAAATCAAAATATATCACATATGTATCTTCTTTCATACCTGCCTTTCTACCCAAAATAATAATAATTGTAATAAAGAAAAAGGACTCGTTTTGGTAAAAGCAGAAATATGTCCCTAAATTTTATAGGCCACCTATACACCTGTATATACATTTTCTTTCTAAAAAGGCAATTTGCATAATTATTCCTTATAGAAGCTATTTTATTCAAACATACAACAAACTTGAAAACAACTGTTTCCCAATGCTGTCTGATGGTACCTATATCTAAACTACCTCTACTACAATGCACACCAAAATACTATTTCAAATGTATTTGCATTTTACACCCAGCATCGTCATCGTCGTTCTGCATTAAACTAAAACTTCTATCTGAGATATAGTAGCAGGGACACAAATGAACGAAACTTTTATTCGACTTCAAAAATAAAACAAAACAGAAATAAAAACAAATGGAAAAACGAAAACAAAACCCAAAAGAATCACCAAATCTTTTCTCCACCCCCCACATAAAAAACCCCCTCAGAAACCTCCCACGAAAATCCACAGGAAGCCATTTAGAATGATTAAATGCATCATGTTAGTCATTTGGAGTAAATTTCAGGATTCGTTCTTCTCTCCATTTGTTTCTTCAGAAAGGCAATTTCACATCCCATGGAGCTCAACCATAAAATTCACACATCAAAGAGGGTGGGTGGGGGTGGTGGTAATATACGATATTCTCTATACTCACTTTTTGGGCTGTCATATTAAATGAGAAATTGCCAAACATTTACTCCCTCGACCATCAGTCTAAATCAGAATCTGCCCTACCTCCCCACAGACTGCGTCCTCTACAATATACTGCATCGAACCGAAAGCACGGTCCTTAGCACGGGCGGCGGCGCTGGCGCTGGCGCTGGCAATGGCGATGCTTTGGGCACCAACTAACTTTTGTGTGTGTTTAATATTTATTTTGTTTACATCTTTTGCAGTTAGTCAGGGATTTTCTAACACATTTATAATATAGGGATCTCGAAAGAATCTCGTATGGCTTTATAGTTTCTCCTTCGTCTTAGAAGGTTCTAATCCTTAAGTGCTGATTACCCCCCTTCCATATTATCCAACCGGTCGAGTCGGCATCGGCAGTCCAAGTCGTAGCTTTCTTAGTCGAAAGCGACACACCCATTGTGGAAGCAACAAAAAACAATAGGACCATACCAAAGTTTTGTGTAGTGGTGAAAGAAGCTTATATAAGTAAGGAGTTAGAGAAGAGAATTATTCAAAGCTAAGCTGGTTTCTTTGGCTAACGCTACCACATTGCAGCATATATCTATACCTAAGTAAACACACGTCCAAAATGACGATAGCGACAGCACAAAATATAATCTTAAATAAGAAAGATAAATATAAAAAACAAAAATCTACAACACGAAACAAACAAAAAATTATCCTTGAAGATTAGAAGCAAGCACATCCACGGAGAGAGGAAAAGCGAAGAATAAAAGTAAAATTATGGTGTTGAGGAAAATCCTATTTTGAAAATCCTGCATGTTTGCGCATTGAGGAATAAACATCTGTGACAAATTATGTTTAACTTGCGATGCAATTTTGTGGAATATTAAATAAATTGCTCGTATCTATATACATATCCATAGGTACCTTCCTATCTAAGATGCTGCTCTCTTCCCATCAGGACCAGATTATGTCATGAAAAGGCCATCAGGCTCTGATTCATGAAAAAATTTTGCGTTGGGAAATAATTATACTTTTCCCGAAAATAAATGGAATAGCTAATATTGATAATTTAGAAAGTTTTGAAATCTCAAAAGAAGCAAAATATGCTTGATTTTAGTTATAGGGAGTCGTGTAAAGGGTCTTTCAATAGGGAGCCTCAAAATTCGCTAGATTATTGCGGCCGGGTTTATTAAAAAAAAATGAAATAAATACATTTGGTGAGACAGCTCGTGGAGTATCAGGGATTAGCGGCGAAGACTTACAACTCTTAACCATATTCTTATGTGCTTATCTTATGTTGATAGGACAACAGGAATGTAGGAGATCTACAATTTTCTGCTGAATCCTATAGCGGCTAAAGTGAAAGGGACTTTTTTTTATGGACACGGAGAGTCTTAGAGCTGACAAAAAATGTTGGGTGCGGAAGTAAAGGGTGTTTTTTTAGACGTGTGGTTTTCAAGAAGAAATAAAACGCATATAATTTAATGTTATGGTCAAGAATTTAGCTGCCACGTGATAGGGTGAGAGGTTGAATATAGCTTTTTTTCAATTTTTGCTCAGAACCATTATCACTTAAATTGTTTTTTTTTTTTGAAAAAGAAATTATGCGCTATTTTCCGTAAGTCCATATAGACTTTAATCCTGTGACGGTCCGATTAATAGAATTCAAGATATAAGCATTTAAAGAGACCTTTTTTGTTGATTTCCAACAACAAGGCCGATATAGGGTTCGCTTAAAAAGCTTATATCTTTGGTTCTATTAATCGGATTGTCAACATAGAAGTTTTTGGACTTAGGAAAGACAGATTGTTATTTTCTCTTTTATAAACATGTATTTTAGTGAAAAATGCTCTTGAAAAAATCGCATATTTTTTGTTTGTGAGGTTTTCTGTCTGGCGAATCATCGCATTTCCTGCTTCTTCCAAAACGAAACTGGCACTTTCAAACCCGTCAACGGCGATCGCTTCAAATTGATGATAAAGCAACTTCTTGTGGCTTAAACTAACCTGGATGATACGGATACCGATACAGCAGGATGGCTTAACATTATATGTGCACAAAACTCATTCTAGGATAGACAGTCTGCACAGTGATTTCCCGCATCACGGTGACTTGCGCTGGTCGCCAAGATCGTTCGATTTAACGCATTTAGACCTCTTCCTTTGGTGATAATTACCTTCAATCACAAGTTTAAGTCAAATAACCTGCAGACAATGAATTGTCTAAGTCAATATAACGAACGCCATCCAGCAAATTCACCCCACATTATGCGACAGACTAATTGATAATTGGACCTCCCGAATACTACACGTGTCGCCAAGCACCAAAACCTTTTTCTTTGAATATTAATACCGAAAAAGACGGTGTTAACTTCACGCACATTAAATCTTTTCAAAATCAAATAAAAACCTTAAGCAACAAAGCCTCTTACTATTTGGCCTCAAAGTTAATAGACCAATTTGGCTTATGGATAATCCGGCACTGATGTCTGTTTTCTTTATATGTATGTGTCTTTGTATGTTTTTGTTAATCTGAAAAGTTAAACCCACCAACATAAATACATATATTGCACATCTAACCAAACGGAGTAGGTAAGCAAGCATCTTTTCATCTGGCTTAGGTATGCCCTTCCTCCAAAGCGAGAGTATTTATTTTGAATGAAGGCAAAGTGTAGATAAAAAAAATATTAATTTTCCCATGTCTTTTTGAATAGATATACTACATACAAGTATATGTATGTATGGGGAAAGTTAAACATGCATTTTAAATTATTTCTACAGGGTGTCCGCGGGGAAGGTATACCTACTAAAGGGTTTTCCAATAAGAGGAGTTATTTTGATATTCAAAGAAAAATGGCATTTTTTGAGATAAATGATCGGATGTTTATTTCATTACAAAGAGGAAGGTATGCCGTTAATAATGGAATACAACATCAGCAAATGGCCGCCACGACCACGCTTACAGGACCATATCCTTTTCATGAAATTTTCCATAACCAAATCGCAAAGTGGCTGCCCTATGTCCTCGATAGCCTCACGAATTCCATCTTTGAGGTCTTGAATCGACGCTGGGCTGTTGGCGTAGACCTTATCTTTCACGTGGTCCCAAAGGAAGAAGTCGCAAGGTGTTAAATCACAAGACCTCGGTGGCCAATTGTGATCACCTCTTCGAGAGATAACACGGTCCGGAAACTTTTCCCGTAAAAGATCGATGGTTTCATTGCTTGTGTGGCACGTAGCGCCGTCTTGTTGAAAGTAAACGTTGTCCAGATCAATACCATCCAATTCCGGCCATAAAAAGTCATTAATCATCTCTCGATAGCGCAATCCATTGACCGTTACTGTTGCTCCAGCCTCATTTTCAAAAAAAGAAAGGTCCAATGACCCCGCCGGAACATAAACCGCACCAAACAGTCACTCTTGGTTTTTCCGAGCCCATATGCGACAGTTTTGCTTGTTGTTTTCGCTGAAATTCCGGATCATTTTCATGCATTTCAAGGACCCTATCAGCAAAGACACGACGTTGTTGATGATCAGCCGGCTTGAGTTCTTGTGTTAACTGGACTTTATAAGCATTAAGACCCAAGTCTTTATGCAAAATACGGTGTAATGACGTTTGTGGAATGCCTAATTCCAAAGAACGACGAGGAATGGACAAACCTGGGTTTTCTTCAACACTTTGGGCTACAACAGCAATATTCTCAGTTGTTCTTGAGCGACGTGCACGGGTTTTATTCTTCACATCACTAACTTGTCCCAACAGCTCGAATTTGTCCACCAATTTCTGTATTGCGGTCCGACAAGGTGCTTCACGACGACCTAAAAATGTTTTAGTTTTACGAACCGTCTCTGCCAAATTTTCGCCATTTTTATAGTGAATTTTAATAATTTCAATGCGTTGTTGAAGCGTGTATCGTTCCATTTTTATTAATGGCGTAGTTTCTACTTGTCAAATGTCAAAAAATGACAGCTTTAAAAGTGACAGCTACCGAAATAGCGGGCTATTCAAAATAACACCTCTTATTGGAAAACCCTTTACTTTGTTTGTTTATAATTTTTGATTAAATGAAAGAGAATGGATCTTTTATTGATAAATGTTTTATTTAATGTCGGCAATTATGTATGGAATACAATATCAGGTAAATGTCCGCCTCTGTTAGTCTCACAAATGCGAGCCCTTTTGAGCACATTTTTCATTACATTCTCACATATTTCACGTTGTGTTTCATTAATTTCTTCACGAATATTTTGTTTGAGTTGCTCAAGCGTTTCTGTCAAATCAGGCGACCGTGGACGCCAATCAACATCTTCATTTCTTGAAATAACTTGTTGTGGAAAGAGGTCTCGCAGTAATTCCATTGTAATCCTGGCTGTATGCGATGTGGCACCGTCTTGTACCATACCACATGTTAATCAAGCCCAAAGCATGCAGTTGTGGCGTTAAAAAGTTTTCAATCATATCACGATATCGCTCCCCATTCACAGTTTCCGTTACGCCGTTTTCATTTTCAAAGAAGTAACACTTCCTTGAGCAGCAGTAATGTTTTCAGCCGTTCTTGCAGTACGTTGTGGTCCATACTTGGGCCTATCATCTACAGACCCTCTTTCTTCGAATTCATTCACTACACGATAAATAGTGCGTTTTGTTGTTTCTCCCAAAAATTTCACGTAACTTTCTCATCGTCACAGTAATCGATGATTGATTTTGATAAATTTTTTTTTAACGATTAAAACACGTTGGTTTATCGAATATTTTCCATAATAAATTTGCCACGTGTATACTTCACGACTGCCAAATATGAACTGTCAAGACTAATGTTTACCAAAATGGTGGCAAAACAAAGTAGTATACCTTCCCGGCGGACACCCTGTATAAAGTTTTGATATGGGTTTTTATGTCATGAATTTAAGTTGTTGTTGATTTGACTAAATTTTACTATAGGCATTAGATGTCACTCTGAAGTCTCAAAGTATTTCAAGCCTTCAAGTTAATTTTTTGACATATTTTTGG
This sequence comes from Leucozona laternaria, assembly GCA_932273885.2. Lineage (NCBI taxonomy): Eukaryota > Metazoa > Arthropoda > Insecta > Diptera > Syrphidae > Leucozona > Leucozona laternaria. The sequence continues at coordinate 86,440,475 of OW026368.1, read as the reverse complement.
TATAGAGACTTAACAATTCAAAAGGAATATGTATATACACAAATTTCGAAGTTCGAAAAAGTGTGTTTCGTCATGCCAGCCGTCGCGTCCGTCGAACTGTGCCTCGCTGCATCCACTGCAATTTAAGCTAGAGCCTAAACGGGTGATGAACCGATTTGCTTGAAAGGGAATGCCCATTTTTCTATGGAGCCTTGGCCAAGAGTGTATGAGTGAAATATTTTTAAAATCGTTCATGGAAAAGTCAAAATATTTGAGCTTGAAGTTGCCGATTGCAATGATGATGAGTTCAGTGTGTTTTCCAAAAAATTGTTCATATCGTGCAAAATGTAGAAAAATTATATTTTTAACGAAATTTGGAAAAACCTTTATTTTGAATGGCGGCTATACCCCTTCTAGATGAACTAATACAAAAATTAAAATTTATCCTTTATGCTGTGAACCAAATTTGAAGCAAGTCAGTCCACCCGTTTAGAGTCTAGCTTAAATTACAATAGACTCTCACGGACGCAAAGACTGCCGGCCGCCGCACTGTGGTCCAAAAAGCCAAAAGTCGCGGAAAAAAAAATCAGATGTTTTTTTTTATGTTTTCTTTTTTTTAAAAATAGAAAATATAGACAGGGCTTCAAAAACAGTAAAACAAATAATTTTCTGGTGAATAGTTTGGTTTAAATAGCTTTTCAAAGTTGGGCAATTTGGTTTTAGAATAAAAAAAAATGACAAAAAACGAAGTTATGAAAAAAATGGACCTTAAATCTGTAAACAATCTACTGATTGTTATATTTAACATTCAATTTTCCGCGCACTTTCACGCCCCTTTTTGAATAGATACATCTTAAATTAAGAGTTTCTGAATCAAAAGTAGGTATATACGAATGGACCGAGACAGAAAACAAAACTGTAATCCTTAAACCCTTTTGTTTTTTTCTCATCTGCCAAAAGTAGGAGATTAATTTTGTTATTGCTTTATCAATACCAAAAAAGTGAAATTAAGAGTTTTTCGTGCTCCATAAAATGTTGAAAGATATATTTAACTGTGGATTATGGTCAAACAAAACAGGTATCAGAAGAGGTTATGTGCAATGTAGGTACATTAGGTAGCAGGTAAAATAATTCTTGAACATATTTATATAAACTATGGACTAATGATGATGCCAATGATTTTTTTTCTGAAAATTAAAATCTAAAATTAATTTAAAAAAAAGACGCATTTTGTATTCTATTTTATTTTATAAAAAAATAAAAAAAAAAATTATTAAAATAAAATTTTTCACTGAAACAGTTTATATGTCGATGAGCCACAAAATGAAAAAAAAATATTGTTCTAATATTTGCTTAAAACTTCAAAAATTGGGTCGTTAACTTGATGCATCCAGTGTTGTAAAAAAAAAATTATTTTGGAACACCTTGTGAATAATTAAATAGTCGCAGACTTTTTTTTTTAAATCCTCAAAATTTTAACTATTTTTATAGTTTTCCTTTCATTTCTTTCTCTGTTAATTGCTTTTTTTTGAAGAAAATCTTACTTCAGCCTTTGATTTAGAAGCACCCTGTGAAGATATTTTCTCAAAATCCACTAGTTGTATAGCCTTGGAAATTTCCTTTAAGAAGATAAACAAAAAATTGCACCGATATTTTTATGCCTTCAAAAGTTATGATTTTTTCAACCAAAAAAGTCATTTTGGACCACAGTGCGCCGCCGCCGCCGCCGGCCGCCGCCGCCAGACGATATGACGAAACACTTTTTTTGGACTTCTCGATCATCGTTGTGTTATTTTTGATTACATCCTCGATAATTGTTAATTACACGAAACTTATAATTGCCCTATAGAGCAAGAAAAAATGAAATAAAGGCGACAAAAATCCAAATTTGAACAGCAAAATTATTGTAGTAGATAAAAAACTATTTTTCCACAGACAAATTTCAAAAACATCAGTCCATTTTTGAGTCGTACAAATATATAAAAAATAAACAAGAATAAGAACAAATTTAAAATATCAGTGTTTGTGAAGAAAAACCTATCTAATTCAGAGTCTTATGAGGACTATTTCACTGATTGATGTTTACCGTTTCGAATTCCAGTCAAATAACTTTACGATACTTTAACAATTCCAAACAAATACATAATTCTTTCTGTCATCGAATCAAACGAAGATCTTATCAATTAAGCTTTTTTTTATCACTTCTCAATTCAGTTAAGTCTATAAATTTGTGAATTTTTATTCCAATGTCAAGATTTTCTTCTTTTAATCGTGGATTATGACATAATACTATAACTGCCCTATAGCATTAAAAAAAAAGATATTTAAAATCAAAGAAAATGATGAAATTCCAAGACAAAAAAGAAACACTCTTACATAATTACTCGGAAGGAGATGAATTGCAATGTAGGGTATTAATAAGGACTACTGTTGCTGTATAGAATAGCTAGCTCCTCTTTTTCTTATTCCTTTGATTTTCATTCCTTCATTATTAAAATTAACGATGGTGATACTACGCCACTCGACAATGAATGTCAAAATGAGTATCTAAGGATTTTAACTCAACAGCAAAGGAGATTTTATATTTTTGATTAATTATGTTCAAGGATATTTTTAATAGTTTTTGATAGTTCATTTTTTTTGTTGTTGTTGTTGTTGTAGGTATGAGTTTATTATTTTCAATTTGATGAAGCGGTTTTGTTGTAAACTAATTTTAAAATTTAATATACCTATGTATATGGAAATTGTATTTTATAGAATGTAGAAAAAGCAATATATAGAATGGAATGCAAGAAGTAAAGAACAATACTTTATCAACAAGTACTTCCAGAGCTGTCATATTCACACAAATATTATCATTAATCTTTCAAAGAATATTTTACACTTTGGTTTAAGTACGGTACGAGATGTGTAAAAAGAGTTTAAACAAAAGTTTAATAAATTAATTAATTCAGAAAAGAAATGTCTGAATATTTCTTCAGCTGGGGTTTATTCAATCAAAATTTAATTTGGTTTTTTGGTTTGCCTTTTCCTTTTGAAATACAATTTCTGAAGAAAATATTTCAATACATAAAGATGGACATCAAAATAATGAAGATTTAAAAAAAAGTAATCTTTGTAACTTATGTCATCACAAGCAGCACAAAATTACTTAAAGAAGGATTTAAGAATTCTAAAGCGATTCTTCTTAATAATGGATTTAAGTTTATATTTAGTAGAGAAAAGGCGCAAGTGGGCAAGAAGATAAATTGATTCTTAAAATCTTCTTAATTCGGAACTAAATTTTTCTTAAATACTTCTTTATTCCTTCAAAAAGCCTTCTTAAATCCTTCTTTAGTCCTTCTTTAAGAAATATAGCATTTTTATATAGATAAAATAAAATGTATTTACTGTTTTGTATTTATTTTGTATTTATTACTTATTTGTTTTGGTCTTTCATTTTTGTACTTTTGTTTTCTAATTTTAACTATTTTTGCTATTTCCTGTAGTGATATTTTTATTTTACACTGTGCTTTGTGACTAAGTGACCATTTAATTTTCAAGTAATGATTAGCTAAATGGGCTTCAGGTCACCTTGTAGTTTAAGTCAATTTTTGTATTAACCTCTTGCTGCCACTGCGATTCCAACTCGAGTTCTTTCGCATGCCATTCCTGTGGGCTACCTACTCAGCCAATCTGATGCATTTCAATGCTTGTCTATAAAAAAAGCTAGTTCCAAGAACGTTTTCGATTTTTCCATTGTGCAAAGGAATTGACGTAGGTTACTCATGGTAACAATTAAGCAAGTATGCTACCGACGTTGTATTAAATTTAAAAAATATATGCACGACATAAACTTTACGAGTTCAAGTTGCTTCAAAGATTGTATACTGAACATTTATTTATATAATGTATGAAATTAAAAATTATTAAATATTTATTAATATGAGAAAACACGCATGAAACTCTTTATCTAAAGTCTTAAAAATGTCGCACGCGTTCCATCTATATTAAAGCGTTGGAGGTTTTCTTAAAAAAATGTTTTTTTTTGTAACTGAAATTTCTTGAACATAATGTATGTATGTAGGTACATATATTAAAAAAAATAGAATCCCATTTTTAAATATTTAATAATACACATACACACATAAAAACGTTATTTCAAACAAATGCAGAAACCCATTTTCAAAATATTGACTTTTAAAAAAAATTATTATGCCACTGGCTGACACTCATATAGTGGTGCAATAAATAATAGGTACTATTTTAAGAAGACTTACAGCCATATTATTGACGTGATTTAAAATTAGTTTCATAGCAAAACTAGTTTTATAGAAGTTTGGAGTCCCAAGTTTTGCAAAGTTTTATGAATTTAGAGTTGTATGCAAAGCTATTTTTAATTTTTCGAGTCTTAGGTGTCAAAATATTTTTGAATAATACTGCTTTGAGCACCTCCAAACATCTATAAAACTAGTTCAGCAATGAAACTAGCTTTGAAAAAAGTCAATACTGTGGCAGTAAAAGAAGTATTAAAGAATCACAAAAATCCCGATTTAATTCCTTAAAAAAAAAAAACATTTTTAGAAGGATTAAAGAAGTATTAAAGAAATACAAAATACCGATTTAAGAAAGCCAATTGAAGAAGTATTAGAGAATGCTTTAAGTAGAAATTAACATACCAATTTAAGTTCTTGAAGAAAATACCTAATTAAATAGAAATAAAAATTAAATAAAAAGCCATAAATGGGTATACCGAAATTGTACTATTTTGTTTAGCTTGGTTTACAATTACCTATATTTTTTTTGTAGATGAACCAACATTTTGACGCAGTTTAAAGTTGATGGTCCGGTATTCTGATGATGAACAGTTTGCCAAGAAAGCTAGGTTTTGACATAGTTACCTGCCTTACTCTTAAAAGTGCATACAAAGTCCAAAATTTTTCTTTGCACGTACTTTAATGGCACCATCTTTTATGCAGAACCTCCTTGCCAATCGGTAATAACTTGAAAGTTCATTTTTATGTGATAACATATTTGCAGTAAAAAAAACCGACTATCAAATTGAAATAAATTACTTACCAGCGTCAAATCTGTCAAATAATATCCCCCCTAGTATGGAGAAAAAAGAAAGAAACACATTGCACAACTAGACAACAACTTGTGTGTTGCTACTTGCTACTAAAATGCTAGTTGACTTAAATGCAATCGTCAAACAACAAAACCTACATTGGGATGGACCTCATCAAGTGGACGTGACTTCGATAGCGCAAAGCGTAGTACATATGGCTCTGAAGACGCTTGGTCTATGTTCAAGCCCCAGCTGGGCAAAAAGTTTTTCAAATTAAAATTGAACATAATAGAATAAGCACCACTATAAGGAGTCTGATAATCGGCCTTGCAGCAGTAAAATAGCTACCATTTAAAACCTACAAAGGTAATAATTGTCATTTCTTTTATATTGCAATTTTTTTTTAATTGCGAGATTATGAAAAACGGAATTTTGTTTAATTGCGAGATTTTGTAATGCTAAATTTTGAATGCGAGACTTTAATTTGCAAAAAATTTCGTAGCCAATCCACATTCAACATACAGATAAGCTTTACAAACTCAAGATTTATGAGATTTAAGAAAATCAATTTTTTTTAGCAGACATATAGATACCCACATATAAATACATATAAAGGGTGTTTTTTTTAGACGTGTAGTTTTCAAGAAGAAATAAAACGCATATAATTTAATGTTATGGCCAAGAATTTAGCTTTATTATTTAAATAAGGGTTTGCCATTATGTTTTAAAAGTGATTTTGGGCAAGTTGCCGCCGCGGCTGGCTCGAATAAATTCCAGCCGAGAGGCACAATTTTCGACAATTTTCCGCAATAACGCGCCGAATATTCTCTTCCAAGGCGTCAATCATCTCGGGCTTATCTGCGTTGACAAGCGACCCCACAAAAAATAGTCCAGCGGTGTTAAATCGCACGATTTAATGTTGGAGGCCACGCCACAGGCCCACGACAAGAGATAATGCGCTCACCGAAATTCAATAAATTGATTGTTTCGTTGGATGTATGGCATATAGCGCGCTTCGCCTTGTTGGAACCAAAGATCGTACACATCAACATCCTCCAATTCAAGCACGAAAAAGTCATTAATCATGGCTCAATAGCGTTCCTCATTGACTGTAAACATTATAACCGGCTTCATTTTTGAAGAAATATGAACTAATGATTCCCTCTGCCCATAGAGCACACCAAACAGTGACTTTTTGAGGATGTACCGGCGCAGCGTCTCAACAATGGCTTGTGGATTATGATCACTCCAAATACGACAATTTTGCTTATTAACGTACCCATTCAACCAAAAATGAGCTTCATCGAATATTGGACGCAACCGAACACATTCCGAACCGTTATTTTGGTAATAAATTTGCACGATTTGCAAACGCTGTTTAGAAGTAAGTCTATTAATTATAAAATGGCAAACCAAGTGACAGCTGTCAAATAGACCAACTCAAAAAAAAAGTATTGCCAGATTGAAAATTACACGTCTAAAAAAAAATCACCCTTTATAAAATGTTACCTTTATACGTAAGTTGATCAAGAAGAGATTTAAAAATCATGTGCTTGAATTACCCATTCTCTTCATACCTATATACTCACCCCGCAAGCATCACAAGAATTACCTACACGGAAACATTCTTATGAGTGTAATGAATCTTGCCATAGGCAGTTCAAAAGTAGTATAAAAGCTTTTCATATAAGTATATGTTGAATATAGACTTCCTCTTATAGCTTTATGTGAATTGTTCACTTTTTAAAAAAAAAAAATAAACGAAAAACCTTTCAGTTTGCCTTTTTATTAGTGCACAGGAAGTTATCTCTCCCACCATCAATAAATTCTGTTTTCATGACCTGGTTCAAGAGGATGATACATTCGTTTGTTAAGAAACGAAAGAAAAAATAAATTCATGATTAAGATGGTAGATACATATATATAAACATATTTATACTAAATGTAGGTATGTAATATATGTAGAAGAAGACGACGACAACGACTTATTACGAACAAGCGCACCCAGAGGGTCTTTGAATTCATCTCAGTAATTCAAGGAGTCACCGTAACATCTGCTGCATACTAAAATATCATCCTTTTCCGAAAACGAAGCCTCTCTCCTTTTTTTTTTTTAGATATAGGTAAGGTATGGTATGTGAGTACACACAGGACTGTCGTAGCAATTTAGTTAGGCAATCAATCATGCGGAATTTTATTTTATATATGTTTTTGTGCTCCTTTAGTACATATATATTTCCTTAGAATTTTTTTTGGTCGGTTCTACATGTTCCCAAGACCCAGCGACATATGAAAATATCGTACCTCTCTACAGATATCTACATTATTAGATTCCGTGTTATGAAAAAGAAGGTACCTAAACACAAAGAAACTACTTCTTTTCTCGAATTTCGTGAAAAGAAAGTAAATTATTTTTAATGGAAAAGTAGCAATATTTTCAAGTGTAAGAAATAATATTCGATATTGTTAACCTAACTAACATATATACCCTCTCTACCTCTAACTGACAGTGAATATAAAGTAAACAATTCTAAAACCGTTAAATACACTCAATACTCTCACACAAATATCGGGGTTTTGAACAGGGACGCTACAAAATTCACAGGAATAAAGAATTTCATTGATATTGAAAACTGTTTTTGTTTAATTAAAAAAAAAAACTTTTGTAGCGCTTTTATAGAAAAACCCTTTATATTATATTCTGTTATTCTGACACAATCAAATTATTTTCGTTCAGAGGAAATAAAAATGTCTTTTGAGGCTGAACTAACGACACAGACAGCTAAGAAAAGGAATGAACTTTTCCATTTACATTTTGAATAGGACTCGTTTTTCATTTAGTCTAGGTATATGTAGGTACAGATAGGAATAGGTAAATGTATTTGTACATGTCCACATACATTATAGTGAATCATTACATTGTTTTTTTTTTTTTTTTTTTGTTGGATGCTTGCGAAAATCCTTTCCAATTGGAATGTATCACGCAACTCTGAACATTCATTATAATGCAGTGTGAGAGATTTTATATACATTGGACGTATCACAGAATTGAACTAATGATTAAGTAGGTAGAGGTAGGTATATTTTCATGCCTAACTATAGCAACTAATAATCAACTGAAAGCTACTTTAGCGGGTTAGTATATAAATGATTGACTGCTCGTTTCGAAAGAAATCGGCCTGGAAGATGAGACGATAAATATTGCGTCAAAGTGTTAGCAGAGAGGGTAGATTCATGGCTTTCATGAAGACATACGTATAATCACGTGTGTAGGTATATGAAATTATGAAGATTATTAATGTTCTACTAAAGGTAACTTATAGGTACATATACCTACAAACTCATTAGAAAAATGATTCGGGTGAGCTTTGCATATTAATTTTGTTGGTATTGCACCGCACTAACGGCCATTGAGTATAGCATTGCCGAACAACTAAAGTTTCCCTGTATATAAGACGATGATCATCCTGGTCCTCCTATATGGTGCAGATTCATGGACCTAATCAAAGGTATCTTAAGAGGAAGATTCTCTGGGTGATTTTTGGTCCCGCTTGCATAAACGGGGAGTGGAGAAGAAGGTACAACAACAAACTGTATAAGAGCTGTACAACGCCACTGACCAAGCCGAAAAAGTAAAAAGACCAACGACTGAGATATGGCTGGGTCATTTAGAGCAAATGGACACCAAGGCTCCAGTCCGAAAAGTCTTTGAATCCAACCCTGAGAGACGGCGCAGTAGAGGAAGACTGCTGCTCAGGTTGCGTGCGTAAATGGAAGAAGACCTCAACCAACTTGGCGTGGTAAACTGGAGACATCTAGCTAGAGGGACCGAGCTGGCTGGAAGAAGAATGTTGGTTGATGTTGAGACCCTGATGGTGCAGGACAGCAGCGCCACCTTAAATAAGTAAGGAATTCGAATTGTTTTATTCATCAGGACCCATGTTCTGTAACACAGAGGCGATAACTTTTCGAATCGTAAAAAAATTAAACGATTCATTTCACACCTGTCGCATCTGGAAAAATATGGGTTTCTGTAAGTCGTTGCGATAAGTTCAATTTTCAATCTTTTTTGACTGGAATTTAATTGGAAGGCGATAAGTTGAAGTGTCATATTGACATTAAAAAAAAAAAAAACACAATAAAAGGAAAGTGAATTTAGGTCTAAATTAAAAATTGTTTTTTGAATTTGTGATTTGTGAGATGTTAATTCAAGTTATGCAGTAAAAAACTAAAAAGTTAATGAAGTTCTTAGATGGTCCATGGCAAACAAAACAAAAGGCTGCATCGGCTAACAAGATATTAGTGATGACTGTAGATAAAGATAACTACTCCCGAAATTCAAAATGCGATTAGCAGACCCACAAAAATGTTAATTATACTGCTATAAGAAGTACATACAGTGACACAAAACACAAGAACACGAACATCCGAGCGTGGACGTAAGAAGAAACTCTGCAACAAGAGGAATCAGTTTAAAATATTCGATTGGTTTCTAAGTTCAAGCCAAATGCATCCAAAAATAAAATTAAAAACACAAAAATTTAATACCTATCCAATTTTGTTTTCAGTATAATAAAATTTATTTGTTTTCCTCTCGTTTGCAATTTATTTATTATCGCCTGCTTATGGGTAGGTGATAAATTTTGACGTTTAAAATGAAAAATTTATCGATTCTCGAAGATACAGAAACCCATTTTATCACATTCTTCCAGTATTTCTATTCCACGTGTTCCACTCAATAAAGTTATCGTCTGTCAAAGTTATAGAAACCCGATAATGCGATAAAGTGAGTTTCGTTTCAATTCTCATCATTTCTCGACTATTTTTATCGATGCGATAGTTACAGAACATGGATCCAGGTCTCCATAATGAACCACTATAACAGACATCACGACAGCCTACACAGCGAAAGTATATGCATGGACTTTTTTGGCTTAACATCTGGCCACAATGGTCAAAAAAGAGCACGGAAACTTCAATAAAACGCTGCGCAGTGCGTATCTATATGGATATTGGAGGGTAGAATTTGACCGAAGAACCACTTACTAAAATTCCTATTACCTATACTGAAAAGTACGAACATTAAGGCCCAGTTTTTCAGTTGGTGAGTAAAACCAGAGTAAGTTAACTCTATATAGAAGTAAATTAACTTACAGTGAACTGAGGAAGCAGTTTTTCGGAGGAGAATGCATGTGGAACTACTAAAACAAACGCGGTGGATAAAACATCATTTAACTTTCATCTCGCACTAAAAAAACTGGACTTAAGTATACAAAATTAGAAACGGGTAATTATTGGTGCTTTTCTTTGAATATAACTTTGCTGACAGGACTTCCTGAGGTAAAAACCAAAATAAAACAGATGTTGAGCTCAAGATAGACCGAAAACTATATAATTGGTTAATATAAAATAGTCGTAATATGGTCTTGGCAATCCTATTTGGAACACAATGTTTTCAACCGTGACTAAGCGCTACCGAGGTTCAAGTTTAAAGTTGATGAAATTATATGGTTGCCACTTTTAAAATGGTTGCATTCACTGGGCACACACTACAGCAATAAACAAAAAGAAAAAACAAGTTTTTTTCTATGTCTTTCAACTTAGCTCAAGTTTGCGAGTGTTTAAGAAAACTAAAAAAAGGTTGATCTGTAAAAACCTGTGCTTAACAGGGTGCAAAAATGCACAGTAATTTAATGTAAAAATGTACTTAAAAAAAACTAATTTTTGAATGTGTTATTCCTGGGTAAGGCTTAAGACCTTCATACATACAACATACATCTTATTATTGCCTAAAATCCATTCTTTCTAAATAAAATGCAAACATTTCGAAAATCGTTGGAGCTAGAATTTTCTTAAAAAACATTTTTTTAGTATCAAATTTCTTGAAAACATAAAAAAAGAATTTTGAGATAAAAAAAAGTTATTTCAAAAAAATTCATGAACATTTTGAAGAAAAAAAAATATTTTTTGAAAATTTATGTATGTATGCAATATTAAAGGATTTCCCATATTAAATTTTCGATTCAAATCAGTCAAGGCGTTAACAAGAAAGTCGAAAGTGAAATAAAAAAAACAGTTCTATGACAGGACCGCGTTGGTATATTTTTTTAGTAATTTTCTTACCAAACTGCACACAATATAATAGGGCACACACATTTTTTGTTATCAAAATAATTCTTAAGGAGGCTTCCGAAATAAATTATTTTTTTAAAACGGTTGTATGGCATGCACCTACCGTTATGGTTTTTTAAATTTCCTCTCAAAAATATTTAAGTTCAAAATTTCAAGTAAATCGCTTCATTCGTTTAGATTGTAGTTCAAAGCACAAACAGTCATTACAGACATACCCTCCAAGACTTGTACCTATGTAGGTACATACATTTATATCGTATTTGTATTCTGTATGTCTGCTGGGGCTTATGGTTAAGATGACGTGTAAACATATTATTAAACGTTCGTCCGAGTGCCGAATTTTTTTTTATTGAACGTACCCAATACTGATATATTGCATATTACACATAAGGCTCACGTTTTAAGATTACCCAGCCGCGCCGCTGCCGGCATATATATTTACACATCAAAAACTTTCGCATGTCCTAATTATTTCCGGTTCATAATGATCAAGGTTTGTATACAAAAATTGTAGATACATTCTATTTATAAGTATTCTATTCCAGAGAAAGCAATCTGCAATCATTGGAGCAATACAAATAATATCCGCAAACAAAAGATCCTCTACAGTCTCATTATACATGTTTTCACCTTCACAATATTGTTTACCCTCACCATCTGCTAAGCCAACACACAATATAATCTAATCAAAGTAATGTAATTCAATTCCGAGCCACATTGCTTAAGCGTGTTCATTTGCCTTGGGTTAATTTATTTGCACCTTCACGTGAAATCTCATTTCATAACCTTTCGACAAAAATATATATTCCACTTATACACTCACCCTTTCCGTGTTTGTCTGTGTAGGAAAGATTTAATTGTTTTATTCCTATAATAGAGAATAAACAAAAAAAATACAACGTGTTACATATCTCGCGAAAACAAAGTTTTTCTACCGCCATTATCATTCTAACGGTAGGTATACCTATACCTACTTCCCAACCTTCACCCACCTACTATACCTATCTACTTTTATTGAAAGAAACACAATTAGCATGAAATTCTTTTGAAAATTTATAAACATGAGGCTACGAAACACACACACACTGGTTCGTTCTGTTGAAACATGAGCTCAGTCAGTTAATTAAAATATCTACTTCAAGGACATGACACATTGTATACCTTCCTGCAACAACAACAAAGAAACCAAACAAAAAAAAAAGGACACCAAAGTGAGGGGAAGCAATCAAAAATTAATTTACCTTCACGCATATAGAATACACACTTCCTATACCCAAACCAACATCAACACCCCCACAAACAAGCACACGTGCCACATCTAATTGAAATATAGGATTTTATTTTGAAATTGATTACGCCGCATCCACTTAAAGTTAGGAAATTGCTAAGGATTTTATTTTATATTTTTAAAACTTTATCGTCTCTTTTGTAGGTATGTAGTACGTACCTCTACCTACATTCCACCTAGGTTTACACATAGTACATAAGTCTTCCCAGATCCCTCTCTCTTATAGCAGTGAAAGATATTTCATGAATTTAATTTATCAATTATTTCCTTATGTGCTTTTAACTTATAACATAATATGAATGCAGTGGTTTTGGTAAAATTCAAGGAATTCTTTGAAAAGATATATTTCTATTTCTAGGGTTTCAAATGCTTGGAGGGATGGATACTGTAACAATTTAATATATACTAAGGTATTCTATTCTCTTTCTCTCCTCTTTCCCTTTGGCCATCTTATGGAAATATGGAGACAATAATTTAAAGAATTTAGTTATTTTTCAAACTTTCAATTTGATTTCCATATATAATTACATTAAGTCAAAAAGGTTTCACGATGGCTTATGTATATGAGGGTATCATTTTAAAGATTTAATTTAAGTTTGATCATTCAAATTAATGTGATTATAGGTATAGTTTTCAAATTATATGTTTATTATGCACATACAACAAAATGTTTGGAAATGTTTTGATAACATTCTATTTTGAATGGTTATTGTTATTGGGTATGGGTGGGTAGATGTCCTGAAAGTTTGCATTATAGCCTAGACTAAAATTAACCCAAAAGGTTTATTACCTTTTTATAATGGAAATTATACAAGGACATTTATAATAGTTTAAAGATTAAAATAGAATGGCTACTTGAAACTTGTATTTTTGGAAGAAGAGAGGTTTTGTAACTTGATTTATATGCTCAATTTGGTTTGCCATTTTATAATAAATAGATTTACTCCTGAACAAAGTTTGCAAATCGTGCCAATTTATTACCAAAATAATGGTTCGGTTCGCGCGACGCATCGCGCACTGCGTCCAATGTTCGGTCGACATAACTGCTAAATCGTGCGCACCGAAGATGCTATTGCTGCTGTGGAGCAGAGTTTCGAAGAAGACCCGAATGAGTCCATCCGCCATCGCGCGCAACAAATTGGAGCTGTCGAAAATTTTATTTCTTCTTGAAAGCCACACGTCTAAAAAAAAACACCCTTTAGTTAAAAAAAAAAATTGTGTGAGTGCCGGGACTCACGGTTAATATGTGTAAACATCAACGTGCGCGGATCCAAAACGGACTTGCTTTTGCTTGAAGGGGATCTTAAGATTTTTATCACTGAACGCACCCATCCTAATATGCGGATCGTAACGTTGCACGACGTAACGTTGCACACGAACGTTCACGTTTTTTTTCACTCTACCGCCAGCATAGATGTTTACACATCAAAAATTTATCGACCCTTATTTGTGTAACTCTTAGAGATAGCTTTATGAGAATTAAGAGAGATTTTCCTCTTAAAACGATAAGATTAACATTTAAAATGACCCTAAATCCCAGATTTTTAGTGGTGAGTTAAACCAGACTTAGCTTTCTCTGGGTAAGAATTAGTTTGGTGAGTTAATTTAGGTTTAACTTTCATCCAGCAATGAAAAGCTGGGCCTAAGTTAGTTACAAGCTAACAAACAAACGCACACTGAAGAACAAGAAGGCGGTAGGGCAGAGTTCTCACGAGCCAGTGCCAACAAACATCTGTGACATTAACTTTCAAAACGGGCCTATATCTATATACCGGAAATATGCAACCGAGATAAATAATGACAAAAACCTCTCATTTCTAAACCGTACTGATAGAATCACGGACGAATCTACTAAATAAAAGTCGTGAGACAGTTCAATAACTGACCCCCTTTCTCTAGTGGGGTAGTTTTTGTTGAGTCACAATCGCTTTTCGGGTATAATAAGAACCATTTTTTATATGAGTCCCACGGGTCTGATATCTTATTTCTTCTGTAAGCTTTGTCCTCTTGATTAAAAAACATTTTTACTAACCTAAGAAATTTCGATGAAACTAAAAATGAACAGAATTTTACCAAAAAAGTAGATATTTCATTCAGGCGACTTTAAGATTTCATATATAGTCGTCTCGGTCTCGTCTTGGACTTGGGGCAATTTTTGTATTTTTGTAGATGAAATATCGAACTAGATTTGAATCTAGAAACTCTTTAGTATGTATATTCATTGAAAAAATCAATTTTATAATTAAAAATTGCAATGTTTTAATATTGTTTCTTTTCCGCTAACATCACCTTGGTCAACGATACTATCGATATCTAAATGTAAGTCCGATACTTTTCTCATCTCAAGGAATTGCATGCATTTTATATCATTTTCTCGGTGATTTGTCCTCGGGCAACGTGACCCCCTCCAAACTGAAATCCTAGATCCGCGCCTGACCATCAGGACACTTTTCATAATTCGGAATAAAGAGTATGTAGTAATTAGCTGCTATTTAGTTGCTAATTAGTTACTCAAAAAAAAAAACAAATTAATTAAGAGGGTTAGGTTAGGTAGAAGGGCTGACAGTTGATCTTGTTTCCGTCACGCTTAGATCTATGTAGATCCGTTGTGATACCCTAGGAAGTTGTATCCTGCACTGTATGTAAAAACCTATGTGTTCTTTTAGCAGTCAAGCCATTTAGACGAGTTGACGAAGTTCAGAAGGCTATTAGCCGAAATTCTAGAAAGAACCTCTAAGTCGTGAAAGAAATGATTTCCTATGCGTGTTTCTTTCTTAAATGACATCACAGTGCTGGGCAGTGACAAAGGAAGTGTAAGATATCCTCAAGTGCTTCTTCATCGCTGCACATTCTGCAAAGGTCGTCAGTACTGATGACCCTCATTTCCTTTTTTGTGGTATCTCAGTAGGTTGTGTCCGGTAATTATGCTGACAAAGGAACGAAGATGTTTTTTGTTCATTTGCATAATTTTGTCTGTACTCAGGTTCCATCTTTCATTGTTTTTTTTTTCTGATATTTTGTTACCAATATCCTGTTTGATGCTACAGGTTGGTACTTTAAATATGTCCTGGTAATTTGATACACTTAAAAAAAATTACTGAGGTAAAATTATTGTTAATTAACAAAGCAGTGATTATCTTCCTTTAAGTATTCACAGCAATCTTTGTCGTCGATTTCATCCAGATCAGCTTCTCCTTCGATGATAATTTTGTAAAATTTAAGCTTCTCATTTTCTCTCCATTCCATTCCTCAATGCTGTTTCAAGAGCTTATGTCGAGGTCCTTAATCTTTGCCTCGTTCACAGGCAAACCTCTTGATAGTTGGTTTAACTCCATATGAGCTAGGCATTTTCCAGGTCTTATAGCGGTTCGTGCCACTGTACGAAAGTAACGTAGCTTATGAATGGGATGGGATGGGACACTCATTTCCAATGAATTCTCTTCGGAAATGGGTGTGAAGCAGGGTTGTGTCTTGAGTACCTTACTTATTATACTTTTCATTATTGACACCGTGGAGGCAATCGGACGAGGAATTGAGTTTGGACGAATGCAGATACCATGTCTCATTTTCGCCGATGATATAGTTTTGCTGGCAGAGACTGTGGAAGGAATGTAGCGAATGATAAACCGGCTTGAAAACTACTGTGATCGCTGGAATCTGTAATTTAATCTCGAAAAATCGAAAATGATGATCTTCAGAGATGGCGGTGGAAGATATGCTCGGAACAAAAAGTGGAAATATAAAGGGCAAAATCTTACAATTGTGCGGGAGTACAAGTACCTTGGTGTATTGATTACCTCAAACCTTAATATGTAAAAAAACAATTTGACTTGAAGATAGCTGAGGCAAAAAGAGCTATTTCAGCAGTGTGGGGGCGTTGCATTGATAATAATTACATTGAACATAATGCAAAGATTAAAATATTCCGTGCAACTGCAGTCTCCATACTGCTGTACGGAGCACAAGTTTGGGGCTGTATGCAGTATAAAAACTCAGCAACGGTAACTAATTAAAGATCAAGAATTATCAAAGGCGACTTTTAAAATAAAAAAAAAAACAACTATAACTGGAAAATAAGTATTTAAAAAATATAAGAAAATGTCAATCTGGTAGACGGCCTTTCGCCAAACCATTTAATCTTAAGCAAGAACAATTATTATACAAATATTTCTGTACAGCTGGATTAAAATATCAGACACTTCAGAGTTTTGATGAAAAGCTTTTGGGATCTACAATTAAATCATTTTTCGTATACCTCGTAGTCCATCACCCATCCCTGCTTCAATTCAATCCCCAAAAAGCATCTGTCGTCACTGAAGGCTCTCAACATGTTAACACAACAACTATGTATGTGTATCTCTAATATTATCGCTTGAATATAACATTAATCTTTGTAATTATATTGATTTAGCAATTAAGTTTAGTTTTAAGTCAAATCAAACAGAACATCAATTAAACATTCTCTCTTTGCATACAAAATTGCATCAATGAGTGTGCATTTCTAACCCCTTTTTGACCTATTTTTCTTGTTAACCAACCATCACATCGCACTCGCCCTCTCAAACTAAATATAACGACGACAACACAGGACAAGGACAAAATAAAAAAAAAAAAAAACTTAAAGACAATGCAGGTCAATTGATATCATCAGGCCTCAGAAAACAGACACAATATAACCATTGGGCTTTCATGTGTCCTGAAGCAAGACAAGTTGCATTTATTGGTGCGCAATAGTTGATGTCCTTAACTTCCTCCCCCTATAGGTAGGTACTTCTAGAAATATGTACATTTTGTAGGTATGCACCCTTTTGGGAGTAGTGAGACTTTTTTCTTCCTGTACCTTCATTTCAATGACACTGATGCTATACTATGTACTGGTGCATTTCAATAAGGTTCAGTTTTCTTTGGATGGACTGATGCATTCGAGCTGGAGGCCGTTAGAGAAAAGGTGGTACAAATATTAAAGGCTATGTAAACAATGTAACGACATGAGGGTACGTCCATTATGAACACATAGAGTATACCCACCAGGTACAATATAACAAAGTATGTGCCAACCCACATTTGTATCTACACCATTTCGTGGAAACCTTTTTATTCGATTCCTATATTCGAGGTTTACCTCGACGATATGATTGTCTATATCTGTGTATTCCTAGTGTAATAGCTATAGACCATATTCAGGAAAGGCACAGGAAGGACTACAACAGGCTATCTCAAAACGATATTGAGGTATACCTATACATATATGTATATAGGTGAAATGCACTTTTACTTCGCTTTTAAGCTTTTTGTTGCAGCAGCTATTATTATTATTGTTGCCGGAGCAAAAACGGTATACTTTAGTTTTCGGATAATAGGATATTGAGTATCCTTGTCCAGAGAATATTCCATAGCAAAACACCTTAGAGAGGCGATCGAATATGAGGGGTTGTTGCTGTTGTAACTTTTTATATGCTGATTCTATCCTACTGTATTGTAGGTACTGTTATATAGGAACAATATGGATGCACTACTTCGAACAACCATTCATTGAAGTAATACCATTGAATGTGATAATAGAAACATTGCTGTGTCAAAGATAAGGACTACACACAAAACATATGCTTATATGCACATCGCATAATAGGGATATGGTGTTTGTCGGATATCCTATGTTCATTCATAAAAACAATGTCCGCACACAGGACTACCTATATAAAATAGGACACAAGCCAGTATGTATAGTTACTATGCCGAGTGCAATAAAAATAATTAAACAAACAAAGGTATCCAGAGTATATGGGGTGGTAGATATGCGGTGTGTGTTTTGAGGGCCTACCTATCTTCACTTCTTCAGTTTTATCTCGAGCTTAGATGTTCTAGGTCAGGTATATCCTGTTTGACTTTTTCCGGAATATCTACAAGTTATACACACCAAGTTGTCCAGCTTTTTAAAAAAAAAACTAAAGGAAATTTTTAGAGAAGTGTGTATTGACGGGGCCAACACAGGTTGTATAAAATTGCTGATAATAACTTTAGTTATGTGATTGCCTAAAAAGCTTCCAAGAATATGAATAAAAAATATGTACAAGAATGAAAAAGACGATTCATCATTGTAGTGTACAGCCCATACTGTAGTTATAAAAATCTAATATAAATTTTATATAGGTAGAGCTCCACAAGATGGGGATCTTTGAGATTCCAATTATATGTAGAGTTAAATAGGGTTTAATTGGATAGGGGACAAAAAACTATACATAATTGAAATGGTAAGCCGCAAAGCGCTGTTTTTTTGGTAGTAAATATATATTTTAAATTGAAGAAAATTGTGGATAGATATGCCAAACAATTCTCAAAAATCCACAGCTCGATATACATTCATATATCTAACAACTGTATGTGAAAGTTGAAAATTGAAAAATATGTAGATGGATGGTGCACTATTCATCAGGGTTAAAACATGTAACACCACTGGTAAGCTAATGAAAATAAAATATGCGTGTTTTCGGAATTTTCGATTGAATTTTTTTTATAATTATTAATTTTTAAAAAAAATATACAAGTCAATTTTGTGCACTAACTTATTTCTATTTTAAAAACATGAAAATCACACAGGATATAAACATATTATGGATTTGTATTACCAATGTTATGAAAATTTCGAATTTCCAAAGTTCTATGTAAAGCGGAGACATTTACCTACGTATAACTCTTTAGTGGGGGCATCGATAGAATTAATTTTTCTTTAATCAGCAAGTACAATAAAAGCCAATTAATTTAATATATCATACGTATAGCCGAAGGCACATGCTATACAAGCCCCACAATAGATAAATCTTTTTAATCAAAAAATCTAGATTATGAATTGGAAAATCTTAAAAACAGTCGATATGAGTGCACTTTAAAGCCTGTACCTTTCATTATAATTTTCGGCATATCAATATTAAGGTCAATAACTAAAGTTTAAATATCAAACTATAATTTTTTGTCAAAATTATTGCGAAAGCGCACAAAATTTTATTCAAAAAAACGTGCCTTAGGTTTTTTTACACTCAATTTCATTAAACTGAAAATGAAGTATAATTTCACATAAAATAGAGAAAAAATACAACCACAAGGACAAGAACAAAAAAAAAACATAAATATCGAATTGGTCAATCTAATTGTCTTATTGTGAACACGGGACAAGGAGGTTGTGCTCATGGTCTGAGGTCGGACACATTTTATGTACATATTTATGTCGGTAAAAGCTATATGTACGTAGGTAAGATAGTAATATTAAAAAAGCAAACCGAAATTATAGTTGATGGTGCGTGCTTTTAAAAACCAATAATTTCGGTTTTAATAAACCAATCTGTAAGTTTGAGGTCTTTAAATGTAGGTAAATTATCTACTGTCAAGTTACATATAGATTTAAGTCATCAAAATGACTGTTACGGGTAGATTGCCTAGATTTATAATTCGAGTTTTAGTGGTCGGATTATTAAAGTTTAGGTTTTAAAGTTAAAGTAAAGTGTCTGGCTACACCGTGTATTACGTTGGAGAAGTTCAACTGACATGGGTAAATTAATCTAAATAGCAGTAAAGTAAACGAACCGAAACCGACTGACACGAGCGAATCAGTTAGATTTATAACAAAAGTTCTAATGGTTTCATCTTGAAGGCTAATGTCCTAAAATTTAAATAAAATGTTAAGCCTACTACGCAGATCGCGCAAAATCTTAGCTCCTATTTTTGCTCTAAAAACACCATCTAAAACCCTAGCTAAATTTTGACATGAGAGCGTTGTGGCGTATATGTAACAGAAAACAACTGCCCTCCGAGAACAAATTATTTGAATGAATTTAATCAAATAAAATGGGTACTTTTATTTAACTGAGATAAATTGTTTGTTTCTTAATATTTTAATTCGTTCTGGTCATTTGATAATGCGAAGAGAAAATCTACTGGTTTTCCTAAATATATGTCGTTTAAGAATATTGAAGCTTCAAATACTACTTCCATACTTGAATTGTTTGCAAACTTTTTCCAATCAGTTTACTCAACCCCTATTTTGAATAACAGTTCATACATTCCTAATATACCAAGTAGGGTTGATATTGGTGAACTAAAGTTAAGTCGTTTTGAAATTCTCTCTGGACTTCAATCACTAAAATCTAAGTTAAAATCAAAAACGACGGTATACCTCTTTTATTTCTTAAATCTTGTGCTTCATCTATTTGCTATCCTCTGCTTCGCTTATTTAATAAGTCTCTATCTGAAGGAGTTTTTCTGAACACCTGGAAAACCTCTTACCTCATACCTATTTACAAATCTGGGTCTAAAAACTTAATTGAAAATTACAGAGGTATTTCAAAACTCTCAGCAATTCCCAAGTTGTTTGAGAGTATTGTTAGAAATAAATTAGAGTTTTAAACCAAAGAATATATATCGAAATCACAACATGGTTTTATATCTGGGCGATCTACCACTACTAACATGGCTCTTTTCTCAAGATATGTGATTAACTCCATTGAGGGAAAGTGTCAGGTGGATACTATTTACACTGATTTTAGTAAAGCCTTTGATTCTGTTGACCACCTGACTCTGCTACTGAAACTTAAGATGTTTGGTTTTCACTCTAAATTTCTTAGTTGGATTTCGTCATACCTTGTTGGTAGGTCTCAAAAAGTTGTAATTGATAACTCTTTTTCGAGGTCTATAGAATGTAGATCTGGTGTTCCATAGGGGAGTCATTTGGGTCCTCTCCTTTTTAACATATTTATCAATGATATTATGTTAGCTATTCAACATTCCCAATGTCTTTTATATGCGGACGATTTAAAATTATTTTTGGATATAAAAAATGTTGAGGACTGTTTCCGTTTACAATCTGATATAAACCGAGTACTTGAATGGTGTAACGATAATAGATTAAAATTAATTATAAAGAAATGTAACGTGATCTCATTTTATAAATCTCTTAATCACATTGTCTTCAACTATTTGATTAAGTCTTATTTATTATCTCGGGTGGAACAAATCAAAGATCTTGGTATAATGCTCGATTCAAATTTTTCTTTTAAAAGTCATATCGAATATATGTTGTTGGTAGAGCGAGTTCACTTGTTGGATTTGTTAAGAGAAGTTGTGCTGATTTTTCTAACCCTTATGCTTTGTTATCACTATAAATATACCTTGTTAGATCTATACTTGAATACGTTGGCATTATATGGAACCCAGCTTTTAAAAATCTTTTAAATCGTATTGAAAATGTCTAACGTCGATTTACAAAATTTATATTTTTTAAAATGAAATGGAACTTTGCCCCCGATTATAAAGCTAGATGTCTTCTACTTGGAATTAAATCTCTAGATTCAAGAAGAACGATTCATGATGCAATAATTGTGAGGGACGTATTATGTTATCATATAAAATGCCCTCCTTTACTTTCAATTATGCCAATTTATGCTCCGTTTAGATCACTGCGCTCAAGGAATTTGCTTCTTGAACGGTACCACAGGACCAGTTATGGTAGTAATGAGCCTATTTTTAGAGCTATAACTCATTTCAATGAAGTTTGCCGACTTATGAGTATTGATACAAGTTCTTCAAGAGATATCTTTAAAGCTAATCTTTTATTTTTATTTAGTTTTTAGTATTATATATGTATATAAATTAAATTTTAATTTTATCTATAATCTGTTAGCTGTAAATTGCTTGTAGATAAATAAATAAATAAATAAATAAATATTCATCCATTCTAATTTTTATTTTCACAAACCAAAGTTTACACAATGTTTTGAAGTTTTTAGTCTGCGAAGTAACTGACACGAGCAATAAATACAAAATGACACGGAAATCTCCGCTACTCCAGATATTAAGTAGATTTATAATTATTAGGGTCAAATGGGGTAATTGTGCACGATTTTGTTTTTAATTTATTTGTCCCTATTATTATGTTTGTCCTAAGTGTCAAAAAAAAAATATCTGAGCTAATATCTGCGCAATATTGAAGCTTTTAGAAAACGAATATTTTAATCATTTATGTTTACCTACTGGTTTCTATAAATTCGGTTACCCACGAAGTTTTAGTTTTGCGTCATGCAAAACTGCTGTGTTTCGTCGAATGTGG
Organism: Leucozona laternaria; assembly: GCA_932273885.2. NCBI lineage: Eukaryota > Metazoa > Arthropoda > Insecta > Diptera > Syrphidae > Leucozona > Leucozona laternaria. The sequence continues at coordinate 86,417,933 of OW026368.1, read as the reverse complement.
CCGTTTTAAAGGTCTTTCCAGCTTGTTTGAACTTATTTCAGTTTTATTCAGTGGGCTTGGTTGTATTACTTAGGAAACTTACTTCTCTTTTAAAAAAAAAAAAAATAATGTTGACATTGCTTTTATTTTCTACAAAAATGTCAGCAAACAATACAACAAAAAAAATTCATTCAAAAAATGGTTAATGACTTTTGAAAAAAAATCTATGATTTTATTTAAAAGCCTATAAAAGTCGAATCGAAAATAAAATGGGTACTTTTATTTAACTGAGATAAATTGTTTGTTTCTTAATATTTTAATTCGTTCTGGTCATTTGATAATGCGAAGAGAAAATCTACTGGTTTTCCTAAATATATGTCGTTTAAGAATATTGAAGCTTCAAATACTACTTCCATACTTGAATTGTTTGCAAACTTTTTCCAATCAGTTTACTCAACCCCTATTTTGAATAACAGTTCATACATTCCTAATATACCAAGTAGGGTTGATATTGGTGAACTAAAGTTAAGTCGTTTTGAAATTCTCTCTGGACTTCAATCACTAAAATCTAAGTTAAAATCAAAAACGACGGTATACCTCTTTTATTTCTTAAATCTTGTGCTTCATCTATTTGCTATCCTCTGCTTCGCTTATTTAATAAGTCTCTATCTGAAGGAGTTTTTCTGAACACCTGGAAAACCTCTTACCTCATACCTATTTACAAATCTGGGTCTAAAAACTTAATTGAAAATTACAGAGGTATTTCAAAACTCTCAGCAATTCCCAAGTTGTTTGAGAGTATTGTTAGAAATAAATTAGAGTTTTAAACCAAAGAATATATATCGAAATCACAACATGGTTTTATATCTGGGCGATCTACCACTACTAACATGGCTCTTTTCTCAAGATATGTGATTAACTCCATTGAGGGAAAGTGTCAGGTGGATACTATTTACACTGATTTTAGTAAAGCCTTTGATTCTGTTGACCACCTGACTCTGCTACTGAAACTTAAGATGTTTGGTTTTCACTCTAAATTTCTTAGTTGGATTTCGTCATACCTTGTTGGTAGGTCTCAAAAAGTTGTAATTGATAACTCTTTTTCGAGGTCTATAGAATGTAGATCTGGTGTTCCATAGGGGAGTCATTTGGGTCCTCTCCTTTTTAACATATTTATCAATGATATTATGTTAGCTATTCAACATTCCCAATGTCTTTTATATGCGGACGATTTAAAATTATTTTTGGATATAAAAAATGTTGAGGACTGTTTCCGTTTACAATCTGATATAAACCGAGTACTTGAATGGTGTAACGATAATAGATTAAAATTAATTATAAAGAAATGTAACGTGATCTCATTTTATAAATCTCTTAATCACATTGTCTTCAACTATTTGATTAAGTCTTATTTATTATCTCGGGTGGAACAAATCAAAGATCTTGGTATAATGCTCGATTCAAATTTTTCTTTTAAAAGTCATATCGAATATATGTTGTTGGTAGAGCGAGTTCACTTGTTGGATTTGTTAAGAGAAGTTGTGCTGATTTTTCTAACCCTTATGCTTTGTTATCACTATAAATATACCTTGTTAGATCTATACTTGAATACGTTGGCATTATATGGAACCCAGCTTTTAAAAATCTTTTAAATCGTATTGAAAATGTCTAACGTCGATTTACAAAATTTATATTTTTTAAAATGAAATGGAACTTTGCCCCCGATTATAAAGCTAGATGTCTTCTACTTGGAATTAAATCTCTAGATTCAAGAAGAACGATTCATGATGCAATAATTGTGAGGGACGTATTATGTTATCATATAAAATGCCCTCCTTTACTTTCAATTATGCCAATTTATGCTCCGTTTAGATCACTGCGCTCAAGGAATTTGCTTCTTGAACGGTACCACAGGACCAGTTATGGTAGTAATGAGCCTATTTTTAGAGCTATAACTCATTTCAATGAAGTTTGCCGACTTATGAGTATTGATACAAGTTCTTCAAGAGATATCTTTAAAGCTAATCTTTTATTTTTATTTAGTTTTTAGTATTATATATGTATATAAATTAAATTTTAATTTTATCTATAATCTGTTAGCTGTAAATTGCTTGTAGATAAATAAATAAATAAATAAATAAATATTCATCCATTCTAATTTTTATTTTCACAAACCAAAGTTTACACAATGTTTTGAAGTTTTTAGTCTGCGAAGTAACTGACACGAGCAATAAATACAAAATGACACGGAAATCTCCGCTACTCCAGATATTAAGTAGATTTATAATTATTAGGGTCAAATGGGGTAATTGTGCACGATTTTGTTTTTAATTTATTTGTCCCTATTATTATGTTTGTCCTAAGTGTCAAAAAAAAAATATCTGAGCTAATATCTGCGCAATATTGAAGCTTTTAGAAAACGAATATTTTAATCATTTATGTTTACCTACTGGTTTCTATAAATTCGGTTACCCACGAAGTTTTAGTTTTGCGTCATGCAAAACTGCTGTGTTTCGTCGAATGTGGCCGTTTTAAAGGTCTTTCCAGCTTGTTTGAACTTATTTCAGTTTTATTCAGTGGGCTTGGTTGTATTACTTAGGAAACTTACTTCTCTTTTAAAAAAAAAAAAAAATAATGTTGACATTGCTTTTATTTTCTACAAAAATGTCAGCAAACAATACAACAAAAAAAATTCATTCAAAAAATGGTTAATGACTTTTGAAAAAAAATCTATGATTTTATTTAAAAGCCTATAAAAGTCGAATCGAGAGGTCGCTTTCATTGGTTTGCTTTGCCCAAAAATCTTTCACGAAACCGATACTGGTGCCTTTAAATCAGAAAGCCAATGGAAAAAGATGGTGTGGTATTTGAATATGAAAGTGCCATTAAATGCATGCAAACAATGGAAATCGTGAGCCTGCAAAGATTTTATATGACCATTTGCATTTCATTTTCTATAGATACTATACATATATTTCTTTTTTCAAAAAAAAAAAAAAAAAATGGAATAACAGGAAGCAACGGTGTAAATGTGCTTAGATATGGATATATGGACAAACAAAGAAATAATATGGGGCTAGGTATGTATATAAAGAAAGCCCTAAGCAACAGGCCAAACTATACGAAATTCGAGGTCAACACTATTCGTTTTGTGTGTTGTGTCATTGTGGGGTTGTTTTTTGTTGCTGTGTTTAGCTGTGTCTTGGATTTATTCATTTGGCTTCCTTTTTTTCTAGATTTTTCTCCATCCTGTGTCCTGACTATTTGTCCTCCACCAACTATTTTTTGCGTACTTCTTATTTCCTTTTCTCTCTCACCATATAGCCCCAAAACATAAAATAGGCACACTCAAAGGAAAGAAACAAAAATAAAGGATTCCGTTTTCTATGCTGGCCGTTGAATATTTTTCTTACCAACATACTTTTAACCATTTCAATATGTAGTGTACAGCAGTATACACTGTACATAAGTTATATGTTTATGTAGATATATGTAGCTATGTGTTTATAAAAATAATCTCAATTGTCATTTCAACTTCAATTGTGTGTGAAAAATTCAAAAAAAATCCAATTGTACTCGTTGTGTAAATAAAAGTTGTCCTATACCGTTAGCATAGACCAACAACAAAAGGTCATAATATTTTATGATACCCAAGTATATTTACTTCTGAACAAACAAAAACCGAACAAAAAAAAAAAAATAAATCCAATCGAAGTTATAGTGTTGATATAGTGGTTTTTATATGAAAAAATTCAGCCATAAATGGAATTTATATCTTTTTTATTTGTGGGAATAATAGTTTTATTTGAACAGCGACAGCATATACAATATACAGCTCTATAGATACTTTTGCTGTATATTCAAAAATGTTCTACATATTTCCATTTGTTGTTGTTGGTTTTTTTTTGTCATAAGGATGACAGCAGAATAGTATTAGGAAAAAGTTAGTGTTAGAGGAAAAGTAATGGAGAGATTTTTTTGTAAATCAATTTTTAAAGCTGGGAAATGTGGACGAGGGGGCAGAAACTGCGATATTGCTCTGCAACACAGCTGTGAATAATTGGAGATAAAAAATACTTTTGGCGCCTTGTGCGGCTTTCGATGAATCTTTAACGACGGAAGCCACCATTCTGTTACAAAATTAAGAGCTCAGATCAAATTGGTTGTTTTTTTTTTTTTTTTTTAAGTGAATACCAACACAAAAAAAAAACATGAAACGATGAGGAAGAAAGCTATTTCCGTATAATGGTTTTTCAATAACGAACCATCTTTTTTTAGGCTTACTTAGTTGTGTATAGATCACTAAGATATTTTTTAGGTTATTTTTTTGTATCTGTTAGCAATTTAATGTTTCTTTATCAAACTTATATAAGATAACAAGTTAATTGGATACCAGCACTTGAATATTCTGAAGTAGGGAATTGAATTTTATTTTTGAGATGTAACATTAGGTATAAGGAGAAGAATTATGAAGGAGCATAAGATCTATAATTGTTAAGGAATTCATTTTATGTCAAGTGTGGCCGTTTTAAAGGTCTTTCCAGCTTGTTTGAACTTATTTCAGTTTTATTCAGTGGGCTTGGTTGTATTACTTAGGAAACTTACTTCTCTTTTAAAAAAAAAAAAAAATAATGTTGACATTGCTTTTATTTTCTACAAAAATGTCAGCAAACAATACAACAAAAAAAATTCATTCAAAAAATGGTTAATGACTTTTGAAAAAAAATCTATGATTTTATTTAAAAGCCTATAAAAGTCGAATCGAGAGGTCGCTTTCATTGGTTTGCTTTGCCCAAAAATCTTTCACGAAACCGATACTGGTGCCTTTAAATCAGAAAGCCAATGGAAAAAGATGGTGTGGTATTTGAATATGAAAGTGCCATTAAATGCATGCAAACAATGGAAATCGTGAGCCTGCAAAGATTTTATATGACCATTTGCATTTCATTTTCTATAGATACTATACATATATTTCTTTTTTCAAAAAAAAAAAAAAAAAATGGAATAACAGGAAGCAACGGTGTAAATGTGCTTAGATATGGATATATGGACAAACAAAGAAATAATATGGGGCTAGGTATGTATATAAAGAAAGCCCTAAGCAACAGGCCAAACTATACGAAATTCGAGGTCAACACTATTCGTTTTGTGTGTTGTGTCATTGTGGGGTTGTTTTTTGTTGCTGTGTTTAGCTGTGTCTTGGATTTATTCATTTGGCTTCCTTTTTTTCTAGATTTTTCTCCATCCTGTGTCCTGACTATTTGTCCTCCACCAACTATTTTTTGCGTACTTCTTATTTCCTTTTCTCTCTCACCATATAGCCCCAAAACATAAAATAGGCACACTCAAAGGAAAGAAACAAAAATAAAGGATTCCGTTTTCTATGCTGGCCGTTGAATATTTTTCTTACCAACATACTTTTAACCATTTCAATATGTAGTGTACAGCAGTATACACTGTACATAAGTTATATGTTTATGTAGATATATGTAGCTATGTGTTTATAAAAATAATCTCAATTGTCATTTCAACTTCAATTGTGTGTGAAAAATTCAAAAAAAATCCAATTGTACTCGTTGTGTAAATAAAAGTTGTCCTATACCGTTAGCATAGACCAACAACAAAAGGTCATAATATTTTATGATACCCAAGTATATTTACTTCTGAACAAACAAAAACCGAACAAAAAAAAAAAAATAAATCCAATCGAAGTTATAGTGTTGATATAGTGGTTTTTATATGAAAAAATTCAGCCATAAATGGAATTTATATCTTTTTTATTTGTGGGAATAATAGTTTTATTTGAACAGCGACAGCATATACAATATACAGCTCTATAGATACTTTTGCTGTATATTCAAAAATGTTCTACATATTTCCATTTGTTGTTGTTGGTTTTTTTTTGTCATAAGGATGACAGCAGAATAGTATTAGGAAAAAGTTAGTGTTAGAGGAAAAGTAATGGAGAGATTTTTTTGTAAATCAATTTTTAAAGCTGGGAAATGTGGACGAGGGGGCAGAAACTGCGATATTGCTCTGCAACACAGCTGTGAATAATTGGAGATAAAAAATACTTTTGGCGCCTTGTGCGGCTTTCGATGAATCTTTAACGACGGAAGCCACCATTCTGTTACAAAATTAAGAGCTCAGATCAAATTGGTTGTTTTTTTTTTTTTTTTTTAAGTGAATACCAACACAAAAAAAAAACATGAAACGATGAGGAAGAAAGCTATTTCCGTATAATGGTTTTTCAATAACGAACCATCTTTTTTTAGGCTTACTTAGTTGTGTATAGATCACTAAGATATTTTTTAGGTTATTTTTTTGTATCTGTTAGCAATTTAATGTTTCTTTATCAAACTTATATAAGATAACAAGTTAATTGGATACCAGCACTTGAATATTCTGAAGTAGGGAATTGAATTTTATTTTTGAGATGTAACATTAGGTATAAGGAGAAGAATTATGAAGGAGCATAAGATCTATAATTGTTAAGGAATTCATTTTATGTCAAGTGACTTCTCAGCAAATCTTGAGAGATGTTAAAATATTTGTTTTTTTTTTTTTAAATAAATTCAAGATGTGTTTTAGGTAGCTGTATATCTATCATACAAATGTGTAGGAAAATATCCTTGAAAAGTCGACAAATTTAAGAGGTTTTAAGTATGGTTGTGAAAATATGTATTTAATATTATATACCTAAATAAATAAATATACCTTTTAGATTTTAGAAAAATACTTAAGACTGTCTATTATTTTCTCCAATTCTTCTAATTTGAATCAAGAATCGGAAAAAAGTTCTGGATAGGAGGGTTTATTTTTTCATTAAGGCGGGAGGAGCATTTAAAAATAATAATTGAAATGGAAACACAATAATTAAAAATAAAGTCATATAAGTCAAAAATCAAAGTTATTTAAAAAGATAACTCTCGACTGAAAAGGTATACCTAATATCTTAAGTCGACTTAACATTTTTGTTTGTGAAACTTTTCAGCATTTTCGTTCACAGTTCCGTCTTATTTATATATTCTTCTATTTCACTTCTTTCCACTTCGAAAAATAAGGAACGCAGCTCTCATGTTGTTACAAGGCAAAATATTTTAAGTCTAGATAAGATGTCGTGTGGAATATTATTTCATCATGAGAGTTTAATATGATAGTGAAAATGAAATGCATGCGAAGATACTTTTCCACGTGCAAATCCAACAAAAGAGAAAATACGCCGATAAAAATGCAAAAGAAGTGAGAAAAGGCATAATCATCTTATGCTTTTATAAATTAAAAACTCTGCTTTGCCTCCCTTAAGTAACGGGTGATTTTTTAGCTGGTTTTGACAGCTGACGTGTGTTTAGTACCTTGTGTCACTGTCAAACAGCTTCAGTTTGGTTTGCAATTTAACCATGGATCGTCTTACAAATGAACAACGCTTGCAAATTATTGAATTTTACTATCAAAATTCGTGCTCGGTTCGAAATGTTCATCGCGCGCTGCTTCCATTTTATGATCGGCATTCTCGACCTTCTGAGCAGTCTATTCGGAAGATTGTGACCAAATTTCGCACCAAATTTACTTTGTTGGACATTAAACCACCAACACGTTTACGTACTGTGCGTAGTGAAGAAAATATTGCGGCCGTATCAGCTAGTGTGACAGAAGACCGCGAAATGTCGATTCGGCGCCGTTCCCAGCAGTTAGGCCTTTGTTACAGCACAACCTGGAAAATTTTGCGGAAGGATTTGGGCGTAAAGCCTTTTAAGATACAGCTGGTGCAAGAACTAAAGCCAGCCGACCTACCACAACGCCGAATTTTTGGTGAATGGGCTCTTGGAAAGCTGGCCGAGGATCCGCTTTTTTATCGAAAAATTGTGTTCAGCGATGAGGCTCATTTTTGGTTGAATGGGTACGTAAATAAGCAAAATTGCCGCATTTGGAGTGAAGATCAGCCAGAAGCATTGCAACAGCTACCAATGCATCCCGAAAAAGCCACTGTTTGGTGCGGTTTATGGGCCGGCGGCATTATTGGGCCATATTTCTTCAAAGATGATGCGAATCGCAGCGTTACTGTCAATGGTGAACGCTACCGAGCGATGATAACAAACTTTTTTTGCCCGAAATGGAAGTTCTTGACTTGCATGATATGTGGTTTCAACAAGACGGTGCCACATGCCACACAGCACGCGAAACAATGGCGCAATTGCGAGGCGAGTTTGGTGAACAGTTAATTTCACGTTTCGGGCCGGTCAATTGGCCGCCTAGATCGTGCGATTTGACACCATTAGATTATTTTTTGTGGGGGTATGTCAAGGCTAATGTCTATAGGGACAAGCCCGCTTCGATTGACGCACTGGAAGCCAACATCCATGCATTCATTCGTGAGATACCGGCCGATATGTGTGAAAGAGTATGCCAAAATTGGACTCAGCGGATAGGCTACCTGAGCCGCAGCCGCGGTCAACATTTGCATGAAATTATCTTTGAACATTAAATTGCAAGGTTCAAACTATCGATTCAAATAAATATTTCATTCATTTTTTCGAATTTTGTGTGTTTTTTTAAAAAAAAAACGTTCTAAACCTCTTAAAAAATCACCCATTAGAAACAACATTATATACAGTATGAACTCGATTTACGCAACCCTCGATTCGTGCAACTCCTCGATTTACGCAACACTCAATTTGTAGCACGTCTTGACTCTATAAGTGCAACTTTTCAAAAATGCTAACTCGATTTGTGCAACTTCTTGTGTTTATTCATCTCTTTTCTATTTCCATGCCCTCCTTTTGATTCTGTATTCCTGCAGTTAATTTACAGCTAGTTTTTCTGCACAAAATTCCTTGTAAAAATAATACACAAACACATTAAATGTATCTGTGTTTATTTGAATGGGTTTCGATTTCATTAATGTCTACGGAAAATTTGTACAGGATGGGTATTGCCGAAAAAAAAAACATGTTTCTTTTAAAGAAGCGTCAGCGCCAATACTAAAGTTTTTTTCATAACATTGTCGTTATCTATAAAAAAATAAGCTATTTCAACTGTAATTTGTTTAAAAAAAAAATACAACCCAGTAAGTGCAACAACCTCGGTTATTGCAACTGCCCCAATTTCTATTAGTTGCGTAAATCGAGTTTGTACTGTATAGTTTGCCTTTGAAAAAATAAAAAAACAAAATCATCTTGTAATGATGACACAAGATACATTATCGATGACATTTTGATATTTTGTTCCAATATCTACTCGGTGCGTTGTTTTTTGTTGATTATAGTTCAAATTACCCTGACTTCGACTTGAGTGTTAAATCTGCCCTCAGATTGTCAACTGAATATTCAATTCAACCAGGGCCCTATTTAAAAAAAATTGACAGGTGACAATTCTACAAATTTGTCAGACTTATTGTCTGAGAAATTTGTATTTCATAAAATATTGACAGTTGACAAATTTGTCAGAAAAATACAATGAAAAATCTGTCATGACAATTTTGTCACTGTCGTATACTGACACATTTGTCGTGATAATTTCTTCATTGTATGATCTTGCAGTTTGTCATGGCCAACATAACTTTATGCACTGCGAACGTCGAAATACGATGAAAAATGGAACAAAACCTATGCATTTTGTTTCAATTCTCATCGTTTCTCGCCCGATTTTCTCGATGTTATAAGTTACAGAACACATCAGGCGCTCTTTCAAATTGTTTACAGTTGTCGAAGTTGTCTTTTCTTTTATTATTAAAAAGTTAAGTGTACAAAATAGCCATTTAAGGTGTCAAAATCATTATTTATTCTCTGTTTGAAATGTCGAGGCCGTCAACACGGAGTTCCAACAGAAAATCCTCAAAACTTTCACTTGAAAAAAATATTATTTAGTATTTTAGCTAAACTTCTGTCTTATCATTGTCAACACTTGACCGTAACTGAGTTTCCTGTCAGAATTTTCAATTAAGTACTGAAAAATATGTAAATTGTATATTTTTTTTTTCATTTCATAAAAGAATTGTCAGTACAAATTTGTCAGACAATTCCTGACAATTGTAGGAAAATACTTGACAATTCATTGTCATGACAATTATTTTATGAACCGAAAAGTTGACAATTGTCGGGTATTTTCCGACAATTCTAAAAAATTGTCAAATTACTTATGGAACAGATCTTGACAAATGACAAAATTGTCACCTGTCACCTGTCGCAATTGTCAATGTTTATGAAATAAAGCCCAGATGCCAGATCTGTCAAAATACTTCTTTTTTTCCTTAATGTCCTTGAATATAAAACTGATTTCTATTTTATTATTTTTAAAGTTAATTTGTTGTAACTGTTAACAAAAATAACTGAAATGTTATTTTAATGTACGATTTGGAAAAGTTTACGACAGAATTACAAAATTCAGAATCCAGGTAACCCAAAATGCCGAAAGCCCAATATCCCGAAATCTCTAAAACTTTAAATCCCGCAGGAAACAAAAACCCCGTGAGTAAATTTTAGATAAAATAATACATTATTTCAAAGAGTAAGGAACTTTTAACATTCTGGGAAGAAATGTGTTCATTTTATAGGAATATAAGTTTTTGGGATTTTCAAAAGATTTTGGATTTGCAAGATTTTTGAATTTCTTTGATTTTCTGGGTTTTCAGGATTTTTGGTTTTCGTGGTTTAAGTGGTTGGCATTTGACCTCAACTTATTGTTTTTAATTTAATAAGAGTAGTTAAATATTCAAGCTCTGGGTTCTAAGCACCCGATATGTGGGATATTCGCAAAAAAATGTACATATATGCCAGTAATCCAAAAGGCCAACAAAGGTAAACTTGTTTTAAAATTTTGTCAACCATATAAAATTTATAATCAATGGTTAGGGGAGAGGGGGGCAAGTTTGAACGCGGGGTACCATTGAACATGGCTAATAAAATATTTAAAAATAAATATTTCAAAGCGTAAACTTAATTTTAAACATGGGAAATGCCGATATCTTTAGACGTCAACTTTTTTGTTGTGCCTGTCTTACGTTCATCTGACTGTAGCTAGATATGCATTTCTTATGCGTAAATTGTATTTTTTTAAAAAAAAATTTTTGTAAGAGTATACAATTTGTTTGCTAAGGTTTTTCGTTTTTGAAAAATTATTATTAAACTAACACATTCATTGTGATTAACAAAAAGGTAAGGTTTTTGATAAATATGTTATGTTATGAGTGTTTAATATTGTTTTATACGTTGGGGCAGTTTTGAACGAAACGGTCGGGACACCTTTGAACAGGTTTAAAACTAGTTATTGAATTTTTTTTAAATTTTGTTCTTCGTAAAACAGTTGAAGCCATTAAAATTAAAGCATCAAAGAGACTTTTTGCTTCAAAAGTTTTGTTTTAATTTATTTATTTCTTAAAGTCTACTTTTTAACTAGTGGTATACACCTTTAAAAAGATTTTATATCCTATTAAATTATCTTGTATAATCGGCTTCAACATAATTGATTTATTCATACAGTTTATCCTTTCCTTCAATAGATATTTATATGCTCTTATACTCATAATATTTACAGCTGAAAATAATTATAAATACTTCCGTTCAAATGTGCCCCAGGTAAATTCAAACCTGCCCCACATGTGGGGTACCTTTGAACATAAGGACCTATTTTGTATTTTTATAAAAATAAAATATAAATCTTTATTAAATTTGGTCAAAAATGTGTTTAAATTAAACTTTAAATATGTTTCTTGAAGTGCCGATAACTAACAGGCCAATAATCCCATCACACTGGGTTTTTGGAGATTCTAAACTAAAATGTGTTCAAAGGTGCCCCCCTCTCCCCTACAATTTGCCAAGTTCATCAGCTATTTTAAACACCATTTGTTGTTGATCTCATAAAAGGTCAACTATAGTTACAATAATTGGTCAGCCACATTTTTTAAAGTAGAAGGTCAGAGCATAGATTCTTAGCAAATCATTTGTGGGATCTTCGTACAAAAAAGTGTGTACATATTAAAATAAATTTTTTTAATTTCTTAAATGGAAGATTTCAAAGTAGATTACCTACTGGCTTTAGTGACCTACATTATTCAATCTACCCTACATTCCATAAGTCAACATCTGTTGGTTTTATTGTTAGAATCCACATTTATTGAAGAACTTAGTTTTTAAAATTCCAGTTTTTATTTTTAGGGTCTGCTGTTTTTCATTGATTTATTATTTTTTATTTGAGCATACAGAATTTGCAAGCCATACAAACCACTCTGAAGAACAAAATCTATAGCATTAATGCAGGTTCATATATGTATATGTAGTTAATGAATAGATTGACTCATTGAAGTGAAGCTCTTTTAAAATAATAAAGGTGTACCTACCTACCTGTAAGGGTTGTTAATCAAAATAAAGTACCTAAATTAAACCTAGAAATAGTTTGAATCTCTTGTATTTACGTATTGAAATCGCATTACAACATCAAAAAAAAAAAAAACTGCACATATTTTAATTGAAATTTTATGTAAGCTTTCCATATGCACCAATTTTCAATTAACGCATATTTTGCTTTGTACCACATTTTACAAATAGGTTCAATTTGCACAATTTGCAACAAACGCACATACAACACGCACTTAAAAAAAAAAATCCTATTCAAAAACGAATAAAGAAAAAAAAAACACAAATTTTTTCCAAATGATTAAACCAACCTCCTTCTACCAATCTAAACTTTAGAGCATTCAAATTCAAAAAGTGGCCGAATGCTTGTGGTGCGGCTCATACTTAATACTCGTACTTCCTACCCCGCGTCCACATCCGCATTTGCATCCGAACACAGCCCTTAAATGCGTTTTCTTCTCCGTGGCCAAGGCCATTTCTAATAAACTCTTCCATCACCGTCTGCTCCAGCTCCCAACCATGGATGGAATCTCTGTGCGATTTTCGCATAATAGTTAGCATTTCAATGCAATTATTCTGCTAAAATGGTTTCCCATGTTATGCCACACACGGATTCCGTATGTGTGTTTGATAACTTCCCTTCCAAAGCCCACCATTTGTAAGAGCGCTAAAAAAAAGCTCTATGGGTACCTACATGTAGATCTAACGCGCAACTACAAATACAGAACTGCAGTATATGTTTTATTGGCCTGCAAGGGTAACACAACACCAGCACCACTATGCACCACTAGTAGGTATGTTCTATTGCATTAGATACCAAGGCGTATACACACTTAGTGCATCATCCAACTGTAAACAGTTTCTGCGGCTGGTTGAACCGGAACTTTATGCAATGTTAGAATTGGATGCTGATTCTGCTGCTGCTGCTGACGGTAATGGTTGGTAGAGGAGCCATGGCGGGTACATTCAGCATTGTTTTTTTTTTGTTTAACTGTTCTTGCACCATGCCACATCGTTTTGCCGTCAGTCGTACATCAACAAGGTTTCGTCCAGGATTACTAGCTAATTGTTCTGCTGTTTCTAATGTGAACCTGCGGGTACCTACTATATGCGTTGACAAATACCAATATGTAATTAAATTAACGCATTTCATTATTCATCATGTTTGAATGGACAAGAAGGAAAAATGCATAATAAGTATTATTGCCAACTGAGGTGGAATTAGAAATTGAAATAAAAATATTTTGTTTTTGGATTAGCAAGATTTTTGTTTTTAAGGACATAAACTGGTGAGGTATGCTTTCTATCATAGATATGCTCGTCATATTCAGGATTTACCAATGAAGTAACAGACTTTGGTATATATTTTAGATCATTTATTCAACAAACTGTAATAGATACTTAGTTAATAATTTTAATACATACATTTGTCATTCATTCTTAAAAGAAAAAAATTGATGAACTTACGTTTTCGTCTTAATTAGCCTTTTTTAGACAGCTGATATGAAAATTATAGTTGACTATTACAGCCTGAGATGTCTTACATACGAGACGTCATTCAATTACAGTCTGATCAATTAGATGTCACTATATCACAGCCTGAGGTAGCAGGCATCACAAAATGTCAGTCTCAGATAACATATAGTCAATTAATTACAGTCTGACAAACCATACGCGCGAGATGGCAGAATTCACTCAATTACAGTCTAAGATAGCAGAGATCGCTGATTTACAGTCTGAGATGACACATGTCAATAAATTACAGTCTACGAAAGCAGACGTCCCAAAATTATATAAAATGCAAGTCATTTGACACTTTATTTATGTAGTTCAACCTCTTTTCAAATTAATTATTATGCTGTTAACTCTCGTCTTATTTTAACAAATAGATAAAATAAACTCGAGTCGTGTAACTTCTTCAAAGAAATAATGCTTTTGACAGTTGAAGCAGTAGTTTTTGAAATGAGTTTTATATTTAGTTGACAGTTTTTAATTCACAGACAAATTGAGATATTTGATTTTCTAGTTATGTTCGAATTTCATTGTTGGCCTTTATATTGCGGTATAAACTGGGTGTGAATTATAAATTCAGCGAATAAACAATAAGCAATGATATTCCATTCTGCACTGCTTTAGTTACAGTGCTGCTTTTGTAAGGACAGGGATGTAAAATAAAATTAATTTTTTATCGTGACAGCTCGTGGAGAGCCAAGGCCTATATTGACTTATAACTCTCCACCATTCCTGTGTGCGTGTTTTTTGTTTGCAAGAGTAGAGGGGACCTACAATTTTTTCCAAATTCGAACCTCTAAAATGAGAGAGGCACTTATTCATGACAAGGGATACTATTGGAGGATTTCTCACTTCGTCACAAGTGGCAATAGCCGGTTTTTTTATTAAGGTGAATGAGGCTGGGAATCGAACCCAAGTCTCTGGCATGAGGCATGACAGTCCTACGCACTAATCAATACGCCACCGGCTTCTACAGAGATGCAGGGAGTATTAAAGGGTATTTACTTGGGTTTGATTTATCTACAAAACGATGGACTCTTTTCTATATAGAGCCGACTTTAGTTATTTAGCACACTGTTTTAGGTGTGTTCAGCTTTATAGTTATTAAAAAAATATGACTAAATAAAACCTAATGTTTTGATCACAATTGTTAAGCGTTTGAATATTTATTTGTTGAAATTTCATAACGACCAATTCATGTTATTTTATGTTTTTTTTTACCGAAAAAATTGATTGAAAATTTTAGTTTCAACAATTCTGGCAATACCTTTCCTATACTTCGAAATTCTAACAATCATTCTATAGTGAACGGATTTCAGCATTGAATATAGTGAAAGGATACGTCTTTCTGTTCGTAATTAGACCAAAGGTTTGAGCAAATTTGTAAGCCAACAAAAAAAATCGCATTTAAATGTAGATAGGTAGATATTATGTGTGGTTTTGAACTTGGTTGTATGTAGGGTATCTAACAGATTGAAAAAAAAAAGATAACAAAACAAAACGAGGGCTAATGAAACCGGGCTACCCTATACCAATGCCGCAAAACCCACATCATACCATCGCCACTATTAGAACCATCAGATATATACAGGATCCAATAATAGAACGACGACATAACCAAACTGCTTTTCAACTGGACACACAATCTATTGAGGTAATGCTGCGTATATAAAACATGGTTAGCCATATTAGCCCGTATAAGTGGTGGTGCTATGGTGATGGACAGGAAAATTCCTAAAGTACAAAAACCGTTTGCCAGCACTCAGGGGTTTTGGTGAAAAATCACACATACGAGAGTGTAGGTATACAAATAAAACAAGGAACCGTCTATATTATACATGTACAAGTACATTATATGTGTATGTATAAATCACACTGTGCTTTGGTGAAAGGATAATATTTAATATATTGTTATTACAATTTTATGAGGATGTTTAGTGGTTGGAGAGTTTTCATGTGCTTGTGCATCATTGACTATTTTATACGTGTTTTCCACTCTATATAAGCTTCAATTTATTACAATGGACTTTGTATAATGACGACGACGCGACGCACGACGACATATACCTATCACCATTTGGGAGTGGATAAATTATTTTTGATTTGATGTCGAAAGTTGATATCGTGTTAAGAGGAATTTAATAGAATATATATTAGTGGTCGTAGGGGTAGGAATGGGCATTTAAAGGTCAAGAGTATGGCGGAATATTTTTTGCAAAATTTCGTTATTTCGCAAATTTTTGTTTTGCAATTCGATTATTTTGCATTAATTTGTTTTACAATTTTTTTACTAGGCAAGTTCTTATTTGGCTTTTTTATCAATTTGCCAAAATATTATTTTGCATTTTTTTCTTTGCCATTTTCATCTGGCATTGTCGGTATCTAATTCGCATTTTGTTATTTTGCATCTTACTATTTCGACTTTTTGTTACTTCACTGAGTGTGCAGTGTAATTTTACCAAGTAAAATTTTGTCAATTGCATGAATGACGATGACGATGAGTAATGAAATGGGAATTAACAGTTAGCAAAATTAATTTTGGCGGAACAACAGATTGCTATAGAAGAATTCGGGAATTTTACAAAAAAGCGCAGGTTAAATTTGACGAGGTGATAATCTTGCGAGTTAAATCAAAGATCAAATGGTCTTTGGTTCTTTAGGAGCGTGGGTTCGTATCCCACATCTGACACCATGTTATGATCGGTTATCGATTAGTAAAAGTCACGATGAATGTTACAGCGGTACTGATTATGATTTTTATTGTAATCCATGCCATGAGTATTGATATATAAATATATAGGAATCTTTGGGTAAATAAGATGTGTGCAAAGGTGCACTTCACAACTTACTTTATAACTGTGAAATACAAATTGCGAGATAAAAAAAAATTATTTCGATAGTGGCAACCTAAGGATCTGCGAAAAAATTTCTAACGAAATGCCTGCCACACTCCCGTATTTAATTTGTTCGATATAGTTAATTTAATTGACTTACTTTTCTCGTTTAAATATAGATTAAAGTATATTTGCATTTCGGTAGTTAATGTAATGATGTAAAAAATGCTTACCTGAAATTAGAAAGAAAAGAAATCAATTAGAATTGGTAAATTTGTAATATTGAATGAATTATTAGAGAATTAAAACAATTTTTGAAATAAAGAAATTTAGCATTAGCACTAGCATTCCTGCCAATAAACATCACTCACCCAGGAAAAGTTGAGGGCACTGAATAATAAATAAATTTCAATTGTATGTGTATCCCCAATTTAAAAAAAATAATGAACGCTATTCCAGAGCTCCACTTTTGGAGGTATTCCCGCGAGATATGAGTAGATATGTCTACACATATTATGCCTGTTTGGTAACTAAAACTTTCACCAAGCTTCCCAAAACTAAGTTTTTTACTTATGGGGTTTGACAGAAAATTGTGAAAATTTGTGAAAAATTGTGAAAATTTGTGAAAAATTGTGAAAATTTGTGAAAAATTGTGAAAAATTGTGAAAATTTTAGGCAAATTGTGAAAAATTGCGAAATCTTGTGAAAAATTTCACGTTGCAAAACAGATATTATGGCAATAATTTCACATTACAATTAAGTATACCTAACTATTTGTTTCCAGCTCATACGTTATAACCATAATTAGTCACACCCGTAACAGTAACTTGTCACTATCGTAACAATTTCAAAAATAAATGTTTGAGAGTTTTCAAAGTTATGCTTCCCTTTTCTTAATTGGTTGAAAAGGTCAGATTTCAGGAAGCTAAATATATTTAAAAAATAAAAGTTCATTGTCTTTATGGAATTTTTTAAACCATATGAATAAAGGGTCCGCCAAATAACTTCTTTCTTTTTTTTGAAAATGTCGCAAAACATCGAGTGTAGCTTCGGTTTGTAGCACGTAGCGCCGTCCTGATGTTGAAACCATAAATGTTGCCAATATCCTCCTCTTCAATTTTTGTGAACAAAAATTCGTTCAACATGGACCGATAACGATCGCCATTGGCTGTAACGGCCACTCCTTGGTCATTTTCGAAAAATGGCCCAATTATGCTTCTGGACCAAAATCCGCACCAAACAGTGACTCGTTTTGGGTGTATCGGCTTTTCAATGTATGCGTGCGGGTTTTCTGTGCGAAAAAAAATAACTTTCTTGCGTAAAATCTCAAGTTTTCTCGGCCAACTTCTACTTCTTCCAGGAGTTGATAAATCTAAAGTTGATCCACTCTAGAGTTGAAATCGGAAGTTGAAAACGCAAACTTTTAGTGAATAAAACCGAATTCACAAGTTGAAAATAAAAATCTTCAAGTTGTGTTCAACTTTGAGTGAATAAAATCGGCCTAAAAAATTGTATACTCAAAATCTGAAAAAAAATTCTATCATCCATTAAAACTTCAGATACATGTATTCAAAATTGATTTCGAGTTTTCCAATTTTTTTTACGTAATTTTAGGTACCAATCAAAAATTCTTAAGGATTAAATATTTTTGTATTACCTTCTTAAAATATAAAATTTACTACCATCAAACATCATCCTGATTTAAGGCAAATTAATTTTTAAAACTTATCGTTTTCGACTTTCATTAAAAAAAAAATTCTAGGTTTTGAAAGCTAAGCTTACACATTGTATACTATAAAAGAAGAAAGATTGAGCAATTTCATATCGCTAGAAGTTTAAAAACGATCTGTCCACTGAATGACCGGACTGGCGAATCAAAATCGAAACAAAATCCTATTTTTAGAAACATTTTATTGAATATAAAAATACCATTACATTTTGGGTATAAATTTTTTTATTTCCATAAAATAAAAGAATATGATTGTAATTGTTTCATTCCATTTTCAACATGAATTGTTTTTTTTATTTTTTTTGGGAGAGTCGGATGTTTGTTTGCAATTCGCAGAGAAGAGCCTAAAGTAAAATTCAATAGTGTATTCAATTTTTTTAAAACTTTTTTTTTTGACTCAACGATTCATTCATTTCATTAAGTCTCGTATTCTTTGGTTATAAATAACCCAAACAGACAAATGCATCATGTGGAACTATCAAGGAAACCAAATCCATCACATGGCGGATCCGTTCCTTTTTATCCTGATGGGTGCAAAAAAAAAATAACATATCATACATATACTATATAATGGTCAATGGTCAGTAGGTATATGTATATGCAACAAAAGGGTAAGACCAAACCAATATACATATACATTTATGTAAACCCACATATCTATATATATGTTGATAAGAGATCAAGAGAAGCATAACATTGGGTTGTTTGATGGGATAAATGTTTTTCCACGATGGGTTGTTATATATCTTGTGTCAGTAAAGTTCATATACCTTTCATTTATAAAAACAACAAGACCAACAAAAGTGCGGTAGAAGTTTTTCTGTTAAAAATAAATATTTCTTGTATGTGGTCTACAAGGGAGAAACAAAAACTATCTGGTAGTTTGGGCATCAGAGGAAAATTTGTATCCAATAGAGTATAATATATGTATACCATTAATGTAATAACTACATAAGGAAAAAGTTCCAAAGGCATATACCTACACCTCTTGCCCGGTCATCAAACCTACTGACCGAGCTAACTTGTTATATTGGATTCGGATATCAGATTGATCCCAAAAAAGTTAACTTTATTGTTCAGCTTCCTGCACTTATGAAATATTAAATATCATGAATAAAGTTTACTAAATATATTTAACTTGTTTGTAGGGCAGAGAGTGGAAGTTATTGGTTTTACCAGATGAGATCGATGGATATTGATTTTTTGTATGTTGTTGTTGGATGAGATACTAAATTTGGTATGTCTTAATACTTAAAAACTCATTATCCAGCGTTGGTATAGGATAGGTACTTATTAATTTTTTTGACAATAATCAAATTATAGAACAGAACAGGGGCAATTTCATCGATTAGATAAAAATGGTCAAAATTATTAAGCAATCGAATGGTTTTTAAATCTATTTTAATACTAGCTGCCCCTCCGAAACACTCCCTTGTATTAAAAAAATTTATCCTAATTATCATATGCTTAAAAGTTCGACTTCTATACCAAATTTCATTATAATCGGCGAAACAATAATTTTTTTATTTTCACTTGCTGCACATACTAATCACCCCAAGCGGATAGAAAACTCAACATTTATTCAATAAACAGGGTGAAATTAATGAAAAAAATTAAATTTGTATGAGATTCATTAGTTAGAGCAAACATTCCCATTAATTATGGAACATAACGTCGTTCTAGTGGGTGCCTCGGCTGGCTTCGCAGTAACGCATTCTGCCAATTTTCCAAGACCTTGTTGATGCTCTTGGGCTGTAGCTTATGGATTTCTTGGATGATATTGGCTTTAAGTGCTTGAATCGTTCCTGACATAACATCGGTCCTTCACGGTTCCCCACAGAAAAAAATCCAAAGAGGTCAAATCGCAGTTCCGAGGCGGCCAATTGACATCGCCAAGACGGCTGATAACACGATTTGGGAATTTAGTGCGCAAAAGATCGAATGTGGCATGGGCTGTGTGGCATGACGCGCCATTCTGCATTCACCAGAGGTCATCCAAATCCATGTCTTCAATTTCAGTAAAAAAAAAGTCGGTTAACATGGCTCTGTAACGCTCATAGTTGACCGAAACGTTGTTCCAGCCTCATTTTCGAAGAAAAATGGTCCAATGATGACACCACTCCCCAATCCAAATCAAACTGTCACTCTCTGTGGATTTTTTTTTTTTTTTTTTTTTTGTCACTCTCTGTGGATGCATTGGCTTCTCGACAATACCGTGCGGTTTTTCCGAGTCCCAGATGCGGCAATTTTGTTTGTTAGAGTAGCCGCTGAGATGAAAGTGCACCTCGTCAGAAAAGATGATTTTTCGCCTTTTCAAAAAACGCAAACGTTTAGGCTACACAGCACTCACTTTGGAAATTAGTTTTCAATATTTCCCAACGTTGATCAAGCGTAAAGTGACTTATTCCGTTCCACGGAGGTATGGTACTGACTTTCTGTCAAGATTTCGAGCGGCAAACACCTGTCAGTGTTAAAATAACCTATGACTTAAAGAGAAACCACTAGATAGCCCACCCGTTATAGCTTTTTTGATGGCCCTTAGTTACATAAAATATCTATCGGATGTTCTCATTAGAAATGATAAGTTTTGACTCAATACGCATCCTATTTCAGTTTGAAACATTGATTACTTTTTTTTTGCTGATGCAGATTCGATTGGTAGTGGAAAGAGGGAAAAGGAAAACTAAAAATGAGAATAAGATGGAAATAAGTGAATGTTTGTGGCTCAGTACCACACTGATAGTGAACTTTACATGCGTTTGTAAGTTTTACTACTCCAAGTGATCATAATTTTATTTAGAAATTCAGTAGGGGCAATGTGTCAAACTTTTTTTTAAATTTATTTAGGGATCCCGCCGCTTCTGTTAAACAAAAATTCTGCTTGCACGGCACCTTTACTTACGAGATTGCCACTGAAATAAGAAACAGAATCACTGACTTACTTTTTTACTCACGTACATCCCACCATCAGCTATCTGCTCCCCGGGTGAAAGGACAAGGAGACTGATCGGTGATCGCCAATTTGCAACCAACCCTTATTGACATTGTGTTGAATCAGAGTTACCATTGATGGAAATTCATATGTCATTTTCTTTGGTTTTTGCTATGTAACTTTCAGGATTTAAGCTTTTTTAGAGCTTTTGATAGCAATATTTTTGTAAGATTTGCGGCAATTTTAGATGCTCACTACGGCAACCATGTGAGAGCTTTAAAATAGAGATATAGCTTATTGAAATCCATAATAGTATGGGTGAAAGGCAAATATCCTATCTTCGCTATACCTACTGCACATTCAAATTGAACAGAATATAGCTACGTAGTGGAAATAGGATCTTTAGAGCAACTTAAGCAACGGATTGGAGTCAAATAAAGGGAATTTTATTTCTGTTATTTTAAATTTTCTAAAGAACTAGAAGAGATTTTAGAATCCGGTTTTTGGTGTTTGACTTAAAATTAATAAGGGCATTGAATATTAAAAACAAAAATACTACTTAATAACGTAAAATTCCGAGAAAAATTAGTTTGAACAAAATTTCCTCAATTTTGTTTTCGAAATTTTGAGATTGAAAATTAATTTTTCAAAAACTATCCTCTATAAGAACTGTATTTGAAAACACAAAAAAATAAGAGATTTCTGGCTCTACAAAAAAGGTGTATCATAGTATTTTATGGTTAACTGTAGTTTTTAATAGTAATATTATATTTAAAGTCAATTTTTAAGAAAATTGCCATTTCTGGCTAAACGGCGGGAATAGACCACCCCCCCCCCCCCTTCTATACGATTTTCTTCTTGTCTTTATTCAACCTACACGATCTACCTTTTTGTCATACCTTGTGAGATGTATTATGTATACATATAATAAGTTGTGTACTAATATAGTACCTAATCCTAAGCGGGCTTAAGTATGTTTAACATATTTATTTCATTTCAACGAATATGGCCTTAAAAGTAACATTCCTTCCTTTGAAAAACGTGTTCGTAATTAAAAATAACCCCTTAAATAGATTTAATTGAATTAATTGCAATTAATTTCAATTCAGTTTCATAAACATAATTTCATATTCAAGTAACGGGTGATTTTTTAGCTGATTTGGTTTTGGCAACACTGGTTTTGACAGCTGACGTGTGTTTAGTACCTCATTTTTGGTTGAATGGGTACGTAAATAAGCAAAATTGCCGCATTTGGAGTGAAGATCAGCCAGAAGCATTGCAACAGCTACCAATGCATCCCGAAAAAGCCACTGTTTGGTGCGGTTTATGGGCCGGCGGCATTATTGGGCCTATTTCTTCAAAGATGATGCGAATCGCAGCGTTACTGTCAATGGTGAACGCTACCGAGCGATGATAACAAACTTTTTTTTGCCCGAAATGGAAGTTCTTGACTTGCATGATATGTGGTTTCAACAAGACGGTGCCACATGCCACACAGCACGCGAAACAATGGCGCAATTGCGAGGCGAGTTTGGTGAACAGTTAATTTCACGTTTCGGGCCGGTCAATTGGCCGCCTAGATCGTGCGATTTGATACCATTAGATTAGTTTTTGTGGGGGTATGTCAAGGCTAATGTCTATAGGGACAAGCCCGCTTCGATTGACGCACTGGAAGCCAACATCCATGCATTAATTCGTGAGATACCGGCCGATATGTGTGAAAGAGTATGCCAAAATTGGACTCAGCGGATGGGCTACCTGAGACGCAGCCGCGGTCAACATTTGCATGAAATTATCTTTAAACATTAAATTGCAAGGTTCAAACTATCGATTCAAATAAATATTTCATTCATTTTTTCGATTTTTTGTGTTTTTTTTTTTTTAAAAGTTTTAAACTTCTTAAAAAATCACCCATTATAAGCTCTCAACTTTCTCTGTTTTATGAATAAAAATATATTTCAACTAGTACCTATGTATATATTTCCCTTTGACGACATAAACTACATATTTATTATAACCCAATTAAAATATCGATGAATATTCCAATGAAATTTATCTTTTGTCTACAAAAGCCAGTTTTCATTTTTTCTTTTGTTATTTTTATTCAAGTTGAAATATATCTAAGTGGTGTCCTTTGATTGCAACTTTATTTCTAAAAGCTTCTCTACTCCTTTCCCTATATATTTACATACTTCTAAAACTTTCAGGATCATGGAAATAAATACCCATTGATTTTATACGCTGATGCATGCCGTCAAAAAGGGGGATCCTCCTCTTTTAGAGGAAGAACTACATAGCTAGGTTTAATCTTCTAAATTCTTGATGAATAGCTTGGTAATAAACTGAGCATTCCTCTCATTTTATTATAGAACTCACAGGCATCAGAGATTTAGCCATAAAGAAGCCCAAAAATTCATATCATATAATAAAAATCAAAAATTTGTCGCATTGATTTAAAACACATACAACGTTGTGTCCTGTGTCCATAAATATAATGTCCATCCGCCTTTTTAAATGGATGATAAAATTCGACAAAATGTATCCATCAAATGGGATTAACTTGCGGTAGACCATTTCAAAGCCATACACATTAATTTTCAAATAAAAATAAAATTTTAAAAATGCTTACGATGCGGATATGGCATCAGGACCATATATAGATTCCTCGGCTTAGTCTAGTTCATCCACCACATACTCATAAATCGAATCGGAAGTGAGGAAGCATACCTTCATTTTTTCGGTCCAATCAAAATGGCATTTCAAATTGGCAACAAATTGCAAATTTACATATACATATCTACATATTAAAAGCACCCACACAGTCATAGCTCAGTCAGCCATAGTCAGCCAGCCAAATCCTCTTTGGCTGTCTGGATGACATGTCAACATTTATTGCTGCGAGAAAACGCTTGCAATTACGAGTTAACACAGCAAAATGAGACACTAAACCACATAAACAACAAATTCGGCAACAAAAAAGGACGAACTTCGTAGAGTAAATGCTAGCCGTATAGTGTTGGAAAAGTGAATCAGCAATTCTGCAATTTATGGACTTCATCTGTGAACTCTATTTTGTTTGCCCTGAGAGTGCTTATAGTTCGGGAGACTTGGCGGGGTTTTGGTGTTTTATGTGAGTGGCCCACTTACAGTTCTCCCACTCTAGACCTTAGCTCTATGGCAGACTTTAACTCCAGGACCCATTATTCGTATCTCTTTTACTGGTTAAGTGCATATTTATTCGTTTTGCGACAGAGTCTTTGCTCGTCGGTGGGATTTGGCCCATTTTCCATTTTCCATTGCGGTTTTATATTTTCTTATATTTTTTTTCTATGTATATAATATGTCTGTGTATATGGTTCACTTTTTCCCAGTATCACAGTCGTTTGAATCCTTTGAATAGAACGTTTAACGTGGGTCCTAAAGGAAGAGCTTTTGAATTCGAGAATATTATTCGAATGGCTCTTAACCTCATTCTAGGTTCTTATGTTTTTTTGTTGTTGTTGCTCTGTTTTTTTTTTCTGTTAAATTGAAGAAGAACAAGAAGGCCAAGCCCTCATCATCTTTTAGTTTATCCTCAACCTACATCTACACAAAGAGTCTAGCGTATAACACTAACAACCTCTCAGTCAAGCTCTTGAGAGAGATAGAAAAAAAAATACAAAAGTCAACCACAATTTGACTTCGGATGTAGTCACAGGAACGAAAATGGAGTTTAGATCGTTTATTTTCTATTTTTTTTTTATTATTTTGAACTGAATGCTTTAGAGATTTCCCTCTTAGCGGCAAAGTTTAGTTGATGCTCGGTATCGGTATATGTCTGTTGCAATAAAAAGATACACATCATTGAGGATTTTTTTTTATGTCAGGACATCAATTCCAAGTATTTGACTCTTTAGTAGAAGATGATGACTGGTGGGAGCGAACAGGAGAAGGGAGGGGATGCACAACTAAAGTTTATAGTGAAGGAAACTATTAAACATACAGATTTTATAACTTTTTTTAAATGTTTATTTTTTAACTACCAAAGTGAAGTTATTCTTATGATTAGGGTGTGTTAGTATTGCGAGCAATGACAATATAAGGATAAGGTACATCTTGATGTTTTTAATGTAGGACGTTAAAATATATAGGGTAAGTTGAAAAAAAAAACAACTGAAGCTGGGAGGTGACAGATAATGCTTCGGACAATTTATTAAGATTTAAAAGGAGAGTAGGTATACCAGATTTTTAACTTTTAACAAAAAAACATGATCCGGTACTTGTGTTATTTGCTTACTAATACCGATGAAGGTAAGGTATAGGGACGCTGAGTTCCTCTGTTAAATTGTCTATCAGCGATGCAATTAGATTCCAGAAATTCATTTAATTTAAATAGGTACATAAAGGGTGTTTTTTTTAAATGTGTGGTTTTCAAGAAGAAATAAAACGCATATAATTTAATGTTATGGCCAGGAGTTTAGCTTTATTATAAAGATAAGGGTTTGCCATTATGTATTAAAAATAATTTCGGGCAAGTGGCAGCCGCGGTTGGCTCGAATTAATTCCTGCCGAGGGGCCCAATTTTCGACAGCTCCAATTGTTGCGCGCGATGGTGGATGGAATCATTCGGCTCTTCTTCGATACTCTGCTCCACAGCAGCAATACCGTCTTAGGTGCAGACTATACGGCGTTTCTGAGGATGCACATTATCCGCTAGAGTAAACGTGGTGCGAAACCGATCCATGGTTTCTCGAATTTATGCGATGTTGCAGTTATGTCGACCGAATATTGGACGCAGCGCACGGTGCGTCGCGCGAACCGAACCATTATTTTGGTAATAAATGTGCACGATTTGCAAACGTTTTTTAGGAATAAGTCGATTAATTATGAAATGGCAAACCAAACTGAGCATAAATCAAGTGACAGCTGTTAAAAATACCAACTCCGAAAAAAGTATTGCTAGATTGAAAACCACACTTAAAAAAAAACATCTGATGAAAATGCAGTGAGATCTATGAGGAATGTTATTTATTTTACGAAACTACCTATTCAGGGGCATCAGGAACATTGCCGATTATTTTTGTGAGGTAAGTTGTACATAAATAGTAAAACCCTTGTTTCTCCTTTCGAATTAGTAATTAATGGCACACTAGCTCGTTCCAGAAGAAGAATACTAGTAGTGACTTAAAACTCTTAACCATTCCACTGTAAACGATTTGTGTTCCGACAAGAATTGAGGAGACTAACATTTGTCTGTCGGAATTGTGAATCCGAGTGGCTGATATGACAGGCACATTTTTATGACAGTATTAACTTCTTTCTTAGGGGCAGTATTCGTATTTTTATAGGTGGAAAAGTCTGGGAGTCGATCCCAGACCACCGACCGGTGGTGGGACTTGCTTTTTTGGGTCAAAACTCCTATTGTCTCTTCTCTTGTATGAGCTACTACTGAGAGACCGCTGACACTTTTGCTGTACATTACAGTTTTGCTGTATTAAAAATGTCAATAAGAAATTTTGCAACAGATTTGAAGAACCTTCAGAAACTTATCATCCACTTTTTCATTTTGAAAATCGAAAATCAAATTTATATTTCTCCTCACAGTCTATTAGTATGAATTTACATAGTTAAAACTCTTCATGTCATTAAAAAATGTAGCCTAAGTGTAGTGAGAACCAAATTCTTCCAGAGTAAGGGTCTATCTCGAATATTGACATCATTTACCGGGAATTTAGGAAAAGTATTTTGGTGTACCCTGAAACCATGTTCAATAAAAAAAAAAAAAAAATTCATTGATAAGTTTGCGGAAAACCCCATAGATTTTATGATACATGGGAAAACCTGACGCAGCGCAAGCCATTATTCAAAAGGATTAAAGGTGGGTTTTATAAGAAAAGAATCATCTGCTCCGCTTTACATTATACGTGCTCCATTTATTAGTACAAGTATGGATGGAAGTTTTGAAAACTCACTTTAAATCACCAGCATCTGCTGGGAGCACATACTCTCAGCATATGTTCCCTTTTACTCATAAAATGGAATGCAAATGGAAAATTACCAAGAAGAACAACCTTAATAAAAAGTTCTAGCTAAATAATCATAGTTAGCAAAAGTTGGAGTGAAGTAGAAGCATACGTACAGTCAGAATCCATAGATTCATGAGACTACCGGAAATATTGAAGGTCTTCTTTCCCGGATTCAAGAAGAATATTTAGTACCCTATAAAATGCATTTTAGAGAACACACTTTGTTGATCATAAGCAACTGCTCTCCTATTACTGTGGAGCACGTACTCTGAACATATTCTTCGTCTTGTTCATACAAGCCAATGAAAATGGCCAAGAAGAACAAGCTAGTCCAAGGTTTCTAAGCTATTTAGCAATAGTTAGAGTGAAGTGAAAAGTATAAGTATAGATATCTGCAGTCATAGTCAAAAAGGATACTGAAGGCCTTCAATTCCAATTACAACAAGAATATTTAGTAGGTACCATTTAAAATTAATTTAGAAGAACATACTTTATTTTTCTTCATGAGCATCTGCTCACTTATTAATGTTGAACACATGACTCTGAGCATCTGCTCCATTTTTATTAATGCAAGTGAATAAAAATGAACAAGAGGAACAACTAAATAGAAGAGCCCAAGCTGTTTAAGCTTATATAGCGAAAGTTGGAGTGAGGTTAAAAGCCTATACTATACAACCAGAATCCATAAATGAACTTAGTGCTCAAATATAAGAAAAATATATAGTTGGTACCATCAAATGCCTTTAGTAAAAATAAATCATTTTAACCTCGAAATGCCTTCTACAACATAAACAAAATATGCCTACAAAACAGCCATTTTCAAGACATAAAAAATCCTTTAATTGTAGTGTAGCACATAATTTTGTTTTGTTCTGTGATTTTAAAGACACAAACAAACAAAAAAATGAATGCCTGTTTGGACCCACTTGTGTAAAAATAAAAAGAAAATAGGCATATGTGTAGTTTTTGGTTCTGTTTTTTGTTTTGTGTGCTTCGAGTCATTTCCAGAAGAATTGATCCTTCGCTCTGTTGCTCTTTAATATAATTCGCTTGTATGACTTTATTTTCGCAAGAACGAACAACGTCTCACCCTCATTATATGGGAAATTAAATTTTTTCCATTATATCTGTTAACTGAACTATTTATTAAGTCTAGCATTAAATTGTGTATATTGTTTTTTTGTTCTCTTTAGTTTCATAAAATTTTCCATGCGTATATAGGTAGGTTGTGGTTGTGTGGGAGTGAAGAAGTGGTAAAAGCAGCAGTTGATATTTTCTATCAAAAATAAAGAATTTTAATTTTTATTTTTCAAATATGTACCTCCTATAGCTACCTATGGTTCAGAAAAAATTCGCAAGCTAAAATCCATAGTATGATCCTGGTATACCCTATAATACCTAGTCAATCTTGAAATAACACCCATATAATTTTCCATACAATACCGTAAATATTAAAACAAGCTTTTATTTTTAAATTAAAAAAAATAATAATAAAGGGTGTTTTTTTTAGACCTGTGGTTTTCAATCTGGCAATACTTTTTCCGGAGTTGGTCTTTTTGACAGCTGTCACTTGATTTATGCTCAGTTTGGTTTGTCATTTCAAAATTAATAGTTTTACTCCAGGACTACGTTTGCAAATCGTGCACATTTATTACCAAAAAAATGGTTCGGTTTTCGCGACGCATCGTGCGCTGTGTCCAATATTCGACATAATCGCAAAATCGCATTAATTCGAGCAACCATGGATCGGTTTCGCACCACGTTTACTCTAGTGGATAATGCGCATCCTCAGAGACGACGTACAGTGAGCACCGAAAACGCTATTACGGGTGTGGAGCAGATTATCGAAGAAGACCCGAATGAGTCCATCCGCCATGGCGCGCTAAAATTAGAGCTGTCGGAAATTGGGCCTCTCGGCTGGAATTTATTCAAGCCAGCAGCGGCGGCCACTTGCTTAAAATCATTTTTAAAATCATTATGGCAAACCCTTATCTCTATAATAAAGCTAAATTCTTGGGCATAACATTAAATTATGTGCGTTTTATTTCTTCTTGAAAACCACAAGTCTAAAATAAACACCCTTTATAAGATCAGCTTCCACAAACTTGATAATACATCAGTCAGTCAGCAAACCCCGAAATCATTATGAAATAAATCCAACAAATCTGGCAGTCTGCGTTATTGTTTTAAGTCTTAGGGGTAACCCCCAGGTACAACATACTACAATTCCCCAGCCCAGGCCCGAGAGCTTAAGTCAGGAGGGGGGGGGGGGAGTAAAGGTAAAATACCGTATCTAATTCCGACCAATTGCTGCGAACGTCGGGAAGTCGATAAATTCGGATCATCAGCAACACTTGTACTGAGTTTTTGGAGGCACAGCACTTATGGCCACGGGTCAATCTTACAAAGATATGACACGATTCCAGGACTGAGGGAGACCACCGATTTCATCCCCCCTTTACTAGATTTCGATAGGAAATTTTCTATTTTCATACCAGAAAGACAGGGTTGGGATCCCAATTCACTTAAAAGTAAACAGGGTATCCCTTTCTACACTGACGGTTCAAAAATGGAATCAGGAACAGGTGCTGGAGTGTTTTGCCAATCTCTCAACATCAGAGCGTCATATACACTCCCGGCTGACTGTAGTGTCTTTCAGGCCGAGATCTTTGCCATTGGAAAAGCAGCTGAATTGGCACATCACGAAAAGCTAAGCTCTACGGAGATTACTTTTTTCGTGGACAGCCAGGCTGCAATCAAAGCCTTAGCCAGTGAGACCATAAGATCAAAAACAGTTTTAAACTGTAGGAAGGAATTAAACACAATCTGCCACACTAACCAGGTAAAGCTCTGCTGGGTTCCCGGACATAGCAATATAGAAGGGAGTGATATAGTAGATGAACTAGCCAGGAAAGGGTCAGAAGCAGACACAAGTAGTAGCGACCATTCAGTTAGGGGACCACTCGTCCCGATTGGGGTACTCAAGAGGAAGATAGACCTTAAACTAAAAGAGAAAATCAATATCTCCTGGAAATCCAGGAACGATTGTGTAATCTCTAGAAGTTTATGGCCTAACACAAATGAAAAGGAAACTCGGTATATTCTATCGCTGAGTAAAAAGAACATTAAAATCTTGATAGGTGTACTAACAGGTCATTGCGCCATTGGCACAATGGCTAACAGAATAGGGGCATTTGCACCCGATTTTTGTAGGAGCTGTCAGGATGAGGAGGAAATGGAGACCATTAAACACCTGCTCTGCGACTGTCCGAACCTCCAAACCAGCCGACTCCGTCATTTCGGAAACAGGTTTGTTGGAGAACTGGATGATCTAGCACAGGTCTCAATGGCAAGCATGAGGAAATTTATAGATAGCACAGGCTGGTTCATTAACGAGCCAGTCTACGCTAATCGACAGAATTGAGGAGCATCGATGCTAAATTTTTACTTTTACAGGGGATCACAATGGACCAGTAGACCCCCGTGTACGCAACAGCTTCATGCTGTGCACACCCCTTACAACCTAACCTAACCTAACACTTGTACTGACAGCAGCAATATTTTCGACTGAGCGTGCATTACGATGATGCACATGGCCTTACGACATCAGTAACGCTTCCACTCTCTTAAAATTTCTTCACAATTTTACCGATTGCTTGCGAAGTAGGTGGATTATGACTACCATAATTATCGCGTAGTGCGCGAAAAGTGCGGCTTCGTTTAAATTACCACGTTTGTATAGTAAGTTTTAATAATTTTAACGCGTTGTTAAATTGTTAAGCGATCCACTATCGTAAAATGGCAAACATTCAACTAATATTTTGACACTTCAAATGACATCTGAGTTTGACAGGTGTCAAATGCCAGCACTAGCAACTTGAAACCACGAAATGAATGACCCTGTATATTAAATATGAATTTAAAGCGAAAAGGTTTTTTTAATCATTGAATTATTCGCACACGAAAAACATCTTCACTGAAACTTTCTTGGCTATCACATATAAAGGGTCCGCCAAATAACGTTTTTTTTTTTTTAAAATGGCGCAAAACATCGAGTGTAGCTTCGGCTGTGTGGCACGTAGCGCCGTCCTGTTGAAACCAAATGTTGCCAATATCCTCCTCTTCAATTTTTGTGAACAAAAATTCGGTCAACATGGCCCGATAACGATCGCCATTGACTGTAACGGCCTCTCCTGGCCCAATTATGCCTCTGGACCAAAATCCGCACCAAACAGTGACTCGTTTTGGGTGTATCGGCTTTTCAATGTATGCGTGCGGGTTTTCTGTGCCCCAAATGCGAGAATTTTGCTTCTTTACTCTACCCGCCAAGATCAAAATGAGCTTCATCTGAAAAGATGATTTTTTTGGCCAAATCGGCATCTTCTCTAAGTCGATCGCAGGCCCACTTAGCGAAGCGTATACACAACCATATTCGTTCAGCGGAAGGATAAAACTAATTATCTGTCAAATCAGACATGAGCTAAGTGTTACCATTCACGACATAAGCACTAGTTGAACAAAAAACGTTAGATGGCGGACCCTTTATTAGATATGTTGTTTTTGTTTTGAGGTAGAAATGGCGTAATCTTGTGTTCCTTGATTTTGTTGATACCAACACCATAACTCTACCTATTACCAGAAACAGAATCCAGAAAGTGTGATTAAGCTGAGTGTGATAAGTAGATATGTAATGCTTAAACGCAATGTTCGTCGCGTCGGCGGCGACGATATTTTACTCTATTTCTTATAAGCTCGTCCGCATTCGCAAAGGATATAATGGACCCCCCGGAGCCCGAACCAGCACCCGCACCCACACACACAAATACTAATTATTTGTGATTTATATTTACTAATGGACATGAATCCTCTGTCACAAGTTTGTGGGCTTTGTTTTTCCGCCGGACATCGTTGTATATTCTTTCCGGGTGGGATTTTTATAACATTATGGAGTGAGTTCCAGAGAAATTATAGGTCCATGGTCCAGGCGTTGTCCTTCTTCAACATCAGCAGCCGCTGTATGTATTTCTATATGTATCCAAAAATTATTTGATGTCGTTAAATGCGTGATGTTTGTGTTTAAGTGTATATTTTTCCAACTGTTCCGCCGCGCCGCCCGCCGCTGCTGCTGGCGCTGGCCGCCGCCAAATAACTTAAATGTTTTATTCAAAAGGCAATTTTTTCTTCCTTGTTTTTTTTCTGTCTATATATTTATGTCCTGCCGACAACGAACGACGTTTATTAACTTTGGATGTTGTTTACGCGTAACTTAAGTTATTTGTTTTACTGAATTTATTGCCAAGTAAATATTGTATAGTGTAGTTATAAGTACATAAGAAAAACTGTATTATGCTTATAAGGCGAAACTTTATTTTCTTGATCGGGTCCGGGGCTCGGGTCGGTAGGACGGGAAGAGTTATAAAGGAATTATATTACATACATTATTATTTATGGTATCTATATAAATTGTATACATAGTGTGTTGTTTTTAGTAATTAGACGCTTACTGACTTAACATTGAGTTGGATTTGATGGGATATAATTTATGAAAGTGTATAGGTATTTATAGCGACTATCAAAATGTTGACTATGTCAAACGAAATAAACAGAAATAATTGAGGATTATGCGCTGATAAATTGATGTAGGTACCTAATTTTTTTTTTTGTTGTTTACAATTTTTTTAAACAAATATTTAATAAGGTAATATTGTTTAAACTATTAAGAAGCACCAGATAGCAAAACTATTACAAAATCGGTCTAACAATTAAACCTCATAATGCCTATTTCTGTTAGATATTTGAAACCTGAAAAGCAGTTTTCTTAAAATTACCCTGGTCATTCCAGGAACGAACTTTAATTAAAATCTTTAGAGCCAATCTTAGAGATTGATGTCTTTAAATGAAGGTAAAAATGCTATATTATGTGGAAGTGAGTCTAGAATTTAAATAAAACAAAGTGTGTGTTTGAAAGGCCGCTACCGAAATTTTTAATTTTCCATCACTGTGGCGCATAAATCAAGCTGAATTTCACCGATGGCATGGGTTATGTTGGCTTTGAGGGCCACTGTTGTTTGTGGCTTATTTGCATAAAACTGCGACTTCATGAGACCCCACAATAAAAAGTCTAACGGGGTCAAATAGCACGATCTTGGTGGCCATTTCACATTACCTCCACGTTAGATGACCATACCCTCGAATCGCTCGTGCAGAATTTCCATGTCGTTGGTGTCCATATCATCCAATTCAGGCCAAAAAAAGTTGGTAATCATCGACCTATAGCGCTCACCGTTGACGGTGATAGTGGCCAAAGTCGTTCTCAAAGCAATGACCGACGACGCCGCCATCGCCAACCCGAAATTTACACCGAACAGTGACGATTTTGGGATGCATTGGACGCTCTTGGATCTCATGTGGATTGGTATCGTCTCAAATTCGACAACTTTGTTTGTTGACATATACTCATTCATCCAGAAATGGGCCTCATCGCTGAAGATGACCGTAAATGGACGAAGCGCATGGAACGTTGCCCAAACAGAACACCCATTTTGATAAAACAATTTTATCATTTGCACTTGTTGTTGAACGCTCTATATCCATCCATGGTTATATGGAAAAAGAGACGGAATAAATGACAGCCAATTTGACAGATGTAACTTCAACAATATGGCCGCCATCAAATGTCAAAGTTCAGAAAGAAAATCAGGTATTTAGAAATATGTATACGCTTAATGTGACGTAAAATCGGATAAATTGCCTTAAAATTATCCCTGCTTATTTCCTTGCATATAAAGGGTCCGCCATCTAACGTTTTTTTTTTGCAACTAGTGCTTATTTCGTGAATGGTAACACTAAGCTCATGTCTGATTTGACAGGTAATTAGTTTTATCCTCCCGCTGAACGAATATGGTTGTGTATACGCTTCGCTAAGTGGGTCTGCGATCGACTTAGAGAAGATGCCGATTTTGCCCAAAAAATCATCTTTTCAGATGAAGCTCATTTTGATCTTGGCGGGTAGTAAACAAGCAAAATTGTCGCATTTGGGGCACAGAAAACCCGCACGCATACATTGAAAAGCCGATACACCCAAAACGAGTCACAGTTTGGTGCGGATTTAGGTCCAGAGGCATAATTGGGCCATTTTTCGAAAATGAGCAATGAGTGGCCGTTACAGTCAATGGCGATCGTTATCGGGCCATGTTGAACGAATTTTTGTTCACAATTGTTCACATTGGCAACATTTGGTTTCAACAGGATGGCGCTACGTGCCACACAGCTGTAGCGAACTAAATTAGCCACTACCTTTTATTTTAAAAATAAAGTCAGTACAAAACCGTAGTTTACCAAAACTTTATTTAACTAGAAGATAAAATATACTAAATTATTAATTCAAATTGCATTTACTTTTTTTCTCTAAAATCGAGTCTAGTCTGGACGTGACGCTGAAAATCCATTAATCTCGAACTCTTGTGTTTTGTCGTTAAAACTCAAATCGCCATCTTGTCGCCGTGAACGTTCGTGTTGTCAAATCTGGAACTAATATTTTCGCTCAATCTCGAACATCTGATTGTCGGTTGTGTTCACTCTTGGTTGTGTCACCAAACAGCCGAAGCTGCACTCGATGTTTTGCGCCATTTTCCAAAAAAAAAAGGAGTTATTTGGCGGACCCTTTATTTTTGAAGTTGTAAGTTGAAACCTACAGAAATTCAGAAAAAGCTTTTTGAACAGGAATCTTCCTAGGCTAACCAATAAGTAGAGATACACAGTTACATAAAATGTAATCCATTATTAATTTATTTTATTGTGATTGTACATTTTCATAAACCTATTATAGCCGTGTTTCATTGCAGGCCCCGAGGAAATTGGTCGAAAAAAACGACGTTCTGTCCTGCAATTTACGTGTTAAATGCAACAACAACTAATCCCCTTCGGGCTTAGCTAAGCGCGGAGAATTCTCGTTGCTTAACTTAAGCACGGAGAAAAACTGTGTTACCGGCGTGAATTCCATACTTGTTATCGATAGTTTGTATGGAAACTCCATTTTGTTTCGGTAATGGCGTCGCTAATCCCCCATGTTGTTTTTTTCAACCAAAACTCCTCGTGCTTGCAAAAAAACACGGCTTATATCCCAAGTGTGACTCACAAATTACTTTATCATTTGCAACACTTCCTCCGCAAACTGTGTTTTAAGCATCTTTACCAGGAAACTTGTGTATGGCTTTATCCTGAAATGTAAGTATAATGTTCACGTTCGCACTTCACACTTCACACTTTTCCATACATCAACAACGAAAAACAATTTGTGTCGAATTCTAAAAAAAATCTGTGATATAGAGACAAGGTATATAATTATATACACACTTTAAACACCTTTCTCCCAACCATATTCCCCAAATTACATTATCAGTGTGCCAGGGACATCATTGAATTTGCAAAATGTCTATATAGGGATATACGCTTCACTTAACATAGAGACCAACGAACACAAACAAAATGCAAAAACGAAAAAAAAAATCCCCCTGATGATCATCTTTTATATTCTTAACACGTTTTCATCAGGTTAGTAAAATGAGGGCTTTCTGCCATATAATAAAAGACCTCCATCTCTGACAAAAGGACCATCGTATTCCTTATAACATATAAAGTTAGGCTATATAGGGTGTTACGAAATGGTGTTGACGGAGGGATGTGTGCCTGTTCGGTGTGCGAAAAGGTTGTGCGTTTGAAGTGTGAAGTGTGAAGTGTGATCGTTGATGCCAGTCATTTCGTACTTTTTGACTGATGATTACATTTTGGCATGCAAAATCGTAATTTTTGCTTCTGGTTTAAAATTCCAGGGTTTTATAATTAAGTTTCAGTTGTTAGATCTTTCTTCTCTTTCAATCAAAATGCTAAAAGAAAGTAAGATTGTATATGGAAAAGCAGGCTCGCATTTGGTATATCATAGGGCTGTAATAAAGGCGCGAACTATAAATCTGCATCTTAGTGGAAGGCAATTTACACGAAAAAAAACAAACTAAATTGCACGAGCTGGCTTTTGAGGTTTATTAAATCTATAATGTATGCTCAGTAATGTTCAAATATCGTTATGAAATATCGTTAAATAGAATAAGTGTGAAAAAGTCAAAATTACTAAGAAATGTGGAAGTTTTCATCAATTTATTTTCTTTTATAAAAAAAAATAATTTCAAAAATTTTAAATGCAATATTATTTTAAGTACATTGTAAGGAAGCGTTACAAACAACTTTATTCCCAGATGCACCCACTTTTTGTTTTTAAATGTAATTTGAATGCAATCTTAGTTTTTCATACAAATTTAAACTTTTTCATTTTTCAGTTCGCATTCACTTGTGACCAAATATGTAAGATGTGGAAGTAAAGAAATAACCGAAATTCTATTTTGATTTCGTTCAAGTTGTGGGTAGCAATCTAGAGTTAAGGGACTACAAGATCCGGTTGAAACAGACCCATAACAGGCGTGACGACTGAAACAGAGGCACGCTATTGTGGTGATATAATACACTACCTAAGAATCCACTCTTAGTTTTTTTTTTAATATTATTAGCAGGGCCGTTGGTTATTTAGATAGGCTTATAGTACTTCCCTTAGGCTACTTCTTCAAGGCTCTTTTGGGCAAGGAATTTCCGAGGAAGATACAGGCCAGAACTTTCCATAGTTTGCTCACTAAGGACAAGGTTTCTTAAGAGACAAATTTCCTTAGGCTACCACTTCAGGGTTCCCTTGGAGAAGAAATTACCCATGAGGATTCTGACCAGAACTTCCTTCACGTTACCTCCTCAAGGTTTCCTCGGAAAAAGTTCCCCTTGACGGTTCCGACCAGCACTTTTGTTAGGTTCCTTTGAGCAAGGTCCCCCAAGAGACTTCGGACCTGCCCTTTCCTCATATTGTGTACTGGGGACAAAGTATATACGCAATAATTTGTTATTTATAATAAGTTAAATAGTTATTGCGACGTGAGAAGTATGAAAGAGCCTGTTTGGATTGGGAAAATTAAGTACGGTCTGGTGAGTCTCATCGTGTTTACATTAGAAACTTTGAGGAGCCTAGAAAATACATTGAAACAACAACAATTTCAACATTTCGCCGTTGAAACAACAACAAACCACACTCATGAGTCCGTTTGCTTTATGTTTTCTTCGTGCCTCACGAGATCTCTCACCCCACACTTCTCTTGCCTACTAACAGCCGTTATGTTGGACTCAATCTTCCCAACCTAAACAGCGTCAAATACCATGTTAGTTACTTTAAGTGAATGAACATTGTAAAGCAATTTAACCGAAATTAAAGAAAAATAAAGAATTTTTTATTTCGGAGTAACACCCTCCAAACCCAAGATTAATTGCTTTTTTGGGAAGAACCCTGGACACCGGCGAACTTACCTCAGCCTCGAAGAAAAAAGCATCACAAAAAAAACGACTTACCATATTGCAATAAAATCAGCCCAGCTGTCAACAAGATATACGTCAATAACCCAACAACAATGCAATTTACTCAATAAAAGGTTAAAAACCCATATCCGTTATGTGATTTGTTGGCAATAACGCAGTTTTATTAAAATCACTAAAACGGTAAAGTTACAATGTTTCATCAAAATCCTTCAAATTGTTTTCGAGAATATTTGAATATGCTCGAGTTTAACGAAATATCATAATAATGAAAAAAATTGAAGTTAATTGATCTATTCGTTTAGGGTCTAGCTCAATGCACCATTAGACGGACAGAACAACAGACGCACAGACCCACAGACGATA
The DNA here is from genome assembly GCA_932273885.2 of Leucozona laternaria. Lineage (NCBI taxonomy): Eukaryota > Metazoa > Arthropoda > Insecta > Diptera > Syrphidae > Leucozona > Leucozona laternaria. Next base: position 86,379,825 of record OW026368.1, on the reverse strand, counting down.
TGGCGAAAACCACTTTTTGGAACTTCTTTTCCCACGCCCTCTTTCAGATCTCTTATATTATTATGACTAGTCCAGTCCTGGCTACATTCCATGGTGGGCAACCTCCTCCACGTGTGGGTGTGTTATACGCTTACGCTAGCGCTGCTGCTGCTTTTAAATGGTGATTGAAAGGAAATCAATCAATCAGAAAATCAGTTGCACACAGACCCACTTGAATGGTTTTGCATAATACATGCATATTTATGTACATTATATACATACATATATACACGTTACGTATACCTACCTATACATAAGAGGTATAGAAACATCGCACAGACAATGAGTCTTCTCTACGGTGCATCATCATCATCATCGTGGATCGTTGATTGGACTACGCCATATCGAAATCCCTACGCTGAATTAAAGGATAATCAATTCTGTGCTCATTCTAGGATTCATTTGGCGTATTTGGCGTACATAATCTGACATCTGCTTGTTGCTGCTCCGCACTTGCTGTGTGAATCCATTTTTTTTTGTCTCCTTTTCTATTCAAGGATTTATTCAACTGTGTGCCGTAGGTACATACATTTTTTTTTTTATTATATTTTTCTATTTTTGTTCTGTTCTTCATTTTGATTTGCACATCTCCTCCGTTATTTTCTCATTTTCAACCCCAGCATTATATTGATAGAGGAAAGAAGATACAACCGACATGATTTTATAGTCCCGACGGAATATATCACGCACCCTTTATGGGGTTTTCATCAGGGATCCGGGGAGCGACGGTAGATCGGAGCTGTTCATGCTTGTAGGTACTTCCTGCTTAGCACGAATTTGCTGCTCTGCGTAATGAATGACAGAAAATTTGATTTAACTTTGATCAATGTTGTGAAGATTTTTCATCTGTTGGTGTCGTTGTCGGTGCGAGATAAAAAGATGAAGCTAGGTTGAAATTTCTACGAGTAGAGTATACACCTAAACCTATAGATAGGGAGGATAAGAATACCTACAAAATGCCTAAATGCTGAGAAATTGAATTCCTTTTTGCCTACGTAGGTTTATTTTTCTTTTTTTTATGGGAGGGAAGGGTGGTGTTATACAATTTGGCACAATTCTTAGCACGTCTAATGGCAAATAACGAAATTAATGACCCTTGTCACTTTCATTAATTTTCTTGAGGCATATCTATATTTATACTACAAGAATTTTTTTTTTTTATTATTGTTGTATCAAAAAAGGAAAGGTAGGTATGCTCGCGAATATGATTATGTATTTAATACACTTTATATCTGTCTTGAGAATTACATAATTTTTTTTTTTTTTAATCAAACACCAGTTGTGTATACAAAAACACCACAAGCAATTAATTAATGTATTTTAATTGCTTATGGTGATTGACATGAGTGCTTGTGCATTGTATAAGTTGGTGGTTAGCGGTGTACCTATAGGTATAGGTACAGGTGCAACGCAGGATGTGGTTAAATTTTAATTAATTACTTAACCTGGCGTATGTTTTCGAATTATAATGTAGAGAAGCAATTACCTAACTGCATTGATCTTTTGTTTAAATTCTAATTAAATAGTTCACGTATAAAGCATTTAACTATAAGGAATTTATCAAATTTTGATGTATTTATCTTTGGATTATTATGCTATCCGCAATATTGAACAATGAAGTATCATAGGATATCTACTCATTCTCTTTATACATTCTATAATTATATTAAAAAGGAATGTTTTTAATTTCAAATTTAATTTAACTGTGGAATTTATAATACTTGGCTTTTAAAATTGAAGGACCTGTCATTTTCATATTTTTTAATCAAAAAAAAAAACAAATTTTATTCACCAAGGGCAGTACCTATACCTAACTGAAAATGGCAATAAGCTCCAGATGAAATAGAAAACATAAGGAGAATTCTTTTTTTATTTCCCACGCCTAGGAAAACAAGTCCATAAATGGGAAAACTTCAAAAAAAATTTCTGACAAATACACAGACAAGTCCACAGATTTGTTTTGAAGTCTCAGGTATTTTCTGTAAAAAATTCTAAATTCTGTTACCTATAGGTAAGGTACTGGTTTATGTAGCTTTTAAGGGAATTAAAAGGGGTGAAATTGTGAATATATTATATCTCTCAGATAATTATGTACATATTGTACTTTTTCTTGTGAATATTTATTTATTTAGCAACAAACTCATTCGGAGAAAGGGTGCAGGACCCCCTCCCGACCCAAATATTTTTTTAACTCTATTTAGCTTAATGCATTATATGCAAGCAAAAAACCCTAATAATAAAGCTTACGACTAAGTCTAAAATAACTTACGACTAAGTTTACAAAAAAGCTTAAAAACTCTTTATAGCCTATGAGAGGGCTTTGGGGTTAATAATTTTTGTATAGAATGATTTTGAGAGAATTTTTGGAGGAGTCAGAAGAATTTTGCATACTATATTAGCAGCAAGTAGAATGCAATTCATAAATTCGTTATACATCCGTAGTGAGTGCGGTGAAAGTTGGGATCAAAGAGTAACACCGATCTACGGCTTCTAGGGTTGATGGAAAGTGATATTGTTTGAAGAAGCGCAGGGCAATCGATATTACCATAGCTAAAAGTTGATGGATAAAAACAATGTCGGCCACTTTCCTTCGTTTATCAAGGGGTTACAAGTCTATAAGCTTTATAGGCGATAAACATAGGGTGGGAGGTTGAACATATCAGGGAATGGTAACCCGGCAAGACCAAAACGACGGATTCTATGTTTAACGGTTTCAATTCAAAATGAATGGAAAGGAAACCATACCTGGCAAGCATATTTTCGAGAAGGGGCCTAACAAATGTGTGGTAAAGGGATTTAGTGACATAGGAATCTGAAAATACTTTAGACCATCGCTTACCGAAACCTAGTGCGGAGTAGGCACTATTAATATAGAACTACTGATATGGGATCGGAAGTTCAGTTCCTTATCACACAAAATTCCAAGATTACGGAACGAATCAGCTTGTGTAACCGGCTTATTATTGATAAAAAAGGTAAAAGGAGGGAGTGGGGAGCGTTTCCGGGAATACGTTTTCGCTTGACACTTGGTAACGTTTAGCTTGAAAATCAGTCTAGATCGAGCTGAAGGAGGTCGGAATGAATACGGGAGGATACACATTTGTATATTTTCTTATTGTCGGCATATACAGAGATAGAGGAGTCTTTCATGACGCAGTCAACATCATTGATTGTTAAAATGAAAATCAGAAGGCCGAGATGGCTTCCTTGTCGGATTCTGAGTTTCTAAAAATGACCTTGTGCTGACGTTTATTATTCAATAAGATTGAATCCATGCAATAAAAGAAGGTTGAAAACCAATTGGTTTTAGTTTAAAGAGAATAAGATTGTGGGATATTTTATTGATGGCTTTACTACGATCAGTTGCAGTAACACATAGATTTTTTTACCACTTCCAGAGACAAAATCAACTGAGCTTGTTGTAGTTATGATCTACCCACTAAGGAAATCCATGTTGACTGGGGGACAGTTAAAGAGCATTGCATCATACACTATGCTTTCAAAGAACTTGGGGATGCTCGAGAATTCAGGGATAGGGCGATGATTATAGATTTCTTTCTTGGGGCTTTTTTTTATGGATGAATATCCCACTTAGGGGGTTCTCAGATCCCGGAGTCAAAAAAACTACATTAATACAAACAATTGTTTACGCAGGTTTTTTTCAAAACGTTTTGCTCTTAAGAAAAAAAATTTTAAAAAATTTGTGTGTATAATTTTATAAGATAAATACAAGTTTTGCTATAACTTTTTTCCATAAATATTGATAGTTTTCGAGATATAAAATAAATTATTTCATCTCATAAAATTAAAGTCGTTCTAATTAAAGGAAGGTGATATTAAGGGTAAGGATGTGCCTAACATAGCAAAAAAAATCTCAGCACCAAAATTCAGCTTTTGTCAGACTATTTTCGGGGTCAAAGTCTTATTTCCCGAAAGGGTTATTCATAAAGGGTTAATCGTTTAAAATTAAAAAAAAAACTGATTCAGATTTCGCGAAATTTAACAAGACACCATAAATCCACCACACGATTGTTCTTGAGCAAAATATGTAGGCACACAATTATAATGTTTACCTATAGACATTTTCAACATCCCGGAAATATTTCCATAATAATGTTATAACAATAATGACTTCCAACCAATGCTAAAAAAACCATTAACAACAAAGTAATAGCACAGCATACAAAAAGACGGATTAAGGAATTAAATAGAAATTGCTCATCTACATAAATAAATTCATCTCCCATTAAAAAAAGAAACAATGAATAATTATAATTATTAAAATTGAAAATATACTTACATACGTTGGCTTTTATAAATTTATATATGTTTTACCCTATTTACCCTACAGTCCGACAAAGTGAGTTTCGCCATGCCGTCCGTCAGTCAGACAGTAATTTTTTTAGCTAGATCCTGAATGTGTGGGCTGATTTGCTACAGAGTGATTCCCTAAAGAGGAAATTCGAATTTTTGTCTTAGCTCATCATTTTGGGTTTTTCAAATTTTCGCAAACGGCTTAATCGATTTTGATAAAACTTTGTATCTGTAATGGTCAAAGTGATTGTAAGAAAACTGCGTTCCAGGTTCTTGGAAAACATTTTACATAACGGTAATAAGCTTTCCACTTTTTTTTTTGAGAAAATGCGGTCTTAGTTTTGGGTTATTCACTAATAACTTTTCAATGGTTTCAGAGTTTTTTTTATAATTTTGCAATCTGGTGATTTTAAAAAGTTTAAACAAAATTGCATTAAAAAAATTTTGAAAGACATTTTTCTTAAACAAAAAAAAAAAATAAACAAAATATCAATTTCTTAGTACTTTTGCCTCTTTAAATACTAACTTACTCACTAAAGATACCATAACACCATGCATCTTTAATGTGTGTCCAGATATTAGTTGTTGTTGTTAACAACTAGAGCAAGTTCTTGCGATCCAGGCTTGAGTTTTTTTGTATCGATTTGAGAATACCTTCATAATATGTGTAACAGAAAAACAAAAAATAAAACTATAATTCATTGAAACTTAATAGGGCCCATACACAACACATGCCTGCATGCGCAATTGAGTGATTGCGCATGCAAACTGCGAGTGTATGGTGTTGAATATGTGGTTGTGCATGCGGCATGAGTGATTTCAAAAAATTTTGATATTTTCTTGTTTGTGCATGCAAGCATGTGTGGTGTGTGTGCTACGTTTGCTCAGTCAAGCTTGAAATATTAAGAAGTTGTCAACTCAGCGATGAACACACGACTAAATATTGTACAGTTTGCATGAGTAGTGTATGTTGAAGCGTGATTGTGCATTCTTTTATTTGGCCATGCAGGCATGTGTGGTGTATGGGCCCTATAACACTATGTTTAAGTCTCTGCCAAAGGACCCTCATTTTAGTACACATATATTATTCACGTGTATCTGTATAAATTACCTGTACATTATAAAGGGTGTTCTGGATTTGAATGCGAATTAAAAAAAAAAAACTTTTCAAAAATATTTTGTAAAGACTAATTAAGTGAACCCCCCCTCTGTGAACTTTTTTTTACAAAAATTAAACTTATTTATTCCTTTTCCGAAAGCATTTCCTTTTTTTGATTTTTTTAAGTACATAAAGCTATTGTGATTTTTTTTTTTAATATTTGAAATTAAAACCAACGGTGTATCATTTTAGACTATTTAGGTCGATGTTGAAGCATTTTTAGGTTAAATTTTTAAAATCTAAAAAAATAATGTTTATTATAAAAATTTTAATACACCAACAGCCTATTTTATCTTTTTAGTATCATACTTAATCCATATGAAAAAATGCTCAAAAAAAAGAAGAAAAGAATAAAACTTTAGATAAAATAAATAAAATTATATCTATGTCATTTTGACAATAATATTGCAAATGTGAAAAAGTTATGTTTATGCATACTCTTTTCCACAAACTCTCACTCTCTTATAAATAGGTGTGTTTATGTACCTGGAGTTTATTAAGAAAATAGGATAAGAAAGATACTATTTAAAAATTGATTAAAATTAAGAACTTTTTAATAAAGACCTTTAAAGTTAAAAAATTTTGCAAATCTTTTAACAAAAAAGATAAAACCGAGGGTTGGCCACGAGGTTCATTCGTCATGTGAATACATTGTTCGAATAAAAATATTTTTTTTTTATTTCTTTAAATTCGAATAATGAATAAACTATGGAGGTATAAGTATGATTTTTTATTCGAATATATTCGGTTTTAGTGCACTCTGTAAACTTCGGTAAGACATTCAAAGGAAATATTTTTGTTATCATTGTATAGTGTGGAGTGGCATTGTATTTATAATTACTAGGGCAATCGTATTATATTCACGTGAGCTTACGATGAGAAGCTAGGTACTGAAGGTAGCTTTACTTCATTGTTTGCTTGGCTGCTTTATAATTTCCCATTTTGTAATTAATGTTCATGTTCGATTTATTGCACCAAGAGGATATATATATAAAAAAAAAATCCGCACAAAGTAAATGCATATATGTATACAAACATAATGAAAATATTTATTGGTATATAAGTACAATCGAATAAATTCGTTTTTATAGGTATATCACTCGGAATGTGCTTAAAATCCCATTTCGAATGAATCTACATACCTACAACAATAATTCCAAAGAAGTACCTTTAGTTACCCATACTATATGAATAATATTGTATCAACAAAGTGGAAAAATGTTGGTGTTAAACGTAGGTACCATTGCCGTTAATTATACAGGTAAATGGCAAATGAATATGAAACTAATATAATTATAGTATCTATCTATATGTATAGACTTGTTCTGTAGCGCATACCAAAGGTATAGATGATGTTATAAAGTTGAAGTGGATTTATTAAGTGTGCAATGAATATCCAGGTATTTTGTTGTTTTTTTTTTGTTAACCGAAATATATTCTGTAGGAAAGGATAATGATTAATACAAAAGTCAAGTGCTGTGAAAGTATTTTGGAAAATATAGAACCTTCATACGATTCCTACAACTATAAATATGAACATATACCTAATTTAATGAGGGCAAAAATGTTGATATTTATGAAATTAAATATATTAAACAGTGCGGATTTATGTGAATTCAAAGCACAATTTTTTAAATAAAATTAAATTCCCTCCATTCCTATACTGATTATCCGCACACAAGAAGGGTTAAGAGCAGCGCTGTAAATTTTGAAGTTTTGAATATTACAATCATTGGGTCTTGTGAATAAAAAAAAAGCTAAAGCTAAAGCTAAAACTTGGATTTTTAAGTAAAAGCTAGTTTTTTGGTGAATAGTTAAAGATGTCTTTTAGTAAAAGCTATTTTAAAATAGCCAACGCTGAATTCATTTAGTTTTAACTTGTTTTTCCAGCTTCAATTTGTGTGAATAAAAATAACTTAAACTAGAATATTATAGTTAAAGCTACAAAAAGAGCTACAAGATTTTTTTTTCATGTCTAGAAAGCTTTGACTTGTTCTTATTTTTAGTATTGTGTTTAGTTATAGTGCCAATATGTCCAAAATTATACGCGTAAGAAAACCAAAATTGTATAAGACACGGTTGGAAATTAGTGATGAGGATTTTCATAGTTTATTTCGGTTTTCAAAAGAAAATGTTCAGTGGCCTTCTGAATACTTTTAAGAAGTTTCAACAGAGCGTGGAGGAGGTGCACTGACCTCTGAGCAGAGAATGCAGAAATTTTTGAGGTATCTGGGTAAACCAGGATTTCAGTGCGGTGTAGGACAAGATCTTGAAGTTGAACGCTCTTCTGTATGCAAGACTGTTAAGCAAGTGGCCAACAAGATTATGGAAAAGGCTCGCATTCATATTAGATTTCCGTCGAGTCGCAGAGAAATCGAAAGAGAAAAGTCAAAATGGGCAGACAAAAATACGTTTCCCGGAGCTTTTGGGGCAAAAGACTGCACCCATTTTTATCTCCAAACCACCAAGATTTGATTGATGAATACATTTATCGGAAAGGCTTTTACAGCCTTAATGTACAAGGGACATGCAATGCAGCCGAAGAATTCACAAGTGAGGATGCCCAGTGGCTAGGGTCAGTTAACGACTCACGGATCTTGAAAAGATCATCAATTTATGCATCCATGAACGAGAATTTGCACGTAAATGCTATAATTCTTGGAGATTCTGGGTACGGAATCACCCCTTGGCTTCCAGCACCTAACAAAAATCCTCAAAAATATTCAGAAAAAAATATGCATGAACTTGTTCTTGTGGTTAAATACTGTATGTAACCCAACATTGAAGATGCATGATGTATATATTTAACGAGTAAATATTAAAAGAGTCAAAAGCACTAAAAAATTGATTTTTCGTTTGATTTTTTTTTTGTTTATTAAATAATTTTTTAAAAAATATTTAAATGCATTATTGTTAAAATTGTTGAGAAGCATCAGATTGCAAAGTTATAACAAAATCGATCTAACCATGGCAAAGATATACGCGAATAACCCAAATTGTTGAATACCTAATTCCGTAATTTGAATTTTTTGAGATAAAACCTGAATTGCAGTTTTCTTACAATTGAATTGGTTATTACAGGAACGAAGTTTAATCAAAATCTTTAGAGCAGTTTTTGAGAAAATTTGAAGAAACCAAAATATTTGTATGGCAGCTACCCGTTCTAGATGAGCTAAAACAAAAATTCGTATTTCCCCTCTAGGCACTCACATAAAAAAGCTCTGTACCAAATTTCATGCAAAACAGTCGACCTGTTTAGGCTCTAGCTCAAATTACAGTGGACGCACCGACGCACAGACGCACAGACCGACGGACGGCATGACGAAACCCACTTTTTCGGACTTCTCTATTATCGTATAGTGTTAGTTTTGATTATAACCTCGAAATTTTTTTTTACACGAAACCAATACTTGCCCTATAGATCAAGTACAAAATACAATGAAATATTCTGCCAAGAGCGCGTTATAATAGAGAGATGTATTATTGGCCAAGTGAACCAGAGGTTTTCATATCGCAATAAAAAATGAATGTTGCAACAAGCATGGTTCCCACTCTGTTCATTTGTTGCTGCGTGCATCACAATCTGGCAAAATATTTGAATGACTTATTCGGTCTATGTATATAAAAACAGTTCTAGCCAAAGCTATCTAAGCCAAAACATGTGAATAAAAAACCGAGATCTTAAAAAACAAAGCTAAAGCTAGAATTTTCCAGCTCAAGCTATTTAGCGATAGCATTTTTTTATTCACATAAAACAAAGCTTAAGCTAGAACTGTCTATAGCTTTAGCTGCTAGTAAAAGCTATGACTATATAGTTTGGCTTTAGCTTCCTTCAAGCTACCCATATGTAAGCAGTGACAAGACTTAAAGCAAAAAAAAAAAAAATATGCAATAGGTCCTAAGGACTGCTTGAATTTCTGAAGTATTTTACATTCTTGGAGTAGGTACGGACGTGCAGCCGCATGGACCGACCCACTTTTTCGGGCTTTTCCGTCATAGTGGTGTTAGTTTTGCTTGAATCCTTGATTTTGTTTGTATACATGAAACTAAAACTTGCACGAAATAAAGTTTAAATGAGTCAAAAACCTGCTGCAGCTGTTTTGTTTTTACCAAAAATGTGTGAAAAGGAACAATTATTCGTAAACTGCGTGATGTCATGTTTAAAGAAAATTGCTTAAATTTCTTGCATGATTAATGGCTTTAATGCTTAAATTATACCTTTAATAATCAAGACTTAAGCCAATGCCCTATGGCTCTCTCTTGAACTCTCCCAAAATACCAAATACTCAACCCATCCATATAATATTCCATATCATCTGCTATCCTCAAACACGTTCCAGGCGTATTTAATGCTGAGGTTTGGAAATTAAAAAACAATAGGAGCTGATAAAATAATGATTAAGCTCATCCTGGGTGTCAATCAAATTTCCTTTTCAAAAACATCAATCTTGTGTCCGCAAGGCCATCATCCTCCCTCAATCAAAAAACACAAGAAAAAAAAAAACAACACCACTGGCAACACATTCAAACACCACCACATCAGTTTCCTTATCCTCGCCAAACCTCACCAATACCTAGCGACACCCACATCCTCTTCTGTTTGCTTACCTACTCTTGTTCTCCAATCATAATTTCATAATTTTTCATAAACGTGTCATTGTAACATGTTCCGTATAAAGATTGAGCCTCATCATAAAGAACCATTATAAGGCCAAAACGCTATTACCCTCATTACGCCTACTTTGCTCGAAAAGAGCAGGAAATAACTTGGAAAATTTCAGCGTTCGGTCTGGTAAGCACGTTTTCGAATTTTTCTCTCGTTTTTGTTGTTGCATGGTCCTCTGTACACATTTAGGTATTAATTTTTATTATAGCAGTGCGTATAGAAATAGCAACGCGCCAATTGTGTTATGTAATTTCATTGAACTGACTCATTTGACACGTCCACGTCCAATGCCCATATTGCTCTCTATACCTATAGCATTGCTGTGTCAAGTGTAAAATAGCAAGCTCAAAACTTTACCATCAAAGCAGGCAGTACAGAACGATAAATTACAATTCCTGTCAACTACTGTGTGATGAAGGTAAAGTTGATGCGTCAGGAAACTCGCGTATACCCTATACCCGTTTTATGCCATTAGTTTAGTACATATAGGGGAGAACCAACACAGTCGTAGGTACACCGTATACGACAAATTTATTCGGATAGACATAGAGGGTCAAGATAGTGTCACACGGACATCCTGCAGTGGAAATTATTCCTAAACCCTCCAATTCCATCGAAACCCCTGAAAGAGATTTTACATTTTGGACAAGTTTGTCAACATTTTCGAGTGCAGCACACTTGGTAGCTGCACAATGTACATGTGGAGTGGATGCAAGACCTATGTTACCAAAACAGAAAAACCATCATCAACGTCATATCCGTACCATATACCAACCAAAGCCCATCCAGAATTTTTCATAATGTGTCAGCATATCAATTGGGTATGACAGCAAGACCATTCGTATGTACGTATATATGCATGACAGATTAAAGAGGTTGGTTTTGACTATAAACCATCATAAGAGAAACTACGTTTACATTTCACACACGTGGATTAGGAATTTTGCCATGATAAAAAAATATATATCTTTGAATTTAAGGAAAGAATGAACAATTTATTCAAAGCCACGACTCCAACACAATCAGTCGTTTTTCAAAGCCTTTTAAAATGTCACCACTAGATACATATATATAGAAACCATAAATTCCTCTAACAGACCAAAAATAGACTTTGGGGAAATAAAATAAAAGGGAATACATTTTTGAGAATATGAAGTTAATAAATGGAGATTCGGACAGAATTCCGCCAAACGAAAATCCAGAAATCCCAAAATCCTGACAATCCAAAGCCCAGAAAAGCTTCAATTAAGAAAATACAAAGACCAGAAAAACCATTAACCAAAATATAACAGAAAACCCAAAATCCAGAAATCCCAAAACCAACTAATTCCAAGATACAGACAACCTTAAATTAAGATAATCCAAAATACAGAAAACCCATTATCCCAAAAACCCACAGTGCCCAAAAAAAACCAAAACATAATAAAACCCGTTACCTCAAAAAACCAGAAAGCCCAAAATCTAGAAAACCCAAAATCCATTACTTCCAAAAGACAGAAAACCTTTAATCCAGTAAACGCAAAATACAGAAAACCCATTATCCCGAAAACCAAAAACCCAAAAAATCCAAAAAAAAAACAAACATTTAGAAAACCCAAAATCCAGAAAAACCAAAGTCCAAGAAACCAATTATACCGGAAATCTAAAACCCAGAAAGCCGAAAATCCCTAAAATTGATGAAACCCAAAATACTGAAAACATAAAATTTCGTGATCAAATTTAGATATAAAGGCTTTAAATATGGCATATCAACTTAACAGGACACTTTTCATAATTTGGAATAGAAAGTATGTATGTAGCAATTATGAAAAGTATCCTGCTAACTTGATACATCTCTTTTAAGAAAAATTTCTTTAAAATTGTCTTCTCTGTGAAACTTTTATTGAACACAAAAAGATATACAAATATGATCTCATTTCATTAAACAAATGCAAGAAAATTCAATAATAGAACTTAGAAAAACAAAACTGCGCACGATTATAATTCTCAGAACAAAACTGGTCAGTACATAACATTTAAAGACCAGTATAGTCCTCGCCAGACAACAACAAAATTGTGGAGGATTTTTAACTGCTTGGTTTGGGCTATTGGGCTCTGGCCATGCAGGGCCGCATAAACAGTACCAACCTTCCAAAATATTTAATTAATTTTTCGGGATAAGGGGTTTTCAGTACTATGGGTTTTCTGAATTTTGGATTTCAGGATTTTGGGTTTTCTGAATCTGGGGCTTTCGGGATCTTAAGTTTGGGGTATTTTGGGTTTTCTGGATTTCGGGTTTTCTGGATTTTCGGTTCTTTGGATTTTGGGTATTTTTTTTTAATTTTGAGCTTTCTAGATTTTGGGTTTTCGGGATTTTGGTTTTTCTAAATTTGGGGGTTTCGGGATCTTAAGTTTGCCTTATTTTGGGTTTTCTGGATTTTGGGTTCTTTGGATTATGGGTTTTTTGAGTATTGGGCTTTCTAGATTTTGGGTTTTCGGGATTTTAAGTTTTTGGGATTTTTCGTTTTCGGAATTTTCTTATTCAGAATTTTGACCCCCACCCTAAATAAAATCAAATTGAAATAAATCTGAAATGCTTGGAAAGTCTTCTTTCTTTAAAAGCGTGCTTATCTTCCTGGTTCGCCTTTTGCATGACTATATAAGTCCAAGAAATAACACAAAAAAACACCATCCGAAAATATCAAGCCTTTTGTTCAATTTGCCTCAATCAAGATGGAGCCAGCCGGACATTAATTAATATCTGAAATTCCATATCTCTATAGGTAGTGTGCACCTTCTTTCAAATTGATGGCATTCTATATCAACCTAGAGTGACCTATTTTAACAATAGGCATACACTGAAAAAAAAAGCTTCTCCCTCCATATCAAGGCCTTAAATATTCTGTGAATACAAATACAAAAAAAAAAAAAAAAAAAAAACAATACTGGTGAAATTCATCAAGAATGCGAGTTCGAATACGTTCTATCCACATATATATGATCTGGCTCGTCACGCAAAAGTTGGGTCTCCTCTATAAATGTTATCACTCGGCAGCTTCTCTCTGATGCACAACATCGTTTATCCAAGCCCTGCCAGCCAGTGACTATATGTATGGTTTTTAAGGGATTCCATTTGTCTTGTGGATTGCTGTGTGGTGCAACTGGCCAGCCTTTACAGTTACACCAATTCATATCTAGAAAAAAAAAGACGACAAAAAAAAATGGAAAAACGAAATAATCCAGGACCGGGAAAACGAGAATGGAATACGAAAGAAGTTGAAGCTTCGAGTAGGAAGGTATACTACTCTATATGGCTCTACCCATGCCATTCAAAATGAATAGCAATTTGTTTTGTTTCCCGACATCGCCAAGGATAATCCTCCCACTTCGTATATCCAGCTTTCCCCATATGCATCAAACGCGAGTGCAGAACAGACACTTTAAGTGGTCCTTGTGCCTGTCGTTGAGATGGACGAAATGAGACAGGATGGTCGGTCGTTGTCCTGTGTTGTCGGGTGTCCCTGTCCCTGTCCCGTCCTGTGTTGGGCTGTTGGCTGTGGTTTCAGGCTGTACAGTGTTGTCATGAAGAGGTAGAGTATAGCGTCTCATTCGGCCGTCGCCGTAGTCGTCGTCGTCATGTCGTACAAACCACCCCACAATTCGGTCGATGGTTCTGACAAAGTGTCGCAGTAGTTCTATTATAGGTGCTACGGCCCTACGGGGCGACAAATGCAATTCGCTTGGCGACAGGTTTATGGCCGAATAGATTTTGGAGACTCTTCGTGGTCTTCAGATGGGAACATGCAGATATAGAGAGCAAAGAGAATAGAACGTATATGTATACCTCTACTATAGATATCTACCTACTTATGTGGATGCATGGGAAACACGTAAGAGCACTTTGCATGTAAACAAGCTTTTTTAAATTGAAAAGTTTCAGATACAATTTCAGAGAATAAGAGATCCTGCCAGCACCTACGAGTAGTACATCCCATATCAAATGTAGATATAGATACTAGAATCAGTATAGTAGGTACCTTTTTCTCACACATTTTTGCTATGTACATAAACCTAAGTATGCTACTTCCATGTGGGGAAAGAGATATAAATTAGACTTGATGTGTGTGCAGAAAATGCCTGACAAGAACAATCATTGATGCTGAATTTACAAGTCGTACCTCATTCGTAGATGAAGAAAGGACATGGCTAAGGGAGAACATTGATTGATGTTATTCAAGGAGTAGCGATGCATAACAAAATGCCCTTCTAGATTAAGGATGCATCAAATGAATTGGTGTGATGATTGCTTAGATGAATTTTTCAATTTCAATTGAATTGAATTGAAGTCTATGTGATGTGTGTGGATGGTGAAGATATACATATCTTGTCGCTGGAGTCCATAAACATTTCATTGATTTTACCATTGAAATTGCGATATGAATAGGTTCTTTCTAGGGAAAGATTCGTAGATTCGCGAGGTTCAATCACACCTGATGGTGGATAATAGAGAAAAAATGGCTTTCACTTTGTATGTGTATGTAGGTCTATGTGGCAAAAATATTAGTTTCGTGTGAACACAAAATTATTGCTAAAAACGTTCGTACGGTCTCGTCGTACGAAACAGTTTTATTTTAATGGAAAACGCAACGCAACACAGCAACATACTTTACAAAAGGAATTCCCTGCCACGATCTGTATTTTAATGTACAGTTAAGGGTTGTCTAAACTTAAAATTTGACGAAATGCTTACGAAAACACAGTGGACAATAGGAAGTGTGCTTACAAAAAAATCATTGTATTTAAATCGGGTATCTAACTTTGACACGTGCCACCAAGCACCTGCGTAAAGCTTTTCTGAGTATAATGCTGGATTTGCATGACCGACAAACTGCCAGAAAAAAAAAAAAAAACTGGCAAGATAATGGAAAATTCATTATAAGTAACAAAAACATTTACACGAAGTCATAAAGGGTCCGCCAAATAACTTTTTTTTTTTGAAAATGGCGCAAAACATCGAGTGTAGATTCGGCTGTGTGTCACGAAGCGCCGTCCTGTTGAAATCAAATGTTGCCAATATCCTCCTCTTCAATTTTTGTGAACAAAAATTCGTTCAACATGGCCCGATAACGATCGCCATTGACTGTAACGGCCACTCCTTGCTCATTTTCGCAAAAATGGCCCAATTATGCCTGTGGACCAAAATCCGCACCAAACAGTGACTTGTTTTGGGTGTATCGGCTTTTCAATGTATGCATGCGGGTTTTCTGTGCCCCAAATGCGACAATTTTGCTTGTTTACTACCCGCCAAAATCAAAATGAGCTTCATCTGAAAAGATGATTTTTTTGGCAAAATCGGCATCTTCTCTAAGTCGATCGCAGGCCCACTTAGCGAAGCGTATACACAACCATATTCGTTCAGCGGAAGGATAAAACTAATTATCTTTCAAATCATGAGCTAAGTGTTACCATTCACGAAATAAGCACTAGTTGAAAAAAAAAACGTTAGATGGCGGACCCTTTACAATGGCCATCACAAGAGAATAAGCAAGTTCATTCTGCATTGAAAAGGGTCATTAATTTTTCGGTTTCGAAAGTAAAGCTTAATAAACCACTCACAGCGATACATTTTTGATGAAAATTATATAACATTATAAAGTTTGGACTTCGACATTAAGTGTGAAAAACAATATCATTAAAATGGCCGCTTCGGGAAGATTCGCATCATGCGATTCTTTTCAGGTAATTTTTAACCACTTTTTCGCACATTTCGGGCGGTATCTCGGCCATAACTTGTGTAATGTTGGTTTTCAATGCGTCTAGAGTTCAGGGATTATTTGCGTAGGCATGGTCTTCTGCGCAGCCTCACAGAAAAAAATCTAACGGTGTCAAATCGCATGATCTTGGTGGCCAATTGACGTCGCCAAAACGTGAAAGTACGCGACCAGGAAACTCCTCACACAATAAAGCCATAATTGGTCGTGTTGTGTTGCTTGTTGGAACCACATATCGTCCAAGTCATGACCTTCAATCGCCGGCCAAAAAATCGGTTATCATTCGACCAATTGCTGCGAACGCCGGGAAATCGATAAATTCGGATCATATCAGCAACACTTGCACTTGCAGCAGCAATATTTTCAACTGAGCGTGAATTACAGGCGCCTTTCGACATCAGTAACGCTTCCACTCTCTTCAAATTTCTTCACAATTTTACCGATTGCTTGCGTAGTCTTTCGATTATGACGACCATAATCATCTCGCAGTGCGCGAAAAGTGGCTCCGTTTGAATTGTTAAGCGATCCACTATCATTCAACAAACATTTAACTAATATTATGACACTTCAAATGACAGCCCAAGAAACATTTTTAGCTGCTTAAATGCTTTAAAAGCGCTTCCAGAGCTAATCTTAAAGCTCGTTTATTTAAGAAAGAGCTCTAGATGCACCCTTAGAGCAATTGTAGAGCTTTCTCACAGCTAATTCATTGAGTTTGAGAGCACATTTTTGCTCGTTATAAGCTTGTTATCAGTGACTAGTGACTTTGAAGCTCTTTAATATAATCATATGATATCCTATAAAGGAGCACTTTTGACAGATTTTTGTTTGTATTAGTTTGTGGAATCCAAATGATAAATAAATATAATAGTAGCACACTATAATTCAAGTGTGTAATGGTAGGAAGCGTAAACTTCATTTATTTTGATGTCAACAAGCTACATAGTTATTATTTATTCCTAGAGAAAATAATGTATCTAATCAAGCCAGTGAATTTTAAGTGCGCGCTTAGTTTTTTCATAAATGTTTTGAAGGTACTTCGCAAAATTATAACGCGCCTTCCAAATTGTGTATATTAAGCAATGAAATGTTTAAAACATTAAGTTGAACAATTTAAAAATTGGGCAAATAAATTTATCGAAGCATGAAATAAAAAGCTTTTTACATTGCAATACATATTGTGTTTTCTATTTAAAGTGAAGATTTTAAATGTTTTTAAATGAATGGAAACAAATATTTCAAATAATTTTCATTTGTGTCGCCATTTTTGTTTTTATGGACAAAATGTCTCTTTAATAGAGCTGCAATATCGCTCTGAGAGCAATGTGTCAGTTCGTCGTTCAAGGCTTTTTAGAAAATAGGGTGTTTTGACAATTGAAAGTAATTTTAAATTGTAGAAATAATTTTTAATTCGAAGACTAGGTACCTACTTTCCATTGAAGTGTATAAAGTTTTATAAGCACCTTAAATTACAGGACCAAGTACTTTTTAATTTTTTTAGGAAACTGCATAGTTAATTTATTTTAATAAAAAATTGTCAAGTCCGTGTCCAATTTTAATCTTAAGATTTCCCTTAAAAAGTGAAATTAATTAATTTATTTTCCACTGTTTCAAGTTTTCCAGTTGAAATAATTTTTGTTCTAGTTTATAACACCCTATAAATCTATAATATGATTGGGAGAATTGTCTAGAAAGAGGATTAGTATTTATTCAGCTTTATATGTGCATTATTGTAGCTCTATTGATGAGTTATTTTGGCAGCAAATTTTGTGTGAGAATATTAGTAATCCAACTCTACAGCCGCTTTCAGTGTAGCTCTGTAAAAGCAATTTTTTGATATTTTGACAGATTATGCGTTAGTGTTTTGCGCATGTGTTGTTAGCAGCTCTACAATGCCTCTATGTATGCTGATATTTAGAGTTTGCTCGTTGCAAGATATCATGAACTGTGTTAGAGAGCATATATTTAAATATGGAAGCGTTGTAAAGTTAATAGAGCTAAATGTGTTCTAAAACTTCGACTATAGAACATTATTTTAAAATTTAATGTAGGGAGCTGTGAAATAATCTCCAACAGAGCTGTAGCTTTGGATTTCACTATCTAGGAGCTGTAGAAGAACAGTTTTGATTCTAATAGCTCCAACGATGTTACTTGGGAGCTGAGTTTGACAGGTATCGAATTCCAGCGCTGCCAACTTGAAACCACGAAATGAATGACCCTGTATTTCGTACGTACGTTACTCATGTCAGTTTATTTAAACTGGCATATTTCAGACCATGTACACTATACAAGGGAAAATGTCTAGAATTTGTCAGAAATAACGCCATTTTGTCAGTCGTAGAAATCCAACATTATGTTTTTCAATCTTTTGACAGTTAGATTTTCTGAGAAATACTGATAAATAACTTTTGTTTGTAAAATAGGTTTTATCGCATTTAGTAAATACAGAGACAGACACCTATGTTTCGTTTCATTACAATGCTTGTCAAACGTACAGTATCATTCTTACGTGCTTTTTTATTTTTTTTTCGCTAAGAAACATTACCGCTAAAATAAAGAGTTTTCGCTTATTATAGATATACTCAACTTCATTTATATAATAACCATAACTACTGTAAGTTGTTAAGCCGCAGAAAATGTAAACAAATATCAAATGCGTATATTTAAAGTTCCTATTTTAAATAAAAAATATGCCTTCGCATAAAGATTTTGCAATTTAAACTCTCTAACTACTCCCCGTTTATATTGTATTTTATTCTATGGGTTGGGCAATTAAAACCGACAAACTCTCTTAATGCCACTTTTATGAATGCAGTATTTGCACTAAAGGTATCTATTCATTGGAACTGAGCTAAACCATCCTGCAGGGCTAATGACATTTTCTACGCATATCTAACGTATGTGTATGCATTGGAAAAGGAAAAGTACATTTGGGAAAACAGAGGACACCACCACCGCGGCTCGACTTTGTATAGGCTATAATGGGCATTCAAATTTCAAAACGATCGCTGTGTGGTTAAATGTGGGTTTTTATATCCCATTTTTCTGTTTTTTTTTTTTCTTTTTTAATTTTCCAAAGTGCTGTTATTCGTGTTCGGGAAAAGTTTATCTACACAGCCCGGCAGCCAGCACACTATACCGCTGCTGCTCTGTTGGGCTATACATGGAACCCCTTGACAGCTCAGTGTATATAGGATAGGTAGTCTGTTCATTTGACAGCCGGAGATGGCCCAAGCTTGCACACTAGAAAAAGTGCCCCCAGAGAGTTTTCGTATATTTTAACTGATGGGTTGGTAGGTAAAAAGGTATATGCATCAGGCGAGATATGTGTAGGGTAGCTATAGCAACAATGAGTTAATTCCATTCAGATTTAACAACGTGAGTCCTGTGTTCACCTTCATGACATCAAAAGGACACAAAATAGGCACTAGAAACATATGGCCATTTTATGCTCCATTTTCTTTTTTTGAATGGAGGTAGAAATTTCCCATTCAAAAAATTTATATTAATGTAGAATCCTTGCAAAGGCATTATCCGCATTTATGTAGCTTAATTCAATACGAAATGTTAATGTGGGAGTAGGTGGTATATGTAGGTATAGGTGGAAGGATATATTAACATGTGACACCTACTAGATATATACAGAAGAAATTTCACCCAAGTGAAGTGAGCAAAAAATAAAACAACAACAACGAAAAAAAGAAAAACAGAAAAACGACACAGAGGATAATTATAAAGGACCAAGTCGAAAAACTATACGAAAAGGGTCTGTAATGAATGGCACAGCGGGTAATGCAGATGCTCTAATTCCCACTTTAGATCGCATTAATTGCACTCTGTTGCCTTTTTTGTAATCCGTTTATGTGTTCTTTTGTAAAGAATATAGTGGATCCTTTTATCAGAAATAATGGCGAAAATTTAAATTTTTATTTAAATTAAAAAATAAATAAATATAGGTACAGGGTGTTTCCTAATTAATCAACAATACTTTGGGAAATGGTTCTTTGGCATGTTCTATGAAACAATCGTTTCAGATTGACTGTCTATTTCCTCCCGTTTATGCGGAAGGAGCAATTTTTCAAAGCATTGATTTAAAAATGAATATCAAAATATTTAAAAAAAAAACAACACTTACTATAGAATGTACCTACTATTTTTTTTCAAAGAGGGAATTTTTAAATAAAATTGTTTTAATAAAAAGTTTTTGAAAAAATATTTTCAAATTAAAAATTTTGAAGAAAAAAAGAAAAAATGTGTAATCGGATTTTTTTTTTTCAAAAATTTACGTTATTAAGTACTAATTTGATTTTTAAGATTCAAAGTTTTTTTTTTGTCGAAAGCTAAAACCAGACAATCGAAAATTATAAAGTCTACTCTTTTCTCAGAAAATAATTTTTTTGGGGTATTAAAATTAATGAATTTTAAAAAATGTGTTCAAATAAGCAATCTTGCCTTTAAAAAAGCATCGAGAAAAAATCCTGCGGCTGGCAATTTCTGAAACTAGTTTACCTTTTATGAAGTCACTATATAAGACCATTCTGATGGTATACTTTTTTTCGAATATCCCACGAATATGGTGCTAAGAATCTCTATGATCTTGCAAAATAAACTTTTAAAAATAATTTAAAAAAATCTATGGCTGACAAATTACTGAAACTTTTATAAGGTTTTAGTGACTTTTCAGATGGCTTATTCTTTTTTCGAATATCCCACAAATGAGGTGCTAAAAATCGCTGATGATGACAGTGACTTTTTAGATGGTACATATATTCATTTTTCGAATATCCCAAAAACCATATTGATCAAAAATTTTCTATGGTCGACCAATTTCTCAAGGTAATTTACATTTTTTGACCAATTACTGGACCTTTTAGGTGGCATTTGTTTTTTGCGAATATCCCACTTATGGGATGTTGTTATTCCGGAGCCAAAATCATTTTTTTTAGATTCCTATTAGTCAAAAAATTTTCAGCAAAGGGTATCCGTTGGTGATAAGATTTTATACAACCTTAACTATTCTCACCGATGATAGTGAGAAGTTATTTACGGAAAAACCTATTTTTATGGTGAGTTTTTTTTTATTTTAGAATTCCGAAATCCCCAACGTGAATAATATTTTTATTGCAAGCATGAATGCGATTGATTTTTAATTGTTCGTGAGTATATACTGTTTTTGTTTTATTAAATAGAAAATCAATTTACAACCAACAGGTGAGTTAGGCTTTATTCCTTAAGAAATTAAAATTGCTAGCAACAAAAAAAGTAACAATGTGCCACAGTTGGTGCGGTATAGTTATTTCTTGCCGTCTGACTCGTTCGATATTTTTTCTTTACACCCATTCAAGCTTTTAAAACCTAAATACACAACAACTTTTAAGAAGGCGAAAAAGATGTGCCAGATTACCAGCTTAATTCGCACGACAAATAAAATTGTGTTACCCCAAACATCAAGCAATGAGACTTCTGCTGGATCGAACAAAAGGCATTTTACAAAAAAAAAAAAAAATACAATTGAAAAAGAAAATCTCCAAATTTCAGGATAAAACAGGACCTCAGGACATTTTTGTAATAAAACGTCTGGAAATTAAAACACAACAAGAAAAAAAATATCGAGTTGGCTATTTTTAATTGTCCTTATTAAAATGGCATACCTATGTATGTATATCTAAGAAGCTACGGTGATATGAAAAAAAAAAAAACTAAAAGGATACAAAAATAACCCACACTCGCATTGATGGTTGTCGCTTGGCTGGTTTCTGGATTTAATGATTCTTAACTCGTTATTTTTTGTCTTCCGTAAGATTTGCCGCACACACACACTTTTAATTGTCTTTTTCAATTATGAAAATGAGTCCTTTTATTATTTCTAACGCAAAGAATTAAATGGAATAGTCGAAAGGACACTAAACAAACAAAAGCAAAGGACATCAGAGGGTAACCGTTGGTGATACTGAACAGAAAAAAAAAATCGAATTAGATGATAAAAAAAAAAAAAAAATTGTATTGTTTGTCAAAATTTCTTGAGCCGGAATGAGCAGGCGTAGAAGGGAAATCAAAACAATATGGCTGCACTAAAAGTTGATTTATTTGTTATTTTTTTTTTTTATTATTTTTTCCAAGCAAACAAATAAAATAATGACACATTGCCTTGTTGTCTGGAATTCGTAAATTGATGAACCGGAAAATGAACATTCTTCGGTCTGGGATTTTTCTTTCAAAGATTTATGAGAAGTGTAACAGTGATAGATGACAGAAAAACTTTTTTTGTGAACTTTGACTTAACATTACTCTTAACGTTTGATTGGACAATAATATTTGAGAGGTTTTCGATACTTTAATGAAAAATGAATTGAAATTGCTTTTGATACATTAAACAAATCAAACAGTTTCAATATACGTAATCGATAATGGCAACTTTCTAGTGAAAATATAATAAATATTCATATTGGATAAAGTAGGTACTTTCTCATAACTCTTAGGTATTTATACAATTTTTTAAATTATAACAGCTTTATTGGTAACTCAATCTGGAGCAGAGTTTGAATTTTCTGAGGTAAAAGGTAAAATATAGCTTATGATATTCAAGTACATTTTAACATTGTTTTTCGTAAGAATAATAGATTTTGTGAGAAACTTTCCCAAGAACGGAAATATAAGTTTCAACTTATATTGCAAAAGCAAAGAAAATATGGAAATGTGTTTCTGAAGAACCAGCGGCAAACCCAGACGCTGCTTGGAAGAAACGTGATGATGAAACGACTGTTATCATTGGATTGTGCCTGGAAGATAATCAACGTATGCTGATCAAGAAATCCAAATCAGCATCCGAGTCCTAGGAATCATTACGTAGTCATTATGAGGAGGATACGTTGGGAAGCAGCATGCGTCTTATGAGGGTAATTTGCGGAATTAAATTTTCCATCAGATAACATTAGGGAAATTGGAAGCTGTAGGTGAGCAATTTTCTAAGCGTTGGCTCATGGCTATGATACTAAGCAGTCTTCCTTGTTCTTTCGATACGCTGGTGACGGCCCTAGAAGCTAGTAAAGTTGAAGAATTGACACTTAAGGTTGATGAGTACCAGCACCAATCAGACCAATCTTGAGCAAATAATTATGCTTTGAAGTCATCTATTAATCCAGAAGACCGCAGCATAAAGGTTTCTCATCATTGCAAGGCGAAGGGACATAATCAAGAAGAATTGCTGGAAACTGAAAAAGCTGAGGCAAAAACAACCTGGCTAACGAGGCACAAGAAAACAATGGAAAAGCAGTTGTTAACTATTGCTTTTCAATGGCTGACAACAAGAACATTTGGATTGTTGACTCTGGAGCCACCTGTCATATCTTCGCACGTGAGTCAGATTTTGTCACAATGGATAGGTCCGTTTGTGAAAAAGTGACTGTGGCAAATGATCAATCAATTGTTTCCAGCGGCAAAGGGCTACGTCGTTTATAGCTCTATTTAACAGTAAAGACGAACGAATGATCGTCAGCGTGAAAGATGTTTTATGTATCCCTTCTTTCCATGGAAATCTGCTTTTCATTACTAAATTGTTAAAGATGGGATTTAAACTTCTGTTCTCTGACTCAAGTTGCAGCATCCAAACAACGATTGGAAAAGAAATTGAAGTTGCTGATTCATCCAGTGGGCTGCTCTGTTTCGACTACGCCAACCTTCCACCGATAAGGCCCTGTTGGTAAGTCACAAAACTGTCAGCACTATTGGCACAACATTTTCGCACACCGTGAAATATTGATGCTGTAAAGATCATGCAACATGGACATACGGTATGCGATTTTCATATTACTGATTGTAATGGTGTTAGAAAAAAATTTGAGATTTGTATTCAATGCTAAATTACTAAAACGCTGTTTAAAACCGAAAAAAACACACTACATACAGGGTGTTTTTTTTAGACGTGTGGTTTTCAATCTGGCAATACTTTTTTTGGAGTTGGTCTTTCTGACAGTTGTCACTTGCTTTATGCTCAGTTTGGTTTGCCATTTTATAATGAATAGATTAACTCTTGAACAAAGTTTGCAAATCGTTCAAAATGGGCTCGAAACGAGATCGTTGTTGATCCCGATTTTATTTAGCGATGAAGCTCATTTTTGGTTGAATGGGTACTTTAATAAGCAAAATTGTCATATTTGGAGTGATCTTAATCCACAAGCAATTGTTGAGACGCCTCGTTACATCCTTAAAAAAGTCACTGTTTGGTGTGCTCTATGGGCAGAGGGAATCATTGGTCCATATTTCTTCAAAAATGAAGCCGGCCAGTTACAGTCAATGGCGAACGCTATATAGCGCCTTGATTAATGACTTTTTCGTGCCTGAATTTGAGGATGTTGATGTGGACGACATTTGGTTCCAATAAGACGGCGCGCGCTAAATGCCATACAGGAAACGAAACAATCAATTTATTGAAGGAAACTTTTGGTGAGCGCATTATCTCGCGTCGTGGGCCTGTGGCGTGGCCTCCAAGATCGTGCGATTTAACACCGCTTAACTATTTTTTGTGGGGTTATGTGGAGTCGCTTGTCAACGCAGATAAGGCTGAGACGATTGACGCCTTGGAAGAGAATATTCGGCGCGTTATGGCTGACATACGGCTTCAATTGCTGCAAAAAGAGGTCGAAAATTGGGCATTTTATATATATATAGGCGTTTTATTTCTTCTTTAAAACCACACGTCTAAAAAACCACCCTTCACTAACTCTTTGGTACCCTGAGATTCCACGAATTTTCAGTCAGTAAAAATCATCTTATATCTGTCACTTTAATGGCAAATAAAATTGTAGTTAGCTATATCCTATTTTTTATGATGTTTAAAAAAAACGACAGGATTTAGATAGGTAGGTACCTACCTACCAATCAGCTAAAACGATATTTTTTCAAATAATTTTTATTCTAAAATATAAAACAATTTGTTTGCTTTAATTAAATTGTTCTTTTACAGTCATATTAATACAAAAGAAAATAAAACTATCCGCTCCTAAACACAAGTGTTGGATGGCATACGGAAAGAAAAATTGTCCACTTGCTTATTTTTTTTTTATTAATACACAAATTGCTGTATGATATCTTTTTTGTCTTTTTAGCTGGGAGCACGGCAATACTTCATCAAAATGTAGCTTGTGTCACCAGAATTACCAACTTGGAAAAAGCCCAATCCCGGAGATTCTTCTAAAACCAACGTATGTATTTCATCTTTACCCCAATAACATCAGTATAGAAAAAATGGTTACTTTTTTTATTAAAAAAAAAAAAAAACAAATTAAATTAGGTTCCTGCCTCATTTCAAGATTTAAAAAAAAAAAATTAATTTCTAAAACAGATATGTCCCTACATTTGGAGCTCTGGGGTATGTCAGCACAATATATCTCAATTTAATTATTTTTATAGATACCTATTGGTTTATTTACAATTGAATTTTCATATTTGTTGTTTCTGATTTTATTCTCTGCCACTGAACTGTGGGAGGTCTTTTTTGAATGGTTTTGTGTTTATATATTTGAATTCTTCAATAGACATAGACATGTCGTTGACTTTTAAACGATTTTCAATTAAAACTTGTAGTACTATGTATTTACACGTAGGGGTAAGTTGGTCGGTTTGATCCAATTTAATGTATTTATTTTCTGGTCGCTGTCATATCAAGCATACGTATAGTTACATATCAACATCAGCAAACGTATTGTGTATGGAGTGTCAATATTGTTAAATGCATACGAAAAAAATAAACAAACAGTGCAAAACTAGCTATACCCCTACATTTATACCTATCCCAACATCCATGATATTGAATTTAACAATGCAGATGCAAATTAATTTGAAATTAATTGAGTGCACAGGTTTTGAGTTGTTGTTTTTTTTTTCACAAATATACTGCTTACGTAAACAGCCTCGCATATAGCTTATTCAAGATACGTAATTAAACTCGGTAAATATTTAAATTTAAACCTTTAACAAAAAAAAAATGTGAACCTATTAAAATAATTTTCTTTTTTTGTGCTCATTGAATCTGCTAATTAGCCAACTGATTAAGGTCGATTGATTTAATTTGATACATGAAATTTCAAAAAGACTATTTTATTAATTATAGTACATATATGAAGTTTATAATATATAAAATTATAATAACGTATATGTATGCATATCAATTTTAAGGAATTTTAATTATATGCGCATTTACATGGAATATAAGAAAGCTTTTGGAAGATAGAGTGAGTTTAAATAAAATAAATTAATATAATTGAATTTTTACAAATTAGTTTTTACAATACAAGTTGTAACGAAAAAATGTAATATTCGAAGCGGAATTTGTGTTTAAGCCAGTTGTGGTTTCGTTCAAAGCGAATTGTTAATTTGCTTTAATTTTAAAATCTACACATTCGCTATGTTGTGGCTTGTTGCATTTAATTCAATCGAACGATTTCAGCATATTTTTTTAATTTCAGCATTTTTTTATAAAATTGCCAAATTCGCTGAATTCTCAAAATTCACTTAATTTGTTGGCAGTGAATGAAATTAAAGCTACGGGAGCATACAAGAATTCATTTCTCAAAAGTGTTTTAATGATGGTCAAAAAAGGAAGCCCACTTAAAATCAGAAACCCTCAGAATCGTATTAATATGAACGAATTTTCGTAAACTAAAATATTTTTTTTTTTTTGTTTTTTTTTTTTTAATTTTTTTACAAATTTCCACAAAAAATTACTAATATTTGTAGATACTTAAATAAATTTTTTCTTTTAAAATCAAAACAAAAAACTATGGTAGGTAGGTAGGCAGAAATGGCGCCCAACGAGCCAACTAGCTCGCTGACCCAATTTGCTCAAAAAGCGCCGTTTTGATGATACTTATACTCGTTTGAACCAATGGTTTAAGAATGGGTTTGTGGAACAACAATCTTAAGCCCCGAGTTAGACAGCAAAAAACCGAGATTCGTCTCAGAGCCATTTACTCGCGTCTAAGAAAGAAATCAAGTCTTTGATGTTCAGTTCAGAAAGTTTGCCAAGGTCGTCAAAGAAAGCCTAGTGCAGGCTAGACGGGGCATTTACAGAGGAAGTGAACTAATGTTTCCTTTTCCTACTGGTTCGCACAGCTTCTATACAATGGGTGTTGTAAGAAATATCCAGTTTCGCCGCATGCTCTACTATTGGGCAGTGCCCGGTGAATGTTGCAACGACCCTGGCAATGACTTGCCTTGGTCTACACATTAGATCTTTAGTTCGGGCTTTATTGCAGACGGGCCACATATCTTTCTTGATATAACACAGTTGCTTAGACTACTCCACCTACGATTGGATTTGGTGAGAAAAATTGAAAGTATATTGCCCTTCATAAGAGAGGAATATAAACTCTTATCGCAAGTGAGCTATGAAGGGTTGCTAGCTAGTTCATCGCTTGAAGTCGTTAATTTAGTCGTTAATTAAGTCTTCGAAGCTTAATTTTTGTTTAAATTCGAATTCTTCTTTTAGACCAAGAATATAACTGACATATACATTTACAAAAGTTTAAAACCAATAAGAACCGATATCACTTTTAATATTCAATGCTTTTATTAATTTGAAGTCAAACCCTAAAAATTATGTCCTTCAGTTTTTGAGAAAATGTACCGTTATATGTTTGGGCTTAAAAAATTGGAAAAAAAAGTATCGAGGGAATGTTTAAGAAATGGTATAAAGGTATGAAGTTTAAAGAAAATTGACACGTCTGTTTAAGCTGCAGCTTAACAGACAGGCTGACGTAGACGTAAACGGTCAGTATTACGGGCCCTTTCGCGTTCTCTATATCATAATAATTTTAGGTCTGATTAAGTTCTTGATTTCGATTTTTTTAAATAAAAAATATTAAAATATAAAAAATATAAAAAAATAACAAAAAAATCGTTTTTAAATTTAAAGTACTGCGCACGTATTTAAGAGCCTTTAAATATACAGTGGACTCTCGTTAACTTGAACATATGATAACTTAAACATTCCAATAACTTGAACAAATTATGTTTTCCCTTTACGCATTCTATATAACTTGAACAGACCATTTGAAAGATTCAATAGGTATCTTGAATTTTTCCCTTAAGTATACGCTATGAGTTGAACAAATAAAATGTTTGCAAACTTTGTAACTTGAACAAAGTTTAATGTCTGAATTTTTGGAAGTACCCAGGATGTTGGTACAAAATGCAAAACTCTAAAGGGGAATCTCAGGAAATTACTTAAGTACAGGCACAGGGTGGCTGATTAAAGTACCAAACAAAATTGAATAACTTTTTTTCTATTTAATGAATCTGGTTAATTTTTTTTTATTTTGCAGATTAATTTTTAGATTTAACTTAGAACACTGAAACAAGAATTTCGATTGTCCGCCGCTATCTGGCACTGGAATCCGTATTTTCGGTTCAAAGAGAGTATAGGCGCTCGTTTGGAGGCAATCCTAAGAGCAAATGGACCATAGACTTGTTAACGATTTTACCGAGCATGGGACATCGAAACCCTTCAGTTCGGACGGAGGAAAAAAACGCTGCTGTAGTTGCTGCCATACAAAACAATTCAAGAGTTCCTACAAGAAGCTTATCTGCTCAAATGGGTATAAGCAGACAGTCATTGCAGTCAATTATGCAGAATGATTTGGACTTATTCCCATTTAAAATTCAAATGGCCAACAAACTGAACGCAGTAGACTTGCCGATTCGTTTGGAATTTTGCCAGAAGATGCTTCAAATGGTGGAAGAGGACGGAAACATGTTGAACTGTCTTTTTATGTCTGACGAGGACCATTTTGATTTAAACGGCAACATAAACAAACAAAATTGTCGAATATGGAGTGCTTCCAATCCACAGATACTCCATGAGACGGAATTGCATCCACTTTGTGTCACAGTGTGGTGTGCAGTTTCATCACGCTTAATTGTCGGGCCCTACTTCTTCGAAGAAAACGGTCACACCGTCACGGTTAATGGAGGTTGAGAGGGTTTTT
Source organism: Leucozona laternaria (assembly GCA_932273885.2). Lineage (NCBI taxonomy): Eukaryota > Metazoa > Arthropoda > Insecta > Diptera > Syrphidae > Leucozona > Leucozona laternaria. The sequence continues at coordinate 86,350,914 of OW026368.1, read as the reverse complement.
CTATCCATGAATGAGAATTTCTTTCATCTTTGTGTGGTTTCAGCAAGATGGTGCAACTCCTCACATAGTCCGGCTTGTTATGACAGAATTGCGACGAAAATTTCCCCATAAGCTGATATCCAGAAACTCCACATTCCGTTGGCCCCCCAGGTCGCCTGACCTTACTGCACCTGACTTTTTCTTGTCTGATTATTGCAAACAGGAAGTCTCCAAAGCAAAACCAATAAATTTGAATGAACTCAAGCAGTCCATTTGAAAAACTACTGCGACTATTCCTGTCTCAACTCTCCAAGCAGTAATGAACAACTTTTTGGTAATATGCTGCACATGCATCAACAAGCAGGGAGGGGCATTTAAAATCCATTATTTTTAAAACTAATTAAGCTATATTTAATAAAATTGAATGAGCTTTAACATGAATAAAAGAAAAATTAATTCCATACACTGAAGACTGAAAAAAAAAGTTATTTGAGTTCTTTATTGTAGAAATATTCATCAGTTACCCTTTTCTTTATTTCTTTATTCTCCAGAATCTGCTTTTAAAAATGGGCTGCGCCAGTCTAGGCAGAGTTTATACTGCGATTTTTTTTCAAGTCATTTTAAAATCGTCTTATTTCAAATTATTTATTTATAATATTTTTATTTGCGTTTTAAAATCATTAAAGTGAATTATGATTAAAAAACAAATATCAACTTTTTTATCCTGATCCAGTAATTTGAACAACCCTATAGTTTGAACACCTCTGGTTTCGTATAAGTGTTCAAGTTAACGAGCGTCCACTGTATTATAGTATAAATTTATATTTTAATTATATAATAATTAAAAAGAATTCAAATACCTATTTTATCATCAGATCTCTGTTATTTTTAGTTACAAACAAAAGATTTCATTACATCCATTTCTCATGTATACATTTGTAAAATGTGCCATCCATCCTTCTACACAACTGTGTATGGAAAGATCCTTTAATAAATATACCAACTGCAGTAGGTATATCGTATTTTCTAACAAGTTGAAAACATGCGCACATTTAATTGCCGAAATTCACAATACATACTTGGAAAATTAATTAAAATAAAAAAAGTGAAATACTTAAAAAAAAAAAAAACTTCATAGCAATTAATGTTGATTATAGGTTCTATAATCTGCAACATGATGACAAAAACATGTACCTATCTATTGTCTGAATCTTAAATTTAAGCATAATGATAGCATGTCAAAAAAAAATATCTCTTTTACTCTATATCTTAGTAGAGTCTACCAGCGATGCACTTTTTTAATTAGAACTTACTTTCATTTTCCTAAAAAAAAAAAACAAACAAAGAAATAAAAAAGGATGAAAGTATAGATATGTAAGGACTTTTGTTCAATATAAAATTCCATCCTGATGTAAATGATTTTTCCTGTAAAGATAGTCTGAGAACAACTTGGAAGAGGTATACCTAATGGATTTTTAATCATCTTTCGAATTGCTTGAATTCATTGTTCAAATTGGAATCCATACCCACAATTGCATAACAAAAAAAAATCCTCCTTTTAAGATAGGTACCTAATGCAAAAACAAACTATGGTCTTATTACTTCCTGAAGTTGTTTCTTTTTTTCAATGAAATTCATTTAGATTATAAGGACAAAAACCTGTCCTACACCCACTCATCCCTAAGTATCTTTGCACTAACTATATACCTAATCTAACCAATTTTCAACTCGTTCCACTACATATATACAAAGGACATCCAAGAGATGAGAATTAGGCATTCAATGTGATGTTTACAATGGAAAACCTATTTCGGACATCGGCTTTTCTTTACTGTGTCCACATCGATTTCAGGAGGTGCAAATCGAATTTCGGTTAACCAAATATTTTCACAAAGGAAAGTCAACTTTGTTTTTTTTTTTTTTTATTTGCGCTTCCCTTTTTTGCCGATGGCAAAAACAAAATGGATAATGAAAAGAAAATTCGTTATAAGCTGATTTTGACAAGCAGAAGAGAGAATGAAGACAAAATGTATTCAAAACAGGAACAGGACATGTGTAGACAAACCAAAAAAAAAAAAAAATAAAGGAAGGGATTACATTTTTTTGTGGTACGAACAACAGATGTCTTTTTTTATACAATGAAAGTGGAGAGTTTTTTTTTAAGAGGAGGAAATTGAAGAAATATATTTTCCTTTAACTTTATTTTTAATTGGATTCCTTCTATTCTTTGGTGACCTATAAAATTTAAACCAGAAAGTGTTTTCCCATGACCGAAAATAATGGTCAAATTTCGAAAGTTTATTCCTGTCCTAGGTACCTCGTGGGAAATCGGGGACAGGATTTTGTTCTCTTAAGATACAATTACGGCTGCTACTACAATTACGGCTGCTACTGCTATTCCCTTTTTTTTTTTAATTCTGGTTTACCTACACGACTTCAACATTTGTCAATTGATTAATATGTAGTAGATTTATCGTCCACATCCATTATAATGAAAACAGTAAAACAGAATTTTACAGGGTCTTTCACTAAACGGTTTCTCTGGGTGGCGCGCATCCGAAATGTCCAATTTTCCATGACTCTGGCACATAAATCAGGGTGAATTTGACCGATGGCATGGATTATGTTGGCTTTGAGGGCCGTTGTGGTTTGTGGATTATTCGCATAGACCTGCGACTTCAGAAAATCCCACAAGAAAATTTCTAACGGGGTAAATCGCACGTGAAATGACCTTGCCCTCGAATCGCTCACTCAGAATTTCTAAAGTGGCATGGCGTAAGCTGTGTGGTACGTAGTGCCGTCCTGTTGAAACCACATGTTGTTGGTGTCCATATCATCAAATTCAGGCCAAAAGAAGTTGGTAAATCATTGACCTATAGCGCTCGCCGTTAACGGTGATGGCCTGACCAACGCCGTTCTCAAAACAAAATGGACCGATGACGCCGCCACCCCAAAATCCACACCGAATAGTGATTTTTCGGGATGCATTGAACACTCTTGGATCTCATGTGGATTGCCATGGTATCATCTCAAATTCAATAATTTTGTTTGTTGACGTACCCATTCATCAAGAAATGGGTCTTATCGCTGAAGATGTCCGTAAATGGGCGAAGCGCACGGAACGTTACCTAGACAAATCACCCATTTTGATAAAACAATTTTATCATTTGCAAGTGTTGTTGAAGGCTCTATATCCATTACATGGTCATTTGGCAAAACAGACTGAATAAATGACACCCAGTTTGACAGATGTAGCTTCAACAATATGGCCGCTATCAACTGTCAAAATTCGGAAGTTCCTATTGGAAGACTCTTAATTTTGAGCTGTCAAAGGTGTTTAAAGTCTGTATGTTTTATTTGTCCATTAAGTACATAAAAATAGACGAAAATATGGAAAATGTGATGCATATCTCCTGCGATTAACTTCTAATGATTATTCATGAAAGGGATTTCTTGAATAATCATTATAGAATATATCTACCCAAGACACAACTTTAATATAGCTCTTTCAATCACCACTCCAATTGTAAAGCTTATTTTAAATCTATCAAACATCAGGCACATGAAGAAGATAGGTTGGTAGGTATAGGCATCAATACCCCAGAGCTAGCTTCGAACAAAAAAGAAAAATCATTTCAAAATAAAAAAATAAAAACACCATTTATTTTAGAAAATATAGTATAGAAATTTACAAGGACAAATATTCTGAACAAAGTCTCAAGTTTGAAAAAAATTTTAATGGTCTCGAAGGTCAATGACAAAAATAAACTAAACATTTTTCGCTCTCAATCATTCATGTCATGCCATACCATAATAATACGACTTGAGGCAATATTATTGAAGGACACTTTACGTTATAGAAGTCTTATAGAAAAAAAAAGAAAAATTTCAACATAAGATAGTAGTAGCAGCATCGCATATTTTTGCAATGAGAGCAGTATATGCATCGATAAATATACAAACTATCTAAACACTTTGAAAGAATGTGAACGATTTTTTGTGTTGTTGTTGTTTCTAAATTGTGTCGTCTTTTCGAAGACATTTTTATAGATTATTCTTTATACTAGTTTATCTTAAATGATGATGGTGAACTTGTTTATAAATAACCAGCAAAGAACCGTAGAACAGAATAAATATTGGTTGGTGGTGGCAGGGCTAACTATAATAAGAAAGGACGGAGAAGTTGACCTTTGGTATAATATACAGGGTGTTTTTTTTAGACTTGTAGTTTTGAATTTGCCAATACTTTTTTTGGAGTTGGTCTTTCTGACAGTTGTCACTTGATTTATGCTCAGTTTGGTTTGCAATTTTATAATGAATATACTTATTTTTGAAAAACGTTTAAAAATTGTGCAAAATGGGCTCGAAATGAGATTGTTCGTTGTTGATCCCGATTTTCATAAGAAAATTTTGTTGAGCGATGAAGCTCATTTTTGGTTGAATGGGTACGTTAATAAGCAAAATTGTCATATTTGGAGTGATCATAATCCACCAGCCATTGTTGAGACGCCGTTACTTTCTCAAAAAGTCACTGTTTGGTGTGCTCTATGGGCAGAGGGAAGAGGGAATCATTTTTCCATATTTCTTCAAAAATGAAGCCGGCCATAATGTTACAGTCAATGGGGAACGTTATAGAGCCATAATTAATGACTTTTTCGTGCCTGAATTTGAGGATGTTCATGTGGACGACCTTTGGTTCTAACAAGATGGCGCTACATGCCATACAGCCAACGAAACAATCAATTTATTGAAGGAAACTTTTGGTCAGTGCGTTATCTCGCGTCGTAGGCCTGTGGCGTGACCTCCAAGATCGTGCCATTAAGATTTAACACCGTTGGACTATTTTTTGTGGATTTATGTGAAGTCGCTACGCAGATAAGCCCGAGACGATTGACGCCTTGGAAGAGAATATTCGGCGCGTTATTGCTGACATACGGCTTCAATTGCTGCAAAAAGTGGTCGAAAATTGGGCCTCTCGGCTGGAATTTATTCGAGCCAGCCGCGGCGGCAACTTGCCCGAAATCATTTTTAAAACACAATGACAAACCCTTATCTTTATAATAAAGCTAAGTTCTTGGAAATAACCTTAAATTATATGCGTTTTATTTCTTCTTGAAAACCACACGTCTCAAAAAAAAAAAACACCTTTTATATATAATTCATTATTTCGAATAAAATGAAAATGCTGTTTTTGGCAACTTTTGTAAACCACCTATTTTAACTGACACTTAACACAGAGGATTAAAATTTGGACAAAGAATTATTGAAAATTTCAAGTAGAAAAATGTTGTCTTAAATTATTTTTTCTCTCCGAACAGTTGGAATCAAAGGCCTTATAAAAGATTCTTACCATACAAAGAGTTTCCTATGTCAGAATCAATCTGGGCTCAGAGGAAACAACTGTTGTTCTTCTCCAATGGTTAATATTCTTGATGATATATCAGTCTGTACTATGATAAAAATAACTTGACAGTTTTATGTTTGTTGGATTTCTCTAAGGCCTTCGACAAACCATTCCCTATTCCAAAAATTTAAGCACTATTTTGGATTTTCCAATTAAGCAGTTTACCTTTTTAAGAGTCTTGAATATATTATAGTAAGACTTTGTATGGGATAGTTCAGGATGATTGGTCACACCCTAGTTTCTATAGAGCACAGAGGTGTTCCACAGGGTTCTATTTTGGGCCCTATCTTCTTCCATTTAATTATAAATGACTTGCCATCTGCTTGTGAAAATGTCTCCTTATATCTCTATGCAGATGATGTAAAGTTCTTTATATTTCAAGGAGAATAAGCCGATTGATGAGCTTACATTTCACCCTAATGACAATTTTATAGCAGTCTACAAATGGGCTTAGAAGAACGGTCTGAAACCAAACCCTAAACAACTTCTTTGTTATCAATTTCACGTTAAAAAGGACCTTCACACAAATTGTGGTTGAATTAATTTGTTTGTGAGCCTTATAATTCTCAAGAATCCGCGGGAAACTTCTTTTATCCCTTTTTTCAAAATGCCATCCAAAATTGGGGCTTTCAATCCCGAACAATGGTGTTACATACTCACACTGAACCCCCTCACATGAAATATAAAATGCTGTTCTAATCAGAATTTATAAAGATATTGATCAACCCTTATAAAGGCTCTAACTCGATAGTAGGTACAGTGGACGTACAGACCAAAGGCCGGCCGTATAGGCAGACAGATGGTCAGGCGAAAACCATAGTTTGCAACTTCTCCATCATTGTAATGTTAGGTTTGATTAATTTTTGTCTACCTGAATACCCTATAAAACAAGTTAAAGAAGAATAAGTTTGAGGTTCGATTTTTTTTTTCTAAAGCAAAACTTCGGAAAGCACGAAATTTACTTCTTCTTTAAGAAATTTTGTACATTTTATCCTTCAACTCAAATGTCTTAGTAAGACTTTTTCACCAAGGTCTTTTTAACCATCGTTTGATAAATTGTTTTTTAATGAGTTTCAAGATTTTTAATATACTATAAAAAGTTAGGTAATCTTTAAATTTTGGTTAAATTTCGTTTTTTTTTTTGTTTTCAATTTAAAACAAAAACTATGATTTTTGTATGTTTTAGTCTTCAAACCTGTTAAATTAATGTAACTAGAATAATTATTAATAAAAACTTTAAAATCGGCAATTTAAAGTGAGAACGGTTGATGCTTTACTTCATCAACACTTTAAGGAATCTTATTTAATAAACCTTCCCGAAAAGCGATCAATAAAGTAATGAAATTTTATTATATTTCGCAATTTCATTAAATTCGATATAACAAAATTGTTAGCACATCAAATTTTATATTTATTTTCCATTGAAAATTCCAGGACTTTCAAATTGCAAATGAAGAAAACCATGCTGCACATTAAATATCATTTTTAAAACCCAGACAGATGGAAGATAATTTTCATTGCGCCTGGCCATCATCATGGTTTTTGCACTCGTATGGCTGGCAGAAGAAATCTACTTAATTTCGTTATTTTCATTGGAAACCAACAATTATAGTGTGTATACCACTGTACAACCGCACTTTGCCTCTACCATCACCATGCCAACCGCATACACACCATCACCAACCAAGGCACAAAACTATCTATCTTTGCATTTAATTGAGAGACAAAAGTTAAACAAAGTGTACGAGTAGATAGATACCTAGGACAAGGAGTGTGCTGCCGCCTGCTGCCGGTGAAGACACGATCTCCAATAAAATGCTTCAGGAATGAATCTTGAAAAGGAATAAAATTCAAGGGAAATCCTTTCGCATCGACCCATACCCATCCCATTCTCATTCAAATATAAATACCCCCAAAGTTGAGCAAGAAGAACTTGAATTTCCTTCATATTGTGCTTCTTGAATTCAAGATGAGTTTACGGGCCAACATGCGGCGCAAGCCGGAAACACAGAAGAGCGAGTGTGGTGTTGGTGGCAGCAGATTCATGAACAACCTTCGTTGCAAAAGCACAGAGAGTCCTGCCGAAATAAGGAAGACCTTTGTATTTCCCTTGGCAATATGGAAACAAAAACCAGCACCAGCAGCAGCAGCAGCATCCAATCCAATACCAGTAAAGCAGAGCAGCAGCAACAGCAGCGGCGAGATAGTTTCATTAATATTATTTTAACGTTTATGGGCAAATTATTTCATTGTTGTTCCAACCTCCCCCACATCCCAAACATCACTCCTTTTTACCCAAAGGCAACAAAAAAATTCGTACAAAAAGTAGCATTTTTTTTTGTATGCCAAAAAGGAAGAAGATAGCAAGAAATGTTGAGGAATAATTATTAGACTTATGGTTGAAGAAATGCGCAATCCTTCTTGCAATTGAGTTCTATATTTTATGTATGATAAAACAACATCAGTTGTTGGCAGTGTCCTTATAAGAGTGTTTTTAATTGTGAAGCGAGTCTAAAATAAACGACTATATACATTTATAAACCTTCATTAAGACTGAAAAGATATTATTAATATGCCTGAAGCCTCACTGATTTTGAATCTTTTATTAAATGACTTCTGATGAATGGCTGAGAATGAGAAGCGAAAAATAAACTAACTTTTGCGAAATGTTGCTGCGATGGGTTATTATTATTATTATATCGTTATTTAGAAAGGATCCTTTTATTCATACCTATAGACTAGAGAGGTATATTTGATATTTTAAATAGTTTGTTTTGCCATTGTTTGGGTCTTAAGAGTGTTAGGAACTCGTAATAGTTAAATATAGAATTTCATTAGAATTAGCTACATATAACATGTGTCTTGTCAAATTTACAAGATGCTTTTTCCCACAAAATGTTTGCAGAAAACTCAGAAACATACACGATTTCAACATAACATTATATTCGTGGTCAAATTAACCTGGCACTATTTTGATAAAATTGTAGTTGATTTGATAAGATGTCAGGTTGTTTCAACATCAAATTCTTTTGATTAATTAAGTTATCAAGATTTGTTTATGCTCACAGTGATAATTTTAAGACACTCAGTTTATTTTAGCAACGCATCTTGGAAATATCAGTTCTACTTGTTGATATAACGTTTAGTATAGTGTTGGTTTTACAAGTGTTTATCCGATGAACTTGATATGGTCGTGCACTGTGCTTGATCATTAAAATATAACATCGTGTTAATGTTCTAAAATCTTATGTCGTTGTGCATAAGTGCAAGAAAAATAAATTGTCGCCGGTTTAAAGTGAAAACCTGCTATAACTTCACCTATATTTTGATTAATATAAATTACTTAAAAAATTGCATACAAAATATACAAAAAGCTATCAAATACAAGTAGTAAACAACAAATAAAAAGGAGTTTACAGAATATTTTTCTACATTCTTGGATCTATCCAAATATTACGAAAACTTTTATTTTTGAGTTTTTTTTTTATAAAAAGTGCAAAAACCGAGTTGGCTGTATTTTTAATCGATGCCGATGATTTTTGAAATAAAACTTCATATAACCTGAAACCATTAAAGTTGACTTAACAGAAAATTCTTTCTCATTATCCTGTTAAGTTATAAAATTAACTGTTATTTGAATTTGTATTATTCCTGAGCGCAGTGTTGATTTAACAGTGTATCAACTCATAATCAACCTGATTGACTTGTTGGCTTTTACAATAACCGATAATTTTGTTTTCAAAGTTTATCATCATCTGCGGTATTGAAACTGAATTTTTGAAATTTGTTACCCAACGAATATTTAATCAAAAGTCAAAGTATTGAAAGACGGGTATAAGAAACAGTCTCATACTAAAGTACACAAGAAACATTATTAAAAATTACCTTCTAGCACCAAATACATACTTTCCGTGAAAATCTACATCATGTAGCCCATTGATTACAAGTAAGAATGGAGATTTGGAAAAACAACACATTTGGGTCAAATTGGGTCTTCATGTGGGTGTAAACATACCACTGGTCAAAAATGACAAAAGGTCATGTAAACTACACAGAAGAGCATTGTTATAATAACACCTTGCCATGTTACTTCATTTTTGTTAATGAATATCTAAATGATATTTAGTATATTTTTGATTAATTCTACCTGATATTTTTTCTGAGTGTAAGAAAATGTATTTCAACCTTCTGCAGTGACATCTGGTTCCGGCATTATTACATCGGAAAACTACAGGTTATATTTGGTAGTCTCTTTACAATTCAAATGAAATAATGATGTTACACGGGATAAAATTTACTAATTTCGTAAAGAAAAATTATATATGTATATTTTTGTTATAAGGTCAGGTAATCAGGTTTACTTCACTGTCTAGGAAGTAGAGTGTAGAAGTTGTTTCCAAATAGTTAAAAAGGGTGATGCGCATAAGGTGTGACAAAAAGCTAGAGCTAGAGAGAGAGAGAATTGAGAAAAAAAAATCGTATAAGAAAGGGGGGGGGGGGGGTCTAAAACAAAAATACTACTTAATAACGTAATATTCTGAAAAAAAATTAGTTTAAACAAAATTTTTCAATTTTTTTTCGAAATTTTGAGTTTGAAAATTAATTTTTCAAAAACTTTTCTCGAAAACAACTTAAAACATACCTAATAAAAGAAAAAATTTCTGGCTTTACAAAAAAGTGTTTCATGGCATTGTATGTGTATAACTGTTGTTTTTCAATTTATCTTTTCTGTTTTAAGTCAGTTTTTTTTTTTTAGAAAACTGCCCCTCGAGGCTAAACGGGGGGAATAGACCCCCCTGTCATACGATTTTTTTCTTGTGTCAATCCAACTTATACGCCCTAGCTTTTTGTCACACCTTATGCGGATCACCCTGTATAGTGGATTCAGTCTCGTTCGTAGGTGACAATTTTACGTAAGGTTAATTTTTTTTTAAAAAACAACTATATTTAAATGAATGAGCTCTTGCCCTAGCAAGACTGGGTCGCTTTTGAGGCTTTAATAACTCAAATGTTGCCAAACATTGAAAAATTAAATGAAATGATATCTTTAAGATGCCTCAACCCATGATTTCGAAGAAAAACATAAAATCCCAAGTTTTTGTTTAAAATTATATTTTCAATATTATTTGAAATACTTAAAAGCAACAGATTAAAAAATACTAACAAAAGAAATCTAACCATTTAAATTGCAAATAACCCAAAAATAAGACCATTTTCTAAAAAAAAATGTGAAATTCTTGCCAAAAAGCTACGAAGTTTAATTAAAATCGCTAAAGCCGTTTCAAAGAAAATATGAAAAAACCAAAATCATTGTATGGCATCCAAGTATAACTTTTAATTAAGCTTTATTTCTCAAATTGTTTCAAAGAATCATATGGATGCATAACCATAATAAAATATAATTTTCTAAAAAATCCTCATTGCTAATATACCTACTCGTATGTGTTCCCATTTTGAAGAAATGTATAAGAATGTATTACTTTTTAAGCACATAAAAAAAAAAAAAAAAAAAAAAATAGAAAAACCTACAAAATTTATTTTCAGGAAGAAATGATACAACTATGTATGAAGAAACACTTAATGAATCATGAAAAACCAATTTCACAAACTAATTACAAAAGTATACTTTTTTTCAAAAAAAAATAAAATAAAAGAAGAACACAAAAACTGAAACACATGAAAAAAAAAAAAAAAAACAAGGAGTGGTAAATGGCAAGGAGAACAAACTAACAAACCGAAATAACTCTCAACACTAAGTAAACAATGTGATGTATAGGAGCAAACCTTACATAAATAACATTTCGTATCATTTTATTTTGAGTTGAAAGTCCTTGTTGGAGCAACCACCCAAAACCGACCAACCCCCACATTTATATATAAATAAAATAAATCATTCAAATGTGATAACGTCCATGTCAAAAAAGAGAGAGATGGTCCTTTTTTTAAGACTTTGTTGTTGAGCCAGAAACCCAAAAAATAATTTAATCTGACTGGTTGGGCAGATAACTCTTGAAACTAAATTATGATGAAACCGAACCAACTTACTGTGTGAAGTGGGGGTATAAACAGCCAGAACCATTTGAGTAAACAAAAACACATTTTGAGAAGAAGTGATCCTTTTCGTCGTTGGGTTGATGTTATGATTGTTAATGGGATGAGAATGTTGGGTTCTTGAGTCGCATACACACGCTGATGGTAGCAGGCAGCAAACTGACTTTCAAAAAGCCAAATCAGTTAGCTTTGTATGTCTATTGGTATTTTTGTGTTGCCTTGTGATGAAAGTCAAAAAGTTACAGGAAAATGTTTAAAACTAATCAATTTTTTGGTTTTGCCGTAACCGATGTTGTAGTATCTGTATCCTAACTAATGCGAAAAGCTTTCAACAAATATAGATTAAACGAATGGCACAGCATGATAAGAAAATCCCGTAATTAATGGAAGATTGGTTGTGACTATAGATGATTGGTTTTTTTATTTTTAACGAAAATGAAACTTAAATTAAGTTATTTGATGAAATGTGATTTTTTTTTTTTAAAAAAAAGGACGATGATATATTGAAATGAAAGCTCGGAAAATGTTTGTTTGTTTGTTTTAGCAACGATGTGAATGTTTTTGTGTGGACTTTTATTTAAAACATAATATGGACAGCTGTATATACGCGCCGCGCCGTGTAAAATTACAGCTTATATCTGCCTTTTTATAAACGAAAGTTGATCTCAAATATACCTACGATTTATGCTTAAAGGAACTGGATAATGCATTCGTTTATTTAAATGCAGACATTTTAACTCAGACAATGGTTGTTTTTATTCTTAATTGGAAAAGGAACAAACAAAATGTAAATATATATTTGTGTATTTTTCTTTCTCTTGTAGTGAGAGACTCAGATTTTCTCTTACATTTTCATATAATATTATTCGTATACTATAGTAACGTATGGATTTACCACAGGCAAATATACTAACTATTAAAGGTTTTACATAAAGAATATGTCGTCGTTAGTTGCATACTTCTGAGGGAAAAAAAAGCAAAAAATGGCTACGAGTTGCTATTTTGGTTCTCGTTAAAAGAAATCGATGTTCTGCATTTTTGGAAGGAAAATAAATAAATACTATAAATTCGTTGCTTAAAGTTTTGTTGTTGTTTCTTTCTTTTATTCATTTTTTCTGTACCAACATTTTTTCAAGTTGCATACTTTGCGAAGCATAAATGTATACATATAATAAAGGGTACGCCAAATAACTTTTTTTTTTGAAAATGGCGCAAAACATCGAGTGTAGCTTCAGCTGTGTGGCAAGTAGCGCCGTCCTGTTGAAGCCAAATGTTGCCAATATCCTCCTCTTCAATTTTTGTGAACAAAAATTCGTTCAACATGGCCCGATAACGATCGTCATTTACTGTAACGGCCACTCCTTGCTCATTTTCGAAAAATGGCCCAATTATGCCTCTGGACCAAAATCCGCACCAAACAGTGACTCGTTTTGGGTGTATCGGCTTTTCAATGTACATATGCGTCCGGGTTTTCTGTGCCCCAAATGCGACAATTTTGCTTGTTTACTACCCGCCAAAATCAAAATGAGCTTCATCTGAAAAGACTATTTTTTTTTCGCAAAATCGGCATCTTCTCTAAGTCGATCGCAGGCCTACTTAGCACAGTATATACACAACCATATTCGTTCAGCGGAAGGATAAAACTAATAATCTGTGAAATCAGACATGAGCTAAGTGTGACCATTCACGAAATAAGCACTGGTTGAAAAAAAACGTTAGATGGCGGACCCTTTACATACTTATTTCAAAAATCTATCGATTACTCAAAAAAGTATGTTTCTACTTGCCTCCATTTAGATAATATCGCAAACCGAGTTTGCTCTTTAAATTAAGATGACGGAAACCCTGTAAAGGGATGTTCGAAATCTTGTATTTAAGAACTCTAAAATTTCTTCTGCAATGAAATATCAAATTCTGATTGGAGTTCCAATAAAAAATAATACTTAAATAAATTAAGTATAGGTAATCGAAGCAAATTGTAGGTATCATGTACAAAAATCAGATTTTTATTTCAAAAAAAACATTTTTAAAATTTTTTTTTGTTTTTAGCCCTTAGGGAACTGCCATTCAAGAACAAGATTATTTAACCCAATTAATTTTCTCGTATGTCCGAGAATATTCTTTGTTAGTCAAACATACCCTATATTATATTATAAGAAGGTATAGGTAAGGTAAGGTATCTATGTAATTTGGGATATCCTTTTTGCTTGGGTCGGCCGGCGCGGCGACCCAAAACTGATTTGTGATACATTTTTGGAGTTAAGCCAGAATATTTGTTTTGGTTTTGTGTGTGTTTTGTATTTTCTTTTTTTTGTATTTGCTTTTAAAATATTTAATGTTTTTATATAGAATTTCAGTGTATAGTTTGACTTTTAAATTAAGCCCTTAACTGAATACATGTAGGTACATACATACATCCAGATGAACAGAGAGCAGAGGTAGAGTCCTTTAGATGAATTGTCGTGTGTCGAATACTTGATTGTTTTGGTCTTACTCTGGATAGCTATGTACATACATATATGTATATCCTAACTACAACAAGTTTTTTTTTATATTTTATATTTTTTTTGTATTCACTTACATCAAAGTTAAATTAGTTTTGGAATTTCAATGAAGTGAAACTTTTGTGTGTTTCAAAAGCGAATGTGCCAATTTGCCAATTTGTTTGTGGGTATACTTTTTATGCATATACACACTATATGAATGTATGTATGTATGTACATTCCAGAAAAAAAAAATTCAATTTGATAGTCAAAAATAGTTTTAGGTTAGAAAAATAAATAAATAAAATGAACTAACTTTTACTATATTGCTATGATGGTTCCTTAGTATAGGTAGCTTTATACAGAACCTACATATTCCCAAAGGCTTTTATTATACAGTGTCTGCTCAAAGTTAAATGATTGCGTCCTATTTTCAATACCCAGTGAAACAGAAGGCGGATTCTATGAACTTTATATTTTACTTAGGTAGGTATACCCATTAAACACATACATATGTATAAAGAATTGTGTGCTTTTTAATTAAGAAACTCAAAAAAAAAAAAACGAATATAAAAGGACGTAGGTATTCAAAAACTTTGACCTACTGTACTGTATGGCTGCTTTGTAAATTTAGTTCATTACATTATAGGTAGTATATTGAATAATCGATAGAATATGCGAAATGTATTTAGATACGAAGCAGTGGCGTAGCCGGCCTATTGGGACCCGTATCAATGTTTTTTTTGGGGTACCCTTTTTCTTGACTGGGGGCAGATAGCTTTACAGGTAAGCATATTAGATAAGTTAAATTTACAGATAGGTGAATACATGTTTTGTAAAATTAAAAAAAAAAACACAAAATGAGTTTTTTGATTCAAATTTATTTATTAATGTTTTTGGTGTTTTCAACTCGTCTATACTTGATTTTCAACAGTCTGCAGTCTGGACCGTTGCCTGACTGCTTAAAATTGGCTTATCGATATTTTCCAGCGCGCTGCTGTACAAAATTAAAAGTTGAGAACGTCCAAATCTACTGCGAAAAGTGTGTGGAAATTGAACCTTTCCAGATTGAGGCATATTCACATACGTGATATAAAATTTATGTGCTTTTATTTAAGTTTAAAGTAATCCGCCTCTTCAAAAAAAAAAAAAAGTCACTACATTTTTAAAAGTATTAACTTCCACTTATAATTTTAAAATATGTTTATTAAACAACTATTTTTAAAATTGAAATTAAATATAAACATTTATTGAAAACAAAACACCTTTTTTAAGGAGACTTTGTGCCACAGTACACAAATCTAAGGTAATATATTGCGCATCAGGTTGTCAAAATTGAAAGTGTCAGAAATAAAACATAGCGGCTCGAGTGCCCACGAAAACTGCACATATGGCATTACTAGAAACAACAAATATTAGCATTTTGACAAGTAAAGAGACACTGGATCTGACCTTTAATATGTGTATCTACTGATGTGACTTTCAAGAATTTTTCTCTCTTCCGTAAGTGAATACTCCGAAATGCGAACTCTCTGTTTAGTTTTGATGTTCATTTGATAAGTTTAATTGCAAAGTTACGATACATAAAATATCCATACATTGGGACAATTTTTTATAATTATGAGAAAATATACAAGAAGAAGCCCGTTGCCCAAATTCAAGTCTCTTAATCGTTCCGCAATTTTTTCTTGACATCACCCTCCTCAATCAATTTGCTATTCAGTGTATGACAGAGTGTTACCAGATTGCTAACATTAAGGATTGATGTTTTTAATTATTCACCCCGATAACCGAGTGCGGAGATGGGAGAGTACTCCTAACTCACTATAGAATCTGTGAATCCAATCTAACTACAAAAATATTATCCTTACGAATACAAAAATTTATTTCTTTGGTCTTTTAAAAAAATACTCAAATTCCAAATATTGTGTTTTTTTTTATTAACTTTATATAAATGACAGTATAATATCGCCTTAAGTTGCAAAAAGATCAGATTTATACTCACTCAATCTCGTTTTATATTTCAATTTTAAGAGACTTACCTGTAAATAAAGAGAAAATATTTTTTGTTAAATTCGCATAAAATATATTTAAATTACAACAAATTTATTTTTAATTTTAAAGTTTTATTAAACGTTTCGCATTTAATAATAGAGGTTTTTTAGTGAGAGTTTAAACTGATAACTCTTCTTTCAGCTTGTTAAAATATATGTTTATAGAAGTATTCTAAAAGGTGTTTTTTTTTTTAGATGTGTAGTTTTCAATCTGGCAACACTTTTTTCGGAGTTGGTCTTTTTGATAGCTGTTACTTGATTTTTGCTCAGATTGGTTTGCCATTTTATAATTAATATAGATTTACTCCTGAACAACGTTTGCAAATCGTGCACATCATTTATTACCAAAATAATGGTTCGGTTCGGCATCGGGCGCTGCGTCCAATATTCGGTCGACATAATCGCAAAATCGCATAAATTCGAGCAACCATGGATCGGTTTCGCACCACGTTTACTCTAGTGGATTATCCGCATCCTCAGAGACGCCGCGCCGGCCGCCGTATACAGTGGGCACTGAAGAAGCTATTGCTGCTGTGGAGCAGACTATCGAAGAACACCCGAATGAGTCCATCCGCCATCGCGCGCTAAAATTGGAGCTATCGAAAATTTAGCCTCTCGGCTGGAATTTATTCGAGCCAGCCGCGGCGGCCTCTTGCCCGAAATCATTGTTAAAACATAATGCCAAACCCTTATCTATATAATAAAGCAAAATTCTTGGCCATAAAATTAAATTATATGCGTTTTATTTCTTCGTGAAAGCCACACGTCTTCAAATATTTCCATGACACACCAGAAGAATCTTAATTATTCTCAGAAAATTAAACTATATAAACTTACTGATTACTCATAAAAAGTTTAAAAATGACTATGAATGTGTCCCACAGTAATTACTGCTGCTCAAACTCTATTTATATGCTACTGTTTTTTTCTGAAATTTTTAAAGAGCTTGAAAACTTTTCAGCTCTATTCACTTCAACTATAATTTTTTTCAGTAAATTCTCTGTATGAGTGCTAAAAGTGTGTATACAGTTACCAAGTCTTATCTTTGCATTTAGGAACGAAAATTCACACATCTCCGGGTTGAATAATCAGGAAAACCAATTCAAAAATCTCATCTGAATAATATATCCATCTAGTCCCTAAGCAGAAACCACACTGAATTGCTATAAGTGCTAATAAGAACAACCCAAAGGCGCAATTTAGTATTATTTTATGCTCACCTCGGAGATAGAAGATACTTATCCAACGAAAATAAACAAATAGATAGGTATTGGTACGGTACTAGGTACCTTATCAATGATATAATATCCTGTCCATCCTTGAATTAGGTATAGAAATATAAATCCACCCAATCGTGGGCTTTGCCCTATAGTACCTATAGTTGTCGTTCAACGACATCAACGACAACAATGACCGACGCGACGCCCAACAACAACACGGATGCTCTCGAAAATCCGGTATTATAATAAGCTCCAGGCCATTCTTAAGGACAATCATTTCCATTTCCATAGAACGATCAAGGATGAAGGATGTTTTTTGTATATTCGCCGATGGTCATTCAACACTTACCTACATATACATATAAGCAAAAGCTTCCTTCTTTTTGTTAGGTTGGTATATCTAAAAGGTAAATGCAATTTTGACAAATTTATGCAAATTAACTTTGATGGATTCGTTGGTCTTTCTTAGTGTTTTTTTTATTTTTTTGTTCTTTATTTTGTTCAGCGTTCAAGTCAACTTTGTCCTTTATTCAAATATATGTACGTCTGAAGTCAAGAGTGTTATACCAAAGTGAAGATAAACGTAATTTACATATATCTTTTGTGATCCTTAATATTAAGGTACCACCATCATTTGGATGGGAGCATAGCAAAAATAAGAAGAAGAAATTTACTCATCAATCATGGATAATGGTCTCTTATCCATGTGATAATTTGTTCAAAAATTCTAAACTTGATGTCCAGAGATACAATGACAAATAGACATGAGAGAGAAAGAGAGAGAGAGGTCTATGGAGCAGAGGAGAGTGTTAAATTGTTTAAAGGTTAATCCTGCGGAAGCTATAACGATGGATGCAGAAATAGATGGGAACGATAAAGATGGATCATGACGTGACACTAGGCATTTTAACTTATTTAAATTGATCCTTGTAGATTGAGGATATTGCTTTTCCTAACATGCGACCTACAAGTATATTGTTAATACGCTGGTGGGCAGGTGTCTTAATATTTTTTCTTTGGTTCTCATTATATTGTTGAGTAATTGACTTTAAGACATTTAGAGTGTTAAGGTAGAAGACTCATCGCTAAAGAAAAATTACCAATATAATAGGAATCAACATTTTTTTTGACTTTTATGAACAATCTTTTTTTGATTTTCGTTTTTGATTTTTTTTTTTAGTTAATGATTCATTATTTTTTAAATAGTTAAGTTTTGCTGCCAGATTGTATATCGAACATCTGAGCAAGATCCTCACCACTCTGCATTCACCTACCACCATCTACCATGATCAAAGAGGTAGCCATTAGCCAAAACCATCATAGAATACCCCAATGAATAATTATGATGAATATATGTACCTACAGTGAAAAAGGGTGACAGAAGATGGACATCTGTAAAAGCTGCATCGTAAAAAGTCAAGATCAGCAAGGAGTTTATTGAACCAAGGAAAGGCAGAAGAAAAAAGATCCTCTACGTAGAAAGAATAGGGCATACGTTAGAGATACAAATGTGCTACAATAAGGACAATGCCGGAGGTTCTGTTATAAAAAAAAAAAAAAACAATAAATGCTGGTTTTAAGATAGAAACGCTCTTCAAAGAGCAAGGGTAACCTAGTCACGGATCACATGTGGTAAAAGATGTATTTAATCAGCATTTTCAGAAGTATAGAATAATTTTAGGGGCAACCCAACGTGCAGTAAAGCAGTCCGAAGCCGAAATTTGAAGTAACACCCCAAGGGACAAGACCAAGCAATTTCTATCAACAAACAAACATGCATCTGATCTACAGCTTAGGACAAAACTCCACTATTAAAAGCAACAACTTTGAGGTAGTCTACCGTGGAGTAAAAATTAACTCCAGAAAATCGCTGCTTCTTGGTTTTGGCGAACGAAATGCGGTGGAAACTCTTTACCCATAAGACAAATTGCATGGCTTGTACGGGTTGGGTGTAGCCAATACCCAACTGGCACCGGGACAACTCCTCCCGGTTCAACTCATCCCTTGACAACTCATCCCAGAAATTATTGGAAACCAAGTTTGGAGAACGTTTTATCTCACGAAATGGTCCAGTCACTTGGCCGCCTCGGTCGTGCGATTTGACGCCGTTAGACTATTTCCTGTGGGGCTACGTCAAGTCTATGGTCTATGCCAACAAGTCAGTAACGATTGATAAACTTCGCACGAATATCGAACGTGAAATTGCAGCAGTATCGGCCGATTTATGCTTGAAAACCGTCGAAAATTGGGTTCAGCGTCTGGACTTCTGCAAGCGTGCCCGTGGTGGTCATGCAAAAGAAATCGAGTTCCATACATAATGGCATCGAACGTACTTTCACAGGAATAAAGAATTTCATTGCCATCTAAAACGGTTTTTGTTTCATTTAAAAAAACTTTTGTAGCGCTCTTATTGAAAAACCCGATACAACATATAGTTTAATTTGGACTCCAAACTATAAAATCAATTAATACTATTGAAATACATTTTTTTTTCCAAGCCCAAATGTATTAACCCTTTGATAAAAAAATATATCAACAAAATTCAAATGACAAGGAAAGGTTTTATTTACCTCTCGCTTCAAACAACATAGATTTAATATTAATCTGAAACAAAACTGTAGGTAGAGGTATATCCTTTGAAACAAACCCCTTAAACCTTTTTCTTGTTTCAATTCAATATAAAAAAAAAAAAATATTGAATTTATATTGCTGTGGAATTTCTGTAAAAGTAATCCCTTTCAATTCAAGCCATTTCTTTCTCAAAAAAAACAAAAAGAAATCCTTTCTCCCTTCTGACGATGACAAAAGAGTTATTCTGCCACAGTGCCAAAGTATTGGAAGCTTGTTATTTTCTTCATATTTCAATCTCTCAATAACTTTCAATAACTTTTATGATTTACCATTCTCTCACTTCGGGCTTGTTTCGAGATTATTCTGTCATCGGACAAAACTTTTCCTTCCATGATGTCCTTGTAATATTGCACCTTTACTATTTTATATGAATTTAAGCCAAACCGCATTATATTCCTTTACCCTTCCTATACAATTCACATATTTATATTGCATCTAAGAATATTTCTGCAAAGAGATTTGCTCTTGCACCGGCCTTGCAGCTTGTGTTTTCTGTCAATATGGGTTGTTTTATTTTTTCACACTTGTAGCGACATAACAATTCAATGTTCAAAAAGGTACTCTCGGTTCAAGTTGACAGAAAAAGACAGGTCCTTTCCAACATAGTTTTTCTTCCCAAAAATTAAAAAAGAAAGGACAAAGTTACACAATGAAGGATACGTCAGGACAAAAAAGATTTTGTCGTATATTTTTTTTTTTTTTTTTTTTTTTTGTTGGTTTGAGAAAAAGTTACTCTCTTTAGCACTCACCTTTCACATGTACGAGCATGTAAGTCGTGTGTGTCTAAAACGATATGACCGGTGCATAACAGTAACATAAAGTTTGCTGTTTCTTCATCATGGAAGATGTCAACCACATTGATTTTGATTTTGAATTTAAATAATTGAATTTTCCCAAAAGCAAAACCTGTAAAAAGGATATTGGAAAAGTAATTATAAAAAACACCTCAAACTGAGATTGTGGAAATAACTCGATGGCATTGTTGAAATTTATGGCAAAATAATTACGATAACGTTTATCTTCATTATCAGTTAGGGGAAGTATAAAAAAAAAACGCTCATAGGTATCCTTTTATGCGTTAAAAGTCAGACACTGATTATGTATTTACGAAAAAAAAAAAAAAAAAAAAAAAAAACAACAAAATAGTCCTTTCGTCCGCAAAGCATTATGGTATAGGACCTAATAAAACCCAGGCAAGTGTAATAAATTTTCTAAACGACTTATTAAGTGTTGGAGTGAGTCCTGTCCTTGAGGGTAGAGGTAGATGATTTTTTTTGAGTTCAGTATTATTCGGCAGAATTTTAGAGGCTTAACGAAATGGAAACATAAAAATTGTGGTGTACGATAATCAAGAAGGACGGGAGCAATGATGGTGAAAGAGAGATAACAAACGCCCCCTTAGTCGACCTCTTGTCGTTGCTGTGAAAAATGTGTTTTCTTGTTACCATCAGTGCGTTATTTTTTTGTTTCATACATTCATACATATGTATATAGATTTTGTGATGTTAGGGATGTAAAAAAGTTCAACCATAGAACATCCCATTTACGTCGACTCAGTAGTTTTTGAAGTTAGTGCTTATGCGAGAGCATGGAAATTATGGTTTCTTTTTTTTTTGGTGATAGAACATGTTAGCAAAAAAGGATTTAACACAGTCATTAGCAGTCACTTAGGGCATGGAAAATACTATATATACGTAGACACACAAATATCTATCCTCTTGAGATATACATACATACATAATGTAATAACTTTTTGGTATAAAAAAGTTCACAAGCTCTGGGGAGATAAAATGTGCGGTATAATTTGAGCTTAATCACTTATGATACACCCACTACAGTTTTTCAAGTGTGTTAACCATCAAGAGTGGGCTAAATTGACGCCTCTACTGTACTGAGTGGTAAAATCCAAATAAACCAGTTATCATATTAGATAGAAAAGGGGTATATACCTATATCTACACATGCAGTTAGATCAAGTAATTGAAGTTGGTGAATTGATTCATTCCACATTAGTGGACTTTAACACGCTCGATTGAGCTTGCGGCATTGTTTTTGGCTGACTGAAAATTGAATTGAATATAGAAATCATAATTATTCCATTTCACCTTATTGGAAAATAAAATCAAGGACCATTCGCTTAATGGGTCCACCCGTTTGGCTCTAGATCAGATAATAGTGGACGCACGGAAGCGGCACTAGAGCTGTGTAAATCGTTAATTTCAAACGATCGAATCGTTTCAGAATCGATTACCAAAATGATTCGATAATTTTAATCAATCGATCGTTCGATCACTTTCATTCATGTCAATTCATTATTTCATACTGTTGTGATTCGATTTTTGATGTGTAAACATCTATGCCGGTGGCAGAGTGAAATAAAAACGTCGACTATCCTCTGTGCGACGTTACGATGTACTACGTTACTTAACGCGTATTCTTGGAAATGATTTGACATTTTGACACCTGTCAAATTAAAAGTGTTCTAATGGACCCAAAGAGTGGACCCAGAACGTCGGCCATGATTGGCGTAGGTACTTCGTTTTTCGATCCGCCGTACCGAAAATGTTGGCATATTTTGACACCTGTCAAACTAAGGCAATTTTCACACCTGTCAACCTGTACCGATTTTGATCGATCCCGTCTGACCCATATTTCTTTTCTCCCAAAAAAATATATTAATAACTAGAGATTGATATCGAAAATCGAGATTCATTGAAATGAATGAGATTGGGATGGAAAATCGAGAATAATCGAAATGATTGAGATTGCGATTGATTGAAATGAAAATTTTTATTTTCAGTCATCAATAGGTACTATTCAATGATCGGATCAAAAAAATCCAATCGTTCCTGACTGACACAGCCCTAGGAGGCACAGACACAAAGAAGCACAAACACACATAGACGACAGATGCACAGATACAGATGTATGACAAAACCCACTTTTTCTGACTTATCGATAATTAGTGTTAGTTTCTGATTACAACATCAAAATTTTTGTCAATGCACGAAACCAATACTTGCCCTAAAGAACAAGTAAAATTATTAGAAAACTGGATACTTACTAGAGCCTTCGATTTCAAGCATGTATCTGATTAGACGTATATTATCGTGTCACTGTCAATTATTAAAACTAAAATTGTATCTGAAAATTGTTTTTTGTGTGATAACACACTCACAGGCTGCAAAGCTTACACACCATTATATTAGTATTGAACGGTTTGAATGAAACAACAACCACTTGAGTGAGCTACTACCAAGTCATTATAGGCTATAGAGTTATAGCTAATTCATACAGTTTCCAGGTTGATTATCAGACTCCAATAATATACGACAACACAAATAAAGGGTGTTTTTTTAGACGTGTGGTTTTTAATCTGGCAATACTTTTTCCGGAGTTGGTCTTTTTGACAGCTGTCACTTGATTTATGCTCAGTTTGGTTTGCCATTTCATAATGTATAGACTTACTCCTGAACAATGTTTGCAAATCGTGCAAATTTATTACCAAAATAATAATGGTTCGGTTCGCGTGATGCATCGCGCGCTGCGTCCAATATTCGATGAAGCTAATTTTTGGTTGAATGGGTACTTTAATAAGCAAAATTGTCGTATTTGGAGTGATCATAATCCAAAAGCCATTGTTGAGATGCCTTTACATTCTCAAAAAGTCACTGTTTGGTGTGCTCTATGGGCAGAGGGAATCATTAGTTCATATTTCTTCAAAAATGAAGCCGGTCATAATGTAACAGTCAATGGGGAACGATATAGAGCTATGATTAATGACTTTTTCGTGCCTGAATTGGAGGATGTTGTTGTGGACGACCTTTGGTTCCAACAAGACGGCGCTACATGCCATACAGCCAACGAAACAATCAATTTATTGAAGGAAACTTTTGGTGAGCGCATTATCTCACGTCGTGGGCCTGTGGCGTGTCCTCCAAGATCATGCGATTTAAGACCGCTGGACTATTTTTTGTGGGGTTTGCATTTTATTTCTTCTTGAAAATAAAACGTCTAAAAAAACACCCTTTACATATAGCTACGTCTACATAAATAAATACACGTGATCATACCCGAATAATTTAATTACACGTGTAACGCAGATACACGTGATGTACTAGTGCAATAGGGGACTCAAAGACCTATACCTACCTATAATATAACAAATATAAATAATTCGATTTTTGATTTCAATTTTTTAGCTAAATCATAAAAGCAGCTTAAAACTTAATGAGACAAGTGTGAAAAGGTACATACATACCTACATTATGTTCCAAAAATTGATTTATATCAGTAATCTTCTTATCTTTTGATTAGAATTACGATATATAATTAACTAAACTGTTGCACTGTTAAATTCATATTTACATAAATGGTTTTTGTATATTTCTTCCATAGAAATTTCAAACAAATTCGCCAAAAAACAAATTCATCGAAATAATTAAAAAAAAAAAAATAATAAATCAAATTTATAATTTATGATAAAATTTATTATAGATAATCTTGACATATCAGGTCGTCAGTTAGTGGGATTATCTGACAAAAATAAACCTTCTAGTTTGATACCAGAGAAAGTTTGCATAGTTTAATTATGCAACCGCATATGGAAAACCACCATGAAATAACATTTATAATCCCAATCACTTACAAATTTTGACAACAGCTGTAATCCTTGATTTGCATGGCGGAAACATTCCGTTGACATTTATTTCATAGAGGAGATAATATCAATTAATCCTCAGGTGTGTCGTGTGTGTAAAAAATGTAACATTTGAGAATATACAACCAGGGAAAACAAACAACGTTTCAATATGAATTTGTTCTTTATTATTCATAACTGTTGTGGTTTTTTATTGTGCCAATGCATTTTGTATGGAAGTTTTTTGTGCCCTTTTTGATTCAAATTAAATTTTGTTGGAATCAAATATTTCGAATATTTTCGCTAATATTTATTTTCCACATTGATGAAGAAAACTTTATAGTAAAAACTATTTTTTTCGATTAATTAATTTTAATATTATGATTGATTTAAATATTAATACAAATTATTTCCAGGAATACGTACCAACTGCTAATTAAAAACACATTTATTTTTTTTTCTTGCGTTAGCAAATGAGCTTTAAATAATCATTATCCTAGAAGTTTTTCATTTCCTTTTAAATACTTTAAGTATTTGTTTTTAATATACATATGCAGATATACAATGATATTTTAAGCTCTTTTTAAAGTCCTGGGCCTAAAATGCTTGGCTAGAAAAATGAAAAGCTAATTTATTGATAATAGATAAATTATTAAAAAATTCTTACACGTCTATTAATAAACGACGAACAACGGCGTAATAGAACTGTCTTTTAACTTGAAATTTGTATCAATAAATATAGCCTGTGATGTGTCATAGCGGGTGGGTAACGTTATCTCCCCAAATTTGACGTTAAAGACTTAACACAAACTCACACACTTCTCATTTAACGGTTTACCACTTCAGTCATAGTTTTCATAAATCAGTGCTTGTATGTGACACATGTACTGGAAAATTGCTACATTATCATGAAGTGTTGCCATGCTTCCAGTAATCTAGGCGTTTTTTATTATCAGAGAGGTGATCCAAATGGATCATCAGCAATAATAAAATGCGGCCAATATGGACTGGAAATGGAAATCTTAATAAATAAACAAAGTCGTTTTAGTTACAATACTTATAACTCAAGAACGGCTGGAACGATTTTAATGATTTTTGATTTTTTGGATTCGTCTTCCCCCCAAATAACTATAAAAACATCGGGAAAATTTCTTTTTGCAGGGTGAAGTAGGGGGAAATGAAAAACACGTACCTACCTACCTATCCGATTAAAAAAAATTTACCTGCATTTGAAAGGTTATTCTTAGGAAATAGCTTCAAGGATATGTTTCTTAGAAAATTACAATTTGTAGGGTGAAATGTTGTAAACATAAAAAATTGTCCGATTTAAGACATTCTTTTTTTGTTTTAAGATTTTTATTAGAAAATGGCTTCAGATATAATATTCTTTTTCAAAATTTTAGTATTTGTAGGGTGAAATGGAGTAAAATTTAAAAAAAATTATCCGATTTAGGACATTTTTTCTTTGTTTAAAAAAGTTTTTTAGGAATTGGCTTTAGGGTTATTCTTTTGCAAATTTTATAATTTGTAGAGTGAAATGGGGTAAAAATTGAAAAATATCAGATTTGAAAAATTCTTTTTGTGTTTGAAAGGTTATTTTTGAGTGGATGGCCTGAGGAGGTAAAACGAAAAGATGTATCTGATTTCAAAAATTCTGTTTTTGTTATATACAGGTGAAATAGAATAAACACAAAAAAAGTGGTTTTTGATTACAAAATTCTATCTGTGTTGGGAAAGTAATAAAGGTCGGACTTAGATGATCAAAGTTTTACGAATTTTGCCATTCATATAACGTGAAGTGGGTCAAAACTCAGTAAGTAGTATTCAATTACAAAAAGTAGTTTAAATATTGATTTATATTTTCATAAGTAATTTGTATGCGAAGCTTAGGTTTGTCTACCCGTGCGAAGTCGGGTGAGTCAGCTAGTATATATGACAAATCAAAAATTGCCATTTATAATAACTGATCTGTGATAGCAAGAAGTGGTACTAGTTTTAATTTTTGTTGTTCCAAAAGTGTTTAATGTTAATTTATTGAACTGTTTTTAACAAAATGTTAAGATATACCTAGCTATATTTATTTAAAATTAATTTTGACAAAAAACAAATAAAAAAAACACTAAGAAAGCCGGATAAAAGCCAGCGAAACGTGGGGTGACAAAAGATGAATTAGTTTTAATTAATTGCATCCCCTTAATAGGCCATAAAAGCCCAAATAACCATTAACTAGAAAGTAGTAGTAGTAGTAGTAACATTACATACAAAATTATGTTAATTAATAAGAATATTTATCAAGCGGACAAGTTCTCTATCCGTGTGCCAGCTAACACTTGTTTTAGAAAACGGATAATGTTTTTATCTATAGGGCTGTAATATTTGGACCTAAATTTTATTTATTATAATTTATTCACATAGCCAAAGACTAGCTCAAAGAAACATAAATGCTTAGGTCTATAATACAACATAAAATAATTTGAATAAAAATTTTGTTTGAACTCAGCTGAATAATTTACTGATGGATCAAGGAAGTAGTTACATCTATACGACAGTTTGAAATATATATGCAGTTGGGTATATTTCTCAAGTTTCCTTGAGGAATATTAAAATTTATTCGGGACAAAGTGTAAAAAGAAAAAGTCAATATTCCTATTAATTAATTTAACAATAAAAACGAAACTTAAATAAGAGCGTCTGTTCTCAAGACTAGGTTGGACAATGAGTTTTATACTATTGATGTATGCGGGAAGCTCGTAGGGATTACGCCAGCCTAAGCCTCTTACTGATATTAAGAGACAAACAGTTACGTACACACCAGTCAAAAAAGATTAGTTAAGGTCACATTGTAACATTTCACAATCACAAAAATTGAACCATTGTCCGCATAAATGAGACAGTTAGAATGCTTTAAGACAGATGGTAAGTCATTAATAAATAAAATAAATAAAAGAGGACCTAAGTGGCTGCCCTGTGGTATTCTAGAATTTATAGTAAAATAATTTGATGCAAAACCGCTTAATAACACTGAGTAAGATCTGTTTAATAAATTAGATTGAAGTCACAAAATAAAATATTCGCTAAACCCCAGATTAGTTAATTTTTTAACAGTATATTATTAAATGCCTCACTAAAATCTGTAAAGACGCAGTCTACTTCTTTCTTCTTTTTTCAAATGCCTTAATGCCAACTTACTTCGGTTAACTCCATAATAAAGGTCATAGCAGAGCGACCGAAAGGTAATAGTGACAGGATTCATTTTTATCGTGCAGCATCGACTTGCTGAGACCACCACAGAAAACCGTGTACATAAGTTTTAAGTTAAAATTCTAAAAATTCGTTCAAGCTCTAAAACAAAACAGCAAACATTTTATTTTAAAATTAACAGAAATAATATTCAAAAAGGGTATATAATACACCTTCCTTATGCTAATGAATCTTTGATATGAATTTAAGATCAATAATAATATAAAGGGTTTTCCAATAAGAGGTGTTATTTTGAATAGCCCGCTTTTTCGGTAGCTGTCACTTTTGAAGCTGTCATTTTTTGACATTTGACAAGTAGAAACTACGCCATTAATAAAAATGGAACGATACACGCTTCAACAACGCATTGAAATTATTAAAATTCACTATAAAAATGGTGAAAATTTGGCAGAGACGGTTCGTAAAACTAAAACATTTTTGGGTCGTCGTGAAGCACCTTGTCGGACCGCAATACAGAAATTGGTGGACAAATTCGAGCTGTTGGGACAAGTTAGTGAAGTGAAGAATAAAACCCGTGCACGTCGCTCAAGAACAACTGAGAATATTGCTGTTGTAGCCCAAAGTGTTGAAGAAAACCCAGGTTTGTCCATTCCTCGTCGTTCTTTGGAATTAGGCATTCCACAATAGTCATTACACCGTATTTTGCATAAAGACTTGGGTCTTAAGGCTTATAAAGTTCAGTTAACACAAGAACTCAAGCCGGCTGATCATCAACAACGTCGTGTCTTTGCTGATTGGGTCCTTGAAATGCATAAAAATGATCCGGAATTTCATCGAAAAATCATCTTGACTGATGAGGCCCATTTCCACCTCGGAGGCTACGTCAACAAGCAAAACTGTCGCATCTGGGGCTCGGAAAACCCAAGAGTTATTGTTGAAAAGCCTCTCCATCCTCAATGCGTGACTGTTTGGTGCGGTTTATGGTCCGGCGGGGTCATTGGACCTTACTTTTTCGAAAATGAGGCTGGAGCAACAGTTACGGTCAATGGATTGCGCTATCGAGAGATGATTAATGATTTTTTATGGCCGGAATTGGATGGTATTGATCTGGACAACGTTTACTTTCAACAAGACGGCGCTACGTGCCACACAAGCAATGAAACCATCGATCTTTTACTTGAAAAGTTTCCGGACCGTGTTATCTCTCGAAGAGGTGATCACAATTGGCCACCGAGATCTTGTGATTTAACACCTCGCGACTTCTTCCTTTGGGGCCACGTGAAAGATAAGGTCTACGCCAACAGCCCAGCGTCGATTCAAGACCTCAAAGATTGAATTCGTGAGGCTATCGAGGACATAGGGCAGCCACTTTGCGATTTGGTTATGGAAAATTTCATGAAAAGGATATGGTCCTGTAAGCGTGGTCGTGGCGGCCATTTGGCTGATGTTGTATTCCATTATTAACGGCATACCTTCTTCTTTATAATGAAATAAACATCCGATCATTTATCTCAAAAAATGCCATTTTTCTTTGAATATCAAAATAACACCTCTTATTGGAAAACCCTATATATAATCAAATTGATATAGCAAAATACAACACAAAGCTAAGTTCAATCGAAATTTGATATTATTAAAATTTTCTTTATTTTTTTTATATTTTGTATATGACTAAATTCTTGAAACATCAGAAAAAGTAAAAAAAAAAAAATGTATGTCTGACATTATGAATGAAACGCACACCTTATGATGCTGTCGTCAAATGAATAAATTGGAACGCTCAGTTTAAATTTATGTCTCATGCGGAGGTATGGTATATTGCGTCTTAATTTCCGAGACTAAACAACAACAACAAAACTCAAGAAACCACAAAAATATACATATTTACAAATTATTTGCTCAGTTACCATTTGAAAAATGTATCTCTGTCTCTGCACCTGACACTAAGTGTTGATGGGAACAATATTAGGTTGGTATACTGCGAGAGACGAGAAACAATTGTAATACCGAAACCTTTCTTTGTCAGCTCAACTTCCTTTTAATGAGGGTAACAAATTAAACGACAATTAAAAGCCTTCTGGGTATACCACCAAGAGCAAGCAAATGCCAATATGCTTAAAGCTACGTGATATCTTTTTCAAAATAATAAAAAAGTTCGTATTTGCCGACAAGCAAACAACTTATCAATGATTATTACCCAACCTTTAGATCTCGTATCATTATCAAGGACCAACCGGAGGCAAACACTCAAACTTCAAACATCATCATCGTAAACACAGAATTATTCGATAAAATAATACTACCATGTTCTTATATGTGGCTCCGATGCGATGGAATGGTTAAGGATGGATGTGCTATGAACCGAGAGTGATGTACACACATGTACCAGTACATAACGCTAAATCCTTGTTAAGGTACTCGCTCTATCTGTTTCTCTTACAGATTTTCTGCTAAAACGCATAAATAACAAGCAGTGTATAGATACGCACATATTCACAGGTGGTATGAGGAGTATATACCCAACTAAAACGACAAGAAGGATGTACCTATACCTACCAGGGATTCCTTTCGGAATATTGCTTCAGGTTTTTTTTCGGGTGAGGAGGACTGAGGAGATCTGATGTACCGAACACATAATACTCTTTTGTGGAGCCATATCCCCGTCGCAGGATAAGCATTATAAATATAATGCAAGGACATTTTCGGTGTTGCTGAGAACGAGAATGAGAACCCGCAACCATTCAGATAGCTATACAGACAGGCAAAAAGGCAGAGGCAGAGTACCTATATGTTGTTGTTGTTGTTGCTGTTGTAGGTAGGTATACAGGTAGGTATATTGCTGGCTGGTTTGGTCCGGATGTCTTTGCGAATTAGGAAGATGTTCCGGGTGCTATATGTTTAGGTATACCTACACCGTGCAAATTTTGCTCGTGGTATTTCTTCTTCGCACCTTTCTTACCCTGACGTTTCGCTTACTAGAACGTATAACAGGGTGGTATTTAAGGGTGTACGAGAAGGTATTTGTTTTTAATGTTATTTATTGTTTTGACACAGACCCCGGCTTTTACAGAAACAACACGATATTTTGACATTGCCAAGGAATCTTCAAATGGAGTGTTTTTTTTTCAGCGTTCCTTTCTCACAACAAAATGGTTTTATTTTGTAAGGATTGTCACAGATTACGATCAAGAAGTAGGTAGGTATTTAAGTCTTAAAAAGCAGCAGAATATCTGTTGTTTTACTCCACTGAGTCATACCTACTTAATGGGGATTTGCCTCAATAGCAAGTTATTTTGTGAAGTGGCAATTTAATAAATTCCCTATCGTCACTCTCACTCTTATACCTACATACCTAGGTACTTTATTTATTTTCGGGGTTTAAGTACACGAATATTGTTCCTAGGTATATACCTATACAGGTGGGTGTTTTCATCCATTTTGTAAAGTGCGTGTTGTTTAATTTTAATGACGAAGTTTTGTACTAATTCATTCAAAATGAAGAAGATGAAGATTTTCAAGCCCTTTGCTGAAGTGTCAAGTGATGTATATTTACCTATATAAATAGATATAGGTATTTCGTAGTTGCTTTTGAATAATTGTGATATTAATCTGTATGTAAAGATTCAACACTTAATTTAGACATTTATAATTTTAAGACTATTTATCTAATCTATGTATATAGAGATGTTAATTTATTCTAGAAAATTTGATTTATTTACAAGCCAGAGGTTTAAACTTTAAATCAGTGTGAAATATTTCGATGGGCTTTAAAGATAAAATAAATGCGTAGTTTTATGGTTTCGAAGATTTCTATTCAGTGGGATTATAATTTTGATTTAAGTCTTCATTTAATTCATTAAATGGGCAAATATTTTCCAGAAAACGAAACAGAAAAAGAAGGAAGGAGCTTCAGAGCTTCAAAAGATTAATATTTCCATGGTGATAGAAAAAGTATTGAAGCTAAAAGCTATTATACATACATAGGTAAGTTAAAGTAAATTGTATTTATTATTCAACTCGATACACTTTTATAACTGAGATTCAAATCAAAATTCAAAGAACTATAGATATTACAGAAAAGTTAATAGGAATGTGCTATCAGCTTATTCAGTGTGTAAATGGGGTTTCTATGGATTTTTGCAGAGGTAAAAGTTTCCAGAAAAATGTTCACTTTCGCCACGTGATCTTATAAAGGGTCCGCCATCTAAGGTTTTTTTTTTCAACTAGTGCTTATTTCGTGAATATGGTAACACTTGGCTCCTGTCTGATTTGACAGATAATTAGTTTTATCCTTCCGCTGAACGAATATGGTTGTGTATACGCTTCGCTAAGTGCCTGCGATCGACTCAGAGAAGATGCCGATTTTGCCAAAAAAATCATCTTTTCAGATGAAGCTCATTTTGATCTTGGCGGGTAGTAAAGAAGCAAAATTGTCGCATTTGGGGCACAGAAAACCCGCACGCACACATTGAAAATCCGATACACCCAAAACGAGTCACTGTTTGGTGCGGATTTCGGTCCAGAGGCATAATTGGGCCATTTTTCGAAAATGAGCAAGGAGTGGCCGTTACAGTCAATGGCAATCGTTATCGGGCCATGTTGAACGAATTTTTGTTCACAAAAATTGAAGAGGAGGATATTGACAACATTTGGTTTCAACAGGACGGCGCTACGTGCCACACAACCGATGTTTTGCGCCATTTTCAAAAAAAAAAATTGTTATTTGGCGGACCCTTTATATTGATTAAAGAAATTCTTAAGTTGTTCTGACACCAACGCAATGTATCTATAGGTATAGGTCCTACGCCATCTAATTTATTAACTGAATCTTTGTCGTCGGAGCGGTATTTTAAAACAATTATTTTTTGTACATGAAATTTTGTATCAAAAATTTCAGTACACCAATTTTAAGTTTTAATTTAAGTCCATTTCCAAATTAAATTTAAAAATTAACTCATTTTTTAAAAATTTATCGAAAATCGGTTGAGCTGTGAAGTACTTATACTATTGGTAACAACTTGTGGTAAATTAAAATTCTTTTTTTTTTATGAAAATTGTTTTCAAAAAGAAAATGTTTTTTCTCTCTGGATTGTTGAAAGTTGTATAGTAGGGACCGTTATTAGGTACCTATAAAACACATTTTTGCTTACAATATATAATAGGTAAGGCCGGACCAACCATATGTGCAAGATGTGCAAATGCACAGGGCGCAAAATTCTGGGGGCGCATTACCAGGAGCAAGAAGATGTAATGCATTTTAACCACAAAACTTGTTTAAATAATCCCAAAATAACATCCATCAAAACTGTGCTAAGTTAATTCTTGTCCACTAACTAACTTCACTTTCATTGTTGCATTCAAGGAGAATTTAATTCAAAATATCGTAAAACTAAAGATCCCACTAGTCCTATGCATTGAAAGTCTACCTCCTGGGTAATGTGGAATCGTCTAATGCATGTGTATCAATGTATGTATCAAATATAAAAAAGGGACGCTTTCAATAAATCTTGCATAGGGTGAAAGTTTGGCTGGGGCCGGCCCTGACTATAGGTACCCTAAGGCAAGAATAGTCAAAAAATTAAACTCGAGATTTTGAACAAACTTGCGAAAAACGATGATACGAAAAAAGTCGTCAGACCTTCTGTCTGTTGGGATGCAGCCTTAACGCCTGATCGATTTTCTTTAAATTAGGTACCTAGGGTTTTTAACGAATTCTGCTACCAATTTTTTTTCATTTTTTTAAGGACTAAAAATAACGGTACCTACCTGTCACAAAAAATTTGTTGGCCAAAAAGAAAAATCTTATTTTTTGTTAAAATCAGGTCAACAGATTAAAAAAAAAAAATTAATAATATTAATAAGTAGACATAAGCTGCCTTTCAATAAAAAAAAGGCTCCGAAAAATGTTTAACTGATTTTGATCAATTTTTTACGAAAAATGACGAACACATTCTGAATTATATTGTGTACTAAAATTTTCAAAAAAAAATATTTCTTGAATTTTAAAAAAGTTTGAAATTATTTTTTTTCGAAAAATCAATAGATATTTCAAAATCGACTCAGTCAATTTTTTAAACGTGGTGCAAATCAGTTTTAAAAATTGTCTAGAAGATTTTTATTAAAAATTATTTTTATAAACAAAAATAACGACACAAAAAACCGTTGAGGAAAATATTTTTTTTTGCTCAAAAAAGACTCCTTTTGATTTTAATAAAAATTTTGTGTGTATCGAAATTAGTACGATATACCACTTAAAAATATTAAATATTACATTTTATTATTACTTACAGTACCTCTAATAGAAGTTTTTTTTTTATTTTCGGCTATCTCATTATCTGACTAACCTAATCGGTTAGTCAGATAATGAGTTTCTAAACAGAATTTTGTAATAAATTTACATTATATTGCATATACAAATTAAAAACTATTTTTTTTTTGGATTTTAAAATATTTTTTTTTGAAAATTCGATTATTCGAAAGCGAGTGGAAGATTTTTTTTTTGAAATTTAATATTTAACTCCACATCATTAATAAATACTTAAAATTGGCGTCCCAATTGTTTTTCTTTAAAATATTTTCAAAATTTTATATAAAAAAAAATAATTTATTTTAAAACCACTAGAACGATTTTTGAAATTTTTTTCGTTGGGTTCAAAACAGTTTCAGGAGTATTTTAAACAATATATTTCTAATTTTGTTGATTTAAAACAATTTTTGAGTTTAAATAATATGATTTCCATGCTAACATATGCATAAGTGGGAAACGGTGCTATATTGTTAATTTTTGTACACTCACATAATACTACCTTCAACTTAACTATGTTTTTGGCAGATGGATACGATATAGACTCCCATTATCAATTTAATTCAGACTTAAGAACCACATTGTTATCGCTCATAAGAGCAAGTTCGGTCGACCCAGTGATGCACATTTTTTTAAATATTTTAGATTGTATTAAAAAACTGTAACGCTTATTGCAAATTTAAAACAAAAAAAAAAACGAACAAATTGTTTTAGAAATTTTGAGTTTTCAAAAACAAGTAGGTAAGTGAAAAAGTTATACTAATTTAAATTTTTTTAAACGTTGTCTATTAGAAATTTGATCAAAATCATTTGAAACGGTTTCAAAAAAAAACCATTAATTAACATTTTTTTTATCAAAAGGTAGCCTTTAGCTTTAAATATTAAACGATTTTTTTTTAGAAAATTTTGAGCCCCGTTTTTTGAAAAAAAAAGAAATTCTTAATTATTTAAGAATTTGGCATAGCAGGTACCGTTAATGTCAAAAAAAAAAGCTTTCTATCTAGTTTCAACAAAATCGACTTATCCGTTTCGGCTGTAGACAAACGGGCAGAGAGACGGACGGACTATCAAAACCTACATTCTTCCTCCTTTTTATCATCATAGTGTCAAGTCTGATGAGAATCTTGAAAAAGTTCGATTTTTTTTACGATCCCAAAACTTGCGATACTTTACCTTTGTCTATAACGCAAGTAAAAATCGTATGGGAGGGGTATTTCCCCACCCTCCCCCATTTGTGAAGGATGCATATTGAACAATTCTCAAAAAAAATTACTTGTAATAAACAATAACAAACAAAAATTACTAACTGAAGAAGAGATATGAGAGAATGGGCATCCGCATATTTTACGAGATTTTACTCAAATAGATTTCAATGCAAGACGATTCAGCAAAAAAAACTATTTTTAACAATTATTGGTTATCTTACACATTAGATAATCATCATACTGAGAGTTTTTCTTTTTAAGACTTGAGAATACAAATTACCTTCTAGGATAAAGCTTTAGAGCCTAAAATGCTTAGTATGGAGTATGTATTTTTTGTCTTATAACAAAATAACTCTATTCTGACGTGAATGGAATATTTCTGTGAACAGAAAAACAAAAATTTAAAAAAGTTTGTCTTAATGCCAGAAACCCCTAAATTAAAAAAAAAAGAAAAAAAGAAAGCCAATGTCTTTCAGCAACATTAAACTTAAGCACTAGAATAGAAAAAACAACAAAAAAAAAATAAAAACATCTCTCTAATTCATGGTGAATTTGTAATACAAGAGTGTCTAAGGACTAGCCAATTAGTTACACTCCGTGCTGCTTACGGACATTTACATACCCTACTAAACCATAAAAAAAAAGCAACCAAACTACCTGATAATGATATCAAATATTTTTTCATCATCTTCCTTCTTTACTTAACGTAATTCTTCTTCTATTTAACGCTGTGTTGTATCTAGAAGGTTCTATTTTACTGGTATAATATTTGTACCTATCTCAAAGTTATATATTTATTATGTACTGTACATCCTATATTGTCGAATAAAAAAAAAGCTAGAAAGGAAGAAAAATCGAAAAAAAAACACGAAGGGAAATAAACGGAACGCAACGATATTCCGAAAAATAAATGAGTTATGACAAGATACCTTGTAAAAGTACGTTACGTATAGTAAAACGCTCTCCACTTTTGCCTTTTAAAAAATATTCTGTTCTTTGCTCTTCTCTTCTATTAACAAAAAAAAAAAAAAAAAAAAATTGTGTCACCATTATTTGGCGCAACTAGATGAATTTAATTCACAAATGAGATACGCTTCCTAAAAAAAAAAAACGAAAGGATGTTTTTTCTGTGTATAGTGTTAGGTACATAGGCTAAGGAACGTTTTATGGAGATAAATTGGCAAAGTCTCTATAGGTAGTAGATATAGCTACGTAGTTTAACGAGAAAGAAATTGGCTCTACAGGAGATGGATTTTTTTTTTGTTCGTGACGGTGGTGTTGGTATTTAAAGGAAATTGTGCTTATTCACGAAAAGAACTAATTAGAAGTAGAATTTTGTATAAGTGTGTGGTAAAGTGGAGAGCGCTAGAAAAATCGTTATAGTGTGAATATAAAAT
The DNA here is from genome assembly GCA_932273885.2 of Leucozona laternaria. Classification (NCBI taxonomy): domain Eukaryota; kingdom Metazoa; phylum Arthropoda; class Insecta; order Diptera; family Syrphidae; genus Leucozona; species Leucozona laternaria. The sequence continues at coordinate 86,314,346 of OW026368.1, read as the reverse complement.
AAAATTAAAACTACTACCTACGTCGACGGAGCTTAATTGCATTGCATTTGAATCGGAAGATGGGAAGAGATTTAAAAAAAGGTCAAAAATATTAAGAGAGGAGTATTTTTTAATCAAGTTCTTAAGGACTTAAAAGAACGTATTCATTTAAAACAAAATATTCAAATAGCTTTGACGTTTCAGAAATACACTGGGCAACTTTATTATATTGTACGTATAATTAATAGATACATTAAAATGAATTGCATTTAATGAAGCCAAATGAAAGACTTTTATGAAATAATCATTTGCATTTGAGAGTTCTTAAATGCAGATTTGTCTCTTGATTTTAGTGGATACCAAATCATTGCACGAATGAAATTATATTTGAATTTGGATAATTTGAAAAAATACCTACGGCACTGGAATTGCGTCAAAAACTTGAATTGTATGCAAGGCTCCACACAACTCCCCTCTTTGTCTTCCAATTTGTCAGAAATTGTTTTCCATTTTTAAATAAGCCAGTTCACTTTTAGAAAATATGACTAATTTTTACCAAAGCCTATTTCACTATTCGATGAAAAAACGACACGTCAGCGTGACTAGCTTTACGGTGTTTAAAACACGAAGAGAAGATAATCACGAAGAGAACATATCACGCTGGACGTCTTGTTTTCTCGTCACTTCATTTCCCTTTCAGTGTTGTCGTTTTTCAAATTCCAAGGGTAGCACTGGTCGGATAATTTAGAGAGTATTTTTGGAATTTGAGTCTTAGTCATTTGACACAAAAGATTCATTTAGCAATAGCCGCCATTCCTCATCTAGATTTTTGGACTCTGATCTGACTCATCCATGCCATCAAAGGTACCAAACTTGGTGCTAGATTCTTGGGGTTAATACCTTGAATTGCCATTGCCACTATAACCATATTATCAAATTTATTATAAAGGGTCCGCCAAAAAACTTTTTTGAAAATGCTATAAAAAAAACTGCTGAATATTTTCTCAAATTTCTTTTTTTATTTGAAAGTACAATCCTTCCGGTTAATAATGGAAAATAATTTCATTCAAATCGCTGCCTCGGTTGGCCATGCAGTAGCCTACACGATCGGTCCAATTTTTAAGCACATTATCGATTGTGTGCAGCTGTATTTTACCAATGGCTTCACGAATGTTGTCCTTTAAAGCGTCAATTGTCTCTGGCTTGTCGGCGTAAAACTTATCTTTTACGGCACCCCACTAATAATAGTCCAACGGTGTCAAATCGCAGCTCCGAGGTGGCCAAACGACATCAGCTCTGCGGCTGATAATGCGATCTTCAAAAACAGGGCGCAAAGCATCGAATGCAGCTTCGGCTGTGTGGCACGTAGCGCCGTTCTGTTGAAGCCAAATGTTGCCAATATCCTCCCCTTCAATTTTTGTGAACAAAAATTCGTTCAACATGGCCCGATAACGATCGCCATTGACTGTTACGGCCACTCCTTGCTCATTTTCGAAAAATGACCCAATTATGCCTCTGGACCGAAATCCGCACCAAACAGTAGGCGTGTTTTTTTGCAAGTCCATATGGATTTGTCGAAAAAAACGACATCGGGACTTAGGACCTTGTTACTTAAAATACGTAAGTCCCGATAATTATCTGGACTTAGCTAAGTCCATATGGACTTAAGTTGTTGTTGTATTTACGTGTAAAACTATTAGTTCCGATGTGGTTTTTTTCGACAAATCCATATGAACTTGCAAAAAAAACACGCCTAGTGACTCGTTTTGGGTGTATCGTTTTGGGTGTATCGGCTTATATATGCGTGCGGGTTTTCTGTGCCCCAAATGCGACAATTTTGCTTGTTTACTACCCGCCAAGATCAAAATGTGCTTCATCTGAAAAGATGATTTTTTCGGCAAAATCGGCATCTTCTCTGAGTCGATCGCAGGCTCATTATATCGCTATCCTCTTCTGAAACCTAACAGAGATGTGCAATCTCTTGTTGAAACAGGGATGTGAAAAAATGAAAATTTGTGTTTTTCATAGCATTTTCATTTTTTTCCACATTAATTTTTTTAATTGGTGACTTCGGAGCCATTTTGAGGTATGGGTAGCACACTAGCCTTTTCTACAGCAAAGTAGTCAAATGCTACTATAGTAGCCATTACGACTACAGTGTTCTCTATTACATGATGATGTGATGACTCTTGTTTCTGACTCTTTTCGAAATTTCATGAGCACGAAGACTCTTTCTTTATCTTTTCTTATTGAAGTTTAAATTTTATTAACAAACCGTTAAATACTATAACTTTACACATTTTTTTTAAATGTACAAAAAATTCTTACATAATAAAATTATTATGTGTTTTAAAACAAAGCTTTAAATTTTATACATTTAAAATTGTCATTTACAGAAATGAGGAGGTAAAATGTATTAAAAATTGAAATTAATTTATTAAGAGGGCTATATGCACCATAGTTAGGATCTACTAAATAATGGGCTCAAAGGCTGTTGTCTTCTTAAACTAAAATTTATCTTACACAGAACTAATGGAGATGTTATTGAACCATTTAAAATTCCAGCCATGAAGATATTGCCTATGATTAGAAAGAAATGGGAGGTCTATTAATTTTAGTCTAAGAGAATAAGGAGGTAGAATAAGTCTTTGTGACCATGGGAGAAGTCAAACGCAGAAACGCAAAAATCTTTTCTGCACCGCTTCTAATCTAGTTATAATAATAGAGAGTAGTAAGTGGCCCATATGACACATCCGTACTCGAGAATTGGTCTCACAAGAGATACGAAAAGAAGCTTTAGAACTTTGGGATTCCGAAATTCACGCAAAAAAACGGTTTACAAATCCTAACACCATATTACCTTTTTTTATTATAAATTTAAAGTGATCATTAAAAGTCAGATATGAATCCCGAATTATTCCAAAATCCAACAATACAGACAGTTTATTCAAATGAGACGAATCAAACATGTAACTATGTGTAATTGTGTCTTTTTTACGTTTGAAAAACACATAGTTTTGTATTTGTTAATATTTTAAAAATATCTGTCAAGGTCACCTTGTAAAAGTATACTGTCAGTGGACGATTTTATTCTTTTATAAAGTCTAATGTCATCAGCATAAGTAAGAAGAGAAGAATTTCTAATGACCGCGAGACTATGTCATTTATAAGTAAAATAAATAAAACTGGGCCCAGGTGGCTACCCTGAGGAACTCCTGAGTTAACGAAAAACTGAGCCTACCGCTCATTTCTAAAAGAATTACCATAGCATTGATTCTCAAAAAGAGTCACGAACATAAAGAGTCATATAGTGTAATGGGATCTTACTTAGATGGCTGACGCTAGAAACTACACACTGTGAACCTTTACTTCAACCAATAAGCTTCTCCATCCAGTTTGGTCCCTAGAAAGCTGTCTTCAATTTAACATTCCAAGTTGTTTGAGGTTCACTTCCACTAGCAAGATGTCAAAGAATTTCCGGCCTTGAGCATTAGTGTTCATCTCCTATATTAAGTTAAATCAGTGTCGCTCTTCTTACAGTTCAGTTGTATTTTCTTTCCAACTCTTCGTTTTGTCTTGAACCAAAAATCACCCTCTCAAAACAGCTTAAAGAAAGCTCTGGTCGACCTTTGAAAAAGAAAGCTGAAGGCAGTGGACAAAGTGCTTCACCTATACCAAAAGACCTGAAGAGTTTTAGAGAATGTTTATAAAATTGTTCAATACAAGGAACACGAGATTAAAATAATTACGAGTTTTCTAAATATCCACCAAGAGCTATATTCTGCAGTTGAAAGAGGTTACATCGTATTTGCATATTCTGAATAGTTTATTTTCATACTAACATTAAATATATAAAATTGAAGCTTCAAAGTAAATAATACAAAAAGCTTATCCAATTTATTTTAGAACTTCTGTACCCGAAGTGTCATTATTAAACATCGTCTTTAATAATTTTACTCAATCATACAGCAGTTATATAGTATATAACCCTAATGCAATTGAGTAAAATTTATGTGTTGTGTGTCTCCAAGACTTCATTAAAATAATCACATTTATACCGTCCCAACTCTAATTTATCAGAAATCTACTATCCTATTATCCTTCCGAATGGTTTTGTTCGTTTTTTGGCCTAAAAATCCCTTGACGTCGTTTTAACTGAGGAAATAAAAGTTACACCATTTTATTATACAGGACATAAGATAAAGGAGCAAATAAAAAGAAAACATAATGGTGATGGTGGTGATGGTTTCATCCAATCGTCGACATGACAGTCTATTCTAAGCTTAGACAGTAAAAATGTGTCATGACAATCAATATTCCATCAATCGTTCAACTTGAGACAAAGTGTACAAGAACATTCAGTTTAATATATATGTGCTGTGCATAAAGCTTTGTTGTATTTTTTTTTTTTTTTTGACATTCATTTCAGGTACGAACTGATTGAAGACTCCTTATTTATTATTCATGTGAAACGTACACAATAATGTTATTTTTTTTTTTTTCTTTATTCTCAAAGAAGTGTTTTTCACCTTGGGAAATGTCTTGTGTTTCGCAATAAATCGACGAAACAAGAGCATGCATACTGCATGTGTTGTGTATACAACTAAAGAATATGGCTTTATTGCGCTGATATAACAAATTTAGACAACAACTGAAATTTTGAAGACATGATTTCATCAACAAAAGAATTCACTGTCTATAGTTCTAAAGTAAATTGAATTTCAATTGAAAATAAAACAGATTTGAGTAGAAGGTTGACAAATATTGGAGATAACAATTTTATTTGGTATACAGTTGAGGTGCATACATTAGTAAAGGAAATGATGTGGGTAATTTGCTATTAAGAGCATCGAGAAATTGGAAATTTCCAAAAATCATTTTTATTTGGTGTCGCTAAAGAGTTAAAATTTTGTTGATATTAACTAATTTTTTACTCCTCGAAAGCTATCAGTTTTGTTTGAACTCTACACAAAAAAAAGGAGTATAACATTTTTCTGCGTAAAAGCAATAATTATATTTTGATAAAAACGTGTGTAAACATACCCAGTTGTTTATCCCTGGCCAAAGGTAGGGTACCGTTTGCACAAGTTTCGCTCAAAATCTATTGCTCCTAAGAAAAAAAGGCGTTGCAATGTTTTTTGCTTAACTCAAATGTGTATCTTACTATGTATGAATACACTTTATATATAGTTATAGTTTTCGATAGGTATATCAAAAAAATTTCACCTCTTTAACAGCCCTCCCACGCCCCCTAAAATTTTATACTTGTCCAAATTAAGGATCCTTTTTAAGAATTGCTTAAGACATATAAATAAAGCTCTCAAAAAAAAATTAAACTTTATTGGAATTTGTAAAAAAGTTTGACAAATATAGGGTGGGCCTAATAAAGACCTACCTCTATCTTAATGTAAATAGCTCTGAAGAACCTTAAACGTTATTCTGGATCTTAGACCAATTGGAATTTTGTGCAGATTTTTCTTCAAAATAGTGCCACGCGGTATAAACAACTGCGTTGAACGTCTTTCGATATTTCAAGACTAGCTCCAGAATCTTTACGAACGCTCTTTATATCGCTCAAATTTGGTCACCACAATGATGAATTGCCTCATCAGATGTTGGAACATTTTGATCAAAATAAAATTTGTAAATTTTTGTGAATTATTGACCGGCCTTTTTTCAAATATAGTAGTATTCTATTATTAAATCTCGCAATCTTTATGTACCCTACAACTAAGATCCATTTATTCCTTGCCACACCATCCTCATTTTCACCTCACCTATATCCTGGGGACCACAATGGATCCATTGATATCCGAGTGAGATGATGCAGCTTGCCGTATTATCACCCCTTCTAACCTAACCTAATCTGTGTTTCTAAAATAAATAATAAAAATAATACAAAATAATTCGAAAATATCTATAAATTTGCATAGAAAATGGACTTTTTGCAATATTTACTATGCTGTATTCTTAGATAGGTCTGCTTAGGCTCTCGGAAATTACGCCAGATGAAATTTCGCCTAAAAATTTGTTTGCGAAAAATGCCAGATAAATTTTGTTTGTTTTTCTAAAACAAGAAAAAATAGAACAGAATAGAATAGAATAGAATAGAATAGAAAATCAGAACAACTTTTCTGAACCATTTGTTAAAATGGAAAAACAAAAGAAATAAAAAAAAAAAAAAAAAACAGAAAAAAAAAAATTGGAAGTCATAATGGGTCGGCCTCAGCAGTTCGAAAACACCTAGATTTTTTTAATTACCTTTTTTTGCCTGTCTCTGCGGTCACAACTTGCCTTCTGCAATTTATCTATAACCTTGTAAGATCACAGTGTTCAGTTAAAATCAAGTATAGTTAGATTTTTGTGATTTCTTTGAAAAACAGTTCGTAGTAAGTACGATTCCAGAACTTCTTGTTAAGTATGGGATCCTAAATGTATACCATGTAAACTTAAATTCCCAATAGCAGCTGTAGGTACAATGTGGAAAAAAAATCTTATTCAAACGAAGGTACGGAATTTCATTCCAATTCAATTTAAATCTGAAGAAAAAATTAAATTTCAAAAATGTCGTTTTTTGTTTTCTCAGAATTGTTTCTCTCATCAGAATTAACAGGGAAATAAATTCGGCGAAAAAACAAATTGAAAATACGTTAAGTTCTCAGAAAAATTCTTGAGAATTAAAAAATATTATTACGTGATTTTTGATCTGCTTTTAATTGAAATGATTGATTTTGTATTTATTTTATTTTATTTATTTAAACTGAGAGTTCATTCCGTATTGGCCTTATTGGATTGTCGCTTTCATGAATTGAAGTGAAGTTCGTTTTTCATAAGCTATTTTTCATGGGATAAATTAATTCTACAAAATTGTCTTTAGGATGTTTTTTTTTTTTCAGTTTAATCGGAGCTTTCGACTACGCACAACGTGCTTAACCTCTTAAGTTCTCTCTATAACTATTATCACCATTACCAAACGCGAGCGATCGCCTGATTCCGGGGGCAGACAGTTGTCCTCGGATAAAAAACTTCGTACCGTCATGTCTAATACAAGTGGTCTTCGAAACAATTCTTTTTTTCCTCTCCAATGTCATCCGGACACTGACAATAGTGATGAAATGGATGAGATAAATTCACCCATTGTTGAAAAAAAAGTGTATGTGCCGCCAATTAAATTGTTGCAAAAACCCCCCGAATATGTTCATACGATAATGAAAGATCTTAAAATATCTAATTACTCAATTAAGAAACTATCTATCGGCATAAAAATCATTTGTGAATCCATTGATTCGTTTAATGCTGTTCTTAGGCAACTCCATACAGACAATTGTCAATACTTTTCACATGATTTAAAAAGTGCAAAAGCCTTTAAAGTCGTTCTCTATGGCTTAGGAGGCATAGATGAAATTCAACTTAAAAATGAACTAATTAGACGTGAACTTAAGTGCGTTGAAGTTAAAAAAATCATTAAAAACTATGAACACTATAGTGACACTTTCTATATTATCTCTCTTGAAAATGGTTCAGTTAAATTAAATGATCTAAAAAAAAATCATCGTTCGATACTTCACACCCAAGTCAACTGGAACTATCAAAGAAAACTTAAAGGCAAGTTGACTCAATGTCACAACTGCCAAATGTTTGGCCACGGCGAAAAAAATTGCCACATTAAAACTTATTGTGCAATCTGTGCCGGGTCACACAAAACAACGGAATGCAACAACACATCTTCGCTTAAATGTGCCAACTGCAATGGAAATCATAAATCCACCGATCCTATCTGTTCAAGTAGAGCATCATATTTGGAAATAAAAGAAAAAAAATCATCTCGTAGTAAACCAAACATTCTACAAAGAGCGTTCACTGCTCATACGCAAACTCCATCACAAAAACCGGTTTTCTACCACGGGTCAATGACTGACTTTCCATCGCTTCCCACACCACACGGCCAACGAAGAAAGGTGCAGAACAGAGATTTTGCGAGTTCAAGCACCCAACAACAAACAACGAACAGTGCATGGGATAATAGAACATGCGCTCCCGCACCTTTTGTTTCTGCTGCTGTTCAAAATAACAACTCATCAAACGTCAACACGTCCAACAACACTTCATCTTTATTTTCAATTGAAGAGCTTAATGCTCTATGTATGGAAATGATAACCAATTTATCCGTATGTAAAAACAAAATTGATCAGTTCAACGTAATCGCTCATTTAGCTACTAAATTTCTTTTTTCTCATAATGATAAGTAACATGTTAAATAACCATTTAAATATTATAACTTGGAATGCCAAGGGAATACGGAACAAATATTTTGAATTTCTTAATTTTTTAAACAGCAACAATGTTGACGTTGCTTTAGTAACTGAAACTTGGCTAACAAGTGAAGTAAGACTTCCCTCTTCCGACTTTAAGTGCTATCGGGTAGATAGAACTGAGCAAAAGGGTGGTGGAGTTGCTATTCTAATTAGGAGATCAATTCAACATTCGCTCTTACCTATTATAAAAACTAGATCTGTGGAAAACATAGGTATATCAATTAAACTTAGGAATAGTAATGAAATAAAGGTTTATTGTGTATACTTTCCGGGTGGATCCTCATCGGATTCTAAACGTAAGGTGCTCAAACGTGATTTCAAAGAATTATTTGCTATGAACGGAGAATTTTTACTTGGTGGCGATTTTAATTGTCGTCATAGAGATTGGGGTTGTACTAGAGCAAATGCCTGGGGTAATTTATTGTCAGATTTGTCCCTGGTCTTACCAATAAATATTTTGTTCCCTCCTAGCTTTACATATTTCCCAGCTGGTTCTCGTGGTTCACCGTCTGTTCTTGATTTGTTTATTACCAATATCCCTAGTCAAATATCACAACCAATTTCTGTTAGTGCCTTAAGTTCGGATCATAACCCTGTTTTTTGTCGTCTACCTTGGTCGGGAGAAAAAAAAGTGCAATATATACATCAATTGAATAAAGCGGATTGGAAATGTTTTCAAACAAGTTTAAATATGAATCTGCGAAACGTACCCACTGAGCTTGAAATCATTTCTTCCAATAATGATGTAGATTGTATTGTTCAAGAATTTACTCAAACTATTTTGTCTTCATTTGATAAATGCGTACCCAAGGTATTAAAAAAAGATGATTTTAAAACAAAAAAACTTCCTGTTCATACTTTAGAACTCATTAAAATGAGAAACATACATAGAAGAAGTTGGCAGAAATATCGCCAGCCTTTCTATCAAAATATGGTTTCTCACTTCAACCAGTTAATTTCAAAAGATATTTTTAGACTTTGTAATGAAGAATGGAACAAAAAATTAAAAGTTCTTGATAAAAATGGAAAACCATTTTGGAACATAATAAAAATTGTTAAAAATAAAAACAGGAAGATTCCATTTTTGAAAGATTCTGGACGAACGATTTGCACGGATGTAGATAAGGCCAATTTGTTTGCTAGGCACTTTTCCACAAACCACTTGGTTTCTCAACATCTAGGAGATAAAGACACGGAAATTTTAGTAGAAAAAGAAATAAAAAAGTTTGATGCTTGCCAGGAATTGACTCCTTCTTGTGCATTTGTTGCCGATGGAGATATAAAAAGTATTATCAAAAGTCTTAGAGTTAAAAAAACAGGAGGGTTAGACCAAATTAAAAATCTTTATTTAAAAAATCTTTCAATTAATGGTATAAAATATCTTACTTTTATTATAAATGCCTGCTTGAAATTACAATACTTTCCGACCACATGGAAAATGGCTAAAATTATACCTATTGCCAAAGCTGGAAAAGCTACTGATATTGCTAGTTTTTATAGGCCGATAAGCTTGCTTAGTAGTATTAGCAAAGTATTTGAAAAGGTCTTAAAAGAACAAATCTTAAAAACCATAAATAACGAAAAATTATTCCCTGACCAACAATTTGGATTCAGAAAGTCTCATAGCACTTCCCATCAGGTTAAACGAATTTGCTCTCATATCAAATTAAACCGCGCTCAAGGAAAATCAACTGGAATGGTTTTATTAGACATAGAAAAGGCCTTTGATTCCGTGTGGCATAAAGGGATTATTTATAAGATGATAAAATTTAAAATTCCACTATATTTATGTAAAATAGTCCAAAGTTTCTTGTCCGATCGATGTTTTATGGTTTTTGTGGACTGTGGAGTTTCTTCGTTAGTGAATTTTAGCTATGGTGTACCTCAAGGCTCCGTTCTTGGTCCAACCTTGTATAATTTATTTACATCGGATTTCCCTATCATCCCCAATTGTGAATCAGCAATTTTTGCAGATGACACAGCCATATTTTCTTCAGACAAGCTCGCTCTCAATGTTGAGAGGAGTTTATCACAGGCTGTTGAAATATTGCAGACATATTACAATAAATGGAAAATCAAATTGAATGCTGAAAAATTTCAAGCTATCTTTTTCTCACGAAAAAGAAAGTCTTGTTATTTACCTAGCAGTAACCTTAAAATTAATGGAAAAGATATTGTTTGGGAAAACTCAGTAAAATATTTAGGGATACACCTCGATACTAAACTAACATTTAGTCAACATATAAACAACACCTTGAAAAAAATAGGCATAGCTATTAAATTGCTTTACCCCTTCATAAACCGCAATTCCACTCTTACAAACGAAAACAAAATAATAATATTCAAGTTGATCTTCCAAGCAATTTTGCTCTATGGTAGTCCTGTATGGGGAGGTGCAGCTCTATGTCATATAAAAAAACTCCAGATTTCTCAAAATAAATTGTTAAAAATGATGCTAAATCTGCCCTGGCGTCATTCGACTATAGATCTTCATGAAAGAGCGAATGTTGAATTGATTTCTGAAAGAATACACAAACTCGAAGTCAACTTCCTCTATAGCTGTGATTCATCAGAAAATCCACTCATTAAAATACTTTGTAACCAAAATCTGTGATAAATATTTGTTCTTTCCGATCAATTTATTTATGTTTGATTTCTAATTCCATTGTTATTCTCTTTTTTATTATTTATTCGTTCTATTTATTTATTTGTCTATTTATATATTTATTTATTTATTATTTATTTAATTATTTATATATATATTTATTTATTTATTGATTTTTTTTTTTTTTTTTTTTTAATAGATTTATTTATTTATTTTCCTTTAATTAATTAATTAATTAATTAACTTATTTATTTATTTATTTATTTATCTGATTTTTCTATTTATATATTTAATTATTTATTTATCTTTTTATTTCTTTATTTGTTATTATTTTGATTTAACTGTTTATTTATTTATTTATTCAAGTATTCAATTATTTATTTATTTGTTATTTACACATTTATTAATATTTTGTGTTATGTTCATTTATTCATTTGTTTAGCCGTTCACTTATTTATTTTTTTTTTTATGTATTTACTTGTATATTAATTTATTTATTTATACATATTGAGTTTTGTTACTCATTTTTTTCTTTCTTTAATTTTTTTGTATATATAGCTATTATTGAAATGTGTTGTTAGTTATTTTTCTAACATTGCTATCTAGTCATTTCTATTTTTTTTTTTTTTTTTTTTTTTTATCTTAATTTAAATTGAAGGTTTTTAAAGCATTTTCCTTCAGATAAACCATTGCCCAAATGAAATTCCTAGCATAATTACGATAATGTTTCAGTTGTAAGATAAGTTAAATCAAATCTCTGAATTGTAAAATGAGTGGTTACATAGCCTTTAAATTGTTTTGCGAAATAAAATATCTATATAGGATGTTTTTTTTTTCTATTTTGCGTATCTATTTAACAAGAAGGTTATAACCCATTCCAATGTAAGCGTGTTGTTTGCCTGCAGGAATACAATATTCTGTCAAATCGAATAGCTAAGCTAAGATGCATTTCTTTATGACAAGATAAAAGTCCTCTTGGAGGAATTGTCACTTCCTCGTAAGAGGTAGTAGTTGATTTTATGTTGTTTTTTTTAGGTGGACGAGGTTGGGCGATAGAACCCAGACATTCAGCATGACAATCCTTTGCACTAACTATAACGCCACCGGCTACTACAAATTGTAATACAGTCGACTCTCCCTAAGTCGTACTTTCCCTAAGTCGAATTTCTCTCTAACTCGTACTTTTTCGACATATTTTAACATTCCCTTCAATTTTCCATACAAAAACCATTCCCTAAGTCGAACTCCCCCTAAGTCGAACCTCTCTCTAACTCGAACACATTCTCTTGATTACTGGCACCCCTTTAGTCAAATTTTGTTTAGTTTTGGAAATGTTAATTGGAAAGACTTTATGGAAGTCGATGATGGTATCGTGACTACCGAAGTACCTGCAAATGAACTTCTTTCAGAGGAAATAAATTCTGAAAATAACCCAAATGAAAGTGAAAATGAAGAAGAAGAAGAATCCGAAGTAGTAAATCTAGAAATGGCAAGTAAAATAAAAATTGGGAACGCTATTGAAATTTTGCAATCTGCAATCGAATTATCAGATAATGTACCGGATAAAGTTCAGAAATGTCTTTTTTAACTTGACTCATTTTTTAAAAAAACAGAAACTCCACCTGTGATGAAAAAATCAAAAATAACCAATTTTTTCAAGTAATATAGTAATAGCAAAAAGATTTTTTTTATTTTATATTTTTGTTTTGTTTCGATGAATTCATGCCTTATTTTATTATTTTTTTTTTAAATAAGCAAGAAGCTATATTTTTCTTGTTAACTTTTTGTAAGTATGTATATTAAATCTTTCTCTCTATAACTCGAATTTTTCCAAAACTCTCTCTAACTCGAACAAATCTTGGTATCCCGTGAAAATGAAAAAAGGGAGATTCAACTGTATTAATTACAAAACTAGACTATAAATTGCAATAAAGTTTGTAAAGCTTGTATAACAATTATACAGTGTCGTACGATGCATACAAATAATTGTTATACTTACAGCCGATTCTCCCCAATATCATTGATACCTCACAAGTCACAAGAAGAGGTGAAATTAATCTGACTTTTTTCGAACGGTTGCACTCACAATGCCATACCATACTTTTTTGCAAATCCAGATATCTTTTCTTTTATTTTATTTTTAAATGATGTTGTTTTTGTGGACAGTTCCTGCTAAATTAATTGTTAAACTGAAAATTGAAAAAATTAAAAAAAGTCGTTCAAACTAATTTTTTTCAAAATTAGTATTTTTGTTTTTAATATTCAACGTTCTTATTAATTTTTAGTCAAATACCAAAAACCAAAAATGTTAAAATCTCTTCTAGTTCTTTAGGTAATTGAAAACAATAGAAATAAAATTCCCTTAATTTGACTCTAATCCGTTGCTTAAGTTGCTCTAAAGATCCTATATTTCCACTACGTATTTTCCCAAAAAGTACAAGACATTTAAGCATCCGGTTTTCTGTTTTTGACTAAAAACTAATAAGAGCTTTGAATTAAGAATACAAAATTAGTACTTACATTACGTAATTTTTTGAAAAAAATTAGTTTGAAATTTTGCTTTAATTTTTTTTCAAAATTTTGAGTTTGAAAATTAATATTTCAAAAACTGTTCCTTAAAACAACTTTGTTTGATAACAAAACAAAAGAAGAGATTTCTGGCTGTTAGTCTTTTTAAAGGGTCCGCCAAATAACTTCTTTTTTTTTGAAAATGGCGCACAACATCGAGTTAGGCTTCGGCTGTGTGGCAACTAGCGCCGTCCTGTTGAAACCAAATGTTGCCAATATCCTCCTCTTCAATTTTTGTGAACGAAAATTCGTTCAATATGGCCCGATAACGATCGCCATTGACTGTTACGGCCACTCCTTGCTCATTTTCGAAAAATGAAAGTGACTCGTTTTGGGTGTATCGGCTTTTCAATGTATGCGTGTGGGTTTTCTGTGCCCCAAACGCGACAATTTTGCTTGTTTACTACCCGCCAAGATCAAAATGAGCTTCATCTGAAAAGATGATTTTTTTTTTGGCAAATTCGGCATCTTCTCTAAGTCGATCGCAGGCCCACTAAGCGAAGCTTATACACAACCATATTCGTTCAGCGGAAGGATAAAACTAATTATTTGTCAAATCAGACATGAGCTAAGTGTTACCATTCACGAAATAAGCACTAGTTGAAAAAAAAAATATGTGAGTGCCGGGACTCACGGTTAAATATGTGTAAACATCAACGTTTGTCTAAGTGCCTAATTTTTGTTACTGAACGTCATCAAAAGAAACATATTGAATAATTAACACTACATTACCTATCTACAGGCAGTGCTTAAAAAGCTTAGTGTTGAAAGAACGGCAGCGAAATACCCAGTGGGAGAACCGCTGTATCGAAATTTCCAAGCACTAAAAGGCTGGTGGTGAAGTGTCCAACGAACGATGAAGGTTCGGTACTGAAAGGTCCTGCTTCGTAGTTCACTCTCAACCTTAAGATGACTTCACATTACACATGGTTATTGTTCATGGAATCACTCTCTGAGCATCGACAAACAACAACTGTCAGCGGAGAGCACTAAAATCGTGGTTTCAATTCAATGACACCGTACCCAAATTCCAAAGGAACTTAATGGTTTGACTGACAGGGGCCGAATTAAAATATCCAGTTAGAACTGTCAACGAACTTGCAACCCTCTTTCCATCGAGTAAAACTTACAAAAAGTTCAATCTTAATTTTATACTGAACGAACCTCAAATGAATGTCACTATGAGATAGCCGGCGAATTATATATCTTGAGTTTTTAGAATATTTAGTTGCAGTTTTTGTCAGTTGAAATCACTAAAATCGCAGTTTCAATCGATTGACACCATTAATCGCCTATGGAATTGGACGCTTATTTGTAATGAATGTTAACTTTGTGCAAGTAGGTAGCCGATAACTCTGCAATTTGTTCAACCTCAGCTATCTTGTATATCACAGCCTACAAATTGCAAGAAGAAATTGCATCGTTTAAAAGCAGTATAATGTAAACGTAGAATTTAGGTTCAGATTTGTATCACTGAACGCACCCGATATCCTACCATACCTACAGCCATTGATCTACCATACCTACAGTCAATTGTCAATCTCTACAGCTGACTATTATTATTTTTGTTTTGATTTTGTTTTCTTTTTAATTACTAGTGTCGCGTCCATTTTGTTCGGGGAATAATTAAAAATTAAAGAAAAAAATATAAAAATATAAGTGTTAAAATGATAAAATCGTCGGCGCTAAAAACAATTTGCTTTCGTCGTTGGCAAAAACAATATAAATGAGTAGTCGCGATAAAGTATAATCTAATTGTCGGTCGCGTTAAAATCAATTTGTTTCGGTCGGGGAAAATCAGATTTCGTAACGTAACGTGCTACAACGTAAAGTGCACGACGTAACGTTGCACACGAACGTTCACGTTTTTTTTTCCCTCTACCGCCAGCATAGATGTTTACACATCAAAAAAACATTAGATGGCGGACCCTTTATATTTAATTAAATACCAAAGTTTATACATGCACACACTTAAGTCTTCTAAGCTGATACATAAAACAATTTAATATGGATTTTCTGTACTCAACAGGACGTGGTGAATACAAACTTTACACCCCAAATCCCAATAAATAATCATCTTTCCTGATTTCAATGTTTTAAATCCACCATCTTAAATCATAATAATCCAAAAATTTTAAACATTAATCTCGAAAAATGTGTGAATTCTGTGTGTCTATACTCGAAAACATACATGAATCGAAAATACCACAAATAAGGGTCTTATATTTTTTTACCACCATGAAACGCCGACACGTCTTAACTTTTCGGTGTATAGTACCACAAACTGAGCAAAAAAAAAAACTTTAAAGAATTTAAGGTCATAAAAGAAATTTTAAAGTATCGAGCTATAAGAGATAGTTAAAGTGCTTATACGTTCTATCAGTCACATTTGCTCTTTATTCCGCCCTAGACGTCCAAACTTATTTTAACAAATGATTTAAAAACAAAACTTCGTCATGTTAGGTAGCCGCATTTATATAAATGCGATTATTTTGGCCTAAAAACGTGACCTCTTGCCCATTGCAATGAAATTCAAACATTTCAATAAATGTAATAATTGTTTAAATCCCTAAACTAACTCTTCCGAATGTGTCAAATTAAATTAAGTTTTCTCTTTAAAATTCCAATCTCGAATTCTCAAAACGTGGCATTCTCTGTATTGGAAAATATACATTCAATTTGCCAATTCTTAACTCGTAATATTATTTGAACACACGACAATGACGATGGACCAATGGACATATGAACATGTGTACAAACCTATCTACACATATTTTCGTCTTTTTTGTTGTTGTTGTATCCCGCCTGAATGCTTGACAGGATACTGTTTAGAGCCATTGCATCGTCCGCACCTCATACCTGGGATGGACTCATGATGATGACAAAAATGTCTAACACGTGAGATTCCCATAGGAACCTAAATGCTGCCAACACTATAGCTACACCTTGGATGGGTATCTATAGGTATATGTGTCTGACTGTTGTGTCATCATCCTTTTAGCTATAATATACCGGTATTTCCTTCTGCCAACATTGTTTATGTCAAGTTAAAAATTTGTTAAGCTTTTGATATTTTAGTTCGGAATGAGCTCATGTCCTATGTTTACTCAAATAGGTATAGGTTTATGACGTGTGTTGTGTGTGGCTGTGTAAAGGGTTCTGCATCCGGACATGTCAAGAATAATAATAATAATAATCAATGTTTTTGGCCAATACGAGACAAGCATTATATATCGAAGTTTTGGTCATTGGCGTGTATGTAATTGTGCAATGCCAGGACGACCATTTGTGGATCACGAATGTATGATGTCCTGTTGTGAAAAACTATACTTCCAGGAGGACTTAGATATTCTAGCCATTAGGCAGAATTCTCTAGATTGTTTGAGTGGAATAACTTACATTTCAACATTTTCATGGCATAGGAATATTTCAGAGAATTCCTTGCTATAGGAACTCTACTTTGTGTCGTCTGGCTTGGAAAACAATGTTTAAGGAAGACTTGCAGAGACAATTATATTGCATACTTTTGGTAAGTAGGTAGTAGTACCAATGAAGCCGATGAATGAGTAGGCCAACGTTCTTTCCTTTATTGCGTAAAAATGTAATAAGCTCTTCAAAGGAATTTTGTTTTTTTTATAAACTACATGTAGGTACATACATACATATCCTGGACTTTTGTTTCCTGCTGATAGTAATTAATAATATTTCAATGGAGAAAATTGGAAAAGATCATTTTGGTGCTTCCAATATTCAGATCTATACTTCACGTTTGTAAGTAAAAAATAAATAAAATTAAAAAGTAACCGATGATAAAAGAATTCCTGTTTCGCTACAACAGGTGGCATTATTTCATCAATTAAGTTAATTAACTGTAAACAAAAGAAAGAATAATGTCTGAAGGACAACACTAAAAGGTAATTGTCAAACGCGAGGATATTTTATTTCTTTCTCAACAAAATGACATCAATGTCAATATTATAGATTAATACATTGAGTTTCTTTGTGTTGGTTAAGTTAAATCGAGGAAACCAATTATAGGGCATATTGACTGTCAATCAGATGATTGTATAGCAGATGATATGGTACCTGACCCGTAGGTTCCAATCATTTATGTAGATCTCTGTATGACTTTATTGGGAGGAAGAATTAAGATTTAAAGGGGTTTGTCCCGTATTCAATGCGGGTGTATTCTTGTATCTATCTTTTTCGAGGAAATTTTAACAACGAAATAGTAATTACTGTAAGGTTTTGGTATTTTATTATCCTAAGTATTTAATAGGCACACGACTGGGGTGGCAAAAATTTTCTCTAATGTACGATCACACTGTGGTTTAAAAAGTCTGATTTTCAAAGAAAATAAATTCGTTATGAAAGATTTTGTTTTATGATTAATGGCGAAAAACTTTTATAACTATTATAAATTGGCGTTTCTCTAGTCTCGTCTTAAAAATCAACATAATTGGAAACATTTTTGAAATTGTTTTTCCACCAACGCGATGTATACAATACACATCTGATATTTTTTTAGTAAACAAAATAAAAAATTGTTGAATTAGTTGTTTAAAAGAATAATAATTATTTATTCATACATTTAAAAAAATGTATATGTATCTAGTAATTAAAACCAGGCATGTTCACTATTTCAAGAGAGAAGCTCAAAAGGTTTCCCAAAGTAGAATTTGATTTAAAATTAGATAATATTTTGTTCGGTTTAATATTTTAGTAAGGTAAAAAACTTTATTATTCATGAAAAAAAAATATATTTCATTACAAACATAGGTAGGTACCTAATTTACATAGAGATATTTTTTTTAAATAAGAATTCAATTTTAGAAAAATAATTTGTCTTTTTTGTTTTTGTTTGTAAAAACAAACTTCAGCATTTGAATGAATTTGTTTTTACAATTACTGAATAAATGCCGACACTCTGGCGAAAATTCCTACAAAATTAATTAGCGACACAATAATTGTTCTTTTGTTGATTTTTAATTTTATTTATTAAGAGTATCCAATTTGTAGTTTGTCCATACAATTTTAGGTAAATTTTAGTTTAATTAGATCATAAGAATTTTTACTTTACTAGTTATAAGTTTTAGATTTAAGATTCTCAAACAAAATCAAAAAAATATGCACGACTTGATCGCACGAACTTGCTCTTGTGGTTAAATACCTACTGTGTGTAACCCCACATTTAAGATGCACATTTAAGATGCATGATGTATATATATTTAAGTAATAAAAATTGATTTTTTGCATTATTATTTAAACTATTGAGAAGCATCAAATTATAACAAAATCGGTCTAACCATGGCAAAGATATACGCGAATAGCTCAAAAATAAGACAATTTCCTCAAAAAACGTGGAATACCTAATTCCGTTATGTGAACTTTGAGAACAACCTGAAATGCAGTTTTCTTACAATTGACTTGGTTATTACAGGTACGAAGTTTGATCAAAATCCTTAGAGCCGTTTTCGAGAAAATTTGAAGAAACCAAAATATGGCAGCTACCCGTTTTAGTTGAGCTAAAACAAAAATTCGAATTTCCCTGCTAGGGAATCACATAAAAATGCTCTGTACCAAATTTCATGCAAATCCGTTCACCCGTTTAAGCTCTAGCTCAAATTACAGTGGACGCACCGACGCACAGACCGACGGACGGCATGACGAAACCCACTTTTTCGGACTTCTCGATTATCGTAGTGTTAGTTTTTATTATAACCTCGAATTTTTTTTTTTTACACGAAACCAATACTTGCCCTATAGCGCAGGTAAAAAGAAGAAGTTAACTTGCTGATGGCCAAAAAGAGAATGACAAGGCGGTTGGCTGTTGGACAGACGTGAAAAACCGGTGTACCAACTTAACAAAGAGAAAGTTGACACGTGAAAAAAACCCTTGTACCAACTTTCGCGCAAGAAAAATAGAACATAGAAAAGGTTCAGATCTGTGCTAAGTGCTCAGTTTACACGGGATGTTTATGATCTGAACAATTACAATATATCATAAGAGTTATCATACACAATTAACTTGTGTTATACTGGGTTTGTCTACTTTAGTGACTGAATGTATAATCCACAGTTGACAAAACTGTACACAAATTGAAACTGGAATATTCTTTTTAAGTTCTGAAAAAACTATGTGTTCACTATATCGAGAGTTTTTTGTTCACTATTTAGAGTAATCTGTATAAAATTTGGTGTGCTCACATTATTAGAAAGTGAACTCAACCAAGATTCACTATATCGACCGTCTACTGTATTATAAATATGTAGTAACAAAAATAGGTATATGAATATTTTTTTTTTTTTTGAAAATATTAATATGCAATGTTTTTAAGAATTTTTAGAAGCTTTTCCTTTACATCAATAGAATGAATGGTGATTTTTTAGCTGGTTTGGTTTTGGCAACACTGGTTTTGACAGCTGATGTGTGTTTAGCACCTTGTGTCACTGTCAAACAGCTTCAGTTTGGTTTGCAATTTAACCATGGATCGTCTTACAAATGAACAACGCTTGCAAATTATTGAATTTTACTATCAAAATTCGTGCTCGGTTCGAAATGTTCATCGCGCGCTGCTTCCATTTTATGATCGGCATTCTCGACCTTCTGAGCAGTCTATTCGGAAGATTGTGACCAAATTTCGCACCAAATTTACTTTGTTGGACATTAAACCACCAACACGTTTACGTACTGTGCGTAGTGAAGAAAATATTGCGGCCGTATCAGCTAGTGTGACAGAAGACCGCGAAATGTCGATTCGGCGCCGTTCCCAGCAGTTAGGCCTTTGTTACAGCACTACGTGGAAAATTTTGCGGAAGGATTTGGGCGTAAAGCCTTTTAAGATACAGCTGGTGCAAGAACTAAAGCCAGCCGACCTACCACAACGCCGAATTTTTGGTGAATGGGCTCTTGGAAAGCTGGCCGAGGATCCGCTTTTTTATCGAAAAATTGTGTTCAGCGATGAGGCTCATTTTTGGTTGAATGGGTACGTAAATAAGCAAAATTGCCGCATTTGGAGTGAAGATCAGCCAGAAGCATTGCAACAGCTACCAATGCATCCCGAAAAAGCCACTGTTTGGTGCGGTTTATGGGCCGGCGGCATTATTGGGCCATATTTCTTCAAAGATTATGCGAATCGCAGCGTTACTGTCAATGGTGAACGCTACCGAGCGATGATAACAAACTTTTTTTTGCCCGAAATGGAAGTTCTTGACTTGCATGATATGTGGTTTCAACAAGACGGTGCCACATGCCACACAGCACGCGAAACAATGGCGCAATTGCGAGGCGAGTTTGGTGAACAGTTAATTTCACGTTTCTGGCCGGTCAATTGGCCGCCTAGATCATGCGATTTGACACCATTAGATTATTTTTTGTGGGGGTATGTCAAGGCTAATGTCTATAGGGACAAGCCCGCTTCGATTGACGCACTGGAAGCCAACATCCATGCATTCATTCGTGAGATACCGGCCGATATGTGTGAAAGAGTATGCCAAAATTGGACTCAGCGGATGGGCTACCTGAGACGCAGCCGCGGTCAACATTTGCATGAAATTATCTTTAAACATTAAATTGCAAGGTTCAAACTATCGATTCAAATAAATATTTCATTCATTTTTTCGAATTTTTTGTGATTTTTTTTTAAAAAAAGTTCTAAACCTCTTAAAAAATCACAAATGTCAAACGAAAATAAAAGTAATTTTTCAGGCAAGTCTCTTGTATGGTTGTCCCATTTGGAAACATTTAGCTAAATGTCATCTACAAAAGTTGCAAATT
The DNA here is from genome assembly GCA_932273885.2 of Leucozona laternaria. Taxonomy (NCBI): domain Eukaryota; kingdom Metazoa; phylum Arthropoda; class Insecta; order Diptera; family Syrphidae; genus Leucozona; species Leucozona laternaria. The sequence goes on along the minus strand of OW026368.1, from coordinate 86,293,102 downwards.
TCTCAAAATATATTCCTAAAAATGATGCTTGACCTTCTTGGGCATCACTCGACTTCTGATCTCGATCTCCTCCATGAAAAAGGAAATGTTAAATTGATTTCGGTAAGAATTCAAAAATCAACAAATTTATTTTCAAATCAGCTTAAGCTTACTGAGAATATTTTCATGAGCCAACTAAATAATAATCAATCTTAGTATGATTTGATTGTTACGACGAACCTATCTGCTCCTTCAAACAGACTGTGGCAAAGAAAATTCTTGAGAAAACAAACAAATGCAAGATGGACCCTACTCGACTCTGGACTCTTGAGCGAATATCAAGAAACTTCGGCAGTGTTTTGGTCTGTGCGTCTGTGTGTCGGTGTGTCGGTGTATCTGTGCGTTCACTGTAATTTGAGCTAGAGCCTAAACGGGTGAACCGATTTGCTTAAAATTTGGTACAGAGCATTTTTATGTGATTTCCTAAAGGGTAAATTCGAATTTTTGTTTTAACTCATCTAGAACGGTTAGCTGCCAAAAAAAATATTTTAGTTTCTTAAAATTTTTTCGAAAACGGCTCTAACGATTTTGATTAAAATTCGTGCCTGTAATAACCAAGTCAATTGTAAGAAAACTGCGTTTCAGGTTATTGTCAAAAAAATTCACATAACGGAATTAGGTAGTACCACGTTTTTTTAGAAATTGGTCTTATTTTTGGGTTATCCGCGTATATATTTGCCATTGTAAGACCGATTTTAATATAATTTTGCAATCTGATGCTTTTTAATAGTCTAAACAATCATGTATTAAAAAAAATTTTAAAACATTTTTTTATAAACAAAAAAAAAATCAAACAAAAAATCAATTTTTTAGTGCTTTTGACTCTTTGAATATTTTCTCGTGTGTGGTAAGACACAGTTGTTAAGGTGGTGCATATTTTTTTTTAATTCTTTTTGTTGTTAGATTATTATTTTATAAATAAATGTATATTATATTCTTCATTGTTATCTTAATGTTATGTTTAAGTGTTTTAAATTATAACATCGGTTTTATTTATTGAATCTTCAAGGCTAAGCTTAAATGTCCCAAAATTGTGTATACAAATTATTGGTTAGAGGAAAGAAAATTAATTCTAAAGGCATAATTCAGTGTTCGGTAGATTTTATTTTAATTTTCAAAATGCAAAAGTTAAGTTTCATAATTTTGAAAAATAATAGGTATTCTATAAACTGCTCCACAAATAATGAAAAAGTTTTTCTATTGATACAAATGTAACAAGGGACAACAGGGGCATTTAATTAAAATTTAAATCTTAAAGCAGTTAAATCAAAATCTCAAAAAAGTTCGATTTGGTTAGCTTCAAAAAATTATAACTTGGCTTCTAATGCTTGGATATTCAAAATTTAAGTGTGTTTAAATAAAGCTAAAATGTCGAGCTACATTTCTGTATACAAATTATTGCAAGTTGCTGAAAAAATTCATACCTAGAGAGGTGATTGAGTATTTTTTATCATAGCCACTAAAGAGTATACACTTATACAGATACACTGGTGTTTTGCTTGCGGCACTGTATGCTGTATGCAGACATGCTGCAAATCTGGTTAAGCCACATGGGTGATGCTTTTATTTTTTTTTATGAAAAAAATCTTTTATATCTATTATTATTATTTATATAAAATTATTTCGTTTTCTTTATTAATCTGTGGGCATGTTTTGGAGCAAAAACAAACATTTTCTTTAACGGCTACAGAATTTTGTTGGTCCTAAAAAAAACAAAAAATCAGAAAATCGCCCCATCCATCAAGACTATAGTTGAACAGGAAGGCGAGCAGAATTGCGACACCCGAACTATTTTTGTTTTCCCTTTTATCGTTATATCAAGTGTCATTAAAACCTTGAGTAAATTTTTACTTGCTCAATAGGAAAAGTATAATTGATTTTGTGTAGAAAACCCTAATTTTTTTTTATTCAATAAGCGTGTTGATGAACTTGAATTTTAACTCTAACTTTTAATGGCAAAAAAACTGTAATAACTGTTGCATATATAATTGTCATTTCTCTAGCCTCGTCCAAAAAAAAAAGTCGAAGATATTATTAGAACTATTACTGCGATAGTCGAGAAGTTCGAAAAGAGGATTTCGTCAAACTGTCCGTCGGGTCACCTTCGGTCTGTGCTTCCTTTGCATATTTCATTCACCGTATTTTGAACTAAAGCCTAAATGGGTGAGCCGATTTGCTTCGAATTTGGTACATTGCATTTTTATGTGGTCCCCTGGGAGGGGACAATCGAATTTTTTTTTTAGCTTGTTATAACAGTTTTTTTTTGCAAATTTTCCCCAAAAACGGCTTTAACGATTTTGATTCCACTTTGTACCTGTAATGAATAAAGTGATTAAAAAAAAACTGCCTCTCAGGTTCTTAGCAAAAAAAATCCATTTAACGGAAATAGGAATTCTAAGTTTTTAAGAAAATAGTCTTAGTTTTGCGTTTGTCAATGGTTGAAACGATTTCAATGTTTAGAACGGTTTACTATAACTTTGCAAACTGGTGCTTCTTAATTGTTTAAATAATATTGCATTTCAAAATTTTAAAATGAAATCTTGTATACACAAAAAAAAATCAATCATAAAATACATTTTTTTTTTTGACTTTTTTTTAAATTTTCTTGTTAAAGATATCATAGCTTTATTGAACTATTGAATTATTGAATGCATCTGCAATTTGTGACTACATCAGTTACTAACCACAAGAGGAAGTTCGTGCCATACCCAGTCGTGCATATTTTTACGAATTCATAATTTGACGTATAGTACCTTTGTATGTACATAAATAATATATTCGTCCGAAGTAATAAATATGTCTACCTTGAAAAACTAATGAACTTTGATTTTATATCACAGGAAACCCCCGATTTCCAGCACAAATGAAATGTCAAATTAAAGTGGTGTTGCAAAAAAAAATTAACAAATCGTTCTTTCATTTTAAACGTATGTACGTATAGGTATATAAAAATCAAACCCCAAAGATTTAAACCCTTCCAAAAAAAGTGGTTCAAACTTATAGCAAGCAGGTATAGTCCCCTTTTAAGGTTAGAATCATGTATTTTTGTTTAGAAATTTCCCATATAAAACCTTAGAATTATTGCCACTATCAGGTAGACAACCTGTCTAATTTGCTTCCATTTGAATTCATGGGAATCAGCCCCACAGGTGAATTTCCGATATGATAACGTGCATGGTTTTTTGACCAATAGTGAAAAGAATGGAATTATTAACAAAATATATAACTATGTTGTTGGGGTGGTTAGCTGAACCTATAGCTATTATGGTACGTAGGAAGGTGAGTTTCCTTAAGATCGTCCAAAATCGATATATAAATGTACCAAGAAAGGGACGTTTTAAGTTCCTATCTCAAAACGATCAAAATACATGTTTACTTCTAAAGATAATAAAAAAAAAATTTATTTTTTGCTACCTAACAAATTGTGATACGAAATTTTAAATATGATTTGATTACCAATTTTAATAATTTTTATAGATAGATGGAAGTTATTAGAAAGTCTTTCCTCAGCTTTCTTGATTGCTTTACATATAAATTAGCGTTTTTGATAAAAAAAAACTATTTTTTGAGAAAAATCTTTTCAAATCTGGAGGTAAATTTTTGGGATTTTTAAAATGTTGAAAGGATCTATAATTTTTCCCAGTCCTCGGTAAAAATCACTGTGGTTATAAATCTATATCGCACACTTTTTTAAGAAGTAATAAGTTATACTTAACTCCTTTGCTAATACATAAATCAATTTTTAATTCTATTTTAGAAAGTGTAAGACAATTTCAAAGTCAAACTTTATTAACACTTAATTTATATTTTTGCCTGCGTTCGACATTTATGTCTGATCACCTCAGAGTTCAACACAAACGACCTTTATATATCAATTTCGAATCATTAAAAATTATGCCTCATAAAATTCCCAAAAAAAAGTTAAATAACACAGAATGAAATATATATTATAACCATCTCCCTTTTAACCAAAAGCAAAAACAACGAAAAAAAAAGAAAAATTCTTAATCCTGGCTCCAGGATGATACTAAATCATGTTAATAGTATACGTGGCCCATAAACACACCGAACAAGATTTATCCATTTTCATTTCTGAATTAAGTTTTTTTTTTTTTTTTGTAGAGTTCTTCCTCTAGCCCTCAAACACCAAAAATCTAAAAAGGAAAAACATGAATTTTAAAACTAAATATAAGAGTTAGCAGGTGTGGGTTAGAGGGGCGGGATGATGTACGAAAAAACATTTGTGTAGTTTACAACCACACTGCCGACCCTGAAAAAAAATAAATAAAATAAAAGGTAGGCTAGAATATATGTATGTATGAATGCGTTACGGTTCAAAAGGGCAACTACATAAATCCTTGTCAGCCTTTTTCGGTAAGGTAAATTTAAATCAGAAAAAAAAAAATGGATTCAACACGTTTATTTGTGGGTTAAGGAGGGGATGCAAAATGAAATCCTAAGCTTATACCAACAGATTTTTGTTTTGATATATCCTTTTAATGAATTAGTTGTATATCCAAATCCAATTAATGATACAGAAAACTCAATATTTCTTTAATATACGAACACACACTTTTTATATGTTAACAGCAGCTATTTTGACGCGTATCCTTCCTCTACTTTTCTGTGAAATTTGAATTCTATTAAAAAATAAATTAAATTAAATATCTACACAAACTTTATTCGCGGAATACAAAATTTGATAGAAATCTCATTACGATCTGATTTCGATTTGATTTGATTTGAATACCAATTCGAATAGGTATAGGCAAACTATTTCAGGGCATACGCAAGCAATCATTTGTAAACGAATTTAGGATTACTTTTTTTTTTTTAATTTTTCATAACAAATTTTCCGGCTCACTTTAAATAAATTAGATTTTCTTCACATAAAAGCTTTCATTCCAACTGTGTATTGGCTTTCACAATCACTTGATATATTTTTTTAATTGATTTCAAATCACTCTCCTGTTTTTTTTATCTCCTGTGAGGATTCTTTTTTTTTTTTTTTTTTTTTCTGGAAAAACAAAAATTCTCACGCTTCACGAATACGAAACTGACCAGAGAATAAATGTCAAGGATTCGTGGTTACGTTGATGCGAGCGCCTTTAGCATCAGACGGTTACTGGGGATGCTGAGCTATTGAATTTCCCAAAACACATTGAAGGATATTTTGGAACAACAAAAAAAAAATACTGCTCCATGCGCTCCAATAAATTTACAAAACAGCATCCACCAGCATTAAATCCTAGAGAATTCACTTGGATACCTACATACATACAAGTTCTCTGACTTTGTGCCCTGTTTTTTTTTTTTTTTTTTTTTTTTTATTTATTTCCGACTTCAAATTCAATTGTTGCTTATGATGTTCGATTTTTGGCGCCAGGATCAAAAAATTACCCTCATCCACAATTCATTGTGTCGTGTGGGTGGGTTTTTTTGTTGCTTGGAAAATTAAAGCGGGAAGTTTTCTTCATATTTCAAGCTTCCAGTTGAAAATAAATGTGGAAGATTTTTGTGGATCCCATAATAGATTTCCCCATACCCATCGCATAAGGGGAAACAAAAATGTCCTTTTTCCAATGTGATTTTGGAATACGAACATGCGTATAGGAATTTATTTCCCATTTGGGTAAATTCGTTCATAAGTTTAGTAGAGATTTTCCATCTGATTTTCTGTGTTTGTGTGTGTGTGTGTGTGTGTTCATAATCATAAGCAATAAGGACATGTCGAGATAAAACACAAAAAGTGTTTTGCATATTTTTAAAGGATGGCAGTTTAGCACGAGAGCATTGGAAGTCAAAAAGTGGTCCTTTGGAAAGTTGGTATAAGATTGAACTTCAAACACAGAAATGAATGAAATGTTATGACCATAAACGAACATTGCTGGTTGAAAAGAACTTCATGTTAAAGGTCTCGAAGAAAATTTTCACTTTGGAAACTTTAGAAGGAAATGAGGTAGAATTTCCGATTTAATATAGGAGAATAAGAGTATTGTGTTAACCACAAATAATTTGTGTGTAAATAAAGAGTTAAGGGCGTTTTTGATCTCATTTTAAGGATGAAAGGTCATGTTTCAAGTTGTTTGGCGAGTGGAAGGTGTTCACTTGGTTAGGTGCAAGGATTGGATATGTTTCATTATTAATTTTGTTGTTATTAAATTTGATGCGTGTATTAATTTTTGAAACTTTTATGCAGAACGCGGTTCACCAACAACTTTCTCCTAAAAATAAATAGTTGAAAATTAATATTCACAGCAGAATAAGGCGGGAATAAATGCACTCAGTGGATGCAAGGGTTTCGTTTAAGCCCAATGAAGGTGATGAATAATTATGTTAGTTGAATCAGTTTTTGGAGAATAAGATATAAAACAGGGTGTTCCAATTCAATACTTTGGAAAGTGTTTATAATGGACATGTTCTGAGAATAATAAATTGAACGAATACATCGCAGATACAAGGTGGCGCAAAATTAATCATTCAATTTTGTTTTTGAATTACTTTTTTACTAAATTTATAAAAAATAATTTTGAGTGATGGAAATCTTTATTTGGGCATTTACAATTTTTTCTGTTAAGTGGAAAAGATGATATCCGTCAAGTGGCTGCCACCAGTGTTAATACACATTTGTGTCCGTTTTATCGCATTTCCTAAGATTTCGGGTGGATAACTGTTCGCATTCCTGTCGAATATTCTCCTTAAGAAATAGCGATTGTCTGAGGTTTGTTGCCAAAAGCCAGCGACTTCAAGTAGCCCCAGAGAAAGCAGTCTGGGATTGGTATGGTTAAATCAGGTGATCTTGGTGGCGGGAGATTACGTAACCAGGGCCCTCATCACGTAAAACAAAAACGATTGGACGATATCGTTTCCACCATATTTGTATCTCTATCTTTTCTGTAGAAAAATAAATAAAGATAGCTATCTTCAAAACGATATCGTTCGATCGTTTTCGTTTTACGTGATGAGGGTCAAGAAAACGCTTCCTTCACAATATCCATTGTGGCTCGTGCTATGTGTGCGGTTGGACCGTCTTGTTGAAACCATATGTTCACCAAGCCCCGTTCATCCAATTCCGGCTGTAAGAAGTCGTTTACCATGGTCTTGTAGCGTTCGCCAGTAACAGTGACCGTATAACAGATGGTGTCCTCAAAACTATACAGCCCAATCACTTCTTCCGAGTGAGCGCCGCACCACACAGTTGCTTTGAGTGGATGTAATGACTCTTCATGCATCACACCCGGATTTTTAGTGCCCTAGAAACGAAGATTTTGCTTATTCACGTAATCGCTTAAGTGATAATGGCGTCTCGTCGCTCATGATGATTTTCGACACAAAATCGTCCTCTTGATTGAGAATTTCTTGACAGCTGAGTAAAGCGATCCATTGCTTGTCTATTGTTTGTAAACTGAAGCTGTCTAGTTCACAAATGTCAAATATGATTGAGATACGACGCCATTTGCAAAAATTATAACATTTTCCGCTAGGGTGATTAATTTTGCGCCACTTTGCCAATTGCTCTTATGTGTTATCATCACACTGTTTTTTTTTATGGAGCATAAAGCTATATTCATCGGATTTGAAAAATTTAAATGCACACCGGGTCGCAATATTGGCGAGACTGAATGACGTTAGAAAAATTGAAAATCATTTTAATAATTTACATTTCTTCAATGTAGGGTAGGTGAAACAAATAAGGCCCGTAACCTAATAAGGTCCAGTGCACCAAAAACGCGAAAGCCGTTGAGCAACGGAACTTTTATTTTATATGTGAGTGTCCCCGCGTATTTCTAATCCAGAAACAGTAAAAACCTTCAGCTGACGCAATTGTGTTGAATTTTGGAGCAGAAACAAGTTACTGCGAACGGGCGGAAATTTGTTTTCATAAAAAATGTGTTTTTATAAAAAATGTGGTTTCAAAATTGTTTATTTTTTCAATAATTATTTGAGTAAGTATGGTTATTAACTTTTTTCTAAATACATATTCAAACAAAATTTATTATTGCTTAGTTTCATTTTATAAACAAAAGTCTTTTACGGTCCTAAAAAGGCCCCCGAATATATTAAAGGGCCTTTTTAAGGATATGAAAAAGTGAATTTAATTTATATGTTTGCTTTTAGACAAAATGTAAGAAACTAACAAATCTATATCAAAAGAAAGCTGACACAATGATACGGAAATGAAATATAATCACCGATGTGTTTTTATTAGGTACAGCACGAGGCTTCAAGTCACAGGAAATCAGCTACAAGGATATTCAAATTGAAGACTATAACTCCTGAACTAAATAGGATCTATCCAAATGCTACTTTTTATAATAATAGTATCTACTAATTTGTACGTTATTTACTGAAGTCAAATTATAATTATTTTAATTTGTTTTCTTTTTAATAAATAATAAAAAAATATATATATATTTTGTTAAAATTAGTTGTTTTTCTTATTTTTTGATAAAATACACTTTATCTATTAGGAAAATCAAAGTAATTGATGAAAATAGTATGTAGGCCTTATAAGGACTAAGTGTACTTAATAAGGCCTAAGGCAGGGTTTTTCAAAATGCTCAAAAATGGGTTTTATTTTAGATTAAAAAAAAATAGTTAATATAACTGATGTTTATAATATTGCCAGTTCACTACATTATTTCAATAACCGTGAAATTAATTGAAGAATAACAATAAGGTGGGCCTTATTTGAGTCACCTACCCAACAATAACTATGGTACCATCAATTTTTTGAAATAAATGTTGTATGTAACATTAAATTCTACACAAAATAATTACATTTTGAGACGTGCGCAGGCTTTACGATGTCATCATTTTATATTTTAATGTACCTACATCACCACTGCAGTAAGCCACGAAAAAACATGTAAAAAGCAACTCCTTTTGTTCCTCATATCTAGGAACTGCTTAAGATATAGGTAGAAGCAAATTTTTAAGCTATGGCGTCTAATTATATAATTTTCAACAACAAAATTTTTCTTAAACTGCCATTTCATTTCAGTATGCGATTAAAAATTTAAGTTTTGAGCCTCTAGAAAAGATTTTTAAATATGGAACCATTACCTGGACTAGAGTATATATTAAGAATTTGTCATATAATGAAACTTTAGAAAAAGTTTTGTACGTGAAATATCAAAATAGAAGGCTCAGTATTTTTCTACATATTTAAGTCCCTTCTGAAATTACACCGCAAAGAAAGAAAAAAATAACTTATCTATCTAGTTTATCACTCTAGTTTATATCGCAACTTTTTTTTCAAGAACCATCAATCTTTAGAGAAAAAAAATCAATAGATTTAAGACTGGATTGGATTGAGATTCTTCAAGGTCAGCTAAAAGTCTAGAGGATAAAATAAGCTATGTAATCATTTTCAACCAAAATAATACTTTTTAAGACACATTATTGAGAGGATAGGGGAAATCTTAAGCTAATAAAATGAAAATCCTTTGCCCACAATTAAACTTGCAATCAATTTCCAAAGCATTCGGAAAAAGATTCATTAAATACCAAACTGCCTCGACAATTTAAGAAGCGATTAAGAACCCCAAGAAACAATCCTTATAATTCATTGTCAACATTGTGATACACCCCCACAATGAATGAAAGCAAAATAAACCACACACTTCTTTCCCCTCTCCTCCTGAATCTAATAACACAACAACAATAAATAAAATTAAAAAAAAAAAAATCGAAAGAAATAAAACAAAACAAACGACTTAACCCCAAACCCATAACGACAGGACGACTAACCAGGTTTAAGAATCCTATAAATACATATATAGTATAAATATATCCTTGGTGCACATAACGAAAACAAGTAGCAGTTTCGACATTCATTTTAGTTGGTGAGTGGCTTTGCAATGCTTATGGTCAATAGAGTTTCGTACAGGATTTATGTATATAGAGAAAAATAGCTCTAAAATTGGTAGTAGGTACCCAGTAGGACCACCATAACCCCCTTCGACCACCCACTTCAGCATCATTCTACAAAAGACTAAAACAACAACATCGATGAAATAAAATTAATGAGCTTAATGTTCATGCATTCCCAGAAAATTTATTGTATATTTGAATCAAAGTTATTTTTTTTGTTTTATTTTCTTTTTTTTTTTTCTTTTTGGGGTCCTTAAGAATCGAGAATTGTCTAAGTCTATATCCACAAAAACCATACACAATTCTCTGTCGATGTCTCGCATCAGTGCCATTTTTGGTTTTCTTATCTTGGAAATTGTACAACTATACTATACTTATACGGGCCTTGAAGGGATGCGGTTTCTTGCAAAGCGGGCGGTATAGGAGAGGGCGGATAAACTATTACATCCTTTTTCAAAGTTATGGTTGGATAATGGATTAAGAAGTTCCTTTTTGGGGGGAAAAACAAGGAACATCTTTTCACAGTTGCAACTTCCTTTACGGATCTAAAGATGGTGGAAGTTGCAATACTATGCTCTGGCAATCGAACAATTTTTTTTCTTCTATCTGTCTTATGTGTATTGTGTGTTTGTGTGTGTGAGTGAGTGCATGGTGCATGTATAGGTATAGTATAAAGTTAGATAATAATTCTTACTTTCGTTGTTCGACTTCAATAAATGCTGGTTTTGAGACAAAAAGGCCATTTGGGAGTGTATAATAAGAATCATCCAATTGGTCATGCCTCATGAGAATTATAAAGAGAACACAGAGGCGCATACAACATACATGTTAGGTTGTTACTCGCTCATGCAGGAATCCTTGGGGAAGTCGTCTATCTAAATAGACATTTTCGAATGCTATTTTTGATGCAATGTATAATGTAGAATAAGCAAGGAATGGGGAAGACGTCAGTCTACAAATAAAATTAAAAAATACTAAAGGGAGCAATTTTCAATTTTTACTTGTGATACAAAGGGTCCGCCATCTAACGTTTTTTTTTTCAACTAGTGCTTATTTCGTGAATGGTAACACTTAGCTCATGTCTGATTTGACAGATAATTAGTTTTATCCTTCCGCTGAACGAATATGGTTGTGTATGCGCTTCACTAAGTGGGCCTGCGATCGACTTAGAGAAGATGCCGATTTTGCCAAAAAAAATCATCTTTTCAGATGAAGCTTATTTTGATCTTGGCGCGTAGTAAACTAGCAAAATTGTCGCATTTGGGGCACAGAAAACCCGCACGCATACATTGAAAAGCCGATACACCCAAAACGAGTCATTGTTTGGTGCGGATTTTGGTCCAGAGGCATAATTGAGCCATTTTTCGAAAATGAGCAAGGAGTGGCCGTTACAGTCAATGGCGATCGTTTCCGGGCCACGGCGCTACGACACAGCCGAAGCTACACTCGATGTTTTGCGCCATTTTCAAAAAAAAAAAGTTATTTGGCGGACCCTTCATAACTTACATAGAAACGTAGATACTATTTTGCAAATAATTGATTCGTACAAACAATAGAATTCTAGGTTTTGATCAAAATTGCTGTATCGGCAACAAAGATAGAGAGAGAGAGGTTCGGGATCTTAGCAACCCGTGTGTGGGTTATTCGCAAAAAAAGTATGTCATCTGTCAAGGTCACTAAATCTTCATAAAAGATTAAATAGTTTCAGTTTTTGGTCAGCCATTGACTTTTTTTATCATTTTTAGCACCTCATTCGTGGGATATTCCAAAAAAAAAATACATAATAAACAATATAAATAAATATCCCACAGATGAAGTAGGTAGAAATGGCGGCCAACGAGCCGACTAGCTCGCTGACCCAATTAGCGCAAAGACCTCCATTTTGATACCAAAACTCGTTTGAACCTATGGTTGAGGAATGAGTTTGTGAAATAACAATCTAAAGCCCCCAGTTAGACAGCAAAAAGCCGAGTATCGTCTCAGAGCCATTTCGTCACGTTTAAGAAAGAGATCAAGTCTTTGATCTTCAGTTCAGAAAGTTCGTCAAGGTCGTCAAAGAAAGCCTTTCCAAGTGATTGTATCCTAAAACGAGCTAGGGCAGGACATTTACAGAGGTGAGTGTTGCCTTTTCCTGCTGAGTACCACAGCTACGACAGTGGGTGTTGTAAGAAAAACCCAATTTCGGCGCATGCTCTCCTATTGGCAGGTGCCCGGTGCATGTTGCAACGACCCTGGCTATGTACTGTCTTGGTCTGCACATCAGATCTTTTGTTCGAGGCTTATTGTAGGCGGACCGCATCTTCCTAGACATAACGCAGTTGCTTAGACTGCTTCACCTACGATTGGGTTTGGTGAGAAAAATTGAAACTAAATTGCCCTTCATAACTCCGAGATTAATGTAAACGCTTTCCGCAAGTGAGATATGAAGGGATGATCCTTGCCTTGCTAGTTCGAACGCCCGCTCATTTCCCTCAATGCCACAGTGACCTGGTACCCAGATAAAAGTGACACTAAGATTGATATTCAGGCTTGCGGGCTCAACCCGGCATTTCTGGATCAATTTTGAGTATGATATGGCCGCAGCAATGGCCTTAACAGCCGTCTGACTGTCTGTCGGAATTGCAGTATTTCGATTTTGATTTGGGTCTTGTTTGATTATTTTAAATGCTTCCCTTATAGCTAGTAATTCGAAAAGATTTGGAGATATTTAAAAACTCAGAGAAGATTCCTGAACCCACACCACACTCCATATTTGAGCCGTCTGTGTAGATAGTTGTGTCGAAGTCTCTCGTCGCTATGTCATTATTTCCATCCTCTCTAGATGGAACTTTAACGTTACAAACCCTCCCGATGCTTAAAGTAGGGGTGCAGTAGTCGGTTGGAGTCGAAAAAATATCATTGGGAATCAAGCTTGCTATATTGCCATGACCATAAGGTTTGGAAAACCATAGCAATTCGATTCTTCCAGTCTCATCGCGCTGCAAGATATCATATATTAAATGTGTAAATCGAGTGGCAAAAGATTCAGAAGAACGCTTAAGGCATCCGTGGGCAAGATCCTCAGGGCTCCTGTGGTTCCAACCCCACAGATGAACTTTAAAAAATCATAAAAACCTATGGCTGACAAATTACTCAAACTAGTGGATCGAATCTAGGTAGGTATACTTTTTTTTGTGAATATCTCACAAATGCTATTAGATCCCGGAGCCCTTTTATCGTTGCCTGTGTATTGTTAATTGCAATTTCAAATAAAGTAAAAAACTGTTATATCTACTTTTCCATTCAAAACCCTATACAGTTTATAATACTTAACAACAGTCTTGCTCAAAAGGTTCTAAAGAATGCTCATTAATTCATACATTAGTCTAATTGCACCCATTGTTGTTCATTTACCGAATAATATTAAAATTTAGTACCACAAAATTAAAGCAAAAAAAAAAAAAGTAAATATTGAATTGGTGTCTAGTCGAAAATGGGGCAGACCATCGTATAATTTTTGATTCAGTTTTGTACCTACTTAAAACAAGTTTTCTAACTACGCTTTCGTATACACTCAAACACAAATCAACCCAAATAGACAACTTTTATTTAATGTTTCTCTCTCGAAAGCCGAAACAAGGCTGTAAAAGTTCTTCTTCCTTTTACAACCAATAAGTTTTTATGGCAAAGACGTTCCAAGCATCAGACGTATCTATTCTTGCACAGAAAACAAAAAAAATAATAATACAAGTCGTTCAAACAAAAATATCAAACCTCCTTTTTAGACGACGGAATCAGGAAAGAAGTATAAAACTTTTATATTTTATATTAGTATATTTTATCCTGGGAAAATTTCCCAACAAAATGAGTGTAAAATTCTTTTCTTAAAAAAAAAAAAAAAAGGATCACATAGCAAAATTGACCCGTTCTGCGATTGCTAATAGAATATTAACGCCATTATCTTCTTAAACTTTCTTGTTCACCCTTCTTGCTCCACTTCCCATTCCCAATCAACCAGCACCACCGTTTGACAGCCATTTTCAAGAAATGAGAATACTGCAAGAGGCTTTTGAGATACAACGAAAAAGATACAAATTAAAAAAATCGTTTGGAAGTAATACTCTTGTAACCCATAACTCGTCGCGGAAACGAACGAATGAAAAACATCCCGGAAAGAGAACAAACACATTATCAGCAAACGCGCTAAAATGTCAGAAGCATGAGAATTTTCCAGCTTATCCCAAAAAAAAAAAAGGATATTTATATTTATTTGTTAAATGGTGTTCCTTTTGTTTCATCCGCAACCGATAAGAGTTTACGGTTGAATTTCATTTCTTAATTTGCATTTTAATTTAAAAGTTTCAATTTATACATTTTTTGTATCTTGTTCCATTTTTTTTCAATTTTTTATTTTTGTTTTGCTCTGCGTGCCACACCGTTTAGTGTGCGTTTTGAAATAAACGACTTTTGTTTGGTGCTCCTGTATTATATTATTGCCGGATAAACGATTCGACTTGTCTTGAATAGAACAGAACAGAATAGAAAAAAAAAAACACGTAAACTGAAGCAGCAAGACTATAGAGTTAATTTACTTTATCTTTGATTAAAGGGCAGCGGTAAATTTAAAAATCCAAAGATATAGCTTCATTTGAAATAACAATAAATCGTTTCAATCTCAAAGATATTTAAGTGCTTTTGAAAGTTAAGGTAAAATTAAACAATGTAACTGCTTATCACACTGTGTAGGGAATCTATATAATGATACGGCGTCACTTGCGAGAAGCATATTTTATCGCTAAATGACAGAAGGTATGAACAGAAATCTATTTTGTTTAATGGGTACCGTTTGAATAATGAAAGAGTAAATTTTGATAATAACATAATAGAGTACCTACAAAAAGTATAGTTGTGGACTATGAACGCTTGGGTCAGGTGAAAAAAGGTCCAAGGGAAAAAAGCCCAATATACATATACGATATTTTTGCATATCGTCTCCGAAAAGTGGATTTTTTTTGGAAATGTTACATTTTTATTTTCGGCATGCAAATCTTGAATTGTGTAACGGACATTACGTGATCTAAATAAAATCTATGGCTACCTACGCGATATAAATAAAAAGCTTCGGGTGTCTGAAGTTAACTCATCTTTGGAGGTTTCAGGCCAACATAGTTCAAAGTTCTTTTTGTATATTAATGGGCTTCTATATAACGTCATTTAAAATTCTTTTTTGGGCTTTATTCTTTCCATTACATGGTTTTTGATTTTTGGTTTGGATTTATACCCCTATTACATCTGACGGCACTTTAAAAGTTTTATAAAAAAGAGGAATAACGTAGCCTAATATTCTAATAAATTTAAAATAATTATGCTCACTCGGGCGTATACGTGTTGAAAATAAACATAATTACAGAAAGATTTTTTTTATAATTAACACGCACTCAAGAAGGATAATCAGTACCCTAAATATGATAAATACAGTTCTAGCAATAAGGAAAATATGTAAAAGATTATTGAATGAGAGATATCGATGCAAATCTGTTATTTGATTTTCTGGACATTACAATGCAAGGCAAAAATAGAGCTTGCAAAAGAATTCCACATTCGAGTAGTGCGGAAAAATAAAATGAATCAAAATGTACTTGACCGTACGTCCAAACTTGCACTCAAAGGTTATCTTATGGGCATTCCCAGAAGTGCGAGTATTTCGGTTGAATTGTTTAAGGGAAGGAATATAACTATACTGGCTATCTCAATTCGTAAAACTGGCACTCTGTTCGTAAAAAAGCGATAAAAAAGTGACAGGCATGAAACACGGTGCTTGAAGGACACAAACATTTCCAATATTGTTTTATCACTTATCATTTTTAGAGCTACATTATGTTCAAAGGACTAAAGTGCGTTGAAGGAGAAAATTCACAAATATTGTTGTGCACCATTTATATTACAGACTAGCTGTTACCCACCCGCTTCGCTGGGCGTAAAATTATCCTTAGCAATACCTCGTTTGGTATGATTAAACAAATTAGTTTTAAAATTTTGTAGTCAATATTTAATCGCGATTTGGTTTAATTTCATTTCCACCCAATTCATTTCAGCCTGAACGCATTAGTTGATTATTTATATTTAGTTTTTTCCTAGTTTTGTACATTCCCCGGACGCGTTTTTTGTAGGAGGATATATAACAATACCTGCCATACAATTTTATTTAGCCGTACTCAGAGAATTCATTGTTTTACACAGAAAAGACCCCTCTCAAGAGACTTACAAATTTCCGTTATCTGGGATTTTCTGTTCAAGCTTTTTCTGAGGACAAAAATTCACAGTACAGCAAAATGTCATTCTGAAAGTAAAAAAAACAAATATTGTACAGAGCTTGTCATTCAGATTAGAAGTACGGAAAACTGTCAATTTAATCGTTGCTCTTCTTTCTCTAAGTTTCTATGCAAAAAGTAAAGGATCGGACCTATGCACAACTCACAGGCATTCGGAATTCGAAGAAAAGCCACGAAGCAAAAGTAGTCGTGTAATGGGACTTTCCATTGGTAAATTCCGATTTCAATTAAAAAATTAATGTTTTTCGGTGGCGAATGGAATACGATTCTGTGTAAATATTTTAAAAAATCTTCCCCCCTTGATGCATTTTAGAAGAAAAAAATGAGCTTGATGAAGTTACCGATTCATTTGAAACCGCTTCCCTTTATTATGAACGATTATTGGTTACATATTTTGGACCCAACAAACAATAAACGCTTTGGAAACTGACTGCTGTAAATTATGTTGGTGTTAGTATATGGAAAGGCAAAAATGGCCAAAATCGGCATTTTGACAGTTCCAAATCAAAATAAATTGATTTATTTTACCTATGGAAAAGTCCATAAGAATCTTTCATTTATAATTTTTGAATTAAATTTGTTTTTAAAGAAAACAAATCAAAGGATAAACTTACAGGTAAATAAATAATTGACGTTTGTAAACTACAAGTTGAGGCAGTTTAATTTTTCCAGTTGCACAACTCATACCTTTTTTGTCTTCATTAAATATCAAACCAATGTTTCGAGATTTCAGATATTTTGCTCCGTCAGAAAGAGATTTCTTCAGTATTTTGATATTTTGAGATTACTGCAATCTCAGTATAGCGTTCTCTGCTTTCACGTCCAACAGATGGTGGTGTTTTTAAAACCTATGAATGCAACCATGAAATTATATATAACGTTCACATATGAGCTTATATTCCAAGCCAACCTCTGTTTCCAAATTTTTTGATCCACCCTCTGTAAACGTTAATAAAACAACTTCACTGGAAGCGAATTTTGAAAGAAGGCGAATCGTTAAAATATTAATCCACTTTTCTAATCCAAACTGTTTATGTTGGAGCTTTTTCAAATTGAATTATACTCTCTTCGTTTGGTTTCTTTGAAATCCTGCATATATATTGGCCTGGTTCTTTTGATTCGTATGTTTTTGTTTCTTATAATGTCCTTCATTTTGCTGGAAAATAAAGTATTTCCAAACTTTTATAGAGAAATAATATAAAGCTATGCACACACCGACGCGATGCCGGTGGCGATCATGATAACAACATGGATGCCACATTGTGATTCAATGGAACGGCACACATCTACGCGATATGTGGATTGCGGTCACGTCCCACTGCTGCGTCTAGTTACGCGACTTTAATTGAACGCAGCAAGCAACACTTGCTCGCCATATCGCACCATATTTCTATTGAAGTTGAACCTGGCAGACTGTTTTGTGAAAACTCTGCTTCTCATTCTCAAATAGGTAACGGAAATGTGATATACAAAGTTCTTTTTTTTATTTATTTTGTTTGTGATGCAATGCTAAAAATTAAGCCTTTTATGTTTTGTATAGGTATACATAAGATTCGGTTTCTTGTGTCTAAACTTCAATGTTTAACGTTTGTTTATCGCAATATCGCGTTGATGTGAGCAGATTTTTGATAGCATCTTTATCGCGCGATACATGTTACCGTGATCGCCACCGCCCTCGCTTGGGTTTGCGCATAGCTTGAAACTCTTCGACTTCGAACTTGATGTGAAATAAAAATTCTATCTGAAATTGAGATTCAGATGACATTTTAGATTCTATAGTTCTACAAGTAAGTATACATACATACATAGGTACATACAGTACTCTTTCCTTAGGCACATACAAACATTGTTCTGAAAAAACATTGAACTTTAAACGGATAGTTATACCTACGTTTTCGCTCCCCCTAGGTAATTATAGATACGTACCTATAGAATATTTGAACTGAATTCTGAAATTTTTGAAAATTACGAAAATTTCAAAAAGTTTTATATTTTATTTCCTCAATTTTTTGACAGTAAATTGAGAACTTTTTCTGATAAATAAAGTTCCTGTATTGCTTATATATCAGAATAGCGGGTGTTGTTTTATGCACAACATATCCCGCCGTTTTTTTTTCTTAAAAAAAAGTTTATATAAACACGCGCGTATTCAAATGCAATGGGGTGTCAAAATTTCAAAGCAATCGGTCAAGAACTTTGAGAGATTAGCGATTAGGAACAAACCAACATTTACATTTTTATTTATATAGATAGATCAGAAGGGAAAAAATTTCTTACATCAACGAAAGGAGCCTAAAAACTTTGTAGCGTTCTTGGCTAGTTCAAATATGCTTCCGTTCTACAGAAGGGAGCCAGCAATAAACACATACCGAAAATGGAAACTTGTTATAAGTGTCTTCGAAGCAAGTATATACCAGTCATATGTACAGTGGCATAGAGGGGGTATTTAGCATTAGGCTTCAGGCTTTGATGACAGAAGTTTTTAAAGCGTTCAATTTTACACCATGTTTAAGACAATGCGCTCGTGAGCTTACCATACGTTGCCTTTGAAGTCCCACATCTGAAGAACAAAAATGTCAATCTACAAATGAATACGAAAATCTTAGGGTACTGTCGCCTAACAAACAATTTAATTAATTAGAAGTTTTAGGCAGGAGATTGTTGATAAATATGGGAAAGATAAAAGGGGTCAAAACAGAGCCCTGGGCTGTACGAGTATTTATTTTTTGAGTTCCATATTTAAAACCGTCCATTACAACTGGTATTTATCGGTCTGAAAGGTTATTTTTAATCCAACGAAGAAGAGAGATTCATCGATACCAAATGCATGCACAATTTTCAATATGACTATTACTCAATGCCAAACGCTTTTGGATCATCATGTGCAATAATTTTACTTTCGTCAAAAGGATGTTAAGATTTATTCCATTGTTCAAAAAGATACATTTATCTTACCGTGAGATCACCAATGGACCTACTACTACGACAGCCGTACGGCC
The DNA here is from genome assembly GCA_932273885.2 of Leucozona laternaria. Taxonomy (NCBI): domain Eukaryota; kingdom Metazoa; phylum Arthropoda; class Insecta; order Diptera; family Syrphidae; genus Leucozona; species Leucozona laternaria. The sequence goes on along the minus strand of OW026368.1, from coordinate 86,273,877 downwards.
GGTCATTAAAAAAGCTTTCGTTCTTCATAATAGTTCTTAAGTTGCGGATTAATGATCCTTAGGGTGTTATCTGGCCTGCAAAGTAAAACCAACTAGAAGATTTTGGTGTGAGGGTACTGGAAAACTGGGGATCTAGCATGAAACTTAATAAAGGGTGTTTTTTTTGGACGTGTTGTTTTCAAGAAGAAATCAAAAGCATATAATTTAATGTTATGGCCAAGAATTTAGCTGTATTATAAAGATAAAGGTTTGCCATTATGTCTTAAAAAAGATTTCGGGCAAGTGGCTGCCGCGGCGGGCTCCAATAAATTCCAGCCGAGAGGCCTAATTTTCGACCAATTTTTGCAGCAGTTGGGGCCTTATGTCAGCAATAACGCAGCGAATATTAGCTTTCAAGGCGTCAATCGTCTCGGGCTTATCTGTGTTGACAAGCAATTTTACATAACCCCACATCAACATCCTCCATTTCAGGCACGAAAAAGTCATTTATCATGGCTCTATAGCGTTCCCTATTGACTGTAACATTATGGCCGGCTTCATTTTTGAAGAAATGTGGACCAATGATTCCCTCTGCCCATAGAGCACACCAAATATTGACTTTTATAGGATGTAACGGCCGCGGCGTTTCAACAATGGCTTGTGAATTATAATCACTCTAAATATGGCAGTTTTTTTTATTGACGTATATCCATTCAACCAAAAGTGAGCTTCATCGCTAAACGAAATTGAAAATGGCGCAAAACATCGAGTGTAGCTTCGGCTGTGCGGCACGTAGCGCCGTCCTGTTGAAACCAAATGTTGCCAATATCCTCCTCTTTAATTTTTGTGAACAAAAATTCGTTCAACATGGCCCGATAACGATCGCCATTGACTGTAACGGCCACTCCTGGCCCAATTATGCCTCTGGACCAAAATCCGCACCAAACAGTGACTCGTTTTGGGTGTATCGGCTTTTCAATGTATGCGTGCGGGTTTTCTGTGCCCCAAATGCGACATTTTTGCTTGTTTACTACCCGCCAAGATCAAAATGAGCTTCATCTGAAAAGATGATTTTTTTTGGCAAAATCGGCATCTTCTCTGAGTCGATCGCAGGACCACTTAGCGAAGCGTATACACAACCATATTCGTTCAGCGGAAAGATAAAACTAATTATCTGTCAAATCAGACATGAGCTAAGTGTTACCATTCACGAAATAAGTTGAAAAAAAACGTTAGATGGTGGACCCTTTATTATATACTTGCTGATCCGGCCGTCTTCGCACGGGTAGACAAACCTCTAAGCTTCGCATAAAAATTACAAAAGAAAATATATGTAGATACATTTTTAATACACTTTAACCCTTTCTATTGTTTTCGTTCTTCTTATTGATAAATATTTAAGCTACTTTTTGTGATTGAATACTTCTATACTGCGTTTTGAACCACTTTACGCTGTGAATGGCTTAATATGTAAAAACATATTTGAATCTTGAATTTCTTAAATCGGATAATTTTTTTTATTTTCACCCCATTTCACCATACAAATTTCATTAAAAAAATTTTTCTTGAAGCCATTTCCTAAGAATAACCTTTCAAACGCATCTGGGGTTTTTTAATCGGATACGTCTTTTTCATTTTACCCTATTTCACCCTACAAATTGAATTTTTCCGATATTTTTCTTCTATTTGGGGTAGAGACGAATCCAACAAATTAAAAATCATTAAAATCGGTTCAGCCGTTCTTGAATTATAAGTGTTGTAACTAAAACGACTTTGTTTTATATAAGTAGATATATATTTATATTAAGAAGATTTAAATAGAAGAACTTCCGAAATTTTTGTGTGGCAGTTTTTGAGGAACATTCTATAGCTACGTTATGTGCATTTCCTTTCTGTCTTTTAAAAAGAAATAATACAATTAGGCATCTGATCAAAACCATGATTAAAACCAAAACACTGAAATCTTATTCCAACTTCATAACTTTATGACTCGTTCACTTTACCCACTTTCACTAACATCGTTTAATAGAAATGCTTTCAAAAGCATTTATTTTTCCTGTAAATCTCAATCTCAACCCCCAAAAGGATTTTTTGCTTCTTTTTTTTCAAAACTGTAAAATTAATTTGAAAATGTTAAAACTTTTTGTCCTTTTTTCTGTTGACGTACAAAATCCTCTTTTATATCGGCACCATACTGTTCAACTCGATTCAGTGTATTTGTATGTAGAAGTATCTATATGTGTGCGCATAAATTACGAGCCAGTCACACTGCAAAGCCTTTAAAGAAGAAGTGAATTAGAAAATCTCTTAGGTAATTGGAGCATGAACGCCATATGGCATCTATTATGCAAGTGCTCCTCTTTGGAAATCTCTTTTCCCTGATCTCGTTTCGTCGTTTTTTTTTCTAATATTTTTTTTTTTTTTTAATTTTTGTATACCTAATGAAAAAGATGTTATTACCATGACGACAACGTTTTCCGACATTCCCTAACATCCGCTTTAATCCTTTTATAAAGAGGACTTTCTTTTTTTTTTTGTTGTATAAGTGTTTACCACAATTAAAAGAAAAATCATTGCCTTAATCCTTTTACTCTTAGACTATTTTTATAATATTTAAGAAATTATCCTAAGTGGCATTTGGGATTTGTTTTTCTCATTTTTCATGAATGGATAGAGGTAGATGAATTGAGAGCTTCCACCAGTTACACTCATTTAGATATAGAGACCAGTTGTCTGGAGTCTAGACTGTAATCAGGGTAAGTTTTTACTCTGGGTTTGGTTTTTTGTTGGTTTCTATTTTCAAAATAAAAGAAACCTTCGAGAAAAGAATTTCAATTAAGAGAGAGAAAATTGTTTTTTGCTGTCAATGCTATGCCTTTTACAATTAGCTTTCTATTAATATTTATTTTACTTTTTATCTTGCTGTTAGGTATAGAAAGAAGAATTTTAAGGTTGAAGAAATTTGTGAAGACACACGGTATATATACCTAAAAACTCTCGTATAGGGACCTTTCAAGGAGAACAATGACATTTTTATGTTTGAGCAGGATTTATGTGTATGGTGGGATGTTTTTAAGAAGAAAATATTATACTTTATTTTAATATTTAATTAGTTATAAATGCTCCAAGGAGAGAATATTAAACGAACAAAATTCATTCAATGATTTATGATATTGAGCTTTTGTAAATCATTTTTGACCTTCAGCCTGGCAGATTACCTTGAAATTTACGGGACAAAGATAATTCTACGCGATTACTTATAATTTTAGGAAGAAAAACAAAATTATAAAAGTTACTCTTGGAATTTGTTTTTATGTCAGGATTTATTACTTTCGTTATACCAAATATCGTCTTTTATCATGTTTTTGAAGCAATGAGAAATGCAGCTCTATACAAAAAGCAGACAAAAAAGGAGGAGAGGCCATCAGTCTTATTTTGGGAAGACGTAAATGTAGATACAAATAAAAAGTGAATTAAATATGTATATATATGACTGTCACAAAATTGCCTTCAATTATGCTATGCATTTTGCTTATTTTTTTTTAAATACAGAATTGCCATAAAAGAAGCTTTCAATTCCGACTTTTTTTTTTAAATGAAAACATTTTTAATATACAATACAGTACTACAATGATCGAGAATATACCGTCATACAGACCGTGTCTACTTTGTAATATGAGCAGACTAAACGGGTGGGCCGATTTGCTTCAAATTTGGTACAGAACATTTTTGTATGTGATTGCCTAGAAGGGAAATTCGAATTCACCTAGAACGGGTAGCTGTAATTATAGAATTTTGTGCGGCTTTGATTAAACTTTGTTCCTGAAATGCGCAAAGTATAATTTTAAGAAAACTACATTTCAAGTTTTTGGCAAAAAAAATCACATAACGGAAATAGGCATTCAACGTTTTTTTTTTTTTGAAAAAAATGGTCTTATTTTTTGGTTATTCGCCTATATTTTTGTCAAAAGTGTGGCCAATATTGTTACAATTTTCATATAAACAATCTGATGAATCTGGATAGGTAAAAAAATATTGCATTTAAAAATTTTGGAAAAAGTGTTTAAATCAATAATTTATTTTTGACACCTTGAATAACATTTACGCGCACACAATTTTACAATAGTCTTTTTCAACAGCTTTTTTATTTAGAAATAAAGGTACAGTATAGAATCTTGATCATTCGTATACTCAGAACCTCGAACACTTAACTATTTCGAAAACCTATTTTTGTACATAATGTATCATCATGTAATTCGAACACATGCCAAAATTACAGAGTATTTTTTTAGTCGGTGTTAAGAAGTGTTTTCCTAGAAATATGAGGGGAAAATATTTGAACGGTCCTTAAAAGTACCACAAGCAGACATGATTTTCATTCAAAATATTGGCTGGCAAAAAAAGTATCCGTTAATTCGAAAACTTTTATGGTTTAAATTATCGTGGTCGTACTGCAATTGATTTTCCAGCAGATTTGCATTTTTCTCGGCTTTATAATTTATAATATTTACTTAACGGGTGTGCCATCTTATATGTCGTTATGTAAACATTGAAACATTATTGGCATTTATCAACCGATTGAATTGAGTAGACAACGTCACTTCAGTAGGTACAATTTTAACCATATATCGCTTCACCACACACATTCAAAATAGTCATTCATTTTCGTTAACTCAACGTCGCGTCTCGCCTCAACAAGAACCGTCTGACAACACTATTCGTCGTTTGGCGTTAAAATTTTGTTGAATACGGGAATGTGGGAGATCGTCGATATGCCGTTCATCAATGGCCAAGACGTTCTAATGAACTGGTTGAAGCCAGGCTCGGCAGGTAGTATGGGTATAGTGTTGGTAGTAAACCCTACTCGAGATTTTTCGAGTGGGTAAATTACCCACTTGAAATTTCAGTACTTTTCGAAAAAGCTTAGAAATTTTTAATTTCATACTCATACAAAATGTTTTTTTATTTTTCATTTTAATGATAAAGTCGCAACTCCGGTGATACAAAGACGTGAATGCAAAAAAGTAGATTCTTAAGAAAACGCAATTTTACATTTTGAAAATCTTTTTTATTAAAACAAAAATTAAAAAAAAAGAGAATTAAACATAGTTTCTGGCAGTTCAGTTATTTTTTTTTTGTGTTACAAGCAATACTACTAAAAATGTAAGTTTAAGTAAAGGTAACAGTCATTTTCAATGAAAGATTTTTAAAAATAACATTAAAAAAAGGCTCATAGTAGATTGGAATAATATTATTTTTAAGCAGGCTTAATATATATCTGCTTTTTTTGAAATTATATTTTTTTAATTTATATTTTGCAACTCCTTTGTCTCAGAAGAGCGCTTGGTTACCCATCGTACACTAACGTCTTTGTCCAACCGAAAATTGAAAAAAATCAAATAAAAAGTTTCGGAATGCACAGTTACGTCGTCGTTTACTTACTAATCGAAGTAGTTTTCCTTGGAAATTTGTAAAACAACTGACAGATAAGGCTATGTATTCCCGGAACATTAATTTGAAAACGGTGCAACGGTACAAAGACATATCTGCCCCCTGGAGACAAATGGAATATTTTCAATTGGGTCTTTTATTTTATTGGAAGGAAATACTATTTGGAGAATTGAAGCATACTTAACTCAGAAAATATAAACCGGAGGTGTGAAGTGATATTTCTTATATTTCTAATATTTCTTAAAATTCGGAGAAAATACCGTTCCAATCGGATACTATGATAGGGCTATTGACCTTTGACTATTTGTATTCTGGTATTAAATTTAAAGTTTATTTGCTAATTGAATTTTGCAAGATACATATTATATTCTTTTCCAACTACCAGGGTGTTTTGCGTACCTACTAATTTTAAAATATTAAAAAAATAGAAAAATCGAAAAATTAATGTTGTCCTTTTTCATCTTCATCAACTTCTATTGATCTAGCCATTTCTCTTTCTCTTTTACAGATGGGTTATACGTATTAAATCCTTCAAGACAGTGAGAGCAAACTATGCTCAGCTGATGCAATTTTTCCATGATCGTTCGGTAGATCAGGAAACTGACAGTGCTGCATCATCTAAAGAGTCAGGTTTTCATGAATATACATGGAGTCTTTTAAATGCATTTTATTCTATCTGACAATAATGATTGAGATTTTCGACCTAATTGAAATCTTAAACAAAGATTTGCAGAAGTGAAATTTCAGTGTTGCGGAATCACTTCAAAAAGTAGAAGCAGCAAAAAGTAGAAGCTGTTACGTATCGATGAAGGCACCTAAGAAAATTACAAATTCAAAACACCGGAACATTTTTAAAGAAAATCATTTTTTGAAATATTTAACCAATTATTATCATCAATAAATGCGATTCATAAATGATTCTTCTCGTTTCTTCAAACTACTGGAACGATCAGCTGATGTAGGCCAAAAAGTAGATGTCGATAATGTAGTCTAGTTCTACAAAGATGACTTTGATAAACAGAGCCTTATTAGCGATAGGAACGTATTTCTACAGCTTTTGAAAAGACAGAATGAGCAAGAAAAAAATTTGAGAGAAGTAGTTGATTTTTTGCAAAAATACGCCTAGAGTCGATTGATTATTCCCGAGTTTGTACGGTTTGTCCGGTTGCTAATCATAATCCCAGGATATATCTTGCTCGAATGAAGGAAGTTTCTCCATTCTTCGTCGTTTAAAATCTTACTTTAGGTCAACAATGCTGCAGGATCGGTTAAATAATATTGCTTTATTGCATATTTATTAAACACTTTAACTATAGTTTTATAGGTATAGGTACTACCTTTTTGGGTGCTGCACTTGCATTGGATATTCTGAAGCCATACATAACTACTTCTTCATGTAAGGTGAAAAATAAGCCCCAGCATAAAATGTATAATATGTATGCATGAGTCCTTTGAGTCCTTTGTCTCAAATGAAGATATACGATATTCCTTTGATATAATATATGCTTCTATTTCAAAATCTCTTGCAGACATTGTAGACAAATAATGTCATACTCTGAAATAAATTCAAACGAATATTGTTTGACGCAGGATGACAAATTAAAAATTGAGTACCATATTTCATTTATGTAAATGCTATATATGTTTACGTCGAGATATAATGTGACGACATGATGAATGTCGAGAATTCGCGCTTTACGTCTGTTCCCATAAATAAATGAAGCATAAATATTATCATTGTTTTAACACAGCCGAGCGCAGCGGCAAGAATCATATTTATAAAGCACAACACCATCATTCCAAATAGAAAAGCTATAAATATAACAAGGTACGCACAACTCTAACTATCAACGCCAAACACACATTTCACAGTGTTCCCATTGTGTAAGGCAACGTGTATTTGCATTGTGATTTGTGATATACTTCAAGGAGTACCTCCTATACGTATATCTATACATTCTATACATATTGATAAATTATTATTAATGCTTTTGACAGAGAATGTACACATTATACTGATTCCTTGCTGTCCTATATATAGTCTCATCAGTTCCATAGAACCCATCAGAGCCATAGTAGTAGTCATTATTGTTGTTTTGGGGGTAAAAGCTCTGGAGTTCACCACCATCTCACCATCATCACAATATAGAATGACTTTGCAGACATCAGTTTCTATATTCACACCAATTTATTGCCACACACTCTCACACTCAACCAATCCTTCCAAAAGACTTTTTCTTAAATATATGCAGCCATGTATTACTCCAAGCTGAATTAAAAAAAAAAAAAAAAAAAAAACTAGAACAACAACAACAAAACTATTTCAAAAGGATATTCTGTTCAATGTCTGGCAAATTATCCATAGAAATCATCACTTCCGTTCGCCTTTTTGCTGGGTTTTCTCTCCTCTCAAGCACGACATCATGTGTCGTGTCAAACAGACTATGACGCAAAATGATGAACATCGTTTTTCCAAAACACATACTCACACACGCACACAATTTTCCTAGAAGCGCTGATGTTTGGATCCATAAAGTTTACTGCACCCATTGGACCAATGAAACATTTTTTTTTTTTTTCTTAAATATAATATTTTTATTTTTAGTTTTTAAGTTTTTTTTTTTTATTTTTCATGGAAGTAAATTGAGTGCAAGAACATTTTCCTTCCTTAAGAGAAGTGCGGTGGAAGTGAATGTGGATGTGAAAGGATGACGAACTAAAAACATACATGTGTAAAAAAAAAAGAAGAAATTGTGCAAAGGAGGTGGTGATTCTTTAAGTTTGCAACAAATATAAAGTAAGTAGGTACCTAAATTGAAGGATGAAGATGGATGTATTACATTCTTCTTCTACTCATATGTTGGTTTGTATGGATTTGTGTAGGTACATCATGATGGAGCAATTTTTTTGCTAAGTTAGGTATACTTTACTTATACACTTGTGTATCTATAGTTTTGTAGTGGTTTTCTTAGTGCTATTTCGAGTTTTATGTTACCTACTTGGGACACAAATCAATGCAATTATAAACAACATAAATATAGTACATGCTTTATACCTACATCATCTCAAATGCACACAACCACATACACATATAGAGAAGTTTAAAACTCTACTTCCGGCATAAAAGGAAACTTTTAAATTTCTTACAGGAAGCTGAAGGTTTGAAAGAAAAAAAATTACAGTAGGTACCTATTCGTTGCATGATATATTGATATTTTATACTAATTGCTTAGAAAAAGAGGATATTGCATTAAGTTCGTAAATAAAACAATGATTAATTGAGATTATAAGAACAGATGTTAATTAATTATAAGACTTGTGAATAAGATACAGCGATTCATTAAATACCAACGACACTTCTTCGGGAGGAAGAGAGCGTTAACAACTCAATCCGTTTTTTTTTAAGTCTTTTCTTTGATGATCAACACTTTTCTGATGGAGGTATGATATTCAACAATGTCGCTATAAAAGGCTTTATGGTTACAGCCACCATTGTCTGTCTAGCTGCACTACCAAACATGCATCAACGTACATATGTGTGGTTTTCAAGGAGAAAAAAAATGCATATAATTTAATGTTATGGCCAAGAATTTAGCTTTATTATAAAGATAAAGGCTTGCCATTATGTTTTAAAAATGATTTCGGGCAAATGGCTGCAGCGGCTGGCTCTAATAAATTCCAGCCGAGAGGCCCAATTTTCGACCACTTTTTGCAGCAAATGGTATCGTATGTCAGCAATAACGCGCCAAATGATCTCTATCAAGGCGTCAATTGTTTCGGGCTTATCTGCATAGACAAGCAACTTCACATTACACCACAAAAAATAGTCCATCGGTGTTAAATCGCACGATCTTACTGGCCACGCCACAGGCCCACGACGTGAGATAATGCGCTCACCAAAAGTTTCCTTCAAAGGCTATAGGCTAAGCAAAAAGGGTGTTTTATTGAATTCGGCGTAAAAAAAAACGCCCACAGGTCAAATATTACTCTTCAAAATAAAACAATCTTAAAGCAGTCGATATTTATATGAACTCATTTGATTTTTGGTTCTTATGACAAATAAAACACTTATTCCAGGTTTCGATAATATACAATTATTTTCAAAGGGTAATAATTTACCGATTGTACTTTAAAATAATCATCATTTTACATTAAAAGGACTATTAACGAAGATTGTTGCTGCCTTAATGCTCAAGCCAGCGCAACGCGGACTCAATCCATTGCGCTAACAGTCTATATCAATATTCGCAAATACCTCCAAACACCTCATTGTGTTTCCTCTACCGTTTAACACATCCATAATCTCCCAATATTCACAAATACTGGTTATTGGTTTCAATATCTGTGGAAGGTGGATAATTTGTATAAATCAATCTAAATTTTTCTATATTTTGTAGAATATTTTCAAATACACTCTGGTGAAGATCGAATGCATTGGTTTGTTCAGGTATTCGGAAAATTTAAGAAATTTATTGACAAAACCCAACACTATGTTGTGTCATCCTAGTTTTGAGATAAAATCAGTTCTAGTAGGAAAGTGAGTACAGTTGACTCCGCCTTTATGCACTCCGTTTAAATGAAAATTTCGGTTATATGCAACAAAAAATTTATCACTGTTTTTTTTGCAGGGCTTTTTCACACAAATTAGTACGGATAGCTGCACTCCGCTTATTTGAAAACTCCTTTTAATTGAAACATTTTTCTTTCCTCCATATAATTATTTTGTTCTGAAACAACTCAAAACATAAATTTTTGAACATTGAACAGAGTTACCGCAGGCCATTTATTTAAGTGTCCCTCTGAATGAAAAAATGTGTCCTTTTGAAAATAAATGAGTCCTTTTGAAAATAAATTCATAACATTTAAAAAGAACGAATTTAAGTAAGAAATATACCTATCCAAAGTTTAATAGAAAATTAAGAATAAAGTTAAAATATTTTAATGCATAATATTACTCAATTTAGGTAAAAGTCAGTCTTACATTTCAAAAAAAAAAAACAAGTTTATAAATAACGTTATTTATTACTTATTTCATCTTCGTTCTTTGTTTTTTTTAAGTAAATTGAAGTTTCCTTGAGGTGAAAAATCGTGAAAATATGTCCCCTTTTTTTTAAATGTGTCCCTAAGTCCCCTAAAGAAAAAAGACACAAAAGTGCCCCAGTGGTAACTCTGAGTTTGAACACACCTAAAAAAATCACATTTTAAGTTTTATTCCATTCTCATCGCTCCAATCCTTTCAAGTGTCACAATTATTAAAATTTGTTTTGTTTGCTGTTCGAGGTTATTTATGCTTCATTTTTCTATCTTTGGAAATATTTCACATCACATCTTCTAAATGGAAGATATAATTGCTGTTATACGAAACTTGGTTAAGTGCAACAAAGTTCATTTATATGAAAACTTTGTTTAATTGGAACAAATTTTCTGCATTTTGTGTGTTGCAAATAAACGGAGTCGACTGTTTATTAACGGAAATATTAGCTAGAGTTAAATTTTAAGTAAGACATATCATGAATCATATTGCAAGGTAACTGTTAGAAAGCCATAAATGAAAAGCAATTATTTTCATTCCCAAGAATTCTTACAATATTAAAATAAATAGGATAGCTATAGGCTCTCCAGCAGCTATGGATGCAAACATGTTTGTGAACTCAGTTGTTCCAATGAGACTTTCCAGTACAAATTAATAAATTTACAAATTTTGTCCATACACCTAAATTCCAATTATCAAAGGTTGAAAGTTGGGAACTCATAAAAAACACAATCAACAAATGTATCAAAGGTCAAATTGCTTTCGCTCCAACGAGCTGAATATAAAGTTTATAACTAAAAATATTGATATACTCGTACCTATTTAGGTCAATCATGACTTTTATGAATGAATTGACAAGTACAAATCAATGATATATATCACATGTCACTTTTGATTGAAAATGAACACGCACACACAAAATACTCAAAATGAACAAAATAAGTCAAACATAAATTTACGTCAAAAAAATATGGAATTTCTATTGAAACTTACTTATATAGGTACATTTTTGATATTCTCGAGTCACAAAAGCGAAAATAAAAAATATTAGCTAGAGCCTACATAATTTACAATTTTTACTAATTCCGAATTTAAAATTTAAAGTTGGTTTCCCATACGTTACTACAAAGACGATTTTTTTTAAACAAACGTGCACTTATAATTTGGCGATAAGAAAAGTATCGTGATCTTCTATCGATTTGAAATTTTAACTTAGCCAGAACTTGAAGTTTGAACATTATTATGTAATATTTTATTACTCCAAAAGCAAAATTTGTATCAAATTGATAATTTGGGGAGGTAAGAAAAACATTTTGATCTGCAATTACACAAAATTTTATTCAAATTGAAATTTATACAGAGTAGCATTAGCTATAGGTTAGTTTGTGTCACATCCGTAACAGAGTTTGCATTACAAAACTTAATCATCTTCCATCAGAGAAAACTTCATTCAATTTGAATATTTACTGATCCAGAATTAAAAATTTAAAGGTTGTGTCACACTGGTAACAAAAATATGTTACGTTTAGTTACTATCAAAACGAAATTTGTATCAATCTGAGAATATGTGGAGAAATGAGATTAAAAGGAATAAAATCAAAATTATACTGAGCCCGAATTTGAAGTTTAAATTGTGTCACACACGTTATAGGAGGGGTGCATTAAAAACTTAATTCTTCAACTGACTTTAAGTTTTGTAATTTATGTATGGAACTAACAGTGCAGAAAAATATTTCCTCGAAAATCATTTACAATAATGTGAAAAAAAATATTTTAAATTTCATTCCATACACGATTTGATAGTTTGACATTTTGCCTTATCACATGAACATTTCTAAGATTGGTTCTGAAGCCGTAACACATTTTATCCTTTTTGTTGGTTTGATGGTTTGCTGAAAACGATATGTTTGGATGTAGGTGTGGAAGCAATGTTTATGAAAATCACTTTCAACACTAAAATTTGGCAGCCGTATTTAGTTCTATATCACTTTTTTTCGTATGCTCACTTTATGCAAAAATTTATAGCACTTATTTATTACAGAAACTTCAAATAAGATATTTGAATATTTATTTTGATCATGCGTACAAATAATATTTGGTTGGACGTCACATTAATGTGTCACACAAAGTGTATACCTTATACGGTATAGTTCTTATGCAATATTTAACAACGCATGAAAATTGGATGTCGCATTCGCAATTAAAAACTATAATAGTTATATAATTCGAATTATTTATAAAATTATGAGTATTTGTGTCACATCCGTAACAAACACTTGTGCAGCTTTTTGAATTTTATTAGAAAGACCCATTGTTTTTATTCTTTGATGTATTTACAGACTAGTCATGTATATAATTTATTTCTTATTTCGACGAATATGACGGTTACGGTGACGATGACGATGACGGTTGCTAAAGATACGAAAACTTGAGTTTTTCAAAATTAATTTCTTAAAATTAAATTAATGGAAAATCGTAAAAAGCTTGAGATAGATCATTTATTGTGAGGATATAATGGTGAAAGCTTATTTGAATATTTTATAGGGAAGGAAAAACTAATTTTGTTTAAATCGATGATAAGGAAAAATGGGGCAATTTACCGATAATATTTTGCACCAATCCTTTTGTTTTGGACCAATCAATTTTTTTCTTAAAAATTATTATTATAATTTTTATACTCACAATTGAAATATTACAATTAGTTCAAATTTGTTACATTAAAGTTCATACCTGTAAAGAAAACAAAGGGTAATAATAAAATTAGTTCTGTTTGTTTTATGATCAAAATTTAAAAAAAAAAAAATAAAAGATACTGTGCAACGAAAACAACAAAAGGAGGCAAAGTCCTTAGACAAAGAAAAGTCATAATTGTTTGATTTTAAACATAAATCCTTCATCATCTCTAACGAAAAGAAAAAAGGGACGAAAAGATTATTAAATTTTGTCATCAAAACCCCAGAAAAAGCGTTGATTTCCCAAAGGTAACAGCTTGCAAAACAAATATCAGTATACACACACGTTGCGAATACGGGCACCTACCTATACCAATAGCATTCATATTCCCGTAACGATAAGAACATTTTCCATTCTTTTTGAAATTAATTTTTTTTTCATTGACGGCAAGAAAAAGAACCAAAAAGTTAAAAAAAAAAATAAATAAAAATAATTCGAAGAAAATACGCAATGGTAACTGGAAAATACCCTATACTTTTTACCATGACTGCCAAGAGAAGATATATTTTCTTTAGATACAATAAATACAAAAAGGAAAATCATTACACACCGTGTTATTAGTCTTCTCAGATGTCCTTTCTTGTTGAATGTTTTTTTCTCGTATTTTCAACAAAAAAAGAAAACGATTTCACAGACAACGAAGATGAGGATATCTCTCTCCCTACCCAACAACTGTATTCACTTTTAAGGACATTATAGCAGCAATTTTAAATTGATAAAATGTTCGTTTTTCTTTCAGATTTTCATTTTTGCTTGTGCATTTTTTTTTTAATTTTTCTTATTTATATGATTTTTCTTGTGGTTGTTTGAAGAAGAAAAAAAAAAAGAGGGAACAAGCTAGAGGGGCTAATATAACATGATAAGGCGATACTCAATGGGACAGACGAAGACCGCTCGGGTCGAATCTCATTTTCTCCATCACCTCCTCGTTCTCGCATTCGAATAAAGTGAAAAATGGGATTTGGCGCCATAATTGTCAGTGTTGCTTTGTGTAAATGGCTGATTTCCGTTGAGCGGATGTTATGCAGAGGTGTGATAGCAAGATGGTGTCGGAGTTGGTCATTTTTTTGTTGATATTTTTCTAGTTGACTGATTTTATTTCTGGTTATTTTTTTTTTTTAATTTCCATTCACAGAGGTACATATATCTAATATAATTAATTTTTAAATCGTTTGTCATGACTGACAGGTTCTAAAGAAAATAATAATTGATTGACATAATATTCTACTTTATATCTATTTAATCAAATTAAAACACTTAAGCTACGATTAGACGGTCAACGAAAATGGTAAACGCGTTAACTCTCTGATGTCTAAATGATCAAATTCCGTCCCAAAGTTGTCTTGTCGTGTGATCGTCAACGCAGAATACTGTCCATGCGTTGACACTGACGTTGAAATTGTGTTTACCTTCAACGCAATGACTTTTTTGTTGAACGTGTAATCACCCTGAGCAAATATTAGGACATATTGAGGCAAAGCGTTGACCATAATCCCAACGTTGACATGGCATTCTTTTCTGCCACGTCAACGTAGTCTGCGTTGACTTCCATGTGATATTGACGGACTAGCGTCATTCGTGTGATCGTCAATGTGTAATGCGTTGACATGGTAACATTGACGGTTCAAATGAGTTGCCAAAAGTAATGGAATCTACCGCAGAGGTTTGACACTCATTGCACTTTCATAGTATTTTATAAAATGGTTTGAACTATTTTTGAAAAAAAAACTGTCAATCTGATTCCAGCGCAAGACTATGTAATTCTAAGGAAAAACTTTTTTTTCGGAAAAAAAAATATTTACCTTAATATTGAAAACAAAAGCTACATAAGGATATCAAAAGTAAAATGAATGAATTTTATTGAATTGCATTAATTTAGATTGAATTTAATTTAATTGAACTGAAGTGAAATTGAATTGAATTGAATTGAATTGAAATTGAATTGAATTGAATTGAATTAAATGGAATTGAATTGAAGCATGTGGTGTACCAATTTTGAAAGAACTTAAAATAGGCAATATTTTTTAAATATTTTTTGCTTTTGCTGCAGATTGGTCAATAGAAAGTTAATGTCATGATTCAGCTGGTAGTTAGTAACTTTACTGAACAGATTTCGGTCGGGTTCCACAGTAGCCCATAATTATAGGAAAATTCGTTGCAACAATTTTATATCGAAAAACTTTTAAATATGTTTAAGAAGGGCGTATAAGTGGGCGAAAATTGTTTGCGATCATTTGTGACACTTAGGTTCAGTTTTTCAGTGCGAGATTAAAGTTAAACTCGAGTAAGCTCATCAAATTTGGTGAGTTAACTCAGGATTATCTGAACAGATGGTTTTGATGTTTTATCCACCGAAATTGTATTTGTAAGTTTCATTTAAATCGGCTGAGTTGTTTAGATTTTATTGAATTAAGATCGTCTTGTCAATACAAACGTAACCACTATACGTTAGGTTGGAAGTGTATCAAGACCTTAGAATTAATAAACTTAAGAACTATTAGTTGAACTTGTGCTATGGTCGCGCGGGAACTAAGCAGCACCCAAAACGTTAATATTTCCCCCTTTACGAAAAATCTCGTGAGGTTCACCTTGTGAGTAAAAGTTATCATTATTCGGGTTTTCCTCTGGTCGATTGTTACACAAAAATTTGAATTTAACCCTTTCTAAATTTTCTCAACTACAATTACTTTTTTACAAATTGGTTCTGATACATGTTTTATATGCGGTCGAACTCTCAAATTACTTGTTAGCGAGAAAAATATACATAGCACATACAAAGAGTTTTTTTTTTTTTTGAATATGTTCACCCCCAAAACCATCCAAATTCTTCAATATTGTAATCCATTCTTCACTTTTAGTTAGATGAACGACATTGCAAGTGAAATAACATTATCATTAACGATTTTCAATTTATTCACTTGTTTTTCCAAATATTTCTTGAAATAAACTCAGTAAATTAAATCGAATACAAAAGAGGACAAAATAAGATATACCTACCTATTTATTAACTTTATAACAAAATGTTTCATGTATTCGATTTCCATTCCATCGAAAGTGTAGCATGTGTATGAGTTAAACGTAGAGAAGAGTAAACAAGAGTCCTTCGTTTTTGCTTTTTTTTGCATTGGGTTGATAAATTTCTTTTAATCCTGTGAAACTGCTGCACTTAATATTACGTTTGAATGAAGTACAAAGGTACAATTTAGCTGACAGTTTTTTTTTCTGTCTTATTTTGCTTTCAAACACATATACTCACACAAAGCTCTTTGACATCACATTGAATCGAAACAAATTTTCCTTCGAAAAAAAAATAGGAAATAGAAAAAAAAAAAAAAAATACTTCGCAAAGTTGAACAGAAAACTAAATAAAGGATCATTCATTCATTCAGTTGTGCATCCTGAACATCATTTGTTGGTTGGGATTTTTTTGTCTTTTTTTTGTGGAAAGGATAGCATAAAACCATATCCTGCAAATGACTTCTCAAAACAAATATCATTAGTTAACCGCGGTTAGTTGTTGATATCTGAATATGTGAAGGTAAATGTAGGTATGTGTGTATTTTTACCGAAAAAAAACACGAAAATAAGCAAAAACATTCACCATTTTTCTCTTGATCCTTTGAAATTTAAACAAAAAATGGGTAGGTATATTCATGTAGCTTGATGGACCAAATAAGTGGTAAGCTAAAGAGGATATGGGAGGCATCCTTCTGTTCTCCTACCCCCATCTCAGTTTATGAAAGCAACAAGCTTCAGGATTTCAGGAGAACGGTTAAATAAAAGGATAAACAATCAAGTGCAAAAAATTGGAAACGAATACTTTTATCCAAGAAGGGTAAATACACTGACAAAATTATCACTGAAATTATAAAATCATACTCATTTTTTTGTAAATATCTGAAAAACTCAGTTTGTTGGAAAAAATTCGCGGTAAGTATGATGTGTAAACATCAATGTTTATCCAAGCGCCAGTTTTGAGGACCCATATTTGGATCCGTTTGCGAAGTCATCCATTTGTGCACGGATCCAAAACAGACTAGTTTGCTAGAAGGGGATCTTCAAATTTTTGTCACTGAACGTACGCAGTATCCTACTATGCAGATTTTCGTCACGCAACGTGCTACATCGTAAAATGTGACCTCGTAACGTTACACACAGGAAAGTCCACGTTTTTATTTCACTCTACCGCGCGCCATCATAATACTAAGGTACAAATTGTAGCTTTTGAAAGTTGACATAAAAGCCTTTCACCATTTTTTAATAAGATCGATAGATTAAGAGAAAACGGGCGGAAATGTTAAAGTATCAGTTGTTTGATTAAATGGTGGTGTAAGGAAATTACTGAAAGCCTTTGGGCACGATTTTATCAAATCTATTGCGTATTGCTCTCACGAAAAAAGTGTCATATTCTTTTTTAAAAATAAAGCTCTGCACAAAATTTCAATGTTTTTAGAAGTCAAAGTCCACTTTTCCTGTTTTTTTACTGTATGGTCAACAATTTTAATATTATTTTCTCTTACATCTTTTTGTTCAGTGTATAGAAAGCATGAAAACGAGTAGACAGAGGATTTTAAAGAATTAATTTCTATCCAAGACTCTTGGATTTTTCGACTCATGATTCACTTGCAGGTATAGAAAAATATACCAAAAAAAAAAGCAACAACAAAAAAACAGCATACCACGGGGGAAAAACAAAATGTGGGAGTTGATGAATGTTCTGGAAATTGTTTATTCTTTGTTTGTCCGTTAAGCCAAATGCAGTTCTTTCAACAGGAATGTTTCTCAGGTGAATTTTAAATACGGATTTTTTTTAAGATAAAAATTGATAGAGCGTTGTATGGAGGAAATGAAGTGGATTTTTATTTGTATATGGATACATATGCAGGAAAACTAATGGAAAATTATATAATAATATATGTATGTATTTATGGTTTTATGAAGTGGAGCTGATAAGTTTTGAGGCTGCTTTGGTTTTGTTGTTTCAGTCGCATTAGAAATAAAAAACCACAACAAACAGGTACATGCATACAAGGTGGGTAAAAGTAAATGATTTTTTTCTAAGGATATACATATATTAGAAAGTCTTGGTCAAATTGGGTCATCTTGCAAGCCAATGCAAATCAACCAATTGTTCTGTGTTCCTCAAGCTATGAGATGCTTATTCACAGAAATTCTAATTCTGTTTGCTTCACAAATGTGAAAATCAAATTGGCATGTGACGCCATATTTTGTAAAATTTTTAGGGCATTAATTCAATGTCGCGCTGAGGTCGGTTGATTGAGCTGGGCCCAGAAAATCAACAAAAACTATGGGCTGTCTCTATCAAATCTACATGGAAAGATAGAGTAAGCAATAAAAAAGGATTATCGTTCAATTGATCGATCTTCTTCGTCTTACGAAATCTAAGCTTTGGATTAATATGGCAATAGAACAAAGAACGTTGACAGTAAGTGTTAGTTATAACCCGATTTCAAAAAAAGAAAAGTTGTGCCTGAAATTGGCCAACAAAATTCAACACAACATTTTTTCATCTTCGAATTTCTGTAATCCTATCTAAAATTTACTCAACTAATTCTTTTCATCACTCAACTAATCTTTAGCGTTTCTCCAACGAATGGGCGTTAAGTGCAGAATCCATTCCTTTCCAAATTTGATGGTTGTGTTTCTTTTTCCCTAATTGTTGAACTGTTTCAGTAGTTGTAAATTAAAATGAGTTCTTCTTAATTTATTTGAATTGTTTAAAACATTAAAAGCGTATTCCACTTCTAAAGATAGTAGCAATTGCAATTTTACGTTAATTCAATAAAACCTGATTTTCTGTATAAATACAAATGTTTGAATGACAATTGTTAATGATTGAAACATTTTAAAAGAAGAGTTTTTAATTTAAGAAAATTATAAAGAGGCTGTTTTGCAAAAAATGCAACTAAGTGTTCGGGCGTGTAGATTGGATAATAACTAGCAAAAATTCATATCACACCAAATTTTGAATAAAAACTGTTTTAACAAATTTATTTTTTTTTTTAAATCTTGAGTTTAAAAATCAATTTGATTTAAAAATAGAATTAAGGTATTTAAAATGTTTAACTTGATTTAGTGAATGCTGCCGTTGATTTTTAATTATTTGTTTTCTATTTCAAAACGATTTTTAGAAAATTGCCCCTCCCACCTAAACAGGGGGAAATAGACCCCCATTTTCCGAATTTTATTTTCTCCCTAACCTTTTGTCTCACATTATGTAAAACATCCTGCATTAAGTAAAGGTAAGTGGTCTCCACAAAATAAAAATTACAA
This sequence comes from Leucozona laternaria, assembly GCA_932273885.2. Classification (NCBI taxonomy): domain Eukaryota; kingdom Metazoa; phylum Arthropoda; class Insecta; order Diptera; family Syrphidae; genus Leucozona; species Leucozona laternaria. Next base: position 86,254,388 of record OW026368.1, on the reverse strand, counting down.
TTGTTTGATTTATTGTTACAGACAGGAGGCAGCGAAAGTCAATGTATAACTAGTCCATATTTGTTTTTTTTTTTTTACAAAATATGCTGCAAGCTCTCTTGCAGCTGCAAAATTTTTGACTAAATTTAGTTTTTTTTTTTATAGAAATCTATACGTGGACTTTCCTCTGTGCGACTTTACGAGGTCAAACTTTACAGTGTAGCACATTGTTACGGAACTCAGCATAGTGGGATGGGATATTGAATGCGTTCAGTGACAAAAATCTGAAGATCTCTTTCAAGCACACTAGTTCGGTTTGGATCCTTGAACGTAGTCAACAAAACTGCACATGGACAAACGTTGAAATTTGCACATTATATGAACGGTGAGTCCCGGAACTGACACTTATTTTTTTAAATGTTTTTATTGTGCAAATATTGTACTTAACTAACTTCATATTAAGGTAGGTATATTCCATATGCAATTGATGGTTACGCTCATGAAAAATAAAGTAATAATTCTCACTTAGACTTTTTCATGTTTAGAACTAATGCTCTTTCTCTCTGTTTTTACTCTCCTTTTATTCCTAAATGATGACAGAAGACAGTTTTTTCGTTCAAGCACTATGAATAACGAACGCAATTTTATTTGTCACTAATACTATATGTTACCATTAATAACGCTGAGAAAGCCTTCTCGGTGACAACTTCCATTTAGTCATTCTTAACTTGTCACAGTACATTACTCATCGTCATCATATCACTCTTGAACGACTATTTCCTTAAATTGTATAAACAGAGTTTTCAGCAACAGACAAAAAAAAAAAGAAGAAAAATATCTTCTTGAAAAAAAAAAAATCAACACTATACTCTGTACCATCGATCACTTTAACACTAACATATCTTACTTCCGATATAAAAGATACACAATGTCCTTACAATATGTACCTATGTGACTACAGTATATGTATATTTAGTAAAAGAAGTGTCTTTTCACTTTATTTTTGGAACAATTTCAAAAGAAAAATACATGCATCATTTGCATTTTAAGCAAAAGAACACACACACACACAAACCTATGTGTATGTAGAAAAAGATAAAACCCTTTAATGTACTCCTTCAAAAGGAAGTATCGCCAATAAGATACGTACTTTGTCGTATCCTTCAAGCAACACACAAATCTATTTCGTTGAATCAAATTGTCCGATTCTCATGAACAATGAGTACATTGCCCTCATCTGTTTTTATTAGAATGATAAATGTATCTCATGTGAGTCTCTGTAGATGAAAGACTCTACAGGGTGATTCGTGTAAAGTGCGACGAAAAGCTATAGCATGTAGGTTGGGTTGAGACAAGAAAAAAATAGTGTGGGAGGGTGGGGGTCTATTGCCGCACCCCGTTTAGCCGGAAGGGGTTATTTTCTAAAAAAAAATGACTAAAACAGAAAACAAATTATTAAAAACTAACGGTTAAACTTACAATTTGCGTTTTTCTTTTTTAGCTCAGAGCAGATCTCAAACAAAAATTCTATGTTTTAGCTCAGACATATCAGAGCTTAAAAAGTTTATTTATTTTTTCCATCGGAGTTAGCTCAGAGCTTACTCAATTAGCTCGGGGGGGTCATTCCGTAATTCGATTATCGCCACACGATATCGTTTTGACGACAGCTTTGAATCACGTAAAAGCAATAATCACTATCAACTGAAAGATATCGTCTTGACGATCGAAAATTTGCTCTCCATAACTCAAAAATCGTCAAAACATGATCGTTAAATCGTTACCATTTGAACGAAGGCGTTGGCTGATTGTCCACTGAATTGGTCGACTCAAATTAGAGCACCAAACTTTAGATAATAGACATGGAAGGACAACTATATTAAACGTAAAATGGGCGCAACGCACGTATCGTTGCCTAAAAGATTTTTATATTAAAGTTCTTTCAATTCGACGTGTCGTGCAATCGTGTAACTTGCCATGGTGATTTGGCCTCAGTAAATAATAAACAAAAGATTTAATAGATGTCACCGTCAAAATCTGCCGGCTGCAATTGAAAACCTTATAATTAATTCTATGAAGTTTGAAGGATAGGGGGATAACTGATTTGTTTAGGCGACTTCACGTTTTGCCCGCACTTTTCTTCACTTCTTCTAAAAAAAAATTGATATTTTTTGGGCGTTACTGACAAAAATAAATTACAGAACTGACGTTTATGACAATGATTGAAAAGCCAATCCTTCTCAAACTGTGATTTATAGTAAACGATTGACGAGACGATAGTGATTGTGTTACGTGAAGCAAATAGATGACGATAACGTGCACGATTATCGTTTAGACGATTATCGTTTTAAAAATTACGGAATGACCCCCCAGAATAAAATGACCGAGAAAATCAAGCGAAACGCTGAGCGAAGCCAACTTCACACATAACTAAAAATTAAAAATTTATTCCTTATGAAATGACAGTTCAGTGCTCAAGTGTGTTTCATAATTAAATCTGAGGACCCTGATCATTATCTGCTCAGAGCTCTGCTCTGATCACTCAGCCTCTGCTTAGACCTTTGATCAGAGCCAAAAAAGAAAAAAAAACCCAAATACCACGCTGTACCTTTTAAAACGCCAAAAATCTCTTCTTTTCTTTGCATTTTAAAAAGTTGCATTAGGAAACAGTTTTTGAAAAATTAATTTTTAAACTCAAAATTTAAAACAAAATAAAATAAAATCAAATATTACGTAACTAAAATTTTACGTAATTAAGTACTATTTTGTTATCAAAAAAATTCAATGCTCTGATTATTTTTTAGGCAAAATCAGAAAAGCCAGATGCTAAAATATCTTGTTTTTTTTGAGAAAATTGAAAAAAACTAAATCCACTTTACTACCAACGCAGTGGAAAAAGGATCTTTAGAGCGAGCAACTTAAGTAATTTTCTAAAAAAAAATAAAAGAGGGTTTAGCATCTGTTTTTTTGGTATTTGAATAAAAATAATAAAAATTATTTAAATTTTTTTTATCAAAATTTTGAGTTTGAAAATAAATTTTTCAAAAACTAATCACTAAAATAACTTTATTGAAACAAAATAAAAGAAGAAATTTTTGGCTTTACAAAAAAAGTGCTGCATGGCATTGTAATTGTTACCGTTGTGTTTTAATATTTAGTTTTTTTTTGTGTTTTAAGTAATTTTTCTTAGAAAATTGCCTCTCCTGGCTCAACTGGGGGAATAGACCCCCTTACTATAACTCGAACCAACCTACACGTTCTAGATTTGTGTCAAACCTTATTCGAATCACCCTGTATACAATAAAGCTTTGGATTTCTAAGTATATACGAAATTGTAGAAAGGTATAAACATTCTTAGGTCCAGTTTTTCGGTGCGAGATTAAAGTTAAGCCCGAGTTAACTTATAAAATTTGGGGAGTTAACTCAGAATTAATAGAACAGATGATTTTAATGTATTATCCATCGAATTTGTTTAGTCGTTCCGCATGCATTCTCCATCGAAAAATTGTTTACTCATTTAACTGTGGGTGAATTTACTTCAAGAGTTAACTAACTCTGGTTTAACTCACCACTTATTTTTCCATATAGATACGTATTAAAAATAGATTCAGTATTCTTTTCAAATATACAAAATTAAGGATTTCACATCCTTGATTATAAAAAAAATACCGAACGCCAATCGTAGTTGTCCTAACTGTTCGTACCGTACAATAAAAGACAAAGGATAGCTTATATATAAAATTTATATTTATTTAACCCGTATCACTCCACGTCTACCAATCGAGTGAATTTATAACCCACCTATTGTGCATTCGCCCAGCCAATCAAAATGCTGACCAAGCTATTTCGGCTACCGGATGAATATATCGCATTGTGCACTAACTAAGCTAACGCAAAGGCGTAAGTGCAATATCAGCAGGTTCCCATGAATGCTCAATGCTTGGTTCATCGACATCCAATCGGATCACGTTTCCGAAGGTCAACGTCGCTGGCGTGTGTTAACTACAATAACTTCTGTTCTGAATTATAATAAATAAATATAAATATGTACACTTTTGAGATCGAGCTCACACATGTCAAGAGATAGTGATCGGTTATCCGAAAAGTGAGTACAAAGCTTGAACTCATCATGTAATCAAGTTATTCATCATATTTTAAATACATTTATGCAATATATGCAGGATAATTTAAACGTACACTGGGGCGTATGCGTACTTTATTTTAGATTATTGGATTTTGAACTTTTTCTTTAATATTTTTATTTCTTGTTTTATATAATTAATTAAATAATTCGTTACTTCGTAGTTGAGAAAATCAAAAAAAAGGGCATGCCGGTATATAACTTTAATTTGGCAACACTATTTTAACTTTGCTATCTGTCAATTGATTTAGTTTAAGTTTGGTTTGGCATTTAAATATGAATAGACTGACGCTTGAACAACGCTTCCAAATTGTGCCTAAATGGGCCCAAAACAAGATTGCAGTTGATCCCAATTTTCATAAGCGAATTTTGTTTAGCGATGAAGCTCGCTATTGGTTGAATGTATACTTCAATAAACAAAACTGCCGTATTTGGAGTGATGATAATCCTCAAGTGTGTGTTGAGACACCGTTAAATCGATAAAAAAACTGACTGTTTGCTGTGCTTTATGGTTTGTTGGAATAATTAGTCCATAATTCGCTTTAAAAACGATGCTGGCCAGAATGTTACAGTCAATGGTGACCGCTATAGAGCCATGATTACTGACTTTTTCGTTCATCAATTGAACAACAATAATGTGCAGGAGCTGTGGTTTCAACAAGACGGCGCAACAGGTCACACAGCTCGTGCTACAATTGATTTATTGAAGGAAACGTTTGGTATAACCGCATATTTTTCCACGTTACGGACCCGTAAATTGGGCTCCAAGATCGTGCGATTTAACGCCGCTTTACTATTTTCTATGGGGATATGTGAAATCGCTAGTCTACGCCGACCACTTGGAGGACAACATTCGCCGCGTTATTGCCGATATACGGTCATAAATGTTTGAGAAAGCCATCGAAAATTGTACCTCCATATTGGAATTTAAATTACAATGCCAGAAGATTATCTTTCGAATAAATTAAATTTCATGTCAATTTAAAAAAATCATCTTTGCTTTATTCCACTTCAAAGTTCTATACCTCTAAAAAAACACCCTTTATAATCGCTTCAAATGCAGAAGTTATGTTTATTGACATAACCAACCCATTCTACCAAAAGTGTGCTTCAGCACTAAACCAAATTTACAAATGAAATTTAACCGATAAGTTTCTGGAATTGAACCATGTTCTTCAAAATAAATTTCAATAACTTGCAAACGTTGCTCTGGCGCTGCGTAAGCCCATTCATAATGAATTGGCAAACCAAATAACTTACCTCAAAACAACCAAAAACTGTCGAATCGACTGTCACCAAACACAGTGTTGCAAATTTTAAGTTCTCCGTCTCTAAAAAAAAAACACACTTTGCATACCTACAAAAAAAATACATTTTACCGATTTTCAACCCCTAAAAGTCAATTTTTTGGAAAATGATTAAAACAAGGTATAAACAATTAAAATAAAGCTCTCCACCAAAGTTCGGCTTTGTCAGAATTTTTTGGATTGTTCCACTTTTTTTTTTGCCCATTCCCCTAAGCTATATAATTTTCAAGTTTAAACTGTGAAATTGTTTAGTTTATTGGAGACCATTAAATGTTAACGTTACCTAAATTATTATCTCTTAAATCGAGTTATAATTTAATGCTAAGCCTTCGTTGAAGTGTCGATTTGTGAATAGAGTAGTAAGGAACCCAGTCGACACAGCCGTACACAAGAAGAGGTCTCACGAACATAATAAATAGAAGCTTGAGAACATAGGGATCTTTAAAGTCACATGAGAAGATTGTTCTGGATTTATTGATATTTTTCATAAAACTTATACTTCAGAAATTTTTTTTACAGAATTTTTGAATTTTCTTCTTTCCTATTTTATGTGTATGTACAAATTGTCTTATAATATTAATATAATGGTATTTCAAAAAAGCTATTATTGCAGCTAAGACTTGGTGTTTATAAACCATACATTTAAACATTTTCATTCTAAATCAATGAAGAAGGATAAAAAGTGTGGTTTGTTATTGCTTTCACAAAAACTTACAACTTTTATTTGATTCTTAAATGGAAAACTGAATTGGCCAAAAGTTGCAAAATTGAGGCATTTTTTACATGATAAATTACAAACTTAAATACAAACTATCCGATTGGTTTACTTAAAGAACATGGTATTCAACTCTTAACTCCACGAACGTTTCTATATATTCAAAATTTAACAAACTAAGAAAAAACTCAACATTTATTTTGAAAAATATTCTCATACCTAAAGCTCTTGTTTAATTTCATTAAACGACAGTTTAGAATTGATCTTAAAAATTGAACGTTGATATCTTAATTTTTTTGTTTGTCTCCCTTTTTCTATGAATCACGTTTTTTTTTTTTGAAAGAATGAAATCTTATCTGACCAAATGAAGCAACAACAAAAAGAAAAAAAAAATTGTAACTTTATTTCAAACTTTTGTCATCATCTGAACTGAATGTTCATTTCCCTAGAACGACAAAATCCTGATGAGGATGAGAACGTCGTCCTTTTTGTACCGTATCCTGCCGTTGCACTTAAGCACTCGTTCTTATTCCTTCATTTTATTTGCTTAATCAAATGGAATGCGGATTGCAGAAAGTTATTGTCAAATTTTTGATAAATGTATGACGGAGTGTATGTGTAGGTGTGTAAATAGGAAGGATCTAGATTTCACAGACAGAAGCTTCTATACTTTTTGAGTATAACTCAGGGAATTATCATAGAGCGGGTAGAAGCATCGAGGATTTGGCGGGATTTTGTATGCCATTTTTTTTTTTTTTATTTATTATTGGCATAAATTCCCATTTGCATTTGGATTTGCATTGAGAATGTAATAAATTTTGTCTTCATAGGTAATCACATTAAAAATATGGCTATATGTGGACTGCGTTTGCTTTCTTTCACTCTTGATGCGGGATGTAAAACTTGTTTGAAAAAGGGAGCTTAAAAACTTTTCTGTTACACTTCCGACTACGATTACAATTTGCGCCTCAACCATCAACACCCATCATGAAGGTCCTTTTGATGAATGGCACTAAGAACAACATGAGCAATTATATATGCGATTTACTCCTGCCGCCAATCACGTTTATACGATGACTACTGCAATATGCTCTTTAAATATACAGAAATCAAAAAAAGTTATGCGAATAGATTAAAATAATTTTAAATCCCTTATTCTCTAATTTATTTGTTAGCTTGACAAGCTCAACGACGACGAACTGTGAATGTAAAGCAGATCTCTAACTAGCACTATTCAGTGCATAATTGTTGTGTCAAGGTACCGGAAGGGAATAAAGCTACCTTAGATGATTAAATTAATTGTGTTTTTCATATGAGACTGCAATAAATATACCTTACTTGCCTGCACATACATACATTTACTTATCTAGCATAAGCTTAAGAGTGTAAGTTTTGTGCACAATTTGCGATGAATGTAAACAACTGGGATATAACATTAAGGATTTAATTAAATTTACTTTTTAAAATTTCCAACTAATAGTGAGGTTTAATTTATTAGAATTTCAAAAACAAAGTTGATGCTATACAAAAGTTTAAACTGCGTATTTGTGATGAACTCAACTCAACTTTTTCTCATCAACAATATTCATTTCTTTTTTAAGGAAATATTAAGTTGGCTGTAGTTAATTTATTAAATACTGTAGAGACTTTCCAAATTAAACTTTTTGTTGAGTTCGGAGATTCAAAATAACTTACCTAGCAGGAATTTTTTTTTTTGGAAACACGTTTTTTCAAGGAATCGTACGTGTGGCTCAGTTAATCATCTCATAAAAGTCCTAACTTTATTTTTTTATAAAAATACTTCATAATTTTAGTTTGAAGTTGGTCCTATATATTCGTCTGATGTGTATAAGAAGTGCATCTAGTTACAAATACAGGGTGGTACGAACTTTGTTTAGTAATTTTAAATTTGTAAACCTTCCTCAAGTTCGGTTTATCTAGGTACTTTTTTCTAAATTGATTATTTTTTATTTCGGAGCCAAATATAAAAATAAGACATTGGTCTTTCTAGTAAAATGAAAAATATTAAAAAACAAACATTTTTGACTCTTTAAAAATTATATTTAAGATAGACCAAGTTTTTAAAGCTGACGTAACGATATAAGTGGGCAATGACATTAGCTTTTGTCAGTGAAGTAATTTCAAAAGCAGACGGAATAAACGTTTAAAAATTTTGCTCAAAGCCAAATAACTAAAACCTGAACTAAAGATCAAGTTTAGCTTTAAGAACTGCTCACATCTCTGTCTCCGAAAAACTATTAGAATACACTCTTTTTTGAATATTATCAAGATAAGAACAACATGGATGGAACTAAATCACTTTTCCGATCATAATCAGAGTAGTACAACATTAAGGACTATAGGATCTTGACTGCTGATCATCTTTAATTAAAAGAAAAGTGCAACTGGTAAATCAGCGAAGGGGCATTTTAATCAATATTTTAATCAAGGAATAAGTACCTTAATAATTTGAGTTGTTAATCATGGAAGTCGCTAATCAGCTGATGTTGGTTGATTAGTGTAATTTAATTAGAACCTCCGAATGGCCATATAGTAGAAATTTAACATACTGTAAACAAACTAGCCATAATTGAGAGTTCAGCTTGGTACTTCCTTGATGCTTCTACCTACCAATGAAAGTGAGATGGTCCAGCAATGTCTCACCAAGGCATCTCCCACCAAGAATAAAGGGCCTTAGTTCGAAGATAAAATGTCCTAATTGCCACCAAAAGCTTTCGTATACCTAAAACTAATCTACCAGAGCGAAAGCCTTCTGTGACGAATGCCACTACAGGAGCTCAGTTCTTGCTGAGAAATTGCCACCAGGGACATAGTACCTGCTGATATAAATGATCGAAAGTCTGTGGCATAGAGTGCCAACAGGGGCCTAGTAACTTGTGAATAGTACCTGCAGATCCTGATCCAGATTCTAAATTTAAAGGGAACGGAAGCCAGGTTACCTGATACCATAGTATACCAGAACTAAAATCCACAGAAGCAAGTTTTCAGAAACTAAATTATCCGATACCAGACCCTAGGACTAAAACCCTGGAACACAAATCGTCAGAAATCAGATATATAATTATTGTGGTAGCAAAATTCTCGTAGAAACCATAGGCCGCATCGAGAAGTGGCTGCATGATGGGTTTTTGAGTATAGCTTGAAGCCTGCCGTTAACAAATAAAAAAAAAGCGACCTCGTGCTACGGAGCCCTCGAGAATTCGTAGGCTCTTGGTAAGTTAAAATATTTTTAAGTCAATTAATTTTAATTTAATTCAATTATTCTTGAATTTAAGGGCCAGTTTCACTGTGAAAAAATTGGGATATGTGAAAGATTTATGTGCAATATCACAGTGATGCAGACTTATCCGTATAGGTGGCACTTAAGTCTCCGACATTGGTTACTTAAGTTTCACTTACGCTCGCTATGAAACTTAGCCTTAGGTCCTAATAAGGAAAACTTAAGTTCCACTTATTCCGGTAAGTGTTGACTGTGAAACTGGCCCCCTAAGTCTCCAATTCTATTAAAATTCCAAGAAATTAGATTTTTCACTACGAATTTTAATTTAATATATTTTGAAAGAGTTGTTCATTTGACACACTACACACAATATATCAGATATTGCTTCAATATAACCCAAAAGCTCAGTTTTAGTTTAACTCTGCTTCGATTGAAATTTCCTGAATCTCAAAATTCCAACGAAGCCACCCACAAACCTGCACCGAATTTCAAACCACAAAAGCTATTACCATAGAAACTATGGTAGTTCCCTCACACATATTGTAGTTTATCTCTCACTAACCAACAAAAACATTTTCCACAAGCCCTCGAATAGTTTCACACACCTATGGCATAAATGTGTCAGCATCATAAGCAGGTGCAGGTACAAACTAACGGATAAAATAATGTCCCTATTATCCCTGCGAGTAATTGTTCCATATTAATAGATTCCATTTGGAAATCTCTATGCCAAGTTAAACAACCTCATCACACAACCCAACCAAATACTCAACCACCCACATCAGGCTGCGGTGCGATGTTGGTGGAGATGGTGATGGAGATGGAGACCCTTGAAAGTAAATTGTATAATCAATTGCTGGCAATCCTCGTCTTTGTTTCCATATAATATTTCGCTGGCAGAAAGTAGTTGAAACGCCAACCACAATGAAAACGCGCTTTAAATCAAAAGCTTTATTGCAATAACACCAACAACAACAAAAACAAATAAATATGTATAAGCCAACAAAACAAAAAAAAAAAAAAAAAAAAACAGAACAACTTTTTCCCACGTTAAATGTACCTTAGAATCTGGGACATCTCACTCCTGATCCTGACAGCTGGCAGTAAACCGTCAACAGCGCGACTCGACTCGACTACAATGGCGGGGCTCATACACTCGCTATATCGCTCCTATATGCGTGTGAAATTTAATGTTGCATGTTTCCCTTGTGGAATACGTGATTATGTTCAGAAATGTCTTTGCGCGTTCTCCAGTCCTTCGGTATTTCCATTTCCATCAGCCACCGTTTTATATTGGCTTATTTCCGGAAATCAGGACGAAAAAAAGAGTGGTTGTAGCAGGCATACATAATTTGTTATGCCTTATTTTTTTTGCTCCGCGTACTCAATAAAGGAATCATCGTGTTGTTCACTTCGATGATTTAACGCAAAAGAAGATTCCAAAGGAGTTTTCATATGGTTGGCTTGGTGGGTATATGGAGAGGACTTAAAGGATCCCCATCTCCACATCTTGGAGCAGAGTATAGGTAGGTATAGGTTTATACACCTAGTTTATATGTTTACAGATTGCAGGATCAACAAAGATACAAATATGTTTACTTTGGAAGGATATACGTTAGCGGTTACATATTGGGACTCCAAAGAAGGCGACAAGGATACATATGATGGAAAATATGTGTATGCAAACAAGAAGGAATGAAAAAGGATGTTCGACGCAAGGATCAAAATTCATAAAGCATTATTTAAATGCCAAAATAAGGATTGTTCCTTGTTGGGTGATTTCTTATGATTTTTCTTCATCTGCGCCTTTTTTGCTCGCATATAAGTGGATGAGGATGTTAAATAGGATTTACGTCCTTGTCGCCCTCTCTTCGTCGGTCGCCGACATAGTCTTGTATCGTCGTATAGGTCTTATGCTGAGTAGCACATCTGGCTTCGCTAGGAATTCGTTGTTGTTGTTGTTATTGAGTGTGTCAAAAAATGTAAGAATTCGCATTTTAAAGATATTTCCTTTTTAGCATAATACAAATTTCAGGGTTATCGCTTATGGCATTCTGTTTTTTTTTTTGTTTTAATTTTTTTTTTATTCCTGCGTTCCCTCCCATGTGTTCATAATTTTTTTTACAACACACATTTTTTTGCTAGTTTATGACACAACAAATGCGCAATCCTCGTTTATGTTTGCATAGATTTTCATTTTTTTTTTCTGTTTAGGAATACTATATCCTTGTTGTGTGGCAATTTCATCAAAGGCGATTTGGGTACAAGCGTACAAGGGATGCGGTGCATGGTGGAAGCGATGCGGAGGCAACGGTGTTGCGTGATTCCTCTTTAAATATCACAATATTATCCTGGAATTAATATTTGTTTTTTTTTTTTTTGAAATTGTTCCTAATGTTGGAAGCCTAGATTTGTTTGTGTTTTTTTTTTTGTATTATGTTCCTACCTAAATATTTTTGTAATTCATTCTCAATGATGATGAGTGTGTGCCAAGGCTGAAATGAGCCAATTCTTTAATCAAGCAAGCTTATATCCCTGCTACCTACTTACATTATGATGTGTGTGTTGTTAGCATGTGTATGTCTATGTGTGTTTTATTTTTGTTTGTTGGTACCTACTTTATATGAGAGATTATTATTTGCATACCAATGGGATAATAAATTGCATCCTGATTGCCAAATTGCTTTATAGGAATTTTTTTGTGTTGGGGGGCAGAGATAGTGGGAGTTCGAATTGAATAAAGTGTGAGAATTTTTAAGTAGTGTGAGTGGGAATAGCATCACCACATTTTGAAATGAAGAATCATGAACTCACAAAATTGCAACCAAGTAGAACTAAATATATCTGAAGCATAATGTATGTATAGGTCTAGGTAGTCTTGTCCCTTGGTCTCTGTGGCATTGTAGAGAATTCTGTGGCATAAGAAATAACAACACAACTGCTGAGGGAGTTCAACACACACCATCAGAAGGTTAGTTATTTATGTCCTTGGAATAATTTCGAAATGAATATTGTGTTCACTGAAAATTGGCTCTATTTTCTGTTGAAGGATATCAAATTATTTATTTGTTCCTACCTAGCTATTTTGGTTAAATTTTTTGTTACAAAATGTTGTTATAAGAGAGACAGACAGACATACACACAGACAGTAAGAATTGTGGGACCAGTTTTTTTCAGTTCTCTTTTATCGTAATGCCATGTTTGATTGAAATCCTTTTTTAACGAGCCTAAAACTTGCTCTTTAGTACTAAAATATTGCAAGTAAACATGACCACAAAAATTGTTGTGGTTGCTGGACATCTTCTCCGATAGCCAAACCGCCATAAAATCCCAGGAATCTGTCTCTACCAACTCTATAAAAGCCCTTAACTGTCGATCATATCATCAGTTTAATATTCACCTCTGGTGGGCCATAGGGACATTCCAGGAAAGTGCAGGGCTGGCGAGCTCATCAGAAGTGGAACAACACTACCTATTTTGTCAAAAAGGGCAGATATAGGTATACCCATTGCTAGGTGTAAACTTATGCTGAAGCAAGATGTAATAGAGAAAACAAACGTAAGGTGGAACAACATCACCACCTGCGTGGCGACAAAACAGATATATGGCCAAAGCTAGATCTGAAGCGCTCGAAGAGTTTAATATCTCTAGGCACACTACACATCGGCTCCGTTATAGGTGTCATTACCGGGCAATGCTTGATAGGCAAGCACGCAACGAGGCTCGGTGTATTTTCAAATGATTTCTGCAGGAGCTATGTGGATATCATCTCCTCTGTACTTGTTCTGTTCTATCCCAACGACGTAAACTCCATCTCGGAGATTACTATTACAATGATCCTAGTGATCAGCTTTTCGTTTTTTATTTGCGGCGACTTTTCGTTGGGCCAAAAAATTCATATATGTATGTGATGTGGCGTTGTATCAAATTCATCGAGGATTATTTGCAAAATTGTGTGACTATTTTCAAGAAAAAAATGGCCTTTACACAACCGTAAATCATTTGATATGCTTTTGGAAAATATTATACCTAGGTTTGACCCAAAATTGACAAAGAAGATAGGTATTTGATTATGAAGAAGATTCTAACAATGCGAGAGCTATAATTTCATGTCAATGAAACAACAAAAAGAAAAAGGAGCCAACTCATAAATAATGTTTTTCTTCTGAAAGTCTCCATTTATTAATTAAAATAGGTAGGAGTAGAAATATCTTGAAGTCATAATGTTTTGTTCTTAGAAGAATGGTTCCATTAAGATGTCAATTTCAAAGACATCACCTCTAATATTCTTTTTGACATGCTATCATGACACGTTTGTATTTTTTTGTTGTCTTCCTTTTGTGCGATTTTGAAAACTGTTTATATAGGAAACATTTATTTTTTTTTATCTTGAAATCTTTACAAAGAAAATATTAAGCTTTTAACATCTATTAGTTTTTAAAGGATTGTTGTCAGAATTATCTTAATTTAATGAAATGACCATTCAAATCCATCTACTTCGTTGTGCACATATAGGCTTATGAGAACCTATATATAAATGCAAATTAATCTTTCATGTTTTTGTATATAAAACAAACAAAAAAATCAAATGCAATTATTTATTTATTTTCATAAAGCAGATTCTTAACACCACCGCAGGGCATTTAATAATATTTTGTATTATATTGTTTACTTTTGGAATTGAATATTATTCTCTAGATTGTTTGCACATATTTTCTAACAAAGGATCCTTTTGTTCGTATTTTCTTTATGTTTTGTGTACAAGAAGCGTTTGAGGAGCTGAATATGGTATTTAAAAGAATTATTAAATTTGAAATAATATTGTAGTTTTTTACATTTCTTAGGAGCACAATTGGGGCTCTTTGGAATCTATAAACACATCATTTGTGGGATATTCGTACAAAAATACCATAGCCTTTAGTGACATCATAAAAGGTAAAATAGTTTCAATAATTGGTCAGCCATAAGTTTTTTTTTAACACATTTTTAAAATTTTTTCATGGTCGTGAAATAAATAATTGTGATGTTAAAATTTTTTTTTTTTTTAATCATCAAAAAACCTACAGCTGACCATCATATTACTGAAAATAATTGACCTTTTATTAGGTCACTAAGACTTTTCAGATGATAGAAAGGGTCCGCCAAATAACTTCCTTTTTTTTTGAAAATGGCGCAAAACATCGAGTTTTGCTTCGGCTGTGTGGCACGTAGCGCCGTCCTGTTGAAACCAAATGTTGCCAATATCCTCCTCTTCAATTTTTGTGAACGAAAATTCGTTCAACATGGCCCGATAACTGTACCGGCCACTCCTTGCTCATTTTCGAAAAATGGCCCAATTATGCCTCTGGACCAAAATCCGCACCAAACAGTGACTCGTTTTGGGTGTATCGGCTTTTCAATGTATGCGTGCGGATTTTCTGTGCCCCTAATGCGGCAATTTTGCTTGTTTACTACCCGCCAAGATCAAAATGAGCTTCATCTGAAAAGATGATTTTTTTTGGAAAAATCGGCATCTTCTCTAAATCGATCGCAGAGGCCCACTTAGCGAAGCGTATACACAACCATATTCGTTCAGCGGAAGGATAAAACTAATTATATGTCGAATCAGACTTGAGCTAAGTGTTAACATTCAGGAAATAAGCACTAGTTGAAAAATAACGTTAGATGGCGGACCCTTTACTCATTCTGAATATCCCACAAACAAGGAGCCATACAATACAAATCACTAATGGCTAATGACATTGAAATAATTTAATATTTTCTATGGTTGACCAATTTGTGAAACTAGTGGACTTTTTTTGTATAATATTCCGCATATGGGATTGCCGATTTCCCGGAGCTCACAATTTTGTTGTTTTCTTCAGTATATAAATTTCAACTCAAAAACCATGAAAAAAAAAAACAAAATTCATTGGCGCCAACTAATTCTCTAGATGTTATACACAATAAAATTTAGTTTTCACTTCAAAAAACCCTCGCCAGATCTGAGTTTTGATTTGGAGAGCTTTGTTTTGCCGTCAAACTACTGAAAACTGCCCTAAGGTTTTTTTTTTTTTTGATTTTGTTAGGTGAAATGTGCAATGGGAATGCCCATTTTACTATGGAGCTTTGGCCCAGAGTGTACAGGAACCCGATACATGAGTAAAATACTTTCAAAATCATTCATGGGAAAGTCGAGATATTTGGGCTTGAAGTTGACGATTGCAAAATAAGGATTTCAGATTTTGTTCCAAATAATTGTCCATAACGGGCGGAATAAATGACGTAAAAAATGATATTGGCATCAAATAAAAGTTTTTTTTTTTTCTTGTCTTTAAAATAATACCAAAGTTATTTTGATATGTTAAACACATTTTGAGATATTGAGCTTTAACTTCTAAAAAAGCCGCTTTTTTTGACGGTCTTTGTCAAGAGAGTCAAAAGTAACCACTAAAAAATTGATTTTTTTTGTTTGATATTTTGATGTTTATAAATCAATATTTTTCAAAATGTTTAAATGCAAAATTATTTATACTATTGAGAAGCACCAGATTAAAAAATTATAACAAAATCGGTCGAACCATCAAAAAGTTATACTTGAATAACCTAAAAATAAGACCATTTTCTAAAAACCGTTGAATAACAAATTCCGTTATGCATTTTTTTAGAAAAACCTGACACGCAGTTTTCTTACAATTGACTTAGTTATTACAGGAACGAAGTTTAATCACAATCGTAAGAGCCGTTTTCAAGGAAATTTAAAAAAATTTAACCGTTCTAGATGAGCTAAATCCAAAATTTGAATTTATCCTCTAGGGGATCACATAAAAATGCTCTGTACCAAGTTTGAAGCAAATCGGTTCACCCGTTGGGGCTCTAGCTCAAACCCAAGCGACACAATTGAGTCTTCAAGATATCTTTAAAAGCTATTTTCGAAGATCTTTCAACTCTTTACACAATCTTGAAGAGGTCGTTAAGACCCAAAAAGGCCTAAAGGGGAGGAGCCTATTGTATGGAGCGAAGAGTTCTAAATAAAGTATTTGTAAGAGTTTATAGAGATCATTTTTTTGACGCATCTTTAAAGATGCTCTCAAGAGGTTTTGAAGATTTTTTTTTTGTAGTCAAAAGTGTAAACTTGGAGGGAGAAAATAATATAAAGAATAATTTCTTTCTCTTTTACACAAATACAATTTTATAACAATTTAAATGAAATAGAATGATTTTACTTTTGTAAAGCCATGACAAATTCTTTATGTTCATGTAGGGTTAGATTTACAATTAATTTTATAAAGTCTTTTACGATGTGTATTTTGTAATGCAAGAAAAGATTTACTTAAAAATCGCATTCTCTACCCCACATAGAATAAACGCGCCTTGAAATAAAAAAGTATTTACAAGTTAAAATCAAGAAAATGATACAAAATTCACTGACAACAAAAGAAAAAACATATTTTTATGAATTATTATCTGCCACAGTGTTACTAAACAAATAAAAGTGTAGGCATAATACATGTAACTGTACTTTATTGAATATTATGTATTTAATAAATATTTTTTTCGCAATTGAACGAAATAAATATGGCGAACGTATTTTGTTGGGCATGTATCAAAATATTCCTTCCTACAGGGTGCCTCATGAAATGTAGGCACTAAATGTCTTGTTTTTCTTTTAATGGGTTTTGGATAAATTATTCTCATATTAATAAAATGAGCGTTTGGTTAACATTGAAGCCTTAAAAAGTTGCATGATTAAAATTTCACATTAAAAATGAAAATGTAGCAGTTATTTTTTTTTAAGAAAAAATATTGCCTTATATTTTCGCTTTGCCATATTTTCATCGTCAGTTTTATGACAGTAACAGATGGTTGAAAATTTAGCTTAGTTCCCTATTACAGTGGTTTGGACAGACAGACGGGGGTTATTCAATGGTATAAACAATATTTTTTCGATCCAAATCTGTCCAAACACCGCAGTTTTTAAAAAAATTTCACTACTTAAAGACACAATTTTAAGCCTTCATAAAGACATTTTAGGAATAACATCCGCAAAATATCTTCGAAATGTATTTGAAAGAGTAATAAGAAATATACTCTTGCGCTATTTAAACAAACTCCTTTTAAAAAGGTTGTAAAGAGGATCTACAGAGAGTCAATATAAACACATTTGCCATGAAGATATTCAAGATGTTTAAAAGACGTTTTTGTAATAGTTAAAACAAACAACACTTTTCTAAAGCAAAGTAACAGATCATAAAGTGTAGTGGTATTAAGAATATTGAACTTACAGTTTGTTAAGAGCTGATCAATTTGTTTGGAGAACACTTCAAGAGTTTATGTGTTGCTTGGGAATTACAGTAAACGCACAGACAGAGAAAAAGGATATACTATTTTTAACGGTTTTAATCCGAATCATATATCAATAAAATATTTCGGGCAAGTGGCCGCCGCGGCTGGCTCGAATAAATTCCAACCGAGAGGCCCAATTTTCGACCACTTTTTGCAGCAATTGGGGCCGTATGTCAGCAATAACGCACCGAATATTCTCTTCTGAGGCATCAATCGTCTCGGGCTTATCTGCGTAGACAAGCGACTTCACATAGCTCTGAAAAAAATAATCCAGCGGTGTCAAATCGCACGATCTTGGAGGCCACGCCACAGGCATACGACGCGAGATAATGCGCTCACCAAAAGTTTCCCTCAATAAATTGATTGTTTCGTTGGCTGTATGGCATGTAGCGCCGTCTTGTTGGAAACAAAGGTCGTCCACATCAACATCCTCCAATTCAGGCACGAAAAGGTCATTAATCATGGCTCTATGGCCAGCTTCATTTTTGAAGAAATATGGACCTATGATTCCCTCTCCCCATACAACACACCAAACCATGACTTTTTGAGGATGTAACGGCGTCTCAACAATGGCTTGTGGATTATGATCACTCCAAATACGACAATTTTGTTTATTAACGTACCCATTCAACCAATAGTGAGCTTTATCGCTAAACAAAATTCGCTTATGAAAATTGGGATCAACGGAAATCTTGTTTTGGGCTCATTTGGGCACAATTTGCAAACGTTGTTCAGGCGTCAGTCTATTTATTATGGAAATGACAGCTGTCAAAAAGACGAACTCCGAAAAAATTATTGCCAGATTGAAAACTACACGTCTAAAAAATACACCCGTTACTTTAATATTATTATCCTCTTCAAGTCTTCGTATACCTTTAATTACAAGGATTTATCTATTGTCTATTAAATATCTTAAAACCTTGATGGACTTTTCTCTCGATATAATTTATTTCGTTTCCTTTTTTAAAACTTTATGTTTTATAGAGAAAAAGAATGATAACAAAGACATCATCTCAATAAAAAAAAATCTTATCCTCTGTAAAAAAAAAAAACAAATATATAATTCCATTCAAATGAATTTCCGTAGCAGATTTCAACATCCTGTTGTTCTCCTCATTACACAGTGAGCAACAAAAAAAAATTCCAAAAAAAAATTCCAAAAAAAAAAAAAGAAAACAAAAAGGATATTTACAAGATAAAATCCAATTCGTTTAAAATAAGTCCCCGTTGAAGTGTAAGATTTTTTATTTCCATGGCAAAAGCATTCAACATCTGTGTTTACAACGAAGTTAAACTTGTAGAGGTGTTAGAATTTCCTTAAACAAAACAAAAAAAAAAAAAAACCGAAAACAAAAACAAAAATACAGGTCTTCACAAGGATTTCATAAACGCAAATCCAAAAAGTAACTTGGTGGAACAACAAGAGCATAAGTAAAACAAAATGAAATCCCTTTTCAAATATGTCATGCCATGAATTCAATATCCTTGCCAAAGGGCAGCAGAGGATTTTACTTCACAGTGATAATCCCCAAGTCTGAGCCTTAAACACACACACCTACACCCACACCCACACCCACACCCAAAGCAGCACACTCTTTGTTTTTCAAAGGACCTAAAAGTACGAAACAAGAGATTTCTTCTTGCAAGGATATTATTTGAAAGAGAAAAAGGTCATGAGGTTGGGAGTAAACGAAGCACTAAGGTAATTTTGTCTTGTTGCATGGTTTTAATAACTTCATTGTATGCAAACAAGGATACGACGACACTAAGCCAGAATAGAGTGCATTTCTTAGCATACAAGACCAAATAGAGGAGCTCAAGGCTGTAGACTAAATAGCAGATTTTGAAATTTCTACACGTATAGAACAATGCGTTTAGTCGACATAAGAAAACAAAAAAAAAACAACATAACTCTGCAAAGGACACGCTATTTAGGTAATAGAAGAAGTCAAAAAACTTTATAGGTTATGCTTCATTCACATATATGTATACCTACTATACTTTACTTGTTTTGTATAACTACGGTGCAAAGACTTTGTATTTTGCTGCCGAGCCAAATAAGGTCTGATCTCAAAGGAGGGATTCTACATCCTGATGGTAACATTATGCGATGCTTCATGCACACGCTGTTTGCTGGCTTTGTATGCAAAGTAATCTTATTAGATATTTATTGTACAGGTGAGTGCCTTGGGTTATTTGTATGTGGGACCGGCAAATGGCATAAGATCAGTTTTGTTTGTTTGATGCATTCAGGGATGCAAACAGGCTTTTACTATAGATTGAGATAGGTAGGTATAGGAAAAGAATTGATTCAAAAGTTCACTTAAAGTCTGTAGCTGTAGATCTCATGTCATGGGTTGACATATTTGTTTTTAAATTATATACAAAGCTGGATTATTTTATTGATGACATAACTGATACAAATCGTTAATTTAAGTGCTCTTTTTAGTGGAGAGGTCTTTTTTAAATTAAACCAAATCAATATCACTATTTGGCCAGATTATTATTCGCAGTGAAAACATAAAATATAGATTAGGTATTTTATATATTAAAGCTCCATCGTCCTATTGAAGCAAGATCAGAAAGCATCCGATTTTGGCTTCATCAACTAGTTATCAATCATATTATGAAATGACAACTACTTCTTCTGACCACATGCATAACTCTGTCAATTTAAGGCCCAGTTTTTCAGTGCTATAAGTTTTGGAATCAAACTCGAGTTAATTCCTGAAGCATGTTTTTCCATCATTTTAAATTTCGAGTTAGCTCGGAGCTAATCCAGCAAATCAACTCTGGATTGGCTGAAAAATATCTTTGGTGGATGATAATTGTGGGCGTGGGGTCCATATAACAAGATTCCTACCGTCTTTCCTTTAAAAATTTCCAATAAACAATATAAAATTGCTACAATTCAGAATAAAATTTTTTTGAATAAATATATTTGAAAATAAATGCAGCTTATATTATTTTGCAGTCTCGCAGTCTTAAAGATTCGACCATCAGAACACAAGTTATTACCTTCTCACTCGAACCATAATAAATAACTTTTTTCGAAGATTTTGAATGTTGTTGAATTTTGAACAGTAGGACGTTTGAGGAAAGAATTTGGTTGGAAGACGATAGACAATAAAGATGGATACAAAAATTTATTTGATGATTTATTGTAACTTACTTTTGCGTCATTTAGTAGAATTTCATGTATTTGTATGTATGTTCGTTTGTAGCTTTATTTATGAAAGAAATAACAGACTTTTCCACGTCTTATTTATAGTTTTTCCCTTAAAAAATGATATGATGCCAGTTAGAAGCTTATAACTTGAGTTCTGACGGTCGGATTTTTAAGATTGAGATCTTGAAATCACGGTAAAATTAAAGGCTACATTTGAAAGTAAACAATATTCATACACAAAAACTAAGCATTGAGTTTTCGAACCATGGAGTACTTGTCCTGACACTTCTTTAAAATAATCTCATTACAATAATTGCAATAAGCATACACCAGACAGTGGTGGTTTTATGGAAGTCTTAATTAAATTTAAAAAAAATATCTAAGAATAATTTCATACAAACATTTATAATTGAAAAATACTAAGACAGATTTTCATGATGTCATTGAAACATGCAATTCTAATAATGAAAGAAATTTGAGGTAACTAAAAAATTATTGACTTTTCAAGAAGCTGTTGCTTTTGATAATTTATAATTACGAAAGTAGGTACTCTGAATTTTCCTTAATGTTTTTGCATAATTTGGTTTTTAAAAAAGGCTTCTTTGGAAAGTAGATTGTATTTTCTTTTTAGGCTTATTGTAAATTAAAATCTGTAGCAATGCGACTTGATCTTTACAAAATTTGTGTTTTCTACCTTAACAAGCTGACACAGTGAAATTCGTTTCACCTAAAATTATCGTCCCTTTATAAAGTCGAAAAACGTGGGATTTTAAATGCATTCTTAGATAAAAGTTGCTACAATTGACGTCATTTGGGAACAGCCGTTGCATTTATCTGTGGGTATGAGAAAATGACGTGATTGCGGTGTTTATTCATACATCAGAACCAGAAGTGAGCGCGCAACACAAGTAGCACAAAGTAGTATATAATTTCGGTATGACATTTCTTAATTCATACTTTATTCAATTTTAAATTGGTATATCAATTTATGGCTTCATTATTTAATCTTTATTTCTTCTTTTTAAGGTATTTTTTTCAAGAACTTAAATTGATATGTTAGCTGCTACTTAAAGCGTTCTTTAATATTTCTTTAATTGGCAATTCTTAAATTGGTGTTTTTTTATTTCTTTAATACTTCTTTTATACTTCTAAAAATTAATTTTTGTTTAAGGAATTAAATCGGCATTTTTGTGATCCTACTCCTTTAAATCTTCTTAAAATAGTATTATTAATTGCACCACTATACAAGTAGGAGCCAGTGTGGCGTAACCATTAGTGCTTGGGACTGTCATGCCGGAGGCCTGGGTGCGATTTCCAGATTCGATTAAAAAAAAACATAATTTTTTTTTGAAAAATCAATATTTTGAAAATGGGTTACTGCATTTGTTTGAAATTTCGTTTTTAGGTGTTTATTATTAAATACTTAAAAATGGCACTCCATTTTTTTTTAATATACATACATAATGTCTGTGATGGCGGTGCCTCCTGCACAACACAACCCAGGCTTAAATCGTTGATCGTCTTATCGGCGGCATTATTTCACTAACATTGATAAAACCTGAATAAAAAATATCACTTCGTCAGTGGCAAAATTAACCGATTGTCAATTGCGTAGTGTAAGTCATTCCTATAAGAATCAATATTTTCTCCTTCCCGTACAAAATGGAATTTTCAGATATCGTCACCTTCAACCCCTGAAAGTATGCAATATCCGGTTTTTAAAATTTGTCTACTTTTCCAGTCACAACTACCCAACCCATAGTGTTAGATTACCCGGTTCCAACAAAAAAAATCTCCGTTCAAATCGAATGATGTTCAGCCGAGGAGGGAGAATTAAGTTTATAAAGTTTTCAGGTTTTTCGACTTCTCATTTAGTTTAGTTTAGTTTAGTTTATTCACACCATACGCAACTGCTGGATTTCTGGCAGACTTGTTCTTCTTTCTTGGCATTATGCTATTTCTCGATTCCAAAGCCCCGCTGCTTCGAAAATTTTAAGAATATGTCAATGGTTATCGTATTAAAATGCAAGTCCTTTCTAGGATCTTTTGAATGAAATATCAATGTGGCAGTTGAGTATTCAAGGCAATAGCCTATGAAAGGATTTAAGTGCGACAAATTGAACTGAAATTTGTGTTAATCGCCATGACTGACCAGCTGAAACCATAAGTCGAAAGGTAAACAACAATCATGTGCACGCGTAACCTTGCTACAACATAATGGCGATCGTTAAACGTGTGAGGTCAGGTATTGGCATGTGAAGGGTAATTGAGCAGTGAGGGCGGTACATGTTTCCGTGGTGGCAATTTTTGCTCGCATTACCACCTAATGTACACAAAAAAACATTTAACAGTACCTAATTATTGCTCGTATACATTCGTCTAAAATTTTTTTTTGTTCCGAAGACCACCTAAAGTTATTTTTTTGAAATTCCCTCGAAATGTTTTAATGTGGAACTTTTCCGTCTTTTACTATAGGTAGACAAAAAATATTATTGCAGCAAGAATATGTTTTTTAATTTTTTTAATTTGCAATTTACATTTTATATAAATCTCGTTTTCATTTAGAAATACCATATATCGCATTTTTGTCTATTTTTCTCTATCCCAAAGACCATATTGACCACAGCAGCAAAAAAAAAAAATCAACTGTCTTTGGCATTCGATTATTATCCCCTAAGTAATTTCCAGCATCATAGGTAGGTACTACACTATATAGATTTAAAATTTTATCTCAAAATTTATCACCGAAGAATGTCTTTTGACATCTTCACAAATCCTTTTTTTTTGTTAGCCCAACATGCATAGGATGTGGCTATAGGTAATGTTAATACGAAAAATATGAATAACCGAAAAATATGTGCTCGCAGGACATTCCATACCCACCATCAGGCAGTATTATAGGAAGTTCGCCGGCAATATGTGAATTTACCACATAAATATTTTCGTTCGCTGTATGATAACGTCGTCAGTCGACGACTACCGACGCACGGCGCGGCGGCCAACTAAAGGACATTTAGGATATTATTTTGTCATATGATTAACTTAGAGAAGTTATCGCAAAATTTATCTTTATCCATGCATATCTGCAGATATATGTATACATACTCGTATTATGTAGTTTTAGGTAAGGTACACATACTTCAATGACAGAGACAGTGGCAGCGGCTACTAAACAGTGCAGTAGAGCACTAAGCTCGTAAATTCACTTTTCCGATTAAATTTGCTGAGGAAGGTATATGGATTGTTGGTAAAGGATGTATATTTTGGGTTAACAAAAAAAATATACGGAATTATTCACAGATTGAGAGTTGGTTGGTGGTATAACGTCGCCCTCGGTCGTCCGTCGCCGGACGTTGTCCTCAGTCCTTTTCCTCAAATACACACACACACACCTATGTTATGTACTATGGACGCAAAATCCATTTTTATTTGTGGTCACCTAATATGCGGTTTCAGGAAAGGAATTTTCATAAGTCCTCTCTCGCCATCGTACTATCTCTGCTGCTCTCGAGCTATACCATCACCATCATCGGACATCGTCAGGCATATCGCATATCCGCTTCTGTATGATTATACCCACCAATCTCTATAGTGGCTGCTGTTCAGTGTTCAGGTATGGTGTTAAAGGATATCCGGGTGACCACATACATAGTGTGCCTTGTTGTTAATAACTGATGAATCGGAAGATACCACCGCACCACGATGATTGGATTTAGAGGTGATTATGGTTAACTAACTAGATATATACCTTAAACCTACTTATATTGTGTGCTCAGCTGATTGAGAGGGAATTGGTGGGCTTTAAGCTCTCGGGTCAAACATTTAATTAACAATTAATTGTTTAAACATATGTACCTACTATATAAATAAGAGCTTAATGCATTTTTCCATAGCAATCAACGAGGATTTATGTTCTACGGGTTTGTTCGTAATTGCAAATCGAAGGTTTAGGGAAAAATACAAGTCGAAAAAATTCTGAACAGGTGGCGCTGTAGGCACACATTTCTTTTTGCAGTTCAATTCATATAGCGTTCAGCAGGTGGCGCATTAGGCGGTTAGGAAAATGCTATGGGATATTCTTTTCAAATTTTGTTATTTGTAGGGTGAAATGGGGTCAAATTAAAATAATTATCCGATTTAAGAAATCCTTTTGTTGTTTTCAAAAGGTTGTTTAATAAAATTAATATTTATAAAGTGAAATGGGATATAAACAAAAAAGTGATTTCTGATTACAAAAAATCATTTCTGTATTGGGAAAGTAATAAAGTTTGGACTAAGAGGATCATATTTTTTTCACATTAAGCCATTCAT
This sequence comes from Leucozona laternaria, assembly GCA_932273885.2. Taxonomy (NCBI): domain Eukaryota; kingdom Metazoa; phylum Arthropoda; class Insecta; order Diptera; family Syrphidae; genus Leucozona; species Leucozona laternaria. The sequence goes on along the minus strand of OW026368.1, from coordinate 86,229,203 downwards.
AACGTGAAGTGGGTTAAAAAAAAAACCAATAAAGTAGTATTCGACGGGCCAGCTAGTAGTTTATAATTTTTTTTTTATGAAAACCAATTTAAAACTATTTATAAAGTTGATGATGAAATTCGTCAAGCTGTTTGGAAAATAGTGCCACAATCCACAAACAACAAAAATGTGTTGTGAAATTGGGATGGATAACATGATATTCTGCTAGAAATACGAGATAGATTTTCAAATGAAACTATTAATTTAAAAAAAAAATTAAAAGACCTTACAATTTCAACAAAAAAAATTAAGGATTGAAAATATATTGACTATAGAAATAAAAAAAAAAACAATGTACGACTTGATCGCACAACATTGCTCTTGTGGTTAAATACTGTATATAACCCAACATTGAAGATGCATGATGAAAAACACTTGATTTTTTGTTTCGTTTGATTTTTTTGTTTTGTTTATAAAATAATGTTTTAAACATTTTTAAATGTATAATTGTCAAATTGAGAAGCATCAGATTGCAAAATTATAACAAAATCGATTTTACCATGGCAAAGAAATACGCGAATAACCCAAAAATAAGACCATTTTCTCAACAAAAAAAAACGTTGAATACCTAATTCCGTAATGTGAATTTTTTGAGAAAACCTGAAATGCAGTTTTCTCAAAATCGATTTGATTATTACAGGTACGAATTTTAATTAAAATCCTAATAGCCGTTTTCGAGAAAATTTGAAGAAACCGAAATATTTGTATGGCAGCTACCTGTTCTAGATGAGCTAAAACAAAAATTCGAATTTAACGTCTAGGGAATCACATAAAAATGCTCTGTACCAAATTTCATGCAAATCGGTCTACCTGGTTAGGCTCTAGCTCAAATTACAGTGAACTCACCGACGCACAGACCAGCGGCGGACGGCATGACGAAACCCGCTTTTTCGGACTTCTCGATTACCGTAGTGTTAGCTTTGATTATAACCTCGAAATTTTTTTCTTAAACGAAACCAATACTTGCCCTATAGAGCAAGTAAAAAGAGCCAGCCATTAATTGGCCGAAATCGGTGAATTAAAATTGCTGATAATATTTGAAACAAGTTTGTACAACTGGGCGTATAAAAGGTCTAAAAAAAGGGCTATATTTCTATAAGTAGTTATATTTTTTAACGAAATTTCGTTCCCAACACTGATTTTGTGCGCTTTTAAGGGAAAGTCTTTAATAAATTATTTCTTTAATTGTAAAAATTGTGATTCAATGCTGGTTTGGATTGATGCAACAAGTATAAAATGTCTTTTATTTAAGAAAGAGTCTCAACATAACAAAACAGAACACAAAACAAAACCTAATATATATTTATAGGTACTATATAATAGCCCTTAAAAAAATGTGCATTTAATAAGTATATAATAATTTTCTTAAATCCAAACTTTTTGTCTTGAAGCACACAATCTTAAGTTTCATAAATAATAATTCAAAAACAAATATTAAAACCTTTGATTTCAGCAAACAACACGTTTCTGATCGAACAATATTATACTGTCGCAACTCTCAACTCAACTTAACGCAGCAGACATAAACCGCATACAGCACATTCCAATGGATTCTCGATTCATTTGTCATCAAATTTTCGCCAAAATCAATAAAACGAAGAATCGAGCACCTATTCCTATATCAATATTACTGAATGATGATTTATCAAAGCAAATACTATATTATGTAGATGCATACAGACGACGAAGATGGCACCCAAGACCGAGCGGACATATCAATGTCACTTTCGAGAATTTCCTTCCAACATCTTCACCTCGCTTTGTCTTTATTAATGTGCGATGATTGAGGATTCTCAAGCCCTATATACGAATCGAGGGTATAAAAGGCAATGAGACGACACAACAACGACCGACGACACGACGACAGTAAAGATGTGACAGAATCTTCTAATCCACAAAGTGATATCTTCAAATTGCTACGATCTGACATAATTCAACAAATACAAGGATGATATACACACAGAGGATATACGCACCACCTTCATCTCCATCAGAATCCAGCAATCTTCATACCACATCGTGGGAGTAAAACATTCAAATGTTTGCTGAACGTGGGTATTTCAAATTGATTCCGACTATAGCTATATATTGACGGGGCGGTGATATTTATGGAAGATAAATTTAAGTGATTTGACTCAAAACCAAAAATAATAGAAATATAAAAGCAAAAATAGGAAATAACACTTGAGATGGAATATCAGAAAATCAATGACCGAACTTAATATGAAGGCGGGCCTATTTTGAAAATTTGAAATTTCTTGAAAATTCTAGTCGTTTGATCAAATAAAGAGGACTGCGTTCTTAATTTATTTTATTTTTGACTTGTATCATTCTGTAACCCTTTTAAGCAGGCAAACAAATATAAGAGGCAAAAAGTCTTTATCTGAAAAATAAAGTGTATATACGTAGATATGCAGTGGGTTATTTAGCGTTGGTTAATTCTTTGGTAAAATTTTGTTTAAAAATAGGCTTAAAAATCTTGCTTATTAATTTCAGTATACAATTACATTTTTACTTGCAATTTAAAAGAGTGCAAGTAAAATAAGCTTTTTGAAACAGCTCGTGGAGAGACAGGGCCTAGTGGCGCACACTCCCAACCATTTGTATGTCCGTGTTGATTGTTTGCAGGAATGCAGGTGATCTACAATTTTCTGCCGAATCCGAACGGCTAAGGTGAGAGGCACTTATTCGTGACAAAATAAACTATTGGAAGATTTGACACTTCTTCGCAAGTAGCAGTTTTGTTTTTTAAGTCGAGACTTGAGAATTGAACCTAGACCTCCGGCACCGACACTTTTATATGCACTAACCATTTAGCCATCGATTATAATGGGTGATTTTTTAAGAGGTTTAAAACTTTTTAAAAAAAAAAACACAAAAAATTCAAAAAAATTAATGAAATATTTATTTGAATCGATAGTTTGAACCTTGCAATTTAATGTTTAAAGATAATTTCATGCAAATGTTGACCGCGGCTGCGTCTCAGGTAGCCCATCCGCTGAGTCCAATTTTGGCATACTCTTTCACACATATCGGCCGGTATCTCACGAATGAATGCATGGATGTTGGCTTCCAGTGCGTCAATCGAAGCGGGCTTGTCCCTATAGACATTAGCTTTGACATACCCCCACAAAAAATAATCTAATGGTGTCAAATCGCACGATCTAGGCGGCCAATTGACCGGCCCAAAACGTGAAATTAACTGTTCACCAAACTCGCCTCGCAATTGCGCCATTGTTTCGCGTGCTGTGTGGCATGTCGCAGCGTCTTGTTAAAACGACATATCATGCAAGTCAAGAACTTCCATTTCGGGCAAAAAAAAGTTTGTTATCATCGCTCGGTAGCGTTCACCATTGACAGTAACGCTGCGATTCGCATCATCTTTGAAGAAATAGGCCCAATAATGCCGCCGGCCCATAAACCGTACCAAACAGTGGCTTTTTCGGGATGCATTGGTAGCTGTTGCAATGCTTCTGGCTGATCTTCACTCCAAATGCGGCAATTTTGCTTATTTACGTACCCATTCAACCAAAAATGAGCCTCATCGCTGAACACAAGCAGCGCGCGATGAACATTTCGAACCGAGCACGAATTTTGATAGTAAAATTCAATAATTTGCAAGCGTTGTTCATTTGTAAAACGATCCATGGGTAAATTGCAAACCAAACTGAAGCTGTTTGACAGTGACACAAGGTACTAAACACACGTCAGCTGTCAAAACCAGTGTTGCCAAAACCAAACCAGCTAAAAAATCACCCGTTATTAGCCACAAAAGTTATACATATTTTTTTTGGAGAGACTAAATTCAAAAGTTCTAATATGAAAAAAATGTCTTAGTTTTCTGCTATATTTTGAAAAAGGTTTTATATAGCGTAAATGCGATTTTCATGACTCCTGTTTGCTGTACCTGAAGTATTTTTTCCTCCCTCTAAGTTTTGAAAGTAAGAATATTTTCTTAATTATATACCTACAAAAAAACCTCTTTGACAACTTTGTCCTATTAAAAAATACCTACTACTGGAAAAATTTATAAAAATTGAGAATAAAATGAATTTTAACGTTTATCTTACCCCATGTTCATCTAAACCAGGAATTATCCGAAATATTTTATACAGGACTAGTTTTATAGTTTTCAATATATGTGACACTTAGGCCAGTTTTTCAGTGGTGCGTTAAACCAGAGTTAGCTAACTCTAAAAGTAAATTAAATCACAGTTAACTGAGGAAGCATTATTTCATTAGAGAATGCACACAGAACGATTAAAAAAACTCGGTGGATAAAACATCAAAAGCATCTGTTCAGTTAATCCTGAGTTAACTCACCAAATTTGATGAGTTAACTCGGGTTTAACTTTAATCTTGCACGGAAAAACTGGAACTCAGAATCAAAACGGACCTATCTCGACCTTTTTCAAAAATATGTAGTGTCGTATACCAAAATTTTCGTTTCAAAGAGAGCTACAAGATTGCATTTTTTGTTTCAAATCAATTTATTTTAATAGTTATAAGAATTTGATTTGGACAAAATGACCCTGTCTAATATTTTTTTTAACAATAAAAACAGACCTATTTTTCACTATAAATAATTTTGTTTTTATAACGGACCTATAAATTCTGCAAATGACATCAAAGGTATATAATTTTTTTTTAAAAGGTATCTTTTTATTTTTTCCCGCCAAAATCTGACAGAAGAAGAATTTTTGAAGTTCGATTTTTTTAACAAATATAACTTGACATAGAGTACCGATATATAGCACGTAATTATCCATAAAAGCTAAAAAATTCTTGCGCCAAATTGGCATTTAAAAAGCTACAATTTCTAGGAACAAAAATTTAAAATTAATTAATTTTGATCACTACACATATGTGTACCGTCTAATTTTATCAGAAACTTTTATAACGAAAAAACTATGCGAGCTACAAAATAGGGGGTTTTGGCTGAATTTTTGTTTAGAGTAACAAATTCGAGCAAACAAATTTTTGAATTTTCTCATTTTTAAGATTTTGGCAGCTCAATTTTCAGCTAACTTAAAATTTTAATATGAAAAAAAAAACCATTAGAGCTACAAATTTCGAGTGAGCGCTAAAAATTCTTGCAAGAAAACATTTTTGAAAAATTCATTTTATTAGATTTTGTATGCCAACTTCCGTTTTATTTGAACGGACCGGAAATGGATTATATAAACTTCAAATTTATTTTTTGCTCAACAAATTAGCATTTAAAAAAAAACTACAATTTTGGACACCAAGTACTTTTGTCCGCTAACTTTAGAATTTCTTTAGCGGAGACTTGAATATTTATTAATATATTTGAACTACAAAATCAAGGTTTACGCAACTCAAGAGCATGTAAAAATCTACAAATTTAAATGCCAATCATACTTTAAAATTCTTAATTATTTTAGATTTCGTCCGCTAACTTCAGACTTATTTAAGCGGAAATTTAAATAATCATGAAGCTATGTGAACTACAAATTTTTGGTTTGCGCAACAAATTAGAATTAAATTAGCTACAAATTCAGATAGCGACATTTTTCAATTCCACCAAAAAGTTTCCGCCAAAGTAAGGGACTTAGTTTGATCGAGAATACACCTAACGTTTCGTGCTGACTCAGAAGATGGGTGTTCTAGAATTAGGGGAGAAGTAATCTATAAATCCGGTGTTGGTGTTGCAAACGTCAGTCGTACCTTTATTGTTAACTGCACTGTAAACTAAACTTCCCTTAAAACTCTGTTATTAAAATAACTTTTTTTTTGTTAATAAACAAAATATACTTTGAAAGTATAAATTAATGAATTTATGTGTGTAAAATACTTTTTTCTTTAATGAAAAAAAAAAATCTTCCAATACTCGTTTTTCAATTTCTCTGCATTTCAGGATCAAAACCGTATACTTTATTTTGGGTTTTAGATAGAAATGGCCTATTTATAGTTTTCATGATCAAATAGGCCTAAAAAAAACTTTTGTTTTTAGAAAGTCCTGACGATGTCCTTATATTTCATTTATTGTTTTATCTTATAAAGAATTGCTAACAGATTAAAAAAAAAATAATTCACATAACTATCTCTAATAGTTTAGAAGTTAAAGGTTTTCAACCTTTTTCTCGGCTTTGAGTTCTATCCTTAAAGATCCATTTTGATTCTGAGTGTCACATATGTATAAAGATTTTGTGTACGAATTTGATTTCCAAAGTTTAACAGTTCTTTTTTATAAAAAACACAAAAACAAAAATGTTTGAAATTCTGGTTCAGTTTTAAAAATAAACGCGGCATGACCGTTAGGTACTTGTATAAATCAAGAGCAATTTTTGTTTGCAGTAAGGTTGTAAGCATTTATGTTAACAATATATTGAAGCGAATAAAATTTTATTTTTATCTATTTAATTAACATCTATACAAGCTTTTTTACAGCTAACAGATTATGACAAAAATAAATATTTCTGATTCAGATATTAACTATACGACTGTCGATTTTGAAGTTCGAGTCCTTATTAATACTCGGTACCAAATTAACAGGACAAGACTTTAGACCTTGTTTGAAGAAAAGAGTGTTGATAGGGATTTGAGTACTTACTTTAAGACTAGTACGGTCCTAGCTTTAGGACTCTGTGAAGAAATTTGCTGTTAGTATAACTTAACAATGGTTTGCTTACATTTCCTTCAAAACAATAGAAACCATTGATCTTCTACAAAATTGACTAAAAATATTTTCGAATGTTTTTTTCATGATGTCAGATGAAAAAGAAAATCAGGACACTTAAATGCAAAAACTATTTAGAGGAAAAAGTCAATGAATGCAATCTTTTAATTAAATTCAATGAATGATTTTTAAAGACTGCATTCACAGAAGACTACATTCTTTTAAAACACTGCCGTATATCTCCTTAATGGCTCGACGGATTTTGTGTCAATTTTTAATACCTTTACTGTGTAGGATACTCTTCTAAGCACTCATAGTAATATGGCATTTCAAAATACATACATATGTAGGTATATCAAATTTTTTTGCGAACAAGAAAAAGGAAAACAATAGAAATGCATTGTTTTTGTTTTAATCACAAAATGTCGAAAAAAGACATCTAATTTTGTGTCCAATGCTTAAGACATATTTTGCTACATGCAATTGTAACTTGGGGCACTCGCAGGGCCGGCCCCAGCCAAACTTGAGCCCTGTTCAAGATTTATAAAAAGCGCCCTTTTATTATATTTGCATATACAGATACACATGCATAAGACTTTTCCACATTACTTTCAATGCTTAGGTCTAATGGGATCTTTAATTTTACTATATTTTGAGTTAAATTCTCCAACAATGAAAGTGAAGTTAGTTAGTGTGCTCTTGCATAACTTAGAACAGTTGTGATGGATGTTATTTTGCGATTATTTGAACAAGTTTTATAGTTAAAATGCAAATGGCAGTACATATTTGTTTGCGCAAGTCCAGAATTTTGCGCCCTGTACATTTGCACATCTTGCACATATGGTTTGTCCGGCCCTGGGCACTCGAAAAATATGAAATTTATTTTCAAGACTTTCAAGACCCAACTGGATAAACCAAACATTCGTCATTGAACTCTAACTATACCTCACTTCATGGATTTTATCTCTTACCACAAATAACACACACAAAATAAATATACCCGCATAATATATTTTTGATTACCTTAAAGATGTTTAAATAAATTTTCCATTCATAATCGCACATCAAAAAAAAAAATGAAATATGTACATTGTACACAAATATTAAAAATCTCATAAGATTGTATTTTTTTTTTTTTCATTACCAAAATTTCTACAGAGAAAGCTCTTCAATCATCCGCGATATAAGGTACAGCATGACAGATTAAATGTATGTTTTTATATTTGTCTGCATCGTTTTAACATCATATGCCCTTCCATTATCCCAAAACACATGCGAATTAAAAAGATTTACATGAACGACTTTGGTATGGATGGAAGCAAAAAGTCGTTAGTTCCCCCCTATGCTCGAGGTTTTTATGTCATGGCTGAAAAACAGAGAAGTCATATAGGTAGGTATATGCCACGATATGATATAACTTTCTCTCTGATGAAGAAATCACAGGATCTCTATCTGCTTCCATCAGTATGCAGTGCTTAGTGAAATATGCAGATATGTCCTTCATTTTCACATAAACTATACACACATATCTCGCCAGCATCGTCACCGTCCTACAGTAAGTATGTATACCTATACTTAGTCACCGTCTCTCAACTAAACATTAGATTCATCAGATTCTGTATTTGTAATAGAAATCTTCAAATCTTCTCTCCCTGTTGATGAGATACACTTTTTCTTTTTAAAATGATTTGTCACACAAAAAGCAAAGGAAATTATTTTGCTTTTAAATTTCCTTCTGAACTCTGAATTACTTCAACCGCCACCATCAGCCATCCTGGATGGTGTGTTGTAAGACATCAACAGCATTTATATGATGATACAGAATATTCTGCTTCGAATGTCATTCTCATTAGAAATTAAAAAAGTTATAAAAAAAAAATAGAAGATAAATTTAATTAAATGTTTACAAGTCGCTGCCTGGTATGCTGCGATGCAAATCGCAAATGAAAATGGAAAACTAATCGTATTTCATCACAAAGAATCTGACGATGCATATAATTTTGTTTCCCTTTCGGCTTCTTTTAAGTTTCAGATCACCCATCACGCTTACAGAATGCAATCTGCCACGGCAAATGCATTAAATACGTTAAAAACGTTGCTTATTGTAAATATCTTTATGGCTTTAAGCCAATCCTGAATTAATAACGTTGATTACATGTAGAAATTCTAAATCCAATATACTTTTACATCAGATATTTTGTTGTCAAGCCAAGGATTGCATTTGTAAAGAAAAATCGAACTGGAGGTTTACAAATAGAGAGATATATGGCATTTACAGCTTTGCCCCATCACAGGGAAAATGGGGGAAATGTTAAACATTGAACGCTTGTATGACACAATAAAAAGGTAGGTATACCAGAAAAAAGACGACTTCCCCTACCCAACCATCCTTATTTTCATTTCATCCTATTACAAGAAAACAACTAATGTCTACCAGTGGTGCCAATATACTACAATTGAAGTAGATTTACTTCTTTTATTCTACCATCACCAAAATATTGAAATCTACTTCATTTTTAAAATCTCTTTTTCAACCTATGTTATGTACTTCAATTTTACAAAAAAAAAAAAACAAAATCTACTTCTTTTTTTTTCTCTTTTTCTAGTACATAACCCCAGAATTTCCATATACAAAACAGTTGTATTTTATTATCGCTGATGATATACATTAAAACAATAAGGATCTTAGTGATAACTGTATTTTATACCTATCTCTTTTTTCCTTACATTTGTTTATTTTTCACGTGTCTGTTGTCTTTTTTATTTGCACTACATTTCACACTACCTTACCAAGAGAAGCCATCTACCCGCAAGAGTAGATAGACAGCAGGATCTCGTTTTGTTGTTGTAATGGATGTATTTTGTTGATCTATATGGATCATCACTGATATTAAAAAACCGCTAATGTTATTAAACAATATACAATAATATGGGTCGGGGTCGAAATTGTGGCTGAGTCAACATTTTTTTTTTTACAAAATTCTGCTTTCAAAATTTTGTTCAGCAGAATAAAATAAAAAGAAGAGTTTTTGAGTGAGTGTAGGTAGAATTTAACAAAGCTGAATTTTGCAGGAATGTAAATAAATAAATGTTAATATTAAATAAAATTTTTGTTATTAATATTTTTGTTTAATTAAATTATATTTAATTACATATAATAATTTTAATGTTCTTTTTTTTGAAAAGAGAATAAGAATAAGTAGCGAAACAAACATGAAGTCTGAGATAGTTTTTTTTTAAACTAAGAATTTATTAAGAACCATGTATTTATAAGAAATAAATTAGTTTAAAATGTGTTAGGTATTAAACAATATATTGAAATATATAAATGTAAATATTAAATCTAAAAGCATTTCAGTTTTTTTTTTGTTTTTTTTTTTTTTTTTGGTAAATTAAATTTAATGTATTGATTTTTTTAACAACAACAACAACTTAAAGGTGCTACCACCAATTGTTTACAGATTAATTTATAATTCGTTTATTTTGGTTAGAGATACAGCTGTTACAAGGGGTGCCAAGCCGCCTAGCATCAGTCTCCTGTTATTAGTGGTGCTGAGCTTTAATCCAATTTTATTATGAAAAACTTTCTACATGCCCGCCATAGGGATCGAACCCACGATATCAAAGTTGCTCAGTCTTAGAAGCCGTATGCACTACGCATTCCGCCGCCTGAGACCACTGACGTCACAGATCGAAAATGGGTTTTTTTTTGTTTATTAAATGCATTTGGAGCATCATTCTGTCTTGTTCAGCCTCCATTTTCTCCATACTCAATGAAATTGACGGAATAAAGAATGGTCAAGTCTAATAAAGTGACATTCTAGTACAATAGAATAGTACAATAAATAAAAATAATAAATTTAATTTAATTTAAAAAAATTTTAAATTTTATTTTGAAATCTACTTCGATTTTTCTCATTTTACTTCATTTTTTTCTTCAAATCTAGTTGAACTTTTTTTTGCGGAACTGGTAACGCTGATGTCTACTTCTTTTGGCCGGAGAAAGAAGTGTTGGTATGCACAAAAATTATCGGCTTGAAATTCTGAGCATTTCTTGTTTCAAAGTCAAAGTCTACGTAGTACCAAAAAGATACAGTGCAGCAAAATTTTTCAAAATTTTGCTTCCAATATTATGATCTAAGAAATAAAAAAAAAAAAAACTTGGAAACTAAGCTACCTTATATACGTTTTTTGATAATAATTACACAGAGTTACCTCTAACACAAGAAAAGTTCAGATTACAAAAATTGAGGTGCTTAACAGGGCTGTCGAGAGGAATCCCGGGCCCGGGACTCAAAAATCGCTAAAGGTATTAGCTACGGCCAAATGCTAATACCATGGCCCTAAGTTATAATGAATAGAAAGTATGAAACATATTTTGTTAGCACAGTGGACCGAAAAAAGGTGTTCATTTATCTAATCAATACCAAGGGTATCTTCCACTTGAAACGGAGGATGTAAAGAAAATAATTCTGCTTACGAGTAGATCGGAATTAGAATCCACACTTCTAAGTTAGCTATCAAGCACTACATTCAGTGCGCTATTGCCAACTGCATACTTGTAAGTGAAGGAAAAATATGGTTCTACACAGGAATTTCACTATTAACTTCAAAGTTTAAACTCACAGAAATATCAAAGAGATTTTAGTTTAAACACTTTCATATACATAAAAAGTTAATCTCATTCAACTTTGTAATGTTAGAGTTTTCAAAAAAAGTTATTAGGTCAAATTTCAAACCAGCGATTATATAGATGATTTTTCTGTGTCACAAAGATTTCGAGAAGCGCGAAAAATGCATTTCGCAATGACCAATAGTTAAACCTGGAGAGCAGTCCAAATCGAAACAGAAAAATAAATTTTCGGTCCTCGAGCGGCGCTAGAATAACATTTCCCAAAAACCATCAGCTTCATAGGTAGTAAGCAGTGAAGAATCCAAACCGAAAAACAAAATTCTGTCCCCAATCCTCAAGCGGCATGGTGCGAGAAATACAATTCTCAAAAACCATCCGCAAGCAGTGCACAAAATCGACACAGAAGAACAAAATTCTGTGGAACCAAACGATATGTTCAAACGGTGCGCTTATTTTTGCCAGTTGGCATGTAAGACTGATACAAAATTTCAAAATTTATACTTGAAACTAGTGAAATTTTTGTGCTCGCAACAAAAAGCGATTTTCTATCATTTTCTTTAAATTGCCGGAGTTGGCCAAAATTTTGTTTGATATTTTTTTCAAAAACAATTAGGTTTAAATTAGTTTATCTTGACAGATGACGTGCACATAGGGGCCCGATTTCAAAAGCGTGAGTGATTTTTCAAATTTCTGGGCCCATAGAAAATTACAGAAATATAATATGTTAAGGCTTGCGGATCTGGGCCTCAGGATGCATGAAAATTCTATCTCAAATTGAAACAAATTAGGAACAAAAATTACGATTCAACTAATTGCTTCGAATTTCCGGGCCTGTTGAAAATCCCAGGCCTGGGGCGATTCCCCTTGACCCACCGGAATCGGAAACCTTTGAAAAAGTTAAGGTTTGGTCCCGATAAAAAAAAGTTATATGGAAGTTTTCCACGAAATAGCCGTTTCATAAATTCAATTTCCCTCCCTTCCCTCATTTTCTAACAATAGCACTTTTCAAAATCTTGTAAATACTCTTATAGTTCCAGTTTTTCAATACGAGATTAAAGTTAAACTCGAGTTAACTCCGGCTTAACTGAACAGATGCTTTTGATATTTATCTACCAAGTTTGTTTAGTCATTCAACGCATGCATTCTGCACCGAAAAACTGCTTCCGCAGTTCACATACTTCAAGAGTCAGCTAACTCTGGATTAACTCACCGCTGAAAAACTGGGCTCAAAGTGTGGATATCTGGTGAATTTAATACAAAATGTATAAACATCAGTTGAAACCATATATTTCACTGTCATCATCATCACAAAAAGTCTAATCAAATAAATGCATTGTTACATAACAACATAAACCTCAATCCTAAAAGATAAATAGTTAGATATGGTTAATGAAATATACCATTTCATGATTCTCTGTGTATCGTGTGTAACTGTCTGTCGTTTTGTGGTTTGCCAAACGCATATGCAATGTAACACGTTGTCAGCAACAATGGTTTAGAAATTGTGGTGCTGATGATGCTCTGCTCACGGTATAAAGGATGGAATGCAGGAAAGATTTTGATTTTTGTATGCACATTCTAAATTATGCCTTTGACTAGCTATAGAGGTATCTGTCCATATGCTTTATGGTTATCTATAGCCGTTTTCTTTGAATCGTTGTTTCATTTGTTTCACTATAGGAACAAAAGGAGCACACATATTATTTGCAAAATGTATCCTTATTCGGAGTCGGAGTCGGAGTCGGAGTAGACACACCCTTTGAATTAGAAGTAAAAAGTGAAAAATAAAATCTGCATAGCTAAGCTATACCTAAACAGTAAGAGAATGTGTTATTGGATAATGAAAGGCTTGTACGTAATTAGAAACTCCTTAAAAGCCCGACAGCTCATTAATTTTGCTGTACAGCATTTTTAGTTGCTATATAGGGCAACTATTGGTTTCATGTACAAAAACAAAATCTCTAGGTTGTAATCAAATGCAGCACTACTATTACTTAGAAGTCGGAAAAAGTGGATTTCGTCCTATCGTCTCCGTCGGTATGTGGATCCGTGCGCACCTTGCCTTCACACCTGTGCTTCAAATTTGGTCAAGAGCATTTTTATGTGATTTCCTAGATATTTTCGGAGACGGCTGGAACGATTTTGATTAAACTTTGTACCTGTATTAATCAAAGTAATTGCCATAAAACTGCGTTTCAGATTTTTGGAAAAAAATTGACATAATGGAAATAGGCATTCCACGTTTTTTGGGAAAATGGTCATATTTTTATGTTATTCACGTATATATCTTTTTAGTATTTGAACCGATTTTATTTTAATTTTGCAATCTGGTGGAGACACTATAATTTAAAAAAAATTGCTTTTAAACATTTTTAAACAAAATTTTGTATACAAACAAAAATCAAAACATAATGTCATTTTCTTATAGCACTTTTTATTTTTTAACAGTTTTTTTGGTCGTTTAAGATGTCATATCACAATTGAACTATTTACATGCAAGAGTAAGTTCGTGCGATCCAGTCGTGCATATTTTTTTTTTCTTTTTTGACAAACTTTGTAAATACATACATACTTACATTCAAAACTTTTATTAAAAAAAATGATTTAGTCGTTTTCGAGATATTAAATTTTCAAAAAAAATATGTATGTATATTTATAAGTAAGAGTCTTAAGTGTTTTGTTTTTCCAAAATGTAGATCAAATCAGAAATTGATTAATCGTTAGCAGTGCTGGATTTAGGCTTAGGCCCGTGAGGCCCGGGTGGCAAAATCTTTGGAGGCACAGAAAAATAATTGATTCTCAAAGTGAGCGATGATGCCTGTGGGCGCTAGTGGGCCACATGGGGGCGACAACATACCTAAGAATATTTTGTAGTGAAAAAGTAGTTTAAGTGGACTATGGATAATTTGTTGAGAAAGTTCAATTTTATTGAAAAAGTGGCAAAATAATATTTTATCTCTTTCTTTGGGGGCACAGAAAAATAATTGATTCTCAAAGTGGGCAATAATTGAATTAAGTTTATTTCCATACCAATTGAGCTTTTGTGAACCGATAACTCTGGACTATGGATCTTCTTTAACAGTCTCCGGATGTAATATTCTTTTCAGTACCACCTTATGTTATACCTCTGGATATCCCATAGAAAATATTGTGCGAAAACTATCAATAAAACGTCAAATATCAAATGGTTGATTTTGTCGTGTGTAATATGGGGCAAGGGCGCTCTATAACTTTGGCGCACAAAACCAGAGTTAACACAGACACCCTATTGGAGTTAACACAGACTGGCTTACCTAGCTGTTCATATGCTCCTAAGCCTATCATGGAGCAAGTGGCACCAGTGTCGATTTGAAAATCTAACTTCACCCCATTTATCAACAATTTAGCAAAAAATTGTTTTCCATGCCGCGCTACATCTGCCCCTTCCTCTTTAAGAGTCAAAATTTGATCTACTTTGCCACGTATTTTACCTTTGCGATTTTGCCAACACACGGACGAGATATGGCCTCTGACATTGCATATTCGACATTCAGCTTCGCGCATTGGACATTGAGGATGATTATGCCTAACCCCGCAACCTGGGCAAGATCGTTTAGTCTCTTTGCGAAAATCACTGGATGCGTGTGTCTTTCCACCTTTATGCTCTGAAAATGAACGACCCTTGGAGCGCAAACGTTGTTTTTTGTAATGAGTTTCAATACGATTAACTGCTTGAGCGGTACTGTTATCACCTTTTATTGTCAAAACTGATTTTTGTGTCGATTCATAAGTTTCTGCTACTTTTACAACGTCATCCAAGCTAGGATTTGACTTTTGCAAAGCAGCTGAGCGGACCGTGTCAAGTGGTGTATGCAGAACAATAATGTCTCTAATTAGGTTCTCCACGAACGGTTGTTTGCACTCTTCTTTATCGCATATAAATGCACAATCCCTTGCAGCACCCCGTAAATCTGCCACCCACTCTGCATATGTTTGGTTATCTATCATTCGCATTTAAAAGAAAGCATAACGGGCGGCAAGCACATGTGTTTTATCAGCAAAATTCACTGTTAACTTAGTAATGACTACCGAAAATGCCACATCTTCTACTTTTTTATCAGCGAACAAGTTTCTTATGAGCTCGTACAGTTCAGGGCCACACCAAGATAAAAAAAAGCTTTTATATGATCGTCAACTTCGACATTGTAGGCTCGGAAATGTTGGTTTAACTGATCGACGAAAGATGACCATGACTGTTTGCGTTTGTCGAATGGAGGAAAAATTGGTATGTGGCTAGCACCGGCAGGTGAGGTTGCAGCCTCTTTCGGTGAGCCAGATGCAACAATTTTGTCCATAGCGGTCTTATGATTTGCAAGCACATCCTCCATCCACTTCTGCTGCTGTCTTAATAGGTTTGAAAGGGAATCTAAAAGCGTGTCTTTAATGTCTGTGTTTGCCATTTTGATAAAAAAATAATATTAAGCAAGCTTCTTCCCGAAAATATCAAAACTTGATTAAGAAGTGATCCTCGTCGCCAATTGATATATCGGATAAAAAAAGATTACTCGTTCTTACTTCAATAATAATTTATTACGGGATAATAATTATGGGATAATAATATGACGTGTACAATGTCGTGGCTATATTTCAACTAACTGCCCTGAGCTTAACATAACGTACAGTTTTATAGTCAGATGTTTGTACATAGGTAAATGCGAATTAGTATATAAGTAAATAATGAACAAATGTATATGCACGCTGCACAGTGATGCCCATCAGTGGATACTACAGGAACCAATAAATTTCTAAAATTTGGTATCGTTCTTGAAACGTGTATGTCAATTATTTCATCACGACGAAATTGCAAGCAAATAAATTGAATAAAAATGACATTGACGGTTTGAAATCTGACAATTTCTTTGACATTCACATATAACTGTCTGAAGTCAGTTTTACAGTGTTCTGTAAAAAAAAACACCCTTTAAAAATGACTCCATCAACGAATCACCTAATCACCTTATAAGAAACAAGTTTTAATGAAATCATACTTCAGCTGTTTTGGCTATTTATAAACAGACAAAATAATTGCTGAGTCTATTTTTTGTCTTAGTTTCCATCATAATGTCAGGGTTTACTAAAACCTTGAATTCTAATTTCATACGAACCCAAAACATTCCTAATAAATGCTATGTAGGTAGGTATATGTATCGCATACAAATTATGCTCAATGGTGGAAGACCTTATAAACCATTCCCTGTGATGTGTACCAAGTTTCTAATAAGTTCAAACTCTATACAAGTCCTTGAATCAATCCTAAATTGCTACACTTTCTTAGTACTTTTCAGCATTTTCATGTTCAAGGACAATTGAAAAAGATTCACAAAATTCTTTACAAAATAAATAAAAACATCAAAGCAGTATGAATAACATACCTTCTAAAAAAAAATATATATTTTCCTCTGACTATGCTCTTAAGTAGGTATTAAGTTATTAAGAAAACAATTTTTTTTGAATGAATCTCAATCCAACAGCATTACGCTTCACGCTCATTAATTAATTAATTACAACCTATTTTCGACTTAAAATCTCCAGTAGGTAGATAAATGTTTGTTTGTTTTCTTAATTTAATTTTGCCATTTAAAGATGAATAAAGCCAATTAAAAAAATTTATAAACTCTTATTTATTTTGTCTCTGTTTGTCTCTAAACTCTTTGTCGTTACGAAAAGAGTGTAGCTGAGAGTAGTTCTTACCTCGAAGAAGAACAAAAAGAACTCAAGCTAAAAAGTCTCACGTGCAAGAAACAAACAAGAGAAGGAGATGTCCTTAAAAGATATTTGCTTGAATTTTCATAAAAGTTCTATTTGAGATAAAAAAAAAAACATGATAAACTTTCTTATTCTTTCTATGCTATAGTTTCTGTGGGGGGGGGGGGGGGGTGTTGAAAAGAACAAAATTTGGTTTTTACTTGTAGTTGGCTGCTTCTGTAGGTACATTATACGTTTTACCCCAAAGTATGGCTACGTTACGTATACATACCTTTTAATCTACTTTGCATTTATATAGATGTATATAATATTTTTCAATGTGCCTCAAGGATGCACAGAATTTTAAAGATGAAACCTTAAGAATTTGTTCAAAAGTTTGCCAAGAAAACGCTGAACTATATCCATCTTTCTTTTTGAGTTCTAAAAATCAGGCAATGCGGAACTTTTTGTGCTCTTCTTTTTATTTTATTTTTTTTTTTTTTGACGGAATGCAGCATTTTCTTGAACACGTTAATTTAATTAAGGTTTTTTTTTGGCAAAACATTTACTGCCACCGATATGCAAATCAAGATTTGAAGAGAAATTTGGTTTCGGGTAAGAAACTTTATTTATTTATTTATTTTCTTTTTTTTTTTTTTTCTTGAACACGTCAAATCGATGTTTCCGCATTTACAAAAAGTTTGAAGTAGGTTCATATTTGCGCACTTCTTTAAAAGTTTAACGATAAAGCTGACAGAAAAGTGTTAACCTCTATCGTTTTTTTTTTTTTTTTTTTTTTTTGTGAACATATAAATTGCGTTAAAATGAATACAGATTGAGTTCAGGGCTGCAATGCATTCATAGACTTAGAATTGGGAGGTAAATATACCTTATTTATATGGCACATATGCCACATGTGGTTAGTATGTGTGCTTTAGTTGATTGACATATGGCAACTTTCAAGTATAAAAAAACTAATAATAACAGAATCTTGATGAAGTTCGTGGAATTCTGTTCATATTCCTTTGACATCAAATCAATCAAAAACTTTCCCGTATATAAATTATGGGGCGTTATTCATAGAAAATTTTAAAACTGTTGCTAAAGTTAAACGTGAGTTTATTTGTATTTTCTATGACGAATTTTGATTTCATTGAAATTTGATTCAAAATATGAAGTTGAATATTTCGATAAACTTACATTTATTTTTGAACAAACATAGAAGGTAATTCTGTTTAAAATAGGAGCTTTATTCATTCTATTTCATTTTAACCTGTAGTTTACCAAACGACTATGAAAGTTATAGAGAAGCAGCATTCGCCGATCGAAAATTGGTAAGGTGGATAATTTGTTTGCCTTTAATGATGATATTTAATGGTGGTAATTTTGAATTTGTCTTTCAGTGTTTTCTATGTTTTTTTTTTTTTTACTGCTTTGCTAAGTTGATTTATCAAGTAAGCAAAGCACCATCACTGTCTCAAAGAGGGATAAAATATTCTTATTTTGAATTACTCATTGCTTAATAATTTGCCTTTCATCAGTCGTTAATTAGTTTTGCCAATTTCAATTTGGCGTGCGATATTTTCTATGTGCACCTCCTTGAGAACGGGTACAATTTTCTTTTATTGAATGGTTTAATTATTGCCTTATAATTTGCTGTTCGTAAGTCGTTATTTTTAATTGTGACAAATTCAATTTTATTGTGCGATGTTTTCTATGTTTTTTGTTTGTTTTTTTTTTTTGGTAAATTACTATTTTTTATGTTTGGAGGATGCTTTGCTAACCTAATAGGAATTCAGAAAAAATAACATAGAAAACATCGCACGTAAAAAATCATATGTTCACAATCAATATCAAGAGTTTGAGTTTTTTTTGACAAACGAAAACAGAATCATAGAAAACATCGCACAGTTAAATTGAAATCGCACAAGTAATTAATGACAAATCATAATAAATTAACAATTAAATCAAAGAAAATAATAATTTGTATAAAATTACATTTGTTTTTAACTTTGTTGAGCCATAACCATGCACCTTCAATGTTTAGACCCGCTGTTGTTTTAAACCACAACTCTAAGTTCGGTTCGGGCGATCCAGTCGTGCATTTTATTTGAATCAAGAGAGAAATTTCCCTTCGTCTAAAAATATTAACGATACGTAATAATGTTATTTTGAACATATTATTAAACAAGGCTAAACAAAAAGCATTTCGACTTAATGGTTAGTATACCTACGTTTGACTATCACACCGGAGGTGTAGGTTCGAAATTCAAATTCAACCTATTCCACCATCCTACCTACATTAATTTTTTGTACTACCTCCTGCGAGGGAATGACAAAGTGTCTTTTGAAGCCGTTCGGAATCGGCAAAAATTATAGGTCCTCTCCATAACTGCTGAGGCTGACTAAGAACAAACATACAGGAATGGTAGTGTGCCTAAGTCACTATAGGCTCCGGTTTTCCACGATTTAATTATTTATTTATTTAAAAAAAAAGTCTGGAAGGAGTGCCATCACTTATGAGTTTGAATTGAGCTTAAGAAAATCAAAGCATTTAAAATGTATACATCCAATATGAATAGTAATAATAACTTTAGGGCTCGGCCATAAAATTAGTTCCAAGCGACAAAATCCTAAACGACAGACAAAAAATTAAAATAAAAGAATTGTCGCTCAATAAATGGTTAGTTGTCTAAATCAGTCACTCTGTCGCTTGTTGCCAACTGTGTGGCCGAGTCCGTAGGGGAATAATTCCCAGAAGAAGGGTTAAAGTTAGGATTAAAGTTAGAATAATTGTAAGAATTTATAAATGTGGGAAGTTATTTTCGTATCAATATTCCAAATAATAATTTGTGTACTTATTCAAAATAAAAAAACAATAAATGATGATAATTTTTCGTTTAAATGCGTATTGTATTAAAAATTGTTTAAAATACTAAATAAATAAATAAATTGAATTGAATTGAATTAAATTGAATTGAATTGAATTGAATTGAATTGAATTGAATTGAATTGAATTGAATTGAATTGAATTGAATTGAATTGAATTGAATTGAATTGAATTGAATTGCATTGAATTAAATTTAATTGAATTGAATTGACTTGAATTGAATTGAATTGAATGGAATTGAATTGAAAAATAATTATTGTTTAGCTAATCCAGCCTTGATTCATATGTGATGAGACATTCCCATTTAACAATGAAAAGTTTTATAAGTTTTCAAAATATAATTTATCGCACTCTCGCTCAGAGATCAGAGTGCTATTCAATCTTTGACGGTTTTTTTTTATTTGTTTTTTTCTTTTTTTTGTTTTCGTTACGCGCTAGATTACACACTACAACACTTGCATGTCAAAAAAAAAAAAAAAATAACAAAACTTTTTTGAATTCCCTTACCTGAATTTGGTTGTCCATTGCTATTCGGTCGGGCAGATGGTGCTCCATCACGTGCTTCCACTTCCAAAGCGTAGGCGCCTTTCTTCTCTCTGTCGAATACAGTTTTGGTGAAAATTTCACCACTTTGTAGATTTATCTCGAAGAATTCCTTCCCTTCGTTACGTGGCGAATCAACAATGTAGTAGTAAACCTGTTGTGTTAGAGAAAGAGCAGAATGGAAATAATGTCATGGATGAACGAATTAAACAGAATCAAAGAAATTAGGAAAAAACGGAAGTAGAGGCAAACAAATAGAAAAAAAAGGATTTGGAAATAAATACGTCCGCTTGAATTCGTCCTCATTGAATGCATTAGGAACGATTCCCCCTCACCCCGGCGTGACCACCTTGTTTACTCCCTTAAAATGGATCAACAAAGTTTTATACTTTCTTATCTAGCAACGGCGGGGGCCGGCGCGTGGGTGGCGGTGGCGAGGCGAGGTGGGGTGGGGCGTTTTACGGATTGGCGTGTCTCACTTTCTGTGCGGTTTAAGTTTCCTTTGCTTTTATTCTTTATTTTCACTTCAGCGAAGCGTGAGCAATGGAGATCCTAATTAGCTTGGAGGTCTTTTTTTGCGCCTCTCAGCCTGCCAGTATGCCTTCAACTTCAACACTCTTCATCACTATTTTTTTTTTCACAGTGGACAAGGGAAGAAGTAGAGTAAGTAGGTACCCACCAAAACTCCTTGCCAGTCTTATGATCCTTTGAAATAAGGAAGGATTAAGTTTGAAAACTAGTTAAGCTTACACACTTTGGTTCTTTTTTTTTTGCTAGCTAGAGCTATACGACTGCTGCTATGGCGTTCTATGGACCATTCGACTATGCCACACAATCACTGAAGTTGTAGTTACAGTCGTTTGCAGATTATAATTATTGCGCTGTGGAATTTTTTCTCTTATTTCTTCTAATTTACCATGATTATTATGCTGATGGAGAAAGCTTTCTCTCTAGAGATTTTTTTTTTACCTACTTATAGTCCGGGAGGTAGCGTCAAAACATTAAACCCTGGCTGATGGTATTTGTTTTTGTTATTTTTTGTATCTTAAATATGGGAAAATCTACCGTGCCTTATTTAGCTTTGTGGAAAGCATTGACTATGGGAGGCATTTTTGATTGATTTTTTTTGTTTAATATAATGACTGTTCGTTCTTAAGTGATCTACGAATATTCAAAAAAGATACATTATTTTTCAATAGAACAACTTTTGGCAAACTCGTATTATAAAGGCATGTTCTTTCATATTTTAAGAACCTTATATAATGAAATTTTGTATACCTACTAGTTAATTTATTTTCTATTGCACAGTCAAGAAATAGAATAATACTTTAAGTTAATAAAACAAACTTGAATACTTTTCCTTCTTATCAAAGAAATAACTGAGATAGGTAATATATCTACTGGTAGATAATAAAAAAGTTTAAGTTAAATTTATTTATTTTTATAAAAATTTAAATTTGCAATCATTGCTATTATCACAAGTTCCACTTGTGCACTCTTGATTTTCCTGAGGTGATCAGTTTCGTTTTACAAAAAAAAAAAAAAGCAACGCGACCACCCCGACTATGACTAAATCTGATTTTTTTTTCTCGGTGTAAGTTTAAATATATTCCGTTCTAAGTACTTGAATTTGGTTCTTAAAGAGGGATGTGAAGCGTTTAAATGTTTTATTTTTTTAATCACTACATTTTTTATAAGGAAATTAGAAAATTCTGATTTGTTTAAAGGTATGAGCGGCCCGATTTTTATTTTTTGTGTTTTCTTAATTATTGAGACCTAACATAAAAGAAATTATGATTTTTTTTTTTTTGGAAAAACATTTTAATACATTTTGTTAATTGTTCCTAAATTCTGCTTTTCCCTTAATAAATTAAAAAAAAAAAATTTTGATAGTAAATAGGTACACAGTTTCAAAAAAGTAAGGGAAAGGAAAGGTTAAATTAATTTTAGTGGACTTTAGACAGCCATCCAACTCCAAAAAGTTAGTAATAAACTTTGTCCACTGTTGTCCTAAAGTTGTCTAACTTGGAACACGTGATCGGTTGCCTAAAAATTTGACTTACTTGAAATTTTATTTAAAATTTAAGTCATATTTTCAACGAATAAACACTTTTAAAAAACTGTCTAACTAGTCAACCTTCTAGGAAAATCTAATAAATAAAAGGGCTTAAGTTCTTAGGCAGGTAAAAGTGGAAAATTTCAATTTTTTTGTAAAATCAACGTGCAGGGCAAACAATTAAAAAAAAACTTTTCGCGTAAAGTTTATTTGAAAGTGTAATATTGATGACATCAAGTTGAAAAAATGGTAGGTATCGGTCAGACGACTTCCTTCTGGGATTTATGCACATTTGTGCTCGTTTTTCCGGCATTTTGAATAATTGTTGCAAAATATCGACCACCGAAATTGTGATTTGTTTCTTTAATGTTGGGTTTTAAGACTTTTTAAGAAGTTGTTCAGAATTGCGAAACACGATTGAACATAACGCATATGAGCTGTCCATTGCTATTTTCCAGAATTGAAAATCTGGCCAGTTTTTGTTTTCATATGTATATATCTAATGAAGGTATCTCCCAAGTTCTTTCATTTTTACTTGATTGTATCCCCTGTTGTCGTTAACGTGAAATTTCAAAAAGCCAAAAAGTCTGGCACTTTAAGATGTGGCCGGCCAGCTTAATTGATCGCACACATGGCGCAGGGCGACAATGAGAACGAGGATAATATCTCACACTGCATTAAAACAACAGATCCCAAACGAACATATTTGTCAACTAATTCGCAATCCGTCAACAATATTAATGTGAAAGCTCAATGATATTTGGCGAATTTATATTTCCTTGCATTCCATCACAAACTCAACAGCTCTGACCAAATGTGTGGATGATCAGAAACAAAACCCATTACATTCACTTTTTAAAAAAAGAAATGACTTAAGTATGAAGTTTTTATTGTATCGTTCAAACACATACGTTGGGCCCAAGTTTGAATCCCAAATCGCATTTTATACCATAGAAATGAGACCTCAAAATCTGTAGTTATTTTCAAAACCCATTTTATCCACTCAAAATCCATAATATACCCATATTTTTGTTAGTACCAAAACCCATTAGGTATATCCTTTCGAAAAACATTTTTAATTTTAAACTTTTAATTCAAAAAGATTAAAATTTTATTTCATTATAAAGTTTGTATTTACTTTGCCATTAAGGGCGGCATCTCGGCCATAACTTGAGTAATGTTGGTTTTTAATTCGTCTAAAGTTCGAGGATTATTCGCGTAAGAACGATCTTTTGCGGAGCCTCCCACAGTGAAATCTTACGGTGTCAAATCGCATGATCTTGGTGGCCAATTGACGTCGCCAAAACGTGAAATTACGCGATCGCAAGAAACTTCTCAAGCAAATAAAGCCATAATTGGTCGTGTTGTTGGAACCACATATCATCCAAGTCATGATCTTTAATCGCCGGCCGAAAAAAATCGGTTGCGACACGTTCAATTGATGCCAAAGCCGGGAAATCGATAAATTCAGATCATCAGCAACACTTGCACTTGCAGCAGCAATATTTTTGACTGAGCGTGCATTACGATGATGCACAGGCCTTACGACATCAGTAATGTTTCTACTCTCCTAATTTTTTTCACAATTTTACCGATTGCTTGGGTAGTCGGTTAATTATGACGACCATAATCATCGCGTAATGCGCGAAAAGTGGCTACTTTTGAATCACCACTTTTGTATAGTAAGTTTTAATCATTTTAAAGCCCTGTTTGATTGCTAAGCGATCCATTATCGTAAAAGACAAACATTCACCTTCAAGTTTGACAGCTTTGCCAGCGTTACCAACCTCAAACCACGAAATGAATGACCCTGTATAAGGAAGTAAATCGAACCAAACTTCTACAATCCTTAAAGAACAGAAAATGAAATATTTTACGAGCTTATTATTTGCGTATATGAGGTTGGCTGTTATTACAGTGTATATTAGTATTCTTGAAAAAATAAAACCAATTCTCATTGGCTTGTTTTCAACATTTCGAACGTGTCGTTTGTCAGTCACTGTCAATGACATTATCAATTCTATTATTTATTATTGTTTATGCAATTGGAAAATTTGCAAATCATTTAAATATCAAAATTATCTCTATCTACGTTTTTCTCATCCTCACTTCTATATGCATTGAAACAAAGATCCTCCAGTGTACCTACCGTTATCTTAATTTAACCAAAAAAAAAAACACATAAACCCATTTTACACCAATCGCTACAAAACTTCAAACTTGAGATACAATTTGTAAGGCATTAGCGTGTCATTTGAAATTGTCTCGGATAAAGGATGTATGGATGTAAATATATTGAATACATCCTTACATAGGTATATGTATTTACCTATACGTTCGTATATACATATCTTCTTAAACATACCTGATTATTTGGGAAGGTTCCATCCTTGTCAATGGCATTCACTTGAGTAACCTTTGTACCAATCGGTTCACCTTCAAGTACGGTTTCTTGTTCTCGTTCAGTGAATAGCGGGATCTCATCATTAACATCCTCGAGCATTATGTAGACAGTTGCCTCAGATGCCAACTGTTGTGCGCCATTGTTCTGAAAAAAAAAAAACACAAATTGAAAATGATTTTATAGTTAGAAAGTCAGAGGTCACATAGAGGTAAAAGAGGTTTGGTTTCAAAAGTCGGATTATCAATTCAAAATGGTTTGGGTTTTCTACAAGATGTTCTACAGCAGTTTATAGATAGAGGTGGCTTTTCCTATTTCACATGTCTTGGAACTTTTTTGGGGAACGGATGAGTGACATTTCTGTAAGCGGAGAGCTAAAGGGTGATTGCTTAAAAGAAAAGCATCGTTTTATGACAAAATGATCTCAATTTCTTGGATTTTTGTAATAAAGAGACCTTATAAGGCTGAGGTTAGGTGGCCAACGGCAAATTCTGATAAAAAGTTTTAAAGTCGTGTGATCGTCAATGCCTTGAAGGGTGCGTTGACGGCTAAGTTGAAACTCGCGTTGACATGCATTTTAGGGTCCAAGCGTTTATTATTTTGTGTGACCTTGTAATCATCCTATCAACTCAGTTAACACATCGAAAGACTATTACTTACTACAACATGAACACGTAGTAGCCCAACGTTCATACAGCAGAATTTTTTACCGCTTCAACGTAGCCTGCATTGACCTTTATTTTAACAAACATTTCTGATTTTTTAGTGAATTTTTAATCCTTGGACATCGAAAGAATCCTTCAATAGACTATGACAGTTCATAGATTGCGACATATAGACAACAATCTATGTTTTGATATTTAAAAAATATTTCGATACAAATGTCATTCGAAAGCCTTAAAAACGCTTTATTTAGTTGACTTGACAGTTTATATTAGCTACGCAAAAGTCACACTAATTTTTATTATTATTATTACTTTATTACAATGTAATGAATTACAAAAAAATAATTTAGCGCTATAGCTACCAGGACTATTAGCTATTATTTATTTATTTATTTTTTTTTTCTCTTGACACCGAAGGATAGAAAACACATTGTCACAGATAACACGTCATCGCATTTTGGAACAGCATTCCCCGATTGATATCTTCCTATAGTGACAATTTGGTATGTGTAAACGACAACGGTAGGATAAACTAAAAGGAAGTGACTCTAGACATGCCAATTATAACAGTTTTGGTTTACAAAAGTACTGTTTATGCGGCCCTGCAGGGCCAGGTTCCTCCGCCGGTGGGCATACTTCAGGCACCCAGAGTTTTTTTTTCAAGACGCGCAAAGCGCTTTAACGCACGCTCACTTTTAATGGCGAAAAACTGTTATAACTGTTATAAATTGCCATGTCTCTAGTCTTGTCCAAACTAAAAACGTGTGTATTATACGTATGTGTTACCTATACGATATTTGTTCCATGTACACGTTAAGAAACGCTTGCATCACGTAAATAAATATTTGGTAAATTCGATAGTAAAAATCCGGTATTCGAACGAACGTTGATGTTTACTCCTGTTAACCGTGAGTCCCGGCATTCACACTGTTTGAGTTTACACCAATTTCAAATTAAGTTGAACGAAGAGATTTTTGTGTTAAAACGTGCCTACTTCGCGAAATATGGCTCAATCAAATTCAAGTACAAATTGTCACTTCACACGATGCCTGCTTCACAATTCAGCGCCGCGTTTGACTTCCTGATCTAAATCAGATTATTTTTTGTCTCACACCTCACTATAAGACACCAAGGCCCCATTTTCAGTGGTGATTTAAACCATAGTTAGCTAACTCTAGAAGTAATAATTAACCCACAGTGAACTGAGGAAGCAGGTTTTCGGTGGAGAATGCATGCGGAACGATCAAACTGGACTCGATGGATAAAACATCAAAAGCATCTTTTAAGTTAATCCTGAGCCAACTCGCGTTTAACTTTAATCTCGCATCGAAAAACTGCACCTAAGAGGCGATTTCAACTGATGGTCCGCACTGTCTCGAGATCCAGATTTGACCACGTGTAATTTTTCCCTGTGGACAACGGCAAACTGAAGGAAATCTATAATTTTTTATAATCCTTCCGAGGATCCTGAATGCTCGAAATTGCTCAAATTCCGGTCACAACTCTCGAAAGAGCGTATACAAAATCAAAATAAAAGCTTGGACAGTGCGTATGGGCTCTTGAGGGCGCCATTTAACCACCCACACGTTAGTTGAAATCATGTTAACTAAAATTCCCAATGTTGTAAAATCGGGATAAAAAAAAACAGCTTGTTTGTTTAGAACTTCGTTCAACTCCATATAGGTACTGCCTGGATATTCAGCTGACAACCGCAGCATCACATCTTGAAACTACTTCACAGTGGATGTATAGTGTAATAGGTCACGCAGAGTATAATTCTAAACTCATTCTAAGGCCCCTAGAGTGCGGTTAAAGGTGATTTTTGTATGAAGTAGGTTCCGTTTTAACTTAATGTTCATTCATATAAACGAAACATTTAATCAAAAGGATTGTACGAATAATGTTTGATTAAATTCTTAACCCACAATCTGAAGTGGTCCTATTCTTCTCGCTGGTGGCTCTATACATTCTATGGCCTTTTCAAATACAAATAGGAATCTGTCGATTGGGAAGCATTAGCAAAAGAGTAGTTTAGTGGGTGCGGACGACAAAGCGACAACCGCAACAACTCTGTATAAATTCTTCACATCGCAATGTGACAACAAGAATCAATCTAGGTCAACTATAGCTGCATGCTTACTGCAGATACAGCGGTTTAATGCATCTATTTCTATATATAGTGAGTGAGTGACATGTTCGAGTCCGAGTCCGTTATTCGCATTTGATATGTGCAAGTAGTCTCTTTACATCAAAGTTTATCTATGTGATGGTTGAAGTACATACATACATGCGTTTGCGTAATTATTTGAAATGCATCAATCGATTTTGTTATATATAATTGCTTGAGTACAATGTATATGTACCTACAACAACTCACAGATTGATTGTTGTCATTTAGCAATGATAGTTGCAGATACTGTTGTGTTGTTGTAGTTTGTAGACATAAGTTCAACAAGGACATTTGTCAGAATCGGTTTTCAATTTGTTATAAGCTAACATAATAGACTCTGCCAATATCTGAAGGATGACATGGTGAGCTGTTTAAGTTTGAGTCGACAACGTACCGAAAGGAGATTATAATCTTGAAAGTTGTGATGTGTGTCATGTAAGCAAAGTCACCCGCATCTCTTTTCGTATAGCCCCACGGAGGCTTTAAATGTATTATGAAGATAAACAAATGATAGGCATCCTAATTCAATTGATTAACCATTTAAGTCTATTTCTGAATCCTAGAATTAAGACAAACATTATACTGCTGACCACAGAAAAAAAGAATATATGTATGAAGCAATTTTCCAATTTGTTCATCGATCAGATAAGTATCTACACATTGTATATATATATAAAATACAAATGAAACTTAAGCATGCGGAAAAATAGGAAAAAACACTCCCTTTTCACCCATGACGGAATTTTTAATATTTTTGATATATGATTCTATAAGGATATAAAAATAAAAGAATATTGATGATACTATAACAAGTGCCTAGACAAAATGTTTATGTTTTTCTTTATGGTAGTTTGTTGTTTTTTTTTTTTTTTCTTTCAAAGTAATCGAGCTGTGAAAACTATATTATTTTGTAAAAAGCTTTCACAGCCCTCTCATATTATAATATATGTAATATATAATGGCATGGTCATTTTCAATTTGTCTCTGAATAGAATAAAAATCAATTCTTTTTGTGCGCAATATTTCCAGTAAACGAAAAGTGAGAGAAAGAAAAAACCATAATGATGGGAATATTTCTCCCGAGCAACTCAAATGGACCAGAATTTTAAAATTTAAGAACATGTTTTGAATTGATTTCGAAATAAACCATTTTTTGTTAATCGGCCCTTCAATTAGGTTGTACAGTTTCGACTTTTATTGGGTTCATATTAAAATAACATACATTCATATGAGCAAATTAACGCATTCCAAAAATATGGAGGTCAATGCAAACATTTTTTTTTTTTGGCATTATAGGTGCAGAGTGAGCAAACATAACATTTTTTTTCATTCGCTCAATCACCCTAATGCGACCGTCATTTGATGTGATTCATTTACGTACTCACATGAGCCTCGCGCGTGTATCTATACCTACCCAGCAACAATATTTATGCAATTTTTGTCTAAGACATTTTATTTGCATGCAAAAAATGCGAAAAATAAAATAGTTTTATTCACTCCCCAATATAAAACCGGAAAACCACCGTCTGCAGTGTCCTCCCACTCGTGTGTTTGTGCTACTAAGATAGTTCGGGTTCGACTCGAATTGACTCGAACCCTATCGACATTATTTGTTTGGGCGGTCGGTCATCGCGTCGGCGAAAATCACATTGGGGGCTATCGTGAATAAAATTTCCCTGGGGATGTTGGGGATGGGGTAAAATTTAAATGTTTAAGTGTCTATTCTTCTATTTATGTCTGGTAAATCCCTGTTTCAATCACTTTTTGCGACTAATTTTCTTCTTTGTTAATTTTAAAATAATTTTTGCCATGCGCTACTCTTTCTTTGTCCATTTTTCAAAAACTTTTTATTATAAAAGACACTTGGAGCCAATCAGAGAATTTTGCTGACTGACGGCCAGAAAAATTGATAATTTGTACGGTACGCGCAGCATTTAACACAAAGTTGGTAAAAACTGTCAGTCATAATCGATATTGCGAACCATCAGGTAAGTTCCAAGCGCCAAACCGTAAGACGTTGCGTTTTTGTAACGTAAGCCAGAATGACATTTGCCTACGAACACTTAAAAAACGAACCAATAAAGCTGCTCTGTATCACAAAACATTGTAAATTGATCAATTTATAATATTCAAAGAAAAAGTCCTCAGGTAGAAGAAACCCAACCCCTTTTAACTAATTATCAAGATAGTAAATTGTTTTCTTAAAATTTTAAAATAGACATAATTATCGTGGGTACCTTATCTAATTGCTATGGAATTTGCTTAAAACTTTTGAATTGCCCTAACTTTTTCCATAAAACTTTTAAGCTAAGGATCCATTGCGTAAATAGACCATGAATTTTGTTTTCACTTTAACATTTAGCGTAGCCCAGAAAATATAACAGAAAACAAAATAGTCGAAAAATGTCAAACGACTTCTTTGGAATTGAATTAAACAACGTAAAAGAAATTATTTCTTATAGATATATGAACACATCCCATTTTGAAAGTACGAATGTGCCATATTGGACAGCTTGTAATTAGGCAATATTTTGTTTTAAATTACAGCGAAACGTGCTTGTTATGAATCCATTAGTTAAACGCACAACACACAGTTCTTATTACACCACCGTCAAATAATTTATCTTAATTATATCTTTCATTTGCCAGTCTTATATAGTACCTACACTGTTATCGATTAGAATAAATTCTTAAATATTCCCAAGGACCTGTGTATAACTTCAACATCAGCTAAAAAATATACATACATATGTACATAACCATCCATGTAATGAATGAATGTGTGTGTGGATTTTTTGGTGATTTTCATACATATGTGAAATGGTAAACATTATCATAAAATAAAGTGTTTGTTCGTGCTACACTCATGGAAATATGTTTAGTTCTTGAATAAATTCCACCAAAAATACATATTGCATGTTTTATGAAATTAGTTAGTTGTATGAATTTTGAGCCAAAGAGGACACACACCACACACGGTCGTCGTTCGTCGTATGATGTTGGCTGAGGAACATATGTAGGTACCTATCCCAGAAGAACCAATGCTGCAGGACAAAAGATTCAAAGGTGTGAGTGGCATCAAAGTTTGTAAAATGAATTGAGATTTTGTGTCATCTGGCGTATTTGAGTGCTCCTACACCGTGTTATACAAAATTCTGTCTGATTGTAGGGAATGTAAAGGATTTTACATTAAACAAAATTATTCAAGCTTCTTTTTTTCGACAAAACTTTATGAGCACAGGATGGTACCTAGTACCTACCTACTTAAAAATCAAACTTTAAAATAGGACCAACAAATGTCCTAGCTGATGTGTTCTGCCATGTCCTGTGAGTTGCCAAACAAAGTTTTTAATTTTCAAAAAAAATATGTATGTGTTTAAAAAGATAATTACATTTAATACTAAAGGGTCTTTCAAGGATCTTACATTAAACAAAACCTTTAAATTTGAATCTAACATAGTGTGTGTGAGATATTATTGACATTTAGTATTCGCTTGAAAGGCCTATCGATGCTATTATGTGTGGAATATAACATCGTTCAAATGTCCGCCGCGGCTTCTCTGGGTGGCGCGCATCCCAAATGTCCAATTTTTCATGTCTCTGGCACATAAATCAGGTTGAATTTTACCGATGGCATGGGATATGTTGGCTTTGAGGACCGCTGTGGTTATTGTAGCTTATTTGCATTAGGTATGTTCTTTGTTTAAAATTTTAATATTTGTAGGGTGTAATGGGGTAAAAATGAAAAGTTGTATTCAATTTCCCAAAACTCTTTTTGTATATCAAAGGGTTTTTTAAGGCGGTGGTTTAAGGATTTTTTTTTTCAAAAAATTGATATTCATAACGTGAAGTGGGTTAAATAAAAAAAAGGACATCCGATCTTAAAAATTCTGTTTGTGTTGGAAAGGTTATTTTTAAAGAATTGATATTTATAGAGTGAAATTTCATTACAAAAATTCTTTGTCTGTTGGAAAAGTATTAAAGGTTAGACTTAGATTATAATACTTTTACGAATTTTCCTATTCATAACGTCAAGTGGGTTAAGACCTAGAAAGTAGTAGGTATTCAATTACAAAAAGTAGCATTTTATCTATATTTTCTTTTGTAATTTTTATGCGAAGCTTAGGTCTACCCGGGCGAAGTCACTCGGGCCAGCTAGTATAACTAATGGGTGATTTTTTAAGAGGTTTAGAACTTTTTTAAAAAAAAAAACACAAAAAGTTCGAAAAAATGAATGAAATATTTATTTGAATCGATAGTTTGAACCTTGCAATTTAATGTTTAAAGATAATTTCATGCAAATGTTGACCGCGGCTGCGTCTCAGGTAGCCCATCCGCTGAGTCCAATTTTGGCATACTCTTTCACACATATCGGCCGGTATCTCACGAATGAATGCATGGATGTTGGCTTCCAGTGCGTCAATCGAAGCGGGCTTGTCCCTATAGAAATTAGCCTTGACATACCCCCACAAAAAATAATCTAATGGTGTCAAATCGCACGATCTTGGCGGCCAATTGACCGGCCCGAAACGTGAAATTAACTGTTCACCAAACTCGCCTCGCAATTGCGCCATTGTTTCGCGTGCTGTGTGGCATGTGGCACCGTCTTGTTGAAACCACATATCATGCAAGTCAAGAACTTCCATTTCGGGCAAAAAAAGTTTGTTATCATCGCTCGGTAGCGTTCACCATTGACAGTAACGCTGCGATTCGCATCATCTTTGAAGAAATATGGCCCAATAATGCCGCCGGCCCATAAACCGCACCAAACAGTGGCTTTTTCGGGATGCATTGGTAGCTGTTGCAATGCTTCTGGCTGATCTTCGCTCCAAATGCGGCAATTTTGCTTATTTACGTACCCATTCAACCAAAAATGAGCCTCATCGCTGAACACAAGCAGCGCGCGATGAACATTTCGAACCGAGCACGAATTTTGATAGTAAAATTCAATAATTTGCAAGCGTTGTTCATTTTTAAGACGATCCATGGTTAAATTGCAAACCAAACTGAAGCTGTTTGACAGTGACACAAGGTACTAAACACACGTCAGCTGTCAAAACCAGTGTTGCCAAAACCATTTTTTTTTTTGCTGGCATAAATCGGTCAAACCATTGAAAAGATAAAGTCTAATGACCGCCAAAAATAAGACTTTTTTTTTATTTAAAAAAAAACGTCGAATGCCTCAAGTAATGTTATGTGATTTTTTTTGCCGACAATCTAAAATACAGTTTTCTCACAATTATTTGGATTGGTACACTTAAAGTTTTAAGTTTAATCAAAATATTTAGAGTCGTTTTTGAGAAAATGTATAAATGTGGGATAATTTCACTGTCGCATTTGCATTCTGGGGCCGAATTAACGCATCTGTGACTGATCGAGTGAGTGTCATCAGTGATCGAATGAACGAGTTAAACTTATGGGGATGATGACTGCATAACGTGAGTGAGCCGAACTCACTTAATTCAGTCACGTATTACTCCATAACTGATGCTCTAATTCGGCTCCAGGACTTCAAAATTAACCGGAAAAGTATATATTTACATACTCTGTTTTTCCACTTGAAGGTTGTTTGAATTTTGTCGATTAGTCTTATACGCATAGCGCACATTCAAATAAAAAAAATATTAGATAAAAAACAACTGATTGTCAAAACTAATTGAAATTGAATAAATAGAAAAACACCAATAAACCTCTACTGGGGCTAAAAATCCATCTCAATAGTCGTATTTTGTCATTTTAACTGAAAAAGGTTCTAAACTATATGAACAAATAGTTAAAGAAGGGAGCGTCAATCTTAATATTTAAATTAGGGAATAACCAGTATACATATCATAAACTTGAGTCAGTTGGATGAAATGAATTGAATTGATGGTTAAAGTACAAATTTCTTCAAATCCCAAATCAGATGTAATTTCTTTCATTTATTCCACATCTACATATACCTAAGGCAAAAAATCAAAACTAAAAAGGATATGCATAGGAGAAGGTATCTATCTTTCAATCAGTATTATGTCATGTAATACCGCATGTGTATTTCCATAGT
Organism: Leucozona laternaria; assembly: GCA_932273885.2. Lineage (NCBI taxonomy): Eukaryota > Metazoa > Arthropoda > Insecta > Diptera > Syrphidae > Leucozona > Leucozona laternaria. The sequence goes on along the minus strand of OW026368.1, from coordinate 86,195,399 downwards.
GAATAGAGAGGTGCTCCTTAGTAGAATTATGCAAAATCTCTTTGACATAAGTCCTTCAGCTTCAGCAAAAGAATCGCCAGTTGGCACTGGCCATATACTCAACCATCAGTAGCACCAATAAATTATTCAAATTATTTTCATAAAACTTAAATTCAAATCCAAGCAAACCATCACACATTCACATACACACACACACACATATTTTTGTTTTAGCTTTAATTTTGATCCTTGCCTCGATATTTATGTACAAAGGAACAAATTGATATGGATTTATGTATGTACATATACGCATATGCACTTGTTTGTGCCAAAGCCAATGCCTGTACAACATGAATCCATAGAAATATAAATGTGTGTATAGAAGATGAGTGAAAAGGCAAAGAAAAATGCTCCTTTGGTATATCATATCGTTTGGTTGTGGGAACTTTTTCATGTTTTATCTCGGCTTCGGCTCCGGACGGGGATATTCTCTGGTGGAAAGATCCTTTGAACATGACTTTCTTTCCAGTTCATGAACACAAAGCCAAAAGATTACCTTCGTTGTGTTTTGTGTGATGCTCCTCGTTAAAAAGTACCTACATCTACATATGTATGCATAGCTTTATTTTTTGTTTAATTTTGGTTTTCAGGTTTTTTTTTTTTTTTTTTTTTATAAAATACAGGGTGTTAACAAAGGATTCTTTGAACCTTTATTGACGGATGATACTTCACCATTTTGCCTTTATCGTAGCCATTTTTTTCAAGAAGGTACATAAGTTAAATTTGTCGGCTTCTGTTTGCACTTTCAGAAATTATATAATGTAGATACTGTTAGTGCTAATATTGAGAGTGAATAAAATAGAATCTCCATTAAACTTCATTTTGGAATTAAATGATAAAGTAATCAGTTCTAATAACAAAAACTTCATTTGGATTTTTTTTCGTTTAAAGTTAAAGGTGCCATTTAAAGCGAGCTATTGAACTCATGAGAAATGAATGGATAGAAAACTTTCTGGAGTATTACTAATATATCATCATTTGCTTGAAAGCGGTTTTAGATGAATCGAATGTATCTAGTTGTTAATGGAGTGCGAAAAAATTGGCCCTAAAAAAAACAGAAATATTAACTAATTTGTATGCAGAATTGCATAAGCTACAATTTTGACCATGACATTAAAAAAAAACCACAATAGTGTTCATTAATATTTCCAATAACTCTTAACTTAGGCTACCTTACTTTTTAAAATTCCTAAGACATCAAAACAAACATCGACAGCAAAATTCTGCTCTATCGAATTTTTGTTAAAGTAAAATTTTTGGGGATGGTTTTTTTAAATGAAATTTTTGACCAATTTTTAAATTTCATTGGCCAGTTTTTTCCTATTGATGATTTAATGGTAAAATATTTCATTCATAGTTTTCCTAAAATTTCAAATGTGGTTGCCATCTTGTTTTTGTTAATTTAAAAAAATGTAGGTATGAATTTTTATTTTCTTGTGTTCTATTTTATTTTATTTTATTTTATTTTATTTTATTTTATTTTATTTTATTTTATTTTATTTTATTTTATTTTATTTTATTTTATTTTATTTTATTTTATTTTATTTTATTTTATTTTATTTTATTTTATTTTATTTTATTTTATTTTATTTTATTTTATTTCATTTCATTTCATTTCATTTCATTTTATTTTATTTTATTTTATTTTATTTTATTTTATTATATTTATATTAATATTTTATATTTTACTAGCTGGCCCGCCCGGTTTCGCACGGATGGACCAAAACCAAAGCTTCGCATAAAAATTGCTAAAGAATATGTATATAAATAAATATTTAAGCAAATTTTTGAAATCGAATACTATTTAATGGTTTTAAACCTGCTTCAAGTTATGAATGTCTAAATATTTAAAAACATGATCCTCTGAGTCCAACCTTTATTACTTTCCCAACAAAGAAAGAAAGAATTTTTGTAATCAAAAATCACTTTATTGTTTTTATCCCATTTCACTCTATAAATATCATATTTTTTAAATAACCTTTTAAACACGAATAAAAAAATTGAAATCAGATACCACTTTCATTTTTACCCGAAATAAATGCCAATTTTCTAAAACAAAAAAGTCTCAAACGCCATCCATTAAAAAAAAACCTTTCAAAAGCCAAAAGAATTTCTTAAATCGGAAAGGTTTTTTTTATTTTTAATTCGTTTCACAAATTGCAATATTTGAAAAAGAATATTCTAAAACCTATTTCCTAAGAAAAACTCTACAAATATTAAAATTTGAAAAAGAATATCCCTAAAGCCAACAAAGAATTTCTTAAATTGGAAAAAAATTTATTTTTACCCCATTTTACCCTACAAATAAAAAAATTCGAAAAAGAATATCCTTAAAGCTATTTCCTAAGATAAATCTTTTAAACAAAAAAGTAAATTCATAAATCGGAGAGTTTTTCATTTTTACCCCATTTCACCCTACAAATATTGAAATTTTGAAAAACAATAGCCCTAAAGCCATTTCCAAAGAAACCCCTTTCAAACAAAAAAAAAGAAATTTCTTAAATCGGAAAATTATTATTATTTTATGCTGAACCCATTTCACCCTACAAATAACAAAAGTTGAAAATGAATATCCCGAAATCCAGTCATAACCGCCTACAGCGCCATCTGTTGAACGGCATTTGAATTGAACATAAAATCGAAATTTAAATATTTGAATTTGTATTTTAATGTATTGTTGTTCTTTTAAGAAAGTTTTAACTCAGGTATTTAAATAAAATTAAATTTAAATTCAAAGGTCGAGTTTTTCGGTAGTGAGTTAAACCAGAGTTAGCTAACTTTTGAAGTAAATTATAACCCATCACAGTTAACTGAGTCGTTGGGAAATGCATGCGGAACGATTTAACAAACTCGGTGGATAAAACATCAATATTTTCTGGTCACTCAATCCTGAGTTAACTCCCCAAATTTGTTGAGTTAACTCGGGTTTAAATTTAATCTCGCACTGAAAAAGCTGGATCTAGGAGAAAAGCTTAATAAAAATAATCCCTTGAGCAAGCTGCAAAAATACAGGTGGAACGGTTTCATTAATTGCGTACTAATCTCACTGATCATTCAGGCCCAAAATAATTTTTAATATTTATTATTTTAATTTACCTAAGCACAGCCAATAGTTCAACTACATAGCACCCTGTATATTACAGTAATTTTGTTTTATTTATTTTGGCCGAAATCACAAAACCTCTGTTTTTACCTGCAGGTTAATTTATTTACCCATATTCTGCTATTGTTTCAACTTTGCAAACTGTATTCTTTCATAATTTTATGATAATAATGCATTTGTGTGGGTGTGTTGCTTTGGTGCGATTGTAATAATTGCAACAATCCTTGCAGTTTTCTAACGAAAAAAACACACACGGACAGCATAATGTACAGTAGTTTCTTCACAATATCCTCCCCACATATCAAGTTTTATACCATTATTGTGTGTTTCCACCGGGGCAATGGGCATTAGTTAAATCAATGGGGAATAACACACACAGCAACTATAGACTAAACCACCGTAAAACGTACTGCGATGCTGTGATGTGGGTAAAAATAATATTTTGTGTGCTTTTATATTATTTCTTTTAATTTGGTTTTTAGAATAATATTATTACATACATAATTATAATGAAAAGCATCATTTAAATAATTTCCAGATGTTAAACAGACAGACAGTGTTCATTGTTTTGTTGAATAAGTTTATGATTTCAACAATTCCTATAGGTAAGAGGTTCATTTATTATTCACAATAATAAAATGAATATTTGAAAACTGCGGACGTCAAGAACTGTTTAGTCTATGGAGCTCTACCTTCATTGAAAATTTGATTGAAAATAATGAGCAAATTTTACATCCACATTTCATGAGGTTTGTGTACCTTCTACATACACATAATACATTACACATATTGCACTGTACACGTCCTGATTATAATATTTATTTTTATTTTGATTAAATTAAGGATAATTTTCGTTTTAGTTTTCTATACGAATTATATAATCAATAATCACCATTGTTAATTATTTTTCATAATTTACAACAACAACAAGTACAAAATACTGGTATTTTTTATTTTTTTTATTTTATTCCATTATTATTTTTATTCCACGCCAGTAATTTATAACCTGCGTCCTTGCATTATTGCTTTGATTTAAAATTTATAAATTTGATTAAACTCGATTAAATTCTAATAATTTATACCTATTTATCAAGTTAGTGCGGATTAATGTGTGGGAAATGTCATAAATATTATATTTCATTTATTGGGATTTGAAATAATGCCTCTCATATGGGATTAAGTGTTAATTATATATAAGCTGAAAACAGAAAACCTAGCAAAAGTCCGTTTAAACCAGCTTAAATCGAGTAACGAAGAAAGGCCACGGGTATAAATGAGCTAAAATTTAATATGAAATACATACATATACATGTAAAAATTGTATTATATTAATACTGCAGTGACACAAGAAGCGTAACTTGATATTATATGATTTTATACTACCATTGTTTGTTTATTTCTCAAATTTGCCATTTTTTATCGGTTTTAGTCCAGTTTTAGTTAGTTCATATGACTATACACAAAATGAAATTGGTCTAAAAATGGTAGAAAATGGCACTTTTGTTAAATAAAGCCAATGGTGCATGATACTAGGTAACACTTTACTTACTTTAAAGCTCTTTACTGAAGTGTTCTTAGTTCTCATCACTATTTTCTAACGAAACTCAAGCTGAACGCGCCCAAAAACAGTGACATTTTTCGTGGGAAAAGAAGGCAAACATACATTTTCAAACTTTGTCTATGTCAAAGTGACATATGGAGTTAGTATAATACTGAATAGCTAAAATAGCCATATGGTGATTTTAACTTTAGTAAAATGTTAAAAAGATAGTACTATGCTAACTAGTTTAAAATTTGGAAAATCCTCTTTTCACCCTTGCATCATACTACAAATGCTTTAACATCGTATACTAAATCATCTAAAATTTTGTTCAGTATTTTTAAAATTTACTCACAATCTACATTATGACAGCAAATTTTTTTCTTAGTAATGCAATCAAGAAGTTAGCACTTGATTTATTTATATTTTTTTTTTTTTTTCAAAATGCAGTTCTAATTTATTTATTAACATTTATTAAATTCATTTTATAAATTAACTTTTGTATGGAAATTCATAACAAATTGTCCTATATAATGTGATAAGCAAAAAGTCGCAAGGTCAATTTTTACTTGCTCTATAGGGCAAGTATTGGTTTCGTATAAAAAAAAAAAAATTGTGGTTATAATCAAAACTAACGCTACGATAATCGAGAAGTCCGAAAAAGTGAGTTTCGTCATGAAGAATTTATTTTCTGTGGGGCAGAGGGCGGTAAAGTTTTAATCTTCCGTTTTTGTTTTCGAACCACTTTTAGCAGTAATTAGTGCCGTATGTCATCAATAACGCGCCGAATATTCTCTTCCAAGGTGTCAATCGTCTCAGGCTTATCTGCATAGACAAGCGACTTCACATAACCTCACCAAAAATAGTCTAGCGGTGTTAAATCGCACAATCTTGGAGGCCACGCCACAGGCCCAAGAAGCGAAATAATGCTCTCACGAAAAGTTTCATTCAATAAATTCATTCAACATCCTCCAATTCAGACACGAAAAAGTCATTTATCATGGCTCTATAGCGTTCCCCATTGACTGTAACATTATAGCCGGCTTCATTTTTGAAGAAATATGGACCAATGATTCCCTCTGCCCATAGAGCACACCAAACAGTGACTTCTTGAGAATGTAACGACGTCTCAACAATGGCTTGAGGATTATTTACACTAAAAATGCGGTAGTTTTTCTTATTGAAGTAGCTAGCCATTCAAGCAAAAATGAGCTTCTTCGCTGAAAAAAATTTTCTTGTGAAAATCGGGATCAACAACGATCTCGTTTCGAGCCCATTTTGCACAATTTGCATGCGTTTTTCAGACGTCAGTCTATTTATTATGAAATGGCAAATCAAACTGAGCATAAATCAAGTGACAGCTTTCAAAAAGAACAATTCTGAAAAAAAGTATTGCCAGATTGAAAACCACACGTCTAAAAAAAACAACCGTTAGAAGACTGGTCCTTACCAGACGGCTGCATCAGCCAGGATCAAACTTATTGGTGCGCTCTTAATTATTTAAGGTGAGCTGTATTTTTGAATTGAAAATCATAAGTCTAGAAAACAATTTATTTTTACCAAATAAATAAGTGGCAAACAAATTATTCTTATTTTATTATCTACGGATCTGGATTAGCATCATTTTTCAACACGTAATACAACAGCAACCTGGCAGGATCCCTAGTTGTTGTAAAGTGTTGAAAAATTAACCTGATCCAGATCCGTAAACAATAACACACGGTTATTATGCTTCTACAGGTATATTGCTCTATTCTATATAGGCAACACCTCGTCTTTCAATGCCCTCTCTTCACATAACAAAAAAAAAAACAACTAAACTTTACATTACATATTTAACTTTTGTTACCTTTTGTGAATATTTCAGTGGCCTATTTCACCAAATTACAATCACAAATTTGTACTTGTAATCTGCAATTAAAAATTTGTGAACTTAATTTCTGTTTCACAAACAACAAACATAATTCCAACAAATTTGTAAAAAAGAGTAAGAAAAGTAGAGGAAATTGTAGTTGTGATTTATAAATATAAAAAAATCGGTTTCACCACTTTTTTGCCAGACTTGTAAAAAACAATTCTTAGTCACAAATTAGTGAGAGTCTGCTGAGTAGGTATTTAGCGTAAAGTGCACTATATAGCCTTCTATATTTTCAAAAAATACACCAACAACTATTGCACAATCATGATGGACACATCTGACTAAGTAGATATAGATATACCGTGCATGTCTGAGAGCTCATGATAAAATGTCAACATTTTCATTTTGTGTTGATAAAAACATTTTTTCAGGCTCATTACCAAGCGTGGTTCAATTTTTCTTATTATTTAATCTAACCTTTTACGGTTTATGTAAAACTTTTCCTTGAAAGCAAATGAATCTGCAAATACGCTACCGATAGATTCTTGAGCTTTTTATCGCAAAATATTCACTTGTATAACTATCGGTATACTACTATGCCTTCGCCGTAAATACATTTTTAGGTTCGGAAAGATATTTTTATTGAAAAATAAAATTACATACAATCTTTTATGTGGAAGAGTTTTTCTAAAACTTAACAAATTTGTACATTTTTTTATTTGGTGAAACAGAAACTTATAAAAACACTTGAATTTTCACAAATTTGTACTTGTAAACTACAAACAAAAATTAGTCTTGGTGAAACGAAATTACAACTACAATTTTGTAATACAAACATTTTGTGAAACAGAATAAATCGATTTCTTAACAAAAGTTGTAAGAAATCGCTTGTAAATTACAATTTGTAAGTTGGTGAAATAGGCCACAGGTGCCTTGTGTCGAAGCTTTTCGATGTTTGTCCCCGGATCACGGTTGAGGAAATGGAAAAAAAAGAAGAAGTTCGAGTCGCCTGGGGCACTACTCTGAGAGTGGTACTAGCTGAGAGTGGTGAACCAATTAATATCCCAGATGCTTATAAGGTAGGCGTTATAAAAGTAACGATTTACATGCGGCTATACAAGTTCCTAAAATAATTTCATTTTCATTTCATTTCATTTTTTTCATTTATTTATTCAAGTAGCCTTAAGATTATAATCTTATTTCAGGCTTAAAATTAACAATAATAAAATAATTCATACATAATATAGGAGTTAGAAAAATTAAATTACAAATTAATAAAAGAAAAACAGCAACAAAAAATTAAAATAAAAATTAATATAAATTAAAAATAATTTCTCACTGTCGTTTAGTTCCGTCGGTCTGTGCGTCGGTGCGTCCACTGTAATTTGCGCTAGATCCTAAACGGGTCGACCGATTTGCATGAAATTTGGTACAGAGCATTTTTATGTGATTCCCTAGAGGAGAAATTCGAATTTTTATTGTAGCTCATCTAAATACAAATATTTTGCTTTACTCAAATTTTCCGAAAACGGCTTTAACGATTTTAATTAAATTATGTACCTGGAAGAACCAAGTCCATTATAGGAAAACTGCGTTTCAGGTTTTTTTCGAAAAAAAAACACACAACGGAATTAGGTATTCCACGTTTTTTGACAAAAATTATCTTATTTTTGGGTTATTCGCGTATATATTTGCCATGGTTAAGCCGATTTTATTATGATTTTTCAATCTGATGCTTTTCAATAGTTTGAACAATAATGTATTTAAAAATGTTTAACAAAAATTTTATAAACAAAAAAAAAATTAAACAAAAATCAATTTTAGTACTTTTGACTTTTTTAATATTTTCTCGTTAAATATACATATAAATCATGCATCTTCAATGTGTGCTTACACACAGTTGTTAACAACAAGAGCAAGTTCGTGCGATCAAGTTAAAGTTGCTGAAATTTTGTATACTTATAATTTTGTTTACTATAAGAGATTGTTTTGCACTATAACACTTTAATATGGATTTCTTCTTCTTCTTTTCCGTTGTTTTCGACTCTTTAACGTTCTTATTTCGATTCTTTGAGTTTTTCAATTTTCCGTTTATAATATATGTATCTCTGACTTTCTTTTATTTAAAAAATGTATCTGTCTATCGAATACAACAAACATTTTTATCTGCTACTGCTCACTCGTTTAAATCAAGATGGCTGAAACTCTTCAAGGGGTTGATTGTCGAAGATTGGGATTTAAACTTTCCCGTAAGGTACTTTAACGATGTCAAAACAGAAATATCTTTCCTAGTGTAATGTTTAACTCTCATAAGAATTCTGACTAAATTATACTGGACTAAATTCATTTTGATATTTTCGAACTTTGTGAACATCAATTCCATCCATATGAACTACTCGTCAATACTTTTTTTACATTTTGAATAAAATATCATTGACTTTAGACATTCCCTCCACACCTCACCCCATGACAATTGCGATACCAGCAATTTGGTAAAAGGTTTATAGTTTAAGCAAAATGAGAAAACCTTGTCATCTACATTCATTGTTTGAATGCATTTCCATTTCCAATAGATATATACCAACTAATTTAAGGAAATTGAAATGTTTCCATATCCTTCGACAAGCTTTTTATCCAATCCCCACTCAGAATTCTCTTGGTTATCATTGAAATTGAAACACAACTCTTTATAGATGTATGTATGAACTTATAATATAAAGATATATGTACGTATACGCACAAATACATAATACTCGGAGTTTATCGATTAAACGATTTCAATTTCAACTGGCAAGGAAGAGTTGTGCAAGTTTTGACACACTAGAGTGGATTACGAAATGTCAATCGGGAGTAGCTATATGCACGTACCTATTCATTGGCCCGAGATCCTGTAAAACCAATTAGACACTACTTGCGTTCGGGGAGGAGATTGACATTTAAAGCATTTCATTTGTGTTTGCAATTTTCATCTCTCTTTTCGAAAAGGGAATAATGTGCTTCCTCTTACTTTAAATAGTATAGTGAGTACAAACTGTGTTGAACTCTTATAGGGTGTTCTATATTGCATGGTGTTGATTTAAAATCCTTCAGATGAATATACTCTTTGTTCAGAATAATTTTTGGTAATATTATTTTTTTTCTAAAAGCCCAATTTATTAGATTTTTGAATAGTTAGACTCTATGTTCAATTTATAGCCTAAAAATCCTTGTTATTAGATTTTTGACTAGTTAGACTCCGTGTTAAAAATATTTGGAAATTATTCTTTAAATACAATGTCAAATTAGAGAAGATTTTGTAAGTTGTCTAAGTTAGATGAGATTCAGACATTAATTAAACAGCTGTTTTAAGTTAAATAACGTTTATAAATACGACTTAAAGTATCTAATGAAGAAATAAAAATAAGGGTAGATTTGTGTAAACAGTATATGTGACCCAGGAAATTAAATTATTATAATTATGAGAAGATAATGATTTAATAATTCTTTGGACTTCTACAATACAGCCATAAAGTGGCTTGACAAATTTAATATTTTTAACAAATCTTAAGTCATTTTTTTAACAAACTTTTTTTCAGATCGAGAAATTCGTGTATAACTATTATTGCAATTTCTTCAACGATACATTCATTACAATTTTTTTTTTTTAATTCAAAAAACGACACGAACACAATCTATCTATCACCATATTTACTGAAACACCCTATATAATTAGGTGCATCCAAAATGTAAATTGTCTGCAATATAGTGTGCATGTATTTGTATTAGGTAATTATTTCTGCAAAAAGTAAATTGAATGGGGAGTAGCTAGCTTCTTTTGTATTTGCTCATGATCCTATAGATGATGTAGTCAATTTAAGAATATGAGATATTCTGTCAATAGTTTTGTGACTTCAAAGTAATTCTTTAAGGATTCATATAATACATAGGTATATACAATTTACATACCTAAACCGATTATTCCTTGTTTTCACTTTATTTTGCTTGTCATTCTTTGACTTCTTTTATTTTTTATTTGAATTCATTTTTAACATGTTATACAAGGATGTGTATGCATGGAAGAAGAAAGTTGAAGGATGAAATGAATTCTCCAAGGAATAAAATTCATTTGGTTTCAAAAGAATTTCATATTGTGTAAGAGAAATCATCATGAAAATCTTTTATACTTTTTTTCTCTTAGCTAAAATCAAAACGGGATTTTCTGAGTAAACTGACGTTAAGAAAAATTTATATTTTTCTTAGAACTTTTCTCGTTTGATACTAAAAGAGGGGAAAACGAAGGTGAACTCACCTGTATGAAATTTTAAAAGGCTTCAAAGTGCAACGAGGCTACCATCACCCACGAACGTCGAACATCCTACTACAAATCAGTTAAATATTTGTGTCTTACAATGCCTGGAATTAATATTTTTACTTTCTCTTTAAGGCAAGTATTGGTTTCGTGTACAAAAAAAAGTCTGAAAAAGTGGGTTTCGTATTGCCGTCCGTCGGTCTGTGCGTCTGTGCGTCCGTGCGTCTGTGCGTCTAAGCGTCTGTGCGTCTGTGCGTCTGTGCGTCCGTGCGTCTGTGCGTCTGTGCGTCTGTGCGTCTGTGCGTCCGCTGTAATTTGAGCTAGAGCCTAAACGGGTGGACCGATTTACTTCAAATTTGGTACAGAGTATTTGTAGTTGGTTCCCTAAAGTGGAGATGTAAATTTTTTTTTTAGATCATCCAGAACGGATAGCTCCCATACAAATATTTTGTTTTTTTTTTCAAATTTTCTCAAAAACGGCTCTAATGATTTTGATTAAATTTCGTACCTGTCATAACCAAGTCAATTTTAAGAAAATTGCGCTTCAAGTTTTTATCAAAAAATTCACATACATAGGTAACGAAATTAGGTATTGCATGTTTTTTGAGAAAATGGTCTAATTTTTGGGTTATTCGAGTATATTTATGCCATGGTTAATCCGATTTTGTTTGCAATCTGATGCTTCTCAATAGTTTAAACAATAATGCTTTTAAAAAAAACATTTTGTACCCGCCCCCCCTTTTTTTTTGAAGATAGGACAGATGAAGTAGTTTGACACACAAGCTGTATTAAATGCATGGTATATAAGTACAGCAGTGCTATATATATAGAACTCTTGCAGTAAACCATTTGATCTTGGAGACTTGTTATTTTGGAGTTCATACAATACTAATTTAACCTCTGCACAGAAAAACGGGGTGTCCAAATCGTCGTTCTTAGCGGTGTGGTAAACTTGCCTTATAGTACTTTATATCGCAAGTAAAAAATGCTTTCATCCGAAGCTGCAGCAATAATCATCGGGTCAGAATCCTTAAAATTCATAAGCCCAGTATCATAATATATGTAGATTGCTATTCAAGATTCAAAGATATTTGTACATACATAAATACATACATACACACTTGGAAGCCTTATTTAATAATTTAATTCTTCACTGATTCCTCAAAGTTATTCGCTTTATTTGCAAAATCAAATCAAATTAGTTATGCGTCTAACTAAGATGGCTTCCATCACAGATAGCCAAGGTAAGGGACACAGTACTGGAATCTCACTACCAAATTCTATTATCTTATTATAACCCATATACATATATAAGACGCTATATAATAACGTAAAATATAAAATCTAATTAGAATGAAACTTGTAGCAAAACTATTCGTCAAAATTGTTAATCCAATCGAATTCTTGAAATAAATTCTGATGATTATAACCCAACCGCAACGCTCACACTACACAAAATCACACATCAATATAATTTGGAATATATATCAACACATTCCTCGCAATTAACCAAAGTTTCCGTTTCTACGACTATACTTCAAATAATTATCCGCACAATTGTTTCGAATCCCCGGTTAGGTATACCTATCTCGAACATAGCATCAGTAAGTTCTCATAATATTAGCGTAGCTTAATTCTGTCTATAATCCTTCGCCTTCGTACGGAAATCCTTTTCAAATTAAATTAGCTTAGCGATTATCCTATCCGGCCGCCTGTAACCACTCCGGATCATCCGTATTCGACCGTAGAGTGCGAGTAGATTATAAGCTAAGCACATGTCCTTCGGAAACGCGCCCACACAGCACACATACATATATGTAGACATAAACTTGAGCATGAGCCTTGTGTATATAATAAGGTTTTAGTCAATGATGGATGAAATTTCAATTAGAATAACCATCAGCAGGAGGGTGTTTTGTTGTACAATTAATTTACGAAAATTAATGAAACATACCCTCGACAAAACATCACACAATGGTTTAGCAGCTATAGTGGCAGGCGTTGCGGTGCGACGCGGTGCGGGCGGTGCAGCGGCAATACGCAAAACACAAAGAGCATAATATTATTGGTATTTTGGAGAGATGAGCTAGTGGCATGCCTCAGAGATCAGAATTAAAATAAACCAGGAGAAAACATACAAAATAATGGACAATGTCCCACTGTACAATCAAAACACAATATCTGCTTTTGGCAACGTTTTAAGAAGGCGAATAAAAAAAACTTCAATTCGAACCTTAGGTGCATATGTACTTTCTAGGGCAAGTACCTATTGGTTTTGTGTAAAAAAAAGTCAAGGATTTAATCAAAACTAAAACGAAGTCCAAAAAAGCAGGATTTTTTTTAAAACGAAAGTCATTTTTTGATAATGCAATCTTTAATGAATTCAATCAAAATATAACTTCAAATTATGCAATCGCTGCATGCACTCATGCATTCTTTTGCATATGATCATAAATGGCTTCAAACACAAGCGTAGGTGCGATATTGTCATGTAGCAGGAGAAAAAAGGTTACTGGGGCTAGAGCACGTAAGGTTTATGGAGGAGTGGCAAAAGCAATGCAAACAAAATGCATAAGAGACTGCAAAGAATTAAAAAGACTGTATAAAGAATACATTAATTCCATAGAGATTGCATTCAATTGATTGCTCTCAGATGAATCTTGCATAATTTGAAGTCGAAGTCTCAAATGATTGCAATCTTTGAATTGAACTCAATGAATTATTTTTAAAGACTGCATTCTTTTAAAACCCTGCGAAAAAGTGCTTATAACATGGGGTTCGTCGCCATGTTGCTCTGTATACTGGTCGTCACGTCGTACATAAAATATCTACAATAATTGAAATAATAGCCGTGTTTTGGTTAAAATTATAACCAGCACAGTAATTTATTCTCAATAAAACGCTAACAGTCACATTTTTAATTACTTTTCTTTTATAATTTCAAAGTTGGTAATCGTGCTAAATTTAATAAAATTCGAAATAAAAAAATAAATTTCTTATCTGTCACAAACAATTATCAGTCAACTATAAAACGAATACAACGAATATAACGAAACAAAAGAATTAACAATATAATTTAACTAAAATTCATGTAGGTATTTAGCTATAAACTTTTCAATTATAGGTATTATTACCACTTCTAGACTCACAAATTGATGAGGATGGGTTAGTTTTTGAATATGTATGTATATTCACATGATACCAACATACGTTTTATGTAGGTACCTATTGAAATGTGTTAGGGCGAGTTCGAAGGTTCCTTTTTGGATGTGGTTTACACTTTACACAGGGTATAGTTAATGTCTGAAGAAGAATGGATTCTTCTTTTTAGAACAAGGATATTAATTCCGATAAAACTGGTGGTCAAAGTAGACTATCGAGCAATAAATTCTCAAGTTTCATTGCAGGATCACTACGATGACGATGGATTAATAAACCTCTCAAGAATTCCAAAAAATTTTCTACTTTATTTTCTGTTTCGGAAAAATGCATTTACTGGGCAATCGGTTGAAATTTGGAACGAAATATAATTGAAACGATTAAATATAATTTGTCCCCTATCTGTCAAGCCATCAACTGTCAAATTCCATTTTAGGATGGCTACGACGTCAATGGATTAAAAAACCTCCAAAAATCCAAATTGCTGTGATGAATTTTTTGTTTTAGGAAAAAGCAATTTTAAGAACTTTCTGGTGTTTTTTATAACGAAAAATTGTACAGACAACAAAATACAGTTTGTTGCCTATCAGTCGAGCTATAAACTGTCAAATTTAATTGAAAGATATTCACCATGTCTATGGATTAAAAAAAATGAGATTTCATTTTTTTGAAAAAGGCAATTTTAGAGAGCTTTTTGGTGACTTATTAACGAAATATTCGTCAAAATATAGTACGTCCCTTCCCATCTGTCAAGCAATGTCAAGTTCCGTATAAAAGTAATTTTTATTTCGAATAAGTATATACCTAGCCGACTTTTTTTTTATCCGGGTTGCATTTAAGAACACATCCCATTGTAAGTCAAAAAATCTATGGCTACCAACCATTCGGAAACGAATATTTTTTTGCAACCGAACTAAGCGCCATCTAAACATCTCAGCATTTCAACAATTTATATCCACTCTTTGTTCGCTCAGATTACTGTACTGACCTACATTACATTAATTTCTTGATTTGTTCTTGTTTGCATGTACAAATGTTCTGATCTAGTTAGGTATTAACTTTTTCAAAAAACACGCCTTATACAATCTTTCATTTCAACCCCATAAAAATGTTTCTTTAGCTTTGCACATACCTACAAAAATTGTTGAAAAAAATTTATAGTTGCTTCACGAACAATTTTTATTGAAATAATAATTTCGCCAAAATGCAGATATGAGGTTTTGACTTTTCGATTTATTTTATGTATGTATGTACCTATTTATATTTTTGTATATGTATATGGTCTTCTGATGCCTCTGTTTTTGTGTGTGTCTGTTCAAAAGTTTAATCTAATGCATAATAATAAATCCATGTTTGTGGCGGTACTGGACACTTTATCCCAATTAACTCTAAATTGTAAATATATTCGTTTTTGGGTGGCTATCTAATCTACGATGTTTAAAAGTACATATCTCTGTATTATATAGTTCACCCAAAATTTTCTACAATTTAATATCAAAACTGCTAAAAGCCAGCCAGTCATTGAAGCTAAAAAGCCAAAGGAAATTACTCTAATTAATGGAATTAATTTTCAAATCATTGTGCGGGAATCCCTTTTGAATCCGAGATCGCAGTGACTTTTTGCGTTCGCTAAATTCGTTTATCCTCACAGAGTTCATTCCCTACATTCCTATACCTACTATATAGGATTTTGAAAAACGGAAACGCAAAACTTATTTACTGGCAGCTCTGAGTGTGTATACAAGAGGGTTCTGTAGGATGAAGTATAGTATAGGTGGTATGATGGGAATGGGGATATTGCCGGCACTATTCACAGGGAATTGACTAATTAAATTACATTTGACATGGTTTTTGAAAAGTTTCACACAAAAAGCAGGAATTGCTGCGATATGCCATATAGTAACAAATAATGGTACCTATGTATATCTATTGAAGTTTGATGGTGTTTTTGATGAATGATTTATATAAGCCTCGTTAAATACCTACATATTTATATAGCTACCTACCTACACGTCATGTTGTATGATTTGTCTTTGAGCTAAGTGTCACCTACTTCTTTTTTAGAAGAATGCTTTTCATGAAGTTTAGTTGAGGCTCAAAATGGATTTTTTTTTTAAATGAAGGTAGACCATATAAACGGCTGTTAATGCTGCTTTTCCTGCTAAATTTGCATGGTGTTATTTACTAATTGCTATATTTATTAAATCAAAGTAAATGCTGAAAAACAACAAGTGTTTACTGAATGACATATACGTAGTATTTACTATAGTTTAGCAAGTCAATACTTTAAATGGTACGCATAAAAGCTAGTGAACACTATTTTGTTCTATTATTTACTCCTAATTTAAGTTTGTAAAAAGCATTAATTTGCTGCTTAAAACTTTTGTTTCACTGATATAAGAGGAGGAGAAACTTCCTCTGGAGAAAAGATGCGAATCTTTTTGAGATATATTGGAGAAGGAGATCCATGATTGTAAGCTTTGGCGTTGGCAAATAACGGGTGATTTTTTGGCTGGTTTGGTTTTGGCAACACTGGTTTTGACAGCTGACGTGTGTTTAGTACCTTGTGTCACTGTCAAACAGCTTCAGTTTGGTTTGCAATTTAACCATGGATCGTCTTACAAATGAACAACGCTTGCAAATTATTGAATTTTACTATCAAAATTCGTGCTCGGTTCGAAATGATCATCGCGCGCTGCTTGTGTTCAGCGATGAGGCTCATTTTTGGTTGAATGGGTACGTAAATAAGCAAAATTGCCGCATTTGGAGTGAAGATCAGCCAGAAGCATTTCGACTCATATTCCATTAGGCTGTAGCCGAACAGACAGACAGACGGAAGTCTTACCTATCAGCATAATGTGTCAAGTTTGATCAAATTCTCTAGTTTATTTTTTTTTTAAGAATCCATATCTTGCCATATAGTACCTATGTACATAAATCTCTGTAGATTGTAGATATATGTATTTAATCGCAAGTAGAAATCCGTATTCAATTTTTTTTGTAGCGTTCGTTGTACCGAGTATTCAAATAATCGCGAGATTCTTCTGTATAATTTAATAAAAATACTAGACTATTAAGAATTATTTATTTTTCAGAATTTGTTTGGTCGTTCCTGATTTGTAAATTTTGGTTACGTTGATCCCAAAAATAAATTTAAATAAAGAACCACAACCTGAAAGTCTAAAAGACGTCTAAATTCCTATTAAAAATGACAAGGTCGAAGAATACCATTAACTTTATATGTTATAACATCAGAATTCGAAAAGCTTTATATATACATACGTTATTCAAGAATTTATTTGTATTATTATTTATAAACATTGTTTTTTTTTTTTTAAATCATAATATTAAATAGCATACACTTACCTCAACACGTATCGTTAGATTATATTCCTTTATACTCTCGTAGTCTAACGGATGATTAACCTTTATGTCAGCCCATGTGTCTCCATTATCCGGTCTTTGTTGCAAGTAGAATGTATGAAATTTATTTGTTTGTGCCGTAGAGCCAGGCATTAAACGATAGAATACTGTAGGATTTCCTTCAATGCCAGAACTGAATAAAATCAGCGCAGACGATGATGATAAAAAAAATAAAATAGAAAATAATTTTATATTAGTAAATGGTTGTTCGTGGATAAGTCATATACATAATATGTATGAAAAAAAATAAAATTATCTATCATAAATTAGTTGTTAGTAGGTTAAATTTTGCAAATAAAAAAATTACTAGCTTTTTGATTGATATTGTCTTTTGATATTTTTTAATAGTACATCAATAAATCTTTTTGACCAATTTGCTGAAGGGAACTTTAATATTTATGATTTATTTATACGCTTATTTGCAATATTTTGTTATAAAACATTAGCTATTACATTAAATTTTATATATATTTAGATAGTTTTATTTCAGAAAAAAGTTCTTAGTCTTCAATTTTTAGTTAAAAACATTTTTTTTTTAAATTCAAAACCATAAATGGCGGTGTTAATATGAAGTTGTTAATGTAATTTTAATAAATAAAAATAATTTTTATGAATTTAATACCAGAAAAATGTTTTAAATTATTTTAACATTTAGCATCAAAATATTAATTTCTTCTTTTTCGTGAAAAGTTTACATAACTTAGAATTACTTATGAGGTCTTCCCTACGAAATTTAGATTAAAAACATATTCTACCGCAAGTGGTAACGGGTGTTTTTTTTTAAACATGTGGTTTTCAATCTGGCAATACTTTTTCCGGAGTTGGTCTTTTTGACAGCTGTCACTTGATTTATGCTCAGTTGGGTTTGCCATTTCATAATTCATAGACTTCCTCCTACGCAAATTTATTACCAAAATAATGGTTCGGTTCGCGTCCAATATTCGGTAATTCGAGCTACCATGGGTCGGTTTCGCACCACGTTTACTCTAGTGGATAATGCACATCCTCCGAGACGCCACACAGTGCGCATCGAAGACGCTATTGCTGCAGTGGAGCAGAGTATCGAAGAAGACGCGAATGAGTCCATCCGCCATCGCGCGCAACAATTGGAGCTGTGCCCATCCACTTTATGGAAGATTTTGCGGAAGGATCTAGGTTTGCGGGCTTATAAATCTAACTTGTGCAAGAATTGAAGCCGAACGAACATCAAACGCGTCGAACGTTCGGTGAATGGGCCCAAAACGAGATGGCCATCGATGCCGATTTTCACAAGAAAATTTTCTTCAGCGATGAGACTCATTGTTGGTTGAATGGGAACGTTAGTAAGCAAAATTGTTGTATTTGGAGTGATCATAATCCACAAGCCATTGTTGAGACGCCGTTAGATCCTCAAAAAGTCACTGGTTTGGTTTGCTTTATGGGCAGAGGGAATCATCGGTTCATATTTCTTCAAAAATGAAGCCGGCCATAATGTTACAGTCAATGATGGGGAACGTATAGAGCCATGATTAATGACTTTTTCGTATCTGAATTGGAGGATGTTGAATGAATTTATTGAATGAAACTTTTGGTGAGCGCATTATTTCGCTTCTTGGGCCTGTGGCGTGGCCGCCAAGATTGTGCGATTTAACACACCTGGACTATTTTTTGTGGGGTTATGTGTAGTCGCTTGTCTACGCAGATAAGCCAGAGACGATTGACGCCTTCAAAGAGAATATTCGGCGAGTTATTGCTGACATACAAAAAGTGGTCGAAAATTGGACCTCTCGGCTGGAATTTATGCGAGCCAGCCGCGCCGGCGGCCACTTGCCGAAATCATTTTTAAAAAATAATGCCAAACCAAAATAAAGCTAAATTCTTGGACATAACATTAAATTATAGGCATTTTGTTTCTAATTGAAAACCAGACATCTAAAAAAACACCCTTTAATTTGGATACATTAATTTTTTTTTTAATAGTAGTTGCAAACCAACATACAAAACTATTTAAATACAAAATATTGAAAAAATTGAATTACAAACTTATTGGTTTACTAATAAATTCAAAACTTAAATAAAAAAAAAAATTGCATATTGTAGTAAATGTTTTTTTTTTAATTTTGTTGTTTTAAAACTACAAATTTAGTTGTTAATTTTCTTTTAATACAGTATCTTCGCTTAGTAATTTTTCTAATTGCAATATAATAAAAAAAAAATCTCTTACTACTACATAATTTTTTTGTAATTAAAACTAACAAAATGGAACAAACAAAAAGCAAATGAAATATTATATAAGAACATTTATTGTTAGTAATAATTAAATTGTTCCATTACAATACAAAATTAAAAAAAAAAATCAAATTAAACATAAGAATTTACTTAAAATATAATTTTCGAAAAAGTTCATATAACTTGTCGCATAAGAATTAATTAATTAATTAATAAATTTTTACGAACAAAAATTATAGCGAACAAAAAATCACGTAATAAAAATCACCACTGTTAAAAAATGTACATTTATTAAAAGCGATTTGAAAATGTGCTTTTATTAACAAAAATCTGCACATGGTGGATATTTTTAAGCTCTATGGCTATAAAATATGTTCCTTTTACACTAAAATGTGTAATAAACAAAAATTTAAAAAAAAATGTCATGCGCCATTCAAAATTCAAAAAAGTATGTGGCAACATTTATTTTATTTTATTTTTTTGGTTGGTTGGTTAAGTGCAAAAATTCAAAAACTATTAATTTTTTGTTTAACAAAAATTGTTTCCTATTTAAAAAAAAAAAAAAATATATTTTAATGTGAACTGGAAACATTATGCTGACACCACTACATTTTCTTGTGGCAGTATCCTTCAAAAAAAAAAGAAATAGGGACGACACACAAAAAGATCATTAATAAAAAAATGTTTATACATATACGAAATTTCATGTACATATATGTATCTGTATTTGTATATAATATAAATGTTTCCATTACACAAGGATGGGATGGTTTTTCGCGTATGAAAAATTAAATGGATGATGAGTGGTTTTTTATTCATATTTATATGTTAATGCGGTGTTGGGGGGTTTGTGAGAAGGGTGGATTGATGGATGGGGGTTCGGTGAGTAGTTGTTGTCAGGAAAAATATACTCTAAACGTTTTTCCTTCAGTGAAAAAAAAGGAGCCAAGGATTTGGGTGAATGCTGTGTATTAAATATATGTTGGTGTCCAAACTCATATAGCTGAACTATGGTGGGTTAAGTTGGGAAGTTAAAAAAGATGAATTCAAGGTTTACACTATTATACACTTTGTGGGGAAAGCCAGATGATTTTTTTTTCTAATTTCGTTGCTATTTTCACGGCTTGTTTGCATAATTTATCCTACAATATTAATGCTACAATAATTTTGCTTAAAACTTATAACCAAATTAAAATAAAAAAAATAAAAAAAACTGCCATCAAGTGTTGCGGAAGAAGGTTTTGGGAGGAAGAGTTATTTTTTTTTTCTTTATATTTTTACTTTCTTCTACTCCACTTACCTTTAAAGTTACAAATATGATGCAGTTGTTTTTTTTTTGTTTGCTAAAGCCATAACTAAAACGGCTAAAATATAATTACTTGTAATTTTGTTTTTCTTTTGTAGGTTAAGTAGATTTGTAGGACTTGTTCTAGATACGAGTTTTGTTTTATCCTATTTACTTGAATCTTTTGTAGACCAAATTGTTTTTTTTTTGTTTTAAAGTTTTATAAATATTTTTTTTTTGTTGTTGTCTGAATTAAAAAAATTTGCACTGAGTAATAAAACAACTTTATTTTTTTTTTCGACTAACAAGCGTGGGTTTACTTTGAAGAAAACTAACAAAAAGAATTAAAAATAAACAAAGTTGTTAGCTGAATAAAAACTTAAAAATGAAGGACAGTGTTTTTTTTTTCTTAAGGACATCGTTGAGTGAGTGGTGGATTTCTGAAAGTCAATATAAGAAAGATTAGCCTTGTAAATTTAGTTCATATAGAAATAGGTACCTCAAACTCTGAAAATTGATACCACAAGGGAGAGAATTTAAAAATTTCATGAAATTTGGGAGTACTTAAAGGTAGAAAAACAATAATTGTGTGGTAAGTACAGCTAGGTACGTATGTATAATAAAGCAAATCGGTTTAAAGAATGAGCTGAGTTTCTACCAGTTTTCATTCAATTGAGCTTTCAGTATTAAAAAGCAACACTTCATCTATAGAATTGAACCTCCTTACGAATATCGCAACCAAAAAATTCTGACTATTAAACTGAGTAATGAACGCCAATCATGTTTTTGAGCTGCCAGGTGATTCCAAGATGATCGATGAGGTATAGAAGGCCAGATATGAGTCATAAGTTGAAACAAGCCAAATAGAAACTTATCCAACTGGAGCAATACTAGAATATACCAAGGTCGACAGAAATCGACACAAAATCAAAAAAAAAAATAGACTATAATCACTTAAGCTAAATAAGCTTAAACTATTCCCATTGATTGTAATACTAAAGGGTCACTTTCACTATAGGTATACTCGATTTGGTTCCTATCACTTCAGTAGAAAGCTCATAAGCATTATTATAACTTCGGCAGAGGATGCCAGGATGAGAAAGAAGAGGAGGTCCCCTCAAAAATGCCTATAAAATTTATTCAGAATTCAAATTCAGGATTGCGTCCTTAATTTGAATTTTAAATCATCAGCTTAAGAAATATCGTGAAGTTCAAAAGCTTCTAAATGATGGGCAGCATATGGCTTTCGTAGCAATAGGTCCACTGGTTATCTGACGGTATATCTCACCGAACAGTGGCACAAATCTTAACATCGTTTTGGCGAGAGTAAGATTATGGCACTTGATATTTAAAAAGCATTTGATAGAGTTTGGCATCATGCTCTCTTATCGAAAATGCGTGCATTAGGGGTCGATGAATCTCTTCTTCGTTGGATTAGAAATAATCTTTCGGACCGATCAATACATGTTGTATTGGACGGTTTCAAGTCTGATATCTACAAAATAGATGCTGGTGTGCCCCAGGGCTCCGTTTTGTCTGCGACCCTCTTCCTAATACTCATAAATGATCTGTTATCTAAAACTTCTAATCCATTAAACTGTTTTGCTGACGACAGTACTCTACTCTCTGCTTTTCATATTCAGTTCTAGATTTACATCCGTGTTCTTCAGATGTGGAACTTTAACGGCACCGTATGATAAGCTAATAAAATTCTGATCTCGACAGCACTGTCCAATGGGGAATCAAAAACCGTGTAGAATTTAATGCTTCTAAAACTCAATGCTGTCTCCTCTCGTTAAAGCGGAACCCACCCCAATGCTGCTATCTATGAGTCGCACTCGCATAGAGGAAACCGAACAGCTTTCAGTTCTCGGTATGTGTGTCACAGACCACCTTTTGTGGAACGAGCACATATTTGACATCGCCAAAAACGCTGCTAAGTGTTTAGGTTTCCTCCGTCGATGCAAGAAATTTGTCTCCCCCTCTGATCTGGCTGTGATCTTAAAATCCTTTATTCGTACAAAACTTGAGTACAACTCCCATATTTGGGCAGGTGCCCCAAAACCCACTTGAGACTTTTGGATAGAAAACAAAAGAGAGCTCTAAAAATTATAGGTGAAAGAACTATAACGTAAACATTTACATCACCTTGAGCACCGTCGCAATGTTTCATGTCTATCATTATTTCACCGCTATTTCTATAAACAGTGGTCTAGTGAAATAGGCAGTTGCATTAATTCCCCTTAAACAATTGAACCGTAATACTCGCGCTTCTAGGAATGCTCATCAGCTTACCTTTGAGCCCAACTTCAGACGTTCTGTTAAATACAGAGATTCTCTCCTTAGTCGCACTACACGAATGTGCTGTGCCAAGTTTCAATTAAATTCGTCCAGTAGTTCAAGCGTGATTAATAGTCTAGTGCATTTATGAAAATTCTATATGGGTGAACGAGCAGTTTGTTCCACCCCGAAATTGTTTTCACTCAGTCGAAAGAAAGCTCATCGGAGAACATAAATTTTAATTTTTAGCACTCGTGAAATTCACCTTTTGAACGCCATCTTTGATTGAATCGGTTTCTCTTAGTCCTACGAAAAAGTTCGTAGGATAGAAAGCGTGAAGAGTTAAATTTGCAATTGTTTTACGTCACGAATATATGTTCGAAATTTTTTACATTTAAAAAGTTACAAGCAAAAAAAGTTAAAATTGTAAAGCATTTTTAGCAACAAGAGAGCCATGTAGAATTATTATAAGAAGAAGATAGCTTCAGTTAGCTTCCGACTATTACAAAAAGTTTTTCGATAGGAAGTTTCGAAATTCGTCATTATGGAAATTGACAATGGAAGGCCATGGAACTGAACAACGTGTGCAACTCGTCAAATTTTGTTTTCAAAAATCAGTGCTTCGTTGGAGAAACTTTTCACGCATTACGTCATTTTTTTTTTAAGAAAATACACAACGTCATATTAGACGATAACCGAGAAACTGGCGATATATAAAGGGTTTATTAGATTTCCTTAAAAAAATCCTTAAAAAGTTGTTTTAATAATTCGAAATAAAACATCATTATTGATAAATGCATTCAAACATTTGTCTAAATATGTTCAGATGCGTTCAATGAATCATCAGATCATTCAGGTCAAAATATCTTTAAAATTCATAACTAGATACTCACCTTACCTTGTTCGTATTACGCACCCACTTTAGAATAGGTTTGGACGACAAATTGCTCTATCTAACGGCCATATTGCATTGGATTTAGTGTTTATGTTCGAATTAATAAAAATCTGAATTTAATTTTTAATCTGGATTAAACGAGTGAATAATATTAGACAATCGCTAGAATACGTTTATAATTAAGGTTTTGGAATTTTATAGCAAGCTGTCGTAAGTTAGACACACTTTGGGATAGATTTATAAATAAGACTGTAAGCATCAGGGCTACATTCGTGCTTCGTGGCTCTAAAGAGCCACTTTGGTTCTTTTTTCAGGTGTGGCTCTTTGGCTCAACTTTTCTAAAATCATCCGAAATCGGCTCTTTTTGAGATATTCGTGGCTCTTTTTACTCTTTTTCAGAATAATATAAATATCTACTTAAATTTCCTTTTTCATAATTTTTCAATTTTCCTCTTAGTAAAAAAATTCTCTGAAATCTGACCGCGTTTATTTTCATTAAAAAATCAATTTCTACCTTTTAGCTTTTCCCCTTAATATTTTGTGAACGTAGCGATGAGAAAGAATGAGATGAATATAGTGTGCCATATTTCGGCTTTTATTTTGCAAATGTTTCAGCTGGTTGTTGTTTTTTTTTTTTTTTCAAATAAATAAATATTTTTTTTAATAATTATAAGTTGGTATTTTTTGTATTTTGGGGACGTTTTCAGCGGTTGCTTTTTTTTTGTTTTGAAATACTTTTTTTATTGGCTCTTTCTCAAAATTCAGAAAGGTAGCCCTGTCTGTAAGTAGCAATTAATTTTTTTGGAGTGGAATGAATATAGCGATTCGTAGTGTAACAAAGTGTTCTTCAAGAAAATAAGTAGCAATAAAGATTAAATAAAGTTATTCTCTGATTTTCTATAAAAAAAAATTATTTAATAAAATATCAACACACATTAAGCTATATATAGTATACAGTTTTTCATGTAGGTTATAGGTATCATATATCATTAAATTTTCTCGAGAATTTTTTTTCATCAAAGTCAGAAAGAATCTATCGAAATATAAACTTAATTTGTTTTAAAACCTACATAGAATTTATGTGTACATACACACTTGAAAAGAACATACATAGGTATGGACTTTGTATTGGATTCCGAGAAATTTAATTTTTGTAGTTGATTAAAAAATTCTATCATAGGGATCTTATTTTTCCCAGAAATAACATCCTTTGCAAAATACATCAGACTTACCTATAAATAGGTGCATATAGGAAAAGTGAATAAAAATTAAAGTCACAATAATTTTATTTTCCTATTGAAGAATATTATGTATTCTGAAAATCACCTTAAGACTATTTAAAATAAAACCGTTAAAACAAAATGTAAAATTTCTGTTTGCTTCCTTATAAAACCTACCCCTACCCTCTACCCAGAGTCGCTGTGATGGGAAGCAACACGCTATCATTCGGGCGATATATTTATTTTTATTTTCCTATGGCAATACCTCCATAAAAATAAGACTTGATGCATCGTCGCAGTCTTTCAGGATACTTTTTTTTCCTTCCAACATTTTTATTCCTACGATATTTCTCAGAAGGTAGGTATAGGTAGGTACATATTCAGATAAAAAACCTGCGTTTATTTCCACACAAACGCTTTCACAGAAAAAAATAAGAACATTTTCTGTTAGAAAAGAGGATGTATCAAGTTCTTTTTATGCTTCTCACTCAACGATGTCCTTTGAATAGATTTAAAAAAAAAATAATATAAATATGACGAAAAAATTAAAAATGTAGTATACAGAAAACACAAAATACAAAATACACACATACATAAAATAACAAAAAAATAAATAAAGTATGCAACTGTTATTTTTAATGCATTTAAGAGCAGACATTTTAGAATAATTTCTAAGTCTAATGTGCTCAGATAATGTTTTGAAATTGTTTTTTTTTTATTCATTTTGGTAAGAAGAGTTTATAAACAGGGTGATTCTAAAGAATACAATACATAATGTGAAGTCGATTGAAAAGAAATATAATAAATTACTTTCTTAGAAAAAAGACGTTTTCTTTTATGAAAAATAAAGCTAGTATTGTAGCACATCGGTATGAGGGTATGGTCCATATTTTCGAAAGTTGGAATTTTTTTTCGAGCATCTAATTTTTGTCGTTATTTTTTTGGGCGGAACTCCTCCAGGTGGCAATTAAATTTCGGGCATCAGGAGCTTATATATAAATATATTGCCTAAGAGTAATATTATTCCTGCATCAAATTCAGATAAACGCCAAAAACAAAGGAGTTTTGTCAACTACATAGGGAATTCGTTCCTGATAGGAACGAAATTGTTGTTTATTTTTTTGTTAATAGAATAACTAGGCGAACAAGATTTTATTAGCAAGGGCCTCAAAAGTGTTTGACATTTTTTTTCTCGTCTATATTTTTCTCTGCGGAAACTTTCAAGGGCCTTGAATAAACTTTCCGGTTTTCCAGGCGGGTATTTATAGGTAATTTATAAATAAAATCTCAAGTATTGTGTTATAATTTGTTGCTCTTACATAAGACAATTCTAAGGATTTCAGACTAATTAGGGAACATTTTTTTTTTTCTGTACAGGTTTTGAATGAACAACAAAAATGCAGATGTGAAAAATGATTTTTTTTCTGCACTACAAATTTAGGACCAGCCTAACTGGTATGCTTCAAAATTTGTTGTTTCGAGATAAATAAGATTGAAAATTCGGTTTTCTCGAAAAAGCTAAAAAATAAGACGGTCGTATGGGAAATCGAGAAAAAGTTTCGATTAATGATGTAGGTGTTACAAATGTAAAGATCCAAGCATTTTAGTTATAAAATTGTATTTAACTCAAAATGTAATTTTTTATTAGTTTTGTTGATCTTGTAGGAAATAAGCATAAAGTACAACGATCAGTGATAAGAATTTAGTTAGAATCGAAAAATTGTATTCATACTCTTTGACTATTCGTGACATATTGGGTGCGATATATGAATTAAACGGAGTATGTGCATACACACTCCGCTTTTCTGAGCATTTGCTCCATTTGAACA
This sequence comes from Leucozona laternaria, assembly GCA_932273885.2. Lineage (NCBI taxonomy): Eukaryota > Metazoa > Arthropoda > Insecta > Diptera > Syrphidae > Leucozona > Leucozona laternaria. Next base: position 86,168,272 of record OW026368.1, on the reverse strand, counting down.
AAGCTCATAAATATGTAGGTACTTATTGCATTTTCATAGCAACTGCAACTCAGTTTTATATGGAGCATCTATTTTCAATGGAAGGTTAAAATGAAAAGGAGCATATGCTTAAAGCAGGTGCTCTCAAAAATGCAAGTGTTCAACAATTTGATTGATATATCTACTAAATGGAGCAGCTGTTAGGAAAAGCAGAGTCTAGAACAGCTGCGGTCTACGCCTAGATTCTGCACTGCACTCTTTTTTAGCTTATATAATAGTTGAAAGTCCTTTAGCTCATTTAAGGCGGTTAAAAACCATACAGAGATTTTTTGCAGTATCAACATAAGCAATGGTTTAGTTCTGCAATGGGAATAGGGTCGATTCGTCGAATTTTTTACGAAACATGGTTAAAGCCATTGAGTTGATGAGATTTAGGTGAAGACTGTTTAGTTTAGACCAGCGTGAGATATTGAGCAAATTCTCATTCATCAGAGAAACTGCATCGTCTTTCGCTGATAAGGGTCAACTAATCAAGAGTTGTACGTCATCTGCATACAAATGAATCAGGCAATTCTGAACAACATGTGATAGAAGGTCATTAATATAAATTGAAAAGAAAAGAGGTCTAAGTATGAATCCTTGCGGGACACCATGAATAACATTAAATTAACTGGACGATCTACCATTTGCGCAACTTTTAATTGTTAGGTATTGTTTTTTGTGTAAAAATTCACACTTTTGAAGTGTATAAGTGATCAAACTAATCATTGTTGAGATTCTTAAATTTAATGGGGCATATTCATAGTCACTTTTAAACTCTAGTTTATCTTAGACTGCGGTTTATTCAATGTTATTCAGATAGGATAAACCCTGGTCTAAGATAAACTGGAGTTTAAAAGTGACTATGAATATGTCCCAATGTAAATGAAAAGGAAACATTTAATTTTAAGTGCGATGTTTCATAAATACTAACCATCTTTAAAATCACCCTCTTTTTTCTTTATTTTTCTCTTATCGTCTAAAAAAAAATTCAGTCTTAATAATAAAAAAAAAACATGTCCCCACAAAATGTTAACCAAAACAAAAAAAAAATACCACACTTAGGTTTTCCAAAAATTCTTATTTTACTCATTGTATTACATATACATTACAGATGTATATAAATGTTGGTCTGAATGGCAATATAACCCTATACTCATAATATTTTCTTTTTTCGCAGATAGCATACCTGATCCCTGACCTTATAATGTACGAGAAAAAAAAAATAAATAAAATAAACTAATGTTGTGCTGAGAGGCTTAAACATTTTTTTTTTTTTTTTTATTTTAATTTTATGGATTTCCACTACGAGGTGCGCTCTCTAAAAACATGCAATCACAGTGCTTTTTTCCTGAAAACAGGAGTGTATATATATATTTTTTTTTGTGCAGAACAAAAAAAGTTTGTATTCCACATTTCCTTTAAACGCTTTTATTTTTTGTTCAAGACTAAATGTTGTACGGTAATTGTTCTGGCCACACAAAGTGTAAAGCGAAAACACTCCACACACACACACACACAAATCACACACAAAAAAAAAACAAAATAAAAACATTATATTATTATGGCGTGATGAAAAGGGGTTTCTCTCAAGCTTAAGCTCAGAACAGAATATAAAAACTTTTAACCACAATCAGTCAAGAGTGCGCGGGATTTAAAGGATTTCTTTCCTTTTCTTCTTTAATTTTCCTGGCCTTAGCATCCCCAATGAATACAAACAAAAAAATAAAAACAGAAACAGAAACACGGTAACTATAGCATAGATAGATACATTTTTACATATGTGTGTTACCGAATTTGTGTGAATTTGTGGTGTGGCAGCAAACAATTTAAGATACAAAATTAACTTTTTTTTTTTGCTCTGTGTATATCCTTTTTGTGTCTGATTTTAATATTTTGTACAAGGATATATGCGGATACAAGGCTTTTTATTTTTATTATTATTTTTTTTTTTTTTTCATAAGAAAATAAAATAGTGCATTTCGGTGAAGGAGTGGGGGAGTTTGGGTGAAACTCGAGGAGAGTTATGGATGAATATGGATATGGATACGGTTGATTTTGCCAGAGGATGGGGCAATATACCTTTTTTTAAAAATATTCTAGGGGCAAATGTTATGCAAATTCTAGAATGATTTGTACGTGTCAGAAGCTCAGAAGTGGGATATGGGTTTAGTTTGTTGTATAGTGAGAGGATGAATATACATATGTGCCTATATACATTACATATAGGCTGAAGATACAAAAAAAAAAAAAATAAACATAAATGGGATCCTTGTGAGATTTCTTGATTTGATTTAAGGATCTGGAAGGTTAAGGATTATGTTTATGTAAATGAATAAGAGTGTGTGTGTGTGAGAAGGGGGGTTTTTCTTTGCGGGATGGATAAGTGATGGTCGAGCGAGCGCATGTGATGGATGCATTGAGGCATGTTAATCAAACATGTGTGTGATGTATGTATATATTATCGGGATGGGCTTCTATCGGTTTACTAATGCTGAATCGAATTTAAAACTCATTTATTTTAGGTATGGTAAATATAGGACCTCAAAGATAGTGATAGAGGCATCTTGTATTTGTTTAATTTATTGCAAAATTGGGCCATGATCATCAGGCAAAGTAAAAGGTTATTTTTTTAAGTCTATAGTACTTTCCTCAAATAAATTAGAGATCAATTTATAGTCTGGTAGACATCGGGGTGAAAAATCTAAAGCCTATGCCTACTATGGTTCTAAAAGGTGAAAGAGTTAAGCTTCGTTAAGGTCAGAGATTATCCTGGGACATAAACATCCCAAGCAGATGGTTTGGCTTCTCGTAATACTTTATATGTCTTTTTATCTGGGTTTGTGATTGTTTCCTCTTTTTTTTTTGCTTTTGCCCAGATAGAGTTTAACTAGTCCTCTTTTTCTTGTTAAAAAAAAAAAGTATTGCCAAAACATTGGTTTAATGTTGTTTTTGTCTAGGGGATTTTCCTCTCGTTCGAAAAACTCAAGACGATGAAAAGACCATCATATACATACATATAGCTACAGTCAGCGGAAGCTGAACGATTTTATGCAAATGAAAAGTAAACCGAATTTTCATCTCCGGTGAGCTGAAGTTTTGATGATGCCTTGTCCTGCCCTACAGCAGCCAATAATGGAGGATGGCAATTTACTCGTGACCTAATGTCGTTTTCCAAAGGAAAGACGCTATCATTATATGAGCATTTTGATATTGAAATTCAGAATGGGATTTGATTGGTTCCGATGGGAAGATGTGACGCAAAATTTTCCTAAGTTTTGATTAAAAATAATAAAGATGTTCTACGTAGGCAAGTAGCTATGTAGGTATAGCAAGTTCAAATAAAGTAATGGTGAAAAGTTTGTTTAAGTTTCTTCGTAAAAAAAAATGTTTAACTTCAAGAAATGGGAATTTATGTGGCGATTGTATAGTCTTTTAATGTGGGCATAAGACTCTCTATTTAAGTCTGCATGTACCTGCGATGGGCACTTGGGATATATAACTTTATATTCGATTGCTTTAAAAAGGAAACCTGAAATTTGTCCAGGGAAAATGTTGTAAGTGAAATAATCAAGTACATATATGTCATACAAAACTGGGGGAAATGAAAATTTGTAAATTTTATTACTGGTGTTCAGAAGTGTAAAAACACCAACAACCATTGATATCTAAACTTATTTTAGAGTATGTATAGATAAACAATTCATAGAGTTCAAAATTTGAACCTTTTTTGGTCAAAAAGTAGGTTTGATGTGAAAATTGTATTTGAAAATCAGTTTTTTCATGATTGTCAAGAATTGTCAATTGTAGTGTGTTACTATTTTGACACAGCAGCATGCACAAATTAGAGTGCGCCCCGCCGCCGCCGGTCAGACTTTAACTTATCTACGTCTAGCTTGCATACCAAATTTTTAAACATTTTTTCATAGTTTAGTAAAATTTGTTAAAATATGCAAAACCTCATTCCCAGCTTAATTCTCCATCGGACCATACATATTTGGTACTAAAACTATCAAATGAAGAGAGTCCTAAGTTTCTAATGATCAAGTTAGGAAAGTCGACTTTTAAAAGCTGTGGCACCTTCTACATTTTTAGAAACCGATTACATTTAGGGGGCTTGCCTTGATACGAAAAAATATTACTGGAATTTTTTCAGCAACATTTATTTGCACACTTTTTGCTCCGACCATTAAAAGGAACATAATAAATGTATCAGAACAGCAACAACAGGTTTTGGAAGGTAAGCTCTAACCTGGTATTTTACACTTCTGACCCTTTGTAACGCACGCCTTTCAGGAATCGGAATAAGTCTTATAAAACTAGAAATCATAATCTAAAATAATGAATTTCAAAGTTTTTGAGACGGAATTTCAGGATGTCTAGTTAATGGAATATTGAGAATGTAATGAGTAATGTATTTGATTCAACTTAGAGCCCGATGATTTTGTAAGTTGTCATGCCCCATGAGTCAAGTGAATGTTCAGTTGATTAATGATGATTGGAAAAGGTTAGTGCAATAAAACAAAACACAATAAAACATTTCAAAACACATAAACATCCAAATATAATTCAAACTCTACACATAAATATTTTCTACAAAATAAAATACTTTTTTTTCAAAAAAATTTCTCTTAAAAAAAGTTGTTTTTTTTTAAATAGTTTGTATAAGCTAAATCCTTATAAAACCAAAAACAATTACGAAAAAAAAAAAACAATTTACATTTGCTAAGCAACAGACCTGGCTTTAATCGAGACCACTTTTCCGCCAACTGGCATATTTTCCTTGACATAAATCGGCCCATAGACCGTATTATCCCAAACGGGTGGATTATTTGCCCGATCGACAACGTCAATTTGCACCTCGACTGTACGTGACAGGGGTGGATAGCCTTTGTCTTGGGCCATAGCTTCTAGCTTATATGTTTCACGCTGTTTTTTTGTTTGTTTTGAAAAAAAAAAACACAAAAAAATCCCATGTTGAAAAAATCACATTTGGATTTCGACGAAATTATGTATTATTCATGCATTTTTTTGCGGGCAGGAAAATTGATCGCAACGTTGATGGTTTTTGTTTGATGTTTTGGTAGATAGGTATAGTTGTATTGATATTTTTATTTTATATTTGTTGATTATATTTTCGATTTGAAATAAAAAAGCAAAAAACAAATCGATATAATATTGAGTTTAATTTATTTGTTTTTTTGTTTGTTTTATCAAAAAAATAGAAAATAACCTCAGCCCAAAAAATAGAATAACCCGTTTTTTTTTTTTTTTTTGAAAAAAATCATCTTTCAGTTCTATATTTGTTTAAAATTTGTTTCAAAAAATATTAATATATATTTTTGTTGCTTATATTATATTCCAATTCAACACCAAAACCAAAACTAAATAAAAAAAATTCAAAAACCCAATTTTACTTTATATATCTACCTATTTTCTTTTTTGTTTTTATTTTTTAAGTCACACACACAAAAAATATAAGACAATCATGATACTCAATCTAATAATACGCAGTGTTTTTCTTTAAGCAAAAGCAAAACTAAGAAATTCATAAATGTATTAAGGCGAAAAATTATATCTATTTTCCATATTTATTATATATCTCTGCTACTTCTTTTTGGCTTTTTGGCGTACTTAGAAGCTCTGTCATTTGTTTCTAAAATTAGTTGTAGGCAAAATATTCATACCTACATTTTGAAATCAACAAAAAAAAAAAAAATCATAATCAATTTTTACATTTTACCTAAAAAAATTACTGCAGTGCAAATTGTTTCTTTTGAGTATATACTCGTAAAAGTGGAGTTTTCTCGAACCTATATAGCCTCTTAATTTTTTTTTTAATTAATTTAGCTATGTATAATGTGTGTGTGTTTTTTGTTTAGTACCTAGATGACATTTTTCAAATGAGGAAAAACAAGCTGTAAGCTTCAGGAAGAAATGAAAAGTTTAAAGCTGAAACAAATTTTATTTGTAATTTTTTTTAGATTAAATTAGATTTTGTGAAGTGAAAGAAGCAAAACTTAGGGCTATTTGCTGAATCAAAACTTAAGAGTTTATGTTCAACATAAGAGCTTGTGTGACAGTTTACGCTGAGGAAAAAGTAGAACATAAGCGTTCGAAGTTATATTAATGTTTCGTATCAGCAAACGGCTCTAAGTTTCTTGTACATTGCCCAAAAACTCGGTTTTTTTTTAAGAAATGTCAAATAAATGTAAAAAATTTAAATTATGAAACTCTAAAAAAAAGATGTCCACACTTTTTTTTTAAGAGCAATATAGATTTTGAGAAACAAAACTTCTGTCTAAAAATTTGCTATGGGATTTAGCTGATGGTAGAAATAGAGGTCTAGGATACACATTGGAGTCTGAGTGGAAAGTGTATATAATTTGTCTTCGAAACCGAGACCCAAAATTCAATATTTCATGCTCAAAATGCCATTGTCTTGAATGTCCTGAGCATAGAAAAGAAATACTTATCAATTGCCTCTTATCATTTATAATGAAGGTATTTCTTAATACCAAAATTAATAAAATGGCGAAGAACAACTGCGTGATCGAATTTACACATCTGTCATCTTGAAATTCAAATTAATAAATGTGGAATGGCCTGTGACATGTGATAGCAATCGGATAAATTTAACTGGTCAAGTTCGGCGTTTATGAGACGAATAAATTCTTAACACAAACATGCATACATCTCGTAGAACGGTTAACTATAGGTACTACAATCATAGATTTCATAAATTAGCTTAAGTACGTGACACATGTATTGGAATGTTGCTAAATTTTGATGAAGTGGCAACACTTCCTGTTTTAAAAACTGGAAAAATATCACAAAGCAAAAATTTGTTTATTGATATAAGAAAAGACATCAAGCGGACAAGTTATCTATCCGTGTACCAACTAACACAAGTGTTAAGGAGAGGATAGTGTTTTTTTTTTATTGATATAGAGCTATAAAACTATTTTGGAACAACTTTAAGAATGGTTTTACTATAAACCTGTATGCTGTTGTCACCATTGTTCATCATGAGAGGATTAAACATTACCTACTAAAAAATCAGTGCATAATTTAAAGGAGTGCCCGGAGGCATTTTGAAGAAAATTCCTTTCATAATATCGGAAAAATCCCTTTTCGTAAACACAAATCTTTTCTTGTTTCCCTTTTTATTTCAAACAGGATAAAAGAAGATATTTTCATTAAGTAGTCAGAAGTTTTCTTTTGCTTTCCAGTATTCAGTATTATTAAAAACGAAGGAAGTGGTCATCACTTAAAAGAAATAACTTTAAAAAGTTTCTAAATAAATATTTTTAATATTTTAGTTTTTTGCTAATTTTATTTTTTTTTTTCAGGTGAAATAAAGACTTCTTGAATTTTTCTTTAAGAGGAAATTGATTTTTTTTTTAAATTTTGATAAGAACTATTTAATAAAAATCATGACAGCGGTTATTTTTCGTACCGTTTTCGAGTAAAATTTGATAAACAAGAAGTTCCCACAAAATGAGTCGGATTTCCCTTTCAAAATTCCATGAGAAAGGATTTTTTCCCTTGATCCCCCAGCACTGATTTGGAGAGTTCTGCCGATCTTCCGGTATTAAATCATGACCAGCAACAAGACCATAGTTTGGTTATTCTGTATGAAACTTTAAACTAAAAAATTTAAACTAAGGATTGTTTAAGTTAAGTTTAAAAATTACCACTGTGCAAATGGCTTTAATTTATTATTATAAAGAGGATGTTTTTAAGTGGTATAACAATAGACCTTCGAATGGCCATAGTGTGTTAGTGCTAGAAACCACATCAATTTAAGCTGATTTTGGAGTGAAAAATTGTACTAGGATTTATGTCGTATTTGTAGTATCTACCTATAGGGTCCGATATGACTTGCACCTAGCACGTACCGTATCTGGGGTATATGAAGAAATGTATGAATGAATTATCAAATTACACAATTTTAGTTGGCTTCACTACTAATTATAGCTGCAGCTCATTTTTCCTCAACTGTCAATCTAGATAGCCACCATAGCGTACACAAATTGTAGATATAGTTTCATTCACTAAATTTGATCCTAAAACTAAAATATTTAAATAAAATAAGCGTTATTCATAAAATAAAATAAATCAAAGCCAATTATCAATGCAATTTCGAATTCGTTAGATACAAATTATAAAATATTAGTTATTGATATTATAAAACTCCATTTTCAATGCATATGTAATATATTGTTATATGTATATTTGCGCTTATTTATTATTATTTTTATACTTCTATCTACAAGAACGTTTATTATTTATAAACTAAAATGTGTAGTATACAGGTAGGTATAGGTATATTTAATATTCGTAGTAAAAAACAAGTTGCATTTGATTTTAGCTAAATAATTTTTGCGATGAAAATAGAGAAATAGGTAGGTATAGGTAGTATGATGCTGTAACTCAAAACCCCTCCAACTGGAAACAAACAAATAACAAAAAAAAAAAAAACATTTTTGAACCCAAAAATCGACCCTCATTTCGCTCCCCCATTTAATAAACCTCACCATCCAGAACATCACTCTCTTTCTGTGTATAATTTCAGTCAATTTGGTGATTTATGCGAACAAAATTGCATATTAATTGAAGCAAATAAAACACAAAGTTTTGCGTTGGCATTAATTTTGCTGCGAAAAATTAATATTCAGACAAGCAAGTCCGTTGGAAAACGTCCTCAGGTTAAACGCTCATTAAACATCCATAGAAAGGTGCTTTTGTTTATCCCTCCGTTTTGATGGGCATATACCTACATTCTACTACATATAACAAATAATGTAGTGAGTGTTTGTTGATTTAGACGACCGCGCTGCGAGCCAAACAAGGTTTAAGGTTACAAAAAATAAAATAGGTAATATTTATGAGCCGATTAGGCAGTTCATTATAATTAAAAGCATCAAAAAGTATCTTTTTTTTTTTAGAAAATTACAAAATACCTACATCGCAAAAATAATTTTAAGCTTTTAGTTGTTTTTTTTTTTATTCGAAAATTTATTTTTATTTTATCATTAGCAATTTATTAGCATATACCTACCTAATGTTTATTCAAACTAAATCAAAATAAAATGCTGGGGGATGGGTGGGGGCTTAGTTATGTGCAACTTTACAATGTTAGCTCATTAGATTTTTAAACAATAATAATAAAGTAAATTTAGTATTATGCAAGCTTTGTATCTATTGTTTTTAACATTTACCTTGTTTTTGTTTTGTTAAGTTTGTTAATAGCAGTTAGTTTTTTTTTTTTTTTTTTTGATAAATTTGACCTTTCATGATTCATAAGGGAATGGCATACAAATTTGTTATTAAAGGTTCTATGTTATATTGTTTTTTATTATATTGAGAGAATAGGATGAGTCGCTGGGAGAATTTCTAATCGAATTTTTTTTTTTTTTTTTTTTAAAAGACGGCGAAAAACCTTGTAATCAAAATTCAAAAATTACTTTCCCATCACTTTTGTTTTTTTTATTTTTTTTTTATTTTGTCTTTAGTTGTTTGTTATTTTCAAATTTGAATTCAAAAAACAATCACCAGTTACCGTGAACTTTTTCAATAGCAAAATAGTAATTTACCATTGTGAATGAACAACCAATTTATTATGGGGAAAAATTATAGCGGTCCAGTGAAGAACACAAACTACTTGGTAGCACTTGGCTTAGTTAGTACAAAAACCTGTTATAAAATTATTTTATTGTTAAACAAAAATCTCTGATGAGAGAGATAGAGAGAGAGAGAATAAAGAGTGGTTGTAGGATTCGATAGTGTTCTAGCTATGATACAAACCTTGCCTTAACCGATGTTACAACCGTACCAACAGTGACATTTTCTCTAATGTGAATGGGGCCATAAACGCTTTTGTCCCAAATTGGTGGCTTGTTATTTCTATCGACGACATCTAATTCAACATCGACATCTGCATATGATGGAGGGGCACCTTTATCGGAGGCGCGTACTCTTAAACGGTATCTATCGCGCTGTATTGTTTGAATATTTTTGTATAAGCAACCACACCATCACCGGAATTAGTACCAACACCATGTTTATTATTTTCATATTTTTATGACAACAATGCCCCCGAATGTAGGTTTGTGTATAGAGTAGAGTTTTGCCATAATTTGTTTTCGATTTAGATTCCACATTGTGTGGATGGCATTTGCGTTAAATGGTTTTTAAATTGGTTAAACGATTATGGATTCATTTTATGTAAGTTTTTTTTATAGTTCGTTACGACGGACGATTCATAGATGGCGAGTTGTTAAATGTAAAATGAAAAATATAAAAAAAAATTAAATTAACACACATAAATATTTTAAAAATGAAAGAAATATTAAATGGAAATAAATAAAATAATTACGCAATATTTTGATAACATTCAGCAATTAAAATAGAGGAGGAGTAATTTTTGATAGGATTCTCTGGAGGGTTAGTATGAAATTAGTGAAATTAGAAAAAAAAAATTAGATAAGATCTACTGTAGGTATTCTGCTTCCTGTAAAAATGCCAGTTTCTAGTTGTTGTTGATGAATCAATTGAAAACTCTATCTTAACTAAATGTTTTATTAAATTAAATACAAAATTAAATGAAATTTATATTTGAATGTTTTTTTAAAGGAAGGAAAAACCAATTTGTTGGATTTCTGAGTTTATTTTAATTTTTTTTTTTTTGGCTACCACAGATGATTGCTTTAAATTGGAAACGACGGCTTAATTAAATTGTACAACACTGATGGGGGGGGGGGTTGGGATGATTGCTACCTTAAGAAACTCATCAACTGGGAGGGTATAGGTTATAATGGTGTGGTTTTTCTTCTCTTGAAGCCCGTAGCAATGTACTTTCGAAGATACCTATAGCAATACGTTTAATTGATTTTTGTTTTTCTTGCTATAATACTCACAGGATAACACCCCTTCTTTGATGAATCAGTATATTTTTGGTTTCGAATTGAAGATGGTTGAAGAAGTAGAATTGGAATTCCGTAGAAGATGTAACGTAGTTTCAACAACAAGAAAACTTATTAAATTGTGTGGATATTTGTTTATTTTATGGTCGTAAATTAGATTTCTTACATAACTTAATTAAAAAAAAAAAAATATTAAAATAAATGAAAACATACATAACTGTGCAGTTAAAATTAAATTATAATGTTAACGCCTGAAGCAAAAGCAGTAAGATATTTTTTGTTTAATGTAAACTTTGATTTTACTTAAATTTTTAGTATACCTACACATTTCATTTGGTTTGTTTTTTTTTTTTTTTAATTCATTTTGTTTCAAAACATTGCAAAAAAATTATGAAGCAGGTATTTATGTGAGTATAGATATGAAGGTAAGATATATAGGAAACTTTTTATTCGGTTTTTTTTTGATGAAAAAGTCTTTTTTAGGGGTCTGTACGGCAGGGATCTACACTGAAACAAAATTATACTATACGTTGAGATAACGAACATTTTCGGTGGCATAAATAATTTTTTTAATCAAGATTCAGCTAATTTTAATATTCGTTGTCTCAATAAAAATCATACATTTATGATGATGTATATCAAAACAACGAAAAAAATTAAAACAGAAACTAACAAATTGCCCACCCTGTGCATATGCATAGATACTATATTTTTTTTAGAAATAGAGAAACTGGGCCGGTGATTGATTCCAACGAATATAGTATGGTAAGTTGTATAGGTACCTATAAAGAATAATAAAGGGTCCGCCATCTAACGTTTTTTTTTAACTAGTGCTTATTTCGTGAATGGTAACACTTAGCTCATGTCTGATTTTACAGATAATTAGTTTTATCCTTCCGCTGAACGAACATGGTTGTGCATACGCTTCGCTAAGCAAAATTGTCGCATTTTGGGCACAGAAAACCTGCACGCATACATTGAAAAGCCGATACACCCAAAACGAGTCACTGTTTGGTGCGGATTTTGGTCCAGAGCCATAATTGGGTAATTTTTCGAAAATGAGCAAGGAGTGGCCGTTACAGTCAATGGCGATCGTTTTCGGGTCATGTTGAACCAATTTTTGTTCACAAAAATTGAAGAGGAGGATATTGGCAACATTTGGTTTCAACAGGACGGCGCTACGTGCCACACAGGCGAAGCTACACTCGATGTTTTGCGCCATTTTCAAAAAAAAAAAAGTTATTTGGCGGACCCTTTATATGAAGGTTCTAAGGCCTAGTTTTGGAAGCCCGAATTTGTATAGTAGGGTAAAAGTAACCTGCACAGGTTACCGGGATATTTTGTAAGACCTGTGAATTTTTAAATTTAAGAATTTAGTAGGATTTATAACCGTTGGAAGGGAATACAAACATACATAAAACATTTTTGATTAAGACTTTTTTGTGCTGTTGTTTTTTTGATAGGTAATTTTTGGAAATCATCAAAAATATTGTTTTGTCACTGTAGATCTAAAACCATTCAGTAACCAGTTTGTAATCGAAACTTAGTTTATTCATTGATGCTGATTCATGTTTCGTTATTCACTGCAATTTTTTTAAATAAATAAAGTAGCTTAAGAAAAATCTGTTGTTGCTTGGTTATGTTTGTGGTGGTCATTAATGATAAGGGGTGATATGAATAAAACGGGCAACGTACTCAGAGCAAGTGCTCCATTAGAAGCAGAGAAGGTGCTAAAAAAAAGTATACCTGCTCCATGTTTCGTATGAATAAAATTGTACTCCAACCAGTGAGCCACTTCCTCTTTCACAAGGGGTAGGTGAAAATGATTCGGATTTTCATCGAAAAATCATCTTCAGCGATTAGGCTCTCATACAACGAGTCATATTCAATTGTTTTTTTTTTTGTATTTGAAACTCATTTCTCTGATTTATAAAAAAAGCGAACGTAAACTTACATTTCATTCGATATCGTTTTTGATTGAAAATCAGTTTTTCTCTAAGAATTGGGAGTGTAAGAGATGTAACTTTTTCTGGTTTGACTGGCATTTTATTGTGAAGAATGGTTAAATGTGGCTTGACTTGTGCAATACATCGTTCAATTATAACTCGTTCGCGAGTTAGGCACTTATTGAAAGAATTTTTCTCAGGAGTATCTGGATTTTGATACGGAGTTAAAAGCCATCAGGGAGTAAGTTCGTATCATGAATCGACAAATAAAATGGCACTATAGCTTCATTCCATTGTTTGATTATAAATACGCGAGCATTTTTCTAAATTAGTGAATCATGCACTGATACTGATACTGGTAAATTCAATTCTGGAAGCGCAGGTTGCCTGATCATTAATGCTTTGGAATATTTTCTGTTAACGTCCTAGTCCCCATGGCCAACTGGTTTGATGATAGGAACATGAATACAACCAAATTGTTGAAGGAAAGTTGTATTTTTCATGCCATTCGCGTTTTGCATTCTGCAGTTCTTCAGCAGTTGTAGGGAATTTGACTTCTGGATTATTACTGCAGTTATAAGGGAAACAGTTTTTAGAGACCGTGGACTGGTCTATACTCCAATATCTTCTCCATATCCAGTTTGCAAACCTGGATCACCTATGTAGCGAAGGAATATTCGTATTTTTTTAATGTCCCATCACTTATTTCTGAATTCCAAAGAAAATGATTCGCCAAGATATCTACATTTTCTCTGTTGAATCTGTATAGAACGCGATAATCATTTGGAAAATCTTTCTGTCCTTCTTTTATAGAATTTGACCTTGCCGTTTAAAATTGGCATGAAGTCCACCATTTATGGGGAAAAAAATAAATATAAAGAGCTATTTACTTCAACGTTAAGCAATCCAATGAGCTAACTCTCAAATAGGAAAAGGTGCTCCTCTCTATGGAGCCGTGCTTTGCTTTATTCATACCTTATAATGGAACAGGTGCTTATTTTGAGGAGGTGCTCATCAAACACGTATGCAGATGCTCAATCCTTGAGCACCTTCTCAAGTGGTTTATTCATACCAAATGGAGCACCTGCTCTTAAAAGTTGAGTTTTGAGCAGGTGCTCCTTTTTATTCATACCACCCAAGGTTTTAAGCCCTAATAGAAAAATAAAAAAATAATTTCAAATTAATTTTAATTCAAGCCCGTTCAGCTCAATTTATACATAACAAATCTCTTTTTGTTTTCTGAATAAACTATAACAAAGTATATAATGTATTATAACTTTTTTTGTTTTTGTTAATTATAAGTATACCTTCACTTGAATAGCTAATCTTGAATTTAGACTTTAAATAATGGCAGAGCTCTTTATAAGTGGGAAAGTTCTATTTTTGTTTATTACGATAAATATGCCTACACATTAAAAATCTTACTGCTTTTGTTAAATAATATTGTTTATTTAAATACAGAAATAATAACTAAATATAATAATTAAAAAAAAAAAAATAAACAAATACTTAAAACATGCACTTGAACATAATACACCAAACATAAATATCTGCCATAATATACTTTGTCTCTCTTGTACATATTTTCAAATCCTCATTAAGTAATTAAATAAAGTGGCATTGTTTACTGCAAAATATTTTTTTTTCTATTTTATATTAAAAGGATTCATAAATGGAGTTTGGGAATAATTAAAAAAAAAAAAACAATATTAAAATTAATAAGCTAAAAAAAACATATGTAATAATATTAAAAAAATATATATAAATATTTTGTATATAGACAAAAATGAATATATAAAAAATTTAATTAAATAAAAATTTCGCCATTGAAATGCAAAAAAAATTATCAAAAATTCGTTTTCATTCGGCGTTTTATTGTTCGGTGAAACGACACTCAAAAAATTCCATGATCGTTCCAAAAAAAAAAAAATAGTACTTAGTTTAGTGTGCAACGCAATGATGATTGTCAATTTTATTTTGATTGCCCCAAACACTTCGTTGAAAATGTCACTTTTCTTTCAAAGCTTTTGTTTTTTTTTTTTTTTTTTATTTTAATATAAGCGATTTATAATTTTATATAATTTTGTCATAAGCTATGTACACAAAAATATGCCCTCCTTCACCTTTAATGATGATTTTATGTTTTTTTTTTTTTTTTTTGTTTGTTGGGTATTTTAGGAAAAATGTTGAAAAACAATATGTTTTATGTTTTGCATGAGTTTATTTTTTTTTTTTTTATTAAAAAAAAATTAAAAATAGGAATTTTGTTTGCTTTTTGTCATTTTGTTTTAGGAAGGAGGTAAAATTAACCAAAACCAAAGCGAAGAATTAAATTTTGAAAACTAAATAAATAAAATACTAACAAATGCCATGTTAAATACTGCAGAGTGCACAGTTGTTTCTTTTTTAAGATGTAAATTTAGTTTTACATTGTTTTTTTTAAAAAAATAATTTGCACTGCTTACATATTCATTAAAAAAAATACAAATATATATTATACCAGCGCAAAAAAAAAACTATTTAAATAAATAAATTGAAAATTTTATCAATCGATTCATTTGAATTCAAATTAAGTTTAAAAAAAAATATTAGTGTACTTGCAAAATTCATTTAAATATTTGTAATAAATTAAAAAATAAACGATATTTGCTGTACACTTCCTAGACTAAAAAAAACAAATACTAAAAATGAAACTTCCAGCAACACCATAAGGATTTGAATTTTTTAAAGGTTGCTTAAAAAAAATACTCTGCTTTTACTGAGATCTCTCCTCAAAATTTCTACTCTCTATAAGGTCCTACCTCCGCATAAATTATGTTAAATCGAACTAAATAAAATAAAAATTAAAATACATACATATATTAATAATCTTAAAAATAATTGCAAATTTTTAACTCAAATGTAAATTTATTTTTGAAACTAAAAATATTGGTGCTGGAAATTAATTATATAAAATTAAATTTAAATAATTTAAAAAAATAATAAATACAAGCAAGTTTTACTCTATTTTAATTTTTATAAAAAAAATATATTGTTCTCTTTTTCGCTCTCCTAAGTACGCAATATACATTCTATTGGTTTGATTGATTTAACAGTGCGGTGTTAGAAAAGGAAGTTTGTTGTTAAATTTTTAGTTTCTAACTATTTCTGCGGCAGCCATTGAATCTGTAAACTTAAACCTATATTTTTAAAATCACACACACTTTTTTTTATTGTTGTTGTTGTAAATCATTTGAAATACCTAGTATACATTCACACTTCAAGCACAAATTTGTATTAGGTCTAATTTTTAAATATAAAATCGCACCTAAAACGGAGTAATTTTGTTAATGGAAAACATAAAGTAATAAAAACATAAAACTTAAAAGTATTGTTTTTATGTTGATTAACGAAATAAAAATTATTTTAAAAATTAATGAAAAAGTTAAAAATTCTGGATTAACACTTACGTCAAGAGGCTTTTTGAGAACAATCCAACCGGATTCAGCTTGAATGTCGAAATATTCCAGATCATTTGGATTGTATGGTGCACTTAGGCTGTAAACAATTGCGCCATTATTGTCGGCATCTTCATCAGAGGCAGACACACGTAAAATATTTGTACCTATGCTAGCATCTTGTTTTACATTTTCGACATATTTCTGTGAAAAAAAAATAAAATAAAATATCGAAGTTTAAAAGTAATTAGTTCAAATCTTCAAATATAAGAAAAGTGGGCGTGGCAGTTTTTGAAAAGTTTTATCTTTGATTGAAAATTAAGAATCGTGAAAGATTCTACTAACGCCGATTTTAAACTAATATAAAAAAAATTAATGAAACATAATTTTCAACCTACCTGTCGATCAAACAATGGCGGATTATCATTCACGTCTGTTATTTCCACTGTAAATGAGCACACACCTTCCAAACTGGGTTCGCCTTGATCTGTAGCTTTAACTGTCACCGACACAAATTTACCATCATCACCTTCACGATCGAAGACTTTGTTTGTAGAGACTTCTCCGGTTTCTTCATCGACTGTGAACTTGGTTCCTTTTTGATTTGGTTGCTGTACAATGGAGTATTTTACCTAGAAAGTCAAAATAAAACATTAAATATTTAAGTAATTTTAAAAATATGTATGATGAATAAAATGCAAGAATTGTTGATCATATCACGCAGTTGCTTCATGGCCCACACTTTTACCCCTGCCCCCCCCCCCCCCCCAAAAAAAATAAAATAAATAGAGTTAAAAATAACGAAACTATGCCCTGTGCCTATCATATTGAAAACATTTAATTTTATACTAGCCGCTATTTATTGCGCTCCGCTCGCGCGCCGTTGCTGCCACGCATAATCTAAATTTTTGACAGGGAGATGTGTGTGAAAGCTAATAATTATATTGCTACATATGTTTATTGGTATTAAGCGCCATCTATCGGAAAATTCGAAGACCTTTGATTAAAGTGCACTTTTCATTCAATATCAAACATAAATAATAAATTTTTGATTTTTAAGCAACTTTTCAGATTTTGGTGTTCAAAGCCATCTATGAGAAAAACTGTGTACTTGTTATTTATATGACTTCACAAGGAATATATTGTGCAAGTTAGAATTTAATCCGATGGTCACTTTTAAAGTTTTAACTAATTTCGATAAGTAGTTCAGTGAAGCAATTTTTTATTTTTGTGATTTTTGCATTCAACAACAAAGATATTGTGTAAGTATCAGCTCATCTTGTTAGCTAGTTTTTAAGTTTTAAGACCATTGACGAACAGTAAATTTGTATAGGTATAATACAGATAGATATAGGTGGATGCATAAGATGCTTGTATTGTAGTAGATTTTATTTAAAATTTACAAAAACTAGAATGTTTCATTTTGTATGTAAATAAGAAAAAAAAATTTAAAACCTGATAGGTACATATATAAATATACATATATGTAGGTTGTAGGTATACCTTTGAACAATTTACATCATCAATATGGATAGCGAGTATAGTGCTCTGGTGTTAAAATTGAATTTATGCATAAAGGATGTTAAAACTCTCCTGATACACAGAAGTTCACCTTTTAAAATATTCCGAGTAGGCGTGCACGGAGTTGTTATCTGTTTTTAAGAAGGGTTGGTGCCTGTTACACTAACCCATGCCATCTACATAAATGTACCTATCTATAAATGTACAACCAACTGAATATCGAATGTGTTGATTTTGTTTTTTACTTAAAATTTCTTCTTTATTTCAATGATTTCAAGGATTATTTTTCTGCTTCCGGGTGATTGAATTACTTATGGGGCATCATGTACACAACCGACAAGCTTGTAGGCATAGCAAAAGCAGCACAGCCATCATTGTATAAAGTTAAAACGAAAACATATTTAGTTTTCCTTATACTCTTGAAAGTTGTGTTTAACATTTATGTAATGAATGTATGTACACATGAAGGTAACTACTATATAAGATAAAAATATCGTCCCTCATTCGTTTATACGTAAATGTTAATTTAATTGAAGTTTTTATATGCGTATCCAACATTTAAGGAGTTCAATCAAAAATTTAAAGCGAAATAAATTAATGAAGTTTATTATACGAGTACGCATATTCCCATTTCATTCATGCTTCTTTAATAAGATAAAATTTAACTAAATTAAGTTTATTTTTCTGATTGAAAACTATTCAATAGAAAATTGACTGGTTTTTGATTAAAAATCCAATTGAGATTTGGCCTTCCATAAATGGCTACAAACAAAATTAAATAAGTTTAACTATGTATTTATATAATGTTGTGTATTTTTTATTTTTAAAATTTTGTTTTGAGGTTGCATGTTAATTAATTATTATATTTTTATACTTAAACATATAAAACATATAATAATAAGTTTTAAAATTTTTTAATATGTATCTATTTATAATCTTATTTTTCTTAAAAACGGGCCTACAGAATTTTATTCCACAAAATTTATTAATTCGTTATGGGTATAAAAATTATATATATATATTTTTTATTTATATTTATATTTATATTTATATTTATATTTATATTTATATTTATATTTATATTTATATTTATATTTATATTTATATTTATATTTATATTTATATTTATATTTATATTTATATTTATATTTATATTTATATTTATATTTATATTTATATTTATATTTATATTTATATTTATATTTATATTTATATTTATATTTATATTTATATTTATATTTATATTTATATTTATATTTATATTTATATTTATATTTATATTTATATTTATATTTATATTTATATTTATATTTATATTTATATTTATATTTATATTTATATTTATATTTATATTTATATTTATATTTATATTTATATTTATATTTATATTTATATTTATATTTATATTTATATTTATATTTATATTTATATTTATATTTATATTTATATTTATATTTATATTTATATTTATATTTATATTTATATTTATATTTATATTTATATTTATATTTATATTTATATTTATATTTATATTTATATTTATATTTATATTTATATTTATAAATATTTATAATAAAAATTCAAAAAAGCCCAAAACAGAACAATTTAGAATACAATATTCACTCTATTTCGAACTCAGTTAATCACAGAACCTACATATTTTAATTAGCCTTGGTGACTCGTGGGTAAAATAATAATGCCACACCTCCCCTTAATTTCCACCATCATTGTTCCAGTATGTCTATAACAAGGAAAGCAATTTGCTTAACAATTCGATAACAAATAATGTAACTATTTTATCATTAAAATTCCAACTCAATTTTAATCACAAGAAGACAGGCAACACACACAAAAAAAAAAACAGAGGACGGAAACAAATTGCTCTTCATTCAGGTCCTGAACAAATGATAGCAAATGTATAAGTACTATTACCTCTACCCCTGCATACATATCTACATACACACAAACATTTTAATAAACTTACTTAACGCTGAAAAAAGTGGAGAACAGGGTTGAAGCTTGAAGTAGGGTTTTCTGTCGGCAAGTAGGTATATATAACAATATAGCAAGCCAACTACTACGGAAGACTATGGCAAGGAAAGGACTTTATCTATAACACACCCTCCTCAAACTCCGTACGCCCAGAGCAAGCAACATCATTATCATAAATCATTTCACGAAAAAAACACTCTCATCAAAAGAGTTAAGCTCTCTGCCTTGAAATACTTTTTGTATAGTTTATTTTCTACTACCTCCGGTGTTTTTTTTTTTTTGTAAAAAGTTTCTTTTAAGTTTTCTGTACATTTTGGCTCCCCCACCTCGGATAGTTTTCTCTGGCTTTTGTTTTAAGCTTATGGTTTATTTTTCTGTTTTTAATTTTATTTAATTAATCATTTAACGAAATAGCAAGCGAAAAAATCAGGAAATTATGAAAACAAATAAATTTACAAAATGGAAAGGCTATGAAGTTTTATTTGTTTTGATTATTTTTTTTAGATCAAATCTCAGAGTGCATATCAGATTTTTGGTGTGATTTTTTTTTGTTGCCAATGTGACACGATACTCTCTGTTTTACACGGCAATTTCCGTGCCCCACGGTGACACGCTTAAAGTATCGCAATTTCTTAAAGAAATTTTATGAAAATTGGCCTAAAAGTAGTACCAATATTGGCAGACACTCCTTTTTCTGAAAAATATACAAATAGATAGGGGATTTTTTTTAAATATTTGTTACACCCGTAACAACACAGATTGCACGAGTATGGTAGGGCTGTGTCAATCAGGAACGATTCGATTTTTTTGATCCGATAATCGAAAAGTATTGATGATTGAAATCACAAATTTTCGTTTCAATCGATCCCAATTTCAATCATTTCAATGATTCTCGATTTTCCATCCCAATCTCAATCATTTCAGTGAATCTCGATTTTCGATATCAATATCTTTTGAATTATTAATATATTTTATCGGAGAAAAGAAATATGGGTCAGAATGGGGTCGATCAAATCGGTACAGTATTCGTTAACTTCGGAGATTGAATTTCATCGAAACCGAAATAAAACAATTGTCTTAGTTTGACAAGTGTCAAAATATACCAAAATTTTTGTTAGGGCGGATCGAAAAACGGTGTACGCCAATCGATTTAGGAGGTGGGTAAAACCCTAGTCTAACGGCCGACGTTCTGGGACGACTAGAACACTTAGTTTGACAAGTGTCAAAATATACTAAAATTTGTATTACGGTGGATCAAAAAATGGAGTACGTCAATTTAGGAGGTGGAAATTACCTGAAGTCACGCCCGCCAGTGCTCTAGGTCCTTTAGAACACTTTCAGTTTGACAGGTGTCCAAATGTCAATTCATTTCCGAGAGTATGCGCCACGTAACTTTGTACATCGTAACGTCGCGCAGAGGTAAGTCCACGTTTTTATTTCACTCTACCGCCGACATATAGATGTTTACACATCAAAAATCGAATCGAAACAGTATGAAATAATGAATTGAGTGGAATGAAAATGATCGAATGATCGATTGATTAAAATGATGGAATCATTTTGGTAATCGATTCTTGAACGATTCGATCATTTGAAATGAACGATTTACACAGCTCTAGAGTATAGGGTGTCAATGCTGGTATTCCTTCATTCAGTTGTGCATTAAATGGTTTCTTTTTGAATCATATGTAATTTTGAAATTGACAGCTCATATGCGTTCATAAAATTAACAGAAACTCAGAATTTTATTTTCGCAGTACGATCTAAATCTAAATATTTACACTTGAAAAACAATGCGAAATATTGCAAAGTTACTTCTAAAGTGGAAACAGTCGTCCGTCGGTCTGTGCGTCTCTGCGTCTGTACGTCTGTGCGTCCGTTGGTGTGGCCACTGTAATTTGAGCTAGAGCCAAAACGGGTAAGCCGATTTGCATGAAATTTGGTACAGAGCATTTTTATGTGATTCCCTAGAGGGGAAATTCGAATTTTTGTTTTAGCTCTTCTAGAACGGGTAGCTGCCATACAAATATTTTGGTTTCTTCAAATTTTCTCAAAAACGGCTCTAACGATTTTGATTAAACTTCGTACCATGTAATAACCAAGTCAATTGTAAGAAAACTGCATTTCACGTTTTTCTCAAAAAATTCACACTACGGAATTAGGTATTCAACGTTTTTTTGAGAAAATGGTCTTATTTTTGGGTTATTCGCGTATATCTGTGTCATGGTTAAATCGATTTTGTTATAATTTTGCAATCTGATGCTTCTCAATAATTTAAACAATAATGCATTTAAAAATTTTAAAAAACATTATTTTGTAAACAAAAAATCAATTTTTTAGTGCTTTTGGCTCTTTTAATATTTACTCGTTAAATATATACATCATGCATCTTCACTATTGGGTTATATACAGCATTTAACCACAATAGCAAGTTCGTGCGATTAAGTCGTGCATATTTTTGTCCAAAGCGACGAAGATGGAAGAAACGTAACAGTCAATAGAATCCATCCATGGTGATTAGGCGAAACAAACTGAATAAATGACAGCTAATTTTACAAATGTAGCTTCAACAACATGGCCGCTATCGACTGTCAAAGTTCGGAAGTCTCTATTGGAAGACCCTTTACATAGAGGCCACATGGACAATACATTTTTATATTTTTTTTCTGAAAGTTCTTTAGGCCTGCTTAACCCGGTAACAAAGTTATCCATCATTTACTGGAAACCCTATTTACATAAAACCTAATATATTATGTAAGAATTTCTTTTCCGTTGAATTCAGTTCGGGAATTAACGTAGTTCTTAAGATCAATTTATTTAAAGTCGACAAAGAGATCTTAAAATTGTTTTTCAAGAAATATTAAATACAGGGTGTTTTTTTAGACGTGAGGTTTTCAATCTGGCAATACTTTTTTTTGGAGTTAGTCTTTTTGACAGTTGTCACTTTATTTGTGCTCAGTTTGGTTTGCCATAACATAATGAAAAGACTTACTCATGAACAACGTTTGCAAATTGTGCAAAATGGGCTCGAAACGAGATCGTTGTTGATCCCGATTTTCACAAGAAAATTTTGTTCAGCGATGAAGCTCATTGTCGTATTTGGAGTGATCATAATCCTCAAGCCATTGTTGAGACGAATCATTGGTCCATATTTCTTCAAAAATGAAGCCGGCCATAATGTTACAGTCAGTGGGGAACACTATAGAGCCATGATTAATGACTTTTTCGTGCCTAAAATTGAGGATGTTGATGTGGACGACCTTTGGTTCCAACAAAACGGCACGGCACTACATGCCATACAGCCAACGAAACAATCAATTTATTGAATGAAACTTTTGGTGAGCGCATTATCTCGCGTTGTGGGCCTGTGGCGTGGCCTCCAGGATCGTGTGATTTAACACCGCTGGACCATTTTTTGTGGGGTTATGTGAAATCACTTGTCTACCCAGATAAGCCCGAGACGATTGACGTCTTAGAAGAGAATATTCGGCGCGTTATTGCTGACATACGGCCCCAATTGATGCAAATGGTGGTCGAAAATTGGGCCTCTTGGCTGGTGTTTATTCGAGCCAGCCGCGGCGGCCACTTGCCCGAAATCATTTTTAAAACATAATGGCAAACCCTTATTTTTATAATTAAGCTAAATTCTTGGTCATAACAATAAATAAAATGCGTTTTATTTATTCTTAAAAACCACACCTCTAAAAATAACACCCTTTAGTTTTCACACTCAACACTATAGAAAAGGGAAATTATTTTTTAAGACCTTTAAAATAAATCTACTTAGACTAGCTTTACATTGTACAACCTTAAACATTGTGCCAAACTAAATAATTTGTTCGACTTCTGATAGCTCCGAACATTTGTTAATTCAGTACATTTGAAAGTTTTGGATTATAGACAACCCGAAAAAATAATGTTTGGAAATTCATTTGCCTATAAATGCCCCACTGTGCGTTCGTTGGTCTACTGTTGCCAAGCCATACGAGGCAGTTATTTTAATGAAGCAATATTCTATAATAAAAATATTTTCAATAAAAGAACAAGCGTTTAAAAATATTAAAAAAATTAAATATGAAATTAAACATTTTGTATAAGCTTTGTAAAAAGAAACCAACTGATCGCTATTTAAATTTAAAAGAAAAAATTATAAATCATGTTTCTTTTGGTGCGAACACACTTTATTATTCTTTACAATGTTTGAAAAGGTGTGCTATGTACAATTTTATATTCAGTTTTTTTTTGTACAGTTTGGCAAGATTTTAAGTTAATAAAGTTCCACGTTCCACATAGTAGTAGATAAGCACTTCAAAAGCCAACTTTAACAAGATTATCCTTAAAGACCCTCAATTCAAAGTATAGGTCTTAAATTTTCCTAAAAATTCATCTCACCTTTAATTAAACATCATCACCATTTAACCATCTCATTTTAAAAATACCTCCTGAGTCAAGTAGGTATAGAGTATTTTTTGGTAAGTACGAGTACATACCATACATACGAGTAGAAGGAACTTAATATCCTTCAGAAACTTTATTTTATTAGTTATTAATGCTTTGGCGCATGAAATGCCATAGCAAAAGCATACAAACATATGTATATAGCAAAAGAGTCTATAACCAAACGGTTCGTCTTATAGGTATATGAGAAAGTAATGACATCACACAAACACCAAGGACACTTGCACGCAAATACTATAAGGTCCTCTAATTAAAATTTAATGGCAAAGTTATAGAAAAAGTTTTTGTATGCACACTCGCACACTTAACTTATATTTTAATGCGTTTTTCGTTGGGCAGTGTTCTACTTGGGCATTGCTTCTTATTCCAAACTATCTCATTCTCTTGCTCTATTTTTCAACACGAAAAGGAAATTTACTGTTTTTTTACCCTTTTTCCTTTTTGTGCTTTCTCTTTTATCTTTTGAGAAGACAGGAAATTGCATTTTCACCATCAGTACCTAGTATAGGAACACCTTTGCCATTACCTTTTTTTTAAGAAGGACATGGTTGCAAAATTAGATAGAGAAGAGGAGGTATACCTGTGTGTTTGTATAGTTTGTGTCAGAAAATGTTGGGTGACACTCTTGAAACCCAACAAAGTTTCTTGAAGTTTAAATATTTATTTCCTTGACAATGCCAAATTCGATGTGCAGGAATCCAAAATGTCAAGCCTTTGACAAACATTCGTTTTCCGTATATTTTCTCACCTCTTTTCTAAATTATTTTATTTTGCTATACATACGTATTTTTTTTTTTTTGTATTGTATGCCCTTCCAAGGACAATTACATTTTATATTGAATATGGATTAATACAAAACAAAAATAAAATTCATCCATCGGAACATCCCAAAATAATAAAGTAAAAGGGTTCGACAAAAATGTTTATTCAGTGACGTATACCTACATTACCTATACCTACACACAAAAACGCATTGCATTATCTTTGTTCGATTTGTTTATTCTCGGACATATCCTTTATTTGGTGTTACCTATTTATGTATATATGTATGTCCAAAGAGGACACTGCGTCAGACTTATTTATTTAAAAGTTCGATGCTATGGAAAGGTGTGAAATAATTTGAATAGGGTAAATGAACTGAAGCAGATAAAATCGCTTGAATTCACAATGAAAATTTTCTAGGACAGAGTTAAGATAAAAATGCATGTTTTTTTTTGGTTCAGTTCTTTAAAATAAAGGCACACGGTTTTGTTTGGTTTTTATACATTTTGTATAAAAGTACTTTTTAGACTTCGGGCACCCAAAATTTTTTTTTTTTTAAATCTCGAAAAGCTCTTTGTTGCAAACGTCGTTTTAAGTGCGAAAAAACTGTTATAAATTGGCGTTTTTCTAGTCTCGTACATATTGTAGGTAGGTTTATTTTCAAAACTGTGAACTTGGTAATTTTCTGCACCGAAAAACTGAAAATTTGTATTAAGCCTTAGAAATAACGGAACCTGGCATAAAACAATTATTAAAAAACAGGTTACTTTCGGAAACTCATGTAACTATTTTCATTAAATTAAGTAATTTCAAAGGAAGTGCCTCTATAGACATGGTTTATAAAAGTACTGTTTATGTGGCCCCGCAGGGCCAGGACCCCGGTGGGCATACTTCAGGCACACAGAGTTTTTCTTCAAGTCACGCGTTAACGCACGCCCAATTTTAATGGCGAAAAATTGTTATAACTGTTATAAATTGGCATGTCTCTAGTCTCGTCCAATTTCAAATGATTTATTTTCATAGTGAAATTACTTCCCAAATTGGGAGATTATTATATTTTTCTTCAGGAAATATTTCCTTGGGGCATATTTTTTTTAGAATCCCGCAGACTTTTAAAGTATGAATATCTACTTTCCAGATGTTATTAGCAGTGACGTCTCTAGGCAAAGGGCCGGTGGGCCAGGACCACGGAATTTTAGGGCCCCTAACCAATACAGTTCAATTTGCGATTTTATTTATTCATTTATTTCAAATTGTAAGCATTGCATTTACAATAAATGTGTACAAACCAACATAATTTATAGAAGAGTGTATTTTTAAGTTTCTTAGGCAGGGCCACTCACGTTAACGCCATACAAGAGGATACAAAAACTATAATAATAAAATAACATAATAAAATACATTCATGATTAAATAATATATAAGTGGATATTACATATTATATTGGAGTCGATAGAATTACAGTTTTTTTTTAATTTTGGATAGAAAAAACGTAAATATGTACATATTGGGGTGCTGCTTATTTTTGGAATTTTTTTTTTAATTTTATTCGACCCCCTCCCCCTTAAAAAGAGCAAGGTGACCATAAACACGTGCCGGCAAGCACTTGAAATTTTCCATACAAAATACATCGAAATTTTCTCAATCTTTTACTCAAAATTTCAGTAAAAGTGTGAAAGTGGATGATACTTGGTACATAATTATTTATATATACTCCATAAGGAGTATACAAAAAAAAATTATTTTCAATTTTTAAACAATATTTACCCGGTTAAAAATAACAGCAAATATCGTTGTTTTTGAGTATTTCCTTATTTAAACTTCTTTTTGAAATATAATACACTTTGTGGGTTGTAACCCACTTCACGTTATGAATGGATAAATTTGTTAAATTATGATACTCTAAGTCCAACACAGAAAGAATTTATGTAGTCGAAAACCACTGTTTTATTTTTATCCTATTTCACTCAATAAATAGCATTTTTTTAAAATAACCTTTCAAACACAAACAGCATTTTTTTTATCGGATATCTCTTTTTTGTGTTTTGTGTTTTAAATGGCCCTGAGGCCAGCTACTAAACATAACCTTTCAAACACAAAGCGTTTTTAAAATCGGATACCACTTTTCGTTTTTACCCCACTGCACCCCATAAATACCAAATAAAAAAAAAAAAACCCTTAAGCCACCCACTCAAAAAAACCTTTTAAATACGAAAAGAATTTCTTAAATTTATTTTTTTTTATTTTTACCCTATTTCACTCTACAAACAACAAAATTTAATAAGGAATATCCCTAGAGCCATTTCCTAAGAATAACCTATCAAGTGCAGGTAGAGTTTTTTTTATTAGATACGTCTTTTTCCATTTACCCTCTTTCACCCTACAAAGTGAATTTTTCCATTATTTGTAGTTATTCTTTTATTCGGGTGGAGAAGAATCCAATAATACAAATATCATTAAAATCGGTCCAGCCGTTCGGACTTTGTTTTATGTATTTAAGAATTAGTTTTGAGTACCTCTATGTGTAATAATCTTGTGATTAAAAGTTCCTCTTGTTTAAAATAATTTGTAATCATACTATTCCAATTTTTTAAGCACACCAGCATATTCAGAAAAACTTGAATATTGTTAATCACTTTGGGTTTTTGCTCCAACAACTTATCAAATACTAAGTTAAAAAAAAACTTAACCGAAATTTAATAAAACAAAATTTGTATACAAAAATTTCCTTAAGGGGCACCCATACCATCAAGGGTCCAGGGCCCCCAAATGTTTAAGGGCGCCCCTGATTATGAGTGACGCTGAAACACCCACAGACCACCACAGAGAGACTCGGCTTCACTCGGAATAACTGACACGTTTGTATATATATTTATTCGGAGTCGAGAGCGTTAGTATGCGACAAACTTCAGGTGGTTACCAACAAGTCTGAAATTCCCTATATGAAAAAAAAAATCTCATTTCAAGATCCAACTCTGACCTCCGGCATGACAGTCCCACGCAATATCCATTATGACACGGGCTAGTTCTTAGGTAGGTATCCAGGTAAAATCTTTTAAATTGGCCCTCTTAAAATAAAATACATTTTTTTTGAGATCTTGTGATCTTTGAAATTAGGTACTATGATATGAATTCAATAAATTCATATTTTTTTAATATGTTCAATATGTCTTGGTGTTTAGGCTTTTCCATAGAAAAGCATCAACAAATGCACAGATAGTAGGGTATAAATTCTTTATGACATATTTTTTCTACAGAAATACCGATGCCCCAGCAAAATTCTACTTAGTCCTTTTTTAGAGAATTCGAATGGTACCTCTTAATTTTTATTTTCATCTTAAACTTTTGGCTTTAAATTTCTAACGTAATACCAAGCATGTACATTAATGTTTAGCTATATGTACATTCTTCATAAAACTGTATATGCATTATTTCCCTAGTCATCTAAAAAAAAAAAGAGCTCTTAAATTAATTCTTACCTGGCCATTGACACCCTTATCCTCATCAGTGGCTTGAACTTTTATCACCGGACTGCCATTTGGAGCACCCTCTTCCACTTTAGGATAATATGTTCCGCAGTCCTTAAACACTGGCTTATTATCGTTGACATCGGTGATAAAAACCACAACTACAGCCGTTGACGTGTGTATAGTTTGGTCGCCATTAACACAACACGACCCATCATCCAAAGCCGTAACATTTAACTCGTACTTGTCACGGTCCAGCGAAATGGGCTTATTATGCAATCGTATAACTCCGGTTATCTCTTCGATAACGAACTGCCCGGAACTAGTGCCGCCACCCACAAAACCAAAACGTACATTGTCACCATCCTTGTCCGAGGCTACCACCGTCGTCACCAGGGTATTGGCTCCGGCATTCTCATCAACATTCGGCGTGTAAACCTGCTGCGAGAATTTTGGCTCTTCGTCATTTTTGTTCTTCGTGTAAATGCGCACTGTGGCTACACCACTCTTGGAGGGCTCGCCTTTATCTTTGGCTGTGACAATAAACTCGTAGTAGGCGTTATTGTTGTCCGCGTCCAATTGCTTATTGTTCACAATAATTCCATTCGAATCGACTGCAAAGTGATCATCAGAGACAAGGTACTCGATTTCGGCGTTAGCACCTGAATCGGAGTCCATAGCTTTGACGCGCAGGATGCTCGTACCAAGTGGAATGTCCTCGTCCACGTTGTGTGCTTGGTAATCGGGCAATTCAAATTTTGGTGCATTGTCATTCACATCTGTTACACGAATTGTCAACTGTTCGGGGAAAAAAGAGAAAGAACAAGAGGAATAGAATTCGTTTTCGATCAAACAAAAAAAATTAGAAAATAGTTGAACTACGTGCAAAGTTGCCACTTTTATTAAAATTGTAAAAAAAATCTTGTAAAAACTACGACACCTAAACAGGCGTACGGGCTTTATTTTAGTCTTATAACGATAGGTACCGTAATTTATTTTTTTCCAAGTCATTCGACACTTGAGTATTGGTCATTTAAAAAAAAATTGCGTGGATGAGATCTACATAAAAAAACTACGGAGTTTGAGGATTTTGATTCTTGTGTTAATGTATCAAATTAGAGTGTTTTGTTGTTTCCAATTTCTAAGAAGTTGAGTTATTCGGACGTGACACATTGAAAGAAGTGCAAAGGTGCAAAAAAGGTCTTAAAAGTTACACTATAGACCATAACTTAGTACACTAAGGGCCTGATGTTTCACAATGTCTAAATAAAGTTCTGGTTAGTTATCCCACTCATAAATATTGGCGCAGGGTCATAAGTTCATAGGAGAAAAAAAAACAACTGTCTGAATAGGTAACAAGTTCTTAAATTGATTTTTGCAAGATTGTGCTCTTATGATCCTGTTAATATTTATGTGTCGAATAACTAATCAGAACTTTACTCAGACTTTGTGAAGCAACAAAGTCAAAGTCAAAAATTGATTTAAATGTCTGGTTATTATTTTCAAGTGGCAACACTGATGTAATACAGCAGTATAGAAATAGTTATCGACTGTCTGTCTATTCACATTATATTACCTCAACTGATGTGGAGAATCCTCCAGAATCCTCGGTGGCTGTCACAATCAACGAATACACATGCGGTTGTCGTAAATCTTCGAAATCCAATTCTTTTGCCAGTTTAACGATACCCGACGATGGCCCAATGTTAAATGTGCCTGCTCCTTGTCCTTGCGCTTTAAGTGTATAGCGAATTTCTCGATCGGCAAAAGATTTAGCTTTCACCGAAATAATACTGCAGGAAAAAAAAAAAACAAATGAGAGGATTAGATTAAAGTTACATTACGAGTAGGTATAGCATGTGAATATAATGTGCCATGTTTTTTTAAGAAAATATACCTATACAGTAAATGTTGTGGTGGTGAAACGATGTCAGACGAAAGTCTGAATAAAAGTTTGAAAATTTTGATTTTATTGTAAAACGTTTTTGATGAGAAGAAGAATTAAAGTATAGGGACTTATTTTAAATAACAAAAAAAAAACGGCCTTGATGTCTGTGGGTTTTTCAAAATACATTATGTGGTTGTTAAAAGGAATTACATCAATACCTACCTTGTAATTGGAATATAAAATCGAATGAGTTTGGATGAACATTGAGGTTTGAGGTTTTAGTGCCAAGGGATAACAAAATATTCTACGCCTTGTTAAAAATAAAATTACAAAACATTAAGGTGGCAATCTCGATTTTGTATTAAGAATTTAATGACACGCACACAAATTAAGTCTGATTGTGTCGTAATTTGTAAAATTCCTTAAAGTATATAGTAAAAAACAAAAGAAAAGGCTACTTTATGTGAAGTAGATAGGAAATTTATTTTCAAAAATGGTTTCTACTTAAATCATTCCTACAATAAGAAACAATGTATGGCAGAAACCGTGAATCGTATACAGTTTTAAAAAAAATCAATTTGTCGTCTGCTTCGTAACCACCTGTCAAACTCAGCTGTCACTTGAAGTGTCATAATATTAGTTGAATGTTTGTCATGTACGATAATGGATCGCTTAACAATCAAACAACGCGTTAAAATTACTAAAACTTACTATAAAAAAGTTGTGATTCAAACGTAGCCACTTTTCGCGCATTACGCGATGACTATGGTTGTCATAATCGACCGACTACGCAATCAATCGGTTAGATTGTGAAGAAATTTGAAGAGATTGAAAGCGTTACTGATTTCGTAAGGCCTGTGCATCATCGTAATGCACGCTCAGTAGAAAATATTTCTGCTGCAAGTGCAAGTGTTGCTGATGATTAGAATTTATCGATTTCCCTTCGATCGCAGCAATTGTTCGAATGATAACTAATTTTTTTTGACTGGAGATTTAAGATCATGACTTGGACGATATGTGGTTTCAACAAGACAGGGCAAAAAGCCGCACAACATGACCAACTATGGCTTTATTGCGTGAGAAGTTTCCTGGTCGCGTAATTTCACATTTTGATGACGTAAATTGTCCACCAAGATAATGCGATTTGACATCGTTAGATTTTTTTCTATGAAGCTACGCAAAAGACCGTGTCTACGCGAATAATCATCGAACTCTAGACGCATTAAACACAAACATAACTCAAATAATGGCCGAGATACCGCTCGAAATGTGCGAAGAAGTGGTTAAAAATTAGCTAAAAAGCATTGCATACTGCGAATCTTCCCGAGGTGGCCATTTGAATGATATTGATTTTCACACTTAATGGCAAAGTCCAAACTTTATAATGAAATGAAATTTTCATCAAAAATATATCGATGTGTGTTATTTATTTAGCTTTACTTTCGAAACCGAAAAATGAATGACCCTATTTTATCTTGGGCCAGTTTTTCAACTCCGAGATTTGAGGAAAAATGGTATGCCATCTAAAATGTCAGTAATTAGTCAAAAAACGTTAAGTTAGTTTCAGAAATTGGTCCAACATAGGTTTTTCTAATAATTTTTTCTTAAAATTTCTCAGGGTCGTAGACATTTTTTAGCAACTTTTTAATGGGTTATTCAAAAAAAGGGCTATCCGAAAGTTCAATATACATAAATGGTTATAATAGGTCAATTGGTTTCAGTAACTAGTCAGTTATTTTTGAAACTATTTGACCTTTTTGAGGATTGAGTGACCTTTCAGATATAATATTTTTTCGAATATCCCACAAATGAGCAACTGAAAATCGCAATTGCTTACAAATTTTATATGGCTGACCCATTTCTGAATCTATTTGAAATTTCTTGACCCATTCTACCTTTTAGATAGCATATTTTTTTTGCGAATACTTTTTTAGCGATTTTTAAAGTTTTATATCTCAGTTATCACCAATGCTTAGGATTTGCAATTTGGTAAGGCACCTCTGTGCTCAAGAAAATCATATTGTGAAAATGAAGTTTCTGGCTTTATAGATGCCTATTGAAATTAGTAGTGTTCGAAACGTGCGATTTATTTCCTGTTTAGAAAAGTTGTAGTTAGTTGCAGACTATCGTGCCCTTGGATATGGAATTTGTTTTTTTTTTTTGTATTTCAATAAATAAGAAAATTAAAGAAAACAATAAGTACCCATACGCCCTAGTGTACAGAGTATCCACGTACAATATTTTTTTAGATGGACAAAAATATAAAATAAAACATTATACAGGGTGATTCGCATAAGATCTGATATGGAGGTTGCGTCGATACAAGAAAAAAAATAATAAAGGAGGGGTGTCAGCCCCCCCCCCCTCCTTTAGCCAGGAGGGGCAATTTTATATTTAAACAAAATTGGTGCAAAACAACTGTAATAAATACATACTTACAATACCATGCTATACCTTTTTGTAAAGCCAGAAATCTCTTCTTTTATTTTATTTTTAAAAACATAATTTTGTTTTAGTGAATAGTTTTTTTTAAAAAAATTATTTTGTAAAACAAAAATAGTTGTTAATAAAAATTTGAAAAAAATTAGATAGCAATTTTTTTTTCAAAATTTTGAGTTTGAAAATTAATTTTTCAACAACTGTTCACTAAAACAACTTTAATTAAAAATAAAATAAAAGAAAGAAAGAATTTTGAGTGTTTGACTTTAAAAGTAGTATACCTACTTAACAAAGTGAAATTTTGAAATAAAAATCAGATTAAAATTAGAATTAATTTCACAAAAAGTATTCCCTCAAAAAATGAAATTTTAGTTTTAAGAAAAGTTATAACGGACTATAGTAAGGGTCGATGTTGTTTTTGAATAATAATTCTTTATTTAAAGACTCTTTTCCATAAAATTGCCCACTCCAATATACGATATCTTTTTTTGAACCATCCCACACAGTTTAGGTTTTTGATATATCTTATGCAAATCACCCTGTATTAGATATACAGGGTAACAAAAATTCTTGAAGGAAAAAAGAGAAGCAGGACGGTTATTGAGTACAGGCTAGTAGCGTTTATTTGGAATAATTTCTCAAAATGAGCTTAGTATCAAACATTTGAATATGTATTTTGTATGGTTCTGGGGGGGGATTGCCCCTTTTGCTCCTCCCGTAGTTACGCCACTGATCCCTGTTATGTTCTGTTTTATTTTAATTATTAGGTATATAAACAAATTTTTTAATAAAACTGTAAAATATTTTAAACAATTTTTAAACAACAACAAATAAATACATTTAATGCAGTTCTAGCATTAATTCATAGGATTAACAGAAATGAATACTTTCTCCATAGTCAGTTAAATTTCAATTTTAAGAAGAATAACTACTCACTTCAAATTATTGCTCTTGCAACCAAGACCTTATAGGGTTAAGGTTAAATTTTTGTTTTTTAGTTTCTAAATATAATAAGATTATAAGCATTTTAAGCAACGAAACCATCCTTCTCCAGTTCAGTTAAATAAATAAAGAAATTGATTTTATTTTGTCAATATTAATTAATATCTCAAAAGTTACACAATATCCAAAGTCTATACCATAAAATTGTATGGCTAGAGGCTTCACCAAAGTGCGTTACTCTGTGTTTCTAATAAATTAATAAATTGTTGCAGAAAACTCTTAAACAAAATTGGCAAACATCATCTTTTAAACAAATCCTCTTGAACTTGTTCAAATCGAAAAAAAAAACTAAACCCTCTCTGCTTAACATTTCTTCATAACTTCTTCAGATACAACCTCTATACTGGGACTAATTTTTCGCAATTTCCGGTTCCTGTCTAATAAATGTCTCTACAATACATACCTACACACACATATCGTCATTTCTAAGCTTTCAACAGCAGCGGTTAACATTTCATGGAGCATTAAAATCTTTTCGGTTAATTTCCTTTCAGACATTTTGTATAAATAAAGCTTCAATAACCGTTACCTCCTACTATATACATACCCAGAACAAAGTATATTAAAAAAATAAAATAGAGCAAAAGTGTAAATCTCCTGTGTCAGTAAACTTGGAACGAATTCCATTTACGTCTACAGATATTGGCACAATGTTGACATTTAATATACGTGTACAAATTTCCACCTGCTCTTTTTTGCTTAACATTGACGGTACCTTCTAAAAAAAAAACCAACACGAATGTAGAAATGTATGTACATAGCCGAACTTTGGGGAGAAAAATCCCTCATCCGTATGAGATAGAATTTTCACACCAAATTGAATGATGTAGGTATGAAGGTATATATGTACCTGTACAACTATTGTACCGGCAGCTTCTATGGCAGCTTTTAGAGTTGAGAAGACGACAACTGTCAAAAACATGGACCCCCTGAAACAGGATGCGATGAATATAATTCCTTGCTTACTTTTGTGATCAACAGAATTGCAAACATTTTCACTTCCTTATCGTATACACATAAAATCATCATCATCCCTTCTCTCGTTTTATTTTTTTTTTTGTTCATATAAAAAAAAACTTAATTCTTAAGAATTTACAATATTTTCACCCTATTTTCGTGTACCACCCACACCAAGTCACAAAGGACGAGTCTTAGAATGGAGAACAGTTGGGGCTGCATGTCGTCGTGCGACCGAAGTCGTCTTCCATGGTAATAGTTGTTTGTGTAACTTCCACCACATCAATAAAGCACAAAAGAGGTTCTTTTTTAATGTCCTTTCTCACTTTTATATACAAAAAAGAAGGACTAGGTACTAACTAGGTATGTGTACGTGTGTATGAGTGACGCCATTATTTTCCATTAAAAACATGAAAAGTAATTTTCCTGATTGACTTTTAAGGTTTTCTTTTATTGTAACATATTTTTTTTTTAAAGCTTTCTAGATTGTAGTGCGTGTTACTGATAAAATATTTTCATGCTAATCCGAATATAAGGCGCAAATGTTAAGGGAAAACGAATTATAAAGTGGAAAATTCAAATAACATAAAACATACCTAAAGATTTACTATCAAAAATTATGGTGACCATATGTTAAATAAACTGTACAATTGATGGGACCAACTAAGTGTGGATTAAAACTATGTCGGAAATTATTGCAAGTTTGTGGAAAATAGTGCAGTTACGTAATTATTTATTGTTAGAAAGAGATTGTACGAAGCTTAAAAAGAACGAAAAAATTGAGTAATTGAGTAAATGACGCTTATAAAAAAATATGTGAGTTCCGGGACTAACGGTTAAATATGTGTAAACAGCATCGTTTGTAAAAGTGCCTAATTTTTGTTACTGAACGTCATCAAAAGAAACATATTGAATAATTAACACTACATTACCTATCTGTAGGCAGTGCTTAAAAAGCTTAGTGTTGAAAGAACGGCAGCGAAATACCCAGTGGGAGAACCGCTGTATCGAAATTTCCAAGCACTAAAAGGCTGGTGGTGAAGTGTCCAACGAACGATGAAGGTTCGGTACTGAAAGGTCCTGCTTCGTAGTTCACTCTCAACCTTAAGATGACTTCACATTACACATGGTTATTGTTCATGGAATCACTCTCTGAGCATCGACAAACAACAACTGTCAGCGGAGAGCACTAAAACCGTGGTTTCAATTAAATGACACCGTACCCAAATTCCAAAGGAACTTAATGGTTTGACTGACAGGGGTTAAATTAAAATATCCAGTTAGAACTGTCAACGAACTTGCAACCCTTATGAAACTCCATCTTTCCATCGAGTAAAACTTACAAAAAGTTCAGTCTTAATTTTATACTGAACGAACCTCAAATGAATGTCACTATGAGATAGCCGGCGAATTATATATCTTGAGTTTTTAGAATATTTAGTTGCAGTTGTTGTCAGTGGAAATCAATAAAATCGCAGTTTCAATCGATTGACACCATCAATCGCCTTTGGAATTGGACGCTGTGATTTTTAATGAATGTTAACTTTGTGAAAGTACAAAGGTAGCCGACAACTCTGCAATTTGTTCAACCTCAGCTATTTTGTATATTCCAGCCACCTACGTCCCTCGCCTACGTGCCTAAAAATTGCATCGTTTAAAAGCAGTATAATGTAAACGTAGAATTTAAGTTCAGATTTGTATCACTGAACGCACCCGATATCCTGCCATACCTACAGCCATTGATCTACCATACCTACAGTCAATTGTCAATCCCTACAGCTGACTATTATTATTTTTCTTTTGATTTTGTTTTCTTTTTAATTACTAGTGTCGCGTCCATTTTGTTCGGGGAATAATTAAAAATTAAAGAAAAAAATATAAAAATATAAGTGTTAAAATGATAAAATCGTCGGTCACGCTAAAAACAATTTGCTTTCGTCGTTGGCAAAAACAATATAAATGAGTGGTCGCGATAAAGTATAATCTAATTGTCGGTCGCGTTAAAATCAATTTGTTTTGGTCAGGGCAAATCAGATTTCATAAAGTAACGTGCTACAACGTAAAGTGCACGACGTAACGTTGCACACGAACGTTCACGTTTTTTTTTCACTCTACCGCCAGCATAGATGTTTACACATCAAAAAGCACGTTTATAAGAAACTTGAACAAAATCACCGTCTACGAGCACATTTATAAATGGCAAAAACATTGGCGCATAATTGTAGACGATTAAGTAAAGTGTTAAATCATTTTTAGTATGATACTAGGTTAAAAAGAGGATTTTACTAGTTTTAAACTTTTTACTAAAGTTAAAATCGCCAGATTGCTGTTTTATCTTTTTAACATATTAATTAATCTATATGTCACTTTGACAAAGAAAAATTTTAAAAAAGTATGTTTTCTTACTTTTTTGCACGAAATGTCACTGTTTTAGACGCGTTCAGCTTGAGTTTTGTAAGAAAATAGGTTTAATGTGATACTAGGTAAAAAGTGTTTAAAACTAAGAACATTTTAGTAAAGAGCTTTAAAGTTAGTAAAGTGTTAACAAGTATTATGTCAAAAACCTTAACATGAGGCTGTTTAACATTTTGCGCCATTACTTTTAAGAAACACACTTAGGTTACAGAAAAAAACTGATATAGTGAATTTTTTTTACAACACTCGATTCTCACTTTTCTTCTGAAATATGATGTTTATAATTATGAAAATTGTTTATGACACAAAAAAAAGTCTCATCTAAATGCTCCTTAAGTGTGAACGAAAACGCACTTAGAAAATACATGCAATTCTGAACTCTCAAAGAAAAGTCATAAATGTCAGTTCACCTGTGAATTTTCTTGTTTTTTTTTTCAAATAAAGTGAATTTATTTTTTGTTGCTTAAAAATTAAAGTTTTTATTTTGAAAGAACATTTTTTATAAGAAACTTCTGTTTCTTATATCCGTGTTTTTCTAATAAGAAACTTTTTCATATATCCGTGTTCAGGATAAAAAACAAAATTGTGGAATTTTGGAGTTTCTTATAGTCGTCATTTACTGTATTCAATATTTTGACCTGATTAACCAGGGGACTCTTTTTTACTTATTCTATCGGGCAAGTATTGGTTTCGTGTTAAAAAAAAATGTTGAGGTTGTAATCAAAACTTACTAACTAACTAACACATGCCGTCCATCGGTCTGTGAGTCTGTTCGTCTGTGCGTTGGCGTCGGTGGGTCTTTGCGTCTGTGTGTCTGTGCGTCCACTGTTAATTGAACTTAAGCCTAAACAGGTGGACCGATTTGCTTCAAATTTGGTACAGAGCATTTTTATGTGATTTCCTAGAGGAAATATTAGAATTTTGGTTTCAGGTTATCTAATACGGGTAGCTGCCATACAAATATTTTGGTTTCTTCAAATTTTCTCGAAAACGGCTCTAACTATTTTGCTCAAACTTCGTGCCTGTAATAGCCAAGTCAATTACAATTATAACAAAATTGCATTTCAGGTTTTTCTCAAAAAAATTAACATAACGGGATTAGGTATTCCACGTTTTTAAGAAAATGGTCTTTTTTGGGCTTTTTTGTGGGTTATTCAAGTACCTATGTATATCTTTTTGAAGATAAGACGAATGATTTTACAATCTGATGCTCCTTAATAGTTTAAACAATATTACATTTAAAAGTTTTGAATAACTTCGTTTTATAAATAAAAAAAAAATTCAACAAAAAATTAATTTTTAGTGGGTACTTTTGTCTTTTTAA
The DNA here is from genome assembly GCA_932273885.2 of Leucozona laternaria. NCBI lineage: Eukaryota > Metazoa > Arthropoda > Insecta > Diptera > Syrphidae > Leucozona > Leucozona laternaria. The sequence goes on along the minus strand of OW026368.1, from coordinate 86,129,718 downwards.
TATTTTCTCGTCAAGCATCTTCAATGTGTGGTTACACAAAGTAGTTAACCTCAAGAACAAGTTCGTGCAATCAAGTCGTGTTTTTTTTTTATTGTTTTTAAATCGAACAAGCACTTACAGTCTTATTAATAAAAAAAAACACTTTACTCAGTCTACGAGCTAAGAATAACTCGCCGTTAACTCGCATTTATTAATACTGGGTAAGTTTTCTGTTTTGTCACTATTTTCTTTAATGTTATATGCCATTTATCGGAAAGATGTCAGCTGAGACTGTTGCCGATTTGGTAGACAGACAGAATTTGCAGTACTTTTATTAAGTCGTATTACTAAAACGACAAATGTCGAATGTTGATCTTGTGCTTTTTTAAATGCCATATCTTTTTTAGTGCTAAGATTTCCAGAATGTACGACCAGATGGTTATATTTAAGGTAAATATTATCATTAATAAACAACATTGAGAAAAGATCAAAAATTGGCTTTTTAGAATTATTTTTTTATACTTTAGTAAATATTTTTTTTTACGAAAGCATAAACTGAGATATATCCTTAGTAAAATAGAAGACCTTTTAAAATTTTTTTCAACATGACATTGTATTTTCTCCAACTTATTTGCAACAATTAACATAAAATTCATCATATCACTTAAACCACAAGGTAGAAAGTGTTTTTGACAAAAAAATTGTTTATTGAGGATAAAATTGTATCTTAAACAGAAGACGTACGTAAGATTTATTAAAAAGTTAAGACACCTAAAAGTTAGCTTCTCTTTTTTAAAGAAAAACACATCATATAAATAGTTGGCTTCACTTTGGTTATGTTCGTTTTTCGATTGAACAGAGCTGTCATCTGATTCGAAATGCTGTGTACTTGCACACAGTCGGACTTTTCAATATTTATTTCAAATTCCTGTAACTGTTCTTCATGTAATTAAAGATGTATGGTCACCATAGAGATGGTATTATATTTCTCTGCACAAGTTTAAAGCTATTTCGGGAGACTTTCTTATGAGTCAGCTTTTATTACTAATTACTCTAAAGTCATGTCATGTACCGATTTGTATTTATCTCTTTTCTGTGCGGAGTTTGATGTATTAAATGAAATGAGGGAAATAAAAGTTAGATAAGAAAGCATTGCATACGGGTTTGTTTTGATAGTTTTAAACTGAAGAGTATTAAAGGACTGTTTTTAAGTATTAAAGGACTGTTTTTAATTTGTCGTTGCATATTATGATATACTATAAAGGAAAAGATCATTTATTAAATTTAATGTAAGGAATATTAAAATTTTCTTATTTTATTCTTTAAGCTATAAAAAGATTTAATTATTGTTAGTTTGACTTTATAAAAACAACTAAATTCGGCGGCACGACAGCTCATGACAAACCAACTCTCCGCCATTCCTATGTGCGTGTTATTGGCAGGAATGGAGGGGACCAACAATTTTCTACCAAATGCTAATGTTTAAGGTGAAGTCAAGAAATATTCTTGTAAGATTTGTCACTTCCTTGCAAGAGGCAGTAGCAGTGGAAAAAACATTTTGGTTTTTAGGTGGAAGAGGCTGGTAATCGAACCCAGACCTCTGACAAGACAGATCTATGCATCACTAACCACTACGCCACAAACCATTTACTAAGGTAACAGTTTAGTTTTTTTCTCAAGAAAAATTCTGAATTTTGACAAAAGTTTTGAGATCTAAAACTTTGTACAACTATGGTGTTCTATTTTGTATTGTTAGGTCCAGTTTTTCAGTGCGAGATTAAAGATACTGCCAACTTAAGTCATCAAATTTAGTGAGTTAACTCAGGATGAACTGAACAGATGCTTTTTTTGTTTTATCCACCGAGTTTGTTTAGCCGTACCGCATGCATTCTCCACCGAAAAACTGCTTCATCAGTTAACTGTGGATTAATTTACTTATTGAGTTAACTAACTCTTATTTAAATCATCACTGAACCTTAGTGTATATGTTCTAAGAAACATTCATTGAATTCATAATATTTGTTTATATTTTAACTTTACGTGGGTTGTCCTCTGTAAAACGTTACGAGGTCACACTTTATGATGTAGCACATTACGTTACGAAAATTTGCATAGTAAAATATTGGGTAAGTTCAATGACAAAAATTGGAAGATATCTGAATTTTATTCTATTTACATTTATATACAGGACCGAAAGATAGTGTGGGATTAAGGCTCTACCAAACCAACATGAATACTTGGCAACGGCAACTAAACTTTCGCCAGTCTATAAATTAATTTACATGGTTATAAATGAAAATAACCACACTGGTGTGATGCGAATCTTCGACCATTATTCTAGTCGTCGCACATTCGCTCCGAATGTTGAATGGTGACAGTTCTAACTAAATGTCAAACCATTAAGTGTCAAATTCCATTGGAGTTTGGCTGCGGTGTCAATGGATTGAAACCGTTTTTAGTGATTTATTGAAAATATAAAATTCTATACCACACTCTACAGCCCCGAGTTAGACAGCAAAAAGCCGAATTACGTCTCAGAGCAATTTTGTCGCGTTTAAGAAAGAGATCGTCTTTGATCTATCATCAATTCGGAAATTTCGTCAAGGTCGTCAAAGAAGTTTTCTAGTTAGTCTATAGAAAGTCAAAACATGTCTCAGTAAGCTGGGCTATATCAAGCGAATGAAGGACAACAATTCAATAGACAAAGCCATCGTGTATGCCAGAGAGCTTCGTCTGGATGTTAAAACTGGCCAAAAGACTGAGGCAGACTTTGAATGGAGACTTTACTGTGTAGGTCTCCTTAAAATTATAGGAAGATTTTAATAATCATCTCAGTATGTGCTGCAGTCTTCATGACGTTTAACTTATTCAAGCGTTTACTCCCGGTCGCACAAAAAAAACAAATCTCCAAGTATCCATATCCACATCACCATCACAACACATCAGTCAACTTCAATCAATATTTTTTTCAAAATCAATTTTATTATTTCTATTTTTCATAATAGATTAGATATGTATGTATATGTATTCGTATGAACTTACTCTGAATCTTTCTTTTGATTTTCCGGTATTTCCGCCTCATAGTTAGGCATATAAAATTGCGGCGCCCGCTTACCACCAACAATCGATAGACGTTCCTCGGGTGTGCTCTGGAATCGTCGATCATCGACTTTGCCATTTTGATCTTCGGCCTTCACATACAGCACATATTCCATATCCAATTGAAAGAGATCAGTGCCACGTGTCCGCACAACGCCGGAACGTTCGTCAACCTCAAATCTGCCCCCAGTCCGATCGCGAACAATGAAATAATGAATATTATGATCGGTATCCGGATCGCGAGCCTGCAATGTGAATACGGGTGTGTTTGGGGGTGCGTTTAGTTGGACGACAGCTTGCATTGGCAGTGGCCGATTAATAAAATACGGTGGCTCGTCGTTGACGTCTTTCACATGAATTATTACTCGTTGATTGTCGGTGTATTTGAGGCCAGCTGAAATGAAAAATAAAATAAATTGAGTTAATTTTAATGGGTTAAAAGAGAATTAGATTTAGCAACTTTGAATATAATATAGATTTGAGAGATTTGTAAGGTATCATTTTTTCTTTAGTTTTTCCATTTTTTGTAATACCTACTTTCTAAAATGGCGGAAATTATGGTAGTCCTGTGAAGTTTTGCAAAAAAATTGTTTAAAATTGAATTAAAAATAAGAGTTCCCGGTAGCAAACAAAGAGTTCTAGAGTTCGTCATACTTTTTTTTCAATAGTTATGGCGAAATAAGAGTTAAAATTGGAAAAAAAGTTTTTTTTGCTAACTTCACGCAGCAAGGAATTTTTTGAGAAAAAGAGTTCTGAGCATGTTTTTCAACTTAAAATCAAGAGTTCTAGAGTTTCTGATGGGGGTTAGAAAGAGTTCTGCAAAATTGGAAAAGTTAGGGCAATTTAAGGTGCCCATTGACTTAGAACCAAAAATATTCAAGACATATAAAATCAAAAAAAAAAAGAGTTCTGATTAGAGTTCCCGATAGCAAACAAAGAGTCCTTTTTTTAAATTAAACAGGGTGTTTTGGATAAATGCGATATAAAAAGGCTTTTATCCAGAAGAGCTTGTTATAAGTGTTATGTTCATATTGGACATCAAAATTAAAAAAAAAAAATGTTTGGATTTAAAAAAAAAGAATTCAAAAGAATTTTTTGAAAATTCGTTATTTATAAAAGGAGAGAATGAGTTTTTTTTTAATTCAATTTTTAACTCAAGATTAATAAATATTTAAGATTGGCATATAATTTTTTTTTTCTAAAAATGTTTAAGAAAAATTATACACTTAAACTTAATCATTTTATACTTAAGGAATTTGTTTAAGATTTAATTCAACAATATATGCTTCATTAGGGCAATGTATGAGTTTATTACGATAGTTAAAACAATTGTCAAAATCATTTAAAATGTTTATTGACATTTAATAGCTTATTTATTGCGCTAAAAACGCATTTATCAAAGTAAAAAAGTCGTTTTATGAAAAAATTGTTTGCCGCAATGTATGAGTTTACTGTGCCCAAAAAAAGCTTATCAATATAAACAACCGGTTGTTAATTTTTGTATTTAAATTTTCAATAAACGGATCGAGTTTAACTGGGCCAACAAATCGTTTATTGAGTACAGATTTTAAAAACAAAAATGTTCGTAATATCAACAAAAAAGTTATTGAGTCAATAAAACGATGTTTATTGTTATTACAAAACATTTTTTTTTTGTTGTCAGTGTACTATGTTCATATATTTGCACACAAAATTAATTATTTTGAAATTTGTGTTCTCATAAATTAAGATTGATAAATGAAATCAGATGGTAAGCATTTCGTTGGGTTCAAAACAGAATCAGAAGTATTTAGTCAATTTATTTCTAATTTTATTGATTCAAAATAATTTTCCAGTTTAAATATTATAATTTCCATGCATGAATAATATGCAACAAGTTGTTATATTGTTCAATTTTATAAACTTACATAATACTACCTTCAATTTAACTATATTTTTAGCAGGTGGATAAAATAAAGGCTCCCATAAGTAATTTATTTCAGATTTTATAACCACATTTTGATCCTACATAGGAGCAAGAGTTCGTGCTACCCAGCCGGTACAACAACAATATAAAAAGAGAATAACAAGTATTATAACTGTTATACATGGTGTGTTTTTGTGCACTAATAGTTAAAGCGAACAAGTGAGTACAAAAAACACACCTAATACAGGGTGTTTTTTTTAGACGTGTGGTTTTCAATCTGGCAATACTTTTTTCGGAGTTGGTCTTTTTGACAGCTGTCACTTGATTTATGCTCAGGTTAGTCTGCCATTTTATAATAAATAGACTCACTCCTGAACAACGCTTGCAAATTGTGCAAATTTATTAAAAAAAATTATGGTTCAGTTCGCGTGAAGCATCGCGCTCTGCGTCCAATATTCGGTCGACATAATCGCCCAGCAGAGTCGGTAATTCGAGCAACCATAGATCGGTTTCACACCACGTTTACTCTAGTGGATAATGCGCATCCTTAGAGACGCCGGCCGTACAGTGCGCACCGAAGACGCTATTGCTGCTGTGGAGCAGAGTATCGAAGAAGACCCGAATGAGCCCATCTGCCATCGCGCGGCATGATTAATGACTTTTTCGTGCCTGAATTGGAGGATGTTGATGTGGACGACCTTTTGTTCCAACAAGACGGCGCTACATGCCATACAGCCAACGAAAACATCAGTTTATTGAAGGAAACTTTTGGTAAGTGCATTATCTCGCGTCATGGGCCTGTGGCGTGGCCTCCAACATCGTGCCATATAGCACACCGCTGGACTATTTTTTGTGGGGTTATGTGAAGTTGCTTGTCTATGCAGATAAGCCTGAGACGATTGACGCCTCAGAAGAGAATATTTGTTGCGTTATTGCTGACATAAGGCCCCAATTGCTTCAAAAAGTGGTCGAAAATTGGGCCTCTGGCCTGTAATTTATTCGAACCCTTATCTTTATAATAAAGCTAAATTCTTGACCATAACATAAATTTATATGCGTTTTATTTCTTTTTGAAAACAACACGTCTAAAAAAACACCCTTTACAAACTAGAAGACAAAACATTATAGAACCCACTTTTTGGCGTCTGATTATCACCACTGTTATATTGAAGTAAATCACCATGTTATTTTAACTCTAAAAATATTATCACAACATTTAAAAATAACTAAAATTTTAATTTTAATATTTCATAAATAAAAAAATGATAATCTTTCCCCCTGTGTGATAATAGGTATACTAATTTGAATATTTTTGAACGTTGAAATTGTATATTTTTACATTTATAATTTTTAAACCCTCTCAAAAATATGAACTTTCTGTTATTTGCATATCATGAAATAATTTGGAGCCTTATCACCTACTTAGAGGGTATATGTTAGCAAGTTAAAGGTTAATAATTGAAGAAATTAACAGCAAATATATCCAGCTCTCAAATTATTCCGCCCCTGCCCAAAAAAATAAGAAAAAAAAAATATGCCACTTATCTGCCTTTTAAACTTAAAACTTCTATGAACAAAAATTAGTACCTACACAAACTTTATTTTACATATACCTATATAAGTTCAAGGTTTTTCCAACAAAACAATAGAGGAGGGTGTAGGTAAGAGAGGGATGATAAAAAGAACAACAAAATTAAATTTGAGGAAAAAAAAAGTTTCATAGATTTTCCAAACACACACACACCCACTTTGAAAATGTTTTTGGGGAAAGTTTTTTGTTTTTTTATGTATTTTTTTGTTCGTGGTTTGAAAACACTCAAAGAAGTTTTGAACTGCTAAAAGTGTGTTATTTGGTAAGCTGTTTGTGTTTTTTTTTTTTTTTTTTTTTTGTAAAATTATTAGTGATGCTCATGCTCACTGCTCAGAGTGAATATTTTAGCTCTTTCCATGCGAAATAAGTTATATAAAAGTTAAATTTTAATTAGTTCTACTTTTTGACTTCGTTAGAAAATAGTTTGAGTTAATTTAGGTTATTTTTGAGAGATTTGTTTTTCTATCAGAGTTAAATGAGAATTACAATATTTTGAGGAGAGTACCTACATTAATTTTAACTTGCTCTACAAAGCAATAATGATGGTTTCATGTAAGTATTAAAAAAGAGAAGCCTGGAAAAGTGGGATTTGTCATACCATCCGTTGGTCTATGCGTCTGTGTGACTGTGCGTTTATTGTGCGTCCAAGGGTCTACTGTAATTTTTGAGCTAGAGCCTAAACGGGTCAACCGATTTGCTTTGAATTTGGTACAAAGTATTTTTACGTAATAACCTAGATGGTAAATTAAATTTTTTTTTTTTAGCTCATCTAGAAAGGGTAGCTGCCATACAAAAAGTTATTTATTTTTCAAATTTTCTTAAAAACGGCTCTAACTAATTTTAAGTTTCAAGTTTTAAGCACATGATTTACATAACGGCATTAAACGCTTTTTACTTGCGATATATGCATACCTATGTAGCTGTTATATGGGAAGTTATGGATTCGTACATAAAATCGAACTCGAGATTAAACTTTACATTACTATGATAGAGAAGACGGAAAATGTGTCTCTCGCAAAAACGTCCGTCTGTCTGTCTGTTCCGCTGCAGCCTAAACGGATGGGTCAATTTTCCTTATATTTTTTTTGACATTCCTTCCACATGCCTTTTCACATTTTTATTAGGACCAAAAATACCTTTTATACACAATATATTTTGGTAAAAACCAGCTTCACAGATTAAAACAAAAAAAAAAGTTAATAAATAATTTTTATTAATATAAGCTCCCGTTTAGTAAACAAAAATGGTTTGTATATTTTAAATAATAAGTTTTGTGTCAGAAAATTTTCAAAAAGTTATTTTTTGGATCATTAAAAAAAAGTTTAAATTTTGTTTTTGAAAACTCGATATTTAAAAACGACTAAGTCGATCTTTATTAAACTTGGAAAAAATCTGTTTTTTTAACATTATCTAGAAGATTTAAGAAAAAAATTATTCCTGTAACCAAAACTATCGGAACCTCCCATACAAATGTTTAAAAACCATTAAGGAAGATTTTATTTTTTTGCTCAATAACTACTCCTAATATTTTTATAAAAATTTTGTATCTATCGAAATAAGTATGGTCTAGTATTTGAAATTATTAAATTATACATTGAACTATTATTAACAGTATAGGTAGGTACCTCTCATACAACGGTTTTATGATCTTCGACTATCTCATTATCTGATTTACCGATTAAAACTAAATTTTGTATACAGAAGTTTGTAATCAGTTGAAATAATATTGTTTATCAAAATTCTCCAATATTTAATTTTTGGATTTTTAACAAAAAAATTCAAAATTATTTTTTGAAAATTCGATATTTCGAAAGTTCAATTTTAAACTCCACATTAATAAAAACCTAAAATTGGCCTACCAATTTTTTCTTAAGAATGATAACGAAATTATGCATAAGTATATTTATGTAGGTATTTATAAATTATTTTAAAAATCACTGCTACGATTTTAAATTTTTTTTTTCTCATAATTAACATTTTTATAAGAAATCAAATGGGGTAGATACATCGCGTTGGGTTCAAAACAAATTCAGAAATATTCTAAACAATTTATTTTTTAATTTTGTTGATTTAAAACAATTTCCCAGTTTAAATAATATAACTTTCATGCATCCATATAAGCAATTCTGGGCTATATAATTGTTCTACATGCATACCCACATAATAATACCTGCAACTTAACTGTAATTTTTTCAATACGATACAATATAGGCTAACATGACCAATTTAATTCAGACTTTAGAACCACATTGTGATCGCACATAAGAGCGAATTCGTGCGATCCAGTCAGTCACGATAGAAGAACATTGAAATAAAATAAAACAAAGATGAATATTTTTAAATTGAAATGAAATTTACTTTATTCGAAAGATTGTTGGTAATATAATTTAAATATTATTTATGACATATGACCGTCACGGGTGGCTCAGTTGTATAATCTGGAGGTCCAATTGTCGATGACTTTTCCAACATTTGTAGCCGTATATCGGCAATAACACGGCAAATGTTGTCCTCCAAGTGGTCAATCGTTTCGGACTTATCGGCATAGACTAACGACTTCACATATCTCCACAGAAAATAGTCAAGCGGTGTTTAATTTCACGATCTTGGAGGCCAATTCACGGGTCCGTAACGTGAAACTATATGCGATTACCAAACATTTCCTTCAATAAATCAATTGTGGCACGAGCTGTGTGACATGTTGTGCCGTCGTCTTGTTGAAACCACAGCTCCTGCACATCATGGCTGTTCATTTGATGAAGGAAAAAGTCAATAATTATGAATCTATAGCGGTCACCATTGACTGTAACGTTCTGGCCAGCATCTTTTTTAAAGAAGTACGGAAGAATTATTCCACCAAACCATAAAGCACCCCAAACAGTCTGTTTTTGTGGATGTAACGGTGTCTCAACATATACACTTGAGGATTATCATCACTCCAAATAATACGGCAGTTTTGTTTATTGATGTATCCATTTAACCAAAGGTAAGCTTTATCGCTAAACAAAATTCGCTTATGAAAATTGGGATCAAGGCAATCTTATATTTTGGGTCCATTTGGGCACAATTTGGAAGCGTTGTTCAGGCGTCAGTCTATTCATGTTGAAATGCCAAACCAAACTAAAAATAAATCACTTGACAGCTGACAAAATGGCCGCCAGTTAAAATAGTATTGCCAACTTAAGGTTCTCTCCTCTAAAAAAAACACGCTTTATAAAAAAATTTATTATTTCTCAAAAATTGCTAAAGGAAAATCACGAATTTAAATTTTTGTTTTTTAATTTTTTCTTCGGAATTGGCAAAGGGTTTATAGTTTCTTCTGAAAAGTCATTCTATAATAATTTTTGGTATAGTTGGTATATAATTATGTCAATAATTATAAGTCAATAAGATAAGTCGTAAGAGGTCATTAACAATATTATGAGGTAGCTCAAGGTTTCTTTAAAATCGTAAATATTTGGAAAACGTTCATTGAAAATAGGAGGAAAAAATTAATGGTAAAAAATTGCACTTTTCCTTAAAAAAAGAAAATCTCATTCTTATTAGGAGAGCGGAGGGGGGAGTAAAATCAGTTTGAATTTAAAATGAAGTATAGGTACAGATACAGTTGAGGAGGTTGTACTCTACGCCGAGATTTAGTCTTGATTTTTTAAATCAAAAGGACTTTTGTCTCCTCGTCCCTTCCTTTCCCTCTACTCTATAAGCATTTTCTTCTATACATCTCATATCTTAGTGTGTACCTTTACAAATCAAAAAAGGGGATTTAATCATATAGCCTGATACCTCCTTTAGCTATGAATTTTATGTCTCCATATTCTTTTTCATCTTCTATTGGTTCTTATAATATTTGCAAAAAAATGTGCAACGTTCAACGACTTTCGCCGTTTTCTTCAAGGCTAGATATAATATAAGAGATGTTCATTCAAAAGCTTTAGATTTGAATTACTTATAAATACATATAGCGATGTATCCAAAAGGCATTAAAGCATGTAAAACAGATCTGACAAAATAGAAAAAAAAGAAAATTGTCAAGCGTTTTCTTGACATCAACGATGCGATTGCTGCTGACGAGTCGCGCGTTGATGACACTATTATTTGCCTTTCGAATTTATGTTCACTCGTCCTGAAGCGAATCACATCTTGAATTCACTTTACATAGAGCGCATATCCTTTGAATTGAAACACAAATGAAACTTCGTCATCTTGTTGGCTATATGATTATCTACATTTCTACACACAAAAAAAACAGAGACTAGACAGAGATGGTACATAGCACCATCCCATCAGTTATATAGCTAAAAGCAAACTGTCATGCATGCCGCCTTGCCGCCATTGCTCAACGAGTCAAACTCTAACTGTGACGGTGAGTTGGCAAAGTAAAGTTGGAGATAATATGCAAAAGCAAGGCAAAAATGTTGCTGCACCATATATTGTAAGTGGTGAGCTCGTGTGCTCATTTTTACCCAGTCAGTTGTTATTGGCTGCTTTTTGTTCTTAATCCTGAATAAGGATTACAAGGATAACTTTTATTTGAATAAAATATGAACTTTTTCTCATTTTTGTGTTTGTTGAAAGGGTGCTATACCTACTTTCTCCATTTGTATGTTTTTATTTGACAAACTTCAAAGTGCATGCAGGATGTAGGATAGGTACCTTTACTATACCTATAGTCCCAGTATTAAGTTATGATAATAGAAGATGAGTCTAATATACACAAAGGCTTTTTTAGTGTTTTAGATTTTGTTTGAAATTCGATTCAATTATAAGAAATAGATGGTGAAAGTAGCGTTGATTAATTATATGATATGTTCTAAATTAATAGGTATAAGTATAACTTTTGAACAGCTGAAGTAGTTTCAAGATTGAAAGAAGAATGAAATTGAATCATACAAAGTCTGTATGTCTCTACTAATAACGAAAATGTAGAAAGAATAATTACTTCTGTATATTAAGACAAATTCCCCATGAAAAGTATTTGGGAGTTAAGGTCACCTGAACTTTTAATTTAATTACCTCTACTAATCTACAAGCAGCCAAGTAAAATGCTAAACACCATTTCAGTTTTAAAATAAAGCTAAATCCATTTAATTTCAATGAAGATTTTTAAATAAAAGTCAATAAATCTTTTGATCCATTTCCAAATCGAACAAAAGGTGTTAAGCTCCTAAAGCTACCTATATAAGATATATCTACCAATAAGTTCAACTTCAATGCAATGGTAGGTACAGGTACACTAAAAAATGCATTTTTGCTCCTTCATACCATATGGAGCACATAATACCTACACATACATAATATGTATGTATAATTGTTAGCTCATTAGTAGAAGCGGAACGTGATCTTGTTTGGCTTCCAATTTATTTGTTAAACGAATTGAAAAGTCCATTTACAAAAGTGTGCAATGTGCATTGAACTTCAGGAATCGTTGAACGATAAATTCTCAAACAAAATAAAAAAAAAAAAAAACATGAAAATTCTCCAGACAAAGCTCATAAAATGTGTAAATCTATTATATAAACAACCCCACAGCTCACAATAATTATTACACTCAAACTCTTCTGAACATTCAAAATTTGTATGAAAATTTATATAAACTGGAAGGCAGCACGAACAGACCGTGTTAATTGATGTCAATGTGTGCTGTCATTTCAATCATATTTGATATTTTACCAATTGACTTGTAGGTTGAGGGAGGTGGTGCATTTGGGCGGTATTAATGCAATTAGGTGAACATAGTGAATGGGTCTTTTGTTCTTATAACGGGTGATTTTTAAGCTGGTTTGGTTTTGGCAACACTGGTTTTGACAGCTGACGTGTGTTTAGTACCTTGTGTCACTGTCAAACAGCTTCAGTTTGGTTTGCAATTTAACCATGTATCGTCTTACAAATGAACAACGCTTGCAAATTATTGAATTTTACTATCAAAATTCGTGCTCGGTTCGAAATGTTCATCGCGCGCTGCTTGTGTTCAGCGATGAGGCTCATTTTTGGTTGAATGGGTACGTAAATAAGCAAAATTGCCGCATTTGGAGTGAAGATCAGCCAGAAGCATTGCAACAGCTACCAATGCATCCCGAAAAAGCCACTGTTTGGTGCGGTTTATGGGCCGGCGGCATTATTGGGCCTATTTCTTCAAAGATGATGCGAATCGCAGCGTTACTGTCAATGGTGAACGCTACCGAGCGATGATAACAAAATTTTTTTTTGCTCGAAATGGAAGTTCTTGACTTGCATGATATGTGGTTTCAACAAGACGGTGCCACATGCCACACAGCACGCGAAACAATGGCGCAATTGCGAGGCGAGTTTGGTGAACAGTTAATTTCACGTTTCGGGCCGGTCAATTGGCCGCCTAGATCGTGCGATTTGACACCATTAGATTATTTTTTGTGGGGGTATGTCAAGGCTAATGTCTATAGGGACAAGCCCGCTTCGATTGACGCACTGGAAGCCAACATCCATGCATTCATTCGTGAGATACCGGCCGATATGTGTGAAAGAGTATGCCAAAATTGGACTCAGCGGATGGGCTACCTGAGACGCAGCCGCGGTCAACATTTGCATGAAATTATCTTTAAACATTAAATTGCAAGGTTCAAACTATCGTTTCAAATAAATATTTCATTCATTTTTTCGAATTTTTTGTGTTTTTTTTTTTTTTAAGTTCTAAACCTCTTAAAAAACCACCCTATATAAAGGGTATGGTAAATTTTGTGAAAAACTGAACTTCCACATAACAATGAGGGGGTGGAATTGGTGGAGTGAGAGGTTTGTGATGAAAAGTCTATGGGTTCTTTAGAGCAAATTTTGTATATGAACTCAATAGCAATTGGTCCACTGGGGATCTGATGGTATATCTCACCGAACAGTGGAACAAATCTTTACATCGTAAGATTATTGCACTTGATATTTCAAAAGCATTTGATAGAGTTTGGCATCAAGCTCTCTTATCGAAAATGCGTTGGATTAGAAATTACCTTTCGGACCGATAAATACAAGTTCTATTGGAAGGTTTCAAGTCTGATATCTACAAAATAGATGCTGGTGTGCCCCAGGGCTCCGTTTTGTCTGCGACCCTCTTCCTAATATTCATAAATGATCTGTTATCTGAAACTTCTAATCCATTAAACTGTTTTGCTGACGACAGTACTCTACTCTCTGCTTTTCATATTCGGTTCTAGATTTACATCCGTGTTCTTCAGATGTGGAACTTTAACGGCACCGTATGATAAGCTAATAAAATTCTGATCTCGACAGCATTGTCCAATGGGGAATCAAAAACCGTGTAGAATTTAATGATTCTAAAACTCAATGCTGTCTCCTGTTGTTAAAGCGAAACCCACCCCCACTGCTGCTATCTATGAGTCGCACTTGCATAGAGGAAACTGAACAGCTTTCAGTACTCGGTATGTGTGTCACAGACCACCTTTTGTGGAAGGACCACATATTTGACATCGCCAAAAACGCTGCTAAGTGTTTAGGTTTTCTCCGTCGATGCAAGAAATTTGTCTCCTCTCTGATCTGGCTGTGATCTACAAGGCCCTTATTCGTCCAAAACTTGAGTACAACTCCCATATTTGGGCAGGTGCTCCAAAAACCCACTTGACCCTATTGGATAGAATAGAAAATAGAGAGCTCTAAAAATGATAAATGAAAGAACTTCAACGGACACATTTATGTACATCTCTTGAGCACAGTCGTAATGTTTCATGTCTATCATTATTTTACCGCTATTTTTATAAACATTGTTCTAGTGAAATAGCCAGTTGCATTCCTCCCCCAAAACAATTCAACCGTAATACTCGTACTTCTTGGAATGCGCATCAGTTTACCCTTGAGCCCAACTTCGGACGTACTGTTAAGTACAGAGATTCTTTCCTTAGTCGCACTAGACGAATGTGGAATGCTCTACCCAGCCCGGTTTTTCCCTCCCATTGTGACCTTTAAACATTTAAAACCAATGTGCATCGGTATCTCCTTTTCAATCCCCTTCAATCTACCTAATCGTTCGTGCTGTGTAGGTTTATCATTTTAAGGGTACTCACAACCCCTTTAGTGCGCGGTAAATATATTTAAAAAAACAAAAAAATGTTTTTCATTGCTTTGTATTTCTTTAGTTTCATTGTTTTGAAATTACGTTAAAGCGGGACTACTGTACCTAAAAAAATGGATAAGGGCTTTTGACTTTGTAGAGTGAAAGGGGGAAAATTAAATTCATAGTAAATTGCTCAGTTTGACAGATTAAATGTCAAGGCTATAAAATTATAGCATATTTTTAAGAGTAATATATTTTGAAAACCAACATCTAAAATAAAGATAAAAGGAATACAAACATCATTTGAAAAGTTAATAGCAACTTAAAAAAAAGGGCACCAAAAACGATATTGAAAATAATTATTGTAACAAAGATTCCTATAAGGATAAAATCCAATTGATTTTTTCTAAAAACCTATTAAACTATATATGTACTTGGTGAGTTAAAAAAAAAAAAATTAATGAATACATGGTAACCCTAAATAATTTATACACCAACAAAAAGTTAGGGTGGCACAAAATAAACAAAACAAAACTAAAAATTATAAAACCAAAAACGAGTGTTGTTCTAGTTATTTAACTTTAGTTAACTTTAGAGTAGTTTTATGTATTTCGTAAATTTTATATTATTCATAATATATGTATCTATATATACATAAAAATGGATCGTGGTTTGTTCGGATGCTTAAAACTTAAAAACGACTGGACCAAATTGGATACTTCCTTGAGATGGTTTACTGGTAATTGCTACGCCAAGGTGTCGGAAAATTCTCAACAGGTGGTAGCAGGGGCACATTTCGTTTTTCAGTAAAAAAAAAAAAATTTTAAAGGTTATTCTTTGGAAATTGCCTTAGGAATATTCTTTTTCAAAATTTTAATATTTGTAGGGTGAAATAGGATAAAATAAAAAAATGAACGTTTTAGGAAATTCTTTTTTTTTAAAGGTCTTTCTTAGGAAATGGCTGTAGGGTTTTATTTTTTCAAATGTTGGTATGTGTAGGGTGAAATGGGGTAAACATTAAACACAAATTGGTTTTAGAAATTCTTTAGGTTTGAAAGGTCATTTTTAGTGCATGGCATTTGGGTTATTTTTCTGTCAAAGATTTGGCACACTCGTAGGGTGAAATGGGGTGAAAATGAAAAGTTGTATTCGATTCCAAAAATTAGTTTCGTGCAGGATTTTTTTTTTTCAAAAAAAAATTGATATTTATAGGATGAAGTGGGGTAAAAGGATATCTGATTTTTAAAATTCTGTTTCTGTTGGAAAGGTTATTTTTAAAAATTTGATATAAGTTATAGAGTGAAATGGGACATACACAAAAAAGTGGTTTTTGATTACAAAGATTCCTTTTGTGTTAGGACAGTAATAAAGGTTGGACTAAGATGATCATATTGTTACGAATTACGCAATTCATAACGTGAAGTGGATTTAAAAAATCCATAAAGTAGTATTTAGTTACAAAAAGTAGCTTAAATATTTATCTATATTTTCTTTTGTACTTTTTATGCGAAGATTAGGTTTGTCTACCCTTGCGAAGCCGGAATGACCAGATAGTACAAAATAAAATCCGAAACCGATTCGAAATAATTGACGTAGAAAAATGGTAAGGATATCAAATGAAAGGTATTTTTTATTCATTTAGTACCAAATTTATTTTGATATGTTAAACACATTTAGAGATATTGAATTTTGACTTCTATAAAAGCCACTTTTTTTGCGTGATCTTTGCCACGCCATATAAAGGGTCCGCCAAATAACTTCTTTTTTTTTGAAAATGGTGCAAAACATCGGGTGTAGCTTCGGCTGTGTGGCACGTAGCGCCGTCCTGTTGAAACCAAATGTTGCCAATATCCTTCTTTTCAATTTTTGTGAACAAAAATTCGTTCAACATGGCCCGATAACGATCGCCATTGATTGTAACGGCCACTCCTAGCTTATTTTCGAAGAAAAATGGCCCAATTATGCCTCTGGACCAAAATCCGCACCAAACAGTGACTCTTTTTGGGTGTATCGGCTTTTCAATGTATGCGTGCGGGTTTTCTGTGCCCCAAATGCGAAATTTGGCTTGTTTACTACCCGCCAAGATCAAAATGAGCTTCATCTGAAAAGATGATTTTTTTTGGCAAAATCGGCATCTTCTCTAAGTCGATCGCAGGCCCACTTAGCGAAGCGTATACACAACCATATTCGTTCAGCGGAAGGATAAAACTAATTATCTGTCACATCAGACATGAGCTAAGTGTAACCATTCACGAAATAAGCACTAGTTGAAAAAAAAACGTTAGATGGCGGACCCTATACTTTTTTTAGCTGTAGTGAAAAGCTTATTTTATTACATTTAATTAATAATAACATTGAATTACATATAAATAAAGTGTACTTAATCAAATAAATAGGTAAGTCATTATAAACAAAAAATATTAATATCATGCCCGTTATGGACATTTATTTGGAACAAAAACTGAATCATTATTTTGCAATCGCCAACTTCAAGCCCGAACATCTTGATTTTCCCATGAACGATTTTGAAAATATTTGACTTATGTATTGGGCTTCAAGTCACCTTTCATTTGATACCAAACTTGTTCGTGTATATACTCTGGGCCCTTTACCACCTATTCTATTTAACATTTAAATTTAAAAAAAAAATTTTTCTTCATACTTCATAATGTATTGACTAAAAAAGCAAAAGTTTGAAAATAAAATGGCATAGAAAATAAGTCCTGTTTGTATTAAATGTATATTTTGACATATTTATAATATAATGCAGATTAAGCATAGGTATTATAGGTACAACTTTTATACAGGCAGACCTACCTGTACGGAATCAAACAAAAATGTAGTGTTAAACTATGAAATTAACATATTTTCATATAGCCGTACGGCCCGTACCTATTATATTTATATAGGTATAATGTTCCTTAAATAAAAATCTACCCAAGCAACAAAAACCATGTTCAAACAATCAATATCCTTAAATCAACTACCTCATGGCATTTCTGTGTTATTTTTGTCACCCCATGCACTAAACACACCTTAATAAATAATTAATGATCCCTCTTGTTAAATCACCGCCAACAATGCAACCAAAACAACGTGATTGAACTAGTAAATTATTTATTGCAAAAATATGAACAAGAACATGCATAGGAGTGGTTTTGATAATACTAACTGTACTTTACTTATTTGAAGCCACAATAATGACAACATTTTCTAAACATTAAGTATGCATATACAATGTAACATATTATTCGAACGTTCCTATAGGTAAAGTAGGTATAGTAGGTATAGCACAAGGATTTAGGTGCGGGTTTTTCTAAATAACCACACTTTTTTGTAAAATTTAAAATTAACTTTATTCAATAAAAGAAGGCGGTTCCCTGCAATTTGATTTCACACCCATAATATAAACATGCAATAGACGAAATTAAGGTAGGTATAATCCTATATAAAACTATATTTTGATTATAATTCATGTGTACCGGCGCGGCGTGTATATTTTTTGATATAACTATAGAAATATAGCTGCATATAGCTAGGAGGATTTTGTATCCTTTCTCTGAATCAATTCGAATTGTATACCTGCACCTATCCACAATGCTACATACATCTGCAATTTAACGAAATCAAATAGTCAACAGACTCAACCGATACAACCATGACAGAGTAGACCAACCTCAAACTTAACTTCCCCACACCCATAACCAGCACCCAAAATCACATCCTGTTTTTGGAATGAATTACAATTTCACTTAAACCATTAAACTGCAGTGAATCGCAGCAGGAGAAAACTAGGAACTATAAGGCAGGCGTGGTGGTGATGGCGGTGGAGGCGGTGACGTTGGCTGATTATTGCCATCTGGACGTTTCCAATTAATGCATATAGTATGTGGAACAAACAAAATGAACATCCTTCAACTGCTACGTATAAAGACAGACATCAGATTCATGATGAAAACGAACCGAGTGATTTTCCATGGTAAGTAGTTTTTCAGTAAGAGTATCTACCTTTCTTCCGGTTTTGTATTTTTAATTTCACCAAAGGATCCTATCGCTCTTTAGCACGTTTTTCTGTAGATCCACTAAATTTTCATTAAACTGCAGAGCAATCGTTTTCCCAACTAGCTTATGGTATCTTTTGGGCCAGCAGAATATATAGGTATTATGTTCATGAAATATAATTACGTGCAAAGAAAGTATACATCTATATCTATTATTCCGAGGATGATATCCTTGCAACACACAGACCCATACACAAATTCAAACACACGAAGGATTATAAATCGCACAATTCCTTTGCTTTCTTCCCGAGCACGCCAAATGAATCAAGGATTAGCTTCATACACCTATACCTATAGTAGGTAGCTGGTGAAAAACAATAGCAGCAAAAATGAAGCTCTGATGGGGTTTCCACCTGCATTGTCTTTGGATATCGTTATAAACATGATGACTTGCTAGGAGTTACATATACACATATCCATCCAGACAACACTCGTTGGAGTGGATGAACTAATCTTTTTTTATATTAAAAAAAATATGAAAGTGTGTACAACATGTACAATGTATATCCACAGCAGCGCACTGACTCCTGACGGCGAACATCACCCCACATTCTTCTGGCAAAGGTTAATCCCTTAGACACCATTCAAAGTTCCACTTTCTTATAATATTGGCGAATACAAAAAAAAAATGGCGGTGGTTTGGATAAGAGGCGTGGGTGGGGGAATAGGGGAAGTGGTTTTTTTTAAGGGTGAAGTGGGTGAATTGCCCTTTTATAAGAAAGGAAAAAGACGCACCGAGTCATCCATCGACGGCTTTGGTGAGTCGGAAAACATATAAAACGAAACAAGAACACACAAAAAAAGGAATTCCAAGAAGGAGACCCCATAGACAACGAAGACTACGACTCTACTACGACGACGATGATGATGATGACGAATAAGTGAAATTACACGATGATAGCATGAAGAGACCTACTTATATATCAAATTCGTTTCATATACAGACGAGACATAAAAAAAAGGGAGCTCCATACATACTTATAGCCTAGCCAAAGAGTCAGGGATAAGGATTAACGACGGAAATTTGGAGAGGGTTATATTGAGTGTTTTTTTTTTTGTCTGCAGAATGGGGTTGGGTTGCAAAAGTGAGTCCATAAAGAAAAAAAAAACAAGAGTTTTTGGTTTCCAACATAAATCTTGTGTTTCCACCTCCTCTCTGCTTGAGGTTGCATGTATATTGTATTATGTTTTTGCACACCTATACTCTGTTGTACTTCTCACTTTTATCTATTTGTCTATCTTTATATCCATGTATACATGTACTGCAAAAGGAATTGCAATCATCAGCGTAATTAGAGAAAGGAATATTGTAGGTACTCGTATATTATGCGATTGTATTTACAAAAGTTAATTGTCCGTTCATCGTGTTTTCTTTCTACTTACCCGTAGCTATACCTACTGTTCGGGTTTTTTGTTTGTCTAGGGACGTTTAATTATTTAGGGTTAATTTAAAATATATATCTGAGGATGAGCATTGGAATATTAAACTTATAGGTGGAAACAGATAAACCTTTTAGAAATGTGTCGCAGAAGAGAGACATTGAAATAATATTTAAAGGAAAGTAACCTTTTGTTATAACGAAAAGCACACTTTTTTTAATTTACATATATGTATGTACATACCTAACCTATGTAGGTAGTGTATTTTTATCTTGTGAAACTTTTGACATGAAATTCATTTTTATCTCCTGACATATTTCTGAGGAGGAATTATTGTTTCAAAGCTTGAAAACGACTTTCCCTGTTAACCAAAAAACTATTGAATCTATTAATCGGTTAATCTGGCAATACTTTTTTCGGATTTGGTCTTTTTGGCAGCTGTCACTTGATTTATGCTCAGTTTGGTTTGCAATTTCATAATGAATAGACTTACTCCTGAACGTTTTCAAATCGTGCAAACTTTTAACCCAAATAATGGTTCAGTTCAGGCGACGCATCGCACGCTGCGTCCAATATTCGGTCGACATAATCGCCAAGTAGAGTCGGTAATTCGAGCAACCATATGGATCGGTTTCACACCACATTTACCCTAGTGGATAATGCGCCTCCTCAGAGACGCCGAACAGTGCGCAACGAAGACGATATTGCTGCGGTGGAGCAGAGTATCGAAGAAGACCCGAATGAGCCCATCTGCCATCGCGCGCAACAATTGGAGTTGTGCCCATCAATGATTAATGACTTTTTCGTGCCTGAATTGGAGGATGTTGATGTGGACGACCTTTGGTTCCAACAAGACGGCGCTACATGCCATACAGCGAACGAAATAATCAATTTATTGAAGGAAACTTTTGGTGAGCGCATTATCTCGCGTCATGGGCCTGTGGCGTGGTCTCCAAGATCGTGCGATCTAACACCGCCGCTGGACTATTTTTTGTGGGGTTATGTTAAGTCGCTTATCTACGCAGATAAGCCCGAGACGATTGATGCCTTGGAAGAGAATATTCGTCGCGTTATTGCTGACATACGGCCCCAATTGCTGCAAATGGTGGTCGAAAATTGGGCCTCTCGTCTGGAATTTATTCGAGCCAGCCGCGGCGGCCACTTGCCCGAAATCATTTTTAAAACATAATGGCAAACCCTTATTTTTATAATAAAGCTAAATTATTGGCAATAACATTAAATTGTATGCGTTTTATTTCTTCTTGAAAACCACACGTCTAAAAAAACACCTATATAGTAGCAAAGCATAGTTTGTGAGATATCATCGATATTTTGTATTTGTTTGAAAGGCCTATCGATGACATTATGTATGGAATATAAAATTGTTCAAATTTCCACTGAGACCTTTTTGGGGGGCGCGCGAAATGTCCAATTCTCCATGACTCTGGCGCATAATTCAGGCTGAATTTGAACGATGGCATGGGTTATGTTACCTTTGAGGCAGCACAAGTTGAGCTTATTACGGCACAACTATACTTTTTTTGAAAATC
Organism: Leucozona laternaria; assembly: GCA_932273885.2. Classification (NCBI taxonomy): domain Eukaryota; kingdom Metazoa; phylum Arthropoda; class Insecta; order Diptera; family Syrphidae; genus Leucozona; species Leucozona laternaria. Next base: position 86,108,117 of record OW026368.1, on the reverse strand, counting down.
AAAAATGGCGGTGCATAATATGCAAAAAAATTCATCTGTAATATTTGCAAAGTTGTGAATTTTTTGAAAAGTATTTACGGCACAAACAGCACAAGTGTAGCACATTACAGCACAACTTTCCTTTTTTTTGAAAATCCAAAATGGTGATGCTTACTTCACGATAAAAGTTGCAAATATGCGAATTTTTTATCTTTTCAATTCTTTGAACGAAAAATTGTGCAGTACACAGCACAACTTTGAAATTTAAAAAAATCTTGAAAAATATTTCGCGCATATTACAGTACAACTTTTTTTTTTGAAAATCGAAAATGGCGATGCTCACGCTAGTAAACCGGCTAGTCTCTAAAATCGAAACGCCTTTTTTTAAATACGGCATACATTGCAATTCCCGGCTTAGCACGGATAGACAATCCTATAAGCTTTGCATAAAAATTAAAAATTAGCAAATAAAATTTTATTTTTTTAATCGAATACAACTTTCTGGCTCTATCCCAATTCACGTTATGAGAGGTTAAATTTGTAAAACTATGAATTTCTAAATTCAAACTATATATGTATTACTTTTCCAAAACAGAAAGCGATTTTGTTTTCAAAAAACTCTGTTTTATTTGTATCCCATTTCACTCCATAAATAGCATTTTTTTAAATGACCCTTCAAACGCAAATAGAATTTTTGAGACGAATACCAGTCTTCGTTTTTACCCCCTTTAACCCTATACATACCGAATTTTTGAAAAAAAAAAATATTCCTGAAGGCCAACACTCAAAAATAACTTTTCAAACAAAAAAAGAATTTCTCAGATCGGCAATTTTTTTTTATTTTAATTCCATTTCACCCTACAAATAGCAAAACTAAAAAAAAAAAATATTTAAAGCCATTTTCCTAAAAATAACCTTTTAAACCCACGTAGAGTTTTTTCAATCTTTTTCGTTTTACCCTAATGCACCCTACAAAGTGAATTTTTATAGTTATTCTGCTATTCGGGGCAGAGACAAATGCAGCAAATCAGAAATCATTAAAATCGGTCCAGATGTTCTTGAGTTATAAATGGTGTAACTAAAGCAACTTTGTTTTATATGTACAATATAATATCAAGAATTAAGATTTTTTCGTTAACGTCTTGACAAAATTTTGAAAAAAATATTTTTTTTGGGTTAGAAAAAGTTCAACATTTTAAGGTGCATATTATTAAATTCTAATAGAAAATTTATGTATGTATATCTACATACATATAAAAAATCCTTTTTTTAAAAAAATGCTCCGCAACTTTTTTTTTTCAATAATTCACATGGCGTTTTTTTTTTCTTGTGATTTAAACGGCGCGGCGCCGGCGCAGTGTCAAAACTCCACAACTCCAGTTTATCTTATGCAATGTTACTTAGATAGGATAAACCCAGGGACCTATTTCACCAAACACTTTTCACTTTTCAGTTTGCAACTTTGCAAAAAAATAATTTCCTGCAAAGTAAAAGTGCGAAGTGTTTCACAAAATTTGCAAAGGGAAAAGACTTTGCACTTTTCAATTTATCAGACTATTTTTTAAAAGTGAAAAGTAAAAGTGTTTCACCGTATTTTGCAAAGTTGCAAAGCAAATCGCGTTTAAAAATAAACATCGAATTTTCGTTTCATGCGATACGTTGATGCTTTCCATGCACATTGACAAAAAAAAAAAATTGCAAGGCTATTTCTAAAGAATTTTGTGTCCAGCAAATGGTGTTTGAGAGAAATTCATCTATTATGATTACATTCGATACTCGATGAACTACTCTACAGACGGTAGCTTTGCTTATTTCGCGCATAGATGCAACACCGTGATATTGGGTTCCATTCTCAGCCCAATGTAGTGTACTCAAAATTTGTTGCAAAGGACGTTAACACATATTCCTTTGACTGTTGAATTGAAATGTATGTCCAAACTTTCTTTTGTCAAAAAATTGTTTTCACTACCCTTTGGTCACTTCTATTTACTTCTTCATTTTCCAAAAATTCTTCAAAACGGTTCATTTGTGTATTATTATTTCAACTTTTCAAAACAAACGCTTATTTGCAAACAAAAATTTCTCTCTGCATATTACTGAAAAGCTTTTCAAAATTCTGAATCAAATTTGCAAAGTTTGTTTGTTTGGTGAAACGAAAAGAACAAATACTTTGCAAACTAAGAAAACTTTTCACTTTGCAGAATAGAACTTTTCACTTTGCAAATTTGCGTTTTGTGAAACGTATTTTGCAAAGATGAAAACTTTTCGACTTATCATTCCAATAATTTCCTCTTTGCATATTTGCGTTTGGTGAAACGAAATTTGCAAAGTAAAAGTGAAAAGTTGCGAAGTGAAAAGTGTTTGGTGAAATAGATAAACTGGAGTTTTTGTTTTTTACATTAAACTAATAAAATCTTTGTAAAGTTATGGGTTGATCGTGCCAAAAGTATTACCAAGAGAATAGTATTTATTCAATATTGTATTATGTGGGTGTTCCATTAATTTGTATGGGTGTGACACTTATCCTCATGATTTTATAAATTATTTAGAAAATATTCTAAACGTATTAATGAAGAAAACAGTCAAAAACCTATGAAATGGATGATGCATGTATTTGATTGAAATTTAATTAGGAACCGTTTCAGTGTCTTAAATGGTCTGATATTGAAAAAAACTGCAAATTTTATTGTTCGTTCATGTGGTGTAAAATATTTCATTCTTGAAAATTGAGCTTCAGTCTTTAAAGGACATTTAGAAATTAAAAAAAAAACTAGCTAAGTGAACATTTTTAAACGAAAATTATTTAATATTCCACTTATTTAAAATGGACTATAAAATAAAAACAATAATAATGAAATAGCTTTATTTATTTAAATCCAAACACGTGTGGCTCATCATGGACAAAAATAATGAAGGATATAAAATGGAGTATCTATAGAGTAGAATTCACGTTTTAAAAAACCTTGTGGGTACATATAAAAAAATTGTGTTTGAATAATTATTTTTTTGCTCTTTAGTCTGGTGAGGGTGACTGATGTGATGTGATGTGATGTGAAAAAATCTTTAAAATTTCATTAAGAAAACTTATGGCTGCTTAATTACTGAAACTACTATTTTGACCATTTACTGACATTTTAGATGGCATACTTTTTTTTTCGCGAATATCCCTGATATGGGATATGCCAAGTTCCCGGAGCCAGAGTTTGGCCATTAAAATTCCTACATTGTAAAAACCAAATATGTAGGTAAAGGTAACAGTTATTTTTATATATTTACAGAGTCCTTTACCAAAATGTATCCTTTTGCTGTGCTTTCTTTGTGCGAGATACCTTTTTTCTATACTCCAACCAAAAGTAGTATATAAAATTCATTCAGTTTTTGTTGTTGTTGTGTTTATTTGTATCACACAATCAAAAGCTATGATACCCACATAATTGCTTTGTCAAGGTTTCAGGAATTGTATCTTGCATACACACTCGAACTACAGCATCTGGATGATGTTGATCTCTATATGCCGCTCCTATCAACCTAAAATTTTACTAGGTATAGGATGAGAACCCCACACCAAAGAGATTCCTTCCTTCCCGTTTCAGCACTTTGAATTAAAAAATAATATAAAAAGCAGATAAAAAAAAAAAAATATGGAAAAAAAACTGCAGTGTCGCAAATGTCAAACTCAAACACCAAATGGAGTGGAATCTTCTGTTACAGTGGATAGATGACGATTTGACGTAGATAAAGTCGCCGGGTTGGGTTGAAATGCCAGGCTAAGGTCCTCGATAGAGCGAGCTATCACAGATACCGCATATCTGTATAAAGCAGCATAGTATAGATGACGACGGTGCGGATAGTTAGTGGTTGGGTAGATGTGGTTGCCCTACATTTCAGCAAGAACATCATATCAGTGTGCGGAGATATTATAGAAACTATGCTCCTTCTCGTTTTCTCTTCATCCAAAGACAAGAGGATCTAAAGTGGTTTCAGGTTTTGGGATGAATATTAATGTGATTTATTTATGCAGCTTTAGAGAGGATTTAGTGTCCTTAGGCAATGCTTGTTCGGCGAAGATATACTATAATTTGTGAATATGTGTGTGTGTGTGTGTGTGTTTGCCGCAAGGTAAGGTTGATTTAACTATCTTCCATATAGATACAGTTGTGTGAAAACATGAAGTTTGCATGCGTCCTTGTCTATGTTTATATGCATAGCTACCTATATGTAACTAAATATACAAACTGCAATCTGGGCCATTACAGAGTGCACAACAGAAGCAAATTGAAATGCTAAGACTGGAAGCCTGACCAACATACACCACACCTGACTGTTTCACCCGCGAAATTGACGGCAACGCCACGCCATCGCCAACGCCACTGCCGCTGCCATAAACTAACACGCAGCTTCGTTAAATTGCTTAAGGCTCTTTGATGTGAGCCAAATTAAACTTAAATTCATATCAGAGCTCACAACGATGACGACATTGCATAAGATGAGTTGAGCGCAGTAATTTTTCTTAATCAAAATAACAAAACAAAAAGCAGATTATCTTTCAAAGAAAATGTTCACATAGTTTAAAAGGTAAAAATGTTAAAGAATGAAGTGAAAAAAAATCAGGGTGCCATCTGGACTTTTACACCTAATTTAATAAAATTGCTCAACGTAAACCCACTTTTAATGTCAAAACTGTTATAACTGTTATAAATTGGCATGTCTCTAGTCTCGTCTTTTTTTTTAAACGTGTGGTTTTCAATCTGGCAATACTTTTCTCGGAGTTGGTGTTTTTGACAGCTGTCACTTGATGTATGCTATTTATTACCAAAATAATGGTTCGGTTCGCGCGACGCATAGCACGCTGCGTCCATTATCCGGTCGACATAATCGCTAAATCACATAAATTCGAGCAAAAAACTTATTTAACTCCCAGAGTCGCGTTCGCGGCTGCGTCTCCATTGTATTCACTTTAGCGAGATTTCACGAATTTTAACTTTGACAGCGTCTATTGTGTTCAGCTAGTTACTCTATTGGTTAATGCGCATCCTCAGAGACGCCGCCGCGCCGCCGGCCGTACAATGCGCACCAAAGACGCTATTGCTGCTGTGGAGCAGGGCATCGAAGAAGACCCGAATGAGTCCATCCGCCATTGCGCACAACAGTTGGAGCTGTCGAAAATTGGGCCTCTCGACTGGAATTTATTTGAGCCAGCCGCGGCGGCCATTTTTAAAACATAATGGCAAACCCTTTTATAATAAAGCCAAATTCTTCGCCATAACATTAAATTATATGCGTTTTATTTCTTCTTGAAAACCACACGTCTAAAAATAAACACTCTTTAGATGAATTAATTTAGATTACCTTTATATTACATTTTAGGTCGCATAACGCCAATACAGTTTTAACGTATATTTTGAAAAAAAAAATTGCCTTACGGCTGAACCGATTTTCTTATAGTTTTGAAATCCGGTGCCTCCAAATACATTATACTAATAGCAGTAAGTAGGTAAATTGCTTTTACAAAATTTATTTTGTATAGGCAAAAGTATTTTTATAACAACTTCTTGTTAATTTCTTGAGGGACCTTCGCAGCATTATTATTAAAGACAATCATTTTAAGATGGTATCTATTAACAGAAAAATTGTAATGCCCTCAGATAGTTACATCTACTCAAATAGCGAACTAAAATTGAGCTGTCAACAAAAAAATTAAAAATAATTTCATAAAAATATGTAGCAGAAATCCCATCAGGTAGACCGCAAAACAAAGAAGAGATATACAGACAAATCACGCAACTGCGCGCTGGGAACTCCTCCCTAGCAAGTGGCAAAACATTGCATATTTTTCAGTTCAGTTGTCAGTGTCACGGAAGTGCGGTGCTCGCACACCAGAGGTATTGTATTGTGCAATATGTCTTTTGTTTATAATTTGTACATTGCTACTTTTGTTTTGTATTTCTTACCATTTTACATGCAAAGCTAAAAGTAAAAAATTCGTTATCTTTTGTGCATTCATACATAAATGGGTTATTGTCTCCTGTTTCATGGTTACTGTAAGCCCCCGCTTTGGCACTAAACCTAGGTTCTGAGCAATAAGACACATGCTTTAAAAGCAATAATGACAAAAGTCCGAAAAATCCATATTCCACATTCCGTTCTAGACGCTACTGATGCGAAATGAAATTTGTCTGTGGTCTCCAACCAGACAGCGAAATAATTACGGAAACCACACTGAAAAATTAAAGAAAAAACACAGAAAGCCATGCTGTGATGAAAGAAACAACAAAAACAAACGCAAACAAACCTCAAAGGTCACTTTTCCCGTTTTCCGCACACAATTAAAGCCTAGTACGCTGCTGATGCGAAACGAAAAATCCCCTACAAAAATGACACAACGCGAATTCATAAACGAAAAAAAATCGTTCTCCTTTTCGTTTTGCAGTACGCTGTTCGATGAGCGAAATTGATAATTGTAGTAGATTATTTGGAGATTCAAATGTCAAACCAAAAACGGAGGGGATGCTGTCATTCTGTCAAGAGAAATTAAAAGCTGACGCGATGGGAAACACGCCCTGTTGCCCTTACATAAACGAGACAGGGGCCCAATTCTGCGCAAGTGGAACAATATAATAATTTTCCGTGTAAACTTTCTTGTCACGCTCAAAATATGAGTGAGTTAATTAGCTTATCTGTGTACACGTGGAATCGCAAAATTTGAAGTGTTGTGTACACTTACTCTTTGCGGAATCGCTCATGTATGTCATTATGTATAGAATATCGAATATGACATCGTTCAAATGCGTAACGGGGTTAAATCACACGATCTTGGTGGCCAATTCATGTCACCTCTGCGAGAGAAACTCGCTTCCCTCATATCTTTCATGCAGGATTTCCATTGTTGGGTTCGCTATGTGGTACTGTTGGTCTTGCTTTACGTTGACGCTGCAAGGGCGTTGGTTTTGGCTGATTGTTCACTGAATCCGCTCAAATTTGGCCACCAAACTTTAGATAATCGACTTGGAAGGACAACCGTATGTAAACCGTGTATCGTTGCCCAAAAGATTTCGAAATTAAAATTTTATCATTTGGACTTGTAACTTGACACGGTTATTTGGCATCAGTAACTGAATAATAAACAACAAATTTGGCAGATGTTACCAAAACAACCACGGTGGCCAAGATTTACCTGCGCCTATTGAAAATCCCTTTAGATTAGATTTAATTAAATTAGCAAGATTTCCACGTTCGGGTTTTTACCTTAGGACAAGAAAAAATCTAGTTTTAAGGCTCTCTCAAACCAACGCGAATATTTCAGAACGACGACGAAACTTTCGCCTGTCTTAATTTATTTACATGGAGCTTAATGGGAGCACCCACACTGGCGCGATGCGAATCTTCGAACATTTAACAGTCTTCGCATATTCGGGCGAATGTTTCGCGTTGGTTTGGGACAGCCTTAAGGCTTCAGTTCCGGTGTCAGCGGATGTAAGCGAATATCACTCGTGCGAATTCGCAAGACTCATTCAAAATTTCGCAATACTATATGTTGTAAAGTTACCGCGAGTAAATTGTATGCACCGGAACCACAACATGATGAATACTTTTGAATGGCTTTAGCGAACTTTGCGAATTCGCGCGAGTAAAATTCGCCTGTACCGGAATCACAGCCTAAAGGCGATAAAACTTGTATGTGATACACATATTCGACAAATTTCCGTCCGACTTTTGCAATCTCTTTAGTGCTTTCTTGTTCTCAGAAATAGTTCAATAAATTCAATGTGACTGCGTGAAATAAACAATAAATACACACAAAAATTTGAATGCAACACCAAAAGAGAGTAGAAAGGGGTATCGTTAGGCAAAGATAGGAAGTTGTAAATGTTTAATGCGAGATTAAAAGATGCTTTGGAAGCATCGCCGCCTTAAACGCGTTTATTGTATTCATAGCAGCTGATTTCAAAACAAAGATTTAGGAATATTTGAATACTCAAATAATGGGTGATTTTTTAAGAGGTTTAGAACTTTTTTTAAAAAAAAAACACAAAAAATTCGAAAAAATGAATGAAATATTTATTTGACTCGATAGTTTGAACCTTGCAATTTAATGTTTAAAGATAATTTCATGCAAATGTTGACCGCGGCTTCGTCTCAGGTAGCCCATCCGCTGAGTCCAATTTTGGCATACTCTTTCACACATATCGGCCGGTATCTCACGAATGAATGCATGGATGTTGGCTTCCAGTGCGTCAATTGAAGCGGGCTTGCCCCTATAGACATAAGCCTTTACATACCCCTACAAAAAATGATCTAATGGTGTCAAATCGCACGATCTAGGCGGCCAATTGACCGGCCCGAAACGTGAAATTAACTGATCACCAAACTCGCCTCGCAATTGCGCCATTGTTTCGCGTGCTGTGTGGCATTTGGCACCGTCTTGTTGAAACCACATATCATGCAAGTCAAGAACTTCCATTTCGGGCAAAAAAAAGTTTGTTATCATCGCTCGGTAGCGTTCACCATTGACAGTAACGCTGCGATTCGCATCATCTTTGAAGAAATAGGCCCAATAATGCCGCCGGCCCATAAACCGCACCAAACAGTGGCTTTTTCGGGATGCATTGGTAGCTGTTGCAATGCTTCTGGCTGATCTTCACTCCAAATGCGGCAATTTTGCTTATTTACGTACCCATTCAACCAAAAATGAGCCTCATCGCTGAACACAATTTTTCGATAAAAAAGCGGATCCTCGGCCAGCTTTCCAAGAGCCCATTCACCAAAAATTCGGCGTTGTGGTAGGTCGGCTGGCTTTAGTTCTTGCACCAGCTGTATCTTAAAAGGCTTTACGCCCAAATCCTTCCGCAAAATTTTCCACGTAGTGCTGTAACAAAGGCCTAACTGCTGGGAACGGCGCCGAATCGACATTTCGCGGTCTTCTGTCACACTAGCTGATACGGCCGCAATATTTTCTTCACTACGCACAGTACGTACACGTGTTGGTGGTTTAATGTCCAACAAAGTAAATTTGGTGCGAAATTTGGTCACAATCTTCCGAATAGACTGCTCAGAAGGTCGAGAATGCCGATCATAAAATGGAAGCAGCGCGCGATGAACATTTCGAACCGAGCACGAATTTTGATAGTAAAATTCAATAATTTGCAAGCGTTGTTCATTTGTAAGACGATCCATGGTTAAATTGCAAACCAAACTGAAGCTGTTTGACAGTGACACAAGGTACTAAACACACGTCAGCTGTCAAAACCAGTGTTGCCAAAACCAAACCAGCTAAAAAATCACCCTTTATATAGTTAACAATTTACTACCTTTAAAGCTTTTTACTAAAATGTTCTTAGTTTTAAACAATTTTTAAATAGTAGTATAGTATATTATAGTTTTCTGAATACAGTCCAGCTGAACACACCTAAAACAGCGACAGTTCGTGCAAAGAAGTAAGCAAACATACCTTTTTTACATTTTGTATTGTCAAAATGACATATGGAGTTAGTATGACACTAAAAAGATAAAATTGCCATTTGGTGAATTTAACTTTGGTAAAATGTTTTGTAAAAAGAAAGTCGTCATTTTAACTTAGCATCATACTAAAAATCCTTTAACTCAATACTAAATCGTCTAAAATTTACCGCCATTTTTTTAGCATATTTTCGACTTCAGCAAATACGTACAACTGAGCTATGCAACCATAAAATTTGTATTATCGTGCATGTGCCAGCTTCAGATTATATTTTACCAGCACGATTGTTAAAGGACCATACAAAAAAAGTTCAAATTGAAAAGAAGAAGAAAGTATGAATAATGTACGTAAGGTAACACGGGCGTAGGTATATCACAATCACAAACGTATAAAATAATTGATGTAAGATGCGACTTCATATAGATAAAACAATACATATATTACAGGGAATTCGATCCAACTCAAAGTGAATGCCTTACGGTCGTCGTCGGCATCAGTTTCTGCTGCTGCACCAGTGCGATAATATTTTCAATTTCACTTGAGATACCGCGAATAGTAGTCGTATAAGCTACAAATCAGAGCGGCATAAACGTATGTATGTAGAGCCTAGCCAAGCTGATGTTGCAATAAAAGGTTGAATGGATTTCTATGCCACAAAAACGATGATATGCGGGACGGGATGTTGAGATGGTGATGTGAGAGTGTATACCATTTCATTCCGGTGTAATGATGGTTATGTTTTAAGTCAAATTTATGTGATGATTATGGTGATGATGATGGTATATGACAAGGATTTCGAATTTCGATAACAACAACTATCAAGTTTTTTTTATATGTGTGAGTCGTACTGACTCTTCACTTTTATTTCCTGTTTCTGATGGTCTTTGTGGAAAAATGTGTATCTATTAGTTAAAAGATTGCAACAAACATTATTTTTGATTTTTTCATAAATTCGAAATGAGGGCATTCGATTTGGTTGTTTTGGTTTGTGGGTGAACAGTTTATGTATCAAGGATATGTTTTGAGTGATTAAAAATTTGTAATTCGCCTGGTTTCGAAATTTTAGCAGACATAATTTGCGTCATACGTCGTGTGCCTATATTAAAACTCACGGTTATTATAAATTTGTGGAAAAATATATCCATGCTAAAGAATTCCGCATATAAAAGTGCACAACTACGTCGCAGGTACTTGATCTTATATAGTTCAAGTGTGAGACTAAGGATAGAATCGAAGCTGGAATATCATCTCTTATGTATATCGATAAAGCACGAAAGTATAGAAATTCTGTTTTTGTAGTTCATTTAGAAGTTGTGGACAAAAGGTTGGCAGTTTTATGGGCTAAAGGATCTTAAAACCCAATATGTGGGATATTCGCAAAAAAAAACCATGCCATCTGACAGGTCTTAGCTACCTTCTAAAAGGTCAGCTAGTGTCAGTAATTGATTATGCAAACCATTGAGTTCTTTGGTCATAGAGATTTTTAGCACCTCAAAATATATAAAATAAAATTTGTAAAAAAGGTATGCCATCTGAGAGGCCTAAGTGACTTTATAAAAGATCAGTTAGTTTCAGAAATTGGTTAGCCGTAGGTTTTTTCTAGCTTATATCTTTTATAAGGTCACTTATACCTTCATCATGATATATATACATATTTTTTTGCGAATATCCCATAAATAAGGTGCTTACAATCTCTATGACTTTGAAATAACTTTAAAAAATTATTTAAAAAAAAAATGGCTGATCGATTTCTGAAAATATAATATAAGCATTGTCAGTAGGTACAGGGAAGATAGGCTGTTTGCCTCTCAGTCTGGTTACATTGGCTTGCATAACCCTGTCCCTCTTTAAAGCTCTCACAGGGTTTCCGTAGTTTAAATTTTTAAATAACACTTCACAATTTAAATACACAGCTTCATAAATTTTGTCTCAATAGCTACAAATCCCAAAAGTTCCTTAATAAAATCAACAACAACATCTTGAACTTACTTACAATTGGGAAAAGTGACTCTATTTGTATGTGAGCACAATTTCAAATCACACGTAAATGACGGCTCACGAGTGCGCACGGTTGTTCCTCAGTATCCTCTCAGCAGTTGGGTAGATCAATCAAAGTGGAGTGTACTACTTTTTGCGATGATTACAACAACAATTTGCATACGTAAGTCAGTGGCTTGCTAATTGTTTTATCGGCATTTTGCCCAATTTAGTGTCGTTAGCGTGCATCAGTAGCCACTGCTTTGTAAAAAGCTTGCCCATAAGCCCTGTACCTACTGACAATTTTTGTTGAACAGAGTACCTATAGTTGACCTTTTTAGACCGATTATTGGCCTCTTAGATGACATACTTTTTGGCGAATATCCCACATATGGATTGCAAATATCCCATATATATGGTGATAAGATCTCATGAATGAATAATATTTGGGTAATTTCATTACATAGCCAGTGCTATGGACTCTATAGAGAGCGCTAATTAATTATATAACTAAAATTCCTAATTTTTCACTATATGGACCAAATAAAAAAATGTTCTCATTCAATTGTACTGAGATTTATTCCCATTCAATGCACCTGTTGCCCTGCATTGTATTTAATTTTGAAGTTTTGCAGCTTGAGAAGACAATACTAGTGTATCGTGTATGCCGAAAAAATACATAGAAGCTTAATTTGTCTGCCATTTTAAAATTGAGACATTTTCCAACTAATCACATTAATATAAATAAAAAAATTAAATTAACTCAACTACACCTTTCTATTTTTTATTTTGGGGATGTCATAAAACATATTATGCAAATTACTAATATCTACAATAAAAAAAAAAAAAACCTAGACACAACTTAATGGGGCGCGCACATACAAAATTAGATGTCAAAAAAAGAAGTTAAAACCTTTCGAATCTTGCGTGTTTCTTAAACATATTTTATTTATTTTTTTTTTGTTTTTTTTTTCGTTTTAGTTTTCACTTAATTTTACCTTCATATTATGGTTTCCGATGGAAATTGGGCTTAATTTAGACTTATCAAATAAACAAAAAAAAAATTTCATGCTGTTTGAAATTCGTGTTTAACACAATGCGAGTTTGTAACAAAACTCATTAGGCATTTTTAATTGGGGGAAAATTATTATTTTTGTCAGACGAAAGCATATTCATATATGTATGTATATGTATGTATGTATACCAAAAATCTACATTATATGTTATTTTTATGTTCTCATAATTAAAATCGATTAAATCTTTTTTTTCAAACATTCCGACATAATAATAATTTATTTTTTGAACCTATATGCCACACCTCAGAGGTAGATGTATAATATACATAATAAAATATAGAAGAATTTTGATGAGACAAAAAAAAGTAATAGGTGATCAAGTCCATAAAGTTCTTGAAGGTTTTCTTAAATCGAATCAATTCAACAACGTGTAGATATACATATGCATTAATATAAATACCAAAATTTGTCCAAAACCTAGGTTTGGCCGATTTGACAAAGGATTTACAGAGCTGTAAATCTGTAAATTTCAAAATTTGCACAGTGTCTATTAGAAAAAAATATTTTTAAAATTGTTTCCAATATTATTAGACCAATAAAATAATGTAACACTATACTCTGTCCAACAAAAATAGGCAGTACACGTCTTATGGGAAAACTTTTTTCAAAATCAGTAGTAGTAGTGAAATAACTCCTCTACAAAAAGTTTTTGTCCGCCCGTGAATTTCCAATAGCATCTGACACAGACCGAACGTCCTGTTCAAAGCACATCTGAATCTGAGTGTGCACTGAATTGCTGTGGCGAATGGCGATTGGCTGCAGCTTGCTGTGCATTCAGAGTTACCCTCGTCCACAGATTAGCTACGTGAAGATGAGAATCCCCGGCAGCCATTTTAATTTGCCTACAAGCTTGAACTGTCAAATATCAGATAAAAAATGAGAATGTGTGTATAAAAACCTCACACATAGACAGTAGGGATCTTCACACACCGGGTTAAATTGTTGTTGCAATTCACATTTCACATCTATTCATCGCCACGGGAAGAAATTACAAATACAACAATGTAAACAAATGGGTTTTGGAGGGTGAAACGTACGAAACATTCTCATCTTCATTTAGCTAATCTGTGCCCTCGTCCATTTGGTAATTCGTTCAGCTTTTTATCCTTGAGTTTCTGTTAAGGTGCTTTTGATTTGCGAGCTTTAAGAAAAAGCTTTTAATGATGAGTGTTACTACGACAACCCTGTGAAAGCTTTAATGAAGAAAAGATTTATGCAATCCCCTGCAGCCAGAATTAGAGGCAAACGCCCTATCTTGCCTACGCTGCCAATTTTTGTTGGACAGAGTATAGTATTTTATTTTGTCACATTTTAGCTCGCTCTATAGGGCAAGTATTGATTATGTCATTCCTAAGAGGAGAAATTCGATGTTTTGGTTTAAATCATCTAGTACGTAACTGCCATACAAATATTTTGTTTTTTTTTTTGTTCTCTCGAAAACGGCTTCAGCGATTTTAATAAAACTTCATGTCTGTAATCAGCAAAGTATTTATAATTGTAAGAAAACTGTGTTTTAGGTTTTTGGTAAGAATTCATAAAACTAACGAAAATAGGCATTTCACGTTTTTTGTGAAAATCGTCTTATGTTTGGGTTATTCGCATATATATATATTTTTGATGGTTGGAGTGATTTTTTTTATTATTTTGTAACCTGGTCATTCTTAATAGTCTTAACAATATTGTTAAGGCTGTTCTTTTTAGACGTGTGGTTTTCAAGAAGAAATAAAACGCATATAATTTAATGTTATGGCCAAGAATTTAGCTTTATTATAAAGATAAGGGTTCGTCATTATGTTTTAATAATGATTTCGGGCAAGTGGCCACCGTGGCTGGCTCGAATTAATTCCAGCCGAGAGGCCCAATTTTCGACAGCTCCAATTGTTGCGCGCGATGGCGGATGGATTCATTCGGGTCTTCTTCGATACTCTGCTCCACAGCAGCAATAGCGTCTTCAGTGCGCACTGTACGGCGGCGTCTCTGAGGATGCGCATTATCCACTAGAGTAAAAGTGATGCGAAACCGATCCATGGTTCCTCGAATTTATGCAATTTTTCGATTATTTCGACCGAATGTTGGACGCAGCCTGCGATGCATCAGCCGAACCGACCCATTATTTTGGTAATAAATTCTCACGATTGTAAAACGTTGTTCAGGGTGTAAATCTATTGATTATGAAATGGCAAACCAAACTGAGCATAAATCAAGTGACAGCTGTCAAAAAGACCGACTCAGAAAAAAGTATTGCCAGATTTAAAACCACACGTCTAAAAAAACACCCTTTATTTAAGAATTTTGAAAAACATTTTGCTTTCAACAAAAACAAATTTAATTTTTTTTGATATTTACTCGTTAAAGATATCATAACATCTTGCATCTTCAGTGTGTGACTAGATACAGTTGTTAACTACAAGAACAAGCTCGTGCGATCCAGTCGTGTATATTTTTTTCTCTTAAAATCAAATTACATAATCTCTTAGGTAGAAAACTTTTTTTTTTTTTAAATTAAATGTTGAGATGCAATCAGTTCTAAAATATATGACACACACAACATGCGTTCAGTTCATTTGCTTCTTTATAAAACATGCGTGGTGTGGCGCCCCAGCATGCGTGAAAAAATGTATTCATCTGACCATCATTCCACACCATGTGATGTGCACCTACATGCCTACATCACACATTCATTTTTGAATTGGAGTGTGTTGTGTGTTCCATTCCACTGAAATCTTTAATCATCGCATCCGTTTACCGCCGGCCGTGCTGCCATGTTAACTGCAAAGATAAATAAAAACCGACACAAAACACAATCCCGACAAAATCGTGTAAACAATTTTAATTCCGCCCTCAGCCAGCGCAGTTTATCACAAATTCTTGAATATAGAATGAGAATTCCGCCTCCAGGGAAGATCCAAAAATGAAATCGAAAGGGAATACAAAAGATATTTTAATGCCATTTGAGTAAAAAAAAAAAAAATAAATAAATAAAAAAAAAAAAAAATACAGAATACTGAAAACAAGGACGAGCGCAATAGCTATAGGTAGGTATCAAAAGAACAATACAAATAAAGTTCATCGAGGCCAAGCCATCGACATTTAGTATTCAGATCTTGTGTCAATTGAATAATTTGTTCCTCAGACGGAATATAGATTTGTACACACAGCATAACATAATGGTTCTGGCAATGTCGCAGTTTCCGATGCTCCGTAGGTTTTATGGAGGTCATAGGGCATAGACGAATTTGGAAAACTGGGATAGTGAGATGGACAACGTGTCTCGGACATAAATATTAAACATTAGGTATACCTTAATATTTTCTTTTAGTATGAATAAATCAAATTAGCTGAATGTTGAATACCTATACATATGTATGTAAATTAAAATGAAATTGGAAAAACTTCAATGTTGAGATTCTGCAACGGAATTTGATTGAATTAGGTACATGAGCATAGGTATAGAGCTAAAACAGCTAGACGAATTTGTTTTTTTTTTTTAACATTTTACAGCATTTGTTAGGAAACTATGCAGGAAGGTTAAATTTAAAAGAGTGACTCTAGACATGCCAATTATAACAGTTTTTATTTACAAAAGTAGTGTTTATGCGGCCCCGTAAGTCCAGGGCCCTCCGCCGGTGAGCATACTTCTGACACTCATGTTTTTTTTTATTTTACACAAGTCTTGCGCGGCGCGTTAACGCATCACGCCCACTTTTCATGGCTATGAACTATTATTGCTGTTATAAATCGGCATTTCTCTGGTCTCGTCCTTAATTTAAATTCATCAACTCCTTGCAGGCTATCTTGAAATTAAGTTGGACTTGATTTTCCTACATTAAATCTGTATACCTATTTTGGCTCCGGGATATTAACACTCCACTTGGCTCAAAAAAGGTCAACAAGCTTCAGAAAATGATATGAAAAAAAGCAATAAAAGTTGCATGCAATAAAAGTTGCAGCAGTAAAAGTTGCATGCAATAAAAGTTGCAGCAATAAAATTTGCAGCAAGAAAAGTTGCATGCAATAAAAGTTTCAGAAGAAAAGTTGCAGCAGAAAAAGTTGCTGCAGCAATAAAAGTTGCAGCAGTAGACAAAAGTTGCAGCAAGAAAAGTTGCAGAAAGAAAAGTTTCAGCAAGAAAAGTTGCAGCAAGAAAAGTTGCATGCAATAAACGTTTCAGAAAGAAAAGTTGCAGCAGTAAAAGTTACAGCAGTAAAAGTTGCAGCGGTAAAAGTTGCAGCAAGAAAAGTTGCAGCAATAAAAGTTGCAGCACGAAAAGTTGCAGTAATAAAAGTAAATATCACATAGGGTGGCGGTTTATTTCCTGAATGACTATTAAAAAGTGCGGAGTGCAAAGATTATGAATTCTTTACCGACTGTGAAGTGCGGAGTTACTCCTTTCTTTGCTCCCAAAAAAAAGTCATGAGCAATTTATTAAAAAAAAAAAATTTAAATCTTTTATTTTTCAATTAAATCTTTGTTTTTGAATTTATTTTATTGGTTTTTGGTAAACTTTTTTTTTGCTTTTAACGTTATTCACTACTTAGTTTTATCATAGGTATATGAACCTATTTCACCAAACTAAAGGCTTACCATCACATTTATGTCTATTTTGTAGGAAATTGTTGCACAGAGATATAGGTAGGTATACACTTATACAGTATTTGAACTCTGATGTACTCGTATATTCATATGCATAGGTACCTATGTAGGTACCTACCTATACCTACTCCTAGATGAAAAAAAACTTAAGGCAACTGAATACATATTTCTCTTATAGCAACAGCTCTTATATATAACGATGCACTCTGGCCATGACCAATCTGCCCTTTCATAACTATCTACCTACCTATACACAAAGCTTTTAAGAAAATCATCAAAATTGTAAAAAAAAAAAAAACAGGCAACGAAACATCAGTTTTTCTCTTCCTTAAACCAAAACATTTAAATTTCCAACGAGAAATATACATAACTATGTACCTACCCAACCCACCCCACTCACTATAACTACAATCATTAAGAATACCAAAACACTTTTCAAGCAACTCCTGGGTTCATTAAAGATCTAACTCAAGGTAAAACAAGTGGAATGGGGGTAAGTATATTGTATGCAGACATTAAAACCATTCAAGGAACATGAACACAAAAATTCCACCCCATCACTGTAGTTGTGTAGTGCTGGTGCGCGACGAGCAGAAAAACGGAATCCCTAATTACTGGCTCCTTGTTTATTAGCTTTCAACTCAAAAAGAAAACTGGAATACCTACCTACAATATCACAACAAAAACATCGTAATGTTTATAAGAATATACTTATGTATATGTACCTAGCCCCCTGCCTTTAAACATAGTTATATACACTCCGGTTCTGCTGTTAGACTGTGGAAGGAAATAAAAAAGCAACAGTATAGCCTTTGAACTTTATGAGGCTTATAACTATACATAGGTATAGGAGTAAGTTTTATTTTTTTCTATTAACATGTCCACAGGAAAATGCCAAACATATCAACATGAATAAAAAACACATAGCGTCACATACAGTTGGGTATATGTCAATGGTTAGTGCAGAAAAGGATTGAATTATATCCTTTGCAAGGCAGTGAGCGGGGGTAGAGAGGGTGTTTTCCAATTCTAATGAAATTCACCCTACAACTACTGGTAGTAGATATACTGCATGCTAATGAGTTTGTTCGCTTGTCCGGTTTCCCTTTTTATAAATATATTAATTTAAATTCCTTTTTTTCACCCTTTGATATCCTTATACTCACCCGTCGACGCCGGCGGGCCGACCGACCGTCCATTGCCATATCGTTGCCATCAGTTTGGGTGAGGGCCGGGCCGCAACAAAGTGAAGGACGAGGATGGTTTGGTTAGTTGATGGTCATGCCATGAATGAAGGAATGTTTATGTTTGCCGGCATGTCCTGAATGTTATTTTATGGTCACAACTCACAACATATTCAATACAAACACAGACACTGCGATTTATTTATGCTTGTATATATGAATTAACGTACCTACTATATAGTAGTAGCTATGCTCTTAGTTCAGCTAGATATTTTTCTAGAGCGAGGCAGCAAGGATTTGGAAAATAGGAATACCAAAGCGCAATGAAAAACAGGGTCGCATTTAAATTTGTTAATCCTGGTCGATAGTTAGTCTAAGTGTACTTCCCAATATATAAAAGTTTTTCGCTATGAGAAATGGACGAGACTAGAAACATGCCAATTTATAACAGTTATAACAGTTTTTCGCCATTAACGGTAGGCGTGAGTTAACGCGCTTCGCACGAATTAAAAAAAAAAAAACTCTAGGTGATGCCTGAAGTATGACCACAGGCGGAGGGCCCTGCTGGGCCACATAAATAGTACTTTCATAAACCAAAACTGTTATAATTGGCATGTCTAGAGTCACTTCCATTAAAAATATTATATTTTTAAGGATGAGACTATACCTAGAGAAATAACAGTTAAAAAAATGAAATTATCTACGCATTTCGCATGGCTATGGTTGATCAAAATATATGCCCACAAACGGAGGGCTCTATCCCTGAAGGGCGCATACGCAGTAATTTTATAAACAAAACTGTTACAAATATTAGCATGTGTGGAGTCCCTTCGAATTGTTAAAGTGCTTCGGGTGGCTAAAACATTTAGTCTCTAATGAAATGTACTGTTTATGCAGCCCCGCAGGCCCAGGCCCCTCCACCGCTCGGCATAATTTGGGCGATATACTGTTATGTATTGGCATAGGTATGTATGTCTTTCATTTCGTCAATTAAATAAGGGAGAGACTAGACAAATTTGCCATTAAAAACGAGAACGAGACTAGGGAAATGCCAGTTTATAACAGTTATAACAGTTTTTCACCATTAAAAGTACGAAATATTCAACGCACTTTCAGCGGCTAAAAGAAACTCTGGGTGCCAGGAAGTAGGCTTGTAGCCTCATCAGCGCATTATACCCTTAGATCCGCGTAAACAGTATTTTTATAAAAAAATAAAAAAACTGTTATAAATTCGTATAAATCTAAATTATTTTTCATTAAAAATACGAAATATTTAACGCGCTTCGTGTGACCTGAAAAAAAACTCTGGGTGCTTGAAGTAAAGTATGCGAACCGGTAGAGGGCCCTGGCCCTGCGGTCCCCATAAACAGTATAGGTATGCTTTTATAAACAAAATTGTTATAAATTGGCCTGTCAAGAGTCACATCCTTAACTAAAACAACTGAACAAGAATTGGCAGACAACTACGTTTATAGCTACAGATTAGTGAGTTTTATCAAATATTTTAAGCCTCTAGCTTATCGAATCCACCCCTGAAACTTGCCAAATGACCTCGAATGCTAAATCATTTGGTGAATGCATTATGTCAGTTGGCGTGGTGATTCTTTGTTGGTTAAATACCGACACGGTCTTTCAAACCATATTCAAAGGGTTTATACATAGGTACCTACATCGAGTGCTTTTTTTTGTTTCTCTGGTAATTTGTGGATTTTTTTTCCAACATGAAGGTGAATTCTAAATGAATGTAGTTTCATCTGTAAGAAGAAAAATGTGTTGAATCACCACAGGAATTTCCCTCGAACTACATATATATACGTATATACATAAGTGCGAAAGAGGTTTTTGGTTACAGGCAGGTAGGAGCTAGGTTAAATATTTTTACGAAAGTAAATATTTCCCTCTACAATAGTCGTCGTTCTTATTCTGAGGTTAAAACCATGAACTTTACCCGAAATGTAGGTAGGTAGGTACCTATCTATACATAGGTATCTACCTATAGTCCAAAAATGAAATTCAATTTTATATGGTTAAGCTAACGCTATGATGACCTTTTGTGAAAGATATTTTAAGTGTTTTTGCTTCAAGAAAATAGTTCCTTTTTTGGGGGATTTTATATTAAACAAATAAAAAACACCCCGCTCTTAAATCGGGAAGAATCTTACTTGTGGTCAATGGTTCTTATGTACTTTATGTGAGGGAAGTCATTTTCAGAAGGAAATGGCTGCAGTACCTATAAATATTCAATTAAATGCAAATTTTAAGAATGGGAATTGTAAAAGAGAAAAATGAATGAACGAGTCGAATAAAATACTGTTTTTCACCAAGGAATGTAGGTAGGTACCTAGCTATATACACTCTAAAGCTGGTGGATATATTTTGTGTGCAGCGAAATATTGTAAACGGGTAGGTACCTATATCTTAAATGAGTTTGAAGTGAACTTTAAAAACCTTAGTTGACCATATAGTTTTAAAATACTAGGTATTGATGCAAGTTTCAAATGTAAGTCAGTTTGTGAAGACTACAAAGCAAATTGTTCCTACACCACCTTTTTATAAGGCAAAAACCTCATTCAACTGGAATATTTGTGTTAAAAAAAATCACATAATCATATTTGGAGAGATCAGTGAGAATATGAAGGCGACAAGCAAAATTAAGTTGTGAATATTTCCAGAGATCAAACTACAGTAGTCCCTCGATAATGTGAACTAATTAAAACAATGTTTCAACACAACTCGCAAGACACACTGTCTGGCATGCAGCTGCATTAAAAAACCTTGTAATAAAGGGTTTTCCAATAAGAGGTGTTATTTTGAATAGCCCGCTATTTCGGTAGTTGTCACTTTTGAAGCTGTCATTTTTTGACATTTAGAAACTACGCCATTAATAAAAATGGAACGATACACGCTTCAACAACGCATTGAAATTATTAAAATTCACTATAAAAATGGTGAAAATTTGGCAGAGACGGTGAAGCACCTTGTCGGACCGCAATACAGAAATTGGTGGACAAATTCGAGCTGTTAGGACAAGTTAGTGATGTGAAGAATAAAACCCGTGCACGTCGCTCAAGAACAACTGAGAATATTGCTGTTGTAGCCCAAAGTGTTAAAGAAACCCCATGTTTGTCCATTCATCGTCGTTCTTTGGAATTAGGCATTCCACAAAAGTCATTACACCGTATTTTGCATAAAGACTTGGGTCTTAAGGCTTATAAAGTTCAGTTAACACAAGAACTCAAGCCGGCTGATCATCAACAACGTCGTGTCTTTGCTGATTGGGTCCTTGAAATGCATGAAAATGATCCGGAATTCCATCGAAAAATCATCTTGACTGATGAGGCCCATTTCCACCTCGGAGGCTACGTCAACAAGCAAAACTGTCGCATCTGGGGCTCGGAAAACCCAAGAGTTATTGTTGAAAAGCCTCTCCATCCTCAACGCGTGACTGTTTGGTGCGGTTTATGGTCCGGCGGGGTCATTGGACCTTACTTTTTCGAAAATGAGGCTGGAGCAACAGTTACGGTCAATGGATTGCGCTATCGAGAGATGATTAATGATTTTTTATGGCCGGAATTGGATGGTATTGATCTGGACAACGTTTACTTTCTACAAGACGGCGCTACCTGCCACACAAGCAATGAAACCATCGATCTTTTACGGGAAAAGTTTCCGGACCGTGTTATCTCTCGAAGAGGTGATCACAATTGGCCACCAAGATCTTGTGATTTAACACCTTGCAACTTCTTCCTTTGGGCCACGTGAAAGATAAGGTCTACGCCAACAGCCCAGCGTCGATTCAAGACCTCAAAGATGGAATTCGTGAGGCTATCGAGGACATAGGGCAGCCACTTTGCGATTTGTTTATGGAAAATTTCATGAAAAGGATATGGTCCTATAAGCGTGGTCGTGGCGGCCATTTGGCTGATGTTGTGTTCGATTATTAACGGCATACCTTCCTCTTTATAATGGAATAAGCATCCGATCATTTATCTCAAAAAATGCCATTTTGCTTTGAATATCAAAATAACACCTCTTATTGGAAAACCCTTTATGCCTAGATAAATAACAGTTAACTAGTCCCTAATATTGCACGCAAAACTAACAAGAGAAAAAAGAGAAATATACAAACTTTTACAAAGTAAATTCACATTTTACAGTTCCAAAATATCAGAAGTTCACATTTTAGAGATCACAATGCAAAGTTTTGGCGGTTTATATTTAAGAGAAATTCACACTATCGAGGGACTACTGTATTACAGTACACATATTAATAATAATAATAATATATTGCAAATTTAATTTGTATCGAAACATTTACCAATGGAATCAAAGTCACCAAAAGTTAAGGTACCTATCCAATCCATAAGTCTCTTTAAATCTTCCTTTAAGGTATTAAATTTATTATTTATACCTACTATACCTATACCTACCTACATTTAAATTGAATTCAACCGAATAATAAAACATCCCCTTCTTTTTATATGTAGGTACCTATAATCTGATGTGGCCTTGTTGTCTGGCTGTTTATTGATGTGCAGAAAATATAAGATAATTTGATTTTCCACAAACTCAACTTCACGCATCAACTTCAACATCAGTATAAAAAAGTAAATATGTATTTAAATTATTTCTACAGTTCTCATGATGCTATGGTAACGTTCTGTCTGTGAAAAAAAAGTTAAAGGATTCTTAAAAAAAAAATAAAGCACATTCAAATGCTAATGAGAAATTTGAATGCAAATAAAATAAAATTTCTGCGAACCACAACAGAACAGATGACAAACGGCGCACTTTCTTAGAAATACATATAGTTTATTAATTTATCCTTTTTAATTTTCTTTCAGGTGGGAATAATACGCTAAACATTTTCTTCGCGGAATTTGAATAACAAAAAATTAAATAGGTTTCCCTTGTTGTCGTACATAGGTAGATACATATCTAAATGTTTTTTTTATTCTTTTTAATTTAAGGTTCGGTTCTTCCTCCCCACATCAGAACACCAATATCGCTTCCTCTCAAATTACGCCCTATTTCATAGCTTTTCTGCACTAACTTTCTATAGGTTTTACTCAATATGAATTCCAAGAATAGTTATGTGGTTTTCCAAACAACCAAAAAAATTGATTGTTATGGGGGTCAACTTAATCTTTTTCTGATTTTACGTTCCTAACAACCAAAAAAATAGATTTTTTTCGTGGTCTGTTTTTTTTTCTCGATTGATCTTTCAAATCTCGATTTATTGGCAGATTTACACATACTTTCACACACACTTGCACACAAACCAAATTGACATTTCTAAACGTCGTCCTCTCCTCGTCAGTTTAAATTCGTTTTGGCCTTTCGCTAGCATTGTTTTCTTTTGATAAGGCATTTGTTTAGTAAAATAAATTCAAATAATGAAGTTTAATTAGTGATTTTTGTCTTTATTGTCCTCATTACCGTTAACCATTGACTTCTTGAGTTCGGAGTCAATTAGTGATTAAATTGGATAAATGTTTCATATGGAATGAGAGGCATTGTGGAAACATGTGGGTTAGTCCATTGTTTTTTGTGAAAATAAAATTATTTTTATTAAAATTCCATAGTAATCCTTATGTAGTGACCTTGTTTCATCTTCATTGTCTTCTTCCTCACCATCGACCGATAGCTTCTCCTTTGATTTGGATTTTGGATGGACGGGATTCCTGTGGATATATGGATCCGACCGATGGCCAAATCATGTTATAAAGCAGTGATAGTATACCAACCAAATAAAATTCCTGCTAGGGAACAAAAAATTCCCTTATTTGTATTCTATTTTTTGATTTCAATTTGATTGAACAAAATAATGTACAATATCACATTCATTTAAATGAAGTCAAGAAAAGAATGCGTAAATCTTTTCTTTCTTATATTTTGTCATAATTTTGGCCTCAGGATATTAATAACTTCAAGGTTAAAAGTCAGTCCCACTTTGGGTTTTTTCTTATGAAACAAATCAATAAAGGCTCCCAAACCGGCGCGAATATGCGACGACTGAAGAATGTTCAAAGATTTGCATAGCGCCAGTGTGGGTTCTCTCATTAATCTCCATTTCAATAAATTAAGACAGGTGAAAGTATTCACGTAGTTGAAATTAATTATAATTTAAACACAAAAATGTTCTTTTATAATTTGAAAAAAAAAAAAAAAACCTTTTGTAAGAATTTTTTCTTACGCATTTTTTCACCAGTTTCGTCAAGAAAATAAAGCCAAATATATAATATTTTTGTATTAAAGAAAAAACTGTTTCCTAGGAAAAAAATACTTGTAGGAATTTTTCCCTACATATACTATCACTACTTACATCAGTAAACACAGACAAATCACCTACACCTTTACAAAAAAAGGATCAATCGCGATTCGTTCTAGTTACCACGATTGATCTGGAATCTGACCCCCAAATCTGAAATGGTTGACTGGAAAACCACATTAGATACTTCGAAATTCATCCATTCCAAGTTATCCTTACAGATAAGTCAGCATAGCTCTTTCCCTTTCTTTGTTTCTGCTCTATGCATGCATAATGCACATTGCACAAAGTCAAATGGCATTTCTAGATTTTTTTTCAGTTTTCAAAGTCAAAGGCTTTGTAGCTATTTGGATTTTTGTTTTTATATTTTTCAGGCTACTTTCAAATTTGCTACTCTCTCTCTCTCCCTGACGCACGTGCCAAAAGCAAAACAAATGACAGCATACAGCAATTATCATATCCTTCTTTTCGTGGTGCCAATGCGATGCCGTGATAAAAAGGGAATGCCCAGGGGAAAAAATATGAAGGCTACAGTAAGACTGAGATTTTTTGGACAAGATTCATAAGAAATATTTTGTGTTAGTCAGCATTCAATGCATAAACAGTAGGTACCGTATGTACAGCATGTCTATATAGTCATATCCAGATTATAAACTCAAAGAGTGTGTTCGCTGAAATTTGCCGAGTTCGTTGTTATTATGAATTACAAGAATCTTAAGAATGTAGTTTTAGTGCAATATCCGCCCACTTGCACGCCAAAATTTATTAGATTTGAATTTTCTCCTCATTTAACGTCACAAATTTCTATTTTAAGTGAGGGCTTGACATGAGGATTTTTTTGGAAAATCCGCGAACCGTCACGACTACTTTTACAAGGTGGAGCAAAAGTTATTGTCACCCGATGTCCTTTGGCTGTAATTTTTTTCATGAATGAAAAACTTTGGTTCTACTTTTGGATTATACCTACCTATATTTATTTGATATCTTCATATTTTTACTTTCTCTCTAGGGCAAGTATTGGTTTCGTGTAAAAAAAAATTGGTTTCCACAAGCCGTCTGTCGCGTCGCACAGTGGGATCTTGCCTAAGAAGAAGCGGCGAGAAGTAATTTTTTTTAAGTGTAACAAATTTCAATTAAAATAACTATTTCGATTAACCGATATTATGCCTCCCATGATTCAAGTATTTTTTTTTAGTCAGTGGTTTCATCACTATACCATTCGGCATCAAAGTTGACAGTTTAGTTAAAATTTTGTTCTGTGTTAAACTAACCGAAATAAGTGGCCTATATTGTGATACAAAAATTATATTGAAAATTTATTGTTAATACAAAAATTTTACATAGAATTTTTTCTTAAATAGCATTAGTTTTAACTCGATTATGTAGTAAATTTGTAAAAAAAAAAAAATATCAGTTCTGTAAAAAAACAATAAAACATTTTTACATAACAGTACTTTTTGATCAGGCAAAAACTAAAAATAGATTTAAAGTGTTTTTCTTGGTTAAATAGATTTTTAATTCGAAACTGAAGTTAAAAGTAAAAAATGTTTGCCTAAAATATTTTTTTTTTAATTGTTTGTGTTCAAAAGTATGCAAAATATTAAAACATTTTCATTATGTGAAAGTGCTCAACATGCAGTTTTTCTCTTGCAAAACGCAGTACCTCTGCGAAATCTTGTAAATGTAAATTTAGAACTATATTGACAAACAAAAATTGAATATATTGAGACATTTTTAATGACAAGAACAAACTGTACTGAAAATCATGTGTCAGAGCTATAAGAAAAGAATTTATACAGTTTAAAGAAGAATGCCGAAAAATGTATGGGCGAAAAACCCAGAGCGGATTAAAATAAAATATATATGAATTGAAAGGGTATTTATTGTAGATAACACATATGACATTGCTTTCTTTAAAAGTTATCCCCGGAGTTGACTTTAAAAATTTTATTTATTTTTATTAACAAAGTAAATTGGGCAATATAAATACGGGAAATGTAGCCAGGCGTTTTTTTTTTTCAAAAACTCTAAAAAATCGAGCGAAATAACCGGTATTGATGAAAATCTGATAAAAAAAATTTCATATAATTTTGCAGTGCTTATCAAGTGGATTTAGTATTGACGCTCCAAAATTTAAAATGTATTGTCTTGAGACTGCGAAGTTGTTTCTAATGCTCTATCCTTGGTATTATATGAGCACCTTAGTTCATAGAATTCTTATTCATGGACATGAAATAATTTCTTAAGGTATATTGTCCAATGGGTAATTGAGTGAATAAGTGTAATAAGGATTTTAAAATGTACAGAGAATATTTAAGTCGAAAAACATCTAGACAAGACACATTAATAGACATTTTGAACCGAATGTTAATATCTTCGTATCCATTTATTAGCAACCAGAGAGTTTGAAAACCTTCAAAAAAAATGTTTTTAGAGCTCGATTTAAACAACCACACGTAGACTGAAAATATTAACTACTTTTCGGACTCAGAATAGTAACTGTTGCACAAATAATTTGTTAACTAAACCAAACTTAGGTAAACGATATGTTTTTTTTTATTTTATTTTTTTTTTGTTTTTTTTTTCAGATATTAAATACATATTTAAAAATCACAATTATTTGTCTTCAATCAAAGTGTAGCTGTTGAAATGTTTCAAAAATTGTTACTTAATATAAGAATATTGAACTATAAAATGATATAAGAATAAAATAAGGAAAATTCACAAATGGCTTTTTATTCTGTTAATCCAAATTCCTCACTCTAATAGTATAGGAACACGAAAACATACCAACAAGCGTATTTAAAATTTTATAACGGGATTATCTCAAAAACCTGAAGTGCTGGAGTTTTTTTGACTTTGGATTCGAATTCAGTATACAAAAAAAACTTTCGAAAAGTATATTTTGCTTTAGACAACAATTTATAATTATGGCCGTTGATCAGGCATTTCTGCCCCACTGTGCGTCGGTCTGTGCGTCAGTACCTCCACTGTTATATTTAAGCTAGAGCCTAGATGGGTGGTGCAAATTGACATTTATTTTCACGGTGTCTTTTCAATACAATTGTTATCCAAAAGAGCAAGTTCGTGCGATACAGTCATGCATATTTTTTGGATATTACCTATATATAGCGGCCTGGCTAGAGAATTTAAAATACCTATTTCTTGAACTGAATGCGATGAATATATGTATCTACCTGCAAAAATATATTAAAATAAGACTGCAATGTAGAAATTCATGCAGTCTCATATTATAATAAATGTACGTTTTTGTGAAGTAAGTGAAGTGCACGCACACTTCCTGGGGGCGCAAACAAACGAAATGAAAAAAATAGAAAAAAAGTAAGTGATGGAAAAAGGAATGCATAAAAAACAGTATAACAAGCCCACAGACGAAAGCAAAGACATACCTACCAAGATTCCAAGATGGGTGAAAATGGAAAGGGTTAATACAAAAGCACCCTCATTGCAATCACCAGCCACCCACATCCCACATCCTATGGGTCTTTGTTGTTTTCTCCATTATTTTGTTCGTTTCTTTTTCTTTTGTTTTCTTTCTCAGCAAAGAACTTTTCTGACTGTGTGTGTATTATTTTCTCACAGCAACTGATGATAAATGTGTTGGGGAACATATACATATACAAATGTGGGGGTTTTTACTCTCCCTAACCCCAATTCACGTCGGTCGCTTCTCAAATTGCCTTTGCCTTAAAAGTTTCAAGTTTATTGTAGTAATTCTTTGTGGGAATTCTTTTTTTTTTTTATTTTTTTTTGTTGCTTTATTTTCTTGTTTTTCTTGCGTTGAAAACATTTTTCATTTCCTTTTTAGTTTTATTACTCTCTACTCTATACTATGTATATACCTATATGTGTGTTGTGTGTATTTTACTTGTTTTGTCTTTCCTTTAATATATATAGTGTGGTTTGCATAGCATTTTTGTTTTTTGGCTTAAAATGTTATGTATTTTTATTTCATTTAAAAACTCTGAGGGTTAAGACAAAATAAAAAAGGAATAAAAGAGAAACAGGAAACTTTGCAAACTAACGAAAGGAATATACAAATTTGTTCTTTTTGTTCTTCTTCCGCTGAGTTGAGATTTAAAGTTCTTTTACATTTTTTTTTTTTTTTTTTTTTAGTGTGTACATATGCATATTTTTTTTTTTTTTGAATTATTATTGTGTGAGCCTCGAGTGGCATTAAATTTAAATTCAAACATTCTTTTTAAATCAGCAAACTTATTACATGCCTATACCTAACTTATGATTTTGAAAACACAACGAAATAAGGTAGGTAGGTATACCTACCTAAGTACATATAATCGCCTATGGGGTTTTGAAGTGATGAGCCATGCATTCCGTCTAAAATTAAATTTTTCCTAAATTTTGGAAACATAGGTACCTTCCTAGGTATGTTCTTTTTCAAATTCTCAATAATAGTTTAACGATGAGTAGTGAGGTTTTTTGTAGTTATGACTTTATGAGTACCTCTACCTAACTAGAAAGCTTCTCTTCTTATATACCTACCTACCTACCTACCTACATTCGAGACAAATCATGTACCAAATTTTCAAGATTTTATATTATTATAGAACATGCATATACCTATCTAGGTAGGTATAATAAATCAGATAAAATGGTTATCTAAATAAATAAAAATGTAAATGTTGGTTTGTTCCTAATCGCTAATCTCTGAAAGTTCTTAACCGATTTCTTTGAAATTTTGGCACACTAGATATTATATAGTATACTATATATTAGCAATACAGGAACTTTATTCATCAGAAATAAATCTCAGTTTTATTGTCAAAAAATTGAGGAAAAAAAATACTATAAGTGAGCTGACAGCAAATTTTGGGTGGTAATATAACTTTTTAACCGAACCTAACTGGATTTTTGTGTGGACTTGTGTTGTCGATTTTTTGCTATGCATAACTATAAGAGGACTTCGCTCATACCTAAGTGAACTTTCATAACATGGGATCTTTCTGCGGCCCAAATATAAATTACCTTCAAACAGAGGTATGAAGTGAGGTATAATTTCGTATTTGCAATCAAAATATAAGATCTCCGAAAGTTTTTCATAGATTGCTTTGGAATTTTGACTCATCGGAACGTTGCATTCGCATTCGCACCCGTTTTTCTATAGGTCTTAAAAACAGCACCATCTGTTTGACGTAATAGCAAAGCACTCTCTACTGAGATCTCAGAAATCTCAATCAAAAGCGAAACAGGATTTCTCCATTTACTTAATCTCTTTCTGGCGGAGCAAAATATCCGAAATCTCATTTTTGAATTTTGATTTAGTTACTTCGTGATATTCGTGAGCGGAAGCATTGCTCTGAAATTTAATGAAGACAAAAAAGGTATGCATGTGTTGAGCCACCGGAAATATTAAACTTATTTAACTTGGGGTTTGCAAAACGTCAATTATTTATTTGCCTGTTTATTTATTGTTTGAATTGTTTTCTTAAAAAAAAAAACAAATTTAATTAAAAATGATGGATTCTTAAGGAGTTTTCCATTGGTAAAATATAAATCAATTTATTTTGATTAAGATCTGTTAAAATGCCGATTTTGGCCGTTTTTACCTTTTCATATTGGTACTAACACTAAAATAATTTACAGCAGTCAGTTTCCAAGGCGTTTTTTAATTTGGTTAATTTATTTCGGTTTTTAAAATTGTGCCCAAAAAACATTTTTGAGAAATAATCGTTCATAACAAGGGGAAGCGTTTTGAAATGAACCGGTCACTTCATCCATCTCATATTTTTCTTCTTAAATGCATCAAGAGATGAAGATTTTTTGAAATATTGACACAGAATCGTATTCCATTCGCCACGCAAAAAATCAATTTTTTAATTGAAATATGAATGTAGGTACCAATGGAAAACCCCATTACAAGACTACTTTTGCGTCGTGGCTTTTCTTCGAATTCTTCCTTGAAATTTCAGCCTGTGAGCTGTGCATAGGTCAGGTCCTTCACAGTTCACTAGCTAATCTGAATGACAAGCTCGCCACTATATAAGCCTTCTTCTTTTACTCTCAGAATAACATTTTGCTGAACTGTTAATAGGTATCTATCCTCAGAAATTGCTTGAACAGAAAATCACAAATAGGGGAAATTTGTAATTTGTAAATTTGTAGGCTGCAAAGCTTACCCACCATCATATTAGTATTAAAGGTTTGAATGAAACAACAACCACTTGATTGAGCTACGAGCTACCACCAAGTCATTATAGGCCGGAGCTATAGCTATTCCAGACCGATAATCAGACTCCTTTAAGTGGAGCTTAGCCTATGCTTAGTCTATTACGTTCAATTTTAATTTGAAAAACTTTTTGCCCAGCTGGGAGTTGAACATGGACCAAGCGTCTTCAGAGCCATTAAACTACGCATTGCCCTACCGAAGGCACTTGATCAGGTGCAACCCAATGTTGAATGTTGTTGAAATTTGAACCAGCTACCATTTTGTACATTGGGTTTCTTTCTTTTTTCTCGTTTCAATTTCAAAAGAAAAAATTTCCTAAATCATTTTCAAAATACTGATTTTTCAACGAAAAAAAAAAATAAATATTTTTTAAAATTCTTTTTTTAATTTTTATGAGTACTATAGGTATGTAATATATTACTACATATTAGACTTAAAAGGACTTTTAATATAAGTTTTAAATTTTCGAGGTGCAGACTGGCCATTTTTACATAATTTGCCATCCTTCACTGTAACTTTTCTGTCGCCTTTACAAATATTTTTAATTTTAATAATATAATACATACATTAATTTCTAGTCTCAATTACAGCGAAAGACCTGATTCTATTTCAGGTATTTAACAAATATTTAAGACCATACCTATATGAATATCTTACGAAGAGGTTTTATTTTCTTAAAAAAATGTGACGTCATAAAAAAACTGACAACTGCATTTGACGTTTAATTTTGGTAGCTTGAGATTTTATACAAATTTTAACAATTTTTCTGAGAGGAAAAATGAAGAAAAAAAAACTTCCCCTCAATTGAAAAAACTTGGGAATTTCTGCTCAAAAACTCACTTTGAGTCTAACCAATCGAAAACGAGAAAAAAAATTAAAATTCAAGAAAAGTTGGGTGGCGTAGAAGGTGTCGTTACAGACATTGACCCAATCAGCTGTGACATGAGCATTGAGCAGAAGGTGGTAGAATATTCGGTTTACGTTAAATCTCTTTTTTGCAAACACATCTCAATAAGATAACTCACCTGACAACCACCATGTTTGTGGTGAATAGCTGGTGAGTTGAAATTTGTTTAAAGATGACTGCGTTAACATACAAAATAGTTGAGCTGTTTAAAAACAGTATCAGTATTTGACAGCAAAACTGGGAAAAATTTAGCTGAGGTCTTAATAAAGATGTAAATACATAATATACCTACATACGTGAAAAACAGGAACAAATGCAATGAGTGAATTTGTTTCCTATACCTATATTTTACTTTAAGAAATGTTGGATTATTAATATTATAACTGGATGAAATTTCGCTTCTGGGTCAGATTTATTGCTATACATATATATCTTCTTTATTAGAGAAACTTGCAACGTTTTTTGAATTTTATTTAAAGCTAGAACAATTTTGCGCCTCCAAAAATGTGCCTCCCTGGGCTTTAGTCCCTATGGTATAGGGCTGTTTCAATCAGGAACGATTCGATTTTTTTGATCCGATCATCGAAAACTATTGATGATTGAAATCACAAATTTTCGTATCAATCTATCCCAATCTCAATCATTTCGATGAATCTCGATTTTCGATATGAATCTCTATTGAATAACGTATTAATATATTTTATCGGAGAAAAGATATATGGGTTAGATTGGATTCGATCAAAATCGGTACAATATTCGATAAATTCGGAGATTGAATTTAATCGAAACCGAAATAAAAAAATTATCTGAGTGCCGTGGCTCATGGGTAATATCCAAAAACGGAGTAGGTACGCCAAGCGAGTTAGGAGGTTGAAATTACCTCATTTCACCCAGCTCTCTAGGTCCATTAGAACACTTTTAATTTGACAGGTGTCAAAATGTCAAATTATTTTCGACAATACGCGCTACGTAATGTGGTACATTGTAACGTCGCACAGAGGAAAGTCCATGTTTTTATTTCACTCTACCGCCGCCGCCGGCACAGATGTTTACAGATCAAAAACCAAATCGGAACAGTATGAAATAATGAATTGAGTGGAATGAAAATGATCGATTGATTGATTAAAATGATCGGATCATTTTGGTAATCGATTCTTGAACGATTCGATCATTTGAAATGAACGATTTACACAGCTCTACTATGGTAAAATTGGCAAAATTCATGTGAAGAAGAAATTGAAAAGTAAGCTTTAAACACCTGTTT
Organism: Leucozona laternaria; assembly: GCA_932273885.2. Classification (NCBI taxonomy): domain Eukaryota; kingdom Metazoa; phylum Arthropoda; class Insecta; order Diptera; family Syrphidae; genus Leucozona; species Leucozona laternaria. Next base: position 86,075,203 of record OW026368.1, on the reverse strand, counting down.
TAAAACTTCGGAACGGCTGAACCGATGCAAATGCAACTTTTTTCAAATTTAAAAAATAATCAAATTTAATTTGCTCAGGTAGGTATAAAGTTCGTAATTAAATTTATTGGTGAATTTAGCTTTTAAGCGTTTATAATTAAAATTGGAAAAACTGTCCTCACATATATTTTAATTACATAGGCGTTCGAAGGTAGACAATAATATATTTTTCAAAACGCTTTAAAGTTTATTTTATTTATTTTCCCATACAAATAGGTATAACTTGTTTTTGTATGTACCTATCTAAGTTATAAAACAAAGTTACTAAATTCTCTTTGGGAATTCTTCTATTTGAAATTAGCTTTGAGACTGTTTATGGGCAAAAAATAGTTTTCAGTCAGCAAAATATGTACAGAAACAAAATAAAAGAAAATAGGTATGAATAAGACAAGGCAAGATAGGTACTCCTACTCTTTCTTCTATTTGTCTTTGATTTTTGTTTCTCATCTGTTATTCTTATTGCACTCTACTTTATTTATAAATAATTTTGCTTTAATGTAAAAAGAGAAAAAGAAAATATACCTACGTTGCTGTCGCTGTAGACGAGTTAGGTACCATAGGTACTTCCCTTCCTTCTTTTCTACACAACAAAAAAAAAAGAATTAAATAAAAAGGGACTTGATTTACATTTTATGCTCGTATTTCTTCATTCTTTCGTCATTTGAATTTATACTTGAAATTGCAAAAAAAAAAAAAAAGGGAGGATGAATGGATACTATCTCGGATACGGATCCAACCATCCATTGAGAATAAAACAAACAATACGTCATCTTATCGCATGTATCCCCGCATCCAACATTCAGCATCCAAGAATCCCTGCTCATGTTTATACAGTCAAACTTCTTTATAACGAACCTTCAAGGGAACACAAAATTGCTTTGTTATAAAGAAGCTTTATACAAAATTCGTTATATAGAAATTATTTTGTTTTTAAATACTGCAAGGGGAACAAAATGAAATTCGCTATAGAGAGAATTACGTTATAAAGAAGTTCGTTATAAAGAAGTTTGACTGTATTATTTTTTTTTATTATTTTTTAATGCTTTTGCTCCTGTAACGAACCTGTAAGTTTTCATAATTTCCCTACTTCTTTTTTTGAGAATGAGAAGTGTTTAGAAATAATATTCTTTTTCACATCCGTTTTCATCCGTCATCATCGTTTGGGTTGTTTTTTATATGACTGAAGCTTGAAGAACATCCCACATAAAGTTAAGCAAACAAAAGCAGAAAAGTTTAAAAAACAGTTCCATTTTTTTCCAATCTCCAATCACCACTGCTTGCTTGTTTGGTATCATGAAAAAGTGTAGGTATTTGTTGCGTGCAAATGATAAAAGGAATTCATGCGTTAAATTAAAAGAATGTGATTTTTTTTTGTAAATTTTATAAACATTTTTTTTTGTATTTATTTTGCTTTAAAATATTTACTTTATCATCTGGAAATCTAAAGTTGAATTTCTACCTATTGAGATACTTTTAGGGGATATGTTTTAAAGGTATTTTTGAAGATACATAGTGAGCGGATGTGAACTGTAGTTTTATAAGTTTTTTTTTTAAGTACATACCTACCTTTTAAAGCCAAGAAGTATGACGGTCATCAAAAGATTACTAATCGCGTATACGAGTACCAATAACACGAAAATCAGGAAAGAGTGAGGGAATCTTTGGTTCCATAGTCGGGAACTTAAGGTCCACAATAATATGCGATTAATTTCTTCTCGAAAACCACACGTCTAAAAAAAAAACACCCTTTAGATGCCCATATCCCTGACGGTATAACCACCTGAACTTTTACTGGAAGTCTAAAATCCTTAAAGGAGCCGACCCATTTAATCCGTTGCGTGTTTCCGTCACGCATAGACGCAATGGAAAAATTAGTTGAACTTTTAATTTTACTTTCCTTTCGATCCGATAGTACCTAATTGACAATTTGTGTCGTAGGTATACTCTGTCCAACAAAAATAGGCAGTATACGTCTTATGGGAAAGCTTTTTCAAAATCAGTAGCGTGCCATATTTTTGCACCATATTAAATTGAAATAACTCCTCCACAAAAAGTGTTTGCCCGCCCGTGAATTTCAAATAGCATTTCAAAGCAATCCACTGTAGCCAGAATGAGAGGCAAACCCTACACTGTCAATTTTTGTTGGAAAGAGTAGTATAGTGTTATAAATTGGTGTTACAAAATCGCTATAGAAGTACCTATGTGGGCTAGTGCTCCGTCCTCCTCGAACCAACAATGCTGGAGACCCAATTCAGCAATTTGCAGCAAAAAACAGTGGCCTAACATCTCTTTGTAGACATTCAACGCCATTTGCTAAAACTATCTCACGTTCACATTATGAAATTTCTTCTGCCCCACCTTATACCTATCTAAATACATACCTTTAAAGGTAAGTTTATACATTTTTTTTGGGGATTTCTATTCATAACGTATTTTTTGGACCACCCTTAACCGTCCTGTCCATCAACGTTAATGGATCCGTTGCCACAACGCATTCCACGGATTCAATGCCTTTATTTCGTGCCAAAATTATCATGTTATTTACAATATTTGTATAGGTAGGTTAGGTAGGTACATACCTATCTACGTGTGATTTATCAAACAAATTTAGGTATATTTTTCTGTTAATTGATTTTTTTGTTGTTGAAAAAAAAAACATATTTTAGGTATAATTTAACATCAAAGCCTCAAACGGAAATAAATTCAATGGTTTTGACACTGAAAACAGAAACATTTATTTTTCAATTTTTCATTTCAATACGTTCCGTTTTACCCCCAAAAAATTAATATAAAAAATGTCCCATTGAGTTCCAAATTCTGTTACGAACAGCTGCAAAAACGGTTATGCCAAGTACTAAAAAACAATAAAATACAAATCTTTTTCCTGCCATCTAGGTAAATCCCATAAAACGTATTTCACAACTCACACCTTGCTCAAAGTATTGTGTATATCATCCAAACGGTACACACCTACAGACACATTGATATCTACACACAGACTTTATTTAAATCCTTCTCATCTACATCAAGCTCCTCAACATTATTGTGCCGATGCCGAAACAGAGAAGGTATAAGGTCGTACTAAGAGGTAGAGTTGGTGGTGTGGTGCTAGTGATGTTATACAAAATCTGTCTTTTTATTTAATGTCCACTTATCTCTGTTGCTGTTGTGCTTGTGCTGCCACCACCACCACTGTTAGTGCGCCAGCCAGCCCCCCACATCCCACCTTCAGACAACAATAAGCACTCTCGTTTCCTCGTGTCGCAGATATACCTACATTTGTATAAACAAAAACAAAAAAAAATAGTCTTCATGTCAGTCATGTCCCTTTTTTTCCCTTTAACCAACTCATTTTTGTGTGCGTTGCTGTGTATTACTTTTGCACAAACCAAAAATAAAAACCGAGGTTTTGGTATATTTTTTTTAACTTCTCCGTTAAGCCGGAACAATGTACTTGAGAGAGAAAAAAGACGAGTAGAAAAAAATCTTTATCCTTGTTGAAACCTCTACCATTTCTCGGAAAAAGATGACATGAGGATATTTAATGCGTCTCTTGGTTGTTCATTGTAAACCTATGTACCTTATAGTATGTAACAACGATGGTGAAAATGGAGTTTATATGGATGGTTAGCAAATGGATAGAAGGACCAAGGACCGACCCAAAGGTGAAAGTCCTTTGCTTTCTTCCTTCTGTCTCAATGATAGTGCAATATTTTCGATTACTCTTCTTCCTTGATTTTTTTTTTTATTTATTTTTTTTTTATGACATGCTTTCTCATGTTTTTCTATTTTCCTCCTTGCCATTATCCATTCTCAATTCTGTCTTTTGTGTGGGTAAAATTTAGATGATTTATCCTTCGGGCACATGCTATGTTGTTTCATATTATACCGTTCCACCACTGATGTAGCCCACAGTTAGATGGAGAATTTTTGCAGTTCACAAGTTGTTACACTAGTTAAAATGTTTCCTTTGGATGGGTATCGTTTTAGACATAATTTGAAAATAAGGAGAGGCCGCCATAAGCAGGATAGAGCTGAAAATTTGTTTTCATTCACAATAACGGGTTGGGGCCAGGATTCCTATTCCGGATTTTTTTTTTCTTGGGATATTGGGTTTTCGGGGTTTTGGACTTTTGGGATTTAGGCCATTTTGGGATTTTTGGCCTTGTTGAGATTTCTAGTCGGTACCTTTTCCTATTTTAGAATTTGTTTTTAGGGATTTTGGATTTTAGTGATTTCGGATTTTCGGGATTTTGGCCTTTTTGGGATTTTGAATTTTTTTTTCTTGGAACTCATGTCGTATAGCGTAGGTACCTACTATACAGAAAGTCAGGTAAGTACCTAGGCACTGTGATAATGCTAATCTTCCATCATATAGTCAATATTTACCGCAAGTACTTACCTATTATTTCCAAAAAAAAGAGTATCCAATAATATTTTTAATGGCGTTATTTTAAGGAGGATTTTGAATTATCGGGTTTTTCAATATGAGCGCTATAAAAGTTTTTCTTAAATAAAACAAAAACACTTTTGGATATCAATGAAATTCTTTATTCCTGTGAAAGTAAGTTTGATGCCGTTATGTATGGAACTCGGTCGACGGAGCGCATTTCGATAACATTATTTTTGTTTGCTTAAGAGGGACTCGGGGATCTTAGAACCACATATGTGGGATATTCGCAAAATAAGTAGGCATGCCATCGAAAAGATCAGTAACTAGTCAAAAAGGTCAACTTCCTCCAGATATAATTTTTCAAAAGTTATTGTCAAGGTTGTGTAGACATTTTTAGCTGCCCTTTGAATTCGGGGAACAGCATAATGCCTTGGAAGTGAAGAAAGGAGTCGAATTGAAATCCGTGACAAAACTGACAACCACAACAACATCTTCTAGCCTATTATTTATTATTTCATTCATCCATCCACATTGTTCATTGCAACAAAATCTAGAGTTTGGTATTTTGGGTTTGGTTTTTCATAAGAATGTATAAACTTTGGAACATTTTGTATTGTAAAACAAAAAAAAATGTAAGCTCGCGAACAGGAACAAATTTTAGTACCACATTACAAATTATTCTCATACAACCTATTTTTGCAGTTTCCGTGCAAAAAATAAAATGCTATGCGAAATCTCATCAATTCATCAAAATTCCACCGAAATTCCAGATGATTGTACTCACACTCACATGTCCTTGCACTTGGAAGGCAGCAATGCTTAATGTCCTTTGTCTAGAAAATTTTTGTTGCAATCAGACAATTGACCAACAACTGTTTTGCATCCAAAAAATGGTATGATGAATTCAAAAGTTTTTTGCATGCAAACAAAATAATAAAAAATGTTATGGCTTTGGATCTTAATTTAACAATATTTCGCTCAGTTATATGAAATATTGTTTTGAGCATTTACATTTTTTTTCGCACGTAAACTTGGAACTAGGCTTACATCAAATCAAAAAAAATTCGAACCAGGGCTCTTGAGAAAAAATGTCAATGCAAGAAACGGGTGTTTTTTTTAGAGGTATAGAACTTTAAGTTGGCAACACTATTTTAACTGGTGGCCATTTTGTCAGCTGTCAAGTGATTTATTTTAAGTTTGATTTGGCATTTCAACATGAATAGACTGACGCCTGAACAACGCTTCCAAATTGTGCAAATTTATTCTGAAAATCATGGTACTGTTAGAAATACGTATCCCAATTTTTATAAGCGAACTTTGTGTAGCGATGATTGATGATGATGATGATTCGCCTCCAAGATCGTGGGATTTAAAGCCACTTGACTATTTTCTGTGGGGATATGTAAAGTCGCTAGCCTACGTTGATAAGCTCAAACCGATTGACTACTTGGAGGACAACATTCGCCGCGTGATTGCCGATATACGGCCACAAATGTTGGAAAAAGTCTTCGAAAATTAGACCTCCAGATTAGACCACATCCGAGCCAGTCGTGGCGGTCATATGCCAGAAATCATATTTAAATTGTAATGCCAAAAGATTATCTTTCGAATAAAGTAAATTTCATGTCAATTAAAAAAATAATCTTTGATTTATTCTATTTCAAAGTTTAATACCTCTAAAAAAAAAAAACACCTTTTATAATTGTATTTTTGGAAATTCTACACAGCATAGTAAAAGAAACAACTGATAGTGTATCGTTTGCGCATGTTTTTTTTTTATCTTCAATTTTATAAGTTACAAATTTCTATTTGAAATTTTTCTCCAAAAATACTGATCGTTTTCGAGATATGTATTTACAAAAAAAACTGAGTTTTGCCAATTTTAACCCACAAACTGTGTTAATTGTACCTACTCAGTATTCTTGATGAGTGCACACAAAATATAAAAAAAGGAACCTTGTGAAATTCACCTTTTTTTTGTAATGATAATATTATTTATCCTGTTTTTTCTTTAAGTTAAGCAATATCCCATTTCCGATTTCCGTATTGTACTTTATGAAAAGTCTATTAATAAGAAGAAACTCATCGTTGGTTTTATAAATATATTTTCATCCCTTTCTCTGGAAGTGTCTGCATGCAAGCTTTTTTATTCATATCTTTTATTATGCATCCTTGGTCCAGTTTCCTTTCGTAGGTAGGTGCTATATTTGTTGAGGAGTTATGAACTTGTTTATTAGAATTAGAAGTAGGTACCTATCGAATGAAATGTTTGTAAGTTCTTGAAAGGATTTGGTTAATCCTTGAAGTGGTTTTTCTTAAGCTCGAATATACGTTAAGATTGTTGTTGTTCCTCTACTTAAGCTTAATAAAGGACTTACATAAATATTGAAAAAAAAAAATAAATTGCTGCAGTTTATGGAATAGATTCGTCTCAATTGTGTTATTCTATTTAAATGGATTTTATTTTTCTCTAGGAAAATTTAGGATCAAATAATTTTGTTGCTATGTATTTTAATACTCTATAGGATTTGAATTTAATTTTAATGGAAGGCATGTGCAATGTCTTCTTTAAGTCTTGCAAAAAAAAAAAAAAATAGAATAAGAAAATTATTCAAAACAGTTTAAACTTTCCAAAGAACATTGAGGTCTAAGTATGTAGGGACCAAGATAGAGCAAGTAAAGTATAGGATAGGAGCAAGTATAGATAACAATAACCATGCAATGCTTTTCAATTTTGAGCATAAGAGATATAGGTACGACCAATAGGAACACACAAGTTCAAAATAAAAAAAAATGTCAATACTGACATAATATGTGGTTTGGCACAAGTTTAAATTTGAGTGTCGCATCGATTCTGCTCTACCCTTTTCTTTTGTATAGGTAGACTCTATACAACATCTATACACATATATCGTCGTTAGTTCAAAAGGACAACAACTATAGGAACAGACTGTGTTCAATAAAAAACAAAACGAAGCCAGTTTATGAACAGTTTTTTTTGCTTTGTTCAGCAGTTATTGCCGGTGTCTGGTTTATTGAACTTAAACCCTAGAGAGGATGCTATGATGTCGGCAGAAACATGTTCTTATCTACAGTGAGTGCCAATTAAGGGGTTGTGGAGTGATAGTGCTAACCTCGGTATACCATTCGAATGCAGGAAATAACGGGTGATTTTTTAAGAGGCTTAGAACTTTTTTAAAAAAAAAAACGCAAAAAATTCGAAAAAATGAATGAAATATTTATTTGAATCGATAGTTTGAACCTTGCAATTTAATGTTTAAAGATAATTTCATGCAAATGTTGACCGCGGCTGCGTCTCAGGTAGCCCATCCGCTGAGTCCAATTTTGGCATACTCTTTCACACATATCGGCCGGTATCTCACGAATGAATGCATGGATGTTGGCTTCCAGTGCGTCAATCGAAGCGGGCTTGTCCCTATAGACATTAGCCTTGACATACCCCCACAAAAAATAATCTAATGGTGTCAAATCGCACGATCTAGGCGGCCAATTGACCGGCCCGAAACGTGAAATTAACTGTTCACCAAACTCGCCTCGCAATTGCGCCATTGTTTCGCGTGCTGTGTGGCATGTGGCACCGTCTTGTTGAAACTACATATCATGCAAGTCAAGAACTTCCATTTCGGGCAAAAAAAAGTTTGTTATCATCGCTCGGTAGCGTTCACCATTGACAGTAACGCTGCGATTCGCATCATCTTTGAAGAAATAGGCCTAATAATGCCGCCGGCCCATAAACCGCACCAAACAGTGGCTTTTTCGGGATGCATTGGTAGCTGTTGCAATGCTTCTGGCTGATCTTCACTCCAAATGCGGCAATTTTGCTTATTTACGTACCTATTCAACCAAAAATGAGCCTCATCGCTGAACACAAGCAGCGCGCGATGAACATTTCGAACCGAGCACGAATTTTGATAGTAAAATTCAATAATTTGCAAGCGTTGTTCATTTGTAAGACGATCCATGGTTAAATTGCAAACCAAACTGAAGCTGTTTGACAGTGACACAAGGTACTAAACACACGTCAGCTGTCAAAACCAGTGTTGCCAAAACCAAACCAGCTTAAAAATCACCCGTTATTATTAAAATGACAGTAAAAAAAGGTCAGCACTTTTTGAAGCGGATAAGAATTGACGTTCGAAAATTGAGAATGACAAAATTGTTCTGTTTTTCAAGAGATGAGAGAAATTTCAATTTATTACAGTTAGGTAGAACATTTTTTGGCCATTAAAAGTAGTAAAAATATGTTAAATTTAAAAATCATATTATTATGTCAATATCTTTGTCTTTGCTTCCATGTGTTATTGGTACATCGAGTTAGAGAGAGTATAAAATTTGAACTTCTCCTAAGTGGGCTCTAGGTCTTGTTTATTACTATTTTATTCGAATAGACGACGTTTCAAACGTTTTTTACCTAAAGCCCACTTAGGAGAAGTTCAAATTTTGTACATAAAAAGGTCACGAAAAAGGAAATATTAGAGAGAATATATTTTCTTCAATTTTTGTAGGTACCTACAGAACATTTGTATGTGATTTACCAGCGGGGAAAAATTTGAATTCTTGATTAAGCTTTTGTCTAAGTCGTTAAATAAAGATTTTGATTATCGAAACTTGTCGAAAATGTAATGTTTTGCAATAGGTAATATTGCGTTTCAGATTTTTGCAAACAAATTCGCACAACGGAAATAGGGTTTTGTCGTTTGATATGATCAAAAAACAAGATATGAAGCCCATTTATTTAAGATTCAAATTCAATAAATAAAATTATATACATTACTATGCGCTTTCAGTTAAACCAGAATTATTCATTAAATTAATTGTTTTTAAGCATATTATGTAAAATATTTCTTCACTTGCTTCAGATTCAAATCTCCAAATTTCATAAGGGTCTGTTTTTCAGTGTTGAGTTAAACCAGAGTTTGTTAACTCTGCAAGTAAATTAACCCGCAGCTAACTGAGGATGAGGAAGTAGTTTTTTGGTGGAGAATGAATGTTGAACGAGTTACAAAATTTGGAGGATAAAACACCAAAAGCATCTGTTCAGTGAATTCTAAGTTAACTCACCAAATTTGATGAGGTAACTCGGTTTTAACTTTAATCTCGCACTGAAAAACTGAATCAAAGTTAGCTCGGGGTTGACTCGAGATTTAAATTTACTGACAAAAAATTAAGAATGAGGTGTAAATTCGCGTTTAATCTTAAAACTATTAAGATCTCGCACTGTAAAACTATAGGCTTTGCTTAGCTGTATTAATCAACTTTGTCTAACTTAAGATAGGAATAGTCTAACTAAGACACAGATACATTTTAATTATTGAAAAAAGTAAATATCGAACCCTAAACGCCATTTTATCGTATGAACCAGAAAATGTACATTTTACAGAAAACGAATTATTTGTGTTGATTTCATTAATTCGTAAAAATCTTAACAATGGGTGGTATGAATAAAAAGGAGCACCTTCTCAAAACTCAACTTTTAAGAACAGGTGCTCCATTTTGTATGAATAAAACACTTGAGAAGGTGCTCAAGGATTGAACATCTACGTGTTTGATGAGCACTTCCTCGAAATAAGCATTCTTGCTCCATTATAAGGTAAGTATTTGAATAAAGCAAAGCACGTAATCCATCGAGAGGAGAGCCTGCTCCTATTTGTGAGTTAGCTCATTTGATTGCTCAACGTTGAAGTAAATAGCTCTTTATAATTTTTTTTTCAATAAATCTTGGAGTTTATGCCAATTTTAAACCCCAAGGTCAAATTCTATAAAAGAAGAAGAGAAGGATTTTCAAATGATTATTCGCGTGGATATCTTGGTGAAACATTTTCGTGGGAATACATAGAATACATTCGCTACATAGGTGATCCAGCTGGCGAGTTGGAGAAGACATTGGAGTACACCAGTCCACGGTCTCTAAAACTGTTTCCTTTATAAGTACGGCAATATTCCAGAAGTCAAACCAATGGTTCAAACTACTTACAACTACTGAAGAACTGCGAATGAAAAGAAAAATAAAACTTTGCTTCATCAGCGATAGATGCAATTGATTGTACACACATGTTCCTATCATCAAACTAGTTGTTCATGGGGACGAGTGCGTTAACATCAGAAAAGGATTCCACAGCATTAATGTTCAGACAACATGCAAGAGATGAATTTACGAGTGTTGACCTTTCATGGCCACGATCGGTGCATGATTCACGAATTTTGAAAAAAATCTCGCGTATTTAAAATCATGCAATGGAATGAAACTAGTGCCATTTGATATGGTGATTCAGGATACGGACTTACTCCCTGACTTTTTACTACATACAGTGTGTACATATCAAAATCCAGATACTCCTGAGAAAAATATAAGTGCCTAACTCACGAACGAGTTATAATTGAACGATGTTTTGCACAAGTCAAACCGAAAATTTGACGGTTACACTAAAGAAAAACTGATTTTCAATCAAAAACAATTGAATTTGACTCGGAGTATGCGAGCACCTACTCCGTGTGAAGGAGAAGATGCTCACTATTTGGAGTATAAATTTTTTCATACGAAACGGTAGCAGGTACTTCTTTTTTGAACATCTTCTCTAATTCTTATGGAGCACCTGCTCTGAGTACGTGCTCCGTTTTATTCATATTACCCAATGTGCTCCCTGTTCAATTTTTATTTTGTTCCTTACGATACATTTTTGGTTATTAATGAGGCTCTTTCTCTCTAGCTATTGAGTTTTTACTTTGACTATTTAAGTTCAAATTTTGCTTTAATTTTTTTCTTTATTAGTAGGTATACCTACATTTATATTTTGTACTTGTTTCTCATAAAGTTAAGTTTATATAAGGCACGATTTTTTGAAAGCCCGAGGGGATTTGGTTAAATAAAAACGTTACTATGGGACTAGCGACGGCATTACAGACAAAAATGGAGTTTCCATACGCGAAATATTGATGGCAAGTATGTAATTCACGCCGCGCGCCGACCGGTAGCACAGTTTTTCTCCGTGCTTAAGTTAAGCCCCGAGAATTCTATGCACTTAGCTACTCCCGAAACGGATTATTTATGTTGTTGCATTTAACATTTTAATTTCTTAACCCCGATGTCTCTTTTTCCGACCAATTTCCTCTGGGCTAAAAAAAAAAACACTCCTATATAATGTATAGGCACTTTCTTTTCTTGGAATAAGTACAATATATATATTTAAGGGCTGGGCCATGCAGTGAGTGATAAGTGACAAAGCGATTAAGAGACGAAGCGACTTAACGTTAAATTCAAGAGGGACAACTGTCAATTTATAGCGCGCAAGAATTGAAAGATGCATTTAAAGAATTTTTTACCGAAAAAATGTTAAAAAGTCTAAAACAACTACAAAAATTTATTGTTTTATTTGCAAACATTTTTCAAAACCTGCAACTATTGAAAATATATTATCGCAAATAAGCTAAAAATATGACAATTTTCTCAAAAAAAGTAGAATGGCTATTTCCGTTACGTGAATTTTTTGCCAAAAACCTAAAACCCAGTTTTCTTCAATACATTTTACATTATGGATTCGAAGTTAGATTGAAATCGTAGGAGCCTTTTTGGAAAAAAATTATAAAAAAAAAATTGTTTTATGGCAGCTGAAGCTCGTTCTAGATGGCCTAAGATAAAAATCCGAATTTCCCCTCTAGGAAATTACATATAGAGAATGCGTTGTACCAAATTTGAAGCAAATCGGCCCGTTTGGCTCTATAGCTCAAATTACAGTGGACGCAAGGACGGGACGCATAGACCAGCGGACGGTATGACAATACCCACATACGATATGTATGTAAATTTCTAAAAATGATAGATTTGGACCTAGAGTCCTGGAGATATTCCAAAAGTCTGTCGAACGGAACTTCTTATCCGCATACGCAGACTCTGCCAAAATATTGTCTAACATAACATGTAACTTTTCTTCTACATACTTTTCGATATAATATGAACCAGATACAAATAAGGAATTCTAATTTCGTATCTCCTTTAAAATAGATACCGGAATCACCCTTCCTCACCAGAATGCGGTGCCAACAAAGGTGAATATGAGTCACGCCACCCCATCCCTTTGTCGCTATTCATTAAAGATTTTGATTGCCCTATTCTAATATTGATCATGGTAGGTCAGCCTACAATCAAAAACTGATAAGTATTTCAAAAATCTTATCCATAATCAAGACCATTAATTTTTCTCCACTTAAATTCGTTTCTCTAAATCATGGTTTCAAGTTTAAATACAAGAAAATAATTAAGAATATTAGATATAGAATAGGTACCTTGAGGTAGATATTTCATAAATTCATTTCATATCCATACATGTACAGTTTTCTGTGCAATTAATCGTTTTTACTGTACCATTGACACAATCTATTTAGGGCAACGAACATTAGAATCTTCTTGGGAACATAATTACATCCATTGAATCATAAAATCTTCAATCCGATTTCGACGAAATCAATACCCCAGCAGAACGTCATAATGAAAACAATTGCATATATATGTATAAAATTGCATTAAATTGTGTATTTACTGTAACTAAATATATTTATAGGAAATGGTAAGGTAAGTCGTACAAGTGTACGTGACGTGTACATTTAATCACCTCAATAAATGAGTCCAGGTCAGTTTTAACCAATACTTGATTTAGTGATTGAAACAACCAAAATGTATAAATAAAACAACTCAAAAACAAGACCAAAAAGGAAACAGGTCACATCAAATACGGCAAGTGCCCTATGTTGTATATATAGAGTGTATATAACACATCCATTTGGAAGTTAACATGTGTACAAGTACAAGGTTTTCGAAAAGTAACATCAAAACATCCATCGATTCCAAGTCGAGAAGTTGTCCGTTTGCAGGATATATTTAGAGTAATGTACTTATTCCATTGGAAGGAAATCCTTTTTTTTCATATGGACTTACTCGTAAATGCAAAACCCATATCATAAAATCGATTGATTTACACCCCTTCACACTCCGTCTCACCCCTCTCTCACCCCCTCTACATCTCCCTTGATAATAAATATTTTAGAAGCTTTTACATTTATACCCTCCAAGACTATATATCTATACCCAAAACAACCTCTTCGTTTTCCTTCCTCCCTATAACAAGATGTACGATTACACATTTCGAATGTGAGATGCATTCGTATCTATCTCTTGAGGAAGGTTTATATATCTATCCTCTTTCATGTTAAGTTGTTAAATATGTCTGTACCTACGGTAAATTTTGTAAATTACTTGTTTGAATCAGTTCCGATTTTTCAAATGGTGCGGTGTGAGGGCTTTTAATGGGGGTAGCTAGAGGATGAGGTTTCGAAGGTGGAAGCCCCACTTGTTAGGTAGAATCATCAATTTGCCATTTACAATGGTTGGCTGGGGTTAGATTTGGAGCCATGTACATGTATACGACGCAATTATTTCTAATAGTAAATACAACATACATTTACCTACATACATCCTGGTACTCGTACTTTGAATTAATTAAAAATGAGACCATAAATGTTTGTGTGTATATATGTAGGTTATAGGAATCAGGAAGGAGAAGAGAAGTTTATAGAATTTCGTTATCTTTTTTAAGCAATCATACAACCAATACCTTTTGGAAAGCCATTATATGCAAGAAAAAGTAGATTTTAGAGTCTATTCACTAACTCATACACCTACGCATGCATTGGAAAACAAAGAAGATACTGAAAGCCTTATAAAGGAGAAGTTATATGACCTCCTAGACGGAGCCTATATGGAATCTATTCGGAGAGTTAAGCTTGGGGTTTTCAATTCTAAATTCGGAAAAGCAGACTTCCTCAACGGACTAGATGGTAACCATAGTCTCCACTTCTTTCAACTGAAGAATCTTGCAGCAGATTGTAATATGTACTTTGATCAGTAAAGCACTAAGTTCAAGAGGCTAAGGATCCACAAAGCAATCAGGCACTATACAGACGGTCGAACACCACCAACCAAATCCTAATTATTCATGTAGGTATTTTGAATTGAAGAATCTTGCAATTGAAACAACACCAAGAAATTTTATAAAAAATCCAAGCAACTGGCTGCTGGTCTTAAGACCGAAGCGCAAGCTATAATTGAAACAGTGAAGGTAACCTAGTCACCGGAGCACCAGTTATTTACAAAAAAGGCTACAAGATCTAACGGCTATCCGGCACAGCTTTTCAATATAAGAGGAAATGTATTGGTGAGGTGCATGCATCAAATGATCAACTAAGTATGTGGAAGAAAGCATGCCCGAGGATAAGAATATCACCTTCATATCTTGTTTGTTTGTTTATTGACCAATTATAAATTTTTTACAATTATTACATTTTTGCTATCGCCCAGTTTACAGAGTTATGGTTAGAACTACTTTACTTCTGAAAAATATTATAAATAACGCACAATTTATTTGAATTTTAAAGATATAGTTTAGTTTGAGGAGGAAAGGTCATGAAAACCTCCTATTTAAGAGTTATATATAAAAAATGACCCTCATATCTATCATCTGCAAGAACTATCGAAACATATCACTGTTAATCGTGGCATATAAGATCCTGTGGAACAAATACTGTATTTAAAGCAGTTCTGCAACACTTATCGGGAAACATCCGTCTGGTTTTCTGGCCTGCCAGATTAGGCATAAACTAAATATTCAACCTAAGGTAAAAGGTAAATCCTGGAAAAGACCAACGAATATCAAGTAGTCACTCACCACCAGATCAGTCCAAATACTTGAGTTTGCGAATGATAACAACATGATCTGCCCCTAATTATTTACGTGCTGTTTAAGAGGCCTTCACTGCGATTGAAGAACAGCCAAAACTTATACTAGACCAAGTTCATCTATTATTCAGCGAAGAAACAACAAGCATCCAGCACTTTAGGTCACAACTTTGAAGTAGTTAAGGTGATAATTTACTCCAGGAACGACGCCTTAGCCGCTATTTCAAGGTGGAAAAACAAATGGCTCTTAACCTCTTTAGATATACGGGTTAGATGAAATGTGCGCTTTTTTAAATCCTCAAACGGCCAGTGCTGTTTTACGGCACCAGGTGCTGAACAATGAAGAGAAAAGGAGAGCTGATCAGCTGAGTCCATTTCCGAAGAAAAATTCTTCGATGAATATTTTTGATCGTGATGTGTGCGAGGATTGTGAATGGAGGAGAAGATACAACCTGTAACTAAGATGTGGACGTAGTCCAGGCAAAAAAGTCTCCGAATTCCAACCTGTTTAGGGTTCGAGGCGACAAGGAAGCGCTCTAGTGAAATAGGCAGTTTTTCTACCTTGAAACAATTTTGTCATAAGACTAGCTTCACTATATAAGTACTTATCAGTATACAATAAATTTTCTTCTGATTTTAGTTCAGACAAAACAGTCTTCAAATTCCAACCTCTATGGTTTGAGGAGACAAGGAAATCTCCAGTAAAAAAGGCAGTTGAAATTCATTCGTTAAAACAATTTTATCGCAGTGCTCGCTATACTATTTGAGTACTTATCAGTAATTTACAATAGATTTGCTTAAGATTCAAGTCGAGACAAAAGAGTCTCCGAATCCCACCCCTATGGTTCAAGGTGAGAAGGGTCACTCCAGTGAAATAGGCAGTTTAAATTCCTTCCTTCAAACAATTGTGTCCTGATACTCGCTTCAATATATGAGTACCTACATCAGTACACTAGATTTCTTTTATTTTTAACTGCAAAATAATGAAATTGTTTCCTCAAACTTTCTCGCACGGAACAGTTAAGCATCATTAATATACTGTTTTTTGGAAAGAAAATGTCAAGTATTACAAGTCTTGGCTTATCAGTAAAAACATTTAAGATTTTTCGTTAAGTCTAGTACGCAGATCGCGCTAAATTTTCGTTTTCATACAAAATTCTCTCCAAAGTTTAGCCAAGCTAAAATTTAGCCAAGCATTTTAGCCGAGTGGTACGCAGATCCAGCTAAAAAAATCATATTTTTGTTTCATACTGTACATAACTATCTGTCAAAATTTAGCGCATGAAATAATTGTTCGGCACATTAATTTTCGAGCTAAATTTTGAAGGTTTCTTTAACTCTTGAATTTTGTGTGAATTTTGCTTTATGAAAATAAAAAGCGACGTGGTTAATATTTGGAAACAAACTAATTATCTCAGGCAAAGAAAAGAATCCATTTTATTTGGTTGAAATTACTTGGAATAATGAAAAAAAAATTCTTTGAAATTGTTAAATATAATTTTTTTCAGATAACAGCTGTTCTCTTTGACATATTCTCCACAACGCTCTCATGTCAAAATTTAGCTAGGGGCTTAGCTGATGTTTGGAGAGAAAAGTGGAAGCTTAAATTAAGCGCGATCTGCTTACTAGGCTTTAAGCAAAAAATACATCTACCTCCAACATTTTTTTATAGGAATATTTTTGAGTATCAAAATATGTAGTTACGGCTGTGAGTGGTGTGTTTCATCAGCCATTTTGAAAAAAAAACCTTTTAAATAATATCTGGGGTATGGTTCTTCTTTAAAAAAAAAAAAAAAACGTTGCTGAGATGTTTTGTTTTGAATTTTGTTCTATTTACGCCACTTATCTAGGAGCCGTTAGGGATTGTCAAAAACTGATTAAAAGTAAACGTCTCAGATTGCTTCACTTACTTTTAAAATTATAAAGCATTTAGATAATCAAATTTTTATTTTGTTCAATTAACTGGATACCACATAGCCGTGTGCGACTGTAGCTTTGAATTCAATTTACCTACGCCGCTTGTCATATGAAAACATTTTTCAAAATTGCCACTTAAAATGCCTCCATAGTATCTACATAATATGTACATACCTAAGTATAGCTTCAAGCTTCAATCAAATTAAAATCATAGGCAATTGAGTGTTACTTAAATTTGTTTGCCTTCAAGAAGGTATAGCTATCTGCTTCATCAAAGACAATAATATATATGAGCACATGGAAGTAATGAAGCAACATAACTCAAAAACAAAACAAAATGCAATTTCCTTCAGATACCTACATTATCTCCATCAAAAGAACCTAGAGTCACAAATTATATATAGCACTCTAATGCCTTTGACTTCCAAGAACACCCGAAATATAACTTAACATTCATCTTTCATCTAACAAAAACTCGAGTGCCCATTTGGTCTTCATTAGAGTCGATACCTACACTACACACATATAGGAACATAGAGGAAAAAAAAACTGTTTCTTTCTTCAATTTAATGCTTCCGACAAAGAGCAATGTACCGAAAACGCAAATTCTCATGCTGATCTCAAGTTGCCAAACTAACCATGCCACACATCCATTTTGGATATGAGTGCTGTACTTGTTCGGTGGCATATGGTGACCATATCCCTATAGAGGCCAACAACATCTTGCTTCGGCATTCAGTATCTTTGTGTGGAAGTCAAGATGAACGAATTTCAATTTTGGTCCATGTTACATCATAGGGATGTGTAGAGTATCTGTAGCTATCTGGGTTGGACCCATTCGGTGCAAAAGATATGAATATCGTGCCACACACTCTCCAATCTCCATTCAAATCGTGGTGGTCGGATCGACCAGAGGTAGCATATGAACGACTGGTAGTAGCTATATCGTCGTCGTTGGTCGGCTAGGGAATGTGTGCTTATGCATATTAAGTTTCCCTATATGCTCATGTATCTACAACCACTTCGACTCCTTCTGGCTGTTAGTTATTTCGTTTCGCCTTTTATTGTTTCACATATGCAAACTAGGAAATGAATTATTAAAATGAGATTCAGACAGGATAGAGTGGCTGGTTGCATACAGCACATCCCTCAACTTCGTCATAATCATCATCGTCGTCGTCGTCGTCGTTGCCTTCCAAGTCAATTGGGTAAAGGGAGATAGAGAGAGAGGGGGAGAGAGAGAGAGAGAAAAGAATCCGGAGCAGTTTAGGTGCATAAAGGACGAAGAAACGACACCCAAACCGCATCATGAGGAAAAATATACGAGCACCATCCCCAAACAATCCTTGGTCCGCAGGACGAAACGAAAGAGCATGCAGATGATACAAGAACACAGCATTTTCGGGTTAATTGACGCAAAAAGGCTCAAAGTTCGTCCCTATGTATAATGCACAAAGTGTGAATAATATCAAAGCGAAGAACTGGTGGTGTGGAAATAAAATCCGGAGATGAACCAAATTGGATATCCTGGAAATTAGCCTGAGAACAAGCCAACCAACCAATAGCGACACCTTTAGAATTAGGTTATACTTTCACGGTTCGTTAATTTTGGTAAAAAAGAAGTGGACCCAGGGGGTGATGCCTGCCTGCCTATAGCCTGCCTTGTTTAAAAGCATGTATGTCATTTTGTGCCTTTCAGCAGCAATAGGTAGAGCCGAGGACTTCATACCTAAGTAAGTAAGTAGGTACCTATGCAAAATTCAGGATCAATTTTCTGACAAATTATTAAGATCTTTGTGTGAGGCTTAGGAGGACATACCTCTGCTCTCCACCGCTTAACTTAAAGAAGGTCTCTCTTCACTCCGCCGCAGGCATTTATTTTTTCGCTTTCGCAGACTTTATGATGACAATGACAGGACGAACAGCAGAAGTGAAATTTTTTAATGGCTTCGCATGGAGCATGCGCATTAGAAAATTTACAAACCATTTTTACTATATCTACTCTTACTATCAGAGGACTCTTGGGAATTTTATTTAAAACCAACACATCGATAGAAAAACGCACAGACATACATATTATTATTTTGCTCTGTTTTCTATCCATTTTATGTTCCATTTCCATTTAGTTTCTTTAACTTTCCTTTATTTCACCAACAACAATAATGAATTAATGGTGGGCATAGTGAATACTTCGAACAGCAGTTCTCTTGGATTCATCTAATGAACAAATCGTAGAAAAAAGTGATGGCAGTGAAATGAGAAACGAAAAGGAATTAATAGATATATGTTTATGCTAAAATGTATTAGTGCGAGAAGATACATAAATATAAATCAATATGACATTTTAATATACACAAACCTTTATATCTTGTTCGGTTAACGGTATAAGAAATTCTCATTCTCGAAATGCTTACAGGGTGTGCCAATTAGTTGACTTTTTACAATGTGTACCGCCAAGTGAGTGAGAATAATATTTTTAACTGGCGCCCAACGATTGAGGGTAGGTATAGGTATATGGGGAAAGTTGCAGAAGATATTTTATTAATTATTCAAATTTGGGATCTAGGAATGTCAAATTTGCATTGAATTGTTAATATTTATGTTTAAAATTGAATATCTAAGTGGGGTTCCGATTGTTTATCTGATGGGAAGAAGGTATCTAGGGCATAAGATATTAATGAACCAAAGAACCAACCAATGTCGACATGTCAAAGTTGTAGGTTATTTTCTGAAAAGTTTAGGAAGGTAGAGAAAGAATGATTTTTGACATTTTAAATACTATTTGAGTTCTTCTGTTTGTTTAATTTTCTATTTCTTTGTTTGTTTTTATTATTTCAACTAATTTCTTATAAAATATTCAAAAAGTGCTAAATTTTATGAAATCTTGTCAAATTGTAATATTATTGAAAAACAAATACATATGGGAATTAATATTAATTTAAAACAAAATTTGCACTACTGGGTCGCACGAACTTGCTCTTATTTGCGATCACGTGGTTCTATAGCTGAAATAAATTAGCCATGGGGATCTATATTTTATCCACTTTCCAAAACTTAGTTTAGTTTCAGGTGGTATTATGTGAGTATACAAAAATTAACAATATAGCCCAGTGATGCACATATGTAATATGCATGAAAAGAAATTATATAATTTTTTAAAATCAACAAAATATTTTTTTAAATCAACAAAATTAGAAATAAATTGATTAAAATACTTTGAATCTGTTTTAACCCAACGCGATGTACACCATCTGATTTCTTATAATTATAAATCTTAACTTATGAGACAAAATTTTTGAAAATCGTATAAAATTTCGTTAACATTTTTGAGAAAAAAATTGGTACGCCAATTTTAAGTAGATATTTATTAATTTTGAGATAATAATTGAACTTCACATAAAAATTTGCTACGTGTTTTCAAAATATCGAATTTTCAAAACATAATTTTGAATTTCTTATTAAAATCCGAAAATCATTTTTTAGAAAATTTTTATACACACTTTTATTTATATTTGTTAAAAGCTTATCTGTATAAAAAATCTAGTTTTGTTCGATTAATTAGATATTGAGAAAGTCGAAAATCAAAGAAACTATTCTACGAGAGGTAATGTTAAATGTAAAATTGTAAATGGTAAATCGAACTAATTTCGACACACGAAAATTTTTATCAAAATCGTAGTAGGAGTCGTTTTTGAGAAAAAAAAAACATTTTTCTTAACGGTTTTTAAACATTTGTATGAGAGGCACCGTTATTTTTGGGTATTAGAATAATTTTTTTCAAAAATCTTCTAGATATTGAGTTTCAAAAAAAAAAAATTCAAACTTTTTTTTTTTAAATCCAAAAAATATCTTTTTGAAAATTTTGGTACACAATATTATTTAGAATGTGTCAACAATTCTTGATAAAAAAAATTGATCAGAATCAGTTGAGTCGTTTTCGAGAAAAGCTAAAATCAAAAAAATAGTTCCTTGGGAGGTACCATTAATATCCATTTTTTGAAACCATTTTTTTTATTAACCGGCAAATTATAACTATTTAAATTTATTGAGAAACTTACAATTTATTTACACCCCTATTATGGAAAGCAACTCAACTATAGTTTAGTTGTCATTCTAAGAATTGGTATTATCGATGACAACTAGTTGACTGATTGTAAAAGCACAACCAGTTGTCATTTAGCAGACAACTAAAAAATGCCTGACTTTTCAGTTGTCTCTTTGTATTATAGATGTGAGTTGAGTTGGGTTGACATTAGGGTCATAATCAAAAAACTAGTTCTAAGCAGTTGTGTAGAACATGCTGTCCGCATTAAAAATAAAACAATTATTGATAAGAAACCTTTAAAGATATCCAGTTTTCTCGTAAAATTGAATTTTTGATGCATTTTGTTCTTCAATCGTTATACTACGTTTTCACTGAGCACTAAATCGCGATTTAAGAGGATTTAGCATAAATCCTCTTCAAATCTCGAAGATTTACCATACAAATTTAAATCTCCTCAAATGAAGATTTAAAATAAATCTCATTGAAATCTTCTTGCAAGAAGGAGATTGTCAAATCAAACAATCCTAATTTTGTAGAACGCACCCTTTTAAACGTCAGTTTTTCCATTGAAATCAAAAAAAATTATAAAATGTTTTTGCGCGTTGGCTGTAGGAATAAAAATGCAAGTATTTACAATGTATTTCATATATTTATAATAATATTTTGGTAAACAATACAAATTCCAGATAATGCAACAACCAAAACAAACAAAAAACAACGGACAATCTAGACACTGGAGGATGGGGAGCTTTTCATTGAAGAGTGGGCCGAAAAATTGTGTTTTTTTCTGTATTTATGGATTCTCCTATTAAATTTACTCACTCTTATGTTATTTTGAAGAATAAAATGGTGTGATAACAATAGATTTAGGTTACTAGACTCATTTTTAATAAATAGTTTATTCAAAATTAATTGTTTTATTGCTCAAAAATTGTTTTTTCCGTTTGCTATACGTTTGCCCATTATATTTGTTTTACTCTTGTCAAATTGAGTTGACAATTGAATGGCAATTCAGACTGAAAACGTCAAATTAATCTCCTTTTTTGTGGTGAAAACACTTCAAGATTAATTTTAAATCTCCTACCTTAAATCCCGGATTACCTCTTGGTGAAAACGTAGTATTAGCCTCGAAATAATCCAATTTCGTTCCTCAATAACATTCACATCTACGACTTCTTTTAATACAACTGACACTGTTAGTTGAGCCAGTCCTAAATTAAAATAATTGCCCCTACACTTTTGTAAACTTACTTCGCCCATGAAACGAAGAGCAGTAGCAAGTTTAAGAATTGGTGGAATCGCTGAGGAACGTTATTTTAAAAAACGGTTATTTTAAAAAATAATTTATTTCATTCAAGGTATACACGAAAAACAAATCAAAAGAACTTTCAATCGTACAATTTCTAATTCTTGCTTTTTTATTTCATGCTCAGCAGCTGATTTTGACAGCAACCCGACGCCTAAAAGACGGCAACGTATTTGTTCATCACAACTGAATTTAGTTGTCTTGCATAATACGAATAGTTTGTTTGGTTGACTTAGGGCCAGTTTCACAGTCGACACTTACCGAAATAAGTGGCACTTAAGTTTCCCATATTAGGAATTTAAGCTAAATTTCATAGCTAGCGTAAGTGGAACTTAAGTCACCAACATCTGAGGCTTAAGTGCCACTTATTCAGGTAACAGTGAACGTTGATATTGGGAATTAATCTTTCACCACTTAAGTGTCACTTTTCTGACTGTGAAACTGGCCTTAGAGTTGAGTTGTGTTGATGACAACCCAACCAAGTTGAGTTGTAATCCATAATAGGCGCATTAAAAACAAAGAACGAAGATAAAATAAGTAAATTGAAATAAGTTATAAATAAGGTTATTTATAAATGTAAAACTGACTATAAGGTACATTGAGTAATATTATGACTAAAATGTTTTAACTTTATTCCTTATCTTCTGTTAAGTTTTTCTTTTATAAAACAGTAAGAAACTTTGAATATTACCTACTTAAATTCGTATTTTTTTGTAAATGTTTTGAATTTATTTTCAAAAGAACTCATTTATTTTCAAAAGGACACATTTTTTCATTCCGAGGGACACATAAATAATTTCGCCTGTGGTAACACTGAGATACTTATTTCCCACTTAAGAGCTATTTAGAGATATTTCAAAGTTAGGAAGGCTTTAAAATTTCTTTATAGGTCTTTAGTATATCTATCAGTGCAGTAGTAGGTATTGCAAGTCAAGAAAATTAACAATTTGTAGCGAATTTTATAAAAGGAACAAATTTAAGAATTCTAGTAGCTAAAATTATTATTGCATATTGTGCGCTTATGGCATTTTTTGTTTATTAAATAAAAACATTAAACCTTTTCTTGTTTGATTTGTTGTACTTCAATGATGCTTACTTTTTTGTGTCATAATTAATCATAATAACTCCCGGGAAAATGGCAAATTAAAAATAAACAAAAACCTCACCTTATGCAGTATGAAATTATTATTATTATCGAAAACAATAAATAGAAAAGCTTATGCACGGGAAGGAAATACGAAAAATACGAAGCGAATTTATATCCTTCGGCAGGTGGTTAAAAAAGCTGCAAAAACATTATGTATCTAGATGTTTACATGGATGTGTGCTTGTGTTTGTGTTGAGCAAAACGAAAACAATTATTACACGAAATAACAATAATAAAGACACAAACAAAAATATTATATTTTATGAAAAAATGTAAATTATTAAATTTTAATTGGGTCGTCTTCCCTGGATGGTGACTGTGAGTGGAGTACTTTTATATATATGTATATATTTTGTATACCCCATTTGTCAGAAAGAATGCGAGTACGTCATCAAAGCACGTCACGATGGACAGCCAGAGAAAAGTATTTTTCTGTATGGATTCTAAAGTTGATTTTGATGTACAACACAATTATTATTCCATTCGCAAAATTGTGTTGTTAATAAAAAGAGGTTCTCAAAGTGCCAGAAAGCCATCCTCATCGAGACAAACAAACGCAAACGTATTGTATATACAGTGGGACACAACCTAGGAATGAACAAACATAATAAACCCTTAGGAATCCAAAAATTTGCATATTAACTTCTAGAATCTATTTCATGTCTAAGGCATGTTTATACATACATAAAAATGTAGTTGGGTAGCTATGTAAAATTAGCATGACAATGGCAAATTTAGAAGAAATAACTTCTGACTAGCCACGAAAATAACCCGCACTTGGACTTTTCCCAAAAATTGATAATAAATACTTTTTCTGAGGCTTAAGCCAAACTTTGTATTGTGTTATGGACGTGATGGTCTCAAGTATGGAGTTGTATGTGGCACTATCGATTCAATTTAAGTATTTCATATGCATTGAACCATATTTGCCCCCCAGTACCGAATTAGCCATAACACGCAGTATTGTTCGTTAATAAGTGCTTTGTGCACGATTCATTAGTCTATACACATTCATTGACGCGTCACGTCACTCCACAACTCACAAGTTGCTGATTTACTGACGGTGTGGATGGGATGGGATGGGATGGCGTATGTGGAACATTTTTATCTTGTCAACAGCAGGTAAGTTAGGTAGTAAGAACTAGTCACGACACACAGCGCAACACAATTATTATACATCACTCAGAGATGCTATTTATATGTATCACTTGATTTTGATATAAATTACAGAAATATAAAAATGGTGGATGATGATTTCATATTGATCAAATTTAAGAACGAGTACATCATTATAAAGGGTGGGTTTTAACTTTAGACGTGTGGTTTTCAAGAAGAAATAAAACCCATATAATTTATTTAGACGTGTGGTTTTCAAGAAGAAATAAAACGCATATAATTTAATGTTATGGCCAAGAATCTAGCCTTATTATAAAGATAAGAAGTTGACACACGGCCGATTTCTTCACAGAGTCCTAACGCTAGTACCAGTACTAGTCCTAAAATTAGTACTCAAATCGGTATCAACTCATTTCTTCACACAAGTTCTAGTCCCTAGTCCTTTCAATTTGGTACCGAGTATTAGTTAGGTCTCGGTACTAGCTGACTCCTCAAAATCAGCTAGTACCTGGTTATTATACCAGTCGTTAGTACTCAAATCGGTACCAAATGATTTCTTCACATAAGTACTATTAGCTGGGACTTTAAAATCGGCAGTCTAGTGGCGCTAATACCTGAATCAGAGTAATTTCTTTCATTTTTTCAATGAATTCGTTGCTGATTTTCGATAGTTTTTTGGTTGTAGTTTATTAAATAGGCAATAAGTTCGGATTTTATTGGTTTTGTGGATTTTTCATTTTCTTATGGTACCTAGGTACATATATAATGTATGTATTTTTTAATGACCTTATAAGTGTAGGGACTGAATCTAATTTTTGTTGGTCGCAATTTAAAATTTTTGTTTTGCAAGCTAACTTCGTACTGACCCCACCTTTACTTTAGTACTTTTAATCCACACCAACTGCAACTTTACGATAACTCTGGATATTTCCCCGAACACGACCAATGCATTGCATGAACCGAACATGAAATGGACACAATAAAGGACATTACTCCAAGCCTGTCACACACGTACGTACACAGAAAATTATCAAAAACTCCACGCAAAAACTAACACACAACATTCTTCCGATATCAAGTGCTTCATCTGGAAGCTGATTCACCACTGATCACTCCTGTAAATGTCGGCAGGATTTCATTGCAATTCTGCATCTTCCCGCTTTCTATACTACTATAAAATTGACACAATTCATTCGAAAATAATTTAAAATAAAAATCGCTCAGTCAAAATAAACATCAAAATAATATTTGAAATGCCAAATTATTGTCAAAATCAGAATTAGACCAGTTTTAGACGTATTAAGTCCTAGTACCGCTTGGTGAATTTAGATCCGGTACTAGTGATGTGAAGAAATGTATAGGTACTAACTTTTCGTTAGGACCGAGTACCAGAGCTAGTACCTGGTCTAGCTGGACTGGGTACTAGGCTGGCTTAGTACTTCTGTGAAGAAATTGGGCGATAATGTTTTAAAAATGATTTCGGGGAAGTGGCCCAAGAGAGAGAGGCCCAATTTTCGACCACTTTTTGCAGCAATTTGGGCCGTATGTTAGCAATAACGCGTCTTCCAAGGCGTCAATCGCCTCGGGCTTATCTGCGTAGACAAGCAACTTCATATAATCCCATAAAATATAGTCCAGCGGTGTTAAATCGCACGCCACAGGCCCACGACGCGATATAATGCGCTCACCAAAAGTTTCCTTCAATAAATTGATGTTTTCGTTGGCTGTATGGCATGTAGCGCCGTCTTGTTGAAACCAAAGGTTGTCCACATCTACATCTTCCAATTCAGGCACGAAAAAGGTATTAACCATGGCTCTATAGTGTTAACCATTATTACTGTAACATTATGGCCGGCTTCATTTTTGAAGAAATATGGACCAATGATTCCCTCTGCCCATAGAGCACACCAAACAGTGACTTTTTGAGGATGTAACGCCGCCGTGGCGTCTCAACAATGGCTTTTGGATTATGATAACTCCAAATACGACAATTTTGCTTGCTACCCATTCAACCCTAAATGAGCTTGATTCAACAAAATTCGCTTATGAAAATTGGGATCAACGGCAATCTTGTTTTGGGCCCATTTGCGCACGATTTGCAAACGTTGATGTTTTCTATAATTTAATAGTAGAAAAATTCTTATATGTTTTGACGAACACGCAGTAAGAAGATAATTTATGTTGACAAATAGATATACAAGCATTTCTTTAGGGTTTCCTTTTATTATTTGAAATAATTCGGATCAACAATTTGTTTTGAACTGTTTTAAAAAGTTCTATGATAGAATAGTACGATTTTTTTTTAAATACCTACGACTTGAAAATTTGGTCTGATTTGTTCATGAATTGCATAAAAAACTGCAATGGTGTTATATCTTACATGTAGGTACTGTAAGGTACTTAATTCACATTTGATTTTTCTACCTACAAAATATCTATAGTCTTTAATTCGATGAATTTGCATCCTTGTATAGTGAAAATATAGTACCTATCTAAAAAACACCATTTCCGTTCCAAAAAAAAAAAAATTGGGAAAATACGAAGAAGGTCTTAACCTGACACATAGAATTTTGTTATACCTATAACCCACTCCTGGAACACTAAAACGAAGTAGGTACGTTAAAACATATGTCAGAAAACATTATTTTAGCCCAAAATGATAAAATCCCAAATGCAGTTCCGTAGCTAAAAATGTAGCTGGTATCCGGCCAGCATCTGGAAGAAACTGCATCTTTTAGTTCGAACATCAAGGCTCTAACTCCAAAACCTGATACAAAAAAAAAACTTCTACAAGTTTCCGTACGTCTAGTCTAGGAAACTAGTTTTTAATGGACCATCGGGGTAAAATGGCACACTTTCTATAGAAAACTTAGAATCGAAAAGAATTAACATGTTTTGTATAAATAATCTTGTTTTTAGTTTATCAAAAGCACCGACACAGACGAAATATTATCAACCCTAAGCTGTTATTTAAAATTTGACAGGTCCAGCCGAAGTTTTCGTAGCCCATGTGTCATTAATTCAAATCCAAAATTGAAAATTAATCCGGATATTCACAATGAAGTTCTAATTTTGATTGAAGACATTTATATGTCAATATAAAAAACAAAATCGGTTTAGCTACACCATTTATAACTCAAAAACTGCTGAACCGATTTAAATGATCTCTGATCTCCACCCCAAATATCAGAATAACTATTAAAATATCAGAGAAAAATTCAGTAAATAGGGAGAAATGGGGTAAAATGAAAAAAAAAGACGTATCCGAATAAAACAAAACTCTACCTGCGTTTAAAAGGTAGTTCTTAGGAAATGGCTTCAAGGATATTTTCTTTTAATTTTGATATACGCAGGGTGAAAGGGCGTATAAATGAAAAATAATCTTTTGGTGTTTGCAAGGGCATTTCCTACGGGCAATCAAAAAAACAAATGAGCCGGATGAAGGCCTCCAAATCATTTGGAGTGCCAAGAAGCACCTTACGGAGACGAGCAGCCAATAAAAATAAAGTTTTAAAGCGCGTAGGGCTAACAGAAAGATCTGGGGAAATTTACTTACACCTTATCGCCGGACAAATGGAAAAGGAGCTCGTTGACTTGCATACAAGTTGGCCGAAAAAAAAAACAACATCCAGCATTGCTTCAGCCGGGCTGAGAGGGTTTCGGTCAAGGAACCAAACCATCTCGCTTATAAGCAGCTGGAAGCTACTTCTGTAGGTCATGCATAAGCCTTCAACAAGCCCCCAAGTGCACAAATTCTTTGACATTTTGTCCAACTTGATGGAAAAAGAAAACATCAATGCTACCAGATGTGGACGAGTCTGGTTTGTCCACCCTACGAAAACACCAAAAAATTCTTGTTTGTTTTACTTTGATCATTAATTTTGTTTTAAATTAAGTTTTTATTTAACTAAAAACGGTTTTTGGTTTATTAAGGTAAGATAGCATTCTAGTATGCCATTTTACCCAATTAATTTTGGTGAATAGAATTTAATGACAATTTGAAAATTAAATTTTTTAAATATTTGTTTAAACTATTGGAACTCGGTAAGCTAAACAAATAGACGTTATTGATTGAAAAGAATATAACATATGAGGTTATAAGTCAAATTTTAAAAAAGATTTAGGAAATTTTTCTTAGGTGGGCCATTTTAGGCCACTTTCCCCTTCATACAACGCTGCATGTGTGAGTTGGGCACAAAGTATAGGTAGATATATTATTTTCAATTCATAAAATATTATTTTCTTTATTTTACTAAAATGTTCACTAATGCTTTTGAAATACATTTATGTATGTATGTATGTAATTATAAATTAATAATAAACATAGGGTACGTACTATATATTTCCTCCGTGGTACTAGTTTCTTCTTATTATTTTTGTATATATGTATGTAGGTATTTTTTTAAATTTCTTTTGATATTTTGTTTTTCTTTTGCCTTAAACATAAACATCCAAAACGGATGCTGGCTGGATGCATCATCCAATGTCAGCGCTAACATGACAGTGGCAGTGCAATGCAACAGAATACAGTGTAGGAGCTTTGCAGTAGCTGTGTAGTAGCATCATTGTCAGTCCTCTGACATCTTTATATCGAAAAACGCCCCTACTCTCATGGAGCACAACAGCATCAGCAAAGGAGGGCGTTAAAACCAAACATTTGCCACATGTTGGCTGCTTATGGGGCGGCCTGCAGGGGACAGAAAAATGCAAACTAACGGGTTGATTCTACTCATCCAAGGGTACGAATACATGTCATATTCAGTTTTTTTGTTGTTATTTTTGTTTTTTTTTTTTCATGAACACAATCTCCAGCCGGAATGATGGGTGAATTTTTTTTCTCAAGAACGATGTTTATTTTCGGATGATGGTATGGCAGCAGCGACGAGAACGATGACGACCACGATGACAGCGGAATCAAGCAAGTGACTCAAAAAAAAAAAAAAAAAAAAAAACATGGTAAATGTGGGGTAGGTACACTTAGCCGGGGCATGCACTGCACAAGCACATGGGTGAAACACATTCCTTCCTATACACACACACTGAAATATATGTATGAATTAATGCCGGACGGCCAGGCCGCAGTCTTGTCTCAATAATTTACATGAACAAAATTTAATTCTATAAATACAACGGGTACCGTTTTTCTTTTCCAAAAGGGACTTTAACCATGGCGCGGTGGCGTTGTGTTGGGAATCAGACATCTGTTCAGTAGCGAAAATGAATATTATAATGTATTTGTATACGATATACGATTTTTGAGGAATTTCGTTTTTGTGGTTAAATTATTTTAAGAGTGACTGGAATTGCACCCGCCAATAAAGTGCTGAGAATTACTCGAATCGTATTTAATAAAAATTGTTGGCATAACTACCTACTGCTTTTATAATTTCCAAATTGACATATTCAGTGACAAAAAGCAGCGATATAAATTGACTGGCCATATTACACCTGCTCCTTTATTTATGGATGTCTTTAGAATTGGACAGTTCCACTATTCCAAAAAGAAATCGCTATAAGAATGTATTTATGTTGAAGCTTCGATAGACAATTCTAGCATCAACTCGAGCATATTTGAGACTTTTTTTTTATTGATGTTTCTCGATGCTGTAATCGATATTGAATTCGATTATAAATAGAAGCTCTCACATAAAAACACATTAAGATAATGAAAAATATTAAACTTCAAATTCAAATAAATAAAATACAAAAAATGTCTTGATTCAATATCAATTGCCTATCGACTGTATCGTATACTCAAAAGTTATGCAAAATATGAAAAATTATCAAACATATGTTCAAGAAAAAATTGTGGAATCCAATTTTGTCAAAAATCAAAAGCATGACGGTTGTTATTCGCTGCGGCAACTCTGGAAGAGGTTGATGGTTGAAAATTTGCACTTACGCTCTATATTAACTTTGAAATAAATCTAAAAGTATTTGTCAAAAAAAAAAGATTTTTTGTGGAATTTCTAAGAACAGCATTTTATAACCTTTTGAATCCCCCACCAAATTTTAAACTTAAAAGTTGAATTGATAATTTCCATCATCTCTTAAGCCTTTGAATTTGTTAACCAACTCATACCTATATCTTAAAAAAAATCGAAAATTACCAGATATGGAGATAATCCCAAATTGTGTTTTTCAAATATTTCCTTAAAAAACATGGTTAAATATTTTTCTAACGCCTTTCCAAAAATATAAAATTCGTCGCCACTTTTCTGTTTTCTTACAAATTACTTCTAAAACATCTATTTTCCCGTTTTCGACATTTTAGCGTTTATATCGCAATTCTTAGATTGACTTTTAAAAATCTATTGATATATTTCTTTTCCAATTTGCAATCCATTTTTAAAATCGAAATGGCGGAAACCCCTGCAAGAGTTTGATAGTCGCAAAAGAGCAGTTGGGCCTTGATTAAGGTACCTAAGGGCAATTTTGTTCAACTTGTCGAAAAAGTTAAAGTTGGCCAACTTCGGAGTTGGTCTCAATTCGAGATTTAATCGGCAAGTTGAAAATTGATTTTGTTCACTTCTTCAGCTTTCAATTTAGAAGTTTAAATTCAAAAATTGGCTAACTTGCAGAGTTTTGAAAATTTCCTCTTAGGATATTATATGACAGATCACAAAATAATTTGTCAGTCTCAACTTTTGATTTCGAAAAATTGTCACGGTTTTTTGAAGTTTGAAAAATTATTATTAAAAAAAAAAGATGGAAAAAATTGAAGGACTCGTCGACAATCGTGACAATGACAAAGCATGGGAGAAGATTGGAAGATTGGTAATGCATTCAATGTTGCACCACCTGGCAAAGTAAGTATATGTAGCTTTGTAAAATTGGTTTTGTTTATTTCATTATTTTTGTCTCTTTATCTTGCAGGAACGAACTTTAAAGGTTTCTGCTCAGGAAATACAAAAAAATTAAGCAGACCTTTTGGCATCTTGCATTGTGCTTTTCACGAGATACAAAAGAGGCCGGTGGGGGGTCCAGCCAAAAAAGGAACTACCAGCACCAATGACACAATTAGCCATGCTTATGACACCTTTTACCTTGGGTCTTATCGCAATATCCGTTGATAGTGACGTACATTTAAACTAAATATATGGTCACCTTTAGTATAATGCTTAAAGAGCAATAACTTTTAGCTCTTTGGGATAAATAGTCGATTTCTATAGTTTTAGCTTTAAATCAGCAATCTCTCTAATTAATTTCAAACCTTTTATATAAATAGACAAATAAGTAAACTCACCATTATGTCCAGTATTCGTAATGATAACCCAAAAATCAATGGTCTTCTCTTGGCCCAGCTCCTCGTAGTCCCACTTCTTCTTAACACGCACCGCTCCATTAGTTTCGACCGTAACCCATGGATTTTCATCGCGTATCTTGAAAGTCTCTTTATCGGTTTCTTTTTCCA
Organism: Leucozona laternaria; assembly: GCA_932273885.2. Lineage (NCBI taxonomy): Eukaryota > Metazoa > Arthropoda > Insecta > Diptera > Syrphidae > Leucozona > Leucozona laternaria. Next base: position 86,043,079 of record OW026368.1, on the reverse strand, counting down.
GCTGAAACACAGATTTGCCCTCCGTATCGCCATCGGCTTCAGTGAATTCAATACGTTTCGTAGGTCGGACCGCGCGCGTTACCCGCCTCTTATCGCGACGATGCGAATGTTGATTCACCGAATCATGACTGAGATGTTGCATTATAAACGAAATCGGTTCCGGTGCAACGAATTCCACTAAAACCTTTGCTGGCCGAGCAGAAGCCAAACTGGGATATCTCAAATCATGTGCTTCCACATCGAGCAGAAGTTCCGTCTTTTCCGGCTCACTGGCTAGCATTAGTTCGCCCGTTTGTGGAACAATGATGACAATATTGCTGGGTGCAACCAGGCGATAGGCAATTTTATCGCCATCGCCATCCTTAGCCTCGACTTTGCCCAAAATCGTGAATCGCTTCCATGTTGTGGTTAGATTGCCATCCAAATCCATGGATTTCTCCCCCGCAACCGCGAACTTGTACTCTTCCTTCACAAATACTGGCCTATTATCGTTCTCGTCCAGAATGGTAATGACAACTTTTGAGACCGTTTTATCGACTTCATCCAAGTCGGAAGCCTGCACTGATAGATCGTAGTACTGCTTTGTTTCGCGGTCCAGTGGTTTGGCCGTAACCAGCCAAACTCCACTCTCTTCGTCGTTGTCAACCACTATGGTGTCCTGTAGATTGCCCTTGGAATGATGTCTTTCCTGCAAGGCAAAGGCATTATCTTCATTCCCGCCGATAATTGCGTATTTAATCTTTTGCGAATCGCGGTTCGAGAATGCCTGCATCAGGGGAATACCACGCACCCGAGTACCCGCCAGACGGTTCTCTCTCACTTCGCCGGCTGCGTCCAACATCGAGCCGGGAAAGCGCAGCATATCCTTGCGGTGCATCACGAACAACTGCAAATTATGCGTTGACGTTGAGTTGGGCGTCTCTTCCACCACCACCAAATTAACTGGCCGATTAACAAGTGGCGATATGTCCGAAGTTGTCATCACTACGCCATCATCCAGCACCGTAAAGAACTTCGAATAGCCCGTTTCGAGGAGATGATAGTTGCTGGCATTGTTGTTGTTGTTCGAAATGGGAATGGTTTTGAATTTTTTAATACTAAATCCTGGATATGTATCGTGTGGCAGGACTAAGGACATGTCGTTATTATGGCTGCTTAATGAGTTTTTTGGTATATCGAAAGCTATGCTGAGGTTGCAACTACACACTAGTAAACACACAATGGCAAACAAGCTTATTTTCTGTTGTTGTTGTTGTTGTCGTGTCTTTTTAACACTACCATTCCCGACCACCACCGGTGTGGTGTCCGCGTACCGTGTCGCCATCATAATAATGGTCGACAATTTCACAAATATTTTTCAAATCGTTTTTGACTTTTTTTTTTTCTTTAATATTGTTTTCCAAAACCCGAATTAATTCCGATAGATAATTTCAATGAAATATTGTTTTTTTTTTTAAGTGTTTTTTGGTTTTATTTTCGAAAATAGTTGGAGTCAGTTCATGTTGATGACATTTTTGTCGACGTTTAGGGACATTTCCGTGTCCTTTGTGGAAAATGTTTTCAACGATGTTAGAGCGTTATCTGAAAGAGAGATAGAAAATAATTTATTTTTGGTATTGTTCGTTTTTTTTTAATTATAAATATGTTTAAATTAAAGCTGTTTTAAATTAACATATAATTTTTGATTAAATAACAAGAGATTTATGTGCCAAAGAATTAATAACGCCACCGGCGGCTCTAGAATATCTAAATCATATTATTATTTCACGGATTAGAAAATAATGATATGCAAATAAACATTGAAATACATATGCAATATACACACACGGTTGCGTGGGTGGTGGTTTTTACCATTTTTATAATCAAATATTTATGTTATTCTACATCAACGAATAAAAAAGATTTTTTATGAAACTTCAGAGTAACTTTGTATCGATTATATAGAAATGTTATTGAGTAGGGAATGATGGTGGGTCATGGATTTGTTTGTGAAAATAATTTGGAATTGTAATCAAATCAGGATATAACAAATATTGTGGAAATAATATTGACAAATGTTAGCTTGTGCAAATAATTAAGTTGGAAATGGGTGGACAATATGGAGCGATAAAGGTGTGAATGTGAGGTGATGGATGAGGGACGTCAGACCATGCATGGAATGTACCTACACCCACATTCTCCTTTTTGGAAGTGATCTGACAGTAATTAATGAGCTAATTTAATTTAAATTTATAAAATCCACTGAAATTTCACAGAACTTATTTTGGTACGTAATTAAAAAAAATATGCACGACTTCATCGCATGAACTTGCTCTTGTGGTTTTATACTGTATGTAACCCAACATTGAAGTTACATGATGTATATATTTAACGAGTATATTAATAGAGTCAAAAGCATTAAAAAATTGATTTTTCGTTTGATTTTTTTTGTTTATAAAATAGTATTTTTAAAAAAATTTTAAATGCATTATTGTTTAAATTATTAAGAAGCATCAGATTGCAAAATTATAACAAAATCGATTTAACCATGGCAAAGATATACGCTAATAATCCAAATATAAGACCATTTTCTCAAAAAACGTTGAATACCTAATTCCGTAATGTGAATTTTTTGAGAAAAACGTGAAATGCAGTTTTCTTACAATTGACTTGGTTATTACAGGTACGAAGTTTTATCAAAATCGTTAGAGCTGTTTTTGAGAAAATTTGAAGAAACCAAAATATTCGTATGGCAGCTACCCGTTCTAGAAGAGCTAAAACAAAAATTCGAATTTCGCCTCTAGGGAATCACATAAAAATGCTCTGTACCAAATTGTATGCAAATCTGTCTACCCGTTTAGGCTCTAGCTCAAATAACAGTGGACACACCGACGCACGCACAGACGCACAGACCGATGGACGGCATGACGAAACCCACTTCTCTATTATCGTAGTGTTAGTGTTATAAATAAAATATATATTTATACATTTTTTTTTTTACACGAAACCAATACTTGCCCTATAGAGCAAGTAAAAATTCGGTGGAAAAAAGGTGTGAGTGCCTTTGAAATGACTTTAATAAGTACGTTGGATTTTGTTAAGAATGCAACAAGAAAATATTATAATACTTTCTGTTTGCAAAGAACTTTCTGACGATTAGTTTGTAAAGTGTAGAAATGATTTTTACTCAAAATTATTCAAGTTGTGAGCTTCGAGACTCCAAAATGTTAAATAAAGAACCATAGTGTCTTACAGTTTAAACTGAGAAAGTTTGTGAAAACAGCAGAGGTCTTATATGTACATATATAAAAATAGATGCTTAAAACTTGAACACGACTGGACCAAGTTAGATACTTCCTTTTGCGGGTTTGTTCGGAATTGTTCCGCGAAGGTTTAGGAAAAATAAAAATGGGAAAATTCTCAACACATGGCGCTGTAGACGCATATTTCTTTTTTCTTTAGTTCAATTCAGTTACCGTTCAACAGGTGAAGCTGTAGGCGGTTAGGAAATGGCTTTAGGGATATTATTTTTCAAATTTTGTTATTTATAGGATGAAATGGAGTCAAAATAAAATCATTTTACAAATGTTGTTATTTGTAGGGTGCAACGGGGCAAAATTTTAGGAAATTCATTTTTTGTTTTAAAAGTTTTTCATAGGAAAAAAGCTGTAGGGATATTCTTCTTCAAATTTTTGTAATTAGTAAGGTGAAATGGGGTAAAAATAAAAAAATTATTCAATTTTAGAAATTCTTTTGGTATTTGAAATGTTGTTTTTTAGTGGCCTTAGGGATTCTTTTTTTAAGAAAATTGGCATTTAGATATAGGGTGAAATGGGTTAAAAACGAAAACTGCCATCTGATTACAAAAATTCTTTTTTTTATTAAAAAAAATTGCTATTTATAGAGTGAAATGGGATGAAAACATTGTGTTGGGAAAGTAATAAATGTTAGACTTTGAGGATCATGTTTTTACATATTTAGCCATTCATAATGGTATGTAGGTTAAAACTCATAAAGAAGTATTCGATCACAAAAATTAGTTTCAATATCTATTTACTTTTTGTTTTGTAATTTTTATGCTAAGCTTTGGTTCGTCTAGCCGTGTGAAGCAGGGCGGGCCAGCTAGTTAAAAATAATAATTGATCTAACAACTTCTGAAATTGTTTTGATACCATAGCGATGTAGGTAAATCATATGATTTCTTTGTTAAATATTAATTTATGTGAACATTATTTATTATGTGTCCACACTACTTGCTACGAATAATGTATTGTGTGACGGGTGGTCCACAAAATAATTTGTTGTGCGACAGACAGTCCACACATGACATAACACCATAACTATTTACTCTGTGACGGAGGGTCCAATTAATGATAATACAGTCCACTCCGCTTATTTGTAACATACAAAATGCAGAAAATTTGTTGCAACTAAGTGCAACTTTATTTCCCCATTAAACGATGTGATGTGAAATATTTCCAAAGATAGAAAAATAAAACATTAATAACCTCGAACAACTAACAAAACAACTTTTAATAATTGTGACAGTTGAAAGGATTGGAGTGATGAGAATGGAATGAAACTTAAAATTTCATTTTTTAGATTTGTTCAAACTTCGTTCAGTGTTTCACTTAAGAGGAGTCGTTCCAGAACTAAATAATGATTTTGGGGGAAAGAAATATGTATCAATTAAAGGGAGTTTTCAAATAAGCGGAGTGCAGTTATCTGAAAAAGCAAAAAACAACAAACACAAACGAAAAAACAGAAAGCCATGCTGTAATAAAAAAAAAAAAAACAACATATACAAACACCAATAAAACTCTAATGTCACTTTTCTACACACAATTACTGATCTGGGAAATTAATTCAACGCAAATAAAGAGCGGAAACTTCTCCAAATAATCTGCTACAATTAGCAATTTCGCTCATCGAACAGCAAAACGAAAAGGAGAACGACATTTTTGTATGGGATTTTTCGTTTCGCAAGTGTCTTGAACACGAAAGAAAAATCACTTTGTGACGTGGTTCCGTTTCCCTTTAAAATCAGCGCGGATGTCTTCTGGTTTAGCTTATTTTAACGTTCGCGAAACGAAATGGATTGTGGATACTGTCTCCTCATTTTAGTTGGAAAATGGTGATGGTCCCATCTAACGAAATGTTTTCTATACCAACTTCGTAGTTTGGCCGGTTTGGGCCGGGGGTTCTGTTTGTAGTTTTAAATAATTTTTCGTTTCGATATACAAATTGAGGGTTGGGGACTGAACTTGTCCATTAATGTAAAATAACAGAAAAAAATATTCTTAAACAATTTAATTTAAAAAAATTTAAAAAATTATTTTAATATATTTGATAATTTAAAATTATTTCACTACATTAATTTTTTTTTTAACTTTTTACAAGCGACGCGTTTCGATTTCTATTAAACCATGTTCGGGCTTCAATTTGTTTACGGTTTTGTTTTGCCAAAAATTCCATTGAGCTCTTTTTGGAAAGAGATCGCATGCGTACCGTTAAAGCCTGACAAAAATTTAAAAAAAACTATTTCTAGACAATAAATTGGGATTTTAAGGGTCTTAGATTTTTTTTCAAGTGCCATAATAAATGATGTATTCAGTCATACCTAGAACCTCTACTAGGTAACTTCAAAAGTAATTAAAAATTTTAAATTTTGTAACACCGTGTTATTTTCGTGATAAAATCAAGTTTGATACTTTGGAAAATTCCAGGTTGGGAAATTTAATATCATAGAGGAACAAAGAGGAGCTATATTTTCACTTCTTGCGATCAAGGTAATCGTCTTGTCAGAAGCGATCGAAACAGAGGGGCTACAACCAGTTTTGGCATAAAAAAGGAGAAGATAGGATTCAGAAAAGCTAAGTTAATATTTGGATGTTTGGTGTTTGTCCAAAATTTAGTTAAAAAGTGTGGTTTTCGTTTTTGCTTTATTGCCAGAAAAATTGACAACATTTTACCCCGGTTAGGCCTATCCCTTTCGTTTCTTTTGTTTTTGGAAAAATTCATTATTTTGGCAGTATTTTGACAGAAGACTGCCAATTTGTCAGTCGGGTAAATCCAGATTAAGATGGATAAATTTTTCAAACCAAGCTGGTAAATCTCGGCTACCATAAAGTTCAAATTCTTTTAAAGGCTGAAACACACACCGGATCAGTCAAAAAGTGTTTTTTAGCCATATAAAACAAGAATCCATTGATTCTTATGAACCAAAACACACCAACTAGGCAAAACAAAAAACTACATGTTTTTGTTTTTATGACTGGTTGTCGAAAATAAATGGCTTTGTTTACGGCCAACACACATCGCATAAAACAAAACAAAAAACCAAAGGCAAAACAGAAAAACATGTTTCGTTATCGATAGCTGGTAGGTAGGTACTTTGTTTTTCAGAAAAAAAATTTGTTGTTGTTTATTTGCCCTTGGAGTTTTATTTATTTAGAAGTTCTGTCTGGAAATTTTGTTTTGTTTTATCTTAACACACACCAAACGAAACAGACAAAAGTGCATTGATTTGGTACATTGTGTTTCGGTAGGTGTGTGTTGAAAAAAAATCCGTTTTTGTTGGCTAATCCAGTGTATTTTCAGCCACGCTCTGACATTACACAAGTGCTTTGATTTAAAAAAAAAAAAGTAAAATTAAATACGTAACGTAAAGTTTTGAAAAAAAAATAAGTTTGAACATTTTTTTCAAATTTTGTTTTTAAAGATTTTAAGTTCGAAATTAATTTTTCAAAAACCATTGATTAAAACAACTTGATTATAAAAGGAAATGAACAAATTTCTGACTGTAAAAATATGTATACATGATTGGTCCTAGGACTCTACCTTGTGGAACAACTGTGAAGCTACATAATAATACCAAGTTCCCTTGCAAGACATTTTTACCCGTGTACACATTTTTTATTTCAACACGAAAAGATTACTTCCGCTATAGACAAAATTAAGACAATACATTTTGTGTCATTTTAAACAATCAAACAATGAAACACAATATATTTACAACCACAACACTTAAATACCTAAAACAACCTTTTAGCTCCAAAAAATGTTTCTTTTTCTATGTTCAATGTTTAACCAAAAATGCCATTAACATAAATACTTCAGCACACACCCTAAACAAAGGTTTGGTAAAGGTATTATACTCGTACTACTTGTCTCTGAAGAAGCCGATGAAAATTTGTTGTGACCACTAATTAACAACAAAGGTGCCAAAAAAAAAGCAACTTAATCTTATAACTTCGTTGCTATCGATTTTTTCAATCGCTTGTATATGTTAACATGTTAAAGGTAGTTTTGTTGTATTATAAATTTCATTGCCTCGCAACGCGGCTTCCAAATTCCGACTCCGAGATGCAATCAGAGAGATTCTAAAGAAATGTAGATGATGTAGGTAAAATGCTGTTTTCATTGTATTCATTATCATGCTTATGAAGCCAGGGCAATAACCCTTTTCATTCGAGTATCAGTTTTTTTTTAGTTGGTAGTTGGTCAACAACTGCGACGATGTAAACACTATAATATAAGGGCAAGTTATGGGTTTATACAAACAAAATTCAAGTAAGAAATATAAATCGAAAAGAATTTATGTTTTTACGAGACGAAAATTTCTTCTTATCGACTGACTAAAGTTTTGGAGAAGCCATATAGACTGATTCAGTTTAGACCAAAAACAAAAAGGTGAGTATCTTTCTTACATGAAAAGCTTCCTGGTTTCCTATAAAATAAATAAATTTGGTGGCGCAACAGTTCGTGGAGAGCCCAAGCCTAATGACTTACACACTCTCGCCCATATGCCTATATGCATGTGTTTGTTTGTAGGAATCGAGGGGACCTATTATTATCTGTTGAATCCATACTGTTGAATTATACAAGGTGTTTTTTTAGACGTGTGGTTTTCAATCTGACAATACTTTTTTTCGGAGTTGCTCTTTTTGACAGCTGTCACTTGATTTATGATCAGTTTGATTTGCCATTTCATAATGAATAGACTTACTCCTGAACAACGTTTGCAAATCGTGCCCAAATGGGCCCAAAACAAGATTGCAGTTGATCCCAATTTTCATAAGCAAATTTTGTTGAATCAAGCTCATTTTGGCCTGAATGGGTACGTTAATAAGCAAAATTGTCGTATTTGAAGTGATCCATTGTTGAGACGCCACGGCGATACATCCTCGAAAAGTCACTGTTTGGTGTGCTCTATGGGCAGAGGGAATCATTGGTCCATATTTCCTCAAAAATGAAGCCGGCCCTAATGTTACAATCAATGGGGAACTCATGATTAATGACTTTTTCGTGCCTGAATTGGAGGATGTTGATGTGGACGACCTCTGGTTCCAACAAGACGGCACTACATGCCATACAGCCAAAGAAAACATCAATCTATTGAAGGAAACTTTTGGTGAGCGCATTATCTCGCGTCGTGGGCCTGTGGCGTGGCCTCCAAGATCGTGCGATTTAACACCGCTCGACTATTTTTTGTGGGGTTATGTGAAGTCGCTTGTCTACGCAGATATGCCCGAGACGATTGACGCCTTGAAAGAGAATATTTGGCGTGTTATTGCTGACATACGGCCCCAATTGCTGCAAAAAGTGGTCGAAAATTGGTCCTCTCGGCTGGAATTTATGCGAGCCAGCGGCGGCGGGCACTTGCCCTAAATCATTTTTAAAACATAATGGCAAACCCTTATCTTTATAATAAAGCTAAATTCTTGGCCATAACATTAAATTATATGGGTTTTATTTCTTCTTGAAAACCACACGTCTAAAAAAACAACCCTTTATATGACAAGACAGATACTTTGGAAAAAATGTTGAATTCAATTTCACTCAAGAATGTTGTTCTTATTTCTTGAGCACTGCTTCTCCCATTTTCAGATTAAAAGCTTATGTTTAGTCGAAATTTGCAATAACATAAACGATGGAAAGCTTTTTAGCTCAATAGTTTGTTTCAATTAAAACATTTTTAATATAAAGCTTTAGGGTAGCTGTAAAAGGTCAAGTAAGTGCGACCTAGATGAGAACATTATTTTTGGCGTTGTGCTGGGGAACGTACCAAAATTGTCGAACACCCAAGCTGAACCTTAAAAACGCTCGTTTAGATCTTCCTTCAGAGGTTTGCTATAGCAATAGACAGAGACTTACGCCGAAAACAATATGTAAAGGTATTACAAAAGACAAACATCGAACCTTAACACTGATGTGCAGGAATATTTAGGGCACATTCTTTGTCTTATATTTGTCTGGTTTAACCTCTGAACTTTATAATTGAAAATCGGGAAAAAAGAAAGAACTATACCTACGACGAAGAGGGCTCCGAACGAAGCACGATGCGACGCGACAATGACAATATAGTTAAAGGACTTTCTTTCTTCTTGCATTCTCTCGAATTTGAACAAACCCATTCTGACACTTTGCGGTCGAAAAGAGAACTTGTTTTTGATGACGCGGCCTGGCCATCATACCAATAGAAGGTGCAATGAACTCAAGCCGAATATTTTTGGCATTCGTCCCGGAAAATTCAACCCTGCTGCTGCTGCTGCTTTATGCCAGACGAAAACTACAGATATCAATTTGAAACATAAGGGGAAACAGGACACGCCATCAGGCAGCTAGGCAGCCAGCCAGGCAGGGTGCAAAAAGGGACCCAGACCGAGACACGATGCTGCTGGTATAACAAACACAAATACAACGAGCAATGCCAATTCCCTGTGGATAGAGAGTCCATATAGTTTCATTACTTTTCACATTCATTTGAGGGTTGTCCTGAAGGATTTCTTGTCTTTTTTTTTTGTCTATGTCTCTTCGAAAGTCCTTGTTGCTGATGGGTTGATGCAGATGCGCTACGAATCCAACGTCTGACCACCATCATGATTGGTGGTTAGTTTTAGTTTTTATTTTTTTTCTGTTGAAAATCTATAGTTTTTTTTTTTTTTTTTCAGGGATGGATAATTTCAATATAGAACTTCAAGAATGAGGAATGGTCGACGAAACGTTGAGTGGTTAAAGTTTTATTTTTAAGCATTTACTGCGATGGCTGAGGCTAATTTCTAGAAGGATACTGCGGATATTTTTTCTATGAATTGTTGGTCTTTTCTTTTTTTCGTTTATTTTTCTTTTAATGATGAATAAAACTTTTCTGAATTAAAATTAAGATTAAGAGGAGATTTTAAGTGGTTGTCATTGTCTGAAGTGAGTTCTCCTTTTCCTTCATAACTTCAAGCTGTAGAGTGTGCTCTTAGATGAGAAAAATTCATCAGTTGCATAAAGTTCATTCAAAATTGTTGGAATATAATTTATTGTCGAACTAATTATTATTTTTTATTATAATTCGGTGTTTAAAAACCGATTTGAAAATAAAAGAACTTTTAGTTTAAAAAGGCCCTCACAATTACGGAATTTATCTGGCTTGCTTTGTAATATTGCTACGTTAGGCTACCACACCCGGATCTTTGTGCAAATTCAGCCTGTTCCACCTTTTATGTTTTATTCATTAGTAGAGCTTCTTGCAAGGAAGTTGCAAAATTTCCCAGAGTAGGTATATACCTATTTTGTCATCTAAGCCAATCAGATACAGCAGAAAATTGTAAGTCCCATCTATACCTGCAGACTATTAATTCATGAAAAGTTGAGAGTGTATGCCACTATGCCTCGGTTCTCACGAGCATTTTATTTCCTTATATCTGGCTTGCTTCGTGCTAGGTAAATAAATTAATTGCTATATTATATAGGTAGTCAACATATAATGGATCCTGATGTCATGTTCTTCTCACAGGATGGTTGTCAGTAATCCAAAGTGGAGTAAGACAAGGCTGTTTACTATCAGCAATACTATTTTTTTGGTGGGAAGTTATACAATGCATGCAGCTCTGAGGACTGGAAATCAAGGTATTCAGCGCACTCTGCAATTCTCAACCACATAATACGTGGAAGACGCCGATTAACGCTTAGTAAAGGGTCACTCATTTTTGGGTTTCGAAAGTAAAGCTAAATAAAACAATCACAGCCATACATTTTTGATGAAAATTTTATAAATCATTATAAAGTTTTTGACTTTTCCATTAAGTGTGAAAAACAATATCATTCAAATGGAGGTAATTTTGAACCACTTTGTCGCACATTTCGGGCGGTATCTCGGCCATAACTTGAGTAATTTTAGTTTTTAATACGTCTAGAGATCTGGTATTATTTGCGTAAACACGGTCTTTTGCGTAGCCCCACAGAAAAAAAAATCTAACGGTGTCAAATCGCATGATTTTGGTGGCCAATTGACGTCGCCAAAAAGTTGAAATTGCCCGACCAGGAAATTTCTCACGCAATAAAGCCATAATTGGATAATTTTTTGTCCCGTCTTGGTGGAACCACATTTCGTCCAAGTCATGATCTTTAATCGCGTGCCAAAGAAAATCGGTTATCATTCGACCATATCGCTCCGAATTGTCTGTAATTTTAAATCCGGATCATCGGAAACACTTTCACTTATAGGCTTGTAGGAGCAGTATTTTTGACTGAGCATGCATTACGATGATACACGCAGGCCTTACGACATCTACTGTAACGCTTTCACTCTCTTCAAATTTCTCCACAATTTTACCGATGGCTTGTCGCGTAATGCACGAAAAGTGGCTACGTTTAAATCACCACTTTTGTAGTAAGTTTTAATAATTTTAATAAATAAATTTCGCAAAGAAATAGAGTATCTGCCTTGGAACTTTCTCTTCTATCCAAGTGGATATTTCTCGACAACCGGTTGACAAAGTAAAGAATTTTTAAAACCTTAATAGCATGGTCTTTATTATGTAGGTTAATTCTCATTTGAAGAGTTAATACTTTTGTATATATATGGTTAAAATTGCACTAACTTTTTATCTCTTCATCGTTTTCTTTTAATTTTTTTTTATTTTCGACATTTCTAATTCAATTAATTAAACAATTTTTTTAAAACTTAAATGTTGCTATTTAAAGTTTTACATTGTTTTCTTTTTTTTTTAAATTTAATTGAAATCATTAAATTTCTTTAATTTTAAGGCTTAGTTATCTAACGCCCAATTTCTTCACAGAAATACTGCCAGTCTAGAACCCAGTCTAGCGAGACCAGGTGTACTAGCTCTGGTACTCGGTCCTAATGAAAAGTTAGTACCTGAGCATTTCTTCACATCACTAGCACCGGATTTAAATTCACCAAGCGGTACTGGGACTTAATACGGCTAAAACTGGTCTAATTTTGATTTTGACAATGTTTTGGCATTTAAAATATTATTTTGATTGACTGAGCGATTTTTATTTAATGTTTACTTCGAATGGATTATGTTTATTTTAACAAAAAGAGGACATAATATCCATTCCACGATAACTGTCTCTCGTGATAGCAGCATCAACTATGAAATAAGACACACGGAAGTTGGAAGTGACTTCAACGGTCTTTGATTTACGCAGGTTATAGCAAAGCGGTCGTCGTTGCTAGATAGAGAGTGAGAAAATGAAAAATTCCAATGAAGTCCTACCGATATTTACATGAGTGATCAGATCAGCTTCTAGATGGAAGCATTTGATTTAAGTAGAACATTGTGTGTTATTTTTTGCGTGAAGTTTTGGACATTTTTCTGTATAGGTATGTGTGTGACAGGCTTGGAGAAATGCCCTTTATTATGTGCATTTTCGAAAATCAGCAAAGAATTCATTGAAGAAAATGAAAGAAACTACTCTGATTCAGGTATTAGCGCCACTAGACTGCTGATTTTAAAGTCCCAGCTAATACCGAGTCCTAAATAGTACTCGGTACCAACTTGACAGAATTAAGGCTTAGTACTTATGTGCAGAAATCATTTGGTACCGATTTGAGTACTAACAACTGGTATAATAACCTGTTACTAGCTGATTTGGAGGAGTCAGCTAATACCGGATCCTAACTAATACTCGGTACCAAATTGACAGGACTAGGACCTAGAACTTGTTTGATGAAATGAGTTGATACCCATTTGAGTACTAATTTTATTACTACGACCAGTACTAGCATTAGGACTCTGTGAAGAAATTGGCCGTAAAAGATGTTTATTTTAATATTTAGTTCTATTTTTAAATAAATCATAATCTACTATACATACTAAAAATAATAGCTGGAACCTAAATCCAGTCAAATATGGAGAGATCCTGAATGTTTCTCGACATAATGAAGAAACAACTCTATAATCTTAAAATTCAAGCTGCGGCAGTTTCATTCAATCGTTGAATATGGCTATAATAGATTTTTCAAAGAAATTTATTGATAGTCTCGTTGCTCTCGATGCAGAATGGATTAATAGTAAAACAAAAGTATTTTTCAAACTAAACATTGTAAGTATTCAATTTCAATGTTGAGCAGCTTCTCGCCCAATTTAAACTTTAGGTCGAAATTTCTTTTACAAAAACACAAAAAATGCGAAGAGACCGAGATGATAACGATATGAGTCGAGACTTAAACTTCAATTAAACAATCAAAGCAAATGGTCAGCGCGTTGATTATATCTGACGTCAAAATGTAGTGTAATTCTTTTCCAAAATTATCAAGTCGTGTGATCTTCAAAATTCGTGTTGATCTTAGGGTTAACCTCTTATTTTGTGCGACCTTGTATGTATATTCACCTTGCTAGCGCAATTAGGACACATCGAAAGACTGCTCGAGGCTCGTTAGCACGTTAACTGTATCCCAGTGTTGGCACACCAGAATTTTCTTGTAACTTCGATTCACCATCACTCCATCAATCTCTATAGCTTTCTGCATCCATCGATGTTTATAGCTTGATAGTTATTAACAAGAAAAATAATTGAATTTTGGTCTTATCAACTCCGCGTTAACGAGCTCAAAGTATTCCGATGTGATCAAGTCGTGTGATCATCATAGTCTTACACCAAAAGATGAAAAACACTTAAACGAATTTTGGGACAGTATTGACCGTCTAGCTTGATGGTTGACAGTATAATGACAATATTTTTGGTGACATAAATGATCAAATAAATCCAGGTGAACATTATGCATTTGAAACACATTTGCGAAAGACAAAATAAAGGGTCCGCCAAATAACTTCTTTTTTTTTTTTGAAAATGGCGCAAAACATCGAGTGTAGCTTCGGCTCTCTCCTCTTCAATTTTTGTGAACAAAAATTCGTTCAACATGGCCCGATAACGATCGCCATTGACTGTAACGGCCACTCCTTGCTCATTTTCGAAAAATGGCCCAATTATGCCTCTGGACCAAAATCCGCACCAAACAGTGACTCGTTTTGGGTGTATCGGCTTTTCAATGTATGCGTGCGGGTTTTCTGTGCCCCAAATGCGACAATTTTGCTTGTTTACTACCCGCCAAGATCAAAATGATCTTCATCTGAAAAGATGATTTTTTTGGCAAAATCGGCATCTTCTCTAAGTCGATCGCAGGCCCACTTAGCGAAGCGTATACACAACCATATTCGTTCAGCGGAAGGATAAAACTAATTATCTGTCAAATCGGACATGAGCTAAGTGTTACCATTAACGAAATAAGCACTAGTTGAAAAAAAACGTTAGATGGCCTCACCGTATTAGTAAATAAAAACAATAAATTGTTATTGATGTGTAAACATCTATGCTGGCGGTAGAGTGAAAAAAAAACGTGAACGTTCGTGTGCAACGTTACGTCGTGCAACGTTACGGTGTGCAACGTTACGATCTGCATACTAGGATGGGTGCGTTCAGTGAAAAAAATCTTAAGATCCCCTTCAAGCAAAAACAAGTCCGTTTTGGATCCGCGCACGTTGATGCTTACACATAATAACCGTGAGTCCCGGCACTCACACAATTTTTCTTTTATAATCAGTTTTCTACCGATTTCTTCGAGTAATGAGAATAATCACATTACGACACTAAAATGTACATAGGTCAGTATAAAATTAAGTGACTGTCTAACATGACAAAGTCCCTTTATACAGACAAATTGATTCTAAACAACATTCCTACCAACAACCCTCTCATATAATCCACACTCCACGTGCGCGGATCTTCATTTATCACATCAGTGTTCATTCCTCATTGTTTGGACCAAAAGAAAAAGGTCCAACCATCCACAATAAAAACTGGTTACCTTTCCATCAATGATAACATACATATACCTACGGGTGTATTCCTTTCTTCTTTTTTTTTTAAATACACCACTTTAGCATTGAATAGCTAACTTGTTTCCTTTGTAACGGTTTCTATTCATGAAATAATTTCTCAGCGCACAACCATTGACTCTTATAATTTTTCATAAATACAAAATTACAAACTGCTTATTATGTTCGATCAAAACAAAACAAAAAAAATAAAAATAAAAATAAAACTTCTAAACATCAAAAAAGCAGATAATCGTAACTATAGTTTTCCGTTGAATTAAATGAAACCAATTTTTACCAATTTATTTTTTTTTTTTTTACTGAAGATTCAAACAGGAAAACAAAACCGACAGGGACACCCATGGTTTTGTCAAACATCCGTTAAGCAATCTTATACAGAATCTGTGTAGGTAAAACCAAACTGAGCCAATTATATCTTTCCCATCATTATTTCGGTATTTAAATGATTTTCCCAAATAAATTAGTCGATATTTTTGAATATTGTCTTCGGTGGAAACTTAATCATAATTTACCCTACATTCGAAGCTAAGATCAACCATAACCACCGTTCGATTTCATGGGAAACATCTTAGTCACAGTCGTGTTCTCATCCAGAATAATCGGCGATAACTAATAATAATTTTTCCGCTCCAGTTGAAATTAATTTCCAATTAAATTTCGAAAAACAAGGTTTGTGATTGACAACGATATTCTAAAAGTTTTCATCTGCTTGGCAGGTGATAAGTAGGTAGATACTGATGGTGAGCTCGTTTGCTATAGGCAACATCTTCGTAGGTATATGCTTATTGATCAATATCTTAATTATTAATTCCGTTCCATGCTGATTAAGTGCATATAAAATAACTTAAACAGGGTGTTCCGTTCTTCTTAAGTTTGTATCTAGGAAAATATGCCGGAGGGGTGTTTAAAATAAAAAAAAAAAAAATACGCCTTTGTAATTTGGAAAACTGAACTTGGGCGAGAAGTATTTTCAATTTTAATTTTAGACGATTGTGAGATATTTGGGACATATTGTTTTCTGACAAACCTGACAATTTTAAAAAATTTGACAACCATCTGTACTGAGCTAAATTAAAGTTTTGAAAACTTGTCCCTGCAGAAACAGGGCCTATATATCGGATTTTTCAATAAGAGCGCTACAAAAGTTTTTTTTAAATAAAACAAAAACGGTTTTAGATATCAATGAAATTCTTTATTCCTGTGAAAGAACGTTCGATGCCATTATGTATGGATTTCGATTTCTTTTGCATGGCCACCACGGGCACGCTTGCAGAAGTCCAGACGCTGAATCCAATTTTCGACGGTTTTCAAGCATAAATTGGCCGATACTGCTGCAATTTCACGTTCGATATTTGTATGAAGTTCATCAATCGTCGCTGGCTTGTTGGCATAGACCAAAGACTTGACGTAGCCCCACAGGAAATAGTCTAACGGCGTCAAATCGCACGACCGAGGCAGCCAAGCGACTGGACCCTTTCGTGAGATAACACGTTCTCCAAACTTTGTTTATAATAAATTGATTGTGACATTCACTGTGTAGCTTGTGGCGCTGTCCTGTTGGAACCACATGTCCTCCAAGTCCATAGCATCCAATTGGGGCCAAAAATATTCGGTTATCATTGAACGGTAGCGATCTCCACTCACAGTAACGTGCCGGTCTTGATCATCATGGAAGAATTACGGCCCAATGACGCCGCCGCCGGCCCATAAACCACACCAAACCGTAATTTTTTCGGGATGATGACTCATGGAGTACGTGTGGATTGCTGCCTGACCAATACCGCATATTTTGTTTATTGACGAAGCCATTCAGCCAGAAATGAGCCTCATCGCTGAAGATGATTTTTCGATGAAAATCCGACTCATTTTCAAGTTGTTGCTCAGCCCAATTCACGAACATACGACGCTTCTGGTGGTCAAGCGGCTTCAGTTCTTGCGTCAATTTAATCTTGTTAGGATGTAGGCCAAGATCTTTTCGCAAAATTCGCCACAACGACGTCACAGAGATGCCCAACGCTTGAGAACGACGTGTGAGAGACACATTTGGGCTTTCTGCAACTGAAGCCTCAGCGGCAGCAATATTCTCCACACTACGGGCACTTCTTTGTCTCACTGGCTCGGGAACATTTTGTACTGTGCCTGTGGATTCAAATGTTTCCACTAGACGCTCAATTGTTAATCTGCTAGAACGATTATGACGACCTTAAATTGGAAGTAGCGCTCTTAACGTTGAGGCCACTGACTCCGAATTTCGGTAGTAAATTTTGATAATTTAGACTCGTTGTTGGCTCACAAACCTTACTGAAGAGAAATGTCAAAAGAACGGCGAGATATATGGCGTCGTTTGCTGTCTCTGTTGCTCTACTTTTGTAGCGTCCCTATTGAAAAACCCCTTGTCATGAGGCATTGAGAGCAGTACTGGCGTAACCCCAAATTGTAATATTATTTGAGGTTATTGTGATGCAAAAATGTCTGTCGCAGGAAGAATTCCGTGCAGAAACAATTTTTCAAACAAATCTGTATTGATTTAAGAAAAAAATGTGGGTTGGACCACTTCTGCTTCTGAAATATTATTTTTCATCATGATGGATAGTGCAAAAAACTCAATATTGAAAAAATGAGGGTTACGCCACTTCTGCTCTCAATGCCTCATCTATGTCTAAAGCCAGGACCAAATTTGTCTCGTGTGGTGTATTGTGGAGTGATGTGTTGCTATTTCTTCATTTTATTTCATATGGGTGTAGCTATATTAGTCTCGAGTGATGTGTTGTAGAGTGGCGTGATGTTTCTTCAGAATTCATCTTGTTCCTATTGCGCCATACTACTGTGTGGCACAGATTTTTTTATATGCAGGAAAGAGAAAATAATGCTCTCCGAAAGAGACAAAACAAAAATTGAAAGCAAAAATGACAGGTTGCACAACACCAGGACGCTTGATAAGTGTTAACAGTATTTTTCGACATCATACCACATGCCACTACATAACACACCACACGAGACATTTTTGGTTCGGCTTTACAACTCCCAATCAATCTTGAGGGCGTGTTGTAACTTCAGAGGGTCGAATCCGAACACTTAAGATGAGAAGCATAAAAACAGAAACTCTTGAAGAATTTGTCAATTCCTCCCAAGAGGCAGTGTTCCTGAAAAGTTATAAAAGCACATTTTCCTTAAGTCAGTGATAAGCTTCGATTCCATCCTAAGCCTCCAGCATGAGTCGTGAAACGCAAGAGGTTTACAGAAGACGGTTGGCGCAGCGGTTAACAGCTAGAATTTAAAATATTTATTCAAAAACTCGCTATGAGTATAGAAATTCTTGATGCAACGAACATTTGTACACAAAAAATGACAAATTCTGTCTGGTTCGAGTAGATAAATGGAAGGTATTTAATCAAATATCTATATCTACCTATGCCCGCCAAAATTTTCAACATATTTAGATTTTGTTTAAATTTTTTAAAAATTGTTACGTGTGTGACAACTTACGGGTGTGACCAAGTTTTTTTTCTACACAAAAACAGAATACATATACTGAGAAAAAATTTGTATCTGTCATTTCATTATTGCCATAGAAAAGTAATCATTTCGAACACGAAATAGGAATTACCTCTCCTCATAAGAATATGGCAAGTATGCCAAACAAATGTGACTCAAAAGTGTTATATAAGTGTGATAGTCAAATGTATATGACAAAAGATATAATTCTGGAGATTAATACCACTTTGTCATATAACAAATATTGTGTCATAATTCATGAAGTGACATATATAACAGTTTAATATCGCCTTTAGAAAGTGATTTTTCCAAACTGAGAAGTAAAATAACTCCTGACTATTATTGGATTTGTTTCTTTTTTTTTTTTTTTTAATGGGGACGATAATCGCACCTAAAGTTGTTTTAATGAGGAAGGATAATTTTGTGGAATTTTTTGTATTGGAAATTCCATACCTGGAAACAGCAAACTGAAAGTAGAATGATAGCTACAGTTTTGAATTGCTGTTTCGGATGCGACAAACCCTTTAATATCTAAAATTGGACTAGACATAGCCATATCTATTAATCCAAGTGGAATGTACATTTATGAAATGGATAAAATTAGATATTGTATTTTTAAGTTGTTTAATCGATAAAGAGGGGTTCATATACCTAAAGATATATTTAGATACTAAGGTGCAGTTTTCTACAACTAAGGAATTTAGCGTTGGTCACCATATTGAATTTAAGGTGAATTGGTTTTTGTTAAATATTTATAACTCGATCATTTTCAACTTTTGACAATGAATGCAATTGACAATTATTATAGTTGCTTAATTCAATTCTCTGCAACTTACAACTTTACTCATGACAATGGGACTTTTTGATGTGTAAACATCTATGTTGGCGGTAGAGTGAAAAAAAAACGTGAACGTTCGTGTGCAACGTTACGTCGTGCACTTTACGTTGTAGCACGTTACTTTATGAAATCTGATTTGCCCTGACCAAAACAAATTGATTTTAACGCGACCGACAATTAGATTATACTTTATCGCGACCACTCATTTATATTGTTTTTGCCAACGACGAAAGCAAATTGTTTTTAGCACGACCGACGATTTTATCATTTTAACACTTATATTTTTATATTTTTTTCTTTAATTTTCAATTATTCCCCGAACAAAATACACGCGACACTAGTAATTAAAAAGAAAACAAAATCAAAACAAAAATAATAATAGTCAGCTGTAGGGATTGACAATTGACTGTAGGTATTGTAGATCAATGGCTGTAGGTATGGTAGGATATCGGGTGCGTTCAGTAATACAAATCTGAACTAAAATTCTACGTTTACATTGTACTGCTTTTAAACGATGCAATTTCTTCTTGCAATTTGTAGGCACGTAGGCGAGAGACGTAGGTGGCTGGGATATACAAAATAGCTGAAGTTGAACAAATTGCAGAGTTATCGGCTACTTTTGTACTTGCACAAAGTTAACATTCATTAAAAATCACAGCGTCCAATTCCATAGGCGATTGATGGTGTCAATCGATTGAAACTGCGATTTTAGTGATTTCCACTGACAACAACTGCACTTTAATATTCTAAAAACTCAAGACATATAATTCGCCGGCTATCTCATAGTGACATTCATTAGAGGTTCGTTCAGTATAAAATTAAGATTGAACTTTTTGTAAGTTTTACTCGATGGAAAGTTCGTTGACAGTTCTAACTGGATATTTTAATTTGGCCCCTGTCAGTCAAACCATTAAGTTCCTTTGGAATTTGGGTACGGTGTCATTTAATTGAAACCACGATTTTAATGCTCTCCGCTGACAGTTGTTGTTTGTCGATGCTCAGAGAGTGATTCCATGAACAATAACCATGTGTAATGTGAAGTCATCTTAAGGTTGAGAGTGAACTACGAAGCAGGACCTTTCAGTACCGAACCTTCACCGTTCGTTGGGCACTTGGAAATTTCGTTACAGCGGTTCCCCCACTGGGTATTTCGCTGCCGTTCTTTCAACACTAAGCTTTTTAAGCACTGCCTACAGATAGGTAATGTAGTGCTAATTATTCAATATGTTTCTTTTGATGACGTTCAGTAACAAAAATTAGGCACTTGGACAAACGTTGATGTTAACACATATTTACCCGTGAGTCCCGACACTCACATACTTTTTTTTCTACGATTTATAATTTTCAAATTAATACGGAAATTATGGTACCTCGATTATCTGAAGTTGTTATTGAAAATTAGCAAACTTTTTTTAGGATTCTACAATTTTAGTCATAACAACTGTTCGAAAAGTTGTCAAACTCAGCGCTGTCTATCTGACGGACGACGCACGACTGATGGTTTCGTATATACTATGGGTTATAATCTTACACAGCCTTGATTTGATACCCATATCAGTCAAAAATTAAAAATGAAGAGGCTGTTTTCTGATCATAGCCAGCTTATCCCACGAGCGGTTTTGTAAATGGTTTGCTTGAAACTATCTGTATAGTGATCACTTTTTGTTTAAATACGCAATGAGATAAGTAATCTTATATCTTCGCCTTCTGAAACATAAGTGAATTCAAATGGTTTCAAACTGCTGGATGTGCCTCTTTCACAAGCTACGATCATGGCTCATCATATTCACATTACGAAGTGCATTACTGCTGAACTCAGTTGAAAAATGAAAACAACAAATTTAACATCCAACTAATGTGCTTTTGAAATTTAATGAGGCATCTTAAAGATGATGCCGAAGAATGTTTTCTTTAATTAAAAATCAATTTACATTCGTGTGTCTGTGAATTTAAAATTACACTTTTTTTTTTTATAATCTATCATAACTTTTTTAGGTTATGATTACAATCGAACTGATGTTAATTAAAAAAAGGTTTATACAGACACTAAAATAAAAGGTACACAAAAATAAAAAATAAAATGAAAATGTCAATTTTTTGAGTATTTCCCTTTTTGTTGTATTCATTCTTTTGAGCTCATAATTTTCCCCAAATAACAATCCAGTGACAAATGTTATCATTAAATTTGGATTTTAATTACCCAAAACATTGTGTATTCTCTATTAATGTTATATACATATGCAAATTCAAAAACCAAATGGAATGGTTGATTAATCAATCAGCTATGCATAAATTCTTCTTCTCTTTTTCTATCTAAATTCATACATATACGTACATACATAGGTATATATCATATACGAGTATGAGTTGCATACATTTCGTTTTGAATATTTTAAGCTTTTGTTTGGTGTTAATAGGAATATTATTGTCAACGGGAGTCCACATTTGATTATTGTCATGCTGAGTCCATGATATAATATTCATCATAATTTGGGGGATTTTTGACACAAAAAAAAAAGGAATAAATTCCTTTGGATTCCATAAATTTGATTTGATTTCTATTCCTAGGAATGACATACCTAACCTATATAGGGTTGTGGATATTAAGTTGATGTACATCAGACGAACGTGGTTTATATGGTAGAATTGGATTCATAGAAAATCTAGGTATTTATATATAGGTATTTAAGGGCAAGTTTAGGATTCGTAAAAAAAATTGAACTCGAGATTTCAATCAAACATGATATTACGATGATAGATAACACGAAAATTTGTATGTATGTCGGTCTGAACCTCGACCTAGAGCCTAAGCGACTGAAGCAATTATCTTGAAATTTGGAACTTGTGGGTTTTTAGTGATTCCCTAGAAAGGTATTGCCTCTTCAAATAATGGTACCTTTATAGGTAGGTACCTCCTATACAACCATTATGGCAAAAATAAATTAACTCCGAAACGGCTCCAACGATTTTGATAATAAAAAAAATTGTGTGAATACTTTTGTAGATATAGTATGCATTCTTGTAAACAAAACATTCATGCCAATTATGGAATTCGCAATTCTGGATTCGCAGTGCAGTGCACCCGTTCCTCTCTACTCATTCGCCATGAAAAGAAAAGAGAACACAGCACTGCGAATCACCGCGAATCCATTATTGCGAATTCCATAATCGGCATGATTAACTAATAACTGTTATTAAGGGTACATGTCATTAAACTGTTTTTTTTTTTATTTTTATTTTAGTGTTTCTCATTAACGGCTTGACTGATTTCGATAAAAGTTTTAATACTTTAAAATTGTAATAATATTGGATACAAACATTTTCAAATAAAATAATAAAAGGTAAAGCATGGCATTGCTAGTGTAACCGTTGTTTATTTTTATAATTTTCTTATGTTTTAAGTAATTTTTTTTTTAGAAAAATGCCCTTCCCGGTTAAACGGAGACAGTTGTTGATTCACCCCCCCTTCTCCTTCACATACGATTTTTTTCTTGTCTCGACCCAAACGCTCTAGCTTTTTGTCACATCTTATGTTAATCCCCCAGTATAATAATAATTATTATTAATTTCACATATTATGTACATTGTATAAATATTTAATATAAAGGGTGTTTTTTAGGCGTGTGGTTTTCAAGAAGAAATAAAACGCATATAATTTAATTTTATGGGGAAGAATTTAGCTTGATTATAAAGATAAGGGTGTGCCATTATGTTTTAAAAATGATTTCGGGCAAGTGGCCGCCGCGGCTGGCTCGAATAAATTCCAATCGAGAGGCCCAATTTTCGACAGCTCCAATTGTTGCGCACGATGGCGGATGGACTCATTCGGGTCTTCTTCGATACTCTGCTCGACAGCAGCAATAGCGTCTTCGGTGCGCACTGTACGGCATCTCTGAGGATGCGCATTATCAACTAGAGTAAACGTGGTGCAAAACCGATCCATGGTTGCTCGAATTTATGCGATTATGTCGACCGAATATTGGACGAACCATTATTTTGGTAATAAATTTGCACGATTTGCAAACGTTGTTCAGGAGTAAGTCTATTCATCATGAAATGGCAAACCAAACTGAGCATAAATCAAGTGACAGCTGTCAAAAAGACCAACTCCGAAAAAAGTATTGCCAGATTGAAAAATACACGTCTAAGAAAACACCCTTTACAATCTTTGACATTTCAATAAACTTCGACCACAAGAACAAGTTCGTTCGATCCAGTCGTGCATTTTTTTTTTCTATTGACGCTCCTTTTATTTTTCACAGGTTTACTGTATCAAACAGAGTGTATAATTTTACCTCTTTTTTAAAAAATAACATGGTTAAGTGTAGAGATGAGATTTGTACGCCATCGTCACTTAGAGCCAAGTGTAACTGCTGTTTCCACAGAATTTCCTATAATTAGCTTGATCAATTTGACAACAGTTAAATAGCTATAACTTCAGCCTTAAAATTGTAGTGTAAGCACACCAATGTTCTTGTTGTTTCATGCAAAACTTTTGATATACCCATAATGTTTAAGTCTATGAACAATTTTGATGTAATTTAATTATAATTATTTACATAAATTCTTTGTCCAAGTCTTAAAAACCCGCTAGCACTCTACTCATTCAAACAACTATATTTTCTTTTTTCGTCCATCATCAAAGTACAAAATTTAAGCAACAATAAACCTTAATTACAAGAGGCGTTGAAAAATATCGGAAATGTAACATGATGTGTGTCCCAGTTTGTGTGTGTGGTAATTGAATACACATTTCGGCTTTTATGTTCCTATTTGTCAATGGCGAGACATGTGTTTATAGATATATCCCCTCATACACATGATGATCGTCATATTGCTAACTAAGAGTCCATACATACTTTTTACACAAGCTATAGCTATACTTACCTTTTGAAATTTGTTCATAACGTTGCGCATGCACTCATGCCTCAAAAAGAAAATTAAAAAAAAAAAATAATAACAATGAGGACCGAATTTATAAGAGCATCTTTTCATAACGGAAAGAGCATCCTTCCGGTCCCCTTTGAATATTGGCATAGGTTCGGTTTAAACGTGCAGCTGTTTTTCCATATAATCGAATCCCCTATGAAAATCGAAATAAAGCGATTGTGTCCCAATAAGGTGTGTTGGGTAAATATTTTTTGAAAAATGTTTTATTCGGCTCTTATAAGAGAACTGAAAATACTAGCGTCCTATATGAGCTATGAAAAAAATATATATGTATACATTTTGGAATTTTTCATGAAATCAAAATAACCCCTCGTTCATAGACACACGCACACAGAAATTCTATCAGACGAAATTCTTATCGAATGTCATCGACCGAAATAGGAATGTTCTATTCACATCGCTTCACCTAACCTACCTATTTATCTAAGCAACCCCTAGCTGATTTGTATTGTTCGTTTGGTATTCTATTCCAGCACTTGCATTGATTACTCGCCGTGAATCGTGTGTCTGCCAAACTGGTCCACTGCTGTTGCTGCACCATTGTCTGGCTTATGGAACACACAAACTAAATGCTAAACTGATGACACTACGATGTCAACGTCACACATTGCGCTTTGAGATGGCACGTGCAAAGGTCTGGAGCTATAATATATGTATATTGTAAGTATGTAGGTATGATTCGCAGTGCTCGCAAACTGGTATAATAATGGAGAGGGTTGGAAATTAGAAAAATTTAATCTCGACGCACTCCAGGGTGGAAGGACTGGGAATGAAAATATAAAACTGATTACTTCCCTTGATTCACGTTTCTTTTAATTATACATTCTATTCCCGGTGGGCCGCCGCCGCCCCGGCCGTGTAGTTAGAAAAAATGCACACCATCAGGACGAAAAAGGACACTTAATCACCAGCGAATACTAATTATGGAGAAGCTGTGAAACCTGGCGATTGAGTGTTAAGAGTTCTTGGTCGGTAAGTGAAATAGAATTTTCTTTTTTTTTTTTGTGTGTGTCTGCTACATACAAATATCTATAAGTACTTGTCCAGTGCGATAATAACGCGTATCGCGTTGCTTTAATTAGCAAAGTTCTTGAGTATTCTTTGAAAAATGTCAGCAGCTTAGATTCTGATTAAAAACACCCTAAGCTAAAAACTTCATTAAATCAACGCTAGGAAAAGATTATTTTTCTTTTGTAATTAAAACAACGAAAATGTCATTAGATTTATAAGGGTGTACGACTATAAAAGCAAGTATACCTATTTTGAATTTACGTAGGTATATTAGGTTTTTTTTTCTTTGAATTATGCTCTGAGAAATTGCTCTCTTTGTTCTACTTGTTTCTTCTTTCCCTTAAATGGATGTATATATGTAGGTATATACTTAAAGAAAACACAAAAATGATTGTAAACATTACTAACACGCCGACTTTTCAATTGTAAAGTAAACAAATGTGTAAGTAACGGGTCTCATGGCTAAGAGTGCACATACCCCATGTACTTATACCTAATGTAACCGTATCGTAACGTGTACACCTGAAACGTAATGTATTTAACGTGAGATTTTCGCATTTCAATATGGTTTTGAACTTATTTATATTTCTCATATAATTTAAAAAATTAAATTAAATCATGAAAAACTGTCAATTTGGTTAGCTAAAGAAGCTTGAAATTTAACTATCGGATCTTAAAAGTTAAGATCTGTTACTGCAGGTGAATACTAATACAATAAGCTAGGAAAATTCATTACTTTCAAAAACTAAACTAATTTATAAAACATCCAATAAATACGCAAAACTCAAAAGAGCCATAAACAATAAAAAAAAAACTAGTAAACATAGTTTTTAATAGGCATGTTCAGGAAAATAAGATCTCGGAGACGTAGGTTACGTGAAAAGTATTTCGCCCCAAAAATTCTCAGATTTGCTGTCAAAATATCTGCGAAATCTCTGACATGCATTGCATATACAACATAATTTTTTTTTTTTTTTTGACTTAATAAGAAAAAATGTCAACATTTGTAAAGGGTGTTTTTTTTAGACATGTGGTTTTTAAGAAGAAATAAAACGCATATTATTTAATGCTATGACCAAGAACTTAGCTTTATTATAAAGATAAGGATTTGCCATTATGTTTTAAAAATGATTTCGGGCAAGTGGTTACAGGGGCTGGCTTGAATAAATTCCAGCCAAGAGGCCCAATTTTCGACCACTTTTTGCAGCAATTGGGGCCGTATGTCAGCAATAACACGCCGAATATTCTCTTTCAAGGCGTCAATCGTCTCGGGCATATCTGCGTAGACAAGCGACTTCACATAACCCTACAAAAAATAGTACAGCGGTGTTAAATCGCAAGATCTTGGAGACCACGCCAGAGGCCCACGACGCGAGATAATGCGCCCACCAAAAGTTTCCTTCAATAAATTGATTGTTTCGTTGGCTGTATGGCGTGTAGCGCCGTCTTGTTGAAACCAAAGGTCGTCCACATCTACATCCTCCAATTCAGGCACGACAAAGTTATTAATCATGGCTCTATAGTGTACCCCATTATTACTGTAACATTATGGCCGGCTTCATTTTTGAAGAAATATTGACCAATGATTCCCTCTGCCCATAGAGCACACCAAACGCAATGACTTTTTGAGGATGTAGCGGTGTCTCAACATACACTTGAGGATTATTATCACTACATATACGGCAGTTTATTTATTGACGTATCCATTCAACTAAAAGTGAGCATCATTGCTAAACAAAACTCGCTTATGAAAATTGGGTTCAACGGCAATCTTGTTTGGGGCCCATGTGGGCACGATTTGCAAACTTTGTTCAGGAGTTAATCTATTCATTATGAAATGGCAAACCAAACTGAGCATAAATTGAGTGACAGCTGTCAAATAGACCAACTCCGAAAAAAGTATTGCCAGATTGAAAACCACGCGTCTAAAAAACACCCTGTATATGTATGTACATTATGTACCAACCTATGTTGGTACATATGAGCATTATTGGTAATTTTTATATTCTTAAATTTGTAAATCCTTAAATTTGGGATTCTTCCAAAAATCACCAAGATTTGCTGTTCTGCTGAAATAGGAAGAATCCGATTTGAAACTCCTGCCCCCTAATTTTGACGTTTTCTATACTATGATTAGCTAGTATTCAATATAATTCAAGATATTTTCAAGCTCTTCAAATGGATTAGGTCCAATTTTTAATTTTTAGGCTTTTATCAAAACTTTAATCAAAACTTTAGAAATTATCGAAATCATCGTGTTCAGAAAACATATTTTTCTTAATTGTTTGTTATGAAAAGACAAACATAAACTAAATAAATACTCTTACAGAAAAATATAAACTCTTACAAATGAATATGGACGACTCTTTAACGTTTATTAGTATACCTTACCTACTTTATGTTGTTTATAGAATTATCAAAGAGTCGACTTCAATTTTAAAAGAAGACTTTTATTCTTGAAGTAATAAACAGTTGGTTGTAAATTAAATTTTTTCATGTCGTGTATCTATTGCTTTTTTTTAAATTAAAATTTTGTTTTCTGTTAAAAATCAATAAAAGCACCTCTCTACCAGTTCTTTCGTTGAAATAAACCTTGTGTGGTTTGTGTCAACCATTTTATTAACAAAGCCTCGAAAAGCAAAATATTTACCCAATCTACAAGAAAATATCGTATCTAATGGGAACCGTAATGATTATTTGGTGAAAAAACATAATAACTATACTTTTAAAGCTAATTTTTTATTAATAATTTTAATAGATTTAAGTGAATAATGAACACCACCAGAAAAAAAAAAAAAAACAAAAAAAGGTAAAACTTTAATCAAATGCCCGACAGTCTCTATGTCAATTTTACATTTATCAACCAATGTGTTTTACGTTCTCTCAGGCGTCATATTATTAACTTAATTAAAATAAAATGGTGTAAAACCTTTGTTGATTTTATTTTAAAAAAAAACAAAAACATTTAAAAAAAAACCATTTATTTGATTTTAATTATATGTACTTGTACAAACATACACATTCCATAAGCAATATCAAGATTTAAGTAAACAAAAAAACCCTCCAGGGGCTTCACTCAAAATCACCGTCGCGTCCGTTTAAATTTAAGAAGCGCACACAAAATAAAAATATGTACAAACAGTACCTACAGTAGGTATAGGTATAACATTATATTACAATTTGCACATTTTACCTCATTTCTCTGTTCAAACAACCACACGCCCCTGAACCACCCATTTTCGCCAGTTTATATATTAACGAAGGCCATGCTTTTGTTTCTTCGAATATTAAAAGTCTCATCTCTCATGCCCATCGCACGAATGAGCAATCTCAAGCTTAAATGTACCCTGCAGCATCAGTTTCTTTTTTCAGCATCCTCACATTATACAGGAGCCAGGAGTCAATAATAATCAAAGAAAAAAAGTACCTACATACCTAACCTACCTACCTAACTGTACCTACATTATTTTGGCTTATTAAAAAAAACTAATTTTTACCTTTTTGTTTGTTACTTAGCAAGAATTTTTTAAATTTTTAAATTATGTGTAATCTTTTGCATTTGATTTGTTGTTGTAGGTAAAGTTAAAAAATTACCACCATGAATAGCTAGCTGAACAATGAATTTCCTAAAATAAAAAAGAAGAAGATACAAGCATAAACTTAAAGTATAAAAAGATATAGAAGTTGCTGAATCCATTGAGTAATTATAAAACTCTTTGTTCACTTCAATTTGCGCAGCTTGTACTTGAGGTTAAAGAATTTGAAACCAAGTAGAAGACGGCAGAAATAAAGAAGGCAAAATTGAAAGACGTCTTAATTGATTGAAATTAAAATTTATTTACTGCAATTATAACATGGGTGGGTGTATAGTTCTACAAAGTATATCTATACGTATAGTGCACGGTCTTATAAGCTTATGGTAAAACGAATGAAGTTAAGTTAAAAAATGCATCATAGATAGATCCATAAGATCAAGTCGTAGAATTTCTAAGAAATAATGACACTTGAAAAACACTTTTCATATAGTGAGTGGAGGATAACAAAGAGAGAAAGAGATACTGTACAATTTGTAGCACTGACAATAATTAGTAAAAAGGGAATGCAATTATTGGGTTTGTACTAGTTTCAACCCGCCAAATCGTTCAACGGATGAAATCATGTCAATCATTGCATTAGTAGATACCTAACTATACTAAATATATAAGAGTATGCGACTATGTGTGCATATACATATGTAGTGAAATGGAAGGTGTGTTTCCCTTAAACGACTGGAGACGCCAATGTTGTTTTAAAAGCATTGGCGCAAATTTTTAGACGATCTTTTAGTATGGTGTTAAAGCATATTTAGCATGATGCTAGGTTAAAATAAGGTTTTTCAAAATTTTAAACGAGTCAGCATCGTATACTATCTTCTTTACATCTTATTAAATTTAAAATAACAAATGCCTGTTTTTGTTTTAGGATCATGCCTGATTCACAATGTTACGAGGAAATGGGACGTGAACGTGACGAGAACCGCTGTCACAATGCAGTGAGCGTTTTTACGACAAAAATCTATTTTTGTAAAAAAAAAATCAATAAAATATAAACAAAATAACTTACAAAACAATAGATTTATCAATAACTTTATTTGTTCGACACAATTTGATATCATCTTCTGTGAAAAATCTGTAAATTACTTAGGAACAATGAAAATCGTCGTCACGTCGCGCCCTTTTTTCAATTTTTCGAATTCTTGGCGTGACGTGACGTGACGACAAGAAACGCCGCATTGTTTATATCCAGGTATGCTTTCATTGTTTGAAATTGGTTTGACAACTAAAGGGTTTTCCAATAAGAGGTGTCATTTTGATATTCAAAGAAAAATGGCATTTTTTGAGATAAATGATCGGATGTTTATTTCATTATAAAGAGGAAGGTATGCCGTTAATAATGGAACACAACATCAGCCAAATGGCCGCCACGACCACGCTTACAGTACCATATCCTTTTCATGAAATTTTCCATAGCCAAATCGCAAAGTGGCTGCCCTATGTCCTCGATAGCCTCACGAATTATATCTTTGAGGTCTTGAATCGACGCTGGGCTGTTATCTTTCACGTGGCCCTAAAGGAAGAAGTCGCAAGGTGTTAAATCACAAGATCTCGGTGGCCAATTGTGATCACCTCTTCGAGAGATAACACGGTCCGGAAACTTTTCCCGTAAAAGATCGATGGTTTCATTGCTTGTGTGGCACGTAGCGCCGTCTTGTTGAAAGTAAACGTTGTCCAGATCAATACCATCCAATTCCGGCCATAAAAAATCATTAATCATCTCTCGATAGCGCAATCCATTGACCGTAACTGTTGCTCCAGCCTCATTTTCGAAAAAGTAAGGTCCAATGACCCTGCCGGACCATAAACCGCACCAAACAGTCACGCGTTGAGGATGGAGAGGCTTTTCAACAATAACTCTTGGGTTTTCCGAGCCCCAGATGCGACAGTTTTGCTTGTTGACGTAGCCTCCGAGGTGGAAATGGGCCTCATCAGTCAAGATGATTTTTCGATGAAATTCCGGATCATTTTCATGCATTTCAAGGACTCAATCAGCAAAGACACGACGTTGTTGATGATCAGCCGGCTTGAGTTCTTGTGTTAACTGAACTTTATAAGCCTTAAGACCCAAGTCTTTATGCAAAATACGGTGTAATGACGTTTGTGGAATGCCTAATTCCAAAGAACGACGAGGAATGGACAAACCTGGGTTTTCTTCAACACTTTGGGCTACAACAGCAATATTCTCAGTTGTTCTTGAGCGACATGCACGACATGCACATCACTAACTTGTCCCAACAGCTTGAATTTGTCCACCAATTTCTGTATTGCGGTCCGACAAGGTGCTTCACGACGACCCAAAAATGTTTTAGTTTTACGAACCGTCTCTGCCAAATTTTCACCATTTTTATAGTGAATTTTAATAATTTCAATGCGTTGTTGAAGCGTGTATCGTGCCATTTTTATTAATGGCGTAGTTTCTACTTGTCAAATGTCAAAAAATGACAGCTTCAAAAGTGACAGCTACCGAAATAGCGGGCTATTCAAAATAACACTTCTTATTGGAAAACCCTTTACAACCAGTTCTCGTCACGCTCACGTCTCCTTTCCTCGCCGCATTGTGAATCAGGCTTCATTCTAGCTCCATTTGTCACTTTGACAATATCAAATGAGAAAAGTGTATGTTTGTTTACTTTTTTCCATGAACTTTCACTGTTTAAAGCGTGTTGAGCTGGAGTTTATTGAGAAAATAGGTTTAGTATGATACTAGTTAAAAATTATTTAAAACTAATAACTGTCCATTAAAGACTTCTTTAGTTAAAAAAATGTTAACAACAAGTAGATATTACGCTTAAAAACAGACTGCTTAAAATTCTGCACTATTAAATTTTATACACGTTTTTCCCCTATTGGACAATTCTGTCGAGATCAAAATTGAATGAGCAAATCAATTTGAATCTATGTTGGGAAGCTTTTGGTCTTGTCATCAGCAACACAATTTAATGGAATTTATAGAAGTCTCAGACAGGAAATCAATTTTTGATTATGAGAAAGAGAGTCGCGGAGACAAAACGGAGCCTTGGGGTATACCAACATTAATAAAAGAAAGAAGAAGTGTCTCAAATTATCAGTTTAGATTTATTAATTTATATTCTATGATAGACCAAGTGCATCGAATTATATGACTGTTTTTGAAGAGGCACTTCTTGAAAAGCAAGTAATTGAGCAATCAAGTACGATAAAAACAAGAATGAAACCGAATGTACAACAACCAACCTGTGTGTAGCTAATAAAAATGCTAGTTGATTCAAATGCAATAGTCAAACAATAAAACGTCCATTGGGATGAAACTGAACACGTGACTTCGGTAGCGCAGCCCAAGTAACATCGTTAGAGCTATTTGAAGCAAAACAGTTTTTCAACAGCTCCAAGATAGTGAAATCGAAAGCTATAGCTCTGTAAGAGATTATTTCACAGCTCCCTACATTGAATTTGAAAATAATGCTCTATAATTGAAAATTTACAACACTTTCAGCTCTATTAAATTTACGACGCTTACAGATTTAAAAATATGCTCCTTAAGGCAGTTTATAAGATCTTGAAACGAGCAAACTCTCAATATCAGCATACTTAGGGACATTGTAGAGCTGCTTACAACACATGCGTAAAATACTAACGCATGTTCTTTCGAAATGTCAAAAATAGCACTAACAGAGCTACACTGAAAGCGGCTTTAGAGTGGAATTACTAATATTCTCACACAACTAATGTGGTGTCATCAACAGAGCTACAATAAAGCAAATATAGAGCCGAATAAATACTAATCCTCTTTTAAAACGATGCTAGGTACCACTTATATTAAAGGGTGTTACAAACTAGAATACAAACAAAAATTATTTCAACTGGAAAACTTACAATAGTTGAAAATTAATTAATTCCCTTATCTTTGTTAACTTAAGATTCGAATAAGACATGGAATGCACAATTTTTTTTATTAAAATAAATTAACTATGCTGTTTCCTAAAAAAATTAAATCATAAATAAATAAAATAATTAAGGCGCTTACAAAACCATATACACTTCAATGGCAAGTACTCTTTGAACTAAAAGTTATTTCTATATAATTTAGATTTTCTATAATTTAGATTTACATAACATTCTCTAACTTTCAATTCCCAAAACACCCTATTTTCTACAAAGCCCTGAACGAAAAATTGTTTCATTGCTGCAAATAGCTCTACAATAACAGAACAAAACACTCAAAGCCATAGTGCAGCTCCATTGAAGAGAAATTCCGTCCATATTAAAAAACATGGCGACATAAATGAAAATTATTTGATTTATTTGTCTTCTTTCATTTTAATACATTTAAAATCTTCGCTTTCAATATAAAACACAATATCTGTTGCAATGTAAAAAAAATATTTTATTTCGTGCTTTGAAATATTTATTAAACAAATTTTTACATTTTTCAACTTATTTTTTTTTTCATATTTCACAGCGTAATATATAAAATTTGGAAGGCGCGTTATAATTTTGCGAAGTACCTCCAAAACATTTATGAAAAAACTAAGCGCGCACTTAAAATTCACTGGCATTAAACCGAAAAATATTAATTAGATACATTATTTTACCAATAGGAATAAATATTAACTAGCTTGTTGACTTCACAATAAATGAAGTTTACGCTTCCTACCATTACAAACATATAACTATTATATTTATTTATCATTTGAATTTCACAAACTAATACAAACAAAAAGCTGTCAAAAGTGCTCCTTTTAGGATTTCATATAAACATACTTAAGAGCTTCAAAGCCACCATAGTCACTGATAACAAGCTGATTACGAGCTAAAATGTGCTCTCAAACTCAATGATTTAGCTGTGAGCAAGCCCTACAATTGCTCTAAGGGTGCATCTAGAGCTCTTTCTTAAATAAACGAGCTTTAAGATTAGCTCTGGAAGCGCTGTTAAAGCATTTAAACAGCTAAAATTGTTTCTTGGGAGTGCATAGGGCTCTTAAGACGCTTTGGTTATCTTCGAGCCCCAGTCGGGCAAAAAGTTTTCAAATAAATATTGAAGGTAATTGACTAAGCACTAATGCCGAAAACCCAGAAAACCCAAAATCTCGAAAACCCAAAATTCAGAAAATCCATAACCCAGAAAATCTAAAATCCAGAAAACCCAAAATCCATAAAACCCAAAATCCAGAAAACGCAAAATCCAGAAGGCCCAAAAATCGAAATTCCAGAAAACGCAAAACACAGAAAACCCTAACCCATAATCTAGAAAATCACGATAAATCATTATTATCAAAATTTTGTACATTTCTTCGGGGTTTCATACGTTCGACCGGCCGTTCTGTTTTCTTGGTTCTGTTACACATTGTCTTTTATTTATTTAATGATTGCTTTATGTTTTTGTTCAGTAAAAGTTTCACAAAGAAGACGCTACTATGCAATCAACAATTGTAATCAATTTTTTTTTCAATTTCAATTACAATATTTTCAGGATTTTTTGTTTTCTGGATTTTTGGTTTTTTGGATTCTCGTGATTTCAGGTTTTGTGTTTTTTTGGGGTTGCTGGATTTTGGAGTTTCGGTTGAGTGGTTTTGGTGCTGTAAGAGTCCCACACTACTCGGTACTGAATCTTACAAAATGTCTTTTTAAAATCCCCATCTGCAGAGCAAAAAAATCCAAATCCAAAATTCTTAGATACAAATTTAAGTTGTATGCATATATATATATACGTTCAACAGTGTGAGAGAGGTTTTATTATAATTCACTTGGGTTTCGAGTCTTATGTCTTTTTAGTGCTAAGAGCAATCCACAAATTTCCTAGCCCAAATTGTACCAACAAGTTAAAACTTAAAAAGCTAGTAAATACGTCATTTATTTGATCTTCGTACACACACCTTACGCACCTAAAAATCCCTCATCCCATAAAATCCATGAACATAACAAAGATAATGTTTTTGAAAACATCATCCACTTTCTAACACTGACAAATATAAATTGCTGCCAGTCAACAGAATAATAACCTTAAGAAATATTCTAATCGCTCTTATTTTTAAAACAATGCATTAAATCTCATATTTCCATGTTTTTTTTAGACGTGTGGTTTTCAATCTGGCAATACTTTTTTCGGAGTTGGTCTTTTTGACAGCTGTCACTTGATTTTAGCTCAGTTTGGTTTGCCATTTCATAATGAATAGATACCTATTCCTCAACAAAGTTTGCAAATCGTGCAAATTTATTACCAAAACAATGGTTCGGTTCGCGGTCGACATAATCGTAAAATCACATAAATTCGAGCAACCATAGATCGTTTTCCCACCACGTTTACTCTAGTGGATAATGCGCATCCTCAGAGACGCCGTACAGTGCGCACCGAAGACGCTATTGCTGCTGGAGAGAAGATTATCCAAAAAGACCCGAATGAGTCCATCCATGAAGTCCAAAGATAAGGCCCGCCATAATGTTACAGTCAATGGGGAACGCTATAGAGCCTTGATTAATGACTTTTTCGTGCCTGAATTGGAGGATGTTGTTGTGGACGACCTTTGGTTCCAACAGCCAACGAAACAATCAATTTATTGAAGGAAACTTTTGGTGACCGCTTATCTCGCGTCATGGCCTGTGGCGTGGCCTCCAAGATCGTGCGATTTAACACCGCTGGACTATTTTGTATGGGGTTATGTGAAGTCGCTTGTCTACGCAGATATGCCCAGGACGATTGACGCCTTGGAAGAGAATATTAGGCGCGTTATTGCTAAAATACGGCCCCCATTGCTGCAAAAAGTGGTCGAAAATTGGGCCTCTCGGCTGGAATTTATTCGAGCCAGCCACGGCGGCCACTTGCCCGAAATCATTTTTAAAACATAATGGCAAATCCTTATCTTTATAATAACCCTAAATTCTTGGCTATAAAATTAAACTATATGCGTTCTATTTAGTGGATTGTTATGTTTGTTACTTAAAAAGAGAACGTACCTATATAAGATCATCAGGACGTTCTCTATTTAAAAATGAATTTGCTAAATTTGAATTAATCGCTTCAAATTTCAAATGTAGTTATACCGTATACTGATGTGCTAAATTTTAAAATAATTGCAGCTCAGCGCATGGCAAGTATAATATCAATTCAAAATTTAACTGATCCATGAAATGCGGAATGAGTTTCGTCGTCATCGTCAGTCCGTTACTATATCGAAGGCCTTTAAACACATCAGACATCATTGAGTCCAGCACATATCTTTAATCTGACTTTCATCATTGGCGCCATGCAAATGGGGTGCGCATGCCGATTAATTCGAGTAAACTCCCCGCATTCATGTACTGTACACATACGCAGACAAATACAGTATTATCGTTTTGCCTATATGAAGTAAGTTCTGTGCAAAATGCCTTATGCAATATTTTTTTTTTTTATTAAAACTTCTCTTATATTTACTAGTCCCACACAAGAAGTCTTGAAATAAGCAACTGATCTTCGTCAGTAGGTATATTGATGCAACCAATCACTTTATTACACAGCTCTGTGCATATTTCGCGTGCTTAAGAACACTAAATGGATGGTAAACAAAATTGTTTCGAAAGAATGTTTTCGTGAATTCTTCAAAAACTTAAAGAAAAAAAACTTTAAACTATTCGTTGATTATCATCTCTCCACGTTCCAAGCCATATCGGGCAGACTCCTGAACTTAAACAAAATTGAAGTTAAATATGAATGACATTGAAGTAAAGTATGACATAATTACTCAGGCAACCACAAAGGGCGCACGCAAAGATCACCTGTCTGATCGTACTCTAATCAATTTAATACACATATAAGTCCAGTGATGCGAAACCATCAGATACACCGCAGGTATCCAGATACAATATCTAACCTTAGTACACTATCTATATCTACCACCTCAAGTATACACACACACACAATAATGTAAGCAATATATATTCTTAAAAAAAAAAAAAAAAAACTAAACATTTGATTCGTCTAAATGTCTTCTTTTCTAAAGAAACTGAAATCGATCTTGTCGGTTGGTCGCGGCGCGCGATTCGGAATGTTGTCTGTATACATTTTCACAAAGTGAGATGGTTTCATATTTCAGTGACATTTGAATGGGTAAACGATGACCCAATAAACACTTCTTCTTCTCCTCTAACCAAGGAGGGTAAGAAAGTATCAAATTTCATGAGAAAATAATAGCCTTCTACTGTGCATACTTTTTTTTTTACTTGTTTCTTAAACGATTTGTGAATCGTTCTTTAAAATTAGCATATGTTTAACAAAGTTATAATAAAAATAAAAATAAAATACCACAAAAACCATTTAAGAATGTGTCACCCACTAATTAACATACAAAAACCTCTTGTGTATGCGTAACTAAGTAAAAGATATTATTATAATCTTTGGTTTGCACCTAATGAAATTGTTAATAATACATAATTTAAACTTTTTTAGAAAAGGTTTTATGTTTTATTTTGTTTTATTCTTGTTTTTTTTTTTTTTGTTGTTTAATTTTAAATTAACACCAACGCCAAAGAGTTTCACTATTTATCACAACATTTAATTTAATGGTCTTCTTTAACATTCGTTTAGTTGAATATATTATTATGTATAACTTTGAATTTTGATGTTTATTTAGATCTAAAATTTTAATTAAATTTAATTTAATGACTGAAAATATTTACAAGTCTTTATTTGATGGTTTGTTAAATTGGTGATATATGCAGCTTTTTAATGAGTTAAATGATGTTACTGTGGAATTTCTCCTATTGTGACTCATTTAAATTTATGAATCATGCTAACACCTTTAGTATACTCAAAAAAATAATATTTTTTTTTTTTTTTTTAATAATATAATTTACGAGTTTGTAGTATAAGCATTGAGTGGGATGATTTTAACATAAAGGAGAATCGGGGAATTTTGTTTTTTGTTGTGATTCAAATAATTTCGAATTTTACTGCGTTCGTTACACCTAAACCATAAGTTAGAGTATAACTGCGGTGACCATCCGTCACTTTTTACTTTTTCAATTTTGTACTTTTTCATTTTTTTGGTCAATGTAGTTAAGGCTTTAGAAAATGGATGAAAAACAAAAAGACAGTAGGTTTGCATTAAGCATTAGTTTTGCAAACTTTTTGCAAATTGTAGAGTTCAGCTTATGTTTGACAGGTTCTAATGCTTCCATAAAAAATTTTTTTTTTTTAAATAATGAATAGATTGTGGACGAATGAAAAATAGCAGCTTACCGTAAAAACTCTAAAACCCATGTTATTTGTTAAATGTAATTAAAATTTAAGCTGTCATGAGTTTAAAAATTACTTAAAAGAAAAAAAAAAATTAAAAAAAAAGAAAAAATATTGTAAACTTGGCTTAGTGTGCACTTCGAAATATTCATGCAGATTATGGAATTCGCAATAATGGATTCGCGGTGATTCGCAGTGCTGTGTTCTCTTTTCTTTTCATGGCGAATGAGTAGAGAGGAACGAGTGCACTGCACTGCGAATCCAGAATTGCGAATTCCATAATCGGCATGATTATGTTTTTTGTAGCTTTACATAATGTAGGTACATTTAACTTTTATTATTTAAAGACTTACTTGCTTTCTTAACAGATGACTGAATTATTTTAGATTTTAAACTGTCATACTCGCTATTGTAATTCATTTTTATATTTAAACGCCGTAAGTCCATTACTAAAATTAAATATAAAAATGAATTATTTTAATAATGAAATTAAAAATGTTAAGTTTTGTTTTCATTTTGTTATGTTGTAAGAACATTATTATTTATTTTATTGTTCCTTTCTTTTTAAGAACTCATAAATAAAAATTAATGAAAAGAGTAAATTTTTTTTACATTTTTAAATTTTTCACTTTTTGTCCTGGGTTTTACTCCCAGAAATATGGTCACCGTATGTATAACTGAATTTAGTTTTACATTATGTTGTTTAACGTGTATTTAGACCTACTGTAGAAACCAAAAACAAAAAACAAATACGCTCAATTTATTACTCAAGCTGTGGAAAAATCAATACTAAATATAACGTCTGCACAAGTTTTTCTCGAAACCAGTTGCTCCTAAAATCTTTATTTTTACACTAAAAAAAAAACAATAGTATCCGAGATATTTCTAAAAAAAAAATCTCTCTTAACTCCTTAAAAATTGCTAAAGCCCTCGTTCAATTGCTTGGTAAGGTTCTTTTCAGAAAGTGCTTAAGACATAAAAATTTGGCCTTGTCGGATTTTGTTCGTTAAATATTCCTGGACATTTACATATTTAGTCGATCATAAGATAATGAGGAAAAGCTTTGAGTTCATGCTTGATTTTTTCCAAAAATACTGAGTTGTTATCAAATTACGACTAGGTAATGGCTGACTATTAACATTGGTAGAAATGCATACAACATATTAAATGCTTTTACTAAAGAATTTCTAAGTTGAAACTATTTATGGTATGCATAAAAATGCAGTTAATGCTAAAAATTATTTTTTTACTTCTGATCATATAGTTACTCCTTTTCTCGGATGAATTTGTTAAGTAATGACTTTATTCCGCATGCAGAAAATCTATTAAATACTTTCTTTCTGTAGTAATTACTTAATTTTTTCAAAGTTATAGTATAATAGCAACTAGAACATTTCTCAGTACATACTAATGGGTTCTTAACCCACAATTAAGTAGCCGTAAAATCAAATATTAACTGTTTTGAGTATTAATTCAAAGCAATTAGGCCACTGGATTTTTTTTTTTTTAAATTGAGTTGCTGTTAATATACTGACCGGAATATTCACGTATTAACTTTTGATGAAAAATACGTTTAAATTAATACATTAACTAATTTTTTCAACAACGCAAAATAGCATGGTGAACATGATGACAAACAAAAAAATGTATATAAATTTGGCTTAAAAGGCTTGTGGCCAGGTTCAAACAATTGTATCGTTTTAATAGGGATAACGTAGATTGGTTAATTATGCATACTTCATTTTCATTGGATAGCCGTTGCCATTAGCCCATTTTAAGTTTTAGAAAAAAAACTATAATTTTTTAAACTTAACACACATATGTTTAGTCTATTTTTGGTTCATATAAAACTGCTCTTAACAAAACTTCGAAAATATTGTATAAATAAAGGCACTATTCTTCAAAAAAAAAAAAACTCATTGAAGTTGTTACATTAATTGCATAACAATCTTTGGCTTTGCTTAATTTGGCATACTTTTCAGGGCCTTGTTCGTTAAGTTTGGGGATAGTTTGTAGTCATTTGTTAAGCACATGTTTTACTAAATTTAAGTTAACGATCAATTGGATTGAAATAAAGGTTTTTTTTTAATTATTATTTTAATTCAAATGATGACATGGAAACAAATCCAATGGAATTATTTCCAGAAAATTATATTAAACTTACGTTATACCTTAACACCAGTTTAAATACGATTATTAGATATCATGCCGCATTTTATTTTATTTATTTTAAGGAATTTAGACCGAAGTAAGAGAGGGAAGAACTATAATCATCAAAAAAATATAAAGATTTTGTTACGGTACAGTGGAGATCCTGGAACAAGGATTTCAATTTATCGTTGGTGAAGTTATATAGGCGTAAATCCGAGTATACCGTTTCTAGAATTGTAATTTTTATAGAGAAATTAATTAAAGACAGCGTCGTATTAGATACAAATCCAATTAAATTATGATAAACAGCTGATATTAAAATGGGTGATTTTTTAAGAGGTTTAGAACTTTTTTAAAAAAAAAAACACAAAAAATTCGAAAAAATGAATAAAATATTTATTTGAATCGATAGTTTGAACCTTGCAATTTAATGTTTAAAGATAATTTCATGCAAATGTTGACCGCGGCTGCGTCTCAGGTAGCCCATCCGCTGAGTCCAATTTTGGCATACTCTTTCACACATATCGGCCGGTATCTCACGAATGAATGCATGGATGTTGGCTTCCAGTGCGTCAATCGAAGCGGGCTTGTCCCTATAGACATTAGCCTTGACATACCCCCACAAAAAATAATCTAATGGTGTCAAATCGCACGATCTAGGCGGCCAATTGACCGGCCCGAAACGTGAAATTAACTGTTCACCAAACTCGCCTCGCAATTGCGCCATTGTTTCGCGTGCTGTGTGGCATGTGGCACCGCCTTGTTGAAACCACATATCATGCAAGTCAAGAACTTCCATTTCGGGCAAAAAAAAGTTTGTTATCATCGCTCGGTAGCGTTCACCATTGACAGTAACGCTGCGATTCGCATCATCTTTGAAGAAATAGGCCCAATAATGCCGCCGGCCCATAAACCGCACCAAACAGTGGCTTTTTCGGGATGCATTGGTAGCTGTTGCAATGCTTCTGGCTGATCTTCACTCCAAATGCGGCAATTTTGCTTATTTACGTACCCATTCAACCAAAAATGAGCCTCATCGCTGAACACAAGCAGCGCGCGATGAACATTTCGAACCGAGCACGAATTTTGATAGTAAAATTCAATAATTTGCAAGCGTTGTTCATTTGTAAGACGATCCATGGCTAAATTGCAAACCAAACTGAAGCTGTTTGACAGTGACACAACGTACTAAACACACGTCAGCTGTCAAAACCAGTGTTGCCAAAACCAAACCAGCTTAAAAATCACCCGTTACAATACGATACAATACAGCTTCCCATCGTGCGTAGGTACCTTAATCATATTCGGAAAAATAAATATCAACATCAATAATTGGAAAAGATATGCCTTCTTAAATATCCAAACAACAATGCAATGTAATATTTTACGAGAGTTAAATAAAAACATAAGTAAAGGGTCCGCCAAATAACTTTTTTTTTTTTGTTGAAAATGGCGCAAAACATCGAGTGTAGCTTCGGCTGTGTGGCATGTAGCTCCATCCTGTTGAAACCAAATGTTGCCAATATCCTCCTCTTCAATTTTTGTGAACAAAACTTCGTTCAACATTGCCCGATAACGATCGCCATTGACTGTAACGGCCACTCCTTGCTTATTTTCGAAAAATGGCCCAATTATGCCTCTTGACCAAAATCCGCACCAAACAGTGACTCCTTTTGGATGTATCGGCTTTTCAATGTATGCGTGCGAGTTTTCTGTGCCCCAAATGCGACAATTTTGCTTGTTTACTACCCGCCAAGATCAAAATGAGCTTCATCTGAAAAGATGATTTTTTTGGCAAACTCGGCATCTTCTCTAATGCTGCATTTACACGACTGACAAATTGGCATTTTTCTGTCACTATACTGCCAAAAGAATGAATTTTTCCATTGTTCGGTCATTTTTTTGACAGTTAAATGCCAGAAAACTGCCAAATTGTCCGTCGTGTAAATCCAGCATAAGTCGATCGCAGGCCCACTTAGCGAAGCGTATACAAAACCATATTCGTTCAGCGGAAGGATAAAACTAATTATCAGTCAAATCAGACATGAGCTAAGTGTTATCATTCACGAAATAAGCACTAGTTGAAAAAAAAAGTTAGATGGCGGACCCTTTATAAAAATAATCTTTTTTTTCTCAAATACTCAATTTACGACACTAAAAAAATTGCGAATTTTCATAGAGGAACAGAACTGTGTAGGATTAGTTAAAATCGAATGATAAATAAATTCAGCTAGGTAT
The DNA here is from genome assembly GCA_932273885.2 of Leucozona laternaria. Classification (NCBI taxonomy): domain Eukaryota; kingdom Metazoa; phylum Arthropoda; class Insecta; order Diptera; family Syrphidae; genus Leucozona; species Leucozona laternaria. Next base: position 86,000,494 of record OW026368.1, on the reverse strand, counting down.
TATATAATAATAGGTATAAAAAGACCCCATATACGGCGGATTACTCAGACTATAATATACGCTGAAGAGCGAGAACCCTAATTCGCAATTTCGCATTATAGCAAACCATAAGAGCGAAAAAATATATTTTTGAGTGATGCAAACAATTAAAATAATATAAAAAGATGTATCCCTACTTTTTTAACTTCACTGTAACTTTTAAACATACTAAGTTACTAAAGTATGTTACTTTTTGTTTAATATTAAAAATATGCAAGTTATGAGCGAAAATCGAAGTAACCCGTAAAAAGAAGATGGCGAGTTGAAGACAGACGCCAGGTACCACAACTGTGCAAAATGTGGTCTTTGACTCTTATATTTACTGATATTTATTTCACCATCGAAGGCACAATTTTCATCGTCGATACAGAGATTTGAAATATGCGAGATTTTAAAATGCGAGAGTTTCAAAAATTCAATGTTTCGTTGTTAGATTTGTTGCGTTTTAATTTTTATCTCAACGTTTTTATACTGATGGTTTATAGACCTAAAAAAAGGTCATAGATGACATTTAAAAAAGCTGAAACAAAAAATTGCATTTAATATTTAAACATTTCATTTCATTGACATAATCTCAATATAAATTGCAATTTGTATTGGACTGACATCTTTAAAATGGTTCAATTTAAAACTGCAATCGATAACTTCACTCAATGTTGAAAAAAAAGACAGACTCACATTTTTATTGCATGTCACCAAATATAAAAGTACCTTAACTAAATTGGTTGAGCAGTCAATAAAGATTGAAAATGAAAATGCCAGTGGAAGAACTCAATTTAATATTATTTTTCTTTATGTTAAATATTTGAAATATCTTGCAAGCTCGGCAGAATATAGGGCGTAGTTATTGTTATTTTTCTTTGGCTTTAAAAACCATACATATATGGATAATTACTGTACGAAATTATAAAGGGTTTTCCAATAAGAGGTGTTATTTTGATATTCAAAGAAAAATGGCATTTTTCGAGATAAATGATCGGATGTTTATTTCATTATAAAGAGGAAGGTATGCCGTTAATAATGGAACACAACATCAGCCAAATGGCCGCCACGACCACGCTTACAGGACCATATCCTTTTCATGAAATTTTCCATAACCAAATCGCAAAGTGGCTGCCCTATGTCCTCGATAGCCTCACGAGTTCCATCTTTGAGGTCTTGAATCGACGCTGGGCTGTTGGCGTAGACCTTATCTTTCACGTGGCCCCAAAGGAAGAAGTCGCAAGGTTTTAAATCACAAGATCTCGGTGGCCAATTGTGATCACCTCTTCGAGAGATAACACGGTCCGGAAACTTTTCCCGTAAAAGATCGATGGTTTCATTGCTTGTGTGGCACGTAGCGCCGTCTTGTTGAAAGTAAACGTTGTCCAGATCAATACCATCCAATTCCGGCCATAAAAAATCATTAATCATCTCTCGATAGCGCAATCCATTGACCGTAACTGTTGCTCCAGCCTCATTTTCGAAAAAGTAAGGTCCAATGACCCCGCCGGACCATAAACCGCACCAAACAGTCACGCGTTGAAGATGGAGAGGCTTTTCAACAATAACTCTTGGGTTTTCCGAGCCCCAGATGCGACAGTTTTGCTTGTTGACGTAGCCTCCGAGGTGGAAATGGGCCTCATCAGTCAAGATGATTTTTCGATGAAATTCCGGATCATTTTCATGCATTTCAAGGACCCAATCAGCAAAGACACGACGTTGTTGATGATCAGCCGGCTTGAGTTCTTGCGTTAACTGAACTTTATAAGCCTTAAGACCCAAGTCTTTATGCAAAATACGGTGTAATGACGTTTGTGGAATGCCTAATTCCAAAGAACGACGAGGAATGGACAAACCTGGGTTTTCTTCAACACTTTGGGCTACAACACCAATATTCTCAGTTGTTCTTGAGCGACGTGCACGCGTTTTATTCTTCACATCACTAACTTGTCCCAACAGCTCGAATTTGTCCACCAATTTATGTATTGCGGTCCGACAAGGTGCTTCACGACGACCCAAAAATGTTTTAGTTTTACGAACCGTCTCTGCCAAATTTTAATAATTTCAATGCGTTGTTGAAGCGTGTATCGTTCCATTTTTATCAATGGCGTAGTTTCTACTTGTCAAATGTCAAAAAATGACAGCTTCAAAAGTGACAGCTACCGAAATAGTTGGCTATTCAAAATAACACCTCTTATTGGAAAACCCTTTAGAACACAATTTCGATTGAAAACTGCGCCACTGTGCGGTGTTCCCTTTAATAAATTTTTGTGACAAAAATCATTTCTCACGCGCCATTTTTAGACGAAAACTAATGAACTAAAGATTTTAGGACGATGAATCGCATGGTCACTGCGCCAATTTTTTTTTCTTTTCAAAATGAAGGCGAACAAATTGAGGTCAGAATATGTTACAAAATTCCGAAATAAAAAAAAAAAAACATCCTCGCAGTCAAGGATTTAGTCAATTTTAGGTTTGAAATGTCATAAAACAAGTGACAAGTGAGTGATGTACGTCAAAATTTAGAAAAACAAATCCAACATTTAGCTCAATGTTTCGAAAGTTAATTTTTTTACTTGGCTTTAACATTTTCTGTTTTATTAAAAATGATATTTAGTCAAAATTTGAGCAAATCGGATAGAAATCCCAGAGTTTTGGCAGTTGAGAGTAACCACCAAAATTTGGGTCAACGCCTCAATAATATTTTTTTAAATCTTAAAACACCATTTATAACTCAATAATGGCTGGACCGATTTTAATGATCTCTGATTTTTTGGATTCGTCTCCGCCCCGAATAGCAAAGTAAATATTTAAATATCGGAAAAATTCACTTTGTAGGGTGAAATGGGGTAATAATGAAATAGATAATTCCAATTGAAAAAATTCTACCTGCGTTTAAAAGGTTATTTTTAGGAAATGGCTTCAAGGATATTTTTTTCATATTAGCTATTTGTAGGGTGAAATGGGGTAGAAAAAAAAAACTGTAGGATTTAAGAAGTTTGAAATTTTTTTCTGAGGAAATGGCTTTAGGGATATTCTTTCCAAAATTTTTATATTTTTAGGGTAAAATGGGGTATAAATAAATAAAAGTGTTTGAATTAAGAAATTCTTTTTTTGTTTGAAGGGTTTTTCTATGGAAATGGCTCTAGGGATATTCTTTTTCAAATTTTGTTTTTTGAAGGGTCAAATAGGGTAAAAATAAAAACCTCCCCAATTTAAGAAATTCTTTTTGTGTTTAAAAGGTTATTTTGAATGGATGGCGGTAGGAATATTTTTTTTCAAAAATTTGGTAGATATTTATTAAAAACAAAGTGGTATCCGATTTCAAATTTGTTTTCGTGTTTAAATTGATATTTATAGGGTGAAGAGGGATAAACACAAGAAAGGGATATCCAGTTTTAAAAATTCTGTTTATGTTTGAAAGGTTATTTTAAAAAAATGCTATTTATAGAGTGAAATGGGATACAAATAAAAAAATGGTTTTCAAATATTAAAATTCTTCCAGTATTGGGAAAGTAATACAGTTTGGATCATATTTTTTCAAATTTAGCCATTCATTACGTTAAGTGGGTTAAAATCCAGAAAGCAGTATTCAATTAAAAACAGTAGCTTAAATATTTATCTATACATATTTTCTTCGGTAATCAATTTGTATGCCAAGCTTAGGTGTGTCTACCCGAGCGAAGCCGAGCGGGCCAGCTAGTGTTATTTTATTTACCGGTTGCATATTTGAAGACAGTCATAATTACTCTTATAATAGATTTATTAAACATACATTATACTTGATTCCCAACTTTAACAATGATTTTTTTTCAAATTTTAATATTTCTTACCAAATTATGACTTGAATATATCAATTAATTGGAAAAAAGGGTAAATGTGCAAAGGTGACATAAGGGAAAAAGTAAAAGGAACATTTTACAAATAGAATTTTTGAAAACAATAAAAAACGGCAATGAGCCGTTGGATGGGTCTGGAACTCTTCAAAACTCACCTCAAGAACCTTCAGTGAACAACGTAAAGCTATTTTTGGTTTCTAATTGATTTGTTAACTTGAAATTGTATTTTGAACTAACCCAAAAGGTATATTAGTTGCATATCCTAGGATATCGTTTATTTAGACAGTTGTTGCTAGAGCGACTATACCTATTTGACCATTTGTCTAATTTATACGACTGTAATTATCTAAATTCCCAATCTGCGTCCATTTCTCCTTTGATTTATAATTTTAACGCTCTTTAAACTAATAGATACCTACTTTCAAACTCCCCGATATAATTATCTTAAGTAAATTCCCTTTAAAGTTTGCTACTGATAAAAATTAAGTCATTAAATCCTTACTAATAAAAACGCAAAATTCACACTTTCGGGCATTCGCTTTTGAAAAAAAAAATGCATTCACTTCAGACAACATGCCAACCAAAACAAGAAATAATTCATGTTCATGTTAACGATTGAGAGAGGTGTGGAAAGGATTTAAATTAGCAGATTACATGGCAGGTTCTTTTTGGCCTAAAGATATCCACAGAAATAAACAAAAAAAACAACACTTTTTCTTTTTGGCATAAAAGGCATGGTGATTTTAGTGAAAACATGAAAAAATGTGTTTGCATGTTTCAGACGATTTTTACATTTTTTGTGTCGACGATTTAAAATCAGATAATGTATGTTATAGTGCATTTGTGTGGAATTCAAGCTGAAATATTTCAAAAGTTTTTTTTCTAAAAGAATTTTGATAATATGTACATGCATATGAAGAATTTTGTTTTCAGACGTTTGATTTTCAATCTGGCAATATTTTTTTCGGAGTTGGTCTTTTTGACAGCTGTCACTTGATTTATGCTCACTTTGGTTTGCCATTTCATAATAAATAGACTTGGATACTCCTGAACAACGTTTGGAAATCGTGCCCAAATGGGCCCAAAACAAGATTGCGATTGCGAATTTTGTTTAGCGATCAAGTTCATTTTTGGTTAATTGGGTACGTTAATAAGTAAAATTGTCGTATTTGGAGTTATCATAATCCACAAGCCATTGTTGAGACGCCCGCCGCAGTTACATTCTCAAAAAGTCACTGTTTGGTGTGCTCTATGGGGAGAGGGAATCATTGGTCCATATTTCTTCAAAAATGAAGCCGGCCATAATGTTACAGTAATAATGGGGAACACTATAGAGCCATGATTAATAACTTTTTCGTGCCTGAATTGGAGGATGTTGATGTGGACTACCTTTGGTTCCAACAAGACGGCGCTACATGCCATACAGCCAACGAAACAATCAATTTATTGAAGGAAACTTTTGGTGAGCGCATTATCTCGGGTCGTGGACCTGTGGCATGGCCTCCAAGATCGGGCGATTTAACACCGCTGGACTACTTTTTGTGGAGGTATGTGAAGTCACTTGTCTACGCAGATAAATCCGAGACGATTGACGCCTTGGAAGAGAATATACGGTGCGTAATTGCTGACATACGGCCCCAATTGCTGCAAAAAGTTATCGAAAATTGGGCCTCTCGGCTGGTATTTATTCGAGCCAGCGCAGCGGCGGTGACCACTTGCCCGAAATCATTTTTAAAACATAATTGCAAACCCTTATCTGTATAATAAAGCTAAATTCTTATCCATAACATTAAATTATATGCGTTTTATTTTTTTCTTGAAGGCCACACGTCTAAATAAAACACCCTTTATATAGACGAACCTATAACCTCTTTGTATTAAATGCAGTATGTATTTTATTCCTGTCTCTCTCCATATATCAAACAAATCTCATTCAAACAACCAATTCAATACACACACTCACACACATATGTATATATTGAATAAAAAATTTCATTGAAATGAATCAAAAGGATAAACGTCCAGCAGACGAAAAATCGCAATAAGCTTGACCTAGTTTTTATAGCTAACTAAGTAAAAAAATAATACGGAACAAAAATATACGTGTGTATACCTAAGTAGATAAGATACGTATATATTTCAATTCGACTCTCACAAATTTGATTAACCTATTTTGTTGGCCTGAATAAGTTTTAAACTAGAGACGATAACTCTATGCCAGAACGCATCTCTATATATCCACTTCTGTAGAAATTTCTACATAGAAAGGAATTTAAAACCAACAAAAAATATTTAGAAAAAGAGCATTCAGACAAAATCGTTCATTTAATTTCAGAAATGTCTTAAAGCAGGTTACCCATACACCCAGGTATACAAAACTCACACCTACACCTATAAAGTGTATACAGTCATGACAGTTAAGTATTTACTTGCACAATGATGCATACAAAGTATCCATTTATGTATGTGATGCATGTAAGTTGATGGTTTTTGAAAATGGAAGTATTTGTGATGCATTTTCTGTTACTGTACCTAATTTCCCACAAGGGCACAATAACTACCCATGCACTACACTTTTCTATACACACCATACTCATACATGTAATGTACCTACAAACATATAATTACACACATCACAAAACAAAATGTGCATCATAGCTCTTATGGTAATGGTTTGTAATTTTACTAATTTTAGGAAACAAATCGTCCTTGGTTGTGCATGAAAAAAAAATTCTAAACTTAGCTACGAGTATTTTAGGCATAAATAAAACTGGATTGTGAAATAATTTGGGGTTTTCCTGTTCTGTTTTTTTTTGCAGAAGGAAAATGATGCATTAAAATAGTCCTTTTGTTTGAATTTCTAAAGAAGTTAAAATAAAAATATAAGCGCAGCACACACATCGCTCGAAAAAAAACAACGCATTCACTTTTTATTTCACCATCAGAGGTTTTCAAAAGGCTTTGTTGCGAAATTTTTAAAAAATTTGTTTCCCAATTCCATTTTCTACGAGTATGTGAGGAATACAATCCTCTAAAATGACTGCTAACCCAATTACTTCAATTGAGGTTATTAAAGTGCAAGATCCAGCGGTTTATTATTGAAATAAGTTATATTTTCACCCGACTCGAAAGTGCTGTCATGCTGCTTGTGTAACTTCTGGAAATTATAGTAATTACCACTGCCGGAAATGGACGGAAGCAAAAATTATAGCCTGTCTGAAAGTGGTGGAAAAATGATTGAAATGTATGTAAATGAAAATTTTAGAAAAGTTTAGATTTAGCTCCCGACTATAATTTAGACTGTAGATTTGATATCAAAGAAGGTAGGTACATACATATTTGGAAGATATCATTATCACCCTACTCAAAACAGAATAAAATACGTACAAAAATAGAATGCCCGACTGGGTCGCACGAACTTGCTCTTATGTGGGATCACATTGTGGTGTGCCATTTTAAGTATTTATTAGTGTAGAGTTACAAATTGAATTTAAAAAAATCATTGAAATATCAAGTTTTCAATTTTTTTTTTAAATCTTAAATGTTTTTATTTTTTTTTAAATTTTGATGTGTATACAAATTTAATTTTAATCCGTTAACTCGATAATGAGGTAGTCAAAAGTAAAACAAAAGTAAAAAGTGAGACGTGTAATCGTAAAATGCAAAATTTATAAATGTTAAACTTTAGATGGTCCTTACTTTGACACACACAAACATTCTTAACAAAATCTAGGCGTCTTTTTTGACCAAAATAAGATTTTCCTTAACGGTTTTGAAAAATGGTGCCGTTATTTTTGGGTATACGAACAAAATGTCAAAAACCATGTTTAATAGAAATCAATTGAAATATTGATTTTTCAAAAATAAAATTTTATACTTTTTTTACAAATCCAAAAGAAATTGGTTCACAATATTATTTTAAAAAAATATCAATTATTCTTTATTTACCCTTCAGTACACTGGGATCGGTACGAAATCTCGAGTGAGTTTACGCTGCGGGATTTTCAATACTTAAAAAAAAAAATACGATTGGAAGAATATTGATGGTGATTTCGAATAAAATAATACAATCAGAAGAATGTTGGTGATATCGAATATAATATTTTTCTGGACCTGGACAAAAGTGTTTCTGGACCTGGACAGAGATGAAAACTTTTTTTTTTTTGAAAAAAAAATATTTATCAAAAAATGAACTTTTCTCAACTTTTTTTTTGGAAAATTTAAAAAAAAACAACTTTTGCCTAAACTTTTTTTTTTGGAAAAAAAATTGAGATAATTGAAATATACCTATTTCGTTTCTTTTTTGAAAAAAATTAAAAATAGGAGTAAAAAAATGGAGTTTTTTGAAAAAAAGAGTTTCTTTTTAGTTGAAAACTGTTGACATTGGCTTCTGCTAGGCGACTGAGCAAATACAAAGCGCAGCAACGGAGTTGCGTGAGCGGGATGACCACCCGAAAAAGGGGTTGTCCAAGTTCCAGACCCACCTCCAGAACTTTTGTCCGGCTCAAGATCCACCTCCAGAACCTTGTTTCAAAAAAATTGTTTTCCTTTGTCCAAATTCCAGACCCACCTGCGGAACTTTGGTCCTGGTTCCAGATCCACCTCCAGAACCTTGTTTCAAAAAAAAAATTGTCCTTTGTCAAAGTTCCAGACCCATACCCCCAGAACAATTTTTTTTAAATTTGTAAAAAAGTTGTTTTAATTTGTTCAAGTTCCAGAGCCACCTCCAGAACCTCCCCTGTCGACCCACCGCTGTCGACCTACCAGATCCTTTCTGTACACAATTATCGTAAATTTGTAGTGAAAAAAATTGTCACTCTCTTCTATCCCAAACAAATCCCTTAAGTATGACGAAAGACCCTAAAATTTAATTTTTCAATGAACCCACATTCGAAATACGCTTTAAAATAAGTCAAATTAAGTAGTTTCCCGTTAGTGAATTGTCGAAAAAATAAAAACTGTTCTCAAAGAAGTTATGTTAATTTCGGTTGTAGAAAAATAATTTATCTTATTAGAACTATTTCAAGGATCGGGCATCCGACACTCACTATCCGGATAGTTTCGGATCCAATTGTTTTCGGATATGGATACCTAGCAGTCACTACCCAAAACTATCCGGATATTTTTGGATCTAAATCCAGATAGTTTGAGCAGTCGCTTCTGATTTGAAACATACTAACTTTGAACCTTAATAGAGGTTTAATTAGGCGTTACACACTCTTAATTAACAATGAAATAACTCGAAAATAATCGAAAAACAAATAATATTGCCAGCGGCCGCCTTTGTGAGTATTGAGCTGGAAGCAAAGAAAATGGGTTTAATGGTCAAAGCGGGCAATAAAAATGCCATCAGAAAATGGCGTCCAAAAATTACTCCTTTATCAAGTGTTTTATTTTCCCAAACATTCCAACAGAACCAACGAATTATATAAGATTCATGAGATTCAAATACTATCTAATTTAACCGTAATCCAACTTTATTGTATACCTGGGCAATAAACGTCATAGCAAAATATGGTGGTGACAGGTATATGTAAAATCTCACAACCACCCTCCTCGTGAAAAAAATATTATTTTACGATATTGCGGTAATATTGTTGTGTTTGCATATACAAACGAATTATAGGTCACACAAATTACCATCACTTGATGGAACATGCAATCGAATCAAGCCAATTACTACGCTAGAGACCTCACTAAAAAAAATGTATAGCTATCCGACTTTTATTTCAATTTATATTTTTATTACCAACACCAATTGAACTCGGTTTGCGAAAATATTTGCTCATCGTCGTTCCATTTCAATCGAATCCACTTAAATAAATCAAAATCCAATAATTCCTCTAAGTTTGAAATTGAATAAAATCAGACAAAAAACAAACTCACACAAAAGTCCCAGTCATAACCCGAATTCATCTTGAATAAAAAAATTTCCATTGAGGTTAAATCCCGAGACAAACGGAAATAAAAAATACATCTGACCTTTGACTTTCAGAAACAAATAAAAAAAAAAACACAAGAAGTAATTTGTATATTTTTAAACAAAAAAAAAAAAAAAAAATGTACGTGTTCATTTCGACTTGGTGTAATTTCCGTCAATTCGTTGTGGTTCGAATGGAGATTGCATGGGTTCGTGGAAAAGTTTAACTTGTGCACTTATTCCTTTGGGCAAATGTGGGGAAGAATAAATTCCTTGGTGATTCGGAATTCAATGGATTTTTTGTATATATACGATGCGAAATGTTGTGTGTGGTTGTGATTGTGACTTATCTCGCATTCGGAATAGCGAAAGACAGAGATGTTTTCATTTTCAAGGACCGTTAAAATCCTACTTAAGTCTGAAAGAGCACTTTTATAGGAAAGTTGTAACACTTTGTATAGACGGAGTGGGAATATACAAATTTACTCAACTATATTTATAACTGATGCACATTATCTATCTTTTGTGGCTTAAATGTATATAATGTTTGCGGTTTGAAGTCTGTACTTTTGCCCAATCTGGTGAAAAGTCACGTATTGTGAATTTGAGAAGAGGCAAAGTCAATTCCACCATGGAAAATTTGTAAATTTCAAATACAGGGTGATTCGAGCATGAGGTGATACAAAAGGCTAAAACAATTAGGTTTGATACAGCCAAGGAATAATCGTATGGAATGTTAATCACTTCGTCGCCCGTTAAGCGGGAGGGCTTGAAAACACTTAAAATATAAATAATTTTATCAACATATCATCATATATCCTAAATTAAAAAATATGTATACAGTGAAATCTCCATTAGCCGGACAGCGACACGGTCGTAACACTTTTGTCCGCCGAAGGGAAAAAAATAAAAAAATTGTTATGATTGCATAAAAAGAAATATATAGAATGTATATTGATGAAACAAAAATTCATTTACAAAATAACAAAAATTAAATAAAAAATTAAACAAATTCTGGCCCTGGGCAATAATTTCCAGCTTAATGATTAAGGGCCAGTTTAATAGTCGACACTTACCGGAATAAGTGGCATTTAAGTTTCCCATATGAGGAATTTAAGCTAAATTTCATAGCCAGCGTAAGTGGAACTTAAGTCACCAACATCGGAGAAATAAGTGCCACTGATTCAGGTAACAGTGCGCTGTGATATTGGGAATTAATCTTTCACATTCCCCACTTAAGTGTCACTTTTCTGACTGTGAAGTTGGCCCTAAGAATTTTAATCTTGTTGGACATTGGATTTTTGGCAAAAAAAAATTCATGTAAATTGAACTGAATTTAATAAAAATTGCGTATTGACAAGGCCCTCACTAGTCAACTGATGAGTCCAAGTGAGATCGCCGGGACGAAACGCCAATTTGTATGGACTAAAGGCCCTTAAAAGCTGTTTTTAATCAATACTTGGCTGATGTAAATATTTCAGTAGTATGTATATAGAATTTGTATTATAAAACCTTTATTTAAAATTAAATTCATTTAACTGTCTTTAAGACATTTTTGATAAAAAAACGTTTTTTTTTAATGCAAAAAGAGATATGGAAAAGTATTGCTGAAAATAAGGGTTGAAATGGACAAATTAAAAAAGTTTTTGTCCGCCTAATGTCCAGTTTTTCAGTGCGAGATTAAAATTAAACTCGAGTTAACTCATGAAATTTGGTGAGTTAACTCAGGATTAACTGAAAATTTTCTTGTGTTGTTTTATCCGCATGCATTTTTCACCGAAAAACTGTTTCCTCAGTTAACTATGGGTTAATTTACTAAGGCCCAGTTTTTCAGTAGTGAGTTAAACCAGAGTTAGCTCAATCTAGAAGTTAATTAACACACAGTGAGCTGAGGAAGCTGTTTTTCGGTGGAAAATTAATCCGGAACGACTTAACAAACTCGGAGATAAAACTTCAAAAGAATCTTTTCAGTTAATTCTGAGTTAACTTACCAAAAATGATGAGTTAAATCGGGTTTAACTTTAATCTCGCACTAAAAAACTGCACCTAAGAGTTATAGCTAACTTTGGTTTAACTCATCACCAAAAAACTGGGCCTAAGAGAATCCTATTCAACAAATCACGGCTAATATTAACACGTCCGCGTAAAGGAGTGTCCGCTTAAGGGATCATAAATTGTATGGAATTTAAATCCAAGATCCACGGTCGTGACAATTTGTCCGCTTAAAAGGATTGTCCGCTTGAGGGAGTTGTCTGCAATAGGAGGTTTCACTGTATAATTATAGTACGAAAAGTTATCAAGCAGACAAGTTCTCTATCCTTGTACCAGCTAACACATGTGCTAACGAGCGGATACTTTTTTTTATTAATAGGTCTGTTTTAGTTTATTTGAAATATAATTCGAAGACGTATAGGTATTTGGTTTATATGCAATTGTATTGTAGATTGTATGTTTTTCACAAAATTTACAATTTTTGCCTGGCCATTTGTTTGAGAAAAGCTGAAAGTTTTTGAACTTAATGAGTGAATAAGTATTGCATTTGTATTACTGGATGGACATTTTAAGTCATAGATATGTAATATTAATTAACCAGCTTAAAAGTACCTACTATTTACAAAATTTTAGCAAAATCTATCCAGTTACTAGTGATGTCATTATAGGTAATTATGTGAATGAAGATTAACTTTTTTGGAAAACGGACTTTATCTCTGTTATTTGTTTTAAAACTCAAAAACACAAGCTTACTGCTATCAATTTAAATATCTCAGATTTCAGATACGGTGTTTAGTGAAAATCTGGAAAGAACTAAATCTAAAAAAAAAAAACTTTAAACTAAAAATAACTTTGTTGTTTAAATATTTACTTCATAAGCCTAAATAAACAGTCAAAATAAATTGCTTTCTGAAACATTTTCAAAACGCGACGTTGTGAAGTGACTTGCACGTGAGATACGACATGCGTACTGCGAATTGCAAATAGTCGCGAATTTTGATATTTCATTCACATTAGTGTTCGCTGATAACTGTCATAAAATTAAATGAAATAAAAATAAAGAAGTTTGTGGAATGCTTCCTGATTTTATTTTTTAGGAATTTACGTTTGGTAGTTCGCAGAAGATAAGTTTTTGGTCACGTAAAAAAATATTAGCATACCAAATTTTGCAATTTAAACTCAATCATTTATTTACTTTGTCGATAAGTAAAAAGGTTATTCTAATTGGATTGCTTCAGAGATAATTTTTGCTATTATATAGTATAGGGTAAAATGGGGGTGAAAAATAAAAAAGTTGTATTCGATTTAAAAACAAAATCTTTTTGTGTTTTAAAAGTACATTTTAAAGGTCAGACTTTGAAAATCTCTTGTGGGCTACATATTTTTCCAAATTAATAGGGTGAAATGGGGTTAAAATGTTTTTAAAATTTTCTTTTGTGAATGAAAAGTTCGAGCGATAAATATTATTTTTTTAATTAAATTAAGTCATATATAGGGTCAAATGGGGCAAAAGAAAAAAATAGCATTCGATTTTAAAATTAATTTTTATGTTTGTAAGGTACATATGATTGAGAGAATGGACTTCAAGGATCACTTTAGGACCTTTTTTTCAATTTTGCAGTAGGGCTTGCAATTTTAAAAAAAAGTTAGCTTTCCTTCCATAATTGCAATCTACACTAAAAATAATTCTATATTGCATTAATTAATTGAACAAAAATGAGTTGGTATATGTTCAGTGAAATTGAGATAAGATTTTAATTCTCTCGGTTTTTCATCTTGAAAATATTTTACGTATACGTTAGCAAAGTTAAATGTATCGAAAAAAGTACAATTTTATCGATGTTTGCCGCAGTTATAAATACTTTACATGTCGAACGGGGGTTGCGGGGAATGCAGCTATATCCCAGAAGATGACCCATAGGCAAAAACAGCTCTTTCTAACGTATAAATATATGTAAATGTTTATTGTCTCTAAAATGGCTTCAACAATTTTGATTTTATTGTGTATAACTTTTATACCTACTTTTGTTTCGGCAAAAAAAAAAAAAAACATCACAAGTTAATAAAAATATGTTTTGACATAAAAAAACGAAATTTTTCACAGAAAAAAAAAAACCATTCGGCTGAAAATCTTAACAAGTTTAAAGGAAATTTTATTGAGACGATTTTTGTTTTTTTTTTTGGAAATATCTAAACAACTCAACCGATTTTTTTTTTCTAAATTTTCAATAATTATTTTATCGATATCAAAATTATATCATAAAAATTCTCAAAATTTAAGTTCTTATATTTTGACATAGTTTTCAAATTTGTAGTTTTTTTATTTTTAAATTTGAACCTCATTCCTCAGCAAAATTCAAACCAGAATTTTGCTGTTAAACACCTGCGACAAAAATGTTGTATTTACACATTATTTTTTCTCGCAGTTGATTAATAAATAAGAGATGAAGATAACTACTCTAGACTTTTTACGGAGAATCCTGCTCAGTTGAATTGATAGAAAAAAATCTCTAAGATCTCAAGAACGTGAACTAGGTTAATACTAAATACCAGCCTAATTCACTAAGAAAAACCAGATCTCAGTAATCCTCAGTCCAAATAGATATTGAGAAAACAAAATTTTGAATTCGATACCACCAACATTTTCAACATTTCATTTTTATGAATTTGGAAAATTATTTACTGTTTGAATGCTTACAATTTTGAGGAACTTAAACATCGATGAGAAAGTGATCTTTATTTTGAACTAAAATATGCATGATTTGTGTCTAATGCTTTTAACACACATACTTAACTATTCTGAAAAAAAGTCCCAGCCATACCGGAAATAACTCAAATGCCAACAAAACTTCCCAGTCTTCCAATTGAAATCCAAAACAATCAGTTTACAAAAATGTTTTTGACAAATTAGTTACTTTCACTAACATTCCATAAAAAAATATTTGTATCCATACCTACTGTTGCAGAAGTTCGAAATTTTATTCATGAATCTCCAATATACAAAATTGATGAACTCTTCATCAACTGTTGAACTTTCAATAAAAAAGGATCACAAACTCGTTCGGAAATCTTTGTCATAAGCCCTTGTAAATAGCTACTCTATCAGAACTTCCACAATCCATTTCTATACAGAATCAACTTGTCTATAATATGTCTTCCCATTCCTCTTCGCGTCTGCCAGAATATTCAGCAATTGTCTGAAACAATCCCATTAAATCTAAATAAGCGCCAAATATATATACACAAGACCAAGAGGAGGTTAAGGAATATTCACAAAACCCAAAAAAAAAAACTAGAGACGTTTCAATACAAAAAGGCAAAAGAAAGAAGAGCTTTCTTCCTAAAAATTGTGTGCAGAACGCAGAAGTCCGCAAAATAGGAATTTTCTCGAATTCTCTTTCAGAATTGCGAGTAGCTATTTGAAAAAAAAAAATTGAGAACAAAACAAATAGAAGAAACACTAAATTATTCCGTTTCAACATACATTTTTGGAAAACTCATGACAAACAAAAAAAAAAAAAAACATTGTTGAAAATGGGAAGAGAGTGTGATCAAGTACGCATGTACCTGAACTGTCAAATTTTGCACTCTCTTTTTGTTTCATTCCCGGGTGGACCGTTTCAACAATTAATATGGGGTGGAAGAGTTTCTTTTGTCAAAAAAGGTTTTTTTTTTTTCTTTTTTTTTGACTACACTTTTTACCGGATCACGATTTAAGGGTAAAAGAGCTCGCAAGTCTGTGAGCAAGCATCCAACAATCCAGCACCAGCACCAGCAACACCACCCCAAAGCCCAAACCACAAACAGCGCCCCTTGCCCATTGTGTGCACATATTTGCAATACATGCAAACTTTCAGGTCGGGTCCGTGTGTTGATGTTGGATGGGTTGGTTGGGTGGGTTGGTTTCGTTGTATCGGCGGGTCGGAGTTTTCCTCTCCTGATAAGAAATCGATCGATTTTTTCAAATGGCTATGTATGAGTCTAAGGTGTGTTGCCCTCGGAGTGAGTAAAAAATTTTCTTTAAGACTTTTTCATTCTTTCTAATCTACTGTGTGGATTTCGGTCTTTTTTGGACTTTTCACATCAACAGACATTTAGAATTAGGAAGAAAAATAAATGGAGTGGGATTTTTAAAGGAAGTTCTTGCGTGAAAATCATAAAATAAAATCGCGTATTTCGTCCCCACTATCACCTCCTTTCACCCATTTTGTCCAATAAGAAGAATCATGTCTGCCTAAAAGGAGTTAAAACAACATTTCCTTACGTTTTCATCCATGTTTTTTTTTTTTTTTTTGATCGGCTGCAAAAAATTTGTAGGTAATCCCAAATGGTTTGCGTGGTTCCTGTTGGAAATTTAAATCCTTTTTTGCTGGTGGTTTAATCCATTAAAATTCAATTGTATCGTCCACACAAACAGGAACTCTTATTTCTTTTTTGCAAATTGATTTTTATATGGAACACTTTTTTTTATTGATTAAAATTTCACAACAAAATAAATGGAAGAAAACTGCAAAAGGATGAAAATTATAACATAATTTGGATTTTTTTTTTTAATTTCTTTTCAAACTCTGCTCTTTTCCCTTTAACGAGCCAGCCCCCCGCGCTATATGGCTGGCTGATGGCAATACATATATATTTGAGGAAAATTCAATTTTTCCTGTTTTTCTTTTTATCAATTTCCACCAAATAAATCACTACCGTTGGATTTCGGAACGTTTTCCGGATACGAATGCGTTTTTGCGAGATTCAGAACGTTTGGTTTGGGAAGATTTAAAAGAATTTTCCAAGTTTTTCTTTGGAAAAAAAAGGGATTTCTTTTCACCGAACGGACCGTCGACACTTCGACCTGACTCCAGTAACACAATCGACACAATTGGGGGAAAATTCCTAAAAGAATTCTTCACCAACCAAGAGATATTGCAAATGGCAATAGGAATGCACGGGAAAATTGTGTGTTCCGTTTTTTTTTTGCCCCGCCGTATTCTGGGGTTTATAATATCCTTTCACCAAAAACAATTGGTACCAGCGTTGAAGTTCGAAAATGGGGTATATGTGATGTGTTCTCTTGACAGTGTTGTTGAAGAGTTTTTCTCTTTTATGGGGCCGTTTTTCGCGCAGTTTAACGAATGAAAACAACGTGCTACGATATACTACTTACTCCTACTACAACGGTAAACCGCTGCGCTGCCGAAATAAAACTTAATACGACAGAAATTTAAGGATATTCCAAAGATAACAGACACCGGAACCGTAACGTACTGTTTCCCACGAACGCGAAACTCTTAGTGCGGGAATAAAATCGATATGCAGTTGCGGCATCGAAGAATGGTGGTGGTTGCTGTATATGTTGTGTGGATGATGATGATTATGTTGTTCGTTATTTGGTGGAAATGAAGGAAGGGAAAACATCCCCCAACATTTGTCCTCCTCACACCCGGTCCCTGTTTTTATTTGTATGGTGAAATACTGTTTGTTCAAATAGAATGACGACCAAATGGTGGCGCTCGGTTGAGGGATGTTTTTTTTTTTTTTTTGTTTTATATTTTCATACGAATTTTGTTTTGTAGTTAGGGTCGAAAAATAGAAAATGCTATGAAGAAGAGGGGTGCATTTTCATTTTTCACCAACGAGTTTTCTCTTCTAAAGGAGCAGTATGCAACCAGCCGGGTGGTTTTCATTCATTTTATGCATTTCCTCGATTATTCTTTTGACCCTTGTATTCTTCCTTAAGCTGAGTTAAACTTATTTGACAGTTGTTCTATTTCCAAATACAAGTGACGTTTTATGGATTGGAAATGAAACGTAGGGTTGTTTGTTTTTATTTTTACATCCATAGCTGGTTGACACCTGTTTCTTTTGAAATTCACTTATATATTCCTATATGTACAGCTACAAAAATTTTATAGGTATATATATATGTATTTTTGTTAACATAACAAGGCACATTTTTGAAAAATTAGGTATTTTGAAACTTTTTTGATTTTCCGAATGAATAACGTTAGATAAGTAATCTATTGTTTGGTCTGTTGGATTTAAATTTAAAACTAAAATTGTAAGAATTAATTTTTTAGACTGACTTATTGAACTTTAAAATGCGAAATATACAAAAATATAAAATATAAACTATAAAATATAAAATATAAAATATAAAATATAAAATATAAAATATAAAATAAAAATATGAAATATAAAATATAATTGTAAAATATAAAATACAAAATATTAAACATTAAATATTAAATATAAAATATAAAATGTAAAATATAAAATATAAAATATTAAATATAAAATATAAAATACAAAATATAAAATATAAAATATGAAATACAAAATATAAAATATAAAATATGAAATACAAAATACAAAATATAAAATATAAAATATAAAATATAAAATATATAATATAAAATATAAAATATAAAATATAAAATATAAAATATAAAATATAAAATATAAAATATAAAATATAAAATATAAAATATAAAATATAAAATACAAATATAAAATATGAAATACAAAATATAAAATATAAAATATGAAATACAAAATACAAAATATAAAATATAAAATATAAAATATAAAATATAAAATATAAAATATAAAATATATACTTTGCAATGCTCAAACGGCGAACTTCTTTGAATAAATTAGATTATTATGGATTCTAGGCGGGCCAAATTTAAAAGGGGAAAAATTGAGGCCATAAGTCAGGTTCATACGGACAGGGCAATGGAATTCAGCTTCAACTTCAAAATTTTAATGACTGGAATTAAACTCATAAAAAAGAAACTTAAAAAGCAAAAATCTGCTCCATTATGAGGAATTGCTTTGATTATACCCTAACCATAACCCCATAAGCATTGCATTAAAACTTTGCATTCTTAAAATCATTTCAGTCATCTGGGTTTTTATTTTCGTGAAAATTTTATATGTTTTTTTGTTGAGCTCGAAATTTTATTCTTACCCCTTTGTTTTTTTTTTTGTCAGTATTGTTGTTTATTTTTTTAAACACAGACCTTACGACTCTAACGAAAGTTCATAATACATACCCAACACATTCCAAACTAAAATAATAATAAAAAAGTTGGAATCCTTTTGATCAATATAATTTCAAGATGACAAAACTAGCTATGTATATCTGCAAACCAGAACGAACAAACCAAAAAAACAATAACAACATTTATCAATAGTATTTTGTTCACACTTCCAAAAGGATGCATTCTTCAGCTTTTATACAAACAAAAGCAATATTCCAAATAGGAGTACAACAAGCGAGGGCAAATTGAAGAATTCACACAAGACAAACATTTATAAGGATTTCCCATCATCTTATCGAGTGGATAAAATGAACCAAAAGAATAAGAGGAAGGAAAGGATATCTTTGACCCGATTACAAAGAAGTCGTATAGACAAAGTCAAACCGAAGTTATCCTGCCATGTGTGCACAATATGATGACTTTCTATATTATTGTTATATCAGCATTCAGCACCATCAGCATCAGCCATCATGAAGAAGTTCGATAAACTAAAAAAACAACTTCAGTACAGTCATATAACTAAGCAGAAAAACAATATCTAAAAATATATCTACCTTATGTTTAAGTAATAAAATTCAGGGTATGCGATCATAATGCCCTTACAGTCCAAGAAGCAGGGTTGTATTTTCAGAGATTTTAATCGAACATTATTTAGAATTTTTATTCTTGAGTTTTTAGCATAATCTATCAGTATAAATGGAAGCCAACAAGGGTTATGGTTACACAAAAATTCATGTTGTTCTGAATTTTATTAGAAGCGTTTTCTTTGAAATGGATGAAACCAAACGAAATTTTGGAAATACGTCGGAATTAATGTCAATTTTGTTCAATATATGCGTATATTCTGCCAAAATAAAGGGTTTTTTAACAGGGACGCTACAAAAGTAGAGGAACAGGGACAGCAAATGACGCCATATTTCTTGCCGCTCTTTTAACATTTCTCTTTAGTAACGTTTGCCATTTTATGATGGAAAGATATACGAGCCAACAACGAGTCGAAATTATTACAATTTACTACCGAAATTTGGAGTCAGTGGCCTGAACGTTAAGAGCGCTACGTCCAATTTATGGTCGTCATAATCGTCCTAGCAGATCAACAATTGAGCGTCTAGTGGAAAAATTTGAATCCACAGGCACGGTACAAAATGTTCCCGTGCCAGTGAGACAAAGAAGTGCCCGTAGTGTCGAGAATATTGCTGCCGCTGAAGCTTCAGTTGCAGAAAGCCCAAATGTGTCTCTCACACGTCGTTCTCAAGCGTTGGGCATCTCTGTGACGTCGTTGTGGCGAATTTTGCGAAAAGATCTTGGCCTACATCCTTTCAAGATTAAATTGACGCAAGAACTGAAGCCGCTTGACCACCAGAAGCGTCGTATGTTCGTGAATTGGGCTCAGCAACAACTTGAAAATGATTCGGATTTTCATCGAAAAATCATCTTCAGCGATGAGGCTCATTTCTGGCTGAATGGCTTCGTCAATAAACAAAATATGCGGTATTGGTCAGG
Organism: Leucozona laternaria; assembly: GCA_932273885.2. Taxonomy (NCBI): domain Eukaryota; kingdom Metazoa; phylum Arthropoda; class Insecta; order Diptera; family Syrphidae; genus Leucozona; species Leucozona laternaria. The sequence goes on along the minus strand of OW026368.1, from coordinate 85,980,182 downwards.
CAGCAATCCACACGTACTCCATGAGTCATCATTGCATCCCAAAAAAATTACGGTTTGGTGTGGTTTATGGGCCGGCGCGGCGGCGTCATTGGGCCGTACTTCTTCCGTAATGATCAAGACCGGCACGTTACTGTGAATGGGGATCGCTACAGTTCAATGATAACCGAATATTTTTGGCCCCAATGGGATGATATGGACTTGGAGGACATGTGGTTCCAACAGGACGGCGCCACAAGCCACACAGCGAATGTCACAATCAATTTATTGGAAACCAAGTTTGGACAACGTGTTATCTCACAAAATGGTCCAGTCGCTTGGCCGCCTCGGTCGTGCGATTTGACGCCGTTAGACTTTTTCCTGTGGGGCTACGTCAAGTCTATGGTCTACGCCAACAAGCTAGCGACGATTGATGAACTTCGTACGAATATCGAACGTGAAATTGCAGCCGTATCGGCCGATTTATGCTTGAAAATCGTCGAAAATTGGGTTCAGCGTCTGGACTTCTGCAAGCGTGCCCGTGGTGGCCATGCAAAAGAAATCGAGTTCCATACATAATGGCATCGAACGTACTTTCACAGGAATAAAGAATTTCATTGATATCCAAAACCGTTTTTGTTTTATTTAAAAAAAACTTTTGTAACGCTCTTATTAAAAACCCGATAGAATAAATTGAAATAGTTTGTAAATAAAATGCATACATGCATAAAATTTGGATTTAAGAGATCCCAAATAATTTTAAAAAAAATTTACATTTTCAACACTACCTCCTTGACTATTTTATTTAGAATTAAGTTACTTTTCATAGGAAAAGAAAGGCAAAAGTCATAACAAAATAACATCGAAGTCATCAATGAATTATTTCTTTTTTTCTAACATAAAAACTGTTCGGTAATTTTGAAGTTTGTCTGATTAATGAATAATGATAATGCATTGGGGAATTTATACCAAAGACACTCCTCCTTAAATGCTGAAGGTAATGATAGAAATCATAACATAGCGCCAGAAGATCATTAGAAAAAGCAGGTTCAATCCATTAATAATAAAAAACTAAATAAAAACCGAAATAGACTAATTGGGGGCGCATTGAATAAATGGCCTAAGTCTTCGACAAATGCCTTTTTTTTTGTTTGTGTTGATGGAAATATATATTAAAGAAAATTATGAGTGAATCAATGAAAATAAATACAATATTTTTATTGTAGAAGAAAAGAAGTTAGCCTGACTAATTTAACGTGGTGAGGTTAACTAAAATTACAGCTCGCCATGTTATCTGATACTTGTTGTCGCGAAATCTTAACACGGCTACTCGTTGAGTGAATCCTGTAATTCAAATATTAAAACATGCCGGCAAGTGATGTCATTTTAATAGTAGCCCACGTTAATTTACATAGATGTACGTGTCGATATTACATATATGATTATTTTTAATGGATAGTGAGAAGCTTACAAGGTGTCATGTATATAGAATCTTATAATTTAGGTGGGGGCAAAACCCCCCTTTAGTTGGGCTTAATGCAAGCTTAATCTAACTTAAAACTAAGGACTAAATCTAACTTAAATATTACGAAGCTAAAAGCTAAGATAGGGATGTATTGGGGGAAGGATTGAGTAAACGGAGTTTAAGACTCGAGTTGCTTAGGTTAAAGTCGAAAAAGTTTGCGTTCGAATTAGCACTTCGCAACATTCGAGTTAAAGGCTCTTTGGAGCCATATGAGGTGCGGTGGGTAGGCAAGTAGAAGAAGCGAGGGTTTCTTTAATTTCGGGGGTTAGTGTTGATATCTGATATCTTGTTAAAAATTAACCAAGATCAACCCTGTAATGTATAAATTTTATTTATTTATTAACAATTATTCATTTATTACAAAAATAAGATATAAATTTTACATCTTTTAAGTTGTAGGTACTTTTTCAGAGTTTAAATATAAATTTCAATTAAAATCAGAAAAATCCAATACATAGGTAACATGTGTAACTGACAGCAAAAAAAAAAGTGAAAAAAACGTAATAATGAAAGAAGTGTTAGAAATTTACAGCAAAATATTGAAAAGCTTTTTTTTCGAAAGTGATCGTACTGGTTATAGACCTTATACTGGGGGGAATTTGGTGCCAAAGATGAATGGCGTGAAAAAAAATTGCCTTGAGGTCACCAGAAATGTATGCTTGGGCAGAATTATTTGCAATGTTCGGCCACTTCTAGCAAAATCGATATGAAAATAGTTCGCAACTGTACAAAAATTAAGGCTTTATAAAAGATTTTACTAAATTAAGCTTAACGTTAGTTGTTAAATATTTGGAAGTAGGACTTAAACCGCGAAGTGCGCCATATATTTTCGAAACTGTCTTGTTGATATGTACATTCGAATTCAAGTTATTATTGAAATAAACTTCAAGATTTTTATATTTTCAACATAGTCTATAGGAGTCTGATTGAGAAAAAGAATAGGAAATTGTTCATTATAGTTACTTCTTGTTAAGATCATGGCTTTTGTTTTTGCAGAATTGAGATTAAGCTTGTTCTCAACTGTCCAGGCAGAGATTTTACATGCCTAACTCTTGATTCATTTTTTCTGTGCTTAGAATTAAATTCGATTGTAAATTTGGACATCATCCCCATATGTTTCGCAGTCAGAAAAACATTCCGATATATCATTTATAAAACAGGAAAAAAGAAGTGGTCCTAGCACTGAACCTTGCGGAACACCCAAACTGTCTCTAAGGCAAGATGAGCACTTATTTTTGTGAAACACATATTGCGACCTGTTTGAAAGCTATGATCTAATTAAGTTGCATAGGGAATTCTGAAAAGAAAATTTTGTTTAAAGTTTATTTAACAAAATAAGATGATTGACACTGTCAAATGCCTTGGAAAAATCCAAAAAAAACAACTACACACATACCACAATCAAAACCAGATTGTATATGTTAACAGCCGTGCGGTTATGCTTAGCGCGAAAACCAGACTGGTGGTGGTAAGAAATCAGTTTTTGTTCATCCAGAAAAAACTTGATCTGGTTACTCATAATTGTTTCGAGAGCTTTGCTTAAAAATGGTAAAATTGCAATAGGTATGTACTCAGTTTTTGCTAGCTTGTGAGGATTTTGGCAATGGCAATATCAGATATCAGGAAATACGGAAGTGTTCAAAATTGTATTGAAAATGTGTGTTATTTAGTGATGCAAAATGGGACAGTAGAATCTTTATAAAATCTGGTCGGATCCAAACCAACAGCTTTTGATTTAATTTTTTAACATTTCTAGGCCAACAATAGATTCGTCAACCCCAGAAAGCGAAAAAGTAGGCCCCGAGTTCGAGAAAGAGTGGGAATCGAAAGAAATAAATACTATTATGGTTTAGTTCAGATTGACCAAATTTTTTATTCAATTCCTCAACATCTATTTTATCTGAGACAGATTGCTTACTTGTGATTCCACCATGCCGAACATTTTTCCAAAATTTTGAACTAGAATCATTAGCATTAAATTGATTTTTAAAGAAATTCTTTTTGTTTCTTCGAATAAGATACGTTACTGCATTACGGGCAGCTTTGAACTCACCATAAATAACCGAATATTTATATCTTCTCCATCTAGCATACAATGTGTAATTCACGGAAAACTGTCGTGCTTAATTTTTCTAGTTTTTATTTTTACGTGATTGTCAAAGAGGTAAAATATATTATTATTGAAATATTTAATCTGCTTATAGACGTCATTTGTTGTTAAAATAGGTGACCATTCAGCATTTCGACTGTCATTGAACAGATTCTCTATAGGTTTATATTTGAGAATCTAGTCGTAATATATAGAAGTGGTCTCTTCTTCATGGCTAAAAAGCGCGTTTAGAGACAGATATATCAAATCGTGATTTGAGAAGACAGTTGGTCATACCTAATGCAATACCAAATTACTTTTATTTGATACCAACAAAAAAAAACATCTAACGAAGTACGTAGGTGCAAAATTTGTTTTGAAGTGTGTTGGTTGCTTTGAGTTAACGAAACTTAAAGCGAAGAAATCCGCCATTTCAATTAAATTTTTTTTTTTTATTATCTAATAAATTAAGATTAAAGTCACCGCATATCAAAATATCTGTGTATAGAGGAGCTAACTCCTCTAATAAATTTCGTATTACACATTAGTGTAACTGTTGCAGCGGATGCCTGTAAAATTACTAAAATCTAATCATAAGGGGAAACACCTAAACAGCAGGTATTCCCTGATGTGAGCTGCCAAACTCGTATGTGTATGTACATAACTACAATATTGTTTAGTTGAAAAAAAAAATGTACTCAAAATATATTCTTAGTTGATCAACACACAAATAATTCTAAATAATTTAAGAAGCATTAATTGCATTCAATCATTGCTATATTATCGTCACGCCACTGCAATTAATTACGATACAAAAATTATCGCATTCACATCGATAACCCACATCCGTAAATCATTTTAACCCAAAATATTCGCACACCACATCCTCGTTTGGCGGAAGTCAATTATTCAATCATTTTCTCTTTACTGTAGATAGGTATGCTGCACACTATGTCATCCTGGATAAATTCCACAGGGACACTTAATTCAATGAAAATGCATCCTCGCAGTCCTCACTCCTCCGCATATGAATGAGAAAGATGAATGAGAACAAACAAAACAAAAAAAAAACCAATCTGCCTCCAACCCATTAACTGCTTTCCTGACACATTTGCATTATGTCCACTCTTTGTCTTCCTGTGTCTGTGGATTCTGCAAGCAAGCTTGATGCTTCATCCATAAAATCTCAGCTAAATCCCGCAGCACATCACCTACCCTCGTCCCTATATCTGCTTCAACTGCTACTGCATCTATTCCAATTTTTCCCTTTACTATCTTCATATCGGTGCGGTCGTGATGTGCCGTCATTCAACTGGAAAACTGCCCTTGCACTCACCCGTGACACAAAAACAAGGCATCCCCATTATATGCCCCATATTTAAAAAAAAAAAAAAAACAAAAAATTATATGAGGCCAATAAAAAATGCACGCATTTGTCATTTGAGTGAAGCCTCCTGTTACCGCGTCTTGAATCATCATGTTGTCCAAGATAAGTCAGTTCTTTTTTTGTTGATGTTGTTGTTGTTATTTTCATTTGGTTAAGCCCCTTTTAAACTCTTCACTCAGATCACTTCAGACTCCAGATCCAGACCAAAGACCAAAGCAGCGAAAAACGTGTTCAATGAGAAGTAATTCATCAAAGAGACTCACTGTTTCGTCTTCATAGCAACACGACATGGTGACCACCTCCACTTTCTCCCATATTTGCGCATCTGATTATAACTCATTTAACTGTGCATTATTTAATTGTTTCATTATTTTATCAATTAAAAACAATTGTGGATTTAATACATCGTGTCGCTGACTTTAAAAGAATTTCTGATGACTAAAATTGGGTCACCAAATGCCGATAATACCGTCAAAAAATGCCGATAATACCGTCAAGCCAGCGATTTTTCTTCCAACTTATTTTTATCAAAATAAAACTTTAAATAATTTTTCAGAGATAACATCCTAAAGCCAAACAAATTGTATTTCTATGTCAAATTTTTTAAATCGTTCAATCTATTTAAAAACATAATTAAAAATAATAAAAAAAAAAAAACAACTACACTGGGCACACTGCTCACAAGACCGTTCATCTTTTTGTCCGCGATTACACCGGAAGTGTTCTGTTTGATTGGCAACTTTGCCGTGATGCTCTTTCATCATTGCAAGAGTTTTTGCGATTCAGCGCGCAAAAAGGTATAATATGACTTTCAAGAGGGCAGCTGACATAATGAAGCAATGATAAAGGATAAAACACACCGATGCGATGAGACAAGCTCATAAAGAAAGCGAAATATAATTGCACAATGACTTTGGCCACAACTGCGGTGGCCAAGGTTTGTCAATGAAAACTCATTCGCAAAGACAGCGATCAGTCAGTATTTTTGTATGCGATCAAAGTTTTTGTGATCTCAATTTGGTCTACCATGGATAAGATATTATAATGTGCTTAGGTACAGTCGAACCAAGTTTTGGCATCATGAAAATTGTTATTAATATGGATTTTTAATTTTGTTGTTATTTAAAGTCCAAAGCGTTATGTATGTAACTGAGTTGCGTTAGCCCTTCAATTAAAATTTAACTTTATTCCATATATTTTATTCTTGACGTTTAATTTATTTATTTACATCTACAAGCAAATTTTTAGCTAACAGATTATGGCTTATAACTTAAATAATAATGAGTTTTATATATATATGATACAATTAAAAAATAAAAAGAAGTAAAACACTAACTTTAAATCTCTTGAACAACTCAAATCAATATATTGGCAAACTTCATTGAAATTGTTTATAGCTCTAGAAACTGGCTCATTACAACCATAGCTTGTCCTATGAAATTGCTCAAAAAGTAAGTCCATTGAACGAAAAGATCTTATCGGTGCGTATAATGGTATTATCGAAAGTAGGTATCTAATGTGGTAACATAGCACATCCCTCACAAGCATCACATCATGAATGGTGTTCGTCTTGATTCTAGAGACTTAATTCCAAGCAATAGGCATCTTGCTCTATAATCAGGAGAAAATCTCCAATTCATTTTAAAAAATATAAATTTTGTGAAACGCCTTTGGACTTTTTCAATTCGGTTAGAATAAGACTTAAAAGACGGATTCCGTATAACATCTGCGTATTCAAGTATTGACCTGACAAGAGATGTATAAAGTGATAATAAAGCGTAAGGGTCACAAAAATCAATGCAATTACGCTTTATGAAGCCTACAAGTGAATTTGCTCTACCCACAATGTAGTCAATATGGCTTTTAAAATAAAAACTTGAATCAAGCAAAGTCTTTGATTTTTACCACTCGAGCAAGTGAGTTAGACTCAATCAAATAGTTGAATTCAATGTGACTTTTAGATTTAGAGAATAAGATCACATTACATTTTCTTATATTCAACTTTAAGCTATTATTACAACACCATTCCGCAATACGGTTAATATCTGATTGTACGAGGTAGCAATCTTCAACACTTTTTATCTTCAAAAATAGTTTTAAGTCATCGGCATATAAAAGACACTTGGAGCTAAGGCGATATAATTTAAAAAAAATGTTAAAAAGAAGTGGGCCCAAATGACTACCTTGTGGGACACCAGAGGTACATTCAATAGAACTTGAAAAAGAACTATCGATGATAACTTTTTGAGACCTGCCAGTGAGGTAAGATGAAATCCAACACAGAAACTTAGAGTGGAAACCAAATATTTCCAGTTTTTGCAACAGAGTGCTGTGGTTCACAGAATCAAACGCTTTGCTAAAATCTGTGTAAATTGCATCCACCTGACACCTACACTCTAAAGAATTAATAACGTATCTTGAAAAAAGAGCCATATAGGTAGAAGTTGATCGTCCAGATATAAAGCCGTGTTGCAGTTCAGAAACGCCTGCAATGGTAAATGCTAGCAGCCCTTTAAATAAAACCCTTAGTCCACCTCTAATCAATTACTTAACTAAACTATGGAATAAGGGTCAACTCGTGACTTAAAATTTCCTATTAATAGAAACGGAATGTTCGCGGAATAGTTAACTGACATTTTTATTAAAAATCCTTCAAGAAAATCTACTACAAAGTAAATAATCTCTGTTGTTTATAGTCTTTGTATATACCTACCCAAACTATTGTCAATAACTTTGTTTATCGTAAGTTTTGATTTGTTTTTGTTTGTATCATATAGAAGCCATAGCTTGCAAATCCACAGGAATATGTCCACCTCTTGAATCCCCATTCAACAATTAGTATGAGTTTTCCCATGTTTTTCTTGGAAAACCTATATTTCTTCTGAACTCCTCATTGGATCAAATCGGTTTCTATATGTTTTCGTCTTTCTTGTCGATAAAGGTGTATTATCCAGCCTATATAAACGTTTTAAAAAATCGTTAAACTTATGAGCCAATTTAATTTTTATTCAGAACTAAAGCTTACAACTTCACTTTTATATACATATATTTTTGACAAAAAAAACAACAAATTTGACAAATATATTGCCTATACTTCACTAAACCACACTTTTCGGTGTCTTAACTTACTCCGCAGTTAATAAAAGTCAATTAGCAGAAATATTAGTTTATTAATTACATTTTGCACTTAATCCACGACTTAAAACTAAACTACCGCTATATCTTTTCACTTTTCAATCATTTGACCATTTTTTTTTATAATTTTGCAGTCTGATGCCTCAAAAAATTCGGAACAATATCCCATTTAAAAATTTTCAAACGGAATAAAATCAAATAAAAAATCTATTTTTGTACTACTTCTGACTTTTTATAACATTTTCTCGGTAAACATAGAAATCATTAAAATTAGTCCTCTTTTTTTTTAAATACACGCCATTATAACAGTTATAATAGTTATAACTCTGTTTAAATATCCGCTGAGTTCTTGTATTTAAGATGGAAATTATATTTTAAGCAGTTATAATGGGTGATTTTTTAAGAGGTTTAGAACTTTTTTTAAAAAAAGAACACAAAAAATTCGAAAAAATGAATGAAATATTTATTTGAATCGATAGTTTGAACCTTGCAATTTAATGTTTAAAGATAATTTCATGCAAATGTTGACCGCGGCTGCGTCTCAGGTAGCTCATCCGCTGAGTCCAATTTTGGCATACTCTTTCACACATATCGGCCGGTATCTCACGAATGAATGCATGGATGTTGGCTTCCAGTGCGTCAATCGAAGCGGGCTTGTCCCTATAGACATTAGCCTTGACATACCCCCACAAAAAATAATCTAATGGTGTCAAATCGCACGATCTAGGCGGCCAATTCACCGGCCCGAAACGTGAAATTAACTGTTCACCAAACTCGCCTCGCAATTGCGCCATTGTTTCGCGTGCTGTGTGGCATGTGGCACCGTCTTGTTGAAACCACATATCATGCAAGTCAAGAACTTCCATTTCGGGCAAAAAAAAGTTTGTTATCATCGCTCGGTAGCGTTCACCATTGACAGTAACGCTGCGATTCGCATCATCTTTGAAGAAATAGGCCCAATAATGCCGCCGGCCCATAAACCGCACCAAACAGTGGCTTTTTCGGGATGCATTGGTAGCTGTTGCAATGCTTCTGGCTGATCTTCACTCCAAATGCGGCAATTTTGCTTATTTACGTACCCATTCAACCAAAAATGAGCCTCATCGCTGAACACAAGCAGCGCGCGATGAACATTTCGAACCGAGCACGAATTTTGATAGTAAAATTCAATAATTTGCAAGCGTTGTTCATTTGTAAGACGATCAATGGTTAAATTGCAAACCAAACTGAAGCTGTTTGACAGTGACACAAGGTACTAAACACACGTCAGCTGTCAAAACCAGTGTTGCCAAAACCAAACCAGCTAAAAAATCACCCGTTACATACATGCACTAAAAAGACACTTATTAGTGAACCATTAACATTTATCTTCACTGTATATCTGCATAACGGTTTAAAACCCCAAGTTCGTGCGATCCAGTTATGCATATTATTTTCTTTTTTTTACACGGTTGTTGTTTTCGCTTCTGTCTATTGCAAAATATCATTGTATGAATGTATTTGTTTAACTCTCGCAAAATAAGCGCGTGTCTAATACTTTCAATCGGGTGCCGATGTACATTTATAAGGGAAAATTTCGACTGTGATTTGCGCTTCCTTTCTCTCATTCAATCATCATCTAAAAGACACTTTAAAATTAAGAGCATTTTATTATTTTTTTAAGTTAATGAAATATGGTTGCACAAAGACAATTTGTGTTTAAGCAGAATCACTACCATTTTTTTTTTTATCGAGAATCGTCATGTTAATTTAACATGAAGATCATTATAATTCAACAGGAATCATAATGTTTAAATTGAAAATCATTTTGATTCGATAGGAATCATTGTGTTTAATCGAAATGAGGCTCAATATGAGTCAAGAATAATTATTTATGATTTCAACATGACGGTAAATATAGTTCAACACGAGGTCGATTTAAATTAAATTAATGTATATAGTTACTTTAACATGAAAACGATTTTTGGTCGTAATATAGGCTTAATTCAGATTCTATGTTGTATTGTTAACTGTTAAATCATAGGTAAACATTATATTTATATTTAAATGGGTCATTATGTTGGTTTCTTTTTTATTCATAAGTGATGTTATTTTGACACTGGCTAGCTTTTATGCACTCAAAAAAATGACATATTCAGTGTTATATTTCCGCTGTACGAAATATATCAATTTGGGCTTGGAAAATATCGCAAAGTTACTTCCAAAGTGGATGGTGGTGTATTACCATATAACACTGCGAATTGAGTTTTTTAAGTAACAAATGGCCTACCTTTTATTGCCTATAAATTGTCAAATGTACGCCTTTATTCATCTCTTAAGTTCAAGACATATGAGATCGTTTTGATCATTCCTTGTATATTTTTTGTAAATTAGTGGAAACCAAAAAATCTTTAAGTCCTGGTTTATTACTTTCATACATAATGTATTTTATATTTTTGATCGATGAATTCACAGTCAATCCAAGATAAAAAAAAAACTTTTATCGGTGTCAAGAGTTCCAATTATTAACTTTTCACAAATCGAAGAAACTTAGTCAGCAATATTCTTTTTCTATAGCAATAACCAATACACACATACAAATCGATAAAAATAATCCTCTCTATACATCAGATTGACACCAATGGCAATAGAAATATCCCCAAAATTCTTACACCCAATTATATATTTAATACCCCAAGCCCCAACACGAGAGTTTAGGTATCAAGAAACATATCAAAAATTCTGTTAAGTTTTCTGCAAACGTTGCAAGATGCTACAAAATAATCAAGAAAAGCGCTTTCTGAGCTGGTGTACAAATTGAACTTTTACAAAATTCTCTTTATCCTTCCATAAGTTGAGTATAAATGACTCAAATTCAAAGACAAAGTGTGCTGATGCGGGCTATAGACAAACAAATTAAAAAAAAAAAAAAAACAAAAAAGTTATGAAAAAGGGATGCATCTGTTTCTGCAACTTTAGCTTTTCTCGGGAAACAAAAAAAAAATAACTAAGGACCACCCATAAGTGTCATAATATAACTTGCTGCCCCAACTCGTCTAAATTATCTTGCAAATTGAAATCGTAGCTATGTATATTGCCAAAAAAACAAACAACAAAATATATACAGTATCCTTCAAAGTTAGAATGCGTGACCTTGGGATTTGTTTTTCATTCAAATAAACAAGGTTAAGTATTTTTCCCTTTTATTTTGTGTCACAATGGTTTTGTGCAAATTTCAATTCATTCTGCTACTATATAAGACTACGAAGATTCTGATGATGATGATGATGATGATGACAACAACAACAACACCAACACTAACATGATGCGAAGCACGGAAGAACATCTTTATTTCAACTTCCATTTAAAGCATCCTTATAACAGGAAAACTTCAGCAAAACTATTCTGCATTTAACTTCACACTTTTATACTGCAATGTCACCCTCTTAGCCCTTCAGTCAAAGCATCCAAATTGTTTTCGAAACAAAGGGTCACACACATCTACAAAGCTTGCCAACCCAGTTCATGTCTTTAATTTTTGGCAAGGACTATAACAAATCCCGTCTTACACCTTCTTCTTGTGTATATCGGTGTCCTTGTTGATATGTATATTGTATATAGTCTTGGTTGTCTTCGTTCATTGTACTTTGTGCGTATATTCCGAAGGAAAATTAATTCCATCTTCCGCAAGAGTTCATTAAAAAGTTATATCAACCTATACATACACACATAAATAACACGTCTCTTCTTCAAAAAGTTGGCAATGGCACACCACCAACAAAATCTTTACTTCCTCGTCCTGCGAACATAAATTACTTCTTATTTTAAGCAAACGAAGATATTTAGGAAACCAAGGAGCGGACCTAATCGATGTAAATAAAAATAGTCATGTGCGTCAGACGCTGCGCCATTTTGAAAAATGCACTTTAACCAATATTTCGATAACAGCTTATTGCTGAATAAATAAGACTTAAGCCTCCAAACCAGAGTGTACAATGAGCGTTTTGGTATTTGGTGGTCATTAATATTACTGTGAATAAAGTTTCATCCATGTCAAAAAATCCGTTGCTTGCCCTCGGTCTATTACTTTCAGGAGAAGAGAAGTTGTTTACAAAATTTCATAATTTTGATAGATCTTCAGTAAAGAGAAAACTCAAATACTCAGCAAAGTGCACATGATTAAAAAGGCGTTAAAATGGGCTGAACAAATACTAACAAAACATTTTTTTTTTGTTCAAGAGATCTGAATTATAAATTTTCAGATTTCCATGATCTTAAAATAAACAGAATTAAAATATAATAAAGTTGGAAGTTACAGAGAGTAAAAGTCATGCTTTTGTTAGAGCCTTAAGAGAGCAAACAAACACCATAAGAACTGTGGTAGCGGTAGTAAGTGGAAAACACTACGAGTCCAATTTCTAAACTTTAGCGCCGCTAAAAAGTAACAAACCCTGACAATTTCAGCGAAGTCGGTTCAGTAGTTTTTGAGTCCGCATTGGTGAAAACTTGAACTCGACGTAGGTTAAGCGCTTAAGCAAAAGAAATAAAGGGTTTTCCAATAAGAGGTGTTATTTTGATATTCAAAGAAAAATGGCATTTTTTGAGATAAATGATCGGATGTTTATTTCATTATAAAGAGGAAGGTATGCCGTTAATAATGGAACACAACATCAGCCAAATGGCCGCCACGACCACGCTTACAGGACCATATCATTTTCATGAAATTTTCCATAACCAAATCGCAAAGTGGCTGCCCTATGTCCTCGATAGCCTCACGAATTCCATCTTTGAGGTCTTGAATCGACGCTGGGCTGTTGGCGTAGACCTTATCTTTCACGTGGCCCCAAAGGAAGAAGTCGCAAGGTGTTAAATAACAAGATCTCGGTGGCCAATTGTGATCACCTCTTCGAGAGATAACACGGTCCGGAAACTTTTCCCGTAAAAGATCGATGGTTTCATTGCTTGTGTGGCACGTAGCGCCGTCTTGTTGAAAGTAAACGTTATCCAGATCAATATCATCCAATTCCGGCCATAAAAAATTATTAATCATCTCTCGATAGCGCAATCCATTGATCGTAACTGTTGCTCCAGCCTCATTTTCGAAAAAGTAAGGTCCATGACCCCGCCGGACCATAAACCGCACCAAACAGTCACGCGTTGAGGATGAAGAGGCTTTTCAACAATAACTCTTGGGTTTTCCGAGCCCCAGATGCGACAGTTTTGCTTGTTGACGTAGCCTCCGAGGTTGAAATGGGCCTCATCAGTCAAGATGATTTTTCGATGAAATTCCGGATCATTTTCATGCATTTCAAGGACCCAATCAGCAAAGACACGACGTTGTTGATGATCAGCCGGCTTGAGTTCTTGTGTTAACTGAACTTTATAAGCCTTAAGACCCAAGTCTTTATGCAAAATACGGTGTAATGACGTTTGTGGAATGCCTAATTCCAAAGAACGACGAGGAATGGACAAACCTGGGTTTTCTTCAACACTTTGGGCTACAACAGCAATATCCTCAGTTATGAAGGTTTTTATAATACAAATTCTATATACTACTGAAATACATCAGCCAAGTAGAAGACTTAGCACTATTTAATTGGACTTGTTGAATTATTGATTCAAAATAGCTTTTATCGGCCTTTAGTCCATAAAAATTGGCGTTTCGTCCCGGCGATCTCACTTGGACTCATCAGTTGACTAGTGAGTGCCTTGTCAATACGCAATTTTTATTAAGTTCAGTTCAACTTACATGAACTTTTTGACAAAAATCCAATGTGAACTATATCCAACAAGATTAAAATTCTTAATCATTAAGCTGGAAATTTTGCCCAGGGCCAGGCTTTGTTTTTATATGAAGGTTTTTATAATACAAATTCTATATACTACTGAAATACATCAGCCAAGTAGAAGACTTAGCACTATTTAATTGGACTTGTTGAATTATTGATTCAAAATAGCTTTTATCGGCCTTTAGTCCATAAAAATTGGCGTTTCGTCCCGGCGATCTCACTTGGACTCATCAGTTGACTAGTGAGTGCCTTGTCAATACGCAATTTTTATTAAGTTCAGTTCAACTTACATGAACTTTTTGACAAAAATCCAATGTGAACTATATCCAACAAGATTAAAATTCTTAATCATTAAGCTGGAAATTTTGCCCAGGGCCAGGCTTTGTTTTTATATGAAGGTTTTTATAATACAAATTCTATATACTACTGAAATACATCAGCCAAGTAGAAGACTTAGCACTATTTAATTGGACTTGTTGAATTATTGATTCAAAATAGCTTTTATCGGCCTTTAGTCCATAAAAATTGGCGTTTCGTCCCGGCGATCTCACTTGGACTCATCAGTTGACTAGTGAGTGCCTTGTCAATACGCAATTTTTATTAAGTTCAGTTCAACTTACATGAACTTTTTGACAAAAATCCAATGTGAACTATATCCAACAAGATTAAAATTCTTAATCATTAAGCTGGAAATTTTGCCCAGGGCCAGGCTTTGTTTTTATATGAAGGTTTTTATAATACAAATTCTATATACTACTGAAATACATCAGCCAAGTAGAAGACTTAGCACTATTTAATTGGACTTGTTGAATTATTGATTCAAAATAGCTTTTATCGGCCTTTAGTCCATAAAAATTGGCGTTTCGTCCCGGCGATCTCACTTGGACTCATCAGTTGACTAGTGAGTGCCTTGTCAATACGCAATTTTTATTAAGTTCAGTTCAACTTACATGAACTTTTTGACAAAAATCCAATGTGAACTATATCCAACAAGATTAAAATTCTTAATCATTAAGCTGGAAATTTTGCCCAGGGCCAGGCTTTGTTTTTATATGAAGGTTTTTATAATACAAATTCTATATACTACTGAAATACATCAGCCAAGTAGAAGACTTAGCACTATTTAATTGGACTTGTTGAATTATTGATTCAAAATAGCTTTTATCGGCCTTTAGTCCATAAAAATTGGCGTTTCGTCCATAAAAATTGCGTATTGACAAGGCACTCACTAGTCAACTGATGAGTCCAAGTGAGATCGCCGGGACGAAACGCCAATTTTTATGGACTAAAGGCCGATAAAAGCTATTTTGAATCAATAATTCAACAAGTCCAATTAAATAGTGCTAAGTCTTCTACTTGGCTGATGTATTTCAGTAGTATATAGAATTTGTATTATAAAAACCTTCATATAAAAACAAAGCCTGGCCCTGGGCAAAATTTCCAGCTTAATGATTAAGAATTTTAATCTTGTTGGATATAGTTCACATTGGATTTTTGTCAAAAAGTTCATGTAAGTTGAACTGAACTTAATAAAAATTGCGTATTGACAAGGCACTCACTAGTCAACTGATGAGTCCAAGTGAGATCGCCGGGACGAAACGCCAATTTTTATGGACTAAAGGCCGATAAAAGCTATTTTGAATCAATAATTCAACAAGTCCAATTAAATAGTGCTAAGTCTTCTACTTGGCTGATGTATTTCAGTAGTATATAGAATTTGTATTATAAAAACCTTCATATAAAAACAAAGCCTGGCCCTGGGCAAAATTTCCAGCTTAATGATTAAGAATTTTAATCTTGTTGGATATAGTTCACATTGGATTTTTGTCAAAAAGTTCATGTAAGTTGAACTGAACTTAATAAAAATTGCGTATTGACAAGGCACTCACTAGTCAACTGATGAGTCCAAGTGAGATCGCCGGGACGAAACGCCAATTTTTATGGACTAAAGGCCGATAAAAGCTATTTTGAATCAATAATTCAACAAGTCCAATTAAATAGTGCTAAGTCTTCTACTTGGCTGATGTATTTCAGTAGTATATAGAATTTGTATTATAAAAACCTTCATATAAAAACAAAGCCTGGCCCTGGGCAAAATTTCCAGCTTAATGATTAAGAATTTTAATCTTGTTGGATATAGTTCACATTGGATTTTTGTCAAAAAGTTCATGTAAGTTGAACTGAACTTAATAAAAATTGCGTATTGACAAGGCACTCACTAGTCAACTGATGAGTCCAAGTGAGATCGCCGGGACGAAACGCCAATTTTTATGGACTAAAGGCCGATAAAAGCTATTTTGAATCAATAATTCAACAAGTCCAATTAAATAGTGCTAAGTCTTCTACTTGGCTGATGTATTTCAGTAGTATATAGAATTTGTATTATAAAAACCTTCATATAAAAACAAAGCCTGGCCCTGGGCAAAATTTCCAGCTTAATGATTAAGAATTTTAATCTTGTTGGATATAGTTCACATTGGATTTTTGTCAAAAAGTTCATGTAAGTTGAACTGAACTTAATAAAAATTGCGTATTGACAAGGCACTCACTAGTCAACTGATGAGTCCAAGTGAGATCGCCGGGACGAAACGCCAATTTTTATGGACTAAAGGCCGATAAAAGCTATTTTGAATCAATATCCTCAGTTGTTCTTGTGCGACGTGCACGGGTTTTATTCTTCACATCACTAACTTGTCCCAACAGCTCGAATTTGTCCACCAATTTCAGTATTGCGGTCCCACAAGGTGCTTCACGACGACCCAAAAATGTTTTAGTTTTACGAACCGTCTCTGCCAAATTTTCACCATTTTTATAGTGAATTTTAATAATTTCAATGCGTTGTTGAAGCGTGTATCGTTCCATTTTTATTAATGGCGTAGTTTCTACTTGTCAAATGTCAAAAAAAGTGACAGCTTCAAAAGTGACAGCTACCGAAATAGCGGGCTATTCAAAATAACACCTCTTATTGGAAAACCCTTTACATACATGCTGTCTGACTTAAAATGTGGTTGGGGTCGTACTGCTGCACCGATTTTGATAAAACATAACACAAGACAATTTGAGCTCAATCTGTTTGGAAGTTTCGGAGTCCACATAGCAATATATACAGGGTGTTTTGCATAAGATGCGACAAAAGGCTAAGGCGTTTAGACGAGGTATTAGTTTATTTCCCTCTGTTTAGGCCAAAGGGCAATATCCTTAAAATTCTATTAGAAATAGGCAAGACAAGAACAGATAATTAAACATCTTCTAGTTTTTGGGAAAATTGAAAATAACTAAATTTAATTTACTTCATACGTTGTACGACTGTACGGAGCGGGAATAGAATCTTGAGAGCAAGTTAAGCAACGGATTGAAGTCAAATTAAGGGAATTGTATTTATGTCATTTTCAATTTTCTAAAAAAAACTAGAAGAGGTTTAAGCATATCTGGTTTTTGATGTTTGACTAAAAATTGATAAAACCATTGAATATTAAAAACGAAAATACTACTTAACAACGTTAAATCTTGTACAAAATTAGTTTGAACAAAATTCTTTACATTTTTTTCTTCAAAATTTTGAGTTTGAAAATTTATTAATTTCTAAAAAACTATTAAAAAAAAAAAATTAATTTTATAAACAGAATTGAGAAATGGATTGTGTTGCCGTTGATTTTTTATGACTTTTTTTTTATTTCAAGTCGATTTTTAAGGAAATTGCCATTCCTGTCTAAATAGGGGGAAATACCCCCAATTACATACAACTTTTTGTTTGTCTTGATCCAACCTACACGACTTAGCCTTTTGTCGCGTCTTATGCAAAACACCCTGTATATTGCTATGTGGACTCCAAAACTTGAATTATCTTCTTTTTGGTTTTTGGCACTTCCTTATTTCTTCAAATTTAATTCTTACTTTTCTAATCTCGTACACGCGCAAGCTGTGGATACGGATTAAAACTTCTTTTGTTGAACCAGAAATAAGATAATTACCACCAACTACCGATAGTAAAAAATAATAGGCAACAAAGCCATTTTTAAAAATATAAATATGTATGCATTAGATTATCTGAATTTTGTTGGTATTGCCATATTTTATCCTAAAAAGAAATTTTGAAAGTCATTACGACATAAGACCATTCTCTTCAGGCGCGGATCTAGGATTTCAGATTGAAGGGGGTCACGTTGCCCGTGGACAGATCACTACCAAATGATATAAAATGCATGGAATTCCTGGAGACGAGAAAAGTATCAGTCGCTTCTCCCAACCTACATACCTCCCAAGGATCCAAAGGCGAGATAGTATTTTTTGGACTTATATTTAGATATCGATAGTATATAGTTGACCAAGGATATGTTGGCAGTAAAGATACAAAATTAAAACATTGCAATTTTTAATTATAAAATTGATTTTTCCAATGAATATACTATGCAGTTTCTAGATTCAAACTCTATGGTTCAATATTTCATCCAAAATAATACAAAAATGCCCCAAGTCCAAGGCGATACTGAGACGAGAATAAGTTCTACTAGACCGAGACGACTATGAAATCATAAAGTCGCCTGAATGAAAATAACTACTTTTTTGGAAACATTCAGTTCATTTTTAGTTTCATCAAAATTTCTTAGGAAGTTTTTAATGTTCCATTAGTTTCTGGGTTAAGAATATTTATTTTATTATTATTATTTATTCATCAAGCAGATTGATATTATATTATTAACAAATAAAATTTAATGTTAAAGACTAAAGAACAAGTTTATAACTTATCAATAAAGAAACGTAAAATAATAGATAAATGCATTTGACTAGGACTAAAAACCTAAACCACCAGTGTAGGAGTTAAGTAATAAATATAATGAATGTTTTTTAAAAGATTCCCTACTTTTGCTGGAAAAATAATCAACATGATAACAAATGTTATTTGTTTCTCTAATACATCGAGTTAGAGGCTCATTGAAACCATAGTTAACCCGATGATAAGATTCATAAAATAGAACACAGGATCGCGTTTGCCTATACGGAGCATATATATCAACTAAGGACAGTAGTAAAGGACAATTTATATGAGAAGTTATAATATCGCGTATAAATACAATAGAAAAATACCGACGGCGAATATCAAGCGGTTGTAGTCCGAGCAGTTTGCATCTGGTTTCATAAGGAGGGATTGCAATATTCCAGTTTAGGCGGTGAACTACAATTCGCTAAAATTTTCTTTGAATCTTTTCAATCCTTAAACAGTGAGTTTTATAAAAGGGATTCCAAATTACTGAGCAGTATTCGAGGGAAGATCTTACATAAGCATAGAATAGTGAGCGAAGGGTAAATGGATCTTTAAATTCTTTTGAGTTTCGAATCACAAATCCCAGCATACAATTAGCTTTAGCAACCACAAAATCAATGTGAGAGGTGAAACTTAGTTTGGAATCAAATATCACACCAAGGTCTTTCTTTTCTCTAAGCTTAATAAGTTTTGTATTATCGATTTCATATTCAAAATCAATTGGTCTAAGTCTAAGACTACTAGAGAAAGATAGAGATTGGCATTTGGTGACATTAAAAAAGAGCTGGTTAGTAATGCACCATACAGATAAGCGCTCAAGGTCACTTTGAAGTAACAGGAAATCGTCTAATGATTTGATACAACGGAAAATTTTGATATCATCCGCAAACATTAGGCAGAGAGCATGGTTGATAAAAATTGGTATGTCGTTGATCAACAACAGGAACAGAAGGGGCCCCAAGTGACTGCCTTGAGGAACACCAGAGGATACCTGAACTACTTCAGAAAATATATCATTAATACGGACAAACTGCGTTCTACCGCTGAGATAAGATGCAAACCATTTTAGAATACTTGAATGGAAGCCCATGGACTCCATCTTTTTTATTAATACAAAGTGGTTGACCCTTTAAAAAGCCCTCGAAAAGTCCGTAAATATAACATCAGTTTGAAAACCATTTTCAAGATTTCTAGTGATTTGGTTACAAAAAACTGCTAGGTTTGTTTCTTTCGGTAATTAGAAACATCTTGTTTGGAGCCAGATTTAAGGATAGGAATAATGTAGGCAATCTTCCAATCGTCGAGAAAAAGACCCTTTTCGAGAGAAACATTGAACAGTAGAGTTAATGGCTTTGAAAGAGCAACAGCATAGTTTTTCAATACAATTGGTGGAATGCCATCAGGTCCCGGTTGACTATCATCATTGAGATCAAATAGGGCTGACTCAACATCATTGCAGCTTAAGTTTAAGATGCCTATATTGATAGAATTATCACTTTTAATTGATGAATAATTGTGGGGAACATAAGGAGAGTATACCGATTGAAAAAAATTAGCAAAGAGTTAGTAAGTTAGTAGATGTTGTCCCCAAATACTGCATACAATTAGGTATCTTATTAGGCATTTGAGCATTTTTTAATGTAGGACTGAAAATGTTTACTATTTTGTTTAAGGCAAGATTTGGTACGACACAGATAATTTTTGTACTAGAATTTATGTAAAAAATCAAATTCTTTCTGAAGACGTAAATAGTTACTCCGGAGTGCAACATCATTAACAGAGTTACGATATAATTTGTATGACTTATTATTTTTATTATTCAAGTTAGATAAGCGTTTATTCTACCAAGGTGGCTTAGAATTATTGTGGATAACGACCTTAGGAACAAATAAGTTAATTGCAATTGGCATCCGCGAGCTGCTAATTAGAAACGATAGCGTTCCAAGGCACCGAATTTAAATGATTAATTATTCCTTAGAAATCAGCTTTTTTGAAATCATATTCGACCGATATTCCCATTACGGGTTTAAAATAATAAAATAAAATATTTCAATCAAAGAAATTATTAGATGAGAGATACATATAAAGAGGTTAATAAAAATCTTATTTATTCAAGGTAGTTTAAGAGGACATAGCTTACAGAAGAAAGAAGATACCATCAGACCAGTGGGACTCGTACGAGAAAAAGGTTCTTATTATACCCAAAAAGCCATTGTGACTCCAATAAACTAAACCATCAGAGATAAGGGGTCTCTTATTAAACCGTCACACGACTTTTATTTACTGGATTCGTCCGCGATTCTATTTTCAGCTGTAATTTGACCAAATCCGCCCGAGATCTTACTAGTTTTTCAGAACTTACTCAAACCGCCACGCGCCGACGCTTACTTACCGAGAGTATATCCGCTGTACGGAACCATACTGTAACAACGAGAATTAGAAGAACCGCACAAGACCGTCACCCGTTCCTAATAAAGAGATACCAGATAACATAAAAATCTACTTAAAACAATAAAGTTGTAAATTAAAAAATGTTTTTATTAAAATAAACTTCGTTAGATCAAACCCAGCTAGCAAAACCTCAGCCTGTGATAAAAATTACATCAAGTCCCCCCAGATGTACAAAATTAGATACTTTGCGTTTGTATCCATCTGCCTACAGCCTTAAGGATGTGTGAATTTTGGTACGGAGAAATTTTTTTCGGAATATTTCGGACTACAGCTTATAAACCTATTTTTTAGTATGTTTAACTTTAGTCAGCTTGCTAACTTCAAAACCTTGCTTTATAAATATTTTCCATTGATTGTCTAACTTAGGCACTGTAATTGGATGTCCAAACCTATTTTAAAATGAGTATACGTGTAATACCAAATGTAAGTCTAGTAACGTATTGAAAAATTATCTTAAACCGAATGAAACGTTTATTGAACGTATCCAAAAGAGAACGAAATTGGTCAGATACCCCTTTTTTGTTTCGCCCTATCTTTTCATTAACACCTAAATATTATATAATATGTAAATACATTTTGAAAAACATTTAGTCCTTAAGTCATTCTCTATCCACTTCTATAATAAATATAATCTTTTAAACATAAACAGAAATTTTGAAATTGGATAGGTACCAATTTTTTGTGTTTACTCCAGTTCATCCTACATATAAAGGCCTGATTATATAAAAGATGTCTTTCTTAATATTAGGTTCATAATAAATACGGAAAGCAAACAATTTGTAAGTTATCTAAAGCTGAAATCATCATATTAGTACATCCCTTTAATGTTACCTTTGAATCTAAAAATGGACACCATTTGTGCTTTTACCCCATTTTACCCTATAAGTATCTCAATTTTGACCACTTTTAAGGTCTAAAGCATTTAGTTGGTGCTATCAAGCATTCTTAAAATAGGACGTTGGAGGACCACCACTTACAGCTTCTCCATTTTTATTAAAAAACCCAGGAACGACACAACTACGAACTCACCGGCAGGGCTAGAGACAAATCTTTCTGAAACGAAACCGTATCTTTTTGACTTCAATTCATAGATAATCTCTTTGGCCTCGGTGATTTTGGTAGACAAGATAAAAAATAAAAATTTAATAATTGTAAATTGGGAATCTGAATAGATTTAATCACAGGGCCCCGCATTGAGACGGGTTCCATGCCAGTAATTGCCTCTATTTTGTTTGCAATAACAAATCCAGCACTGACAAGAAATGAGCGAACGAGATAGAGGAAGAAAGTTGTTGAAGTGGTGGAAAGCCACCAAACAAACTGAAAAGTTTCTGAGTCCCTATATAGGTGGTCCATGGTCATGTTACAGGGAATGCGAAATAAGGATTGATTTGTTGTTGACAATTTTAATTGTTATTTATATAGTTATGGCAGAGAAATACCCTCGGCTGTGCCAGAGATGATGATGGTGATGGTGACATCCTCATTCTCCATACACAATTACACTCAAATGATTTTCGTTAGTCAATTCCCTGCTGACAAAACCTTTTGCCACTATAATAAAAACAGAAAAAAAAAACCCAAAAACAAAGCAAAATAAAAATAGAAAAAAAAAAGGTCAGTCATCAACAGAAAGATTCGTATAGGTAATTATTTTACATGGCGAGCGAGTGTCAAAGGGAAAAAAAGGAAATAAAGAAATATAGAATATGATATCCACTGGGATTGGACCCGCATTTGATATAAATATATCCATCATCTGGTAATAAAGTCAGAAAACAACATGCCTCAGGGACACAAGCTGCCACTGCCACCAACCACCGAACACAGCACTATTGAGTTCGCCCGTTCGCCGCTATCGCCACCGCCATCGCCACCGGCACCACCATCAGCCATATCCAATTTAGGAACGTTGATATGTGTATAATAAATAGCCTTTTGGTAAACAGTCGTGGGAGTAATTTCAACTTAGGCGCACAGAACATTTTGTACGAGGAAATAAGCGTTAAATTACTACAATAGTGTTTTCACATAAAGGGACAATTTTATGACCAGTTGAATTGGTGAACCTTCATGTAAAGGTACCTACAAGGTCAGAAGAATATTTTTGAACATTTTCGTTTATGGGGGTTCGTATAAGAAATATCGAACATTAACAGTATAATGAAACCTACCCTTTGACATAGATATGTACTAAGGAAACTTGATATTGCACCACCTCTATTCCATTAAAGCTATCCCGACAATGATATATTAGTAAAACTGTGCAATAATGTGGCTTGAGAATTTTTTTATGAATAAGTGATGTTTATTGAACGACCGAAAATTGTTTTTTTTCTTTTTTAATGGAGTTGAGGTCTAAAGAGGTTGCTAACGAGTTAACACGAGTGCTTTGAAAGGAATATTCTACGGGTGATTTTTGGTGCATCGTGTATCGAAAGAGTGTCGAGGAGAAGATTCAACGACGTGTTTTATGTGCTTAGTTAATATGTAATTCCAATCTTATAAGGTGTATTCACTTTAACGAGATTTTATGTATTATAACTCGCGTTCGAAAGCGCTTCTTATGTGATCAGCCATCAGTGAAGGAAGATAGTAGGTAATATTGGGCAAAATTAAGTATGGGTATTCTAAAGGGTCCGCCAAATAACTTCTTTTTTTTTCTGAAAATGGCGCAAAACATCGAGTGTAGCTTCGGCTGTGTGGCACGTAGCGCCGTCCTGTTGAAACCAAATGTTCCCAATATCCTCCTCTTCAATGTGAACAAAAATTCGTTCAACATGGCCCAATAACGATAGCCATTGACTGTAACGGCCACTCCTTGGTCATTTTCGAAAAATGGCCCAATTATGCCTCTGGACCAAAATCCGCACCAAACAGTGACTCGTTTTGGGTGTATCGGCTTTTCAATGTATGCGTGCGGGTTTTCTGTGCCCCAAATTTGACAATTTTGCTTGTTTACTACCCGCCAAGATCAAAATGAGCTTCATCTGAAAAGATGATTTTTTTTGCCAAAATCGGCATCTTCTCTAAGTCGATCGCAGGCCCACTTAGCGAAGCGTATACACAACCATATTCGTTCAGCGGAAGGATTAAAATAATTATCTGTCAAATCAGACATGAGCTAAGTGTTACCATTCACGAAATAAGCACTAGTTGAAAAAAAAAACGTTAGATGGCGGACCCTTTATAAGCACAGCGTCAGTTTCAGCAATCAGGAGTTCATCAAGAACAGAAAAATTACTGTACACTGTCACCGGTTCACTCGCTGAACACAATAGAAGCGCGTTCAAACGCGCGCATTCGCACTTGTCAAAGTTAAAATAGGTACTTAGATACAGAAAATCTCGTTAAAATGAATACAATATGGAAACGCAGCCGCGAACGCGACTCTGGGAGTTAAGTAGTTTTCAATATTCACCCGCGTTCGAACGCGCATCTATTGTTTTCAGCTAGTCAGGTGAAGAATATGTGGGTTCGTCTGAAATATCGTTTATGAGATGCTGTAATTCCCGACCACATATCCCCTGGGGATCTCATTTATTCTTTGGCCACGGACACTCTTGCAATCATTGATTTGGCATTTTGAAGTTCATCATTCCGCGGTAAAATATATGAGATACAACCGTATCAGTTGAGGAAAATTGGAAGTTACACTCAATGTGGCATCGAAGCGATTTGAAATCTAATATCATCACATTATTGAGCTCAGTTGATATATCTTTTAAAGACACCGACAGTTTTTGAAAGCCGCAGAGCTGTTTGTCTATTTTCGTAAGCTTAGACACACAAAAGGGAAGAGGTATATTGCCATTCAAAATGCAGGTTTTGTCGAGTTTATTCCACTGGCTCAAAATTTTGCTTTGGCAAATAGATACGTCCTTTTTTCTTAAGTTGTGTCACAGTAAAAGATGAATTGGTCTTACGTCCGTCTGGCTCTCTGGTTAGTTTCAGCCATCTTTTTTCAAACTTGATACCTATAGTTGTTTTTGGACAATCCCCCGACACGTATTTACTTTATTTTTCAAGAAACGGTACCTGCCATACAATTTTTTTTAGCCGTGTATGAAAATCTTATATAAAATATATCAACTAATTATTATCCTTAGGTAAACTAAAATTTCCGAAAAATGGACCGAAATAGCTTCAACTCATTTTAATCGCATTTTGTATGGAGAATCTTTTAAAGAGTTTTTTTGTATGCCAAAATTTACTCACAAAATAATTTTAAAAGAAGTTTCAATTTTTCTTTTTTGAAAACCCAATTATTCGAAAATGACTTGGAGTTGCAGTCTTTTAATACATTCTAGCTCTAGAAGATATAAAAACAAATTGATCTTCTTACCATTTTTTTTTTTTTTTTTTTTCAAAACGACTCTAACGATTTCCTTAAACAAAACATGAGGATCTATCTACTGAAATAAATAGGATTCTACTCCATTACTTGTCATAAACGACCCGACAACCACACTCTTTTCTATTTAACAGAGACATGATTATGGATTCCACAACCGAATTGTGAAAATAACAGGATCTGTTGTAAATTCTACAGTCAGAAAATTGGTCGATACAACAGCATTCACTGTTGAATGTAATGCATAATCAGTAAAATTCACACTTTTGTTGTATTTTTCACAACATGTTGTAGATTGACTGTAAACTTTCTGTAGTTTCTACAACCTGCTTTAA
This sequence comes from Leucozona laternaria, assembly GCA_932273885.2. Taxonomy (NCBI): domain Eukaryota; kingdom Metazoa; phylum Arthropoda; class Insecta; order Diptera; family Syrphidae; genus Leucozona; species Leucozona laternaria. The sequence goes on along the minus strand of OW026368.1, from coordinate 85,954,400 downwards.
TAATTACAGAAAATGACTGTAGACTTAACTGTCTTGCGCTGCTGATTTTACAAATTTATATTTGTATATCTAACAACCCGGTGTCAATTTAACAACAAGCAATGTTGATCATTTTAACATTTTTACTGTGAAAAACAAAGCGAACGCTGTTAGACTTGCAATTAATTGTGAATGTGGAGTGCATTTACTGTTAAACGCACACATTTGGAAGTAATTTTAAATTTAACTGCCTCATTTTCGAAAATTTATAGCGAAGATGTTTTTGGGTGCAGTTAATAAGAAATCCCGCCATATATAACCATTTTGTTGTAATAAATATATGATTTTAATAATATCTACGTATTGCATTTCAAACCTTAAACTTCAAAATATTTTTTGATAATTTTTTGTTTAAAAAACGTGTTGATGATTTGTTTTCTTTTATTAAGAACTTAAAATGGACACACCAATTTTTTTCTCAACCCTGTTTTTTTTTTAAAGTGGTTTTGTTAAAATGACTGCGTCAAAAATTAATATAATTTTGTTCAAACTAATTTTTTTTCAAAATGTTACTTTCTTAAGAAATTTATTTGTTTTTAATATTCAATGCCCTTAAATGTCTTTAAGTGTTTGAGGATATTCAAGATCAAAAAAATATTAATTCAGATATATTGCGTACGCCCATTTAAAGAATTTAATAATAAGCAGCTAAACTTGTAATTTTAATAAAAATTATTGAAACATTTTCAAGATAGGTAATATGACACAAAATTATTAATTTTAATTTTTTTTGAGTTGGATTTTTTTTTTTATCCAAAAAAACAGTTTTTTTTTGAAAATATTTAATCTTACATAATTTTGATTCAAAAGGTCCACCTGTCTTAAAATTTCTTTATCGAAATCGGTTGGCTTAAGAAATATGATGTACAAAGAACCATCCTATTTTTCATAGAAATTGACGCATCTGCAATTTTCGAAGACAAAATGTTAACACAAGAATGCCACATACGTCGTTTTCTCTTAAAAAAGGTAAAATCCAATATCGAACAGAAACTACATTATATGACAAAGTTCAATTGAATGAAAACCAGAACATACAAAAAATAGCATTAAAAATTATTAATTCAGATTCAGTTTGTAAAACGTGGTTCACTCTCACATCGCCGATTGCGGGGTATTTATAAAATTTTCAAACAGGATTCAAGTGCTTGTAAAACTGGCTCCTATAGTATTTACGTTTAAGGGCGTTCATATACAAATTTGTGGGCATTTTATGATGTAACAGCATTCAGTGTTGAAAAACCGTTATGCTAGATTTCCGCTTATCTTGCAATGACGGACTTTGAAAAGACGGGGACGACTGAAACCAAACAAAAAAAAACAAAGAAAGCTGATGAGGGTGGTTTAGTTAGTAACACCTATCGTGTCTAGTCAAATTGCATGTTTGAGCCTGTACAGGCTGCTAAAATAAGTTTCCACTTGTCTTTGCAAAATACAATTTAACAAAACAGGGTGGGTGTTACCAAGTCTCAAACAGAGATAAGTAAAAAGAAAGAGTGGGTAGGCGAATCGGTAAACTATACACTCTTAAAGCAAATACCATCAAGTGGTACACTTATGGATCAAGGACAACCGAAGGAACTGGAGCAGGAATATTTGGCTCTAGTACCTACCCTACAGCGGAATAGAAGAAAATATGATTAAAAATAAAATTAAAACAGAAGAGGAGGCAAAAGACTTACATCTGGAACGAACTTCCAAAGCTGAGACATCCAAACTCCTACTAAGAAGCTAAAATCATCAACGCTTTCTATCCTACATCAGCTTAAGCAGGAACAAACTCAGAATAATAACCGGTCTGCTCACTGGCATCCTTGGCCTTGTTAGCAGTGTGATGTGCAGATTCTGCAACACCCATGTGGAGACGCAGGACCACATACTGGGTAAATGTGATGCACTCATGCACCAAAGACATAGACATCTAGGCAACCACCAGATAGAGGAGAGCAAATTATCCTCTCTAAAAATACTCAAAATCCTCAACTTTCTTAAAGTGACTAATTTTGAGGACGACCTGTAGAATGAGAAATCTTATCCAGCTCTAGAAGGGGGACACAATCTTAAGGTCGCAGTGTAAAGTTACCCAGCAATATTCATTCTTACCAAGTCTCTACTACTTAATTTTTTAAGAGGTTTAGAACTTTTTTTAAAAAAAAAACACAAAAAATTCGAAAAAATGAATGAAATATTTATTTGAATCGATAGTTTGAATCTTGCAATTTAATGTTTAAAGATAATTTCATGCAAATGTTGACCGCGGCTGCGTCTCAGGTAGCCCATCCGCTGAGTCCAATTTTGGCATACTCTTTCACACATATCGGCCGGTATCTCACGAATGAATGCATGGATGTTGGCTTCCAGTGCGTCAATCGAAGCGGGCTTGTCCATATAGACATTAGCCTTGACATACCCCCACAAAAAATAATCTAATGGTGTCAAATCGCACGATCTAGGCGGCCAATTGACCGGCCCGAAACGTGAAATTAACTGTTCACCAAACTCGCCTCGCAATTGCGCCATTGTTTCGCGTGCTGTGTGGCATGTGGCACCGTCTTGTTGAAACCACATATCATGCAAGTCAAGAACTTCCATTTCGGGCAAAAAAAAATTGTTATCATCGCTCGGTAGCGTTCACCATTGACAATAACGCTGCGATTCGCATCATCTTTGAAGAAATAGGCCCAATAATGCCGCCGGCCCATAAACCGCACCAAACAGTGGCTTTTTCGGGATGCATTGGTAGCTTTTGCAATGCTTCTGGCTGATCTTCACTCCAAATGCGGCAATTTTGCTTATTTACGTACCCATTCAACCAAAAATGAGCCTCATCGCTGAACACAAGCAGCGCGCGATGAACATTTCGAACCGAGCACGAATTTTGATAGTAAAATTCAATAATTTGCAAGCGTTGTTCATTTGTAAGACGATCCATGGTTAAATTGCAAACCAAACTGAAGCTGTTTGACAGTGACACAAGGTACTAAACACACGTCAGCTGTCAAAACCAGTGTTGCCAAAACCAAACCAGCTAAAAAATCACCCGTTATATTCGTTTTTTAATTTTTGTTTTTTTAATCAGCCAAGTGCTGCGTTTTGTGTGAACAACTTTAAAACTGACAAAAAAGCTAAATTGGGATTTCTTCCCATCAGTTTCCTACATGCATACTTTTTTTATACTCGTATAATGTTTTGAAATATTTACTTATTTTATTTTTTAATGATATGAAAATGTAAATACATATATTATTTTTATTAAAAAAAAAATTAAGAAACTGGATAAAACTATTTCTCTTCCCTAATTATTAATACTTGAACTAAAATGCTGTAACTAAAGGGTTTTTCAACAGGGACGCTACAAAAGTAGAGCAACAGGGACAGCAAACGACGCCATATTTCTTGCCGCTCTTTTGACATTTCTCTTTAGTAAGGTTTGCTATTTTATGATGGAAAGATATACGAGCCAACAACGAGTCAAAATTATAAAAATTTACTACCGAAATTCGGAGTCGGTGGCCTCAACGTTAAAAGCGCTACGTCCAATTTATGGTCGTCATAATCGTCCAAGCAGATCAACAATTGAGCGTCTAGTGGAAAAATTTGAATCCACAGGCACAGTACAAAATGTTCCCGTGCCAGTGAGACAAAGAAGTGCCCGTAGTGTCGAGATTATTGCTGCCGCTGAGGCTTCAGTTGCAGAAAGCCCAAATGTGTCTCTCACACGTCGTTCTCAAGCGTTGGGCATCTCTGTGACGTCGTTGTGGCGAATTTTGCGAAAAGATCTTGTCCTACATCCTTACAAGATTAAATTGACGCAAGAACTGAAGCTGCTTGACCACTAGAAGCATCGTATGTTCGTGAATTGGGCTGAGGAACAACTTGACAATGAGTCGGATTTTCATCGAAAAATCATCTTCAGAGCGATGAGGCTCATTTCTGGCTGAATGGCTTCGTCAATAAACAAAATATGCGGTATTGGTCAGGCAGCAATCCACACATACTCCATGAGTCATCATTGCATCCCGAAAAAAATACGGTTTAATGTGGTTTATGGGCTGGCGGCGTCATTGGGCCGTACTTCTTCCGTGATGATCAAGACCGGCACGTTACTGTGAATGGGGATCGCTACAGTTCAATGATAACCGAATATTTTTGGCCCAAATTGATTGATATGGACTTGGAGGACATGTGGTTCCAACAGGACGGCACCACAAGCCACACAGCGAATGTCACAATAAATGTATTTCAAACCAAGTTTGGAGAACGTGTTATCTCACGAAATGGTCCAGTCGCTTGGCCGCCTTGGTCGTGCGACTATTTCCTGTGGGGCTACGTCAAGTATATGGTCTATGCCAACAAGTCAGCGACGATTGATGAACTTCGTACGAATATCGAACGTGAAATTGCAGCAGTATCGGCCGATTTATGCTTGAAAACCGTTGAAAATTGGTTTCAGCGTCTGGACTTCTGCAAGCGTGCCCGTGGTGGCCTTGCAAAATAAATTGAAATCCATAAATAATGGAATCAAACGTACTTTCACAGGAATAAAGAATTTTATTGATATCCAAAACCGTTTTTGTTTTATTTAAAAAAAAACTTTTGTAGCGCTCTTATTGAAAAAAACCGATACATGAGAAGCTTAAGACAAAATGACGTAGCTAACTACGAAAACGTTTTGTTTGTATTCAATATAAACAAATGAATTTTCGCTCAAAAATTAATAACTTCTTCACTTATCATTTTAAAATTCAAAATATGAAAGACATTCCATAACAAGAACAAAAAATGTTACAGATTACAATAGGAAAACAGGAAAACGCGTTTATCTCAAAATTCCAACAATGTAAATAATATAAAATATATAAATAATCTATGTATATATTCTTGAAAATCTTGGAAAATATCTTAATCAGCCTGAAGTAGATTTATTGATATGTCATTATTTATTCATAATATTATGTACAGCCAAATATTATTTCTGTCCTTCATACCTATGCCTTTTGCGTACTAAAATTTTCATCTATTCACTATACTCATAGCCATACATACGTAATGAAATTTTGATATATCAAAAAATTGATTTATTTTTTCTTGGTGCAATTCATTGTTATCCACATTAATAAATAATTCATTGTTAGAATATTGGAAATAATGATGCAGGATTAAATGAAAATGTAAATTAAAGTTTAATAATTCAACTTTTGTTTATAAATATTTTCTACTACCTACTGAATAATTAAATTCTTTTATCGTTGAAAATTTCTTGAAAAATAAGTCATAACGTACCACAATAACAGCAGCAGCTGTCTTTTTAAAGTGTACAAATAATATCAAAAACGCCAATAAGGCAATTTTTCCTTGTTAGCAAACCCATCAAAGATGGCTCACGCGATAAACACGTTCTAAATGTGAGTAAGTCCTTTAATATTTCAGCATTTTTTTGAACCCCGAAAACATAGCCAAGGCCATAGCCAATCACTTAGCTCGCATTTTTAATAATATTTGTATTCCTTCTCGTTCTCTCGAACCAACCCCACAGACAGTATAAGTACCTATCAAGCGATTCCATGCTAGGTACCTACACCATCAAAAAAAAAAAAAAAAAAAAAAAAAAACAATCGATACCAAATATCGCACTTTAGTATCTTGCTGTCTATGTTGAAGTATCTTCGCGATAGAAAAAGTGGTTAACTCAACATTTAATATTTTTTTTATCAATTTTTTTTTTCTATCATTGCGTGAAACTGAGAAAGCAACGCAACGTCAGTAAAACGATTATTATGAAAAAAAATATCGATTGGGTGTATTTTAATGTATTCACTTTATTGTCCCATCATCTATGCTTTAATATTAATATTCACAGCACATCTCAGATACCAGATCCCAGTCCCTACTAAGGCGACGCGACGCAACGCGACGTGACGTTTGCAGGACGAACAACAAAATTGATCGTTTAATTTGAATTGTATGGAAGCCTTAAACAGTTTTATTTTTTTTTTTTACTTGAAAACCACCACATCGAAGAGGAAGTTATCGATGATGGGGATAAGCTTCTGAAATGAATTACTTAAAGGACTTTTGGGTTGTTTGTTTTTTTTTTTTTTTGTGTTGCGGAATATTATAATTGAAAGAGAAATTGTTGTTTTTTGAAAAAGGTTTGACGGAAAGTAATTTATAAAATTGTTTAAGGCACAAATTTGTTTTTTTTTTTTTCGATAGAAAGTGTCGTTTTTAATTGTTTTTTTTTTCCTGAAAGACATTTGATGAGACTTAAGAAGAACTGATGCTGAGGGCCAGTTTCACAGTCACACTTAAGTGGGGAATGTGAAAGATTAATTAAAAATATCACAGCGCACTGTTACCTGAATAAGTGGCACTTAAGTCTCCGATGTTGGTGACTTAAGTTCCACTTACGCTGGCTATGAAATTTAGCTTAAATTCCTCATATGGGAAACTTAAGTGCCACTTATTCCGCTAAGTGTCGACTGTGAAACTGGCCCTTAGAATTTCTATAAAGAAAAATAACTTTTTCATGTGAAAGGATTCAAAATAATCAAAGAGAAAGAGTAAAAGAATATTTTTGTTCAGTAATGTTGATAATTAAAAAAAAATACCTTTTCATAGATTTTATGTGGTTTTGATGCACAAGGAGGATAATTCAGAAAATTCATTTACTCATAATACTATAATAGTGAAATAATTTCAAGGTTATTATCAGTGGGATTAAAGTGCCATATACCTACTAGAAAACAAAGATATAAACAAAGACGGCGCACAGTGGAAAATAATGGTGTGTTTCTGATCAAAAAATCCATAACTTTTTTGTTTTAAAAGATAGAGTGTTGAAATTTTGCACAAATAAATAGGAATGTATACAGGGCCGGCCCCAGCCAAACTTGCGCTCAATGCAAGATTTGTAGAAAGCGCCCCTTTTTTATATTTGCATCCATACATACATACATACACTGATACACCTGTAAATATAAAACTTTTCCACGTACCCAGGAGGTAGACTTTCAATGCGTAGTTCTGGTGGGATATTTAATTTTACGATATTTTGAACTAAATTCTCCTTGAATGCAACAATGAAAGTGATGCTAGTTAGTGTTCTTAACACAGGGATTATTTGAACAAGTTTTGTGGTTAACACGCAACTGGCGGTACATATTTGTTTGCGCAAGATCAGATTACATTTTCTTGCTCCTGGTAATGCGCCCCCAAAATTTCGCGCCCTGTGCATTTGCACATTTTGCACATATGGTTGGTCTGGCCCTGAGTGTATAAAGTTTCTAATGAAATGATTTTAATTAGAATAATAGTAATAATACATATTAAAAAAAAAACTAAAAAAACTCCATGGAATAATACACAGGGTGATCTACATAGGGTGTGACAAAAGACTAAAACGTGTAGGTTGGGTTGAGGTCAGAAAAAAAGCACATAGGAGGGGGGTCTTTTTCCCCCCGTTTCGGTGGCAGGGGCAATTTTATAAAAAAAAATACTTGAAACAGACGAAAAATTATTAAAAACAAATGGCAACACTTATTTAATGTCACTTTTTTTGAGATCCATAAATCCATTCTGTAATTTTCTTTTTAAATCAAGTCGTTTGAGCAAATAGTTTTTGATAAATTAATTTTCAAACTCAAAAATTTGAAAAAAAAACTTAATTTTTTTTGTTCAAACTGATTTTTTTAAAAAATTTTACAAAATTAATTTTAATATTCAATGCTCTTATCAATTTGAAGTCAAACACTGAAAACCATAAGATTCTAGGTCTTATGCTTATAAAGATAATGGGTGATTTTTTAAGAGGTTTACAACTTTTTTTAAAAAAAAAACACAAAAAATTCGAAAAAATGAATGAAATATTTATTTGAATCGATAGTTTGAACCTTGCAATTTGATGTTTAAAGATAATTTCATGCAAATGTTGACCGCGGCTGCGTCTCAGGTAGCCCATCCGCTGAGTCCAATTTTGGCATACTCTTTCACACATAAAGGCCGGTATCTCACGAATGAATGCATGGATGTTGGCTTCCAGTGCGTCAATCGAAGCGGGCTTGTCCCTATAGACATTAGCCTTGACATACCCCCACAAAAAATAATCTAATGGTGTCAAATCGCACGATCTAGGCGGCCAATTGACCGGCCCGAAACGTGAAATTAACTGTTCACCAAACTCGCCTCGCAATTGCGCCATTGTTTCGCATGCTGTGTGGCATGTGGCACCGTCTTGTTGAAACCACATATCATGCAAGTCAAGAACTTCCATTTCGGGCAAAAAAAAGTTTGTTATCATCGCTCGGTAGCGTTCACCATTGACAGTAACGCTGCGATTCGCATCATCTTTGAAGAAATAGGCCCAATAATGCCGCCGGCCCATAAACCGCACCAAACAGTGGCTTTTTCGGGATGCATTGGTAGCTGTTGCAATGCTTCTGGCTGATCTTCACTCCAAATGCGGCAATTTTGCTTATTTACGTACCCATTCAACCAAAAATGAGCCTCATCGCTGAACACAAGCAGCGCGCGATGAACATTTCGAACCGAGCACGAATTTTGATAGTAAAATTCAATAATTTGCAAGCGTTGTTCATTTGTAAGACGATCCATGGTTAAATTGCAAACCAAACTGAAGCTGTTTGACAGTGACACAAGGTACTAAACACACGTCAGCTGTCAAAACCAGTGTTGCCAAAACCAAACCAGCTAAAAAATCACCCGTTATAATCAAATATCTAAAACAACAACAACTGACCTCATTCATAACAGTATGATAGCTGAAATGATCATATAGTTATAAATTGGATTTTTCTTCTTTTTTTTTAACGAAGTTGATTTTTATATTTGCTTATATGTTTAAAAGTATAAGCTCTAGAACCTTCTGGTTTTCAGTGTTTGACTTTAAATTGATAAGAGCATTGAATATTAAAATTAAATACAGTACTTAAAAACGTAAAATTTTGAAAAATTTCAGTTTGAACAAAAATATTATTTTTTTTTTTTAATTTTTAGTTTGAAAATTAATTTTTCAAAAACTATTTTTTTAAGCAACTTGATTTAAAAAGCAAATTCAATAATGGATTTTTAACTTTAAAAAACTATATAATATGACATTGTGAGTCTTGCCATTGTTTTTTAATATTTTTTTTTTTATTATAGCTAAAATAGCGATTTTTAATTTTCTCGCTTTTATAACTTTTTTTTTGATAACTTCCGAAACCGGACGTTACCGCAGCTGATTTTTATAAATGTTTTCTTATAAAATCCTAAGCTACAAAATAAAAAATTAACGTAAAGCGTGGTAAAGCGTGGGCAACTACTAAAACTCTCGGTGAACTTCAAAAATATTTTTGTATCATTTTATTTTACATTTTAATTAATTACTTGTGAACTAAATCATAAAATTAAAATCCTGAAGTTGTTTTAAAAATTTTCATAAAATAAGCTTTTCAGAAACGTATAATACTTTACAGTTTAATCTGTTTCCATAATTATGTCTTTGAGAAATTATTGATTTGTGTGTTATTTTTTGCGTATAGAGGATTTTTGAAAAACACGCATTTTGTTTGTAATAATTTTCAAGTGATAATAAATCATTTGAGAATGACATTAATTTATTTATTTTGATTTTTCGAGTACAATTTGGATTCACCATAAAATGTTTCACTTTATTGATTTTGGCAGATTTTTAATAAAAAAGAAGGAAGCTATAGGCTATTATTCACATTTTGTATCAAAGTAATTTATGAAGAAAAAAGAAACCGTTTATGATGCAGTTAGCGTTCTTTTTGTAGTCAGTCAAATTCAATTTCCAATCGAGCTTATAACGTTTAACTCAAGTACCAAATTTCACAAGAAATCAAGGCTTAAGGGGCTGCGGCATCTTAGCACCCCATATATTTTGGGATACTCGCAAAAAAGGATGGTAGCTAAAAGGTTAGTAATTGGTCAAAAATTGTCAACTAGTTTCAAAAATTGGTCAGCCATAGGTTTGTTAAATTTTTTTTTAAAGTTTTTTCAAGGTCGTAGAGATTTTTATCACCTCATTCATGGGATATTCGGAAGAAATACAGCATCTTAAAGGTCACTAAACCCTCATAAAAGCTCAACCAGTCTCAGAAATTGTTCAGCCATAGATTTTTCTTTACGAACATTTAAATTTTGTTCAAAATCATACAGATTGTGGCCTTAAAAAATATCTTTAAAAATTCATAAGACAAAATTGACCAATTTATGAAGCAATTTGACCTTTTTTGACAAATTACTGACCTTTTAGACGGTACATATATGTCTTAAAGTGTGTGTTTAAACGTAAGGCAAGGACAAGTACATATAATTCAAATACAAAACATTTAAATTATTTTATATTTTATTTGGAAAATGTATTCACTTTGGAGTTCATTAAGGTACTTATTCACACAATACTTATCAATCAAATGAACAAAAGCAGAATTTAATGGAATTCAAAAAGGCAAATAAATCCTTTTTATTCGATTAAGTGTCACTTGTCATTCAGTGCACCTAATTAATTTTGATTGAGGTATGATGTCTCTTAATTGGAAGGTTGCAGACATTTGGGTCAACATCAGGTAGGCTAATATAGACACCAAGTGACGTAGAAGGGGCCTGGTAGCATCAGATGCACCTTAAGAGGGATGCATTGCAGGAGATTCTTAAAAAACATAAAAATGATTTGAATGGAAAACACGAAGATATCCTTACAAAGGGTTGGGTAATTAGGCATTCAAAAGAATATTCATACATTTTTCGTTGGCAAATTTGTTTGAATACCATTTATTAAACGTGGTACATAACAAAGGTTCCATTAACTTTAAGAATAGCTCTTATTTTATGTCTAAATGATGTTTGTGTTTGTTAATGTATTTGACATAAAGGAGCAGGTTTAAGCTTTTTATCAAGGAAAAAAAGATATGTACCTAATACGACTCTGCCCAATCATAACGAGCTCTAAGACCACCTAAACAGATTTTCCTAAATGATGCATGTATTTTCTTCTGAAATATATTTTTCAATTTTTAATTCCAAGAAATATGCTAAACAAACTCTTTTAGTTGAAAGTTGACACATTTAATTTATATACCAATTCCAGTTATTTTGAGGGATTCATCCAATTAAAAAATGTTTCTACTATTCAAGCGAAAAAATAAACAAAAAATAAACAAAAAATAAATTAAACTGAGCTAAAAAGTCACATTAAATGAATTCTTATTGCGTTTAGTTATTTCCTATCTTGCCGCGCACTCTTTGAAGAAACAAAAATAAAATTTGAAATATAAGAATTTTTGCCAATATTTATCTTTTAGCATTATATCGTTTCGCTTTTAATTTAAAGCAATTAACTTAAGAAGGATTTACACAGAGTGTCGACAACGAGAGCAGAGCACTGCATTATAGTATGATGCGCCGAGACGAGACGAGACGGGCGTTGGAGATTGTTGTGAGCGTGTCGGTCCATATCAGAAAGAATGATATAAATTAAAGGGTTAATCGAGGGTATCTCTATATTATACACAGAAGCAGCTACCCGCATAAGAAAAGCAATGAAACAAGTAGATACTTTTTTCTAAAACCAACTCGAAAAAAACTCCACATCTTTCCATCTTTTGTTTTGCTAACGAAATGAGAAAAATGGAGCGGATGTGAGCTGTGACCGCTGAAAGTCCTGCAGTTTGCAGTTAAGAAAGTGTTCTCTTTAAAGTTGATAGTGTAATAATAGAGAGAAAAAATATAAAAACATGTGGTCTTTTTGCTATAGTTACTCTGATATATAAATCGTGCCAAATTTTACCATTTGACTTTATGAATTTTTTCACCAAAGGAGTGAGTTAAATAAGTAGCAAAATTGTTCATATTCGAAGAAATATTGTATTTAGATACAAGCCCACGTCTTAACCGATAAGACACACTTAAAATAGAGGTTGTAAAATTGCGTCCTTTATTATCGCCAAAGGTCATAATACCCAAAAATCGACAATCCAGTCCCAAAATCTGAAATAAGAAGCGGGTGGGGGGGGGGTGGTTGCTGTCTGCTTTTGTCTGCGAGCCACTCGCTCTCGCATATCGTTATTAAAATCTGTAATGTACTGACCGTCAAAACGATAAATCGAAGGAGTAATGAAAACAAAGAATAAACTCTTACATTTGCTTTGATTTTTTGTAATCAGGGTCAAGACAGCAAAAAAGTCGTATGGTAGGGGGGCTATTTCCCCCTGTTTAGGCAGGAGGGAGAGGCAACCTGAAAAAAAAAATAACAAAAACACTTGTTTAAAGCGAAAAATCCATTGTTTAAGTGAATATTTTTTGTAAATTTAATTTTCAAACTCAAGATTTTGAAAAAAAAAAAGAAAAAAATTCTGCTCAAATTATTTTTTTGTTTTGAATATTCAATGCTCGTATTGATTTTAAGTCAAACACTAAAAACCAGATGCTTAATATGTCTTCTAGGTTTTGCTCAAAAAATAACAGATATGTAAAAGTATGTCGGTATGTTTCCCTTAATTTGACTTCAGATCCTACTTCTACATAGAAAGTTGTAAATCAAATTTAGTTATGTAAATTCAATTTTCTCAAATACTATAAAATATTCAAGCATCTTTTTTTTTATTGCTTGACTTAAATTAATAGACCCCTCATGACACCATGTCATTTTTTAAAAAATATCTTAATTCTTTTTTTTCTTTTTTTTTTAAGATTACTTATTGATTCAATTTTAAACTTTTTAGCGCTTCAACTAGGCAGACGGTAACACCATTTCCCATTAAAATTATTTTTAATTTTATATTGTAGGTATCTTGTTATGTAAAGGGTTCGCCAAACAACTTTATTTTTTTTTGAAAATGGCGCAAAACATCGAGTGCAGCTTCGGCTGTGTGGCACGTAGCGGCGTCCAGTTGAAACCAAATGTTGCCAATATCCTCCTATTCAATTTTTGTGAACAAAAATTCGTTCAACGTGGCCCGATAACGATCGCCATTGACTGTAACGGCCACTCCTTGCTCATTTTCGAAAAATGGCCCAATTATGCCTCTGGACCAAAATCCGCACCAAACAGTGACTCGTTTTGGGTGTATCGGCTTTTCAATGTATGCGTGCGGGTTTTCTGTGCCCCTAATGCGACAATTTTGCTTGTTTACTACCCGCCAAGATCAAAATGCGGTTCATCTGAAAAGATGGTTTTTTTGGCAAAATCGGCATCTTCTCTTAGTCGATCGCAGGCCCACTTAGCGAAGCGTATACACAACCATATTCGTTCAGCGGAAGGATAAAACTAATTATCTGTCAAATCAGACATGAGGTAAGTGTTACCATTCACGAAATAAGCACTAGTTGAAAAAAAAAACGTTAGATGGCGGAACCTTTATATTTTAAAAAATCTAAAAAAAAATCTTAAATTAATAAGAGCATTGAATATTAAAAACAAAAATATTATTTAATTAGGCAAAATTCTGAAAAAAAAAATAAAAGTACATAACGTTTTAATATTTCTTCTTCAAAATTTTGGGTATGAAAATTATTTTTTCAAAAACTATTCACTAAAAAAAAATTTTATTTAAAAAAAATTAAATAGTAGTAAGGGCCACAATAGATCTTATGGTCGCAGTGCAAACCCCAATATTATTCATTCATGACAACACGTTGTTTTTCAATAATTTGTTTACGATTTTTAGTCGATTTTTTGGAAAATTGCTCTTCTGTGCTAAATGGGGGGAAAAAGACCACCATTCAATTTTTTTTCTCGACCCAATCTACACGCCCTAGCCTTTTGTTTTTGTCGCATCTTATGCGAATCACCTTGTATAAATGCTTCGTCATTCGCCTTACTGTTTCAAAAAAAAGAAGAAGAGCAATTTAGGTCGCTTTGGTTCTCGCATGGCTTCATAGAATACATTTGAGTTTCACTTTGTGGAAAATATAAGTAAAGGACGCTATTAGTTATTTGCTCCTCTTGCATCTCATTTTATTTTATTTTGTTTGTATTTTCATAAATGTATTATTGTCTTTAAAATTAAAATCAAGAATGTACTGCTCAAGAAAACAGCTGCTGATAAATTAAAAATATGTATGTTTATCTATTTACCTCATGATTTCATTAAAATTATAACTCCAATGAACAAAGCGTTAAGAAATTTAAGGAAGCGCATGATTAAGTTCTGTAATGACACAAGTAATTTATTCATTAGTTAAGGTATAATTATGATGCAAGTAAATTCTATGTAATATTCTTTAAGTATTGGGTCATATTCTCAGCAATATATTAAAAAAAAAAAAAAACCAAGTCCTACTGAACTTGAATCTAAAGTTAAAACACATAAGCAGGTTGATAACAGCTGCTATTTATAAAGAATTTGGCAGCTCTGTTTAATTATAAACAATTCTACTTCTATTGTATATTCAACAATTCTACTACGACTTCCTTGCTCGCATCGCTGCTCTATAAAAGTTAATCCAAGCTCCAGCATAAGCATCACACGCTAAAAAAATATGTAGACAAACTTTCCAAGAAAACGCGGCTTAGGTATATATGTCTCAAGAAGATAATACCTTACATGTTATAAAAGTGCATATCTTCAACCTACTCAATATAATGCAGCCATATTGAAACGAAGTAGGTACACGTTACATGCTACACTTAACACTCTAAACGGAAGCTAACTATAACACGTAAGGCTCAGCTTTTTAGTTTACCCTACCGCGAGAGGAACAGTTGGTCAAACAATCAAGGTAGCGGAGCACGAATTTGAAGTGGTGCAATCCCTAATACCTTGGGTCAATATTAGCAGCCGATAATAATATAGAAGAAGAAATACGCGGGCGGCTTCTCAAATCCAACAGAGCCTACTATAGTCTGTCAAAGCTCTTCAAATCCAGAAATCTCACCATAACTTCAAAACTGCTGCTGTACAGGACCATGGTCCTGCCACTACTCACATATGGATCCGAGACTTGGGTGCTTAGCAAAAGCCACTCCGACCTCTTAGCCGCGTTCGAAAGAAAAGTCTTAAGGAGAATTGTTGGCCCCATATGTGAGGAAGGACGATTCCGGAGACGGTACAATCATGAATTGTACGCAATCTACCTTGAAGCAGATATCGTGACAAAAATTAAGCTCGGTAGACTCCGGTGGGCAGGGCACCTAGCTCGCATGGGCGAAGAGGAACCTGCTCGGAAAGTTCTTTGTGGTACATTCTATGGTAGACCATGCTTGCGCTGGAGAGATGGCGTAGACCAGGACGCCCGGAGCCTTGGGGTGCGCAACTGGATGGCGGCGGCTCGAGACCGGGATGGGTGGAGTGACTTGTTGAAGGAGGCCAGGACCAGACCCCGGTTGTCGAGCCGACGATGATGATGACCGCCCGGCATTATTTTAATTTTGTCTAACTAGTTTTAAGATCGGATTTTTAATGGAATCTTCAGTTCAATTTAATTCAAAAAATATGCACGACTGGATCGCATGAACTTGCTCTTGTCGCTAACAACTGTATGTTAGCCGCACACATTCAATATGCATGACGTTATGATATTTTTAACAAGAAGGCAATAGAATCAGGGGCCGAATTATCGCATCCATTAGCGAGTAATATGTGGCTGAATTATGTGAGTTTGACATTACCGCTCACGTTATCGAGCAATCGAGTACCATAATTTGACATTTTCTTATGAGTAATCGAAAGGAATTTCATTCGATAGATGGATAGCCGACTGACAGTGTATTGGATGCGAATTGTGAAGGAAAAATGAAAGAACTATTGTTTTTATTATTGTTTCGTTTTATTTTCACTCGTTCACTGAAGCGGTAATTTGGCCCCAGGCTTTTGGCTAATTACCTATGTATGTATCTGTTAACATGATGGAAATAATTATTTAAGCGTTTTTTTCGAAGTTTGCCTTATTTCTAGGTTTAAGGTGTTTGAATTTTGTTTGAAAGCAGATAATTCAAAAAGTGCAAATGATATTATGTCTTAGTGAAAACTTTGGGGAAGATGAAGGCCAACGTCAGAGGAAACTGGTCATGTAAAGATAGAAAAAGAGGACATCTTTGAAAGTACCTACGGATGATAAGGATTACGAAGGCGGGCGGGTATATCGGGTTTTTTTCAATAAG
Organism: Leucozona laternaria; assembly: GCA_932273885.2. NCBI lineage: Eukaryota > Metazoa > Arthropoda > Insecta > Diptera > Syrphidae > Leucozona > Leucozona laternaria. The sequence goes on along the minus strand of OW026368.1, from coordinate 85,938,235 downwards.
AGCGCTACAAAATTTTTTTTAAATAAAACAAAAACAGTTTTGGATATCAATGACATTTTTTATTTCTGTGAAAGTACGTTCGATGACATTATGTATGGAACTCGATTTTTTTTGCATGGCCACCACGGGTACGCTTGCAGAAGTCCAGACACTGAACCCAATTTTCGACGGTTTTCAAGCATATTCGTACGAAGTTCATCAATCGTCGCTGGCTTGTTGGCATAGAATCATAGACATGACGTAGCCCCACATGTCCTCCAAGTCCATATCATCCAATTAGGGCCAAAAATATTCCTTTATCATTGAACGGTAGCGATCCCCATTGACAGTAACGTGCCGGTCTTGATCATCACGGAAGAAGTACGGCCCAATGACGCCGCCGCCGGCCCATAAACCACACCAAACCGTAATTTTTTCGGGATGCAATGATGACTCATGGAGTACGTGTGGATTGCTGCCTGACCAATACCGCATATTTTGTTTATTGACGAAGCCATTGAGCCAGAAATGAGCCTCATCGCTGAAGATGATTTTTCGATGAAAATCCGACTCATTTTCAAGTTGTTGCTCAGCCCAATTCACGAACATACGACGCTTCTGATGGTCAAGCGGCTTCAGTTCTTGCGTCAATTTAATCTTGTAAGGATGTCGGCCAAGATCTTTTCGCTTGAGAACGACGTGTGAGAGACACATTTGGGCTTTCTGCAACTGAAGCCTCAGCGGCAGCAATATTCTCGACACTACGGTCACTTCTTTGTCTCACTGGCACGGGAACATTTTGTACTGTACCTGTGGATTCAAATTTTTCCACTAGACGCTCAATTGTTGACCTGCTAGGACGATTATGACAACCATAAATTGGACGTAGCGCTCTTAACGTTCAGGCCACTGACTCCGAATTTCGGTAGTAACTTTTAGTAATTTCGACTCGTTGTTGGCTCGTATATCTTTCCATCATGAAATGGCAAACCTTACTTAAGAGAAATGTCAAAAGAACGGCAAGAAATATGGCGTCGTTTGCTATCCCTGTTACTCTACTTTTGTAGCGTCCCTGTTGAAAAACCCTTTACATATATCTAAGGCTTGGATAACGAAGAATAACTGTGAGAAAATACGACTTTGAAAAGCCAGCTTCGCAAAGCGCTGGTACATAATTTTCTCAACGAGTATATCTCGTAATCTCTCGAAAATCCGACTGCCGCCAGCACCAAGTATTGAAGGCCGGGGGAAACGCTGCTAAAATGACATCAAGGAAGCCACAACTGATTTTCTGGTTTACCAAGTCCACCACAAAAAAAACCCATAGTTTTATGAGTATTGTAAGAAAAAAACCCATGCAAAATGGCGCGCGCTGCAAAGAAAGACTAAGGTTTCTCGCAAGTTCCACGATCAAAAGATTGTCGCGATAGCTCGTGTGACTTGACGTCAAGTTAGCTGGACACCAAATATTTCGGAATCCGGAAGTGCGATTAATTTTTTTTATGTTGCGTAACTAATTAGCAACTAAATAGCAGCTAATTACTGCATACTTTAAATTGCGAATTATGAAAAGTGTCCTACTAACTTGATACACCTAAAAGAATCACTGGTTTTGCACTCTTTTAGCAATCTCAAGACGTTCAACAACAGGAAACGGCTCACATCGCATTAAAAAATTGAAGAATCCTATTTGTGTTAATTTATAAAATAGCTAACCATTCTTTTGTCAACTGTTTTCTTCATTAGTGTTAAATGGGTTCGACATCATTCGAACGTCGCGTCGGGACAAAGAATTGTCCCCTCAAGCTGCTGTTATATCAATGCGTCGTCGTAGCTTCGTAATAAAAAACAAAACCAACGACCCAATGCAATATAGTCTTAAAGTATACCTATAGATATCCATTATAGGCTCAAAATTAACGAGTGAGTTTGGGATAAGCTGGAGCGCATTATCTTTGTACAAACAAACAAATTTAAGTGGAATTTGCCCCAATGCACTTCATTACTCTCATCTATCAAGTCAAGCTATAATCAAACATTATCTAGCACCAAATAGCTGCACATACAGAAAAAAATAACGAAAAAAAAACCTCTCAGAATTCCTCCTTATCGGACTAATTAATTACTAATTAATTGAAACCCTCATGAAAGCACCTTAAATCGATTGGACTGGGTCATTTCATCGACACGCTTCTTCCAGTATTCTATATAAGGCTTCAGGCCAGCCAAAAAAGGGCAAACTATATAGCCGGTCGTCAGAAGCAGCATGTCATCCGTTAATGCACTTTATTTGACCGTTTTTCACAATTCTTTGGATAAGGCGATCCTATAAATACCTAGATTTGTGCCTATCATGCGACCACGACTCTGCTTAGCGCTACAAAACCCGCCCTATATCTCTGTGATGCATGTTAATTTTATGCATCTGATAGATGGGCTAGGCCTTATTTTGGATCAATCGAAAATAATCTTTATAAGCACAGACGCACGAAGTAGCGAGAGTGAGAGAGAGATAGACACATTGGGAGATATTATTTCTTTTTTTTTTAAGAAGCATGCAACCCGCACTTTTGGGTGGATATTTTATTTTTTTAATTTTTTTTTATTTTGTTAAAGTTCCGCACCTTTGGCTCTGAGTTTAACTCGTAAATCAATATTAACTGAATCTCACACAAAAGGTATCGAACCACTACCGAAGCTAATAGCATTCATTATTTTAACTAAATGACGCGTCCATGACAGACTCAGATAGTCCCATCCAGCCCCAGCACATAACTACATGAAGAAGGCGGGTGATGGCGGATGAGGGGAAACTTTTTGGTGTTAATTAATTTGATTGGATTACGGTGTCCGATGTTGAAATATCATGCAAAGATACATCGAAACTGGCGCATACTGGAAGATACTTAAGGAAATCTGCTGCGTGACACCATTTAACCAAATACGGAACACGGGAGTTAATGAACAATGCTGTCGATATAGTACTAGTAAAAACTACCTTCTTCTATATAGTAATATGCTGTTCTCAATGCTTCTTATATATACGTTCATATAGGTCTATTGAACTACACAGTCCCAAACACCTTCGTAAAGTTAGAACTTGCATTTGTGTGGAATAGGTTTAAACTATAAAGGTAGGTAATACAGAATTATAACCTATAACCATGCTGATTGCAGAATTCTTTGTTCAAAATAGATTTCAACGGCCTTTAGTCATCAAAAATTTGTGTTTCTTTTCACTTACACTCATCACTTGGCAAGTGATTTCCCTGTCAATACGCAATTTTTATTAAGTTCAGTTCAACTTTCATAAATTGTTTGACAATGTTAAGGTTTTTATAAAACAAATTCTATATATTACTGAGTTAAATTGAATTAATTAAACTGAATTGTGTAGTGCCCTCTTTTTTCTATACTCATTTGCCGCAAAAAGAAAAAAAGAACACAAAAATGTGAATCACCGTGAACCGATTATTGTGAAGTGTCTCATGACATTCAATACTAATAATACTATTGCTAAAATCTTAAAAAAAAAAAAGAAGATATATCAAAACAAAATACCAGCAGAGAGTAAAATAGTAAAAATATTTCCATTGAATTCTCATTCTGATATTCCAAATAATGTTACCTGATAATGTTTCAAGATACTCTTTTGTATTCCCTTAAAAACGAGAATTGAAAACGACAGCACTGATGTAACACATTGTATCTGCAGAGAAATGAAGAAAGAGTTCAACTTCTGGTTTGCTAAATGGTGCTACTTAAATACACAAGTATCTAGATATAGGTCCTAGGTATCTGAAAGGCTTCAATAGATTTCGGGAAATATACATACACACTTGCTATATAGGTACCTAACCTATAGTGTTTTGAATCGTGATAAAACGATTGAATTTTTTTTTTTTTTTTCAGATACTTTTGGTGTTTAAAGGTGTGGGTGGACGATGAACAACGATTATCGCCACCATTAACGTGACGGTTAGTTTGGAAACTCGAAATTAATTAAAACTATTTTGTTAACATAGTCATTATGGATTATGGTGATGAGATGAATTTTGTTCTTCTTGCTTTATTGCGGATAATGAGTATTATCTTTTTGGTTATTTGTGACATTTGAAGGATCTGTTTTATATGATAATCCATATGTGTATAGTAGGTAAGGCACCTATATATACCTATTATATTTTCAGCATTTGTTTGGTATATAATATATTATACATTAGTAGATACTCATGTGGTAATTTTTGACTTTTTTGAAAGAGAAATTCAGGCAAAGAGGACAAGAGATTTGGTTAAGTATAGTCAGCTTAGAGATTTACCTAATTTTAATATTTTTTACTTGCTCTATTGTACAAGTATTGGTTTCAGGTATAAAACAAAATTCGGAGTTGTAATCAAAACTATAACTCTACGATGATAAGTCCAAAAAGTGGGTTTCGTCATGCTATTCGTCAGAACCTAAACGGGTGGTCCGATTTGTTTCAAATTTGTTACAGAGCATTTTGCTGTTATTCTCTAGGGGGGTGAATTCGAATTTTTGTGTCAGATCATCAAGAACGAGTACATTAGCTGCCATGCAACAGTTTTAGTTTTTTTTTCAAATTATCTCAAAATCGGCTCTTACGATTTTGATTAAACTTTATGGGGCATATTCATAGTCACTTTTAAACTCTAGTTTATCTTAGACTGGGGTTTTTTCAATGTTATTTAGATAGGATAAACCCTGGTCTAAGATAAACTGGAGTTTAAAAGTGACTATGAATATGCACCTATATATTCAATGACTAAAGTATAAATATAAGAAAACTACGTTTCAGTTTATTGACAAAAAGTCCACAAAACAGAAGTAGGCATTCCACGAGAAAATGATCTTATTTTTTGCGTTATTCACGTAGGTAGAACATTTTCATGGTTTCACCGAGTTTGTTATAATTTTTGTTAGGTACCTACAAAGGATTGAAGATTATTTTGAAATAAATACTAAATAGTCTTTTATACAACTTAACAAAACAAAAACAGTCAGTTCTTTGGAATCTAAAAATCTAAGTTTTTCAAAAATCAATGTTTTTTTTTTTTAACAAGAGCCATATCACCACAAAATGAAAACTCCATCTGAAACTAACAACCATATTTGTCAAAGCAACTCACATCTGAAATATTTTAATATAAAAACGAATAATGAAAGAAGAACAAAAAAAACAGGCGGAAGCCAATGCAATAAATCATTCGATCAAAACTTATCCCCTCATTAGGGAAGGCTCTTTTGATTGCCTTTCAAAATAACAATACATCACAATCTCACATCTCATAAGGGATTAATAATCCACTGCCAGTTCTTATAGTGTTCCGGATGATATCTTCACACGTTGCGTTGGTTGGCTTGGCTTATATACGCTTCTGATGGTATAATATCCTTGATTCAACTACAACTAGCTTGCTTGGCCTGCATTTTTTGTGCGTTGAATCTCACACCAAATGCCGGCTTCTTAATTTAAAAAAAAATAGCAGCAAAACAACCAACAAGCCAAAATCCACATCACTATCATTGTACTGTAATCATCGCTCCTGAGATTGCTTCTTCTTCTTCTTCTTCTTGCGGACTATTAAGACAGCTGAGACCGTTGACAACGACAACGACAACGACGACGACGCACGTGAAGAAGACGAACAAGTCAGTTGGTAAAAAAAAAAAAACAGGCAGGTATCAGGTGGCTGATGGGGAGTTTTGTATAATGGTTCGCAGTGACTCAGGTGGAAAATGTCGTTGAAGCCAACAGTGATATATGACCTTCTTTGATGATGGATTCCTTTATTCTTCCTTCATTTCCCTTCCGACTTCCTCCGATGCGGGACGCATCCATCTCTCGAAAACGTCTTCGTCTTCGTATAATCGTCAACGAATACCAAGACGAAGACGACAACGATGGCATTTATAGTTATGTGACAGTGAATGGCTTTCTGCGCTAACAATGGTCATCGTCATTCTTCTTTGCCATATTAGGATAGCAAGTTGACTTGATTTGTGGCGCATTGTTGTAGTCTCTACGCTAGGAACAATGCGATTCAAGCTTTTTCTATTATATTTTTTTTTTTTAATATTATGTTTTGCCAAGTGCGGAAGTTTATTTTTCCACAACGCATCACACATATTAAAAAGGGTGTTTTGATATCAAGTTGCATATACCTAGGTATATTTGTAAAATAAGTTTATGGGATAGGTTTCAACTTTTCAAAAAGAAGATCAGGATTTGATTACCTATATACACTTCTCTAAACGTTAAGTAATGATCCTGAGATGAATCTGATTTTTGATCCGCAACAATGCGATGTGCTGGCTGAAGTATTTTCCGGTATGCCAGTAAGAAAGATTTCCTTATGATTTCCTTATTTGTAGAGTAAGGCTAGGCGCGCACATGCAACTAAACAGTTTGGTTCCGATTTTGAGCACTATGGGATTATATGAGAGTCCGCGCACATAAACCGGCGGACTCTCATATAATCCCGAGTGCTCAAAATCGAAACCAAACTGTTTAGTTGCATGTGCGCGCCTGGCCTTACTCTACAAATAAGGGCGGCATGTAAGGTCCAATCGTATTTTTGCAAATAAAAAAAAACAGAAAATACCTACCTACTATAAGTTCTTGCAAAGCTAATTATTTTTAAATCAGCCTTGTCTTTTTGTTTTAATAAATAAGTCACTTTCACAATCAAAATGAATTCACAGAAAAAAAATATGCACAACTTGATCGCACGAACTTGCTGTTGTGGTTTAATATTGTGTGTAACCTCACATCGAAGATGCATGAGGTTAATATTAAAAGAGTCAAAAGCACTAAACAATTGATTTTTTGTTTGATTTTTTTTTGTTTCTAAAAAAAAATGTTTTTAAAAATTCTTAAATGCATTATTGTTAAAACTATTGAGAAGCATCCGATTGCAAAATTATATCAAAATCGGTCCAACCATGGCAAAGATATATGCGAATAACCCAAAAATAAGACCATTTTCTCAAAAAACCTGGAACTCCTAATTCCGTAATGTGATTTTTTTGAGAAAAACCTGAAATTCAGTTTTTTTACAATTGACTTGGTTATAACAGGTACGAAGTTTAATTAAAATCGTTAGAGCCGTTTTTCATAAAATTTGAAGAAACCAAAATATTTGTATGGCAGCTACCCGTTCTGGATTAGCTAAGATCAAAATTCGAATATTCCCTCTAGGAAAACACATAAAAATGCTCTATAGCAAATTTCATGCAAATCGGTCTACCCGTTTGGGCTCTAGCTCAAATTGCAGTGGACGCACCGACGCACAGACGTATACAGACGCACAGACGCACTATACAGACGCACAGACCTACGAAAGGCATGAAGAAACCCACTTTTTCGGACTTCTCGATTATCGTAGTGTTAGTTTTGATTATAACCTAACTTATAGCTAACAAAAGAAAAACATGTAGGTACATACTTCCAAAAAAAAATAATTATCAACGACCCCAATTTTAGAAAACTTTACAAAACTCACAAATGCGTTCTTATTGGTGGTTGAAATTGATCTAAAGGGTCCGCCAAATAACTTATTTTTTTTTGAAAATGGCGCAAAACATCGAGTGTAGCTTCGGCTGTGTGGCACGTAGCGCCGCGCCGTCCTGTTGAAACCAAATGTTGCCAATATCCTCCTCTTCAATGTGAACAAAAATTCGTTCAACATGGCCCGATAACGATCGCCATTGACTGTAACGGCCACTCCTTGCTCATTTTCGAAAAATGGCCCAATTATCCCTCTGGACCAAAATCCGCACCAAACAGTGACTCGTTTTGGGTGTATCGGCTTTTCAATGTATGCGTGCGGGTTTTGTGTGCCCCAAATGCGACAATTTTGCTTGTTTACTACCCGCCAAGATCAAAATGAGCTTCATCTGAAAAGATGATTTTTTTTTTGGCAAAATCGGCATCTTCTCTAAGTCGATCGCAGGCCCACTTAGCGAAGCGTATACACAACCATATTCATTCAGCGGAAGGATAAAACTAATTATCTGTCAAATCAGACATGAGCTAAGTGTTACCATTCACGAAATAAGCACTAGTTGAAAAAAAAAACGTTAGATGGCGGACCCTTTATAATTGTTATTTTATTTCAATTTTTTCACTAATAATTCACTTGAATAATAGCCAAATATTTTGAACAAAAAATTGGCTTATACCAAAATAGTCAAAATTGTAGATCCAAAAAAATATATCCATTACATTCATGACTCATGAGGTTTTGTCTTGTACAAGGTGGTGGCAAAAGTATTGTCATAATTTGAATATGCCATTATGTTTACAGTTGGTCAAACAATCAAGGTAGCGGAGCACGAATTTGAAGTGGTGCAATCCTTTAAATACCTTGGGTCAATAGTAGCAGCCGATAACAATATAGAAGAAGAAATACGCGGGCGGCTTCTCAAATCCAACAGAGCCTACTATAGTCTGTCAAAGCTCTTCAAATCCAGAAATCTCACCATAACTTCAAAACTGCTGCTGTACAGGACCATGGTCCTGCCACTACTCACATATGGATCGGAGACTTAGGTGCTTAGCAAAAGGCACTCCGACCTCTTAGCCGCATTCGAGAGAAAAGTCTTAAGGAGAATTGTTGGCCCTATTTGTGAGGAAGGACGATTCCGGAGACGGTACAATCATGAATTGTACGCAATCTACCTTGAAGCAGATATCGTGACAAAAATTAAGCTCGGTAGACTCCGGTGGGCAGGGCACCTAGCTCGCATGAGCGAAGAGGAACCTGCTCGGAAAGTTCTTTGTGGTACATTCTATGGTAGACGACAGCGTGGTAGACCATGCTTGCGCTGGAGAGATGGCGTAGACCAGGACGCCCGGAGCCTTGGGGTGCGCAACTGGATGGCGGCGGCTCGAGACCGGGATGGGTGGAGAGACTTGTTGAAGGAGGCCAGGACCGGACCCCGGTTGTCGAGCCGACGATGATGATGATTATGTTTACAAATGGTATCAAATATGTACAGACGAGAGACGAATGTTTGACTCACACAGCTCGATTTTGAAACACTAACTTATAACATTACTTTTGCAACACCTTATAGGTATTTAACAAAAATACCAGCATTATTTTATTTCTTATAGAAATGTACATACTACACTATAGTTCATTTCAATCAAAATTAACTATTCAATTCTGTTCCCACTGATTGTAAACTTTAAGGAAATTAGCGCAAAATTTTTAACAGTTAATAACTTACTTTTAAGCTTTTTACTAAAATGTTCTTAGTTTTAAAGACTTAAACAGTGACATTTCGTGAAAAAAAAGTAGTCAAACATACCTTTTTCACATTTTTCATTGTCAAAAAGTGACATAAATGGAGTTAGTATGATACTTAAACGATAAAAAAGCCATATTTTCTGATTTTAACTTCCATAAAATGTTAAAAAGATAATTCTAACTCGTTTAAAATTTGGAAAATCCTCTCTTTATCCTAGCATCATACTAAAACTGCTTTAACATCGTACTAAATCGTCTAAAATTTTGCTCCAGTATTTTTTGTCCACTGTTATTCCCTACTATCAAAATAGAACAAAGTACATAACATAGCAACTAATTTATTATATTTGTTTTAGCATAACACTCTTTTTCGAAGACACCCTGTTTAAAAATTCTCTTTTATTTATCTCTTAAGCTAATTTAAAATACACATTTATGTAGAGTAGATACAATTTTCAATTTTATACTGCACGATGCGAACGAATATTGTTCTGTTTTTTTTTTCCCGGTGGAAGCATCGATTTTATCTGAAAGATTAATTTCACCTATTTTTTGTTGTTGTCAGTATATCAGTTGTCTATATCACTAATGGATGCCAAGTGTTTGATGCTTTTTCGATTCTCTTGCTGCTTCACTACTTCTTCACTCGCGCCCGCCCTTCTCTTCACAATTTCTGATTCTATTCTTCTCGTGTCGATGTCGTCGAGTCGAAACCAAATCGAAATGTTTTCATATCAAATTTTTTCACTTAACTTTATTATCATATCACTTAACGGACGCTTTGATATCATTTACTTTATTACAGTACACGTGGTGATTTTGATAACAAAAAATAGGGAAAAAAAATAAAAGAAAAAGATTTCAACTGGCAAGTAAATGTTCATAAATAATTCAGATTCTTACACCCATCATCAGGCCCGTGCGGCTTTATTTTCGTTCCGCTTTTCTGATGTCAGCTTATTATCCGTTTGTTTTTTTCTCTTTTGTATACATAAATTCGTACGTGATTATGATGATGACGGCCATTGACTGCGAATGCGGGGACGGGACAGAGATGTGGGGGGGGGGGGAAATAAAGTATATGGGAGTCTCTTCTCTACTATAACTGGCAGCGCAGCAAGTCAGAACTCCTCGCGTCCTTGCGTCATCATCTGTCACTTGCTATGCAAACAGGTTCAATGATTTTGCAATCATCATCAATTTTATCAAGAGCGTAAAATTTAATAAAAATATTCACGCACCAAAATATTGTGATAAAAAATCATGTTCAAGATCGAGATATACTCCGCACTCGTACTAGTATATGTATGTACTGCATAAGGAGGATAATGGCTAAAGATATTGAGGGGAGTCTTCTTGTCTGTTGTTCTATGCAAACAATTATAGTAGTGTCGATGTCAATGCGTGGGGATTGGACCGTTCGTTTGGCGATGCTGATGAAGACGATATTGGTTGTGGTTCTGCTGTTTGTGGCTAATAATAATAAAAAAAAAAGAAAAAAAGAAAAAGAATATGAATAAGAAGAAACTGGAAGTTGGATGAAGTATCCTTGGCCGTAAAAACGATATTAAAAGTCTTTTATGTTAGAACTTTATGTGGAAGCTAAATTATTCTTATAGTATAGTTATAGCTTTTGGCTTCTTATATTGGTATTGTTCTTTCAAACAAAACTAATGCATGAAACTGAAATTAATAAAGATAGAATAATTATTATTTTTTTTTCAATAACAGAAAAGATAGGTAGGTACCTATACCTACTTGTAATTACCTCATTAAAATTTTAATTGAATATAAATAAAATGTTAAATATACATAGATACAGATATAGACACATTCCGTTAAAATTTAACAGTAGATATACCTACCTAACATAATGATGAAAATAAAATAGATGGATAGATAGAAATTTCCTATATAGACAGACACTTTATCATTCTAAAAAGCTTTTTTATTTTATTGGCCATTATCAAAAATAATGCCTTTTAGGGTAACTTATTATAAACCGTATAGGTAGACACGCACGCAGAGCGCAATCTAATCAGAACACCAGGTAATCTCTTTTATAAAGAATGTCCCCATTTTGTGGCATACGCGTGCGTTGTATCCATATCATCCATTTCAGGCCACGAGAAGTTGCGACTTGCGACTATCGATCATTAGTGCTTCCCGTTGACGGTTATGGCAATTCCAGTTTCGTTTTGCTACAAATATGCACGGTTGCTGTTGTTCGACTTTAGTCGCATTTTTACCTCTTTTTTGCCCAAGGCGACCATAATACAACTTTTTTAAAAACTTGCTTTTTTGAAACATTTTTGAAAACTTTGTGTCTTTTCTGACCCTATCTCTAGAAAATTGGATGATCTAGTTGTTGTTCCCTTTTTGTGGAATAAAATTCAATCTTTGATTCAAATATTAGCTCATAACAGCAAGCAATGTTATTGCACAATGATCATACAGCTGAACTTAGAAAATTTAGACAATTCATATCCATTTGGGAATGGATTGATTTTCACTTGCTTTAAAAGGCAAGTATTGGTTTCGTACGAACACTACGAAAATCGAGAAGTTGAACAAACAAGGTGGGTTTCGTTATGGCGTCCGACGCGGTCTCATCCGTGCATCTGTCTGTGCGTCGGCGTGCGTCGGTGCGTCTGTTCGTCCACTATAATTTGAAAAGGGTTCTCCGATTTGCATAAAATTTGGTACATTTCGTTTTTAATTGATTCCCTATTTTAGTCTATCTAAATAGAATGTGTAGCTGCCATACAAAAATTTTGTTTTTTTTTTCAAATTTTCTTTAAAACAGCTATAACGATTTTGATTAAACTTCGTACCTGAAATAACAAAAGTAAGGTGCCAGTAATAGCTTTCATTAAAACTCATCATTGAAAATTTAAAGGTTCGGTTTTGAGGGTATTAAAAAGCAAAATCAGTTTATATTTATACTGATGCCAATATATATGACTTAATTATTGATTCTTGCCAAAAAAAAAATGTTCGTTTTAGTCACACCGTCCACATAAAATGAATTTTATTATTTCAATGATTGAACTATATTACCAATGATCATTTTAAAAATTTAAGGTCATTTTAGGGCAAAGTTTGGACCCGAATCAATTTTTTTTTTTACAAAAATTTTAATTTAAGCCATGAATACAAATAATTTATGATTTTACTTTCTAAATGTCTCAATATTAGTAATTAAAGTTCTTAATGATTGTTTTCAATTAAAGCTATAATTTGGACCTAGTTGTAAGAAAAGTGCTTTTAAGGTTTTTATCAAAAAATTCACATAACGCAAATAGGTACTACAAGTTTTTTTTTTGACAAAATGGTTTTCTTTTTGGGTTATTCACGTATATCTGTTCCATGAATGGACCGATTTTGTTGTAACTTTTGCGATCTGATGCTTAGTTCAAACAATATTGCATTTAAAAATTTTGAAAAAAAAAATCAAAGAATTAAATTCATTTTTGTGTTACTTTTGACTTTTTAACATTTTATCGTTAAAGATAGGCATATCATTGTATCAGGTGGGTTTTTTTTTTACTCACTTGTCCTATGACAAAAAACGCCATGAATAGCAGTTATAATACTTCGTTTTCTAAGCGGAGAGGTTTATTGCCATTAAGATTAACTAAGCGGAATTTTGGTTGTTTTTTACATTGGAAGTTATTTTTTAACCGGGTATGTACTTGCACAAGAAAACAATACCTATTATTGAGCTATTAATATTTATCTTCACGGTGTGTCTGCATTATAGTTGTTTACCACAAGAACAAGTTCGTGCGATTCCGTGGTGTGTATATTTTTTTTGTTTAAATTATGGGCATGGGCACCCTATTTAATACAGCAACAATTTTGGTTCAGCGAATGGCTTGATTTAGCATTAGATTGTGGGGTGGATCTCAACTTTAACTTTGAAGATAACAGGTTGGTGGAAAAGCTAGAATCAGGTACCTATATGGAAGAGCTAATTGTATCGAACAATATACTGTCACCTAAACCACAAATTCTTCAGCTATGATCTTAGAGTTGATGAAATATAATATCCATGATGGTTCGATTACGATAGAAAGATTTTCTAGCTGTTGATGAAGTAGGTAGAAACTGTTTCAGTTCTGCAAAGTTGCCTTAAGATATCGCAACAGAATAATCAAACTTTTTTTATGCAGTTTGGTTATGCTTTTTTTTTTTGTTATAAAGAAATATGTAATAAAAAAAAAATTGTCAATTCACAAAATAAATGAAAAGAGTTTATTTAAAAATTAAGGTTTATTATATTATAGGTGCATCAGTGCTCTCAATAAGACTCGCGGAATTAAGACTGTCGGTCTAAATTCTCAAAATAAAAGGTAGCTACACTCGCGGGTTTTCTTTACTTTTTGATTTGGCAACAAAAGCTGCGGGCTTTAATTACTTTTTTTAGTGGGTTTTTATTTCAATTATAAATGGAAACAATTTAAAAAAATTAAAAATCTGGTTTTCCACCATTTACAAATATTTGTATTTATGTTTCCAAAATGTGTTTTATGAAAAATAAAAAAATTCTTTTAGGAAAAAAAATAATCATATTTTGAGGTTAAAAATAATAATAAGCAAATTGTTTACGGAAAATTCGGGTAAAAAAATCGGCTAAAAAACAATTTGACTAAAAACAATTCGATGGAAATATTGTAAAAATAATTCAAAACAAAATCTATTAATTCAATATAACAATTTGCTCGAAACATTGAGGTTTCTTTAAATCCAAAAAAACTTTGCATATATAACCAACCTCGCACCTACTCCAAATCCTATAGTGAATCCAAGCAGGGGGGCTGCGGGGAGGCAGCATGCCCTCCCATACCTACCTGACTATTTATATGCCGTAAGCTTTATATTTTTGTCTTATTATAGAATTTATCTGTTATAGTTATAGAGTTTCTTATTTTAAATTTTAATTTATGTTTGTCAAACTGTTTAAAGTCAAATTGTTTTAGTCGAATTGTCTTATTCGATTTTTCTATTAATGCCAATTCAGAAAGGCAATAACTAGAGCGGGTCTTAATGCTTTTTTGCTGTGGGTATTATTGCCATTTCAAAAAGGAAAGTAAGCCCGCGGGTGTAGTTTCCTTTAATTTTGGGAGTTAAGACCCGCGGGCCTTATGACCGAATAAAAATCAATCTAATCTAGTTCCAATTTTTTTTTAACCGTGAAGTTAGCACCTCTATTTTCATTCTTTCTAAAATATCAAAAACAAGATGCTCCCATATTTATGTAATTGCAATTTTTTTTTTTACGCCCGAAAAAATAGCAATGTTATATTGTTTTTAATCCTTCGACACATAACAGCACAAATAGAGTACATTAACTTACAATGTACTTTTTTTAGAAAATCGAAAATGTCAGTGCTAACTTCATGCACATTGGAGCAAAATTTTAAACATTTAGAACCTACTCTGAATCATTTTTAAATAGGACGCCGACTCTAAAAATGAGTGAGAGTCGACTCTTTGATAATTTTAAACGATATAAAGTAAACTTTAACTTTAACGCTAAAGCAGTCTTCTAACTTCAAAAGCAGCAAAATGCTTCTCTATCTTTTTTAAAGTATACTTTATCCATTCAACGTTTGTAATTTCATAAGAAAAATTTAAAGAAAAATGTTTGATGAAGCTTTTAAGCATGTAAATCAACAATCACGAAAACTGACTTATCATTAATTTATGGTGCATGCACCCAGTAACCATTACCACGACAAAACAACACCATCTCCACCCTCCGATTGAAGAGACTACGACACAAAAGAATATATACAATACATACTTGTATTCGGTCGACCGCCCCAACAAAAACAAAAAAAAATGTGGTACATAGTGTTGGACTACCATTTCGCGGCAAATCATTTTCTGCTCACAAAATCATCTTATCTGAAAAGGTGAAATAGCTAAAGGGGAGTTAAAAAAAAAGAAAAAAATTACAAAAAAAAATAATTTTCGAAGGGGACACCCGGATTTGAACCGGGGACCTCTCGATCTGCAGTCGAATGCTCTACCAAAAATCATAACAAAACCCTACAAATGCGCTTAAAACCCTAGAAATGCGCTTAAAACACTTCTTTAGTTAGAAGAGTTGTTTAAAGTGTTTAAAATTAAGAAAAGGTTAGACAAGGGCTCGCAACTAAACGACTGCGTTTACTAGAGTCGGTTTTATTCCTTAAACGAGGACTGTTTACAAATGTGCGCCATTGTTTTTATTTGCCTATAATATTGGATCTGGTTATGCAATAAACCTACATGTGGTGCGACCAAACACACGAAAAAAATTGTGTGAGTGCCGGGACTCACGGTTAATATGTGTAAACATCAACGTGCGCGGATCCAAAACGGACTTGTTTTTGCTTGAGGGGGATCTTAAGATTTTTTTCACTGAACGCACTGATCCTAGTATGCAGATCGTAACGTTGCACACCGTAACGTTGCACGACGTAACGTTGCACACGAACGTTCACGTTTTTTTTCACTCTATACCACCAGCATAGATGTTTACACATCAAAAAATGTAAGTGTTACGGGATAGCTATTTTGAACATCTTGAACTTTTCTTAAAGATATTCAAACATATATACTCAACCCAACTACAATACGTTTCTAATCCTCTTTTATTACATAAAAATAGTTTTAAAAAATTGCTTCTATTAAACAAAAACAATATAATGTATGCGACAGCTTATTGGAACATTTTTGAAAATAGCCCATATTTATTTATACCTACATATACCTACTTATATATGTAAACACAATTTTTGTTATCTTTTTATGATCTCAAAAAATGCGTTTTCACCATAACATAAGTTCATTTTGATTTTAATCTAATTTAAAAATATATTTCTATACAACTTAGGTAAATCTCTTCATTTCTTTTTATATTTTTTTTTTTTATATTTATAACAGCACGTTTTAGAGTATAATGTGCTTTTTTATTTGACACACTTCTTGAAATAGGTACCCAAAATAATTATGAGTCCCCCATGTCGTACACAATTTTAAGTTACCTACTTCTTTGGTCATAAACAAAGTAATTTATGAATCCAAGAATGATACTTGACACCAGTCGTAATAAGCTGTAGGGGGAATCTTCAAATTGAAAAATAATCATTAAACCAAACATTAACTCAACATCTCATCCAAAAATATTAAGTTTAATATTGAAAATACCATATATACCCGCATATTTGTGTATAATGGAATAAACAAAATAAATACAAGAATCCACAAAATCCATTTCGGAAAGATACAATATTTTTATTTTCTGTGTCTTCAGATTACATACTCTTCATCAAGTGTTATTCTTGTTTTTGTTAAAATTATACGTAGCTATTCGACACTCTAAAAATAAACACCGGAATTCACTGTGTCTATAGCCCTGCAAATCCCACCAAAGGGTGGGCGAATAGTCTTAAGTGGTGTATGTAATAGTGAAGCATTCTGGGGGGAAAAAAAAACAACAACCTCAAAGCAACATCCGTTGATTGATAAATAGTGTAGCTATGTTTTTCTTTTTCTAAATTCTGGTCAATCCTCATAGCTTCAATCTGGAAATCGTTTGGTGCAGCAATCTCACATCAAATTGGATTAAGTTCGAAAATTATTTTTGATTGGTTTTTCTTTCATTTTTATTGGCTTAAGATTTTAATGAATACTTACGAGACATTTATTGCTCTTCATCTTCTGTCGGTGTTTATTTTCTTTGACGGATATGGATACGCGAGTATCTGACACCGAAAACTGAGTTTCACAAGCGTTATTCCGTATTATTTCATAATTGTACAGTGAGGTGTGGGAAATTATGAAAATATTTTTTCGATAGTTTAAACTGATGAGCGTAATACTTCCAACACTAATTGTTTTTTGAGCACTACGATAATCGAGAAGTCCGAAAAAGTGGGTTTCGTCATGCCGTCCGTCGCGTCGGTCTGTGGGTCTGTGCGTCTGTGTGTCTGTGCGTCTGTGGGTCGGTGCGTCCACTGTAATTTGAGCTAGAGCCTAAACGGGTCAACCGATTTTCATGAAATTTGGTACAGAGCATTTTTATGTGATTCCCTAGAGGGGACATTCGAATTTTTATTTTAGCTCATCTAGGACGGGTAGCTGCCATACAAATATTTTGGTTTCTTCAAATTTTCTCAAAAACGGCTGTAATGATTTTAATTAAACTTCGTACCTGTAATAATTAAGTTAATTCTAAGACAACAGCATTTCAAGTTTTTCTCAAATAATTTACATAACGGATTTAGGTATTCCACATTTTTTGAGAAAAAGGTTATATTTTTGGGTTATTCGCGTATATCTTTGCCATCGTTGGACCGATTTTATTATAATTTTGCAGTCTGATGCTTCTCAATATTTTAAACTATAATGCATTTAAAAAATTTAAAAAAAAAACATTTTTTATAAACAAGCAAAAAATCAAACAAAGAATCAATTTTGTAGTACTTTTGACCCTTTTAATATTTTCTCGTTAAATATATACATCATGCATCTTCAATGTGGGGTAACACACAGTATTTGACCACAAGAGCAAGTTCGTCCGATCAAGTCGTGCATACCGTCAAAAAAAAGGAACATTTGTGACCTAATCCAAGATTTTAATAAAAAGTGAGGCAAAAATAAGTTTTCAGTTAAAATTGATTTATTGATCTCAAGTTAACTCGGTGTTAACCCACCGAATTCGGGGATGAGCTAAGTAAGAGATAAACTGAATAACCAAAGCCTTACAACTCTCAACCATTCCTGTGGGCGAGTTATCGGCAGGAATGGAAGGGAACTTCGTCTTTCTCCGGAATCTAAACAGCTAAGGTGAGAGGTACTTTTTCATTTAAAGACATTGTGGCATATTTATAGTCACTTTTAAACTCCAGTTTATCTTAGACCTGGGTTTATCCTATCTAAATAACATTGAATAAACCCCAGTCTAAGATAAACTGGAGTTTAAAAGTGACTATGAATATGCCCCATTCTGTTAGATGATTTGCAGCTTAATCGTAAGTGACAGTAGTCCTGAAATGAACATGTTTTGAAACCCAGAATTCTGGCATACAAATCATTTTCAAGCCAATTATTGACGAAAATAATGAAATTTGGTACACTTAATGACGCTGACTTACCACTGCCAATTTTGTTTGTGTCGGCTTCCTAATTTAGGTCAGAATCAGAACATGGTACGAAGTGTGCATGGCACGAATGTGGCAGATACAGATGTACCAAATTTAGAAAAGCAAGTCTAAAATTTTGCGCAGTGCATTTTCAATGGTTTCATATTAAGTTTTTTCCTAAAAATGTGATCGATTCTGATATAAATTTGACAATTTTGAAATTTGCAAAAACTTGAAATAATATAAAATATTAATTTTTCAAATTTCATTTCGAATAAAAACAATATAGGCAGTACCACTGAACTCAACGTCATTTAATCATTAAAGTATAGTTAAATCCAAGTTAACTCATCAAATTTGGTGAGTTAAGTCAGTATTAATTGAACAGATGTCTTTGATGTTTTATCCACCGATTGTGTTTATTCTTTCCGCATGCATTCTCCACCGAAAAACTGCATCCTCATTTCACTGTGGGTTAATTTACTTTTAGAGTAAGTTTACTTTGGTTTAACTCACCACTAAAAAACTGGGCCTAAGTTTAACAAATTTCTTTTATTTTCGTCAAGAATTGGCTTGGGGATTGATTTTTGTCACTTAAATTCAACAAACAGACCACTTTGCGGAGTGATTGTCCACTGCAAAAACCATTCCACCATTAATTGAATTCGTGAAAAATTCAAGATAAAAATAATTTTTATAAATATTTTATGCACATCACTGTAAGATAATTTTAGATGAGGAAGCGATTTTATTTTTCGTTGAGATGAAAACAAACAAACTTTGTGTTGGGGAAGTATTGGATGACTTAGTTTTATCGAAACGAAAAATTCGTTTGATTTATTGCAAAAATGTTTTTGTTTTGCTTTACTTTTTATTCGCAGAACTAACTATATAAGCTATCTTCAACATTTTTGTATTTTAAATAATTTATTTATTTACGAATTTCTATAGAAAAAAATAAACGAAAATTTCCGAGGTGTATCTATGTTGGAAATTTAATAGCAACATAACCTCTTACATTCTTGATGAGAATTAAAGAAAAGAAAAACTTAATTATTCATAAATTTAGTCTCCATCCAGCTGAAGCTAATTAAGTGTTTTTTGTAGCGTTTAGAAGGATTATAGTTTTTTTAATCAAATGAGATGCATATACAATTTTTGGATTGATTTTGAAGATGAAAGTAATGAAATCCCCAGGTTAATCCAGAATAATTAGCATGGAGAAGGTGATTATCGTGGATAGATATTAGGGATTTAGTTTAGAGTAATTTTTCATTAAAAAAAAAATTAAATATTTTTTTTTTTTTAATTCAAGGGATTATTTAATTATTAACGATATTATCCTATAAAAAGTATTATATCTACTTATAAAATGTTATCCAATTTCTTTTATAAAAGAATAACTTAAAATGTAGGTACAATTAGAAACTTTTTTAATGTGTATGCTTGTTATAGAAATATCCGTTTCTTAAATAAAATTAATGTAGGATGGTGGAATCGGAGATGTCATTTACTGTTTTTTTTTTTTTCAAAGTATAAAACTCTATCATGCCAATACATTAAAAATGATTGTATGGTGGAACTAAATTTGTCTAAACGGTTTTTTTCGTTCTTTTTTCATGGGTGTTAAAGGTGATGTATCTTTATCACCTTTAACACCCAAAAAAAACTGTACCTATTATTGTCATTTCTTATTTACATTTGCTATAGAGGTTTATACTGATTGGAAGCAAAAGATTGTAAAATTATGCCTGTCTGTGTTTTTGGTTACATCCTTAAATAAAAGTAAAATTAAAAACTCAGTGTTTCCAAAACTACTACTTTTTAACTAGTATATATTTTGACAATCTTATACACAATAAAAAATTCTTATTAGCTAACATAAAGGTATCTATAACGTATAATAGCTTAAAACCCGTTAAGGAAAATTTATTTTTCTCGAAAACAAATGTTACGATTTTGCAGCACGTTATGGCTAAACCGCACGCTAAAACGCACGCTCATGAGCGGGTCGCGAGCGTGCCTTTCTTAATGAGAGCTTACCAGATACGCTTCCCAAGAGCCATAGGTGTGAGCACTTTTTTTTTGGGTCGCGCTCGCGAGCGTTGAATTTATAAACGCTCACGTCAAGAGCACTCTCATCATGTGCGATAGCAAAATCGCACACTCATGACCGTGTGAGACGAAAACAAGCCAATTTAGCGCTCGCGAGCATTTAAAAATAAAAAAATAAAAAAAGAAAACACATTAAATGTTAAACGTTACGTAAAGCGTATATTCTCGGAATTCTTATTTAACATTTTGACACCTGTCAAATCAAAAGTATTTTAATGGACCTAGAGAGCTGGGTGTGACAATAGGTTATTTCCACCTCCTAAATCCATTGGCGTACTCCGTTTTTCGATCCGCCACGCGCGCCGTACCGAAAATGTTGGCACATTTTGACACCTGTCAAACTAAAAGTGTTTGATAGTGAACCCATCAGAACGTCGGGCGTGACATCAGGTAACATCCACCTCCTTAATCCTATAGATATTGTATCAGAAAAAGGAAAACAAATTATGCTCACCTCTGCTCAAGAGCGCTTACAACCGCTCAGAACCGCCCCCGATCCCCCACGAGCCATGAGTCATATGATGTTTTTGACTATTGCTCCCGCTCTCGAGCCTTGGAACCCTGCGGACGCACGTGGGCAAAATATGAGCTGAGAGCGTTTTATGAGCGCTCGTGTGCGAGCGTTTGCGTACCCTGGTATAAAATGAGGCGCTGCACAGAAGGACAAGTGGTATGCTCTCCCGATTTTGTATTACAATTACAAGTTACAAGTATACAAACTATTTGGCTTACTATATTAACGGCAATAACGAATCGCTTAATGCTATCAGGCAGATTGAACAAATCAACCTTAAAAGTTTCATGAATAAAAGTTTCATGCAGTAAAAGTAGCTTTTTATTAAAAAAAAATTGTTTAGAAAAAAGTTGAATTGTTTGAGAAAAAAGGAATTCAAATAAGCACAGCAGCATTGTATAGGAACTTGAACTATTTTTTTTGGCTCAATTGTTGGAACATCTTTTTTAAATTAGGGTACTTAATTCGAGCTAGCTGAGACCAAACGTTTTTTTAATTCTTACGTTTTAACCATTTCTAGGAAGTGCTCTGCTAGCTTGAAACATTAGTTTTTGCCAAAAGTAGTGGAGCATTCAACTTTGTTGTTGGATACTAAATTAGCATTTAATGAGTGCCTAATGATGCCATCGAGAAAATTGTATTTTGCTCACTTTGGTCTCTTAACTATAGGGACATCAATTGTTGTCCGGTCCTTAAGAACTAAAATCATTTAAAATGCGCCAACTATACAGGGTGATTCGCATAAGGTGTGACAAAAAGCTAGAGCCTGTAGGTTAGGTCGAGACAAAAACAAAATTATATGGGATTTGGTCTGTTCTCCCCCGTTTATCCAAGAGGGCCAAATTTCTAAAAAAAATTGACTTAAAACAAAAAAGAAATTATTAAAAAGCAACGGTTACACTTACATTAAAATTATACACATTGAATTTTTAAATAAAGTTGTTTTAGAAAATAGTTTTTAAAAAATTAATTTTCAAACTCAAAATTTTTGAATAAAAAATTGAAAAAATTAGGTTCAAACTAATTTTGTTCAAAACTTTACGTCATTAAGTAGTATTTTTGTTTTTAATATTCACTGCTCTTATTAATTTTTAGTCAAACACTAAAAACCAGATGCTGATATTTCTTCTAGTTCCTTACAAAATTGAAAATAACTTAAGATCCTATTTTCAGTACGTAGCTAGTAAAGTAGATTCTATATTTGAGTATCCGTTTTTTGGTTTTGACTAAAAACTGATAAGAGCATTTAGTTTCGAAAACAAAATTAGTATTTGATTACGTAAAATTTTGAAAAAATTAGTTTGATTTTTTTTTTCAAAATTTTGAGTTTGAAAATTAATAATTTCAAAAACTATTTTCTAGAACAACTTTATTTAAAAACACAATAAAAGAAAAGACTTCTTGCCTTACAGAAAAGTATATCATAGCATTGTAAGTGTAACCGTTGATTTTAAATAAATTTTTTTTTTTGTCATTTTTTTTTAGAAAAGTACCCCTCCTGGCTAGACGGGGGGAATTATACCCCTCTCCCACACGATTTTTTCTTGCCTCAACACCTTATGCGAATCACCCTGGATAGATACGAATCATGAGCGTGAACGCGTGAAGTTAGCACTGACATTTTTGATTTTCGTGAAAAAAAAAATTGTTCTGCATTGGCCCCGACCTGGGCGGCCATGTAGGTGCACAAAAATTCATAAATTAACAAAATTTACAGATACAATTTTTTTTTTCAAATTTACTATTTTGTAAAAAAATAAAGTTGTGCTGTTTTATGCTCAGTATGTGCTGCTAAAAGCCGAAGATATAAAATAAAAAATATGCACGACTGGGTCGCGCGAACTTATTGTTGGGTATTAGAATAATTTTTGACAAAACTCTTCTAGAAAAAGTTAAAAAAACCTGCTATTTACCAAGCTTAGTAAAAATCGACAGAGTCGTTTTTGAAATATTGAAAATTGAAAATTGAATTGAAAAAATAGTTTTTTTGATAATTTTGGTACACAATATTATTTAGAATATGTCAATAATTCTTCATAAAAAAATTGATCAGAATCAGTTTAACCGTTTTCGAGAAAAGCGAAAATCAAAAAAATGGTTCTTTGGGAGGTACCATTAATAACCAATTTCGGGAACCATTTTTTTTATTAAACGGCAACTTATAACTTTTTTAATTTATTAAGTTCTTAAAAACAAATTCGGTAGCGCTGGTTGTCATAAATATAAGTTTTTCCTTTTTGGCCAAGAAATTTTGTATGACAGCTACTGTTAGTTTTGGTGCTAAAAAAAAGAGAAAAAAACGGGTGGAAGGAATGTCCAAAAAACGGTAGGTACCGAGTTTAAAGAAAATCGACGCATCCGTTTAGGCTGTAGTCGAACCGACAGACAGACAGACAGACAGACGGACGTTTTTGCGAGACCCACTTTTTTCATCTTCACTATCATCGTAATGTCAAGTTTGATCAAAATCTCGAGTTCGAATTTGTGTACGAATGCATAACTTGCCATATAGTCCCTATATTCGCAAGTAAAAATTGTATATTTGTGACATTTACGGCAGTTAATTAATGTTGCTGTAAAAGTTGCAAATTTACAATTTTTTATTTTATATCTTCGGCTTTTAGCAGCACATACTGAGCACAAAACAGCACATCTCTAATTTTTTTTTTTTTTGGAAATTGTAATTTTGCAAAAAAATTACATCTATAAAATTTGCTATTTTATTTAAAATATTTACGGAACAAGGCAGCACAAGTTGAATAAAATTTAATTTTATTGAAAATCGAAGATGGCGGTGCTAACTTCACGCTTAAAAATGGCTTCCCTCTATAAAAACCATTGAACCATGAAATAATAATAGTAAACTATGCATACTTTTTATAAAAACTGAAAAATTCATTTCTGTAATTAGTAAAGCAAGTAACTATTCTTATTTAAAAAAAAATTAACCCTTAAGAACCTAATAAATTGTAAGAAATTCATCAACTTCCGCAGCTAATTTTATGTTAATGCATATAAATAGAGACCTAGCACTATTTAATTGGACTTGTTGAATTATTGATTCAAAATAGCTTTTAACGGCCTTTAGTCCATAAAAAATGGCGTTTCGTCCCGGCGATCTCACTTGGACTCATCAGTTGACTAGTTGACGCCAATTTTTATGGACTAAAGGCCGTTAAAAGCTATTTTGAATCAATAATTCAACAAGTCCAATTAAATAGTGCTAAGTCTTCTACTTGGCTGATGTATTTCAGTAGTATATAGAATTTGTATTATAAAAACCTTCATATAAAAACAAAGCCTGGCCCTGGGCAAAATTTCCAGCTTAATGATTAAGAATTTTAATCTTGTTGGATATAGTTCACATTGGATTTTTGTCAAAAAGTTCATGTAAGTTGAACTGAACTTAATAAAAATTGCGTATTGACAAGGCACTCACTAGTCAACTGATGAGTCCAAGTGAGATCGCCGGGACGAAACGCCAATTTTTATGGACTAAAGGCCGTTAAAAGCTATTTTGAATCTATAAATAGAGACCGATATTGCGCTATTATACGAGTATCTACCTTATTCATTTTCTCTTTCTCATAGATAGTTTTGATTAAAATCTCAAATGAAATACCCACCATTTACTAATGCCCATAGTACCTCACCGCAATTCGCACTTAAAATTGGAATAGATTGCTATATAAACTGCTGTAACCTTATTTTCTTTAAAACACAAATTAATAATGCTGCATTACGGAATAATATTTTCACACCTAATTTCGTGATTCAAATATGATTTGCAAACAAAACAAACACAGTTCCCATTGATCGCACCAAAACACAGATGGATGTGAATAATAATTTAAAAATTTAAAAAACAAGTGATTCCCAAAGAAAATTGCGCAAAACGTGCTTCTATGAGTAGAAAAAAAAAATAAAAACACAGATGACAATCTGTCAAAACAGAAATGAAAAATTATCAAGTGACTCAACTCGAAATAAAAAAAAAAAAAAAGAAAAATCACCATCACACCAGACAAGGCTGAGAGTTCTTTGAGTTCATCTAACTTGTGGTTGATGTATAGCGATGTAGGCCTCTTCTAACAATGGAAGCGCACATTACCATAAAAGCGAGAAGAATTATTTTTTTTCACTTTGAAGCCATTGCCTCTATGTATCTCTGAATCCGGCCAACTTAACGACAAAGACCTCCAAACACGGGAAAACATAATTTTTAATGAAACGAGAACCATACAAAGTACATCAGCAAGCATGCAACATACAACACTTACAACAGCAAAAAGAAAAAGATCAACACAACTTCTCTGTTTGTATTACAAGTGCATAAGATCTTAAAGAGGGCTCTTGACTGGCCTGTAGGTATACTCATAGTCGTATCTGGTCACGATCCAACATCCAACCAGAGTGAGTATTATCTTCCTTTTTGAAATGTCGAGTCGATGGGATTCGTGTGATCTACATAAAGAAGAAGAGCAAACTACACCAGCTCGAAGAACCCGAACCCAGCTCCAGCATAAGGAACAAGGTTATTCGCCCATTAGATGGATTCAAACTCATGGTCGTTGTTGACCATCAACACGACTTACTTGACAGGTTCTATTGTTGCTTTACAAGCCATAATGATGCCAAGAATGACAAACATAAATTGCATACCAATGGATGCCCATAAATGGGGTAAGTAATGCAGCTAATTAACAAGCTATATATAATAAGAAAGAAACTGGATCGATTGACGGATGATGGTGGTTACATGGGAATTTTGTTGTTTCCAGCATTAAAAATCCTCAATACTCAGGAATGCAAGGAAACGCTATGGGCTAGGCAGACGATACAATATATGGAACGTTAACCTGCTTAACTTATAATTATACCTGAGCTTGTTGTCAATTCAATTAACTTAAGGTAGATCTTAGTAAAAATCTCTGAAAGAAATAATCAACTTTTAAAATTTATATTTTACTAGCTGTTGCCAGCCCGCTTTGCTGGGCGTAAATCTAAGTTTTAAAATTTTGTAGTCAATATTTAATTGCGATTTGATATACATAATTTCATTTCCACCCAATTCATTTCAGCCTGAACGCATGGGTTAATTTTTTAGTTGGTTCTTAGCTTTGTGCAATCCCCGGCCTCCTTTTTTCTTTAGCAGGAAATATAACAATACCTGCCGTACTCAGAAAATTTATTGTTTTACACACATAAGAGTCCTCTCGAGGGACTTCAAACTTTCCCATATCTGTGGTTTTCTGTTCGAGAAATTTCGAAGGACAGAGATAAACAGTTCAGCAAAATGTTATTCTGAGAGTAAAAGAAGAAGGCAAATATAGTGGTGAGCTTGTCATTCAGATTAGTTATTACGGAATCGGAATACTGTGAATTTAATCGTTGCTCTTCTGTCTGTGAGTTTCGATGCAAAAAATAAAGGACCGGACCTATGCACAACTCACAGGCTGAAATTTCAAGGAAGAATTCGAAGAAAAGCCACGACGCAAAAGTAGTCGTGTAATGAAATTTTCCATTGTTACTTTCAGATTTCAATTTAAAAATTGATTTTTTGCGTGGCGAATGGAATAGGATGCTGTGTCAATATTTCAAAAAATCTTCATCCCTGGATGCATTTTAGAAGAGAAAAAATGAGTTGGATGAAGTTACCGAATTATTATGAACGATTATTACTCACATATTTTGGGCACAATTTACACAACCGAAATAAATTAACCAAATAAAAAAAAGGCCTTCGAAACTGACTGTTGTAAATTATGAAAAGGTAAAAACGCCAAAATAAGCATTTTGACAAATCCAAATGAAAATAAATTGATTTATTTTACCAATCGGAAACTCCATAAGAATCCATCATTTATAATTTTTGAATTAAATTTGTTTTTAAAGAAAACAATTCAAACAATAAACTGACAGGCAAATAAATAATTGACGTTTTGCAAACTCCAAGTTGGGGCAGTTTAATTTTTCCTGTAAAAGTACGTTCGATGCCATTATGTATGAAACTCGATTTCTTTTGCATGGCCACCACGGGCACGTTTGCAGAAGTCCAGACGCTGAACCCAATTTTCGACGGTTTACAAGCATAAATCGGCCGATACTGCTGCAATTTCACGTTAGATATTCGTACGAAGTTCATCAATCGTCCCTGGCTTGTTGGCATAGACCATAGACTTGACGTAGCCTCACAGGAAATGGTCTTACGGCGTCAAATCGCACGACCGAGGCGGCCAAGCGACTGGACCATTTCGTGAGATAACACGTTCTCGAAACTTGGTTTCCAATAAATTGATTGTGACATAATTTCCACATAATTTCTGTGGAAAAAATGTTCTTAATTTCAATTTTTTTTTTTTAATTTTGACCGTTAAATACACTTATGGGTATAACGTATTATTTAAGAGTTACAAATTTGTATTTCAAGAATAAGCTGTTACTTTCTTAATTATCTAGTGATCTTCACGTTGTAGGTATGTAATTACATATGTCTTGGCAATTTATATTAGAAACTGTCTAAAGGCACGTAGTTTCGCGTACGCGAAATTTGTTCTCATACCTATATATACAGTGAGGGTTCTTTAAATCCAAAAAAACTGCATATAACCAACCTTGCACCTACCCCAAATCCTATAGTGAAGCCAAGCAGGGGGGTTGCAGGGGGGCAGCATGCCCCCCGAAACATACCTCCCTGTTTAGGTATGAGAATCTGGTATGAGAACTTATTTCGCGTACGCGAAACTACGTGCCTTTAGACAGACTTTTTATATTATTCTTCCAGTTAGAAAGTTCTTGAGATACCTAGGTAGTGAAGAGTAAAATTCGAAAGTACCTAAAACACGAATCCTACATGGCTACTTATTTGAAAACGACTCCAATCAAGGAAACCAAACAAACATAAACCAACTCAAATTAGTAGTTCCCATCGATCGCAACGATTCTTAATATCACACAAAAAAAAACCCAGTCTTTTAAGCCTCATCCGAAGGAAAAAAGCCACCAATCAAGCCCTGGAACAAGTACCTATACCTACTTATCTTTTTCTATGTGCATAGATCACCTGCCTTTACTGATCTACCTGATCGATTGTGGTAGTTCGACGACGAAGAAGAAGAAATTCTCCGTTTGCCAATAATTCCCATCCATGGTTTTGGTTTTAGTTTTTGTTTTTGTTTTTTTGTTTTTGTGTTGAGAATAATCGCCACCGCCGCCGTCACTACCGCCACCACATCAATGTTCTTTCTTTTGCTGTGTAGATTTACTTCCAATTCGAATTGCAAGTCGTGATTCTAGATGTTCTCACGAGCCCCGGTTAAATGGACCTGTTTACATGAGAACCAATACAAAGCCTTGTGACGACTTCAACTACTACCATCGGACGACAAAGTACCTACAACAAATAATACAGACAAAAAAAAAAAAAAAACAACGATACGACTCCGATCCAACAAATAACGACTACTAGACGGTCGTTGTATAGACAGATAGAACCATGGACACCGTCGAAGGGTCTCTAACGTGGTAAAGGTCGTTAATGTAATCTTCCGTGATTAACACAATTGCCTCAATTTGTAGCTAGATTTGATTTTTTGCTATTGCGGGCGGCTATACAGGGAATAATGCTGTAGGTATACCTAGGAACTTTAAAAAATCAAAAAAACAGCAAAACTCTTGATGCTATTTGCATTTAGATAAGATTATGCATCAGATACAAAGATACTCATTTACTTACGAAATGCCACAAGATCCGAAGACCTCTCCCTCTTAAGACCTTTACAGATGTTGTTAATCCTTTAATTAAAGCCTAGTAGATAATGTAATCCAATCTGAGAATGAATAAACACTTAATTGCACTGCTTTTTTTAATTATTGCAAAGGGATATAGGTATACACTTTTTTATTTTTATTGAAAATGCGCACAAATCACAAGACCAAAGGAAAACTCATGAGATATACGCTGGGGGCAATCTCTTGCGCAAGGGATTACCGTACGAGTATACCCCGAAATAGATCAGTAGCACGTTTTATTTATTTATTTTGTATTTGTAATGAAAGGAATACACAGGAACGTGTCGTCTGCTCGTCCGCGGTCGATTCGCCGGTTTTGTTATTTATTTATCTCGACTCGATCTCGATCTCGACAGAATCAAAACAAAACACAAAAAAGAAAATATTTAAAAGGAACATTCCGTTAATATTCTGAACTGATCAGACAACCACACGCCGCGTTTGTTTATACACAACTGATTGGAAGATCGCGTCGCAGTTGTTCGCAGCCGGCAAAATGTGTTTGGTACACCATACACCATACACTATACACATCGAGTGGAGAGGTTGGAGCTTAGAGCCTGGCGCATGGAGGAATGTTTCGGCTTTGGGGTTTTGTGGCTGCGGCTGCGCTAGGGGGATAGCGATGCTATGCGATGGAGTCTGGGGAGTCATTTATGTAAGACCGTAAATTCACTATTTGCGGAGAAGAATGGAGATGATGCCGCTGCTGCTTGGCCGGGATGAATTTGAGAGTTTATAGATCGTAAATGATCATATCGAAAAGAGGAATGAATGTACATAGATATAATTATGTACCTACCTGCTTTGAGAATGCGTTTACAAATTACAAATGTTTGCTTTTGCTTCTGATCGTTTTCGTTTGAGCAACATGAATAGAGATAGAGACAAATGAATTTGCCGGTAAAAACAAACAAAAATGTGAATGTGATAAATCAGCTGGTCGTGTTTGTGTGGTATTTTTAGTTTAATGACAATGACAAGATTACCATGCTGTCTGGTAGTTAACTACCGCACTACGCGTAGCGGGACGCGAAATGCCGATCGGAATGTGTTTATGAAATTTATTTGATTTATTTTTAAAAATATTAAAAACAAATTTAAATAAATATTTTCTGGACTTTTATTCGAATGGAAGTGACTCTATAGACATGACAATTACAGCTTCTTTGGTTTATAAAAGTACTGTTTATGCGGCCCTGCAGGGCCAGGACCGTCCGCCGGTGGGTATACTTCAGGCACCCAGGTCCCAGAGTTTGTTTTCAAGTCGCTTAACGCACGCCCATTTTTAATGGCGAAAAACTGTTATAACTTTTATAAATTGGCATTTCTCAATCGCTAGAACACTTATTTTTATAAACGAAATCAAAAACAAAGGCGCATAATTTGAAATAGCCTGATGTTAAGGTGTTGACAAGTTTAGAACTTTAAAGATCATTACTAAAATATGACCTTGTTTTAAACAATTTTTAACCAGCATCGTAGTTAGCCCTTGTTATTAAAAGATATGTGAGTGCCGGGACTCACGGTTAAATATGTGTAAACATCAACGTTTGTCCAAGTGCCTGATTTTTGTTACTGAACGTCATCAAAAGAAACATAATATTGAATAATTAACACAACATTACATATCTGTAGGCAGTGCTTAAAAAGCTTAGTGTTGAAAGAACGGCAGCGAAATACCCAGTGGGGGAACCGCTGTTACGAAATTTCCAAGCACTAAAAGGATGGTGGTGAAGTGTCCAACGAACGGTGAAGGCTCGGTACTGAAAGGTCCTGCTTCGTAGTTCACTCTCAACTTTAAGATGACTTCACATTACACATGGTTATTGTTCATGGAATCAGTCTCTGAGCATCGACAAACAACAACTGTCAGCGGATAGCACTAAAACCGTGGTTTCAATTAAATGACACCGTACCCAAATTCCAAAGGAACTTAATGGTTTGACTGACAGGGGTTAAATTAAAATATCCAGTTAGAACTGTCAATGAACTTGCAACCCTTATGAAACTCCATCTTTCCATCGAGTAAAACTTACAAAAAGTTCAGTCTTAATTTTATACTGAACGAACCTCAAATGAATGTCACTATGAGATAGCCGGCGAATTATATATCTTGAGTTTTTAGAATATTTAGTTGCAATTGTTGTCAGTGGAAATCACTAAAATCGCAGTTTCAATCGATTGACACCATCAATCGCCTATGGAATTGGACGCTGTGGTTTTTAATGAATTTTAACTTTGTGCAAGTACAAAGGTAGCCGATAACTCTGCAATTTGTTCAACCTCAGCTATTTTGTATATCACAGCCTACAAATTGCAAGAAGAAATTGCATCGTTTAAAAGCAGCATAATGTAAACGTAGAATTTAAGTTCGGATTTGTATCACTGAACGCACCCGATATCCTACCATACCTACAGCCATTAACCTACCATACCTAAAGTCAATTGTCAATCACTACAGCTGACTATTATTATTTTTGTTTTGATTTTGTTTTCTTTTTAATTACTAGTGTCGCGTCCATTTTGTGCGGGAAAAAAATATAAAAATATAAGTGTTTAAATGATAAAATCGTCGGTCGCGTTAAAATCAATTTGTTTTGGTCGGGGCAAATCAGATTTCGTAACGTAACGTGCTACAACGTAAAGTGCACGACGTCACGTTGCACACGAACGTTCACGTTTTTTTTCACTCTACCGCCAGCATAGATGTTTACCTACACATCAATAATTTACTCATGAATCAGTGACATTTTGTACAGAAAACTAATCAAACATACCTTTTGTTGACATTTGGAAATGTCAAAGTGTTATATGGATATATTACGTACCTATGTACCTATGTATGTTTTAAGTATCAAAGCATAGAATGGTAATTTGATAATTTTTAGTTTAATAATAAAATGTTAAAAAAATCAATTATTAAATTTATATTAGGAACTTTCTTGTTTAAAATTTTGAAAATATGTGTTCTTTTTAATTTACATAGTATCGTACTTGGCTTTAACATCAGACTAAACTGTCTTAAATTTTGCGCCCCTTCTATTAGGTTAATAGCTCCATACATAAATTATGTATGGTAGGGTACCTACACACAATTTAAATGTTTAATTTTAAATTTTACTGTATTCCCACTATGTGAGGAAAGGGTTAGAGCTTAGCGGAAAATAAAATAAAAGGCATTAGATTGTTTTTTTTTTTTGTGAGAACTAAGGCGACACACTTGTTCCTGGCTCCAGGCAGTTTCAACTTACCAAAATATTTTTTAATAAGGACATTTGACAAATACTATTATTTTCTCGTCTTTTTTTCGGTCGGTGGCCATGGTATTTGCCCCCCTTTTGCTCGGTGAGTATATCCGTATTTTCGATATCGTTGCAAATACATAGCACCTAGGTATATTCGCAAGTAAAAAAAGAACGTGGTGTGTTCGGATACTTCAAACTGGAAAACGACTGGACGAAATTGGATGCTTCCATCTGCAGGTTTTACGTAAATGCTACGCAAAGATATAGGAAAACAGACAAATCGGAAAACTCTCAACAGGTGGCGCTGTAGGCGCACATTTTGTTTTTCTTTTCTTTTTCAACTATTGTTATTTGTAGGGTGAAATGGGTCAAAATAAAATAATTGTCCTATTTAAGGACAATTATTTCAAAGGTATTTCTGAGGAAATTGCTTTTTGAATATTTTTTTTTTAATTCTAGGGTGAAATGGGGCAAATTTAAAAAAAAATGTCCGATTTAAGAAATTCTTTTTTATTCTTTTTCAAATGTTGTTATTTGTAGGGTGAAATGCGGTAAAAATAAAAAAAAATATCTGATAAAAAAAATTCGTTTGGTGTTTGAAAGGTTCTTTTTTAGTGGGTGGCCTCAGGGGTTTTTTTTCATAAAATTGGCATTTATAGAGTGAAATGGGGTAAAAACGAAAAGTGGCACCTGATTTCAAACATTCTTTTTGTGTTTAAATGGTTATTTAAAAAAAATTCTATTTATGTGGGATGAAAGTGGCTTTTGATTACAAGAATTCTTTCCATGTTTTGAAAGTATAAAGATTGGACTTAGAGGATCACGTTTTTTACATATTAAGCCATTCATATCTTGAAGTAGGTTAAAAGCCATAAAGTAGTAAGTATTCGATTACAAAGATAAGCTCAAATAATTATCTTTATTTTTTTTTTAATTTTTATGCGAAGCTTAGAATTGTCTAGCCGTGCGAAGCCGGGCGGGCCAGCTAGTTTATAATATTATTAAGATTAAGATTCGATTAAAATGTTTATTAATTTTTGCGCAACAAATAACTATTAAAAAAGCTTCAATTCTGGGCACTAAGAGAATTATTATTTTCGAATATACCACTTTGTCATCCCAGCTCATCCCAAGACAACTGCTCCCAACTCAACCCATTCCCAACCATATTCATCCCAAGGCCCGACTGGTACCGGGGCAACTCATCCCAGAAATAAAAACGCATCCCATGGGAACTGTGAGGTATGTTTTGTGCGAGCCAAAGAAAAACAGCGCTTTGTTGTTGTGATTTAGTTTCTTGAGGATATATACCTACATATTTCTTTGGGATGAGTTCATATTTTTGGGATGAGTTGCCCCGGGATGAGCTGTCTTGTGACCAGTTTAGCTCTGGGATGGGCTATACCCATACCTATACCACATATCATCATCATCATCGTCGGCTCGACAACCGGGGTCCGGTCCTGGCCTCCTTCAACAAGTCTCTCCACCCATCCCGGTCTCGAGTCGCCGCCATCCAGTACCACATATGCGGCACTAAAATCCCACAGTCACAACCTTGCGGATTATATACCACTGGAAAAAAAAAAACATTAAAACATAAAACCATCAATACTTACCATATAAAAACTAGTAAACAAAATCGTAGTAAGTTTTCTTTTTTCCAAAATCCCAACCATCAGCAAATGGTATATACTGAAAGGCTAATTCAATCATAA
This sequence comes from Leucozona laternaria, assembly GCA_932273885.2. Lineage (NCBI taxonomy): Eukaryota > Metazoa > Arthropoda > Insecta > Diptera > Syrphidae > Leucozona > Leucozona laternaria. The sequence continues at coordinate 85,904,457 of OW026368.1, read as the reverse complement.
TATTATTATCCTCAATCGTCTACTGCTTCAATCCCCTTCCTCCACGGTGAAAATACTTGTGTGTGATGCCTTTGCTTTTTCTAAACAAACCCAAGACTTTGGTTTATGTAAACATATTCATTAGAATTTCCATTATAAATCATTTCCTTCATCGAAATCGCATAAATTAATTAAGAAACATCGCATCTCGTTTCAATAAACCACCCAGCCCTAATTTATCACTTTTGATTCTCTCAAAGGCAAGCCTTAATTTGTAGATGAGCTTAAATATCTTTCTTCGAATTTCAAGACGATATATTCACTCAATTCTAGCTTAACCAATTCCCAAAAAAAAAAAAAAAATATTTACAAAAATATGAATAAACAAATTTGAAAGATTTCACCAATATCTCATCCTGTCAATAGCGCATTCATTTCGTAAGGATAAATCAAATGTGGGTTAGGGTTCTTTATTTCTATTAATAAATAAGTAAAAAAATAGAAGCATTTCCATTCGAAAATTCCAAAAGGTTAAGCAAAAATTCCAAGAACGTAACCTAGTAAGCTTGTCAAACGTAAATGTATCTGCCTTCTGATTTTTATTTCTGTTTTCTCAAGCAATTTATTTTATTTAAAATAAAAAAAAATAATCCAGGTGATTGGGACGAAATCAAATACGTCTGAGTCTGTGAATCTGTGATGATGACTAGGTGAGAGCCATTTAACACTTTTTTCTATCTTAAAAGCCTGCATTTTTATAGAAGGTTTGGCCTTTGTTGAAAGGTTAACGATTGCATTGTCATTCAATTGGGTTCGATTATCGCCTACAAAAACACCAATCAGAGGGTAATAAATTAATGTGGGATTATTGAGGGCGACGCATTTATTGGGTTGATGATGCTACGATTGGATGATAGATGGTAATTTGGTCTTGATATAACTCATCAATCGATGGAAGAGTATATTATTGAAAAGAGATACTTTTGAATTGATTGAAACTGCTTAATGCATAAATTATGTTCGACAAGATGGTCTGAATGTGCTTTTTAGTTTTGAAATAATAATTTTTGATAGTTTTGACGTATTAAATTGCCGTTGTTGCAATAATTTCGCTACTTTGCGTCACGTCGAAACGGTATCGTTTTTAAATCTGGTCTTCACAAAAGAAGTAAAAGGTGTTTTTTTTAAGAGGAATAGAACCATAAGTTGGCAACACTATTTTAACTGGCGGCCATTTTGTCAGCTGTCAAGTGATTGATTTATTTTTAGTTTGGTTTGGCATTTGAACGTAAATACACCTGAAAACACTTCCAAATTGTGCCCAAATGGGCCCCAAACAAAATTGCCGTTGATCCCAATTTTCATAATCGAATTTTATTTAGCGATGAAGCTCACTTTTGGTTGAATGGATACGTCAATAAACAAAACTGCCGTATTTCGAGTGATGATAATCCTCAAGTGTATGTTGAGACACCGTTACATCCACAAAAACTGACTGATTGGTGTGCTTTATGGTTTGGTGGAATAATTGGTCCGTACTTCTTTAAAAACGATGCTGACCAGAACGTCACAGTCAATGGTGACCGCTATAGAGCCATGATTATTGACTTTTTCGTTCATCAATTGAACAATGAACAACCATGATGTGCAGGAGCTGTGGTTTCAACAAGAGGGCGCAAAATTTCACACAGCTCGTGCCACAATTGATTTATTGAAGGAAACGTTTGGTAACCTCATAGTTTCACAATACAGACCCATGAATTTTCCTCCAAAATCGTGCGATTTAACTCCGCTTGACTATTTTCTGTGGGGATATGTGAATTCGATAAGCCAGAAACTATTGAATACTTGGATTACAACATTCGCCTGGAAATGGAAATGTTGGAAAAAGTCATCGAAAATTGGACCTCCAAATTAGACTACGTCCGAGCCAGCCGTGGCGGTTATATGCCAGAAATGATATTTAAATTAAAATGCCAGAAAATTATCTTTCGAATAAAATAAATTTCATGTCAATTTAAAAAAAATCATATTTTTTTTAATCCATTTCATAGTTCAATACCTCCAAAAAAAAAACACCCTTTATTAGGTAATGACAGTATGGGGTTTATCCTCAAAATTAGGGAGCATTAGTCTTTCACTTTTTGAAGAAAAATGATCGAGTGGTCACGGTGACTTTAGCACGTTACTTAACAGTGATTCAGAGGATATTTTCTTGGCTGTGATTTGGAAGAAATGGAGCTTGAATGAGAGTGGTTTTAACAGGATGGGGTCTCAGTTCACATAGGGGAGGTGTGGATGGAATTCAGGCTCAGATATATTTTTCCCTTAACACATCTCGCTCAAAGGCGATCACCGCCATTCGCTTGATTTGTGATTTCACCCTGTGCTATCTGAAATCCAAAGGCACAAAATCATAGTTTTAAAACATTTTTTAACTAGATTCACTAACCTATTTTCTTATAGTAAACTCAATAAAACAGTGACAGTCTATGCAACAAAGCAATGAAACATATACCCTTTGCACATTTGTAACTGTCAAAGTGACTTATGGAGTTAACGTATGATACTAAAAAATCAGGAAATGGATAAAAGTAATAAAACGGCAGCTTTGTTTCTAGATCTGACAAAGGCTTTTGACCTAGTTGTTCATAACTTGTTATTAAAAATACTGTACCGATATGGCTTCAGAGACAACATTTTGAACTGTTTTTTTTTTGTATTTACAGAAAAGAAAGCAACTTGTTCGTGTAAATGATAACGGGTGATTTTTTTAAGAGGTTTAGAACTTTTTTTAAAAAAAAAATACAAAAAATTCGAAAAAATGAATGAAATATTTATTTGAATCGATAGTTTGAACCTTGCAATTTAATGTTTAAAGATAATTTCATGCAAATGTTGACCGCGGCTGCGTCTCAGGTAGCCCATCCGCTGAGTCCAATTTTGGCATACTCTTTCACACTTATCGGCCGGTATCTCACGAATTAATGCATGGATGTTGGCTTCCAGTGCGTCAATCGAAGCGGGCTTGTCCCTATAGACATTAGCCTTGACATACCCCCACAAAAAATAATCTAATGGTGTCAAATCGCACGATCTAGGCGGCCAGTTGACCGGCCCGAAACGTGAAATTAACTGTTCACCAAACTCGCCTCGCAATTGCGCCATTGTTTCGCGTGCTGTGTGGCATGTGGCACCGTCTTGTTGAAACCACATATCATGCAAGTCAAGAACTTCCATTTCGGGCAAAAAAAAAGTTTGTTATCATCGCTCGGTAGCGTTCACCATTGACAGTAACGCTGCGATTCGCATCATCTTTGAAGAAATAGGCCCAATAATGCCGCCGGCCCATAAACCGCACCAAACAGTGGCTTTTTCGGGATGCATTGGTAGCTGTTGCAATGCTTCTGGCTGATCTTCACTCCAAATGCGGCAATTTTGCTTATTTACGTACCCATTCAACCAAAAATGAGCCTCATCGCTGAACACAATCAGCGCGCGATGAACATTTCGAACCGAGCACGAATTTTGATAGTAAAATTCAATAATTTGCAAGCGTTGTTCATTTGTAAGACGATCCATGGTTAAATTGCAAACCAAACTGAAGCTGTTTGACAGTGACACAAGGTACTAAACACACGTCAGCTGTCAAAACCAGTGTTGCCAAAACCAAACCAGCTTAAAAATCACCCATTACAATGAGTGATTTTATTTTCTGTTCAAATGTAGGGGTTCCTCAAGGCTCTTTCATTGGGCCATTATTCTTCCTTATTTACATTAACTCCATCTGTAAGCTTTCTCTAAATGGAAACATAACAGCTTTTGCTGATGATCTGGCTGTAACTTATGCTGCACTCAGCTTCGAGAACTTAGTGATTTTAATGGATACATACTTCACTACCTTAACACACTGGTTTAAGTATCATAAATTGATAATTAGCAGGAAATCTAAAGTAATGTCCTTCTCCTTGACGAATGAGTATTCTATCCAAGGAATTTGTCTACATGACTTACATTGTGATCGACAAAACTGCAATGATTCCTGCATGCAACTTGATTCTGTTTCTGAATTCAGGTACCTTGGAGTTACTATAGAGAGCAAAATTAATTGGAAGTCACACATACTAACTGTTAAACAAAGTTTCTATTTTGCTTTAAATTAAATTTACTACTTACGTAAGCTAGTACCATCAAACTTACTTACCTCAATTTACTATGCGTTAGTCAACTCCCGTTTGGAATACGGAATTTCTTGTTGGGGCAGTGCATTCATAAGCAATCTGCAACCTCTCATTACAGCCCAGAAAAAGATTATCAGAGTAATGCTCTTCAAGCCAAGATGGGAGCCTTCATTTCTTTTGTTTAAATCTAGTAAGATATTGCCACTCAGACAATTATACATTTATAAAGTACTCAGACTTTTTTTATCTGCTAGGCGGGTTCAATAATTTAAGTAGGAACAATTTTACTTATTTATTAATAGCGTCTAATACTGTTGTAGTTCCAAGAGCTAGACGTTATAGGACTGTCATAGCTCCGCATATATACAACAAACTTTCAGCTGATATAACCAACAGTTTTGGATTAAATACATTTTTGAAAAACCTCAGAAACTGGATCTTAATGAGATCAGGTGTAGAAGACTTAATACTAGTACAGTAACTTAATCCAACGCATAGATGCTTTTCGCTTGCTTAATTCGATTTCAAAGAATAATAAAGTCTCTTATACCCATTTAAAATTCTGTTTTCTCTTCACATCTCAAACTTGCTCTTTTTCCTTAATTTTCTCGATGCGGCTCTTCTTGAAATAAAACGCATATCTTTTGGATAATGAACTTAATACTGGCATTGTTGCCACAAAGTGCATATTATAACCATTTCAACCCATGATTCATGGTTAAGATAAATGCCATAATTATAATTATTATAGTAAATTTTGTTATTTTATTTTCAATTTGTTAAGCTTTGTAAATTTGAAATGAATTAAATCTAAACTATCGTAAAAAAAAAAAAACTAAAAAAATAGGGATTTGAGGATTTTTAATTTTAAATAAAATGTTAAAAAATACATACAATATGGTTGTAATGTTTAACAGTTTATAGAGACTGATTCCAGAAACTTTATTTCAGCAAGGGCCTACGTTCTGTAACTCTCGCTGCGAGGGTTACCGTTGTCAGAACGTAGGCCCAGTTAGCGTAAGGAAGTATAGGTAATCGTAATAGAGTGCGTTATTGTATACTGACTTCGAATTAGTTGCTTTGAATTGCATCACAAATTTCCCAATTCAGTAAGATGAGTGGAACTCTGAATGAATTAAATGAAATACAGATTTGTAGGTATTTTATAATCTTATTTATATAATTTTAGACTTAAGATTCTTGGTACAAATTAAATTTATCGTCATCTTACAAAATACTAAAAAAGACAAAAAGCCTTGCCTTAAAACTCTACCGGGTTTTTCAATAAAAGCGCTATAAAAGTTTTCTTTAATAAAACAAAAACGGTTTTGGATATCAATAAAATTTTTTATTTCTATGAAAGTACGTTCGATGCCATTATGTATGGAACTCGATTTCTTTTGCATGGCCTCCACGGGCACGCTTGCAGAAGTCCAGACGCTGAACCCAATTTTCGACGGTTTTCAAGCATAAATCGGCCGATACTGCTGCAATTTCACGTTCGATATTCGTACGAAGTTCATCAATCGTCGCTGACTTGTTGGCATAGACCATAGACTTGACGTAGCCCCACAGGAAATAGTCAAACGGCGTCAAATCGCACGACCGAGGCAGCCAAGCGACTGGACCATTTCGTGAGATAACATACGTTCTCCAAACTTGGTTTCCAATAAATTGATTGTGACATTCGCTGTTTGACTTGTGGCGCCGTCCTGTTGGAACCACATGTCCTCCAAGTCCATATTATCCAATCGGGGCCAAAAATATTCGATTATCATTGAACGGTAGCGATCCCCATTCACAGTAACGTGCCGGTCTTGATCATCACGGAAGAAGTACGGCATAATGACGCCGCCGGCCAATAAACCACACCAAAACGTAATTTTTTCGGGATGCAATGATGACTCATGGAGTACCGCATATTTTGTTTATTGACGAAGCCATTCAGCCAGAAATGAGCCTCATCGCTGAAGATGATTTTTCGATGAAAATCCGAACCATTTTCAAGTTGTTGCTCAGCCCAATTCACGAACATACGACGCTTCTGGTGGTCAAGCGGCTTCAGTTCTTGCGTCAATTTAATCTTGTAAGGATGTGGGCCAAGATCTTTTCGCAAAATTCGCCACAACGACGTCACAGAGATGCCCAACGCTTGAGAACGACGTGTGAGAGACACATTTGGGCTTTCTGCAACTGAAGCCTCAGCAGCAGCAATATTCTCGACACTACGGGCACTTCTTTGTCTCACTGGCACGGGAACATTTTGTACTGTGCCTGTGGATTCAAATTTTTCCACCACACGCTCAATTGTTGATCTGCTAGGACGATTATGACGACCATAAATTGGACGTAGCGCTCTAAACGTTGAGGCCACTGACTCCAAATTTCGGTAGTAAATTTTAATAATTTCGACTCATTGTTGGCTCGTATATCTTTCCATCATGAAATGGCAAACCTTAGTCAAGAGAAATGTCAAAAGAGCGGCAAGAAATATGGCGTCGTTTGCTGTCCCTGTTGCTCTACTTTTGTAGAAAGTATCATTTCTGCGTTAAAAGACTTTCACTGGTAATTGATGAAGGTATAGGTGCCTAACTATTATTATTACATCTTTATCAACAGAACAATTACTATTTCTTTTCATTCCAAATTGCAGCAAACCACGATGCCTTTATATATATGTACACTTAATGACTATCAATTAACTATCCCATGCCACATAAAATTGAGTAGACAGAGGTAACAAAGAATTAAAGCTACATACATAACAAAGGTGTCCGAATTTTACTTTGATTTTGCGTGAGAAGTGAGACAATCAATTCCGAAAGATATATAATAATAACTCATCACACTTTCCCACGCAATCATTTATTTATAATTTTTTTTTCACCCCACCCTCTAGTTTCTTATTTAAAATTGTGCGATTGAAGATAATAAAAAATATGAAGATAAAAAAAGTTAGGTACAACTGGCACACATATATATTAAAAAAAAAAAAATATTCTTTGAGGTTAAGTTGAATTTACGAGCCATCTCTTTAAATGCCAATGCAATGAGAATTGGGTTCACTTGCAATGCAATTTGTATGTCTGTGAATAGGGTGACCAGATGTGGGATTTTAAATAACATCTTTAACGTATAATTTACATTAAAAATTAAGAAAAGTGTCTTTTAAAATATCTACATAGTGTCTAGTGTATGTAGTCTTTTTTTTTTAAGGAGAGGGGGAGGAAAAATGTACTTTGGAACAAGCATATATGAAAAATAATGCAGGATATTTTTTTAACGCTGAATCTATAACATCAAACAATACGACAACACTAAAAACTTTATAGGTACTAATAATTATATATAACTATAAGAAAAAAAGTCGTTTACAGTAAAGGTCTATCTCCAATTCTGACATCATTTATCATGGATTTAGGAAAACGCATGCTTTGATGTAGCCTGACCCATGTTAACAAAAATTGTACTGCCAATTCTTATGGTAAAAACTTGATTTAGGTCTTTATTCTTAGGAGAAACATTATTAAAAACTGCGTTTAAATAAAGATGATATCTTGTCTCAGTCTCCAGATATCCAGTTTCTAGCCTGTTCCTTTTTTTTCTGCCTATGGTAATTTTTTGACTTTGGGGTAAATTTTCTCCAGAAAATGCGTAATAAACAAAACTTTTTACCAAATTTTTCTTGTGAACGTAACAATATTAAAAATCAAAATCAATGATAAGATCGTGGAAAAACCCAAAGATATTATGATACTGGGGGAAAATCAAAACCGGCATATATTTTGAAAGTTTTTCGAAGTCAATTAAAAAAAAAATACATATTGTACATACCTATACATGTAGGTAGGTATATTATTGAGTAATCAGTATAGGTAAAGTTAAGTAGTAGTAATGGTGAGAAAGGAATTTTTTTTCGGAAGAAAAACATTTTTGGTGAAACGAAAATTTTTTTAATCGTCGTCAGTCAACAGTTTAGTGGAGTTTTTGGCAAAAACCACGCACTTAAGAATTACATGTTCTTTTTTAAACTTAGAATTAAACCATAAAAATTAAAATTCAATATTAAAATTTTCAAATTTTGAAAAATTTTAAATATGAAAGAATTTTTACTGGCAAAGTGGACTGAGAAATAAGGTATTGATTGTCTCCTGGAATCCCACGGCTGGCGTCGGCGTCCAGTTGTATAACTGGGGGAATATAGAACAGAATGCTGCCTAGAGTGGGGCTCGAACCCACACGTCAAAGTTATGTTTATTTAATTAGTTTGTAAAACTGTGATCATTCTGTAAGAAAAAACTGTTCAATGGATCAACTTGAAAATTTTGTATAGATCTTATACCAACAGTCTCGCAATCAAAATTTGTAAAGCAGAAAAATGTATTAAAAGTCTATATAAAAAGTGGTTTTCTTGTATTTTTTCAAATTAACGGTGAAGGGTCGAAAAAAGTAATTGCTATCAAATTTTGAAGGGGGCTTCTAAAAAATGTATTTAAGTTTTTGGAAATGCTGTTAATTCTTTTGTGTTGCTGAGATTTTGGTGACCAAAGTCCAAAGTATCTTTTTTCATTCCAAGTCAGATATCTCAAGCAAAAAAACATTGATTGATTTCTAAACAAAGATTTAAATTTAATTTTTTCTTCGTAATGTATCGCAATATCTGTAGGTAGGTATGTATATTAAAATGCATCTGCTAAAAGATCTTAATAAATACAAAAAATCATCATCATCGTCGGCTCGACAACCGGGGTCCGGTCCTGGCCTCCTTCAACAAGTCTCTCCACCCATCCCGGTCTCGAGCCGCCGCCATCCAGTTGCGCACCCCAAGGCTCCGGGCGTCCTGGTCTACGCCATCTCTCCAGCGCAAGCATGGTCTACCACGCTGTCGTCTACCATAGAATGTACCACAAAGAACTTTCCGAGCAGGTTCCTCTTCGCTCATGCGAGCTAGGTGACCTGCCCACCGGAGTCTACCGAGCCTAATTTTTGTCACGATATCTGCTTCAAGGTAGATTGCGTACAATTCATGATTGTACCGTCTCCGGATTCGTCCTTCCTCACATATGGGGCCAACAATTCTCCTTAAGACTTTTCTCTCGAACGCGGCTAAAGATTGGGGTGCCTTTTGCTAAGCACCCAAGTCTCGGATCCATATGTGAGTACTGGCAATCCGGCTATTTTTACTTGGCTTGTTTCGTTGGTCATGGTCAACCTACACAGTCGTGTCAATTTATTTGGGATTCCAAATTCTCTCATGGCTTTGTAAAATTTTACCCTGGCTATGCTATCGTAGGCTGCCTTAAAGTCTATAATAAAAAAATACGAAAGTTTAAATTGCATTTTGTTTCATCTAAATACAAAAAATCTGCACAGAGATATATGTAGATCTTCAAAAAAACATACTAAAAATAAGTGAAAAAATGTGGTTTTAAATTGTTGACTCAACGAATAAATTCATTGAATTAATGAAAAAAACTTTTTAACTTCAAATATGCTTAGTGTACAACTTCATAAACAAATGAATGACTATACATTGAACAAACTAAGCCTAGAATACTTAAATTTTTTCAGTGAACACTTAAGAAATAAAATCTTATACATTTCTAGCTATTATTCACTGCTTTTTTCCGCAAAGTCTTTAATGTGTCTCTATATTTTATCGATATATGTACTTTTAACAACTAAATTTTCCAGTAAAAAAGCCAGTTGAATACCTCTGCTTAAACAATTCGACCGTACTAGAACCACTATAGAAATTCCTATATCAGATAACACTTTGAACTTAACTTCGGTGAAATGCAGAGATTTCTTCTTCAGCCCAACTTCACGAATGTGGAATGCATAACACGGCACAATTTGTGCCACCCATTGCGATTTTCAGTTACCTCTTTCTTCTTTTAACTCCTATCTTTTGTCTTATCTCATGGAACATGTGTTTAAAAATTTTAAGGCTTTAGTAAAATAATAGGTAGGTATAACAAAAATATTTTGTCGTTTATCCTCGAAAAAAATAATTCTTGTAGGTACTCCTTAAAAAAGGACAGCTGGACAGCTTGAATTTACCGTCTCTCTGAATACTTTTTTTTTCCACAAGAATCATGACCTCCATCTTCGTCGTCTATCTCTATTACTCCATTTTTTTTCAGATGCGCACAGCTTTTTCATAGGAGAGAAACCTTTTGGGGCAAAAATATTGACATTAATGCGTCTTTCACTCATTCGACCCACAAGGTGTATTTAAAGTCACACTCTCGTATATCTTACATTATCTGCGGGTATGAAAATTGAGAAATCTGATGGATATCATTCGTGTAGTTTCCCTCCTCTATGCACGACCTTCGTTTCTGTCATTTATGCCCAGCACCGACCGGGACTAGCACAGCACTGCCTTAATATTATGAAGAAGGAGGAATCTCTTTGGCTGCCCAAACGCCATCTATAGCAATCGTTATAATCATTATGAGTACATCGCTACATCGATTCATGTACATACATACGTCCAACTCATGAAATCATCCGCGTGAAAGAAGCACTTATTTATGAGTGCCTCGGGTCCATTATTCAACGTTGAAAATTGATTTTCCGCATGCAAGAGGGAATTCCATGTGAATGCGATGACTACTATGAAGACTATATGACTAACCATTCGTGAAACCAGTGGCATAAAATCATAAAGCTTACCGTCTTGGCTAAAAGGTAGAGCGTTGAAAAAAAAATCAAAGGTATAAGTGTTTTAGATAAAAGGATCGTAGATGATAAGAACTGAGGAAAATATATATGCAGAACCGGATTTAATTTACACTACTTTATAGCTTTCCTCCTGTGCCTGTGCCTGTGCCTGAGCACATGTATACCTACTTTTATGCACCATCTTAAGTTTTTTCTGGCTCTTGAGATGTGAATTGTTGTTGTAAATCAAGCGCCGAGCATTTTATCATTCAGAAATCTATTAGATAAATACTTCAGCGTAGCTCCTATTCGGATAAGCTCAGTTACCAGAGTACAGTACCTATATACGGGCTTTTTAATCTACTACCTATATTGCTTCTAATTTTCTCAGCTATGCGTTTAAGCAATAAAACGTATTAACATGTTTTAAGGTATACAAAACTCACAACAACAAGTTTTTTTTTCCAATTAGAAATTCTTAACTTTATTTGACATTAATTCGATGAATTATCACATAAGAAAGAAATTAACAACTTGTTCGCATCCGATAGAAGTTTTATTTTAACGTATATTTATACATAGATTTCAACTGACCTCCACAGAGGCTTCAGAGGTTAAATGCCAGAATAAGACAAGCCAACAATTATTGTAATGTAAAGTGACTAATAAAGGGCCTTTCATACATCTAACGGGTGCTATCCAAGATGTAAGAAATTACATTAGGTCTTCGTCTAATCATGTGGGTTACAATGTTGGAATAATGGATGGTAATGGTGATGACAATAAATGCACCATTTGAACTATCTATCTATTTACTCAACCCATACCTTGTTGTTGTTTTTATTTCTTCATTTTGAAAAAAAGTATCTTTTCCGGTTCGGTATAATGGAGTTTTTTGAATATACTAATCTTCTTCAGCCCTAATTTAATTCTTTAAATTTAAACCCCTCTATTAATAAACGGAGAACAACGACATGATATAGGACCTACACATCTGTCAACTTCTTAACACACACATGCATACATCTGTTAGAACCATTTCAATTTATTTATTTAGTTATTTACTTGATAAAATACATACTTATATGTATACATTAAGAAAATAAAACTATTACAATGAGTTATTTTTAAAATTAAGGTAACAAAATTTAAACGAAAAACAATAATACTAAACACAAATTATGAATAAGTAAAATAAATCAAAATTGAAGACATCAAAGCCCGGCTTCGCACGGGTAGACAATTCTAATCATAAAAATTACAAAAGAAAATATAATTAAATATTTGAGCTAGTCATTGTAATCGAATACTATTTAATGGCTTTTAACCTATACTTCACGTTATGAATGGCTTAATATGCAAAAACAGGGTCCTCTTAGTCCAACCTTTATTACTTTTCCAGCCAAAAAAAAAACAATTTTATTTAAATAACCTTCAAACGTTCAAACACAAAAATAATTTATGAAATCAGATGCCACTTTTCCTTTTCACCCCATTTTACCCTATAAATGCCAATTTTCTGAAAAAATCCTTCAAGCCGTCAACTAAAAAACAACCTTTCAAACAGCAAAAGAAATTCTTAAATCGGATATTATTTTTTTTTAATTTTTAGCCCATTTTACCTTACAAATAACCAAATTTGAAAAATAATATGATTTAAACAATTTCCTAAGAAAAGCCTTTTAATCAAAAAGGAATATCCTAAATCGGGCAGTTTGTTTTACCCCCTTTCACCCTTCAAATATTAAGATTTTGAAAAAGAATATCCTTTAAGCCATTTCCTAAGAAAAACCTTTTAAACAAAAAGAATTTCTTAAATCGGAAGATTTTTATTTTTTCCCCATTTCACCCTTACATTAACAAAATTTGAAAAAAGAATATCAATAAGGCCATTTGCTTAGAAAAACCTTTCAAACAAAAAAGGAATTTCTCAAATTGCACAAACAACAGAATTTAAAAAAACATCCCTAAAGCCATTTCCTAAAGAAACCCTTTTCAAACAAAAACTAATTTTCTAAAATCGGTCTTTTTTTCATTTTTCCCCATTTCACCCTAACATAAGAAAAAATTTGAAAAAGAATATTCCAATAGCCATTTCCTAACCGACTACAGCGCCACCTGTTGAACGGTAATTGAATTGAAATGACAGAACAAAATATACGCCTACAGCATCATCTGTTGAGGATTTTCCGACTTTTATTCTTTTCCTAAACCTTGGCGTAGCAATTACAAACAAACCCGAGACGTGTGGTTTTCAAGAAGAAATAAAACGCACATGTCGCCAAGAATTTATTCTATTAATTATGGAATGGCAAACCAAACTGATCATAAATCAAGTGACAGCTGTGAAAATGACCGACTCCGCAAAAAGTATTGCCAGATTAAAAACCACACGTCTAAAAAACACCCTTTATAATATTTAGATGTAGAAATGGGTTTTATTTACCATATTATATTAATGAAGTTGAGATTTTGATTATCCCCACCAGAACGAAGTTAGAAAGGAAGAGAGAAGTGTCTAAGTCAATAGTTTTCATTCAACTTCGGTACTACCGCCTACGCTCAGCATAAAGAATGCCGCGCCGCGCCGTGGGGCCAAAACTGAAATTTTGGGTATTAACCTCTAAGTGGTAACGTTCTACATACATATTGTTTTTTCGCTAAATCTACCCTACCCCATTGCTTTAGGCAATCTACCCCAATACCAGGAAAACTTGAGATGCTTTTGCAAAATTAAAAAAAAAAGGGTTTACCTATATTGCTGCTTTGTTTAAGAAAGTTTAATTTTTTTTTGTTACATACGGACATACATATTTATGTTATAACTATCTTAATTGTATAATAAAAGAGTATATAAAAAGAAATACAGATTTTGAGTCTATTTTCCTGGTCTCTCCTAGTAGGGAGACATCTTAAATGATGTTAAATAGCTACTCTCTAATTATTCCTACTATAAAAGTCTACAAGTCGAAAACTTTTAACTACATATATATTTCGAAAGCCTTTTCCACAATAACCCTTAGAGAAAGTTAAAAAAAGGACCTAATTTTGTATTGATAATCGAAAAACTTTTATAAAAGTGGTTTTATTTTAATTTAATTTTGTTCCTTAAGAACTGATGGTGAAAACTTAAGTGTATTAATTTGCTTAATCTAAATCCTTTTAAATACTTGATTCTTTGTTGAAGATATTTACCTTTGCCATCAGAGAAAAATACTTAGGTATTACTTGTCTTCCCGCACATAATATTATAATTTTATTCAAATCAAACCAAAACTAAAAATATGCTTTTAATTCAGTCTTCTCTGCCAGCCTTATTCATCAAAAATGCCCTTCGGTTTTTATTCGCTCTCTATGTCCAATAAAATGGAAATCCTTGAAAACCTGATGCCATTAAGAAAACTTCGGTCTAGGATTTAACAATAGAATAATTAGTTTTCCCACAGAATTTTGCATCTTTTCTATCCATATCCATCATCATCTTCCAACCAAGCTTCCAACACTAATTACAAATGCTAATTGAAATGCGAGGTATGATTATTTGGGTCAAGGATTTTATTGTCTAGTAGTTTCAAATGTCCCGCAACGCTTTAAAGTTATACCTTCCTCACTCCACTGCCCTTATTGTTCATAACACTAACACAGTTGACCACTATCCAGTTACATTCGTGTGACGCTTTCGTGAGCTTTTATCTTACGTCCTTATAGACACACTGGCCACCGGCCACCGGGAGACCTTGCGGGATACTGACTTAATTAAGACCTAATGACGGCCTTCTGGTCAGTTAAGCAAAGGCTGTGTTTGGAATTATCTTTTATGCGTGTGTGTGTTTGATGTGGTTTAGTGTGGGTTGAAACACCTTTTCGACAACGGATGACGACGCGAACACGGAACTTGTGTCTTTATAGGTGATGTCGTTCTCGGTTAATTAATTCGATGATCAACGAAGTCAACAATTTAAAAGGCAAATGTGCTAAAGCAACCAACCATCAATCATACCTTAGCATACACCGTCCTGACTCTAAATTTATGATGCGGGCAAGGATGGTTGACGTTTAAATTTAACCATATTATGTATTGAACTGTAAAGTATGGTAAAAAATGTATTTAAACATTGCGTTGGAAAATTAAGATATTTTTATTTGCTAAAATTACTGAGAACACTTTTCGAACAGTTTACGTAACAAGAATGAGAAAAAATTAAATTTTTCTTAAAAATATAATATTCGTGTTTTGCAACTGAGATTTTCAGGCATTTGTTCGGGGTTGTTCGTGCTTCTTGGTTCTGAGTTTAGGGTCCGCCATCTAACGTTTTTTTTGTGTGCTTATTTCGTGAATGGTAACACTTAGCTCATGTCTGATTTGCCAGATAATTAGTTTTATCCTTCCGCTGAAGGAATATGGTTGTGTATACGCTTCGCTAAGTGGGCCTGCGATCGATTCAGAGAAGATGCCGATTTTGCCAAAAAAATATCATCTTTTCAGATGAAGCTCATTTTGATCTTGGCGGGTAGTAAACAAGCAAAATTGTCGCATTTGGGGCACAGAAAACCCGCACGCATACATTGAAAAGCCGATACACCCAAAACGAGTCACTGTTTGGTGCGGATTTTGGTCCAGAGGCATAATTGGGGCATTTTTCGAAAATGAGCAAGGAGTGGCCGTTACAGTCAATGGCGATCGTTATCGGGCGATGTTGAACGAATTTTTGTTCACAAAAATTGAATATTAGGATATTGGCAACATTTGGTTTCAACTGGACCCCGCTACGTGCCACACAGCCGAAGCTGCACTTGATGTTTTGCGCCATTTTCAAAAAATAAAAAAAACAGTTATTTGGCGGACCCTATATTATAGGTACTACCGTCACTACAGTGGACATTTATATTTATAGGTTTTCTGATTTTTATCTTACTAAGGGGATGGATTTAAATTTTGGGGGATGATGGTTTAAAATTAACAAAATTACCTTTTTGATCGATTAAGTAGAATTTCGTTATTTTTTATAAAACTTCTTTTCTAATCGTGAAGGTTAAAATCAATTCAAGTGTCAGGCTAGGTGTCAAAGTATATAAAAAGTATTGGGTAAAGGCGAAATCATGATTGTTTTGAAGGATCAATTTTGCAGCTTTTAATGTACGCATCAAAAAACACATCTACGCTCTATCCCAAGTAGTCCCCTTATAGTACAAGAGCCGACAGCACATTTTCATACTTTGAGAGTGAATGAATAGCAAAAATATGTTTATGAGCATCAATTTTTTTAAGACCCACTTATATAATTTTTCGAAAATCTCAAATTTCTTATCAACTTTTGCATTTTTAAAAATAATAACACATGGTTAATGTCCTTAGTCCTTATATAACAATTTTTATATGTAGCCTGAAATTTCATCATAACCTTGAAGATCCGACAATTAGAAACAAAGTTTGATATCAGTTGATTTTTCCGGTTTTTCATAAAAAAACTTTGTTAAATAAAAATAGTAGCGCCACGTTTCATGAGAAAAAAAACTCTAAAAAATTCATCAAAATCGTTAGGTAAAGCCGTTTTCCAAAAACCAAGAAAAAATTAAAGTGATCATTGCAGGGTCAGGATTCAGGAATCATTTGATTTGTGTCCGAGAATTAGATCCGTTAACGAGAAATCAAGAAATAAGACAATTGGGCGTTGTAGTGGCCGGTTTTTACTAAATCTTTTTTTTAAACTTTTTTATCGTTCATTAGTTAAAGTAGTTATTTACCGTTAAAGCAGTTTCTGATATACCGCCAATATAAATATGAGAAAAGTGGCAGTGGGTGGATTTTACTAAAACCAATTTCTTTATTTATTCTCGCTCACGGAATAAAACTGAAAATGTCTTCCAAATCTTAAACTCCGTTTCCGAGAAACCAAGAAATCATAAAAATAGGCGTGTAAGTGGATTTTTCAAAATCAAACTTTTTCATTTTTTCTTCGTTCATAAAAATAAACTCGGAAAATTTCATTAAAATAGTTTGAGTCGTTTCCGAGAAACTTGGAAATATGAAGAGTGGGCGAGAGAGTGGGCGGATCTAACTTAAAACCTTTTGAAAATATTGTTCTTGCTCATCAAACCAAACTCTGAAATTTTCATTCATATTATTAGAGCCCTTTTCGAAAAACCAATATATGATAAGAATAGGCTTAGTGGATGGATTTTAATAAAACTAGTTTCATAATTTTTATTCGCCCACGGAAACGAACTCTTGACATTCCAACCAAATCGTAAGAGCCGTTTCCGAGGAACCAAGAAATGATATAAATGGGAGTGGCAGTGGGTGGATTTTAGGTAAAACCAATTTCACAATTGTTTCTCGCCCACGGATACAAAGTCTTAAAATTTCACACAAATCATTGAAGCCGTTTCAGAGAAACCGACAAATCGTAAAAGTGGGCGTGGCAATAGGCGGATTGTACTAAAACAATTTTTTTTTATTTTTCTCCTGCACAAAAAAACAAACTCTGAGAATTTCATCCAAATCCAAGAAATAGAGGAATTCCCGAGAATATATGAAATAAGAAAGTGGGCGTGGAAAAGGGCGGATTGGATTAAAAATATTTTTTTAATTTTTTTTCTCGTGCATTAGAGCAAACTGTGGAAATTTCATCAAAATCGTTAGAGCCGTTTTTCCATAAACCAAGATATATATATATATATAAGAATAGCTCGTTTAAAGTAATAACAAGATAATAAATAAATGTCCTGAACGCAAAATGAATTTATCCAATATTGTCGAGTTTGGCTTGCGTTTTGTACAGGGCAACCTGCAGTATGGAGCAGTATTACCATACCAAATAGTTTTCGGTTAAAAATAAGTTTCAGAATTTTGCACTCATGGCCTTGTCTATCTCAATTTCTTTATTTCTTTATTTTTTATTGAAAATAGTTCCCAATTTTTGTTCTTAACCCCATGAGAAGTATTTTTTTTTTCAATTCTTATGAAACCATTACTCATGGTGAAAAATAACAATTTTAGTTTCCCCAATCAAGAACCATTTGGGATTAAAATTTCCAAAGACACAATGAGGCACAATAACCTTTCACTACATTTTAACCATGAGAAGTGAAACACCCACTTCGGAACTTGAGTTCTTGTTAAAGGTAGGCAAACGAACCAACTACGGCGTATTCAAATTTGTCTATGTTGTATTTCATTTTTAATTCTAGCTTTTTGCTCGTTTGATAATAATTATAAACCTATTTATTTCATTTTTAATAACAGTTGTTTTGTGTACCTAAGCCGACCGCCGACCACCGACGACATTCTTTGTTCAACAGACTGTTGTAAATTAAAAGAAGGTTAACTCGACTCGAATGCATAAATTATCTCTATAAGCATATTTTATACCTGATATACCTTTACCTCACTCTTGACGAAGGTGTTGATAGTTAAATGATGCCTTTTTGATGAAAATAAAGTAAGATCGTAATATTTTTTTTTGTACATCATCAATCTCAGAGTCCCCAAAATGGAAAAATGAGGAGACACAATATAATTCTGAGTATGAAATTCCATTAAAATTTTTGACAGCCAAGCAACATCTCTTGAATGCAGGAGTTCCGAAACCATTTACACGATAGCAATGATGAGAATGAAGATTGCTATCGACACGTACAATTGTTGGTGCAGACGAACAGCAACGTATGTACGTACCAGTCCTAAAGCCATTAAGAACCACCACTCACACCGGGAAGGCAGGCAGAAGGAGAAGTGCATCATCATAATTTTCGGGCTGCTATACCTATGCCTATACTACTCCACCAAAAAGCGTGGGGATATACAGATGCTGTGACCTATCATCATGCTTTTAATGTGTTTTCGGTTTCAGTAAGGTGACGCCGGCTTCATGCTGCTGCAGCCTTCTAAAGCACTGAAAAGATGAAAAACCATAAGGATATGATCTCAGGTAGAATGTAATTATAAGCGGGCCGCTCTTTTATATTCTTTTTGTTTATGATCATCACCTCATTGAGAAAAGACTGTAATCAGTTTCAGGTCAGCTTCAGCTTCAGCACCACAAGCCGACAGAGACTCCCATTCCAATCCCAACATCAGCATCAGCACATTGGTTGATGCGAAGCAGACTTCATTCTTCGATGGCGGTTGAGTAAATATTTTACAGTCAACCTAGTAGTTATCCTCGGTCATGCCGTGATAGTGTGTAAATTCTGGATGAAGCGTGCGTTGGAAATTAATCGCACCACACCATCCATTTAACCGATTTTTTTTTTGCTGGTAAAAGTGATTGAAATTAATTGGTTGGTGAATGCGGTTCCAACACGTCTGGCGTCTGGTTAAAAACGTTATGAAAATGAATGCAGGGACTGCTATTGGTTTTTTATCGCAAGAGAACTTGTGTTGTGTCGGAAAGGAGGCAAGATTGTAACGATACCGACGAATATCATTTCCTCACAAAATCGGTTGTTCTGTGTGGAAAATTGTAGTTTGCAGAGAGTTTGACAGATTTCGTTAGGTAATGTAAAGTATAAGATAAGAACGTTTATTTGCTGTTATTTCACACGTGTTCTTAATTATGTGAAAAATTTTTTGAAGAAACTATATCTGTTCACTTTAGTTTAAAATGCACAACTCGATCAGACGAACTTGTTCTTGTAATAATTTATTTTTTTTCTAAACGGCTGTATTGCAGGCATATCTACCGTTATTTTTGGAGCTAAACTTAATTTCCCTTCTAGGGTAACATTTAAAAACCTTTAGTTAAAAATTTCAAGAAAATCGCTTCAGTAGTTCTGGTATGCAGGTTGAGTTACGGACACACATACAAATATATAGACAAACAGACAGACATAATTGCATGACCCATTTTTTTTCATGTTCTCTATCATCGTTATAAAAGGTTTTATAAAAATCCCAAGGTTATTTTTTTTACAAATGCAAACCTTGACCTTCAGAATAGTTGCTTTATCGCAAGGAAAAATAAAATCGGCTTTGCGGATAATTTTTCACACATTTCACAAATCGTGCGTAGTTTTAAACTGATGACAGCGCCCACAAAATAGTAGAGTACCATATTTTCATTCATGTATTTTTGTCGAAAAAATTATTAGGTTCCATACTTAACTAACAACCTGTAACATTTTTAAGAGTGGATAAAATTATCTCACTGCAAAAAAGTGTACGTGTTTTACCTAACGTTTCGGTTAAACCTAATCCTTCTTCGGGTGAAGTACGCTCGGGCGCCACCGGCTGTCACAAAAAAAAAAACTGAAAAATGAATAAGTTGCATCGTCCAAAAATGGCAGGAGTGTAGATAACACTCCGAATAGCTCCAATCCCAAATCGGCAAACGATTCGGTTCCAGTGTAAGCGAACGGTAATTTGAATAACATGTACGAATCTAAGTTTGTTTTTCATTCTTTTACTCTCATACCAGTATTGACAGATTAAAAAAAAAATTCCTTCCCACATTTTAACAAAGAAATATCCTTAAATTTTGTTCAACCTTTTATTTTGGTTGTATTTTTGAAAATTCAATTCAGTGGTAGTTTGAGAGAGTTTTTATTTCTACAAATTTTCACAATGCTCAGAAAACTAACGACACCAAATAAAAAGAATATAGTTTTGAACATAAACATAAAACTTCTTACAATTTTCCACAATTTGCTGTCGAACATCACATAAAGTCCAAGCTACCAAACAAACAATACCTAATTAACGAGACAGAAACAAAATTCTAAACAAATAAATTTTGTCGGTTGTTTGGTTATGTTTTGGGAGGAATTGCGTGAGTTAAGAATGGCAAGATTTATGGAATAAAATCACTGAAAACAAATACCAAGCCTCATTTTTGATAATGTAAAATTTTTAACTAGATTCATTTTCAGAGAGTGAAATGGAACAGTAGTGCTCAGGAGAAAATGAAACAGGTGAAAAAAATTGAATTTCTTAACTTCACAAATAATATCTCAGATTTCACCAAGCGAAATGAAAAAAACCTAAATATAGGCTGTAGAACTCGTATAAGCTGGCAACCCTGTGTTATACAGACATTTTGCGGAACTCTCAATTTCTGTTCACAGGCATTTCTTATATCTTTTCTCTTGCTTGGGATCTCTTCATAGAATAATTCATGGTACAGGAACGAAACTATATTCTAGGTCTGTTTTCAATTTCTTGCGAATTTGCACAAATTTTCACAAAATTGCACAATTTGTTACAAATTCCTGTTTGTTAACTCGAAAAAATTGCAAGGAGAGAGCACATCGAGAGAGAAAAAAATTTCCCCTCCATTTGTAATTATAACTTGAAAATCTGTGCTACATAAATTTCTGTGTGCAAGGTGAGTAAAGACTGTCAAAACACCCAGCTGTTAGCATCTTTTTTTTGCTTTTAATTTGAAATTGTGGGTTCTAATATGTGAAAATTAACTTTATAAATAATTAATAACTTGGGAAATTTATAATTTATGTAATTTTTTTTTTTAATTAAACGCAAATTGTTAACAAAACCAGACTTTTGGCATGTGATTGTTGGTTTGAGAAGAAAAATTCTGACGTTTTTTACACAAAAGTGGTTCAATGCGTTTGTTAACTTTCTTGTAAGTTTCTCCATTTTTGAGAAATTTGTTCTCTCTTTGGTGTTTTGGCAGGTTTTACACATTTTGCTGAAAAAAGATACCAAACACACCTTCTATATGATAGATAAGCTACTTTTTTTTTAAATTATTAACCACTTTTATTATATTTGAGTTTTCTCTTTATTTAACAACCATCGAAAGCTGACATTTTGTAACTAAACTCTCTTGAACCTGAAGCATAATATTTTTATTTTTAATTCCGCACTCTGTCACGCCTTCTTTTCTTACATTTAAGCCTTCACTTTCACAAATTTCGTATAAGCTTTACGAAATAAAATAAAATTTTGAATTTTATGTATACATATAAGTTTATATGTATTTATCAATTATTTTGTGTGAAGCCAGCGGGCCTTATTTAAGGACAATGCATATCGTTAGTTATAAGTTATAATAAATGTTTATAAATACACAAATAAAACACATAATATATCAGATGAGAGCTCAGCTATTTTTTTGAAAAATAGCTCCTTAAGCCGAATACATCCCAGGTCAATTTATTGCCAGAGGTTACTACAAAGTATTTTAATTTCCGATGGTACTCGCATATTGTTTAAAAATATGCAACCAAATCTACTTTCTGCTTTGTTTTGTTTTGTATATTGCATCAAAAAAGATTTACTAATCAAAAATGAGCTCAAAATAAAATTTTATAATACACCTACATAGCATTTCAGCAAATAATAATGGAAGGCATGGTTTGCGGAAATATTGCACTGTAAGTATAAATATTACTCATACGTCATCATACATACCTTCCGTTTCGCTGAGGCATACAGCTGGTTTTGGTGGTATTCATATTGTTTCCTGATGTCCGGCGCCGGATCCTGGAAGCCGGAATATTATAAAATGTATATTCTTTTGTTTTCTGTGTGATAAAGGATTATAGCATGACACAATTATTAATTATGTTTTGCTTTGGTCAGCTGAAAGTTAGTTTGAATTTGCGGAGCGGCGGCGTATATACATACATATATCCACTATTCAGCCATATGATAAAGCAAAAAATCCGTTTTTACACTCTTATAACAGCGTTTTCTGTGATTTATTCTACGCTCGCGTTATGCTGTTACAAGAGAAAAAACTAGAAAATTTAATTAAAACGAGGAGCTACTGCGCATAATAAATGTTTGTCTGTTTATGTATAAAGGGTGTTTTTTTAGACGTGTGGTTTTTAATCTGGCAATACTTTTTTCGGGGTGGGTCTTTTTGACAGCTGTCACTTAATTTATGTTCAGTTTGGTTTGTCATTTTTTAATTAATAGACTTACTCTTGAACAACGTTTGCAAATCGCCCAAATTTATTACCAATATAATGTTTCGCTTCGCGAGACGCATCGCACGACATAATCGCAAAATCGCATAAATTCGAGCAACCATAGATCGGTTTCGCACCACGTTTACTCTAGTGGATAATGCGCATCCTCAGAGACGCCGCACAATGCGCACTGAAGACGCTATTGCTGCTGTGGAGCAGAGTATCGAAGAAGACCCGAATGAGTCCACCCGCCAACAATTGGAGCTGTAGAAAATTGAGCCTCTCGGCTGAAATTTATTCGAGGCAGCTGCGGTGGCCACTTGCCCGAAATCATTTTTAAAACATAATGGCAAACTCTTATATTTATAATAAAGCTGAATTCTTGACCATAACATTTAATAATTACGTGTTATTTCTTCTTGAAAACCACACGTCTTAAAAAAAACACCCTTTATATGTGATATAGTAGAACCCAGAAGTCACAAAAAGTGTCGCTGCCCACATTAGAAGTAGGTAGCATACATTGACTTTGTATGAATTTTATATATTTTTTTTTTGGAATTTTTCTTTGGTAAAGTTTTTAATATATCTGTCATTTCTTATATACATAATCATATTCAAGAATTCAAGACATTTCAATTGCATATATAAACTTTTAATGGTTACTCTAATGATTTAGTACACAGAATGTTCTGTTCTTTTATTCAATCCTTCACCTACCTTTCTTTTACTTGTTTTTAGTGCCTGATAAATAATCACGCATAACGGATGCAGTAATTTTTTTAAAAGCTCCCCTTAACAATATATAAAGGGTCCACCATCTAACGTTTTTTTTTTCAACTCGTGCTTATTTCGTGAATGGTAACACTTAGCTCATGTCTGATTTGACAGATAATTAGTTTTATCCTTCCGCTGAACGAATATGGTTGTGTATACGCTTCGCTAAGTGGGCCTGCGATCGACTTAGAGAAGATGCCGATTTTGCCAAAAAAATCATCTTTTCAGATGAAGCTCATTTTGATCTTGGCGGATAGTAAAACAAGCAAAATTGTCGCATTTGGGGCACAGAAAACCCGCACGCATACATTGAAAAGCCGATACACCCAAAACGAGTCACTGTTTTGTGCGGATTTTGGTCCAGAGGCATAATTAGGCCATTTTTCGAAAATGAGCAAGGAGTGGCCGTTACAGTCCATGGCGATCGTTATCGGGCCATGTTGAACGAATTTTTGTTCACTAAAATTGAAGAACAGGATATTGGCAACATTTGGTTTACTACGCTACACTCGATGTTTTGCGCCATTTTCAAAAAAAAGAAAAATTTATTGCGGGGACCCTTTATTTTTACGTTTTTCAGTGCTGTGTTAACTGTGAGTTAAACCAGAGTTAGTTAATCTTGAAAATAAATCAATCCCGAGTTAACTCGAAGTGCTATCCTATCGAAATCAACGTTTCGCTATGGAAATCGAGATGGCGCCACTATGAAAATAGCCCTTTCCATTGTGTCGTACCTCAATTTCCCATAGATTGTTGACACACATCTATCAAAAATATACCTATTATTCAGTTAATCCAGAGTTAACTCATTAAAAATTCAGGGTTTAAATTGAGTCAAAAAACATGTTTCAGTAGATTATTCGGGTTTAACTCCCAAACAACGATGAATTGGACTTTAGAAAGTTTTGCTCGCACCTGTATTTTGTTTGCTAACGTACCCTTCGTTAGTGTTTGCATCTAGGTGCTCCAAATGGTCCATTCTAATTTATCTAGAGTGAAATTCAAGTTACAACAAAGGAACATGAAATAAAATATATTTTGCGAAATTAGTTCCGAAAATATAGAAACCATAATATGCCGACCCACACAAAGTTTATCTATGGCATCAAATTCCCGTGTCCATCCTCCAGGCTCCACCGTCCACCCGAACTTCAATTTCGGACAATGTTGCATCCGAAGCAATTAGAAAATTTTGCAGATTCCTATATGATTTCTTGCCCTGGTATACGCTACGTATAGTTTTAACATTTTAACTGGAGTTTATGGAAGTGATTTTGGGTACATTCTTTTACAGATGCTATATATGTATGTTTAGGTACATGCAGAATGCTTTAGAAATTTACTCTGAAAAATGATGATGGTTATTTGGTTGTTGTTCTTCTTGATTTCCTAGGTATATAAATTTGGCTTTAGGTACGTTCTGCTACAAAAGTGCTATACACTTGCTTTTGCTTTTTACTGTTTCACATTTTGTATGCAAACTAGGAAATTAACTATTAAAATGATAAACAGGGTAGAGTGGTTGGTTGCACATTTCTCATTTGAATTTTAATCGTCATTTCCACACTATAGATGAATCACATATTTTTGGTATCATCATTGTTACATCCAAGGAAAATAGTAGGTGATTAAATTTGATAGCAGAGTTATTGACGAATGACGGCTTTAAAGTTAAGCTAAGTACAGCGACGATTGTCAGATCTTACAATATTGTCACATCTGTCGATTCTCTGATAAAAGTTAAATACCTTGCAATGAAAAACTGTCTGTTCACACGGTTGGAAGATTTTGTTCCAAAGTCTTAAATTTTTTTCATTGTCAGATGGTTAGCTAACAATTGTCTGACAATGACGGTTCTGACAATATTGTCAGGATGAACATTGTCAGTTCACATGATTGGTAAGCATTTGTTCACGAAAAATCGGTTAGTTCCTTCACAGACATTGTCAGACAGACATTTGTTCGTGGTGGTCAGTGTAGCAATTTTTGTGAAAATTTAAAAAATAAATAAAAATAGAAAATATTGCAATTGCATCTATTTTAACGGCCTACATGTTGGAAAACAGCGGGGACGAGGAATCGCTAAAAATAAGTCGAAGTATTTGGACGAAGCATTGGATGACTCGTTGAAAGGAGGATGGATTCTATTTACTGATGGATCTGACAATATTGTAAGATCTGCCAATCGTCTGTACTTAGCTTTAGACTTATCATTTTTACTTGCAAAACATTGGTAGATGAGTATTATATGCCAAGTAATGCAGAAACAGAATGAAGATAAATGTCAATGGTTCAGTAATAGGTTTGTTTTTGAGTGCATGTTTAGATGTATACCCGCTTAAAAAATAATTTCCATGTAAAAAATATAACAACAACTCCCCTTAGTTAATGGCAATAAACCTCTCCGCTTTTGAACAAAGAGCATATAAAAATAGAATAATAAGTATTAAAACTGTTGTACATGACGTGTTCTTGTGTAAATTTTATTTGAAGCGAACAAGTGAGTACAAAAAACACATGTAATACTATGATACCGATCTTTAATGAGAAAATGTTAAAAAATCAGAAGTACAAGCAAATGATTTTTTGTTTGATTTTATTCAGTTTAAAAAAAAAATATTGCAAAACAAAAATCAAAATACGCGAATAACCCAAAAATAAGGGTAATCCCTATTTCTGTTATATAAATGTTTGGGCAAAAACCTGAAACGCAGTTTTCTTACAATTACTTTGGTCATTACAGGTTCGAAATTTAATCAAACTCTTTAACGGCCAATTTCTTCACAGAGTCCTAATGCTGATACCGGTACTAGTCCTAAAATTAGTAATCAAATTGGTATCAACTCAATTTTTCACACAAGTTTTAGGCCCTAGTCCTGTCAATTTGGTACCGAGTATTAGTTAGGACTCGGTACTAGCTGACTCGTCAAAATCAGCTAGTACCTGGTTATTATACCAGTTGTTAGTACTCAAATTGGTACCAAATGATTTCTTCTACTAAGCTCTAGTTCTGTCAAGTTAATACCGTGTAATAACTAGGACTCGGTACTAGCTAGGACTTTCAAATCGGCAGTCTAGTGGCGCTAATACCTGAATTTGATAAATTTCATTTATTTTCTTCAAAGAATTCGTTGCTCAATATCGATTGCATGAACTTGAAATGTACATAATAAAGGATATTTCTCCAAAGTCTGTCACACGCATAAGCACACAGAAAAATGTAAAAAAAAACCAAGAGAAAAATAACACGCAATGTTTTATTTAAATCAAAAATAAAGATAAAGTTGATTCAGAACACAGTACCACTGATCGATCACTTCTGTACATCTCGGTAGATTAGCATTGCCATTCTTCATCTTCTCACTCCCTATGTATCACGACGACCGTTTTGCTATTAACTGCTTACATATATAGAAGTCCGGAAAATTGTAGAAGTCCCATTCGAGTAACAAATTTGATAGTTATTGATGCTGCTGTCAGGAGAGACAAAAAACGAGCAATGGATAATATGTCCATTCTTTTGTTTAAATAGACAATCCATTCGAAAATAAAATAACATATCTCTCTCAATCAAAATAAATAACAAAATAATATTTGAAATGCCAAAATAGTGTCAAAATCTGAATTAGACCAGTTTTAGACGTATTAAGTCCTAACACCGCTTGTTGTATTTAGATCCGGTACTAGTCATGTGAAGAAATGCTCAGGTACTTACTTTTCGTTAGGACCGAGTACCAGAGCTAGTACCTGGTCTAGCTGGACTGGATACTAGGCTGGGTTAGTACTTCTGTGAAAAAATTGGGCGTAAAGCTATTTTTGAGACAATTTGATGAAAAATAAAATTTTTGTACGGCAGCAACCCGTTCTAGGTGAGCTAAAACAAAAATTCGAATTTCTCCTCCATGGAATTAAATAAAAATACTCTGTACCAACTTTGAAGCAATTCGGTTCACCCGTTTAGGCTCTAGCTTAAATTACAGTGGACGCACAGACGCATGCGACGCACAGACGCAAAGACCAACGAATGCACAAAAGAACAGACTGACTCTCGATCATCGTGTAGTAAGTTTTGAATACAACCACGAATTTTTTTTACACGAAACCAATACTTACCCTATAGAGCAAGAAAAAAAAAACATTTTTTTGAATTTATAAAAACAAGTTTTTTTTTTGTTTTTGGTAAAAATTATTTTAAAAAAAATACAAACCACAATGAAATGTTTTTAGTCATAAATTTCTTGTTTACAATTGCGATACAATATTTTCCTATTACTAAAGGTGAATTGGACAGTATAAAATGGTTTGGTGTGTAAAAGCAGCATCATTTCACAGCTTAACAGATTTTTAGCTTTTTTTAAACTTCATAAAAAAGTACGAAATACATTATTTACGTTATCTCCTGTTTGAGATTTATATTTTCTCCCTTTTCAGTGAAATACAACCCGAAAGGAAACTGAGTGCCATCGTAAAATTGATCCTTATCTCCTCATTTGCATTCAGTTCCACTAACATTTGTTATTTGGAAGTAAAAAATAATTTTGTATATTTGATTTTCGAAAACTGAACCACAACAACAAAAACACTTCCAATCGATTAAACTTAAACATGAGCTTTGTAAGCAAATGCAAGTGAAGTATCACCATAATTCCGATGCAACAATCTGCTCTCGAAAAGGGCCTAAGACCCAGGTTGACCTTAATATTGAAATTGTTGTCTGAAGTATGTAGACGTGGACCTTGATGGAAAAACATATATTTTCTTCGTCTATTATGCCAATAAAAAAAAAAACAAAAAAAAGGTGGTAGGGAGCCTGAAGCCACATAATGCAATATGCAGCCTTGCCTATTTCAATGCTTTCATGTATGAACCTTACATTGAGGTCAGCACATTTTGCTACTACTTAGCAGAGTTATAAAAACTTTGTATCTTATGCTCAGCATGATGTGTGCAATGTATTTGGTCTTGGTCCGCTCGAAGGCACTTCATTTTATTGGCATGGCGCCAAAGTTCAAAATGTTGGGTTGATTTTATTTTTTCCAAAGCTAATGTTTTGGGTCCTCCGCCTCGCCTTGGGGCGGATATAGCGAATTCAACCAAATGCACCACACCGATTATTGCATTTCAAATGACTACGAGCTGTAATTATAAAATTATACTCTGAAATAATAGTGAATGCACTCGCAATCACAAGATGAGGAGTCAAATGGACCTGGTTGATGGTGGTGATTATTTTTGTTTGCTTAGGCTGCAGAACCGATGCAAGTTTAGAAGTATATCTACCCAGCTAGACCGCGTTTCTGATGTTTTTGTCGATTCAGCATTTTAATTGCCGGTATGGCAATAAATTAAATCGATTGCTATTTTGAAATGTACCAAAAGAGTTGGAGGGAAATGAGAAAATATAAAATAGGCCTATCAAATATCTGTTAACTAAAAATGGATTGAAATTCACTTAACCTAATAATAAACTGAACACAATTACAGTATTCATAACCGCAGCTAGGCTGATGCAGTCGGTCTGTTTTGGAAGGTTTTTGGTATTATTTTATCCGTGCCTGCTATGGAAAACACCTATCATATTTGTCATATTTATTTAAAATAAAGTGCTTGAAATTATTAGGGTGAATATATTTTTCGGGGTCTATTGTTACCACAGCCTTCACTTGGGGCGTGTCAGACTTCTGAAATCATACTCACAACCATTTTCAGATAAGAAAAATATTATTACTTTTCGTTACCAGATGGCGTAACTACTTTTGACTTTTAAACTACTAGTTATAAAGCGCGTTTTTTTTAGACGTGTGGTTTTCAAGAAGAAAAACAACGCATATCATTTAATGTTATGGCCAAGAATTAAGCTTTATTATGTCAGCAATTACGCGCCGAATATTCTCTTCAAAAGCGTCAATCGTCTCGAGCTTATCTGCGTAGACAAGCGACTTCACATAACCTAACAAAAAATAGCGGTGTTAAATCGCACGATCTTGGAGTCCACGCGACAGGCCCTCGACGGGAGATAATGCGCTCATCAAAAGTTTCCTTCAATAAATTGATTGTTTTGTTGGCTGTATGGCATGTAGCGCCGTCTTGTTGTAGAACCAAAGGTCGTCCACATCAACATCCTCCAATTCAGGCACGAAAAAGTCATTAATCATGGCGCTATAGCTTTCCCCATTGACTGTATGGCCGGCTTCATTTTTGAAGAAATATGTAACAATGATTCCCTCTGCCCATAGAGCACACCAAACAGTGACTTTTTAAGGATTTAACGGCGTCTCAACAAATGGCTTGTGGATTATGATCACTC
Source organism: Leucozona laternaria (assembly GCA_932273885.2). Lineage (NCBI taxonomy): Eukaryota > Metazoa > Arthropoda > Insecta > Diptera > Syrphidae > Leucozona > Leucozona laternaria. The sequence goes on along the minus strand of OW026368.1, from coordinate 85,874,667 downwards.
CAAATACGACAAGCGTATTAACGTACCCATCAACCAAAAATGAGCTTCATCGCTAAACAAAATTTTCTTGTGAAAATCAGGACCAACAGCAATCTCGTTTAGAAATAAATCTGCACAATTTAAATGCGTTGTTCAGGCGTCAGTCGATTCATGATAAAATGGCAAACCAAACTGAGCATAAATCAAGTGACAACTGTCAAAAATACCAACTCCGAAAAAAGTATTGCCAGATTTAAAACCACATGTCTAAGAAAAACACCCGCTTTATTACATGTGATTTAGGCCTACTGGGGATAGGTACCATCGCGTTACGTATTCTATCCAAACGTGAAAGCAAGGTTTTTGGTCTAATATGACAAAAGTCATGGCAAAATCGAAAATCCGATCTTTTTATATAATTTTTTGTTTAGTTTATGATAGGAAGATAGTTCCAAACACCTTCAAAAATATATTTCTGATAAATATTTTCAATGATACAAATTGAAAATTTAATTTTAAAAATTTTGATGTCCGAAAAATAGTTAATTTACTTTATTATTTCATTGCAGTAATCTGATTCCAAGGATTTCTTAAATTTTTCAAAACTTTAATTTTTTCTCAACGAAAAAACTCCTATTCTTAAACATTTTCAACTCAAAACCATTCAGTTCAAAAATATTTCGGGAACTAAAAAAAATTTACATTTTCGAAAAAAAAATATATTTTTGTTCTGCGGCAGCAGCAGGTAGCAAATTTTAAACAAAATCAGTCTGACTATCAAAAGTTGTACGTGAAAAACCCAAAAATAAGACCATTTTTTCAACAAAAAAAACGTGGAATGCCTATTTTCATTTTTTGAATTTCTTTGCCATAACCTAAAACCCAGTTTTCCTAAAATCACTTAAGTCATTACAGGCACGAAGTTTAATCAAAATCGCTGCAACTGTTTGCGAGAAAATTTGAAAAAAAACAAAATGTTTGTATGGGAGCTACACGTCTCAAATGAGCTTTAACAAAAATTCGAACTTCCTGTCGGACGGCATGACGAAACCCACTTTTTCGGTCTTCCCAGTGTTATTTTTGTTTGAAACATCAACATTTTTAAATTTTACGACCCCCCCTCCCATATACTTTTTTTTCTTGTCTCAATCCAACCTATACGCTCTAAATTTTCGTCACACCCTGTATATTTCAATTTTAAAGGACTTCCTGTGCAAATATTTGTATTGAAATCTGTCAAGCCATTAACGAGAAAGTCGAAAATCTAAAAAAAAAAACACATTTTATGACATGTACCGTTTAAAATAATTTTTGGTAAAATATTTGTTTCCCCAAAATGCCTACCATACTTCCAATAGTGCAGACAAAATTTTTTATCAAAAAAGTTACTGTTGTTTCGAATTAAATTATTTGTTTCATGACGGTTTTGTTTGACAGGTAGTGTACCGTTAGTTTTGGATCTAAAAATAAAATGTCAGTTTCGTCTAAAAGGAATCATTAAATAACCGCAACTGCGGATGGCGGCGGCTCGAGACCGGGATGGGTGGAGAGACTTGTTGAAGGAGGCCAGGACCGGACCCCGGTTGTCGAGCCGACGATGATGATGAAATAACCTTTAGTTCAAAATTTCAAGAAAATCTCTCAAATAGTTTAGGCTGTAGGTCGAGCTACAGACAGACATACCCAGTTTTTTCGTGTTCCTTATCATCGTAATTTCAGGTTTGATTAAAATCCTGATGTCGATTTTTTTTTACGAATCCTAAACATACCTAAATATTTCGCGAATTCATAAAATATGAGGAAAGGTTGCGAAATAATATTTTAACTAAAATTTGTTTCAGTGTATTTGCATGTTGACTAAGTAAAGAATCTCAACAATTTGGTGGTGTTTTAAGTTGTTTCTATGTCACCAAACACGTGTTCCTAAATATGTATGTTGTTAATTTAAATAAGATACATTTGTTGCAAAACATGATGAAATACCAGAAAGATTGGATTCCAGCAAACAATGCATTTTCTATTAATTTTTTAGTATTTTTTTTTTGTTGAAAACAAACAAAACTTCAACATTTTCAAGGCGATATTGTTAAAAACTGTGACTTAAATAATAACGAAAATTGTAGGTATCAACCGATTGAAATAATCTTTCAAAAGCGCATGCGCCTTATTTTCAGATATTTAATATTATTGTTTCATTTTTTTTGTTGTTATTTTTCCCTTTATTGAATGTCATCGTAAAAGGGAACATGTCCTAGGTATTTTATCTTCCGTTATCTCTTCTTACTAAGTTTCATCAAATTGCTCTTTAATACTTTTTTCCCGAGGTTAAAATTATCATAAAAATTTATAAATATAACATTTTAAAATAATATTCATTAAAACCCTTTGTTTCTTGAAACGTTGTTGACACAATTAAAAACCGTCAATTAAAAGAATATTTTCTTCAACTGAAATTGGTTCAAGAACCAGAAAGCACATAAAGCTTTTCCACATAGAAGTCAACTTGTTGTTGGAAAAACATGTGGGATGAGAGCATAATATGAGAGTATTTTCCCATAAAATAAAACAAAAATACCACTGTTCGTCTCTTCAATAATTTTTCGAGCAGTTTTTCGTTAAATCTGTTGACACAAAATCCATTTTATTTCCCCTTCTACTATCGTTGTAGAGTTCTTTTTTTTTAAACACGGGAGGTATTTTTTTTTACTTAAATCCATAAAAATTCGTTCTAACAGTATAAGAAAAATCTGCCAAAAGAAAAAGTTTGAGATAAAAAATAAATACTAAAATTTTTAAGTAATTTATCGCCAAATAATTAAGAATGCAAACCTAATACAGCAAAAAAAAATTCTAGTTTGACAGCAGGTATCTCTGTTTCGTTTCCAAGAAAGTGACAGTACCTGCGTTTCGTTAACCAGGAGGCGAGGTAGACAGAAAACGAAACGAAAAGAAGTGAAACAGAGTTATGTTTGTCTTAAAAATTGGATCCTTTAATTTTAAATTCAACTTAAAGCAATGTAACAAGACTTAGTTTAGGGAATCAATTAATCAAATTTCGTAATTAAGTTAAGTACACAGTACGGGTGAAATTAATTACAATATTGATGTTCATACAAAATCGTTAGCGTGGAATTTTTAACTTTTTAACAGCTTTAATTTGTTTTCAAAACATATAACATGTTAATGCATTCATTTTTAAATTAAAGAAAGGTGAGCGCGAAGCTTTAATAAGAAATATGCACGACTGGGTCGCACGAACTTGCTCTTATGTGCAACCACATTGTGGTTCTATAGTAATAACATAAATTAGCAATGGGAGTCTATATTTTATCCATTTGCCAAAACTTAGTTTAGTTGCAGGTGGTATTTATGTGAGTATACAAAAATTAACAATATAGCCTAGTGTTGCACATATGCAATATCCATAAATGGAAATTATATTATTTAAACTGGTTAATTGTTTTAAATCAGCAAAATTAGAAAAAAGTTGATTAAAATACTTTAAATCTGTTTTAACCCAACGTACACAATCTGATTTCTTATATAAATCTTAATTTATGAGAAAAATATTTTAAAAGTGGTAGGAGCGGTTTTAAAAATAATTTTAAGTATTTATTAATAATGAGTTAAAAATTGAACTTCACAAAAAATTATGCGACCCGTTTTTGAAATATCGAATTTTCAAAAAAATAATTTTGATTTTTTTTTTTTAAATCCAAAAATTATTTTTTAGAAAATTTTGATACACGTTTTTATGTATATTTGTTACAAGCTTCTGTATAAAAGGTCTAGTTTTATTCAGTTGATCAGATATTGAGACACTCAAAAATCAAAGAAACCGTTCCATGAGAGCTAATGTTAATAAACGTCAAATATAAAATTTAAAAATTTTAAATGGTAGATCGTAGTAATTTTAATACACAAACAAACTTTTATCAAAATCGTAGGAGTTGTTTTTGAGAAATATAATATTTTTCTTAACAGTTTTTAAACATTTGTATGGGAGGTATTAGAATATCTACTTTGTACCAATTTGACTGTAACAAATTCCTTAAGTTTGCTTAGTATAATTTTTCATTCTAATTTATTTTCTTTCTGAATAAATATTATTATTACTTCGTGTTCATTCAACTAACAGGAGGCACCGTTATTTTTGGGTGTTAGAATAATTTTTGTCAAAAATCTTCTATAAAAAGTTAAAAAACAGCTATTTACCAAGTTTAATAAAAATCGACGGAGTAGTTTTTGAAATATTGAGTTTTCAACAAAAAAAAAATAAAATTTTTTAAAAATCCAAAAATTATTTTGTTGAAAATTTTGGTACACAACCTTATTAAGAATGTATCAATAATTCTGCATAAAAAAATTGATCAGAATCAGTTGAACCGTTTTTGAGAAAAGCGAAAATCAAAAAAATGGTTCTTTTGGAGGTACCATTAATATAAATTTTTCCTAACCATTTTTTTTATTTAACGGCAACTTATAACTATTTAAATTTATTGAGTTCTTAAAAAAATATATCCGCAGCGCTGAATTCGAGAAAAATTATATTTTCCTTTTTGGCCAAGAAATTTTGTATGACAGCTACTGTTAGTTTTGGTCCTAAAAAAAAGAGAAAAAAACGGGTGGGGGGAATGTCCAAAAAACGCTAGGTATCAAGTTTAAAGAAAATCGACCCATCCGCTTAGGCTGTAGTCGAACGGACAGACAGACAGACAGACGGACGTTTTTGCAAGACCCACTTTTTTCGTCTTCTTCCCTATCATCGTAATGTCGAGTTTGATCAAAATCTCGAGTTCAATTTTTTGTACGAATGCATAACTTGCCATAGAGTACCTATATATCGCAAGTAAAAATTATGCTTTTGTGAAATTAAAAATAAATCTTGTTGAGCAGTTCACTTTGGTGTATACGCACTTTTTTTTAAATTTTTTTTAATATTTTTTTAACTTTCAAGTCTATTTTTTAAGAAGGTTAACCCTCCCGCCTTAAATGTGGAAAAATACCCCTCCTACCATAGGTTTTTTTTAATGTTTTCGACATACACCCCACCCAATCCCACAGCATCTTATCAAAATCAATAAATTTTTTTTAAAATTTTACTTTGTTTAAGCTCATCTGGAACAGGTAGCTGCCACACAACGGTTATTGTTTTAATTTTCTCTAAAATTGATCTAGTGATTTTATTTATACTTCGTACCTTAAATGACCAAAAAGTGGTTGTCAGAAAACTGAAGGTTTTTGACATTCCACGTCTTTTGAAAAGGTGGAAATATTTTTTGGATTACTCAGGTAAATTTTCTCAATTGTTAGAACGATTTTGTTATAATTTTGCAATCTGGGGCTTTTAAAAAATATTTTTAAACAAGAAAAATATAAAAACTAAAAAAAAAAACAATTTGTTTAGGTAATATTGTTGACTTTTTTGTTATAACATTTTCTCGTTAAAGATATCATAACATTATTGAAGCATTATACAACAGAAATACAATACCTTGGTACCTACAAAATTTATTTCTATGAACTTTAATTATTATTGTTGTAACGTATAAGAATTACATTATATATAAAAGAACATGCACGTATGCAGTTGCCTTAACATTTAACTTATTATGTATGTATACGCTTTTTACTATAAGACTTTGTCAGTTACCAACATACCTTACAGCCTACAACATCTCTTATTACTCTGCTCTCTGCCAAGAATTTACTTTATTAAATTATAATTAGTTTAGTTGTAATAAATGAATTAAAACAACTTCTTATTTGTGATTTATTTAAACATCACAATTGGCGACGAGGATTGCTCGAAACGAATTTCAACGATAGTCTGATTACGTAGAGGACTAAGTATAAAAAAGCACGTGTAATTCTAAAAGGTTAGAATTAATATTCAATAGAATGGCCACGTTTGGCGAACTTCCAAAGTTCCACCATGAAGTAAATGACTTCAAAATATTCCAAGACAAATTGGAACAGTTTTTTATTGGTAACAACATCGAAGGCAAAAAAGAAGAGCAAAGGAGAGCGCTTTTGTTAATTTCTTTACACGATGATACTCTCAAATTGCTGACGGACCTCGTGTCTCCAGATAAAGTCGCCCTAAAAGATTATAAATTTTTAATGGACAAGTTGGGTGATCTCTTCAAACCAGCTTTTTCAGCTTTTGCAGAGAGGCTAAAATTCTATGAAGCAAAGAAGTTTTCACATGAAACTCTTCGACAGTGGGCAGCACGTGTTCGGTCATTGGCAGCAAACTGCAAGTTCGACACACATCTCAACATCGCTTTACGAGACAAATTCATCATGGGATTGGATAAAGGTCCAGAAAAAGATAAATTATTCCTTGAAAATGTCAGCAGTTTAACGTTCGAAAGGGCTATGGAAATTTCTCTAGCAGTCGAATGCATCCGACATCAGTACGAACCATCGCACGTGGAAATAAAAAATGAGCCAGGAGTTTTTCGACTCAAATCACATCACAGAAAACCATCATCGCCGTCATTATCATCATCGTCACCTCAGCAGCAACATCAATGGAAAAAAAATGTATCAACAGCACAAGCAACAATGCAGCATCCAGCTTGTACCAGATGTGGATTAAAAAATCACATAGCGGAAAGCTGTCGCTTTAAGAACTACATTTGCCAAAAGTGTGGAGAAAAGGGGCACTTAAAAAAAATGTGCAAAAATCATCAAACTAATGCAGCAGACAAAGTTAAGCTAAGAAACAACAATAACTATAACTGTAATTATTTAGAAGACGAAAGTAATGATTTATCAATTTTTTATTTCAGAGAAGATAATTTGTTAAGGCCGATCACTACAACAGTTACTATGAATGGAATTGATATAAAAATGGAAATTGATAGCGGCGCGTCAATCTCTGCGATCTCTGATAACATTTATCGACAACATTTCAGTGAGCTCAAAGTAGTTGAATCAAATATATCTTTAAAGACTTATGATGGATCTGTAATCAAACCTATTGGAGTATGTAAGGTAAATGTTCAATTCAAAAACGTAACAAAAGTTGTTGACATTTTTATAATTAAAAACGGGGGTCCGCCAATATTAGGAAGGAATTGGATGAACGCATTCAACATAGGCTTTGAAAATATAAATTTTTTAAATAAAACGCAGCAAAATCTAGATAAAGACTTAGTTCAAGTTTTAGAAAATTATAAAGATCTTTTCGATGGAAGCCTGGGAACATTTAAACATGGCACAGTTTCACTGAAACTGAAAGAAGGTGCTACACCGAAGTTTTTTCGCCCAAGGAAATTGCCGTTCGCTATTAAAGACAAAGTAGAGTCTGAAATTGATAGACTTGTTAACCTTGGAGTGCTTCAGTGTGTAAACTATAGTGAGTGGGGAACTCCGATTGTGCCCATTATGAAAAAAGATGGCTCAGTCAGAATATGTGGTGATTACAAAGTCACTCTAAACCCACATTTAGAACCCTATCAGTATCCTTTTCCAAGGATTGAGGAGCTTTTTGCAAAACTGCATGGGGGGCAGGAATTCTCAAAAATTGATTTAGCAATGGCTTATCAACAACTACTTTTAGATAAAAATTCGCGAAAATTAACCACTATATCCACAACGAAAGGTTTATTTGAATATACAAGAATGGTGTTCGGTGTCGCATCGGCACCTGCAATTTTTCAAGAAAAAATTGAATCTTTGTTGAGTGGAATAGATGGGGTTACAATTTTCATGGATGATTTACTAACCACAGGAAAAAATAAGAAGGAACACCTCGACACGCTGTCGTTGGTGCTTTCCAAACTGCAGGAAGCCGGTTTAAAAGTGTCTCCGCAAAAATGCGAATTTTTCAAACAATCGGTTTGCTATCTTGGCCACGTGATAGATAAACATGGTTTACGTAAAGACCCAGCCAAGGTTAACGCTGTTATGAACCTGTCGGAACCGAAGAACATAACGGAACTTCAATCGTTCCTTGGTGTTATTAACTTTTACCGACAGTTTATGCCCGGTTTAGCCACTACGGCAGCGCCTCTTTATGAAAACCTTTCTGACAATTTTGTTTGGGGAACACCTCAGAAAGATTCTTTTGGGTCCGTTAAAAGAATTATGTCATCCGACATTTGTCTCGCACACTTTGATCCCACTGAACAAGTTAAGTTAGTAGTGGATGCAAGTCCAGTGGGATTAGGCGCTGTGCTAGTCCATCAGTATGCTGATGGTAAAGAGCTTCCAATTTCATTTGCGTCTAAAAGACTTTCAAAAACGGAAATGAAATACTCCCAAATTGAAAGGGAAGCTCTTGCAATCGTTTTTGGCGTCAATAAATTTCACCAGTATCTTTTTGGTAAAAAATTTGTGTTAGTGTCAGACAATAAACCCCTAATATCCATATTCGGAAATAAAAAAGGAATTCCTGTTATGACCGCAAATAGGCTGCAGAGGTATGCTCTTTTCTTATCTGGGTATAATTATACAATTCAATATGTTAAGTCAAAAAACAATATTGCGGATTTTTTTTCTCGTGGAGTGGATAAGGTTGAGGAGTCAGAGCTTAGTATACCGGGGATGATTTCGAACGATGTGTTTATAAATTATATAACAAGTAATGAAAGTCGTGTATCTATTACTTTTATGGACGTTCAACGAGAAACGGCTAAAGATAATATTTTGCTTAAGGTTTTAAACCTGGTTAACAATGGCTGGCCAAACAAATCAATAGATACAAGCCTAAATGCTTTCTTTTTAAGAAAAAATGAACTCTCGACTTCGAGAGGCGTCTTGTTCTGGGGATATAGACTGATAATACCCATGAGCATGCAAAAAAAAGTTTTGCAAGAGATGCATAAGTCGCATCTAGGAATAGTAAAAATGAAAAATTTGGCAAGATCATATTTTTGGTGGCCTGAAATGAACAAACAGCTAGAACTCTTAGTAAAGAGCTGTGATCAATGTTTGCCGTATACTGCACATCCAACAAAAAATGAACTCATTTCATGGGATTGGCCAACTAAGCCATGGGAAAGGCTTCATTTAGATTTTATGGGTCCAGTTTTTGACAAGTATTTTTTAATATTGGTGGACTCTCATAGTAAGTGGATTGAATGTATCGACATGAATAAATCTATTAGTAGCAAAAGTACAATCGAACAATTAAGGTGTATTTTTTCGCGTTTTGGACTTCCAAACAAAATTGTCACCGACAACGGTACACAATTTAAGTCCGACGAATTTTCAAAATTTTTAAAAAATAACGGAATTGAACATTTAACTTCACCAGTTGGTCACCCAGCTTCAAATGGACAGGCAGAAAACGGCGTCAAAATCGTTAAATTAGCTCTAAAGAAGTGCTTACATAAAAAAAATGATTTGTGTGATTTGAACCAATGTTTACAACGATTTTTGTTAGATTACCGAAGTTCCATTCATAGTACAACTGGGGTTAGTCCGGCAGAATTAATGTTTAACAGAAGTATTAAAACACGATTAGATTTAATTAATCCAATGAAATATAAAAATAATGTAAACTTAGAATTAATTAAAAATAATGTTAAGAAAAATCAATCTAAACAAAAAAAATTTTATAAAGGTCATGGTAAAAGAAATTTAAATATAGGTGATTTTGTAATGACTAAAGATTTTAGTAAAGCTGGGAAAGTAACTTGGGTTAAAGGTAAAATTTTAAAATCTCTCGGCAAACAATACTATATTGTAAATGTACTATTTAAAAATTTAAATTGGAAGAGACATATAAATCAACTAAGAAAAATAGAATGTAAACAAAACTCGATTTCTAAAAATGTAAATGATTTATCACATGCCGTTGATATTATTAACACTAAAAGTATTAATTTTGAAGAAAATGAAAAATTAGGTACAAGTTTGGCTGATATAGAAATTCCGCAAAAATCACCTTCACCGTTATCCACACCATCACCAAGCTATAGAAATAGAAAATTAAGAAACAGAACAGTAACATATATTTAAAATGTAACAGAGAAATAAGAGGGGAGGGTTATAACGTATAAGAATTACATTATATATAAAAGAACATGCACGTATGCAGTTGCCTTAACATTTAACTTATTATGTATGTATACGCTTTTTACTATAAGACTTTGTCAGTTACCAACATACCTCACAGCCTACAACATCTCTTATTGCTCTGCTCTCTGCCAAGAATTTACTTTATTAAATTATAATTAGTTTAGTTGTAATAAATGAATTAAAACAACTTCTTATTTGTGATTTATTTAAACATCACAATTGTTCAAAATTGCTTAACTATTACAAAATATGAAATTAAGAAAATATTTTATAGAAGGTATCGTTACTAATGGGTTTTCGTATTTTGTTTTAATATTTAAATGTGGTTTTTAGGATTAGGAATCGGCTGTTTTTTTATTGAACAGTCTTTCATTGCCCTTATAACATGTGTTACAAAATTAAATTCATTCTAAGTACATTAATTTGTATCAGTCCTGTAAAAGATTTCATAACAATTTTTTTTACTATCAAAATTCGTGCTCAGTTCGAAATGTTCATCGCGCGCTGCTTGTGTTCAGCGATGAGGCCTATTTCTTCAAAGATGATGCGAATCGCAGCGTTACTGTCAATGGTGAACGCTACCGAGCGATGATAACAAACTTTTTTTTGCCCGAAATGGAAGTTCTTGACTTGCATGATATGTGGTTTCAACAAGACGGTGCCACATGCCACACAGCACGCGAAACAATGGCGCAATTGCGAGGCGAGTTTGGTGAACAGTTAATTTCACGTTTCGGGCCGGTCAATTGGCCGCCTAGATCGTGCGATTTGACACCATTAGATTATTTTTTGTGGGGGTATGTCAAGGCTAATGTCTATAGGGACAAGCCCGCTTCGATTGACGCACTGGAAGCCAACATCCATGCATTCATTCGTGAGATACCGGCCGATATGTGTGAAAGAGTATGCCAAAATTGGACTCAGCGGATGGGCTACCTGAGACGCAGCCGCGGTCAACATTTGCATGAAATTATCTTTAAACATTAAATTGCAAGGTTCAAACTATCGATTCAAATAAATATTTCATTCTTTTTTTCGAATTTTTTGTGTTTTTTTTTAAAAAAAAGTTCTAAGCCTCTTAAAAAATCACCCATTATAACGAACAACTTAAAGTTTTTTTTACAAAATTTTGAATAATAAAATCTCTCAAAACACCACTATCTAAGTTTTTGATAAACATTTTCTGTACCATAAACCAATCCTCTGTTTTGAGAAAACAACGCGTCTTACATGCAATAAATAATATAAGATACATAATTTAAGATATATTAAGATGGTTTTAAATTTTTTGTGATTCAAACCGATTAGACATATTTGTGCATCACACTACTGATCACGTAACAATTTTCAATTAGGTACTCTTATTTAAATATACTTATTGGAAGAAACTAATAGAATAGCTTATGATGTAAAGTGCTGCCAATAAAAATGGTTTCTAGAGTATAAAAACAATTTCCTAGCAATGTTACAGATACTCAAAAAAAGCAAAATAAAAGTATTTCTTAATTTTCAAACATGAATATCTGGATGACCTTATCTTAGGCACACCATACACGCTTCAGCTTTGTTGTTAACTCAGTCGCTTGTTGATCAACTCAATCCGTGTGTGGGGCTTGTCATTTGATCAATTTGACGGTTGATTATTGAGTTAAAAAAATTGTGTGAGTGTACATCAACGTGAACGGATCCAAAACGGACTTGTCATAAACGGAGTCATAACACTTACTGGCAACGTCGAATTAAATTGGCTTTCTCTAACGAGCTAACAGCAGGGGTGTCATTGACAACGAGCGTTGGAACCGAAGACGAGGTAGTATTTCGTATTTTTTTTGCAAATGACCAGAAATTTTTACTACCTTTGGGACATTGTAGTATTTTTTGTCGAATATGGACGTTACAGGTCTTTCTAGCTTGTTTGAACTTATTCCGGTTTTCCTCAGTGGGGTTTGTCCTTATAACTTCGGAAGCTTACTTCTCTAACCCGGATAACCTCTTTACAGCTCGAATCAAAACATGAGTTTTCTTTTGGTTTGATAGATTTTTCCCTATTCGGGATAAAATTTCTCATTCCAAAAAGAATTAAATTTGTTATCATATCTGCACTGGAGTCTACGTCATTACCGAGGAAGCATAGTGACCAGTTAAAGTTTTTGAAGAAATCGTTGAGGCCGTCCCAGTTGGCTTTCTCGAATTGCCAAACGGTTCTCTTGGGAGATTTTTCTTTAACTGGATTTATTTGGCACGAGAAATTTGCAGATATGACACAATGGTCTGACGTGATTTACAGCTCAATTGAAGTGTGTAGTCATTTGACTAACTGTCAAACCAAACCCGTTTTAACTCGACGCCAGGTTTAAAAATGGTTCGATCTATAGTTCAACCTTACTTCAAACTTGATTCACCTGATTATTTTGGATTCTTCAGCAAGGTGTTGATGGTGGCGACATCTGAAAATTCCATTTTGTATTGACGACTGGAGGCAGTACTCTAGCGGGAAACCGTAGCAATAGTTGTTATTTTCGATTGCCACCACGTATCACATTTTGACTTGTCTAGTCCTCAATGGGATGGAGAAAATATTGATTCTGAAAAAAATGACAAACACTATGGAATTGACAATTGGCTATTTTTTCTCTGAAGAAAATGAGATTTCCAACAGATGGCGAAACGCTCTCAGACTCAAGTTTGACAGCTGAGTAGTACCTATTGGTAAGAAGCGATTGTGTCTGGATAAAGTGCACAATCTGTTGCCGTTTTATTTTTTAGTGAAAGTTAGCAACCATCTTCTGTCATCTTGGGAAAATTGATCGCATTCTAGCACGACTACACGACACCTCTCTCTCTTCCAATAGCGATAGTGACAAATTTTGTCTGTCTGCCAATTCGTTGTAAGCTAAATTCAACTGATAAGATTTTGTAGAAATGATTTGTTTTCAACCAATTTCTTTGTTATGTTCATGCCTTCAGCCTGTTTCGACTGTTTTTCAATATTGGTGTGTTTGCTTAATCGTACTTATTTCGCTGCTGATTGCTTTTTCTTCTATGCTTGAACCTGCAGCTGAACCTTGTATCTTTGGGTTGGGGCACTGTAAAATTTCTATAAAAGCTTGATGGTATTATACATAAAATCACACTGTACCTTTTCAAATGACATCGAGTGTATAACTTTTTACAATCTAGGTATATAACTTTTGCTTTTATCAGATGAGTTCTTAGTGTGTGGTGCTTTAACCTTCCCTCATTTGACAGAGCTGCCTCTGCGATGTCAGTCGGATATTCGTCGATTTCCCACTCCTGCATTTCCTATAGCTACCTACTGCCAAAGTGTTTGGTAATACCCAATCGAAATGCCTTCATATCACAATTTTTCACTTAATTTTATTATCATATCACTTAAGGGGCGTTTTGATATCATTTGCATTTTACCGCTTGAATTGATGTGATAACAAAATATAAATGAACAAATGAAAGCAGCAATAACTTTGGCTTAGAGCCCATATCGCATCAGATATTTAACTTTTGTTTTGCTTTTCTGTATCAGCTTATTGTCTGTGCAGAATTTCAATTCAAGGATGATTACGAGGTTAAATGGCTCCAAAGCTCCAACAAGAAGTGACAATGACAACCATCAAAATGATTTGTAGCTTTTATGAATGCAAATAGCTTCAATCGTCGCACCACCAACTTAAGGCTTCAGTAATTTTAATCTTTCATGTGTGTATGAAATTTACAAAAAAAAAACTTAGCTTTGTGAAATAAAGAAATTTTGGTCAGATCACATGCAAGGCATGGGCAAAATAAGCTTGTAAGTTTTGAATATATTTTAGTTATAGTTTATCCGGAATTTTGAATTGAGGAAGAAAAATTTAAAAAAAATGAGTAACCCAAAAAAAAACCGGGATCATCGCATAAATTGATTAAAGAACTTCTGAAATTATTTTGACATCACAAAGCGATGTACATTGTACAATGTACACCATTTCATTTTTCTAATAAACATTAGTTTATGAAGTTGAAGATGTATGATGTCAAAAGTACTGAAAAAGTGATTGTATGTTTGATTTTTTTTGTTAATAAAAAATGTTTTTTAATTTAATTGTTTAAACTATTGAGAAGCATAAGACTGCAAAATTATAACAAAATCGGTCGAACCATGGGAAAAGATTTACGTCAATAACCCAACAATAAGACGCAGTTTTCTTATAATTGATTTAGTTATTACGGGTATGAAATTTAATCAAAATTGTTAGAGCCGTTTTCGAGAAAATTTGATAAAACCAAAATATTTGTATGGCAGCTACCCGTTTTAGATGATCTAAAACAAAAATTCGAATTTCTCCTCTAAAGAATCACATAAAAATGCTCTGTACCGAATTTCATGCAAATCGGTGCACCCGTTTAGGCTCTAGCTCAAATTACAGTGGACGCATAGAAGCACAGACCCACAGTAGCACAGACGCACAGCCACACAGACGCACAGACCGACGGACGGCATGACGAAACCCACTTTTTCCGACTTCTCGATTATCTTAGCATTAGTTTTGATTATAACCTCGAAATTTTTCTTTTTACACGAAACCAATACTTGCCCTATAAAGCAAGTAACAAATAAGTAAAATGTTTTAAAAATAAACATTGGTACTGAAATTATTAGTATTTATTAGTGTTGATTAAAATTCAATTTTCAAAAAAAAATATTAATGTTTTGAAATAGACATCGAATTTTCAAGAAAAAATTTTAGATTTTTTTTCTTAAATCCAGATTTTTTTTTTAATTTTTATTTAAGCTAAATTATTTAAACTTATTAGAAGTTTCTATAGGGAAAAGTTAATTTAAATAAGTTTAGCAACTAATGAGAAACTTAAAAGTCATAAGAACGGTTCTATGATGGGATGGTAATGGTTCGATTTAAAATTTGTTCTTTTTGTATGGTAGATTTTAACCAAAACACAAGAAGTCGTTTTCGAAAACTATAAAATTTTCTTTAATTTGCTTTAAACAGTTGTATGGTAGGCACCTTTAATTTTGGCTATAAGAATAATTTATATTGGAAATATTTAAGATAACATTTAAAAACCGGTCAGTGCTAAGTTTAACAGAAAATCGAGCGAGTCGTTTCGAATTTATCCATAACAAAAAATTGTTTTTTTTACTTAAAGGAGCGTTTTCTTATTAAATTTTTTTAATATTTGGGAGCGGTTTTAAAAAAAAAATTAATTTCAATTAACGGCTTTCAAATTTTCTATGGCGGGTACCGTTATTTTTGGATTTATTAAAATTAAGAAATAAATTAACTGTTGGGTGAATTTCTTAAAAAATATTCTAGGCACATACCAAGTTTAAAAACTACAGATTAGCCATATGAAGATGAGAATGTTTCGTACGTTTCACCCCCCGAAACCCATTTGTTTACATTGTTTTATTTTTAATTTCGATAGATGTGAATTGCAACAACAATTTAACCAGGTGTGAAAAGATCCCTACTGTCTATGTGTGAGATTATTATACATCCATTCTCATTTTTATCTGCAATATGACAGTTCAACCTTGTAGGCAAATCAAAATGGCTGCCGAGGATTTTCATCTTCTTGTGAATAATCTGTGTAAAAAACAATCAACCTCTTTCCCTTTTTCCCGAACAGAAAGACAGAATTGCGAGATCCACTTTCTTTCGTCTTCCCTATCATCGAAATAACAAGTTTGATCAAATTTTGGAGTTCGAATTTTGTTTACCAAGCCATAACTTGCCGGTAGAACATTTGAATAAAAGGTATGATTTGCATTAGATGCGACAAAAAGCTAGGGAGAGCCAGTTTTCTAAACCGCTGACTTAAAATAAAAAAAAAAATATGTAAAACAACGGCAACTCTTACAATATAATCCTTTATCATTTTTCAAAACAAAAATTTCATTCTTAATTCTGAGAAAAAAAAATAAAAATATTTTGATCAATTGATTTTTTACAAATTTAACGTTACTAAGAGTGTTATTATTGTATCTTATTTTCAATGTTATTATCAATTTTCATTCGATTTTATTCGATTTTATTCGAAAATAACGTTAAAATTAAAAAAAAAAACCTCTGAAAAAATATTGTTTTTCAAAATTTTCAAAAACTATCGCTTAAAATATCTCTAATTCTGGCTTTAAAAAAAGATATAGTGGTTAGTTATTTTGTTGTTAGTGTTGCCGTTGTTTTTAAATAGTTTTTTTTTTCTTGATTTTAAGTCATCTTTTAGAAAGTTGCCCCTCTCACCCAAAACGGCGGGAAATAGACCCTCAACCATACGATTTTTTTCTCTCTAGCTTTTTATAGCATCTTATTCGAACTACCCTGTATATTTTTACAAAAAATGTTTATAAATATTTTGCTAACACCATTATTCATTTATTGAATATTTTTGTTTAAGAATTTGGATTAAAAAGTTTTGATTGATACTGTGTGTTTTCAGCCTATAATAAAGGGTGTTTTTTTTGTTTTCAATCTGGTAATACTTTTTTCGGAGTTGGTATTTTTGACAGCTGTCACTTGATTTATACTCAGTTTGGTTTGCCATTGCATAATTAATAGACTCACTCCTGAAAATCGTGCAAATTTATTACCAAAATAATGGTTGGGCTCGCGCGACGCGTCCAATATTCGGTCGACATAATCGCAAAAACGCATAAATTCGAGCAACCATGGAGAAGTTTCGCACCACGTTTACTCTAGTGGATAGTGCGCATCCTGCCTCAGAGGCGCTGTACAATGCGCACCAAAGACGCTGTTGCTGCTGTCAAGCAGTGTATCGAAGAAGACCTGAATGAGTCCATCCGCCATCGCGCACAACAATTGGAGGTGTCGAAAATTGGGCTTCTCGGCTGTAATTTATTCGATCCAGCAGCAGCGGTCACTTGCCGAAATCATTTTTAAAACGTAATGCCAAACCCTTTTGTTTATAATAAAGCAACATTTTTGGAAATAACATTAAATTATATGCGTTTTATTTCTTCTTGAAAACTACACTTATAAAAAAAAAAACCCTTTACGAGATGAGGCCGTAGATATGTTAAATTAAATAAAAATAATTGCATTTTTCCAATATTAATTACATTTTTCAACATTATAATTTATCTGATTAAATTTCTCGTTTGGTATTTATATCGCCACGAGATCAAGACTTTGGCCAGCCCGATACAAAGGCAAAAATTTTTGATTTTAACAAGACTGATTAAATCCAATTAAATCGTATAAATCTAATTTTCTTCTTATTTCCATAAAGAGGTCATCAATTAATTTTTTTTTTAATTCACAATTCAAAAAGACCATGGAAATTAAATTGTATTCAATATTTAAATCGATTAAGACTTTCAAAATAAATCTTTTTCTGCACAAATCAAAAGGAATTTCACTATCTCAATCAATTTATTTATCTTCATGAGTTTGTGAATTAAACCCTTAAAAAGAGCTTATGAATTGAATTCGATCTAATTCATTAATTCTAACCTTAAGCCCTTGAAACGTGGCATGTTCATAATTTACTTTTACCGACATTATTATAAAGTAGATAGATAGATAGATAGATAGATAGTTTCTTTATTTTTTCATAATAAGGATTTACAATAGGATTCTTAAGAATAAGGTCATGGCAATATCTGCCGTCTGCCTGAAATAACATTTCTTATGAAATAAAAGTAAAACAAGATTAGATTTAAAGTGGAAATATTGAACATATTAATATATTAGTAATAAGATATAATATTATTAAAAGATAATTTTTCAATTTCTATTAAGAAGCATAAATATTTAAAATTAAGAATTTATTAATTGAATTAAGAAAAGAAAGAAAGAAAAGAAATCAATTTTGTCGTGATTTGAAACACAAAAGTTTAAATGAAAATAGATCGAATGGATTTACAATTTTAGCATGATTTGAAACACAAAAGTTAATAATATATGGAATCGATATTTAAATTAACCAATTTTAACGTGATTTGAAACACAAAAGGAAAAGCGTTTTTCAATTAAGCTGCACAGTAGCGTATAAAAAAGAAAGTATATCGGTACGAATGAACAAACGAAGATGCCACTAGTATAAACTATTGCGATAATTTAAAGCGTGTTCACAATATTTAAAGAGACATGGCCAACCCATTGCCCCATTCAAAATTTCATAAAGTTTCTGTTCCGTAAGAAAACTTTCTTGAAAATATAACCTGCGAATTTCTTGTAAAATTGGACAAACAGCTATGAAATGGTAAATGTCTTCATTTTCTCTTCTGTTACATAAATTACATTGTTGAGATACATTTATACGGTGCGGGATAAAGTTTAAATTTAAAAGTTCTACTCGGGTTCTAAAAATGATGCCTATTTCAGAGACAGAGAATTCATTTCGAAAATAGTTTTCATGAGCAAGCAATTGGTGGTTTAGATTTCTGTAGTATCTTCTTGACACTGATGAAGATGCTTTGGCAGTATTTTCTTCAAATAGTTTTTGGTCGACCAAAGCAATTATTGTATCGAACTGAAATGGCCAGTCGTCAACGTTATTATCCAAGATGTTCCAGGATGTTCCATGATCCCTAGCAAGTAGCTTCCAATCTTTAAAAGGGGATGCATTTGTTTGAATCAGTTTTTTCAATATTATTTTGTGAAGAGATCCTTGTACAACTTCGATCCTTGCGTTGTAGAGAGACCAATTTTCTTCGGGGCGCCTTCTTGTTTGTCTACTTTCGAAAACTAAAATCTTGGTTTTTTGACAGTTTATTTGCAGACCCCATGTCTCACAGAAAGAACAGAGACGGTTTATTTGGAGTTGAAGCGAAGAAGGATTATCAGAAAACATGACTAGATCGTCTGCATAAAGAAGTACCTTAATTGTAGTGTTAGCAAAATGTACTCCTCCAGGAAGATGTTCACAAATATCATCGATGAAAAGGGCAAACATCAACGGACTAAGGACACATCCCTGAGGAACACCTGCAGTAGTTTGAAACTGGTGCGAGAATTTAGATCCATCCCAAACCGTTGCGCTTGAAGATGAAAGAAAATTTTCGTACAATTGAAGAAACTTTCTTGATAGACCTAAACACGACAGTTTGTAAATAAGAGCTTGCCTATTGATTTTGTCAAATGCAGCTTTAAAGTCAACAAAACAAGTATAAAGTTTCTTTTTTTTCTCAATAAATGTTCTGGCAATACTAGAAATAGCAAAAACATGATCCATTGTCGAAAAACCAGGGCGGAAACCGGCTTGGAAGATGCTAAGGTGGTTATTCTCCTCTACCCATTTTGAAAGTCTTTCGTTCAAAATCGCAGAAAATATTTTTCTTATTGAATTCAACACTGAAATTCCCCTATAGTTTTCGACTGCATTTGCGTCACCCTTCTTAAAAATTGGAAAAATTAAAGCTTTATTAAAGCTGCTTGGAACGGATGCAAGGCTGTATAACTTATTAAAGAAAGTTAGAAGATAATTTTTAAATTCGGTAGTGCTGTGTCTGAAAAACTCAACTGGTATACCATCCAAACCAGGAGACTTACTATTTTTACTTTTTCTGAGGATAACTTCCAATTCGGAAAGTGAAATATCCATATCGATTTCGTTCACTATAACAGAAGGCATCGCGTAGTCAAAGGAGTGAAGGTCTTCATCAGCTGAGAGTAGAGTTTTAAAATGAGCTGCTAACCTCTCAGCTTCCAAAGAGTACTTCACACTGTTACGCCGCCCACCGAGTTCACGGACATTTTCCCAGAATAGCTTAGAGTTAGTGCAGTCCTCCAACTTTTTTGCTATATTTCTAAGGTAATTGTTTTTCTTTGATTGACACAAATTCTTGTAGCTTCTGTTGTTGCAAAGGTACATATTTTTGAAAAATTGCGAATTGGTATTTCTAAAGAGCTTAAGGTAAACAAACGAAAGTTTTCTAAGATGCCTACAATCATTATCGAACCACTTATTTTTTGCTACAAACATTTGGGTACTCTTTAGTGCAAAAGAAGCTGCGGCCTTTATGACTTGTTCTAAACTGTTGCTTATTTGTTCGATAGAGCTCGTCGATTGCTGAACAAGAAAGGTTGAGTGTCGATTTAAGCGTCTTTTATAGAGCTCTGCATTGCTATCCGACCATTTAAGCTTGAAAGAGTTTGTGAAAGTTGCTTGCGGAACGGGTACCGGCATTTTTAGTTTTAATACTATTGGAAAATGTGGCGAATAGTTTGCCGTCGCAACTTCAAAATCGTCCAACAAGTTTAGCCAATTTACTGACATTGCAGCAAGGTCAATAACAGATTGTCCTTGCCCACTAACGAAAGTCAATTCGCCAAACTCGTCACTTCTAGATGACCCATTCAGAACAAAGAGCCCGAAATCTTCAAAAAACTCTATTAAATTTCGCCCGTTAGAATTCAAAGTTTCGTCTTTGGAGTTTCTCGTCTCTGCTAAGGAAGTTTGCGTCTGTAAAATATTAACAAAAGAGTTTTGACATCTACCGATTCTAGCGTTTAAGTCTCCGATGATCAAAATATTTTCAAATGTGTTATTATTCATAAAGTCTACTAGTTGGTCAAATTCGGTTACCCAATTGTTACAATTTAAGTAATTAGGAACAATATAGTAGTTTATGCCGCTGCTTAACATATGAAAAATGATTTTCCTTTCAATAACCTTAAAATTAATTAAGTTACCCCATAAATGTTTTTTTATCCCATATAAGATACCCCCACTGGCTCTTCCAAAGTTATTAATTCTGATTGCAGGTGTGAACATTACTTTATTATAAAGTATTTTTTTCAGATTCCTTATCAAATGTCACGGATTAACGGAAGAGGTCTGGTTCAAACTAAAGCTGTTCCTAACTTATTCTTGAGACCAGATTAAACATTTTAACTCGTCGAACAACAGCAATATGAATCCATCTGAGTTTATAAAGATGTTTGGCATCGAAATATCAAGAAATCGTAAATAATATTTCACTTGAACTCAATTGAAGCTTCACTTTGTATTCAAGAAGGCAAATGAAAATGATTGCTAACTAAAGGGTTTTCCAATAAGAGGTGTTATTTTGATATTCACAGAAAAATGGCATTTTTTGAGATAAATGATCGGATGTTTATTTCATTATAAAGAGGAAGGTATGCCGTTAATAATGGAACACAACATCAGCCAAACGGCCGCCACGACCACGCTTACAGGACCATATCCTTTTCATGAAATTTTCCATAACCAAATCGCAAAGTGGCTGCCCTATGTCCTCGATAGCCTCACGAATTCCATCTTTGAGATCTTGAATCGACGCTGGGCTGTTGGCGTAGACCTTATCTTTCACGTGGCCCCAAAGGAAGAAGTCGCAAGGTGTTAAATCACAAGATCTCGGTGGACAATTGTGATCACCTCTTCGAGAGATAACACGGTCCGGAAACTTTTCCCGTAAAAGATCGATGGTTTCATTGCTTGTGTGGCACGTAGCGCCGTCTTGTTGAAAGTAAACGTTGTCCAGATCAATACCATCCAATTCCGGCCATAAAAAAATCATTAATCATCTCTCGATAGCGCAATCCATTGACCGTAACTGTTGCTCCAGCCTCATTTTCGAAAAAGTAAGGTCCAACGACCCCGCCGGACCATAAACCGCACCAAACAGTCACGCGTTGAGGATGGAGAGGCTTTTCAACAATAACTCTTGGGTTTTCGAGCCCCAGATGCGACAGTTTTGCTTGTTGACGTAGGCTCCGAGGTGGAAATGGGCCTCATCAGTCAAGATGATTTTTCGATGAAATTCCGGATCATTTTCATGCATTTCAAGGACCCAATCAGCAAAGACACGACCTTGTTGATGATCAGCCGGCTTGAGTTCTTGTGATAACTGAACTTTATAAGCCTTAAGACCCAAGTCTTTATGCAAAATACGGTATAATGACGTTTGTGGAATGCCTAATTCCAAAGAACGACGAGGAATGGACAAACCTGGGTTTTCTTCAACACTTTGGGCTACAACAGCAATATTCTCAGTTGTTCTTGAGCGACGTGCACGGGTTTTATTCTTCACATCACTAACTTGTCCCAACAGCTCGAATTTGTCCACCAATTTTTGTATTGCGGTCCGACAAGGTGCTTCACGACGACCCAAAAATGTTTTAGTTTTACGAACCGTCTCTGCCAAATTTTCACCATTTTTATAGTGAACTTTAATAATTTCAATGCGTTGTTGAAGCGTGTATCGTTCCATTTTTATTAATGGCGTAGTTTCTACTTGTCAAATGTCAAAAAATGACAGCTTCAAAAAAAATTCAGCTACCGAAATAGCGGGCTATTCAAAATAACACCTCTTATTGGAAAACCCTTTACTTTTTTACTAAAAATAACATGTAACTTCTTTTTGTTTTTTTATAAAATAATGTGTATCCAAAACTTTTCTTAAGATGCCCATTGCACGTCAAAACTGACACAAATTATTATCGATTAATTATTATCAAAAGCAAAACAAATTCGAAATTGCATAAAAATAACCTGAATATTAATATTTAAGAACCTTATCGACGCATTTGTTTCTTGGCCAATAACAATCTTTAATTTATTTATTATGAAGTTGTTCTTGTTAGTCTGATGCCTTCCGTCTTCATTCCATTTGGAATATAAAATTATACATAGACATTATGATTTGCAGTGAATGTGACTTCATCCTCATGCCAGTTGCCAGCAGTCATGGACCATGGTGTGTCGCTGTCGGTGTCCTTACAAGCATTCAAAAGATGAAAGATCCCATTGAGAGAGTCAAGTAATGTAGTTATAAGCAGTTGCCTTTCATTCCTCTGATGGTATGTTCATTGGGAAAACTCAGCAGTCAGCAATCAGCATCAACACCAAAAACACGGAGGTCACTTATCGCACCACAGGATGCGACTTCTAGACTCCTGCTTTGATCTTAGAAGTCGAAACAACTCCCCGATGGGTTGGTGGTTAAGTAAAAATTTTATGGTCGTCACGGTAATGATTTTGAGGAGGCTTTGGACTGAGGTACGTGCGTGTTGAATTAATCGTCCTCTGTTACCGCTGTTTATATGACTTTTGGCAGTTAAAGTGATTGTAATTAATTGGTTGGTAATTGCGGTCTGCACCTCGATGACCATCCTACATGCCTCACCAACGCCGTCATGTTGTGATGATGATTGGGTTGAGCGGTGGTAGTGGAAGACATTGATACTCTGTGCAATATGAATTGTTTGGAATAGGAAATAGCAATTAAAGTTATGGTAGTTATGAAATTATACTCTTGGAAATAAATTTCATTTTTGGGTTAATTTTGTAAATTTGATGGTTTAAGCTGCGTCCAGATCAATAAAAATTCGCCGAAAATATTTCGGCCGATACCTAATTCATTTTTTTCAGCATTAAATTTTGCTTACAGCCATATTATTGACTTTTTTCAAAACTAGTTTCATTGTTGAATTAGTTTTATAGATGTTTGGAGGTGCTCAAACCAGTATATTATTCAAAAATATTTTGACACATAAGACTCGAACAATTAAAAATAGCATTGCATAAAACTCTAAATGCATAAAGCCGTGCAAAAATTCGGACTCTAAACTTCTATAAAACTAGTTTTGAAACAATTCAATAATATAGCTGTTTGAGTGCTGTGCGTTAGTACTCAGTTTGTGCCGAAAATAGTTTCAGTAAACTTGATTCAAGGGGAGACTACGATAACTTTGGCGCCAAAAATTGATAATGGTTTCTTGTAGAAGGGTCCAAAATAAGCATTTTTTACTATGGGTGGGGGTGGTCTACCTCGCCCTGGTTAGGAGGTAGGGGCAATTTTAGAAAAAAAAATGACTTAAAATGAATAAATAATTATTAAAAAACAACGGCAACACTTACAGTAAATTAATATACCGTTTTTGGAATCTATACTTTAATACTGCATTTAAATGAAATTATTTTAGCGGATAGTTTTTAAAGAATTCGCAAGCAAACTCAAAATTTTTATAAAAAAATGGAAAAAAAGCTTAGACTAATTTTTCTAAATTTATATAAATTTACTGTAAGTGTTGCCGTTGTTTTTTTAATAATTATTTTTTCATTTTAAGTCATTTTTTTTTTAATTCCCCCGTACCTCCTAAACGGGACGATATGGACACCCCCCCCCCTCCCATAATAAAAAGGCTTGTTTTTGAGCCCTCTAAAAAAAACAGTTATCAATTTTTGGCGCCAAAGTTATCGTACTCGTGCCTGATTCAACGAATTGGTCCACATCAAAACATCTGTGCGCCGCAATTTTTTTCGTGTTCACCGAATATACTTCGTCGGAATCGGATAACGTGCTGCGTTGAATATGACAAATTTGGGTACGTCCGCACGTTCACACTGACAAATTTGTTTGCATCTACACAAGTATTTCCGTCGAACACGCACACAACGCAATTTTCTATTGATATGGACGAGGCTTTAGATTTGAACATGTACCTAAATAAATATTATTCAGCCATATTGTGACTTTCACCCAAACAACATTCCACCCGGAAAATTTGATATTTCACTTTTCGCCTATTGTGAGTTTTACCCGAAATTTCATGATCGTAAAATTCCCCTTATTGTGAACATTCATTTCGGACGGAATGTAATGTCATTTTCACTTCTTTTTTTTTTGTAGTCGAACGAAATTTCTTTCGGGCGAAACTCACAATAGGTAACTTTTTAAATTCCGGGCGAACAAAAAATTCTGAGGTGAAATATTTTTCGGGTGCAACTCACAATAAGGCTGATCGATTATAGTATCAACTTGAAATCAAGGATATCCAACGATATTTGAGATTTAGTTTACTAATGGTACAGTGTAATTATAGGTTTTCACTTTTCTCACTGATAACATTATTAAAAAGCTGAAATTCGGCGGAAATGTTCAGAAAAGTGCCCTAAATAAATTACAAATAACCTTATAAGTTCCCAAAAAACAGGGAATGTAGGTTAAGACCACCATATCAAAAAACGGCACGATCTGGATTATTGGGATTTTGGCTTGGGGTGCGGGTGGGGAACTATATTATTGTCTTGGGTCAAATTTATAATATTTATAGCAGTTCCAGCTATTTTTCGCCATTAAAAGAACGTGTGCATCAACGACCCTCAAACGACTGCAAAATACTCTAGGTTCCAGAAGTATTGTCACCAACGGAGGGCCCTCTGACACTGCGGGCTGCGTAAACATGTACTTTTATAAACTAGGTCTGTTATAATTGCTATGTCATCATCACGGAAGCAATGGATAGTGGAAATAATCTCATACAAATCGCAATTTCGAACGGATTCCGTGATAGTTTTTTTCGGGAATTGAAAAGTTTCCGATTAAGATGGAATTCTTGATAGAGCTGAGTACCTAAAACTTATGGTAAATTAATCGTTTTACAAAAAACGATATATTTGCCGTGATGAATAGACGAAATATTCAACTTCCATTCGAACGAAACCAGACACATTCGCACCTATTATGACTCGCGTCTATCAAGAAAAATTTGATGAATGTGACTATTTGGCCATATTTTGCGACTCGTTTTAATAAAATCCATCCGTTCGACTCGGCGAGTTGCGAGTCATAATATTATGGGCTATAATTATGAATATCGCCTCCAATCTCTTAAGTAAGGTCTTCCACCGACGCACGCCGTCAAAGAGAAAAAAGTAACAAAAATCCTTAGTAAAAATGCACGTATCGAAAAGATATATGTACCTACACTAAAAACATTACACATAATCAATAACAACAACTACATGAATAGAAATATAAGTAAATTTCTGTCGGGAAAGTTCATGTAACCTAGTTTTTTTTCACTGCCAAAACTAAAGTGGCCAAAAAATCTGACGCAAAGATTTTATAATCACCTGCATTCATCTAAGCAATCGTTTTCACCAACTTTCATGAGGGTGATTTTTTTTCCAAAATTTTGTATACCGACTATTTAACTGTATACCTACTGTCAGTACATTTAGTGAAAGTAACGTTTCTTTTAATACAGCAGATGTGATCACACATTAATTCCTTAGCGTGTGTGATGATCCTTATTTCAAAAACATATAAATATTTAATACAATTTCGAATTTTCTGGGTCCGTATTACGAATTACGAAACCAAAGGCAAAAACTACGATATCTAAGAAAACCATAGTCATGACATACACCGATTATGATTTACGACATTCGATGCTTGAAAATATTGCCAGATAAAATCGAAAAACCAGCAGATCCAAACCCAAACAACAAACATAACAAATATGTGACAGCTACATAAAGTCATGAGTTAAAACTAAAAAAAAATGACCGCCAAAAGCAGTCGTAAAAGAAAACGAGTATCGTTTTTAAAAAAAGACTACCGTAAAACGTAATCGCAAAGTAATGATAACGACGGATTCTGAACGATAATCGTAACTCGTAATACGGGTCCAAAAATTTGACTTTGGACTTTATTTATGAGCGACTGTGCTGCGGAAGAAACACAAATGTTAGGGCATACTGACTTTTGCGAGAAATAAAAAATATTCCTCCAGAGGATCTAGATGATAAAGTACTTCTCATCTTATTCTTTAAGAAAGTAAATTCTAGGTCCCCTCCATTGCTGCCGGCTACAACAGATACAGACCCCTATCACTGAACTTTCTTTTTTTTAGAAAACGCATAGGGAGATTTTCTCATAATATTAATATTTGAATCGGAAACACCTTGTAGATAGGTACATTCAATTTCGACTTGACAAGTACAAGTATATGCGTTCCCGTCGCGTCGTGCATATGATTTTTGTTACATTTAAACCCGTTTGCCAGATTCATTGGTGAAAATCCTTTATACCCACAACCAAGTCTTTATTTAAATCTGTAGCTGTTGTTCTTCTTAATATGCTCTCGACCTTATTAAGCTTACCTTAACGATTATTTTTGAAAAAAAATGAGCAAAAAACACACTTTCAAAAACTCAACTTACGAAGCATGTAGAATACAAACAATTAGAGTCTTTCATTAAAATATTTATTTTTCTTGTTATAAATATTCTTATTAAATGTCATTAAAGATAAAATTTTTATCAATAATTTATACAATGTAATCGTAAAAATATTGTATGTATAATAATTATAATATTTATACACATTATAAATGGTATTGAATTCAATCTTCTTAGTTTAAGTTTTTATTTTTTGAAATAATGGTTACACTTTATTTGATGTTATTCATATCTGTCTGAAAAAAATTAATTTTATTTTATATTATTTGAATTTTGTTTTAATTTATATCATATTATGTTATGTACATTATATATGATTAATATGAAATTAAATGATTCATAAGTTTTGTATATAAATGGAAAATATATTACAATTGATTAATTATTATTAATTCTTTTTTTTTTTTTGGAAACAGTATTTGAAGACAATTGTTTTTTTTTTTGTTTTATTTAATTTGTTTTTCAAAAATTCACAACACAAAAAAAGACACTCAATGTATAACACAAGTTCACATACATCGACATACCTACATTAAATATAACAAAATTCATAAACAAATTATAATTATTTGTTTAAGATTAATATTTGATTTAAAAATGTATAACTACGATCATAAGTTTATATTATTTGCGTTATTTTAATGAAATATTGTTTTTTTTTTTTTTAGTAACTCATTACCAGTCATTTGTTTTATCTATTAATTTATTAATTAAAATAAAAATTGCTTTAAAATTTACCCAAATCAATCCCTGATTCCCGCCAAAGTCATAAGTTTATATTTTGGCACAATTACAACGCAAATTAGAACAATAACAAATATTAAAATGTGCATTCAAAATTAAATCAACTTTACTTGTAATATAATAAAAATTTGCATTAAAACTAAACAACAACTTTTAAAATTTAAAACAAAAGAAAGAAACACATTTTGAGTGATAAAGATAAGTTTTTTGTTTTTTTTTTGCAAACAATTTATAAAGATTATTGGACGGATGTGCTGTGCATTTATTTTTCTTGTTAGTATATTTCATTGAAAATATTTAATTAATGGATGAATTAAAAGTTTTTAATTCCATTGATAGAGTTTAAAAAAGGACGAAACTCAATTTCAACATATCATAATAAATATTCTTGTTGTAAAATAAAAAAAGATATTTAAGGGATATGTTTTGGAGAAATTTAAGGACATAGATGTCTTTTGCTCTCTATTTGCTTTAAACACACAAACGACAGAGTACATCAATAATAAGTTTAGAAAACAATACAAAGGTACGTGTATTGACACACATTTAATACAAGATTAGCTTCGTTTTATAACATTTACCCTGTTCTGGTATCAGTTTATATCTTATTTTATTTTGCAATGACAAAGTTTTTTTGTAATTCACCGCATTATCATTTTTAATACTGATTCATAGATTTTTCTAAGCACTGTTATAACTGTTTATATGAACATAAATGTATGAACCCATAACTTCTTCCATTTTCTTTGGTTTAAAACAATAGTTTCTTTGCAGCAGATATCAAAAAAAAGTCTGAAAGAAAATTATTTCCAATCAAAAAGTTCTCGATGTAACATTTTATGAAATTGTGATGTAAATTACAATGTGAAAAGAAGACTGTTCATTGCCTAAATGACAAGTTTTTAGATTTAACTAATAATTCAGACCCGTTGTTTGCTGATGTTTAAAATATAAATTTTTCTAACGACAATAACGTATTGTTTACATCATACACGTACCTTCTTAAAAAAGATATGATTGCAACATTGCAATAAACACAACCATTTTACTAGAGGAAAAGTTAAAAATATTATATTCTATTAAAAGTATGTATTAGTAAAAATATTTTAACTAATATTGGTATATTTAGTATTTTTTTTTTTTGATATAAGGAAAACGAAGAAGAATGTTTTAAAATTTAGCTGAAAGGGGATTTTATTACACTTTCAAATATTTGTTCTCACATGTTAAATGTTGCCATTTTTATATTCGAACACTGCATTACTATAATGGCTCATAATTTGTATTTTTATTTGTAATTTAAAAAACTAACTTTTCGGATTTCAGGATTTTCCATCAATTTACAAAAATAATTTCATGTAGCTGGTAAAAAATTGGGAAAAATAAAAAAAAATATTGTGTCAGTGCCGGGAATCACGGTTAATATGTGTAAACATCAACGTTTGTCCAAGCACAGTTTTGAGGATCCATATTTAGATCCGTATGCGAAGTCATCCATACGTTGTTGACTACGTGCACATGCACAGGCCCGAAACCGACTAGTTTGCTTGAAGGGGATCCTCATATTTTTGTCACTGAACGTACCTAATGTTCTACTATGCAGATTTTCGTAACATTACGTGCTATATCTTAGAGTGTGAACTCTTAACGTCGCACAGATGAAAGTCCACGTTTGTATTTAACTCTACCGCCGACATAGATGAATTTACATCAACAAGTATTTGGCCTTTAGGTGTAATGTAATAGAAAATTTTATGTTTAGAACCAAAATCTACCTAGGGTCAATTTTCGTAAAAGTTTATGTAACTCCGAAACGTATGTTGGCCACACTCTCATAAAAAGTCAAAAGCTGGTGTTTCTACAGTACAATTGAAGCGAAGAGTATAGGAACATAGTGATACAATTTATCACTTTGAATTTACTCCAGACGTATACCAAAGAACTGTTATTCTTATTAGTCGTGTTATATGTGGAGAGTGTATATCCAGATCAGCAGTTTTTTTTTAACGCAAACAAAAACCAAATTGATTATAAATACTCTGTCACTGCTTGTAGACATAATTTACAAATTTACATAATGTACAAATTTTGGTGGGCTGGCTACATACTTTCACCAAAACTCGGCTATTATTATTAATATAATTATTCTTTTTAAAAAGTGGGTTTTAACTTATATATCATGTACCTATTTCTATGTAAGGTGGGCTGGCTACATACTTTCACCAAAACTCGGCTATTATTATTAATATAATTATTCTTTTTAAAAAGTGGGTTTTAACTTTTATATCATGTAGGTACCTATTTCTATGTAAAGTGACATATTTCGAAAATTGCAGTTTTTTTGCTACATTTTTATTTTTAAATCATGATAATTTCTAACCCAAAGTTTTGAAAAAATAAAAACCGGAAGGTAAAAGTCAAGTGTGACGAAAAGTGTCAAAATCCTCTTTGAGGCCATTTTAACCGGCTTTGCTTGCCAGGAATGCATAGATTATTAACTTTGCGTGATTTTAAATAAAAAGTAATTATTTTCTGTAAAAATGTTTTTTTGTGATTTGAAAATTACATATTTTTATTAAAATATATGTAAGAACACAAATAAATAATTTAGATCTACTGGATTTAAGGTTAGACATAGTATAGACAAAAGGGTTTAAAAGTCTTCCAAATACAATAATTTCTGACCCAACCATTTCTTCAACGAAGAACTTAACCCGATTGACATTGGATAAATCATATGCTTTCAAGAGGCGATATTTGCGCAATAAGTAGCGCAATACAATGGAATCATTTGGATGACTGAAATAACTTTGTCCATTCAATATTTTTGAATGAAGTTGGAAAAAAAGTCCTAAAAAAGGTTCAGAAGTCAAATCGGCATTTGTACGCAATTCGATGTGATGTTATCAACCTTAACTGTACTGTAAGAAAAGTACCAGAAAATAAATTGTTCGTAGGCACACATGACGCCTTGACGCAGCTCAACAAAACTAAGTACGTTCAATAAACATAGAATAGAATATAAAGCAAAGCTAGTCTAATGTCAGATTGACCATCTCTTTTGGCAGCTGATCAATAAAAGACCAAAAACCTGTCCAAATAAGTCCAAATAAGAATACGAGTTTAAAGTGATCAATTATGACACAAACCAATTGCAAGCGTTTGTGAGAATTTTCTGGCCAATACTGCCTTTAACCATGAGTAGGTCTTACGACAATAGAAATTTGTTTTGAGGAAAAGGAACCCCGAGTTCATAAATGTAAAAATACTGTATCACTATAAAATACTTTTGTAATAAAAATGTCACCCTTCATGTAGAAATTTGGTAAAACTAGGTGTAAATTATAAAGGCAAACATTAATACTCGTAGAGACAAAAATGTTTGATTGCCAGCGCCAATAGTTAAGATGTGTAAACATCAACGTTTGTCCGAGTGGCGGTTTTTTGTTATTGAAAGTGCAAAATATACAAGTATAACACATAACGTGCTACACGTAACATCCTACACGAAACATTTTCCAGGTTTTTAGTTTACTCAATCGCCGGCATAAATGTTTACACATCAAAAAGTAGAAAAACTTTTAACGGACAATATTTGCCTGTAGAAATGGAAAGTCAAGAGTGATACCGAATTTTTACATTTATCAATTCGACGAACTGTGATGCGGATAGAAGTCTATATTGAAAACCGCTTTAGAATTTAAATTAAAATTTGCCGGAAAATGCATAGTAAATATAATTAAATTAAATTAAATACTTCGAACTTTCTAAAATTTTAAAATTACATCAAGAAAAATAGAGCCGAAGAAAAAGTAGTGCATGTTCGAATAGCAAAAAACAGCTTTAATAACTCACTAAAGAACTTTTAAATCAATAAGCTTTAGTTTTATTCAAAAAGATTCGATAAGATATAAATTTCATAACTACATACACGTAGGGCATTTGGCTTCGTTCATATTTATTTTCTTCTTTTATTCAATCCTTTGATATAATACACATATTATTTGAAAAATAAAATTAATAAATTTTATTGTTAATGAGCTTTGAATTCTATTATATTTTGCATCATGTTTTAAAATAAATATAAATACACTTATTATCCAGTTCAATGTGAATTTAATAAATATTGCATTTTTTTATGTTGAAAATGTTTCTTTGTTTTAATTTAAATGGTTTGCTTATAGAAATATATATTAAGAGCATTTATTTGTTAACATTTTAGTTAGTTTTCTTTGTTATTTGTTTTTATTTTAATTATGTATTTGGAAAGCCACATGAATAATGTATTTTCTTAAGCAATAGTTTTTTTTTTTTTTGTTTAATTGAATACAATTTAATTTAGTTTGCCACATTATTTATTTTAGTTTTTTTTTTCGAATAAAAATTGCAGTTCTCTTTGATGGAAGCATGCTTTTGAATGATTTTATCAATTTTTTTTTGTTAATCTAATAGTTGCCTTGGAAACATTATTTAATCGCTTAAAAGCGAAGGCAAAAAACACTGATTTTTATAATATGTATGTTTTTTAAAAGCTTATCGTGCAGTTTATATTTGGCTTTGCTTTTCAATTTCGCCAACAAAAGGGCGATATTATACGTTTCGCATTTAAATATTTTTAATGACACAACTTGAAAAGCTTAATAATTGTCCTATACATTTTCATAAAATTTTATTTTTATTTCCATCTTTTTTACTTATATTATGTATATAAATAAGAAATTAATATATTTTTTTTAATTACAGCGTTCCTTAATAAATACAAATGTCTTGTTTTTTTTTTTGTTTGTATTGTTAAAGAAACGTAAATAAAAAAAACCAAACATTATACAGAACTAGAAAATAAGTTTAGTATTATAATGAAAAACAAATAAAATCAGTTAGTTAACTAGTTGTATTGTATTTTATTATTTTGTTTAATTTATTTATTTTTAAACCTATAAAGACTTAAATTTATTTTACACACTAGGATTTATTCTCACAGTCATCGGGTTTGTGCTTACTTCGGACATTACTCAATAGATCGGCGCAATTGTTTACCATTGTTAGAAAATCACCATTTTCTAGATTTACATCATTGCCGGAAAATGATGACGACAGGTTTTGCGATGAGTTTTTATCGTTTCTGTAAAAAAAAAGGGATTATATTATTCGAATTCAATAATTCACACAGACATAAAATATTATCTTAAAAATGTATTTAATAGGAACCATGATCACACACATATCTGCAAGTACAATCAGTAGACACTATTTAATTTAATATTTTAGGTTCATAATTCAACTTGTCTTTGTTATAAATTTTTTAAACAGACAAATAAAAAAGGATACTTCATTGATTTATTTAACCTCAGTTCGTGCACTTCCCAAAATTATATAAAACTTCAAAATACATATTGGTTTGTAGCGTATAATCCGGCAATGACTATAAGTTGGCAAGAAAGAATTTATGCTTAATTTGTAGATTATAAGATTCACTTTAAATAAGGGTCTTTATCGATATTCAGTTCTATACGAATTGAATGTCGATTTTGACTGGATTCTAACCTAATTTGCATTATCATTATTTTTGAACGTTAAACAAAGCTTTTGAAATATTCAAAATGATTTTTGGATGAAGACCGATGCTAATATATGGAAAACGACATCAATACAACCTCATCAAAGCAGAAATCAAGCAAACCCAATCGATGTTTCTTTCGGTTAAGAAGGCAATTATGTAGTAAAACCGTACATCTATAGAAACTATGAGTTTAATTTATTAGATTTTCTGAAACTTGGATGGTTAGACAGTGTTGCAATAGTTCTAAATAATGATAAATACGATCTTTATTATATAAAAGAAAGTCGTTTTAGTTACAACACTTATAACTCAAGATCGGCTGGACCGATTTTATTGATTTTTGATTTGTTGGAATCGTCTCTGCCCATGGAAAACATTTACTTTGTAGGGTAAAATGAAAAAGACGAATCCGATTAAAAAAACGCAACTTGCGTTTGAAATGTTATTCTTAGAAATGGCTTCAAGGAAAATTTTTTTTTTTAAATTGCAATTTCTAGGAAATGGGGTGAAAATGAAAAAAATTGTCCGATTAAGTAAATTCTCTATTGTTTAAAAGGTTTTCTTAAAGGTGTCCGATTTAAAATTTTTGTTTGTGCTTGAAAGGTTATTTTTTGAGTGGATGGCCTTAGGAATAATTTTTTTTCAAGAATTTGGTATTTATAGGATTTTTAGAAACGAAATGTGGTACCTATCCGATATCAAAAATTCTCTTTGTGTTGAACGTATTATTGTAAAAAAAATTGATATTTATGGAGAGAAAGGGATTAACACAAAAAAGTGGTTTTAGATTACGTTGGGAAAGTAATAAAGGTTGGACTCAGATGATCACATTTTTACGAATTTCGCCATTCATAACGTGAAGTGAGTAAAAACTCAGTATATAGTATTCAATTACAAAAAGTAGCTTAAATTTTGGTCTATAATTTTCATTTGTAATATTTATGCGAAGCTTAGGTTTGTCTACCCGAGCAAAGCCGGGCGGGTCAGCTACTAATACATAATTGGAAAAACCCTTAATTCAATTAAAAAATCACTTTGAATAGTTTCACATTGATTTTTTCGTTTCAAATAATTTGAGTTGGAAACATTTCAGTCAGGGGTTCATCAATTTTGAAATCTAATTGAAGAGTTCAAATTGATTCTTCTAAATTCTAAAGTTTTGTCTTTGTATTAGTGAATCTTCAAACAGGAATAAGGATTGTTCGTTGCCCCAAAGCGTTTTTTTTTTTTTTTGACAAATCTGAACCCACCCTTGCGAGCATCTGTGCTTTTTTGAGACTTGGGGTCGGCCTGAACTTGCCCCAAAGACGTTACAAGTTTTTACTGTCAAAGTGACCTGAGTTGTAAAGCATTTGTTTTATTGCAAATTTTGGTGCTGCAGACAATATTGCTTATTTTTTTTTAAAATAGAGCGTAACACAACTTTAATTCAAAAATAATAAATAGGATTTGTAAGTGGAAGCGTTTGAAGTTGTTGTTTTTTCATGTTTGAAACTAATTTTAAGTTTAAATTATCCGAGCACAGAACTTCTGGTTTCTTGCTTTGAATGCGTCAACAACACAATTGACAGTCTTTGGGTGTTTTATTTTTTAAACCGAAAATCAAAGTTTTTGTTTGAATGTTCTTGGGGTAGTCAAGAAAACCTCGACCAACCCTGGGTTAAGTTGCTGGCACACAATAAGTGAAATATAAAATAATATGATAAATACTCAAAACTAACAAATATTTATTTTTTATTAATTTGTTCATCAAATTGTATTAAATACAAACTTTTGTTGACCGCAAAATTCATTAAAAGTAACTCAGACGAGACTGGTGAAACGAAAGAAATTATATATCTGTGAACGTAGAAATAAACCTTAAATACCTAGAACTATCATCGTTTTAATGATGGGCCAGAGTTAAATCTCGACCTGCTAAGTGAGTTTATCTCCTAGCTTCCAAACTGTAAACCATAATGACCTAAAACATAGGGTTATTGACAGTGGAACTTCTGTTCATTATACAATTAAATTCGATTTTTCAAATCAAAAAAAAAAAGAAGGTGTTTTTAAGCTTTAAACTATTACATTCGTCCGACTTCAATATTTCTCTTAAAATCAATGAGTTAAGAAGACTGTAACACTATATGACATCAATACACATACTTATTCGTTATGTTGGTTAGCATTTGTTGCGTCATAATCACAGCATTCTCCAATTCCTTTAGCATTAAATTATTATTGCCAGTACTCGTCGGTGAGTCTTCGCAATTTTTTAATTTTGCATGCAGCTGCATAGCAGCAGTAGTTGTAGTGTATAATTTATTAATAATATTATACACTTGTGATTTTGCTAAAAAAAAAAGAACACATGTATTTAATTAAACGAAAAAAAAAAACAATATTTATGTTAACTTACGATCAGATTGATCTATATCGCGGGAAGGGAAATCCACAGGCTCAAAATTACCACGAGATTTCACCACATTTGGACTATTCATGACAGTTTTCTTATGATCTAGAGATAAATTTCTTGGACGAGGAGGCACAACAGGTTTGCTACCATGCGTCGAAGAGGTACCTGGAGTTTCTTCTGAACTTGAGTCATCCTGTTGTCCTGATCCTATATTAAAAAAAAAAAACAAAATTATAGGAATTAAAAATCAAGAAAATCAACTTTCAATTCGAACCATTGTTAAACGAACTCTGAACACCTTTGCGTCGACTCGACGTGATTGTTGTTGCTTTGTTGTTATATTGTCTTGAGGCAGCTATAACAAAGAGGATAATGATTAATTTGGTTCTGAGATTGATGATATTTCAAATTATACCAATTGGACCATTAGATCTACTTTGACTTTGGGTTGATGGCCTTGTTGATACGCCTCTGAGTGTCTCTTCAGGATCCGAATCGCTCTTTAAATATATTTATTTATCAGTTTTATTTAGCTTATTGATTATTTAAATTGGAACTTACTCCATTGTTGAGAACATTCATTGAACCACTTTGTGTTGTTAAACTAGTTCCTGGTGACTTAGGTCCTTGAAGGCTGTTTCGTTTGCTAACCGAACGTGAAACTGGACTGGGCCTATAGTTTGATCCGGTCTTTTGAACCTGTACAGGTGTTCCGTTGGACTTAGGGCCTAAAAATAAGTGAACAATTTTTATTTATGATTAAATTCGCTGATATATGTAGAAACACAAACTTACTCTTGCCCATATTTCCCATATGAAGGTCACTCAATGAGCATGCACGTCGTATTGAGGAGTCTTCAATTTGAACTGGCATAAGGTTCTTATTGTTAGATCCTATAAAATATCAATAAAAGAATTTTAGTAATAATATTTATTGAAAATTAACAAAGAAACAACAAATATATAAATGTATAATAAATAACAGTGCTTTAAAAAATATTTAACAATTTTCTTTTGAAAGAAGGAAATAAATAAATAAATTCAACTGATTCACAACAAAATTAGAATAATAATGAAAATTACAACTGAATTTGTGTGCATCGTTATGTTTGAACGGTCATTCTCGTTAGATGACCACATCACATCACACCGACACCAGGTACCTACTTGAATTAATGAACTGCGATCGTACTATCATCAAGAGGATTGGAGTTATAACGCAATTAATACGTGTTTGAAAATAAATGGACCGTGGAAGACTTTTTAACTAGAAGTAGTTTGGATAAGTGCTCATTATATGCATGTATATTGTATAATGCAAGGTAAAGCGACTTTTAATAAGACATAAGTAATCGGTTGTATATTTTATAAAAAAGCAGGTTATGCAATCTGATATTAATAAAGAGTTGGAACTAATAAATTAAGAGTTTAAGACCGCGCAATGGAGCACAACAGTAATATCAATGTTTGAAGGTTTATGAAACTAATAAATTAATGGTTTTCTTATCCACTTAAAAAATGCAGTCTCTCTTCACAGTTCACAATTACACTAGCTAAAACAAATTTTGCCCCAAAAAAACAAACTTTACTTTTCCAAATATGTTTGATGTTCAGAATTTGAATCTGAGCTCGGAATTCTTAGACTTCTATCTAGGAATAGTCAAAGCTCTGAAGCTAAAGTCATGGAATTTCTATTTAAGGAAACCAGATTCATTACTAAGGTAAACAAATAAACCTTAGTTACTTGTTTGACATCTGAAACATAAAAATAATTCGTCACTCATTGTTTTATGTAGGTAAATAAAATTCCTGCAACTACTATATGTATGTATTTAGATATTCCGGTAAAATAAGTAAAATACATTTACACCTTTTTCTGCGCGACGACTGGAATTTGTCTTGTTGATTGTTTGTAGAGCAGTGGTGTCAGTTTAAAACGGAATTATAAATGTTTGAATGGTCGAAACTGACACAGGTTTTCTTGGAAATTTCTTTGAACAGAGATTAAACGTACATACAGCCATGGCCAAAATATAACAACACTTCTTACTTTTAAGTAATACTAGCCGTGTTTTATTGGTAATTTTATAGTCAGCGCAGTAAAATTTCCCTTGGCAAACAAAAACAAAAACAAAGAGTGTCGATAAATTAGCCAGTAAAAGAGTGGATATAAAAGTAGTTATACATAGTTAGAACTTTGAAGATGAAGATGGCGCTCTTGAAAAGTATTCATGACTTGAACCTTAATGTTGTTTTTTACTCACAAAATGGATGTGATCTATGATATTTGTAGTTTGGTAGAGACAAAATGGACGTGAACTATGATATTTGTAGCGAACACAGCCTAAAGTTGCTAAAGCGTTTTATTAACACAGCCAAAGCGTTTTATTGGTACTTGATTATTGCGCTAGCTATTAATTACCAATAAAACACAGCTACTGTATGTTGCACATTAGATGTGCATGTGGATGTGTGAAAAAATGTCTGCGTTATAATAACGTTAACTATATCATCAATCTATTCTATACGTATAATCTTCCGAGTAAACAAAAGGCATTAGTCATAATTCTGCACTAAGTTGATTGCAACTACAAAATTAGTTGGTATTAAAAAAAACTTACAAACGTTAGTTTGTTGATTGAAAAAGTCAAAATTTTGGTGAGATTTTAGTCTAAGAATAGTTTTAAAATTTTTATTAATTTTTCTTTTTAAATGGCACTTCGAAATGGGTATAGTGCGAAAAACTGCACTGAAGATCAACGTGAGGCCATTTTATCCATGCATAACAGGAGAGAATCTATTAGAAAAATAGCAAACATTCATTGAAAGCTCTACAAGATTAGTGTTTAATGCTATAAAGTCTCCAGAAAAATCAAAGAAACCAGAGGGCGCTTATCTAAAATGACTGGAAGAGATAGAGTCACTTTGGTAAGAAAAGCTAAGGTGAATGCCTTTGATGTCGTTAAAAGATCTGCAGCCCGAAATATAAACGCAAATCAGTGTCAGAACTATTCGTCGTATCCTAAAGGATGTTGTCGTCACGCTTAAAATCGATTGAAGGTACCATTGCTAAAAAAAACTACGTAACCTGAAGCGGATTTGTTTTTCAAAAATTTACCATATAAAAAAAGATCCTTTTAAGGCCAAGAAACAGTGGAGGAATGTATACTTGGAGTGATGAAACTTAAATAAATTTATTCGGAATGGATGGTAAAGAGTTTGCCCACCTCCAAAAGTGTGAGACCTACAATCCGAGGTACACAAAACCAACCGAAGGCATGGAGGTGGCAGCATAATGCTATGTGGTTGTTTTTCTTGGTGGGTCGTTGGTCCAATATTTATTATAGATGGTATAATGACAACGGTGTCGTATGTGGACATACTGCAGACTGTTATGTTGCCGTGGGACGATAACAATAAGCCTCTTAAATGGCGTTTCCAACAGGACAACAACCCCAAGCACAGGACAAAGTCAACAAAGCTCTGCTTTCAACGAAACAAAATGGCCGTTATTGAGTGGCCTTCGCAATCTTCGGACCTTAATCCTTTCGAGAACCTCTGAAATGAGCTAAATATTGTTATGAGTAAACATAAACCTTCCAACAAAGCCGATTTCGGGAGAAATGTGGTATTCGATCCCCCAGGAAAAGTGCCAGAAGTTGGTAGACTCTATGCCGAATCGAAAACATGCAGTTTTAAAAATAAAGGCGATGTTGGGCTCATCTCCATTTTAGTAGTTTTGAGATAAATAAAAGCTTTTGGGTTTCGCGCCTTCAGATGCAATAGTAAGAAAATATAAAAGAATATGATTTCTTAATAAAACAAAATTATTTTATTTCATTGTGGGCATAAGTTTTAGTAATCTGAGCTTTTACTAAGAGAAAATCGACTTGCTATTTTTTTTTCTTTTTATAAACCTAAATAGAGACCTAATCCTCTGAACCGGAGTATTAGTTTTTTTTTGTATGTATGGCCAGTCAATTATACCATTTTTGAGCGTATCCTAAAATTCAATTTTCGGAAAGTGCCTTAAAATCAAAATTATTTCGTTTTTTTTTTTAACTTTTCATTCCAAACAAAACTAAATAAAAAAAAAGCAAGAAGTCTCATCCAATCCGTCTGAAACGATTTCTAATAAAAAAGAATATATAAAAAACAACGAACGACAACACAGTGATAAACAATATATATTTCACTCTAATTGAACAGAAGAAACTATTAGTTTGAAGAAAAACCGAAACAATATTTATATGAATCAACCAAAAGTAGATAACGAGAACAACATAATCAACACTCGAATCTATTTGTTGCATCAAACCTTTGTCCTTGCCACCGCAGTCAATGCGAATTTTCTCACTCTCGTGTTCATCAGTACTCGTGATAAAATTGTAAGCTTGTAATTTAACGCTTTCTAAAACATCTGGAAGACTTATGTTCCTTGTCATTTTACTGTATTCACTACCACCATCACTACCACAACCAACACGATTCTGTTCAGTCTCTATATCACGCTCGATACCTCGAGCTAGTTTATCGAAATTCATAGTCAAGCTCTTGACATAGCCTTTCTCCTTGGAATTGCACTCGAAAGGCTTCATACGGTTCTCAGTGGCCAGACGAATCTGTTCGAGCTTCTTTTCCTCCATTTCGATCAATTTATTTATGATGTCTATCTTCTTGGCTATGTTGCGACACTGATTGCTGGTGTTGTTGTCCAGCGAAGGCTGAAGGACGTAAGTCTTTTCGTTTTGGGAATTCTTCTTGCTTTTGTCATCTTGAATTTCGTCGACGAGTGGTGGAGGTTTGGTATAGAGCTTCAGACTATCCATGTTGTTGTCTCTTTCGTTGCCATGTTCTGAAATGTACATCTCAAAGGACTTCTCTTCGTAGTCCATTCGATTCTCGCTCGATCTGCTACTACTGCAGGACGAGGATCGCTTATCACTCGGTGTGTACTTGATTTGACTCACTGTATTAAATCGAACTGATATCTTAGGTCGACTGCGAGATCTCATGCTGGAAGCTCGACGAGATGCTCCTCCGTCGGTATTCAGAGATTTCTGGCTGGACTTCAAACAGCTACCGGTGCTGCTGAGAGCTCCACTACTAGCGCTTGTTCGCATGTTTTCCTGCTGCTTTTCACGTTCAAATTTTGCCAAGTTCCGTTCGAACTTGCGTACAACACTCGCCGTTCGGGATGGAGCTTTCATATCCTTTATGTCCACATCAAAACTGCAGGACTTCTTCACCGAGGAAGATGGTGCACTTACTTGCGGGGACAGAGCCACCGGCGGTGGAGCTCCTCCTCCACTAAGCACCGAAGTGATCAGACTTTGTGGCTTCGCCGGAACAGGGGGCTTCTCGCCAACCGGCTTCTTAGTGAACATGTAATCGTCGTACTCTTCACTGGTTAGGGGATTCTTCTTTTGCCTCTCAGAGGCAAACTCTTTGCTCAAGCTTTTGTTCACACCCGAATTATACTGAAGGTTCTTGTATTTCATGGTCGGTATATCATCATCGTGTGTTGGAGACTTTGGCGGCAGGCAATCGGACAGACGAGGATATGTTTCAGATGAATGGATAGAGATGCTTGTCGGTTGATTCTGCCCTCGTGTCTTTTCCGAGAACTCATTCAGTCCATAGCCGGTGACATCAAAGGCCTCATATGTGCAATTGACTGATTTTTGCTGCATGTAAAAGTCCAAGGAGCTGTATGTATTCGGACTGGAACCATAGGACTTCGACACATTGTCCATTACTCGTTCGTGCAGCAGATGAGTGCATGGATTTCGCAGGCGCTTCTTATCGAAAAGCATTTCCAGAGGAGCACTCTTGCAATCCGACTCGTCCGAGAGTATACTCTCCATGCTGTTGTAGTAGCTTACATCACCAAATTCATCCGACAGAAGGCTCTCTTGGCTCTTCTTATCCGGATACTGAGTGAGGAAGAAGCTGGCACTAGAATGACGCTGTGCTTCTAGGAACTTCGCCTCCTCCAGGTGATCGTCGTTTGGTTTACTCGTTGGATCATCGTTCAGAATATCCGACAGGGAAACATTTCGATGAATTGACTGATCGTAGAATTCCTTGTAGATGAAGTATTCGCTGACAGATCTTTTTGGTATCGTCGTGGACTTCTTCTGATGTTTTTTGCAGATTTTCTTCTTGCGACCATTGCAGTGATTTTTCTCATAGTCCAGATCAAGACTACAATTCTCTAGAGAATCTGAGCTAAAGTTACCATCTTCGTCCTTGGGAGAGTCCTTGTCCTTCTTTTTCCCAGACAGCCCATGATTATGTGGCAGAGGCAAACTACGTGTATTGCTTAAGTTATGCGGTACAGATGCTGAGGTAGATAGTACATTCGTTAGAGGTTCATCTAGATCGCCATACTTTTTGGTGATCTCTTGGATCATTCGTTCAGTGTCTGTGTGGATCATATCGAGGATTGTCCTGGCATCGTCGGAATAAACCGAATGCCGTTTCGGTTCGGTGAAGATTATATTCTTATTATTGCTCGGAAGATTGCGCCAGTCGATTTCTTCGTGCACCGGTGAAACAGGACACGATTTATAATTCTTCAAAATACTTTGACTTTTGCGAGACTTTGATTGGCTAGTGTTGTTGTTGTAGCTGGAGGAAGAATCGTCTGGTTCTTGATTGCTGATTGGGGACTTTGTCGATTTAGCTC
Source organism: Leucozona laternaria (assembly GCA_932273885.2). Lineage (NCBI taxonomy): Eukaryota > Metazoa > Arthropoda > Insecta > Diptera > Syrphidae > Leucozona > Leucozona laternaria. The sequence goes on along the minus strand of OW026368.1, from coordinate 85,832,292 downwards.
GGGGACAAGTGGAAGAATTCGATTTTTGTTTTGTTTCTAACTGAACAGTTGATGGTGTTAGTGAGGTGGTAGCAGTATAAACGCCAATATGGCGCGGATACGGAGGATAATTTTGATGTAATTGACGCATTACATTACAGTTCTGAGTGAGAACTGATTTCGAGGCAGCACAATTAAAGAAGATATTGGAAGAAGTTTGTTTTTTATATCCTAGATTTTCGTTTGAAACCCATATACAAGCGCAGCATGTTTATAAAAATTGATAAGCATTGATAATTGTGTTGCTTTGAGGACGAAAAATTTATATGAATTGAAAAAAAAAAAATATTAATTATTACTCACCTGCTTTTATATAACGATTTGGTGTTCTAGGGGTTTCTGAGCCGGCAGCTAGACTAAGATCTGATATGCTGTGACTACCACGTAATGGTCGATAACCAACCTATAAAATATATCCATACAAAAAAAATTAATTAAAAAAAATGATCCACAATTGTGATTAATGAACGTTAACAGGCATTTAACATGTGGAGATGACACATACAAAACAATAATGGTTTATGGCGAAAAATTAAAAGTTACAAAATTCAAATATGTATGTAATGGGTTAGATGTATGTAGGTATGCAATTCCAGTAGTAGGCATTCTTTCAATTTTTTTTTTTTTAATCGGTCAAAATAATAATAATTGTTTTAAGTTTGTTTTAATGAGTAAATTTACTTTGGTAAATTGTTTAAATTTTGAGCTTTAGCTCATTGTTAGACTTTTTGTTTATAAAGGCTGCTTTATTCATGCTTTGCTTATTAGATTGTTTCTTATTAGTTATTATTTTCATTCTAAAAAGCTATACATTTCATTTAGTTAATATTATTTTTCATTAATCTATTTAAGTTTCCTTAAAATTTGTTTGTATAGAAACTACCATAATACTGAAAGGCTAAGTCTTCTAACGGGTGATTTTTTAGCTGGTTTGGTTTTGGCAACACTGGTTTTGACAGCTGAAGTATGTTTAGTACCTTGTGTCACTGTCAAACAGCTTCAGTTTGGTTTGCAATTTAACCATGGATCGTCTTACAAATGAACAACGCTTGCAAATTATTGAATTTTACTATCAAAATTCGTGCTCGGTTCGAAATGTTCATCGCGCGCTGCTTGTGTTCAGCGATGAGGCTCATTTTTGGTTGAATGGGTACGTAAATAAGCAAAATTGCGGCATTTGGAGTGAAGATCAGCCAGAAGCATTGCAACAGCTACCAATGCATCCCGAAAAAGCCACTGTTTGGTGCGGTTTATGGGCCGGCGGCATTATTGGGCCTATTTCTTCAAAGATGATGCGAATCGCAGCGTTACTGTCAATGGTGAACGCTACCGAGCGATGATAACAAACTTTTTTTTGCCCGAAATGGAAGTTCTTGACTTGCATGATATGTGGTTTCAACAAGACGGTGCCACATGCCACACAGCATGCGAAACAATGGCGCAATTGCGAGGCGAGTTTGGTGAACAGTTAATTTCACGTTTCGGGCCGGTCAATTGGCCGCCTAGATCGTGCGATTTGACACCATTAGATTATTTTTTGTGGGGGTATGTCAAGGCTAATATCTAAAGGGACAAGCCAGCTTCGATTGACGCACTGGAAGCCAACATCCATGCATTCATTCGTGAGATACCGGCCGATATGTGTGAAAGAGTATGCCAAAATTGGACTCAGCGGATGGGCTACCTGAGACGCAGCCGCGGTCAACATTTGCATGAAATTATCTTTAAACATTAAATTGCAAGGTTCAAACTATCGATTCAAATAAATATTTCATTCATTTTTTCGAATTTTTTGTGTTTTTTTTTAAAAAAAAGTTCTAAACCTCTTGAAAAATCACCCATTACATACTCCGCAGATGCATTTCAGTAGTATATTGAATTTATATTATAAAAATCTTCAGATATAACTTTATCTACTATAATAGTGTTTTAAAGTGTTTGATTATGGGACTGGCAGTGGTCGTAAAATAGCCATAACTCCGGCCTATAAATAACTTGGTGGTAGCTAATTAAAACTCTAAATTTTCTTAAACCATTTTAAGAGCCGCTTAAGTGCCCCGTAGGAACAAAAGGAAAAAAAATCCTCAGAATAACTACATGTATAAACTCTCTTACGATAGAATTATTTCAGGATTATTAAAAATAAAAATACCTAGACACCTTATTTTATTGTTTTAATGTCATCCATTTTGGAATTCTAAACGAAAAAAATTCATTTGCCAAATGCATATGTTTTTTTAGAATTCCACAACAGGATATTACAATAAAAGAAGAAAAGAAGAGGAATTGGAAGACAAAACTTTCCACATTTCTTATAGCTGAAGTTTTGTATTTTGCCTTAAAGGCAACGTTTTTTCTAAAGAATCCACTCTCTTATCGCAAGGGAAACATTTTAAGTTTCCCAAAGTTAGGCACACCGGTGAACATTTACTTCTTGTGCTTCAGACGTAATATCAATTAATAAGTGACTACAACATTAGTCGTGTTTTTTGAAAGAGTGAAAAGGCAAGCTCAGCAGATTTTTACACATAAACAACAACAAAATTATCAATTTTGGTCAGTAATCAGAGTGAACATAGAGTGGATATAAATTGTTGAAATGTTGATGTTTAGGTGGCGCTTAATTCGGTTGGAGGAAAATATTCGTCCTCGAATGGTTGGTAGCCATAGATTTTTTGACTTAAAATCGGATGTGTTCTTAAATACATCCCGGGTGAAAAAAGTCGGCTGTATATACTTTTTTATCAGACATGCGCGTTAAGGCATTTCATTTCGAAATAAAAATTGACCAGAAAGCTCTAAAATTACCATTTTCAAATAAATAAGATCTGAAAATTTTGGAATTTTTCAGAGGTTTTTTTAATCCATCGTCATCGTAGCCATCCTTCAATGGAATTTGACAGTTGATGGCTTGCCAGATAGGGGACAAAATGTATTTGATAGTATCGAGAATATTTCATTCCAAATGTTAACCGATTGCCCTGAAAATGCATTTTTCCAGAGCAGAAAATAAAATGCAAACATTTTAGAATTTTTCAGAGGATTTTTAATTCATCGTCATCTTACCCATCCTTCAATGAAATTTGACAGTTTATTACTTGATAGTTTACGTAAACCACGATTGGTTTCGGAATTACTCGCCTTGTTTTTAAAAGAAGAATCAATCCATCTGAATTGAACCAAAAGCGTTGACAAATCTGGAATTGATTGTTCACTGGACATTAACTATGTCCCGTGTGAGCCAAGTGCAAAAATGTACCTTCGAACGCGCCCGGACACATTTGAAAACATAAAACGAATGTTGGTTCCATGTGAATATACATTTTCATCAATTGGTGAGTGTAGAAGTGGTAATAAGACCTAGTTTATTGTTAGGCACATAAAGTATTATGTTGTTACCTTTTCTGTTTCCTTATCCATCACATTAATTATTAAAGTTTGTTAATTTTATGATTGGCACTGATTATTGTTTGTGAAAGTTAAGAAATTTATTTTGACATCGGATGTCATTAAATTTGTCACGATTACCAACATTAAAATTACAAAAGAAAAGTAAATATAAAAGTGACTATTATGGTTTTATTCATAATTCATTACTGCACTGCCTATAATGTTCACCAAAACACGGCTATTATTATACCTCACTCTTCGCCACACAATCGAGGCCTTCATCATTCTTAAGACATCATCAGACTTCTTTTAAAAAGTTTAAAGTTAATAGCTGTGGCCCCAAAAATATGCTACTAAGAAATGAATCCATTTTGTGTTACGCTTAAACAAATATCTGAGCGCTACAACGACCAAACAAGAAGTTTAGTTAATTTAAAATAGCACAATGACAACAAAAACATACTAATGAATTCATTAAATAATGGTCCACCCACCAGGTTCAACATGACTGAAAACTTTTTAATGAGATCACCAAAATTAAATTCCAATTTGTCTGTACTGTTTTGACATTAAAAGTTAATTTGAATCAGTAATAATAATAAATTTTTTTTAAAACAAAAATCAATATTTTTTTTTGTTTGAATAGTTTATGCTTTAAACGTTTGTTTTAAAAATAATCAATTATCTCATACCTTTACACCTTTTGAACTTAAATACAATCTTAATTCTTGGTGACTTAAACTTGATTTTGTGAGGTTTTCCTATTTTGGTAGTAGATTGTGATTTCCTTATAAGCAGATCAAAAATAAAAGTTTAAATTTTTTCGATTTAGCATTTTGACATTTTTCAAGCGATTATTTTTTGTTTATACATAGAAGAACAGACATGGTCAATCAATGTCTGTTCACAATACAGTCACTTGTTGGAGTGAAGGAGGAAGTTCCACGATTCATGAACATGTTTACAAACTATTTTTTTTAACATTACTTGTGATTCTTGCTTTCAAGTGTTAAGTCTGGCTTATGCTTTTGTTTTGTAAATTTATTAATGTTATAATTACTGTACGTTGTTTTGCAGCATACTTATTTAAACTATTTTAAATTTTTTTTAATACTCCAAACATAGTAGATAATTATCATTTGTTTCATCTGAAATTATCCATGTCCAGTTTAAAGTCAACAGTGTAGGGTATTAGATTTCAAAATTTTCAAAGTTCGCTTTTACTTTTAAATTAGGAATATAAAAAAATTGTATTGTCCTTCCTTTCACTCTTACATAACGTTGGTTTATTAAACCCGTTGTAGCCTATATCTACAAGTCTACAATTGCCACAATAACCATTTTATGAAACTGATTGATTTCTTCTTAAAAATAAACGAGCTATTCACCCCAATTATGAAATTCGAACTTCGCATCATATCTGAAAAAGTATTTGTATCGTTTTATATTTGAAACGGACATTATGAAAGTCGTATACAATGAATACGAATCCTTTAATTTAAGCAGAAACTTTTATGAAAAAATAACAAAAAATCATACAATGATTTTTTGTCTTCATCAATGGAGCTCAATTTATATTGAGAGTTTAAGTTCAGACACTTACAGTGGTATTCATAATCGCATTTTAAAGCCTTGCTAACTTTGACACACCATCCAACCCCAAAATCTTATTTATAAACATTTTGATTTGTTCTTCTTAGACACCGAAATTGGTGTTCTAAACCTTTTCTAAAGTGGGAACGTTCAATGTCTACAAAGTCAATCCAAAATTAATGTAATGTGTGTTGAACGATGTACCGAGTGACATTTGATTGACAATTGGATTTTGAAAACTAAAAAAAAATACCAAATTAAAAATGCCATTTGCTGCAATTGATTTTTTTAACAACATTAATTTCACACCTCATACCTTATCATGGTTATCCCAATTCTCAGACCTTTTTCTCTTTGAGTGATTTTGCATTTTTATTTTTGATTTGGATGCTTGAATTGAAAATGTTTGTAATATTTAGTTGAAACAGCTGTTCTATAAAATTCACTCAAATTCATTACTTCATTCCAGATTGACATATTACAGGTATGTCAGAGAATATATGAGGACGTATTTCGAAAACAACCCTGGATAGTTAGACAACTTAGGGAATCCGTTTATAAATAGGGAGATGGCTAAAATATTAAGCCAATGAATAGCTGGACAACTGTCTAAGTGTGTTCTAAAAAAATCTAATAAATACGACTGTTAACTTCTAATGACAGCTAGCCAATCAGAGGTATGTCTGAAGTCACTTCCATTTTAAATAAATCTGTTTCCCAGTAAAATTTTCTAAATCTGTCAAAACAGCGAAGTGAGAGGAAATATCTTAAAAATGAAGAAACTTTCAAGAAAATTAACAAAAGTATTGAATCACTTTTGTGTATAAAACGTCAAAATTAAACTCTTCCAAATCAACAAACATATTCTACCATTTCTTTGTAGTCTAGTCTCCATGTATGTATATTGTATATGGATATGTAAAATAATAATAACAAAAATATTCTTAAACAATTTGATAATTTAAAATTAATTCACAATATTAATTTTTAAACTTATAACAAGCGACGCGTTTTGGTTTCTATAAAACCATCTTCGGGCTTCAAATTGTTGACTTTTTTTTCCTTTTCTATTCTATCAGTTTATTTTTGTTGTTGTCTTCACAAATAAATTACACATTTACAAATTTTGTATTCCTTGCAAAAAGAATTTTGTGAAGCAGACAATTGGAAGATTGAAAGTATTTCTCCAATTAAGTGAACATTGTTTCTCTTTCTCTTCTCTCGTTGAAACATTTTCTGTTAACAAACAAGAATTTGTGAGAGTCTGTAAGAAATTTCAAGTTACCAAACAGACCTAACATTTTAAATGCCTAAACGTACCCAATCACAATTAAAAAAAAAAAAGAATCACCATGTGGTGAGTTTTTTTTAGGTTTCTTTTCAAAAGTGGCAACCATAGGTTTCTTAAAATTGACGAATGAAAAAAATTATAAAGACAGCATTTGCTCAGTTTTAATATTGTTAATAATGTTATTTTACCTTAATAACAATAATCTTACTGTTTAAATTTAAATATCGCACACAATGCTAGTATTTTTTTTGTAAATAAATAAAAAAAATTTCACACTTTAAACAAAGTGATTATTTTGACGTTTATGAATGAACGAGATAGTAAAGTGAACTCAGCGGAAATATCATACACTACATATTTGTGATTTCTGTATTGTGTTGTTTGTTAAGCTTATGTCTGTACGCGTGCAAAAACCTAAACATCGAGCCTGTGGGCCAATTTCACAGTCAGAAAATTGACACTTAAGTGGGGAATGTGAAAGATTAATTCCCAAGGTCGCATTGTTACCGGAATAAGTGACACTTAAGTCTCCGATGTTGGTGACTTAAGTTCCACTTACGCTGGCTATGAAATTTAGCTTAAATTCCTAATATGGGAATCTTAAGTGCCACTTATTCCGTTAAGTGTCGACTGTGAAACTGGCCCTTAAAATTCGTGTAACTCTCAACCATAATTAAATATGTATATTCTATGAATGCTGCAAAATTGAAATCTAAAATGAAGATGGGGCGAAATAATGACGAAATATTGCCAATGAACCCTTCACGATGGTATATGTGTTTTTTTTTTTTGTACAATTAATGTTTTTTGTTTGTGATTTATATCAGCGAGATCATTTCTAATGAAGTTGCATTGTTGTTCTTCTCTTTTTTTTTTTGTGCATGCGAAATTCCAATTCAATTTTATTTAAAACATTTATTATAAATTATTGTTTTATTTCTTATTATACAAAAAAAATCCTATTATTAATCTGTTAAAATTCAATATTAATCAAAAAAAAAAATGCAAAGCTGTTAGAATTCTGCCTTTCAAGAGATTTAAATCTCTTTACTTTGAATTTGAACACTGAAAGTATTATCTTGTCTCACCTCTGGTATTGCATTATTTTTTATAATTCCATTTTTGAAATTTCTTTGACCCTAAAACAATAATTGTGAATAAAAAAAGAAGATATAGATGAGAAAATAAAGACAACACAAGACAAAATACAAGAAATTAAAAAAAATAAAAATATTAAGAAACAATAAAATGTATAAGAGATGACTTAAAAATGAAACAAAAAGTACATCTGATATGAATTTAGGAAATGTAGTTGCAGTTTACAAGGAGAAAGTTACTTCCTTGAACATTTTGACTGACAACTGAGAATCTCCAGCATGTATCTATCTTTGAACGATCGAAACCTTAAAAACAGATCTCCAACTCCGATCACAGAATCAAAATCACGCTACACACACCACTCACATATTTTTGTCTTAATAATTGTGAATGGATCACTATAGATTCTGTGAAAGGACTTTTATTAAATTCTCAGACTTACATTTTCTAGCTTTTGTTTGGCTTCACTAATGACCTTAAGAAGTTCCTCCTTCTTTGTACTGGTGTATGACTTTGTTATTGATGGTGATTTTTCTGTATTATGTTTGGCACTTATACTGCGACGAGCTATAAGAAAAGGTATGTTTTTTTTTTTAGGAATACAGTTTTTTCTACGATCTATTTATTATGAACAAACTTCTATCTCCTCGTTCTGGGAATCCACCTGGTCCGTCTAGGGCTTGTTGCGTGAAGCTGGATGAAACTTGTGGGATATTTTCAGAGCTACCACCTAATGTAGATGCTATTGATCGGTCTGCATTTTCTCCACTTGGTGTAGATCCCTCATCTTCTGTATCAGAGGTACCTGTTCCAGTTCCTGTACTGGCAGTATGCGACCCACCACTAAGATTCAGACCAACTTTCTCGAAGTTTTTCCGTCGCATTGATTTCCGAAGTTCTTCTTCGTTCATGGCATTGACTTTGAATTCACTAAAAGAAAAAGAAAAAAAACATTTTGAAAAGAAAAAAAAACACCTTACAACAAAAATAAAACAACTTACGTTGGTGTTCCTGGTGAAATAGTTGGATAGAACAGTCCGTGATCCGAACTAGTTCTCTCGCCATCAGAAATATCTTCTACATCACCATCGTGATCATTGTTGGACTCAAATCGCAATGAAGTTGAAACTGTATTTGATGTTTTCTTTTTCTCCGGCAATGGCCTCAGGCTTCCATTACCAGTCACTCCAACAAACTTAATCTCCCGCCTCGTCTCCATGCCACTATCAATCGAACTATCCTCACTGAGATACGTTTGATTGTACATAATATCCTTTGAACTGGCACTGTTGTAGTCGGAGGTTTGGGTATTACCAACAATGCCCCCACTATATGGTGGAGCTCCCAACGGGCTCTCCGAATTGCTCCTCAAATCCAGTGTATCTGAGTCAATCTGACCACGCTGAGCCCATCGACCTCGCGGTTTGGGAACCCCAATTACTTGACTAGGACTGGAACTTAAACTAGGCGGCGCATGAGGTTCCTCCGTTGCAGATGTTTTTCGCTTTGCCCATTGAGGTAATTGGCCTACATCGGAGAACTTGTAGCCAGGCGTTAGGGGAATATCGTCCATAAACAGACGACCCGGAGACAGGCCGAATTTCTCCTCCTCTGGAATTGGAGATTCTACGATGATCTCTGATATTGGACGTGCCAAAGGTGGGTGACCGGATCGCAGTCTTTGCTGCGAAAGTCTTGCCTGCATTGTAACAATCATGTCGTGAGGAATTTGCCACACAAACACACAACCATCGCCACTGGCTGAAATGAGATATTTGCAGTCGTTGGTGAAGGCCAGCCCCGTTACCAGTTCACTGTGGCCATACATCCGAGCCATGCATTCGTTCGAGTAGTAATCGTAGACAGACAGAGTCTTATCCGTACACGATGTGGCCACATAGATGCCACTTGGATCCAGACTCAGTTTGATCAGACTTCCATCTTCGGAATGAGACCCTTTGAAGGTTTTTGTATGTTTTTGACTTTGGGTACTGTAGACTCTGATATTTCGATCTTGGCATGCGGTCATTATGTGTTTGCTATTGCTGTCCACTTCCATGTCGTACAGAGTCGTCTTCCCTGAACAGTTGGTGCCACGCAGGAATTGACTGTTCTGGAACGTTCGAAACATAATAGACTTATCGGCTCCACATGAAATCATCTGGAAGGTCAGACCACTACCGACAAACTTGATCGACGTAATACTGCTCGAATGGTCGTCCAACGTCTGAAGGATCACATAGCCCTGGTTAACATCGAATACATGAATCAAACGATCTCGACTCGCACTGGCCAGAAGTTTTCTATCGATCTTATCGTTGGTATACTCCAGACACAGCACCTCAGAATCATGAGCCTCTATTATCGTGAGCATTTTCAAATTTGCCAGATTATAAATTCGAATGTTGCCGCTACGATCGCCAGTTGCTAAATGGCTCAACTCTGGGCTGATTTTAATACAACGAACTCCATTGCGGCCATCATAGCTCGACTTATCTGTTGCCAGCACGGAGTTATCACAATCCCTGATGAAGTTTAGCTCTTCATCGATGTACAAAACTTTTAGAAGATCTTTGCTGTAGATGTTTTTGCGGTAGATCTCGTTGTTGGAACAACCATCTAAGCCCCAAACCCTAATAGTGTCATCCGAAGAGCATGTTAAGAAGCACTCCTCTGGCAGAGTTTGGGATATTTCCCGTTCTATATTGTATGGCACAGTTTCGACGCCCCAGATGCACGTCGAATGATACAAAAACGAATGGCTCTTGCCCACACGCTTAATGTCCCTCATGTCCCAAATGTATAGACTGTGGTCATTGTACACACAACTGACTTTCGCTCGAGATGCATCGTACACCATAGCGACGCAGTCTGGGTATTTGGCATTATGTGGCACGTTCATTATGTGATTGATATGTACTCCAGCAGCCACGTCCACACCCAGATAGTGGGTTCTTGGCAATGTGGTCACATATTCCAACGTGCTGGCATTAAAGATCCTAATAATAGATTCGGCACAGCCGACCAGAATAAACTGGGCATTCACACAAATACAGTTGGCACTTGTCGTTCGACAGGCTACCCATTTGTCAAGTAAGCGGCGGGAATTGAATTCGACCAAATGACCTTGGCGGGTTATTGCGTAGGTACTATCAAAGTATTCACCTTTGCCACAGGCTACAGCACAGAAGTCATTGTTGCGCAGTTCTCCTAGAATGGCACTCCGCCCCATTAACGGCACGGGATCTTTGTACTGCTGGAAGAGAATTTAAGACGATTTATTAGAAAAGTATCCAACCCGATATTAGACGACACAAACCTTTCTTCCTCCATCAAGATACCAATATTTGACATGTCTATTGCCCACTGTGACAAAGTAACTGCCGTCTTCGCTAAAGCTAACCGCTGACACTTTGGCACTGACTTTGTTTGAGGCCATCTTGAGATTGGACTTCCAATCGAAGACATTGACTATCATATCGTGTTGTGATCCCACCGATACCAGGTACTTGCCCGTTGGCGAAAAGGCCTAGTAAAAATTGAAAAAAAAAAAAACATTAATATGTGCTTCTATATAGGTTTCAAATTTGCTTTCACTTACCACACAGCTGACTGCATACTTGTGACCAATAAACTCGGCTACCACATTGCCACCAGTAGTGTCCTCCAAACTTCCATTGGGCGAGTCTAACTCCCACACTTTGATGGCAGGATTTAGGCCACATTCACCTGTTGCCACATAACGACCACATCGTGAAAATGCGACAGCGGTGATCGCTTTTCGTGATGTGTTCACAAGGTAAGCTTGAGTTTGCTTTTTGGCATTGAACAATATAACGGTGCACCTGGGAAAAAAAACACACAAAATAAGAACTCACAGTCACAACGATAAAATAAGAAGAAGAAAAAATAAATAAAGGGAAAATCAAATGGCAAAGAGGAAGTCCTTGATGGTGTGGCTGTGCGCGTAAGCTATTAAAGAAGCTTCGGAGAAAAAACGAATGAATGAATGAATGAACTCTTTCTTCCCTCGGGCAAGGACGAACTTTATTTTTGCTATACCTACCTACGAGTATATGGGGTATTATATTTTTGCAACCAAAGATTCAAGGCATGGATTAACTTTTGTGATGAGTTTCGCTCTTGCAAAACGGATGCCAACAACTCTGTTTATTCCGGTTTTGAGGTAAATCTTATTTTAAATAAATTGCTATTTTTCGTGTGGAAGGAGGGGGGGTAAGGGTTTAAAAGATTAAGTGGCCATAATGAAAACATATATTTAAAAAGAAGACAGTTGTTATAAATTAATATCTTTCTGTGGAATGACGACGCTTGGAGAAGTAAACAGATTATGTTGTAATTAAAGTCACAAAAAGTTTACATGATTTAAATAAAATTGATGTGACTTAATCCTTTTAAAAGCGGTATTTACAATGAATGGGTTGATAAGGAATAATAGTTTGCTAGAAGTACAACTAATTACTAACTTTAGACAAGGGATACATTTTAGGACTTAAAAAAAGTATCATTTATGAGAAGAGTATTGTTATTAGCCGTTTGATGTGCTTATTGCAAATCGTAGAAGTTTAAGAAGTTTATTTAAGGCCCAGTTTTTCAGTGGTGAGTTAAACCAGAGTTAGATAACTTGAGAAGAAAATAAAGCACAGTGGCACTGAGGAAACAGTTTTTCGGTGAAAAATGCATGCGGAACGACTAAACAAACTCACTGGGTAAAACATCAAAAGCATCTGTTCAGTTAATCCTGACTTAAATCACCAAATTTGATAAGTTAACTTGGGTTTAATTTTAGTCTCGCACTGAAAAATGGTCCTAAGCGTATTAATTTCTCAGACACATAAGCCTAACTAAAACCAGAACAAAGAGATGTACCTACAGAGTGGACGACGATCCGGAACATCTAACGGGTGATTTTTTAGCTGGTTTGGTTTTGTCAACACTGGTTTTGACAGCTGACGTGTGTTTAGTACCTTGTGTCACTATCAAACAGCTTCAGTTTGGTTTGCAATTTAACCATGGATCGTCTTACAAATGAACAACGCTTGCAAATTATTGAATTTTACTATCAAAATTCGTGCTCGGTTCGAAATGTTCATCGCGCGCTGCTTGTGTTCAGCGATGAGGCTCATTTTTGGTTGAATGGGGACGTAAATAAGCAAAATTGCCGCATTTGGAGTGAAGATCAGCCAGAAGCATTGCAACAGCTACCAATGCATCCCGAAAAAGCCACTGTTTGGTGCGGTTTATGGGCCGGCGGCATTATTGGGCCCATTTCTTCAAAGATGATGCGAATCGCAGCGTTACTGTCAATGGTGAACGCTACCGAGCGATGATAACAAACTTTTTTTTGCCCGAAATGGAAGTTCTTGACTTGCATGATATGTGGTTTCAACAAGACGGTGCCACATGCCACACAGCACGCGAAACAATGGCGCAATTGCGAGGCGAGTTTGGTGAACAGTTAATTTCACGTTTCGGGCCGGTCAATTGGCCGCCTAGATCGTGCGATTTGACACCATTAGATTATTTTTTGTGGGGGTATGTCAAGGCTAATGTCTATAGGGACAAGCCCGCTTCGATTGACGCACTGGAAGCCAACATCCATGCATTCATTCGTGAGATACCGGCCGATATGTGTGAAAGAGTATGCCAAAATTGGACTCAGCGGATGGGCTACCTGAGACGCAGCCGCGGTCAACATTTGCATGAAATTATCTTTAAACATTAAATTGCAAGGTTCAAACTATCGATTCAAATATATATTTCATTCATTTTTTCGAATTTTTTGTGTTTTTTTTTTTAAAAAAGTTCTAAACCTCTTAAAAAATCACCCATTACAATTCCCTCATCTCAAATCCATTTTCTTTTACGACACGAGACGACTCCTCTAAACGAGTCTCGATCTATTTAATTGAAAGTTTTTTTGTGGCGGCCTTTAGTCCAAATGCATTTCGCCCAAGCACGACATAGTGTTGGGCTCATCAGTTATATGCTATCGCATCCTTCTAAATGCGACGTTTCAATAACTTTTAAGACTCAAAATTTTCAATTTTTTTAAAAAAAAACTAAGAGATTTAAGCATCTGGTTTTTGGTGTATGACTAAAAATTAAAGAGAGCATTGAAATTTAGAATTGAAAATACAACTTATTACGTAAAATTTTGAACAAAATTAGATTGAAGAAAATTTATTTCATTTTGTTTTTAAAATTTTGGAAAATTAATTTTTCAAAAACTATTCACTAAAAAAATGATTGGAAAACAGAGTTAAAAAAATGAATTTTTTGCTTAAAAAAATGGTATAACATGACATTGTGAGTGTTTTAGTGATTTTTTTTTTCTATTTCGAGTCGAGTTTTTTTTTAGAAAATTGCCCTCTTACCTAAAAAGGGTAAATCCGAAAAAATTGAATTTTGTCATACCATCGGTCCACTGTTATTTGAGCTAGAGACTAAACGAGTAAGCCGATTTGCTTAAAATTTTTGTACAGGGCACTTTTATGTGATTCCCCAGGAGGGAAATTCGAAATTTCCTACACAACAATTTTGCTTTTTGTTTTTTTTTTTTTTGTTTGTCAAAATATTAAACCTAACTATTTATATGCCTGTAAGACCTAAGGTCTTTTAAATGCAACATGAATTGCACGGCACTAGTAAGAAGGAATAGAAGGACAGGAAAGATTTTTTGCTGGCACAGTGAACTGAAAAATAAAGTACTGGGTCTTGTGAATAAAAAAAAAGCTAAAGCAAAAAGTTGGATTTTTAAGTAAAAGCTAGATTTTCGGTGAATAAAAATAAGCTTAAACTAGCAAGTTAAAGATGTCTTTTAGTAATAGCTATTTTAAAATAGCCAACGCTAAATTCATTCAGTTTGAACATGTTTTTCCAGCCTTAGCTTCAATTTGTGTGAATAAAAATAGTTAAACTAGAATGTTATAGTTAAAGCTACAACAAAAAATCAAGATTTTTTTTACCTGTCTAGAAAGCTTTGCCTAGTTCTTATTTTTAGTAGTGTTTAGTTAAAGTACGACTGTTGCCGATTTTATATGCGTTAAAAAACCAAAATTGTATTAGAAACGGTTGGAAATTAGTGATGAGGATTTTCATAGCTTATTTCGATTTTCAAAATAAAATGTTCAGTGGCTTTCTGATTACTTTTTAGGAGATTTAAAAGAGCGCAGAGGAGGTGCACTGACGTCTGAGCAGAGAATGCAGATATTTTTGAGATAGCTGAGTTAACCTGGATTTCAGTGCGGTGTAAGATAAGATCTTGGAGCTGAACGCTTTTCTGTATGCAGCAAGACTGTTAAGCACGTAACTAACAAGATTAAGGAAAAGTATGAAGCAGGTACTAAAAACTTGTGCGAGGTGTTAATTAAATATTAGAGAATAATTCAAAAATATGACAATTTTTTTACGAAACTTCTTTGACTATCAAAACTGTTTAATTGGACCTAGCCGGCCTAGATGAATATTATATTTAAAATCAAATTTCTCTTCTAGGGCATTACGCATGAATTTAAAACAAATTGGTCCACAGTGAACGCATAGACGCAGAGACTGACGGACAATATGATAAAAAAGATTTTTTAACCGCAACCAATACTTGCCCTATAGAACAGATAAAAAGTTATGGCAAAACAAAATGCAAAACAACCTTCCTTTTTTGCTTCGGTCTATATAAAAACAGTTCTATAGCTAAAGCTATGTATCTAAGTCAAAACATGTGAATAAAAAACAAAGATCTTAAATAACTCAAGTTTTTAGCGGTATCATTTTTTTTATTAACATATAACAATGCTTAAGCTAGAACTGTCTAGCTTTAGCTGCTAGTAAAAGCTATGACTAGTTGGCTTTAGCTTCCTTCAAAAAAAGTTTTTACTTTGTTTTTATTCACAAGACCCATTGATTATCTCATGGAATCCCACGGGTGGCGTCCAGTTGTAACTGGCTAGTGTGAGCCTCGAGCCCACACCTTTAAGTTATAGCAGTCAAGCACTACATCCACTGCGCCATTGTCACCCAAAAAATGTATCTCAAAAACTGCGTTTCAGGTTTTTTGGCAAAAAAAAAATCACACAACGCAAACGGTCTAATTTTTTGGCTAATTCACGTATATCTTTTCAATGATTAAACCGATTTTGCTGTAATTGTTTTTGCAACAAAAAATCCATTGTTTTTAATTTTGGTACTTTTGGCTTTTTTAAAATTCTCTCGTTAAAGCTTTAGTGACATTAATAACCGCCTATTCAGGGAGAAATAGGCCCCCCCCTTTTATATGGTTTTTGTATTGTCATGACCCAACCTACAGCCTGTAGCTTTCTTAATGCGTATACACTGGAAAAGATAAAAAATAATTTCTAACATTTGCATATTACATAGTATATATTTTCTATTTGTCTGAACTGATAAACTGTGAATAGTAAACAGAATGAATGTGAATATTTCTGTTGTCAAAATTGGTAATATTATTGTCAAGAATATTGATATTGAATGCAGGTTACAAAAACTCCCGATTTTTTATTGTCTCTGTAACACTTAGGCAAATTTTATGCTTCGACAAACTTTCTGGAGAGTCTATATTTGATATTGTAGTAGATGGTGTAAGTCTTACAAAATCGACTTTTACTCTCAACGGATAAACATATTTCCAAGAGATTTATTTCAATTCTAAAATTCAATAATGTTTTGCCAAATCAAACAAAACAAATCGGATAACTTTGTATGGGAAACCATATATACATACATGTATTATGTATGTATGACAATTCATAAAACTTTCTCTTCTAAATGCTCTTAAGAGGTATTAAAATTATATGACCATGAATTCACCTATATATTTGTTCATATCGACATTATCAAATCCCGCGTTCAACAATACAAAATAGCACTTCATGGATGAGAGCACTGCAGATTATAAATAAATGATTCCCATTGGCTTCTTCCGGCAGAATATCAAAAATGGACGGTATTCAATTTCACTTCATCTACCACAATACCATCATCCATATCCATCCCATCCAGCCCATATACATACTATTTTCTCATACCTCCGTTCATCCGAAATCATTTTAAGTCAACCGAAAACTCACGTACACGTCGCGTCGTCGTTCGTCCATTGCATTTTGGAAATTGCACATCATGTCAATGGGTTATGACATCCCATCCATGCATAAAGAGTCATATTTGCTGCATTTTTGGTCGATAATATGACGGCTACGGAGGGTGCTGTGGTGCGGTTTGGTTGGGTTTGGTTTGGTTTCGAGCAGAACCTATGGTTTTGAAGTCTCTTGCGCCTTCGGTTTTTTTTTTTTTTGCCCAACCCAACGCGGCTCCTTCGTAAATAAGGAACCACTGCGGCAGAGATTATTGAATTGGGGACAATTTTCTCGTCGATTTTTCGCTTCAAGAACTTTCTCCTCTGAGGGAAATGGATTTTCACCACCTACAACAACATTGACATCAACCGGAAGCCAACAGGAAGTTAGTCCTTGGAAATTGTCAAATATTACCCGCACAGATTAAATGTTTCCACGTAACGAATCAATTTACTTCGCTTACATTGCAACATCGATCGTAGCGGTGTAGTCGTCGGTCGGTCGTGCAAGATGCTGAAATAGCTTTCACTTCAGTAAAATTAACCACAAGACGATGGTTTAAAGGTTGAAATGAGGGGCGCCGAGCTTATAGCAATTTTTTTTTTTTTTTGTTGGCCAATTTTCTGTCAAATCTTTTAAGAGACTTTTACCTGATTTATGTTCTGGTGGTGTTATGTGAGGTATCGAAAAAAAAAAAACAAAAAAAAAACCCTATACAGGTGAGTGTCCAGTTTAAGGAAGTGTGATTGCAGGTTTTAAGATATATTTATAATTTAAAGATAGCTTAATCGAACATGATGGTTGGATATTTCTTTGAAGCCTTAAGGCTACGAAGTGAAGAATTGGATTAAAAGGGTTATTGGACGACATCTTGTTCTTAAAATGCAAATTTGTATTTTATTACATTTTGGAACATAGTCGTGTATATGGTTTTTTTTTTTCTATCTAGATACTTAAGATATCAGTTGGGAAATACCTACTGGTGGCAGCACATATGTCAGCTCACGACTTTTAATTATGTAACCAAAGTAAAGTACTCAAACACTTATATCTAAATAAATATAATGAGTTAAACGCCTCATAAGACCGCAATTGGAGTAGGTGATGCATTTCACTCACACCTACTAACTGAACATTGAACAATACGAATAACAAAAAACTATAGTTAATTTACCCGCAGAATTGAATCCAAATAAATGGACTTCAGAAAACTTTTTGAAAACTCACTTGTTTTTTTGTTTTAACATACTTTTCTACTTTCCTTCAATATAATATATATGTTTGTATGTGATAGAGAGGGGTTAAAATTTGTGGATGAGGGAGTGATTAAGAAGAAACGAAAGAAAATTGCATAGAACCATGCGCCATTCAATTGCAACGAGTAGATATACACACTTTCCGTTCTAATGGAACCATACCAAAGTTCATTAAGCATCAAAAAGAAGGAAGGCACTTTTGAACAACCCATAACTATACTTGGGAATCCATAGCAGTGAAATGGATCGGAGGACTCAGTTTGTCTGCCTTGCCACATGTGCACAGGAAGGAAACAAAAATTATAGACATTTTAAAACTTTTTTTTGTTTCATATGAAAGTGAACACATTGTTTGGAAAAACTATGTGGAACCTACTCGGGCGAATACTTGAGGAATTATTTGTTTATAAGGCTTTAAACAATAGAGCGCTACAGGTATGCAGAAGTGCGAAATGATTTCAAGTTGAATATAATGTTAGGATTTTAACGAATTTGTAGTCATATACATATTATTGACTATTAATATTGATTGACATTGTATAATTATGCTTACTGTCATAATCTGTTTAAAATTTAGATAGCTATTTAAGAAAAAAAAATTGATCTCTTCATTTTGATGAATATATTGAAATTAATTACCTATTACAGAAAAATTAAAAAAAAAAAAAAATGATTTTTAATTGATGAAATAACTTCTAAAATTATTAAGAAACGCGATTTCTTTAATAAATGAATATAAATTATGAGAATAAAATATCCACGACTGGATCGAACGAACTGTAATGCAAACACGCTGTGAAGACAAATTTTAATGGTTCAATAATAGGCGTATTTTTAAGTGCATGCATAACCAGCTTAAAAATTAATTTTCTATAAAATACAACAAAAATTACTCTCTTCTAATGAACTAAGAGCAGAGAAACAGAATGATAAGTATTAAGACTGTTGTACGTAGCGTTTTTTTGCACTTTTATTTAAAGCGAACAAGTGAGTACCTATCTTTAATGAGAAAATGTTAAAAAGTCAAAAGTGAAACAAAAATGGATATTTTGTGTTTGATTTTTTTTTAGTTAAAATATTTTTTTTCAAATTTTTTAAATGCAATATTGTTTGAGATGAGATTGAGAAGCACTACACTGCGAATTTATAACAAAATTGGTCTAACCATGGAGAAGATATAAGCGAATAATAAAAAAATAAGACAATTTTCTCAAAAAACTTGTAATATACATATTTCCGTTATATGATTTTTTCGCTAAAAACCTAAAACGCAGTTTTCATACAATTACATTGGTCATTCCAGGTGCGAAGTAAAATCAAAATCGTTAAAAGCGTTTTTGAGAAAATTTGCAAAAAAAAAAAACTAAATTTTTCTCTATCGATTTCAGCTCTTGGGAATCACATACAAATGATTTGTACCAAGTTTCAAGCTAATTGGACCACCCGCTTAGGGTCTAGTTCAAATTGCAGTGCCGCACAGACGCACAGATTAATTAATTAATTAATTAATTTTAAATAAACTTGCTTTGAAAAGAGCACTAAAGAATTGATTTATGGCTATGAAGCAGGATGGTTTTGAAAATGTTGCCGTTCAAAATGAGATTTTCCTTAACGGCTAAGAAAAATTATTGGACAGGGTCATCCATTTTATGGTTCCGATAGTAAATTAAAATTTTAATTTGTATTTCAATACATTGTTTTGGATCATGCCAATATGAATTGAATTAAACATCATTAAAATGTCTTTCACGGGAGTTCTTGTAGGACTTGATCCTGACAGGGTAATTTTCGATGACTTTTCCACACATATCGGGCAATAAATCGGTCATAACTTGACGAACATTCGTTTTCAAAGCCATATTATTGAATTGTTTCAAAGCTAGTTTAATAGCAAAACTAGTTTTATAGAAGTTTTAAGTCACAAATTTAGCACGGTTTTATGAATTTAGAGTTTTATTCAAAGCTAGTTTTAAGTTTTCGAGTTTCAGGTGTCAAAATATTTTTGAATAAAACCGATTTGTCCACTTCCAAACATCTTTAAAACTAGTTCTGTTATAAAACTAGTTTTGAAAAAGTCAATAATATGGCTGTTATAATAGTTTTTAGTTTTTTAATATTAAAAATTGAATTTAATACTGATTTAGAGCGGCCGAAATTCGATTTGGTTAAGAAACACCCTATAAACCTACTCTTTAAATATATAAAATCTTAATATAAATGTATATAAAACAAAGTCATTTTAGTTAAAACACTTATAATTCAACAACGGCTGGACCAATTTTAATGATCTTTGATTTGTTTGATTCGTATAACTGTAGGTATAATACAAATATCGGAAAAATTCACTTTGTCGAGTGAAATGGGGTCAAATGAAAAAGACGTATCCGATTAAAAAAAAATCTACCAGCGTTTGAAAGATTATTCTTAGGAAACGGCTTCAAGGATTTTTTTTTAATTTGCAATTTGTAGGGTGAAATGGGGTAAACATAAAAAATGGTCCGATTTAAGAAATTCTATTTGTGTTTGAAAGGAATATTTTGAGTGGATTGCTATAGGATTTTTTTTTTCAAAAATTTGATATTTGAAGGGCGAAACGGTGTAAAAACACAGTATTATCGGATTTCAAAAACTCGGTTTGTGTTGGAAAGGTTATTTTTTAAAAATTTGATATATAGGTATAGAGTGAAATGGGATAAACACAAAAAAATTATTTTTAATTACAAAAAATCTATCTGCGTTGGGAAACTAATAAAGGTTGGACTTAGATGATCATATTTTTATGAAATTCGCCATTTATAACGTGAAGTAGATTATAAATCATAAAGTATTATTCGATTACAAAAATTTGCTTAAATATATTAGTTTATATTTTCTTTTGTAATTTTTATGCGAAGCTTAGGTCTACCCGTGCGAAGCCGGGCGGGTCAGCTAGTTTTATTATAAAAATATTAAATCACTGGCGCAAAATTTTAAACAGCCTTATGTTAAGGTGTTAGCATGATACTAGTCAACACTTTACTAACTTTAAAGCTCTTTACTAAAATGTTCTTAGTTTTAAACACTTTTTAACTAGTAGATTTTCTTACGAAAATCAAGCTAAACACATCTAAAACAGTGACATTTCGTGCAAAAAAGGAAGTAAATGTACCTTTTTAAAATTTTCTATGTCAAAGTGACATATGGATTTAGTAATATGTTAAAAAGATAAAACAGCAATCTGGTGATTTTAACTTTAGTAAAACTTTAAGGGATAGTATCATGTTAAACTCGTTTAAAATTAGGAAGATCCTCCTTTTAACCTACTATCATACTAAAAATGATTTAACACTTAACTAAATCGTCTAAAATTTTGCGCCACTATAGTTTTATGGGAAGATATTTCATATCCGTCGAAAGTTATTGATTTATTAATAAAAAAATAATAGTATTTGTATATCTGCACTTACCCAGCTGGATAAGCTAAGAGCCCGCTTATTGGCGAAACATCTAAGGCGGCATTGCTGCATACTGTCATTCCAAGGATTTTTTTCAGTTTTATCTAGAAAAAATAAAAAAAATATTATGATTAATTTATGCATAAATATTTTTTTTTTTCGAATATATTATGTGTGTAAGTTTATGTAGTAAATAGCAAAAAAGTGCAATCCATACATGAATGGATCAAGTTTAACATAGTTCTCAATTTGCTTTTAGCTAAAATTATTTTAATAACACAAAAAAAATCAACCGTTGTATTAGGGTTCCGAAATTTTAATAAAATGACTGATGAAACAAGTTTTGGCTGTGAGTTATTGAGTCAGGTTTAGGTCTAGCCCCACTGGGAAGACGTATCTCACAATTCGGATAGAATTCATTTACATAATATGTGGATGCAATAACTGATAAGGTCTCTGGGTTAAACTCTAATTCTGCACTATTTCTGACTATATAACTTCGAGACACAAAATGTTTCGAATACAGGGTGTTTTTTTAAGACGTTTTGTTTTCAATCTGGCAATACTTTTTTCGGAGTTGGTCTTTTTGACAGCCGTCACTTGATTTATGCTCAGTTTAGTTTGCCATTTCATAATGAATAGACTTAGGTACTCCTGAACAACGTTTGCACATCCTGCAAATTTATTACCAAAGTATTGGTTCGGTTCGCGCGACGCAAAAAAAAAAATTTACAAGAAAATTTTGTTCAGCGATGAAGCTCATTTTTGGTTAAATGGGTACGTTAATAAGCAAAATTGTCGTATTTGGAGTGATCATAATCCACAAGCCATTGTTGAGACGCCGCCGTTACATCCTCAAAAATTCACTGATTGGTGTGCTCTCTGGGCAGAGGGAATCATTGGTTCATATTTCTTCAAAAATGAAGCCGGCCATAATGTTACAGTCGATGGGGAACGCTATAGAGCCATGATTAATGATTTTTTCGTGCATGAATTGGAGGATGTTGATGTGGACGACCTTTGGTTCCAACAAGACGGCGCTACATGCCATACAGCCAACGAAACAATCATTTTTTTTTAAAGGAAACTTTTGGTGAGCGCATTATCTCACGTCATGGGATTGTGGTCGAAAATTGGGCCTCTCGGCTGGAATTTATTCGAGCCAGCAGCGGCGGCCACTCGCACGAAATCTTCTTTACTTCTTGAAAAGCACATGTCTAAAAAAAAACACCCTTTACAAATAACTGAAATGATGATTTAGCGAGTCGACCCCTAACCGCCATTTTATCGTAAGCGACGAAATGTAAATTTTACAGAAAACTAATTATGTATTTAAGTTTTACCTGAGGATTAAAACCAACAAACATACCTTTTTGTCAGGTTTTAGTTATATTCTTATTAATAATATTTAATGCTGACATTTGACTTAATTGGTTTCATTATTTAGCGAAAGACAAAACAGTTTATTGCCTGTTCAATTTTATAGGATGTACTCATAGTTGGACTAAGTTTAAGTTTATAATTGCGGTAATTATATAAGCATACAAAAAAGCGCATCAAAAATGACCAATTCGCAGCTGAATATAATTACCAGTTTAATCATCAAATGT
The DNA here is from genome assembly GCA_932273885.2 of Leucozona laternaria. Taxonomy (NCBI): domain Eukaryota; kingdom Metazoa; phylum Arthropoda; class Insecta; order Diptera; family Syrphidae; genus Leucozona; species Leucozona laternaria. Next base: position 85,809,468 of record OW026368.1, on the reverse strand, counting down.
CAGCACAATTTTGTGTAACTACGCAATTAAATCTGCCGCCTTCTTCCATTCAAAAAAAAAAATTTACATCTTTACTTAAAATAATTTCATTCATTGAAAGAAATAAAACCCACCTACATACTTCAGATTGTGGAACACAATTGAAGCTCGAAGCGATATACCTGTGCTGTGTATGAAAAGTAAACAAGTGTTGTTGTAATGGCTCAGACCCCCTAAAGCGATTTCCACGGAGCTGTGTGTGATGCGCCCACAGTGCAGCCACAAGCCTTGAGGCCAACTCCTAACCACATGATGTAGGCTTTAATAAAAATTATTTACCTCACCCAAAAAGTACTTGACGCGCGGCTTAATGTTATAATAAGTCGCATCGATTACACAAGAATTTTACTTTGTTATTCAATCGGCGAAATGAAATGAATGAAATGAACTTTTCTAGGCTAACAAAATCAAAAATCAACGGCCTCAGTGCAGACAAAACGCTTTGGGGTAAAAATATTTAAGCCAACGTGTTGAGCTCTAGACATGCTGGGGATTTGTTGATTTAACTCGTTTTTATATGTTTTTTTGTTCGTTATATTACTTAAACACAGCATGTGGGCTTGGTTGTTGTCTTTATGCGCGGCAATGTTGGAGTTTTGTATTTGCACATCTGCGGATGAGTTTAAATTTCTGCGTGCGAATTCGATTAATGGTAATTTGGTGATGATGATCACCGTGATAATGATGCCGCATGAATAAATTATTTTTTAATGTGGGAACCGCATATTAACATGCCTTGACTTAGACCTTGATTTGAAGGCCGAATTTGAAAACAACAACAAAATTTTAAATATCTAATGATAGACGTGTGGCAAGTAAACGAGGTCGTTTTGGTGTGAATTGGGGATAGTGAAATGGAATTTTTTTCGGAGATTAAGTTTAAAAATTCTTTGAATTTTCTCAAATACCTATACAAATAAAATGTTATAGGAACTAATGATTCTTCACCCTATTTGATTAAAATCACGGGAAATGACTGAACGTCAATCTTAGTGATACTCTTATCTGGGTATCGGGTGACTGTAGCATTGAGGGAAATGAGCGGGCAGACGAGCTTGCTAGGCAAAGATCAGCCCTTTCCTAGCTTACTAACTTGCAGAAAGAGTTTACATTCCTTTCGAAGTTATGGAGGGCAATATAACTACTCTTAGTTTTTCTCACCGAATCCAATCGTAAGTGGAGCAGTCTAAGCAACGGTGTTATACCTTTCTAGAAAGATATAGCCCACCTATAATAAGTGCTAAACAAAAGATCTTGTCGTAGGTGTGCGAACCACCAGGAAAAGGAAAAATTAGTTCTCTTTCTCTGTAAGTGTCCTGCCCTAGCCCATTTTAGGGTACAACCACTTGGAAAGGCTTTCTCTGAAGACTTAATCTCTTTTCTAAACGCGACGAAATGGCTCTGAGACGAATTTCGGTAGATTCAGCACCGTGGCCTCCTTTCCTTAGACCGCTACTAAGCAGACTTTGGATCTTTTAAGATGACTCAGGAGGTGAAGTTTCAGCCAACAAATAGCGTAGCTTGGCGCAGTGACGATGGTTTCTGTTGCGGATGGTGATCTTCTTGGGCGAGTGTCTGTACTATTCCCCCTAATGGTTGTCCTTTTTTCAAATCATATACCTCAACCACAACCTTTTATAACTACCTCCCTGTGAGATAAACCGTATGGGTCTCTGGGTGTGAGAGTAAAGTGCCTAGTCTGTAATTTAGCTGTCTGACTCGGGGTGTTAGATGGTTGTTCCACCAGAGGGTATTCCCACAAACCCATTCCTCATCGATAGGTTCAACTGAGTTATGGAGTAACATCCACCTCCTTAATCCTAAATATTGTACATATTAGAAAAAGAAAACCCATGATGCTGACCACTGCTCAAGAGCGCTCACAATCGCCATGTTTTCATGATGTTTTCGGCTCTTGCCCATGAGCTTTCGCAAATGCTACTTCCGCTCTCGCCCATGAGCGGTCCCACTCGCAAGCCTTTGAACATTGCGTACGCTCGCTCGTGGGAAAAATATGAGCTGAGATCGTTTTATGAGCGCTCGTATGCGAGCGTTTCCGTACCCTGGTTTTAAGTAATTTTTTTTTAGAAAATTGTCTTTCTTGGCTAAACGGTAGTTATTAATCAATTGGTCCTTCTGACGATTCTGAGAAGAGAATTTCGCTTCTAGATTTTACTAGATTTTAAGTCAGAATAAACGCAAGAAGCACTAGTAAGTTCATATTGAAACTTCAGAACAAACAGTAGTGTATCATGTTTGATTTACTTTCCATTTGAAATAATTTTGAGCTCAGAAACAAAGTTTTTAATAAAATTAATAAAAAAAATTTGTATTTGTTAGTTGGGAGTATTAAAACTATTTACATTCCGTTTTATGTGTGGCGCAAATAATTAATAAATGACGACTCCCAGATACAAATACAACAGTTCAGAATTGAGTAGAATCAATTAAAACTGTCCAATTGGATTTCTTCAGAATGAATAAAGGAGATTATTTGGAGAAGTCTCCACTCTTTTTTCGAAAGTGGAGACCTTCTTCAAATAGTCAATAATAGAACAGCGAAAAGTAGAAGGAAACTTTTTGATAGTGATTTCCTTCTGTCATTTTGTAAGGGTTTTTTCGTTTTCGAAAAGGGAAGTATACTTAGTTGACAGCACCACCAAAAAAAAAACGAAGTGGAAAAGAACAGAAAGAGGAATCAAACAAAAAACCAGCGTAAGTTTACTCATATTTTTTTTTCAAGTCGTTCAAAAGTTTTTTTCTTTAAATGCGAAAAACTGTTATAAATTGGCATTTTTCTAGTCTCGTCCTATAGAAAGTGACTCTAGACATGCCAATTATAACAGTATTGGTTTATAAAAGTATTGTTTATGCGGCCCAGCAGGGCCAGGGCCCTCCGCCAGGCACCCAGAGTTTTTTTTTTCAAGTCGCGCGAAGCTGGTTAACGCACGCCCACTTTTGATGACGAACAACTGGTATAACAGTTATAAATTGGCATGTCTCTAGTCACGTCCATATTATATATCTTACTCAAACAAATTGTATCATTTTGAATCGAACTATATATTTGTGGGTTGAAAAGAGCTGTCAGTTGCTTCGATTTGAAGAAACACATTTGAATATTTATCGATTCCTTCAATCAAAATTGTGACATCATTTTGCATAATTGCTATCTTCTATTTATTTGAGATCTGTGTCAAACATTATAGATACTTCAAAACAACACTGACCCACGCGACTCTAAAGTATAAATAATAAAATTATCTTACAAGTATTTACACGTTCCACATTCATAGTTGTATCATAAAATTATTATTGCAAATGGATAAATTCGATCTAGAGGGTAGGTATTGGCTTTTGTAAAAAAAAAAAAATTAAGGGTTTTCATTTGCTAGTTTCAAAGGCATAAAGTGCAGTTGCATTTTAAGATTTCTTTTTTTGTATATTTTTGATATAATATCTTTAAAACCGCTCTAATGATTTTGATAAAACCTTGAACAAAAAATGATTATAATATTTTTTTTAATTTAAAACGATTTTAAACGATTTTCACTGGCAATGGCAGCTTATGTTTAAATCCACACTCCGCGGAAATATACACAAACAGGGGTTAAAATTTGGTAAACAAAAGTTGGCTTAAAATATTAATAATCGCAAATATATCATGATTAATAAATACGTAGAATAATTGCTTGGATACTGAAATGCAAAACAAGTTCGTGCGACTCACTCATTCAGTTAAATTTAATTCATCTCTATAATGAATATTAAGAGAAGTAGGTTTAAGTGTATCTGCGTGATGATGGTGAGATACGATGATATCATTATCATAATTATATTGAGCAAATAGTTTTTATTTGCTTTTTTGTTTTGCAGATAAATGATGCTTGACAGTAAGCATCGCACCATAAGTGTTGATTTGTGTGCTTTTATTCATAATTCATTTAGAAAATTCTCGTTTTTATGCAAATAAAATAAAGTACCTTTCTGCATATAACAAGTTTACTTACAAGTTTTAAACAAATTGTTTATTTATTCACATTATGATGCTATGTCGCTAATTGTGAGGGAGGACAAGCTCTATAATATTATGCCAAACGTGCAGTTAAAAAAAGCGCATTAAAGTGCTGTAATAGTTAAAAGTTTATATAGATACCTTTTAACGTCATTTTACTACCAATGTTGTGTCCGTCAGTTCTACAGGAAAACCCTGTCCCCATTGCAACAGAAAACTGCAATGGTGTAATATTTACACTCGTGTAATTAGATAGCACGCCAAACGTCCACTGATCTCTATAATACACTGGATAGCGTATTCATACAAACAAAATGACTCCAATTGAAGATTGTTATACGGTGCGCTTGGCACCAGGTTTGTATAACAGTATAACTTCTTTTTGTCAAAGTGGCTGAACACAATACACGCGAGTCATGGCGCGCGTCCTTATCTTCCATTGTTAAAATACAAAAAATCTCGTTATAATGGGTGATTTTTTAAGAGGTTTAGAACTTTTTTTTAAAAAAAAACACAAAAAATTCGAAAAAATGAATGAAATATTTATTTGAATCGATAGTTTGAACCTTGCAATTTAATGTTTAAAGATAATTTCATGCAAATGTTGACCGCGGCTGCGTCTCAGGTAGCCCATCCGCTGAGTCCAATTTTGGCATACTCTTTCACACATATCGGCCGGTATCTCACGAATGAATGCATGGATGTTGGCTTCCAGTGCGTCAATCGAAGCGGGCTTGTCCCTATAGACATTAGCCTTGACATACCCCCACAAAAAATAATCTAATGGTGTCAAATCGCACGATCTAGGCGGCCAATTGACCGGCCCGAAACGTGAAATTAACTGTTCACCAAACTCGCCTCGCCATTGCGCCATTGTTTCGCGTGCTGTGTGGCATGTGGCACCGTCTTGTTGAAACCACATATCATGCAAGTCAAGAACTTCCATTTCGGGCAAAAAAAAGTTTGTTATCATCGCTCGGTAGCGTTCACCATTGACAGTAACGCTGCGATTCGCATCATCTTTGAAGAAATAGGCCCAATAATGCCGCCGGCCCATAAACCGCACCAAACAGTGGCTTTTTCGGGATGCATTGGTAGCTGTTGCAATGCTTCTGGCTGATCTTCACTCCAAATGCGGCAATTTTGCTTATTTACGTACCCATTCAACCAAAAATGAGCCTCATCGCTGAACACAAGCAGCGCGCGATGAACATTTCGAACCGAGCACGAATTTTGATAGTAAAATTCAATAATTTGCAAGCGTTGTTCATTTGTAAGACGATCCATGGTTAAATTGCAAACCAAACTGAAGCTGTTTGACAGTGACACAAGGTACTAAACACACGTCAGCTGTCAAAACCAGTGTTGCCAAAACCAAACCAGCTAAAAAATCTCGTTATAGAACGGTGTTCACATTGGACTGTCTCCTTCGACTTTTTTTCGCGTCTCTGTACTTTATCTCACTCACTCTTCATGGTGAGAAAATGATGGCGAAGAAGTAAGGATTTTTTGATTTTTTGCTTAAGATTGTTCATTTTTTTGGCGTTTTCTTTTGTGATATCTGTTCTCTCTGTCTGTACCTTATCTTTGGCACTTAAATCCTACGGAATCCAATTTTTTTAATTGAAAGCATTTTCCTACTAAGATTTATATTTTGTAAGTGAAATGTTTCTAATTAATCCTTCAACAAGCAAAGATTTTTGTTTTGTGTTAACGACTGCTGCACGTCAGATTGAGTCGGATGTGTTCACATTAGGTTTTGTGTCTGTAGCCGCAAACGCGATTCTGGGTGTTAAATAGTAGGTGACATTTCTTGCGAATTTGCACAAATTGTAACTAACACTGAATTGTAATTTTTTGTTGTTTGGATAAACGCACAATTTTTTTTGTTTTGCATCTATTCACTAAAATAAGTTTGTACTTAATCTTATAAAAGGGACATGGTAAATTAAATGCAGTTTGAAATATTTGTTGTGAATTTGAAGGACCATTATTTTTTTGTGTTCAAATTCCTGTCAAATAGAACTCACACCATCATATACAAAAATAAGACATCTGAAATGGTTGAAAGAAATTCGACACAAGTTTTAATAATCACGCTCATGTGAACGCCCGCCCTGCCGCGTGTCCTGACGCGCGTACTGTGTTCAACCAGTGAACTGAAAAATGTACGTCAAATTATTTCTTTTTTTTTTAAAGAAAGACGTCAAAAGGTGCGCTTGGCACCAGAATGTCATCTTCAATTGGAGTCAAAAAAAACTGTTATACATAAAGGGAATCCACTATCCAGTGTATTATAGAGATCAGTGCAAACGTCATTCTTAATCTCAGCTGTTATTCATTTGGGAAATTTTGTGAATAAAGAGTAGGTACATTGGTACTGTTTGGAGATTCTTTAAACTCAAAAATTATATACAAAATCCTCTTCTGCTTTGTCCTCCATTTTGAAAAAAAAAAAATTTAGCACTAATGCGATTTTCTCGGTTCTGATTGTTGGTGTAAACATTTGGAGGTAAAAGTACTCTCTTATAAGATTTTGTCTACAGACATTTTTGACAACTCTTTTGACTTAAAAGTTACTATCCAAAAACTGTCACAGTTTTCAGTTAAAAAATGTTTTTTTTGTAAGGTTTATCTCGACCAATGTTCGCCGAAAAGAATAAAATATTGAAAACATTTCTTTTGTAAAAGTTTTGCAGCTGTAAGCGAAACATCGACACGACGACGCACGCGACGTTCAACGCAGTTGGTTATACCGAGTGGCACGATTTTGAAGAAAGATCTGCACCTGTACCCTAACAAAATTCTAGTTGGTCGCTTAACCCTGGCGATTCGGAATAACGTTTAGAGTACTTTAGAGCTGTTTACATTTACATAGGAAGTTCTTATTTGGCCCACCCTGTAGAACACTCAATTTCCTCCATATTGGTATATTTAGATTTTGTGTGCGTCAAAAATCATATGGACTGAAAATTTTGATTTGTTACAATTTTACAATTTGACTAAAATAACAAGTTGTGCCGCCAAATGCCGTAGAGAATACAAACAATTTCGCAAATTTGCAGAATTACGAACGCACTATTTTTGAAAAATTTTGATTTTACTAAACCTATGTTGTGTCGTTTTGTAAGTCTAAGTACTCGTGAACAAAATTGCGAATTTGTAAATACAGAGACTTACAGGGTGTTTTTTTTTTTTTTTTTTTGAGGTGTGGTTTTCAATCTGGCAATACTTTTTTCGGAGTTGGTCTTTTTGACAGCTGTCACTTGATTTATACTCAGTTTGGTTTGCCATTTCACAATGAATAGACTTACTCCTGAGCAACGTGTGCAAATGTTGCAAAATCGGCTCGAAGCGAGATCGTTGTTGATCCCGATTTTCAAAAGAAAATTTTGTTCAGCGATGAAGCTCATTTTTGGTTGAATGGGTACGTTAATAAGCAAAATTGTCGTATTTGGAGTGATCATAATCCACAAGCTATTGTTGAGACACCGTTACATCCTCAAAAAATCAGTGTTTGGTGTGCTCTATGGGCAGAGGGAATCATTGGTCCATATTTCTTCAAAAATGTTACATTCAATGGGGAACGCTATAGAGCCATGATTAATGATTTTTTCTTGCCTGAATTGGAGGATGCTGATGTGGATGACCTATGGTTGGTTCCAACAAGACGGCGGCGGCGCTACATGGAACAGAGTATTGAAGAAGACCCGAATGAGTCCATCCGCCATCGCGCGCAACAATTTAAGCTGTCGAAAATTGGGCCTCTCGGCTGGAATTTATTCGAGCCAGCCACGGCGGCCACTTGCCCGAAATCATTTTTAAAACATAATGGCAAACCCTTATCTTTATAATAATGCTAAATTCTTGGCCATAACATCAAATTATATGCGTTTTATTTCTTCTTGAAAACCACACGTCTAAAAAAAAACACCCTCTATTAGTATTTGTTTTTTTAAATATTTCTTTTTTAGGAATAAAAATGGTTCGTTTGAAAAATTTGCAAATGAATATTTTTATCTCAACGGCACAAAACAGCTCCAGTTGGAGACAATACGGCACAACTAGTATCTTTGGTAAAATTGAAAATAAAAAAAATTGGTTCGCAATATTTGCAAATTTGCGAAATTGTTGATGAATCTCTACGGCACATAATCATAATCTCATGAGCACATAATAGCACAACTTACTTATGTTTAGAATTTCGAAAATGGAAGTGCTTATTTTACCCACATAAATCGACATTCTTATTTTTGAAGATTTTCAAAGTGAAATAAATGGAAAAAATATTAATACAATACGAATCAACTCGATTCTCTATAAATTAACGTTTATGTTCACCTTCTTTTTTATGTATTCCAATGAAAAAGAGCCCAAACGAGACCTTGAACTTGAAATAATACATAAGTTCAAAAACCCTTCTATACATAATATGTACCTATATGTATGAACATATCTACCAACCTATAAACTATTAGACTTAATTGATCTGTCAACGTAATTTGAAACGTGTTTAGCTTTGTTAAGTATCCGCATACAAATTATTTTACGATAATATTTTCAGTTAATTTTTACTGTCAGACAACACGCGCTGTCAGAAAATGAACAGTGATGTAACATCCACAAAATATCCAATGATGGGGCCAGCAGACATGAGTTTGCAATTTAATTAACTATACCTCGAATTATGTATTTACCTTCATCACTCGAAAAAAAAACGTCAATAATTATTCATTATTGCAAAAATTAATATGTCTTCAACGAGTTGGCCAAAATTTTATTTAAAACAAAATCAACATCCATAAATGGTTATCCGGCAGTCAGCGCAGGGGTATAGTAGTAATACTTCCTTCATTAAAGCGGAAGCTATTGTCATATGGAATAGGTTTTATACCACAGCGTGATTTTAACGTAAGAAAACAGTGACGCTTCTGAGGGTATTTTATGTTTGTGATAAACGTAATGGTCATTTAGAATTTTTTTCTTTTTTTTTTATTCTATTTTAAGGCTCAGGTATTGCAATCGAAAAAATTTAATGAATGGGTATGTACATACATAGGTAGGTTCGAACAAAATCCAATTTTTTATAAAAACGGGAAAATTAGACTAGTGTCAAATTAGGATTACCACTTTAAAATTTCAAGGATCCAAGAATAAGATCAATTGTTCTGAATTTGTAGTAAATTTGCCATGAAAGAAAAAAATTGTAATATTTCCTTTTTCGTGACCTTTTTTATACAAGTTTTGAACTTGTCCTGAGTGGGCTTTAGGTCTTGTTTATATTTACCAATAATATTTACTTCGAAAAGACGACGTTTTTTATAAATCACCCTGCGCATCCAAAATGTCCAATTTTCCATGACTCTGGCGCATAAATCAGGCTGAATTTTCCCGATGGCATGGGTTATGTTGATGGCTTTGAGGGCTTCTGTGGTTTGTGGCTTATTCGCATAGACCTGTGACTTCAGAAAACCACAGAAGAAAAAGTCTAACGCAGTCAAGTCGCATGATTTAGGTGGACAGTTCACATCACCTCCAAGTGAAATTACCATGCCCTCGAATGGCTCGTGCAGAATTTCCAATGTGGCGTGAACTGTGTGGCACGTAGCGCCGCGCGCCGTCCTGTCGAAAATATTGGTGTTCATCCATATCATCCAATTCAGGCTAAAAGAAGTAGGTAATCATCACCTATAGCGCTCGCCGTTGACGGTGATGGCCTGGCCAACGTCGTTCTCAAAGAAATAAGTACCTATGACGCCACCAGCTCAAATCCACACTTAACAGTGATATTTTCGGGATGCATTGGACGCTCTTATGGATCTCATGTGGATTGGTATCGTCTCAAATTCGACAATTTTGTTTATTGACATATCCATTCATGCAGAAATGGGCCTCATCGCTGAAGAGGATCGTAAATGAACGAAGCGGGCGGAACGTTGCCCGAATAGAACACCATTTTGTTACAAGATGTTAATCATTTGCAAGTGTTGTTGAACGCTTCATCCGTCGATTTGGCAAAACAGACTGAATAAATGACAGCCAATTTGAAAGCTGCAGCTTCAGGAAGTCCCTATATTGGAAAAACCTTTATATTCGGAAATATTATAGAATGTATTTGGTGGTTACTCCTGCTAACCACCGTTAAAACAATAGTTATTTTTAGTGGTCTGTTGTTAGTTTCTACATGATAAGCAACCTATCTATTTTGATTAGGGTTCTTTGACAATTTCATAGGAATCAATAACCAAGGACTGGCGTATGACAATAAGTCTGATGGGCCCCGATTCTCCATGCAGCAGGAATGGTTCTAGGGTATGAAAAGTAGGCAAATTAAAAATTAAATGTTGTACTTAAATATTTAAGTTCCCTTTCAGCAAATGGGCCTGAACCTCGCCACTATAATACCAGAACATCAGAGCGCCATTATTTGACTTCGTATAAACAAAGGCATTGATTTTTCTATCAGAAATAATGGCAATTTGTCACTCGTGTAAATCTGGCATTTGGTTCTGTTTTTGGTATAGCTAGCATTATTTTAACAAAAAAAAATACTTAAGATCTTAAAGTAGATTATGTATGGGCAATTATGTGCGACACAGATATAGATAGTTTAAAGCAATTAAAATGTCTGTCATGATGTCACTACTAACTTGTTGCACAAACAAACAAAAACTGGCTGAATGTCAAGTTGAGTGTACAGTGTAGATACACGGTTAACTACTTAATATACCTGGCGGTAGAAACAATATCAAAAACAACCGCAACCACAACACAGGAGTGGCAGTTGCAGTGGCAAAAACATTAATGACACAACAAACAAAAAAAGTTGAAAAAAAACACCGCCGTCAATACTGGTGGATGCGTTCATTAACCTCATTTTTATCATAATGTTAATGTTGTACGGCAATTAGCTGGTATTGGTGTAGGAAATAACCCATTAGAACGTGTAATAAATAATAATTGTTCTTATTGTGTGAGTTTAAATTTGTAATGGGTGATTTTTTAAGAGGTTTAGAACTTTTTTTAAAAAAAAAACACAAAAAATTCGAAAAAATGAATGAAATATTTATTTGAATCGATAGTTTGAACCTTGCAATTTAACGTTTAAAGATAATTTCATGCAAATGTTGACCGCGGCTGCGTCTCAGGTAGCCCATCCGCTGAGTCCAATTTTGGCATACTCTTTCACACATATCGGCCGTTATCTCACGAATGAATGCATGGATGTTGGCTTCCAGTGCGTCAATCGAAGCGGGCTTGTCCCTATAGACATTAGCCTTGACATACCCCCATACCGGCCCGAAACGTGAAATTAACTGTTCACCAAACTCGCCTCGCAATTGCGCCATTGTTTCGCGTGCTGTGTGGCATGTGGCACCGTCTTGTTGAAACCACATATCATGCAAGCCAAGAACTTCCATTTCGGGCAAAAAAAAGTTTGTTATCATCGCTCGGTAGCGTTCACCATTGACAGTAACGCTGCGATTCGCATCATCTTTGAACAAATATGGCCCAATAATGCCGCCAGCCCATAAACCGCACCAAACAGTGGCTTTTTCGGGATGCATTGGTAGCTGTTGCAATGCTTCTGGCTGATCTTCACTGCGAATGCGGCAATTTTGCTTATTTACGTACCCATTCAACCAAAAATGAGCCTCATCGCTGAACACAATTTTTCGATAAAAAAGCATTTCGAACATTTCGAACCGAGCACGAATTTTGATAGTAAAATTCAATAATTTGCAAGCGTTGTTCATTTGTAAGACGATCCATGGTTAAATTGCAAACCAAACTGAAGCTGTTTGACAGTGACACAAGGTACTAAACACACGTCAGCTTTCAAAACCAGTGTTGCCAAAACCAGCTAAAAAATCACCCTTTATAAGCTTATTATGTAGAAATTTTATGTGTCTGTATCTGTATTATTATTGGCAAGCCACTATAAACAATCAACCGAAGTAGTCCCTCGAAAATGACAGCCAAACTTACAGACAGAACGATATACAGACATAGCAAAACATTCCCACAAAAGTGGACTCTGTCGCAAGCTATGTGCATTTTCAGTTCATTTCGATGGGTATATGAGTTTCTTGAGTATATTAATGTACTTTCAGGCCAAAAACATATAAAATGAAAACTGCAGTTTGTTGTTGTGAGGTTGTGTATATTCTACATCATTACCGTTAGTCATTTTTGCCAAGTTTTATGGTTCTTTTGTTTCTATTCGGTGAAAAGGAGGAAAAACAACGAAAAACTATGCTATAAATACAAGTGTGTGTGTGTGTGCCTTAGTGCATTATGAGGACGAGAAAAGGATGACAAATTATGGGGTCATTATCGTTTCACTTAGTTTTTTTTTTTGTTTTATGTTAAATGAAAACCACCTACTTTCGTGAATGAAAGACAAAGAAGCTAAATGGCAATGAAATGTCTTCGGAGCGGAGTAGACAAGACTGCAATTGCAGTGTGGGCACATTTATCAAAATGTCAAGATGAGCTACGAGAGAAATGAAGAGTTAATTTGTGTAGTCTTTTATGGTTAAGGTTTTTCTTAATCCAAACAACAATAACACTTTGGAATAAATATTTTAATACATGTACATATTTTGAAGGGAAATTAAAGTTTTTTTTTTTTATTTAAAATTTTGTGTACCTACTGTTGTAATGTTTGCAACAAAAAGGTAGACTTATGGCCAATTTCATAAACTTTATCTAAATTCCTTCTTAATTAAATCAGACCATTAAGATAATAATATTTCACCAATGTAAAAATGGACATTGTAGGTAGTTAAAATTTAATTAATTTGTATCACATCCCTGGACATAAACAAAATAGGTTGTTTTCTTCTCACATATTTACAAAGTGTTAGTATGAAAAAAAGTGAAGAGGCATTAGGTATTTGCAGGTACAATTGCCAAGAAATGCAAACAGAAACAAATTATTGATATTTCTTTTTTAGATTCATAAAAAAAAAGCATTTAGACGATTTAGAACGATGTTAAGGCATTTTTAGTATGATGGTAAGGTAAAAAGGAGATTTTCCAAATTTTAAACGAGTTAGCACCGTACTATCATTTAACATTTTACTAAAGTTAAAACCACCAAATGGCTATTTTATTTTTTTTTTAAGTATCATACTAACTACATATGTCACTTTGACATTAAAAAATTTGAAAAAGGTATGTTTGCCTTCTTTTTTGCACGAAATGTTACTGTTTTAGGCGCATTCAGCTTGAGTTTCGTAAGGAAATAGGATAAGTATAAAACTAGTTAAAAAGTGTTAAAACGAAGAACATTTTCGTAAAGAGCTTTAAAGTTAATAAATTGTTTACTAATATCATGCTAGCACTTTAACATTAGGCCGTTAAAAACTTTTCGCCAATATTTTTAAAATTGACAAAAGAAGAGACATTTAAATTGATCCCACAAAAGAGGATCTTATGACTAGAATAGTTTTGTAGCTTTTATCATGCAGCAAAATGAGTCTTATGTGGACAGACACACTCAAGGACTGCATGAAGCCTATAGTGCTGCCTGATCTCTCTTTTTCTGAAAGGTTAGGCAGAAAACACACCAGATGATAGAAAAACGTTTTTGTTTCATAAGGCAAGAAAACATTTTTTCTTTCAACACACACCAACCGAAACACAATTAAGCAAACAAAAGCATTTTACTTTTCTGTTTCATTTGATGTGTTGAGAAATCAAAACAAAATTTTCAACGAGAACTTCCAAATAAAACAAAACTTCAGTGGCAAACAAACAACAACAAAATTTTGTTTCAGAAAAACCAAGTTCTAGCCATAGACAACGAAACATGTTTTTCTGTTTCTCCTTTGTTTTTTGTTTTGTCATGTGCGGTGTGGGTTGCGCCATAAGGACGTGCATGTAATAATCGACAGCGGCGCTAGTTTATAATAAAATGCTTTCATTCATAAAAAATAAAGCTTAAAAACAAAAACATGTTTTTCTGTTTTGCCTGATTGGTGTTTTGGTTCATAATGATCAATGGATTCTTGTTTCATTAGCCAGAAAACACTTTTTGATTGATCCGGTATGTTTTCAGCCCAGCCTTCAAATCCACCGATATTTTTCTTTCGAAAGCTTATAACTTCGGTTATAACTGTCGGATCGGCAAAGTTAAGTTCTTTAAAGAATGATTAAACGTCATATTTGTGTTCAAACAAAAGAGGCAACAAATTTCATATTAGAGGGCAGATCGAGTTCTCCATCAGTTTGATTTTTATTTTGCAAAATGCAAAGGTTAATGAAAATTTAAAAACGATTTTTTACAAAGTTATATCCCCAATCTTTCTCTATATATATTTGTTTTATATGTATAAGTGCAACAGGAGAGATGGGAAAAAAAAAAACGTCAATTTTGTTAGTTTCTTCATCATCTGAATGGTCTTAGTGACTTCTTAAAAGTTCAAATAGTTGCAGAAATTGGTCAGATATATATTAATATTTATTTTTTGTTTGCGAATTTTTAAAGTCGTTTTAAATGTCGCATAGATTGTGACCTTAAAAAATCTTTAAAAAGTCATTTAAAAAACTATGTCTGAAACTAATTGAAATTTTATACGGTCACTATGACCTTTTTATACTTTTTTTGCGAATATCCCACAAATGAGGTGCTAAAAATCACTGATGATATTTATACTTTAACCATTTATTAAAAATGTGCCGTGGGCTATGGCTGACCAATTTCTGAAACTAGTTGACCTTTTTTAACCAATTAAATACTGACATTTTAGATGGCATATTATACTTTCTTCCGAATATCCCACTATGGGTTCTAAGATCCCGGATCATCATTTGCATCCTTCAAATACTGTCATTTGAATTATTTTAATTTTTCATTTAAAAAACTATGTCTGAAACTAATTGAAATTTTATACGGTCACTATGACCTTTTTATACTTTTTTTGCGAATATCCCACAAATGAGGTGCTAAAAATCACTGATGATATTTATACTTTAACCATTTATTAAAAATGTGCCGTGGGCTATGGCTGACCAATTTCTGAAACTAGTTGACCTTTTTTAACCAATTAAATACTGACATTTTAGATGGCATATTATACTTTCTTCCGAATATCCCACTATGGGTTCTAAGATCCCGGATCATCATTTGCATCCTTCAAATACTGTCATTTGAATTATGATACAATTTTTTTGTGTAGAATTGCATAAGCTAAAATTTTTTGTCACGACTTTTCAAACAAATTGATAATTTTCGACATATTTACATAAAAACTAGTTTCGAGCCCCATTTACCTACAATATAAAAATTTAAGCCTTGCTCAGAATTAAGGGTACCTACCTACCTATTTTTTTTTTTTTTAATTTAAATTAAACTCCACCAAAATACAGTTGTGTCAGAATTTTGTTCAACATTTGGTCATTTTGTTGTCTAATTTTCTTGGGCTACTAGGAAATTACATAAAAATGCTCTGTGCTTAATTTGAAGCAAATTAATTTATCGAGCATCAAAACATCAGAAATAGATCAAAAATTAAGGCTCTTAATAAAAAGAAATTTACCTACTTCAGATCTAAGCAAAATTGTATAAAGATGAGCACACTCATAAAAATAAAATTGGAGACCTCTATGCAACGAAATGAAGAGGCTTGTACAACGGAAAATAAGCAATTCGCCTACAAATATCAAAAGCATTGAATGCTTTGCACGACAGCATATTTTTTTAATGACGAGCATTTTATTGTTCAGTTATCTAACAAAATTGTCGTGTACATTTTTGGAGGACGAGTCGTGAGACGAGAGACAATAACCTACTTGCTGTTCGTAAGCAAGCTAGGGCTTCAGTGACAGTTTTGGGCGGTTCAAGTGAATTATAAAATTAGTATTGACAAAAGGTTCTCTGGTTGTGCGTCGATCAATGGGAGCCAAAAACAATACCATCCGAACCGCTGCACAATCCAATAGGACTCAGCTCTGTCTTAATCCGTTCTAAGCATATTTAATTTAAATTTTAACTACATGTAATAATAATTGGTAGAGCTTAGACAAAGCACGCTTGTTATAAGTTACGTTACAGAAAAACGTAAGAAACAAAGAAAGTATAAATACTTTTTCCGGGCTTATTATTACCTATGGTGGGATGTCTAAATTTATTTTCTCTTTTTTTTTAACATTATTTTACCATCGTCCGTAAGTGGTTAAAAAAAACTGTAATAGCAAAAAATACAAACAAAAAAAAATCAGAAGGAAAAACATCAGCGCGGTTGTCACGTTGTCAATTAAATCAATAATATCGTGCCGACTGCCGCGTAGAGTGAAAATCCGATTTCCGGATTTCCGACGTTAAACGAAAATAATACAATTCACACGCGAATGCCACCAGATGTTGTAATGCATCATAATCAAGTTAATCTTTATTTATCTTGTATAACATAATTAATTCAATCATTGTGATTCACTGAACACTGAATGTAAATGTATATATTTATTTTATTCCCACAATTTTATTTACTCTATTTTATTTATTATTTTTTTAACATTCACTATGCATTATTTGTGTTTTTATTTTTTTTTATCATGGTCGTTGAACAAAGTGAAAACAAAAGTGAAATGTTTTATCTAGGAGAAGCAATCTTTCTCACACAATGTATATTTGCTCAGATATTTTGTTTTAAATCATTGCACGTTTCGTTGGTTTTTTTTTTTTTTTTTTAGTTTTAAGGTCCCGCGATACACGATCGCAAACATAATTATGTTTGTGCAAACATCATTAGGTATATGATGTGAGTGAGCTTTGATGCGTATTCGGCGTTGTGCTAATTGTTTGATCGCTTTTGGCATCCCTTTAACCTCTATTTTCTGCCCTCCTGCTTTTACCAATTAAATTTGATTGCTTTGTAAGTTCACTCCGTGACCAAACTTGAATCGTAAATACATTCTAGAGTCACAAATACTGGTGAATCGATTTAAACTTAAGTGCGGTATTCTTGTTTGGAAGCAATGTGGATCTTCAATAATAATCTTCATTTTATGATCTGCGCCATTAGACAATGAATATCCCCCACCAGTTTGGTTCAAATAAAATGTGTCATGAGCGCAATAGTTTGAGAAAGACGCGTTACACAAATGACAAATTTGCTTGTACTGATTTGTGTAGTGGTAAGCGACTGTTATTCACAGACCCATTGAATATTTGAGCATAGAGCAAATGCATATTTGAATAAAAAAAGTATACTAACTTTACTTACTTCAGTTATATTTATCTGTCAAACCAATTGTCAGATTGCAAACTGTCAGTGACATTTTTTGTTCAGCAGACTTTGAAATTTTGTCGGAATGACATATAAGTTGGAAGGAAATTATAATCGACCACCTGAGACCGCTATTTGCCATATTTTTACCGTTTTCGCACAAAATTTTCTTTGCAGTGGAAATGGCGTCAAGGCGCATGAGAAGAGTACGCAGTGAGGGAAATATTTTATCCGTTCAGGAGAGTCTTGAAGAAAATCCAAATTTTCGTCTTTTTGTTTCAAGGCTTACAAGATCCAGCTCGTACAAGAATTGAAGCCGATTGAATGAGTCCAAAATAAACTGGTATTGGCTTTTTTAGCGACAAATTGTTATCAGCGATGAGGGTAATTTTTGGATCAATGGGTATGTCAATAAGCAAAATTGTAGTTTGATTCGGTCTGTGAGCTGGTGGAGTAATCGGGCCATATTTTCTTTTTTTTTAAGGAGACTAATCCAGCGTGTTTTGGTCAAGAATATTCACTATAGACCTATGATTAATAATGACTTTTAAGTTGCTCGATTGAATGGCATGAATTTGAAAAATATGTGGTTCCAGCAGGGCGGGCGTTCGGCGCCACGTGTCATTCAGCAAACGAAACAATCAACTTCTTCGAGGAAAC
Organism: Leucozona laternaria; assembly: GCA_932273885.2. Classification (NCBI taxonomy): domain Eukaryota; kingdom Metazoa; phylum Arthropoda; class Insecta; order Diptera; family Syrphidae; genus Leucozona; species Leucozona laternaria. Next base: position 85,791,519 of record OW026368.1, on the reverse strand, counting down.
ATTCGATGATCGCATAATTTCGCGTAATGGACCTGTAAATTGACCACCGAGATCTTGTGATTTGACGCCTCTAGATTAAATTCTTTTGGGATACCTTAAGTTATCGGTGGTACCCTGGCAAAACCCCAACAACAAGCATTATTCGTGTTATTAAGGACAAATGCTTGAAAAATTGGTTGAAAACTTTATCTCTCGGATGGCATTCATCAGATTATGACGCCTTCATAATATTTGACTGTATTATTGCACACAAATCTTTCAATCAAGTCAAAAACTTTTCACCGTTTTCCAAAAACCAACATATCGCAGCGGATTTGTGTATGGTTTTTAACCCAATTATGCGGCTGAGTTTTGATAGCTATAACTGTAGACTGCGATGTGGCATCATCTTCAGAAATATATCAAAATGTTGTACATTTTGCGCTCGACAATATTAGTTATGCGGGAAGAATTTAAGTAATTTTTGTACGCCCAGTTTTTCAGTGGTGAGTTAAACTAGAGTTAGTTAACTATAGAAGTAAATTAACCCACATTTAATTGAAGAAGCAGTTTTTGGTGGAGAATGCATGCGGAACGCCTGGACACACTCGGTGGAAAAAAAACATCAAAAGCATCTGTTCAATTAATCATGATTAAAAAAATTTGATGATTCGTTGGGCGCCACTTGTTTCGCATGTGGATCTTCTACTTACATTCATATTAAATCGACTCGGGTTTAACCTTAATCTCGCACTAAAAAACTGAACCTTAGAGAACGAGAAAAACGCAAAAAAATAAAAATTTAAACAGCAGCAGAAAAGAAATCATTGCTCAGAAATTATGTTTTAAAAAAGTACCTGCTTAAGCCAATAGTTTCGTTTGGTTTTCGGGTTTTCCGTAATGGCGGATTTCATCAGGGTAATGGCGTTCAATATTTAAGCTTTTTCTAATGATCTAGACTAGAGAAATGCTAATTTATAACGGTTTTTCGCGATTAAAAGTAGGTGTTTATCAGCGAGCTTCGAGCGACTTGCCCTTTCCCTTGGAAACTGTTATAAATTGGCCATATTTAGAGCCACTTCCTTTTTAAAAAGCCATCATTCACGTTTAAAAAATAAATCAGCCATCTTGTTTCCTGTATTTTCAGAGCTTCAGATAATCATCCAAATGCTAAATCTAAGAATATGACCACCCGCCATTTAATTGCGCTGATTGATTTGTTAAATCCTAAAATAGAACGCCACGTCCCAGACTATAAATTATAGTTTAGTTGATAAATCTACTGGTTTTTATTGGAACGGAATTAGAACGCCAAGTCATTATGACAACTTGACAAACTTGTATACTGTTTTTTTTTTTTTTTTTTTGTATTTGATTCTGTTGATGGCTGAATTCAACAAAGTCAATTCCAACAGTTAGAGTGCGCTGACCGTGTCTCAATAACAAACAAATTATTCATCCAACACTTTCAAAAATGTATCATTGATTCCACAAATAAGTCGTCATTTTGGAACTGTACTGAATGATTTTAGGAATCAATCGGCTGTGCTAGACGTTATGGAATTTTTTTTATATACGTACATACTTAGTTTTCAAAAGATTTTTGTAAATTAATAAATTAGTTCCAATTTGTTCACAACATTAAACTAGACATTCGCCACGTGTACCTACTCATGTTGTGAGCAGAAATTATACAATTAAATAAATTATTATTTTTTATTTTCGACTACCTATAATAAAACCACATGATTCTTCTTAAATTTAAAATAAACTATAGACGATTTTTGACCTTCACCTTTTGTCCCAAAAAAATTACAAAGAAACTAGATTAAGCATTAAAATCAAATTCCATTCAACTATTATTAAAAAAAAAAAAAAACTAAAAAAAAAAAAACTTCAGACCTCCGCTGTGCGAGGCAGGTATGTGAAGTGTGATTGTAGTCTTGTATAGCATTAGGTCGAAACGAAACAAAATTTGTTGTATTTGTAGCAATTTTTTGAACATAGCAAAAGAATGCGTGAAAATTAATCCTATATACCTAAACTAGCAATGATATCATAATAATTCGGCTCCGCATGATTTCACGGGGTTTTAATTTGTATGTAGGTACGAGTATCTCTGAAATTTGACATTGAATAAAAATATAATTTTGTGGTTTTTTTTTGGTTGTATAGATATCAATATGTATCTATGTCACTTTTAATATGAAGAATTTGTGTTAAGGAATTACAGTGATCAGATAATTATGGTCTATTAGCCCAGGAAAATCAGACTTAAACTTTGAAAAAAATTTTGGCAAAGCTAAATTTTGGGGAGAGCTTAATTTGCTGGCTTAATTTTGCCAGGGCTTTTAATATTTTTATTTTCTAATAAATTGATATAAAACTATCAAACTTTTGGAGGAAAAGTCAAAGCAATACTGGTAGCTTATTATATACAATTCTTACTTTTGTTACTCTCGTCTCGGTATTGTGAAAATTGGAAAAATTCGTTTTCGTCTTGATATCGGTCTCTGTCTGGTATAATTATGTCTCATCTCGGTATCATCGTGATTTTGTGGAAGAAATATCGAATTTTGAATAAAAAAAAAAATAAATCACGTGACACTACAGCTCGTGGAGGGCTTATTGACTTACAACTCTCAAACATTCCTGTATGCGTGTTGTTCGTTTGCAGGAATGGAGGGGACCTACAGTTTTCTGACAAATTTTAAAGGCTAATGGATTTGAATGGCGGATTTTTCACTTCCTCGACAGTTTTTTTTTTTTTTGCTCCAGTGAAATCATGTGGGATATTCGCAAAATATGTGGGATATTCGCAAAAAATGGGATATTCGCAAAAAATGTGAGATATTCCAAAAAAAATGTGAGATATTCGCAAAAAAAATGTGAGAGATTCGCAAAAAAAATGTGAGAGATTCGCAAAATATGTGGGATATTCGCAAAAACAAAATTTGGGATATTCGCAAAAAAATGTGAGATATTCACAAAAAAATTTGAGATAATCGCAAAACAAAATGTGGGATATTCGCAAAATATGTGGGATATTCGCAAAAAAAAAATTGGGATATTCGCAAAAAAATGTTAGATATTCGCAAAAAAAAAAATACCATCTAAAAGTTTAGTCATTGTTCAAAAATGGTCAGCTTTAGTATCTTATTTGTGGGACATTCGCAAACAAAAAGTATACCACCTGAAGGGACTAATTGACCTTATAAAAGGTCAGCTAGATTCAGTAATTGGTCAGGCATAGGTTTTTTTTTAACAAATCTATACGACCTTGACAAAAAACTTTAAAATTTTGTTTGTTTTTTTTTTCAAAATGTTTAATGCAATATTGCTAAAACTTTTTAAATATAAGTTCCAGATTGCAAAACTGTTACAAGATAGATCGGTCTAATCATATAAAAGATATACGCAAATGAGACAATTTTTAAAAAAAAAACGTGCAATGGTTATTTCCTTTTTGTTATTTTTTGTTTCCAAAAACCTGGAACGCAGTTTTCGTAAAATTACATTGGTGATTACAAGTACGAAGTTTAAGATAAAATTTAAAACAAAATTATTGCATCGCAGTTGTATATGAGTTAAAACTAAAATTCGGTTGTCCCCTCTTGGGGAATCATTTGGAAATACTCTGTACCAAAAGTGAAGCAAATCGGCTCACTCGTTTAGGCTCTAGCTCAAATCACAGTGGGCGTACGGACGCACCAGACCGACGCACGGGCGGCATAACGAAACCCACTTTTTCGAATTTTTCCATCATCGTAGAGTTGTTTTTGATTACGACATCGAATTATTTTGTTTGCACGAAAGCAGTACTTGCCTCATGGATACGGTGACCATTTTTTTTTTTCAGAGGCAAAAAAGAGGATAACTTCAAATCACATTTTCAAGTCAATTCATATCAGTTTTTAAAGCAAATACGTTTTTTACATTGTCTCCAGTTTCTCAACTTTGAATTGCTTTTTCTCGGGTGTCCAAACGTTGTTTTGTATTGAAAACGCTCTTTTGGTCGGGTTATTCAAAGCTGGAGCTACGAGCTTTAATATACGTATGTATAGGTATTTTCATATTTCAAATGATCTTTATAAAAATGTTTGAAAATATCAACCCATTTTGTATCTAGTGACAAACTGTCAGTGTGTTCTTTATTGACATACGTTTGATACAAGTAACATCGTCAAATAATTCCCCATCATTGACTTTTAGAGCTTTTTTCAATAGATTTCCGAGATGGAACTCTATTCAAAAGAACTCATTCAAACACGTCATAAAATCCCACTGACTGACATACATAGGTACGTAAGCAGTCAATACAGACTTTGATAAAAGGAATTTTCTTGGGCTTTGCAACTGAATGAATTGTCATTACCTTCTCCAGATTTGAAAGAACATTTTTAATCGTGAATGTAAAAAAAACTCACAGTAATAAAAACTAGATGACAGAATTGAATGATTCAAACCAGTGCTGTCTATTTTTTTGTATGTTAGAGTGATTTAGTACTGAGAAACGTACTTAATGTGTTTTTAAAAGGAGAAAAATGGTTTGAAAGAGAAAAAGAGGAAATTGATAGGATTATTAAGAAAAAGGAGGAAAAAAAAGAACTGTCCTCCTTAAGAAAACAATGAAAGGACAAGATACCGAAAAATAGGACTGTCCTCTCACAAATAGGACTGTCCTCTCAAAAATAGGACTGCCCTCTCAAAAATAGGACTGTCCTCTCAAAAATAGGACTGTCCTCTCAAAAATAGGACTGTCCTCTCAAAAATAGGACTGTCCTCTCAAAAATAGGACTGTCCTCTCACAAATAGGACTGTCCTCTCACAAATAGGACTGTTCTCTCAAAAATAGGACTGTCCTCTCAAAAATAGGAAACCATTATAGTCATATTGTATTTGTTATTTCGTGATCTATTTTTATCTACTCTTTGAGAGCCTATGTGGAACATAAGAGTTCTGCTGCTTTCAATTAGTTTCGCCCTGACTAGTTTATTGACTTCAAACACCAAAAGCTTTCGAATCGACCTTCACCTTCTACAAGCAAACAAAAAACACAAATAAACTAGTTTAAGCATTCAAAGTTGAATTCGCAACACACACACAAACATGTAAAGGTCTCTATGCTGTTTAATAAACATTATAGGTTTACAGGTAGGTACATATGTATGTATATACTGTATATATGAGGCGTATGGTTTTATAAAACATAAGGTATGCAACAAAAATAAACAAAACAATCCGCAAAGATTGATCACACACTTAAAATGATATCATTTTTTTTTGGATTCGGATGATTTCATATTGTTTCAATTTGTCTCTTTGAAATTTGACATTGAATAACTTTGTGAATTTTTTTTATAAATTCCACGACGACGTATAATTTTGCAAATTAAATTCAATAGCATAGTGAAACATTTCTCATAAATAAATGATAAATAGTTAAACAAAAATGATATTACTAAATAAAAAAAACTATGACAACTACAAACATTGCTTTTACTAATGAATAATTGTAGATTGTTTTTCTTACTTATTATTAAAAATAATAGTTTGTTTGATTTCATGTTTGTTCGGACATATCACAGCTAAATATTGAAAATATTGATTGACATTTTAATTACTTTTTTTTTTAATACATAACAACCGGTTTTAGCTTCACCCTTAAGTACAAAATGGGATTTTCAAAGCTTACGAAATAAATTATTTAAAACGTTTAACTCGTTTAAATCCAATTATAAACAATTAAAAATGCTATAGCTTATTTATCAAAGCGCGTTTACTGAAAACAAGTTTTTATATTTATAATTTTTCAACTGTTCCAAAGTCGATATATTCATAACAACACGTTGTTTCTTTTACAAAAAAATTAAACCATTGAATAAATATATCTTGTGTACAATAAATGAAAAAAACAAAACAAATCTCAACAGGTTACATTGGATTTGAATTATTACCAGGTACCACATTTAGCGGGTATGCGTTTATTTAAGGTACATAATATCTAAAGACTGTTTTTTTTTAGACGTGTGGATTTCAAGAAGAAATAAAACGCATATAATTTAATGTTATGGCCAGGAATTTAGCTTTTAAAAATGATTTCGGGCAAGTGGCCGCCGCGGCTGGTTCGAATAAATTCCAGCCGAGAGGCACAATTTTCGACAGCTCCAATTGTTGCGCACGATGGCGGATGGACTCATTCGGTCTTCTTCGATACTCTGCTCTGTGCGCACTCTACGGCGTCTCTGAGGATGCGCATTATCCACTAGAGTAAACGTGGTGCGAAACCGATCCATGGTTGCTCGAATTTATGCGATTTTGCTATTATGTCGCCCGAATATTGGACGCAGCATTATTTTGGTGAACCTTTATTTTGGTGAACCATTATTTTGGTAATAAATTTGCACGATTTCGAAACGTTGTTCAGGAGTAAGTCTATTCATTATGAAATGGCAAACCAAACTGAGCATAAATTAGGTGACAGCTGTCAAAAATACCAAATCCGAAAAAAGTATTGCCAGATTGAAAACCACACGTCTAAAAAAAACACTCTTTACATTCGGGTGCATATGGGGCTATTTTCAAATGGTTTCAATTTGTATGCTTCCCTCAGGGAAATTTTAAGTAGAAAACTGTGAATACTACGTGGATTTTGTATAAAAAAAAATTAAGATAAAGTCTTGAAACTAGCACAAATGACTTTCAATTGATGAAGTGACTAAAGCGTGAAAGAAATTAAACCAGCAAGAGCACCAGTGCCGCGCCGTCAACAGCAAACAACACGCTGCGCTGGCTAGAAAATATTTTTCAAACACATTGCCACCAGCACCGTCAGTCAATGGTTTTGACATTTCGCATCAAAATGAAAGAGAAATGCATGGATTTTATAATTTTTTGCAGTGTGGTGGCTCTGAATATCGCAGTATTAAAGTTGTCAGCAATGGGCCAGCAACAGTTCGTACAAAAAAGTTATCAAACATACCTTTTTCACATTTTGTATTGTCAAAATGACAAATGGAGTCAGTATGATACTTAAGACATAAAATTGAAAATTTGAAAAGAAAAATTCTTTAAGTGGAGCGACTGTAAGGTGTAAAACCTTAGGTTTTTGAAATTTGAATTGAAGAACCCTTTCGGGTGGCATCTAGTGGAAACTGCGGGTAGAAAATAATGCTACCTATAGTAGGACTCGAATCCACATCTCTACAAGCTACCAGGAAACACTACTTCCGCTGGACCATTTCTACCTGCAACAGAGTTGTTCTTAGTTTTAACCCGATAAGTCTAAATTATGCAGTTATTACCTACCTAGGTCTTTTTTGGGAATTTCTTATTATACTCATGCTCGTAAATGATTCCAAAAAATTAGAAGCAGAAATTTGCATTCCATTTGTCGTTTTCAATCATTCACTCTCGTTTTAACGTCGTATGTATATGTCAAACGTCGTTGAACGACTCTATTCTGCATTCTGTAAGACGAATTGAAACGACGACTAACACAAAAAACGACAGTATCTATCGTTGTAAATTTTGCTAACGACAAGAAAATGGAAGGACACAAAATCATAAGTATCTTTGATAAAATATATTGAATTTATAAAATACTTTGTTGTTAATATATTTATCAATAAAATACATTAATTATTTTTTTTAATTTATGGTAAGAAAAAAACCAATCCAGATAAAGTTCTGGGAGCTTGTCAAGCTGATTGAAAAAAAAAAATATGCAGATTGTATGAGGTTTTTCGAAATGCTTGAAAAAAATGCTTTGAACGTTGGTAGCTGAACAACTCAAAAAAATAATATATAGGTCCTCATGCAACAAAAGGAGGAGGAGGAGGTAGACCAAAGTTTTGCATCGGAAAAGTGTCATTTCATTTGCCGACTTCATGACAAACCATAGCTGCAGGAACGTGCATCACCTCACACCCAATCCATAATCCATTTTGAATAAATGTTTTGCCCTTCCTTATATTCGTCACTATCATCATACTTATATTGCTTTAATTTTCATTTAAATAATTAAATTCTATCACAAATGTTGATTGTTTAATTTCCATATTATGATGATTTCTTTAAATAGTGACAAGTTTTGACAGATTATTAGGCTTTTTTCCTCATTAAAAAATCTACTACACATCTGTCAAGTCGAAAAAGTTTTATAATGCCATTTGAAAAACGACACGAAAACGAGAGTCGTTGAAAACGAGAGTCGTTGAAAACGAGAGTCGTTGAAAACGACAGACGACATCCGTAATAGAGGTGACTATACTATTTTTGCCAAAGAATTTTATAACTGAGCGTTTTGATAAAAAAAAAAATTTTTACAGAACCCAAAACAAACGTTTTAAATTTTATATTTAATTTATTCAAATATGAGAGGCTCAGCAAATATTTGAAATATGCGATTAAATGTGCAAAATGTCTTTCATTGTTATTATATTGCTCCATTATTTAACCAACATCGCAAATTCAGATTTCTTTTGTAAATTAAATTAATAAATTGTCGTCCATTGTCTTCAGTATTATTTGCTTAAATAACAAACGAATAAGAGTTTTGTTGTTCAGCTTCAAAAAAATCTCTCTTATTCGCCCTACAAACAAACAATTAGACAGATGATATACATAGTTATAGTTTCATGTTTGTGTTATTAAGTCAGTTTGAAAAAGCTTTAACTCTACGTGGGTGTATCCCCGCTACAAAAGACAGCACCAATTCAAATCTAATTAAAATAATCCTTCGACTCTTATATTTACAATTCCAACAACTGTCGGATACCATCAACATGATTATAACACCCAATTAGGAATCTAGAACCTCACAAATAAAAATTCACGTCCATAAACATTTTTTGTTTTTTTTTTTTCTTCTTTTTGTATCTCACACTTTTCATTGAGAATTCATGTTATAATACGAGTAGATAATTGAGTCGTGCGTTCATTATAATCATTGTTCCCACTTTTGCTCGAAAGAATTAAAATTATTATAAATTTGAGTTGAGTTTAATTCCAAATGAAATTAACGTTTCTTAATAGCTGAATTCTAAAAGCCTCTCAACAAACCATTTTCCAGCACTCTTTTAAATTTATCAGTGGCAACCCTGACTACACTTCTATCAACTTCGCTTAAAATAAACTTCAAAACAAATATGATGTCATATTTATACATATTTGCATATCGTCACCATTTTGCTACATATAAAACCAAAGCCAATTCAACTTTTCTCTATACAACTTCAAGTTTTGTAGTTCAGAAATTCAAAAAAAAAAAAAAAAAAAAAAAACCCCTATTCTATGAAATACGGATGATCAATATCCGTTAGATGAATTTTTTAGTTCATCATCATCATGATTGTCATACCTGATATGCTGCTACATCCTCGTTGCTATACAAAGGCACAGGTGATGAATTTCGCGGTGCAAACATTTTGAGTAGGTAATTAAATTTAAATCGAATTTAGAAAGACGTGTTGAATTTTTGTATCTTTTTTGTATTTTTCTCTTAGAAATTCACATATTTTCATACAATGCACCGACAATTTCGCATTTCTTTAAAAAAATTTAAGGACACACATGCAAAATACTGCACTTTCAAATGCAACAACAAACACAATTACACTGCCAGAGGGCTATTTGAAACAACTTTCTTCGCTTGGGTGATTTTTTTGCCGCATATTTACATACAGTAGATGTGATGATGATGATGTATCTATATAGATAGTGTGCATCAACTTATTGCATCTCACCATGCAGATAATTTCAGATCGACGAACAAAAAGCGAAGGTGAATTCCGTAGGATCAACAAAAAAAAATCATTAAAAAAGAAACACGAAGAAAATAATTTTTTTTTTTTTTAATAAATAACTTTTCTTTTTTCGAATGAATGCTGCACTACTATTTGGGATGTATGTATCTTCGAGATGATAATCAGGTTTGTTTTCTTCTTAAGGTTGCTGCAAGTGTAGAAACAATACCACCGCCACCGCTGACACTGCCTCGCTGTCAGCATACCATAAGAAGACAGTAGCAGCACGTTGCAATCACCACACCACCGTGTGCAAGGTGTTGTTTTTTTGTTTTGGCCAAAGGAGAAGAAATGAAAACTTTCATTTGTATCTTTTTCGATTGAGAGATATGTATATGTATGTATGTATGTTGATTTTGACGTGACAACAAAACTTTCTTGTAAAACTTGTGGAAATTGTTGCAGATTCGCGGGTATCTTTTGAGCGATTCCGACTTCAATTAATTAAATTTATAGCAGGGCGAACAAGGAGCCGGGAGTTGTGATGACTCTCTTTCATTTATAATAATGTACTTAAATGGATATTTTTTTTATATCGTGATACTTAATTTATGTACGTTTCGTGATAAAAAAAAAAATCAAAATTAATTCTTTATTTTCGTTAAATTCGTTAAAACTGACATTTAGATACTTTTGTATCTTTGAGATACTTTTTATATCTAATTGACTATAGCTGCTGTTGGTGCAGTAAATTCAATTCAATTCGATTCGACAAGCGGTAGTGGCGCAATTATCGTGCCGTTCGACAAAACAACAGATTTTTTGTGTTGTAAATTACACAGATCAACACAGAGTATCGAACGGACAACGCACGGTCAGAGACGATTATATTTTTTTTTTATTAAGCGAAGCTTACGATTAATTTCACGACTTCTTTCAAACTGAATACCTGGTTTGACTTAAGACAGTGAGCGAGCGGTGAGTTGCTGCTGCTGCTGTTGTTGCTGCTGCCCAAGCCCAATCCCAAGACACAGGCAGGTATTTCTCTGGTTTTTGTCTCTCTGTTGTTGTTAAGTTTGTAGGTAGTTTTTAAGTTATTTATTATTCAATTTTATTTATTTATTTATTTTTTTGCTGTTCGAACATTTCAAATCACGTAGAAAGGTGTGTTTTTTGTCTGCTTGGTGTTGTTGTTGGTTTCGGCAAGCGCATGCAACACAGGTGAGCTGCTCTTGAGAGCCAGTGTTGACAGGCCTAAGCGAAGTTGGCGAGCTGGGAGGAAAAATTAAAAATCATGACGGCGCGGCGGTGGCGACAACGCACGAAGCGAGGGAGGAGATGACAACTGCAGGCGTACAATAATTTGTATATACCTATTTTCAATTCAAGTTTCTGTGATGATAATTATCTATATTATTTTAATTTGAAGTTGAAGTGATTTTTTGTTTTTTATTTTGGAATTTCTTTTAATAGTTTTTATTGACAGGGGGGTTAACGACGACGACGATTGTTAAGTTGTTTTGTCTTTTAATTTGTCAATGAATTTACAAATTTACTGTTTTTTTTCAAAGACTTGAGCTCAATGAGGAAAATCAGCAGGTGAGGAAAAGGCCGGATTTTGAAGCTAAGAAAAGTTGTTTTTCTGTTTTATTATGTTCGTTTTATTTTTCTAGTTTTTTCTCGTTTGACTAATGTGGCGATTAATTATTTATTGCATTGAAGATATAGAGACTTTCAAATTATAGTGGTATTAAATAAAAGTTGTTATATTATTTTTTTTTTTTTATTTGTTTTAGTGATTTAACGAGATATTTGATTATTACATTGTTGTTTTTAATGCGGCAATAAAATATGATGATTTTGTTAATGGACAGATAGATTTATTATATGGTTTAAGGTGTTTAGGAAGCAGCTTTGAATAGACTTCATATTTGAATTTTGTACCGATCGATCGTAGATCTCTTTATTAAATGTTCAGAAAATAGATTTAAACGATAGGTAAAAATCTCAAGGCTTTTTTGAATCGTCAGCTTTTATTTTTTGATTGGAAAAATAAATCTATTTAAAAAAAATTTAATTAATCTAATTGGAGTCTTAAAGAAGTTCTAAAGAAGTGTATTTTTAAATTGGTATTTATAAGGTGAAAGGGGGTAAAAACGAAAAATAGTATCCGATTTCAAAAATTCTGTCTGCTTGAAAGGTTATTTAAAAAAAAAAAAATTCTATTTATAGAGTGAAATGGGATACAAATTAAACAGTGGTTTGTGAATACTAATATCGATGAAATCATGCTGTTATGGCTGAAATAATCAGTAAAATATTCTTAAAAAATACGCCTGTCTGTTATTTAGGTCCGGGAGGAATGGAAATCATCTTCTTCTTTAGTAGATTATGATGATTGGGTTAAGAAATGTTCAACTTTTCGTTCAACAAGCGTTTTCATTTCAACTAAAACGATAACAAACTTTCGATCTGTCAGCAAGTTGAACCATAGTGAATTAAGTGGACGTAGTAACTGTATTTCAGAAAGTAACAGTTCTGTTTCACAAAAAGTTCTTAAGAGATTCCTTTATAGTTTTTTTTCTACCTTCACCTAGATTTTGTTCCTATAAATTTTTTTTTTTTACATAAACTAAATTTATTTTTGAAATGCTCGAAACACAAAAACTAGACATGCAACAACTTATTTCAAGCTTCAACATTTGCGTATCAAGTTTCGAACATCTAAAACAATATTCTCACCACCCCATGCAACAATGGACTTTTTGTTTACGTCCAAATATAATTTGCTTGCATACAAAAACAAGGACTTAATCGTCAAGACTTTTTTACTTCAACGCCCGTCAATGCCGATGATGCCGGTGCCGAGTCGGTCTCTGAGATCTTTAATCCATAAGATAGTCGGAACAAATCTATCCAAAAGTTTGAAATTATTTCAGTCACGTCACGTCAGTCTGAAGCTATATTTAAAGTACAAAAAATCTACCAAAGTTCGGTAAGGTAGAGTATAATGTTGTAGCTGACAGATATACAAAGGAGGCGAACAAGTGACTGCGGTATACATGTATATCGCTATATCGCTCTCCGCCCGCCTGTCAACATTTTTTTGTTTTTTTTTTTCTTTCGACTTAAGAGACATCTAGTCGTTGGAAATCTACAATAATTTTTTCCGGTTAAGCTAAGCTCCAACATCACAACTGGAGAGTATATCTTTTTGGATACAATAAACACTTCAAGTGAACAACAGCTAACCGAGAAGAGATAGATGTAGTGTTGTTTTATTTTTATTAGATAGTCTATGCTCGTATACAAAATTTGTAGATATGTATAGTATGTATGTTTTTATTTTTGTATTTAATATAATACCACTGTGTCGGCGGGCGACCGGTGGATCGGCATATTCTGTTGGTTCATGGAAAATTCAAAGACGGAAATTAACATGCAACTTGTATCTAGCCGAGCGGACCAAAAGTTTAACCCCCGAACCAGAAAAAAGGCTATGAATGTGGATATGGCTTGACTTGAACAAACCGCCAGCAATTGTTGCTGCCACCGAACGCTACTTAACAGACAGACATGAATTTTTAAATTTTATTCTTAACGAATGGATGTAATGCAAAGATACTTTTTGTAATAAAAAAAATAGATTTTTTCTACTCTGGCTGTGGGTCTATCTAGCGTTGTAAGTTTAATTTTCTTTGCTTTACACTGAAGTGCAAAATTAACTTAATAACTATGATCAGTAAAATTGAAATCCTAACAAAATATTTTAGTTTATTTTTTATATGAAGTAAAATGCACGACTGAACATTGGAAAACCATAAAAGACACAAAGTTTTAGTTTATTAATAAGAAAAAAAAAAACACATTGTTGGCGGAAAGGTGTGAACAAACTCAACTTTTAAAAAAATGTTTACACACAAAATTGGTGATTCAATATTATTTCTTGGAGTATAGCCCGTGGCGTATTGGTTAGTGCGTTGGACGGTCACGGCGCAAAACATCCACTAAATTTATTTATTTATTTAATATTTTTTTGGGCGAAATTTGAACAAAATTAGTGGATTTAAAAAAAAAGACGATTTAATCATAAAACCTATTTTGTTTGTTGCTTGCAAAGCGTGGGTGGTTTAATTTGGACCTGAGTCTAGATCACTATTTATGGACATTTACAAATTCAAAGCCCCCAAAAAGAGGTTGAAAAACGTGCGCGGATTAGATTAGATTATCGTTTGGCGGTAGAATTGTATTTTTTGTGGGCGTGTATATCTTTTGTACTCTCATATTTGCCGTTTAAGTGCGAAAAGTGAAACTTTTCAAAGCCAAACCAAGAGGAAGCTTGCAGCACTTGCTTGCATCTTTCTATTGAACATTAAATCACCAAACTTCGTTGCAACGTCGCCTTCGTCGTTGAATGTTTATTGCAATTTGCAACATTTTATGGAAGCTTCTTTATAGGAATATGAATGGATTGAATCAACTTCCTTTTATAAAAAAAAAAGTGCCACAGAGTTAAGTCTATGAATGCTGCAGTATAATAAACTATTTTTCCTTTCCAGGTTTTTTTTTTTTTTCAATTTACCTTAAAAAAGCCTGCTTGACCTATTTGTGTGACATGATGACAATAGGGAAGATTTTGTTCTAACAAGATGTTAAAACTACTCTGGCATCATCAAAAAATACAAAAAAATAGCTTATTCTCGTTTCTAAGAAATTCAAAGAAAAATCTAGTTCTTTGTATTCGGTATGGGAAAAAAACGCAGCAATTGCTTATAGTTGTTTGGTTTTTTGTTTTAAGTAACAAAGATTTCGACGTTTGCTATTCGAGGATTCTTTTAGACACACAAAAAAAATGAAACCTTTGTTCTGTTTCTGGGATTTTTTTTTTATACTTTTTTCTTTTTATTTTTCATTGAAGAAAAATAAGAACGAAAATGCTTTATATAAAAACAAAAACAAACTTTGAAAAAGCTTTTAATGCCGTAGGGCAATTTTAAGAATGGTCTACTTTTATATATGAGAAATGTGATATTTCCAAACTTAGTATAGAAGTTGGACTTTTAATGTTTACCATGAATATAACTGGGGGCTAATTGTGCGAAACAACATGCATGATATTGTAGACATTTTGATTTTTTTTTTCTGTGTAAACCTTAAATAACCTTTGAAATATGAACTTTCATTGTTGTGTACCAAGGGAATGACCACAATTAAACTCGAAAAAAAGTTAAAAGGGAATGGGTTTTTCAGAATTCATTTTGAGCAAGCTTCCAATCCGACGACAATGCACATTGTCAAGTTGTGAATAAGAATGGAGTGTTGGTCATTTTAAAGAATAAAAATTTTGTTTTGTTAAAAAACAAGTTTGGTATAGGTGTACCTTTATAGTTAGTCAGGTTCCTATGGGGTTTGTGTTATTTCATTGAGTAAGAAAAATTGTTTGTCATCGTTAGAGTGCCTTATAGGAATCTTAACTCCGAGTTTTCAACAATCAATCTCTTACATGGAGAAATATTCGTACTTTAAATGTATATAACGGGTCCGCCATCTAACGTTTTTTTTTAAACTAGTGCTTATTTCGTGAATGGTAAGCACTTACCTCATGTCTGATTTGACAGATAATTAGTTTTATCCTT
The DNA here is from genome assembly GCA_932273885.2 of Leucozona laternaria. Classification (NCBI taxonomy): domain Eukaryota; kingdom Metazoa; phylum Arthropoda; class Insecta; order Diptera; family Syrphidae; genus Leucozona; species Leucozona laternaria. Next base: position 85,776,158 of record OW026368.1, on the reverse strand, counting down.
CGCCGCTGAACGAATATGGTTGTGTATACGCTTCGCTAAGTGGGCCTGCGATCGACTTAGAGAAGATGCTGATTTTGCCAAAAAAAATCATCTTTTCAGATTAAGCTAATTTTGATCTTGGCGGGTAGTAAACAAGCAAAATTGTCGCATTTGGGGCACAGAAAACCTGCACGCATACATTGAAAAGCCGATACACCCAAAACGAGTCACTGTTTGGTGCGGATTTCGGTCCAGAGGCATAATTTTGCCATTTTTCGAAAATGAGCAAGGGGTGGCCGTTAAAGTCAATGGCGATCGTTATCGGGCCATGTTGAACGAATTCTTGTTCACAAAAATTGAAGAGGAGGATATTGGCAACATTTGGTTTCAACAGGACGGCGCTACGTGCCACACAGCCGAAGCTACACTCGATGTTTTGCGCCATTTTCAAAAAAAAAAAAGTTATTTGGCGGACAATTTATTTTTAAATTATAAGAGATTCGTAATGTGTGTGAAGCTTACACTGTCATTTTCGATTTTCTGTCATGAGTCGTTGAAATAAAAGGTGTTTTTTTAGACGTGTGGTTTTCAAGAAGAAATAAAACGCATTAAATTCAATGTCCAAGAATGTATCTTTATTATAAAGATAAGAATTTGCCATTATGTTTTAAAAATGATTTCCGGCAAGTGGCCGCCACAGCTGGCTCGAATAAATTCCAGCCGAGAGGCCCAATTTCCGACAGCTCCAATTGTTGCGCGCGATGGTGGATGGACTCATTCGGGTCTTCTTCGATACTCTGCTCCAGCAGCAATATCGTCGTCGGTGCGCACTGTACGGCGTCTCTGTGGATGCGCATTATTCACTAGAGTAAACGTGGTGCGAAACGGATCCATGGTTACTCGAATTTATACGATTTTGCGATTATGTCGACCGAATATTGGACGCAGCGCGCTATGCGTAGCGCGAACCGAACCATTGTTTTGGTAATAAATTTGCACGATTTGCAAACTTTGTTGAGGAATAGGTCTATTCATTATGAAATGGCAAACCAAACTGAGCATAAATCAAGTGACAGCTGTCAAAAAGACCAACTCCGAAAAAAGTATTCCCAGATTGAAAACCACACGTCTAAAAACAAACACTTTTTATATCGCAAGTAAAAATTAGGCCGTTTTTGAAGGTATTGATTTTTCAGCAAAAAAAAACTAAAATTTTTTCAAAATCCGAAAAATATTTGAAATATTGACAGACACCAAAACCTGTTCTCTCTTATTCCTACAAGAAAGCAAAGAGATTAAAATCATCCAAAATAACTAAATGTGAAATATCTACACCCAAACAAACTAAAAACATTTCAAATTATATTAATATATTTCTGATAAATGCTTATTTTCATTCCATATAAGTTCAAAAGTACTCAATCAATGTTTATTTTTGCATATTCATGATTTTACTCTTATCCTTGGTTATACAAAAAAAAAAAAAAGAGTAAAACTTTCTCTGAATATGGTCAAAGAATCTATAGCAAGAAGTTATCTAACTTGTTCAATTACGTGACAATAATTATTTTCCCGGCAAAATATCTAAACGACGAACTCTTAGTTGGATGTACTTTTATGTCAGTAAAACTAATTAATCATTTTGACCATATGCCACAAACGTGCCAGCAACAATGGTTATTCTGACAGAAAATAAATGCTCTTAGTTGCTATAGTATAGCAAATTGTCACAATTGACGATTTATGTAAATTGACTTTACCAAGCCCATATAGCTTTACCACCACCTAAAAACGCAGGCATTTCCGTCAACAATAATATGTACATATTTTAAAATGGCAATAGCACGGACAAAAAAATCAGTAAAAAAAGCTAAAGAAAAATCACAAGCACACACTTTGCAAAGTTAAAATTCAAAACACACGGTTTCGGTAATCAGCTTTCCAAATCTGCCTGGCATTGGAATTTCGCAAAATAGACGGGCAACTTACAGAATGAAGCTGATATGGGTGTGGTATTAGCACACCCGTCTCTTTCGTATCCTGTCAAGGACAAATTTTATTTAATCTCATGCTGCGTCCAAAGAACCACCCAGTCTAAGATATTCTGGTTGGAAATCAAAATAAAAACACTGCCCAAAGGGGATCTAGAGGCAATATTCTTGTTTCTTTTGGTGGCGAAGTCTAGGCAGATTTGCTGCCGACTTTTTTTTAAGAATTATGTATTATTTCTTTGGTCATTTGAGGGGTCTAACGATGCTTAGCCAAAGTGTGACATTGTGGCAGTGGAATTTGGTAGTTTATTTTTTTTTTTTCTTTTTTGGTAAATCTTTTACCATAACTTCAAAATCAACAATATTTGTGTTTCGAGTGTCGCCTGCTTTTATTACTTTATGAATATATCTTCATAGTTTTTGTCTCGTCAGCGATTGTGTCGTCCTTGTGGTTGTATCATTTTGATATTTTATGGAATTTGAAGACGAATCAAAAAGAGAAAAAACTTTGAATTGATGCTATTTATTGGAAGTATTGATTTAAAGTGAGATAAATAACACTCATCTTTAATATGATATCATTCTCATTTATAATGACCGAAGAATACTGGAATTTGTTGTCTTATACTTACTTAAGAAACAATAATTTGTAGTTTTGCTTACCTGAAAGAGAAGAAAAAAAGCATTTATTAAATTATGTTTTTTTGATATATTCATATTAAATTAGAAAAGTTTTAGGTACAAATTTTAAAACATTGTTATATAGGGTGTTTCATAATTCGTCAAGAATAATTAAGGAAATGATATCTTAAGACTTAAACAAAATCTCAATTTTATCTTAACGCAGTTTCAAGGGCTAGTATTTCGTCGAAAATTAAAGCCCTTGTAACGGGTGTTTTTTAGGCGTGTGGTTTTCAATCTGGCAATACTTTTTTTTCGGAGTTGGTCTTTTTGACAGCTGTCACTTGATTTAGACTTACTCCTGAACAACGTTTGCAAATCGTGCAAATTTATTACCAAAATAATGGTTCGGTTCGCCTCACAAGAGATGGAGCTCATTTTTGGTTGAATTAGATAGATAGATAGATACATTTTATTTCTAAAAATCCTTATACAATATTTAAGATAAAAAGAAATATACATAACTTTATAGCAATAAAGATGTCTGACTGGAAGAATTTTTAAATTTCTAAATAACGGACAACTAGGGTAGAGGCGAGGTTTGCCACATATTTTCTTTAGAACACTTTTTTGCATTATTAACAGAGGTTGAATTTTGTTATAATATATACCTCCCCAACGAGAAATTCCATATTGTAGTTTCGAATGAAAAATGCCGTAGTATATTTTAAGAAGTAGTTGAGAAGAGCAAACTTTACGCAGAAAATAAAAAAATTCTAAGAGTGCACCGAAAATACTGTCTAAGATTTTTTGTATGATTATAAAAACTCATTTTTGAATCAATAATTAAGCCCAAATATTTGAATTCCGTCCGTTGATTGGCCGTGAATTGGTCCGTTAATAAGCAAAATTGTCGTATTTGGAGTGATCATTTGTTGAGACGCCGTTAAATCCTCAAAAAGTCACTGTGTACTCTATGGGTAGAGGGAGTCATTGGTCTATATTTCTTCAGAAATGAAGCCGGCCATAATGTTACAGTCAATGGGGAACGCTATAGATCCATGATTAGACTTTTTCGTGCCTGAATTGGAGGATGTTGGATGTGGACGACCTTTGGTTCCAACAAGATGGCGCTACATGCCAAACAGCCAACGAAACAATCAATTTATTGAAGGAAACCTTTGGTGAGCGCATTATCTCGCGTCGTGGGCCTGTGCATGCCGTGGCATCCAAGATCGTGCGATTTTACACCGCTGGAGTATTTTTTGTGAGGTTTTGTGAGGTCGCTTGTCTACGCAGATAAGCCCGAGACGATTGACGCCTTGGAAGAGAATATTCGGCGCATCATTGCTGACATACGGCCCCAATTGCTGCAAAAAATGGTCGAAAATTGGGCCTCTCGGCTTGATTTTTATCGAGCCAGCCGCGGCGGCCACTTGCCCGAAATCATTTTTAAAACATAATGGCAAACCCTTATCTTTGTAATAAAGCTAAATTCTTGGACATAACATTAAATTATATGTGTTTTATTTCTTCTTGAAAACCACACGTCTAAAAAAAAAACACCCTTTATAACCATTTTTCGGAACCATTTGTTTTATTTAATTCAGGCAGCTGGTATTTAATAAAATTTATTGAATTTTATTTTTAATCTGTGCAGCCGATTTAGAAAAAATAATAAGATTTTCCTTTTTGGCCAAAAATTTTGTGAGGCAGGTACCATTATTTTACCACCAAGTACCAACTTATAAGATCCATCAGTTTAGGCTGCAGGCAAACAGACAGATAGACTGACAGAGAGACAGTTTTGCGAGAGCCCCTTTTTTCGTCTTCCCTTTCATCGTAATATCAAATTTGATCAAAATCTCTAGTTCGATTTTTTTTAACGAATCCATAATTTTCCATTCCAGTAGGAAATTTCCAAAAACTTACAGAGAAATTCCCAGCTTTTTCATCAAGGAATCGAAGCTATACACCCGAGGAATTTGATGTAACTCCGTCGATGAAATCAACATGGAGATGTCATTGGCGTTTACCAAGTGACTACCAAATATAGCACCTACATAGATACATATGTATGTTGTATGCATGTAAAAATACATTAATCAAAAAAGTTATACAGCTAATATTGTAAATTCATCCATAATACAAAAACTTCAGAGAAAATTCCCCACAAGAGCAAAAAACCTTGCATAATGTATTTATTCTGATCCATTTTCAAAGTTTCCAAAATAAATTTTACTAAAGGGTGATTTTTTAAGAGGTTTAGAACTTTTTAAAAAAAAAAAAACACAAAAAATTCGAAAAAATGAATGAAATATTTATTTGAATCGATAGTTTGAATCTTGCAATTTAATGTTTAAAGATAATTTCATGCAAATGTTGACCGCGGCTGCGTCTCAGGTAGCCCATCCGCTGAGTCCAATTTTGGCATACTCTTTCACACATATCGGCCGGTATCTCACGAATGAATGCATGGATGTTGGCTTCCAGTGCGTCAATCGAAGCGGGCTTGTCCCTATAGACATTAGCCTTGACATACCCCCACAAAAAATAATCTAATGGTGTCAAATCGCACGATCTAGGCGGCCAATTGACCGGCCCGAAACGTGAAATTAACTGTTCACCAAACTCGCCTCGCAATTGCGCCATTGTTTCGCGTGCTGTGTGGCATGTGGCACCGTCTTGTTAAAACCACATATCATGCAAGCCAAGAACTTCCATTTCGGGCAAAAAAAAGTTTGTTATCATCGCTCGGTAGCGTTCACCATTGACAGTAACGCTGCGATTCGCATCATCTTTGAAGAAATATGGCCCAATAATGCCGCCGGCCCATAAACCGCACCAAACAGTGGCTTTTTCGGGATGCATTGGTAGCTGTTGCAATGCTTCTGGCTGATCTTCACTCCAAATGCGGCAATTTTGCTTATTTACGTACCCATTCAACCAAAAATGAGCCTCATCGCTGAACACAAGCAGCGCGCGATGAACATTTCGAACCGAGCACGAATTTTGATAGTAAAATTCAATAATTTGCAAGCGTTGTTCATTTGTAAGACGATCCATGGTTAAATTGCAAACCAAACTGAAGCTGTTTGACAGTGACACAAGGTACTAAACACACGTCAGCTGTCAAAACCAGTGTTGCCAAAACCAAACCAGCTAAAAAATCACCCGTTATAAATAATATTAATTTTGTTTTTCCGCAATTCAAGTTACAAATTACACCGCTCATTCATATTTGTGAGACCTGGAATATTTTTTTTATTTAGAACACATCTCGAGAGATTTCAAAGTTACCAATGAGAATGAGAGAAAACTCTATGTGACACCACCAATGTCACATACAAAATACGAATTAACCATATCTCTGTTTATTTTGATAAATATGTATTAGGTATAGGAGTTTTTTTTTTCACTTTCAACAAGTTAATTCCCAGAAGTGTTACGACACAGTGGGCGTCTCAACACGACCTTTAGTCAAAAGTGCAAAATTAGAATAGAAAAAAAAAAATACAATCGAACAAAAGTTTTCTCTACTCTCTTGCGGTTCCTTTGAGCAACATTTTTGTTGAATCAACAACATTTTCCAAAAGTTGATCATAATTTCAAAAAAAAAACAAAATCAAAAAAATCTGTCATGTGGGAGTTAAACGGACACTTCAAAATTATAATAACGCAATCGGACCAGATGTTATGGTGAAGCATCAGACATTAAGGTGTGAACACGCCGGATATTTTATAGATCTTATCTTAATGTGAAATTCTTTTAACACAAATTTGTGTGTGATTTTAAGTGGTCAACATTTGATATTGTTAGTGGAATAATATGGTCTGTGTGTGTGGGGTGAAGCACTCACCGCAGTCATATTCAAATTTGTAACTTTGTTGTTTCGAGATCTGAATTTATAAAGTGCAATAGAAACCATCCAGAGTCGTCGCACCACACCACACCACACCACAACACATCGCGTCAGAGATATCTTTTTCTAGAGGTACTATTGTGGGCGTTTACAAGCTCGATAGCTTTGGTTGAAACAAAATACTCGTTACATTTGCCATGGGTACAAATGAAATTACGATAAATTATCCCCGCAAATTAAAATGAGATACTTTCTTTAGAGGTTGTTGTGTTTTTTTTTTTTTTTTTTGTTATTCGTTATGGAAAAACATCAGCAAGCTGGAATTTATTTTGGGGGCGGATAAATTTAATTTATTAAGATTTTGTTTTTTTTTTTTTTTAAGACTTGTTTTTTCTTTTTCTTTAATTGCAGACTAGTGTCTTTTTTTTTTTTTTTGCTTTTTGTGGAGGTGGTCATTTAGTACTCGAGGTTAAACTTATCTGATTGAGTTGTTCAATTAGGAAATAGAGTGAAGTGTGGCCCCTCCTTGTGATGCCACTTGAAACTAATTTAAAAGTTAATTTTTATTCTTCTGGCTGCAAAATGAATGAGAGTGATATTTGTTTTAATGGTGATTTCACTTTAATAACATTATTCATATGCATAGTTTGTAGCTTTAGAATAGTAATTGCATTTTTTAATTGGGATTTTTTTTTTTCATTGTTCGTGTCATGCTGTTTTCTTTTATAATGCAGTTCCGTCAAGTGGGATCTTAGTTTGAGTTCAGGCACCCACCTGGCGATGTCTTGCCAGCAACTTTGGATTGCTTCCGACTCGAGTGCATGTTTTTTTTTTTTTTTTTTTTTTGTATGGGAGTACTAACATCCTTGCATTGGGTTGCCACAGAGTTATTTGCCTGTATCTCTCTCATATTAAACTCGAACGGAAGCAATAAATTGCCAGGGGCTAATATAGGTAGTAGTAGATTTTCTATAAAGCTTCCATTGCAGCTACATTAAGGCTAGATACATTATTTTGTGTGTCTATATCTCGGTTTAAAACATCTTTTAGTTCAATTCGATACAAAACAACAAGATAAAATGAGTTTGAAACCTTCATTTCTAATCAAATTCGGCGAATTAATGTACCTATAGAATTTAAAATTAATTAATATTACTGCCGTCAGCTTGCGTTCGGTTTGGCGTAGATTTAATAGAGGCTTTATAGAAGTTTTCGGAAAAAAAAAACTTCACAATCAATAAGTTGAGCGTGTAGAGCAGGTTTAAGAAATTTTGATTTTAAAAACAATTTGCACATTTATAACAAAGAGCATATGCAATAATAGCTTTAAACTCTTCTCAATTCCCTAATTATGTTTATTGGGTGAGGAGCAGGTCAGAAAATTGAGAGAGCACTTCGAACCAAAAATGAGCCATCTGTAGTTAATAAGTGCTCGAATTTTCACTAACGCTGTCTCGGTATAGTAATTCAGAAAATGTAGACGCAACAAATGCCTTCAAAGAAAACAAAGCGCAAAATTTGAAGACCAATTATTATAGCTCAATGGAAGATGAGCGTTTTCCGGAGAAGTCCAAAAATGATTGTCAAACTTCGAAAAAGCGACAATCGGTCCCTGAAATTACGCCAGATTTTTATTTTTGCAAAAAATGCCAAAAAAAAAATCTTCAAAGAAGAGGAAAACGAGAAACAATAGAAATGCACTGTTTTTTTTTTTTAAGTGGACTGTAATGAATTAAATTAAATTGAATTTAAAAAAATCTTCGTACAAATTTCTGGTTTTTTTTTTTTTTAGGAAAAAAGTCTACACTTTTCTGCGAATCTTTCCAGAATTTAAGGAATTTTTTGTAAGAACAAAATTTCTGGCGTTTTTTTTTTATTTCCAAAAATGGAAATGTTTTGGAAAAAAAGCCCGAAAAATGTATTTTACATTATTTTCTGTCTCTTTTTTCCATTCTTGTGTGGCATAATTTACAATATTTCTGGCTTATTTTATAAATTAATTTCAGTTTTTTTTTCAATTTTGAGCAAAAAAAATACTCTGGCATTTTTTTTTTTTTAAGAACAAAATCCTGGCGTAATTTAGATTTGTGCTCAAAAAGGCCCCTACTAGGAAAATTTTAGGGTAGTTTTAATTTATTTAATTACAGTTAAAATCCGATATAACGGTTATTGCGAACTAATCTTGAAGTCCAGGGCGAGGTTCATTCAAGTTGTACTAACCGAATATCGCATTTGACGAAATCGCTTATAACAAACAGTTTTAAATGGAAAATTTAAAAATCTATGGCATATAACGAATATTAAAAAAAAAAAAATAAGCATTGTAAATTTCGTGCATTTAAAATGATAAATTATTGGGATTTCCCTTGGCAGTTTTTTTTTTAATACACGAATTTCGCATTCTGTTTTTAAGAGGAATTGGAATAGTAATTTTTTTTATCACGAAAGGTTATAAATATTGTGTTTTTTTTTTTTGGAAAATTAGTTCAAAACGTTGAGTTTTTTTACAATAGAAGAAAAATCTACAATAATTTCAAGGCTCGAAGCTCGTGATTCCAATAAAAGTTTGGCAGCAGAGTTTTCTGTAGTCTTCAACAATCTCTACCATTTCCAAAGACCGAGATAAAATTAAGAAGAATTTTAGAGAATCCAACTTAAAAATAAAAAAAAGGTTGTGATGAATTTATGATCAAAATGAAGATGAATATACCTAGTAGGAGAGCTCATAAAACAAAAATTTCGACAGCAGAAAATCACAGATTATCATAAATACATAAAACTTTTACTGAAATAAAAACAAGTTTGTGCACAATTTTCATAAAGAAAAAAAAATGGAAAATCGGTTATAGCGAAACACTGGATATAACGAACAAATTCTATAGTCTAATTGAGTTCGTTATAACCGATTTTGACTGTATTATGGTTTTTGGGGTGCTGAATCCGAATCCAAGGTTTGCCAACAAAATTACAAAATAACGTGGGGAAAAATGAACAAAAATGCAAAAAAACAGGTAAATATGTATAGATATTATTTTTTTACAAAGTCTATACTTGTGTCTCCTATTTTTTCGTTTATAGACTACATCTAAAATACCTAAGAGTTCCACAAAGGCGACCTTATCCTCTTGAATCACAAAATACATAAATATATTATTGAAGATTAGATCGAACGCAAAAATATATATAAAAAAAAAAATTGTTTTTAATTAGTTTTGCACTCACCTCACACCCTCATTTATTGTCATCAAATATTTGTTTCTAGCGAAAAAAAAAAACAATCAACAACCTTTTAACTTCAAAACATATACATACATAGCTAAAAATGAAAGCTCTTCTTTCTGAACTATATTAAATTGCTTTTTTTTTATTAAAAACTTAACAACTCAAAGTAAAATTTTTACCTCGCATATTATTTGATAGTAAACAAAAATGAAGCGCTGTAAATAGTTGACCTCCAAATATTGCGAATGTAGTTATTATTTACGTTCAGCTATACCTAGCTTATAAAGGGTGATTTTTTAGCTGGTTTGGTTTTGGCAACACTGGTTTTGACAGCTGACGTGTGTTTAGTACCTTGTGTCACTGTCAAACAGCTTCAGTTTGGTTTGCAATTTAACCATGGATCGTCTTACAAATGAACAACGCTTGCAAATTATTGAATTTTACTATCAAAATTCGTGCTCGGTTCGAAATGTTCATCGCGCGCTGCTTCCATTTTATGATCGGCATTCTCGACCTTCTGAGCAGTCTATTCGGAAGATTGTGACCAAATTTCGCACCAAATTTGCTTTAAACCACCAACACGTTTACGTACTGTGCGTAGTGAAGAAAATATTGCGGCCGTATCAGCTAGTGTGACAGAAGACCGCGAAATGTCGATTCGGCGCCGCACAGTGGTTCGGTTTGTATGGGAGAGCGGAAAAAAGTCTGTTTTATCTGAACGGTTCAACGGATTTAAATGAAATTTGGCAAACATGTTAAGATTAGTCTTATACATGTTTGGTCAAAATTTGGTTGAAAAAAAATAATTAGAAACAAAGTGATTGACATTTTTCTAAAATTTGAGGGTTTTGATGTTTCTATGGGAGAGCGGAAAAAAAATCTGTAACATCTGAACTGCTTAACGGATTAAGATGAAATTTGATTCGCAATTTAAAATTAGTCTTATACACATTTGGTCAAAATTTGGTTGAAAAAAAATAATTAGAAACAAAGTTATTGACATTTTTCTAAAATTTGAGGGTTTTGATGTTTCTATGGGAGAACGGAAAAAAGTCTGTAAAATCTGAACTATTAAACGAATTTAAATTAAATTTGACACACATGTTAAGATTAGTCTTATACATGCTTGGTCAAAATTTGCTCAAGAAAAAATTATTAGAAAAAAAGTTTTTGACATTTTTATAAAATTTGAAGGATTTGATGTTATATTTAAATAATTTTTTTTTTAGTAAAATCTTAACTTTTTATTTTGAACAAAATATTATTATTAACTATGTATATTTTAATGTATTGAATTCACTTTATATGTTTGTTATTATATTTCACTTCACTTTCACTTATTGGTTGATCTAAGAGTAAAAATTTTTCTTACACACCTTGCACAAATGCTCAATAACTCAATACTGACTTTTTTTTTTAATCCTTTATATATATAGATTTAAGTTAGAGATTTTATTCTAATAAGCCATTACTAATCCTTACAGGTAATAAAAAATTACGCAATACACAACAAAAACAAAGCAATAAAACTTAAAAAAAAAACACCTTTTTAATTTTTACCTGCCCTACTTTTAGCGAAAAATAAAAAAAAAATAAAGGATTATCCCTAATCTTTTTCTTTATTATGTATTAAGCTCTATCATATAATTCAAAATATCATAAAACTATATCATTTTTCGTGTGTTGTTTTCAAGAAAATTGAGTTGAAAGTTGAAAAATTTTCCAGGCAGAAATAAATGGTTTTCGCAAAAATCGAAATTCTCAGACCTGGGTCAATGTATTAATTTTGTTTTATTTTTAAAATAAAGTTTGACATTTTTTCTTAAAAAAATGGGCTTAATCAGTTCATTCTGACAATTAATACCGAAGAAATCAAACTTTTTGGTAAACACCACCGTCAAGATGGAGTTTTTTGAAATCCGATTTAGTGAAACATTTTTGAGCATAACTTCCACATCTGCACGTATCTGCAGCTGATTTTTTCTGTGCTTTAACATGAGTGTATGGAGCATATGGTGGCATACTTACTTTCTTGGTATCTTTTGGAGCTGTTTTTTTAAATCAAAAAGTTTTAAAAAAAAGCATTTTTTCTTAGTACTTAAGCTTCAGGCTACTTATAGAAGGTATCTTTTATAAATAATCAATATTTTTTTTTATTTTTAGATAATCGAAAATAGACCAATTAAATTATTTAAGAAGCTAGAGAATTTATCTACAGGAACTTCGGAAAAAAACATCTCAAAATTTGTTGAAAATACAGTTCGCGATTTGAGTAAAATTATTTTTCAACTTTGAGGGCTTGTAAATCAGAACATACAATATATATGTTAAAAAATACTTTTAAATCATACGCTCGGGTTATCTGAGAGTACTTAAACATAAAGTTTAAAACGATAGACATGACTTTTTCAAAAGACTTTTTTCCGCTCTCGCACCACTGTGCGCCGTTCCCAGCAGTTAGGCCTTTGTTACAGCACTACGTGGAAAATTTTGCGGAAGGATTTGGGCGTAAAGCCTTTTAAGATACAGCTGGTGCAAGAACTAAAGCCAGCCGACCTACCACAACGCCGAATTTTCGGTGAATGGGCTCTTGGAAAGCTGGCCGAGGATCCGCTTTTTTATCGAAAAATTGTGTTCAGCGATGAGGCTCATTTTTGGTTGAATGGGTACGTAAATAAGCAAAATTGCCGCATTTGGAGTGAAGATCAGCCAGAAGCATTGCAACAGCTACCAATGCATCCCGAAAAAGCCACTGTTTGGTGCGGTTTATAGGCCGGCGGCATTATTGGGCCATATTTCTTCAAAGATGATGCGAATCGCAGCGTTACTGTCAATGGTGAACGCTACCGAGCGATGATAACAAACTTTTTTTTGCCCGAAATGGAAGTTCTTGACTTGCATGATATGTGGTTTCAACAAGACGGTGCCACATGCCACACAGCACGCGAAACAATGGCGCAATTGCGAGGCGAGTTTGGTTAATTTCACGTTTCGGGCTGTTCAATTGGCCGCCTAGATCGTGCGATTTGACACCATTAGATTATTTTTTGTGGGGGTATGTCAAGGCTAATGTCTATAGGGACAAGCCCGCTTCGATTGACGCACTGGAAGCCAACATCCATGCATTCATTCGTGAGATACCGGCCGATATGTGTGAAAGAGTATGCCAAAATTGGACTCAGCGGATGGGCTACCTGAGACGCAGCCGCGGTCAACATTTGCATGAAATTATCTTTAAACATTAAATTGCAAGGTTCAAACTATCGATTCAAATAAATATTTCATTCATTTTTTCGAACTTTTTGTGTTTTTTTTTTTTTAAAGTTCTAAACCTCTTAAAAAATCACCCATTAAATGTTGAAATCATTTGTTAGTATATTTGACATGGAATAGACATTTTAATATGAGAAGAAGCTTCTAAATTATGAACGCCTCAAAATGTGAGGTACGTTAACACATTTACAAGTTATTTGTATGGCAATAAAAGCGAATGATGTGTTCAGTGATAAACGTAGGTATATAGATGTATAGGAAACTATGAGTTTTTTTTTGTTTATTTTCATTCAAATGATATTTCACATACATACATACATACATGTAAAGCGCCATTCAAAATAGTTTATTTATTTGCTATCACCAGGCGTTCTAAATATACAGACATATATTCAAAAGGTTAATCGTTGTTTTGAAAACTTAAAAGAGAATACTTTAGCTCGAATTTACATTTCTATATTACCAAACGGTTAATATACATAGGTATGGCCGGAACTTTTTTTAAAACAACTGCCTGTTAAGAGCCATCATAAGAGCAAGCCTATAGGTTTGGTTAAATGTTCATTATACACACAGATGACATGCAGAAGATCAAAGCCGTATAGAAAAGTGTATAAAATGTATCGGGTTGTTAAGAAATTCTTTTCTGCTTATTATATTAATTATTTGTTTAATAATAAAACTAATTTTTAACAGAAAAATGTGAAATAAATTTAAAAAAAAAAAAAAAAAAACGCGAATAACCTCATCTAGAAGGGGTAGCTGCCATACAACAATTTTTTTTTTTTTTTTCTTTTAAAGATTTTGATTAAACTTTGTGCCTGTAATGACCAAATCGATTGTAGAAAATACCAGCAATAACAATTTTTTTTTTTTTTAAACTTTCAAAAGGTTTTGATTTTTGTCAACTTTTTTTCCCCTGTAACTTTTTTTCAATAAAGTATTGGTGATATTTTAATAACTAAAATCCAAGATGGCCGAAGTGGTGAGTTTCACCACGATTGCGAAAAATCAGGGTTATGATCCCCCATACACACTCTTTCCAATGATTAAAAAAAAAAAAAAATGGTAGTGGTAAAAACTGCTGGGTCACTTACATGTAAGGAATTTTCATAAAAGCACTGGACTACCTAGTCTAGGGAATCATAAAAATAGTTTGTTCTAGCTCGAATTACAGTGAATGTACAGACACACAAAGGGTGGTATGAATAAAAAGAAGCACCTGCTCAAAACTCAACTTTTAAGAGCAGGTGCTCCATTTGGTATGAATAAAACACTTGAGAAGGTGCTCAAGGATTGAGCATCTACGTGTTTGATGAGTACCTCCTCAAAATAAGCAGCTGCTCTATTATAAGTTATGAATAAAGCAAAACACGTACTCCATCGCAAGGAGCACCTGCTCCTATTTGTGAGTTAGCTCTTTATAAATTTGTTTCCATATATGTAAATGGGGAGTTCAGGCCAATTTTAAACCGCAAGGTCAAATTTTATAAAAGAAGAAGAGAAGGACTTTCAAATGAATTTCGCGTTCTATGCAAATTAAACAAAGAAAATGTGGATATCTTGGCGAATTATTTTCTTTGAAATAGTTCAGAAACAAGGGGTGGTACCTGAACAACCATTGAAAAAATAAGAATTTTCCTTCGCTACATAGGAGATCCAGGTTTTCAAACTGGAGTTGGAGAACATAATGGAGTATAGACCAGTCCACGGTCTCTAAAACTGTTTCCTTTGTAAGTGCGGCAATAATTCAGAAGTCAAACCATTGGATCAAATTACCTACAACTGCTGAAGAATTGCAGAATGCAAAACGAGAATGGCAAGAAAAATACAACTTTCCTTCAGCAATTTGATTGTTCTAATGTTCCTGTCATCAAACCAGTTTTCCATAGGGACGAGTACGTTAACTGAAAAGGATTCCACAGCATTAATGACCAGGCAACATGCAATTCCAGAGATGAACGAGTATTGACCTTTTATGACCAGGATCAGTGCATGATTCACGAATTTGGAAAAATTCTCGAGTATTTAAAATCATGCAATGGGATGAAGCTAGTGCGATTTTACTTGGTGATTCATAATACGGACTTACTCCCTGATGGCTTTTAACTACGTATCAAAATCTTGATACTCCTGAGAAAAATTTTATCAATAAGTGCATAACTCGCGAACGAGTTATAATTGAAGGAGGTTTTGCACAAGTCAAGCAATATTTTCCCATTCTTCACAATAAAATGCGAGTCAAAACCGAAAAATTTTCATCTCTTTTTAAAGAAAAACTGATTTTCAATCAAAAACAAAGCCGAATGAAATAAAAGTTTACGTTGGCTTTTTTTATAAATCATAGAAATGAGTTGCAAATACAAAAAAAAAAAAAATTAAATTTTACTCGTTGTATGAGAGCATCTACTCCGTGTGAAGGAGGAGGTGCTCACTGGTTGGAGTATAATTTTATTCATACGAAACGGGAGCATTTACTTTTTTTCAACACCTGCTCTGATTCTTATGGAGCACCTGCTCTGAGCACGTGCTCCGTTTTATTCATATTACCCAAAGACTAAAGGAAGCCCAGACACCAGACACTCAGGTATATATTGCGTACTTTTTTTTACACTATTCCCGTATCGCATAGACTTGTATGCCGACAAAAATTCTTGGTGATGTAATAAAAATCACTCCCAGCAAAACAATTTGTTTCAACTTTGTTTTAAGAAAATCTGAGGTCGGATTCGGATTCAGACAGGCGAAAACCTTCTTAAAAGTATATTCTAATTTCTTGGACCGAAGAACTATAAAAAAGTGTAATTAAATGTCTCAAAAATCACTGGTACTGCCTACCCAGTTTCAATAAAATTTACCCAGCTGGTTTGGGGTGAATAGACAAATATGATATAGAAGGACTAAGTTTGTTCGCATTATCTATATCGTCGCAATGTCTCGCTTCATTCAAACATCAAATTTTGTTTACGAATGGAAGACTTGCCCTATAGTTCCGAAATATGTACGTACTGTACATATATAAAGCAAGTAACAATATCAGTGCTGAATGAAGAAATAAGTTTAGCAAAATAAAAAAAAAAAAACACTCATACGTCCGAGTGCACCTACTATTCATGAGTGATCTGAGGTGATAATTAAGATTCTTCAAAAAGAAATTCAAATGAAAAACTTATGAAGGTTCTGCCCTAAAAACAAACACTTCTGAAAAATTTGATACAGAAAAATAATACTATTGCAATTTGCATACTTTATTTTATAAATAACACATAACAGTATAGTCTGTAACTTATCAATTAAAATGTATACAAAGTTTTTAGGTAATTAGCGTATATTTATCATTAAAACCTACTCAGAATTCATACACAAATAAAAATGAATTAAATATTCATTGCTGATATGTAGAACACTCACATCAATGATTCCTAGTTTGGTAAAAAAAAAAGTCATGTTCGACAAAATATGAAGTTTAGCTAATATATTTATTTATTTATATAGCAGCCGCTGAATGAGGCAGCAAATTAAAGAAGGCTAATCTCCAATTATCATTTAAAAACGTTTTTCTGCTATAATTATTTTATTTATGTTAATTTTAATGAAGGATATTTTGAATAAATTACAAATAAGCTTAACACATATGAATCCAATCCCACAGAAGCTTGCCCAACTGACAAATATACAAAAAAAAAAACACAAAATCAATTTCGTAATATATTTCAAGTGCCTATTTAGTCGTTGGACCCGTTTTTCATATGAAAATTAATAACATTATGTATATATCAACAAAAAAAAATGGATTATGTAAATTAAAAATATTATTTATACAATTTTTTTTTTTTTTTTGTATCTTAACGGAAAATAAATATTTAAAACTATTCAATCCAGTTTGTGATGAAGTAAAACTATTTCATTTCCAGAAATCGAGAAAAACAACTTCATTCCATGATCTCGCTGTCTCGTTACAAGTCGATTTAATTATTTTTGTTTTTTTTATTTCTTTTTTTTAGCGAAAATGTATCAACCAAAATAAAAATAAAAATAAATAAATATTTATTAATTTTATTATCATTTCCATTCATAACACGATTTCGAAACAAAAATGTTCCTATTATATTTCAGAGTTGAAAACGATTACACTGAGAAAAATTTAATGGGCGATTAGGTGATAATATCCTTTTTTTTTAATATTAAATATTTAATATTTCTTATTTGGATTTTTTTCTGAAACTGTTTTTAATAGTAAAAACTTAAATAACTCATTTTCACATACATATTTGTATCTTTAACCTTTCTGCCCATAATTTAATAAGAAATATTTGTGATTAAAAAATGTTTTTCAAATATTTTTAAATGGAATGTCTCAAACATTTTTAAATGGAATGTCCACTACTCATGTACAATAAAAAAAAACATAGCTTTCCTTGTCTATATGAAAAATTCAAACAAAGTTTCTCAAGGACTTTTAGAGCAAGTAATGAATTTATCATTGAGTAAAGACCTCTTTTCAAGCTTATTTCTTTTTAAGAACCACCCTAATGTCTTTTTTATATTAATAAATGTCATTATAAAAGTATTTTACGCTCTCATAACCTTTTTAAGAGTGAAACTCTTGAGGGTGCTAGGGCTTCTGAAGGATATGTTCGATCTATGCTCAAATCCAATTAGTGACAAAAAAGTTTTGCAATGACAATGAAAATACGAGAATAATAACCACTATAAAGGAATTTGATGATCGACTTGGCATCCTTAAAACAGCTATAATTCTAGCCTACAGAAAACTCGATGGTAGCACACTCAAGTTGTGATTGTTGCATTCAAGCCTTTAACATTCATATGATGGTGAGACGAGTAAGTAATCATTCAAAACCTCTTTTTAATGGAAATTAATTATTGACAAGTGTCAAACCTTTCATATAAATGTTCCCCAAAAACTATTCAAGTTATTGGATTTAAAGAAAGGGCCTTTAGTTCTCAGAGTAAAAATATATAAAAAGATGTTTGGTGGGGACGGACGCCTTGCGGTTATTTTGTACTCTTTTTCCACAGTAATGGTAGAACAATAGCATATTGTTGGTTCATTTGAATAATATTTCGATTGGATTATAATATTGTTTAAAGCAAAAATGAGTAAAACAAAAAAAATGTTAATGGGAAAATAAAAAAAAAAAAAAAAAACAATCCATAATGTTTTTGAGAAGGTAGGTAATTATAATTGTGCTAGGATGCGAAAATAGGGCGTGATTAAATATTTCCTTCAAATTATTCCAAAAATACTGCCTCATAAAAGGTCCGCCATCTAACTTTTTTTTCAACTAGTGCTTATTTCGTGAATGGTAACACTTAGCTCATGTCTGATTTGACAGAAAATTAGTTTTATCCTTCCGCTGAACGAATATGGTTGTGTATACGCTTCGCTAAGTGGGCGTGCGATCGACTTAGAGAAGATCATCTTTTCAGATGAAGCTCATTTTGATCTTGGCGGGTAGTAAACAAGCAAAATTGTCGCATTTGGGGCACAGAAAACCCGCACGCATACATTGAAAAGCCAATACACCCAAAACGAGTCACTTTTTGGTGCGGATTTTGGTCCAGAGGGATAATTGGGCCATTTATCTCCGAAAATGAGCAAGGAGTGGCCGTGACAGTCAATGGCGATCGTTATCGGGCCATGTTGAACGAATTTTTGTTCACAAAAATTGAAGAGGAGGATATTGGCAACATTTGGTTTCAACAGGACGGCGCGGCGCTACGTGCCACACAGCCGAAGCTACACTCGATGTTTTGCGCCATTTTCAAAAAAAAAGGTTATTTAGCGGACCCTTTATAAGCGTAGCTATACAGTTGGGTCAGAGTCAGGAATTCAGAAACTAGGTGAATAAGAAGTTAGCGATTTGATATTATAAGGTGGCGCAAAATTAATCACCCTATCGGAAGATGTTATAATTTTTGCAAATGGCGTCGTATGTCAATCATATTTGACATTTGTGAACTAGACAGCTGTCAAGCCATCCAAAATTTCGGACGATTTTGTGTCGAAAATCATCATGAGCGACTAGGCGCCAATTCCAATGTTTAGTTAAAAAAGTAATTCAAAAACAAAATTTGATGATTAATTTTGCGCCACCTTGTACTGTTTTTTTTTTTTTTTTTTTTTTTAATAACTGTCACTATACATAAAAGCTTAGTCCCACGCTTCAAGTTTTGCTAGAACAGTTTGGCTTCATACAAAGATTTTTTTTTCAAACTTAAGGTAATTCTCTGAGTGTACATAAACACTACGATTTTCCGTTGTTCTACATCTTTTACGCAACAAAAATTATATGACCTCGGTTGAAAAGCATAACAGCTTTTCTTTTTATTTTGATTTATTTTGCCTTTTTTTTAAAATACAAAAAATGAAGAACATACAAATATTTGCATAAGACTTAGAGACTCATTTAATCAATAAATCAATGAAATAAGCACTCTGATCTGTGGAATGAATATTGAAAAGAAATATATGTATGAAGCAAATTTGAATTAAGCGTAACAAAAACTACCTACCAAACACGTTATTAAAAACATCACAATGAGAACAGTCTTCTGTTGTTTTTTTTTTTTTTTTTTTTTTTTTGTATGAGCTGAGCTGTCTTCATGTGTCAAATACCATGTCAATGACTTGCTCTACATATATAAACGTAGAAGACTGCCCCTCGCAAACATGGGAAATTCGGAATAGTGGCGATTGCTCTATAATGACTGTGACAGGTCGGTAGATCTAAGTTGAGAAACAAAAGTCATTTGTTTCATGAAAATCCAGTTGTAGGTTGTTTTTTTTTTATTATTTTTTTTTTTTTTCGGTGGAAAGAATCATGGAGTGAGAAAAACCATTGTCAGGGTGATAAAATTGACACCAGCTAGGTAGCTTTTATTTATTTTTTTTTTGTTGGTCATTGTTGTTGCTGTTGCGAGTTTCATGTCTCGTTAATTGGTCGCTTTGTTTCGGGTGAGTTTTCTTTTGGGAATACAACACGATGGATGCGAATGTCTGAAGGGGGCAGTGCGAGAATATGAAACGCCTAACGAATTCTGCGCTAAGTGAATAATGAGCTTTTATGTCATACTTTGTTTTTTTTTTTGAAAGAAACCAAACGAAATGACACATTGTTGGTTTTAGCATAATAAATTACATACAACCTGTTGTGGTCTAAGCTGTTGTGCGATGGAATCTTATTAGATAAGCTTTTGATGTTTCTTTTGATTATGACTTAGTTTTTTTATTAAATGGTTCTAATGACCTCCGTTGATGTTGTTTTTTTTTTTAAATACTGTGGAAAATTTGAGATATAAATCCTTAAACTTTATCATCTGTTATTAAAAAGAATTATAAATAATAATGAAGGGGTTAAGTTACTTTTTTCAAAAGTTTGAAGATACATAATATGGATTTTTTTTTTTCATTTTAGAACTTTTAGTTCCAATTTATTCACTCTCCATTAAATTTTATTAGCCATTAAAAATGGTATATATATAAAGTTAGATTGAAATCACTATTTTTAATGGCCACTTTAAATTTAATGTCGAGTGAATAAATTGGGGCTTTGGGAAAATTGATTTTGTAGAAGATATGAATATTTGTACTATTTTATTGGAGGGAAGTTTAAAATAGCACTGAAGAATGTCTTCTTTTCAACTAAAGGGTCCGCAAAATAACTTCTTTTTTTTTTTTTTAATGGCGCAAAACATCGAGTGTAGCTTCGGCTGTGTGGCACGTAGCGCCGTCCTGTTGAAACCAAATGTTGCCAATATCCTCCTCTTCTATTTTTGTGAACAAAAATTCGTTCAACATGGCCCGATAAAGATCGCCATTGACTGATGTAACGGCCACTCCTTGCTCATTTTCGAAAAATGGCCCAATTATGCCTCTGGACCAAAATCCGCACCAAACAGTGACTCGTTTTGGGTGTATTGGCTTTTCAATGTATGCGTGCGGGTTTTCTGTGCCCCAAATGCGAAAATTTTGCTTGTTTACTACCCGCCAAGACCAAAATGAGCTTCATCTGAAAAGATGATTTTTTTGGCAAAATCGGCATCTTCTCTAAGTCGATCGCAGGCCCACTTAGCGAAGCGTATACACAACCATATTCGTTCAGCGGAAGGATAAAAATAATAATCTGTCAAATCAGACATGAGCTAAGTGTTACTATTCACGAAATAAGCACTAGTTGAAGAAAAAAACGTTAGATGGCGGACCCTTTACTAAATCGTCTAAAATGTTGAGTCTAAGTTTTTAACGAGTATAGAAATTTATAACGTTGTACAACTCCTTTTTTAGGCTCTTCAGTTCAATGGCCTGGACATGCCATAAGTAAGTAAGTAAAAATATAAATATTACTTATGCGTTTAATTTGATTTAGCTGCAATTTGTATTCAATCCCAAAAAACATAATAATAATTCTTAAAAACGACTAGAAACCAGAAAACAGATGACAGCTTTGTTTTTTTTTTGTATTATGTATTATAAAACCACTTAATTAAAACTGACTTCCTCTTTTACCTTAAATTAAGTAAATTCCATTGACTTTATTTGTTTAAACTATAGAAGCTCCATATATTATATATTTAACCTTCAGAATACCACATTCTAGTATAATAAATTTACAAATCATTTATGGAAACATCACGCAAATTCAGCACCATCCAATAATAATTTTCTATGTTTATATATGTATTTACTTCAAACCTACAATACTCTCTATATATTCCAGAAACAGCGATTTAACGTTTTTGATTTATTGATTAGTAGATATATAGCTATAGCTTTACCTGAATAAGAATCTACCATCGTTGAAATGTGACGTGATTAGATTTTTTTGTTTGCTAACATTTTGCATGTAATTATTCACTTAACTATTGTTGGATAACAGAGCAGAATTAAGGTAGGTTAGCCGTGACACGGCGAATAAAGAATAATATGCAATTTAAAGTTGTGGTTGGTTGGTATGTATTGTCTATTTGTGTGTGGGTGATGATTCTATCGATTGTATTTGCTTATGGTTTCAAACAATAGGCGTCTGTGGCTATAATAAATCAAAGAAATCTATTTTTTTTTTAAGATTCTTATGAAAGTTTAAAGCCGTATTTGCATTTTGATCGAATTCTTGACAAAAGCTTCAAATTTAAACAAATAGTAGCCCCAAAGGTATAGGGTGTTCCAGTTTAACACAAAATATATAGTAAACCAGCATAATTGTTAAAGTGCTCTTTAAAGTTTCGTGGACAACATAGGATGAATTTGAATGCTTGATGGCTTTAATTATTATTATTATTTTCTTCTTGTTTTATTGATCAGTGAAATATAACGGGTGTTTTGTTTTAGACGTGTAGTTTTCAATCTGAAAATACTTTTTTTCGGAGTTGGTCTTTTTGACAGCTGTCACTTGGTTTATGCTCAGTTTGGTTTGCCATTTCATAATGAATAGACATTACGCCTGAACAACTTCTGCAAATTGTTCCCAAATGGGTCCAAAACAAGATTGCCGTTGATCCCAATTTTCATAAGCGAATTTTGTTTAGCGATGAAGATCACTTTTGGTTGAATGCATACGTCAATAAACAAAACTGCCGTATTTGGAGTGATGATAATCCTCAAGTCTATGTTGAGACACCGTTACATCCTCAAAAAGTCACTGTTTGGTGTGCTCTATGGGCAGAGGGAATCATTGGTCCATATTTCTTCAAAAAATGAAGCCGGCCATAATGTTACAGTCAGTGGGGAACGCTATAGAGCCATGATTAATGACTTTTTCGTGTCTGAATTGTAGGATGTTGATGTAGACGACCTTTGATTCCAACAAGACAAGCTACATGCCATACAGCCAACGAAACAATCAATTTATTGAAGGAAACTTTTAGTGAGCGCATTATCTCGCGTCATAGGCCTGTGGCGTGGCCTCCAAGATCGTGTGATTTAACACCGCTGAACTATTTTTTGTGGGGTTATGTGAAGTCGCTTGTCTACGCAGATAAGCCCGAGATGATTGACGCCTTGAAAGCGAATATACGGCCTAAATTTCTTCAAAAAGTGATCGAAAATTGGGCCTCTTGGCTGGAATTTCTTCGTGCCAGCCGCGGCGGCCACTTCTCCGAAATCATTTTTTAAAAACATAATGGCAAACCTTTTGGACATAACATTAAATTATATGCCTTTTATTTCTTCTTAAAAACCACACTTCTAAAAAAAAACACCATTTATAATTATCGAATCAGGAAAGCTAAAAATTCGAAACGAAACTAAGTTATCTAGAACCAAAAGAATATTTGTCAAAATCCGCCTTTTTTTCACGCCCATTTTTTCTCATTTTTGAGTTTGTTCATTATTAAACTTTTCTTTAGGAAGCTGACATTTTATAAATAAGCTCTTTTGAATCTAAAACATGATATTTGTGTATTTTTTTTTAGTTCTGAAAATCCGCTTAATTTTAGCTAGTAAAGTATTAAAATATTTACAATATTTTCAGTGTTCTACTAGAAAATTTAATTGATTGCTAATATTTTCAAAATGTTTGAACCATCGTCATTGGAAAAAAACGAAACCACAAATTCACAATTTTACCGACGAAACTCTTCACTAACAGTTAAATCGAGATAAATCACTTGACTTAAAAAAAAAAAAATGAATGACCACAAACTTGCCGGTTTTCCTCTATTCCATACAGGCCATGACAATTGAAAACTAGAGCTCCAGGTTCGAAGTTTTGAGAGTATAAAACTAGTGTATATCATATAGTTAATGTAGTGCTTAGCTTCTAGCTTAGAGACATGCACGATTAATTGTGTTTTATATGACGTACATATATGCAAGTTCATTCTTTAAACATTTGCAGTTTGTTTTTTTTTTTTTTTTTTTCATACAACCAAATCCTTTTTTATGGAATCTTTTGAAAAAGAATGTTGTAACCCCACTATCGAAGTACCCTATTTTACTCCTGATTTAACATCGACACTTAAAAAGCATCTATAAGAAATATTATGTATATGTATGTATAATCTCCTACACTTTCTCTAACATTTAATATAACAATGCCCGAATAGGATTCAATCAATTTCTAGATAAAAAGAGCGCATAAAAAAGATACCTCACATTCACTGAGGCAATAATAAAAAAAAAAAAATGCCATAAAAGAAAATGTAGTCCGTCAGTCACTTTCGTTTCATCCGCGCTGCAACTGCCGCTGACGCCTGAAACGTTCAATTTTATATTTTTCTTCTATTTTTTCCGCACTTTTCTATATCAGCTATATCAACTATCCGTTTTTGTAAACCTCTCGCTCCTTTTATAAGGAATTTTTTAAACCTCAGGCTAGATTCAGTGATTTGAGACTTTCTTTATCTCCTTAACTAATCCGTATGCAGTCATCCATTTGAGGACACGTTGATGTTTTTTTTTTTGTGTCTGCTGCACATCCAAAGCCATATGCAGACCCTAAGCTGATACGATTTAGCGTTGTATGCGAACATCAATATTGTGTTGGGTATATTCCACGTACATGCACATAACGGTAAGTGCTTGCACGATTGTTTGATGATATACCTGTTTTTCGGATGGAACACTTCGCCATCGCACAAATATAGAGCCTCTCGTATATCGTTGGACTTTTGTTTGTATGGGGGTCTATGGGAATATATGCATATAGATCTCCTATAGTCAACGCCGCTTTTGTACCACTTTACTTGACATTCAAGCTATAAATCAAGACATGAATCTAGCTAGGCACCCATTCTCTTTCATATATATGTATGTCAGTGGGTGTTTTTGTTTGGTTTTGAAATTCAACTAACAAACTTCAAGTCCCAGACAAGCCTCATAAAGGCCAGGAGTTCAGACCCCCAGCGATATGTGGCGTTTTAACTAGACGAGATTATAGCGGATTCTTTTTGAAGATTAAGAAAAAAAAAAGTGAACAACCTTTCGAAAGTATGAACTTATCTAGGAAAATTGGAGGCACTTTCATTTTTACTATGTTAAAAATAAAACAGTTAATTCAAATAAAGCATGTTTGCATTCACCCAGGGGTGGATTTTTAGGTATTGAGGTGGAACAAAGAGATAGTTAGCAGGGTCAGTAATGGAAGTTGAAAACAAAACCTGCTCTCTTGCTCATAACAGTATAGTACCCCATGGCGTTATAGTTAGTGCCTATTCCGCCTAAAAACAAAAAATGATTTCTTCAGGGGTACTGCCTCTTTCGAGGAAGTAAAAATGATTAAGTCCCTCTCATCTAAGCCGTTCTGAATCGGCAAAAAATTGACGGTGCTCTAAATTTCTTCCGAAACAAAACCCAACCCACACAACATCAGGAATGTTCGAGAGTTGCAAGTCACTAGGCCCTGACTCTGTACGAGCTGTCACACCTCCAATTAATCCAATTTTTTTTATTTCCCCTAAAATTTTGAGAGAAAAACGTGCGCAAATGCAAAAACATCAGTTTTTTGTTAAAATGTGCTATTTAGGGTAAAGTTCAGTTTGAGCAAGTTTTTTTTTTAAATCTATAGCTCTTACGAAAAAAATTGTTTATCATCTTTTTTGGGTAGAATTTTACAAGTTTCAATATTGGCCTTGGCATTTCAAAAAACTAAATTTTGCCTATTTTATTCCATTTTCAGGCCCTGATTCTCTACGAGCTGTCGCACCCTTCACTTACCCTACATTTGGAGAGGTCTTAAATTTTAAACCAAATTGTTGGTTATGAAATTCTACACAAAATATATTTTGACAGTTTTTTTTTTTTTTTTTTTTGTAAGAAAACACGATTTTGAGAAAAACGTGCGCAAATGCAAAAACATCATTTTTTTGTTTTAATGTGCTATTTAGGGTAAAGTTCAGTTTGAGCAAATTTTTTTTTTCGAAATCTATAGCGTTTGAATATTTTTTGGGTAGAATTTTACAAGCTTCAAGTTTTGCCTTGATATTTTTTCGATAAAAACTGATAGTTTTCGGGATATTCGCAAAAAACTAAATTTTACTACGAACTGTCAAACCACCAATTAAGCCTAAATTTGGAGAGGTCTTAAGTTTTAGAAGATATAAAAGGGGCACAAATTGTAGCTTATGAAATTTTACACAAGAAGTATGTTAACAGCGTTTTTTTTTTTGTAAGAGAACTGGATTAAAAAAAAACGTGCTCAAACGTTAAAAAATAATTTTTTTTTTTAATTAAATGTGCTATTTTTTACACCAGCCCTGCGGTTAAGTTCTGGGCGAGTTTTCATACGTATTTTTTTCGAAATCTATTGCGCTTGTTAAAAAATTGTTTTGATCTTTTTTGTACAGAATTTAACAAGGTTCAATTTACCTCGTAATTTCTTCGAAAAAAAAAAACTGATAGTTTTTGGGATATTTTCGAAAAAATTAATTTTTCTTCTTTCATTTTACAAAATCAAATATTTACAATGGTTGCCTAGTTTATTAAAAATACATGCTTAAGACCTTAAAAAAAGCTTTATACCATAATTGGTGTCATCCCAGCCCATCCCAAGACAACTGGTTCCAAGACAACTCATCCCCGACCATTTATCCCAAGACCCAACTGGTATCAGGACAACTCATCCTGGGGCAACTCATCCCTAGACAACTAATCCAAGAAATAAGAACTCATCACTTGGATGTGTTGGGATGAGTTGTACCGGGATGAGTTGTACCGGGATGAGTTGTACCGGGATGAGTTGTACCGGGATGAGTTGTACCGGGATGAGTTGTAACGGGATGAGTTGTCACGGGATGAGTTGTCCCGGTACCAGTTGGGTATTGGGATGAGTCGTCGGGGATGAGTTGTCTTGGGACCGCAGTGGTTCTGGGATGGGCTACACCCAACCCCCATAATTAAGTTTTTTTTTTTTAATTTGTCCACAGCAAAGTCTTATTTTATTGGTTTAGAGTTAACATTTTTCATTGAGTTCAGTTTGATTTAGTTGATTTTTTTAGTTTTAACCACTTTGCATCACATCGGACTATAACCTTGATTGTAATATTACAACTCGCACCATCTCTAAAGTCCCTGCTTAAGATTGTAAATTATAAATACTTCATGTTACAAACATTTCATTCCGTGTATAACAGTTTCTGCGCGATTAATGCTCAAAATTCGACGAAGACATCAAAATTTCGCCTTATGCATTTATTGTTTGCCAAATCCAGTCCTGTTCACGGTACACCCATTGCAATTTGAAGACAAAGTTTAAATTGCAAATAAATGTTCATGAGGTGCACACTTTAAAGGCATCAAGGAGACTATAGGTACACGTACACTAACTAAATTAAATTATACATTATATGGTGTAGGTAGAGTGTAGACTGTAGACCCCAAGCAGTCGCCTGCTGGCATGACAAGTTAATATCAATTCCCTGGTTAAATTAAATTTAGAGGCTCATTATGCATTAGTGCGGGGTTCCTTGCGTCTGCCCCGCTGGCCGGCCAGAGAAAAACGAATAGTTTTTCGCACGGTTAATAGGAAAACCTGAAAGCAATTATGCGGGTGCAAGTATAAATTACATATACATCATAAATGTATTTTTTCCGAAGTTTCAGTCCCTGTATAGGTAGAAAGGTAGGAATAGGTACATAATTCATTTAGTCTTTGGTATTTTTGACTGAACCACCAATAAACTAACCCCATACAGAATTGTGTCATGATTTTAACTCTTTTTTTTTTATATATAATTCGACATTGGTATTCTTACATCGAATTGGGTTGGGCTTATAGATGAAGCCTTGTCGACAACGGCGACTGCCGAGCCATTCGGCATTATGACGCCGTGTGTACCATTACAAATATGTACCTACATTTAAATGCAACACAATGCGTTGCAACAGAATAAAAAAAAATCAAATGCATGTCAAACTGGCGGCACAAGTAATGATTGCTGATCATGTTCTTTATTTATAAATGTAGATCGGGCTTAACTCTTCTAGATAAACTTATTTGCTGGTTGACTATTAAATAGGTTGACAGAATTGGAGGCGTCAAGAAAATAGAAAACGTTGATAATATTTATTCAATAGAGGATTCATCAGTAGATTGGACGGGCAATGATGAGATGCGCATTTTTAAAAGATAATGAATTAAGGTTTTGCACCATTCGATAAACGTAATAGGCATTTGTTCATTGGTGTCTTCGCTATTCACATTATGTACCTCTGCCCCAGGAGAAGCCTATTTTTGTAGAACTTGCAGTCGAGACCCTCGTTCCTTCTAATTTATCTTGTAAATTCAGAATTTATATTCCTTTCTTCATTTGTGCTTCAATAGAATATAATAATCCGTGCCCAGTCGTCCACGAAGTTGTGGGGGCAAAATGCCGTTCAAGCAGTGGCGGCTCACATACCAGAGCAGAAAATCATGAGGGGTATTTCAAAAAGTCAAATAATTAGGGATACAGAATGTTTTTTTTAATTTTCTTGTGATTTTTGAAAGACTGATGGTAACTTCGTGAATAATGGTCGTAAGGAAAGTAGATCGCATTCTGGACACAATGGGTCTTTTGTCGCTGCTCGCTGCCCTTCACAATATGCCTATGCATTGTTTTATTGCTTATACTATTTTAATTACACAAAATTGGCAATAATGATTTTTGTATTTAATAAAGGGTGTTTTTTTTAGAGCTATAGAACTTTGAAATGGAATAAAACAGAGATGATATTTTTAAATTGACTTAAAATTTACTTTATTCGAAAGATAATCTTCTGGCATTAAAATTTACATATGATTCCTGGCATATAACCACCACGGCTGGCTCGGACGTATTCTAATCTGGAGGTCTAATTTTCGATGACTATTTGCCACATTTTTGGCCGTATATCGGCAATAACGTGGCGAATGTTGTCCTCCAAGTGGTCAATCGTTTCGGGCTTATCGGCGTAGACTAGTGACTTCACATATCCCCACAGAAAATAGTCAAGCGGTGTTAAATCGCACGATCGTGGAGGCCAATTCACGGGTCCGTAACGTGAAACTATATGCGGTTACCAAACGTTTCCTTCAATAAATCAATTGTGGCACGAGCTGTGTGACATGTTGCGCCGCCGTCTTGTTGAAACCACAGCTCCGGCACATCATGGTTGTTCAGTTGATAAACGAAAAAGTCAGTAATCACTAATCATGTCTCTATAGGGGTCACCATTGACTGTAACGTTCTGGCCAGCATCGTATTTAAAGAAGTACGGACCAATTATTCCACCAAACCATAAAGCACACCAAACAGTCAAATTTTGTGGATGTAACGGTGTTTCATCATACACTTGAGGATTATTATCACTCGAAATACGGCAGTTTTATTTATTGACGTATCCATTTAACCAAAAGTGAGCTTCATCGCTAAATAAAATTCGATGATGAAAATTGGGATCAACTTCAATCTTGTTTGGGGCCCATTTCGGCACAATTTATGACGCCGATAATCATAGCGTAATACGCGAAAAAATTACGCCTGCGTTTAAATCACGACTTTTGTTGTGTTTTTTCGATTGTTAAGCCATCCATTATCGTAAATAACAAACATTCAACTAATATTATGACACTTCAAATGACAGCTGAGTTTGAAAGATATCTCAAATGCCAGCGCTACCAACTTGAAACCATGAAATGAATGACACTGTATGTTTCAACAACGACGAAAAATTACCAAATTGCATGACAACCACGTATCCTAGATTGAAAATCAAAAATTATTTATTGGAAATAATTTGCACTGAAGTAATGAAGATTTATGAAGAAAAATTCAAATTCACCGACAGTAAAAAAGTGGTCTACGATACGGGTTTTGCAATTTACAAGTGTTATACAAAATTGATAAATGCTTGGCTCAAATTGCGATTTGTTGATGGGCTATGACAAAAAAACAGATAAAATATCGGGCAATCTATTGTATTCTTCAATTTCAAACAAAACAAATCTACCTAGCATGAATTTATGTTAATTGGGCAATTTGTATGCAAAGTCAATAAAATTAAAAAAAAAAAATAACTAAACAAATCACATTAAAAGAAATCCAAAAAAAAAATCAATTCACGATTCTTTAAAAAAAATAGATCAAAGACAAACAACCATAGCCCTTGTTTCATTAAAAAAAAAAAAAAAACCTTCTAGAGCACCCATTGAATTACTTGAAACGGTAGCTATATCTAAAGGTATAGGTACACCTGCATGAAATATGTATTGCAACAAAGTAAGATACGAATGCAGTCATTTCTTTAAGAAGAATACACTTCAACAGAAATGACTGACAACTTACAACTGGTTAAAGATAGATTCAATTCCAGCACAAGGTAGAAAAAAAAAAGAAAAAAAAATCAACTAAAAAATGGGTCAAACTCAATGAGATCCTCTTTGCAGACTTAAAAGTTCCACTTCATTTGGTCTTTTCTATTACATTTCAATGAAGTTATACCAACAATACCTACCTACATATGTGGCAGTGGCATACATATACAATTATACATACATATGCGAGTATCAAAGTATCTATTACAAAACTTCAAGCATCATCTCATCATTATCATCTTCTCAATTTGTAAAAGTAATTAGAATCTCAATTGTAAAAGATGGTATAACAATAATTAGATCCTCATTTTTTGAAGTAGTATAAACATAATATATATTTACATACATTAATAATGCATGTAGAAAGTACCATACATATCTTCTACCTAGATATAGATTTTTAGCTTTTAAAATTTGAACTGCAAACGAAACAATCCGTCCCAGATAACACAGAGATATACGAGGAAATAGACAAATAAACCTAAAAACAAAACACAAAAAAACCACAATATTTTTTGCGATGTTTTCAAAGTTTTTTCCCTATTTATGCAAAAACAAAAAAAACAATTGCCAACTGCCTTGAACTTTTGAGAGATTTTCAATACTTGAGGTGACCGTCTCTAATTTATTTCGAAACTCAGGAATTTCTTAAAAATGTTGTTAAATGGAAAATCTCTTAGGTCATTTTTATTTGCTTTTTTTAATAATTTTATTTATACAGTCAAACTTCTTTATAAAGAACCTTTAAGGGAACACAAAATTGCTTCGTTATAAAGAAGCTTTATACAAAATTCGTATATAGAAATTATTTTGTTTTTAAATACTGCAAGGGGAACAAAATGAAATTCGCTATAGAGGGAATTACGTTATAAAGAAATTCGTTATAAAGAAGTTTGACTGTAAATAATTGTTAGTGGGCTTTAGGGTTGAGAATTGTTTTATTGTTAAGTACCTATGCACAATTGATTGTTTATTATTTGGCGTTTTTCTTTTTTGGCTCTGAGCAAAGCTCTAAGCAGACGCTGAGCGATCAGATCAGAGCTCTGAGCGGATTATGATCAGAGTCCTCAGATTTAATTATGAAACACACTTGAGCACTGAACTGTCATTTCATAGGGAATCCATTTTTAATTTTTAATTATGTTTGAACATGGCTTCGCTCAGCGTTTCGTTCGATTTGCTCGGTCATTTTATTCTGAGCTAATTGAGCAAGCTCTAAGCTAAATCCGATGGAAAAAAGAAACACAATTTTTATGCTCCGATAAGTCTGAGCTAACAAAAAAAAACAGAATTTTTTTTTGACAGTTCCGTGATCTGCTCTGAGTGAAACGCCAATTGACACTTAAAAATTCTCAGTTTTTTTACAATCTATTTTTGAATGTGCTCTTTTAAAGGGATGATTAAAATATAAATACAAAATTCATTAGAATATGTCCTGTTGTGCAAGAGAAAAAATACTTTAAGTGTACAAAAATTTCATAAAAATTTTGATGAAAAAGTTAAAGCCTAGAGACATGAGTTCATGAAATTGGACATTTTATATTCATTTAATTTAGGGGATTGAGTTAAAATTGAGAAAAAAAAAATAACGGACACTCTTATGCTCATATATAGTATACCTACCTATGTATAGTATAAACATATGAAATATTTTTTGCACCTATGAGAGTCATAATGGAGTGACCAAACCTCATTATCAAGTGTATTCAAAAATGGGTAAGGAAAATTTTTTTGACTCTCTTTTTAGCCAACAAAAAATTGAATTGGTTTCATTAGTTATGGAGCTGATGTTCAATTTTAATTTAAGTTTTTGATCAAATAAATAAAAATTATTCGAAGAAGAGTCACGAAGCAAAAGTCGTCGTGTAATAGCAGACTTACTCGTGATAGTAAATAGTACACCGTTAAATGAGCTTAAAGAATAATTTGTCGTAAAACTTTTATTTTTAACATTTGTCGATATTAAGAAATAAACAATTACGCATACACATCATATCAAAAAAAAACAACTAAGGTCACTCTGCAAAATTTTAAATAGTTTTGAAGATTGTAACAACGTCCGCATAAAAATGTAGTTGTTGGAATACTCCGAGATGCAGGGCGTAAGTCATTAATAATTAAAATGAATAGGACAGGGCCTAAATGGCTACCCTGTGGTAATCCAAAATTACCTATTTAATTTGTTTGTAAGCTTTCTTGATTTTAAGAGAATAACTTAAAGTGAGAGTTTGTCAAACGGCTGACTGAAGTCTATAAACACGCAAACTACTTTGGCTTCTACAAATAACCAATCGTTAATTACGCGTTTAGATAAAAACCACGTTAAATTTTGAAGACGAGGCAATTTGTGTGTTAAGCTGACTATTGAATTGATTATTGGTATGGATCATTATGCAGAATCCACTTAAATATTTAAGTCATCTCCAGCGATGTCAACTGTGGCTTTTTCATGCCTTTTAGGCATTTTTTTTATTGCCTGAGGCTTTGAGGCTTTTTGTCCCCAAAAATGCTTTTTGTTATTTCGTATAAACAAATTTTTTTTTTCGTTTATTTCTGTACTTCTTATTTATTTACTTTTAAAACATCTGCGACGGTTGAAAGGATTTTTTCGTGCGCATTCATTTAAATAAAACAAAGCTGAGAAATAACTTAAGACCGAAACTTTGAGTGGAATTCTTCACGCAAAAACTTTTTTCAAAAATTAAAAATTGCTATGATCTGCGATTTAAGCAAACCCACTTATCTTTGTTCCAAAAAAAATATGTCGATATGATTTTAAGAAACAGGACGATCTCGATTAAAAATGTGCATTGTATATTTTGTATTCTATGAGTACCTCTGTAATTTAAATGACTGAATTAATTAATGTTCCTTAATAAGATGTTTATTGTGATTTCTTTAAGTTTTTTTTGTTTAATAGAGGATTGTTTAGATATTTAAATCATATTTGTGTTTAATTAAAAAAAAAGGTGAGAATTTGTTTGCATCTTTTTTTCTCAAATAAGGCATTATTTTGCCCAAAGTAGTTGGCAACGCTGGTCATCTCTAAATTTGGTTATTGGTAAGGCCCAATGGGCCTTATAAAAAAATTTAACAAAATTTCATTATGAAGGAAACGTGAGAATATTTTGTCCATCAGACAGCGCATCTACAATAATAAAGGGTCCGCCATCTAAAGTCATGTCTGATTTGACAGATAATTAGTTTTATAACGAATATGGTTGTGTATACGCTTCGCTAAGTGGGCCTGCGATCGACTTAGAGAAGATGCCGATTTTGCCAAAAAAATCATCTTTTCAGATGAAGCTCATTTTGATCTTGGCGGGTAGTAAACAAGCAAAATTGTCGCATTTGGGGCACAGAAAACCCGCACGCATACATTGAAAAGCCAATACACCCAAAACGAGTCACTGTTTGGTGCGGATTTGGTCCAGAGGCATAATTGGGCCATTTTTCGAAAATGAGCAAGGAGTGGCCGTTACAGTCAATGGCGATCGTAATCGGGCCATGTTGAACGAATTTTTGTTCACAAAAATTGAAGAGGAGGATATTGGCAACATTTGGTTTCAACAGGACGGCGCTACGTGCCACACAGCCGAAGCTACACTCGATGTTTTGCGCCATTTTCAAAAAAAAAAAAGTTATTTGGCGGACCCTTAACAGAAGCCTTTGCACTACATGTAAGATTTACACTAATTGAGATGAGAATTCTCAGGCAAACACACTAACTTCAATTGAAAAATACATAAGTTATTTTAGGCAATGTTTTAAATTTTTTTTGTTTGCCACGCAGGATTCTGTCACTTGTCTCTCTCACTACGTGTTCGAGACCTTACCTACTTGTCTTGAACATACTATTTTTGGGTAGGGAATTCCAAGTATAATTTTGTCATTATTTTGTAATAGAAAATATGGTCACCCTTTCTTTCTCATTACCGCCTCCCCTCGCTTCTTGTATCGTTCTTTATTGAAACAAGCACAACAAAAAAGTAAACAAAACCTTTTAAATACAAATATCGACAGTTCTTATGTTTTTTTTTTTTTGTTTTAATGTGAGAGAAAAAAGCTTACCTTTTCACATCTGACATACTTGGCATCGGTGGCAATGACTGCTGCTGCCCTCATCCGTGTAGATGTCATAATAAAAAAAAAAAAAAAAAACAACCAATGGAAATAGGCTATTCCAATAAATAAAAACTATCACTACATTTATCTATCATTTAGATAAAAACCACTTATTGACTTGACTATATGCGAATAAGAATTTTCTCAAGGGAAAACAACAAAAACAATTAATCTCTTATTATGAAAGAACAAACATGATGATGGCGATGATGACACAATACCGTTTGTCTTATCTTCTTCTTCTTTTAATTTCGATTCACTGCCAATATATTATAGCACACTGCTCGTTGTTCACTCTACCTAATTTCAGTTGTCAATTTGACAAATCACAGACCGTTAATTTCCATTTCATTTCGAATTTTCAAAAGAACAAAAAAAAAAAAAAACACCACCTGATTGTGGACGATCACAAATCAAAATAACGAAATTTGTATCTTGAACAAAAGCACACACACGATCTGAATCTGAATACGGAAAGAGCCGGCTCAAAATGGCTTAATACGCCACTCCAAGCAAACAACCGACCAAACTAACTAAATGCGCGGAGAAATTACAATCCACGGCGGAATACAGAATAGGGAACGTTTTAATTTTTTTTTTTTTTTTCGAATTCGAATGGAATTAAACTTTCATGTTGTTGTTGTTTTTAGCTAAGTTAGTTAGTGTCGGTGAACAGGGAAACAAGCAGCTCACTAACAAAAAAAAAGAGGTTTCAAGTGAGAGGCGCATTGCGCCCAACAGATCGAGTTTGCGTTCTCGGCAAATGCGATCAATTGCCAAAGAAGAGGTAAATTGTTATGCGCAAGCCGCAAAAAAGTTTTTCAATTCATGTCTCTCTCTTTCTAAGTGTCTCTGATGAAAAATTCCAACAGTGATGTGCAAAATAAAATTAACAAAATGATTTAATCGTAGTTTTTGAAAAAATATTTTTGCAGATAAACAGGTACAAATACGAAATTAACAAAAAAGTAGTTTTTTTTTAAGACTTTTATTATTGGAGAACAAAAGATACAAATGTGGGGACTCCTTTGGATGTTGTTATGCATGACAAAAATTGTTGGGGAATGACGGATTTTTTTAATACTGATTGTGCGATTTTAAAACAACTATTGGAGCCAATTTAGCGGAAACAGTTGGAACGACATATTTTAAATAGGGTGGATAAGGATGAATGCGCTCAAATGTCAAAATCGTATTTTTTTAAACGGAGATAGATTGAAATTTGACTATTTTTGCATTTAAAGGATTTTTTCAGAAAGTATTTAGTTATGCCGAAAAATGTGAACATTTTTAAACTCCATATAAAGGGTTTTCCAATAAGAGGTGTTATTTTGATATTCAAAATAATGGAACACAACATCAGCCAAATGGCCGCCACGACCAAGCTTACAGGACCATATCCTTTTCATGAAATTTTCCATAACCAAATCGCAAAGTGGCTGCCCACTCGCAAGGTGTTAAATCACAAGATCTCGGTGGCCAATTGTGATCACCTCTTCGAGAGATAACACGGTCCGGAAACTTTTCCCGTAAAAGATCGATGGTTTCATTGCTTGTGTGGCACGTAGCGCCGTCTTGTTGAAAGTAAACGTTGTCCAGATCAATACCATCCAATTCTGGCCATAAAAAATCATTAATCATCTCTCGATAGCGCAATCCATTGACCGTAACTGTTGCTCCAGCCTCATTTTCGAAAAAGTAAGGTCCAATGACCCCGCCGGACCATAAACCGCACCAAACAGTCACGCGTTGAGGATGGAGAGGCTTTTCAACAATAACTCTTGGGTTTTCCGAGCCCCAGATGCGACAGTTTTGCTTGTTGACGTAGCCTCCGAGGTGGAAATGGGCCTCATCAGTCAAGATGATTTTTCGATGAAATTCCGGATCATTTTCATGCATTTCAAGGACCCAATCAGCAAAGACACGACGTTTTTGATGATCAGCCGGCTTGAGTTCTTGTGTTAACTGAACTTTATAAGCCTTAAGAACTTTATAAGCCTTAAGTCTTTATGCAAAATACGGTGTAATGACGAGGAATGGACAAACCTGGGTTTTCTTCAACACTTTGGGCTACAACAGCAATATTCTCAGTTGTTCTTGAGCGACGTGCACGGGTTTTATTCTTCACATCACTAACTTGTCCCAACAGCTCGAATTTGTCCACCAGTTTCTGTATTGCGGTCCGACAAGGTGCTTTACGAACCGTCTCTGCCAAATTTTCACCATTTTTATAGTGAATTTTAATAATTTCAATGCGTTGTTGAAGCGTGTATCGTTCCATTTTTATTAATGGCGTAGTTTCTACTTGTCAAATGTCAAAAAATGACAGCTTCAAAAGTGACAGCTACCGAAATAGCGGAATACCTCTTATTGGAAAACCCTTTACATACACTAAGCAAAACAATTTTTGTTGGAGTGTTTTTTGAAGAGCTGTATCTCTGTGAAAAGTGATCGTATTTAGATGAAACATAAGGCATTTTAAAGCTTCATTTTTTTTGTACTCAGATCTTTTAGCAGATAATTTTTTTCAGGAAACCGTGAGAACCGGCACGAGACAAAAATGTAAATTTTTATTTATTTTTTTAAAGGACCGTTATTTTATTTAAAAATTTAAATTTAATCAATTATTATGTATAATTTTTTATTCAGTTTTAATATGCAATTTTTGGTCGTTCTGCAAGTTTTTTCGCCTGAACTTATTTTAAATGGAAAAAGAGACTTCAAACATTGGTCACCAATATTTTAACAAAATATGATTTTAAGGGCAGTTTTAAAAAATTCAATACATCTCCTGCAAGACCCTTTTAAAACTTTACAACGATTATTTCTTTTTTTTTTCTTGACTCTTCATCGTGACTAACTCGTCAACAAAATTACACAGCACTGTAAGTATATTTTGTGTTTACTTATTTCGTGTGTTGTTATCATCGTCTGCTCTCTGTGTTCTTGTACTTTTTCGTGGTTTAAATGGCCCGTTTTATTATAGTCTTACTCGTCTGCTTTCTCACAGACTTTTGAGTAAAACAAACAAACTAAAAAAAGCCTAAATAAGTGGAGAGAGAAATGATCGTAGATAGTAATGCAACTGCAACAACAACAAGAACAAAAACAAAAACCGATTGAAATGGAAATTAGTGACGAACGATGACGGCGGCGCTTCCTTTTAACCGGAAAAAGGTGGTTGGGTTAGTAAAGGTCTCTATCTCTATATACCTATAACTCCGATACTCTGGCGAAGTCTAAACTGAACTCTATATAATTGTAACGATCATAGTTCGACTCGTGAATCGTGTTCATGTCGTAGAACGAACGAGAGTTGTTACAATAAGGGGGAGAAAAACGAATGTCTAGTTATTTGTAACGCTTTTTGATGCTGAAATGGGGTCCGCTTGGTTGGGTGTTTTAATGAACCTCTTGTCGCGTAATATTAAGTTAGGTTATTCGTATATAGAGCTTTTTTGGTACATTGATTGTTGGTGTAATCTAATGGGTCTATTAAAAAAAAAGAGAGAGGGAGAAAAAAAAACGACCGAAAAATAAAAGGAATAAATACAATTCAACAAAAACTCGATTGCGGAAAATATATGCAAATTTTCTCGACTCTGCAGAAAAGTTGATTGCGTTGCCACTTCCAGTTGAATGTTTGATAGGGCCTAGATAGTTAAGCCTTTTTTTTTTTAATTTTCCTCATCTTTTTTGTGCAGAATTTTGACACTTTTAATGAGTTTTGGGATAGGTACATCCATATATGAACACGCAGAAATATTTGCACTATTAGGTTCGAACATAAATTACTAGAGCTGCTCTGGGAAATAGTAAATAGGAAGAAAAATCAAGCTTTCGATTTTTTTTTTAAGAGATCTTAAAACTAAACTCCTGTTGAACAGTGATAAACTTGAAACGAATAACTCCTTAATTATTTGACTGTCTACAAATAATTTCTCAAGATTTCGCAAATATCCTCAATAATATCGACTGAGTGGCAACGCTGATTGTGCAAGTTCATTTTCTTTAACCGGATAACAAAATTTAAAACAAAACAAAAAACCAGGATCGCGTGCAACAAGCACACACACACACAAACACACAATCTTAGTCGCATGCTAATGATGCGGGTCAGAGTAAACCAGTTAAATATAGGTGAACGTAAATTGATTGATAAGTAGGCCATTTTAGAGTTCGATTTATATTATCATCTGATATCTGTATTCTTGGCGAATCAAGATACCTACCTATCTTTTGTCTATTTGAAAGGGGAAACTAAGATTGTGGCATAAGGAAATGGATATAATTTAAGTTCATATCTTTTGTACAACTATCGATTTCTTTGGTTTTGAATTGATTATTATTATTAGAAATATAATAAATAAACATTATAGTTCGTTAATTTTTGTTTAAAGTGAAATTGAAGATCTTGAACTTATGTATCTATATCTATTATTATTTGTGTGGTCGGGTTTTGTAGGTACTTTTTGATTATGAGTATGAAACATGAAGAGTACCCTATGTTGCCGTCAGCAAGCATAGAAGAGGTTGAAAAGGCTATAGGCCGGCTAAAGAAAAACAAAGCCCCGGGAGCCGATGGTATACCAGCCGAACTATTTCAACACGGTGGGCCAGCTTTACGTCAAGCAATTCATGAGATTATAGTGCACGTGTGGGAGCATGAAGAAATTCCAGAAGACTGGCGAAACGGTATAATTTGTCCCATACATAAGACGGGAGATGTCACAACGTGCAGCAATTATAGAGGTATCACGTTGTTGAGACCGGATAACCCCATACGCTAAAACCATCATCGGACAATATCAGTGTGGTTTCATTCCAGGCAAATCAACAACTGATCAGATCTTTACCCTTAGGCAGGCGATGGAAAAATATCTAGAATTTAACATCCCAACATACCACCTGTTTATAGACTTTAAGGCTGCCTACGATAGCATAGCCAGGTTAGAACTTTACAAAGCCATGAGAGAATTCGGCATCCCAAATAAATTGACACGACTATGTAGGTTGACCATGGCCAACGTAACAAGCCAAGTAAAAATAGCCGGATTGCTATCCAAACCAATCAACATCTTTAATGGACTCCGACAAGGGGATGGTTTGACCTGTTGGAGAAAGCAATCCGTGACTCTGGCACGGCAACAAGAGGGACCATCGTCAACAGGTCCAGCCAGATACTGGCTTACGCAGACGACATCGACATCATTGGAAGAACCGAGCAAGCTGTATATGATTCCTTCATCCAGATCGAGCAGGCGGCACAAAATCTGGGGCTGCACATTAGTGAAGGTAAAACAAAGCACATGGTGGCGTCGAATGCGAGAGGAACAGTTGGTCAAACAATCAAGGTAGCGGAGCACGAATTTGAAGTGGTGCAATCCTTTAAATACCTTGGGTCAATAGTTGCAGCCGATAACAATATAGAAGAAGAAATACGCGGGCGGCTTCTCAAATCCAACAGAGCCTACTATAGTCTGTCAAAGCTCTTCAAATCCAGAAATCTCACCATAACTTCAAAACTGCTGCTGTACAGGACCATGGTCCTGCCACTACTCACATATGGATCCGAGACTTAGGTGCTTAGCAAAAGGCACTCCGACCTCTTAGCCGCGTTCGAGAGAAAAGTCTTAAGGAGAATTGTTGGCCCCATATGTGAGGAAGGACGATTCCGGAGACGGTACAATCATGAATTGTACGCAATCTACTTTGAAGCAGATATCGTGACAAAAATTAAGCTCGGTAGACTCCGGTGGGCAGAGCACCTAGCTCGCATGAGCGAAGAGGAACCTGCTCGGAAAGTTCTTTGTGGTACATTCTATGGTAGACGACAGCGTGGTAGACCATGCTTGCGCTGGAGAGATGGCGTAGACCAGGACGCCCGGAGCCTTGGGGTGCGCAACTGGATGGCGGCGGCTCGAGACCGGGATGGGTGGAGAGACTTGTAGAAGGAGGCCAGGACCGGACCCCGGTTGTCGGGCCGACGATGATGATGATGATGAAACATGAAGCAATTAAAAACAAAATTTATAAGAAAAGGAATTCCACTAATAACTGGAATTAACAAGACAATGAAAGAATCAAATCTTAGGTCTTTAAGAAGTTATACAACAT
Source organism: Leucozona laternaria (assembly GCA_932273885.2). Lineage (NCBI taxonomy): Eukaryota > Metazoa > Arthropoda > Insecta > Diptera > Syrphidae > Leucozona > Leucozona laternaria. Next base: position 85,735,673 of record OW026368.1, on the reverse strand, counting down.
TCAGTAACCAATTTCTCATTTAATTCGTAACTGATACATATTAATTTAAAATGTAGGTATAATTAAGAAATTTTTTGTATTACTTTGACAAAAAAATAGCCAAACTTCGCAAAGCCTTCGACAAAGCTGAATTATGGTGGTGAGCTTTTTTTTATGTTTTAAGCATTTCCTATAAGAAGTACCCTTAATTTTAACCAGGACTTAAGTTTTTAAGGGGGGGTGAAATTCAGTGTATTGTAAATATGTATCTCAAAATATGAGTTCTTTGGAAAAGTGTGGAAATAAAAATTGTATCTATAGCGTAAGCAATTCAACACAAAAAAGGTTTCAACACTTTTTTTCGAAAATTGTGCAAACAAGAAATTTACGAAGAATAAAATGTACTGTTTTTTTTTTTTTCTTTTTTCTGTCAATTGAAGTTACAGTACTGTGCGATTTAATGTGAACACGGAGAACTGTTTTTAAAACACAATTCTATTGAAAATGCATTGGTAATCTGCAAAGATGGATTTATTGCAAAAAGAATAAAAGCCATGACAAAAGCAATTCGAAGACATGTTCTTACTAAATATTGGTAAAAGAACTTATTTATAAACTTAACAAAAGGATTTAAAAAAAAAAATAATATTTATAAGAAACTTCTCTTTGTTCATATTAAATCGCACAGTACTGTACAATATCTACATGGTTTAATTTTTCTTGTTTCCACAGTTGTTAAACCATACAAATAATTGTAACCCAGTAAAATTAGACTAAGAAATTAGTTCGATAGCATAAAAATCCAACAAAACTGAATTCTGGTGAAGAGCTTTGTTTTGACGTCTTAAGCACATCCTTAAGAGAACACTCAATTTGAAATTCTGCTTTTGATTTTGTGGGGTGAAAAGGATTAATGATTAATTTTGTCAAATGAGCAATTTTCTAAAATGTTATACAATAAGCTGTTCCGCACATTGTTTTGGTTTATAAAACCGTATTTAAACTATGTTTATGTTTTTTAAACAATATTTTACAACGTATGATTATTAGCAAAAATATGCGCACGCCCCAAAAAACCTCAAAATCTTTCAAATCTCCTGACCGGTAAAAATAATTTAGTATTAAAAAGGATGTTGTAGGTACTAAACATTATTTTGTACCTACTTAACATCATTTGGTACTAAAAATGTTTTTGTAAACAGGATCTTGTACTGAGCATGATTTTGTAATATAAAAATGATTTTGTTCTAAAAAAGGTTCGAACTTAAAATGATTGTGTACTAAAAATGATTGGCTGATTTTAAAATGCCAGCATAGCTTATAAACAGGAGTTATATTTTCTCTATTTATGAGTGTCTTATATTTTTTTTTTGAAATTAAATAACCTTGTCCCAGGTGTTTTGCTTTATTATTTTTTATTAAAACATAAATTTGAAATTTGCTTAATTCAGCCCATGTAAATTGTTTTAGATTAACCAGGAAGGCTTCCACGCATTGAGTAAATATAGAAAAAAGTGCAACGATCAGAATCAGTAAGTTGCAGATAAACTTTTAATGGTACGAGTACATGGTGTGTATTTTTATCAAGCCCTTATCGTCGCGATGTTTTTTAAGGTAATTGACGAAAACATTAGTTCGAAATAACAGTTTGCAAAGAATATAAAAGTGAACTTCTAAGCTATAAAATACAAAAAAATGGGTATTAATTTTTGCATTATAAAGTTATTCTCTATTCAGTTTTTAAAATTGTCCCTCGCGACACTTGTCCTTTTTTATTTACGAGAATCAAGCTTTTCAGACGCTTTTTTAGTTTATTTTTTTTTTTAGCTTTGGTTTAAACACTAACATAGTTCCAGCCGGCTTTTTCAGATTGCTTCAACAAGAAAATGTCTCTTTTTGCTCCAATTTTGGGCTAAGTATCCCTATCTTATATGTGGGACTTATAAAAGTATCTATAGGGTATCAAAATGAAGCCTAAAACTGCTTGTCTTCTTTACGAATCCAGTGTTGTTTAGAGCTCAGAAAAGGAAGACTAATTATTTCTCCACATTTTATATTCTATTCGGGACTTTTGTAAGTCTTTATAGGGTGCGCCATAATGGCACTGCGAAATATTGCCCAAAGTAAGCCCATAACACTTAAAAAAAAAAAAACAAAAAAAAACAAGAAGCAAGTATACATAAATATGCATTACATGTGACCGGAAACTTAAGAGCTCGATTCTGACGAACGTCGTCGCGTCTTTTAGTGTATCAGACAGCGATAATTTTTTTTTAATAAATTGTTGTGTTGCAGACATTTGACCTTGACTTCGATCTTGAAGCGCACGTTAAATTCTCTTTGTTCACCAGTTATTAAAACGAAAAGAGAATCAAAAAGAAAATGAAATTAATATTGTCATTATAATGATGTTTTTGGAACATTATGAACAATGATTGCAAAATAAAAACAAAAAAATTGTTTTTTTCACCTGCATTTTTTGTTGACAAGCTGAACGTTTTTATGGTGGCAAAATATAAGATTATTTAAACAAGGCAACTGGCAGCAAAAAAAAAAAACAAACAAACAGGAAGTAAGTACACTCAAATTTTTATTAACAATGTGCTGTACCGGAATTAACCAATTTTAGATACAAATATTGCACTCTCCACTCGACACTGATGAGTGAAAAAGGTACAATATTTTTCGAGAAACTTTTGAATGACTTGTGAAATTATGAAAAAGAAAATCTGTCACAGATCTTCATATTCCATACAAATTTCTGTATTATGTAAATTTCTTTTAAAAATAACATTTCTAGTCCTGATGCAACACTAACCACTGGACTATATTAATTTGTAGCAATTGCAAGAAATTTCTTTTTGTTATTTTTTTTTTTTTGTCGACGATCTTTTATCGCAATTTTCGTTTTCTAACAGAATACATGTATGTAGGTACATTGCTTCTCTTCTATTCGATATTCAATTGTCCAGATGATTGCCTATTTACATAGGTAGGACAAAGACATATACAGTGGTGGTTCAGTATAACGAACGAGTATAACGTCCAGAGTGCATTCGTTATATCGAAAATTCGTTATATCGAATACTTTTTTCTTACAAAACTTCAGGCAAATAGAGAGTAAAACTGTATTTTGCAAATCCATTACAGTTTTATGCATAGCGAACGAAAATTTGAGTATCTGTTTACATAAACGAAGAAGAACTAGTTGGACTTAACAAAACTAGCAAAAAAAAAGAACATGTATTTGTTTGTAGAGTTTTGCTTTTTTCTTATTTTTTTTTCTGAAATTCGTTATTTGTTCGTTATATAGAATACCTAATGGACTTGAAAAAAGTGTTCGCAATATAGATCATTCGTTATATCGGCATTCGTTATACTGGACCACCACTGTAATTAAATAATACTGAAGCATACAATGAATAAATTATTCACTTTTTATCTCAATCATACTGAATAGCGAATTTTGTATTTCTCTCCCTCTCTCTCTTTCTAAGGTTATTAAGGATTTTATTTCGCAAACGAATTTCAAATAATTTATACCTTTAAAGGATGTGTTAATGTCCCCCGGGCTAACGAATCATTTCTTCTCCGTTCTGGCATGACAACTAGACTTTAACAATTCATCGTGCTGATTATCATCTTCATCCAGCTACAGCGCCCGCCGCGCCGTTGAAAACATCCATTTAGACACAGACAACAACAAAATAAAGTACCTACTAAAGAGAAAAAAAATAAAACAAGACAAGAAAAGAATTACTGAGGATGGTTAAAATTGCCTTTGGAATTAGGGTTAACGAGGAAAAGTAAAAGTTAAAAGTTCGTGCACTATGGAGCTGCTGAAGATATATGTATTTTTGGATTCATGGTTATTTGTGTTGTGCTTGTTCAGCAGTAGCAGCAGCAGAAAGGAGTTTTCATATTTAACTCCACTATTTCAAATTGCAAAGGGAAATCAGAGAGAATGAAGTACATTATGGAAATGTAGCTTGAAATACAGGTGCGAATCTTTGGGGGAAGTTTTGGCGGATTTAAAAAAAAAAAATACGAAGACGAAGACGAAGACGAAGACGAAGACGAAGACGAAGACGAAGACGAAGACGAAGACGAAGACGAAGACGAAGACGAAGACGAAGACGAAGACGAAGACGAAGACGAAGACGAAGACGAAGACGAAGACGAAGACGAAGACGAAGACGAAGACGAAGACGAAGACGAAGACGAAGACGACTAACTTGTAAACGGACTAACTGACTTTGATAAATCTTATAATCAAGAGCTTTTAAACGGCTTAAGTGAAAGACTATTGAAAAATTGCTACAACAAATTTAGTTTTTAATAAATGTTTACAAAGTGTAAATATTTGAAAACGGTGATAAATTATTCACACGTTATTCTTCTGTCATAATTTAAGTTTAAAAAATATTTTAAGCATGACTTAAATCCCTGTAACTGACATTATTTACATTGCATCAACATGACTTTCCTACACCCCTTCCCCTCCTCAACCAAATTGTATTAAACCGCGCCTGGCAAGAAATAAGCATTCATCCAGTCGACAGCGTCCTGTGCTTTCTTTGGTAACTTTGTATATTTAAAAATTGAAACTGTATCTGCAGGAATGACGTTAGAAAACTTTCAAAGTGTCTACATTTGCACATTGCAATAAATTACCCTTTTCGATTATATGATATATGTATTACGGTTACAACAACTTTCAACGACAAAACTAAAGAAAAACCTGATAAGCTAGTGCAATATGGAAAGTTGTAAATCATGTCTCCACTATACACAGGTAACATGGTCCTCATTCGTATCTGTCTGTTATCACTGGCGCAGCGTGTAGAAAATTTCAAAAAAAAAAAAAAATTTAAATAAAAATTCAAACTTACCCGACCATAGAGTTGCTCATCGTTACGAGGTCGCCTGCGAGTAGGCGCACGTATTACTGCCGACTCCATAATCCAGACTTTGGTTGTTGTCTATGCTATACGATCCAACACATTTGCGAAGACAATATATACGTTCCACAAAGAGACGACTGGTGCAGAAAAATAATACGATATTCTCCTTACGATATTTAGGTTGGTATATATACTATCTGAAGTTTACGCTATGGAAGTTACGGACTTAACGTTACGTATTTTATCGTTAATTTTTTTGTATTGCATAATTTTCAAAGTTGTTTTGAGTCTACATTTAGGCGAATGTTGTTCATATTATCATCTAGTGATTGTGACGGTTACAGTTATTATCATTTTGAATTATTAAGCACATGAGTAGTTGGTTGTAGGTAATAAATTTTAGGCAGAATGTTTTTAAGTGTGTGCGTTGTTTTACAATTAAGGCATCTTAGTAATTGATATCTGAAATGAAATAAAGACAAAAGCTAATTTAATTTTCTGGTATAAAAGTAAGAAAAGAATATTAAAGTTATAAGTTAATAGTTGTAATATTGTAAGGTGTAGATGTAGACCTAGTTCTTTTGTTAGTTTTATACAGAATGGGTCAAAGAATAGTGTGCCTTTTTTTTCTATAATACAAAAAAATAATTTTGTGAGTAATCATATTCGAGCTATAAAATATTGAATACATATGTACCAAGGTTAGGTTTATGGCAAATATGTATGGAACACCTAGCTTTTTGTCACATCTTTTGCGAAGCACCCTGTATAAATAATAGAAGTGAATATCTTGTTTTTATTATTATTATTAGTCAACGTAATACAACATCGTTAATTGTTAAAACAAATATTAAAGGATCTAAGGGACAGCCTTGAGGAATGCCGGCAGTGGCGTTAATGGCTTAGATGGCGTTAGAGAGTTCATAGATTCAAACACGATTTTACCACTGTATTGAATTTTTTCTAGGAATTATCTCAGCCAAGACATGAAAAATTCTGTAAATCTCTGGAATTAAAGTTTAAAGTACCTATCTAAATATTTAAACAGGTCGAGAAATTGAATTTTTTTTTTGCCTGCAGTTGCAGAAACTATATAATTCTTTTCCGAATGTTTTTGGCGTGCTTAATTGGAATCAGAACTGTTACATCACATCAGGTTTTTTTTAGATATTACCGTTTAAAAATTATAAAAAAAAAAAGTTTTACTCAGTTTTGTAAAATCCCGAGGATTTTTTTTTTCACGAAATGTTTAAGAATTTTTGAAATTGAATACAACATTTCATTTTTACTCCATTACACACTATAACTACCAACTTCAGTGCCGTCGTCGTCGGGAGGATGCAATATTGGGAGAATTAATAATAATTATGATGTGATTTAATACAAAAATTAAATAAAAATAAATATAAAATCCCCTGAAGAGGTAAGGAATTTTTACGAAACATTGGGTGAAGAATGGAATAGAGTCTTTTTAATTATTCGCATTCAAAATCAAATAGACCAAAAGAGCATAATTTAATCAAATCATCAAAATTATAAAAATAATTGGTCAAATACATACAAGGAAAAAAAAAAGAGAATTTCTTAAATCGGATTTTTTTTTTATTTTTACACCATTTCACCCTGCAAATATTAAAATTATGAAAAAGAATACCACTAGAGCCATTTCCTAAGAAAAACGTAAAAAAAAATTCCTAAATCGGACAATTTTAATTTTACCCCATTTCACCCTAAAAGTAACAAAGTTTTGAAAAAGAACACCAACAAAGCAATTTCCGTAGGGGTGCTCTTTTAAACACTAAATTTTTTTTTTTAAATCGGACGCCTACATTCTAATTTTACCCCCAGTTCACCCTACAAATAAAAAAATGTGAAAAAGAATATCACTAAAGTCATTTCCTAAAAAAAACCTAGACATTTTTTTTTTATTTTTATCCCATTTAACCCTACAAGTTTCAAAGTTTAAAAAGAAATATCCTTGAAGCCTACCTATACCTAAGAATATCCTTCCACACACAGGTAGAGTTTTTTTTTAATCGGATACGTCTTTTTCATTTTACACCATTTCACCATTCAAAGTGATTTTTTATAGTTATTCTGAGTACTCGGGCGGAGACAAATCCAACAAATCAAAGAGCATTAAAATCGGTTCAGTCGTTCTTGATTTAAGTGTTGTAACCAACTTTGTTTTATAGGTAGACTCTTTGTGTTGTTGTAATCCCTTGTGAGAAAACAGCTGATACAACATCACCTCAAGGTTTCTGAAAATTTTTGGATACGTTGACACCCCGTCTCGGATAGATTCCTGAAAGCAAAGAATTGTGTTCGATATAATGCAGTTAGCAAAGGTCACATGTTTCAAAACATAATCTGCGGTGGAACTGTTTATCAGTAAAATAATGGAGGTGACGAAAGAGACAGCTTTTGTTCGAAAACGTCAAATGCGCTCACAGAATCAAAATCATTTGACGTTCATCAAAAGACATGTGTGCAAGCAGGACGATTGCATATTTGACGATTGCAACTTCTGCTTTATAAATGACGATGATTTCCCGGTTAAATTGGCTTTGATTGAAAGTTTTCAAAATACGGCCATATTTATTTATTCATCATCGTCACATATCACAAAACAAAGCTCAGGTGAATCTGGTTGATTTGTCTTATTATTTTTTTTTGGCTTCCTAAGATCCCCAAGACGTATTTCCCTTAATTCCTTTATGTGTACGGTGTACCTTTGTGTCTGGACATGATTATTATTATTACTTATTAGTCACCTTGATGCCTTAAACAGCTGTCACTAGTTATACTTTTTTTCTCTGTTTCTTAAAGAAAGGATTTCCGCTTCGTGAATGAAGAAAATAAAACAAAGACATTTTATTGCTGACGTATGCGACGCTGCGCTGTTAAATTATTATTATTCCTTTTGCCATCTTTGCAATATAAGAAATTTCAATAACTCTTATAATAAGCGGGAACTTCCAAATTAAGATGTTTCACCAAAAAAATCAAAAAAAAACCATTGATGAGTAATGTTTATGTTTTTTTTGTTTGTTGTTTGATTGTTTCATGTGAATTTTATCGAAGTTCTGATGATGTTTGGCCTCAATTAATTACTATGTCAAGCAGTGACAAATAAGATCAACAATAATAACGTTACATATTTTGTTTAGCTGCTGCGTTTTTTCTTTATCCGTGCTGCAATTGAGATAAGTGTATCTCAGTGTACTATATTTGAGCTTGAACCATTTGTTTTATCAGTTGAGAACATTTCAATGGCAACAAAAAAAATACATTTTTATCGAACAAAGGTACGCCCTCAATTAAATTGCTTTAGCCTGCTTAAAGTTACAAGAGTCGAACGGAAAAAAAACAAAATTCCCTTAGGATTTAAGTTTTGATCTAAAAAAAAATATCAACTATTTTGGAGTCACGAAACTTTATTTATTGAACTATTAGGAAATTCCAACGAAAAGAAATTAGGTATTTCAAAAATTTAGCTATATTTATAGAGAAGAAGGTAATAATCTAATCGCGGGAAACTAAATCGATATGCGAGCTGAATTTTTGATTTTTTTTTTTTAACCATAACGATCAGTAACTTACAGTAGTGTCGAGCTTAACAGAACTATCCATGCTCATAGAATAGAAAATGTGTTTCTATTGAATAAAATTATGTTACAATTTATCACAATAGTAGCATTGGATTTTGCCGTCAGCCCGAAATAAAAAGAGAATTGTGTGTATACATATAATAAAGGGTTTTTCAACAGGGACGCTACAAAAGTAGAGCAACAGGGACAGCAAACGACGCCATATTTCTTGCCGCTCTTTTGACATTTCTCTTCAGTAAGGTTTGCCATTTCATGATGGAAAGATATACGAGCCGACAACGAGTCCAAATTACTAAAATTTATTACCGAAATTCGGAGTCAGTGGCCTCAACGTTAAGAGCGCTACGTCTAATTTATGGTCGTCATAATCGTCCTAGTAGATCAACAATTGAGCGTCTAGTGGAAAAATTTGAATCCACAGGCACAGTTCAAAATGTTCCCGTGCCAGTGAGACAAAGAAGTGCCCGTAGTGTCGAGAATATTGCTGCCGCTGAGGCTTCAGTTGCAGAAAGCCCAAATGTGTCTCTCACACGTCGTTCTCAAGCGTTGAGCATCTCTGTGACGTTGTTGTGGCAAATTTTGCGAAAAGATCTTGGCCTACTTCCTTACAAGATTAAATTGACGCAAGAACTGAAGCCGCTTGACCACCAGAAGCGTCGTATGTTCGTGAATCGGGCTGAGCAACAACTTGAAAATGATTCGGATTTTCATCGAAAAATCATCTTCAGCGATGAGGCTCATTTCTGGCTGAATGGCTTCGTCAATAAACAAAATATGCGGTATTGGTCAGGCAGCAATCCACACGTACTCCATGAGTCATCATTGCATCCCGCCGGGCCGGCGGCGTCATTGGGGCGTACTTCTTCCGTGATGATCAAGACCGGCACGTTACTGTGAATGGGGATCGCTACCGTTCAATGATAACCGAATATTTTTGGCCCCAATTGGATGATATGGACTTGGAGGACATGTGGTTCCAACAGGGCGTCGCCACAAGCGACACAGCGAATGTCACAATCAATTTATTGGAAACCAAGTTTGGAGAACGTGTTATCTCACGAAATGGTCCAGTCGCTTGGCCGCCTCGGTCGTGCGATTTGACGCCGTTAGACTATTTCCTGTGGGGCTACGTCAAGTCTATGATCTATGCCAACAAGCCAGCGACGATTGATGAACTTCGTACGAATATCAAACGTGAAATTGCAGCAGTATCAGCCGATTTATGCTTGAAAACCGTCGAAAATTGGGTTCAGCGTCTGGTCTTCTGCAAGCGTGCCCGTGGTGGCCATGCAAAATAAATCGAGTTATATACACAATGGCATCAAACTTACTTTCACAGGAATAAAGAATTTCATTGCTATCCAAAACCGTTTTTGTTTTATTTAAAAAAATCTTTTGTAGCACTCTTATTGAAAAACCCGATATATCCTCTTAATATTAACATACCTACAGAAAAGTTTTATTTAAAATTCTTTATCAATTATTTGCTTTTTTTTTATATTTTAGAGCTAATTTTAAATAGCTGTAGAGCTTCATCAAGTTATCCCCGTTTAGAATTGATATAAAATTATTGTAATTTTTACCCCAATAGTCTCTTCTTAATTCATTTAAGATTGGGCATATACTAATAAAATTATGGATATCCTTACTGTGCACTTAAGTTGCACAATGTGTATTCCTCACTTCTGTCGTTTCTATATGGTGTATAATTTAAACCCAGTATTTCACCTCTGGCCTTAAATATTCTTGATATTAGTTCCAAATAATTATTTTCTCCAAGATTATGATGAAGCAGCTTATAGGTTACTCTAAACTCACTTTGTTGAGCTTTTAATTTTAACATTTCATGAGTGTGTTCTTCGAAACTCATTAGTAACATCTCAAGATTAGTTCTCAGAATCAGGCTTTCTCCCAAAATCTCAATATTTTGTTCGTTTCCCGCAGTCTCAACCATTCACTGTAAAACTGTTGGTTTCGGATTATTAAGTGCTTTGCTACAATTTTCGATAGTCGTTGGGCTGGCATGTCCAGTGCTTTCAAGATATACAGAAAATGTATCCTCAGCTTAAAATTATATAGTGGGGACAGCCCAGATTCTAAACGCAGCATAGGTGTGCTTTCTGGAAGCCTAAACATTTTCTTTATAAATTAACGCAGTAACTTTTTCACCTCCTCATACTGGAAGACACCCCATATCTACGCTGCGTAACACATAATGGATCTCACACCCGCTTCAAAAACTTTGTATTTAGTATTTATTTTTCTTCAAGATACCTTTCCAGTTGCAGTTAATTGCTTTCTTAGACTTTTTTAATTTTTCTTCAAGATGCTTTCTGTAAGATAATTTAGGTGTGATTGTAACTCCAAAATATTTGCACTCTCTGACTTTTTCGATTTCTAAATTTTGCCAAGTCCACCTTTCATCATGTGCGTATCTCCCAGTTCCATTTCGAAATATCATGATTTTTGACTTGCTGATATTTACTTCGAGATTCCGCACAAGATGCAGTATTGATACAGCTTGTTTACCATCATTTGCATCATGGAGGGAGTCTGAGCAAATAAAACAATTTCGTCAGCGTAGAGAAGAAGCTTGATACTGATCTCATTGAAATCAATTCCACCCGGCAAAAACGTAGCCAGATCATCCAAAAATACTGAGGATAAAAGAGGGCTTAGAAGACATCCTAGTTTTACTTCTGAGTCCGTTCGGAACCATTCCGAGATTTCGCTTCTCCTGTCTACGGAGTCAAAGGCTGCCATGAAATCAACGAAGAATACATAAAATATGACTGGGCAATACTGGTAAGAGTGAAGATGTTATCCACAGTTGAGTAGCCTTGTCTAAATCCTGCTTGAAATTCGCACTTAATAAGTCATTTTCACGTATCCACTCCGTCAAACGCTCTAAGAGGATACCCGTAAAAATGTTCACTACCGAATTCATAAATGGGTTTCTAGCATTTCTTTTTTTGAAAATTGACAATATAATATTTTTCTTGAAACTAGGTGGAGCTTCTCCGTTGGTGTATATAGGGTACATTTTTCTAGAAATTCAACTGCTGCATTTTTGAAAAATTCGTATGAAATACGATCTTCTCCAGGGGCTTTGTTTATTACCCTTTTGACTTCTTGAACTGTTATGCCTCTATATCCATGCTTATACAAACACGAAAAAGTCGAAGTAATCATTCTTAAAGCAGCATTCAATTTGCAGTTAATTAACGCAGTCAATTGACCAGCAGTTAATTGCAGTAAAGTGCAGCTAAATAGACGAAACCGGAAAACCTGCTACTGCCTTCTGACAAATCCTCCATGAATAAGTGATGCTTCTCAGCTTATCGGTTCTCATTTTTCCGAATTCAAATAAAAAGTACCATACCTATGTACCTCCACAGTTCGAAATTAATTCGGTTCCACTCAAGCAAAAATGTATTTATGTATTTCTACCAAGATGCTGTGTTGGCGAAGCAGTGAAATTTTTGTTCCAGAAGGCAGCGAAATATATCCAGCAACCTTTGTTATAGTTATCTAGCCACTACTGTATATAAACTATAGAATGCGTTTTCCCAATTGATATGCGCGTTAAATAGCCTTAGCATAGCAAAGATCGTCGACCACAACAAAAAGGCACGATAACGACTGCGACGTCGGTCGTCGTTCCCGTCGTGGCACGAGGAAACCTTTAAGTAAAGAAACTTGCCGGCAGGTTTCCCAATTTGTCGCTACAGTCGGGGGGAGGGAGGGGGAACACCGGTTGACAGTCTGCTTTTCTATCACTATATAGATACGTTACGTGATATGAATTTGACAATTTAAGATAACTTCCACCGAATACAATAATAATTATTATGAAAATAGTTCGATAGCAACTATACTTATATTTCATCAATTTCAGTCTTAAAAAAACAATCTTTTCTTCCATTTTGTGGAACACCGAAAGGGAAAAGCAAAGAAGTTTCGATCTTAAAATGGTAAAATGGAAGTTAGGATGTGGACCGAGATTTCCATTTAGCACCTTAAAAGTCAATGTAGAGCAGTGAGGAATGTTTTGCACACGCGGTGCATACTGCTTGCATATATACATATGTACATATTTGCTGCATGACATGGTGGGAAATGTGGTCCCAATTTGCAAATATTTATGTTGCACGCTGACGCTGATGTGGAATGGGAAACAGCCTTGCAAGTCTCGTTTTTAGTTTCATTCTTGTTTTTCTTCGTTTAATTAAATAAAAAAAAAAAAAAAAAAAAAAAACTTGTATCAAGTTACCACCTGGGAATTTTCTTTAACAAAGTGAGAGTTATTTGCTTGATACATAATTCGGTTTTAGTTATATGTATGTCGCTCTCTTCTGGAAATATGACACTCTTTTTTAGATTTCAACACGTTTTGTCAAATGGAATATTCCTTGATTTGGGGGAGAGTATATGTTGAGGGTTGAACTTATACACAAATGTAAGTATATATTTGATTAGGACTTTGGGGTGTGTATTTTGAGAATTTATTGACAAAACGATTACTCTGGGGAAAAACTTCAAAATGAGCCTAATGTTTCAAGGTGAAATGTATACCTACCATTGGAATTTTAACTAAACCAATATTACAGAAATGGTATAGTGATTTTATTTTGATCAAATTCGGACTTGAATTCCTAACAGAGTACTTAGATGATTGATTGAGATGATTGGATTTCATTAAAACTAAAGCAGAGCTGCATTTTGTTTCAAATGTTTCACTTATGTGTTCTCTTTTATCATCTTGTCACGATATTAAGTTAGGAGCTGATAAAAACGACTTAACGAACTGGCGTTTAAATACTGAAGATTGAAAGTAGGAACATGTTTTAGATTATATTTATATAAAAAGTATGTTCTTGGCACTAGATGGTTTTCTAAAAAATCACATCATACTTTAAGTTAAAGTGATTTTAAATAAAAATAATTAAGATTCTTAAGGACGATTTTGGTTGCTTAGCACAATTATTTATAAAGAGTGTTTTTTTTTAGAGGTAGGTATAGAACTTTAGGTTGGCAACACTATTTTAACTGGCTGCCATTTTGTCAGCTGTCAGGCTATTTTGTCAGCTGTCAGGCCATTTTGTCAGCTGTCAAGTGATTTATTTTTAGTTTGGTTTGGCATTTCAACATGAACAGACTGACGCCTGAACAACGCTTCCAAATTCCTTAGGGAAAATATTTCACTGTTTTCCAATTAGTGTAGATTCTATAAAGCTAAGCATTCAGAAACTTGATGATTGTTATAGCCCGGGGCCTGATGGCTTGCCATCCTTTATATTGAAGAAGTGTTATCTGTCATATATTTTATATATTCTTTTTAATGTATCTTTAAAAAGCTCAATTCTCGCACAAATTATGGAAGAGTGCATTTATAACGTCCATCCAAAAGAAAGGATAAAAAAGCGAAATCCAAAATTATTTGAGTCAATCATTCTCTTTCCACTCTACCTCAATTATTTGCGATAATCAGCATGGTTTTTTTCAACAAAAATCAATTACTAAAGGGTGGTTTTTTTTAGACGTGTGGTTTTCAAGAAGAAATAAAACGCATATAATTTAATGTTACGGTCAAGAATTTAGCTTTGTTATAAAGATAAGGGTTTGCCATTATGATTTAACAATGATTTCGGGCAAGTGAGGGGCACAGCTGAGGGGCCAATTTTCGACAGCTCCAATTGTTGCGCGCAATGGCGGATGGACTCATACGGGTCTTCTTCGATACTCTGCTCCAGAGCAGCAATAGTGTCTTCGGTGCGCACTGTACGGCGTCTTTGAGTATGCCTATTATCCACTAGAGCAAACAAGGTGCGAAACCGATCCATCGTTGCTCGAATTTATGTGATTTTGCGATTATGTCGACCGAATATTTGACGCGTCGCGCGAACCGAACCATTATTTTGGTAATAAATTTGCACGATTTGCAAACGTTGTTCACGAGTTAGTCTATAAATTATGAAATGGCAAACCAAACTGAGCATAAATCAAGTGACAGCTGTCAGAAAGACCAACTTCGAAAAAAGTATTGCCAGATTGAAAACCACACGTCTTAAAAAAAAAAAAAAAAAAACAACCTTTACAAATTTGATCCATTTCACGTCCATTTGTCTTGATGCTTTTGAAGATAGGGAACAAGTTGACTGTGTATATCCACCGACTTAAGCAAAGCGTTTCACAAGTTATGTCAAAGAACACTGTAACTAAGACTCAGGAACCAGGGATTTAATGATAGTTTTGTAAAATGGATCACGTCCTATTCAAAAACAGATGCTAAAGTGTTCCATTTAGAAATGACCGGTTGGCTCAGTATTTCGTTAACTCAGGAGTTCCTCAGGGTAGCCACTTAGGCCCAGTTCTGTTTATTTTATTTATAAATGATATATAGTCTGGCTCTCGATCATTAGAAATTCTTCTGTTCTTATTTATGCTGATGATATAAAACCTTGCAAAAGAATAAAATCGTTCACTGACTTTATACTTTTACAAGATGACCATGATAGATTTAGGGAATGGTGCAATTTAAACTATGTGTTTTCACGTAAAAAAGACACAATTACACATAGTTACAATTTTAATTCATTTCTTTTGAATAAACTGTCTGTATTTTCTGATCTTGGAATAATTCTTTGACTACGTTCTGTAACTCCCGCATGGATAATATTGGTCGAGAAAAGATGAAAAATGGAACAAAACTCATACGATTTGTTTCAAATCTCATGGTTTCTCGACTGATTGCATCGATGCGAGAGTTACAGAAAGTAGGCACTGGATTCAAAAAACTGACATTTAATGATCACATTAATTTTATAATAAAAAAAAATCTAGTAAGGTCTTAGGATTTGTAAAACGTTTTTTCGCGTGAATTTCGGAACCCCTACGTTTTGACGCTTCTTTTCGTATCTCTTGTGAGACCAATTCTCGAGTTCGAGTGTGTCATATGGGCCCCTTACTACTCTGTCCATATAACTAGATTAGAAGCGGTGCAGAGAAGATTTTTTAGCGTTTCTGCCTTTGACTTCTCACTTGGTCGCAAAGACCTCCTCCTTCTACCTCCTTATTCTAAGAGATTAAAATTAATGAACCTCCCATTACTTTCGAAACATAGACAATATCTTCAATTTTATTTCATGGCTGGAATTTTAAATGATTCAGTAACATCTCCATCAATTCTGTGCAAGATAAATTTTGAAATAAATTTTTGAAGTAAATCATCCCGATTACCGATTTAGTTGGCGGAAGTCAGACTTACTTTTGCCATATTCACGACTAAAATATTCATAAACATCCTTTTTTCATACCTTAATCAACATGTGTTGTGCAAAAACTAATACATAATATTCGTTTGCAACCCAAGTGTCTTTACAAAAATGTGTCAGGACCTCTACTACCCGAAAGTAAAATGTCGTGGATTCCAAAATTGGCAAGAATATTTAAAAAAAACAGTGTTGTTTATATTCATGTAAGGGAATTTAACACATGTATGTAACGAAAATAATCATAATTCCTTGGTAACCGCACTGTTACAAAAGTTTTTAGTAATATCTTTTAATTCTGTATTTTTAACACATGTCTATAATGTCCCCAAAATGACTTTGATAATATTTCAGTCAAACAACATGTTGAATAAGCATAAAGGTTAATTTTCAACACGACTTTGACTTTAGAGAAACAAAAGCCAATTTTTTTTTTTATTTACACAATAACAAAGTTAATTATACAATACACCAAGGATTACATCTTTATCTCAAGGCACCTAAGATAATTTTTTTTAAATTTCCATAAAAGGAATTTATGTGCAAATTGCTTCCGTTTTTTTTTTTTCTAACAAAGTTCCTTACCCGATTCTAACATTCGACCAACAAAATTTTTAACATTGAACCTCCCATGTGTGCGGATGAAATTGAGAAAACAAAAAAAGTTTGTTTGTCAACTTTTTTAAGTTTTGCTTGCTTTTGAATGTGCGTCAACAGAAGTAAATAAAAAAAAAAAAAAAACACTTAGTTCAAGTTCTAGCAGTTGCAACACAAGCACAAAAAAAACCTGATAAAAGCAAGAATAAAAAACAAAAACACATAAGACAAGTATCTCACGTAAATATTTACACTAATTAAGTTCACTTTAGCTTGGCGCACAAGGTGAGTGTACTAAAGTCTGGGAGGTAAAGTTATAGTATAGATGAATAAAGATGACTGACTTTAGACGATACTAGATTTGGTCATGAAAAATAAGTTATCTTATATAGAAAATGCTAATTTTTAAGTCCAGTCCGTAAGTGGCTGACTTAATCCAGCAAAAGCTGGATATTTGACCAAATGTTTGAGGTTTTGTAAGCTAAAAACGTGGACATTCCTCTATAATACGTTACGATGTAACACTTTAGTAGCACTTTACGTTACGAAAATCTGCCTAGTAGGATATTGGGTACGTTCAGTGATAGAAAACTGAAGCAAACTAGTCTGTTTTGGATCGTGCACGTAGTCAACAACGTATGGACGACTTCGCATACGGATCCAAATATGGATCCTGGATCATTAAAACTGCGCTGGAACAAACGATGATGTTTCCACATGTTAGCCGTGAGTCCCGGCACTTAAACATTTTTTATTTTAATAATTTAAAGTACATGCCTGCACGAGCCAAGATCGGGCACCTATTGTTGCATTTAAACAGCTTCATCAGTTTGCCAAAACACCCATAGACGCAATTGATAGGAAAAGTTTGAATATATTTGAAAATATTTATTTATGACTGACTAACGCCCAATTTCTTCACTGAAATACTAAGCCAGCCTAGTACCCAGTCTAGCTAGACCAGGGGCCAAATTACGGCATCAGTGACTGATCGAGTGAGTGCCATCAGTGATCGAATGAACGAGTAAAACGTATGGGGATGATGACTCCATAACGTGAGCGGTAATGCCAAACACGCATAATTCAGTCACGTATTACTCGATAACTGATGCGGTAATTCGGCCCCAGGTTCTAGCTCTGGTAATCTGGTAAATAAAAGTAAGTACCTCAGCATTATTTCACATCACTAGTTCAGCATCTAAATTCACCAAGCGGTACTAGGACTTAATACGTCTAAAACTGGTCTAATTCTGATTTTGACAATATTTTTGGCATTTCAAATATTATTTTTATATTTATTTGACTGAGCGATTTGTATTTAATTTTTATTTCGAATGGATTATTTTTATTTTAACAAAAAGAGGACATAATATCCATAATACGATGACTGTCTTTGTTGCTTTGAAGTGACTTCAACAAATTTCCAGTCTTTGATTTACACAGTTAATAGCAAAACGGTCGTCGTTGCTAGATAGAGAGTGGGAAAATGAAGAATGCCAATGAAGTCCTACCGATATTTACACGAGTGATCAGTGGTGCTCTGTTTTGAATCAGCTTCCAGATGAAGCATTTGATTTAATAAGAGCATTCTGTGTTATTTTTTTAATAATAATACCGAGTCCTAAATAGTACTCGGTACCAACATGACAGAACTAGGGCTTAATACTTATGTGAAGAAGTCATTTGGTACCGATTTGAGTACTAACAACTGGTATAATAGCCAGGTACTAGCTAATTTTGAGGAGTCAGCTAGTACCGAGTCATAACTGATACTCGGTACCAAATTGACAGGACTACGACCTTGAACTTGTCTGAGGAAATGAGTTGATACCGATTTGAGTACTAATTTTAGGACTAGTACCGGTACTAGCATTAGGACTCTGTGAAGAAATTGGCCGTAAGCTGTTGCTACAAAATTATGGTCGAAATTTTTATAAGTGTCGTCAGCTTTCCAAAAACACTTATATCGACACAATTGGTGCGTAGGCCCGGGTTTGTATAAGACGAATTTCCACAGCTGTATACCTCTTTCTGCGATATCGCAGACATATGGTGTGTATCATCGACCTTCCGAGTCCGTTATTGGCTTTACCATCCGAAAATTCCAGTCTCAGTGTGTTATTGGATAATACGCTACCGAAATGGCAACATCCAGCCCGTAGCCAGGAAAACATTGCGGCTGTGGCGGCGAGTGTGGTTGAAGACCGTGAACAATCGATTCGACACCAATCTCAACATATGATATTATCGTATTCGATTTTTCTCCAGCAAGACGGGGCTACGGCACACACAGCGCGCGAAACAATGGCTATATCGAGAAATAACTTTGGTGGACAGTGTTTCGACGAGAAAGTTTATTTTTCTTATACTTTAGACTAAAATAGAGAGAAAATGAAGAAAGTGAATTCAGATATTTTCAAAATCAGTGCTCCGTTTTAGAAACGTTCATGGCGAGTCGACTATTCGACTCGTTTGACCCAGAGTTCGAGTCAACCGAATTTTTAAAAAAGGTCAGCCAACACTCGTACATCACTGAAACGCAAGATAAGTGAGAGTGTACGGGAATACCAAAGGTTTAGATAGTAAATTTCTCATCATTCAAAAGAGCTTGACTGCGACTTTACTTAAAATTCAACTAACATAGAAAAAGAAGGAAAACAGTGATACACAGAGACGTACATATATTCGCACATTTGGCTCTAATAGAGCAGTTGGAAATTTACTCTTACTTCAGCAAGAAATATTATTTTTAGCAACGAGCTCCACTTTTGGTGAATATCTTAAATTGCAGGTCTAACGATCGCCATCCAACAAATTCAGAAATCTGCTGTCAGTTGTCATCTTCAAAATATTGACACGTTGGATTTTTTCTTTCTAAATTTATATTTGTCTTAAAATTGACACCACCAACACCCAAAAAAATATATTATATCTACAAATGCAACTTCTCGTCTCAGACTATACTACATGTTTGCTCTTAATTTCGAGGTGCAAATGTTATAAATGACAGCGCAGTGGTTAAAAAAAAACCAATAGCACTGCGGGACCATGAGTTCTAAGTTGTGCTCCCTTTAAAATCTAATCCTTATTTGTTGATAGGGTTGACACTTTTTTTTTTTTTTTTACATAAATGACAAAAGCAATGCATGCTGTTAATTTTCTTCTTTTGCTGTTGCTACTGCACAGAAAAAAAAAATATTATTTTCAAAAATTTGTTTGTCAATCTGTTTTTTTTTTATTATTGTTATTCAATTTGTGCAGCGTTCCAAAAACAGCAGCACCGAACTGTATACAGTACCTACCTATATACACAGAAGAGACTCACAAAAGCCTGCGAGAGTAATGGAATACGAGAACGGATGCAAATAGAAAACACACATTGTTGTTGATTCACGACCGTGAAACATCGAACACACGAGTGACAAATGGCAAATATACATCTCAGCGATATCAAGTTTCGTCACAATTTCTAAAGAGTTAAAGAAAAAAGACAAAAAAAAATTGTGTGAATAGGAGGATTTCGCCAATAAGAAAAATTGGATATTTCTTCTGCGAAACATAAATTTAAGACTGGAGAGCCATACATAAAGAAAATTTTAGAGATGGGACGAGAATAATTGACCGAACTTTATTCTGGAACGTCCTAAATTTGTACTTGCTCTATTTGGAAAGTATTGGTATTGGTTTCGTGTAAAACAGGCGTCTGTACGGCCGTGTGTCCACTGTAATTTGAACTAGACCCTAAACGGGTGGTCCAATTTGCTTGAAACTTGGTACAGATCATTTGTATGTGATTCCCAAGAGGTGAAATTAGAATTTTGATCTTAGCTCATCTAGAACGGATGCTGCCATACAACAATTTTGTTTTTTTTTTTTTTCAATTTTTCTCAAAACGGCTCAAAATTTTTTGGTTAAAGTTTTTACATGGCAAGATCAACGTAATTGTAAGAAAATTAGCGTTTCAGTTTTCTGGCAAAAAATTGATTTAACGGTAAAAGGTATAAAGTTCAAGATTTCCAACATTCAAATAATATCATATACAAAAATACCATGAGATTTATCAATAAAGATTTAGAATAAATATAAACAATAGGTAATTGGCCAAATTCACAAAGATTAGCTCTAAAGTGAATGTTAGTTTTTTTTAAAAGGTCTATTTCTGAGATGAAGGATAAGTACTTGAACTTGCCGCGAGTTCTTTGCCGTTGAAATGGATGATAAATTCAAAAATAATTCTATGCAAATAGTTGACATCGTTCTTCTCTTTTGCTTGACGCAAAGATTGCAATGGATCTTATTTGTGCATCTGCTGCAATGCAGATCTTTAGATCTTTGGTGGTGTTAGTTAACTTTTTTTTTTTTTTGCATTTATTTTGAGCAAGCAATTAAATGCCAAAGTAAAGAAACCCATAGGTAGGTAAATGGAAATTTACGAAAAGAATTTATTCAAGGCATGACAAAAAGAAGGAAAAAATATTAGAAGATCCGAGAAGATTTAAATAAAACGAAAAAGAAAAAAGTAAAAACAAAAAAAATGAGCATCTAGGATTTGAGTCATTAAATTCCACAAAGATTTTAGCTTTGAAGATTTCCTCGCCGTTGAGGACTTAGCAGATACTTCATTAGTATCTCATTTAGAAAATGGATAGCAAACCATTGTCGTATTTTTTAAGGATTAAGTGCAAAGAGGCATCATCACGTGCAAAAAAAAAAAAAGAAAGAAGAACACAATTATGGGAATTGGTTATGTTCGACTTTGAAAAATTGTTTATTTTCTTTATCTTACCAGGCGTAGTGAATAATATTAACATAAGAAGGAATTTACAGAAGTTGCCATTCAATTGGGAAAGTATACATTGTACCTGCCTACAACATGGAATTAGTTGAAGGAAAAGTATACCGAGGAGAAAAGTTGGTGGATTTAGCTTCTACGCAAACATTAAAACAGATTAGCAATATTATTAACTTTAAGAAAGCGTTGTTTAAATTGTATGCAAAGAATAATTTGAACTTTATCGATTTGTAAATTTAAATTTAGCTTTATTATAGAGATAAGGATTTGGCATTATGTTTTAAAAATGATTTTGGGCAAGTGGCCGAATAAATTTCACCGGAGAGGCCCAATTTTCGACCACTTGCAGCGATTGGGGCCATCTGTCAGCAATAACGCGCCGAATATTCTCTTCCAATGCGTCAATCGTCTCGGGCTTATCTGCGTAGACAACCGACTTCACATAGCCCTACAAAAAATAGTGCAGCCGTGTTAAATCGCACGATCTTGGAGGCTACGCTACATACCCACGACGCCGACGCGAGATAATGCGCTCACCAAAAGTTTCCTTCAATAAATTGACTGTTTCGTTGGATGTATGACATGTAGCGCCGTCTTGTTGGAATCAAAGGTCGTCCACATCAACATCCTCCAATTCAGGCACGAAAAAGTCATTAATCACGGATCTATAGTGTTCCCCAGTGACTATAACATTATGGCCGGCTTCATTTTTGAAGAAATATGGACCAATTATTCCCTCTGCCCATAGAGCACACCAAACAGTGACTTTTTGAGGATATAACGGCGTCACTCCAAATGCGGTAAATTTTGCTTATTGACGTAGCCTTTCAACCAAAAATGAGCTTCATCGCTGAAAAAAATTTTCTTGTGAAAATCGGGATCAACAATCATCTCGTTTCGAGCCCATTTTGCACGATTTGCAATCGTTGTTCAGGATTAAGTCTATTCATTTTGAAATGGCAAACCAAACTGAGCATAAATCAAGTGACAGCTGTCAAAAAGACCAACTCAGAAAAAAGTTTGCCAGATTGGAAATTACACGTCTAAAAAAAAAACAACTGTTATTATGGCTTTATTAGAAATATTGAGTGAAACTTCGAAAAAAGTCTTCGACAGCGTATGGAATCGTACGCCTTGCAATTTACAGGGCATGAGCTGGGGCGAATACGTGTAACTTACGCGTCTCTGAAGAGTCGCTTCAGAATGCAAAATGTCTCACTCTCTTGGTCTTTGGAACGAAATAACTTACTTCGCAATTATTAAAATAAATTTTAATCAACTCGAAAAACTTGTTTTGCGAACTTTGTCATCCTTGAATCAACTCCCATAGCCATCATTTCACCAAAAATCTCTCGCGGTTTTTTATATCGCATATTATTGGGAGGAATTAGTTGTTTTTCTAGATTCTGGACGAATAGTTATCCTGCCGTTTTGTAATCTGGCCATTTGTTTTTAAAGCCAACATTTCAAAGCTCAAAACAGTAAAATGCGAAGCAATAAAAAGAGAAATAATAATTAATAAGCGAGCTATAGCAATGCGAAATATTGAAATTTGATAGGTAGATATACAATAATAAGCGAAATGCGAGATGAGAATTTCAATTCAATTAGATATTACATTTACGAAATGATGTATTTGCGAAATGATGTATTTGCGAAATGATGAAAACAATGATACGAAACAATAACGTTGCGAAGGAAAACTTGCCAAGCAAATAAATGCTAATTTGGAAAACAAGAAATTACGAAATGATCATTGCGAAGTGAAAAACAGCCAAATAAAATCCGCCAGGTGACCCCTACTCTTGATAATTTAATACAAGAAATTGCTTGTATTCATTTACAAACTGACACAAATGCGAAAGCATTGTGATAACTATGTGCATTAGTTTTTAAGATTAAGGTAGGTACAATTAACTTAAATAATTCGATTAAAAATTAAAAAAGGGGAAAATGGAGCTGAAGCGTTGGAGGCAAATAATTCATGCTTAAGACCAATAAAGTGTAAAATCTAGCCTGTTAAATTGTTTAGTGTTAGTTACCCCCATTTTTGTTTTTTTTTTTTTTTTTCAACTACCTACTAACAATAAATGTTTTTTTTTCTCTCACAATTTACTCCCTTTTCGCACCATCATATTCACTTTCCATAAAAATCATGTTTCTATGGTATTAAGATCTTAAGATACAAAATATTTTAACATTTATGTTATGCATTATTAAAAGTCCATAAATTAACCCAACAGTTATTATCGATTCAACACACAATCACATCTTCAGAATAAATTACTTGCGTCATTATCTTAGCTATAGCAGAAAGGTCAATAGAGCTTCGACCTGCTGAAGCAAAAGGTAAACTCAATTATAATAGCATACAAATACAATACACAAATAGAAGGCAATCGAAAAGAACCTCACGGGGTTCAGTTCACCTTTGAAAATGGTTCACGTAGATACCGTTATCCACCGATTGTCACTCGCCGTCATTATAGTTACAATTTATGGTTTTTCTTGATTGCTTGAAGTTGTCATTTGTCACCATCGTCATCGTCATCGTGGCATACATTTTCCGTCACCACACTAAACTAGGCTATTGGACTTGAATTGTAAAATCTCAAAGCCTCATCAAAAAACTACGTGAGTATAAACGATGAAATGAAAAATGTCAATCAGCGGAAAATTCCTAATTTTCATCATCATTCCAACTATAAAGACAAAGTGCGATGATGTTGGTCATTATTCATCTCTCACTCAAACTCAACGTCTTTGTTTTTTTTTTTTGAAAAAAAAAATAAATAAATAAATGTAAAGATACTTCTTTGAATTGAAACTTACCACCGAACCGGCCGGCTTAGCGGCTTCTACAAGCGGACAAGCGGTCACCATACCGTGAAATGATTTCCGAGATTGTTTCGGAATTTCTTACCAGGCCCAGCTGCTTTAATTTCCTTGTTCTCTGTATCTGGATATACTTTATGTATTTTTTTGCGGTTCCACCTGTGGAGCACTATTTAAGCCAGAAGAGCTCTGAGATCATCATGTTCTGCTTCTCGACTTTGAAGAAATAAAAACAAAAAAAAATCAACCAAGTTTCAGTCTTGTTTTCTTGCGAAATGAGTTTCTGTTTGTTGAATTTAATTGCATTGCCAACGAACGAACGAAGGACGGACAGGCGAGATGGTGTTGGCTAAGGCTAATGTGTAACACTTGGATGAAAGAATATATTATATGTGTATGTACCTATAAGAGTGCTTCTGCTCTCTTCGTTCAAAATTGACTCATTTAAGTCAAACTTCAGACAAAAGAAGAAAAATTGTCTGTGAAAATTATGCAAATTGAAGGAAGCAAGCTGGCATATCAGAGGAGTTCAACGACTTGCGTGACATCGCAGAAGTTTTAATGTCTCCTGATGGCAACGGCATACGGGTTGCGATAGCCCACAAGTGCCCGGGCGCCACCTTCATCATCATAATCATCATCATCGTTTCGTTGGCACACAACGACACTTATTATATCTTCATTTTAATTTTTCGAAAGGGGTGTCGGTTGAGGGCTTTATAAGAGTATTGCACTGGAGTACCTTTTTTGGAGTGTGCCTACATGTACTTTTGTCAATATGACATTAAATTCTTTGCATCCATTTATGATGGTGTTGCTGTATATATATTGTATCTGTTATAAAATTGAAGTGCACAGAAGTAACTTGAAATCGCAGAAGGAGCGTGAAGAGTTTTATTATGGGCTTTCATTTCCGCCTTTCAATTTCACTCAGCTCTGTCACTCTTGTCAGATGATGATTCCGGAAGCTTAATGAATAATGAGTGTTTTGGAAAATTATGAGATAAATATTTAGAATGCTGTTATGTGCTATTATCGTAGGTAGGTATAATTTGAAAATGATTTTTTTTTTTAAATTTAATGTCCATTAAGAAAAGTGTAAATAATTAATTGAATGGCTTTCGTTCTCCTCAAGTAAATATAATTTTGTTAACAATCATCGCAAATTACTGCGAGAATAAATTGGGTCAGTAGAAATGTTGATTATATCGCAAACGTATGGGAAAAAGTTGATGACCGCTAAGGTAGCCTTGGGTTACAAGATGTGAAGAACAATAAGTTATTTAAATTAAAAAAAAAAAAAACAGTGAATTTCGCATCCGGGAGGTTTAATTTATTTAGCTTAACGGTTTTAAAACTTAGGGCATTTGATAATGGATTTTTAAGCCAATTGATAGTCATCAGTTCCAGAAGGTAGAACTTAATTAAAATAAATCATTTCGATATTTTAATATTTTCTGCCGCTTTCTTTATGTTATTAATCTGAACTGAAGTTTTATTTAATAAAATGGTGAACTAAGTGTTGCAGAAGAATCGATTCCTCACCTTTTCTAATGTTATATATCCACCATCTGGAAGATATCTTGTTAGATCTGGTAAAAATATGTACAGACATTAGTACTCTCGCAGGCTTCGTTAAGAGATCCAAGTAAAGGGTCTCCCAATAGGGACTTACGAGCTTTGACAGTTGATGGCGGCCATATTGTTGAAGCTACGTCTGTCAAATTGGCTGTCATTCATTCAATCTCTTTTGTGAAATCATCATGGAAGGATAAAGCGTTCAACAACACGTGCAAATGATAAAATTGTTTTATCAAAATGGGTGTTCTGTTCGGGCAACGTTCCGCGCGCTTCACCCATTTAACGGTCGCCATAATCGTCCTGCCGCGAGGACTATTCGTAGTATGGTGGATAAATTTGAGTCCACTGGTTCAGTAAACGATCAAGCAACTACCCGATTGTCGACGAAACGCAAGATCTGCCGAAAAAATCGCCGCTCTCCACGATAGTGTGCAGAAGAATCCGAGGCAGTCGATTTCGAAAGTGAATAAGATACAAACTACAACGGCCCTTATAAAGGGTGTTTTTTTTTTAGAACTTTGCAATGGAATAAAACAAAGATGATTTTTTTAAATTGACATGAAATTTACTTTATTCGAAAGATAATCTTCTGGTATTATAATTCAAATATGATTTCTGGCATATGACTGCCACGGCTGGCTCGGACGAAGTCTAATCTGGAGGTCTAATTTTCGATAACTTTTTCCAACATTTGTGGCCGTCAATCGTTTCGGGCTTATCGGCGTAGACTAGCGACTTCACATATCCCCACAGAAAATAGTCAAGCGGCGTTAAATCGCATACGATCTTGGAGGCCAATTCACGGGTCCGTATACGTGAAACTATGCCGTTACCAAACGTTTCCTTCAATAAATCAATTGTGACACGAGCTATGTGACATGTTGCGCCGTCTTGTTGAAACCACATCTCCTGCACATCATGGTTGTTCAATTGATAAACGAAAAAGTCAGTAATCACTAATCATGTCTCTATAGGGGTCACCATTGACTGTAACGTTCTGGCCAGCATCGTATTTAAAGAAGTACTTACCAATTATTCCACCAAACCATAAAGCACACCAAACAGTCAGTTTTTGTGGATGTAACGGTGTCTCAACATACACTTGAGGATTATCATCACTCCAAATACGGCAGTTTTGTTTATTGACGTATCCATTCAACCAAAAGTGAGCTTCATCGCTAAACAAAATTCGCTTATGAAAATTGAGGTCAACGGCAATCTTGTTTTGGGCCCATTTCGGCACAATTTGGAAGCGTTGTTCAGGCGTCAGTATATTCATGTTGAAATGCCAAACCAAACTAAAAATAAATCACTTGAAAGCTGACAAAATGGCCGCCAGTTTAAATAGTGTTGCCAACTTAAAGTCCTATGCCTCTTAAAAAAAAACACCCGTTACAAACTTCTCCAAATAATCTGCTTCATTAATAATTTTGCTCATCAAACAGCGTATTGCAATGATTTATATATTGTATTGTTTATGATTTCGTTTTGTTCATTTTTATTTGGGATTTTTTGTTTCGCATCAGAAGCGTTCTAGGCTTAAAGCTCTTAGATACCCTCACAAAAAAAAATCTATCATATTTGTCTGTCGGCTTGAAAGTGACTTTTCTTAAGATAAACTATGTATACATGAAACAGTTTTAACGTTAAACTGTCAAAACAATTTGCCGTCTGATAGAAACATATTGCTTTTAAGGTTTTCAACAAAATATCACAACTTAAAAAATACTTTTTATTAGTGTGAATTCAAAGCTTCTTTCTTCAAGAAAAAGTTTTTGCATCCTTTTATCTACAAAGTTTTTTTTTTTTTTTTTTTTTTTTTGTATTTCCGCCAAAACTCTACCACACAAATTATAGTGCCACACTCTTGTTGCTGTTGATTCTACTTGTTCGAAGGTAAAATTAAGTTTTCAATTTGAATTTGAAAAATAAAAACAAATAAAAAAAAATTAATAATAAATTTTGCCACGACAAGTTTTCTTGTGAATGAAAAACTTTTTCGAGATAATTTCTTTTATTCAAATGAGTAGCATGAACATTGAACAAGTTTAAAAATTAAAATTATTTTCTCTGGATCGCGTATTGTCTTAAGTTTTGTGTAGAGAGATAAATGAGAAATGTACACAAAGGCAACAGACCATAAAAGGATTTGAGGATTCATTAATTTTTATTTGTTTTTATTTATGAAGGAATTTAAAATAATTAATTGATTTGTAAGTCTTATGAAACCTGATAGATAGACCCATTTTCAAAAATGATATCTCAAACGGGGCCGAAAGAAGTTAAGAGATTTGCAAAACTAAGACGACCGACGTAACTTTTATTCACAATTATATCTTTCTGAGGGTTTGGGTGGATGAGGGTGGTGCTCAATGCTTTGTCAGAGTATGGTATTTCCAAAACGGTTTCTCATGTAAAGAAGGCTTGCCATTGGTCTAATTAGTTCTTACGATACAAAGGTAGTTAGTAACTATATGAAGGTATATGACAAGTTAAAAAAAAGTAGTTTTACAGGGTCTTTCATTAAGCGCTTCCTACATCTTTAAATTTAAATAAAACAAAGTGTGTATTCGTTTGAAACGCCTATCGATGCCAATATGTATGGAATATAACATCGTGCAAGTGTCCGTCGCCTCTTCTCTGGTTGGGACGCATCCGAAATGTCAAGTTTTGTATGACTCTGGCGCATAAATCAGGCTGAATTTGACCGATGGCATGGGTTATGTTGGTTTTGAGGGCCGCTGTTATATTTGTGGCTTATTCGCATAGACCTGCGACTTCAAAAAAAAACCCACTAGAAAAATTCTTACGGGGTCAAATCTCGACGGCCAGTTCACATCACCCACGTGAGATGACTATGCCCTCAAACCGCTCGTGCAAAATTCCTAATGTGGCGTGAGCTGTGTGGTACGTAACGCCGCCGGCCGTCCTGTTGAAACCACATTTCGTTGGTGTCCATATCATCCCATTCAGGCCAAACTGCGCTCGCAGTTGACGGTAATGGCCTGGCCAACGCCGTTCTCAAAGAAATATGGACCGATGACGCCACCAGCTCAAAATCCACACCAAACAGTCCCTTTTTCGGGATGCATTGGACGCTCTTATGGATCTCATGTGGATTGGTATCGTCTCAAATTCGACAATTTTGTTTGTTGACATGCAGAAAATGGGCCTCATCGCTGAAGAGGATCGTAAATGGGCGAAGCGCGCGGAACGTTGCCCGAATAGAACACCATTTTGTTACAAGAAGTTAATCATTTGCATGTGTTGTTGAACGCTTTATCCGTCCATGGTGATTTGGCAAAACAGACTGAATAAATGACAGCCAATTTGACAGATTTAGCTTCAACAAAATGGCCACTATCAACTGTCAAAGTTCGGATATACTTATTGGAAGACCCTTTAGAAAAGAAGGAAATTGCGTTTCGCGATCCCGACTATCTGTATGGGCTGTGTCGAATTACGTACATTAAACTTGACATCAAGCCTTCTGTGTAAAAAAAATGTATGATGTATAAACATCCGATTTTGTACGATAACGATAACGACAGTGAAAATTAATAACGGTTATTTTAGAGGGGTAAAAACAAGCATTTTTGATGTGTAAACATCTATGTCGGCGGCAAGGTAAACTAAAAACGTGGGCATTCCTCTGTAATACGTTACGATGTCACACTTTACGGTGTAGCATATGTTACGTTACGAAGACCTGGTATGTTCAGTCGCCAGGCAGGCGCCAATGCCAACAGTTTCTTTAGAAAACAGAACTTGGCTAGCTTCGCGAGTTCAAAGGATTCATTCATTTTATATGTATAACTTCACGTTTAACCAAATAAAATCAATGTCTAATGAACTAAACGGGGCGAGATAGACCCCCCCCCCTGGTATTTAACCCTTTAACAAGAATCAGTTTTTTTTATTTTTCACCCTCCCCAAAATCTTTAAAATACTGTTTATTATATTGAAAAAAAAAATCAAATGAATGTGATTCGTCAAACAAAGTTGTAGTGAATTCTTAAATAAAATTCAACAAGTATAGGGTAAGGATGTATGTTCAAGAGGGAAACGTTTCTTCATTAAACTTTTAAGTCCTGATGATTACCTGATGGGAAACTGTATCATAAACTCTACAGTTCCATTTAAGTTAACATCGATTTCAATCGCATGAAAAACTTTTATGGCACAGCTGTATGTCGTTGATCTGCATATATTCCAGAACTACAGTTTATCACAGCCTTTCAAAGCAGTGACATTAAATATCCAAAAGAACGATAAACCATTAAAGTCTCTTAACAATTCTTTGAAAACGTGTGTTTAAACGCCGGCCGGCCGCCCGCGCCACATGAACTGAAACTTTCAACAGAATCACACATCAACCATACACCATACACAATCATTTTGCAAAAATGTATGTACCTTATATTCCCTCTTTTGGGAAAATCAAAACAAAAAAAAAACTCCTCAAGGTCATGTTGGTAAAAGTCCCTTTGGCACCAATCAGATAAGGGCAGAATACATATTTCATTTTCATTATTATGTTTGAGTAGGAGAGTATTAGCATTCAGATTTTGAGGTATTTACATACTTATAGAAAGTATATATTAACTTGGTTCAAGAAAAAGTTGGTATTAAACTTGCATACTAATTCGAAATGATACGAGTATTCCATTTTTATGACTTCAACACGTGGCGCAAAAATAAAAAAAAAATAAAGATATGTGTTTTGATAAGGTTTCAATATGTGTAAGGGAATTCAAGGTTCTAGAAAGCTAAATTCAGGGTTATAAATAAAATATCAATATCGAAAGTCATCATCGACCCTGTATACAGGATGTTTAGCGAAAAGCTATAGGGATATAGGTTGGGTCGAGACAAGAAAAAAATCGTATACGAGGGGGGTCTATTTTCTCCTATTTAGGTTGGGGGGATGGCTCAATTTTATAAAAAAGATACTTGAAATAGACAACAAATCATTTAAACAACAACGGCAACATTAACAATTTAATGGTAGGTATATATTTTTTTATAAAGATAAAATTCCATATTTTTATTCTTTTTTTTAAATCAAAAAAAAAGTGAAAAAAAAATCAATTTTTTTTTAATTTTTGATTTTAAAAACTATGCACTAAAACAATTTGATTTAAAAACAATTTTAAAGAATGGATCTTTGGCTATAAATAAAGGTACCTATTGCATATAATTGTAAGTGTTGCCGTTGTTTTTTTTTAAGGATTTTATTTATTTCATGTCGATTTTTTTAGAAGAAAATTATCTCAATTTCTGTTAGTCCTACAAAACAGTAAGCAAGACAAAAAATGTCTTTTAGATAGTATTAAAAAATGCTTTTTGAAAAGTTTTTGAAATATCGCACATTTTTTAAAAAGTCAAATAATATTCTTTTGAAAATTTCGGTCACAATAATTTCTTCGTCATAAAAAAAATTCATCAAAATCTGTTGAGCCGTTTTTGAGAAAAGCGAAAATTATAAAAAATGGTTCTTTGGGAGGTTCCATTCATAACCATTGTTTTTTATTAAACGGCAACTTATAACTATTTAAATTTATTGAGTTTAAAAAAAAAAATCTGTGTGGCCGATTTTGAGAAAAATGAGTTTTTCCTTTTTGGCCAACAAATTTTATATGACAGCTACTGTTAGTTTTGGTCCTAAAAAACAAAGAAAAAAACAGGTGGGAGGAATGCCCAAAAAACGCTAGGTCCCAAGTTTAAAGAAAATCGTCCCATCCGTTTGGGCTGTAGTCGAACCGACAGACAGACAGGCAGACAGACGTTTTTGCGAGACCCACTTTTTTCGTCCTCCCTATCATCGTAATGTCATGTTTGATCAAAATCTCGACTTCGATTTTTTGTTCGAATTCATAACTTGCCATATAATTAGTACCAACATACATATAAATATAAATACCTTGTGTCACTGTCAAACAGCTTCAGTTTGGTTTGCAATTTAACCATGGATCGTCTTACAAATGAACAACGCTTGCAAATTATTGAATTTTACTATCAAAATTCGTGATCGGTTCGAAATGTTCATCGCGCGCTGCTTCCATTTTATGATCGGCATTCTCGACCTTCTGAGCAGTCTATTCGGAAGATTGTGACCAAATTTCGCACCAAATTTGCTTTAAACCACCAACACGTTTACGTACTGTGCGTAGTGAAGAAAATATTGCGGCCGTATCAGCTAGTGTGACAGAAGACCGCGAAATGTCGATTCGGCGCCGTTCCCAGCAGTTAGGCCTTTGTTACAGCACTACGTGGAAAATTTTGCGGAAGGATTTGGGCGTAAAGCCTTTTAAGATACAGCTGGTGCAAGAACTAAAGCCAGCCGACCTACCACAACGCCGAATTTTCGGTGAATGGGCTCTTGGAAAGCTGGCCGAGGATCCGCTTTTTTATCGAAAAATTGTGTTCAGCGATGAGGCTCATTTTTGGTTGAATGGGTACGTAAATAAGCAAAATTGCCGCATTTGGAGTGAAGATCAGCCAGAAGCATTGCAACAGCTACCAATGCATCCCGAAAAAGCCACTGTTTGGTGCGGTTTATGGGCCGGCGGCATTATTGGGCCATATTTCTTCAAAGATGATGCAAATCGCAGCGTTACTGTCAATGGTGAACGCTACCGAGCGATGATAACAAACTTTTTTTTGCCCGCAATGGAAGTTCTTGGCTTGCATGATATGTGGTTTCAACAAGACGGTGCCACATGCCACACAGCACGCGAAACAATGGCGCAATTGCGAGGCGAGTTTGGTGAACAGTTAATTTCACGTTTCGGGCCGGTCAATTGGCCGCCTAGATCGTGCGATTTGACACCATTAGATTATTTTTTGTGGGGGTATGTCAAGGCTAATGTCTATAGGGACAAGCCCGCTTCGATTGACGCACTGGAAGCCAACATCCATGCATTCATTCGTGAGATACCGGCCGATATGTGTGAAAGAGTATGCCAAAATTGGACTCAGCGGATGGGCTACCTGAGACGCAGCCGCGGTCAACATTTGCATGAAATTATCTTTAAACATTAAATTGCAAGGTTCAAACTATCGATTCAAATAAATATTTCATTCATTTTTTCGAATTTTTTGTGTTTTTTTTTTAAAAAAGTTCTAAACCTCTTAAAAAATCACCCGTTAGTACCAACATTCATACATATGTATGCCTATGTACCTATATCGCCAGTAAAAATATATGCACGACTGGATCATATGAATTTTCTCTCACGGTTAACAACAAATGTTGTGTTGCCACACATTGAAGGTGCATATCATGATATATTTAAAGAAAAACTTAAGCTTCGCATAACAATAACAAAGGAAAATATTAATATTAAATATACAATACTTTATTGTTTTTATCCCATTTCACTCTTTAAATATCAGATGCCACTTCTGATGTTTACCCCATTTCACCCTATAAATGCCAATTTTCTGAAAAAAAAAATGCCTAACGCCATCCATTAAAAAACATGCTTTCAAAAGCTAAAGGAATGTCTTAAATCGGATGATTTTTTTATTTTTAAACCGTTTCACCCAACAAATTACAACTTCTTAACAAAAAAACGAATTTCTTAAATCGGACTTTTTTATGTTTGTCCCATTTCACCCTACAAATAACAAAAGTTAAAAAAGAATCCCAAAAGCCATTTCTTAACCGCCTACAGCGCCAGCTGTTGAACAGTAATTGATTGAACAGAAAAACGAAATATTTGCCTACAGCGCCACCTGTTGAGAATCTTCTTTTTTTTCCTAAACCTTCGCGGAGCAATTACGAACAAACCCACAGAAGGAAGTATCCAATTTGGTCCAGTCCTTTTCAAGTTTTAGGCATCCGAACACACCACGATATATTTTTACATATATGTACATATATAGATTTAAGTAATACAAAAAATATTTTTTTAAAAATTTTGAAATGCAATTTTGTTTGAACTATTGAGAAAAAATATTCCCGAATAATTATAAAATAAGACCATTTTCACAAAAAAAAAACTGGACTGAATTTTTTGCCAAAAACCTGAAATGCAGTTTTCATTACAGGCAAGAATGGTTCGAGCCGTTTTCGAGAATATTTCAAAAAAAAAACAAAATTGTTGTTCTTTGTATCAAATTCGAAGCAAAACGGGCCACTCGTTTAGACTCTAGCTCAACTTGTACCAGGCTCACTTTACTTATTATTTCATAAAAAAAAACGCTATCTCAGATGGTCTTCCATCATGGCGAACTATGGAAAAAAAATCAGGCTTTTAATCAATAATACAAGTTGTTTAGCGAACTTTGCAACTAAAATGAATAGCAGCTCCTCGAGGATCGCACAAAATAGATTTTAATTGCAATCAAACACCTCCCAGAGCACCACGTCTGGCAATATTGTCTTTTGTGGATGAAACAATAGTGCTTGGGGAGAAGGAAGATATTATTGAAGAAAAATATGGACAAAATAGAAATGTAATTAAAATCATCTTCTAATTATGAATTATTATTTTTGAATTTCATTATTTTTATACAAAACAGCATAACACGAATGCAAGAGATGAAATTGCAGAGAAAATAGATTTCCTTTCAGATCTTGAGTTATAAATAAAAACAAAAAAAAAAAACAAAAAAAAAAAACAAAAAAAAAAACAAAACAACAACACACCTTAAGACATCGCTATCGCTACGCTATACGCTTTGATAGTCTATGAGAAGGTTATTCAATATCACAATGTGGCCTGAGGAATGCCAAGCTCTCATCTTGTCGTCTGAGAAAGGAAACAAGACTTCGTTCACGACATCACTTTGACAATTGACTCGCTAAGGAATATTACAATACTTATAGAAAGTTTCAAGTTTACGCAGATAAAAAATAAAATAATAATAATCAACAAGAGAGGAAGGGAGAGTTTGTGGATCAAATATGGAGAAGCGTTGTGAAAATTTTGTATTCTTTTCTTTTTGTTCTGTGAAAGAAAATTTTCACATTGCCATTGTTGGTTATTTAGTTTTCCCTTGAATACTATATCTATGTGACGACATTCGTTATGGAGTATTGACTTACACTTAACATCAAAAGACATCTTCACATCACAATCTTATGGCATTCTTGTGTGTCGCTATACCTACCTATTTATATGTACATATGAGAATCTTGTTTCTGTCAGATAAACGGAGCGCCACTTCTTCATCAGGAGAATAATAAATTGATACATCTTGAGAA
Source organism: Leucozona laternaria (assembly GCA_932273885.2). Classification (NCBI taxonomy): domain Eukaryota; kingdom Metazoa; phylum Arthropoda; class Insecta; order Diptera; family Syrphidae; genus Leucozona; species Leucozona laternaria. Next base: position 85,700,889 of record OW026368.1, on the reverse strand, counting down.
TGAGAAATATCTACAGAAGGCATAAATGCAGTGGTCCAGTGAGCTACTTTTGGATAAATATTTTTTTTTTTTATAAATGGCATTTGGCAATATCGAATAATTGAATAATTTAACTACCTATAGCCGAGTTTTGATGAAAGTGTATAGACAATTTGTGTACGCAAACAAAAACAAAACACTATTTGATTTGTGTACAAACAACAACAAATTATTTATAATTTATAATTTTACCAAAACACGGCTTAAATAATTAACGAATAGCCCAGTTAACTTAGAAATTTAGTTCAAAAAATTCGATAGAATTGAATTTTTGGTGGAGAACCTTATAACGGGTGTTTTTTTTAGACGTGTGGTTTTCAATCTGGCAATACTTTTTTCGGAGTTGGTCTTTTTGACAGCTGTCACTTGATTTATGCTCAGTTTGGTTTGCTATTTCATAATGAATAGACTTACTCCTGAACAACGCTTGCAAATTGTGCAAAATGGGCTCGATTTCCACAAAAACAAATTTTTTCAGCGATGAAGCTCATTTTTAGTTGAATGGGTATGTCAATAAGCAAAACTACCACATTTGGAGTGCAGATAATTCTCAAGCCATTGTTGAGACGCCGTTAAATCCTAAAAAAGTCAGTGTTTGCTGTGCTCTATGGGCAGAGGGAATCATTGGTCCATATTTCCTCAAAAATGAAGCTGGCCATACAGTCAATGGGGAAAGCTATAGAGCAATGATTAATGACTTTTTCGTGCCTGAATTGGAGGATGTTGATGTGGACGACCTTTGGTTCTACAACAAGACGGCGCTTCATGCCATACAGCCAACGAAACAATCAATTTATTGAAGGAAACTTTTTGTGAGCGCACTATCTCGCGTCGTGGGCCTATGGCGTGGCCTCCAAGATCGTGCGATTTAACTCCGCTGGACTATTTTTTGTGGGGTTATGTGAAGTCGCTTGTCTGCGCAGATAAGCCCAAGACGATTGACGCCTTGGAAGAGAATATTCGGCGCGGTATTGCTGACATACAGCCCCAATTGCTGCAAAAAGTGGTCGAAAATTGGGCCTCTCGGCTGGAATTTATTCAAGTTAGGCACGGCGGCCACTTGCCCGAAATCATTTTTAAAACATAATGGCAAAATCTTATCTTTATAAAAATGCTAAATTCTTGGCCACAATAGAAAATTATATGCTTCTTACAAACCACACGTATAAAAAAAAAAACAACCTTTATAACATTCTATTTATCATTTAATTTTCCATCAACTATACCAATATAATCTCAAAGAAAAACTTTCAAAAGTCACATCAATTTTTAAATTTTTGCTTCGTATATTCTAATAAAGTCCTTTTTCCTTGAAATTTAATATGATCTTTAAAAAGCCATTAAACTAAATTTCAACTCTTTAGAAGAGTTCAATCACTTTGAACTGTTCCTAGCTATAAAAAAAAAAAAAACTTAGGAAACAAGGGGACAATAATTCATTAAAGGGAAATATGTTTCAGGACTATATGTTCAGTCCTATAGCTTTTATCAGGTACTGTACATCTTCCGACACACATTTCTTTGGTATTTGATGCGGCCTGCTTTGCTTCTGCATCAGGCTGTATGTATATATTTGCATTTGAAATACATATAGATATATGCATTATATGCAAGGAAGAGGCATGAAAGGATAACCTCCTTTCAGGCTTTTTAAAAAAAGGCTTCTCACACTAAATACATATAAGTATATATATATCAGGATAAGGCCGATGATAGAGTTGCATTTGCCAGTTGATATGATGCCAGTAGGGCATTTAATCCTGATTTATTTATTTTGTATATTCTATATACAAAGTTGCTTTTGGCGGAAAGGGAGTCTTTAGAGATTAGAAATTAAGAATTGAATTATTTTGCGTAGAAGAAAGTTAGAAATTTATACAGTAAAACCCACTTATACTGAAGATTCCGTTTATAATCACACAATAGATAATCATTTTGTCTTTTATCGAAATTAAATACATTTTGTTATCGCTTCTCAATGTCGGATACAATCAATTAAAGTCAAATATTTTACTTGCTTAGGGCGTCTGTGCGTCCACTGTAATTTGAGCTCGAGCATAAACGAGTGGGCCGATTTGCTTCAAATTTGGTACAGAGCATTTGTATGTATGTATATTTGTATATAGCTCATCTAGATCGGGTAGCTGCCATACAACGGTTTTGCTTTTCTTCAGATTATCTCGAAAACGGCTCTAACGACTTTGATTAAATTTTGTACTATCAGTAATGAACAAGGTTTTGTAAAAACAAAATCAGCTGGTTTTGAAAAAAATTCACATTAAGGAAATACGCATTCTACGTTTTTTTTTATGAGAAAATGGTCTTATTTTTGGTTTATTCGCGTATATATCTTTTATATGGTTAAACTAATTTTTTTCAAAAATTTGTATACTGGTGCTTAAAAATATTTCAAATAAAATCACTTTTTAAATGTGTGGCTTCTTTACAATTTAGCCACACGAACAATTCCATGCTATTCAGTCGTGTATGTCTTTAATAATCATCTTCATGTAACTAAAGGGTCTGCCAAATAACTTCTTTTTTTTTTTGAAAATGGCGCAAGACATCGAGTGTAGCTTCGGCTGTCTGGCACGTAGCGCCGTCCTGTTGAAACCAAATGTTGCCAATATCCTCCTCTTCAATTTTTTTGAACAAAAATTCGTTCAACATGGCCCGATAACGATCGCCATTGACTGTAACGGCCACTCCTTGCTCATTTTCGAAAAATGGCCCAATTATGCCTCTGGACCAAAATCCGCACCAAACAGTGACTCGTTTTGAGTGTATCGGCTTTTCAATGTATGCGTGCGGGTTTTCTGTGCCCCAAATGCGACAATTTTGCTTGTTTACTACCCGCCAAGATCAAAATGAGCTTCATCTGAAAAGATGATTTTTTTGGCAAAATCGGCATCTTCTCTAAGTCGATCGCAGGCCCACTTAGCGAAGCGTATACACAACCATATTCGTTCAGCGGAAGGATAAAACTAATTATCTGTCGAATCAGACATGAGCTAAGTGTTACCATTCACGAAATAAGCACTAGTTGAAAAAAAAACGTTAGATGTCGGACCCTTTATAAGCGGTTTGTACTGTACTTGTATATGTAGAAGCATTTATGAGCTTTTTTTTTTAAAAAATTGCATTCAATATTTCATGGAAAATATTATATGAGTTTCTGAATTAGGAATCATTGAAATGCATTTTCTTCTTTATTATATAGTATGTACCTACCTACTTTAAATGGTTCCCGAGGTTTCAAGAAATGTTTCCTCTTCCTGTCAAATTTTAATTATGAATAGTTTAACTTTGAAGAAAAATGGGAACAGAACAAAAAGAGAAAATTGTTAAAACATTTTGAAACAAACAAACTACAAATGAAACGACATTTGGAAATAGTTTTAATAATGCAATACACGCCCTTCGCCACCATTTTATAACACATTCAGACCTTGCTTTTACCACTTAAAAATGTCATCTATTGAATTTATGGTCTTAAATAAAATTTCAACGAGAGAGAGATTATCAAAAATAATGAGAGGAAATAACGAGGTCATAAACGAAATCCTTAACTTTATTCAACATCAACATTACTATGTATACTCGAAAGGTGAAATCGATATTTGTGAGCAACTTGTAGCACCTTGATAATCCACCTTTCAAAAGGAAAAAAAAAACAGTGTATCTGTATATGTAGCTCCAAGCCATGGGCCGAATCCCGCATATTATATTCTGCTTTATAGTCGTATAAAGGGAAAGTTTTTCATAAGTAAAAGTATAATGTAAGAAAGGATGAATGAATGGTTGGAATTACATCTAATATGTTTTGTGTTATTGAAGATGATTTCAAAAAATAAAACAAAAAGACTAATCAAATATTTTCAATGTCTCTTGTTTTATATAAAAATATATATCTTTGCAGGGCTTTGGTGTTGAAAGAACCTTTTTTCTGTTCTACACAAAAATGTATGATTCTCAGTTGTTTGATGAGTTTAATTGTTTAAATATTTTCTTAAATTTAGGACAAAATAAGAAAATGGTTGAATATGACAAAAAAACGGTATACAAATTTCAGCATTTTTCATATCAGAAAAATAAATTAATTTAGAAACCATGGCAGGTATAGTGAGATTCTTCTTTTAACTGCACACACGAATGTAGAATCCTGTGTAGAGTGGGTCTGTTTTTTCCCTCCTATTTTGATATTGAGAACTTCAAACCACATATTCATCGGTATCGCCCTTCAAATGCTTCTTTATTTTCCTTCCCCACTGTGTTTAATCATGTCAAGGACAGTCCAACGCGCTTTAGTGCACACAGATTTAAGAAAATGATTTGTTTGATTTTTTTTTTTTTTTTGAAAATTTGGTACCAGTTTTCAAAATTAAAAGAAGATAGGTTCAATCTTTGAAGATATATGTATGTATGCGAATAAGCAAAAAATGAGAGTTATGTGAATTTTTGAACAAAAACGCAGTTTTCGTACAATTACTTTGGTTATTACTGGGGCCTATTTCACCAACTTACAAATTGTAATTTACAAGAGATTTCTTACAAATTTTGTCAAAAAATCGATTCGTTCTGTTTCACAAAATATTTGTATTACAAAATTGTAGTTGTAATTTACAAAGGGAAATTTGTGGGAATATCTTTATTTTCGTTTCACCAAGAGTAATTTTTTGTTGAAATTAGTGAAAATTCAGGTGTTTTTATAAGTTTCTGTTTCACCAAATAAAAAAAATGTACGAATTTGTTAAGATGTAGAAAAATTCTTACAGAAACAAGTTCATGTGTAATTTTATTTACAATTTGTTATTTTATTTATTTATTTATTTTGCCAAAATTAGACAACAAACTATTTAACAATTTTCAATAGAAATATCTTTCCTAACCTTAAAATGTATTTACGGCGAAGGCATAGTAGTACCGTATTTGCAGACTCATTTGCCTTCAAGGAAAAGTTTTACATAAACTGTGAAAGGGTAGATTAGATAATAAGAATAATTGAACCACGTTTTTATCAACACAAAATGAAAATGTACATACATCCATCGTGTTTGTGCAGTCGTTGTTGGATTTTTTGAAAATATAGAAGGCTATATAGTGCACTTTACGCTTAATACCTACTCAGCAGACTCTCACAAATTTGTGAGGAAGAATTTCTTTTACAAGTCTGGCAAAAAAGTGGTGAAACCGATTTTTCTAAATTTGTAAATCACAACTACAATTTCCTCTACTTTTCTTACTATTTTTTTAGAAATTTGTTGGAATTATGTTTGTTGTTTGTGAAACAGAAATTAAGTTTACAAATTATTAATTGCAGATTACAAGTAGATACAAATTTCTGATTGTAATTGTAATTTGGTGAAATAGGCCACAGGTACGAAGCTAAAAAAAAAATCATTAGAGCCGTTTTCGACAACAATTTTGGTTCATCAAAATTTTAATGAACCAAAATTGTTGTATGGCAGCTGCCCGTTCTAAATGAGTTTAAAACAAAAATTCAAATCTCCCCTCTATAGGGGTTCACATACAAATGTTATGCACCAAATTTGAAGCTAATCAGCCCATCTATTTAGGCTTAAGCTCAAATAACAGTATGGACGCACTGCACCACAGACGCACAGACCGACGGACAGTATGACGAAGGCCGTTTTCGAAAACTCCAAATCTGCGTCGAAAATTCATTTGCAGAATGTTCTTAAACGCAAACTGCAAAAGTCTTCTGTTCGAAAACGCAAATACAAATTTTGATTTTTAACACTAACACGTAACTCGGGAATTTCTGTGATTCGCCACACAGATTTTGAAACACCGGTGGAAGTTTATATGAAAATATTGTGTTAAAAGTAATCAAAACTTGCCGGTCTTTAACACCAAAATTGATCAAACAAGGCCAACCAAGATAAGTTAAGTTTTGTATTTTTTGTTTTTTGAATGTTGAATGAGAAATATCTCCAACCAACCATTTTATTTTTCAAATAAATAAAACAGGTATACGCAATGGATCTGATGAAATATAAATAAATTTGTCTACCATAATATGAATAGATACATACATACCTATATATGTACATGTACCTACATATATATTTATGTATTTACAAGGATAATCATAAAATGCTCCGTACATAAAATGTACACATTTTGCAAGACCCAAAGGGAAACCTTGTGATAATAATAAAAAAGAAAGTAATTCTTAGGTTAACATGTCAGTCTCGAAGTGCTCTTTAAAGCACAGTTCCATTAAATATGGTCCACTCGAACAACCTTGAGACGAAATGAAAAGACAAAAAAAAAACAGCAAACCTTAAGTTAAGAACCCAACTACTGCTTACTGTATCCTTTTTTTTGTACGATGTTAACAATTACCCTTCACACGAAAGCGAAAGAAAAAAAATCCATTTCCATTAGTTTCTGCGTAAGTGACATTCATTACAGAATTTTAAATTTGCCCTTCTTGTGAAAATAAATTAAAGTCCACAACTCGGTTCCATGGAGTTGCTTTAAGGGGGGCTCGACACCGAGATGAGCAAAAGTTTCTTTGGACGATAATATCTCAAAAGCAAAGACAATATTTTGTTGGGTTAAAATTTGCAGAGTCTCCATGCACTAGGTGCATGAAACATTACTACATTACAGCAGAAAACATTACAAATACGAAAATAACAATTTTAAATTAATTAATTGAATGTTTCAAAATTTATAACTTCTGCTCTAAGATATTCCAATGTCTCTACGAGAGTCTCCACAGTTAAGGTGGTTGGTGTCAGCAGAAAATATTTAATCAAAAAATTACATTTTTAAATTTGTCAAGTTTTACGATTCCTACTCTAAGATACCACAAAGTCCAAAATCTGCGCGAGAGTCTCCACAGTTTAGGTGGTTGAATCCAGCAGAAAATGAACAAAATAAAAAATGCATTTTTAAATTATAAAACTGAATTTGTCAAATTTTACGATTTCTACTCTAAGATAAAACAAAGTCCAATGTCTCCACGAGAGTCTCCACAGTTAAGGTGGTTGGTCTAAGAAGAAAATATTAAAAATAAAAAATGCATTTTTAAATTATAAAACTGAATTTGTCAAATTTTACGATTTCTACTCTTAGATACCACAAAGTCCAATGTCTCCACGAGAGTCTCCACAGTTAAGGTGGTTGATCTCAGCAGAAAATATTCAAAACAAAAAATGTATTTTTAAATTATTAAATTGAATTTGTCAAATTTTACAATTTCTGCTTTAAGTAATCCCAATGTCTCCACGAGAGTCTCCACGGTCTAAGTGGTTAGCCTGAGCAGAAAATATTTAGAAAAATGTTTTTTTAAATTATAAAATTGAATTGCCCAAACAAGTAGAACCAACTATATAAAAAGGCCCTAAAGGATCATTGGATAGCATCTCCAACTTACTGAAGACCAACCATAGAGCCGACAAAAGCCACAAGGAGAAGCACTTAAAAGTCCATGAACGTGTAGATTACATGGTTGTACTACACATAATATGTACACAACCATACGTAACTACATTTACACTACATGGATTTTTTAGGTCTGTTTTCTGTAATTTTTTTTTTCTGTAACCATCCCTATGCGGACTTGCACCTCTTATTTCTTCATTATGTAGGCCAACAGATACTTTGCGGCACTTGAAGTGTAGACGAAAGGAAAACTACACGAGAATGCCCTATATAAACATCAAATCTTCTTTCATTCCTTTTGCTTGCTTGCTTTCTTGGTTACGACGACGACAACGTCTATGATTCAATTACGTTCAACTTGCCGTAAAATTATTTTTATAATTAGCTTCTAGCCAAAGATCAATACTTAAGTACATAGATACGAGGGCACATGTGTATAAGTGATGCAACCTTTTAGAGCAATATCGAATGTAAACAATTAAATGACAAAAAAATAAAGTATGTTTTTGCTCTACAAACGCGCTAAACCTACCCACCCTGAATCACCTGTTTGAGGTGAACTGGTATTTGAACAGATATCGAAATAGAATTCGATCACAGGGCTGTCTCTTGCTCAGTCGAGTCGTCTCAATCTCTCTCTATATAAATAGCTTCTATCGATTTGATGAATCATTAATCGAAAGAGTATCGCTAAAAAAAAATTCGCAAAAAAACAACACAATAAAACTTATTTCATACAAAAAGAAAGGCATCGTCTAAATGGATTCCGAAGACATCGTAAAGATTAATTGTTACGTGTTTCTTTGTTGGTGGCGGACGACGCGGACGCCGAGGGTTTGTTGGTATAAGAGAATTCACTAAAAGCTTCAGCTACATTTTTGTTTGTTTCTCTTTTTTTTTCTTGGTTGGTTGTAATTTAGGGAATACTTATAAGCCAAACCTTGGCGAATATACATAATAAAAATATGATAAATATGTTTGTTTAGCTTTGCACACACATATTGAGTCTTCAGCCAAAGCTGAAAGCATGTAAATGGTTTACATAAGAAAAGGATAATTATTTCATTAATAAACTTAATTCCATCGATTTGTTATCTTGGCAGAAAGTAAATATTTGATAAATGTCCAAGGACAAAATCGAAAGCACTTTACGAGCATAAACATAAAAGAAGTTGGAAACGCCTAGGGGGAGGCTGTTTATGAAATCTTTTGAATTTTATGGTAAACAAATTGATGTTAAGATAATATGATTAAGTGTTGTCGTTTTTTTTTAGGACTCACGCGCATTATTAACGAAAGTAAATACACAACTTAGCCGCGTTTTAAAATGCCTTTCCTCAAACAGGGGTAAATGGGTACAATTTGTATGAAGTAATATATTATGTACATTTATATTTTGTATGTAAAGGGTGTTTTTTTTTTAGAAGTATAGAACTTTGAAATGGAATAAAACAAAGATGATTTTTTTAAATTGACATGAAATTAACTTTTTCGAAAGATAATCTTCTGGCATTATAATTCAAATACGATTTTTGGCATATGACCGCCACAGCTGGCTCGGACGTAGTCTAATCTGGAGGTCAAAGTTTCGATTAATTTTTCCAACATTTGTGGCTCTATAACGGTAACTATTGACTGTAACGTTCTCGCCAGCATCGTTTTTAAAGAAGTACGGACCAATTATTCCGCCAAACCATTAAGCACACCAAACAATCAGTTTTTGTGGATGTAACGGTGTCTCAACATACACTTGAGGATTACCATCACTCCAAATACGACAGTTTTGTTTATTCACGTATCCATTCAACCAAAAGTGAGCTTCATCGCTAAACAAAATTCGCTTATGAAAATTGGGATCAATGGCAATCTTGCTTTGGACCCATTTGGGCACAATTTAGAAGCGTTGTTCAGGCGTCAGTGTATTCATGTTGAAATGCCAAACCAAACTAAAAATAAATCACAAAATTGCCTGACAGCTGACAAAATGGCAGCCAGTCAAAATAGTGTTGCCAACTTAAAGTTATAAACCTCTAAAAAAAAACACCCTTTACATTAGACTGATTCAAAAAATGAAAAACGTCTTCGATTTTCAATGCCACTAGCATTTTATAGTTAGGGGTTTAGTGAAATATTAAGACTTGCTTAGTTTCTAATCTTTTAGATTAATATTTAGAGGTCGCTCATCGCTGATTTCTATTCTCCATACAAATTTTGCTTATGTAATTTATATCTTTCGAACCGGTTACCGTGCGGAAATGATGTTAAAAGATTCTTAAAAGAAATTGAATGTTCCTTAGAAAAGGCCTTCCCTTCTTACCTAAACTATGTACTCCTTCTTAAGTTAGTGATTGTTTTCCTGATATCTTAACCATTTTCTGGTAATTGCTCTGCTAACTTTGAAATCAAGTTACAAGGAAATTATTTTTTTTAAAAAGTACTTAATTACCATTTACTAAACGTCTAATGATGCCATCAAAAAAACTTTGTGCTGCTGAACTTGGGTGGTGGTAACTCTTAAAATGGCTCTTTTTCTGAAAAAAAAACCAATATTGTATTATTTTATAAAATTTAAAATCAACACGTATGCCTAGCATTATAAGAACAACAGTAACGCCTTCCGTAGAACTCACCCCTGAAGAGCTCGATGGGTAAAGGATTCCGGCCACATTAATGAACTGAAAGTTCGAACATTACCCACGGACGACGCGACGGAGCAATGTATATTCTATAGAACGCAGACACTTGCAGAGGAAAAAATAGAAATCAGAATGATGGACTCAGAAAGACTGCGAAGGTATTTGCCATGTGTAGTGCATTTCAACGAAGTGCTAAAAGGTCAACTCGACCGGAAAATTATCTGGTCCACCAGAGCTATAGGGGATCTTATTCTGCCGCCACCAAACCTAGAGAATACAGAACGCTATAAGCCGGCTGAAAATTAACAAAACCGTGGGAGGCGATAGAAAAAAGTCTGAAATTTAACATTCTTTCCAGATTTTAGATATGGGTTAGAGACCTGCGAGCACATATGTACCTACTCAAAAGGTTATTCTAGAGAAAGGCTACAATAAGGATCTGTACTCTATATATCTTATAGAAGACAGTGAAAAAAATCAAGTTCGATTGACTCCGATGTGGTCGGCACTTATGTAACTCACGAGAGAAGAGACAAAGCGACGTATTCCTTATAGGGTTTGAAACGGCCGGCCCTTCGAACTAACTTCCAAAGAGAATGCCCATTTTACTATGGATCTTTGGCCCAGAGTCTTCACGAACGAGTTTGGTATCAAATGAAAGGTGACGTGAAGCCCGATACATGAGTAAAATATTTTCAAAATCGTTAATGGGCAAGTCGAGGTGTTTGGGCTTGAATTTGCCGATTGCTTAATAATGATTTCGGTTTTTGTTCAAAATAATAATTGTCAAAAAAGTGTACTTAATCAAATAAATACCTATGTAATTATAAATAATCATTTGGAACAAAAAGTGAAATCATTATTTTGCATTCGGCATCTTCAAGCCCAAAATAGCTCGGCGTTCCGGATTGAAAGTTTTTGAAAGTATTTTACTTATATATCGAGCTTCACGTCACCTTTCATTTAATACCAAACTCGTTAATGACACTCTGAGCGAGAAATGGGCAATTCCCTTTATGAAATAAGTCCCACTGAAAAATTTGCTGTTATTTAGTTTATTTCGGCTAGTGGGAGTAAGCTCTTTCGAGAGTTAGTTCGTAAGACCATGATCAAAGTATTCAATATAGAATCGTTTCGTAAACAAAAAAATGTTTGTTAAACCCCTGGCACACTCGTGGTACGTTTACTGCGGTATGAGTAGGTACGACTTGTGCGTCATGATAAAACGTGAGCAAAACGATATGAGCATGGTGTCGAAAATTGTGTTTTTCTCGTATACGTAATACGTATGCGAACAAAAAATCGTATCAAATACAGTAAAACCTGACAAATTGGACCACCTTTGTAACCGAACGAATAGAAAAGTGGTTCGATTAGTGGTGGTGGTCCCAATGTAGAGGTTCCTTTTTAATAGGACCGTTCCACTTACAAATGTTTTTCCCTCATACCATACCTGTCTGTGGAGAGTGAAGCAACACAAAAATTCCAATGGTTTCATTTGCCAACTAACAAAAAATAAAATTGCACACGTTTTAAACTTGGCGGTATCAACAATTCGAAAAAAAAAACAAGTGCGATTCATACATAATTCGTATTCCCTCTACCCTTGGTCCCAATTATACAGATAAATACATTTACCAAAGCATGGTATTTAAGTGGTCCGATTAGCAAGTGTCCCGATTATAGATGGAAATTTGTATGAAAAATAGCAGGGAATGCATAACGTGCGGTCCGAATAGGAGGTGGTCCAATTTACTGTGTTGTAATAAAAACTAACACTACCATAATCGAGAATTCCAAAAAAGTGGGTTTCGTCATGCCGAACGTGGGTCTTTGCGTCCACTGTAATTTGAGCTAGAGCTTAAACGGGTAGCCCGATTTGCTTTAAATTGGGTACAGAGCATTTTTATGTGATCCTCTCGATGGAAAATTCGAATTTTTGTTTTAGCTCATCTAAAACTGGTAGCTGCCATACACTTTTTTTTCAAATTTTCTCTAAAACGGCTTGAACGATTTTGATTAAACTTCGTATCTGTAATAACTAAGTCAATTGTAAAAAAAACTGCATTTCAGGTTTTTGTCAAAAAATTCTCACAACGGAATTATTTATTCCATGTTTTTTTGACAAAATGGTCTTATTTTTAGGTTATAAGCCTATATCTAGTCAATGGTAGGACTGATTCTGTTATAATTTTGTAGACTGGTGCTTCTCAATAGTTTAGACAATATTGCATTTAAAAATATTAGAAAACACTGTTTTATAAACAAACAAAAAATCAAACAAAAAATCATTTTTCTAGTGGGTACTTTTGACTCTTTTAATATTTTCTCGTTAAATGTTTACATCATGCATCTTCAATATGTGGTTACACACACAGTTGCTAACCACAAGAGCAAGTTCGTGCGATCAAGTTGTGCATATTAACGTTACATAATTTTTCTTTTTCTCTCTTGTCTTTTTTTATGAAAAGCTGCAACCAATAATTTCTATATGGATTGGAAACTTTATTCTAAACAGCAGGACTTGTACTTATCGATTTAGAGGTGGAAAACATGCGTAGCCATTTAAATCCGGTAAAAAAAATCAATCAGTGTGGTGCCCTTGATTTATTTAATTTTATCTAATCAATAATTTTTTTTATAAATATAATATACATATGTATATGACCGAGTATAATATTTATTTTTTGTACCGTTTTATTTAGAATCACTTCGTTATAGAATCGTTGCTAGAATTTACATAAGACTATAATTTTTAGTCTTAAATTTATGCATTCTCGACCAAATTCTCTTCAAGGAAGGTTAAAACCTACCAAACAATAGCAGCTTATTTATAAAATTATTAGTATTTAAATATATTATTAAGACCGTCAGGAAAATTTAATTAATTTAAACTAATATTATTGACAGAGTATTTCAACTAACACTTAAAGCAAACTAAAAAAAGGAACAGGTTTTACTTATGTTTACCAAATCTATTAGCATACATTTCTTGCAAATTTATTTACATATATGGCGAACGTGTGGAAATGCCGTTATATTTACTCAAAATCGGTAGACGTATAGGCATACCTCATATACCTCCTAAGCACGAGCACGAATCTATTTATAAAGAAGAAACCCACCTTCGGTCTGTAAACAAAACAACAACAAAAGAATATATCATGTGGAAAAACTTCCTTAGCATATTCGATACACTATACTTCTCAATTTTCAAAAACATAAAAAAGCAATTGAAAACGAAACGTGTATGTATCTGCGGGTATATTCACCTAGAAATGCAACGGAAAAGTGCTGTCAGTCAGTATGCTAATGATAACGTTCGACACGCTTCACCAATAACTTAACTACTCCAAGAGTATGAGCAAATTATTTTGTTAGTTTTTTTAACTCGACTGGTATATTGTGTTAAGTATGGGAAATGGCTTTTCAAAACATTTTCATTACACACATTAATTTACAACACTCATTAAGTCGATAAAGTTTTTGCATAAATTCCATAAAACAGGAGTGGAAACATTCACAATATGATTTATTTTTATTTTATTATTATTTTTTGAGAGCATAAATAACCACTCCCATATATAGCAAATGCCGGCTCACATTAATCAACGTTCTGATAAACATCATTGCTGGCACGAAAGTGAGATTGATTCGGGAAAATCAAATTTCCTTGCAAACATGAACAGCCATATATGTAAATAGTCGGCTTATAGCATAGCATATACACAAACCCTGAACTAAAAAACTAAATGAAACGAAACATGAACTAAAGAGCTTAGATAGGTAAAGTGAATTAATTTAATTAAACTTTCCGTCGATCTGAGTTAATGTTTGCTTGCATATGCATCGCAGACATTTTCTTTTTTTAATAGTTTTCTTTTTTGCATAACATTATCGTATATATATACCTTGTGTGGACGAAAGTAGACCGACCTGGCTGACAGTGGGGTTTTTAACCATAACACTTGACTAATGTTCGGTTTCACAAATATTAAAAAGTCTATTAAATGTTATAATGACGTATTTTGTGTGGAACAAGCGTCATTTTAAAATTCAAAAGCCTGTTAAATGGTTAAAAGAGCTTTATGAAATCGGCCATTAATTCTAATGATTAAGTGTTGGTTGAATAAATCAAAGAAAAACTGTAATAAAAATTGCAACATTTTTGTTTAATATTTTTAAACTAAAAATTTTGAAAAAATTGAGTTAGGATTTTATATTATTTTTTTAGGATTTTAATTTTTAATTGGAACACTTCAACGAGATGATTTCAATTCTTCTAGTTTTTGGGAAAATTGAAATTTTCCAATTTTTTAATAATTTGATTCATATAATCATTTAAGAACATGGAAATTTAGACATTTAACTAAAAAATTTATAAATTTTTGCAAAGTTTTTTCCCATGCAATTTGTATGGGAAAAGCATTTTCTAAGCAAGTTCGTTTAGTGTGACCCACCTTAATGTATGTAAATACATTACCTACATACTTTTAAGAAAAATTTTAAACTGAATTTTTGCCAAAACCCCTTTAAGGGCTAGATGTAATGTGTAAGTCGACTTATTATTTTGAATGGAATTTACAGCAGAAGGAAGAAAACCATTATATGACTGCAATGTAAAATACCTTTATGTAGACTTTTATTAATAAAAAGCTGTAGTAAAAGTAAAGTTGCAATTTATCATTGAATTAATTATAAAATATTCAAGAATTAATTCTCCCTTTAATTTTATTACGAGCTGGCAGAGGTCACTTTTACGATATTCTTTTTCTTTCATGTAAAGGGTGTTTTTTTTTAGACTTGTGGTTTTCAATCTGGCAATACTTTTTTCGGAGTTGGTCTCAGTTTGGTTTGCCATTTCATAATGAATAGACTTACTTCTGCACAACGTTTGCAAGTCGTGTAAATTTATTACCAAAATAATGGTTCGGTTCGCGCAACGCATCGCGCGCTGCGTCCAATATTCGGTCGATATAATCGCCCAGCAGAGTCGGTAATTCGAGCAACCATGGGCCGGTTTCGCACCATGTTTACTCTAGTGGATAATGCGTATCCTCAGAGACGCCGTACACCGTACAATGCGCACCGAAGACGCTATTGCTGCTGTGGAGCAGAGTATCGAAGAAGACCCGAATGAGTCCATCCGCCATCACGCGCCATGATTAATGACTTTTTTGTGTCTGAATTGGAGGATGTTGATGTGGACGACCTTTGGTTCCAACAAGACGGCGCTACATGCCATACAGCCAACGAAACAATCAATTTATTTAAGGAAATTTTTGGTGAGCGCATTATTTCGTGTCGTGGGCCTGTGGCGTGGCCCCCAAGATCGTGCGATTTAACACTGCTGGACTATTTTTTGTGGGGTTATGTGAAGTCGCTTGTCTACGCAGATAGGCCCAAGACGATTGACGCCTTGGAAGAGAATATTCAGAGCGGTATTGCTGACAGATGGCCCCAATTGCTGCAAAAAGTGGTCGAAAATTGGGCCTCGCCGCGGCGGCAACTTGCCCGAAATCATTTTTAAAACATAATAGCAAACCCTTATTTTTATACTAAAGCTAAATTCTTGGCCATAACATTAAATTATATGCGTTTTATTTCTTCTTGAAAACCATACCCTTTATGTACTCTAATTTCTAATAAAAATAAATAAAAATTTCACACAATTTATGTATTTATTTAAAATTTGAACACACTATATTTACAATAATAATAAAATAATATACCAGAAGAAATAAATGCGTTTTCATCATTTTCATATTTTTAAATTTCACACGCCAAGGACTCCAAATGTAGCGCAAAGTCAACTCACTCACTAGTTTTAGACAACGTACCCAGTGACAAAAAGCTTGAGCGTGTAGGCTGGGTCGAGTCAAGAAAAAAACGTATGGGATGGGGCAACCCCCCCCCCCCCCCCTTAAGCCGGTAGGGGCAATTTTCTAAAATAAAAATAACTTAATACAGAAAAAAAAACATTAAAAATCGACGGTAACATTTACAATGCCATGCATCTTCTTATAACTAAAAATTAAAAAATAAACTTTGTTTTTACTGATTTTGTTCAAAGTTTTTGACTAAAAATTTATAAGATCATTGAATTTTGAAAACAAAAATAGTACTTAATAACGTAAAATTCTGAAAAAAATTAGTTTGATTTTTTTTTAATTTCTTATTTTTAAATTTTGAGTTTGAAAATTAATTTTTTAAAACTTGTCCATTTAAACAAACAGAGTGGATTTCTGGCTTTAAAAAAGTATCTCATAACATTTTAAGTGTTGTTGTTGTTTTTTTTTATGATTTTTTCCTATTTTAAATTTCCTACGATTTTAGTCTTGTCTCGAACCAAGCTTCTTTTGTGGAATCGTATGCACAACACCCTGTATGTATGTATGTCGGTGCATATAATAGAAACTATTTATTATATTATGTGAAATAAAACTAGAAATATATAATGTATTAATTTTAAAACATTTTTTTCCTTCTCTTTAAAAAAAAAACGACACCAGCTTAAATTATGATTTATTTGAATGCCATGATTTATGGTTAACAATCCCACTGTGCGATTGTTTGCTCTCATTTCAGGTGTAATTGGGGTGTGTCCACCACACATTTTTATCTGTCTGTACTTTGTGTGTTGTTGATTTCCACAATGTTAATTTAGGATGATTTTTTTTATTATTATGTACTACTATTGCTTTTATTGTGCTTTTACATGGAAGACTTACCATTATTTTGTTGGATGCATCGAGCAGATAGGTAGGTAGTAAACAATAAACGGTAAGAATTGTTTTGTTGATGTTTACTTGCTGGGGCAAATGACCAGGTAAATTTTTGATACAGTTTGTGTTACAAGTAAAGATTGAGGAGCAATTTTAATAATCCAAAAAAGCAACCGTTTCGAAATTCTTACCTGGAAATAAAAAATAAAGAAATTTTATGATTTTTTAAAAAAATTAAATAAATATTAGCTTTCATTTATATTTTTTTTTAAAGAAAAGGGGAATTTCCATTAAGCTATTGGTGCGTATTCATAGTCGTTTGCTAAACTCATGTTTTACTAAACTACAGGTTAAGGTCAAATGGATCAACGTAAACGAATACAGCTCCTATTTTTAACCGAAGAACCTTCTATGTTGATTCAAATATAAGTTTATTAAGTTATTCAACTTCATATATTTAAAGGGTAACCCATAGCAATCAAAATTTGTCATTTAAAAAAAAAAGGTTTAACTTAGCAACTGTTTAAAAATGACTACGAATACGCCCCATTGTGTTGTGTGTTTAAATGAAACACATCAAAAGCTTAAATGCTTACGAAATACATATCAGTTCTGATGACTCTTAATTTAAGGTTCGGTAAAATTTTATTTAGGACGATTACCAAATCTATGGGATGATAAAGGAAGGAATTAAGCTACTAAGAATAGCCGTGTTTTTTTTGCAAGCCCAGAGAAAATTGGTCGAAAAAAAAGACGTCGGGGCTAAGCAATTTACATATTAAATGCAACAACAACTAATGCCCTTCAGGCTTTGTTTTACGCGGAGAATTTTCAGGGCTTAACTTAAGCACGGAGAAAAACTGTGTTACCGGCGTGAATTGCATTCTTGCCATCGATAGTTTGTATGGAAACTCCATTTTGTTTCTGTAATGGCATATCGCTAATCCCCGATGTCGTTTTTTTTGTCAACTAAATTCCTCCGGACTTGCAAAAAAACACGGCTAATATTTAAGAAGCTTAAAGAGCGTTAAAAGACAAGTCGATGTGACGTTAACGAAATTTCAACTTGTGGTTTGAATAGTTATTTTTGACGAAAGACCTGATGTGTAATGAAGCGCATCTCTTCTTTCGAACCCCAGTGTAACTCTATTATTATTATTTTCGAATGCGCATCTTTACTTCCGACATGCATCTGAAATAGTTCATGGTAGTGTTTCACATGGAATTTAGGGTAAGTTCTGCCAGCAGACATACTTAAATAGAATTACACCTTTATCAACCCAAATGAGCGAGTGAGTCATTTAGAGGCCAAACACCTTTATTGTCGTCGTTGCTCTTATACATATGTATGCGGCGCGGCGACACAGGGCGTGTTGCACTAACCAGAGTATACAATACACCAGCCACAGCCATCAGACTCAGTCAGCGCAAACCAACGCAGCTGGGTAAATTGGAATTTTATTCCAAATACTTGACTGTTTTGTCTAGGAAGCTCATAAAGGAACTGATACTGAGGTTGGGTTATTCCGTTCGGTTTTTGTATAGCTTACGACTGTTGTGTGGTGCCTTGTGTATGACTATAAACTGTTCGAAGTGCATTGCGCCTTCTGACTTCTGCCACAGAGCTGCAAACTAGCTTCCTCCATTGGGACTCGTAAGGTGGCCCTCCCATGTGGAATATTATAGGAGGTTTTATAATGCATTCAGGGGGAGGACAAAACTTTCGTGTCTAGAATGTCTGCTTTTATGACATACTGAGAGGGTGAGAAAAAAAGTGTATTTTTTTTTTTGATTTATGAACTAATGCATGGGTATTGGGTAAGTGACATGATATGATGGTGAGTTCTTTGGATTCATCCAAATTAAATAAGAAACTTCAACAAAATGTGGGTAGGTATAGGATAAAATGTATTATTTTATTTATGTCTTATGGGGCAGTACATGCATGTGAGCAAAGTTGATTAATTTATTGGGACAAGTTTGGGAAAGTGTGCGTAAGAACTATTATTTTATGAAAAAAAAGGAAAGGCACAACTGGATCGCACGTAGAGGGAGTTTTTTTTTTTTTTAATATAGAATTGACAAAGTCTGAATTTTCTAACAAGCTTTCATACAGAATCAGCTATTTGACAATAATTATGATGAAGTAAGGGAACATAAATATAATCGGGGGCTTACAAATTTGACTCGATTACACCCAGGAATATGCACTAATTGGTCGAGTTAAAATTTCGCAAGATACAAATTTTATGTTTAAAAAACACACCATCCATTTTTAAAGTATCGAGATTTTAAAAAATAATTGCCCAAAATTTTAAACAGGCTGATGTTAAGGTTTTAGCATGATACATTAGTTAACAATTTAATACATTTAAAGCTCTTTACTAAATTGTTCTTAGTTTTAAACACTTCTTAACTAGTATCATACTAAACCTATTTTCTTACGAAACTCAAGCTGAACGCACCTAAAACAGTGACATTTCTTGTGCAAAAAAGTAGGCAAACATACCTTTTTCATATTTGTCATTGTCAAAGTGACAAACTTAGTATATGGAGTTAGTATATGATACTAAAAATATAAAATAGCCATTTCGTGATTTTTTGGTAAAAAGATTGTACGGTGCTTACTCGTTTAAATTTTTTTACCCTAGCATCATACTAAAAATGCTTTAACATCGGACTAAATCGTCTAAAATTTTAAACCAATAATTTTAAAAATTCACAAATTCACAATGTTTTTATTTTAACCTCCTAGAAGTTTTTACAAAAAAAAATTAATATCAGCGTACCAGATAATAGATGTGCTTTTGAAAAAAAATAATGTAAAATATAACACCAATTCGGAATAGTAATCGGCGATAAACGTCTCCGCTTCTGAACTAAGCAGATATACCTATAAAAACAGAATTTTAAACTATTGCAACTGCCTTTTTGTGCACTTTTTATTCAAGTGAAGAACTGCGCACCTACACCAAACCTTATAGTGTGCGCAAGCAGGGGGGTTACATACCTCACTTTTTATAAGCCGCTATACTAGGTGCTAGCAATATATTAATACCAACAAAATAAAAACTGAATATAGAAGTAGTTTTGGTAATTTTCAATTTTCTCATAAACTGGAAGACATAAAACCATCTAGTTTTCAGTGGTCGATTAAGAATTAATAGAGACATCAAATAATTACAGCCAATTAAGTACTTAATTTCGCAACTTTGAATAAAAAACAGTACATTTAAAAAAAAAAATTTTTTTTTTGATAAATTTTGAGTTTGAAATTATTTTTTTCAAAAACTATTAACACAGATAACTAGGTTGAAACAAATGATAAAAGAACAAGTTTCTGGCTTTCAGAAAACATGTAATATTTTATTTTAAGTATTGCCGTTGTTTTTTAATCTTTTTTTTTTAATTTTAAGTCATTTTTTTGCCCCTCCCACCTAAACGGAGGGAGATAGGCCCCGTTCCTATAGTAAAAAATGCTTGTATTTTACCCTTCTACAAAAATCTGTCATTATTTTCCAAATAGGATTTTCCATTACGGATTTTTTTTAAAGTTATATGGAAGTATGTGTGTTATTTTTGGTTCTAGTAGCATTTTTTTTTTATTTAGATGCAAAGTTTAAAAAAAAATTGAAAACACTACCTCATTTCTAAAAATGCCAGTCTTTATTTAAGGCAAATCCAACAGGTGAGGCACTAACAAATTCGGTGTTTATTAATAACTAGCTGACCCGCCCGGCTTTGCAAGGGTAGACAAACCTAAGCTTGGCATAAAAATTACAAATGAAAATATAGATTAATATTTAAGCTACATTTTGTAATTGAATATTACATACTGATTTTTGACCCACTTCACGTTATGAATGGCAAAATTCCTAAGTATATGATCGTCTGAGTAAAACCTTTAGGCATTACTTTTCTAACGGAGAAAGAATTTTTGGAATCAAAAACCATTTTTTCTCGTTTATCCCATTTCACTCTATAAATATCAATTTTTTTTTAAAATAACCTCTTCAACACAAACAGAATTTTTGATATCGGATACCATTTTTCATTGGTACCCCTTTCACCCTATAAATACCAAATTTTTGAGAAAAATATTCCTAAGGCCATCAACTCAAAATAATAACCTTTCAAACACAAAACGACTTTCTTTAATCGGAAAATTTTTTTTTTATTTTTACCCCATTTCATCCTTTAAATTTGAATTTAAAAAAAAAAAATAATACGTGAAGCCATTTTCTAAGAATAACATTTCAAACGCAGGTAGAGATTTTTTTAATCGAATTCGTCTTTTCCATTTTACCCTATAAAATGATTTTTTTATTTGAATAGTTATTCTGCTTTTCGTGGGGGAGTAGGATGCCAGACGTCCCGCCAGGAGGCGCGGGACTGTCCCGCAAAACGACATTTGTCCGCAAGTGTGCCGTCAATATATTCTTAAATCGGACTATTTTTGTTATTTTTACCCCATTTCACCCTACAAATCGAAAATTAAAAAAAAACCCTTGAAGCCATTTCCTAAGAATAACCTTTGAAACGCAAGTTGAGTTTTTTAATCGCATGCGTTTTTTTCATTTTATTCCATTTCACCCTACAAAGTAAATTTTTCAAATATTTTTATAGTTATTCTGCTATTCAGAGCGGAGACGAAACCAACAAATCAAAGATTATTAAAATCAGTCCAGCGGTTCTTGAGTTATAAGTGTTGTAATGAATTTGTAAATAATTTGACTGCAGCAACATTTATCGAATCCCATACAAATCATATGGAAAATGCGCGAAAATTATCAACATAACTTGAATGTGAATCTTGAAGATCTGAAAGCGCAAAATCGTCCAGTTGATATCGAAACTTTAACTCAAATTATAAAGAAAGCTGTACCACTTAGCAAACAATCGAGAGTTAAATCCGCTTTTAAACAAAAGTGGTTTGATTCAGAATGCTTGAAAGCCAGAAATAAATCTTTTAAATTTTTAAATCTTTTGAGAACAAACAACCTCAGTATATGCAAAGCCCTCTACAGCGAAGCCATCAAGGATTACAAACGGCTATGTTATGTAAAGAAAGCAACATTTGAACAAGAAAACATTACGGTGATAAATAATACCAGATCTTCAGCTGAGTTTTGGAAAGCTGTTAAATATGTAAATGGACGCACTAACAACATCGCCCTTTCATTGAAGGCTCCACTACTGAGAACCCACTTTAATAGCCTCCTTAACTCCCCACTAACATCGCCTCTATTTCTGTATGCAGCGCCTATGTTTCTAGATGACAAATTGGATGCCCCATTTACATTTCAAGATATTCAGGAAGCTATAAGCAATTCAAAAAAAAATAAAGCCCCAGGAAATGATAGAATCCCATTTGAATTCTATAAAAACTCTACAAGCGAGTTTATAAAACTACTAACAGTAGAATTCAACCGGATCTTCAACACTGCTCAAGTTCCTGATAATTTCAAAAAATCTATAATTTTTCCGCTACACAAAAAGGGTGACTGCAAAGATCCAATAAACTACAGGGGTATTTCGTTTCTAAACACTTCAGCCAAGTTGTTTGCTGCTCTAATATACAAAAGGCTCAGTGAATGGGTGAAAGAAAAAAACATTCTTACGGAATTCCAAGCTGGGTTTAGAAAGGGTTATTCCACGGTCGACCAAATATTTGCACTTACCAACATCGCTGCTACATATAAAGATAAACACAAGAAATTATATGCCTTTTTTGTCGATTTTCGTGCAGCATTTGACACGATATCGCGCGAAGCACTATTTTATAAATTGTTCAAAATTGGTGTATCAACCAAGATTATCAGTATTTTGAGAGCACTGTATGAGAGCAACGTTGCACTTGTTTGGGATGGAGATCTTATATCTGAAGAATTCGAGACCTCAATGGGAGTTAAACAGGAGTGCATACTCAGCGCATTACTTTTCGTATTATATATTAATGACATAACTGAGGCGGTACAAGGTGGGATAAATTGCTACGGAGTAACAATTCCAGCTTTGATGTATGCGGATGACATCGTTTTCTTGAGTGATTCTGTGGACGGTCTTCAACGTATGATTAACAGGCTCGACGTGTACTGTCGAAGTTGGAATCTAACAGTCAACCTGCAGAAATCCAAAATTATGGTGTTTAGAGATGGAGGTGGCCGCTACTCCCGTTTGGAAAAGTGGAAGTACAATGGTGAAGACATAGAGATCGTACGCAAGTACAAATATCTTGGTATGTTAGTAACAGCGAATTTAAATATAAAAATACATCTTGAGGAAAAATTAGCAGATGCTAAGCGAGCTATTTCATCGATATGGGAGCGTTGCATTAATAATAATTACATATCACATTCTGCGAAACAAATGGTATTTCGATCAACTGCTGCAACAATCCTACTTTACGGAGCGCAGGTATGGGGTTGTAGATCCTATGAATCTGTGGAAAAGTTCCTTCGATATTTTTTGAAAAGGATGTTCCGATTGCCAAAAAATACTCCTAATTATATGTTATATATTGAAACTGGTACTCCACCTTTGTTCTTGCATACCTTGGGAATACACTTTAATTATATTATAAAAGTATTGGAGATGGATGAAACGAGAATACCAAATATAATACTGAGAAATATTATTAGAACGAGCGGAAGTATTTGTAATGAATGGAAGGAAATTGCAGCAGACTGTGGAATTGATCTAGTTATACAGACAAATGAAGAACCTTCTTCTTTAAGAGAGAATTTTAATTTGATGTTAGAGAAGTTCTGTCAGACTTTATATGAAAGATATACTGAAGATGCCCGAGCCTCACTTTTTAGGAATTATTATAGTAAATTGAACTATCATCTTAATGAAAAGACATACTTCCTTAACTGCTACTCTGTGGACAAAATCAGTACGATCTTTAGATTGAGAGGTGAAATAGTAAATTTAAATTTTATTCCTCACCGCACTGACCTACCAACACTCTGCGAACTTTGCAATATGAGAACGAGGGAAGATATATTCCATTTCCTTGCAGTCTGCCCAATTTTGAAGGAACTTCGTGTTATGATGTTTTCAAAAAATATTTTAGATGAAGGAGAAACATTAAGCATTTTAAATGGTGAAAAAGGATGGGATGTTTTATACAACTTTACAATAGCTGCACTTAGATACAGAAAGTGGATTTTAGAGGGAGATTTTTAATAATTTTTTAATATTAAATGAATTTTTGCTTGTAAATAAATTCAGAATTTAATAATATTATCAGCCTGGTAGACGGCCTTAGGCCAAACCAATTAGGCTTAGTTTAACTAAACATTGTTAATTATTTATCTGAAATAAAAGTCTTTTTTAACTAACTAACTAACTAACTCATATGGAAAATTGAAAACTTTGATGAGGCAAATCTGAACTTTAATGAAATCAAATTTCCACAGACGTTATTGTTCACCAAATTGAAAGTATTGCACCTGTCTGGAAGGTACTTTTTTGTTTTAATACGTCTTATTTATTATGTCTTCTGACCCGACGCTCGGTGACGGACACCCTACACTCCGTTGGGCATCTTTTACATAAATTAGTTTGCTGAATACGAGTGACTTTTTGAATAATGACGAATAATGACGAATTTTTGTATGAACACATTTTTTTTACTTATTTTCTTCTAATTTTTTAAGAATTTCCGCCTAAAATGGAGGAAATAGACCCCCCGATAAGGTTTTTGAATGAACGCAACGAATTTATAATCAACTTGGAGAAATTCAAGTTGAAACTTTACATAATAGTGAGGTTTTCGGGAATTAAGTGGATCAGGTCAGGCGAAACTAACAACTCACCAAAGACTGGTCGAAGAGAAATCAATTATCCTTTTATAAAATATTAAAATGCCTGATTCCATGGGGAGAAGTCTGTACCCGAAATCCCCAGCCCCATTGTTCAGCCGCTGGGTGCGCTGTGTTAATAATGAAAGTGTTATGAAAAAGAAGTAAACCCATAAATACAGATGCAATATCGAGCTTTAAATGCATTAGAAAATTGGATGTCGAATAAATTATGCAAATTCTTATGTGTAAACAAGAAATGCACTAAAGAAATGAGATGTCGTTAAATAAATCATACTTTACTTAGATATCAATTTCACCAAAGCTACAAACAAAAAATGGTAGGTACATGGCTTTTGGTGAAAAGTTCATAAATTTATAGAGAGATTGCATCGATTTCATACCGACAAAAAAAAAAAATAGATACCGAATTGAAAAGTCAACGGTCTGATTGAGACTATGTGATGTAGTAAATTAATAAAAGGCATTTCTTCGATTAATTCATTTTGTGGCAACTTAACATCCGCGATGGATTTTTTTTTAATTTCAAGTTTTATGAATGGAAATTAATATGTTAATCAGTGCAGATACGTATGATGTGATATATGTATGATAAACAACAAAAGATGTTGAAATAAATCCCTGTCTGTTGGCGCACCTCAGAAGTTGCTGAATGCCAATGTAGTCGTCCGTCTGTCATATATACCTACTCGTAGTAGGTATTCACTGCCGGGGCTGACTGACGCTAAACCGAGATTTTTGGTTTTACTTGTTTTATTTTTGTATTTTATTTTTATGTAAATAAAGTTTTATTTATTAATGCACAACAACTATAGCTGGCACTGGCACATGACAAACATAAGCTGGGGAATACTTATTTTATCAACGGCAACGGTGGCATAAACTTTGTTTCCACCGTCGCATCAGTTGAATTATCTGTGATGTGCAGTAAATGTCTTTTAGTGGTGTATAAGAGAAATCACATAAATTTTAATTTTTTTTTATAAGGAATGACAATTTAATAGCAGCTTAGTTTGATGAGTTGACGTTGTCTATTATAATTTAATTGGTTTAAAAGTGTTTACTTTGTTGTCAAAATTAAAATCTAAATATAAATAAATTATTTCAAGATAAGCTATGTACATAGGTACATTACAGACCTGGATGCAACGATAAAGATATTAATCTTGGTTTTATACCTTCTTTGTCTTTCTATTCTAACAATTATAAAATTTTTAAATCTAGAACCAGGACCTTGTAATTTAGATTTTTAGATTAGATTTATAGATACATTTATTTCTTGGAAGTGAAAATACAACAATTCAAATAATCATTAAATAAATTAATAGTAGAAATAAAGTATTGGAATTTTATATTTAAAAAATAAACAGTAAGTACTAAATGCCACTCTAAGTTATACAAAGTTATCAGAAATAGTAATTTGGGTGGGGTGACCCTTATTCAAGAAAAATAAGTACATTTTGAAAATAAAAAAGTGTTAACAATTTGAAGTAATTATACAAACCCAGATATATTTAATTCATTTGCAAAGTAAAAAATATGCACGACTGGGTCGCACGAACTTGCTCTTATGCGCGATCACATTGTGGTTCTATAGTCGGAAATAAATTAGCTATGGGAGTCTATATTTTATCCATTTGCCAAAACTAAGTTTAGTTGCAGGTGGTTTTATGTGAGTATAGTGTTGCACATATCCAATATGCATAAAAGGAAATTATATTATTTAAACTGGTAAATTGTTTCAAATCAGGAAAATTAGAAAAAAATTGATTAAAATACTTTAAATCTGTTTTAACCCAACGCGATGCAGGTACACCATCTAATTTCTTATATAAATCTTAATTTATGAGAAAAAAAATTTTAAAATCGTAGGGGCGGTTTAAAAAATAATTAATTCTTTATATGTATATAAAATTACGTTAAAATTTTTGAGAAAAAAAAATTGGTATGGCAATTTTAAGTATTTGTCTTAAGTTAAAAATTGAATTTTTAAATTTTAAAATCAAAAATTATTTTTTAGAAAATTTTGCTTAGCACTTTTATTTATAAATATTTGTTAAAAGCTTCTGTATAAAAAATCAAATTTTATTCGGTTGATCAGATTTTGAGATAGTCGAAAATCAAAGAAACCGTTCCATGAGAGCTAATGTTAATAAACGTAAAATATAAAATTTAAAAATTTTAAATGGTAGATCGTACTAATTTCAACATACAAAAAAAACTTTTATCAAAATCGTAGGAGTCGTTTTTGAGAAAAAAAAATATTTTTTTTAACAGTTTTTAAACATTTGTATGGGAGGCACCGTTATTTTTGGGTATTAGAATAATTTTTGTCAAAAATCTTCTAGATAAAGTTAAAAAGCTGCTATTTACCAAATTTAATAAAAATCGACATAGTCGTTTTTGAAATATTGAGTTTTCAAAAAAAAAAATTAAAATTTTTTTTAAAAAAATCCAAAAAATAATTTTTTTGAACATTTTGGTATATAATATTATTTAGAATGTGTCAATAATCCTTCATAAAAAAATTGTTCAGAATCAATTAAACCGTTTTTGAGAACAGCGAAAATAAAAAAAATGGTTCTTTGGGAGGTACCATTAATAACCATTTATCGGAACCGTTTTTCTTATTAAACGGCAACTTATAACTATTTAAATTTATTGAGTTCTTCAAAAAAAAATTCTGTAGCGCCGATTTTGAGAAAAATAAGTTTTTCCTTTTTGGTCAAGAAATTTTGTATGACAGCTACTGTTAGTTTTGGTCCTAAAAAAAAAGAGAAAAAAGTGGGTGGGGGGAATGTCCAAAAAACGCTATAGGTACCAAGTTTAAAGAAAATTGACGCATCCGATTAGGCTGTAGTCGAACAGACAGACAGACAGATAGACGGAAGTTTTTGCGAGACCCACTTTTTTCGTCTTCGCTATCATCGTCATGTCAAGTTTGATTAAAATCTCGAGTTCGATTTTTTGTACGAATTCATAACTTGATATCGACGTAAAGCCCAGCTGTGAACTTCTTATTATCTAAGTTATTAAAGATATCGGTGAAAAATTTCAGAAGAGCATCTTCCGTCGGGTTTTTTTTTTTGCTTGAAACCGAATTGCAGGCGATTTAAAAATTGTTTTTTATTAAGTCCTTTTTAATACTTTTTATCGAAAATTTTGCTTAGTGAAGAAAGAATTGAAATGGGTCTGTAAATGCTCACTTCTTTGTCTGAAGCTTTTTTAAAGATTGGAACAATATCAGCACATTTTAATGCTTCAGGAAATATCCCTTATAAGATGCTTCTATTAAATATAAAGGCTAAAACATCTACTATGAAACAAGCAATATTTTTAAGCACCTTTGATGAAATTCCATCAGGTCGACAAGATTTCGAATTTCGAAGACTGCCAATACATTTAAGCAGCTTTAAACCAGTTATTGGTTCAAAGAAAAACGAATTTTGGGCCAAAGGATCACCACAAATAGTAGCAAATCTGCGAGAAGTACATGTAGAAGAAAAAGAAGACTGTAAGGTGTTTATTAAATTCACAAAGTAATCAAGAAATGCACTAGCAATACTGTTTTTATCAGATACCACATTTTCATCAATTCTGATGGTAATATCGTAGGTTTGTTTAGGATACTGTTTACTTATTTCCCCCCCTTTAGCCAGATCAAATTGGATGCCATATTAAAGATTTCTAAGTAATGTAAGAAACATTTTTTCGTGTCTTCTTTTTAAATTCTGGTTAAGTGGATGTTTTTTACACATTTGGTTCTCAATTTATTTTTCACATAAATTTTTCTTAAAATATAATTGCTTATCCAAGGTTTACATTTACAACTGTGTGCGCAGAAATGAAGGGGACGTACAGTTTTCTGACATGAGATACTCTTGAAGTATTGCTCAATTCCTCGAACCCTTGCAACAAAAAAAATGTGTCTGTTTTTATGTGACAAAGGCTGGAATTCGATTCCCATAGACCTTCGGCGTGAAAGTCCTACGGTCTAACCATTACTTGCCAAATAATTGGTACTGATGTACAGGATGAAAACGAAGTATATGATAAGAGTGAGATCTTTTAGTGAATGCCCCAGGCTATAGCTCAGCCAAGAAGAGCATCCTTTGAAATATTCTTTTTCGACAAAGTCACTAGAGAACATCCTTAAACTCAATTCGAATTCATGATGGTGTTTGATAGAGGCAACCCATAATTATAGATGTATATCCTTCCTTTACATCTTTTTTAATCTTCTTACCTTGATACCGTATAGGGAGCGCAATGGATCCATTAAGATCCAAGTGGGATAATTCGGCTTACCCTATCATCACCCGTTTTTTTTTGTACCTTTTAACCTACAACCTAAGCTAGAAAATATCTACTTTTGTTTCGTCTGTCAGCCCCAAAAATGTAATATAAAAATAAACACCTTGTCCTTCATTTTTATATCTCAATAAAAATTCAATATACATAATATGTAAATTGTACATACATTTATACCAGAACCCCACTCAACAATATAGTAACCTCTCTGCTTTTTTTTAAAAACAAACAATCTCCTTTTGAATAAAGAAAGAAAAACCTAAAATCCCAACTTGACTTATGGATACCCAACCCATTTGAATAAACCTTCGCCAATATTTGGCCGTTAGTCAAACAAAATTTTCAATTTCAAAATAAGTTTTTTTTTTCACTTTTATTAAAATGTGTTCTAAAATTAAAGCTGAAAGTTTACTTTTAATCAGGAATTTCTTTTTTTAAAATGATATTTAAAAAGGTAAGAAAATATATTTTGTTGGTATGTCCCAAATCGGAGACATACATTTCCCTACGTATCTAAAATTTTGCATCAGATATTCTGCCTCATGATGATGGTATGAACCTGTAAACCTCTAACTTAACCACAGCCGCCGGCCGACGGCACACGCCCACGTGTCATACGAGCTCCTGATTTTCCATCAAGCAACATTGAACCCAAACTCAAAAGTGATGTCCTTGAGAAAAGGAATTTTAATTTAAAAGTAATATGACCAAAAAAACAACTCATACCGCTGGATTGTCTGTTCTTTGGATACAACCCAATTCAATCAACTCTAAAAGAGCGTTCGCTTTTGCTCTACCAATTGAGTCCAAAATATTTATAATTCAATCTCGTTGAGGATTTTCGGTCTTTTGATATTTTATTTATGTTCAGTTTTAAGGCTGTTGTAATTCTGGTTGATATGTAAGAAGAAAATATTTTTGCAGATTTTAAAAACAAGGCCACACAGTAAATAGATTTCTTAAAACCCATTGTCATTCAATGTCGTGTCTCGTGTACAACTTAAAAGCAAGAAACTAACTATGCCTTCAACCAGGCCAGTCGCCATTGGATGTATATGTATACTATAGGATTAAAAGTTTTAATTAAGAAAGTAATTGGCATTTGTGAAAACTGTGATTTCTTAAATTGGTATGAAATAAAATGCAAAAAGAAAATCTAATAAATTAGAAGTGTCTCGTTTATCGGGAGAGAAATGTACAACTTTTCCAGGAAGTTGATTCATTAGATGTGACTTCAATGACGACTGAGACTAACAAGACGACAACGGACGCAACGACAGTGACAATAGTTAATAAAGATCCATTAACAAGTTCTAAATTGAATTGACTTAATAACATTCGAGGATATTTTCAGTGAATGAAACTTACAATTACACTTGTATTAAGAACTACATAAATACATATACATATATGTATGTACGTACACACATTTGTTTGAAGGGTGTTTATTTATTTATTTAGCTTAATAAAGAGTTTTCCAATAACAGGTGTTATTTTGATATTCAAAGAAAAATGGCATTTTTTGAGATAAATGATCGGATGTTTATTTCATTGTAAAGAGGAAGGTATGCCGTTAATAATGGAACACAACATCAGCCAAATGGCCGCCACGACCACGCTTACAGGACCATATCCTTTTCATGAAATTTTCCATAACCAAATCGCAAAGTGGCTGCCCTATGTCCTCGATAGCCTCACGAATTCCATCTTTGAGATCTTGAATCGACGCTGGGCTGTTGGCGTAGACCTTATCTTTCACGTGGCCTCAAAGGAAGAAGTCGCAAGGTGTTAAATCACAAGATCTCGGTGGCCAATTGTGATCACCTCTTCGAGAGATAACACGGTCCGGAAACTTTTCCCGTAAAAGATCGATGGTTTCATTGCTTGTGTGGCACGTAGCGCCGTCTTGTTGAAAGTAAACGTTGTCCAGATCAATACCATCCAATTCCGGCCATAAAAAATCATTAATCATCTCTCGATAGCGCAATCCATTGACCGTAACTGTTGCTCCAGCCTCATTTTCGAAAAAGTAATGTCCAATGACCCCGCCGGACCATAAACCGCACCAAACAGTCACGCGTTGAGGATGGAGAGGCTTTTCAACAATAACTCTTGGGTTTTCCGAGCCCCAGATGCGACAGTTTTGCTTGTTGACGTAGCCTCCGAGGTGGAAATGGGCCTCATCAGTCAAAATGATTTTTCGATGAAATTCCGGATCATTTTCATGCATTTCAAGGACCCAATCAGCAAAGACACGACGTTGTTGATGATCAGCCGGCTTGAGGTCTTGTGTTAACTGAACTTTATAAGCCTTAAGACCCAAGTCTTTATGCAAAATACGGTGTAATGACGTTTGTGGAATGCCTAATTCCAAAGAACGACGAGGAACGGACAAACCTGGGTTTTCTTCAACACTTTGGGCTACAACAGCAATATTCTCAGTTGTTCTTGAGCGACGTGCACGGGTTTTATTCTTCACATCACTAACTTGTCCCAACAGCTCGAATTTGTCCACCAATTTCTGTATTGCGGTCCGACAAGGTGCTTCACGACGACCCAAAAATGTTTTAGTTTTACGAACCGTCTCTGCCAATTTTCACCATTTTTAATGTGAATTTTAATAATTTCATTGCGTTGTTGAAGCGTGTATCGCTCCATTTTTGTTAATGGCGTAGTTTCTACTTGTCAAATGTCAAAAAATGACAGCTTCAAAAGTGACAGCTACCGAAATAGCGGGCTATTCAAAATAACACCTCTTATTGGAAAACCCTATACAAGCGAAATTATTGTTCTTAAAACTAAACTTAATTCTATGGTGGGTTTTTCGTTGTTTTTTTTTTTTTTTTAATTTTTATTTAATTTTTTTGATTTGGGCCTGAAGGCCCACCCACCAGTTTTTTAAAGAAAAAACTAAAAAAGAAATCTTAAACTAATAAGTGAGGAAAAGACAGGGGGTAGAGAGAGCTTCTGCGTGAGGAAGAATAGATATGGAAGTGATTTTTTTAGGAGTTGTAGAGAGAGTTTCTGAGAGAGGATATACTGATGTGAAAGTCAAGGGTGTACTGTGAAGTATTTGCCAAACGCAACATTCTTGAAATCGGTTCAAAGAAGCCGTAGTTTGTACGGTGGTGAGGTGGGCGGAAGAGTGGAGCGGATCTGAGGTTTCGTGGATTAGTATGGATCGGTATCATTTCCAACAGAATAGGTGAATCGATTGTCCCCATTAAGAGTTGGTGCACGAAGATTATATCAGCGACTTCTCTACGTTTTTTAAGAGTTTGTAAGTTTATCAATTTTAATCGATCCTCATAGGGGGGCAAGATGATATTGTCGGACCACGGAAGGCCGCGGAGGGCAAAACGAAGAAATCGTGACGTAAGGGTTCGAGAATTCTTTAGAACAACGTTTTATGAAGCCGATAGAAGAATTGGCCTTGTTAATTATTTGATCGAAATGAGAGCATAAGTTAAGCTCACTGTCACAAACAATCCCAAGGTCTCGAATGAAACAAACAATGGTAATGGCTTCATTACAAAAGAAGTAAGTTCTGGGGCGTGAGGGTAACAGTTTACGGGAGAAGGTTATAGATTGACATTTAGCAATGTTGAGATCTAAAAAATTCTTATCGCACCAAGCTTGGAATAACTTTAGGTCGTTTTGGAGTAAGCGAATGTCAGCGAGGGTAGAAATGACCATAATGATTTTCATATCATCAGCGTAAATAGACAGATATGAGTCAATAATTATACTTTCAACATCGTTTATTGTTAGGACAAAGAGAAGAGGGCCCAAATGACTGCCTTGAGGGACGCCTGAATGGGATCAGAGATTGAGAATCTGAAGAGAATCCTGTATCGCCGTTGTTCTAGGTATGATCTCAACCATGAAATGAAAAAAGGAGGGAATCCAAGGGCATTGAGTTTAAGGTATATAGTCTGATGACAAATTTTATCAAAAGCTTTACTAAAATCTGTGGTTATGACATCAACTTCTTTGCCTTTCTCTAATGCATTGTTGTTCCATAATATGCTTAAGTTATAAATGAGCTTTGACCAATTATTCGTATCATTAATTTATATCCATACAAGCAGGGAGTATAGTTAAGAAAATAAATCGAAAACGTTAAGGATTTAGTATGAGCATTAGGGTGGTCGTTAAATTTTTGTTTTGATTTGTTTTGATTGGATGGCCTTAAATCGGTTTCAAATGGAGAACAAATAATTTTACAAGTAACAGAGACATAGGACCATCTGGTTTTTAGTATTAAGCTAGAAAAAAATCTCTTATAGTAACAAAAAATAATAAATACCTAAAATATATAAAATAAATAAAATAAAATAAAATAAAATAAAATAAAATAAAATAAAATAAAATAAAATAAAATAAAATAAAATAAAATAAAATAAAATAAATTAAATTAAAATAAATTCAATAAAATAAAATAATCAATTGAATTTTTTTTTCAGATTTTTATTTTCATCCTATCGATAGCGGTTAATTTCAAATACTATTTTGATAAATTATTCGCATAAGATGCGACAAAAAGCAACGGCATGTAGATATGGATGAGACATTAGACATATGTAAATGCCGTAAATGTTGAAACAAAAAAATCTAGACGGAAATTTTTTGCTTTAAAATTCCACAATTTGTCCTCCAAGAAACTATGGCAAAATATTACAATATAACTTGGTATCCCGAAGCAAAAGAAGAACATTGAAGATGATTGCTATGTAAATGGGCTCAACAAACAGTTGGTGAGTTCTGTTTCTAACATACACGCTGGTATTGAATTTTACAGAAATTTTAATATGTAGAAGCGATGATTTTCCTTCAAACTTTAGTTTAAGAAGAGTTTTTGAAGTAAAGGTCTACAAAGCTATAAAAGATATTAAATTGGAAGCTATTGGACTAGACGCGCGCCGCTAAACACCTCAGTATAAGAGCTCTCATAAGAAAATATTTGTTTGTTTTCGCCGCTCTGCTCAACTCTCGTCATAGAACTCAGGCAGTTCTTTCGATCTCTAAGCGTGGTGTGCCTCAGCGATCAATACTAGGTCCTCTTTTATTCACTTTGTTCAACAACGACTTCCAATCGA
The DNA here is from genome assembly GCA_932273885.2 of Leucozona laternaria. Taxonomy (NCBI): domain Eukaryota; kingdom Metazoa; phylum Arthropoda; class Insecta; order Diptera; family Syrphidae; genus Leucozona; species Leucozona laternaria. Next base: position 85,666,834 of record OW026368.1, on the reverse strand, counting down.
TGCTCAAGCATTGCAAAATTCATATGTATGCAGGCAGACGATGTACAAATCCACTTGAGCTATCGAATTGGTATGGTTGAGATGCAACAGCCAATGTAACCGCTGTGCGATTTTAATCGCATTTTGTGACCTTTTTTTGCATCTGTGCGACTAAACGACGACTTTTTGAAAAGTGCGACCTTTGAATAAGTACCTACAGATTTCCCAAACTGAACCATTTGAATTGAAATAGAAAGAGAAACAACATTTCAATCGACTTTTATTTAATACATCGATGTAGAAGATGAAACGCTTTCAATGTAGTTAAAGCATTAAATCAAAGCAAGATTTTACTTTTTTTAATTTTATTATAGTGAACCAGATAAAGTAATTCAGCAATACAAGAATCTTGAGCTCAAAGCGATATTAATGACATAGAACAATTTTGGTATAAGATAGTTACCTTACAAAATGGTTTAGGTGGTTACCCATTTTCCCTTTTGATCTTTACCAATTTGTTGCCAACATTTTAATTTTAGGGCAAAGCGGCGCTTTTGCTGAAAGAGTATTCTCTAAATTAACGTTAAGAAGAAATAGATTTACAACTAATCGATTAAAAAAGTTAAACGTGTTCAAATATGTTGGTTTCCATATATCTGCTAAGAAAATGTGATAAAATACAAGTGATTGGATACCTGATAGCGCTCTTATAAAAAAAAAAATACAGATGCAATTTAAAAAAAAATTGTGTGAGCGCCGGGACTCACGGTTAATAAGTGTAAACATCAACGTGCGCGGATCCAAAACGTACTTGTTTTTGCTTGAAGGGGATCTTAAGATTTTTTTCACTGAACGCACCCATCCTAGTATGCAGATCGTAACGTTGCACATCGTAACGTTGCACGACATAACGTTGCACACGAACGTTCACGTTTTGTTTTCACTCTACCGCCAGCATACATAGATGTTTACACATCAAAAAATATAAAATGTTATTAATACAAAAGTCGTGTAGAACAATAGTATTTCATCCAAAAATGTTTACTATATACTATATCAACATTAGGCTCTGTTACAATGTGGTGCTTGTTTTACACCCATCTTCGAACTTGGCATATAATTTAGGTAATAAGGAGTAGGCATACAAAAAAAATAAATTTTCGAAAACAAGCTTGCAGGATTTGCAGGAGTTAGTAATAAGCAACCGATACACAAAAACAACAATTTTTAATATTTTTTTTGATGTGTAAACATCTATGCTCGCGGTAGAGTGGAAAAAAAAACGTGAACTTTTCTGTGCAACGTTCCGTCGTGCAAATTACATTGTAGCACGTTACGTTACGAAATATGCTTAGACCCGACCGAAACAAATTATTGATGTCTAAACATCTATGCTCGCGGTAGAGTGGACAAAAAAAACGTGAACTTTTCTGTGCAACGTTCCGTCGTGAAAATTACATTGTAGCACGTTACGTTACGAAATATGCTTAGACCCGACCGAAACAAATTATTGATGTGTAAACATCTATGCTGGCGGTAGAGTGAAAAAAAACGTGAACGTTCGTGTGCAACGTTACGTCATGCACTTTATGTTGTAGCACGTTACGTTACGAAATCTGATTTTCCCCGACCAAAACAAATTGATTTTAACGCGACCGACAATTAGATTATACTTTATCGTGACCACTCATCTATATTGTTTTTGCCAACGACGAAATCAAATTGTTTTTAGCGCGATCGACGATTTGATCATTTTAACCCTTATATTTTTATATTTTTTTCTTTAATTTTTAATTATTCCCCGAACAAAATGGACGCGACACTAGTAATTAAAAAGAAAACAAAATCAAAACAAAAATAATAATAGTCAGCTCTAGGGATTGACAATTGACTGTAGGTATGGTAGATCAATGGCTGTAGGTATGGTAGGATATCGGGTGCGTTCAGTGATACAAATCTGAACTTAAATTCTACGTTTTTCATTATACTGCTTTTAAACGATGCAATTTCTTCTTGCAATTTGTAGGCTGTTATATACAAAATAGCTGAGGTTGAACAAATTGCAGAGTTATCGGCTACCTTTGTACTTGCACAAAGTTAACATTCATTAAAAATCACAGTGTCCAATTCCATAGGCGATTGATGGTGTCAATCGATTGAAACTGCGATTTTAGTGATTTCCACTGACAACAACTGCAACTAAATATTCTAAAAACTCAAGATATATAATTCGCCGGCTATCTCATAGTGACATTCATTTGAGGTTCGTTCAGTATAAAATTAAGACTGAACTTTTTGTAAGTTTTACTCGATGGAAAGATGGAGTTTCATAAGGGTTGCAAGTTCGTTGACAGTTCTAACTGGATATTTTAATTCGGCCCCTGTCAGTCAAACAATTAAGTTCCTTTGGAATTTGGGTACGGTGTCATTTAATTGAAACCACGATTTTAGTGCTCTCCGCTGACAGTTGTTGTTTGTCGATGCTCAGAGAGTGATTACCATAAACAATAACCATGTGTAATGTGAAGTCATCTTAAAGTTGAGAGTGAACTACGAAGCAGGACCTTTCAGTACCGAACCTTCACCGTTCGTTGGACACTTCACCACCAGCCTTTTAGTGCTTGGAAATTTCGTTACAGCGGTTCCCCCACTGGGTATTTCGCTGCCGTTCTTTCAACACTTAGCTTTTTAAGCACTGCCTACAGATAGGTAATGTAGTGTTAATTATTCAATATGTTTCTTTTGATGACGTTCAGTAACAAAAATTAGGCACTTGGACAAACGTTGATGTTTACACATATTTAACCGTGAGTCCCGGCACTCACATATTTTTTTTTCAACTATGTAAATATTATTTCTAAAAATAAAAAAAAAAGTCTATACGTCCTTCTTACAGTTTTTTTAGATATATGCAAAGTTTTAAGATTTTTCGTGAACTTTTACTTTTTACTTAACTGCTCCAAGACATACTTATTATCGTTATTCAATTTCAATCAAATAATCAAAAAAAAAAATGTATGCTCTTTGCTCAATTTGTAATTCAAAAATTGTCGAAATAAGGGGCACCTACCTAATCTTTTTTAGAAAAAATCCTCCCGCAATTTTTATAGTTTCTAAAGTATTAACGTTTTGCTTTTAATTAAAAAAAAATTTTTAAAAGATGTCTTGAAGTGTTTTTACTGAACAAATATTTCTTATAAGGTTGCGCGTCTTTTTGGAAAAAAGTGCGATTGTTTTTTAAATCTTTTGCTTTGCGACCTTTTTTTTTTGAGTGCGACTTTTTTGCGACCTTTTCAAAATTTTCATCGGTAACCCTGGCAGCAGCCAGAATAAATGAAGATCTGAAATTTGAAATGTAATTCAAATAAGTGCCAGGCAATTGTTATTAATAACACCGCTCTTGATATTTCATATCAGCCAAGTATTGGAACTTGATGGAACAACGTTAAGCTACTTTAATACAGTAAAAAATCTTGGGGTTATTTTCAAACAAACGTTATGGTTGGATAACTATTTGGCATGTGCTGTTGGTTGAATTTCTGGAAACTATCTGCCAGTTTCAACGAAATGACTATTGCCATAATTCTTGTCCTTCCAACTCTTTTCTCATGGAAGCCCAATTTTCTGCTGCTTGGACAATTCTAGTAAACGCAAACTTCAAGTATAGTTTAACAACATTACTAGTTTTATGTATGGCTTGAATCGTTTCGATCATGTTTCTGTACAGACAGGGCAGGTCAGGTAGTGCATTCAATATGCTTTTTATAAAAAAAAATCATTACAACATTTTTTCCACTTTCTTTAAATTTTAAGTTTTAAACAATTTTTGAAAACTATTTACTCTCTTAAACAACTTGATTTATAGACGGAATCAAAGAATTTATTTCTGGCATAACAAAAAATTGTCACATGTAATGTTAGGAATTTCTTTCACATTAATGTCTGAGTAAAGTTGTGTTTACTTATACTCGACAGTTAAATTATCCGCAAATTAATTTCTGTCAGTAACAAACTTTGCGTTTCACAAATATCGAAATAATAAATTTATGTGTCACTTGGCTATTCATATGAACTAAGTAAATTCGCAATGAATTAATTAATCACAACAAAACATCTATAAAACGTTTTATCTTCAATCCGTTGTATTTAAGAGCCACAATTTGCCCCAATTTAAACGAACCCACATAATGGTGCTTCTCTTTAACATGCCAAGACCTACATAGATTATTTATGTTCGCAAATGTTTCAATTCCATTGCCTTGAATTTTGTATCTAACACGCTAATGACACCTATATAAGTGTATTCATAGACTAAATAATTGACGTTTATCGTAAGTTTAGTGATTTTGTTTGTGGTTAACCTTGAAGTAGTGATTGGTGGTTTACTTGTTGACTGTTGAGCCTTTGTTATGTAAATTGATAAGAAGAAACGTTTTATTTCATTTTGTTGCTTACTGACTATACTAACTCTGCACTAAGTGATGGGCAATTGTGTACACAACGTTTGTGTTGGAATATCTTAGGTCGCTCTCGCTAGTTGTAGCCTGCTTTCAGCTCAAAATCTGACAGTGTATAGAAAAGAATCTTGAAGCTCAAAAATCTGACAGTGTTTAGAAAAGAATCAATTAAGAAGAAACTAACGACTCTTTCAGTACTGTAATTGAAAGAAATTAACTTCATCATGGAAAATGCTTCACTTAAACTCAAATTGAAAATAAATCAGAGCTCTTGTGGTATCATATTTCTTATTTCTAGATCTAGGTTTAGACCACAATCTTGACAGTGAGAAACACTCCTTTACCATAAATGGTATATTTATGTACCTATAGAAAAAGATTTACGTATTATTTGCCGAATTTCAATAAATCAAAATCGATATTTAATTAGGGCGTGACCATTTTTGTTAACAACAACAATACCACCACCACACCTTCTCATTTAAAGTAATCCCATTAAACAATTAAGTAATGACCCGTAAGTTGGTCTGTTTTATTGTTTTTGATCTACCTACATATGTAATTGGCACAAGTAAGCTAATTTTCTTAAATCTACTATGATATTATGGAGAATCTACACTCATAAATTCTATACCCTTTCCTGCTCCAATAATTTTGGTTTATTGAACCGTTAAGGAAAAAGACAATAAATCTTCGTAACGCCCGAAAAAATATGAATTTCTTTTTTAAAGGAATGCACGAAATGCATAAAAGGAGTGGCATTCGAATCTATATGGCACAAAACAAGAAAAAAATATATCAATTCATCGCAATTATATCAACACAAAATCGATTTACTATTTTTTTTTTTTTTTTTTTTTGTAAGTGCAGGAGCGTATATTGGTTGGAGTGAGAGGAGAGGCAAGGGCATGTGCTAATTATTTCTTTCAAATGGTTTTTACTGTTGTAATTGTGGTTTAACCTAGTTAACAGTTCATGTGCGAAGATAAAATTAAAATCTTCTACCTATCTGGCCTCCGGGATTTTAGCACCCCATATGTGGGATATTCGCATAAAATGTATGTCCATCTAAAAGGTCAGTAATTACTTAGTCAGAAAAAGTCAACTAGTTTCAGAAATTGCTCAGCCATGGAACATTGTTTGTTCAATGGTAAAATTTTTGTAAGGTAATCCATCAGCGATTCTAAGCACTTCAATTGTGGGATATTCCGAAAAGAAATATGCCATCTGTGCTAATTATTTCTTAGAAATGGGTTTTATTGTTATAATTGTGGTTTAACCTAGTTAACAGTTCATGTGCAAAGACAAAATTAAAATCTTCTATCTATCTGGCCTCCGGGATTTTAGCACCCCATATGTGGGATATTCGCATAAAATGTATGTCCATCTAAAAGGTCAGTAATTACTTAGTCAGAAAAAGTCAACTAGTTTCAGAAATTTCTCAGCCATGGAACATTGTTTGTTCAATGGTAAAATTTTCGCAAGGTAATCCATCAGCGATTTTAAGCACTTCATTTGTGGGATATTCCGAAAAGAAATATGCCATCTGTGCTAATTATTTCTTAGAAATGGGTTTTAGTGTTGTAATTTTGGTTTAACCTAGTTAACAGTTCATGTGCGAAGATAAAATTAAAATCTTCTACCTATCTGGCCTCCGGGATTTTAGCACCCCATATGTGGGATATTCGCATAAAATGTATGTCCATCTAAAAGGTCAGTAATTACTTAGTCAGAAAAGGTCAACTAATTAGTTTCAGAAATTGATCAGCCATGGAACATTGTTTGTTCAATGGTAAAATTTTTGTAAGGTAATCCATCAGCGATTCTAAGCACTTCAATTGTGGGATATTCGAAAAAGAAATATGCCATCTGAAAGGTCAGTAAATCCTCATTAAAGTGCAACTAGTGTCAGAAATTGGCCAAGGTCGTATATATTGTGGCCTTGAACAAAACTTTAAAAATTAATTAAAAAAGGTGTCATAATTTGTTTGTGTTTGCGAATATCCCAGACATGGGGTTCTAAGATCCCAGAACCCCGTACCTGGCTATTCCATTGGTGAATTTGTGTCGAGCCAGGACTAGGTGAATGAACTTACTATCATTAGCCTCTCAATCGATTTTTTCAGCATTCATTTAGAAATGTAAACTTTTTTCCAAGAAATCTAATTGAATATCAAGTCTTGAAAATGTCTGAAAGTACTTTTCCGGTACATTTGCATCACATCATGCATAGAGCAGACAGAAACATAACATAATGAGAAATTGGATACATGATTTCAATGTTGAGAGAATACATCTTATTTTTAATACATTATGCACTTCAACCACCACTCCCAAGGCAAGAAAGAAAGATATGTACTAATTTTTGATGCAAATTATATATATTCTTCATCATATATTCTTTTATCTGCTGAAGTCGGTTTGTGATATCTATAGCCTTTTGTCGAGGCGCTCTTGTCGATTTAATTGCCAACATTATTAGATGAATGAAGTCTACCTACAATCAGCATGTTGCGTGTACAAAGAAATATAGCCAAGTCTGGAATTCGAAGTGAAAGTACTCGTAATAGAGATAAAAGAAGTAAGTATGAAAGCTTTTAGAAGCGATTAGATACAGTCAACCTCAAAATCTTGCTTGTATCCAGTGACTTTATTACAGGACATCGGTTAAGATCAAAATTTTCAACCAAAACTAACCCGAACTTTGACGAATAGTGCCGCAAAATTTTGATTAAAGTTTCTGCATAATGCGAGGGTTACTGATGCATAACAATCGATATAAAAAGTTGTACTTTGCATAATATAAATTACTAAAAATAAAATAAATCTGAAATTGGGCAATAAGAAATTTGATCCCGATTTCGGTTATCGATTACAAATGGAATCCAAATGTATCGATTTAATCGATTGGTTAACACTTTTGTTGTTAGTTTGTAAAGTAATTGATTCAGAAATGCTCTATTTGTTTGTGAATAAATTTCTAGAATACTGTGAACATTAAAAGTTTGATAGTTAATTAATATTTTATCAATTCATCCAGACACTATCTTCCTAAGCCATCGATCAGAAAAGATTGTGAAATCGATTTCGACTACAAACGACAATCACAATAGGTCTGTGCGTTTACTTTCCAAAACTGCAAATTTCTATTTTAATATAATATGAATTTTGACAAAAATTTGGATTAAATTAGTTAGAAATTGGAAGTTTTGGGAAGTAAAAACAAGGAGATCCATTGTAATTGCTGTTCGTTATCGAAATTTGTCGTATGTTATCGATTGAAATTTTCTGATCGATGCCTGGGAAGTATTGCTAAGATTTCTATAAACTATCAAATTTTAAATTCAATACAATAATCGAAAAAATCGTTAATCGATTAATAAATCGACAACCGCAACAGAGGCATTTACTTTTTTCCCAATTAATTTTTCTTTGTTCAAGTGTACAATAGTGATTTTCTATTAAATGATGATTATTTATGATAAAGGTTAAAATCCCTAAACACTTTCTTTTGGACATGACTGTATACTTTCAAAAAATTACAACGTGGCCGTTAGAGAGGAAAAGGACATATGTATCTCAGAAAGAAAAACATAGTTGTATTAATATGTATATATATAGGGTAGGTATCTGTCCATTACTGAAAATCCTTTTGATTTATTAGAGTACCTAAGCTTAAGGCTTGCAGTTAAAGTTGAATGAACAATGTTTCTTTGAAATCATTTGTTGAGCTTTAGAGCATTGTTGCCGGTTTAGGGGTTTTCCCTGTAGATTTAGGGGCTTTTTTGTCGTCGGGGTAAACTGGGGGAAGACATTTTTGGGCGAAATCTGGGGGGGAATTCATCTAGAGCTAAAAGGTTGAGTATTCGTATGGGTATTGAAACAGCTGACAGTATTCTACGAGTTAGATATTCCTTACAGTCTGGAGGGCAGAATTGTACACCAACAGAAGAAATGCTGAAAACTTTCACAAGTGAGAAGTTGTATCAAACCGACGCGAAAGCCAAAACGAAGATGACGATAATGTATTAGAACTTTTTTTAAAGAAGTGAAAAAAATTTTAACTCCTTTATATTTTAATTTTCATATTTATTCATTTCTCGTGAGTTAAACCAGAGTTAGCTAACTCTAGAAGTAAATTAACCAACATTGAGCTGAGGAAGCCATTTTTGGGTGGAGAATGTATGCGGAATGACTAAACAAACTCGTTGCATAAAACATCAAAAGTATCTGTTCAGTTAATTTTGAGTTAACCCACCAACTAGGATGATCTAACTCGGGTTTAACTTTAATCGCGCACTGAAAAACTGAACCTAAGGGCTTGTTTCAGAATGTCTAATTAAAGTTCTAAATAAGCAACTAAGAACTTACATATTAGTCAATTATCAACTTGCCTTATGTTTCACAATATCTGAGTAGTATTACTTATAATTAAAGTTCGAAGTATTTTAGTGGTCCGATTAAGTGTCGATTAGAAAATTTACTTGGCAATTTAAATATTAGATATTAATTATTTTTTTTTTTTTAAGTTTTCATCACTAATGAGTCAAAACTATTTTGTCTGAAAAACTGGAACATCTTATTGACACATACATTTATTATTTCGCAAAATTGTGAAACGCTAAGTTTTTTATTGGGAGGATTTAATTTGAGGATAGTTTAAATGTCGAGTAAATAGTCAGAACTTAACTCAGACATTGTGAAGAAAACCCTAAACAAATTTTCTTTTATTACTAAGTACTTTTTTTACAAATCTTTTTTTATTGTGGTGGCTACTCAACTATTGTGAATTAATTAAATTTTAAATTAAAAACAAATTTAGGAGCTGTGAATAAAAATAAAATGTTGAAAAAAATTCGGGGGTTTTTATTGATAAAATGTGGTAATCTGGGGGGTTTCTCAATTTTTGTGGGGGAGATTTTTTTTTTCATCTGGCAACACTGCTTTAGGGGAAATAGAATTTGTTTTCTTTTATTCGTGAGCCTATCTTTTTTAGGTCTTTAATTTTCTGTGAAGTTATTATTTATATTAAATTAAATAAAATGCTTTGGCCTACTCCCGAGAACTATTTTGGCTTGATATATTTCTCGCATAATATTTTTCTCGCAAGGTATTTTTGTCGCATCATATGCATAGCATATATCTCACACTATAATTTTTTCGCATTTTTGTGAAGCAAGTCCTGCATACTGACTGTGTTTACCAACTTTATTATCAGCTTGAACTCTTTGGATATGATACACGTAAACAATCAAAAATAGTGGGCTTATTGTATTTGTGCTCTGGCCTATCGACATTACGGACTCTTTTCACTTTTTATTAAAACTTATTTAAAAAAACACAACTTTTATCTTTCTCTATTAAAAAGTATATCCCACAAAATACAAACAACACATCTTGATTAAGCGTTGTTTTTTTTTGTCTCGAAAATAAAAGATAAACCCTTTTAGTGTGTATGAAACATTATTTAAAAAATTCAGGAGTATGTAATATATGCAAAAAAAAAACACAAAACTATTCCGTCTTTGTTGTAAACTTTTATTTTAAAAAAAGTGATTTTTTGGAAAAATTTAAAAAAAATAAAACTTTGTCTTCTCTTTCAATACAAAATAGTTTGGTGCTTTGTGTGGAACTTTTAGCCTTATCTTCCTAAAATTTGGAAGCACCTTAAAGTTTAACTATATGAGTTGAGTGTTTTTTTTATTTTTTCTGTTTATAGATAAATAAAACTTTTTTATGGACTCAACTTTTATTTTTTCTCTACTTGAACAACACCATTGCAGCCACTAACACTATGCAGACTATAATTGTGTGTGCGGTTAATTGTTGTGAATAAGATAATAGATTTATTTTTTATCACACATACGTAATTATATTAACTTTGTAGTCCGGGAGGTAGCATTGCAAATTTGAAAGTGAGTTTTTGAAATCTCAAAGATGTTCGATTCTCAGAATAATTTAGATCAGATTTCCTCCGCCGATTTTTTTTATAAAAACAAACTGAGATTGAATATTTTGTAATTGGTGTTGTTTTTTTTAAAACAAATACATTTTTTATGATCGGTTGAGCTACCAAGTCGAAAAATATCCCTCCACGGTACAAATAATTGCTCATTATCATTAGTCAAAATTGCAACCCCCCATTCCAGACTATCATTTAAGTAATTGCAAACGTTTGCGTTTGAAAATGATTCAAAGCGATTGCAATAATTGCAATTAAATGAAGAGGAGTGTACTTACATAGGTAGGTACCTACTATCAAAAGGAACAAAATAAATGGTGAATCCTTAATTTCCATTGCATGCCAAGGTGAAATTATAAAAAAAAAAAAATAGCGAAAAATATAACCCAAATGCAATTGGCTGCGTTATCTCTCTCGAAGCCTTTCATGTTTTAGTTTTACTGATGGTTGAAACGTTAATAAGGTGGAGAAATAAAAAAAGAGAGATAACGCCAAAGGGAATCAGCGAGCGAAAGGTTATTTGAATTGAAAACTCGGTAGATATAAATTCGCTTCTGTATACGATTTTTGTTTGTAGGTAACATTTATTATTTAAACTAGGTTCATTAGGTAAAGTGATTTCTTTTTACTTTCCAGAAAAGAGAACATAACGATTTCGGGAAATTAATTCGCTTTTTTCAACAAAAGATGACCTTAATTCAAATTTATCACAGAACAAAAAGTTAGTAAATAATCTTTTACCTCAGGGACATTCAAAAACTAAATAAAAGTCTTAAAACAGAAAATAATGAAATTTTTCGTCTTGAACTATAGTCGAATTTTAATGGGCATTTAAAAACCATTTTTGCTTATCTAGAATGGAATGTTCAAAATCTTAAAAGCTTACATAAACCATTAATCTATAAACAGTCTATTGAACTATTTGTACCACTTTAGACAGGTGTATTGTATAGTATAGGGTAAAAATGGAATTTTGAAATTATATGGATAAGTCCCACCCTATTCGTGAAAAAGTGCATACACTTTTGATTTCTTGAATAAATATGAAAACCTCGGCTCCGGGATCTTAGCACCCCTTATGTGGGATATTCGCAAATAAATGATGCCATCTAAAAGGTCTACTATCTGAAAGGTCTTAGTGACCCCATAAATACATTAAAAAAAAATACGGCTGACAAATTACTGAAACTAGTTGGCATTTTATGGTTTCAGTAACCCCTTTCAGATGGTATACTTTTTTTGCGAATATCCCACAAATGAGGTGGTGAAAATCGCTGATAACTTTGCAAAACTTTAACCATTGATTTAAAATCGTCTATGGCTGACCAATTTCTGAAACTAGTTGACCTTTTTTAACCAATTAATGTCCTTTTAGATGGCATAGGTACTTTTTTTACGAATATCCCAAAAATGGGGTATAAAGATCCTGGAGCCGAAAAACTTCTAGTCCAACATTTTAAGAAAATCGCTTCAACAGACAAACACACAGAGAAAATGGTGGGACACTCTTTTGTGCAGTTTTATATTAGTTAATATTTATTTCCATTTGAAGTAAATATAGGTGTCTTTTTCTATTAGCCCGAAGAAATTTATAGAAAAAAAAATGTTAGGCTTACATGTTATTTGCAACGCAGAAGCAACTCCAAGCAATGGTTATTTTTAGGGCTTAGCTCTAATCCCGGTAAAATCCTACCCCTTTGTAATCGATAGATTGTATGAAAACGTCAAATTTGGTTTGGAGAGTCCAGTCGAGTCGAGTTGAGTAGAGTCGAACCGAATCCAGAAAACCCAAAATCCCAAAAACCCAAGATCCCAAAAACCCAAAATCCCAAAAACCCAAAATCCCAAAAACCCAAAATCCCAAAAACCCAAAATCCAAAAAGCAAAAAAAAAACAGAAAAACCAAAATCCCATAGTTAAAATTGAAACAGAAATTTCTTTAATTAAATAGTAAATAAATAGTTAATAGTTACTCTTCATATCATCTTCTTTGTTAAAATTTAAGAAATAAAAGAAAGAGTACTTAGAAAAACAAAACTCTGCACGACTTTACTTTTCAGTACAAAACTGGCCAGCTACTGGTCAACTAAAAAAATGGCGAATAATTTTTTGGGATTCCAATTTCGGGAAAAGTTCTTAAGGATAATGATTTTTCTGGATTTTCGGGATTTTGAGTTTTCTGAATCCCAAAAAACCCAAAGTTCCGAAGACTTTTTGTTTATGGGATTTTGGCTTTCAATATTCTGACTCCAACACTTTTTTGATGCCGACGCTAATCGCTAATCCGTTTTTTTCATTCAGTTCTCTTCGGGTTCCCAAAAAAGTACGCCTAATTTTGGTCCTCCTTTCTAAAACATGAGAAAATAGACCCCTCTTTGTATGGATTTAACCTACATTATCTAGGTTTTTGTTTCATATTTTAATACATAAAAATTGGAGCTGCATTTTAGAAGTTCCAGGATTTAAGGTTTTCCCTTCTTTATTGACCCAACTATTTACTATGCAAACACAAAAAATAATAATATCGAAATCCAAAAAAATCAATTCATCAACTGAAATTATATTTATTGTTCAATAAACCAAGACATACGTATGTATGTACATAACTGCCTACGATATTACATAGTATCATATTTATGGCATTTTGCGTATGGCCCTTTACTTCTTTCTAACTTTGCTTAAGTATGCTTCGAACGTCAAGCGACATTGTCTTCAATATCAAGACAAAAATCTTTGAGTTTAATTCTCTCTATATTTACTGAAAGTCCATTGACCTTAAAGAATACATCGATTGTCAATTTGTCTTGCATTATCGAATTTTTCTCAACGCAAAGCACGTTCCGATGCATCAAACAACAACAGTGACATAAATCACAGAGTTCAAACACTTGAATGTTTTTGTTTTGTTTTTTTTTTTTCCTTCTCTTATCTCTCCTTTTGTTGCTCCTTGGAGAGTTTTATTTACTCGTCGTCGTCCACGTCGTCGTTGGAATTTCACATATCTACTAATGTGCATCATAGACAAGAACTATTTCCGGTTTAAAAGACATCTTTCGTTTACTGGCCAATCACATTTGAGCCAAAGTGTACTTGCCACACATGCGACAGCAACAGAACACATTGCAAGAACTATAAAGGACATTTAAATCTTCGATTCTGTTTTTTTTTTTTTTGTTTGCTCGTCTTCCATTTCTGTGGTTTTGATGGGCTATAGAAAGTTACATAGTGGTCTTTTTTTTTTCTTTTTTTTTTATTGCGTTCAGAAGGAAACTATTTTGTCGCAGCAATTTGCATATATGTATAAATTCTAGGCATAACAATTGGAATTCGTGTTGGCAAAGACCCAATGTTCTCTTGTTTTTTTATGTTCATGTTTTTGGTACACGAAGCTGACAGTGGTGTGAATTGTGTAAGTGACAGTGCATAGCCAGACGCTTTTGTTTTTTTTTTTATTATTTTTTGTTTGGTTTCATTGTTTTTACTTTCTAGTTTAACAATCAAAACATATAACTTGAGCAAAAAAAAATCATATTGATTGCCTTGGTATTTTCTATCTGTACCATTTTGTATGTGACATGTATTCATTGGTGAACGAGAGCAGCATAGAATTGAGATAAAAATAAGAAATACGTGTGTATAGGTACTACTTGGAAAACAATTGCTTCTTGAACTTAAATATTTGTTTTAACATTATGAATGTAAAATAATAAATTTTTGATGTGTAAACATCTATGCTGGCGGTAGAGTGAAAAAAAAACGTAAACGTTGGTGTGTAACGTTAAGTCGTGCAACGTTACGGTGTGCAACGTTACGATCTGAATACTAGGATGGGTGCGTTCAGTGAAAAAAATCTTAAGATCGCCTTCAAGCAAAAACAAGTCCGTTTTGGATCCGCGCACGTTGATGTTTACACATATCTATTAACCGTGAGTCCCGGCACTCACACAATTTTTTTTTTTATTTTTGTCAGGATATTTCTGATACTATTTGAGTATATTTGTTTCTATAAATGTGCTATAATTTATTTTTTTTTAATGACGAGATTCCTAACAGGATTTTCAACTGTCAATACGATATATTTGACATTTATCAACAAAATTGATAAATTAGTATTATGGTTAACTGATAAAGAATAATGTTTTTGATGAACTGTGAATAGTATCTATCTACAGGGAGTAAATATCTATTGTGAATAGTTCTGCATTGGCAGATAGAGCATTATTGTTGTCAAAAAAATGGTTATTTATCAGTTTGTGAGTCAATTAGAAATTCTTAGTTGATAGATGTTCCGTTTTTAAGATGCATAAGCTATTTTAACTTGAAATATAAAATTTAATTGATATCAATAAGTATATGTAATGGTGTTATCAGCTTCTCTCATTCAGGTTGTTAACAATTATAGGGGAATGTGAATTCTCCTCGCTTCCTCCACCGCTTTTTTAGATTTTTTCGGATATGTTAAAGCTGTGTAAGGTGATTGGTGACCGGCAGAAAATGATGTGTCATTGCCGTCATGTTTGAGATGTCGTACAGTCCGCACAGGCAGGAGAGGTGCTATTTGGTTAAACACTTTCTTTGATTATTTGTTTTTATTATATTTATAATCAAATTAAATTGATTGTTTTTTTGTATATTGTTTTTTATTATTTTATTATAACGGGTGATTTTTTAAGAGGTTTAGAACTTTTTTTAAAAAAAAACACAAAAAATTCGAAAAAATGAATGAAATATTTATTTGAATCGATAGTTTGAACCTTGCAATTTAATGTTTAAAGATAATTTCATGCAAATGTTGACCGCGGCTGCGTCTCAGGTAGCCCATCCGCTGAGTCCAATTTTGGTATACTCTTTCACACATATCGGCCGGTATCTCACGAATGAATGCATGGATGTTGGATTCCAGTGCGTCAATCGAAGCGGGCTTGTCCCTATAGACATTAGCCTTGACATACCCCTACAAAAAATAATCTAATGGTGTCAAATCGCACGATCTAGGCGGCCAATTGACCGGCCCGAAACGTGAAATTAACTGTTCACCAAACTCGCCTCGCAATTGCGCCATTGTTTCGCGTGCTGTGTGGCATGTGGCACCGTCTTGTTGAAACCACATATCATGCAAGTCAAGAACTTACATTTCGGGCAAAAAAAAGTTTGTTATCATCGCTCGGTAGCGTTCACCATTGACAGTAACGCTGCGATTCGCATCATCTTTGAAGAAATAGGCCCAATAATGCCGCCGGCCCATAAACCGCACCAAACAGTGGCTTTTTCGGGATGCATTGGTAGCTGTTGCAATGCTTCTGGCTGATCTTCACTCCAAATGCGGCAATATTGTTTATTTACGTACCGATTCAACCGAAAATGAGCCTCATCGCTGAACACAAGCAGCGCGCGATGAACATTTCGAACCGAGCACGAATTTTGATAGTAAAATTCAATAATTTGCAAGCGTTGTTCATTTGTAAGACGATCCATGGTTAAATTGCAAACCAAACTGAAGCTGTTTGACAGTGACACAAGGTACTAAACACACGTCAGCTGTCAAAACCAGTGTTGCCAAAACCAAACCAGCTTAAAAATAACCCTTTAGTTTAAATCATAATGGAATTTTAAAAAATGCAATAAGTACATGAAATGTCAAATTAATAATCCATTCACAATTGCTTAAGTTTGTTAAATGTTCACAATAATAGAAAAATTTGATTTTCTAAGGAAATTGAAAGTTATCAAATCTTACTCTCATGTTGTATCTTTTCATAAAATAATAATTTATTTATTTCGACTCCTTTTGGTCGTATTAAAACAGGTCATAGCTTATACGACCTTGAAAAAAATCGAAAAAAATATAATTGCTGCAGGTACAATTTCTGATTTTGGACTCCTGTGGCGGCCATGTTGTTTTGCTGATATCTATCAAATCTGTTGTTTATTATTCAGTTACTGATGATGCCAAATCACCATGGCAAGTTGCACGATTGAACAGCATGTCCAAATTATAAAACTTTAATATCAAAATTTTTTGAGGTTTACATGGTTGTCCAAATGGTTTAGTGAACAATCAGCCAACCAACAGATCGATGATTCAATTTTTGCTGACTCCAATTATTGGATAATATTGATGTGAACGACGTGGTTTCAACAGAACAGCGCTACGTGCCACATAGCGAACGCCACAATGTTCCATTTCAACATCAAACCGCCCTTATTGAAAAACCCTATAGTTGAACTTTTATAAGGTCACTAAAACCTTTTAGGTGGCATATCTTTTTGCGAACATCCCATATATTGGGTTATTAAAAAATCGATGGGAGATAAAAATGAATTTTAGGGATACTGTCTCTGACAAATCCTTGAAGAGTACACCTTGTCATGATATAAAAAGTTTATCTTTTCCATGGTACCACTTTCACCATTTTGCAGGTTAGGCACTTTATTCAATAATTTTTTTTTATTTTTTTGGAAAATTAAAAAAAAAAAATATTTTCCAAGTCAGTCAAATTGTTTATAAATTTGAAAAAATCAAAATACAGAACACTTCAGTCAGTCGGCGATCTCTCACTTCTTATAATTTAATGATTTTATGAAGCCCTTTATTAACAACAATGAAAATAGGTTTACATAATTATTGTTACTTTCATAAACAAAACCATTTTATTCAAGTGTTGTCCTGAGGGTTTTTTTTTTTGTTGTACCTACAATATCACACAAAATCACGTTTGCTCATCGCAGATTGACTTTGGCTATACAATTATACGCATTTCGATCGAACTTGTTTTATTAACGACTATCAGAGACTGGATGAGTAACTTTCACTTGAAATGTTTCCAAAATCTCGAATACATTTTTCTTGGAACTAAGTAGGTATGTACTTAAGTTATAGCCTAATTACACACAAGTTGACGTTTACAAACGTCTTTAAAGGCTCAAGTCTCAAGTTTAAAAACAAGAAAATAAACAATCTTGCAACATGTGAATTGGCTATTATGCGCGAACAAGTTGTTTATCAGATTCTCAGATTAAAGAAAACTTCACTAAATAGTTGCATGAGTTGAGATTTGAGATATATACAAAAGTCGTCATCGGCTTTTATATACCTAGGTATTAATGATTTTTCTGTTTATGTTCCTATTTGTTTACTATATCAGCTCGTATTTTCGTATGAAGTTTTTATCTTATCGTATTTTTGTAGTCATAACTCATAACCTATCTACGTTAACGAATAATAATGCTTTAAAATAAATAAATACAATAGCACGGTTATTTATTAGGTCATCATTTCGTCCAACGGTGTGCTTAGGAAAGAGCAATAAAGTTGCATCAAATTAGAACAAAAGCTGCAAACGCTATTATTGCGAATCCCAATCTTTTTTGTACAAAAACTGTGATGTAAACTTAAAAACTGAGAATCACTTCTTAAAATTTGTCGAATTAAAATTAAACCACCATAAAAGAAACCCTTTTAAGTTTCCAAACGATATTATGTATGTAAATCAAATATGTATGTACATATGTACATATATGTATATTACGAAACATAAAACTTAAGACCTTGGCAATGCCACACTTTGATGAAAAGAAATATATTTTTTTCACTTTGAGTTAGAAAACATAATTTGTTTACTCTACAGTTGAGTTCGTGATCTAAAGAGCATAAGTCACAGAACAAATAAAATAAAAAAAAAAAAAGCAATGACAAAAGAAAAACAACAATCCATCAGTATCGAGTGGTGGTGTCACACGCACGTGCATTTGCAAAACTTTATGTATTATTTTCTTCTCTCCTTTTGCTCTTTGTTTTGTATTATTATTTTTTTTTTTTTTATAAAAATGCGTTGAAATTAAATCCACTTTTTCACTTTATGTCGTGGATGAAAAAAAAATTGATTTTTGCTGATTTTCTAGAATTATGACCCAAATCAGTTTCTCTGTTTTCTTTTGTCTTCAATGCAGGTGGGTTTCACTTAATTCAATACGCATACCAACATACATGTATGAAGCATTTATGAAATGATTACAAGTTGTGTGATAATTATATTTTAATTTAATTAATTAAAAAAGTAAGGATTTTGTACCATACTTTCCACTTGGAAAAATGACAAGTTTTATCCCAGTAGACAGCTATAACTTTGAGGTAGTTAGGGACTTTGTCTACCTAGGCTCCGCTATCAGCACAGACAACGATACCAGCGCTGAGATCAAACGGAGAATAAATCCTGCCAATCGCTGATTCTTCGGGCTAAGAAGGCAATTGAGTAGCAAAGCCCTCTCTCGAACAACTTCAGTGTCCCTAAACAAGACGCTGATCATCCCGGTTATGCTATATGGCGCAGAAGCATCGACCTTATCGAAGGCGGATGAGAACATTTTACGATGTTTTGAGAGGAAGATTATCCGGGTGATTTTTGGTCCCGTCTGCATAAACGGGGAGTGGAGGAGAAGAACGTACAACAACGAACTGTACGAGCTGTGTAGCGACACTGACCTAGCCGAAAGAGTAAAAAGAAAACGACTGCTATGGCTGGGTCATTTAGAGCAAATGGACACCAAAGCTCCAGCCCGAAAAGTCTTTGAATCCAAACCTGAGGGACTGCGCAGTAGAGCAGAGGTGTTTATTCTTAAATCAAATTAACATTCTGTTTTATATCGAACCAGATTCTGTTTCATTATCTAACTATTTTATTTATTTTCTCTGGCCTTCTTTTACACACGGTGACTGGTTTAAATTTTCTTATGTTTAAATTTAAGCTTAATTACCTTGCTAAAAAAAAGCAAACCTCAAACCATAAAAAAATGTTTTACCGTTCTCGTGACATTATTTCGAATTATTAAACAAAAAAAAAAAAAAAGAACTCGATTTTAATATGAAGACGAGTATGTATTACATACATATACATACATACATATATGTATACCTTCTATTGTTGTGAAATTTTCAAATGACGTTCTGATTTTCTTCCTTTCTTTCCATATTCAGATGATTTGCAACCGTCATGTCATTCAAACTGAAAAGTTTATGTATGTTCAAATTCATATACAAATACATGTCCATTTACTATAAGTTCTGAATTTTAAAATAATCTCCACACAATTAAAATAGTGAACAAGAACAAAAAAAAAACACCTATTTTATATAAAATGTATGCACGCTGACAGATACACACATGATTTACGTTAGAAGGAAAAATTATTTACAATTCACACACAGTGAAACTTGGTCTATTTTTTTTAAATTTTATCTTACCTACCTACATCACGTAATTTTTTTTTTTTTAATTAAAAAAATGTACCTATGTAAAGAAAATAACTTATTAACGCACGATCTGCAATTATTGTACCAAACTCGCTTTCATTAGCACGTTTCATTAATAAGTTTACCGCGACATGCTTGCACCGCAATACTGGTGAATGTTTACATACAGAGCGGTTTACTTGATTAGACACCATCAAAAATAAATGTACGTTTTTAATAAGAAGGTTATTATTTTGATTTTACATAAAGCTGTGCATCCTCGATGACTTATCAATGATACTCCAAACGTTTGTATTTTAAAATGTATGTATTTTGTCTTTAACCATCCACAATGTGTCATGAATTAAATTCCTCAATTTTACTGGGCTTTCGAGATAGAACGTTCTCTGTTCGACACGTAAATATATCATTAAGATCAGTAATCGATACACAAACGTTGAAATTCAAATGTGAAAAGAGTGACAGTTAACCGCATGAATGAGCCGTGAAAAAAAAACAATACAAAATTGTATAAATTCCATCACTCATGAATGTGCACTTTGAAAAACTGACCCATCCACCGGCCTTCATGAGTGTGCACAAGCTAGGAGTGATCTTAGATGCCCAGATTTACTATTTTTTGTAGAAAGATAATATTTTCTTCTTTTTTTTTACTGAAAACTACCGTGAAAGCAAATTTCATTGAATTTGAAATTAATGCTGAGTCCGAACTCATATATCGGGGAGGCCATCTGTTGGTTTTATTTTGAATCAATTTGGTCAGTTTATATTTCAGTCCTCATTAAGGCGAATCCAAAGTTTTTTATCCTCAATAGGTATTTGAAACACAACTAAATAAATACAAATAAAAAGTTGCTGAGGAATGAAGTTATATTTGTAAGATTGCTGAGATCTCTGAGATCTGTGAAATATAAACTGACCAAATGTTCATTTGACATTGACTGCTCTTTTGCACTCAAAAAATTGATAGAAACTCAGATTTATATTTCTCCTGTGCGATATGGATCGATTTACGGTTTAATAACCGTGCAAAATACTGCGAATTTATTTCAAATGAGGATGCTGTGTTGCCAAAATAGTACCAATTTTGAATAGAAATTTCGGTCTAAATAATAAGTTTATGAAGAAAGTTCGTGCAACTGGTTTGCTTCTTATTGATAACCGAAAATATTTTCGTGTTCGTCCAATGCGTTCATCGGAAAATAATTCAGCTTGTATGGATTTTGAAGTGGCGGCATAATTTGCCCATTGGAAAAAAACATTACAGCCAATGAAAACAATACCGAGGCATGTTAACTGATTTTGTATAACCAGAAATTAAGGATTTGGACTTAGGCGAGCATCAAGATGGGGCTACGTACCACACAAAGCCATCCACCAATCGATTTATTGTACACTATCTGCTGCTACATACTGCCATCACAACCCATTGAATCATATGAACTTGCCATTAATACAATTGATCACATTTTAGAATTATGTGACCCTAATGATGAAATCCTTCTTTTCGGTGACTTCAACCTTCCTAACCTCAAATGGATTTCATCAGACGATAAATCTTTCTTTGTTGCTTCCAATCCCACCTCTTCTAAGGAATGTCTTTTCCTAGACCGCTTAGCAGATTCCAGTCTCTGTCAAGTTAATGGCATCCCAAATCACATGGGTAGGCATCTAGACCTTATTTTCACAACAGATTCTTTTAATTCGTCAGTCTCATCTTGTCAACTTTCTTTATCTACCATTGACAACTACCATCCCCCCCTTCTTCTCTCATTTTTCCACAACTCCCCTCTAATATGCACTCCCCCTACAGAATTATGGTCGTACGATTTCCATAAAGCAAACTTCCGCCATATTAATCAATACCTCAACGAAGTTCCATTTAACTTTGATAACCTATCAGTAAAAGATGCTTTAGACATTTTTTACAAGGAAATATATTATTCTATTTCTCTATTTGTTCCATTCTCTCGTCACAAAACTTTAACTACCTCCCCCCCTTGGTATAATCGAAGGCTCCGTTCTCTGAGAAACAAAAGAAACAAGTTATGGTCAACCTTTCTTCGTACTCAATCTCCCAGTGATTATTCTAACTATTATGGTATATACCTCCAATTTAATGAGCTTTATAGCTCTTTATACCAGCGTTATATAATTGAGACACAAACTAACCTTATTAACGACCCTAAGTCCTTTTTTCAATTTGTCAATTACAAAAAAAAATCCGATGGCTATCCGACCTCTCTCTCTTTCAACAATGAAACATCAAATGATCCACAAACTATCGCCAACTTTTTTGCATCGTTTTTCAAACAATCTTTCACAGATGACACTTTTGTACCTGACTCTGCTTATTTTAACTACTTACCAAATTACTCACTTGGGCCAATTCTCCCTCGCACCGTCAACCCATTTCTAGTGGAGAACAAATTAAACCAACTCATTGATGAATTCTCCCCAGGTCCAGACGGCCTCCCGGCTATTCTCTTAAAGAAATGTTCCTCATCGATTTCTCTTCCTCTCTCAAAAATCTTCAATTTATCCCTTACTCAAGGAGAATTTCCTGAGGTTTGGAAAACTTCTTTTATAATACCAATACACAAAAAGGGTCCGAAAGGTGATGTTAACAATTATCGTCCTATTGCTAAACTTTCATGTATACCCAAACTCTTCGAAAGCATTTTGTACGAAACTTTGAGTTTTCGCTGTAAGTCTCTCATTTCCCCTAGACAACATGGCTTTCTCAAATGCCGATCAACAACCACTAATCTTGTTGAATTTGTGTCTTTTATCCTGTCAGCTTTAGAGCATGGAAAGGAAGTCGATGTCATATCCACCGATTTTAGTAAGGCCTTCGATAAAATCTCCCATAGACTTATACTTTTCAAACTATCCACCTTCGGTTTTGAACCCATTTTATTGAGATGGATCTCGTCCTATCTGGAAAACCGTTACTATAGTGTTCGTTTTAGATCTTCTTCCTCTTGCCCTTTCTTAGCCACGTCCGGAGTCCCCCAAGGCAGTCACTTGGGTCCTCTTCTTTTTATTCTTACAATTAACGATATCGAATTGGTTATTAAATATTCTCAAATTTCTCTCTACGCCGACGATACCAAATTCTTCAAGACCATCTCTTCTTCACAGGACTCTGCTCTTATCCAACTCGATCTCGATAATTTTTCAGTTTGGTGTCTCAAAAACTGCTTATATTTAAATATTGCCAAATGCCATTCAATAACTTTTTCTCGAAAACGTTTTAAGTCTTCTCCCCGTTCTTATCTCCTTCACGATCAGCCCCTATCTGTAGTCGAATCTATACGTGACCTTGGTATATTATGCGATCAGGAGCTTAATTTCATCTCCCATTATGACGACATAATTCTTAAGGCCAATTCAGCACTTGGGTTCGTTAAACGTTGGTCCAAGGAATTCTCCAACCCATACGTGACCCGGTCCCTCTATATAACATTTGTCCGTCCTTTGCTCGAATATGCCTGTCAAGTATGGTCCCCTTACCAACAAATTCACATTGCCAGAATCGAGAGCATTCAACGTCGTTTCCTTCGTTTTGCTCTTCGTGGTCTGTCCTGGAATAATCCCTTGATCCTTCCTCCCTATCAGAACCGCCTTAAACTTATCCACCTTAACTCACTAGAAGAACGAAGAAAAATTCATGAAATTCTCTTCATTCATCGACTTCTTACAGGTTCAGTTGACTGCATTACTCTTTACAACTCTATCTTTTTTAATACCAACCCTCGTAACATACGAAATCCCCTTCTTTTCTATATACCTCCCCACCGTACGTCTTATGGCTCTAATGAACCAATCTCCCGTATGCTGCGGAGTGTTAACTTATACGCAAGCAACTTCGATTTCAATCTCAGCACTCCTTGTCTAAAACTCCGTCTCCTGAATCATCCTCCTCACTAACCACAAAACGTAGCTATAAGTTTCATAGTTCTTAAGCTAGATTAAGCATTAGCTTGTAATTAAGCCGAATAAATGGGGGTACTGCCCCCACCAAATTAAGTTCAATCAATATTCTTATTGCGAAATCAGTGGCTGCAGTGTTGTTGCTTTGGCGCCAGGGAGTTGCGAAAGTTTTTAATTAGGGAAATATTTTCTCGTATATCATGCACTCGAACTGGAGTGTTCAGACGTGATTTAAACCTGATGCAGCTCTGCATCTTTGAGGCATACCCATACGTATTTTTGTTCAAATTTTATGATAAGAGTATTTTATTTGATACATGCGAGGGTTAACGCATGGTTGAGTTATAGCTATTTGATAAGGGAGTATATTAATTCGGGTGAAGCATTAATAAATACATCATTGAATTTCGTATCTTACTTCAATAATGATTCTGCAATTCTTGGTGATTAAACACATAGTGTGTTTCCTTTCTTTTCCTAGACAAAGACCTTCAAGGCTAAGCTTTTAAAAGCGCGCGCCACGCCCACCTGAAAAAAAGTTAGAAAGTTCTTCATAAATGAAGAAGGTGCTACCAAGAGTTACTATTGAAATTAGCAAATATACAATAAACATTTTTGTCACCCTATAAAAGGACTAAAAATAACTTTTGAATTGCATCTAAGCAAGAGAACCACACTGTTAGTCAAAATTTAAGTGATGTTGGTTAGATATGTACAAGTACATACACATATTTTAAAACAGCATACATTTTACCTCTGAAATGTTAAAGATAATGAAATCTATTTATAGACGAACAAATATTTGTTAAAATATCTTTTACACTGCAAGGATATGTAAACATTAAAATTGCAAAATGCACTTCATTTATTAGAAACTTGTGGGTAATCTATAATGCAATGGAGACGATGAAATAGTTTTAAACCTAAACCGAGTTGTTCATATTTTGCCTGCAGACTTGGTAGGTAGCTGATAAATTAAATTCTAATTTTTTCATTTAGTGTTTTTTTTTTTAATACGAAACAGTGATTGAAAACACAATTCCGTGTGTCCTAAAGATACTGACGATTAACGAGAACCGAGATGTTCTAAATATTCTTTTATCTCTAGTCCTTACCGAAAAGCTTGTTTAAACTTTTGATCAACTTTGACTTAACAGTAGCAAAAATAAATACAAACATACAGACGTATGTAACCCTAACATGTTAAGTACAAGCACTTAAAAGTCTCTGAACCCCATCAGTGATGGTGACTCGTTTTATAAGACACACTATATCTAACCCCACATTTGATCCATTATATAAAAACAATGATAAACCATACATTTTACTTCATTAGAACCTCATAAAACGAATTAAATAAAAACACAGCTCATACAATTTGTCTACGTCATTGTCTAATGATTGTAATAAAGTCTACAATTTTACGGAACTATATAGGTACCCCACCACAAGTACCAATTCTCTTTAATTTAATTACACCTCAAGAGTGAGATTTAGTTACAAAAACCTTAGACACGTTTCCCCAATGAGTCGTCATCAATAAATTAAAGACATTTTGCGTTGCGTTTGTGGGAGCTAGGTATCTATAGTTAGATATGTTCGTGCATTCATCAAATAACCCCCCAACCGTATCGATTTGTATCATTGGAAAAGTGTTATTCCCAACAAAAATTTTCTCAAGTGTCATCGAATTGCTACTGACTGCTGGAGTGAGGGGAAAGTATGGGGTATGGCCGTATGGGGTATGGAGAAGGGGAACCGCAAGGTGATAAAATGAAATAGAAACTAAATGATAAGCACTATTCGTGAGAAAGAGCCTTGTGTTTGAAAAATGTCAAAATCAACAGCAAAACAATATGACACTATAGAAGATGCAGACACATGAACAAGATGAAAGATAAATAAGTTTAGACATACATCCATACAGTGTGGTGGAAAATAAATGATTGCTAAGCTGCGTCTCTTTTGGGACTTTGGTCGTTTTGTTTCGCTGAGAAGCAAAAATTGTTGTTAGGCAGAAAAACTGAAATATAAAGCTAGGTGATTTTTGATCCATCGGAGTCACAAAACTCATTTAGTTCGCATTTTTTAAACAATAGTGGCCAACAATTTCAACATTATAGGTAGTTCTTAAAAATTCTTTATACAAATTATGAGGAGAAAGGCTTTATTTTTACACAACACTGTATTGGCTTTGAGGAAGGCGTCTGCTGATACGTTCACCTTTGTCATTTTGCAAGTCAGCAGAAACACACATGTGGTGCAAGGCGCTTTTTTTGAAGGGTGACAACAAGAGCAACTCTTTGAGGAGTGGGTATAGTGCTCAGATAGATTTTCTATCTTCAGGCGAAATACTATCTTGATACCACAGGCGATGTATTTATTTTGCATGATAACTTTTAATAACTTTGTGAATAAGTCAGTATGATAGTATGATGCTAAAAGCACTTCCTTTATGCTTCAAAGATGAAATCATTTTCAAGACATACGTAGTTGTATTCAATTTGTAAAGAATATCCGTCAAATAGCTGTTTGCTTTAACTTTTTTAATACATTTATTTTTGATAATGTGTTTAATGTAATGAAAAATAGTTCCTTCACATACATACTTATTACAAAATATTTAATTTGTTTGCTTAAATAATGTATGCAACTTTAAAACAATATTTAAAATAAAATATTGGGGTATTGCCACTCCATGAACGTTATTAACATCGGTTTAATGTTTTGACCTGAGAGAGTTTTGGAAACTTTGAAGCTCTTAATCTTTTTGGGCAATAACTTAAAAAAGTCGGACTTTAGGGCTAGTTTACAGTTGCCGTGCAGAAAAAATATCTATGCAAATGTCAAAATTATTGAGGTGAATACAAAACTCTGGTCAGTTTATATTTCTGAAATTTCGGAGATCTCAGCAATCTGACAAATATAAACTTTTTAGCATAACTTCTCTGTATTTGTGTCAACACTGAGGAAAAAAAATTTTGAATTCGCTTGATCAATTTTTGACGGAAAAAAATTAGTGAGGACCCTGAAATATAAACTGACCAAAACTTGCTCTTGAAATTAAAAACTAAAATTTGGCTACACAAAAATATGGATTGGAAATTTAAGTATTTAATAAAATACATTTAAAAAAAATACTTTTTTGAAATTTTGTGTACCTATGCAATATTGGGTGATATGCATAAAACATAGTAAATGCTTTTACTAGAGAATTTCTAAGTAATTCTAAGTAAGATGAAAATTAAGTTTTTTTACTTTTGATCATAGTAGGTAACTACTTTTCTCCGATGAGTTTGTTTAGTAAGAACTTTATTCCGCATGCATAAAAACTAGTAAGTGCTTTTTTTCTGTAGTAATTACTTAATTTTTTCAAAGTTACAAAATAGCAACTTGAAAATTTCTAAGTACCTACATACTAATGTGCCTAAAACTCACAATTAATTAGCCGTGAAACCAAATACTACCTGTTTTGAGTCTTAATTCGAAGCAATCAGGCTAATATATTTTTTAAATTGGGTTGCTGTTATAATATTGACCGGAATGGGCACTTATTAACTTTTGATGAAAAATGCGTTTAAATAACTACATTTTACTAATTTTTTCATGATGAAAAAAAAAGGATTTTAAATCAAATTGACTTATAAACGGTTTTTGCTTGTGGCCACAGTGTTTTCTAAAAGTTTATAACGATCGAAAGTCTGGTTCTAAGTTCAAACAATTGTTAAGAAGATTGGTTAAGTATGTGAATACTTCATTGGTTAGCCGATGCAATTAGCCCATTTCAAGTGTAAAAAAAAAATCTTTAATTTTTTTTTTAAATCAACATATTCCTATTTTGTCTATTTTTAGTTCTCAGAACGAAACTTCGAAAATATTGTAAACATAAAGGCACTATTCTACACAAAACAAAACCTCCTGTTACATTTATTACTTTGGTTAATTTAGCACACAAAAGTTGAAGTTATTACAGCCAAAATTCAAAAGTTTGTAAGGCTTTGTTTGTTAAGTTTAAATAGTTCATTTATGTAGGGGAATGTTGACAGTCGTTGGCTAAGCATATGTTTTACTAAATTTACGTTTAGTTTAATTTGGTTAAAATAAAGGTTTTGTGAATTTTTATTTTTATTTAAATGTTGACATGAAAATAAATCAAATAAAGTTATTTTAAGAAAATCAATTAAACTTATTTTTTACCTTAACATTATAGTCTAAGAGCTGACAACATATTTTTGGTTTGGAAATATAACCAAAAATTGAGTACGAGGGTTTGTAGGTGTATGCTTGGTGATATCGAAAACAAGTCTGGCAGTTTTTTTTTTGGCGCCGGTGGTGGGGGTGACGGTTTGAAAATGGCGATTTTTAAAATTTTTTCTCAGCGGAATTATCACTTTAATTCATTTTTTTTAAATGACAATTGATGCACTATCATTTTTCCTAAGTGTAAAGACTTTTATATTGACGATCCGATTAATAGAACTCAAGAAATAAGCTCTTAAAGCGAACCTTATCAGCTTTTTTTTGGAGATTTTTGTTGTTTATTTTTGGTTATGCATAAAATCAACAAAAGTCTCCAAAAAAAAACATAAGAGTGAGTAAATTTAATAGGAGAATCCATAAATACAGAAAAAAAACACAATTTTTCGGCCCACTCTTCAATGAAAAGCTCCCCATCCTCCAGTGTCTAGGTTGTCCGTTGTATTTTGTTTGTTTTGGTTGTTGCATTATCTGGAATTTGAATTGTTTACCAAAATATTATTATAAATATATGAAATAATTGTAAATATGTACTTGCATTTTTATTCCTACAGCCAACGCGCAAAAATATTTTATAATTTTTTTCATTTCAATGGAAAAACTGACGTTTAAAAGTTTGCGTTCTACAAAATTAGGATTGTTTGATTTGACAATCTCCTTCTTGCAAGAAGATTTCAATGAGATTTATTTTAAATCTTCATTTGAGAAGATTTAAATTTGTATGGTAAATCTTCGAGATTTGAAGAGGATTTATGCTAAATCCTCTTAAATCGCGATTTAGTGCTCAGTGAAAACGTAGTATTAAATTTGTATGGTAAATCTTCGAGATTTGAAGAGGATTTATGCTAAATCCTTTTAAATCGCAATTTAGTGCTCAGTAAAAACGTAGTATTAAGCTGCACTCATGTTTTAATAAATATTTATACTGCAATTACATTCGGAAAAATACATCAATAAAAAAAGCTATAGGTACCTGCTTGAATATCTAAACAACAATGCAATGCAATATTCTTCGAGGATTTATTAAAAAACCTATTTAATTTACTATTAATTTCGGGTAAATTTAAGTAATTACTTGGATGAATTAAGTATCTACTGAAAGTATTTGCCATCAACTATGAACTTTATTTTATGCATATGAAACTAAGTAACTACTATAAATCTAACCTCTTACTTAAAGTTATAGTTTTTACTATATCACCCATTGTTTTGACTTATAAGGACCTCCTGAATTTTGATCAAAATTTCTCGTAAACGAGAAAATCTACACAACAGATTAAAAATGTACGTCTAGGATTTACGCTGGCGGCTATCTCCGGTCTTAAATTTTCTTTGTACCTATTAATATTTCAGTTTTCTTGCTCACACTTTTGTACGTTTGACCATCGCGTTCTACAATTTGAATTTGCTCACTGTATTTTTCTCTGATCGGCTTAGCTTGCCGGTTTTCAGATTGAACGGGTGGATTGGAATTATTAGGTACCCGCTCAGCCAGGAAGCCAACTTTTAGACCAGGGCTTGAAAGGGTTATTATTATCTATCATGTAAAGTGTTAGTTAAATAGTAAATAATAAACAAAATGTATGTATTGTCTATGATTATTAATAAGGTAAGTTAAAATGCATTTACGAAGGTTAATATTTAGCCATTTTCGTTCTCTCAAACGAAAATATTCCAAGAAGTCTCATCTCATGTCTGTAAAGTGACCAACAAAACAAACCAACCAAGCCTATTAAGAAAATATTTAATGAATCCACCTGTCATTGCGTGTTATAAAGTACCTAAACTATTTATCGTTCGTTTCTTTTTCATAAGATCTTTTGATTCCAAAGACCTATGCTGAAGACCAAACGACCAAACCCAAAGAGTTCGTAAGAACAAACACACAAAACAGAATGAGAACCCAAGATAAACGCATGAGTGTAATTATCTCTCTGTCCATGTGGATATCTCTGATTCTGGACAGGATGGTGGTGTTGCCCTTTTTACATATTTATTTTTTTTTTTTGTATTTTTGGGACAAGGGGTAAGCGTTCACAGCTTCACTTTTTTCCTACCAAGTGAACTTAAAAGGATTTTTTTTATGTATTTTGAATCTTGTCTACTACATCACTTACCTTGTTTGTTTTTGTTGTAAACCATGTTTTTTTCTTATGTCAAGTCCAATAATGATAAACCACTAACAACAAGGTGAATCTCAAATCTGTGATTAAGAACAAGAAAATTCTTGTTGGAATAAATTATTTGTTTTCTCTGTTTGTTCCTTTGCGTTATTTTCCTGCAAATCTAATATAAATCCAAAAGAAACCAAGAAGAGATCGAGATGACAGGTACAGGCACAGGATGAGGATGAGGACGAGGACGACAACGACCGACACACAACTAGCTAATGTAGAATTTTTTCAGTTCTTTTTTCCCAACAATATTGGGTCGGAATTTTCTATGAAAATTGATTAACTCAGTTACACTTTTCACTGTTATCTTATCACTAAAAAAAAAATGATGATTAATTTAATTTCTTTATCTAATTTTGTTTTCACTTAACAATTTATTTTTTGTTTGAAATTTGCAGCAGACAGGGGAAGGAATATAAAAAAAAAAAACAACTTTTTGCTCGATTTTCGCGCAAAATACCCGTCAAACGGCGATGGAGCGATTGCAGGGCAAGTGGTTGCGAATGAGACAAAACAATAAAATAACTTTACAGACTGAGACGGGGACAAAAAACGATGGTAGATTTTTTTTTCTTCTTGTCGGTGGAGTGAAACCCTGTTTTACACTTTTTTCTCAACTTTAACTTGCACAACTTCTTCTCAAATCTTTTTTCTTCTGACAGACAGAGAATATTATTTAATAATTATTTGAAAGCGAAAATATTTCCATGAAGTTTTTTTATTTAGCAGATAGAAAATGTACAAACACACAGAGGTTTTAAGCGAGAGTATTTAAAGATATAAATTCAATAAACCGCGACCGTTCTTCTTGGTTCATTCGATTAACACGACACCTTGCTTCGATTCACAACGAAACGACTCGACATCAGAAATTCAACTTGATTGAATTTCGTTTGGGATTTTCTTGGAAGGCTGTCGATTTGATTCGCTCTGCGTCTGCACAACACGACAGATAAAAAATGGAGAAATAAATCCAATAAACAAAATTATTGTGAATTGGAATTATCATATTGTGAAGTTGGCTAACTTGACTTGACGTTGGTTCATTTTAACTCAGTTAGACCAGTTGAGATAATGGTTTCGGTATTCGATATACGTTTGAGTGCCATCTCTCGTTGGGAAAAGAATTAATAATGAGTGAATGGAATAACTGCAGCTTCACACCTCCAAAGGTGGAAACAGAATATTTCAAACAATGGATTTGTATCCAAAGCTATGTGGATAGCTTCGTGTTGTTGTAATGGCCGCGTTCAGATTTGTATCCAAAGCGATGTGAATCGCTTTATGTAATTTAATCTCTTGTAAAAAACAGCTGATGGAAAAACAACTCAAGGTATCCGAACATTTTTGGATAGGTTGATACCGTCTCGGATAGGTTCTTGAACGCAAGGAATTCCTTGTAGAATCACAATTGATAATAAAACAAATACTGTTGTCACAAAAAAAAATATAATGCGAGAAACAGATTGGCACAGCATTTTCAACAGCAACTTTGACAACCGCATCACTCATTTAGAGCTAGTGGTTTTAAATTGCTTTGAATACATTAACACAGCAACATCGACATCAGGCGTGTTCCTTTGGGCTCCAGTATCTACTGCCAAGTACTTCTGGCTGCAGTCAACTACTTCTACTCTGTGGTTAAAGTAGTTCACAGTAGTTCAGAAATAAAGTAACTAAATGTATCAAAAGACGAAAAATACACCATTAGTAAAATGAAATTACGTAGTAAATTATCCTTGTTGATGTTTTTCTAATTTAGAATAAAATATAAAAACAAACAACTAAAATTACTTAGTATATTGAGGTTAGAGTTTACGTTTGGTAGAATGAAAGCGTTTCATTCATCATCTACTGGGAAGTACTAAAAAGTACTTTGCAAGGCCCAATGGAACACAGCTATCAACGTAAGACCTAAACCCTTAACGCTAGATGTCGCTCTGCAAATGCTGCCAACTTTAAAGTGAAGTTTTTCAGGTTTATCAAAGTTAAAAAATGAAAATGTGACAACTTCTATACATGCTTTTATACTGTCAAAAGCGCTGTTCATGAATGACTTTTGAAAGTTTTCGTTGCTGTCAAAGTTGCTGTGCCAATCTGTTTCTCGCATAAAGCTTTCCTAAAAATTCTGCTATACCCATCTATCCAATCAGATTTGACAAGAACAGCTGTCTACAAAACTGTCTTACTAGGAAATAAATCTAATTGGTTTTCACATTTCCAATCGGAACAAAATATAGCGTTTCCCCTACAAGATTTCAAATATTTCTCTTGATCGTTTGCGATTCATACCGTTCATTCAGTGTTTGAAAAGAAAACAAAATTAATGAATGAATGAAATTCAACGATCTGATACACCATTATTTATAAAATCTTTTTCCTCACTTCTTTCAACCGGTTTCTTAATTGTTGTCTTAAAAAGCGTGTTGCACAGCTGCAACTAAAGAATTATTTTTCGTTTCTAATGCTGGATCCACATGACCGACAAAATGTCATTATTTGTGCCAAATTCTACACATTTTTCTTTTCATCATGTAAATATGGTCTAAAGTCTATCAACATTTTCTTCAGTAATAAACTGACAAGTGTAACTGACGTTTAATTTTACCACTACACTATGTCGAATGGCATTAAAGTTCTTTGAAATGATTGAAAGATACAAAATTACGTTTCGAATTGAATTGGTATTTTTTTTTAATTACCGTGATTGTCTAATTTGTATGAATTTCAGTACTGCGTTGTATAATACACCTCTATCTCTTTTTTCCTTGCGTTTGTTTATTTTTCATTTATTCGTTGCCTTTTTCCTTTACACTACAGTTTACACCACCTAACTATTTGTAAAGCTGATAAAAAAGAATACAAAAGCCGTGTTTTATTATCTTCGAATCTTGATCAGGATCATCCTATGAAAATAAAACGATACGGATCTTAGTGACAACTGTGTTGTATACCTGTCTCTATTTTCCTTACGTTGGTTTATTTTTCATGTATTTGTTTTCTTTTTTCTTTACACTACATTTCACACTACCTTACCATGAGAAGCTATCTACCCGCAAGAGAGAGAACTAATTTTCGGATCTTTAAAATAGATCCAGAAGGAGAGCAGGATCCCAAGTTGTTGTTGTTTTACGTGTTAAGAAATGATCCTGATCCAGATTCGTAAATAATAAAACACGGCTAAACTTAACTTTCGGTTCATAAATCGTGATCCCGGTAGAGAGCAGGGTCTCGTGTTGTTGTTGTAATCATTATTTTTAAATGATCTATATGGATCATTTCTGACAATAAAAACGGCTACTGTCTGACTAATGCTCGGTTTCACAAATATATAACAGGCTCTTAAGTTTATAGATGACGTATTTTGTATGGAACAAACGTCATTTTAAGATTTGAAAGCCTGTTAAATAGTGAAAAGGGCTTTATGAAATCGGCCATAAGAGTGTTAAAGAAATCTATCAAATACCACTGATTGGGTATTTTTACTTTTAAACTCCAGTTTATCCTAGACTGGGGTTTATTCAATGTTATTTAGATAGGATAAACCCAGGTTTTTCTTAGCAACGGCTTAAACAATCTCTATGAATATTCCCCGTGTTTAACTCAGCTCTTTAGTATGGCAAGTCATAGTCATAATTCGTTTCAAAAAATTAGGTACACGTGAATAAATGAATATTTTTCTTAAGACACCATAATATTTATTTACAATATCATACACATAAATAATAATAGTTTTCGTTCATATATATATAAATAAGCTTAAATAATTAAACATAGGTACTTATAATTGATTCGTTCATATACAAAAAAGTATTTTAGCAATTTTAAATTTACAAGAAGATAAAGATTTGTCTAATTTAATATTTAGGTATGTCGATTAAAAATTCACAAATTTCTCCCATAATAAAAAATCGTTTTATTACACAAATTCACAACCCCAATCCCACGCGCCAAGCAAATACTTCTAGTGATGCATGCGTTCCCTTTTTATTCCAAATTAACATCCATTAGTTCTTCTGTAATTTCGCCCTTTGTTTTTCGCGTTGGAACTACCCGTCGAGTTGATAAAATATGCAACCTGCTCACAATATCTTTATTTTCCTCACCACTAGATGGAGTTGGTGTTGTCTCGTCTTCAACAACTATTGGATTCATCGTGGCCATTTTGTAAAGCTGTTGTAATTGTTTCAAGGATGATTCTGAAATCATTGGGACTGTTTTAACGTAGCCTTTCTTACTGACTTCGTTTATTGAATTTTTATTTTGAATTTTGTTAGAATTTCGAGAATTATTATTGTTATTGTCTCTTTTCCTCGTTCCCGTCCATTCACCAAACCAATCCCTCAACCAGCTGTAATCGTTTGAAGATGATTCTGTTGTCCTAACCGGTCGAGTTGTTGTTGTTGTTGTAATTGTTCTTCGTATTTTCTTGTAATCAGCCGGATTAACTTGTCGTTTACTATTCGAACTATCATCGTCATTTTTAGCTGACATAATAGGTCGTGTATCTTTTTGAGGACCAAGTTCAACTACGACTTGGAAATCAGCATGTTCACCTAAACGGAATCCGAATCCGAGTCGGGAATCAGTTCCTGTTGACAAAAAAAAAAGAAGAATAAATTTTTTTGAAAATATTAGAGAGACAGCTTACCTTTCCTGATTGGAGGGATATTTGAATAGACTAGTGACAGAATAGAAGGAAGCTCCTGAGGGACGATCAACGCTTGTGTTACTGTAAAATAAAAATATAGTACAAAATTAGTGTCACTTGCAGTATTGTAAGATAAATTACATAAACTTGAAACTTTAATTCTAATTATTAATGGGTATTGTGAACAATTAAGTATCTCAATAACTTGCCTACTTATTCACGACCGCCATCGCTGAATTATTCTAAACAAGGTCTGTATATAGTAAATATTTTAAATAAATAGTCCCTTTCACTTACTTAAATTATAAAATTTCAAAGCTAGTAAACCAATAAAACTTATATCTAAAGATATGTATAACCATTAAATCTTAGAGCGCACAAACATATCAACAAAGCATAAACAAAATTATTCACATACCATTTTTGTTGGCAAAGTTATAATAAACTAGTTGAGATATATAGTTAAACCTTCAATCTACACAATGACACATAGGTGTTAATCAACTTAGTTGCAAAAAAAAAACAATATTTCTTGGCAACGAATTACATTAATTGTATGTTCATTTCAGGAGGTCAGCAAAAGTTCAATGGTTGTTTTTTTATCGTTCATAGATTTAGATAATTCGCTTTAATCTTTTACAATTTTATATTTATTTTGTTTAACCTTAGTTCTTAATGAAACATTTTCAAACACAAAGATAGATGCATTTAAAAATTATAAAACTCGCCAAATAACTTTTTTTTTTTGAAAATGGCGCAAAACATCGAGTGTAGCTTCGGCTGTGTGACACGTAGCGCCGTCCTGTTGAAACCAAATGTTGCCAATATCCTCCTCTTCAATTTTTGTGAACAAAAATTCGTTCAACATGGCCCGATAACGATCGCCATTGACTGTAACGGCCACTCTTGCTCATTTTCGAAAAATGGCCCAATTATGGGTGTATCGGCTATTCAATGTATGCGTGCGGGTTTTCTGTGCCCCAAATGCGAGAATTTCGCTTGTTTACTACCCGCCAAAATCAAAATAAGCTTCATCTGAAAAGATGATTTTTGGCAAAATCGGCATCTTCTCTAAGTCGATCGCAGGCCCACTTAGCGAAGCGTATACGCAACCATATTCGTTCAGCGGAAGGATAAAACTAATTATCTGTCAAATCAGACATGAGCTAAGTGTTACCATTTACGAAATAAGCACTAGTTGAAAAAAAAACGTTAGATGGCGGACCCTTTAGTTTATTTGGTGGGTACTAAGGCAGAGCGCGATGAAAATGTGCTTATAGTCAAGCAAGAATAATAATTGTCAATAGTCTTATGTTAATCTAAATGTACTCATCAGTAAGGGGCTTGTTTTCCAGTGACAAACTGCATTTTTTTGATGGAAATCTTCTTTTTGTCACCTTGGGTGTGAATTATGCGTTTAGTGATTAAATCAATTCAAAAAACCCAAAACATCTGACTGACTCAGCAAGTCAACACCTTTTTTTAGGACTATCCATAGTATTTCATAATGAACTGCAAAAGTTGACTTTAATTCGTTGAAAAATTCCAATCCGACTCACTCAAATATTGGGAGAGAGAGAGGCGGGGAGAAAAATTACATAATACAATAATAGTGAATTACAGAATGCTCATTTCCTCAGGTAGTGCAGAGCATTGAGTGATCATAAAACCAAATGAACTTGCTTACATCGAGATCTATTACAGTCTGAGAGGTAGTGTTGCATATTGGGTATAGAAATTTTACTATAATTAATTTTTTTGTATTGATACTTTAGTTACCTATTTCATTTCTCAAAAACAAGAAGAGATTTAAGTATCTGTTTTGCAGAGTTTTACGAAAAAATTTATAAGAGCATTGAATTTTAAAAACAAAAATAGTACTAAACAAAGTATATGTATGTACCTACTATTTTGAATGATTTTTTTTTTCATTTTTGTTCTTCAAAACTTAGAGTTTGAAAAGTAGTTTTTCGGTAAATATTCTGGTTAATTCAATAAATATTTTTTTTTTTAATTTATTTATTCACATAGCTTAAGACTACTCAAACATAAATAAACAAAAAAATT
The DNA here is from genome assembly GCA_932273885.2 of Leucozona laternaria. Classification (NCBI taxonomy): domain Eukaryota; kingdom Metazoa; phylum Arthropoda; class Insecta; order Diptera; family Syrphidae; genus Leucozona; species Leucozona laternaria. Next base: position 85,630,101 of record OW026368.1, on the reverse strand, counting down.
AATAAAAATTTGATTTGAAGTTAGCTGAATAATTTACTGATTGATCAAATGAGTAATTATATCTATTATTAAGGAGATTAAATAATTTAAACATTTTATTTAAAGGAGAATATCATTCATAATTAGTACGAAAGTTTGAAATATATATACAGTTGGGTATATTTTTCAAGTTTCTTTGAGGAATATTAAAATTTATTCGGGACAAAAGATAAAAAGAGTCAATATTTCCATTGATTATTTTAACAATAAAAACAAAACTTAAATAAGAGCGTCTGTTCTTACGACTAGGTAAGTCAATGAGTTTTAGTCTATTGATGTATGCGGGAAGCTCGTTGGAATTATGCCAGCCTAAGCCTCTTAAGGCAAACCGCAAAAATCTTTTTTGGACACGTTCTAGTCTTGCTATATGGCACTCATAATAAGGTGACCAAGAAATGTTATAAAAAGCTGTTTTGTAACATAAGGGGTCTGAAAATTGCCGTGACTCTCTTCTAATTCATCCAAGAAGTGAATTAGCTCTATTTGATATTGAGTTGATGTGTTGAACGAATTCAAGCTTACGATCAAATAAGAACAAATACGTTTTCCACACATGGCAAGGAAACTTCATTTAAAAAATAATTAAAAGGAGTTACTGACAGTTTTCTTGTAAAGCTTATAAAACTACAATTACTGATATTAAGAGACAAACAGTTACGTACACAACAGTCAAAAAATAAATTAAAGTCACATTGTAACATTTCACAATCACGAATACTGGAAATAATTTTAAAAATTGTAACATCGTCCGCATAAATAAGACAATTACGCAGAATGCTTTAAGACAGATGGTGAGTCATTAATAAATAAAATAAATACAAGAGGACTTAAATGACTACCCTGAGGTATTCCAGAATTTACAGTAAAATAATTTGATTGGTATCCGTTAAACAACCCTGAGTAGGATCTGTTTAATAAATAAAACTGAAGACAAAATATAAAATTTTCGTTAAAACCCAGATTACTTAATTTTCTTAACAAGATATTATGCGAGAGTTCATAAAATGCATTACTAAAATCTGTAAAGACGCAATATAGTTCAGTTACACCGTCAATATTACTGCGCATTACTTGATTTTGAGTAAAAATACTGCCGGATGTGATCCCTTAGGTACAACAACGAATATTTGAGCATCTATCTGCCTTTAAAACAGAAAACGTTGGACAAAGAAAATTTTTGATGGAAAATCAACAGCTATGGAAAATTAAAAATGTACCTTAAAATTTTAAATCACATACACATTCTATAGTAAGGCGTGTTTTTTATTTTCTTAATCTATATATAGTCTTAGAAAACAGTTCAATACCATAAAACAACGATAACTGAACTGCCCGGTTGTATTGGGTGTAGATAAAGTTCTCTTCTCAATTCGCCTTAAATATATATTTACTAAAAATACTGAAATGGGCTCATAAATACACCCACCAAATTAGACGACTCCTATATAACGCAATAGACAACGCGAAATAAATGATTAAAAAAAAAAATTGTGTGAGTGCCGGGACTCACGGTTAATACATATGTGTAAACATCAACGTGCGCGGATCCAAAACGAACTTGTTTTTGCTTGAAGGGGATCTTAAGATTTGTTTTTACTGAACGCAGCCATCCTAGTATGCTGATCGTAACGTTGCACACCGTAACGTTGCACGACGTAACGTTGCACACGAACGTTCACGTTTATTTTTCACTCTACCGCCAGCATAGATGTTTACACATCAAAAAATTGTGTGAGTGCCGGGACTCACGGTTAATACATATGTGTAAACATCAACGTGCGCGGATCCAAAACGGACTTGTTTTTGCTTGAAGGGGATCTTAAGATTTGTTTTTACTGAACGCACCCATCCTTGTATGCTGATCGTAACGTTGCACACCGTAACGTTGCACGACGTAACGTTGCACACGAACGTTCACGTTTATTTTTCACTCTACCGCCAGCATAGATGTTTACACATCAATAAAATGCAGCCCTTATAACATCGATGATCGATTATTAAATAATTTTGTAACTTAATCAGCCTGACTATTTTGAATTACATGTTATGAGGAACAAAAACCTGATTTGTAGCAGTTCAAATTTTCAAAGAAAAAATAACAAACATTTTAATGTTCGATAAAGTTACGTATTGTTATTGTTGTTGCAACTAATCAACATGTACTCTATTGTAAAGTATTTGTTAATTATGTGCAAATCAGTCTTTATACTCTGCGCCTATACCAATACCACCACAAAAACAACAAGAGAACATTGTTAAACACAAAATAATAAAAAAAAAAACTCAATCGTTTTTGTGTCTTCCCTTTGAAGAAACATCAACAAACACACATTTATTTGTTCAATAGAAAATGGTCATTAAGAGCTCATACTATATTATAGTTCCACAAATCGTGCGTTGTATCTTTGGTTGTTTAGAGGCAAGCAATTAAGAAAGATGAAGAAGTTTTTTTTTCGCATGTTAAGATGACATTACGGCTTTCTATTTTTTATCCCAGAGGTATAGACCAGCTTTAGGAAGCTTATATTAGAAGTATTCACGCTTCAAAGGTTATGGTCTGCTTTTATTGCCAAAATATGCCTATACAATTTGTACAATGTACATCTATATACATATATAAAAATGAAATGAGTCGCGGTGAGTTCGGATGCTTAAAACTTAAGAACGACTGCTCCAAATTGGGTACTTCCTTCTACGGGTTTGTTTGTAATTGTACTGCGAAGGTTTAGGAAAAAAGAAAAGTCGAAAAAGTCTCAACAGGTGCTGTAGGCGGTTGGGAAATGGCTTTTGGGATATTCTTCTTCAACTTTTCTTATTTGTAGGGTGAAATGGGGTACAAATAAAATAATTGTCCGACTTAAGAAATTCGTTTTTGTGTTTGAAAGGTTTTTCTTACGAAATGGCTTAAAGGATATTTTTTTTTAATTTTCTAATTTATAGGGTGAAATGAGGTAAACATAAAAAGTGTCCGATTTAGGAAATTCTTTTTTGTAAAAGGTTTTTTCTAATTAAATAGCTTTAGGGATATTCTGTTTTAAATTTTGTTTAGGGAGTAAAAATAAAATAAAATCGGGTTTAAGAAATTCTTTTTGATTTTGAAATTCTCACGGATTTTTTCAGAATTTATAGAGTGAAATGGGGTTAAAATGAAAAGTGGCATCTGATTTCAAAAATTCTGTTTGTGTTGGAAAGGTTATTTTTATAGAGTGAAATGGAATAAACACAAAAAAAAAGGTTTTTGATTACAAAAAAATTCTTTCTGCTTTGGGAAAGCAATAAAGGTTGGACGTATTTCACCATTCATAACTTTGACGTAGTTAAAAGTTTAGATACAAAAATTAACTTTGCTACTACGCCGACGCGTTGAAAATCAGAATGATGAAATTGAATTTTTAACGACGGTACCTGCCAGACGCAAAAATAAGCTTAGGCTTGTTCAGTTTGCTGTCATGATTGTTTTAGGGTGACACGGAATAAGAAATTATATTATTTAAACTGGAAAATTGTTTTTGATCAACAAAATAAGAAATATGTTTATTTTTTTTTAAATACAGCTTAAACTATTTTGAACCCTATGCGATATAGACAACCTGATCTGATAATAAATCTTAATTTGTGGGAAAAGAAATTTAAAAATCGTTGGACTGGTTTTAAAATTAATTAATTCTTATACATAAAATTTTGTAAACATTTTTGAAAAAAACATTGGTAGATACGCCAATTTTAAAAATTTTTTATGTAGTTAAAAGTTTCATCTCACACAAAAATCCTCCACCCGTTTTTGAAGTATCGAATTTTCAAAAAATTATTTTGAATTTTTTTCAAACAGCAAAAATTATTTTTTTGGAAAATTTTGATGATGCAATATTGTTTAAACTGAAGTAGTCGGAAATGTTGAAAACCTATCTATGAGAGGTACTGTTAATAATAGTAAAATGTAAAATCTAATAATTTTAAATGGTAATCGATACACAAACAATTTTAATCAAAATCGTAGTGGTTGATTTTGAGCAAAAAAGATTTTTTTAACGGTTTTTAACTATTTTTATGGGAGGATTATTTTTGTTTAAAATCTTCTAGATAATGTTAAAAACTGCTGTCTGCAAATTTCAAAACAAAATCGAACTAGTCGTTTTTGAAAAATTGAATTTTCAACTTTTTTTTTTAAAGTCCAAAAAATATTTTTTTTGAAAATTTTTGATGACAATATTATTAAAAATGTATCAATAATTTTTCAGAAAAAAAATTGATCAATATCAGTTTAACAGTTCTCGATAAAATCGAAAATCAAACAAAATGGTTCTTTGCAAAGTGCAATTAATTACCATTTTTTGGAACTATTTTTTTTTATTGAAAGAGCTTATACTAATATAAATTTATTGATTTTTTTTTAATCTATGGAGCCAATTTTATGAAAAATAAAATTTTTCATTTTGGCCAACAAAATTTGTATGACAGGAACCGTTATTTTTGGTCCTAAGAAAATGAAAAAAACGTGTCGGGGGAATGTCCAACGAACGCTGGGTACCAAGTTTAAAGGAAATCGACCCATCTGTTAAGGCTATAGACGAACAGATAAACAGACGGACGTTTTTGCAAGACACCTTTTTTTTGTGGACCCTATCATCGCAATGTTAAGTTTGATCAAAATCTATAGTTAGATTTTTTTACGAATCCATAACTGGCCATATAGTATTCAAACCTATGTATCTATATATCGGAAGTAAAAGAAAAAACCGTTAGTAACAGTTTGTGTTAAATTTTGTTTACAAAAATGAAAACAACAGTAAAGAGACAATATTGTATCAAAATCTTAATAATAAATCATTTTTCAGATAAAAAAAGGTTTCTATTGTGGCTGTCAAAAAAAAATCAATTCCTGGACCTTGACTAAACTTGGCACAAACTTTCCATTTTTTCCAGGCGGGCCCTCTAGTGAATCAAATTGCTTCGAGTTATTGAAAAGGCAGACTAAATTGCGGCATCCACTTTTTCATATTCTCTTTTTTTCAATGTCATGTTTGATTGAATTCTCGAGATCGATTTCTTATACGAACTCTTATATTGCCCTCTTACAACCTACATATGTACATATTATATCACTAGTAAAAATGAACAAAATCAATTTTGAACTTGTCTTTATATAAGCCTTTAAATTAGTCACCATTTCAATATCTCTTTGAACTGACAAAATACAAACTTTAAAAACAAAATCACTGCTTACAATAATTCAATCACACACATTCATATCTACCGAAACTCCTATTAGCCGCCTTACTATAAGCATTCAGCATTCGAAAAAGCATTTCTGTCATTTGCCGGTTTGGTTTTATGATGCTTTGAAGTCCAAAAATATTCGGTTCGTGTCAAGGCTGAATAGTTTATTCTTTGATACCCTTCGTTCAAAAATGTAAATATTATCGATTTATGCATTTTTTTTTTATAAATTTATTATCTTCTAACCTCGGTTAGATGAACTTCCTAGATGCTTATTAAGCTGGAGTGGTATTTTTTTGTGTGTAAAATATACTTGTCCACTGTTGATTTGTTTTTTTTTTTTTTAAATATGTTTGGTTGGTTGGTTCGATTCAATCGAAATCTATTCCTATACCGCTTTACATGCAAACTCAATTAGCATAAAAAAAATATTTTCTTTTGTGTTATTTTGTTTTATATTTTGTTTTAAAGAATAAAACGTGGGTATTAAATTATTATAGTTTTGTTTATGGTTTAAGTTGATTGAGCAAGAGTTTGCTGCTGCTGCAGTGCGCATTTTAATTTGTTTTATGTATCTGTTGGGTACTGAAGTCAATGTTCATGGTTTGAACAGAGAGATTTAATTAGAAGACGCAAGGCAGTATAATCAATTATAGTTTTCGCTAATGGAAAAATTAATTCATAACACATTTTTGTTCAAATTATCGGGTAATTTAGGTCTTAGAGGTTTGGATTGCAAAATAATATGAAATAAAATGCACGAGTTGCTCTTTAATACGATCACATTGTGGTTGAAAAGTTTGACAGCAATCATATGCACCTGGATTTTAAAAGACATAAAATAAGTTGGGGTAGCCTATATTTTATGTCACCTATAAAAACGTATAGTGTAGTTTAGGGTTGTATTATTTAAGTATATAAAACTGAACTGTATATCACCAGTGTGTGCCCATATATACAAGAATGGAACTCACAGTTTAAACATACAAATTGCTACAAATCAACATGATTTAAAATTGATTTAAAAATTCTGAAATTATATGTGCACACTAGTTGATTTTTCTAATAATATTTTTTTTTTAAATATTTTCTTTGTACGCCATTTGAAAGTATTTATTATTAAATTTATTTTTGAAATATCGATTTTTGTTTTAAATCCAAACATAATTTTTCGAAAGCAACTTATCCGACGTAGTATTGACATGATTATCTAGATGGTACAGCCAATTATAATGGACTTGGGTCATGATTCAATCAATGACAAGGAACTTCAGGGATCTTAGGCACAATCTATTAGTCTTCTCTGTGAGTTAATGTGTAGGTACGGATTTTCTTTTCTACCCTGTTTTCTAGCAACTGCATACGATGGAAATAACGAAAGCAGCATCTGTAGCGCTGCCGAAGCCAGCCAGATTCAGCACTTACATCAGTAACAAGAATCGTAGTTATTCGGAACACAACATCTCCATAAATATCTCGCAACTGAATATTTGTTAAATTTTAGTTCTGTTTGATTGTCTTATATGTCAGGCGCGTTTAACTGGAAAACCTTCGTTAGTTAAAAGAGTTGTTTAAAGTGTTTATATGTATAATTAACGAAAAGTAAGATATGAGCTCGCAACTAAACGAATACTTTAACTAGAGTTGATGTTTTCCTTAAACGAGGATTTTTTAAAATTTTGCGCCATTGTTACTAAATCGTACACATGTCATGCTAATTTCAACACACAGTACATATTTGTATGAAAATCGCAGGAGCCGTTTTCAAGAAAAATCAGATTTTTAGTTTTGGTTTTTTTTTTAACAGTTATATGGTAAATAGTAACCGTTGTTTTTGGTTAAAATCTCAATTTTCACTGATCTGGCAATCTATCATCATCATCATCGTCGGCTCGACAACCGGGGTCCGGTCCTGGCCTCCTTCAACAAGTCTCTCCACCCATCCCGGTCTCGAGCCGCCGCCATCCAGTTGCGCACCCCAAGGCTCCGGGCGTCCTGGTCTACGCCATCTCTCCAGCGCAAGCATGGTCTACCACGCTGTCGTCTACCATAGAATGTACCACAAAGAACTTTCCGAGCAGGTTCCTCTTCGCTCATGCGAGCTAGGTGCCCTGCCCACCGGAGTCTACCGAGCTTAATTTTTGTCACGATATCTGCTTCAAGGTAGATTGCGTACAATTCATGATTGTACCGTCTCCGGAATCGTCCTTCCTCACATATGGGGCCAACAATTCTCCTTAAGACTTTTCTCTCGAACGCGGCTAAGAGGTCGGAGTGCCTTTTGCTAAGCACCCAAGTCTCGGATCCATATGTGAGTACTGGCAGGACCATGGTCCTGTACAGCAGCAGTTTTGAAGTTATGGTGAGATTTCTGGATTTGAAGAGCTTTGACAGACTATAGTAGGCTCTGTTGGATTTGAGAAGCCGCCCGCGTATTTCTTCTTCTATATTGTTATCGGCTGCTACTATTGACCCAAGGTATTTAAAGGATTGCACCACTTCAAATTCGTGCTCCGCTACCTTGATTGTTTGACCAACTGTTCCTCTCGCATTCGACGCCACCATGTACTTTGTTTTACCTTCACTAATGTGCAGCCCCAGATTTTGTGCCGCCTGCTCGATCTGGATGAAGGAATCATGTACAGCTTGCTCAGTTCTTCCGATGATGTCGATGTCGTCTGCGTAAGCCAGTATCTGGCTGGACCTGTTGACGATGGTCCCTCTTGTTGCCGTGCCAGAGTCACGGATTGCTTTCTCCAACGCCAGGTTGAAGAGGAGGCAGGCCAAACCATCCCCTTGTCGGAGTCCATTAAAGATGTTGATTGGTTTGGATAGCAATCCGGCTATTTTTACTTGGCTTGTTACGTTGGTCATGGTCAACCTACATAGTCGTGTCAATTTATTTGGGATGCCGAATTCTCTCATGGCTTTGTAAAGTTCTACCCTGGCTATGCTATCGTAGGCGGCCTTAAAGTCTATAAACAGGTGGTATGTTGGGATGTTAAATTCTAGACATTTTTCCATCGCCTGCCTAAGGGTAAAGATCTGATCAGTTGTTGATTTGCCTGGAATGAAACCGCACTGATATTGTCCGATGATGGTTTTAGCGTATGGGGTTATCCGGTCTTGTAGGATAGAGGAGAGTATCTTATAGGCGGTACTCAACAACGTGATACCTCTATAATTGCTGCACGTTGTGACATCTCCCTTCTTATGTATGGGGCAAATGATACCTTTTCGCCAGTCTTCTGGAATTTCTTCATGCTCCCACACGTGCACTATAATCTCATGAATTGCTTGACGTAAAGCTGGCCCACCGTGTTGAAATAGTTCGGCTGGTATACCATCGGCTCCCGGGGCTTTGTTTTTCTTTAGCCGGCCTATAGCCTTCTCAACCTCTTCTATGCTTGGTGGCGGCAACATAGGGTACTCTTCTTGAAGTAGTGGAGCCTCCACTTCTGCAGTGAGCTGACCATTTAGCAATTCATTGAAGTACACTTCCCATCGCTCCAGTATGCTTTGAGGATCGGTGATCAGATTTCCCTCTCCGTCCTTGCAGTATGTGCAGCGTGGTGTGTACTGCGTCATGTTTCGGACGGATTGGTAGAACTTCCGCGCCTGGTGCGGACCTCGCTCTCGGCTTTTCTCTATTTCACAGATTATGTTCTTCTCCCAGGCTGATTTTTTCTGTCTGTGAAGCCGTTTTTCAATTCTTCTGAGCTCTTTATATTCGTCTTCGCGTGCCCGCGTTCTATGAGATTGTTGCATTGCTCGGTACGCAACATTCTTACGTTCAGTCGCTAGCTTGCATTCATCATCAAACCAGTCGTTCCGATTTCTACGACTGCTGCCTAAGATGGAGTTGGCAGTACTAATGACAGTATTCTTAAGGCGTGTCCACTTCTCATCTACGCCCAGCAAACTGGCTCCAGGACTTACTCTACCCAGTTCTAGGGCGAGTCCTAACGCATTACCAAAGGTGTTACTGGTGTTTTCATTGCGCAGAGCAGCCGTGTTGATTCGAACCTGATCGGCGGATGCAATACGTCTTCGCAAGGCAATCCGCCCTCGGAAAACCATACCAACAAGATAGTGATCCGAGTCGATATTGGCACCTCGGTACGTTCGTACCGTCATCAAGTTCGAGTAGTGGCGACGGTCTATCAACACGTGGTCAATTTGGTTACGAGTGACTCCATCAGGTGATACCCAGGTGGCTTTGTAGATATCTTTACGCGGGAACCTGGTACTCGCAACGACCATGTTTTTCGATGCTGCCAATTCTAAGACTCGAAGTCCATTGTCATTAGTGTTCTCATGCAAACTATGGGTGCCTGCGTAATGCCTGAATACCGGCTCCCGACCTATTTTTGCATTCAAATCCCCAAGGATGATTTTTACGTCATACCTTGGACAGGCATTGAGGGCCCTCTCGACTTGTTCGTAGTAAGTCTCTTTTTCTTCGTCTGAGGACTCCTCCGTAGGTCCGTGAACGTTAATGAGGCTGATGTTCTTAAATTTGCCTCGCACGCGAAGGGTGCATAGCCTTTCGCTTATAGCGTTAAAGCCGATGATGGCAGACTTCATTTTTTCGCCGACTAGGAAGCCTACCCCGAGCACATGGTGTTTTGTATGACAGCTGTAGTATAAGTCATAATCTTTCTTCTGTAGAACACCATTCCCTGTCCATCTTATTTCTTGAAGTGCTGTTATGTCAGCTTTATATTTTGACAGGGCATCGGCTAGCTGCTGAGCAGCTCGAGCTCTATAGAGCGATCGTACGTTCCATAAGAAAATGGCAATCTATGCGTTTCCAAAAACATCACATGACGGAAATAGGCATTACATGTTTTTTTTGAGAAAACAGTCTCATTTTGCGTTATACACAAGGGTGTCGCAAATTTCGAAAATGTTTCAATTTTGTAAGCGCATTTTAACTGGTTTAAAAAAAAAAAAAAAAACATAGTAAGAAATTTCGTTTCATACTTTTCATAGTTTTAAAGATATTTTTCAAGTTTTCCATCATTTGTTGTAAAATGCTGTAAAATCTACGTGTATTTTATACGAAAAATTGAAAATTCAGTCGGCTGAGGTTATTATTAAGATAGAGACTTGAGATATATATGTAGAATATTTTTTTAATTTATTTCGAACCATTTAAGCCAGTATGCGTATAAAAATTGAAAAAAATTTTAAAATTTGGGACACCCTATTATACACGTTGGGCTGATTTTTCTAATTTTGTAATTTGTATTTAAAAATTTTGAAAAAAAAATCAAACCAGAAACCCATATTTTTATAAGGTATTTTTTTTTTTAAATTAAAGAAACTAACGTAAAAAAACATTTATAAGCTTTTAATATGTATCTTCAATGTCTGGCTTATATTACAATTGTTAACCACAAGAGTAACTTCATGCGATCCACTCGTGCACAATTTTTCTAAGCTTGGAGATTGTTTTAAAAATCCGCTACGCTACCAGGTTTAAAAAATCTTTTTTTTTTCGAAATACGTATTGAGTTTTCAAAAAACATTTTAAAAATTAAAAAAAATAGGAATTTGGTTTTTATGTGATAACTTACGCATCATCATATTAATATTGAAGGTTTGAATGAAACAACAACCACTTGAGTGAGTGCGGTAGCTCACGGCTGCCAGGCCGATCATCAGACTCCATTTTAGTGGTGCTTACTTTATCATGTTCAATTTTAAGTTCAATGAAATTGCTTTGACTCCAGCCTATAATGACTTGCTGGTAGCTCAATCAAATTATTGTTGTTTCATTCAAACCTTTTAAAAGTATAATTTTTGAAAACTGTATTTCACAAAGATTTTTAAAAGATATTCTAGAAAAAAATTCATCAGAATCAGTTCCAGGGGATTCGAGAAAAGCGAAATTCATTAAAATGTTGAAGTTGCATATAGAACCATTTTATTGGAGTTTTGTTTACTTAAATATAGCCTTTATCTATAATAATTATTTAATTAATTTTTTTTCAAAAATCTGTGAAGTTGCTTATAGGAAAAATTATTTTTCCCTTAAACGCATCTAATTTCCATCCTATTCCTGTTACCAACGGTAGCTGCCATAGAATCGTTTTCTTGTTTTTCGACTTTCTTGTCCACAGCTCAAACGATTTCGATCACAATTTGTAGTATTTATAGTAGGGCTCTTTTAAAATTCAATAATACTGCATGTACAAATTTTTCAAAAAATATTTTTTAGAATTAAGATCAGTAATCAATTTTTCGAAAAATCTATTAATGAATTTTTTGAAAATACATTTTTAGGTGTACATATATTTACTAATACAAACAAATGGCATCCCAACTTAAAAAGAAATAAGTTGACAAAATTGTATACATACAAAATTATTTTTTAAGACACCGCTAGCCCGGTTTAAATGTTTGTTTTTATAAATTTATTTGGTCAAAATTTGGTTGAAAAAAAGTAATCAGAAACAAAGTTATTGACATTTTTCTAAAATTTGAGGGTTTTGATGTTTGTATGGGAGATCGGAAAAAAAATCTGTAACATCTGAACTGTTGAACGGATTAAGAGTAAATTTGATTCGCATTTTAAAATTACTCTTATACACATTTTGCTAAGAAAAAATCATTAGTAAAAAAGTTATTGACTTTTTTTCTAAAATTTGAGTGTTTTAATGTTTGTATGGGAGAGCGGAAAAAAGTCTGTAAAACCTGAACTTTTAAACGAATTTTAATGAAATTTGACAAACATGTTAAGATTAGTCTTATACGTGCTTGGTCAAAATTTGGTTTAGAAAAAATTATTAGAAAAAAAGTTATTGACATTTTTATAAAATTTGAGGGTTTTGATGTTATATTTAAATAAAAGTTTTTTTTAGTAAAATCTTAACTTTTTATTTTGAATAAAATATTATTATTAACTATGTATATTATAAAATGACATAAATAAATAGATAAATACCTAAAAAAAATAAATAAAAAACAATTATGAAGTAGTAATTTTACAATGCTAAAATGAGGCTTTTAGCGTCTGCGCTGATTGGAAGTATTTTCTTTTTTGCCTGTGGCCTTATGTTCAAAGCTTCCCTGTTTACAGCTTTGGTTTTTTATATTTGTCAGGTTATTCATTCCAGAAGTTGTAGTTATCCCTAATCCTTTTCTTTATTTTGTATTAAGCTCTATCATATAATTCAAAATATCATAAAACTATATTATTTTTCGTGGCAGAAATAAATGGTTTCGCAATAATCGAAATTCTCAGACCTGGATCAATGTATTTATTAATTTTGTTTTATTTTTAAAATAAAGTTTGACATTTTTTCTTAAAATAATGGGCTTAACCAGTTCATTCTGACAATTAATACCGAAGAAATCAAACTTTTTGGTAAACACCACCGTCAAGACGGAGTTTTTTGAAATCCGATTCAGTGAAATATTTTCGAGCATAACTTCCACACCTGCACGCATCTGCAGCTGATTTTTTCTGTGCTTCAACATGAATGTATGGAGCATATGCTGGTATACTTACTTTCTTGGTATCTTTTGGCGCTTTTTTTTAAATCAAAAAGTTTAAAAAAAAAAGCATTTTTTCTTAGTACTAAAGCTTCAGGCTACTTACAGAAGGTATCTTTTATAAATAATCAATATTTTTTTTATTTTTAGATAATCGAAAATAGACCAATTAAATTATTTAAGAAGCTAGAGAATTTATTAAAAGGAACTTCGGAAAAAAACATCTCAAAATTTGTTGAAAATACGGTTCGCGATTTGAGTAAAATTATTTTTTAACTTTGAGGGCTTGTAAATCAGAACGTACAATATATATGTTAAAAAATACTTTTTAATCATACGCTCGGGTTATCTAAGAGTACTTAAACATAAAGTTTAAAAGGACAGATATGACTTTTTCAAAGGACTTGTTTCCGCTCTCGCACCACTGAGCGGCGGCGCGGCGGTCTCTTTTTGATACTACAAAATTTTTCGGAGTTGTTTTAGCAATTTAAAGAATGTTTTTCATGTTTTTTTTTTACCATTTTCTCTATTTTCTCTAATTTATTATATGCATGTTTATAATATTAAATCCCTAAATTTCAACTTGATTCGTAAGAGCATGTTCGTGCAATCCAGTGGTTCATTTTATTCTTGTTTGTGGTTGGTTCTGCAACAAAAAATTTTGAAAAATAACGATTGTCTACAATATTTATTTTATTCACTGTGGGCTTTAGACCACGTCATACTTATCAGCTGATTACTAAATACTATATTTTAATAGGTTTTTCTTCTTAGGTGATCAAAAAGAATTTGTTTTCGACATTTCCGGCGTATTCAATCAGTTATTACTATACTATAGCTGTTTGAGCTTCAGCAATGTACAGAAGGACGTATACAAACGCAAAAGTAGAAATGGTAATTCTAAATAAAACCTCTAATTCGATAAGCGTGTTAAATTTCAATTTATACCAGTGAGGCAAGCAAAAATAAATAAATTACTTAAAAATTATTAATAAATTGTTGCCATATCAGCTCTCTAATTGTATGCGCGTCTTTGAAGTCAGTATATGGTCATACATCGAAATTTCAAATTTGCTGTCAGTTGTCAGAAAAAAAAACTGCTCTAATTATCATTTAATTAGTTTTGAACCTTTAAGATACTTACAGGAACTCAAGGTCATCAAGATAACCGCTACAAGAACACAGCATCGAAACATGTTTGCTTTGAACCAATTTCTGGCTTCGTTTTGTTGATAGAAATATCTTTGTTTGACTTTTTCTAATCGAAAAATGGTTTGAAATTAACACAAAGTATCTCAGATGAATAATTATTTATTTTATCACTTTGATTTGAAATTCATTCATTTACACACACACACAAATACACTAACATATATGCATGTAGGTACAACATGAGTACAACGATGAGTAGAATGCGTGTTGTTGTTATATTTTTTTTTATGTCACTCTTCAAATCACTCTCACTTTTTCAAGCAATAGCGGTGCGGTGCCTTCAGGTGCTTCGAGCGCCGCGTATCGGTGTTTTTGAATCTGATGGTGACTAACCTTGTATAACATAACTCGGGCACACACGTAGGGGTTCTCAATGAAAAGCCGTTTTATTATTTTTTTGTTTCTTCCAAATTTGGTTAAATTTATTGGTTGCGATGCATAATTTTTTCTTATCAGAAGTGGGATAATAGCTTTTAATTGTTTGTTTTTTGGTCGTGTAATTGTGTGAGGTAAGGTAAAAATGAAAGTGAATCGTTTTTAATTTTATTTAAGGAGCGCGAAATCTAAATTCGATTGCGTGTTTTGTACTGATTTTTTTCATTGCGATAATTTTTATTGAAAGACACTGTGACGACTTGGTACAACGACGACGACGTCAAAATTGTTGAGCGTCACGACAAACGATTGAGAAGAAGTGTTTTGGCCAACTGACGTTACGGCCAAGTCGGAATCCGGTGCTGGTGTTATGGGTTGCCTATACCTACTACACATGAGTTGAGATTTACTTTTGATTTCGGTGCGCTGTATAGTTTTTTTTTTTTTTTCATTTTGATTTCTTATTTTTGTAGGTAGGTAGATTGTGTTGAAGTGGTAGGGTTCGGTCTTCGGTCACTCTCTCTTTTTTCAATTTGCGGACTTTTGTTGGGTGATGGAGAGGGCGACTGTGGTGACGGGCTGAAAGGGTATATGTTAAGCAGCATGAAAAAGGCACGAATACAAATATTGCGATTGAAACAAAATTTTATAGACAAATTGAAAAAGTTGATGCATATTGCTTACTATTTACACTATAAAATGTGCACAGACTATTGGGTAAATAATGCAGCAGCTTTCAGATAAATGCATAGCATGACAAAGTGCTTTGAATTGATTGTCTTATAGAAATGTTGCACAGATTGCAAATTATTAGAATTTCTCAATCGAAGAGTGCTGTTATTATTTTTTATTGCAGAATATGATAAAGATTCTTTATGAATTCATAAAGTTATACAATATCATGGCGTAATCATTAGGCTATGAAAATTTTATCATTTGATTTATATTATAACTGTAACATCGATAAAATTTAAGCGCTACCTACCAGGGCTTTAATCCAGGCTTCGTAATCTTGAACAAATTAAATATCTAACAATTTTTCAATTTAAAAATACTCAATGCTATACTATTTGATGTCAAATACATACTTTATCTTCATGGGCATTAGGGTCTTAATCTTAGGATTCAGGTATTAAGACCTAAATTTATCAATGAGCATTATAACATCTTCCGGTTTTAAATTGGTTTAAATGATGTGTTTATATTGCTTTTTACTTCTGGTAGAAATGAAATGGTCATACGCACTTATTTACCTAGTAAGTAGCAAAAATTACGAGAACAAACTGTTTCAAAAAAGAATATACAACTTTTTGATGGATCTGTTTCGGGTGCCTTTTTACAGAGTGATTAATGACCATATTTTCGGGGCAAAAAATATTATAGAATGAACGTATATGTTCCACCTAATGGATCTTACTAATAAAATAAAGTATTTAAATGGTTTTTTTTTCTTTTCCGAAAGTTTGGGGCCACGATCGATGGACAAAAATGCCCACAATTTAACCATTGCAGCCACAGGACTGATAAGCGGCTTTATTATTGTTGCAACATGCATTGTCATACACTTGGGATTCATTTGGGTTTTATTTGCGATCGGGAAAACCAGTTCTGACGGTTGAGCAATTAAGTGTTGTCTGAGGTTTTTCTGTCTTGGTATCATCACATAATCTAATAAGAGATAGGCACGGTGCCATTAAAAAACAGATACAAAATAAAAAACCTATGGTCTTACAGTAGGTACAGTTTTTTGTATCAGTGCCTTAAAGTTGTATTGGTGGGCACTCAAAATGCCAAAACAGTGAACTCTCCTCTATTTACGTGGACACTGACGGAACTGTTTTTATAACGGAATTATGACCGCTCATGTGGATACATTTAAAAGACCACATGAGCATTTCCATATTCACGAATTTTTGTATTTTAGTCCAAGTGCGTTCCTCTATTTTTAAACGAAATACAGCTTAGAAAACCACCTTCAACAGGCGAATTGATGATTGAGAATTTATTTTTACGAAAAGCGTTACAAATATGAATTTAAATTTTTACCATTTTAGCGTTTAGGGTAGTAGCCCGTGGCGTGATGATTACTTCATAGGACTTTCATGCGAAAGGTTTGGGTTCGATTTCCAGACTCGTCCACCTAAAAGCAAAAAGTTTTTTTTTTCACGGCTCCTGCCTGTTGTTGCGAGGAAGTGACAAATCCTTCAGGAGTATCTCTTGTCATAAATAAGCGCTTCTCAACTTAACCTTTCGGATTTGGCAGTAAATTGTAGGTTGCCTTCATTTCTGGAGACACGCAAACAGAAATGGGTGAGATTTGTAAGTCAATAGGCCCTGGATTTCCATGAGATGTCGCGCCACCAAATTTTTTAATTTAAAATTTAAAATCACGAATACAATTAAGAGTATCCTTTTAAACAAATCGAAGCAATATAATTATGTGATTGCCATACTTTCCAACGACTTAAGTTAAAAGTGAGGTTGACATTCAACGACATGTTTCACCCGACGTGAGTCATTCATATGTGACGACTGTTTTACTGACTTCATTTATAAAGAAATGTTTAAAGAGCGAAAATGGAGCGGATTTCATCATTTCTACCAATACTTTCACATCAGTTTAATTTTGTTGTATGTTATTTTACATCAATTTCAATCTCTTTTCTGTTACATATATGAAATAAAATTAAAAAAAAGTACTAAAATTTAAATTCACGGTCAGGCTTTCAGTCTGCTAGTGTTTGCATTCAAAACATGTGTAGATATGTGCAATTTTTCCAATTGACAAAAGACACACTTCACAAAACAAGTTGGTTAGTAACAAAGAAACTTTTTTCTTTGATATTCTTAGAAATAGCCACACTGTCCTTTGAAAAGTATCTTTCGGGCAGTTTGTTTAAAGACAAGTAAGAACCTAGCATTAGTACAACTGATTTGTGGGCTTTTGGCAAGTCTGCGGAAGTCATAAAAAACATTTTTGTCTGTAACTTTGCTTAAACATTTTAAACAATTCCTTAACTTTCAAATACAAAAAAAGTTCGCATCTCAGCTCTTTTGTTTGTTGAAATGTTCAGACTATACCAACTTGTTATTTTTTTTATTGTTTTATTAATTAGAATGGTTCTTATATGATTAGTTTTACAATTTGTATAGGTTCCACTCTAAAATTCCTGTTAATGCTAGTACAATTTGTTTTAGCTTTAGCTACCCCCACGACGACAGGAGTTCAAAAACATAAATATAAGTAACTTTAAAAATTAAACTTTGAATTTTTATAGCTTAATAATATAATAATAATAAGTAATATAATTTTTTAAGAGGTTTAGAACTTTTTTAAAAAAAAAACACAAAAAATTCGAAAAAATGAATGAAATATTTATTTGAATCGATAGTTTGAACCTTGCAATTTAATGTTTAAAGATAATTTCATGCAAATGTTGACCGCGGCTGCGTCTCAGGTAGCCCATCCGCTGAGTCCAATTTTGGCATACTCTTTCACACATATCGGCCGGTATCTCACGAATGAATGCATGGATGTTGGCTTCCAGTGCGTCAATCGAAGCGGGCTTGTCCCTATAGACATTAGCCTTGACATACCCCCACAAAAAATAATCTAATGGTGTCAAATCGCACGATCTAGGCGGCCAATTGACCGGCCCGAAACGTGAAATTAACTGTTCACCAAACTCGCCTCGCAATTGCGCCATTGTTTCGCGTGCTGTGTGGCATGTGGTACCGTCTTGTTGAAACCACATATCATGCAAGTCAAGAACTTCCATTTCGGGCAAAAAAAAGTTTGTTATCATCGCTCGGTAGCGTTCACCATTGACAGTAACGCTGCGATTCGCATCATCTTTGAAGAAATAGGCCCAATAATGCCGCCGGCCCATAAACCGCACCAAACAGTGGCTTTTTCGGGATGCATTGGTAGCTGTTGCAATGCTTCTGGCTGATCTTCACTCCAAATGCGGCAATTTTGCTTATTTACGTACCCATTCAACCAAAAATGAGCCTCATCGCTGAACACAATTTTTCGATAAAAAAAGCGGATCCTCGGCCAGCTTTCCAAGAGCCCATTCACCAAAAATTCGGCGTTGTGGTAGGTCGGCTGGCTTTAGTTCTTGCACCAGCTGTATCTTAAAAGGCTTTACGCCCAAATCCTTCCGCAAAATTTTCCACGTAGTGCTGTAACAAAGGCCTAACTGCTGGGAACGGCGCCGAATCGACATTTCGCGGTCTTCTGTCACACTAGCTGATACGGCCGCAATATTTTCTTCACTACGCACAGTACGTAAACGTGTTGGTGGTTTAATGTCCAACAAAGTAAATTTGGTGCGAAATTTGGTCACAATCTTCCGAATAGACTGCTCAGAAGGTCGAGAATGCCGATCATAAAATGGAAGCAGCGCGCGATGAACATTTCGAACCGAGCAGGAATTTTGATAGTAAAATTCAATAATTTGCAAGCGTTGTTCATTTGTAAGACGATCCATGGTTAAATTGCAAACCAAACTGAAGCTGTTTGACAGTGACACAAGGTACTAAACACACGTCAGCTGTCAAAACCAGTGTTTCCAAAACCAAACCAGCTAAAAAATCACCAAACTAGCTAAAAAATCACCCTTGATTAAAACAATTGTAATATTACAAAATTGTTGTCATTTAAATGATGTAATAAAAAGCATGCCTACCTGAGTGTCTTAAATATGTTTACACGGACTAGCCTAATCCATACATTGGTTGTTCCTTACATTTTATCTACAAGGTATAGTTTAGATTTTGCAATACCAAGCTATTCTATCTAGTCCGGATTACCGCAGCACAACAATTGAAACTACTTTCCAAAATAATTCATAGATATACAAAAACATACATGTGGTATAAGGTAAAATGTTCATTTTTGTATGTCTGCTAAAGCGTTTGGCCTGGAACATATCAAGTTTTAAGGAATTTTATTCTTTTAAATGTAATAATGAATCATAAACCCGAAACCACTTTTGCATTAAGTAGTGCAATACAAATTTGTTGTCTTCAATTTTCAGTAAATTAATCATTACATTGCCTTAATGTACGTGAAAAAAAACCCATATGAAAATTTGCAGAGTGGTGTAGTATTACATATATATAGATATCGGTATGTCGGGGTTGTTGGCTTATTGAACGCCTTTTTAAGTAACAATTTACCGTATAAACAAGAAAACCGGTGTTTATCTTCGATTTCCATTTTTTTTTGTAATTTAGTATGTCAGTAGCGTTTTTTTTTTTGTTTTAAGTTTTGTTCAAGTAAAAAATAATTGTATGCATATGCGTAAACACTACATTCACCAACTTACCATTTTTTTTAAGTAAATAAAGTGGTAGAAGAAGTGACGGTATCACAGCTGGCAACATGCATTTTCTTGTTATGTTTGGTCTTAGCTTAGGTATTTCTCTATCCAAATTAAGATTTAAAATGTCTAGTTAAAAAACAACATAAATATATATGTCTATAAGGTTGTGTACATATGTAATGGATCTCTGTCTAGGATTATGAAATTCTTTCTTAAACTTTGTTGCAAGCAGTCAGACACGTAGAGTTGCAGGTAATTTGGCAATGTTTGAATTTTTTGTATCTCTCCTTGGAAGTCTTTAAAAATAATTAACACGTTTCACCTAAAAGTTGAACTTTTTCAAAGAAAAAACAACGCGTAGTTCTCACAGTCATTCCATACAAATTTCCGTAAAAGTGATATACTTATTAATAGTTGATGGTGAATGATTAACTTGCTAGTTGGTACTATGAAGAGTATAGGTATACCTACAATTAAAACACTTTGTACAAACAATATTTACCAAACCAACAGTTTCGAGGATATTGATCAGTTATCGTTTTTTTTAAATTTGCCAGGGTCATGGTGTCCCTAAAAACATGGCCAGTTTCACAGTCGACACGTTTAGTGGAACAAGTGGAACATAAGTTTCCCATATTAGGACTTTAGGCTAAGTTTTATAGCCAGCGTCGGAGGCTTAAGTGCCACATGGTCTAAGTACTATGGTATAGAGAGCTTCAAGCCAAAATTTCGACCATCGATTCTTTTAGGGTTGCCGACACATTGAATTAAAAAGTTAACTAGCATTTCCATATAGAAACCGTTTTCTTGACTTTGCACAAAAAAATGAGAATAAGCAAAGTACCTATATACAAAATTATCATATACATATAGAGTTTTATATAGCGCATTCTTGCTTTCATTCATTGCTTATCATAATTGATTCAAGCTGTTTTTCTTCGGATAAATCAAAAATATGAATGTATATCTAGGTAGAGATAACCATGTAAGGGATTTATGGTTGAAATTTTGAATTTAGGTGCCAGTTATAGCTTTCATTGAAAACTTTAATGACTGAATTTGAGACGTTTAGAAAGTAAAATGAGTAATTATTTTGATGCAAAGATAAAGCTGATGAATTGAATTATTACTTTAGTGAAAAAAAAATCAATACGATCCCAAACTTCGCCATAAAATTAAGTTTAATTTTTCAATGATCATTGGTAAGGTAGTTCATTCATTGAAATAATAAGTCATTTTATGTCGAAGTTTGGGACCGAATTAATTTTTTTTTTCATTAAAGTAATAATTCAAGTCATTAGCTTTATTTCTGCATCATAATAACTTTCACTTTCTAAACGTCTAAAAATTAGTTGATTTACAAACTAAAATAAATAATATCTTAACAATTTCAAGATTTGGGAAAAACGTTTGTAATGAAATTTCCATTAAAAGTTTATAAAATTTAAGTATAAGAGGTTAGAGCCTCATGCATTTCTGTCAATAGCAGAAGCCACAATTGTTTTAAGCAGCTCAGTGAACAGCACCAGTGTTGGCATAGGCTGCATTTCATATCGTCTGGATACACACTGAAGCTGACGGTAATTTTAGTTTTTTTTTACATAATAGCTACGGAAATTAAAGATTTATGATGCCATCACTAAGATGTGTCTGATAATCAAATTAGCCGAACAGCCGTGCAAAAGTGTTGGCTATAGCCACACTTAAGATTATGTTCTTTCTTTAAAAACTATCAGCCGTATCTATTAGATTTTATTAAAATTTTAAATTTGCCTTCAAACAAGGTTACATAAATTCGTATCTAGTATAATCGATCGAATGCGACGTAATGCAAGAAAATTCAAATTTATGCTCATTAACTAATAAGAGAAACAGAGAAGGAACTGGACATATAGCCCAAGTCAAAAATAATTAAAGCCCACACTACCTTTTGCTCTATGATGTCTTTCTTGTGTTCGTAAATTTCTTTGGTTTATTCACCTTCACGCCTTGCCTTTTTAAATAAATAATATGTTATTAAACCATCAAAACATTTTTTTATATCTCACATATCACAAATCTCTTTTAAATAAAACAAAATACTTTTTACTCTACCTTCATTAACATTTCTCTAATAAATAAAAAAAACAGTTCTTTTCAGATGTCAAAATATATTTAAGATGGATTAACCATTAAACGCGGAGGATGGCGTTTAAGTTAAGAGTCCTTTGAGTAACGTTGTTTAAATGTTAAAATTGATTATAGATACTGATTTCGCACTCAAGACCTACTTATTTAGAGCAGAGGTATTTTTAAGCTAAGAAGGATTTAAAATTTCTTTGTACACACGGCTGTACATTTTTTAATATTATTTAATCTTCCAAGCAACTTTAAATATAAATCTCTTAGCTTGTACTAAATTAAAATACGTAAATCAATATTAAATTTAGAATCGCATTTATTTATTCATTCTTTCTATTTTTTCCTTAAACAATAATTAAAATATAATTATGAAAATATTTTATTTGGGGATACATAAAAATTCCATATGGCTAAAAAAATAAACCAACATCATAAAATCAACAAAAAAAACTTAAACGAAAAACTGCAATTCGAAACAATAAATGTGTTTTATATTTGAAAAATATATGTATGATATATTGCAGCCAACAGATTATGTATATCTACATTTACATTCATAATAAACAGTTTTCATAATAACAAACTTAAATTTAAGGAATTTAATTAAATATCTAATAATATTATAGTATTATTACTAACTAAGACATAGTGCATACTAGAATTTGTATTGTTTAACATAAATCGTATAACATTTTGTTTGTATTATTTATATCAATAATATTATTTCTAATTGTTAGTATAACAAATATTTGGTGTAAAAATAAATGTTTATGTATATATCTCTTTGAAAAAATACAATTATATTTTGTTTTTAAATTTTTACAATCAATTTTAGTTTTTTTTTCTCTTAAACTTGTTTTAAATTCATTGTTTTTGTTTTTTTTTTTTTTTTAGGACAAATTTTGAATACCTAATTGTTCCATTTTTTACCATGACAGTGAATTAATATATTATCAATTACAATGTTTAGTTTTATGACAACTTTCTTATAGTGGTGAAGATGATTTTGATATAATAAATTCTTTATTTTAATTCGTTATTTGTGTACTTTTCGATGATTCATCAATGCCATTGGAATACAACATGTGCGACCATAAGATAGACGGTTGCTACTAATATACTACCTATCATAACCGGGAATCCAACTCTGTAAGAAAATAGGAATTAAATATTTTATTAGTTAAAGTTCAAAAACATCCAAAAACAAAGATAGATATATTAAACAAAAAACGCTTACAGTAATGATAAGTGGTAAAAAGGGTATTTTTTTAGACGTGTGGTTTTCAATCTGACAATACTTTTTCGGAGTTGGTCTTTCTGACAGCTGTCACTTGATTTATGCTCAGTTTGGTTTGCCATTTCATATTGAATAGACTTACTCGTGAACAACCTTTGCAAATCGTGCAAATTAATTACCAAAATAATGGTTCGGTTCGCGCGACGCATCGCAAGAAAATTTTGTTCACGTACGTTAATAAGCAAAATTGTCGTATTTGGAGTGATCATAATCCACAAACCATTTTTGAGACGCCGATACATCCTCAAATATTCACTGTTTGGTGTACTCTATGGGCAGAGGGAATCAGTGGTTCATATTTCTTCAAAAATGAAGCCTGCCATAATGATACAGTCAATGCGGGAGAACGCTATAGAGCCATGATTAATGACTTTTTCGTGCCTGAATTGGAGAATGTTGATGTGGACGACCTTTGGTTCTACAACAAGACGGCGCTACATGCCATACAGCCAACGAAACAATCAATTTATTGAAGGAAACTTTTGGTTAGCGTTTATTATCTCGCGTCGTGGGCCTGTGGCGTGGCCTCCAAGATCGTGCGATTTAAACCGCTGGACTACTATTTTTTGTGGGGTTATGTGAAGTCGCTTGTCTACGCATATAAGCCCAAGACGATTGACGCCTTGGAAGAGAATATTCGGCGCGTTATTACTGACATACGGCCCCAATTACTGCAAAAAGCGGTCGAAAATCGGGCCTCTCGGCTGGATTTTATTCGAACCAGCCGCAGCGGCCACTTGCCCGAATTCATTTTTAAAACATAATGCCAAACCCCTATATTTATAATAAAGCTAAATTCTTGGCCATAACATTAAATTATATGCGTTTTATTTCTTCTTGAAAATTACACGTCTAAAAAAATACCCTTTACATTGCTGCAGAAATGGTTTAAGTGCTTGGGATCGATTCATTTCATTATGTAGAGGTGGTGTAAGCCATTTCTTTCTTAGGAAAAATTCCGTGCTGAAGCAAATTTGTATTGATTTACTGCCTGAACACAATGGAGACGAAGCTGCAACTGGAGTTGCAGCCGGTCTAGCTGTCAAAATATTGAATACACATAATTTCAATGTTGCGAACACAACGCAACGTAGCTGTAAACGGAGCTGCAGCCGCAGCTACAAGAGTTCACCAACTTTTAACTTTTGCGAACAGCATTTTTGACATTTCAAAATTGATGGAGGCGAACAAGCCCATTTCAACTCGATGAGTTTCAAGTTCTTTTCAATTCCTCGTGTTATAGCTATCAGCGCTTCTGTAGTCAGAATGTCAGAAATTACAGCTGCATTGTGGGCATGCAAAAAAAAGCACGTACGACACTTTTTAACAACTATTGCAGCTTCAGCTCCAGTTCCAGTTGCTGCATTCTATTGTGTTCAAGCTGTTAGTAGAAAAATGTGGGTACTAAAATGTTCAATTATTGTTTTCAATGATAGCTATAACTGTCACCTAAAAGATGTTTGCATCCAGCGCCATCTATCTGGAAGCTTGAAAACTATTGATTTACGTTCACCCGCTCTCCTATTGCATCATAAATATTTTGAATTATATTTTGTAAGTTTAAGCTCAGTTGGATGGGTTTTTTTTTAAGATTAAAATATTTTGAGTTTTCGCTGTTAAACGCCATCTATCAGAAATCTTTTGATTGATGTGAATTGCTCGCATAAAAGTCTCAAAAGCTTTTTCTATTTTTTAAACTGTATCATAAAGTTGTTAAGAATTAAATAAAGAGATAATTCGAAAGTTTATATTTTAATTTTTGATGTGTTAACATCTATACCGGTGGTATGGTCACACTTTACGTTGTAGGACGTAACGTTATGACAATCTGCATAATAGGATATTGGGTACGTGCAGTGACAAAAATCTGAAGCTCCCCTTCAAGCAAACTAGTCCAACTTTGCATTTGGATCCTCAAAACTGTGCTTGGACAAAAAGTTATGTTTACACATATTAGCAGTGAGTCCCAGCACTCACACATTTTTTTTTTAAAAGGCTGTTAGAGATTTGTTTGATTCAAAAAAAAAAAACAATTATTATCAAATATTTCCTGAAAAAAGGATGAGTATTAAATAAAATGCTCCTCTTCTGAGCATAATTCTAGTTCCGCGCCTGACCGATTTCTACGAAATCGAAATAAAGTTATAAAACCATATTTTTTTTTCTGCAACGAAAACTTACTTGAAGTATTCCAAAAATGTGAATCTGTATCCATGTTGTTCGGCCACACCAGCACACACAACATTCGCTGAAGCACCAATCAGCGTACCATTTCCTGAAAAATAAGACTCTAAGTAATAAATTATTAATGACACAACTGCAAACCAAAATACAACCTCCTAAACAGGCTCCGAACGCCAAAGCCCACACCAATGGCTGCAAAGGTAGGTGCAAATCTTTGTTTTGTGCAAGTGAAATGGCAATTTTAATCATCATTGTCGTCAATGGAATATTGTCGACAAAAGCTGAAGCTATCGCTGATACCTATTAAAAATTATCAAAATTCAATACTTACGATATATTTGAAAGAAATAAATTTTTTTTATATCATTTTACCCATAGAATAAGAAGAACTGCAACAGCTAATCTTGAGTCTTCGCCAACGGACAAAATTACATTTACTGTCATCTTGCCAATCCAATCAATCAAACCGAGTTCCGATAGCGACTCCATCAAAATGAACAATGCGGCGAAGAAGAGCAAGGTTGACCATTCGACACGAGCCAGCACAGATTCCATGTCCTCGCGATCAGCCAAAATCAGCAACAGAATTGCTCCTAGCAGTGCAGTCCAACCTAATGAAAGTCTTTGCATTTCTGGCACTGAATGCAAAAAGAACAAAGTGATGACAAACACTAAAGCGACTCCTGATTTGTACAGCAACGATTTGCTTCTAATTGGATACTAAATAAATAAGTTGATATAATTTTAGAATAAATCTCCAAGGCGTTTAGAAACAAAAACAACCTTCGCCTGTAGCTGTCCAAGAGTCTGCTCATAGTTATCAGCCACAGTCGCTCCTGAACTGATCTTCTTTTTGAGATTTCTCTTCAAGCGATTGACTTTTTTTGTCAGAGTCTCCCGGACAAGATCTTCATCCTTCGAATATGAGGAAAGAGATGCAGCGGCTCTCTGCCAGACAGAGATTTCATGACGTAGTTCCTGCACGTCCTGAGCTTCATTGAATCGAAGATCATTGATATTACGGAACTTGTAACGTAGCTGAATATATGTTTGAACCATCACCACAACAACTCCGATTAGCATATGTGCTGTGAAGACTGTAAAGTTCACACCCTAAAATTGTATAATGTCTTGTTAAATAAATATCAAAAACAATTAATTCTCAGAGTCTTACATTCTTCGCGATAAAGCTGTTGGAAGCAATGATGACATTTGGTGGGTCTCCAACTGGTGTCAAGGCTCCCCCAATGTTTGAATAGATGATCATACACATGAGAATGGGTACAGGATTTAGACCCATCACTTCACAAAGACGTATTGTGACTGGCGTCATGAGGAGGACTGTAGTCACGTTGTCGAGAAACGATGACATAACGGCAGTAAACAAACAAAGGCAATTAATGAGGGGCCAAACTCTTCCATTTGTGATCTGTAACAAATATTTGAATTCTCTCAAAATCAAAAAAAAAAAAAAACATAACAGGACTTCTACAAACCTTATAGGCAAACACAGCTAGGTAGTCGAATATTCCTGTTTCCGACAAAATAGCCACCAATATCATCATTCCAAATAGCAAAAGCAGCGTCTCCACATCGATCCACGCCATGATCTGTGCCATTGGTGGACGTTCATCCAGAGCTGCCAATATACCAATAGCCATGGTCGATGCAATAATCGCAGCAAATGTTCTATTCACCACCTCCCAAATGATCATAATATACAAGCCGCACAAAACTAAAGCAGCATACACAACGCCTATGTCCTTGTTGATTGGAGTATCGTCATAGCTAAACTGCAATGGGATGCCTCGATTCGCATCAGCTTTCATACGAATTCGGAGTGCAGCTTTCTCACTGTGGATCTTTGTAAACCTAGCCGCATCAATGGTGAATACCTTGGATCTTCGTACTTCAGGAGCAAAGTCCAACAGTTCCTCGTCTAGCAAAGGAAGTTTCCAAACTTCGCTTAGATTTTGGGTGTGAGTTATCTGAAGCTCTTCCTGTAGAATTGTGGTCTCATTTGATGTCGTTAGTTCTTCTTTGCCAAGGTACAATAACTGTACGAAAACGTATAGATAGTTGGTAGTAAGATTATTGGCGGTGTGTTCTGAAGCAAATGCACCATCTAGCGTAACTCCAAGGCGGAGTCCTTTTGGTATATTGCTTACAATGAAGTCTACAATGAGAAGAAACAAAATCAAGAGGAGTTATAATTACAAAGATTGATTTCATTTGTGATGCAAAAGAGGATCGGACCTAAAGTTGAGCCCTGTGGTACTCCTTGGATGAGATATTTTAGACATGATGCTCTTTCCTTAAAAATTACTCTTTGTGACCTCTTGTCCAAGTAGCTCTCTATCAACCTAGCTGCATTGATGTCAAAATTAAAAAAGTTCTTAAGCTTCCAACAAAGAACATTGTGGTCAACTTTATCAAATGCTTTTGAAAAATCGAGCAAGCAAAGAAGGAATAAATGACCTTTGTCAAAATCTTGCCGAATTTCCTCAAGAACGTTTACCATAGCAGTTTAGCAACTGTGCTTTGGTCTAAACCCTGATTTCTTGTAGAATAGTATGTAATTACTTTCAACATACCTTTTGAAATAGCTAAGCTAAAACACTTTCAAACACCTGCTGTCACAAATTTTAAATAACGAAATAACACAAAAAAGAATGTCCCCGCTCATTCTTCTCTGGTATAGTAGCTGTATACTAAGTTATACAAATCCATTTTTTATACAACTAATATCGACAGCAAATAAGAGAAAACAAGATGAATATGCCCTTTAAAAGTTTTGGTCAGAATGGAAAACCAAATAAGATAATTTATTTAGAAATTTCTTTTTAGGTACGGTAACCCTCAAAATATAATGAAAACATTTTGTTCATATCGCAACATGGCTGCTGTTGATTCATACTTTAACTCTTGTTTTAGCATCTCTATGAGATCTTTGGATGATGATGAAACGGAAAGCAACACTGATAAATGTGTTTCGTTTGAAAGTTAAATTGTAGTCCCATTAGAACGTTTGAGCTCCCGTAAGAAGTGTCGCTCTCAGTAAATATAAATTTTCTCTGAGAGACAGTACTTCTTATGGGAACTAAAATGCTCTTATGGGACTAAAATTCGACATTTAACTTTCAAACGAAACACATTTGTCTGTGGGGCGTTCCTTTTGCAATTGCCAACTATTATTAGGAAATTTAAATGTGAAAGCAAAAAATCGATAGTTATGTTAGATTAACTTTTTGAAACAATGGAATAAAATTATAACCTAATAATTTTTCGAATAAAGTAACAATCAAAGTTAACTGGATATAGCTCTTGGTGTTATTTAAATCACTCCAAAGCTGATGATAGCCGATGCAACAACAGTATAAGATATACCATAAACATTATGGGATACTCATGGTGATTTCCTTTAGTGCAATTAATAAGGTTGTTTCGATCAATTCTATCAAAATAATGCTTTTGAGATCGATTTTTCGGCAGATTGTTTCCTCTTTTTAATAACACTTATAATATTAACTACCTTAAGTTTGAAATGTGCGCCTTTTGTTAAGTATATTTCAGTGCTGAAAATTGTTGTTATAATATTTATGATCAAATTCAGTACTACGAGTTCTACAGCCCCGAAATTAGGCAAACAAAGAGAACAAAAAATCAACCAAAGAAACTTGCTCGCAACGAAAACAATCAAACTTTTCTTTGAAATCTAAAATTACATCTGCCACCACCAATCAAATAACCAATCCGATAGAAACATGAACAGATGCAAGTTTTGTGAACAAAAAGAACGCACTGTACAATTCAACTATAACAGCTGTTCGTTTGATATTCAAAGCTGGCGTCGTAACTCCTATTAGAATCTTGAAACAAACTTATTTATGAATAGTCTCATTGAAGTTTTATTATGGGATTATAAAGACTAAAAATGACGTTTAGAGATTTAATTTCATAACGAGATACTTATGAGACTTAAATAGATTTAGATATAGGATTTAAGTACTTTCAAATCTAAAGGATGCTTAGCTCTTACAATAAAAATGCTATGAGACAAATTTGAGTTTCATAGCAAGAGATTAATTCTTAAGTATAGCATTAGGATATAAAAGATTCTTATAGGAGTTTTTTTCAGATTTGAAGAGCTTAACTATGGGAGTTTGCTAGTTGGGCGCAATGTTAGGCGTTTGGATGGTATCGTTACGTTACGTGACAACGTTCTAAAAATAACACCAACCTTAGTCTCAAAATCAAAAATTCACTATTCTTCACGTTTTTCCTTTACACCAATAACGCAACATTTCAGAAGAACATTTTTCTAATTAAAAGTCCTACTTTTTTTTGTGCGTTATCAGAGATTTTTAAAATTTATGAGCTTAAAAGTATACTACAAAAATGGAAAACGTGCGTTTGTGAGCAAAAGTAGTTCGTGTAATTTATAAGTTTCTCGAAAACTAAAAGTCCTTTGGGAATCTAGTTTTCAGTAGTGTTTGACTTTGAATTGACAAGAGCATTGAATATTAAAAACCGAAGTAGTACTCAATATAATGAAATTAAAAAAAAAAATCAGTTGAAAAATAAAATTAATTTCACAAAAAGTATTCACTCAAATGAGTTGATTTAAAAAGAAAATTGATAAATGGAATTCAAGCTTTAAGAAAAGTTGTAATGGAATATATAGTGAGGGTTTCTGTTGATTTTGAATAATTGTTTTTCTATTTTAGTACAATTTTTCATAAAATTGCTCCCCTACATCCTTACGATTTTTTATCTTATTCTGAACCAGCCTAAATGACTTCGCTTTTTGATACATCTTATGCCAATCACCCTGTATATACCAACAAAAATCTTAAAGGAGCACAGAGAAGGTAAGTGGGTACAGGCTAGCTATAAGGTATAATGGAGTTTTTTTTATCTTTTTTAAGTGTATGATAAAGTGGAGTCATAATATTTGCAGCTCTATTCTTTTAAACTATTTATTTGGAACAATTTGCAAAAATGAGCTTTATATCAATCATTTTAATAGATATTTGTATGGCTCTGGGGGAGAGGGTAATTGCCCTCTTTGCCACCTTCCGTAATTACGCTACTTCATTGATACAATCCGCTTATCTAATTCAAGATAATTTGTAATCATTTTTCGAAGATATTCAAAGCTTAGGAAGATTTAAAACACGATTTTAGATTTAAATCATAAATTTCATCTAAAAATTCATGTAACTTTGCATTTCTACTTATTGAAATTTTCTTATATTTAAAAAAAAAAAATTACCTTTGGGTATTTGTGCAGGTGGAACAGATAGTAATTTTCTTTCGACGACCTTTTCATTTGTTGTCATAAGAAATCCAGTGAAAAGTCCCCATACAACCAATAATATTATTATTTTCGTCCATTTTGGCCACTTTTTCTTCTAAAAATGCAATATTTTTTAATAAAAAATTCTATTTTATTGTTCAAAACCAACTCACTTTATGATCGTGTCCAGCATCGATATCATCTATATGATGGGGATGTTCGATTTTGGTATGCATTTGACCCAATTCATTTGTAATGTTAATTGTTATAGGTGCGTTGGGATCTATTGAGTTATTATTGTGAATTGTAGCATCATCCATTGCATTAATATCTTCTGTTGGTAGAGGATCATCGTCATGAATAGTTTCACCAGCTAGAAATGAAAACCAAATAAAAAGTATTTAAGTTTTTAGATATATATATCGATATATGTAAAGGGTTTTTCAACAGGGACGTTACAAAAGTAGAGCAACAGGGACAGCAATCGACGCCATATTTCTTGCCGTTCTTTTGACATTTATCTTCAGTAAGATTTGCCATTTCATGATGAAAAGATATACGAGCCAACAACGAGTCAAAATTATTAAAATTTACTACCGAAATTCGGAGTCAGTAGCCTCAACGTTAAGAGCGCTACGTCCAATTTATGGTCGTCATAATCGTACTAGCAGATCAACAATTGAGCGTCTAGTGGAAAAATTTGAATTCACAGGCACAGTACAAAGTGTTCCCGTGCCAATGAGACAAAGAAGTGCCCGTAGTGTCGAGAATATTGCTGCCGCTGAGGCTTCAGTTGCAGAAAGCCCAAATGTGTCTCTCACACGTCGTTCTCAAGCGTTGGGCATCTCTGTGACGTCGTTGTGGCGAATTTTGCGAAAAGATCTTGGCCTAAATCCTAACAAGATTAAATTGACGCAAGAACTTAAGCCGCTTGACCACAAGAAGCGTCGTATGTTCGTGAATTGGGCTGAGCAACAACTTGAAAATGATTCGGATTTTCATCGAAAAATCATCTTCAGCGATGAGGCTCATTTCTGGCTGAATGGCTTCGTCAAATAAACAAAATATGCGGTATTGGTCAGGCGTACTCCATGAGTCATCATTGCATCCCGAAAAAATTACGGTTTGGTGTGGTTTATGGGCCGGCGTCGTCATTGAGCCGTACTTCTTCCGTGATGATCAAGACCGGCACGTTACTGTGAATGGGGATCGCTACCGTTCCATGATAACCGAATATTTTTGGCCCCAATTGGATGATATGGACTTGGAGGACATGTGGTTCAAACAGGACGGCGCCACAAGTCACACAACGAATGACACAATCAATTTATTGGAAACCAAGTTTGGAGAACGTGTTATCTCACGAAATTGTCCAGTCGCTTGGCCGCCTCGGTCGTGCGATTGGACGCCGTTAGACTATTTCCTGTCGGACTACGTCAAGTCTATGGTCTATGCCAACAAGCCAGCGATGATTGATGAACGTCTTACGAATATCGAACGTGAAATTGCAGCAGTATCGGCCGATTTATGCTTGAAAACCGTCGAAAATTGGGTTCAGCGTCTGGACTTCTGCAAGCGTGCCCGTGGTGGCCATGCAAAAGAAATCGAGTTCCATACATAATGGCAACGTTCTTTCACAGGAATAAAGAATTTCATTGATATCCAAAACAGGTTTTGTTTTATTTAAAAAAAACTTTTGTAGCGCTCTTATTGAAAAACCCGATATGTATTTATAATTCTGTGGAATTTCCCTCTTTTCATCACATCTGTAACTTCTTGTTATACAATAATTCTTCTATTGTAATTAAAATTGTTTTATAACAGTATTTTTGGCTAACGGTTACCTTTTACATTCTGCCAAGGGAAGTGACTTTAGACATGCTAATTTTAACAGTTTTCGTTTATATAAAAGAACTGTTTATGCGGTCCCGCAGGGCCAGGACCTTCCGCGAGCCGGTGGGGATACCTCAGGCACCCAGAGTTTTTTTTTCAAGTCCCGCGAAGCTCGTTAACGTACGCCCACTTTTTATGGCGAAAAACGGTTATAATTGTTATAAATTGGCATATCTCTAGTCTCGTCCTCTGCCAAGACATGCAGTCTGTAGTTTGTCTTAAAAACAAAAATATTTACTACAATCGAAATAATTAACACACAATGCCTGGAGGGAGAAAAAACATCAAATATTTATTGTCAAATTGGACTGTTTAAAACATATATTGTATTGACCCGCTACAACTATTTATAAACTACAAGTGACCCAGCTTATTAAAAAAATAGCTTATTAATAATTTAAGGAACAAATGTGGTCATCTTGTCTCAAGAACTTTATTTTTACAACTGAAAGTTCAAAGAATAAAGGAAATTCCTTTCCTGGTATAAGATATGTCATAAAACGGCAGATACGAATATATCTCTGCAAATAATAAAGGCTAGCGCACGCACACCGTTTTGCCCAATAAACTAAACTTATTTTCACAAAGACTCAAGAGAACTGCTGGATTATCCCAGCTGTTTATTGTTTGTGTGCTTTATTTTAGCATTAAACAGATAAATTTTATTCCCGGGGCTAACGGGAGACGGAAAGATATAAAAACAGTGTGAGGACTAAAAGTAATTAAGCAAAAATCCTTGTTTCGGGAAACTGACTCTTTTGTGTATTAGCACATGTTAAAGCAAAGGTGCCCCCTAAGCTTTCTTAGATATTAACTCAGCATGATACGGTGGAATTGAGAGGAGGAGCGCAATGTGCAAACAAATTAAGAAGAGGATGCTTGTTCCAGTTAACTTGGGTTCACAGAATTCACAGGCTTTATTGTGTTAGACATGAATAAAAAAGTTTAATATTAAGTTTGAAGAAAAAACTAGGTCACTAGGGATGATGAGGGCACGCACGTGTTAGAGATATTTATGTATTGTTTTGCGATATTCCACAAATAGAATAGAACTACACAAACATTTGATTTAAGAATTTTGTGAGGAATGTTTTTCTGTTTATATAGTGTCATGAATGAAAATATAGTGTCATGAAAATCTTGTGTACAAAACTGATTTTTGGAAAATCCATTATGGACTTATGTCCCTGCGCTTTGCGCCCTGATCACTGATCACTCCCATTCTTAATTCGTTAAGTTTACTTTTGAATATTAAAGAAATACATGTAATTTAAACTGAGTTATATTATTTATAAATTGCGAATGCTTATAGTTTTTGTATTGTCAGTTTAAGGTTTTTTAAATAGCTGTATGCATGTACACTGTACAGTATATATTTAAGTTACGATACAATTATCAAGGTCTTTGCATTACGATTGCATTTCTATCTTTAGAAAAAAACGGCATTCCACTTGTATCTCCTTTATTGGGTATACAAACAATATTTTCCAGGTATTCCCACACAACACAGACACTCCTTTTTTTTATTTGTCATTGTATTGGTAATTAAATCTGATGAAATAAAATTTAAATGTAATCTTATAGTTGAAAGATTGTTATTAATATTATAACTAGTACATAGTTCAGGGTTAAATGTAGGTACTGTACAGCTAGAGTGGACCTTATTTTAAAGGGCGTTAGGCAATAACGCCCAAGGTTAAAACTCTCAAGTGGTTTTTGGAAATAACCCCCAAAAGTAAAAAAATTAAATGAAAATAAAGTCCAAAAAAAATTGCTTAGCTCCCAAAACTCCATGGCACCCAAATTATAAAGGGGAAATATCGCCCAACATTTAAATGGAAATCATTTTTTTTTTCTAATTTTGGGAGACATTTCCATAATTTGTTGGGCTTTAATTCCATAATTTTTGATCGTTATTTCCCTAATTTTTGGGCGTTATTTTAAAATTTTAAATATGTACTTGAAAATATTGGCCCAAAATTTTAAATGATTTAGTAAGCTTTTAAAGCCTTTTATAGTATGATGCTAGGGTAAAAGGAGGATTTTCCAAATTTTAAACGAGTTAGCATCGTATTATCTTTTTAACATTTTATTAAATTTAAAATCAACAAATGACTATTTAATTTTTTAGTATCATACTTACTCCATATGTCACTTTGACAATGACAAATGTGAAAAAGGTTTGTTTGCCTCCTGTTTAAAAATTACAAAATGTCACTGTTTAAGTTCAGCTTTCAGAATTTCGTAAAAAAATAGGTTTTGTATAATACTAGTTAAAAAGTGTTTAAAACTAAGAACATTTTAGTAAAGAGCTTTAAAGTAAGTAAATTGTTAAAAAGGACCATGCTAACACATTAACATCAGCCTGTTTAAAGTTTTGCGCCATTGGCTTTTGGGCGATATTTCCTTTATTTGGGCGTTTTTTTCATTTTGCCTTGCCTAATTGTTTTGGGTTATATTGCCTACTTTGGGCATTATTTTTCGGCGCTAGGCAATAACGCTTAAGGAAATAACTCCCAAATCGAATTGGAAATACCACCCAAGTTTTTTTTTATCGCCAAAAAAAAATGGAAATAACGTCCAAATTTATATTTTTCCAAATCTCAAGTTGGAAATATCGCCCAAATATTTTCAATGCAGATTGTTTTTGTAAAATTTGGGCGTTATTTCCTCAATTTTGGACCATATTTAGCGGCGCATAAACAGTGAGAAATGTATGCAACCCCCCTGCTTGGACACACTATAGGATTTGGGGTAGGTGCTAGGGGGGGTGTATGCAAAGTCAGTTTTGCATTTAAAGAATCTGGATTTAAAGAAAATTTGCATTCACTCAGCTTCGCACCTACCCCAAATCCTATGGTGCGCCCAAGCAGAAGGGTTGTATATCTCACTGTTTATACGCCGTTTTAAAGTGAAATAAAGTATAAAGTCCTATAGCATTCTGGCGTTATTTCCTAAGATTTGGGCGATATTTCAAATTTTTGGTGTTAATTCTCATTTGACTATTGAAATTTTTATTTTGGGCGTTTTTTCCTTTTAAAATATTAAAAAAATTCGAAATAACGCTTAAATGGAGAAAAAAACAACAACAATTGTTCAGAATATTTGTGGGCGATATTTCAAAAAACTATTTGGGGGCTATTTCCTTGGGCGTTATTTCCTAGCGCTATTTTAAAGTTGCCCTTATTTAGAAACTTTTTTTGGTTCCCAGAAGCTCAAAGGGTTCTAAAAATATTCTCCAAGTTTTAAGTTTTTATTTCTTTCTTAATATCAACTCGTGCTGCCTGGACTTTTAATTTTGTATACAAAATCACATATTAATTCTGGCCAAAGTTATGCGTATTTGTCGGTCTTCCTATTCAAACCTTAGTATCAACTATTAGTAATATCGATCGTGCTTTATTTGGACGAGTTATCATGTGTTTAAATAGCAAATTGAGGTTCTCAATACATATACATTTTGCCCATGATAACTTTTGAAGAGTATTTTCATCAAGTGAAATTAACAATAATTGATGGATGAAGTTTTATACTTCAAAACTTACCATGAAGCCGTTCATGTTCCTGACGGAATGACGCAAGGCTGGGGTCTTGTCGAATTTTTTCTGGTAGTGATCGCCATATCTGTAGTGCACCCTCGGTCACCTCACTGCAAAACAAAACAAAAAAGTACTCAATTACATACATTTACACTCATCAAACACCTTAATTAAAAAAAAAACCATAAATCAGCATTTGATTTAACACTAGAAATTAATACATAAATTAAAGTTGGCATATCGTATTAATTTTGGAAATTCCCTATAGAGTTTAGTTATACCACACAAATTATAGCATTATCACTCAATCAAGTTGTAAGTCTATTGAATTTTACAACCACTCAATCAAAGAGGGTGTGTTTTTATAATTAATGATTTAATAATTCTGCCTACAATGATGTTCTTCGTCGTGGCCGCCGCCGCCGTCGTTGCCACTGTGCACACCACATATTGTAATCAGAGCCGTAAGACTTTCGAGAACATTTAAATAAGTTAGGTGCTCGACGACGTTATAGGTATAAGCTAGAAAGCACATTCATCGAATTTCAAACGAAATAAGCACGTAATTTGGTTTGTTGAAATGTTGTAATTTATCTCAAGTAGCTTAATTGTCAATTATATCCACATTATTATTATACTACGAGTTAAACACCGTTTCAAAAATGTTTTTGACATAAAAGACACACATCTAGGTATTCGATTGCTGGATGAATAACTTAACTATTCCAAACGTCTTATAGTACCTACAGGTATATTACGAATATTATTCGTGTTGTTATTAATAGCTCAATTAAAATTGATAGTGAATAAGTGTTATTTTACAGATTAATGACAAAAACTGCCAAAACATAAAGATTGATAATCTTGTATGTATTTTGGAAAGATAAAACGTTTTTCTTCGAAAAAAAAAAATCATTATCTTTGAGTTAAATACATAGTGTTGTTTAAATAGACGAAGACATTATTTTCTTTTGTGCTGATAAGCGAAACTTAAACATGTTATTCAGTTCTATTGAATTGTTTATTACAAAATGACACTGGGTTGCTCAGACGTGTACTATTGTCGTAAGAAAATAAATTATGTAATTAACAAACATTTTAATAATAGTTTATGGATTCGTCAAAGATCTAACTTAATCAAATTTCCATAAAAGAATCGGTTTTCGATGTATGCTTATACAATCCTAGGTCTTGCCACATAATTAGGTACATGCATATATGTTTTTTTCTTAAAATGCAAAACGCAAAGTGCCAACAAATAATGTCCCGATGAATTTTTAAATAGGTACTATAGTGGAAGGCAAAATTGGGCTAGCTAGTTAGAGTGTTTCATATGTATGTGCCTTCTAAGGCACTAATTTTAAGTTTTGTTTGAGGTACTTAAAACTCAAAGTCATTCATTTATTATGATGCTAACATAAAGGTGATAACTTAATTACTAATCCTAGCCAAAAATAAATTTTCATTTTGGCCCAATCTTCCACACAAGATGATTTATAAAATTTCAATGACCATTTCTAAAGTAGTTCAATATTTTGAAAATAATAAAATCCATTATTTTTTGTTTGCTATGAATTTAAAATTAAGTCAATATCTTCCTTTATATTGGCTTCAAAATTATTACTGGTTTAACTTACTAAACATCTGAAATAGTTTTTTGTCAATAATAGCTATAACTAGCACCTATATCGTTAAGGGTGTTTTTTTTAGTCGTGTGGTTTTCTATCTGGCAATACTTTTTTAATAGTTGGTATTTCTGACAGCTGTCACTTGATTTATGCTCAATTTGGTTTGCCATTTTATAATTAATAGACATACTCCTGAACAACGTTCGCAAATCGTGCAAATTTATTACCAACATAATGGTTCGGTTCGCGAGACTCATCGCTCGCTGCGCCCAAAATTCGGTTGACATAATCGCATAAATTCGAGCAACCATGGATCGTGTTCGCACCACGTTTACTCTAGTGGATAATGTGCATCCTCAGAGACACCGTACAATGCCCACCGAAGACGCTATTGCTGCTGTGGAGCAGAGTATCGAAGTCGAAGAAGACCCGAATGAGTCCATCCGCCAACGCATGCAACAATTGGAGCTGTCTTCAATTGGGCCTTTTCGGCTGGAATTTATTCGAGCCAACCACAGCGGCCACTTGTTTGAAATCATTTTTAAAACATAATGGCAAACCCTTATCTTCTTGGCCATAACATAAAATTATATGTGTTTAATTTCTTCTTGAAAACCACACGTCTTAAAAAAAAACACCCTTTATATGTGCAGGTAAGGTAGTGAAAATAAAAATGCAAATCAATAGTATTCGATGGTGCGTGCCTATAGAAACCAATAACTTTGTTTTAAATAAACCAATCTGTAAGGTGGAGGTCTTAAAATGTAGGTTAAATATTAAGTTACAATTGAATCAACAAAACAACTGACATGGGCAAATTGCCTAGATTTATAAGAGGTTGTAATGGTCGCATTTTTAAGGCTAAGGTTTTAAAATAAAGGTACAAAATTGAACTACATTGTGTTTTAAGTGAGAGAAGTGACTGACATGGCCTAGTCAGCAATTATTTTTATAACTAGAGTTCTAATTATTAGATCTTGAAGGCTTATGTCTTTAAATGTAAACAGAATGTTAATCTACACCATGGTATTAAGCTAAACTCTGTTTGCGAAGCAACTGATACGGGCAAAAAATATTTGACTACATGTAGAATTATGTCAGCAAATTGACTGACACGAGCATATATCGGCTAATTATCAATAACACTTTCGTTGATACATTACGGGGGGGGGGGGTCAAATCATGGAGAGAAGACAAATATTTGTTAAAATCCACAGTACAAAATGAAAAAAATTGTAAGTTCCGTGGTATTGTCCAGAGCCAGGAGGGGCTAGTGCCCCCTTTCCCCTACCTCCGTTCGCCTATGATATGAACGATGCCGGCTTTAAGATAAATTTATCAAAATTGAAGCTTATACAAATTATTTCAGTTCCACAATAAGCCCAAGAAAATGGACTAATCTGGCCATCATGGCTATAGAGCAATAAAGGGCAAAGACTTTGCAGCAAGGATAAGGAAATTTTCAGTTAATTAAAAATGTAGACAGGTGGTATTTTTGCAGAAAATTTTCTAGTTAACTCAGTCATAAAATCACATCAAAAACATGTTGTTCTGAAACAAAAAAAAAAGTATGCTAGACTGGAATGCACCAACTTGAAGATAAATTTTATAATGGTTCAATAATAGCTGAGTTTTTAAGTGCATGTGTACCCGTTTAAAAATAATTTCCATGTAAAATACAACAAAACATTTCCGCTTACTGAATAGCGATAAACCTTTCCGCTTATGAACTAAGAGCCTAAAAAACAGAATACTAAGTAGTATAACTGTTATACATTGTGTATTTTTGTGCACTTTTATTTAAAATGAACAAGTAAGTAAAAAAAATACACATAATATTATGATACCTATCTTTAATGAGAAAATGTTAAAAGAAAGTCAAAAGTACAATAAAAATGGATTTTTTTTTGATTACTTTGTGTTTAAAAAAATATTTTTTTAAAAATTTTTGAATGTTATATTGTTTCAACTATTTAGAGGCACCAGATTGCAAAATTAAAACAAAAAGAGTCTTGACATGGAATAGATATACGCGAATAACCTAACAATGAGAACAATTTTCCCAAAAACCGTGTATAGTGCCTAATTCCGTTCTAGGTAAGGCAAAACAAAAATTTGAATTTTCCCTCTAGGGAATCACATAAAAATGCTCTGTACGATATTTCATGTAAATCAGACCCACCCGTTTAGGTTCTAATTCAAATTACAGTGGAAACTCCCTTTGTCGGACTTCTCTATCATCGCAGTGTTAGTTTTGATTACAACCTCGATTTTTTTGTCACGCAATACCAATATAGAGATTAAGTAAAAAGGAGATAATACATTTTCGCTGGTTTAAAGCAGGAAATCCCTGAAGTTTATTTGTATTTTTTGACTGATGACCTTTGGTTCAAATGTTTATAACTTTCGATTTAAGATGAGCCACGTATATCTCCTTAATATTTAGCTCAACACAACCCTTTAAACCCTCAACTAAAACAAGGAGTCATACTCGTATAACCCTCTAAACTTGTCTAACTATAGCGACCAACATCTGTGACGTGCTAGGCGATGACCTTCTCTTAATTGACATGACTATGACTATCCATTACTTTTTCAATCATTGTCTATTTTTAGAGCATTTTAAACCCACCAGATGCATATCTGTACGCCAAATATAAACAAAAACTTACTGTCGCGTGTGTGTCTAATTTTAGAAAATATAAAATACACTCATCCATACATAAATTACCTTGGATGTAGATTTGTACTAATTGTCTATAATACAGCGGCAAATAAAACAAAATGCACTCAAGAACCTGAGGTTGTTTTACATGTAGCTATAAATTTGTGGAACTAAGCAAACATTTAAATTTTCCTTGGTTTCACACAGTTAATATGAAAAAAATGATCGCTTCCTCTTCTTAAAAAAAAGAATATTAGATCATTGGGTCATTTGACAGCGTATAGACAACACTCTCTTATGTCAAACCGCTTTTCCGTGTGATGGTCGCTGTTCGCACAATATGATGGACATGGTCCACCATCATAATATTACCCCGCTCTCTGTCAATTGAATAAGTGACCCAGACCCCAGATAAATAATAATTTGAATATCTGTTCGAGGCTGCGAAAAGCGCTGCAGTTTGAGCATTTTAAAAAAGAACTAATATTATACTTTGTTACATATTCACGTCGCAGCAGCGTTGGAATCTTCGGGAAAATTTGAAACGTCAAATTGAAACGTCATCATCATACTTAAGATAATTATTTTCCCTAGACGACAATTGAAGCAATGATAGCGATATATCGCTAGGTATATATGTATGTCTTAGAATGCAAGCTCTTCTTTATTGTAAAGAAACGCTTTGGTATTAACAACTTCTGTGACGCAAAGAATGCCTTGCAAAATCAACAAGTTACTTCCGTTTTATCTGTGATGGCAATGATTTTCATATTTTAATTTAGCTATTGTGTGTAGGGGAACGTGAAGATGAATATGCAATATATGAAATAAGACATAGTTTTATTTTGAAACAAGAGATTGCCTATCACATAGTATCATACTAATACTACGTTTTCACCAAGCACTAAACCGTGATTTAAGTGGATTTACCATGAATCCTCTTCAAATCTCGAAGATTTATCATATACAAATTTAAATCTCCCCAAAGGAGAGAAATCTTCTTGCAAGCAAGCAACAGATTTTCAAATCAAACAATCAAAATTTTGTGGAACGCACCCATTTAAACGTCAGTTTTTCCCATTGATAATCAAAATAAATTGTACAATAATTTTTCGTGTTGGCTGTCTAGGAGTTAAAATGTGAGTATTTAAAATTTATTTTGTATATTTATAATAATATTTTACTTAAAAAAACAAATTCCAGATAATGGAACAACTAAAACAAACAAAAACCAACGGAAAACCTGGACACTGGAGAATGGGGAGCTTCTCATTGAAGTGTGGGCCGAAAAATTGTGTTTTTTTCTATAATTATGGATTCTCCTATTCAATAGACGACTCGAGGAGACTGTCAAAAAAGAAAGAGAGGTTAATCACTTTGATGGAAAACAAAGAAATCTTCATATAAAAAAACGTTGTTTTCCATCAAAGTGATCAATGCGGTGTATAGGCAAGAATGAGAAAGATAGTCATGCAAAAATTTGCTAGAAAGCCCCATATACTCACTCTAATGTTATTTTGAAGAATCAAATGGTTTGATAACAACAGCTTTAGGTTTCGTAGACTCATTTTTAATAAATAGTTTATTGAAAATAAATTGTTTTATTGCTCAAAAATTGTTTTTTTCCGTTTGCTCTACTTTTTCCAATTAAATTTGTTTTAATCTTGTCAAATTGAAAATTGCAATTCAGACTGTAAACGTCAAATTAATCTCCTTTTCTTTGGTGAAAACACTTCAAATTAATTTTAAATCTTCTTCGCGGATTATTTCTTGATGAAAACGCAGTATAAAGCTATTTTCTTAAAAAAAAAATTCAAACTGAACACGCCTAATACAGTGACATTTCGTGCAAAAAGTAAGCAAACATACCTTTTTCACATTTGGCATTATCAAATTGACATATGGAGTTAGTATGATATTACAAATATAAAATAGGCATTTGCAAATGTTAAAATGATATTAAAAATTTAAAATTTGGCAAATACTCTTTTTAACCTAGCATCAAACTAATGTCGTTTTCGGTTGCAATTCAGAACTGTTCTATTCCTATCGAAAATGGAAAATTTGGAGTAAAAGGAGTAACTCCGAAAGTCCACTCAACATAAAAATGCTTAAACATTGTTCTAAATCGTTTAAAATTTTTCGGCAGTATGTTTGGTGCGTGAATTTCTTGGTTAATTTTTCTAAACTGAAGGTAAAATAAGTTTTCAAATTTAGCTTCGACAGCCAGAATACTATTTATATTTGTACGTGCTCTATAGGATAATTATTGGTTACGTGTAAACAAAATTCGAGGCTGTAATCAAAAGTAACACTACGTTGATCGAGGAGTCCAACATTATATAGCATCGCATTTTGAAGTTTTTTGTTACATAAAGTATAAAACATAAATTTACGTATCTCCTTCGTCCTCCCGAAAATCATACCCCTACGTTGCTCCTTTTTATACAAAATCGGTTTATTTCGATTTCTATTGTTCGTAGAGAAAAATAATATGAAGAAATATTGTTCGGCTTGCAATTTTGAACCTTTAGTTTTTATAGATTGAACTCTCTTTGTGAAATGCCCAGTTGTCAAAGCTGATAAAATCAGTATTTTCATTTAGTATGATACTAGTTCATTGAGAAGGAAACATCCACATGTGCAGGCATAAAGTAGGATATTGGTATATCCAACGTTAGTAAAGTTTGCCACCGTTTGAGCGATTAACATGAAAGTGTCCAAATACAGGTGTGTTTATTTTCATAGTGAAGGTTTTTGTGTACCTATCTTTTGATCCGAAAGGCAGCGCTATATGCTATATTTATAGATCAAAAACAAAGAACGGATTAAGGTTAGAGGAAATA
This sequence comes from Leucozona laternaria, assembly GCA_932273885.2. Classification (NCBI taxonomy): domain Eukaryota; kingdom Metazoa; phylum Arthropoda; class Insecta; order Diptera; family Syrphidae; genus Leucozona; species Leucozona laternaria. The sequence goes on along the minus strand of OW026368.1, from coordinate 85,586,953 downwards.
TTTAATGCAATTTTTTTTTTTACAAAAATTGTTGTCAAACGAACTTCATTCATGTAAAGGCGAGAAATATTTTATCAGATCTTACTTATGACCATTGAGCAGCCTTAAATTATGGCGTAGAATAGGTCGTAATTTTATTTTCAGTTTAATCGAGAACAGTGGTACACTTGGACGTATATGCACTTTTCTTGTAGGGAAATAAAAATTGAATAATTTGGGAAAACTGAAACTGCTCTTTTCCAATGAATTCTTGCATAAACTCTAAACCATATCTCACGATTCAAACGGTGGATTTGCGTCATTCTTTTTTCTGAGCTATATTTGCGCTGTTTTTAATTTTGTCTTTTAACGAAATCTGCCTACTGTCATGTCCAGTGTTATTATATTTAAGTGTTTTATTTATTTAATCAGCATAGAAAGCCGAAATTTTGAAATTAATGAAATGACTTTCATTGAATCTATAGTCTTGATGGAAAACACTAGGAGTTGGAGGAGGTATTTCATATATAAACTGATGATTTATTTGCTATCTATGGATTGATTCCCACTCAATTGATAACCCTTCAAACAAGTAAGCTGAACAACTGAAATCGTGTAAGTTGAGTAGACAATTGATCAAAAGGAACAAAAATTATTACAAACAGTAAATAAAATGTACCCATTCGGAAGCACTGATTTTGAAATTGACAGCTATGAAAAATGAATGTCATCCTCATCAATAATAGACCTTTGACGGTGTTCACATTGGACTCACTCTGCGCTACTCGTATTGACATTTCTTTGTTTTATCTCACTCCATCTCCTGGTGAGAAAGAGATAGTCTAGTGTGGCAGGATTTTTTCAAAAAAATCAAAAAATCCTGCTTCGCTTTCTCATATAGTGAGTTAGAGTGAGATAATTGAAAGCGATGTCAAAAAGAGTCGCGCGGATTGAGTCCAATGTGAACACCGTCTATGGTTTGGAATTGGCCATTCCCATGCGTTTAAATACGTTTGCGTATTTTATTGTTTTTTTGTTTTTGTCGAAGTGTTCTTGAAATATTCATACCGATTATGGAATTCGCAATATTTAACACCCGAGGAGTTAACTGAATCTGCGGTGAATTCGAGTTCGTGTTAATTTCAATTATTGAATTCGCCGAGTGAACTATATTATCGATTCCTGTGCTTCTTTACCATTTTCCGAACTTTTCTATCGGCACTTTGTTGACATTTAAACGTCATTAAGAAACAATTTAAATATGGTCGAGAATGAATACCATCATGGCATTTTACTTTTACTTGCGAGAACATTCTTTGAGAAAAAACCGGATAAAGATAAGGTACAAAGCGAAACGTTTTTTTTTAATCTCTGGTGCCCTGTAAGCTCCTCCATCAACTTCTACGTTTCTTCGAACTGTTCGCGATCGATTAGTTGTCCTTTCTCTATAGAAAATATTGAATTAGTACTCTAACCTTTAATATTATTAAAGACAAAATTGTCACGGATAAGAAAAATCAGAATTTGTATGGAATGCGAACGATTTGCATTTACTAATTTAGTTGAACAATACGTCGGAGGTGCAGGTCAAGTTACCGACATTCGTTGAATTTTTATCGGTGGATTCACTAATAGCACATTTTTCTAAAATGAGTTAAACTGCCACTCTAGGTCATTTGTCGTTTGTATAGTGCTTCAACCTGAAAACAGACCGACAATGCACGGTAAGATGAAACACACTTTTCTAGACTTCTCCACCCTCGTAATGTTAGAGCAAAAATACAGAAAATACAGGTAGATATAATTTTACAAAATTTTAACTATCACCACTCGCTCCCAACCCTAAACCTAAAAATTAACGCAACAAACCCCACAACATAACCAATACCTTCAGTTGCAACTCTAAGCGAATAACCTTGAACCATAAGACCAACTACGAGCGACCCATTGGTGCAGTTAGATTTTTTCGAATACCCAAAATGTAGGTCTATGCTTGTGAAAGTCAACTTTTACAAGACATGCAAGTTTATCATATTTTTTGTTCATATTCCAACGAATTCAAATCTGTTTTGTAAAAAAAAAAAAAAAAACAAAACAAATAAACAAAATACCTCACCAAAGGTGTACCTATACGTATATGTAGGTATAATTTTCCACAAATATTATTTAAACGAAAAATGAAGTACGCAGTGAGAAAACAAAAGGTGGAAATTCTGATTCTTAAATTACTCCTTAATCAGTTATTTCCGTTGCTTGTTTCGAGTTTTTTTTTTTTTTGTTGTGCTCCCTTCCTTTAAGGTTAGTATGTTTTATTGTATTTATGTGCCAATTAAAGAAGATAATTGAATAATTAACACACAGTAAATTTTTTGATTTTTTGTATTGATAAAATATAAACATATATAAAATATTTGGAAAGGTGAATTAATTTGTTGTCTTTATTTTATTTATTTTTTTTTAAATTAGTAGGTAAGGACACTTAATTACTTTTGATTGATTTTACGTATTTCTGGACTGGAATCCGTTTGATCACTCATCATGATGGTTAAATTTGTTGGCCTCGAGAGAGGCTTTTTCTTGTCAAACAAAAATGTGATGCTTTTTCAAGATTACTATGCACTTTTCTTGAGGTTTATATTCGAAGTTTCTTATTAAAAAAAAAAACAAAAACACTTTTTTGTACATTCATGTACTCGATTTCTTCTTTTTTTTTTTACTGAGTCTAGAAAAATTGTTTAACACGCGTATTTTTCGCGGTTGTAAGCGAGTTGTTTTTTGTAACTATTACCTTACGGTAGACTAAATAAAACCGTAAACCAACCTCCGGACAGACAATCGAGAGAATAAAATCAAAGACCACTATTTTCTATCACTGTCCGTGGAAGAGCAGAGACAAAGCTTTAATAAATTGGGGGGACTGTCTACTCTTTCATATAACTGTGGTGGCGCGGGAATGTTATTGTGATCCGGCCTTAACGATGACCGCAGAGCAAGAATTTGATTTAATGCATTGCGATTGGTGTTGAAAAAAAAAAAAACAAAAATAAAATAAAAACAAGGGATTAAGCAAGCTACTGTTTGTCGTACAGTGGAGCTTATACTCTATACATAGCGGTGATAAGAAAATTAATTTGCAAAATTAAAAAGAACTAATTTATTTAAATTTTTCGAAAAAGAACTGATTTATTTAAATTAAGACTTCTTCTTCTATCAGCATTGAATTCCCGACGATTTCTTTGTGTCAGATCCAGTAGTTCTGATTGGTTTGTTAAGTTGGCTATGATGTTGGCCTAGTGATTAATTCAAATTTTTGACCTCGAGCATCACCGAACGCAACATTGCCAACAAATCCAAAAGCTTTCTTTTGTCAGTGATTGAGGTGATTTTAACTCAGTAGGACTAGCGTTGGATTATAACGGGTGTTTTTTTAGACGTGCGGTTTTTAATCTGGCAATACTTTTTTTAAGTTGGTCCTTTTGACAGCTGTCACTTGATTTATGCTCAATTTGGTTTGCCATTTTATAATCAATAGACTGACGCCTGAACAACGCTTCCAAATTGTGCCCAAATCGACCCAAAACGAGATGGCCACCGATACCGACCAAGAAAATTTTGTTCAGCTCATTTTCGGTTGAATGGGTACGTTAATAAGCAAAATTGTCGTATTTGGAGTCATTGTTGAGACGCCGCGCCGGCCGCGCCGTTACATTCTCAAAAAGTCACTGTTTGGTGTGCTCTATGGGCAGAGGGAATCAGTGGTCTATATTTCTTCAAAAATGAAGCCGGCCATAATGATACAGTCAACGGGGAACGCTATAGAGCCTGAATCGGAGAATGTTGATGTGGACGCCCTTTGGTTCCAACAAGACGGCGCTACATGCCATACAGCCAACGAAACAATCAATTTATTGAAGGAAACTTTTGGTGAGCGCATTTTCTCGCGTCGTTGACCTGTGGCGTGGCCCCCAAGATCGTGCGATTTAAACCGCTGGACTACTATTTTGTGTGGGGTTATGTGAAGTCGCTTGTCTACGCAGATAAGCCCGAGACGATTGACGCCTTGGAAGAGAATATTCAGCGCGTTATTGCTGACATACGGCCCCAATTGCTGCAAAAAGTGGTCAAAAATTGGGCCTCTCGGCTGGAATTTATTCGAGCCAGCCACGGCGGCCACTTGCCCGAAATCATTTTTAAAATATAATGAGATAATGGCCCTTATCTTTATAAAAAAAATAAAATTTGTGGATATAACATTAAATTATGTGCGTTTTTTTATTCTTGAAAACCACACGTCTAAGAAAAACACCCTTTATTTGCAATCTACTATTTCAAAGGAACTAAATTTTCTTCAATTTGAGCTCAGAACCGTCTCTCTATAGTAAGCATAACAACTTTCCAAAAGAAGGTAACTTCCAAAAAAGGAACTTTTGACTATCACAGAAATTGAAACTTTTTACTTGCTCTATAGGGCAAGTATTAGTTTCGTGGAAAAAAAATTCGAGGTTGTCATCAAAACACACTACGACGATCGAGAAGTTCGAAAGAATGTGCTTCTTCATTGCGTCCGTCGGCGTCGGTCTGTGCATTCCTCCGTCTGTGTGTCCACTGTAATTTGAGCTAGATCCTTAACGGTGTTACATGAAATTTGTTACAGAGAATTTGTATGTAATTCCCTATAGGCTAAATTCTAATTTGTATTTAAGCTTACTTAGAACGGGTAACTGCCATAAAAAAATTTAGTTTTTTTTCAAATTTTATCAAAAACGGCTCTAACGATTTTGATTAAACTTCGAACCTGTAATAATTAAGTCAATTGTAAGAAAACTGCATTTCAGGTTTTTCTCAAAAAAATTCACATAACGGAATTAGGTATTCCACTTTTTTTTTTGAGAAAGTGGTCTCATTTTTGGGTTATTCGCGTGTATCTCTTCCATGGTTAAACCGATATTGTTATAATTTTGCAATCTGGTGCTCCTTCATAGTTTAAACAATTTTAAAAACATCGTTTTATAAACAAAAAAAAAATCAAACAAAAATTTAATTTTAAACGTCGTGAATTTTTTATATTTTCTGGGCATACACTTTTCTACACAAAGAAAGGATGGAATGCAAATTATTTAAAACAAATAGAATATTTGTGTTGTGTGAAACCTACAATTCGGCCCCACTGTGCCTCGATGTCGCCGTAGTCGATTTTATTCGATTGTAAGCCTACAACGTTGCATTCTGCTTTCGTCGCTTAAACTGTCCGTCTATTCTGTTGATTCCCCAAGTGAATGCAAACCGCTTCCAGTTCAGCTCCAGAGTGCTCCGATTACAATAATATTGTATATGATTGTTGTATGTACATACATACTTGTGGAAGTATAGAAACATTTAGGTTTGATTAAACTTTGACATGGTGATCATAACGACCAAAGATTGACGCGACGATGATGATGATGTTAATGATGATGTGACCATCATCGTGGTCATATTATTTCTCCGGCACACGTTTATGTTTGTTTTTGTTTTTGTACTTCAATTTCATTTAATATGCATGCATAGGCACACACAACACACATGGATATGAAATAATTTCATTTAAATCTTGAATGCATATAGGCGCAGAGAGATGCAAATCGATGGTAAGTGCCTTAGTATTAAGGGGTGTGTATTGCAACACTTTAATATTTATTAATTGAAACTAGTATATATGCTTGGAGGAAGAATCAATAAAACAAAAAAGTCAATTTATTCAATCTTCATTGGTGTTTTTGTGGGAAATATCAATTGAGTATAGCTGATGATGGTAGGAACAGAATGAATGAAAATGAAAACCTTTGAAATCAAGAGTTTGGAATGACTCCTTATAAAATCACTTATGCAATATTACAAACATGCCTATGAGTTTAAAGATTTGAGGCTTTGATTGCTTGGCATGAATTTGAAAAATGCATTTTTTTTGTATTGTTGGTTATATTGTAATGATTTAATAATTTGAATTTGAAACAAAATAAAATTCTCTAACTGTCCACAACGCCATCTTTCTGAAAAGCTAAACACTAATCCTTCAACTGTCTGCAGCGCCATCTTGTGATTACGATAAATAACAATTCCAGTAATCCATCTGTCAACAACTGGAAGAAAGAGATACTCAAATATTCTAGTAGATACTAGGAAACTAGAACCATATAATTCCATATATAAGGGGATGTTGTTGAGCGAATGGACACTGTTTAGTTTTAAAAGTAAGTTTTATTATCGAACCCTGATTGAACATTACAATATTATAAAATAGAATTTAAATGCGAAATCTTCAAATGGGGGAAGCAATCTTTGAAAAGATATCGGTTTTGTTTTATAGAAAAGATGTCGTCTGCCTGGGATATCTACACCAGCGTTTTATTCGACTGCGTCTGTGCAAATTTAATGGGTTGCTTGCATCTATTTTTATTTTGACGGTAAGCTTGTTGGTTCTCTTACGAAGAGACTTACAGTTATGCATAATTCACTTCCTAAGTGAACTTTCTTAACGCAGAGATGTGGGAGTTTACACAGAAAAAGCAGTTATTTACGAAAAATCTCAAAAGGTGATGAAAAATTTCAGAATTATCAAAAATTATATTTGACAAAAATATTTCCCTTTCTTCAAAATTATCGTGGTTTTATAGTATTTAATCTAACAAGAGAGGCTGTAAGGGAAGTTTATGCAATTTTTTGCCAACGAAGTAAATTTTAATAAAAAAAAAAAAACAAATATCTGAAAAATTGTCGATTTGATTGGCTAAAGGGGCTTATAACTAGAGTTCTAATGGTCAAATTTTTAAGACTACGGTATTCAAAATAAAGGTAAAATGTTAAGTTATAAAATAAATCTAAAAATTACTGTTAAATTAAAGAAATATCTACCACAAAAGTGAAATAACTGTTGGAGTAAAAATCCAATTTAATTCTTGGCATTCTGTATTCAAATAGGTATTGACGAACATTTCTTCAAGATAGATTACGAAATTATTTTTTCTATTTATTTATTTATGTCAAATTTTAAGCAGAGAATGTACTTAACTTTCCTTTCTCAGACTGGAGACAAAAATATTTGCCGATCATTTTCTAAGTTATGCTTCATCACAAAAAAAAAATAGACAGCCGTTGTGAGAATCTTTTTTAACAATCAGTATTTGGATTACATGAATAATAAATTGTACACGTTAAAATTTAACATTAAAACATTTAATTTTATCAGAATTTACAACTTAAACTATCAAATTTACTTAAAACAAACCTCTCCATATACTCGAGCTTGTTATAGAAATTTATGAGTTATTCGTCGACTCATTTCAGTTAAAAATGTCAAACCAAGAAACATTAAAAACTCATTTGTATACATTACTGCGTTTTTTTAATTCAATTAAAAAACTACTCCAATTATAGAGCGTTGATTTTTTCAGTTCTAGGAAACAAAATGCCATTCTATTCAATATTTATGTATGTAGATCTGAGATGAGATGGCATTCTAAGCAATTTCAAGCAATTTTATAAATGCCTTAGTCACCGCAAGAAGCTTACAACAGCCCACGCCAAACTACCACACCGGCCGCCGCGCCACCATGCTTCAACGCATTTCCAGTTTTCTGGATGCAACCGCCTGATACAATGCACAGAAGTTTACAGCATCACAATAATATTCCACAAATATAATTCTAGTTTATTTTTAGTTTGATCTTTATAAAATGTAGGTTGTACATTAATAATCGGCAATTATGCACAGTGGGACAACTTATATGATATGGCACAATGGGAATAACAATCAGCCATATATTTAAATTTACTAACAAAGTCCAGCCCCCTAGTAAGAAAATTCTAGAAAATTTTACTTGTCATTTTTAAGAACTGATCTCAAAGGTATTTATGGGGTTTTCCATTGGTAAGATAAATCAATTTATTTTTAATTTGGATCTGTCAAAAAGCCGATTTTGACCATTTTTGCGTTCCATTGGCCAAAATAAATTGATTTATTTTTGATTTAAAATCAATTTTTAAAGATCTAAATTTTTCGGCAGATTTACCCCTCCATGTACTAACACCAACATATTTTACAACTGTCAGTTGGCAAATGTGTTGTTGGTTTGGATGAATGTAGGTATTTAAGGAAAAATTTGTGTTGAAAATATGTGAGAAATATTCGATTATAAATGGAAAAGTTTAAAATGAATCCGTAACTTCATCAAGCTTATCTTTATCTTCTAAAAGGGACGATATTTGTATTGAAATATTGACAGAGAAACGAAACTACACAAATACAATGACAAAAATAAATCAATTTGAAAACGTGTTCCATTCGCCACGAAAAAAATCAATTTTTAAATTGAAATCTGAATTTACCAATGGAAAACCCCATTAATAATCGTCCCATCGGGACGTTGGAAGCTCTACAAGAAAAAATACGGACTGAATCACCCAATTCCGGTCACGATTCTTGAGTATGGACTCAAGATTGTTCCATTCTAAGGTCTACGAATTGCACTTCGGAAGAAAGTTTTTTTTGAAAGTAGTAATCACTTTCAATAGTTCAGGGGGCATTCAATGGCAAGTTACACGATTGAACAACACGCAACACGTCCAAATGGTATAACTTTAATATTCAAACCTTTTATGCAACGACACGTGCGTTGCGCCCATTTTACGGTTTACATGGTTGACCTTCCAAGTCGATTATCCAAAGTTTGGTGCCCAAATTTGAGTCACCCAATTCAGTGGACAATCAGCCAACGTCTTTGCCTCAACGAAACTCAGCATCCACTGCAAATATCTACCCGCCCTTATTGAAAAACCCTACATTTCGTTGGTTCATATGATAAAATGCATAAATTGCTTACCAAAACAAACAAGACGACACAAGACGATAGCTTAATAGGTATCGTTCAAATGCTTACGATTTAACGATCACGTTTTGACAATTTTTGAGTTACGAAGAGCAAATTTTCGATCGTCAAGACAATATCTTTCAGTAGATAGTGATTATTGCTTTTACGTGATGCAAGGCTGTCGTCAAAACGATATCGTTGGGCGATAATCGAATTACGGAATGACCTCCCATTTATGTAGACATTTTTTTTAAATGATTCATTGGGGAAAAAATTTTGTTTTCAATTTCGATAGCGTACCATATATCTACAAATCTTATCTTGCAGGGTTGCCACTATTTTCAAATAATCTAGTTATTCGCAAATAATTTCTAAAACGTCTTAATTCAACGTTTTTGAATATTTAAATGTGCATGTCCCGATATTTGAATTTTTCCAAATTCTTGGTAATCTACGATTAAGCTTAGGGTCAATGTGGGTAAATGTTAACAGAGGGAAATAGAAGCAGAGCTCAAATTCCATACAAATAATGCAGTCTTGAACGCACCCACTGAATAAACCTTCGGGCGCAATGATAATCTGTCTTTCATACTCATTCGTATGTTTACAGTTTACAGTTGATTTCTTATGAAATATTCAATTTAAAAGTGTTTTGCTAGTCTGGAGGCTTCGGGAAATATTAATATTTTTTAAACAAAATTGAGTCGTACATTTTTTTTAATATACATTTTAGTTATAAATTTGATTGACATTAAACTTAAAGAAAAAAAATCCGCAATTTCGAAGGGATTTATGTTTTTATTCTTGTTTAAATTTAGTCTAGAAAATATTTTGATGAGGGTAAATGTGAACTAATTTTTGAGGCAATTGTAAGCATCATATTTTGGTTGAAAATTAGTATTGGTAAAAATTTAAGTGTGTTATTTTTAACGATTTGTTGCGAAATACATATCTTTCGGAAATATCCTTCGAAATTACTATTCATACTCATTGGACGTTGTCATTGACGTTGCCATAGCACGAAATGTTGAGAATAACAAAAGACATGGCCTTCAAATCTTATGCGTATAGGTACTTTAACTATCATCGAATGGTTGCCCCTGAAATACAGAAGATTTACGAGTTTTGAAAGCCCAATTCATTGTTTATAACAAAATAAAGCCTCTGTTTTAAAACTTCAAGATGATTTACATTGCTGTTTACATTTACCCCATAAATTAGAATACAAACAAAAACAGAACTGGGTAAATGTAAACATAATAAGCCGTGTTTTATTGGTAATTTTATAGCCAGCGCAGTAAAATTTCAATTGGCAAACAAAAACAAAAACAAAGAATGTCGATAAATTAGCCAGTAAAAGAGTGGATATAAAAGTGGTTATACATAGTTAGAACTTTGAAGATGAAGATGGCGCTCTTGAAAAGTATTCATGACTTGAACCTTAATGTTGTTTTTTACTCACAAAATGGATGTGATCTATGATATTTGTAGTTTGGTAGAAACAAAATGGATGTGAACTATGATATTTGTAGCGAACACAGCCTAAAGTTGCTAAAGCGTTTTATTAACACAGCCAAAGCGTTTAATTGGTACTTGATTATTGCGCTAACTATAAATTACCAATAAAACACAGCTAATATTAACCGTTATTTTAAATTTTTTTAAGTTCATAATATCATTCATAGTCTTTCGTTAAATTTTCAATTACAAAATTTAAAAAACTTCTAACTTAAATTTTTCAAAAAATATATGAAATTGTTTACAATTACCCACATTGAGCCTACAAATTTATAAATCAGTGATTCCTGCGTAAACAAAACTTTTGTACAAGTCAACCTAAGAGATTATAAGATTTCAAGTCATGCATTATACTGATTGATTTAGTTCCAATATTTAAAAACATTCTTCCCCACTGTAAGAAGATTAGGTTAATCGACTTTTCTTTAACTTGAATGAGTGCAAACTGCAAAGAAATTACCAGAACTTCTATTTTCTTAGTACAGTCAGTCTCTCTAAAATAAAAGGGGTATAGGGGATAAGATTCGACTATATTTTGTTGGATCTAGAAAAAAGTTGATTTCATGATTTGGACTGAGCTCTGTTTCCAAAAGTTTTTGTTGAAATGAATTTCATTCAGATTCAAATACTTTGCCAACTTCTTCCTGCAACCTTGATCAACAGGAATTATCTAAAACTTTCAGGAAGTCAATCAATCGTGGCGGTTTCAAAAGATTTAAACATATGTCAACTTTAATAATTTAATCCCCAATCAACGAATAACAGATTGACTGTACTATATGATGGAGATACAAAACAAACATACTTAGTAGGTATACACTGTAAGAAATGACAATTGTTAATAAATTTTTTTTTCTCTGAGTCAATGTTGATGTAATCAATTAATCTTTTACGGGTTTTCTTTGAAATTAATAGTTAAGAACTACCCTCACTGCATTAATTTATTACTATCGCTGTTGTATCATAATCTGAACTTTTATATTAATGTGTCATTTTGATTAAACATCTTACTAGTGTGGAACAAGTTATTAGACAAATTGCAACATTTTGTAAACAAGACAAAAAAAATAACTTAGGGCTGGTTTATCGCATGCTTAAGATTTCATTAACATAATAGCAATACAAATATTGAAATATGATAGTTATCTTTGGCACGAGAAATAAATATACAAAAAAACATTGCATATTTTTCGTGCTTAAAAAAGTATCATCAATATCATTTATTTATTCAACCAATTCCTGTTGATGGTAATGGTTGAAACAGTCATCCACCACATCTCACCTTTAATATGTCATGTTCTTAAATACTATTAGTTACATATTATTATTTTTGGGAGAATCAAAAGGGCGGACATTTTTTTGTTTTCACTGCAAATTAACGGCAATCATTCTCAAATTTCTGGGCTCGTCAAAAGTAACTTTTTCGAAAATTGTCATGGTTAACCTTTTTAGAGCTCATTTATTTCTTTGTATGAAACTAGAAAACAAAACTACAAATACTTTAGTTTCCCATGCAAAATTTAGTCCCCTTATTTTGTTTTGTAAACAATTGTGTGAGTACCGGTTACTCACGGTTAATATGTGTAAACATCAATGTTTGTCCAAAAGTAGTTTTGAGCATCCATATTTGGATCCGTATGCGAAGTCGTCTATACGTTGCTGACTACGTGCATGAATCCAAAACGGACTAGTTTGCTTGAAGGGGATCTTCAGATTTTTGTCACTGAAAGTACCCAATTTCCCACTACGTAGACTTCCGTAACGTAACGTACTACATCGTAAAGTGTGACCACGTAACGTCGCACAGAGGAAAGTTCACTCTACCGCCGGCATAGATGTTTACACTATACCTTTTTGTTTTGAAAGATGGGTTGAGTAATTATGTGTTACACGCAAAGTTTAAAATATTTATAAAATAATTTGATTCTTCCTTTTGTCTATCATTAAAAACATGTTGTAGAATAAATTGTTGTGGTTTGATGGTTTTTCAATCAAAAATTAATATAAATCAATAATTTGAAGTCTGTGTTGCGTGCAGGCTTAATCAATAATCCTATTTTGAGTTTATTAGTCATCTTCAAACTACGATGATGAAAAAACAGTTGTTCGTTGCAGTTGTAATATACTCGTACCTTCATATATGTGTGTACATCAATTCATTTCACATTAATAATACATCTGGTCTACGGAGAACAAAAAAATTATTATCAAGCAATAAATATTCTATGATGATTTAACTAAAAGATTCACGCTCTAATTCCGTTTTTATCAAGATATCACGTTCCTTTGCAATTAGATGCCCATCAGGTTCTTCAATACAAACAGCGCAGCGCAGCGCAGAGTGCATATGTGATTTGACGTGCAGAGCCTGCAATTGCTGCGAACAAACAATTTCATGCATTATAGGGTTTCAATAATTGCACATGTCTAATGGGTGCAATATTGCATATAAGTTCTAAGTTATTGCTTTCAATTGAAAATATACATTATACACGAGTTTTCAACACCCATCCTTACTATGACGACGACAACGATGACAACGACGACAGAGGCAATATATCTTTCATTCATTAAAATTTGTTTACCTAGACATATTTATTTGACTTGGAAACTTGTAACTTGGTTGTTTAAGTGATCAAATTGCTTTGGAGTGCAGATATGTACTTAGGTAATGAAATTCGATTAGGCAATGACAATGATAGCTTTTTTGAATAGACCAGACTAGAGAAATGCTAATTTATAACAGTTATAACAGTTTTTCGCTATTAAAAGTGAGCGTGTATTCACGCGACTTGACAAAAAAAACTCTGGGGTCCCGAAGTTTGCCCGGCCGGCGGGGCCACATGTACACTTTACTTTTATAAACCAAAACTGTTATAATTGTCATGTCTAGAGTCATTTCCTATTTCAATAGGCATCGCTAGAAGAAATCATTTCGATGAATATCAATGCAATAATTTTTATTTTCTCGTAAGGATTTTTGATAATTTTCTTCCAAAATGTAGAATTATTATTATTTTATTTAAATTGATACTATAAATTTGAAAGAACTACCGAACATGATTTCTTCAATAACTGTGAATGAATAACTAATTTTAGAACTCTTGGATTCTGGAGAAAATAGATACAAACAAGTACAATCAATTAGCGGTTTAGGATGGAAATTCTATATGCGAATGGTTTGGAACTTGCTCAGGATGAGGGTTGCCCATGTCAAATCGTGTGGGATCGACTATCAAGTTGTAAGGATAAACTGTCACATCTTGTGTGATGAGCTAAAATACATGGTTTTTTCCTACTTTTTTGTAACATATATCAATGGGATAGTGTGGAAGCACTTTTAGCTGAAACATTTAACATGCGCTACCGCTTATGATCAACAGGTACAGGCTTGAAGAGTACTGTCATCGCAATAAAATCTTTGTTGTAAACATCAGGAAATCCAAAATCATGTTATTCCAAATAATACTGACAGATATAAGAGGGATGAAAAGCGGAGCTTTGGTCCAGACGAGCTTGAGTTAGTTCTAGAGAACCGATACCTTCGAGTAACACATCCAATTAAACTGGTATTTAACATACAGGTCCAAAATATATTACAATATTCGAAAAAAAAGCCACCTGCATTTCAAAAAATGTACTAAAAAGATCCAGGGTTTTACCAAAGAAGCAAGAAACCTTAGTGTACTAGAGGTTATTTTATTCACCAATCGCTGGTTATTTGCAATTTTTATACAATTCTCGTTGTTTCTTATAGCTTTGTACTTTTCAACAATCCACAGTTCATATAATCTTATACCCAGGTTTAAATCTTGAGACTGGATATAACAGAATCCCCTAAATTAGATTCTGAGATAGCAGATGTCACTAAATCTCAGTCCGAGATAGCAGATGTCACTAAATCACAATCAAAGGTAGAAGACATCACTCAATTACAGTCTAAAAAAACAGACGTCACTAAATAACATTCAAGAAAGCAGACGTCACTAATTTACAGTTCGAGATAGCAGACGTCACTAAATCACTGTCCGAGACAGCAGACATCACTAAATCACAGTTTGAGATAGCATCAGGCGTCACTAAATTACAGTCTGAGATAGCAGACGTCACTTAATTGCAGTCTAAGAAAGCAGACATCATCAAATAACAGACTAATAAAGCAGACATCACTAAATTACAGTTCGAGATAGCAGACGCCAATAAATCACAGTCCGAGATAGCAGTAGCCACTAAATCACAGTATGAGATAGCAGACGTCACTTAGTTACAGTCTAAGAAAACAGACGTCACCATAACTAGTTACTTAAAACCTGGGCTTCTACTGTCACTTCTGGAAACTTAGTTTTTCAAAAATGGAGACTCACCAAGTACACAACATTTATCCCAAACAGTTGGCTCTTTTCTAGTGTTATTGGTAACGGTAATTTGGGATTGGTGAAAGTTTAATGCATCTCACTCTTAGGCTCGATTTTAAGTATGTTTAAGGAACCGTCCTTTTGTAGTTAATTCAGAGAAGAGCAATTTTTTGCTAAATGGGAGCCAATGACGGAGGAACTAGAAGTAGAAAAGGGGAAGACAACATATCGCACGTTACGAATAAAATTGTGACGTCTTTAGTCTCAATGTGCAATAACGTAAAGCGTTAAAAAAAATTAATAAAACAATTAACGAAAGGCTAAATGGCTTCTTCCGATTTCGGTTAAAATAAGATACAATGTCACGATATTAACAAAACATTCGTTCCTAATATTAAATCCGCCTGAAAACCAGTTTCATTGTACGAATTTGCGGCCATAAACCTACGATTTATATTCAATTATTCACTTAATCCTTAATTAAAACATTTTCAAGATTACAAGAGTCTCTTATGTATAATAAGTCTGTGTATTGCTTTGTAAAATTTATTAGTTAATCTGTATAGCTATCTTAAAGATTGTCCCCGAAAATATCAGTAATCAAAAGTCGAGATAAATACAAAACAAGATCATATAATGAATCTAAAAATAGTACAATTCAATGTGTGGCCCGTAGTTGAGGCAATAATAACACAATCACAACGGCACTAATAATAATCTTTTCTTAAATACGACAACTTAAATAAATTTATAACTCCTGGATGTGTCTTTTGCTTTATAATAATAAACTTCGCACTTGATGGAATCAAGCCCCCCAGATTAAGGGGCAAATATTTAAATAAATCACACTAATTGCATGAAGTGTTCACGCAAATGATTGTTTGTATAGCATTGTTGCGGACAAAGTATACAGGGTGTATCTGTTTTAAGCATTTTTACTGCGCACAATGTCAAGGTTTTAATTAAACTTAATACAACGATTAAGAAAAATGTATTTTTGTATTGTTTTTATGACCAGCTCCAACCACACTCTAGCACCACCATAAGCAATTGTTTTCATAAATGAACAGTTCAAAAATTTTAGATTTCAGATTATGTTTAAGAAAAACCTTAAAAAGTATTGAGTAATTCTGAGCTATCTATACCTAAAGGACGCGACTCTAGACATATCAATTTATAACAGTTATAACAGTTTTTTTCGCAATTAAAAATGGGCGTGCGTTAACTTAGACTTGAAAAAAAAACTCTGGGTGCCTGAAGTATGCCCACCGGCGGAGGGCCCTGGCCCTGCGGGGCCGCAAAAACAGTACTTTTATAAACTAAAACTGTTATTATTGGCATGTTTATAGAGTCACTTCCATACCTTAAACCATATAAGGGCATATTTGCCCGCCCTGAGGCATACTTATTGTTTGTATTTAAAGATAAATAATGGCTTAAAAATGATGATATATTGGCATTATACCGGATGTAAATAATGCTGGATTAATACGACTGAGTTTGACAGTATTTTGACAGATATCTACAAATCAGTCCTTCAGTCCAGCATAAGTGATAACAATTTCCAATACGATGATGAAAAACGATACTTTAATCAAACAGATCTACTTGACAGCGCGATTTTTAATTGAGGAGAAACGACAGACAATTTTTGGATAGCAAACGGCGGGGGTCGTTGTAAATTAAGTACGATTTGCTAATTTAAATTTAAATAAAGTTACAATTATTTCCTTAATGTTTGGCATTCCTGATACATTTGAGGAGTTAATATGGAGATGTGATTATATACCACAGTCAAAAACATGATTGCCATCTTAGTGATGCAGCTTTAGAACTAAAAATAAAAATAAAAACACCCACGAATAACTGTTTTTTCTGATTAATACCAAAATGAACAAACGCTTTATAAAAAGAAAAATTCAAACAAACAAAATACCCTGTTACCATTTTTATTTTTTTTTTTTAATAATTTAAAATCTCTTTTCTAAAGAATCGTGTGACCGTATAAAATGTGTGCGAATTTAAATGTGTTTCTCTTTTCTGGCGTGAAAGCCAGCATAATGATGGAAACACAGAAATAACAAAAAAAAAACAATAAAATAATAACAAAACGGAAACACATGTCAGCAGTCGGTAGTCGGCCATTGTTTATGTTTTTCCTTTGATTGTTAAAATTTAAAGTGACAACAAAAACTACAAACAAAATGCAAATAAGCAAACGAACATTGCCATCGATTATTTAAGCCATTAATTCGATCAAATTACTGGCGAATTGACGAAACCAATCGCCACATCCGCACATAATGTCAGATGCAACAGAATCGATACGGTGCTGATAGATAGATGTACATGGTTTGTTGTCTGTGTCGGAATTCTGAAGGTATGTTTTGTGTGTTTTGATATATTTATAGCTACCGGTTTGTTTAGGTAATTGTTGCACTGTCGGAATTTTCTGTTTTCTAATTGACTGCCAATTACACTATACTCAATGGATGCGTGATGGGCATGAGTTTTTGAAATGCGCTTACTGACGAATAAAATCTAATAAACTTGTATATTACCTCCGTCAGGAGAAATTGTTGGAAACTGTTTTGAACCCAACGCGATGTAGGTACCCTATCTGCTTTCGTATATAAATCTTAATTTATGAGAAAAGAAAAATCATAGGAGCGGTTTTAAAAATAGTTAATTAGTTATAAATGTTTAAAATTTCGTTAGCAATTTTAAGAAAAAAAATTTGTACGCCAATTTAAAGTATATATATATTAATGTGGAGTTAAAAATTGAATTTTACAAAAATTCTTCCACCTGTTTCCGATATATATCGAATTTTCAAAAATTAATTTTGAAATTTTTTTTAAAAATCGAAAAATTTTTCTTTGAAAGTTTTGATATGCAATATTATTTAAACTTCTTACGAACTTCTGTATAAGAAAATTTTGTTTTGATCAATAAGTCAGATAATGAGATATCTAGTAGAAAATGAAAAAAAAAACCGTTCTGTGATAGGTACTGTTAATAACAGTTCAATATAAAATCTAATAATGTTTAATGCTAGGCCTTACTAATTTCGATACACGAAAAATTTATCAGAATCGAATAAGTCGTTTTTGAGCAAAAAAAAAGATTTTCCTTATCGGTTCTTAAACATTTGTATGGATGGTACCGTTATAAGTTCAAAGAATAGTTTTTGTTGAAAATCTTTTAGATTATATTGAAAAACTGTTTTTTACCAGGTTTGATAAAAATCAAAGAAGTAATTTTTGAAATATCGGTTTTTCAAAAAAAAAAATTTAAACATTTTTTTACAACTCCAAAAAATATCTCTTTGATAATTTAAAATGTATTAATCATTCTTCATAGAAAAATTGATTAAAATCGGTTGAACCGTTTTCGAGAAAAACAAAAATGAAAAAATGGTTCTTTGGGAGGTGCCATTAACAACAACATTTCTGAACCATTCCTTCTACTAAACGACAGCGTATAACTTTTTGAATTCGGAAGCTTGGTTCAGTCACTTTTTTTAAGTGTCCGATATATCAATTCTTTTTTTATTAATCGATAGGTACTTTCATAAATTGACAAAAAGATAACAAGGCGTTGCTTTGGTCTTTTTTATTATTCAGTTCTAGGACATCTTCAAGAAGTGACCCAAGTGCTAGGTTATGATTTATATTCTAGTTTATGATTTATATTTTTTGATGGAATTTCCTACTGAATGGTTCAGAGAAGAGCAACAACAACTTACTAAAATATCAATTTTCCATTCCAGTGTGAAAAAAGCAATTGCGTCAATTCATCCTTGTGAAGAGGGTTGATATGTACATATGTACATATACATATGTATGATTGTTGACGTAGGTAGCCTATCTATCAATAAAAGAGGATTATTAATTATGTTTTTTCCATATATGTAGGCAACAGGTGTTATCTATGCATTCCGAGCAAGGCCAATTATAATAAATAAAGAAGAAATCATCATCACTGCTGCGGAATATTTGTCTGGAAAAAAAGAAACAATGAAAATAAAAACATTTTCCAGTTTTTTAAATAGAATTTCCGAATTTTTTTACACGTGTCAAAGGCATCTCAGTTGTATTTTTTGGCTTTATAAAACAGGTGAACGTCGATATAAAGCATTGTTTAAAGGTACCTGCATACATATTCAGTTTGTCGTTACATCCTCTCTTCCACACTCTAAATTGATACCTATATTGTGCCAAACCGAATGTCACCCCCAGGGGTGTATTGTTTTCGAAATATCCAAGCATGATTTTCACAGCCCTTGAAAATATCTATGCTTGTGTTACATACAGAAGTTACCGTCCTGATTTAAGTCCTCTATAAGGTTTAATAATTCTTGGAAACAGGATTCTATTATGCCTATAGATAAATTCCTCCCTCGAAGATTTTTGATATTGTTTTCTTTTGTTGGTACTAAGATATTTTTGTCCCATTCCTCTAGATAATGTTTACAACCCTTAGGTGGCAACTTTCAGAACTTTTCCCTGACATGTATGAGGTGTACGCTGGCTTTGAATAAAAAAAAATGGTTTCGGAAAACCGTAATTAATGACATTTCCAAGAGAACCATTTTTTTTTTTAAATAATACTAGCTGGCGCGACAGGTTCGCATGGGTAGACAAACCAAAGCTTCTAATAAAAACTAACGGGTGATTTTTAAGCTGGTTTGGTTTTGGCAACACTGGTTTTGACAGCTGACGTGTGTTTAGTACCTTGTGTCACTGTCAAACAGCTTCAGTTTGGTTTGCAATTTAACCATGGATCGTCTTACAAATGAACAACGCTTGCAAATTATTGAATTTTACTATCAAAATTCGTGCTCGGTTCGAAATGTTCATCGCGCGCTGCTTGTGTTCAGCGATGAGGCTCATTTTTGGTTGAATGGGTACGTAAATAAGCAAAATTGCCGCATTTGGAGTGAAGATCAGCCAGAAGCATTGCAACAGCTACCAATGCATCCCGAAAAAGCCACTGTTTGGTGCGGTTTATGGGCCGGCGGCATTATTGGACCATATTTCTTCAAAGATGATACGAATCGCAGCGTTACTGTCAATGGTGAACGCTACCGAGCGATGATAACAAACTTTTTTTTGCCCGAAATGGAAGTTCTTGACTTGCATGATATGTCGTTTCAACAAGACGGTGCCACATGCCACACAGCACGCGAAACAATGGCGCAATTGCGAGGCGAGTTTGGTGAACAGTTAATTTCACGTTTCGGGCCGGTCAATTGGCCGCCTAGATCGTGCGATTTGACACCATTAGATTATTTTTTGTGGGGGTATGTCAAGGCTAATGTCTATAGGGACAAGCCCGCTTCGATTGACGCACTGGAAGCCAACATCCATGCATTCATTCGTGAGATACCGGCCGATATGTGTGAAAGAGTATGCCAAAATTGGACTCAGCGGATGGGCTACCTGAGACGCAGCCGCGGTCAACATTTGCATGAAATTATCTTTAAACATTAAATTGCAAGGTTCAAACTATCGATTCAAATAAATATTTCATTCATTTTTTCGAAGTTTTTGTGTTTTTTTTTTTTTAAAAAAGTTCTAAACCTCTTAAAAAACCACCCTTTACAAAAGAAAATATACATAGATAAATATTTAAGTTACTATTTGCATCTGAATACTACTTTCTGGCTTTTAAAAATGTGTCAAAAAACCTTTATTACTTTCCCAACACAAACAAAAATTTTATAATCAAAACCATACTTTTTTGTGTGCATCCCATTTCACTCAATAAATATCATATAAATGTATTTTAAAAATAAATTTTCCAACACAAAATTTTGAAAATCGAAATCCCGTTTTTGTTTTTACTTTATTTTACCCTAAAGGTAAATATCACTTTTTGAAAAAAAAAATCCTAAAGCCATCGCCTAAAAAAACCTTTGAACTACAAAAAGAATTTTCGAAATCGAATACAATTTTTCACTTTTACCCCCATTTCACCCTATAGTACCAAATTTTTGAAATGCAAATGAAATACAAATGACCTTTCAAACACCAAAATAATTTCTAAAAGCGGGAAATTTTACTCCATTTCTCCCTAAAAATAACAAAATTTGAAAAAGAATATCTCTGAAGCCATTTCCAAAGAAAGACATTTCAAAAGACTTTCTTAAATCGGACAATTTTGTTTACTGAAAAACGAAATGTGCACCTACAGTGCCATCTGTTGAGATGATCTAATTTTGTCCAGTCGTTTTCAAGTTTTAAACATCTAAAGACACCACGATCCATTTTTATATGTATATGTAGATTTGAATTTTGTTGATAACCCAATATTTCAAAAACGACTAAGTTGATTTTTATGAAACTTGGCAGAAAGCAGATTTTTAACATTATCTTGAAGATTTTAAACAAAAATTATTTTTACCAGCCAAAATAACGGTACCGTCCAAACAAATCTTTAAAAACCATTAAGGAAAATTTAGTTTTGCTCAAAAACGACTTCTGTTTTGATGAAAAAAATTTTGTGTACGATCTACTATTTAAAATTATTAAAATTAAATTTCAAAAATCATCAAACGTCTTTTTTTTGATTTTCGACTGTTTCATTATCTAACTAACCAATTACAATTACATTTCTTACACAGAAGCTTGTGATAAGTTTAAATAATATTGCATATCAAAGTTTTCAAAAAAAAATATTTTTTGATTTAAAAAAAAAAATTAAAAATAATTTTTTTTTTTAAATTTCAGTATTTTGAAAATGGGTGAGTGATTTTTTTTTATTCAATTTCCAACTCCACAGTAAAAAGTACATAAAATTGGCATACCAGATTGTATTCTTAAAAATGTTTACAAAATCTTATATATATAAAAAAAATAATAAAGCTATTTATTTAATCTAGAACATTTTATCAACAATGCATTTTCCATATCGAAAAACCCAGCTTATATTTTAATAAAAGTTCGCCCAATTTTGGCAAATTATATTATACATTTAGATTGTGTGTAAGATGATTTTTTCCGTACAAATTCCTTCTAATTTCCATCAGACAAGGCACCTACCTACGAAGTGAAGCACATTCTCTTCTTCTCTCAGGTTACATACATAGTTCACAAATAACTGGAAGATCGCTCTTGTGTTTGGGATGAAATTGAGAGTTAGTATCTCTGCTTTCTGCCTAGAATTTCTGGATTTTATTTCAAAATCAACTCTTGTTTTTGTATCGACCGCCTTTAAGAGGTCATATAATTGGCTTTTACAAGCATCCCAGTTGTTGTTTTGAAGATCAAGTGAAAAGTTGCAGTAATCCGCCAAACATTTCCACTCTGCCATCCATGAATTTTACTTTCTCATTACAATCAAACTGATTTTCTTAGGTAATCTTCCATCATCGAGTCTTAGCGTTTTGAAAACATAGTACACTTGCATTTTTAAGGTCGAGATGAACAGAGAAGAAAGTCCAGTTTCTAATAAAAGTACACGTGAAGTAAAACATAATTGCTTGCGAGGTCGCTTGGAAAACTCTATATTTTGAAGCCGTGTCTACATCTTTATGTGCCATAGCACTCGTCCAGGTTGTTTTTAGTGTATTTTTCTATTGAACGAGCTTTACCGCTAAATACTTTCTCATATTTAGATTTCTGGTAATAACCATACCTAAATAATTGTACTCATTCACAATCTAAATGTCCTGATTTAAAAGCTGCTATTTTTCGTTTTGACAATTTCTGACACCTGCAGCCTCCATCTTTCACAATAGTCAGCCAGCCAGTTAATCATCAATTGGAGCTCATGTGTGTTTCTACAAGTGTGACGATATCATTAGCAAACATAAGATGGCTTACTCTCATCGTATCGAAAACGTTTACTCCACCAGAACAGACGATTTCCTCGATGTCATCAATGTAAAAAGAAAACAGTAGAGGGCTGAGGTTACAACCTTGCCTTCTACTTCGAAATATGTGGATAATTCATACCCGTTAAAAATAGCTGAAGTTGTGTACGCGTACAAAATTTCGATTATTTTGCCATTCTTTATAGTTTGTTATTTGCGCATTTTAACACACGTCGTAACTTTTTGTTGTAAACTAACAAAAACGACACAAAATCTTATTGATGTGTAAACATCTATGCTGGCGGTAGAGTGAAAATAAAACGTGAACGTTCGTGTGCAACGTTACGTCGTGCAACGTTACGGTGTGCAAAGTTACGATCTGCATACTAGGATGGGTGCGTTCAGTGAAGAAGTTAAGATCCCCTTTAAGCAAAAACAAGTCCGTTTTGGATCCGCGCACGTTGATGTTAACACATATTAACCGTGAGTCCCGGCACTCACACAATTTTTATTTTGTGAATTATAATTCTTAGTAAAAAAAATGGAATCAACATTTAATACTTCTTTACACACCCTGATTTTTTTTCAACAAACAATACGATTCAACAATATATTTCAATTTCAACACACAACTCAGGATATTGCATGATATAAGTGCATTTGTTTAAGTTTTTATTGGTATAACATTTAAAACACAAAAGATTTGCATAAACCACTTGTCAAAGAATATTTATAAACCTATGCCAATACCTGTCCTGCTTCATGTTAACAATATTAAGTACTATTTATTTTTTACAGATTTAAATTTAAATTAACTTTATTTAATTTGATTATAGTCCCTCTCCCTATCTACATACATCATATAGATTAATGGACGCTGTCCACTTTGTAGATGGTTCACCAAAGCCGCATTTCCATCCAGATATGCAAATTTTCGAGAAGCACTTACATCATTCATAACATATCTATCTGAATGGCTCTGTAAACACACACGTGAGGTGACAGAGTTCCATTCCAGAATTGCATTGACAGGGTTTATTTTTTCTATTTTTTATTTTTCTTTATTTTTTCTTTTGCCTTTCTTTATATAAAAAAAATACATTGGGTGTACTTGAATATCTGAACGTACATATATGTATCTAAGTATAGAAATGATGAATGACTGTATTTATTAATTCAATTAACTAAGTAGCCGCTCACGAGTTCTAGTATTAAAGAAAAGTGCCTTTTAAGTATATTTTTTTATATCAATTTATTTGTTAAATTTGATTTAAATAACACTCAATTAAATATAAATAAAACCACATACATAATACGTTCCAGTCTCAATTATTTAATTTTCCATCAAAAACCTAAATTCCAATATCATCGATAATCTCATTCTGGGAAAAGCCATTACAAAGAAATTCATTTAGTGAAATGACAAAAAGTCATATCCAACCCTTATGATTATCAACAATAATATTTAATTAAATGCTTACATTGCACTTCGTTGCGTTGTGTAAAATTGTCGATTTGCGAAAAACATATTTAAATGAATGCCCCCTTCCACTTCAACCGAAATCATGTAAACATATTATTTTTTTAATGCTATAGCTCAATAAAGAAATTCAAAAACCCAAATAAAAAAAAATATATTGCACGACTGGATCGCATGAACTTGCCTTATAGTTCTAGTGGCAAAATATGGATGTAATTATAGAGAAATATGTTAAAAGGCCATACAATTTTTATCCTCAAAATTGCGAATACAACTCCAAACAATGTTTGAGATAATAGTGCCCTGATTTCTTGAATAAATAGATATGAATTTATTGCAAAATATGAATTATTGCAAACATAATATTGAAAATCTTAAAAGCGGTTTTCCAAGAAATGAATTTTGTTTATACAAATTATTTAATATTTTCCTTTTGGTACACCTATTTTAGGAATATAATAAAATTAACTTGAAAATTTAACATCAAACAAATTCATAGACCCATTTCCGAGATATTGGATCTTTTTTAAATGATCGCAATCCCCTCAACGAGAAAATCGAAAATAAAAGAAGGTTACAGTTACTGGTAATAACAGTTTGCGCTCTTTCTGCGTTTTTAATTTTAAACTCGTTCGCATTTCGGATTTTTTTTTCCAACAGCTGGTGAAAACTGTAAACATAGCCGCGTGCCTTGCGACTAAGCATACAATTAGAGGAGAAGGAAAGAGGACCCAAAAAGGAAGTTAAAATCCTCAGGACCTATGAAGTTTTCCGCCCAAGGAATAGTGTTATCCAAGTAGACGCGTCGGCTGAATTTCGAAGAGGGTCATGAAGAAAGTCCCTCTTACCTTAATTGTTCAAATAATTCAAATTTGTTTGTGCTGGGCTTCTTTAAAAAAAAATATGGTCATCGTAACTATCACTTACATAATGTTAATAAATACTTTTGAATTTTTTAAAATATTGGGCTGTTCGGAGAAATATTAGATCTTTGTTTTTAAATCTGAATTAAATTCAGTAGAGTGCTAGTACTGTTTGAAACCATACCACAGGTCTGTTTAAAGCTGTATTGAGCATAGTAAAAACAAACCCGCACCTGAAGGAACGTAAGGGGGTGGTCTAAAACATCCCCAAAACACACTACTGTATGTGTCATAGTTGAATCTGTTTTTAGTTTTTGTTTTTAATTTGACAAAGTTCTCAAATCATTTTAAAAATTATTCTTTTTTTTAATTTTTGTAACGTTTTTTAAGAATAGTATCTCTATTGAAAATATTCGTAGCAAGATGAACAAGCTTGACTTCCAAAAAAAAAATGGAAAAAATTGGAAAAATGAGAAACGAAAACATGACCTAGAGATGCCAGTGTTCAAACAAATTGTTCATAATGGTTTTTACGTCTCCAGTTGTGTGTGAATATGAAATAGTAAAAATAAAACGATATTATAAAATAAAATAAATTGAAAACCATTTTAAGTTTTAATTTGCGTTTTTAAATTTTGTTTTTTAATCACAACTTATTTTAACTTTTTTAAATTTTTGCTACGCATTTCGGAATTATAACTCCATCATCGGGCTGTTTGCAACTTAAAATTTTTGTTTGTACTTGGTGTTGGATTGAGCTTATTGTGTCATCATCCTTTCCTTTTTGGAATAACAATAACAATAATTTATATAACAACAACAAAATTAAAACACAAATTACAATAAAAGAATTATCATTAAAAGTAAACGACATCAACTTAAGGAAGATGAAGCCAAAAAGTTTTCAATTTATTTTATTTTATAATATCGTTTTATTTTTACTAGTTCAAACAAATTGTGTTTGATCTGTCAAAACAATGTGAAATGACAGATCAATTTTCGTAAGCTTTTTTAGGGGGTGCACATTAATTCATTATTTTTACCAATTCTAATGAGTCAGTTCTATTTTGTCCGCTCTCTTTTTGTTGTTAACTTTGAATCCAAACCATTTTCTTCAAATCTTACTTAAAAAATAGAAAAATATTGTGTGAGTGCCGGGACTCACGGTTAATATGTGTAAACATCAACGTGCGCGGATCCAAAACGGACTTGTGTTTGCTTGAAGGGGATCTTAAGATTTTTTCAACTGAACGCACCCATCTTAGTATGCAGATCGTAACGTTGCACGAAGTAACGTTGCACACGAACGTTCACTCTACCGCCAGCATAGATGTTTACACATCAAAAGATGTAAAATTGAAATCATCGGTCGTTCGACAGAGAAAATTATTAAAAACAATTGTGTGAGTGCCGGGACTCATGGTTAATATGCGTAAACATCAACGTACGCAGATCCAAAATGGACTTGTTTTTGCTTTAAGGGGATCTTAAGATTTTTTTCACTGAACGCACCCATCCTTGTATGCAGATCGTAACGTTGCACACACACGTTCACGTTTTTTGTTCACTTTACCGCCAGCATAGATGTTTACACATCAAAAATTGAACTACACAGTAAGTCGATCAACGGTCGTTCGACTAGTGTTCACATTACATAAATCTGACATAACGACACGTGTTGATGAACATGTCGTTGAATGTAAACCCCCCTTTTCGCACACAGGCATCTCTAGGGCGTGTTTTTATTTTTTCACTTTTACACTTTTTACAAAAGGCTTAACTACAGCATTAAAGCGTCAAGTTCCTATTTTTTAAGATTTTTTGCGAATATGGAGTTTTATGTAATTGCGCAATCATACGAAAAACCACAAGAAAACTGTTGCCTAATTCTGTTGATTTGCACCCTTTTTTCAATTTTTTTTTTGAGTCAAAACATTAATAATAGACTGATAACATGTTTATTCAGCTTCAAAAACTAGAAAAAGATTTTTCGCGAATATGAAGTTTGATGTAATTGCGCAATCATACGAAAAACCACAAGAAAACTGTTGCCTAATTCTGTTGATTTGCACCCTTTTTTCAATTTTTTTTTTTTGAGTCAAAACATTAATAATAGACTGATAACATGTTTATTCAACTTCAAAAACTAGAAAAACGTCAATAATTTCCTATTGATATAAATACTTTTCGTCCAGCTTTCGTTCACTTATGGTTTTATGTACGACAACGATAATAATAGGAAATCTCACTTAAGCTTTTATGTCATGAACCAATGAAAAGTGGCTTACTTTATTGTCACAAGGAAACGTAACTCATAATACACTAATAAGTGAAATGAATTATCTATTTGTTATCTTTTGATTATATCGAACCAAATTGCAAAGATAAATTTGACTTTTCCATTTGTACCATCAAATTAAAAACGACCAAACCAGTCCATGATCGTTTTTGTCTCAATTGGCATAATTTCCTTAAAGGGAATGCCCATTTTACTATGGAGCTTTGGCCTAGAGCGTACACGAACGAGTTAAGTATCAAATGAAAGGTGACGTGGAACCCAATACATGTGTAAAATATTTTCAAAATCGTTCATGTTAAAGTAGTAATATTCGGGCTTAAAGTTGCCGCATTGCAAAATAAGGATTTCAGATTTTGTTCCAAATAATCAACAGCTGGCAAAATTAAAACTTGAAAATGTGTGGGAAAACTTTTGCGAAATGATTGGTTCGCGGATCAATTCAAAGACTAGAAGAGAATAGTCAAAATAACTATTGATTAGTGTGTAGCTAGAAAAAATGCTAGTTGATTCAAATGAAATGCCTAATCAATAAAACCTACATTTGGTTGGTTCTGATCACGTGACTTCAGTAGTGCAATGCGTAGTGCATAGCATATGGCTCTGAAGACGCTTGATCTATGTTCGAGCCTCAGCTGGGCAAAAAATTTTTCAAATTAAAATTTTACGTAATTAACTAAACACCACTAAAAGCAGTCTGATGATCGGCCTGGCAGCTATGAAGTAGATATAATTACTGCTTTTAACGACTTGGTGGTAGCTCACTCAAGTGGTTATTGTTTCATTCAAAACCTTAAATTAAATAACAAAATATAGATACATTCCCCTTATCAATAGATTATATACTTATATACAAATCTAAAACTCCCTTAATTGAAAACATCACCTCTGTTCGTTTTCTTCCCGAAACGGCCATTTACTACCAATATAAGTCCAGAGATCAATCAAAGTTCATACAAAAAAAAATTGGACTGAAATTGGTGAAATTGGCAATTGTGGGTAGTAAACCCCATTTTCTATTTCTTTCTAGGATATAGAGTCCCCAAAAAAATTATAAAATAACATACATTAAGTTGACAAAATAAACTTACTGTGGTTGTATGTAAATATCCTTAAATTTAGATTTATTCCGTCTCATCAGAATTCGTTTGCCGACCTTCACGCGCATTGTATTGATGAAGTTGTAGCTTGTGTTGTTAAACGTTTTGAAATGACAGATGATGACCTATTCTAAGCCAAGAGAAAACAAAAAAGTTAAAGAGTGACCAAACCACCTGCAGTAACTTTCAGCAATTTTGTCCACACTTTATATGAAGGTCGATATGCAATATCTAGAGAATGTTACTTTACGCGCTGCAATGATGCATCAGATGCGGAGGAGTAAACGTTGAACCCGAAAATTTATTGCCTTGAATCAATTTAATAGATTTTTCCTCTATGAATTAAATATGGATGGACTTATATTTTTTTTTCTAGAAAAAATTCACACTGCTCTAACACTGCTCTAAAAAAAAAACAAGAGAGTTTGTTAAATAGACGTAACTCAATCGACCTTAAAATACACATTTAGTACAGATACATTAGCGGAGGGTTGGTTTAGATTAATAAATTCGGGCAGGACGACAGACTAGCCTTTTTTATTTTTAGATTATTACGAGACACGTTAAGCTTAGCTTTTTTTTTGTCACTTTTGACAGAGTCTATGCAAGCACCTGCACTTGTATTCTAAATAACAGACGTTTTTTTTTTTTTTAAGTTTTATGAAATGACACACAAAAAGAAAAAGAAAAATAAAAAAATAAACAATACGCGGAAACATACGAGTACACGCGCTGAATCAATACCATCGATTCTCTGAAACACAATTAAGTATTATATCCCATTTGTTTTGTTTTCATGGAAGAGCTTCAAGGCAGCAAAAGGCGGCTGGGCTGACTGGCTGTTCAAAATGCATTTCAAATTTCAAAGAAAAAATAAGAATTTAAAAATAAAAAACAACACCGAACCCAGTTGGTTTTCTATCTGCTGTTGATATAGGTATACATCCTTCACGGGCAGTTTTCTCTTTAAAACGGTTTAAATTTTTTTAATTAGATTTTTTTCATTTTTTTCCCTTTGGGGATCAGAATTTCATCCGACTCCTTTTTGGGATTATATTTATATGTACATATATAAATCTTTCACTTGTCACTTATGAGAATGGTATCTCTAGGCTCTTCACAAATTGTAATACTTCGTCGCACGTGCGTTTTTGGGAAGGGCAATCGTGTATCTAGGATTCTCTGGAGAATAAATGACAACAAAATATCTTATCCGGAATTGAAATTTTCCAAAACCACCACTCAAAAACTCAAAATACAAAAATTCTTACAAGACGAACAGAAACAGCCCCTCGAAGCGACTTGTATCCCAATTCGCGAACGCAGATGAAAAAATAAAATGTATCTACGAAAGTATCTCTTTAAAAGCAGACCCAATGTTTTTATGTATCTATCTACTCTGCGGACGAACCGTATGCATCAAAGGTTGGAGACTCAATAGTAGTAGCAAAACTTTTACTCAACTTGGTAGTCGGTTGTTGTGATGGTGCTGTGCTGGAAATATTGTTTGGCCAGCCAGCCAGCCACCACCTCCATTGTATGTTCCATTCATTTCTATTCAGTTACGAGTATCTCGCCGACGAGGAATAAAGTGTATAACACTTTTTGTATCTTTCTACCTTTTGAATGTGGATTCATGGGAAATATCGGGAGGGCTGTAGCGAATTATGAGGAGCATTATGGCGCAGCTATTGGCTTCGATCATATAGATACGATGTTTGGTAATACATACAAGGTTGCTTCAGATGGATTGGGTTTGGTAGTTTTATCAGCCGGTATAGGTCATCATGGATCAAGTTTCATTGTGTGCGGCAGGAATATTTCGTGTCACCTCCAAAAGTGGTTTATTTTTTTCAATGGCAATCGAAATACGGACGCAGACGAACATCATCTGTTGTGTTGCGTGATGTAGGTACAGAGATTTACTTAAAATTGTTTTCCCACAATTTTTCCCTACGTATGTATTTTTATGGAAGTTCGAACAATATATTTATAATACAATTCGAAGTTGAAGTGAGAATAAGTAGCTTGAATATTGAAGAGAGATTTGAAATTAAATATTTTTGCAAGACTTTAAGGGAAAATAATATATTTTGACGTTGTTGTGGCTATTAAAATCATAAAAATTAGATTTTATTTCAGTTCTTCTTTAACTCACACACCATCACACCCCTTAATCGTGTGGTTAATTCAAAACTGTAGAAAATGATGTATTTTTATAAAATTCGAAAAATAATTAAGAGTGGAATATTATAAAATTAAATCATAATTTAAAACAGACATTTATGCATTTTTTTTTGGAAAAAGAGATTACAAAATCTGTTTTCTCTAATAGTTAGATCTTCTTATGGAATTTCTATGCCCCTTGGGATACTATATAGAACATATAGCTAAGACAATGGATTCAACAACATATTTTGTATATACGTAGATACATTTATATTATTTAGAGGTAGGTACATATATGATACATATTTTATGTACACACAAACATTGACAAATAAACTATATATACCTATCAAAAGTTTCAAGTGTTTTTCCTTTTCCATTTTGAAGTACATAAATAAAAATTCATGAAAAGTTTAACAGAAATTAACCAGTTATCAGATTAGTTTTAATTTTTTGGCTAGGTTGATCATGTTAAATTTAATTTTAACAACATGTACAATTTAACGTAAGGTTTAATACAACAAAATATTTAAAAAAAATTAAATGACACATTTCAGGCTGTATAATATTTTGAAAACGTAATCTTGTTATACTAACATGACTATCTAGATAGATTAACTTGAATCAATGTTGTACTGAAAACAATTTTTAATAAATAAATAATGTCCACATGTGTAGTTTACAATAAATTGTTGCAGCCCTGGTGCCCTGAAGACTTGAAATAGGAATTGGAGTTTTTGTTTTGAAAATTTCATTTGCAACTCTGTCATAACAGCCCTGGTTATGTGTGAACTTGACCATTGTAGAAACCACACACAGTTAAGAGAATTTTTTTTTCTAAAAAAAATATGACTAACATTTTTTTAACAAATGGAATTGATTAATTACTCAGAAAAAAAGTTATTTGCAGCGCAATACGTCAGCCATACTTTATTTAGACCTAAAAAAAAACTGTTCATAATTCAATGAAAATTAATTAAAACAACGTTTTAATGGAATCCATCACAAAACACCACTTTAATTGAAATTTGTTCTCTTTAACTGTTGTTAAAAGTAAAACTTTCTATCTTTTTTATATTCAACTAGTCGTTAACAGTCAACTCCGTGCCTCAAAAACTTAATTCGTGACAGAAAGAAATTTTGTGTGTCTATTTTAACCCTTTTTACTTGCCAATATTTTTTTATTGCATTAAGTTTAATTTTGTTGAAAACAAACTTCATCTAATGCTTGTAAATAGACGACGTTATTTTTGCGGCCACACCGTATTGTTGGTTATCGAATAAAAATATTGGTTTGCCAACGCGTGAGCATACCACCATACAACTGTTCATTGACGAAACATATGATGGCGTTCACCTCCATCTGTCGAAAAATACTACATACATACTAAATAAAGGGTCCGCCAAATAACTTCTTTTTTTTTGAAAATGGCGCAAAACATCGAGTGTAGCTTCGGCTGTGTGGCACGTAGCGCCGCGCCGTCCTGTTGAAACCAAATGTTGCCAATATCCTCCTCTTCAATTTTTTTGAACAAAAATTCGTTCAACATGGCCCGATAATGATCGCCATTGACTGTAACGGCCACTCCTTGCTCATTTTCGAAAAATGGCCCAATTATGCCTCTGGACCAAAATCCGCACCAAACAGTGACTCGTTTTGGGTGTATCGTCTTTTCAATGTATGCGTGCGGGTTTTCTGTGCCCCAAATGGGACAATTTTGCTTGTTTACTACCCGCCAAGATCAAAATGAGCTTCATCTGAAAAGATGATTTTTTTTGGCAAAATCGGCATCTTCTCTAAGTCGATCGCAGGCCCACTTAGCGAAGCGTATACACAACCATATTCTTTCAGCGGAAGGATAAAACTAATTATCTGTCAAATCAGACATGAGCTAAGTGTTACCATTCACGAAATAAGCACTAGTTGAAAAAAAAACGTTAGATGGCGGACCCTTTATATTGGATAAGTTTCAGCTCAATGTTTTAACTTAAAACAAAAACAATTTGTTTATGAATAAGTAAGCATACGCCACAGTGCATCATTGTTTCTTTCTAACGCAATCGAGTATTCGAATAATGAGTAAATAATTTAATAAATTGGTGTCAAAAAAGCTCGTGGCTTGCAAAAACCTAGTGACTTGCACCGACTCTTTACCATTCATTCGTAGGATTAGAGGAGACCTGTAACTTCGTCGCGAATCTGAACGGCTAAGGTAAAAGGCATTTTTGATGACAAAAGATTCTCTCGCAGAATTTGTCACTTCCTCGCAGGCGTACTGCCTTGAAAATAATAAGGTTTTAAAAACACTTCCAGTTTGTAATCAAAATTTACACTACGATGGTCGAGAAGTCCGATAAAGTAGCTTTCGTCACACTGTCCGTCGGTCTGTGCGTCCGTCCACTGTAATTTGAGCTACATGTTTCAAATTTGGTATAGGTCTGAATTTTTCTTTTCTGATAATTCTATAATTATTATTTTTCAATTCAATTATATAATGTATCTAAATATTACTTTGTTCGAAGCAGCTTTTTCCGTATAAAGTGACATTCTTAAGTTTTAAATAGCCCAGGTGGTACCTAGGGGTTTGTACATTAATTTTATAGTTATCTTTTTTTTTCCTTTTTTTTCTCCACACTGAACCTTATTAAGTGCATTACTATAAAAGAAGATAAAGTTAATAGTTCTACTCTACATCATATCAAATGAAAAAATAGTCCACCGTGTCCCTTTTTGTGCGTTCCAGTTCGTTATTAGAGCTATTGCTTCAACCTACCTGCGCGCATGTGGCGTATCAAGTTGGCAACAGTTTAACATATAGAACAAAAAAGGAAGAGAGTTCATTTTAACAACGAGAACATCAAAGATAGTTTTCTGGTTGAATATATAGTAGATTCACGTGAGGTGCATTAAATTCCAATGACCTTTTATTAAATTTGTTTAATAATAGCGACAAAAAAAGGATTCTTTAATGTGCATTGTGTAAAGCAACTATATATGTATGTATAAAATAGGTTATGATAAAAATAAACGTCGTGCACACGTGTTGCATCTATCCGGTACGTGGTATAGGTGGTAGTGCCACCAACAGCGGATTTACAATAAGCACATATCAAACAAAACAAAAACTGAAATATGGATCATTTTCTCGTGCATAAGAGATTATTTTACAGTATTTCAAAATTAACATTGTAGCCTAAAATTAAAAAGCTGATTTTCCTTTTTTGGTTGTTAATTATTGACTTACTAACATATATACTTGCTTAAGTGGAAAATCTTTACACAAATTCTTGATGTTGGGTCAAGCACTGCTCCAGGATGGTCATGAAAGGTTTATTTGTTTCAGTAATTGGTCAGCCATTTATTTTTTTTGGCCGGTTCAAAAACAAATACAAAGTTGGTTCCTCATTTGTGGAATTTGCATACCTAAAAGAGTGACAGTTCTTGTAAAAAAATAAAGCAAAAATATGTACCTTTTTAGCATCTATAAATGTCAAAACGGCATATAGAGTTTAAATAAATTAAAAAATAAAAAACGCCATCTGAATTTCAGGAAAAATTTAATTTTTAGAAAAAATATTAAAAATCTTTGGAAAATTTTCTTAAAATATAATTTTGTGTGTATAAAATTTCTTGAACATAAAAAAAATTGGGAAGCCATTTTTAAGTTACTTATTAATGCATACATATTATACACCTAAAAACTAAGTTTTTAAAAATTCAATTAACCGTTTTCGAAATATTGATTTCAATTTTTTCTTGAAATTTTTTTTTAAGGCAATATTATTTTAATTAAAAAGAAATTCCTGTATTAAAATTTTGATCATAATAGGTCAATCCGTTAACAGCTAAAATAAAAAAAACGGTTTTATGACAGGTACATACCGTTAGTAATAGTAATTGGTAATTTTTTTTACTAAAATGCGTACACTTTATCTACGTGCAAACAAATCTTTTATCATAATCGTTAGAGCTGTGCCGTTATTTTTAGAGCTAAACAAAATTTTTCAAAATTCCCTCTAGGAAATCAAAAAAATCTTATGTTCAGAAAATCGCTTTAGTCGTTTTGGCTGTAGGTCGAATATACAGACAGACAGAATTGTCAAGTTGGATTTAAATCTCGAGTTCGGTTATTTAGTCCTAAATGTGCCCTATAGTACTTACATTTTTTTTTGTCTGTTAGAAGGCAGAGACTGCTACCCCTGGATTATACGCGAGATTATTGACTCGTCGCGTCGTTGATGTAATATTCCTGGTAATGACCAAGAAATAATAAATTCCCTTTAGAATTGCACATTTAGACTGAAGCACAAGGATTAAATAATTTTGCTCACGCTATTAGAACATGACCTCAGAAATTAAGAGGATAAAAGGATAGTCAAAGACAGTACACATGATTCATGAATACATTGTTCGAGCACTTTTTATCTAAATTGAAATTTCATAAATAAATATGTTAAATAAAAGCTAGAAAGTAATCGAGTTCTTGAAATGTATACCTAAGCCCATCACTATAATTTAAATTTTTGAAATTCCCGCCTTAATACCAAGGTTCACCATAATTTTCTATTTAACGTTATATATACAAATACGATGTTACATTTTAACCAGTTAAATAAAGAAAAATTATTATCCAACGTCACGTTACACAATAAAGTCGTTCGTATTTTTACAAGGTCGAAGTCATAAATTTCTGGTCGTAATTTTTTACATTTGATAGTCGTTCAAAGGAAAAGAATTTTTCCTGAATCAAGATTCAAATTTTTCTATTCCGCGGTTTGAAAAAGATCAAATCGTCTATACATGATAAGTTGAGCAAAAATTAGTAGGTAAAGTAGTTACATATTACAATAAAGAGTGCATTTTCAAACAATAATTAATAATAAATTCCTATAACAAACTTATTTATGATTTACTTTTACACAAACAATTTATTTTGCAGAGTTCAGACGAAATAAGATACAAAACGAATTTGAAAATAAAATACTGTCCTAAACATAATACTCATAAAGTAGGTTTTGGTTATGATTATATTTTTTTATTTTAATACACAAAACAATCAAAAGTTTCTTATTATACTGTGAAATACTTTTGCAGCTTTCTTTTATTGGTACCTAGAAGATAAATCGATCTTATGTTAAAAAAGTCAAGCGGCGTTGAATCGCACGATCTTCGAGGCCAATTCACGGGTCCGTAATGTGAAACTATGCGGTTATCAAACGTTTCCTTCAATAAATCAATTGTGGCATGAGCTGTGTGACATGTTGTGCCGGCGTGTTGATACCACAGCTCCTGCACATAATGGTTGTTCAATTGAGGAACGAAAAAGTCAGTAATCATGGCTTTACAGCGATCACCATTGACTGTAAAGGTCTGGCCGGCATCGGTTTTAAAGAAGTGCGGACCAATTATTCCACCAAACCATAAAGCACACCAAACAGTCAGTTTTTGTGGATGTAACGGTGTCTCAATATACACTGGAGGGTTATTATCACTCAAATTCACTTATGAAAATTGGGATCAATGGCAATCTTGTTTTGGCCCCATTTGGGCACAATTTGGAAGCGTTGTTCAGGCGTCATTCTATTTATGTTGAAATGCTAAACCAAACTAAAAATAAATCACTTGACAGCTGAAAAAATGGCTGCCAGTTAAAATAGTATTGCCAACTTAAAAATCTGAACCTTTAAAAAAACACCCGTTAGATCGCAAGTAAAAAAATCAATTCAATCACACTTTTTCGTTAACAACATTTTAAACTTATTGAATAGCTTTGAGCCACAAGATCAAGTTCATTAAATCCAGTCCTGCATTTTGTTCACAAATAAATAACTTGTCCTACAAAATTGAATATCTTGTTTACATACATAGGAAACATTCACTTTTTGGCGCAGAATCAATCTGCTTTCTTTTTAACTTAAACTTAAAATCGTATCAGCATCAGCACAAGAAGATGTATAATTTGTACGTAGATTTTAAAGCAGCTTTTGATTCTATCATTCTATCTGTTACTGCTGGGAATGTCAACAAAAATACTTAATATTCTTGAACTCTTGTACATGGACACAGAATCAGCAGTATGGTATGGCAAGATTCTATCGGAATGGTTTTCAACGATACTGGGAGTAAAACAAGGTTGTGTATTGAGTACCATTTTGTTTGTTCTATCTCTTGACGACCTGAATGAACTTTTCTATGGCATAATTTTGGGTGCTGGAAGGAAGATAAGAAATGCTTATATGTATGCGAATGATATAGTCCTGTTATCGGACTCACCTCAAGAACTAAGTCGCATGATTCTACACCTTGAAGATTACTGTGCGAAATGCAATCTCACTGTGAACTTGAACAAGTCTAAAGTTACGATATTTAGAAAGACCGATGGACGCTATACCCGAGACGAAAAATGAAAATTTGCTGGAGAAGATATTGAAATAGAGATATTGAAAAAAGTATGAGTATCTCGGAATGAAATTTTTTTCAAGAATCACCTTACCAAAAACACTATCCAAAAAAGGGCAAAACTGCACATGGAAATAATGCATTAGTGCAAGTGCTCTCAGTTTTAGTACAAAGCATAAACTTTTTGAGCAAACTTCTAAGTCATCAGCCTTGTTTTATGCTGCGCATAGAGTTTGAAGTTACGAACAGAGTGAAGAAGTTGAAAAATTACTTAGATTTTTTCTGAAAAGATTATTTAAACTTCCGTCTAACGCTCCAAACTATATGCTTTTGTTAGAAACAGGAATGTCACCGCTATTTATTGCAACTTTGAAGTTATATTTTGATTATGTAATTAAAACAATGTTGCATCCATCGAACCGGATAACAAAGATTATTGTAAATTATGGTATCTCTTCGAAATCCTTATTTTACAAAAAGCGGTACCTGTCAGCAAGGAGATACAATCTGCATTTTAATGTTTCGGTTGAAAATTTGGTTAAGTGGAGGATCTTTTCCATTTTATCGAAACTTGTCCTCTACTAAGTGAGATGGGCCTATAACACAGAACAACAAGTAAATTAGTCAACAATTTCTTGTTCAACTATGTTTGTCCAACAAGAAAAGATCAATTCTGTAACACAACAAAACTGAAACAATTGTCAATAACAAAAATTTCCCTAGACTTGTTGAACCAGTTGAATAAGTAAGTCTTACATAAGCATTTTGTCTATGATAAGAGAAAACAAACTTATTCTATTCGGTGCTTTCTCTGGGTCATTCACTAAAACCAACTAAAGTGATAAATGGCGGGCGATAATTTTGTTGTCTAAGAGTTTAAACATAGTTTCTGATAAAAAATATTGGACCTACTTAAGGGATATTTTTTGGCAAAATTATAAGAAATATGTCATGGTAAGTATAAACTGAAAGAATATATTTCCAAAAAGTAAACAAAATATTTGTGAAAGGCAAAAAAAAACAGTACAGCAAGGGGTAAATACAGGAAACTTAACTCGTGTGATAATCTCGTATTTGATTTTATAATTCGAGATCCAGATCCAAACCAATGCAAAATTGTTCAAATTTTCTTCTTAACATTAAATAAATTGTTTTTAAACAAGCTACGTTACCCTTTTACTTGATAAACACTACTGCAAGTTTTTTTTCCTAACTTGTTGACTTCGAACAAGTTTCCGATCCTCGGTTAAAATTTATCAACTATTCAACAAGGTTATACTCTCTTTTTTTTAACTCTTGTTGTTTCCAGTTACAGAAATGGCGGATTTGTGAAATTTCCCACTTGTTGAAATATGCCAAAACCATTGTTATAGTTCCCCGAGACTGGTTGTTACGTGTTACATATACATTTTAAACAGTCGTTGAATTTTATTTGTTCAACAAACACTTTATGTATTGTGTTATAGGCCCCAGAAGGGTATTCTTTGACTGCACAAAGTTTACACAGTGTTTCTTTAAAAAAAAAAGAGTATAATTATGTGATGAAATTAAGTTTTGAAATAATTAATTTACTTGCTAACTGAGGTGACGGCCAGGCCATACCTTATCTAATAAAATTGTATGTTAAACAAATTTTGTTAGTCTTTTTAATCATTATTTCTTTTAAAGAAATAAAGTAATCTAACTATCTATCTACCTTTTATGATCCTTGTCTTAAAAAAAATAAATACACAAAATCATTTTATCTACTTCTAATAAAAATAAATTCTTATCAACTCTTGATTATTTTATCTCAAATTAATATTTAATTGTGTCTATTTTAAAGCAAAAATATTTTGGGTCCCATCAACGATATGCCTTAATGCAATTTTAAAGCTTTTAAACAAATACATAAAAATGAAAATTATTCAAAGTCAAAGTCGATCAAAAATACCACAGTCAATATTTGTCTTATATAGTCTGCACAAACACTCTTGCCAATGTGCCATCATCGGGGCAGCAAACGTCAGTATAATTGATGATGGGTTGTTCTACATTAACGTCATTCCAAAAAAAAAAAAACATATAAAGAACGAAAATACTCACGGTCCTTTTTCATGTTCATCTTCAATATTAGATTGATGAAGCCAATGTAAGATATCTTGTGTCTTAGAATGTTTGTTTCCACTCATAACGAAACTCTAAATTATTTAATTTTCAATTAAGATACAAATTTAAAAATAAATAAAAAGAACCAGGATACACTCAGCTTGTATACCTGTGCAATTACATTAACTTAATGATTCATTTTTTAATTACATTTTTTTGTACACAAAATTAAAAAAAAAAAATCTTCCACAAGTGGGATACTTTTCTGGATACTAACTTATTTATAACAGAAATTAAATCGTTAAAAATTCGGTTAAGGTCATCTCACCTTTTTTATGTGACGCGACAAATAGAAAACACCAATCTTGCAAAGAAAAATTTACACAATGTCTAGGGAAATTCTAGTGATAGTTCTATGAGTCGGGAAATAGTTTTTGTAACCGAGTGGTCTGACGAAAGAACCAGGGTAGTTAATATTTTTGGAAAAGCACAAAGTTTAAATTTAGATTCTTTATCTTTCGTTATAGTCTGGGAGGTTAAAATGCACAAATAATAAAATCATTTATGTCAAGATTGTTGTAGTGATGTGACATTTGCGCGAATAACTGTAACAGTAGTGGCCATCATGAAATAAAATATTTTTAAACTTGAAAACTTTTATTTTATTATTTTTATAAATATTTTTTTATATTATTTCTTTCAATACTTTCAACATGAGTCCAACATACTGGAATTTAAAAATTGTGAAAACTATTTATTTTAACTTTTTGCTAAGCTTGCATATATAATATTTTATATTAGTTTTAGGAAATATAAAATTTTACAAATATGAATTTTTTAAATCATATTTTGAAATGTCATATTTAAATTTCAGAAAAAATATTATGGGACTTAGGTCCAATTTTTCAGTGCGAAATTAAAGTTAAACCCGAGTTAACCCATCAAATTTGGTGAGTTAAGTCAGGATTAACTGAACAGATGCTTTTGATGCTTTATCCACTGTGTTTTTTAGTTGTTGCAGATGCATTCTCCACCTCAGTTCACTGCGGGTTAATTTAACACACCACTCGAAAAACGGGCCTTAAAAGTATAATACGACGGTAAAACCAATCTTTTTATCGATATAAATAAAATCCTTGCCCGAAATACAACCCCACCTCCCACACTATCAACAGTATTTTGACATTTTGAAATGTTAAGTTTTAAGTAAAAATCTTTGCTAAGTAGTCTGTAAAAGTGGGACTTTATTAGATTTTCTCCAGCAGACACATAGACATTGAAGGAAAAAGTCAATGGTTTTAATATGAATTTTTATTTCCATTACCATGATACTTACCCGTTTTCTTATTTCATTTCCGTGTTTTTCGTGTAAAAGATGAAAAATACATACGTCATTTATTAAATTTACCTACATAGATCAATATTTCAGGACGTAACTGTAATTATTGCTTAAAGTAAAGGGTATGGTTTGAAAATTGGAAATTTTTTTTCTAGCAACAGTAAAGAAAAAAATTGTTGTTCATCCTACTACATTAATTGTTATAATCGACCCGGCAACCACTTTTTTCAATGCAACAGAACCACTTGAACAAAAAAAGCAAATGCAAAGACTTAAATGCTTGTACAAATACATTTATCTATTGCATTTAATTCCTAAACTACAATTAACATAATACATAGCACAAAATAAACCCATTTTCAATGCCACTCATATAAAATATGTGCCATCATTAGGTACGCTGTAATAACTGCAACTTGTCCAACCATCATGGGAAAAGCAAACCTATTTTCAGAAAAATTCAGAATATTATCAAAAAAATCAGGTACATGTGTACCTAATGTACATTCAATCATACTTTAAA
This sequence comes from Leucozona laternaria, assembly GCA_932273885.2. Classification (NCBI taxonomy): domain Eukaryota; kingdom Metazoa; phylum Arthropoda; class Insecta; order Diptera; family Syrphidae; genus Leucozona; species Leucozona laternaria. Next base: position 85,546,178 of record OW026368.1, on the reverse strand, counting down.
TATCTGGTAAATGTTATTTTATATCCATGCTGTTCAGCTATTCCAGCGGATAAAACATTTGCAGAAGCCCCATAAAGAGTTCCGTTGCCTGAAATCGGAATGATTGATCTTAGATTTTCAGATACTGAAATCTTCTGGGTGTCTTTTATCACTTACCTCCTAGACAGCATCCAAAAACTAATGCCCAAACTAGTGGCTGAAGTGGAAGCCCCAATGTGTCCTTCGCTACTAGGGATACAACAACCTTTACCATCATAGCTGTTACTGGGATACTATCAAGAATAGCAGATGTTATTGCAGAAATCCAAAGAATAATAAATATTGCTGCTGCCAATCGGTTCTGCTTGCTGACGAGCAGAATTATGTTCTCTGTTTGGTTTCCGATCCACGTGAAGAGCCCAAGTCTTTCTACGCACTCCATGATAATAAACATGGATGCGAAAAAGAGTAGTGTTGTCCACTCAATTCTATGCACCATGGCATCCATGTCATTGCGACTTGAAATAATCATCAGCAAGACAACACCAAGTAACGCCACCCAGCCAAGGGGAAGAGTTTGCAGACTTGGCACCGATTGTACGAAAAACATAGAAATCACAAAGACCAGTGTGAAACCCGATTGAATCAAAAGTGTTTTGTGCCTAATTGGATACTGAAAGTGCAAAAGAATTACGATTATTCACTAAAATATTTGACTTCTTATATCTTACTGCTGCTTTGAGTTCCTCCAAAGTTTGAATGTAGGCATCCTCCGATCCAACACCAGCCTGCTTCTTCTTCAACTTGTATTTCAGAATTTCAACTTTCTTCAAAAGCGTCTCACGAACTAGATCGACATCTTTCGAATAGGTTGACAAAGAATTAGCAGCTCTCTGCCAGATTATGATTTCACGACGAAGTTCCTTAAGAGCTTTTGGTTCATTTACACGTAGCGAATTAATATCCCAAAATTTGAGTCTCATATAGAGACAGCTAAAAAGAACGCTGAGAACTACTCCAGGTAAACAATGTGCTACGAAATTGGTAAATGTAACTCCGTTTCGAGATATAAAATGGTTTGAGCAAACTATGATACTGATGGGATCACCAATTGGAGTTATTGCTCCACCTATGTTAGCGTGAACTATGATACCCATGAGCACTGGCACAGGATCAATTTCCATTACTTCGGAAAGCCTGACAAGAAAAAAAAAATTAAAAAAAGGACAAAATAAATTATCCAACGATAACACCTTATTGCCACGGGAGTCATTAGTAGCACAGTTGTCATATTGTCTAAGACAGAGGACACACAGCATGTAATAATCAAAAGGCTATATATTAAAGGCCAAATTTTTCCACCGGAAATCTTTAAAGAAAAAATTCAACTATTTCAGATTGTTTGTATTTCTTGATAAAAATGGAGACGATGTACATATGTTCAATCTCTAATGAAATGTTACTTATTTGACTAAAAAATTAAGGAACTATAACTATTCCGCTTAAAATTGGCTTGAGATTTAAATAAGAACTTCTAAAATCAGTATGAGGGAAGATTATGACTGATTAGGTTATAGCAAAATTTGTTTCGATAATTAAGAACCTGGCTTTTTATATTTTAACAAAAATGCCCACTATGTTTTTTTTTTTAATTCGAATATGTTCGTAGGTGTTTGGAGATGAAAAAACTAACAGTAGGTACTGTTGTCTGCAAAAAATCTGACGAACTGGAAAAATTTTATTTTGCTTCATTATAACATAGCTTTAGGTTCTCTTAAAACTACAATAAGAAAGAAGAAAATCGTTGGTTAGACAGTGAAAGTCGTATTTACTATATTTTCTAAGAAGACTCTTGAACAATTAATAGCCATTTGTCTAAATAAATGGACATCTTCTTATTTATAAACACATTCTAAAAGTTCTCTAAATATTATGTTATTATGCTCATATGTATATTCAGTAAAATTCCTTTAATCTATAAATTTGAAATGAATTCTTGAATTTTAGTGATCTTTTGGATACGTTCAATTTCGAGTGCAATGAATGCTGTATATTCGTATTTACTGCATCACCCTTGTTTCTTACCTTTGATGCATGATATAATGGGTGATTTTTTAAGAGGTTTAGAACTTTTTTTAAAAAAAAACACAAAAAATTCTAAAAAATGAATGAAATATTTATTTGAATCGATAGTTTGAACCTTGCAATTTAATGTTTAAGGATAATTTCATGCAAATGTTGGCCGCGGCTGCGTCTCAGGTAGCCCATCCGCTGAATCCAATTTTGGCATACTCTTTCACACATATCGGCCGGTATCTCACGAATGAATGCATGGATGTTGGCTTCCAGTGCGTCAATCGAAGCGGGCTTGTCCCTATAGACATTAGCCTTGACATACCCCCACACAAAATAATCTAATGGTGTCAAATCGCACGATCTAGGCGGCCAATTGACCGGCCCGAAACGTGAAATTAACTGTTCACCAAACTCGCCTCGCAATTGCGCCATTGTTTCGCGTGCTGTGTGGCATGTGGTACCGTCTTGTTGAAACCACATATCATGCAAGTCAAGAACTTCCATTTCGGGCAAAAAAAAGTTTGTTATCATCGCTCGGTAGCGTTCACCATTGACAGTAACCCTGCGATTCGCATCATCTTTGAAGAAATATGGCCCAATAATGCCGCCGGCCCATAAACCGCACCAAACAGTGGATTTTTCGGGATGCATTGGTAGCTGTTGCAATGCTTCTGGCTGATCTTAACTCCAAATGCGGCAATTTTGCTTATTTACGTACCCATTCAACTAAAAATGAGCCTCATCGCTGAACACAATTTTTCGATAAAAAAGCGGATCCTCGGCCAGCTTTCCAAGAGCCCATTCACCAAAAATTCGGCGTTGTGGTAGGTCGGCTGGCTTTAGTTCTTGCACCAGCTGTATCTTAAAAGGCTTTACGCCCAAATCCTTCCGCAAAATTTTCCACGTAGTGCTGTAACAAAGGCCTAACTGCTGGGAACGGCGCCGAATCGACATTTCGCGGTCTTCTGTCACACTAGCTGACACGGCCGCAATATTTTCTTCACTACGCACAGTACGTAAACGTGTTGGTGGTTTAATGTCCAACAAAGTAAATTTGGTGCGAAATTTGGTCACAATCTTCCGAATAGACTGCTCAGATGGTCGAGAATGCCGATCATAAAATGGAAGCAGCGCGCGATGAACATTTCGAACCGAGCACGAATTTTGATAGTAAAATTCAATAATAAGCGTTGTTCATTTGTAAGACGATCCATGGTTAAATTGCAAACCAAACTGAAGCTGTTTGACAGTGACACAAGGTACTAAACACACGTCAGCTGTCAAAACCAGTGTTGCCAAAACCAAACCAGCTAAAAATATATTATTACAACGCCCAAAAGTATGCATCCCTTTTGAGGCTGTTTCAGTTAGAATTGTCAATATTTATACATTAAGATTTAAAATGAAACCAGCCAAACAGAGACGCCAAAGTTATATATGTAGTACTCCATATAACGGTTGTTTTTTTAGAGGTATAGAACTTTAAGTTGGCAACACTATTTTAACAGGCGGCCATTTTGTCAGCTGTCAATTGATTTATTTTTAGTTTGGTTTGGCATTTCAACATAAATAGACTGACACAAATTGTGCTCAAACGGGCCCAAAACAAGATTGCCATTGTTTAGCGATGAAGCTCATTTTTGGTTGAATGGATACGTCAATAAACAAAATTGCCGTATTTGGAGTGATGACAATCCTCAAGTGTATGTTGAGACACCGTTACACAAAAACTGACTGTTTGGTGTGCTTTATGGTGTGGTGGAATAATTGGTTCGTACTTCTTTAAAAACGATGCTGGCCAGAAGGTTACAGTCAATGGTGATCGCTATAGAGCCATGATTACTGACTTTTTCGTTCCTCAATTGAACAACCATTATGTGCAGGAGCTGTGGTATCAACAAGACGGCACAACATGTCACACAGCTCGTGCCACAATTGATTTATTGAAGGAAACGTTTGGTAACCGCATAGTTTCACGTTACGGACCCGTGAATTGGCATCCAAGATCGTGCGATTTAACGCCGCTTAACTATTTTCTGTAAGGATGTGAAGTCGATAAGCCCGAAACGATTGACCACTTGGAGGACAACATTCACCGCGTTATTGTCAATATACGACAACAAATGTTGGAAAAACTCATCGAAAATTGGACCTCCAGATAAGACTACGTCCGAGCCAGCCGTGGCGGTCATATGGCAGAAATAATATTTTAATTATAATGCCTGAAGATTATCTTTCAAATAAAGTAAATTTAATGTCAATTTAAAAAAATCACAAAATTACAATTTTAATTTTCTTAGCTATAGTTCTCTAATACTCCCGCATAAACGGGTTCTCTTCTACAAACTGCCAGAAACACATATTTTTTAGGGCGATAAATGAACAGGAGAAAGTGATTTTTTCTTTAATCGGTGTGTAATACGCCCGTATAATAATGAATTATGTAGTTTATTTTTTTGAAAAAAATGAAAAACTTGTGTTTTTTGTCATAAATGACGGTCATTTATTTAATTTGTCGAATTTTTGAAGGAGATGAAACCATATTTTAAAGTATTATGAACTGAAATTCGTACCAAAATTTTAAATTCTCAACACGACGCGACGGTGCGATGTTTTTTTGTTGTTCAACTTTCAACTGAAATTTTCCACAAGTGATATTTATGTGGGAAATTAGAAATTACTTTATTTTGTCTGTAAAAATGTGAGACTGACTCCCCTTAAATGATTGTCAATCATCAATTGATAGCTGCCAAATATTGAAAGTCAATATTTAACAACCCAATAGATAAAATTTTGATTATTAAGAATAGGACGGTGTTCACATTGGACTCACTCCGCGCGACTCATATTGACATTTCATTGTTTTATCTCACTCCAACTCATGATGAGAAAGAGAGAGTCTAGTGAAGCAGGATTTTTTCAAAAAAATTAAAAATCCTGCCTCACTTTCTCATATAGTTGTGTAGAGTGAGATAAAAGAAAAAGATGTCAAAATGAGTCGCGCGGAGTGAGTCCAATGTGAACACCGTTTAGTGCAAACCGTTGTCAAATTGACGGAACGAATCTCTGAGATCTCAGAAATGTGAACTAACTTAGTAAATGAATATGTAAATATACATACCTCAAAAGTCAACACTGCCAAATAATCAAAAACTCCTGTTTCAGTTAGAATTGCTACAAGAATCATCATCGAAAAGAGCAATGTAAGCATTTCCATATCCATCCAAACAACGATTTCTTCCATTGTCGGCCGATCTCCCACATAGGCTAAAATTGCAATTGAAGCCGTTGAGCAAACTATTGCTATAAATGTCCTATGAAAAACCTTTAAGAAGAATTTTTATTAAAAAAAAATGTATTGTTAAATTTAAAAAAAAAATAAGTCTTAGGTACCTCCCAAACAAGTAAAGCATAAAAAGCTGATAGTATTAGAGTGGCAAGAATAAGTCCCTCTTCTATATTCACCACCAAAGGATCATAAAAAATCTTCAAAGGAAATCCTAACGATGATTCATTTGTAAACATTTTCAATCTCAATCGAGTGTTATTGTCGTCTTCTAGTTGCATAAGTATTTCACGGCTTATGAAAAATGTTCGGTTCTTTAAATTCATCGTTGCTACATCGTATTCGTCTTCAGGAACGATTGGCACAATCCAAGGCTCAAGTATATCCTGTGACTGCAAAATCTATAATATTTTATTTCTCCCAATTTATACATACATATATCAAACTCACCTCAGTATTTTCACTGACATTCCAACTCATGACTTTTACAACTTGCAATTGGACAGTTAAAAAGTCTCCGTCAGCAGTATTGTTCGAGTCTACAAAGGCACCAAGTAAGGTGATCTTGAAATTACCGCTAGGATTTTTCGGAAGGAAATAAACTAAATGGGCGATGGATAGAAATTACAAAAGAAAAAAAAATTGAATGAGAAATTGGAAAAGATTTTGTTCAAAAAATTACGCTTTTCCTCGTATTCAGATACTGAAAGTTGCTTTTCCATCAGATGTTTCTCATGAGTGCTTAGCAAAGTGATCGTTGAAACGAACCAAAATATCAAAAGACAAATCTTTTTGATTAACTTTTCCTTTTGTATTTGTTTCTTACTTATGTCAGTTTCATTGAATGATCGATGATGGTCAATGATTGAGTTGTGGTTTTCACAATTTGGACTATGGGATATATTTTTTATAACCTTATTAAAAATGCGTTAGGTAAATTTAACCTTTGTTCGTTTACATTCCAAAACTGTCAATTTCTATCAATTTTAGTCCAAAGTTCTGTCAAATTTTATATGAAAAGAAACTAAAATTGGTAGAAATTGACAGTTTTGGGATGTAAACGAACAAAGGTTAAATTTACCTAATGGAAGGAAGTATAAACGAACAGGACTATAAATACCTCTTTTGCTCACACGAGCAGTTTGTTAGCCTAACTTTTGGCTTATAGATTTTCATATTGATATATTCTGAGCCATCTTTGCTCTCATCCTGAGTTGATTCGATTTCGTCAGCAGAACTAATGTATCGTTCCCCATTTGGTGTAGAGGTACCTATAAATTATAAAACATAGCAATTTTAATTTTTGACATTACTTTTTGAGAAGATTTTAACCAAATAAAATAAAATTTGGAAGGATAGAAATCGCTTCGGAAAATTGAAAATAATTTTGTTTTTTTTTTTACAAAATGTAAATTTTATTAAATATGTAAATAATGTTTCCAATTGAAAAAATTGGATTCTGTAGAACTAAAGTGCCAAAGAGAGAAAACAGATGTCAAAAAAAAAGTCAACAAAATCCACTGGTTCTTTAAACACTCTCACCAGTGGGAGTGAGTAAAAGCACAGATACGTCAAAAAAAATCGCAGGAGACAGTCCAATATATGACGTGTAATACGGGCAGGTGATTCCTTCATATATTTATGTAAGTATTTTTAAGGGGACATTTATGCAAGCGTCTGGCGTGAATCTATCCCGTTGCATGAATACCCTTATAGACATATTATTCATTTTCTAAATCCAGATTTAAATTAATTTGAATCCAAATATTAAGTCTAATTCCATATTATTCACTCGTTTAATTCAAGTTAAAATCCATTTTTTTAATGCAATGTAGATTATTCCAATTGAGTCTAAGGCTGCTCTCAGAAGACAAGTTTAAGTACTTACATCGGGATTATTTTGGACAGGTATAATATGAACGAAGATTCAAATTCAAAGTGAATAATATGGCCATAAGTGTTTCACCTCAGATTAATCATTCTCTCTGTATGAATTAATCTTTCGAAAACATGTTATACCTAACGAGGCAAGTAAAATAATTAAATTTAGTGCAAAATTTGTCTGGTTTTTAAGTGAACCCTGAAATATTATGTACATATATCCACTTCAATTAAATATCAATGAATGAAACTTTTATCGAAATTCTCAGCTTATTTTGCACTATTAAAAATTCAATTGAATATTGTTATTTGTTATCTGTGATGACATAAATTCACAGACAATGTGACGCATGTATCCGCAAATAGTTAATCTGCATATAATTGGCATTTAAATTCAAATGCAAACTATGCGTGACATTGTGGATGGATTTTAGTTTGTTTTTTGTTTCCATATCATCACAAGTAGTGCATGAAATAAAAACATCAACATATTGATTTATAATATAATTAAGGTGTAACTTTTGAACTAATTTCTCCATCCCATACTAATAATGACATATTTGTTTCATTGAGATTTTCAATTTATTGTTTTTTAGTAAAGAGCAGGAGATTTCAAACAGGATTTCACACTAAGAAGTTAGAGACAATTCTTTCCCCCTATTAATATCCGCAAATAACGGAGTGAGAGAACTTACACATCTATGTGGAATTGCCTGTGAAGATGAGCTGAAATAACTTTAACTCTTCAAACGGACGGATAACTTCTAAAGACACACATGCACACATTTCATAAAAGGGGCATTTACTACTACATTCTAAGTTTTCATAAATCAGTGCATGTATATGTGAAACACATATTGGAATGTAGCTCCATTTTGATGAAGTGGTGCTGTGCTTCCAGTTATTAAACTGGAAATATAGGTATCATAAAGCAAAGAAATGTTAATTATTAAGAAAAGTTATCAAGCTGACAAGTTATCTATCCGTGGGCCACCTACATACTTTAATACGTGTGCCAAGCAGAAGATATTATTATATTTGTTAATAGGGCTATATAGATATGCATGTATGTATGTCTTATCTTTTAATTTGATTTAATGCAACAGAAGTAAGATCAAAATAGATCAAAATAGTGGTAAACGGTCGGGGAAGGAAGACGCAAATTGTATATCTTATGCTTTACACATTTAAAAACTAAAAAATTCAATATCCGTTCTATTAAAAAGTCTTTTGGTTGAAAACTTTGGAAAATAGTTGTTTTTTTTATAATTTTCGATTTTCTAGCAGAAAACAACTTCTACTATGTAACAACATCTGGTTTAAGCTTTCGACTTAAAAAATATAAAAACATTGATTATTAAAAGACAAATTCGCACTTAATTTCGAAAATTTTTGAGAATAATCCGAATTTTTTTTTTTGAATATTTTTTTTCAAAATTTGTACATATTTTCAAAACTTTATTCAAAAAATTCTGACTTTAAAAACAGCTATTCCTTAATATAGTAAGTGTGTCCGTTGTTTTTCAATATGTTTCTATTAATTTTAAGTCAATGTTTTAGAAAATTGCCCCTCCCAGATAAAGTAGGAAGGGGAAATAGACCCCTCCTCCCAAAAGATTTGTTTCCAAAAACATAACGAACAATTATTTCCTAGAGTATTGTTCATTAATTATGAAACACCCTGTATGTATATCTTAAGTAAATAAAATACACGACTGGATCGCAAGAACTTGCTGTTGTGTCTCAAGTGGCTTAGAATCAAAGAATTTATGTTTATACGTTATAATTATTACATTATTACATATGTATAATAATTCATATGAGAAAATGGAACAGAAACATGAAACTCGTTCTTTAAATTGCTTAAACAACTCTTTAAGAGGTTTTATCCTCAAAATGAAGAACCGCCCGTCTGAACTTGAACATTTTTTTGTGCGGAATAATATCTCAATTTTAAAGAACTTCCTGTATACAACCTTTGATCGAAATTGGTCAAGCCGTCAAAATAAACCATTATTAAATGTTTTTGGTTTTTTTTTTTTTACCAAAATTCAAACTTAAGCATATATGTAGGTACCTATACAATAGTACAGGTACCGTTGTTTTTGCTACACAAATTTCAATTTTCCTTCTAGGCAAGCACTTACTAATCTTAAGTTCAAAACTTCAAGAAAATCCCTTCAGTAGTTTGGGCTGTAGGTCGAGGTAGAAACAGACAGATTGAATTTAGGGACCCACTTTTTTCGTGTTCTCTATCATCTTATAGTGGCAGGTTTAATTAAAATCCCGAAGTCGATTTCTTTCCGAATTTAAAACTTGCTCTATACCTAGTACTAATAATTGAACGGATTAATCGAATAAAACCAATTTATTTTCCTACTTTAAGACCTTTAAATACAATCTGCTGAAGATTATCGGTTAAATTCTAATTACATATATTTAAATATCAACTTCGAATTTTATTAAAACAAGGTTACATACTCGTAGCTTTTTAACTTATAAAGTGAAAACATTTAACATAAAAAATACTTCCCATGTAAACGATCATTTTCAATTTGAAAAGATGCCAAACTAGGATCCTGTCTTATTTGTTCCGGAAGTTCCCGCCATACTTGCAATGATTGCTCTGTAATTTGGTTGGGAGCAACTAAATTGAATATGGATCTCCTTCGATAGGGTTCTTTAGAGCGATTTCGACGAAACACTTTCAACTGGTCTCGTATTCCCATTTTCAAATAGTTTTTTCTCTTATTATTTTTGTTGGTCTCAAGGAATCATAACAATACTCTTGCTTGCAAACAAAAATATGACAAACTTTAAATCACACCAGAGAAAATGACGAAACAAATTACATAGATTTAAAGATGAATTTAGAATTTTGCTATATTTTATATTCATAGATACACACACATTGACAATTTAGAATACTAACAGAAATGTCTTCTTGAAGTTTACTTTTTTTGCAATTAATTAATAAATTTCACAACAAAAATCAAGACGGTGTGAAACGATAAATACAAATTTAATCCGTATATCAAATTATATTCATTCGAGAACCGAAACACACAACAATATAAGTCTTACGGACAAACATATTGTGTAGGAAACTCAGTTCCGTGCCTTAGGTCCGTTCTCTTTATACTGACTGATGGCTGGATTAACAACAGAATAATCAACCATAACACAATCAACTTTTACAACCACCCAGTGAGTGAAGCGAAAATATCGAAAACTTATTTTTGGCAAAAGGAGAGCTTTTCAGTGTGTTTTATAGTTTCTTGTTTTATGAGCATTGGAAAATGAACAAAATAACCCTCTAATAGCTAATATGGAAAAGCTTAAAAAGGAAAGGCAACTTAAAATTAGCACTTTCCGTCAACAGGTGTGTTTTTAACATTGGGAAGTACTTAAAAATGAATTTCTTTTTTGGTTCAACAGGGCGTATGCGTACTATTTTGTATTCTTGATTTTCGGAATGAATGAAAATGGAAAAATGTTTATTTAACTGTACAGCTATCATAGGTGTTCGTGAATTCAATTCTACCATAAAGGGAAAATAAATACAACTATCTCCTTGTAAAACACTAGAAACAAATATGTGCTGGCGGGTTTTATTAAAATGGACAATATTTTTACACAAAACTATTTTTACCTTAAAAATTTAAGGGTACAAAAAAGATATCAACACATAATAGAATAACAAAAACTTTAACGAGATTTCTGGATAAAATCCAATTGATGTTTTCCTTTAACCTCATGTAGTTGTTATAATAAATACATAAAAGAAGACCTTTTTTTATCTGAATTTAAAGACCTTAAAGCAGAAAATAAAATAAGAATTTTTCTTAATTCACGAAATTTTAAATTTGTCATTCACAGACAAAATTCCATATTATATCATGAACTGATGGTCCCTCTGATGTAAGTTTTCACCAACGAATACGATTCAAATTCGTGACCACCAGTAATTTTTCTTTCAATATTTGTTTGATCTGATAAACGAAAAAAAAAATAAAGACGAAGTCAAAAAAAAAATTTAAAATATCTCAAATTTCAACTTGTTCCTGTAAATTTAACATTGTTCGTGGTTAGGTTCGGATTATTGGTGCTCCTGCACGAAACAATTTTATTATCTTTATTTTGACTACTTGACCCATGAAATGAAAATTTTAAATGAAATTCGCAACGACAAAAAAAAAAAAACAGAAGCTGAAACCAGGACCCATGTTATGTAACTCTCGCATCGTTAAAATCAGTCGAGAAACGATGAAAAACGGAACAAAACTCATGAGATTTGTTCCGTTTTTCATCGTTTCTCGACTGATTTTAACGATGCGAGAGTTACAGAACATGGGTCCTGGTTTCAGCTTCTGTTTTTTTTTGTCGTTGCGAATTTCATTTAAAATTTTCATTTCAATATTTTACGATTGAGTCCGTAATATCCATTTCCTCCTTTATGACATAAAGGTTTGTTTAGTAAAATAATAAAGTTTATGTGTTGATATTTTTTTGTTGTCTCTTTCTCTATGTTTGATGTTTAAGAAATGGAGCTCTTTACCAAATAGGAATATATTCCTCGCTCGCTTATATTCAAAAACGTCAAAATCATCACTTTGTGGCAACTGACAACAGTTCGTTTATTTTTTAAACCATCAATACTGGTATGTTATGCAATAAATAAATATAAATAGAAAGATTTTTGTTATTAAAATTACATTTTAAATATCGAAACTTAACACACAACAAGCTTTCTCTCGTTTTGCAATTTGCATTTTTGTCAGTTGCCACAACATAATGGCTGCTTGTTTTGAATTTGATAGATTCGGTAATTTCTCTAGTAGTACATCACCACGTACACTTTACTCATATCATAAGTCCACTTTCACACGAAGAAACTGAGATTCCAGTAACTTTCAGTTTTAGGAGGGAAGGGCAATAAGTAAATTGGGGTGAACGTGAGTGTTAATACTCAATTGGATAATGTGGAAAAACTTTTAAGTGAGAAAGAATACCTCCAAAATAAAGAATTTTACAAGAAAGTTAACAAACGCATTGAACCACAATTTATGAAAATTTGAATGAAATTTTAAGTTACCAAACAAAACTTTGTAGCTGTTTTAAAGAAGAAAAAAACTAGATGAGAACATACCAATTGTAGGAACAATGTTAAATGGGGTTTTTGCAGTTGCTTTATCAGCTGTGAAATTTCGAATATTTTTTTAATTACAATTTATTTCAAATTGAATTTTTCTCTCATATCTTATTTTCTTATGTTTCATTCTTTATTTTTAATCCAAAAATCTAATAAATGTTCATACTTCTTTGATAAGTATTATAGCTTTTTATTTTGTCAGACGCTTTGAAATTTCTCATTCAATTGCTCCGGAATTAGTGGATATCCCCCACTCAAGCACAGTAGCAATCGTCACACAACTAACCACACTAATTTGTTTTGATTTGGATTCATTTTCCTTTTTTCTTTTTTTTTCTATTTTTTGACGAATAAAAAAACTTTCATACAGAACTTCTTCTATAACATTTTCAAGCATTTTAAAAAAAATGCATGCAAGGTACAATCGATAAAGGCTTCTTATACCACCTACCGCTAGGCAATAAGTAGCGAAATTTCATACTTACAAAAATCTGATTAAAAACCTTATTACAATTATTACTATTTATCGATATGAAGTTGTTCTTTTAATCAAAATGTTCTCAAGATGTTTGCCTTGAATTTTAATCAAAAGCTCCCGTACTTATATACCATTTCTTATCTCTGTCAATGATATCGATAATTCCTACCCAAAAATTATCTAATTTTTTTATTTCCTTGCCATGCTTATTTAAATTGGATTACTGAAAGCAATGCCAGCAGATATGTTGGAATTAAAACCAATTGAAATCTAAGTACGTTTATAAAATACCAAAAGCTTTCATTCCACTAGAGTGTTTGCTTCTTGTTGTGATATCAGACTTCTTTGAGTATGGTGCATGTGTGCTTGATGATAAATTTTCTGAGCAGCTGATTCTCATGTTGGTAATTCCAACACTTGATGTTTGCGTGTTACCTGTTCCTTTAAAATATGTAGGTCTTTATTGGTTTCGTATAGTGTAGGTGTCGTATGCATGTTTACAAAACTAGAATACGAACTGCCTTTGCTGTGTATTTTTTATTGATTCTAGAATTCTGTTTACCAACAAAGTTCAGCAGCTGATAAATGTGAACATAAACATATGTATATGTACGGACGGCGCGTCGCACAGTGGTTCGGTTTGTATGGGAGAGCGGAAAAAAGTCTGTTTTATCTGAACGGTTCAACGGATTTAAATGAAATTTGGCAAACATGTTTATATTAGTGTTATATACATTTTGTCAAAATTTGGTTGAAAAAAAATAATTAGAAACAAAGTTATTGACATTTTTCTAAAATTTGAGGGATTTGAAGTTTGTATGGAAGAGCTGAAAAAAAATCTGTAACATCTGAACTGTTTAACGGATTAAGATGAAATTTGATTCACATTTTTAAATTAGTCTTATACACATTTTGTCAAAATTTGGCTTAGAAAAAATCATTAGTAAAAAAGTTATGGACTTTTTTTCTAAAATTTGAGTGTTTTGATGTTTGTATGGGAGAGCGGAAAAAAGTCTGTAAAATCTGAACTATTAAACGAATTTTAATGAAATTTGACAAACATGTTAAGATTAGTTTTATACATGCTTGGTCGAAATTTGGTCAAGAAAAAATTGTTAGAAAAAAAGTTATTGACATTTTTATAAAATTTGAGGGTTTTGATGTTATATTTAAATAAAAGTTTTTTTTAGTAACATCTTCACTTTTTATTTTGAATAAAATGTTATTATTAACTATGTATATTATAAAATTAAATAAATAAATAGATAAATACATAAAAAAAAATAAATAAAAAACAATTATGAAGTAGTAATTTTATAATGCTAGAATGAGGTTTTTTGCGTCTGCGCTGATTGGAAGTATTTTCTTTTTTGCCTGTGGCCTTAAACCTGTTATTATTGGATCTGAGGATATGAGTATATGATGCATCACATCTTCATTCGTCGCAATTCGGCTGCATTTTCTCGAATGAAACCTGCGGTAGGCTTTATAATCCTTATTTCGGCATTCTTGGGATTCCTCGGAGAGCGATCCAACAGGAAATGCACAGCTTTTAATTATTTCTTCTCCATGGATGAAAACCTTATGGAAGGTTGCTGGCATATTGTACCATTTATATTTCTCAACAAACAGTTCAGCAGTTTCCCACGTGTAAGGTGCATATTTTTTGAAATCTAATTTTTCATTCGACGTTATTATTTAAAGGATAACAGCAAACCGCCAAATTAGGGATTCCCTAACTCCAGTGATTTCTGAAGTCATGGTTGGATTTATATATATTTTATATATATAGATTTAAGTAAGAGATTTTATTCTAATAAACCATTACTAATACTTAGAGGTAATAAAAAATTACGCAATACAGAACAAAAACAAAGCAATAAAACTTTAAAAAGAACACCTTTTTTATTTTTACCTGCCCTACTTTTAGCGAAAAATTAAAAAAAAATAAAAGATTATCCCTAATCCTTTTCTTTATTTTGTATTAAGCTCTATCATATAATTCAAAATTTCATAAAACTATATTATTTTTCTTGTGTTGATTTCAAGAAAATTGAGTTGAAAGTTGAAAAATTTTCCAGGCAGAAATAAATGGTTTCGCAAAAATCGAAATTCTCAGCCCTGGGTCAATGTATTAATTTTGTTTTATTTTTAAAATAAAGTTTGACATTTTTTCTTAAAATAATAGGCTTAACTAGTTCATTCTGACAATTAATACCGAAGTAATCAAACTTTTTGGTAAACACCACCGTCAAGACGGAGTTTTTTGAAATCCGATTAAGTGAAACATTTTTGAGCATAACTTCCACATCTGCACGTATCTGCAGCTGATTTTTTTTGTGCTTTAACATGAATGTATGGAGCATATGGTGGCATACTTACTTTCTTGGTATCTTTTGGAGCTGTTTTTTTAAATCAAAAAGTTTTAAAAAAAAGCATTTTTTCTTAGTACTAAAGCTTCAGGCTACTTATAGAAGGTATCTTTTATAAATAATCAATATTTTTTTTTATTTTTAGATAATCGAAAATAGACCAATTAAATTATTTAAGAAGCTAGAGAATTTATCTACAGGAACTTCGGAAAAAAACATCTCAAAATTCGTTGAAAATACGGTTCGCGATTTGAGTAAAATTATTTTTCAACTTTGAGGGCTTGTAAATCAGAACATACAATATATATGTTAAAAAATACTTTTAAATCATACGCTCGGGTTATCTAAGAGTACTTAAACATAAACTTTAAAAGGATAGATATGACTTTTTCAAAAGACTTTTTTCCGCTCTCGCACCACTGTGCGTCGTAGTATCGTCACTGCAAAATAAGTTAAGAGTTTTTAATTTTTTAAAGAAAAAAACTTAGTCTTTCTTGAGGTGTGGCATTGCATTCCAAAAGACAAACGTGACACTGACTTGAAGGACATTACTTTTTTTATACGCTCGTATTGACTGAGTAATTATTTTTGATATTTTCCTTTTCAGTAGTAAATGATATAGGCACAGACGAGTTGGGAATGTATAATCAACTTAAGGTATGCTTCTTGTATAGTGTTCTTGATATTCTTGATACATATAAGCGATTGGGGGTGCAATCCTGTTATTGAATGAAAGACCATGCGATAACACATACCATTTTGGACTAAATTAATGATGTGTGATTGTAGACAATGTAATGGCGCATATGTGTAGAAAAATAGCTAAACAGACCCGTAAACACACCGACTTAGGTACAGCTATCGGACATGCACGTTGCTTCTGAACTTAGAAATTATGTAGGTACATAGATACTCGTAGCTATTTAGCTAACATACTAGTATTATTTAGCTTGAACTGCATTTCATCATTTAAAGGGTAGTCAAAACCCCTAAAAATAAAGAAAGCCCGACATGAGCTAAACAATATAAGATTCATGGTTTACCAACTATACCCGCATCCGCGCCAACGACAGTATATATTGACATTATCAGAAGAACACAGTGTGTGGGTGCTTTTTTGAGTAATGAGAAGAAGAATGACTTATCCCATTTCAATCAAAATGTGTATGCAGAAGTCTGAACAAAATGTATTGCATATACAAATTTGCAAAAAAAATATTTTTTGGAATTAAAAAAAAGTATCATTTTGTTATTTTGAAAAATCAATATTTTAATGGTTTTTTTTTTAAATAACGTTTTTAGACGTACATACATATATATTAAAAATGGCATCCCAATTTTTGTTTTAATTTTGACAAAATTGTATATGTATGTATGTCTATAAAAATATATTTTTTTTTCTATAAATTCACTTTTGTTCAATATTTCAGACGACTCGCTTCATTTTGAGATTAAAACATTTTAAGGAGTTTTTTTTTTATCAATTTTAAAAACGATTTTCATGTTTCTTTACCATTTTATCTAATTTATTAGTTATATGCATGTGCAATGTTTAAAAAAATCTTTAAAATTCTAATCAACTTGCACCGAAAGCGCATATTTGTGCTACCTAGTCGTAAAAGCTTTAATCCCGTTATATTTGTGCAGACTGATATTTAGGTCGGACACATATCAATAACCAACAAAATTCTATTCTATCACTGGTTTTGTATAAAGAGGACATTATTATGTATGTAATGTATGTATAAATCAGAATAAGCTTTAATTTGATACACCATTTATAGAATTCCCTAATAGGACAGAGGTATAGGTACTTATTACTTAGCTCAAAATGCAACCATAGAAAAGTGCATTTTCTAACCGAAGCAAACTGAAAGGGTTTGACCGGTTTTTTAATGTTTGGGCTAAAGCTTTCAGCTGGTAGAGGTAGGTATTCTCTATTTCAGCAGATACGATGTACGAGATAGGCAAAATCATTGAAGATTTAAATAATCAAAAAAATTGTAAGCAAAGTTGAAAAGTAGGTACACCGGATCATCTTCGCGCAGAGTGCACAAGTATTTAGACGCTTTTTCGGCATGTTCCTAATATGTATATCAAGCCTCTTTTAAGTTAGTTGTTCTTCGTTCAACAACCCTCTACCTTAGGTTTATTTTTTTCTATTAAACTGTTCAAGCAGCTGAATGACAGTTTGTTGATATTACATATATATATGATTCTACACTCCTTGACAATATGGTCAGTTTTGAAATCCTTTTGTTGTGGCTCAACCTTTACTTTATGTTACCAGGAATATCCTACCACAAATTGAGTGAATTTTAAACTAACTCAGAACTCAAACGAATACCATCACTGAATACAGGCCTCTTTCATATTGAGCTACTGCATTAATAATAATTTCATTCAACTTGACACAGTTTCAAAACGTGGTGCGAAAAAACGTGACACATAAATTATCCTTGCAAAAACAATAAGATTATTTTACTTCTTGTCTGGTGGTTTAATGTCGTTCTTGGCCGGTTAGAGGCAGTTCAAAATGTCACAATGGGTTGTGGTAACTCAGCAATTCTAGATTCTCCGCAGACGGACTCGTTATCGGTTGCCCGAGGACGAATGGTAAAATTCCATTCGTTAAAATATATTTGTAATTATCTTATATTGTGAGTTTGATAAATAGAAAAATAAAAATTCCGTTGATGAATTTATACATTTGGATGAGGAAATAAGTGAAATGGAAGGACTTTGTCCAGGACCAAGATTAGCAACTGCTGAGGCATGGATAGAGCATTTGCAGGAAAAACGTGATGCCTTAGTTATGGATACAGATATAGTTCAATACAAGTTACCAATAGAGCCAGTTACGGACTCGACGATAGCGACAGTTAATCAAGAATTCGTAAAAGATTCCCCGAGCAAGGATTTGGCCAGGGTAGAATAGTGAAAGACGCAATTACTTGATTTTCGTTTTGAATTCCTCTATATTTCAGTTAATAATAAGTTTGGGAGTTCTACTGGATAAACACAAAGCTTCCGCACAAGAGGACTTTTTTGCAAATCTTAGTAAATCTGCAATCGAAGTTATATCCCTGCGGTATTATAACGAAATATTGCAACATACAAAATCAAGAGTAAAGCTTCTCACTGAAAACTACAAGAACCTAAATGAACTCTATGTGCAACAGGACGGGATAATTGGTAAATTTTGAAACATTTGTCGCAAATATTCAAATTTATGTTTTGAACATTTAAGCACTTATAAGTGGTGGAACATACATGACCAGTTACGAAGAGCGTTTAGACTCTCAACTTGAGACTGCTCGTGATGTTCGTGACAAGTTAGGAAGTACTCTAGAGCAATGGCGCATTTGTGGTTTGCTACTTAAGGCTTGTTCCAAATCAGCTTCACAAGGATTGCAATTTTGGAGAAATATAAAGGCTTTAAGGTATAAAAAAATGCATGTTTTTTATATACTCAGAGTTTCAGAAAATCGATTAATAATGTTATGTAGATAGAAACAATGAGGATGGATCATCATTTGGTAGGACTATGGTGAAATGCATGTTTATCACGCTATCCGACTTTAAATGTAGGCGTTAGCTAATTGACTAATTGACCATGCAATAGATTCTTAGTCGACAATAAAAGTGTACAAAACGTTTAAACTACAGCTAATATGATATTTTTTAATAGTCTCTAGGCTCTAAAAATATTTTAAATAATTTAACTATTTTATTATGTTTGCTTCAGTCAAATTTAATGGTCTAAGAGCTGACAGCATATTTTGGGTGCATTTTATTTATTTATGGTATTTAAATAAATATGGATTACTCAAAACCGTCATTTCTATGATCATTATGCCTGTTTGGTAAATTAAAGTTTTGACAGAAGATTGTAAGATATTGCACATTCTGTTGCACGTTATATTATCGTAGATTGATGCTACACCTTTTGACTTGATGAAATCATCTTCTTAAATTATAAGTGATGCTTTCTTTAATTAATCTATTATCCACCTAGATGGTTGGATATAACCTTCACAGCTAAGGTTTTAGTAGTTTCTTATTAGAATGACCCTGTATAAAACCAATATTTAAATCGAACTGTTTTTTAATTATTTCAGGTCACCCAAAGACGTAATCCGTCTGGCACTCGAATGCCGCAATAATACTCAAGCATCATTGATAGCACTCGAATGTGCTCAACTATCGCTGCCAAATGTTGAAATTAAATTCGTAAGCAACCGACAGGTATTGGCAGTTCAGCATATAAACACTTATATGATTACTGACATTGCAGATGAATCACGGTAGGTTGTATGTCTGTTTGTGTTCTTGCTCAAAACTGACAATTTCGGCCAATTTTACAACTTCATTATTTTGTGTGTTTAAACTTGTCGAGTAAGGTAACAATTTTCATTTAAAATTTTGGGCAAGTACAAAAACAGACGTTTTGCTCCCGTTAATGTCAAATGGTCTTTCAACTCGTATCCTTTAACTGCAGATACAATCATGTGACAAAAGTTCTTGAAACTTACGAGGATAATATGCAAAACGCTTCCAGTTGGTTGTACGAAACGTACAACTCAACGCTGCGTAAAGACTTCGATAAAGCAGACAAAAATGTCAAGACCTTGGCAGGCAAATTGCGCAATCATAGACACGAGTTATTTATAAAGGAAACTGATCGCAAATAGTTTTTTCTCTTTTTGTAATTTATTGCTACAGAAATATAACGACCATTTTACACATTAATACCAATAGGACTTTTTTGGGACTCCTTCTTCGACGATGTTCATTTGTTCCATGATGTCCATCTCGAAGGTGCACAATTTGGGTTCAAATGTAATATCGGCAACAACAGCAGCTAAAGAAAATCGTCAAATTAAAAACAGGTTTCAAAAGATATTGGCAGTCTTACCTGGGGTGTCTTTCTCCCGTTCCAAATATGCAGCTTTGGTCTTGTAGTCGTGGGTTTGATTGTTAGCATCGGGAATGGGAATAATTCTTCCTGAGCGGGTTGAGACTCGGACCTTTTCACCCTCTTCTGTGAAACGCCACTCGAAGTCAGTTCCCTGCAAATCTGAAGGATCAACTAACCGGATATCTCGATCAACCCTTAAGGGTGCCTCTGATCTGATATAGATTCCCGGGAAGTCTTTTTCAGCTCCCACAATGCGATAGTGCCAATTTGTTCCCTCGCATATTACCCAATTCCTTTCGGCTATTACTTGTGTAATGATGCCTTGTTTTCCCTTGTCCTTGCCGGTGAGGACTTCAATACGATCACCACGGAAGTAACTCCATTCCTCTAAAATAAACGAAATCTTGAGGAGACCAAATGAGTGATGAACGTAGACCGCGCTTACCAATTGGTTCAATGAAAACTTTCTTGCGGATTGTGCCGGGGAGATTTTGCTGGCGAAACTGTCCAGTCCACGACCTGTTTGTTGTGTATCTAAACTTTTTGCGTTCTAATGTTTTGGGCAAGTAATTGGGAAGTCCCCTTGGTGTTTGCCAATAAACCTAAAGCGGTTGTTATACAATAAATTAAGTTTCAGTACATGACAAGTGTTTCAACAAAATTAAACTTACCTGCCGCTTGCTACGTTCTATGTATTGTTCTGGTAAATTTGAAAAATTTTTCAATTTACTTGCGAGAAATTGTGTTAATTTCATTATCGGTTTTAATACTTTTTAGAGAAATTTAACCAACAAATAATTTGGTTCAACAAAAATTCATATGGGTTGTGTCAAAATAAAATGAAATGACATATGATTATAGGTTTGTTCAGCGAGGCTGTTCGGAACAGTTTAGAGCAGTTTCGAACAGAAAAGTACAACTTTTTGCTTTTCAATAGGTTTGTTCAGCGAGGCTGTTCGGAACAGTTTAGAACAGTTTCGAACAGAAAAGTACAACTTTTTGCTGTTCAATGAGGAAATTTCTGTTCTAAACTGTTCTGGTTTGCTGTTCAATGAGGCTGCCTAGAACACCCTGGAACAGTTTCGAACAGGATTTTCTGTACTAGCTTTTTAGGTAAAGGGTTTTCCAATAAGAGGTGTTATTTTGATATTCAAAGAAAAATGGCATTTTTTGAGATAAATGATCGGATGTTTATTTCATTATAAAGAGGAAGGTATGCCGTATGTATAATGGAACACAACATCAGCCAAATGGCCGCCACGACCACGCTTACAGGACCATATCCTTTTCATGAAATTTTCCATAACCAAATCGCAAAGTGGCTGCCCTATGTCCTCGATAGCCTCACGAATTCCATCTTTGAGGTCTTGAATCAACGCTGGGCTGTTGGCGTAGACCTTATCTTTCACGTGGCTCCAAAGGAAGAAGTCGCAAGGTGTTAAATCACAAGATCTCGGTGGCCAATTGTGATCACCTCTTCGATAGATAACGCGGTCCGGAAACTTTTCCCGTAAAAGATCGATGGTTTCATTGCTTGTATGGCACGTAGCGCCGTCTTGTTGAAAGTAAACGTTGTCCAGATCAATACCATCAATTCCGGCCATAAAAAATCATTAATCATCTCTCGATAGCGCAATCCATTGACCGTAACTGTTGCTCCAGCCTCATTTTCGAAAAAGTAAGGTCAAATGACCCCGCCGGACCATAAACCGCACCAAACAGTCACGCGTTGAGGATGGAGAGGCTTTTCAACAATAACTCTTGGGTTTTCCGAGCCCCAGATGCGACAGTTATGCTTGTTGACGTAGCCTCCGAGGTGGAAATGGGCCTCGTCAGTCAAGATGATTTTTCGATGAAATTCCGGATCATTTTCATGCATTTCAAGGACCCAATCAGCAAAGACACGACGTTGTTGATGATCAGCCGGCTTAAATTCTTGTGTTAACTGAACTTAATAAGCCTTAAGACCCAAGTCTTTATGCAAAATACGGTGTAATGACGTTTGTGGAATGCCTAATTCCAAAGAACGACGAGGAATGGACAAACCTGGGTTTTCTTCAACACTTTGGGCTACAACAGCAATATTCTCAGTTGTTCTTGAGCGACGTGCACGAATTTTATTCTTTACATCACTAACTTGTCCCAACAGCTCGAATTTGTCCACCAATTTCAGTATTGCGGTCCGACAAGGTGCTTCACGACGACCCAAAAATGTTTTAGTTTTACGAACCGTCTCTGCCAAATGTTCACCATTTTTATAGTGAATTTTAATAATTTCAATGCGTTGTTGAAGCGTGTATCGTGCCATTTTTATTAATGGCGTAGTTTCTACTTGTCAAATGTCAAAAAATGACAACTTCAAAAGTGACAGCTACTGAAATAGCGGGCTATTCAAAATAACACCTCTTATTGGAAAACCCTTTAGAACAACTTAGAACAGATTTCCTCTTCTAACTTGTTCTGACGTGCCGTGCTGTTCTGTTCTGTTCTAATCTAAATATTTTGTCACTGAACAAACCTAATGAGGAATTTTCTGTTCGAAACTGTTCTGGCTTCTGGTTTGCTGTTCAATGAGGCTGTCTAGAACACTTTGGAACAGTTTCGAACAGGATTTTCTGTAGTAGCTTTTTAGGTAGAACAACTTAGAACAGATTTCCTGTTCTAACTTGTTATGACGTTTATCACGAATCTATTCTGTTCTGTTCTATTCTGTTCTGTTCCAAACTAACTATTTTGTCACTGAACACTACTTGATAGAAGAAGCATTTTTGGAGGTGTCTGGAAAGTTATGTCGGTTTCTGTTGGATTTCGGAACTGCTATCGAAAATGAAAATTTGGAGTAAAAGAAGTGAAAAAGGAGTAACTCCAGCCGTCCACTTAGGCCAGGCTGGAATGCCATCCACTTAGGCCAGGCTGGCATGCACCATGAGCTTATTACATGAACTATATAGATCATCAGCAATAATAATTACGACTACTATACCATGTTTTCATTAGAACAAATGAGGTAACCCCGTATAAAATTTCCAATTTAAATTCCAAATTACCTCATTTCCTATACAAATTCACATTTCGAATTGAGGTATAGTACGAATACACCCAATTGGAATCCATTTAAAAGCTTTCAAAAACTAAACTTTTAATTTATGAAACGTGATCCCGATAGAGAACAGGATCTAGTGTTGTTTCTGAAGATAAAAATGGCTACTATATTCGAAAAAAAGTGATAACTCAAAAGTCGTCGTGTAATAGCAGACCCACTTGCAAAGAACTTGTTTGGCAAGAGGAGGCCAACCCTATGTCGTTTTCGAGTGGACGTTCGGAGCTACTCCTTTTTCACTCCTTTTACTCCAGATTTTCCATTTTCAATAGGAATGGAACAGTTCCGAAATCCTAACGAAAACGACATTATAGACACATCCATGATATAAAGAACACCTAGTATGATATTGTGCACATAAGTTTCTGAACGTTTCCATAAAATTAAAAAAAAAAAAAAAAACCAGTACACTAACGACCAAAACATCCATCTGTAAGTGACGGCTCCAGCTGACACCAACGAACAAAACGAACGAAAAAAAATCATATTCGCCATTGGCTGCTCAAGGGACAAAACGTAAACAATTCTTCTAGATATTCCACCAAAATTCGATAAAATTAACTCAGAAAATGTCCTCAGAACGGAATATCTGCAAATCGCGTTCCATAAATCTTTTCGATTTAAGTTGGGAAGACATTTTATTCCCTAAATTGGCCATTCATCTTTCGCTCAAAGATTCCTTCAACCTACGCTGTTGTTCGACCACAAGTAAACAATTTATCGACGAATCATTTCGTTTTAAAAAAGTCATCAATTTCTCTGGAAATAATTCAACCAACATTAACCTGGCATTTGCTGTACTTGCGCAAAACTGTCACAAACTGGAGCGTCTCTATCTGGCTAGATGTGAGTGGCTTGTTGATGATCTGATGCTTAGTATTCTGTCCAGAAATAAACGCCTAAAAGTGGTGAATCTTAACGAATGCTACCAGCTGACGCCACTCTCACTACAACCGATCATAATCAATTGCAAGGAGCTTCAGGTGTTGAATCTTTCAAAATGCGACTGGCTGACCACAGGCACCGTCGATGCATTGACTCTGCATCAAAACAACATTGAAGAGTTTGATATATCACACTGTTCTACAATTGGCGAACGTTGTTTGGTCATATTTTTTCGCAAAATGAACAAACTAAACATTCTTTCACTGGCCTTCTCCCAAAGTGTCACCAACAATGTATTGATTCAAATTGCCAATTATTGCAAATTCTTAGAGCACATCAACTTATCTGGCTGCGCTGCAATCTCAGATCACGGAGTACAGTGAGTAGTTCGAGAAATCAAATTTCTTCCATTTTTAATTATATTCTTAACAGAGCCATAACTATGGGCTGCCCCAATCTGAAATCCTTGATGGTTCAGCACTGTCCCGGTGTAACCGAAAGAGTTTTGGCACCTTTGCGCGGTCGTATGCACATAGATCGTCCAACTCAGAGCTACAATCTGCTCAGTTTTGCCCAACGACTCCGCGTTCAGGTTTAAAGCCCATAAGTTCAGCTCCCAATTAGTAATAAGCCAAAAAAAAAAGGAACATATTAACTGTTTACACAAATACTTATGTACAATTTACCTACTCTAGTTTTTTTTATCATTTATTTATCTTATTTGTATGGCATATAAAAAAAAAAAAAAACAATTTAAAAATCAAGTACTTGCAAAGTTTCAGTTAATACAAAAATAATCACTTTTCTATTTTGCGTGTATCTGGTGGTTGCTCCTCACGAATACGATATGCGAGCGTGCGCCAAGTGGGGCGTGAGGTTTAATAGTTAAGCTACATTCTCCATTTCTCGTGGATTTCTTTCAGACGTTTGTAGACTCGTATTGAGATATTTAGGCTAGGCATTACTTCGGATAAGCCAGGTTCGTCGATGAAAGAAAGACCACAGAGGCCAAAGTATGTGTGGAACGGATCGGTGTTCGAGCTTGGCCATTTAGAAAAGCCACCGACTATGTGGTTTTGTGTGGACATAATGAAACTAAATGAAATATTTGAGTTAGAAAAATATTTCCTTGCTGTTTGGCTTGGTAACATTGGACTTACGCTCGGTTTGCTTCAAAGTTTGTTAAATGGAACGCGTTAAGGATGTGCAGGGATGCACCTATCCAAAACGAGTAGCATGTGTCGACAGGCTTGTTGGGTCTTCCTTGGAATCCGTCGATCTGAATAAATATATGTAGGAGGATTTTGTTTTTTTTTTTTTTGTATATAATTTACCTGTCGAAAGATAAGCCAACGTTTAATGCCTTCAATTGTGTCTTCACTTAGTTTGTGTAATTGACCACTTAAATTCAAAGCTGCGATTGCGCAAAATGTTGTTCCTCCATGTGATTCTGCTTCAAAGTGTTGGCTTACACCGTAATCGTAACGCTAGAAAAGATTTGCATAAAATACATTTATGTTTTACAGAGAGATTTTTAGGCGCGAAACATTCGGAGCGAATATACGACGGCCGAAGAATGTCCAAAGATTCGCATCGCACCAGTATCGGTACTCTCATTAATAACATGGTGAATTAATTTATATGTATCAGACTAACTCATGAGTACCTTTTGTGTCAATCGCATAAGGTAGAAACAGCGGGGGAGGAAAATTGTGTACACAAACTTGTTCAAACAAAAATAGATGAAATATTTATAGTCATTTGGACCTGTTGGGTTCTGGAAAGTGAAAGGGTTCTGGAAATTGATAGTAGATATTGGGTCATAATTCTGTGCAAGGAGGAAGTGGGTGAGAAAATAAAAACACAAAATTCTCTATTTGAAAATTAGGCAGCGGGTAGGGTGTCTTGGAGTACTTTAGTCCTAATTGAGCCGGGGCTCTTCGTTTGCGCTGATATAAACGTTTATAGAGCGTAATCTGCTTCTACGCGTATTTTACCAAAAGTTATAAATTAAAGAAGTGGCAATATAGACAAACGTTGTCAAGAAGATTGCCAGAGCCCTCCGCCGGTAGGCATACTTCGGGCACCCAAGGTGATTTGGACGTTCGAGGGTTTCTCAGATTTTAAATTGAACGAAGAAAAAGAGGCCAATCTATCGTCGTGCTATTAGAAGTTCCGAGTCTCGCAGAGAGATAAGTGAAGAAAGGGGGAATCCCGGATCAACGTTAAGTAATTAAATTATAACCGTCACCAAAAACAACCACCGATCCTCGCCTCCAATTTACATTACATAATATATATTTTTTTTATTATGTGGATAGATTTCACTTCTTTCGTCAATAAAAGCTTATATAATTCAATAATAAAATACATAACATATTATGAACTTGAATAGGGGAAGTGTAGAAATTTGGTCAGTTAATATTTCTGAGTGTTCAAGGGAATCAGCAAAATTTCTTCAGTTTTGCTGTCAGTTACAAGAGAAAAAACATGTTGGATTCGCTGGCTAAAGCGAGCGCTCTGAAATACCATTTAAATAAGAGAGTGTATGAAACTTGGAGCATATCTACTTAGCCCTCAACTCTATTATGTTTGTGTTATGATTCATTACTAGAGTTTGCTTACCAATATCTGCAAAGCATTATATCATGGAAGAACTTATCACAATCCCTTAATCTAATTGTTTATTTAAACAAAACAAAAAAAAACTTCACTTACGATACTTTGAACAATATATTCGGCCATTTTTTCCTTATCAACATCTCCCCAGTAGTCAAGCATTGCACATATTGCAGCAGCGCAATAAACAAATCTCATATCATGCTCGTTTCCTTCAACAGAAGCACTAAAGCTTCCATCAGGCCTTTGGACAGCAGCAACCCCTGAAAATATTAACATATATGATCTCAAAGAAAACCAAGACCAACTTTTTGTATCTTCACCATCAACTATAGCTTTTCGATTTATACGACTTAAATCATCACCAAGTGTGGCCAGAGTCGCAATTCCAGTGTAGGTCATTGCAAGATGTCCCCATTGATAGCATTTTGCGTTCGCTTGTAAAACTTCATCGTCGGATAGGATCTTCAATGCCCTTGAGCCCTGGAAAAGTCAAATATATTTACTCGTTGCTGACGCTGAATAAACTTCGGTTAGTCAAATAAGAAGACGTTGTTAGCATGAGATTTGTTGTCTATAAATCACATAAGCCTCGAATAAACAACATGAAATGTGTAGCTTGCGAAATATTTACTTGAAATCCGCCACATTGTACACCATCTTCATTGGGGATAACTTGGCCTCCATAAATCCAGTCGATGATGCCATCCCTAGCGTGATCTTTTAGCATATCTAACGAATTCAAGATATCAAGGCCACATACTGCAAAGAACGCAATTGATCCTCTGCAAAGACACCCAGTGAATACGATTTATATGTAGTCTACTGAATTATTTATATTATTTTATTGAAATAACATTCACCTTGTTGAATCATGTGAGGCCAAACGTGCTGGCAGTAAATTGAGGAATTGTAGAAAGTATTTTGCATGTTTTCTATGCATAAGGGTTCCTTGATTATCCTCGTCAACAGTTAGTGCACTGTAGTACATGACTTTTTTGTTTAAATATTAAGGTTGAATTAAGTAAAGTGGGAAGTTATTAATGAATAACAAGGATGGTAAGAAAATTTAATTCGTGCTTTACGTTAACTATACAAATTGCTGGTGCGCTGATGACTAAATTAGATTTTCATAAACATCATATAAAAAACCTTTAATTCTTCACTTTTCGTCATATATATTTCTTATCAAAAATGCAATATGTCAAAAAGGTCTTTTGGTTGACGTTTCGTTGGTATGTACAGTTCGGACCAACAAAAAACCGATACGTGCGTTCAACGCAAAAATTCTCAATAGACGCGAAATTTCGTACTTTTCACCACAAAAACCCATTTGTTTGAACACAGGTCTGTTTGGTATCTTTTTTCAGCAAAATGTGTAAAACCTGTCAAAACACCAAAAAGAGAACGAATTTCTCAAAAATGGAGAAACTTACAAGAAAGTTAACAAACGCATTGAACCACTTTGTGTACAAAATGTCAGAATTTTACTCCTCACATCAACAATCATATGCCAAAAGTCTGGGTTTGTTAACAATTTCCGTTTAATTTAAAAAAAAAATACATAAATTATAAATATCGCAAGTTATTTATTATTTATATACCATTTTGCAATTTTGTGAAAATTTGTGCAAATTCGCAAGAAATTTCACGCTACCATAAACAGACCTCACATTGCCAAAATTACAAAAGTAAAAATGTTTTTGTCCCCGCTATCCCAAAATAATAGCCCGATTCTCTCCATCATCACTGATACCTCACAAGTCACAAGAAGAGGTGAAATTAATATTGTGACTTTTTCGAATTCTCCCCCAGAGTCACAAAAACAATCGAAATTGTGATCTCCTCAACTCACAAATAACATGTGTTTTGAAACTTTGATATCATAATCTATATATTTTGTAAACAATTGATAGTGTCTTCTTCGGTATCTTTCATCCGAAATAAAAAAACAAGATTAATTTTCACAATAGCACAGACTTTTTTTTCTAACGCAGGAAACAAATGATTCTTCGCTCTCGAAAACAACATTTTTTAATAGTTTTTTCACTTCCATTTTACAAACATATATGTAAACAATCTTTTTTACTCACTTTTTTGCTTAAAAAGTGGATGAAAACTTGATTTTTTAAAGTTTTAAACAAATTTACATATATGGCCCAATTGAAAATCTTTTTTTTATGTTTTTAATAATCAGCTGTTGCAATTATGGCACTCCAAAATTCACCTTTGCTGTGGTGAGTTTAGTTGTGAGCTTTCTTGCGATGATTGGGGGAGAATTCCAAAAATGTTATCGAGTCGCAAAAATCCTCACAAGGAATAGTCACTAGAGCTTTTGACTTGTGACTCCTCACAAGGGGAGAATCGGGCTGTATGTTTGAAAATGTTCACCTTCGTACTGTTTCACTTTTTTGCCAATGTAGTAAAGCACAGATTGTGTGGCTAATCTGTGGTAGTTAAGGCTTTATTTTTGTAATTTCCTACTGTCGATATGTGAAGTTTTTACACATCCATCTTCATTTGTTATCTGCAAAGTGATATTTCATGCTTGTCGCGGAATTTCAAATTCTCATCCTTCATGTGGTAATCTCTGGTTTTAAGTAGTTTTGGATAAGTACGCGAACGCACCTTATCTCTGGTCTTCCTCTTCATTTGAAATTTGTTGTTCTGCTATGCTAACAAGTGTCAAAAACAAAAATAAAAATTGTATTTCGTTAAAATTAATTCGTTTACTAAAATTTCAAACATGTCCACATGTAGCGCTGCAGAAATTGCTGAGAAGAAGCGAATCGCTTTGGAAAAACTAAAAGCAAAAAAGAATCAAATGCCTAATAAACCAGCAATCGTACACAAACAAATACCTTCTGCTCCTTCCTTAGCAACAAATAATAACCAGTCGGTTCATGCTACAAATCCAACCAGTTCCAACTCTTCTCCATCTGCTCCAAAAATAATTACAAGTCCAGTACAAAACTTTTACAAATCTAACGCAGATAACAAAGCTGCAGATTTCTTAAAAGCTATTAAACAAAGTTCGACATTTGCCAATAGAAATGAAGCACGAAACACCAGCCATCCTTATTCAAGACCTTCCGGAAACAGTCCACATCCACAGCAGTCATCAACTGGGAACAGCATATTTAAAAATACTCTCATATCAGACCAAAAATCTAAAATTGCTCCTGTTTTTGTGCAAAGTGTCTCATGCACTTGCTACCTGATTAGCTCGTTCAGGTTCGCAGCTAACATGTCTGGATACCATACACAGCTCATTGAAGTTTTCAAGTCAATACCGTCGAAGGCTTATGGTAGAAAGAATAATATAGTTTGGAAAACATAGCTATATCTTTTGTTTCAGATAGCAATACAAAGATCTGGAGCTTCTCTGTGAATGACTATCAGTTGGTTCAAGATCGATGTGCTGGTCTTAAGCCATACGTTGTGATAGGAGTTATACCAAAGAACATACTCAAACTTTGCCAGACCCCAGTTAAGGAGCCAGACGCCTCATGTTTAGCATCAATCGAACCGACGCTTGTTGAGAAACTATTACCTTTCCAAAAAGAGGGAGTTGTGTTTGGCATATCAAAGCATGGTCGGGTGATGATCGGTGATGAAATGGGACTTGGAAAGACCTATCAAGCCTTGGCAATAGCTGATTTTTACCGAGAAGATTGGCCTTTATTTATTTGCACGACAGCTTCGACGAGGTATGTTTTACTTTTGCTTTTTGAAAATTTAATTTTCTTGTCTTTCCTATAAAGAGATTCCTGGGCGAAGCATGTACAAGAACTCCTCCCTTCTGTTTTAGTTCATAACATATGTGTTCTAAGTGCCAAACAGCAATACACTGGTGATGCCAAAGTGCTCATAACCAGTTATAATCTTATGGAGAAAAGTACAGAAATGCTGTTGGAGAAAAAGTTTGGCGTTCTGATACTTGATGAATCGCACACTCTTAAGAACGGCAAGGCAAAGTGTACTGTTGTTGCTGATCGGTTATCTACACAGGCAAGAAGAGTAATTCTATTGTCTGGGACTCCTGCCCTTTCAAGGCCTCTTGAACTGTTTAGCCAATTGCAAATGATTGACAGACGGTTTTTCAATTTTATTGAATACAGTGAGTACGGAATCAATTTAATTTAAATTCCAACAACTGCAAATTTAAAAGTTTTTTTTTTGTTATTAGCGTCGCGATACTGTGCTGCAAAGCAGACAAATTTTGGTTGGGATGCATCCGGTCAATCAAATCTACCTGAGCTTAATGTAGTACTTAAATTAAAATATATGGTACGGCGTATAAAAGCAGATGTTCTTCCTCAGCTGGCTGAAAAGTTAAGGTATGTATTTTTGTGCACAACAAAAAACCCAAACGATGTGTTAAGAAAAAATTATTAAAAAATATGTTATTATATTATATGAACAGTTAAAATACATGTTCATATTTAATGCATCTGCACTTTTGCAACATAAAGTTACCCTAAATCAAAAATCACAAATTTTGTATTTCTGTGGAAATTTTTCTATTTTACAAAATTAAGTTTGTGCGATTATTGAATAAATAATCAATAGTTTATTTTTTGTGAACATAGTCTTTTCGTAAACCTCTAAACTTTTCTCTGCGACTCCCAAACTGGTCAAAATTGTTGAAAATCAAATATTTGCTTTCTTGCGCAACGCAACAAAGTCGAAAATTTAATGGCCTGAATTGGTTTCTGTAAATAATTATAAATATTTTTGTCTTCTTTTAAGAGAAACAGTTGTCCTCGATCCAGCGCTCCTTTGGCATGGCTCAGATGTAGACAAGACATTGCAAAGCTTTACCGACGATTTATCGAAGTGTAAAGGCAAAGATAGAGAATGTATACTTCTCAAATTCTATGCCGAGACAGCAGCAGTTAAAGCTCGTGCCGTGTGGTAAGTTTTCAAGGCAATTTTTTTGTTTAAGCTTTTATCTTTTATATAAATAAAATTCACAGTGAATATCTCAAAACCCTCATCAAACAAAATATCAAATTTATTGTGTTTGCTCATCACAAGATAATGATGGAAGCTATTAGTGAATCCTTAGAAAAACAAAAGGTTAAATACATCAGAATTGATGGAAATACTAGAAGTGATTTGAGAAGTGTAAGTTGTATAGAATTTGTTTTACTTTAGTTTAATACTGACAAAAAAAAAACATTTATTTAATGATAACTTCAACAGGAATTGGTTGAAATATTTCAAAATAAATCGTCATGCAAAGTGGCTCTTCTCTCATTGAAAGCTTGTAACTCTGGCATTACTCTAACTGCCGCTGATACTATTGTTTTCGCTGAATTAGACTGGAATCCAAGTGTTAGTTTGGCATATTTCCTAAAGAATCAGACATTTTTGTTAATATTTTGTTTTTTAGACTCTGGCACAAGCCGAAAGCAGAGCTCACAGGATAGGCCAAAAAGGCGCTGTCACATGCAGATATCTAATGGCCAACAAAACAGCAGATGATATCATTTGGAATATGCTCAAACAAAAGCAAGATGTTTTAAATAAAGCCGGTCTTTTTTCGGAGGATTTACAAGATGCTACACATTTATCAGCTCCATTATCTGTTAGTCATACAAATTAACATACAAAGTTCTTAGGAGTTAAATAATTTTTTGGCATTTTTTTTTAGGTTAGACCAATTGAAAGCTATATGACCCCAAGGAAAAAAGTTGATAATACAATAACAAGGCCAACAGAACAGGCACAAGGAACCATCAAACAACCGTCACATAGCTTAGGAGCTCGGGCACAAGTATCTAAGCAAAATGAAGATAATTTCGAAGAGCTTTTCGATGAGGATGACGACGCGTTTAAGGATTTGATTTTTTGATTGACTTATTATTTTTGTAAACTTAGTTTTGTTGGTTCTATTAAATATTTGTTAATTATTATAAATTATTTGATTTAATGCATTTGGATTTGCAGAAGGTATGTTCTTTTAGCTTATCAAATGCATTTATACCCGGTAATAGGTGAAATGTATTTACCTAGTCATCTGCTTTCAAGTTTCGAGAATATAATGAATTCATTTGCAGCAAAGTTATCTCATGATATGATGCTAACTAATCCTTGCGTTTCTTAACCGTTCGCACGGTGAACAAAACATTTTAGGTTCTTTCGTCGCAATTAATTAAAGCATACATAATAAAAAATTATGTTTATAATCATGATTAGACCAAAATTACATAGCCAAACGCCCAACTCTATTTTTCCGTAGCCATATCCGCATTCTGAATGGGGTTGACGGGTTTCCAAAAATAATAATATCCTTAGAACTTAAATTTTTGCGCACGTACCAAAGAAAATGCAACAAAAATATTATTAAATTCATTTTTATTTTCGAATAATTTATACCTAAAAAATTAAATCTAAAAAGCATTAGCTAAAATTAACCAAACTCTTGAGTGGATGTAACCATATTATCTAAACTAAATGAAGTGTAGGGATCATCTTGAGAAGAAAAGTCTTCCGATTGTTGAAACATGATTTTCTTAGGAACAACTTTTGCCAATAAATGTTCATTCTTTTCGACTCTGCTTTGATTGGCACAGGGTTCCACTGGTTCTCGATCACTTCCTTGAGTACTTGAAACAGTGTTTGAGAAAGGCGGCGGTAACTCGTTACTCTCTATTGTGGTATTGGAAGCTTCTATTAAACCTAAAAATCCTGACATAATCTGTTGTGTAGATTTTGGTTCAGATGGAATTACAGTTTCAATTGTTCCTGCTGTCGAGTTTGATGGAGGTGTGGCTGAATCAATCAGTTGTGTTTTGTTCACCAACCCGACGCCGGAAGTCTCTCCATACTCTCGTTCAAAGTCCGGAGAAACACTTATTAGCTGTGGCTGTGGCAATTGTTGTACTGCTTGGGCCTTTCTGTTAATCCATTCAATTTTTTCACTGCGCTGATGGCGTTCGTGCCATCTTAAATATTTAGCTTCAGGATTCGGTAATAGTCGTGGGAGATTGACATTCAACCATTTTAAAATTTTGCTCTTCTTATAGGTTGATAGTTTGTCTTTGTATTTCTGTTCAACTAAATAAACTAGGTTGACCTTACGAAGATCCACTTTGCATGGAATTGTAATGCACATTTTTACCACTTGTTCGTCCAATATTGGGATTTCAGCAATTTCTTCATAAATCTGCAAAAATATTGTTTAAACATACATTTATTTCTAAAATTGTAGTATTGGAGAGACCTTTAAAATGTAAGAGACTTGAGCGATAGTTGATAAAAAATATTTAATTTATTGTTTAGCTGCACTTATAAATTATAATTTAATAAAGAGTCTGTCTAAAGGCACGTAGTATCGCGTATGCTTGTCAAAACTATAGGATTTGGAGTAGGTGCGCCTTTGGACAGTTTCTAATAATTATTGCTAGTTTTGTATTTACGCACATCTAAGAAATCCACTTTGGCCAATTGTTCAGCGGTTTTTTCCATAGCAAAAAATGCTCTGAATAATAAACTACAAATAAAAATCGCAATTTTATATTTATAAACAAAAATTTTAATATTTTAACAAATTTATGATATTTTTTTGCTGTCAAATTAAAGAATTTTGAAACAAATGAATGCATTCAGCAGGCTTAATTTAAGGCTCTGTCCAAACGAGATGTCCTGGGCATTTAAGGCCTGGTCAAACATAGTGCGGTCTAGCGGTGCGGGCAACAATTCTGCTCGTCGCGATTTCTGTGTTGTGTAAAATCATCCCTACCCCTCACACACGCCACAATCGATCTCCCATTTCGACGAAGTAGTTCGTTCTTGTATGGGCATTCACACGCCAATAGCCGTGTTCCATTGGGCCTTGCAAAGTACTTTTTAGTACTTCCCTGTAGATGATGAATGGAATGCTTTCATTTTGCCAAAAGTAAAATCTAACCTCAATATCAATTTAATTTCGGTTTTGTTTTCTTATTTTACTTTAAAATGTGAAAAATGTCAACAACAATAATCTATTACGTAATTTCTGTTGATTGGTGATGTCTTTTTCTTGTTTGGAAACATTCTGTTACTAGATTAATGAACTACTTTGAACTACTTCGACCACAGAGTAGAAGTAATGGGTGATTTTTAAGCTGGTTTGGTTTTGGCAACACTGGTTTTGACAGCTGACGTGTGTTTAGTACCTTGTGTCACTGTCAAACAGCTTCAGTTTGGTTTGCAATTTAACCATGGATCGTCTTACAAATGAACAACGCTTGAAAATTATTGAATTTTACTATCAAAATTCGTGCTCGGTTCGAAATGTTCATCGCGCGCTGCTTGTGTTCAGCGATGAGGCTCATTTTTGGTTGAATGGGTACGTAAATAAGCAAAATTGCCGCATTTGGAGTGAAGATCAGCCAGAAGCATTGCGACAGCTACCAATGCATCCCGAAAAAGCCACTGTTTGGTGCGGTTTATGGGCCGGCGGCATTATTGGGCCTATTTCTTCAAAGATGATGCGAATCGCAGCGTTACTGTCAATGGTGAACGCTACCGAGCGATGATAACAAACTTTTTTTTGCCCGAAATGGAAGTTCTTGACTTGCATGATATGTGGTTTCAACAAGACGGTGCCACATGCCACACAGCACGCGAAACAATGGCGCAATTGCGAGGCGAGTTTGGTGAACAGTTAATTTCACGTTTCGGGCCGGTCAATTGGCCGCCTAGATCGTGCGATTTGACACCATTAGATTATTTTTTGTGGGGGTATGTCAAGGCTAATGTCTATAGGGACAAGCCCGCTTCGATTGACGCACTGGAAGCCAACATCCATGCATTCATTCGTGAGAAACCGGCCGATATGTGTGAAAGAGTATGCCAAAATTGGACTCAACATTTGCATGAAATTATCTTTAAACATTAAATTGCAAGGTTCAAACTATCGATTCAAATAAATATTTCATTCATTTTTTCGAATTTTTTGTGTTTTTTTTTAAAAAAAAGTTCTAAACCTCTTAAAAAATCACCCGTTAGTTGACTGCAGCCAGAAGTACTTGGCAGTAGATACTGGAGCCCAAAGGAACACACCTAATATATCCAAACCAGCTGTCCAATCGAATTAATAGTCAATTCTTTATTATTTCTATCGAAATAACTATTTCAGAATGAACCCACACACACGTTTCTGGTGTATTTTCTATCATTTTTATTTTAGTATCCTTTAATAAACTATCACACGAATTTTAAAATAACGGGATGAAAAACACCAGCGTTTATGATATATCTTCTGCATTTTGGTTTTCACTTTCTCCACAAATGTAAATTTTATATTTTGCATCCCTTGTTTTTCCAGAAGTCAAATGAAGCTCATGTTAATGGCTGAGTTCAACGCTTATCTGAATATTCAGAATTCTGAATATTCAGATGTGCGTTGAACTCGGCCAATGCATCATTATTATGTGGTTTTCGTTTCGACCAAAAAAATCGATTTTTCTTTGATTTTTTTGATTCGTGACAAGTTTTCCTTTCCTTTCGACCAAAAAAATCGAATTTTTGTCGATCTGAAGTCGATTTTGCATATCTCGATTTTTAGCAAGATTTACACAGATTTTCACACGCCTTGCACACACATCAAAGAAAAGTGACTTTTACCCAGTGTCGTTTTAAAAAAGGCCCTCAAACAAAATAAAATCACGTTTTGTGTTCGTTTTGCCAGTAAAATTTAAGATCTGACACCCAAATCTGAATTGGTCGAAACGAAAGCCACATTAAAGTTATGTGAATGAAGAATAATTTTAATTGGTCTTTTCGGAAATCTATCTCTGTCTTTTCTCCTTCTTGTTTTGAGAGTTATAGAATCCAAGTCAAAGGCAAGAATCAAAGTATTTTAATTCTTTCATTCAAGGTTAGAGGGTAAACAAACAAATACAAACATACAACAGCGATCAGCGAATGATCTTTCCAGTGTTTTTTATTATTCGCTGTTTATTTTAATTAAAATTATGTTAAATTAATAACATTCATTCAATAATTTGCAACGTTTTTGTGAGAAATAACAAGCATAACCTAAGAAAAATACTTGGTAAAAAAGGTTTTCTGAAGTGTCGTCAGATTCACAAGAACAAATTTAATAAATTAACTAACATTTTAAAAGTGTTTATGTTTTTAACATTGGTAGTAAAACTTAGATTTTTTAATTGTTATAAGCTATGGTTTAAACAGAAAACTTCTCTTTTACAATATTTTAGAATTCAAAAATCACTTTGATGTTCACATTGCAGTATTGCACTAACACAATCAAAGAGTATACAAAAAGTGATGATAGCTTTTTTGTTGTCGTAATCTCTTGTGAAAAAAAGTTGATGCAACAACAACTCAAGGTATGTGAACATTTTTGGATAGGTTGGAACCGTATCGGATAGATTCCTGAACGCAAGGATGGTAACCCTGCAATGGAGTGATTTTGTTGTTATAACCACAGATTAGCCATATGAAGATGAGAATGTTTCGTACGTTTCACCCTCCAAAACCCATTTGTTTACATTATTGTATTTGTAATTTCTTCCCGCGTCGATGAATAGATGTGAATTGCAACAACAATTTAACCGGGGTCTGAAGATCCCTACTGTCTATGTGTGAGGTTTTTATACACGCATTCTCATTTTTTATCTGATAACTGCCAGTTCAAGCTTGTTAGCAAATTAAAATGGCTGCCGGGGATTCTCATCTTCATGTGGCTAATCTGTGGTTATAACATAAATAACAACAATCCACCATAAACGGAAAAGCATGCTGTCATGTTGCGAACCCCTCCAAAATCAACATTTCTACAAGTTGTGAAATAGAAGAATAGAACCATCATACAAGATACAATACATTATTTATGTCATACACAAAAAATCTTCATGCCGAAGGCAGGCAAAGGCAGATGAAAATAGCATAAATTATAAAGCATACTCTCTCGTCTCTACAACAGTTTCGGAATCGGAATTCATCTTGAACTACTTTATTAGCAATTATTGTAGGTATAACTTTTTATATTTTCTACGCGAAGTTATGGATAAAAATTGCACAGTAATCCACTGGTTTCGCAAAGGGTTGCGAATTCACGATAATCCAGCTCTTATTAAAGCGTGTGAATTAATTAATCAAAATAGCAACTATAAATTGCGTCCAGTATTTGTTCTTGATCCAGGTATTCGAAAATGGATGCGAGTTGGACCGAATCGTATGCGTTTCTTGCAAGAATCGCTGCAGCAATTAAACGAGAATCTACAGCGAATCAATTCTCGATTATACGTCGTCCGAGGTATTCCCGATGAAGTATTTCCAAAACTTCTTAAATTTTGGAATGTTAAAGTTTTAACCTTCGAAACTGATATTGAACCATACGCCAGAAAGCGTGACGCTTCTATTGTGAAGCTTTGCAAAGAACACAGTGTGGAAGTCTTTCAGTTCAGTTCCCATACTATTTACAACCCAGAAATTGTATTGCGTCGCAATATGGGAAAACCTCCACTTACCTATCAGAAGTTTCTTTCATTGGTTGAGAAGCTTCCAGTTCCTGAACCAGCACCTCAACCCAAGCAGCTGCCGAATAGCAATAAGCCTTGTGCTGATGAAGATGAAGCATTAAATCCCAAGTGCTACGACCCTCCTTCAATTGCAGAGGTAATTGAACGTGTCCAGGAATTGGGAATAAATAAGTTCCCTGGCGGAGAGACCGAAGGTCTACGTCGCCTGGACGAAAGCTTACATGACAGCAAATGGGTTTGTAGTTTTGAAAAACCGAATACATCGCCAAACTCGCTAGAACCCAGTACAACAGTTTTGAGTCCATACCTCAAGTTCGGCTGCCTTAGTTCACTTCTATTCTATAAAAAACTGAAGAAAATCCTTAACGAGAATTCAAAGCACTCGAAGCCACCGGTCTCTCTAATGGGTCAGTTGATGTGGAGAGAATTCTACTACACTGTTGGCGCGGCCGAGCCTAATTTCGATCGAATGATTGGCAATTCTATTTGCTTGCAGATTCCTTGGGAGAAGAACGACCAACATTTGGAAGCCTGGACACATGGCCGCACAGGATATCCCTTTATCGATGCGATTATGCGTCAACTTCGGCAAGAGGGATGGATACACCATTTGGCAAGACATGCCGTCGCGTGTTTTCTAACTCGCGGTGACCTGTGGATCTCATGGGAAGAAGGGCAGAAAGTCTTCGAGGAGCTACTCCTCGATGCTGATTGGGCGCTGAATGCCGGCAATTGGATGTGGTTATCTGCTTCGGCATTTTTCCACCAATTCTTTCGGGTCTATAGCCCAGTGGCATTCGGAAAAAAAACCGACCCCGATGGCCATTACATAAAGAAGTATGTACCTGAATTGAAGAACTATCCTCGCGGAATAATCTACGAACCATGGAAGGCATCGCCTATTGCACAAATGCAATATCATTGTGTTATTGGGAAAGATTATCCAAAAAGAATAGTCATCCATGAAACGATTCATAAGGAGAATCTCAAGAAGATGAGCGAGGCTTACAAAGTCAACAAGGAAGTTAAAGTAGCTGCTAAGCCAGAAGCAGCTAGTGAAAAACGTCCCCCAAAATCAACATCCTCAAAACCCCCTGCCAAGAGACTCAAGTCTTAAATTGATGTCTTCAGTTTACTTAATACTCACTGTATAACTCATTTTTTTTTTGCTTTATAATAAAACTGTTTTTTGTTAAAATATACTTGTTTTTGCAGTAACCACCGTGCTTTTGTGACAATTGTACAAAGCACAATTTGTTTTCAACAAAACATTGCGGATCAAACTGAGTTATAAAAATATTTGCTTTGTGAATTCCATATTGCTCCAATGTATTTGTCTCAACTCTCATTTCACTGAAGGATACCTAAGGTATTAGCCGTATTTTCTTGAGAATTATACATAGCATAGTGAAACATTGCGAAACGGGTTATAGTTGCAAATTGTCCCAAAGTATTAATTCAAATTAAAATTTGACTGGCGAAAAAACGTTAAGTAACTAGTAGTCATTTAATGTTGTTCTATTACACTGGATGAGATGGGCCATCTCAACAAAACACTACTATTGTGTTACATTTTAACTGCCGAGTTAGACCTCTGAACAAAATTCGTCAAATGACTTGTATTGAATTGATCAAATCCATAATTTCTTACTTAAAATTGAATTCATTTTTCACTCCAATAGTGAACCGATTTACTTCAAATTTGGTAGGTACATGTATTCTTAACTTCGATGAGAATAGCTATAATGACTTGAAATTTAGCCAATTTCATTGCTAAGTCGGCATTAACATTGTCCGATTTTTCTTTTTTGTTGTTATCGTGTGAGAAAAAATCGTGTGGAGCATGTCGGTTGTATCTGGAAATCTCACGATTACAGCAACAAAGAAAAATAGGGCAATGTAAATGCCGACCAAGTGAACATAAGCTATTTTAAACTTGTGTTTAGTTGAATTATTCTTGTTCTTATCAAAATCGATTTCAAGGAAAAAAAGTTAGAGGCTCTGAAATCGACAAACAATTTTAGTAAAGGTTTTTTCTTCATAGAAATTTTTATAAGTTAAACTTGGTATTTAAAATACAATAAATTGCTAAATGAGTTAAAAAAAATATGAAGATACATAAACATCGACATAGAGCGCAGCAATCGATCACAATTTTATTTATATCTTTGTTTCCTCTGGTAATGGATTGGCTGGTGTAGCAGGAGGTGGCATAAAACCCAAACGCACATTTGGCAACGGAGTTCCCGGTTTAACTGCTTTAAAGACCATTAATGTTCCAAAGTAGACATGTTGAATGACAGGAAACTTTGAAAGAATCTAAAACACAACAAAGAAATCAAGATCTACTGGGCATCATTAAGAGCAACATAAGATGTATATACCTCTTTTTGGTACATTTTGACTAATCCTGAATTAATTTTTATCCAAGATGGAACCGCCGATATGCCCCACAATTGATTCGAATGTTCGGCAAAGTGTCCCGTTTTCACCTATGTAAGTTTTATTTAAGTAAATAAAGGAAGTATAAGTTTGATTTATTTTTTGTATTTCATGACGTGGTCTTTTTTTAATTACTTGAGATATATAGTCAATGCAACTGATGAACATATAAGAATCTTTGTAATCATCAATGATATTTTGGTCCAGGAATTTCGATGGATCAAACGGACTATGAACTGATAAAGTTTAAATTAAAAGATTTTTTGATGGTTATTTTTCAACGCTTACATGACAATTGTGCACTTCCCCAAATAAATGGAACAAATTGGTAATCGTCCAAGCTCCACACGCCCTGACTGCCAGCGGGTTCCATGCGGTAGGTTTTTTGTAATCGCCTAACAAAGACCAAATATGAATTAAAGAGTTTCAGAGCACACGCTATGTTATCCTCTTCGACGAGAAATTTTGTTTTGAAGAGACAGCAAAGGAACATTATGAAGGCCAGCTCATGACCAGTTCCATAATCAATACGCGTTGGGTTGCCAAAGGACTCTCTTAAGTAAACATAAAGTTCGTTTATTGATGTGTAGTTTTCGTCTGCTAGGGCTTCTACTAAGTAGCCTTTTGCATTCTGAAAATAAGATATTATACCTTAACACATGCGAAATTGCAATGGACTATATATTATATCTTTTCCTGCATTATTTTTAGACTATTTAAAATAAAAATAACTTACCTCTTCCATTTTTTTGAACCACATACGATAGGCCAGATTACCAAAGCGCTGCGGCTGATCCAAACCCGGCGTCTCGTCAAGCAATTTATTGAATTTCTCAATTATTCCAAGAAGATTCTGCATTGTTTTAGAAATATACATTTCGTCGGTCATTTTTTTTCCTTGTATGGCTGTACTAATTCCATTGATAAATCCAATTAAATCATAATAAGCTTGAGATTTTTGCCAAACAGCCATATCCATAATAGATTTGACACATTTTGTTGGCTCTCTTGAGTTTTCCCCTGAAACTGTTTCTGTTAGACAGAAATGTTATATTTGAGCGATTAAATGTGTTTTCGATCTGTTTTTAATATCATTTGGTTTTAATTAAATTACCTGCATTAACAAATGATTCTCTTGGTTGCTCCATAATTTATAAAAAAAAATGTAAACAAGATTGCAATGCAAAAGGTGTCTACGGTGGGGCTGTTCGACCTTGGAATGTCAAATTGATCGGGTTTCTTATCAATGATCCTAATAAAATGTAAGGATAAAAGGTTTGTTCAGCGAGGCTGTTCGGAACAGTTTAGAACAGTTTCGAACAGAAAAGTACAACTTTTTGCTGTTCACTGAGGAATTTTCTGTTCTAAACTGTTCTGGTTTGCTGTTCAATGAGGCTGTCTAGAACACTTTGCAACATTTTCGAACAGGATTATCTGTACTAGCTTTTTAGGTAGAACAACTTAAAGGCTCTCCCAAACCAACGCGAATATTTCATTACGACGACGAAACTTTCGCCTGTCTTAATTTATTTACATGGAGATTAATGGTAGCACCCACACTGGCGCGATGCGAATCTTCGAACATTATTCAGTCGTCGCATATTCGCGCGAATGTTTCGCGTTGGTTTGGGACAGCCTTAAAACAGATTTCCTGTTCTAACGTGCTGTGCTGTTCTGTCCTGTTCTTATCTGTTCTAATCTAACTATTTTGTCACACCCGTCGATGTAAAGGCCCCCCCAAATTTGCACCGAATATGCGAATGTTCATAGATTCGCATAGTGGGTACTCTCAATCAGGCTTTTCCAGAAACTATCTTTGACTTTTCTCTTTCTAATTTTGACATAAAAATATGTAGGGAAAACAAAAAAACGACCAATCACAATCACATGTTTTTGT
This sequence comes from Leucozona laternaria, assembly GCA_932273885.2. Classification (NCBI taxonomy): domain Eukaryota; kingdom Metazoa; phylum Arthropoda; class Insecta; order Diptera; family Syrphidae; genus Leucozona; species Leucozona laternaria. The sequence goes on along the minus strand of OW026368.1, from coordinate 85,503,589 downwards.
TTTCCCTACATATTTTTCTGTGAAACAATTGATTTTTTTTTGCTTGTTTGGCACTGAAGTTTGGTGCAAGTTCCAAATAAAGGCTATGTAAATAAATTAAGACAAATAAAAGTTTTGTTGTTGCTTGGAAGTATTCGTGTTGGTTTTGAGAGTCTTGAATTATTAACATGTGGTGATGCAGATTGTGTTTGATCTGTCATTTCAGATTGATTTTACAGATCGACCTTAATTTGTTCGCACACAGTGCCTACGTTCTGTTATGTCGTTTTCGAGTGGACGCTCGGAGCTACTCTTTTTTCACTCCTTTTACTACAAATTTTCCATTTTCGATAGGAATGGAACAGTTCTGAAACCCAACCTAAAACGACATTACTCTCGCATAGATGGTCGAGAAACGATGAAAAATAAAACAAAAGACATACGAATTGCTTCCAATTTTCATTGACATTGATTGATTGATTGATGCGAGAGTAACAGAACGTAGGCGCAGGTATCTCTAGAGCATGTTTTGTTTGCTTAGATCGTTTTCGCTAAGACGTTCGGAGAACTCCTTTTTCACCTAACTTATCCAAAAGCCTTCGATTGGCTGTTTAGATTAATGTTTTCGGAGTGTTTTTCTGTTCAAAATTTCATAAAGGAATAGACGAGGAGCACACACATAAAACGATACGGATCTTAGTGACAAATGATGTGCTCCATAACTATTTCTTTTTTCTTTACGTTTGTTTATTTTTCATGTATTCGTTGTCTCTTTTCTTTACACTACAAATTACACGTCCTAACCATTTCCAAAGCTAAGAAGGAATAGTAAAAATAAAATGTTTGATTATGAAACGTGATCCCGATAGAGAGCAGGATCTCGTGTTGTTGTTATAATGCATGTTTTTAACGATCCATAAGGATCATTTCTGATAGTAAAAAACAACTATGTATTACATTTCGACTTTTTAACACTTTTTTCCTAAAATTGTTGAATGTAGTAAACGACACACCGCATTTGACAAGAAGTGTAGTTCTGGCCTTATGTATCTTTCGGTTTGCTTTTCCCTCTTTTTCTTGCACCTCATCTAATGAAGTTCGTTTGCCCTCTCTACGTGAAATCTGCAAACACTACCAAAAAGTCTGACATTTCCATTATCATTTATCAGTTTTTCGTTTGTAAAAAAAATAAAAAAATCATTTTAACGAAAGATATTTCCTTCTGACGGACAACGTTGATTTCCAAAGAAAAAACTATTCGTCTAAAGAAGGATTCGAGTTTCATTTAAATATAAAAAAGCAGACAAATAACCAATCGCCAAAATGGGATGCACTAGCAGAAACCTTTCAGTTGCCCTCTTTGCATTAATTGGTTTCCTATTAATTGGACATAATAATTTCGGTGCTGATGCCGAAAAAGAAATCCCAATGACAAAACTTGGACAAATGGTTAGCGGATCAACTATAACATTTCAATACTGGTGAGATATTCATGGAATTCTTTCTCAAATCCTGAGCAAAATTAGTTACCTTATGAAAACCTTCCATAGCTATTCATGCGGCTATAAAAAGGCCTTCGAAGACTATTCGTTTCTTTTGATGGACAAATATCCATCGATGACAATTCATGGTGCCAACTATAATCCTCATGGCTTTAACGTGCAACTATCCAGAGTTGTATTCTTCTTGAAGATCGTTCTCATCGTTATTATCGTATCGGCATTCGATGTATTTAGCGCCTTTGGACAACAGACACCTGGATGGTGGACACATTTAATCGACAACAAATTATACGCGTGTATGATGATTTTCTTTGTTGGAAACATGCTCGAGGCACAAGTAAGAAATTACTCGTACTTGAATTTGAATTTATACATTTTTTTTCTAGATAATATCTTCAGGAGCGTTTGAGATTACATTGAACGATGTGCCGGTGTGGTCAAAGCTCCAAACAGGAAGAATTCCTACACCACAGGAACTGTTTCAAATCATCGATAGCCAGCTACGATTCTCCGATAAGATGCATGAGAGCCTTGATTTTGTTAAACAACAAAAGCCAGGGACAGTCCTGATACATTAATTATAATATTTCAATTTCTGTTTCCAGAATAAGTTTTTATTTCTTTCTTTCTTTCTTGTTGTCTGTTTTCAAGCGAACTATTAGTTAATATTTCTTAAGTTTTCCCAATGACTAATACAAAGCACTTTAGAACTTAATGCCAAATAAAACTGGCTTTGTTCACTGGGCCTGCATAATTATATTTTGCTTTTCTTCGACTATGTTGGTGTAAAAAGTATTCGTGCTTTTAATTTATGTAATTGAGTAAAATGTAAATTCGTGCAAATTCGATAAATAAAACAAAATAATCTCTCACGTTAAAAAAAAAAATGGCTTAGATAAAAATCGGAAATTGTTTGGAATTCACCTAGAATATATTTCATTTAAGTGCAGGTAAAACCGTACAAAGCAAACTCTTCGGAACAATACCGCCGACCAATTATGAACCTTTGCAAAAATGACTTATATATCATACGAACATCTTTAAAAGTTTTTATGTAGGAAAGACTACATTTTCAGTACAACAGGTGAAACTATTTGCCGAAAACACCGCGGTTGATAAATCTGGGTAAAAATGTGTAATTTGATATTTTAAGAAGAATCGAGAAGCCATGCAAATACGACACCGACACATGATTTTACAGTATTTTTTAATGTTGGATCTAAAGTCAGCAAACAGCAATAACAAAACGTGGTAGTATCGTTTTAGTGATATAAAATCATGAACCATTTACCTATCTCGATTGCGTAAAAAAATTTTAATTTTAAAAAACCATATTACCGCTTTCCCTATTTTCAACTAGCGCATCAGCCCAATGGTTTGTGGGAGAAAAAATCCTTAGCATTAAAATTTGTAGGAAATTTTATGCACCCACTTTATCATTTGGTAGAGGAAATCATTTATCAAAAGTTGATAGTTTTCGAGTTATTAGCAAGAAAACGCTAAAAAATTATAATTCTTTTAGAGAAAATCGGCTCCACAGATTTAAAAAAAAATCAATAAAACTAGGTAAGTATAGGTTGACTTTCAGTAAAAAAATTGTTATTAATGGCACCTCCCATATAAGTTTTTAAAAACCGTTAAGAACAGTTTTATTTTGCTCAAAAATGAATCCTACGATTTTGATAAAAATATGTTAATATCAGTACGATCTAACATTTAACATTAAAAGATTTTACATTTTACCATTTTTAACAGTTCCCTTCATAGCAGAATTTTTTTGATTTTCGACTATTTCATTATCCGATTAACTAAATAATATTCAATTTTTATAGAAAAGTTTCTAATTATGTTTAAACAATATTGCTTATGAAAATTTTCAAAAAAATTATTTTTGGATTTGTAAAAAAAATTTCAGTTATTTTTTGAAAATTCGATTTTTCAAAAACGAGTGGATGTGTTTTTTATTTGATATTTAATTTTTAAGTTCACATTATTAAATGCTTAAAATTGGCATACCAAATTTTGTTCTTAAAAAATATTAACAAAATTTTATACATATATATATATATATATATACATATATATTTTTAAAATCACGCCTACGACTATTTAATTTTTGTTCTCGTCAATTAGGTATTAAAGATTCAAAGCAGTTTCAAAAGTATTTTTATCAATTTATTTCTAATTTTGTTAACACAAAAATTTTCCATTTTAAATTATTATATAATTTCCCTGCCTGCATATTATGTCTATGTGCAACAATATTTTCGGCAGGTGGATCAAATATAACTACATAACTACTGACTGAGAACGAATATTATTTAAGAGAAGAAAAGCCTCTTAGAAGGTAAACTCTAAACTAAAATTCAGAGCAGTTCTAATGAATTGGATATAGTAGGAACCTTCGAGAAAGTTCTGGCGAATTTCAAAAGCGAAAGGAAATGCATCCACCAACCTTTGATGGACAAACTTTTTGGTCGATCTACAAGAAGCAGTTTGAGGCAGCCGCAGCAACAAACGGTTGGGATGACGAAGACAAATATATAGCTTTGACGCTTGCCCTTAGAGAACCTGCTTCTGAACTATTGCAAACCATACCAGCAGACAAGAACGGCAAATTCATGTGATGGAAGCAGCAGAACAGGCTTCTCAGGAAGTTCATCGAGTAAAAGAAGTGGAATTTGAAGAATTCTCTTGTCAAAGAATCGCATTCCACAGAAGCCAGCGAGACGGACCTGCTCGTTGCTGGAACTGTAACAAGTCCGGACATCTCAAAGGAACCAAAACAGTCGTGGACCTACATTCTCACCAAAGAAGGAACATCGAATTTAACATCTTTCCGGAAGTTTGCATGCTCCTTTGCATTAAAAAGACGAGGACAACACCGCTTAATCCGCAATGGGATCGTTGAACGATTCAACAGGATGATTAAAGAACATCTGACTAAGGTTGTCGATAACGAGACTGGGACCGACATGTTCTATTTATTATTCCTGATGGCTTATTGAAGTGGGGTACAAAGTTCGACAGGACATACACCATCGGAAATCCTGTTCGGAACAACAATACGACTAGCAAGTGAAGCAAAATTTGGATGCCGTACAATTGAGCCGCAAAGAACAGAGGAATATGTGGATCACAGTACAAAGATCTGGTACTGGGTATGTGGATAACCTGAAAAAAAGACTTATGGCCTTTTCGATTGGAGACAGAATGACAGTTCTTCTTCTGAAAAGAAGAGAAATTTTCTTCTGATTATGTTTTCAGAATCGTTCCAGAAGGATTCACACGTATCAAATTGTTCTCCCGGATTACCAATCGAAAAGGCCATTACTGACATTCACCAACGAACAAGGACAAACATAAACACATGCTGCGATGGTGATCGGATGAAAACACGTTATGAATATGACGCACTAGCGACCATACAGGATTTTAAGAAGGAAGCCTTGTGTGGTTTTACAATCCCCATCGACAAAAGGGAGTGTCACCAAAACTTCAACAAAACTGGGAAGGCCCTTACATATCGTTTAGATCGTTATAATGGTGAAAGTAGTGATGGAATTGTTCGGGACGATCAATGCTAAGAAGGAGGCAATCTAACGATTTAATAACTACCTAACTACTTTTGAAGCAAAAGAAAATCCTACACGTATGCTTTTACTATTTAATCAACGACTAATGCGACGACGCGACGCCTAAAATTAGATCTTACAGTAAACGAGCTTTGGTAAAAATTTACTGTGCACTGTGTGGAGTGTTTACAGCGCCATCTTTTTGTGATATATCTAAAGACCAATTCCAGTCCGCTAGCTTTCCACAACTGGAATGAAAACTGCTAGAAGGAAGTACTAGAATATTCTAGTGGAAACTAGAACCATTAAATGTATTATAAAAGGGAAGTTTAAGAGCGAATGGACACAGTTAAATTTTGAAAGTGATAGAATAAAGTACGAGGTAAAAGTGTATTCGGAAGTGATTTGCATGTATGTTGAGATTGATGAATAATAAAAACCATTTGAAGTGAAATTAAGTGTGTTTATTTTGTAAATAAATAATTGGAAGTTAGTAATTAAAGGAAATAAGTTTTATTATCGAACCTTGGTAAAACATTACAATATTTATGTACTATACCTGTAATACCTACAATAAGACTTGTTGGTTTGGTTGCAATTTTTCTGATAACATGCATCTAAAATTTAGTAGTTTAAAATTTCGTGGTAAATAAAATATACTGTTTTATTTTCCTAAATCGTTTATTTATTTTACAATCTTTGGGTTTTTCAACAGTGAACAGTTTCAAGCGTATGGTTGTTTAAATAAAAAGATATGCGGAATGACAAAAGTCAAAGGTCTGGAGGCTATTTTTAAAATAAATTTTATCAAGATAATAATTAAAAAACACCTTAAATGAAAATATCATGATGTACATCCGATTTAAAAAAGAAAATAATTTAAATTACTACAGCACTTAATAACTCAGGAGAACACAAAATTTTTCCTCAGAAACCAAATATACTTTTCTGAAGACTTTTTATGCCCGGAATTTGAATTCATTAAATCGAATCGCAGGTTTTCAAGATATTAAAGCCCTAAAATGCAAATAATAAGGTTAGAATGTCGAATGATCGGATTCGAATTCAGGACATAAAAAAGCTTTCGAAAAGTATACTTAGTACGGTTTCTCGTTTAATTTTGTTGCCCTGTATATTGTTTACCTACTATTTTTACGAGTTCTTAATACACACTTGACATCTAGAGAGTCGTTGCATCATATCAATTCCAGCCTTCAATGTTTCCTTTTCGGGTTGAACAAACTGCTCCTCGACCGTCACCAACCAGAAGCTTGTCTGAGTTTCATAGAAATTACATAATCCATCCTTGCCATTGCATTCGATAAATGGAACTGCTCTGAAAGTTTCCAAACATGATCCAGGCGATGTAAGATCTTGTCCACCTCCGCTGTTTCCGACGTCAACGTGCTTGAAGTTTAAAATTATTGCAATTAAATTTTCTAAAGATATAAATGTTCTTACCATTAGAAAACTAAAACCCGTCCAAAGATCATCCCACCCACTGGGACATTCTGGTAAATCTCTCGTTTGACTGTGAACTGCAATCACGTTAGCTGGTACTTCACAAACAACGCATCGGGAAATATATTTTTGAATTTCAGTGTCCTCAACGGCTGACATTGGAATTGGTTCCGAGGTTGATAACCAGTAAGAGCTATCTGAGCGAGAAGCGATATGACAAATGTTATTACTTCCACAGCTTAAGTATGGCTGTGTTGTAAAGAGAGGGACACAAGAACCCGGAGACCCAAGATCTTGAGTGTGTGGGAATTCATGGTGCTTGGCGTAAAGTAAAGAATAACCATCCCACATTTTAACATGACCATCATCGCAGCGTGGGACTTCTGTGGATTGACTATGTTTAGCAATAAGTATCCCAGTGGAATAGGCAAGTTGTTCACAAACTTTTCCTGGTGATCCTTTTGATCCACGTATTCCTTCAGCACCTCGATGTCCATTTTTACCGTTAGGACCTAAATTCCCCTTTGTTCCTTTTGGTCCCATCGGTCCAAATAACCCCGGGGGTCCTTCTTCTCCCTTTTCTCCCCTTTCGCCAAGTGAACCGGTGACACCATGGATACCTTTGTAACCCCTTTCTCCTTTTTGGCCTTCGTATCCGGGGGGCCCAGGTTCACCCTTTGGACCAGGGGTTGGGGATGGACCTGGCTCACCCTTTAGACCTCGAATACCAGGTTGTCCATTCCGCCCCTCGTACCCTCTGAGGCCCAGATTTCCTTTTGCACCCTCTGACCCAGTCAAACCTTGTAAACCTTCGGGTCCTATAAATCCAAGGTTGCCCTTTTCACCTTTTTGTCCAACACGCCCGGATTGGCCTTTCATGCCTTTATCACCCTTATCTCCTTTTTCTCCTTCAAAACTAGCTAAACCACGGTCTCCCTTCTCACCTCTGTACCCCAGCTCACCTCTTTGTCCCACTTGACCAATTATTCCATCGTTTCCGTCCTTTCCAGGAAGGCCAATAATACCTTTAGAACCTTTTTCTCCTTGCAAACCTTGTGGACCAAGAGAACCCCTCTTTCCATTTTCTCCAGTTGATCCAGATGAACCTTTTTCACCCTTTGTACCAACTGGGCCTATAGCACCAAGACGCCCGTTCCTTCCTAATCGTCCTTGAAGGCCTTTTTCACCTTTGGTTGCTATACCTGGTAATCCAAGCTCACCATCTGGGCCAATGTTACCCTTTAGCCCTTGAGCTCCAGGGAGGCCCAGCAGACCGGGCAATCCTTGTAAGCCAGTTTCGCCTTTTTCCCCTTGTCTTCCAGATAGACCCGTGTCACCTTTTTGTCCAATTAAACCAAGAGAACCAGGTTGTCCTGTTGCTCCTGAATCACCCGTTTCTCCAATTATAGTTATAGGCTGAGCATCCAAACCATTAATCCCTGTATTTCCACGCTCTCCTTTGAGACCAGGAGCTCCAAAATTACCTTTAAAACCGATTTCCCCCTTTTGGCCCCTAACACCTTTAAATCCATTGAGACCAGTATCTCCTTTTTCTCCGATAGTACCCGGAAGACCTTGTTCTCCTTGTAATCCAGCATCACCAGGTAAGCCATCCAGACATAGGGAGCCAGGAATACCTGGCAATCCATCATTTCCCTTATCACCCTTATACCCAGTGCGTCCCAAAAATCCTTTATCACCTCTTATTCCATTTAAGCCAGTTGGCCCATTTGTCCCGTTACGACCAGGTTCACCTTTTTCACCTCGATTTCCAACTGCACCATAGCTAAATTCACCTGCAATACCCTTGGGTCCACGTGGGCCTTGGAGTCCGGGCAGACCATCAAATCCATTGAGACCAGCCGAACCCATTTCACCCTTCTGTCCGTGCTCAGATTCAAATCCGTGTGGTCCAGGGGCTCCCTCCAATCCTTTAGGACCAGAATCACCTCTTGGTCCATCAGATCCAGGCAACCCATCTATTCCAGGAGGCCCGTTCGGTCCTATATCCCCTTTCATGCCAGCCAATCCCATTGGCCCAGAGAAACCGACGGGTCCTTGAAGACCATCTTCGCCTCCAAAGCCACTTTCACCTTTATCTCCTTTCAATCCGGAAATACCAGGTTTACCTTGAGCTCCTCGAATGCCAGGGCGGCCACGGATTCCTGAAGAACCCTTAGCGCCAAAGGTGCCAGTTTCACCACTATCACCTTTTCGTCCTGGCATGCCTACTGGTCCTGAAATTCCAGGTTCACCTACAACACCTCTTGGTCCTTGTATTCCATCCACACCAGGTAAACCTTTTGGTCCTTTAGCACCTTGTGGACCGATAGGGCCAAGATCACCATTTATTCCTGTATCTCCATGTAAACCTGGAGATCCTGGACCACCTGCTTCACCTTTGTCTCCAGGATGTCCGTCTGAACCATCTTTTCCTGTTGGTCCATAAAATCCCTGAGGACCACGTTCACCTTTTTTACCTCTAAGACCAATATTACCGATGATTCCGGGTGGTCCCTTGTAAGATATCCCTTGTTCACCTTTCTGACCACTTTCACCTAACATTCCAAGTGGTCCTGGCATTCCCTTTTGTCCTGGCCTTCCTTGAAATCCAATTGGTCCACGATTTCCTTTTTCACCTCGGTACCCAGGAGCTCCGCGAGGACCAACTGGTCCAGGTTGACCGATAATGCCTCTATCACCTTCATTTCCCGTAATTCCTTTTTTGCCTTTTTCACCCATAGGTCCCATTGGTCCCATTCTGCCTTCGATACCTTTTTCACCCTTTGTACCTCTCTCTGGCATCCTCAGTGGATCAGGAGGACAACTGCTTGGTTCTCCTTTTGGTCCAGTAAGGCCTATCGACCCCAGGTCACCATCACTTCCATCCAAACCTGGCAGTCCTCTTTCACCTTTTATACTCTCACCCTTTGGTCCTCGCTGGCCATCTGAGCCCGGGTTACCTGCAAATCCATCTTTACCTATTTTTCCAGGTAGGCCTTTAAATCCTCTCAGTCCAGGTGACCCTTTGAATCCCTGCTTTCCGAATGGACCATACTCTCCTTGTGCACCCTTTTTTCCAATAAATCCCGTTGGACCGCGCTCACCCTTGGATCCTTTATCGAGTTTAGTTAAATCCAAGTCAACGATTATATCGCGTCCTGAAGGACCATCTGGTCCAGGTAATCCTGGTAAACCATCGGTTCCTCTAATACCATGGGGCCCAATTTGTCCTTCAAGCCCAGCTTCACCATCTTCACCTGGTAAACCCACTTCACCAGTTGTACCCAGAATTCCTGGTAGTCCAGGTTTTCCTTCTGAACCTCGTTCACCTTTATCTCCTTTTTGTCCAGGCTGACAGTCCGAACATTTTCCACCGGAGTCACCTCTATACCCCTTATCACCCTTCAGTCCTCTATTTCCCGAGTATCCGAGCTCTCCCGCTTCACCACGTCTTCCTGGTTCACCAGATTTTCCAGGCTTTCCAAGCGAAGAGTTGCCTGATACACCTTTACTCCCCTGAAATCCACGTTCTCCTTTCACACCCTTATTTCCATTTACCCTGCAAAAAGGGAATATTTATACAGAATCGAAGACTATAAACAAAGGTTAAAAATTACCCTAATATTCCAGTTTCACCCTTTATCCCTTCAATACCAATTCCAGGATTTCCAGACAGACCTTTTTCTCCTTCATTTCCAGCAGGTCCAATGAAACCTCGCAATCCCTGTGGACCCAAGTTTCCAGGCCTGCCTTTGCCTCCTTTTTCTCCTTTCTCGCCAGATAATCCTTCAACCCCATCTAACCCAGGCCGGCCAGTAAGACCTTTTTGTCCAATTGGGCCTCTTTTACCTTGTGGTCCTTCAGATTGGTCTAAACCAGGTGCACCCTGAGAACCCACAATACCTTTTGATCCTTTCGGACCTTGCTGTCCAGGTGCTCCTCTTCCACCACCAGGAGCACCTCTAGGACCCATCAAACCTTGAATTCCGGGAATACCCGAAAATCCAGGTTCTCCCTTTTGCCCAAGTGTACCATTCAAACCTCTCAACCCAATGTCTCCGCGATCACCTTTTAAACCAAGTGGACCTGCTGGCCCAAAATTTCCTTGACGACCCTACAAAGCAAATAAATCATTTACAAAAAAAAAAAAAAGTTATGTGTGCGAATTCAAATGCGTATACTTCTTTGGGGTGGTTGTAATAAACGTATAACAGTATTCATTGGTTTTCTGATGGCTTATATTAAAAAAAAAAATAAGAAAAATCTTAACCTCTATTCCGAGGGCAACAGTGTTTTCTAATACCTACTCCAAGCTATTATAGAAATAAGAAGTAAACGTTACTGAGAAGCTAATTTCATGGTTTTAACTTTACAATGCGCCTAAAGAAGTATAACTTCAAAAATATTGATTTAGGCCATGTGGGAACTTAATTAAAATTTCAATTAGATTTTATTTGAGATTAAGTTGTGAAGTTTCCATATATATATATATATATATATTCACCTCATTAGTGTCAAATATTAAACTTGGGATATAATTCAATCCGATTTAAATCCAATTCCACACATTTCATAAGTGAATAAAATACTCACTCGTGGTCCAGTCGGACCAGGGAGACCCTTTTCACCCTTCATTCCAATTTTTCCAGCTTGTCCAGCTGAACCAATGTCACCTTTTTCACCATCTAAACCACGTAAGCCTGGCTCGCCAGTTTCGCCCTTTTCAGAAATAATGGTAACATTACCCCTTTCAGCATACCCATATTCTGATTGAACTGGTGTCCCTTTTTCTCCCTTTACACCTTTCATTCCAGGAAGAGGCATAGGAATACACATTTCACCCTTGTCTCCCTTGACACCACTTGGGCCTGTTAAGCCCTGAATTCCATAATTTCCATCCAAGCCACGATTGCCTTTCGGACCGTTCTGTCCTGTTTTTCCGGGTAGGCCAGAACTGCCCTCAAAACCTGGTTCACCTCTATCACCTTTGGCGAAATCTCCAATTTCTCTTGCTGGTTCTCCTTTGTCACCAATTAAACCAATAGAACCCGGGTAACCTCTAGGACCATCTATTCCTGGAGCCCCATTTTTTCCTTTTAGACCTTGTGTTCCATTGCAACCGTCTTTCCCATGGAAGCCTGCTTCTCCGGGCATACCCACAGGTCCTTGCAAACCCACTATTCCATTAACACCAGACAATCCTCGAAAGCCACGATCACCTTTAAAACCTCGAGGGCCCATTGGACCTGGGTCTCCCTTTTGTCCTTTTTCCCCTGATGGTCCTTCCATTCCTGAAAAGCCCTCATTTCCTTTTAGTCCAATATTTCCTTTCGGACCTGGGAACCCATGATTTCCCTTCTCAGCAAAGCATTTTGGTATACAACTTACATTTCCTTTACATTTTTCTTTTTGTTTCGTTTGAAAGCTTGTGCCATTGGTGGCTATGGCAAATCTATTAGGTAAACGAGACGGAGTCTCGGCTGTATTTGAAGAATCATATCTGTCTGCAACGTTTGATGGTGGACGGTATTGCTGAAAGATTTATTAGACAGGTTTTATTTTTGAATTTTGGTATGTACTCTAATTATGATAGTTACTGCTTGTGCTCCAATAAGAGTTCCGAAAAGAATTGCTGCGAATGCAAACCTGAAAATTGAATTTAAAATTAAGCATTTGTAAATATTTGATTTTAAGCATGATTGTTTAATCAATTCCTATTTATAATGAAATCTTAACAAATATTATTAAACGTAACTCGAATCTGCTAGGAGGTTTTTCGTTTATGAAAAATATTTATATTTAGGTAGTAGGTAGGTATAGGTACCTACATACATACAGGCGCGGATCCAGGAATTCAGTTTGGGGGGGGGGGGTCATGATCCTTACAGGCAGTCAACCGGGAAAAAATTTATAGAAAATACATACATACAGGTACCTAAAAATGAACATGCTGTACCTACATACTTCGAATACACTCAATAAAAAATGCAAATATTTATAAACAGTTAACCAACAAACGACGATTTATTCTATACATAAAGTGCATATATGTGTATGTATGTTTGTATATAAAAACATATCTTTTTAATTTGTTTACAATTCATATAGTAAAATCAAGTCTTTTTTTGATTTTTCTAGGCAAATCTTGTAATTATTTCATCTACATTATCGATATCTACATATATCTCGATGAACATTCATTAAAGCAAGGCAGATTTTTTCACTTTTCCAACGAACTTTATTTTTATGTTGACCCCATGACGTACGAAACATTCTCATCTTCATATGGCTAATCTGTGGTATTAAGGCTGAGCCATAATAGACTTTACTCAATGTAAGCGAATGTCAAACATTTGCTTACGTTAAGAACAATTTCAATGGCTCTTGCTTAAGTTCGCGAAAGTTGTATCGAAACTGAGCAGAACGGCTATTATGGTTAACAATATATAAGAGTGTGTATTCGCTTGGTTGCTTACGTTGACACGTTGAGTTAAGTTGAGTTAAGTCTCTTATGGTTCGGCCTTTACTGCTTCTTCACTGAATTCTGATTTGAAATCGAGAAACGAATGGTTTCAGAAGAGAGACGCTTTAAGACGTCCAACGGAAAACGAAATAACTCTAGGCGTGTTTTCGGGGCTAATCTGAAACACGGAGAAAAACTGTCTTACCGACGTGAATTACATACATAAATGTACTAGTAATCGATAGCCTGTATGGAAGCTCCATATTTATTCTGTAATGGCATCGATAATTTTCAAGCAAATCTCTTCGGCCGGCCTTGCAAAAAAACACGCCTACTGTGCTACTGTTTAGTGTTTGGTAACTATTTAGTAATTTTTTTTACTAATTTTCACAAACTAAATATTAAGAAGTTCAGAATTTCTGCTACACAAATGTCTGCCAATTTTGTTTGATAGCTCATTTCATTTTAAATTTGATTTGACCCTTTATATCATTATTTGTTTCTATGACTCACTCTGCGCGACTCATATTGACATTTATTTGTTTTATCTCACTCCACCTCATGATGAAAAAGAGATAGTCTAGTGAGGCAGGATTTTTTCAAAAAAAAATCAAAAAAATCCTGCCTCACTTTCTCATATAGTGAGCTGGAGTGAGATAAAAGAAAGAGATGTCAAAATGAGTCGCGCGGAGTGAGTCCAATGTGAACACCGTCTTTTGTTTCCTCTCTCTGTTTTTTCATACATAGTATATCGAGTTTTGACATTTTAATACAAAAGCTTTTAAAATGGATTTCAATTGGGTGGGTTCTTAAGGTTGGCACGTAATTACCAATCTTATTTCCTGTAATTTTGGTTGAAATTACCTCATTTCGAATTGTGAATTTGTATGGGAAATGAAATGAGGTAATTTGCAATCGAATTTGGAAGTTTTCAACGAAATAACCTCATTTGCACGTGTAATATATTAAAACAACTGTTAAAACACCAAGCTGTTTCGATTTCGATTTTTATTTGAAATTTGGTTACAGGTTTATCTGATATGAAAATGCACTCAATATTTGAACAGTAAACAACTTGACAATTGTTGTATACTTTAATGCAGATGCAAGAAAGATATAAACGATAAACAACAGATTTGACAGATGTCACCAAAACAATATGTCTGCCAAAATCTACCCCCTCCAATCGAAAAAGGACACAGAGAAAACTCAAGCATTCGGATTTGGGCCCCTGGGCCAACTGAGGAGCAATAAGCTATTTAAGATCAAGGTACATAATTAGGCGTGTTTTTTTGCAAGTCCATATGGATTTGTCGAAAAAAACGACATCGGGACTTAGGATCTTCTTACTTACAGTACGTAAGTCCTGATAATTATCTGGACTTAGCTAAGTCTATATGGATTTAAGTTGTTGTTGTATTTACGTGTAAAACTATTAGTCCCGATGTCGTTTTTTCGACAAATCCATATGGACTTGCAAAAAAAACACGGCTAATATTAAAGGTAATATCATTAGCGTTTTTGTTTTTGTTCAGTTCTGCGCATCTGAGAAAATGGCGGATCCAGTGTCTCTTTACTTGTCAAAATGCTAATATTTGTTGTTGTTTCTAGTAATGCCATGTGCAATTTTCGTGGACACTCGAGGCGCCATGTTTAATTTCAGACTGACAACCTGCGCAATATGTTACGTTAGATTTGTGTACTGTGATTTAAGATAACCCCTTGGAAGGTCTCAACATGGAATTACCCTAAGCAGCAGTGAAGCTGAATGATATAAAAAAAACCGTCAGACCCATGCACTTTATGCGTAATTTTTTAGAAAGTAACTAAAGTAATGGTAATATATAACAGCTTTGTTTATAAAGGTACAGTTTATGCGGTCCGCATCAGGTTCAGGCCACTCGCTCAAATCGAATTCGCCCTTAAAATAGCTTCAATATATTTATATAGGGTCAGATATAGGTAAATATAATGCATCAATAAATATTAAAAAAAAAAAAAATATGTTAGAAAATAATGAACAAAATTACAGTTAGTTCTATAGCTATGCTGGATATATACGATTGACAAATTGGCAGCATTTCTGTCCAAAAACTGGCAAAAGAATGAATTTGTTAGGCTTTCACTGACCCCAATTAATTTCCGAATACACTATACTATAATTATACAAAACTCTAAGGATTCAAATAAGGATTTATTTGAGTGGAATACAATTATCGGGATAATTGCGATTTCGGATTGAAAACTTGGTACGTACTTTCAGATGACGATGGACGTAACAACATTTTTCACAAGAAAATTATAAAATAATCTTAAAGAAAAAAAAAACGGCTTTTTCGCAGTTTAAGATTGGAATATTATGTACAATGTAGGTATCTAATGGCTTGTAATTAAAGATTGCTAATTTGATCTTTGTTCGTGTATAAAGTCAGTTAAGTCTGTGCAATTAGAAAACATTGTACTAGAAAAGCACATTAAACTCTGTTCACTTTTTTGTTTTTTTTTTTGGTTGAAATTTTTAGAATAAAGAACACTTTTAAAATTATATTTAATTAATGTTATTTAAAGCTTACCAGTTTGAATGGGGACTCATTGCCCCAACTTGGTTTTATAAAACACTTGCTGTGAGCGCTGCTCTTGTTTGTATTCCGTTATTTTTATATATTTAATAAACGATTAATAAATATCACTATGTAATCAGTAGTTTTTTTTTGTAATTAAGACTTTTTTACGGTAGTTGCATTGGTTGCAACAGTTTTTTATGAGATTAAAATTCAAACATCAACCCACACACCATAATAATTTTTTTTATTTTAATCGAAAGAAAGAAACGAAAGTTTTTTATTCAACATCCGAACGGCCATCCATCTTTTAAAGGCGAGAATATACTAATTTCGTCTTAATCGCAAATAGTTTGCAGAAGATGAAAACTTCACATACTCATTTTGAGGTGGCATAAGGTCATGTGCATGGTGATAAAGCTTCTGAGTTTCAGATTGCCAAAATTTATTGTGATGCCTAAAAATCAAATGTAGAATGTAGTATGGAAATTACTTATTGCCTAATGTTGAATGATAAGAGGAAATATATTGGTACCTACATAGTTGAATTAAGTTTTTTTTTATTTTGCCACAGATATATATGTACATTTATATGTATGTATAGGCGGAATGGAATTAAGTATTTACTTAAAGAAAAAAACCATTAAATATCCTTGTTCAGAGACCAGCTTTTTCGAAAAAGTAATTTTTAGCTTAATCTTTTTTTGTGGGACAATCTTTTAACAAACACTTTTCGATCCAGGCATCACTGATAGCTTCAATTAATTTGACATTTGGTATTTCGCACTGTTCTACTCTTTTTTGATTCCAATCGAATATAAAACATCGACTTCCCGTATTGACGCAGATGCTGCAAAATGTCGCCATTTAACAAAATGGCTTCTTCAAGAATTTATTTAGAGGATATATTTATATAATATGGAGTGCTAGTTTTTATTCCAAATGTAAAGCTTTCATAGGGGTTGCTACTCAAGTAAGTTCAAATGTACTCAATTTCGCACTTTTTTTATTTCGTTGGTCATTTTCTCTTTGATTTGGAATTGTAATAAATAACTAAATGATTAACAAGTAAAAGAGTGAATGTAAAATTTAATTAGTTTTCCGAGAATCATGAGAAGTTTTCTGTGTAGACCAATGAACATTTCAAAAGTGCATTTTTTTCTCGATTTTTTTGAGTTCAAAGTCTTTGCCATGTCACTCCAAATCCTGCTCTTCAGCTTTGATTTCGTATAATTTTTATGATTGGTATCATAGGTCGTAGGACGCTTTGGTCTCTTACCAATTCAATTAATTTTTTCTTCGTTCATATTTATACAGTGGCGGTCAAATAATAGTATCTAGTGCAGATAAAAGAATTGGGTTATTCTTGTTATTGCGTTGAAGTTAGTAAAAAAGATAGTTAAAAAAACTTAATACTACTTTCACATAACAGCATTTTTTTAACGATCACGTAGAAATTTTTTCCCAAGAACCAATTGAGAGGCAAAAATTTGACTAATTCACTGATAAATTGTGCTAGTGTTATCTAAAAGATATTTTAAAATCAAACCTATTTTTTGTGTGGGATCAAAAGAATCAAATTCGCAGATACCTTTATCTTAAGTGGCCTGCGAAAAATTCAGATTTATGGGGTTTTCCGTTGGTAAATTCAGATTTCAATTAAAATTGATTTTTTTCGTGGCGAAGGGAACACGATTTTAAATTGTCATTGTATTCGTGTAGCTTCAAAATAAATTTATTTTGCCCAATGGAAAGCAAAGATAGTCAAAATCGGCTGTTTGACAGATCCAAATAAAAAATAAATTGATTTATTTTACCAATGGCAAACCCCATTATATTCTATCAGACCCAGACCAGTCTAAAACAGTTGTCTATGGTATAAATAAAAACAGGTATCTTCAAAACAGAATTTCATCCTCTTAGAAATAAGCTAGAACAATAAAATATTAGCGGTTTTTTATTTTTATTTATAGATGATCCATATAGATTATCAAAACATATCCTCCTCTCTATCGGGATCACGTTTCGCATGAACCAAAAGTTAAGTTTTTACTCTTGTTTTTCAGCTTTGCAAATCGTTAGGAAGTGTTAACTCCAGTGTAAAGAAAAAAGACAACGAATATATTAATATATTATTAAAAATAAACAAACGTAAGGAAAAAAGAAATAGATGTAAAGGGTGATTTTTAAGCTGGTTTGGGTTTGGCAACACTGGTTTTGACAGCTGACGTGTGTTTAGTACCTTGTGTCACTGTCAAACAGCTTCAGTTTGGTTTGCAATTTAACCATGGATCGTCTTACAAATGAACAACGCTTGCAAATTATTGAATTTTACTATCAAAATTCGTGCTCGGTTCGAAATGTTCATCGCGCGCTGCTTGTGTTCAGCGATGAGGCTCATTTTTGGTTGAATGGGTACGTAAATAAGCAAAATTGCCGCATTTGGTGTGAAGATCAGCCAGAAGCATTGCAACAGCTACCAATGCATCCCGAAAAAGCCACTGTTTGGTGCGGTTTATGGGCCGGCGGCATTATTGGGCCTATTTCTTCAAAGATGATGCGAATCGCAGCGTTACTGTCAATGGTGAACGCTACCGAGCGATGATAACAAACTTTTTTTTGCCCGAAATGGAAGTTCTTGATTTGCATGATATGTGGTTTCAACAAGACGGTGCCACATGCCACACAGCACGCGAAACAATGGCGCAATTGCGAGGCGAGTTTGGTGAACAATTAATTTCACGTTTCGGGCCGGTCAATTGGCCGCCTAGATCGTGCGATTTGACACCATTAGATTATTTTTTGTGGGGGTATGTCAAGGCTAATGTCTATAGGGACAAGCCCGCTTCGATTGACGCACTGGAAGCCAACATCCATGCATTCATTCGTGAGATACCGGCCGATATGTGTGAAAGAGTATGCCAAAATTGGACTCAGCGGATGGGCTACCTGAGACGCAGCCGCGGTCAACATTTGCATGAAATTATCTTTAAACATTAAATTGCAAGGTTCAAACTATCGATTCAAATAAATATTTCATTAATTTTTTTGAATTTTTTGTGTTTTTTTTTTTTAAAAAGTTCTAAACCTCTTAAAAAATCACCCATTATAAATACAACACAGTTGTCACTAAGATCCTTATTGTTTTTTTTTTTTCATGACATGATCTAGGTATATGGATCATCGGCTATAATAAAATGCGGCTATTTTTGACATGAAATAAAAGTGTTTAGGAAATTCTATTAAATAGGGGTGATGCAGCCTTTATCGACAAAACTTTTCCCTACTTGCGCTTGCACTGTTCAATAAAGTATGTACCAAAAAGAGGAAACCTATGTTTGTGAAAAATCATTACAAAAATTCTACTGTACGGACGATTGGATTGGTTTTTATTTTTTTAATATTATTTTTATTAATTTTGTTTGTGTCATTTTGGTGCTTTTAAATAAAGTCCAATATTTAAGAACAAAAAAACTCATGTTTTATTGATTTATTGAAAGAATTCAAGCTCTCCCAAGCCGGCCGGCACGAAACAGTCTTAGCAACTATTTTACTATGGTGTATGAGTCAAAGTGACATTTCAATACGTAAACCTAACATACTTATATGAAGGCTTTATAATACAAATTCTATATACTACTGAAATACATCAGCCAAGTAGAAGACTTAGCACTATTTAATTGGACTTGTTGATACATACTTATATTTATTTGTATGTTACGCACTATTCAACCCCCAAACGCATTTAGCTTATAATGCCTAAATTCAGTGTTGTATAAGTTTATTAAATAACGTTTTCGCGTTTAAAGGCATTATAAGGAGTGTAACCCTATGCACTCGCTATAATGCGTTTATAAATAAGGCTGATACGTACATGTTTCACAGGGAAAACTGTTTTTCGATCACTGTGTCACCCTGCATTTTTGTAAAACACGCGCCAGGTGTTGTTGTATCGCGATATCTGACCAAAAATGCTTTTGACTGTTAGTTTAATTTATATCTGTATTGAAACTAATTTTTTTTATTTTCGACTTTTTCGTTCTTTTTTAAAATTTAAATTTAATATTTATTTTGAAAAACGGGTCAATTAGTAAAAACATACTTAAAATCAGGCGGCATTGAGGTCAACACTATTTAATCGTTCTTCTTTTTTTTTTTTAATTTATCTCTAACGTTCCATTTTTTTATATACCAACATACTTATATACGCTTATATTTTGTATTACTTACTGGCCACAATCTTATTTATTTCTTCTTTTTTTTATGACTGCTAAAAATTATCAGCTTCCATTGATAGATGATTTGTGAACATGCCTTAGAAAGTACTGGTATGCGTATCATCTAGTTTATTTTATTATAATTTTGGCTGAAAGATGATAAGAAACATTGTTACTCTAAGCATCATCTTGACCTTTGTTTTTTTTTTTTAAAGCTACATATATGTACTAATATCTACACAATATTTCATCAATAATATTTAAATTATTGAGTGATATTTTAAATCATAAGAAAAATGGCGCGTGACTGTATTTTTATTAATGCAAATGAAATCTAATTATAGATTATTACCAAAACCAAAAAGTTTCCACTACCTTAAATCTGTGAAATCAGTAATTATTTTGATGCAAAAATAAAGCTGATGCGTTTTCTTAAAATTTTAGTGATAAAAAAAAATTAATTCGTGGCCGCACTACGCCATAAAGTGACGTTTAATTTTTTTAATAAAACATTGGTAATGTAGGTACATAGTTCAACCATTAAATTACTAAAAGTCATTTTATGTGAATAGTTGGGCCACAATGAAATGTTTGTGTTAGCAAGAATTAAGAACTAGGTCATAAGCTTAACTTTGGCATCAAAAAATAATCAATGATTGTTTATTGTAAACGTCGTCTCAAAACGAACGATTAAAAATCGTAGTTATAACTGGTGGCGTCATAGGCGCCAGATATATGACCATTTAAACTCATGTATTAAAAATATTAAATGTTATGACTTACCAAGAACCCTAGGTAGAACAACATCACTTCTTCTTTGTGCTAGAAAATAGATCATGCCAACGCTGGATTTAAAGCGCATTTACGTCCAGTTTTTCAGTGTGAGATTAAAGTTAAATCCGATTTAACCCATCGAATTTAGTGAGTTAACTCAGGATTGACTGAACAAAGAGTTTGTTTAGTCATTCCCCATCCATTCTTCACCGAAAAACTGCTCCCTCAGTTCATTGTGGGTTAATATACTTCTCGAATTAGCTAACTCTGGTTTAACTCACCACTGAAAAACTGGGCCTTAGTGTGTTTGATATCTCTAAGCAGATTGCTTAGATTGCGGCTCCGTAATATTTGTCATAAAACTGTCAGCTGTCAACAAGCACGCAAGCCGCTTGGAGTATATTCCAATGACTTCTGGTGGGTCTATGGGTTAGTCCACTTTCACACGAAGAAACAAGTTGCCGGAGATTTTTTGACGATTTATATTAATTTCTTCTAAAATCTCTTGGACCTTTAAAAGGTTCACATTGAACGACGTGTCGCTCGACCCTCGACCCGAGTCGTTTTGCTAGCATTCACATTCAACGACTGTTTTACCGACATCTTTTTCAAGATAATTTTCAAAGAGAGAACATGTTGCGAATTTTATTATTTTCACCAATTCTAATGAATCAATTCTAGTTTTTCCGCTGTCTTTTTGTTGTTTACTTCGAATGCAAACCATTTTCTTTAAATCTTACATACAAAATATATAAAAATATGTAATATTGAAATCATCGGTCGTTCGAGGTGCGACTGGAGTTCATATTTACTACAGCGGTCGTCCGACAAAGAAAATTATTAAAAAATTGAACTACACAGTAAGCCGATCAACGGTCGTTCGACTGGTGTTCACATTACAAAAATCTGACATAACCGACACGTGTTGATTAACATGTCGTTGAATGTGAACCCCCCTAAGAAAAGGGGACTTTATGTCCACTTTTATATAAAAGCTGCTATGAAGCCGGAAATCTTAAAGTCACTTCCCTAACTATTTTATGTAGAATACGTACTCTCACAACAAGAAAACAAAACTCTTTTAAATAATCTTGCTCCTGGCACGCAAGTTTACCTTCCTTCAATTCCTGAAATAAGTCTTCATTCAAAAAAAAAACCTGCAGTCGTGTTCTTTAAAAAAAAAAATGTTTAACCTTGGTTTTCTAATCTTTTTGACATGATAAAGAATAAGTATCAAATACATACAATAATTTCTTAATGTTGCTAATATTAAAAATAGCTCTTATCTTAATTTTCGGATGACCCTTCAGACACTAGTGCTATACATAATTTAATTTGAAAAATAAACATACATAATAAGGTAGAAACAGTGCCGTTCCATTGGTTGACGAACAAGCAGATGAAGTTTTCAATAGAAAGTACCTACATTATACACAAACATATGTAAGTATGATTGAAAGTAAGCTTAAAGCTTAAACTTAAAGTCTTTTGTCTTGATTTAAGGTCGTGTGTAAATTGGATTAAAATTTTGATTACATTTATCTAAGATTAAATTTTGACGTTTCCACGCATAGATCTACCTCATAAGTGTCAAAAATCATACAATTTAAATAAAACGACCCATCTAATCAGGCACTATCGCCATTTTAATCCCATTCACAAACGGCCTAAAAAGTCTGCCGCAAGCTTGTTAGCTTTTTAACTATAATGCTGGTTTTTGTTTTTTTGCTAATGCTGAATTTACACGACTGGCAAATTGGCAGTTTTTTATTAGTATACTGCCAAAAGAATGAATTTATCCATTCTTCGGCCAGTTTTTTGAAAGTTTACTGCCAGAAAAAAAATAAACACAAAAATATCACAGAAAGCCATGCCATGAAAGAAACAACAAATTACAAACACAAAAACCTCAAATGGCGCTTTTCCGCAATTGCAATTGCAATTAAGTATTAAGTTCAGTTTAACTTATATGAACTTTTTGACAAAAATACTGTTGTATTGTCAGAATTTTGCTGAGATTAATATCCTATTGAGTATTAACACAAATGTCAAACAAGTGGGAAAAAATCATGTAAAACAGTGTTGAAAAAAAATATGACAGCTCATCACACAAGATGTGACAGTGCATTCTGCACCATTTCCATTCTATCCCATTTCAGTGTTTGAGGTTATGGTTTAATTGATTTGTATGGATGCAGGTGTGGAAGCAAAATCCAAAAATCATTTTCTACACACAAATTTGGCAGTCGTATGTACCTTATTCTGCCACACTTTTTTTTACAGGTGTGTTAATACTCAATTGGATAATGTGGAAGGATTTTTATCCGTTCGCAGTTTTTATAAAAAACGAGAAAACAACAAAATCCAATCCCTTGGGTGTACTGTTCTGTAGCGCTACCTCTAAATCATAATTTGGCATACCAGCAGTTGAATAAAATTATTCGTCCACTTGCAAAGTGTTTGTTCACCACTTAAGGTAACTTCTCACTTTCTCAGAGAACACTCTCTGATTTTTGGCATACACGACTCCTTTAACAACAAAACAAACCGTTGGTTTTGAGATACCGTGTAAATCAGCAACACAATGGTATTTAGCAACCTTACCTAGCCAATGTATCGCTATCAAAAGTTACTGTTGGCTGAGAGAGCATGATTACGATTAATTTCGTATTGCTCCTCACAAGTTGAAAGTTTATCAGAAACTTTTGATTAAGCGAATGACAAATTAAAATGCCAGAAATGATACGCTCTGTAAAAACTCGCGGTTGTCGTGACTGAAAATTCCCTTGGTCTTCAGTTTCATCACTATCCGAGTACATTTTTAAAAATTTATTTATTAAATCCTTAACGTGACTTTTCACAGTCGATACCTCAAACAAACAGATCTACTTGACAGCCCAATTGACAATTAAAGGGAGAAATGTATAGTGGTATAGTGGTTTTAGGTAACAAACAGCGTGGTTCGTCTTAGGCCAAGTACCTTTTATAAATTCAAATTGAATGATGTTTTTGGTTAATTCATAACAATATACGGTCTCGATTCGGATGCTAGTATCAGCTCGTGGCCAGATATAATTTTGTTCTTGTGTTTTATTTTTTAATAAAAATGAAAAATAAAATGTTTTATTTAATTTGCTTTTATTTGTAGATTGAAAATATTTTTTTTCATAAACTATTCATGGAAACATAATGATTTAAAAATAATATTAAAATAAAAATAAATTTATATCACTATTTAGACTTGCTGATATTTTAAAAAATTTTATCATTCAATAAGTTATTCTTAAGTATTTATAACAATCTAAAACTAATTTTATATTTTCTAACAAACGAACAGAAGAAAAATTATGTATTATTACTTGCACATTCCACTATTAAAAAATAATATGAACTCATATATGTCTGTTTTTAATTTCAGACAGTTTTTATTTTACTAGAAATATTTTGGAAACGTTTTCTTTTACTTTTGACGTATGTATATCGATTTCTTAATACCTTTCTCTAACTGTTTCTGAATTTAGTATCTGCTCTTCCGGATACAAAAATGTAGCTTACCATAGCAAAACTGTAGCCCATCCATAGATTTTCCCATCCGTCTGGACAGAACTTAATCTCTTGCGATTGAGTATGTATGGCAATTACCTCAGCTGAACTTCTGCATCTCGTTGTTTTGTATTGGCATCTGTGGAATGGCAGCTGATGTTGAAAGCCAAAAACTGCGATCATTACCTGAAGCATAGTTGCAAACGTTATTTTGACCCCAAGTCATCACTGGCTGTGTTGAAAAGCGACGAATACATGATCCTGGTGATCCAAGGTCCTGGTTATGTGCATAATTTTTACCATCGACGGCGTTTGCGAGCAAAGCAAGGGTTCGGTACTTTAGATAGTTTTCAAATGTCGAGCTAAGAAGAAGTTTCGAAAAAGTGTGTAGGTACTCTGTCGTATCTCCCTAGGCCATAAACATATCTAGTTATATTGTTAAATGAAACATTGAGTCTTCGTCTACTCACAGAGTCACAATTTGAATAAATTTCGCACCCATATATTAATGTAGGTATAACCAGCGTCTTCGCCAATAGCATACGCACTCGTAAAGGTGTAAAAGATTGTGTTGCCCATAAAGTTCGATAAAACCACATACGTTTTACCGACAACCAAGTTAATATGATTTTCCCATGTAAGGGTGCGGTTAAAGATTATCCCAAGATTTTTTGCACTTTCAACATACTTGACTGGGGTGTTATGCAGCATTACAGAAGGGAAATACGAAAGGTCAACATTTTTTTTTGGAGATCACAATAGACATTGACTTTTAAGGATTTAATTAAAGACCATTTCGCTGAGACCAACTTGCAATCTCTTCGAGATCTTCATTTGATACAGCATACTCCATTTTCAATAAGACCTAGCGGGCAGCTCAAATACGATACGATACGATAGGTTGGAAGAAGATTGGATAGGTCATTGTTCAACTGAACAGCCTGCATTCTACCTTTAAGGTAGGAAGATTTGGACGTCATCGGCATACATATGGACTGAGCAGTGTCTTACAATGGATGGCAATTCATTTACATAGAGTGAGAACAGAAGGGGGCCCAGGATTGATCCCTGCGGAACCCCACGATAGGTTGGAAGAAGATTGGATAGGTCATTGTTCAACTGAACAGCTTGCATTCTACCTTTAAGGTAGGAAGATAAAAGTTTAACAGCACAATTCGAAAAGTTGAAGTACCGTTGAAGTTTACTACATAAGATGGAGTGGTCTACCATTTTGAATGCCTTAGAAAAATCTAACAAAACAAGAAGGCTTATGTTATCTTTATCAATAGCTTGTCGTATGTGTTCGCTTACTTTCAAAATAGCTGTGATACAGCTGTGGCCTTTCCGAAAACCAGATTGCTTGGACGTTAATAAATTTGAAGAATGGAGATAAAATGTCATTTGATTTTGTAGGATTCTTTCGAAGGCTTTAGATAAGTATGGTACTATTGCAATTGGCCTAAATTCATCATCTTTAGATCTTTTTGGCACTCGAATTATCTTGGCCAATTTCCATTGCACTGGATATATTCCATGTTGTAATAATGGTATTGAAAATATAAGTGATGTAGGGTAGAAGGATTGGTAAAAGTATTTTTAAAAACAACGGGTGCATCTCATCGAGGCCAACCGCGTTTGACTTGATCGATAGTAGGTTTTCAACCACTTCAGCGCTATTCACACAGATCTAAAGGAAAAACTTGTGTTGTGACTTATGCTTGGTACAGCCTCAGTTAAGTTTGCAGTATGTAATGGAGATACTGGAAGAGAAACAAATCTCCTGTTGAGCTCATTAATGTTCACTTTGTCTAAAAAGCAGCTTTTCCCTTTGGCGAAGATTTGTCTACAGTTCACGTCCGCTCAACTCAGTAAGCAAACGATTGGTGTACATTTGACGTTTAGCAGTTCGTATTGCCATTACGACTTGATTTCGAAGTAGACGGTACGTGCATAGTTGTGCCTCTAAACGAAAACATTTCCAACGATCATATTTATGCTTGGTCGCGTTTAACCATGAGCGAACGTATCTGAGGCGAAAACCAAGGTTTCGTTTAGGATATACGATTTTTGGTCAGTAATGGAACATGTTTATCAAAAAGGGTCAGAATTTTTTCGTTTAAGAAATGAATTTGTTCAGTAGGTGAAGGTAAATAATAAATTGATTCCCAAAACATAAGTTGGTAACATCTTCTTCCAATCGAGCATGATCATAATGCCTTTAAAATTTCTATATACAATTGTTTGAGATTCTGACATTACTTGATAATCGAATGTCATGTATATCAGGTCATGTTTGGAAAAGCCAGCAGCTGAAAGTTTATCGTAAAGTTTTACCTTGTCCAAATTGCTTATCCAGAATAAGTCTAATAAAGTTGGAAGATGATGAGAAAAATGTGTTGCGTTTGTGGTATTAACAGCATTTAAATTAAAGGCACTCATTGCATTGAAATCACCACACACAATTATATTGGGACAGAATAAAGTGATTTCCTCTAAAAGTGTTATGAATGTTGAAAAGTCAATTTTCCTATTTGGCCTGTACACACTACCTACTAGGAGCTTAGCCTCTACGCCCAAAATCTCAACAAAAACATATTCAATGGCACAGCGCTATCGATTTTTGGCATCAAACTTTGTGCATTGAGATGGCAAACCTTATTTTTGGCGACTAAAGACTCTAATCATACAACGCAATACCCCATTTACATCCATGTCGTTAATCAGAAGTCAATAAAACGAACAAGAACTATGCCTCTAAGTAGTTGACGATACAAAAACATCAAGAAAAATAAAAGCTAAGAAAAACAGAAAGTAAGAGAAAAATTCTATTCCAATTTAAAATATAATTATAAATATAAGTAGAACAATTAACTTGTATTATTATTATTAAAATGTACCCATGCTTATATTTTTTTTTTTTTTTTTTTTTAAACAGAGAAAAACAACTCAGCAATAAATGTAAATAATAAAGCAAGGTATTGCAATAATAATTAAATTGTATTTTCATATGGAAATCTGGCAACTCCTTCTAATTTTTCAATAGAGTCAATTAATACAGCAGAATCGTTTTGTTTTAGCTTTAAATAAACACTGTACTGTACTGTACTGTACTGTACTGTACTGTATGCACTGATAACAATCGTTTATGTTTCTTCAGTGTCAGAGCTTGTTGTAACAGGATTCTATTTTGCGGTGATAAGCTTTCCCGTAAAAGGCAAAGTTGTCTATTGTTTGCTTTGCGAAGCGCCGCAATAGATGTTAGTAAAAAGTTTCTGTTTATTTTATTAGGGAAATGTGAATGTATGTAGGTAGAGTTATCAGTTTTTTGTTCTAATTAAAAGAGATTTGTAATATATCGTCGGTATCCTGCAAAAACATCTCAAGTCACATTTTTGTGTTTCTGAGTTATTGAAGATTTAAAGTTTATGGCGGCTGGAAAAATCACTAAGCAGTTTCGATTTGAAAATTGTAATTAAAATCTGATAGTAAAAGTATTTATAAATAAGATGAAACCAAAAAATTTAACTCAATTCAATTTATTCAACTTTTTTTTATACAAAAATTAAATGAATCTTGGACATAGGTCTTTTTTGCATTAAAAAAAAGGTTTAAAGGGACATGGGTTTTTTATGAACATTTTTTTTGTTTTTTTTTTTATGTATTAATCTTGGTCTGATTCCGAATCCTCATTTATACCATTGGTGAAACTCTTCCGGTATGGCTCCTGACTTGCAAAGACTAAGTAAATCTTTTTTCTTTTCCACACTTATAGGAAGGCTGCTGTTATAGACTCTTTTGATGGTAACTTCTTTTAAATTAATTGGACGACCTTTACCAAAAACACGTATCTCTTTATAAGTTTCAGTGTGGTCATATTTGTATTCCATCACACCAGGTTTTATCTTTTGGTACCTAAAAGATTTTACTTTTAACCAGTTAACCTTGTCTCCATTTTCGTCCAAATTTTTGTTTTTTATAATATCCGACAGTTGTGACAAGTCCAGAAAGTCAGTGTATCGCATTTGGGTTATATTATACGGATTTCCTTTGCTCTTAAGTCTTTTGGAACGTGCGAGTCTAAATATAGTCAGCCAGTCCTGGATCGTATAGACTGGAAAATTCTTTTTTTGCCTCTCGATTGCGCTGTGCATGCTATCAACTTCCATGTAGCTGTGTCCACTTTCTAGAAATTTGTGTTCAATTATATCTAAATTTAAAGTTTGAACCAAATAGAGAAATAATATTGAAATATTTTTATTTCTATTTTGGCCACTGCACGTATCAGAAAAAAAAGACACTTCTTTTATTTTTGGTGATAGTTGATGCAAATACTTATACAAGCACGAACCAATTTCATTGCTTCCTCTTTTGCCATCAGTTTCTGTCCAAAAATAGCAAAAAGCATCGTTAGGTGGAGCGGCGTTGTAAATAGTTAAGTTATATGCACATAGTTTTCGGCTGTAATACATTGGACTTACATCGCTTGAAGGAATTTGCAACACCGATTGCAAGTCGAATGTGCATGCCATGAAATTAGGCTCCTTGATGGCCCTTTCTTTGTCCAAGGATTTTGCTTCTGAACATTCTTTTTTTCTCTTTAAATGGGCAATGTAATCAGCATTTTGGCTATCTTTGCCTTTTTCACATGCTTGGCATTGATCTTTCTTTGGACGAAAGAACGACAAATTGTAGCACTCACCGAAAACTTTCCTGTAGGTAGTCGATGAAGGTATCTTTGTTGACGTGTCACTCTTGTATTTTTCTAAGAATAAGGCATACATTTTTGATATACTCAGATTTGCATCTAAAAACATCCGATTAGAACTTTTGCGGCAGTAGTGAGACTCTACAGTTGGAAAGCTTTCGATGTGGTCCTTAATGCGTGTTAAATTTTCATCCGATATTTTATTTGCGGGTTTTTATCTGCCCCTTTCGTCTTCTTTACAAAAAACTCCGGTTGGCCCTTTATATTTAAACGCCGTTTTAATTGTGCTACTCGAAATACTTAGGGTCCCACAAAAAAAGTCGCGACAAACCCGTACATTGGAGTTTTCATTTTTCAAAAAGTACGATCTAGCTACACTACGGTTAACTTTTTTAATTGAAGATCTTACTCGGGGCCTTTGTATCTGCGAATCGACGACCGCCTTTAAAATGAAATCTTTTTGGCGTTGATATGGTAACTTCCAATTACATACTACATTTCACACTTTGATTGCTTGGGATTCTTACCTCGTATTAAATCAGCATGCTTTAAATTTCGTTTCCATAGTTCTGGACACGATTTTCTCCACCTTCTATTTTTCTTTTCAGTGATTGGTGTTTCTGCAGTAGATTCTTGAGGCGCCTCCAAAACCACGACATCTCCTTCACCATCATTATCGCTTGATTCGTTGTTGTTGTCAGGAATATAATCAAGGTCATCATCGTCGCCTGAAAAATCTTGATCAAGACTTGATTCATCCCATTCTTTTTCACTGTTTTCTTTACTACATCCAGGAATGGGTTCTTGAATATCTAAACATAAAATTCAAAATCGAATTTAAGCCTTACATACATCATGAAATGATTTTCAAAAGTCAGGAAGTACCATTTGATACCGTAGATTTTGTTTTTGAAGCTCTTGAAGTACTGGGTTTGTTAAAATTTATAATATCACAATTTTTATTGGAATGTTCTGAAAGTAATTAATCATTAAGTTAAAAAACGTTCTAGCTATTCTGAAACAAAATAATAACCTTTTTTTAACGCAAGCTGTAGAAGAACAGCACTTCGGCTTGAGAAATTCATTTTTCTTAAAGTAAAGTAAAAAAGCTCAACCTATTCACATGAACAACTTTCAATAATGATCATTTTTCTTAACGTAAATTCAAAGCAAAAGTATTTGGGAAATCGACTAATAAAAAAATTCAAGTAGGCCATGAAAAAGTTTTTTATTTGAATTTCAGAAATTGGGATTTTTGGAGAGAAAATTTGAAGTACCATGAGTGTATTTTATTTGAATTTCAGTACTTGGGCTTTTTTTGCAGAGAAAATGAAATAAAAGAGTTGTGCAAAAAGGACCCAAGTCCACTTGGGTCTTTCTTGCTCTACGCATTTGGATGTTTTGGACATAGAATGGATGGTTTTGATACAATAACTACATAATAATACTTTAAATAGAGATGGGATTTTTTTTCACGACATGGATTATGACTTTTGGGACATTTTTGCATTATTAACTCTATTTCACAAAAAAGTGGACTTGAGACGTTTTTGCAGGATACCGACGATATGTGAGTTGTAAACAAAATTGTTTCGATGGTTTAATAACATATTTATATAAAAAGGCTAGGCCTGAAGCTTTCAAATAAACCAAAGAGAAATTTACGAACACAAGGAATAACATCATATGGAGAAAATAGAGTGCAATTTTATTTCTTTTGCTTTGTACTATAAAATAAACATCCCATTGCTTCTCTTTCTCTCTTATTATTTAATGAACACATGAACAGACTTGTAAATTTTTTTGTAACAGAAAAGTTAGTCCGGAACATTCCAGTAAATAAAGAAACACTAATTATTATAGGACAATATATACATAATTGGCTGTGTTTTGTGATTATTTTTCAAATAGTATATGAGTATAAGTAACTAACTAGGTTATTTTAAGGTAAAACGATCTAAATACAATTTTAAACATTATCTTAATAAATCCAAGTTGTCTAAAACAGTGAAATTTCGTGCAAAAAAGTAAGCAAACATACTTTTTTCACATCTGCTATTGTCAAAGTGACATGCAGAGTTAGTATGATATCAAAAAGATAACATATCTATTTGGTGATTTGGTGATAGTATGATGGTAACTTTTTTAAAATTTTGAAAAGCCTCTTTTTAACCGAGCATCATACTTAAAATACTTTAACATCGTACAAAATCATCTAAAATTTTGAGGCATTGTTTTATTTTTTATAAAAATATGAACAAATGCATAAATAAATACGTACAATTTGTAAATTAACATAATCGTTGGACTTATGTTGATGTCTTAATACACACTCTGCATCTTGATACCCTCTGTCTCAGTGTTCCTGCCTTAAGTGTTTGCTGTTCAGGCTTAGTGAACTGTTGGTTTTCTTCGACAGTGACCAACCAGAAACTGGTCTGTGTCTCATAGTAGTGGCAGTGTCCTTTGGCGCCATTACACTCAATAAATGGCATCGCTCTGAAATCCTCAAGACAGGAACCAGGTGATGAAAGATCTTGTCCACCAACACAATTTCCGACGCCCGTGTGCTAAAGACATAATTTTAGAAAATACCTTGAAGACCAGTTACCCCGGGTAAACCGGGCCGACCTACTGAGCCTCCTTCTCCTTTGTATCCTCTTGTACCCAAGGAACCTGGAAAACCTGGGGCTCCCTCAATACCGGCATAGCCCATCTGGCCCTTGAGCCCAGGCCTACCTAGTACACCTGGCCTGCCTCGATTACCCTTATCGGCGAAACATTTGGGTCCGACTGTTGTGCAGTTCTTTGGGACTTGACCCGTTCGATAAACTATGGCTGTTTCGGTTATAGTATAAGTGTCATTCATGGGAAGTTTTGGTGGTTTTCTCAGCTTGCTGTTGCGTATAAATACTCTGTCACCTTTTTCTCTCCAAAATTGCTAAAATAAAAGAAAAAAAAACAAAATAAGCAGTAAATAGCTGAAAGCATGTTTAAATATGAATTACGGCATCAACTTCGAGAAGAACTCCAACTAAGATTACAGCAATAGCATATCTGAAATATTAAACAGTATTAATTAAAATCAAAAACAGTTCTTTATATTGCATAAATGATTACATGAAATTAAAAAGACAAATCTTAACTTAAAAATTCATAAATTATCAAAGATTCCTCATAACTGTTTTATATATATTAATCCAGGTAGATACACCTAATGTGATTTAAAAGAGCTCATTGATCACTTGACTTTCCTCTCATAAGGTCTTAAAGCCTTACTAGACCTATTTAAGTGATCTAAAACAACGCGTTTAGGATTCATCTTTATTGTTATAAAATTGTTAAAAGCCTGAAAGCGCCTAGTTATACGAGTATTCTAGTATTCTTAATAACAAAGCACTTTCAAACTAATGTGTATTTAAATTATTTCGTTTTGTGATTTTTTGGATAAAAAAAACACTTAGACTGATTTCATACAACTGAAAAAATGCCATCATTGATACGATAGTTTTGTCATTTATTGTCATAATCATGTTTTAATGACGAAAATTGTATGTAATGTGGCAGAAAATATGACGATTTATTAGGTGCGTTCGCGTACTAGTCCGTACTATAGATTTGGGAAGTAAACGAAACAGAGGTATTTTTAGCTCTGAAATCTGTCAATATTTTTGCGAAGTATATATGCGAAGTCGTTCATTCGTTTTTGACTACGTGCACGGAACCAAAACGGAGTAGTTTGCTTGAAGGGAATGATGAGTACATCGGGAGTACATGAGGAACATCGACAGCAAAAAAGAGAAAACGAAATGAATATGAAGCATAAAATATCTTACAAATTTTGGTCAGAATGGAAAACCAAATAAGATAATTTATTTATTTTTGGCTAGGGTAACCCTCAAAATATAATGAAAACATTTTGATAATTTTGCAAAATGGCTGCTGTTGATGTTGATCTTTAACTCTTCTATTAACATCTTAATAGCCGTGTTCGTTTGGAAGTGGCGAAGTACTCATGAGTAGATCAAAACGATAATCTAGTACTACCAACTATTCCTGCTCTCATGGCGAGTAGATGAGATTTGTAGGTAAAGTAATAATAATAAGTGCGTTCCATTGAAAATGTCTGGCAAAGTACTCGTGAGTGCTTTTCCACCTCCAAAGGAACACGGCTAATGAGATCTTGGTTATATTCACGCAGAGAAAAACTTCTTCTTAGAACTCAAATGCTGTTATGCAACTTCGACGTTTAGCAAGCAAACGATGAAAACATGTATGTATGAAAATGTCAAAGTAAAAACTTATAAGTTGTGTTAGATTACCATTTTTAAACAATCGAATTACATTACTACCCCATTATTTTTAAATTTGATCGGAAAAAAAAATTGCGGTTTTGTTAACAATTTGAGTGTAATTTAAAAAAAAAATTACTTTATGTAAATACATTTCCCAAGTTATCTTTTATTAAGATAGCTAATTTTCACATACCAGACACCACAATTTCAAATTAAAAGCAAAAGATACTAACAGCTAGGTGTTTTGACAGTCTTTACTCTACTTGTACACAGAAATTTATGTAGCACAAGTTTACGAGTTATCCAATGGAGGGAAAATTATTTCCTATCTCGATGCGCTCTCTGGTTGTAACTTTTTACATGCGATGTATAGGTAGATACTATATGGCAAGTTATGAATTCGTACAAAAAATCGAACTCGAGATTTTGATCAAACTTGACATTATGATGATAGCGAAGACGAAAAAAGTGGGTCTCGCAAAAACGTCCGTCTGTCTGTCTGTCTGTCTATCTGTCTGTTCGACTACAGCCTTAACGGATGGGGCGACTTTCTTTAAACTTGGTATACCTAGCATTTTTTGGACATTCCCCCCACCCATTTTGTTCTCTTTATTTTAGGACCAAAACTAACAGTAGCTGTCATACAAAATTTCTTGGTCAAAAACGAAAAACTTATTTTTCTTAAAATCAGCGCTACAGAATTTTTTGTTAAGAACTCAATAAATTTAAATAGTTATAAGTTGCCGTTTGATAAAAAAATGGTTCCGAAAAATGGTCATTAATGGTACCTCCCAAAGAACCATTCTTTTGATTTTCGCATTTCTCGAAAACTGTTCAACAGATTTTGATGAATTTTTTTATGAAGAAGAACTAATACATTTGAAATAAAATTGTGTATCAAAATTCTCAAAATTTTTTTTTGGATTTTTAAAAAAACAACTTAGTCGATTCTTACCTAAACTTAGTAGAAAGAAGTTTTTTAACTTTATATAGAAGATTTTTGATAGAAATTATTCTAATAATCAAAAATAACTTTACCTCCCATACGAATGTTTAAAAATTATTAAGAAAGGTATTTTTTTTTCTCAAAAATGACTCCTATACGATTTTGACAAAATTTTTTTTGTGTATTAAAATTAGTACGGTCTACCGTTTAAAATTTTTAAATTTTTTATTTTACGTTTATAAACAGTGCCACTCATAGAACGGTTTCTTTGATTTTCGACTATCTCAATATTTGATTAATTGAATATAACTAGATTTTTCATACAGAAGCTTATAACAAATATAAATAAAAGTGCATATCAAAATTTTCTAAAAAATGATTTTTGGATTTTTAAAAAAGAATTAAAAATTATTTTTTGAAAATTCGATATTTCGAAAACGGGTTCCAGATTTTTTTATAAAGTTCAATTTTTAAGTCAACTTTAATAAATACTTAAAATTGGCGTACCAATTTTTTTTTCTCAAAAATATTAACGAAATTTTATATATAAAAAATTAATTATATTTAAAACCGCTCCTACGATTTTTAAAAATTTTTTCTCATAAATTAAGATTTATAAAATAAATCAGATGGTGTACATCGCGTTGGGTTAAAACAGATTCAAAGTATTTTCATCAATTTCTTTCTGATTTTGTTGATTTAAAACAATTTACCAGTTTAAATAATATAATTTCCTAGGCTTGTTATTGTTAATTTAATTTATATTAATTTCTGTATACTCACATAGTACCACCTGCAACTAAACTAAGTTTTGGCAAATGGATAAAATAAAGACTCCCATAGCTAATTTATTTCAGCTATAGAACCACAATGTTATCGCACATATTAGCAAGTTCGTTCGACCCAGTCGTGCATATTTTTTTTAATTAACAAGCAGGAATTTTTGACAATTTGAAAAAATTAACAAGAAATTTCACGTTACCAAACAGACCTATTAGTACAATAAATTAATTTTTTTTGTACATATTGTTCTGTCAATATAACGATTTCGGAATCTATATTTTTTTTTTGAATAAAAATCGACCTTTGAGGTAATTCTTGTTTGTTAGTGTTAGTTTATTGTTTTAAAGATATAAATTGAAATTTAATTTTTTCATAGTTTTCTCCAGAGTCCCTGTTACTTCATACAAAAATTCTACATAGAAAACTTCTTTTGATTCTCGGAAAACTCCACTTATTTCTGCTCTTGAACAAATTTCAGTCTCCTACCCGAATATTGTGTTATGTGAATGAATTTCTTTCACTTAATCTTCAACCCCGTTAACACTGCCACCCCTACCCACTTTTCCAATTCTGAGCCAACGTTATTGGATATCTTCCTTGTCACTGACAGAACTAAAGTCATTCTTTATGATCGGCTATATCAGCTATTGGCACCAGGTTTCTCAAGACACGACCTTTACTTTTTAACTTTCGATTTTCAAGTTGAGATTCAAAGTGATATATTCGAATACAGAGATTTCAAAAACATTAATTACAATTCACAATATTTATTGGGATCGAGTGTTGTTAAAGCCGTCAGCTAGTGATAAGGTGGAATTTCTTAACACGAATGTATCAAGGCTCTTTGAAATGCATGTGCCATTAAAAACTAAACGCTGTATTCCAAAAAAACAAACCCTGGTTCACGAATGAGATTCTATCATTGATGCGACAGCGCTATATCGCCTACAAACACTTGAAAACTTTTCATCTTGATATCTTTCATCAACAATTTTGTGCTCTTCAAAACAAAACTGTATTAGCAATTCGCAATGCAAAGGTTGCTTTATATTCCAGTCGTTTCCAACAAAGTTTTAAATAAATTTGGAAAAATCTTAAGAGGCTTGGTGTTACAAAATCTCGTAGTGCTTCAACTTGAGATCATAACATCAATGATCTGAATCAAAGTTTCGTTTCTTCGACCAACACTTCTATCAATTTACCCTTAGATCACGCTATATTCAATGTTTTTAATAGTCATTCCCCAACTCAAAGTTCATTTTACTTTTCGATTATATCTCCTGAGGATGTGGTAGAAGGTGTTCGCTCTATTATATCTAACGCTATTGGATTAGATGAAATGCACCCAACGTTTTTGAAACTTCTTTTGCCATATATAACCCACTTATTCAATTCAATCATATCAACAAGTGAATTTCCTACACAATGGAAAATGGCAAAAGTAATACCTGTTCCGGAAACCTCAAGAGGAGACGAATTCAGACCAATTTCAATATTACCTTTTCTCTCGAAGGTGTTTGAAAAAAATTATTCCAAATCAAATTAGTATGTTTTTTGAGCACGAAAGTATATTAACATCAAAACAATCAGGATTTCGTAAACATAATAGTTGCATTACTGCGTTAATAAGTGTGTCAGAGGACATAAGGAAGTGTATTGATAAGGATTATGTCACGTTCGACATGGTAAATCATTCAGTATACTTTGCGAAAAGCTCTCCTGGTTTTATAACTTTTCTTCCAATCCAATTAAGTTGATTTTCTCTTATTTAGCTGGAAGAACACAAGCAGTTGAACTTAAAAAAGTCCTTTCCAACTTTTTTATCAAATAAAAGTGGTGTCCCTCAGGGATCCATACTTGGGCCTTTGTTGTTTTCCTTCTATGTTAATGAGCTCCCGTCAATTATTATTAAGTATTGCTCGATTCGAGTTTATGCTGATAATGCTCAGTTATATCTTAGCTGTCCGTTGAGATTAATTGAACACTCTGCTACCTGCATAAATGAAGACTTGATAGAAATTGAACGTTGGTCACACCAAATGCTAAATCCTAAAAAATCTAAATGCTTAGTATTGTCGAAGAATAAAAAAAACGTATCTTATTTCCCATTAATATTATTAAATGGCTCCCCTATCAAATATGTGGAATCAGCGAGAAATTTAGGAGTTGTCTTTAACCAACTGATGACCTGGAAAAACCACATTGCTTATATTGTTGGTAAAACATACGGTGTCCTCCGCACATTTTGGTATACACAGTATTATACAATACAATAGCAATACTCATAAAAACGCTTATAATACCTTTAGTTACTTACGGTTGCGAAATATTCTGCAAGCTTGACTATGAAAGTAAACGAAAGTTTACCGTTGCTTTCAACAGCGCTATACGAGATGTTCATGGACTACGACAATTCGACAGCATTTCACAACACGCATCACACTTTCTTGGGATGATATTTGAAGATCTACTCAATTTGCGGACTCTAATCTTGTTTTCGGGTATACTTCTAACTCTCTTCGGAGAAATAACATTTTTTAATTCAAAAAGATCTGGCCTTCTAGTGAACCCCCGTTTTAGTTGTCTAACTTCGGAACGCCAGTTTTTGTAAACGCTACACGTCTTTGGAATACACTACCGCCAGAAATTAGAAGCATAAATAGCACAGTACAATTAAAACAAAAACTTAAACTTCATTTTATTAATATATAGGAAATACAGGGTGTTTTGGAAATTTGGACCTCCACATTAGACTATGTCCGAGCTCAGTCATGACAGATGCCAGAAATCATATTTAAATTAT
Organism: Leucozona laternaria; assembly: GCA_932273885.2. Taxonomy (NCBI): domain Eukaryota; kingdom Metazoa; phylum Arthropoda; class Insecta; order Diptera; family Syrphidae; genus Leucozona; species Leucozona laternaria. The sequence continues at coordinate 85,465,979 of OW026368.1, read as the reverse complement.
AATGCCAGAAGATAATCTTTCGAATAAAGTAAATTTCATGTCAATTTAAAAAAATCATCTTTGTCTTATTCCATTTCAAAGTTCTATACCTCTAAAAAAAACACCATTGAGTTAAATATTTTGTGTCTTTTTAAAATAATTTATAAACTTGCCATAAATTGTAAACATTATAGTAGCTTTGGTCTAATTATAATGCTTCACTATAAATAAGATATTTATATCTAACAGTGTAAGCAATTCATAAATAAAAGAAAAGAAAATAAAACGTCAATAAATCTCCAGCAACTTGTTTCTTCGTCTGAAAGGGAACAAACCGATAAATGTAAAAAAACAGTTGATCAAAATTGGAGTTCAAAGGTGTTATGAATCATTTCTACAGATTATAGTCCAATTTTTTTTAAATAGCTATAGACTTTGGATTGAAATTGGTAAAAACTCAACTTACCTTTAAATAGAGATTTACCTATATTCTAATTACTCATAGAGGTAAACATTAGGCAAAAGACTTTTTTATTACAAATTTTCACAATTTGCTATTAAAATCCACAGGAAAAAAATAACAGTTTTGGGAAACTTTTTAAAAGTTTTAGTTACCAAACATTTTAATTCAATACCAACATCAATTTCCAAAATGTAAAAATTCCAAAACTTGATTGTTTCATTGGACTAAACTTCATCTGAAGTGTTTAATTACTAATTTGCTCTTAAATTATTCAAGTTTAAATTATTAAATATTTCCAAATATTGTTTTGTTTTTTTTTTTTTTATATACATAATTGTTTAAAACTTTAATGTAAGTGTATACCACGTCCGCCCTACATACATTGACACTTTTATGTAATTACTTCTCTTTTTTTACAAATAAAGATCCCCTGAAGAAGACGGCAACCACCGTCGAAACGTTGGGAAAAAGTAAATGAATTAATTTTTCATTTTCGTCATCAAAACGACCAACAAAGCCGATGAGAATCATCTTTATCTATTCTCAGATACACATCTAACAATCAACTTGGTCAACAAAATTCACTAAAAACCAAAGAAGTTCATTTACAATTAAAGTATTACCGAAAATTAAAAAAAAAGAAAAAATCTATAGGTATATCTGGTACGGAAGAAATATTTTAAAGGGTCCGCCATCTAACGTTTTTGTTTTCAACTAGTGCTTATTTCGTGAATGGTAACACTTAGCTCATGTCTGATTTGATTTGCAGTTATGTGCGTTTTCTCCTCACTTCAATAAAAAAATGATCAAAACACAACAGGATCCTCTTCTGTGCATTTCTGAGAACAAATAGCTGTACTTTTGAACTCGTGCACCAAATAAGAAGGATACATCATGTATCTATGATATCTATTCATGTTTCCAGGTCAGGTCAGTCGGTTACTTATTGTCATTGAAAACGGAAGTGTAAAAATATTCTTATTTCAAATAATAATAACTTTGGAGTTAGGTGAGTGAAGTGGTCATAAAAATATATTTCTGATTCTGTGTCTAATTCTCTTTGAAACGAATGTATTTTTATGAAAAAAAAAATATTATCTTGCTTGTTTGAGAGGTAAAAGTGTACAAGCCATATTTGGCTTGGGGTTAAAAATATACAAATTTAGTAGAAATTTTTATTTAAAGAAAAATTTTTTTTTTTTTTTTTAATGAAATACGTCTTAAAACAACCCAAAGAAGTCATTTTAAGCGTTTTTTATTTGTTTCCTCTTTAAACAATAATTCATGCGGTAAAGGGTTAGAGAAGATGCCGATTTTGCCAAAAAAATCATCTTTTCAGATGAAGCTCATTTTGATCTTGGCGGGTAGTAAACAAGCGAAGTTGTCGCATTTGGGGCACAGAAAACCCGCACGCATACATTGAAAAGCCGATACACCCAGGACGAGTCACTGTTTGGTGCGGATTTTGGTCCAGAGGCATAATTGGGCCATTTTTCGAAAATGAGCAAGGAGTGGCCGTTACAGTCAATGGCGATCATTATCGGGCCATGTTGAACGAATTTTTATGTTCACAAAAATTGAAGAGGAGGATATTGCCAACATTTGGTTTCAACAGGACGGCGCTACGTGCCACACAGCCTAAGCTAAACTCGATGTTTTGCGCCATTTATTTGGCGGACCCTTTATAATGATAAAACCAAAACATTAAATTGAGTCACTGGCTATTTTGTGCCAACTTACTCATAATCAGGTCTCAAAATAATTGTTAAGCTCCGAGAGCAGATGTCAAAGGTTATTTTTGTGCAAATATAAAATCATAAAGAATTAATTTAATCTTACGGTTTTATTTTAGGTCGCATTATCTCCACTTGATTTTAAAATATTTCCCGTTTCCTGAATCCTCTGAATTAAAATACTATTGAAAATTAATTTTAAATATCACATAGATTCGTGATATCAACAGATATCGATTTTTGTGGTAGGAACACAACGTTAATATTTACGTTAATTTATATTAAAAACCGCAGATATACAATTTAAAACAAAAAGCATTCGTATCGGCAAAAACTTTAAAAATACAAAAAAATAAATGCCAAAGGGCAACAGCAGCATCGATTCTTTTTCGATGTGATGCGATGGATTGTCAAGAACGTATTGATCTGAAGCCAAAATTCCGTTAATTCAAGAAGCCAGCAATCAATTAACTAAACTAGTAGCTATGCTCAACTCACAAAATAACTACAAAACTACAAATATAAAATTGCAGTTACTATATTTATTCTTATCAATTTCAAATACCCAGTTCTTCTTAACACATACAAAAACAGAAGGCTATGATTTGCAGACCGTTCTACTATCGGCGAAGGTTTCAGTCAGCGTTAAGACCTGGAGCACTCAACCAGAATCGAATATACACCAAAATACTTCGTTTGATAAGTAGGTATGTATATTTTTGATGAGCAAGAGCCGAGGACGATTCAAGATTGAAAATTTGCTAACCAATTAAAAATGAAGATGAAATCTGTGCTGAAATCAGGGGGAAAATTCATTCAAGAGACAATTTAGGGGACTTTTTTATATAAATTCTATTTTTTTTTATTATAAGACTTTAAAAAAAAAATATGCACGACTTGGTCGCACGAACTTGCTCATATGTGCGATAACATTGTGGTTCAATAGCTGAAATAAATTAGCTATGGGAGTCTATATTTTATCCATTTACCAATACTTAGTTTAGTTGCACGTGGTACTATGTGAGTATACAAAAATTAATATAAATTAAATTAACAATATAGCCTAGGAAATTATATTATTTAAACTGGTAAATTGTTTTAAATCAACAAAATCAGAAAGAAATTGATGAAAATACTTTGAATCTGTTTTAACCCAACGCGATGTACACCATCTGATTTATTTTATAAATCTTAATTTATGAGAAAAAATTTTTAAAAATCGTAGGAGCGGTTTTAAATATAATTAATTTTTTTATATAAAATTTCGTTAATATTTTTGAGAAAAAAAAATGGTACGCCAATTTTAAGTATTTATTAAAGTTGACTTAAAAATTGAACTTTATAAAAAAATCTGGAACCCGTTTTCGAAATATCGAATTTTCAAAAAATAATTTTTAATTCTTTTTTAAAAATCCAAAAATCATTTTTTAGAAAATTTTCATATGCACTTTTATTTATATTTGTTATAAGCTTCTGTATGAAAAATCTAGTTATATTCAATTAATCAAATATTGAGATAGTCGAAAATCAAAGAAACCGTTCTATGAGTGGCACTGTTAATAAACGTAAAATAAAAAATTTAAAAATTTTAAACGGTAGACCGTACTAATTTTAATACACAAACAAAATCTTGTCAAAATCGTAGGAGTCGTGTTTGAGAAAAAAAAATACTTTTCTTAATGATTTTTAAACATTTGTATAGGAGGTAAAGTTATTTTTGAGTATTAGAATAATTTCTATCAAAAAACTTCTATATAAAGTTAAAAAACTTCTTTTTACTAAGTTTAGTAAAAATTGAGTAAGTTGCTTTTTAAAATCCAAAAATTTTTTTTTGAGAATTTTGATACACAATTTTATTTCAAATGTATTAGTTCTTCTTCATAAAAAAATTCATCAAAATCTGTTGAACAGTTTTCGAGAAAGGCGAAAATCAAAAAAATGGTTCTTTGGGAGGTACCATTAATGACCATTTTTCGGAACCTTTTTTTTTATTAAACGGCAACTTATAACTATTTAAATTTATTGAGTTCTTAACAAAAAATTCTGTAGCGCTGATTTTAAGAAAAATAAGTTTTTCCTTTTGGCCAAGAAATTTTGTATGACAGCTACTGTTAGTTTTGGTCCTAAAAAAAAGAGAAAAAAAATGGGTGGGGGGAATGTCCAAAAAACGCTAGGTACCAAGTTTAAGAAAATCGACCCATCCGCTAAGGCTGGTAGTCGAACAGACAGACAGACGGGCGTTTTTGCGAGACCCACTTTTTTCGTCTTCGCTATCATCATAATGTCAAGTTTGATCAAAATCTCGAGTTCGATTTTTTGTACGAATTCATAACTTGCCATAATTATAGTACCTATACTCGCAAGTAAAAAAAGAGAAAGGATAGGAGAACATACAATATGGTTCATAAGAATATCTCTAGAAAACATTATTAAAAAATAGGCTTCTTCTAGTTTGAAGATTCATTAATCCGAGAAGATTACAGCGGTCTTTATAAAAATAAGCAACGTGTGAGTCTTTTCTGAATGTTTTCAATTCTGGTATGTAGTATGGCAATCATTTACGTAATTTGGGTCCTATATCATAGAACAATACTCCAAAACAGATCTTACTAACGATGTATACATAAGATGTATTTTATTTTCCCCCAGATCTTATCTGGATTGGATTTGCACACGAAAGTACATTATAACATACATATATTACAAAAACAAGTCAAGATCCAGCTTTGCTTTTGGCTTTGGATTTGCAAATCCATATTTGAACACACACCCTTAATACTTCCTGGCAAAAATTAGTTTTAATGCTGACAGGCTTTTTGAATACAAAAAAGGCAACGAATAAACAAAACTAAATTCAATAAAGGAAAAAAAGAGATGGGCATATAACACTATTTTCACTGTGATCCTGTTTGTTTTATTATCATGATCTGATCCGGATCAGATCTGGAGTGTAATAAAATGGAGCTACATAGATTTCAACGTGTGAGGATCAGAAAAATCTTGAGAATTTCTTCTTAGAAATCCTAACATGGCATTGCCGCATTGACTTTCGAGATTAAATAATCATAATGAGGTATAAAGCTTAGTTTACAATCAAAAATAACGCCTAAATCCATTTTAAAAATGATTCTAAGGCCAAGATTCACAGCCGAAACTTCGAAACTTACCGGAATAAGTATGGCACTTAAGTTTCCCATATTAGGACTTTAGGCTAAATTTCATGGCCAGCGTAAGTGGAAATTAAATCACCTACATCGGAAACGTAAGTACCACTTATTCAGGTAAAAGTGTGCATCGTGATATTCCGCAATAATCTTCCACATTGCCCACTTAAGTGCCACTTTTCTGACTGTGAAACTGGGCATAATGAGTTCAGAGTTTGGGGTTGAATAGTTAAACAACAAAAGATTGCGAAGCATACAAAACGAGAGAATATTAAATTTTTGAAATATTAAGCTGCAGTATCTATTAATACTACACCAATTAATACCACTGCTTAGATCCTCCTGAAGAAGACTGCATTCATCAAAGACTTTGAAGATATTGAGCTCATTAGCATAGAGTAAGCATTTTGAGTTCACAATATACAAAGGCAGGTTGTTTATAAATAGCAGAAAAAGAATAGGCCCCAAATGGCTTCCTTGAGGAACTTCAGATCGATTAAAGATAACCTTTGACATTTTGCTGCCGATACAAACGTATTGCCTGCGTCCATTCAAATAACTCGCTAACAATTAGAGCAGTAAGGAGTGAAAACCGATCATCTTCAATTTCATATCAAAACTTCATGTTGAACTCTGTCAAACGTCTTTGCAAAGTCAGTAAATATGACATATATTTGACAATGATCCTCTGATTCAGTTCTAAAGAATTTAGAAAATAATGTTAAATTGTTAGTGGTAGAATTGCGAGTAAAAAATTCACGTTGGGGTTTCCAAATATAGTTTTTTCACTTCATAATAAATTCTTCGTTTTACAATTGCTTCGAAAATTTTCAGAATCAACGGCAATTTAGATATAGGACGATAATTTGAAATGTTTTGTCTTGAACCTGATTTAAATAATGGAGTTAATTTAAATTAATCCTAAAATTCCCCAGTATGCAAATATAAGTTGAATATTGAGGTATAAGTGCTTTAACCAAACACTCAGAGCACTTTTTTGGAAATATTGGTGGAATATTTGAATCCAAACTCAACAACTTAGCCCATACTTCATCCTCAGCTAATATCAAATATCCAAGATCTGTTATATTACTTCCCCAATAAATGTTACCATTTACGCCCGCAAAATCTAAGTCTTTCTACAAAATTAGACTCAAAGTAAGAACTGAATATATCACAAGTATCTTCTTCACTTTTGGATACAGCGACTTCATAAAACATTTTATTGGGATAACCTATCGTTTTTCTTTTACTTAAAGGAATAACCAGAATGCTTTGGAGTTACGTCTTATATCTGACTCAACAGAAAAAAAGATAATGTTTGTACAGAAATCTTTTTAAGAATTCATATTCAGCCTTATTGTGAATTTCACCCGACAAATATTTCACCTTAAAATTTTTTTGCTCGCCCGGAATTCTAAAAGCTATTGTGAGTTTCGCCCGAATGAAATTTTGTTCGCTTACAAAAAGTGAAATGACATTACATTCCGCCCGAAATGAATTTTAACAATAAGCGGGGAATTTTTGTATCATGAAATTTCAGGGGAAACTCACAGTAGGCGAAAAGTGAAATGTCAAATTTTCCGGGTGAAATGTTGTTCGGGTGAAACTCACAATAAGGCTGAAAAGATGGTGAATGCTATTTTCTAACATCGGAATATCAACTTCGCAAAGTTCTGCGTTAACTATATGATCTACAAAAATTAAATCAAGCGTTCTTTCTAAAGAATTTTCAACATTATTGACTTGCACTATAGGCCAGGAGAAATAATAGAGTCCAAAAAATTTGATTGAATACTATACTGGTTATACTCGTATTAAGAGGAACCAGACATTTGTCTGTTTGAGAATAAACCCAATTTACATTACCAAAGTTGAAAACTCCCAATATAAAAATATGATCTCTATCTTTTATATTATCTAAAATATATTGAAGAAATGCAAGGTATATATAAATAATGTCATCCATAGATCTATGTGTAATATAGGACAAAAATACATAAATACTTAAAAAACTGGTACCTACCAAAATTATTATCCAGAACATCGACTCTAACATACATTTGTTCTACCGAAAAATGTTCCAGCAGTATTTCTTGGCCAAAATAGCCAGAACGTGTAGCCACCATTATGCCTCCACCAACGATATTTGTGTCCGGCAAAAATGCCGCTCCTTATACGGAACACATTGAATTGATACAGTAGTACCTATCCGATTCTTTTGCGAACGAACAAAACCGGATAGGTAACTTTTGCTGTCAAAAGCCAGAACAGCTAACAAAAGAGAAAACAATATCTCTTCTGAGTCATTAATTAAGTCCACATATTCAGTACCATTCGATGTGACACTGACACTGCTATACATTTCAACCCTTATTTTTATACTTTATTCTTTAAACGAAGAAAATCAGACGCGACTGCAGGTATCATCAGCTGTGATCAGTTGTTCCTCAAATTTCCATCCATCAGATAGCTTGAGATTTGTTGTTGATAACAGCTGTTATGTTCATCAGTTGACCTTTCTTATGGGACTACAACAACACAAACAATGCGGATCGATTTGAATATATAGCCGAACGCGGCCACTGCTGCAACACAATTATTGCTTTTTACGATCGTTTGGTTTTTGATGCAATTTGTAATGAATAAATGATTTTATGCAAGTGAAATTGATTCATCTCTCCGCCCACGAACGAACATTTTCGAACAGTAATAAAAATCACAAAGAATAAAGGACGATGACTCAGCTATTTCGTCTACTCCGCCACAAATACCCCCCCCCTACCCCTCCCCCCCATCGTGCTTAAAAATCTCAAGTTGAAATGACCCATAGTTTAAAAGCAGTTTAATCAGTTCAGTTCTATTGATGTTCATTTGAATTCAGTTCAACACTTGATGTTATCCATTTCTGAACTCACCCGTTGAAAGTGTTTGACATTTTGACTTCAGTTTGATTTTAAAACAATGGAAATATTTGTTTATTTTCTGTTTTTTTAATTGATTTTTTTTTTTTATATTGTGTGTAACTTCAATTAAAATTAGTTTAAATTTCGCTTTTGTTTTTACGTTTGGCACATAAATCATAAATCATTTAAATTATATTTATTTTTAATTTCATACAAAAAATTAATTACATATAATTTTACAAACTAAAATTGTAATAATTGTTCACCATTTTATTTGTTTTTTGTATGTTCGGCATTTTGTTAAAAAAAAAAAAATTGGCAGTAAATTTGTTAAACCAACTTCTGGGCAGCATATTTTCGTACAAAGTGGCAATTGATTGTTTTTATGCGTACTTTCAACTATTTTGTTTTATTCACATTCAAAAGTGGATATTTAATTTAAAAATTGCATACAAAATAATTTGGTGTATAGCACTTAAGGAAGAATAAAAAAAAAAAACTTTAAACAAAAGTATGTAATTATTATAATCTAATATTACAAAAGGAATTAAGAAATTATGTATGAATATATTTCACAATATATTATATAGTTAGGTATAAACAATTGGCTGTGTTTTGTGTTTATTTTCTAAGTAGTATATTACAAAAGATATTTCTATTAACTGGGTCATTCTTAGGTATAACAATCTAAAATTAATTTTCTTCTTCTAACAAACAAACAAAAGTCAATTTAAGAGCTATTGTGTACACATTTTATCATAAAAAAAATAAACAAATGGTGGTAGGAATACGTAGGTTTCTTTTTCTTAATTCAGAAAATTTCTTAATAACCGATGTTTTTTGGAAAAATTTTCTTTTGTTTGTCCGTTGCCTTGGACTTATGTTGATGTCTTAATACACACTCTGCATCTTGATACCCTCTGTCTCAGTGTTCCTGCCTTAAGTGTTTGTTGTTCAGGCTTAGTGAACTGTTGGTTTTCTTCGACAGTGACCAACCAGAAACTGGTCTGTGTCTCATAGTAGTGGCAGTGTCCCTTGGCGCCATTACACTCAATAAACGGCGTCGCTCTAAAGTCCTCAAGGCAGGAGCCAGGTGATGAAAGATCTTGTCCACCACCACCATTGCCGACGCCCGTGTGCTAAAGACATGATTTTAGAAAATACTAAATAATAAAATATCTATTAAATATTTTAGCTTACCATGGCAAAACTGTAACCCATCCATAGATCATCCCATCCACCTGGACAGCGTGGCACTTCTATCGATTGACTATGTACGGCAATCACATTAGCTGGAGCCTCGCAAACTACACAGCGGGAGATATACTTCTGCATCTCGTTGTTTTGAACTGGCATCATTGGTATGGGAGCTGATGTTGAAAGCCAAAAACTACGGTCGTTGCGTGAAGCATAGTTGCAAACGTTATTTTGACCACAGGTCATTACTGGCAGTGTTGAAAAGCGACGAATACATGATCCTGGCGATCCAAGGTCCTGGTTGTGTGCATAATCGTTGCCGTCGACATAAAGGAGAGAGTACCCGTTCCACAATTCGGTATGACCATCTTCACATTGTGGTATTCTATCGGTTTGACTGTGTTTCACAATGAGTATTCCAGTAAGATAATCAGGTGCTGGAGAACATGATTCTCCTTGCTCACCCTTAAATCCAACTTGTCCTATAAGACCATCTCTACCAGGCAAACCAGGTCGTCCCATATCGCCTTGTGGTCCAGGTCGCCCAACCACTCCTGGGAAGCCTTGTAGTCCTCGATCACCTTTTTCTCCTCGTTCTCCTTGTGCACCTGTGACACCACGCATTCCTTGCATACCGCGATCACCTTTTTCACCGTTATAACCAGGTTGTCCACGTTCGCCCTTTGGGCCTGGTGGTGGCAAAAGTCCAGGTTCACCTTTAATTCCCTGGTTACCAGGTATACCATCAAGTCCATCACGACCCTTAGGACCAGTAGAGCCTTTTTCACCCATAGGACCCATTGGCCCAGGAAGACCAGCGAAACCAATCAGACCTTGATCACCTTTATAACCCTGATGTCCATCAAGGCCAGGTTTTCCCTCAATGCCTTGGTTACCCTTGTCACCTTTTTGTCCTTCGAATCCAGGCATTCCGCGAGCTCCTCGATCACCGGGATATCCACGATCACCTTTCGGTCCCATCGGCCCAGGGTATCCATCTTGTCCATCCGTTCCAGGAAGACCTATTAGACCACGTTCTCCTTTCTCACCTTGAAGACCCATTTTACCTGGTAAACCAACAATTCCAGGCATTCCTGCTAATCCTGGAAGGCCTTTATCACCCTTTATTCCAGGTTGGCCAGTGAAACCAACACGTCCAATCTTTCCTGCACGACCTGGCAAGCCTTTCTCACCCTTAATAGCAATTCCAGGAAGTCCCTGTTCACCCATTGGTCCCATATCACCCTTTTCACCAGCGTTACCACTCAATCCATGCAGGCCTTGAGGTCCAGGGAGTCCGCGTTCACCTTTTGGTCCATCACGCCCAGATAAACCAGTGTTTCCCTTAATTCCAACTGCTCCAGGTAGTCCAGTCATTCCGAATTCTCCAGGTTCACCTTTCTCGCCAATTATCGTGATAGCGTCCGCATCACGCCCAGAGGGTCCAGGATATCCACGTTCACCTTTTAGTCCTGTAAGCCCGGTTAGACCTGTGAGACCTTGGGCTCCCTTTTCACCTGCATTACCGTCAAATCCATTCAGGCCTGGTTCACCTTTCAACCCTTTTGGACCCATGAATCCCTGTGGTCCTTGAATACCTGGTTCACCAGGTAATCCATCAACACAAGGTATAGCAGGAGGAGCTGATCTTCCAGCGGTACCTTTGTCTCCTTTCATTCCGATTTGACCTGGATATCCACGATCACCTTTTAAGCCTGTTAAACCGGGTGGGCCATCATATCCATCTCTTCCAGGTTCACCCTTCTGTCCTGCTGCTCCAGGCATGCCAAAGCCAGGCATACCAGGCTTTCCCGCGTCTCCTGGATAACCAGGTTTTCCATTAGCTCCATCGATACCACGCAAACCTGGAGACCCAGGTGCTCCCTTTTCTCCCTTTTCAGAAGCGTCTCCAGGTAAACCAGGTGCTCCCGTCAAACCTGGTAATCCAAGATCTCCTTTTGCTCCATTTAATCCGGGTAGTCCGTCAGCACCAGGGGGTCCAAGTGGCCCAATATCACCCTTCAAGCCTTGTATGCCTTGGGGTCCTGGAGGACCACGATAGCCAGGCAGTCCATTCTCACCATTTAACCCACGTCCTCCTTTATCTCCTTTGATACCAGGGATGCCAGTTTTTCCAGGGCTTCCTCGAATACCCGGATGTCCACTTGGTCCAGTAAAACCTTTTTGGCCATCGATTCCTATTGCACCTCGTTCTCCCTTTAATCCAGGCATACCAACTAACCCAGGGTTACCCTGTTCACCTTTTGTACCTTCGCGACCTTGTACTCCGTCAACGCCAGGGGAGCCTCGGGCTCCAGGGGGTCCCATCGGTCCAATCGGGCCAGGATCTCCCTTTTCTCCTAGAGGACCAGGAATACCTGGGTAACCTGGAGTCCCGGAATCACCCTTGTCTCCTGGATAACCAACTGGCCCTTCAGGTCCTGGTAAACCATCTCTTCCTGGCAAACCGCGATCTCCAATTTGACCGGTTAGACCATCATTACCTCTTGGCCCAGGAGGTCCAGCAACAGCTATACCCTGTTCTCCTTTTTGTCCACGATCTCCGGGTTTTCCAGGCACTCCTCTAGGCCCTTCCTTTCCAGGAGCGGATGGGAATCCAATTGGTCCCTGGTTACCTTTATCACCTCGGGGTCCTGTCAATCCTCTAGGGCCAGTGGGCCCAGGTGCACCTTGATAACCCTGATCACCTTTAACTCCAGGTCTACCTGTATCGCCCTTCTCTCCCATGGGTCCCATGGGTCCAGGGTTTCCTTCGTAGCCTTTTTCTCCTTTGTTTCCTTTTGGTGGCAACATGCTGCGATCCATTTCACAAGTACCAGGATCTCCCTTTACGCCTTCTAGTCCAGTATTACCTTTATCACCTTTTTGACCATTATAACCAGGACGGCCTTGTTGTCCTTTGATGCTATCACCTTTAGGTCCCGCATGCCCGTCTCTTCCAGGAGCACCTGCTGCTCCTTCTTGACCAGGAGCACCAGCAAAACCTTTCATGCCTCTTTTTCCATTTTCACCCTTTGGTCCAGGTGTGCCCGGCTGTCCAATCTCTCCTCGTTCACCCTTTAATCCATTGTTGCCTCTTAGTCCACGGTCACCTTTTAATCCTTTCTCGGTGGCAGTAAGATTCAAATCAATTATAGCATCACGTCCTGCCGGACCTTCAGGTCCTGGTAAGCCAGGTAAACCATCAGAACCTCGGTCTCCAGTATCTCCCATAGAGCCAGGTAGACCATCGTCACCACGTTCTCCTTGCTTGCCCATCTCTCCTGTAGGACCACGAGTCCCGGGTAAGCCATCAGTACCATCAAATCCTCGTTCACCCTTAGTTCCTTTCTGTCCCGGAGCACAATCAATACATCTCCCACCTAAATCACCTTTTGGTCCAGTTTCACCTTTTTGTCCAGGTTGTCCGGAGCGGCCTATGTCACCCTTTTCTCCCTGTCTACCAGAGCGACCAGGTGAACCAGGCTGCCCAAGTTTCGAATCTCCAGGGGCACCAGCAGCACCAGTAAAACCACGTTCTCCTTTCTTTCCTTGATCTCCAGGACGCCTGCAATTAATAAATTAATAAGATTGATAAACTCAAAAAATCAACTAACTTACCCTGGTGTTCCAATATCACCTTTGAGCCCAGGTACCCCAATTCCAGGTATACCAGGCTCTCCTTTAGCTCCTTCAGGACCTGGTGGTCCTGTGTGTCCACGTGGGCCAAGTGGTCCAGGGTATCCAGGTTGGCCAAATTCTCCTTTATGTCCTTTCTCACCAGCTGGACCTTCCAAACCGGGTCGACCAGCCAAACCTGGACCACCTTTTGGTCCAACAGGACCTTGTTCTCCTGGAACACCTGGGTAACCATCTAATCCTTTTGGTCCGGGCAGGCCGCGATAGCCACGCGGTCCCTTAGGTCCTGGTGGCCCTGGAGTTCCCTTACCACCACCAGGTGGTCCAGCGGGTCCAATCAAACCTTGTGCACCGGAAATACCTGGTTTTCCGGGTTCTCCCTTCGATCCTGGTGTTCCATTTAACCCACTTAAACCAATCTCACCACGATCTCCCTTCTGACCTGCAGGCCCAGGTGGACCGAAGTTTCCTTGGCGACCCTACAGAAAACATTGATGTGAGAATTTTTACTAAATGAAAATATTTTTTACTCACTCTGTCTCCAGATGGTCCAGGAAGCCCTTTTTCACCCTTAGATCCATCATTTCCAGCTTGCCCTGGATATCCCACATCACCCTTATCACCATGTAATCCTGGCTCTCCTTTTTCACCCATATCACCCTTTTCTCCAGTAACTTGTGTAGGTCCACCCGTGAAAGGTACATTAACCACTGTCACTGAATCTCCTTTTTCTCCCTTAATTCCTTTCTGTCCAGGCACAGGCGGTGCAATACATGAGTCACCCTTCTCCCCCTTTATACCAATATCACCTCGTGGACCAGGTTGACCATAAGCACCAGTATCACCGCGATCTCCTTTTATTCCATCAGGTCCGTCAATTCCGGGAAGACCAGATCTTCCCATGAAACCAGGTTCACCTTTGTCACCCTTAGCAAAATCACCAATTTCCTTAGCTGGCTCACCCTTTTCACCTTTCGATCCTGAACTACCAGGATAACCTCTAGGGCCAATCGATCCAGGCAAACCATCAACACCCGGCGCACCATCTGAACCGTTGCATCCGTCCTTACCAGGATCACCTGGTTGACCAGCTGGTCCCATGTGTCCTTGAAGACCACTCATCCCGGGTACACCAGGACGACCTGTGAATCCTCCTTCTCCCTTGTATCCTCTGGGACCCAACGCACCTGGATTACCTTTTTGTCCTTTTTCTCCTGGGGGTCCCTCAACACCTGCATAGCCCATCTCGCCTTTTGGGCCCATCATTCCCTGTTGACCTGGCATGCCTCGATTACCCTTCTCGGCGAAGCATTTGGGTATACAACTTCCGTTGCCTGTGCAATTCTTTGCGACTTGCTCCGATCGGTAACCTGAGGCTGGATTGATTATATCGTAACTTTGGTCGATGGGAGTTGGAGAATGTTCTCGAAAGTTTTTCTGGGTAAATACACCACGACCCCCATCTTGTGTATTCCAAAATTGCTAAAATAAAAGAAAAGATATAAATCAAGCAAATGTCACAGGTCAAAGCTGTCATGTTACTAACTGCTTCAGCTTCGAGAAGAACTCCAGCTAAGATAACAGCAATGGTATACCTGAAATGTTAAAAAAAAATATTCCGACTTATATTAATAAATATAATATTTAACATCGTGCTATAAAATGAACATTATTAAAATAACTTTAAATGACTGGAAGACCAACTCCGCTAACAATTTTATGTATGAAATCAACAATCAAAACCCCCACAAAAACAATGAACAAAAAAATGACTATAAGGTAATGAAATGTTCTTATAAGAATTACTGTTTTAGAGATAAATAGATATAGAAAAACTTATTTGAAGCTTGAAACCCTTGATGGGACACTATCAGTATCAGGGTAGTTTTTTTTCCACCAAATCAATAAAATTTTCCTCATCTGAAAGGCGACAAAAGAGAACTAATTTTGGACAGATTAGTTTAGTGGAAAAATCTCTGCAAGTCCTTTAAGTGCCATGCTCTCTTAAAAACTGAAAGTACATAGCTGGAAACAAAGTAAAGCTGCTCTGCACTGAAAATGAAGAGAAGAAATGAAAAACATACATTATTTGTTCAATTAATGCTGGCACCCTATATCCCCCTATGTTTTTAATTTTGTTGTATTCTGAAACATAACACAAATCGTTTAGAGTTCACTCTTCGCTTTTTTCATAAAAATCTACAACGTGTTTCCTTCTGACCCGCTTTTATTGCCCTGATCGCCCGCTTCTAGTTTGAAATACACAATATGAATCTACACAACTTGACGACGGGCAGAATTATTCCGCGCGGTGACAGACCGCATCACTTTGTTTGACCAGGCATAATCATAAAAGCTCATAAACTGCTCTTAAGTTTTTAAAGCTCATAACTTGAAAAATATTTTATTTTAAAGTTAACTGTACTATATGCGGAGTGAGATTTTGAAGTTTTGTACGCAAAAGTGGTTTAAAGCGTTAGTGAACTTTCTTATAAGTTTCTCCATTAAATGAAAGTGACTCCAGACATGCCAATTATAACAGTTTTGGTTCATAAAAGTACTGTTTTTTCGTCCCCGCAGGGCCAGAGCCCTCCGCCGGTGGGCATACTTCAGGCACCCATAGTTTTTTTTTTTCAATTCGAGCGAAGCGCGTTAACGCACGCCCATTTTTAATGTCGAAAAACTGTTATAACTGTTATAAATTGGCATGTCTCTAGTCGCGTCCATATAAAATACATGGTATGATATTGCGCATGTTCATTTATGACGTAGATGCGCAGAACAAATGAAAAATTCGACACTGAATCTTGAATTTTATACCGTTATACATTCGACATGAAAACTTTTCATTATGACGGCTTGCAGGGCCGCATAAACAGTGCTTTTGTAAACCAAAACTGTTATAATTGGCATGTCTAGAGTCAGTTTCTTTATTTACTCAAATATTGCCAATGGAGCAGCTGGGTAATTTATTAGTCAAGCACTACATCCACGGCACCATTTGCCGTTTTTTACTATCAGAAATGATCCTGCTCCCTATAGCGGGATCACGGTTCATGAACCTTACATTTAGAATTTAATCTTGCTTCTCAGCTTTGAAAATGGTAAGGTAGTGTCAACTGTAGTGTTAGGAAAAATGACAGTGAATACATGAGAAATAAATGAACATATAAGGAGAAAAGAGATAGGTATACAATGGAGTTGTCACTAAAATCCGTATCGTTTTATTTTTATAAGATAATCTATTTGGATCATCAGTGATCATAAAATACAGCTATATCCAACCGTATTTGACGTTAACTTTTAAAATCTCTTTTACCTTTTACATGGAAAAAAAAAAATTGTAATTAGAAATTTAAAAGAGCAATCTCGGTCTTTTACTGTCGTTTAAACTAATTTTAACGCGTATTCCTATTTACAAAAAAAATATCAAATGTCTATCTTCTGTCATAAAAAATTAAGAGCTTTTGTCTATTTATTATTCACCTTCACCGCAGCGACCTTTGGTAGTGTGTGTATAAACATGGGAAGTCGATGTTTTCATATTCGATTGGAATCAAAAAAGAGTACAACAGTCCGAAAATCCAATCGAAAACGAAGTTAGATATAGGAGAAGTCTGAAAAATTGACTCGGTGTGTACGTCGTTGCTGTGTGCACTGTTATTTGAGCTAGAGCCTAAACGGGTTGATTGATTTGCTTCAATTTAAGCACACATCATTTGTATGTGATTGCCATGAGAACAAAAAACTATGACAAAAATATGACAGCTCATCACACAAGATATGATAGTCCATCCTACATAACTTGAAATAACTTGGTGAAAAAAAAATTTTAAAATCATTTTCAACAACCAAAATTTTGCAATCGTGTGTTATTCTATACGCCACTTTTTTGTTGATGAGAGTGTTAATACTCAATGAGATAGTGTGGAAGGACTTTAAATAGTCTAAACCACATGAAGATGAGAGTCCCCGGCAGCCATTTTAATTTGCCTACAAGCTTGAACTGTCAGATTGCTTTTAATATTAATTATTTGGCCAGTAACCTTGTTATTTGAATTCAACAAACTAATCCTATCAACTGACATAACGTCAACCTGTGATTTGACAACCACCAAAAAATATCCTGAAAATATATCTCGGACTAAAACTGGTAAACGGGGCAAATGTTTTAATCTCACGTCAGCGCTCTCTTAAGCTAACAATAGCACAATTTTTGATGTGTGAAACATATTCGGACTAAAAGTGACTAAATTTTTGCGGTCTAATACTGTTTGAGCCAAGATGCGGAGCAAAGCTAATATATGTACCTATGCAGGCCTGTTTGGTATCTTTTTTCAATAAAATGTGTAAAACCTGTGAAAACACTTGATTGAGAAAGATTTTCTTAAAAATGGAGAAGTTTTAACCGTACTCACTCTTCTTATATACAGAAATGTATTCAGCAGAATTTCACAAGTTGTCCAATAGAGGGCAAATTATTTGCTCTCTCATTGCGTTTGTGGTTTAACAAACACGTATTTTAGACAATTTATGAATTTTTTTGCAAATTCGCAAGAAATTTCACATTACCAAACAGACCCAATATTGCATTATATTATAAGTTTGTTCAAGACCTGTCAATTGTCACAAATTGTTGCCTATTTTTGCCAAATCCTGTTGCACACTTCATAGATTGGGTAAAAAAGAGCGCTCACGAGAGAGAAAAAACATTTTTCTTTATTGCCGATTTCTGCCCAAGAAATTTCTTTGTGCGAATAGCGGTAGGTCAAAAAATGTCAGTTTAAATTCAAATGACAAACAAAAATTAAAACAAAACTATTATAACTAAGACCGTGTTCACATTGGACTCACTCCGCGCGACTCATATTGACATTTCTTTGTTTTATCTCACTCCACCTCATGATGAAAAAGAAATAGTCTAGTGAGGAAGGATTTTTTCAAAAAAATCAAAAAATACTGCCTGACTTTCTCATATAGTGAGGTGGAGTGAGATAAAAGATAGAGATGTCAAAATGAGTCGCGTGGAGTGAGTCCAATGTGAACACCGTCTAAGAGTTGCCCAAGTGTTACTATAATATTTATTTTGCTAGGTTTGCTGTGGTATTCAATCTGACAATACTTTTTTCGGAGTTGGTCTTTTTGACAGCTGTCACTTGATTTATGCTCAGTTTGGTTTGCCATTTCATAATTAATAGACTTACTACTGAACAACGTTTGCAAATCGTGCAAATTTATTACCAAAATAATGGTTCGGTTTGCGGGACGCATCACGCGCTGCGTCCAATATTCTTTCGACATAATCGCGCAGCAGAGTCGGTAATATGAGCAACCATGGATCGGTCTTGCACCACGTTTACTCTAGTGGATAATGCGCATCCGCAGAGACGCCGTACAGTGCGCACCGAAGACGCTATTGCTGCTGTGGAGCAGAGTATCGACAAAGACCCGAATGAATCCATCCGCCATCGCATTTGGAGCTGTGCCCATCCATGATGAATGACTTTTTCGTGCCTGAATTTAAGGATGTTGATGTGGACGACCTTTGGTTCTAACAAAATGGTGCTACATGCTATACAGCCAACGAAACAATCAATTTATTGAAGGAAACTTTTGTTGAGCGCATTATCTCGCGTAGTGGGCCTGTGGCTTCCAAGATCGTGCGATTTAACACCGCTGTACTATTTTTTGTAGGGTTATGTGAAATTGCTTGTCTACCCAGATAAGTCCGAGACGATTGACGCCTTGGAAGAGTAAATTCCTCGAGTTATTGCTGACATACGCCCCAATTGCTGCAAAAAGTGGTCGAAAATTGACTGGAATTTACTAGAGCCAGTCGCGGTGGCCACTTGCCCGAAATCATTTTTAAAACATAATGTAAAACTCTTATCTTTTATAATAAAGCTAAATTCTTGGCCATTACATTAAATGACATTACTTGAAAACCAAACGTCAAAAAATACACCCTTTACTATATGAATGGTAAATTATAGAAAATGTTGTTTTTATTTGGAAACTTTTTTTTATTTAGTTATGATTTATTTAAAATTTTGATTGTTATCTATGATAAATCCGTCTGTTCTTGTTTTGACGTTTAAAAAGTGGCAACAATTACTGCCCACAAAGCGTTTCAAACTTTTTTGGCAGTTTTCTTTTTGCTGGAGAAAATTTCATCCCCACTCCACAAAACTTGACAGGCTGACCATTTTTTACCAAAAAAGTCTGGAACAAACTTATGTGATTTTTTTGGGGGTCAAGTTGATCTTTTTCAGATGTCAATTTCCAACCAACCAACAAAAAATTATTTTTTTTCGGTTATATTGTTTTTCAATTGATCTTTCCAATCTCCATTTGAAGCCAGATTTACACATACTTTCCAACACACTCGCACAACAAACCAAAGTAAAGTGACATTTCTTAACGTGCGTCGTCTTCCATTTCATGTCAGTTTGAATTCGTATTCGGAAGCATTGTTTACATTTGATAAGGGATTTGTTTAATAAAATTAATAAAAAGAACAAAATAACATGGAATCGTGGTTGGCTGGTTTAATTAGTGAAATTGTACTGTCTTTATTGTCCTCATCACAGTCAACCATTAACTTCTTGGGTTCGGAATCAAACATGTGGGTTGGGACAAATGTGGGTAAGTCGTTTGTTTTTTTGTGAAAATAAAATTATTTGTATTGAAATTCGATAATAATCCTTTTGAAAGTGAACTTGTTTCGTGTTCATCGTCTATTTCCTCATTATCGATCGATATCTTTTACCATTTGGATGGACGGGATTCCTGTGGATTTATGGATGCGACTGTGCAGTGATAGTTTACCAACAAAATAAAATTCCTGCTATAGGGATCAAAAAAATCCCTAATTTGTATTATATTTTTGATTTAAATTTGATTGAATGAAATAATGTACAAGTAAAAATATCACATTCATTTAATTGAAGTCAAGAAAGCAATGAGTAAATTGTTTCGTTTTGTCATAATTTGCAAAATGGTCTTAGTTGGCTCGACTTTTTTTTTTTCTTTTTTTTTTTTTATTTCAGTGCCACACCACTGAAATAATTGTATGAAAGAAATCTAACTAACACAACTGTAAATAAAAATACACTGTATACTGTCGACAAATAAAAAATGTATTGTAGTAGAAATTAATTATAATTTAAGCACAAAAATGTTCTTTTATAATTTCAAAATACCTTTTTACGTAAGAATTTCTTACGCATTTTCTCACCATTTTCATCAAGAAAATAAAACCAAATATAATACATTTTTTTATTAAAGAAAAAACAGTTTTCCTTAGGAAAAGTTTCAATGTAGGAATTTTTCTCTACATATATCTACTATTACTATGGTTACATCAGTAAACACAAAAAAATCAACTAAATCTTTCAAAAAAAAAAAATCAATCGCGTTTCGTTCTAGTTACCACGATTGATCTGAAATTTGACCCCAAAACTGAAATGGTTGATTGGAAAACGACAGTAATATTATATATAATTTTTATATAAAGAAACAAAAAATAAATTTTGGTTAGTACCTACTTTTGACTTTTTTAAAACTTTGTCATTTAAGATAACTTAACATTATTGAACCCGTAACTTATACATTTTCAATGTTTTGCCTCATTATAGCTTTGAACAACAAGAGCAAGTTCATGCGATTTTATTTAATAAATAATCGCTATGTTTTTTTCAATTTATTTATTTATTTACATCTACAAACAATTTTCAGCTAACAGATTATGAGCTCATTACAACTTATGAAATTGATCAAAAAGCAAGTCCATTGAACGAAAAGATCTTATCGGTGCGTATAATGGTACTATTATCGAAAGTAGGTGGGGGCATCTAATGTGGTAACATAGCACATCCCTCACAAGCATCACATCATGAATGGTTCGTCTTGATTCTGGAGACTTAATTAAAAGCAATAGGGATCTTGCTCTATAATCAGGGGAAAATCTCCAATTTATTTTAAAAAATATAAATTTTGTGAAATGCCTTTGAACTGATGCAATTCGGTTAGAATAAGTCTTAAAAGACGGATTCCATACATAACATCTGCGTATTCAAGTATAGACCTGACAAGGGATGTATAAAATGATAATAAAGTGTAAGGGTCACAAAAATCAACGCAATTACGCTTTATGAAGCCAACAAGTGAATTTGCTCTACCCACAATATAGTCAATGTGGCTTTTATAAGAAAAACTTGAATCAAGCATAATGCCAAGTTCTTTGATTTTTACCACTCGAGCAAGTGAGTTAGACTCAATTAAATAGTTACTGTCAATGTGGCTTTTAGATTTAGAGATTGAGAGCACATTACATTTTTTTTATATCCAACTTTAAGCTATCATTACGACACCATTCCGCAATACGGTTAATATCTGATTGTACAAGGTAACAATCTTCAACACTTTTTATCTTCAAAAATAATTTTAAGTTGGAGTGTTCTACAGCTAAGGCAATATCATTTAAAAAAAATGTTAAAAAGAAGAGGACCCAAATGACTACCTTGTAGAACACCAGAGGTACATTCAATAGAACTTGAAAGAGAACTATCGATGATAACTTTTTGAGACCTGACAATGAGATAAGATGAAATCCAACACAAAAACTTAGAGTGGAAACGAAATATTTCCAGTTTTTGCAACAGAGTGCTATGGTTCACAGAATCAAACGCTTTGCTAAAATCTGTGTAAATTGCATCCACCTGACACTTACACTCTAACGAATTAATAACGTATCTGGAAAAAAGAGCCAAATTTAAAGATTAGTTCAGCTGTGGGCCAGTTTTGACTGAGCAGATGGGTGTGGTAATATTTATGACTGTCCTGCGCTAATTTCTGTTGTGATGGAATCTTAAAAATGTGAAAATAGGTGTGTTGCGTTGAAAAACAAATTTATTTTTTTTTACGGTATTTTTCCCATCAAATGTGAAAGAGACAGACTAGTTATTGTCAAAACGCTGATCGTTCAATCGTCTATCGCGATCTGTGCCCTGTTTTGAATATTTGTAACTTATATAACATCAATAGAAAATATATATATTTTATTAAGTCTCAAATAATTTATAATAAACTGAAAAATTGTTAAATTTAGAAACAAGGAAGGAACAAGATACATGCAAAAATGAATTACGTCTTCACGTCCACTGCACACCTATACATTCAGCGATCTAGACCCTTAACGTTAAATTTTCTTCAAATTTCTTCAAATAATTTCTTTAAAGTCATTAATGAATTTAAAGAAATTATTTCTGAAAGTTTTTTTTCAAAATGTTTTTAGAAACATTCAAATTCCCTTACTTAAAAAACAACTATTGACTGTTAGTGTTATCGATTATCTGCAGTCTCAAATCACATTTTGATTAATAGAACTAGTTTTTATCTTTATTTGAAACACAGATTGCGAATTATTAAAACATTCTAAGACACTTCAAATATTTAAGAACTACAGTCAGTTGAATAATGCTTAGTACTTAGTATTAGTACTTAACTCCTCGAAGTATTAGATAGTTGAGACTTGAGAAACTTAATGAAATATATAAAATACTTTTTTGATTGATTATATTCTGAGAACATTTCCGCAAGCTCTTTTATCTTTTCCTCTTCTATTCACATGCTGCGAAAAAAACCCATAAATTTTCCTTAAAATCAATTTAAAATAAAAATCAAATTTTTAGTTTTCAACACGCTTAATATAAGCCAAAGTTTTTTTTTTTTATAAAAACGGCATTAAAAAACATTTCAATAATGTTAAAAAGCCTAAGAGAAATCAGACAGCAAAAAGACAAAAATTTCCATTCTTGATTGTAGAATATTAAAGACAGACAATCAAAAAAAAAATTTGCGGACTATACTGCAAGAGCAAAGGATAGCAGCAAAGTTAATCAAATTCTTATTTAAAAAAAAAATTATCTATTAATCTGGCAGTGATGATATATATTTTAATCTGTGTCAGATGACATATTCCGTCTGAAATCAAAATCAAGTTCTAAAATAATTGAAAGCCCCTAAAACAGTAAATTCGATTTTTAAATACAAAAATATTCTTGTTTCTTTACTTCTTTTAGAT
Source organism: Leucozona laternaria (assembly GCA_932273885.2). Taxonomy (NCBI): domain Eukaryota; kingdom Metazoa; phylum Arthropoda; class Insecta; order Diptera; family Syrphidae; genus Leucozona; species Leucozona laternaria. The sequence goes on along the minus strand of OW026368.1, from coordinate 85,442,814 downwards.
TCATACACAGATAATTACATTTAAAAAAAAAGTCGTTAAAAAAAACAACCATAATATTAATTTGAAACTTACCGTTTTATATGGGGTCCCATTATCCCCATTTAATTTCAAAATGATTCCTATGCTGAGCACCTTATGCTGAATTTTATTTTATCCTTTTTGAATTGAAATCGTTTTGCACAAATTTTTTTTTTGTTTAAATATCACATAGATTCGTTGAAATGTCTACAGAGATAGCGATTCCTTGTGGTACATTGAGTGATCTCATATATATTTTTTTCGTATAATCAATTTTTTTTGTTGTTGAAAATTTTAAAATTTATTTTCGGGTGTTTTTCTGAAATTATAAATAAATTCACTTTAAAAAAATATCAAGCAACAAATTTAAATTTATTTATTAAAAACCGCACATAACATTATTAAAAAAAAAAAAAAAAAAAAAATGGCTGATGCGAACATTTTTGAAAATTAAACATGAATAAATATGAAACCAATTTTTTTTTGTATTACTTTGTAAAAGAAAACCCCATTCACCCTTGAGTAGGAGCGAACAGCGGGTTCTTTCCTTTTTCGACCTGACGCGATGGATCGACTAGAGCGTACTGATCTGGAGCGAAATCACAACAGAAAAATCCTCCTAACAGCCAGTTAACTCTAGAAGGCAGCAATCAACTAACTATGCTCAACTCACAAATAGTTCACAGAAGACACAAACGAGGCACCAAAAGTACATATTATATTTACAGTAGCTCCTCTCCACATATACACACAAGGGGATAATGCCTTCGGTTCGGACTCCAGATTGCTTAACGCCCGGCAACGGCAACAGAAACAGCAACAACCAGCGCCAGATCCAGAGCAAGCAACCAGAATCAAATATACACCAAAGAGCACAACGCGGCGGCGACCGACGACGAGACGATGCCTCGTGTATATGTGGAGCGCGATATGATTATGAAGATGATACCGTAAGAACCATCCACAACCACACCAGAAACACAATCACTCGCTTTTTTTTTCAATTTTAGATACATATTCTGGAGCAAATCAAAGACTTAGGCCCAGTTCTTCAGTGCAAGATTATCCTAGTTTCAGAGTTAAACTCGAGTTAACCCTTCAAATTTGGTGAGTTAACTCGAGTTTGGCCTTATTCTCACTCTAAAAAACTACGCCTTAGGCTCCAGCTCCAGTGCTTCTCTGGCCCATTTTATGCGATAATGTTGGGTGGAAGAGGACGATTGCGAGATCGTTCCGCAGAGAAGAAGAAGATCGCCTCAACTGAACAAGAATTCTGTTGGCGGTGCGAGGGTCATAAGGGGGTATTTGTGGGGTCAAAAAATAAGTGATACGGATCGACAAAGTGCTACAAGTGTGCGTGATTTCAATGCTGAAACAATACATCGACATAACCAAATCATCACCAACGCAGAGGGTTGTTTTTGCTTTGCCCTAGCTTGTGTCTCTGGGCTAATGGCTATGCTGATGGCTGGGTGGAGGAAATAAGATCAGTATTGTGTTCTCTTCGTGAGCTCCAGACTGCACAGTTTTGTGTGTATTGGAATGGGAGCCATTCGGCAAAACTGAAATTCTGTTAGGAGACTCGTGTTTAGTAACACTTCGAACGTTTGTCGATCTCCATGCAGGAGGAGTGAGTATATCTCTGCTGCTTGGATTGTATTGTCCATTTTTCGTTTGGTTAGAGAGATCTCTTCGTATATAGTTCGAAAGGCTGTTGCCAATTCTTTTGCAAACGAAATTTCAATCTTTGAGGTAAAGAAAAAACCTTCGTGCGGCTTTTCTCAATGTGTTTCGATTCGGCGGGAATATAAGTTGATTTAAATTTTCTTTTTTCAAATTCGGGTTTTGATTTAACTTTTTTTTTTTTCGTTTTTTTTATAGGCCATTGTGATATCGATTAAGTGGACTTTTTTTTAAATTAATTTTTGTGCGAAATGAAAACTCCCAGAGGCCTGTCCGGTCTCTTGGGTAGCTCAAGCTTATCCTATATTTGGGCGGTCATATTTGCAATTTATCTGATATGCCTTTTGCATGGAGGATCGAATTTTGTTGATGCTAACGTAAATAAGGTAAGTGAAAACAAAAAAAAAATGTTAAGTTTCTTCAGCTGCAAGGAACTAGTAGGTGTTTTTTGTTGGTTATTTATTATGTTGAAAAAAAAACAAATTTTAGATTTTTATAACAAATATGCATCTAACTTAGGTACGCATATTTTTAACGGTTAAATTATGAATGAAAACTGAAGGTTTTTGTCAAATTCGTATGACCCTTTCATCAAAATATTAATAACATGGTGGAATGATTATTGAAATGATTAAAGAAATTACATTAAAGGATGTTTTCTTTTCTTGGGTTCTTATCGATTCACGCTCATGAAAAATGTGATCGAATTTTAGTTTAAATAATTTGTTGTTTTAAATCAAACAGGTTTCGAAAATTATTTGTTTTTTTTTTTTGACAATTTTTACTAAAACTTTAATTTGCAAAAGATGGCACTGTTTTATGAGATAAGTTGTTAAATGGTCAATTTTTGTTTTGTCATTCAATTAAAATATTAAATATATTTATTATTATTTGTCCAAAAGGTAGGCATTTATTTAGATGGATGTCATTTCATATTAGTTCTGAGTTCAATCCGCATTTGTGGAACTTATTCGTGTAATATTGCACGAGAAGTCTACAAGATTGGGTTTAATTCTTTGTTCTTTCTATCGCCTTATTATTACTTTTTTAAATTTTACAGCCTGCAACCACGTGGTAAAAGGCAAAGTATACACACGCATAAAAAGTGAGACGTTCGTCAATAAAACGCTAAGATGTGGTTTCCACGCCAACATATTATGTATATTTTATTTTAACCTTCCCTAAAGATATTTTCTTAATTTTGAAGGAAATCATATAAATTTTTTTTTAAATATTGCAATCTTTAGTAAAAGTTAATAAACTAAATGTCGCATTTCTTAGTACTAAAACAAAAATTAAGGTTTTGAATGAAATTCCAATCCAAAATTAGTTAAACTTAGTTGTCATTATGAAATTTAGTATATAAGTAGGTTATACCTCGAAAACAATGTTGCTAGCGAGTCTATACTAATGAATGTAGTCAAAACAAGAGTTTTCCGAAATCTTATTCCCTACCTCCTTACTCTTTTAGGTTCTTTTAAATTTGAAATAAACTAGAGTTAAATACGAAAATGTATTAAATTTAAATGCAAAGATGGCAATACTGATTTGATAACTGATACAAAGTCAAGGTCAAGGTGTCTTAGATGGCTATAGACGTTTTATCTTAAATTGCATATTGAAACGAATATCTAATAAAATTTTCTTTTGCAATTGGTAAATGCTTTCTTATAAGAAAAAAAAAACTGAAGAAATAATTACAAACATTATTTTTGAATGATCGACGATCAAAAGTTAAAGTTAGTTTAAGTTGTTGTTGCATCAGCATCGAATCATAACAGTATACAAAATTATAGATACTTAGTTTTGGATATACAATTTTAACGCATCCATTGTTTTGATACAATCGACTTTTATCGCATCAAACTTTGAACTACATTTTATTTATGGGTCATACCATAAGTAATGGGTGTTTTTTTAAGAGGTTTAGAACTTTTTTAAAAAAAAAACACAAAAACTTCGAAAAAATGAATGAAATATTTATTTGAATCGATAGTTTGAACCTTGCAATTTAATGTTTAAAGATAATTTCATGCAAATGTTGACCGCGGCTGCGTCTCAGGTAGCCCATCCGCTGAGTCCAATTTTGGCATACTCTTTCACACATATCGGCCGGTATCTCACGAATGAATGCATGGATGTTGGCTTCCAGTGCGTCAATCGAAGCGGGCTTGTCCCTATAGACATTAGCCTTGACATACCCCCACAAAAAATAATCTAATGGTGTCAAATCGCACGATCTAGGCGGCCAATTGACCGGCCCGAAACGTGAAGTTAACTGTTCACCAAACTCGCCTCGCAATTGCGCCATTGTTTCGCGTGCTGTGTGGCATGTGGCACCGTCTTGTTGAAACCACATATCATGCAAGTCAAGAACTTCCATTTCGGGCAAAAAAAAGTTTGTTATCATCGCTCGGTAGCGTTCCCCATTGACAGTAACGCTGCGATTCGCATCATCTTTGAAGAAATATGGCCCAATAATGCCGCCGGCCCATAAACCGCACCAAACAGTGGCTTTTTCGGGATGCATTGGTAGCTGATGCAATGCTTCTGGCTGATCTTCACTCCAAATGCGGCAATTTTGCTTATTTACGTACCCATTCAACCAAAAATGAGCCTCATCGCTAAACACAAGCAGCGCGCGATGAACATTTCGAACCGAGCACGAATTTTGATAGTAAAATTCAATAATTTGCAAGCGTTGTTCATTTGTAAGACGATCCATGGTTAAATTGCAAACCAAACTGAAGCTGTTTGACAGTGACACAAGGTACTAAACACACGTCAGCTGTCAAAACCAGTGTTGCCAAAACCAAACCAGCTAAAAAAGCACGCAGTATTATTATAAAGTTTTGGAAGTGAAAGTAAAAATACTTCGATACGAACGACTTTTATCGCAGCTAACGTTGAACAAAATTCGTAATAAGAGCGATACAATATACATCATCGGAAAGTTTCGAGCCTGGAAGTATCTAATAATATAAGTTATTGTAGAATAGTCCAGAGATAAGCCTTTCCAAAAGACTTAACTTGTCACTTTGAACATAAGTGATTTGGTGTGCCGGCAGCTTTAAACATGATCAATTTTCAAATTTCTTGTTATTAATTGCGACATTTCTAAATGTCTATGTTTTTTTTAATTCTATATTCCTGTCACGATGGAAAGTAGTATTGTTTTCCATTCCATTTAGCGTGTAATATTGTCATTGGCATTACAACACATCTCTCCTAAACCGGCTCAATTGTCAATATTTGAGGCAATAAATTGCTTTCAATTGCCTTGAATATAGCAAATGGGGACGCTTTGGTAATGGCAATAAAAATAAGTAAATTAAAATTGTATGCTATCAAAAACAGTGAATTTAAATATCGCAAGAACATTTTTTTGCTCGCCATTTTTATTCTGAAATTTGACAACTGAAATTGCCTGTTAGTGAAAATGTCATTGCCATTGCCTCAAATATGGAGCCACACCGTTTTCCACTTACAATTTTCAAAGAATTAGGAATGAACTTAATGCCGTAAGTATTGACAGTCCTCTGACTCGTTTTAAAATTCAACTAATAGATTTTAGATGACGACATAATTTCGTCAAGGAATACAAATTTTACTTTGAAATAATGCGATCTTCGGTTTGGTGGTTTTTGTCTGTCATCATTTGAAGTATGTAAAATTTTACTATGTAACATAGAACTGTAAAGCGCAGTTCAAAAAAACATGTCCAGAAAATTGTCTATAGCAGTCGTGTAAACTTAATTCACTTGAGTGAATCTAGTGATTTAGAATTCATGTTATTACTTTAGTATATCCTATGTCATCGTCGTTTTCGAAGTAGTATACTGACCGATGATGTCTCCGAACCACAATCCACAACAAAAAGTGACATTCATTGTCACTTGGTAGACCTCGTGTGGATTCGCATCGTTCCAATTCCTGCAAATTATCTTGTTGACGTTCTCCTTCATCCGAAACAAGGCCTCCTCACTCAAGATGATTGAATCGGGGTCCTCTTTCAACTGCTCTAGAACACAGTCAACAAATACACAGTGGTGTCTATGGACATTTTCCTCCAGCTCCTGGGTTAGTTGGGTTCTGTACGGATGTTAGCCCAAGTCCCCATGACAAATTCAAGTTGCTGATGTCTGTGAAAGGCTGAGTTCTTTTGCGTGGCGCAGAATTGACTGCGTCAGGTTTTCCTGCATCCTCTCACTAATAGCGGCGATGTTTTTGACAGATTTTGCGTTTTGTTGACAGATGGGTGTTGACTATGATTGTTTACTCCACCAAACGTTGAATAGTCGAATGGGAAGGACAAACATGTAAACTTCAAAATCGTTGCCACAAGAGAACAAGCATTTTGTTGGATGATAAAGCTTTGTCATTAGCACGTGTTGCATGGCACTGTAATTTGCCATGATGATACTGTCTTTATTTTCAACAGAAAAAAAGGAAAATTAACAATAGATAAATCAACATAGTTGCCATATGAGCTGTCAAAATCTACCCATCACTCTTTACATAGTGCTTAGTTTTAAAATTTTGCTGATTTACATAAATAGTTAGGTACGTAGAATTTCTATTTTAAAAATCTTTTTTTTGGCCCACAATAAATCTTTAAAATTTTGTACCCTAACCTAAACTTATCAAACATTTTGACAAATTCGTAATTCCGATCTGCCAAACATCGCAATATATAATTGACAATCGAAATAGGGATCGTATAATTATATTATTTTGTCATGCAAGAGAGATAATTTTAGAAATTTCACAAATCAGAATGTTAGCATAGTTACCTACTTAATTTCAGTCTTCTTATCATGGCTTGGGTGAATCTTTGTGGGATAACCTTAAAGCATGAAATTCGAATATTATAGATTAGGCTTTCATTTTTCTTGCAAAAAACTAAGCGCACATTGATTTTTTTTCTTTTTTTTTTTGTTACATGTGCCTTCAAGCATATTATTTGTGAACGTTAATAATATTAATATGTATGTACATATTATAATCTTGGAAGAACCTTCAACATTTTGAAATCATGCTTCCGGCAGTAAAGCACAAAGAATAATTATATTGTATTAATCTATATAGTCCATGGATGCTGTATGTTATGTATGGTGGTTATCGTCTCGCAAGTGATAACCTTATTTCGCAATTGGTCTTCATGTGTCAACTTATGTATACATATATTAAATCTGTCTCTGTGCTATGGAATATTATTATCAAAACGGAGAACGGATGGAAGTTAAATTTGGAACAAATTATAAATCAAAATATTGAATTGAAATTTTTTTACTAGAAATAATTTGAAATAAATTTTGTTTAATTTGTACGTCTTGGTATACAGTCTCAGTATTCAGATGTCCTTTTCGCTTGATCTTCGCAGGACAAGTAGATATGTATACTAATGGTTTATATGATTCTTATGCCACAAATTTTCATTCAAGCTCATTTAGGCAAAAGCTTATCTTGAAAACGGCTTTAATTATCATCATCATCTCGTTTTTCTAAATTGCGTTTTGGATTTTTGGCTAAAAATTCATGTAATGAAAGAATTTGCAAAAATATGTACATACATTTGTTTTTAATTTATCTCGTATTTCTTGCTAAGTATGATCAGATTAGAGAGGGATGATTTGCGGACAGCCAAAAACTCTAAGGAATTCTGTTCATGCTTGAATTTCAAGTGAATTATGATCAGTTACGATATTCCCGTCAGTATATTTAGTATATTTATTCATACAATTTTATTTGTAGAAATATTTGGCCCTAGATACCTTGACACAAGATATGAATTAATTTATTGTTGATCACCTATTATTGGCTGCTTTGAGGAAGCATCGGCAACCTGAAAACGCTTCCTTCACAATATCCATTGTGGCTCGTGCTGTGTGTGCGGTTGAAGCGTCTTGTTGAAACCAGATGTTTACCAAGCCCAGCCCCGCTCATCCAATTCCGGCAGTATAAGAAGTCGTTTATCATGGCCCTGTAGCGTTCGCCAGTAACAGTGACCGTATAGCCGATGGTATCCTCAAAAAAATATGGCCCAATCAGTCCTCCCGCGTGAACGCCTCGCCGCCGCACCACACAGTGGCTTTAAGTGAATGTAATGGCTCTTCGTGCATCACACCCGGATTTTCAGTGCCCCACAAAGAATATTTTGCTTAAGTGGAAATGCACCTCGTCGCTCATGATGGTTTTTGACACGACACAAAATCGTCCTCTTTGCAGTTGAGATTGAGGATGGTTTGTAAGCGGAGTATAGCGCTCTATTGCTTGTATGTTTGTATACTGCAGCTGTCTAAATCACAAATATCAAATATGATTGACGTACGACGCCATTTGCAAAAATTATACCATGATTAATTTTGCGTCATCTTGTATTTTAAAACTAGAGCTAGAGTGTCAAAAACTATCTCCTCTTTCGATTGCGCCACATCATACGAAATAGAAATAAAACGAAATAATAAATAGAAAATAAATATGTAATTTATATGTTTGTACATAATTACCTACACAAATTTAATAAAAAAAAAAAAAAAAATACAATTTCAATAGAAAGGTGTCACATGGCGTATACTTACTATTTGTTTATTTATTTTTATTTCCCCTCTTCTTAATTATTAAATACTTGGTTTTTATGTATAAATGTGTTTTTGTAATGGCCACATATGCAAAAAAAAACATACACTTCCATTGCATCGTATTAATAATAATTTTAAAAATATTTTTTTACCAATAGCCCGTCATCTCTAAAATTGTTAAGTTAAAAAATAATAAAAAAAAAAGATTTGCGTCTTTCAACAAAATCTTCTCTTCACGTTATCAATAAAATATAGTTTATTAAGATCAAGGCAAAATTATTATAAATTTTATTGTATCAAATATACAATGATCTATATTATCAAACTTGTTTAGATCTATTTTTATAAAATTATAACACAAAAAAAATTGCTTTTAATCATGAATTGAATTCTGACCAATGACAACAATTATTTTGTTCACTCAAAAAAAAAAAAAAAAATTATATTCTGCTCTGGTCTTTATTAAGTGTCAAAGGTGAAACATTACTTGTGATAGCCTTAAAGTACCGCCTTACGATAGTATATTAATGAAGCTTATCTTTAGCCTGTTTTAAATAAATTTAAATTAAAAATACAAATGTATAAATGTATACATTATGTATACTATGTATTACAAAAATGATGAAAATCGTAAGCAAATTATCACAACGAGAGGAAATAACACGCGCGCGTTGAGATATTTGTATTACCATATTCAATTTGATTAGGCAGGGTCAACAATGTATGTTTAGTAGAACTTCCTTTGATAAACATTGTTAAATTTAAGAAGACCCATTAACTTATGTAGATTAAATAATGTCTTTTCAAATTTCACCATTTTTACAAAATGATAACATTAATTTCCATTTAATTTGAAGTTATTCTGCGCCATTAAATTGCACTTAACTTTCAAATTGCCATCAGTGCAGGAAGCATATTTATATTCGTATCCTTATACAACCTCAACAAAAAATAATAGTCGTTCATATCGTTCAAAATCAGCAATTCAATAAAAATTAGTCTTTGACTTAGGGCTCGACGACTGGGCCGGTCTTCATCTTGAACTCAAGCATATCTTATATTTATTGCTCTAGAAATCATCGGATGCAGAACGAATCACAAGGAAGAAAATACAACATAATAAGAAATCTGCAGTTTAGAATATTATATCTTCAACACACATATAGGCTCAGAACTGATAGCTTTCAAAGGGTGTTTATTTTCTGTTAGTAGTTAGGGTTAGTTGTGGGAAGTTAAGTGTTTCACCATTTTAACGATTTAAACAAAAAGTTTCTAGCTTCATCATTTAGATTCTTAGATTATAGAAGATCCATAGGGGTTGTCTGTTTACTTGCAACCCGGAATATACACTAATTCTATGATATTCCATGTTTTATCAGGTTCAATTTTCATTACAGAAAATCTAATTTCAAAAAAAATCACAGTTGGAGTAATATTTCAATCTTTTAAGGTTTACTATGTTTTTTTCTATGTTATGTGTTATAAAGAATGGATTAATCACATTTTTTGCGAATTTTGTCAATAATTTCGAACATTTATCAGTCTGTTGTTCTATTTTGTTCAAAGTCTTACATCAACAATTAGCTTTTTAGAGGTTATAGAAGACCGCTATATGCTCATATTTTTACCCGCAAGCCGTGTATTAACAACTCTACTCTACGTTTTCTATGTTTTATCAGATTGAATTTCCGTGGCTCAAAAATCTAATTTCAAAACTTACAACCAAAGGATTTACTACTTAAACTTATTCAGCTTTTCTATGTTTTTTCTATGTTATTTGGTATACAAAACAGAGTTGCCACATTTGCCGATTTTTTTTTTCAACAAATCTTCTAAATTTAAATAGTCCGTTTTTTTTTCTCTTTTTGCTCAGTCTTACAAATACCAGCAATTAGCTTATTAAGCTAGAGAAGATCCATGAGGCTCATCATTTTACATGGGAGCTGCATTACAACAACTCTACGAGATTCTATATTTTATCGGATTGAATTTTCGTGGTCCAAAAACCTAATTTTAAAACTCACATAGAGCATATAATTTTTATCGCAACGTCATATGTTGTCTCATACACATAGCCTTAAGTCGTTTAAAAAAAATCATCTGGTATTATGAGTACCTATCTATATTTTGAAGTTATATAACTCTTCAGAAAAAACACCCTTTAATTTTAGTTAAGCGTGCGCCTGCTATTCACCACCAGTTTGACCCCAACTTGTTTTGGTTATGGTTGATATATAGGCTTATAAACAGCCAAAGGCAAACGTGAAGTTTGCCCCATCTCCAAGCCATCACATCGCAACCGATTGTACTCATAATATGCTATCTAGAAAGTTGCATTTTTGCTAACACATATTTATAGGTATATGGATATACCTACATTTATACATACATATGGTTATATATACATATAGACATTTTTTTTTGTTGGAAGATTCTTCGGCATCTTTCAGATATGTAAGTCAGAAGAAGAAAAATAACGTAGAAAAAAAAGACTTTATATTGTCTCGCGTCTCGGCCGCATAAAGTCCGACTTGTGCTGTATTTATGACTCTACATGATACAAGAATTATTTTTCTTTTGATTTTGAATTTTTGTTGGTAAATTTTATTGTGGACGTTTTTGTAAAATGTGGACAAATTCTAATTTTTTGCTAAGAATTCTTTTGGTTACTATTTTATTTTAGTTCTGTTTTGTTTCGTTCATTATAACTGCTTATTGATGAGTAAACATCTATGCCGGGTGGAGGTAGAGTAAAATAAAAACGTGGACTTTCCACAGTGTGACGTTACGAGGTCACACTTTACGATGTAGCACGTTACGTTACGAATATCTGCATAGAAGGATATTGGGTGCGTTCAATAACAAAAATTTGAAGATCCCCTTCAAGCAAAGTAGTCTGTTTTGGACCCGTGCACGCAGTCAACAACATATGAATGACTTCGCATACGGATCCAAATATGGATCCTCAAAACTGCACTTGGACAAACTTTGATGTTTACACACATATTAACCGTGAGTCCCAGCACTCACACAATTTTTATTCGTTGTTTCTCCTTCTAAAATTGTCAAGTGCTAAAAATAGTTTGTTAAAGGACCAATACCTTATAAGAGTGAATGTGCGGGTTAGCGGGACTTTTTTTTATATTAAGTGACCACAAAAAGAAGATAAAAACTTAAAAGGTCAGTTTAAAGTTTCAAAATAATTTATTCACAAAAACTCTTGATGGATTTAAAGCATACTATATTTTTCTTTACTAGAGATTTATAACAGTTATAACAGTTTTTCGCCATTAAAAGTGGGCGTGCGTTAACCTTAGAGGATTTATAATATGAAGTGCTCGTTTCTATCCCTAATGCATTGTAGTGCCTGGGGCCATGATAGGGGGCGCTATTTCACTTTCAGTTTAGATAAAGTCTTAGAATATCGTACAGCTGCTATCAATTGTAAGTCATAATTTGCTTATTTTCTTTCTAAATTATTCTACTTTGAATTAATTCCTGAAATTAATAAGTGTTTGGTTATTATTTGAAAGATTTCAATATCTTCTTTTTTAGTTTTTTCTCCAATGTGCAGAAAACTCAGTGACCGAAACTTGAACAGCGACCCCTATGAAAGGTCCGCATTCGAATAAAAACAAGCACTCCATATTATATATCCTCTAAGGCGTTAAAGCGCTTCGTGCCACTTGAAAAAAAAAACTCTGGGTGCCTGAAGTAAGCCCACCGGTGGAGGGCCCTGATGGCCCTGTGGAGCCACATAAACAGTAATTTTATAAACCAAAACTGTCACTTCCATACAAAACATAACCAAACTCGACAAAATTAAAAGCTTTTAAGTTGAAACGTGTATGTATTGACGTTTTAGGTTTAAATAGAGTTGCCATGTACATTGTACATCTGATCATTTGGTATTCTGTACCATCAGATCTTTGATTCCGTAAAAATTTTAAGCTAGCAGACGTATTTATAAACGTTATATAACTTTCAACAGCCGCCTAAGTTATAAATAAACATTTTTCATTCTTGTCCAGTTTTTCAGTGCAAGATTTAATTTAAACCCGATTTAACTCATCAAATTTGGCGAATCAACTCAGGATAAATTACATAGATGCTTTTGATGTTTTATCCATCGAGTTTTTTAGTCCTTCCGCATGAATTCTTCAAAAATAAAACTGCTCCCTCAGTTAACTGTGTGTTAATTTGCATCTAGAGTCAACTAACTCTGGTTTAACTCACCACTGAAAAACTGGGCCTAAGAGTTATATTACTATAAGACAACGTAATCGGTTGTCTAAACCTTGACTAAAGCGTCATTTTATTTATATAAAAAAAACCATATTCCGAACTATTAGTACACAGTCTAACTATAATCAATCGTCTTAGAAAATCTAATAAATACGATCGGGGGTATTTAAAATTGGGTTGCCCTTGCGACAGTCTCATTTGAATTTAAAAATAGAAAATCCTATCTTCACCACGGATAGTTTTAACTTTAGACTGAAAAAAATGCACCAAAAGTCACTCGTCTCTGAAGTGTGAGGCCATCCGACCACAACTAGCTAGGCAATCGAAGTCCACTAAGTTTCTTTCGAGAAGGTATTCCAACCCTGATTTATTGGAGTTATGACTTTTAGGCTTATCAAAAAACATAAACTGGTCTTTGCTTTCGAAATTTCACGTAAATGAGTTGGCGAAAACAAATATATTTATTTACTGCAAAATAAATCAAAATCTATTTATTTATATTATAAATTAACTCATATATTTTCACCTAAAGCTAAATCTGTCAAAATATCAACTTAACAAGATCCACACAAAAAAAAGATAAATCTCTCCATAAATGGACTGAACGGAAACGATTGCATATTAGGGTCGCACAGTTTTCAATTTGCCTTTTGAGATAATGTAAGTATGTAAACAAAAAAAAAACCTCACGGTTGCATCGGATTTCCTCACCTACTTAACGGTAAACTAGTCCCACGACCACGAAGATCAAGATCATGTTTTCACTATCAACGCCTTGGCGTGGTGACACATAAAGTAAGTATGTATGTATTTATACATGTACTTTGCTGGATTTGCCACCAGAGGCAAACAGAGAGTACATTTTTTTTTATTGGAAAGTCTATTTTATGGTTAGTTTACACTATAAGAGCAGCAAGCACATCGAATGCTGACATTCATTTTGAGATTTTTCGCATGCGGTTTAAAGGAAAATCCATTTTTTTTTGTTTAAATACTATATAAATTATACATTTGATGTTTATGTACATAAAATAAGGACCTTTCTCAGGCTATAAAAAGTACCTACCTGTACATACTAACCTGCCAAAAATAATGGATGGCTAAAATAGTTTAAGAAAAGGGATGATTGGCAAATGGGTTAAAATATTTTGATGTTTTTTTAATTTTACTATAGTTTCAAATACAGAAGTTGTAAAAAGAAAAAACATAAACCATGATTTCATAGCACCCAAAAAGGTGTTTGTAAATCAAGCCTGAACCACACTACTCTCGTGTGGTGTGTTGTGGAGTCATATGTCGCTATCGCTCTTATGTATTTCATATGAGTAGAGCCATATTTGTATCGTGTGATGTGTTGTGTCGATATCTATGAAATACATTGGAATGACAGCGACACACTACTCCCCAACAGACCACACAAGAGTAGTGTGGTTCGGGCTTTAGTTTAAAAAACAATCTCAATTTTTGTAAAAATGCTTAAGATCGGCATTTTAATTTGACTCAGGAAGTTTTCACAAGTCTAGGCAGACCTCAATACATTTGACTTGTGAAACTGGAGGTAGCTAGCTGAGTGGAAAAGCTTGTTTGTTGAGGCCAAGTTCACTGAACTGGACTGTAGCAGATGAGCAACTTTTACTTAGCAAGCAAGCACTAAACCAGTTCAGATTGATTGAGGGCTCAACAAATTTCTTTCGTAATGAAATTTGCTAAGCTATTTAAAAAAGAAAATACTTGCATTGTGTGATTTATGTATTTGTTTCTATAAAAGAAATACATTTATAATTAAAATTATGCTTGAAAGACAAAATATGAGCAAACACTTCTCTAAAAATTAAAAAAAAATCTTCTGATTTCCTATGCAAATTTCCAGCTGTCAGATTCATCAAAGTAAGGGCTGTCACTTTTGACTTTGATGGTGTTCAAATTGGACCCACTCCTCCGACTTTTGACGTGCATCTAACTTATTTTGTTCAGACACAAAGTAATGGACGGTGTTCACATTGGAGTCACTCCGCGCGACTCATATTGACATTTCATTGTTTTATCTCACTCCAACTCATGATGAGAAAGAGAGAGTCTAGTGAGGCAGGATTTTTTCAAAAAAAATTAAAAATCCTGCCTCATTTTCTCATATAGTTGTGTAGAGTGAGATAAAAGAAAAAGATGTCAAAATGAGTCTCGCGGAGTGAGTCCAATGTGAACACCGTCATGTGGACATATCCGACTCACTTTGACGTTTAGCAGTCGTTAAAACAAAACAATAACCTGTGCTTGTTGGACAATCAATTAGAATTTTTTCAAGGCACAGACAAAGAAAACAGATGTCAAAAACAAAAAATTATGTTAAAAAAAAAAACAAATTAAAATCCTGGGGCCGAATTACCGCATCAGTTATCGTCTATCGAGTAATACGTGACTGAATTATGTGAGTTTGGCATTACCGCTCACGTTATGGAGTCATCATCCCCATAGGTTTTACTCGTTCATTCGAGCATTGATGGCACTCACTCGATCAGTCACTGATGCCGTAATTTGGCCTCTGGTTGTGGTGGACATCCTTTCTCGCCTTGAAGTGGGAGTGAGCAAAAACACAGAGACGTCAAAGAAAGTCGGAGGAGACAGTCCAATGTCAAAAGCGTCATATAGAATAACAATAAATAAAATACTACCAACAGTTGTTAAAAAATAACCATCTACTCCCTTCAATCAGGTATACATATACATATATTCAGGCCTTGGAGGTATTAATAATTTAAATAAACAAACAAACGTTTGCAGAATTATTCTCAAGTTAAAAAAGGCTCTTCTCCAAATAGCATTATATCCATCTCTCTTTTATTCACATACGTCAAAATGACACATTGTGGAGACTGACATTTTTATATCTATTTCTGAAAGAAAATACTGCCGTTCTGTGCGACATATTATTATTATTATATTAGTTAATTTTGTTTTATAAAAATTATACTTTAAATAACTAAATTCTGCAAACAATTCCTTAAAGATAAAAAACCGCTTTTTTATTTTGCAATTTTACATCTGTCACTTCCCACAAAATAATGGCTGCCACTTACGTTATACAAACTCCTGAAATCTCTGCTATTACAAATCTAAAAAAAGAAAATTCCACTATAACATCAAAAATCTGCTAAACTCATCACCAGAACCGTGGAACACCTAAAACAATATAACACGACAAAAAAAAAACAAAAGACTATAGTAAAAGAAATAAAGGAACCACACTGTGACATGATAAACCTCAACCTCCACTGGGTATGGATATCAGTTTCATCTTCCTTCACCCAAGGACTAGGTATACCTATGACTAAAAAGATGGATGATGATGTGGATGACGTCTGTTTGTTCTCATTGCCTAAATCATTCATCGCACTAAACGGTGCATACATGACTTAAGAAGTGGCAACTCGCACCATCAGAGATAGATGTTTTTGGATGAATGTACCTACAAATACAGCCACTTGTTGATTTTGTTCTGTGTTTTGGTCTAAAAATAATATAAACGTATGCACATTACATCGTCTTCATTGCCGCCAATGTCACACAGGCTATAGAGGGATTTTTTCTTCAGCGAGCAAATGCTGATGTAGAAAATAAAGTAGGTAGGTAGGTATGGAGACTATATAGTGAAGCTGACATCACACTTATTCGTATGTGGTACAGGGGTAGCAGGAGATGCTTCGCAACTACTGAATTGATGCACATTAGATTAGAGGAAGTGACTATTACACTTCACACTTCAGTGTCTGTTACAATTTGCTTGATCAGATCTCGTATTCAGTTGTGTTACACACAGCCGAAATAGCCATCAGTGGCGCCTGGCTGCAAATCCGTGCAACTAGGAATTGAATTTTTATTCATCTTACATTTCCAAACAGCCCTAATCTGCTGTTCGAGAGTATCTAATCATTTACACCGCTATTAATAAACGCGACTTAGCGGTGGGTTAGTTTCAAATCGTGGATTGAGTGCAAAATGTCATTAATAAACCCATATTTCTGCTAGCTGACGTTTACTAACTGCGGGGAAAGTTAAGTCATTGAAAAAGAGGGTGGTTAAGCGAAGGAATAGGGAATATATTTGTCAAATTTGTTTTTCTTTGGTCTCAAAAATGTATGTAAAAGTGAAGTTGTAAACTTTTGTTCTGAATAAAAATAAAAATGGCTCAAAGGTTTAACGATTTTTTTAAACAATTTGGTTAGGCTGGATTATACACCTTTTTCGACAAGAAAGACAAAAATATATAGAACCCGATTTGATCCAATGAAAGAGCTTAGTGAGGAGGATTTCAGAAGGAAGTATAGGTTTTCCAAGAATAAATAATAATTAATAAACTTTTGTTTACTATTCCGCGAACATTCTGCTTCTATTTGTAGAAAATTTCAACTCGAGACTTAACCCCTATTCTATGGTTTACTTTAGTAATGGAATAAAGGTGAACTAAGCGTTTTTATTAATAGGGCTGTCAGTATTTTAATAGGCTCCTGCTGCGAGAATGTAAGGTTTCCTAGGTGCCACAGTCTATTTGTTGCTGGCTACTTCTTGTTTATTTGAACAGGGGAAACTATTCACCGTGAGTTCAATTTCCAAACAACTCAAGATAACAAAAATGGCGGCCCGGGCCCAGTCCTAATCGATAAATGTTTACAATATTTATAGTTTCAGTCATTTTAGGAGAACGAATAACTCAAATTTCTATTATGTAATTACCGTTTAACCTATTTTTTTTAGAATTACCTTTTTATGTCCATTTATGTGCCAAAGTAAAAAAAAAGATGCGCCCATGTTGAAATAAAAGCAGCACAAATATTTGTTTTTATAGTTTTGTGACATGTGTTGCATTTAGTGCTAAATTTGAATCGACAATGATATTACTGTAGAATATGAGATTCTGTAGTATGAGATGAGACCAATTAATCAGAGATTGATGGGGTAATGCTTTTATAAATAACAATTTTTTTTTTCTTATGAGGGCATTATGTTAATGAAATCGGTGATAAGATTGTTTCATATACAAAATAATATATAAATATAATCTTGGTTGCAAATAAAAATTTGTCATAGAATAATAATGTAGCGTTGTTAAAATAATGGAGCTTTATGAAATCAGGTTAATAAATAAATTAAGACTGTTATTTAGTTCAATAAAAAAAGTTCAGTAAAATGATATTCCAGAGATTTCGCTTCGTCAAGAACTCAGCAGGCAAATACAAATTTTTTTGTTCCCCAGTATTTTTAGAGCAAAACTGAAAAATTTAGTTGAGGAATCTTGTTCATGTAACTGACATGGCTGAGATCTCCAAGATCTTATTTCCCTTATTTCTTAAAACCCCTTTACATTTCACTAATAACTCAGTTTAAATTTTTGAAATTTGACGGAGCAAAAAGAGAAAAAAAGAACTTTAGATTCAGACTACATGCTATGATAGTGACTTTTTTATTATCTATGATATTTATAAACAAAACTTTTAATAATTTATGACGCGCCTTGTTGCACACCACTCGTCAAAGTGTGTCAGAATGTCAGATGATTATCAACTTTGTAGCTTAATGCTATGCCGTGCACTTCCGTTTCCACTTAGTACGAAATAGCTCAGACCATTCCATACAAATAAGTTTCTGAAGCATTTTGGAGTCCCGTTGACGTTCAGTCCCGTTGAAGTGCAGTTCCCTTAAAGGCACACCATTACTTTTGTATATATATTACCTAAACGTCAAAATTCAACTGTTTTCATCTACATGCAACTTGAATTAAGTTTGTTTTTGTTAAAAAATATATAAGTACATACATATAAAATTTAAATTAATTTATCTACGCATTTCACAAGTTATTTATTATTTATATTTATTTTCACCTCTG
Source organism: Leucozona laternaria (assembly GCA_932273885.2). Taxonomy (NCBI): domain Eukaryota; kingdom Metazoa; phylum Arthropoda; class Insecta; order Diptera; family Syrphidae; genus Leucozona; species Leucozona laternaria. The sequence goes on along the minus strand of OW026368.1, from coordinate 85,424,409 downwards.
ACACACCACAATTTCAAACTAATAGGCCGATTCTCTCCATCATCACTGATACCTCACAAGGTCACAAGTCACAAGAAGAGGTGAAATTATTATTGTGACTTTTTCGAATCGAGTCACAACTTATGAGAGTCACAAAACCAATCAAAATTGTGATCTCCTTCATAGCAGGTCACAACTCACAACTCACAAATTACATGTGTTTTGAAACTTTGATATCATAATGTATTTATTTTTTAAACAACATTGATTTTTTTTTTTTTTAAGATTAGGACAGAGAAAATTAAAGTGGATTTTATTGGGCGTATCTTCTTCGGTATCTTTCATCCGAAAGAAAAAAACAAGATTTTCACAATAGCACAGACTTTTTTTTCTAACGCAGGAAACAAATGATTCATTCGCTCTCGAAAACAACATTTTTAATAGTTTTTTCACTTCCATTTTACAAACATACATATAAATAAACAATTTTTTAACTCACTTTATTGCTAAAAAAAATGGATGAAAACTTTATTTTTTTTTTAAGTTTTAAATAAATTTATATGGCCCAATTGAAAATCTTTTTTTATGTTTTTAATAATCAGCTGTTGCAATTATGGCACTCCAAAATTCACCTTTGCTGTGGTGAGTTTAGTTGTGAGCTTTCTTGTGATGATTGGGGGAGAATTCCAAAAATGTTATCGAGTCACAAAAATCCTCACAAGGAATAGTCACAAGAGCTTGTGAATTGTGACTCCTCACAAGGGGAGAATCGGGCTGTAAAAGGGAATCATTTTGAAAGCTTGGTTCTATTTGACAGTTCTGACACTTCTTGCACAACATAGAATTTTTCAATTTTTTTCAATGGAGGGACCTCTTTGTGCTCTCTCTCGTTGCAAATTAAGTTAACAAACAGGAATATGATACAAAGTTACCAAACATATACCTATTTTGTTCAGATTTTTGAGTACGATGATCGATGAGAATTCAGAAAACTAAACTGGCTTAACTGACACTCTTACAGCTTTATCGACTTTATTAATTAGATTTTCTTAAAAAGTATTCGGAACTCAAATACTGTTTAGTTTAGTTTGGTTAATTTTGAGCATGCATGTCTTATAGACTGTAGCGTGACGTAACGCAGTAAAATTCACAAATTGAATGAATTTCTACTACATTAGGCATGTGTTCAGGAAAATGAGAGCTCGGCGGGGTCAGCAATCTCAGTTACATGAAAATGATTCCTCTGCAAAATTTCTCAGTTTTTCTGTAAAAATACTAATGGCCGATTTCATAAAGCCCTTTAAACTATTTAACGGGTTTTAAATCTTTAAATGACGTTTGTTCCGTACAAAATGCTCACTTATTGCCGGAGCGAAATCTCATTTTCCTGAACGCGCCCGAGTTATATATACTTGGGTTGATATTTGACAGCTTGCAAAAATTTACAAAAAAAAAAATAATGAACTCATAACTGTTCATATATTTCTTTGTTTTTTTTTTTGTGAGATTAACCCCTTGGCCGCCTTATAAGCCAACAAAAGAATTTATTCAAATAAAAAAGTCAATTCAAACAGAAATAACGCTGTTAGGAGGACAAAATGCGAATCAGAATATTAAATTACAAACTTTTCGAATCATCTATGGAAATCAAATAGCTAAAGCTTAAATAATGGTAGGAATCTTCCACCAATCCAATGCAATCATATTTTTATAAGCGTTATCAGTGAACCGAGTTGTTATCAATGCACTTTGTGCATTTCATTCATTCATTAAACCCAGAGAGCGTGTTCAGTGTCAAGCAATTAATGCCAATTTGTCATTATCTTTCTATGTAGAAACTAATTTTTTGATGTATGTAAATGTATGTTTTATAGAACTGCATTATCTTTGCCACTTTCATTCCCATATAGCACTTGGGGTTGAACGTAGAAAACTTATACACGATTTGACTGCTGCAACTGAGATTTATTTTCTGCATACCCAACGCATTTACATAAATTTCTCGAATGAAGGATTGAGCAAAAAAACCATCAAATAATGATAACGCAAAACACCATTTTTATGAATGATGTCATCATCGCCAGCGTAAACGTCCGTTGGTAGACCAAAAAAGAAAACATGACTGACACTAGCGATCGCTTTGATAGCTTGCATTTCGCAAGTCACAATAATTCACAAATTTAGCGTTGGCGGTTGCATCAATGAATTGCAATCCAAACCAAATGCATCATTTGCACTGTGTGTGGCTTGAGTGGCGTGAAGCGCAAAAATCTTCTCACTGAATGCTTTCATTTCAGGGAAAGGGAATACAATCTTTTGATTGTCAAACACTTAACGCTATGTGGTGTTGGTTCTAACATACTTTTCAGCTTGCGTCAACGACTACTGCAATATACTTACTATTGCTGCACAACGTTTGTTTGATCGAAGCGATTTTAATGATTAAAAGGACAATTAATTAAGCTCTTCACTTTGGCGTTTGGCCTGGTGCTGATATGATGGCTCTGTAGATCGGATTTTATTTCATAGAATTGGTCAATGGGCCTTGTCTAGTTTTCTGATTATTTCCTGCAGATTTAATTGCTTTCATGTGCCGATTGATGGGTGTATAGTGTATGTCAGTTATATTGATGAGAATGTTTTTTTTCGTGGCAGATATTTACCGCTATGAGAGAGCGAATTTATATTTTTTTGCTATCAGTCTTTTTTTATTTTTAGTTCAACATGAGTTGTGAATGTATTTTGGTTAAGAAACGCAATAGATACCTTGATTTTTATTTACTGATCTTTAACCTACGAAATGAATTAAAGCTTTATTTTCATCAATATTTGCATTTTAATCAATCAAAACAGTCAAAATATAAATTTAAATGATGCAGAACATTTTAGGTCTGTTCGGGTTTTTTGCCAAAACTACCATTTTAGTCCAATTTTATGTTTTTATATGAACTTTGATAGAACTTTGGACTAAAATTGATAGAAATGGGCAGTTTTCGGAAGTAAACGATCAGAGGGTTTGTCTGCATTAAAGCGTAAAACAGATAAAACCAGCAACAGCACCAGCGCCGTCAAAGCAAACAGGAAAGAAAACGTGAACGTTCGTGTGCAACGTTACGTCGTGCAACGTTACGATGTGCAACGTTACGATCTGCAACCACACAATTTTTTTTTGTAGTGTGGTCCCTCTGAATATCGCTGTATTAAAGTTGTCAGCAACAGCAAATTTAGAACTTTGGCCAAACGGCGCTGTTGACGTTGCTGGTGCTGGTCTAATCTGTGTTGAACGATTGAATTACATTGGTTCTAAAATAATGGCGGCCGCTGTTGGTGGTGACGTTGCTGGTGCTGGTTCAATCTGTTTCGCGCATAAGAAAAGTGACATGTTTGCGCTACTAAATTTACTGAACAAAAATTAATAGTGAATATGACATCAGTTTACTTTCATTTTTTTTCAGTTCTGCCTTTGCATTACGGTATAACAAATTAAATGTTTTAGGTCAGGTGTTTTAATACAGTTGCTTAACAGATGTACAGAAAACGTCAAAATATGTAGGTAGAATAGTGTCCTAACTCCATTTATGAGACTTTGACATTTATAAATGTCAAGAAAGGTATGTTTGTTTATTTTTGTTACGAACTTTCACTGTTTTAGGCATGTTTATCTGATGATTCAAAATGGAGTTATAATATGAGACTAGTTAAAATGTTTTTAAAAAATAACATTAAAATATACCTACGAGTATATGGATACTGCTTTAAAATTAGAAAATTATAAAGTAGTGTCAAAAGTCGGGCATTTTGAAAAATTCAGTAATTTTGTCTCTTTTTTTGTGATAAGTCTTCTATAACACAATTTTAGTTTCTGGAATATCCAAGCTACTCAAAAAGATTATATAACCATTTTGAAATAATATGAATGCATTTAAAATAATTTCACAAAAAAAAAGCGATTTTATTCTCTTGTTAAAACAAAAAGCATATCATCAGTGCAAATGATAAAAATAGAGACCTATTATTCGTAAAATTATACGAAACGCTTTTCAGTTCCAGATGCACATTTTCTTGTTATTGCATTTGGCTTCTGCCCTTAAACCGATTCATCTTTTTTAATTGGGCGATGAATGCAACAATTTTTTTCTCGTTGATCACATTCTTCCAAGTTCATAACTTTTCCCGCTCAATTTTATTGTCTTACAAATTCATTCGACTGTAAATCTAAAGAATTTGGCTGATTTGACATAAAGGGATTTTTGTAAAAAAGAGCTCAAATCTTCCCATTGATTTTTTCTTTTTCTTTTTTTTTTTATTAAAAATATTCATTTTCAAATATCTTATTTCAGATGGTACCTTCTATCGCGTGCATGTTCAAGTTCAAATGCTTGCATGAGTTATGAGTATAATAATTTTTTTTTCTTAATTTTTAAATTAGCTTACTGTGTATTCTTACCTCCTACGAAAAAAAAAATGTACGTTTGTGAACGTTGATATCTATTTATTTACGAACTTCAGAGTGTAATTTTATGAAGTAGCTATCTATAAAATGAAATTGAAAACATGGTATTTTTATTTTAATATTTAGATGCATAGGTATAAATAATAAACGGCGCCAGGTATTAGCATCATAATTCAAAAAATATGATCATCCAATTGTGTTTAAAGGATTTATACTTTTGAAGGACTGATTGATTAATTAAATGAAGCCCAAGAAAACTCAAATATTTTGTTTAATTTCTAATTAACAGCCATATTATTCACTCAATTAATCCGGTTTTAAGTTAATACCTTGGTTATAGAAGAGTTAAGTCTCAAAAGTTCAACCCAAGCGCATAATATTCACTCAATAAACCCGTTAAAAAACCCTATTTATTAAACCCTATCGCGTTTAATCCGATTCAATTTTAACTGCACTTCATGGAGCTGTTAAAGTAGTTCAACCCAGTTGTAAACTAAATTTTCAGTACATTCACTTAATTTAACCAAACAAAGTGACAGTTGAAGTTTTTACGCACGTGAACATGCATACACAGTTTTGCTTTCAATTACACAAAGAAACAAAAAAAATTGTGTTAAACGGAAAAAGCTAGGGTAACTTGATTTTTTTTTTTAATTTCGAACAATGAAATTTGAAATACAACAACAAGAAACAAAAGAAAGGAAATATATGCTGGAAAATGTCAAATTATTGACATTCTGTATGTTTATAGTCAAGTTTAAACAATTTTACATGCGGTTGTTATGTATTTTTAATCCCTCGTGTTTAATGCGAGTTTTGAGTGAATGGTATCCACAAAAGTTATATTTGAAAAGGTTAAAATATGCGGATTAATAGGACAGGTTCAAAATTCACTTAAACTTTATTTACACCTGAAGCGAAATAATATGGCTGTAAGTGTACTAGAAAATAATAGGTCGTACATTTTGAATAGTAAACTATGAGGTGAACGTTAGTTTACGTATTCTTAAATATGAAAGAACACGAAAATGTTTATGCATGAACATTTTAAGGATTACTTCTAAAACCTTCACATATTTTGTTTTTTTTTTTACTGATTGATCTTTTTGAAAACAGTTTGAGAAAAAAGTATGAAAATGATAACTAATTTGACAGTTGCATGGAATTCTTTCACAATTTCAATTTGACACGTGTCAATATTCACTCAGAAATTGTGAAAAGAAATGTCAACAAAATCCTCAAAACACGAATTATTTATTTCCCTCTTCTCTCCTCAAAACTGAAAGTTGCTGGAAACTCTCAGTTTGACAGTTTGCGGTAAAGAAATTTGCCATGGGTAATTATTATCGAATATGTATTCAAAATAATTTTGATTCATCTAAACTCTTTCTAAAGTCACACTGATGATAGAGATATTCGACTTGTCGCAACATTAAATAAATGAAAACTAGAATCAAAAGATCCATATATTTATGTAAAAACCAAGTGTCATCTTTAATTTGACATCGTTTTTGTAATGAATGAACTAACCCATTTAACTTATAGCATATTCTGTGTATTATTATTTACTTTTGAATCATTTATTTATGTGTACAATATATGTACATATACTCATTTTATTGCTTCAAGTTAATGCAACAATCTGCTCAACTTATGAGATCATTGGTTTTTTTAGAAAGATGAAATAAAAAACTATAAGCTTACATTTCTATTTCATGGTGCCAGCACTCAATTTGAAGCAATTAAAATTAAGCTTGTGCAACTTTTCGCAGTCATATCACTTCATCTCCTATTCCTGTGTTCATCATAATACACAAACATCTTAAAACATATACCTAACTCTTCCCATCTTACAAGCAAAATAACGAGCAACTTGACGGTCAAACTTAAATGTACTACACAAACAGATCGAAATCTAAGACAGCAACAGCGAGTACTATTACGCCTACATTTCGTTTTGTTATCAGTAAGCTACAAATTGCAGTGCTTAACAAACTACATGCCATCTAAAATTGTCAAATGTAGCATAGATACAAATAAAACCCCACACCGCCACGCTTATAATGACACTGTCAACTGTCACGTGTCATTGACAATGGTCCGGTCATTTGGTCAGACAGAAACACAACATAACACAAATCTCGGAGATTCTCTATATAATGCTGCTCTCCTCCAGCAGCTGCAGTTGCAATAATAAATCTCATCTGAACCAATTTCCTTGGGGGTAGTGCATTTACTTTCAACTGACCTTTAGATAGAAATAAAAAGCATAAAACTGGAGGGGGCTGTTGTATGCTGCTAACTTCTCCTGTCATCTATTTGAATATAGGTTGTAACTAAATCAGTTCTGTATAGTCGATTTCAATTTTGACCTTCAACTACTGGGCTCTAAATTAATTTAATGAAATTGAGCTCACCAGGAGGTAAAATACTTTGCCAGTAGTTTTTTGTTGCGTCTATTATATCCGTCTCGGGAATGTTTTGTTTTCATGCTGTCAAGTTCAAGGAAATTACAACGTTTGCGGATTTATTGTCGCGCATATGGACAATTTGCTTAGTTATGCAAATGGATAGGTTGTAATATTAGATTAAAAAAAAAAAAAATACACAGAAACCTAAATAATATATTATTTTCTGGGTTCCAGGCAATGGAATGAGCATGGGTCAACAACTTTGTGATCGCGGGAGGTGTGCACACTTATTGACAGTTAGAGATATATGTGTGTTGGATTACCGAATTTCATTAATTCTGGAGGCTAAATCAGCAAAACGTAATTCGAAAATATAATGAGTAATTGAGAATGTTATTCGAGGAAAATTGAAGCACTTATATGTCTACATTAATATTAGGTGTTTTTTTGTTTGTCAAATTCACAACTTATATGGTAAATGCAACAGCAACTAATAAGATACGTGCTGTATGCTTGAATTAAGCTAAATTAAATTAAATTCATAAATTTGACTTGACTCATATATCGGAGAAAACTGTGTCACAGGCGGGAATTACCCTTTTGTTGTCGAAAGTTTGCTTGGAAACGTCAAATTTTATGAGATGCTATCGATTATCCCCGATGTCGTTTTTCCCATCCAGTTCCCTCCGGGATTGGAAATAAACACGCCTAATTTAATATATAAATCTTCTTTGATCAAATTTAAACCAAAATAAGAAGGTTTTCAGCATTTTGCAGTACGACACGAAAACGTGACGACGTGTGTGAGAATTGGGGAATTGAACGAATCGGATGATGCTCAAATTTAATGTCGATCTGTTTTTTTTCTTATGCCCTTTTCGATTGGAGGCAGAATGACAGTTCTGCTTCTAAAAGGAAAGAATTTTGCATCTGCTTTTATTTCAGACGTATCAAATCGTTCTCCCGGATTATTATTATTATTATTAAAAGCTTTTATTAGTGCCATTTTTTAGATTAAAGTTAACAAATAAATAATTATATAAATTAACAAAAGCAAAAACATAAATGAATATATAGTTAAGTTATGAATTTGTGTCTATTCGTTAAATTCTTTTAAACATTAAGTTTTGTATAAAAATGGTATAATTTTACTCGGCATAAGTCTCCCCCAAGAAGCCCAGAGATTCCTGTTCTTTGCATCGTTATACCATTGTGGATTAAATTGGTTCAAATCGTCTTCCCATCTTTTTTTTGGTCGGCTAGTGGGTCTTTTGCCATCGGGCATCCATTTTGTTGTTATTACTGTCCATCTTTGGTCTTGAGTTCTTGAGATGTGACCAGCCCAATTCCATTTTAACTGTTTTGTTCTTTTTACTGCGTCTATTATGCCAGTCTGTCTTCTTATTTCCTCATTTGTTATTCTTTGAACTAGAAGTATGTTAAGTATTTTTCGTTCTATTTTGGTTTGACAAATTCTTAGTTTATCAAAGAAGTTTGAAGTAAGTCCCAAGGTTTGTAGCCCATGTTAGGGTTGGTAATATCGTTGAGTCGAGTATAAATTTACGAGTGTGCTTGCTTAGATTGTTTTCAAGTATTTGTTTTAAGCTCCAAAACTGTTTCCAGCTCTTTCTCTTCCTGATTTTTAAATGATTTGATTTGTCCTAAATAAATATAGTCGCTTACGTATTCTATTTCTTCACTGTCTAGGAGTATTGGATTCAACGTGTGGTTTGTCAAAACTTTTGTTTTTGTCAAGTTTATGTTGAGACCATGTTTTTTGCTTTCAATGGCTTCAATGGTTCATTGATCATTGTTTGAATGTTGTTAGAGTTTTCTGCGATAAGCACGATGTCATCCGCAAATCTCAAGTTATTTAGATACTGTCCGCGTATTTTTATTCCGTTTTTGTTTTTCCAATTAAGTTTTTGGAAAATTTCTTCTAAGACTGCTGCAAATAACGGTGAAGACATAGGATCCCCTTGGCGTACTCCACGATTGATTTTTAATTCCCGACCTGTTACATCGGTTTTTATTTTTGCGGTATTGTTTCTGTAGATATTTTTAAGTGTTTGAATGTAAATTGGATGGATATTCTGTTTTTCTAAAGCTTTCCATATACTTTCGTGTTCCACTGTATCGAATGCTTTACTGAAATCTATAAATAGAAGATATAGCGGTTTTTTGAATTCTTGACATTTTTGGATTAGTTGATTTATTGTTTGGAGGTGGTCTGTAGTTGAAAATCCTTCTCTGAATCCAGATTACCCGGATTACCAATCGAAAAGACCATTATTCTCATTTGAGGAGCTTTCTTTATAGAAAAGTACCAATAACTTTAATCTGTGTTCGACAGCACTGACACAATCATAGAGTACTTTTATTATATAAAGAACCATAAAGGTTCGTTCAAAAACTGAATCAAAATTGTTCAAACAAACTTTTGAAAATATAAGGACAGAAAGGATTTTATTAAACAATTTAAAAACTTTTTGCCTTGTTGATGTGGAATTATAATGACCTGAAAAATGTTTGCATTTCATTTTTCGCACGGGACATACCTACGTATATTTTTTGATTATGTCATTTCTATTTTGTTTTAATCTTTTTGTTTAGTCCGTAAAGGAATTGAAGTGAATATTGATTTGATTAACAACAATTCATACATTTTGTTTTGATTTGATTTTGTGCAAAAATAAAGATAATGGTAATTTAATTCACAAATTGTTTGGATTTTTTTTTAATTTATAGATATAGGTGCCTATGTATTATATTTCTATTAATAATTTATTATAAATTATATATATATGTATATATGTACAGTACATATTTACAATCACAAATTGTTTGTTTTCGTAAATGTCTGGCAACAAAAATTCGCAATCACAAAATTGAATGCAAAACACAATTTTTTTTAATGTAAATACTTTTTTGTTTCTTTCATTTTGATAACTATTTTCTAAAAAAAAAATTAAAAAAAAACAAATATTTCCTTACATTTTAAGAGTCATAAAGAACACTCTTCGGCAGTTGTTCAGCTAGTCGTTGCCTAAAATAAAAATTAAGACATCTCCTTAAAATTATAAACGCATTCCAACAGTCCAAACAAAAGTTCTGAAATCCAGAGATTAGTTAACCCATTCCTTTTTGGATTCATATCAATACTTTTATTTAACTTTAAACTTTTATCTCAAAGTCAAAAACTAATAAAAATATCGTTCTGTTACGCTGTCCAAGGAGGCCACTACTCATTTTCATCAAATTCAAATCAATTTTGAGAAGAAAATATAAACAAGAAAATTATTTCTGGAAACAATTCCAAAAAAAATATGTAAAACAAAGTTTTTCGCACAATTTCGTTTTTTTTTTTAATTAACTTACTTTTAATTTTAAAATCTTTTTGAGAACACACATGAGAATGTTTAAGATCTCTTTTTTTTTTGTACTTTTGTTTTTCTAACAAAAATGTGTCGGTCTGTTAATGTTTGATTTAACAACACGTTCGCAGAATTGTAGAGTCTAAATGTGCTGGAAATTATGTCAATTCTATTAATAAAAATAATGCAGTATTTTTTTAATAGATGCTGCTAATTTTATAAGTTTGTGATGTTGTGATGTTTTCCTATACACTATAGATCTACTCCACATACATCATCCAGATTGTTATAAAAAATCCAAACTGATCATCAAAGACAACAAAAACGGCCCCAAAACCATGGCATGCGGTTAGAGACCCACAAAATTGAGCTCATATTATTTTTATAGCATACTTCCGTTGGGTTTTGTTTTTTTTTTTTTTGTAAGATGGATTCAAAACTTTTTCGAGTTAAGATACTATTGTATTTGTATGCATTCAAACAGGTTTAGTCCTTAAACCCATCAGTGCAGCTCTTCTGTTTCTTTAGCGGCCAACGAAACAAACTAACTATCATCCCATAGTAGTCTGGGAAGTTAAGCTGGAAATTTAAAAATGTAATCTATTCTCACTGATTGTCACCATACTGACAGGAGAGAGCAAGCGAATCCAAATTTTTTTCGGAATTTTGACAGCAAAACTGATTGCTGAGTGATCTGAGATCTCATCATTAGCTATATCTTAAATTAAACTAATAACAACCCTATTAATAAAAGAAACACACTATCCGCTCCTTAACACAATAATTGTTACCTAGCACACCAATAGACAAATTCCGTCCGCTTGATAACTTTTCTTATTAATAAGCATATTTTTTCAGTCATTATAACTAAAAGCATGGCAATACTTTTCAAAAGTTAGTTACATTCAAATACGTGTGTCACAAACATGCACTATAATTTATGGAAACAATGATTGTAGTAGTCACAGATTAGCCATATGAAGATGAGAATGTTTGGTACGTTTCACCCTCTAAAACCCATTTGTTTACATTGTTGTATTTGTAATTTTTTTGCCGCGTCGATGAATAGATGTGAATTGCAACAACAATTTAATCAGGTGTGTGAAGATCCCTGGTGTCTATGGGTGAGATTTTTATACACACATTCTCATTTTTTATCTGATTACTGCCAGTTCAAGCTTGTTGGCAAATTAAAATGGCTGCAGGGGATTCTCATCTTCATGTGGCTAATCTGTGGTAGTACTAAACGGTTGAGATGAGATGTATGCTTGCGCCCCTTAAACCGCAAATTTTTACATGCCATTTCACATTTATCAATCACAATGAATTACAAGTTCACAGAGATGTATAAATTCTATCACGCCGTTGTTTGCCGTTTAACAATAGGTGAGATATTATGAATAAAAACGAGACTAGAGACATGCCAATTTATAACAGTTATAACAGTTTTTTTGCCATTAAAAGTAGGCGTGCGTTAACGCGCTTCGCCCAACTTGAAAATAAACTCTGGGTGCCTGAAGTTTGCCCACCGGCGCGGCGGGGGGCCCTGGCACTGCGGGGCCGCATGAACAGTACTTTTATAAACCAAAACTGTTATAATTGACATGTCTAGAGTCACTTCCAATAAACAAACCAAAATGCAACAACTACATATTTACGAAAATGCAACTTTACCTCCAAGATTATAATCATTGATGGCTCGCCCTATGCATCTTCTTTTTTTGCACTAGTTTTTCTTTTTTAAACGACTCAAGATGATGTCATATTTTGGAGAACATGTATCTTTTGGCAGACGGTATATTAAAAACTTGTGTGTTGTTTGTGTCTCCTCGCAGTTTCAATTTGTGTTACCATAACCAGCTACGAGGATGATGGGGCAAATGATTTTCCGAGATTTCGAATTGTTTATATTCGGCAAGGGGAATTTTTATTTTTTTGTTTTTGAGAAGAATGTGGTTGGTTAAGTTATTTGGCTATGTGTTATGTCTTGCATGTGGTTCACAGACTTGATGATATCCAAAAGATGTCAAAGTCACTTATTTGGGAATAATTAAAAGATATGAACTTCTCGTTTGGTCATAATATTGATTGTTTTTTTAGACTTCTATTTTATTTTTGAACAATGATTTTATTGTGTTCGCTCTTTGAGTATAGTTAAAAACAATCCTATAAAGCCTGAATAATAATAATTGTTCCTTTTCCTGTGCCTAGATATTCATTTTTTTTTTTCATAATTTGTTGTGGCATTGACGATTCACAAATACAAAACACAAACTTCAGAATTTAAAAAGTGTTGCGATTTCTTCGTTTTGCATTCGGGATCGGAGAGTTCGCGTGAGATCTTCCGGATTACCAAACGAAAACGCTATACGTCTATACATCGCAAATTTGCAAAATATAGTGAACACAGATTTCATTAGACAGGCCCAATAATATTTGTATTAAAATAAAGCTTTAAGTACTTAATAATGTAGCCAAACCTATAACTTTAACGAGAAGCAGAAACTTTAACTAAAGTTTTACTTAAAACAAAATAAAACTCGTAAAATGTGTTTTCTTAGTCTCATTTTCATTAAGTTAAAACAATTACTTTTCAATTTCTATATAAAAAAGTTTTTTTTTTAAACAATCAATATTTTACAAACATATTTTTTTTTAAGTCTCCCTTTTGACTATTTAAAACTTGAGCATACCAAATAGTGTTACAGAAAAGCTAAAAAATGACACACAAATCCTGAAATTTCCTAAGCTTTTAAGAACAAACCAAGGCACTGAACATTTCTACAAAAATTAAGGTAGACGAAAAAGAAACGAAAAAGAACTCCTCAGAAAGGTATAAGAAAAATATTTAAACTTACAAAATTAACAGTGATTTTGACGCATTTTGTTTACATCTGAATTTTCATAATTCTGAATTTTTAGAGCTTCTGATGACTTTTAGTTACGTTTGCTTACGTTTCATTTGAATTTTAAGACAAAAATTCTCACCTGAAAATGAATAAAGTGATTGTGGTGGGGGAAATTTGTAAGTATCTACTATACATAGAAGTTGAACTTTATGATTTTCACTTAGGTTGGTGGTTGATTTGTGATGATTAATTTTCTCCACTAACAAATTAATACTTTTTTACATATAAGAACTTATTGGTCAAAATTAAATTTTAAGACTGACTATTATTAGAAAAATGTTTCATTTTTATTATTTTTTCATTCAAATTCACATTGTCTTGCTATATTTTGTTGCTGATTTAGTTACATATATCATCACCAGATCTACTTACGCTTAATTTTAAATTTAAGAATATAATTAAAGTTCTATTTTATTTCGCTTTAAAGAAAATCTTTAAGGTAAATGCTAGCATTTGACACAACAACTTTCGACTGAAAATTCAGATTTTTTGTGCGTTGATCAACATAAATTAAGAGCTGAATTTTCATATTTTGTGATTTAACGTGCCCATTAACTCTGCAAAAAACCCACGGACGACAGAAACCTTAATAAGCATCATAAATAGCTTTTTTAATTTACAAAAATATCAGAGATAATAAAAAAAAATTCAGGGATTATAACCGACATTTTGCAATTTTGTGCATCCTTCCGGCACAAAACAACACACAAAAATAAAGCAGATTGTCAATAGCCGCATTTTATTACAGCTAATGAAAATGATCGGTATAGGCCATCTCATATGAAAATGAAGCAATGCGGATCAAAGTGACAACTGTGTTGTATACCTATCTCTCTTTTCCTTTCGTTTGTTTCTTTTTCTTGTGTTTTTTTTGTCTTTTTTCTTTACACTACGTTTTTGCATGCAAAATTGAGAAGCCATCTGCCCGCAAAAGTAGAAACTAAATTTTTGGTTCATCCCGATGGAGATACAGATTCGGAAAATGCGGCAAACTTTCATTCGATTCTCGTTTTCTCTTTTGTGTCTACTTGTTTGGGGTTTTCGGTTTTCTACATTTGTTTTACTCTGGCGGTTCTACGTCGCGCCAATTTGTTCCAACAATCATATAGCCATAGTAGACAAATCTTAAGGTATAACATATTGCGCAGGTTGTCAAAATTGAAAGTGTCAGAAATTTAACATGACAGCTAGAGTGCCCCCAAAAACTGCACATGACATTACTAGAAACAACAACAAATATTAGCATTTTGACAAGTGAAGAGACACTGGATCCGCCATTTTCCCAGATGCGCAGAACTGAACAAAAATAAAAACGCTAATGATATTGGGGCATATTCATAGTCACTTTTAAACTCCAGTTTATCTTAGACCTGGGTTTATCCTATCTAAATAACATTGAATAGACCCCAGTCTAAGATAAGCTGGACTTTAAAAGTGACTATGAATATGCCCTATTACCTTTAATATCTGTACTGTGTCAGATAGAAGCTGAATTCAAAACAATTAAAATTTCACACAAAAATGGATAAGTTGGTGTTCAGTGTGAACTTTTTCCCAAGACCGCATTTATATTTCATCGTGAAGAGACTCTAATATTTCAATCAAATTGATAAACATTCTTCCCGAACATAAATAGGAAGGCTTTAAAAGATCAAATTAATTGAACTTAAGACACAAAATAGCCTTCGTGAACATATTCCTGCTGAAAGTGGTTCAAATCTCCAGAGGTCACATTTGTGTACAAGAAATAAATAATCATGCCGATTATTGTGAATTCGCAACATTTTACTTCTTAATTAATAAAATAATAAAAAAAATAATAAACAAAACATTCTTCTGATGATGAAATAATGACACAATGCATGGGAATTTTTAAAAAACATATGCGAAACTTTTCATCAAATCGATGCATTCACACATCACCTTCTGGACGCTAGTAAATTTCAATACCTATACACAAAAATTGCTTGTGTTTTGAATAATTTTGCACGCACCACCAACGAACGTCTTCAATTCGCAACACACGTGAACACTTAAATTTCAGAACGCTTCAAAAATAATATAAAATTACATATATATTTTGCCAATATCTTGTAAGTGTAAACACGAACATAAATCCAGAGGGCAATTTTGTTTAAATTTTGTGTGCTTAATTCTCAGCGGCATCAAACACAAAAAAAAAACAAAAGAAAATTTAAATTGTTTATTTGAAAGTAATTTTGAAAACCATGCACGTTGCAACTTTGCAATAACTTTCGAATAGGTCATTGAATACTCCTTCAGATGTATTATTATTTTCCAGAATGCATATAAATCGCATAGAGTATCCCAAGCCATTTCCAACAAGGAAAAATTATTTTTAGATTGCGTGCTGAAAAAAAAAATATAACGGATATTTATCGGCGGTGGTGAGGTGCGGGCTGCGCGCTGCGCGATGTGGATCTTTTTGAAAACGCACCTTTATAGCGCTCGGCAAAATTGTTTATGTTGACTGACTCACCACATTTTTTTTACTGACTATCGGGGCTTTGACCAGGCAAGATTGGACTACATACATTAAAGTTAAAGAGATTTCTATTAAAAAAATATACAATACAGAGAGATGTGGTGAGAATTATCTCAGATGTACGAGTAGATTGGCATGAGTGTTTGGTTCTAACTTCTTTATAATTTGAAAATTGTGTAAAGTTGAAAGAAACGGAACAGTTTTCGACGCATGATATGTTCTTTGAAAATGAGAATTGTTTTTAGTAAAGTGAATATAATTAGAAAAAACCAAAACGTGAAAGAAAACATCGATACCCACATTTAATTGAATACACCTAATGAAAACGTTTTGAGTACCTAGTCAGTTCATTTAGTTAAGCTACGATTAGACGGTCAATGTAAATAGTCAATCCGTTTCCAACTTGAGGTTTACAAAAATGTCGTCAATATACTGATAACGCATGTCAGTCGGTGGGACAGTACTCCAAAATGCGTTGAAGTATTATCCTTGTTTTTTTTTTGTTTTTAGTGTGATGCTAGGTTAAAAATAAGATTTTCGGTATTTTACATGAGTTAGCATCGTTCTATCTTTTTAATATTTTACTAAAGTTAAAATCACCAAATGCCTATATAATTATTTTTATTTAATATCGTACTGGATTTACACGATTGACAAATTGTCAAAACCTATTTCTGTCAGTAAATTGACAGAACAATGGAAAAATTCATTTTTTTGGCATAATGCTGGATTTACACGATTGACAAAGTGGCAGTTTTTTGTCAGTTTACTGCCAAAAGAATGAATTTGTCCATTCTTTTGACAGTTTTTTGACATGATAATGCACCCATTTGTCAGGTGTATAGATCCAGCATAACACTAATTATGTCACTTTGAATATTACAGATGTGAGAAAGGTATGTTTGTTTACTTTTTTGTAACAACCATCACTATTTTAGACGTGTTCAGCTGGAGTATATTTATTTCTTACTAAATATTTTATTCTTGGGATTTAAATTTTGTTCACTGGAAATCAGTGTATCTTTTATATAATAACCCTCATAAATCAAATTCAGGAAGCACGATCTGCTTAGCTGATCTTCCACAACTCGAAAAATGGAATCATGAAGTACTAAAATACCGGTTAAACACTAGGTGGCAAGTTGATATGAAAAAAAAATTAAAGAAACAAATCATACTGATCTATCAACGGGATACTTGTGTACGATCTTGGTTTATTTTTTTCGCTATGAGGGAATTACAAGGAACCTTAAAGATGTGTAAACATACATATATGTAGGTACTCTTCAAGAGCTCTTTGTGTGCAAATAGAAGAAAATGAGAAGGTATTTCAAATGGTAAATTATTGCAGATGGTCCTTCTGCGATCATCCACGAATTGCCTCGCGCAACAAATTGAATTATTTAACCGCGCGCCACCGACAAGACAACACAGGGTAGGCGGGTGATTTCTAGCTCTTAAGATTAATTTCGTCATTTATTAGGAAGACTGAGTGGATATAAGGAGAAAATAGCAACAGAAAAAAAAAAAATGAAACGTTGAGTGCAATTGATGCTAGAACAAATACAAGAGGAATAAACATGATGCTTCAAACGGCTAATTATAGAACATTTACCGGCTGGGTTCTAGCATATGTTGTGCTTTGTTTTAAAGAGTTTATTTGAGTTAGTGCAACAGTTTTGATGATCTGTCGAACTGCGTTTTTTACTTGTGATAGGTATATATGTACATACAAACATACCTAGCTATGGATACTTCCAGGGTAATAATGTACACCTATCTGCAAGAAATATGAAACAACGTTGAACTGAGAAGAAAGAAAAGTTAATCGCTAGCAATTCTGTGCATTTAGGTATGTCGTATGCACACAGGGGTGTGTTTTTTGTTCGTGACCGATCACCAATGATGAATTGAAAAGTGTGATACATTATCATGATAAAATAATTTGCATGCAGACGTTTTTATTTTTGAAAAGAAAGAGTTCTAGAATAATTGGATTGCGAGTATTTGGCCGTGTTTGAATTGGACTAAAATCACCCTACATTTTATCCGAAGTTTAATTTTTGACACTAATGAGCTGATTCTATATGTGGAGACGTCAAAACCTAATCACGAATAAAATTTTATTGACATTTTTAACTAATTCAAACACGGCCATCTTTTGTTAAAAAAAAAACTGTCCCAAAGCTAAGACCGTGTCACATGTGTGAACTGGAGTAAAATTTTGTTTTAATTTGATCAAAGATTGAATTTGGACGCTTCCACATTTATGTACCTATAGATTAACTTCATAAGTGTCAAAAACTAAATTTCGGATACAATTAAACGTGATTTTGAATCCAATTCACACACAGCCTTAGGAAAACATAATTACGTAGGCAAAACAAAAATATAGATATTACCGTTTTCGTTTGGATTTCAGAACTGTTCCATTCGTATCGAAAATGGAAAATTTGGAGAAAAAGGAGTAACTCCAAACGTCAACTCGATAACGACATATGTTTGTTCCATTGTTTTGACATATCACACAAAAAAAATGATTGGCTTTGGCAGTTTTGTTTCTTTATTCATTCCATTATGGATATTCTGAATAACCATTTTGTCTTTTCCATCTATTCTTTTAACTTATCCGGAATAAATTAAAAAAAAAAACACTAATGATATATAGATGAAGTTTACGGTGTCCCAAGATTGCCACTTAACTCAACAATTCGAAAAAATAAGAAGCTAACGAATAGCATTTCATTTCTCAAATAATTTGAAATTGAAATATTTATAATTCGTATAATATACGTAGTAGTAGCCGGTGGCGTAATGGTTACTGCGTAGGACTGTCATGCCGGAGGTACTTCCCAGCCTCGTTTACCTAAATAAAAAGAAAACGGCTATTGGCTTGCGAGGAAGTGACAAATCCTCCATCAAGAATATCTCTTCCTCTTGTCATGAATAAGTGTTTCTCACTTTAGCCATTCGAATTCAGCAGAAAATTCTACGACCCCTCCATTCCTGCAAAACAAACAACACGCTCATAAGAATGGTTGAGAGTTGTAACTCACTATATCCTGGCTCTCCACGAGCTGTTAAATGACGTGAACCTTACCCATCGCGGCTATTGAAAAAGTAGATGGTAAATATTACACAAAACTGCTGGTCAGCATTTTTTATTCCTGAGCGGATTCTCCCTTCCACTCCCTTCTGACAGCACTTAGTAATTCTTAAAAATTTGGATTTAATGGAATTTTGGCGCATCCACACCAAAATGTTCCTATCGAGAATTGCTTATCTCTTTGTTAATTTAAATTTCTCATCTAAACATTTTTGTTCCCATATGCCTTGTAAATTTACATAGGTACATTGGTACAAGTACATCATAATTATATACTTTCTAAGTATTTATAACCTTAAAATAATATATTTTGTATAGACAAAGATATTTTGTCATAGAGCCTACTTAATTAATTCTAATTAAGTCCACAAAGGAACGAATGGCGAAATGAGTATTTCCTCTCTAATATGATGTCCCGCTTATGCATTTCCAGTTCAAGGTGATGCATCTCATTCATCATTTAGCACATTTCCAACACTACATGAAATTGAGTGCATTTAAATAGAAATGCAACACACACACTCTCCATCATTTCAACACATTGTGCGTTCTCATGAATTTAATCATAGATAAAAATATACATTTCCGAAACTAAATCACAGCTGATAACCCAGTTTCAGAAAAAAAAAATAAAAAAATATTTGCCTCAAATTGCGATTAAAATTGTTATAATTTTTTTTTTTAATAAACTTGCAACATTGCTGCAATACCTTATAAAGCTTCGTTAAGTTCGTACGTATATACAAGATCCAGTTATGAGGTTCACTAATTTGTATACCGAGTTGTAGTTTATTAACTTTTATAATATTAAATTTTGCATTTTTTATATACACAACAATGACTAAAAAATAATTGTTTTTGTTCGTTTTATAAATTTTATCACTTTTGAATGGTTCCGCTTGAAGATTACGACATGAGCTCAAGATGCGAACACTCCTTCATTCATTTATTTCATTGTTTTTGTTAAACAAAAACAAAAAAAAACTACATCGGTCTTTTTCCCGGATGCAAGAAATAATATAATGCTGATAAGAATTTATATGCATTCCATGCACATTTAGTTGAGTTAAACTTTTACTATACAAATTGGTGCAGTAATGAATGCGTCGTGTGTATTTGGAATTATATCCAAAGTTAAATGAGTCGCGAGCAATTTTAAGGAAAAAAAATCAGAATTTTAATTCTTCTTGAAATTAAAAAGTTTAAACTACTGCTTTTCATAAGCATAGTAGTCTATTTTTATGCTCGTCAGCGTCATACTAGTTTGACACTAGCTTATAGCTACGAGATACGAGTACCTTTATGTCAACAAAATGGAGCATAATTTAAGACGATTTAGTATCTGGTTATGGCATTTTTAGAATGATGCTAAGTAAAAAAGACGATTTTCTAAGTTTTAGAAAATAAAATTAAAATTAAAAATTAAATCACCAAATGGCAACTTTATCTTTTTAGTATCATACTATCTCCATATATTTCATTTTGACAATACAAAATGTGAAAAAGGTATGTTTGTTTACTTTATTGCATGAACTGTCACTGTTTAAGGTGTGCTCAGTTAAAGTTTTTTTTAAGAAAACTGGCTTACTATGATACTACTTCTTAAAAAGGTGATTTTTATGAAAGGAATTAATGATTCGACAGTGAAACTGCAATATTTGCTATATATTGAAGATCAACAGTAAATCCATCAGCTGCACTCTGCACACCAATTCCCAAACCATTTATTTTTCCGTCTTGCTGATCAGTTTTATTTCTTCAGGTTAACTAATTAATCTGCAATGATGATATAATTTGTATTCTTTTTAGACCGAAAAAACGTTTAGAAATAAACTATTATATTCTCCTCCTGTTAAGCCTAGTACGCTGCTGATGCGAAACGAAAAATCCAATACAAAAATGACAACGCGAAATCATAAACGAAACATGTCGTCCTCCTTTTCGTTACGCAGTACGCTGTTCGTTGAGCGAAATTGATAATTGTAGCAGATTATTTGAAGAAGTTTCCGCTGTTTTTTCGCACTGAATTAATTGCCCGGACCATTAAGTGTGTGGGGAAGAGTGATATTTGAGGTTTGTTTGTGTTTGAATATGTTGTTTCTTTCATTAGCCGTGTTCCTTTGGTGTCAGCGAACTACTCATGAGTTGATACAAACTATAATTTTGTACTACCAACTACTCATGCTCTCATGGTGAGTAGATGAGGTTTGTAGAAAAACCAATTTTGTGCGTTCCATTTAATATAGCTAGCAAAGTACTCATGAGTATTTCGCCACCTCCAAAGAAACACGGCTATTACACCATGGTCATCTGTGATTTGTTTGCTCTTGTGTTTGTTTTTTTTTTGTTTTGCAATTAATGACGCTTTCAATTATTATTTTTTCACTGTGGTTTCCGAAGAATTTCGTTTCGCATCAGCAGCGTACTAGGCTTAAGATTATAAACAAATAAAATAGTGCCACTAGCTATTAAAAGAAAAGATAGACGCAGCTGTTTTGACAGGATATTGTAGTAGAATATACTTTAGACCTGTGCGCATTTGTGCAGCTTAGAAAAGCTGGCAAATTCTTAAGTCGTGTTCATGAGTACTTTCCTAGACATTTGAAATGGAACGCAGAGAATTGATTCCCCTACAAATCTCATTATTAGTTTGCCGCATTCAAAGGAACATTGACCGTTGGAATTGAATTATTCTATGGCCCTGTGGGTTTTTGCTATGATTTCCTTCGATTGTGGCAGGGAAAATAATAATATATTAATAGGGTGCCCATCCTAGCCCAAAGCTGAAAACTTCCTTTCCATACATACATACATACATACGTAAGTATGCAATTTATTTTAGAGTTGAAATTTTTATTTTTGTTTTTTTTTTTTGTCAGTTATTGATGATTGTGTATGTGTTGATTGCTTTAAACCTATTAGATTTTATAACACATAAAATTTCACCAATTTGAGCAAATTGATTTTAAAAATTCATTAAAAGTGCTCTGAATAGTAAAGCCATTTATTTCAATTTGACTCATAGATTTAGGGTTAAATAAATGTAGAAGAAGTTCAATAAAATGACATCAAGTCTATTAGAAGCTCAATCTTTATAAAACATACATACATACTCATACATATTATGTGAATATTCACAAACTATTGCAAGTAGTTAAATAAATAAAGTTAACTTATAAATTAACTATTCAAGCGTAAAAGAAAAGGAAATTTAATTTACTTAATTTAAATAAAACTTAACATACACATTTCCCCACCTAACTTGTTAGTTTTTTAATGAACTATCAACATTAGGTATGTCAATGAACTTCGTTGTGTAAATGCCGTTTATATATAGGGTGACCAAGTGTTCTGTATTTGTGAATGAACATTAAAATATCCAGTTCTTCAGCGACACCAAAATACATATCTGCACAATACACCAATTTATTACCACAAATATTACAAAACGTATTCAAAAAACAAAATATAATAATATCATTCAAGACAAATAATCATCTAACAAAACTTCTACAACCAAAATCAAAAAATGACAATAGAACAAGCACAGGTGTGTACAAAATAAAATGTGACGACTGCAACAAATACTATATAGGTCAAACTGGGACACCATTCCTAGAGAGATTCAACGAACACAGACCAAAAACGAACACAAAATCAAATTTTGCCTTACATATAATAGAAACGAACCACAAATACACCGACTTTGAAACTCACCTCACCCCCTTACACCACTGCAAAAAAGGAAAACTAATGGACGCCCTCGAAGAATTCGAGATATACAAATCGAACAGAAAAGAAGGAGACAAACTATTAAATGACAAATTAACACTTAAGACAAACCAACTAATGGGTGATTTTTTAAGAGGTTTAGAACTTTTTTAAAAAAAAAAAACACAAAAAATTCAAAAAAATTAATGAAATATTTATTTGAATCGATAGTTTGAACCTTGCAATTTAATATTTAAAGATAATTTCATACAAATGTTGACCGCGGCTGCGTCTCAGGTAGCCCATCCGCTGAGTCCAATTTTGGCATACTCTTTCACACATATCGGCCGGTATCTCACGAATGAATGCATGGATGTTGGCTTCCAGTGCGTCAATCGAAGCGGGCTTGTCCCTATAGACATTAGCCTTGACATACCCCCACAAAAAATAATCTAATGGTGTCAAATCGCACGATCTAGGCGGCCAATTGACCGGCCCGAAACGTGAAATTAACTGTTCACCAAACTCGCCTCGCAAATGTGCCATTGTTTCGCGTGCTGTGTGGCATGTGGCACCGTCTTGTTGAAACCACATATCATGCAAGTCAAGAACTTCCATTTCGGGCAAAAAAAAGTTTGTTATCATCGCTCGGTAGCGTTCACCATTGACAGTAACGCTGCGATTCGCATCATTTTTGAAGAAATAGGCCCAATAATGCCGCCGGCCCATAAACCGCACCAAACAGTGTCTTTTTCGGGATGCATTGGTAGCTGTTGCAATGCTTCTGGCTGATCTTCACTCCAAATGCGGCAATTTTGCTTATTTACGTACCCATTCAACCAAAAATGAGCCTCATCGCTGAACACAAGCAGCGCGCGATGAATATTTCGAACCGAGCACGAATTTTGATAGTAAAATTCAATAATTTGCAAGCGTTGTTCATTTGTAAGACAATCCATGGTTAAATTGCAAACCAAACTGAAGCTGTTTGACAGTGACACAAGGTACTAAACACACGTCAGCTGTCAAAACCAGTGTTGCCAAAACCAAACCAGCTAAAAAATCACCCGTTATATGACACCGCACTAAAACAAATCAAATAATTAAACAACACAACTACTCACTGCATGCAAGTGCAATACAAGACGATCACCAAAGTAAGCTTTTAAGACAACAACAAATAAACAGATGAAAAGTGACAAGCACAACAAAAAACGAAAGGAGGAAACCAGCTTTAAACACCAGTCAACTGCATAAGCCCGAAGATGGAATTTTAATTCCGAAACGCGTTGCCAAATTAAAAATTAAAAGTTGTGTAAAAGTTAAAATTTAAAGTTATTAATAAATAACATTTACAATAAATATTAATTATTGATTTATTTTTTATTTATTTCATTTTTCCAGTTCTTGTTTTTTTGGTACAAAAAATTGCTTTTTTTCACTCTGAAAAAAATACCGCTTCAGATATCTTCGCTTAGCGCTTTATGATGCGCAACGACTTAACTTGGTAGAAATTTGTAGTTTTTGAAGTTTCACAATATCCCCTTTTACTTCCACAGACCAGGAGGAAAGTCAAAAGAGCTCTCTATATTTTCTTATGAATTTGATTTCCCGCGATTAAATATACATATAATATATATATATATAACACATAATTGAGGGAACAAATCAATCATTTTTTCCTTAGTATTTCACAGCAAAACTGAGAAACTTTTCTTAGGATTACTGTTCATATTTATCTGCGATCTCACAATACTGTATACTCCTCAAAAATATGGTCACCATAATTAAACGAAACAGATGGAATTAACTCATGTTCAGAGTCATTTTTGTGGAAATTATAATGAAAATGTATTTTCCAATTTATAATATCAAGAAATGCAAGACTATTTTTAGGAATTCCCCCTTTTAACTTGTCCAACTGTTCTGACAGCTAAAAATAAAAATAATAATCTAAAAAAACAACAAAATATACAGATGAGATTTGGAATGAAGATTTTCCTTTTCTTTGAGTCATTGGCGTGTGTCAAGCAATGAATGCTTTCCTACATGACAAATGACAATTTGTAAATAAGTCCTTCTCCTCATCATCATTGGTTTTAGTGGATCATAGGAATGGTTTAAGCAGCATACCTACTTGGCAATGATCCACATGAATTAAATTTGACCATGAAAATAAATTGTTGTTGACAAACTCAATAGACTTTTCATGGGGCAAGGGCGATACACACACAAATTGTGGTTTATTCAGATTTTTGTCGCCAAGGTGTCTTGTACTTCTTGTAATTTGTTTATTTTAAAAATGAAAAAGCGTATGGTAGGTACCTACTTGACGTTGTTCAATCATCACTTGTCCACTCAATAGAGATTTAAGCAGATTTACCTTTAATCTTCTTTACATCCCAAAAATTAATCATACAAATTATTTATTAATCTTGTAAAATTCTCATAGGACCAATATAGTTTTACAAATCGAACTAACCTATGTCCCCTTTCACACGAGGAAACAAGTTGCTGGAGATTGGTTTGACGTTTTCTTTTAATTTCCTTAAAAATCTTCTGTACCTTTCACACGAAGAAACAAAATCTTGGAAACTTTCTGTAGTTTCCTTTTAAAAAAGCTTGGTTCAACACACTCTACTGTGTGTGTGAAGAGGAATGTCAAAAAAATCTCCTCGAATCGTCGACCGGGGAGATTTCATTTTCCCCTCTTACTTCTTGCCCTTCTCACCTACAAACTGAATGTTGCTGGCAACTCAGTTTCCTCGTGTGAAAGGGGACTATAGGTATCCATGTCGTGATGAACGCATTCAATTGAGAATCGAATTTTGTTCGTCATTTGAAACAAACAAATTAAGGGCCTGACTTCACGATTCGTTTTTTCGGTTGTTTCGTCTTTTTGACAGATATGGTGAGGGGTGTTGAAATGTAGGGGGATTGAAGTAACGAAAGCAAGAATGAAAATTTCAAGCAAAAACACTCTATATGAAGATACCAATCTTTCGTACGTATCACCCTCCAAAACCCATTTGTTTACATTGTTGTTTTTGTAATTTCGTTTTGTGTCCATGAATAGATGTGAATTGCAACAACAATTTAACGGGGTGGGATTGTTCTGTTTTCCCAGAACAACCATTTTGTATGTGCAAATAACGCAGCCATCTTTAAAAAAATTTCAACTCACCAGCTTTTCAACATGAAAATGGCGGATGTTAGGTGGGATATCGGGATGTGTTGAAAAAAACACCAATTTAATGGTGCTAAGTCTGCTATTACACTACGAATTTCACGTGATGAAACTTCTTTTAATTTTTCTTAGAAAATTCATCCTATAAGTAGTTCGCTGTTACACAATGATTTTTAAATCTTTGGCATTTAACAGAAAAGTCTGTAATAAAATAAACAACGCGATAAGTTAGAATTTATACATTGAAATTTCGGTCATCGATAGTTTTCTATTGGTTTCGCATATACATAGCATAAAGGCTCTCCCAAACCAACGCGAATACTTCGAAACGACGACGAAACTTTCGCCTGTCTTAATTTATTTACATGGAGATTAATGGGAGCACCCACACTAGCGCGGTACGAATCTTCGAACATTATTCAGTCGTCGCATATTCGCGCGAATGTTTCGCGTTGGTTTGGGAGATCCTTAAAGGCTGTCCCAAACCGAAGCGAAACTTTCGCGCGAATATGCGACGACTGAATATAGTTCGAAGATTCGCATCGCGCCAATGTGGGTGCTCCCATTAATCTCCATGTAATTAAATTAAGACAGGCGAAAGTTTCGTCGTCGTTCTGAAGTATTCGCTTTGGTTTTGGAGAGCCTTAATGCTCTTAAAAGCCGGTTTTTTTTTGCAAGCCCGGAGGGATTTGGTTAAAAAGAAATGATATTGGGGATTATCTATCGACGCCATCACAGAAAAAAATGGAGTTTCCATAAAAACTATTGATTAGAAGTACATATGCAATTAACGCCGTTAAAACAGTTTAGCCCCGAAAATTATGTGCTCTTAGCTATGCCTGGAGGGGATTAGTTGTTGTTGCATTTAACATGTAAATTCCTTAGCCCCAACGCGACATAGTTTTTTTCGATCAATTTCCTCCAGGCTTGCAACGAGACATGCCAATTTATAACAGTTATAACAATTTTTGGCCATTAAAAGCGGGCGTACGTTTACGCGCTTCGCACTACTTAAAAAAAAAACTTTAGGTGATTGAATTATGCACACCGGCGGAGGACCCTGGCCCTGCGGGGCCGCATAAACAGTAATTTTATAAACAAAAACTGTTATAATTGGCATGTCTAGTCACTTCCTGCAAAAAAACACGTCTAAAGTTGTCTTACAACAGCCGTGTTTTTTTTGCAAGTCCATATGGATTTGTCGAAAAAAACGACATCGGAACTAATAGTTTTACACGTAAATACAACAACAACTTAAATCCATATGGACTTAGCTAAGTCCAGATAATTATCGGGACTTACGTATTGTAAGTAAGAAGTTCCTAAGTCTCGATGTCGTTTTTTTCGACAAATCCATATGGACTTGCAAAAAAACACGCCTAACAGTTGCGTTGATTCTCTGGTTTCTCATTCGTTTTTTTTTTGTCATGTTCAGAGTCTGTTTCAATAATTCGAGAGCGAAATACAATACCAAACAATCGTAGAAACAAAACAAATAATGACAAAAGACAATCGAATATCCTTAAATTGATTATAAATTTTCACGTTCAATTTGTTTCCACAAACTTATCCTTATAAGGTTGGGTTAGCACTTGATAACTCGTTGCTCCTTTTATTATACTTTTTGAACATACCCATTGAAACTCGTAAATAACCGACATTTTGGTGGTGAATGTACTTTTACTGCATGTGTGTGCAAATGAAGCGTGGTGGATGTACGCTTACTGCATATGTGTGCGTGTTTCTCCTGAATTCCCCCTATATGAGCTTGTAGGCAAACTCGGATGACAGCCGAGATTGGTATCTTCATATAGAGTGTTTTTGATTTCAAGACTTTTTCCGGCTGAACATTGACGTTTATGCTTTGACAGCCGAGTAGAGATGAGCGATGATAGTCATCGATGCTAGAAAATTGTTCTTGGTAGAAAAAACATCGATATTTTGGTATCGATTTTTAGATAAATTACATTGACAATAAAAATAATAAAAATATGCCAACAAAATTTTTTCTGTGAATCAAATGTAAAGACAGCAACCTCGCAAAAAAAATACGTCGCTGTCTATCAAGATACATATATGTATGTGATTTTTCCTTCTAAAAAAAAATATTGTTTTTACTTGTCAAATTATGTTTTTTTTTATGTTTTACTGTATTCAAAGGAAATTTGACAAACAAATTGTGACACTTCAACTTTAAGCTAATCAACGATCTCATGACGCCATAAAGTTATTTTTTTTTTGTTAAAAGAATAATAAAATATAAGGTACACACAAATATATTTGATAAAATAATATTTTTAATACGTGCTTTGTTAAACATATGTATTTATTTCTTTTCATTTTTACTGTATAGGGCAGGTTTTTGGTATCACGATGACCGAGAAGTCCAAAAAATTCGTTTCAGCAATACCGTCCGTCAGTCTGTGCTTATGTTCATCTATGTTGTTCATAGTAATTCTATGTTATTCATAGTAATTCTATGTTATTCATAGTAATTCTATGTTCTTCATAGTAATTCTATGTTCTTCATAGTAATTCTATTAAAGGAAGGTTCTTTTGTTTCAAACTATTGATTTTGAAAATCATCGATAAATTTAGTCATCGATTTAACAGCGACTATTTTAATCGCTCATCTCTAAAATCAAAGCATTGTGCGAAGAACTTATACAGCCAAATTAATAAACGTGGAATAGCGAAGGATTAGGCCTTATTCCTTGGACTAAGTGCAAAGTGTTATTAATAAAACAAAATTTCTATTAAGTAACGTTTACTATGCTAAGCCACCGAAGTAGGTGGTTTAGCGAAGGAATAAGAACTAGATGTGTCAAATTTATTCTAAAATTAAAAAAAATATAAGTGAAGATTGCAAATATAGTTTTAAATAAAAATACTGATTTCTACTAGATTTATTGAGTTCTTAAACTATTTGCAAATATTGGACAATCAGCCACCAACGACAAGAAAAAGAAAAATATATAAAACCAGATATGATCCCATGCAAGTGCTTAGTGAAGAGGATTTTGGGAAGAAATATAGGTTTTCCAAGAAAAATATGAGAAAATTATAGCAATTGATGAAGATAACCTTAATGGGGATACAAGAGGTGGTCATAACACACAACAGATACAACACAAACAAGAATTGTTATGTGTGTTTGGTATAACGTGAGCCCTTTTTTTTAATTATCATATTTTGCTACCAAAACCAATACAAACAAACAGCCATCTTACTTATTGTAGTAGATTTTCTTAGAGAATTTTTCGTAAACCTCACTTTACTATTCCACGAACATTTTGTTTTTATTAATGTAAAATTTTAACCCGTAGCTTAACGCTTATTCTTTGGTTTAGTAAACTCGTGGAATAAAGGTGGAATAAGAGTTTTTTATTAATAGGGCTGATAGACTTTAAATTTCGAGCTGCAAAACTGTTTTTCAAAGTTGAATAGGATATACATTTCAACAAGAAATGATTAAAAAACGTTTTTAACTATTACTACTGCATATTTTTCAATAAAACCACAGCAGCGTATTTAATCGTCAAAATAACGAAAGACGTCTCACGTATGTAAAAAGAAACCATGTAATCACGACGGTACTTACTTGTCAAAAAGGCGAATAACGAAAGGAACGAAAATAAGAATCGTGCAATCAGGCTCTAATATTGTATCTGACTTCATAACTTCATAAAAAAAAATGAAACATTAGCTTGGTCGATGAACTTTACCCAGGTTTTCTTTACAATCCCAGCAATTGTCAAAAAAAACGGCTTTTTTCGGTTCTCAAAAAACGCTCAAGGTCTGATGAAATTTAAAACAAAAAAAAAGTTTTGTGATTAGATAATTAAAACCACAGATTAGCCACACGAAGATGAGAATCTTTCGTACGTTTCACCCTCCAAAACCCATTTGTTTATATTGTTGTATTTGTAATTTCATCTCGCATCAATGAATAGATGTGAATTGCAACAACAATTTAACCAGGTGTGTGAAGATCCCTACTGTCTATGTGTGAGGTTTTTATACACACATTCTCATTTTGTATCTGATATCTTGCAGGCAAATTAAAATTTGTTTTAAATATGTATGTCTTAAAAATGAATAAAAACAACTTCAAACGGGTCCATTTTCTATTTCTTTTTATTAGCATTTAATTAAATTTGTGTATTCTTTCAATTTCTTTTTTCACAAATAAACAATAAACTCCAGCAGCGTAAATCAATAACAAAACAAATGCTTAACAACTCATGTCACTTTGGCAGTTTATTATTTATCTCAACTCGCCATAGCGAAAAACCTAGGTCTACTTCAGGGCGAGTTCAGGGCGACCGCAGGTCTCAAAAAACACAGAATTTTGTCACCAGGGACCCATGCTCTTTAATTCTCGCATCGATGAAAGCAGTCGAGAAACGATGAAAAATGGAACAAAACTCATATGATTTGTTTCAATTTTCATCGTTTCTCGACTGATTTTATCAATGCAAGAGTTACAGAACATGGGTCCAGGTTTTTTAAAAAACGCTTTGGGGCGACCACCCCAGGGTTACTTCAGAACTCAACGAACAAACTTTTTATTTACCTACATTTTGAAAGGTACTGTCAAAATAAATCTACTGTTAATATATTTCTCTTTGGGGGGGTTCACATTCAACGACGTGTCGCCCGATTCGAGTCGTTTTGCTAGCGTTCACATTCTACGACTGTCTTAGCGACATCATTTTCAAACAGAGACCATGGTGCAAAAACCAAAAAAATATGTGTGCGATAATAATGAATTCAACAATAAATGTTATTTTATATGAGCAGACTTAAAAGATCCTTATCCACACATAGCCACGGTAGATATAAGGAATCTCTGATTCATTAAGTCATCATTTTTTCTTTTCCTCCTACTGCCTACCTAGTTCCAATAGCATTTTCTGCTCTATTCAAATGTACGCGTTGCATAGTCTTTGGGTCGATTCTCATCGAGTCCGTTATTAATTGCAACCGCACTATAATATTATATAAACCACACACAGCGTCCTATGTCTTTAGGTCTGGTGAACATAAATATGTATACCTACTAGGCTAAGATTCAATTGCTATGCGTGCACCTACTAAGTAAATATATGTGTGTATATTGCCCTACAATCATCTTAAACATCCGCACGAGTTACATTTTAGTGCTCCATCAACATTATTAATTTGTGTATCTCACAAATTCATCAGTTCAATATGGAGAATGGAGCTATGTACAGAACAACAATTCTGTCACTCTCAGGAGAAGAGTCAGGGTAGACGCGAGGTCGAGTGTGACCTTAAGCGGCGAAGACGCCACGCTACAGAGAACTAAAAAAAGTACATATCGCGGTTAAATTGATTTCAATTGGAA
Source organism: Leucozona laternaria (assembly GCA_932273885.2). Taxonomy (NCBI): domain Eukaryota; kingdom Metazoa; phylum Arthropoda; class Insecta; order Diptera; family Syrphidae; genus Leucozona; species Leucozona laternaria. Next base: position 85,393,402 of record OW026368.1, on the reverse strand, counting down.
AGTGTACCCCAAGTCTTGGCTTTTTGACTTTCTACTCTTCATAACAACTGACAAGAACAAATTAAATGTACGATTTGGTGTCGCATGGATTTGCTGTTATAGTATCTGACATAAAATTGTAAAATTTGGATTTTTTTAAAAAAATTTCACAAACTGAGCAAATTGTGAAAATTCGATAAATAAAAATTTAAGTTACCAAACAGGAATATTGGTTGACATAAGATCTGTTTGATAATTTGCGACTTTTCATAAACTGTCAAAAATTACAATTGGTTTTTACAGTAATTTTGTTCGCCAAACAAACCTAGCAAGTCGACATTAAAATATAATTTTTTTTGCCGATATGATAGAACTGTTCACTTTTGTTACTCCTGTATCATGACTGTAATGAATAAATCAATTAGTAATGCAGGATTAACACGACTGACAAATTGACAGTATTCTGGCAGTGAATTGGCAGAACAATGGACAAATTCATTTTTTTGGCAGTATACTGACAGAAAACTGCCAATTTGTCAGTCGTGTAAATCCTGCATAAGTGCCTGATTACATGGGTCGTTTTACTGAAGAGCGCATCGCAGGCGGAATCTACCTTCTCTTTTTTACGCACATAAAATCTACCTGCCTGCGAACCATGTAATCAGGCACTAAGTCCATTACTTTCTGAACTTCCTCCCAACAGTGGAGCTTTATCAGGTGAACTTCGTGTTAAACTGAAACCACTGTTGCAAGTACTTATATTTAACTTGTCTAGTAAAAAATAATGAGAGGTCAAGTGCCTATAACGATTTTGTTATTTTGTTCATATCTTCTTGAGAACGGTACAGCGTACAGCCGTTACGATCTTGATTAAACGTCGGTTGTGCCTTCTAAATGACTGAAGTGATTTTAATAAAGCAAGCTGCGTTTCAAATATTTGGCAAAAAAGTCACACAACGGAACTAGGAGATTTGTTGGTTTTTAGAAAATTGTCTTAGCGCATGCTCGTTAATGTCTCAACAAAATTTGTTGAAATTTCAATTAAAAAGTACAATTAAAATTGCATTCCATTGCAATGGCACAAACAATTTGTTTTATAAAGAAAAGAATACTACAGAAGAAATTAATTTTATTAATAGCCTTATTTTGATATCTAAAGTAAAAAAAGAAAGACAATTATGCAGCTATAACTAGCCATTTAATATTTAGCTATACATAACAACTAGCTTGTTAATTGAATCCCGATATTTGAACTTAAAATTAAACTCAATTTTTTTTTCAAGGTTTGCAATCAAACGCAGTGTGATTGCAAAGGTTTAAAGGGTGCCCCTGGTTCGATTGGTCCAAATGGAGTTCAAGGATTGGAAGGAATACCTGGCGATGTTGGGCCCCCTGGTTTAAGCGGAAGAACTGGTGATGAAGGTGATCCAGGCGAGTACGGGACAAAGGGAGACAAAGGACACAGGGTAAGTTAAGACTCATTCAATCTAAAATGTTGGCTACAATTTTTCTGCTTATAGGGTGATCTTGGTGAAACTGGATTACCTGGACTACAAGGACCAAGGGTAATTTAATTGAATAATGTTTAAGAAACAAACAGAGGTTTATAAAACATAAATAATCTTTAGGGACCAACCGGTGTAAGTGGACCTCAAGGTCCGCATGGTATTGATGGCTGCAACGGACAAGAGGGTGTTATCGGAACTCCTGGTTCACCAGGAACACATGGTCGCCGTGGTCCCCTAGGAAAGCCAGGACAACCTGGACAAACGGGTGAAGCTGGCGATGGTGGAACCAACTCTAAAGGAACAAAAGGAGATCGGGGCACTGAAGGTCTTGCAGGTATAGACGGCCCCCAAGGTCATATGGGAATGAAAGGTTATAAAGGTGACATAGGATTCGCTGGATTAGATGGAAGAAAAGGTGCAACTGGTTACCAGGGAATCAAAGGTGACAAAGCAGAACCACATGATGCACTCATTGGAGTGGGAATGAAAGGAGAAAAAGGAGACGCTGCGGAAATAATTAGAGTCACTAATTCTCTTACCAAGCAGCAGCACAAAGAAAAAGGAGGGAAAGGCGATAAGGGTTTCCCTGGCAGTAAGGGGATGAGAGGTTTGACTGGTGAATACGGTGAAACTGGACGTGACGGACAGCCTGGTCAGCGTGGTGATGAAGGTTCGGCTGGGGAACGTGGTAAGCCAGGTAGAATCGGCGAGGCTGGTGTTGCTGGTGAGAAAGGACACAAAGGGGCGCCAGGTTATTCTGGAATGGATGGTTTCTCTGGGCTCAAGGGTCTAACCGGTGAACAAGGATATGACGGAACTCCCGGTATTCAAGGACCAATGGGTCCACCCGGTATCTTTGACCCGAATTTGAATGAAATATCACCTGGATCAGAAGGGCCACAAGGTGATTTGGGTGAACCAGGTCCCATGGGTGTAAACGGTATTCCCGGAAGGATAGGACGCCTAGGACACAGGGGTCCAGCAGGACCACCTGGAGACCGCGGACTGGATGGGAATAGTGGTCAACGTGGAGTTTCAATAGGCGGCCAGCCAGGGGATCGGGGTGAGATTGGTGCCCCTGGACCACAAGGTGAGATAGGCCCACATGGACCTATTGGCCGCCGAGGACAAACAGGAAACGATGGCTTGAATATAATGGGCCCCAAGGGTAATCAAGGTGAATCTGGTCGACCAGGGTTACATGGATACAGAGGTGATCGTGGTGAAACTGGTTTGCCTGGTGAAAAGGGTTCACCGGGTGAGGGACTAGATATTGTTGGGCCACCTGGTGATGATGGTCGACCCGGTATTAGAGGGCCTCCAGGAGCAGATGGTTATGATGGCAGTCCAGGCTACGTGGGAGATAAGGGTGAAAGAGGAGAAGACTGTGGTGTTTGTCCACCAGGACCAGAAGGTATGAAAGGAGCTTTTGGTGACATTGGTTACTCAGGTTTACCCGGTTTCCCTGGAAAACCTGGTTTGAGTGGGCCCAGAGGTCCAAAAGGACAAGTTGGATACCCTGGTATGAAAGGATTCAAGGGTGTACCAGGACCCAGTGGAATCCCAGGAGAAACAGGGCGACCCGGATTAGCTGGCCGAGACGGTGGACTCATTACAATTGGTAATTTACCATTTGCTGAAAAAGGAGACTACGGTGAGCAAGGTGAGCGTGGGGAGCAGGGTGAACAAGGTGACAAAGGCTTGCCAGGATACCCAGGAAGACGTGGCATGCCAGGCGAGTTCGGTCCACTTGGTGAAATTGGCGAGCCCGGATCACCAGGAAGAGACGGTTTAAATGGTTTTGATGGAAGAGACGGATTAAAAGGAGATGCAGCCGATACTCCATTATATGCGTTAATGGGTGACCCTGGTTACGATGGAAAAGCGTAAGAAAATTGTAATTTTTTATATTTTTAAGCAAGTTGCATTTATTTTATTTACAGTGGTTTAAAGGGAGCACCTGGAAGCCTTGGTTTGAAAGGTCAAAAAGGTGAACCAGGTCCAGGACCAATTATTGATAACAAAGGTGAGCGTGGAGATAAAGGAAACGATGGCCCAGCTGGACCTTATGGTGCCAAGGGGCAAACCGGCGAAGAAGGTATGGCCGGCAAACGAGGTGATTTAGGTTTTACTGGTCGTGCTGTCATAGGACCACAAGGAAACAAAGGTTTTCCAGGTATTATTGGAGATATAGGCAGGCTTGGAGAGCCAGGAAACCCTGGATCAGTTGGTGCACCTGGTTTACCTGGTACTCAAGGAAAGAAAGGACAGAGAGGTGACCCGGGTCTAAGAATTCTTCCTGGTGAAATCGGTAGTGATGGTTTTCCTGGTCCTAAAGGAGAAATGGGTGAGAAAGGTTTTGCCGGTTTAACCGGTCCAGCTGGTCGTCAAGGTATTCGTGGGCTTAAAGGTGAAAACGGAGATAATGGTCCTCCCGGTTTACATGGGTTTGCGGGCAGAAAAGGCCCTCGTGGAGATATTGTTCCAGGTCCTCCAGGATTACTAGGTGAACCGGGTCGTGATGGAAGAACAGCACCACATGGACAAAAGGGAGAAAAGGGTGATATTGGACCAACTGGGCCTGTGGGTGTACAAGGTGCTAAGGGAAATATCGGTTTAAATGGACGCAGAGGAGAAATTGGTGATGCTGGATTGCAAGGAACTAGTGGATTACCAGGAAGTGAGGGCTATCAAGGTATTGCCGGTATGCCAGGAGATCGTGGTGATATGGGTATTGACGGACGTCAAGGAGATATTGGACCTCGAGGTGAACCAGGTCCTATGGGTCCCAAAGGAGAACTTGGAAATTTGGGATATATTGGTCGTCCTGGAAGACCTGGATTCAGTGGCCAAAAGGGAGCAATGGGTGAAAGAGGTTATATTGGTGACCAAGGGCGAAAGGGGGAACGTGCTTTCAGCGGTCTTAAGGGTGAAGAAGGTGAGCCTGGGTATGTAGGACTTCCCGGTTTAGATGGCCTTCCAGGTGCAAAGGGTGAAGCAGGACCAGAAGGAGATCCGGGACTTGCCTTAAATGGGCAAACAGGTCCTAAAGGAGAGAAAGGTTTGGATGGTCTAAACGGGCTTCCTGGATTTGAGGGATCGAAGGGTGAACGTGGTGAAGATGGAGAAAGAGGTTTTCAAGGAGAAATTGGTGAACCAGGTATGGATGGTTTGCCCTCTATAAGAGCAAGAGATGGTTTTCCTGGAATAAAAGGAGAAATTGGACCTCGTGGAGAGTTAGGGCCCATTGGACCGAAAGGAGATTTTGGAGAACAAGGTTTGTTTGGAAGAACAGGTCAAAAAGGAGAACAAGGAGATCGTGGTTTCGCAGGTGAACAAGGATTCCAAGGAGAACGTGGTGAAATTGGACTTATTGGCAAACCGGGACGTAGTTTGAATGGTTTCGCACCAAAAGGAGAAAAAGGTCTTCCTGGCCCTATTGGAAGAACGGGTGAGTCAGGTGCTCAAGGAATGCAAGGCGATTTTGGATACCCAGGTCGCATGGGTGAACGAGGTGATATTGGTCAAATCGGTAATTCAGGATTCGATGGTACTCCTGGACAGAAGGGTGAAACTGGAGATCAAGGAAACCGTGGCCCCCAAGGTGCATTTCCGGAAAATGTTGAAAAAGGAGATGCAGGTGAAGCTGGTTACGATGGACTTGCAGGACGACCAGGACGAACTGGCCAAAAGGGTGCTCCTGGTGAACAAGGAGATTATGGACAAAATGGTTTAATAGGTCTACCTGGACCAGAAGTGGAAGGCATCAAAGGTGTTAGAGGAGACATAGGCTACCCTGGTCCCCCTGGTAGAAATGGATTGCCTGGCCATGAAGGTGTTAAGGGCGAGCGAGGAGAAGATGGATTTAAAGGTGATCAGGGAGAAGTTGGTATTGCGATTCGGGGTCGAACAGGAGACGTTGGAGACGAGGGTTTTCCTGGTATGAATGGTTCCGATGGAGAAAAGGGTGAACTTGGTGAAACTGGACCTACAGGACGATCGGGGGTAATAGGCATGAGGGGACCTCGCGGCCCTACAGGTGATATTGGTTGGAGTGGTATTGATGGTCTTCCTGGTATGGACGGTGAAAAGGGAGAACCAGGTGTTACTTTCTCGTTTGAATATGCATTGTCTGGAGATCGTGGTGAGTCTGGTTTACCTGGATTCAAAGGTCAAATAGGTGACATGGGAGAAGCTGGAGAACCAGGCTTAGATGGCTACCCTGGATTAAAGGGTATTCAAGGAGATGTTGGCCCAGAAGGACTAATGGGCCCACCCGGACCATCTGGAGAAATCGGTATGCAAGGTCTAGCTGGCCTCTCCGGTGCCGATGGCCCTAGAGGAGCACCAGGACAACGTGGTAACCATGCTCCCCCACCACCTCCACCCAAAAGCCGAGGCTATATTTTTGCACGTCACTCTCAAACTATTCACATACCAGAATGCCCAGCTAATACTGGCAAACTTTGGGATGGATATTCCATTGCTGCAAATATTGGCAGTTCTAGAACAGTTGGCCAGGATTTGGGAGCGGCAGGATCTTGTATGAGGCGCTTCACTACAATGCCTTTTATGTTATGTGATTTCAACAATGTCTGCAACTATGCTCAAAACAACGATGATAGCATGTGGTTATCTACAACCGAACCAATGTCTCTCACAATGGCACCGATTCAATCTAACGACCTTAGAAAATATATTTCAAGGTGAGACAGATACTTAATTCTAGCACGTTTCAATCCTTCAGGGAAGGAGTTTGAAGACAAAATTAATTTAAAATTTATTTTCCAGGTGCTCTGTATGTGAGACAACTACAAAGGTTATTGCTTTGCACAGTCAAAATATGTCGATTCCTGAATGCCCTAACGACTGGGAAGAACTTTGGACCGGTTACAGTTACTACATGGTATGCCAAACAAACATTCTTTCAAGTTTAGTTTTGCATTTTGTTCTGCTCTTCTAGTCAACTTCCGATAACAGTGGAGGCTTAGGACAAAATCTTGTTTCACCCGGTTCATGCTTGTTGGAATTCCGTGCAAATCCAATCATCGAGTGTCACGGACATGGTCGCTGTAATTACTATGACGCTTTAGCTTCATACTGGTTAAGCGTAATCGAAGAACATGAGCAATGGTCAGTACCTAGGCAAAGTACACTTAAAGCTGATCAGACAAGTAAAATAAGCAGGTACGATGAGTTTAAAAGCATTTTAGATGGAGCATATTAAATGATTAATATTTAATTTTTTTCTTGCAGATGTTCAGTATGCCGAAGACGTAATAACTCTGCAAGAAATCGGGTTCATATTAATGGACCAGGTGCTCAAGCATTACATCGTGGACCACAAAGGCGGGTTCCTTTCCCCAACCCCCAGTATAATAGACGAAACCCATCGCGTCGTTACCCACGGGATCTTGAAGAATCATCATAAATGATATTTCAGCAACAAGTTTCTGTTAAATTGTCGTCTTATTTCTAATTACTTTTAAAATTCTTTTTATGGTCAAATTGAATAAAATAGTTGTGACTTTGTTAAAGAATGAGGATTTGACATTAAAATGTGCCACTCCACTCTTATGACAAGTAATCACAATCCTGTAGACTCGCTTATGAGTCACAAAAATCTAAATCTTTTTAACACAACACGAATTTTGTATTTAGTAATTCTATAGAATAGTTTTTATATAGCTTCTTCAAATGTATAGGTTATTACTCAATACCGCTATTTATTATTTACAAATTAAATGGTATTTTGAGAATGAAACTTACCTACTGCCAAAAATGTAAATAAGAATATGTTATGATTCAATCAAATATAAAATAATTTAAACAAAATGTTTAAAACTGTTGAAATAAAATAATGAACCACAAAACAATAATAAAAGAACCAAATATTTTGTAAGCCAAAGTTTTTTTAGTGCAGATATTTTCCGTAAGCCTATTTTAAAATGCTGTAAATATAAGGAGGCCGTGTTCATATATGTGTATAAAATAAATTACTTAGAGGAGAAGAGGTACATTGATATGAGGCCGGCCATTCACGACAGAATGGGGTTGTGTGTGCTTTTTGCGCAGTTAACTGTGTAAAAATCAAAACAAATTAGATTTTTGCTCCAGTTTTCAAATTTATGCAGTTATTTTGTGTCGTGAATGTCCAAAACTGCACAACCACTTAGTTGAAAAATTTTATTCACGGAGTGCACATTGATTTTGATTGTTTTTTTATAAAAAATTTTTTGTTTCTCGAACTTTATAAAGAACAGCCGGCTGTCTGGAAAGTTAAGGGCCCGGAATATAACATGATTATATTGAAAAACAAAGCATAAGTTCGTTCAATAATTGAAAGAAAAAACCCAGAAGCCGTCCGGGACACTGCTGTTAAAAAAATTAATAATTTTCGGACAAATTACTGAAAAAAAACTTACAAAAGTTAAATGCAGCGAAAAGTCCGGTGTCGGAGCCGATGATATATATATGAACCATCTTTATGGTATTATTCACAACTATCTTTGCAGAAGATCAGGAAACTAGTACCTACTCCAGTACCGTATGGCCTAATTTTTGTCTTTTTAATTATTATATATTCTTAGACCACACACGATTTCACAACTTGTTGCAACTTGTGTTTTTTTCTCTTAATTGCAATAGCAAGCAGTATATAGAGAGCGAATTTTGAAGACATTTCACTGAATGAAAACTTTTCAAAACTGAGAATTGTGCAGTTCACTTGAGTTATCACAGATTAGCCACATGAAGATGAGAATCCCGGCAGCCATTTTAATTTGCCTATAAGCTTGAACTGTCAGATATCAAATAAAAAATGAGAATGTGTTTATAAAAACCTCACTCATAGACAGTAGGGATCTACAGACACCGGTTAAATTGTTGTTGCAATTCACATCTATTCATCAACGCGGGAAGAAATTACAAATACAACAATGTAAACAAATGGGTTTTGGAGGGTGAAACGTACGAAAGATTCTCACCTTCATATGGGCTAATCTTTCGAGCCGATTGAGAAATGAGAAGCTATCTACCCGCAAGATAGGACGGTTACCTCTCAGTCTGGTTGCATTCACAGTACACAAATCTAAGGTAATATATTGCGCAGGTTGTCAGTCAGAAATTAAACATGGCGGCTCGAGTGTCTACAAAAACTGCACATGGCATTACTAGAAACAACAACAAATATAAGCATTTTGACAAGTAAAGAGACACTGGATCCGCCATTTTCACAGATGCGCAGAACTGAACAAAAATTTAAACGCTAATGATATTACCTTTAATATATGTACCTTGGGTTGCATTGGTTTGCATAAACCGGCCCCTCTCTAAAGTTCCCATAGGGTTTCCGTTTTTTCTGAGCTGTTAATTTTTTTGGCTGGCATTTTTCCTTCTTGAAGTCCATACGTCCTTTCTTTCGATATCATCTAACAATATCGCCACGGGCATAGGTTTCATATCCAATATTTGTGCAATTTCATTGTAAGTTAAACCTTTTAAACAGTGATTTATTACTAATTTTCGCTTCTAAAGCACAAAAATGTTTCCCTTACGGCCCATTTCGTTTATTTTTACACTCGTGAACATTTTTTAGCGAAATTGAAACAAAAAAATGCGACGGTTATAGTTTGAAACTGGCATTAAATTTTATTGCATGGTTGCAATCAATTTGTTTTCAGACAATAACAGACACACAAAAAAAAATCGATTCTTTTACGAATTCCTTTCAATTGACAGAAAAAAATCAATTCGGTTTAGAAAAAATTAATTCTTTCTTGAAAGGAACTCGACATTAATTTTGGTAAAAATCAAAAAGGCATACAATACTCAGCCTTATTTTGAGATTCGAATGAATAGCTATTTCGATAGAATAGATCTATTCATTCGAATGAACTTTGCATATTTTGAGAATCGAACGAATAATATTCATTATCGAATGAATGCATAAAATGAACATCAGTTCTTTGACATTTACTGACATTTCTATTTAATTTAGTGTGACCAAGCTGTTTTTTTCGAAGAATTTTTGTTTTTATAAAAATGATGGTCAAAATAATGCGTTCTCATTTAAGAAAAATAAAGTAAAGATAAGTAATGTTAAAGGCCCGGTAAAGTTTACTATTTAAATAACATCAATAAAAACTGAAATTTTAAAATTTGGGAGCATTTAGAAAATAGTATGGTAAGTTTATTGACATGAAAAAGTAACAAAATAAATTTAGAACTTTTGAATAGTTAAATACGAGATTTTTTGTTTAGCTTTCATGTCAATTCAATTGTGTTTAAAATTGACTAACAAAAAAAACATGTAACTTCAAAGTCTCTCTTTACTTTATACACACCTGGTCACACTTTTCAATTTTCAACAAAACAAAAAAAGTAAAATCCCTCGCCGGTATTTTTTTTGTTATTTGTAAATACTTGTACCCCATTGTTATTTGCTAGTTCATGAGCAAGAGTTTATTGTTTGATTTTCAAGAAAAACAGATGGCAATTATTTTATTTATAAGAAGTGAAGACGGCGGCGAAGAGCAGATATGGAGGGGAAGGATAATGGATGCATCAAATCCATTCAAGATTGAAAATCCCTTGGCTATCTCCGGATGTTCTTCCTTCAGTTTTATGAGAACTTCTTTCTGCTCCCGTTAAGTCCAATTGGAATGCGACCTTTAATTAAAATGTCAACAAATAAGACATAAAAGTATTTTATTTTCTTTATTTTTCATCAAAAATATTGGAGCTCACATGTTTTTTTAATCTATTCGCCAGAAATTTTTTAACGTCAAATAAATGACATTTGTTTCGAATGATTCGAAAGTCAAAATTTGCTTAGTTTTCAACAAAAAATGAACTTTCGTTTGATAAAGTGAACTTTCGATTCGTTCGAAACTCAAAATACAAACTATTCGAATTCGACTTACTTTCGCATGAAAGTGAATTTCAAAATAAGGCTGAGTTGAGCCCTTTAAGCCCGAGACTTAAGAGTTATTATGTTCTACATAAGATCTTATGTGACAGTTTAGGCCGAGGAAAAAGTAGAACATAAGCGTTTAAGTAGAACATAAATATTTATGTTTCGTATCAGCAAACGGCTCTAAGTCCCGTTAAAATATATTGATTAGTTAATGATAAAATGTAATGTATCTCTTTTTTTGGAGACAAAATTAAATTGCAACCAATAGACGTGTATTTTTTCATAATATATTCATTTAAAAAATAGGTAGCATTAAATTATAACTATGCTATCATAAACTTTAAGTTTTAAAAAAAAAAAAAAAAAAAGATGTTAAAATGGACTAAAACATCTTTCAAATTAGACGACTGATTGATGAAAATTTGTTGAATTGTTTTGAAATTGTTCTATGGTTATGGGACGTATCATCAATAACCATTTTTAGGAAAGTTGCTTATGATAGTCATTACCTACATACATTTTAATAATAATAGAATTTATGAAGAAAATTTGAAAAGAAAAATTCTTCTGTTAAAGTTCAAGTGAGCTCAACTTCATAAATGCGTTTCGCATTTATCAGTTGATCAGTTAGATGGCTATCGTAAAAATTTGCGTCTTAGAAGGGTACGATAGCCATCTAACTGATGAGCTCAACTATCGTACCTGGGCGAAACGCATTTATGGAGTTGAGCTCACTTGAACTTTTAACTTGCATTTTGATAATAGTTCATTGATTTTAGTTTAAATCTGTAGAACTTTTTTTAGAAAACAGAGGGAGATAGAGAGGGATCTTACCTCCGAAGCTATTGTTCTCGCATATTTAAATAAAAATATAGTACACCCCAGCAGCGTTGTGCTCCAAAATTCTTATTTTGGCCCCGTACCCCGGGCCATCACGAAATGGCCCCAGAATCGTAAAATTCATAAGCTAAAGTAACTACATACATAATTCTATTAAAATTATTTAAAAAAAATATAAATGATTTTAAAACTATACCAATTCAATTTAATGAGATTCTTTTTAAAAAAATTCCTAATTTCTTGGGATGTTATAAGGATGTATTGGTCTTACAGCATCATAATAAAATAGAAAGAAATAGATTTAGAGAGAGGTTCAATTGGATTCGGTTTAATTCGGGGCCAGTCTTAAGTAGGTACAAGAAAATTTTTAATTGAAATTTTGTATATAAAACACTTGCTCTTTCGCCATTAATATTTTGAGTTTATCTATCCCATTGCAGTGCGTATGCAGGACATGTTTCTTCTTAATAATACAAAATCGCAATAGACTCAGCAATGAAGTTATGAACTCACTTATAACCTTGAAAGGTTTTGTGAAAAATGTTACTCGTGGCTTCTGCCTCAAGCATTGATACAAAAATGTTTAACCCTCTACCATATATGGTTGACCATATTCAACATTACTTCTTCTCGTTATATTTAACAAGTGGGTCAATTATGCAATCTACAATGGAAGTGTCTATTTTTGTATAATAAAACGGTTTTTGTTATCAGTAAGAGAATCGCGATTCCCAAATAAACTCATTGTTTCTAAAACAAGTTTCAAGTAAAAGCTCATTATATAAAGAAGTGTGTTCTTTATACAACCTTTTTTGAATAAACATGTTAGTTTCATCCAAATAAAAAATATGTTCGTATGTATTTATGCTTATTTTTACATTTTTTAACTTTTTTTTTTGACTTTTTCCAAAACCCCGTACATGGGTTTTAATGCATTGGCAACTCAAAGTTTTGGAAATAAATTTCTTTTTAGAATGAATTCTAAGATGGATTTTAAGTTATTTAAAAGTATTTAATGTTATGCATACGCAAAAATATCTTATGCTATTTTTTATAAAAAAGAAATGGATTAAATTACAAAATTACCTACTGTTTTATTCCATTATTTCATTAAATACGGACAAATTAAAAGTTAAAATGGCCCCAAAAATGGGCCCAACATTTTTTTTCCCAAGAACAACACTGTATCCCAGCAAACAAAAACTTAGCCAGTACTTCTTATGGGTTCTCTGCTAATAACGCCATGTCCAACCCAACTTGGGATTTGATAGGTCTTGTTTTCGAATCCATTAACCTGAAATAGGGATTGATGATTACGAACCACACTTACATTATGTACGTTAAACGTTACCGACGGGAGTTTGCGCCGTACTCCCGTACCGCACCCCGCTGAAATGAAAAGCCATCAAGCCTAGTGGAAGCTCATTTTAAACTGACAAATTTCATAATCTTTTGTCGTGGATAACAATAATTTTGTTTATTTTAGGTTTAAAATATGTAAATTGTACAAAACTGAACTACGTTTATGATGGTTTTACTTAAATATTAAAAAAACCTATTTCATTTGCCTCGTCTCCATATAACTGTTAATGAAAGTAATTTCAGTGCTATATGTTAATGTACACCCGACCCCAAATTCAAGGAAGTTCTATATGAGAAAACATAACTCAATCAAAGCTAATTTTTTTTACAATTTTGGTAATAATTGATGAAAAATTGGGCACAGATATGTCATATATAGTCACTTATAAGCCTTTTTTAGCATTTTTCTTTGTCCCGGTGTAAATATTTTCATTAAGAATTCTATTTCTTTTTTTAAAGCACAATTTTCAGCCAGAATACTCTCGTGTTTTATGTGCAACTCTTGTAGTTCGGCTTGTGTCTCTAGAAGAAGTCTAAACAAATTTTAGGTATTATAATGAAATTTAAACAAAATAAGAATGATGTACCTTTTATCTAAATTTTCTGTATTAGTAGATTTATCAATTCTAAGTGGTTCCGGGTAAATATTTGCCATTGGACCTATAAGGCATACTGGAACAATTTCGTCGGAAATTATGTTTATCCTGCAGGAGAAAGCATTTAATTTATTGTTTAAAGCAATCTATAGTTCCTACATGAATTCATTTATTGGGCAGTTCAATAACTCACTTTAATTTTTGGCCATTTCGATTTGATTTCGGCTTAATTTGTCGCACCTCATGAGGTTTGTCGTGCGTTTGTGGAAATGGTAGATTTTCTGTTGGTATAGCATCAGATTTTAACTTTTTACTACTCTTTGGAGAGTAGTTTAGGAGCTCGTGTTGAAGATTTCGCACGTAACAATCTTGAGAAAAATGCTTTGAACAGATGCAAGCATTTTTTACATTTATTTCGTCTTTCCGACCACACTTGCTCACCCATATTTGTTCGTGTATTTTCTCTTTGGGAAATTTAAAGAATTTCAACTTTTCACTCTGTACATCTCGATTTCTTTTTAGTTTTTTATTATTATTGCTATTGCAGCCGAATATCGCACAATGTACCATTTTTATTTATTATTTAAAAACAAATCAACTCAGTGCGGCGCACAAATTCATAATAAATTAATAATAAACAAAAAACAATCCACAATCCACAAATCATATGTTTTAAATGTCAAAGTATTGCTAGAGTAGTATTGCCATAAGTGCAAATTTTCCAGTATTTTGCTCATCTGCACGGCAGATTTTGTCTGCCCGGGTAATAAAATATCTGTTCTTCTTTTTTGAAAAAAAGAAATACTTTCACTTTTAGAATGTTGCTTTTAAGAGAATATACTGCATAGCCATCTTTATTTTTAATAATAGCTGCATTTTATTATCCTCCAGATCTGATCCGGATCAGGTCATGATAATAAAACAGGATCACAGTGAAAACAATGTTATATACCCTTCTCTTTTTTTTTTCCTTTTGTATATTTATTTTGATGTGTTCGTTGTCTTTTTTTACCCAGGAAGTTATAAGGGTGTGTGTTCAAAAATGGATTTGAAAATTCAAAACCAAAGCTGGATCTTGTGTTGTTTTTGTAATACATGTATTTTCATGTGCAAATCCAATCCGGATCAGACCTGGGGAAAATACAGCTAATAAGTAAATCAAACCAAAACAAAACAAGTTCATAATTTATTCTATTTTCCAGTTGCCAAATTGTTAATAAATTAATTCTTTAACTTACTTAAGGCTTAACTACATAAGCCCAAAAAGTGGCAAAGTACAAAAGTGAAAATTTTCGAACTCATTTAAGAATAGTTTTTCTGACTGGAAAACTTATAAAAATGGTGCAGAAGGATTAAATTTTGGTCTGAAAAAAAATTTGTATATTTTTTTTCACAAAACAAATGCGCTAGCGGGAAAAAAAATATTTTTACTTTTGTACAAAAGTACTTTTTGGCTTATGTAGTTAAGCCTTTACCTACATACTTATTATATTGTTATTCTTCAAAATTTGTTCAACAAATCTTCCACACTTGTCTCTGCTTTAGTACATTATGTAGTTATCAGCCAAGCAAAATCCTTTTTGCATTTGCAACTCGTTGGCTATCTATCAATTGGGTTTTAAGCTGGATCGATGTTTTGAACCGTTTATGAACGAAAGGCGTTGAAAAATTTTATTCGATGAAATGAATCGCAAAAATTTTCAAAATAATGTTATTTATAAGTATACACTGAATTTACAAATATTATATATTATATAATTTACAAATATTAAATAAATATTTGTATGGCAAAACTGTGCGAGAGTAAGGCCAGGCGCGCACATGCAACTAAACAGTTTGGTTTCGATTTTGAGCACTCGGGATTATATGAGACTCCGCCGGTTCATGTGCACGGACTCTCATAATTATAATCCCATAGTGCTCAAAATCGCAACCAAACTGTTTAGTTGCATGTGCGCGCCTGGCCTAAGAAGTCTTTTTGGTATCCTTTCAAGCAAACTAGTCCGTTTTGGATCCGTGCACGTAGTCAATAACTTATGGACGACATCGCTTATGGATCCGGCGTAAAACAACACGTTGTAGACTTTTGTCGTATTTTATCCAAAATACCCTAAGGGCTACTTGCACGAAATCAAAGGATACATTTCTAAAATTGAAGATCCTTGGATACAAAAATAAGTTTATTATTTTTGTTTTGAGTTGCACATATGAAAAAAATAACTTGTATAAGTTACTATAGGATACTTATTTAATTACAGACAAAGCAACATAAATTAAAAAAACAAACAAAAATAAATGATAAATGTCATTTTTGGTTCGCGTTATTTTTAAATTTGTCTCTATTGGTTTAGCATATTAATAAATGATGTCCAATTCACCAAAGAAGCGTTCAAGAGCTCCAAATTTTACTTCGGAGATACTGCTCATCCTTTCACTGGTCGAAAAATATCACTCAAAATAAAAGAACAGACGGTTAAGGCTGTCCCAAACCAACGCGAAACATTCGCACGAATGTGCGACGACTGAATAATGTTCGAAGATTCGCATCGCGCCAGTGTGGGTGCTCCCATTAATCTCCATGTAAATAAATTAAGACAGGCGGAAGTTTCGTTGTCGCGCCGAATGTTTCGCGTTGGTTTGGGAGAGCCTTTAAGTTGAATGCGAATCTTCGAACATTATTCAGTCGTCGCATATTCGCGCGAATGTTTCGCTTTGGTTTGGGACAGCCTTATACCTTACGTGAAAAGTCGTAGGCCTGCGAAAATTTGGCTAACGAGTTTAACGCCAACACGAGTAGCTTCAACAGAACTCCAGAGAGTATCCAAGCCTGTTATCGCTCACAAAAAAAAAAAGAAAAAAAAGCATCTTCGAATGCAAATTCCAGGTATGTATGTAACCTCTTTTTATTATTTTATTATCGCCGATGATCCATATAAATCATCTCGTGAAAATAAAACAATACGGATCTTAGTGACAACTCTGTTGTATACCGTCTCTTTTTTCCTTACGTTTATTTATTTTTCATTTATTGGTTTTCTTTTTTCTTTACACTATACATATACAATTCACAATTCCTAACAACAATAGCAAAACTAAACTTTTGTTTCATGGGAGCAGGATCACGTGTTGTTGTTGTAATGCATGTATTTTGATCTATATGTATCATCTCTGATAATAAAAAACGGCTAATGTTGTCGTCTTTCACTTTTTGCCACTTTTTTGCAGAAAGTGGAATGTATGCCACATTTAATTATCGCTGATGATCAATATAGATTATCTCATTAAAATAAAACGATATGGATCTTAATGACAACTCTACACTACAGTTTAAACTACCTTAACGCTAAGCTGGGGAGCTAGAGTAAACTTTTGGTTCATGAAACATGATCTCGTGTTGTTGTTGTAATGCATGTTTTTTTAATAATCTCCATGGATCATGTCTGACAATAAAAAAACGGCTGTAGTTAAGCCCAGAGATTATCCACATGAAGATGAGAATCTTAAGCAGCCATTTCAATTTGCTTACAAGCTTGAAATGTCTGTTTGCAGATAAAAAATGAGAATGTTTGTATGGGTCTAAAAACCCAACACATAGTAGGGATCTTATCAAACACCTCGTTAAGTTGTTGTTGCTATTCACATCTATTCATCGACGCTTTTTAAAAAAATGTCAGTCAAACCATACGGCACACAATTGGCGTTGCAGTAGAATTAACTACGATTCTAATGGAAAACAGGTTGAAGAGGAAATAAGACAAGTAATCTGCTGAATAATTCGCCATAAAACATTTTTCAATTACAATTTCTCATTGAAATATTTACAAAATCTTACAAATTAATTTTTCAGTTTATATAGAACAAATCTATAAAATTGAAGGGCAACCACAATATTTTCTTTTGTAATCTGTCGTGGTTTCCGAGTCGTCAATTTTCAAAAACATGAGTTAGCCTACACAACATTGAAACATAAATTTTCTTTAGTCGCTTAGTTAAGACTATATATATGTAGATATATACATATGTATGCGTACATAATATAACCTTAGTCCTAATTTAGCTCAACAGATAAGCAACATTTTAATATTATGCGTTCTATACTTTAATCTCAAAAGAAGCTGCAATGTACATAGGTAGGTATGTATGTTTATTAGGTTTGCTAATGTTTTTAAAATGTCGTTGTTATCATCTTAAATAATTGGATAGGTCAGAGAAATATGTGCACGAGTAGAATACAAACCTTTTCAAATTCTAAACTTAATAGTATTGTGTGCCATTGGCCATTCAAAGAATACTCGTGTCCGAATATGTCGATTAAAATTTTCGTGATAATAACATCACATTGAAAAGGTCAAGACAAAATTAAAGGGAGATTATTTCATCGACTTTTTTGGTTAAGCAATCAAAAATATTAGGAAAGCTGTTACTACGCAAGTTTTTATTTTTTATAAAAAAAAAAAAAAAAGAAATCGGGGATTAGTGATGCCATTACAGAAATAAAATGGGATTTCGATACAAACTATCGATATCAAGTATATTATTTCATTTAAGGTTTACATTTTGGTGGTCAAAGAAAGGATTATGGCTATCTTGTACTTGTGCACACTGTCAGTTCTTCGCCTTCGCTAGTTTTCCTTCCAGCTTGGAACTTTATTGCTTTCCTTTGAATGCTGTAAGAATAAACTCAGTTAGTATTTAAAATTTTATTGTATATTAGAGAAACAAATATGACGTTACATAGCAAGATATACATTTATTTTTGTTTTCTTTAAATTTTGTTATGTCCCTCTTAAAATACGTAACAATTAGAATTAACTAAACAATTTTTGGTTAAAAGCTTATTTAACGTCTACTCATATTTATAGTATAATTAATACATTTAATTGCGGCACATTAATATACATTTATGTCTAGTTCGAAGATTTTTTTGATGAATTTTCTATTTTATTCTCTTTGATGAGTGTTAGCAGTTGCAAAATCATTATGGCTTGAACTTTGTCCAATGGATCCATAAAACCACGCTGTAACCACTTGGGAATAGTTGTACGTGCATGCGAGAATCCCAGTTTATTTAAAATATAATCAATGCCATACGGTTCAATTGATTTGCCTGCCCACGACAGCAAACGAACAGTTGGTTCTAAATGCCACGTTTGACACTCGAAATGGCGATAATCTCTCACAAATGATTCCAAATCCAAAGTGGTTGCATCATTTGGATTAGATGATTTTTTATCACTGGAATCGACTGAATCAATTGATTCCGTTCTTTCGCTGGGAGTTTTTTTCTCTTTTGGAATTTCTTCAGTTACTAAAGGTTTTAGTTGGATCTTTAGATTTTGCGAGAGATTGGGTGATGCAGCTCGTATTGATTGAACGCCAATCTGGAAAATTAATTTGTTCGTATAAAATTTGGAATTTATTTTTGAAATAATATTACCTTTTCCTTTTCTTTTACATAGGATGTTATTAGGTCGTGTAAGAAGAAAAATGCATCCGCATCAACTGTCACAAAAATGTGGTCATCAAATTCTGTGATAAAACTACAGACGACCTCTGGTTTTCCATCTAAACAACAAAAAAATAGGTTATTGAAGTTTTTCAAGAGTTCC
Organism: Leucozona laternaria; assembly: GCA_932273885.2. NCBI lineage: Eukaryota > Metazoa > Arthropoda > Insecta > Diptera > Syrphidae > Leucozona > Leucozona laternaria. The sequence continues at coordinate 85,374,591 of OW026368.1, read as the reverse complement.
TTAGACTTCTGAAAAGCTTACCAGTGGGCTCTGGCGTTGTCGGACCCTGTCTATGCTCAGTCTTAAAATTGAATTGGAGGCTTGGTAATGCAAATATAACCTCCCGGTTATGGTTATGCTCTAATGACTTCGATGAATTAGTCGAACCGCCACTTCGCGTTCTTTCAATCGAATTCGTAGCAATTTCCCGATCTCTTTCCAAAATGGGAAAACGATCAACAGCTTGGAAGAAATCTTTATTAGTTTATAATGCGTTTAGATTTCAAACTCAAACTTTACCATCGATTTCACTATTGGCAAATGCATAATGGAACCACTCGTTTAGAGTCTTAAATTGTGGCGGGAAGATGATATTTCGAGTGATCCGACTTACGATCGCCATAGAATGATTTTGTTGTTGACTCTGTGTATTTTGGCCCAAACTAGATGATAGCGTTTCGGTGACAATGACTTCTTTCGTATCTTGCGATTGGTGAGCTTCAGTGGCAAAATTAATAGATGGAGCCTTCAAACTAAACAAAGCCCATGATTTTGACTAAAAACCGGAGAATTTTATGAAAACACCAATAAATCACAAGAAATGATTCTACCTTAAAGTTGATACCATGGAAACAAGCTAAGGATATGTTATTTCCATGCAACTTTGCGCTTCCTCCCAAGATATTGCCATTTCTCCCTAAGCGTGTTACTAATGTTGGGACAACTAAACCCATTGCTTGCTCTAGAGGTCGCTGCCAGTGTCTGTGATGCCTGGCATCTGTGTTTGAATTGTCAGCTTGTGGCAGACAATCTCCATTAGTCTTCTTTTTTAAATGCTATCAATTGAAAATGAGTATTGTTGAACAATATAAAATGTGTTTCATATTATGTGTATGTATTTATTTACCTGTCGTCTTTTAGTACTGGAATTTCTGTCATGCAATCGCGGCTCAAGACTTGAGAATACCCTTTTCGATGATTTGAATTGCTGTGTAAAGAATTCTTCTAGTTTATAGTACATTTTCAATAGATCAGCTGTTGTGGATTTCGATATCATGATCTGTAATTGATCCCACGACAAATCACCATGAATTAAGATTGTGGCACGAGGCTTTGTGTTGCCTCCTACACCACTTCCATCCGACGTTGATGTCTTCCATTCGTCTTTCATGGCCGCTGAGAATGAGCTGACGCGTGTCATTAGTACCGAAGTACCCATATAGTCAAGTCGCAGCTCTAAAGCCATAAAACTCAATCCCATGGTGTGATATGGTGTCACACCAGATTCCTCTTTAATATGGAATCGGGTATTGATTTTATTCACTTCAAAGCTACCACCGACAATACCGCCTTTAGCGTCGAGCGACGATCCACCTAAATAAATCCCACTGTACATTTTTTTGTAGCCAGTGCTGCCAATGCTGAGGCGGCCATCACTTTGAAAGTCTTTTGTTAGCCAAACCTAAAGTTTGAGTTAAGAACAAAAGTTGACTTGAAGTTAATTTTAAAATCAGACAAATTCATACAAAAATTTTGTTTTGTTATTTTTAAATAAGTAGAATTTTTCAACCTGATGATTTTATATTAATTATGAAAAATGTTGAATGAAAAGTTTAGTATGTATGTATATTGATTGGCGCCCAATGCGGGACAACGAATATATCTCATATACCAAAATGTTTGATTTCTTACCACATTACCCATAACATTTCCCATATTCATTTGCACATTCAACCTTGTAAAGTTAACTGCAAACAACACCAACGTTTCCCATGCTGTTATTTGACTCTTCTCTGATGGTGGTGTGCTCGACTCAGCCGATGATGATTTACCTAATGCTTGCAGTTTATCAAACTTCCTCCTGTCTTTGTCAAAATCTAATGTCATACTGTCTTTGGTATAATAGGGATCTTTTGTTGATGAAGACTGTGGTTTATCCCGGAATTCATTCAACACTGGAGTCTTAAGGTTGGCTTCTTTTGGTGTGGATGAGCCATTTAAATCTGTATCATAACAGCCACCATGGTGTACACTTAAGTCTCCGAGGAATAAACGTCGGACTATGCGTCGTCGATACCATGCCTTAGGGAAGGCAAGAATTTCGGTAAGTCGACGCATATCGTACTTGAACGATGCACTGCCAATGTCTACAATTGTGGAAAACCGAATAACAGCTCGTGATTGATCTATGGCACGTTTCGAACTGGGAGATGGTTCAATATACAGCTTACGGCATCGAGTTATATGGAATTTAACAAATTCAACATTTATACTTAGTGAATCTTTGCGTTCGCTGTCAGTTAGTGGGGAAAATTGGGCTTCCTTTGTGTTGGTCTTTTTGCCTCCGTAGGGATGGAAGATGTAAACATTGAAATCAGCCAAACAACCAGTTACACTGGAATAGAAACATTTTGTTTTAAATTCACTTTTCAAAATGCATAAACAAATTATCTTTTTACCTCAATCCACCTGATGGTATTTTATCCTTTTCAGGTTTTTCGGCATCTTCTGTTCCGGCCTTATCGTCATCCTCCGACCTCTTCGAACTGAACACTATATCTAAACTGGGAAGTTGCAACATACACTCGACTCTAGATACCGGTAGACACGAGAACCTAAACGCAGATGGCTGCATATGGAAGTAAACTATAACATCCACTGGGAATGAAGCGTATGTCACATAATTTGTTGGTAAAATATCCAGATTAACAGGATTTGCTGCTGATGATGTTGCCGAGCTACTTTCAGCCTTAAATGGAATTGGCTCCAGTGTTTGTTCTAAGAACTCTAAAATATGTGGTGAAATAATAGTCTCCTCGGGTATGCTCTGCAAAGTCATCCAAGCGAATAAGGCGGCTCTCTTGGATCCGGTTCTACGAAACATAGAATGACTATCACTCGATGCAAGACGAGTAGATGGATCTTCGGCAATTGTCTTGGATTGATAGTGAAGCTTGACATCCAGGCCGGGTATATGAAAGATGGTTAGATCTGAGAGAACTTGGTTATTAGGATTGTAGCGTAGCTTGCTTTTGTCGCGTTGCCGCCGCGAAGGTGTCGGACTACCCCAGTCATTGCCAATGCTTCGTTCACGTTTGTGTGTTTTGACACTTGTCGGACCGCTGACAATAAATCGCTCATCTGTGGATTCCTTTGTGTGGAGCACACATTTTCCTGAATTAACCAAGACTTTTATGTCCAATTCAAAGTCAATGTTGGGTTCCTACGAAGGATTTTTTTTTTTTTTTTTAAATCGTTCGAATAAAAACCTGATCAAAGCTATACCTGTTGTTTTTGTAAATAGTTTCCATGCTTCTTGCGCATTTCAACTGATGTTCCATCAATGTCTATTTCAGCTGGAGATTGCTGATCATAACCCTTCCAATCAACATCGCTATCTGGCATTTCGGTATCAGTGTCAGCATTGGGAAGTGAAGTTTGTCTGCCCGAAATGATAGCTATTAAAGACCATCGCATTACATTAAAACAAAAAAACTCACCTCATTGCCTCCGAGAAAGTTACTCGATTAGCGCCACAAGCTCTCAGAGAGGCACTCCTCGAACAACCCGAAGCTGGTGTACTCTGCAGACTTGATATCTCATCATTCGAAGCTATCGTATCCAGTTTTTTGCTGTACACATCATCTAACGGTTCCTTGCTCAATGAGGGCCCCACATATGAATACGAACGATTTGTATTCTTCAGCGTCGATCGACGAATCGATGGTCTTTTGAACTTTTGTATAATATCACGACGGAAGTATTTATAACACAGTGCTTGTAGTTCTTGCAATCGACGTTCTTCGTGTGCCACAGTATTATGTGAGGCTCCTAATGTTCGCAAATCGTTTATGATTTTAAGCTGTTCGGCCATTTCTTTCTCCATCATAAATGATCGCTTCTTTGAATCAATCGATGGATCAAAAACAAACGGCGGAAGGTTCTCGAAATCTTTTCGACGAATTATGGTCTCCTTGTAACTTTGATCACCCTCGTCGCTATCGGGACTTTCAATATTGGTCTCTTCATCTTCGGAGCCAGTCAGCATTGTCAAAGTATGACCCAGCGAAGATAATTGCTTGCCAATGTTGATATCTAAATGAATGTCAACTCCTTCCATTTGCCATTTGACATTCAAAAGCCATTTGGCATTTTCTCCCTTTTTGGATGCTGCTGTTCTTGAACATACTTCATATGTACCTTCGGAGACGACACACAAGTTCATTATATTACTGTCGCTCATATTCGGTTTCCAATCGTCAAGAGTTGTTTCGAAGTCGTCGGCAAATCGTAAACAAAGTCCAGAGAACCGGCCTTTGGACACTAGCGAACCAGAATTGCAAGCTAGAAAATGATTTGATAACAAATGCCAATTAGTAAACTAGCCAATTAGAAAACAAGGTCTAGAAATTTTAACCTGAAATGATTGTATTCTCGAGAGTAATGACCACAGCTCCTTTGGGTTCAAAGTCTTGGTACGACCTAGTGCCCCAAGATTGAGCAACTTGATTGAGGGGCAAACAAATGCCCATATCTTCCACCGTCAATTGCAAGAACAGAGTCGATAAGTTCGATGACGCAATGTTGCTGAACTGACCAAAAGGAACTCGATCGAACATCTAAAAAATAGTGTTAAGAGAGAGGGAGAGAGTTTTAGTTGTAGGGTATCTTACTTGATTTCCATAAGAATTTTCATAGTTCAAATTCGCCCTCTTCTCAGCCCAGTATTCGTAGGCATTCTTGTAATTCAGCCAAACCAGAATGGCTTTATCTACAGCCACAGGTTGAATGTAGATCAATGGCCGTTTGAGTTTCAGTAATATAAGCTCCTTGTCCTCATTTAATAGTTCATCCTGGAAAGCATTCCTTAGACCGATTGTCGTATGGAAGAATGCATATTGCTGGAACTCTGGCTCTGCCTCATCGAATATTACATTTTTTATTAACTGTCCCAATGACAGATTAAAATCGATGTGTGCTTTGCCAAACATCTTTCTATCGTTGCCTTCTCCAACATTCTTCACCCGATTGGATAAATGTAATTCTAATGTGCCTGTTTCGAAACGAACAGCCGATGAGCATGGCGTTGTGGCAGTGAGTTGAATACGCTTCATCGATATATTAAGAGAAAATAAAATTCTTTTCAATGAAGATTCTTGCACACTGTCGCTATCTTCTGACCAAAGCGGAACTGGTTTTTCGCCACCGTAAACTTTTTGCAAGACTTCATTGATTTCTTTCATGAAAACTTTTTGAACGAAAACCAAATGGTTGAGGAGATCTGTTGTGAGACATCGTTCGAATTCACCAATTTCAGCTGACGCATTTACGTAGCCACCTTGTCGAAGGATAATCCCATCAACTTCTGTATCCTGTTTGCCAAAAAAAAAAAAAGAAATTTATAAAAAAGCCCTTTTTCTCAAAAAAATATATAAACTTTACCTCTTGTCTGTTTTCTGGAATATATTCTGCACTGACATGTACCGGAGGCAGAGCTATGCAAGCTTCTGAAGGTAAATTGATTTCATTCTGAAAGAAATAAAAGAATAGTTAAGGTAAATTAAGTCATAAGAAGGGGGTTTATCCATTCATTCGGGTTGCAGTGTAGTTTCAGAGAGCAATTACTATCTGCTAAGCTCATTTGCTAACAGAAAGAAATGTATCAAGGCTTGTTGGATACATCTGATCTAGGACCTGTGACACCTGAGTTAACTTCTCAGAACTAAGGAGCACAAGGACAGAAAATGCTGTGAAGCACAAGCTCTTTAAACATCTTGACCATGTGTGTGCAGGTCTCACAAGCCATTCATGCAGCGACTGATTATTGTGCCAAAAATACAAGAAATAACTTCGGATGGGCGAAACGGAATGTCGAAGAATCCCCGAAAATGAAAAACGGACAATTACTTGAACAAAACACTACTGTTGAAGACACACATCCGCGGATAACGCAGTTTTTGATTCTAAATAATTCTGTGTATCTTTTGGATCTGGTAAAAAGCTGTGGTCTCCAGTGTGACCATGACTGTTTGGTGTATGTAACCACAACTGGTAACATCGAACAAAGCAAACAAAAATTGAGGAATAAAGACATATTGTATGGTTCAACAGCCTGACCCCTCTTCCAGGCTGTTGAAAACCGTCTTGGTGTTTTCCAATTTGTGTCAAAAGAAAAAATAACATCTGCCTAAAAATGTAGTACGAAGAAATACTTTTCATGTGGGGCAAACAATTACGTGGTCAACGGTTAAGACGGCTGGCGCATGTATACCGAATGAACATCGACACTCCAGCTCATTAAGTATTTGACGTGGGAACGAGAAAAAGAATTTTCGTCGGATTACTTGTCAAAGTGACTTATGCTTCAAGAAACCACTATGCTTAATGCCGACGTTGAAAAGTGTATAATGTAAATTTTGCAAGCTTATTTATTATTATCCTTTGAAAATAAAAATTCTAAATCTTGTTAAAAAACGCTTTTGCCAGTTTTTAAAAACATGACTAAATCACTCACCTGAATTTTGGTGGTAAAACTCAGAGTATGAGTTGGCAAATCAATCACAAATTTTGCCCTATGTCCAGTTACTCCAGTCGAACTAACATGATTCATGCGATACTGAGCTTGTAGTGATGGCAATAATGCTGCATTAATTGATAAACTCTGCAAAAGCACATTGAACTGCATAACTAATGGCTGTAACAATCCATTCTGGGGCTGAGTTGGTTTCATTGTGGATGGGAATTTCTTTTGGGAATGTGGACGCTTCTTTTGATCACGCACATGGAACGGTGATTCGGGTTCTTCGTGTTGCCGTGGGGGACGTCCAGAATTTCTTCCAACTCGAAGTTCCTACAGATACAATATTTCAATATTTTTTTTTATACCAAGTTACAACTTTAGAAGTTGAAATCAAAATCTTACCTGTAGTGTTGATGACAGCTGTTTTGAACTTCTTGTCATCATGCCATGCAATGCAACAGGATGCTGGGGAATTTCAATATTTACTGGTCCAATTGACAGCAAACCGCTATTTTTATCCTTGCCGCGTTTTGTAAGACTTGAATAGAGTGTTTGACTTTTGCCAACAGTCACCTTAACAACAGTTCTTAGAAAAAAAAAGAAAAAGAAGAGATACTCACTGATCTTTAAAAAAAATGTTTTATGCATAACTTACTGTTGACTGGGAGCAACTCCTTCCAGGAGATTAATCATTGCTCTACCTACTTGACCGGTTAAGGAGCACTCCAATGATACTGGTCGGGCTTTTTTGCGCCATGTGGCGCTGCTGTTCAAAGTTGTTATCTCCGCTTCCAGCTATAAAAGTAACAATTTATTTAAAAAAAAGAAGATATTTTATTAAAAATGATATTCCTACCTTTAGACCACTCAACATGGCAAGAAGCCGTGTCTTGTGAATCTTAGCCACTCCAAAAACTATCAAACGTGTTCTCTCTTGCATAGTACTTTCTAGGAGCTCTCTCTGTTGTGGAAGTGGTGTTGGTGCATTAGTCAGATCATCATCATCCTTTTCATGACGCATATAAACAAAAGCATTCTTTTTAGGTTGCTTATTGGCGTCATTAGGCTCTGTAGATACGGATGCCCTGCGAAAATAGCTTAGAACACTAATGCATCTGCAATTGGGCGAATACACAAATTTCAATCTACCTTTGGACAGTTTTGGTTTCCGGCATTGTTCCGTACAATTCTAATAGATGGAAGATGGTTTTCCAACAATTTGGTGTGTCCATCGGTGGAAGTGAACCATTGATCCCGTTCTTACCAAGGCCTTGGTAATCAGCACTTACACTTAAGCCATTGTATGAAGCCTTAGATTCCAACGAGAGCTTAAACATTTGATGTTCACTAACAGATGTTGTTGGACTATCACGAAGAGGCGAAGAACTGGATTCAGTAAGGTTGGTGTATCCTGAGATTAAAATGTTTGTACATTTTTTTTGTAATTAAATTGAATTTGAATACTTACCAAGTTTTCCCTTCACTGATTTTCCAGTAGAACGTAGCTTTTGAGCAAAGCTCTGTGGACGGTTTTTAGCATTGGGCGAAGGAGTGAGCTGAATTAACGGTCCAATACCTCCCACACGAGTTTTGCTACTGTAAATAGTACACAAAATGAGACACATTTAATTTACATATTTTAAATAAGATCGAATTACTTCGTTATCGAATTTGGTAATCCAATCATCTCATTAAACTTATCATAACGTTCATCAGAAGAGTTTTCATTGTGCGTAAAACGATCCGATATAGATCCAAATGGCATGATGTCGTTTGGCTCGGAAGCTAAATACCAAAATTCTGTTTAGATATTTCAACTTTCATTGATTATTCTGTGAACTTACCTAAACTGCATTCATCTTTTGCAGTGGACTTCTTGCTGAGATCTGGTTGGTCATGGAACTCATTTTGGGCATCTTTAACATTTTGATACATGTTGCTTATTTGATGAAGAAGTCGCAGAAGAGGCATGTTTACCTACGAAATAACAAACATATATACATATAAGTATGTAACTTTCCAGAGTTTAAATCAAACCATCTAACTTACCTGCTGGGAAATGAATCGAATGTTAAGACTAAAATTTATAACTGTACTTGTGTGTTTCTTCAACTGTCTTCTAGACATGTAGATGACATTCTGTCGAGCTTGATCAACCATACCATCAGACATCTTAAGTACTTCCAATTCAATGCCCACTCGTTCACAGAGAAACGATGGTGTATCTAATATAATTGATGGTCGCCCATTTGATTTTTTATTCATCTTTGTAGGTTTATTCTTTTTGTCGCCTGCCTCGCTCACAACAATATCAACTCGAATCGAATCAAACGTACCAATCAGTGAGAGATTCGTTCCGAAATTTTCCAAAGATGATATGTCAGCATTTGAAATTTTATTCACCATCTGTTGGGGCATTACACCTAAGCATGTGAGAAGTGGTTCGAAGATTAAATGTGCATCGAGAAGTTTAATTGAGTCTTGGAAAATGCCACGAGTTGGGAGTTGCTCTGGAATTTTTGTCGGTGCTGGGCGAATTATTTCCTAAGTGACAAAACAAAAATATATCCATATAAAGAGCAATTTTGGTAAACCAGAATTAAAGCTTTTGCCCTTAATTATAAAATTGTGGCAAAATTTAGTTAAGAATAAAAAAACATTAGTGAAATCAGCTTTGTTTCAGATAACTTATGTGTATTGCGTCAAAGAACGCTAGCGGGAAATTCGCCATGGGTGGACCGACAAGCTGTAATCTTGAGGTAAAAGAAGAGGATAAGCCTTCGAATTGTCTGAAGTGGATATTTCTGAAAAATAAACGTTGCGCTCGGAATGTTTTCTAAAATGATTGATGCATTTATAAAGTGATTTGCAATTTTTATCATCTTCATACGAGAATTAAGTGGCATTTAACTGGAAATTCTTCGAAAAGGAATCAATTCCATTGCACATTAAATACTGTGGATATTAACAATAACAAATCGCTTAACACGAGTTTAGATAATCACCACGTTAAACTTTAAGACGAGTTAATTTGTATGTTAAGCTGATTATTAAATTGATTATTGGTATGGTTCATTATTTAGAATCATGTTAAATATTTAAGTCTCTTAATTCTTAATTTGGTTGTTGGTAAAGCGCTGTGTGTTTTACAACAAAAGAACAATGATATTAAGGGCCAGTTTCACAGTCGACAGTTACCGGAATAAGTAGCACTTAATTTTCCCATATTAGGTCTTTAGGCTAAGTTTCATAGCCAGCGTAAGTGGAACTTAAGTCACCAAGATCGGAGACTTAAGTGCCACTTATTCTGATAAGTATGCACTGTGGCCTTAATCTTTCACATTGCCCACTTAAGTGCCACTTTTCTGACTGTGAAACTGGCCCTAAGGGTCTGTTTTACAATGTCTACGTAAAGTTCTGATTAGTAATCCGACACATAAATATTAGTGCAACGTCAAGTTATTATGATTATGTTATAAATCCACAAATTGATACTTTTGACTTGTGGGCGCGATGGTGCGTAAAAGGGGTATAATGCCATTTAACGAAACAAACGGCCTTGAATTTTGAAAGCATTAAAGTTCACAGATTATTGATATCCGTTTAAATATGCTGCGTCAGCTCCACATACGAAGATCAGACCCAGATCGCCTACGACTAAAAAGATCGATCGATCGATTAAACGATCATTGGTACGTCAAGAAATTTACTAAGCTGACGAAAACTTTATAAAAGGGTTACAATTCCATCAACATGATACATTTCAAAAAAAGTGAGGAAGTTCGTTTAGTTATAATATTTGAATAATTACTTACTTTGTCCGACAAACCATCTAATTTCTTCTTTATTTCCTGCTGTTTGGCCATCCAAAAGTAAAGGTCCTCCTTTTGATTCTCGGCTCCTGACCAAAATTTATTGACAGAATTTGTAGAGCTCAAGGATCCCTCTTGCAGTGTTCCATATTCTTCAAATAAAATTATGAATATACTTTTTTTAATATTTTTTTTTATTGAATTTACCAATTTCTGGCACTTGCTTTTCGACCAATCCCGAGATAATTGGAAGCATTTGAATGCTAGAGCGAGAAGAATTTCCATGTGAAAAGTTTGACGATTTAAGTTGTCTAAAAACAAAATGTATTACAATATAAAATTTGAAATTTTGCAGCCCAATCCAATCCAATTAATATTGACCGATTAATATGAATTTGATTGTGTACCCACCCTTTTCTAGACGGTTGTAAGTGCGGTGATGTTGACGCAGATCCTTGTACATTAGCAGCTTCACTAGGGAATCCCAATCCAAATTGTGAGGAATCTAAAGATTGAATGTTGAAAAAAAAAAAAAAATAGCACACATAAGGACATTTTAGCAAAGTAGTTGTCTTGGGAGAAGCTCAAAGTTCGATAGACTGTATTTATAGATATTTTTTTTTTGTCATGTAAGCACATTTCAACCAAAAATTAAAATAATACAAATCCTATTGCCGTAAAACGTTTTTCGTCACGGTCATTTGAAATACGGTCTTTGACAAAAGAAACAGAAACACAACCTTCACACAAAAGTCGATGAGACAAAAAGAATACAAAAAATGTTAAATACGCAAAACCCATAAGCCAACAGTGATGACATTTTCGAGTTTTGTGCTTAGTCAATGTGTGTCTGCCTCTCTAGTTATGTAGGTAGTGCATTGAATTTCAAAAAATTTTGGATGAATTTGTGCTCAACTAAGTGATGAACATGGAAACAATCTCATTTTCGTATATAAAAAAAATTAGCTTAGTTGAGACTAGCATAGGATGTGGTGGACGCAAGATAGGTAGTTATCAATTCAAAACCAAACAGAAAGAAAATTAAACAAATAAAATTGTTCTCTTAAAATATATAAAAACAAACACATAAAAAAACACATAAATTGACTTCTCACGATTTAAAATTAATATAAAAATATATAAATATAAACAAAATAAAATATTATTGTTATTAATATCGATATTAGTAAAAAACCAAGCTGAAATGTGCTACAATTGAGAATTGGGAGGTCATATTTATAAGCACTCTCTCTTATGCTCTCTTTAGATACAAATGAAGGAAAGCGTTAATCAAAAAATACCAATATGAGTTCGATGCTGTGCTTGCCCAAGTAATAAAGCATTCTCACTCTCTTCTGGATTCTCTCCAGCTGTGTTATAAGCACCCAATTCTCCTTCACCTTCACACTCGCCTTCATCGCATTCTTCTTCGGTTTGAGCAAAAGAAAATGTAACATTCGTTGGGCGAGCCAGTTTATTTTTGTATTGATGTTCGAATAGAATTGGATTATAAAGGGTATTCTTCCACTGCCGACTCAGAACAATTATTCCCTAAAACAAAAACCATTCATAACTTCTCTATTATTTGAAGCTTTGATTTCTTACCTGTCGCAGTGTATTGAGATGTGGAATATCCCCTTGTTTGAATATATGCTCAATTTTTTGTACACCCTCATCAAGTACCAACTTTTGCATTATTGTACATAATTGACAACTAGGATCTTCTTGAAGGGTCTTTGACAAAAGGGTGTAATTACTTGAGTAGCGACTCTAAATGATACACTTAATGATCCACTGATTTTTTTTTATTTTCAACAAAATGCCATACCTTCTTGATCTTTCGAATTTTTTCGTTTTCTAAAGCATCTGCCATAAGACAAGCTGCAACAGAAGTATGTCGTGTATGAAGTGCCCTTGTTAAAGAGACAATCTTTATAGCCAATCGATTACTGGGATTCATCCAGGCTGTGATTGCTGGTGAAGCTGTGCTGAGTAGGTTCCAATCGAGTCTACAAATATAAATTCCCTCGCATCCGTAAAGGAAAGTAACACCCATCGAGTAGTTTTCTTACCTCGTAAAATCAATCTTTCTCGTGATCGGTACACATGGTGGAGCAGCGAAATTGAACCAAACGGATTTCAGATCAATAACACAAGACGAGGTTTTGTCTTGCTCTTTAACATTTGGGGCAACTTTATCAAATTGCTCAGCTTTCTTTCCTTTTCCCTTTTCTACATCTTCCTCAGTGGGTTTTGCGGCTGCTTTAGGACGACTCGTGTCTAAACATACATATGAAGTGGAAAAAATAAAACTTTTCACTAAAGTTTCGTCGTCACTTAATTTTAAAATCTCACCTGCTACTTCTCTATCGGGAATAATGATATTTTCCAAAGCATGGGCAAATTTCTCCTTCGGAGTTTTGGGAGTTGGTGGTTTCTTTGTAATCAACCTCCAAGCTGATTCTGCTTTTGAATTTGTCGAATCAGCTGTTGCTGTTGTTGTTGTTGTTGTTGTTGTACCGCCGACAAAATCATTAAGATTTAAATTCGTCACTCCGCCGGAAGCTTGATTTCGCATATCAATGTCTTCTTTGGTGTTTTCGGATTTTTCAAAATGGGACCTTTTAACAATTTTAACACCGACTCCTTCTAGGCCACATTCAAACATGATAAAGCCAATACTATCAATTCCGGTATTTTCGGGCATTTTCAAGCAATCAAACATAGCTTTGCTTTTATGTTCTGGTATTGCAGTTACTATTACAGGTGATTCAAGGGGCAAAATGCATTCGGTTTTAAGCCGTCTCAATTGGGCATGAGCACGACCGATGTCAAGAGTTATCACCAATTCTTCTAGTTGTTTCTCGGATGTTTCAATCAATATGGGTTCACCTTGAATGTTATCTGGACGGGTCTGCGACGAGAGATGAGCTAAAAGAGCACGAGTCCCTTTCATGATTCCACCTTTTTTATTACTACTTCCAGATCGAACTGTTTGTTGAATATATACATTATGCATTGACGCCCTTGTAGTCTTTCCCAAGTGGAATTTCGTTGAAACTCCTTCGATATAGAATGTCAATAAAGACACGCAACTAAGATCCTATGGTATAAATAGTTTTAATCATTGGTTTTGATATTTGAAAATAAATTTCTTTCTACAAACCTGTACATTATCCAATGCTGCAACCGAAATCACTTCTTCAATAATTGACGATTGAAGCAAAGTGATACTGACTTTTGGCAATACAATTAAGCCCTGTGTTTTTGTAGAGATACTCTCTTCATAGACATCGCTCAAAAATGAATCGCCAGGCCCCAGAAGATTTCTTTCCGTTGTCGAACGCTTGGAATTAGAATGAACCTGGGAGGGTAAATGCAAATAAAATACAGTTTTTGCAATTGATAGTGGCTTACCTGTGACCAGTAGCTGAGGCTTTGGTCACGCTTCAAGATATTGTCATTTTTAACTTTTCCAATACAAGATGAATGGATAAAATTAACAACCGATAGAAGATGCATTGATGATATTGTTGGAATTGTGGCTTCAATCATTCTGAGAAAGAAAATAAAGAAAAAAAAAAACAACCGTATTGTTATTATCTTTATGTTCCTTTAAATTCAAATGGCAACACTCTTAATGAAATATGTATTTAAATGAATTCTGAGTCATTAACTTAAATAAAATGGACTTTTGAGATTGAATAAAAACGTGTTCGCGCGATTAAATCAAAGCTGATGGAAACTCCAACATAAACACACCCTTAGCATATGTGATATAATTCGTCCATGGATATCAAAAATATACCATTCAAGTTGAGTCATTCGCAAGGAACTAGAGATTTTTTAAATACCTCCTCTCTGTCACATAAGATCCATTCACTATGCAACTTATGGCCAACTATCTATTAGGTCCAGTTTTTCAGTGCGAGACTAAAGTTAAACCAGAGTTAACTTATCTAATTTGGTGAGTTAACTCAGGATTAACTGAGGATTAATTGAAAAAAAAAACAGTATACAGCATAGCTTTGTTGGAACGATCAAATTAATTTTTTTTTAAACTACACGAATTATAAAAAAAAAATGACTTTCGAGCAAAAAACAGTATTAATACTAAGTGGGCTTCTGCTATCACTATTCCCATTGACTTTCTCGAAGATGGTAAGATTTCTAGAAAGCTATGTACATATATGCATAATACAAATTCTTATAAACTCTAATTGCTATGTACATATGATTCTTTTTCAGAACAGCTATAAAGAAGATAACAATGCAATTGGTGAGTATTTGTCTACTTACTTAAATAAGAAAACTTTAACGAATGCTATTGATGATTTTTCCGCAAATGAATTTACATCAACAAAATCCCGGCGCACTATAATAAACACAACTTCCCCAATGTAAAGTTTTGTGCAGAATTTAATGAGTAATAATAGATTTCCACTTGTTATTTTCCAACTGACGAAAGACACGCTTAACAGAACAGGGTGGCTGATACCGAAAAAAAGAGGTATTTTTATATCTAATCTTTTTTTGGAGTTGGCCACCCTGTCCTGTCAAATGTGTCTTTAGTCAGTTTGTAAAGACAAGTGGACACTTAGCATACATTTTATTGGTGTCATAAAATCATCTGTCAAAATTTGTTAAAGTTCAGGTTCATTCGTAGGTATCAAACAATTATCTACATTGCTTGTTACTGCTAGTTAAGAGGAATTTTTCTTCTAAAATGTTGTTTCTTTAGGTGAAAATATTGCTGCCTTAAGTGATGATGAAATATCATATGCCCTGAGCGAACTTTCGGTCGATGATTTAAAAACGTTAAGTAACCTTATGGATGTTCTTAGCCAAGAAGGGTAAGAAATAATCTATTTAAATTTTGAAAATAGAAAAAATAATTTGTTTATTTTAGTGGAACCGAGGAAAAAAACGACTTCAGCTCGCCTGACATGGCAGGTTAGTTCCCCCAGACAGTGTTCAAATTGGACTCACTCCGACGACTCATTTTGACGTCTCAGTTTGGCAAACAAATTGGCAGAAGAATAGAAAAATTCATTCTTTTACAAGTTTTTTGACAGAAATACTGCCAATGCAGCCCAGTCTGTTGGATAACTTGAAACGTCATACGACGCCGACGCGACGTCGCAAAACTAGCTGCCAAGTGTAGTAGAAATGTTTGCCTAGTAATACACAGTAGGAAATAAGCAAACAGACATAGTGTTCCCACTTCATTAAAAAAAAAAATCTAATGCTTCACTTGGCTGCCTGTTCTCACTATGAAGTGGGAGCGATATAAAATACTGGGAAGTCACAATGAGTGGGCGGAGTGAGTCCAATGTGAGCCCCATCCTATACTTGTTGTTATCTTATATCAGAGCCATTCTGTTAAACGTATCGATAAATCAATCGGATCATTGAATCTGCTCATATATTTAGCCAAATTTTATTTGTGAGCTTTCAGAGGGCTTGGTATTCTCATCGATATGCACAATTCCTTAATTTTGCTGCAAAGATGGTAGAATGATTTTTTTTGGATTCGTTACTCAATAATTTTTTTGTTTTCCTTTCGAAAATTCCGATTCCAATTTCGATCTGAAATTTGATTTTTTAGTGGTGGATGTAATACGATTTCTGATTAGTGTACATTCTTTACCGTTGGGCTGATAGCTGTCAAACTGATGGCTGTCAATACGGCTTTTTAACAAATACCAATATATCCCTCTCTCGTTTATTCACAAATGTCAAATTCTTTTTTTTTTTTTGAAACTGACATTTGTTAAAAGTAGAAAGTTATTTGATCATTTACCTTAAATAATTGCACTTTTTCAATTTGTACATGTGAAATCTCAAAACGAATAATGAGATCTTTCTAGTTTGGGAGATTTGATCTGCATTCACCTACACAAGTGTAAACGTTTTAGTGAATTGACAGCCTGTATTAGGGCTGCCGCAGTGATTACTTAAACAAAAAGTCCCGACATGAACTGTCAAATGCGATAATCTCAAAAAATAATCCTCAAAACATACTCTCTTCTGAATTATCAAAACCAATTATCACTGGTCTGTATTTGTGAATTATTTGAAATATTCGTATGACAAAATATTGAGCAAACGGTTCTCTAAAGATATAAAACGATTTCTGTTTTCTTTTGCTAATTTTTCCATCTGTCAGATTCGACAATGTAATAGCTGTCACTTCTAACAGTTTGCTCAAGTTCTCTAATATACTGGCGTATAATGGTATTGGGAAAAAGTGGGGTATATCTGCCGAAGAATCCAGATCTGAAAAATGAATTTCTGATCAAAAAATAAAAAATCAATTTACTTGCCTATTTTAAGACCAAAATTGTCAAAATAGGTGTTTGATAAAAAAAAAAAAAATATTTTTCTACTGGATGGTTCCTTTACCCTATCCCTCTTTCTGTAACTTTTGGCAGGCTTCTTTGAAGTAACCATATGTATATGGATGTGCTTTCTAAATACAATCGCTTCTTATGTCATATTATCAGCGTTAAGCTTGAAAGTAATTTCCAATTTAAATTTGAATTTTTATCAAACTTTAATTTATAAATTTTTAAAGAATCGCTTTTTCTTCCTCACTTTTCGGTGTATACCACAAAAGGGCTCTTTTCATGAATTCGATTTTCTGATTATAAACATCTCTACATACATACATATATTATCTTTTTTCTTTTATTTAGAAGAACTAACAAGATTTAAACGTGAAACTTTTGATACATCTGCCAAACAAGATCGGAATGTAGGTTTTAAATAATATGCTTATGACAAATATATTAATTTCGTAACGTATTTAATTTTTTTTATAGAATTTTCTTTACAATGTGAATGAAGGATATATTCGGCAACTTGAAGATTCATTCCCAAATATCATTGAGCAACCGAATCAAGAAGATAAAGAAAAAGATCATATTCGTGTAAAACGTGACTAAAATCTACTTTATATAATTTGTTTTTTTTGTTTTTTTTTTTTAATGTGTTAAAGAAAACTCACCTCTGTAATCCTTCGAGCATAAGAGGAGTTAAAAACACATTCACTTGCCCTTTCAATCGCGCCACAACAGATGTACACGATGCTGATTCTGTCTGCAAACTCATAAACTCTCCATCGTCAAAACCATTTGTTGACTTTTCATTTTCTTCTTCCTTAAGCAAAACACTTGGATCCCATGGATGACTTTTTGGTCCACCTATAAACGTCGTCGAACTACTACTACCAGAAGAGTTCTCATAACGAGGAACAACTTTTATTTCTTTCCAGCTGGAGTATAGATCAAAATGTGGTATCATTTTACTACCAATATAAGTCAAGCCACCTTCTTCGTTCTCATGAAATAATGGAGTAGAGAAAACATCTGGGCCAGATGGAAACGAACATGCTGTCCAATTGAAACATTTCACTTGTGATAAATGATTTAAATAACTGGCCATTAAGAGTGGCGAATCAATTATGGGACGATTAACTTGCATATGAAGATTTATGAGAGCGACATCTTCTTGTGAGGACATTGCTGAAATAAATGAATTCGACGACAATGATGGAGTCTCCGATGATGAGGCACGCGAATCAACCTGTTTGAAAATCTAGACATTATTTTATTATTATATGTGTGTGTTTGTTAATAATATTATTCAATGGTGGGAAAATAGAGGAATTGATAGCAAAATTAGGGCAATAAGCCATAAGAAGAAGCCGAAAGTGCACAAGATGGAGATACCAATTAAGGAAAGTGTACGGGTTTTTTTTTTTTTTTTTGTATCATTTGAAAACAAATTGTGTCTGAAATGGGATGTGAAGTATATGTACATAAATAAATGAGATTTAAATCGATATAATAGAGATACAACTGTTCTATTAAGAAAACAAAAATACAAACATGCAACAACCTAGTGTAAGTGTCAAGATTTTAAAATAAGTTATAAAAAGCAATTAAGGACTTGAAATGGATGATTGGGATGGATTGTGTATTTGCATAGAAAAATGATAATAATTTCGTTAGTTCTGTTAATAATTAAAAACACCCGTTGAGTTTTTTTTTTTTTTTTTTTAACGGAGCAGTTACATGTTATTTACAAGGTTTAATACAAAATGTGAGGCACTATCATGCAATCTCTTTAAGATCGATTGTTCATGAAGCAATTATAGGAAGAAACGTAACCCGCAAGGCAAAACCAAAGGTGCAATTTCATAACTAAGTACTTGCTTATGCTAATGATATTTATATTATCGGGTAGACGAAACGAGCTCTCAGTAGGGCATGTGAAATTATTGAAGCAGAGGAGGTAAAAATCGCTTTCAGCCAGCCCTATTCTGCTAAACGTTCGCGTGAACATTTGCATTCTGCTATCCGCGGGAAGGAAATGATTGTTCCATTATGCGTATAAATTGCATCAAAAATAAAAAAAAGGCAATAAAATTCTCTTTAGAATTTCAAAAAAAAGTACTGGTGAAGATTTGCATTCGAAAGACATAAGTTTTAAAGAAATAATTGAAGGCAAATTTAATGAAACATTCCCGTGAATCGAAAGTTTCGATCGAAACGTATAGCAGAATAGGGCTGAACATCGCACACGAAAAGCACCTTACGATATAACATCAAGGTCATTCAGGACATTGTGTACCTGGCTAGTATTTACATGTGAAAAATTTAGTGACAAATTTTGTTTGTCCTCAGTAAATGAGTAATCGTGTTAATATTTCTTAGATTGGAGAGATTTATGAGATCTAAGGCACCCATGCTCTTAATGAGCCCTCTCTCTCAAAGGACCGAAGCGTCCTATGAAATAACTTTATCATTCCGTTGCGGCTGTTTATGGGTCAGAAGCATGGAGGAACTTGTCAAGATCGGGTAGTGAAAACGTGAGAAAGTTAAAAATACAGCGACAGAGATGGTTTTGACATCTGGAGCGTTTGGACAGCAACGCACTATCACCGGCAATCTTCGGGTATATCCTTGATGAACAACGCAGCAGGGGAATACCCCCCCCCCCTTAGGAGGGGTAAAATGACGTCTATTTAAAAACAAAATGTCCTTTCCCAAAAAATAGTTGTATATTTTTAAATTTAAATACTATTTTTTGTCGCGTGAAAACCATATGTATCCATGCACATCCATTTCAAATGAGTTTATCTCTACCTAAATCTCATTCTAAACATTCAACGAGTAAATAATCAAAATACTTAAAATTCTATCACATTAAACAAATAGAAAAAATAAAATCGAGCATAATTTGTGTGACATTATCTTCTAAAACATTCCAAGTGAGAGTTTCGGCATATTATTTTTTTTTTTTTATCCTAGGCGCGTTTCACCTAATATTTCACTAACAAAAATTAAATAAAACGTATTATAGGATGAGCATAGAAAAGTATTTAAAAAAATAAAAAATCAAATGTTAGACCAATTAAACACACAAAAACACAGAAAAACATAGAAAATCATAGACAAAACATAGAATTTTAATTTAATTAGAGCTGATTCAAAAAAGTAAATAAAAAAAAAGAAACATATAGATTGTTGAGAGAACAGAAAATAGGAGAAACGATAACTCTTTTTTTTTGTATTTCTCTTTTTCCTTTAACTAATATAATTGTTTTTTTTTTTACTAATTCTACTCACATCATGTACGAAATGGCGAAACTCTGGTCGTGATGATATATTTGTTAGTTTTCTAAGTGGAGTTGCAAGACCATGAATGCGTCTCACGTCTTCATTCTATGAAATTGATGATTAAAAGATGTTGTTGCTTTTTGGTTTTGCATACGTTTTGTTTTTTTTTTTTATTTTGTTTTCAGAAGAAAATAAAACCAAATTGAGAAATCAAAAAAAAAAAAAAAACCAGAAGAGACAAAGTGAGGGAAAATGAATGAATCTGCATGCAATAAAATTAAACTTAAACCCAATTATTGAATGATTTTTTTTTATATGTGTAACAACAGAATGATATAAATGTTTTGGAGCTAATCTTTAAATATAGAGAAAGAAAGATTTTTAATATGTAGTACAATTTTTTTGTATTTAAGAAAAAAATTTGAACCATTGGTTTGTTGTTGTTGCTAGAACTTACCAACTCCATTGTACTCTGTGGTCGTTTTGGTAGAGTTTTGTTGTTATTTTCGGGAGGGGCATGAATTTCTAAATCACTGCGGAATGTTGATAGTGTGAGTCCTCCGACTTCATTTTGAGCACCAATGCTAAATAGTAAAAAAAATTAAATATATAAAATTATTAATAAAATTTTGTTATATACACAAATGACTACAACGTTTGGAACATGTATCGTAATTTAATAACTTATAAGACGTGTAGGGTCCGTGAAATGAAGTGTTGCTTGTTAAAAATACTGTAGTTTCTTCATTTCTAAATGTGTTTGAAATTCGGATTCTGTGAAGATATTTTGTCTTGATTTTAATCGTAACAATCCGTTCGAAAAATTTTTACAATGGATTTTTTGCAGCACTTAAATAGCTGATTTGTATAGGTTATGACTCGATTTGTATTAAAAGTGCAGAATACACTAAAAATATTGTTCGTTTATGTTCCAATCAAAATACAAATGGCCAGCGAAAAAATTAGAAGAAGAAATTGTTTTTGAAAATTAAAGGTAAGTATGGAAATAAATATGAAAGGAAGGCAAGCAAGGGCCAAATCAGAAACAGGTGAACATTTTTTAGATTGGTCTCCAATTCTCATGACTCTGAAGGTAATATTAAGGTTAAGACAGGCCTTAGAATAAGTTTTAATACTGCAAAGTATGCATCTAAAAGTGCTCAACATTTTAAATGATAAATGTTACAAATCACAAATCCATTCAAAGCTACATTTCAAATGATTGCCTCTGCAACCCCATTATTGAAAATTACATTTTCTCGAGTCCTACAGTTATATATTTACACTCAAGTAGTCGATTGTGGATATCTTGAGGGTTTAAGTCAGTTATCTAGAAATCCTTATAAAAAAACGCGAAATTAATCTCGCCTATCGGGAATTTGGGGGCCACTTCCACACCTGCTAAGTGCATGTGTGCACACAGGTAGTCAATACATTTCAAGTGGTTATCAAAAAATCCTCATAACTAAATTTATCTATGTATGACAAACAAAATAATTAATTGGCTGTAATCTTTACCTCAAGTCTGACGAAAATCGTTTCTTTCCCGAAAAAACAATCGAACCATTGCGATTTTTCATTGATCCTTGAGATATTACATTCGAAATATCTTCTTCGGCTGAGAAAAACATCTCAGATGGATTTTCCGATGTCAGTGATATGGTCCTCTGGACTTCTCTTGTCAAACTATCACCACTTATATCAGTATGATGACTTGGAATGTCAGCAACTTCAAACTCAAGTGGATGCGAATGTGGTGCCGAATGAGACATCTCTTCAGGCATCTTAAAATAAAATCAATTTATAATATATGGATAAATATTTTTGATTTCTAAAGTTCACCTCAATTTCATCTTCAACATTAACATCGCCAGTTAATCGTGAATCTGACACACTTGTTTTCGGAGGTGAAACACGTAAACTTTGAGTTTTAGAATCAGACCCTCGCCGAAGAGACATGGTTTGTGATTCATTCGATTCCTGACGCATCACTTTCTTCGATGGACTGTCCAATAATCGAGCATACGGAACCTCAACTGAATTTTGCCTAAAAAATAAAAACAAGATTTTATTAGATTAATTTCTCAAAACAAATCTACTTTCTAGGTAACGATATACCTAGTGGTAGTGAATGAATACCGTTGACTTCTTCTTTCTAGGGTATTTGGTGATCCAACACTTTCGCGGGATTTTCGGCCATTTAAATCGTTTGGTTTTTCGGCTACTTTAAATTTACCCGATCCAATGTCTTTGGTAGCAAGTTCGGATTTTTTCAAACTACCGCCATTGCGAACATCCATTGCTGGACGATAATGTTTTCCCTGTTCAATCAAGAAGATTCAAATACAAAAAAAAAAGCTAACAATGAATAGCGTTAAGGCACACTCACCTTCCCTGTAAAATCAGAATTATCAAATAGGGAAACTGTTTGTAAGCTGTACGGAGGTGTATGGAAAACCAATTGCCCTTCATGCAGAATACTCTCACCAAAGCCATAGTCTTTTGGATTATCAATAACGCTACAAAGAAAAAAAGACATTTGTTTTATATTTTACATGAAAGATAGAACCACCATACTGATATCTGGCAATGTTGTAGTTATCCTGAACATCCTGAGCTGATGGCTTGAAAAATTTCATTCCATTGCGATTAGATCCAAAAAATGCACATCCTCCAATGCACCCACAGCGAGCAATTTCTGTGCTTGCATTATTGCCAGACCAAAGGAACCAAAGGCGTTTTGATTTTACATCATGTTCGCGAAGGAAACTGTTCAAGGACAAAACAAATTAAAATTTCAGAATTTATAAACGAAGATTATCATTTTTAAAATTGCTTACTTATGTTGAACAATATGTAATTTATGATCTGGAATGGGAAGAGCTGATGCGCCTTCTAACAAAATTGGACCCAGCGACGTACATCCAACTTCTAACCAATTCTCAAACAATTCGGACTCTGAACATCGTTTGACATCCGAATAACTATCCCGTAGCTTTCGAGAACCATCTTCTTTTGAGTCACGTCGCTGTGAAAACGAATTCGAACTTCGTTTTGGTTTGATTTGTGGTTCAGCACCTTTGCTATCGTCCTTGCGATGTTTTCCGGAGCGATTACTTCCTACAGCCGAATATATTTTTGGTTTAATTTTTCTTTTTTATCAGAATAAATTAAAAAAATATATTTTTTACTGACCTGCCGTATTGGTATTACTATACGATGTAGCCATACTCGTATTACATCCGTTATTTAACATAAACAATCTCAGAAGTATCGATGGAAGTAGACCAGAGATACCAGATTTCACACGTTGTCCATGAAGATTACAAGTGGCTAAACGAATCGGTGAGATCTAAAACAAATAACTTATTTAACTCAAGCTCAAAATTAAAGATTAAGACTTACCCAAGTATGCAAAGCTGTTCCACTTTCAATCAGGTATACATCTACAGCATCAACTGAGATACGCATCATTTTGTATTTTATGTCCTCAGCTGAGGGACATTTGTATTTATTTTCCTCTTTTGTTTGAGGACATTGATTGCTAGGTACCCCATGATGACAATTGCGAACGGTTTTTGGGGATTTTAAACAGTTTTCTGGATCAACAGCAAGGAGAATTAATGTTTCTAATCCAACAACTGTATTGACGAGCTTTTGAGGGAAAAATATAAGAGAGTCATCGACAACTGTATTAGGATTAATTTTAAAAATCTCTACACACCTGTGGCACAGTAAGTTTTCCAGATAATTTCCCTAATTGAACCTCAACCAACCATGAGTATTCTAGAGTATCTTCGTCAAGAGCACATCCTTCATTGCTAAACATGGCGTGTCCTCGAACCTTTTCACATAAAATAAGAGCTTTATAACTATTTGAAAAAATATGTCTAAGCAAATTAGTACCTGAACAGCAGATAATAACAAATGCCCTTGATTTATGTGTTTGTCTCGATTCGGTCGGACAAGTGCATCCGAAGTTATTAAATACGATGGACTAACTAACACTTGTAGTTCGGTTCCAGTATATCGCTTATTCATTTCGAAACCAAGTCGTTCGATGAGTATCACAGGACATGGAGGATCGTTATCATTACAATTCTTAAAATAAAGAATATACATAGAAATAGTTAGAAATTTATAAACAAAAATAATACAAACCTTCATTAAATGAGCTTGAATATCATGAATAATCACAGATACGACAACTTCAAGTGGCCTATAGAGACGTGGATCGAAAGGTTTGTGTTTCTCCTCGGGGACAGTAACTTCAGATATGGATTTTGTAGCTACATCTTTATCTTTGCCAAGAAGTTGATCTTTGGGATTTGTTGCGATTGTGGCTTCTTTCATTTGCACATTCGATTGTTCCATATCGGTGAAATTCTGATCTTCACCAAAGATATTTTCCTTCAAATGAATGAAATTCCTCAGCACACTTCCGTAGGCCATCATCACTGACGAACCTATTTCAAGTTCGACTGTTACTTGATCGGCTGGCAATGTTGCTGGATCAAATTTGTACGTTTCACTTTGCCAATTCGCAACGGGAGACTTTCGAATTTTCGGAATTCTCATTGGACTTAGAAGAATTTCTTCTTTTTCGGGCGTTGTAATATCGGCTTGTGGATCTGGACCTTGTGGTGGAACTGGATGATAAATATACTGAATTGACAAGGCAACTATTGGCACAGTCCAGCAATCTATCCAACCAGCACTTCGCTGGCAAATTTTTCGCCATTTCTTTGAATATAATTCAGGGCGATTTTTAATCTTTCCTCCTCGCGTCAGCAGTCTGGCATTCTCGTCAATGGCTAAGACTATTGGTCGTGCTGAAGACACCTCCGGCAAATACATACTCAAATCTAAGCCTTCGCCATGTATCCAAAATCTCAGTGTTACAGTTTGTGGCAAGAAGTCATCGAATGGTAAAGCAAAACTAAGATCGAATAAATCCCCACAGAAGGCCAAATGATGGTTCTCCTGATTTGCTGATGAACAGTCGATCCAATTGTATTCATTACTGAGTGTAAGAATCTCAAATTCATTTAGCAGAATTGTAAACTTGCAAGTGTATGGCACAAAGCTGAGTATATCGGGCCGGGATTTATTTGCCCAATCTTCGATTAAATCCTGGAAGAAGCATTTATGCTTGTAAACAATAAAAGCAGTTGCTTTGCACCCCGTTAAATTGATACTCCAGTCTTGACTGTCGTTCCACTTATTTGGATAGTGAATCCGAACTTTGTACTCAAGTGATTCCAGTTCGGCTAAGCTGCGATATTGAAGACTGGTCGTTGCCTCAACATGAAATAGTTGACCTGCAATTTTTGATGTATAACCATCGGCCTGGTTAACCCAGGGAATCGTAACTTCTACATAAGATGCTGGGCCAACTGTAATGTGCATGGCATTTGTTTCTTTGTCCTTCGAGAAGAGTATGTCGATTGTAGCCTCGCTCAGGACACACAGACAAACATCAAATGACTGATAACCACGCAGTTCTCCTGGCAATGGCGCTGGTGTTTCTTTCATTTTTTGCCAGTCCGGGGGAAAAAAGAACTTGAACAAGTGGTCACGTTGTCTATCGGCCCATGGACCATAGCTGAAGTCAGTTCCTTTTTGGCATTTAATGTCAATTCCCCAAACTGGTGGAGATGGTTCCACTATATCACCATTAGCCAGGGTTAGGTGTACTGGTTCATCGGGTACAACGCCTGATTCGTCCATATAGAAATACAAATCCATGCAATTCGACATCATTACAACGAAACCCTCGCCCATGTATCTAAAATTGAAATAATTTTTTCAAATAAGATTAAGAAGTTCAATTTCAAACCTATAAAAGAAATATTCACCTCGGTGGTTCATCAACCAACCCTGTGTATTTGGGACTTGGTGCGAACATTACTTTCGCATTTTCCACTTTTGCTTTGACAAAATGCATAAAATGATCCAACCGACAAACAGCCGGCTTTGTACTGTACGTACAACGTGCTTCTTCCACGGAAATCGATAAGGTGGTCGGTGTCAATCTATTGCCGAAGACAAATCGGCCCGAACAAATGTCGATTTTGATAACCGGAATTAAATCTCGCCAGGTTGTCGCTGCCATGGCTTCGGAACGTTTTTTGCTTTCCTTACTAAATGAAGCAGCCGCTGTTTGTCTTGAATTTTCTAAATTCATTGCATGTTCCTTGATTTTGTTTCGCTCCTCGGCTGATAGATTATCCGTCTACAAAATGAAAACAATAAAATGTAGCATGAGCTTTAGTTTGTGATGTCTTCTAATTATTTCTAACCGGAATAAACATGGATGGTTTTAAACCAAATGTTTTTTCTAGATGATCATAAAGTTCCGATCGATTGTAGATATGCAGCTCAAATCCGTTTAATTGCACCGAAAGTCTCGTGTCAGAATGTGACAAATCTATGGAAGGAAAGATAAGTTCAATATTAGCATCGGGCAAACACATTCAACTAAGAGTTCTATACCTTCGGATACATCTTTAGGAACGTATGATCTCCACCATCGGAATATAAAG
The DNA here is from genome assembly GCA_932273885.2 of Leucozona laternaria. Lineage (NCBI taxonomy): Eukaryota > Metazoa > Arthropoda > Insecta > Diptera > Syrphidae > Leucozona > Leucozona laternaria. Next base: position 85,348,109 of record OW026368.1, on the reverse strand, counting down.
TATCCATCTTGAATTCGAACCGAATAGTCGAAGCATACATAGACAAAATCACGGAACATTATCTTTCCAGCAAGTGGATTTAATGAAAGCGAACCTAGAAGTAATTTCAAATATGTTGTTAACTCTTTTAACATATACGAATATTTTTAACTTACCTATTTTGAAATATGTGCCTTTGAAAAACCACCGGTTTACGATTTTGGTGACGATTACTCCAACAACTCGTGAATTGTAGAAACTGATGTATATGACCCAAGTAATCGATGCTAGCAGAGAAAACAGAAGCTCCATCTAAAATTTAAATAAATTTGTATAATAAAAAAATCAAATTATTGTATATTGGAAGGTGGAAGCACCTAGAGCTCACAACAAATGTTGAGTGAGAAATTTAATACAAAAATTAAATAAAGTAGACCTTATGTAAGAAAAAAGTCTTGCAGCCAATGTTATTGGTCATTGGTCAAGGGTTAAGTGGTTAATAGGTAGTATTGTACAAAATAAAAGTAAAAACTACCTGAAAGTTTTAATCTGTATGGGGCACTTCACATAGAAGCATGGACTTTTTCAAGCCCGGAGGAAACTTTCTGAATTGCTTTAATAGAAATCTTTTTGGGTGATCTTTGGTCCTGTATGAAAATTTGGAGTAAGAAGATTTGGCGATGAGCATTTTGGCAAGCGGCTAAGAAAGCTTGGTTACGTCCAGCACAAAGAAAACAACGATAAAAATATTTAACTTGTCCACAGAAATAACTGCCTTCTAGAAGTCTGTGTTGGCTTTATTAATTTATCTGCCTTTATTCTAGCGAAGCAATTTTTTGTATGGTTTGTTCTGTTCCTTAATACCTATTTTGGAGCCTTTAACTTCAGATTAACTTTGATTTTCCAAACACTATATCGCTCGCCAAGCACATACAACATTTTGTTGAGAGTGCAATTCTTCATTTAACTTTTCACTAGATTGTCATGAACATAACGCTCAGTAATACCCTGCATTGAATATTTAAGAAATTTTCTCTATGTACATACGTACACTCAAATTTTATGAATACTTCACATACATATATAGGTATAGTTTAATTATCGCGCGATGACCCACTATTTTTTAAAGTCGCTTAGGTATGTATAAGGTATGAGACTTTCTAGAAGAAACTTTAATTTAGCTGAAGTAAATTGGCATATTAACAATCCCAAAGCTTAAAATCTATGCTAAACTTTGGTACTTATGACACATTCAATTATATTTGAGGTGTGTTTTCTACCGAATTGCTACTTAGTCATAATTTAAATTAATTTAATTAATTTTTTTGATTCAATTTTGCACTGCATCTTCCTCGTAAAAGCAAACGCACCTATTTATAAGCCCACCCAGACCTATCTACAAACCAACTTTTAAACTTTGTTAGTTTATTAGTTCCTAGTTTTGAATTTATAGCGCTCAATATTTTAAAAAAGGCACTGCATCAAATATGCTCTGGCTACTCATTACCATATAATATTTAATTCAACAGGTGTGTCAAAATATAGGTTTGTCATCTTGCACACAAGAATAACTATAACTATGAATGAAAAAATAATTGAGGAAGGTCAAGGACATTACATACTTTTTTTAATGTATCCAAAAGTCTTAAGTATTTAAACCCCTGTTGATTTTGTTTTGTTTTGATTCATTGACCTCTCTCCCAAACAAAAACATAAATAAACAAAAACAAAAAGGTATTTAAGCGCATGCCCCAAGTTTTCCAACAAATTTTGACTTGGCTTTCTGTCATACATTGGGGAAGTTGTTTGTTCCAGTGAGAACCCCGCCAAATCAAGTAGGTACCTATTAAAAGTTTCAAAATAGGTGCGTTCGCTAACTTGTGTAGTTTTTGGCAGAAGAGAGTGTTCACGAGAGAGTAAATTATTCCACAAAAACAAAAACAATGCATTTCTATTGTTTTCGTTTTCCTCTTCTTTGTAAATTATTTCTTCTTTTTGACAATTTTTACCCAAGAAATTTTTTCGGGCAGAAATTTGTAAGTTCTGTGTTCTGTCAAAAGCCAATTTGAAGTACTTTCTAGACTTAAAAATTCAGTCCTTTCAATTTATTCTAGGGAGTGGGAATGTAATTATCTCTTATGCTAGATTGGGATTCACACGACTGACAAATTGGCACTATTCTGGCAGTTAACTGTAAAAAAAAGCGACGAAATATGAATTTCGAATTTATGTATAGTAAATAATGTAAAATTGTAAAGGCTTAAGGCTTAACTACATAAGCCAAAAAGTACTTTTGTACAAAAGTAAAAATATTTTTTTTCCCGCTAGAGCAGTTGTTTTGTGAAAAAGAATATACAAAATTTTTTTTAAACCAAAATTTAATCTTTCTGCATCATTTTTAAAAGTTTTCCAGTCAGAAAAACTATTCCAAAATGAGTTTGAAAATTTTCACTTTTGTACTTTTTCACTTTTTGGGCTTATGTAGTTAAGCCTTGATTTGTACATTTTCAAACAAACTAGAAAAAATGTCACTAAAAAAGTAAACAGTAGCCATTTTGTAATTTATTGTTTTTTGACGGTGTTTTACATTAGACTCACTCACTTTTTGGTAAATCCAACTTCTATGATGAGATAATATTACATTTATATTGCACATTAAAACATTCATATTGCACTTTTAAGAAATAAATTATTTTATACACAGTACTTTACTTACCAGTCTAAAATGCATATTGTTAGGTAAAGTACTGTGTGCAAAATAATTTCTTTCTTAAGTTCAATATCAATGTATTAAAGTGCTATATAAATGCATACTAATGTTTATCTTGTCGTTTGGTATATTTGCTTGATGTTTGATTTTTGATAAAATAAAGAAACTGTCTAAAGGCACGTAGTTTCGCGTACGCGAAATTTGTTCTCATACCTATATATACAGTGAGGGTTCTTTAAATCCAAAAAAAACTGCATATAACCAACCTTGCACCTACCCCAAATCCTATAGTGAAGACAAGCAGGGGGGCAACATGCCCTCCCAAACATACCTCACTGTTTAGGTATGAGAATCTGGTATGAGAACTTATTTCGCGTACGCGAAACTACGTGCCTTTAGACAGACTCTAAAATAAATTGACCTTAAGCCCAAAAAACAACAACATATTACTAGCAATAATACCTATTTAAAAAAAAAAAAACAGCTTATATCCATTTTTAATGGAACGCCCAGATTTGATTTCTCTAATAATCTCATCTCCATCGCACATGAGAGCACGAGTAGTTGGTAACCACTTCTAAAGGATTCTATTCATTTCTTGTCTATCGTAAAATTCAATTAGTAAGTGTTCGCTAATATCAATGGAAATAGATTCCACAAATAATTCCTTTTATGTTTTGACCTAAAATTAACTGGAAACTGTGAACTTAAGATAAAAAGCAAATAAACCGTGAACATTGCTCCAATGCTCCCCTATATTTAGTAGTCTGTAGATGAAGTAACTATAACATTTCACTGATGCAGCTGCTTTCACTTGCAGTACGCAAGCTTTTTGCATGTGAATGACCTTCGCCTACCAACATTTATTTAGCAAATCTGCCCGGAGCCCTTAAAACAGGTCGAATTCAATTGTCTATGTCTCCTTATCACTCTAATCCGATGAACAGTTCATTTTATCAATGAATCAATGAAAAACATTGACTCTGATTACTCATAAATTGATTAAATTTTACTGTGCTATTTGCTATTTTGCCATTATCAACTTTTCTATCCCACTATACCTAAGCAGAAACCATTCAAGTGACAACTTAATTTGTAATAAGATTATAGTTTAGCAAATATTATTTTTGTATGAAACTGCGCAGAATGGTGAAAGGTTCCAAAGGAATCGATTTTTCTTACCATTAGTTTATCCAATTTGAGTTTGTCAAAGGGATCCTGAGGGAATCCCCCATCAGGTTCCATGGTGCTATTTAAATAATCTGCCATTTCGATTTAAATAAATCAAAATTCGCTATTCACTTAATTTGCCGATAAAATAGTTTTGATTTTTATGAATATTAGCTTCATCATTTGATTAAACAAAGGATTATTGGGCAAATAGGTTGAAGACATTTGGGCAGGGCCATCTTTGAACAGAGTGCACACCCGACACTAACAAATTTTTTCTTGTTGTTTTTTCACACAATTTTCTTTATTTTTTCATTCGTTTTTTTATAATTATTCAAATATTTGTACTTAATAAAAGATTTTTAACACAATTTCTAATCAAAAAACACAAATGCATTTGAATAAACTAGAATATAAAATGCAATTGTGATTTTTCACTCGCGCACTCAGCCGACATTTTGAGAAAATTTATGACAGTTGTTTTGAGGGCCTGTCAGATTTGACAAGGAAAATTGAGAAAACGTCTGGAAATGGGAAGTGTTATCTGGAAAATGGGTGAATCTGTCAAAAAAGCGGAGAAATCTGTCAAAAAGTAAGGAGAAATTTGCCAGTGGTGTCATCTTCGTTGGATTTGCGGACTGTTCGACTACTTTGTGATTGCAATCAATAGCCGTTTTTTTTTATCAGAAATGATCCATAGACGGTGTTCACATTGGACTCACTCCGCGCGCCTCATATTGACATTTCTCATATCGTTTCATCTCACTCCACCTCCTAATGAGAAAGAGATAGTCTAGTGAGGCAGGATTTTTCAAAAAAATCAAAAAATCCTGCCTCACTTTCTCAAATAGTGAGGTGGAGTGAGATAAAAGAAAGAAATGTCAAAATGTGTCGCGCGCAGTGAGTCCAATGTGAACACCGTCATAGACGGTTTTGCGGATCTCGATTTTTAGCAAGACTTACAGCCCGATTCTCCCCATCATCACTGATACCTCACAAGTCACAAGGGGTTTGTTTCTTTATTTATTCCGAATATTCGGAATATCTGGAACACGTCTTTTGCGTTTCTTTATTCTCTGGAATACTCCGGATATACTTTTTTGTTGTTTCTTTATTCGTTCTAGAATTATTGGAATGTGTTCTTTCTGTTCCTAGTCAAGAGCTAGTGTAAATGGAATATTCTCTACTTTGACAGATGCATTTCATTTTTTTCATTGGTTACAATTAGGTAATTGTTATTTTGTCTGCCTCTGCCATGGATGAATAGAAATTTAATGAAATGGAAATGGGTGAGCATGTTTTTGTGATTATTATTTTTGTATCTTCATGATACTTATGCGTAAAATTAATTTATAATTTGCAAAACAAATAATTATTTGTTTCTTCTATCAGAAATAATCGCAAAATGATTTTTTGACATGAAAACAAACAGCTGATAGTTGGATATTCTTTCTATTAAGATCGGTTTCCTTATTTATTCGATTCTGGATATTCTGTGTAGATATTTTGACTTTTACGTCTTTTCTATTCTTTATCCGGAAAAAATAAAGAAACACACCCAAGAAGAGGTGAAATCAATATTGTGACTTTTTCGAATTCTCCCCCAGAGTCACAACTTATGAGAGTCACAAAAACAATCGAAATTGTGATCTCCTTCATAGCAGGTCCCAACTCACAAATTACAACATTGAATTTTTTTTAGATTAGGAAAGAGAAAATTAAAGTGGATATTATTGGGAGTATCTTCTTCGGTATATCTTTCATCCGAAATAAAAAAAAAAACAAGATTTTCACAACAGCACAGAGTTTTCTTTAACGCAGGAAACAAATGGCTCATTCCCTCTCGAAAACAACATTTTTTAATAGTTTTTTCACTTCCATTTTGGAAACATATATATAAACAATTTTTTTACTCACTTTATTGCTAAAAAATGGATGAAAACTGGATTAATTAAGTTTTGAATAAATATATTTGGCCCAATTGAAAATCTTTTTTTATGTTTTTAATAATCAGCTGTTGCAATTATGGCACTACAAAATTCACCTTTGCTGTGTTGAGTTTAGTTGTGAGCTTTCTTGTGATGATTGGGGGAGAATTCCAAAAATGTTATCGAGTCACAACAATCCTCACGAGGATTAGTCATAAGAGCTTGTGACTTGTGACCACTGATCTCTATAATATAATATTATAGAGATCAGTGCTTGTGACTCGTCACAAGGGGAGAATCGGGCTGTTAAGCCCGAACCACACTACTCTCGTGTGGTGTGTTGTGGAGTAGTGTGTCGGTGTCATTCCAATGTATTTCATAGATTTCAACACAACACATCACACGATACAAATATGGCTCTACGCATATGAAATACATTAGAGCGACAGCGACACACTACTCCCCAACACACCACACGAGGGTAGTGTGGTTCGTGCTTTACACAGATTTTCACACGCACTTGCACACACATCAAAGAAAAGTGACTTTTACCATTGTTGTTTTAAAAAACGCACTCATAAAATCATAAAACAAAATAAAATCACGTTTTGTGTTCTTTTTTCCAGTAAGATTTAAAATCTGACACCCAAATCTGAATTGGTTGAAACGAAAGCCACATAAGTGCTCAGTGGTGCGTTCTTTTTCTAACTAAAGTTAACTATGGTTGATGCGTCAAAAATAAAAGTTGGAATGTCATATGTGGCTTTCGTTTCAACCAATTCAGATTTGGGTGTCAGATCTTAAATCTTACTGGCAAAACGAACAAAAAACAAAACGACAAATTATTATTTGCACTTCAAAAATTTAAACAATTTGCAAATTAAATTTCTGTATACTTAGTTTTTGGACAAAATCGAATCAAGAATGTGTACATTGTTGTTTCATTCATTATGGGCACAATGCACAAATTTTGTAATAAAAAATTGACCAAATCGAAAGAATAAAATGTCGACAAAAAAGGAAAAATAATCAGACGATAATAGAAAACAATTCCCAAAATCGAAATCACCAAAAAAATTAGTTAAATTGAAAACACATTTACAAAAATGAATGCAATTTTAGATCAAAAGAACGAAAAGTAAACAAAAGATAACCACAAAATAAAAACATCGCAGTTTCAGCTGTGTTTGACAGATTAACCATTTCAACTCATATCAATGAGATGAGTTGGAAAAAGTTACTAAAAGTAACTTTCTGACACATTAACCTTGAGTTTAGGAACGACTTTATGACGTCATAAACTTACTCAAAGTTACTTTTCTGAATTAAAGGAACGATGAAAGTTAACTATAGTTAACTAAAGTTAGCTTTAGTTAGAAAAAGAACGCACCACAGGTGTGTTTCATAATTTAAAAGGAGAGCTCTGATCGTAACTCAAAACACAGATTAGCCATATGATTTTAGTGAAAAATCGAGATATCTCGAGATGTTGTCTGAATCAATCATAATCGATTTTATAATTCAAATGCGCCAACCACTAGTTATGTCTACCTCTTTAATCCCTATTTAGGTTATTTTTAACAATTATTAGGAGTTTGCCCATATTTTCCTTGAAAAACCTATATTTGTTCCTGAAATCCTCCTCACTAAGCATTCGGTCATTATCTGTGGCCTGATTGATTAGGGAATGCGAAGCGAATCGTTTTAATTGGCGAAAATGAGTTTTAGTATTACTACTTTCGCTTTCGCCTCTTTCGTTTTACATTCGCTCTATTTGCGAAATCGAAAGCGAATGTGAAATGACATTTTCACTTTTACAGCGTAAATTTCCGATAGGTTTTTATTTGCGGATTGGTTTATCGACGGGCGAAAGTGAATGTTTGGTTTTGTTTGCAATAAATAAAAATGAATGTGTTTAATTGTAATAATATATTTGTATCTAATCATAAAACAAATTTAATAAATAATAGACACTTCACACAAAACAAAAACCCTCACTCAAAGCAAAAGGAGAAGCACTTTTTAATAATTTTCTTGAAATTCGCAAGTTTGAGGATTCTTCCACTTTCACACGTTCGGCATATATATATAAAACAATATAGAAACCATTTTTAATTGAAACAATATTTTAATTTCATTTAAAAGTTAATAAAAACAAGTTTTCTTTGCACCTCGCACAAAGATTTTAGTTCAAAACAAAAATTCCTTGGAAATCAGCTGTCAATTAACTGGAAATCTTGAAAGTATAATTTACGACTCGCTTCGTATCCGATAATTGATCAATTCGAGGCGAGTCAAAAAAGAGATATCGAAATAAAAACGATTCGCTTCGTATCCCCTAATCAGGCCACTGGTTTTGTATATTTTTTCTTTTTCTTGATGGCTGATTGTTTGGTATTTATAGGGAGAAAATTCTTTCTGTGTTGGGAAAGTAATCCATGAAGGTTGGACTTAGAGGATCATACTTTCACAAAAGTTCCCACACGTACGTCTACGTCCCACTGATCGTTTATGTATTTTCCTTTCCATGAAACATCTATGGAACTATCCGGATTCAGAAAAGTTCGGATTATGATGGAATTCGTGATAGGGCTGGTTATTTGCTTTAAAGAGCACATAAGATATAAAGAATAATAAGAGTGTACGAAAAAAGGCCACTTATGTAGGTATTTTGGTAGCTCCCATTAAATAGCGAGGTTCTTCTTCCTAAGTTAATTAGTAGGCAATACAAAAAAACACAATTTTTATTTTGGAATAAATATTTATTGTCATATTAGCAATATGTTTATTACTTTTTGTTTCATGTTTTTTTTTTTGTTTTATATAATATTTAATTGTTATCAGACTAACTTAAAATGGAATATTATGTTCTCCTATTACATTTCGCTTCGAAATGGAATTACAATGACTTTAATATTTAAAATACCTACAGCTGAATTAAAAAGATTAAACAATTTTATTTATTAATTTGCAATAAATGGTTTATTAAGATACATAATATTATATATTTCGATACTTAGAGTTTTTGTTGAGTTGATACTTTAACATACATAGTAGGTAGATATATATTTATACACATATACGAGTATGTATATATTTTTGAAGTTGCTTCGCGCAAATTTATTAATTATAAATACACAGTGACATAATTTTTATTTTACGATTTAAATGATTTTTTGTTTGTTTGCCAAACTTAAATAAAATGCATCTTATTAAAAAAAAAAGAAAGAAGTAAAGATAGTTAAATAAACGCTTTTACATGATATTTTATTTAATTTGTATATAAAAATAAAGTACATATAATTACTTAACAATTTCAAAAAAAAAAAAAATTATAAAAAAAATATTCGTAATAAGAAATAATAAAAATCACTTAAAACTTAAGTTTACTTATTCTTTTGTTGAATTATACTTCTTTCAAAGTAGGCATATTTTTTTGTTTTTTTTTTTTTTTAATTTTATATTAAACTTTGGCGTCATATATGTTATACGTAATGATATTTTACTTTCTTTGAAAAAAAAAAATGAATATAAATAATTAACAAGAAGACAACATGGTTCAACTATGGAGGAGTATGCCATAAGTATATTAATAGATTTTTTAATTATTTTTTTTTTTTTTTTTTATCTTTCAAAAAGACAAATTGGAAGTAAAGTATGTATTGCCATTAATATGAGATTATCAGATGACACTATGTGGTTTAAGAAAACGGGAATGTAAATGAAAACCACAGAATGATTTGCTATATTATGTACTAGTATCGGTGCAGTTTAACAGTGTAGGAATTAAATGAACAGCAAACAAATTTAATGAATGTGAGTTTTTCGGGGTATCTTACTGTTTGAGGGTTCAATAGCACGAACTCAATGTGTCATCGTCCTAACTTTATAAGCAAAATAGCCTCCCAGTAACTGATACTTTCATATACATACATAATAATTATATACTTGTTAGGTATATCATTTCAAATTTTGCGTGATTGCCATTCTTCTTTACTTCAAAAACTAGATCAGTTCATAAAAATTGAGGTCTCTTATCACTTTACAGGGCAGATTAAAAATTAATTTGACCTGATATAGAAAATTGATTGACAATGAACCTTCATGAAATTCGAAATTCAATTTGTTTTCAATGTTTAAACAAAAGAGTTCAGCAGCAAACTCGAAAATACGATTCTTATGCAATGAGAATTTATCAATTTGAATTCATATAAACTATAAGATTTTTGCAAATGGAAGAAAACACTCTTGAGATCTAAAACATTAACTTTAAACAAAAATAATTTATAAGAAGAAAAAAGAACTTCCTGTTTCTTTTACCACATAGAGTTCGTGTTAATATTAAATATTTTCATAGCTTCATACATGTAGGCCGCCGTCTATAACATCGCAGCTTCCAAATTCTCTTTATTTTTAGTGAGCATAGTTGGAGATTGCACTGGTGTCACTGGACTTGGACTATCTGTTTCGGCTCTTGGTTTATTCTTACAATAAAACTGTTTATGTGCCAAATAGGTGTTCATATAATTGAAACGTATGTCGCACGTTTGACAATATTTCTGATTTAGTGGCATTCCACCAACAGATGATGTACTGTTTCTCAGTAGGGAATTTTCATCCGCTGATAGTGGAGAAGTTGAATTTAAAAGTGGCGGTGGAGGAATAGAGAGTGGAGAATGTAGAGATCTTATTACACCAATATCTGTTTCCATTGGTTCTGATTTGACTTGTGTCAGGGGTTCCAAATGGTGTAGAGCATGTGGATGGTGGTTTGCAGTGGAATTGGAATTACTGTTTTTGGTTGCAGAAGCTACGGCGATAGTCTCTAAGGGTTCCGTTTTTATGGTGAAACTGAAAAGAAAATGTAAAATGTATTATAATTAGGAAGTTAATAAGGGATAATATGGTTTTGCGTACATACCCCCCTGGAAGGCTGCTACCGTTGTCTCCGTTAAGTGTTTGAATTGCTGATGATGACTCACTTTCTTCGATAACCACTTCGGGAGAAATCGATGGCGATGTACCAGGTTGTGAGTGTACCAGTTTCATGTGACGCATCTTAAATATAAGATCTTTTAGTAGAATATTGAACGGAAGGACATCTAGAAATTCAAAGACTTACCACATTGCCTTTGTAGGAAGACGAGTAGTTACACATTTCACAGTTGAATATCTGTTGAGGATTCTGTGGGGAGTGTTGTTGTTGTTGTGTCGATGGCTGCTGTTGCAATAAATGCTGCTGCTGTTGTTGTTGTTGTTGTTGCTGAAGTTGTTGATGTGCTGCAGCAAATTGGGATAGTTGCTCCTGACTCATTGCTACGGGACTAGGAATTTCTAAGCCATCGTCTTCTAATATGCATGACATGTAATTCTCCTCGTTAAAGTCTGAAGTTTTCTTATCGAAATGCATCCGAATATGAGTTCTCATGCCACTGCAAGATTGAAAAACAAAACTTAACTTGTTTCTTCGGCTACACATGAAAAGATTTAAAAAAAATATTTACCGCAATGTGTTGCCCTTATAGCGACAGATTGAACAGCGAAATGCCTTGACACTGCCATGAGTTTCCAAATGTTTGCGACTTTCAGAAGCAGTTAAGCTTACAACTTCACAAACGGGACATTTGTAGGAACACTGCGGCTGAGCCGTAGCCGCTGTTGGTGGACATGGTTGTCCAATTTCGTGTAGAACCTTGCACTTGGAACATTTTTCTTTTGTTATGGGTGCAGAGGCAGCATCACCACCTCCTTTGGGACAATAGAATTTCTGATGGGCCCTTAAATTATCCATTGATGTGTATTTGATACCACAAGCCGCACAGATCAACTGTTGATATGCAATTGGATTGGTATCTATTCCTCCTCCAGCACTGGACCCCGATGGAGGAGTACAACTGGTCTTGTTTTCGGCATCTTCTTGGTTTCTTGCCGAGCAATAATGTTGTTTGTGGGCCAAGTAGTTCTCATATTTGCAAAACACTATATTGCACTCTTTGCACTTTGAGACACCTTGTTTGACGAAAATCTGTGGTTGTCCACTAGATGCTGATCCCAAACTGAGGGGAGTTCCTAAGAGTGATGGTGCCTTGCTGGAATCGTTTTGTTTGCTCGAACCTGATGCCGCCGCCGCTGCTGCTGCGGCAGCTGAAGCAGTTGACAACTTAAAAGCTAGTTCTAGATTCTGTTTTGCAATTAGCGGAGGAATTATATTGGACTCAGTAAGTTTCATGGCAATGTCAGCAGGAAGCATAGATCTCAATGGCAAATGATCCATAACAGATGGTGGAAGTGGTGATATTGAAGCCGCGCTACTACTTCTCGGGCTGAGGGCTCTTCTCTTCGGCGATGGGCTCATTGAAGGGCTATTGGGCAGAGAAGGAGCACAAACAATTTGTTCGGGTGTTATACTACCACTGTCAATTGATAAATTCTCTTTCCCCTCCATCATGGTTTCAATGTCGATTCTATCGTCAATTGGTGTCATAAAACTCGATGACGAACGTACACGATGGGCTCTTTGGATGGGAGAACGTCGCAGAGATAGATCAAGTGGAGCAAAATCTCTACAAGGCAGAAAGAAATCAAAGTAAAATATGGAGCAGAAAAGTTTCTTACAATCCGAGCTTACCTTATGGGCATGTCCTTCTTGGTTTGTTTCACAGAATCACTGCAACTATTTGCAGACGATGCACGTGTATTTTTCTCTGTTAATAGAGGTGTGACTGCATTTGTGTCTGTAATCGAGGGAGTAATTGGTAATGGTGGAGGATGTGTTCGTGGCGTTGTTGCCACTTGTGGAATTTGGTTATTTGTAATGCTGCTAGTGCTTAAGGCGGTAGCCATTGGTTTGAGAGATCCATTTTCAAGTGAGAAACATGTGCTTTCAGGATTTGGAACTCCAGGAGATACTGAGGTTCTATGGAGAAAAATAAAAAACAAAATTAAATTTTTTACTAAAAAACTGGTATTTTTTTAGCATAAACTTACAATGGTCCTGGAATCATACTGGCAGTTCGAATTAAGTAATATGGAATAATGAGAATGGGATTTGTTGGCAAAGCAATAAATGGTTGTGATGCAACTGCAGCTGCTGCTGCGGCCGCTGCAGCTGCTGCCACCGCTGCTGGTGTTGGTGTTTTTGTTCGCACCTGTGGAGGACTTACTGAACCGCCCGTAGTTTTAACACTTGGTTCTGCTAGTTTTGGAGTTGTTTGGCTAGAAGAAAGAACAAAATTAGCTTTTACAATATCTGCAATAAGATCAACATGGAATTTTAATAACTTACCCGTCATTGCGCCTGGAACTACAATAGTGTTGCTTATGTGCACGGTACGTTTTAACATTCGAGAATCTAATATCACATTCAGAGCAGTAACGATCGACTTGCTGTAAAGTAGAAAAAGCAGAAATATATTATATATACTGTTTTAAAAGAAAATATGTAAATATTTAATTCAACCAACTCACTTGACTAGAACTATCATCGCCACCATTGGAGGCGTTCGAACTTGGCGCCGGAGAGCTTTGGTGCATTCGCATGTGACGATTTAATGAGACTTTCTTATCGGCACTATAGGAGCACTGTGTGCAAGCGTACTGCTTGCCAGTCTTAATAGATTTTGCTGATGGCTCACCACTGGATGTGACGGTGGATTTATCTCCCGATGATGTGCTCCCAGCACCAGCCCCACTTCCACCACCACCTGCCGCATCATCCTCGGCTTCTTTTCTGTGAGAAAAAAAAATGTATCTATTATTTATGCATTGCGCAATAAATATAATTCAACATTACCTGTGTGAGCAGTAGTAAGCTTGATGCGCTTCCAAAGTCGATCTCGACGAGAATCCAATTCCGCAGGGCAGACACATAAAAACTTTAACACGCTGTGAATTATCCCCACCCGCTGAAATTTGGCTCTTAACAGATGGCTTCTGATCGGCAGGTGCAGGTAAAGTTTCCTCTAACTGATGGTGGTTCTTCGTTGATTCCTCGTGAAGTATCTTTAGATTTCTCGCATCAGGGTTGAGAGCAGGATCAGAAGCTAGTAGTGCATTCAGTCGTAGTTTAGGAATCGCAGTTACCGCGACAGCAGGAACTATTGATGATGAGTCGTCTGGCTCCGAGGGTGAGTTCGCTTCAGAAGGGAGATCTGATTGAATTGAAGGTGAATTTCGGTCTTCAACTTCTGGTTCTGAGGGCGGTGAAAGGGTTCTAGGCGAACCCGAGGCCGGACAATTTTCTTCCTCCATTAGGGTTTGTGTTGTTGGCTCGGCTGATTGATCAATGTCAGCCGAAGCAACCGGATCTGTTTGCTCATTCAAATCGCTTGGATTTAGATCTTTTGTTTCTGAAAATGCAAAGAAGAGAGCGCGTGTGAGTTTAATTGGGAAGTTCTATTCTGGGCATACAAAAATATATGGTGTGCAAATTACAATACTTCCAGCCAAAGCCAAGCGATTCAAGTCGCATGCTAAAAGTGCATCTTACATCTTTTACAATTAAACAAGAATGGTATTCATATAGTGAATTCGAATACGAAATGACAAAAACCATGATGATGATGGTGGGATAAGTTCACAACCCAAAGGCACACTCCTTGGTGATGGTGATGGCTGCGGAGAGGAATTAATACAACACTGGTATATAACGCAGATTGCAACATACACACACATCGCGTACTCACAATGGCTTACAAACAAAAAAAAAAAGATGAAACAAAAAAAAACAACAAAAAAAAAAGGAAGAACCTCTCTGGAACGTGGACTTCCGAGGAATTTGATAATCTCTCGATTTCAAGAAATGATAATTTTAATAAGAGAATTTCCAATTCGTTTTTATTCGTGGACACAGAGTTTGTGCTGTGTCCAATAAATGAACATTCGATTGTATTCTACACGTGGATGGATGCTTTTTCTTAAGCTCAGCGGACAGATTAACTTTATTCGCATTCACAATTGCACTTTTGAAGAAGATTTGATCAAACATTCTAGTGTTTTAGTTGGAATGTTTTTTTTTTTTATGGATACATTTAGAGATATTTATTTCCAGTTAAACGTTTCTAGAGAAGTTGTATACAGTGTTCTACATCTAAGATTTAATAACGGACCTTAGATCCCGTATGCGAGTAAATTTTTGAAAAACTTGTTCATAAATCCTCATAAGGTTCTGATATTTGGAAGGAAGGGAAGGATGGATGGGATATGAGGCTTTCCACATACTAGAGGACAAATTAAGTTTAAAGATGAAGGTATAGTTTATTTATATCAGCGCCCAGTTTTTCAAAAAAATATAATATTGTCGTCAAAATTGATAAAAATTGGGTTGATGATGTCTAGATAACGGTATTTTTTCTGTACGTTCCATCAGGAGTTTGTTGATATTTTCGCCATATCGGAATGGATTTTTCAGGTTATTCATTTCAAGAGGAGGTTAGAAATAGGCGTCAATTTACAGAAACCCAGTTGCTCTACCAAAACGAACATGGCGGTTGGAAAAACTAATGATCTGGTTCTCTAATGGGGTTTCCCATTGGTAAAATAAATCAATTTATTTTTGATTTGGTTCTGTCAAAAAGCTAATTTTGATCATATTTGCGTTCCATTGGGTAAATTAAATTGATCTATTTTTGATTTAAAATCAAGTTCGCAGATTTGATTTTTTCGGCAGATTAACCGCCCTCTCTGTACATATATGTATACTAACATCAACCTAATTTGTCAGCTGTCAGTTTGCAAATGTGTTTTTTGATTTGCTTAATTTATTTCGTGTGTTAAAAATATGTGAGAAATAATCGCTCAAAATAAATGGAAGCAAAGCTAATTTTTCTCTTTCAAAAGTACTAGGGAATAATATTTGTTTGAAATATTGACACAGAAACGAAACTACATACAAACAATAACAAAAAAAAAAAACAAATCAATTTGAAATCGTACTCCTTTCGCCACGAAAAAAAAATCAATTTTTGAATTGAAATCTGAATTTACCAATGCAAAACCCCATCAATCTTTATGACTTCCTCCAATGAGAACGCAACAATGGGAAAAATTAAAATTCGGGTTAAAATAAAATAAACTTTTTTTGACAGTTTACGTGACATTTCTCTTAAATTTTTAGTCGACCTTGTTGATCTAAAGTACACTTCAACCAGCTCTAATAAAATTTTTTTGTTCAAACGGGTTTCATCCGCAAAGTACTTACTTGGCAACTAAATGATAATAGCCGTGTTTTTTTGGGATTTTATACGTATATAGTATATTAAGAAATTTCAAAAAAGAAAAACATCCACAGTAGCTTGTTTTTTATATTAAACATTTGGTACTATCGAACAGCTGTTACAATAATTTGAAAAAAAAAACATAAATAAAAGAAAGTTTTCTAAAACAAAGAAATAACTTGAACCAAAAATTAATTTTAGTTACAAAACCACCAAAATTCCATGCGGTACTCGCATAAACGTCACAAACCCATACGCAGTAGGATTCTACATCTGCTGTTATTGGCAGTAATCCCAGTGTTCCCAGATTGGTGGTTTTTCCCACCAAAATGGGGGGAAAAAATCTCTTTGGTGGGAATAATGGTGGGAAAAAATTGATGGTGGGATTTATGGTGGGAAAATATTTGAAATGCTTTTTTATGGGGGGAGAATAAAGGGTCCGCCAAATAACTTTTTTTTTTGAAAATGGCGCAAAACATCGAGTGTAGCTTCGGCTGTGTGGCACGTAGCGCCGTCCTGTTGAAACCAAATGTTGCCAATATCCTCCTCTTCAATTTTTGTGAACAAAAATTCGTTCAACATGGCCCGATAACGATCGCCATTGACTGTAACGGCCACTCCTTGCTCATTTTCGAAAAATGGCCCAATTATGCCTCTGGACCGAAATCCGCACCAAACAGTGACTCGTTTTGGGTGTATCGGCTTTTCAATGTATACGTGCGGGTTTTCTGTGCCCCAAATGCGACAATTTTCCTTGTTAACTACCCGCCAAGATCAAAATGAGCTTCATCTGAAAAGATGATTTTTTTGGCAAAAACGGCATCTTCTCTAATTCGATCGCAGGCCCACTTAGCGAAGCGTATACACAACCATATTCGTTCAGCGGAAGGATAAAAGGAAGGATTATCTGTCAAATCAGACATGAGCTAAGTGTTACCATTCACGAAATAAGCACTAGTTGAAAAAAAACGTTAGATTTATTATTTTAAACATAACTGAACATTTTTTTTTCTTACTAAAAATTCATAACTCAAAAAAAAATATTTTGCCGAACCACCAATGACACAGAAAATGTCTCAATAAGAGAGGAACAATTTTTCGTTCTTCTTTCGCCACACAAAAAATGATGGGGCATATTCATAGTCACTTTTAAACTCCAGTTTATCTTAGACTGGGGTTTATTCAATGTTATTTAGATAGGATAAACCCAGGTCTAAGATAAACTGGAGTTTAAAAGTGACTATGAATATGCCCCAATATGTTTACAGTTTTCTGTTGCAATAGCGATCTTCTTTCTCGGCTAGCATTTGCATTTGCACCCTCGTTTTGGCACTTTTAAGTCTCCCCTTCTCCAATGCTTCAGTCGAGAGAGCGTTCTCAGTTGTTAAAATAGTAAAATATAAACTCAGGAATCGACTTAGTATCGATACAGCAGATTCAGTCTTACGAGTTCGCTATAGCCTAGGAACTAAAGGCTGCATCGGTTTCAAACCTTCAAAGGCAATGCTGGCTAAATTCAATTCAGAGAACCTCTTTGTTTCGCATGACAGTAACCATGATGATGAAAACGAAGAAACTCTTGAGGCATTTGCCTATGAATTAAACGTCAATAACAATTTGTAAATATGTGAATATTGTACATAAATACAAAATCATTTTACATATTTATACTTTTAATAATATGAAGTGAAATTAATTTTTATTTATTTAGAAAACAAAAAAAAATATTTTTAGAGTGTGTTTTGTTTATTTGGGAGCTTTTTTCTTAAAGGAAAAGTTCACATCTCACATTTAGTTTTTTTTTTTTTTGTTTAATATCTAGGAAAGGATTGTGGCAGAGAAGTATGGCGGTTTTTTTTTTCTTCCAGTACAAAAACAGTGGGATTTTTTTTCAAATACGGTGGGATTTTAAAAATCTCATCTGGCATCAGTGAGTAATCCTACTGTTGTATTTGTAACTCGTGTAAAATCCTACTGTACTGTAAACAGCATTCCCAAAAAAACACGAGAAATGGTTTTCTATAAAATTGATATGATAAAAAAAAGAAAATACACAACACCTACACGAGTCACATTTAAAATTCCATAATAAGTTAAGAGTTCATAGAAACCATAGGGAACCATATTAAACCCATCACAACATTCTACGTGCAAGTTTTCTCCATTATCCAAAAAAAAAAAAACATTTTACTATTTGTATGAAACATAACGAGCAAAACACCTTCCAGCTCATTTGTTTTCGCAGTGTAAATTAGCAAACCGTGACTGAATATTATCGCATTTGCCTCCAGGTGCAATATTGCCTCCTGCCTAAGTTGGCTTTTCCCATATATGTAGGTAAGCCCGTTCTTACTCCCCATCTGGCTTATGTTGTTAGTTGACCCATCTCACCATCATTTGCTTACCCACTATTTTAAACGAAAGAAAGAAGGGACCATAATACAGAAACACTTCTCACTTGAGGTTCTAAGTTTGAAGGTATGTATGTATGTATGTAGGTATGGGTCTTTAATCTGATCTGGATCTGTTTGTGGCATGGTTTTCTGGAAGTTTGTAGTGTTTACCTGCACTTCTTCGGCTGCCATTTGGTTTGGTTTTTATTTCTGTAGAATCTTGTTTCTACTTTTTTACACCTCGTTGGAACAATCGATGCAGATCAATTCACATGCACCACCATCGTCATCACCGCCATATAACTAACCATTTTCTGGGTAAGTGCCAAAGTAACGAAAAATCTTCCCCCAAAAATAAAAAAAAAATTAAAAAAAAGAACAAAACAAAAGTTGATGAAGTGCCAATGATAGTGACGTTGGAGTTCACTTAAGTGGAACTTCTTATTTTTGTTATGGGTAGTTTAATGCTGGTTGCCTATTTGCAGTGCACATTATTTCAATATGCAAGACTCACAAATTAATTCTTGAATAAACCTGGAGAGATCGATTGCGATCATTATTTTTATTTTATACGTAGGTATACCATACACACATATAGGTCGGGATACTGGGTGTTTCAATAAAATAAGGCACTAGTTTTTTGCCAATTTTGAAGGATAAATTGTTTATTCATAAGCATAAGTTTTAAAAGAGGGCGGAGGTAACGATTTACTATACCTACTGTCATTTATCATCTCTGAAAATTTCATGCAATCCGGTTAATTGGATCAGAAAAAGGTACTACTTTAACAGCTCTATGCGCAGACCCGCCCATGGAGCAGTTCCGGAACAGAAAAGTACCAACAAATGTTTGTAGTTCATTGTGGAAAATTTTAAACTTCAGAAACATCACCGTCTCCGCGGAAACGAACTGTCGAAATTTTTATTAAAAAAGTTTTCAACAAGTTTCGCAAAAAAACAATTTGTAGACGGTGTTCACATTGGACTCACTCCGTCGGCGGCGGCAGCGCTGACTCATGACCGATTTCAGAAAGACCTTTTAACTATTTAACAGGCTTTTAAATTTTAAAATGACGTTTGTCCCATACAAAATACGTCATTTAAAAATTTAAAAGCCTGTTAAATATTTGTGAAACCGAACATCAGTATTTTATTTCGCTACCAATAATTTTTGTTTTAATCTAAAAATATCCTGCGTCACTTGGCTACCTCTCTCACACCATGAGCGAGGAGCCAAATAAAATACTGAGAAGTCAAATGAGCAGCCCTGCCGACGACGCGACGGACGGAGTGAGTTCAATGTGAACACCGTCACAAATTGACTAGAACTATTTTGACATCAACTGTTGTGAAATTTATTTTCCATCTAGATTTTCGACTTTTCGAAAAGTATTTACAGTTTGACATTTTCTAGGTTGAGAGATAGACAATGGTCTTATCGCTTATTTTCCAGAACTGACAGTTTCTAATAGTTTTAGTTCAGTTTCATAGTTTTTTATATGAAATTTGACAGAACTTTGGACTAAGATTGGTAGAAATTGGCAATTTCGCGAAGTACACTAATAGAGGCAATTTGACGTTTAAAAACTGTCAAGAAAGTCATACATTACATGCCGCATCCACTGGGCATGGAACGATGCTAAGATTAGGTTTGTTCGGGTACTTTCCGGACCAAAAATGACAATCTGTCAAATTTTGAGGAGTGGGGATGAAATTCTCAGACACTGTCCAAAAGTACGCGAACGCTTTGAACCAAAAATGTTGCCCACTTTTTAAACGTCAACAAAAAGTAAACAAAAAAAGGAGCCCAATAGCAAACAAAAAAGTAAGAAAAGCGACAAAATTGGAATTACTTTTGTAATTTTACTTTCTTTATTGATTTTATAATGAAGAAAACAACAGAAGTGAAAGCCATTCAATTTAATTTTTGAAAAATCGTGATTTAACCACAATTAAATTAAAAAGCACTCATTTAAATTACACCAAAGCAAAATTTCTTTAATTTTTAATGTTTTTTTTTTGTAAACACAAAAGCACTGCACAATACACAATAAATACCAGGTTTTGAATAGATATTCTTTATTAAATACATTTCTTTGGGAATTATTACACTAATTTTAAACAAAATTTACTTCAAAACTTGAAAATTAAACTTAAAGTAAAAGTAAAGTAAAAGTAAACATCAGCCATTTTTGGCTTTAGACAGAAAACAGAACTTACTAGATTCTGCCCGAAGAAATTTCTCGGGTAAAAATTGGCAAGAAGGGGAAATAGTTTTCTCTCTCGCGAGCACTCTCTTCTGCCCAAAAAGACACGAAATGGAAGTAAAATTTCGGACTAGTACGCGAACAGACTTATTAGTTATTATGAACATGTCTAGAGAAAAACCAATGGAGTCACACAAATCCGTGTCCGTGCAGTCGACGAAAACTACTTTTTGAACACGACATGACCACTATTCAAAGCTTGGGCATGACGCATGAAAATTTAACTTTTCACGTGTGTGAGAGTGTTTTCTCGTTCTCGCTGAATGTGGGATAAATGTTAAGGAAAAAGGTAGAAGTAGTGGTGAAAGGAATTTCAGTATGTTTCCCTTGCTCTGACTTTCATTAGTGGAGTTTAGCTACAAAATGAAATTATAACATGACATAATTTGCCCAGCACAAACAAATTCGCTGATATTATTGATTGGATAGTGGTTCTGATGTTGATGGGCATCTGCATGCCCTGTTTAGTAGGGGTTTTAATAATTGCGTTAGTCATTTAATCGGTGAAACTTTTTTTAAGGTAAATGAGTTGATTATTTTCATTTCAGCATAGAACTAAAATAGCCCGAACGCAAAAAATTGATCGTGCGAAACTGACCGAATACAAATAATTGCGATTTGCTACTATACGTCCAGTCGAGCTATTCATGTTGAGACGGTCGTAAAACGTAAAGATAGTCACAAATTTTGTAGAGATTTTTTTACTGACCTTCAGTCACACGAGGCCCATTCATTCATTCCTTGGAAAAGACAATCATACCTTGCGTTCGAGAAACTATCATATACAGGCTATCCACCTATTTTCAAATTTTCAGATACGTTGGGTTGTTGTTGATGCAACTCTGCAGGGATTACAACAACACCTTTCCGGATAGCTTTAGATAGTTCCTCGAACGCAGTCATTATGTATTTATTTTTAAAACACCCTGTTAAAAGGTAGGTACCTACAAAGAGTTGGGATTCTGGAGCAAAATTTATACTTATAACCTTTATATACCCTCAATATATGTGTCTATAGGAATGAGTTAAATTTTCCTTTGATTAATAACCATTGATAGCGATACACAAAAATAAATAAACTCACGTTTGTTTTTTGCTCTTCGTTTTTTTTTTTTTTTTTTTTTTCTCTTTGAGTCTCACTCTTGATCCTGCTGCTGTTGCAGCGCATAAAACTGATCCAATCCACAGCTTCTGCTTGAAAAGCGAATTGCAGATCGAAATATATTCGTTAAAAGATTAAAAACTCACTCAGTGTATTGCATCTAGATAATAAAATTAATTATACATAGTCTTGAGCGAAGAGCAGAGAGTAGGAGTAGGTGCACACAAACCATGACCAAGTGAGAGATCTCAAAGAGATTATAAGTCCATACCTACTCTGTTTCGGTTATACCGACTCTATACTGAACAAAAGTTGAAAATTGGCAAAACTTCGAGAGGTGATCATCGAGGAACATCATCAGCATCATTCGCATCATCATAATCATCTCCAGCACCATTTTTGTGGTCAGCGCAAAAAAACAAATCTCACTTTTTGCTCCCAATAGATGATTCGTTTTGGCTTTTTTTTCTGTCCGCTTTGGAACAGAAGTTCCACATGCAAATAATCCTCATTCTACCTATGGGGCTTGTGATCGGACGAGATCTATTTGATGCCACCTTTAATTCACCATCTATACATATATTTAGAAGGCCAAGGAGGCACGAGCATAGCATATTGCATCGAATGACAAGGTAAAATCGAGAAGAGGCGCAGTTAAGGAGCTGGTGCATAGTTGTAACACAAACGAAAGACATCGCAGGAACATTAGTGGACATGGTTCGGGGGAAATGTTTGTGTCACCATATACCAACCAATTGCTCAACGTCTTAACGTCGTAGTCGTTCGTCCGTCGTCCGTCGATCGTCGAAGTCATTGTCGGTTGGTGTCCTATCCTCATCGTCGAAATGGTGTAGATTTTAATTAAGACATCAAAGGTTTGACTAGTCGTGGAATTCTTTGATTTGTTGCTTTGTGATTTCGTGCGAGGATTGCTAAAGCAAAGGAATTCTAAACAAACAATGGGAAAACATATCTATCGAATTGTTATATAGAAATTGGAGATAATGGAGCTTGAGTTTCAAACATAAAATAGGTATAAACAAGGAGGGGCAAATTAAATATTAATGTGAATGAGTCATAATTTTTGCAAATGGCGTCAAATGTCTACAAACAGATTTTAAACGAGTTTTTTTTGCCGCATGTTGCTGAATTTGCTCTCGAGCATTGCTGGTTCCAGCAGGACGGAGAAACGATGGAGATTTTAAAACACCAATTATTGACATAAGGCGTGTTTTTTGCAAGCCCGGAGAAAACTATTAGGAAAAAAAAAAAACGATGTCGGGGCTAAGCAGTTTACATTATGTTAAAGCAACAACAGCCCTGTTTTTTTGCAAGCCCCGAGGAAATCGATCGAAAAAAACGACGTCCTGTCCTGCAATTTACGTGTTAATTGCAACAACAACTAATAACCTTCGGGCTTAGCTAAGCGCGGAGAATTCTCGGGGCTTAACTTAAGCACGGAGAAAAACTGTGTTACCGGCGTGAATTGCATACTTGTTATCGATAGTTTGTATGGAAACTCCATTTTGTTTCTGTAATGGCGTCGCTAGTCCCCGATGTCGTTTTTTTTAACCAAATCTTCCCGGGCTAATAACCTTCGGGCCAAGCTAAGCACCGAGAATACTCGGGACTTAAATAAGCACGGAGGAAAACTGTTTTACCGACGTGAATTACCTACATAATTGCTATCGATAGTTTGTATAGAAACTCCATTTTCTTGTGTAATGGTGTTGCTAATCCCCGATGTCGTTTTTTTCAACCAAATCCCTCCGGGGTTGCAAAAAAACACGCCTATTATGACATTATTTTTTGATATATTATTGTTATTCATATTAAAATAGAAAGAAACTGCAGTTTTGGTTTTAAGCTTGTTTAAAATGGCAGTTTGATTTTTTTTTTGTTGAAATTAAAAGGTAGGTATATAGATTTTTTTTAAAACCATTAACTTAACACTATACGAACAAATGAAGGCCACAGCGATGAATGAATATGTAAAAAGAAGTTACGGATCAAATTGGAATATTCCATCTTTATGATTTTTGTTGTCAACAAGGTCATAAAATGTATTAAGGTACATTATATATGTATGTAGGTAGTTGTTTTTTGCAACACTTTGTTCCTTAAAAATTGTAATTTGAATTTAATGACTTCTCTTTTTTTTTCTTTTGGTTGCAGATTCAATAAAAACATGTCTAGAACTAATGTTCTCCATAATTACACTTACACTTAAATGATTCTGAATGTCGTAACAGGTAGAATTGAAACAATTGGATGCAAAAATTAAAAAAGGCAAAAAATTGTGTCTAGACCTAGCGACACATGACTGCTTAAAATATTTAAAATAAAATTAGCCCGATATCTTCTTTATAATGAAAATAAAATGCTGATTGTTGGTAAGCGCGTCAGTGATTTTTTTTTTTGACATTCGTAATAGTCTGAATAAAGCCCGAACCATACTACTCTCGTGTGGTGTGTTGTAGAGTCATGTGTCGCTATCGCTCTAATGTATTTCATATGCGAAGAGCCCATATTTGTATCGTGTGATGTGTTGTGTCGAAATCTATGAAATTCATTGGAATGACAGCGACACACTACTCCCCCAACACACCACACGAGAGTAGTGTGGTTCGGGCTTAAGGATCTTACGGAAAGAAAAATATTAAAGATTGACGGGAATATTGAAAAATTCGAGAAAAACTAAGTGTTTTTTTCCATGGGATTTTTGAATGAATTTTCGACCATAACCCACGATTCGAACAATAGATTTTCGTTATTCTTTTTTTTCAGATCCATTTGTAAGGCCTTTAAAGTGGTTTTAGAAAAATCAATCAACCATCTGCCAATCTCTCTTTTATTACTAAACAATCATAGAAAGCTGAAATTTTGAAATAAAGCTCTATTTAACACTAAGCATGGTAGGTATATGAAATTTGTTTGCAAATCCGCCTTTCGTCACCCCTTTTTTTCTGATGTGGATTTGAGTGTATACTAATATCATACCAAGAAAACTGAAATTTTGTAATTGAGATCTCTGGAACCTAACGTATACAATTTTTATTTTGTTTTGTTTCTAGAAACCAAACATTTTGCAATTGAGCTCATCAGAACCTAAGGATTATGATAAATGGGCGCAAAATTTTAAAAAGCCTGATTTTAAGGTGTAAGCTTAATACTAGTTTACAATTTAGTAACTTTAAAGCTATTTAATAAAATGTTTTTAGTTTTAAACAATTTTAACTAGTATCATATACTAAGCATGTTTTTTTAATAAACTCCAGGTGAACACACCTAAAACAGTGACAGTTCGTGCAAAAAAGTAAACAAACATACCTTTTACACATTTGTTAATGGCCACGTTCAGGATTGTATCTGAGGCCTGTCGCCCACTAGGCAACTTTTAGTTGCTCACTCCAGCAACTTTTAGTTGCTCCCGATTCAATAACATTAGCTTAGTCCCCTTTCACACGAGGAAACTGAGTTGCCAGCAACATTCATTTTGTAGGTGAGAAGGGCAAGAAGTAAGAGGGGAAAATGAAATCTCCCCGGTCAACGATTCGAGGAGATTTTTTTGACATTCCTCTTCACACACCCAGTAGAGTGTGTTCAACGAAGGTATTTTAAAAGGAATCTACAGAAAGTTGCCACGATTTTGTTTCTTCGTGTGACACATGGAGTGCATACGGCACATAAAAGTCGCAAACGTTTGCGACTCTGACGTCATTTTATCGTGATCATTTGCGACTTCGATATCATATCGTCTGAACACCGTTTAGAGACAAGCCGCATATCCTCGCAAACCATTTGCGGAATATGCGCGACGCCCAAATTGCGTATAAATTTGCGACTTTCTTGCATATCATCTGAACACCCTAGCATATAATTTGTGTCAGTTTGCGAGAATGTGCGGTCACAGCGATCATCCCAAGCATTTGCGATGGCACTAAAACAGAACATTGAACATCTACACATATGCAGCATATCAGCTGTTGTGATTCTTCATTTTGCTAGTAGATTTGTTGTGTCAGGTTCTTGCATTTACTTATGGGATTTACATATTTTAACGAAATAAAATGGAACTTTAATTATATGCACTCGAATATTTAAAATGAATCGTTGGTAGTGATGGGGATGATATTAAATGTAACTCAGCAACAGGTTTTATACATTATTTCATTAAAAGTGTTTGTTTTTTTATTTTTTCCTATTTTTTTTAAATCTTTTTAATATACAAAATACAGCAGAACTATGTAAAATTGAATGAAAAATTAATTATTTCACAAGTTTCCGATTCAGCTGCTTTTGACATATCCCCCACCACAATCCATTTATTATAAAGTTTCAGATGAGAATTTTTCAGATACATGGGCCTTTCAAATAAAAAAAGAATTTTGTTAATACCTCACAAACAGCTTGTTTCATTCCACCAACTTTTAGGACTAAAAATTTAATTGAGTTATTAAATTTGTATATTTATGATTTTTCAACGGGCGTCTTAGACACCTTACCACCAAGAAGTATTAATATAAATAGAATTAAAATTAAAATTTACTCGTGAATCCGAAATTGGGCACACACTTCTATAAAGATTTAAAAAAAAATTAAGCTTTGAAATTTTGCATCTGTCAGTCTCAACAAAGTAAGGCCTGTAAGTTTTCACGTCGTTAACAGTTTCGTAAAGTTCCCTATTTAAATTTTAGAGCTAAAGACGGTTAACTCTGTTCAAAACTACCCGATTTGTAATGCAATTTGTAATGGTGACAATTTTTGACAATTGGCAGTCTGAATCAAACCAAATACTTTGGTTGTCAAAGAACTTGAATCGAGATTTTTTTGTTGAGGTATTTTTTAATTCCGATTTAGGTTAAACATTTTTTTTTTTTAAAGAAATTACCTAATTCTTAAGAAATACAAAAAAAAAGATTACAGTCAGACACTACAGACAGCAGTAATACTCAAGGTTAATTGTTTTTAAATCAATTTGTTTCAGTTCGTTGCTAAAACTGGAATGAAATAAAAAAAAATAATAAAATCAACTATCTCTTCACCTCATAAAAATTAAATCCGCAAACAAAAAATTTTTCGTCTCAAATTTCACATCGCATCGCGCTATTTGGCACCGCACTTCATTGAGCACACAGAAGATTCTAATTGAGAAATCGAGTGGAACACGTTTATTTAGTTTCACCGACCGTTTTACACAATGATTGATCTTTACTCCAAGTTATCCTTGCCGTCTTAAGCCTTTGCCAGCTGAATCCAGTGTTTCACTGCAAAAAAAAAAAAAAAAACTACACTCTCTACTTAGTGCTGGATAGTGTTGTACAAAGAATTCGTGATGCAGCGCATCCGTGCAAATACAAATGCAACTGCCAAACGAGGAGCTCACGGATCATCTCTTCATCAACACAAGACCTAACCACTGCTGCGAGTTTGTATATATGTATATGCTTATACATATGTGAGTACAATAAGAAGAACCAAAAAAGAAGGTGAGGGCAGCAGGACAGCTAAAGTCGTCATCGTCATCCGTCCCTATTGTCATCATCACATCATCACCATCATCATCATCATCATCCTCATCAGCACATCACATCAGCAACATCATCTTATTAGCAGCAACTGACTTGGTTGACTTTTGTTTTTGTGTGTTATTGTTGGGGCAACAATTGTTCGGAACTGAACAACATTTGTATCTCGGTTGTTTGGATTGAGTTTGGACTTCGAGATTTGTGCTGAATGTTCCTCCTGATCCACAGTTTTTTTTGTTTTATTGTTGTTCTGTTTGTTTGCAAGATGATGACGGCAATGATGATGCGACTGATGATGGATGGATGGACGGAAGGATGGATGGATGGGGCTAAAAAAAAAGAGAGATTCTTTTCACTGCTATAGTCATCCAGGCGGAGATTAAAATGTGGAGTCGCCGCCACCACCTCCATTTCCACCAACCACCACCACCACCAGCACCAGCGCCATCAACTGCGAGTCGAGTAAATGGTTTATTTTGCGATTTGTGTTCACTTTGCCGTTTTACAAGATTTCGCTGATTCACGAAAAATGATTTATCATCCAATCGACAGGATGGAATGAATGGTGTGGTGGTGGTATAGATCGTCATCATCAGCATCATGCTCTGGAGGTAGCTCCCATTGGCATCTTACACATCATCATCTTTTAGGGCTTCTTTTCGTCAGTCTCAGCGTCATCATTATACTACATCGTGGGGTTCTTCCTGCTCCGATGTTAGCTTGGGATGCTGCAGAAGAAGCTGTCAGTTCATTGCAGTTGATTTGATGATTTTGTGAGGGGTTTTTTTTTTTTTGTTTCATTTCTTGAATTTGTATTTTGGGGGCATTTAGGGACAACCCATCTCTTGGGTAGTCCATTTGTTATCTTGTTAGTTTCCATTGCCACCATGAAGTAAAAGATGCTATGTTATGTCTTTTTTTTTATAGGCAGGTAAGGTACCTATGTTACCAACAGTAATGCTCGTTGGACGTTATAAGCTTGTAGGGTGTGGGAAAAAATGAAGCAGATTTACTGCAAACTTATTTACAAATCTTTGTGTGAAGCTCGCATTAATTCTGCGAGTTAACTCTCAAAACTCAAGTAATTTCAAATAAAATCCTTACTTATTTGGTGCAAGGTAAAGTTCTTCTCCAATCAAAGTGTCATAAAAACCTCTGCAGAGCTGGCTATGGCTACATAAAAAAACGCTGTCAACGGTACACGATTGGAATGGGACTTTTCAGTGTAACGCAATTCCGTGGGTCAAAGGTGACAAATGTAGATGGGAAAAAGTTATGTTTGTCTGGAGCAATTTAAGTGCTCTTTTATTCCACGCTCATCTTCCGGTCCTCTCCAAGACTGCTTTTAAACGAGGCAATTTCTTCTTGCGATTTTTAAGCACGTAGGTAAGGGACGTATGTGGTGCCCTGGCCGGGTTAGACAAAATTGCTGAGGTTGAACAAATTTGCGCACAGATAAGCCACATGAAGATGAGAATCCCCGGCAGCCATTTTAATTTGCCTACAAGCTTTAACTGTCAGATATCAGATAAAAAATGAGAATGTGTGTATAAAAACCTCACACATAGACAGCAGGGATCTTCAGACGCCGGTTAAATTGTTGTTGCATTCACATCTATTCATCGACGCGGGAAGAAATTACAAATACAACAATGTAAACAAATGGGTTTTGGAGGGTGAAACGTACGAAACATTATCATCTTCATATGGCTAATCTGTGAATTGCAGAGTTATCGCTCATTCTGCTTTGTGTTTTTCCTTATTGTTCGAATGTGTTTTATTTTCATTCGTCTTTCACTCATGTCGTTTTCGTTTGGATGTACGGAGTACTCCTTTTACACTCCTTTTTCACTCCTACTACTCCAAAAGCCTTCGATTGGCTGTTCCGAGTAATGTTTTCGGAGTGTTCTTCTGTCCCCAATTTCATTTTGGAGTAGATGAGGAACACACACATACATATAAAGTTTTTCGTTGGATTACTTGTCAAAAGTGATAACTACTTGAAGAAGCCATTTTGTTAAATGGCAGCTTTGGTAGTGTGTGTGTAAATTTAGGAAAGTCAGTGTTTTCATATTCGATTGGAATTGAAAAGGAGTACAATTTACCGAAAATCCAATCGAAAACGACATCAGATAACTTTGCTTATGTCGTTTTCGATTGGACGTTCGGAGCTACTCCTTTTTCACTCCTTTTACTCCAAATTACCCATTTTAGATAGGAATAGAACAATTCCGAAATCCAACCGAAAACGACATTAATCAAGTGGAGCAAGGAGTGCAAAGAGATGATACTTTTTCACATGCACAAAGTTAACTTTCATTAAAAATCGCTGTCGTTTGAAAGGTATTTGCAATTAGAAGGAAACCAAAAGAGAAAAGAAGATTAAAAATCGCTGTCATATAAAAGCAGTCTAGCCTACAATTGCTCCTTTTTGTCTAATTGTGGCGATTGATAATTTGGCGATTGACAATTCTTATGGTAATGGAGTAAAAATTATTTTGATGCTCAGCAGCTGTTTTTGAAATATCATCTTGTTCCCTTGTTTGGATGTGTTTGATTGGCAATTTTTGTTTGGTTCCGGAAAGTGTACTTTGGCGTAACGTACCTCTAAAGCCGAATTCACACTTGTCTCACTGTGTGTGTTGTCGGGGAAAGGGAATACATTTTAGAGCAAGTAAAATAATATGCAACAAACTATTTCATGCCCTATGATTAACCAGCTTTCAAACAAAAAACAATTCTGGTTGGGAATGACAGGCAACTGGCCATTAAGAGGTCTAAAACAAGTTGGCTGCATTGCATTGACATCACATAGTCAATTTATCTTCTATGCGTGCGGCTTTTTGACAGACATCGGATTTTTAATATAAAAAAAGGCAGTACCAAGTCAAAAGGAAATAAATAAAACTAATATTTGCTACATTTTCCCATGATTCCAATCCATCATCACAAATTCCTCATCGCCAATACTAATCAAAATCCACCATCTGAACTCTTCCCATAAACTACACCATAATACCAAGTCCAACTATACTGTATGGTGGAATATGTGTCAACTCGATCAAAGGTTAACGACAATTATTATCAAACAAATTGTCAGGCGTGCGAGCGTGCTATGCCCGCATCATAAGGCCCACAAAATGAGGAAAAAAAAAAAAATCCACGTTGTGAAAACGAAAACAATAAACTTGAAAAGCGTTCGTTCAGGTAGCGCAGTGCAGTGCAGCGTTGGCTTATGCTTCTTTCGTTCTTATCGTGTCGTGGCCATCTGAACGCGCACAGCTCCAGTCAGGATAATGATTAGAAAAACGGCTGACATCTGATTTGTTGGTACAGAATATTATAACGACCCGATTCGGGCTCAGATACGGAGCCGGCAAAGTTTCATGCTCCTACTGCTGCAACTGAAACTGACTATGTGCGGTGCGACGCGACGTTGAACATTGTAAATCTCAGAGCGCAGCGAATGAGTTTCTTCTACTGGGGCTTCTGCAGATACTTTTCCATACATTGCAAGAAATAGCAGCAAAAGCAGCATCAACACAAAAGAGCCCCACGAAAGAAGAGACGATCAGCAAAGACAACAACAACAAAAGCAACTAGAACCTGCCTACCTCGTCCCCGCTTCTTCTTTGATACCATTTTTGTAAGAGCGCGCTACACTTGGCGGCATGAGAAGCGTTTTGCTTTTGCGCGTTGACCTGTCAATTGGCGTCTATTGAAATGTCAGCTTGCTCGTCGTCGTCCTCGGTCGTTGTAATAGTTGCATGCAGCAGCCCGCGCGTTCACAAAAAAAGATTCACGCTGACGCAGAGTGGTTTTTATGGTCAGCAATTGGTTTCGGTTATGTCCATTTTAAGTGGTATGCGCAAGTGCTCCTCACTGCCGCGCTCTTGCCGCACGCCACACACCGCATCAGCATCAGGCCAATATCTCGCTGCGATCTATCTAAACCAGGGCGAGACAGTGCAGTGGGGGACAATTTGAAAGCGACCCATAATGAGCCGTGGTCACAGGAACGACACCGCTCTGTGTGCGCAGATAAGTCACTGATATGCCGCCTGTTATAGTGATGTGCTGTGCCGGTGGTTCTTGTCACTGGTGTTTGTGCTAAGATATGACGCGGTTTTGTAAGACTAGAAAGATACATCGATCCAAACGACCAGATAAGTTTAATTACACAATTTTCTAGCTGCTGCTACTCCTACCGTTGCTGTTCGGCGGGTAAATTGTACAACCGCTGCCGCTCTGCGCACTGTTGACATATCAAACATTAGGCGGGCAACACAGTTCGGGCGGGAGTGTGGCATGGCCATGAATATGTGTACCACAATCCCCAACAACAACCGACATAGCTGACGCTGAAGAGATCAACTGAAAGTGATAGTATGATTAGTTATGTTTTGTGACGATTCGTTTGTTGTTTGTTCTGTCGACGTACTTGTATACTTATAAGAAGCTCAGGCGCACGGCTGCCGTGTGCGATATGTGTATTTCAATTAATTTTCAATTTAATATGTAGGTACTAGGTATGACGTGCCTTCCGATCAGCACACATAGAGTAGAGGCGGAAGAAATGATAGTGATAGATAAGAAACGATGAACAAGTTTTGTTCATAAGCAAAGCTGAAAACACAAAACCAACAGAGATTTGGGTGAGTGATATCGTTGATGAGATCAGAAAAAATACATATTTGTTTTAATTTTTATTTTCGAAGGTAACCATCCATCGTGTTGTGTCGTGCTTCGTGCAGCTAAGTGAGACCATGATCATAAATTAAAAAATCATTTAGATTCAGATTCTCTACGAATAAGGAGTACCTACCTACCTACCATTTTGCATTGTAATTTTTTTTAAACTAAGATATCGACAAGTGCTTCAGATGTCAAAACTAACATGAAGATTTTCGTAGATTTTAATTTTGATTTAAGTGAAGTAAGAAGAAAATCGCTTAAAACGTCAAAAAACGACACAGTTGAAGTTTGAAGAATTTTTTTGAAGTTTAATGTCATGTTGTAGCCTTTTTATTTTTCTGTTATATTTTTTTTATGATTACT
Organism: Leucozona laternaria; assembly: GCA_932273885.2. Taxonomy (NCBI): domain Eukaryota; kingdom Metazoa; phylum Arthropoda; class Insecta; order Diptera; family Syrphidae; genus Leucozona; species Leucozona laternaria. Next base: position 85,315,760 of record OW026368.1, on the reverse strand, counting down.
AACTGCATCTTCCGATAAAGTGAAAAAAAACATTCAAGAGTACCTATCTCTTGTCATACAAAAGCTATTCGACAGATGTCTTTCAACTAACGAGACGCACACAGGAATAGTTGAGAGTTGAAAATAACATTTCGACTTCTTAATTTTGTTTATTTAGGTCCCACTTTCATTTAATAAAATATGGCTGCGTTTTTCTCATCATAAATTGAGACTCGGAGCAAGAAAAACTCTTAGAAGTCAAAATAGAGCTCTTCGCCAAGTAGAAATACACATATCTCTCTTTCGTTAATTCACAAACGTCAAAATAATATCACATTGTGGAAACTGGCATTTGTGTAGCTATTATTGAAAACAAATATCTAATGACACTTTGTGCGTATTTACAACTAAGTCGGAATTTCGATAATATTTTTTAACAATTTCCCCACGTTCGGCAAGCGTAAAACAATGCATGATGAAATGGCAAACCTTACTGAATATTTTGACAGCTGGTTGTTATTGGTCACTTTGACAGCTGCTGAAACAATTGCAAAAACTATCATTGAACTAGAATAGTCGGAAGGCCACGCAAGTGGTCGTACGAAGCCCAGCGAATACAAAGAATTCATATCTTGTGCCCATAATTGCGATTTGGTACTGTTCGTCTAGTTTTCGGTAACTTTTGCCGTCGGACGTGAAGAGCGCTCATCGACCGCTCATTCGTTAGTGGATGGATACAAAAATCAAAATGGTGAAAGCAAACTAGTGCAAATTGGTGCTTAGATTTCGACTCTTTTTCTGATTTATGAATGAGTGAAGTAAAATTTTAAGTTTTCTTTTAATTAATTTATATCGCATGGAATTTTAGAGGTTTCGCAAAGTAAATAATTAAAAGCCTCTCTGCTATGAAAATTGACATTAAACAAACAATTATTGATGTGTAAACATCTATGCTGGAGGTAGAGAGTAAAAAAAAGTGAACGTTCGTGTGCAACGTTACGGTGTGCAACGTTACGATATGCATACTAGGATGGGTGCGTTCAGTGAAAAAAATCTTAAGATCCCCTTCAAGCAAAAACAAGTCCGTTTTGGATCCGCGCACGTTCATGTTTACACATATTAACCCGGCACTCACACAATTTTTTTTAATTTGTTTTCTCTTTCAACCATTTAAGTGCATTATGGGTTGCTTGTGAAATTGACGTTTCGGAAAGCTACTTTTCGGTCGGTTTTGACATAAGCTTCCGACAGCTCTCGCCTATTCTGGTTCTACCTTTATTATAAATAAATTAATGAATTCATAGATAGAATAGTATTACGTTCACTAGGGCATATGACGTAATTTGGTTGGAAATGTCAAAATTCAATGTATAAACGTACGTAAATAAAAGAGCTGTCAAACGAAAACAGCAAATTTTGAGAAATTACCTAATTTTGGCTCTAAGGAATAGGTATCATAACATTCTTATGAATTGTGGGTGATTTTTATTTTAAATCAGAGGGCATTGTTGGCGATTTAAAAAATTAAATGAATTTCTATGAATATTGAGATACATACACCTATAAGGTGGTTTACCCAACCCATTTAAACAAAAAAAAAAAAAATAATCTCGGTGACTTATAATCACAATTTATAATGTGTCAATTTATTCGATATCAACATAAAATAATGGACATTACTCTTTTACAATGCATATAGCATGTACATACCTACTACTTTATGATCATTATTAAAAATAGATCGTGCGATATTGCCTTCGAAATAAAATAAATGAACTTCACAATTTTTTGACTTATAATATTGGCAAGGGAACTAACTATAAGTACATCTATGGTTATTCAACGCTGACCGAATGAACTTATGTTAACTACATTTAACGTGACTATGTATGGGAAAATTATAAGTTTTTCAACATGAAGTTTATGTCAATTAACTTATAAATAATGAGACAGTTATGTGTTGTAATTTTATTAAAAAAAAAATAAGAAAACAACAGAGCCAGACAAAATAGATTGGTTTGTTAATTAATTGAAAGGAAATGGCGCGCGCGGTCGCTAAAGGTGTTCTTAGCATTTTATTGCTATTGGGCTTTCTACAAAGTTTATAAGAGCTTATGAGCAACTTCTCCTTAATATGACAGAAAATTAAGTCTGAGGCAGGGGTGCCGCAAGGTTGTATTTTGAGTCCACTTATATGTTTACTCTCTTTATTAACAATATCGATCGATCATATTCCTGCAGGCGTATCTTATGGTGATCTGCAAGTCAAGATGTTGCTTTATGCAAATGATCTTGTCATTTTGACTACAAATGCAGTAACACTACATCCTTAAATAAATTAATTGAAGCATTGTGTTAAACTGTCACAAGTCTAGGTGATTGGAAAATCTTCAAAATGCAGACAAATTTGCATTTCTGGCAACACAGATCAAACCTTTCCTTTCTGTTTCTATCTTTTATTGATGTTCATCAACAATAATTCTTCATCAGTAAATTTGTGGTTGAAATTGCAATTTTGCAAAATTGTCTGTGTCAAAGTCACGTAGGTACCTATATTATCAAATTGATCAATAAAATATCAATCAAATACTTACATTTCATATCATCGTCGTCGTGGAGCACTTAAAATTTAAGAATTTTCCCAGGAATTCTAAGTTTTTTTCTCCAATCATCCCTCTTCAACATAACAACATCTTTATACCTTACAATATACACAATGAGGGAATTGAATTATTGTAAAAATGCGATAATATACACATAAATATGCATATGAAATGGCCAAGATAAATTTTTCGCAATTTTTATACTGGCATCGAATGAACAAACAAACAACAACACAAACAAAAAATTTTACATTTTATAAAGATTCTCCATCTCACACAAACCGCCATGCAAGATGCAACAGAAATAAACAGCAGCAACAGCAAGAGAAAAAAAATCCTATGCGCAATTATCGGACGCATTATCGGCACGATAAACATTTCTACAGAGCGCAAACACAACAAAAAGCGCAACCATCATCGGAATGGTAATGGAATGGAAATCGCGCGCGCGATTCGCACAACAAAAGAATCAAATAACAAAAGCAGCAAATAGAGGTAGGTGATGGTGGTTGCAAAAGAGAAGAAAACGAATTGGTGCGAGGGGACAACAAATTGTACGACACCAGCAGTGGAAAAGTGGAGATGATGTCCAAAAAAAAAAAAAAAAAGGAGGAGACGATTTACACAATTCACAATACGAAATGCTGTAGAAAAATTGACTGCGCTGATAGCATAATGTGATCAGGCCCGAATTTATTTTAAGGCGCCAACACATTAATTCTATTTGACATTTTCTTTAGAAGTTAGAATGTTCTTCCGATTTTTTCACAGCATCTTTTGGCTGCCGCAATTTCTTGCCTTAGATTTCATAAGAGCCCAAATGAGGTAATGTCGCAAATTACATAAAAAATCTTAAATTTGCTCATTTTTTTACCGGATCAATTCATTTTGACATTGATCTGTCTTGTATTTGTCTCATTTTTATTCATGGAACTTTGACATTTTCAACTTTGAATGGATTCCACTTGGGTGTGTTCATAAAGATTTCAAGTAATTTCCTTCCGATTTTCGTGCAAATTTTGTTGAAATAACCGCATTTCGAAATGTGAATTTGCCCTAATGAAAATGTAGTATAAGTGCCTGATTACATGGGTCGTTTTACTGAAGGTAGCTTTAGTGAGACAGGTAAATTTTAAATGCGGTAAAAAGAGAAGGGTAGTTTCCACCCAAATTCCTCCGATGCTCCAGTTTCATTTAATATTTTCGGATTCAGTATGAAACGCTTTGTATTGTGTGATTGAGATATATATGGATTTAAAGGGTGTGAGAAAGGGAAGGGTAGATTGAAATGAAAGGATTTTTCTTCATCGTGTAGTCAGGACTCAAGAGTTCAGTAAAACGACTTATAAAATCAGGCACTAAGAATAACATCACCATTTTATTGTTTCACATCCACTTTTTCGCACAAACAATACTTACGTGGCGCGATATGTCAAACAAAGAATGAGAATGTAAATCTACCAGACAAACAATTTTCATTCGAATTTCAAATTGCTTCAACGTTATTCAGTCCTTTCTGACAACTCCAACCCCAGTTAGGGAATAACTATCTCTCAGAAATTCGAAGTTTGACTTAAGCGTAATTTTCATCTAGAGTTTTGATATATTTACAACCTATCGGTTGGGGTACTTTTGTTCTATACTCCCTTGTATTGCTTTCAAAATGCCTAAGAGCCATTCTTAAGTGCGGCCATGAGGACCATTGTTGCAGCTGTGACTGTTACACATAAACAAAAAAAAAAAAAAACTAGTGGTAGAGGCACCTTGGCCAATGTCAACCCGTATAGGAAACAATGCTGCGAGGTGATGCATATGCCTGCGAAGTGTGCATAGGGAGCCTTTTGGCGAGGCCCCCATCCATCTGCAGTGGTGTATAGATACGTATATGGTGTAGGGAACCCACAGGTAGTTCTTGCCATAGCAGCACCACCACTATTTATACAGACCACCATAGCAAAACCAATGAACTATAAAATCCAAAACCATAATATTTTCACCCGAAACATTGTCGGTGGGCAGGGCTGGGCCGGGCCGGGTGAACCGATGCGACTTGCGACAACCATCAAATGCGGCGAGCGAGGCGACCCTGAGGTGAGGAGCACAGCACCCCTCAAGCCACCTCGATTTCGGTTTCTGGACTGACTGAACGTATTTTATGCGATAGTGTCAGAAGTGGGACAGGGACGCAACGTAGCGTAGCGACGGACACCACTCGCGTTCGCATATTGACATCGCGCAGTCAGTTAACGTTTTGTTTTTACAAATTCTATACTTTATTATCACCCATCTAACAGATGCAATCTTTCACTTGGGCTTCATACGGTCTCCTCCTGCTGCGGATGGATTGGATATACGACTTTTTGGCTGACTCTCTGGTACCTACATATAGAAAGATATCCCTCCTTGTGCTCCGTCGCGCTTTGGTGGTGCTGCTCCTGCCTGCACCACACTATGTGGATTGAATGGAATTCTTGTTATTTTCCAAGCGCAATCGATTGGAATCTCTAAAAGTTTGGTGTGCTTGGGCTCTTGAAGAGATTCGGACGGGTTTGTTGGAGATTACACAAACGAAAAATAAAAATCGTAAGAAGACAATAGCACAGGGAAGGTGAGTGGGGCCAAAAAGGGGGAATGATCAAACACAAACATACATACCTATGTATAGATATATTTATACACGTTTCTCGCTTATTCCGATTGGAAATGAGGAGATAATGGATTTTGCGTTTGCGTTTCCTTTTGTGAATAGCAAATGTCAAATTTAAATGAGTGGCAGGCACAGTGGGATTGAGGAAATATCGTGTTGTGCAACCAATATTGAATTTGAAATAGCTTTTTTTTTTACGTGTCGCGTTGTTATTGCCTTTTGGTGTGTGTAAGAGGTTTGAATAATGTGTTTGGCCCAACGACGACGATGAAGACCGATGCGACGGCACCACGTGAAGTTATGAAACAAAATTATGGACAATTAAAAGGTTTGCTTCAATATAATTTGGAAGTTAATGAAGCAACATTTTATTCTTCTCTTCTTTAAAAACAAAGAATTCCTTGAATTCGTTAACGGATATTTTTCAGTCAATTCATTTTGCGTGACCAAAGTAATAAAATAAGCGAATTCCATACATATTTGCATTTTTTTTTAATACCAAAGGTCTCTGGGGTTTGTTTATAAGTTGAACCCGCGATAAACGATTCAAGCACCGCCAGCGGTTTTGGGCGATTTAACATTTTTCATTTTTGGGCGATTTAGCATAATGTCAAATCGCCCATTTTTCGCATTATTTTTGGGCGATTTGACACTTTCGTTAAATTGGGATAAAAATTATGTTCAAGAAGAATTGTAACAGTTACATTAACGGGCACATCGGAATGTTGGTTCTTCTCCACATGAATGAGAAGTTTTGGATACGAAAGGTATGTAAATGAATATAAATTTACTTAAATAATCATGTTTGTAAATGTTTGTGAAAGGTAATACTATGAAACCACCGCGGGGAGGGGGGCGGCGCGACGCGCTTTGCGGTCGGGTGGCGGCGCGTCGCCTGTCCGCGACGCGCCGCGCCGCGCGCCGCGCACGCGCCCCGTTTTGCCCTCGCGCACAAGCATACTTACTTTTAGATCGGGCCACTACAGTTCTCAGTTTTTAAAAAGCTAACAAGGACAACATCCGATATTGAAGGCTACAATAGTAGGTATACTTGGACGAATGTTGACCAAAAAGGGCAATTTCTTTAAATTTGTTAAAGTCCTTCAAGAAGAAGAATTTATGAAAAGCCGTAATTTTTCTATGCTTATAGAAAGTGGTGGCACTACTGGTACCAAATCAAGGACAAAAATCGATATAGAGAGAAACAAAAATATAATGGAGGCTTCTGCGCTTCTTGAAAACGGTGCCATTAATATAATGAGATTTTTAGATCGAATGGTTTATGTTAAAAATAACATTTGTACTGGTATGGAACCTTACGAAGATATGTTTGAAGAATATCCTGTTGGAAGTAGTGAAGATGAGGCAGAAGAAGCAGATGATAAAGAAAAAGAAGAAGGGACGAAGGAAGCTATGAATGTATGCATAATCTGTTACGTTTTGAAACCTAACATTGTTTTATTACCATGCAAACATTTGCAAATTTGCAATGAGTGCGATCTGAAACTACAGGCGCAATCTATTGCAGAGTCGCAATCATTTTACTGCTGTCCTGTATGCAGAAAGCAAGTTGAGAGTTCGATGCAAGTTAACACAAATTAAACATTAAGAAAAACATGTAAATATGAAATATTTGAGTTCTCATATGTAGACATAAACTCGTATGCATATAAAAAGTTGGTAATACTCGTACATGTAAATACATACATATCTTATGCAGACATATGTATAAAGAAAAAAATAAAATAGGAACTGACACAAATACTGAACAAATTTTTTTTTTTTATATTTTTGTCTAATTGCAATAAATATTTTAGGCGATTTGGTAAAAGAACCCTAAATGTTAGTATTTTTGGATTGCGACATAACGCCCATTTCTACTTTGGGCGATTTGACATTTTTCTTTTTTGGGCGATTTGTCATAGTGTCAAATCGCCAACAAATTTTGGGCGATGCGACATTTTTCAGATTTGGGCGATTTGGTTTTGGGCGATTTGACACAGGGCCAACTAAAATTGCCGAAACACCAAATCGCCCAAAATTATTTTTTTGGGCATTTTGACATTATGTCAAATCGCCCAAAAAAATGAAATGTCAAATCGCCCAAAAAAGTTTTTGGGTGATTTGACATTTTGTCGCTTTTTTGCATTTTGGGCGATTCGGTTTTGGGCGATTTACACCCAACCCCGCCAGCGATGCGAGAACAGATTTAATGGAAGCTTGAGGCACTTAGGCCCAGTTTTGCAGTGGTGAGAGTTAAACCAAAGTTAGCTTATGCTGGATTTACACGACTGACAAATTGGCAGTAGATATTCTGGCAGTAAGCTGTCAAAAAACTGACAAAACAATGGAAAAATTCATTCTTTTGACAGTATACTGACAGAAAACTGCCGATTTGTTAGTCGTGTAAATTCAGCATAACTCTAGATGTAAGGTGGAACAAAAGTTATGTCATAATATAAATATGCCATAATTTTTACAAATGGCGTCAAATGTCTACAGGCAGATATGTTAAAAGGGTTTTTTTTTTGCCGCAAGTGACTGAATTGAGTCCCGAGCATTATTGATTCCAGGAAGACGGAACAACTCTTCATACAGCTCGGGCAACGATTGAGAGTTTGAAACAACAATTTTTGACATTATTTTTGCCCCACCTTGTATAGCGAACTGCGACATATTCGGAGCTCATACCTATCAAGAGTGGCCTAGCCTCATAAAAATCAGTTTGGTTGACTTCCCGGCCGCGTAGAGTTATCTAGTTGTGTGGCATCACCATTAAACAAGCCTCGAAACAAGCAAACGAAATAAGAACAACTTGAATGTAAGGTCCCTATACAGACTATGTTTAGCCGAACAATTAGGAGCAAACCTCCAGACAGCTGCTGGGCAAAAGGAAGGTAAGATATGCGATATGCTCGTATATCGGGTGGGTCATCTCAGTTTCTTTTTTCAACCATTTTATTTTGACACTGACAACTCTTATGTCATCAAAAATTGACAGAAACTCAATATTCTATATCTAGGGATCGGAAATGGATCGATTTATGCTTGAAGAGCGTTGGGACATACTGCAAAGTTGCCGAAATAATTCGAACGTCGAATAGAAATTGCGTTCGAAATAATGCACTAAGTGATGCAGCTGCTGTGCGCTCAACTGAGAATATTTCAGCTGTTTTTTTTTGGATTGGTGTTATTACTGGGCCATTTTTGTTTGTCAAGGCGACACGATAGAAGAAACATTACATTCAATGGAGACCGCTACCGAGACATGATAGCTGATTTTTGTTGGCAAGCTATGATTCCAGCAAGATGGCGCTACGTGCCACACAAGCCACCAAACAATCGATCATCGTGTAATCGTTTGGTTTTGGTGATGGATAATTCTTGGCCGCCACGGAGATGCGATTTGACGCTTTTTGATTTTTTTTTGTGAGGGTTCATTAAAGATTGATGGTATGCGAACAATCCACAGACACATTCAGGCACTTACGAAACAAGCTATTCGTGAATCAGGTGCCGAAACCATCGAAAATGTATTAACAAATTAGCTTGACAGAATGGTCTTATGCCAAACCAGCCGAGATAGTCATTTGAATGAAATAATATTCCAAAATTAATCGGAATGTTAACTTTTTCAATAAAAACAAACAAATATTTTAAAGCCTTTTTAAAAAGAAACTTAGGTACAAATGGCACACCCTCATAGCGACTGATCTCTTCCCTTCTCTGATTGAGTTAAAAAATGTGATTTGTATTCAACAATAAAAAATATCTATATATGTCCTACTTGTACCAGAATGATTTTGCACTGTACTGTTTCCTTTCCCCCAATCACAAGATAATCCCAATTCCATTACACAAGCTTCCCAATGGTCGGACGTACGTCGTACGTGTCTTAACAACAATAGTCTGAATAAAGTTTTCACTCTCCCTTAAAGAAAAAAAAAAAAAATTACCGCAAATATTTACCCATCGTTAATAAAATTTCCTTGAGTGTGAAATAACTGAAGTACTCAAGGTCTTATAGCCAACTTCACCCAAGCCCCTATCCTTGATGGTTTTTTTTTTTTTTTTAGTAAAATCGTAAATATTTGATGGAAAAGTGCGAGCTGGACTGATAGAGCTTTATACAAAAGAGCACCCCATCAAGTCAAAGTCAATGTTGGCCTTTTTTTCCTTGTCGTCATTATTATTAGCTATATCCTTATCATGTCCTTTTTATATACTTAGCACCCTGATGGCACACACCCCACCCCCACCACCAAACGAACACCTTAACCCCTTTTCAATTTTCCAACTTAAAAGATGCTCCCAAGATGACAGCCTAGCCTTAGCGAGTTGTTGTCAATTTTTTTTCGATTATGACAAAAATGCAGATAAATAGTTGATGGGAATATGTGTAAAAAGGATATAAATGGAATGACGAAATATGGGTAGCCAGGAAGAGCTGTAAAGTAGATATGGTAGCGGTGGCGGTGGCATCAGCGCGGCGGCATAAAGGGACCGAAGAACCGAAGCGACAAGTTAACATTTTTGTTGTATGATATGACTTCGCTGAACCCTTAGATTGTACATTTAAAAGCGTCTGGTCGCCAAAGATAAGAAAACCAACACCAACACCAACCAACCTACAAAAGACTGTGTTCGTTTGATGAAGAATGGCAGCGGAGGAGGTCGGACACTGTAAGACGTTTTCGTTGTCGTCGTCGTCGTCCTTCTCGTCGTCCTCGTCATCCTTTTTCAACAACAAAACGAATAAAATCTTTTCGAAGAAAATATGAAAATATAATAATAATGTATACATACGTCCTAGAAGACAGTTATGTGGACAATGAACAACCAACCATTTGCGCCCCCAATATCCTACCCAACCAAACCCAAACCATTTTTCCTCAATTATGGGAGTTGGGGGGATGACTGCAAGTTGGCTGATATTTTAGATATCAAAGTGGAACACATAAAATTGTTTTCTGATTTTTCCTTCTCTATATGGTTAGAGTGCGGGAAAATAATAAGAAAAGTCCTTTTTCTTCCGTCATCAGAATGACATCCAGTGGGCGTCATCGTACGTCGTCGTGGATCTTGCTTGTTGTCCCTGCAAAATCAATTCTCATTTTTATGTCTCCACAAGAGTCAAATTGCAATATTTGGGTGGATACTGGATAATATAAAAATAATCCTTTGAAAAGGCGATTTCCAACGTCTCTGTGCCGTGGAATGCATTTCTTCATCAAAATAATATTTTCGAACGAGAGGGCTGTGCTGTGTGAGTTTGATGGGTGAAAGATTCCAAGCTCTATCGAAGATAACAGCGAATTTATACTCTTTTGAAGGATTAGAAGGATGGTTGTGTATACTGTATAGTCATCGTCGTCGTCATCGTAGTTCTATGGGAATGACAATAACTTTACCACATGATTAATTATGGTGCTGGTGTTTTTTTCGTCCTCTCACACTCCTGCGACAAACCAACACATCAGGAGTGCGTTTGAGAGATAACAACAGGCAAAAAGCCTTTAGCACAGGAAGGAACCATCAGGATGAGAGCGAGAGAAATTCATCTTTGGTGTTTCTTCTTTTTCTTCTCCGAAGGAAGAGTAGAATTAATGATGGTAAAACAGCAGTGCTACTCCCCCCCCCCCTTCCCTTCAGAATCGGTATAAGAAAAATAAGAACTCCTTGCTGTTCAAGAGATGATATCCTTTTCACCCCTTTTTTCTCTTAATGGCTAATGGATTTTATGGTGACCAACAGTTCCAGTATGTATTTGCCTGTGTATGGGTGGGTGTATGTGTGTGTTTGATTGTGTTACGGGGTGGAAAATCTTTTGTAGATTAAATTTTTATTGGCAATAATTTTAAAATGCTTCAGAGAATGTCATCGGTTGCTGTTTTTTTTTTTTAGTTTTGTAACACTGGCAAGAGTATCCCTACATATATCTCCATGTGAACGAAGTCAGAAATGGAAAAAGGATTGGAAATTTGGTTGAGCACGCGGCGGCGGCGACGGCAACGACAGCAGCAAGCGGTTTGGTGTGCGATAAAATAGGATTTTAGGTTTTATCATTCGACTAACACTCTGCATATATAAAGTTTGCCAGGTTTTATTTTTGAGTGGATTTTTTCATTGTGATATGGGGCTAGGCGATAAGGATTTGAAATGTGGCTTATAATATCTAGGTATAGGGATGTAGAGGGGGAGACATTAGAGGAGAATAGATGGAAAGGGCATTTTTTTTGGCAATTATTAAGGATCATAACATATTTATTATTTTCTTCTGTGAGTAAGGTTTTTCTTGTTTTTTTTTTTTTTTGATGAAACGTTGAAGATATTATGATCCCATTTGGTTGGGTGATGGTGATACATATTCTTGACCGGTAATCATATGTATTTTTTACAGCCTCACTTTGAAATGGGAAGTGTACAAAATATTGACAAAATATAAAGACACACAAATACATGTTGGTTTCTTTTTGAAACATTGTTGTTTTGACACTGACAGCAGTGACAGGTCTTATGCGCTAAAAAAAAATGACAGAAACTCAGTATAATATTTTCGCGGATCGGAATGGAGCGATTTAAGATTGAACGCTGGAAAATATTGCAAAGTTACTTCTAAAGTGGATTTTGTGTTGCCGAAACCGTGCGAATGTTGAGCAGATATTTCAGTCGAAATAAGGCCGTTTTCGAAAACGTCAAATCAACGTCAATTTGATCGTTAAATGATCGTCATTATTTGATGCAGATTTTGCTATCGTCAAATATGCAATCGTCCTGCTTGCACAAAATCTATTTGATCAAAGTCAGTCAATTTTCTTGCAAACACATTTGACGTTTGCGAACACGCTTCTTGTTGCTATATGCTGCGCGGGAAACTTTCACCAGACGCCAGTGTCAAACAAGCAAAAAAAAAATCAATAGTTGGACAGTTAAATATGCAGGTAAAACAAAAAAAAACTTGTGACTGTGATTTAATTTGGAGCAATATATTGTAAGAGAAAAGTTGTGAATTATCATTGATTTCACAATAAGTTTTTGCTGAAAGTTCAGAAAAATACAGTCAATATCAAAAAAAAAGCACTGCACAGAATATGACGTTTGTTTGTTTTCCCTGAATCTTTATATGTCTGTCTTTTTTTTTCTTGCGAACTGTCAAAATTAGAAAGAGAAAAGACAATGATAGTTTCTGGAAAAGCCTTATCACTGCAGAGTTGCGCTGCAAACGATTTTATCGCACATATGACTTAAGCAACATGCGTTATCGAAAATACTGCTTTTGCATGCAAATTTTGTTTTGTGTTATCAAACAGCTGTTGCATTTTTGACGACTAATACACCAACTGCAGCTGTTGTTCGCAAGTTTGTTTAGTCCATGTTTGGACTTTTTTGTGCGGTGTCATTAAAGATCAATAATTGAGAACAATTCACAGTCGTTTCCTGCACTTAAGAACAATATTTGTCAAGTTACTCGTGAAATACAGGTTCAGCCTTTATATTGGCCATATCTTAGCCAGCCAAGGCAGTCATTTGACGGCAACACCGGGCGACTTTAATTTTCTGGCCCCGCCCACTACGCAATTACCGAGCAACTTCCAGCAAATTACGAGCAATTTTTGAGAATTTTAAGTTTCTGTTTTCAGTACATTAAAATAATAAATTGATATCGAATTTTAGACAGGTCGAGAGTAACATTGATTCTCAAAAGTAGCTTGGAAGTTGCCTAGTGGGCGAGGGCAAGCAAGTTGCTCGGTGTTACTGGCAACACCCAACTACAAAAAGTTGCCAATTGGGTGTCAGTCAGGCCTTACAATCTAACTTTAGACAACCGTATAACATCAATACATTTTACATTGTTGTTATTAACAAATTTTCTTAATCAACCGTCCCCTTATTAAGAACTGTTTAGACATTGTCTTACTAGACTACCTTCTCAGACCAGATATTTAGTATCGCGTTAACTCTGAGTTAATTAATCCTGCAAATAAATAAAACCCGAGGGTACTCATGCAGAAGTTTTTCAGTCGAGGATTAACTTTAGCTATTAGTTGTCAAAAATCTATCGAAATGTAGATAACTGTGACTGTGACACTATGGAAGTCTCCAAAATCAATTTTCGCAATTCCATGAAATACAAGATATGTCAAAATCGGTCTTTGACAGATGTGGGTTGATTATGTTTTACCAATGGAAAACTCTATTGCCCCAACCATCAGTAACAGTTCAAATGAATAATTTTCAAGGTTTAGGCAATCTAACATAACGACTCGTGCCTTTTAGAGTTCAATTTAAAATTACTTAGGTATACCTACCTACACATTATACCATTTATCCTTAGCATAAGTGACACACATACAATGCACTCGATTACTAACCTTATTTGATGCAGTTAACGGGGGTCTCGAAATATTGATACCAATTGTCTGATGGTTTATTACCTTCACAGACCGCCTAAGCTGGGCCGAGGTGACTTCTCCGATACGTTCTGCACCTTTCAGCCACTTGAACTCCATCATCAATAAATATATAGGCACCAACATATAATATTTAACGTTTATACGCGAAACAATACCCCAACGACAAACAAATACAAGATTCCTGCCGCAGATTGCACCAAGTGATAACTATTGGCAGGTACCGCGCACTTCTTTGGGTCGTCGCGTCCGTCGTCGGTTCGCCTTCAGCTGAGCGAGGAAGGATGAGGAGCATTCGGTATAGTGTGGAGTGGAGTAGTTGTAGTGGTTGTGGTGCGCTGATTCTCTGTCAAGGAGTGGTGTTTTTGTGCCAACAACCATACACAACCACCACCAGGACGGCCCGGCAAATGATTGCTGCAACAATTAGATTGCTCCATCACACAATGTGTAGTGTATTGTACTGTGTCGAAAGGAATATTGTGTATACTTCGGCCACCACAATAAACCACCATCATCATACAATCTACCAAAACTTTAAAGAAAACAAAAAAACGTATCACAAAAAACGAATCATCAGAACAAAAAGACAAAACACCCCACCTACCCCAGGAAAAAAGGAGAGAAAGTGTGTGGTGGCGGGCATATCTCGTAAACCACGGCCACGACAGACCCGACCATTCCAACCACATTATATTATGTGTCCATGTGTGTATATCAGCTGGCGATCTGTGGCAATAAATATCTCACAAATAAGCAGAATGCAGAAGAGAATCGAAACAAAAACAAAGCAAAGAAAGACAAAAAAAAAAAAAACAGCAAAAGGGAAGAAGTCAAAACAAAAAGCGAGCTAAAACTAAATCACCAACGAAACGCACACAATTCGGATACGGATTGGAATCACAACGACAACGGCCGGCATGCATTGGCCAATATTCAACATCAACATACAACATAGAGCGGCTCGAAGGACGGAAGTGATGGCGGCGCAGTGCGGCGGGCAGTGTGAGATTCTGGAGCGAAAGCTGCACAGATATGAATATTGGATATGGCTACAGAAACAGATACGGAACAGCACCCAACTGAAGGCGTTCAGGAATCAATTGAAAATCGCTTTGCATTTTTAGTGGTACACTAAGCTTGGGTGATTTTTTTTTTCGTTTTCACATTTGCCGGCTGTTTTTTTAACTTTTCTCTTTCTTCTCGGTAAATTTCACCGAAATAAATTGTTGAGGATGAGGAGTGTCAGTGTCACCATTCTGTTTGCTATGTGCTGTTGCTTCCTTAAACCATTTGTCAGGAATTCGAACGGTAGATGGATATAATCGCTATAGGTGCTGTGTGATATATTATATATGCGACATCTTGTATACAGACTTGTATTCATACAAAGGTATATAATGTTATAATAGAGAAAAATAGGTAGATAGTTTCAGAGGCAGAGCAGTGCAAATGATTTAAGCTAAGTACCTACAGGCGAAAAGGAGATCTTACATTATTTTATTGTCAGATGTATGAGTAAAAAAATTGTCCCAAATGTCTTACAACCGTGTGAACTTACAATAATTTTGTGTGAGAGTGGCCGAGTTCAACGCACATCTGAATATTCAGAATTCTGAATTTTTGAAGCTCTTGATTGGCCAGCTGTCAGAAGTCATCTGAATTTTCAGAACTTTTTCTGACAGCTGGCCAATCAAGAGCTTCAAAAATTCAGAATTCTGAATATTCAGATATGCGTTGAACTCGGCCAGTATTGCCAGAAACGGTATTGTTAGCCATTGTCGGACAATGGCCGCGTTCGGGTGCCAATCCGATAGGCTATCCAAGATACCTTAGTATCCGATATGTTTTCGAACGACCAAAACCAGATAGGTTACATTTTCTGTCAAAAGACAAGGCAGCTAATTAAAGGGAAAACTATTGAGTTTTAACGCGACGATTTGATTTCTATTTTATTGCAAATCCCTTCTGAATCATCAATTAAGTATTCAGTACCATTTAATATCACACTGATGGTACACATTTTAACCCTTATTTGTTATTTTATTCTTTAAACGAACAAACTCAGACGCGACACCAAAGAGAAAAATAAGTAGTCGGCTGTAGGTATAATCAGCTGTGATCAGCTGTTCCCCAAATTTCCATCGGATAGTTTAGTATCGCGAAAATTTTAGGATAGCTTGGGATTTGTTTCTGACAACAGCTGATTGGTTTATCAGCTGAATTTTTCTATGCGATTACAACACCACAAACCTATCCGGATAGCTTTGGATAGTTGCCCGAACGCGGCCAATGAAATTGTCAGGTATGCGATATACTGAGATGTGACATTCGTCTAAACACACAATTTGTATTATTGAGGAACGATTTTTTGAGACATCTGAACATTTCTACATTGTCATATAAAATCGAAGTTGTTTTAAGTTTCTGTGTATTTTCATGTTTGTTTGTTATACCTACTGCGGGATGCCCCGTCACAATCATCAAAGCCATCATCTCTAAAAAAAGAAGTCGTACCGAATGAAAGTGGAGTGAAAATATTTTATTAATGATCCAGCAAATCGTGGTGTGGCGCAAATTGTGAAATGCTGGCTGCGTAGAATACAAACTGCCCAAGAAAGACTTGTGGCAAGAGGGTCCAGACGCAATTCAAATGTAAGGACAAATTGTCAAACCTGCGTACGACTTTCAATTATTCCATCTTCGAAAACTACAAAAAAAGTTGGGCCAAACTGCCTACAAAAGCGTCTCGATTTTGTTTTTATTTTATTGCCAACAAACGTTGTTCTTTTAATTTGTCTGACAATGTCTGTCAACGGATCGACCAATTTTTCGTAAACATATACATATGTATCTGCCAACCATGTGAACTGACTATTTCCAACCTGACAATGTTGTCAGAAATGTCATTGTCAGGCAATTGTCAGCTAACTATCCGACAATTGGAAACAAATCGGCCAACCGTGTGAACAAACAATTTTTCAGTTTAAGGTATTTGGTTATTGTCAGCCCATTGGCAACTATTGTCAGAGAATTGTCAGATATGACAATATTGTAAGATCTGACAATCGTCTGTACTTAGCTTTAGTGATACCTCCATCCACTTTGAATGGATACCATTTTAATGTGTTCGTAAGGTTTGCACGATTTGTAATTTCCTACTGAATTTTGTGAAAGTTTGGTTGAAATTACCTAGTTTTGAAATGTGAATTTGTATGGGAAATGAAATGGTTTTGAATCGAATTTGGAAATTTTCAGTGAAATTACCTCATTACCTAATGAAATTGATACTTGTGTTCCCTGTGGTCGTCATAAATATACAAATCAGAAACTGCTATTTGACGTTTGTATTGTTTTCATAGCCATATTAACTTCTCTCAGAATTTAAAAAAACAGTAAATTCGGAGGTAATTTTATTTCGTTTGCATGTACGACGATTGTGTTTGACAGTTTTCACACAAAAAAAAATCTTTCTATTCGTTCATAGTATAAATTCGAAGTTAGAATTACCTCTATCTCCGCAAAGTTAAGTGATCATTATAGATGCAAAAATAATAACAAATTAGCTAAACAAATTACCCCTATCTCATTGTGATCTTAATCTTTGTCGTACTTGAAAATATTTTCTCCATCATGTTATTTATATTTATCAAATAAAAACATCATCAGTGATGCCACTGTACGTATTAGGTACCTATACTTGGCGTTTTTTTTTTGCTTCTTCTTTTAATCAAATCAATCGAATAAAATATGAAAATTATAATCAATATCTATATGTGACAGCAGCACTTACCTCTTTCCACAGTCATATCTTCCGCAGTGTCTTGGCATTCACCTGTAATATGAGATGAAGAAAACGTTTTAGAAATGTGAAACTTAAAAAAAAAAAAAAACTAAATGATGAAGTTATAGATAAAACGTTAAAAAATATACCTCTGTCTATAAAATATATGCTTTTGTGTATATGGTAAAGAAACAACATTAAATGAAACAAAAAAAAAATTATTCATAAAAACAGTCTGGAAACACAAACCGCATCAACGAGATACATCAAATCTGATAAATATAAGTTTTTAATATTTTTTTTTTTGCATTTCCGGTGAACTTATACTTGATAATACTGGATATGATATTCAGTCGTTGCCAAGAGCGTAGTCAGGAAAAAATATATCGGGGGAATATGATGGTCAGATAATAAACCTGCTAAATTAAATATTAAGTATGCAGGTATATACACACCTTTATTAATAAACTCAAACCAAACATGAATTATCTTTAACCACTAAGATAAGCAAGAAATCTTATCAATAACAGACTTAGAGTTAATGGATGATCATTAGCTAATTCCGAAGTAGGCGGCTTAACGTGTAATTAAGTTAGAAATACCTTTTCAATTTTTACCAAAAAACTAGAGATAAGCAGGAAACAAACGCTAGTTACACGTACGCTATTGAAAACTTCGAATGAGAAAATGTGTGTAAAAAAGTTCACCTTCTTTGAGGAAGTGTATGCGGAGACTAAATAATAGTCTTTGGCGACAACAGAGTTCTTTTCGATTGAACAATTTTGTTCATGCATATTTGATATGCAACTCCGCATCCAGTCCGTATTTAAACGGAATGCAGAGTTGCATTAAAATCAAATCCGTATAAGTGTGTGCACATCGCTGTTTTTTCCTCCGCAGTTGAACGCACACCATTATATTTCTTCAAAGAGTTGGTAGATCTTGGCCGAGGGAAATAAGGCTGCGTGACACCCCGACTCCACAGGGAATACAGATGGCCAACATCACAACCACAATCCAATCAACAATCGGCAATTTTTGTCCGCTGGGCAAATTATATCATGTCGTTTCATACTGTAGCTAAACTCCACTAATGAAAGTCAGAGCACATAAAACATACAGAAATTCCTTTCACAACTATTTTCCTCAACATTTACCACCACATTCAGCTAGAACCAGAAAAAAAATCTCTCAAACGTCATACCTCACACACGTGAAACGTCAAATCTCATGCCATCAAAAGTAACTTTCGTCGACATGTTGGCAGCACGGACATGGATTTTTGTGCCTCCATATTGGATCGAAAAATGAAATAAGGCCTCTCATCATTTCACAATCGCGTTCTTATATCATTTCAAATTTCATTTTCAAAATACAAAATTTAAAAATTAAGTTTTAAATCAAATTTTTTGATAAAAGCAACACACATGAGTTCGGCGATTTTTGCGCCAGAACAAAAACACAATCAACCAAATATTCATACTAAGGCAGACCTTAAAAAAAAGGTACTTTTTACATTTTCCATCGATTTTCCAACTTTAAGACTGTAATCACCGATAAGCCACATGAAGATGAGAATGTTTCGTACGTTTCACCCTCCAAAACCCATTTGTTTACATTGTTGTATTTGTAATTTCTTCCCGCGTCGATGAATAGATGTGAATTGCAACAACAATTTAACCAGGTGTGTGAAGATCCCTATTGTCTATGTGCGAGGTTCTTATACACACATTCTCATTTATAATCTGATATCTGACAGTTCTAGCTTGTAGGCAAATTAAAATGGCTGCCGGGGATTGTCATCGTCATGTGCCTAATCTGTGACTGTAATTGGTTGACTGTCCAAACCTATTCTAAAGTGGGTACGTTCAATGAACAAGGTAGGTCAATCTAGTTTGAATTAATCTAATGAATTTTTCATTGACAGTATTCAAAAGTTCACAAAATTAGATGTGTTCCATAGACCATTGGGCCTTGCAAAGAAGTAAATTGCCAAAAGTAAAATCTAACCTCAAAATAAACTAGAAAAACGTCAACAACAATAATTTACTACGTAAAGTTTCTGTTTGCTGATGATGTCTTTTTTTTGCTAACTACATTACTGAACTAATTTGACCACAGAATACTGCTATGCTTGGCTGCAACCAGAAGTTCTTGGAAGTAGATAATGGAGCCCACAGGAACACACCTATTGACAGACCACAGGGATGTCACTGAATATAAAGGGTTTTCCAATAAGAGGTGTTATTTTGAATAGCCCGCTATTTCGGTAGCTGTCACTTTTGAAGCTGTCATTTTTTGACATTTGACAAGTAGAAACTACGCCATTAATAAAAATGGAACGATACACGCTTCAACAACGCATTGAAATTATTAAAATTCACTATAAAAATAGTGAAAATTTGGCAGAGACGGTTCGTAAAACTAAAACATTTTTGGGTCGTCGTGAAGCACCTTGTCGGACCGCAATACAGAAATTGGTGGACAAAATTCGAGCTGTTGGGACAAGTTAGTGATGTGAAGAATAAAACCCGTGCACGTCGCTCAAGAACAACTGAGAATATTGCTGTTGTAGCCCAAAGTGTTGAAGAAAACCCAGGTTTGTCCATTCCTCGTCGTTCTTTGGAATTAGGCATTCCACAAACGTCATTACACCGTATTTTGCATAAAGACTTGGGTCTTAAGGCTTATAAAGTTCAGTTAACACAAGCACTCAAGCCGGCTGTTCATCAACAACGTCGTGTCTTTGCTGATTGGGTCCTTGAAATGCATGGAAATGATCCAGAATTTCATCGAAAAATCATCTTGACTGATGAGGCCCATTTCCACCTCGTAGGCTACGTCAACAAGCAAAACTGTCGCATCTGGGGCTCGGAAAACCCAAGAGTTATTGTTGAAAAGCCTCTCCATCCTCAACGCGTGACTGTTTGGTGCGGTTTATGGTCCGGCGGGGTCAGTGGACCTTACTTTTTCGAAAATGAGGCTGGAGCAACAGTTACGGTCAATGGATTGCGCTATCGAGAGATGATTAATGATTTTTTATGGCCGGAATCGGGTGGTATTGATCTGGACAACGTTTACTTTCAACAAGACGGCGCTACGTGCCACACAAGCAATGAAACCATCGATATTTTACGGGAAAAGTTTCCGGACCGTGTTATCTCTCGAAGAGGTGATCACAATTGGCCACCGAGATCTTGTGATTTAACACCTTGCGAGAAAGATAAGGTCTACGCCAACAGCCCAGCGTCGATTCAAGACCTCAAAGATGGAATTCGTGAGGCTATCGAGGACATAGGGCAGCCACTTTGCGATTTGGTTATGGAAAATTTCATGAAAAGGATATGGTCTTGTAAGCGTGGTCGTGGCGGCCATTTGGCTGATGTTGTGTTCCATTATTAACGGCATACCTTCCTCTTTATAATGAAATAAACATCGGATCATTTATCTCAAAAAATGCCATTTTTCTTTGAATATCAAAATAACACCTCTTATTGGAAAACCCTTTATAAGGACATATTTAGACAATTGTTGGAATGGGTTTATAATTAAGGACATGTCTAACTATTTAGCCAATTGCTAGCTGGGTAACTGTCCAAGGGTGTTGTAAAGAACTGCTTCTTTTTATAAAAATTTTTTTGATTAATGCTCAGAAAAATAAGACAAATAAAAACTTCACATTATCTAATGATTTGTTTGCCAAATGTACTTTTTTCTAAATTACCGCTTTGTACGTTTGTCTTAAAATCTATTGCTCTTACGAAAAAAAAGTGTTTGAATTTTTTGTATGTAGAATCGTATAAGATACAATTTTTGCCCAAACATTTCTTCCAAAAAAAATCATAGTTTTCCAGCAATTTACAAAAAAAACTTCTTCAATCTACAAAACCAAAAACCCTAAGGCTGACCTGATAAAAATTTCAAAAAGTAGGTTAATAGGCATAGGAATGTGTTTTTTTCGTCACTAAAAATAATCTTAAACTCTATAAATTTTTTGCATAAACGTTATTGTGTTATCATAAACGGGAAGGCAAAACTAAACATGGCAAACTATTTTCATTTGGTTTTTATAAACAAAAAATATTTTATCGGCTTCTTGTTTCTACATACGTGACTATTCGTCTTGTTGTTAAACAGTTGGTCTAACATTTTATCTACATTTTTCACAGAAAACAAAATCAAATCTATTTATATATTAAATTAAAAAAAAAAACGTATGTTCAAAACGAAAATTAAATGGATTTCTATGAGAAAGATCAGGTAGTTTAATAACAACGCAGCAAATGCTAAGAGGCAATTGCTAAATCTGACGAATTTAAAAAAAAATATTAGTCGAATCACAGTATGCTTTTTCCGAAGACGACATCAGATGCTGTAGTTCACTTACAATAAGCTACATAGTGATAAAACTATAAGCAAATGCTTGAAACTTGACATTTTTATAGCTGTATCTAGTAAAAGCAATTGCTCGTGTTGATCAATACGATATTTTAAGTGATTACTATATGCATTCTATTAGACAATTCTGTTTATTATCTTATCTAAAAGGAACAAAATGTCGTTATAAGATTCTTGCCCCCCGAACCCCCTGGTCACTTTCTTTAACTACGTACTTGTGTACAACATGACTATAAATGTACGCGCATTGTGGGTTCTTATCTTTGAATATTTCACTGGTAGTGGTACGCGGTAATGTTGCTTTTAGCTTGGAGCGAAAACGTACATATATGAGAGTTGAACTTAGCCAAGCACGAACAAAGAATAAACCAACTCATAATACAGCAACAACAACAACAAAAAATAATAATAAAACAAAAATTCCATTTGGTTGTTTTAAAAAGATTAATTGATTCTTATCAATGCGCAGATACATTTATATATCTAGATACGCCGCGCCGCCACCGCGCCGCGCCGGCCGCGCTGCTGAGACTAAAAGATACAACAAACACAGAAACAAACATTAACTCATTTTTGTTTTTTTTGTTTATCATAAACTGAATCATCATGGCTCTGGTGTTTCTTTCTTTGAGTGCTCTTAATATCTTTTTTTTTTCTCAGATACACCGTTAATTTTTAAGTGAATATCGTTGGGGTAAAAGATAAAATTATAAATGCGATATACTCATTTATATACTATACATCACTGACAGGTTATGGGAGTTTATATAGCGGTGAAGGATGACAAATTAGGCATGAAGACCATATATTGAAATAAAGTATCTATACTCTGCCAGGCTAGGCGTTTCATAATATTGGAAATACAGTTTTGGCTTTAAACTAGCAGACAAGCTACTTTAAAAGATATTTTCTGTAAAGCAAACAGGTATGTGGAGCCAAAGATATCTGGATGGTAAATATTTAGTTGTTTTGTACAAACTTATTGGTATAAGCTCTTACTTACGCGCAAGTAAATGCTAGAAAGTCTTCAATAGTTGGCTAGCAAATTATTATAATTTTTTGACAGATATGTAAAGAGTTTTTCAGTTGACGCGGGTAGATTTTGACGGCCATGTTGTTTTTTTGACATCTGTCAAATCTGTTGTTTATTATTCGCTGACTGATGTCAAATCTTTTGGGGCAACGATACGTGCGTTGCGCCCATTTTACCGTTTTACATGGTTGTCCTTCCAAGTCGATTATCCAAATTGACCAAATTTGAGCCAACCGATGAAGTGAACAATCAGCCAACGCTCTTGCGTCAACGAAACCGAAAACATCTTCGCTGTCTGTGAGAGTTCGTAGTTCTTCGATGCCATCAGCATCAACGAATAGCGCTACCGATCGATGATAACCAAATTTTGCTGGCTCCGATTGGATAATAAAGATGTGAACGACACATGTGGTCCCAACAGAACGGCGCTACGTGCCACACAGCGAACGCCACAATGCTCCAATTCAACATCTACCCGACGGGGAACACATACAAACATATACAGTTTTTCGTTGGATTGCTTGCCAAAACTGATTAATACTTAAAGAAGCCATTTTGTTAAATGGCGACATATGGTAGTGTGTGGGATGTTGGCATTTACATATACGATTGAAATCAAACACGAGTTGAATAGTTCAGAAATTCAATCGAAAACGACATAACTCTTGACCCAAAAAAGGCATTTATATGAAGAAATCCGCCATGGTTCACAGCGCCACCAATTAAAAATTATGCTTTTATTTCCTAAATTTTTCCAGTAATGTCTCGAAAGAACTCATTAATTAAGCGGTCATTTTTTGGACTGTGTCTCAACTTTAAGGAAATTTTAAATAAAATTATAACTTAAATAGAATAGTATTTATCTATTTTCTATTTTAACTAAACACCCTGTTAAAAGATGCACTTTTATAACACGAATGTATGCGATAACCTCAGCTGCTGCAGCGTAACGATAGTCTATAATAATTTTAAGTATCGATAAAAATCGTTTCATTTAGAATTGTTTGCGGTCACTGTGTGTTATTATTTTATCATTATTCTTTTTTAGTTATTGTTTTTTTTTATATAGATCGTATTTAAAAATCGAAAACAAAATTTAATATTTTTCCGCCATTTGTGGAGATAGCGCGGCTGTCACGGTTACACCTCTGACAGACAGTGAGTAAAATAAATAGGTAAATAAATAGCCCCAGAGTTCGTGGATAACCAGTGGACCACAACTCTTAACTCCTGTGTGCGTGTTGTTATCTGGCAGGAATGTTTTCTGTTAAAGCTTTTTTCACACCAAACGGATTTTTTAGCAAAAACTTCACAAAAATCTTTACAAGTTACAGTTAATTTTTGGCGCATTCGGGCGGTACTCGGATATGCAATCTGGTATACAGTAGTAGGTATCCGATAAGTTTCTGAACGACCAAAACTGGATAGGTAAAATTTGCTGTCAAAAGTCAGAACAGCTAACAAAAGGGATGGGAGTTTTTTCCCTTATTTTTATATTTTATTCTTTAAACGAACAAAATCAGACGCGACGCCACGAAGCAAAATATATAGTCTTCTTCTGTAGTGTGTTATCAGTTGTGATCAGCTGTTCGTCAAATTTCCATCGGATCTTTAAGTTAGGATAGCTTGAGATTTGTTTTTGACAAAAGCTGTTTGGTTCATCAGCTGAACTTTTCTGTGGCATTACAACAACACAAACCAATCCAGATAGCTAAGGATAGTAACACGAATGTACCCACAAACACGGTTTTGTTTGACATTTCAATCGTTTTAACACCCAGCTGCAATCTGAAAGTTGAACACAAGAGACGCGACGACGCAGGAGTGCTACGTTCTGAGAAGTCGGAGTGTCAATTTTAAAACACAAATAAGCCAAACAATCTAGTTTAAGTGTGGTTAAAGTGAATACACGCGAGATTTTAATTATGTACAAAAAAAAGAAAAAAAAACATCAGATCGGACGAACTTCAAATTTGTTAACCTTTTTTTTGGTTTGAAAAAAAAAAACAAGATATCATACATTTCTGTAGCATTTAAAAGAAAGCGTTAATATATTAAAGTCGCGTGTTTCATTGTAGTTAGGATAACATTCCGATTTTTAAGTTGCGACATTCTGAAACTCTCTTTTAGTGTCGCATTAAAAATGTACGATTCTGATCAGCCTTACGACAATACTTTTATATTCCATATTCATTTCAATATTTTCTTTACATTTTTTATTGTTTGTTTCACATTTAATTTTATGAAAATGATTCGGCGGAGTAGAAAACAGATTAAAACAAATGCAGCAAAATAACAAACAAGCACAAAAGAGAATACGAGAATCGGATGGAAATTTGACGGACCGGATATTCCGATTCTTTCCATCTACCAATCGTTCCACCTTCTTTGCCTTCATTCTTCGCTCGTTCGTAAGGCATAATACTGAACGTAGAAATTATGACTATTTAAATTATTTCGTAGGGAACCGGCTCGCTTAGCAGTTAGAGCCCGTGTCACTACGTCTGCTGTGTTCATGCAGTGAACTTAATATCTCTTGACAGCATGCTGTCAGCTATTTTTATTTTAAGCTCTTTATGAAATCGGCAATTAGGCTTCTAAGTTCTTACTTGTTATTTGTTTACACCTTGGCTCAATATTTCTTTATTTCAATATTTTTTTTTATTTTTTTGTTTACAATTTCGTTTTTATTTTCATGCATTTGGTAACACTGTTCACATTTTAGCACCGTATTTTGAAGAACAAACTCAACGAAACAGTGTTTAGCTGTTTATAAATTGTTTATTTTTTTTAATTTCAAATTAATATTTGAGTTTGTTGTTTTCATTATTATTTTTACTTCGACTTTTTCCTGCTAGCTTCGCAAAATCACACACTGTGCTCTGTTTGTTTTGATTACTCAATGTAATTTCAGATTTTCCGTATTTAACTGGTTATGAAATTTAATTTGAGCTGTCAAAGGTATCTATCTTCTCACGTCGATTTGAGATGCTTTTGATGAATTAAATTATAAACGTCAGAACTACTTTGGATTAGTTATGTATGACGAATTCACTCGTTATTACACCGTTAATTGTTTTGAATAATTAAAATTTGAATAGCGCGCTTTAATTTAATTTTTGTATATAGATGTTTACCCCGCGCGCGGTCTAAACCAACTGAATCTGAGTTTTGAAGTTAAAGAAAAAACAACACAGAGACAGCAACGCATTGAATAACAAAAACGCTGCGCCGAACCCGAACCCGAACTCGAACTCCCGAATACGTTCCGAAACCTCTCTGTGCTGTGAGTCGAAAAGAAACGTTTATTTTGAATTTAATTTTTGATGGATATCTCGAAGCAAGTCGTAGATGCGGGACAAGGGCACACAAAAGATAGGGAAATGTGTGTAGGAAGGTTTCATTTCGTTCGTATAATATGAACTGAGCAGAGGCTGAACTGAGCTCGTACCGGACTTGGTTCTCGTTGGCTTGGCTGACTGATAAAAACTACCGATGCGATCCGATGGATGGATCATGGATGTGGAGTTGGGATTGGGACGGATGGTCGACGGATGGATTGTTGATGATGATTGTGATAACAGTTGCTGATTGTGTTAGTATGGCGATGATGGTGTAGTGTATAGTGGTGATGGTGGTGGTTTGGTGGATAAGTCTGGTATAGATGTGTGCATCTTTTGCACAGTCTTTCGTCTTTCGTTTTCATTTGAGAGATTTTAATGCGATTTCGTTCCTAGAATGGGGGTGCTTTCTCGGTCTGTGCCTGTGAGCTCCGTCTTTCTTTTTATTGCATTTACTGATAAGAAATCTCTGAGCCAAGGCTATGAGAGATATTGCATTTCAGCATGCAGGTGGTGGAGGTGTTTTGTCTGCAGTGGTGGATAACACCAGCCAGCCAGCAGTAGCAGGCATCAGATACACCAACAGAAAACAAAAATCGTAACTTTTTGCGCTACCTCGTTAATAATTAAAACTTTAAGATAGTTATCACTTCGACATAGTGTGGGACACAGTGTGTTGAATGGGTATAGGTAGAGCAGATTCTGATTTTTGTTTTTTTTTTTTTTTGTTGCATCTATCTTTTAATATCTGATTTTTTTGCTGTTGTATAGGTAGGTACATACATATGTGTAGTTTCTGTATTTTTTTTACTCTGTGATATTATATTTTTAATCTGTTTTTTTTTTTTTTTTTATTTTAATTTATGACAGTGGCTTTTTGTTATCAGTTGAGATCTGTTTTTTTTTCAGAGGAATTAAAATCAAGGCAAGGTCATGATTTTGAGGTGAGATAAATCTCGCTGAGAGAAGGTTGTGGTTCGTATAGAAGTTGGATAGGTACGTGATCGTGTTTTTATTATATACCTACCTATACATACTGGGGGTTTGAGAAGTTTGCTGAATTTGTTTCTTATTCATACTTATGCCTTCTTATATTCAGGTGTGTGGTTTTAAAGGCTTTCAAAACGTTACTTCTTGTGGGTTCTCCTTAATTTAAATCCAATTGATTTCTGACCAACTTTTGTTAGGGAAAGACCTTTTTCTTTTGAAAAGCCAAACAAAATTATTTTAAAATTCTAAACTTCAATACACTAAGTATTAAACCAAGTGTAAAAATGTTATAGTGCAATCATCGAATAAGTAAGCAGTGCAATAGAGGTCTTCCAAGATTTGTCTTTGTCTTTTCTCCTTCTAATTTGACATCTAAAAACAACATCAAAAAAAGTCTCTGGTTGGAAAATATTTACATGCTCTTGGCAGTGTTAAAAATCCGGTCATTTGATTATTTTTTGTGTTTGGAACTGAAAACTTAAATTTGTGATCGAATTACCTATTAATTAGTGTTAAAACATTTTAATGAATATTTTTTCAAGTGTTTGATACAAAAAAACTAATTTTATTACATATGTATTAATCACTATTAAACACCCGACTTTTTTGGCTCGGTTTCGTGCCTTCGGCATTTGGTTTTGTTTTCCAACCAGGGAGTGCTGTCAGATTGTTTTTTTTTTTTTTTTTTAATTTCACCCTGACACTTCTGACATTTGGTGTCAGAGATCCATCAAGGAACAAATCTTACAGTGACAGTGACAGTTGATAATGACAAGCAGTCATAAAATGATAGTCTAATGCCGAGTTCCTTTCAACAAAAGAATCGATTCTGTTCAGAATTTTTTCTAAACAAAATCGATTCTTTTCTGTCAAAACAAATCTTGCGTTTTTAGCAAGATTTCACACTGATTTGCACACACACTATAAAGACTTGACATTTCTAATACGTCAAATTGAAAGTCACGGAATTTTCGAAGACAAGTTGTTTATTTTTTGGTTGAAACTAATTCTACATAATTTAACATAATATTCAACAATATATTCAGTCAATATAGCTACATATAAAAGTAATAATTTATTGTGCGTTGTTCAATATCAAACAAAAATTTGACAACAAAATACCTTTCGCGAGTGAAAGTCGTGATTAAAACTTTCAGTGCAAAGTGAAAACTTTTCAATAACAATTTTCTTTAAAAATATAATATGTGCAAGTAGAAGTTCAAACAAATAAAATGCACCAACAAATTGCCCCCGTTATAGATAGATAGATAGATAAGCTGTGTTTTATTGGTAATTTATAGCTAGCGCAATAATCAAGTACCAATAAAACGCTTTGGCTGTGTTAATAAAACACTTTAGCAACTTTTGGCTGTGTTCGTAAATTTCAACTAATTTTACACAAATTTATGTTGGAAATTACGTGAAAAACTAACAAACAAACACAATAATAAATGGCTAATTCAAATGTCAGAATAAAATTATCAAATCTTAGGTAACGTATTACACAACATACAAAGTGTCAAAAATTAAAAATGGCTGTTCGACTGCCCCCAAAAATTGGACTTAATCTGTTTTTTTTTTTGACGTGAATCCAACTTTTTCTTTTCAGACACAAACAATTTTGAACATATTCGACTCATTGTGACGTTCAACATTAATTTAAATTAATAATTTAAAATTTGAATAAGAAAATATGTTTACAAACGAAAAGTTCGCTATTGTAGAATTTAAGTGCCAAAAATGAAGTACAGATAGAGTAAACAGATGTCACAAAATAAAACGTCAAAAAATCCACTAATTTAAAAAAAAAATAATGAACTGTTGCCTTTTCTGGCCATCTCTTTCTTACCATGAAGTGGGAGTGCGCAAAAGCGCAGAGACATCAACAAAAATTCGGAAGAGACGGTCCGATGTGAACACCGTCAATGCGAATACGGTCAATGAGAACACCGTCAGTAGAAACAACAAAAAATTGTGACATTTGACAAGTGAAAGGGCACTGGATCCGACATTTTCTTTCGTTGTGTTTCCACAGGTATGTATATGTATATTGTGACTTCGACTCACGCCCGAGGACAATGTTCATTAATTTAAAACTAACCCAAATGGAAACCATTCTTTTCCCGATATGGTATTGTAAAATGTAGGTTATTTCTAGCTTATATCCAAAAGGGGAGAGGGAGATGGAGATTGTAATGTAAATATGTGTGCTTTTTTTGTGGATGTGACTATACAATACATCCCCAAAGATCGGGATGAAATTATTTTTATTATACTCAGAACGGATTTATGAACCAACAAAAACTTATCGAAAACGTGGTTGCGAATTTCCGGTCATTTTTTGTTATTTTCGTTGTGACTCTTATTTTCTAAGAATAACAACAACTAATTCGTAGAAGTCACAGATTTCATTAAAAAGCTAAGCTGTTTAGAGATTAATAACTGATTAAATCAGAACAAAATAGAGAGGGCATGTAAAGTTCTGATTAGTTATCCGACGCACATACATTTTGGGAGGGCAGGGTCACAGATTACCCACATGAAGATGAGAATCTCCGGTACCCATTTTAATTTGCCTACAAGCTTGAACTGCCAGATTGAAGATAAAAAATGAGAATGTGTGTATAAAAACCTCACACAAAGACAGTAGGGATCTTCAGACACCTGGTTAAATTGTTGTTGCAATTCACATCTATCCATCGACACGGGGTGAAATTACAAAAACAAGTCCGTGTTGATTCTAATTTTCATACTAATTTGAGCCGCTAAACACTGTTTTGGGGATCTATATTTGACTACGTGCGCGGATCCAAAACGGACTTGTTTGCTTGAAAGGAAGGTCTGTTCGTTTACTATCCATTTTTCTTTTTTTACTCATATTTTTGCATACATGAACTTTGACAGAACTTTGATTAAACTTGGTAGAATATGAGCTTCATTCTTTCAATACATATACGCCTCTCACCCAATCTCTCAAAAAGATGAAACAACCGAAAAAGGAAACGTGTAATAACCCTCAATGGCAGTAAACGAACAAAGATAGTGTGGTTATGTTTTATCTGTTGTTCTGTTTGATTTCTTTATCTGTCAAAATAAGGTGTGTTCAATTATTATTCTGGTCCAGAACTCGCACTTTTTTCGGTCCTAGATCATTTGCACTATACTCGAATTCGGCCATTCTGTTTTTTCTCGTGGTTAGAATTCAGAGATATCGAAAATCAAATCAGCTGTTGTTGCTTCAAAAGTATATTGATGGTTGAGTCAAATTTATATGGTAAATATGAGATATTTTGTTGTTTATTTGGTTATTGATTTAACTAATGTATTTTTATAGGAAATGTCAAAATATACACAGATGGATAGCAATCAGATGTTAGATATACATATATAAAATAAAAATCAGAGGAACCCTGAGTTTTTTGACAGTTATTTGATATTTCCCAGGTCGCAGAATACGTCGAACACACCGAGACTGTTCGAGACTGCCGATCACATCTAAAAGACTAGGGAAATCAACAATGCAGTCCGTTCCTCGTCTATGGATGTATGCATTTTTCCCGATTGGACAGTAATGTGACTGCAAAAACAATATAATTGAGGATGTAAACATCTCGAAAACTATCAATTTTTTAGAATATATTCCTGGCCTACCATCATCTCTGGAACTAAACTATAAATACAGCATGTGTCAGTGTCACTATCGTTTGTTTTCTTTTATCTTTTATACTGATATTTTTAACTTAATTATACTCATTAATCAAGCTACTTCGCGAATTAGATAATTAACTTTAATTTTGTTTTATTGATAAGATTTTGCACTTAGTTCATAGTGACTAACGGTAATTGATAAATTTGATTTGAGTATTATAAGAGTATGGTGCGATCGTTTCTAAGGGATAGAAAAAATTAAACAAAAAAAATGACACTTATGCCAAAATCTCTAAAAAAATCCAAATGAAGATATTTGTAAAGGCCACTTTACACTATAAACGAAGTCATTTATAACTTCTAATATGACCTGTCAAAAAAATCGTATCAAATCGTCTGAAGCCACTCATTAAACTCATACGACTTCTCAAAAGAAAAAGCTTATGAATTTTTTTGACATTAGGATTGCAGCTTATTCCATTTGAGAAGTCATATTATATTATATTGTATTCATAGTTGGATGTGTTAAATTCAGAGTTGAAATGAAAGTGAGAATATAGAGTTATTTTGGAGAAAATTAAATCGAAAGTCGTATAGAGGTGTACGCATACAAAAGGAAAACGATATGATTTCACAAACAGAATGACAGCTTCTTTAGAAAACCATAAACACATAAAATATATCTAATGACAATAAGTCATATATGACTTCTAAAGGGTTTTCCAATAAGAGGTGTTATATTGATATTCAAAGAAAAATGGCATTTTTTGAGATAAATGATCGGATATTTATTTCAATATAAAGAAGAAGGTATGCCGTTAATAATGGAATACAACATCAGCCAAATGGCCGCCACGACCAAGCTTACAGGACCATATATCCTTTTCATGAAATTTTCCATAACCAAATCGCAAAGTGGCTGCCCTATGTCCTCAATAGCCTCACGAATTCCATCTTTGAGGTCTTGAATCGACGCTGGGCTGTTGGCGTAGACCATATCTTTCACGCGGTCCAAAAGGAAGAAGTCGCAAGGTGTTAAATCACAAGATCTCGGTGGCCAATTGTGATCACCTCTTCGAGAGATAACACGGTCCGGAAACTTTTCCCGTAAAAGATCGATGGTTTCATTGCTTGTGTGGCACGTAGCGCCGTCTTGTTGAAAGTAAACGTTGTCCAGATCAATACCATCCAATTCCGGCCATAAAAAATCATTAATCATCTCTCGATAGCGCAATCCATTGACCGTAACTGTTGCTCCAGCCTCATTTTCGAAAAAAGTAAGGTAAGGTCACTCTATCCTTCCCTATAGATATGATAGAGACAGCTATCGTGAAAGTGACAATCAAAAAATTGATAATCAAATCTTAGCCGATTCCACCCCTGGGTTTTCTTCAATACTTTGGGCTACAACAGCAATATTCTCAGTTGTTCTTGAGCGACGTGCACGGGTTTTATTCTTCACATCACTAACTTGTCCCAACAGCTAATTTGTCCACCAATTTCTGTATTGCGGTCCGACAAGGTGCTTCACGACGACCCAAAAATGTTTTAGTTTTACGAACCGTCTCTGCCAAATTTTCACCATTTTTATAGTGAATTTTAATAATTTCAATGCGTTGTTGAAGCGTGTATCGTTCCATTTTTATTAATAGCGTAGTTTCTACTTGTCAAATGTCAAAAAATGACAGCTTCAAAAGTGACAGCTACCGAAATAGCGGGCTATTCGAAATAACACCTCTTATTGGAAAACCCTTTATTATCGTGTAAAGTGGCCTTAACTGATCGTTCGTATTGAAAAAAGTGTTATAATCTTTTTTGTAAAAAATATCATGATCTACAAACTGAGTAGGTAAATATAAATAATTTTTCGACAAATTCCGGTAACACAATTTTTTTCCGTGCTTTAATTTAGCCCCGAAAATTGTCTGAGCCGGAGGGGATTATATGTTGTTGCAATTAAAATGGGAATTGCTTAGCCCCGATGTCGTTTTTCTCCACATATTTTCTCCAGACTGGCAAAAAAAAAATACGCTTGATGTCTTAAACTGCCATGTTATGCAAGTCCTCGGGAAAAAAAACTGGGCAAACTGATGGAAGAAATGTAACAATCCGCACCATATGATTTAGTTGGTTTCGTACAAACACATGTAAGTGCCCCAACAACAATTAAAGTTCTACCTTTACCTCAAAGCACATGATCCAAAGTTTATTTATATATATTTA
Organism: Leucozona laternaria; assembly: GCA_932273885.2. Lineage (NCBI taxonomy): Eukaryota > Metazoa > Arthropoda > Insecta > Diptera > Syrphidae > Leucozona > Leucozona laternaria. The sequence goes on along the minus strand of OW026368.1, from coordinate 85,282,703 downwards.
TTACTTAATCAAATCAACTATACTGATTAAATCAGGTTATGCTGATTTCAGTTATTAAATCAGCTTATATGCTGATTCGTTGATACAATCAAACCATTTTTGCATTTTTTGCTTATCAATTCTCAGAATAACAAAGGTATAGGATCTAAAGGTATAATAACCTAGATAAGTTGCTTAAAGCTTGATATCGCAAAATCTTGATTTATTCATTTTTTTCCCACAAAAGATTGTTCATCATAATTAAGATAATACGCAAAATTAATATAAAAAAAAGGCTTTTTTATTTGACCAAGTTTTTATTCTGTTTGCGCATTTACTTTTATTGAAATTCGGGTTTTAACCAAAAGTACAGATGATTTTAAGCCTTAATAACAGAAACTTAAGTAAGCTTAACTCAACTTTTCTGACAAGTTTTGATATATACTCAGATTTGCTGCATCTTTCAGGAATCGTTGGAAATTGTATTGAAACAAAATTCTATCGTACTGTAGCATAATCTCAAAGATAACGAACAAATGGGAGAAAAAAGTAGTAGAGCAACGAAATAAAAATATATTAAAAAAAATAAAAAAAATAGTGTGAGTTTCACGTTTAATATGTGTAAACATCAACCATAAACGTTTGTGCACTTTTTAGAATCCATATTTCGATCCGTGTGCGAAGTCGTCCATACGTTGTTGACTACGTGCACGGATCCAAAACGGACTAGTTTGCTTGAAGGGGATCTTCAAATTTTTGTCAATGGACGTACCCAATATCCTAATTTGCAGATTTTCGTAACGTAACTTGCTACATCGTAAAGTGTGAAATCGTAACGTCGCACAGAGGACGTTTTTTTTTTTCATTCTTCCGCCGGCATAGATGTTTACACATCAAAAATGATGAATGTCATGTTAGAAAATCAACATTCCCTGATCAAAAAGTGGTTGAAGTGGATAATTTGCCGTTAATTAGTCTATAATTAGTTGCGACAATTTCAATTTTGCCGTGTGATGTTTTCTATTTCTGTTTTTTGCTAAATTCATATTTTGTTATATGTACCTGCTATGTAGGACAAGTATTGGTTTAGTGTAAAAACAAATGTCCAGGTGGTAATCAAAACTAATACTACATCGGTCGCTCTGTGCGCATGTGCGTCCAATGTAGGCTAGAGCCTAAACGGGTAGACGGATTTGCTTCAAATGCGGTAAAGAGCATTTGTATATGTAATTCTCTAGAGGGGATTTTTTTGTTTTAACTCATCTAGAACGGGTAAAGCTGCCAAACATTAATTTCGAATGATTCGAATTTTCTCGAAAACAGCTGAAACGATTTAAATTAAACTCTTTACCTGAAATCACCAAAAGGAAAAGTAGCAACAATTTTTTTTAAACAAACAAAAAATCCTGTTTTTTAGGACTATTGATTGTTTTAATATCTTTTCGTTAAAGATATCATAACATCATGTCATGCGTCTTCAATGTGTAGCTACATTACAGTTGTTAACTAGAAGACCAAGTTCTAGCGATAGAGTCGTGCATATTTTTTTGTCAAATTCACTTAAATTTTTAGCAAAATAAAAATTAAAAGAAAACATAGAAAACATGGCACGATAAAATTGAAACTGTCACAACTAGTAAATTTTTCACTCATTAAAAATATTACCATGTTTGATACTTTTAGAATTAATTTTTATGATTAAAAACAAGCATTTAAATGTTGTAGTTTAGTTTCGATTTTTTTTTTTTCAATTTTATTTCGAAACCAATGAAAAGCTTAAATTTGAATGTACTGTATATTATTCCTGGAAATCGATTAATAATCGTATTTAAATTTGTTTTGAACAAAGAAACCAAAAATAGAAAAGTTTGTTGTTTTATATTAGATACAATCTCATATCTTAAGAAACAATCTTAATAAATAGATGTACATAAATACTGAATGCGTCAATATTTAAATATTATATATTAATAATATCCAAAAAAAAAAAACAACTTAGTTCTCGTACAAAAATAAATTCAACTTTAATGAAACCATGGGATTTTACAGATACATTATTTGTTTGATATGAGTAGGTATAGTAGTATAAAATTAGTTATGTTTATTGGTTATTGATAACCTTTTAGATATAGGTACTCTTATTATCTATGATTTTGATAGATACTCCGAGTATTGTAGTACAAAATAATTAGTTTTATTATGAATAAGTTATATCCCACTTAAGGCCCCGACCCATACATCCGTGCAATGCGTTACGGCAACGGATCCGGTGACGTGGACAGATGGGACGTACAAGGGTGACCCAATGAATAGATACGTTGTTTAGGGGGTTTGAAATTAATTTAATAAACACAAAATGTCTTTACCTACTTTTATATTTTGTTTGCTAACAAAAATTTAAAACCGCAGAAAAAAAAATAACAAAAGTACAAATTATCATTGACAAGAGAAAAGTTAAAAGTTCATTTTTTGTGTTGCGTCCGTCACATGCATTGCCTCTGGGTTGCTTTTCAAAAGAACGTTTGTATATTTAATCGAACTGTCGGTTGTATACGTCGACGCAAAACATGCAACATGTGGCTTGGCCCTTTAGATCTCAATAGTATGCAATTTAAAATTCACTTTCGGATACACTTTTACTTCTTACTTTACGCTATCACATTCTAATTAACATCCGTTTATATAGAGAATTAAATGGTTCTAGTCTCAACTAGTACCCACTAAAATATTCGAGCATCTCTTTCTAGCAGTTTCCATTCCAGTGGCTGACAGATGGCACACTGGAATTGATATTCAGCTGAATCACAAGATGGCGCTGTAAACGGTTGAAGGTTTGGTGTTTAGCTTTTTAGAAAGATGGCGCTGTAAACAGTCAGAAGATTTTCCTTTGTTTGGGTAATTATTAAATCGTTACAATACTCTCGGTCTAAAATTAAAAAAAAATTTACCATTCAGTACATTCGAAATTTTATGTCTGGATACATTGAACTACAAAGCTAAGAGTCTGATGCTGATTGAATGAATCAGTTGTAACAGCTTCCAGTATTCTGCTAACAGCCGAAATTCTTCTCACGATACGTATATTTCCAAATACTCCTTCACTAGAAAGTCGTCCTCGTTTAGGATAAAGTTCATGACATCTTCATCGCTCACTAGTTGAACTTCCATTGCACACCCCATAAACGTAAATACCTAATATCTGGGTCAAAAATTGACAATCATTTGACGATCAAATTGACGTTTATTTGACGTTTTCGAACACCTTTTTCGAACCTTTCAAATAGCGTTTTTATAAGGAACTGTAACGTTGGTGATCTATTTATTTTTGATGTGTAAACATCTATGCTGGCGGAAGAGTGAAAAAAAAAACGTGAACGTTCGGGTGCAACGTTACGTCGTGCAACGTTACGGTGTGCAACGTTAAGATCTGCATACTAGGATGGGTGCGTTCAGTGAAAAAAATCTTAAGATCCCCTTCAAGCAAAAACAAGTCCGTTTTGGATCCGCGCACGCTGATGTTTACACATATTAATCGTGAGTCCCGGCACTCACACATTTTTTTGTTTTTTGCTAATCTTTAAGATCATTTTTGTTTACCAAACCTAACTCTTTCTGAAAACTTTTTAAGAAGGAGGGTTTCGATCATGTATTCAAGTAAACGTGAATGCTTTAAAACTTTTTAATAGCTATGCAAAAAAGCCTTTTTTACCTGTGTGGAGGTTTTGCCAAGTATCATAAGATCTATGGGTTTTTGCGCAAAACTGTTGTTGATTGAATGATTTTTGTTGCATTCATAAGAAAAAAAAAATAGTAAAACGATATGTTTATTACGACTTTTTTAGAGAAAAGTGACCTGAAAGTTAAAAATTGGAACAAGCAAGATCAATGAAACCTTTATAGAAATTGGATATCTAAAGACTAGAACAAGATTTTAACTATTTTAAACGAAGTTTCTACCATAAGTACTTAAAAACAAAGCAATTATAGCGTTTACATAATACCTATGTGTCAGGGTACACCAGAGTAAGGCTTTTTTAACCTCGATAAATATGATGTCAACATTTGAGATTGACCAATACTGTCGGACGATTTTTTCTTAAAGAATAAAGCGAAGATTCATTTCCCAAATTATCCCTGAAGACACCTTGTATATAAATATGGTCATATAGAACTTTTGATTAACTTATATAGACAATTCTGGTCAGTCAGAATAATGAATACCTAAAGTGTGTATAGGTATGACCTGCCAAATATCCTTCAATTTCTGCATTGCTATGTACCGTTGATTACTATTTTGACGTATAGATGGAGTTCCATCAATGACGTTCAAAAACTGTAATCATAGATGCCCACCATTTTCCAAATCAATTTAGGTGCCTACACTCTCTCTCTCTCTAAACATCTGGAATGTTTCTATAGTCACGTCAAGCAAAATAATAATTTATTCCTCATATTTATAAAAAATAAACAGGAAAGCACACAAAAATTATTACATCAATTTCAAAACTGTCATTCATCTCGCAGCTATGTGTGTATTTCCATAAGTATTTCCAATAAATAAAACATGGAATCAAATTTTTCCTTCCTTCTCCAATTCTTTTCAATGCTCCTTGAAAGATCGAATTTGGTCTATTGATGACAGCCAGATTCCCTTGGAAAATTTCTTTCCCATATAGGTACCTACCAACAAACCCAGGGGGAAATTTTCGACCATCATTTAAAGGGTTTTCCAATAAGAGGTGTTATATTGATATTCAAAGAAAAATGGCATTTTTTGAGATAAATGATCCGATGTTTATTTCATTATAAAGAGGAAAGTATGCCGTTAATAATGGAACACAACATCAGCCAAATGGCCGCCACGACCACGCTTCAGGACCATATCCTTTTCATGAAATTTTCCATAACCAAATCGCAAAGTGGATGCCCTATGTCCTCGATAGCCTCACGAATTCCATCTTTGAGGTCTTGAATCGACGCTGGGCTGTTGGCGTAGACCTTATCTTTCACGTGGCCCCAAAGGAAGAAGTCGCAAGGTGTTAAATCACAAGATCTCGGTGGCCAATTGTGATCACCTCTTCGAGAGATAACACGGTCCGGAAACTTTTCCCGTAAAAGATCGATGGTTTCATTGCTTGTGTGGCACGTAGCGCCGTCTTGTTGAAAGTAAACGTTGTCCAGATCAATACCATCCAATTCCGACCATAAAAAATCATTAATAATCTCTCGATAGCGCAATCCATTGACCGTAACTGTTGCTCCAGCCTCATTTTCGAAAAAAGTAAGGTCCAATGACCCCGCCGGACCATAAACCGCACCAAACAGTCACGCATTGAGGATGGAGAGGCTTTTCAACAATAACTCTTGGGTTTTCCGAGCCCCAGATGCGACAGTTTTGCTTGTTGACGTAGCCCTCGAGGTGGAAATGGGCCTCATCAGTCAAGATGATTTTTCGATGAAATTGCGGATCATTTTCATGCATTTCAAGGACCCAATCAGCAAAGACACGACGTTGTTGATGATCAGCCGGCTTGAGTTCTTGTGTTAACTGAACTTTATAAGCCTTAAGCCCCAAGTCTTTATGCAAAATACGGTGTAATGACGTTTGTGGAATGCCTAATTCCAAAGAACGACGAGGAATGGACAAACCTGGGTTTTCTTCAACACTTTGGGCTACAACAGCAATATTCTCAGTTGTTCTTGAGCGACGTGCACGGGTTTTATTCTTCACATCACTAACTTGTCCCAACAGCTCGAATTTGTCCACCAATTTCTGTATTGCGGTCCGACAAGGTGCTTCACGACGACCCAAAAATGTTTTAGTTTTACGAACCGTCTCTGCCAAATTTTCACCATTTTTATAGTGAATTTTAATAATTTCAATGCGTTGTTGAAGCGTGTATCGTTCCATTTTTATTAATGGCGTAGTTTCTACTTGTCAAATGTCAAAAAATGACAGCTTCAAAAGTGACAGCTACCGAAATAGCGGGCTATTCAAAATAACACCTCTTATTGGAAAACCCTTTACATGTCCAAATTTTGAATGAGAGACACATTCTCAGGGAAGTTTTGTTTGCTATAGCCGCCCCATTATAATAATTTTGTTTCCGACACTTTCTTTCAACCGAATAAATTTCCCACAAATGTCGTTGTTTTTTTTTTTAAGTTTTATCGCGAATTTACTCCAGGCCAATTTGAGCAATTCAAAAAATTCACTAAACAGAGTAACTAACGACAACCAAGAGTACATTATCAGAAGGTTACAAAAAAAAAACATCCAAACTACAAAGAAAGTCCACCTAATTCTAAACGAAAATAAATATGGTTTGGTCTTATTTATAGGTACCTATACCCTTTGAAACTAAAACAGCTGTTCGTTGCCCCTGTATCTTTTACTTCGTATACCTATTTCAAAAACTCTAATCTAATAGGTATCTCGTTTCTAAAATAAAAATAAAAGTTGTTATCGTATGCCTAGATAAGAGTGAAAAAAGTTAAAATACTTACCCATAATTGATTATCGCTATCGTATATAGAAACAGGATAAAATTAAACAATATTCAGAACTTATTCACACTTAAATAAATGTCATTGAGACATTGGCCAAGCAAAAAACAGATTTCTTAACAAATTATTAGAAAGATATAGGGATTTTTTTTAAATTCAACAGACAAAAATTTACACTTATAATACACGATTTTTGACAGAAGGTTAATCCTCTTTATTCTTCACTTCAAAGGATATAGGTAGGTATATGAAGTTTAAAAGAAGTATAAACAAAAAAACAAGTAGAATTCCTCAAGGACCTCTAATAAAGAATCATATACATATATGGACAACAAACTAGGTTCAATATTGACCTACAATTCAATCGCGACAGGTTTTTTTGTTTATTTTTTTTTTTAATTTCAATTCCCGACTCATACGTCACACAGTAGTGCACAAATGTATGCGCACGCTATCCGCTCTGCACGCCAACTGGTAAAATTTTTACCTCTACGACATCGCAATGTCTATAAGGCATGAACCGAGCTGAGCAATGAGCATACTGGTATGACGACGAAGGTGACGATGACGATGAGACGACAAACGACCATTTAAGTGTGTGCACATGGTGAATTTTTTTGTTTTGCTCAATACACTTGCAGATAGTAGATACTATACATTATACAATATTATAGTAGATGTTTTAGTTTGATATATATCAGGCAAAGCAATATGCTCGCAGCTCCGGTACCCATATGGTATAGTTGGTGTGACCATAGTGACAAACTTCAAATAAATAAAATCACACTAAATTTCGTGGTGAAATGAAAATAGTTTGAGTGAATTTTCACACAATTCATTCCACGACTTGTAGTTGGACATAAAATAAATTTACTGACAGAAACTGTTATAGCTGAGGCAGAACGAAAAAAATATTTTCAACGCAGGGTTATTCCAAAAAAAAAGTCACTTTCGTTGTAAATTATTATTAAAAATTATTGACATTGAGACTTGCCAGGCGACATTACATAAGTACCCTAAGCGGAGCAAACCTGCGAGATGGCCACCCCAAAAAAGGGAGTTAAAATCCTTAGAAGCCACGCAGCGGTCCATCCAAGTACGGTTGCTCAAGAAAACTGTTGGCAGGCACCTGCCTGGCTTTCGACCCCAACCCATTCTTTTATCTTAAATTCTGTGTTTCAAAATTGTTTAAATATTAAATTCATTATTCCAAAATTCTAAAAATGTTTATAAATCTGTATTTCTAATTTCTGTAAATCTCAAACTCTGAATGAAAAAAATTCAGTTTTTGATGTGTAAACATCTATGCTGGCGGTAGAGTAAAAAAAAACGTTAACGTTCGTGTGCACGTTACGTTATGAAATATGATGTGCCCCGACCAAAACAAATTGATTTTAACGCGACCGACAATTAGATTATACTTTATCGCGACTACTCATTTATATTGTTTTTGCCAACGACGAAAGCAAATTGTTTTTAGCGCGACCGACGATTTTATCATTTTAACACTTATATTTTTATATTTTTTTCTTTAATTTTTAATTATTCCCAGAACAAAATGGACGCGACACTAGTAATTAAAAAGAAAACAAAATCAAAACAAAAATAATAATAGTCAGCTGTAGGGAATGACAATTGACTGTAGGTATGGTAGATCAATGGCTGTAGGTATGGTAGTATATTGGGTGCGTTTAGTGATACAAATCTGAACTTAAATTCTACGTTTACATTATACTGCTTTTAAACGATGCAATTCCTTCTTGCAATTTGTAGGCTGGGATATACAAAATAGCTGAGGTTGAACAAATTGCAGAGTTATCGGCTACCTTTGTAGTTGCACAAAGTTAACATTCATTAAAAATCACAGCGTCCAATTCCATAGGCGATTGATGGTGTCAATCGATTGAAACTGCGATTTTTAGTGATTTCCACTGACAACAACTGCAACTTAATATTCTAAAAACTCAAGATATATAATTCGCCGGCTATCTCATAGTGACATTCATTTGAGGTTCGTTCAGTATAAAATTAAGACTGAACTTTTTGTTAGTTTTACTCGATGGAAAGATGGAGTTCCATAAGGGTTGCAAGTTCGTTGACAGTTCTAACTGGATATTTTAATTCGGCTCCTGTCAGTCCAACCATTAAGTTCATTTGGAATTTGATTTGGGTACGGTGTCATTTAATTGAAACCACGATCTTAGTGCTCTCCGCTGACAGTTGTTGTTTGTCGATGCTCAGAGAGTGATTACCATTAACAATAACCATGTGTAATGTGAAGTCATCTTAAAGTTGAGAGTGAACTACGAAGCAGGACCTTTCAGTACCGAACCTTCACCGTTCGTTGGACACTTCACCACCAGCCTTTTAGTACTTGGAAATTTTGTTACAGCGGTTCCCCCACTGGGTATTTCGGTGCCGTTCTTTAAACACTAAGCTTTTTAAGCACTGCCTACAGATAGGTAATGTAGTGTTAATTATTCAATAAATGTTTCTTTTGATAACTTTCAGTAACAAAAATCAGGCACTTGGAAAAACGTCGGTTTTTACACATATTTAACCATGAGTCCCGGCACTCACATATTTTTTTGTTTTAATTCTGTAAATTCACTAATACAAAAATTGTCCATTAGAATAGAATACACTATTTAAATTTTAAATATTTCTGGATTTGCAGAATTTTGCGAAAACAGAAAACCATCCCGTTCCATGAAAAAAAAAGTCACGGTCACACTAATGCCATAGTCAGAAGTCGTATATTCACATACGCGCAATCAGAATAGAACACAAACACACACACACACTCACTAACAGTCAGAAACAAACAAAAAAATATAAGTGATGGAAAAGATACCGTCAGTCGACGAGAGATACAAACATGACGGTGGAAAGATAGCGCACAGGGTAGTGCGGTGAACGAAATGAGAAAACAGAAAACGAAAACGAACAAAAATTCTTATCAGCATCAAGGATCTAATCAACATAAACAATCTCGGTGCTTTGTTAGTACGCTGCCAGCTCTAGCATTTCGGTTATCGCGTTCGAAATCATTATAATGCTGAAGCCGCAGTTGCTGCCAACTTCCCCCGCGCGCCATGCCACCCCGCATAACCACCCTATACCAATTCTGTCATTCGTTTCAATCCACAACGAAGCTCTAGAGTACAACTCGTCTATTCTATATGACTCCACTATATACCTATATACCCAAAATCAACAGACAGACAGACGGACGGACGGACGTTTCTGTCGTGTGTTCCACGATTTGTCGATTGTAGTGTAGTTTTGCCTGTTTTGGATTTTTTTGTGATGGAACACTGTTTATTTTTTTTTGTTTATTTCGTTGATTTTATTATGAGGATTTTTATCGCACACACTACACCACACCGTGTGGCGGTGGCGGTAGCGGCAGCGACATGGGGGCAGAAATGACTTCATGCTTACTCGTTCATCGGTTATGGTGCTGCTGATTCATAAATTCCTTCGGTTAACATTTCCATTCGGAGACGAGATGGGAATTTGACTTATTTTTATTTTTATTTTTTAAATTTATATTTAAGTTACCATTTATGATGAAAAACCGTTTTCGAGGACGAAAAGGAGTCCATTTAAACTTGCGTCCATATCGGTATGTCAGCGAAAATGTTAAACACTTTGCAGCTCCATTCTGATTTTATATCATTTGTGAACCATGGATTAAAACAGGGATGTGCGCTCGGCCCAGGAATGTTCTGCATCTAAAGGGTGTTTTTTTTAGAGGTATTGAACTTTGAAATGGAATAAAATAAAGATTATTTTTTTTAAATTGACATGAAATTTACTTTATTCGAAAGATAATCTTTTGGCATTTTAATTTAAATATGATTTCTGGCATATGACCGCTACGGCTGGCTCGGACGTAGTCTAATCTGGAGGTCCAATTTTCGATGACTTTTTCCAACATGGCAATAACGCAGCGACTTCACATATCCCCACAGAAAATAGTCAAGCGGCGTTAAATCGCACGATATTGGATGCCAATTCACGGGTCCGTAACGTAAGACTATGCGGTTACCAAACGTTTCCTTCAATAAATCAATTGTGGCACGAGCTGTGTGACATGTTGCGCCGTCTTGTTGAAACCACAGCTCCTGCACATCATGGTTGTTCAATTGATGAACGAAAAAGTCAGTAATCATGGCTCTATACCTGTCGTCATTGACTGTAACGTTCTGGCCAGCATCGTGTTTAAAGAAGTACGGAAGAAATTATTACACCAAATCATAAATCACACCAAACAGTCAATTTTTGTGGATGTAACGGTGTCTCAACATACACTTGAGGACTATCATCGCTCCAAATACGGCAGTTTTCTTTATTGACGTATCCATTCAACGAAAAGTGAGCTTCATTCGTAAACAAAATTCGCTTATGAAAAATGGGATCAACGGCAATCGTGTTTTGGGCCCATTTAGTCATAATTTGGAAGCGTTGTTCAGGCGTCAGTCTATTCATGTTGAAATTCCAAACCAAACACCAAACTTAAAACAAATCACTTGACAGCTGACAAAATGGCCGCCAGTTAAAATAGTGTTGCCAACTAAAAGTTCTGTATCTCTAAAAAAAAACACCCTTTAACTGGTACATGGATCAAAGCAATAATTCTGTATGCCCCATATCATTGGTGCTTTTAGAAGACAGTCCAAAGCTGCTTGATTCCTCATAATTAAACATAAATATTTAAGTTCAATATAAGAGCTCATGTGACAATTATTTAAAACTGAGGAAAAAGTAGAGCATAAGCTTTGTAAGTTGAACATAAATATTTAAGTTTCGTTTCAGCAAACGGCTGTAACTGGGTTAAATGGAGATTAATTCTTAATTCAAAGAGTGCAATCTTTTATGAATGCAATCTTTAATGACATCATTGACATCAAAGAGAATGCAATCATTTTTCGCTCATTCATTTACAGCTGTCGATTTAACGCAATCTTTTTCGTTTGGGAATTCATGCATTTTTGTCTATTCTTTTGAATTCTTTTCAATATAGTCATTTGGCTTGGAGATGTTGTCATTTCACTGGGGCAACAAACCATCCACTTTGCGATATTTCCCAAAGCTGTCCAAGCATCAATTGGCCCAATTCCTACCGCGGAAATGTAATATCTACCGAGTTTCTGTCAGTTTTTGTTGAGCACGGACCTGTCAGTGTCAAAACAACATATGATTCAAAAAGACACCAACAGATGGCCTACCCGATATAAAAGTCTTAAGAAGATATTAATAGTTTCAGCCAGATTCATATTATTCTAAAATAAGAATTAAATGATAAGCAAAAGCAACAAAAATATTAAACAGCTTCGTCATGGTCACATTATGTGCCAAGTAAATACATGCAGTTTTCAAATTTTAAAGAAAATCCCATCTGATATAATTGTTTTTATCAGAATAAAATCATTTCAAATGACACACATTTTTTCATGAATAAAACAGAAAACAGATTACCAGAAAAAATTACGTGTTCAAGTTGTTGTCACCTACGTTTTGCCACCGTTATAAAATAAAACAGTAACTCATCATATTATAATCACTGAGAAACCGCAAACTATCGATCGATTTTTATCTAATATTTTTGTTTGGTTTATTCCATCGAACATAAAAGCAAATTCACCCTATTCCGGTTGGCGGCGGCGCGGCGGCCCGGGCGCGGGTGGTTGAAAATAACATTTTAATTGATTGTCTGATAAGAAATTTTGCTGTTCATTTGTGTTCCCTCTCACTCTCTTTCACCATTTCCTTCTCAACAAAAAAAAAATAAATAAAATAAGCACATTACCCTAGCTCGTATCGAATATTGTTATCAATCCATCTTAATTAATCACAGCTAGATCAAAAGAAATCAATAACTTCTAGCAATAAATATCTACCGAAAAAAAAATTTACAAAAAATACACATACACATTTGGGGAAACAATCACTCACTCTCTGAAATACGAGACTGTGCTAAAATATTTGGCAAGAAAATTAGACTTTCACTTCAAAAAAAAATTTCCAACAAAGCTGAATTTTGATGGAAAGCTTTATTTGAATGTCTAAAGCATTTCTTGAAAATTACGCCTAATTATGAGTAAAATTTAGTTTTGCTTGAATTGCTCGAAAACTATCAGTTTTTTGGAAGAAAATTTCAAGGCGAAAAATGTAGCAAAGCAGAAAAATATCATAACACTTTTCTTCATAAAGCAATAGATTTCAATACAAACGTGGTTAAAGGCCCCCGAGAACTTTGCGTCAAAGGTGATGGGTGGGAAATATTACATTAAAATATAAAAATCTGCTAGTTGTTGAGCAGGTTTTTCTCATAATATAGAGCTCCTCAATTATTTATTTTATTTCTTGAATTTGCTTTCTTCAATATTTTACATAAAAAACTGAGTAAAATCAAATTTAAATAAAATACATTCAAATTTAGTATTTTATTTATTTAAAAATAGAATTTAATAAACACAAAAAAAACTAAATACAAAATATAATTCAAACCAGTTTTTCTGCACAGCACTGTTTGTATTGTGTGTGCGGATGTAAGATTTTATTTTGCTCCGTTTTTATCTTCACGTAGCATTCAACCGATTGACTGTCCAGATAATTTTCGCGCTTGTATGTATTCCAAGTTCGAATAATAAACCTAAAGCCAAAGATAGATTTTTGCCTTATATTGGAGGAGTTTAAGCCAGGCTGAGACTGGGATGGGAATGGAAATGGGAACTCCTCGCATGTTATCGGGGAGTGAATCTTTACGATGATGGCAAGTCTCCTCTTTATCCACCAAAGAGAAGAAGTTTTTAATGGATCTCGCGATGACGACGACGGTGGCGCTGGTGGTGGCTGGCATTGGCAACGCGAGACGCGACTATTTGAATTCTGATGGTGGGAGCTAGCGATAAGCTCCCTTTCAAAAGGACAATAACCAAGCCAATTCTTCCCCAGTTCCCAAAACCACCACCACTATACCATACGACAACTAATAAATGAGCTAGATAACGGTGATATAGTTTGGAATGGAATTTTAATAAATCATCATTATAACGATATTTGAAATCGAATCGACCGACACTCTGACGACGCTACGCTGTGTGTCAAGCTGACCAGACCAGACCATGGATGGCCAGCGATAAAGTGTGACACGACGCGTCCAAGTGTACACACTCGTTGTTTGGTGTAGGTATATACGAGTCGAAGGTAGCTACATACGTTTTAAATGTGCGGGTTCCCGCGTTTTGGGAACGACTGCTCCAACAATCAATGATATAGTTGACTTTGTGACAGAGCTCGCTTTGATGGAGCACATCGGTGCAAGAGGAAGGAAACGAGCGAGAAACCCTTTGATGTCGGCTCCGACTCCCGCTTTGCCAGAACTGTCTGAGGGTGCCGAACAGACTGTCCGATAACGGCGAAACGAGAGTTTTCAAATTGATGGATAAGCAAACGACGCGACGATGGCAACTCTCTGGGTTTTCAATGTGATGCGTTTGATTTGTATTCGATTTCTAATTAATTACATAGTCGGGTGTTTTTTAATTTAATTTTTGCTCTGATTTTGAATGTGGATTCCTTCGGATGCATGGAAATATGCATAGTTCGCCTGTTTTGTAAATGCAATATCAAAGGAATTAGACTGAGTGACAAAGTTTAGTTTGTCAATACTACGATACGAAATAAGAATGTTGTATATCTGTCATCCCAAGAGGGATATATACCTAATGAAAAAAAAGTGTGTCCAGAATATTGAATATCAAAAAGGGAAAGCAATTTTGTGATTTGACAGAGAACTTCAATATGTTACCGTAGATAGGTATTTCAAATTTTATTTTGAAATGCATTGATGTATAGTCAAGGTCTGGGCTCGATTCCCAGCCTTTTCCTCCTAAAAAACAAAAATAGTATTTTTCTTCTGCCTCCTGCGAAGAAGTAACCAATTCTCCAAGATTATTTCTTGTCATGAATAAGTGCCTCTCCCCTTAGCCGTTTGGATTCAGTAGACAATTGTAGGCCCGGTATTTTCATGCCGATAGGCGATAACACGCACCCATGAATGCTTTCTGAGAATTAAAAGGTACTAGATTCTAGGTCTAGTTTGGTTTTGATAGTTCACCTATTTTTTAAGTTTTGTGGTTTTTTCTAACCCACGCGACGATATGTAAAAAGAACATTGGAACTTTTTTTTCTTTCATAACCAGCAATTATTCTTTATTTTAAATGATTTTGGCGCAAAATTTTAGCCGATCTAGTTCGATGTTAAAGCATTTTTAGTATTTTGCTAGGTTAAGAAGAGGTTTTTCCAATTTGTTTAGCACCGTTACCTCATTTCAACATTTTTTTTTAAAGTTAAAATCACCAAATGCCTATTTTATCTTTTAAGTATCATACTAATTCCATATGTCACTTTGACAATATCGAAAATACGTAAAAGGTATGTTTGTTTACGTTTTTCCACGAATTGTCACTGTGTGTTCAGTTTGAGTTTATAGTGAAAATAGGTTGGGCACGTCACTAAATAAAAATTGTTTAAAACTAAGAACATTTTAGTTAAGAGTTAGTTTGAAAATTGTTAATAAGTGGTATCATGCACGGCGCATACCTAAATTTTTGCGCTAGTATTTCAAAAAGTATATTCTTAGACAGTAAAACATTTTCTTTCATAAATTGCCATTGAAGTTGTTTTGTATTCCAAGAAATTTGTTCCTGTTACATTTGAGTTATTAGCTTTCCAAACTTTCTGGGCACCAAAACTACATATTTATGCCAGAGCCTAGTAACTTCTACTGTAACTCTCAACCATTCCCCTGTTTGTGATTTTAGTTTGCGGAAATGGAGAGGACCTACGATTTTCTAAGATGAGAGGCGCTATATCATGACAAGAGAAACTCTAGGAGAATTTGTTACTTTTTCCCAAGCGGCATTTACCCGAAACCCGAACGTTCTATCGTGGTCACCTTATTTAGTTAGAAGAATAGTTGATAATTAAAAACGACGTGATGATCAATAAAGCGACAGTCAACTATTCAGTTTAGCCTATATTCCCATCCCAATTATACACTATACCGTCATCTCAGTCAATTTGAACTTTAGTATACTGAATAAAATCGGGTAGGTATAGGTATTAATGTAGAACACTTAATTTCTCACGTAGCATTGCTCCTCAATTCGTTTAACTGAAATCTGATTAACTGAAAATTTAGAGTGAACAAAAAAAAATCACCGACTAATATTGAAAAGAGTGAGCATTATTGAATTGAAAGAAAATACTGCTTACTTGAAAATGATTTATCACGTTTACGCAAATTGCTTTTTAAGCTAAGCGGACTCGACTGTATCTTATAGGAACAGTAAAAATCCTCTTATGTTCGCATAGATAGAAGATATAAGGGCTAGTTATTGTTATTGTTGAGTAAACTCTGAGTTAATTCATAGCTAGTTAACCCGTGAAGAAGTCTTTTCAGTAGCTGTGTTCCATTGGGCCTTGCAAAGTACTTTTTACTACTTCCCAGCAGATAATGAATGAAAGACCAAATCTAACCTCAATATTAATGTAATTTTGGCAGTTTGTTTTATATTTTAATATAATTTTTTTACAACAAAAGAGTAGAAGTAGTTGACTGCAGCCAGAAAAAACTTGACAGTAGATACTGGATACCAGTGCTGGGAGGGCATTTTGAAGAGAATTCCCTTCAGACAGACGGAAAATTCCCTTTTTGTCCTACAAATCTTTTCTTGTTTCCCTTTCTATTTCCCACAGCATAAGAGAAGATATTTTCAATAAGTAATCTTTTGCTTTTTAGTAACGGGTGATTTTTTAGCTGGTTTGGTTTTGGCAACACTGGTTTTGACAGCTGACGTGTGTTTAGTACCTTGTGTCACTTTCAAACAGCTTCAGTTTGGTTTGCAATTTAGCCATGGATCGTCTTACAAATGAACAACGCTTGCAAATTATTGAATTTTACTATCAAAATTCGTGCTCGGTTCGAAATGTTCATCGCGCGCTGCTTGTGTTCAGCGATGAGGCTCATTTTTGGTTGAATGGGTACGTAAATAAGCAAAATTGTCGCATTTGGAGTGAAGATCAGCCAGAAGCATTGCAACAGCTACCAATGCATCCCGAAAAAGCCACTGTTTGGTGCGGTTTATGGGCCGGCGGCATTATTGGGCCTATTTCTTCAAAGATGATGCGAATCGCAGCGTTACTGTCAATGGTGAACGCTACCGAGCGATGATAACAAACTTTTTTTTGCCCGAAATGGAAGTTCTTGACTTGCATGATATGTGGTTTCAACAAGACGGTGCCACATGCCACACAGCACGCGAAACAATGACGCAATTGCGAGGCGAGTTTGGTGAACAGTTAATTTCACGTTTCGGGTCGGTCAATTGGCCGCCTAGATCGTGCGATTTGACAGCATTAGATTATTTTTTGTGGGGGTATGTCAAGGCTAATGTCTATAGGGACAAGCCCGCTTCGATTGACGCACTGGAAGCCAACATCCATGCATTCATTCGTGAGATACCGGCCGATATGTGTGAAAGAGTATGCCAAAATTGGACTCAGCGGATGGGCTACCTGAGACGCAGCCGCGGTCAACATTTGCATGAAATTATCTTTAAAAATTAAATTGCAAGGTTCAAACTATCGATTCAAATAAATATTTCATTCATTTTTTCGAATTTTTTGTGTTTTTTTTTTAAAAAAAGTTTTAAACCTCTTAAAAAATCACCCATTATCATTAAAAACGATGGAAGTGGTTGTCACGTTAAAAAAATAACTTTAAAAAGTTTCTAAATAAATATTTTATTATTTTAGTTTTTGATAATTTTTTTTTCTTTCAGTTGAAATAAAGGCTTCTTAAGTTATCTTTGAGAGGAAATCGATTCTTTAATTTTGTTAAAAAACTATTTATTAAAAATCATTACAGCGGTTACTTTTCGTCTCTTTGGCGATTTAGGTTTGATAAACAAAGAACTCCAACAAAATGAGTCGGATTTCCCTTTTTCCCGTTAGAGAGGTTAAAATTCACAGAGAAAGGGATTTTTCCCATGACCCCCAAGCACTGCTGGAGCCAAAAGAAACACTCCTTTGGTGGAATATTAACTTAAACTCTAGTTGTCAAAAAACTGCAAGTTTTAATTTAATTGCATGCAACTAGGTAATTTCTTTTTACGAAAATAGAGAAGAAGTGGTTGACTACAGCCAGAAATACTTCGCAGTAGATACTGGAGACCCATGCTGGGGGGACATTTTGAAGAGAATTCCCTTAAGACAGACGGATAATTCCCTTTTTGTCCCACAAATCTTTTCTTGTTTCCCTTTCTATTTCCCACAGCATGAAAGAAGATGCTGTGGGAACTTTGTGCAACTTGTTCTGCATGGAACTTTTACTGCATGATGCATTTTTCTGCTACTGAAATACATATTTTTTTTGTTTTGCAAAATATTTTTTTTTTTTAATTTTTTGACGCTTAGAGCATTTAAATAGTTCGCTAATGAAAGACTAAACTTATTTTTTATTTTTAAGTTTTAACCGTTTCTTATAATTGCTCTGCTTACTTGATATCAAGGTTACTGACACATAATTCTAATCTGATATTTTTTCTCTAAGGCGATGTGATTATAAGTGGGTTTTATTGTAGAAAACTGTAGTCTTAAATCATTTAATAACCTGCAAAACTACCCCCAAGACTTCATAATTTATTTCCAATTAAAAGCTTTTCATTATGATTGAAGATTAGGTATTTATTTTGCGGGTTTGCCTGTAGATATATTAAATGAAAAAGCATTACCTATTGGTCAACCTCAATAAAAATTGTCACCTAGCAAGATCTTAACAAATGCCTAGTTAGATAGGGGAACTTCGACATCTTAACCATAGAATTTGATCTTTGTTGCTTTGATTACGTTGTTTGTGTATTTATGTATATATATTCGCAGCAAACTTCTTGGAAGATTAGATTGGGAATGAAAGGTGTAGGTATTTGATAATTTTTTGTTTGTCTAATTTATTAATTGCCTGATCCTAAGCGATTCACACATCATAATGAGTTGTTGATTTTGAAGATTTCTTTGGGCAATGACTTACGAGTTCCAGTTTAATTGGTCTTTTGGAATGTCGGGCAATCGGACAAATTGGAGAATTTGTAGTATACGTGGGTATTCCAGTTCCAAATTATCATTGTTTTGTTTTGATAAAACGTCATTTTAGTTGTCATCGCTGCTGGGGCTTTGTGGACATTCACATTTAGAATGATTTTTTTAATCAATTTTGTTGTGTTCGATTTAATCAAATTGAAGTTGAGGGAGAGCACGTAATAATTGATAATATCGAAAGATTTTCGAAAAAATCATAGTCACACTCATACATAAATGTATGTAGGTAGGTAGGTATATGGTAAAGATTCAAGATTGTCAAGTTCGGGTGGATACCTACACGATTTTTGTTAGGTAACGAGATTGTTCAGAAGCTTGAACATGCCTAATATAATGTTATCAGAAAAGTATTATCTACAGGAAATGAAATACATACCTACAATGACAAGATACTCTTGAAAAAGACAATAGGCAAAGAAGAAGAAAATACAATTAAAAAGTTGAAATCAGCACAATCACCAGCAAAGCAGAAGAAAAGAAACGTCAGCCCCTTGTGTGTCTTAATGACATTTGGAATATCATTCACAATGTAAGTGCACTGATAAAAATATTATTTTTTTTTTGTTTAACCCCAAACGATGTGTGTGGTTGTTTATCAGAAAACTTGGAACAAAAAAAGGGTCGAGAATGAGGCTGTAAGTGGCAAATCGACCTCATGACTTCTTGTCACCCCTTTCAGTTTTTTTTTTTTTTTTTTGCGTGAATCTTCCGACATCTTTTGTCACTTTTATTCAATTTTCACTTCTCTCTGCTTTGTTATTTTCCCACAAAATCTCTCTTTGAGGGGTGGTCGTGGTGGTGGTGATAGTGTTGATATGATGATGGTGATGTGCCTGAATGCTTCAATGAAGACGACGACGATGAGGACAAGGCTGTCTGACTGGACGAAGATAATAAAGACAGTCGTTGTCGTTGTCGTCGTCATCATATACTTACACTTCTTTAGCAATTCAGAGGTACATATACTAGGACTTGGTATAGATCTCCGTTGATGGACAGACAGTGGTGGATTTACGAATATGCTATCACTAGGCCAATAAGTTTACAAATCACTACTGGGGCGCACGTATATAGGTGCTTATCTTAATGACAGAGCCACCCATTTTCAAGATAGGTATATTTACTTTGAAAACCAATTTTTAAGTATGCTATTAACTCCGAAACCATCGAAACGATTAAGCTCAAAATTTCAGGAAAACCTCGGTACCGCAGTCTCAGAGTGCTTCTGTGAAGTATTTAAAAATCAGTCTCACAGTTTGCCAATAATGCGCCACAACGCACCCCGGATAGACGAAAACTAGCTCTGTTGCTTTGTTAGTGTGTCCGTGGTAATGTCAGGAACCAAAGGTTCGATTTAAAGAAATTCTTTTGTTTTTGAGAAGTTATAGGTACTTAAAGTATGGTTTAAAGGCTAAATATTTTTCAAAAATTCGCTTTTTATAGGGCAAAACGGGGTAAAAAAAAAAACAAAAAATTTAATTCTGTAAAAAATGTTTTCTTTGAAATGATGAAATGATATAGTCAAGAAATGGCTAAGGAGCTGAACATTTTTAAAAATTAAGTTATTTTTAGGGTGAAATGGGGTCAAGACTAAAATTGGTATTCACTGAGTACCTAAATGTAGGTACTACCGAACCGATTGAGCTCAAATTGAGCCATAAGCAAAGCAAATAATGCTACCGTATCAGAATGTGGACATGTGATGTGTACGTTTTACAAGTGACGTATAACACCAAGCGTATAACACGTGATATATTACAGCTAACGTATTAGTTATTCATTCACATGACTATTCACTTATCTAAAGACTAGCTCAAACGTAACGTATGACACGTAACATATTGCACGTAACGTATTACGTACACGCAACGTAGAGAGTACATATAGATGATAGATATTACACTTAAGAAATGTTAGTGTAGACTGGACAAGTCTGCTTCATCATCATCAAACATAACATTAATCACATCTCCTTCGTCAACATTAACAACTGACAGATTTTAAGAAAACAAGCAACGTAGACAAACTTATCTTTCTGGAAGCCCTGTTGACCTAAATGTCATCGAAGAAATTAGACATCTCACCACTCACAGGGAAAATTTGGAACTTCCACCAGACGTTAGTGTCAAACAAGCAAAAAAATCAATAGTTTGACAGTAAAATATGCAGGGAAAACAAAATCATGATTGTGATTGGTCGTTTGTTTGTTTTCCCTGCATTTTTTATGTCAAAATTAGAAAGAGAAAGAAAAGATAGTTTCTGGAAGAGCCTAATGCTATGAAATAAAAACAAACAAAAAATAATAAACCATTGTGCCCCCAAAATAAGCGGCCTTGTTGTGATTGCCCTTAACGCTAGATCCGCTGATGGTAGATATAGCACAAGAAAAAAAATCACAGTTGTCAAAAAGTATACTTCATCCAAATTCAAATATAAGAATCTCTATAAGACTCCTTGCACATAGACCAAAAGAATAAAAAATGGAAAAAAAACAAAGAAGCAGCAGAAAAGGACAGAGAGAAAGAAACTGAAGCACGCGAGTATATCTAAAAGTTTTTTTTTTTTTATCTTAGTGTGTGATCTTTTTTTTCTTGGTTTCGGAATTAGCAGGAAGCAAACCACATTTCCGTTTGTTTTCTCTTTCTCCTTTTTTCTTGCGCTTTTTTGCTTCAACTTTGTATAATGACGGTGTTGATGAAAACGATGATGTGGTGTCGATTTTCAAAGAGTGTAAACGCCACTTTGGATGGGTGTCTTTTAGGGTTTATATGCATACATATATCTAACCTATACAGAAGATATGGGTAGGTATGTAGTAAGTAGCCTTTTGTAAGTTGATGCTGTGGATAAAAAAAAAAAAAACCAAACGGCTTTGAGTTGTATGAAGGATCAAACGAGGGAAGGTTTTGTGATTAATTGGTTTACAAATTGAAGTCGGTTAGGGGTATTTTTTTTTTTGTTTGTTAAAATTGTGATATACCTACTTACAAGGGAAACCGCACTCTTGACCCTTTTTGAACTGAGGTATCACTTTACAGTAAATTCTAAAGAGGATATGCTCATACCATATATTGAGTTACAATGAGATGAGTTAATTGAATAAGGGAGATGTGATAAGATCTTGTGTTGGCAAATGCAAGTGATGGAAGGAAGGCAAGGCTTAGAAAAATTGATCGGTGTGAAAGAGCAAAACTTATGAATATTTTACGCAACAAAGTATTTGATAGAATTAAGAAGAATAAGCGGCTCACATAGGAAAATAACTAAAGGAGTAGTGAAAAAAGGCAAAAACACCATCGATTGATATTTTTTGTTTTCAATCGTGATGATAGGTTGAGATGGAAGGGGTGATGAAACGCCATTAGCATTATCCCACTCGTATCTTAATGGATTTTTTGCACTACTTGCAGTACAGGTCAGTAGGTAGTTAAAGGGTGCTACCGTGAACCATCGTGAATTCTAAATGAATTGTAGGATGTCCTTTAGTGGCTTTTTCAAAAGCTCACCCAGTTTGACAAAAAAAATTATTTTCCAGGAGCTGTTTTTCGCGTCGGGACAAGGCTGGCGAATGCGTAATGACCTCTGCCCTCTTCTCCTTATTTATCCTGGAATCCTCTGCACATTCTATCCTAAGAGGTTTGCTGGAAAGATAGCGGTTTCCAACTAATTGACTTAGAAGCAGGTTTTGAAGACTGAGGGTTCACATATAGCTAGAGGCGGCGCTCTGCAGAGTGCAGACGGCCAAACCAATCACGTATCGTATTACGTATCTTATATGCATCCGTATATTTCGAATGATCAATTCTGACCCTTTTCCATGTTGCAGCTAAATTAACTTGATATATTTTGGTAGTTCAAAACTCATTTCACTTTTCTTTAAACTCAACAATCTATTCACTCATTTATCCGGCTCGAAGGACCTGTTTCAAAATTCTAAAGTTCTTTCAAACTATTTAATTTTAAATTAATATATGCTTCCGAAATTTAAAAAAAAATATCTCAGGAAAGAAAATCTAAATAAATAAATTATTGGGTATATTGAAATGCTCTTTTTTTGTTATTTATTTTTAATAAATACTTCAGCGGATTGAGGTAAAATGAGGTATTAATTTTACAACATCAATAAGACCAGAGGACGGCCTTCGAATATAAATGAAGTAATCAAGAATTTAAAGGTTA
This sequence comes from Leucozona laternaria, assembly GCA_932273885.2. Taxonomy (NCBI): domain Eukaryota; kingdom Metazoa; phylum Arthropoda; class Insecta; order Diptera; family Syrphidae; genus Leucozona; species Leucozona laternaria. The sequence goes on along the minus strand of OW026368.1, from coordinate 85,259,866 downwards.
AGATTTTCGATATTGACAAAAATGGCAGTCAGACACAATCCCGAAATCCAAAAACCCAGAAATCCCAAAATCCAGGATTTTTAGGATAAAAATTGTTTCGGGTTCAATAAAAGTTATTCGATATTGAACAAATGGAAGTCAGACACAATCTCGAAATCCAAAATCCAGGTTTAGAGAACACAATTTTCAGATTCAACAATAGCTTTTAACATTGTTCCAAACTAAACGTGAGTAGGTACCCATTGAATTATAGGCTCAGGGATCTTAGCACTCCTTATGTAGGATATTCTCAAAAATATTCTAACTAAAAGGTAAGCAATTCACTAAAGCAGGTCAACTAGGGCCGAATTACCGCATCAGTTATCGAGTAATACGTGACTGAATTATGTGAGTTTGGCATTACCGCTCACGTTATGGAGTCATCATCCCCATAGGTTTTACTCGTTCATTCGATCACTGATGGCACTCACTCGATCAGTCACTGATGCCGTAATTTGGCCCCTGGTTTCAAAAATTTGTCAGTTATCTGTTTTTTTTTTAATGAATTTTTCAAGGTCGTAGAGATTTAAGGGATATTCGAAACAAAAATAGGAATACCATCCGAAAAGTCACTGATTCCTCAATAAAGGTCAATTAGTTTCAGTAATTGGTGAGCCATACATTTTTTTTTAAATGAATCTTTGAAGACTTTTTCGAATATCCCATAAATGAGGTTTTAACAATATATACGACCTTGAAAACATTTTAAAAATTCGTAAACAAAAATATTTAGCTGACCAATTACTACTGAAACTAATTGACCTTTCTATGAGGATTGATTGAACTTTCAGATGGTAGATATTATTTTTTTCCGAATATCCCAAAAACTAGTCCTTTTTTGCAAATATCCCACATCTGGATTGTTAAGATCCTGAAACTTTGGAATAACTCAATTTGGGAAGCATTTACTAAAACTAGTTGACCTTTTATAAGATCACTAGGACCTTTCAGATGGTAAACGAATATCCCAGATTTTTTTAAAATTATCTATTGCCGATCAGTTTTTGAAACTAGTTGGACTTTTTTTGACGAATTTCTGGCATATTACATAGCATACGTAATTTTTTGCGAATATCCCACATAGACGGTGCTAAGATCCCGGAGTAGGTAATTGAATATCCCATGGAGAAAAAATACAAAAGAAACATGAATCCATCAAGACTTGACCGACGGACACTATCTGCCTTTTCTTTCAATTCCTTAAGGATTCGATAAACTATACCTATAAACTGCCGAAAGACTGTCTGTCTGTCTGGCACATACGTTTAAACTATATTTTGCAATGAACATATACATATTTGAATATTGGCATTCCAATAAGTAAGATGTTCAATTATTCCTTATCTGAAAAACTAGGGCAACAAGAATTTATATCTCAACCCATGCCTACTCTTTTATATTCCTCACACACACATCACACGAGTATATTATAAGCTCATAAGATTAAAGAGAAATAAAAAAAAAACAACAACATCGCTTAGAGTAAAACACTGATTAGTTTAGATAGGTATCCTAGTTCAACATCTGGCTGACTGCTGATAAGCTCCAACGAACTAACTATCTTCAACAGGGACAAATATAATGCAGGAGAGAGATTCTAAATACAACATATACACGACACCCAGCATCACACTTAAATATCTAGATATACAGAAGCACCAACTCAATATAAGAACATCCGTTAGGAGTGAGTTCCCAGAGGCATCATCCTCATCGCCGTCGTCGTCGTCGTTGTAGTCACAATCACAACAATGACATTCCCATTCAAGCTTCGGAATGATAAAGATAACATGGAAGCAACAGCAAGCTCCAGAGTAATATCAGCAACAATAATATCAGCAACTCATAATAAATGATAATGCCAGGCAAACACACACTCACACACATGCATCCTTAAATACATATACAGTCACATAGATGCAAATGAAGATGACGATGACGAAGACTACAAGGACGAAGCCAAGCGTAACAATAGTCCCCGTCCCAGATCTGATCATAGAGAAATAGGGATGGTGATAGTTTGGAGAGTATAATGTATGTACATTATACACCCACTCATCCATCGCCTGCCTGCTTCTACCACTACTTAGTCATTTTAACAATATTCCTCTGCGCATTTATTTTATAGTCCTAAGGACGACGGGTTCACAATAGTTTTGCACTATCGACCTAGTACTGATACTGAGCAGAACTGTGATTCTTGACTCCTGATGCAGTCAGTGTGGGGAAGCCATATGAAGAGGAACAAAAAATAAAAACGCAATGCAAGCTGATGGCATTTTGATATCTGTAATCTGTACATGTTTCCTTGTTGGTCGTCGTCGGGTTGTTTTTTGTAACTTGTGATTTTATTGTGCCTTCGAAGACAACATCACCAAATGAGATGTACAGTATGATGATGTGGCACATTTTGGTGCATGAGTAGACATAGCACATAGGCAGCCATCAGAGCTTATAAACTTATCTGCTCTCTTATGCCACTGAGCTCTACCTATATAGATATTTTGCTGTGACTTTCCAAAAATGTAAAATGATATACATTTTTATGGGGTATTCTTTTCATCGATGACTAGAGATACAGTAGGGGTCAAAATTATTCGTACAAAAATATGCGCCGAAACATTTTTCATTTCAAAACTATAGGGATCAATAAGGCTCTAGTTCACAATTTTTAAAAGTACAGTTTGCAGTAGTTCGGCTCTGGGATCTTAACAGCTGATATGTGGGATATTCGTAAAAAAAAGTCTGCCTTCTGTAAGGTAAGTAATTGGTAAAAGGGCCAAATTGTATTTTTAGAAATTAGTCAGCCATATATACCAATTTTTAATCATTGGTTTAAGTTTTTCAAGATCATCAGCGATTTTTAGCACTTCAATGGGATGTTCGTATACCATCTGAAAGGTCTAAGTGAACTATAAATAAGCAACTAGTTTTAGTAATTGGTTACCGAGATGGGTAATACAATGGCTACGAGATATTAGCAACCCATATGTGGGATATTCGAAAAATAAAATCATGCCATCTTAAAAGTCAGTTTTTGGGATATTCGCAAAAATGTAAGCCATCTAAAAATTCTTACCTTATAATTTATAACAGGTCAACTAGTACAATAAAATTGGTCAGCCATATGTTTTTTTTTAATGAATTTTTAAAGATTTTGTCAAGGTTGTGAAGATTTTAAGCACTTCATTAGTGGGATATTCGAAATAAAAAATATACCATGCGAAAGGTAAATTAATCTTCATAAAAGGTCAATAAGTTTCAAACTTTTGGTCAGCCATAGATCTTTCTTGCGAATTTTTTAAAGTTTTTATTTTTAAGGTCGTATAGATTGTGACTTTAAAATTTGCCAAGCTCTGTTTTCTATGTTTTTTTTTTACTGCTGCTGATTTGTTAAATTTATATCAAATTCGCTAAGCACTTAATGGAAAGCGAGTACAAAATTGTCATATTGAATGGTTTACTGCCCAATTATTTGGCATTTAGCAGTCGTGAATAAGTTAGAACAATTTGTTCATTCGATGTTTTTCCTATGTTTTGTTTGGATGTTTTGCTAAATTTAAGAAAATATAGGAAGACGTTTTTTTTAATTTTTAAGCTAGCAAACAAAAAACATAGAAAACATCGCACGAACAATTTAAAACTATCACAACTAATTACAAATTAATTAACGGTAAATTATCCACCTAACCATTTTTCGATCGGCGTTGTTGTTGGTTTCGTTAACGTGACATTCTTTCAGAAGGATATTGATGGTTTAAGACCATAAGATGCGCCCTGGATATAGAAATCGCTGCTTAGGCAACCATTTTGAGATTTCTTACGGAATGAACTTTAATGGGAAAATGCTAAGGTTTTAGGGAAAAATCCTTCATTTGTAGTGTTACGGTAATGCATTCCAAGAGATGACATGATTTAAAAGTATAACTGTGAGAAAAAAATGTCAAACGCAGTTAATTTTACGATCAAGAGAAAAAGAGTGGGTAAGCGAAGCGATGAACTAGACTTTCAAAGCAAAACTTATCTGATGGATCGAAGAGGGAAGTAAATATCATAGAAAAATGTTCAGAACGAACAAAAATGCCCATTACAATTGCCTTCCCTCTCTTCCCCTTTTCTTCACCACTCATTAAAATATACATATATTTCCTTAATACGGCCTTTCAAGTAACCACATTGTTCCCACAAAATTTAACCAAAAACTTTCCATCACCACTGTCTAGCTCATCATTTATCTCTGTACTCAGCCATTTCGCCCATAAAAAAATAAAATGAAACAAAACTTAAATAAGAAAAAAAAAAATACAAAAACGAGAACGAGAACGAAAAACCCATAAGCATATAAATTGTTATCATATTTATGCATTTCTATGATAAATGAGAGACGAATAGAGAGAAGGACATGTCTGGGAGTGGGTCGGGTTCGGGTATCGGGTGTGTGCTGGGCTGGGTAGAGGTAGAGGTAGAGGTTAAAAAGGACATTCCGCTATATTTTATTCTCTTATCACTTTGCACCAAATGAATTTTTGGTTCGTTGTCGTTGGTAGATGGGTGTGCGGTGAGTGGTGAGGACGACAAGAGAATTGTTGGTGTTGGGTAGGTATATTTTGGGAGATATACACTCTTTCTCTTCCATATACTCTGCTCTGATATCATCCTGCCAGCCAACCGAGTTATTCAACCAGGCTGGTAGACAGGGAGGCCTCCCTAATAGGGGGGTGGGAGGGAGGTCCTGCCTGAGTGAGAACGAAAGACGCTTATCTATTCCCATCAATCAGGAAGTGAGATAAGATTTTAAATGAAGGGTGCACCAATACACTTTTGAAATATTCCATCCACCTCTTGCTGCTCCTGCTGAGAGCTGTTGTCCTTGCAGCCGGCTTTCTGCTGAGGAGATAACACACACTGTCTCAGAATTCGTTGCCGCCAAATACACACAGTCACCGAGCACTGAGTGTATGAACGAACAGTTTTCATTGTCAATTTGTGGGTGGCAGGTGGCAGAATGGTGGGATGGTAGTTGAGCGTGTAGTAGTTTCCATACACTCATTCCTCTCTTTCCCCCCTCTCTCTACAGTAGGTAGTCCTGTGTGTTCCTCATCGCTATCTTGTGCTGTGCTGCTTGCTGCTGTGTGGTGCTTTGCTTATCTCGTCCTTGCCATGCCATTGCCATAGATATTCAGCTGCGATATAAGAGTTTTCCCGATGACTATAAAGGATAATAAAAGGAGTTTTTCATGAGTCACCCAGAGACAGCGGGTGAGAGGTACCGGAAGAGACGAAAAGAGAGCGAGAGGTAAAGCGATGAAGAATGATGATGGGCTAGTGGGTGGCTAGCGGGTAAAAGGGATGGTGGGTTTTTTGATAGATAAAACGAAATGTTGCTGGGTTTTTGGTTTGCTGTCTGATAACCGTTTATATTCACTTTTTAGCTTTCGTTTGAATCGAGAGGATAAGGCAACCAAGGACGAAAGGGTGGAATGTATAGGGAGAAGGATTTGGGGTTTGCTTGGTTGACTGGCTATGGCTAGTTGCTTGCTAGAGAACAACTGGCTGGTATCGCACTACTGATGGGTTTCTGGGTACTGTGTGATGGTTTTATGTGTCAACTGGTTATGCAGGCATACCCCAACCCCAACCCCAACCCCAACCTCACCCTCTCAATCTCTCTCGTTCTCTCTTGGTCTTGTATTGTTTTGTGTAGAGTGTCATGTGTCTCTGCTGTATAGAGATATATTTAGGCAGGATAACTGCATACACATGAAGTGTAGTCTCGTTCCGAGAATCTGTAATCTCTTTTTGTCCATGAAAACACAGTTGTGGCAGCAGGAGTGGCACCATCACCATTTTCCATACCTACATATACACAGCGGCAATTTTGCGAATGTGGAACAGGAGGGTGGGTGTAGATGGGGTGAGAAATATCACTTTTTGATTTATCAGTGCCTTCGTAGACGAAAATTATTATCGGCGAAATGGAAATTAATGTTTGTTTCCAGTATCTTTTAGGGTTTTTATTGCCAGCAGGACCTCTAGGTTTCAGTTTATTTATCTATCTCTCTCTCTCTCTTACTCTTTTTTTGTATTTTTTTTTTGTAATCTGTATTTCGCATTCACCCATCTCACATTTACATTCATTTGGGTGGGCTAAAAGAGAGGATTATTTGTGTGATGGTTGGGTGGTAGTTTGTTGGTTTTTAGTTATGGTTTTTTTTTCGTTTTTAGTTTTCGGTTGGAAGACGGTGATTTCGGGTGATTGATGTGATATGATGGGACATAATAAGATTTTGAAATAAAATTTGACCTTATTATAGAGTTTTTTTCTTTTATATTTGTAGATTGAATGGTGGGTTCTATTCTTTTTAAAAATATTTGTTTATTATACCTAGAAGTTGCAAGTTAAGTAATTATAGTCAACACCTCCACACAAATAACTTTTAAATATTCAACACTATGAAACAAAGTTTTAAACAAAAAATGATGGAAATATTGTGGTTGAAATTGTCTGATGCTTCAAGTAAGACTTTCTAATATTAACCAAAATAATAGGTAAGGATAATTGAATCAACAAAAACAATCTGTCAATTATCATTGACATTAACAATTTTCCAGCTCTTAGTGGAAAATCATTGGAAGGAACATGAAATGTCAGATTTCAGGGTTCAGGTTCAGGAACGCAATGAAAGCTATGGTCGGACACCAGAGAGTCTCGGCAGTTTCAGAGTTATAACACTGGTGTCGCTCTATAATCTGAATTTTTTTAATTTATTCGATGATTACCTAATGAGGGGATTTAAGAAATTAATACAAATTATTTGACGAAGATTAAGGGTAGATAAACCTAACTAAATTTCGGTTGATTTAAAATAAATACAAAATATTTAATAAAGGTTCTTCCAATAGGGACTTCCGAACTTTGACAGTTGATAGCGGCCATAATTGTTGAATATCCATCTGTCAAATTGGCTGTCATTTATTTAGTCTGTTTTGCCAATTCACCATGGACGAATACAGCGTTCAACAACACGGTGAAAATGATAAAATTGTTTTTATCAAAATTGGTGTTCTGTTCGGGGCTGACAAGAACTAGGCCTTTCGCAGACCACAATTTGGCAAATTTTGCGTCGTGACTAGAGACTGCATCTGTACAAAATTCAACTGACCTAGGAGCTGAATGAGTTCTGGAGCAATTGGAAACTGACTCTAATTTTCATCGAAAAATCATCTTCTGAGATGAGCCCTTTTTCTGGATGAATGGGTAAGTCAACAAACAAAATTGTAGAATTTGGGACGATGCATCTTGAAAAAGTCACTGTTCGGTGTAGATTTTGGGCTGGCGGCGTCATCAGTCCATATTTCTTTCAGAACGACGTTCGTTGGACCATCACCGTCAACGGCGAGCGCTAAAGGTAGATGATTACCGTCTTCTTTTCGCCTGAATTGGATGACATAGACACTAACGACATGTGGTTTCAACAGGACGGCGCTACGTGCCACATGGCTCACGCCACATTGGAAATTCTGCACGAGCTATTCGAGGGCATGGTAAGGTCATCTCACGTGGAGGTGATGTGAAATGGCCACCGAGATCGTGCGATTTAACCCCGTTAGAATTTTTCTTGCGGGATTTTCTGAAGTCGCAGGTCTATACGAATAAGCGACAAAGCACAGCGGCCCTTAAAGCCAACATATCAGATGCCATCGGTGAATTTCAGCCTGATTTTTACCCCAGAGTCATTGAAAAATGGACAGTTTGGGTGCTCTGCTTGCCACTCAGAGAAGCCGCGCCAGACATTTGAACGATGTTATATTTCATACATAATGGCATCGACAGGCCTTTCAAACGAATAAAAAATTTCGATGATATCTCACACACACTTTGTTTTATTTAAATGTAAAGATAGGAAGCGCTTAATGAAAGACCCTCTGTAAGAAAAACTTAGTTTGTTATATCTGTGTTTAACTGTACTGAGAGTATTCGCTATATCGATCGATTTTCAATGTTTTTCGAAATTGTCCCGTTATGAACTTAATAGCTTTACATAAAAATAAACATCAACAAAAACAAAGTCTTTTTTTCACACAAAAAATATGACTTAATTCTTCTTTAACTGCCTTTCGGATGTATTTATTATATTTTGATAGAACATTTCCAGCTCCATGACTAGAAAGTAACTATCCTCATTCCTTCGACTACGACTTAAACTAAAAAAAAAACCCCTAGTTCAAAAGCTCACTACCATATTCTCTTCCGTTTCACTTGGTTTTCTGTTTCAGCATATACATGTACATACATCTATACAATAAATTGTCACTCACTTCTCTATATTTCTTCGCTTAACAGTTAATGGCTTTATAAACAAAGTACTCACATGAGTCGTATGAATTTGCTATAGTAAAATTGTGTACATTATATAGACGCTGGGGAAAGCTGTTGAATCTAGTTGACCTTTTTTGGGGTCACTAAGACCTTTCAGATGATATGCTTTTTTTTGCGAATATCCCACAAATGAGGTGCTAAAATCCCACTTCTGTTTGGCAAAGGTAGTGCACCTAAAATGGTTCCCTAATCAAGTCGATAGAAATCAGGGTTATCCGTTTTGAAAAAGCGGAATCGCCAAATATCAAATTTAAATCCCAAAAAAAATCGCCAAATTTCAAAATATGGGTGGACTATTTTGAAATTTTGCGATTTTGTTTTTCAAATCACCGAGTTCAAAAATGAAATAAAATTTCGCAACTTGTAGTATTGATTGATAGAATTCAAAGTTGTTTGATTTGACGTTTAGCGTATACATCATTTATTTTAGGAATGGAAAAGAAATCGAATTTCAGTTTTGGGGTGCGTCCGGAATTCAGTATTTCGATGGCTGCATTCAGCGCAAACAACAATGAAAAAGGTGTAAGGTTTAAGTGAAAATTAGAGAAAAGAATATGAGAATTTCTATTCAAAAACATTTAAATCGCCAAAAACTAAATCGAATGTGTTTGGCGATAAATCGCTCAATCTGAAAAGCCTGATAGAAACCCGCCACCTAGGTACTATAATGGAAAAACAAAAATAAAGTGGTTTTACGGCGAGAAATTGTATAAATCTCAAAGAGTATTTATTGCCCTAAGAAAATTCTACTCTCCATTCCTGCTGACAACCAGGATTGAGACCTTTTGAAAAAATTGTCGAAGAAGATTAGCAAAAAAAGTGCAGTAGATTCAATGTTTTTGCAGTAGATTTATATTTTCAAGAAACAAATTTTGATGGGTTAGGTCTTGAAATTTCTCCTCAATGTCTAACCAAGAAAATCTGCCTGCCTGTTAAAAGCATCTACTTAGAAATATAAACTTACAAACTTCTGATGGCACCAGCAACTTGATACATTTGTTTTGATAGCTGTCAATTGCCATCAAAACGCAGCCGATAGGCGAAAGCTGTATGCATAAATTAAAGGGTGGGTTTCATGAAGAATGAGAACGACTGCATTCAATGACAGAATTGAAAAATTATTTTATGGATTATTTATTGAATTTAAAACCAACTGAAGTAAAACCAAAAGTGCAGTAGATTTGATTTAAAGAGAGTAGATTTATTTTCGAAAAAAGTGCAGTAAATTTACTGCAATTGCAGCAAAGTGACAATTCTGCCAACAACACGCACATCAGTGTTGGCTGACACCTTGGTTCTCCATGAAGTGTTGCAAAACTAAATTTGTTTTTCTTAAAAATTAAAATAAGCATCAAAAGTTGTTTTTTTATACAAATGCACAACATTCCCTTTAAGTTTTTGCTCAATTGCAAGTCAAAACGGAGTTACCTTATAATTTTTTTTTTTTTCAGAAATTGGGTGGCAAATTTGTATGTTAATTATTTGGCCGTGGCGGGTGGTATAGAGAGTTCGGGTTGGTTGGTTAGGTGTTGATGAAAGAGTTCATAGCGCCCCAAAATACCCCAACCATGGCCAAATATACAAAGAAGATATAACAAACTTAAATTTCTTATCAGTCTTCCGCACGATCGCGACTACACACACACACACCCCATCGAATTATATTGTCGCAAGCAGCAACAGTGGCAGATTTGCCGGCAAAAAAAAACTCAGAACCCCTTTGGTGTCCTTCGAAGTGAAAGATTTTCTTTTGAGTTTTTCCCATTGAGACACTTATTATAAGGAACTTGTAGTATAAGTAATGAAGGTATAGTAAGGTATATGCGCGGGTGTTGGTTTGGTAGAGGTAAGAGGTAAAGGATAGGAAAATCCTTGTGCTTTTATGTTTTTGCTAGCAATGCATAGATTGTATTGTATAGAATACTCCGCTTTCTTGTCCTTTTTTTGAAGACACATTCACTTTTAACGATGTTAATCGTATAAAAATTCATTGAAGTTTGAAGTTACATATATATAGATTTGTAAGGTCTCTGGGGATTGTTTGTGTGTGTTTTTTTTTAATACATATGCTAGCATGTATATAGGTACAAACTTATACATAGTGATGTGATGTTTGACTTTATATTATATTTCTATATGAGTTTAATGTAAACAAGCAAAAACACTTAGGTCCAGTTTTTCAGTGCATGAGTTAACTCCGAGTTATATCAGAGTTAGTTAATCCTGCAAATACTTTAATATCGAGTTAACTCAAAAGTAGTTTTTTAGTGGAGAATTAAATTTAACTCCTTGGTTGTTAAAAATGCATCGAAATTGAAGTGCGACGGTACAGAAATCAATGTTTCGCTATTGAATTTGAGATGTCGCCACTATGAAAATCACCTTTTCAATAGTGTCGTACCTCGATTTGAATAGATTTTTGACACGCATCTTTCAGAAATACCTATTCAGGTAATCCAGAGTTAACTCACCGAATTCTCTCGGGATCTAAATTGACTGACAAACATTTTTCAGGAGTTAACTCGGGCTTAACTCCGAAACCAGGATAATCCCGCACTGAAAAACTGGGCCTTAAAGTACTAAACAAAAACAACATCATTTTCTAAAAATGTCTGAATATTATTGTTCTTTTTTCAGGAAAGATGTTAGCTTTACTAACAAAAGTTGGTTGGCATTCACGGAACTTAAAAAAAAAACTAAGCTATATAAAGTATATAGGGTCAATGTGGGTAATTGTTAACAATTTAATTTAAATTTTTTTTTTAATTGTTCTAATTGAAAATTTAACGAAAAAATTTGAATGACAACATGAAAATACAATATTTCTGCATTAAAGATTATAAAAATTACTTTAAAAATTTTAAAATAACGGTTAATGTTATCATTTTTACTTTTACCCAGTTCTGTTTTTATTTTTATTTTTATTCTAATTTATGGGGTAAATGTAAACAGCAATTTAAATGAGCTTTAAGTTTTGGAACATCGGCCTTAAGTTGTTATAAACAACTTATTGGGCTTTCAAAATTCGAAAATCTTCTATATTTCAGGAGCAACCATTTGATGATAGTTAAAGGATATGCATAAGATTTGAAGGTCATGATGATACTCTTTTTCTGAGCATAGCCTGCTTTTGCAACGTCATTCAATGAGTATGAATAGTTATTTGGAAGGATATTTCCCAATGAATTGTATTTCGCAACAAATCGTTTATAATAACACATAATTAAATTTTAAATTTTCAATTAACCATAAATATTGTTTACATCTACTGCTCTCATCAGAATATTATCTGGGGTAAATGTAAACACGAGAAAAAAAAATAAATCCCTTCGAGATTTTGGAATTTTATTTAATGTCAACTAAATTTGACAACTTAAAAGTATATTTAAAAAAAAAAACTTTGTACGCGTTTTTTAGAGAAAAGTGACATGAAAGTTAAAAATTAGCACAGACAAGAAAAATGGAAGAGGCATAGACCTCGGAGATCTGACGACTAAAACAAGATATCAACTTTATTTAAACGCAGTTACAAGGCCTAATATTTCGTTTTAAAATTAAGTCTTTAACGAAGTTCTTCTATTAGTACTAATAGGGAAATTTGCGTTCATATAATATGTGTCACCATGGTTACATCAAAGTAAGCCTTTCCTTAAATCCTTGATAAATATTGTCAAGATTGGAGATAGGCTCTTACTGAAAAAACTCTTCATTTTGAGAATATACCCAAGAATCATTTCTCAAATTATCCTTAACCAATTAGGATCAAATTGAGATGTAACAATAGAGCTCAGTAAAATCACTTATAATATACAAAAGTTGAGTTTATATTTTTATTTTATATGAAAACATAAAAATGAATGATGAAATTTGATATACTTTTATGTGTGTAATAAATTTAAAGAAACAATTTCTATAACTAACAACAACTCTTGGTTCTTACCGTCAGTCATCAAAAAATAATCCATTTTCATCTCAGTTGCACTTACCTGAAAAGACAAAAAAAAAATAAAGATTATTAGTTAACACATTCCAAAATTTTAAGAAATTTATTTTTGCTTTTTTGCTTTGAAAATAAGAAATTTGTTTCTTTTTTATATTAAGCTTTTCTAAAATTCTATACCGTCTTCTTATTTTATGCAGAAATGTGATGAAAGTATCACTTCTTCGCCTAATATTTTTTTTCTCATAACGGTTTGTTTAAAAGTTCTTAAAAATTTTAAAACAGGTTTGACCTTATCATTTCACAAAGCGGTGATATACCCTATCGTGATCTAACCTGAATTTATATTCAACCAAAATGCCACCAAAACGCTTCGGACCACTGTATTGTAATTTATTTTTATATAGGTACACAGAATGTAGACAAGCTTATCGGGGCGTATTCATAGACGTTTGTTAAACTCATGTATTACTAAACTACAGGTTAAAAACAAATGGATCAACGAATGCGCTTCTATTTTTAACCGAATTTACTCCTATGTTGATTTAAATATACATAAGTTTATTGAATTATTTAACTTCGAATATTAAAAATATAACCCATAGCTCTTAAATTTTAGCATAGAAATACAACTAATCTCAGGTTTAACTTAGTAACAGTTTAAAAATGACTATGAATACGCCCCATCGTCTTTAACTTTGTGTTTATTTTTTATTTCGTAAGGTCTTGTTTACATCAGTTCCCGAATTTTCAAGACAATTTTCGATTATATTCTGTAATATCCCAGAAAAAAAGTTTGCCTTGGTGTAAGTGACCCATCGAGTGCTTAATTTACCCTTAATTTATAAACATTAGAGTTTAAAAGAGAAAGCAATAATTATTTTGTATGCAAAAACCATATTTGCATGGAAATAATCTTGTGAGGTAAATATAATTTTTTTTTTCAGGAATTGTAAACCCACTACGCAAGAATGTGTTTGCTATCCACCACACCATTTTCTCGTACCCAAAACAATTGCCGGTCAATTGTTTTGCATGCAAATAAATTCTTTTCACAGTTAAATCTACTAATCTATTAATTTTTTTTCGATTCGTTCTTCTAACAAATCATTGTTTCTTGTTATTGAATTTTTGAAGCCAAGCAAATGTTGTACATATTCGCCCTCAGAAGTTTAACTGAATGTCATATTTATTATGACATATCATAACAGCAATGGGTATTTTTTGCATGAAAGTGTAGGTAAACAAACCATGCAATAAAATATTTTTGTATTCACTTCAGAAACTTTGGCATGCGAAAAAACAGTTAAAAACTTCGTTTGTGGTAAGTGGGCGCAAAAGTTTGAGGACAAGTGTGCGCATACCAGCACGTATGAGATGTTACCGATATAAAGTTCGATTTTAAAGATAAATTTCTATACGGAAACTGGAATGATTGACGAGTGAAGTTCCATTTACGTAAGTTGTTTATAAAGGGTTTTTCAACAGGAACGCTATAAAAGTAGAGCAACAGGGACAGCAAACGACGCCATATTTCTTGCCGCTCTTTTGACATTTCTCTTCAGGAAGGTTTGCCATTTCATGATGAAAAGATATACTAGCCAACAACGAGTCAACAACGAATCAAAATTATTAAAATTTACTACCGAAATTCGGAGTCAGTGGCCTCAACGTTAAGAGTGCTACGTCCAATTTATGGTCGCCATAATCGTCCTAGCAGATCAACAATTGAGCGTCTAGTGGAAAAATTTTAATCCGCAGGCACAGTACAAAATGTTCCCGTGCCAGTGAGACAAAGAAGTGCCCGTAGTGTCGAGAATATTGCTGCCGCTGAGGCTTCAGTTGCCTTCAGTTGCAGAAAGCCCAACTGTGTCTCTCACACGTCGTTCTCAAGCGTTGGGCATCTCTGTGACGTTGTTGTGGCGAATTTTACGAAAAGATCTTGGCCTACATCCTTACAAGATTAAATTGACGCAAGAACTGAAGCCGCTTGACCACCAGAAGCGTCGTATGTTCGTGAATTGGGCTGAGCAACAACTTGAAAATGATTCGGATTTTCATCGAAAAATCATCATCAGCGATGAGGCTCATTTCTGGCTGAATGGCTTCGTCAATAAACAAAATATGCGATATTGGTCAGGCAGCAATCCACACGTACTCCATGAGTCATCATTGCATCCCGAAAAAATTACGGTTTGGTGTGGTTTATGGGCCGGCGGCGTCATTGGGCCGTACTTCTTCCGTGATGATCAAGACCGGCACGTTACTGTGAACGGGGATCGCTACCGTTCAATAACCGAATATTTTTGGCCCCAATTGGATGATATGGACTTGGAAGACATGTGGTTCCAACAGGACGGTGCCACAAGCCACACAGCGAATGTCACAATCAATTTATTGGAAACCAAGTTTGGAGAACGTGTTATCTCACGAAATGGTCCAGTCGCTTGGCCGCCTCGGTCGTGCGATTTGACGCCGTTAGACCATTTCCTGTGGGGCTACGTCAAGTCTGTTGTCTATGCCAACAAGCCAGCGACGATTGATGAACTTCGTACGAATATCGAACTTGAAATTGCAGCAGTATCGGCCGATTTATGCTTGTAAACCGTCGAAAATTGGGTTCACCGTCTGGACTTCTGCAAGCGTGCCCATGGTCGCCATGCAAAAGAAATCGAGTTCCATACATAATGGCATCGAACGTACTTTCACAGGAATAAAGAATTTTATTGATATCCAAAACCGTTTTTGTTTTATTTAAAAAAAAAACTTTTGTAGGTTTTTTATTGCAAAAACCCTTTAGTTTCTGTGAAATATTATTTATTTATGAATCATTCAAACAGATAAATATCCAAAAAGAAATTTAAAATTTAATCCACCTTAAAAACTGGTAATACACTTACCCTGCATTGGGGCTAGAATGTACGCATGTTCAGATGTTTTTTTTTTGTATTTAAATAAAATGTTTAATAGATGACCAAAATATAAGTTACTTAATTTCCAATTGTAAATAATTTATAAATTCACTTTAAATCCCACTTCATAGTCAAAACGGTGTTATTTCGAACGAATCTACACAACATCGCTAGACATCGATCTTTATGGAATTGTCAAAAGAATTCGAGATAATGTTGTATGAAAATAAATCTTTTAACTATTGAATTAAAAATAAAACAAATAATGTATAGGAACTCAAGTAGTATAACTTTTTTTTAAAGTTTTGGTCTTTTTATAAATCCTTAAATCCAGTTAAACTAAATTTAAAATAACTTCGATATTCTTAGTTAGCCATTAGCACTTCTGAACTCTTCAATTAACTCAAACCGACTGTATATTTTTATTTTTTTTTAAATTTGTGCATCTCAAACAACAACAACAAAATGGGAATTTGATTTTGTTTTTATATAATCAGATAGGTATATTTATACGAGTAATCAACAAAAAAATGTTTTAATGACAATTAATTACTTGAAATCACTTTCAGTCGAAAAAAACGGAACAGGTAATTACTGAGCTGGCCATGAATCAAGTCAAAGTTTGACAGCCGATAAGTCTTATCGCAAAATTTTAAAAGTGTATTAAGCTCGAATTTGTTTTGTATTGTTTTTTTTTTTTCTTTTCTTCTCTTTTAAGTTTCCCCCGTTGAAGTTTGCTTTTGTTTTTGTATAATCAAAATATGTATAAATCCTGTTTCTTCAATTATATCGAATTTCTTAAGAGCAATTGTGACATTCATCTTGATAAGGAAATTCAACAAAATTATACATACATACATACATGTATACAGGGTGTTTCTAATTTTTGTTGATTGTATTTTCTAACTAACTATAGATAGGTATAGCTACAAAAAGTGATTTAAATCGATTCAATACCATCAAGTGATTTCCACCAAAGTTGTCAAACTAGAGTAAACAAGTAATTTTTTTTCTTCGAGCAGAGCGCGAAGAAGATGAAGATGCCCATCACCACCGCCGGTGATGGGCATTCTTCAATAAACTGTTATAAAAAGTTAAGACTCATTGTATACCTATGTATATAAAGGGTGTTTTTTTAGACATGTGGTTTTCAATCTGGGAATGCTTTTTTCGGCGTTGGTCTTTTTGACAGCTGTCACTTGATTTATGCTCAGTTTGGTTTGCCATTTCATAATTAGTAGACTTAAGGCTTAACTACATTCAAAACTTTTCGCAAAATGTACAAATGGGAAAAATCACACACATACTCTAGCGACATCCCTTTGCGAGAAAGACTACCAAAATTGTGTTTCGCACTTAAAAGTATCTGTCATTTCTAGAAAAAAAAAACAAAATGACCTTTCTCTGGTTTTGGTCAGTCTATCTTAAAAAATTGCTTAATAAATCCAAAGGCATTTTCAGCGAGTGAAATCCAATTTGTAATTGTAACACTGTCTTCACATAAAAGAACCATCCGAACTGCTCCTACCAACGGATACCTCAGAACCCCGGCCCTAGTCGTCTGAATGAAGATTCCCTCAAAGAATAATTCGGCCGCCGGCTGAAGAACTGCAACAAAAAATCGGCGCTCTCGAGTCGTTGACCATCGATATCGGAAACGAAGTTCACTACCAAGACAAACTAGTGCGCGATGATGACATGGACAGAACGGGCGACTTCCTGGAAATCCGCCTGGAGAAGCACGGTGGCACCAAACGTATGTGCTAGGCACATATTTCTCTTCGTTTTGTTCGTTTTCTTGCTGTAAATGTTGTGAGAAATCTAAAGTCAAAGTGCGTCTGGGAAGAGGATTGGGAGCGGGTTAAGCAATATATTTACAAAGACTTATGTTTATATGAAATAAATACAATTTATATTCGTCATCATCTTTGCATTTAAATTTTCTGTAATAAATTTATATAAAAGATTTAGCGAAACCAAAACAAAATCGTGTTCCCTTAAAATTTCCCCCTCCGCAGTGACATCCATGAGTGGTTTTTAAAACTAATTGCTTATGTGTATTGGTGTTCTACTTTTGTACAAAAGTAAAAGTTAAGAGCGCTTTAACTTTTACTTTTGTAAAATTTGAGAAAGAAGATAGAATTGAGTAGAGCGTTAAAAAAAGACAAAACATTTGGTTCACTTTTGTACAAAAGTGAGTTGAATGTAGTTAAGCCTTTACTCCTGAACAATAAGTTTATGTTCAAGCGACGCATCACGCGCTGCGTCTAATATTCGGTCGACATAATCGCAAAATCGCATAAATTCGAGTAACCATATCATGGATCGGTTTCGCATCACGTTTACTCTAGTGGATAATGCGCATCCTCAGAGACGCCGTACAGTGCGCACCGAAGACGCTATTGCTGCTGTGGAGCAGAGTATCGAAGAAGACCCGAATGAGTCCATTCGCCATCGCGCGCAACAATTGGAGCTGTCAAAAATTGGGCCTATCGGCTGGAATTTCTTCGAAACAGCCGCGGTGGCCACTTGCCCGAAAGCATTTTTAAAACATAATGGCAAACCCTTATCTTTATAATAAAGTTAAATTCTTGGCCATAACATTAAATTAAATTATATGCGTTTTATTTCTTCTTGAAAACCACACGTCTAAAATAAACACCCTTTAAATCTCCTGTGTACGGGGTGTTTTTTAAGCTTTTCCAATGCGTCGATTTAAACCTATCCCCATAGAATATATTCAAGAGGCGTCGAATCACATGATCTTGGTGGCCAATTTATGCGTTCATCGAATGTTTCCTTCCATAAATTTATTGCACGTAGCGGGTTTTTCATTTGACGCGGGGAGATTTTGGCTGTCTGTGGCGGCCATGTTGTTTTGGTGGCATCTGTCAAACCTTTTGTTTATTATTCTGTTACTGTTGCCAAATCCCCATGACAAGTTCCAAATGATAAAACTTTGGCATCAAAATCTTTTGGGGCAACGATGCCCATTTAACGGTTTACATATAGTTGTCCTGCCAAGTCGATTATCCAACTTTTGGTAGCCCAATTTGAGTCGACAAATTCAGTAAACAATCAGCCAACGCCCTTGCGTCAACGAAACGCAAGATCAACCGAAAACATCGTCGCTGTCTTTGAAAGGCATTGCAATCACATTAGCATCAACGGATAGCGCTACCGATCGATGATAACCAATTTTTGCTGGCTCCAATTGGATAATATGGATTTGAGCGACATGTGGTTCCAAAATAACGGCGCTACGTGCCACACAGCGAACGCCACAATGGTTATTCTGTTTGAGGGCATAAGGTTATATCTCGTAGAGGTGAAGTGAATTGGCCACCAAGGTTATGCGATTTGACCCCGGTAGACCTTTTCTTGTGGGGTTTCCTGAAGTCGCAGGTCTATGTGAATCAAACATAATCGACCGATGCCCTTAAGGTGAACATAATACAGGCCATCGGTCAAATTCAGCCAAATGTATGCAGAAGTCATTGAAAAATTGAACCATTCGCATCCGTGTCACTGTAAGAAACCGAGGCGGGTATTTGAATGATGTCATATTCCATACATAACGGCATACATGGGCCTTTCAAATGAAAAAGAGCTTTGTTAATACCTCGCACACAGCTTGTTTTATTTCATTTCAACATCTAACCACCCTGATTGAAAAACCCTCTACTAGAATCACATCTCTTCCCCATTCATGCCAATCAATCGAAAAACGTCATTAATCATGGATTTTTTGGGCCCATTCAACGAAATTTCGGCATAAACAATTTTCATTCGGCTTCAATTCTTGCACGAGCTAGATCTTGTAAGCTTTCATTTAGGTCACTATGGTTCTCATGACCTGATAAACCTAATGGTGCAAATGCTCTATAAGTTAAGAACCATAATTCTAGAACTAAATTTCTAAAATCTCGTAACATTGTTGAAGGGGAATGTCACCACGTCAAAATTGCAAAAGACTATACTTTTTTAAAATGACACTGACAGTTCGCAATCTTACAATTGGGTTGACAGATACAAATGTCCGAAATTAGTATTTGGTAAGCAAAACACACTTAAAAAGCTAGCACCCCATATACCATTTTTAGTGACCTCATAAAAGGTCAATTAGATTTAGTAATTGGTCAGTCATAGATTTTGTGAATGAATGAAATAAAATCTATGGCTGACCAATTTCTGCAACTAGTCGACGTTCTATGAGGCTCTAGTGACCGTTTAGATGGCGTACTTTTTTGCAAGTAGGTATCCCACATATGGTGTGCTAAGATCCCGGTGCCGCAAAAATCTATTCTCAAAAACTCGAGAAGAAACCTGCAGTCTGCAGTAGTTTTTTGATTAACATTTTATACTAAGAAGGTATACCTAGGTATTCAACTTATGTCTCTAACGATGCTTTTCGAGTCTTATGATGTGACTAGAATTTTTCCGGTTAGAACTAGAACCACCCTGTATATGAAAATACACAAAATTTCCTTGACATTATTTGTCAACCATTAAAAAATATCAACAACTCATTTATTGGTCTTTTTTTTTTTAAATTCCTCGCCATATCACTTTGGGTTTGGATAAAAATAAAAAAAAAAAAAAATTATCATCTCTTTCTCCACAAATGGAATCTCTTTGCGCATACTATTCCAACTTTAAGCAAGAGTCATCATCATCATCAGCCAGCGAAGCAGCGGTGGCGGCGGCGGCGCCGGCCGGCCGTGACAACTTTGTCGGTCTACACATGCAAAATAGGCTCCGGCTCCATTTTATATATATTTTGTTAAGAGCGCGACTGATAACGCTAAGTAATGTCAGCGATTGTCTTCCGTGATAACGGTCGCTGGGTAAAAATATGTATATAAATAAAATAAAAGTAATATACCTACATACATTATATACATACATGTACGCTCGAACTCGAACCCAACCGCTTGGAGCGGCACGGGCGGCGCGGCGCGGCGCGGCACTCACCGACCGCTCACTGAGTGCAATCACCCTTCTCAGCTCACGTCACGTCTTTACTTTATATCTATATCCTTGTTGTTTGTTGTTGTTTTTGGTGTTTCTGAGAGTTGCATCCGAAAGATATCGGAAATATTTCTCGTCTCCCATTGCGACTCCAACTAACCCAAGAAGCCGATAATTATTTATGGGCCGGTGAATCATTTCGTTCTTCGTTGCACCACAGTTCACAACCAGACAAGCAAACGCAACTCCTCAGCTTGGTTCTCAGATATCGATGTGCATTTCGTTTACCATTTCTTAATTCCTCAGCCATAAATGGGTGCATAGTGGTTTTTATTGAGATTTACATTAATTTCATTTTGTTTGGTTACTGGTTTTATTGTTATAATAAATTATGTGAAACTAATATTTGATGAGTTTATTAAGTTTGATTGGAATTGGATTAGGTATGTTTATGAGGAGGGTAGTGGGGAGGGGTGGACAGAATTCACAACAATATACGTCTGCATTCGGTAATTCGAACAAAGATGATTTAAACCATACAAATTGTTAAAATTATCTCCGCCTAAGGGCGAGATTACACTTTATTTTGGCGAGATTGTCAATAATAATATTCTGCCATCCCGGTTACTCAATATTCTTGGAACTTCAAAATTCCTTAATAAATTAACATGTAGCTACAGCGGTGTAGCTGGACGCGTGAGGGCCCAACCCTAAGCAATCACACAAAACTGGCCCCCTAAACAATTTATGCATAAAAAAACTTTTTTTTTGTCAAATACATAAATATAAACCTACATACCTACTTATATTTTTAAAAATTTATGTTGCAATTTTTTGAAAAAAAAGTACAATCTAATTTTTTAGAATGGAGAAAAATGGTCGTGGGAAACAAAATTATGCCTGAAATTTATACCAAGTTTCACAAAACTTGGTTTTTACTTGCTCTAAGTTGGTTTCGTGTATAAAAATCAAAACTAACACTACGATGATCAAGAAGTCCAAAAAAGTGAGGTTTGTCATGCTCTCTGTCGGTCTGTGGGTCTGTGCAATTGTACATCCACTGTATAATTATGTGTGGGTCGACTTGCTTCAAATTTGGTACAGAGAATTTTTATGTGATTCCCTTGAAGGGAAATCCGAATTTTTTATTTAGCTCATCTAGAACGAGTAGCTGTCATACAAAAGTTTTGTTTTTGTTTTTGTTTTCAAATTTTCTCGAAAACGTCTCGAACGATTTTACTTAAACTTCGTACCTGCGTAGTGACCAAAATGATTGTAAGAAAACTGCATTCCAGGTTTTTGGTAAAAAATTCACATATAACGAAAATAGGCATCTAAGATTTTTGTGACAAGATCGTCTTAATTATCGGATATTCACGTAGGTATATCTTTTTGATGGTTGGACTGATTTCGTTAAAATAAGCAAATATCTGGTGCTTATCCATCAATGTGTGGCTACTTGCAGTTGTAAACCACAAGAGCAAGTTCGTGCGATCCAGTCTTGCATATTTTTTCATTTGGGTTTTTTGAGCAAATTGTGAAATATTTAAGAAATTTCAGGCTACCGAGCAAGCGACTCTAAGGTGAACGCCTGAAGAATCAAAGAAAAGAAAAGAAAAGAGAAGAAAAGAAAAGAAAATAAAAGAGAAGAGAAGAAAAGAAAAAAAATTGTGTGAGTGCCGAGACTCACGGTTAATATGTGTAAACATCAACGTGCGCGGATCCAAAACGGACTTGTTTTTGCTTGAAGGGGATCTTAAGATTTTTTTCACTGAACGCACCCATCCTAGTATACTGATCGTAACGTTGCACACCGTAACGTTGCACGACGTAACGTTGCACACGAACTTTCACGTTTTTTTTCACTCTACCGCCAGCATAGATGTTTAATTCTACGTTTACATTATACTGCTTTTAAACGATGCAATTTCTTCTTGCAATTTTTAGGCACGTAGGCGAGGGACGTAGGTGGCTGGAATATACAAAATAGCTGAGGTTGAACAAATTGCAGAGTTATCGGCTACTTTTGTACTTGCACAAAGTTAACATTCATTAAAAATCACAGCGTCCAATTCCATAGGCGATTGATGGTGTCAATCGATTGAAACTGCGATTTTAGTGATTTACACTGACAACAACTGCAACTAAATATTCTAAAACTCAAGATATATAATTCGCCGGCTATCTCATAGTGACATTCATTTGAGGTTCGTTCAATATAAAATTAAGACTGAACTTTTTGTAAGTTTTACTCGATGGAAAGATGGAGATTCATAAGGGTTGCAAGTTCGTTGACAGTTCTAACTGGATATTTTAAGTCGGCCCCTATCAGTCAAACCATTAAGTTCCTTTGGAATTTGGGTACGGTGTCATTTAATTGAAACCACGGTTTTAGCGCTCTCCGCTGACAGTTGTTGTTTGTCGATGCTCAGAGAGTGATTACCAAAACGTCGATGTTTACACATATTTAACCGTGAGTCCCGGCACTCCCATATTTTTTTTTTGTTCTTTAAAAATTTAATGGTTTCGATTTTTATTTGTGTGATCGTCTGACGAACTTAAGGAGAATCCAAAGCGAACTTCACCTTTTCACCACGATGCAGCGGCTTTTTATAGGGTTTTCTCTTAATTCCAGTAAATTTCCTGTCTCTACCGTCATGCAGAGATGACAGCTTCCGTAGAACCGGTGTATTCTAGGCTATCGGCTATTTTTTATTTTTACATATATTTTATTTTTAATCCCATTTTTCGACTTTTCTTTATTTATATTTATTTTCCCAAAATCCTCGCAAAAATCCCTTTCGATCGATGTATGATGATAAGTATGTCAGTATACTGGACATGTGCATTGGGTGAGTTCGTCACAGTATTTACACCTTTATACATAGAATGATGCCATTTTATGGGATAGTGCCAAATATTACGTTTTCATAAGAGTTGAAATGAATAAATTTTTCAAATTAAATAAAAAGTGTTTTCATCTCAAATTAGCTGATTTAGCTCATTTCATTTTGAATTTTTGTCTTTCTGTGTCTGTTTTGTATGCAACAATATTTGACATTTTCAATGGATTCCACTTGAGTGGATTCCATTTGGGTGTGTTCTGTGCTGTGCACGTGATTTAATACCGAATTTCGTGCAAATTTTGTAAAACTATACCTAAATTCGAAATGTAAATTTGTACGAATATATGGTAAATGGAATGAGTTGGAATTGGATTTTTGCAAACCTAATCACAACTGATTTTTTTAAGTGGAGATTCTATTTTCTTCAAAATAATTGCCGGAATAGATTTGAGTAAGAATGGATGTTTTATTTCACAACAGCACCATATTGTATATTTTATGCATTTTGCGATGTACCTAAGAATTGTTTACAATGGACATTACCAATAACCAATCGCTAATCACGCGTTTTGATAAATGCCAGGTTAAACTTTAAAGACGAGTTAATTTGTGTGTTACCAATACCCAAATTCAACACACCTTTTACTAACTAGCGCTCTATCACAAAATCTAGTATACAGTATTTATCAAATAGACAGCTGTTGAAATGCCATTTGTGTTATTTTGCAAAATAAACAAACAATTTTTCTAATTCCAAACAGAGATGTAAGCTTTTTTCACTTATCAAATTAAAAAAATGAGTTCCGACGACCAGTGCTGTAACTCTCGCATGGTTGAAATTGGTAGAGAAACGATAGAAAATGGAACAAAACTCATACGATTTTTTTTCAATTTTCATCGTTTCTCGACTGATTTTATCGATGCGATAGTAACAGAACATGGAGCCAGGATATAATTGAAGACATTAGTATTTTTGAGGATATGGCAAAATCTCGCCGAACAAAAATATAGAAAAAAGAATAGATCCTTTCGAAGAATATGATTATGGGCTTTACTGATTCGATTAGCAACTCCTTAATAGCTGGAGTCCAATTCGTTCTTTTTGACGATTTTTCAGTCATTTCAAATATGTTCTCTATTGCTTTTAGCTGTCAGATTGACAGAACAATCGAGGTGTTTACACAATTAAACACGAGTTTCTTCACTTTAAATTTAAAGGCACGTTTAGCGTAAAGCTGACTATTAAATTGATTATTGGTATGGTTAATTATTATTGTACAGTCCACTTAAATATTCAAGTGATCTCTAAATTTGGTTATTGGTAAGGCCCAATAAGTCTAGTTTTAACTTTTAATTTTGTAAAAGCATTATCAATTTGAGCAACTTAGCTGAACATATGATTATTATCTTAACCAATGAACGCACTCCTTATTTCAGTTCATCAAAGTTTCACAAGTGTCAAATATCAAATCTCAAATGGAATCTGACTTTTAAATTTCTTTTTGTTTGAAAAGTAATGTCGTTTTCGGTTGGATTTCGGAACTGTTCCATTCCTATCGAAAATGGAAAATTTGGAATAAAAAGAGCGGAAACATATGTCGTTTTCGAGTGGACGTTCGGAGCTACTCTTTTTTCACTCCTTTTACTCCAAATTTTCCATTTTCGATAGGAATGGAACAATTCCGAAATCCAACCGAAAACGACAATAGTAAATCCGAACTCAAAAACGAAATAATATTTAGAGAATGCAATTCGAGGATCACTTTAGGGCATAGAGTGAATTAGAGTAAAAACGATATTCTTCATTTTTAAAAGATATTTAAAAGAAAGAAAAAACGTAGTGGGGATCCCTGCAACATTTTAACACCAGACACAAGAAACGCACCAAACAAAACTGTAATAAAAACCTTCGTACCTTTTTTTTAATGACAATGTGAGCTATAAGCAATCAGCTGTGCGGTAAATGCAACAACAAGTTGAAGATGATCCATGCATTAATTTGATGACAGCTAGTCAACTTGCTTCAGTGTCAAAATTACTCCGGTTTGCCCTATCATATTTTTAAAATTAAAAAAAAAAAAAAAAAAATGAAATAATGATGAATTTTTTGTTTAACAATTTCCGGACATTTTTTTTAATCAGATATATCGAAATAATTTCAATTTTATTGATTATATTTTATCATTTGTCCATAATGGCAGTCGCCGTTGCCATTCTCGATGTTTGTGCAATAATCGGCACCTCCGTTCGACATTTTACAAATTGGAAACACTTCAGGTGTCAGCCAGAGCAAACAATAATTGAATCGATAATTAATAAACCAAACGCAATCAAATATTTTTTGTTTATTAATAGAATCTGATGAAGTCTCACAAAAACAATAAAAATAAAAAAAAATAAAAACAAGTGTCTGCTCGGGCTTCATTGTGTCATCAGCAAACATCGTTGGTTCTTTTTTGTAACCGTCCGTCGCGTCTCATAGACTTTAGTTTAAAAAAAAAAAAAATATGCAAAATCATTGAGGCTTTTTGTTCCGCGGATCTGAAATTGAAATTTCATCGCAGAATGCAGTCGGAAAACAACCTTGGTCGCATTTTTAATGGACATTTAAGCGCGCAGCAGGACCAGCACCGAACCCACGGTGGTGCTGCTCCATTTGTGGATTTTTATTTATTTTTGATGCTCCAAAGGTCTCCTTGGTTGGTGATGGCAGCGGTGGGTATATATGTTGATGGCTCGAAATCAGCAACAGAATCAGTGTGGACAACACAGGAGCATCATAATAATTTCCATCATGGCATCGGCGGCGGCGTCATCATTGTTGGCGCATCAACAGCATCATCAACGTCCGTCCGTCGTCGTCGTCAAGTCAATGGTTGCATGAATGCACGCGGTGGCACCTCAATTTCTCACCACCCGTTTTGTGTTCGCTCCAAAAAAACAACCAACGATTCCATAATTCGTTTTTTATTATTTGACCGTTGTTGCCTTTGTTGATGGGGGAATACCTATACCTAGTATGCTGTTCTGTATAGAGGTACTGGAGGACGACATCGTTTTGTGTGCGCGGTTATTTTTATTATTTTTTAATGTTATTTTTTGTATTTATTTCATCGCGAAAAATCATTTAAAATTCCACAATACTATCGCCGCTTTTAAGTTCACACATCAATGAACATTCCCGGGTATAAAGTGCGAACGGCACAATTAAAATAAAATCACAAGCGACTGATGTTGCTATTCGGAGCGGCTGAGATACCACTTCTAGGGGAGCTGGACTTGGTAGTGGACCTTTGGTAATATGCTCATTCTCCGTTGGAATAATTTTTACAAGAATATAGTATAATCCACTTCTTTGCTGCATTTTATAACGTTGCACAGAGAGACAAAATGACTCCAGGGGGTCCAGAGATGTCGAAGGAGTTTAAGTCGATTGAAAATTTTATAATTTCCAGAAATTCACATTTTGAAATTAAGTACATCAGGAATGAAATATTTGTCGGTTAATTTGATTATTATTGATGTGTCTATGCCGGCGGTAGAGTGAAAAAAAAAATTGTGTGAGTGCTGGGACTCACGGTTAATATGTGTAAACATCAACGTGCGCAGATCCAAAACGGACTTGTTTTTACTTGAAGGGGATCTTAAGATTTTTTTCACTGAACACACCCATCCTGGTATGCAGATCGTAAGGTTGAACACCGTAACGTTGCACGACGTAACATTGCACACGAACGTTCACGTTTTTTTTCACTCTACCGCCAGCATAGATGTTTACACATCAATAAAAACGTGGACTTTTCTCTGTTCGACGTTACGGGGTCACACTTTACGATGTAGAACGTTACGTTACGACAATCGGCAAAGTAGGATATTGGATACGTTCAGTGACAAAAATCTGAATCCCCTTCAATCAAACTAGTCCGTTTTGGATCCGTGCACGTAGTCAACGTAGAGACAGGTATACAACACATCAGTTATACATAAAACACGGCTAGTGTTGGTATTTTGGAGCTGATTAGTAATTTTAATTAATAAAAATGAAACACAGTTAGCTATTTCATAAAAAAATGACTTCATATTTAAAATTAGATTTAAATTCAAAACTTTTATCTATTTTTTTTAATATTGTTTCACGAATCACCAGGGCAGAGCTTTAAAGCATTTTACTGTCAACTGTCTATATCGATTTGAAGATAAATATGACGCAGTGATTTTTTTTTTTTTTTTTTTGATTTTTTATTGTATATTCTGAATATTTTTAAGTGGGTTTTGATTTTTATTTGTGATCGCAATTTATTAAAATCAAAACCAGTTTCAAATTCACATTTACATCGCGTCGTCGATATCTAACAAAATTTGTGTTTGTGAATATAATTTTTGCGGTATAAATTGGGCTTCAAAAGTTTTTTTGTTTTGTTTTTTTTTTTTTTTCTTATCGAACATCGCAATTATTTATTTTAAAAACAAACAAAAAAAAAATCATAAAAAAGATAAGCAGAGGATTTGATTCGATTTGGATATTTAATTAGAATGCTATTCGTTGTTTAGAGATCTGAAATGCGATATCAAAAGCGGGCACTCTGTTCGAGCACAAATTCGTTGATGATGAAATATTTGTGTTTGGCTAAAATAATCAAAAAATAATATACATACCTAGATACATTTACATACATACCTACATATTTCGTCAGGGTTTTGAATCAGCAAAATATTTATTTATGATTTTGGTTTATTTTTTAGCTATTTGTTGGGTGAGCTCCGCACCGCTACGTACCGCACCGCACCGCACCATAATGTAAATGGATTCCTTTTAATTAATTTGAATAGTTTAAAATGGGAAAATTATGTTGAAACAAAGTTAATTGTGAGTTAGAACTCTGGGTAAAGTTTGATTTTTTAAAAGTGATGAAAAACATTTGGATACAAAATTTAAATTTAATAAAACGCGCGCTTAAAATTGAATATAAAAAAATTTCAAAACACGCGCACGAGAAAAGGTGACAATTCATTGAAATCAAAAAATTAAAAATATAGAAGCTTGTTTTTGTTTTAAATTTGGTAATAAGCAAAACCGAACAACAATAAATGGCTGCCAATTACTTTACGTTTTTTCTCCAGTCAAATATGACTTCCGATAAATACTTTGGAACAATGGAATTCACATAAAAAAAGAGCTTTATAACCCAATTTGTTTCCCATCGTTTTGTTGCAAATCTTTTACTATGCTGTATATAATTCTCAATAAGACGCTACTATTGTTCAATGGCAGCTCAAACCAAATCTAACTTGAGTTTTTCTGGACTTATGGCGGTCCCCTTGTTATCCTGTCCGCCCTGAAACGTATTTATATCTACGAAATAATCCGATCTCGTCGAAAGTCTAACTTGGTGCCGAATGGAGAACCGTAATTGGATGCAGTGTTAAGATAAAGCCAAATTTTGCACGCTGCTGAACGGACCACTACAATTTTGCGGCTGAAACTGGTGTAAACTCAAATTCCAAACCAAAGACACTTCATTATAAAGATGCCTGCCAATTCTTCGTATCTATACGTTTAACCCTCCAAAAAACATTTGTTTAAATTGTTGTATTTGTAATTTCATTTCGTGCCTATGAATAGATTCTAATTACAACAACAATTTAATGGAGTGAGTTTGTTTTGTTTTGACAGCCCGACGATTTTGTATGTTAGAAAACGCAGCCATCTTAAATAAAATTTTAACTCAACTGCTTTTCAACACGAAAATGGCGGTTGTTAGGTGGGTTATCGGGATGTGTTTGAATAAACACAGATTTAATGGTGCTGTGCTAAGTCTGCTATTATACACGATGATTATGATTTTTGCGTAGTGGCTCTTCTTTGAATTCTTCTTTAAAACTTCATCCTGTGAGTCGCCGGCTATTACACAATGATTTTTAAATCATGACTGAGATTTGGCAGTTTCCTTTATTTTGTTTGGTTATTGAAATTTTCAATGCTTTATATGCATATGTACGATGACCATCCGTTTATTATTATAATGAACTATTCATTATTTGAAGTAGATGCTCATTATGAATTATTTTGTATTAGAAAATATAAAAATGTTCATTATTTGTTCGGTATTTTATTTTGTTGAATGTTAGGTTAGGTTAGGAGGGGCGTGCTCAGCCCAAAAGTTGTTGCGTTCACGGGGGCCTATTGGTCCATTATGATCCCCTTCATATGAAAAGCAGAGATACTCCTAAACTTATGACTTTAGTAAACTGGTTCATTTACGAACCAGCCTGTGCTCTCTATATATTTTCTCATGTTTGCCATTGAGACCTCCGCTAGATCGTCCATTTCTCCAACAAATCTGTTTCCAAAATATCGGAGGCGATTTGTTTGAAGATTTGGACAATCGCAGAGCAGGTGTTTAATGGTTTCAATTTCGTCAACGCGACGTCCTGACAGCTCCTAATACACCAAATCTAGTGGCCAGTGTCCCGTTAGTACACCTATCAAGATTCTAATATTCTTTTTACTCAGCGATAGAATATACTGAGTTTTCTTTACATTAATTCTAGGCCATAAGCTTCTAGCGATAACGCAATCGTTCCTGGACATCCAGGAGTTATTGATTTGCTCTTTCGTAATTGTGTCTATCTTGCTTTTAATCACTTCAAATTAAACGTCTGGTTCCATATCTAATTGGCTACTATTTTCCCTATTTGATACTGACCCCTTTCTTGCCAGTTCATCTGCTATGTCGTTCCCTTCTATATTGCTATGTCCAGGAACCCATCAGAGTTTGACTTGGTTGGTGTTCCAAATATTGTTCAGTATGCTTCGGCATTTTGCTACTGCCTTGGATCTAATAGTCTCACTGGGTAATGATTTGATGGCAGCTTTGCTGTCCACGAAAAATGTTGATCTCCGACGAGTTCAGTTTTTTCTTGTGAATTATTTCAGCCGCCTTTTCAATAGCGCAAATCTCAGCTTGAAAGACACTACACTCATCTGGGAGTTTGTATGATTCTCTAATATTAAGAGTTTAGCAGAACACTCCAGCTCCTGTTCCTTCTGCCATTTTTGGCCCATCAGTGTAGAAGGGAATACCCTGTTCACTGATTAGTAAGTTGGGTTCCCATCCATACCTTTCGGGTATTGAAATAGACAAGTATTTGTTAAAATCTGTTAGGGGTGGTACGTAGTCAGTTGTCACACCAATTCCGGCCACTGTGCCATACCTTTGCAAGATAGACCCATGAACCTAGCTGCTGTGCTTCCAAGAGCCCATTTATTTAAGTCGAAGTGCACTCTTGGCTGCAGTGCATCTTATGTTCTCGTCCAGGACTGGAAGATTGAGAATAGTTTCCAGCCCTACTTGTGGCGTAGATCTTTGTGCCCCGTTATTCATATACAGGGTAGTCTCTGTACCTTGTTCAGGTTTTTGAGATAGCTTCCTTTTTCTATAGCTTTCCACCACACGATCGAACCATAGGTAAGTAAGGGCCGAACAATCGCCGTGTACATCCACTGGATGACTTGCGGTCGCATACCACATCGTGTGCCGAAGGTTTTATTGCATGTGTATAGAGGGCATAAAGTGCTCTTTTCATTCTTTCCTCTGTGTCCCGTTTCCAGGTTAGCTTGGAATCAAGGATTACTCCAAGATATTTAGCTTCGTTGCAAAGTTTCAAAGGAATTTCATTTAGCTTGGGAGGAGTATAAAGTCCTCTAATTTCCTTTTCTTCATAAACAGAACTAGTTCAGTTTTTGCAGGGTTGACCCCGAGCCCGTTTTGTGCTGCCCAAGAAGATAGTTCTTTAAGTGCAGATTCCATAATATCGTTGATGGTGGTAAGATACTTACCCGATATCAAAATTACTATGTCGCATTTTGTTGAAACAAATACGAAAAACTAACCAAGCCAAAATTCTTTCAACAAAATGATGATGCGAACGTGCCCTAATTTCCTGAATATAAATTCGAAACTATGAAATCTATTTTAATAACTAAATTTTACTATGAAATGAACTGTCTAGAGTTCAGAGAATATAATAAATGTAGCGATTTGTTAAATAACAAACAAGGAATAGAATAATATCAAAAACGAATCGCCAATTTTTTTTTTCTTTTCCATAATTCAACACTAAACAAGGTGAAATATAGGAAAGAAAATTATACCTTAAAAAAACATTAGTTAGCGATTAGTTAGGATTTATACGTTGAAATTTCGGTCTTCGACAGTTTTCTTTTGGTTGCGCATGTTCATAAAGATGTCTTGCGACAATTGCGTTGATTCTCTTATTTTTCATTCGTCTGTTTCACTAAATCAAAAGTTAAATATACAATACAAAACAATCGATTATAAATTTTTGTTTTCAATTTGTTTTCAAAAACTTATGCGTATAAGGTCAGGTTAGCACTGATAACTCGTTAATCCATTTATTATACTTTTTGAACATACCCATTGAAACTCATGAGATTTTGAAAATAACTGACATTTTGGTGGTGTGTGTAGAACTCTTCACTTCCAGTTTCATTCGAATTTAAAACCATTTCGATTGCCATGCTCTAATCTGAACTTACTGCTTGAACACAATAGAATGCTGCAACTGGAACTGGAGCTGCAGCTGCAATATGTAGTTGTCAAAAAGTGTCGTACCCATCACAATGAAGCTGTACAGCTTTCTGACATTCTGACTGCAGAAGCACTGATAGCTATAACATGAGGAATTGAAGAGAGCTTGAAACTAATTTCAACCCCTATATAAACACTCATCGACTTGAAATGGTCTTGTTCGCCTCAATCAATTTTGAAATGTCAAAAATGTTGCACGAAAAAGTTTAAAGTTAGTGAACTCTTGCGTTGTATTCGCAACGTGTATTCAATATTTTGACAGTTAGTCCGGCTGCAGCTCGAGTTGCAGCTCCGTCTCCATTGTGTGCAGGCATTTAGGGGGTTTTGAACAAAATTTTTAGACTTGGATTGGAAATATCACATTCGTGTAGCACTAAACTAACTAAACGTTGGGTAGAAGTTTAGGGTCAAGGGTATACTGAAAGCATTCTTGGTGGAGCGGGTATTATCTTAAAAATGGTTAAGGCGGTCAATGCAGACTCGGTTCTTCTAAATCTCCGAAATTTTGTGGACTGTGTTAAACAGCGTGTTCTCTCACCACTTTTGTAACCATTTGTATTTGTATATAAATCGCTATTTCTTAAATATTTGTCAATGCCAATTTAAAACAGTTTTTCGACATTAAAAGTGGGCGTGCGTTAACGCGCTTTGCGCGACTTGAAAAAAAATCTGGGTGCCTGAAGTATGCCCACCGGCGGAGGGCCTTGGCCCTGCGGGGCCGCATAAACAGTACTTTTATAAACCAAAACTGTTATAATAGGCATGTCTAGAGTCACTTTTCTAAAAAAAAGGTTGGTAGTATTAGATGTCACTATTTCGAAGAACTGCCTGGAAATATCCATAAATTCATTTTGTACCTACTGAAGTCTGAAATATCAAGCCTTTCCAAAGTCTTGAGCAATGTCTAAGAATAGATAGCGCTGAACTTTTTTGTCTTTAACCATTGGTTTTGTTTTTTTGACAACTTATGTTTTCTAGCGTTTTAATACCTATTATGTAAATCAGTCGGTATTACAAAGCATTATGTTACGCGTTTTGCGCTATTCGAAATACAAAACTCAGTTTCTTAAGTTTAGCAATCCAATGAAGACCCTCACTCTCAAGGATGCATCCAAGACAATACTTCCATAACAGAACTCTATTTATAATATTTTCGGAGCTGTTTTAATAAGAATATCTGAAGGAGGCGCTTTGCCACTAGTGTCACATCTTCTTTCATAAGTCCAAAAATCGATGCAAAAATCAATCGGCTAAAATGATTTTTCACATTATTTTTCTAATTACCTACATATAAAGAAAATCACCATTAATATCTAAACCAGTGCTCTCTGGCGTTAATATGGCGTCTCGAAAAAACTACTCTTTCCAATTCTTATCTACTCTTTTTTAAAAAAAAAGCTACGCCCCATTAACGTGGAGATAAAAACTGCGGATAGCAATCAAAGAAAAAAAAACAACAATTTATACCTATACCTATCACTTCACTTAAGAAAAAAATACACAGACATACACATCCTCACCCAGCACCATCGACATCACCTTTGTACGTTGTGTGATGGTAACCATGAAAAAGAGTATTTCACCCGCCAATCAAAAAACCAGAACAGATAAATCGATGCGAATTCCAGTAAAAAGCGCGTTATCGCATTTTGCATGCAAAAAAAAAAAAAAAACAAAAAAAAAGTCCCATGAAAGGAGCTCTCCATCTACACATGGCTGGCAAAAGGGTCGACAAGAAAAACTCCGAGAGCGACATAAAGTGTCCTTAAAAAGCCATTGCTTTAGTTGAGTGTAGGCGGTCCACATTGCAGCACATACACAAACACACACACAATGCCAATGCACTGCCATACAATAAATCATCCAAGGATACCCCCATCCCATCAGCTGCATCAGCCAACGACGCGACGGAGAGTGCCACCAGACCAGAAGAAGCACTAAAGATGCACAAAAGTGCAAGAAATGCATCCATGCACTTCATTTACTAGCCATGCATTTACGTTATCTGCTCCGAACCACCATCAACATCACCACCACCATCATCAGCAGTCTGCACCACTACCACTTCATTGGACAAGTGCCTAATGTACCCTCTTGAATGCATGTATGCCCCCCCCCCTCCCCTCACCAGAACCCCATCTACTATTGCCTCTGCCGATGGGACTAGCAACATGACACATGCAAACTGCATCCAGTTCCTCGAATGCATGTGCGAAAGATACAAAACACGAAGCAGCAACTAACTTAAAGCAGCAAGCATCAAGCATCAAGCAGGAGCTGAAACAGTACGCTTATAGCTCTCGGAAGTATCTGCATCTCAAGTTCGGGCGCAAAGGAAAACGAACGGTTGAACCTCAATCGCATCGCATAGAAAACTGGAAAACGCAAAACGGGTAAAAAACGAACAACAAACGAATCGTTTAACCAGACAAAAGCAACTTCCCAGGCTTCGGCATTCTCGGCTGCATTAGTCGTGCATATCTGCATGGCCCGCGGAGGGCCTCATCCCAATCCAAGCACTCGCAGTGTATCTTATAGATACAACTACGTGATGTATCTGCGGTGTCTTGCTCTTTCGCGCGCGCAGCAAGCCTGTCGACTCGACTCGACTCGACTCGCCGAGACAAGACGACAAAGTCGTCGTAATCAGTTGGAAACGTATTACGTTAACCGCCGCACGAACAAAATAAGTCGCTGATTGGCCTGGAATATTGGTATGGCGCCGCCCATATCTGCTTTTTATTCGAACAAAAAAAAAAGAGTTATCGTCATTTTATCTCTGGCAAGTTGTGTCTCCCCCCACACACATATTCTTCAATGGCAAATGGCACACACATGCTCTACGTGAGCCGCGGCATTGTGGGGCAGAGAGGGTCAAATGTGACATTAGAGGCGTTTGGCTGTCAATAAAAGCCGTCGCATCGGTGGATATTAGAAATTGTTTTTGTTTCTCCTTACACAATAAACAATTACGAGTATATTTGCAGCAGCAGGTTTGATTGATAACAAAATGGAGAATTTATATAGATATACGAGAGTAAATGGAGGCGGAATAGTTTGATGGATCTGTTTGACAGATGTCAACACTTATTTAGATTTAGTTCGGAGCGATTTAAAAGGATTGCAAAACTTTAAGTGAAATAAAGTCTGTATTACGAGAAGCGGAAGAGATAACCTATACAAGTTACTCATTGAAAGGAAATAGGTATAAAAAGTTACAGAAAGTTCAGAAACTGCAGGGCATTAGATACCTAGGTACCTATACACACGAACGCACGGCAATATGAAGCAGATGCTTAATTGTTGAAAAATATGGGACTTAAAAATTCCAAAATTAACTTTCAAATAGCATAGTTTCAGCATTTTCGTAAAAAAGAACGTTTTTCCATTAAAACTTCATAAATATGTGTATGTAGGTACTTAAAATTGACTAAACTTATTGTTAAATAAAGAAAACGTTAACAATTTAAAAGTTTAAAATGATTTTATTAATTTCCAAAATAACCACGACAAATAAATTTACTTTACACAGACAATACTTGGACCAGAGTGGTCGTTAATTCAAAAACATAACATTTCATTCGCTTAAGGCGACATCTGGTTGTTATTCGATAAATGAAAAAAAACTTAGGGCCAGTAACCATGGCAGTAGTGTGATGTATCATAAAGATGACGTGACATTATTTTGGTGAAATTATCAAAGGTTGTTTTGTGTTATTACTGTTTTTAAACAGCCATTAAAAGTAGGTGTGCGCATCATCCGGGTGCCCGAAAAGTATGCTCACCCGTGGAGGGCCCTGGCCCTGCGGGGCAGCATAAACAGTTCTTTGTTTTATAAAGAAAACTGTTATAAATTGGCATGTCTAGAGTCACTTCCATTTTTAAGCTCGTATATCATAGACGGAGAGAAAAATCCAAGATTTGGTGTTATCTATTCAGGGACGTGGCATCCAATTACTGTAAACGCAAAAACTTGCAGTTTTTTTAAGAAAGACTTTTAATAAAGTTTGTAAGCAAAAATTAAAAAAATAATGATTTCCAGAAAAAAGGGCGTAGAATTCACCTACAAACATCACTAAGACTAAGAAAATATTATACCAGAGGCTATTATTTTCCATGAAAAGCTATATTTACAAGCTTTTGCTGAAGGCTTTGTTTGTATCAGCAAGCATACTGAGAAAATTGATAAAAACTTGTTTCTATACGCTACCAGATTAATAAGAAAACACATCTTATAACACCTTTTGGAACTTATAAATAGCTTATCGAAGCCTATTAGAAGCCTTTTCGATGTACAGTACAACACGGATAATAGAAATTCCAAGGCATCTAAGACATTTCTTTCTTAAACACTAACAATGAATATGAGAAAGAATATTTCTTTAAAAAAAAAAAGAAAAACAGATAAAAACCCACTAAATGCAAACTTCATAGTATTGACCGAACAATTTCCACCCAGTTACAGTTGTACCATTGGAAAGTTGGAAGCTGCTATTTAAGGTGTAAACACATATTTATTGATATACAAACGGGTTTTGCCAAAGATTAAATAACAAATACTTGAAACTTGAGTAAATTTTTTATAGGCGTACATTTTTAAGTCTTGATATCAATATTTGGGGCAAAACTATAAGAGTTTCTTTGAAAAAAGTAATTTTTCTTATAACTGTGTTTGGAGACAAATTGAAGGAAATAACATGGTGTTTTGGATTGCGTTTCTTATAAGCGAGTTTTTGATATATAAGTGTTTCTTATATCCGTAAAATAATGTATTATGAAAATAAAAAAAAATATCTTCTTCATTCGTTTTCTTTTCTACGTTTTGTTCTTTTTTTCGTAGAAGAAAAAATGTGCTATGAGAAAAATCATTTTAATGACATACTTGATTGGTTTGAAAGAAGCTAATTTTCAGTATGATAAGTGAATATTATATCGTAACCTTCCCTAAGAGCTTCCCGAGAATTCACAAGACTTAAACAAACTGGCGCAAAATTGAAGACAATTTAGAACGATGTCAAAGCATTTTTATTATGATGCTCAGTTAAAAAGAAGTCCTTACGAATTGTAAACGAGTTAACATTGTAATATGTTTTAAACATTTTATTAAAGTTAAAATCACCAACTGCCTATTTTATTTTTTTAGTATCATACTATCTCCTGAATAACGCTGCAGTGGAACGTTAACGCAATCCACATATCGCGTAGATTCAAAAGTGCGGCATCCACATTGTTATCGCGATCGCGATCAATGGTTTGGGGTGCGAATCCCGAAAACCAAAATCCGGAAAATCCAAAATCCCGGAAACCCAAAATCCCGAAAACCCAAAATCCAGAAAACCCAAAATCTCGAAAATCCAAAATCCCGAAAACACAGAATCCCAAAAAAATAAAATCCATAAAACCCAAAATCCGAAAAACCCATAATCCCAAAAACACAAAATCCATATAACCCAAAAACCACGAAAACAACAAAAAGCATGTATACATATGTTAGGCAAAGACAAGAAAAAATCGTATAGCTAGGCTTAAGTCTATTTTTTTCCTTTTTAGGTGGATGGGGGAATTTTTTAAAATTAATCTTAAAACGGATACAAAATATTAAAAAAACAACGGCAACATTGACAAAATTATGCTTTTCCTTTCGCGGATGAGCCGCGAACGTCGACCAAACGACGGCGACGGCGGCGGCAATTAAGTGAAAGTCTTAAAGATTTTCCTTACAAAGGGCAGACAGTAGAGCTGTGTAAATCGTTCATTTCAAATGATCGAATCGTTCAAGAATCGATTACCAAAATGATTCGATCATTTTAATCAATCGATTATTCGATCATTTTCATTCCACTCAATTCATTATTTCACACTGTTCCGATTCGATTTTTGATGTGTAAACATCTATGTCGGCGGTAGAGTGAAATAAAAACGTGGACTTTCCTCTGTGCGACGTTACTATGTACAAGGTTACGTAGCGCGTATTCTCGGAAATGATTTAACATTTTGTCACTTGTCAAATTAAAAGTGTTCTAATGGACCTAGAGAACCTAGAAAACTGGCATGACTTTAGGTAATTTCCACCTCCTTATTTGGCGTACTCCGCTTTTCGATCCGCCGTACCAAAAATTTTGACATATTTTGACACCTGTCAAACTAAGACAATTTTTTTATTTCGGTCTCGATGAAATTCAATCTTCGAAGTTAACGAATACTGTACCAATTTTGATCGAATCCAATCTAACCCATATTTCTTTTCTCCGATTATATATATTTATAATTCAACAGAGATTGATATCGAAAATCGAGATTCATTAAAATGATTGAGATTGGGATGGAAAATCGAGAATCATCGAAATGATTGAGATTGGGATGAGATCGAGAATCGAAATGGTTGAGATTTGGATCGATTGAAACGAAAATTTGTGATTTCAATCATCAATACTTTTCGATGATTGGATCAAAAAAATCGAATCGTTCCTGATTGACACAGCCCTAGCAGACAGTCAATCTCGTCTAAACTACGCTGACGCTCACGGCTCACGCTCTTCTGAACCTCAACGACAACGCAATGGACAATTTTGTTCAAACACCGCACATACAGCTCACCTCCCAATGGACAATTCAAGAGGGATATGCGTTGGTCGACTAAATGTCTAGTTTAATGCTGGATTTACACGACTGACAAATTGGCAGTTTTCTGTCAGTAGGTATAATGCCAAAAGAATGAATTTTTGCTTTGTTCTGTCAGTTTACTGACAGAAATACTGCCAATTTGTCAGTCGTGTAAATTCAGCAAAAGTGGCTCACGGGTATACGAAAACAACGCACTGGCTCTGGAAGCTCTCAAAGAGTATAACAGACGAATTCAGTCAAAAGAGTTCAAATGACCATCAACCATGATGGTTCTCTAAAATTTATTAAGCAAGAAATTTCAAGGCAAATTTTAGCTTATAAAATTCTGCACCAATAGATTTTTGGAAAAAGAACTTGCGCTAAAGTCCGCAGCATCTTATGCAACGCGCAGATGTTGATATTGTAACGTTTGTGCAAGTTTTTCTCAAAATTTATTTGGTCCAGAATATTTATATGTTTTTTTGTAAATTTTCAATTGGGTTAAGAAGCTGCCTGCAGGGTTGCCGCTATCTTGAATTAAAGTTGAGTTCATTTTTCTTGATAAACATCCCTATATCTGATTTAATCAAAAAAGAACACCTTTAACCATTTTTGACAAGACGCGAATGTGCTCTACAAAATTGAACATTTAATATTTTGTTCATACTTAGCGTATACTTAACGAGTAAAAACCAATTTCAATTAATGTGATTGTGGTAGTATAAAAAAAAAAATGGATCAAAAAAAATGTCATTTCTGTCATTTTTTTCTAAATTGGTTCAAGCTTATTAAATATTTAAAATGAGAAATAT
This sequence comes from Leucozona laternaria, assembly GCA_932273885.2. Lineage (NCBI taxonomy): Eukaryota > Metazoa > Arthropoda > Insecta > Diptera > Syrphidae > Leucozona > Leucozona laternaria. Next base: position 85,220,751 of record OW026368.1, on the reverse strand, counting down.
TGTCATGTTCTTGAATCCAAATTAATGAAAACCACGGTTTTTATTCGCAAAAAAACAATTTTTTTTTCCTTAATTTAAGATTGCAGCAACCCCAAATGGAGTTGAGGTTGAAAATTTTGATTAAAGCTTTTTAGTATTTTCAAACGATTGAAATAAAAAAAATGTTCATATACCCAATGAGCTGCACCAATACCTTTAGTAAACTAACTAATAATACTACAATATAAATTGGATTTCTAGATTTTGCGAAAACTTTTGTTACCTTTATTTACAGTTTTTTTATAATTACAAAGCCTATACAAAATTGTTTCTCTATCCCCCGTTTTTAAAATAGTGAAAACCGACTTCAATCTTTAAATCAAAATGGCGGAAACTCTGCAAGGGGTTGATGGTTGAAAACGTGGATTTATTCTTCCGATAAGTGGTATTCTCTCTATGGGAAAACAATAATTCCCCATTTCCATATTAAATTCTCATACGAGTTATGACTAAATTTCCTCGACGAATAATAATTGTTCTTACGAAGAAAAAGTGTCTCAATCTTTTTTGCGAACAATTGCAAACTGACAGATTTCGAGATAGAAAAAATCTTCTTAAAAATTTTAACCACTGGCAAATTTAAGGTGTTTCTTAGGGAATTTCTATAAGACATTTTGAAGATTTTCCCTTTTTCCGTGGCTATGAATAGTTTATGAAGAAAATATTTTTAAATTTAAGATGTTTGCAATTGGTGCGGGTAGATTTTGGCGGCTTGTGGCGGCCATGTTGTTTTGGTTACATCTCTCAAATCTGTTCTACCTGTCGATGATAAACAATTTTTTGTAGCCCAAATTGGATGACAAGCGATGTGATCGATATTTTTGTGGTTCCAACAGAACGGAATGATGGAATGTGTGAAGTAATTCCGTTGCAATAGAGCTTTCCGTCTTTTTAAGCATTAAGACGATTTTCGTTGATCACTTTACTCAAAATGAAGAAGTTTTAATTTGTAGTATTTTTACTTGCTCTATTGGGCAAGTATTGGTTTCGTTTAAAAAAAAAATTTCGAGATTATAATCAAAACTAACACTACGATAATCGAGAAATCCGAAAAAGTGGGTTTCATCATGCCGTCCGTCGGTCTGTGCGTCTGTGCGTCAGTGCGTCCACTGTAATTTGAGCTAGAGCCTAAACGGGTGGACCGATTTGCTTCAAATTTGGTACAGAGCATTTTTATGTGATTCCTTAGAGGAGAAATTGGAATTTTTGTTTTAGCTCATCTAGAACGGTTAGCTGCCATACAAATACTTTGGTTTCTTCAAATTTTCTCGCAAACGGCTCTAACGAATTTAATTAAACTTCGTGCCTGTAATAACCAAGTCAATTGTAAGAAAACTGTATTTCAGGTTTTTCTCAAAAAATTCATATTACGGAATTAGATATTCAACGTTTTTTGAGAAAATGGTCTTATTTTCGGGTTATTCGCGTATATCTTTGCCATGGTTAAATCGATTTTGTTATAATTTTGCAATCTGATGCTTCTCAATAATTTAAACAATAATGCATTTAAAAATTTTTGAAAACATTATGTTATAAACAAAAAAAAACGAAAAATCAATTTTTTAGTGCTTTTGAATCTTTTAATATTTACTCGTTATATATATACATCATGCATCTTCAATGTTGGGTTACATACAGTATTTAACCACAAGAGCAAGTTCATGCAATCATGTTGTGCATATTTTTTATTTTATTTTCACCTCTGATTACAGATTTAGTCCTTAAAAATAATGCTGGAAATATCTCCAATTCTCCATAAACAACGATGATATACCTATTCGACTTCAAAGATACATTTTAACAAAATTATTCAAGAGGTGTCCATTTAAATATCTCATTATTTTGGATCCTTCTTATTGTTGAGATAGGTTTCAATTTAAGAACCTTATTCTATAGAAATTTAAGCTAAGTATCTGAGGAAATGCAACTTAAAATACCGACAAACCACCACCGACCAGCCAGTCGGTTGACAACTAAATCGACAAAAAACAAGATTTCAATCCCCTGATACATGATTCATCAACACGGTCAACATCACCTACAACATAAACGAAAACAAAAAAAAAAAAAAAAAAACAACTTTTGAGTGTTTGACCAGCTCAACTAAGAAATCCATGCTGTAATTATTCGAATTACCATTAAAGTTCATTTGGAGGAATTCAATTCAACCTCCAATCTCCGGCAAAAGAAGCGACGCGACGAAGAACAACGACGACAACGACGACGACAACGACGACGCCGACGGATGACGCGGCGAACGAAAACTTCGCCAAGGAGCATGGTAGAGTATAGAATAGAAAGAATCCCGCAAGGCAACATCATCTCATCATGGCAGTAGCAGCAACAGCTACCGGTTGCTTTGCCACAAAAAAAGAATAACCGCCCTCCCAACATAAAAGAGGGGGGGTGGGAGCAAAGAAGCTGAATGAACATTCCTCCAGCGTGTAGCTGTGGTCAAATGTGTCGTGTTTGCATCACTTATCATTCCTTTGATTCTGTGCCCGGTTGGTTGGTTTGGGTTTGGTTGGTTGGTTTGGGTTTGGTTGGTTGGTTGGTGGTTGGGAGATTTTGCGAGTGTCTTTGGGGGAGAGATTTCCTTTTCTTTTTTTGATGAAGAAAACTCCAACAGATGGAAACGGACTGATTTCATGGAAAAAGGAGTGTTTCACCTCCTGATGGTTTACCCGCCGAAACTGATGAATTTAAATAGTCCACGATGATGCGGTGAATGTGATATCTCAACGGGCAGTGTAAGTATCCACTTGGCAGTGTAAATATGCATCCTGGCAAACGATTAAGACCTTTTACACAAGTCGAGGAGGAGTGCGCTTCTATTATACCTTTTGGTTTTCATTCTTTTTACTCTACTTACGGCTCTGCTGCAGAAGTTCAACAAGCTATACGGCCACTATACCACTATCTTTCTCAGCGCAGAGTCGAAGAAGGTAGGTATAGATATACCTTAGAACTTAGAGTAAAGTGTGGTGTTAGTGATGAACAACCTGTTCAACTTCAGGAATCGGGTTGAAGAGTTCTGTTCTTATTCCCATTGGCGGAGGAAGATTAAAGATTTCGCACAACATATATCCGTTCTAGGACGTTTTCTTTTTTCTTTTTTTTTTTTTGTAGATATTCATTCTTTTTTCCTCCGCAGAGCAGCGATGCTCATCAGCCATTCCGTGCTCATAGCTTAATTTAGAAGCAAACTCTCAGGACGGAAAGGCTATGACTATGAGTGATGGTGATTGCAAGACAACACGAATAAAGGACACTGTCCGGTCCGATGGAAATCATTAATAACTCGCGCGCATTATGTCGTAATGCGAACCTGGTTCCGTCGCCGTAGTCCATCATTGGATGTATATTTATACCTATACCTACTCAGATGGAGAAAAATAAGAAGAGAAACGAGAAAAACGAAACAAAAAGGAAGAAAAAAAATTCAGGGATTCAAAGGATGGAAATGGAAGGAACATCCATAATCGGATTTTGTCAGAATGTTGCAATTCCTCATCGAGTCAATTTCCTGGCATGTGACAATGTTGCTTGGTAACTGATTTTCTTATCTGCGTGTGTATCGCGAATAGAGAATCCTTGTTTCTGTTTTTTTTTTTTTTTTTTATTTATTTTATGTTCATTTTTCTTGTGTTCGCTATAAAAAATAAATCGGCTTTGAGGTGATTCGCCAAGGAGCATTAATTATAACACTAAGAATTTCTCTTTAGCAAAAAGTATGAGAGTTTTTAATTTTCCCATAGGCAAGGGGGTATTTTGTGGAAATATCGAAACAAAGTCATGGATGAGGTAGTTGATATTCTGGCTGTTTTTTCTTTTAGTAGATTAGAGTTGTTTGGAAGATAAAAAGACGCAAGAATTATTTTTTTTTATTTTGCCAGAGAGTCAAATTGATATCAAGGCCAAACTGAGCCTAGAGTATTCGGATCATGTGAAAAATCGTTTTAAAATAAACATTTAGGTATATTAATTCACGGTGCACGCTAACATTCTTCATTACCTACATTAATTATTTATTGTACGCTGTCAGTTTATTTGTGAAATTCGTGCATATTTTGGCGCAAAATGTAAGCAAAATTTAAATAATTCTTATGCTGGATTTACACGACTGGCAAATTGGCAGTATTATGTCAGTAAGCTGTCAGAAGAATGGACAAATTCATTCTTTCGGCAGTTTACTGACAAAAACTGCCAATTTGTCAGTGGTGTAAGTCCAGCATTATGCTGTGAGGCTTTAATTAGAGAAAGAATTCTTAAGCATCATGGAAAAAAAATTGCAGTTAAAAAACGGTGAAGCATTAGTGCAGATCTCCAATTTGTCTGTATTTCGTTTGGTGTTGTTGAATTTGCGAATGGAGACAAAACTCACATAGCTGCTAGTAATTCGAGAGAAAAGTCTTAAGGAGAATTGTTGGCCCCATATGTGAGGAAGGACGATTCCGGAGACGGTACAATCATGAATTGTACGCAATCTACCTTGAAGCAGATATCGTGACAAAAATTAAGCTCGGTAGACTCCGGTGGGCAGGGCACCTAGCTCACATGAGCGAAGAGGAACCTGCTCGGAAAGTTCTTTGTGGTACATTCTATGGTAGACGACAGCGTGGTAGACCATGCTTGCGCTGGAGAGATGGCGTAGACCAGGACGCCCGGAGCCTTGGGGTGCGCAACTGGATGCCGGCGGCTCGAGACCGGGATGGGTGGAGAGACTTGTTGAAGGAGGCCAGGACCGGACCCCGGTTGTCGAGCCGACGATGATGATGATAGCTGCTAGTAAAAGATCTTTCTGGAACGAAAAAAGTAGGAACATATAGGATCTTTCAATACGGGCGGGTGGAAATGGAATAATACAAGCTGTGTGTGAGGTACCTATTTATAAAATTGTTTTTTATTTGAAAGTTCCATATGTATGTCATTGTGTGTATGTGTATATGACATCGTTCAAATGCCAGCCTTGGCTTTTTACGGTAGCACGGAACCGGGTGGTCCAATTTTCAATGACTCTTCTGCATAGATCCGGCTGGATTTAAACGATCATCATCATCGGCTCGACAACCGGGGTCCGGTCCTGGCCTCCTTCAACAAGTCTCTCCACCCATCCCGGTCGCGAGCCGCCGCCATTAAGTTGCGCACCCCAAGGCTCCAGGCGTCCTGGTCTACGCCATCTCTCCAGCGCAAGCATGGTCTACCACGCTGTCGTCTACCATAGAATGTACCACAAAGAACTTTCCGAGCAGGTTCATCTTCACTCATGCGAGCTAGGTGCCCTGCCCACTATGGAGTCTACCGAGCTTAATTTTTGTCAGGATATCCGCTTCAAGGTAGATTGCGTACAATTCATGATTGTACCGTCTCCGGAATCGTCCTTCCTCACATATGGGGCCAACAATTCTCCTTAAGACTTTTCTCTCGAACGCGGCTAAGAGGTCGGAGTGCCTTTTGCTAAGCACCCAAGTCTCGGATCCATATGTGAGTACTGGCAGGACCATGGTCCTGTACAGCAGCAGTTTTGAAGTTATGGTGAGATTTCTGGATTTGAAGAGCTTTGACAGACTATAGTAGGCTCTACGCCGCCCGCGTATTTCTTCTTCTATATTGTTATCGGCTGCTACTATAGACCCAAGGTATTTAAAGGATTGCACCACTTCAAATTCGTGCTCCGCTACCTTGATTGTTTGACCAACTTTTCCTCTCGCATTCGACGCCACCATGTACTTTGTTTTACCTTCACTAATGTGCAGCCCCAGATTTTGTGCCGCCTGCTCGATCTGGATGAAGGAATCATGTACAGCTTGCTCAGTTCTTCCGATGATGTCGATGTCGTCTGCGTAAGCCAGTATCTGGCTGGACCTGTTGACGATGGTCCCTCTTGTTGCCGTGCCAGAGTCACGGGTTGCTTTCTCCAACGCCAGGTTGAAGAGGAGGCAGGCCAAACCATCCCCTTGTCGAAGTCCATTAAAGACGTTGATTGGTTTGGATAGCAATCCGGCTATTTTTACTTGGCTTGTTACGTTGGTCATGGTCAACCTACATAGTCGTGTCAATTTATTTGGGATGCCGAATTCTCTCATGGCTTTGTAAAGTTCTACCCTGGCTATGCTATCGTAGGCGACCTTAAAGTCTATAAACAGATGGTATGTTGGGATGTTAAATTCTAGACATTTTTCCATCGCCTGCCTAAGGGTAAAGATCTGATCAGTTGTTGATTTAAATGATGGCCTGTGTTATGTTCACCTTAAGGGCATCGTTTGACTGTGGTTTATTCGTATAGAACTGCGACTTCAGGAAACCCCACCAGAAAAAGTCTAGCAAGGTCAAATCGCATGATCTTGGTGGCCAATTCACGTCACCTCCGCGAGATATAACCTAACCCTCAAATGTTTCATGCAGAATGTCCATTGTGGCGTCTGCTGTGACGTTCACATGGATTGCATCCAATTTGGGCTTAACTAAACTGTTTATCATCGGACGGTAGGTAGCGTTCTCTTTTGATGCTGATAGCAATGCCATCGTCGTTTTGGAAGAAGTCCGTGCTCTGACGAACATCGGCTATGTTTTCAGCAGATCTTGCATTTCGTTGACGTACCGGTGTTGCCTGATTGTTCACTGAATCGGTCGGCTCAACTTTGGCCGCCATACGTTGAAAAGTCGACTGAAAAGGCCAACTATATAAACAGTATAATTGGCACAACGTTACCACAAGAGATTTTTATAATAAGGCTTTATCATTTGGACGTTCTGTTCAATCGTGTAACTTACCAAAATCTACCCGCGTTAATTGAAAAAGCCTTTATAATGTAGCTGTAAATATTTGTATCCACTTGTTTTCCTTTTAATGGCCAAGTTTCGGTTTCGTGTAGAAAATTGTCGATTTTTTAGTGAAGTTCAACATTACATACAATTGAAAGTTTTTATTGTAACTTTTATTGGGCTCATCAGTTCGATGTTTTCGTACTCTTCTAAGCCACAAGATTTATGTCGATGGCTATTGACACAAATATATTTAGCTGCAGTGAAACGCTTTAAATTTTTTTTTTTCTAGGGGAATTTGGACTAATAAGGTCACAAAAAAACTTTCAATTGAATTTAATTCATTACAGTAAATTAAAACAAAAACAATGCATTTCTATTGTTTTCGTTTTTTTCTTCTAAATTACGGTTATGGAGAAGTCCAATAAGTGCGGTTTTCGTCACACGGTCTGAGCGTGTGTACGTCTAGCTTAGCACGTGTGGACTGATTTTGTTCAAATTTGGTATCTGCAGTGTTTGTATGCAATTCTTTAGAGAAGAATGTTGTTTTAATTTATCTATATAGAACGGTTAAGTGACTAGTAAGCCTTAAGGCATCCCTACCGCCTCTCTTGTTGTATTTCCCCACCAAAACTTGCCCATGGTAGAAGAGGTTTGGTGCAATAACTTTTGTGGAATATCATTTTTCAGAATTCTGAAATTTTTCATCTACTTTTTCATTTGAAAAATCGAAAATAAAATCGATGGCGTAAGTACTCAAAAAAACCTGTAGTATGAAATTTTTTTAAATGTATATGTACATTTAGCCTGATATTCTGTCTCAATTCAAAAACCTTTCTCCACGAAATGTAACTTCAACATTAAAAAATAAAAACAAAAAAATATAGTTTTCGAGAAATTTGCAAAATATTTGAATTTAGGGTCCTTTTAGAAAATTTAGCCTCTTCGGAATTTCTTCGAAGTGAAAGTCTAATTTTCCTAAGTGCTGCAATATACGTAACTTGTGCTGCCTGGTGCCGTTAACATTTTCACAGGTTTGCAAATTTTACTGATGAAATTGAAAAAAAAAGATATTTTTAAATATCAAAGTTGTACTGTATTGTGCACAATTTTTCGTTCTAAGAATCGAAAAGATACTAAATTTTGCGCAGCCCCATAGCTTGACGTTAGCCTCGCCATTTTGGATTTTCAAAAAAAAAAAAAGCTGTGATGTAATGTCCTACACTTGTATGGCGAATATTTTTGAAAAAATTCGCAACTTTGAAAATTTAACGGATGAATTTTTTGCAGAATTACGATTTTCTTAAAAATCAGAGTAGTTCTGTTTTGAGCTTAGTTTTTGCTGCTATGCTAAAAGCCGAAGAGATACAAACAAATCGAATATTTGCAACTTTTACGGCAGCAAATTAATTTTGCGAAGCGCGAAGTTAGCACCACCATTGTTGATAAAAAAAATTGCTGTTATGTGCTCAACTTGTGCTGCCTGGTGCCTTAAATATTTTCGCAAAATTCGCAAATTTGCAAATTTTACGGAGGATTTTTTTTTGCAAAATCAAGAGTTTTTTTAAATTTCAAAGTTGTGCTGTCTTGTCCAAAGAACCAAAAAGAAAAATATTCGATTATTTGCAACTTTGTTGCCGAGACTAGATTTTGCGAAGCTCCATAGCATGAAGTTAGCACCGCCATTTTGGATTTTCAAAAAAGAAAAGTTGTGCTGTAACAAATGCTGTTTGTGCCGTTAATATTTAAAATAAAATTCACAACTTTGCAAATTTCGAGGTTGTACTGTTTTGTGCTCAGTTTTTCGTCAAACTCAACAATAAACAACACAAAATTAAATACTGATTTTTTCACAATTTTAAAAATTAAGTTCTAAATTCAATTTTAGTATTCACTTCGTCTATCAATTCTTTATTGAATGCGAAATAAAAGAGAATTAAAATCTAGTTTGAAAGTAATTTTTTCGAAAACTATTAAAAGAAATAAGTTGATTTAAAAATAATATAAATGACCAGACTTCTGGCTTTCAAAAAAGGCAGAATAATATTTAGTAAGTGTTGCCATTTTTTGAATATTTTTTTCCATTTTAAATCCTTTTTTTATACAACCGTTAAAACACCATTTTCGCCCTCGATTTCAATTAAACTGCCATATAATGGTATAAAGTACTCTTTATAAGCTTTCATCACTGTTGAGCAATATTTAAAAAATGGCCCAGAGTCCATACAATTTTTCGCATGGTCCTTTACAAAATTTTGCAAAAATATTTACGGCACAAGTTAAGCACATTACAGCACAGCTTGTTTTTTTTTTTAATTCAAAAATGGCGATGCTAACTTCACGCACATTAAAGAATTCCTAAAATACTGCGCATGCAATGGATGGCTGTAAAATGAATGGGGGAAAAAATGATAATAAAATAATTTGAAGGCGAAGTTTCAGAGTGAACTCAATGAATGCAATCTTTTGATTAAATTCAATGAATGAGTTTTACATAACACTGTTATACCAACCTAATTTTAGAGAAATCCACAAAAATTAGAGTCTTTTGATTTGTGTATACTCATGTGAAAGGTAAAAAATGTCAAAAGGTTTCTTCCCCTAAAAGGGGTCTTACTAATTTTTCCAAAAAGAGAAACATTGAACCATATCTGCTATATGAAGGCTTGTCATAAAAAATTTGTTTTTTGATTCCCTGATTTTGATTTTGAATTCTCTGCCATATTCTAACTGCAGGCAGGTACTTTTGAACTGACTTCTTTGACTATAATTTTGTTTATTTCTCGACAATTACATTGGCTCCAGAGAATTTTTTATTTTAATTGCTGCAAGCTGGCCTTAAAATACAAAGCTATTTACTGTAATTTTTTTTAAAGCAATTTCTTTTTTTTAAAGACCCACTTTTCCTGTCTCAACTTAAATAAACTAATAAATAAGTAAATTGCTAACAAGTAGGTTTGTTAAAATAAACACCATTTCTTCTTAATTTATTGGCTTTCCCACCTTTTAAGCTTCTGTGTTCTTTTGCTTTTTCATTCCAATTTTATATAACTTTTTCATTCCAATCTATCCAACTGTAATTTGTGGTTTTAATAGCTTAACCTCCCTCTCATTTTTCATTTCAACTCATTGTAGTCGAGGTCACGTCCACCTACCTCAAGTTAATGCACTCGCCTATAGTCATCCCTCACCCAGCACCATCAGCATCAGCGCCAAGGAATCCGCCTTCCTTATCCAAAAATTCCAATAAATATTAACCAATAACAACACTGATCAATCAGAGCAAATAATAAGCATGTATAACACTTTCACACTATTGTGGCGACTTCGTTCCAAATCCTTCTTCTATAGAGAATTCACGAAGAAAAAAAAATCATATCACGAATCAATTTCCCGCCTTTCATCCCAACTTCCCCTCTGGCATCACAGTCAGCGCTTGGACGAAAATACAAAAAAAAAAAAAAAAACAAAAATCAGCAAAAAGAATCACAAACCGCGCAGATAACACTAAGAAAATTCACAGGCAATTTGTAAATTCCTTAGAAAATATAAACAGATAACAAATTAGCAGTCAGTGTTTATGGAGGCAAAGCCACCACACCACGTTCAGGAAGAATCCTCCAGAGGACGACGACGACACAAACAACGATCCCAGAAGAGTAACGCACCATCAGGCACCATCAGGCACCATCACAATAAAGGAGGTTCATCTTAACCAGCATCAGCACAACCACAACCACCATATTCCTGACTCCTGATGGCACCAGCACTATAGCACCACAGCACCACACTTTTCTTCCACAACCAAAGCCAAAGATAAATAAAACCTAATAAATAAAATATCGAAGCCCTGAGCTTCTCAACTAGTGGACGAAGAGTTCGCGCAGGCGCAGGCGCGCAGTAAAACAAAGGACCCAGATGAGCATCAGCCACAATCAAAACCAAAGGATGGAATGAGAAGAAAAAGAAATGTGAACGAAACGAACAAACACTAAAACGAACGGACCATATAGTATAATGCCAAATTCGAAATGCCGAATCCCCAGCTCGACCGACCGACGCGAAGCGACGCGACGAACGTCTGCGACTCCCCGAATCACGATGGCAGATTGTTCACTTGATTTCGGGAGTTCTTCTTTTTGTGGTGGTCGTTTTGCATTGTAACACTTTCACGGCTCGTTGAGTCCAAGATGAGTTTGTTGAGGATGATGATGCTGCTGGCTGGCAGTTTACACACGTATCGCCAGGCCTAAGCAAGACTCTAAGACCGCGCCAAGATCCAACTCACAAGATTGTGCTGGTACTGTGCACGCGATTCTTCCGAATGCAACAACAACATCAACAAAAAGACGATTCGAGAAACAAATCGAATCGGGCGCGATCTTCTCCAACTCCAAGAAGAAACGGACTAACTACCTCACCTATGGATCACCACCATCATCCGCATCACCATCATCACCATCACCAGGCCAAAGCAGCAGCAACAACAGCAACAGCAACAGCATCAACATTCGCACCAAAAGTTTCATCCTAGGAGCGCACTTTCACACTGTAGAGTTGCCAGTTGGTTGTAGTTGCCAATACGTATCCCTACAACTATTGGAAGCCCCTTACTGCAATCGGAACCAATCGAAAATGAGTCTAAATCGAAAATTAAAGTCAAGAAGGAGGCTTTCAAAGGGGATTAAACACTACAGACTACACTATACAGAGCATGGTATGGTGCTGCTGCTGATGGCTCTGCCACTCTGCTCCAGATTGAATTGGTTTTAATGGAAGCACCAAGAGCACTAGCTGAGCGGCCTCTAAGATGGGCGAAAAGTTGAGGTTTTAATGGCAATGAGGTGAGCTGGGCTCAGATTGATTTATCAGCGTTGCTGGGGTTCATGGTTTATTTGACAGCGGAATGACTTCGGTTCGGTTTGGTGTGGTGTATCATCATCATCATCGTTTGCGCAAATTGGCTCGCCTGGCCTGGCCAGGTCTGGCCATTCGGGCCTTCACAAATAATTAAATTAATTCGAATGTGAAATGATGATGAAGTATGAAAGGCTCGAATGTATTGATTAATTTTATACACACTCTTTTTCAAAGCACTCATCATTAGTCATGGTCATATTATTTGGTATTGGTTGTGGTTTTCAATAAGAAGGCGATCTCATATATAAAAATTCAGAGAACAAGGATTGGTTTTTGATGCCGATTTTCGATTGAGATTATTATGTTGGCGAGCAGACGATATCAAATTGTATACCTACCATATAAGTCTAAAGGGTTTTTTTTTAGAAGATTCATTACCAAAGAATATTTCAATTAAAAATTGATATTTATAGGAAAGATTAATCCATATAGGTACAAAAGTTGATTTCAGGGGCCGAATTATATCGCTGAAGTATGTGAGCTTGGCATTACAGCTCACGTTATGGAGCCATCATCCGCATAGGTTTTACTAGTTCATTCGATCACTGATGGCACGCACTCGATCAGTCACTAATGCGCTTATTTGGCCCAGGTCTTTTCCCTTGAAGTGCAGGAAAGTTATTCAAAAAAACACCCGGCTTGTTGAACAAAATACATGAAATCTGATTATACTACATATTCATGTACCTTTATTCGCCAAAGAGGGCTATTATAGAAAAGCTTAAATCCAAGATTTTGGGGGACCCCTAGACGCTGAAAAAATCCACTATTTTGAAAAACTAGAATTGATCTTAGTGTATCTTCGAAACTATTTGACAACGGGAAAATGTAAACAAAATTTCCCGGCAGACTATAATTTCCAGGTTTTAATGTTTTAATTGTTTTTAATTTTTTTCCAACGGCATAACCTTGTTACCAGAGGCGTTGTAACTGCTGATTACCAGAGCGAAAGCCTGCTGTGTTGTGCTAGTACCTGCTGAAAAGTGCCAGCAGAGGTGTAGTACCTGTTGATTACCAGAGCGAAAGCCTGCTGTGTTGAGCTAGTACCTGCTGAAAAGTGCAAGCAGAGGTAAAGTACCTGCTGATTACCAGAGCGAAAGCCTGCTGTGTTGTGCTAGTACCTGCTGAAAAGTGCCAGCAGAGGTGTAGTAACTGCTGATTACCAGAGCGAAAGCCTGCTGTATCGAGCGCCATCAGGTGCCTAGTAACTGCTGAACAGTGTTACCAGGGGCGTAGTAGGTACCGGGAGACCCTTTTCCAGATTTAAAAGTTATACCTAGATATTAAAAGGTTACCTTATACCAGAAACAAAATCGAGGAAGATCCGTTGCTTTGAGGTCAAAATATCGAAAAACTAATTTGTGAGAACTCTTCCGTTCTCTATATTTTTGCGCACACTTATTACAGATATTTGGTCGTATTACATAAAATATTTAAAATTTCAAATTGCACGGAGGAACTAAACGGTCAGGAATCCTTATCGGAAACCCTATATGTTCCTAGTAAGCAACCTAGAGAACAAAGCAAACGGAGGAGAGCCTTGTCCAGTGAACTTCTAGAAGAGGAGTCCAAAGAAACCAAGCGGTTGGAAATCTGTCAGCATACTGGAAACCCGTGTCCCTAGCACACAACCTAAGGAAAAAGGAACTAAGAGGGTGAAACTCTCGTAGAAGGACCTTCGTCAGTGAACTTTTTGAAGAGTAGTTCAAAGGAACCAAACGTCAGGAATCCTTATAGGAAACGCTTGTCCCTAGCACACAAAATAAGGAACAAAGCGGGTGGAACTCAGGGAGGGAAGCCTTATTCAGCGAGCTTCTTGAAGAGGAGCCCCAAATCAACCAAACGATCGGGGATCTGAATAGAAACCCTTGTACCTAGTAAGCTACTCACAGAGGAGAACCTTGTCCAGTGAACTTCTTTAAAAGGAGTCGAAAGGAACCAAACGGTCGGGAATCTGTATGAAAACCCTTGTCCTTAGCACACAAACTAAGGAACGAAGCGGGCGGAACTTACGGAGGAGAACCATGTCTAGTGAGGTGCTTGAAGAGGAGCACAAAGGAACCAAACGGTCGAAATTTCTATAGAAAACCCTTGTTCCGAGTATTCAACCTAGAGAAAAAATCGGTAGGAACTCTGGAGGTAGATGGGAGAACCTTGTTCAATGAGCCACTTGAAGAGGAGCTAATTGAGAACCGAAACTGTCGGGGGATCTTAGAAATAAATTCTAAATAATAAATAGTAATGTCTGTCCTACTCTCTAGCCAATATGCCTAACAATTTAATAAAAAAAATTAAATTGGCTTCTCAAGTAGAGTAAACTCCGCTAAGCAATGCCTATCTGTCACCGAAACACCTTGCGAAAGGCTTTTGTTACGGCCCGATCTTTGATTTTCTATACACTTGATTGCGGTACCCACACTCGGACGAGGAAGAAAGATAACTTTGTTGTTTTCTTCACCTTGTCTCATAATATCAGCTGCTATAACACGGTGTGAAGTCGCAGGAATTGTTGAGAATTCGCTGATTCTCTACGTGACAGCCAGTAAGTTTGTTAATTTATTTCTATTTGTATAAGGACAACTTCTATTAAGCTTGTTTTGCGTTTTAAACGAAGTACTTTCGAAGCTGATATAGACGGTTTGCCTGTTTATGTGTAAACATCTATGACGGCAAGAGGGTAAACTAAAAACGTGGACTTTGATGCAGCACGTTTCTTCTAGCATGTTACGTGTAACACGTTACGATTCCGTTGCATTATTGTACGTTCAATAACAAAAATCCAACACTCGAAGAAAATTAATGTCCCGGCACTCACACACTTTTGTTTGTATTATCAACGAAATTTTCAAAAGCTTTACAGAAACTGTCTTCTTCAAAACTATATTTTTTTATAAATACGAGCGATATTCGTTGCAATGGAAACCGAAATTGATCTCGGTCAGATAAAGAGAACATAAAACGACAAAAAAAAAACACCTCTGTTTGTTTTATAAGAAATCGATCAATCTCATTATCCACTGAGCATTTATATTTCAATTAATAGAACAAGCTTATTATATACAGCAACGGTTACCGTAAAGTTTAATATAAATTGGAATTCCGATTAGGTTGTCAAAGTGACAGCTCACACTACCTTATAACAGTAGGTATATCGTATATCCATTTATATACCCTTCACAAAAGTTTTTATAAGCGAACATATTGTTTCCGTAAAATGTATCGCAGATCTAAAAACTTCACAGTCTATTGAGTCTTGTTGAGTTCCGTAACCATAATTAAAATGTAACTCGAAAACCACTGAGAGTTGATCGTGAGTTCGACTGACACGCTTTGAGGAATTAACCCTCGCACCTTACGCCCCAGCATCAAGCCGTTGCCGTGGTCGTTTTGGTCGTCGCTTGTATAGTGGTCGTGCCAATCATTTCTGCAGCGCGCAAAGCTTATATCCATCGACAAACGTGCGATTGAGAAATCCACAAACCGAGAACCTCTACACTCTACATCTATACATCGGCATCGTCGTCCGGATGATTTGCCACAACAAATTGTTGCTCCAAGAGTACAAAACTCCTCAAACCTATAACCAATATAACGACGAGGAAGAAAAAAAGGTAGGAATAGGTATGTGTACCTTTCACAGAATGACCCCGTTGAACCGACACGCTCGCAGTAATAACAAAAATATTTAAGGCTACGAAAATTAACACCTTCGAGTGTGCACATTGTCTTTGGGTACACATGGGCCAATGGAGTATCAACAACAATGCATTCTGAGAAGATCTCTAGTGATTATGGCGAACTGGGTTCTGTGCTGCCACTTGGGAAGCTGAGAGGTCTGAAAGACTAAATGCCAACGTCCGTCTCCTCGTGGTGTCCTCGTTGTGGAAGAGATATGGGTATTGGAGTTTGCTCAGCATAACCAAACAGTTTGTTTGGCGGCGATGACGATGACGATGTCGACAACGACGAAGGCGACGCGACGGTGTCGCGGTGAGATATCGTTTCAAGTACCTCACCATCACCATACCTAGTTAAATACTTTTCCCTGCCCAGGTGGGAGGCTGAGGCTGCTGCAGCGGCCAATTGTCGAACAAATAGTTCGCGGATTAGCAACACAAATTCGTCCACCTCTATCGCATTGCAGTGGAACTGGGTATGGATGTCGATGATGACGATGACTATGATGATGATGGTCGTTCGCTGGATGGTGATTATGTTGGACCTGGTATACCATAATACCCTTTCAGGGCAACAGTGAACACTGCTGCGGCTGCTGCTGCTGCTGCTGTAACTGCACCGCACGGAATAATAGGAATTAGACACGATTCGTGATTTATGAGGTGCGAATTGCACCGAAAACAGTTTCGCTATTATTGATGCTGATAAGTGTGTCCGGGTTTTTAGGGGGCTCTTGCTCCGGATTGTTATAGGAATGAACTTATGTTCATCTGCGATATAAGGATTCTGTTTCTGATTCGTTTTTTTGTTTTTTTCTGATTTTTTGGGCATATTTTCTTCGATGGGTTTTTTGGTTTTGTTTTAAAGCCGGTTGTTGTGTTGGAACGCTGAAGGTTGTGTAGTACTGGGGAATATCGTGAATTTTCTGTGGAAGTGCAAATTAATCACGAATAGCTTTGATGTATTTTGCAATGGAAAACTATTTAAATTGGAGTTCTGATAAGGAAAAAGGTGAGTTCACATTGTTTGGCAATTTGGCAATTAAGGTAATTATAATTTTTTTTTTTTTGATGGGGGGTGTGCTTGGGTTCATTGGAAGATTAAATAATAATGCTCTTTTTTAAGCTTCCTGACCTTTGTTAGTTAAATTTTTAAAAATCATTAAGTTCATAAATTCGTTACAATCATTGTTTTGGTACAATTTGAGGCCATACATAAATAACTTGTTGCGATTTATAGAAATACTGCTCAGCAGAAACATCAACAACGAACAACTACGAAATCGTATAAATCATTCTATTCCAAGTCTGCTATTACACTTCGACTTTTGCGTCATGAATTTTTTTGAACAGAATGAGTGTGAAAGAGAAGAAAGATGAAACGGAAAATAAACTACCCTGTGAGTCGTGGGCCAAATTTCAAAGACTCATTTTTGACTTAATTCTATTCCTTGTTTTACGAACCAATTTGTTGATATTAGACAGCGCAGTTATGAATTCTGAATAAAATGCTGATAGTAACTTTTATATTTACTTTTCTTGTGTTGGTAATCGTGCCAAATCTTATGACATTCGATGTCAAAATAAGTTTCTTATCTGTCACAAACAATAATCAGTGAAAACTATAAAATTAACAAAATTTAATAATTGATATGATGGATAATGACACTTCTACACTCACCAATTGATGAACATTTACATATATACACATGAAACCAACTTTCGTTTTATATTTTGAAGTGTGTTTGGGCGCGTTCGAAGGTACATTTTTGCATTTGGCTTACATGGGACATAGTTAATGTCCAGTAAGCAATCAATTCCATATGTGTCAACGCTTTTGGTTGAATTCAGACGGATTGATTCTTCTTTTCAAAACAAGGCCAATAATTTCGAAACAAATCGTGGTTTATGTAGACTATCAAGTAATAAACTGACAAATCTCATTGATAGATGGCTAAGATGACGATGAATTAAAAATCCTCTGAAAAATTCGAAAACTTTTCCATTTTATTTTCTGCTCCGGAAAAATGCATTTTCAGGGCAATCCGTTGACATTTGGAACGAAATATTTTCGATACGATCAAATATAATTTGTCCCCTATCTGTCAAGTCATCAACTTTCAAATTCCTTTGTAGGATGGCTACGATGACGATGGATTAAAAACCTTCTGAAAAAATCGAAAACTTTTCCATTTTATTTTCTGCTCCGAAAAATGCATTTTCAGGGCAATCCGTTGACATTTTGAACGAAATATTTTCGATACAATCAAATATAATTTGTCCCCTATCTGTCAAGTCATCAACTTTCAAATTCCTTTGTAGGATGGCTACAATGACGATGTATTAAAAACCTTCTGAAAAATTCGAAAACTTTTCCATTTTATTTTCTGCTCCGGAAAAATGCATTTCCAGGTCAATCCGTTGACATTTTGAACGAAATATTTTCGATACGGTCAAATATAATTTGTCCCCTATCTGTCAAGTCATCAACTGTCAAATTCCTTTTTAGGATGGCTACGATTTCAATGGATTAAACAACCTCTAAAACTCCGAATATTTTTGAGATTTTTCTTCTGTTTCGGGAAAAACAAATTTTAGAACTTTCTGGTGTTTTTTTAACGAAATTTTCTACGGACGTCAAAATACAGCTTATTACCTATCAGTCGAGCAATAAACTGTCAAATTTCATTGAAAGATGTCTTCCATGTCGATGGATTAAAAAACCTCTAAAAATCCAAAAATATGGAAATTTGATTTTTTGAAAAGCGCAATTTTAGAGCTTTCTGATTGTGAGTTTTGTAACGAAATATTCGTACAAATCAAGTTTGTCCCCTTTCTGTCAAGCAATGTGAAGTTTTGTTTAAAAAATGAAATGGCTTAACATAATACGCATGTCTGAGAAAAAAGTATATTTAACCGACTTTTTTACCCGGTAGTTATATATTTAAGAACACACCCCATTGTTAAGTCCAAAAATCTAGGGCTACCAACCATTCGGAAACGAATATTTTTCTGCAACCGAATTAAGCGCCATCTAAACATCTCAACAATTTATATCCACTCTATGTTCACTTTGATTACTGACCTAAGCTATACTAATTTTTCGATTTGTAGTTGTTTGCGTGTAAAAATTTGTTCATCTGGCTATTCACTTTATTAAAACAAAAAACACGCCTATTATTGCAACAAAATTATTCGCGCTATTTAAAAAAGAGCTATTTAAACTAATGCCTAAAAAAATCATAGATATTTAATTTCAACTTAAGTTTGCACTTAGCGTAATCAATGACACAGAAGGTGGCACATTTATTCGTATATCAATAAAATACCAGCAATAAACATCCACACTTCTTATGAGCTAAGTGGATATAAAACAAAATCTGGTGTACCTCAGGGGAGTCGCCTTGTTACATTGTTTTTTTTTTATTCATAAATGATTTCTCTTCAAATTTCAATGACCCTAAGGACGTAGATAAACCGCGAAAATCTGCAAAGGTTTTGGGATTGGGGCATTACTATTCGCTTATAGTACACTATTATTAAATATTGACAAGTGTCAAACAAAGAAGCTTTACGGGATTTTCTCTTCGCTTTTTGTCCATGGTGGGACAGATATATTTTTACTGCATTTTGGGCATCGGGATCTTAGCAACCAATGTGTGAAATATTCGCAAAAACAATATGCAAATCTAAAAGTCATGCCGTCCGTCAGTTGGGCCCAACTGTTTGAAAACAGTAGACGCGATTCATGGCGCACGTCCTTTCCTGTCAAAGTTAAAATACATTAAATCTCGTTGAAGTGAATAGAATGGAGACGCAGCCGCAAACGCGAATCTAGGAGTTAAACAAGTTTTAATAATCACGCGCCTGCGAACGCGCGTTCGAACGCGCGTCTATTGTGTTCGGCCAGTAAACGGGTGAACCGATTTGCTTCAAATTTGTATCTGATTCCCTAGAAGGAAAATTCGAATTTTTGTTCAAACTCATGTTATTTTGACATAGAAACTCAGTATTATATTTCCATGGTCTAAAAAAGATCGATTTACGGTTACGAAAAACCAACGTTACGTTGGAAAATATTGCAAAGTTTTCTTGTTCCCGTGTACGTACGCAGTGCACTCACTCTGAGATAGATATCACCCACTTCTGTTACCAATTTATTTCAAATGTAAAGGGTTTTCCAATAAGAGGTGTTATTTTGAGTAGCCCGCTATTTCGGTAGCTGTCACTTTTGAAGCGGTCATTTTTTAACATTTGACAAGTAGAAACTACGCCATTAATAAAAATGGAACGATACACGCTTCAACAACGCATTGAAATTATTAAAATTCACTATAAAAATGGTGAAAATTTGGCAGAGACGGTTCGTAAAACTAAAACATTTTTGGGTCGTCGTGAAGCACCTTGTCGGACCGCAATACAGAAATTGGTGGACAAATTCGAGCTGTTGGGACAAGTTAGTGATGTGAAGAATAAAACCCGTGCACGTCGCTCAAGAACAACTGAGAATATTGCTGTTGTAGCCCAAAGTGTTGAAGAAAACCCAGGTTTGTCCATTCCTCGTCGTTCTTTGGAATTAGGCATTCCACAAACGTCATTACACCGTATTTTGCATAAAGACTTGGGTCTTAAGGCTTATAAAGTTCAGTTAACACAAGAACTCAAGCCGGCTGATCATCAACAACGTCGTGTCTTTGCTGATTGGGTCCTCGAAATGCAGGAAAATGATCCGGAATTTCATCAAAAATCATTTTGACTGATGAGGCCCATTTCCACCTCGGAGGCTACGTCAACAAGCAAAACTGTCGCATCTGGGGCTCGGAAAACCCAAGAGTTATTGTTGAAAAGCCTCTCCATCCTCAACGCGTGACTGTTTGGTGCGGTTTATGGTCCGGCGGGGTCATTGGACCTTACTTTTTCGAAAATGTGGCTGGAGCACAAGTTACGGTCAATGGATTGCGCTATCGAGAGATGATTAATGATTTTTTATGGCCGGAATTGGATGGTATTGATCTGGACAACGTTTACTTTCCACAAGACGGCGCTACGTGCCACACAAGCAATGAAACCATCGATCTTTTACGGGAAAAGTTTCCGGACCGTGTTATCTCTCGAAGAGGTGATCACAATTGGCCACCGAGATCTTGTGATTTAACACCTTGCGACTTCTTCCTTTGGGGCCACGTGAAAGATAAGGTCTACGCCAACAGCCCAGCGTCGATTCAAGACCTCAAAGATGGAATTCGTGAGGCTATCGAGGACATAGGGCAGCCACTTTGCGATTTGGTTATGGAAAATTTCATGAAAAGGATATGGTCCTGTAAGCGTGGTCGTGGCGGCCATTTTGCTGATGTTGTGTTTCATTATTAACGGCATATCTTCTTCTTTATAATGAAATAAACATCCGATCATTTATCTCAAAAAAAAACCATTTTTCTTTGAATAGCAAAATAACACCTCTTATTGGAAAACCCTTTATATCGCTGAGGTCTGATTCAATAAATCGACCAAGGTATACTGCACTAAAACTACTCTATTCTCACATACCAATCGAATATGGTTTTATAATAATATATGTCTGCATTTGTATATAATTTCTATAAAACTATCCCATTTTATCTTATGAAAGAAAATATTATCATAACAGACGCCAGACATCTGTTGCCACACGTTTTAAGAGAAATGTGATCCTATCGGAGATGTTTATCAAAGAAAATCCTTATCAGCACATCCACATCAATGAGTCACGTCAGTTACTTCGAAGCCAAACTTAAAAACAAGCGATGGCTCATTAAAGTAACAAATTTCCTTGCAGATAACTCAAGTGAGTTTAGATATAAATTTTTGTTTAGTGCATCACGGCATGGAAATGAACCCATAATAACCAGACAGAGCCGAACGCCTTTTATTGCACTTAGAACAGGCCATTACGACGATTGTGATGCTACCTGGCGACAACGATTTACATTTAGGAATCATCATCAAGGACAGCTCATTTGGAAAGGATTGGTGGTTGTTTGTATTTTTTTTCGTTCGTTGGTGTGTTGCGTTTTTCGAATTCGAATGTATGAGCAGCAACATTACACACACTCCATTATCACTACCACCAGCAAGCCTAGCACAATGGAGAGATGAGGGAACCAGCTATAACAGCAACCAGCACAGCACTTGCCAGACACTGAGAGATAATTTCGGAAGATTAGCTGAGTGCAGCACCAGAGATAAGCGTTCCATTCCGCCTATCATAACGAAAACCAAATATCTCGACTTGTGGATGTTTCTTGTGTGCCTCGCTCGAACTGAGGTCTTCCCTCTCTGTGCGAGGAGGAGCACACACATGTGTGTCCTGGTCTCCTGGACCAGATTTGGAGCAGAGCGGGAGGGTGGAGAGCGAGACTCTGATAAGCAGGCATCACTGAGTAGTGTGGTGGTGGAGATGGTGGAGCTGGCAGGGTAAGTGGTTGCCATGTGTAATCTCTCAGGTCAGGATGATGATGGAGGTGCACAGAGTAGTGCTTGCTGCTGCTGCTGCTAGTGCTGCCGCTGCCGCTGCAACAAACTCAACAAAAAAAAAAAAAAAGAAGATACAACCAAATGAAGGTGAACCGAAACAAACGAAATTATGGGGAAAAAATCACTTTATCTTTGCTGCTGGTAGATGCATGCATGCATTTGCCACTATTATACCATCTCGCGACGAAGAGCGTTCTTCACAAATACTCAGATAACATCCATGCGCAGCACATCCAGGAACCAGGAGCATCGCAGGCAGCAACGCAGCAGAAGCAACCAAATCCACACTAGGTACTCGCAAGTTGCAACCATTATAAAGCGAAGGTGTTGGTAGTAGTCGTGGTGATGGTGATCTGGTGTTGGTGCTGTTTGCTGCATCGTCTGCATCAATTGAAGGTGGATAAAGTGTGCATATTATAGTTTTGCAATCTAGAGAAATGTTTGTTTGTTTCAAGCAACAGTAACAGTACTCGTATCAGTACTTACTTGAAGCATATATAAAAGTGGCACTTAAGTCTCCGATGTTGGTGACTTATACGCTGGCTATGAAATTTAGCTTAAATTCCTAATATGGGAAACTTAATTGCCACTTATTCTGGTAAGTATCGACTGTGAAACTGGCCCGTAGAATTTCAAATCAACCCCTCGACCATATGTTAACGTGAAAAGCAGCACAGTATCTACTTTCTGTAACTCTCGTATCGAATATCGATTATTATTACAGTCGAGAAACGATGAAAATTGAAACGAATCGTATGAACTTTGTTCCATTTTTCATCGTTTCTCGACCAATTTTATGCATGCGAGAGTTATGTCGTTTTCGAGTGGACGTTCGGAGCTACTCCTTTTTCACTCCTTTTACTCCAAATTTTCCATTTTCAATAGGAATGGAACAGTTCCAAAATCCAAACGAAAACGACATTACAGAACATAGGCACAGATGTCAATTCAATTAAATTCAAGTAGACGTCAAATTATTTTTGCATTGATTGCCACGATTCAAACAATTTGTTTTTTCAGAAATTTTTCAAAAATCTTAAAACAGAAACTCGAAGATTTAAAATGGGTTTTGTTTCATCCCTATACGACAATTTTTCACAGAGATGCACCTCTTCAAAAAAACACGCTTACATAATTCGTTGAAGAACTTTTGCATGGCGCAACTTAACCTACGTCCTAACAAGTCCCGCCCTACACTACCAGACTAGCACCCTTTAAGAGCCTAGGAGCCCGTTTAGATGGTGACTTTTCACTACCTTGTGAAATTTTCAATCTTACCTATGTATTTTTGAAATGCAACAAAAATGATTCTGATTCAATCAGCATTTTCTGCTTCTACCCTTGACCGCATTATTAATTTGTACTCTAGCATCACAACCGCATCTAATCCACAATCTGATTTGTATGGATATGTCACCGCATGGACATGTATTTTAATGCCTCCAATGGTTTTTTTTCTAGACTTGTTCAAAATCCGAGCATTGTTCATTCCCAGTAGAGTAGGCATATTTCCGTTCAACGCACAAGCAAGAATGGAACAAAGTGAAACATTTGAAACATGACTGCTCAATACAATTTTTACATTTTTTTCCGCATTGTCACCTCACTTGCCACCTATCAGATTTCACCATTAAACTGTCGTCACCACGTACTGAGCAGTCACAGTCTAAACAGAGTCTAAGGTCTAAGCCACGGTTTTTTTAAATTTTACTTACCCAAATAAATAGGCATTGAAACTTCATATCATGTCACTTACCTGAAAAAAAAAAAGAATAATTGAATTAAATATTCATAATCAATAAATCATTATATATTTATGTATTTGTAATAAAACGGCACACACAAAATTTGTAGTATAATTTACGCGGTTTATTAAAATTCGAGGGGCATGAATTATACACAGGTATACTGTATAAGTATATAAAATATATATAAAAAAATGAATAATCTGCAATAAGAGCTAGCGAGAGAATATTTGTTTTATGAATTAACGTCATTTAAATTATTTATTTTCCAGCGCTTAGTCTACATTTAATTACATTGATCGATTTTTCCACGTAGACTCGAGCATGTTGAACAAGCTCTGAACATACTCTGAAATTAACGTGTTCTGAGCGTTCGGATATATTTTTGAACACACATTTGAGAACCAAGCTGTCAACAAATGACATTTGACAATTTTAAGCTGTCAAACTCCATTTGAACACTGAAATATATTATTATGAATTAAAAAATAAAATATTTTTATGTAATTTATTAATAAAACTTATCTTTTGCACGGTTGCCGGCCGCTTCATCCACCATTTTTATTTGTTTGCGTGTTGTTTTTCTTTTTTTTTTTTTTTTTTAGCACATGACGTTTAGTGTTCAGCTTTTTAGCTCGTAGTGCGGGCACTGAACAAGCTCTGATCATTCTCTGAACGAAAAATGATATACAACTTTGAGGCTCTGAATGCACTGAGCACAAAAAGAGACACAATATTTATTTTGACAGTTCAGACTTTTTGGAACGAAAAAAGAAAAACTTTAAACTAACAACGACAAAAACAATGCATATCAACTATAAAGCTGATGGCACCCACAGCCATCTTCTCTAAAATAATGGTTGGGTATGAATAAATCGCCCAACAGGCTTAAAACTCGGCTTTTCGTAGCAGGTGTCCTAAATGACACCTGAATTAATACATTTTTCGGCAAGAGCACCTGCTCGATTTCTGTAATATGGAGCATCTGCTTTGAGCACATGCTCAACAGGAAATAGCGTTTTTAAATAAAGTGTTGGACGTTTTAGGTCTAAAAACACTTTCTATAAGACATGCGTGATTTTTAAGTAAAAAATATGAACCGTAGGTATACATTACACAAAAAAAATAACGATAATTACCCTTTCTTTTGATCGTTGAGGGAAAGCTTCATTTCTCGAAAACGACTCCTTCGATTGCGATAAAACGCAAACGATAAATTCCCCCAAACTCAAACTAACCCACTAACCAGTATCTACGTTCTGTAACTCTCGCATCGATGAAATCAGTCGAGAAAGGATGAAAATTGAAACAAATCGTATGAGTTTTGTTCTATTTCTCATCGTTTCTCGACCAATTTTTTCCATGCATGTTTAAGAACGCAGAAGTAGGAACGTAGGATATTCAGATTGTGCAATTTATCGCCAAAAAGGCGATCAGAAATTTCATTTGGCGACACGAAAATCAATTTGACGATGTATCCTAAAACAAGGTGATATTTTAAGTTTCTGGCGATTTAAATTTTGCATCCCTATTTGCGCTGAATGTAGCCATCGAAATACTAAATTTTGAACGCACCCTAAAACCGAAATTCGATTTCTTTCCCATCCCTAAAATAAATGGCGTAGATACGCCAAACGTCATATCAAACAACTTTGAATTGAATTCTGTCCATCAAAACTACAAGTTCCGAAATTGTGTTTCATTTTTATATTTTATGATTTTTTGGGTGGAAAATTTTTAAATTTGGCGATTTTTTGGTGATTGCGCTTTGTCAAACCTGACAAAAATCAAAATAAAATAAAATCTCTTCCTAGAATTATATAATTAATAAATGTCGAAAAATATGTAATTTAGAGGATATGAAAATAACCATATTATGGACTGAATCCTCTGAAAAAGATTTCCAAGGAATTCAATTTTAGGAATGCATGCATATGCATACATTGACTTTATTTTGTAATTGGACCCTAGTTTAGTTTCAGTTTCCTTTACGTTAATATCAGCATCATCGCACTATGAAAAAGCACCAAGCGAATCCCTTATCTAAAAGATTGCTCAAATTGAACTTCTTCAAGATTAAAATCCGTTTTTATTTTCCGTTGAATTCCTTTTAATTCTGTTTTTATTTTGTAATTTAGTTTCGTTTTTATTACTCTTTTGCGTTTTTATTGTTGCGATTATTATAGCCTTGAGCTCTTGAATTCATCTTCCTCTTATAACGTTTTAACTCTTTCCCCACGTCGTCGTATACATCCTGTTCCATTTTATAAGCTCTATACACACTGACTATAATATCATTCCCTTTGCATCGAGAATGATAAAACATTTCGTTTTGTCCTTTTATGTGTGAGTGTTAGTAACAATTACAGTACACACACACACTCTTTATTATTTTCATATCATAATGGAGTTAGAGACTGAAAGGCTGGCATTTAGATAAGAAAATGATCACTGAGTTTAGAGCTCGTTCATGTATCGTCATCCAGACTATACCGACTTCTACATAGACATTTTTTTTTACCAGCGAATAACTAACTCACACATCGTTATAATATAGAAAAAGTGGATGTATTATATCGGCGGCAGCGGCTGATTTGTTTGGTGGCGCTTATCCAGCTACACATTATGTTAATATCGCTTTAGTGGTTGTCAAGTGTCACAACGAGTAGGGAAACTTGGAAAGCGCGCAGGCGGAACATCATTAATGTGCGACTTCACGTTAGGTAAGCAAGGTGCTAGAGGGATATTTAGAGGGGGAAAGCTTTGCAACAAGGTACCTTTATCACTGTATGAAGTGCGTGATCGAAACAAAGAAATAAAATAATTGGACGATTTAAGTAAGGCTTAAACGTCGTAACTCGTTAAGTCATAGGTTCACCTGATTACTCAAATTCGTATCTCGATCAGAAAAATTAAATGGCGTCAAATCGGGTAATTGTAAGCTTAACTGGCTGAACACAATGGCATTGCAGTAGCTCGTAGCACTGTCAAAGTTGAAAGGTACGAAAATACAAGGTGGGCCAAAAGTAATGCCATAAATTGGTGTTTCAAAATCTCCATCGTTGCCCGAGCTGTATGAGCGGTTGCGTCCTCCTGGAAGCAACAATACTCGAGACATTGGTAGCGTTCAACGCATTACGTTTTAGGTACATCTGAAGTTTCAGAATTCTGAATTTTTGGAGCTTCTGATTGGCCAGCTTCCATAAAAAGTCAGATGACTTTTAGTTACGTTTGGTTTTCGCCAATCAGAAGCTCCAAAAATTCAGATGTAAAACGTAATCCGTTGAACGTGGCCATTCACATTACGACATTACTTTTGTCCCACCTTGTAGTATATGTATAATCAACAAAATAAATTTGGTGGCAGGACAGCTGGCCAGAGCCTAGTGACTAACAACTCTTAACGGAGAAGACCTACAATTTTCTTCCGAATCTGAACGGCTAAGGAGAGAGGCACTTATTCATGATATCATGACAAGAGATACTCTCGAAGGATTTGTCACTCCCTAATAGCCGGTTTTTTTGTATTTAAGTGTCATAATCTGTCAAAGCTGGGAATCAAAAACATACTTCCGGCAGGACAGTCCTACGCTCCTGCGCACTAACTATTTATTATGCCAAATCCAACTTCTACCAGTAACCGAGAAGGACGAGACTAGAGACATGCCAATTTATAACTGTTATAACAGTTTTTCGTCCTTAAAAGTATGCGTGCGCTCTGGGTGCTTGACGTATGTCCTGGCCCTGCGGGGCATCATAAACAGTTCTTTATAAACCAAAACTGTTATACTTGTCATGTTATGAGTCACTTACAACTGAGAAGTTATAGAAATAATTTAGGTAGGTAAATACAAATAAATTTTATTGGAACATTTCTTCAATCACTTTATTTCTCATGGACTCTCTTATTAAATCTTCCTTTCTTTGATTCATTATTCTCAACATAATTCTCCTGGTTTTGCTATAAATCAACAAAACCAAACCAAACCAAGAAGGGGCACCCATATGTCTCAACTCTTGGTGGTCTTTTATATTTTCTTTTTCTTTTAATTTCTGCCGCACCATCAGGCACCACCGGCACACGGCCGCCACACCAATTACATTATACAACAAATTATAGCGGTAGGCAATAACAACATTTAACGACTCAAAAACACCCATCAACAGCTTGACCGACAAACGAGAGGAGTGAATTCCATGTTTGACCAAATAGCGCCGGCCGCCAGCGCCATTGCTCGCCATCACCACAACCACCAACATCACCACAACCACCGCACGCTGGCCCTGGCGCTGCCGCTGGCTTTCGGTTCAGCTCGGCTGCGGCTAACGTGTTTGGTCTTTGTTATGCGTATATACCTAGTTTGAGTTTGAGTTGAATGCCGGGCCGCCAAAAGAAAAACGCTTCGCACACAAACACTGGACACAAAAGGAAGATTGGTAAATAATGGAGGAGGATAGCTGCTTGTTTGTAGTGAGGAAGTATAAAGCGCGGGGGACAATAACAACGACGCGACGACCGACGCGACGTTAATGATGTTACTTTGTGTGTGTCAATAAAATGTTTCATCACCCAAAACTTGTGTATATATACGGTTGAACAACAATCAGTGCGGATACAAACTTGGGTTATGGTGCGGTAACTGGTAAGTAGCGGAGGCGACACACTTGTCGTCGGTCGATGAGGCCCAAGCAAAATGTATTAGGTTTATGTTATGTGTGGTTGAAGGTGTTTGGATTGAGAGGATTTGTGGTGTCCACCAAACTAACACAGGGCAGCGCTCCATGTGGTATCACGAACAAAAGGAATGCGATGATTTCATTGACACACATAATAATGTGACACTTGGAATGGGTTTTGCCATGTGGCATTTAACGGTGTTTAACGAGAGAAATGTGTTTCGACATCCCTTTGTGGCCTTTGGTTTTTGGTAGCTAATTGATCAATTAGCGTGCGGTAAGAAAAATGACACACTCAAAGGGTGAACTTATATATTTTCGTATAATAAACTGGAATTTTGGGGAAACAAAAGAAGATATACAAAATAAACGGATAACGAGTTGTTAGATAGCCAAATTCAGATGACTGGCTTTGGACCAGAAAAGTCCACCATCGACCAAATATTCATATTTAACACTTCTTGGAAAAAAAACCAGGAACATCAAATCGACAGCCATCTTCTTTTTTATCGATTTCAAAGGCAACGTTTGGACTTCAACTATAGAAACGAGCTATATAGGTAGAACAATGTTTAGTTTTGGCATTGTTGCTTAACTTGTCCGTTTCTGCAGGATGACAATGGACAACGCACGCTGCTTCATCAGTTTCGGGAAGGACCCCATCGATACCTTTGATGACAGAAAGGGTTTTAGAGAAAGTGATCTGGTTTCATGCGAATCTTTTGCATTGTTATTAGATGAATAGTCAAAAACTATGGACAGGGACAATCCTGCAAAGGTTTGTCTAATTGCTCGCATACGCCAAAGATTTTGACATAATCGGAGGAACAAAGCGTGATGTCAGTGGCGCTTTAATGGGTACTGAGGCGAAAGCGATGAAGATGAGTTTAAAGGACACGACATATATGCTGTCGTCAAGAAAGGACACTCAACATGGACGTCTTAAACAGAACGTTACCATAGACAGCAGAGTTCTTTACGGATTTGTCTACCTAAGCTCCGCTTCCAAATCAGACAACGATAACCTCAGAAATCAAACGAAGAATAACTGCTAGTACTCGCTGCTTCTTTGGACTAAGAAGAACATTTGAGCAACAAAGCTCTCGAGCAACCAAATTATCTCATTTTACGACATTAATCATCCAGATTATGCCTAGAGATCTAGAGGCATGGACCCTATGTCAAAGTTAATGTAATTTAGGCAACTTTGAAAGGAAGATTCTCCGAGTGATTTTTAGTCCCGTCGGAATAAACCGCGTGTGGAGGAAAAGATACAACAAAATACTGACGGGATGAACAAAGAAACCCACCTAGCTAAAAAACCAATGACTGATGTCGCTGGGTCATTTAGAGCGATTGGACACAAATGCTTGGGCCCAGAAAATTGTTGAATCCACACCCGAGGGACTGCGGTGCAGTTGAAGAAGACCGCAAGTGGAATAGGAAACTCAATTGTCTGAGCATGCGAAATTGGAGACAGCTAGCTAGGGACTGAGCTGAATGGAAGAAGGTTGTTGGTTGAAGCCCTGGCCCAGTCATGGATACCCAATTACTTATCCCTATCTAACAGAACACATAGGTTTTTACATTTAATGGGATACAATTTCATAGGGTATCACAACGGATCTACATAGATCTAAGTGTGACGGTAACAAGATCAACTGTCAGCCCTTCTACCTAACTTAACCTAACCTAACCTAACCTATCTCGCTTTCGATAGCGAAAGTCCAAACGAATCACAAGTGTTGAAATCAAGAAAAATCACCCTAAAGATGTGCAATCATTCACCCTCAAAACCTGAAGTGTCAAGCTGTTACTACTGTGAAATGTCATCCTGATTTTGTAAAGTAATTGTCTGTCAGTTTAAAAAAAAATTTAAAAGTCATGTTTAAAGTTTTCATTTTTTCTCAACAAGATATCACCAACTTTTTTGTGTGTAAACATCTATGCCGGCAGTAAGAGCGAAATACAAAACGTGGACTTTCGTTTGTGCGACGTTACGAGGTCACACTTTACGATGTAGCACGTTACATTACGAAAATCTGCTTAGTAGGATATTGGGTACGTTCAGTGACAACAATCTGAATCCCCTTCAATCAAACTAGTCCGTTTTGGATCCGTACACGAAGTCAACAACGTATGGACGACTTCGTATATACGGATCGAAATATGGATCCTCAAAACAGCGCTTGAACAAACGTCGAGTCCCGGCACTCACACATTTTTTTCCTACTTTTTTTCAAAGAATCATTTACGGACGAATTTTTTAAGTGTTTCGTATTTTTTGACAGATTAGGTGAGGATTGTAGAAACGCAGCTTCATTCGCTCTATATTTCCACACCTCTCAGCCAACCTGTCGAAAAGCCGAAACGACCGAAAAAAGGAATCGTGTAATCAGGCTTTCTGAACCCGATTCCGATTATTTCAATTATTTACCAAAATTCCCCCTGAGACCATTTATTCCTAATAAAATTGTTTTCCCGAGCCCGATGGTTTCCCTGCTATATTTCTTCAGATATGGAAAACCTCTTACATATAACACCTATACCCAAAAAGGGTCCAAAGTGCGATGTTAAAAAACTAACGTCTCATAGCCAAACTTTCACATCACATTCCTAAAATCTTTGAAAGTATTTTGTATGAAATCGTAGTTTTTCCCTGTTAATGTCTAATTTTACCCCAAAGAACTACGAATCTTGTTGAATTTATATCCTTTACTCGCTCAGCTTTTATAAAGAACCTAAATAAAGTCAATGTTGTCTGGACCGATTAAAGTAAGGCTTTTCAATCTATCCACCATCGGCTTTGAACTTATATTCTTGAAATAGATTTAATCTTATCTGTAAAACCTTTACTACAATGGTCGTTTCAGATCAGCCCTCACCTCTCACCAAATCATTTTTAACTAGCTCTGGGATCCCCCAAGGTAGACACCAAAGTCCTTTTCATTTTTTTTTTACCACAACGATATTAAAATTGGCATCTATAACATTCGCATATCTCTATCTCCGACGATGCTAAGTTTTTCAGGGACATTTCTTCCACACATTATTCTACTCCCTTTCAACAAGATCTCGGTTGTCTGCAAAATGCCAATTAATTACTCTTCACGTAGAGGCATCATATCTCTTACCCGTGTCTCTTTCTTCTCCATAATCATCCCATTTTCAGCAAGTAGTCGATTTTTTCACACATAGATATCGACGATTTAGTTCTTAATGGTAACGCAGAACTCAGCTATGAGAAACGTTGGTCCAAAGAATTCTCCAACCCAACCCCTAAGTGACGTGATTCCACTACATATGTAACATTTTTGTATGACCTCTTCGAATTGAGGGCATTTAATGTCGTTTCCAGTGATTGGCCCTTCGTGTTCTGCCTTGGAACGATCTTTTGATTCCTACTCCCCTTATCAATACTGCCTTCAACGAAATATCTTCACAAAGCTGGAAGCCTGGAAGAATGAGGAGAAATAATCTATATTCTCTCCATTCTCCTATAAGGTTTCGTTTAATGCAAAATTACCTAGAAGACTAATGCCGATTTCATAAAGCCCTTTTAAATATTTAAAAGGCTATCATTTGATGTTGGTGACCTTTTTTTTATTCTAAGCTATTGTGACAAAAAAGAATTTATTTGTTTCATTTGACCTGAAGCCCATTCAACAAACAATAGCTTATTTAAAAGGCTTTTAAATCTTTAAAAGACATTTGTTCCATACAAAATTCGTCTTTTGAAAAAATTTAAAGCCTGTTAAATATTTGTGAAACTGAACATAAGGCTTGGTAATCTAAGAAATTCAAGTATCTTCCATATTTTTTTTTTTTTATAATCAGCGCGCACTAAAGGGATTTTGAGTACCCTTAAAATGTTTTAACACAGTGCGAGCGTTAGGAAAATAGGGAAGGATTTAATAGGAGATACCGATGCACATTGGTTTTGAATTTCTGAATATCAAAATGGGAGGTAAAAATAGAGCCAGGCAAAGCATTCCACATTCTTGTAGTGCGGCTAAAGAATGAATCTCTATACTTGACGGTACGTCCGAAATTGGGCTCTAGGGTAAACTGATGAGCATTCGTAAAAGCGCGAGTATTACGGTTGAATTGTTTTAGGGGAGGAATGCAGCTGGCTATTTCTCTAGAACACTGTTTATGGAAGTAGCGATAAAATAGAGAGAGACATGAAACATTACGGCGGTGTTCCAGAGTTGTAATTGTTTCTGTTATACTTATATCACCTATCATTTTTAAAGCTCTTTTTTGAATTCTATCCAAGAGATTCAGATGAGTTAAAGGAGCACCTGCCCAGATGTGAGAGTTGTACTCAAGCTTTGGACGGATAAAGGCTTTGTAGATTACAGCCAGATCAGAAGGGGAGAAAAATTTCTTGCATCGCCGAAGAAAACCTAAGCATTTAGCAGCATTTTTGGCGACGTTGAATATGTGGTCATTCCACAAAAAGGTGGTCTGTGATGCACATGCCGAGAACTGAAAGCTGTTCGGTTTCATCAATGCAAGTACCGCTCATGGATAGCGGCATGGGGGGCGGGTTCCGCTTCAACGACAAGAGACAGCATTGGGTTTTTGAAGCATTAAATTCTACACGGTTTTTGATTCCCCATTGGACAATGCTGTCGAGATCAGAATTTAATGAACTTATCATACGCTGCCGCTCTAAATCCACATCCGAAGGACAAGGATGTGACTCTAGAAACGAATATGAAAAGCTGAGGGTACTGTCGTCAGCAAAACAATTTAATGGATTAGAAGTTTGAGACAGAAGATCGTTGATAAATATCAGAAAGAGAGTCGGAGACAAAACGGAGCCTTGGGGCACACCAGCGTTTATTTTATGAATATCAGACTTAAAACCATCCGATACGACTTGTATTGAGCGGTCCGAAAGGTAATTTCTAATCCAACGAAGAAGAGATTCATCAATACCAAAAGCACGCATTTTCGATAAGAGAGCTTTATGCCAAACTCTATCAAACGCTTTTGAAATATCAAGTGCAATAATCTTACTTTCACCAAAACGGTGTAAAGATTTGTTCGGTGAGATATACCATCAGATCACCAGTGGACCTATTGCTACGAAAGCCATACTGCCGGTCATTTAGAAGCTTTCGTTCTTCAAGATATTTCTTAAGCTGATGATTAATCAGCGTTTACATGACCTTGGAAAGAAGGGACGTAAGTGCAATTGGACGATAGTTGGAGGGTGAAGAAGATTCGCCTTTTTTAGTGACAGGCTGGACAAATGCTGTTTTCCATCCACTCGGAACGAGACCAGTAGAGTAGGACAGATGGAAAAGCTTACGCAGTGGTTTTGCCAGCGTAGAAGAACACCTCTTCAGAACAATAGGAGGGATACGATCCGGGCCAGCGGATTTGTGCACATCAAGGTCCTTAAGAACTCTTGCGACTGCACGAGTGCGAAAGAAGATTCGTCCCATGAAATCATTACCGCTCTCAAGTACAGGAGGAGTCATAACACTTACTGGTAACGTCGAATTAACAGCAAACTGTGCTGCAAGCAAATTGGCTTTCTCTAACGCGCTTACAGCAGGGGTGTCATTGCAAACGAGCGTTGGAACCGAAGACGAAGTAGTATTTCGTATTTGTTTTGCAAATGACCAAAAATTTTTACTACTTTTGGGACATTGTAGTATTTTTCGCCTTAATTTTTGGTCATGCAATTCGACTCAACTTAATTCAATTCAATGCAGTTCAATGTAGGCTTGTTTTTGTTACATTGCAAAATACCAAAATATAATTCTATTGGCAACAAAGAGATAAATTCCTCCCATCATTCCCAAGAATAATATTTTTATTTTTAACATTTATCTCGCCTCTGCGTGGTTCACCGAATATAATATGTATATGAATACCCTCGCATCAGAAATTCAAATCCACGAATTAAAAAAACAAGATCCCACTTAGTATACAATCCTACCGATAAGCTATCACACATTCTCAGAACAGTCATCCATCAAGAAATATTTTTTGTAGATAAGACAGAGTAGCTGATGCGATTGTGTCCCGAGCAAAAGATACTTACGATAGTAGAAAAGAACACTGTCACATCCATCCATCCATCCCACTCTGGCAACAAATAATAAAATTAAAAAAAAAAAATCCCAACGATATGGAACAAAATCGCATCCGTCTGTTTGAGATAAACCTGACGAAGGCCAAGGGTTAAAGTGTCAAAACAAAGATTGTATCGAGGCCATCTTAGATGATTTGATTGTTCTTTTGTTGTTTATTTTGTCAATCTTTTGTACATGAGTTCACTTCTTTTTCAGAATAAAGTGAAGAATTAAAAAAAAAAAAAAAACGCCCCACAACAATCACAGGCCCATTACTTAATCGAACACTTAATGCAGTGCAAAGTGATAAATAACACACGGAACATCCATAATTAAGTTCGAAAATTACAAATGTCCAACATTTGCTTTCGCGAAAAATTACTGGGTGGTGCACGCACCACAACAAGGCAGCACACCACAACCATTAAACCATTATGGCCTCTTGGCTCCACCATACCGACAACGTTTAAGATGAAATGACTTGTCCGACCGTTCGTGCTGTGGATGGAAACAGCAGCCGAGAACATTGGAGAACATAAATTTCTACATTAACCAGCAGAAGCAGAGCAAGGCAACAGGAACAGAATACTGTATGTTGGTTGTACGCGGTTACCACTCTGCTGTTTTGTACAATTTTTTTTGTTTTTTTTTTAATATTGGACAGGGAACTTGCAATTATAAGCTTCTTCACTTTCATTCAAATCTTCCTTCAAAGTGTTCATCATATATTTTACAGCTTCACACTACTTTTTCTTGTATTTTATTTTAAAATAGAACATAATAATGCCGATTATGGAGTACGCAACATTTTACTCCCGGACATTTGATGGCTTTTTTTACATTTTCCTTAAAACACTTGCGTAGCACTTGCACTTGCGACACATAACATTTTTTCCTCGGATATAAAAGAAAAAGTATTTAAATGCAGCGCAAATGGCTCGCGGATTTACAGATTCGCTGTTCGTGAATAAAACAAGAGTAAGTCTGACTCCCGGCAATTGATTTGGTAATCGTGGTGAATTGTCAAATTTTTTCACGTTCCACAAATAAATCACATATTTACAGATTCACTGATCGCGAATAGGGTGAAAGTCAGACTGACTCTCGCCTACAGATTCGATCGAACGGGATGTCAAAAATTATTCAGTTTAATAGAACTTTTTATGTAAATCCCTTTATACAAGCGTAAATTTAAATTGTTTTCTGTTATTGTATAGTTTTCCACTGGGAGAACACAGCTGATGGCAGCTGATTCAACAAATG
Source organism: Leucozona laternaria (assembly GCA_932273885.2). Lineage (NCBI taxonomy): Eukaryota > Metazoa > Arthropoda > Insecta > Diptera > Syrphidae > Leucozona > Leucozona laternaria. The sequence goes on along the minus strand of OW026368.1, from coordinate 85,185,057 downwards.
ATTCAGCGACATGACTCTCGAGATGAATGACTCGCCGAAAAATTCGTTTATAGATAAACAAGCGACAATCGCAATAGGGTCCTAAGCATACCTAATACAGAGAGGATTTTGAAACATTATATCTTACAATTCAAGTTTAGTTCAATTTAATTCAATGCAATTAAATTAAATTCAATTCAACTAAACTCAACTCACATCAACTCAAACTAATTCAACTTCTTTCAATTCAATTCAACTCAATTAAATTCAATTATACATCATTTCAATTCAACTCAATTAAATTCAATTATACACAATTCAAATCAACTCACCTTATATCAATTATTCAATTCCATGGAATTCAATTCAACTCAATGCGATACTATTTAACTCAAATCAATTCTATTCAACTCAATTCACCACAACTCATCTGAATTCAGTTCTATTCAATGCAAGTCAACTCAACTCAATACAACTAAATTCAATTCAATTCAATTAAAATGTATCTATTTTTAAGAAATTGCATGTTTCAACACTGTTTATGTTCATCTTTAACTGTCTTTCAAGAACACTCACTACGAAATTGAAACGTTGAGAAAAAGTTTTTGGAACGTATTCAGCCTTATTGTGAGTTTCAACCAAACAATATTCCGCCCGGAAAAGTAAACATTTCACTTTTCGCCTATTGTGAGTTTCCCCCGAAATTTCATGATAAAAAAATTCCCCTTATTGTTAACATTCATTTCGGGCGGAAAGTGTCATTTCATAAAAGCTTTTAAAATTCCGGGCGAACAAACAATTTTAAGGTAAAATATTTTTCGGGTGAAACTCACAGTAAGGCTGATTCAGTTTTTATCTTAGGGGAACTTACACCGGATTCACACGACTGACAAATTGTCAAAAAAGTCTTCTGTCCAAAATCTGACAGCATTGTCGTCAAAACAAAAACTAACAAGTGCAATTGACGTTTAATTTTGCCATTATACTGATATTGTTTAAATAATATTGTGCTGACAGTTTGAAAACTATGAAAAGGAAGAACGGGTAAACAACATGCTCAATTTTTTCCTGGCACATTGCCAGTATCTTAAGAACCTCTTTACTTCGGTGTAAATGTTTCATAAAAGAATGGTTTTTTTTGAATTAGATACTCTCCCAATTTTATGATAAAAATTGTAAGTCTTATAAAACCAGCGGTATTGATATGGATATATTTATATATTTTTTAGCCCAGATACTCTGCCTCGATTGGCAACCATGGCTGAATAACGCCGGCCGTTATGAGAATGTACAGATGATGCTGCTGCCGCGCCACTCGCCGGGAGGCGCGGTAATTAAAATGTAAATATCCCATTTCCAATTCCAGACACCACCACCGCAGAAAATTGATTCGGCTCAGCCCATCAGCACAGCAGAAGACAGAACACAGCAGCGGAGCTTCGCTTATTCGTTTTTAATTTCCCTAAAAGTGTGTGTAAAACATGTTTGAGAGACAAACAACATCGCAGACGACATGCAAAAAAGACAAACAATTTCTTAAGGAACAAACATAGCGTAGCGATCACGTTCACGATGCACTACAAAAAAAAAACGCCCAACGGACATGGCACGCATTCGACTTAAAATGTGTACTTACATATGTTTTAAATTTGAAAAATGTTCCAGAATTTCAACTCAAGGTAGGTATTCATGAGAATTATTGAAGAGAGGAGTTGAATTTGCACACGTATGTATGTAGGTATAGCGTGTAGGTATCACAGGAAAGAGAAAAAAATATCCAGTTGAGAACGGCGAGTAAAAAAAATGCCAGACACGCATCACGCATGTGCAACATTTTACTCATCAGAAGGGGAAGAAAAGGAATCAATTTGGCTGTGAGTGCACACGCGTCAAATGTCTTTCTCGTTAGATTTTGTTTGGTGGATTTGCCAACAAATTGAACACTCGACGGGTACGATTGGTTGCACCATAATGTAACTTTTGTTGCGTGTTTATTTGTATACGTATGATTATAGACAGTGGCGTAACTAGGATTTCTCTGGGGGGGGAAACCATTTTTTTTAGATGGAACAAAATATAAAAGAAAACATCATACAGGGTGATTCGCATAAGGTGTAACAAAATGCAAGAGCGTGTAGGTTGGGTAGAGGCAAGAAAAAAATCGGATAGGAGGAGGGGTCTTTCAGCGATTAGTCAGGAGGGGCAATTTTCTAAAAATAGTTGAAAAAAAATTATTAAAAAACAACGGTAATACTCACAATGCCATGCTATGCCTTTTTGAAAAGCTAGAAATCTTCTCTTGTATTTTTTTTTGAAGAATGTTTATTTAGTAACCAGATTTTGAAAAAAAAAATAGTTTTCAAACTAAAAATTTTGAAAAAAAATTAATGTTCAAAATTTTGCGTTTTTAAGTAGTATTTTTGTTTTCAATAATCAATGCTTATTTCAGAAGAACATTTTTATATTTTCAAAGATTTTGAGCTTTTTAGAAAGCCAAGAGCAACATATCCGACGTAGTACTGGAATGATTGTCTATAGATGGTACAGCCAGTTTAAAGGACTTGGGTCATGATGATGATGATGATAATTAATTAGTCTTTTCTGTGAGTTAATGCGTGCACGGATTTTTTTATTCTACCCGGATTTCTAGCAACTGTTTACGATGGAAATAATGAAAGCAGCATCTGAAGCAATAGTGAAGCCATCAAATCCAGCACTTATGACAATAACAACCATCGTAGTTATTCGGAACATTAAATCTTCATAAATAGCTCCCAACTATGTTGCGAATCGTAATAATTACTATCAACATTTTTCCCGAAAGTATGAACACTTATATACCGACCGAGTGTTAATTGTTTTTTTTCTTCCACATTCTGCACCCGAGATTCTTTTGAGTAAACACAAACACGAAATTGATGTGTTTTTTGTGCTTCTGTTTAATTTTAGATCTGTTTGATTGTTATATCTGTCAAAAATAGGCGAGTTTAGCTGAAAAACCTTCATTAGTTAGAAGAGTTATTTAAATTAGATATGAGCTCGCAATTAAACGACTACTCTACCTAGAGTCGATGTTTCTCCTTAAACGAGGATTGTTTAAAATTTTACCAAAATGAGTTTTACTTACGAGTGGCTAGCAAGGCTGACTATCGAAATTGGGTAGGCCCTCGTTAGTTATGTACCCTTTTAAATCGAGACACAAAACCGACCTTTGTTTACCTAATTACAATGGTGAAAATGAATAAGTTTAAATATTTTTATGAGATACCAAAACTTTCTCAACAAAATTTTACTACAGCAAGGGCCTCACGTGTATTTGATAAGAATTCCTCGTATAGATTTTCCCTACTGATAACTTTCCAAAGCCCTGACTTAACTTGGAAAAAACTTGGCATTTTCCGGGTTGGGTATACGAAATCCCGCATCACAAAATCCCGTATCACAAAATCCTGCAGCACGAAATCCAGCAGTACAAAATCCCGCAGGATCTACCAAAATGCGACAGCCGACAGCGCATACAATTTCTCTTTCCCATAGGAATTGGTGACTCGATTGTATAAGGATCACGAAGAACGAAGTTTCCTACTGTTTTTTCAAGACCGATGACTATGGTCTGGTGTCCAGATCTGGTCGGTCGACGGCAGTGGGTCTGACAAGGGAGGTTCTGGAGGTGGGTCTGGAACTGGGACATAGGTTCTAGCCCTAGACGTGGGAAATAGGTTCTGGTCTTAGGTCATGGAACTGGGACGGATGTTCTGGATCTGGGACAAAAGTTTTGGAGGCGGGTCTGGAACTTCGACAAAGGACACATTTTTATTGTTTTTGGCAACAACTTTTTTGTTATTAACTTACACATTTAAAAAACAATCTTTTTTGCTAGATATTGTGGTAAGGCTCTGGATCTGGACAAAAGTTTTGGAGGCGGGTCTGGAACTTCGACAAAGGACACATTTTTTTTGTTTTTGGAAACAACTTTTTTACAAATTCAAACAAAAAAAATTCTGGAAGTGGGTCTGGAACTTGACCAAAGGAAAAATTCTTATTTTGGAAACAAAACATTTTTCATAAACTTTGTTTTACAAATTAAAAACAAATAGCTTTTTTTAACTCACTTTTTCGGTTCTCTAAACCGCTCACGTATAACTCCGTTCAGTCACCAGGAAGGCGTTCTATGTCAACAGGTTTCTTGCGCAATAGTACCATGGGTGGCTCGGTACGCGGGTTCTTGGAATTTTAACGCCCTTTTTCGGGTAGATATCCCGCTCACGCAGGGTATGTTCAGTCGCCTGGAAGGCGACAATGTCAACAGTTTTCAACTAAAGGGTCCGCCAAATAACTTCTTTTTTTTTTTGAAAATGGAGCAAAACATCGAGTGTAGCTTTGGCTGTCTGGCACGTAGCGCCGTCCTGTTGAAACCAAATGTTGCCAATATCCTCCTCTTCAATTTTTGTGAACAAAACTTCGTTCAACATGGCCCGATAACGATCGCCATTGACTGTAACGGCCACTCCTTGCTCATTTTCGAAAAATGGCCCAATTATGCCTCTGGACCAAACTCCGCACCAAACAGTGACTCGTTTTGGGTGTATTGGCTTTTCAATGTATGCGTGCGGGTTTTCTGTGCCCCAAATGCGACAATTTTGCTTGTTTACTACCCGACAAGATCAAAATGAGCTTCATCTGAAAAGATGATTTTTTTTAGCACAATCGGCATCTTCACTAAGTCGATCGCAGGCCCACTTAGCGAAGCGTATACACAACCATATTCGTTCAGCGGAAGGATAAAACTAATTATCTGTCAAATCAGACATGAGCTAAGTGTTACCATTCACAAAATAAGCACTAGTTGAAAAAAAACGTTAGATGGCGGACCCTTTAAAATTAAACTCTTTTTTCATTTTTTATTCTTTTTTATTTTTTTTCTAAAAAGAAACAAATCTCAAAGTTTCCTAAAAGATGTTTATTTTTTAATTTTTCCAAAAAAAAAAACAGTTGAGAAAAGTTCATTTTTTAAAAATATTTTTTTCAAAAACAAATAAATTCCATCTCATACCAGATCCAGAACCACTTTTCTCCAGGTCCAGAAGTCCAGAAAAATATTATTTTCGAAATCACCGATATTCCTTCAATTATTATTTCATTCGAAATCACTATCGAAATTCTTCCAATCTCATTTTTTTTTTTAATTATTGAAAATCCCGCAGCGTACTTTGTTGCGGGATTTTGTTGTTTTTGCAATCTGCTGGATTTTTTGCTGCGGGATTATGTACTGCGGGATTTCGTAACGATTCCGCATTTTCCAGGCGGGTTTTCATTCGAAATCGAATTTTGACGCCATATTTTGGCATTCCCCTCAATTTTCCAAACAAAAACTACTTATCCTCAATCCTCCAAGTCTCTCTAACTCGAATACGTTCTTTCGATTCGTGACCTATTTTCAATCCCTCTAAGTCAATTTTTTGTTTGCGGGAAAAAAATCACCATCTTGCAAATCGTATTATTTTCTAAATATATAAATATCAAGCAGACACTCTCGCATACTCTGACTCTCTCTTACACATCGCGTGGGCCACCGTGGTTTTCATATAATTGCCATTTATGGTTATCATTTTGTTTCGAAAAATTTGTTTTATCTACAAAACATTAAGACAAACAATAACAATTAGGCTAACTACCCCTGAAGTATACTACAATTTTATTCTTCAATAACACAAAGTCATTCGGTTTTTGATTTTTTAAAAGCTGTTTTGTTTCCAACCAAACAAAAAAAAAAACTTTTAAGATTAAATTATCTACGAAAAGATAATAATTATCGCAACCATTCCCATTAAAAAATAAAACAGCAACAAACAAAACTGGAACAAAAATCCACCCCTTAAAAAAGCTTGTGTAAATGTGTATATACTCCAAAACTTTCGTAGCAGCTACTTGAAATAAAAAAAAGTTCTTATCGATTTGATATCAAATTATAAAATTTGAAATTAATCATCATTTAATTAAAAAATAAAAATCAGCTCCAAAAATCGGATTCTGTTGGATTCTTGCGCTATCGCAATCGCAACAACACTAAGCACTTATGTACTGTATACATACATTAAAACGTTTATAGATCGAGAAATAAATATAAGAAAGAAAAAAAAAAATATAATCGCTAAAATGTTCGTTTCATATCTCGAGAAAGAAACAACAACACACACGAACGACTTCAAAGAATATAAATACAAAAAAAAAATATTAAACAATTTATCGCTCTTGCTTATCTATGACGAATAAAAATGGAAAAAAATAACATATAATTGCTATTGTTGTCAGATAAGCCCGATCAAGCAAATGGAAAGTGAACCAAAACAATAAAGTCATTCCATCATATTTCATATACAAAATGGAAGGCGGGAGCACTCAAACTTGAACAACCAACTTTTTGAATCTTATGGCGTTTTTTTTTTTTTGTTTCGGAAACTTTGATCGAAACTTCTGTTGAACCTTTGAACTACTGATAGTTGCATAGATATTATTTGATTGATCTAGGTCTTACATACCTATTGAAGTTGTCTTAAGATCGATTCGATTGATGCAATAAGATTCATATCGTTTTGGAAAAACTACATAATTCAGAGCCGACTATTGTTTGTGACTAGGGCGGACATGCGTCTTTTGATTTCGATCCGCTTTTAGACAAGATCGATTACTGTCGTTCTTATTTTGACCTAGTTTGAAAAACTCATTTCAAAATCAGTAAAGGTAATTGGTGCTTAATATAGAAATATCAATCTGATAAGTGAACGCCATCGGAAAAGAAAAATATAAACAAATATTGACAAAGAGATCAAAAGTTAAACCACCAATCAAAGTAAAACCTCCGACTACATAACACATGAACTTTTCACATATGGACAAAAATTGAAAAAATCAAACAAAACCGAACGCTCATGAGCGTGAGACGAGAGCGAGCCAATTTAGCGCTCGGGAGCCTCTAAGAACTTACAAAAAAAAACAGAAAATATTTTGACACCTGTCAAATTAAAAGTGTTCTAATGGGCCCAGAGAGACATAAATTCCACCTTCTAAAGTGATTAGCGTACTCCGTTTCTCGATCCGCTGCCGCCGTACTAAACATTTTGGAACATTTTGACACCTGTCAAATTAAGTGTTCTCGTGGACACAGAATGTCGGGCGTGATACTGGGTAATATCCACCTCTTAAATCGATTGGCGTACTCCGTTTTTTCATCCGCCGTACCAAAAATGCTGGCACATTTTGACATCTGTCAAACTAAGTGTTCTAGTGAACCCAGAACGTCGGGCGTGACATTAGGCAACATATCCACCTCCTAAATCCCAAAAATTGTACTAGAAAAAATAAAACCTATTATGCTCACCAGTGCTCAAGAGCACTCACAAACGCCCACGCTCGCCCACGAGCCATGGGCCATATGACGTTTTCGGCTCTTGCTCATGAGCGGGTGTTTCGCTAGTGGGCAAAATATGAGCTGAGAGCGTATTATGAGCGCTCGTGAGCGAGCGTTTCCGTACCGTACAGCAATGTATTTTGCTTTTTTAATTAGTGATCTACAACTTCTAAGCGCTACTTGACATTTAAATTTTTTTTTCAACCAAACAAATGGTTTAATCAGAAAAGAGATAAGGCATCATCGAAAACCAACACGAAAATGGCGGCACTGTTTTCAAAATGCTGTGTGCTTCAAATGAAGCCTAAGCTTTGAACCAGACAATTTTATAAACCTATAATTGAATTGTTTAATTAAGAGGTTTCAGGTGGTCAACATAGTTTAAAATAGCTTAACTCATTAAAGTTGGGTGGTTAGTTCAACGCAGAAGTGTATCCGCAGCATTTATCGGTTGGATGTTGAAGCTTTAGCTTTAGCAAACAAATTTTACCAAGCTTTAGTGACATTTTTAATCTTTAGTTACTGCTAGTGTGAATTTCAAATCAATTAAATCTTTTGCATTAGGTGGTTACTTTAACTAACCACCTTATTGTAACATAGTTGTGCTGTGTACCCGCACCATCTATCCTTAGCTATAATAGCAGTTTTATCAAACCTTAAGCTAAGTGTACACGATTGGTAGATCTTACAACATTGTCAGACCTGACAATGTCTTACTGAGCTCACAATTAAGTAGTGTGTTTACACGTTTGGGAGAAAATCTATCAATCTCTTACAATTTATTGTCAGATTTTGGCTAGCAATTTACTGTCAGATAGTTGGCTGAATGCCTGTCAATAAATTTTACGATATTGGTAGATTGACAACTAATTGTCAGCTCATTGCTAGATAATTGTCCGACATTGACAGAGAGAGAGAGAGAGAGAGACAGAATACTGTCTGACAATGGAAAAATTGTATGATATTAAAAAAAGTACATCTGTCAATTTCTTCATTGTCACAAACGTCAGACAACGATTAAAATTTGCAGGCCTGAAAATAAACTGTGTGTTTACACGATTATCAAATACCTTACAATTTATCGTCTTACAATTAATTGTAAGATACATTTTCTGAAAATTAATTGCAAGATTACACGATTCTCAGCTAGTGTACAGAAGATTATCAGATTTCTTACAATTACTTGTCAGACAGTGATCGTAATACAAATAATTGTGAGACAAATTTTCTGACAGTTAAGACTACAGGGTTGTTAGACATTAGGCAGAATTACTGGCTATAAGGGAAGCATGCAAAATACTCAAACAAGTCCCAAACCAAAATCGAAATATTGCAATTCTGAAAAACAGTCAGGCTGCTGTTAAGGCCATTGCTGCAGCTATACATCATCCTCCATGCGATCCAGCAGGCAAGACATTGCCAGGTTCGTTGCAATATACATTGGGTATTTTTTACAACACCCATTGTCGTAGCTGTGCGAACCAGCAGGAAAATAAAACATTAGTTCACTTCCTCTGTAAATGCCCTGCCCTAGCCCTATTTAGGGTACAATCACTTGGAAAGGCTTTCTTTAATGACCTTAACGAACTTTCCGAACTGAAGATCAAGGACTTGATTTCTTTTCTAAACGCGAGAAAATCGCTCTTTTAGATGAATTGCGGTAGCTTCTGCACCGTGGTCTCCGTTCCTAAGACCGCTAAGTAGTGGACTTTGGACCTTTTAAGAGGACTCGGAAATTGAAGTGTCCAAATGATCGCACATGTTGGTTAGCTTCCGCTTCAGTGACAGTCAAAAAAAGCGCCTAGCATGGCGCAGTGATGATGGTTTGTGGTGCGGATGGTGATCTTCTTCCGCGAGTGTCTGGGTCATTCCCCGTAATGATTGTACTTTTTTTTAAATCACATACCTCAACCACAACCTCTTATAACTACTCCCCTGTGGGATAAATCGCATGTGTCTCTGGGTCTGACGTTTGAGTGGCTAGTCTGGCATTTGGCTGTCTGACTCCGGACGTTAGATGCTTGTTCCACCATAGGGTATTCCCATAAACCCATTCCTCATTTATAAGTTCAAGCGAGTTCTGGTATCCAGACGGCGCATTTTTGCGCTAATTGGGTCAGCGAGCTAGTCTGCTCGTTGGCCGCCATTTCTACCTACCTACCTAGACATTGTAAGCATATTTTTCACTGACAGATTAGTTTAATTATTCAAGGTCATTTAACTAAACTCGTGGCTACATACGAAGAAGAAAAAACCCTTATATTTCAATTTACCCTAGGGAATCAATCTCAAGCCCTTAAAATCCATATATATATATATAACTATATATATCCCCAAATATTAACTGAAACTTGTAGGTCGATGGAATTTGGGTGGATTATACCCTTCCTTTTCTTCATCATCGTCGGCTCGACAACCGGGGTCCGGTCCTGGCCTCCATCAACAAGTCTCTCCACCCATCCCGGTCTCGAGCCGCCGCCATCCAGTTGCGCACCCCAAGGCTCCGGGCGTCCTGGTCTACGCCATCTCTCCAGCGCAAGCATGGTCTACCACGCTGTCGTCTACCATAGAATGTACCACAAAGAACTTTCCGAGCAGGTTCCTCTTCGCTCATGCGAGCTAGGTGCCCTGCCCACCGGAGTCTACCGAGCTCAATTTTTGTCACGATATCTGCTTCAAGGTAGATTGCGTACAATTCATGATTGTACCGTCTCCGGAATCGTCCCTTTCTTACGCACATAAAAACTACCTGTTTCACTAGATGCGCCCTTCAATTAATCGACCCTTGTATTTTGAAATAACTTAACTATTTCAGGTTGGGTGGTTTGTCAAACTAACCACCTTTTGACTATTTGTTTTATGTGTACTCGCACCATCTATCGTTTTGATTTAAAACTTAAATAAATATGTTACTCCTATGGGAAAAAAAAACATTGGTAAAAGTAGCGCAAAATTTTAGCAATATGTCAAGTAATGTTAAATTAAAAACCTTGCTGCTTCCATTTTTTGTGGGGTGATAGTATAAAATTCTAAAACTGTTTGAGAATACCCTTGTAAATAATATATTTATATATGTAATCCAAGTAAAAGAAGTCCACTTTAATGTTCATTTTCAGAAATTTAACAAAATTTATAAGGTGGTTAGTTGTGATAACCACCTCCACTACAATAGTAGTTTTTTAGTGATCTCTTGTAAGTTTCTCATTATTTATAACAAAATTATTAGTTCGGTTGAGGTTTAGATTCCTTGACATTAAAGAAAAAACGTTTTTAGGAAGTATTTACCAAGAACTGATAGCTCAAGCGTATGTGAACAAACGTAAATACGATTTTAAGAGCAGCAAGAATGGTTCTTTAACATGAATGTTAAACAGAGCAATAGTTCTTGTAGAACCGCATCAACCAACAACAAATTAATTGAAAAGACTTTGCATTCGCAACACTAAAAAAAACTGTATGGTGTGTACATAAAATATGGTAGTTCAGTACTTTTCCATCATCTTTGACCATCACGCAATGGAATGCAAATTGTTCATGATTTTTTTTTGTTGATTCTCATAAAAATTTATTTAACTTTGGTTGTATAGTTTGTTTAAACAGTGAAATCAATTTTTATAAAAGTTGTAATTCTATATTTCTTTTTATTCTTACAAGCTACAGTTATGGTGGTTATCAATGGTAACCACCGTCTTCCTTCATCAAAGGCTTTGAAACCGATATCAAATTGAGCTATTTTGAAATCGGTTTTGCGATTGGTTGATATTCCTTAGCCGCATCTTTTTTTTCACTAATGCCATTACTAATGCACCCCTTCTTCATTTCTCTATACAAAAGCTTCTCCAAAAATTTTCACGAAACCACAGATAAACAACAAAAGAAGATAAGATTCAAATATAGTACATGAACGATGAGTGTTTTTTTTTTTGTTTTAATTAGAAATGAAACGTAAAATCACTTCTATCAATCTGCACTGGCACTCAGCTTATCATCATTCTGAATGATGAACTCATCATTTGAGGTCCTCTTATCTCTTCCCGGGCATCTTTAAGAATTTTTTTTTTTGATCCTCGTTTCAACTCAACAGGCATCTTGATGCAAAGCCTCAACTCGACAGTCGACATATATAGCAATCCTAATCTTCAGTGTTGGACCGGGAATTCAAAATTCTGCTTTGAAATGAATTTTATCAGCAAGACTGGTGATTATGCATTGGATGGATGTGGTTTGGGCTAGTTGGTTAGCAGTGGTCACTGGTGGTTAGACTGGTGGCCAATGATCTTGATAGTGAGAATTGAATTATAAATAAATCTTTATTTTATTTTTCATCTTTTGCTTTTTATTTATTCATCATCATCATCATCATCATCATAATAATCATTGTTTGGCATCTCGATCGATAACAACATTTTCAAAAGTTCAAATTATTCCATTCGTGTTTCTGCTTCTAATTTTGGATTATCGAAGGCTTAGTTATGAGGTATATACGACCACCAGAATCGGACGATGATATGATTACAAACGCCGAAATAGATGTGGAGATGGAATAAATCTGGCAAAGATCAAATTGGGAATGTTCCATACAAGAGAGATAAGGAAATCAGCGATTGTGTGTGTGTGTTTGGGGGGAAGAGGGGTTAAAGAAGGGCATGATTTTGAAGAATATCGAAATTCCTTTCTGTTTGCGCAATCTGTAAACCACCTCAAATCTTGAAGTGAAGTTTTTTTGTTTTTTTTTTTTGATCGGCTGTGTCTCATGAATGTTAATGGAACAAATGTTTTTATTTTTTGGAAAAAGCTCTGTTCGCGAAGACTAATTTATGCGATACATAAATTGTTTAAGGGGCGTTAATGGAATGAAATATTTCAAGTTGTATACCTATCGCGATTGCGAAGTCATTGGCGATACACCCTTTAACAACTTTTTAAGGTTTATCTATGGTCGTTGTTACAATGAGAGTTTTTTTTTTCTATTTATTGTTTCCCGTTGCCGGCTTACGTCGCTCGCCTCTTATGTATGTAAGCGTCAAAAAGAAACACTTTTTGCACCGAAATTGCTTGATGGAATTTTTTTTGAAAAAACCTGCCTAGTTTTTGGTTGTTTATTGTCGCTAATAACTCGAAAGATTTTGGTCCAAATATATAGCAATCGGATTTTTTTCAAATTTTTTTCAGATGCCCTATTTTCTAAAACCGATCATCGTTGAAATTGCTTCGTCTGATTGCATCGACTGACATTTACCTATCGTTAGCTTTCGTTTTAAGTTTTTTACCAATTGTATTTTTATTTTGGATCAAAATTTACATAAAATATAAACAATAAACAAGAATTAAAATGAATTATTCATTATTTTTATCAACATATTACACAAGAACAAAACAATTTTGAATACAATACAATTTTGGAACGCGAAACTTCTGGTGTGAATTATTAAATCTTTGTTAGGTTTCCTTTTTCCGCTTTAAACATGGTTCACTATAAAAAAAAAGAGACTTTGCAATTAAATTTTTAAGAAATTCAGAGACTTAAGGCTTAAGCAGATAAGATACATAAGTCAAAAAAATGAAAAAGTGAAAATTTTCAAACTCATTTTGGAATAGTTTTTCTGACTGGAAAACTTATAAAAATGATGAAGAAAGATTAAATTTTGGTTTAAAAAATAAATTGTATATTCTTTTTTACAAAACGCTATAATGGGAAAAAAAAATATTTTTACTTTTTGGCTTATGTAGTTAAGCCTTTATTTTAACATACACACTTCACTAACTTCCCAAATTACAGTTTTTTATTGCGCTAGTGGGAAAAAAAAATATTTTTACTTTTTGGCTTATGTAGTTAAGCCTTTATTTTAACATACACACTTCACTAACTTCCCAAATTACAGTTTTTTATTTACTAAATCCAATTTTTGACAGAATTTAATGGCCGCAATGCAGTGCTGGGGGATGATAGACAAAATTCCTTTTTGTTGGAGTTTCTACCAAAATGGAAGATGCTAGTAGACTCACTGAGATATTGGGAATTAATCTTTCACATTCCCCACTTAAGTGTCACTTTTCTGACTGTGAAACTGGCCCTTAGTCTCTCAACCATATGTGCTCATCGAAGTTGTTCAAGAATTTAAGTATCTTGGAGTTCTGATTACACACAACCTTAATTTTTCGAAACATGTTAAACAAAAAAGCAGCTTAACTTGTCTTGAGCATAATGTGACCCAAGTTCTTTGGAAACCAAGATATCGTTTTGGTGACAAAATACCGTGTTTTTAATGCAACATTTAACACATGTATGTGCTATGGTGTCCAAGTTTTTGGGAATTTATACTTCGAGGCGTTTGAAACAATGCAGAGATACTTCTTCAAGCGATTATTCAGATTGCCAACTTCAACCCCAAATTATGCCATATATGTGAAGTCCGGTATAACGCCTTTATACACTCAAAATCTTAAAGCCAATTACGAATATTTAATACGAGTGAGGAAAAGAAGTGGAACGAGTCTGCACAAAACTATCTTGGTAAGACTACTGCGAACCAATATCTCCACCTTTGAGGAGTGAACTCAGTTGGCCCAATCGCATCAAGCTCATCTATTGCTAGTGGAATCAAATATTGATTAATGGCGAAGTATGTTCGCAGATGTTACCGCAAAAATAAACGAGAAAATTTACACCCAGCACTTATCCAGAGTAACTTCCACAGCATCTAGGAATACTTATAGAAATCTCAATCACCATATCTGTCATCGCAATCAAACTATTTCAGCAATGAGTCTTCGATGGAATCTATAATATAAGCTACATTTTTAGAGCACGAGTCCCACCCGCAAGGAGAGTTACATATAGGTTCTAGACCCAAAGATTCCTGCACCAGTCCCTTCGGTTGTTCTCGATCCATCAATGTACCTACCACTTGATGGCGTTTGCTTTAAGATTGTAATTAGTCACTGACAACTTGGCCCACATCATCATAAAACTGTCAATCCATATGTGGTTGGATTTATTAAGCACTGACTATCAAATAATCATCGATTTGTAAAAAATTATATTTAGAAATTTTTAATCAAAGTTAGGAACCTATTATTATTTATTCAAATCTACTTAATGGCCAGCCGTTGCCGTCAATTAACTTTTATACATATTACAATTTTATATCAGTAACTTTTTGACGTGTAATCTACGCATATACATATGTAGTTGTAGATTTTAAACATATATTTCATTGTATCTACAAAATGCTTTTAGTGTGAGATATGAAGAAGAAGAAAAAAAGAATATGTTGCTCGGCTGTTAAACAAAAAAAAAAAAAAAAAGAAATAAATAAAAAACCATCAACAGCACATTATCACTTAACTCATAGGTGTAGGTACCAATAGTTTATCTTCCTCTGTGGAATGTCACTCATTACGTGAGTCATCCTTCCGCCCACCTCCATCAGTTGTATACACATTGCACACAGCTTTAGCCGTGAGTGCCTGTGTGCCTGCTGCTCTCGCTCTGTGGTCTGTGCATACTGTTCACTGGAATTTCTACAATCAATCCCGGCCTATGCATGTGATTGGCAATGGCAATATGGCCCGTGTTACTGTTTTTCTGTGTCTTTTTTGTCTCTTAGTATGTTTATCTCTCTTTCTCTATATATAGTGTTCTTCTTTTGTATTTTTAAGCAGAAAAATTCCATAAGATAACAACCGCAGACAAACTGTCCGTTCGGACAGACAGAACCACAAACAAAGATATTTATCAGGATTTTCATATAAATTCCCTTAAAACTCATATCGCTGATATCTCACATCCTAACCAGGGATGTCGTTTGAGAAAATAATAATTTAAAAAAAATTGCGACGACCGACGTACGCTACGTAGCAAGGAGTAAGTACGTACTTTGGATGTTTAGAGGGAGATTTTAACAGCCAAATTAATAAAAGTGGAATAGCGAAGGCTTAAGCCTTATTCCGTTGACTAAGTGCAAAATGTTATTTAAAAAATAAAATATCAATTAAGTGACGTTTACTAAGCTAAACCACCGAAGAAGGTGGTTTAGCGAAGGAATAAGAACCAGATGTGTCAAATTTATTCTGCATTTAAAAAATATAAGTGAAGATTGCAAATTGAATTTTCGATAAAAATAATAATGTCGATTTGTCGAGTTCTTAAACCATTTGGAATTATTGGACAATCAGCCATCAAGGACAAGAAGAAGAAAAATATACAAAACCAGATACGATCCACTGCAAGTGCTTAGTGAGGAGGATTTCAGGAAGAAATATAGAATATATATATATATAAATATACAGCCAGGCTTCAGGAATGACATGAGTTCACTCCTGTTGCGGAAAAATCCAACCTACCTACAAATTTTCTCTTCTTTTTGTATTTTTATCTATCTATCTATCTATCTATCTCTCTGTCTATCTATCTATCCCTCCATTTAATACGAATAGAATTTCCAACAAACAAAAAAAGAAATTACATGTTCTCTTATGTCAACGAACACACCAACATCCAAACACAATTCATGAAAATCTGTTGTACCCACCTAAGTAATAAAATAAAATATATAAAATAAAAAACAATTTTGACAGCAAATAATCAAAACAACGTAATTGTTAGGTGTGTTTGGTAACGTGAGGTTTATTTTTTTTTTCTTCAAATTTTCTGTCAAAACCCATACAAAAAAAAACCCAAGTTTTCGAAACTTGGTGAAAACTTCAAGTTACCAAACAGGCATCTTACTTATTGTAGTAGATTTTCTTAAGGGATTTTTTGTAAACGTCACTTTACTATTCCACTAACAATTTGTTTTTATTAATGTAAAATTTTAATCCGTAGCTTTACCCTTATTCCATGGTTTAGTAAGGTCGTGGAATAAAGGTAGAATAAGCGTTTTTTATTAATTTGGCTGTAAAAGTTTAAGCGACATTTGTTCTGTAACTGTGGGCTAAATGTCGGTGTGAACTACAGAAAGAAGAAGAAAGAAAGCAAATAATGTGCAGCGTATACCGGTGGGGGTGTCAGTTTTCGTCTTCAATGCAATTTTATAAACGATAAAATCTACATTGGGATAGAGTTTGAGTTAAACCAGGGATAGTTAATCCTGCAAATACATTGATTCCGAATCAACTCAGATGCAGTTTTTCGGAGCAGGATTAGCTTTCAGTTTTCAAAAATCTATCGAAATCAAAGTGTGACACTAGTAAAATACGGTATCAATATCGAAACAGAGAGGGCGACACTATGCGATATTATGGAAATGGCGATTTTAAAATAGTCGCCCTCTCTATTTCGATAGTGTTTTGGCAATTATCTGTCAGGAATATGCATTCAGTTGATGCAGATTTAACTCACCAAATTCTTTGCTTTAACTGAGATTTAAATCAGGTTCTAAATTGACTGAATCACATCTTTCAGGAGCTAAGTCGGCTTTAACTCCGAGACTATAATATTATATCTCTCACGGAAAATCTGGGCCTTAATAATTTGTTTGTGCAGTAGACAAATTATACACATATTAATTTAATTTAACGCATTCAAACAAACATTTTGAAAATATCTTTTGTGTCAAACATGTAACAAAAATATGTATGTTACTACAAACACACAATGTTGTTTAAACTGATGCTTAAAGTTTAAAGTCGATGTCACACCGGTAGAAAACCCTATGTACATATCTAGATATGGACCCTACGGGGCAGAGATTTAAATATAAATTTAAATCTACCCTACATTAAGACATTGAGGTCACACCCGTAACATAAACCTGTCACACATATAACAATTTGTACTAAAATGTTGGATAGTCTATCATATTTTTATTTCTCATTACTAAACAGACTTTCAGGTTAATTTTTGATGTGTAAACATCTATGCTGGCGGTAGAGTGAAAAAAAAACGTGAACGTTCGTGTGCAACGTTACGTCGTGCAACGTTACGGTGTGCAACGTTACGGTGTGCAACGTTACGGTGTGCAACGTTACGATCTGCAAACTAGGATGGGTGCGTTCAGTGAAAAAAATCTTAAGATCCCCTTCAAGCAAAAACAAGTCCGTTTTGGATCCGCGCACGTTGATGTTTACACATATTAACCGTGAGTCCCGGCACTCACACAATTTTTTTTTAAAAAGAATGAGACATTCTTCATGGAATATTTTACACCAAATGGACTAATTCGCAAATCTCCACATATTTCAAAGGGCACATTTGTGACGCAACTAAAATGGATGAAATGAAATGAAAGGATAACTTAACCACTTTTTATTTAAAGTTTATCATGCGCATGTCTAGATTACTCAAATAATTTTTATTGATCAGTGTCACATGCGTAACAACAGAAAAACCCATTTACCTATATTTAATTATCTTTTTTCCGTTAATACAACATTTTTGTATATAGGATTCACACGTTTATACATAGTTAAAGCGCCGAAAAGTATGTTCTTCAGTTTTTTTTTTTTTTATTATATTATCTACCGTTCGCGTTAAGCAGTTATGAGACAAAAAATCAAAAAAGCATACATTTTGGCTTTAACTCTTAAAGTATAAATTCTATAAAAAAATGCTTATCAGAAAGATTTATACAAATTTTTTTTCCGATTAGCTGTTTTCGTGAAATTGGGTAGAATATTTACAGCCGCGGCATTTTTGTTTGAATACTCAGTGACGATTCAACTACAGGGTGGGCCAAATAAAATCTTCCTATGTAAATGTAAACAGGTATTAAGCACTCTAAATGATATTCTGGATCACTAGGATTGAGCTTTTGGACTCTTTCTTCAAAATCGTGTCACGCGGTGTAACCAACTCTGTTGAACGTCGGTCGTCTTGTCGACATTTAAGGACAAGTTGCAAAGCTTTCACCAAGGACTTGGATGTTTTCGGCTGATCGTCTATAACGAGTTCTGCCAGTACTTTTCACGTCTCTAACTTTCCCATATCGGTCAAATTTTGAACACCATAAAATGTGTGAATTTGTGTAAATTTATTGGCCGGCCATTTTTCAAAAATAATTGGACAGTTTTTGTTCGGTGTGCGATCGTGTAATATTTCATTATTAAATCTCCCAATCTGTATGTCTTAAACATATGAAAATAATTCGAAAAATCTATTAATTGAAAAGTTCTTCGTCTTTAACATTGTTAGGTATTATTGGCCCACCCTGTACTTATTATAATCATACAATTTGAGCTGTTTTGCAATCAAGGCCTACTGGCCTGTACAAGGTGGCGCAAAATTAATTACCCTATCGGAAGATGTTATATTATTTGAAAATGGCGTCTTACGTCAATCATATTTGACATTTGTGAACTAGACAGCTGCAGTATACAAACAGACAAGCAATTGAGCACTATTATACTCCGTTGTCAAGCCATCCCTAATCTCAACAACGAAGAGGACGATTTTGTGTCGGAAATTATCATGAGCGACGAGGGGCATTTCCACTCAAGCAGTCACATCTTCGTTTCTGGGGCACTGAAAATCCGCGTTTAATGCACGAAGAGCCATTACATCCACTCAAAGCAACTGTGTGGTGCAATACGGTCATTGTCACTGCGGAGAACGCTACAGGGCCATGATAAACGACTTCTTACTGCCTGAATCGGAGGCGCGGGGCTTGTAAGGGAAGCGTTTCCTGGTGGCGTAATCTCCCGTTTTGGCGATTTGGAATGGCCAGCAAGAACGCCCTCTATTTAACCATCCCAGCCTACTTGAAGTCGCGGATTTATGCCAACAAGCCTCAGACAATCGCAGCCAAATAAAGATTTCCATCACTCAAAATAATTTGTTTTTAATTAGTAAAAAAGTAATTCAAAAACGAAAAAAATGGATGATTAATTTTGCATCACCTTGTATAAGTCAAACTTCAAACAAAAAATTTTGTTAGTGCTGACTTTGACAGCCCTGTTCGCAACTCAATGAGCAGAGCATATGCAGAGGTGAAGCGTAGCTAAAAATCATTTGCGTTATGCTTGTGCATTCAGATTCAGCCAGCACCAGCTTCGGCGACCGCGGTGTGCGAGATATCATCAACCACATCAGCATCATCATCATCATCATCGTCGTCATCCTTCTGCTGTCCGTCTGTTCTTCTGTCCGTGCGTCGTCGTCCATTATTTTGTCTCCTGACTGTTCGGTGGTTGAGATTTTGTGTGCAACACTGTTGGCCTGTTATTTTGATTGTGATTATTTCGATTCGCTTACAGAAAAAAACATACATACGTTTGCCTCGTTTACTCCGAAGCTTTTAAATTTAGTTTTTTTTATTTGTTTTACTATGTTTTGGTGTTTTTCTCTGTAGGCTTATCACACTATCAGTTTTATAGATACATATGTATCTATGATGATAGTTTTGTTTCTCAAAGTAAAATATTATAGCAGCTGGCTTTGTTTTCTTGTTTAAGCTGCCCACAAATAAATTAATGTACCGGATGATATCAGATATTAAAAATAAATCTTACACTTTATTTAATTTTTTTATTTAATTTTACGTCTAAACTGGTATAATGTACCTATGCTAAATTAAAAAAAGAAATTAAAAATAAATTCTAAAATGGGAATTTTATATAATTTCCTTCCTTTTTTTTTAATACGGAAATACCAAGTCAAGAAGTAACATTCTTATGTATGTTTTACCGAAAAAACTTTATATATTCCATTTCAGTTGCATTAAGGTTGTAACTTCAAAAAACTGGAGACTTGAATGAGTGTTAAATGTTGCATGAAGACTTCAAACTATCAGCGCTATTAATAAAGAATAAAAAAACAATATCCGCTCCTTAAAACAAGTGTTAGCTGGCACATAGCTAGGGAACTTGTCCTCTTCATAACTTTTCTTATTAATAAATATAATTAAGCTTTATGATATATTTCCAGCCTTTATAACTGGAAGCACGGCAACACTTCATCAAAATTTAGCAACATTCTAATACGTTTTTCACATGCATGCACTCTGATTTATTAGAACTATGATTGTAGTAGTAAACGGTTCTACGAGATGTATGCATGCATGTGTGTGTTTTGGAGTTATCCATCTCTTAAACACCAAATTTGGCTAGTTAAAGTTAGCCACTCACTATATCACTTGTCATAAACTATTCCACATTTATAAATACGAATTACAAGTTGAAAAATGGGTAAATTCTATCGAGCCGTTGTTCGTCGTTTATTAATGGAGGGGTATGTGTCTGTTTTTAAAATATTGGCAAGGAATTTGGTTCTCAATTTCAGTTTAATAATGTAAAACAAAAATATTCAAGAATATCAAAAACGTTTGTTTGACATTGTTACGGGTGTGACAAGAGAGTGTTACGGGTTTGACGAAGTATGAATATTGGGCATGAACAAGACAAAGGTTATTAACTTTTTTTTAATGAGAAATCATTTTAATGCCTGTCATTATTGTAAAGTGAAGTTTTTCCCACTTAAAATTGAAGTAATCGGCCTTATCACAGGCCCCGTCGTCACAAATTCGTACTACGAAAAATAAGCATCATAATTCCCGTCATAAGAAAAATAAAAATTGGAGGCTTTTGATATAACTTTCTATGAACTCAGAAAATGTGTGGTAATTTCAGTTCGAAACGGCAGCTTCGATACTCATTTTTTGAGGATTCGTAGTACGAATCTAATTATAACGGCGAGACCTGTGATAAGGCCGAATATATTACGTCAATCGGAGTTTACAAAATTTAGTTAAAGTAGGAGTTTCCCTAAATTATGTACATTGTTGTTGTTGTTGAATTCTATCGAAAAATATAACAAAACTAAAAATAAGTTGAAAAACAGAATGATTTAGTTTTGAAATGCCAATCTCTGTTACGGGAGTGACATCGACTTTTTTTTCAACCATAAATTCGAGCTCATCTTTAAATTCAAATTCAATGAAATTTTCTCAGACTTAGTTGATCTTAATATTGTTTTACTTCAACAAATTATTAGTTTGATAAATATTATAGAATAAAATCATTCATATTTTTGTTACGTTTGTGACACTTATCACTTTATGAATAAACTGCGCATATAACTAACGTTTATATTTATAAATGAACAAATCAAAACGTAGCCTGAGTTGGGATAGTGTAAAATATATAGTTCATGCTTCCCAAATCAACAAAAAATAAAATTTCAAATACACGATTTCCAACTTATGCTTACTCCTGAACAAATATATGTACATAGTTACTGATGCTGATTGGTTCTGACTACGAAATATAGTAATAATAATTTAATTTAATCATATCTTCGCTTTGGAAATGAAACATTGAAGCTGTTATAATAATTTATAATTCTTTTCTTCAGTTAAAAGGAATGGCTACAGTATTATACGGATATAAGAAACACTCATACATGGTGTTTTGCATAAGACGCGACAAAAGGCCAGAGCGTGTAGATTGGGTCAAAACAAAAAATTAATCGTATGTGATGGGGTTCTGTGTCACTCCCTGGAGAGGGGCAATTTTCTAATAAATCGATTTACATAGAATCATGAATCAACTGACGGACGGCTGAACAACGCATGCAAATTGTGCCGATTTATTTTTGCTGTTGATCCCGATTTTGCTGCAAAGAGTGGCTGAAAATTGGACCTCAAAATTGGACTACATCCGAGCCAGCTGCGGTGGCTATATGCCAGATATCATATTCAAATAAAAATGATAAAAAATTATCTTTCAAATAAAGTCTATTGTATGGCAGGTAATTTAATTTATCTGTGTTTAATTTCCTTTTATATTTCTATTTTTCTAAAAAAAAAGCAAACTTTTGGAAAGTAGATTCAGTTATTTTCAATTTTTTCAAAAATTGTAAGGCATTTGAGCATCTGGTCTTTAGTTTTTGACTAAAAATTTATAAGAGCATTGAATATAGAAAACAAAAAAATAGTACCAAATGACGACGTACAATTTTTAAATAAAAAATTAGTGATCAAATTTTTTTTTTATAAAAATTTTTAGTTTAAAAATTAATATTTTCAAAATTTATTCATTAAAATAATTTTATTTAAGAACAGAATCGAAGAATGTATTTCTGTTTTTTGAAAAAAAAAAGTAATAGCACGACGGTGTAAGTGTTGCCACTGGTATTTAATGATTTTTGTATATAAGAAATTTTCTTTCCTATATCCGTGTCGTACTGTATTTTTTTTTTTTTTTGTAGTTGAGACCCAAAATAATATCTGTTTTTGTTTCTCTCGAAAACTGCAATAGATCGAAATCATTTTTCCTAGAAGTCTAGATGTTAACTCATAGAGTTATTTTGATTGTTGATAAAGACAACAAATTCAATCGATAAACAAAAATATCTAAACATATTCATATCTTTATTAATTTATATGTTTATTATTATTGCTTATGTCCATTATGGATGACAGCATCTCATCATCCAAAACCCCAATAATCATTTATTGGAGCTATAAAAATTATTCAAATTCGTTAAATAGCTCACGACACTTCCATAGTCATTTTGGAAATACATACATATATACCTACACCAAGCGATGTATCAATTTACTTATGAGCCAAAAATGACTAAACACAACTGGCGCCATCAAGATCCCCCAAACGAAAAAAAAATTAAAAAAAAAAAACATAACCATCATCGACTTTGATTACCAGAAGTGATAGCTTGTATAGGTTTACCTCGTTTCCTCGCCGCACCACTTTGGGGTTAGAAATATATTTTATTAATTTATAACCGCCACGCAATTGTATAATTATCATATTTAACAGACGAATGAAAAATAGAAAAGACAATAACACAGGGAGGCAGAGGACGAGGACGAGGACGAGAGGAAATGAAGAATGTCCAATGTCCATGTCCGAGCTCTTCTTACATGGGATGGGAATGAGAATGGGAGCTTGTTTAGAATATGCAGAGTCATAGTATAGGTATATCTTGGGGTTTGTGTATATAATACACTTTGCCTTATCAAACAAATGATTGATGCTAATTTCAACAAAAGGTACGATAAGAGCGCCTCGCCGCGGCAATAGTAATATTTTTCCTTTCACTTAACTGATAAACCCTGGTGGTGGTGGCGGCGATGGCGGCGCGGTGGCCGGCGACGGAGGTTAACTACTGGCTAGGACCCATCAGCCAAGTATACCTATACCTACATCAGGCATCAGGGAAGCATCTGGTAGCAGAGGACAAGGCAAACCATGGAGACAATGAAAAAGAAGAATAAGGCGCCACCAGTTCGTAATTCAAACAAAAACAAAAAAAAGGTGGCTCTGTCGGGCTTAACACGAAACATGTTACCAATGTCACACTTTACAATGTTGCCACTTATTGTGTATGCAACGGCTACGCGGTGAATGGCCATTCGATGATTTTTATTATTTTTTTTTTATTTACAAATATGTCAAGTGCTTTTGTTGTTGGACGAGCGATAATTGCAATTAAGCAAATAAAACCAGTTAATCACACAATAATTATTATACCTATCATTGGGAGTGAGTGATAAATCAAGTTCCTCGCGGGTAGTTATCTGAAGAGGCTTGACCGCTGGCAGTTTAGATTTTTGTTGGTGTTGTTGTAAATTTGGACATGGTGCTCAGTGGTGTGTTGGCAGTCACATACGAAAATATGTGTGTTCAAAGTCTTATCTGATTTAGTTAAATTTTTTTTCATTAAATTATCTTTTTTTGAATTTTGAAGACATCAAATGTACCGCATTTTTGTGGGTTTACCTATACATATAGGTATATGCGTTAAATATAAGAGATAGTTGATTTTGACAACATTTATTTAATCAGTTTGATGATAATTTACTTGTTATTAGTGACGAGATTGGAATGTTTTAAGCCATCATTGCGTGAATATAGTGAATCGAACTCTCACTTTAATTATCTAACGGTATATTATCTTAAGGAAGCTTTAACATTCGCTTCACAAATCAATGCTGCCAATGCAATAGTTTTTGGAAGTGACTCTAGACATGCTAATTTATAACAGTTTGGTTTAAAAAAGTACCACCGGTGGGCATACTTCGGGCAACCATAGTTTTTCTATTAAGTCACGCAAAACTCCGTATCATATGTCATGACGAAAAACTGTTATAACTGTTATAAATTGGCATTCCTCAAGTTTCGTCAACAGTTTTTAAGTTGAACACACATTATTAAATTTCAAAATATCAGGAAAAAAACATTGCTACCCTCTTTAAACTTTTCATTTTTATAGCAACACCACCAAAAACAAAAAAACTCGTCTGACGCTTACAATTGACAACTTAGAAGGATATG
Source organism: Leucozona laternaria (assembly GCA_932273885.2). Taxonomy (NCBI): domain Eukaryota; kingdom Metazoa; phylum Arthropoda; class Insecta; order Diptera; family Syrphidae; genus Leucozona; species Leucozona laternaria. The sequence continues at coordinate 85,160,435 of OW026368.1, read as the reverse complement.
GGACCAAGTATATTGGTCTATCCACCGCTTGTTTATGATTTTACAGAAAAAAAATATTTGTTTCACCCTTAGATCAAAAAATATTCAACAATTCTTTTTTATAGCAACTTTCACGAAATAAAAAAGCCCTCTTTTACCTCCAATTTATAACTTAAGAACAAGGGACCAAGTGGGCTCGTTTGCCCAATTATGAGTGTCCACCAAAAAACTTTACAATTTTATAGCACCCAACACAAAAAATTCAAAATTCACTTGGCACAATCGAATCAATTGCAATCGTCTGTCCACTGTTTCCCAATATTAGTTCAAAAAAAAGAATATTTTTTCCATCCTTATTTGAAAAATTATTCAACATTTCTTTTTTTTTTATAGCAACAGCCCCACAAACTAAAAAATCATCTTATGCCCCTAATTGACAACTTAGAAGTATGGGGCTAATTGATTTCGTTTATCTACCGTTCTTTTTTGACTGTTCGAGAAAATAAAAATATTGTTTCCACCCTTGGTTCAAAAAATATTCATCATTTCCATTTTATAGCAACTTTCTAAAAACAAACAAGTCCTCTAACACCCTCAAAACTGAATTTGGAAGTATCGGTAACAGTGCATTCTTTTGCTTACCACTCAATTATGATTGTCCACCGAAAAAAAAATATTTGTTCCACCCTTAGTTTAAAAAATATTCTACTTTTCAATTTTATAGCACCCAACACAAACATTTCAAAACTCACTTAGCACAATCGGATCAATTTGAATCGTTTGTCCACCGTTTGTCCCTTTTAGACCAGAAAAGAAAATATTTTTTCACACTTAGCACAAAAATTATTCAGCATTTCTTTTTTATAGGAACTTTCACAAAGCAAAAAAAGTTATCTATCAATTTCTGGTTTCAAAAAATATTATATCATTGTATATCTATTGTAAGTTTTATCTTTGTTTTTTTTTCAATTATTTTTCTTTTTGATTTTAAGTCAGTTTTATTTTGTTTTTTAGATATTTGCCCCTCTCACTAACAGAAAAATAGACCCTCCATAAACTCTCTGGCCCGTTCAACTTTTTCCCCAGTTACGAGTAGGTACATGACATTATCTCACCAACACCTATAGTATTCCAAGCAATATGACCATTTGACCAAAAGAATGGATAGAATTCAAAAGAATACATGACTTCCCTAAATATTGCCATTCAATTGATTGCTATATAAAATTAATGGGGAATGCAATCTTTTCAATGTCAAATGAATGGTGATTACATAATTTGACTTCGAAGCCTCAAAGTGAAGTCAATGAATGAATATTTTTTTCAATTGAATTAAATGAATGAATTTTAAAGATTGCATTCGCAAAAGATTGCATTCTTTTACAACTCTTGATGGTAACGACTTAGTATTTCAACAAAAAATATACCTACAAACCTATATATTTATAACTCATTTTTTTCCGAAAGTATATATTATTAGTTAGTGCGTTTTGCCAACGATAAATGTTAAAAATAAAATGCTTAAATATTTCGTAGAAATTGATAAAAGAAATCGAATTTGAATTTCAATAGATAGAAATTAAAATTTTACTGACTTTCTTTTTTGCATTTATTAACAATAAGATAAGCAAATTAGTAAAGGGTGTTTTTTTTAGATGTGTGGTTTTCAAGAAGCATATAATTTAATGCTATGGCCAAGAATTTAGTTTTATTATAAAGATAAGGGTTTGCCATTATGTTTTTAAAAATGATTTCGGACAAGTGGCCGCCGCGGCTGGCTCGAATAACTTCCAGCCGAGATAGAGGCCCAATTTTCTACAGCTTCAATTCTTGCGCGCGATGGCGGATGGATTCATTCGGGTCTTCTTCTTCGATACTCTGCTCCACAGCAGCAATAGCGTCTTCGGTGCGCACTGTACGGCCGGCGTTTCTGAGGATGCGCATTATCCACTAGAGTTAACCTGTTGCGAAACCGATCCATGTTTGCTCGAATTTATGCGATTTTGAGATTATGTCGACTGAATATTGGACGCAGCGCACGATGCGTCGCCCGATGCCGAACCGTTATTTTGGTAATAAATTTGTACGATTTGCAAACGTTGTTCAGGAGTAAGTCTATAAATTATGAAATGGCAAACCAAACCGAGCATAAATCAAGTGACAGCTGTCAAAAAGAACAACTCCGAAAAAAGGATTGCCAGATTGAAAACCACACATCTAAAAAAAAAACACCCTTTATAAAACATACACATTCTGCCAAAAGTTGCCTAAAATCTACAAGAAAAAAATCCACGTTAAAAAAATCTCAGATCTTATAATTTTATGTACCTATATGGATCACTCCCACACTTAAGACTTCTAAATATGTTATTTCTAATGAAGCGTTCTCAATAAAATATGCGAAAATATTTGATTAAAAAAAAAAAAATCTAAAGCCATAGGCTTTTTTTTTTCTTTTAAATTGATATTTTCAGATCCTATTCCATACAACTGATACTGATAAAAATCTATTTTGTGTCTGTTATTTATTAGCCTGGCCTAATGATATGGTGATTCTAACTTAGTCATTAAGATAAGCCAAGTGAAATTGTATATTTTAATTTAAAATCAAATCTATTCCATTATAGTTGGACTTAATATCTAGATTTTCTCATAGCCTCGACCATGTGGAAACATGTCACGAATACAAAGTTAAAAGATTCGCAGAGATAGATCGATCTCTCTGGTGCGAACTAAGCCCCTGTTAGATTCTGATCGAGAATAATATTTACAATCATTAACTTCTTAATAAGTTAATTACAATTTTCTATTAAAACCATCAAGCTGAAAAAAAAAACAACAACAAAAACAATCAACAAAATCCACAAGACAAGATCAAAGTTGCTAATTGAAGCCAGCAGCTTCCAAATGAGACTTATCAGTGCGTCAAAACCTGCGCTGCGCTTTGCTATCTTTAGAACTTATCGGCAAACCAATAAATCTTAGTCAATCGCTGTCGATATCGCAGTTCTAAAAAAGGCAATCTCAAAGACAAAAAAAAATATTGAATATAAGCGAATCACGAAAAGAGAACGTTCCAACTGCTGATGCTGGATGCTGTATAGCGACAAAACACCAGCCATCGGAGTAGTATACTTAAATGTATTTAAAAGTTGTGTCTCTGATGGTTTCTGGGATTAGACGAAACGAATATAAAACAAACCTTCCAATCATCTTTGTGATTTCAAAACAAACAAAACCTCTATAGACCCAGGGCACATCAGACTATCTCAGCGATAAAGATCTCTCAAGGTCTCTGGGCTTGGACTTGGACTTGGACCTGGGCTTGAAGTGAGAAACGCAAGCTCAAGCTCTGCGAGTTGTCACTACTTCTGTACACTACAATGTGGGAACATTTTTCATACAACTTGATGGTGCTTGGACGGATTTTCTTGTGCCTTTGAATATTCATCTGGGGTTTGTTGCGGTCGGGTCGGCGAGAGATACATAACACATTTTGTAATTTTATTTTCAGAAATCAAATCGATTACATCGTTGATTATCATCAATTGGATTAAAACACAACAAATACATGTACATATATCAAAGGCAGACGGATGCAGGGCAGGGCGGTTGAATCAGTATAGAATCAGTAGAACCAGCAGCAGACAGCACACAGCTTAAACGAAGTGATAAGCGATCTTTATTGCTCCGGTTGTTAATTTCTACTTGACTTTGCTAAAACTCAATTAAAATCGAAGGTATTTTAATTTGATTGGGGCGTCGGCGTCGCGTCGCGTCGGTCGCGTCGTTATTTGATTTGATTTGATTTGTTTTGTTTTTATTTGCTTTACGTACCTATACGACGGACTTTACATTTTACAATCTAAGGCTTCAGTTCAAAAGGTGGAAATCAAGTTTGAATGTAGCCGTTTATGTGATTGATTTTTATCTTTATCAAGCAGTTGACCATGAAAACGAAAGCTGAAGTTGACCTTGTAGAATTGTACCGAAATAGATTATTTATTAAGTTGAATAACTTATTTTTGCGTTCAATTTAAAAAAAAAAAATTAAGAAAAGTCTTTAATTTTATTAACAACTTGTCTCGTTCTAAAGCTTGCCTTAAATTACATATTATATGTGACCACTTGTTACCATATGTGGGACTTTGGGACAGCATATAGTTTTAAACCCTGAATTTCCTTATTTGAAGGTTTAAAATTTTTGTTTGGTTAAGTCCCCATGATAAAGCCTCAAACTGTAAGAATGAAATTAGCTAACGATAGTTCCATTATGTTGCTTGCTGGTTAAGAATATAAAAATTCGTAAATTTGAACTTTTGGGTGGTTAGTTAGGGTAACCACCTTTTGACTAATGGTTTTATGTGTACCTTCCCACGATTTGATTTAAAACTTTAATGAATATGTCAGAACTATAGGTGAAAAACAATTGGCAAGAGTGGCGCAAGATCTAAGCTACATATATGCCAAGTAATTTGATACTAAACATCTTGGTTTTACCATTTTTGGTGAGCGTTCTATAAAAAAGTTAAGTTGAAGTTTTCGTATACTTATTGAGCCACAATCTTGTTATAAAGTAGGTACATGCTTTATGTATTCCAAGTAAAAGAAGTTCACTATAATGTTTATTTTTGGAAATATTACAGAATTTATTTGGTGGTTAGTTGTGGTAACCACGGTTGCAATTATATTTTTTTATTGCAAGTAAAAATTATTTTCTTTTCTTGACAATTTTTACCCAAGAAATTTCTTCGGGCAGAAACTGGTTAGTTCTGTTTTCTGTCAAAAGTCAGTTAAAGAACAACAAAAAAAATTGTGTGAGTGACGGGACTCACGTTTAATATATGTGCAAACATCAACGTTTATCCCAGCGCCAAATTTTTGTCACTGAAAGTAGTCAAAACAAACATGGCCATATTGAATAATTATTACTGCATTACCTATCTGTAGGCAGTGCTTAAAAGTCTAGTGTTGAAAGATCGGCAGCAAAATACCCAGTGGCGGAACCGCTGTAACGAAATTTCCAAGCACTTAAAGGCTGGTGCTCAAGTGTCCAACGAACGGTGAAAGCTCGGAAGTGAAAAGTCTTGCTTCGTAATTTACTTTTAACTTTAAGTTGACTATACACATTACACATGCTTATATTGTTTATACAATACAATTGGAACGAACTCTGAACATTGACAAAACCAAACAACTGTCAGTGGAAATCACTAAATTCGTGATTTCAATCCATTGAGACAGCAGCCAACCTCCAATGGAATTTGACGCTGCGATTTTTATGAATATAAACTTAGTGCAGGTGCAAAAGTAGCCGTGTGTTTTAGTAAGCCCAGAGGGATTTGGTTGAATAAAAGACGTCAGGGATTAGCGCACATTACAGAAATAAAAAGGGAGTTTCCATACAAACTATCGATAACAAGTATGCAATTCACGCCGGTAACACAGTTTTTCTCCGTGCAAAAGTTTGCATTGTTGAAAAGCAGTATATGTCAACGTAGAATAGAGTTCAGATCTTCAGATTTGTATCACTGAACGTACCCAATATCCTACCATACCTACATCTAACTATTATAATTTTTTGTTGTTTTTGTTTTCTTTCTAGTCTCTAGTTTCGCGTCTCATTTTGCTCCGGCAAATATTAAAAATAAAAGAATAAAATATAATAATAAAAGCTAAAATGTATCGGTAAATACATAATAATTAACAAGTGGTTGCGATAAAATATTAATCTAATCGTCGGTCGCGTAAAAAACAATTTGCTTTCGGTCGCTAAATCGTAACGTGATACCTCGTAAGGTCCCACAGACGAAAATCCACGTTGTTATTTCACTTTACCCGTCACAGCGCCGATACATCAAAAAATTGTGTGAGTGCCGGGACTCACGGGGTTAATATGTGTAAACATCAACGTGCGCGGATCCAAAACGGACTTGTTTTTGCTTGAAGGGGATCTTAAGATTTTTTTCACTGAATGCACCCATCCTAGTATGCAGATCGTAACGTTGCACACCGTAACGTTGCACGACTTAACGTTGCACACGAACGTTCACGTTTTTTTTTTCACTCTACCGCCAGCATAGATGTTTACACATCAAAAATATAAAATGGCTGTTGTTTACTTTTACTTTAGATTTAATTTTTATGCATAGAACTGAATTTTGTTTCAAATGATTGAAATAATACCCAGATCAATGTTTTAATGAAGAACTTCTATTCAAAACTGTGCTTTTTGTTAAAAAAAAAAAACATTGAATTTTTTTGTTTACTTTTTGTTTACGTTTTTTGTTCAAAGCGTTCGTATACTTCCTTCAGAGGTACTTTCATCCGCACTCTTCAGAATTTGACAGATTGTCATTTTTAGTTCAGAAAGTACCTAAACAAACCTTAGAGGATATTTAGTTTGGAGTGCTCGTTTCTATCCCTAATGCATTGTAGTGCCTGGGGCCATGATAGGGGGCGCTATTTCACTTTCGGTTAAGATAAAGTCTTAGAAGATCGTACAGCTGCTATCAATTGTAAGTCTTTATTTGCTTATTTTCTCTCTAAACTGTTCTAATTTGAAGTAATTCTTGAAATTAATAAGTGTTTGTTTATTATTTTAAAGATTTCAAAATCTTCTTTTTTAGGTTTGTTCTTCAATGTGCAGAAAACTCAGTAACCGAAACTTGAACAACGACCCCTATGAAAGGTTCGCATTCGAATAAAAACAAGCACTCCATAATAAATATCCTCTAGAGCGTGAAACAGATTAAACCAGCAACAGCACCAGCACCGTCAACAGCAAACAGCACGTTGGCCAGCAAATATTATTGAAACACATTGGCACCAGAACCACCCCCCAGAAATGTATGGAGTTTATAATTTTTTGTAGTGTGGTGCCTCTGAATATCGCAGTATTTAAGTTGTCAGCAATGGACCAGCAACAGCAAATTAAGAACTTTGGCCAAACGGCGCTGTTGACGTTGCCGGCGCTGGTCTAATGTGTGTTGAACGATTGAAATACATTGGTTATAAAATAATGGCGGCCGCTGTTGCTGGTGACGTTTCTGGTGCTGGTTCAATCGGTTTCGCGCATAAGGAACAAACCTAATCTATTGACGTTTTGGTTTCACATTCTTAAATTTGATGTACTACGCTTCAAGCAAAATCACTGACCCAACTATTTCGGTCTTTCTTGGATCATTGCTAAACGGAGTGTCTCCCGCACACTTACAAAAATTCTTTCTAGTCTCCAAGCATCGTACTTTTTTTCCAACACCTTTTTTTTAATTCTGTTTTGTAAGTTGTCTAGCGAAGATATATATTTCTTTTTTTAAGTTCGTTTCTTATGAAAACTTGAGAAATTTTGAATAAATAAGACAAATTTGAATGTTTGTTGTTCATTTATTTATTGCTTGTGCCAACAAATGTGTTTGTTTATGTTGTTTTTTTTATAACTGATAAATAAAAGTGTCTTGTAGTGAAAAAAAGATTTTGTTTGTTTTGTAGGTTATGTAGAACTAGTAAAAGGTTTTTTTTTTGTATTCGTTTTGGATCCGTTTTAGTTTCAGCTTTTACAGAGTATCGTGAGCTCTTTTTCTTACAATACATACACAAGTGGGATCCGTGGTGATTCTAATTTACATACTAATTTAAGCCACCAAACGCAGTTTCAAGGATTCACATATGGATCTATATATGCAAAGTCATCCGAACGTTGTTGACCACGTGCGCGGATCCAAAACGGACTTAATTGCTTAAAGCGTCACTACAGAACATTTTATGTAGAGTTGCATCTTTGCGATAGTCGTTTGGTTCTATCAGATTTGAGTTATTTCTTCGGTTCTTCGTTGAACTGTCAAATTATTTGAGATGATCGGCTGACTTTCACTTGGGTAAAACACGTTTTTCACTAATTGTAAACGAAATTTTGTCATATTCAATTTATTGTTTCGGATAAAATTGAAAAACAATTTCATATCTAATTTAAATGTATGTACCAGGGTTGCCACAAAGAAAAAAATATTAAGGGCCATTTAATAAAAGTGCGGGCCACAACTCGTCGAAGAGTTTTTTTTCCAAAAAATAAGATTAATTATGAAAACGACATTTTTATTTATATTTTGATACTTTCTGTTTAATATGAAAAGGTTTTTTTTTTGTTTTTGTAATAAATAGGTACATTAGGTACCTATCACACTTCTTTCAATTCAGTTTATATTTATGGGAGTTAAATACTAACAAAATAAAACAAAAACGTTAATGTTAATGTGGAAAACAAAATACAGGTAAGAAAGCTATGCTCATATTATTTCATAAGTTATTAACATAATATCCTAAGTTAATAAACTAAAACTTTAGTCCTCTGTAAGACATACAAATTTTATTTTTAAATTGTTACGATTGTGACAGGTTACATACGTTACGGCTGTGTCCAAACAATAAAATTGGAAAAGCAAGGTTTTCAACGCATGCTATAAAGAAAATTGGCCTTTGGAGCAATATAGCTACGCTTTTGAAATAAAACATTGAAGTTTTATCGCTTTTTTCAAATTCAAATTCAAATTCAAATTCAAATTCATACTTTGTGTTTTAAGTTGAGACCCCGTTTATATAGCATCAGTTCAGTGCAGTGTTGCCAGATGAAAAAAAAATCTCTACTCAGAAAAATTTAGAAACCCCCCAGATTATCACATTTTATCAATAAAAACCCCTAAATTAATTTTCAACTTTTTATTTTTATTCACAGCTCTTAAATTTGTTTTTAGTTTTAAATGTAATTAATTCACAATAGTTGAGTAGCCACAATATAAAAAACATTTGTCATAAAAGAAAATTTGTTTAGGGTTTTCTTCACAATGTCTCAGTAAACTTCTGATTACTTACTCGACATTTAAATTATCCGCAAATTAAATTCTCCCAATAAAAAAACTTAGCGTTTCAAATTTTTTTGGAATAAAGTGTATGTGTCATTTAGATGTTCCAGTCTTCCAATTTTCCAGACAAAATAGTTTTGACTGATGAAAACTTGACAAAAAAAAAAAATAATTTATAATATTTAAATTGCCAAGTATATTTGTTAATGGGCACTTCATCGGAGCATTAAAATACTTTGAACTTTAATTATAAGTTATACTATTCAGATATTGTGAAACATAAGGGAGGTTGATAATTGACTAATAAGTTCCAAGTTGCTTATTTAGAACTTTAATCGGACATTGTGAAACAAGCCCCTAAGTCCAGTTTTTCAGTGCGCGATTAAAGTTAAACCCGAGTTAAAACATCATATTTGGTGGATTAACTCAGGGTTAACTGACGAGATGCTTTTGATGTTTAATGCAAGAAGTTTGTTTAATCATTCCGCATACATTATCAACCCAAAAATTGTTTCCTCAGTTCACTTTGGTTTAATTTAGTTCTAGATTTAGCTAACTCTGGTTTAATTCACGAGAAAAAGAAAATTAATATATAAAGGAATTAAAATTTTTGTTTGCACTTTTTTAAAAAAAAAATTCTAATACACTATCGTCATCTTCGTTTTGGCTGTCACGTCGGTTTGATACATCTTCTCACTTGTGAAAGTTTTCAGCATTTCTTCTTTGGGTGTAAAATTCTGACACCCAGGCCCTGGGTGTAGAATACTGTCAGTTGTTTCAATATCCATGCAATGTCTCAACCTTTTAGCTCTAAAGTAATCCCCCCAGATTTCCCCCCAAACATCTCGTCCCCCCAGATTACCCCCCAACGACAAGAAAAACACCTAAATCTATGGGGAAAACCCCTAAACTGGCAACCCTGGTTCAGTGCATCACCTCTATTTGTAGGTTATAGTAGGTATCACATTTGTTTTAATTCAGTTTCAGAGTTTGAAAAGACCTGTGTGTAATACTTTTGAAAAGTTAAAGATGGCATATAATTATTATGTTGTTTCAAGGTTTTTCTTTTTTTTCATTTTGGAAATAAATCCTTCTGGAATGAGGAATACATTATTTTTGGAAATGGAAAAAGTTCCAAACAAATATGAGAAAAAACCTTGAAATTCACGATATTTGGCCAAAAAATGTCTGATTTAAAAAAAACACCGGAATTGTTAGGTGATTTTTCAGGCCTTTTTTCAAAAAAAAAAAAAAAAATGGTTGGGTGTTTACCGAGAGCCCATATCCATGCCTCGATTGACTATAGCGGCCAATAGAATAGATCACAGTTTCAACAACAAACTTTCTTTCTCTTCTGTCGATTACCCGAGACCAGAGACCTTTCCCGTCAAAAACTCTTGCCATATAAAAAAATTAATTAGACAACAAGTTTGCATGAATCATACATTATGGAAGTTGATAAATAATATAATAATTTCATAGCCAAAAAAAAATAGAAGTTAAAAAATTATATAAATTGCCCAACAACTAATCTATACACACTTTGTGCAGGTACCTACATTTATAGGTAGTTTATCTCATACAAATATTCAAATAAATGGTTTCCCTATTTTGTATATGGTTGAAAAAGGTTCGACAAAACAAATCGGTGCGACCACAGCACTGCGCTGCGCCCCATGCTGTGTTATGTCAGAGGAAGATTGCAACACGTCTGAGAAACCATGCTGTTAAAAAAAAATAAATTTCTTCAATGAACACAATGAAAAAAGAAATAAATATCAAAAATATGTTAAAAGTAGTAGCAACATCAATTATATAAGAACTCAATTCGGCAAAGTCATCGGTCGATATATGTATAGTCTGCGGGCTACGGCTAATTAGTGATATAGGCATAGGAACTGTTTGTATTTTATTTTCCATTTGGAATATTGTGTGACGAATTTTCGTCTCGTCAGGTAAATTATTTTATGTCTTCTTATTTATTGCACATTAGACAGCTAAAATGAAGATATTTTTATCAACATCCGGATGAGAAAAAAAAGAAGTCATTTCCTGCATTTGAAGAAGAAGTCCGAAGAAGAAGAATATTCAAAACAAAGCACGAAAACAAAAAAAAACACACAACAAAGATATTTATGGTGCTGGCTGGTTATAATTTGTCTATCTAGGTAGGTAGAAATCAAGTGAAAAGAAAAGTGCAATATATTTTTTTTAGGTAGAAATTCTGTTTTTTTTTATTTTCCACTTTTCAGCTGATATGATATGATACAAAGATACAAGTTTAATTTTTACCTAGAACTCACGTAATTGTTCATTAAGTGCTGATAGTAATACGATACAGCAATTATTATTATGCATGGGTTGCCAAATCACAATCATTGTGGATTTAATCAGTAAAAAATTCATTCGATAATGAACACTTTTAATCTGAAACTACATTTTGATATCCAGTTTTGCTATGAATTCTTCAGATTGCGTGTCAGAAATGGTTGCGATTGCGAGTTCATGGCAATTGATAAACAATGAAACATGGATAGATTGCAATTTAAAACAACAACAAAAAAAGTTTATATTTTTTGCGTCGCAGTTAAAAGTGACAGACAATAGCTGTGTCTTGGTGAGATCGGTTAATTCAGTGAGTTAAAATTTAACATGTTTCTTCAGTCAAATGTATATTTCTCGCATGATATATTTTTCGCATGAGAAGCTTAAGCTACGATTAGACGGTCAACAAAAATGGTCAACACGTTGAGTCTCTGGCGTCAAAATGACGTCAAATTTCGTCTCAAAGTTGTCTTGTCGTGTGATCGTCAATGCAGAATACTGTCCATGCGTTCATTGTTTTTACCTTCAACGCATTGACTTTTTTCGTGAACGTGTAACCACCCTGAGCGCAAATATAAGGACAAATTGACGCAAAGCGTTGACCATAATCCCAACGTTGACATTGCATACTTTTCTGCCACGTCAACGTAGTCTGCGTTGACTTTCGTGTGACAATGACCAACTAGCGTCATTCGTGTGATCGTTATGCGTTGACATGGTCAACGTTGACGATCCATTGGAAGTATGTTGATGACTTTGTTGGTGACGTCAGAGAGTCAATGCGTTGACTATTTTCGTTGACCGTCTAATCGTAGCTTTAATAACATGAATTTTCGTTATCCATCATCTTATTTTTTAAAGTTTGTTAATTTTATGTTTGTCACTGATTATTATTGTTTGTGACAGATAAGAAATTTATTTTTACATCGAATCTCATTAGATTTGACACGATTACCAACTTTGAAGTTACACAAAAAAAATAAATATAAAAGTGACTATCAGCGTTTTATTCAGAATTTATTACTGCGCTGGCTATAATTTTCACCAAAAGACATCTTATGAGTCCAGAAATTCACCTAAGTATAGGTTTTTTTCAATTGCGCTAACATTTTAACCGTTCCATTGCCACGCCCTCTCCACGTCACTTGTTTGAGGCCACTCTTTTCGAAATATCACGAATTCTGTTAATGAACTGCACAAACTGGGTGACAGCATTGAGATACGATTCTTCTAAATTATGAATTAGGGGTGTCAGATGACTTTTTTTAATAAAAGGTCTTATAAAAAAGAAATGTTTAATTTTTTGAACTAATGCTGGAATTAAACGACTGACAAATTGGCAGTTTTTTGTCAGTAAACTGCCAAAATAATGAATTTTTCCATTCTTCTGCCAGTTATTTGACAGTTAACTGACCGAATACTGCAAATTTTTCAGTCGTGTAAACCAAGCATAAGAGTGGTTAAATTTTTTTTTGTTTGACAATCATGAACAAGCGGTGGACAAACGAACCCACCTACCCTCATCCTGCTAATTAATCCATTGAGGACAGTCGACAGTATAGGCAGTAGATTTTTAAGTTTGCGGGGATGTTGCTATAAAAATGAAATTTCGAATATTTTTTTAACAAAATCTGGAAAAATAATTTTTTTTGGTGGATAATTATAGACAAGCTGTGGATAAACAAGTATACATTCTTGGCCCCATTTTCCTAAGTTATCAATTGTAGATATCAGGTGAGTTTTTTGTTTTTTGGGGGTGTTGCTATAAAAAAGAAAAGTGAACAAACGATTTTTTGCCTGGACGATTGTAGACAACAAACGATGGACAAACGAACCTGATAAACCACCCCCAAAAAAAAATTGAGTTCGGGGCTTCATACAGCTATGTCTTGCTCGTCTTGATTTTCTCTATATACTTAAAAGTAACCAGTGTAGCGGTTTTGCCTAAACTAGTCAGAAACTTGCCAATTTTTTCAGGCCGAAGAGCATTGATTAACAAATAGTCAATTTCTAGGTTCTATTTGGGTGATTCTCAATTAAAAGCTCCTTTTTTGGTGATTAAAACATTAAAGAATAAAAAATATGTTAAAGTCGATAATAGCGTCAGCAACGTTCCTAACTGGTTCACTTGTCAATTTTAAATATTAAAAAGTATTTTATAACAAAAAAATAATTTTTAACGGCCAAAAGTCATTTCCGTAACGTGTCTCCTACTCGTTTCAGAACAAAGAATTGAGTTTTTTTTGGCTTTTAAATAAAAAGAAAATATAAATTTATTCGTAAACAATTGGTGGTAACACCTTTAAGTTGTTGTTGTTGTTGTTCAAAAATTCAAAAAAAATTATAATTCGATTGAATTCCAATATACAAAAATGTATTTAAATATAATTATCCTTAAAATAATATGTTGTCATTTAAAAAAGGACGAGACTAGAAACATGCCAATTTATAACAGTTATAAATTAAAAGTGGGCGTGCGTTAACGCGCTTCGCGCGACTTGAAAAATAACTCTGGATGCCTTAAGTATGCCCATTACCGGTGGAGGGCCCTGGCCCTGCGGGGCCGTATAAACACTTCTTTTATAACCAAAACTGTTATAATTGGCATGTCTAGAGTCACTTCTTTTAAAACAAAAAAAAAACAACTTAGCAACTTTCAAACATGTGTCTCCAGGGTTTTGCATCATTTCCTTAAACAAAAATTAAATGATTTTAAATTCAAATTAAGGGCCGCCAGTTTAAGGAATTCAAGTTAAATGAAGAAAATCAATCAAGTTTTATTAAAAACATAATACAATAAAATTAGTTGGAAATTCAACTCGTGAGTAAATTAAATATAAGTGGTCATTTCCGTAGATCAGTATAATTTTGTTAATTGTTTTATAATTCGACGCTGCCTGCGAGTGTTATGATTATGACATTTGCATGCATGTCCACGAGTTTAGAAAGACGTGCAGAAATCCTCTGGTTCGGATAGTATCCCTCCTATTGTTCTAAAAAGCCATTTTCAAACGCTGCCAGAAGCTGCGAAAGCTTTTCACCAGACCTATACAACTGGTCCCTTTTTGAATAGAAGGAAAACGGCGTATAGAAACAATTAATTTTATTTGACCGAATCTAAAGAGCATAGTTATGTTTTTCTTTAGAAATGGTGTCCTTTAAAATACAAACCCTTGAACCATGTATTACATTATATGTAGGGGAAAAATGTGTGTACAGTCGACTCCGCTTATATGCACTCCGCTTTAATGAAAATTTCGATTATATGGAACAACAAATTTATCACGGTTGGTTTTTTTCAGTGCTTTTTCACACAAATACGTACGGATAACTGCACTCCGCTTATTTGAAAACTCCCATTAATGGAAACAATTTTCTTTCGCTCGAATAATAATTTTGTTCTGAAACAACTTCGCTTAAGTGAAACGCTGAACACATCCATAATTTTTTTTTAAATTTGAACACACCTAAAAAATTACATTTTAAGTTTCATTCCATTCTCATCGTACCAATCCTTTCAACTGTCACAATTATTAAAAGTAGTTTTGTTTGTTGTTCGAAGTTATTTATGTTTTATTTTGCTATTTTTGGAAATATTTCACATCACATCCTTTAAAGGGGAAATAAAGTGTCAGTCACACGAAGTTTGGTTAAGTTTATATGAAAACTCCGCTTAATTGCAACAAATTTTCTGTATTTTCTGTGTTGCAAATAAGCGGAGTCGACTGTGCATGCGACTTAGACCACCATTTTATTTATTTTTATTCTATAAACTCTGGTATAAGTCTTGCATATATAATTGTTCTCTTATCTGTTTTTTTTTTTTTGTATAATTACAATTTATATTTCAGTGGTAACTTTGTAATATCAGCGATAGTTTTTATCAGTCCATTAAACTCATACCTGCATATATGTATGCATACAAACATTATATAACGAGTATTAACCTGCTTGACGCACCATGAACCAGCAGCTATATCTAACTAGATATAGCGAGTCTAGAAAAGCTAAATAACATTCTACACGTTCCCCTATCACTAATTAATTTCAATTATCGAAAGTTATGCAAATTAAACAACACACAGAACGTAGGAGTCAGAGCCAAAGAGTGAATAAATTCAACCATCAACTAACTACGGGAGTTGGTATTTCAACAAAAAAAAAAATAAAAAAAATAAAAAATACTCCAAGGGACTCACCTATAACATTACATACGTCTACTTTGAGTGTAGTTTAATGTCAAAATGTTACTTTCTTTGTTTCTTTGATGGATAAACGGTATAAAAAAAGTCTTAAAAGAGCCTGTCTAACGAATACCTAACTATTATTACATTTTGTATACAATTATATATCAGTTTGTGTGTGAAAATGTGATAAGTAAACTTAGGTTTGAGTTTTTTTTTTTTGTATATTTTATCCAAACAATCAGACAACAAAACAAAAGAAACAAAAAAAAACATTTGCATGTGCAGCGAACATGTCAAATAGTTTAGCTCAAATTCACGCCTTTGTGGGGCGTCATTGCGCACTGAACGACGAAATGGGACTCTACGGTGTGATTTTTTTTTTATTTTCTTTATCAGTTGGAAAA
This sequence comes from Leucozona laternaria, assembly GCA_932273885.2. Taxonomy (NCBI): domain Eukaryota; kingdom Metazoa; phylum Arthropoda; class Insecta; order Diptera; family Syrphidae; genus Leucozona; species Leucozona laternaria. The sequence goes on along the minus strand of OW026368.1, from coordinate 85,144,682 downwards.
AAAATAGCGTTATTTGATAACAGAATTTCCATTTGAATGTGGGTATTGGCTGGAGGTGTTTTTTTTTTTTTTTTTTTTGTTAATGATATCCGATTATAATGATGGGGAGTGACTAATGCTGAGTGTACGATACTAAAAGTAATTAGAACATTGTTGTTGGAATTGAAAGAAGACAGATAAAATGTTATAAGCGCACTTTACAAAAGTAAGTATCAACATGTGTACAATGTAAATATAGAAAATAGATAAGTAAACATTCATTTTGACAGTTGGCAGATAGCTAAATAATTAAAAACAACAGTTAACTCACGTTCGTTAATAAGTTGTTTTGTATTCTAGCTTTTGAATCCACGTTTTTTCTATCAATTGTCCAAATTTGGTGGATAAACTCGGGGTTAACTCGGGATTTAAACTGACATAAAAACATGTTTCAGGAGTTATATCAATAAATGGTGTTTTTTTTTAGACGTGTGGTTTTCAATCTGGCAATACTTTTTTCGGAGTTGGTCTTTTTGACAGCTGTCACTTGATTTATGCTCAGTTTGGTTTGCCATTTCATAATTAATAGACTTACTCCTGAACAACGTTTGTTAATCGTGCAAATTTATTACCAGAATAATGGTTTGGTTCGCGCGACGCATCGCACGTTGCGTCCAGTATTCGGTCGACATAATCGCAAAATCGCATAAATTCGAGCAACCACGGATCGGTTTCGCACCACGTTTACTCTAGTGGATAATGCTCACCCTCAGAGACGCCGTACAGTGCGCACCGAAGACGCTATTGCTGCTGTGGAGCAGAGTATCGAAGAAGAAGACCCGAATTAATCCATCCGCCATCGCCCGCAACAATTGGAGCTGTCGAAAATTGGGCCTCTCGGCTGAAATTTATTCGATCCAGCCGCGGCGGCCACTTGCCCGAAATCATTGTTAAAACATAGTGGCAAACCCTTATGTTTATAATAAAGCTAAATTCTTGGCCATAACATTTAATTATATGCGTTTTATTTCTTCTTGAAAAACACACACGTCTTAAAAAAAAAATACCCTTTATATACCCTTAGTCAAAAAAGTCTCCATACATTTGTCTTCCTTTTTCGATTTTATTAAAACTAAACGGAATGATGACAAGATCAGTATTTGGTCGGACCGCCAATGTTTCTCATGACTTCATTGATTTCGATTCTTCATGGAAAGCACCAGTTTGGAAGTTGTTTCTGGGGAAATCTTGTTCCATTCCTCAAGTAAGACGGTTTTAAGGTCAGTTTTGCTCGTTATTGTTCTCTGTCGGATTTTTTGTTTCTTAATGGATGCTCTATGGGATTCAAATCTGGTGACTGAGCAGTGTGTTTAATTTGATATTTTATATTGTAGAGTAACCATTCTTTGACAAGGAATGACGTATATTTGGGGTGGTTGTCCTGTTGGAATATCAAATCACTCCCGAGACCCAGCTTTTGGGCACTTGAATGAAGGTTTTTCTTCTGTATGTTCAAGTACTCATATTCGTCCATCGTGGTTTCTATGAAAACAAGATCCGCCATACTTCCCCAGACCATAACATTGTCTCCACCGTGCTTAACTGTGAGGGTCAAATTTTTCGGATTGAGAGCTGTGTTTGGCTTCCTCCACACCATCCGTCGTCCATCTGAGCCAAAAACGTTAAATTTACTCTCATCCATAAATAAAACTTGATCCCAAAAGGAGTTATCATTATCCAAATGATTAGTAGCGTACTGCAGCCTCGTCTTCATATTTGTTTTTCGAATATACGGCTTCTTCCGACTTACTCGACCATTATTATAAGCCTGCCTATGCAGGATGTTTCTTATTGTTTGGGAAGACATATCAATTTTATTGGTGGTTTTTAGTTTTCCAGCTAGTATACGGGAGCACTTTGTCGAGGATCTTCTTCGACACATCTTAAAATTCGCCTTTCTGTTCGATTCTCAATTTTTTTGAGGCCGGCCTGATCTTGGTTTATTTGCTGTTCTTTTAGTTTTCTTAAATTTGTCAAGTAGGTACATATTGAATAGAGGAACAGGGTCTCTTTGCAATTTTAGCAAACCTCTCCCAAAAATGTTCCTTCTTTTCTTAGTTTAAAAATAATTTTTTTAGTTACCATTGGGATTTGCTTATTTTTGCTTTTAAAACAAAATATTTTAGCTGAATTAAAATTAGAAACGTTTTAACTTACCAAAAAACAAAGTAATCCTGGAACAGACAAAAACAACCTCTCTTTGCCAATTGAAACGAAGGAATGATGTACGGAAACTTTTTTTTTTTCTCTTAAGAGATTTCAGTTTATAATCGTGAGCATAACGGAATTTCAAGTGCACGCAGATTCATAATAATTGGTAGGAAGACAAATTAGAAAGTACACTTACTTGCGTCAATTTGCGAAGTTGCCACTTTTCACTTTAAATCAAATTAATTCATTTTTTTTTTTTGCAAAAAATTCAAAATTGGCGCGCTGTTCGGAAACTTTTTGGACCATGTGTTGCCATTGATACCTGCGCTAAATCGTCCAGTTCTCCAACAAGGCTGTTTTCAAAGTAACGGACTCGATTTGTTTGGAGGTTTGGACAATCGCAGAGCAGGTGTTTAATGGTTTCTATTTCGTCGACATCCTGACAGCTCCTACATAAATTGGGTGCTTTCGTATAAAAAGTTTTGTCTCTTATCCGTAAATTCTTTGTAGACATTCACTCACCACAGAAGTAATCGTGTAATTATTCTTGAAGGAAACACAATGGTGGAGGTTATTTCCAGTGTATTGCTTGCCAAATTCCCAGTATTTAATGGACATGATGGAGCTGGTATATTGGAACTCAAGCGGCCAACCTCTATATTGTGTCACTTAAAATTAATACGAAGGAACAACAAAAGCAATCACAATTATTAGCACATAAACTTTTCCCCCAAGAGCTCGAGAAAAAAAAAAAAAAACTTTGAAACCTAAGATTGTTATCAAAAGTTGTTGTCGCCTTTTGTTTCTTTATTTATTTTTTTTTTGTTTAATTTCAATTGCGCGCCAACCGGTCACATTCCAATTGTTGTTGTTGTTATTGATGATGTTGATATAGGTACTATGTGGTGCCTTACGGATGTGGTTGTGAATAAAACTGCCAAGTAATGAGTACCTACACTCGTAAGTATCCCCAAAAACAAAACAAAATCAGTGAAACACGAATCGTGAAGCAGATAGACAAACTGCAAGACAGCAGTGGGAGTGGAGTTTTTTTTTTTGGTCAACTTACCTTTTTTAACAGTACCTCGCTCCTCTACTTCTACTACGTCTAGCCATTTGTGACAAACTCACAACTGACATCACAATTCATTTGTTTTTCCCAGTTACCGTTATAATTGCATTGAATTTATGATCGTGTCTGTCAGATTGATTTGACATAACGATTAATTGGATATTGGATTTGGTGTTCCTTTCGGAGAGACGGAGGTGGAGCGACAGCAGAGTAGACAGACATAATACATTTTAAATAATGTTTATTTTAATAATAGATAAGTGACCATTTTTGTTCTGCTATGAGTTTCGTTGTAATTTCCCCGAGTTTATTGGATTTAGTTAATTTATCATTCAATTCATAAAATAAATACAAACCAAAAATATTAAAAATGTTAAAGCTGTTACATACTTTTGAGTAATGGTTTCGGATTTGACTGCTTCCTTCTGGACATTATTGCCTCACTTCTTCTCAGGATGGATTCCTCCAGTCTACATGTAAAAAAGAGTTATGTCCTTGATTCGTCAGTGTCGAATTTTAAATCCAATTTCTATATAATAAATCCACAGACAGACTGAAAAGCCGGGTGCACAGCACTATTATTACTATTTTTTTTTTTAAGTTGGATAAACCTCAATGAAGACACTTGCGATTTAAATATTTAAACTACAACAGAAAACAACAACAACAAACAAAAAACACTCACAATTATTTAAGAACACCTCACAAAGGGTTGTTTTAGGAAGTTTTCCATTTAAGGAATTCCATTGAATATTTATTTATTTTTTTTTTTTATTAATTGAATATTCAAATCCACCAAATATTCGTAAACGCTGATAGCAAGAATATTATTGTGAATAAAATTGTATTCGCACACTTCAACAGAGAAAACAAACCACGACGGACGACAAAATTCTCACGACTGTGGCAATTCGAAAAAATCCAATCGAATGATAGCGATTGAGTGGAAAAATGTACGACACAAGGAATCCATAGGAATTTGGAACGAAGTTAAGGAATTTCAATTCTGTTATATTTTTTTGACACACAACTGTTTTGAGTGGGAACGATGTGGAATTAAAAACAAAACAACAATGGCAGTTTTTTTTTATTTTTGTTGTGATAACAATCAAAACAAAAAATTTCACAGATTTTTTTATTCGCACACACGGGTAATTGGGAAATATCGATGAGAGGGTTTGGTAATTGAATGTTGGGATAGAGATAATCACTTAAAAAAACTTCGGAAAACATTGTTTTAATGAATGAAAGAAGACATTTGGTTGAATTTAGTAATAATGATTCCAAACAAAATTGATTTTTTGTGAGACAGACAAATAGACGACCGACGGCAAACAAAAAAAAAAAATTGCCGAAGAAAGAAAACGTCAAAGCATATGAAGTGAAGTTGGTTTTGGTTTGAAAGGATTATTCGATGGGTAAAGTAGTAGATTTCTGTGTGGTATAATGGGTATTGCTTTATCAAACTGACTGATAAGAGAATTATTTTCTGATAATTTTTCTGTTGCAAATTATTTATTTTCATGTATGAATGCTCAAAACGAATCGTTAAATATAGAAAATAATAATTAAAGGGAAAATAATATTAAAAAACTTGATTCTAACAAAAATAAATTCCAGAAAACAAATTTAAATCAACAAAATAATAACGGCCCATTAAATGTTTGAGAGCAACTGTGAAAGTTTAAATCGGTCATTATTATATTGAAATAGATTAGGAAAGAACGAAAGTTAGTTTAGTATTATTGAAGGAGATGGCGCTGTTATTTCGTCGTTACACATCAAGTAAATACAAATTATTCACTAGTGATTTGTTGTTTTTGCCAATTAAAAAAAAACTGTGCTTATTATGACTACATCGATATGAGCCTAAGCTTGGTTTTTTCATTGGGATTTTGTGTTTGTTCTTTTTTTTTCTTTTAATTATATTGACTAATATTGTGTGGACATGGTCTTGATGCAAAATCGATAGGTCTTTTCTCCAAATAGTAATATATCCCCCTTTCGTTCTTTGACAAACGTCAAAGTCTTCATTGTGTTGAAACAAATATTACAGTCCATCTGATTTTGAAGGCATTGTGTTAGATACCGATTAATATATATATATATAGATGGCAAGATGACAAAGATGATACATATGTTTGTATTATAATGCTTACAGAGTCAAACTAACCCTTAACTCCTAATTGTTACATTTTATTTTCATTTTATTCCTTATTTTTATTTTGGCAATCAAGAAGTTTGCGAAATATTTAACAAAATCTTTAAGGAAGATCCAAGTCTAAAATCCAGTAGTCTTCCAAATTTTGTGATCAAAATTAAAAGTTTGAATAAATATTTTTTAAAAAAATATGCTGTGAAAAAAAGTAGTTTTTTTGATTTCAATTAGATTTGTTTCACACCTTTTTTGGACAGAAATTGGCAAACTGTTAAATTTAAAGGAGTCTTGATGATGAAATTCGCTCAGAATAAGTAAACGGATGCGAAAACTCTTGAAACGTCAAAAATTAGAATCGACCAGAGTTGCCATGGACCTATATAATAAATGAATATACAAATTAAAAAAAAATCATAACCAAAGCAAAAAACGTTGCAAACTTACGACACGCTGGATTTACAAGACTGACAAATTGGCAGTATTCTGGCAGTTAACTGTTAAAAAACTGGCAGAACAATGGAAAAATTCATTCTTTTGGCAGTGTACTGACAGATCGTCAGTCGTGTAAATCCAGCATTACGTAGAACAACTTGTGCTTATCTTCAAATTTTTAAAACCAGTGCTCCATATACCTACTCCATTCGAGAAACGTTTGTCACCTGACGAACAAAAATCATCTTCAGCGACGAAATCCATTCCACACAGGATATCTACACCCTCACCAAATGTATCCCAAGAAGGTCACTTTTTGGTTTAGTGTGGATTTTGGTCAGGCAGAATAATCGGTCCGCACTTCTTCCAAAACGAAACTAGTATTTTTATAAACGACAACGGTGACATGCAGCGGATGATAAAACAAATTCCTGATGTGCCCCAAAAATGCTTGAATGAGTGAAATGGTCAGGGTTGAAACAGGATGGCACTACGCATGTCACATAGCGCATGCCACGATGGATATTCTGCAGTAGCGAAATGAAGTCATAATCTGTAGCAGCCATACAATACGTAAGCTAGGTCTCTAAGATTGTAAGGTTTAACGGCTGTTGCCCTCTTCTTTTCAATGCAAACAAACCACAAACAATTGATGCACTCAAAATCAACATAACATTATACAATCCAGTAAATTCATTCAGATTTATGTGACAAAGTCAATCGAAAATTGAACCTCCCGGAGACGGTCCCACCAAGCAAAGCCACGGCGGAAATTTCAAAGACGTTACATAATATATAACTTTAAATAAAAGTCACTTTGATGGTTTGGTGTGTATGTCAGCTTGAGCTCTTTTAGGGTAAGGATGTACCATAAGGATGTAGTATAAACTTGCTTAAATATTATTCTATCATTAAGCGTTAACGCAATAAATTTTATGCGGGACTATACAGAATTCAAAAACTGCATATGTAACAGAAATCCTTTTGTTTTATTACCCAGCTTTCACCACAAAAAGAAAAAATTATCCTTCACCACAATTCTCCATTAAAATTCGTTCAAGAATGAAAAAATCGTAATTAAGGAAATTAAATGCAAAAGAGAGGAAGGAATTCTTTTACCGCCCGTGAATATTTATACCGTGAAAAGTACATAGTAGAAGAATATTTTTATTCGACCACATAAATATTATTGTACTGGACATTTGGAAATTATATGTATAAAAAAAGAATAAATATAAAACCAAACCAGCAGCATTTAGAACGAAAGGTTAGCAATACCGTACCGCGCATAGATTTTCCATATCCTGACAGTTACGGAAATAAAGTCTCCGGTAGAGAAAAAGGTTTACTTACATTTATATACATAATATATATGTACGTTGAACCAAAACTAATCCTTTCGAAATGTGTGATATTCGTGTTCGAAATATATTTCTATTTTATTTAAAAGGAAGAACATCCTGCGTTCCCATATAAATGTAAATATTCTGTAGACTATAAATTCTAATATAGGCAGGGCACAATGTATTGTGGTCAAATAAAACAAGTTGTCAGATATTTGGTTTACCTTAGCACACAATAAAAAAAGAATGCACGACTGAGGCGAACGTAATTTGCTTTTAATGCTCGATAGATTTTTAAAGATAAATTTAATATTTTTCAGGCAACGACTTTCAATCTGTACAGATTTTCGAAGTCTTCTTTTGTTCCAGATTTCGTGAAGGAGTATATCGAGAATAAACAATAATGTCTAATCAAATGTGATAAATGCTTAAATATGCCATTTTTTAATAGTGGCATCCACATCCGGTGGTTTGTGTGAGTGTGCGAAGACTAAAGAACAGAAGAACAGTCCGCAAATCCAATCGAAAACTTGTGGTTAATGGTCAATGCTGGCACTAGCTTATTTGCACTATGTGCTCGATGCATGTGTGTTCGTGGTGAGCGCTGAATGCACTCTCACGAAACCCAGCTTTTTTGTCGGATTAAGAAATTCAGAGCTGTCAAAATTCAAAACAGCGTTCATATAATAAGCTCTTTCCAGAAAATAAGATCTCAGAGATTTTACTCCGTCAAAAAATGAGCACGCTTATCCAATTTTTTGTTCTTAAGATTTTGACTGCAAAACTGAGAAATTTTTTTCATGTAACTGAGATTGCTGAGGTCTCCGAGATCTCATTTTCTTGAACATACACACGTAATAATAGACGAAATGCCAAAATATGCACTCATCAATGAAAAAGGGAACTCTAGTAATAATCGGAGAAATCATAAGGTAATGAAATTTGATGCACTGAAGTGTTCGAAGGACACGACTAATAGTGAAATGCCAATTTATAACAGTAATACAGTTTATTGACATTGAAAGATTGTGTGCGTGTAAACGAATTTCGGGCGACTTGGAAAACAACTCTGGGTGTCCGAAGAATGTATGCCCACCGGTGGAGAGGTAGGTAGGTACCTTAATTATCAAAACTTTTGGCATTTTTAAAGTCACTAGCAAAATTAAAACCCAAGTATAGCCATCAGTTTTTTGACAGTTGATTGACGTATTCCAGGTCGCTCTAGGGCAGATAACATTGAACAAACCTAATGTCATTAACCAACAAAAAGTATAGCTTTCCGAATTGTCAGAAGGAGAATTTTACCCATAATGCACTTAATGTCGTTTTCCTTTTATACTAGCAATCTTTTTGAATTCCCAACACTCAAAAAGCCTTCCATTGACTGCTCGAAGTGATATATGTCCTTGAGGCGCTATTCGCTTCCTGATTTCTTTTTGTTTTGCTCTCCGAACTCGCATAATACAAAGATATAAAATATTTGATGTCGGATTACTTGTCAAAATGATAAATGTTTAACACGAAACAATTGTATAGGTACCTAAATATGGCAATGTCTGTGTGAATATGACAAAACGAGTTTTCGCATTCCATATTGTTATAAAAAAAGAGTGAAACTTTTAGAAAATTCAATGGAAAATAGCACAATTGAAATGAATCATCTATCTCCTTTTTTTATTGCTATATAGGGTGATTTCCCAATCTGTCAACGTAAGAAAAAGCGGCAGTCATCACTTTGTTGAGACTGGTGTAAACTGAAATTCAAAGCTGTTTTTTTTTTTAATATTTAAGAAATTTTAATCATAAAGGTGTGTACCTACATATGTCCCAAGTTTTTTGTCAAAACTAAATTTCAGGGTTTTAATCAAGGACGAGACCACAGTAATGCCAATTTATAACAGTTATAACAGTTTATCGCCATTAAAAAAGTTGGACGAGCCTAGAGATATTAAATATTTATTACAGTTTATCGCCATTAAAAGTAGGCATGCGTTAACGATCTTCGCGCGACTTTAAAAAAAAAACTTTGGTCGCCCGAAGTATGGCCACCGGTGTAGCCTCCTGGCCCTGCGGGGCCGCATAAACAGTACTTTTATAAACAAAACTGTTATAAGTTGGCATGTCTGGATTCACCACTTTCATTAAAAATACGTGGGCTTCAATGCACTTCGTGCGGATTAAAAATAAAAACTCTAGGTTCTGCAATTTCAGGAGACGCACAGACGAGCAGACCCATAGACCAACAGACCGATACATACATATGGTCTCGGTGTCGAGAAAACCACTTTTTTAGACTTATCCATGACGTGTAAAAGTTTCTAATGTAAACATGATGAGGCTGACTCATTCTTCCAGGGTGCATCATCGTAATGTTCTTTTTACCTATACTTATTCATTTACACGAAACCAGTACCTACTCCTTGCTCTCTTAGCAAGTAGAAAAGGAAGGTTGAAAGCAAGCAAACCTGTATTTTCGATTTCTCTTATATTTATTATATTTTTGAGTGATACAAGTTTTATGGTTTATTACTTTATTGCTGTGGTTTGTTCTCCAAGATGGTCTATTAAAAGTATTACAAACCAAAATACAAACAAAATATTCCTAACAATATTTGTATGGAAATATTTTTGGCTTTTTGCGCAGTTTCTATCTTTTTTTTTTATTTGTTATAAATGTTAAAGTGATTTCTAGTTAAATATAAAGCCATTGATTGTTGCCAAGTTAGTACAGACCACAGACGTGTTTTAAATTCGCTCTGCATTACCCTTTTGCAAAAAAATAAAATAAAACGCCACCATAGCCAGTTTAGTCTGTTAATTTGTGTATATGTATGTATGTACGTACATATATAGTTCTGATCATATTTATTGCTATCAAATCCGCGTTGATAATAATTGTAGCTCTAAGGGCCCGTTTGTTTACAGCTTATCATCTTCAATCAATGATTAATGCAACTGATAAATCAGCGAATATGTGCATGTTAACGAAAATATTTATCAATGAATCTATAATTTGAAATCGCTAATCAGCCGATTTTGGTTGATTAGCGTAATTTAATTAAAACCTTTGAAAGTCATGGTACAAATTTAACCCACTGTAAACAAACTGGCCCTAAGAATATAAAGCACATTGGAGCAATACATTCATTGACTTATTATATATGGACTGCTAGTTGGTTGTCATTCAATATTCTTAGCAAAAAGTGTAAAGCAAAATACTACTTCTACTCATTTACTTTTCAAATCTGCCAGTTTCTACTAATTTTATTTTATGAACTTCGACATGACTAAAATTTGTATGAATTAACAGTTTTGAAAATTAAGCGAGAAGTTGTTTGTAAAAAAAAGGAAATGTTCGGATTTGGTTAAGGGATTTTTTTTTCAAATAACCCTTAGCACTGGTTTGACATTTATTGTTTGTTTTTATTTTGCAATTCAGTTTCAGAATTCTTTTCGATGATGTTTGTTTATTAGTTTGATGTTATTAATTTAAAAAAGTATGAAAACAAAGTTGAATCATTGCGAAACTAATTAACAATAGCAACAATAGAAATCAGCAAACAGCGGTAATGGTTATCGATTTAAGTGAAAGAAAATTTTATTTGCTCCTAGACAAGAAGTGAAAAATCTCAGTCACGTTCAGCGTCACACAACGTGAAGGATGTCGAAAAGACAGAATGCATGTATTGAAGAAATTATAATATACAATTCGTAATTCATTTGTGTGAGGTGTTTTTCAAATAAAAATATTATTATAAATACTATCTGCACTATCGACGAAAGGTAAAGGTTGGAAGTAAAGTTTCAATTTTGGTATTAATGACATCTCAAAAAATAACTAGTTTCCTTTGTAAAATTTGCATTCAATGAAAGCACTTGACTACATATACATATGTAGTCCCTTGTGTCTGCTGAACGTACCCAATGAAAAATGAAATCAGATGGAAAAAAATCCTTCAAAAAAATCCTCGATACAAATGTCAAACAGTAGTATCTGTATTTTCCGATAGGACTGAACTCGGCGCTTGTAACGCATAGCTTAAAGTGGCGTCAACGTGAAGTTGGCTCCTGGCAGTCCATATATAATAAGTCAATGAATACATTATTCTAAAGCACACAACATGAGACAAGTGTGAATTCGGCTTTAGAAGAACGTTTACCAGAGTAAATACACTCCGGAACCAAATAAAACAGGGTCTTGGTCAATTTTTGTTTGAATTTTGTTTTGAACTTTTTGTGATTTTTCACTACGCAATGACAATGGTTTTGTGTGAGGGGAACAGAGCTCCATTATCATGATAAAGTGAAAAGGGTTTTCCGATAGTTTTTTTTGATCTGCCCAAAATTGCGGTAACTCTAAAAACGCTTTTATTGACTTGCTACGATATGGTTATTTTTTGTATGTATTTGACATTATTTACTGTCATTATAGTTTATAGCTTGTGGCGTTTTAACTTGCATATCTAAAAAAAAAAAGTACTAAAAAGTATGGATTTCGCCAAAATTGGGTTCCACCACTTTCCCACACTCACACCCGCAATCAATTAGTTGAGACATGCAAACCAGAGATATTTCACCGTGCTCGTTGAAAATATTGATTAATCTTATGACGTAAATGTTGTTTCCCAAATAAGATACTGCCAACTGACACTTTCGTGTACACGATATTCCTTTGTGTGTGAGTTACTTTTTTTCCGCAAAGGCCAAGGCCTGTCAATGAAATATAGAACAAATAAATTGACAGACAATCGGTAAATAAAGTTAAAAAACAAAATCATTGGTGCTACGTTCTTTTTTACAGTTCAACATGGATATAAGAAATTCTGAAAATCTAAAAAATTTCTTTCTCGTATTATCTGAGTTTTTTTACATCTGAACAACGGATTTAAGGCTATGCGACGACTGAATAATGTTCGAAGATTCGCATCGCGCCAGTGTGGGTGCTCCCCTTAATCTCCATGGAAATAAATTAAGACAGGCGAAAGCTTCGTCGTCGTTCTGAAATATTCGCCTTGGTTTGGGAGAGCCTTTATTATAAAATTTCGTATTAAGAAACAAAAAAAAACTTCAATAACAAATCAAAGGCTTTCTAAACTGTTGCTCTCATTCCATTGGAAAGTTGGAGTCTGTCATTAAAGGTGGAAACATATTTATGCACTAAAACAAGTTTTTACAAAAGTTCAATTGACAAAAATTTTGAAATTAATTTCTTACAGGCATGATTTTAAGACACATGATTAATTATCTTTTAATTCACAATTCAGCTAAAATAGTGATAAGAAATAACTCTCGAATAAAAAATCAAGTTAAGTCCAAACAAACAAAACAGTTTCAAGCATAATAAAGCCCAAAACACATGCAATTAAATCAGTGCTTCCGCAACAAACCAGTCAAACAAGAAAACAAGAATGACTGTTTGGTGTTTGGACTATTTGTATTCTTGTTTTGTTCTTTAACTTTCTGTGAAGTGTAGCAGACATATAGCATACTCATGTAATGAAGCAAACAATTAAAGCATGACTATCTCTATTGGGATCATGTTTCATGAACCAAAAGTTTAGTTTTTTTTCCTGCTTCTCAGCTTTGCAAATGGTTAGGAATTGTGAACTGTATAGTGTAAAGAAAAAAGACAACGAAGACATATGAAAACAAAACAAACGTAACGAAAAAAGAGATAGGTATACAAGACAGTTGTCACTAAGATCCTTATTGTTTTATTTTCATAAGATGATCTGTATGGATCATCGGTCGTAATATTACGGCTATTAATACAAAAGAGAACAAAGATTATAATATGTTATATCCAACATTGCAAGTAACAAATCACTATTGCCGTCCATTTTAGCTAACCAACAAATCCATGTTTCTCTATACTGAATTTTAAAATTCAAGCAAGTGTTTTATTTTTTTTTCTCCTTGGCAAGTCATTTTTTTTAGACATTAGCAGTCGAATTTACAATCCCATTTCAAAGTATGTCTAACTTAAGACAGCCGTCTAACTCCAAAATCTTATTTATAAACATTTTCTTTCGATTGTCTAACTTGGACACTGAAATTGGTCGTTCAAACCTATTCTAAAGTGGGTAAGTTCAATGAACAAAGCAAGCCATGTTTCTAGTAACGAATTGAAAAGTTATCTTGAAATTAATGAAATTTTTGTTGAACGTATCGCAAAGTTAACAAAATTGACAGATTACAGAAATGTCCTTGAATATATGAGGACATTTTCCAAAAAATTTGGAATTCGATTATAAACAAGGAGATGTGCAACTATTTAGACACTGTCCAGCTGGACAACTGTCTAAGAGTGTTCTAAGGAAATCTCATAAATACCACTGTAGGTTTTTTTTTGTTTGCATGAAACAGTAAACAGAAACAGCTCTTCGAAAGCATTGCTTATGACTCCCCTTATTACTTTCACTGTAAGTCTATATTTTCTCCCCTGCAGCATGGTTTCCTTAAGGATAGATCAACCACAACTAACCTAACTGAATTTGTCTCTAGGACACTTAATGCATTAGAGAAAGGCAAAGAAGTTGATGTCATAACCACAGATTTTAGTAAAGCTTTTGATAAAATCTGTCATCAGACTATATACCTTAAACTCAATGCCCTTGGATTCCCTCCTTTTTTCATTTCATGTTCGAGATCATTCCTAGACTAGAACGAAGTCAATACAGGATTCAATTCAGGTTCTCAATCTCTGATCCCATTAATGCCACTTCAGGCATCCCTCAAGGCAGTCATTTGGGCCCTCTTATCTTTGTCCTAAAAATAAACAATGTTGAAAGTATAATTAGTGACTCATATCTGTCTATTTACGCAGATGATATAAAAATCATTAAGGTCATTTCTACCCCTGCTGACATTCGATACTCCAAAACGACCAAAACTTATTCCAAACTTTTTGCGATAAGAATTTTTTAGAACTCAACCTTGCTAAATGTCAAACTAAAATCTTCTCCCTTCTTCTCTGTTACCCTCACCCCCCAGAACTTACTACTTTTGTTATGAAGCCATTACCATCGTTTGTTTGTTTCATTCGAGACAGTGAGCTTAACATTCGCTCTCATTTCGATAAAATAACTAACAAGGCTAATTCCTCTCTCGGCTTCATAAAACGTTGGTTCAAAGAATTCTCGAACCCTTACGTCACGAAGTCCCTTTTCCTTACTTTCGCTAGGCCCCTCCTTGAATACGCTAGCCAAGTTTGGTCGCCATATCAGTTCTCTCACTTCCAAAGAATTGAAGCTGTGCAACGTAGATTTCTTCGGTTTGCCCTCACCGGCCTTCTGTGGTCCGATAATATCATCTTGCCCCCCTATGAAGATCGATTAAAATTGATAAACTTGCAAACTGTTAAAAAACGTCGAGAAGTCGCTGATATAATCTTCGTGCACCAACTCTTAATGGGGACAATCGATTCACCTATTCTATTGGAAATGACACCGATCCATATACTAATCCACGAAAACTAAGATCCGCTCCACTCTTCGACCCACCTCACCACCGTACAAACTACGGCTTCTTTGAACCGATTTCAAGAATGTTGCGTTTGGCAAATACTTTACAGTACACCCTTGACTTTCACATCAGTATATCCTCTCTCAGAAACTCTCTCTAAAACTCCTAAAAAAATCACTTCCATATCCATGCTTCCTCACGAAGAAGCTCTCTCTACCCCCCTGCATTTTCCTCAATTTTTAATTTAAGATTTATTTTTAAGTTTTTTGTTTAAAAATAAAATGAATAAAAATAAAAAAATAAAAAAAAAAAACAAACCAAAAAACAACGAAAAACCCACCATAGAATTAAGTTTAGTTTTAAGAACAATAATTTCGCTTGTATTAAGCTAAATAAATAGTAAATAAATAAACCAACCATGCAAACAAATATTTTTGTTTATTCAGCTCAATAATTTTGACATGCTAAAATTTTTGTTTGCACTGAACCTGTGAATTATGCTTTTTTTTTTAATTAGGTTCCCTGTCCCAATTCTTCACCTTTAATTAAGCATTTATATTTTGAAATTAAAATTGTGTGAAATTTGTGTGTAAGATATCGGATTAAAAAGGACAAATTTTTCAAATCCAAATTACCTACGAAGCAGTAATTTACATATGTAAATATAATGTATTATTTTCCTAAATGAAATTTGTAGTTTATGTATCTAGATTATATCTACAGATATCTAGGTATACATTATGCAATTCTCAATGAAAAATAATGTGCATCATATTCATCGGGAAATACCTACAATATTGCTGAATTATAGCTTGCATAACACATCCTTTCTGTTCCAAATGATGCTTATTATCCCACAATTCCAAGGATCCATTTACATCAACTGTTATTCTTGAATGCAATGACGCGACGTACCAAACAACACCACAACCATTGACGTACTTGAAAGTGTATGACGTACTGCGCATTTATCAAAAAGATACACACACACACCTTACCTAACCCAAGGCTTCATTCATGTTTCTCCCTAGGCACCTAAAACTTATCCAGAAAGTATACCTGCATATACCTACACATACATTTATGTATACATTTTCCTACGTCCCACAGAATCTAAGTTCTACTTACTATTTTCATTCACGTACTCTGCAGCACCCACTCTAGGTACCTACCTATGATGTAGGTATATGAAGATTTTTTATTTGTAAAACTTCAACCATCCAACAACCTACATTGACGTTTCCCAATCCCGGTTTTTTTTTGTTGAATTCCCATTTTGTTGTCAGTGTAAAGTGCCTTGATTTAGTTTTGCTCATGGGCAATTGAACTTTGAAATATTTTCCAAAGTTCATGTTTGTTTAGGTTAATATACTAAATAGACCTAAATATAACCCCAGGGTTTAAGTTGGCCGATTACCAAGGTCAGACAATAAACCAATAATAAGCGAATACAGAAAACAACCAAAATATTTTATTAAAAGATCTTAGCAACGCAAATAAATAATAAACAATATGCGATGGGTAACCTTCGCTCAACTCTGGTTACTTTCTGTACTTTGAACGCATCCAACAAAATTGTAGAACAATATGTACCTTCATAATGCAAGTATACGTACATACATACATACATTCGAAGAAGACAGCCAAAAAAAGTGATTGTTGATGGATACAAATTAATAAACTTACATTATATTTTATGTATGTATGTATGTGTATGTATTAGCGTGACTTACTTATTTTCTTATCTAAATCTTCCGACTTCCAGTCTGTGTTCATGCAAAAAGATACACAACAAAACCGCAGATAATAAGAGAAATGAATGCCATGTATAAACAAGTAGGGTGACCTTAGCACATTTTTCTTCCGAAGTCATTTAAAAATCTATAACCAAAATTTAATAGTTAAAGCTTTCTTAAATATTTAAATTTTCAAAACAAAACAAATTTTCTCTTAAAACATTTTAAAGAGAATAGAAAAATTTCAAAAACTATCCACGTCAAAGGTGACCATAATTTGTGAAAACTGACAGATAAAAAATTCACAAATTGAAAATAAAATGCCATTATTTATATCTTTTAAGAAGTTTGTGGTAAAATTATGATGTATTGGTATTAAGTTAAGATTAGAAAGTATATTTATTAAAAATCTGTGCCTGGGTTCTGCATAACTCTCACACCGATGAAATTTGTCGAGAAACGTTGAAAAATAAATTGAAACTCATTTCATTTGCTTCAATTTTCATCTTTTATCGACTAATGCGAGAGGTACAAAGCGTGTTTTTTGCAAGCCCCGAGGAAATTGGTCGAAAAAAAAAATGACGTCGGGGCTAAGCAATTTACATAATGTGAAATACAGCAACAACTAATCCCCTTCGGGTTAAGCCAAGCACGGAGAATTCTCGGGGCTTAAACTGTGTTACCGGCCTGAATTGCATACTTGTTATCGATAGTTTGTGTGAACACTCCATTTTGTTTCTGTAATGGTGTCGCTTATCCCCAATGTCATTTTTTTTTCAATCAAATCCCTGTGGGCTTGCAAAAAAACAGCTAGAATGTAGACACTGAACTGGTTACTATAAGAACTTTGAACGCCTGGCCAGCCCACATTTAAACAAATGTGCTCAAACAGAGAGATATTTTATTTTCTTCGGACAATTATAATGGTGTCACCTAGAGGTCGCAAGATTGATGATTTATCCTCCTTAGTTCTTTCTTATTCTTCTGGTTCGGCAGTTCGCTGGAAAGTTAAATAAAAATATACAGAAAAATGATTTTTGTTTTATACTTAAAATACGCAACTAAATAGATATGTCTATTTTTGAATTTAAAACGAAATCCAATCGGTCTTATACTAATTTTCTTCAAAACTCATAGATTAACCATACAATCTTATTTTGTTATAATCTAGTACATTTGAAGTAAATATAAGCCGTGTTCCTTTTTGGGAAGTTGCGAACTACTCATGAGTATAGATTCAAACGATAATCTAGTATTACCAACTTCTCTTGCTTTCATGATGAGATTTCTATTGAAATCGCAGTTCCATTGAAAATGGGTAATAAAGAACTCATGAGTACTTCGTCACCTCCGAAGACACACGGCTACTGTTAAATCTTTACAGACCAATACATAGTTCTACAAATTAAACTCACCTTAACGCATATCACTTTGAATGCATTCATTAGAGAATATGTTTGTCTCACTTCCACTTCATTCGAAAAAAAATAAACACCATTTGCATTTTGAAAAGGAAAACTGTCAAAGTTGATCTACATACTTGTCGATCTATTTGATCGGTGGAAACACTACATCGATTTATTTAATCTAAACGTGATTAATTTTCGGTGGGAACAAAGCATTATACGAGCAGGAATCAAAAATTGGGCTCACTAACATTATTATTATAATTAAATAGGTACTAGACCTGCCAATTATAAATAATATTGCCTCGGTTATAATTTAATCAACTGCTGGTCACACTTACCAATTAACTGGGCATTTACTGTAATCCAAACAACAACAAAAACAAACACGAGCCTTATGTACCTACCATGTAATTCAGGCGGCGGAAATACGGTTAGGTGAATTCGATTTTCACTAGGGCGTATACGTAACCTTTTTTTGTTCATGTTTTCTTTACACACACACCACCATTTCATTGTTTATTTGAGGTCTTATCGCATTCAAATTTGAACATAGCGAGAGAAACACAAGCAGATAAAAATTGCAAAAAAGGTCAAAGCACGTTCGACTTCGACTCATCGATCCAACTCCTACAAACTCTTTGTTCAGATATAGCAGGTAGCTATGTGAAACAATGACGTCATCTCCATTGTTTGCACATTCTGGTTTTATTCAGACGCGATGATGTCATGATCCCCTGTACCTACCTTTTTATGGTTTCATTGTTTCTATTTTAGCGGGAAAACACATACCTACCACAAATGACTAGGTATACGTTTGTATTTGTATGCAATGTAGGTACATATACATATTTGGAAGGGTACACGGCTGCGGTAGCCGGAATAGTTATGCTGGTATGTTTATGATATTGCGTCTGACCCATTAAAAATATTTTGCTAAAAATAGGCGCTCGCTAAAAAGTGCCGCTTTCTAAATACATGAATTTTCTTCATATCGCTTTTTGTTGATGGTTCTTAACAAACATTTATATTTAGTTTATCGCTAATGTGAATGTTATGAGATGACTGTGTTACAATTTGTGTATTTGAATTATTGTTGGTTCTGGTTTTTTGTTTTCTTATAAATGCCAAAAGTTGAATGTTTTAATATACTGACTTTATTTTACTTTTTTTTTAGGTCACCCGGATGTTGTTTGGTCTAACCGATGGTTTATTTGTTTGAACTTTACTTTTGAGACCTTCACCTGGGTGTGGACAGTATTTTATTTTAAATAAGGTTTCGTCTGAGGTCAATGATGATGCTGGCATAAATGCAAAACGAAAGACTTACGTATGCATTTATTGACACAAGATGGTTCTTGCGTGCAAATTAAAAAATAAAATCCATTTGCGAATGTCTCATAACCAAAGTCACACATAACATTTATGTTTTAAAAGCTGGCGAGGGGAATGAAAATGCCATGCAGTCGTATGTAGGTACTTGGTGTTTGATTCTTTGACATGTTTTTCTAAGAAGTTTGGATAGGTATAAAATTGGCAAGACTGTTTCAACTGACAGTAAATTTGACAGCTGACAGTCGATAATTGTTTTCAGCATATATTTCACGGCCATTTCACTTTTCCATTTTGCCATGCCAAGAAATACGATTACGTTAGAACATTATGTATACCTAGGCATGTTCAGGCAAAATGAGATCTCGGAGATCTCAGCAATCTCAGTTACATGAACAGGATTCCTCAGTTTAATGTCTCTTATTTTATCTCAAATTCTTGAGTAAAAACAATTTTGGATTCGTTTGCTCACTTTTTGAGATCTCATTTTCCTGAACGCACCTAGAGCTCTTTTTACGAAATAGCATAATATATCCCTCTCTCTTTGAAACGTCAAAATGATCACTTTGTGAAAAGTGACATTTCTTTACTTATTTTTGTAAAGCAATTACTGATATCGTTCATTTTTACAATAATATAAATGAGATTTATTATAGCTAAAGTTACATTGACCACAAACTTCTTTAACAATAAAAAATGCCGCTTATTTTCGCTCTGCAATTTTGCAAATCTCCCAGTTTCAACAAAATTATGGGTGCAACCTTAGGCGTTGGCAAATTCGTAAATAGTTCTTTATTGTAATTGCGTGAGCCAGTCGCGTGCCCTTTGCGCCCGAAATAATTTTCAAACAAAACATTAATGACAGAAAATTACCTTTTTAACTAAGTCAATACAATTAACAAGATAAATGTTCTATTCCATTTTTATGTTGTATAAAATCTTTAATATAAGTTCTAGCTACCGCATCCATATAGAACTGTAGAAGAAAAAAATTCAAATTCAAAATGTGTTTTTATTTAACTTTTTGTTTCTCAATTACAATTAATTTACAAATAAAAAGTTTATTTTGATACACAAAGTTAACCATGGTTTTTGAGCCGTCTGCCATCTAAAATAATATTATTTTAAATTTGTGCTTTTGCTTAAATAAACTCATTAATGAAACATTCTCTATAAAATAACGCTTCTTTGCAGTAATGTGCTAGTGTGAGCCAGTCTATACCATTAAGAGCTCCTCCTCCGTTAACAAAATGTTTGGATTAAAAAATTTTCGTCGTATTTCTTTTAGTACTGGGCATATTCCAATAATATGGTTCTGAGGTTGCAAAGGCTGCAGGTATCCAAAAAGTTGACTCGATGGGGAATGTAATTGAGTTTGAGCATCTCTCCTCTAGCTTTAAAAATGATTGAAATCTCGGCTATCGTGAATGTTTCCTTAAAATAGTTGTCCTTCATTGGTTTAACTAGGTTTTTATAAATTACACTTGTTTCTGACATCATTGCTTGTACTCATTGTATCTATAGAAAAGTTTTAACTCCATCCAAAAAATTATTAAGCAAAAAATTCCAATTGGACTTGTTAAGTTTGAATAAATTTAAAGGTTCTAAGTTGTATCGCTGTGATAAGCTTTCCACGTCCTTGAAAAATTGGAGTTTTCTTCTGTAAAAAATTGGAGTTTTCTTCTGCGAAATAAGAGTGTTTCTTACGAAATTAAGATGCATACGCAATGTTTATAAGAATAACGGAGACAGTCCAGTTTCCAAAAATAACATATAATTTGGCGAAGATGCAGGCAGGTGAAATAATATCTTTATGAAGTATCTTTGTACTTTCTCCACCTCTTCGTACGTCTTATATCCCCAAGCCTGAGCAGCGTAGCAGATAATTGATCTAACCACAGCCTGAAAGACCTGAAATTTTGCAGTATATGCTGAACATCTCTGCGGTTTAATACATTTTTCCAGGTATTGGTAATTGCAGATTTGGCCTCAGCTGTCTTGATTGCAAAATGTGTTTTTAAAGATAAATTTGAAGAGAGTGTTATGCCCAAGTATTTATAAGTCCTTACCACATCCAGCTTTTCGCTTTGATACCCCACTTCTCATTCATAGCGATGCGCCCATTACCTTTTTTGAAGACAATAATCTTTGACTTGCTTCTATTATCTAGACTAAATCATTATTTATACAATATTTCTGCAATTTAATAATCATCAACTGTAAAGAAGAAGGAGACTCTGCAAGTAATACAATATCGTCTGCATGTGCCACGATAGGAATTCGTGTACCTTCTATTTCGATTCCAGCTGGAAGATATTCTGCAACATCATCCAAAAATAAGAAAAATAACAAAGGGCTTAAAAGGCAACCTTGTTTGACCCCTATCTTCACATCAAACCATTCAGTAATCTCTGACCCATTCCACACTAACACTTACCAACACCTGTCAGAAGCAGTGGGTTCAAGTAACGAAATTGTTCAATTTTGTAAAATTTTCCAATTCAATAAGCGTGTTTTCTGTTTGGAAATGAGCTTGCGTAGTAAAATTTCACTCATAGACACTAACAATTTAAAAATCATCTCAAATCAGCTCAAATCCAAAATCCGTACAAAATTGAGGTTGTAACAGTTCATACTAGTTTTTCGAAAAGCCAGAGATATGCATAAAAAAGAACAAAAAGCTGTATACATTGTTTGTGGATTTTTTCGGACTGCTTTTGATTCAGAGCGCCACGTGAAGCGCTGATCTATAAGCTATATACAATCGGAATCTCGAGCAAAACGATATGCGAATCTTGAGAATTTTGTATGAGAATAATCTGGCGATGGTTTGGGACGGAAAGTATACGCTTCGGATGAATTTCAAACAACGATGGGGGTGACACAAGGATGCATCCTAAACTCACTACTATTTATTCTGTTTATCAACGATATAACAGAAAACATTGGAGGAGGTATCAGAATAAATACAACCTACATATTATATACCCGCACTGATGCATGCGGACGATATATTGCTATCTTTGCTGAGACTGTTAACAGCATGCAACTAATTATTAATAGACTTGCAAATTACTATAGAAAGTGGAACTTATCCGTTAATTTGGGATAACGAACAACGAGGGAGAGAAAATAGATGTTGTACGGGAGTATAAATATTTGGGAATCTTAATCACTGCAAATCTTAATATGAAACAACATTTTGATGCAAAATTATCAGAGGCGAAACGTGCGATTGGGTCAGTGTGGGGAAGATGTATCGAAAACAAATACAGTCGACTCTCCCTAAGTCGAACTCTCCTTAAGTCAAATTTCTCTCTAACTCATACTTTTTCGACATATTTTAACATTCCCTTCAATTTTCCATACAAAAACCATTCCCTAAGTCGAACTCCCACTAAGTCGAACCTCTCTCTAACTCGAACACATTCTCTTGATTACTGGCTTTTTTTTCACCCCTTGAGTCGAATTTTGTTCAGCACAAACCAAAATAAAAAAACATTACAGACGATGTTTTTTTATTTTTTATTTTATATTTTTGTTTTGTTCCGATGAATTCATGAGTCCTTATTTTATTATTATTTTTTTTTTTAAATAAGCAAGAAACTATATGTGTTTGCAAAATTTTTGTAAGTACGTACATGAACCTTTTTTTATTAAATAAAAAAAATCTTTCTCTCTGTAACTCGAATTTTTCCAAAACTCTCTCTAACTCCAACAAATCTTAATATCCCGTGAAAATTCGACTTAGGGAGAGTCGACTGTACTTAAATCACCACTCAAAGCAAAAAATTATACAAGCGGCTGCAACATCTATCATACAATATGGGGCGCAAGTATGGGGATACCGACCATTTACTACTGTTGAAGTTTTTCATCGATACTGCGTTAAGAGATTATTTAAATTACCAAATAGTACACCGAATTACATGATTCATCTGGAAAATTCAAAGGAATGGCGCCTCTCTTTTTGGAAACACTCAAACTCCCCTTTGACTATGTGAATAAGGTTATGGGGATGGACGATCAAAGACTGCCAAAAAAAATACTCTCCTACCTACTAGCGATGAAAAGTAACTGTGTAGGTACACGAACGAATGGGACACCTTATCACAAAATGCAGAGCTAAACATAAATTTTGTAAACCTCGGAGATGATGTTACTCTTTATAAAAAACATATTTCGGAAAATATTGTAAAATAACAGGAAACCATCTATACGATTCATACGTCCAAGAAGCACAATCCTCACAATATCGTATGTACTACAGCAAACTCAACCACAACCTTCAAGAAAAAACATACTTCGTCAACACGAACTCAACCGAAAAAATTAATATTTTGTTCAAAATAAGAGGTGAACTAACAAATTTGAACTACATACCACATCGATCTGATTTTAAAATTGAGTGTAGCCTCTGCAATCTCAGAGAGAGAGAAGACGTGTTCCAATTTATTGCAAAATGTCCTATTCTGAGTGAATAACGGAGGATATACTTTGGAGCAAATATTCTGAATATGAAAGATACACTGTGTATTTTAAATGGAGGACGTGGATGGGAAGTACTGTACAAATACTCGCCTTAAATGCTT
Source organism: Leucozona laternaria (assembly GCA_932273885.2). NCBI lineage: Eukaryota > Metazoa > Arthropoda > Insecta > Diptera > Syrphidae > Leucozona > Leucozona laternaria. The sequence goes on along the minus strand of OW026368.1, from coordinate 85,120,957 downwards.
TGCGTTACAGGAAACGTATTTTTGATGGTGCTTTTGATACAACGAAAATTCTTTTTGTATTAAAATTAAAACTAACTTTGTACCATGTAAAGCCAAACCAACTAGACAATAAGTTAACCTATATGATAAATGTACATACATAAATATTTAGTCAATAAAACTTAGCTTAACTTAACTTAACTTAGGTACTAGTTCTTCGATAAAGTAAGCAAACAGATCTTATCCCCACTTACATAAAAATATTCGCTGTCAGTTTGTATTTACCTTTGAAATGTATTTCGTTTAGGTAATTTTGAGTTGTATCAAAGGTTACATCGAATAATAGAAATACAGGATATGGAAAAATATGATTCATCTCAGTCTCCTGACTGTTTTGAGAGGGAAATTTTCCGTGTGATTTTTGGTCCTGTCTCCATAATTATAGGGGGGCATATTCATAGCCACTTTAAAACTCCAGTTTATCTTAGACCAGGGTTTATCCTATCTAATACTACGTTTTCACCAAGAGGTAATCCGGGATTTAAGGTACGAGATTTAAAATTAATCTTGAAGTGTTTTCACCACAAAAAAGGAGATTAATTTGACGTTTTCAGTCTGAATTGCCATTCAATTGTCAACTCAATTTGACAAGAGTAAAACAAATATAATCGGCAAACGTATAGCAAACGGAAAAAACAATTTTTGAGCAATAAAACAATTAATTTTGAATAAACTATTTATTAAAAATGAGTCTAGTAACCTAAATCTATTGTTATCACACCATTTTATTCTTCAAAATAACATATGAGTGAGTAAATTTAATAGGAGAATCCATAAATACAGAAAAACACACAATTTTTCGGCCCACTCTTCAATGAAAAGCTCCCCCTCCTCCAGTGTCTAGGTTGTTCGTTGTTTTTTGTTTGTTTTGGTTGTTGCATTATCTGGAATTTGTATTGTTTACCAAAATATTATCAAATATATGAAATACATTGTAAATACTTGCATTTTTATTCCTACAGCCAACGCGCAAATATATTTTATAATTTTTTTGATTTCAATGGAAAAACTGACGATTAAAAGGGTGCGTTCTACAAAATTAGGATTGTTTGATTTGACAATCTCCTTCTTGCAAGAAGATTTCAATGAGATTTATTTTAAATCTTCATTTGAGGAGATTTAAATTTGTATTTTAAATCTTCGAGATTTGAAGACGATTTATGCTAAATCCTCTTAAATCGCGATTTAGTGCTCAGTGAAAATGTAGTATAAATAACATTGAATAAACCCCAGTCTAAGATAAACTGGAGTTTAAAAGTGACTATGAATATGCCCCATGGTGTGTGGAGGCCGTGACCCAGATGATGAATGAAAGTAGAGAAGAACCTCAACCAACCTCGCGTGAGAAACTAGAGACCGCTAGCTAGGGATCGAGTTGACTGGAGGAGATTTTCGGTAAGCCCAAATCTGTACCAAACTATAGCCCAAAGTAAATAAGCTCTGGAACTTAGGAAATTGTATCATAAGTTAAAACATATTTTAAAGTGCAAAAAAATCATTTTATTAAAGCGCAGAAAATTCCCAGTGCCACGAGCCGCGCTTAGCTTATGTCGTTTTCACTTGAACGTTTAGAGCCATCCTTTTGGACTCCTTTATTTCACTCCAGCTATTCCAAAAGCCTTCAACTGGATTCACAATTTCATATTCGGTTGGAATCAAAAAGGAATACCTAGAACAGTCCGAAAAAAAAACAATCAAGAAGGAATATTTAAAGTTTACACATCAAAAATCTAACGGTGTAAAAGCAGTCTATTTGATTAAAAGATAAAGACCATTTTAATGACTGGTTGAGAAAGTGTTGCAACGCGGGTCGTCTATGGCGCATGCTCCTGACAGTTTTGATTTCAAAAAAAAAAAAAACCTGATAATATGCACGTAGGTATACCTACTTCTTTCTACTAATAAAATCTTCAGTAAATCTTATCATGTTCTTAAAATACTCATTAAGACTCATTATGGTATTTTGAGTGACCTTAACCCATCTTCAAAAATAAAAACATTTTATGATTAGATTTTTTAACTAACAAGTAAAATTTATTATTTGGAACTAATTTTACATTTAAATAAAACAACGACATCATTATCACGCAAATAATATGTCTCAAAGGCCGATGGCGATAAGGAAATGCTCTAGCTACTATATGAACCATCACACCATCACAATATGAATCGATTTTTACACTTTATGACGTAACTTAAGTTACCACCAACAATAATAAATAAAACGTTGATAAGAGCTACTTAACCATTTGTTTACTTTAGCTCTTATCAAAATAAACAAAGTACGAACAATTCTGGATTTCGGTGGTATTTGTTTTTTTTTTTTTTAACTGTGGTTTATTGATCGGAAATCCATATTATTAAATCAAACCCAGACAAGATAAAAATAAAATTACTGCAGATAATATTAAAAATTGATACGATTATTTTTTTTTTAAGATAAAATTATATATCTACATAAAAAAAAATCAAATAATAAAAACAATCAAAATATAAAACGCAACATGATATAAAATAATGACGAAATATACGCGGCCTATGTCAACAGCAACAACTCATTTAATTGTGTTGATCACTTAAGAATTTTATTTTATCATATAAATGGTCTGCAACGATTTTATGCATAAAAATAACTTTTTTATTGGACTTCTCATTCTCATGCCGATGAAGCATGATCAGTCTTTTTATTTTTTGATAACTTAGTATAGTAAAGTTGTTTTCATTTAGTATTTATGTATGTAGGTATATGTGTGTGTTGGAAACACAAATAAATGATCAAATTTATACGAATGACAAAATTGTCATTATTTCTTTATCATTTTTGTTCACCATTAGTTATATGTTCTGAAATCTGACAGTATTTGAAGTATACAAAAAAACTCGCGGAAGAAGAATTGCAAATGACGTTTAATTTTACTGTCATAATTGTCATTATCTCTGTTCGTTGACTTTCCAAACCTGCCGTTTTCTACCAGTTTTAGTCCGAAGTTCTGTCAAATTCCATATAAAAAAAAAATTAATTTTACTAAAAATGGTTAGTTTTGAACTAGTACGCGAACACACCTATTATCTTTTTTGCAAATTATTACAAGACAAACGAAATAATGGCCGCGTTCGAGTAACTATCAGCAAATTATGAAAATTACTAAAATTTTGGGATAATCTGTAGAAAATCTCACATTACGTAATGTGTGATAACCTCTATTACGGTCTCCGCCTCAAATGTATGGTAAAATATTACAGAAAGATTTTGTGCTTTTTGGAAAGTCATGAGTATGAAGCTGTCAAAAAAAAGTTCGACGTGCGAGATGCGACTGTAAGAAAAAGCTGTTACAAACTTTGGTTTCTTTGTTGAATGTAGGTAGGTATAGGTAATCTACAAGTAAATAAAACATTTTTTTTCTTTGCTGTACATTACAATCTATTACATGAAGAAATTACTCGAACAGACCATGTGTTCATTTAACTCTAGCTTACAAATTTCGTAGAATATCAAAACCTCCGTCGGTGTCGCCTTCATTCAAAACGAAAACCGGAAACAGCTTCAGGTAACTATACATACCTACTACCTATAAAATCTACATCATCAAGAACGCTCAGTATTATGCATAAAACATATACGTCTGTATCGATTATGTACATAGGTGGTGGTTTTTTTTTTCTATTTAAAAATATAAAAACACAACTATTTTGGTCGACGATATAATAATAATAAATTAATGAATGGCAAGCGCGGTTAAACACCTCTACTCAATGACGCCAGTTGTTTTATACCATTGCCACCGCTTGCCGCCATTGCCACCGATAAATACAACTAATTAAGCATGTGCTCTACGAATGACCATTGAGAGGTTTATTTACGTGAACAGTTGGTGCAAATCACAAAGCGGCTGCTAGCCTAGCCTTAAATAAATATTTTTACATCACAATCATGTGAGACTGAACGAGTTAGACCAAAACGATCGAATCTTAAAAAAATGTGTGAAAAAATAATGTCTTCTCTTTCACACGACGCCGACGGTGACTTTTCATTGAAGTAAATTATAAATCTGTCATAAAAGTAATTTCTATGATACGTAGACTTCAAAGACCGTTAAATCTTCCATCGGAATATCTACACACTTACACCTATTGTCCTATACCCAAAAACAACTAAAGAATTAATGGGCAAGACCAATTAGGTACATCGCACAAAAGTGCCTCTTTCACTACCATCTGTCACCTTGACAGCGATTAGAATTCAATCACTCACTGGCTCTTTGGATTTGAACACGACCTGTTCTTGTTCTGTGTTGATTATCTTAAGAAAACAAAACAACAACCCTCTCTCTGGCACTCTGGGTCCAAAGTTATTCGCATGCCACATCTAGCCGCTTCATAAAATCGTCGTCGGCTAAGATTGTATACTTTATTTATAATGTTTGTTTTTTTTTTTTTGTTATTATTGAACACGTTTTATTTTCGTCGAATGCCGTGATTATTTTATTGTGGACTCAGTACGCCCCTATCACGTTCGAGAAACGTGATCGATCCCAATGAAAGTGTATGCGTGTGCGACAGGCGGCAGGTTCAACGCGAACGAACGGTTCAGCTCGGTTAAAAAAAAAATATTTGCACAAGCCCACTATTTTTAATTTAGCTGTTTTGTTATTTGGTCGAGTAGCTATACCTACTTACTTAGAAAGAATTAGCTATTTCGTGTACTGTGTACATTGGTAGTTGATTGTTGTTTTGGTTGTTTGTTTAAATTAATTTCGTATTATATTTTTTGTATTTATCGGGAAATTTTAGACATGATTTTTGATTTGATCTTGAGTACATCGACATCGCATGGAAAAGTTTTAGGAGGAATAACGTGTGTTATCTATCAGATAAACCTAGATAGGTATAAAAAAGTATACCTACATGCCTAGGAAAGACAAAAAATTTAAAGGAGAGGGGAATTTCTGTCCTTAACATCAAAAAGGCATTGGTATTTCTCAATGGTCTAATGGCCAGTTCATAGATCATAGTCCGATTAAGTGACACTTATTATTATAATTATAGGTACTTATTCGATATGTGAGTTAGACCAGTTTATACGAATCAGAGGTTTAAGAAATGAAAATACCTACCTACGTACCTATACCTACACATAATGTATGTGAAATGTTTACATCAATTATGGTTATTTAAGAGGTAGGATAAGTACAACCGCTTGAAATTTCAAAACACTGAAGCCTTCGAGTTGCTTTCGACTAGGCTATCTGCTTATCTCAATTTTTTTCAGATGGGTATTTACATTGAATTGCTGTCACCATCACCTTTGTATTTTTCAAAGGAGGTAGGTAACAACAACACAAACATATCAGGATATAGCTTCAGTTAGCCTCCTGAACGCGCCCATTTTGTTTTCACTAGTCAGGTGCCTAATTTTGACAGATTTCTGCTGCCCATAAAACCATCAGATCAATAAATTGTTTCTCTGGCAATGACTCATATTATTTAAAATCATGTTATAATAAATTTTGTATAACAAATAGGTGTATACACATAAAGCAGTGTGAAGTAAAAAAAAAAACCCTACCAATTAATCTGAGAACTAAAAATAAATGGCCACATGACAAAAAGATGGAAATCTATGTTCACGTGAACATTGGGTGCACAAAGTCACTTGATTAGAAGAAATATTTAAACAATTGTCACTCAGTAAGATATCGTTGATTGAACTTTTGTAATTTGGGTATATTTAGGTATATTTTATTTGTGCAACAAATTTAAAGATCATATTGTTAAGATTGCGAAAGCAATGACGGAAATACCTAATACTTCGTCAATGAAAACGATTATGCACTACTTTTGCAGCTTTGTAGAAAATAATGTACCTACCTAAATTTTTTGTTTAGCTTTTTTAAAGTGATAGAATTTTAAATCGATAAATATACCTACTTACACTATGGTTGACGTTGTTCATTTGTTAAATTTTTGAATCATTTCAGCAGGGAATAAGTTTATATTGTGAATTATGCCTTATTAAAAATGTTTGCTCAAAAATAAGAGTAATGATGTTGGCAGGCAAAACTCTCTATTTTTTTTTGTCAAAAAACGTAGACTATAATAATTTTTCCCATTTTTCTGACAGTCCTGCTAAACAAGATTTGACTAAAATATGAAGGGAATCGTAGAAACTTTTTAATTTTGAACTTTAACGTGAACAGTCCATTCATATTTGTCAAAATATAGGCCAGTTCATATTAACTTTTCTTGAAATTCTCCTTGATGAAATATCGCAGTCAAAAACTAGATCTGTTTGTATTTTCGATACCGCAATAATAAGCGTGTCTTTTTGCAAGCCTGTAAGAAATTGGTGGAAAAAACGATATCGGGGATTACCGACACCATCAGAGAAACAAAATGGAGTTCCCATACAAACTATCGATAGCAAATTTGTAACTCAGGCCGCACCGCCAGTAATACAGTTTTTCTCCGAGCTTTCTCTGCGGTCAGCTAAGCCCGAAGGAGAGTACCTAGTTGGTTGTTGCATTTAACATGTAAATTGCATAGCCTCTACTTCATTTTGTCGATCAATTTCCTTTAGGCTAAAAAAAAAACGCCTTATTTACATTAGGCGTTTTTCTTTTTTTAGTTCTGAGCAAAATATTGAATTGAGCTTATAAGCGAACCGACTAAGCTCTGAGCAGAGTATGATGAGCACTCTCCGATTTAATTATGAAACGCACTTGAACACTGAATTGTCATATAATAGTAATGTGTGTCAAAAGAAATTAAAATTTTATGAGGGCCTTGGCCTACGGGGTAGGGTGTCCCGTCGTTGTATGGAGAACAATTTTTTGTCGAATTTTTCGTCGAAAGGGGTATCAAAAGTTGCGTATTAGCGCGTAGATGCAGAATATGTACGTACTTTTTTATTTGGACATAACTTTTGGGCCTCTACCGACGTTTGAAAATTTACAAAAAAACTATAAGATGCACATTTTGTTTTGTTTCTTTTTGTATTATTCCAATAAAATTTTTTCATTTATAAGTTAAATTTAAGTTAAGGTAAAGGTCTTAAACAAATCAAATATTTTCGGAAGTTAGAAATAAGTCTCCAAAACCAAAAATATACTCAACATTTATGGTTAAAGAAGAGAATTTATTACTGAATTCGTTTTAATATTTATAAATGAAGTCAACTCACTTTTTTAACAAATGAATCATAATGCGACCATAGGATGGCACTCAAATATGTATTTGATGAAGGGAGGGAGCAAATAGTTTAAACCTCATTATGAAGTATACCTAATTCATGACTTAAACGTTCAGAATTTATTCTTTGATAATAAATATAATATGTAGCTTCTAATAATTGGATATTTTCTACTCGTATGTCCTCTGATCATGAATTAAGAAAATTCATTAATAACATATTGAATGCATATTATTTTTACACTGTGCGATCTGTAATTTCGAGCTTTGATTTTTTATCAGCATTACATTTATCAAGGAAGGTTTGTTTCTTACCGAGAACCACACAGACACGAAATATTTCATTATGTACTCAACAAAAATTTTATTATTGTTTGGAAAAATACTAGAACTTACATAAAGCCCTAGGACTTTTTTTGCAGTTGTGAACTATCTTATATATGCCATTTTTCACGTTTTCGATTGGCTAATATGGAAGGAAAGTAACCTGTTTTGATTATTTTCAATCATTACTAAGAAAATTGATTCTGGTTTCGCAAGAATTAAATATTTTCTGCTAGAACTGTCCTAATATGGTTTTTCATGCTGGAGGTCTGGGATCAAATCCTAGCTTTGGCACTTTAGAAAATGTTTTTCTCAGAGGTACTGTGCCTTGCGGGGACAGACAAATCCTTCAAAAGTATCTCTTGTGATGATTAAGTGCGCTTCATCTTAGACGTTAAATCGTTGGTCCCATCTATTTCTGCTGGCTGGTTGAGAGTTATAAGTCATATAAGTTGTCGTGTGACAAATTCCTATATTCATAAATTACAAGAGACGAATCTCGTATTGATGTTATTTACTATTCCATTCTCCTACAGGACTGCAGTAGCAACTGTTGCAGGAGATCGAAATTGAACTGAAAATGCATACCTTACCTATCACAAACTCTTGATACATACTGTATAGAACAAGAAGAATTTTGCTAACTTGAAGACGGTGACCGACGTTGAAGTGTTTTAAGATGACTGATAAAAATATATGTCGTTCTACTGTCTCGACTAGTTGTATAGTATTGACTAACTTTATGGTTTCAATTAACTCTACTGTATCGAATGTATCGTCTTTAACCGTTGGTAAAGCAGTAGAGGCAGAAGGCAGCCATTTGATTATACAGATTGCACTACTTTTTTTTCATCTAGTGGTTTTTTATTTTAATGGCGTCAGTTTTTTTTTAACAATACCGATCACAGTTTTACTGAAATATCTTTGATCCGCTTGTTGCAAACATATTCTTTCAAATGATATAAAAATAAGTTCTCAAATGCAAATAAAAACATTCAAATTACTAAAAGAAGTTAGGTTGACAGGTTTAAAGAATTGTTGTTATACGAAATGAGGGAAACAAAAAAAAAACAATGAATATTTGCTTAGTTTTCAAAACTTCAACGAGCGGTAGAGCCCCAAAAGTACCCTCCAATTTTTATTTTATTATTTCTCCTGTAATATGCTGTTCAATACGCAACTTTTGAGGAGTCTTTCATTAAGATACTCCGACAAAATTTTTGACGGGACACCCTACTACGGGGCCCTAAAACAGTACTTTTATAGACCAAAACTGTTATAGTTTGCATGTCTAGAGTCACTTCCAAAATATAAATCAAATGCAATAACACAGTGTTTCAGTTTTATACCAATAAATTCGCATAACGGATTTAGAGTTTTGACATTTTTAGACAAGTTTGCTTAATTTTTTTTAGATACTTTCGAAAACTCGCAATAGCTCGAACGATTTTCAGTCGAAATCAAAACATTCACAATGTCATAAATAAAATTTCATTCAAAACAAACATTGTTTTCTTTCCCTCAACACTGATAACCCTACAGTGAACTTCAAGAATATTGTTGCTAATTTAAATAAATAATTATTATCATATCCTGTTCCGCCAGAGGAACACTCGCATGGCAGGTGATTCCCAATCAAGAAGTGTATGACTAAATGAACCTATTAAATAATAATACATAGCAATTTAGTGAGATTATTTTTTTAGAAAAAAATACAAATCGCTAAGCATCGAGAAAAATTATCAAACTACCTCATATAGAAATTTAAAAAATAATAAAATGATTCATTATTATAAATTGAAAATAAAAACAAAAAATAAAACAAGCACAACTGATTTTTATAATTCAACAATTTGGTGTGTTGTAGTGTTGTATAGGTACCATTTGTTGCAATCAAATTAGATTTCTAAGAATCCTGAGTGGTATAGAGGTACATTTATTTTTTCTTTCTTCTTAAATTGACATTCATCTTAAACGGAGACAGTTTCTGAAGCTTTCAAATTAAATACATAAGTAGAAGAATCTTCTTATGTCGAAGTCCTTTCAACAAAAGAATCAATTTGTTCCGATTTTTTTCTAAACAAATTCGATTCTATTCTATCAAAAACAAATCCTGCACTTTTAGCAAGATTTCACACCGATTTGCACACACACATTTTAAAGATTTCACATTACTAGTACGTCAAATTTAATGTCGGGAAATTTTTGGGAAGACAAATTGTTTTTTTTTTGTTGTTGCAACGGATTCTACATAATTTAATAAAATATTCAACAATAATTTTAGTCCTTATGCATAGTTATAAAAATAATTGATTGCAGCTGTCATAAGTAACACACCCACATTCACACAAAAAAATCGATTCTTTCACGAAATCCTTTCAATTGACAGAAACAGCTTTTTCACAAAAATTTAACTTAAAATAAATTTTAGTTCTAGACGGATGGTGCGAATCTGATGTCGGATACAAATTCAGAGCACTAATATCCTATGAAAAAGTATGAACGGTAACTGGCGGGGATAGGTGGAAGATGTCACAAGTTTTGTTAAGGCTCTGCAAAACCGGCGCGAAACATTCGCAACGAATATGCGAATACCGAAGATTGTTCAAAGATTCGCATCGCCCCATCAGTGTGGGTACTCTCATTAATCTCTATGTAAATAAATTTAGACAGGCGAAACTTTCGTTGTCATTTTGAAGTATTCGGGTTGGTTTGGGAGAGCTTTTACCGTTAAACTAATTCTGGATTAACACGACTGACAAATTGGCAATATTCTGGCAGTTAACTGTCAAAAAACTGGCAGAACATTGGAAAAATTCATTCTTTTGGCAGTATACTGACAAAAAATGGCCAATTTGTCAGTCATGTAAATCCAGAATAAGGCTGTGTGTGAATAAGAAACTTAAAAATTTAATATCAGTAAAAATGTAATCAAAATTTGAATCCGATTCACGCACGGTCTAATGCTGGATTTACACGACAGACAAATTGGCAGTTTTTTGTCAGTATACCTAACTGCCAAAAGAATGAATTTATCCATTCTTCTGCCAGTTTTTTTGACAATTAACTGACAGAATACTGCCAATGTGTCAGTCATATAAATCCAGCATAAGAATGTTGATTTTGTCAGCTAATGAGTTTTGATTTTTTATCATTGTGAATTAAGAATATACTGTGGTAAATTAGTTAATGATTCACAATAACCTGTCTAAGTTTATAATTTAAATTTCATGTCCTTAATTTTTTAATCTTTGAAAAATATTTGATAAAATTTTATATTTTATATTATTTTAATTTAATAATTTGTTTTCAATAAGTACAACGCTGATAAGACACGTGCACATTACCTAGAAGTTTGACATTTAAAATTCCGACAACCACATACCTATGTTCTATGTACCTACATATATACCTACCTGCCATGCTTACATTTAGTATTTGTCAAGTTTGTTAAAAGGAATTCATGGGTAGGTAGTTAGGTAGGTACCTTTGTACTTACCTTAAAGAACTGTTAACCTACCCACGTGATACAACGTATGATGCTGGTAAAAGTCCTACGCTATAAGGTGGCATCATCTTCTCAACATTATGTAGGTGCATTCACATATTGCGAAAAACCTCCTTACCATTTCAAGTAGTTTTATCAGGCGGAAAATTTTCAATTTTCCTTATTCGGTTTTTCTTTGTAAGAAGTCCTACGTGAAAACACCCACTTGAACTTTTTCGTCTTCTTAAGATTTGGCAAAGAATACAAAAAAGAAAACAAGAATTTTCATTGCTGTTCCTTGTTTCTCGTCAAGAAATAACCTTCTCACAACTCACATATACCTACTTACTTCTATACAAAATAAACACCGGCCACCACCCCAATACTATACACACCCACAAAATTTCAAGCCAGCCATCGTCAGCCCTTGTGGAATATTTTCTCTTCTCTGCTTTTATTTTCATTATTTTACATTTAAAAATGAGAAAATGCGCCAAAAGTAACATCACAAACTTCAAAACACAAGCAAAACACAACGCGCCATTCGAGAATATTTGTATGCCATGCCATCCAACAACAACATCAACATACAAATTGACCCTTGAACAGTTGGCTTGAAACAGCTCGCTGTTCACGTGAACACTTTGCGATAAGCATGAGGTCAACGCGTGAACAGCAAGCGGCGCCTTGACTTCTGATTGGCCACAACGAACGAGCCCCCAGTTTTTATTTTTATTTCTCTCTATCTCACTTTACTCTGGCGCGCTGATGGTGTAAAAAACAATACAAATACAATAGGAACGAGGTGATGAAAAAGGGTAATTTTTATATGAATCAGACTGGTTTATTTTGATTTTTTTTCTGTTGTTGTATGTAGGTTTCATAGATGAACAAGATGGATGGGAGGGGTAGAAGTAGTCATCGTCAATTCGACAAAATGTGCAACGTAATAAGAAAAATACAAACAAAGAATTACCCTACACATACTCACATTATAATGCACGAAAGCCTCGTCTGGATTCCGATCAACTGGTGAGCGCATGAACAGCAACAGCAACCCAATTCCCATGAAAGTGTGCTAAAGGTTCTTTCTTCTCGACGTTGGATTAGGATTCATGATAGCAGTAGCAGCAACGACAGTCGCAACTTGGTGTAGAGCAAGTGTATGCTATTATGGAATGTTCAATGTTCATGGGGATAAAAGCCATTGAATATGGACATCGTATATTCTTACTGTCGTGAGGGGATTTTCGTATCGCGAGCTAAACAATGAGTTATGATATAAAGGCAAATATAACTCGTTGTTCATCCATACAGGGTGGTATTGTGATGAAAATGATTAAAACACTTTATTATGATTTAATCATCGAGTAGGTACCTAATAGGTAGGTACGTTTTTTACATAACGAGCTCATTCAAAAATAAACTGACAAGGTGTCATTAGTTATAAATGGGCGCCCAACGTGAGGGCTACGTATAAAATAATTCAGTACCTACCTATTATTAATACATAGGTTTTTGTGACAAGATTAAGTATGTAGGAGTAGGTATTACTTTTAAATCGTTAAAAGACACCCAATGAGAGCACTCACCATTTAAAACTGACCAAAGGTTATTTTGACTGATTTTTACTTTTTTTTTTGAATTTCAATAATATTAGCTATAACATATATACCTACCTACCAATCTAACATGGAAAATTAATATACTTATTGGAACACACATTCAAACACATTAATTGGCACCACCATGAGTTTTAAGTGTAAACTTAAATAAAGTCAGTTTGTTTGCATTCTGAAATATTGTAAGTACCTACCTACCTACCTACCTACCTACCTATTTTATTTTAAATTTGACTTTTTTTGGCGCCTAAGCAATATGGAGGTGAATAATTAATTATAAGTAGGTACCTACCTACCTACCCAATCATTCGAACAGTAATACAGTAAATAAAAAAAAATAAATGTTAGTAGGTAAAAAAACTTAATTAAAATTCAACTCTCGCAATGTGTGAAACAGTCAAAAAGAGTTGTTCACAATAATAAATCTATAGTTTAATCTTTTGTTTAAATATATAGGTACAAAGCAAAATCACAATAATGAGCATTTACATATCTGCAATCACAATAGTTAAAACTTCTCTTACCGGCTTAATGTTTTAAAAAAATAACAATCAAAACCCCCACACAATAATAAATATATTATACCTATTTATCGCAACAAGCGTCCTTGGAGTTTAGTGTAGGTACAACTATATTGTAATTCAATAAATAACCTTCATTTCAACAAGAGACACACCCTATGAATAACACTCGGTTTTCTGTTGTCCCCCATTCTTCCTAAAAATATCATAACCTCTTCTTTTTTTCTGGTATAGGTAGGTACAATAAAACGCAACCAAAACACATACAAATATCAAGGGGCATGGCACCTTATAGCTAGCACCAGCACAGCACAGCACCAAAGAAAACACGAACCACACGGGTGACGAGGAATGACGACAACGTCAAACAAAACACACACACTTTTATCTCTTGTATTTGTAGTATATCTGTCTGTATATGTACTTTTAGATTCATTTCATGTTTTATCTTTTTTTTGTTTTCTTCCTGAATGTAGCACTCCCCGATTGACTGACTCAACAAGCTAACAACACGAAATGCGAATCTGCAAACTGTTTCATTCGTTTGTTGAATTCCAAACGGGAAGGTCCGCTATTTTCTACACGTCCTGTGTAGTAGAAGTATATTATCCTATCTAAACAAGTGAAATAAGATTTATTTGCATAGCAAAATAAATTTAAAAAATACAAACAAGTGCTTAAAAAAAAACAGTGATTTTTTGAAAAAAAAAAATATATAAGTGAAAAACTATCTTTACATTCTAATAAATTTAAAAAAAAAAAGGAAATACAAAATGGATATTCCAATTTTACCATCACCTCCTGCAACACCACCGTTATATGAATTTAAAAATGTAAGTTCAATAGGTACCTATATAAAATTAAAAAAGAATTTAAATAAAAATATATTTTCAAAATATTTAAACGGAATTTTCAAGTGAAAGTTAAATTTTATATAAAAAAAGAAAGAATAACTAATAAAAAAAAAACCAAATTATTGATATTTCTCGCGTGGAGTGATTTAAAAAAAACAACTATTCATATATTACAAAATTGTTAAAAATAGAAAAAAAAATTAATTTATTCAAAAACCTACAATAAAACTTAAAAATAAAACTATAAATTAACACCCAATAACGAAGGCAGCACAGAAATCTTTAACCCACATCGTGTGTTTCCCCCTACAAAATACGCAGTGTGGCGCATTCACTATTTCACTTGCTCCGATTGGATTTCTAAAAACAAAACACAACCATTTCGGTTACACTCCCAGTTCACTGAACGATCACGCAGTGCCCGTTCATGTATCAGCTGGTGTTCACGTGAACACGGCATGGCATAGCATGGATTTCGTTGTGGCTGGCTGACGCGATGGCATTCATCCGGCCTGGGGTATTACGTTTGTTTGACGCGTCTCACGTACTCAGCAAGTGATGAGATTGAGAGAAGAAAAAGAAAAAAAAAAACAACACAAGCTTGTTGTATTTGTTATAATGTGGAGGTCGCCCGTGTAGGTATACATAATGGGGAGATTGAAAAGAGGCCCGATGAGTTAGTGCACCCACCCCCTTTTTTGTGTGTCGTGTCGGGTAATGAAATCGATGGGTTTTTTTTTTTTTTTTGACACTACCGAAAAACCCACTTGAGAGTGAAATAACATTTTTTGTTCTATATACACCTACACCCCTACCTACCGTATACTCTCATATTAGGAACATTTAAGGTGTTAGCAACATCATTCTCTTTTATTGACATTCCAGCTACCTATTTCATTTTCAACCTTGGACTAACTTATGCAGCAATGGGAAGAGGGAGAGTTATTCTTGAATGTTTCCAGGACCTTTCTGCAATATATACGTACCTTTACGTATGTACGTAGGTACGGATTGTTGATGACGTAGTTTTCAATCCATGTTTGACATTTAAGTTATCGAATATTATAATTGTGAATAGAAATACCCACACAATTTGTTACATACTATTGTTGGTAGGAAGATATTTCTATTCTATTACGCAGCTACAGGTTGTAGTTTATAGGGAGGTACCTAAACCTAACTGTGCTGAAGTTGGATAAATGTCTTAAAACTTCATGTGGGTGACCTTTGTTTTAGACTAGCAAAAATGTTTGACGTACGTAGAATGTAGTTATACCTACGTACAATGCTCGAACAGTGTTCTTGCTTTTAATCAATTTATTTAAGATTCAACATAATAAAGATGTACATACAAATGTACCTTATATTAAAACGGATGTGTACCTACGAAATTGATCAAATTAAGTAGTTATGTTTGTTCTGGATGTGTTGAAGATAATTCAAAGCAAATAATTCACAATGGTGTTGCTCAATTTAGAATAACCTTTTTTATAAAAATATATAAATAAAACAAACTCTGATGACACTTGAAATTAATTGCATTTTTGTCAATATAAATTCACCCCCTTCTCTTTTGAAACAGACTTTACGTTTCTTTAACAGATAGAGGTACAGAAAAGAGAACAACAAAATAGAAACAGATACAGATACAGAATACTGATCTATGGCACGAGTTTATTATCTAATTCACCTTGTCTATATTTGTGTTTATTCTTGTTATCTGGTCTGTAAAATGACAAAACATTTTGTGTTTTTTTTTTTTTTTTTTTTGTAACATTGAAACTTCATAAATTCCTACCTATGTATGTAGGTACTTGTACATCCATTATTCAAATTTGATTTAGAAAAAAATAATGGCGGTTGCACCGGAAATGTCATCGATAAGATCGGCGCAATTTATGGTAGGTACATTCACAATAGGTTTTCCATTTGATTTCTTTAATAATTTGTGTGGTTTAGTTAGTAAAATTATTAATTATTTTGCTTCAAAGGAGTTATGCAGGCTGCTTAGAAGTTTAAAATGAATTGAATTTTTGAGTTCCAGTCACATGATCTAAGCTTTTAAATGAAGTCAAAGTTGCTAAAAACCGGGATATACCTACCTAAGTACATTTTCATTTGCACGCTTATTTTTAAGACAATCTTAAACGCATTCATAATTCTCTGTTTTACTCTTTGCTGGGATGTAAAAAAACAAAATGAAATTATGTCAAATTTATTATTTTATTCATTCACAATGATATATCAATATAAGTAGGTACCATGGTAATCTACGTCACTGGATGACAAAACTGCATTCAAAAAAAAAAAGCTAAACAAAAACAAAAAATGTGAAGTGAACTACCTACGTCACTCTGTGACAATATGTATGAGAGAGATAGGATAACAACATGCGCAATATTTTGTATTCTATATACCTACATGGCATATTGTATGATATTGCGCATGTTGTTATCCTACCTCTCTCATACATATTGTCATACAATAACTTTAAATTGAAACTCAAATTATTATATCCAAACGTCTTTTTAATTTTTGTTAAACAAAATGAGTAAAACATTTATAACCTTTTTTCATGACTTCAACTTGAAATATATGTATGTACCTATCTAGTTTTGTATACCTATGTATATGTACACAACATGCAATCAATTCTGAGTGCCTTGAAAAGATAACTTAATATCTTCGTGAAATTTCATCAGATTTTATTTTGCATATCTAAATTCATCGATATTTTATTTATTTTTTTTTATTTATTTATTTTATTTCTCCTTGTTTATCGTCGATTTTGAAATAAAGCGCACCCAAATTTCATAAATTTTTATAATAGTTTTTTTTTAAACATTTTTAGCAATAAACAAAAAATAAGACGAAAAAGAATTTCTTTATTTTTGTATTGGTTTTTGATAATCAAAAATAGATTTCGATTTCTATATTATTTAGATCTTAATGTTATCGTTGGAGACAAATTGGCCCCAAACATTTGTAGATAATGTACCTGTGTCTATTTTTGTAACAAATTGATTTGAAAATTCCGTTGTCTATTAAATTAAGGATTACTTATATTTTTATTTTAACTATTTTTGTTTTGTTCTTCAACTGAAGTGAACTTTAACTAATCGGTTTTTTTTTGTTTTATCTATTTTTAGGTTGAAAAGAAAATTGATAATGCCTTCTTGAAGGTTAAGCTCGAGTCTCAAATGCCATCACAAAATCAACGTCCTGGTTTTGTTACTCCACAACCATCTGACAACGAGGATTATGACTCGGATATACCACCATGTAAGAGGCAACGACTTGATGTTGGCTCCCAACACAAGTCATTTGAAGCAAAAGAATTTTGTGGAGTTCCTCCAACTCTGGTGTTAACTCCACCACCAGAAGTTAATTTTGATATGGTTCCCCTGCAGTCGCGTGCCAGTGTCATTATGCATGTCAACCGGTCTGGAGTGTGTTCATCGTTGGATGGTGCGGCTTCAAGCTCAAACAACTCCGAGCCTGAAGAATATGATTCCGTGAATATTGTCCGGAAATTGAAGTTCAAAATGGGTCGCAATTCGTTGAGTAAGGACCCACCAAAAGTTGATAATTTTCAAGTTAAAGAAAATGTGCAATATCCAGTGCAAAGTTCACCAATGCCAGTACAACAGACATATCCAGTACAACACCAACAACCATACAATCTCCATCTTCCACCACCACCAGCGTCGTCTCCAAGACCGCAACAACAACAGCAGCAAGATCAACAGCAAACAAGATCACAATATCAAGTAATTGCACCTAAAAATATCTACATTGCCACAGCTGGTCCCACGGCAGTTCCTCAACATCAAAATCAGCCAACTATCATCCCAACTCATCTGCTGCTTTTCAACCCTACCAATGGTATGTTCCAGAATATCCAACCCGCACCCCAGCCAAAACCGCAGCTGACCACAGTACCTACACCTCCAGCAGTACCGGAAAGGAGACGTGTGTACGAGTGCCAGCATTCTAACTGTGGCAAGAACTACTTCAAATCGAGTCATTTGAAAGCCCATCAGCGCGTCCATACCGGAGAAAGGCCATTTATCTGCAAATGGGAGAACTGTGACAAACGTTTCTCACGTTCCGATGAGCTGTCGCGTCATAAACGTACTCACACGGGTGAAAAGAAATTTGTCTGTGGGGTCTGTCAAAAGAAATTTATGCGCAGTGATCATCTCTCAAAGCATGTCAAGCGTCACGGCAAGGATAAGGCACAGCAAAATGGATCCGTCGTGACAATGGCGACTGCCTCAGCAGGTGTCAATCACAGTCAAATAGTCCATCTGCGCCCTATCATTCCAGCACCAGTCCATGTACAAATTTGCACGAATAGCAACAGCAGCATTAGTAGCAGCAGCAGTAGTAGCAACTGCAGTACAATCAGCAGTGATTTTCAGTCCGAGTTTCATTTGATGAACTAAGCTGATAATGTGTGCGCCTCGCGCCTCGCGCCTCTCCAGGCCGTTGCTCTCTAAAACGCTGCGTATATTAATTTATCTCTTTCATTCCAATCTATTGGGATTTTGTTGATCTATACCTACTTTTGAAAAATTATTGCGCGTTTATTCCTTGAATTGAAATTCGTAACAGAAAAAGAAGATTATTTTTGTAATTAAATTTTTTTTTTTTTTGAATTTCATTTCTTTGTACCTTTATTATCTAAATCGAATTTAGTGTACCTACTGGAATCTAGAATCAAACAAAACAAAATCTTAAGATCTTTGTAAATCTGTGATATTTAAGTTTTTTTTTCATAAAACAAAACAAATTTATTTATTAAAAAAAAAGAAAAACATTAAGCATAAAATATAAACACTGTATATAAAATTATGTATATCGTATGAAAAAATATATGAAAACAAAAATAGACCTTATTATAAATATGAGTTTTCAAACATAAAAAAAAAGAAAAATACAAACAAAACAAATAAAATACCTATATATTTTCAAAATATCTTAAATTTTGTGTTTTTATTTAAGGTGTCATATAGGTTTGTTCGTTGAGCCCTGAAGTCACCCTGGGGTCGCCTGAAAGCGTTTTTTTCACTATGGTGAAAAAATTCTGTGTTTTTTTCACTATGGTGAAAAAATTCTGTGTTTTTTGAGACCTGGGGTCGCCCTGGGCCCGTATTACAAATTACGAAACGAAAGGCAAAAAAAACCATAGTCATGACATAAACCGATTACGATTATGAAAATAATGCCAGATAAAATAAAAAAAAGAGTAGAACCAAACAAACATAATAAATAAGTGACATCTACATAAAGTCACGATCCAAAACTATACAACAAACGTATCGTTTTTAAAAAACGACTATCGCAAATCGCAATCGCAAAGTAACGATAACGACGGATTTTGAACGATAATCGTAATTCGTAATACGGGCCCTGAACTCGCCCTGAAGTAGAACTAGGTTTTTTGTTGTGGCGAGTTGGGGTAAAGAATAAACTGCCAAAGTGACATGAGTTGTTAAGCATTAGGTTTGTTCGGGTACTTTCCGGACTAAAAATGGCAATTTGTCACATTCAATGGAGAGGGGATGAAATTCTCTCGGGGGGAAGTAAAATTGCCAAAAAGTACACGAACGCTTTGAACCAAAAATGTTGCCCATTTTTTAAACGTCAACCAAAAATAAACAAAAAAGAGCCCCATAGCAAAAAAAAAAAGTAAACATAGCGACAAAATTGGAATTACATTTGTAATTTTACTTTCTTTATTGATTTTAATGGCGGAAAAACAACAGAAGTGAAAGTAGTTCAATACGATTCAAGCAATTTAATGCAATATAATTTTGAAAAATCGTAATTTAAGCAAAATTACATTTGAAACCACTCATTTAAATTTCATCAAAACAAAATTTCTTTAAATTAATATTTTAAATTCAATATATTTTTTAAAACAAAAAGCACTGCACAATACACAATAAATACAGGTTTTTAATAGATATTATTTATTCAAGAAATTTTTTGGGGATTTATTTCACTAATTTAAAACAAAATTCACTTCTACCCTTGAAAATTAAACTTAAAGTAAAAGTAAACAACAGCCATTTTGTATTTTTTGTTGTTCTTTAACTGGCTTTTGACAGAAAACAGAACTTACCAGATTCTGCCCGAAGAAATTTCTCGGGTAAAAACTGGCAAGAAGGGGAAAAAGTTTTCTCTCTCGCGAGCACTCTCATCTGCCCAAAATGACACGAAATGGAAGTACGCGAACAGGATTGGACTAATACTACGTTTTCACTGAGCACTAAATCGCGATTTAAGTGGATTTAGCATAAATCCTCTTCAAATCTCCAAGATTTACCATACAAATTGAAATCTCCTCAAAAGAAGATTTAAAATAAATCTCATTGAAATCTTCTCGCAAGAAGGAGATTTTCAAATCAAACAATCCTAATTTTGTAGAACGCACCCTTTTAAACGTCAGTTTTTCCATTGAAATAAAAAAAAATTGTAAAATATTTTTGCGCGTTGGCTGTAGGAATAAAAATGCAAGTATTTACAATGTATTTCATATATGTATTTGATAATATTTTGGTAAACAATACAAATTCCAGATAATGCAACTACCAAAACAAACAAAAAACAACGGACAACCTAGACACTGGAGGATGGGGAGCTTCTCATTGAAGAGTGGGCCGAAAAATTGTGTTTTTTTTTCTGTAATTATGGATTCTCCTATGTTATTTTGAAGAATTAAATGGTGTGATAAGAATAGATTTAGGTTCCTAGACTAATTTTTAATAAATATTTTATTCAAAATTAATTGTTTTATTGCTCAAAAATTGTTTTTTCCGTTCGCTATACGTTTGCCGATTATATTTGTTTTACTCTTGTCAAATTGAGTTGACAATTAAATGGCAATTCAGACTGAAAACGTCAATTTAATCTCCTTTTTTGTGGTGAAAACACTTCAAGATTAATTTTAAATCTCATACCTTAAATCCCGGATTACCTCTTGGTGAAAACGTAGTATAAATCTGGCAAAATCAAGTAGTTTTGGGTGGTTTCGGACTAGTACGCGAACGCACCTATTATGTTTTGTTATGGATTCCGTGCTGCAGGTTATTGTTTATTTTTGAAAAATAAATTGAAAGAATATACAAATTTAATTGAATGCTAATAAATAGAAATAGAAAATTGAAACGTTAGAAGTCTTTTAATTCATTTCTAAAATATATTTAAAACAAATTTAAAGTTTAAATTATCGAAGGACATAACTTTTTTGTCTTGCTTTAAATGTTAACAGCCCTTGAGCGTTTTTTGAGAACCGAAAAACCCAGTTTTTTTTTACCATTCCATTGGTAAATTCAGATTTCAATTTAAAAATTGATTTTAATCGTAGCGATTACTTTTTTCAAATTGATTAATTTCTGTAATTGTATTCGTGTAGTTTCATTTCTGTGTTAATATTTAAAATAAAGATGAGCTTGATGAAGTTACCGATTAATTTTAAACTGGTTCCATTTAATTATGAGCGAATTTTTCTTTCATATTTTGTACACAATTTTCACAACTGAAATAAATTATAATCAATTCAAAAAACGAATTTGCATACTGACAGCTGTAAATTATATTGGTGGTAGTACAGGGAGGGTTAAATCTGCCGAAAAATTGATTTTAAATCAAAAATAAATTAATTTTTTTTTGACCAATGGAACGCAAAAATGGTCGAAATCGGCTGCTTGACAGATCCAAATCAAAAATAAATTGATTTATGGCGAATTCCTTTCAAAAAAGAAATCGATTTTTTTCTAAACAGAATCGAAGTTTTTCTGTCAATTGAAAGGAATTCGTATTTCGTAAAAGAATCGATTTTTTTTTGTGTGATTGTGTTACTTTATAGCTGCAATTGACGCAAAACGTCAAGAAATTATTCACAAAACTATTAAGGTTGTTTGTTTTTGTTGTATATATATTTGCACATATATTTTTAAAGAAAATTATTATTGAAAAGTTTTCATCACTTGCACTGAAAGTTTTTAACACGTCTTTCACTCGCGAAAGCTATTTTTTTTTTGTCAAATTTGTGTTTGATAATGAACAACGCACAATAAATTGTTTTTATAGCTGTATTGACTGAATATATTGTTAAATATTTTGTTAAATTATGTAGAATTCGTTGCAACCAAAAAATAAACAACTCGTCTTCCAAAAATTCCGTGACTTTCAATTTGACATATTAGAAATGTCAAGTCTTCATAGTGTGGGTGCAAATCAGTGTGAAATCTTGCTAAAAACGCAAGATTTGTTTTGACAGAAAAGAATCGATTTTGTTTAGAAAAAATTCGATTCTGTTTAGAAAAAATTCGATTTCTTTGTTGTAAGGAATTCTCCATTATTTTACCATTGGAAAACCCCATAAGTGATCAACGATAAATTGTATTTATATCAAAGACGGTGTTCACATTGGACTCACTCCGCGCGACTCATATTGACATTTCATTGTTTTACCTCACTCCAACTCATGGTGAGAAAGAGAGAGTCTAGTGAGGCAGGATTTTTTCAAAAAAATTAAAAATCCTGCCTCACTTTCTCATATAGTTGTGTAGAGTGAGATAAAAGAGAAAGATGTCAAAATGAGTCGCGCGGAGTGAGTCCAATGTGAACACCGTCAAATGTAGAAACTGCTGCCAAAAGTAAGATCTAGCCTCAAAATAAACGTCATCTGTATGTGGATCAAAATTTAATCTCGGATGATATTTAATCAAAATAGCCGTGTTTTATTATCTACGGATCTGGATCAAGATCATCGCATGAAAATAAAACGAATCGGATCTTATGTGGTTTTCCAGTCAACCATTTCAGATTTGGGGGTCAGATTCCAGATCAATCGTGGTAACTAGAACGAATCGCGATTGATCCTTTTTTTGTAAAGGTGTAGGTGATTTGTCTGTGTTTACTGATGTAAGTAGTGATAGTAGGCGTGTTTTTTTGCAAGTCCATATGAATTTGTCGAAAAAAACGACATCGGGACTTAGGAACTTCTTACTTACAGTACGTAAGTCCCGATAATTATGTGGACTTAGCTAAGTCCATATAGATTTAAGTTGTTGTTGTATTTACGTGTAAAACTATAAGTCCCGATGTCGTTTTTTTCGACAAATCCATATGGACTTGCAAAAAAAACACGGCTAGTATAGTGATAGTTTTTTCTTTAATACAAAAATATTATTTATTTGGCTTTATTTTCTTGATGAAACTGGTGAAAAAATTCTTACAAAACGTTTTTTTTTTTCAAATTATAAAAGAACATTTTTGTGTTTAAATTGTAATTAATTTCAACTACGCGAATACTTTCACCTGTCTTAATTTATTGAAATGGAGATTAATGAGAGAACCCACACTGGCGCTATGCAAATCTTTGAACATTCTTCAGTCGTCGCATATTCGCACGAAGGTTTAGCGCCGGTCTGGGAGCCTTTATTGATTTGTTTCATAAGAAAAAACTCAAAAGTGGGACTGACTTTTAATCTTGAAATTATTAATATCCTGAGGCCATTTTGAAATTATGACAAAATATAAGAAAGAAAAGATTTACGCATTCTTTTCTTGACTTCATTTAAATGAATGTGATATTGTACATTATTTTGTTCAATCAAATTGAAATCAAAAAATATAATACAAATTAGGGAATTTTTTGTTCCCTAGCAGGAATTTTATTTTGTTGGTATACTATCACTGCTTTATAACGTGATTCGGCCATCGGTCGGATCCATATATCCACAGGAATCCCGTCCATCCAAAATTCAAATCAAAGGAGAAGCTATCGGTCGATGGTGAGGAAGAAGACAATGAACATGAAACAAGGTCACTACATAAGGATTACTATGGAATTTTAATAAAAATAATTCTATTTTCACAAAAAACAATGGACTAACCCACATGTTTCCACAATGCCTTTCATTCCATATGAAAATATTTATTTTATTAAACAAATGCCTTATCAAAAGTAAACAATGCTAGCGAAAGGCCAAAACGAATTTAAACTGACGAGGAGAGGACGACGTTTAGAAATGTCAATTTGGTTCGTGTGCAAGTGTGTGTGAAAGTATGTGTAAATCTGCCAATAAATCGAGATTTGAAAGATCAATCGAGAAAAAAAAACAGACCACGAAAAAAATCAATTTTTTTGGTTGTTAGGAACGTAAAATCTGAAAAAGATCAAGTTGACCCCCATAAAAACCAATTTTTTTGGTTGTTTGGAAAACCACATTAAGTGACAATTGTGTTGTATACCTGTCTCTATTTTCCTTACGTTGGTTTATTTTCATGTATTTTTGTCTTTTTTCCTTACACAACATTTCACACTTCCGTACCATCAAAAGCCATCTACCCGCAAGAGTGAGAATTAATTTTCGGATCTTTAAAAAAGATCCAGATAGAGAGCAGGATCCCAAGTTGTTGTTGTATTACGTATTAAAAAATGATCCTGATCCAGATCCGTAGATAATAAAACACACCTAATATTAATCAAATTCCCACTTGGCTTAAAACTGTTTCACACTACCTATTTCACCGAGAGCCTGATTTCAATAATAAACATAAACAATACAAAATAAATTAAAGATTTATTGAATTAACATTTCATAGATCATACTAAAACTATTAACATTTAAATTGTCAAAATAACAAGCCTTTCTTATTGACATCTCCCAAGAGTTTAGTATGTGCGTAACAGAATAGCATTTTGGCAATTTGAAAATGAAGTCAGTTAAAATATTTCGTACAGATATAAAAAATGGTGTTAATGAATAATCCAATTGCATTTCTACACATGTGGGCGAACATAAAGGATATTTTTCTGAAACACAAAATAAAAAAAAAATACTTAAGAAGAAGATTTTAATCAAAATGGGACATTTAGGCAGTAAAACAACGTAAAAAACTCGAATAAGATAAGTCTATGATCTGCTTTTTGAAACCCTGGCCTTGCGGCAGGGTCGCATAGGCAGAACTTTTTTAAAAAAAAACTGTTATAAAATTGGCTCAAGCCTCAAGGTATATTTATTTGTAAATAACATATAATTACCTGGAATATCAATGTAAATTGGAGGCACATCAGGCAAAAGATCCTCTTCCAAATGGCACATTAATCGAATCGATTTATTATTGATTCTCGTCGGATCTAAGGATACCTTAAATTTTTTATTCAAACCAGCAATTTCACCCTGCAGTGCATGTGGAATCTCTTGTAATCTTTCCACATCACGCAATCGGCCAACCTGATACTTTATTGGAACTTTTATATCAATGCCGAAGAAATAGTCCAACTTTGGGTGGTAAGTTCTTCGCAATGTGTGATTGGCCAAAGGGTTGTGTACGATTTTCTCCAGCTTTAAAAATCCCATCTCAAAGAACTTTGTCACTGCCTGGAAGTATTCCGTACTTTAGTAAATAATACATAATTTTTGTTTAATTAGGTAATAATCTTTAGAAACTGTCTAAAGGCACGTAGTTTCGCGTACGCGAAATTTGTTCTCTTACCTATATATACAGTGAAGGTTCCTTAAATCCAAAAAAACTGCATATAACCAACCTTGCACCTACCCCAAATCCTATAGTGAAGCCAAGCAGGGGGGTTGCAGAGGGGCAGCATGCCCCCCCAAACATACCTCACTGTTTAGGTATGAGAACCTGGTATGAGAACTTATTTCGCGTACGCGAAACTACGTGCCTTTAGACAGACTCTAATCTTTATCATACTTTGGGATAAAAGTTAGCCGCAAACTCTAGAACGTTGTCGTATCTGCTTAGTGATTCCATTGTTTCATTTCTGTTTTGATCATTTGCAAGCTTTAATATTTTGTCCAATATTTCTGAATCTGTGTTTAGGAAGAATAGGCATAGCACATAATTGTGCCAATTTTAATTAGAAAATGTTGATTTTAATGAGGCATCATTTTACTTTGGGGGGAAACGGTCTTCAAACGCTCAATATGTTCAGTATATTTTTGCATTTGCTGATATTTTTCCATCAGACGTCTATCTAAAGCCGAGTTAAAACGGAGCCTTTCATGTGCAATTAGTTTCACGTTAGTAGCTTCTTTGAGAATGAGAATACCTTATGTGGAAAGTGGAATATATATATTGAAAGGATATGAGTTTGATACTTCTTAAAATTGATACATATTATGTATAAAAAACATATCATGTCTTCAGAAGCTTGAAGAATCTTTTTGCTTACCATACATTGCAGTGTGGAAATCGGCGTGGACATTTGGTGTATGATTGGTCACATCGAACATCTCTTCAACTCTTTCTAGTGGTATTGCTGCCATGGTTTTTTTGTAACGTTTTATGAAGAGGTTTAGAAAAAATAAGTTCTGGAAATTATAATTGGGTATTAACTTTGCGACACGTTTCTTTTAATGTTCAGGTAAAATCAGAAGCTTTTTTTCCTTAACAAGTTTTAACAGTTATCAACTCTGTCAATTGTTATGGAACAGAATACAAATTACTGCGTATAAGAAGAAACAATAAATTTTGACGTAGACGAGACGCCAACAGGGGCGCATTTGTTATCGGTTAAGGACTTTGACTATTCAGAAGCCACTACTGAGAAGGAGAACATATCAACTAATAATTGATATTTATTAATAAACCAATTTTATTAAATGGAATTGTGCGTGTCAACAGTCAATAGATTGTTGAACCATTGTGAATATGTATCAATAATCTATTTTGAATGAAAAAAATTCGATATTGTGAACAAAAAATTTAATCCACTTTCTTGTTATCTGCCAATTTTTTTTTCAATCGTAAATTTGAAGTCGATGAGTTGGTGCTTTCTAAAAAAAATAACAAAAGAATGTGAGTTTCCAATTGTATGAGTGATCAAATTGTTAATTCCTGATTTCCAAAGGTCTCAAAAAGTAATTAGCAACAGAGAACTGTTCATATTACAGAACCGTTCATGCTTTCGAGATTCTACTGTACTTTTTATCTGCATTAAATACACAGATTAGCAACATGAAGATGAGAATGTTTCGTACGTTTCATCCTCCAAAACCCATTTGTTAACATTGTTGTATTTGTAATTTCTTCCCGCGTCGATGAATAGATGTGAATTGCAACAATTTAACCAGGTGTGTGAAGATCCCTACTGTCTATGTGTGAGGTTTTTATGCACACATTCTCATTTTTTATCTGATAACTGCCAGTTCAAGCCTGTAGGCAAATTAAAATGACTGCCGGGGATTCTCATCTTCATGTGGCTAATCTGTGATTAAATATATGATCAAAATGCGGTTGAATTGAAAGCGAAAATCAAAACAATGGTTCTTGTGACATTAAAAACCATTTTTCGGAATTATTTTAATTTTTTGTATTTGTTTTATAAAAATCTGTAGAGCCGTTTTTGAGAAAAATAAATCTTTCATAAAGGCAAAGATATTTTTCATTACCTTTGTGACCAAAAAATCCAACTGAAAAATAAGATTTAAATCTTGTCCACCTAACCAAACCTACTCCAAATTTTCCAATAACATATCTTTGAGCCTCTCATCTCAGAGACCCGAGACCAGAGGCGAAAATGAAAACTCGGAATATATTACCGTCAATATCTGTACTGTGTTGTAAAATATGCCTTGTATTGTAACACAAAACAAATTTTAATGCATTTTGTTTCCCTTTGAATAAAACTTAGCTGTAAATTAATTTTCCAAGCTTTTAGGACGTGTTTTATTTCAATCGAGTTGAATTCTAGTGCTATCGATCAAATTTTGTCGGTTTTGATTGTTAATTAATATGGAAAAACTCTTCGGTACGTTTATGCGCTTCTTGTTCGATTCTGAAATCAAATCCGGAAGCATTTTCTCTCAACAAAAACTGGCATTCTGTAGGGTTCATATTTTGAATGTCCAATCCATAACCCCAGTTGAACTATATCTGTCAAAAATGGTGTTATTTATCATTTTTTTTTTTACTGAAATTTATTTATTTAAACTCTTTTTCCCACGCACATTAATTGTATATTCATTTATATACCTACATAATTTATAATATTTAATTATTTGTTTAAATATATTTTATTTCAAAAATAAAGTGATTAAATTGTATTGCTTAACTTGCTGTATTTATCTACATGCCAAATAAAGAAGTGAAATCATTAATAGCAACAGCATTTGGTGAGCATGCCTGCCGCACTGACATCTCCCAAGTATCCAATAGATGAGACAGAGAATAACACTTTGGTAACTTGGCAATCCTTGCCATCAGAGCATTTTGAACGGCTAATAGAAATGGAGTAGCTGAGTACTCCTGTTCAGTTAGAGAGCAATTTGGTGATGTGAATGGATATTCCTCTATAAAGAATCAACAAAAAAAAAAAACAACACAAAATTAGTGACTTCTCGAAGAAGTTATAGAAATGTTAGAAAAAACTAACCTGGAATATTAACACTAACTGGTGGAACACATGGCAGACGTTTATCATCCAAACAACAAATCAATTTGATCGTTTTGTTATTGTTCTGGGAAGATGTGTCTAGGGAAACTTTAAACTTCTGATCCAAGCGTGCGATTTCACCTTGCAGTACATGCGGAATATCTTGTGGTGTCTCCTCGTGCTGAAAACGGGCTTGCTTAGCTGGCGTCGGAGCACTTATATCGGTGCCAAAGAGTAGCTCTAAGCTACGCTTAAATGTTCTTTGCATTGTATGATTGACAATAGGACTTTGAAGAGTCGTATTTATAACATCGACAAGTGGGTTGGAAGATTTCTAAATAAAACAAAATAATGTTTAAGTAAATTGTTAATTCTACATTTTTTTTTTTTGTGAACCTACACCAAATTGTGTTCCACAACACGAAACGATATCCATTCTTTCCAAAGCGATTTCACACTTCTCGAGAGTTTCAAGAGGAACTCTTTGAGATGGATTACATAGAATTTCTAATAGTTTACTCATTTTTGATATCTTTTCAACATCTAAAACAATCGAGAAGAAAATTAAACATTCGAATTACATTCAAGTCAAGATAGAACAATTTTACTTGCCATCGTTTCCTATCTTCGCTACCATTCTCTTTAATGGTTCAATGTATTTAGTCAATTGTTTGTATTTTTCTCGATAGAGAATGTCTTCTTGGGAATTATATGGGCTCGTTGCAGACACTTGTCCGGGAGTGTTTAAAGGAGCATTTGGATTTGGTGATTGACGAATGGCTATAAATAAAAAGAATTAATGACGAAGATGAAGAAAATTAGAAAGAATTCATTGAATTAAAAAGAATTAATTTTTTAAAAATCTGAGGCTTGTGATTTTGGAGTTACGGATGGACAGGACAAGAGTACCTATGCATATTTATTGAATTGCAAAGTTTGTCACCAACACGGCAGTTCCATTATTTTAGCTGTAACTAGACATCTAGTGTTGTTTAACATTGCGTCTTTGAGGTAACAACAGGTTTTTAAGAGCAAGTCTTCAACAGAAAGCAAATAGAAACACTGTCAGAAATGACTGTCTAAAACGGATGAGCCTCAGAAGTCTTATATTAGCCCATCAGAAGGTAAATGTACAGCCGATAAATAAATTCGTAAATCGACTGTCTTACCAACAGTCTGCATGATAAATACCTTCCGTGAGCTACTCTGAAATATCTGTGTAAAAAAAAACTTATGTTGGCGGCTGAACTCTGTATAGGCAAATTGCCACATTTTTTAAAGAAGACTCCCGCGATCCAAACAAAACCGCCAAGTAACTGGCTACTGCTTTTGGGACCACGACCGACGCCAAAGAAGTATTTGGCGCAAAATATATTTTGGAAAGGTTCGTATGGATTTTCAATGAACCTCCGGTCACTCGAGGCCCATTCACGATAGAACTTGTCAATTTTTAATTGAAGATCTTTACGAACCTTGTACTTACGACCGTACTTACGGCCGACGTACTCATCGTATATGGCCTCTTTAAACAAGAAAAGCAACAAATACATTAAGGCAATCTCAAAATCTTGCCAACATTTTTAACTTACATCTTGGATTGTTACTCATTAGAGTGGACATTTGTGGACTTGAAGAGGGCACCAAAGCAGGGCTTGGAATCATCTGGGGGTTTGGTAATATAGATTGTTGTTGCTGCTGTTGTTGTTGCTGCTGCTGCTGTTGTTGTTGTTGTTGTTGTTGCTGCTGCTGCTGCTGCTGCTGCTGTTGTTGTTGTTGTTGTTGTTGCTGCTGTTGTTGTTGTTGTTGTTGCTGCTGCTGCTGTTGTTGCTGCTGTTGAGCCTGTTGCTGCTGAGCTTGTTGCTGTGCGGCCGCCTGCTGCTGCTGCAACTGCTGCTGTTGCAGTTGCTGTTGTGTTTGTGGAATTTGCTGACCCATACCAGCGGGTGAAGCAACCGTAGGACTTGGACTCTGACGTAAAAATTGTGTCTGTCCGACATTTCGGTTTCCAGGGAACATTGCACCACCCTGATTGATAGGCATATTTTGCTTCTGTTGCATGTTTGGCATATTGATGATTTGATTGATATTTCCTTAAAACAAACAAAATACAATATAACTAGTATAATTTGCTGGGAGATGAATATGTTTTGACAACTTACCTCCCTGTCCAGGATTTTGAGGCATTCCACCTTGTGGCCCAGCATTGACACTATTCGGATGCATTTGACCTTGTTGGGGCATATTTGGCATATTTTGTCCGGCGTTCATTTGATTGTGCATTGCCTGATTGACAGCTTGTGGTCCAACATTCATCGGTGCATTATTATTCATGCGTGTCATCATCTGATTCAATTGCGGATGGTTGAGACCAATCTGAAATTTTAAATGAAATCCCGTTAAAAAAATATTTTCCTGAACATACATATATACATAATGTACATACTAAATCCGCTCAATACTCACATTTATTTGATTTTGATTCATCGAATTCATTGGCATTTGGGGAACATTCATTGAGCCCATCGGCTGACCTTGCATATTTGCATTGATTTGCATCTGATTGCCACCCATTTGGCTCATTTGTCCAGGCATTCCCATTTGATTCATTTGCTGAGGCTGATTGCCCATCATATTTAAATTGGCATTGCCCATGCTGTTACTCATTTGAGGAACCATGTTGCCCGGCCCAGCATTACCTTGGGGGCCATTTGGACCCATCGGAACTGTTATTTGACCACGGATGCCCTGCATATTTTGCATTTGTTGACCAGGCCGTTGCTAGGTTCAAAGATGAAAATTAAAATACATATGTATATGCGCACGTAATTTTGTTAAATTAAACTATTTCTACACAGTGAAGTGGAAAAATTGTAAAAGTTTTTATTTATGAAAAATCAATTTTGAATTTTTGTTTCGCCGATTGCGTTAATATCGTTGCTTTTGGAAAGATGGTAACGTAAGACCGATTTCTGTTTGGGGTTCTGTTTCAAGGTACAATGTTATCAGAAGGGACTCAATTCAAGAGAGAATGCTAAAGAATTGAATTTAACAACGAATCCATGTGGACGGACACACAGTGAAGCAGAACTAGTTCCTTCAAGTTTTATTTTTTATTTGATTACTATAAGGCAAGTTTTGATAATGTTTGCCTCTGAGGCCCTTTTTTGTATGTACATAACACGATTCGAAAGATATTTGCAGTTCTTATGAAATGGCTGCCTATCAGTAAATGCTTTGCGCGATACCACTACTTTTCGCTGTAAATAAATATGAAACAAAAAAAAAAATTCTATTTTTGTTTTTATTTATCGTCCGATGACGTTAGATTTTAAATATTTTTTTTTGTAAAATTGGATGGAGGTACATAATTTCAAAGATATCTCCATTTGCCGGCATTCTAGCTGCTTTTGATAAAATTATTTTTTCTAGCAACTTTTTCTTCAGTTCAATGAACTCCAAGTCAGCTTCGTGTATTAGTTTGTAGTATGTAGACTTGAGAACGACAAGTACATAGGTGGTCATGGCTCAACAAAGGACGCTTTGGCCTTGATTGTCGTTCGTTCTGGCTTAAAAAACTATCGCATGGGATATTGCAGCACTTATGTCAAACGCAACCTAATAAACAATAATAAATCCATTCTCTAAAAACAGTATTGGCGGGTATGCGAGGGATTAAAAGGGTAACTTCGGTCCAGAGACCAGAGCACGTATCGAGAAAGAATAAAGCCTAAAAAAGATCGAATAAGTGATTGTCCTTGCTCCTTCTATCTTTCTCTATACAAAAATTTACAAACAATTACGATTCCAACCCAGCTTACATTGGTTAAAGAGTACCGTTACTTGGGAGTAACACTTACGCTGGGTGGCCAAATTCACCTTCTTAATTAATTTGGATGGTTTGACAGCAAAGTGTATTATTCTGATTGGTTTCAAACGATTTATCTCCTACACGCGCCAAAACGTACAGGTCCTAATGCAATCATCGGCCACAATCTTGCCAGCCATGAAAATGATATAAAGATTTTTTCATCTCCCCGCAAATTGCACTCATATAGCCTTCTTTCGACCTTTAAAAATAATTTGGCGCAAAAT
This sequence comes from Leucozona laternaria, assembly GCA_932273885.2. Taxonomy (NCBI): domain Eukaryota; kingdom Metazoa; phylum Arthropoda; class Insecta; order Diptera; family Syrphidae; genus Leucozona; species Leucozona laternaria. The sequence goes on along the minus strand of OW026368.1, from coordinate 85,088,411 downwards.
CTTAGCGGCATACAAACTAGCAAGCCCGAGAAATAAAACAGTCTCGATAGATATGTTTGCAAGGCTTCTTAAAAAGGTAAGGCAATGGAAAATTTAAAATCTAGCTTTCGGGCAACTAGAATCTGTCCTTGCGATAGGCAACACATTTTAGAGAAAATTGACAAAATAGCTTCAAGTTAGCACGAACATGATTCAACTTCCACCACCTTAAATGTTCTCATGTCCTTATCACTATACGATTCAGACGGTATGGACTTCACTGCTTGGCAAAATCAACGATTGGTGAGTGATGAAGAAATGATCGACAAATTTCCAGTAATAAAAAAAACTGTATTTTACGTTGCATTTAAACGGAAGCATTTTAAATGAATATAACTATTCTTGCGGAGAGGAGCTGTATTCACCTTTATTTATCCAGAACAGAAGAACATGGCGACAGTGAAAAATGTGATTTGGAAAAGAAACTTCCTGTTCCATCTGTTGGCCGCCGAGAGTCTATTTTTTCCTATATCCTACCTTAATTTATTTGTATTTTTCTCTAAATAAAAATAAAATGAGACAATTCAGAGCAAACCAATAAACAAAATATAAAATATAAAAGAAATCATAGTTTTCATTTGGCAGATGTGAGATAGCCCGCTGCTGTGTTTGGTTTACTATTTTTATAAAATTCTCTGACTTTTCGAATTTCTAAATTTTCTGATTAAGATATAATGTTATAATTAAGATAATTTTTGCTCTTACCTGATTCAGAGATTGCAGAAGATTAGATGCTGCTGCACCGACAACAGGTCCGGGTGCCATTTGATTTGGTTGACCACCACCCATCGGCATCATTTGGGCGTTACGATTGCCCTGCGTTGCAAGGTTCTGCAGTGCATTGAGTGGATCTTGCATTACGTTAGAATTACCCATATCAGCATTGGAAGGCTGCTGTGGCTTTCCTGCTGTACTACCTTCAACAATTTAATATAAATTAACACTTTTTTATCAATTAGCAAAAACAAAACAAGAATTGAATAACAAAAAATATCATTTACTTCGGTTGACCATTTCTTTGAAATGCATAAATAATTTTGCAACCAAGCCAAGGTACTCATCTTTGTTGCGAGCCTTCTTGTAGATATGATTTTCCATGACTGTTGCATTTTTCGTGGGATCGGATCCAGTAGTCTGGAGCATTTCATTTCTGTAAGGAAAGTAATTTATTTTATTTTTTTCTTAAAAGCCTTCGAAAGGGTTAGTTCGTACATTTTTAAAACAACACTTTGTCGAAATTTAGGACTTTGCCAATCTTCTGTAGACATTTTTCTTTATTTTAATTTAAACTGAATGAATAAGTTAAAAGGTTTTTGTTACTTGCTGCAAATGCAAAAAGAAAAAAACTCAATAACTTTATTACGTACAAATACAAATACCAAATGAAAAACAAATAGGAAATTTTATTTTATCATAAAATTTTTAACACAAAACAAAATGTCAAAAAATTGCGGGTCCTGCCAAGAACTTAAATTAATTTTCAGTGCTGCCAATTTTCATTATTTAATAGAAATTGCGAAATAAAAGTGTGTATATAGGCTGCTTTTAAACGATGCAATTTCTTCTTGTGATTTTTAAGCACAATGGCGAGGGACATCGTGGTAGACGGGTTGACGAAATTGCTGAGGTTGAGCAAATTGCAGAGTTATCGCTCATTTATTTGTGCTTTTCCTTATTGTTCAAATGGATTTTATTTTCATTCGTCGTTTACTCAGATAACTTCGCTTAATCAAGTGGAGTAAAGAGTACAGTTAAATGAATCTTCTTCACTTCCACAGAGTTAAGTTATCATTAAAAATCATTAAAAAAAAAGTTATTTGCAATTAAAAGGAAACCAAAGAAGAAACGAGGATGAAAAATTGCTGTGGTGTTAAAGCAGTCTTAGTGCCTGATTACATAGGTCTTTTTACTGAAGGTCAATTTACCCTTCCCTATCTCACACCCTCCATATCATCTCACTCACATGTTTCATGCTGAATCCGAAATTATTAAATGAAACTGAAGCATCGGTGGAATCTACCGTCTCTTTTTTACATTAAAGGCTCTCCCAAACCAACGCGAATACTTTCGATCGACGATGAAACTTTCGCCTGTCTTAATTTATTTACATGGAGATCAATAGGGGGGTTTACATGGACCAGCTTGCTCGACAACATGGCTCGATGTCAAAAATAACTGTACCCAACTTTGCGTTTACATGGATACTGATGTTGTCGAGCATCATTATTTTTTGATTTTCAAAACACAGGGACGCTGGATGGCGAAACAAATTTTAGCAGCGTTATTTATGAATAACAATATTTTTATTAATTTTTCTGATTTAAAATCTATACAGAAAACGAATTTGAATCAGAAAAAATAATAAATGCTTTTTTTAAGAAAAAATATTTGCCACAAAGAGAATTTCGTTTCCGAAAAAAAATATTTACCACAAAGAGAATTTTGTTTTCGAAAAAATTATGTCAAGTGATTTCTCATAGATTTGTATCCTTTTTATTTTTTTAAATTGTTAGTTAACGCATTAAATTATAAAAAGAAAATTTTTCCTGATGCGTTTTCCTGGCCGAGAAAATTTACCGAAAAAAAAAAAAACGAAGTTGTCGAGCATCTGTTCACACAAGTTGGTTGGTTGGACGAGCCCGCAGAGAGGTTTACAAAAAATTTAGAAATTCATCCAACATGTTGGTCTAGCAGTTGTTTTCGTGCTTAAATGATCGAGCATTGATAGTTGTCGAGCCATGTTGTCGAGCATGCTGGTTCATGTAAACCCCCCTAATGAGAGCACCCACACTGGCGCGATGCGAATCTTCGAATATTTTCAGTAGTCGCTGGTTTGGGAGAGCCTTAATTTTGTAGAAAAATCGGCAACAAATCTCCACCGATTTTTTAATTGGTGAAGGGAGTATTAGCTTGACCAACACCAGTGTGCTCCGTGATTTTGGCAGCACTTCCTAACGGTTTATGATTTTGTTTTCATTTTTTTCATGTTGCAGTTGCGTTAAAAATACATTCGATGTTTCTTTTTTGTTTTGGAATTTGTGTAAATTTAAATTTAAATTATTACTTATTTAACGATCTAAATCAAAATATCTGATCTAAAATATCTGATTTATTTGGTGAGTGACATTAGGTTTATAGGTATATAAAGCGGGATATACATTTGACCCTTGTAACCAAAGATACTCAATTGATACCTACGGCGAAGGCTAGGTGCTTGATATTGCCCCCAAAAGATTGGAGAGATTTTGAATTTTCTTAAAAGGCTGGCTAGCAATAGCGACATGTCTGCAATTTAAAAAAAAATCCTCGATACTAATAAATACTGCTAGTCGGAGTTCGGTTCTTACTTGAATTGCAAACAAGATAAATTTATTACTCTGCTGGAAAAAATGTATAGGTAGCAGCTTCATGAACCTCTACTAGTTTTCCACTTCGTTCTTCCACTCAAACCAAGATGGAAGAGTTAAGTCCCTCTCATGCTTCACATATCACTTCTAAGGCCTTAAGCGGGATATACATTGTTCAAATGCTTGTCATGCATGTGAGAGTGTATTAATAATTTTTTTTGACGTTGCATATACACACTTCATGCATGAGTCTTCAATCATTTATTTTTAATTAAAATTCTATGCGAAAATGTGCCTATGCTTGATCAAGCAATCATTCTCAAATATACATTATTTCAATTCTGGCTATCTGATTGAACAAAAATCAAAACTTTTTGATTTTGCTTCAAGCATACACACAATGTATACGTGTTTCATTTTTACTAATACACTCTATGCATGACAAGCATTTGAACAATGTATATCCCGCTTTAGAACGTGTTTTTCATTCATCTCGTGTGCCCAAAAGTCTAAAAAAATTTAAAATTTCATTAAATTCATTACATTTCATATCATAGGTCCGATAATCTGTATTAAGTCATTCTTCTCATTCTCAAAGTCCCCCAAAATCTTAATTTTGATGGTAATTTTTTTTTTTTTTTTGTAGGGAAGCAAATGGGCTACAAAAATGTATAAAACTTTTTGCAAGTGTAACTGTATATTTATTTATTTATACAAAAAGAATTAGCAATCAAATTTGAAAAAAAATATTATTTTATTCCCCTAAGACCAACATGTGAATGCATAAAAAGACCAATACAGGACCGTGTCGCACATATACATACATACATTAAATAGGTACATGGATCTTACAATTTCATTGAAAAAATCTGCATAACTAATTAGAAGTTTTTTTTTCATAAATGATGCTCGAAAGTTTCCCTCGAAATTTATTGGTATCGTTTCATTGGATTGGTGTTAAAATATGTGTAAATTCATAAACGCATCACTGCAATAATGATGCTCGATCCTTAAAGTCAAACGTTCACAAACGCAAACATTTAGCACCACTTCAGACGCCAACTGTTCATTTTTGCAAAGATTCATAAACTGATGCGCAAACTTTAAGCAAAGAAGCATAGAGAAATATCTTGATGAGTTTTTGATGAGATCCTTACGAAATCCCGCAGAAGGTACGCTGAAAATACAATTGGAAGAATTTTGATGGTGATTTCGAATAAAATAATACAATTGGAAGAATTTTTCTGGACTCCTGGACCTGGACAAAGGTGGTTCTGGACCTGCACAATGATGGAATTTTTTTTTTTTGAAAAAATATTTAAAAAAAAAATGAACTTTTTTTGAAAAAATTTAAAAAAAACTTTTTTCCTAAGCTTTTTTTTGACAAAAAAAAAAATGAGATATAAAAAAAAAATTAAAAAAATTTGAAAAATTAAAAAAAAATATCCATTTTCCGAAACTTTTTTTTTGACAAAAAAAATGAGATTTTTGAAAAAAAAAGTAGACAAAATTGAATAAAAAGTTTATTTTTAGTTGAAAACTGTTCTGATTATTGATTGGAGCCTCCCAGGCGACTGAACAAACCCTAGGTGGAGCAACTGAATGACCACCCTAAGAAGGTAGTTAAAAGCCATAGAACCCGCACAGCGGGCTACCCAAAGTACTGTTGCGCTAATAAACTGTTGACATAGACACCTGCCTGGTGACTGAACGGAGTTATACGTGAGCGGTTTAGAAAACCGAAAAAGGGAGTAAAAAATTTTTTTTTTTATTTGTAAGACAAACTTTATGAAAAATGTTTTATTTCCAAAAAAAAAAATGTTTCCTTTGTCCAAGTTCCAGACCCACTTCCAGAACTTTTTTTTTTTGAATTTGTTAAAAGTTATTTCCAAAATAAAAAAAATTTGTCCTTTGTCGAAGTTCCAGACCCGCTTTTGTTCTGGTTCCAAATCCACCTCCAGAACCTTGATTCAAAAAAAAGTTTCCTTTGTCCAAGTTCCAGACCCACCTCCAGAACTTTTTTTTTAATGTTTTTAAAAGTTGTTTCCAAAAACAAAAACATTTGTGCTTTGTCAACGTTCCAGAGCCACCTCCGGAACTTTTGTCCCGGTTCCAGATCCACCTCCAGAAGCTTTGTCCCAGATCCAGAACCTCCGTCCCAGTTCCAGACCCAAGGCCAGAACTTATTTCCCAGGTCTAGGACCAGAGCCTATGTCCCAGTTTTAAAGTTTTTAATAATATTACTACCATACGATAATTAAACTCCATTAAATGTTTTTTAACGTAAAACAGATAAGCGATCAGCATCGCATCGGCAACAGCTGTGAAAGCATCAGCATCGCAAAAAAGCAGTGATAGCGGATCGCTACACAAACATTTGACGTTTGTGAATTTACTCATATATTTGTTATGATAACTATATAATTAGATTTTATATCAGGATATCACTTGCTTATAAAATATTTTATATATACTCTGACGAAAAATATTTGTTCATATTTTCTTGAGTTTTCAAAAGTTCAACACGTTTAATCTTTAATACCAATTTATTCCGGAGGAGATTCCAGATATCAGATCAAATTTTGGGGTAATCAACTTCAATAAGGACATTGAATAGTTTATTTGTCACTTCTTCCCAAAAAAGAGTCAGTGTCGATGTAAAAGAAGAAAAGACATTTTTCTCAGGTGGGATAGGCTGGGATTTGATCTCAGACCTCCCGACATGTCCTACGCACTTACCAATATGCCAATGAGCAATACGACTGACAAAGTTGCTTTTGCTAATAAGTCTCTGGTGACCAACCTCGAGACACCTATATTTTCTTTTTTTTTAAATACGAAGCACGTAATGTAGCACCATAATAAAATATTCTATTTTTGGCCTACAATGTGTAGTGCGCCTTGCCCTTGTCTGATGTAGAAAAAAAAACAACTATTTATGCCTTAACCTGAACCAACGATGTGCTGGAAGACCCTAGAAATAAAAACATCATCCATGTTAACCATATTCGTCGTACTAAACATCAAATTATTTAAATTTTGCTGCGCAACATATGTTTATAAACCCAGCATAACCAACGTCGCATCATTCAATGTTGGGTTATTGATATGGAACTTATTCGCAACACTTGTAGTGGGCGTCATGATTCTTGATATTTTTTTTTTGGAGCCTCTGTTCGACCACCTAAATAATCAAAACTGCCACTATGATAAAGATGTAGAATCCAAGTAAGTGTCATTGTTGAACTTAAAAAGAGTATATTTTTGTCTTTTTTGTCTTCCTTGTTTATTTACAGCATCTTATACAATTACATATTTGTTGACATTTTCTCACCACTAGGTATAACAAGAAAACAATTTGCATTGAAACATTTGCTCAAAAATTGTTGGAATTGTATACATTTTTAATTCCTACACCTTTTTGGACAAATATATGAATTGGTAGGTTTGTTTTTATGTTGTTAGACACAAAATCAATATTTATTTTTGAAGATAAATTAAAACACAAATATGTTTGCACTGCACAGTGTCAGCAAAAATGCCACAGGTTTTAGTTATTTGTGTTCTACAATAAATCGATATCGAATTTATGATGATGCATGCGTCAAGTTTTTGTGATAGGTTTATCATGTTTTAGTGCTGCCAAGCAATAACTTATATCGCCTTGAGGAAAACTAGAAAAGAATGTTAATATTGGTTATTGTATTATAATGAAAATTTAAGTTACATTTTATTTCATACTCGTATCAAGATTTTATCCCACTCATTTCGTCGGATTAATAGAGGTTTAAGCAGGGTTCAAGTATGTGATTGGCTTATCATTTGAAGGGTCAAGGGGAAAACGGCATAAGTCCATTTTTTTGATGATGACATCTTGTAGCTTTTGGGAGTACTATGAGATGTGTGATTCTACCAAATAAAGGGTCTTCCAAATTACTTCTTTTTTTTTGAAAATGGCGCAAAACATCGAGTGTAGCTTCGGCTGTGTGGCACGTCCTGTTGAAACTAAATGTTGCCAATATCCTCGTCTTCGATTTTTGTGAACAAAAATTCGTTCAACATGGCCCGATAACGATCGCCATTGACTGTAACGGCCACTCCTTGCTCATTTTCGAAAAATGGCCCAATTATTCCTCTGGACCAAAATCCGCACCAAACAGTGACTCGTTTTTGGTGTATCGGCTTTTCAATGTATGCGTGCGGGTTTTCTGTGCCCCAAATGCTACAATTTTGCTTGTTTACTACCCGCCAAGATCAAAATGAGCTTCATCTGAAAAAATGATTTTTTTTGGCAAAATCGGCATCTTCTCTAAGTCGATCGCAGGCCCACTTAGCGAAGCGTATACACAACCATATTCGTTCAGCGTAAGGATAAAACTAATTATCTGTCAAATCAGACATGAGCTAAGTGTTACCATTCACGAAATAAGCACTAGTTGAAAAAAAAAGTTAGATGGCGGACCCTCTTAAAAACATTAAAACGAAATGCCGTGCTACGGGAGAACGACTCAAGTCCAAAACACTATATGGAAGTATAGCACAAGTAATTGTATTAAATGTATTTATTCATGAAATGAAAATAAAATTTTGTTCTAGGACTTCGAACATGTGTTGCGAAACTATTGTTTTGAATTTTTCAATTTCCTTTCAATGTTGCCAGTAGGTATAATTAAGTTAACTTACATGTTCATTTTTCTCGGAAACATTTTGAGTGGACTTATGCCGTTTTTTCCCTGGACCCTACATTTGTTTTCGAACCTTGAACTCTTATCATTTGTATTTAATATATTAAACACCTTCAACCACCGCGTATTCAGCTTTCCTTAATATTTAAAATTTAAAGACCAATATAGTATTTTGAGATTAATGTTTGATTAATGTCAAATGTTTGTAGCTTCTCAGCAAATTTCACGACTTCTGATAGAAGAATATTAAAGATTCTCTTAATATTGAATTATATTCCAATTTCCAGCACTGTTATATTGATTTTTATTTCAAAATTGTTTGTAATTTTATATTAGTTTGGCGTTTAGTATTGAAATGGTCTTATAAATTTTTAGTCGAATTTACTCATTTGCTTACTTGGTCGATAGAGGAGTTTGCGAGGTGTGTGCGTGGGGGGGGGGGGGGGGGTAGTGATATATGAATGTATGTATGTACATATCGTCACCTAGAGTATTGGACTGACACATGCATTTTCACCATTTTTTTGTTAGTAATGTAATAGTAGTAGAAATGTGTTTATTATTTAACTTGAATTTTGTTTTGTTTTACAAATTTCACAATAAAAAAATTGGCTTTTGCCGTCAGCCCCAAAAAAAAAAACCAATTAGGAATGTTTACTTACAGCCATATTATTAACTCAATTAATCCGGTTTTAAATTAATACCTTGGTTCTAGGAGAGTTAAGTCTCAAAAGTTCAACCCAAGCGCATAATATTCACTCGATAAAGCCGTTAAAAAACCTTATTAATTAAACTCTGTCGCGTTTAATCCGATTCAATTTTAACTGCCCTTCAGGGAGCTGTTAAAGTAGTTCAACCCAGTTGTAAACAAAATTTTCAGTACATTCACTCATTTTAGCCAAGCAAAGTGACATTTGAAGTTTTTACGCACGTGACAGTTTTGCTTTCAATTCAAACAAAAATAAAGGCTTAACTACATAAGCCAAAAAGTACTTTTGTACAAAAGTAAGAATATTTTTTTCCCTCTAGCGCAGTTGTTTTGTGAAAAAGAATATACAAATTTTTTTTTAAACCAAAATTTAATCTTTCTGCATCATTTTTAAAAGTTTTCCAGTCAGAAAAACTATTCCAAAATGAGTTTGAAAATTTTCACTTTTGTGCTTTTTCACTTTTTGGGCTTATGTAGTTAAGCCTCAATTGTGTTAAACGGAAAAAGCTAGGGTAACTTGATTTTTTTTTTTAATTTCAAACAATGAAATTTGAAATACAACAACAAGAAACAAGAAAAAAGGAAATATATGCTGGAAAATGTCAAATTATTGACATTCCGTATGTTTATAGTCAAGTTTAAACAATTTTACATGCGGTTGTTATGTATTTTTAATCCCTCGTGTTTAATGCGAGTTTTGAGTGAATATTATCCACAAAAGTTAAATTTGAAAAGTTTAAAATATGCGGATTAATAGGACAGGTTCAAAATTCCCTTAAACCTTATTTACACCTACAGTGAATAATATGGCCGTTAGGTTCAGTTTTTCAGTGCGAGATTAAAGTTAAACCCAGGTTTCACATGAATTTCGGTGAGTTAACTCAGGATTAACTGAACAAATGCTTTTGATTTTTTATCAACTGAGTTTGTTTAGTCGTTCCGCATGCATTCTCCACCAAAAAACTGCTTCATCAGTTAAGTGTTGGTTAATTTACTTCTAGAGTTAACTAACTTTGTTTAAACACACCACTGAAAAATTTGGCCTTTAGTGACAATAGGAAATCTTTCTATTTGTGTAATTAAATCTGCAATATCTCTATTATTGCAAAAAATATCAGTGTCACAAATAATCTAAACGCACTTTTGTGAATTAATGCTAGGTATTCTGCCGTTTTAACTGAAAAAGACATATCTAACATTTATGGATTTTTTTCAGTTAAGCTAAGTTTGAATTCTTGAGGTGATGGTTGAGAGTTGCTCTCCACGAGCTATTGCGCCACCAAATCCTTATTTATTTATTCTCATTATCAGCTTAAGCAAATTATTTATAGATTACAGACAAAAATTTAAATATTTTTTTTTCGAAAATTCGAGATTATTTCAAAAACTGGTTTAGGATTTTTTTGAAATTTAATTTGTGTCTGAACATTAATAGGTCAATGTCAACAGTTTTATTTGATTGGAGGAGGCCTTTTACCAAATGCAAGGTGGTTAAAATCCAGAATGACTTATGAAAACAAAAAATTGTGGACTTTTACCAATGTTGCTGAAAAAGTCAAAGTTTTACCGGTAACCTGCTATGTGAAATTTGACTTAACGTATGTTGCAAATGAGTTAAATTAACTTTAGACAGTGTTAAATCCGGTTTGAAAGCATTTCCAATCCATATTATCTAACTCGTGTTTTCGAGTAAATATATGGAATAAAAGTTTAAACTGTTTGGATTTGAAAAATGTGGAACAAATGAACTGTTTAAAAATTAACTTTAACCTTATTTACACTCGCAGTGATAAGTTAGCAGTTAATAAGGCCCCTTTTGAGGAACATAATATTTTACGTCAGGGGCCAAATTACCGCTTCAGTGACCGAGTGAGTGAGTGTCATCAGTGATCGAATGAACGAGTAAAAATAAAATTGAAAAATAATAAAACAATAGTTATTTCATTTTTCTTTCAGAATTCACATCCATTACACACTGTGAGTCGGCTGTCCATCTATCGAATGAAATGTCGTTCGATTACTGTTAAGAAAATGTCAAATTATGGTACTCGGTAGCTCGATAACGTGAGGGGTATGCCAAAATCCCATAATTCAGTGACGTATTACTCGATAACGAATGCAGTAATTCAGCCCCAGGTTTTTTGCTAAGTTAATTACAACACGAAGTGTAAGTTAAATGTCACTTACAATAGCCTAGCAAGATATATATTTTTTAAAAAAACGTCTTTTCGACCACATATCACGCTGCTCTCTGCAAATCAAGGGCCTAAGCTTCGAAAAACTCATCAAGTTAAGGACATTAACACTCTTGCACGGAATTATGCAGACAAAACAGTCGTGAGTATTTGTAAAGCAGACTAAATTTTTCTTGCTCACAAAGAACAGCTATTTTAATTCAGCCCAAATTCGATTGTATGCAATCTGAGGGCACATTCTTTGTCCATGTCACCCTTCTATGGAACTCATTTTTAACAATAGTTTAACTATTATACAAGTACAAGTAGGTACATATGAGTACAACATAATTATGTAATTTATTTTGTTCGGTAAATTATTTGTATTATATTTATATGTATGTATGTACATGTCATGCATCCGATGCACATTTATGTACTCGAACAAATCGGAAAAGTGAAAAGTAGACAGCATAAAGTAACCATAAAACATTTTGTATCTTACGTAATTTTCTTGAAAAAAATATCACGTATACGTCTCGTAGTCCTTTAATACACGAATAACCATTAAACGTTTCTTTTTTGGTTTCCAAAGGGATTTTTTCGAAAACCAGAGCAGATTGTGGATAACGCATATGACGGACTTCAGTTTAGTTCCCAAAAGTATGAACACTCTTGTCTTCTGGTGTCCAAAAGTTAACCGATATTTTGTAAACCTGTGTTAATAAAAACGACAATTTGTAAAACTTCTTTTGTGAAATAAACATAGTATTTTTTTAGTACCATTATGTAGTCCCAACAACTAACCCAGATTTATTTCTTTGTGAGTAAGTGTTTTAACATACATAGTTATTCTATAAACTTCAACAGTCATGTAAGTGTTTTTTTTTTTTTTAAATCCATTAATTTACCGTTGTAATTTACTAAATAACTATTTTATCCAAAAGCTTTAATGTTGGCATCACTTTCCAGTTCACCAATCAGCTGTTGTCACACCAAAAACTCACCCTTTCAGTAGAAAAAAAAAAAATAACAGAGCAGAAAAGAAAAGAAAACATGTCAAAAAATAACATAACTAGCACAGCACCTTTGCATTTGCACCACTCGCACTTGCACGAACATCAAAGCCCAACGACAAGTAGTAGCGCGACAACATCAAGAACGACGTCGACGACGACAACGAAACACCAGTACACCACACAACCAAGTATGATATAGCAGTAGCAGGCAGGCAGAGAGCACAACTAAAGTAGTCAGAGCCAACTAGCATATCCACCACTCGTCACAGTACTCATCAAATCGTCGTACACCTTTTCGTGTGTTTCGCTGACACGTCTAGAATTTTTCGTTCTCTCCCCCTAAACAGAAAAAAAATTATCCCCTCATATTCAAAACGACGACTTCAAGTTACAATCGGTAAGTTAAAAAAAATATTCAAATTACATCTTAAAATCAGTTTCCAATTCATGCATAAACCCTACGCGAAAAAATAACAAATTCTTCAAGCTGTTTTTTTTTTTTCTCATGTGAAATATGTTTCGTGTTTACCCATAGTGGGGAGCCACCACTGCACCACTAGAGCTTGCTTACTTGAAAAAAAAAATAGAAATAATTTTTTTCTTCTATTTGTGTGTCATGCACACACAAGTTGCTATGGTCACCCGAGGGCAAAGGCGCTAGCAATAATAATAATAAAATAATCGCGTTTATAGATAGATAACTCGGGTGCGCTCTCTCACAACCAAAACAAATCCTCTAAAATTAGAACAAAACCGTTTTTTTTTTTCGATTTCAATTTAATTCATGCTCACATTCATAACATACCGCCGCAATCACCCTTCGTGTAATCGTAGTAATTTGTATCAGTCTCGTATCAGTATGATATTTGGGCTAATTTTTTTATTATGTTTTTGTTTTGAATTGTTTTTTTTTTTTTTTTTATTCTAGATTTCAAACACCAGATTGTTATTTCAAATCAGATGAACGTCTCTAAACGATAATGGATCCCAACTATGCAAATGCTGGTGGAGGTGGTGTTGGAATTGGAGGAAGCGCAGCAGCAGCAGCAGGAGTTGTCCCAAATGGAAGATATAATGCTGCCTTTTACAAGGAGCCACTTGTTAGTTGTCAAAGGAGTGTACCGACTCCGTATAATACATACGATCCATATGGCGGCAGTGCCACTAAGGTATCCAGTGCATATCCGTACGATGCCGAAGCGGAATTCAAAGAGCGAACAGGTATGGGGAAGACGAAGGTATTGGCGGGAAATACAGTTGGGGCAAATAGTGCGAAAATTCAACACCATCAGCTTGCGTATAATCATAACAGCGGTTACAGTGGCAGTTATAGTCAAAGCAACGCACCTGAAAGTGCAAACTATTATGCATATACCTACGAACAACAACAGAATCATCCTTACACACAGCAACAGCAGCACCAACTGCAACAACAACAACAACAATACCACCACCAAAGTCAACTTCAACAACAGTACAAATATAACAAACTAGTTGCTGCCCAACAACAACAACAGCAGCAGCAACATCAACAGCAACAGCAACATCATCAGCATCATCTACAGCAACAGAAAATTCCACCACCCGAGTATGGATATACTTCGTATCACCATCCCTATTATCATCCCCATTACCATCATCCTTCATCCAACCAAAAGGGCGTTGCAGTGATGAAAACAATACCAGATTCTAGCAACTCGATGCCATATGTTAACAGCAAAATGATGACTGCTCGTGCGCCTCAATATCCATCTAACTACACCGCCTCCTACCACCACCCACAAAGCAGTTACCCGCCAGTTGTCACAGCAGGACACCAGCATACATATCAAAGCCAAAGTGTCTGCGAGGACAGCCGATGGATGTGGAATAACAGCTCTGGAAGTGAATATCCCAATAGTAGCTGTCGAAGTGCTACTTATCCTGGGTATGTTAATGGCTCTGGGGCAGCAGCAAAACAGCAACACAACGCTTTGTGGTCGCCACATTCAATGTCAATGCAATATCAATCTACAGGGTATCCTGCTGCTGCTGCGGTAATGGCTTCAAATCAAAGTTGTTGTCCCCCTCCACCGCCGCCAACACAAAGTTCAACAACCACTTATTATCCGCAGCAGTATGTCAAGTATCCAATACATCATCAGTCTGCAGTAGATTACAACAATGATCTCTATGGAAGCTCTTCTCAAAGCAACTCAGCGGCGGTGGTAGCGGCTTCTGGAAAAGTATACACTGATCTCAGCGGAAATTCATATCAGCAGGCTATAAATGGCCCTGTGGCATTTCATCATCAGCAACAACAGCAGCAACCGGGGGAATATAATGCGTCGCCTTCATCCACCCTCGATTATAATTGTTCCAGGTACTTACAGCAGCAGCATCATCAACAACAACAACAGCAACAACATACCGAGTCACAATCCTCCTTATCATCTACATCCTCATCGACGTCCTCGTATAATCATCATTATTACCATGCCTATCCGGGATATTCAAATGTCGAAGCCCACCCAGAGACGTATCAACAACAAGTTGACACTAAAATCAAAAGTCAAAGTTTAAGGGATTTTCTTACATCATGGAACGAAGACGAAGACGAAATGAACGCCGCCACCGAGGTGCCCTTCATGGAGCAGATGCATTTAACTCCAGATCATTTTGCTAAAGATAATAGTGGTATGGGAAATGCTCAACCGCTTATGGAGAATCACCTTCAGTTCAAGGGATCATTTTCATCCTCATCCAGACCAAAGATCCACGTTGGCATAACAGTGGACAGTACTGTGGAATCGGATCAGTATATTAATTTGCCCGATATTATAATTGATATTGAAAAGTCTAACAAAGATATTGTTAGTCTGCCCGAAGATTGTCTCGTAGCTAATATTCCGATACTAGAAAAGGATGATATTTTCATAAAACAAGAAGAGATGCCAAATATTAAAGAAGATGTTGAAGAAATCAAAGAAGTCGAAGAAGATAAATACCCAAAGAAACTACTAAATCAAGTCCAAAGAGAAAAGAAGTCATTCCGAAGGAGATTTCGTCAAAATTCGAAACGTCTCCAAACAACAAAACAACGTTTAACTATACACCGACATCATAGAATGTTAAAAGTTGTTCGGAGAAAAAAATTAATTTGTCGTCGTGTTAAAATACAACCACCCACCTGCAGCGACATCTTACAGCAATATAATCCAAAATCTCTTAAGTGTCTCTGTGTATCGTTAATAAATTCGGAAAAATTTCGTAAACGAATCCTTGGAGCTAGTAGTGAAATCGATAGTTTATTAAAGAACAACAACAACAATAATAATACGAATAACAACAAATCTAACACATCCACCGCCGCCGAAAATGAGGGTAACATTGATGCAGCAATTGTAGCTGTACCATCATTATTATCGTCATTATCATCATCATCATCAAACTCCTCCTCCTCCGTCATACCAAAGCTAAGTGACCTTTGTAAGATTGCCTTAAATAGTTCCTTCGATCGCGATGTATTAGTTATTAATTTAGATGAAATCTTAGATAGTGATAATTTATTTGTTGTTCAATGTGATATCAATGAAAATATATTAGAAAACTTTGAAGAGGAAACAGAACAACTACAACAACAACAACAGGAAAACCAGGAAAACAGTAGAAACATCAGCAATAGCAGTATCATCAGCAGCAGCAACAGAAGCATCAATAATGCCAATGAAGAAGAAGAAGCGAATCTGGTAGGAATATTAAATGATAACAATAATAATTATAACAATAGTGGTAGTGGTAGTGGTAGTGGCAGCAATAGCAGAGATGTATTTACTCCAGCTTCAACCGATATTGAGCAGTTGAAACGTTGTTGTTCATTTAATGAGGTGAGTAATTTGCCGCTTGACAATTCAGTCGAGCATAACGATTTTATTTTAACTTCTATTAATAATCCTCTCGTACTACAACCACCATCTCCCTTTACTCCACCATCGCCATCGCCACCGCCACCACCGCCGGCAACTGATGGCTCTATATCGTGCCCAGCAACGTTATTGTGTGATGATGGTCGTGGTCATGATCGTCATAGTCATAGTTCATCTTCGTCGTTGATTGAACAAAATTGTTTAACGCAACAACAAACCTCAGTTATCCACAACAAAAACAATGAAAATGACGAAAATGACAACAATCAACAATTACACGAAATGTTAATGTTGTCCGGAATTGTACAACAACACGATATAAATAATAAAGATAGTAAAACTTTCTTGCCACCAACCGCAGCTGCCGATGCCGCTGTCGCTGTGTTTGATGATAGCACATTGTTGTTAGATTCGTCGAAAGTTGTGACCACACCATCCATACACCACGAAGAGATTGTACCTGATAATTTGAAAAAGTTTCAAAACGAAAAGTTTTTAAAGTATTTACACGCAAAATACGTGCAGGGTAATTTATCTGAATTCTATCATGCGAATCGAATTATAAAGAAATATAAAAAGCGTATAATTAAGAAATTATTAAATATTGTCCGATGATGGAATTGAGACCTCATTCAGAGTTGCGAGAGGCAAGAGGTTATGTGTTTTTTTGGATTTGAATTTGGATTTGGTGGTTTGGTGCGAGCTAGTTAAATATTTTTGTTGATGTATTGCCAAATAGATAATTTATTTGAATGGCCAAGTGAGTGATATATTTGTGTGTCCGAGTATTTGAATTTTGTCTCGGTCGGTTGTTGATGTTTTTTTTTTCAAATTTAATTCCTCTATGAATCATTTTTTGTTTGGTTTGCTTTGAGTTTTGTGATTTTAATCGGTGAGCAGCATGCTCACTCAGGAATAAAGATTTTTGATACTTGAAGTAACACAACTTCAAACGAATGTTAAAAATAATTCCTGTAGAAGTGTCATGGCAATTTTCTGTTATACAATTTAAAAATGCAAATTAAAAATCAATTGTGGTCGTATTTTTTTCTTTTTTCTTACAAAGGTCGAGTTCATGAATTATTATAATTTAATAGTTCGGTGACACTCGCTAAAGGAATTGCGTTTTATGTATTCAAACAATTTTATTCACTGTTTGTTTTCTTCAATAATGAGTTTTAATTTTTCTAAAAATTAACATACACATTTGTTTTGACAATAATATGATTGGAATTTTATGTTAGTAGAATTGTAACTTTGCATTAGTGAACATACAGGGATATATTTTAAGTCGTTCAAGCAGAAAAAATAAATTAGGCTTAGTGTTTTTATTTTGAAAAAAAAAAAACAAAAAAAATCCATTATTACCATGTGAGTTTTGGTTTTGTGGCGAGTTTGAGGTTTAATCCAGTTTTAAGTTTTAACGCAATTGTATTCAGCTACAGTTTACCTCCCACAATACCACAATGGGATAAATGGGCCACAAATCAATATTCTGGGATCGGGGATTTCTTTTAGTGCAATTGATTCGGTGAGTGGTGGAAAACACTACCATGGCCAAATTACAATAAAAAAAAAAACCTAACTTAATTTTAGCCGCGTATTCTTCAGAATTATATACAGCATATTAAAGGCAACAAAATGATGGGGAACAAATTGGGTTACAAAGGTCTTTTCGTATGTGAATTTCATAATTCCAAATTGTTCCAAAGTATTCATCGAAAGTCACATTTGACTGGAGAAAAAACTTAAAGTAATTGGCAGCCATTTATTGTTGTTGTATTACGTGGTAAATTTTAAACTAGATGAGTTAGACCGTCTGAACAAAACACGGCTAGTGTTAAAGAGATTGTTTAAGACTGGATTGTTCACAAAATTGTTTATTGAAAAAAATATTCAGATAAAAATACTTTTATTTTTAATTTGTCTACAATGGCGCTTGAACTGTTCTTACACTCATTTATTCAGTTGTTTTTATTTTATGTGTATTTTTTTTTGTCAGTCAAACACGTTAAGGCACTATCTGTGATTATATTATGATACGCAACAATATTCTTCGATAAAGACAAAAAAAAAATTCAATGAAATTCATACCAGATGTACATTATGTATTTTACAACCTGCTGTTGAAATTTGAAGTGAAAAGAAAAAAAAACTATGAACCTTTTCTTACAAGGTGTTCACAAATTAATTTCCAAAAATAATAAAAATCAATCAATAGATAATTAATTATTTTAAAAAGATTAGATAATAAATTGATTGAAAGTGTTTAGCCGGTTTATGATAGAGGTATTAGTTGAAGGTAGTAGCCCGGGGCGAAATGGTTAGTGCGTTGAACTGTCGCACCGCGCTGGAGGTCTGGGGATCGAATCCAAGACTCTTCCACATAAAAAAAAAAAAAAAAATTTAAATATAATTTTTACGAGGACGCGACAAATCGCCCAAGAGTATATCTTGTCGTGCAAAAAGTGTCTTTCGTCTTAGCCCTTTGGACTGGGCAGAGAATTATAAGTCCCCTCCATTCCTGACGAACAACTAACACGCACACACGATGAATGGTTGAGAGTATTGTTAGCTGGTGTCTGCCACCAAATGTATTATATATATTTTGTTTATTGAAGTGCTCCCGAAATTTTGTCTATCTGTCGTATTTTTTTCTGTTTTTTTTCGTGTCAGAGTACCTGTACCTACAGTCTAAATCGCTGAAGCCATTTTCTTGAGTTCTTGAAAATATTGATCCTTCTCGAAAACAACAGTTTTAAGATTTGTCAGCAAATAATTTTTTTTTAAGATACTTTTCTTGGGCAATCATATGAAATAGAACAAAAACAAACTTTTCTATTCTTTTGGAAATTTTTTTTCGGATTCAATCCAATGTCGATTTTATTGTCCTTTTGCTATTTTATTTTCCTTGAGATATCTGACTTTGAACATCTGTCTGTCTGTTGGTCTACAACTGAAACGGATTTGTCGATTTTCTTTACACTTAGTACCTAGCATTCTTTGGACATTTCCCCGACGCGTTTTTTTTCAGTTTCTTAAGGACCAAAAATAACGGTAGCTATCATACAAATTTTTTTTTCCAAAAAAAGAAAATCTTATATTTCTCAAAATCGGCCTTTTTTCAAATCAGTAAAATTTAAAAGGTATAGGCTGCTTTTCAGTACCTCCCAAAATAACATTTATTTGATTTTTTTTTCTCGAAAATGGTTGAATTGATTTTGATAAGTTTTTTATGAAGAATGATTACTAAATTTTAAATAATATTGCGTATTAAAATTTTCAAAAGAATATTTTGTGTGTTTTTAAAAAAAGTTTGAATTTATTTTTTGAAAATTCAATGTTTCAAAAACGACTCATTAAAATAAATTCCGTTTAACGATATAACGTTTAACTTAAGTATATTTTAATATAGTCTCTCAACGGAACGGTTTTTTTTTTATTTTCGACTATTCCACTGTTGCATTAATCGATTAAAATTATTTTTTTTCTACAGAAGCATGTAATAAATTTAAATAATAAAAATTGCAAATCAAAATTTTGAAAAAAATCGATATTTTAAAAACGTGGTGAATGATTTTTTTTTTTAACTCCACATTAATATAGACTTAAAATTGGCATATTATATTTTTTTCTTTAAAATAATTTACATAGAAAAAAATTAATAATTTTAAAACCGCTACTACGATTTTTGAATCTTTTTTCTCAGAAATAAGAATTTACTAAAGAAATTAAATAAAGTACATCGCGGTGGGTTCAAAACAGTTGAAGTAATTTAATCAGTTTATTAATAATTTTTTTTATTTAAAACAATTTACCAGTTTAAATAATGTAATATAATAAATTGATTGTTAATTTTTTTATGCTCACATAATACTTCCTTCAAATTAACTATGTTTTTGGCAGGTGGATAAAATATAGGCGTCCATAACTAATTTTTTTCAGACTTTAGAACCACCGTTTAGAACCGTTCCATTGATATAAATTAAAAATAGAATTGGTCCCAAAACAGAACCCTCAGGCACACCTTTATTTAACAATACTATACTACCCCTAGAATCACCTATTTTAACATTTCAATTTAAATGATATGAACTTAAACAGTCCAACTTAAAACCACAAAAACCAGCCTTTTAAGTTTTCTCAACAAAATCTTGTGGTTGACCATGTCAAAGGGTTGTGTGATGTCTATAAATAAACCACACGTAAACTTGTTTTTCTTTTATCAAGATTAGAGAAAACACTTGAACAAAATTGTAGAAGAGCATCTTCAGTAGATTTTCCTTTTTGGAGATCAAATTGAACTGGGCTTAAGAATTTGGTTTTATTTAAAAAGTCAACTTTGCTTTCTTTGAAATTTTTTTTCGAAAACCTTACCAATTGTTGGTAGAAGTGATCCCTGTCTATAATTATTCATCTCATCTGCCGATCCCTTTTTAAAGAAAAGTTCAACGTCTGCACATTTGAGTTCATCTGGGAAAACTCCGGAAAAAATGCTGTTGTTGAATAGAGTGGATGTAATGGCTCTTCGTGCATCACACGCAGATTTTCAGTGCCTCAGAAACGAAGATTTTGCTTATTGACGTAACCGCTTAGGTAGAAATGCAGCTCGTCGCTCATGATGATTTTCGACACAGAATCGTTCTTTTCGTTGTTGAGATTGAGGATGGCTTGATAGCGAAGTTTAGAGCTTCATTCCTTGTCTGTTTGTATACTGCAGCTGTCTAGTTCACAAATGGCAAATATAATTGACGAACGACGCCTTTTGCAAAAACTAGGTTTGTTTGTTTAGCCCTGAAGTCACCCTGGGGTCGCCCCAAAGCGTTTTTTGAAAAACCTGAAGTCACCCTGGTGAAAAATTTTTGTGTTTTTTTGAGACTTGAAGTAGCCCTGAATTCGCCCTGAAGTAGTAGTAGTACAAAAATCACGCAACGAAATCATAACGACATTTTTGTCCTCCTTTTCGTTTTGCAGTACGCTATTCCATGAGCGAAATTGATAATTGTAGCGGAAAAGTGTTTTTTTTTTCAATTGGTGACACTTTCAATTGACATTTTTTCGCTGTGGTTTCTGTAAGCATTTTACTGTCGTCGTGTTGGAGACCACCGAAAAATTTCGCATATATGTTCTAAAATTTGCGAACAATAGTTCAGATATTTTCATTTTTGTATCATTTACATAATATGTATGTTTTCGCGATTTGTATTGTAATATTTATTTCATTTTCAAAGTTGAAGTAGGTCCGTAGGATGCAAAGCCCCCCTACTGTGCGTTATAAATCTTTTTATACAGGTTGTTTCATAGTTAAGAAATAGTCCGAGCTATATAAATACTTGGATGAATAGAGATTTTCCTAATCCCGAAATGAAACACGTCCCTTTACTTTTAGATGAGAGAAGATAATAACTAGAAAGGATCAGGATGTACCTTTGGTCTGTTCTTTTTCTCTAAAAAGTTAACTATTGTTAACTTTGGTCGTTCCTAAATTTTCAAATTGTAACATTGTGTATCATTCTGACGTCTTCAAATCGTTCCTAAATTCAATGTTGAGGTGTCAGAATGTAACAATTTCCAACTCATCTCGATGATATGAATTGAAATGTTAATCTGTCAAAAGCAGCTGAATTTCGAAATGTTTTCATTTTGTGGTTATCTTTTCTTTACTTTTCGTTCTAGAGTTGAAAATTTTTTAATTTTTTGGATTTCCTTTTTCAATTTAATAGATTTTTATTGTCGATTTTGATTTTTGGAAATATTTTCTTTTATTCTATGATAAATATTCTTTTTTTGATATTTTCTTTCGTTTATATTTCGGTAGATATTTAACAAGTGAATTTGTGTCCATTTGGAATTAAAAAAAAAAACTTATATTTCGCTGGAAGATTCGCTTTTATTGCAAAAATAAAGTTTATATAATATATATAATTAACAAACTGTAAACATTTTTTAAGTATTTTTTCAAATAAATTTGATGCAATCAAATGATTTCTTTGATTTATTCATTCTAAATGTATTTTCATTTTTTTTAAACCCATTGCGTTTGCCAGATCAACATTATTTTTAACATTGATCGTTCCTAAATGAAATGTTACACTGTGTAACATTTTTAACAATGTCACTTAACATCTTTATTTGACACATTAACAATAGTTAACTATTGCATAGAAAAAGAACGCACCACTTCCATTCTTTATTAGTTGACAGCTTAAATTTTAGTAAGAGTTCAGAAAATAGTTAGCTTTAAGTTGTTTACATAATGTTAGCTTAAAATTGAAGCGTAGGTTGCGGAAACACATAGATTCACTTTTATTTGGATAAATTCAAAATTGTGGCTTAATAATAACCAAAATTAGAAGATGACTTATAATATTATTTTTTTTTTTTTAAATTTCACTACTTCTCTTTATTTTGTTTTTGTTTCCTTCAGTTGCCGGATTTTGTAGCAGAATTTTTTCTACGAAACGACAGAGTGTGCTTGATAATTTAAAAATGCTCTAATCTTGTTGTGACACCTTTAATTCCAAAATTATTTACTTTACTTACTGATATATGAGAGATTGCAGCATGACATCACGAAATTCATTCATGCTCTGTAGTAGAAAGAACTAAAACTGCAAACAAAACAAAATGAGTTTTGTAGTTTTTTGTTTGTTTCTTTTTTACTCTTGGATCAAAATTCGTTCTTTGTTAAATGTTTTTAAAATCATATAGAGAGTGTTGTTAACAGATAGCTAGCTTATTTCAAGTGTTGTGTATTGGGTGATGGTTTAAGAATCATATTACGTTTGCCAAAAAATAGAAGAAAAAAATGTTTGTTTGTAATGAATTCCTGGACAGGTTATAACTGGGCTCAGTAGGTTCATAACTGGCAAGGGCCTAGGTAATTTCTTTAATATTAAGAAAAGTTGCCATGCCATACATTCGTTTGGTACGCAAGAAGTGTCTTAAAATAGTAGAATTGTCGAAAACTTAAACAACATGCAAGAGCAAATGCAATTTTTGCTCACTATCTTATCTAACATCTTCATCAGCTTCATAATTTATGTCATCTTAATCATAAAAGATAAAAAAGTAAACAAATCTTCGACAGAAAACAACCATCACGCTGCAGCGTTAATTCTGATGTTCTAGTTTAGCGATGAACTGTATTTTTTTTTATGGTGTTTACCGAAGACTATTGTTTGCATTAAAATATAAATATATTGCCTAGCTTTATTTTGAACGTTTGAATGTAAAATATGAAATTGGATTAAGGAAATGAAATATTACTTACTTAGTAATCGAGTCATTAAGTATTCACAGGTACATAATTCAATTAGGATAGCAACACAACTTCAGTGAAATTAGTTTTGCCAATGCTTGCTGCTTGCCCCGCACAGAATTTGTTGTCATTTTTTGCATTTTTTTGTCGGTTGATCGATTGTTAATAGAAAACAAGTTATACAAAATGAAGTGTGTTTTATGAAGGCAAATGAATCTAAATAATTCAATTTTTTTTAATCTTCCAAATGCATTGGAATTTCGTTTTTTTTTTCATCAAGAATGATAATACTGTGTCAAATGCATTTACATACAGTAGTCTCTCGATAATGTGAACTAATTAAAACAAGATGTTTTCGGATTTTAGAGGGATTCAGTTCCTATAAACTGATTGAAACAACTTTCGTATTCATTTATAACAACACAAAATAATTTCCTACAGCGCAGCTTAAACATTTTATTATGTTTAGAAAAAATAAAAAATAAAATAGTATTAATTAATGATGATGATGATAAAACATCATAACAATGAAACATGTACCTACACAACTGGCAGGAAACACTTTTTGGACTGCAACTTTAAAAGCCTTGAAATATGTCAAGACAAATAACAGTTAATTAGTCCCTAATATCGCACGCAAAACTAACAAGAAAAAAAAAAAAGAAATAAAAAACTTTTACAATAGAAATTCAAATTTTAGATTGCGAAAACCTTGCAAGTTCACATTATAGAGATGACAATGTAAAATTTTGGCGGTCCACATTTTACAGAAATTCACATTTTCGGTAATTCACATTATCGAGGGACTACTGTATATGTAGGAGTAAGAAGCATTATATACCCATCCTCTATCTAACTTAAACACAGACCAATAATTCGTGCAGGAAGTGGAGGTTATTTTGTTTGAAATACTTTAAATTAAATAACACTATGAGCTGTTTAATTTGAAAGTCGCATAAATTTAGTTTAGCACATTTTTCATTAAAGTGTCATTTCACACTTACGAGGTGATTCATTTTATAAATTATTCACATGATATTCTAAATAAATTAAATAATATTTGAGTAATTTCTAATGGGGTGTTCCATTGAATAATTTCGTTTTCGAGTGGACGTTCGGATTTGTTACTCCTTTTCATTCCTTTTACTCCAAACTTTCCATTTTCGATAGGAATGCAACAGTTCGGAAATCCAACCGAAAACGCAATAAATCAAATTTACTGTTCATTTCGACCTGTCAAAATGCCAATTTTGACCATAATTGCGTTCCATTAGGGGGGGTTCACATTCTCAAATATGTTTGACAAATATAGCTTGATGAATGTTTGATGGACTGAATCCATTTGCGTTCACATTTGTCAAACATGCTCTTTATAGAATTTTAACCATGGCAATTTCCTGTTACAGCTATTTTCTTTTTCTTTTGATGCGCATACCATGAAAACTTTTTTAAAATGAAATTTCCTCCTGGTTTGACGAGAAAGCGTTCATATTCTCAAATATGTTTGTCAAGCATGCAAAATATCAAAATATTTTGATATTCATCAAGCATGTTTGACAATCCGTTTGATGGAGCGCTCACATTTTCAAATTCGAGTCAATCAAACCGTGTTTGTCAAACATATTTGAGAATGTGAACCCTCCTATTGGGAAAAATAAATTGATTATTTTGACGCTGTTCAAATTGTACTGACTCTTTTTTTTTTTTTTTTTTTTTTACGTGAATACAACTTGTTTTGTTCAGACACAAACTAATGTGAACACACCCGACTCACTTTGACGTTCAGTGTCATTCGTTAAAACAAAACAAAACAAAAATCTGTTCTCTTTGAAGGATTAATTTGAAATTTTTCACCGACCGATGGACGCTATGGCTAAAACCAATTTTTTGAACTCCTTCGTCATTGTGTTTCAATCTGAAATGACTGATCAAACACAATTTTCGTATGCTTTTTCCGACACAGCCATCTCTAGTATTCTTTACTTTTTAGTTTTGGCAAAAAGTCTGGAATATAGTTAAGCCTCAACTGAAAAAAGTAACTTTTTATGACTTGATAAAATCCTTCCTTATCTCAAAGTTGGAGTGTGAGAATGTAACTTTTGGTAACTAAGTCTAACAGACATATTAATCACTCCATCAGGTGTAAATAATGTTTAAGTGAATTTTATACCTGTCCTATTAATCCGCATTTTTTAATGTTTTCAATTTTAACTTTTGTGCATAATATTCACTCAAAACACGCATTAAACTCGGACGATCAAAAATGCATAACAACCGAATTTAAAATTGTTTAAACTTCACCATAAACCACTTTTGAGACTTAACTCACCTTTAACCAAGGTATTAAGTTAAAACCAGATTAATTGAGTGAATAATATGGCTGTAACTCATCTCCTGGATATGAGTTAAAATAGTTGATCTGTTAGACACAACTAAAATTCCATTGTTTACATTATTTGTGGATATCTTTAGTTTACCTTTCGTTCTGTGATTTGTTGTCGTTTTCGATTTTGGGAATGTTTTTCTGTCGTTTTGGATTTTTTAAAAGTTTTTCTGTCACTATCTGATTAATTTTTTTTTTTTTTTACATTTTATTCGATTTTTTATTAAGAAATTTGTTAATGATGAATAAAAATACACACATTTATAGTCGTGTTTTATTGGTAATTTTATAGCTAGCGCAGTAAAATTTCGCTCGGTAAACAAAAAACCAAAAGTGCCGATAAACTAGCCAGCTAATTAGTGAATATAAAAGTGGACAACCAGAGTTGCGCAGTTGAAAAATATTTAAGACTTGAACCTTATATGTCGGTAACATAGATTGTTTTTCACTCAAAAAGGGATGAGTTCTAAGATATTTGTAATTTTAAAATACAGAAGCGCCGCATCTTCTTTTATCCTCCATTGGATATTTTTAATTTGTGCTTCATAAATGTCAAAACACCAGCTATTAGAATCTTTTGCTTTCAATTTGAAATTGTGGTAGTTGATAACTTGGGAAACGTATAATTTAAGTTTTTTTTTTTTTAATTAAATGCAAATTGTTAGCAAAACCGGACTTTTAGGTGCCATCATCATTGACATTTTTAATGATTAATTTTAATTAATTAATTTTTTTTTATAGAAATTAAATTCAGTGATTATTTTGATGCAAAACTAAACCTTATGGCTTGAATTATAACTTTAGTTAAAAAAAAATTTAATTCGGTGCCAAACTTTGCCATAAAATGACGTTTAATTTTCCAATGATCATTGTTAAGGTAGTTCAATCTCAATGATTGAATCTCAAAGATAAAAGTCATTTTTTGTAGACGGTTGCGCCAAAACGAAAATTTTGTTTAGCAATAATAAAGTAACCACCTTTATACTGGCATCAAAATATACACTGATTTTGCTTTTTAAGTGCCTGAAAACTTAACATTAAAATTTCCAATGAAAGCTATAACTGGCGCCTTAGCATGTGATTGTTGATGTGGGGAGTGAGATTTTGACGTTTATTATACAAAAGTGGTTCAATGCGTTTGTTAAATTTCTTGTAAGTTTCTCCATTTTTGAGAAATTCGTTCACTTTGTTTTTTTTTTTTACAGGTTTTATACATTTTACTGAAAAAAGATACCAAACAGACCTATTTATTCCTGCTTTTGTTACTTCATTCCCCCTACATTTCTACACCCCTCACCCAACCTATCAAAAAGACGAAAGACGAAACTACCGAAAAAAGGAATTTGTGTAATCAGGCTTTTTGTTTTGGTCTGACGTTTGTAGGAAAGTATCTACTTAAATAAATAAAAATGTATGGGGATTAGTCTGTAAAATCGTAAACATTAGTGAGAAATAAATAAATAACATTTCGTTTGCATTCCAATACAAAAAATCAGGGGCCAAATTACCGCTTCAGTGACTAAGTGAGTGAGTGTCATCAGTGATCGAATGAAAAAGTAAAAATAAAATGAAAAAATAATAAAACAAATAGTTCTTTCATTTTTCCTTCAGAATTCACATCCATTACACACTGTGAGTCGGCTGTCCATCTGTCGAATGAAATTTCGTTCGATTACTGATAGGAAAATGTCAAATTATGGTACTCGATTGCTCGATAACGTGAGCGGTAATGCCAAACTTACATAATTTAGTCGCGTATTACTCGAAAACTAATGCCGTAATTCGGTCCCAGATGTATGACTATGAGTACGACCCAGTATTCATCTTCAGAGATCAAGTATATATACTCCTACTCCAAGTTCCGTTAAAAGCGATCAAGTTCCGATACATGGGTCTTAGATATGCATTTTAGCGAATATAAAAATACGATACAATTGCGCAAGTAAATTTAATTCAGCCAAATTACAAAATAAACAATAAATGTATTGCTATAAATATCAGCAAATTCACGTGGATAAAATTATTATCGCTTTCCGAAAAACCACAGCCAACCACAAACACCTGACTGGACAGAATATATTTAAAAAAAAAAAAAAAAAAAGCCCCACAGCTCGTGAAGAACCAGGGCCTAGTGTCTCTTAATCGTTCCGTGTCTTTTAATTCACTAAAGACTAAACAATAATAATATTAATTTATTCTTTCCACCACAATACTTGGCGATTAAAAATTAAAAAAAATTTTGATTAAATTTTCATTTCTGGTCATCATTTTTTTGCTTGATTCAACATAAAATTTCCAAAGATTCCTAACGGTGGTAACACACGAATTCAATTAGAATACAATTCTTAAATAGCTCAAGTATTTTTTCTTCGTATACAATCTCCACGATTAAGTTACAACAAAAAAATAAAAAAAAAAAACACAGAACTCAACCACTTACCAATTTAAAATTCAACAACAATTTAACACGCCGAGTATGTATAAAGTATAAATAAGCAAAAATATAAATAAATATAGTTCCCTCGTGCATAAGGTTAATAACGAGAACACGTTTTAAACATAACGTGCCAAAAGTCCGGCGTTATTAAATTAGCTATTAAAATATTTTTTTAATAAATTTTATAGTTTGTTTGTTTGCTTCTAAGTGTCATTTAGCATTCAAATCTGCTTAAACAGTTATTTATTATACATTCATTGAAATCAAACAAAGTCGGTTTACCGCAAACTCATCACTAGACTTTTGGTCACTAACTTTCCTATTTGTAACAATTTTGAAATACAAAAAAGACCGGATTAATGTTGTTCTTAAGTTTTGGACATTATGTTTCGTATAGTCTGTGAGTGAAAGTTGCAATCTAATATTTTTAGCATCCTTTTCTAAAACATTGTAAACGTGCTTGCTGTGGAGTTGGTTGTTGTTTTTTTGTTATTTAACTCAGCTTTAGTATGGTCTCTAAAAGAAATTTTTTTATTGTTTTCGAAGTTCTAGCGTAAAAAAAAACTATGTACATTATCAAACAGAATGATAACACAGTTTAAATTCGTGTTTATACGTTTTCACACCATGGACTTTTGTAGTTTACTTTAATGAAAATTTTTTAAATGCCATTTTCGATTTTGAAAAAAATCCTTAGATGATAACCAATATATCATATAACTTCCTTTGAAAGCACTAATTTATTCGTTACAGTATGGACTAAGCTCGTAAACTCATGATTTGCAAAAGGAAAACACTCAAAACAGGTATAATCGCCCATGTTCTGCATTTCGGACTTAAATCGATTTGAAGTCGATTTTCAATTTCACATGAAATGAAATTCCATGTTCTACAATTTGTTCGATTTCGAAAATTTCGCAATTACTTCGAACTGTCAAAACTGAAGATTCGTCCATTTTGAATTGTTTTATGGAGTGAAATTAAACTGTGGATGAAAATGGATTCAATATTAGAAGAACAATTTTGCGAGAGAAATCTATGTAACAAAATAGATTTGCCTGTCATAGCGTGAGTACCTTACTATGAAGTACTGTTCTGATGAATTGTTTATTCTTTTTTGTTCAAAGTCATAAATATAGTTTCAGATTGAGCAAAGATGCGTTGTTATTTATGTTTTAAGTTAAATCAAACAAACCAGTAATGGAAATATGTAACTGCAAATGTGTAAATTCCACAATAGTTCACAAAACATTAACAAAGTGAATTGAATACGTTCAGAAAACGGAATGAACCGAATTGCAGAACATCCATTTTCATTTTCGAAATCCAAATTCACAATTATTAAATTTTCCAACGGATTGTGGAATACCCGAATTCACTTTCGTTATGTGAATTCACAAAAAGTAAAATGCAGAACATAAGGCTGTTTAATATTAAACGTCAAAGTAATGTATAGAATAAGAGTATGACTGTCATGTAATGTACTAAAGTGTATATGTGTGTAGTGTATCGTCACTGATTCTTCTGACAAATGGGCTGACATATTGAAGAGAGCAAATCTCGATTTCATGTGCAGATCTGTCACATTTCAGGGAAAAACTATGAATATGTATGTATGTACTAAAGTGTCCTACTTGTAGGCTTCGATCAGATTGTCACTAACAATTTAAGAACGATTGATAATATTTAAATAAATGCAACTTAAATTAAGAATTTTTTTTCGCTGATAAAAAAAAACAACTTAAAGCCGAGTTAACCCTAATATTGTGAACTCAACCAAATATACAAAAAAAAAAAACGAATAAACTCGATTAACAGATATACGTTGAAAGATGTATAATTACCGTTTGCTTGTAATCTTCTTTTCTTTAAAATGTACATAAATGTCACCCATCAACACATCATACCTACATACATATTTACATAATTTCTATTCGTGACTGAATTTAAATGGTCTGAAACGTGACGTTTGTATGTTTACTCTTATGTCACACTTTATCTACCTAACCTACCATCAGGGTTTGTGTTAAACTCATTTAAATTGGTATAAGTATTCAAGTTGCTAATTAAAATCCCAAATATATACTTATTCTTACTTACTGAACTGACTGGGACAATGAGGATCAACAAATAATGCAGATCTTAAGACTGAATGTCAACGGCGCGAGTCCATTTCAGAAGCATTTCTCAGGAAGCGTATTGATGGTGGTTATTTGTGTTTGTTTTTGAAAATACAAAAAAAAAAAATGATAGCGAAGAAATGTAAATGAATGAACTGCAGCACTTGCACATGTGTGAGTCATGAAAATTTACAATATCTATTTGCGTTCGTATACTTAGAGGCATCAGTACTTAAGTTTGTTCGATTTATCGAAGAGGTTTTTACTTGACCTTTTCCATATGTGACGTCTTCATGATTAAATAATGATACCGTTTTAAATTATTTCCCAAGTGTCAACAATTTACACTTTTCAAAGTTTAAATGGTCAAAATTAGAATTAACTCATCGTTATAAATATATATTAGGTATATAATACAGAAGGGTATGTTCATTGTTCATTGGTGTGACAATACACAGATTTTATAAATTATTCACTGGATATTCTAAATCAATAAAAGAAACGCTGTGGCTACAGTGGCAATATTTGAGACAATTTCAATGGCAAATTATTGATTTGACGGGCACTTTATTGCCAGACATTGTCTAGTGTCAGTATAGACATGGCGACGGACATGGCCAATAACGGATTTTTGAATTTAGTACATAAGCACTCAAGCCTTGACTTAAAGGATTCAGAAATGTTTTGGTCAATTATAATTAGATTATTTCCTATAAAAGAGGATTTATTTTTAAGTGGAATTACTACCTTCGAGTTAATGGTTAACTCATTCTTATTCGCTTTTAATTCTTTCAGTGTATCATCGCCGATTATTCCATCGAATGATGTAAGAATTGGAAAAACGAAAAAGGTTACCTCAAGATCACAGCCTACGAAGGCAAAGAATTTGCACGTTTTTCACGACGATTTTACCTGCCGGACTATTTACATGAAAGGGAGTATTGACGGGATGGGATATTAGCGCTAAATTGGGTTAAATGAAATTCTAATGTTTTTCCATCCCGTGTACCATATTCTATATATATGGTACGCTGGAATCAAGGCAACTATCATAAAATTTGCCTCATCCCGGCTTCCTTCGAGATTGAGAGTATTAGAACTACTTGGTTCCCCAGTATCCTCACGTGTGTCTGTGGTATAATATTGTTCACAGTCGTGTCCGACTGTTCAATATGATGAATAGCCGCTGTTGTTTCCTCGGATAATTGTCTGAATTTGCTTCCCTCTTAAACGGATTGTTTGGGCGATTCATGTAATTGACGTTGCCGGTTTGGACGCTGCCTAGCTTCCCGAGTTCCAAGATGAGTATGGCCGTTGACTGTTCCTATTATTGTTGAACCTGCTAATATTTCTTGAGTGCAAAGGAATTTCAGCTTCGTTAGGAAAGGGATAGTGCATGTGCTAGAACATGTACTGAATTATTTCTGAAATTAAGATTATGAATTTCAAGCTAGGCAGAATAGGCCTCAGGGAGTGTTCTAGGCTTTTTAGTCATCAAAAGCTTCGAAAGTTCACCATTCAGACCCCGCACGAAGACGTCCAATGCTCGATTTCGGTAAATTTCTACCAAATCATTAACCGTTTCAATGGAATATGTTTCCGCTCTGACTTTATTTATAATGAGCGAAAATTGGTGGTTAATCGGAGAAGCGTCAAAAATGATGGCCCCCAGCGATGGAAAGTAATCATTTCCTTGGATATATCAGGTAATATTTATTTCCAATATTCAAAGCAATGACAATGAGTGAAGCAATTTAATGCCTTAAATATTGACAATAGGAAGCTGGTTATTTGCCCATGTTTATCTAATATTCAAGTGGTGTAATATATTGCAGGAAAACTATGTCTCATTATTTTTAAAATATTTTCCACCTGGAAAAACAATCTAGTTTTTAATGAGGCTCTAGAAAGTTGTACATAGATACTAACAAGATTCTAGCAAGCTATAGGCTCTCGCCAGTAACTATGTTCCATTTTGTCTCGAGAAACAAAAACAATAAAAAAAAACAAAAGTTGGTTTGGCTGAGATTCGATCCAGGGACCTTCCGCTTACCAGTCCCAATTCGATAAGCTAACAACTCAGGCTAATTTGCAATACAAAAGTACAATTTTGAAAAAAAAAAATAACTTTATACCTACCTACTTCAACTTTTCATATCATTTGTATGGTGGTTATTAAGTTTATGTTATTTAGGGGGTATTTCTGAGGCGAGATAGTAAAACTTTCTCACAAGCAAGAGCTTTAAGAGGCAAGTTTTCCTCATCTAAACATATATTTAGTTCCCTACTGAAAACTTTCAAGAGCCTTGTCTGAACTATAAAAAAGTTCAGTTTAAAATTGTTACGGGTGTGACAAGTCAATGTTACGGAAGTGACCAAATACGAGCTTAACGCATGAATAGAAGAAACAAGTTCTCCTCGTCTAGATTTTCCCAATTGAAAACTTTTAGTTTGAAATTGTTACGGGGATGACAGGTCAATGTTACGAAAGTGACAAAATATGATAATTAACGATATTATAATGGGAAATTATTGTTATAGAAATATAATCATCTCACACACAAAAGTGAAGTTCTTACTTAAAATTGAAAGAAAATTCTCACTCCAATTTAGTCATATATTTTTTTTTTCCAAGTATAGAATATACCCACTTAAAGAGTATTCAAATTTTATATGGATTCGTTCTCTTAGAAAATTAAAATTGAGTTGAAAAAGATAAAGATTACATTTTGAAATGCCAACCTGTTACGGGTGTGACATCGCCCTTTAATTTGAGTATCTATTTTGACTCAGAATACATTTCAAATTCAATAAAATTTTGTGTGACGATAGATAACGATATTTTTTTTACTTGCCCAAATAACATTTTTATTAATAAACATATTTCTACTATTTTTTGTTACGTGTGTGACACTTACACTTACTTACTGCTCTCTCTATCGGGGTCACGTTTCATGAACCAAATATTTAGTTTTTATTCTTGCCTCTCAGTTACGTAGTGTTAACTGCAGTGTAACGAAAAAAGAATACATACAAAAATAAACAAACGAAAGGAAAAAAGAGATAGATATGCAAAATATTAGTTGTCACTTATATCCGTATCGTTATATTTTCATACGATAATAAATTGCGGCTAAATAGTTCGGACAGACTGAGGTTAGAACTCTAAGGTCCAGTTTTTCAGTGCGAGATTAAATTTAAACCCGAGTTAACTCATCAAATTTGTTGAGATAACTCAGGATTAACTTAACAGATGCTTTGCATGTTTTATCTACGGAGTTTGTTTAGTCGTTCCGCATGCATTCTCCACAGAAAAAAACTGCTAACCTCAGTTAACAACTGCCGGTTAATTT
The DNA here is from genome assembly GCA_932273885.2 of Leucozona laternaria. Classification (NCBI taxonomy): domain Eukaryota; kingdom Metazoa; phylum Arthropoda; class Insecta; order Diptera; family Syrphidae; genus Leucozona; species Leucozona laternaria. The sequence continues at coordinate 85,054,979 of OW026368.1, read as the reverse complement.
ACTTCCAGAGTTAACTAACTCTGGTTTAACTCACCACTGAAAAACTCTGCCTAAGTTCTAAAGTTAAGTTAACTGAAGAACATAAGAATTCTCCAAAAAACTAATTTACCAATACAGGCAACTGTTGAAATATCCTTGCCACAATCTGTTCCAGAGCAAGCCGCTGAGTAAAAGATGATTTTAAAATCTTTGACGCTAAAAAAAGTTCTGAAACGATACAAATTCAAAAATAGTACTATAGTAGTACTTCCGGGAACACTGTTATTGAATATCCAAATTACACCAAACTGTGCCCTGAATTTAGACAGTAGATAGTAGAAAATAGTTAGTCCCCTTTCACACGAGGAAACAAGTTGCTGGAGATTTGTTTGACGTTTTCTTTTAATTTCCTTAAAAATCTCCTTTACCTTTCACACGAAGAAACAAAATCGTGGAAACTTTCTGTGGTTCTCTTTTAAAATAGCTTGGTTACACACACTCTACTGGGTGTGTGAAGAGGAATGTCAAAAAAATCTCCTCGAATCGTTGACCGGGTAGATTTCATTTTTCCCTCTTACTTCTTGCCCTTCTCACCAACAAACTGAATGTTGCTGGCAACTCAGTTTCCTCGTGTGAAAAGGGACTTAACGGCTCTCTAATCGACATTTGATTAAATTGACAAAATACAGGGGTTTCCAACTGTACTGGTTCCGCCTGCGAAATAAGCGGTACAAAACTAATTTATTGATATTTCCGCTTTGATCCTGTTTTAATAAAATTTATCTTAATTTGTATAAATTTAATGTCTTTTTTGAGTTTTTTTTTAGTTGAGGACCGCCTTATATGGAATCGCCAATACACACGTAACTACTTAGAGCAGAAAAGATTCTTCCGAACTTTTAGTTGTTCTCGAAGATATTTGTCAAAAAGCGTTTCAATTATTCCAATCATATACAATTATATCCTCATGGCTGCCTGAACACAATGGAGACGGAGCTGCAGCTGGACTAGCTGTCAAAATATTGAATACACGTAATTTCAATGTTGCGAACACAACGCAACGGAGCTGCAAACGGAGTCGCAGCCACAGCTGCAAGAGTTCACCAACTTTTGCGTGCAACATTTTTGAAATTTAAAAATTGATGCAGGCGAACAAGCCCATTTCAACTCGATGAGTGTTTATATAGGGGTTGAAATGAGCTTCAAGCTCTTTTCAATTCCTCATGTTATAAATATCAGTGCTTCTTCAGTTATAATGTCAGAAAGATGTACAGTTGCATTGTGGGCACGAAAAAAAGCCCGTACGGCACTTTTTGACAACTATTGCAGCTGCAGCTCCAGTTATTCCAGTTGCAGCATTCTGTTCAAGCAGTAATATGAGTTTTGTCGAAATTTCACGCACTCCATTTACTTTTTTTTTTAAACATTAACGTTGGTATTTTTATTATACTCGTACATAGACGAATATACATTCCAAAATCATAATTTATTACCACCTTATCGATTTAAATTTGTAATGTTTTCAAACATTTTTCAAGCACCCTACCACCATTGTTATCGACATTATCTTTTTTTTTTCTGTGTGAAATATGATATTATGTACGAGATAGCAGTATTGATTATATTTATATCTTGGATATTTAAAAAAAAAATTGCTCAATCGATTTGGTATTATAAATCATAATTTTATGATAAAAATAATTTGCTGGCGAATCTCTTTAATATTGCTACCACATTGAATAGTTGTATTATATTTTCCCTTAACCATTTAAAAATTTAAATTGTTTAAAAATAAAAATAAAAAAACAAAACTAGTTGATTGATTGAATCATAAAAAATAAACACTTGAAATGTAATTTTTATGTATTAATAAAATTCAAAACGATTCGCAATCGATGTATTTTTTAAAATTATTATTATAATTATTGAACATCCTACCAAAACTTTTAAACCAAAAAAAAATATATATTTATAAACAAAACATTATAATATTATACATACCTATATACATTTTAAATATTTTTGTTCATTTGTGGTGTTTTTAGACAAATTGTTATGTTCCAATTTAAGTTATGAAATAGTCATAAAATTCGTAAACATACATAGTTAAAATAGTATAAATATTTATAGATAATATAATTTTGTAAAACAAACAAACAAAAAAAACACATTATATACCACTTTTACATAGTATTTCTAAGCAAAATTGTCTCATAGAAAATAATAAGAACAAACAGATACAACAACTGAGTGTTTTTATTTTCAATATGCACCGAGTGCAATTAACATAGATGTTCTATTTATGCAGGCTGATTTTTTTTTATTTCTAAGAACACTTTACATAAAAAAAAAATAGATAATATAATAATATTCAATATCTTTCATAATAAACAAATATTATATACAAAATTAAAATAAACAAAAAATGGCATCTATGTATACAAAACACACATGTACACCTAACACACTTGATATTTATATTAATATTTTATAAAATATTTAAAAAACAAAACAAGTATTTTTAAAATTAAAAACTAATCGTGGATATTTGTTATCAAAAATATTTAAATAAGAAATACATATTTTACAAAAAGCAAAACAAAAAAAAGTTTTAAATTATATATCTACATTCAAAATATGGGCAGGTTTAAAGTCGCATACAAGAAAAACAAAAACAAAAAAAAAATATTATAATATGTGAACGTACACATTTTTAATACAAACAAATGTCTGATTGTTTATAAAGAAAAATAACCATACATACAAATTAGAAAAAAAAAAAACAAAACAAAAAGACAAATTTTACTTTATATACATTCCAAAATTAAAAAATGGACCAAATCTGTTATGTATGTATTAACTTTTATTATTGTGTAATAATACTGATTTAAATGATTTTTTTGAAAATCTATATATATATATTAATAAAAAGTTAGCAGTATTTTTTATCAAATTGTACTAAATACTGGATGTTTGTATTTTGAAATTGTGTTTTTATTTTAATTCAATTTTTTTTAACAATTATTTTATTGTTATAACATAAATATATAAACGTATATATGCAAGGTTAAATAAAGTAGAAGAAACAAAAAATATTGTAAATGCATAATACATATGTGTGCTGTTAGTGTAAACGGATGTGGTGTTAAGCATAAATAAAATAGAAATAGAAAGAATATATTTCTTACGATATGTTCTGCATAATGTTTAATTATTTCTAGTGAAGGTTTTTCTTTTTTGTTTTAATGTTAAATGTTTATTATTTCGTTTTTATTTATAAAAGAAAATATTTAATAAGAGAATCAAATAAAATGTTTATTGTTGTTGTGCAAAGTTGATTTAATTTATTTTAATTATGTTTTGTTTATAATTTTCTTATAAATAAATGTACTGTCAATGTTTAAAAAAAAAATGTTTTTTTTGTTCTCATTTAAAAATATAATATCTGAGATATGTATACCCGGAGGCCACGAGAGCCAGTCGCAATACACTACAAAACTGGAGTTCCGCCTACGTCACAGCCAGTACACAGATACGAATTTGACAGATTTGACAGGCAATGTATGCACCCAAATGGCCAGACAGTACTGGCTCGTGTGGCCTCGGGGATAGTCAGAGCCCTTATTACGAATTACGATTATCGTTCAAAATCCATCGTTACGTTGCGATTACGTTTTACGATATTCGTTTGTCAAACCGATATTCGTCTTTTACGACTGTTTTTGGAGTTTTGATTTTGTTTAAGTTTTGACTCATGACTATATTTTATGTATATAGCTGCCACATATTTGTTATGTTTGTTGTTTGGGTTTGGTTCTGATGGTTTCTTTATTTTATCTGGCAATATTTTCAAGCATCCATTCTCTTAAATCATAATCGGTTTATGTCATGACTATCGTTTTCTTGGGTATCGTTTTTTTTCTCCTTCGTTTCTTAATACGGGCCCAGGCATAGTTATATCGTCCATATGAGTGATTCACTGCTAACTATGTGCTATATTTGTGGCTGAATTTCGGATAATTGACAGTTCACTTTGATCGTTATAAGAGTTAATGGAAAGATTTGCTACTTGCTACGTATTTCACTTGAAATGAAATAGAAAACTTAAAATATCAGTACTTTTCCTTGTTTTTTTTACTTGCGATATACTGTATACATAGGTACCATTAGTCAAGTGTTTTGTACAAAAAATCGAACTCGATATTTTGATCAAACTTGACATTACGATGATAGTAGAGGTGTTCGGCTACAGCCTAAACGGATGGGTCGACTTTCTTTAAACTTGCGACCTAGCGTTTTTTATGCATTCCTCCGAAACGTTTGTCCCCTTTCACACGAGGAAACAAGTTGCTGGAGATTTTTTTGACGTTTTCTTTTAATTTCCTTAAAAATCTCCTGTACCTTTCACACGAAGAAACAAAATCGTGGAAACTTTCTGTATTTTCCTTTTAAAATAGCTTGGTTGAACACACTCTACTGTGTGTGTGAAGAGGAATGTCAAAAAAATCTCCTCGAATCGTTGACCGGGTTGATTTCATTTTCCCCTCTTACTTCTTGCCCTTCTCACCAACAAACTGATTGTTGCTGGCAACTCAGTTTCCTCGTGTGAAAGGGGACTTTCTTCTTTTTTTTTTAGAACCAAAATAAAAACGGTACCTGTTAGGTATATAAAAAGGAAAATCTTTATTTTCTCAAAATCGGCTCTACAGATTTAAAAAAAAAAAAAATCTGTAAAATTTAATTAGTAGGCTACCAAATCATCAATTTGTTTGCTTTTCTCGAAAACGATTCAACTGATATTAATCAATTTTTTATGAAGAATGATTGATACATTTTAAATAATATTGCGTACCAAAATGATTTAAAAAAAATGAAATACATTTAAACGACTCAATCGATTTTTATTAAACTTGTCAAAAAGCGATTTTTTAACATAGTAATCTAAAAGATTTTTAACAAAAATTATTCTTATAACCGAAAATAACTGTACTTCCCATGCAAATGCCTAAAAACCTTTAAGGAAAATCTGTTTTTGCTCAGAAACGATTCCTACGATTTTGATACAAAAAATTCTCTGTGAGTCAAACTGATTACGATCTATTTAAAATTATTAAATTTTACATGTTATCATTATAAACAGTTGTAATAAAAAAAAAAAAACAATTTCGCAGATTTTCTTCGGTGAGATAGCTTACACGCAGTTAGTAAATTCCTTCCAACCAAAAAAATCGATTTTATTAAGAAAAAAAAATCGATTTTAATTAAAGATAACTCTTGGCTATCTCGCGCTTATTAATATGAGTAACAATTACAGCATTAAATTGATTTATTTTTGAGTGACAGTACTTTACGAGTGATCTGCTTTCGTTTGAAAAAAGAATGTCGCAACATTACTTGTCCTTACCGTCGTGGTAGTGTCATTCAAGAGTATATTTTTATGTATTTCTGGGAAAGTTAAATAGATATTGCAAAGATTTGACCTTAGTTTTGAAGAAGAAGATTAGTACTTTTCGCAATCATTGAAATAATTTTGTTGACAAAAATAATTTCGCGCTCTATGATGTTATGCTTGTTTGGTAACGTCAAATTCTCACCAAGTTTTACAATACTGAATTTTTCCCAATGGCTATCGACAGCAAATTTTGAAAGTTAATAAGAAATTTCGAGTTACCAAAGCAGACCTGTGATCTGCGCCAGCAAAGCAATTGTATAAAATATTCCTTAACAAAAATTCCAAAAGTAAATTGTTTAAAAATGGAAATATCAATTTTTACTGAATTACCATTAGCTTTATTAGCATTCGATCGATAATGTGGTTTACTCAAATAAAATAATTCCAAAATATCGAGTGGTAAGAATAAAACGGAGCACCTGCTCATAACTCAGTTAACCGAAGCAGATGCTGCATCATTGCTATGAATACAATTCATGCGCACTTACATTTTTAGGCAAATACTCTGAGTATGTGCTCCGTTTTATTCATACTCAGCCTTATTGTGAGTTTCATCCGAACAACATTCCACCCGGAAAATTTGACATTTCACTTTTCGCCTATTGTGGGTTTCCCCCCAAATTTCATGATCGAAAAATTCCCCTTATTGTGAACATTCATTTCGGGCGGAATGAAATGTAATTTTCACTTCTTTTTTGTAAGCGAACAAAATGTCGTTCGGGCGAAACTCACAATAGCTTTTAAAATTCTGGGCGAATAAAAAATTTGAAGGTGAAATATTTTTCAGGTGAAACTCACAATAAGGGTGACTATCTATCATCTGAATCAAAGAAAACAAAAAAGACTGATAAATCTATCGTCACTCTAGCACCATAAACTCCATCATACCTTAGATTGTAGTCTTTTCATATATTTATAAGGGCCAGTTATAAGAGTGGCACTTAAGTTTCCCATATTATTACTTTAGGCTAAGTTTCATAACCAGAGTAAATGCGGCACTTAAGTCAATAATCTTTCAAATTGCCCATTTAAGTGCTACTTTTATGACTGTGAAACTGGCCCTAAGTCTGTCAATATTTCCTAAGCTCACTCTTGTTTTAATCAGACACCTCCTAAATAAGAAGATTCATTCTTAAAAAATGACTGACCAACATATGTAAATGTTGTCCCAGGTCATAAGGCCATACTCATTTGTAAGGGATTTTTGAAGAAAAAAAAGGTATTTTTTGTCAAGAAAAAATTTAAAATGAATATCATTCAAGTGATTTCTTTTAGATATTAATTTATTATTACGAAAAAAATTACTAAATTTTAAAGTTACTTGTTTTAAAAATTGTTTTTTTTTTTTTTTTCTTTTAGTTTGTTCTAATTAAGATATTCCTATCCGTTTCATTCGTATTTTTCGAATAATCGTTTCTTTAAATCTGGCGGATAAGTTACATAGATGTAGTGCTCGTTGTGAGCTAAATCATTTTGAATATCTGTCGACGATGGTGGCCGCATTGTCGTCGACAAATCTGAGGAATATTTTCCGCCAATTGTTGTATCACAGTCAACCATTGTAACGGCTGTTGATGGAAGTCGTGTTGTGACTTCTCGACGCTCATATATCTCCTGTTGTGGATGATGTGTCAAATGGTGTGAAACAGCTGGTGGAGGACCAGCAATATAACGCGGACTGCTATGGTGTTGAGGTGCATAATGATGGTAGTCATAGCGATGCACATTGTTGCTGATTGTCATTTCTTCGGAACTACAAACGAAAAAAGGTAGAGGTTCAAAGACTTACATTACAAAACTATACATATAACATATCTGAACATACTCAAAAAGTATCCAAATGATGTAGTAACAAAAACAAATACCCAGCGAGAGTACCATTACAAGTATGAGAATCAAACCCCAGGGGAATGCTCTTGGTTCGAGTGGTCCATCCTCCCAGTACCGATCACAAGACAGATACCAACAAACAGCTTTATTCATTTCCTCTGTAATAAAAGTAAAATTAGCTTTGTAAATAAAAAATTAATAATTAAGTTTAACTGAATATCAATTAAAAAAAAAAAATAAAAATATTTTTAGCAAAATGCTTTCATTGTGACTTGGGGTTTACATGGTAATTCAGGAAAATAAGAAATCCCCTGCCAACAAAATTAGGTAAAGGGTGCAATACGTCAGAACTATGATTTTTAACTTTAACAAACCTTCCATTTCCTTGAATGCGTGGTCAGTCATTTGGAGTAATAGACCAGCTATGCAACTCCTCAGCAGATATTCACACTTTGACTTCAGCTTGCTTAATTCTTCGGTACGACAATTGGCTCGAACTTTCTGAATATTAACCGTACTTCCATTAGTTGTTTTATTGTTGGTCTCTTCGGATGCATTCGATTGTACTAAAGGATCAATTTTCATTGATGAATGATTGGCGGACGACGATGAAGACGATGATTTTTTCGAATCATCTTTATTTTCCTCAGAGATTGGTTCTAGAATTATAAAGAAATATTATTTTAATACCTACTAGAACAAAACTAAGCACAATAATGGCACCATTACTACAATTTATTACCTACCTTTAACAGGCTCCTTACTTATATCTTTAAATTTATTTTGGCTACTTTTATCCGGACATAGTTGGCGATTTTGGACTTTTGAAGCTCTTGTTGCTCCAAGTGCAGAAGATCTGTGTGAAAAAGAAATACATCAATAACAAAGTTTGATAAGAATGAAGGTCAAAAAGGACTTGTCCAATTAATTTTTGTCTCCTAATCACAACAAAGTCTAGAAAGTATTTTATTTTAATATGAAATGTGAACTTTGGACAAGTCCGCTTTACTTTTCCAGCCCCTCAAATTGTTGAATCAATTACCTTAGTGGAATCAAACTAAGGTAAGCAGCGTTAGCTTTAGCCAATGCCGAACTTTGTCCCAAAGAATTACCCCAAACTTCAATGTCAGTTACAATATGTGTGTCTCCGCCTGTAAGACTGGCTTCTTCCGATTGAAAAACTTCGCAACGCATAATATCGCAGAAATCAGCAAAACATACAGCATCTTCGGCCTGGGAAAAAAACAAGTATGTAACATATGTATGTATTTCCTTAATATTAAGACAATTATTTTAATCTTTTCCTTAATTCCACTTCCTTAGACTCGTATGCAGCTGAAACCAAATTGTTTTTTCTTTGATTTCTAATACTACAACGAATACACATCGGGAAAAAGTGTATGGAGAGTTCGTAAAAGTTCATGCTGCAATGAACGAAGCAACAAAACCAAACATGAGGAAATTTGAATTAAATTAAAAAAAAAGAGCATCAAGGATAAGCCACGCTAGTCACATATTCTAGAGTATTCCAGGGGGGTTATTCTCAAATGCGCGGCGGATCGCTTTTGATGGCGGATTGGCATTGTATTCACAAAAGCCAGTCGCTTTCCATTCGAACAATATGGAAAGCGAAAGCACCTTCCAATGTCACTTTACTTTGTTATTGAAAGCGAAAGGTTTCGGATTGCTAGCGGATCTAATCAAAATGTAAATATTTATTTAAAAAAAAATCATCGAATTTATTATTTTGTTTGTGTCTTAAAAGGAGCCAAAAAACATTATACTCTCTGCGTGTGCAATATCTAACGGTTAAGACCTACTCCTCAACAATCTTCTCTGAGCGTTTAAATTACACACATTTTCGCAACTTTCTTCGCTTTCAGCATGCAGATATATACATATATGAATAGTTATTGAATTCCTGCTTTGATTAAATTAAAAAAATTGTATGCTTTAAATTTTAGATTTAGAAAATTAAGTTTACAACAAACCTAAACAAAACAAAAATACAAATCGTGACGGAAAACAACTGTTAAAACAGAAGGAATTATAAATAGAAAATGGGAAGTAATAGAATGTTCATTTTCGTCCTCGTTCGCATTTGAAAATAACCAAAGGCGAATGCGGTCGAGAGTGAGATTTCGCTTTTAAAGCGATCCGCCGCGCATTTAAGAATAACCCCCCAGATATTGCACAGGGATATTATCGAAAGGCCCATTATTTAATTTTATCTTCATTTAACTTCAAACTAACATTTTTTTCAAATTCCAACGACCAAGTTCAAAAAAATGCCCAAAAGTAGGCAATCTGTGTGCATTCAATTTGGGCTACTTTCGTTCTTTCAGTTGGTGTCTTAGATTTGGTTATGTTCTATGTTTCGTTCATTTGGTTGGTGTATTAAATTTACTATGTGGTTTATGTGTTTTTTTTTATTATATAGGGTGTCACATTTTATGAGGTTTTCCATAAAATTTAGCTTGGTACGTTTTCCATTTTTTCTTCCGTAAAAGGTGTTTCAGAAATCTTGAAATTTTAAGGAACTGGACATTAAAAGAGCTATTAAACTCTTTTAATTATCATTCACTTATTATGCAGGGTATTGGAAAATACGACAAAAGTCTAAAGCGTGTTGTTTTACGGAAGACAAAACGAAAACGTACCAAGTATCATTTTTGGAAATACCTCATTTATTTTTACGACAAACCATACATTTTGACACCCCATATAATACAAACATAAACCACAAAACACAACGAAAGTAGCCAGTGGTTTTGGAATGAGCCATACCCAACCCATTCTAAACAATTCTTTTCAAACCAACCAACGTTGCGACGTCCCATTTTCAATCGAGTTTACCCGCCGCTAAAGATGTTTCACATCAATAAGAATACCTACTTGACAATTACAATTGGCTGAACAAAATGAAATGTAGCTGAAGCTACATATAGCAGTAGTTGAAGTTTGCTCAACTTGTACTACACCATTAAATTCTTGCTACAGCTACATCTTCACACTGTACCAGCTGCATACTGCTTTTGTACCTATAAACTTTTACAGTGCAACGAGCTACAGCTACATCATATTTCGCTCAGCCAGTTAAATAAAAACCAACACATTATAATATATAAACTCCATATATACCTAGAATTGATTAAAATTTATAAATTAGTTTGACATAGAAATAGACTCACCTCATTAAGGACAGATCTGTGCCGCGTCTCAAAATGTATATCAACATATCTTTCTTGATAGAAGCTTTTGCCGCACAATCGACACGTCCATTGAGTCGGTCGATCGCGTTTCTTTGCATCCTGTCGTGGTCCAAATACATCCCTAAACGGATGTAAAGGACACTCTAAAGGCAATTTCACCTAAACAAACAAAACATATTTCGCGACGTCTTTAAACACAAAACCTTCAACCCAAAATAACTCATACCTGATACTTATCCAGGATTGGAGTCCATTTGGAGCGTATAATTTTACGCACAAGTCGGCTGTTATCTTTGGAGCAAAGTAGTTTTATCACATTCGAATGAGGCCATGGTATTAGTAATAAAATGTAAATTAGGGTTATCTAAAAATAAATTAATTTTAATTATGAAACTCCCATATGAAATTCTTTTTAACGATTTTTTTTTAATTTATAAAGGAATGCCCTTTACAAAAGCCATGTCATCTTAAGACCTTTATAAATTATTACTTACCTACATATTAAAAACAACGAAAAAAAAAAATAACACGATACAGTCAAAGTCAACAGAATCCCCCAAAAATAGACGTTTTGGGTCACATCATAAAATTTGAAAAATCAATAAATGAGACTCTTTTGGAATTTTTCATCACTGCTGGGTATAACTTTACACTTACCTCAAAATTTATAAATTTGGGCGACATTCATAATACAACTTGTGTACGCTTGTTTTTGAAATGTTCCACGAGTCGCAGAAACTGTTAAACAAAATAAAAATTCCGTCCTCAAAACGTGCACTTGAAAGTATTGTTTTAATTTGAAGGGTGTTTTTTTATTTTTTTCAATTTTTTATATATTTTTTTTGCGCTGATTCGAAACAGGACGTGAACAGTGTAAGGATAATTTGGAGTGTGACTTTGAGTAGTACTTTTGAGTGCATGCGAAGGATTGTCAGTTTTCAAAGGGTTTTTATTTTCTTCATTTGACGTTCTGTTCTTTTGTGATGGGCGGTGGGTGGTGAGAATGAAGGAGACCGAAAGTGGACGAAATGTCATGTTAGAGGATAATATTTTTGTAAGGACTAGTTGGTTTTTGGTTTGTGGCTATGATAATTTCAAAAATATTCGTATTTCCATACATTAGTATGTGTGTACCTATGTATGTACTCCAGGGTAAATTTTGATTTCGAAAAAAAAAACATATTTTCAGTTTTTTAACGTACGACACAAATCCACGAGTCAAAAATAGCCGCGTGCTCCTTTGGAGGTGGCGAACTACTCATTAGTAGATCCAATCGATAATCTAGTACTACCATCTACTCGTGCTTTTATGGCGAGTAGATGAGATTTGTAGGGAAATTATTATTATTATTATTTATTACAATATAAATAAATTTACATTATAACATAAAGAAAACAGGCGCTAGGTACCAGGACTTGCGGCCAGAACTATAATTTGATATGGATGTATGGGGCTGTCGGAGGTCCACAGGCTCACCAAAAAAACGGAGAGAGTACGTACCTCTCCGACAGTCCCGAACATTTACAAATAAAAAGGTTTGTTATATGACAGAAATTAATTCTGTGCGTTCCATTGAAAATGGCTAGCAAAGTACTCGTGAGTGCTTCGCCATCTCTACAGGAACACGGCTAATGGCGATGAGAGGTGAAACATGTTGGGAAATAGACAGAATCGGAATGTGTATTCAGAAGTGGCGTTCGGTAATGAAATTGGATGTAGTGCTTGACTACTAACTTAGAGGTGAGGGTTCGAACCCCATTCTAGGCAGCATTCTTTTCTATATTCTCCCACTTATGCAACTGGACGCCATCCGTGGGATTCCATGAGTTTATTTAGTTTATTTGGGTGCCCAACGTCAAAAATTCTCAAAATCGGCCTTTTGAAGGAATTGGATAAAACAAACATTTCGTTTATTATTTTCTAATGTTTAATTTGACTGTCTAAAAGCCGACTTTGCATTCGCTTGCTCAATTTTTTATTGAGCAAAATTAATGAGGACCCCGTGGAAATAAAAAACGGACCAAATTTGTTTATTTTAGGCCCGATATGTGCAAAGAAACTGTCACAAACTGTCAAATTCAAAAGATGCAATTCTGCAAAATATTTCGAATCTGTGAAAAAGAACGGGAGTTCAAATTCAAACTACTTCACATTATACAGTAGCCGTTTTTTATTATCAGAAATGATCCATATATAAAAAAAAAAACATGTATTACACCAACAACACTAGATCCTGCTCTCTATCAGGATCAGGTTTCATGAAACAAAAGATTTGTTTTTAATCTTGCTTCTCAGTTTTGCAAATGGTAAGGAAGTGTAAACTGTAGTGTAAAGAAAAAGACAACAAAGACTTGAAAAATATACAACATAGTTGTCACAAAGATCCATATCGTTATATTTTCATGAGATAATCTATATGCACAGACATTTCTAGGGCAAAAAATCAGACAGCGGGGAATTTTCACTCTCTTGTGTTACATTTACCGTTATATAATGCCTAGTCATCATTATTTCCAGTTATCGAGTAATACGTGACTGAATTATGTGAGTTTGGCATTACCGCTCACGTTATATAGCCATCATCCCCATTGGTTTTACTCGTTCATTCGATCACTGATGGCAATCACTCGATCAGTCACTAATGCGGCCCCAGCTTCTCTGTTGGATTTACCGCCATGAAATTATAAAATGTATTTAACAGCGAACTATTTTGTAGTAATGAAATTTTTCATCACGTTTACCACTTAGGGCCAGTTTTACAGTGACGAGTTAAACCAGAGTTAGCATACTCTAGAACTAAATTAACCCACAGTTAACTGGGGAAGCAGTTTTTCGGTGCAAAATGCAGAACGACTAAACAAACTCAGTGGATAAATAACCAAAAGCATCTGTTCAGTTAATTTTGAGTTAAGTCACCAAATTTGATGAGTTAACTCGGATGTAACTTTAATCTCGCACACTGGACTTAAGTCTCAGTATTTCAGTGGTGAGTTAAACCAGAGTGAGTTAAAACACAGTATTTCAGTGGTGAGTTAAACCAGAGTTAGTTGACATAAATTTATTTACAGTTAACTCAAGAAGCAGTTTTTCAATTAAGAATTCATGTGGGTCGACCTAATAAACTCTGAGAATAAAACATCTGTTTAGTAAATCCAGAGCTAACTCACCAAATTTTGTGAGTTAACTCCGGTTTAACTTTAATCTCGCTCTGAAAAACTGGGCCTAAATGTGATTAAAAATGAATCAATTTCTATTTTGTATGTACATTATGAACTGATACAAATTTTGTTCACTAAAAAAAAACGATGATGTGGTATCTGTCTTTGCATATCTCCGATTCCACGCACTCACCACTCAATCAAAAGTTATCTCTATTTTTTTTGTTCTGTTTGTTTTTTAGATTTTTTCTTATGTTCGTGTAAATCACAAAGGAGTTGCAAAAAAAGAGACAATTTGACTCGTGGATTTGTGACTTGCTGAAAATCCAAATGACTGGGCTGAGCCCACTAACATGATGCGATTGGGCTCGGTAGTTTATGGCTAGCTTTAAACATAAAAAAAACATACGTAAGAGCACTTTTCCCCTTCAATGTATGTATCTCCCATAATATATGGACAAACCATGAACTCTGTTCCTATATAGCATTTAAGAAATTATGTTATCTAAGACCTAATCAATACAAATTTTTACTTTTTACCTTTCACCCATCCACTTAGCTACACAATGATGCCAATTAGGGAATAACCATTTTAAAAGTTTGTTTTTTGTTACACCAAATTTTACTTTCAACTCCTCCAACAAGTTTCACTTCAAAAACATCATTACCATATATCAAACTCGAGGTCTTAATTTTGTGGGGTATTTCCACCCACCTCACTTTTTTAAATTAAATGATCTATTAAACTGTTTAAAGAAGAACCATAACAAAGATGTGGTTTCGCTCAAATGTATTTTAATTTTTCAACAGTTAGATTTTTTAAGCCCAAATCTTAAATCAATCTGATTTTATCTATGCAAATCGCAGATTTTGGTCTTCCTGAACTCGTTTCACCGGCCTTCCTGTTCGGTATAAGTTGTAAACAAAAAAAGAAGCAACTCGATTTTAACCTAACACCGCGAAGTAGTTCCGCCCCTAAAACAGTATGTATAATATGGGTAGATTAAAAATAAAATGAAACAAAAAACGCTAACGATTATTTGGGCAGTGAGTTAAAATTCGTGCCAAGACATCACTAGTTTTGTTTTAATTACCATCAACAATTATATCGAAAAGCATTTACTAGATCAGTGTATTTCTATATAAATACAAAATTATATAGCACACAAAATGATAACTTAATCTACATAAATAACTCCTCTCTGGCAGAGTCGCCTAATTCAACTGCTGGCAAAGGTGCATTTGAATTTGAGGCACGCAACAAATTATACAATAATTTTCCCAGGCAACACCACGTGCGTGTGTATAAATAATAATAACCTTTGATTTAATTTATTAAATTCTATTACTTAATTTACAGAAAAAAAATCTCAGCACATTCTAAAGTCCATTGTATATTCGGTTAATCGACGATTGTTCCAAAATTTTTTTAATAGCTGTAAAAGTTAGATAAGAGTGTTAGATGAATATTTGAAACTATTATACGTCCCCGTCATGAAATGACTTACCTTCTTTATCACTCTCTTCCAAGTCCTTCTTGGGGAATTCCACGTCAAAGGTTATGTACAAGTTGCCGTGCAGATTATTGTTCTCATAGTTCGGCATACCCTCGCCCTTCTTGCGAATGCGAGCTCCTGGCCAGGTCACTTTATCTCGTGTCACAGAGACTTTGTGTCCATCCAAATGAGGGATATCAAGACTAAATCCTACAAGAGCGTCCTGAAAACAAAAAAAAATTTACTTTAATAAGAACTTTCATAAGTGCAATTGGACAATGTTGTTTAACCTGTAAGCTTATGGTGACATTGGTGTACAAATCATCGCCCTTGCGTTGGAATCTCTCGTGGGGCGTTTGTTGGACAACAACAATTAGATCGCCAGGCTCACCGTCTAAGTGGGGTTCACCCTCGGCGACGAATCGTGTCTCTTGCCCGTCAACCATGCCCGATTCGACCTCGATTTCTAGAGTTCGTTCCTCATTGACCAGCTTAACGTTGGGACACTCGTCACAAATGGTCTGTTGCATCATCTGGAACCTCCCTGGGCCCATGTTTCGCGTGACCATTTCCTGTCTGCAGTTGCACTTTCTCGTTCCAGACGCTGGCTTAAGGACTGGCTTATTTCGAACAATCTCTACAAAGTTGCCCGAGTACAACTCCTCCAGAGTGACATACATTTGCATGACAATATTTGCTCCGCGAGGAGTGTCATGTTGATGGGACTCTCCATTTCCGAAATGGAAGCCAAAGTCACCAAAGAAATTGGCAAAAGGATCCGAGCTGTCCATCATGCCGTCCTTCTTCAGACACTCCTCGCCACATCGATCGTAGGTTTTGCGCTTCTCCGGATCGGACAGAACTTCATAGGCAGCGCCGAGATCTTGGAATTTAGTAGATGCATCGGGATCGTCCTTGTTCTTGTCGGGATGCAGTTCTTTGGCTTGTTTGCGATATGCTTTTTTAATTTCATTTGTGGTGGCGGATTTTTTCACATTGAGAATACGATAGAAATCACGACCGGCCAATGTGCCAACGGCACAGAAGATTAGTTGAATTGCAATTGCCAGATATACTGCCCGCATATTGCTTATTTTAGTAAGTTTAGTTTTAAATTATTACAAAGTTAAGATTATCTATTTACAGACGAAAATGTTTACGCTATCAGTTTTAATTCATTTTTTTTAACTTTTCGTTTTACTCCCAGATCGAGATCGAATTTTGCGACTTTGTGATTTGAGTGTGCGTGGTGTAATATGATTGGTCAAAACAAACGTCAAAAGTGACACGATTCGATTTTTTTTCAGTAGCGAATAGTGGGAAATTTTGGGTTGGAGCTAGGGTGAAAACAGAAGGGAAGAAACGGTGTCGTTTTCGAGTGGACGTTCGGAGTACTCCTTTTCCACTCGAACCGCTCCAAAAGCCTTCGATTCGCTTTTTCGATCGTTTTCGGAATGTTTTTTTTATTCCCAATTTCATAAGGGAGTAGACGAGAAATACACATACATATAATGTTTTTCGTCGATTCATTTCATTGTCAACAGTGATAAGTGCTTGAAGAAGCCATTTTGTTAAATGGTTTCATTCGGTAGTGTGTGTACTGGAAGTCGATGTTTTCCTATTCGATTAGAATCAAAAAGTAGAAGAACAGTCGGAAAATCAAAGCGAAAACGCCATAATGGAGATATTTATTTTGTTTGTAAATTGCAGCTTATCTGAGAAATCGTTTTTTGACACTTGTTTTTTTTTGTCATTCATGTGTATATAACGATTTTCCAGATATAAATATTTCTTACATTTGATGTAGACTTTAACAGCCAAATTAATAAACGTGGAATAGCGAAGGGTTAGGCCTTATTCCTTGGACTAAGTGCAAAATGTTATTAATAAAACAAAATTTCTATTAAGTGACGTTTACTAAGCTAAACCACCGAAGTAGGTGGTTTAGCGAAGGAATAAGAACAAGATGTGTCAAATTTATTCTAAAATAAAAAAAAAATATAAGTGAAGATTGCAAATTTAGTTTTAAATAAAAATAATGATTTCTACTAGTTTTATTGAGTTCTTAAACTATTTGCAATTATTGGACAATCTGCCACCAACGACAAGAAAAAGAAAAATATACAAAACCAGATATGATCCAATGCAAGTGCTTAGTGAGGAGAATTTCGGGAAGAAATATAGGTTTTCCAAGAAAAATATGAGAAAATTCATAGCATTTGATGAAGATAACCTTAATGGGGATACAAGAGGTGGTCATAACACACAACAGACATAACATAAAACAATAGAAAAACGATAACAATTTGGACAGAAATATAATATATTAATAAGAGAATTGTTATGAGTGTTTGGTATAACGTGAGCCTTTTTTTTACAAATTATCATAATTTGCTATCAAAACCCATACAAACAAACAGGCATCTTACTTATTGTAGTAGATTTTTTTAGAGAATATTTCGTAAACGTCACTTTACTGTTCCACGAACATTTTGTTTTTATTCATGTAAAATTTTAACCCGTAGCTTAACGCTTATTCTATGGTTTAGTAAAATCGTGGAATAAAGGTGGAATAAGAGTTTTTTATTAATAGGGCAGTAAGGGTATTCATGCAACGTCGGAAAACCATCGTAAAATTTGTAAACGTCGGAAATTTTGTATGGGAATTTCCAACAAATCGTAAACTTTCCGACAGGAATTTGTGTCGTAAACGTTGTAAACGAAAATGGTAAACGTAGTAAACTGTTTTTCAATGGGATTATGACATGGTCGGAAAGTTTCCAACGTTGCATGAATACCCTTATTAATATTAAAGGGATTACAATACATTTTCATTAGAGGAAATGAGGTAATTTCGTTGAAAATTTCAAATTAAGATTCCAAATTACCTCATTTCCCATACAAATTCACATTTTTAAATGAGAAAATTTCAACCAAATTTGCACGAAATTAGGTTGGAAATTACGTGCCAACTTTACAAACACACCCTAATCGAATGCATTTTAAAAACTTTTGTATTGAAATGCCAAAACTTGATGTATAAAAACAGAATGAGAAAACAACAACAAAAGTTATTGACGGCCTAAAAGTTAAGCACGTTGGCGAGGGACGTATGTGGTGGGTGGGGTAGACGAAATTGCTGAGGTTGAACAAATTGCAGAGTTATCGCTCATTCTTCTTTGTGCTTTTCCTTATTGTTCGAATGTGTTTTATTTTCATTCGTCCTCCACTCAGATAACTTCGCTTAATCAAGTGGAGTAAATAGTGCAGTGACATGATACTTTTTCACTTGCACAAAGTTAACTTTCATTAAAAATCGCTGTCGTGTAAAAGGTATTTGCAATTAGAAGGAAACCAAAAGAGAAACGAAGATTGAAAATCGCTGTATTGTAAAAGCAGTCACTTCGTGTGAAAGGGGACTATCGTATCATCATATGGGATATTTTATAGTCTAAGCTCACCTTAAGTTTTCCTCATCCAAAGGAAATTTTTTTCACCAACAACAACTGTCAAACACTTTGAGAGTCAGACAAATAAAAAAAAACGGGGCGCTTGCCTATGCGGTGAACTTTATTTTTCACGATAAAAACCACACAAAAAATCTTTTACAAATCCAATAGTGTTATTCCGAAAACAGTAAACACTCTCATTAAAAGAGTTACTTCCAATTATAAATTGAATCCAACAAATCTGCAAAAGATTAAATTCCACTTGCAACAAAGATTTGTCCCATAGCCAAATGTGTTATGTTAATAGCGTTTCTATCTGTTTTACTATTATTAAAAAATACTTTTAGTTTTTATTTTAACAAACAAGAACATCATCTGAAGAATTCATCTAAGAATCAAGATACTAAGCCAGCAAATAAAATGAGTAGCTTCCTAACAAAATCCAGCAGCGACATCCTCTCGTCGAATGTTATGTGAGTTCAACTTCAACAACGAAGAGAAAAGAAAAACGAAAAAAAGACCGGGTGGAACACCTTTAAAATTTTTTTCATTATTTTTTCGTTGCAGTGTATTTAAGTCCGGCGACAAACAACACTGCTATGAGATTAACGAACCAAACGTGACCATCGTCGGAAGCGCTGGCAGTCATGACCATGGCAGTTCCAAAGTAAAACTCAAAAACATTGTCGACTACAAATGGGAGACAAAGAATTATCCAGGCCATTTGATAGCCGTTCATATTGATGGGAAGCATATTGCATACGTTATAAATGGTTAGTCGAATTAGACTGCATTGATTTGACTTTTGTTGAAAGGTATTTTCTATCTTTATTTGCAGTGAACAACAAAATCTCGAGAACCGAAGGCATGGTTCGAGTGGTTAACGCCACTTCAGGCCTTCGTGCATTGATCAAGGGAATGTCTGGTGAAGTGCTGGATCTGCAGTTCGCTCATATTGAGAACGAACGGATATTGGCTTCGATCGATGCCAGTTCGTTGTATGTTCACAAAATAGACATGATCAGTGAGACCTTAGTCTGCAATCTATTGATCAAAATCGAAGACCCTCTGACTAATTACACTCCAAAGTATGATAAAATATCATGGTGTCCCTATGTGGATTGTTCGAGCGATGACGACGAAGAGAGCAATCAGTTGATTGTGTGGGCCAGAGGCAGCATTTATCAGTGTTTCAATGTGAACACCATCAATGTTAATTATGGGGTGAGTTGATGCACAATTGGTAACCATCAATTATCTTCTAACATCAATTAGGTATTTTATACGTTCAACTCACCTACGGATATTTTCACCCGAATACCTTTAGGTATGAGTTTTTGTCTGTTGTTTCCTTTTCATAAATGAACTATGTTATTCTTGGTTCCACATTGTGGTGAAATTAAAAATAAACATATGTATGTTTGTTTGCATAGTAGTAGTGTAGAAAAAATAAATCGTAGAAATTCGCAGTTTTGGACAGTACGCGAACAGACATATTATTTGCATCAAATTTAGATGATATATTGAAGTAAAATTTAAAAACGTTTTTTTTTTTCCTATTTAACAAGAAAACATAAACTTTATACATAAGTACACAATATTTTATCAATGTCAAAAATATCGGTTTCTGAAGGTCCGAAAACTTTTCTCTATAGAGCGATCAGCTACAAGGGACTGCGAATTCAAAAATTCCGAAAAAATTGATAAATCATCACTTTCGTCATTTAATGTTGTTTTAAGTAATTATATCTTCTAAATGATTAATAATTGATCTGTAGAGAATCTCATGATCTACAACTTTCGAGTGCACTTCTTCTTGGTGGCATTCACCGTTAAAACAGTGTATGGGAAAATTGATGTTTTTGACACTTGACCTTGAATTGTTCTTTGCGCACAGGATTTGGAATGGACTCTTGACCTTGAGACAATATTCCTCATGCCAAAACAAAGAGAATTGTTTTTAAAAAACCTAAATATGTAGGTTTTTTTTTTCAAATATTGACTTTTTGATATATTTTTCCTCGTGTTTTTGCGTCAATAAAATGTTTTAGTTGAAATTTTGTTTAATCCAAATGTATGTAGGTATGCTATTTCCCTGTTTTCCTAACGGTCACAGTTTGTAAAATCATTTTAGGGCTAGTCGAATCAAAGCAATCCCTGTAGTGCTCACATTATAAATGAAGAATTATACAATCAAACCCGCTTATTTTAAATTCCTTTAGTTGAAACCCCCCTTTTAATAACACGGTTTTATCCATGTCCATTTATTTGTCAATAAATTTCACACGAATTACACTGCTTTATGAAACCCGCTAAAATGATTATCCTTAAGAAAAATCATTTTAAATTTTATAATTTCTCTTTAAAAAAAATGTTTATTAAATTTGTATTTGTATTTAAATCATGAAAAAAAACAGAACAACACAGTAAAAATCAATGCATTTATTTTTTGATGTTTTTGATACATATGTGCATACATACATATGTATATGTATGTATGTATATCAGTTCACTTCACATGCTTTTAAAGTTTATTGTGTTTATTTTGATGTTTCTGATTATATCTTCATTTGTTTTGGCTACTAAAAATTATAACTATTCGGGGTCTACTTTTTCTAGTTATCGAAAGTGTGAACCCCTGTTGAATGTAATTGTCATTACATTTAAGCGGGTTTGACTGTACTCACCAAGATTTTTTTTTTTGTTCGCGCAAAACAATAGATTTAATCTTGACACACTTATGTAAAGTTAAAAATGTACATATAACCTTCATACATGCATATGTACGTATGTATATTGTATATCCATTTAGCCAAGTTGCTTTGTTTTAACTTATTAGAGTATACATTGCCTCACTTTGTTTGAAACGTTAAACTTTCTTACATATTTGGAGAATGAGGTACATCAAGAGCCAAAATAGAATCGGGAAGTGGCCAAGATGTTAAAAAATGTACCTATACAAAACTCAATCCAACCCATACTTCCCCGAACCATTGCCACAGGAAAAAAATCAAGCAGGCACAAAAATTGTATGTACACATAATCACCCTTATTCCGTAAGGCGTTTTACGAGAGTAGAACGACATCGCTCTAGAAGCGTTAATTGGCGTTTAAGTAAAACAAAAACTTTACCGTTCTCTTCTTTCTTCACCCTTCTTACCATTAAAACGGTAGTCGTTTTACTAAAACTCCAATTGCCACTTCTAGAGCCGTATCGTTTTTGCGTTTGGGTACTTCTGGTGGTTGTTCTATCGTTATTTTTAAGATGTGAATTAAAAAGCGACAATAATGCTTTCATCCAACAAATGAACTGTAAAGAGAAAAAAATTGAAGTACATACATATGTGCATGATGTGATAACAAAAATAAAATCAATCCAAGCAGATAGATTTGATGTGTCAACTCTTTACGCAGAGCTTCGTTAAGATTCACTTAAATAAAATGGGTTACGTATAGTTATATTTTTTGAAAAAGCCGATTAGCGTTTTTTGTGAACTATTTTTTTAAACGTACGTATACATAAATTCATACTTACTTACTTACCTAAGGTGGCGCTCCCGTCCGGAGTGGACAAGGACCTCAACCAACAAGCTTCTTCCAGTCAGCTCGGTCTCTAGCTAGCTGCTGCTTCGAGTTCCGCACGACAAGTTGGTTAAGGTCCTCGTCCACTTGGGTGCGCTATCTATTATTTCTCAAAAACAAAAGCACAAGAAAAGAAATATTTAATTTACCCTCCCCCCACTACTTTCCCGCCTTTTATTTTTTTTAATCAATTTATTTCAATGCTTATTGTGGACCGGTCGGCTTAGAGAAAAAAAAAGTTATTTCAAAATAAAAAAAATATTTCGTTGAATTTTATGAATTAAATTGGTAGATGGGTCAACTCTGAATATTTAAAAACAATGACCCCGCTACAAGTGTTGTACTTCAGCCGCCATTTTGAAAAAAAAAACGAGTACAAAAAATTGCTTATACTGCAATATTGATCGGAGGGAAAAAGTGTAGGGGTAAAGTTTCTGAAAATTAGTTCCTGCGTGTTTTGACCTCAACAAATAAATACAAATTTTAAAGTGTAGTAGTGATTGGGAAGAGTCTTGTCTTATACAGGGTAATTCGACTTTTATTTTCTAGATATGACAAGTTTTGCATTTTATTACAAATTTTTCATAAGACATCATAGGTGACCTCCAAGAGCAATAAATTCTTATATTGTGTTATGTTTTATACTATGAAATACTGATCGGTGCAACATCATGTAAGATAATCTAACGTACTAATTATTCGTAATCAAATAAAATAGAAAAACGATTGTCAATAAGTTGGTTAACTGGTGTCCTTAAAATCAAAATGTTTGTTTACATATGTATGTATTTGCAAAATGTCAATATTATAATGTTGCGATTTCCCTTATTTACAGCAGATTGGCAAATTTTGTCCAACAGACATTGCCACCGGTTATCTTAAATTCTATGAGCCAACTCTAGTTATAACTTGGGTTGCTCTATCACCCGATGGTACAACACTTGGAGTTGGCGGTGAAGATGGTATTATTCGATTCTATCAGGTAAATAGATATCCCAACTGTGTGCCAACACTCGAAATTGATTTAGATTTGGTCGCAGGTGTATTTTCATGAAAAAGAACCAAGATGCCTACATCAGTGGAAACCCCATGGTGGCAAACCAGTATCATCGTTTTTCTTTTTGGACAACTTAACTAAAACATCAGCGGAGTAAGATTATCTTAATAGTACATTTTTGTTAATCTTTTTCATTTTTCAATATTTATTTTAAGTTCATATTGGAAATATGCCCTAACCGGTGCCGATGACAACACAGAGTTTAAAATTTGGGACTGTGGTACTTGGGAATGTCTGCAAACAATCAACATCAAGACGAGCGAAGATAAAAAACTGAAATTCATTGCGGAAATTGATAGAACATCTTCGTATTTAGTAATATCAAATTTAGACACTCGTGTTATGTATGTCCTGCAGATTATAACAGCTCCAGATGGTGCACCATCATTGGAAATGAATTCAACAACAACTGGAGGTGGTTCATTAAATAACTCGATTATGGTGACCAGCAATGATCAAGTGAAGAAGAAGACCTTTGGTGTATGTGTGAAGAGTGTTTCGGAATTTCCACTTTCATCTCCGATTCTTAGTTTCTCAATTGTTGATGCAGCTGTTCGTCGTTATAAATGTGCAAATGACAATTATTTGGTCGACGAAATGGATGATTATGATGAAGAGACAAATTCAATTTATTGTGTTGTTGTTCGAATGTTTATTGTCCAACCGAAGAGCGTACAAGAATGTCATATTCTCTATCAGCCAACTGTGGACGAGAATACCGATGTGAAAAGCAGTATTTCCAATGATAGTACAAAGGAATTTATAGAAAATACCAGCGAAAAATCAAATGATAAAGATTTAGATAATGTGGCTGTGCAAGTAATGACTGGAGTAACAAGTGACAAGGGTCCTTTAGATGGTCTTTTCGATCGAGTATCAAGTGCTCAGACGAATGTGGTAGGCGTTGACAAGACTGACTCTCCAAACCCGTCACCACATTTGTCTACTAGTAGCCATAAGAGTTTTACACAGGTTAATTTGATGACACCAGATGCATTTAGTTCATCCACTGGTAAGTTGAATTAACTTTCATAAATTTGTATGAAATAATTATGACTTCACTAATATTTGCATAACACAGCACTGATTATGTTAGACTCTGTCTTATAATAACTCATTTCTAGGCATAACAAAGACCCACGTCCATCATTGTTATTCATTAACGAGTCTTGTGGAGATAAATCGATATTTTCTCTATCCGATGGAGATTTACTGTCGCCTTCCACATAGATGAAGCTTTGTCTCCTTTCAAAAGTATAAATTGTATGATTTTCGTAGTTGTAACAATTTTTGATGTTTTCTGAAAATGAATGAGGTCTGCCTTATCCGTTTCCGCACTGTCAATTTGAATTTTGGATATAATTTTTTCCCCAATCATTCTAGCTAAAACAAAAATTCGAATTTCCCCTCTAGCAAATCACAAAAATGCTCTGTACAAAATTTTAGCCTCTAGCTCAATTTATAGTGCACGCAAAAAATGCTCTGTACGAATTTTTAGGCTCTAGCTCAATTTATAGTGGACGCAGGGACGCACAAACCGACGGATGGTATGACGAAACCCACTTTTTCGGACTTCTCGATCATTGTATTGTTAGTTTGGATTACAACCTCGAAATTTTGTTTTAAACGAAACCAATTCTTGCCCTATAGAGCAAGTAAAAAACATAGCATCCCTATCTTTATTTATAATTGTCAGCCTCGAAAGTAGTCGACACTTACGATGTAATCGTGCCCTTCATTTCCTAATTTTAATATATTCAAAACACAATTTTGCTGTAAATTTATGATGGGTATACATTTTTTTTCTTAATTTTCTTTAACTTTATCATACAATAGGAAAGAAAAGTCCGGAAATTGTAAGCTCTGAAGTTTTGAATACAATTCTTATGTTGGCAAGTGTAACAGGGTCAAGTACATCTGCCAATAAACCTGACAACATGAACTTATTGAATTTGAGAAATAATAAAATAATAGAAGATCAAGAACAGCAAAAAATAAAGCAGTCTATGGAAACTCACAAGAAGTTCATGGGTAAGTTTTATAACCTCTGTAGCTTTCCGAAAAATACCAAATGCTTAAAGCTACATAATGTTGGGTATTTTTTTGTCTTGAAATTGAAATGTTATGTAATTGTTTGGTTTTTGTTTCTTGTTTTTTCAATGCCTTTTTTTTTTGTTGGCCATATTATTATAAGTTTCTGTATTTGTTTTTGGAACGAGGCTTTATTGAATCTAAAATAAGGATTTTGTTAATTTTTTTATGTGAGCAATTCCGTCCATTTGATTCCTGGCCAAAGAAAGTAAAACTAGAAAACAAGTCTTTTTGACGATTTTTTTAAAGCATGTTAAAATTTGTCCAGTCTTCTCTATACTACTTGTTTAATTCAATTCCATCTTCCTTGATACGGTTTTAAAAATACC
This sequence comes from Leucozona laternaria, assembly GCA_932273885.2. Lineage (NCBI taxonomy): Eukaryota > Metazoa > Arthropoda > Insecta > Diptera > Syrphidae > Leucozona > Leucozona laternaria. Next base: position 85,029,343 of record OW026368.1, on the reverse strand, counting down.
CTTTGGATTCTTAAACATATAGTTATAATTTTAAAAATATTCTTTCAGCAATTGAAAACAGTTCAAATCGCAATAATATAGATAACCTAACAAGTGGAAATTCTAGTCCTAGCCGTGAAGTGCAAGAAATCATGTCACTGCAGGACTACGATTGTCGAAAGAGTTCATACAGTGGCGATGAAATAGATCAAGGTAAGCCCAAAAATGGCCCATCTACAAAAATCATCAACAAATTGCCAGAAAATCAAACTGGTAAGATTCTCAACATAATTTCTTCGCAATAATTAATTCTTTTGACTTAAAAAAAAAAAACAACAACATCATTTTCCAGAACCTGAAAAGAAGATTCCACCTCAAACTTCATCAACAATCATCACCAGCATATGGCCAAAAGTGCCAGATGTTCGCACAGTTAAAAAACATTCAACAGAACTTCAAAATTCCGAAAACCTCATAACAACTTCAGAGCCAAACAACGACTTGAGCGATATAAACATGAAAATGAGTAAAATTTTAGGTAAAATAGAAAACTATTTTCAAAGGAACACAAATATTTGTATATAAAATGTACAGCAACACAAAAGACCTAGTTGCCTTGAAATAGCTATAAGTCGAGTATTTAAATTGTTGTTTCATTCAATAACTATTTATATTGAAACAAAACGCATTTTCTGAGATTCCAAAAACTTTTTCAATCAACAGATTTAGTGCAAAAACAATCTGTTCAAATAAAAGTTCTGCAAAGCGAAATCAACGAACTGAAAGAAGGCAATGCCCATAACACCTACAAAGACATGAAAGATTTTTCATTCAAAGTTGAAATGCAACTGTCCAAGCTGATGGAATCGTATTTGAAGCGCTACGAGAATGAACACAAAAAGAAACTTAGTGCGTTCTTAGCTGGCAAGTAAGTTTTAAAATGCAAGCTTAGCATAATAACGAATGAATATATTAACCGTACATTTTTGTTTTCTTTTAGAGAAGCACAGAATCGCGAACTTCGTGACACATTTGTACAACTTATCAATCAATTTACCATCACCCGCTTGACCGAAGTAATTTCAAAAGTAATTAGCATTGAAATTCAAAGACAGATTGTGCCTATGTTAGGTGGGAAAATTGATGGATTACAACAGCAAATTCAACTGGATGTGGCCAATAAGTTGGCTGCCTTCGATATGATGTTAAAAGATAACATAGCGCATGTGTGTAAGAGTAAGGTAGGTGTTTTAATATTAGTATTTTCAGGCAGTTTCGATAAATAAATTTCTTCTTTTTTTTTTGCAAAGAATATCATCGATGCATTTGGAAAATCTGTATTAGTTGGAGTTCAAGGAAGCCTTCAGAGTGCTTTTGTTGAATCTATGTCGAGTACATTAATACCAGCATACGAAAAATCCTCGCAAAATATGTTCAAACAATTGCACGAGGCTTTTTCTGTGGGTATCAAAGAATGTGAGTTCTTTTGTTTAAAAGACAGTAATTTTATAAATTACATGTGCATAATACTTATTTTTTTTTTTTAACAGTTATGGAGCAATTTGATAATTATCTATCGCATCTTCAACCAATGCAAGACTCGACTGAAGAGATTCTTAATAAATTCTCTGGATTTAGACAGCATTTGGATTCGATACTAATAAAACATCGGAATACTGTACAAGAATCGATGTTGGACACTAAGAAAGATGTTAAGCATATGGAAATATTGCTAACAAGACAAATAGCTGAAGTTGTTAGAACTGAAGTAAGTAAGGTGTTGTTCAATTAAAATTTTGTGATTTGAAAATTGTTAGCTTATACACGAGGGTGTTATTGTTGGAGGTTTGTTTTTCACCATTTGTCACTAACACTTTGGTGAAGTGCGCTCGGGAGCCCTTCTCACTTATGAAAGCAAAAGTAAAAACGAAACTCGACGAAAAGTAAGAATGTATGAAGTCGTTACGTTAGTGTGGCTATAGTCTATGCCAATAAATCAGATAGCCGCATTCGACGCATTATTGGCAATATTGGGCTGGGCCAGTTGCTCGTTAAAGTGGTCGAACTGACATTTATGGCATGAATTCATCTTTGCAGAAAGGCCAATATGATGGTCACAACCACGATTTTGATGTATTTTCTTCCATTTTAAATTTGTATACCCTTAATAAAACTACCATTAAGTCCATCCATTCAATTCATCTTTATAGGTACGTAAAGGTTTTGAATCTCAAACTGCAGCCCTTCGCTCACAGGCGACCACGCCAGCTCCATCAATCTACGACATTAAAGATCAAATAAAACTCCTTCTTAGCACAGGACAAATTAACAAAGCTTTCCATCAAGCCCTTCTAGCCAACGATCTATCACTGGTCGAATTTACACTCCAGCGAGCCGATCACAATGCAGTATTTCATCCTTGTTGTCTCGAGCAAAAAGTTCTACTATCTCTCATTCAACAAATTTCAGCTGACATGAGTAATCACAATGAAGTCAAGCAAAAGTAAGTAACTATTAAATAATATTGATAAATTGATAAATAATTGTAGCATACTCAATTCTTCATTTTTCTTGCAGTTATTTAGCGGATGCAATTTTAAGTATAAATCCAAACGATCCAATTACTCGAGAACATGCCCCCAAAGTAATGCAAGAGCTATATCGTAATTGTCAAGCATTCCTGCTCACCCAAACCAAGAACCCTCAATGCAGTAATGTTCGTATGCTTATGAAGGCAATTCAGGGATTGAGCACAGAAAAATCGTACTGATAGCAAGTTGACCTCAGAAATACTTACAAACAAATTGATGAAATATTTTATTTAACTTTTTATTCAAAACTGACGAAGAATAGTTATTTTCCATAGAATTCATTTAATTATTTTCTTTTTTTAATTTTTTTTTTTTAATAACTTTATTTAATCAAATACTTGACCAATTTTTTTGTATATGTATTGTTTTGTTAACGTTTTTTTTTTTGTCGCAATCAAAAATTAAGATGCTTTTTTTTCCATTTTAACTGTGAAAAGAAGACGTATTGTCTAAAAAAATATTTAAGCACTGTTGTGCTGAATCGAAAATTTAAAGATAACTAATTTGCGAATAAAAGTTTTGTAATGTAGCCACTTTAAGCAATTGAAAAAAGTTAAACTTTGTAAAATGTAAAAATAACATAAAAACATACAACAAATATTATATGTAACGGTTTTTCTTTATTAAAAGTTCTTCAGTCACATTGGACTGGGTATGGTAGATATAAATGGCGGCCGCAACCAAATTAGCTTAATGGAAATCGATTCGGAATTTGTTTGAAAGGGTCCAATCCAAAGCTCTACGATCGTTTGGTTAAATGCTTGGATTCAATACTCCAGAGGGGTTCCTTACCTTACTCTATATTAGGTGAGGTCCCCGGTGGATGTCCTCAACAGATTGTAGGTAAAACTAATTGCTTTGTTTTTTGAAGTAAGGATTTGACAATCATCTGGAAGTTGATAAATGGACACTCTATTGGACCGATAGTTGTTACGCTGCTTAAAACCCACTTACCTCAACCTGTGGCAGACTAGACAGCTCTTTTGATGGTAATGACCTGTGATCGTCCGACCAGTAAGTATAATGTATAGAGATTGCAATCTTGTATGTTCGTTTGTGAGAAAATATGAAGAATACGATTTTTTTGTTCTAAATAAAAAAAAATGCAATCACAAAACTTGTTCTTTTTTTGCCGAATTAGAAGTAATTCAAAAAACAAAAAAAAAATTCCGAAAATAAAATATTTATACAAATTTTTGAATACCGAAATCCCGAGATATACAAATTTTTGAATACCGAAATCCCGAGATTAAAAAAAAACGAAATTGCAATCTCTAATCGTGTGGCACCATAGTTTGCTATCTCCTCCTTAAAAAGTATACAAACCTAAATGTATAAACTTTAAATACAAAACCTTATGGGCTTATCCAATGGTGAAAGAAATCATTTTTTTATCCAGATCTTTCGAAACACCGATTTTGACAATTTTAACTTTTTTATCAGAAATCAATTTTGAAGATCTAGCTACCCCTCTTTTTATTATTGGCAATATCGATTTATAATCTAGAAGAATTACATACGTGTGAAGTGAACGCAGAATCAAATATCGTTTCGCATCAGCTGAGTACTAGGCTTTAATTGTGTGCGGAAAAGTGACATTTGAGGTCTAGGTGATTTCAGGGCGACCCTTATGGCGAATTCCTTTCAAAAAAGAAATCGAATTTTTTCTAAACAGAATCGAATTTTTTCTGTCAATTGAAAGGAATTCGTATTTCGTAAAAGAATCGATTTTTTTTTTTGGTGTGATTGTGTTTGTGACTTTATAGCTGCAATTGACGCAAAACGTCAAGAAATTATTCACAAAACTATTAAGGTTGTTTGTTTTTATTGTGAGAAAAATGTTTTACCAATAGAATTAAATTAATAAATAAAAGATATTCGCCAATTTGTTGGTGCATACATATATTTTTAAAGAAAATTGTTATTGAAAAGTTTTCACTTGCACTGAAAGTTTTTAACACGTCTTTCACTCGCGAAAGCAATTTTTTTTTTTGTCAAATTTGTGTTTGATAATGAACAACGCACAATAAATTATTTGTATAGCTGTATTGACTGAATATATTGTTGAATATTTTATTAAATTATGGACGGTGTTCACATTGGACTCACTCCGCGCGACTCATATTGACATTTCATTGTTTTATCTCACTCCAACTCATGATGAGAAAGAGAGAGTCTAGTGAGGCAGGATTTTTTCAAAAAAATTAAAAATCCTGCATCACTTTCTCATATAGTTGTGTAGAGTGAGATTAAAGAAAAAGATGTCAAAATGAGTCGCGCGGAGTGAGTCCAATGTGAACACCGTCATGTAGAATTCGTTCCAACAAAAAAATAAACAACCAAAAATTCCGCGACTTTCAATTTGACGTATTAGAAATGTCAAGTCTTCATAACCTCTGTTCGTTTACTTTCCAAACCTGACGGTTTTTTAGTTTTAGTCCGAAGTTCTGTCAAAGTCCATATAAAAAAAATAAAATTGGACCAAAAATGGTAAAAATGGGTAGTTTCGGACTAGTACGCGAACACACCTATAGTGTGTGTCCAAATCAGTGTGAAATCTTGCTAAAAACGCAAGATTTGTTTTGACAGAAAAGAATCGATTTTGTTGAGAAAAAATTCGATTCTGTTTAGAAAAAATTCGAATTTTTTGTTGAAAGGAATTCGCCATTAGTCTCAAAAACACAGAATTTTTTCGCCAGGGTGACATAAGGGTTTTCAAAAAAAAGCTTTGGGCCGACCCCAGGGTGACTTCAGGGCTCAACGAACAAACCTACTACTTCACAAATTTTCGCAGTTTTTTCACAATTTGCTGTCAAAACCCTTAGGAAAAAAAAACCTAGTTTTGCGAAACCTGGTGCAAGTTTTAGTTACCAAACAGGCATAATATGAATTCCTTTCAACTATTTGAAATCGATTCTAAAAAAATCGATTTTTTGTTGTGATATGTGTGTTTGCTGTTTGAAAGCAGTTTTGATGCAATTATTGCGCCCACAATCTCGTAACAAATATTCAAAAGTGCATTCAGTTTTTTGTGATATTTTGTACAATTCAAAACAAATATATTTCAGAGAATAAAAATAGTTGTGCGTTCATCCTAGTAAAAAAAATTATCCAAAATTCATCAAGGATGAACACACCGGCGAGCGTGATAGGATCCATCGCCTTTGGTCACTTGAAATTTTATTTAGAAAAAAATCAATTTTTTCGATTCCTTGTCTGGAAGGAATTCGACATTATTCAGAATAGGAATTATCAATATTTAGAAGGGATCTTTCACATTGCCAAGAAAGATGACATAAAGTACTTTATCATGACAAGATATATGTAGGTTCCTACTCTAGGGGGATTGTAAATTTCTCTAAACAGGTAGACCCGTGAAGAAAATATTTTTGTTACTTAAACATTATTTGTAATTCATTTAATTTTGTTTGTATATTTCATTATGTTTTTATTTAATTACAATAAATTGGTAGAATGCATTTTAAAAATAAAACTCGAGCACACTAGCAAAAAACAGATATTTTTAACTACAGACTTGATTTTATTAACTATAACTGCTAGATACAAATTTTTACTTAGCATATGAATTATTTTTTATTCCGAAGTTAACTTTGGTTACTATTTGTTCGCAAAATTTTACATAATAAATAAATATCTACTAAAACTATGTTTTTCTTTAATTTCGGTTGTTTCTTTATATATTTTAGTTTGCTTATAATAGAAACACATAACCGTTAAAAATTGTTTAAAAGATTTTACACAATTAATTTATTTCAAGAATAAGTTAATTATCTTAACTAAAAATATACCTATACATTTTTCTACTTTAACAAAATTCACATATCTAAAACAATATCACATTTCTAAAGGAAATTTATTAACAACAAGGAAACTTTAAAAGTAAATTTTATTTACAATTAACTAATTTTTGTGATTTTTCGTAAATACCTATTAAATAATTTATAATAATGAAATTTTTAAAATAATGATCTTTTCAAGAGATTTGACAGTTTTGATTTGGTCATTTTATTTAATTTTTTTTATTCAATATATTATTTTAATTAAATTTACCTACGCATAGATAATAAAAGAGGCAATGTATAAATAAGTATATTTTTTGCAAATTCCGTATGCAATACAACGCAAATAATGTAAGCTTATATTTTATCTATAGCTATTTGGCAAAAACAACAATTCATTTATTGAAGAGGATTTAAGTCTTGAAAGGGCTAGTTCGTATTAATTTTGATCTTGGACTGCTTTGGTTTGATATTTGCTGCATCCTTTTTGGTTTGTCCTTCAGTACATTTTTTTTATTACCTTATATTTCAGCAAAATTCAGAGCAATTATCCAGGAGAAGAAATCAATCGTTGAAAGCTTTTAGCAAACTCAAGTCGCCAGAATCTTCGCTATGCATTGATATATCAAATCAGATGTCAACAACCACAACAGTGATCCCATTTGGAGAAGTCTCCGCTTCTTTTTCGTACAGAATGGCCGCGTTTGGATTTAAATCGATCTAGCTTTGTATTGTTGAAATCCCTTGTGGAAAAAGAGCTGATGCAACAACAACTCAAGCTTGAACTGGCAGTTATCAGATAAAAAATGAGAATGTGTGTATAAAAACCTAACACATAGACAGTAGGGATCTTCACAAACCTGGTTAAATTGTTGTTGCAATTCACATCTATTCAGCGACGCGGGAAGAAATTACAAATACAACAATGTAAACAAATGGGTTTTGGAGGGTGAAACGTACGAAACATTCTCATCTTCATATGGTTAATCTGTGAATCCTACTACGAACTTTTTTTTTTTAGGAATGTGTGTGTTCCGTGTGTAATCGGTCAAAACATCTACAACACAAAAGACTCGGAAAACCTTACTCGGACGTGGGGAACACCCAATGGACCTCTGCCACCAAATGCCAGAAGTGTCAGTGTAACAAAAAAAAAAAAACAATCTGACAGCACTCACTGGTTGGAAAACAAAACCAAATATCAAATATCACGAAGGCGAGCCAAAAAAGTCGTGTGCTTAATAATAGTGATTAGTATGTACTAAAATTAGTTTTTTTTTTTGTCAAACACTTGAAAAAATGTTCACTAAAGTGTTTAGTCTCTAATTAATAGGTAATTCGATCGCAAGTTCTCAGTTCCAAATACAAAAAATAATCAAATGACCGGATTTTTAACACTGCCAAGAGCATGTTAATATTTTCCAACCAGGGACTTTGTTGTTGTTGTTTTTAGATGTCAAATTAGAAAGAGAAAAGACAAAGACAAATCTTGAAAGACCTCTATCAACTTATATTGGAGTAGTTGGATTGAAAAAGGAGTAGAGTATTCTGAACATCTGATTCAAAACTGGATACATTTATATCTTTCGAATTTTTTGACCAGACATGATTTTCTTATGGGAAATAGGGCATGAAGATAACCCACTGAAAGCATGAAGATTCAGTTCGACGCTCGAGTATACAATAAGTTTGGCATAGCTCAAAAACAAAAAAGGTTCCAGCGCTGATGGGTTACCAGCATACCGACTGAGCCCTTCAAATACGAAGGTGATATTTTGTTTGTAAGGCACCGATGCACAAAATAATCACCCAAGTGTGTGAAAGGAAACATGCCCGAAGATTATAATACCACCTCGGTCGGCTATCAAAGCGATATATCATGTCATGCAAGAACTTTCGAGGCATATTCCTTTTAAACGTAGAATATTGGGTAGGTTCAGAAGACGTAGGGACTTGATGGCAAGGGAAGTTTCTCGTCTTTGATTGGGCAGCTGTCATAAAATTGCTTTCCAATTAAGGCAACTTTTATTGGAAAATGACTGGAAAGCTAGTCAAGAAATATCTCCCTTCATTTCAAGTCAAGTGCATTTATGTCAAAATATCAGCTGATTATATTTTGTCATTAAACAGCAAGCTGAACCTCATTGTTCAGTGACTTCTTTTTTCAACGTTTGTTTTGGGTGGAAGAGTTCTTTATCAAAATTATAGAAATGATTTAATGAAAAAATGCATCATTAGTAAGAAGTATTGAAAAATTATAATTTACAATTCGTAAATGATTTGTGTGAGGTGTTTTTCAGATCAAAATTTTATTATAAATACTATCTGCACTATAAACGGAAGGTGAAGGTTGGAACTAAAGTTCCAATTTTGGTATGAATGACATCACAAAAAATAACTAGATTCCTTTGTAAAATTTGCATTCAATGAATGCACTTGACTACATATGTAGTCCCTTGTGTCTGCTGAACGTACCCATTGTTTTCTTGCCATGAAGTGTGCGATCATCTCGAATCTCTCTACTACACGTCAATCATTACGTTCCAGTATTCCATGCTTCAGATTCTCCATAATCCAAGTAGACATAATCTGGAAAAACAGACCAACGAATTTCCAATTTAATTTTTGTTTAAATATGAACTATGAGAGACCTCTTTGAACTAAAATTGCAAGAAAATGGCAATATTGGGAAGTAAGCGAACAGAGATAATAAGCGAAGAATTCTGAAGTCCCAAATTCTATTTAAGATCAGACTGAACCATTAACCAGCATTATGGTTTGTTAAAAAAAAACTATAAGGCTTCTTTTCATTAGCCGTGTTTCTTAGGAGGTGGCGAAGTCCTCATGAGTACTTTGCTAGCCATTTTAAATGGAACGCACAGAATAAATTTCCCTACAAGCCTCATCTATTAGCCATGAGAGCACGAGTAGTTGGTAATAGTACTAGATTATTCACCCTTATTCCGTAAGGCGTTTAAGTAAAACGACAGTAAAACGACACTGCTCTAGAATTGGCAATTGGAATTTTAGTAAAACGACAACTTTTTAAATGGTTAGAAGGGTAAAGCAAGAAGAGAACTGTAAAGTTTTAGTTTTACTTAAACGTCAATTATCGCTTCTGGAGCCGTGTCGTTTTACTGTCGTTTTCGTAAAACGCCTTACGGAATAAGGGTCATTATTTGTATCTACTCATGAGTATAAAGTTCGCCACCAAAGGAACACGGCTAATATTTATATTTATAACATAAAGCAAACCATCAGCACTTATTTCTTATGGATAAACGTTACATACTTTTTGTTTATAATTTTGAACTTTAAATAAATATGGTCAGACTTCCGAATCACTTACATCATAATGTTAATTGGTATACCTACACTTAATATCATAATCTAAGCTAAATTTGTATTACCTTAAGCCAAAATGCCTTATCTATGACAATAGCAAAACATCTTAAGTGTATAATCATCTATGCAATAACTCTGGCTGCCATACATATTGATGCGGCTTATGGTCCCCGTTAGGTGTGTTGTGTACGAAGACATTCGGACGGTTGACTCGAATTCCCCAAGACCCGGTTTCGTTTGAACACGAACCGTTATATCAGTAAGATAATCCGTAGTGACTTCTTTTAAAATTTTCTGATTCGAAGCACCAATAATTGCTTCTGCAATCGAATTAAGATAAAGCATTCGACACTGCGGATAGGGTTTAAGTTTGTCATTTATTAATTTGACAATGTATCGAGCTGCGCGTTGAACTCGAGCGTCATTTGTTAGTAAAGTTTGTTTCTGATGACAGGTACACCAATGGGATGCAATGCCGGCATTTTCGCACGTTCTTGTCACTGGCACCGGAAGGAACAAGCTGATCCCTCGGGGAATCGTATCCGATTCTTTGAGTTCCGATGCTCGCAGCTCGAGCATGTTTGATTCCAAAGTTGACAAGTCGAGAAGGTCAAGAAATGTGGCATGCAAGTCGTAGTGGGTTGTAAGTTTCTTAGCATTATCACGTAAATTCACTATCGCCGATGGATAGCGTTGCGCAAACCAATCCGGAAAGATGCTTACCAATAAAGGCTGTCGTTCCTCCATCATGCCCTGGTAGGTTTTTCGAAATGAACCCCATCGCAATCCGTGGTCGCTCATCAAGAAGACAATCGTGCGATCTAAGATACCTGATATGCGTAACTCATCGAATAGCTTAACAACATCTTCGTCCAGCAGGTATGGCATGTTGAAAAAGTCGTGCGTCAATGAAGCCATCCAGAAGAATGAAAAGAACATATCGCGTTTGAAAAACGGTATAAGATTCTTAATAAACTCAAGTACGACATCAACAGCACGTCTTCCGCCCAAGCATAGCCGCATGTTGCCTTTCTTCTTGTAGGCGATGTACTTTTCCATTTCGATCAGTATCGGTCGGAGATAGTAATCAGTTGGTTGCTCGGCGAAACCAGTTCGAAAATAGTTAAATAGCCCTAGATTTGCTACGTCTTCGGCAAAAACCGTCTTGAAGCCAGCTTCCTTGTATTTTTTCCAAATGAACGGACATTTATCGTAGCTGACATTTTTTCCATGAATCGGAGCTAGACAAGCTAGATTGAGCTCACTCTCTTCCAAGCCACTCAAAGCTGGCACCAGATTCGGGTAGGTGTTGTCACCAACCTTATTATAGCCTATAAATTCCACTGAATTGAGGTTATCCCTAACCATTCCAGCAGTTCGATTCATCTGCCTCAGAAAGTTCAATCTTGACACACTATCGATTCCTATTACCATAACTGAGATTTTTCTCTCGGTTTGTGTGGGACTTGAGCTTGATGTGCGATGGTTCTTCGAACTGTCATCGAACTCAAAACTATTGATCGTTGTTGTTGTCGGTCCTTCACCACCCTTCGGAACGGCAAAGAAGTGAAAATCCTTGTAGAATGGCTTTGCATCGTTGTACTGACAAACTACTTTCACGAATTCAACATTTGTGACTTTGATCACTTCGTTGGGATTTAAATTCAGCTCATACCGATGCTGTGCAAAGTCGTTTTTTGTATCAGTTTTTCGCTGAAATTCCTGATAATAGCAGGATACCTTTTCTGGATTGGTTATGTTGTAAAGTTCAATAAACTCACTTTTTTGAATATTAAGTGCTAGCCCGTCGTTTCCAACTGATCTGATTAGTGCTTTATTGCAAGTGAATTTCGGTATTCGAAACATATATTGTAATATTGCATCATCGACTACATTAAAACTGGGCATTCGGCAGCCAGGCGTATCGACAAAATATGCCTGGCTGATGTTCTCTGGCAAGGCATCGACCTTGGGTGAGAAGTCGAATCGGTCTTTGAGTCGATTTATTTTAGTCTTGAGGTTGAAATCGATGAAGACATAAGAGAAAAAACATATAAACACGAAAATGACGATGATTTTTTTGAGTTGTGCCCTGTTTTTGGGTGCATTATGGTGATAATGATAGTAGTCACGTTTGCTGGTTACATAATGTGTGTCAAGTAGATATTTCCTCCTGAAAGAACAAAAAAGAAAAGAATGTTATTGTTAAATTTAAAAACAATGAAAGGTATTTTTATTTTAAAAATAAAATGCACGTTCTGGTCTCACATACTTCATCTTATAGCTCTGCAGTCCTTTTATTAAATAAAAAAAAACACTATCCACCCCTAACACGTGGAACCTATGTCCGTTTAATAATTTTTCTTATCAATAACCATCTTTTTGCATAATGATATATTTGCGCAGTCTGAATAATAATTGGAAGCACGACAACACTTCATCGAAATGTAGCACAGTATAAATACGTGTCTCACATACATGCTATGATTAATGAAAACCTTAGGTATAGAAGGTCCATTGTAGAAATTGTAATTGTAAATCAGAATAGTCGATATAAAGAAAGTCGAAAATGGTTCCATGGGAATTAAGTAAGTATGAGGCTATAAGGTTTTAAGATAGACCGTAGCCATTATCTATACAGCTGTAACTTTGTATTAAAATTTTAGCCACAGTTTACGATAAAAACACGATTTTGTTTAAAGTTTTCCTAGTAGTTGAGACCGCGAAGATCCAAATTTAAACTCAGGCTTTATAGTCGAACTGTAAACATTGGGTACGTTCGGTTCTGAAGACACAAGGACTATATGTATGTAGTAAACTGCATTCATTGAACTCAAATTTAACAAAGAAAACTAGTTATTCTTTAAGATGTTATTAATACCAAATTTGGAACTTTATACTTGAAATGTCAAAAAACTTCTTCCGCAATCTTCGACCGGGGTCCGGGGTGATTTTGTTCACTCAACTTCAAGGTTTTTAGAAAAATGGTATTATGTTATAATCCTATCTCTCTTGCACGCATATTGTCACCAATTGACATAATTTACTACACATTTTTTTCTATACGTGGTTTTGTCACAAGGTGGCGTAGGTACATAGATTTGCAAACAAATTCAACGCTTAATATCATACCATGTTCCACTTGGTTCGTGCCCTTCTGGGCTAAAAACAAAAGTTGCCGAAGACAAATATTTCTACAAACATATATGAAAGAGGTCTAATATATCCATTGTTTTTCCTCCGTCGGACATATTTGTGGGAATCCGGTTCAAAGCATTGTCTATCCGGATAGATTTATCTTACACTAAGGCAACACAAGCCAGGACTAGCTAGCCAGTCGCAATAATACACTAAAATACTAGTTAAACCTGACCTGTCAAAAAAGAAATCAGATGATCGGAAAATTTGAAATTTAATTTGTCAAGTAGTGTAGACATAAATAAGACGGTCATTGAAAATTAAATAAATTATAACAAAAGAAATAAATTAATTAAATGAAGCAATGGCAACAAATATAACGATAAATATATCTCCTGGTTCCTTTGAAAGAGCCCAAAACGGTAAATTCCAATCAGAAACATCCCAAATGCGTTTCCTTACTTTTTATTTCTGGTCAAAAATTACAACAACAACATCAAAAGCTCGAGCCCAAACTTTTTCTCGAACTTTTTCCAAAACGTAAAGAAACAGACCAATAGTCATCTATACGTTTTGGCTCTCGCGTCACCCGTCGTTTTGATACATCTTCTCAGTTGTGAAAATTTTCAGCATTTCTTGTGTTGGTGTAAAATTCTGACATCCAGAATGCAAAGAATATCTAACTCGTAGAACACTGTCAGCTGTTTCAAAACCCATACGATTCCTCAACCTTTAAGCTCTAAATGAATCCATCCCTCCTAAACACCCCCCCCCCCAGATTACCCCCAACGACAAAAAAGCCCCTAAATCTAGGGGGAAACCCTTAAACAGGCAACCCTGCTGGCAGCCGTGAAATAGCTATAACTCCAGCCTAAAATGACATGGTGGTAGCTCACTCAAGTATTTGTTGTAATGCAGGTGCGTTATCACACAATAAATTTACTTTCAAAGCGGTTACCTTAAATTTCCTGCTCAAATCAGTTTTGAAGTCAGCTGTTTTTGACAATTCTCATCAGATAGATGAATATACCACAATTTTTAGGATAGCTTGATCAAGAGTACTCGAAAGCCCAAGCGGACAATGACTTGACGGGGGGAAACTGGTTGACGGATTAAAGTTTTCCGCCTAAAAGTGTGCTCTATTCTTCTCGTGTCCAAAATATAATGATTTCCTTGTATTTATTTGCTTTAATTCTTCGTACCACCACTTAAGTGCCCTCTGACAGTGATTGGAGTTTTACCCTAAAACTGGTCTTACTAAAGACTCCAAAATTAACTGGGAATATATTTTTGAAGTCAGAAATACTTCAAAAAAAACATGTATTCCATACCCGAAGGGGATTTTCAGGAATAAAATACCAAATTATTGCATTCTTTTACAGCTCTGATGGTGCTTTGGATCTTCTTGTATCCATCAACGCACTCAAAGCTATTCGTTGAATATCGAAAGCCCTTTCATTTATTATAAATAGGCCTAAGGTTGTATCAATTGAACAGTACACGAAGTGGTAAAATAAAGTTGATATTTTCTCGGCTAGATTTTTTTGGAAATATTTACATAAGTGCAAAATTGACTTCTATTGATAATAAGGCTTATTTTTTGTCATCCAACGAACTTTTATCATTCGCTACTTAAAGAAACACAACTCGTTGAGTGTTGAGAATGGATGAAATGTCCATTCATTTTATTTCATAACGCCATATAGAGTGAGGTATTCAAATACGTGCTTTTATGATTTGAAGTGACATATCCACTATCACAAGAAAACTGCAAGTTTTCGTTAATAAGAAAGTGTTGTCAAAAGTGAACCACCAAAATGATTTTCTATCAGCCCAATTGCGCCATTTAGAACTTTTAACGTCAATTGTTTAGGAAGCACTTAATAAAAGGATACACTTTTGGACACGGTCCAATTCTATAACAAATATATTTCCTTTAAAATGATTTCCATTATGAATTTTCCACTTTAAGAAACACTCTTTTTATTACTGCCGATATAGTTGTAAACATACATATTCGCAACATCATCAGAAAACAAAGTTGCGGGCCTCTCTCCATTCCTCTAATCAATTATTCCTTCTTCGTTCATCTTAAAAATTTATTGAACTGAACTGCTTCCATTATAAAATATCAACGTATGAACATAGAAAATCTGTATAGAGGTATACTATGTATATACGACGATTTAATTATTCCTGTACACGAGAGCTGAGATGAACGCCCCTTCAAATCCAATTAAGAAAAAAGGAAACTTAAAAAAGACATTGTGTATAAGTCCTATCCACCAGGTCCAGACGAATAGGATTTCCATAAATTACACCAAGTGTACAATCTATACGTATGCACATACACAAATGTATACCGATGTGTCGTAAAACTTACTCATAGTTCATTTCCAAAAACTGGGTTTGTTTTTTTCGTTTCCTTCTAGTTATTCCGAAAAAGATGATGGTGAATCACTTTTTATATTTAAAACAAAAAAAAAACACAATTAACGCACCATATTTATTTAAAACCGAAACAGCAACCAGAATCCTCACACAAATTTTCTTAAAAAGTTTTTTTTTTTACAAACGAATGTCAGACGTCAGAGTGGTCCACAACAAAAACGCACTAAATCCTCAGCATCACTAACCGCATCTACAGCAGAGAGCGTTGGAATTTTGTTTTGACACACCAAAATACGGAACATGATTTCATCTCGAATATCCTGCGGTTGCGCCTTTTACAGGATGCTCTGAGAGAAGTGCGAGTCCTTTGAGTTATTGTTGGTGTTAAAAAACTGACAAAGATTTTCAAGGAAATATTCATTCGAGTGCCCCAGTTGAAATGTGTTTGCCGATGTTTGGTTTCTTTCTTTGGCTATATATGCTAATAAGGAGGTTAAGGGTAGCAAAACAACAAAAACAATGCCACGTGAGTTGAAGAGTATTTTTTTATCAAGAAATGATATGGTATCGATATGTAAAGGTGTCATATAAATTAAATATTAATTATTTATCAATATAGTCCGAAAATATATATTTTTTCATAAATTTGAGCTTAAGAATATAAAGAAATTTCTATGGGGTGCAAAACTGTAATATAAATAAATAAGATACATAAGATTTATATAAGATTTTCTAGAGTATTATAGATAAGAAAATTTAAGTAATCAAAACCTTTTCTAGCCTAAATTTAAATGGTTGTTCAGTGTACCGGTTGCTTCTAATCGGTGCTGTAGCTGTAATGTACTTAAACATCATAGCTCTATTCTACTTCCTTGTAAGTAATCGTTTTAACATTGTATGATATACTAGTATGCATACTCGAAAATACAAAAACAAGTATAAATGTACTACTTCAAGTATTTTTCTAAGATAGGGGAAGTGGGGCCAACCGGAATATTAAGGCCCTTTTGCTGAAAAGAAACTTAAACATTATGTTTTACTTTTTCCTCAGCATAATCTGTCACATAAGCTCTCTTAGGTTGAACTTAAATATTTAAGTTTCGTTTCAGGATTCGATTAAAAATCTTTAAACAAAAGTTATGTTATTCAAGGAAATAAAAAATAAATCTGGAAGTGTCCATTAAATGTTCATTAAGAGGATCAGTTAAAACTTCAGACAGTACAATGATAAGTTCTTTAGTTAGAGCAAAAGAGTATTCCCATTTATTCCTCTGACAGTAAACTGTACAATTGATGATTGAAGCAAATCGGCTCTAAGTACTTTGGGTATAATTTAATAAATAACAAAAAAATTATTGTACCTAATACTTTTAAGAAACATCGCAAACTACCAATTGGCACCTATGCCGGGGCAAGACAGTGCATCTGAATTATTCTATAAACAAAACTCTTTTTGCTTCAAAAATGCAATTTGAATATTTGTTCTTTTTTAGCAAGCTGAAGTGCGATTTCAATTAAACAAATTACTTGTAATAGCAACAATTTACTTGTAATATAGCACAAATTACTTTTGTCACCACCGATAACGTTTTGACCAAAACGAATCACAAAAAAACAACAATAAGGCGGTTTGTTTACTTCCCAAAACTTCAAATTTCTACCCATTTTAGTCCAATTTCATTTTTTTTATATGAACTTTGACAGAACTTTGGACTTAAATTGGTAAAAGTTGACAGGTTGGGAAGTTAACGAATAGAGGTAATAATTTTTTGACGAACTATTTATGCTGGATTTACATGACTGACAAATTGCCAGTATTCTGGCAGTTAACTGTCAAAAACTGGTATTTAGAACAATGGAAAAATTCATTCTTTTGGCAGTATACTGACTAATCCGACTGAATAATCCGAAAAAATATTTAGGAACACGTTGATCTATCATAAATCATGTAAAAAATGTGTCTCCGATTGACTCAGCGAAAAAAAAATAGAATATTTATTTTTGAAAATTAAAGAAAAAAGAATTAGTACATAATAATATTATTAGACGCGTTCAGGAAAATGAGATTTTAGAGATTTCGCTCTGTCAAAAAATGACCAAGCGAATCCAAAATTTTTTTTCCTCAGTATTTCGAGACCAAAATTAAAAAAAAAAAAAATGTGTATTCCTGAGGTCCCATTTTCCTGAGCATATACATAATTATGTCTATTAATGTATGGGGGAATTTACGAATATTTCAACGTGTCAAAAGTATCAAACATCATTTTGCATAAAATGATAAATTATTTCATAAAATTTTAGAATTGGTATCGACGCAGAATTTCACCCAGTACAAAACATCCGAAAAACCCTTTGTTGACTTTTTGTAAAAACACTTTCAAAGAGGGAGATATGTGAAATTTCATCAAACTTATTTTGGTAATTTAAGGATAATATCAAATGATATTTTTTTGATTCGAATAATAGACTCAAAACCGCCGGTTTCGAAAGAAAATTTCCATTCCTTTAGAAGTAAATAGTTTAACCTACAAATTTCAAAAATCAATGTGCATCAGAGGAGAGGTAAAACACAGGCGGGATACGTTCCTATGTACATATATGCTTATTTTGTATAAATTAATAGATAGAACCAGGTTTGGTTGAAACTTCTTCAAATCTCTTTAGATGTGAAAATAAAAAAAAACGTTAGTGCCAGGTTTCTTTTTTGTTCATCAGCTTTAACAAAAAAAACTGTTAAAAAACAATATCCGCTTCTAATTCATCACGTTACGATTTATTACGTTAAAAGTTGCATACTTCTTGGCTTACCTTAAAAATTTACCTACACTGTCTTACAAAACACATTGAACTGACAGCTCCGCATTGAACACTGAACAGCTGTTCTATTTTTGTTTGGCTGTGTTTTGAATTTTGATAAAAATGCAGTTGTTGTTTATCATTTCAATCTATTGATAAGAATTTATTAAAAATACATTGTATTTTATTTTTTTCTACTTTAATTTTCAAGTATAAGTGTTAAGAAAATGTCTTCCTCTGATGGAATGCGTGAGCAATCGTTTATTATACGACAAAGTACCAATGCTTATGAGCATCGGGAGTCTTTGGCAACTGCAATGTCAGTAGATTACTCAGGACAATGGGTTCTGCTGGCAGGAAGGTTTGTTAATTAAACTATACATAATTCATTATAAATATTATATCATTATAAATTAAAATAAAATCTTCTATTTAGACGATACCTCGCTTTACAAAGACTTGGTCAAGATGATAGTACATTAAGAAAATACCACAGAAACTCGAAATATGAAGTCTCGTCCGCGGAATTCGCAATTTGCCAAAACAGACAGGAATATTGTGCCATTGCGGTAAGCTTTTTAATCTATATTCATGATTTGAACAGATGGTATATACCTATTGCAAAGTAAAGACAACATGTTTGTTTTTAAAACTGAGCGCTAATTATCTAGAAGATGGAAATAATTTTAAGCTCTGAATCCATATTTCGTGGCTATGAAAATTCCTTAAATTTTTAATTTAAAGACGATTTAATTTAAGCACTATGGGCAAAATGGCATTCGGAAAAAAAAAACAAGCCGATAAAGTGACGACATTGGTTCAGACATAGCTAAAATTATTATACTTAATCAAAAGAGCATATGGTAAAATTGTGTATTTAAATGCTGTACTCACTCTCGCACAATAAAATTTATATTATAGACTACCTATAATGACTTGCGAATTGAACGTTCGACTCACTCAATTCCAAATTGTTACGAGAATTTTTGGCATATGTTAAATGAAAATGTATAACGAGCTTTTTGAGCAAAATGTCTTTGTTTTTGTTTGTTTGTGTTTTTATATCAACTACATAGGTAGTTACTTTAACATTCTTTTTTCGAAAAATATTTGCATTTGAATTAAATTTTTTACCTTTTTTTTAGACAAGCCAACTTATCGAAGTTGTTACCTGGGGTTCAGCTGAACCACAGCTTATTCACTCATTACGTGGTCATACACGCATGGTCACTGACATCGATTGGCATTCCAAAAATCCTAATTTACTTGTTAGCTGTTCAATTGATACCTTCTCTCATATCTGGGATCTACGAGATGCTCGTAAACCTCATTTATCACTAAGTGCTGTCTGCATGTGTAAGAATTTACTTATTTATTATCTATGAACGAAATTTGAATTTTTCTAAAAGCATTTGTTTGTTTCTAAAGCTGGGGCTACACAAGTTGGTTTCAATAGAGTATCTGGGAATCTACTTGCGGCTGCACATGATGGTGATTTGAGGATTTGGGACATTCGAAAGGGTACTTGTCCAACTCATTACATAACAGCACATTTAAATAGGTCAGTTTGTTTTTTTTTATTTTTCAAATTGTTCCAAACGAAAAAATTTTAATTTTTTTTCAAATCAGAGTTCATGGAATAAATTGGAGCCATATGAGAGAAACTTGCTTGGCTACAGCCAGCCAGGATGGAACTGTAAAATATTTTGATGTAAATAATCCAAGGCGAGCCGAAAAAATAATAACCACATCTTCGCCTGTTTGGAGAGCAAGATACACGGTGAGAAAATCAACTTTACTATCTCCTGAAATACTTTCTAGTTGAATTTTGTTTTCTATTTCGCAGCCGGTAGGGAATGGATTAGTTACCATAGTAGTTCCACATCTTGGAAGAGGTGAGAACAGTTTGTTACTCTGGAGTAATAGCAAACAAACGGATCCTGTTTGTTCGTTTGTTGGCCACACTGATGTTATCCTTGATTTTGATTGGAGACCAAATCATGAAGACTCGTCTGAAGTTGTAAGTTATCTTTATGAAATCATATACATACATACATACATGAATATGTAGATATATTTCTACTCGGTATTAATTGTTTGTTTTACTAGGAACTGGTTACATGGTCTCGTGATCGAACATTGAGAGTTTGGAAAGTAGACGATACTTTGTTGAAATTATGTGAACCAGTTTCATCTGATTTTGAGGAAGAAGGTAAACAATTGTTGTGTGTATTTGATTAGCCACAATTTCAACACATGTTTTTTGTTTTATTCAAGCTGATGCAGTCGATGCCCTGCAGATAGCACGTTCACCTGTGAAAAGTGAATCTATAGCTAGATCACTAACAGATCAACCAACTTGTTCCCTGCATCATGAGTTCTCTTTGTTCAACACAAACATTCCGCACGTTGAAGTGGACGTTCTCGATGCAATTAAACGTCACGCAATCATCAAAATATCTGCTGCGGGATATGTTGTAGTTTTAAGGGTAACTACCTATTTATAAAAAAAAAACATGTTTTTGTTCTTTTTCAAAAGCTTTTATTTTTTTTGCATTGAAAAGGTAAATTTTCCAGTTGAGTATCCAAGTCCCAATATGGGACCTGAGTTCTTGTTTTGTCAAGGCACAACACTAACTGAACATCTCTCGATGTACTTGCTCAAAGTACTAAAAACAAATGCCCTTCAGAGGGTTAAGAAGTCGAGGACATGTCTGGAGCAGTGTGTTCGTGCCTTAGTTGCTGCTTTAAAAAAGGTATAATTAAAATCAAAAACATACAGCATTGATTATGATTATATTGTTTGTTTGCTTTCAAGTCAATTGGTGGGAATGATAAATCGCAAATGCGGCTCCAGTCACCACGTCTTGAGGGTGCTCTTAGTGGAGCAATTCATGATTCGTGTATTCCTTTCCCTCGTACATCTGGAGCGAAATTCACTGCCACCGGTTTGCTGGTCACATTCGCACAAACCTTCAACACTAAAAGACTAACATTACGCAATCAAAATGTCACTCCACGCACTCTGTCCGCCATTAGTGGTGGATGCCTCCTGGGCAATGTATTGGGTCCTCAGCCGGTTCTTTATGCACATCGTGATAGCAATGCGTCCTTCTATCTCCAGGAACGCCTCGCTAAATCATCCAAAAACCGTAGTCTACAAAAAGCAACAACAAATGCTGTGGTGCATATTTATGATGCAAGTAAACTTCTCAATCTTAGCAAGGAATTAGCACATGAGTACAAGCTTAGTAAGACTGATGTTATTGGAGCATGCCAGCACAACACACAAATGGTTGAAAACCATGGACGGACGGATCTTGTGCCAATTTGGAAACTTGCTGAAATGATTGCAACGCCAAATATACCGAATGAGGCGAATTGCGAAATGCTATTTCTTCAGGACCCTTTTAAGAAGTTCCTCTTGGAGTCGCTGATCACACACTATGCCACAAAAGGCGATCTTCAAACTGCTGTGATGTTATGCTGTGTCTTTCACAAGTGTCCTCCCGAGACTGAGCCTCCCCATTTTGGATCAAAGATGAATTTGACCACAAATGGATCACCATATCACACCGTATTGCCAGTAGATAAGCAATCAAATCGAATGTGTATGCTACCGAAGCATATGCGCAGTAATTCCTGGTCCGATCCGATGGGCTGTATAGATTCAAATGTTATCAATTCGGATAATTATTCATGTTCGCTGTTGAGGAAATCCAAGATGCCGATGTTTGATAGTTTGAAAAAAGCATACGGAGACATCCTCTTTGGTTGGCAACTGCTTACCGAACGAGCTTTAGTGAGTACAAAGAATAAATTTGAAACTTGCTTTATTCCAAAAATAATCTCTGTATTGCAGATCCTCAAACACACCATGTATCAGAAACCACCAACGCATGATGTTGATTTCGTAACGGAATGTTCAGGTTGCAATAAGACTAAGCGAACTGCTGCATGTGGACCATGTCAGAAGTTGGTATTATTTTGTACATTGTGTAGGTTGCCAGTGAAGGGAGCTGCAAATGCTTGTTTGGCATGCGGTCATGGTGGGCATGTTGAGCATATGCAGCGTTGGTTTGAAGTAAGTATACTAAGTGAAAAATGTACAAGTTATGTATAGTAATAACAATAATTATTATTTCTAGAAACACGATATTTGTGCATCTGGCTGTGGATGTTATTGCCTTAAAGAAACATTCGTGTTATTAGATCATTTAGACTAATGTTTTTTTTTATAATTCTGTTGAAATTCTTCTTTTTTTTTACTCTACTGTGTTAAATTTTTCTATTAAAAGTGTCTTATAAAAGTGTTGAGCATAATACATATATGTATGTGAGTTACAATGTTTAAAATTTCAACTTGCCAGGACTAGATCGATGCCAGTGGGTGGGTTTTGGTATTTGGTAACCCAAAGAAAAACTTTTTAACAGAAGTATTTGAGTGGAGAAATAGAAGGCTATTTTTGGAGGTCTACCGAAATGTTATATTTATGTATTCGACAGCAGAACTGTTAGAAGAACTTCCAAGATGGGCTATAATACAATGTAAAACGAATATGGGATATAAATTTCATCTTGAAAGTTCTAATCTATATGGGAACTTCTACTGTTCCATGGATGACGGACGAGGGGTGTTCCAGAAATTGGTTATAGATACTTTGACATGTTTGAAACTTCATGATAAGTGTTAGACAGTGCATAATTTCATTCTTGAAAGCAAAATAAAGTAGCATACATACACTTCTACCAGAAGAGGTGTAATGTACTGTTCATAAATTTACGGAAGGGGGCTTTTTTACACCAAGTTCTTTTTTTAATAAGGGTTGAGTCGCAGCTCCAATAGAGTGGTGGCTAAAATTCTTTACGACTTTAAATTATCATACAAGAATTATTTGTGAATGAATCTTTTTATTAAATTAGCTTTTGATATTTTTCTTTATAAACTCCTTTACATGGCTAGAAATTTTTATACGTTTTCGTTTGTTGTTGCTGGATGCTACATTGTGCAAAGCATTTTTCTTTTCTGTGTTATCGGATCGAGGTTTTTTCTTTTTACATGATAATGGGTTGGGATTTTTTGGAATTTTCCTCTTTTTAACTTTGCTTGTATCTTCAGCGGATTGGATTCCGGCAGTTTTCTTTAAACTCACAATCTTCTTTTCTATATTATCAGGCAAAACATTGCTCTTCTTCTTTACATATTTTTTTGATGCATCTGAGGGACCTTCCAACACGGGTGTAGCTTTATGCAGATATAACAATGCACGACCAGGAACTTTTCTTAGTTTTTGTTGCAAACTTTTATCTTGTGAAGCAACTATGTAACGACTTGACTTTGTCTAGAATTCAATTAATATAATTATATAGATTTATTTTATAAAGAACATTTATCATTTTTACTCACCATTGATTTAATGCATTCGCCAGCTGAAATTGGTTTCCCCTCGTGACCGCATTTATGCACGTAGAATCTCTTAACAATCATTGTGGCACCAGTTAGTGGACCACCAAGACTTTCGGCTTCCAAAATAACACATTGTGTTGTCACAAGTTTTAATTCGGATTGAAAGTATTTCTTAAGTTGTTCTTCTATAATAACTTTGTTCTTAGGACAACGAAAAAGTGAGTTTTGTTTGTAAAATATAAATTAAAAAAAAAAAAATAATTTAGTAGGTACCTACCTGTAGAGCAGCTTGGCAGAATGTTGCATCAATCAACAATTGATATGGTTCATGATAGTTGAAATTAGTAGTGAAAAAAGATAAAATCTTTTGAGATTTTTTGAATCTGTTTATTTTCATTTTGGAAACTTATTATATTCTAGAGAAAAAACATTTTGTATTGTAAATCTTCATACAAAAAAATATCTTTTATATTTTGTAAACACGACTCGCAAACATGTGAATTGTGAACGTGAACGGGCGACGTTTTTGAGGTTTGGAGTTTGTAAACGTAACGTAACGTACTAAGTCCCAAAAGTCACTTACCACGTTAGTGCTACCAATAGTAATATTTAATTTGAAGCTCATTTAATTATTTGGTAGATCTTTTGTATGTATTTTGAAACGTTAAAAGACAAGACTTGAATAATTAGTAATTCAAAACATAAAAATATTATTATATGTATACATACAAAATGTGAGCCTATTACGTTGTTGATGCGAAACGAAAAATAGTATGTATACAGAAATGGCGCGATGAAATAATAGCCGTTTTTTTATTATCAGAGATCATCAAAATACATGCAATACAACAAGAACACTAGATCCTGCTATCTATCGGGATCACGTTTCTTGAACCAAAAGTTTAGTTTTGCTTCTCAGCTTTGCAAATAGTTAAGAATTTATGAAAAATAAATAAACGTAAGGAAAAAAGAGATACCCCATGTAGAGCAGTTATATTTCTGTTTTTATATCCACATAATTCATAAGTGGATATGTTTATCACCGCTAAATACGCGGAATCTTTGTTGTGCCACTTTAGACCAATTATAAAAGTTTTTTTTTATAAAAGTACTTTTTATGCGGACCCGCATGGCCAGGGTCCTGCACCAGTGGACATACTTCGGGCACCCAGAGGTGAGGTTTTTGTTTTGTTTTAACGACTGCTGAACATCAAAGTTACTCGGATATGTTCACATTTGTTTGTGTCTGAAAAATATAAGTTTGATTCACGTCAAAAAATCTGTGGAGACAGTCCAGTGTGAACACCGTCATTGAATTAAAATAAAATTAAAGAAAATATTATTTATAAACTTTTTGGCAGCACTCGCAAATCCTGCACTACCGACAGAATTGACCACATTTGGGGTGTCAAACTTTGACATGTAAATTATAGAAATCCGCTTGGAAAATTGCAAGTTTATTTTAGAAAAGTGCATTTAAAGTGAATTTTATTTCATAAAATAACTTAAAAACTTACGATTGATTCGAATAAATTGAATTTTATATCAAAACAATGCCGCAAAATAGACGCAAAGTACCCTTCAGTGGCAAAAAGAAGAGAGATCAAATTCAAATCAAGCGGCAAATGAAAGGTAAATTTTCGCAAAATAAAAAATTGTACCTCCGCGTACCTCTTATTTTGATATTTTTACAAATACTCCCCTCATTATTTGTTTATTTTGAATGCTTTGTTTTCAACCTGAAAAGGTACACAACCAAAACTATTTAAAACCGCATACGATTCGTACGATGACGATGAAACTACTGAAGACACTGAAAAAGTGCAAGAGGTCAATGCACAGCCATCCCGAAATCGAAACAAGAATGTCAATCGATACAACTTGAA
This sequence comes from Leucozona laternaria, assembly GCA_932273885.2. NCBI lineage: Eukaryota > Metazoa > Arthropoda > Insecta > Diptera > Syrphidae > Leucozona > Leucozona laternaria. The sequence continues at coordinate 85,004,010 of OW026368.1, read as the reverse complement.
GTTCTACCACGAGACAGAAAAGGAACTCAAGGAAATGATGGAGGAACTATTCAAACCATTGGCCAAAGCTGATCCCACGGATCGCGAAGTTGATGATAGTTATTTCAAGAACTATGATTTTCCGATTCGACCTGAATGGAATTACAAGATGTCCAAGGATATTTTGGATATGAATGAGAATAGTTACTTTAGGGTAAATAAATGTGGGATATTGATTTATAAAAATATTTCATTAAAAAAAAACCAATTCTTTTGCAGAAATACGTTGAAAGTTTACGCAAGAATCACATTGAAGAGCACGATCGGTTGAGTCTATTTGAATTGAATTTGGAAACTTGGCGACAATTGTGGCGTGTTTTGGAAATGTCTGATGTTTTACTGATTATTGCGGACGTAAGATATGCGGTAGGCGATTATTTTACTGCTCCATAGCTTGAGTTTCCTTTTAAATCGTTTTTTTTTGTTTTTTTCGTCAACAGACTTTAATGTTCCCTCCGTTTCTTTATAAGTACATAGTGGACACATTAAAGAAGCACGCAATTCTTGTTTTGAATAAAGTCGACTTGGTTTCTCCGGAAGTAATTGTCGCTTGGAAAAGTTATTTTGAGAACACTTATCCTGGTATAACAGTTGTGCTGTTTGCATCTTACCCAGCCAAGGCTCTGAAAGGTAAAAGTAAATTCGTTTTTCTTTATTCGTATCATAATTATTATCGTTGCCTTTTTTATGACAAATATAAATTCCGCCGTCATCAGGTTCGACTAAAGGACGAATGGCTCATAAACGCAGCATTGAAGGTGTTCACAACATCTACAAAGAATGCCACAAGATCAGCGATGGAAATGTGGATCTTTCGAGTTGGGAACAGAAAATCCTCGAAGATATGCGAGAAGAATTTTGTTATGAAGATGAACGATACGGAGCACACGATATCGTGCATTCTGAAGCTAACACCAGTGATTTCGATTTTGAAAAACATATCATGTTTAAAGATGGCATTCTGACAATCGGTTGTGTTGGATTCCCGAATGTGGGTAAATCTTCATTTATAAATGCAATGAAGGGCAAGAAGGTAGTTAGTGTAAGTCGAACTCCAGGACATACCAAGCATTTTCAAACGATTTTCCTCACGAATAAAGTACGCCTTTGTGATTGTCCCGGTTTAGTTTTTCCGTCCTCGACACCAAAATATCTACAAGTTTTACTTGGCAGCTATCCCATAGCCCAATTGAAACAAATCTATCCGGTTAAATTTCTGGCAGAAAATATTAACTTACCAGAATTGCTTAAGCTTAAACTTCCAGATGATTACGACGAGTGGTCACCGGTGGGAATATGCGAAGCCTGGGCTGCCAAACGAGGTTATTTTACAGCTAAAGCAGCTAGACCAGATCGCTATCGGGCGGGAAATGAATTACTTCGAATGTGCTTAGGTGGACAGATTACTTTGGAATTCTATCCACCAAATTTCTTAGCGGAGAGAGGTTTGAATTTTATTTTTTTTTCCGAGTGCCAAATTTATTGCAATATTATCAATTTATAGAAAATTGGTTACAACATCCAGATATTGATCAAGTAAAGAAGTATCAAGGAGACAAAGAACTGAATGAAGAGTCGTTGAGTGTACATTCCTCGGATAAATGTAAGTTGTTAATTTTTCCCCTTAAATACAGCAATTCGTATTTATATATATATACTGCGGATTATAAAGCAGGTGACGACAGTGACAATGAGAGTAGCTCTGAGGATGGAATGAACGCAGATGATGATTCTGCTTCGGGATCTAACTCTAAGCAGCGAAGTAATGTATTCGCTTTATTGGATGATGAATAAACTAAAGTGTTTATTAAAATCAATTTTTTTTTTAAATATCAAAACTAAAGAATCAAAAGTAACAAAAAAAAAAAAAACAATTATTGTTCAAATGTCATTCCGTTCATAATTTATTTACTATTTTATGTTTTGTTTCTGTTCTTAAACAATAAATGCAGGATATAATGATGCTCTTTCTTTAGTCATCAGCAAAATCATCATCATCACATCCTTCGAAATCATCATTATCATCTTCAAACAGCATAGCCTCGTCGTGAGAAAGTAATATTTTTATCGCACTGTAAAAAAACAAAAATCAATTAAAATCAACACAATTGAATTGAGATATAGATTAATTTAATTTAGAAACTTACTTTATTAAGATTTCATCTTTGCTGTTGAAATCAATTGGCGATGGAAAGAGGGCTTTTTTTTGTAAAAGCAATCCAAGTGAGTGACGAAGTTTGGTTATTAACTCGTTTGTTGTGGAATCACTTTTAAAACTTAAAATGTAGAATTTGTTAAAAAGTTGTTAAGTTATTATACAAAAGGATAGTCCATTTTACTATGGAGCTTTGGGGATAGAGTGTACACTAACGAGTTTGGTATCAAATGAAAGGTGACGTGAAGCCCCATACATAAGTAAAATATTTTCAAAATCGTTCATGGGATTGTCGAGGCTTTAAGTTGCCGATTGTAAAATAATGATTTCAGTTTTTGTTCAGCCAGAAATGGGCAATTACTTTATGTACAGCTGCGAGCAAAAAAAATAGCAGTGCAACGAAAAATAAGTTTAGACAAAAACGAAAAATCGAAAGAAGAAAAGAAGTTGGTAAAACTTTGTACGTTTTATTGAAATGTTTTTTTTTTTATAAATTGAATGATAATTTATTGATCATTAATGTAGTAACTATACAAAAACAAAATATGTTCGAAAATAAAGGGAACAAAATAATAGCAGTGCTTAATTAAGTCCAAATAAGGGTTCAAAAAGTTTAATTTAATGTAATTTTAGTTAGTATTTAGTAGCATGACCACTATTTTTTAACACAGCTTCGCACCAACGCTCCGTTGAGTCGCAAACCACCTCACATCTTTGCAGTGATATTTATCTCCAAACCTGCTGAACTACGGTCAATATCACTTTGTTATTTTTTGGTTTGGCATTCGGGACTTCTTTTTTTATGTCTGCCCAAAGATTTTCAATGGGATTAAGGTACGGATACTGAGCAGGCCACTCCTAGACCTCAATCTTCTAGTCCTGAAACTATTATTTAGCTGTTCTGCTGGTGTGCTCTGGGTCGTTATTCTGCTAAAAGACCCATTTAAGCGGCAGTTTGAAGTCTGCATATGGTAGCATGATGTTCTGCAAAATTTCCACATACGAGTGTTGATTAATTATACTTTTGATCCATATCCATACCATAAACCGTTAAACTACGACTTCAAATGGTTAACTTAATATTCATGAGCACCACACTACAGTAGAAGTTAGAAAAAGTGGCTGCAAGATATGAAAAATTATATTTTTTAACAGATTACACTGCTATTATTTTGCTCGGCACTGTACGTGGGTGCAAATCTACCACCATTTTTGCTTGCGATACATATGTATGTAGGTACTATATTGCAAGTTATGGATTCGTAAAAAAATTGAAGAAAAGATTTTAATCAAACTTGCCCTAGGGACGACGAAAAAAGTGGGTCTCACAAAAACGTCCGTCTGTTCGGCTAGGCCTGAACGGATTTGTCGCTTTTCTTTAACATGCCGCCTCCACTTGACATGAGCGATGGCCGATTTATGAACAATTCTAGAAACAAACTAATGGAGGCACAAAAATCCATGTCCGTGCAGCCCTCATGTCGACGAAAACTACTTTTGAACACGAAATGACCGCTGTTCAAAAATTGGGCATGAGATTTGACATTTCAAGTGTGTTAGGTGTAAGAACTTTTTTTCTGGTTCTCGCTGAATGTGGTGGTAAATGTTGAAGAAAAAGGTGTGAAAGGAATTTCTGTATGTTTACCTTGCTCTGACTTTCAATAGTGGAGTTTAGCTACAAAATGAAACGACATGACATAATTTGCCCAGCGGAAAAATTTTAGCTGATTGTTGAATGGATTTTGGTTGTGATGTTAGGCATATGAATGCCCTGAGGATTAGGGGGGTAAACTTACAAAATATTCAACAATATTTTCAGTCAATATAACTACAAAAATAATTAATTGCAGCTGTCTAGTAGCAAACACAATCACAAGAAAAAAATTTCAATTCTTTAACGAATTCCTTTCAAATGACAGAAACAAATCGATTCGGTTTGGAAAAAAAATCGATTCTGTTTAGGAAAAATTCCTTTTATTCTGTTGAAAGGAATTCGACATTAGTAACTAGTGTTTTTGGACATCCCCCCGACACGTTTTACCCAAAATAACGGTACCTGTCGTCCAACATTTTTGGACTAAAAAGGAAAATCTTATTTTTCTCAAATCGGGTCCACAGATTTAAAAAAAAATAAAATAAAATAAAATTTAATAGGTATAGGCTGCCTTTCAATAAAAAAATATTTCCGAAAAACGGTCATTAATGGCGCCTTTCAGAGTACTATATTTTGATTTTCGCTTTTCTCAAAAAGATTAAACTGATTTTGATCCAGTAAACTGATCACCAAAAATTATTCAAAACTTGGCATTACTTTGAGAGACAAGTACTGACAGTTGTCATAAATACGATTTTTGATTTATATATGGGTTAATTTTATTTTCAAGAGGCACAATTTTGTTTCAAATTGCTTAAGAGTTGAGGAAGTCACCTCACCCAAGAAAATTCAAAATTAGTACCAGCTGGAGGATAGGAGAAATGTGGGTTGACCCCAGCCGAGCTGGCAAATCCAAAAGCCGAAAAATATACATAAATGGATGATGTATCTTTCGTCATCCTAAAGTTTTTTTTTAAGAACCTATTGATTTTGTAATTTCCAATTATAAAAAGGAGGAATTAGTGTGTGTGTACTTATGTAGGTACTTTGGATCTGGTAGGTAGAAAATATCAAATTTGTTTCTTAGGCCGGACATAGCTATTATGTATGCGATTTTCATTTTCCACATTCTCAGGTCTTAAAAATTATTGTATAGTTTCAAATAAATTCATTTTTCTTGAAACCTTGTCGATTTTACATGAAAATGACACCAAAATAGCTATCACAAGAAAAAGTCACAAAAATATGATTGTCACATGTGACAATCACATTACGCAGACCGAATTTGTTTATTGTGACTGTCAATTATCACCAAATCACCTTAGCCGATTCCACCCCAGAATTTGTATGTAGAATGATTAATACATTTAAAAAAAGTGATTTTTTTTTTTAAAACTTAATATCTCAAAAACGACTCGGTCGAATTTAACTAAACTCTAGATTTTTCGCTCAAGATTTTGTTCGTATTTTATTCAAAATACAATGCTCAATAAGTCAATGACATTAAAAGAGCTGTTAAATTTTTATCTTTTAAATATGTGGGTTTTAGAAGTCTAAAATGTTAAAACATGATGGAATGACGTTTGCCAACTTCCATCAACGAGTCCCATTATTTTATGCAAAACCTCTGAAAGCAATCTTTATTTTAATGGTCAGGTTTTTACGTTTAAGGTTTAAAATTAATTTAGAGCTACATTTGTGATCATAAATTATTTTGGGGAGTTTGGGGTATTTTTCTATAGCTTTGGAAGTATGTACGCCTCATAGATTACAGCCAGATAAGAATTTGTACATATATTTATACAAATACTCTAGTTAGTTGCCTCTACCAAAACGTTGCGAATTTATATAATAGATTAACATTTTCAAAATACTTACAAAAAGTAATCAGCAACCGACAAAAAAGTACTGCCTTTGTCATTGACACCACATTTAATACCATCTCCAAAAATTATCAAAGCCATTGGAAATATCATTGTTGAATCTAATAGACAGACATTTGATGACTTTCGTTTTAAAAAATAAGTAAAATAGCTGAAAAATAAGGAGCACATTTGTAAACATTAAATCGAAGCTTCAATAAAATTGATTCAGTACTTACTGTGAATCAAATGATGATTCGGTACTATTGACCGACGTTGGATGAAACTTAACACTGCGGTCTGTAGGTGTTGACATTGATATTACTGGTTGAACTCGATTTCTGCTGCGTCGCAGTCTCCTTTAAAATAGTATGCAATAAATGATATATGTATTTTTTTATGACTGGATATTAAATATATATTACAGCAAACCTTATGTGTGCCACATTCGGGTAGAGACCTGCAGCAATCACAGCCCTTAGCAGGGTATAATTACATGAGTTGACATTCAATTCTTCACCTCGAGGATCAGATGATTCAGCAAAACTTTAATAAAAGAAGTTAAAAGAAATTATAGGAGAAAGAAAACAAAAATACACCAATATATGTACGTATACCTTGCACCTTCAAGTAATTCACAAAATTGTTTTTTCATTCTCTCCAACTGTGCAACAACTGAGTGGGATACAAAATGATCATAGCAAAAATTTCTTTCGTCATTTTGTTGCTGTGCACGTCGATATTCATTAATAACATTCACTACCATCAAATGGTCGCTTTTTGAGTCAAGGGAAAGATATTTCTTTGCCGAATCCACTTGTTTTTCCTTACCTTGGGTATTGGGAGGGCGAAAGACAATTTTAAAGGCTACAATTAAAGTGTTTTTATTTCAAACCTAAGGGTAGATAGAATGGATCTTTATACGAAATTGCAGAAGCAACAGTTGTGACAGGATCTACACATCGAAATAGGGCTCCCATTAGGATCATTTTTCCCATCTGAGGATCGACTGGTAATCGGGCTAAATGCATTCCAAGTGGAGTGATTGTTTCGTTTTCATCTAAGGCGTTAATTCTGTATATGAAATTATTTTTTTTGTAAGAGTGATACGTCATTTTAAGCACACCCTTTCTTACCTTTTTAGTAAACTTATTCCAGCTTGAATTGCTTTTTCATTGGGGCAGTCTAAAAGTGTTTTCATGAAACCAGCAACATCGTTAATATGTAAAAGCTTAAGATTGAGGAGTACACCTTCTAGTTTGGAACGAACTATTTCAGGTGATGGTACGGCGATCAAAAGTCTTTCACGGGCTCTGAAATATTTTAAAGTTTGTTAGGGTTAATATAATTAAGAGCAAGGAATAAGTTGATTAATTTTTTAAAATACATACCTAGTGTACAAATTGTAACAAATTCCCGGCTGAACTCTACCAGCACGACCTCGTCGTTGTTGTGCATTCGCTATTGAAACCCATTGTTCGGCGAGTGTTTGCAAATTCAATTCCACATCATAGTCAGTAGATTTGATTTTGCCACAATTTATAACATAAACAACATCGTCGATTGTCACTGAAGTCTCGGCTATGTTTGTCGAGAGAATAATCTTTCTAACACCATTTGGAGGGCGATTGAAAACGCTTTTCTGATCCATAGTTGGCATTGATGAATGTAACGTGAATATAACTTGATTGTTTCTATGATAATGTCGCGAATTCTGAAGGGATGCGTTTAATTTGGAAATCTTATCGAAACCAGTGAGAAATACTAAAATAGCACCAGGAGGTTTTCTCTCACAAATGTAGAATATCAAATTTTCCACTAGTTCCAGGTTAAAGTCTTCTGAACATGGATTGCGAATAGAGTCCAATACATGCCGATCGTATTTGTTTCTTATGGCTCGTGAGTAGGGTTCTATCATTGATTGGAATTCGAAGACTTTGTTGGAATCATTCTTGAATAAAAAGTTTTTTTTCATAAAAAATATAAATAAACTCTTCGGTTCAACCTAATCTAACACCCAAAAATAAGTTTAATGGTTTTTTTTGGAATTTGTGTTTTTGTATGTGTTAAAAGCTAAGTTAATTTAAATAGATTTCAATCAATCAATAATTATTGTTTATTCATAACTTACCTTGTTAGAAAATCTTCCATGCCGAGTCGGTTTTCTTTGGGTTTCAAAATTTCTAAAACCCGTCTCTTGAAGAACATCTTCCAGATATCTATCTTCAACATCAAATAGCGTACCTTCTATTTCTATGGTACAACAACCATCAAAATATTTTTGGAAATCACTTTGTGATACAGTTGCACTCATAAGAATGATTTTGATATCTTTCCTGTAGGGAATTATCTTCTTTAAAAGTCCCATGAGCATATCAGTTTCAACACTTCTCTCGTGTATTTCGTCTAGAATTATATGTGTTAGCTCATAGAGAAGGGGATCGCTTTCCATTCGGCGCAATAAAGTTCCAGTAGTGCAATATAATATAGATCCATTAGGACGGGGAGACACCCTACAAAGAATTGTAATGTAATTGATAAAATTTCCTAAACGTTCGAACTATTTAAACATTTAAAAGAGAGTCAACTTAACCCCTTTAGAAGAAGAGTTCTGCAGATATCATCCAAGAACCTGCTAATAATTACCCTTGCAATCTTATAGAGTAACCCACAGATCTACCAAGATTTTCGTTCCTTTCATAGGCAACTCTTTCGGCGACTGTTATTGCTGATATTCTCCTTGGCTGCGTGCACACAATTTGGCACATGGAACCTCTACCAGTCTCAATAAAATGATCCAGAACAAATTGTGGAATTTGAGTTGTCTTTCCACAGCCAGTACTTCCGACGATAAGGACAATCTGATTACGATTGATGGCATCAAGAATGACATCCTGCTGTTGTGTTGCTGGCAGAGCTTTTCTCGCATTCAAACGATTTCGGTAGACTTCATGGCATTTTTGGTCCTCGAATTCTAATCTCACCTTTTCATTGAATGTGGGATTATCAGCTTTTTTCAAACCATCCAAATTGCTTTTACTGCTGACGAATTCATGGAAGTTTTTTCCAAGCAAATCATGAAAACGTTTTTCAAATTCTCTAGACACTTCGGTAACATCTGATTCTTTATCATATTTTTGTAATAAATTGTTAATTTCCGTGAGTGTACGTGCGGGCAGAGTAACACTTGGACCCTTTTTAGGAATATTTAAAATTGAATTGATTTTTTTTTATTTTGAAAATAAATTCTCTTACAAGTTCAGTTCGCCTTCCTTCAGTGTTCGTTTTGTTTTTATTTAAATTTCTATAATACAAACCGATGTCACGGCCTTTAAGTCCTGGAGGGTGACGACGGCTACCGCCTCGAGCTCGATTTTCTCTATTTGAATGCATTTTATTTTGTCGTTTAAACTATAATTCTTCAAAGTAAAATCCAAATTTGCAAAAGATGAAAAAAAGTTGTATCTGAAATGTGAATTTGTTTTTTTATTGCAAAACGTCAAAAAAAAAAGAGTACAAAAAATTCTTTATTTTGAATTGGTCAATTTTTAGGAACACAAAAACAACAGCTCACAATAACTGGCTGAACAAAATAGACGCGCGTTCGCACCTGTCAAAATTGTGCGGCGCGCACTCCCATATAAGCCCATTGTGCTCAAAATTGAAACCAAAACATTCGGAATGTTCCTTTTTTACTCCAATTAATCTAAAAGTTCCAAGTAAAATGTTCATAATGTTTTTAGACGGTGTTCACATTGGACTCACTCCGCGCGACTCATATTGACATTTCATTGTTTTACCTCACTCCAACTCGTGATGAGAAAGAGAGAGTCTAGCGAGGCAGGATTTTTTTAAAAAAATTAAAAATCTTGCCTCACTTTCTTATATAGTTGTGTAGAGTGAGATAAAAGAGAAAGATGTCAAAATGAGTCGCGCGGAGTGAGTCCAATGTGAACACCGTCTTAAGGCTTAACTACATAAGCCAAAAAGTACTTTTGTACAAAAGTAAAAATATTTTTTTTCCCGCTAGCGCAGTTGTTTTGTAAAAAAGAATATACAAATTTTTTTTTAGACCAACATTTAAGCTTTCTGCATCATTTTTATAAGTTTTCCAGTCAGAAAAACTATTCCAAAATGAGTTTGAAAATTTCCACTTTTGTACTTTTTCACTTTTTGGGCTTATGTAGTTAAGCCTTTAAGGCTGTCCCAAACCAACGTGAAACATTCGCGCGAATATGCGACGACTGAAAAATGTTCGAAGATTCGCATCGCGCCAGTGTGGGTGCTCCCATTAATCTCCATGTAAATAAATTAAGACAGGCGGAAGTTTCGTTGTCGCGCCGAATGTTTCGCGTTGGTTTGGGAGAGCCCTTATGTTCCCAATTCATAAGGTAGTAGACAAAGGAGTGATTTTGTAAAATTGTGACGTTTAGTAGTGTGTGAGTAAATTTGGGAAGTCCATGTTTTCATATTCTATTGGAATCAAAAAGGAGTAGAATAGTCTGAAATTCCAATCTAAAACGACATAGGGCTAGCTACATACTATTGTTTTAAACCATGCAACTCCGAAAGCAAATTTGTAAGTCGTTTTCACTGATCTCTATAAGGCCAGGCGCGCACATGCAACTAAACAGTTTGGTTGCGATTTTGAGCACTATGGGATTATATGAGAGTCCGCGCATATACACCGGCGGACTTTTATATAATCTCGAGTGCTCAAAATCGAAACCAAACTGTTTGGTTGCATGTGCGTGCCTGGCCTAATACAATAATACTAGCCGTTTTATATTATCAGAGATGACCCATATAGATCATCAAAATACATGCATTACAACAACAACACGAGATCCTTCTCTCGATCGGGATCACGTTTCATGAACCAAAAGTTTAGTTTTTGCTATTGCTTCTCAGCTTTCCAAATGGTTAGGAATTGTGAACTGTAAAGTGTAAAGCAAAGAGATGAGATGATCTATATGGATCATCGGCGATGATAAAATTCGGCTATTATAGAGAACAGTGGTTTTTTTCGGTTTGGCTTTTGGATTGTTTTACTTCTTTTTGATTCCAATAGGGTGTTTACATGGACCAGCATGTTTGACAACATGGCTTCATAGGAAAATTAATTGCAAACGCAACTTTGCATTTGTATGTTGTTTTCGCTTAGACATTCGGAGTATTCCTATTGCCCCTCTTTGCTACACGAACTACTCCAAAAGCCTTCAATTGACTGTTCCGAGTAATGTTTTCGGAGTGTTTTCTGTTCCCATAAAGGATCTTTAAGGCTTAACTACATAAGCCAAAAAGTACTTTTGTACAAAAGTAAAAATATTTTTGAATTAATAATAATTTGACCAATTATTTGAACTATGATTGTTAAGTTAAATCGGGCTTTTTTGGTCACTTCCTTTCATATGCAAATAAAACTTTATTTCATACTTTTCCCTACGTTTCGTCGTAATTTCTCGACTTCATCAGGGGTAGTTTATTAAATCTGTATATAGAAACTTACGATTAACAATTTGGGTACACTTTTAAATTTGTTTATAAATTAAACTTACATGAATAAAACTTTTGTTACATTTAATAATAATTATTGAACGATGACAATTCTTAATTTTTGAATTTTCTAAAATAAAAATGAATTATTTAAAATTATTTGAAAATAAATAAACAAAATTAAATAAAAAACCTACAGCACAGCACTTGAGACAAACTAAATGAAAGTAAAGCAATTTAAATCGAATTAAAAATTACACCGCTCTTAATGCAAGAGAATAACTAGCTATTGTGTTGTCTCTATCTTCCTGTGTATTCATTGTTTTGTCTATATTTTGTTGTATACGTAGACTTTCAAGTGTGTCCCTATTATTTGTTCTCTTTTCCTTGTCCATTATTACTGTGTTATCAAAGTCTGCGGAGTGTCCAGTTTCTAGTATGTGCTGTGATAACCCAGTGGATTCTCTTTTGTTCCGAATATCAGCATTGCAATGGCAAGGAAGGGGAGACGTGCAATCTGATCTACATTGGGACAACTAAGAGATCACTGGAGACGAGATTAATCGAACACAAAGCTGATATTCGGAACAAAAGAGAATCCACTGGGTTATCACAGCACATACTAGAAACTGGACACTCCGCAGACTTTGATAACACAGTAATAATGGACAAGGAAAAGAGAACAAATAATAGGGACACACTTGAAAGTCTACGTATACAACAAAATATAGACAAAACAATGAATACACAGGAAGATAGAGACAACACAATAGCTAGTTATTCTCTTGCATTAAGAGCGGTGTAATTTTTAATTCGATTTAAATTGCTTTACTTTCATTTAGTTTGTCTCAAGTGCTGTGCTGTAGGTTTTTTATTTAATTTTGTTTATTTATTTTCAAATAATTTTAAATAATTCATTTTTATTTTAGAAAATTCAAAAATTAAGAATTGTCATCGTTCAATAATTATTATTAAATGTAACAAAAGTTTTATTCATGTAAGTTTAATTTATAAACAAATTTAAAAGTGTACCCAAATTGTTAATCGTAAGTTTCTATATACAGATTTAATAAACTACCCCTGATGAAGTCGAGAAATTACGACGAAACGTAGGGAAAAGTATGAAATAAAGTTTTATTTGCATATGAAAGGAAGTGACCAAAAAAGCCCGATTTAACTTAACAAAAATATTTTTTTTCCCGCTACCGCAGTTGTTTTCTGCAAAAGAATATACAATTTTTTTTTTAAGCCAAAATTTAATCTTTCTGCATCATTTCCAAAAGTTTTCCAGTCAGAAAAACTATTCCAAAATGAGTTTGAAAATTTTCACTTGTATATACTTTTTCACTTTTTGGGCTTATGTGGTTAAAGGCTTAACTACATAAGCCCAAAAAGTGAAAAAGTACAAAAGTGAAAATTTTCAAACTCATTTTGGAATAGTTTTTCTCACTGGAAAACTCATAAAAATGATGCAGAAAGCTTAAATTTTGGTCCAAAAAAAAAATTGTATATTCTTTTTCACAAAACAAATGCGCTAGCGGGAAAAAAAATATTTTTACTTTTGTACAGAAGTACTTTTTGGCTTATGTAGTTAAGCCTTAAGCCTTTAGATTACTTCTAAAAAATGATAAAACGCTTGAAAAGCCATTTATTAAATGGCGACACTATTTTTTGATAGTGTGGTGTGTGTGTTAATTTGGAAAATCAAAGTTTTCAAATTCGATTGAAATAAAAAAGCAATATAAAAGTCTGAAAATGCAATCAAAAATTACATAAACAATTGATGTGAAAATAAAGGCTTAACTACATAAGCCCAAAAAGTGAAAAAGTACACAAGTGAAAATTTTCAAACTCATTTCGGAATAGTTTTTCTTGCTGGAAAACTTTTTAAAAGATTCAGAAAGATTAAATTTTTGGTTAAAAAAAATGTGTATATTCTTTTTCACAAAACAACTGCTCTAGCGGGAAAAAAAATATTGTTACTTTTTTTTCCCGCTAGCGCAGTTGTTTTGTGAAAAAGAATATACAAATTTTTTTTTAAACAAAAATTTAAGCTTTCTGCGTCATTTTTATAAGTTTTCCAGTCAGAAAAACTATTCCAAAATGAATTTGAAAATTTTCACTTTTGTACTTTTTCACTTTTTGGGCTTATGTAGTTAAGCCTTTAAGCCTTAATTATTTCCATGAAATTTGGTAGGAAATGACTTGAAAAGCTTACGATTTCAAAAAATAAATAATTTTACCAATGTAAAAGAATTTTCAACCAATCTTCATTTGACTATTGTGAATGAAATAGTTTCAATTATTTGACACTAGGTTTTTTGTTCTGTCAAACATGTGAAAAAGGAGCATTCACAAAACAGACAGGCTGTCGAAGTGTCGACAGATAATCGAAAATTGATGAAAGCGACAGACGAAAAGAAATTAGCAAAAACGTCTACGAACGAAAACGGATTTAGAAAATTTACGCCAGATAGTTTTTCAATTATATCCTATTAAATAACCAATTGTAGAAGTAAAAACTATCATTGAAATATATAAAAAACATTAAGAATAGTTAGACCATCTATCCAATTGGAAAGAATAAAACAAAAACTCAACTCAGCTATCAACAAGTGGTTTGAAATTTTAAAAAGTTGCTGCGCCGTTCAGCATTGTTTTACCTTGTGTATTATAATCGTCTATGACGTAAACCGGGGGCAAGGTAATAATATTTTTGTTTAATAATTTATATATATCGATGTTCGGTGACTATTCTTTAAAAAGAAAATGAGCAAAAACAACTCAATCGATTGAATCATCTCGATGGTCATTTTTGTAAAAGACCTCTACTATCTACTTTTAAGAATGTTAATTGATTGGATCGTTGTACAAAAGAATGGGCGTGGGGCGTTTTACAAATGTAAACAAAAACCCGTTTCCCCATTTTGTACACATTGCATCGTCTTGTAATTCCTTCCCTTCTTCCTGTTTCCATCATTACGCGCATCATTCTTGATGTCAAAAAAGCAATGCGCACACCATCCTCAGTTATCATAATTATTGTAGTGTAGTCCCAGCCAAAAGCATCTGGAGTTTGGGTGCTAAAAATGCACCCCCATGTGCGCTGCGTCCGTCATCGAAGTGTACTGTGTGTTGCATTTCGAACCAAATAATTCCTTTTTTTATTTTTGGCAAATAACATACATATACTGTTCTCCCCATCCACAACTCACTTCATAGTGTAAATAATGAAAAACTTTAATTTTAGAATGTCCAAACACGAAAAGAATAAGTCTGGCGGACTGCTGGAGAGCTGGTTCGGTCGGCCCAAGACAAAGGGCAGCAGCTATAGTACGCCTTCGGGACGTCCAACTTCCACAGATGGCGATGCTCCTGAACTACAAGATTTGGAAAAGATGATTCGCAGTTTGAGCGAGTCTGAAGTTGAAACAAAGTTCATGGAAATACTAGAGGACATGAACATTCCCAAGGACAAACGGGAACCGCTGCTGTCGAAGCCCATCCTTGACCGGAGAAAAATGATTTTCATGCACTTAAAAGGTGAGATCATTATATTCATCAAGTTGCATTTTTTATATCTACATGTTTGGATGATGATAAGGGGTTTAGTAAAAATCATATATCACATCCAAATTCTCTAATGAGGTATGAATCACACGCATAATATAAATGTTTTTTTTTTTTTTGCAATGTTTTATTCTGGCTTTGGACTTTATTATTATTACTGTACGTTTGATTTTTTTTTGTGTACAAGTGTTTGGATGTTATTTATAGCGCCTCTGAAGAAAGTGTGACATTTACTCCCACGATTAGTGTTGGTTTGAGATTTTAATTTTAAGAGAGGGATACTTATTTTGTTTTGGTTAATACGTTGTTGGCTTCCAGATGGTGAGTGCTAAATGCGAACTACGCAAATGTTATAAATTTGCGATTAATACATTTTTCATTTCCATAACTTATCAATTGAGTCATTAAAAACTATGAAATTTATCTCTCTCTTTGCTTTGTTATATTCTTTGTCTGTAGTTTTATTTATCGTGGGAATGAAGATAACCACAAATGTTATGGTTGCGGCTAAGAGTTTGTTTTATCTAATAAAAGTATACAAAGCTAAATAAAACCTTGAATTTGGGATCTTTGAAGAATTTAGTATTTAAATTCGGAGAAAAGACAGAAAATTAGATCACAGAGGTTGTAGGAAAAATAAAATAACACACGTGTACTTTGTATGACAATTTCCATCCAATCATACCTACTCGCTTTCTGCTGAGTATATGATCTAACATTCTGAGACTCAGTTTTACATCGACTGGTTACACATAAATAGTTGACGTTGAATTCGTCTTGTATCTTGCAACTTGTTGTGTTTTCGTCTACTTTCAATTTTGTTTGGTCATCGTAGTCCCTATCAAAGCCAATGCTGTTTGTTAGATATCATTTGTGGTCGCATATATATTATTAGAATGGCCCACTGTGCTTATCGCAGTCTACACGATCCGACATTTGCTTTGCGGTGGATCTACTCAGACGATTCAATACCAGCCTCTCACCAAGTCAATGGCTTGCAGTTAAGCATTTACTGGGCTAACTAAACTACGCGGTGGAAATAGTAAAATGTTTGGATACCCCAATGGTGATTGCAAAGCAAATGTTGAAGATCGTAAGTCTGCTACTGTGCTCAAGTTGACAAGAAGAGACAGCTGCGTCAAATTCTTTATAACAACCAAAGCTTATTAAATTGTTCTATTAAATAGACCAAAAATATTGATATGATATGTATATATACATAAATATTTACATAAGTCATCACTTCAAGCAGAATGTACTTAACCGAGATTATGTCAATCAAAAAGTTGCGGATGTGGTTACAAAGCCTTAAGATAAAGGTCGAGTTAGTAAAAATAAAAGGTTGGTAATACTGCCACGTTCAAGTCCCATTACTGCAGGCAAATACTGAAAACAGTTTTTTTCCGATTTTCTCTAAATTAGGAAGTTCAAAGTTTTGGACATTTTCCAGCTGAGCACCGGTACCTGTCATACTACCGTGAAGGAAAATCCAATTTCTCTCCATAAACTAAAATCCCCAATGGCTTATTTATTTAAATTAAAAAGTAGAACATACACTTGTATCAAAGCTGATTTAAAATATACCTCGAATTGGTATAATATCACTGCCAAAAATGAAACGCCATTCGTAATTTGTCCAAGATGCAACGTTACCTTTCGTGCAATTAGTAGTTTGATTGGTGCTTTTGAAAAAAAAGTTCTTTCTTTCAATTTGGTGGAAATGAACTCAGAAAACTTGTTAACATTTATTTACTTTATTTTCTTTAGTTTTTAAACACAAGCGCTGACGACAAACCCAAAGGTGGCAATTAAATTTCAATTGCAATTATATATTTCATCGCTCTTCAAACTTATTTCAATGCATTTCATAGCATCATGATGCTATTTATACAGTTTGCATTTTGTTTTTAAATTGACTAATCCACTTGTGAAGTTCAACGTCATTAATTTTCCGATTTGGTTTGAATATCTAAATACAAATCGACAGACAGAAAATCTCACTTTTACATTTACATATGCACATAATGTAAATAAAAAATCAGCAAAAAGTTATTCAAATTTTAATTGTTTACTTCTTATGAAAGATGAATGAGATTGCAATGAAATTACAGAAACTAAGATTTTTGAGTGGAAATTTAGCTTTAGTAATGATATTTTTGTTGAGAAAAATGAATTAGTAATTTAACTTGGCCTCAAACTATTCGAAGAAACTGTTACAAATGTTATCAGTAAATCGTCGTGTATGACTAACTTTATGTTTCTCTTGGAGAAATAATATCTTAGTCTGTGGACTTATGAAAGGCCGGCTGCTGGGGCAACTTGTGAGAGTGCACAGTCTTGAGTGATGGAAGTCAAAATATTGTATTTTTTTTCTTCAAGCCTCACTCATACGCGATATTGTATGCCCACAGTCATTCAAATTGAATTTAATAATAAATTTATTTGTTGAATGGAGAACCACTGCCACTATCTTGAATACCCAAGCCCCAAGCTCAACTAAGGAATGTCATGCATGAATGAAATTGGCTGTCAAAATAAAAAAAAAATACACAAGCTGAGAGAGTCAATCAGGAATGACTATGGATGCTTAGATTAATTTGGCTGGACCTCATTCATAATATCAAATAATCGAAATCGCTAGGTTTTCAGTTCGATTTGTTACTCATAACAATGCTCGGTCTCTGTTCAAGACCCGGAGACGGAAAACAATTGTTCAATTAAAATGAAAATAATATTCTGGCAACCAGTTAAGGAGTCTGATGATTGACCTGACAGCCGTGAAATAGCTATAACTTCACTACTTAGCCTATAAACACTTGTTATTGTTAGGTACTTGCTCAAGTGTTTGTTGTATCATTCAAGGACTTCGAGGGCTTTAGATTTGCTCAATATTCTCAATAGTTTTCCCACCGTTCTTATATAGACAGTGTGAACTCGTTTTCAATGTCTGTTCTTTGATTCAGTCTTGTGTTTGTTGATGATGTGAAGAGTTTAGAATATAAACCTCTTGTTATACTAGTACCTCGATGTATCACTTTGGTGTTTTCAAAATAAAGATTGTTGCGATGTGTTGGTCTGATTTATGTCCTACAAAGTCTTTTCATTTTTGTTTCGTTGTCGAAAAATTGTGAATAGGTATCCGCTAATTGCTTTATGTAAATTGCCTTTAAATTTATTCGTTAAACCCTGAAATCACCAAAAGCGTTTTCGACCTTAAGTAGATCTGCTTTATTTTTACTGTTGCAGTTGACGTAAGGAATAAGGAAGTGACCAGTTTTGGATTATAAAAGTTCTGTTTATGCGGCCCCGCAAGGCCCTCCGCCGGTGAGTATATTTCGGGCACCCAGAGTTTTTTTGTCAAGTTGCGTGAAGCACGTTAATGCACGCCCACTTTTATTGACAACAAACTGTTATAACTGTTAGAAAATGGTACTTATCTAGTCTCGTCCAAAGAATAAACTGTCTAGATTAGATTAGATTAGATTTTATTTTTTTCTTCAAATATACAATACAATATACAATATACAATTTTTGTTTTTCAATTTATAAAATAAAAAATATAAAATAAAAGGCTATGGTGTTTGGTGTTACCGTCTGCCTGATTGACTATTTAAACTGAATAAACTGTCTAAGTGACTTAAGTTGTTTTGTTGTAGATTCGCATGCTGCAGGTAATTGATGTTTTTAAAATTAATTCAGACAAATGTTATGTTTTAATTTAATAGAGGACCGAACTTCTTGTTTGTTCCTTATTGTCAAGAAAACAATTGATATCGCTTGGTTTTATTTTTTGAGAACCGAAAAATCCATGGGCAATAAGTTTTTGGAGTAAATGAATGAATAATATTCTTGTCATTCGTATACGGGGAAGGTGGGTTATATATTTGTATTAATGAACCTCATCAATTTACTATCCTAAGCTTTATTACATTTCTATTTATAAATTTTTTCAACTTGGTTTTTTTTTCAGGAAAAAATTCTCTCGAACATCGCTCTAATTCTAAATTTGAAAAACCCAACGATTATATTGAATATCTCCAGAATGGAGAACACGCCGAACACAAGATCTATCAGTGTGTCGAGAGTTTACGTGTGGCTCTTACAAGTAATCCAATTAGTTGGATCAAGGAATTTGGTGAGAATGGCATTGATGAAATAGTAAATCTTCTTCGTCGTTGTAAAAAAGAACGAAATTTTGATCGCATTGAATTTGAATGCATTCGATGCCTCAAGGCCTTCATGAACAACACATGGGGCCTAAATCTTGTTCTCACGCCCGAACAGCATACTGTTGTTCTTCTTCTAGCCCAAAGTCTAGATCCACGTAAACCTAATACCATGTGTGAAGCAATCAAACTATTGGCCAGTTTTTGTCTCGTCTCCGAACGAAATGGGTATGAAAAAGTTCTACGTGCCATAACCTCTGCCGCGTCGTCGACTTACAAGAGTAATGAACGCTTTCGACCAATAGTGGATGGTTTGTTTGTTCAAGAAAAGAACGATACAAAACGTGATTTGGCATGTCACAGTTTGATATTCATCAATACCATCACTAACACGCCCAGTGACGTGAACTTCCGTCTTCATCTGCGATGTGAGATCATGCGAATGGGGCTGTATGAAAAACTAAATGAATTCACTGAAATCGTCAATACCAGCAACAATGACGATTTAAAGAAGCACTACAAGATTTTCAATGAGATCCGCGAGGATGACTTCGAGGAGTTCATTCAGCGATTTGACAACGTGCGCTTCGACATGGACGACGTGAACGACTGTTTCGATGTACTTAAGAATCTGGTGGTTGATACATCCTCCGAGCAATACTTTTTATCGATTCTGCAGCATTTGCTGTTCATTCGAGATGACTTCTATTTTCGGCCTGCCTATTATCAGCTCATCGAAGAATGCACATCACAGATCGTCTTTCACAAGGGGTATTGTGATCCGAACTTTGACAATCGCAATTTCAACATAGACACTTCTCTCCTGCTGGACGATATAGTTGAGAAGGCCAAGGCAAAAGAAACAAAGCAAACGGAGGAATATGAGAAGAAGATCGAGGTGCTTGAGAGTGCTAAGCAGGAGGCTGAGGCCAAAGTAGCACACTTAGAGGAAAAAATTAAATTAATGGAAGCTACAGGAGTGGTTGTGGCCTCGCCGGGCAAGTTGCCGAAAGTAAACATACCGATGCCACCTCCCATGCCAGGTGGGGGGCCACCACCACCGCCTCCAATGCCGGGCGCAGCACTAGGAGGACCACCACCACCTCCTCCACCGCCAATGCCCGGAATGGGTGGTGGGCCAAGACCGCCACCACCTCCACCTATGCCAGGAATGGGTGGCCCACCACCTCCTCCAATGCCGGGAATGATGGGAGGTCCTCGAGGTCCTCCACCGCCACCATTCATGATGGCAGCTACAAACGCACTCCCCTATGGCTTGAAGCCAAAGAAGAAGTGGGAAACAAAAAATCCAATGAAACGTGCCAATTGGAAGGCAATTGTGCCGCAGAAAATGTCCGAGAGGGCCTTCTGGGTGAAATGTCAAGAGGATTCGTTAGCTTCCGATGATTTCCTAACCGAACTCGCAGTGAAGTTCTCCTCGAAACCAGTGAAAAAAGACAACAAAGATGCAGTGGATAAGCCGACAACGCTCACTAAAAAGAATATTGATCTTAAAGTTTTGGATGGCAAAGCTGCTCAGAACATTGCCATCCTCCTGGGCGGTTCCTTGAAGCACTTGTCTTATGAGCAGATCAAAATCTGTCTTCTTCGCTGCGATACAGACATTTTGTCTTCAAATATTCTACAGCAGCTGATTCAGTATATGCCTCCGCCCGAGCAATTGAAGCGGTTGCAAGAAATCAAAACGAAGGGCGAACCATTGTCGGGGGTCGAGCAGTTTGCTGCAACAATTGGTGAGGTAAAACGTCTTGGTCCACGACTGCACAGTTTGAATTTCAAGCTAACCTACACTGACATGATATCGGACATCAAACCAGACATTGTTGCAGGTACGGCCGCTTGCGAAGAGGTGCGGACTAGCAAGAAATTTGCGAAAATTCTCGAACTTATCTTGTTGCTGGGTAATTACATGAATTCCGGATCTAAGAACGAGCAGGCGTTCGGATTTGAATTTTCCTATCTGACGAAGTTATCCAATACCAAGGATGCGGACAACAAACAGACTTTATTGCACTACCTCGCATCGATAGTGGAGACCAAGTTCCCGGATGCTCTGAATTTTTATAACGATTTGTCGCACGTTGACAAGGCATCGAGGGTAAATCTTGACAATATTCAGAAAGCTATGCGGCAAATGAATGCCGCCGTTAAGAATCTAGAATCCGACCTAAGCAATAACAAAGTGCCACAATGCGATGATGATAAATTCGCGGAGGTGATGGGTAAATTTTCCAGCGATTGTCGGCAGCAAGTCGATGTCTTGGGCAAGATGCAAGTTCAAATGGAGAAACTATTCAAGGAATTGGGCGAGTATTATGCTTTTGATCCCAACAAGTACACAATGGAAGAATTCTTCAGTGACATAAAGACATTCAAGGACGCCTTCTTGCAGGCGCATCAAGATAACGTGCGGATTAGGGAAGATGAGCAGAAAAAAATTCGGATGGCGGAAGCTCGTGAAAATGCACAGCGTGATCTGCTCGAGCGACAGCAACGCAAGCTGGCTCTGGTCGATATGGATGCTGCACAGACCCAAGAAGGTGTCATGGACAGCCTATTGGAAGCTCTGCAGACTGGCTCAGCATTTGGTAATCGAGATCAGAGACAAAAGAGAAGACAAAGGCCAGCTGCGGGGGCAGAACGAAGAGCTCAACTAAGTAGAAGTCGATCGCGAACGAGGATGGTTCCAGGAGCTCTGATTGCCAGAGAAATGATATCCAATGAAGCTTTGCTTGGTTCGGCCTAAAAACTAACGCATGAAATTATTTAGGAAGTAAAAACATGTACATATAACGATATATCTGGTATTCACTGACCAAGATACTATTTTTTATACAACTTATGAAAATCGAAAAATATTTAACAAAGTGAGGAGAGAAAAAAGTTCTGTTTGAACTGAAAAAGGGTGTACTCTTAAATAGTACATCCACCAGTATGTCTGCAAAACACAAACCGAACCAGAACTATCAGCCCATATCCCGCCCCTGACGATAGAGGACAACAAACAAATGTGCACTGGCTATTTTTTTTTTTAACTTTTTGAATAATTTTTGTTCAACAAGCTCAATAGTTTCTTGTGTAAATACGAATTTTTTTTAAGATCCAACAAAAAAAAAAACCAAAATCAATCAAAACCGAAATATAGAAAGAAGAAAAAACAAAATAAAATATTTTTTTATATTGTTTTTAAGTTTGAATTAAAAAAAAGGAATAAAATTCCAAGTAAAAATATAAGCAAATATGTATGTATGTTTTTTATTTGCGAGAAAAGAAATTTTAATTTTAAACAAGGCTAAAATTAATCGAGAATCCTGGAAGATATAACGTTTCTAATACGTCAAATTGAAATTCGGGGAATTCTTTTACGAATTGCTTGATAGATAGATAGATTAATAGAAAAAATTCGATTTCTTTGATGACAGAAATTCGACATAACATAACACTGGAATCAATTAATTTCCAATATCACAACCACAATTTAATCAACAATTTGGATTGAATTGTACTGCAACTAGCAGTACAGGAGGAAGTGAAGGATATGAACACTCCAGGAAATGGAAGACGAAATCTGTCCATATCCCATAAATACGCTAAAGTATATTAATTTATTCAAAATTGAACTTTTGACTCGTAGCCATTTTGAATTTTTAGAAATAATCCGTATACATGTAGATCATCAAAAACACTTACAGTAATTAAACATACCGTTTTTTGAAAGGAATCTATACTTTAATCCTGCATTTAAATTAAATTATTTTAGCTGATAGTTTTTTAAAAAATTCGCAGGCAAACTCAAAATTTTGATAAAAAAATGGAAAAAAAAGTTTAGACCAATTTTTCTCAAAATTTAAAAATGATGCGCTAAATTAGCTAATAAAAGATAATGAAAATATTAATTCTGAATCGAACACAACAAACCGAAACGATTTCTGTCTTCCAGTTTTTGAGAAAATTGAAAATTACTAAAACTACTTTGTTATGAAATTTTTGTTTTTTGGTATTTACGTTGATTAGGTTCATCTTTGTGAGTTAAGTACAGCAATTCATTTAGCGTTACCGAGAATGCACCACGAGGAGGTAGAATTGCATTGCATTCCGCGTCCTAGTCGGTCAGTTATTGAGTAAGTCAGGAGTTAGCTAAAAATAGTAAAGTCAATGTTCAATTATTAAAGAGGTATGTAAGTCTCGTCAATGAAGTCATCGTCCGTACTGGTGTTACTGTCGAGTTCATTGAGTTCGTCGTTGATGGTGAAAAGCCGAGGTTGTTTTGGCGGTAAAACACCCTCTAAGTGCTCACAGTGAACAGTGGGAGGGTCGAAGTCCTTTAGTTGCAAACCCATACTTTCTTCACCATCGATAAAACCTGGGTACACTTTTTTAACGTCTAGTAAAAATTCCATGTCGTCTTTATATTTTTGTTCAAGGCAGTATTTTCTATAAAATAAAAGTGCCATATATTGGTGAAGGTGGTGCGTTGTTTTCCGGCATAAAACAGTTTTTTTTTAAGAAGCTTGTTTTCTTCGTCGCCAATGTTAACATCAACGTGAGACGCTATTATTTCGGCTATTTCACGATAATTGTTAAAGTTATCTACTATAGTAGATTTACTAAGCTCACTTTAGGTGCATCAAGCTAGCAGGACACCTTTCCCAAAAATACATATAAACGGTCCGGAAGTGGATATTTGTTGAAAATGAATTAATCGCTAAGTTGTCGTCAAGTTAGCAGGACACCCAATTTCTCGAAATCCAACAGAGCGATTAATTTTTTTTTGCGTAACTAAACAGCAACTAAATAGCAGCTAATTACTACATACTCTTTATTCTGAAAATTGAAAAGTGTCCTGCTAACTTGATGCACCTGCTCACTTTTATTGTAGTGGTGGTGCTTTTTTGAACATTACAATTGCATTATATAGGTATGCAAGACACAAACATACATTATTAAGAAATTTATATATTTTCTGCAGTCGTACAGTATTACTTAATGTGAAATTTTTATAATGCAATACATTTTCATGTCTGAAAATTTTGAATGTGCAACTTTGGGCCACGTATATGTATATTTAGAAATCAGCTCTTGACTTGGATATATATAAGACAAATTGAGAGTTTAAATCCAGATTCTTTAAATGCACTATTTATACGCCGTAGTGCTGGGTGCTAGCATTGTATATAATATGTAAGCAACAAAAAAAACTAAAATCTCATACAAAAGTAGTTTTAGTAATTATCAATTTTCTCAAAAACTAGAAGACATAAATCAATTCGGTTTTTTGTGGTCGATTCAAAATTGATATTTGCATTGACCACAATAAGCCAATTCAGCGCATCGTTTCACAATTTTGAGAAAATTTAGTCTAAGCTTTTTTTCAATTTTTTTTTTATCAAAACTTTGAGTTTGCATGCGAATTTTTTAAAAACTATCAGCTAAAATAATTTAATTTAAATGCAGGATTAAATTATAGATTCCTAGCTTTCAAAAACGGTATATTAATTTACTGTAACTGTTGCAATAATTATTTTTTCATTTTAAGTCTTTTTTTCTAAAATTGCCCCTACCTCCTAAACGAGGCGTGATGGACCCCCCCCTCCCATAGTAAAAAGGGCTTGTTTTCGACCCCTCTAAAAAAAACCGTTATCAATTTTTGGCGCCAAAGTTATCGTACTCGTGCCGTCGGCTGTGGTTGTCTATCTATCGAATGAAATTCCGTTCGATTACTAATGAAAAAATGTCAAATTATGGTACTCGATTGTTCGATAACATGAGCGGTAATACCAAACTCAAATAATTCAGTCACGTATTAACTTAGAGGATATATAATATGGAGTGCTCGTTTCTATCTCTAATGCATTGTAGTGCCTGGGGCCATGATAGGGGGCACTATTTCACTTTCGGTTGAGATAAAGTCTTAGAAGATCGTACAGCTGCTATAAATTGTAGGTCATAATTTCCTTATTTTCTTTCTAAATTGTTCTACTTTGAAGTAATCCTTGAAATTAAAAAGTGTTTGTTTATTATTTTAAAGATTTCAATATCTTCTTTTTTAGTTCTTTTCTCCAATGTGCAGAAAACTCAGTGGAATCTTTCCGAATCCCGAAAAAAAAAATCATCGAATCCGACCGTAATGACAATTTGTATGGGATTTTCCACTACGATGGATTCTGTGATTGTTTTTTGTTTTCGGGATTCGTAATAAGTTTCCGATAACGATGGAATTCGTGATAGGGCTGATTATTTGCTTTGATGTGTGTGCAATTGCGTGTGAAAGTCTGTGTAAATTAAAAATTTACGTTTTTTGGTTGAATGCAAAGTGAAATTTGAGAAAAATATCAAGGAGACCCCCAAAAATTTATTTTTTTTTGGTTGAAAGGAAAACCATACAAAATTCCTATCGCTTGCGAAAAGCTAAATTTTATGTTCAAAATTATTTCGGCAAGGTCGAACGGAAGCCGAATCGCTTTTGAGAATATAAAATAATAAACCCGTCATTAAAAGCAATTCGTGCGCAAATTCGCGGCGGAAAAAAATTACTCTGGGGTTAGTCTGGTTGAAAATGAAAATTAAATGGCCCAATTTTAGCAAATAGTACTCCACGACAAGGGCTCTGTTATTCAAAATTTAAAAACCAAACACAAATGGATATTATTAATATAAGAGCCGATTTTTCAATCATCAGTTAAAGAGTCAGTTAACTGTCAGAGGAATAAAGTTATTAGACTCTTAAACGATCAGATAGCAGCATTGAATTTTTCAATCAAAAATAAACACTGGGTTAATTATTCTATAGAATAATTGCAGATGATGTCAAATTCAAAAAAAAATATTCAAATCAAAAAGTCACTTTTACTCGTATTTGGTGTTTGTTTTATTGTTTTATACCAAATACCATTGGTATTTGAATTATATTTTTAAAAAAGTGCATTTTTAAAGATTTGTAATGGAAAAATATAAGAAATATTAAAAATAATAGTTATGTGGGTGTCGTAATGCATTCCGTCTGTCTGTTCGTCTGTGCGCCCATTGTAATTTGAGCTAGAGCCTAAACGGATAGGTATACCGATTTGCTTCAAATTTGGTAAAGCGCATTTTAATGTGATTCGCCAGTTGCAATTCGAATTTTTGTAAGAAAACTGCATACCACGTTTTTTTTTTCCAAAATTCACATAACAGAATTAGGTATTCAACGTTTTTTAAGAAAATGGTTTTATTTTTAGGTTATTCAAGTAACTATATCTTTTTGATGGTTCGACCAATTTTGTTTTTGCAATCTGGTTGTCTTCCGTGGTTTAAATAATATTGCATTTAAAAAATTTGAAAAATATTGGTTTAATAACAAAAAATCAAATTTTTAGTGGGTAATGTTGACTCTTTTTCTCGTTAAATATATACATGTTGCATCTTCAATATGTGGTTACACAAAGTGGTTAACAACAAGAGCAAGTTCTTGCGATCAAGTCGTGCATATTTTGTAACCTAAATTTTTTTCGGAAATCCACGTATGTATTTCCATTCCGAAAATTGATCTATTTCTAATGACCTTTTTTTCTTGAATGATGATTCCAATAGACCATTTACATTTTCTTCTTCATAATAACATCGTCGAAAGCTTCAAAGCGGTCCATTTTCATATAATATTCAAAACAATATGAATTAGTTTTTTTTGACATTTGATTTATTTATTCCTAAGAATTACTCCTTATCCCGCTCTCAAATGAGCAGATAACTTTATTCCACTGGTAAAAGATTTATTCCTAGGAATTGGTTTTATCTGATGATTGAAAAACTGATTTTTGGTCTATCTGAAGAATAAGGACTAACTGATGGCTTAGCTGGCTATTGAAAAATTGGCCCTAAAAGTATTAAACTTGATATTCTTTGCATTCTATATGTAGATCTACCTTGAATATCTTCTAAACAGCTCCATTTAAATAAATACACTTTGCTTTCAATAAACTTTATAACCTTATGATATGAAATAAAGTAAATTGTTTAAGCTCTCTTCAAACAAAAAAATATACGAGTAAACTCATTTTGTGCCTGCGGGATCATATAAAACTCTTTAGCGCCAAATCATGCTTTGATATACTTGTGTTAACAGAACACACTGTTATGATGACACTACAAATTAAATGAGTTTTATATGGCTTTCAGTCGTTATCTAAAAATAAAACAATACCACGCGCTTAGGAATGGAAGTTAATTGAAAAAGAAAAAACATATAAATGATGTTGAAGGACATGTTACGTTTTGTCTTTGGGATTGTTATATTTGGAAAGATCAAAAAATACTTCTTTCCGGCCGACTTTTCACTTCGATGAATTTTTTATACAGGCAATTTCTTGAAAATACAAATGATATTACATTTACATATCAAAATAAAAAAAAAAATATGTACATGTTTTGAATTTAAATTGATCTTTTAAACAAATTCAGAACCCGTTTCGAGACTTCTGTGTCTATTAAAAAATTTTGTTTTGGAGAGCGAATGAATCATTTGTTTTCTGCGTAAAAAAAATTCAGCTATTGTGAAAATTTCGTTTTTATTTCGGATGAAAATTATTGAAGAAGATACGCCGCAATAAAATCAAAAATAAATCCACTTTCTTTTCTAATCTAATAAAATATCAGTTTTGCTTGAAAAATAAATAGATTAGTTTATAGTTTATTTAACATCAAACAGAGTTTACAGGCTCTTATAGATTAGGATAGAGTAATTATGAAATGAAAATTTTAAAACACAAGTAATTTGTGAGTTGTGACCTGCTATGAAAAAGATCACAATTGCGATTGTTTTTGTGACTCTCATAAGTTGTGACTCTGGGGGAGAATTCGAAAAAGTCACAAAATTAATCTAACCTCTTCTTGTGACTTGTGCGGTATCAGTGATGATAGGGAGAATCGGGCTGTAAGTTAAGGAAGCTTTACTTTGAGGTGTAAACAAAAAACATCGAAATATGGTTGCGTCAATTAAGTCCATATACTTTTATTTTCGAATTTGCTTTCATGATTGGAAAGAGCATCTTATTTTAAACGTATACCTACCACTTTTTAAATCATTTTGCATGTGTTTATTGAAATAGAGGCAGCACTTTTCCTTAAAATCTCCATCTCGTAGCTTTTCTAATATTTACAATCTTATAAATTCAGCAATAGGCTTCATACAAAAAAATCTAGTTAATGCCAAATTTAGTTAGCTCATTTAGTATTTGCGTATTCAACTGGTATGCGGAAAGTCGGGGGATCGCATCTCAAATGCATACGAAATGTTGTTTTCTATTTTTGTTGACTCCCGAGGCAAAGTGGTAGATACATAATTGGTAGGGCCTATGGCCAATTAGAAGTATACATATTAATAACCCAAAAAAAATCATAACCGTGATCCTGACAACTAGATAGACTATTAGCTATTTATAAGGTTAAAAGGGGTTAAAACAAAACACAAAATCCACCTGATTATTCATACGTCTTGGTACTTTGGCCATTATATCCATAAACTCTCCGTAAGCCACTTCCAAGACTATATAAATAATAATATAATCAATTCATTCAATTGCTCCGCAGTCTCTTTGGCCAGATACGTTTTTAATCTGTAAAGGCAAGAACAAAATACCTTTCACCTTAAGACACAGAAATTGGCACTGTAACCAAAATCGATGTACAGTGGTCCGTTCGTTTTCTACTAACAATAGTTAACTATTGTTAACACAGAATCCCCGGCAGCCATTTTAATTTGCCTACAAGCTTGAACTGGCAGTTATCAGATAAAAAATGAGAATGTGTGTATAAAAATCTAACACACCTGGTTAAATTGTTGTTGCAATTCACATCTATTCATCGACGCGGGAAAAATATACAAATACAACAATGTAAACAAATGGGTTTTGGAGGGTGAAACGTACGAAACATTCTCATCTTCATATGGCTAATCTGTGATTGTTAACAATAGTTGACTATTGTCGTTCCTTTAATCAAAAATAGTTACGATTTGTAACTATTTGACAAATTAACATCGTTCCTAAATTCATTTTGAAGTTTCAAATAGTTACGTTTTGTAATGTCCATGATATGAATTAAAAGTGTTGATCTGTCAAAGTACACATTCGAGCCGATTTGTTTACAAAACAAATCAAATATTTGGTGCTTTTTGTGAAGTAAGAAATACGAACAAGATTTAAATGCATTTTTTTTCAATTTAAAATGAGAAAGCAGAATTTAAATTGCAAAAAATATGATTTTGTTCCATAAAAATGAAAATATTAATATTTTTTTTTTATTTTTCATTAATATTCGTTTGAGAGATCAACAATATCTAATGGCGAATTCCTTTCAACAAAGAAATCGAATTTTAAACAGAATCGAATTTTTTCTAAACAAAATCGATTCTTTTCTGTCAAAACAAATCTTTAGTTTTTAGCAAGATTTCACACTGATTTGCACACACACTATGAAGACTTTGACATTTCTAATACGTCAAATTGACAGTCGCGGAGTTGTTTACTTTGTGGTTGCAACGAATTCTACATAATTTAACAAAATATTCAGTCAATACACCTATAAAAATAATTTATTGTGCGTTGTTCACTATCGAACACAAATTTGACAAAAAAAAATAGCCTTCGCGAGTGAAAGATGTTAAAAACTTTCAGTGCAAGTGAAGACTTTTCAATAACAATTTTCTTTAAAAATATATGTGTAAATAGAAGTTCAAACAAATAAAATGCACCATAGCAAATTGGCACCGTATAAGCTGGCTAATATCTTTAATTTATTAATTTAATTCTATTGGTAAAACATTTTTTCCACAACAAAAACAAACAACCTGAATAGTTTTGTGAATAATTGCTTGACGTTTTGCGTCAATTGCAGCTATAAAGTAACACAAACACAATCACACAAAAAAAATCGTTTCTTTTACAAAATACGAATTCCTTTCAGTTGGCAGAAAAAAATCGATTCTGTTTAGAAAAAATTCGATTTCTTTTTTGAAAGGAATTCGCCATAAGTTAACTATTGTTAGAAAAAGAACGTACCACAGTGGTCCAAATGATATTTTTCGTTGCAAATATTATAGCTTTTGAACGAATAAGGAAATCAAATTTTTTTAGTTCTGCCTTTAAAGAAATTCTTAAGGCTATCAGGTTTTTAAATTTTATTAAAAATGGTTTACAGGATGATGTTTCGCATAATCTTTTTGGTGGACAAACAATTTTAAGTTTTTCTGCACTAATAAACATTCTCTTTTGGAAATAAAAAAACATAAACAAAATAACGACCAATATAGTACAGATGTCTATCAATTTTTCAAACAAAACTCGAATAGCGAAATAATAGGACAATGGGGCTTTGTAGCAATTTTTTGCATGACTATCTTTCTCATTCTTGCCTATACACAGCATTGATCACTTTGATGGAAAGCAAAGTTTTTTTTATATAAAGATTTCTTTGTTTTCCATCAAAGTTATTAACCTCTCTTTCTTTTTTGACAGTCATAAGAAAACAAGTAACTATAAAAAACAAAAGACTCTGAATATATGCACAATTAACGCAAGAATATTATGGACCGAAGAATGACAAGAAGATCTAAAGATTGGAATACCTATCTAATTTAAACTGGGACATAATCGCGGCATAGCAGAAACGAAACTCTTCGGACAAAAATTCTAGAATCTGAAAATGAAATCTTCTGCTACATAGGAGAAATCAAAGGCTTACATGGGGTTGGTTGTTTAATAAAGAAAGATGAAATATTGAACATTTGGTTTTTCAACGAAAGGATCTGTTACATTACCCTTAAGATTCGGAATACATAACTTATACCATTATCCAAATATATGCACCGTCAACAGACAGAGCCACAGAAGACAAGATATAAATTTTCTATAACAAACTTAACTATACGCATATCAGGAGACAAAAACCGAATTGATGCTCCGTCATTGGTAGATGCTTTCACGTTAAAAGAAGATTTCGCCAAGGGGAACCATTATCTCATCCACTGTTGTCTGCAGTATTGGGAGATATTTTAGGACAACTTAAATGGAACAAACACGGACTTGATATTATATGGGGACAAAAGCTAAATAACTTACGATTTGCGGATCATGTAGTTCTTCTGATGATATTCAATCGATGTTAAATGAAGTCGATTTCACTTCCAAGCTTTATGGATTATGCTTGAATATGACGAAAACAATGATGATGATGATGACAAACCATTTTAAAAAGGACGTACTTCTCAATATGGCAACAAAATAGCTTATGTTGACGAT
The DNA here is from genome assembly GCA_932273885.2 of Leucozona laternaria. NCBI lineage: Eukaryota > Metazoa > Arthropoda > Insecta > Diptera > Syrphidae > Leucozona > Leucozona laternaria. Next base: position 84,972,835 of record OW026368.1, on the reverse strand, counting down.
TATAATATACTTTGGGCCAACTCAAATCAGGATGAAAAAGATATAAACCGACGAATTAGCAATAACTGGAAGCAATAGGTACTGGAATGTAAAGAAAATACTGGATTCCACAATTCTTCCAGTAAAGACATATGGGTTAGAAACGGGCGCCTATTGTTTCCCTTTTTTTACTTCGCATTCTGTTGTTTCGCTTTTTTTTACAATTATTTTTGTTTACTTCCTTATTATACCTTATTTGGTTTATGTTTTATTTGGTTTTTCAACCACTTCGCCCTATAGTCATTTCGCATTTATTTCTCTCACTTTTTACTTGTTTTTCATTTTTGTTAAAAGTGCAATGAGTTGTTTAGGTGAAGGTTATCTCGCTAACGGTTTATTTCGCATTTTATTTTAATTAGAATCTGTTGTTTAGCATACACCCAACCTCGCACTTACCCCAAATCCTATGGTGTGCCTAAGCAGGAAGGTTGCTCACTGTTTATACACCCTTCTGTTGTTTGTGTTCCATTAAGAATTGATATAAGCAAAGCCAATTGCGAAATAATTGAAGTCGAAATAAACAAAAATCGAAATAACCGAAAAACTAAACAATAAAAAGCGAAATGAGCTTAAAATGAACTAAGTAAAAGACTAAAATCCCTATTTCTGCTATTCACATGAATCGTACTTTCGATTCCCTTTCGCTCTACCTTTACATTCTGCTATCCGTCGGGTGAACTTCATTATCCCAAACCAATTTGACATTCACGTAAACAGATGTTCATGTGAAAATCTTGGGAAATTTGGGTAAATTGTTTTGGTTAATCATTTTAAATTAAAAAACAACAAATATAAACAGTTATTAAACTATTTTTTTTCTAATTCCAAACAGAGGAATAAGAAAGTCAACAAACAGAGCACTTGTTTTTTGAAAAACTGGATTTAATTTCATTGCAGAAAATAGAGGGATGAATTGATTGATCTCTATTTGTTGTTCTACCCCGAAAAATAATAATAAGCTATCATTTACAGAAAAATATCCAATAAAAATGAAAAAATCCGCAACATTTCATATGCGGATCTGAATTGTATAGAGTGAATGCGTTCACGTGTGAATAAGAGAATACCGCGGAGTATCACCGACTTTACCTACTTTAACCCAGATTCACTTCGAATGAATAGCAGAATAGTGAGAAGTGATAATTCAAGAAAAATTCCCCCCGATGAATAGCAGTATAGGGCTGTAAATGATTTTTTTTCGAAATAATTATAAACGAAATAATTGAAAAACATATTAATTAAAATGCTGAAAAAACGAAATGCGAAACGATTAAAAAGAAACAACCAAAAAACGAGCTGAAAAAGACGAAACAAACTATACCCGTTAGAAACGACGTTAGGACTGACATCAAATTCACACGATAAATTGAGGATTTTGCCAAACGCAAATCGAACGAAAATTGCTAAACATAAGACAAGCACAACGAATAAGAAACGAAGAGATAAGAAAGAGAACGAGAATAGTTGATGTAATACGAAGAACAAAGCTTTTACAATTTAGCTGGGCTGGAGGCATGTATCACGAATAGAAGACCAAAGATGGACAACGCTATATAGTGACGGGATGGATACCATTTAATGAGAACAGACCAAAAGGAAGACCAAAAAAAAGATGGGCAGACGATTTAAGACAGTTCAATCAAAATTGGGATAATGAGAATGACGCCAAAAGTAGAGATACATGGACATCAATGGGGGAGGCTTATCCCGGATAAAAATTTTACCAAACATAAACTTTACATATTACTTTACATTAACAAAAGAAAATTATGATATTAAAATTTGTTTAGTTACTGTTTATTTAATTTAATAAATTACATATGTAAAATCAAATCTGTTGGTGAATAAATCTTATAATAATAATAATCATAAATAAACCTAACTACATACACATATGTATGTACGTATACCTACATATATATTTATTAAAGAAATTAGACACGAAATTCTAGGTTTTGAACTCCAAAAGTCAAAACTATTTAAAATTTGTACAGGTTATTGCATTTGAAAATATTAATAAGATTAGTTATACATATATCTCTATTAGTTAATTTCCTTTTATGCTTAAGCCCGGATGATGATATGAGAAAAAATGTACAGCTCCAATAAGCAGCTCTTTCATGTTGTTAAAAATAATAAAACAACAAAATGTGAGTACAAACGAAAAATGCCATCAAGTGATTAAAATTACGTATACGCCTGAGTGGTCCCATTGTTTCAGGATCGACAAAAATTTGTCTGAAAAATTTACGGTTCACATGGCTTATTAACGGCTATTTATGGCAAATTTTACGTTAGGAAAAATCTATTTTTTAGCTATTAGCCATTCTAAACAGTCTAAAATTATTAATTAACATTCATCTTTATAAAAAACTTCATCTTCTGAATATAAAACCAATATTTGGGTTTGATTTAAATTTCCAGTTGGTTCTTATTAGCGGCGAGAAAGTTAAAGTATTTGTAAAACATATACCATTCCTCATTTAGACTTCGCCTTCTGCTACACCCACTTTAACACACAAATGTAGAAAATCGGCTTCATTTGGGGTTCACGTGAGATCATGTAAAGTTTGTTAAGCCTAGTATTTTATCATGCTTCGAGTATACTCATAGTTGAGCTCCATGTTCTAAGATTGCCTGATATGTGCCGGTGCACAGTGTGGTAGATCGCAAATCTAGCTGGACAAAATTTAAAAAAAAAGTTAAGCCACATGACTTCTGATCATTTGTTTAGCTTCTCAATACAATAGGTAACTGTTATTCATGTTTTGTTTTTTTTTTTTATTTTTTACACTGATTAGGAAAAATTAAGCTTCAAAGTCAGTTTTTTTCAACAGATGCATTCAAATAACAGAGAAAAGTGTTTTTTTTGGTATAACTTTGGTTTACGATTAAAAAGGCTACGGTGATTTTATTATTATAATTTTTTTTTTGTAACTATTAAACTATATTCCAAGGTAAAATATAATAATTTTTATTTAATTATTTCCATTGGAAGTATTAAAAAAAAATTTTTTTGGTGAGAGGGTGAGAAAGTGGAAAAAATAAAATATTTTCTTTTTTTAAGTAGAGTTAAAGTTAATTATTCCGCATAATTCCGCTGCAAGACTATACTTAAATTAACCTGTTAAGTGTTCACTTTAAGGTAAATAAAAAATATTTTGCGCGTTTTTGCGACCGCCATACATTTTTTTTCACTTTTCCAGTATGACCTCCACTCTATCGCGCAAGGAAATTTTTGAAGAATGGGAAAAAAAACTTCCGAAATACATCGAAAAGACGTCGTATTGTCATTAATAATGGGAAGATATGGTCTTCAAGACATATCAGAAAAATTTAAAACAAATCTTAAGGCAAATATTAATATTGTTTGCTTTAAGCTAATCGAAAAATGGGAAAAAAGTGGAAGGCATCGCAACCGTTTTTTGACATCAAATGCTGTTTGGCTTGATGAACCTTATGTTTTACCTGAAAGCGTACAACCTCAAAATCTTGATAAAGCTGGAAGAAAACCAAAAACCTTTAATGACTGTTCTGAAAAATCAAAAAAAAAGGAAGATTGAAAGGCTTTTAGATTCAACTGACCCTCAAGAAATTGTTAAGGCTAGTGAGATAGTGCTAGTGAAATTACAGGTGTAAACAAAGAATTAATTGAACGATTTCACATTATTTTGGCAGCTTTAGAAAGTGGTTTTCCAATAAACGAAGATGCTTTTGAAGGTTTCATTATTGCAACAAGAACCTTATACGTAAATGAATACCCTTGGTATAATGCCATTATTCATGGAAAAGATATAGTAAGGTCTTGCATTTTTCCTATAGGACAGCTGTCAGAAGAGGCTCAAGAAGCCAGAAATAAGGACACGAGGAAGTTTAGAGAGCTATTTACTAGAAAAAACGTCGAGAGTAGATACAAATACAAATCTTTTCAATCGTCTTTTAATTTCATCTGATCCATTTATTGCAAGCTTACGTCTCAATCCTATTCGAGTTCGAGGTATAATAACAAAAGAAGTTCTTTCATTATTAACTGTTGATGCTCTTGAGGAGGAAGAATCTTTTTTACGACGGATATGAAAGTGAATGACAAAGTCTATAAGTGTATTTGTGTATTATTATCTGTGTTATTAATGTAATAAAGTAAAAACAAGTAAATAAAAACAATTATTATAAAATTTTTAAAGGAGGCTCTACTGTAACAATAGCAATGATGAACTCCGACTTCTTTCGTAAAAATTCACTTAATAATTGTATTTATCATGAATCTTTGTAATATTTAACCTTAATACAAGTATATAAAGCTATAAATAATCTCAGAATGATGAATTTAAGAAACCAAATTTTTGTCTTAAAAATGTCTGTTTTCCTGCCAGTGAGACTTTTAAGTTTTGGTCTGTTTTTATTAAAAAAAAATAGTTTAAAAAAAAATACTATTTGTTTAGAATCATTAATATAATTGAAATCATTTTGTATCAAAAAAATTAGCATAAATTTAAACCAACGCGAGTTATTAATTTTGTCCAGCTAGATTTGTGATCCACCACACTGTGCGGCGCGGCGTTGAAAATATCTACCTTTGAGCAGTATTTGATATATATTTACTCCCGATAATGACTATAAGTAAATTTAAGGCTCTGTCGATCCATTTTATAGATCTTTCTTAAATATGTTTTGTTTAACATAATTCAAGAGTTAGTCATAGCCATATCCCCAAGTACTTGTAGGTACTAGTTGACAACCCTTCAATCGGTTGCCCGTTTAGCTTCCAGCATTATTGTCTAGTCTCCCACCTCTTTTTATAAAAACGATAAATATTTCAGTATGCATACATAGGTACATATACCTAGATACCTACTCGGGAAGAAATTTGGCGTTTAATCATTACGGTTTACGTATTTATATTTTTAAGGTTATCCGAATTGTTTTATTTTTGTATTCTTTGAAAATTCGCAAACCAGTGATATGCCTATGTACCTAGTACGTACACCTCAATATTAAGAATTACAAAATTGAAATACGAATGCACCTTGATTATTTGTTGCTCTATTTGACAAATGTCTCCTAGAAATGTTTACAGCTGATAATAAAAGACGCTATTGACAAATAATAAATTTATTGCATCTCATATAAACCACGGCGGCGTGATGATAACACCATTGCTGGGGCGAGCAAACTGTAAATAGCTATTTTAAAGCTCTTTGGGTAGGTATGAGTTTATGTATGTTTATAAGTGTTGCAATTTGCATTACCCCGCGACTCCATCGACACATTTGTATGTACATATATACCACAATCATAATTATTGTTATTTTGTTCGCCATTCTTGGCAACATAAAAGGCGAAAAATGCAAGAATCATTTTCACAGGCGCCGACGAGTGAGAGAGGCCGCAGTCGGAATAACGGTGCCGCGGTGTCACACAAAAGGCTTTTTGATTGCACAAACAAAATGTACCTACTTTCGTGTTGACTTAATTGATTTATTACAATCGCGTAAATAATTTTGCGATATAGTCCAAACCTTATAAGAATTAGGAATTGTAAGTAATTTATACATTTTTCCTAAGATCGCTTTGTTATGACATGTGATCAGGATTTGTGCCTATAGAGCTATGACTATGACCGTTTACTTTCCAATCCTGCCATTTTCCACAAGTTTTAGTCCAAACTTCTGTCAACGTTCATATAAAAAAATTTAATTTGATTAAAAATGGTAGAAAAGGCTAATTTTGGATTAGTACGCGAACACACCTATAACCTTATAGACTCTAAACTCTAGTCTACATAATTAGAAATTGCTACACACAACGCGTTGTACCTATAGGGTTTTTCAATAAGGGCGGGGAGATGTTGAAATGGAAAAATGTAGCTATATCGCTGTGTGGCACGTAGCGCCCTTCTGTTAAAACAACATGTCGTTCACATCCATATTATCCAATTGGAACCAGCAAAAAATTGGGTATCATCGATCGGTAGTGCTTTCCGTTGATGCTGATGGGGATGGCAATGAAATAGAAATAGTATCGGTATGTTATATTTAAAAACTTTTTTGTGTTGCCCTTTATATTGTTAATCGCTTTTTATAATTTCATTTATTGATTGGAGATAATATTAAGCTAATTTTTTTGAAAAAGAGTTGTGTTCGCTGGGCAGTCACTTACAATTTGGATTAGCACAATTTTTATGTTTCGTGCGATTCGCCTAGCGAACGTTTTAGCTTATTGTAATACGCAATTGATTCATTAGCCAACTTTCATTTCTACTGTCACTGATGTTTTGCGACAAAATATGTAAAATGTTTTGCGACAAAATATGTAAAATAGCTTGGAAATACTATATGGGAAGTTATGGATTCGTACAAAAAATCGAACTCGAGATTTTGATCAAACTTGACATTACGATGATAGCGAAGACGAAAAAAGTGGGTCTCGCAAAAACGTCCGTCTGTCTGTCTGTGTGTCGGTTCAACTACAGCCTAAACGGATGGGTCGATTTTCTTTAAACTTGGTACCTAGCGGTTTTTGGACATTCCCCCCACCAGTTTTTTTCTCTTTTTTTTTTAGGGCCAAAATTAACAGTAGCTGTCATACAAAATTTCTTGGCCAAAAAGGAAAAACTTATTTTTCTCAAATCCAGCGCTACCGAATTTGTTTTTAAGAACTCAATAATAAATTTAAATAGTTATAAGTTGCCGTTTAATAAAAAAATGGTTCCGAAAAATGGTTAATAATTTATTACATTATTATTATTTATTGTACTATTTATACTGGAATGTCAGTTTATTAGACTTGACCATTCTTTATTCCGTCAATTTCATTGAATTTTTGAACAACAACAACAACTTAAAGGTGCTACCACCAATTGTTTACGAATTAATTTATAATTCGTTTATTTTGTCTAGAGATACAGCTGTTTCAAGGGGTGCCAAGCCGCCTATCATCAGTCTCCTCTTAATTAGTGGTGCTGAGCTTTAATCCAATTTTATTATGAAAAACTTTCTACATGCCTATGATAGGCATGTAGAAAGTATCCAATTAAAAAAATTCTACCTGCGTTTGAAAGATTATTCTTATGAAATGACTTCGAGGATTTTTTTTTTTTAATTTGCAATTTTTACAGTGAAATAATGGGGTAAAAATAAAAAAAATACCTGATTTAAGAAATTCGTTTTATATTTGAAAGGGTTTTTTTTAGGAAATAGCTTTGGGGATATTCTTTTTCAAATTTTAATATTTTTTAGGGTGCAATGGGGTAAAAATAAAAAATGGTCAGATTTAAGAAATTCTTTTTGTGTTTGAAAGGTTATTTTGAGTGGAAGGCTTTAGGAATTTTTTTTTCAAAAATTTGATATTTAAAGGATGAAAAGGGGTAAAAACGAAAGGTGTTATCTGATTTCAAAATTTCTGTTTGTGTTGGAAAGGTTATTTTTAAACATTTGATATGAAGGTATAGAGTTATGTACCTATTTGGGATAAACATAAAAAAATTGTTTTTGATTACAAAATTTTTTTTTGCGTTGGGAAAGTAATAAAGGTTGGACTTTGATAACCATTTTTTTTACGAATTCCGCCACTCATAACGTGAAGTAGATTATAACGCACTAAGTAGTATTTGATTACAAAAATTAGCTTAAATATATTAATATATATTAATTTATATTTTCTTTTGTAATTTTTATGCGAAGCTTAGGTTTGTCTACCCGTGTGAAGCCGGGTGGGTCAGCTTGTTATTTATAAAAACCGCTTTAATTTTTATTTTATAAACAGATCACTTGATTACACACAACATGGAGACAAAACCACAAAGAAACTGATTCATTTAGTTTTAATTTTGGCGGCTAGTTCGTACCCTATTTGTATAGACTATATTTTATTTCCGTAATTAAAAAAACCCTTTTTATTTGATATCAATGGAAAACAATATCCATTCAAAACGATATTCATTCAAAAATCTAAAACAAAATTATTTGAGCAAGTTAACCCCTAACAAAAACTCAACAGTGAAAAACCACCATTGTATACCTATGTTGTGAAAAGGTGATATGATGGAATATGAACAAAAACGACAATTGTATAGTTATTTTGCAACACAAAAAACACACAGTGGCGGTTTGTTTCAAATGCGACAATAGAAACAAAAATCCAACATAAAACTATATGTCCATTCAATATTGTTTATTATTTTAAAATAATTAAATTCATCAATAGTGCGATGAGAACAAACCCTAAACAAAAGGACACAATATAATTTGTTTACCAACAAAATCAGACTCTATACCTATCTATACCTTAAATAATTTCGAAGGTCACAATAAAGGTGAGAAGAGTAGGTGCATCGCTTACCTACCTATCCATGCATACCAGCATGTATATAGTATATATTGTTATCATTAGAGAGGATTAGACTGATGTCATAAAAACTCAGAAACAAAATAATAAACACAAACACCCATATTGATGAGTTTGGAAATTTTTGTTTCGAAATAAAATATTTTAAGGATTGATTGTTGTGTATAGGCAGTTCAGCTCGTGCATCAAATATAAATTCAAGTCCTGAGAACCCGTTTTCGAGGAAATAATTATCTTACAACTTGCAAAAGGAATATACCAGAAGATATCCTTAAATACATACATATACATACGTTTTATTAATTTACTTGGCGAGGGATGAACTGGAATATTAATTTACACGGTGATTTTTACGCGTCAGGTATAAACAATTTTCGTGCTGGTGCATTGACAACCGCTGCACAAGAGAATGACGAATAGATCAAACGGAGCCGTCACTAATTAAACTACAGCCACCGTCGCTCATCGGCAACAGCAAAAGCCCAATTTTGTTGCTTCTTATTCATAATATTTCTCTTTTTAGTTTTTGGTATACAAAGTGCAACTTAATTTCAGGATTGCAATACATATTTCTACTGAGGTCGTAAAATAAAAATATCTTCCTAAGCCATCACAGTAGGTATATAGAAATGGCGAAATAAATCGGGTTAATCATAGGTTTGTGGGAGGAACCAAACACAACATTTCGATTTACATAGTTTTGCAAAATTCCACGAAAAAAATGCTGCAATAAAGTGAGGTACATATGTAGGTACATAAAATATGTTTATGAAGATTGACAAAGTTAGGCAGGTATATACCGACTCTTAACCTTTTATAAGAGGCGCATAGATTTTATGGTCATGTAAAAACATGACATTTAAAAAAAAGAATTGCATTTAATTGACTTACGAAACATTTCCTAACTATTATAACTGATGCTTGAATATGGTCCAATTTTCAGCAGATCTTATGAAGCTAAGAAAAACTTCATGTAGATATTAGGTTCTTTATAAAAGCAGAGTTTAGATACCAGAATGAAGGTGATTAAGAATGATCTCACTCAGTGAAGGTAGAACAAACTGCATTTATTTTAATTGCTTTTTAGCTATCAATACCCCACTTACCTATTTCTGGGGGGGGGCTCATCATACTAAAAAGAAGTACACCTTTTTTTTTGATTTTGTTTACAAGACGCTCTACAACTTGATCAGTTATTGTTTCTGCAAGTAAGTGACTCTAGACATGTTGACAATTTATAACAGTTCTGTGTATCAAAGTATAAGGACCAGGGCCCTCCGCCGCAGGTGAGCAAACTTCGGGCACTCAGAGTTCTTTATTTTTTAGGTCACGCGAAGCTCTTTTATGCACACCTACTTTTAACGGTGAAAATGAAAATCTATTATAACCAGTGGCAGATCCAGGAATCGGTCAAGGGGGGAATGGGGGTGCCCAACTATACACTCAAATTTTTTTCGACCGGTAAAAAAAGCATCACTGCACCAAATTCATTAGGAAAAGTTTAATTTATTTTTCCACCAGAACTTATTTTAATTTTTATCGACTTTTGCTATCCATATCACAAATTCCGATCACAAAAAAATAAAAAAAAAAGTGTGAGTGCCGGGACTCACGGTTAATATGTGTTAACATCAACGTGCGCGGATCCAAAACGGACTTGTTTTTGTTTGAAGGGGATCTTAAGATTTTTTTCACTGAACGCACCCATTCTAGTATGCAGATCGTAACGTTGTACACCGTAACGTTGCACCACGTAACAGCCCGGCGGACGGTGTGACGAAACCCTTTTCGGAACGAGTAAAAATTTCAAATCGTTTAGTTTTAAATTTTTAATTGTTACTTGCAATTTTATACAGAATCTTAAGTTGAGGTTTTTTTATGACAGTTAGGTTATCCGGAAGTTTATTTAATTTAAATTTGCAATTTATATACCTATAAATAAATTGGGTCAAGTGAAAGTAATAGCTTAACGAAGATATAATAATTCGAGAAGTGTAAAAATGATCACGTCATAAAATAGGCTGATTAACAGTAAGCTTATGTAAACAAATCTGGTTCCATGGGGTGGTCCGGACCCGAAAACCACCCAATGCCACTGGTTATAACAGTTATAAATTGGCATTTCCCTAGTCTCGTCCTTTCAGAACATGCTTATCCCAATTGTGATCGCAACTATAAGTTTTATTAAATGGACGCAAGGTCGAAAACGATCGCTCTGCGGTGGTGATGGCAACACGTATTATGCTTTATTATTGAAAAGTCAAACGAAGAATTCCATAAAAAAAATATCGGTGTCGCAATTGTATTACTCTTTGAAGACATTTTCACGTAGTTTCGATAATGCGCTTTTGACGTTTTCATGATTGGTTTTTGGGAACGAAGTCGGTATCGTTTACTGCGTCAACGTAGAATTTGAATATCATATTAATGTTAATTTTATGTTGAAAGTTTTGGAATGAAACAAGCACTTAAGTGACCTACCACCGAGTTAGTGCTAGGCCAATCATCAGTCTCCTTTAGTGCTACTTAGGGCCAGTTTCACAGTATGTACAGCTACCGTAATAAGTGGCACTATAGTTTCACATATTGTAGTTTTAGGCTCAGTTTTATGACCTCACGCACTTAAGTGACCAACATCGGAGACTTAAGTGTCACTTATTCAAGCTAGTGTGCATTGAGTTATAGCGCCCTAATCTTACATATAGGCCACTTAACGGCCACTTTCCCTAATTGTGACTGTGAGCCTTAGTCTACTAAGGTTTAATTTTAATTTGAAAAGTCGACAATTTAATGTACATATATCTAAAGTTGTTGTTAACTCAGATATTTTTTTACAAGCGATTAAAATAGCATGCATTTGAACGCCCCAATGTTTTTGATTTGATCAAAAGACGCGATGCGTCGAACGTTTAACGCGACATCCGCAATAAGGACCGACAAATGGCCGCTTAAACCTTTTTCAGTAGGACGTTTATATCTTCACTATAAGTACGTGAACTTGTCCAAATAAACACCTAAATACTTCCACAACAAGTTTTTGACTCGATCTAAAGGGCATACTTGTGCATATTATTATCATTTTGTTCCAATTTTGTACACCTCAAAGAAGACCAAAAAACAGTTAACTTTAAAATAAACTATTGTGAGGCTATCAAAATGTTATGGACTGTGTCTACTGGACCACAAAACATCTGTCAGCTATGACATTATGAAATAAACTGTCACTATAGAAACAGTATTGTCAATTTGAAAAGTTGATGAAAAAGTTTTGCCTATAATAAGTCCAACAGCCCAGTGTAAGTGTGTATGTCGTCTATAAATTATAAGTAATAGTCAGAATAGCACAAGGAAGCCACTTGCCTTTGGGTCCGATATTCAGCTAAATTAACTAACTAATGCGTGAATAGCCATTTAAACCATAGATTACAATTTTCAGTAAAAATAATTCTTATTTCTACTACAATATGTATGTCAGGTGAAAACATGAAGCATTAAAAAAATTGTATTCCTTTGTACCTACTCATTACATATATTATTCAAATGCAGTTGAATTGAATTATACAAAAAATGGTAGACGTCACTCAATCAATAGCTATACAAATACATTAACTCTTCAACTAATCATCAATATGAAATAGAGGAGCTGTAGAAAAAGACCAAGCGACAAACCCAGAAATATAACCGAAATCGTATGAGAGAGATGCCTAATATGTATATAATTATTACCCTAAAGTACTATAAAATACAAATGAATGAAAAGGCGAAATATCCGAAAACGAAACCCACCCATAAAAACATCCATCCATCTTAATGATACACGTAACCCAGGTAAAATTGTATGGTGGTAAAAATATGAAAACACAAAAAAACAATCCCCCATAAGCACCTTTACACTACCTGTCACTGAATCTACACACCTCTCACTCTAACTGTAAGCACAGAATAAATAAAACTTATCCAACCCTTAAATGCGGGCGGTGCTTACACACCCTAAATTGCTAGTCACTTAGCATGTTCTCTCCCTCTACCACATGAGTCTAATGTGATATACAAACGAAAAGAAAATGCCATTTTGGTTTTCACTCTTCTTCTAAAAATTATTCTGCTTTGGTATTTTTTCTCTTTCATTCTGGTTACTTGCTTGTATGTCATCAGTTGTTTTCTTCTTCATCTTTTTGTTCTTTGCGCACTGGCACTGGTTGTTTTGATGGAAGACTCAAAAAGTAAAAAAAAAAAAATAATAGTTAATTAAAAACGAACGAACAACAAAGTGGAAGAGCGGTTGTTGAGAATCTGTCATTAATCAGTTAGCGGCAAACAAGTTCGGTGGACGGTTATCGGTTAAAAAAATCCGCACCACGGAAAAAGTTGACATTTATTAATTTTTTACGCGGTTATATTATAATTTTTTATTTCAAGTTGCCTACCTATAAAAAGAAACAATAATTGTAAAATTTACAATAATTTTTTATTAATCAAAATCGTTCATTGGCGCTTTAACGGGTTGAATAAAAAAAATAATAAATACTTGTCTATATATACATTTACGAGTCATCCTGTAACTATACCTATCTATGGTGTGTAAAAATGTTTTGACAGGTGTCATTACAATTTGAATAACAAATTTGTTTATACAACATAAACGTGGTAAAGTGATAATAAAGTGCAAGCAGTTAAGTCACATATTGGATAATAGTGTTTAAAAGTAAATAATTTTGTTTAAGTGATTTGTCCATAATATTATATGTACTCGTGTTGGTATAGTTATCAGCGTGCCTAATTTATTTTCAAAACTATAATTCTCGTCTTGTGAAAAATCAAAATTGATCTAAAATCCAGCATGGTTTCCTACTATAATTCGCTGTCATACTCGCAAAAACACAGTGCCGCTAATCTGCCATATCCCGCCGGTCAACCATGGGCATGGCAATCGAATTATCATCCGCCCCCGAATCATCAATTTCTGGGCGAAGTTGATTCCCCACACTCGGTGGGACATCATCCCATTCAATATTACAATCATATGTTTGGTAATCATCCATCGACGGCAGACTGGCATACAACAGAAAACTTTCAAAATGCCACCCAATCGCACTTGTTGCAGCATCAGCATCAACAGCACCAACAACAACACGACCATCATCAGCATCATCAACATCAATCTGGTGCGACGCAACTAAATGATTCTGCAAGTAGTGTTGGGGAGCCACAAATCGCCGATGGATTACCTTCGCCGCCGATTACGGTTTCTGGAAGCGAGATCTCAAGTCCTGGAGCACCAGCATCATCATCTTCGCCACACGCTAATATGAGTACAAACAGCAACAATAATAACAATAACAATACCACAACAAACAACAATAACACCAGCAACAGCACCACAATAAACCACAACACAATCCGATCGTCACCCGTCAAGAGTCCCTACTATGATTGGATGAAAAAGCAGTCGTACACAGCGCAACCGACACCAGGTTAGTACCTATAGTAATAAATCATAAATTAATTAATTTATTATTATTTATTATCAATGTTAATGTTAATAGGTATGACATCGTTTTATTTTTCAAGTTCGTTTTATTAATTTTTTGAAGTTAATTTATTTTTGATTCTTTAATTATTATACTACTTAATTTTATATGTAGTCGGTAAGCAGTCTTATGATTGACCTTTTCTTTGCACTCTAATAGGTAGATAAATTGATCTTAAGAAAGTTGGGTGTATTAAGGTATGAATCAAGATGCAAAAGTCTTTTTGTTTAAAAAGCCCGAAGAGAATTGGACGAAAAAAACGACCTCGGGAATTATCGACGCCATCACAGAAATTTGACGTTTCCGTACAAACTATCGATAACAAAAGTATTAATTTGCGCCGGTAACACAGTTTTCCTCCGGAATTAGTTGTTGCATTTAATATGTAAGTTGTTTAGCCCCAATCTCTTTTTTTCGTCCAATGCCATTCTAAACACACCTTTAAGTGCTATCAGCTACCAACTCGTATCTGCGTATCTTAAAAAAAAATATCTCTGAGCAAGGTAACATAATGACTTGTTTTACTTCCAACGCACGTCAATAACGAAAATCCATATTATACAGTCGATGACGGATATAACAAAATCACACTTAAGAAAGACTAGTTTATAAGACATATATACATATTCTGTACATCATGCATAAAATTCGTGTTAAATAAATCTAAAAAAAAAATACTCAAAGGCAGCTACATATATACCTACGAAAGAAGTTCTTCAGATTTTTGGACTTCGTTTTTGACATCCGCCCGTTAAAAGTATGCAAGTATCAATGAGCTTCGCGCAATTAGAAATAACCCGTCACTTCCTTAAAATATACCCACGTAAAGAAAATCTAACAGGATTTTGTTTCTAGGCCCCACACCTCAAGTAATTTCTGTACATATATGATATGTGACACCCATTTTATGTACAAAGCTCTGCAATGCAACCAATCACATTTTTATAGAGGAAACAGCTTTTTTTAAGAAAAACTATAATTATGCCGATGACGGAATCATCTACAATTTTATGCAGCGTTCGATGGTCCGCGGACTCACAGATTCTTCCTTGATCGTGAATAATGCAAAATTTAATCTGACTCCTACCGACGTGACACAGTCGGTAGGCATCGGGATTCGGGTGATTGTTTCTTTTTCAATATTTTAAAATTTTGTACAAACTTCCGCATTTTTAAAAGATCGAAAATCAAATCATTTTCACATTCACTTTCCACTCTAATTTTAATTTTTTGACAACCCCCATTGGTTATTGTTGACTTTTCGAAAAGTCACGGTGACAGTTTTCTGACAGAAATACTGATAATTTGTCAGTCGTGTGGTGTAAATTCAACTGTAAATCATTTTGGGTCCCTCAGCGGTGAAGTAAAAAACCCTTTTAAAAAGTGTTTATCCAAAAAAGAAAGGACTTTCGAATTTATTTCGCCCATAAGTCGTTCTCGAGTTATTCGTCAGAAATGTGTTTTTCAAAATCACAACATTATCTTACCGCCATATTATTCACTATGTACAACCAGATTAAAACTTAAATCCAGATGTATTTACTTTAAATTTGTATGCTTTACATCTGAACTTAAATTTTTAATCTGGATGAATCGAGTGAATAATATGGCCGTTACAGATGTGCGATTTAGAATTTTAACGTTACATTTTTGCCTGATATAAATACGACTTTTCAACGGGTTGTGGCAACCGCACACAGCACACTATGGTGTTTTAAGGCCCAGTTTCACTCATAGTGTAAACTTACCTGAATAAGTGGCACTTCAGTGTCAAGTATTCCATTCTGGTTACTTACGTTCCACTTAAATAAACTATGAAACTTAGGTCGAAGTGATCCATATTTGGGTTCTTGTATTACCTTTTAATGTTGCACACAAAACAGTTTTGTTCGTTTTCTTCCCAAAACTGGCAGTTTCTTCCAGTTTCAGTTTCAGTTCTTTATAAATTTGAGCTTCGACAAAACTTTAAACTTTGGACTAAAAGTGGTAGAACTTCTTAGTTTCAGGAAATAAACGAACAGAGCTAAAATGTGAACCTTAATCAAGAGTTATAAAACTGTGCTTATCAAACTTAAACAAATAGAAAACCAAACATTCAGGTCATTGGAAACAAAAAAAAAGGATATAATGGTGATAAGTACCTAAAAGACGACATTTTAATTAATTGGATTCGTTCACAAAGAAGAGAGTTGCTATTACTTATAAAAAGTACCTTTTTTTTCTATTTCAAGTCAATGAAAACCCCGTTTGTAATATCTACAAACCTATGTTTGTAAACATTAAAAACAATACATCTTCTCAATTTTGGAAGAAAACTCCATGGATTTTATTCCCGTTGAATAGAAAAGTCAATATTTTTGTCGAAAACTCGAAAACGCCTCCAAAATAGTGGGCGTTCTCCATAAGTACATAATATAGTGCTGAGTTTAAATATTATGAATCTTATCGAATTTTAAAGGTTAGACATTTTTAGATTGATGCAAACACATGAAAGTAATAAAAGCATATATACAACTTAGCCACGAGTAATTAAACAAAAAACAAAATATTGATATTTATCAAAAAGATAAAAGAATTTTTATTGTTTGTTTGTGGCGCATTAATAGTTTTTTATAATAAAGTAAATTAGATGTGAACACACTTTCAAATTAAAATACCTCTAACACTCTAACTATATAAGTTTCAAAGGTAATGGAGACGGCTATATCGTTATTTGATCCTTATATACTGAGACATGCTAATTGATGTGAGATAGCTCTTTTTGATTGTAAGATTCTTGACTCAGAAAAAACATAAAATTATGGTCCCAATATGAAGACATAAAATTCCACAAATATTTTACTTTTCTAAAACAGTAACTTTAACTGATGCATCGATGAGCCATGAAGCATGAACCATCTGCTGATTGATTTATGAATCAAAAGCAACGCACTGGCAACAGACATTGATGAGTTTTCTGATTTCTTTAGTGAGCATCAGAGCTCAAATGTGCACATATACATGTGTACATATATAGCTGAGCTAGCCCCTACTCATACGTATACGTATATATGTACATACGAAAATATTGGGTATTTTGTATGTTTTGACTTCTATTTGATTTATTGACTTGAATCATCTTATACCCCTCAATTCGGGTTCTCTCCATGATTAAAATTCTACGTAATGGTTGCCCATTTTATTTCTTTTCTGATGTAACTGCTATATGAGGTTTAATGTGTATTTGAGATTGAGGAAAAAAGTAACGACCATCCAAACAATTTGACACCTTTAATTGGGGTACTGTTTGACGAACACCATATCGTTCGTTCTTTTTTTCTTGTTTCAATTCGAATGCGGATAAAAATAAAATTCTTTTGAAACATTTTGTCTGTCATAAGATTTGGCATTGCAATAAAAAGTTTCATGCGGGGTTTGGGAACCAGTTTTGGTTCTTGTTGTTTTTTTATTATCATAAGTATTCGGCAGAATTTTAAAACTTTGTGTTTAAGCGTGTCCTGTAATAAAAGCTTTCAATCCATATTGATGACAGCATATGGAATGCATTAAGCTAAGAGTTCTTAAAGAGTTTTTATGTAGATATTTTAACTCATAAATCATTACTTTGACAGCAGTTTGATCCTAATTTGACACTATTGATGGTGTGGTGGTGGGGTTCTCAATGAATAGAAAAAGAAACTAAAAAGATTATTGTTGGATATTGGACCTGTGCAAACGAGAGCAATTCAAACGGGTTGAAAAGAATTTTTCTGAGGCGAAACGCATGATTTAAGTTTCACAAATCACCAATTTATCATAGTCGCGTGGATATCATAAAAATAGCTTAGGGCTATAATTTTTGTTTAGTTTGGTATGACAGGTTGAAAACTATCAATTAAAGGTAAAGGGTCTTCCAATAGGGACTTTCGAACTTTGACAGTTGATAGCGGCAATATTGTTAAAGCTACATCAGTCAAATTCAATGTCATTTATTGTCAACTTTGGGACGAAACCATAATCCACATGAGATACAAGAGCGTCCAATGCATCCCGAAAAAGTCACTGTTTGGTGTGGATTTTGGGCTGGCGGCTGGTGTCATCGGTCTATATTTCTTTGAGAACGACGTTGGCCAGGTCATCACCGTCAACGGCGAGCGCTATAGCTCGATGATTACCAATTTCATTTGGCCTGAATTGGATGATATGGTATACCAACGACATGTGGTTTCAACAGGACGGAGGGACAGGAGACAAACCACAACGGCCCTCCAGAGCAAACATAACCCATGCAATCGGTCAAATTCAGCCTGATTTGTTTTTTTTTTTATATAAGTCCGGACGGATTTGGTTGAAAAAATAAACAACATCGGGTATTAGGGACGCCATTACAGAAACAAAATGGAGTTTCCATACAAACTATCTTTAAAAACTATGCAATCCACGATGGTTACACAGTTTTTCTCCTTGCTTAAGACGCCCGAGAATTCTCCGCGCTTAGCTAAGCCCAAAGAGGATAAGTTGTTCTTGCATTTAACATGTAAATTGCTTAACCCCGACGTCATTTTTTTCGACCGATGTCCTGCGGCTTGCAAAAAAGCACGGCTAATGTCAAGTTTACAAGCCGAACGCTAAATTTCCCAATCTGACAATGCCAAAAGTGACAGTCATCATTTTGTGGAAATTGACTGATGCTAAATTGAAAAGTAAAAATAAAAGACAGTTTTTAACTTTAAAGAAGTTTATGCGTTTAGTTTATTACATATAATAATCTTCTTATTTATGTATACGTATATGTATAAGTACTTACATAGGTATATATCGCATACAATTCAAAAATAGATACACAAATTCAGTTTCCACAAAGTAATGATTTTGACATTTGTAAATAAACGAGAGAAAGATATACATAAGTAGATACATTGCTATTTAGAACAACTTGTTGTGGTTTCGCGATTAGAATTTCAGACAGTTCCACTCGTCTTTGATTCCAATGGAATAAGCAAAAATTGTCTTTCTCAATTCACACACTACCGAATGTCGCTATTTAACAAAATGGCTTCTTCTAGAATTTATCAGTTTAGCGAAGTAGGTAATCCAAAGGAAAGACTTAAAATGAGTTTACTTTCATCAATAGAAAATAAATCTATACTGACGATATTTTTCACGACACATTTTTTCTGTTTATGTCGATTATTTTTCGATATATAGACACAGTCAATATGAGCCAGTTCAGGTTTCTCGGGATTCCTGTGATCACAGAGATCTCAGCAATCTCTGAAATCTGAACGTAATTCATCTTTCTTAGGTCCATTTTTTCAGTTCGAAATCAAAGTTAAACATGAGTTAACTCATGATAATTAACTAAACAGATGCACTTGATGTTTTATTAACCGAGTGTGTTAAGTCGTTCCGCACGCATTCTCCAACTGCTTCCTCAGTTCACTGTGGGTTAATTTATTTCTAGAGTAATACTACGTTTTCACCAAGAGATAATCCGGGATTTAAGGTAGGAGATTTAACATAAATCTTGAAGTGTTTTCACCACAAAAGGAGATTAATTTGACGTTTTCAGTCTGAATTGCCATTCAATTGTCAACTCAATTTGACAAGAGTAAAATAAATTTAAATGGAAAACGTATAGCAAACGGAAAGAGCAATAAAACAATTAATTTCCAATAAACTTATGAGTTTAGTAAGCTAAATATATTTTTATCACACCATTTGATTCTTTAAAATAACATCACATTGAGTACATAGAATAGGAGAATCCATAATTACGCAATTTATCGGCTTACACTTCAAAGCGAATCTCCCCATCCTCCAGTGCCCAGGTTTTCCGTTGTTGTTTTGTTTTGGTTGTTTCATTATCTGGAATTTGTTTTGTTTACTATAGTAATGGGTGATTTTTTAAGAGGTTTAGAACTTTTTTAAAAAAAAAAACACAAAAAATTCGAAAAAATGAATGAAATATTTATTTGAATCGATAGGTTGAACCTTGCAATTTTATGTTTAAAGATAATTTCATGCAAATGTTGACCGCGGCTGCGTCTCAGGTAGCCCATCCGCTGAGTCCAATTTTGGCATACTCTTTCACACATATCGGCCGGTATCTCACGAATGAATGCATGGATGTTGGCTTCCAGTGCGTCAATCGAAGCGGGCTTGTCCCTATAGACATTAGCCTTGACATACCCCCACAAAAAATAATCTAATGGTGTCAAATCGCACGATCTAGGCGGCCAATTGAGCGGCCCGAAACGTGAAATTAACTGTTCACCAAACTCGCCTCGCAAGTGCGCCATTGTTTCGCGTGCTGTGTGGTATGTGGCACCGTCTTGTTGAAACCACATATCATGCAAGTCAAGAACTTCCATTTCGGGCAAAAAAAGTTTGTTATCATCGCTCGGTAGCGTTCACCATTGACAGTAACGCTGCGATTCGCATCATCTTTGAAGAAATATGGCCCAATAATGCCGCCGGCCCATAAACCGCACCAAACAGTGGCTTTTTCGGGATGCATTGGTAGCTGTTGCAATGCTTCTGGCTGATCTTCACTCCAAATGCGGCAATTTTGCTTATTTACGTACCCATTCAACCAAAAATGAGCCTCATCGCTGAACACAATTTTTCGATAAAAAAGCGGATCCTCGGCCAGCTTTCCAAGAGCCCATTCACCAAAAATTCGGCGTTGTGGTAGGTCGGCTGGCTTTAGTTCTTGCACCAGCTGTATCTTAAAAGGCTTTACGCCCAAATCCTTCCGCAAAATTTTCCACGTAGTGCTGTAACAAAGGCCTAACTGCTGGGAAGGGCGCCGAATCGACATTTCGCGGTCTTCTGTCACACTAGCTGATACGGCCGCAATATTTTCTTCACTACGCACAGTACGTAAACGTGTTGGTGGTTTAATGTTCAACAAAGTAAATTTGGTGCGAAATTTGGTCACAATCTTCCGAATAGACTGCTCAGAAGGTCGAGAATGCCTATCATAAAATGGAAGCAGCGCGCGATGAACATTTCGAACCGAGCACGAATTTTGATAGTAAAATTCAATAATTTGCAAGCGTTGTTCATTTGTAAGACGATCCATGGTTAAATTGCAAACCAAACTGAAGCTGTTTGACAGTGACACAAGGTACTAAACACACGTCAGCTGTCAAAACCAGTGTTGCCAAAACCAAACCAGCTAAAAAATCACCCTTTATTATTATAAATATATAAAATATATTGTAAATACTTACATTTTTATTCCTACAGCCAACGCGCCAAAATATTTGACACTTTTTTTTTGATTCAATGGAAAAACTGACGTTTAAAAGGGTGCGTTCTACAAAATTAGGATTGTTTGATTTGAAAATCTCCTTCTTGCAAGAAGATTTCAATGAGATTTATTTTAAATCTTCATTTGAGGAGATTTAAATTTGTATGGTAAATCTTCGAGATTTGAAGAGGATTTATGCTAAATCCACTTAAATCCCAATTTAGTGCTCGGTGAAAACGTAGCATAAGCTAACTCTAGTTTAACTCACCACTGACAAACTGGGTCTTAGTTAGATTCCTCACTTCACGGTCAAAAAGCTGTGATATCTTTTTGGATTCGCTTGCTCAATCATTTGTTGTTGCAGTTGATCAATTTAAAAAAAAAGAGATGGAGAGTGATTTTGACTTCTGCTGAGAAATCTTGTTCAGGTTTCTCCTCCTGCTCAGTCAAATTGACGGAGTTTGCTCAGTGACACCTCAGAAACGTGAACTGGCTTAATGAAAATTATCGATTGAAAAAAAATCCTTGAAATATTGGATTACACCACAGTGACACATCAATTTTTGCCATAGTGACATTCCAATCCCCAAATAAAAAAACAAAAAACTTGATTACAAAATAAAATTTAACATTAATCTAGTTGATTTCATCAGATAATATTAGTGATGTTATCACCTGATATATAAGGTTATCCAATAGTTCTTATTTATTTTTTCACCTGTGCACCATAATTTCAAGTGATGATAAGTCTGAATATAGATTCTTATCACATATCCTATTTAATACATATACCTGTACAAAAAACCCCGATCAAAGGTGATATTTCCCAGGTTTTATTATACCTCTTTCACGATATCGAAATAATTTAACAAATTTATCATGTCAAAATCAAACAAAGCACACAATAACTTTCCTATTATTTGATAAAACAAATATGTAAACTAAATATAATAGAAAATGCTATTTTGGTAAACGCCTTAACCACTAAACCAACCAATCATCTGTGAATGTTGGTTTTCAAAAAATGTTGCCGCAAAAATTCTGTTTGTTTCTACATTGCTATAATATATTTACCACCCTCTTCTTTCTATAAAAAAAAAAAAAAAAACAAATATATTTCTAACATTATTTATATATAGTATTTTTGACGAAAAAGTTATTCCCATAGGTATATCAACTTTATACTGCTGGGTTATCTATAGTCGACATTTTTCATTTTAATTCTGACATTTCGTCTCGTAAAATCATAAAGGTGTGGCAATAAGAATTGATTAAGATTAGATTAGTTGATTTAATCAGGAGGGAAATAAACGAAATGATATGTGTTCTATTATCTTGCCATTAATTACTATGGTATCAATAAAATATTACACTGCAGGAATAATAATAAAGAAATAAAAAAAAATAGCCTCTAATAAAACAATATCTAGCGACAATGACGCACATAAATGTATAATAAAATCGGTTCTTCAAGGTATACATTAATATTTAATTTTCATTCTATTTTTTTTTTAACAATCAAATTTTTCTTAAAATTGTATCTATCCTTTGTGGAAAAAAGCATAACAAAATAAATTTTTCTAAAAAAATATATTATTTCTGCTTTAAACGTTTTTTTATTTGACAACCTAAATCCCTTTTAAATGCCATCGAGACCTGTCAGTTTTTGTTTGACACTTAAAAAGTATTTTAGTCATCAATAATTGGAAATATACAGATTTATTAGTGTAAATACATAAATTTACCTAACCAATAACCACAATGTGCAATAAAAACTCATAAATTGTATTTGTGCTTTAAATATGGCTTAGATACGTTTACTTATCTTATATGTTAAATAGGTAGCATTATTGATATAAGGGATAGTGTGAAGGGATCATTAATAATACAATAGTCATCACTTCAATTGGCCTATTAAAAAGACGCCATTTTCGATAAGCTCCATTTTGTGAACAAAAATGGTCGATAAACGGGTGGTGTGCTCCGAAATGCGACTTCTATCTCTAGAAAAAATGACCTTTATTGTCAATAGTAATCCAAATCAAGATTGACAGGTCCGGACAGGACCCATCTTTAATATGCGATTATACTCAAAATGATTAAACTAAAACAAATAATGTACATTTTATCATCGGTCTCCCAGTTTATATAAATTGGTGCCGTGCAATAGGTATAAACAAGCACACTTCCTTGACAGTTATGATAATTTATGAAATTATGACAGATAATGCTCGAATATAAAAATAAAGAAGCTTGTCACATACCTACATAAAACAAAGTAGGCAGTAATATTAATTGTTATTATTATATTGTTCAATTGTAAAAAAGAATATGATGGCGCAGTGATTTGTTTCTATATTATATATAGCTATAATTGCAATTCATAAATATAAACCAAATTGCTTGGTTTAAATTATATACGCCTATACACTTGTCACTGTCGTAAATTTATATCAAAAAATTAATGTCAAAATTATACTTAAATTTATATTATAATTTGGAAATTTTTATTGATATGGCTACTAGTAAATTAATTACAACTATAAATTTGTCTTATTGTTATAGTTTATTCGTTTAAAACCTACCAATTTAAAACTTAAATTTATGTCCATCAAGTATATTTATATTTATAAGTTATAATAACCTTAAGAACTTTTTTATTAGTATACCTAAATAATTTAAATTATTTTTCTTTGATTTGGATTAAATTTAAAGAATTATTATTATTCATATTGTTCAGGGGTATACAGCGATAAGAAGAACAGAATAATTATAAAATGCTATACACGTTTCTTTTAATGGTGTTTACTAAACAAATACGTTTATACATATATAAATCTTATTTTGAATCGCTTGTTTCTGTTATAAATATGATGGCGATATATTCCACGTTTATAGCGCAATCGTTGGTTAAATATCGCGATAAAAGATAACAAACTCTGATCTTTTAGGTTATGAATTGTTTGTTTTAGAGTTAGACTATTCGTACATATATAATATAACGTGTTTCGATTTAGGGATTCTTTTCTGTTTTGTTTTTGTCTTTTCCTGGTGTTTTATGGGTCTTTTTTTATGCTATGTAGACACTGGTAAATATATATATATGTGATAAGCGATATTTTTTGGTTAAAAAATGGTTAAAAGTATTTGTGTAAAGTAAATATTTAAATTGGTTAAAAGTGTATCAAAACATACGAAAAGTCTTGTGATTTTTATTATGATCGTATTTTATAAAGGTTAAATCCCTAAGATTCACGGATGTCGTGACATTCTTGAACTTATTGTTTTTGAATTTCTTTCTTCTCATTGCTTTGTCCACGCAATAAGATATCGGCAATATAAACATGTCACTCTATAGTTGTCAAAATAATATAGTCTAAAGTGGGTACGTTCAATGAAAAAAAGGTAAGGCATAAAGTTTTGAGTTTCGGATTGAATATATAGTTATTTAACCATAAGTATTCATCAAACGTATCCAACAGTTCACTCCAATTCATTAATTCATTTGCAATTGACCGATTATGCAGGCATGAGGACATATTTAGACAACTGTTGGAATACGTCTATAGATAATGGCCGAGTTCAACGCACATCTGAATATTCAGAATTCTGAATTTTTGAAGCTCTTGATTGGCCAGCTGTCAGGAAAAGTTCTGAAAATTCACATGACTTCTGACAGCTGGCCAATGAAGAGCTTCAAAAATTCAGAATTCTGAATATTCAGACGTGCGTTGAACTCGGCCAGTGAGATAATCTAATGGCGAATTCCTTTCAACAAAAAATTCGAATTTTTTCTAAACAGAATCGAATTTTTTCTAAACAAAATCGATTCTTTTCTGTCAAAACAAATCTTGCGTTTTTAGCAAGATTTCACACTGATTTGCACACACACTATGAAGACTTGACATTTCTAGTACGTCATAAATTGAATGTCGCGGAATTTTTGGAAGACGAGTTGTTTATTTTTTGTTTGGAACGAATTCTACATAATTTAATAATAAATATTCAACAATATATTCAGTCAATACAGCTATAAAAATAATGTATTGTGCGTTGTTCATTATCAAACACAAATTTGACAAAAAAAATTGCTTTCGCGAGTGAAAGACGTGTTTTTAACTTTCAGTGCATGTGATGAAAACTTCTCAATAATAATATTCTTTAAAAATATATGTGCAAATAGAAGTTCAAACAAATAAAATGCACCAGTAAATTGGCACCGTATAAGCTGGCTAATATCTTTTATTTATTAATTTAATTCTATTGGTAAAACATTTTTCTCACAACAAAAACAAACAACCTTAATAGTTTTGTGAATAATTTCTTGACGTTTTGCGTCAATTGCAGCTATATAGTCACAAACACAATCACACCAAAAAAAAAATCGATTCTTTTACGAAATACGAATTCCTTTCAATTGACAGACAAAATTCGATTCTGTTTAGAAAAAATTCGATTTCTTTTTTGAAAGGAATTCGCCATAAGAGTGTGCTAAAAAATTATAGTAAAAACGACTGCATTTTGCAGTGAAATTGGCATCTAGACAATACAACCACCGTACAGCCGTTGTATGTTAGTTTACACACAATTCAATCGGCTTGCGATTTGCTGCAAACTAAAATGTATACCTAAATTAATTCTTTCATTTGAATTTCGATATATATCCTTTTGAATTTAACGGTTTTCACTTCAACTGCCAAAACTTGTATGTAACTTACACACAAACTAACGAAAAGCGTTCGACCATGCGATATAGGCATTTGTCGACCGGGCGATCCCTTACTTTCTGCTAGCAAGATGCAACTATCAGTTTCCTCGTGTGAAAGGAGTCAAACATAATTATACAATTTTGAAATTTAATTCCGTTCGTAAGTAAAGACATCAGCACTGAAGAAAACTTAACGTATAAGACGTAATACAAAAAGAAAGCGGTCGGGCGGTCAAAAATCCACAAGAAAGAAAAGAACGCGGCGGTTAATTTTTGGTTGTATTTTTTTTTACAAAGAACGCTAGATTGCGCTCAGTTTGGCCAGCCCTTTAAAGGCAGAATTAGGCGTGTTTATTTTTTTGCAAGTCCTATACCTACCACGAAATGAACCACTTCAGCAAAGCGGCATAAATAAGCATGTAAAACAAAAAGTTATTAAAATACGTCACATTAAATTAAAAGTAAATAAGAATAACGTACAGAAAATTATTCTGTTTGCACCTAGTAACGGCCATTTTGTTAATTTAAAAAACTAGTTTGATTTGATACCTTGAAAATATTCTGACGTTTCCATACAATTTATCGACAACAAAGTGACAATTTGCGCGGGGGTAACACAGTTTTTTTTTCCGAAATATGACATAAATGCCGAACATTTTCGGCGCTACGAAGCTATAATACCGTAGGGAATCAGTTTGTATTGCATATAACACCTATCTATTTTAATTGATTAGCCCAGAGTCGTAACGTCATTCGAAAACAAGCGAATAATAGAAAATTATACATAAATGATGTGCCCATAATTCCGAATTTTTACTTTTCGTCCAGTTTTGTTCAGTTTTTCATTCGCTCGCCAAAAGCACCTGAATTGAATGAAAGTGACATTTGATTAAATCTTATGCCCTTTTCGATTGGAGTCAGAGTGACAGTTCTTCTTCTGAAAAGATTTTGTTTTCAGAATCCAGAAGGGTTCACACGTATCAAATGGTTCTCCCCGATCACCATTCGAAAAGGACATTACGTCGTTTTCGTTAGGGGGTTTAGAATACTCCTTTAGCACTCCTATATTTCTCCATAGGCATAGAGTGTTATTTTATTCCTAATTTCATAAATATTTATATAAGTACCTAGACAAGGAACACACATATTCAGATAAAGTTTTTCGTCGGATTATTTATTTGTAAAAAGTGATAAATGCTTTAAGAAGCGATTTTGTTAAATGGCGAAATGATAGTGTGTTGTGCGTGTGTCGATTTTTTCATATTCGTTTGGAAATAAAAAGGAGTAGGTAGAACAGTCCGAAAATCAAGTTGAAGATGAAATTAAATTCATGATGGGTGAATTCTTATTTTGACAATTATTCCGAAGCAGTTTTTCTGTTTTTATAAAAAAATATCGATAACAAATAATTTCCGTCGGTAATACAGGTTTTCTTCGCGCTTAAATTAAGCGAACTTTTTTTTGCAAGTCCGTAGGAATCTGGTTGAAAAAATCGAAAAAAACGAGCAACGCCATTACAGAAACAAAATGGAGTTTCCATACAAACTATCGATAACATGTTATTCACGCCGGTAACACAGTTTTTCTCTGCGCTTAGCTAAACCCGAAGGATATTAGTTGCTGTTGCATTTAACATGTACATATGTATATTGCTAAGCCATGTCGTCGTTTTTTTCAACCAATTTCCCCTAGGTTTGCAAAAAACATGCGCCTATTATGGAAGTGACTCTATAGACATGCCAACTATAGCAGTTTTGGTTTATAAAAGTAATGTTTATGCGGGCCCGCAGGGACAGGGCCCTCCGCCGGTGAGCATACTACAGGCAAGTCGCGCGAAGCGCCTTAACGCACGACCACTCTTAATAACAAAAAAATGTTATAACTGTTATTAATTGGCACGTCTCTAGTCTCGTCCGTTCTAATGCATCATTATTAAATTATTATCGGAATATCTACAGAAGAGTCCAAAATTATTAAAAAAGATTTGCAACGTTCTACAGTTATACATTATAACATTTCATTTAATATTTATGACCCTCCCTCCATAAATAAAAAAATATACTTTAGAACTTCTAAGCCAAAAAATAGCAATCGTTATTATCGGTCGCTTTATATACGTATACTTATACTTCTTATCATTAGCAAGATTCTATGAAAACAAAAGCGAACGAAATCCTTCCATTAAATAAATAATACAATAAATTCCTTTGTGAGAAAGCTACATATAAAACGAATTGTATTAATATAACTCATAAATTAATAAATAAACAGAATTTAAAGCACTTTCCATACAAAATGCAAATTGATTTTAATTTAAAGCTAAGGCTTAATTTTTTGTTTTTTTTTTGTCAAAATTAAGAGAAGTTTTTCTGAGGGCATTTTTATGGGACAAATGACAGCTTCTTAGATTTGCTTTCAATTTTGAAGAAAGACACTTAGCCACAGTTACTATTTTTTTTTGAAAACTCTGAAATCTGGATACAATCTTCCAGTTATAGCTTTTCTGAAATTGCACAGTTTTTGTTTTATTAAAAAGTGAGCAAGCGAATCCAAAATACTTTTCCACGGTATAAGTTTAGCAAAATTGACAAACTATGCTGAACTTGCCGGAGATTTCCTCTTTTTAAATTATGAAAGGGAAACACGATAAAATTAAAAAAGGAAGTGACTCTAGACTTGCCAATTTTTACCAACTTTGTTTATAAAAGTACCGTTTAGGTGGCCCCGCAGGAACAGGGCCCTCCACCCGTGTGCATATTCATACTTTCCTATAAATTAAACATTTAACAAGTATAGTTTGAACAAATCTTCCCTTTTACCTATACTTTTCTCTAAAAATGGCGCCCAACGTTTAAACTTGGAGTATTACAATATAATGATTATTATAAGACCGTTTAGTTTAGATATATTCAAATTTCAAAGCTGAAAAATAATTTGTTGGAGTTAATATTTCTTGCTATTTATTTTTCTTCTAAAAATGGCGCCCAACGCTTTAGCTAGGATTATTATTGCAAGGCTATTTAGTTTGTAATGAGTTCTGTGGCTTAGTTGAGGCCATATAAAGCTTATGATATTTACTTCCTGATAAAAAAGACCTTAAAGTTTGAAACAATCTTCATTATTATTAACTATTTTTCCTAAAATATGTCACCTTACTCTTTATTTACGATTATATTTTTTTAAGTTTCCACTTTTATTTCAGTTTTCTTTCTTGATGTGTGGTTATATTTTATCAGTTTATAAAATATCAATTTTGCAAAAATTTACAAGTACACCTAATTATTTGTATAAATCTTTATTCAAATTCAATTTAGGATCCATTGACGATGATATATGCACTTCAGCACCATGCTTACAAGATTTCACCACCATTTTGGAGGCAAGCGGTAGGCACAATGTAAAGATTATTTAAGCTTTTTAAGCCTATTTAGTTACATATGTATAGAAAAAAGTCTTCATACATTTAAAATTTGTTTGCCTTTTGATAAAATCTTTATAATTTTCTTGATTTGCATTTTTTTTTTTTTTCATAGAAAAAGAAAAAAAAATAAAAGCGCAACATTTAATTGGATGGTATTTTTTTTTCTTATATTTTATTGCTTTTAAGTGGCTTTTTTTGCATGAAATTAACTTCTAGCTTGTTCGTAAAAAAAAAAAAACAAAAAACTTGCGTGTTCGGTTGGTTATTTATGATTTCATTCTGCCTAAGTTTTCACTATTCGTTTGGAAAAATAATAATTAAAGCAACATTTTTTATAGTCACTGACATTGCATGTCTGAATGTTGAAATGAAATTACATATACATTTACCTACAATTTTCTTTTTTTTTTTGTGTGTGTTGTTTTTTCGTTCTGCCCTCTTTTACTCATTAATCAAGAAAACCCAACCAATATCAAATGGTTGGAACTTCATTTCTTTTTTTTCTTGTATTTTAGACCGATTTTCTTTGAGTCACACGCGATTCAGATTTCTATCGCAATAAGACATGCGAAGTGGCCATTTTGTTTCATTTGTTTTTATGGTTTTAGTATGTTGTGTTTTTTATGGCTCCATTTTTTCCAAAATGAGCATTATGTTTTATTGGTAGAAAATATGCACATAAACATTTATAACAATTCCACATCTATATGTAGATCACATACAAAAATTATATGGAACAGAGATTTCATTCAGAGATGACTTATCAATTTGACAGATGTCAACGATCAAATCATCAGAATGTCACCGGTGTCATTTGTCATCTATAAAAGACAATATGGCATTGTTACCCCTTCCCATTGGGACAATTTCTATAAAACAATACAATAACATTAACTATACTGCGCAAAATAAAGAAATAAACGGTAAATCGCAAATAAAAATCACATTTATGACGTCATTTGCCCCTAATATTTACGATATAACGACACCACATAGGTACATATCTGTGATTTCATGATACCCAACAACTAACAACAAAAGTCAAGAAGCTTATAGGTATCATATACCTTAAGGAACAAGCCACACAAATATTCTTTAAGTTTTTCTGTCTCCGAAGTTGTTCTTGAAGAAAGCAAACGAAGTATTTCTATCTACTGTTTCACAGAACAAAATAAATTCACAGCAGCAGCATCAACCACAACAAGAAACAAATTGTTGAGTGCGAAAAAAAAAAAAACAAACCAAAACATCCCTGGAGTGCAATTTTCAAAATTACGACTTCTGATTTAGGGGTAGTTATACGCGTCATGTTTATCTGCTTATGCCCATGATTCTTTTGAACTGCGTGAAGTGAAGATGGGAGGATGAGTTTTGTCAGTCTGCATTCCCAAAGGATCATCACTCCTCCGCACTCTCAACGATACTTTCACGTGCCGTTGGTTTGGCTTCTGACACTTAAAGCAGTCTGACTGTAGAAGGTACGGTCTTTAAATCAGCATAACCATGAAGTCTCAATTATACAACTGTATCGTGTTTTGAATTGCATATAGGATATAAGAATGGAAAACATGAGGACGCTTTTGTGCAGTGAAAAATGTTTCCCAGGACACTTAACTTGCCACATCTTTTAGTTGCAAAAAAGTAGGTAGATTTTTGTAGGTGAGGAGAATTTCATTCGGTTTTTTTGACATTACACCAAAGAGAACATAGGACGTCGCATCGCTTTAAAGCGTTTACTGGCAAATTATTTCTTTTGCGGTATTTTTCATGGATAAATCGTAGGGTAGACACAACACCTAGTTTTTTTTTTTTTTTTTTTAAGAAAGTGACAAACCGATTGTAACATTATGTCAACAAAATTGTCATCCCCCATTGTGAATGAAATCATATAATAAATAAGTGACAGCGCGCCATTGTCGTTATTGGATGTCCCTAGAGAATTATTGTGTTGAACGGTTATGATTTCTTTTAAAGTGTATCTGGTTATTTGTTTCTTTTTTTTTTGTATTCAAACTTTTGTTGGTTAGCTGGCATTGTTTCAGGAAATGAAGATGTAATTTTTCCTTTATTGTTATTACATCTGGCGTTAGATTTAATTGGGTTGGTTTTGGTGATTTAAAGAGTTTTTCTTTGGTTAACGGTTAACGGAATTTGATTTTTGTTTTTTGTTGTTGCCGTGTCGCCGTCGGCATTGTTATTTTTAATTTATTTTTAAGGCACATTTTTGGTGTAAATTTCAAATTGGAATGACAGTTCTAGTAGTAGAGAAGAAGTGGTTGAAGGAAGTTTAAAAAAAAAACTTTAATATTAAATTTTTAAAAATTAAGAGAAATGTTAAAATAGTTTTAGTATCACCGACGGCAAGCTATATAGAAATAAACCACCGAATTTTAAACATTATTTAGGCTCTTCCAAATCGACAATATTTACTCGTAGAAAGAACGGAACTCTGGCATTTCAAATTATGCAAGGCGTGTTTTTTAGCAATCCCGGAAGAAATTGAATGTACAAAAATGAGATTGGCAATTGGCAACGCCATCAAAGAAAAAAATTGATGTTTGTATGGGCGTGGTTTTTTGAAAGCCCCGAGGAAATTGGTACAAAAAAACCGACATCGGACTGAGTTTAGCAATTCACATGTTAAATCCAGTAAACAAATAATCCCCTTTAGGCTTTACTTAAGCAATGAGAAAAACTGTGTTACCGGCGTGAATTAAATACATAGTTTTTGGTGCTTTTTCTTTCTGTTTTTCATACATCGAGTTTTGACATTTCCATAAGAAACCATTTAAAATGGATTCGTTTTGAAATGTGTATTTTTATAGGAAATGAGATAATTTGGAAATTTTCTACGAAATTACCTCATTTAAGGCTGTCCCAAACCAACGCGAAACATTCGCGCGAATATGCGACGACTGAATAATGTTCGAAGATTCGCATCGATTCAGTGTGGGTGCTCCCATTAACCTCCATGTAAATAAATTAAGACAGGCGGAAGTTTCGTTGTCGCGCCGAATGTTTCGCGTTGGTTTGGGGCAGCCTTTACTGTAATTAAATCGTAGTATTAGCTTCAACACTTCTCTGTATATAGTTGAGCATTAGATAGAATGTTAATGTTACTTTTGAGTTGAAAATTGTCAATAATCCGCAACACCGTCGGAAGATTTCATCGCGGTCAGTCATCAACATGACAGTTGCCGACGGTGGCTGTTAATTGCGTCTTGCACATTTCCCATCCTGTTACGCTAGGTCGCTACCTTCGTATACAACATGCATTCAGCTTTTGCCACAAAAACTGTAAATTTTTTCTGACTTTTCACCATCAATGTGCTGTCATTCTGTTAGTAGATGGATTAGATTTAAACATTCTTTATTTCTTAAGCCGTTTTTTCCTTTAACGATTACATTATCGACCGCAAAAACACCAGATATCCAAACACGTGTTAGTCTAAACCAAAAAAAAAAAGAAAACAAAAAAGAAAACAAAAATAAATAATAATAACACTTCAAATGACAGAAATTCACTGTAATGGCTAATCTCTTTTAATTTATTGCCATTTCAATGATTATCGTTAACATTTTTATTACTCAGCTTGCAAAAAAAATAAAATAAAGAAAATCGTCAACAAATGCAAGCATAAGCCCTCTGTTCCTTTGTCGGTCCACTTGGACTCTTTATAAATACGATATATGTAATTACATATGTACAGTTGAATGTTCATAGCTCCTTATAATAAAAAGCAAAACTCCTTTTAAAAGACTTAAACGCTAAAATGGAACGATACTCCAGTTTTATTTTAGTATTTCCGTAAAACCATTTTAAATCAATATTATTATCCCCTCTAAACACGGTGAACCCATTTGCAATGCACCTTCGTCGAGTCGATATTTATTATTGACAACTTCAGTTTTTGTTGCGTTCTTATGGTTTTTACCGACATCTATATTCTATAGGTACATCAGAAATTGTGTTATCTCTTCGATGCACTCTTTTTTGTTGTTGTTATTTATGTATTAATATGAGCTGCACATTTGTTGATTTTTATATCAAGTGGGATTAGAGTTTAGTTTATAAGGCGGTGCTTTGATGTGTTTCATTTTGATTCGATATAACGTTTTATTTCTAAATTGTCAATATCGTATATATAAAAGGGGTATATAGAGAAATCCATCATCGTTATGGAGTGCATTTCTGTCAAAGATTGTCAAGTTAGTTTTTTTTTTTTTTTAATTTTTTTTTTTTGTAGAAATAGCGTCATTACGTCTGACAAAGTTAACTTAGGTTAATAAAATAAAATATCCAAATATCTTTTTATGTTTACATAGGGCGGTTTTGATGGATTGTTTTTAGATGAAATGTCATTCTCTGATAAAAGAACTGTTCAGAAAAGAATAGCAATTGAAGTATACATTTTTTCGGTGCTTTTGATTAATATGACCGTGTTCACAATCGTCTAACTCTTCTGACTTTTTTTGACTTTTAATATGAAACAAAAAAAAAATCATTCGACTAAGGAGTCAAGAAACTTTAAGTTTTTATAGGTGACTTTGTATGATTAAACTTTTTTGAGAAGATTTTTCTACAAGAATACTTCAAGGGCTCCAAAACTTCATAAATATGAACAAGCTCTCAATAAACTGTTATAAATTAGCACGTCTTTAGTGACTTAATTTTTTTATTTCGTTTTTTTAATATGACCGTTTCCGTTATGTAAAGCAAATTCGCAAATACGAATTTCTGTTGAATATAGCGCTCTGGAACCCAAGAACGTATTACTTTTCAGAGAAGAGGGCGCAATACAAAATTTCCGCTATCTGTGAATTTCTATCCATAAAAAAATATCAGTAGATATACCTACCTATAAGATTTAAAAAAAGGAACGTCAAATATCAATTCATATACTACGTGTCGCATTCACATTAGGAAACAAGTACGGCATACTGTGAATTACCGTATTTTTTTCGAGTTTTCAACATTTTCGAAAGAATCTCCTCTGCTCAAATTTTGTAGTTTGTGAGTTTTTTTTGTTTTACATACGCCCGAAAGGTATAATTGGATAAAAAACGGGAAAATTTACGAATCTGTCCGTATCGTTTGACTTTTGACAGCCGTCATTTTGTGGAAACTGACAGATGCGAAATTTTTATATTCATAGTGTAATTTTAATAACAATAATCTTGAGCGGTTGCTCCGTCCTGCTGGAACTAACAATGCTCAAGGTACAATTCAGAAACTTGCTGCACAAAAAAATTTTTAAATTTGTAAAAATTAAGGCAAGTTCGCATTAAGTGTGTTTTTTCGGAAGAACAAAATTGGGGCCACACAACTTACGGGGCTTATAGCTAAGCCCAGTGAATTTTTGGGGTCTTAGCTCTTATCTCCGAGAAAACTTTGTTACCGGTGAGAATTAACTTTTTGCTATCGAAAATTGTATGTTGACGTCAAATATTTTCGGTGATGGCGTCGTTTATTCACGATGTATATTTTTTTTAACCACTTCTCTCCGCGATTGGTGAATAAAAACGCCCATTATGACATAACTTGCATTCAAATTCAGTTTCCACAAAGTGATGATTTTGACATTTGTGAGCAAACGTGAGATGGATATATTGCTATTTTGTAAACACATGAAACTGATTTTTTTGGGAAAAATTGTGAAAATTTGCATGAATTTTTAAGTTACCAAACAAAGAATCAAGAATCAAC
Organism: Leucozona laternaria; assembly: GCA_932273885.2. Taxonomy (NCBI): domain Eukaryota; kingdom Metazoa; phylum Arthropoda; class Insecta; order Diptera; family Syrphidae; genus Leucozona; species Leucozona laternaria. Next base: position 84,937,846 of record OW026368.1, on the reverse strand, counting down.
AAATGCGTATTTTGAGTTAGAGTACGGAGACAAAACCAACAATCCATTGTAAAAATGGTGTTTTATTGGAATTATATGCTCAATTTCTTGCAGTTTTTCCTGTACTTTCCTACATAATATGTATGTATTAGAATTTAGAAAAGAAGGAGGCATATCCAAAAAAATATGGTCAATCTCGGCCTCGTCTCGTTTCAATTGAAAGGTAACCAGAAGAGATTAGTATCGTCCGGATAAACACGAAAACTAAGTCTAAACTACAAAAAATAAAAACACTAGTTTCCAAAACAATTGTGTCATGTTTTTCGTAACCCACGTAAGTATCTGTCTATAATTGCAAGACCTTTTCCAAAAACCGTACATAGTTAAATGTCAAACTTCACTCGCAATTTCAAATCTTCAGCATTTTTTTATATTTTAATAAGACTGTGTTTTTTTGCAAGCTCGGAGGGATTTGGTTGACAAAAAAAACGACATCGAGGATTAGCGACGCCATTACAGAAAAAATGGAGTTTCCATACAAACTATCGATAACAAGTAAGTATGTAATTCACGCCGCTAACACAATTCTTTTCCGTGCTGAAGTTAATCCCGGAGAATCCTCGGCGCTTAGCTAAGCCCGAAGAGGATTAGTTGTTGTTGCATTTAAGATGGTAAATTGCTTAGACTTGCGTCGTTTTTCTGGACCAATTTCTGCTGGGCTTGCAAAAATACACGCCTATTATGTAGATGCGCTGTCAATTTCATAATAAAAATGTCTGCGAGATAACAAGTATAAACTTCGGTTAAACTACCTTACCTACACACATTCCTAAATCAGTCAAGGGTACCAATTTATTTCTTTTTTTTTTTTTTCTTACAACGATAATGTTGTCAAATTAAAAACTGTAAAAATAAATGACATAATTTTCAAACGGCTGACTGACTGACACAATAAATTAAAAAACAAAAAATGATTTCACACCCTCAACTTGCTCTAGTTTACCCCCTTTACGGTTTACGGAACAGTAATAAACTAAAACCATTTATGTACCTTACTACGATAAGCACATTTTAATTGTTTAACACTACTATTTGCTAAATGACATACGAAATTTATGTACCCAGATAAAACTTTCTAAGGAGGTTATACCTTATGGATATTTAGTCAAGAGTATAAAATATCAGAACACCCAATTTCAATCCAGCCACGTTCTTTATTTTATTTTTTTTTTTTTTGAGAATTACTTACGAATTGTTATCAAAGTTGTCGTTGTCGTAGTGGTCGTCGTCTTCGTAGTCGTCGCCGTAGTCGATGTTGTTGTTTTGTTGTATATATTCTTGATTGCTCTCCATTCGTAATGTGTACATTGTAAATTATTTATTTAGTGTTAAAAACGTTGTAAAACACTAATCATATTTGGTTTTCAACCACAACAGAATATTATACACAAGATGAGATTTTCAACGTTGAAAATAAGATGCGGCTTAGGCAAATTAAACAAAAAAAAAAAAAACAAACAAAACCTATTTCGTTTAACCTGAGGGTGAGAAGTTGTATATTTTTATCATGATTTGACGTTTTTATTTACTCCCCGAAATCCATCTTTGAAAAATGATAAGACTTATGTATGTGGCTGTATATATTTAAACCCACACATGCCATTTTGTTCCCTCAATTTGCATGATCATCCAGATAAGATTTTACTTCAGAACCTTCATAATTATATACATACATATTATGTACATGGGTTTAGAAATTAAAAAAAAATATTTTGGTTTTGTTTTATTTAATTTTGCACATAATGAAGTCTATTTTAGAAAATGATTGCACAAAAACAAATTTGTGTTAAGTATAGTGGTTCATTCTACATGTGTCATATTTTATCTTGTTACAAATTTCTGACATTTAGAATGACATTGCACATTGTCTAGTTTGACATTACACTGACATTGATTTGACAAAGTTGACAGACCACATGATTGACGAATGGCGCAGTTAAATTGCAAAATGTTTACCAAAGAGTTATTAATATAAGACAAACCAATATGATTTTCCTTAAATACGTGATGCGGTACATTGAATTACATATATGTAGGTAGGTATATACATGCCTTTCTTTAACAAAATAGGTATTTGCCTCTGAAGAATTCTTTGTTTTTGCTATGATTGTTTATGTAGCTTACTTACGTTTATAATACAGTTGTTAGCTATAGATATATGGAAAGAGCAATAATATCCGGTATTATTAAATAAAACGCACAGTACAACTCCAAAACCTTATTTATATACATTAGTCATCCATTGTCTAATTTAGATACTGCAAATGGCTGTCCAAGTCTTGTTCAATGAACAAGTTACTAGTTTCGTATTCATTCGCAAAAGGGAACTTTAGGAATATATTAAAGTCAAGGGTGACAGCCATTACTTTGGTGAGTCTGAAAGATGGAAAATTGCAAAGGAAAATAAGAGACGGTTTTTTTTTATTTTTATACTGTCGAGTTTCAAGATTGTCGGGCTTTATTTTGTATGTCAGCTTGACAGCAAATATCGCTTACGACAAAAAGCGAACTCGGAACAGTTGCCCAAAACAGTTTTGAACATTTGACATATTGGGCGCGTTCAACGCATTACGTTTTACATCTGAATGTCCAGATTTCTGAATTTTTGGTGCTTCTGATTGGCCAGCTGCCATAAAAAGTAAGATGACTTTTAGTGACTTTTAGTTACGTTTGCTTACGTTTCATCTGAATTTTCAGTGATAGTGGTGGGGGAAATGTTAAAGTACAATACGAGGAAGTTGAACTTTATGATTTTCGCTGTGGTTAGTGGTTGATTTGTCATGATTAATTTTCGTCACGAACAAATTATTACTTTTTTACATAAAAGAATTTATTGTTTATTGATAAGTGAGTTGCTGAATCAAAAGATTTACTATTCTTAGAAAAATATTCCCAGAATTCTACATCGCAATATTGTGGAATTATTTTTGTCATTAAACGTCACATAGTATTACTGTAATTTGTTGCTGATTTAGTTAAATAAATCAGCACCAGAACTACTGACGCTTAATTTTTAATTTAAGAAATAATGTAGTTAAAGTTTTACTTTAATTCGTTCTAATCTAAATCCTTAAGGTAAACGCTAGCATTTGACACAACAACTTTCAACTGAAAATTCAGATTTTTTGTGCGTTCAACAGCATAAACTCAGATCTGAATTTTCAGATTTTGTGATTGAACGTGCCCATTAAAACACTTTTATACTTTGCCACTTCAATCAAAATCCAAATTTCAGCCTGTTGCAAGTTTTGATGATGTCTCCCTCATTTGAACAGATTGAATGTATTTTCTATAAATATCTATAAATGGTATTTATACATACAATGTTTTATTTTATTGTTATGTTTTTCTTTTTTCCTAACTAAACTGTTTTAATTTTTAAACAATTACTTACCTTTTGCTTTTGTTTTTTTTTTTATTTTCAGGTAAAACCCGCACAAAAGATAAATACCGTGTAGTCTATACCGACTTCCAGCGCCTTGAACTTGAGAAGGAATACTGCACCTCCCGCTACATAACCATTCGTCGTAAAACCGAACTTGCACAGTCGCTGCAGCTATCCGAACGGCAAGTTAAAATATGGTTCCAAAATCGTCGGGCCAAAGAACGTAAGCAGAACAAAAAACGAGACGACCCAATGTCTGCGGTTGTTCAACACTCCGATCTTGCCAGCTACATGGATACTAAGCCCAAAATCGAACCAGGCCTTCATCATCTTCAACACTCACTACATCCGATGAGTTCAATGGCAATGAACATGCCGATGAGTTTACACCATCATCATTCAGTGCTTCATCATGGCCATCATCCGTTGGCAGTTCCACCAGCACCGCAACACCTTCATCAGACGCACTCACAAATGTCAAGTGCAGTGGCTGCCTCTGTAGGAGCGCTGTCAATGTGATTTCAAAATCTGGATTTAGACAGAAATTTCTTTGCACCAACTCATCATCATTAACATCACCTTTTAACTGTCACAATAATGTCAAATGTCAAAGTTCACAAGAGATTTCTGTGCGTGGGTGTTTGCACAACTTTAGATTTTTTTGTTGTTGTTATCACTTGTAGGTCGAAACTTATATATGTAGCAAGCATTTTGTAATAATTTAATGGTATATAGAATGTAATATAATATATAAATAAATGTAGATTTTAAATTATTTTATTATTTTCACTAAAACATAAAAACGAACGTGATTTTGCGCAGCATTTCGTTAACTATAAAAAAAAATATAACGCGTTTCGTTAAGTCTTAACGCAAATGTAAACTTACCAACTAAGTAAACGACAACAACAACAACAACTGTCGTCATTCAAAACAGCCGTCCCAAGTAAACACTTAATAGTAAATAAATGTAAAATAAAAATGTAACGTAATGTGCAATTCTGAAGCGTTTTATCTTTTAAGAAAAATGTTAAAAGTAAAAAAAAAATATGTAAATCGTAAATAAACGTTTCTAAACGTAAAAAATAAATCAAAAAAAAAAATGTAAGTATAGGTACAAAAGACCTTATAGAAAAAATTTAATTCTTAATGTAAATTTAAATTTCCTCCGCATTCGCATTATTTAACTTTAAGTTTGAATTCATGCAAAAACAAACAAAAATGTAAATAGACTAAAGTTTTATGATTTATTTTGTTCCCAATCAATTCCTTCCTGTGTATATCAGTTAGTCTTAACGATTATTACTTTGTAATAAAATATTTACCTACTTAAACATACATAGTTAAAAATTATGGCTAAACAGTGTAAATTTTAAAGCTTAATAATTAATTATAGGTTTATTTTTATTCGTCATTAGAAAGAAAAAAAAGAAAAAAAAGAAACAACAAACTTATTTGTATTGATTGTTTGTTTTTTTATTACATTTAATTTAAACAAAGAAAATATTTGAAACAAATAAAACAATTATGACCAGTTTGTCAATATATTAATTTGCGTTTATCTGCATCATTATGTTTTTATAATATTATTGATTGTCGACAAAAATTAAATAAAAAAATTGATAATTATATAAATTATGGTTGGCATGTAATGCGATTTTTTTATTTATTTATCACTCACTCAATGGATTTCATTCTACATAATAATGGAACTTTGTTTTTGTTCTTATTTTTTCGCTGACGTTATTCAGCCCTATATCCCGGCTGTTGCAGTCGATTCTAATGCCTAGGACGTGGTTATTCCACTAGAATTCGAAAGTCGATGTTGCACTGTTGTAGTCGAAAACTACGAAATGCAGTTTTGATGGAAGCAAGAGGTCTTTACTACGTCACCGTGAACTAAAGTAATCATATGCTGTTATGTGTAATTGGCCGCGTTCGGGCAACTATCCGATAGGCTATCCATCTGTCCCAAAAATTTTCAGATAGCTTGAGTTGTCGTTGCATCAGCTGACATCAGATGTTTTTGAACAAAGGATTACAACAACACAAACCTATCCGGATAGCTTTGGATAGTTGCCCGAACGCGGCCATTATAAGTGAGCTACCATATGATAAAGCTATATACGATGGCCAACGCATTGACTCTCTGACGTCAGAATGACGTAAAATACACATGACTTCGCCAATCTCAGAGAGTCAACGCGTTACACATTTGCGTTGACCGTCTAATCGAAGCTTAACACTTTGCCTCATTGGATCTCAGCCAGGTGCCCGATCACAGGTCTCAATAGGTTTAATGTGAGCTTTAGATATTTACTTTAACAAAAAAAAATTTGCTGTCGAAAAATTTACTAAATACGGAACTGAATCTGTAGTTATTTTCCAAAAATAAAACAGTGAAAGCGATAGGTACTTGTATACCCCAATTTCGACAGACTTTCGCTTCGCGTTATGCTGGATTAACACAACTGATGAATTCGCAGTGTTCTGTCAGTAAACTGTCAAACGACTGGCAGAAGAATAGTCAGATTCATTCTTTTGGCAGTTTACTGACAAAAAAACTGCCAATTTGTCATTCGTGTAAATTCAGCATAAGTGAATGCGCACCTTTCAGTAAAACAACTAGGTATGCAAGCAGGCACTTGCGTGACCTAGTCAGGAAATCGGTTTAAATGTACTTATAGGAATAGGTACACGAAATACGCTCAGAATGAATTGTCTGGACTAGTAGTTGTGTGCGGGAAAATGACATTTGAGTTTTTGTTTTTCGTATTTGTTTTATGTCGAATTCCTCTCAACGAAAGAATCGATTTTGTTCCCATTTTTTTTCTAAACAACATCGATTCTTTTCTGTCAAAACAAATCTTGAATTTTTAGCCAGATTGCGATTTGCGCACACATATAAAGATTTTACATTTCTAATACGTCAAATTGAAAGTCGGGAACGGATTTTACATAAATAAACGAAATATTCAACAATATTTTCAGTCAATATAATACATTAGACCTCACTGTATGAGAAAGTGAGGCAGGATTTTTTGATTTTTTTGAAAAAATCCTGCCTCACTAAACTATCTCCTTCTCATCATGAGGTGGAGTGAGATAAAACAAAGAAATGTCAATTTGAGTCGCGCAGAGTGAGTCTAATGTGAACACCGTCTTATGTAGCTATAAAAATAACTAATTCGGTCTTTAATAAATTCCTTCCCATTGACAGAAACAAATCGATTTGGTTGAGAAAAAATTCGATTTCTTTGTTGAAAGTTCTTCGACATTAGTTGTATCTTTCAGTATATTAGGCGCTTTCCTTTGGAGGTACCTACTTTTGAGTAGATGAAAACTAAAATCTAGTACCTTCATCTACTCATATGCTTTCATCGCGAGTAGATTAGGTTTGTAGGAAAACTAATTTTTTGCGTTCCATTCAAAATGGCTAGCAAAGTACTTGCAAGTACTTCGCCACCTCCATAAAGGAAAACGGCTATTGTTACTTGGCTTCATCCTTCCTGGTTGTTTTTTGCCTTGAGAGAGACTAGAGACAAATTTCGCATCAGCAGCTACATAACTAGGCTTTAATTTGTAAAGCTGCCTTTACAATGTACCTACATGCCACATATGCCGGATGAAAAAATCCGGTTTATTTTTCAATCAGAAATCGATGAGAGTTTGAACAAAGTATGTATAGGTAAATAATCTATTCACTGCTGACTATACACTAAATTACAATTTTCGAGCTCTTTATTGGTCAGCTTTCATAAAAAAGTTGGATGACTTTAACTGACGTTTTGTTACTTTTTTCAAATTTTTTTTATCAAAATTCTCATCCGAAAATTCAAAAAAATAAAAACTCCAAATTTTCGGATTTTTAGAGGTTTTTTTAAACTACCGTTATCGTAGACATCCTTCAATTAAATTTAATAGTTTATTGCTCGGCGGATAGGCAACAAACTGTATTTTGACCACCAGTCGCTGGACTCGACGCAAACTGATGCTTCGTTGCCTCCCTCCTTCCAACTCTCACAGACAGAAAACAGATACGAATTTGACAGGCAATGTATGAACCCAACTGGTCAGCCAGTTCTGATGGCTCGTGTGGCCTCGGGGTTAGCAAATAATTTAATCCCGAACCCGATTTGATTTTTTCCGCCCAATTTTCTTCGGACTTAGAATAAACACACGACACCTACGTATATACATATATACATAAATGTACTGTCCGTGTCTTAACATTATTAAGTATTTCCAACAGCAATCCCACGCATTTTAGGTTTAAAATTCAAAGAGTTCGTTAAAAAGTATAGCGTGGAATACCTTAATCTTCAAATTATAAATATTATTATTTTTAACATTTTGCTGACCTTAGAACTATAATAAACGAACAGTCATTACTTTTTTTAATTTGCATTTAACTTTTTTTTGGAATTCATAGACTTCTAACGTCAATGATTGAATATTGGTATTAACAATTTGGATAGAACTAATTTATGTTAATTTATTAAAATTTTAATAAAAGATAATTTAAGATAATTGTTGATCTTGATTTTATTGATTGCATAGGTATGATTGCATTTGCTTTTAGCATTTTGAATTATCAACGATTAGACATATGTATATGTAAATTCTATTAGTTTCGTGATTGTTAAATTAATTTAAAAGAATGAGTTTTTTTTTTTGTTCTTAAACTGGGCAGTTACGTAATCATTTTTAACACTTTTATAATTTTATATTCATGAAAGTGAAATTTAAATTTTGATTTAATCAAATTTTATTGAAATAAAGTGGCTATTTTTCTATTTGAGGATCCATATTTGGATCCGTATGTGAAGTCGTCCATACGATATTAACTACGTGCACGGATCCAAAACAGACTTGTTTGCTTGAAGGGGATCTTCAGATTTTTGTAACTGAACGTACTCAATATCCTACTACGCAGATTTTCGAAACGTAACGTGCTACATCGTAGAGTGTGACCCCGTAACGTCATACTGAGGAAAGTCCACGTTTTTATTTCACTCTACCGCCGCGCCGGCATAGATGTTTACACATCAAAAATTATATTAGTTTCTAGATAATCTATAATGCTACAGCATTTCCTAGTTATAACGAAAATATGAGTACCAAGGTTTATTGCCTGAACACAACAGAATGTGGCAACTGGAAGTAGAGCTGAAACAGCAGGCAAAAAGTGTCGAACATTTTTTGTGACCACCACAATACGTCTGTACAGATTTTTGTATTAGTGTTTTAAAGAAAACAAAATCAAATATAGGGGTGCACACTGCACAAGGAGCGTAGTTATCCAAATTTTATTATTCTGATATTTTTGTTTACTTGTTCCGATCCGATACACCAATCGTAAATCGACACGGTCAATTGTTTTTTTTTTCACAATTTGAAACGTCAAAAGTGGTGTACGTGAAAATGAAAAGTTTAAAGCTGGGTTTAAAGCTGCAGTTCCAGTTGCAGCTCCGTCTCCACTGTGTTCCAGGCAGTAATGCGTTATGAGCATATCGAATATATGTAAGTGCCTGGCAGGTTTTTTCTCAGTCTTATGGTGGGGTGGCCAGTGCCAGAGAACAAATATTTAAATCTTGACAATCCGATAAACTGAACTCAAGGTACATATAGGTATAAGCTGTTTTTGGAGACTTACCTACATATGTTTATTTATACCTACATAAATGCTTCTCTTCTACCACTAAAGTGAGTTTAAATCTGATCCGAGAATGAACCACGCTTTAACAACTGTCCCCGACTCCCCTACCTACTAAATTTTTGACTCATTACACCATTTACACGATAAGTCATTAACGGAAAAATATGGAAGAAATTGAAGCATAATTTGTAATTCGTTTGAAATGCGGCATTAGTGCTGCATTTATTCAATAATTCTTCAAGAGTATAGACACAAAGACGCCATCGCTATATTGTATTATTATTTCTCGTTGTAGATATACATATGTGCAGTACAAATATTATACATAAAAACAAATTCACTCACTCTAACTCTATCATACCAGTGTTATCCATGACAGACCCTTTGACGCTTCATATATTAAAAGCGACTTAGTTATGTAGCCCTTCTCTTTATAATATTGTATAGGTAGGTAAATAGGAAAATCTTATTTTATTATTATGATTCAATAAGGCTTTCAACTCACTGTTACCTTTTTCCTAGACCCAGGCCCGGCCTTAGACATACTGGCGCGTCCTGGGCGAAATATTTTTTTGAACCCCTCTTTTCAGGTGGTATTTTTTGTATGCGGATTTATTAGATAAATATGCCCCTGAATTACCCTAATGAAGATTTTCTATAAAATACCTACTTGTTGATGTTCATGAATTTCCTTTCATGTTTTTTTTCTGCTTTTCTTTTACGGTTTTCAAAACCAGAAAGCTTTTTGAAATATTAGATATTTTGTCTTAAATTTAACACTTTGAAATAAGGCTGTTTAAAATTTTGCCCCTATCTATTTTTTCACATTTCACAAGATCACAAGATCGCAGATTAAAAAACAAGCTTTCTACAATATAGAGACCTACCCGACAATTGTTTTACTTCAAGAAATCAATGTAAAAGTGGATCGTGGTGTGTTCGGATGCTTAAAACTTAAAATTAGTAATTGCTCCGATTTAAGAAATTTTTTTTTTGTTTGAAAGTTTGAAAGGTTTTTCGTAGGAAATTAATGCCTTTAAGGATATTGTTTTTCTCTTTTTATTGTAGGGTGAAATGGGGCAAACAAATTTTGATATTTCTGGGGTGAAATGGGGTGAATTGGGTGAAATGGGGCGAAAATAAAAAAAAATGGTTCGTTTTCTGTTTGAAAAGTTCTTCTAAGGTAATCGCTGTAGGGATAATTAGGCCAGCTAATTCATAATAAATTTAAAAATGGATGAACAGTTCAATTAATTTATTTCTAGAGCGCCTTTTTTATAAAATGTATTGCACTGCTAGATATCAGAAAAGGAAGTATAAGTATTTAAATTTTCCTGTAAGATATAAAAAAATCTCTTCTAATCAAAAAGTATCTTCTGTATGTTTCTAAAAGAGCGCTGTCCTTTTACTTGAAGCTCCATTATAATCAGACCGTCAAATATCGTAAAATGGAGGAATCAAAGGAAAATAATTTGAACTCTTCTCTTCTCGAGCGCTTCCTGATGGGCGTTGCTCTTTCGCTTGGCGCCCCTGTAGTTCTGGTGCCCCGGGTAGCCACCCGAGTCACCCTATCCTAAAGCCGGCACTGCCTAGACCAAATATATATTGATAACATCCAACACCATGTTGATATGTGTTTGCATGTGGATACATTTGTGTAAATAAAGGTTAAAAAAAAGACAAATGCCTTCTTTTTTTTGGAACACCTTGATCCCAACATTATTTAAAAAAAAAAAAACAATTAAAAAAAATAGTCAGTCTATATCCATCACATAAGCCAAGTGTTTCAAGCTTTGAATTGTGTGTTGACTTTGTTTAACCGCATTCTGTCCTCCGCAAATCATTCAGAAATGTTTTAGGCTTAACATTTTGACAATAATTAATAGATTTATGATGTCGCGGAAGACGGTTGCCTTCAGTTGAACTGAGTGTTTGTCAAATTTTGAGGAGTAGAGATGAAATCCTATCAGAGAGAAGAAAACTGTCAAAAAAGTTCCAATAATTTGTTTTTATAAAATGAACTTCACAGATTAAAACCGTAAAGATCCAGACGCATTGCTTTACGAAAAAGTGCATATTTTTGCTTTAAAAAAAATAATCAGCCTTATTGTATTTAACCCGAACAACATTCCACCCGGAAAATTTGACATTTCACTTTCCGCCTATTGTGAGTTTCACCCGAATTTTCATGATGGAAAAATTCCCCTTATTGTGAACATTCATTTCGAGCGGAATTAATGTCATTTTCACTTCGTTTTTGTAGGCGAACGAAATTTCGTTCGGGCGAAACACACAATAGCTTTTAAAATTCCGGGCGAACAAAAATTTTAAGGTGAAATATTTTTCGGGTGAAACTCACAACAAGGCTGAATGTATTTTAGGTACTTTCAGATTTTGGTGTCCTATTTTTCAAAATTCCGTTTTTAGAGTATAGGTACTGCATTACCAGATGTCTACTTTAAGTATTTTTGAATAGTGAAAACTAAATATATAGTATACAATTATCAAAGAGGCAGACGTACTGCTATCACGTATTTTTTCCTTCATGACCCCGCCGCGCGCGCCGCCGCGCCGCCGTTCCCAGAGGTACTATCAGATGAGAGGCGGTAGAGTGAAAAAAAACGTGAACATTCGTGTGCAACGTTACGGTGTGCAACGTTACGATCTGCATACTAGGATGGGTGCGTTCAGTGAAAAAAAATCTTAAGATCCCCTGCAAGCAAAAACAAGTCCGTTTTGGATCCGCGCACGTTGATGTGACATGACATATTAACCGTGAGTCCCGACACTTACACAACTTGACGGCAATATTGTCAAAATTTTACCAATTTTTACTTACAATAATTTTATGTTGAAATAACATATGGAATCTTCTTAAATCAATTAAAATGTTATCAGAAATTATGCCACCATAGTTGACCCAAGAACACAATGTTATATATAAAAAGTAATCGTTTGCCGCGACTTGGTGTTAGTAAGGTTTGTTTATTTTTAAAAAAATCGCCAAAAATGTTGACAGGCATTCACTTTAGATTATATATGACTTTTGAAATTTTATCAAGTATGTAAGTAGTAGGTATTTCAAGATTTATTGTATTTTTGCACCAGTAAACAATTTGTTTACATTTTTTTTTATTTATTTATTTATAAAAAAATGTATTTATATTCTTTTTAAGTTATTTTATTAAGCTGTTATTTACAGAAAAAAAAAGTAATCGCCCCCGGGTGGACTCGAACCACCAACCTTTCGGTTAACAGCCGAACGCGCTAACCAATTGCGCCACGGAGGCCGTTGTCCAAACAGTGTTAAACGGCATTTTTGATGTTTTGGGATGACGTACTAATGTTTGTATTCTGAAAAAAAAAAAACAGAATAATCACATACCATCTATACGTCAAAATATAGATACTTCGTTCCATATGTTTCAAGCTATTAACTTCTTCGTAAGGAATAGGGCTGCTGAAATGTCATACCCACCAAACATTTCACGTCTTTTCGATAATCAAGACGTAAAGTTATGTACTATGGAAACAGGGAAACAAGAATATTTTGCGAGCACCACAGCCAGAGAAATAAAGAGTGTAGGTACATAAAAGTGGATATAGCGTTTTATTGGGCCAGAAATGCTGCGCTACCTAAATATTACCAATAAAACGCACCTTATATAAACATAATGCAAAATCTTAAATTAAATATTGTGAGTCTTTCAATTTTAATGCAGGTGTATAGGTAGGCACTTTTGTTGGAATCGGGTGATTTTGTATATATAAACATGGTATAAGCTCAACGTATATAAAAGTTTTATATAAAAGTTTAAAAACTTGATGAAGTTATAAACAAAAGTTTATATTTTTGGAAAATAAGATAAATACATTTAATACTTATGTACTTAAAAAAAACAAATCTAATCAACAAATACATTTTTACCCCCCAACAACCAATAAAGAAATTGTTTTTTTACCAAATACCGCTACGCCAGCTTTATAATAATTTTTAATCTTTTAATCCAATATATATGTACATACATACATATATGCAGTTAATCAATAAAAGCCTTGCTAAATGTTTATTCGATGTATGAAAACGATAGGATACTGGGCCAATAAATTAATAAAAATATGTAATATGAAGGTAAGTCAAATTAATTTGATTCAAGTACAATAGGTATAGTTCTAATTTTGTATAGGTAGCTACATACATTATTATTAAGGCTGTCCCAAACCAACGCGAAAAATTCGCTCGAATATGCGACGACTGAATAATGTTCTAAGATTCGCATCGCGCCAGTGTGGGTGCTCCCATTAATTTCCATGTAAATAAATTAAGTAGGCGAAAGTTTCGTCGTCGTTCTGAAATATTCGCGTTAGTTTGGGAGAGCCTTTATTCATTCAAAACATCAGGGACGTTACATATTTTGAATTAGCGACCCTATATATAGCGGTAGCAGTGTTGCCAGATGAAAAAAAAAATTCCCCCCCCGAAAAATTTAGAAACCCCCCAGATTACCACATTTAATCAACAAAAACCCCTAAATTTGTTTTCAACTTTTTATTTTTATTCACAGCTCTTAAATTTGTTTTAATTTTATATTTTATTAATTCACATAGCTACAATAAAAAAAACATTTGTAAAAAAAGTACTAAGTAATAAAAGAAAATTTGTTTTAGGGTTAAAGTAAGTAAAGTAAAGTAAAGTTCTGATTGTTTCCTCGACATTCAAATCATTCGCAAATTAAATCCTCCCAGTAAAAAACTTTGCGTTTCACATTTTTTCGAAATAATAAATATATGTGTCAATTAGATGTTCCAGTTTTAAAGACAAAATAGTTTTGACTGATGAAAACTGGAAAAAAATAATGAATAATATTTAAATTGCCAAGTACATAAATTTGCTAATCCTAATCGACACTTAATCGGGCCATTAAAATACTTCGAACTTTAATTATAAAATATACTATTCAGATAGTGTGAAACATAAGGGAGGTTGATAATTAACTAAAAAGTTCCAAATTGCTAATTTATTTAGATATTGTGAAACAAGCCCATAGGTACAGTTTTTCAGTGCGCGATTAAAGGTTAACCCGAGTTAAATCATCACATTTGGTGGGTAACCTCGGGATTAACTGAACAGATGTTTTTCATGTTTTATGCAACGAGTTTGTTTAGTCATTTCGCATACATTCTCCATCGAAAAACTTCTTCCTCAGTTCACTGTGGGTTAATTTAGTTCTAGAGTTAGCTCACACTGGTTTAACTAACCAAAAATTAATATGAAAATAAAAATATAAATGAATTAAAATTTTTTTTGCACTTGTTTAAAAATGTTCTAATACTTTATCGTCATTTTCGTTTTAGTTGTCGCGTCGGTTTGATACATTTTCTCACTTGTGAAAGTTTTCAGCATTTCTTCATTGGGTTTAAAATTCTGACACCCGGAATGTAAGGAATATCTAACTCGTGGAATACTGTCAGCTGTTTAAATACCTATACGATTTATCAACCTTTTATCTCTGAATTAATCCCCCAGATTTCCCCCCAAACATCTCGTCCCCCCCAGATAACCCCCCAACGACAAAAAAAGCCCCTAAATCTAGGGGGAAAACCCCTAAACTGGCAACCATGAGCGGTAGAGAGATTACTATAAAGGAAAGGAAGAGCATTCCATTCCATACATTCGTGTAGTGCGGCTAAAGAAAGATCCTCTGTACAAGAAACAGTTGATGTCCAAGCCATGCCAATGGGAAGAGTTGAATATGGAGGTTTTATATAGTGTCATGAGAGCGCAGAGAAGTTTTATATCTGGCAGAGTTTTTGAAACTAGCTATATGTGATTTAATCAATTTTTAGTTAAAAAAAAACTAGAAACTAATGGAATCTTTGATTTATTTAATTATTATTTTTGTTTTTAAACATTTTGTGTACCCTATGAACTTGTTTTTCAAAAAAAATCCAGATGAGCTCGATTTTATCTACTGAATACCTTTTTTAGAGGGTTCTCAGAACTCTTGAACAAAAATGCACCAACTTAATGAAATCGAGTTATCGTTTTGTTATCATTTTTGCTTCGCCTACAAAATAACACGTACAAGTTCTTTAAGTCATCGTATCACCTTCTAAAGGAAGACTTTTATCAATAAAATTGCAATCCAACCGAGCGAGTTAAATGCGAGGTCAAAACAAAAATACCGCACTTACTATCCACACTCCATATAAGATATCCGCTTCCATACAAGGAGAAAACAAAGAAGTCAAATTTTAACATATAGGTGCGAAAAGATTTCTTGAAAAAAAAACAAAAAATACGTCAGCATTACAAAAGATACCAAAATTCCCAAACCGATAAATGAATTGAATCATCACATTCACCTTAGAGTGCATTTGCCTGGCCGCGCACTGCCGCCGGCCGGCCGATGCTAATACTTCGAAATGTTGACCTCAAAACATTTTCGTATCCTTTTCAATGATCTCTACAGGAGTAGCGCATTTCTAAAGTCGGACTTGTTCCAGAAGGATGATCCTTTTGTGAAAGTGCGTGTTTCAAAAACACAATTGCTCATGGTCACGGCATCACGGGTCACGGCTGTTCGTATATTATTCATTGCATTCTTAGAATCGAGTTTTCCTTCACGAACAGGACATGCGCGTCATAGCGATTTCGGTAAAGTTCAAAGTCGATCGTGTTTTGCATATCGATACCGATTACAGTGGCGGATCCTTGCTGAAAGTTAGGTAATGAGAAAACAATTAACAAAACAACGCCGACCTTGTCTTTAGCGCAGTTAGTGTTGATCTCATCATGTTACTAACATCATGGTGGATGGAAAATCGCATAAGGCGTAGCGTTGAGTCCTTTTTGCAATATGTATTTGTATTTTGTTATACGCACATTATAGGTGTACCCATGAAGATACATCTTTTATATTCCTGGAAGATTTTAAGGTAATTAGTTTGTCATAGATGTAGAAAATATTTTCAAACGTTTTCAAAACAAATAACCAAACAGATTTTTTATTTGCATACTTGAAAGGATTTGCTAAGTCTATAATAAAAAGACGACAACATTTTTTGTTGTTGTAGTTCGTTATACTTTTGTATAATCTTTTCGGGGGGTTTTAAGAAATACAAAGGGAAAATCAAGATTATGAAAGTATTTTAATAAAAAAAACCTTCGCAATACAAAGGAGAAAAGTATTTCTGGGTCAATTTTTATAACACCTCATAAAAAGCAAATACATTGTATTCATGATTTGCAAAAAAATATGTAACAGCTAAGAGATATTTTTATTATACAGGGACAAACTTAAACAGCGTTATTTTTCTTGCCTCTAAAAGGCTTTAAAATTGCGAACAGGTACCTATGCAGGAAAAGATAAAATAAGCTATTAACCTTTCACGATCACTTCTAACAAACAAAATACTCGTAATCGTGACGTCACAACAGCTTTTATTTTTTGTGGGGTTTTCCATTAAAGCCCATAGTTTCAAAGTCAGAGAAAGTGGAACTTAAGTGTCCAATATTGAAGATTAGGGCGCACTATCCCAGTGCACACTTTCCTGAATAAGCGGAACTTAAGTCTCCGATGTTGGTGTCTTAAGTACCACTTAGTCAGATCTCGCAGACTATATAAATCTGAGCTTAAATTCTCAATATGGGAAACTAAAGTCCCACTTATTCCTGTAAGGCCAAGTTTCACAGTCAGAAAAGTGGCACTTAAGTGGGCAATGTGAAAGATTAATGCGCAATATCACAGTGCAATCTTACAATTGCAAAACAGATGGAAAAAATGCATTTTAATCTTGTTCGTATTTCTCACTTCACAAAAAGCACCAAATATTTGATTTGTTTTGTAAGCAAATCGGATCACATGTGTACTTTGACAGATCAACACTTTCAATTCATATCATGGACATGAGTTTAAAATAGTTTCAAAACGTAAGTAATGGCGAATTCCTTTCAAAAAAGAAATCGATTTTTTTCTAAACAGAATCGATTTTTTTCTGTCAATTGAAAGGAATTCGTATTTCGTAAAAGAATCGATTTTTTGTGTGTGATTGTGTTTGTGCTACTTTATAGCTGCAATTGACGCAAAACGTCAAGAAATTATTCACAAAACTATTAAGGTTGTTTGTTTTTGTTGTGAGAAAAATGTTTTACCAATAGAATTAAATTAATAAATAAAAGATATTAGCCAGCTTATACGGTGCCAATTTGTTGGTGAATTTTATTTGTTTGAACTTCTATCTGCACATATATTTTTAAAGTAAATTGTTATTGAAAAGTTTTCACTTGCACTGTAAATTTTTAACACGTCTTTCACTCGCGAAATCTATTTTTTTTGTCAAATTTGTGTTTGATAATGAACAACGCACAATAAATTATTTTGACTGAATATATTGTTGAATATTTTGTTAAATTATGTAGAATTCGTTGCAACCAAAAAATAAACAACTCGTCTTCCAAAAATTCCGCGACTTTCAATTTGACGTATTAGAAATGTCAAGTCTTCACAGTGTGTGTGGAAATCAGTGTGAAATCTTGCTAAAAACGCAAGATTTGTTTTGACAGAAAAGAATCGATTTTGTTTAGAAAAAATTCGATTCTGTTTAGAAAAAATTCGATTTCTTTGTTGTAAGGAACTCGCCATAACTATTTGAAACTGCAAAATGAATTTAGGAACGATGTTAATGTGTCAAATAGTTACAAATCGTAACTATTTTTGATTAAAGGAACGACAATAGTCAACTATTGTTAGTAAAAGAACGGACTACTGGTTTCCGTATAATACACAGTAGGTACACATATTAAAGGAATAATATCATTAGAGTTTTCATTTTTGTTCAGTTCTGCGCATCTGCGAAAATGGCGGATGCAGTGCCTCTTCACTTGTCAAAATGTTAATATATGTATTTGTTGTTGCTTCTTCTAATGCAATGTGCAGTTTTTGAGGACACTCAAAAAGTCGTTTTTATTTTCTGACAGCTGTCATAAAAAGTTCTGAAATTTCAGATGACATCAAACTTTTAAATTTTCAGATAACTTGAGTTGTTGTTGCGTCAGCTGTTTTTTTTACAAGGGATTACAACAACACAAACCTAACCGGATAGCTTTGATGGATTGATCCCCGAACACGGCCATTGATATAAAAGGTTGGCATCATCTATTTAAGCGGACTATACATTAGCTTAATATGTTTTAAGCTTGTTTATTAACAATAGCCGTGTTTTGTTTGCAAGCCTAGGGATTTTGGTTGAAAAAAAACGCCATTGGGGATTAGCGACGGGATTATACAGAAACAATATGGAGTTTCCATACAAATTATCGATAACAAGTATGAAATTCATGCCAGTAACACAGTTTTTCTCCATGCTTAAGATAAGCCCCGAGGATTCTCCGCATGCTTAGATAAGTTCGAAGGAGATTATTTGTTGTTGCATTTCCTCGGGGCTTGCAAAAAAACACCAGTAATATTAAAGTATTCACTGCCGTCATTGTTTGCCATAAAACACAATATGGTTATTTCAATAAATGGCTTACATATGTATGTATACACATATGATGGAAATAATGGCCAAACTTGATTCATCCAATCTAATAGGTTTTAATTTATTTTAAAGGTAATTATTGTATTGAATTATAAGGGGTGATTTTTAAGCTGGTTTGGTTTTGGCAACACTGGTTTTGACAGTTGACGTGTGTTTAGTACCTTGTGTCACTGTCAAACAGCTTCAGTTTGGTTTGCAATTTAACCATACAAATGAACAACGCTTGCAAATTATTGAATTTTACTATCAAAATTCGTGCTCGGTTCGAAATGTTCATCGCGCGCTGCTTGTGTTCAGCGATGAGGCTCATTTTTGGTTGAATGGGTACGTAAATAAGCAAAATTGCCGCATTTGGAGTGAAGATCAGCCAGAAGCATTGCAACAGCTACCAATGCATCCCGAAAAAGCCACTGTTTGGTGGTTTCAACAAGACGGTGCCACATGCCACACAGCGCGCGAAACAATGGCGCAATTGCGAGGCGAGTTTGGTGAACAGTTAATTTCACGTTTCGGGCCGGTCAATTGGCCGCCTAGATCGTGCGATTTGACACCATTAGCTTATTTTTTGTGGGGGTATGTCAAGGCTAATGTCTATAGGGACAAGCCCGCTTCGATTGACGCACTGGAAGCCAACATCCATGCATTCATTCGTGAGATACCGGCCGATATGTGTGAAAGAGTATGCCAAAATTGGACTCAGCGGATGGGCTACCTGAGACGCAGCCGCGGTCAACATTTGCATGAAATTATCTTTAAACATTAAATTGCAAGGTTCAAACTATCGATTCAAATAAATATTTCATTCATTTTTTCGAATTTTTTGTATTTTATTTTTTTAAAAAGTTCTAAACCTCTTAAAAAATCACCCATTATAAAGGTGGATTCATTTGAATTTTGAAAAAATTAACGATTTTCAAAATATTCTATTCTTTTGAAATTATTATCTCAGCGTATATTCTGGTTGACCGCTTAAATTATATATGTGCATTTAAAAGTTGTCTAGTGTCAAATGCATCCATTTATAGAAACAAATAAATATATCCATTTTGAAATTCTCCATAAATAAGTAGGTACGTCTTTGATCAAAGGGGTTTTTCGTGTTTCCGTCCACCAACTATGTATGTATAGTTACTCGTATAACGCATAATTTAAAACAAAATGACGAAAAAGATACGATGATTTTTTGTGTAAATGATAAAAGGAAAGCCAATCTAATAAATTTTTTTTAAATAAATGTATCCAGACAAAATCGTTAGTCTTGTCTTAATTCTCATCTCCACCACTAACGCTGACTTTTATGATACAAAATTGACTTATAATTGAATCTTGTTGCTATCTATCGATTCATGGCCACAGATCCATCATCTCTGGCCATCTTTATGGCTATATTTTTTTTTATTCCCGGCCCCCATATACTGGCCTTTTTCGTCAAATGTTATCTATATTCCTTCCAGAGTGCGATTAAAATGCATTAGGAAATATGTAGGGGAAACTGAGGCGAGGCAGGTTTTTTATTTAAGTTTTAAAAACATTGGCGCAAATTTTTAAACAGCCTCATGTTAAGGTTTTAGCATGATACTAGTTAACACTTTACTAACTTTAAAGCTCTTTACTAAAGTTTTAAACACTTTTTTACTAGTAGGTATCATACTAAGACTATTTTCTTACGAAACTCAAGCTGAATGCGTCTACAACAGTGACATATCGTTTTTCTATGTCAAAGTGACATATATGGATTTAGTAATAAAGAAGCAATCTGGCGATTTTAACTTTAGTATAATGTTTAGAGATAGTATCATGTTAAACTCGTTTAAAATTAGCAAAATCCTCTTTTCAACCTATAGTATCATATTAAAAATGATTTAACACTTTATTAAATCATCTAAAATTTTGCGCCATTGATTTCAAATTTAAATTTTGGTTGTTTATCCTCTATTGCTATTTAACTTAAGAAAAACATAAATTTTGAATCTAAATGTCGTTCAAGAACAAAGACATTTTGTTTGTAAGCTATAGATCAGATTTAAACATTATTTCAAAATAGGTACATATTAACAATTCAAAAATTTATATTTTAACCAATTTGTGTCATTATTGTGGCCAAGTCAAAAAAAAACTTCACAAAAAAACAGTTTTAAATTTATGTTAATGATTAACGAAATGGGTACTGTTTAAGCTTCCTGCATATTAAAATCTACCCCAGTATGCCCTATATCAGCTATATGTAATAATGCTATATCTCTATTAGTGTCCAGTTTGAGTATTCCTTTTTTGACCAAATAAAAAACTGAGAAAAAAAATAAAAAGAATGTTTATTGTTTTATTGTCCCGGATGGGTTACAAAAAGCAAAAAAAAATTATGAAAGAAGCAACAATTCTTTGAAGAACCAAAGTGCATGATCGCAACCTGCTATATACAATGCGGCAACTGATGGCAACAGCATCTGAGCTAGATTTTTTGTTCGTGATGCATTGGCTCCCGCACTCTTTGCCTCAATGGAGCCTCACCTCAGAGGCAACTTTTTTTTATGATACCATCATAAATGACTGTCCTCTGATCCGAAAAGAAGTCGTCATCAACGTTGGTCGGCCGGGTTGGTTGTTTCTTCTGTCCTCTCCTCACTCGCTCAAACCTTCGTTAATTTTTGTTTTATTACCTCAGTTTTTATGGAGTTGTATCGTGGTTGTATATCGTATACGTATTGTATCCCCTTCGAGCCAAAAATAAAATAAAGAAAATTGTATCTTTTGACAGTACAGAAAGATGACCGACAATACCTACGATAACATGGCTGATCGACTCGCCGCAGTAAGATGCGGCATAAGAACCAATTATTGAAAGCCATTCGACCATTTTTGTTTTCTTCTCTGCTTCATCTCCATCTTCAGCTGCAGATATTCTTATGCAAGATACTTTCCGTTTTAGATGATTGAATGCACGTTGGTATGTATGTATGAATGTATGTATGTACGTCCGGTCAGTTTTCGAGATCCCATGCCAGCCAATGGCAAATGAAGAAGCCAGCATGGATTACAAGAAAGAAAAAAAAAACAAAAAACTCTTTAATTGGCCGTTGCTTTTTGTTCATTTCATGCTATATAGCCTGGACTGGAGCCTGCTGGTCATCCTTTATTCTATATACATACCTACCTAGCAATAAAAAAAATTCCAAGAGTGCGTGTTAGCTGGCCATCTGTATGGAAGATATATGACTATGATAGTCACCCATTTGTATTTAAGTATAGATAAACAGGCTGCCGCACGAAAGGTTAGAATTTAGAAGTTATAACTTAGAAGTAGGCATATAAGACTTTAGGGAATACCTAGAGGTATGTTTTCTGAAAAATCATTGACAAAATGAAAAGAAGGAGGATAAACTGGCTAAGCGCTAAGTACAATAATTTAATCAGGAAATGTAAGTGGGGTATTATGGTAATATTGAGGGTGCAGTTAGGGTTAAAGAAAAATAATTAACAATACGCATTAATTAACAAAATGGCGAACCACTAACACATGCACTTATGATGAGGCTCTCATTGCGGGTTGCAGCTTGCTCACTATAGCTCACTACACAAAGAATCTAAACATGGACTAAGAAGTTAAATGGTGAATAAAAAACAGTTATTAAGGGCTATTTTATCAGTGCTGCATTAAGTCAAAGTTAGCTAGGGAAAGTTGAACAAACTTGTGGTTCATCCTCGGATCAAGATTTTAACCCACCGGCACTGATTTCGGTAGATTAACTGAGGTTGAACCAGGGACGGGTTGATACTAAAGTCCAGTTTTTCAGTGCGAGATTAAAGTTAAACCCGTGTTAGCTCATCAGTGAGTGAGTTAGCTCAGGATTAACTGAACAGATGCTTTTAATGTTCTATCCACCGAGTTTGTTTAGTCGTTCCTCACCGTATATAGGTACTTCACCGAAAAACTGCTTTGTTAAGTTTACATCTGGAGTTAACTTACTCTCGTTTAACTCACAACTGAAAACTAACCCTTAATATAGTCAATCAATTATTACCTATGTAAATAATCTTTGTAAGTAATCAACAGATTATAAATCCATTGATGAAATAAATAAATTACTTAAACCTCATTGGGTTAAAATCTTGATCCGAGGATAAACCAAGTTTTTATACAACTGCCCCTTAATCCGTCGAAATCACCCATAGTGCGACCATCTATAAGAAATACGTGTTTAGTTCATCGCAGAGTTGACTCACCAAAAATTATATTGAGCTAGCACGGGATCTAAATTGTTTGAAAAATACGTTTCAGCGATCAAATTAAGTTAATCCCGATCCTAAGATATAATCTCGCACGGAAAAACTGAGCGTAAGAGTGAGTTTGGAGAAAACAAGACCCCTTTCCAATCCAAAAGATTTGTATATTAAAGTTTTATCATTTGGATGTGCTGTTCAATAATCGTTAAACTTGCCATGGTGATTTGGCATCAGTAACTGAATAATAAACAACAGATTTGACAGATATGTCCCCAAAACAACATGGCAGAACCTTCACACTAAATTATGCGGGAACTATATCACGTGAGAAAAGTATCATGCGAGAAATGTATCATGCCAGAAATATAATATAACTATGAGAAAAAATAATAGTGATACTTTTCTGGACTTTTTTTTCACTCAAGGACGACGTGGCCTCAACCGTATAACCTCATATGTTTTAATGTCTTTTTCTGTCGCTCAGGATTTTGTCGTTTGTTGCTCGTCGCTCACTGCGTGGCCGAGCCCTTTAGGGTGATAATTATCGAGTGCTAAATAAATTTATTAGGGTCAAAAGCCTAGTTACCAAGCTAAAAAAAAAAGAACTCCCGAAAAACCGAAAAATTTGTTCGAAAACTTTCGAAGAACAAACTGTTTATAACAACAAGAATTGCATTCAACATCTAAAAGAGTGGTTTGTAACTAAAGTGGGTATAGGTAGAAGATATGCAATAAAGGTGTGAAATAATTTATGTATCGCCCATCACATTCAAATCTTGATTCTTCAATAATTGAGTCACATCCAATCGCCCACTATATATTATTTGTTCTTCCCAAAAGTGAAGTTATTCACGGAGTGTCTCCATTAGGACTCTTCGACTAATTTAATTAATTTAAAACTCCAAACAAATAAGCTTGGGAACGACACAACCAAAAATTCATACCATACAAGAATTCCATTCACTTTTCGTTTTTCGATCTAAAATCTCCTCGTTCGCTCGAAAGTCTTTGTTTATTTTCTTTTTTGTCTTAAGTTGACCGCTAATGTGCTAATAAGTCAATGTCCCACGATCTGTCACCTCAATTCAAAGTGTAAAGATTAAATAATTGATTAATTAACAGATTTTCATCAAGTTGTCATGAACAGTCAAAAGTTAAAAAAACAAAGCTACATATGAGCTCTTGTAACGTTTTATTAATTAGAGCTTTATAGTTTTGTTCTCTGTTTCTATTTTTTTTTATGCGTAGCTATGTTATTCGGTTTTACTTTTATTATAGTAAATTTATTTTGTCACCAATCTTAACGGTGCAGTGAGTAGTATAGTAGATTATATGGGATGTATAGCTTAAACCATATATATAATGTTGAGATTTCGGCACATATATAGGAAGAAATTTCCGTTGAGCAAAAGAATAATGCTAATTGCTTGGTAAACAAAAACGTGGTTTATAAGAAGCTGCCCATCGATGTTCTGTTTTTTCTGTTTTTCTGTTCTTTATTATTTTATTTGTTTGCATAAAGGGTTAATGCCTGCCAATCCAAATACGCACATAAAATGCTTGTTTGAATAGGCCTATTTCCTACTAATGCCTTCGTTGTCTTTTAAATGCTCAGTTCTCACTACTTGTCGCTGTTTTCTTTATGAAACTGGTATGTTAACAAAACTCCCTTTGATGCATTCTTTACCACTAATTTTTTCACCCAAATAGCAAAATTGTCGATTTTGATCAAAAAAATGATTTATTATATTATATAATAAAAAAAACTCTGTGCAAAAATCAATGTTTAATTCGACGCAAACAAAATTATAAAAGACTAAGCTGGCCAGCCCGGCTTCTCACGGTTTAAACTTCGTATAAAAATAATACAAAAAAAAATATAAATAAATATTTCAGCTACTTTTTGTAACCGAATACTATATACTTTCTAGGTTTTAACGTACCTCACGTTATCAATGGCTTAATTTGTAAACATATGATCCTCTTAGGTACAGTTTTTCAGTACGAGGCTATCCTAGATTCGGGGTTAAGCCAGAGTTAACTCGTGAAACATATATTTTTCAGTCATTTTAAAATCCTGAGTCAAATTTGGTGAGTTAAATCTGGATTAACATTAACTGAACCTGTATTTCTGACAGATGCGAGTCAAACAGCTATCAAAAAAAAGGTACGACACTATGCGGATAGGCTGATTTCCATAGTGGCGTCATCTGAACTTCGATATAGCGTAACATTAGGTTTGTTCGTTGAGCCCTAAAGTCACCCTGGGGTCGCCCCAAAGCATTTTTTGAAAAACCTAAAGTCACCCTGGTGAAAAAATTCTGTGTTTTTTTGAGACCTGGGGTCGCCCTGAACTCGCCCTGAAGTAGAACTACGTATTTTGCTGTGGCGGGTTGAGGTAAAGCAAAAACTGCCACAGTAGTGACATGAATTGTTATGCATATGTTTTGTTGTGAATTCACGTGCTGCAGGTTATTGTTTATTTTTGGAAAACAAATTGAAAGAATATTCAAATTTAATTTAATGCTAATATATGGCAATATAAAATAGAAACGGTAGAAGTTGTTTTTATTAATGTTTAAGACATACATATTTGAAACAAATTTTAAGTTCTAATTATCTAAGCACAGAACTTTTTTTCTAGCTTTAAATGTCAGCAGCCCTTCAACGTTTTTTGAGAACCGAAAAGCAAAGGTTTTTTTTTACAATTCTTGGGGTTGTCAAGAAAACCTGGGTCAACCCTGGGTAAAGTTCAACGAACGAAGCTATTAATTTCTATAGTGTCGCACTTCGATTTCGATAGATTTTTGAGTTAAATTTAATACTTCACTAAAAAAACTACTTTTGAGTTAACTTGGGATTAAAGTATTTGCAGGATTTAATAACTCTGATTTAAATCTGAGTTATCTCATGAACTAAAAAACTGGACCTAAGTCATTATTACTTATTGGTTTTAAATAAGTTTACTCCGCTCTATCCATTTGTCTTTGACGTTTATCAATCATCAAGCAAGATTTACATTTTATTTTTTTAAACTAGTGAATTTTTTTGAAGTTTCCTTTTATGACATATCCGATCTATCTATGGCACTTAAATCATACAGAATCCAATTTTTGTTTTCAATTGGAAATATATTAATTTATATAATAAGATTTACATTTTATAAGTGAAAAAAATCTAATTAATCCTTCAAAGAGGAAAGATTTTTGTTTTGTTTTAAGAACTGCTTAGCCGTCAGAGTGAGTCGGATGCATTCAAATTAGTTTGTGTCTGAACAATGCAAGTTGGATTTAAAAACAACGGAGAAGTCAGCCGCCCAATGTGAACACCGTCAAAGATCAGTTACATAAGTGCAGCACATTTTCTATATTTTACGTGAACACGTCAATAAAGTCTCTTTAGGTTCAATTGTGTGGCTTTGGATGCGCAATATTTTGTTTGTTTTATTTTGACAATTACATATGTCAATGTGTTATTTATAGGTCTGTTTGGTAACGTGAAATTTCTTGCGAATTTGCACAAATTTTGACAAAATTGCACAATTTGTCACAAATTCCTGTTTGTTAACTCGAAAAAATTGCAACGAGAGAGCGCATCGAGAGAGAAAAAAATTTCCCCTCCATTGGATAACTTGGAAATTTGTGCTACATAAATTTCTGTGGGCAATAAGAGTAAAGACTATCAAAACATCCAAGCCTCATTTAACTATCGCTAATGATCCATATGCAGATCATCTCATGAAAATAAAACGATACGGAACTTATAGTGATAACTGTGTTGTATACCTATCTCCTTTACGTTTCTTTATTTTTCATGTATTTCTTGTCTTTTTCTTTACACTATATTTCACACTACCTTACCATTTGCAAAACTTAGAAGTCATCTACATGCAAGAGTGATTCATGAAACGTGATCCCGATATAGAGAGCAAGATCGCGTGTTGTTGTTGTAATGCATGTTTTTTGATGATCTATATGCAACATTTCTGATAATAAATAACGGCGAATGTGCCTCTGTTCGGTTACTAAAATAAAATTGTGTGATAATAATAAAATTACAGATTTACCCACAGTGAAAAGTTTCTTATTTTAATTTTAGTATATTCTTAACACGTTTTTGTTCTACCACTACAATCTGAACTTGAATTTATTACAAAGGAGAATGCCCAAAAAAACCCAAAGCGGAATAAAAAAAAAATCTATATGAATTGAAAGGGCATTCATTGTAGATTATCAAATATGAAATTAATTTCTTAAAAAGTTTTCCCCGGGGCTGGCTACAACATTTTTTTTATTTTTGTTCAACAAAGTGTTTTTTATGTATTGTCAAAAAACCAAAGCGGATTAAGATAAAACATATGTGGATTGAAAGGACATTAATTGTAGATAACAAATGCGAAATTACTTTCTTAAAAAGTTATCCCCGGAGCTAGGTTGAACACTTTGTTAATAAAAATAAAAAAATTGTTTAACCAAGCTCCGGGGATAACATTTTAAGAAAGTAATTTCACATTTGTTATCAACAATGAATGCACTTTCAATCCACATATATGTTTTATTTTAATCCGCTCTGGGTTTTTCACCCAAACATTTTTGGGCATTCTCCTTTAATGAAAAATATATTTAAATTTCAACCGCCTTTTTAAATAAAATTAAAATTACATCCGCTTTTGTTCTTATTCCAGTGAAAATTACTTTGAGTCAATACATCAACCATCTTGGAATTGGAAACCAATTTGACATTTGTTGAATTAAATCATAACTAACTTCAAGTCAAGTCAATAATTGTTTGTCATCCGTCATCATATTAGTACGCGAGTTTTGTGCAAAATAATTTTCATTCTTTGATAAATAATAATTATTATTCAATAAAATGGTAATTATAATATTTTACAACCAAACTTTTCCTCCTCAAGATCATTTGTATATATAAAACATTATTTTAGCAATCAATCAAAGTAGCCCCAACTCAACCTTCGATTCTCAAGGCATCGCCTTCTGTAACCGGCCCATCCGATGCCAATTGTCTCATGCAAATTGCCCACATTCATCGTCTTAAAGATTCCGAATTGAATTACGATAAACATCGTCTGGACTTGTCTATGAGAATGCTTAGAAATCATGAAGGTTTAAATGCTCCACTCAAACTTGGAATGGAGTTACATGCCGCTCGCCAAATTGGTCGTCTGCCTTTCCTACAATCGAGGTAAGAATTTGTTTCTACTTGATGGAATTCTTGGTTTGAAACAAAGAAAACTTTCGTTTAGCAACCTGATGGAAGATGTTCTTCTTGGACGTGATGAACTAATTGAATTTAGTGATTTCCTTGGTGTTCCAGAGAATAGCGAGGTAATGCGTCAACCACACGCAGTTGTCGAGAAGGCATTGGGAATTTTGTAATAGTTTTATTTTTTGGTCAAAAAGGTTTTACAAATCTGTTCATGTGTTTAAAATTAAAATGAGGTAACAATTGAAAATAAAAGATATCTTTTCATTTTTGAGTCTATGTCTGTGATCGAACTACCAAAATAAGATCAATGATTGCTCGATAGTTTCCCTCGGAATGTGTTGGTGTCGTGATTAAATATTCTGGTATTTTGATGGATATTAATTGCATTCTTGTTCGGTTGAAAGTTATTCCGGAGGAGGATCGCAGACATTTTTTCGTGGGAATGAATATCCTCAAAACTTCCTATAGGCCCCATCATAACTCATACATTTAAACTAAAAATTTGAATTGCTGCTAAGAATCTTATGTTGAAGAAGACCTGCACGCTACACATACCTATACAAAGGTACTACACTGGTTTCCGGCTTGTGGCTATCTCAACCGCACACTGCTTAAGCTACTCGTATTCGTCGTAGCACATCAGCAAATCGCCGTTATGTATGTATATATCGAACATTTTAGTAAAATGTCTAATATATTATGTAAAGATGTCAATGACTGTGACGAGACGTTTCGTTTGCAGAAGGTTAGGCGTAAAGGAATCATCGCTGCATGTCGAATCTCAATTTCGAATTCATTTATTCACAATATCGAAAATTTTATGGTTCCATTGAAAAAGAAGTGTAGAAATTAACTTATTCAACTTTCAAAAACAACGGCTCAAATAATAATTGATACGATCGCTTTTTAACGTATCGAACGTTGAACGACGCCAAAATCTCTCATAACGAAATCTCGCTTTTAATAGGTAAATCTTTTATAGAGAAATTTTTTAATTTTTAAAATCTGACATAACAAAAAATCAAGATACTCATTTCGTGTCACACAACACGATTATGTCATCAATCGTGTTAAATATGACAGAAGTAGCTAAATGCTTTATGTCTTCCATTGTAATAATCAGGGGCCCTCTACTATGTAATTCGATAACTAACTCCATCGTTATCGGAGACGTTTACGAATCCCGTTCGCAATGGCAATTTGTATGAGGTTTTCCACTACTTTGAATTCTGTGATAGTTTCTTTTGGGATTCGTAACAAGTTTCCGACTACGATGGGCAAGAGTTTGAATTGGGAGATATTTCGATATTTCAATTCGGGAAAATACAATAAAATATGGATTAAAATGGAAGAAATAGGTGCACGCTGAAATTTTGCAAATCGCTTCGACGTGTTGGTGACGTAGTAATGTACTACCTGATGAAGAGGCTGTGGCCAGTAGCGTATGCAAACTCTTAATATGAATAATTAACTAATAAATGCTGCATTTGTCGTTTTTTTAGTATGGTCCTTAGCTCTTTAAAATTAAAAAAAAAAACTCACTACAGCTTTTGAGGCATTTAAATTTAAATGTGACTAAGTTTTCATGACCATACAATTCTAGAAAGCCATTCGGAATGTTTCTTCAAGAAATTCCGAAGACTCCGATGGTATGTGATCAATTTCACACGTATTTTTTCGCAAAAGGGAATTCTTATTTGCCCTCAACTTTACATAGTCAAACGACTGTAAATATGAGCTTTAAAGGGCCAGTTTCACAGTGCACACTTAACAGAATGAGTGGCACTTAAGTGACCAACATCGGATACTTAAGTGCCACATATTCAGGTAAGTGTGCACTGTGATTTTGCGCCCTAATCTTCCATATTGGCCACTTAAGTACCACTTTCTCTGACTGTAAAACTGAGCCTAAAAATCGTTAGTTGCTTTGAACTAGTAAACTATTGTAGGTACCCATCTTTACTTGAAGCTTCCTAAAATATTAGTTTCAACCAGTAGCTTTGCACAACATTAATGTGAAGCACTTCAATTGAATGATGACAGAAATCCACTTCTTCCGTTGGAAGAAGTATTAAATGTAAAACCAAATGTTCACCTACATTGGGCATTTTTATTAAAGTGCAGCGCATAGTTGCTCATTTTGACATTTTTCTTTGCAAAAATTAAAATCTTTTTGCACATTCGGCCTGAAAAAATCGAACAATTTTTTTTTAAATAAAAACTCGTTTTTTTCGGGAGGAACTACAGATGATATTTAGGGACGAGTTTTTGTTGTATTGACTTCAGCAGACACCTCGCACGTCATATAATAGGTTTTTTTTTATAATTGTTTTGTTGAATTTTTATATACTCAAATAATTTTTGTTGTTTTTTAAAAAAAAAATCAAAAACAAACCACAACCACCCACTGGTTTAATTGATGAAGGCAAATTCGAACATTTTCCGAAACTTCAACAGCCGGCAGGCCATGCGCTAGTACGCATCAATAATTCCTGAACGAACCTGATACCTTGAACAGAATTAACGTTATGATCTTAGGTTTTTTCCGAACGGAAGTGGTTTATGGAAAGTAACTTCAAGAAAATAAAAACAAAAAAAAAAAAACAATTTATTAACATTTTTCAAGCGAAAATAGTTTGAGCTTAATATAATATAATTTTTTATTTGAATCTTCGTTTGTTAAACTATTTAACACAAAATAATAGTTTGTTTTGTTTTGGGCAGGATCTTTTAAGCAATAATTAAAAATAGAGATTCTATGGAAATTATTTAAAAATTACACAAAGTACATTTTACTTCACATCTTCTTCTCCATTTCCTTAGTTCAATCTTAACAAATTAAATATGTTTTTCTATTCTTTCAAATTAAATTAAGAACAAAAATAAAGTAAAACTCAGGACGGAAAGTTACAAGCATTCAATTATTATTATATGTAAGTATAAAAAAATACTACCTATTAATTATAAAAACTATCAACAACTTATATTGGTTTTAATACATATTTAATATGTACACACAAATTGTACTTTTAAATAATATTCTCATATAATTGTAAACAAATACTTTTTAAAAATATTCAAACAAAAAAGAAGAACACATAAATGCAACTAATTTTAAATCGAAACAATGAATAACTATAACAAAAGACTTTGTCTAATAAAAATATTAATATGAAATTTTTTGTAAAAAAAAAAAAAAATAAAATGAGATAACCATTGTTTAGTCATTTTAAATGTATATATGATTATATGTGTATAATAGTAATATTACGAGCTTTGATTGTTTGTAGATTTTAACTAAATAAAATAAGACACTTGTGTAAATATTCCGCTGCCGTTGATTGTTGATTTATTGTTTTTTTTTGTTTGTTTTGTTTTTCTTTATCGAGAGGAAATTAATGTTTTTAATAAATCCAATTAACTGGCACCCATTGGTGCTCATGACTCATTTGATCAAGAGTCTCCACAACTTGTCTAAAGGTCTCATCAAAATCTTCATTTACAATAACCATATCGAAATACTTCTCGTATTTACGTTGAACAAAAGAGCTCTCCTCTACTGTGGCAACAAGATCATCATCCTAAGAAAGAGCAAGATCAAAAGTCAAATAAATTGTGCAATAACTAGTTAAGGTTTAGATTAACTTACTTCGTAAAGCGATGCTAATGATTCCAATGTTCGAGCTCGTCTAGAGCTAAACCGAATAGAACTTTGACGGTCAAACTGCAAATGTAAATTAAAATTGAATGCAATTTTTTAAAAAAAATATAAATTAAATACTGGGATAGTTCAATAAGTCGACAAAATTGCTTCTCGGGTGAATTGGGTTTCCAAGTTCTGACTGAAAAGACAAAATTTGTGCGTAGAAGACCAGGGGAGCAGAAAAAACCAGAGTGCATTATTCCAGCAACCTCCATCCATAATGGTTTGGAATGTTATCTCAGGGAAAGGATTAGGTCCTCTTTATGTTGTGGAATACACCATGAGGCACAGGACCAATACAAAAAAGTGGTTGCAACCGTATTGATTGGCGCGAAGGTCCGATACTCATGCACGACGGTGCTCATTGCTAAAAAGCAGAGTGTCACGGTCTCTCTCCATAAAAACGAATTCAAAGTTTTGGACTGGTCTGCGAATTCTCCGGATATGAATCCCATTGAGAAAGCTTGGGGGCTTCTTAAGCGAAAAGTTGCACAAAACCCGATAAAAAGCAAAAGTGAGCTATTGGAAAAGCTTAATGCTGACTGGCAAGATAATAACAAGCTCAAAAATACACTTAGATCTTCTATTAACAGTATGCCTCGAAGAATAAAGGCCCTTATTGCAACAAAAGGCTAACAAACAAAATATTAAAAAAGGTAGTTTCCGATACTCTTTGTTCTTTTTTATAGAAACTTATATTTATTTTTAGATTTTTGTATTCCAATTTATAATTCTCAGATCTGTTTTGTTTGTCGTCGAGTAAAAGACTATTAGATTTTTGATTACAAACAAAATTAAAATAATTTCAATGTGCTTCTCAAAATAAAAAAATGCATGCAGAAAGTGGTATCTAATTACCGAATTCACCGCCCCGCAAAATAGCAAAGAATAAATCATATCAAAAGAAAAAGGAATGGACGCCAGAGCAGACTTTGCAGTTTATCCAGGAGCTCGAGACGAGGCGGCGTTTGTGGAATGCAGGTTGTACGGAGTATAAACTCTCTAAACACACAGTTTGACAAGACGTTGGAGTGGAGACCCTATTGAGATGGCCGTCAACGAGTGTAAAGCGTGATACAGAGTAAACCAGCAACAGCAACAGCCACGTGAACAGCAAACAGCACGCTGGCCAGCAAATATTTTTGAAACACATTGCCACCAGCACCATCCACCAGAAATGTATGGAGTTTATAATTTTTTGCAGTGTGGTGCCTCTGAATATTGCAGTATTTAAATTGTCAGCAATGGACCAGCAACAGCAAATTTAGAACTTTGGCCAAACGGCGCTGTTGACGTTGCCGGTGCTGGTCTAATGTGTGTTGAACGATTGAAATACATTAGTTATAAAATAATGACGGCCGCTGTTGACGTTGCTGGCGCTGGTTCAATCTGTTTCGCACATAAAGCGAAATGCTCGAATCTTCGCATGCGCGAGACATTCTGATACAGCTCCGGTTCCCGAAGAAAATATCTTTTCATTGACTAGCACTAAGCCCAATTAAAAAAATAATTTAGAAATGAAAACAGAGAATCTCCCTCTTTAATTCCAAAATCCAATTTAAACTGAAAAAAGGACTTGTTGTTTATACCTTTGCTTGCATAATACTTACAGTTAAATTCTTATTTGACCCTGTAGCCCTGCGTTCATTATAGATCTGTTTTAATTGTTCCATTCCCGGTGCGGCTATAAATATAACAAATGGCATCAACTCTTGACTGTTATGTAGAATTTTGAGTGCATTTGGTGCACAATCGAGAACACACATTCTGCCTGAAATTTAAATTAAATAAGTAAAGCATATCCATTATCTTTGCTAAAAAAAAAAACTTAACCTTGTTTAATAACATCCCGTATGGACTGCAAATGAGTTCCATATAAATTTCCATTATGTTCTCCGTATTCTAAGAAATTATTTTGTTTGATTTCTTCTTCCATATCTTCTCTATCGAGGAACCAATATGTCCGACCATTTTCTTCGAGTGCTCGTTTTGGACGGGATGTATCTAAAAGGTAGTTAATAAATTATATTAATGGATGGGAAGGGAAGGGATAATTTTTTTTTTAATTTTTAACTAACGAGGTATAACGGCACCAAAGCGATCAAGATCACTGTTGACCAGACGATTTTTTAACGTACGACGACCAACACCTTGGACACCTATTAAAACTAAAGTTTTCCTACGGAACGGTGGCATTCGTGTTACTTCTTCGTACAACATCAAGTCTGCTTTATCGAATTCACAATTTGCCACAGAACGATACATAGTCTTGCGTTTTCGCTTTGAGATCTTTAAAAGAAAAGTTGTAAGTATATTTTTTTCAACAAGTATATTGTGTGTGGATAAAATAAAACTTACTCTTGTTCCGCAAATTCCGATTTTGTGCACATAATCTGCTTCAGGAGCTACAAAAGCTTTTCGTCTTTCTTCAAGGTCTTGTGATGGAATCAGACCGATTTGTTCGTTGCCTACGGTTATGTTTTTGGCCTGCCACCAGTTTGGATCTTTTACGTTTATAATCTATTTATTTAAAAAAAAAAAATGTTTTAAAATTACTTCGAGTACAATTTCAACAAATAAAATTCAAAGGGGATTTTCTAATACAACATGCACGTATCTAAAGGCTGCAGAGAATTCACTAAGTCAATTATTAATATTTAAAATTTGATTAACAACAATTAAGGGTGCAACCATCACGTTTGACTGTAGTTATACATAGGTATTTCAAGGGAGTCAACCTGATCATCAGACTCCTTTTAGTAGTGCTTAGTTTAAGTTTGTACGTTTTTTAGTAAAACACTTTTGACTGATATTGTTAGGTTAGGTTGGGTTAGGTAGAAGTGGCTGTCGACGGATAGTCGACTAACTTAGGCCAAATGTTGGCCCGTTGTGATACCACATGGATCTAGGAAATCTTTTCCCTGCTTGTTAAACCATTTTGAGCTTCTCATGAAACGTGTAAGACAACTTATATCAGTATTTAGCAGATCACTGGTATCGTTGTAGAAGAAGTTACCAACGTATGTATATGCATTGTACGTCTTTGGGATATAGCAGGACATGTACAGAGTAGGTGAGGAATTGTTTCCTCTTCATCCATAAAGCTTCTGCAGAAGTCATTTGAGTAGACGCCAAATCATGTGGCGTGCCTACCTGTTGGACAGTGTCCGGTTGTGACACCTATTGCGGAGCTAATGTGCAATCTGCTTAAAGATATCAAACGCTTGGAGCGCTTCATGTCAAGCGTTGGCCAAATCTGTTTTGTCGCTAAGCAAGTGGTGATGTTGTCCTACCTAAGGTTTTTTTCTTTATAGCACACTGTTTTAGCATAAGTTTGCATGTAGCATTGGGTATACCAAAATCTGTTGAGATAGGTATTGAAGTTCCCTTTTTAGGGCTTTACAGTTTCCTCGAATGTCCCTATGGCCCGGCACTCAGCAAAGGTGAATATTGAACTGCTGAATATTGCAGAGGCTGATACTGTTACTCGAACCAAAGACCAAGCTCTTCAAACACGGATGGCCTAGCAACTCTCTACCGAAGCCACGATGTGTAAGATCGAGATATCGATTTTGATATTTATTTGTCTCAATAGTCATTCAAATTTACAGAACATTTTACATTTTAAGTTTTAAATACATTCAAACATTTTTGTGGGAATTTTAATAAATAAAAGATTTTGCAAATAAACAGATTATGGAATATATACCTGTAAAATGTCTCCCTGCTTAAAGGCAAGACCAATTTCCTTGCATGGCAATAGTGAATCATCCGATGGAATATAGGTGAACAGAGCTCGCATGTAGCACTAAAGAGAACAAACAAAACGGGAAAATCAATAAAAAAAACTATATATTTTCTTTCGAAGGTTGAATGTTGAGCTTAAGTTCTATTTTGTCTTTTATTTTTTTTTTCATTTTTGTATAATTATTTTCAATTTTGTTACTTACTTTTACTATAGTCAACTTTAGAAAAAGGCTACCGATTTTCGAGCTACATATGTATAACATTTCATAATAATTATAATCATGCCACATTAATAAAATAATAAAATATTTAATAATTTTGCAAATTTTGAATAAGAAAAGAACCAACAAAAAAAAAGTAAAAGAAAGAAGCTCTCTAAATATACCTCTACATACATTACAACACCACTTACCGTAAGTTTCTTTCCTGGTTCGAGATTTTGTCCGTTTTTTACCTGTCCACCGGCCATAGCCATTCTGGCTGATCTCATTTCTTCCTCAACATTTGGACCAACTTTCATTGTGAGATTCTCCTTGGCTCGGGAAACTTCGTTTTGTAATTCCTCAGGTGTATGAACTGGAACACCGTTTACTTCAAGTATAACATCTCCATGATGTAAGAGTCCTTGCTTATCTATAACACCTCCGGCTAAAATACGTGCAACAACCAATTGATGGTGCTCATCTACTTCAACGGTCAGACCAAGAGGTTGGTTGACATTTCGCCTTAGGCCGACCATTTTAATTGTTTCGACTGGCATTTTGCTATTTAGTATATCGGGCGAGAAGAGATAACCACCTTTTCGATTTTCTTCTTTGTGTATTCGATTTTGAAAAAGTTCTCCTATTTCATCGTGAGCTTTTAAGAGGGCCTGCAATTATTTTAATATATAAATTTTAATTTTATTTATGTGTATGTATGTATGAACCCGTTACCTTAAAATGTGGTTTAGCAACTATTTGTGCTAGTTCTCGAGCGTCCCTTCCTCGGTTTGTGGAATATTTGCGGGTTATTTCGTCGATGATAGTTTTATTGTTGAGATTAGCAGGTCGAAGGATTTCGATTTCTTGCGGTTCGCTAGAATTTATCTAAAAACAAATAAAATACATTTTTATGCAAATATAGGACATATTTTTAAAATTATGAAAAGCAACAAGCCTAAAGAGGGACAACATATTGTGAAATGGTTTAGATAGTTTTGTTTTTAATTTCCAGATGAGCTTCGAATTATTAAAAGTTTGTGCTAGTGGTTGGGAATTATTGAGTAGAGGATTTATTGGCAGATTAATATTCGAAATGCAGAATACCTTATTGA
Organism: Leucozona laternaria; assembly: GCA_932273885.2. NCBI lineage: Eukaryota > Metazoa > Arthropoda > Insecta > Diptera > Syrphidae > Leucozona > Leucozona laternaria. The sequence continues at coordinate 84,901,005 of OW026368.1, read as the reverse complement.
CGATTTGAGGGAAGTGCTTTGCCATTAAGCGTTGAAACATAATCCTACATATGTATATGACGTTCCAGAATTGTTTGCAAAATATTTGCATGCCAGGGAAAAATAAATTATATTAAAAAATAAACAAAATATAATATTATAGGTACACATGGATTAATCTACCTATTTTCTACATAATGCACATACATTCATATATGTACTTGTACAAGGTGGGGCAAAAGTAGTGTCAGAATTTGAATTCTTTTTCACTGCTGGCTTTCAAGACTTGCAAGGTTTGTGGTTTTTATTATAAGCTCGATATTTCAAAAAAACCCCATAGCATGGACCTCAAATTTCAAATCGAAAAAATTTCTATCGTTGACCGTGTCATGTGGTGATGTTGGACATCGTTGATGCCCAGTGGAGGGGGCATGTTACCCAACAATTGTGTAGTTTGAGCAGAATAGAGCGCTCACGAGAGACGAGAGAGTAAAAAATGTCTCCTTCCTGACAATTTTAGTTCAAGAAATTTCCTCGGGCAGAATTGTGAGTTCTGTCAAAAGCTAACTTTTAAAACAACACTGCAATTAATGTCAGTTTTCTTTAGGTTTGTTCGTTTAGCCCTGAAGTCACCCTGGGGTCGCTCCAAAGTGTTTTTTGAAAAACCTGAAGTCACCTTGGTGAAAAAAAAATTCTGTGTTTTTTGAGACCAGGGGTTGCTTTGAACTCGCCCTGAAGTAGAACTAGGTCTTTTGATGTGGCGAGTTGAGGTAAAGAATAAATTGCCAAAGTGACATAAGTTGTTAAGCATTATGTTTTGTTGTGGATTCCTGTGCTGCAGGTTATTGTTTATTTTTGAAAATAAATAAATTGAAGGAATATATAAAATGAATGCTAATAAAAAGAAAAGATAAATAGAAAACGGAAACTTAAGAATTTGTTTTTATTCATTTTTAGCATATATACTAGCTGGCCCGCCCGGCTTCGCACGGAAAGATAAACCTAAGCTTCGCATACAAATTACAAAAGAAAATACATATATGTAGATAAATATTCGAGTTTTTTTTGCAATTGAATACTAATTTCTGGGTTTTAACCCACTTAACGTTTGAATGCGAAATTCGAAAAATATGATTATCTAAGCCCAACCTTTTTTATTTTCCCAATACAGAAAGAATTTTCGTAATCAAAAACAACTTTTTTGTGTCTTATCCCATTTCACTCTATAAATATAAAATTTTTAAAAATAACTTTTCAAACACAAACAGAATTATTAAAATAGGATATCTTTTCTTGTCACTCCATATAACCCTAATATCAATTTTTTGGAGAAAACATTTTTTAAGTCATCGCCTAGAAAAAAGCAAGTTCATAAATCGGACATTTTTTTAATTTTTACCCCATGTCACCCTACAAATAACAAAATTAAAAAACAAATTATACATAAAGCCATTTTGTAAGAAAACCTTTCAAACAAAAGAATAATTTCTTAAATCGGAGAATTTTTTTTTACCCCATTTTACCCTACAAATTGCAATTTAAAAAAAATATCCTTGAAGCCATTTCCTAAAAATAACGTTTCAAACGCAGGTAAAGTTTTTTAATCGGATACGTCTTTTTCATGTAACAAATCTAAGATCATTGAAATCGGTTGAGCCGTTCTTCAGTTATAAGTGTTGTAACTTAACCGACTTTGTTTTATATATTAAGATAACACTCGCATAAAACAAACAAATCGACCGGTAATGCTTTTTCAAAACAAATCACAGATAATATGAAATAAAAACATTTTATACTTTCGCGACTAAAAGCTTATATACTGACAGAATGACTGATTGATCGAATGATCTGGAATGAGGTAAGACTTAGAAGATGAAATATAAGAAAGCGGCCTTCCATGAAAAAAACTGCGGCATTTTCTCTAATAGTGTGAATAGTCTGGTTGCATTGGCTTTCATAAGTTTGTCCTTCTTCAAAGCTCTGACAGGGTTACCGTTGTTTTCATAAATAACTGATTTATTCATAAACTGGCCGTCCCGGCTTCACACGGACAAACCTAAGCTTCGCATACAAAATTACAAAAGAAAATACTATTTTTTTACTTTTTGTAATCGAATGCTACCTTCTGGGTTTTAACCCACTCCATGTTATGAAAGCCTTAATTTGTAAAAATATTATCCTCTTAGTTCAACCTTTATTGCTTTCCCAACACAGAAGCAATTTTTGTATTCGAAAACCATCGTTTTATTTTTACCCCATTTCACTCTATAAATAAAATTTTTTTAAAAGTAACATTTCAAACACAAAAAGAATTTTTTAAATCGAGCAATTTTTATTTTTAGGCCATTTCACTCTACAAATAATAAAATTTGAAAAAGAATATCCCTAAAGACATCATTTTCTAAGAACACCATATTAAACAATAAAGAATTTCCTAAATCAGACATTTTTTTATTTTTACCTCATTTTACCCTACAAATAAAAAAAAATGGAAAAAGAATATCCCTAAATCCATTTCCTAAAAAAAGAATTTCTTAAATCGGACTCTTTTTTTTTCTTTTACCAAATATTTTTAAAGTTATTCTGCTATTCGGGGTGGAGACAAACCCATCAAACCAAAATCATTAAAGTCGGTCCAGTCGTTCTTGACTTATAAGTGTTGTAACTAAAACGAATCTGTTTTATATATTAAAAAAAAAAATAAGATATAAAACAAATTTTAAGTTTTAATTATCTAAGCACAGATCTTTTTTTTCTTGCTTTAAATGTCAACAGCCCTTGAGCGTTTTTTTGAGAATCGAAAAACCCAGATTTTTTTGACAATTCTTGGTTTTGTTAAGAAAACCTGAGGCCACCCTGGGTAAAGTTCAACGAACAAAGCTACTGGCACGAGTACGATAACTAGGGCGCCGCAAAATAATAACGGATTTTTGTAGAAAGGTAGAAAGGACCCCTCCCCCCTCCAGTAGTAAAAAATCTTCTTCTACAAAAATCCGTTATTACATGGCGGCGCCCTAGTTATCGTACTCTCCCCAAGCTACTATTATTAATAATAGTCTCCACAGTCCACAATACTCAAAAGAGACGCGCAAGATTGGCCCGATAGCATGGACTTCGTCAGAAACTGCCGAGGAGACCATATTTCTGACGTCGTAAATTTAAATTTAAATTGCCGTTCTTTAGGTCCTTAAAAAACGCGCCTTAAATATAGGTATGTACACATTAAAAACAAAATCATTTTCGGCTATAAAAACTCTAACAAAAGGAGGTGTGTATGTATATAAAACATTTAACAATTTATTTGTCTTCTACATGGAGAGTTAAATTTTTTTTACCGCTAAATTCCCATTCAAAACGGTTTAGAATAATTATTAACGTCACTTAATTGTTCATTTAGGTGTCTCGCACATCGAAAGGAATACTATTAAATTATAATTGGCATGGTTAATAATTTTATCTAGAAACACATACATATATCTACATATAAACTTTACAATTTGTATACCTATGTATACCTACTTAATACCCCATCCACAATTCTTGATATTAACAAAATTGGTATGTTTGTGTAGGTATGTCGTTAAACTTTTCAACCTACCTGAGACACGTTCGAAAATTTTGACACACAAAACACCTTCAATTGTTTTGGTAATTAAGCAAGTAGTTCAAGATAAATAAGGCAACTCATTGGGGTGTGGAATATTATTTTTGTTTTTTTTTTTTTTTTTTTTTTGTTACATTATTTGACATTGAACGTCGATTTTCCTTCCATTAAGATACTTTAGTCGCACTTAAACTCAATTAAGAAATAATAAAATTGTATCATGTAGACTGTTTTTTTTAAGAAGCTCATAACTCTTACTCACTGCTGTAGTTCACTCAAGTTTCATTATATTACTCATCCCCACACAAAACGGCAACAATAGGTAACTAAACAAAACAACAACAACTAAAATTGCAAATACCTACGCTATAATTTATGTCGTTACTAAAGTAATAATGGCATTTTCATTTTTTAATTGTTGCACCTTTATATATGTAGGTACATAGATACTAATGAGATTTTCAGTTTTCTGCGCACGCGATTGTAGAACTTTCCACTTCAATTTTTGTTTTAACTTCCATTACTATTCACGAGAAGCCAAAGAAAGTGCATTGGAAAAGTGCACTTCACTTCACACATTCACATGGAGGTGATAGTTCATTGGCCTCATTTAAAGGTGAACAAAAAGAGATTGTTTTTTTTTTTTAATTTATCTATTTAAACCACCTTTCGAGTCTTTGATGGTGAAGAGGAACTTGATACACAAGTCGGGTTTTTTTTTTTTTGGTCTGAATTACACCACCCTCACACTGGTTGCAGTTTTCTTTTTCGAATATCGATACACTCATTTATGTAGGTACTTCGAAAATTCCACGAATTAAATTATTAATTTCGAAAACGCCCAAATCGACATACCTATAACTTGCATGTATTAAAAAAAGAACAACAAAGGGTTGCAGCTTTTGACAAAATGAAATGGTTTCTTTTTCAGGAGCCACTCCCCAAAAACAACACAGAAAGTTACACAACGACGTTCCACTACGTTGACTTATATGGAAAGACCCAACAACTTTGAGGCTTCTTGTGAGAAAATGCAAACAAAATACACATAGACGTATCACCAAGGTAGCAAACAATAGCAAACAACAACAACACACAAAATTCATAAAAAACATACTTCGAATATCGATTAACACCTGGACGGTTTGGTAAAATTATTATTATTGCTTCACACGGCTAAAAAAATATTATTTCCAATCAACTCAGTTCAAAATTCAATAAAAACATCCACTTTAGTACATTCCGACCGAAAGAAAGAAAAGACACTGTTACTGCTAGCTAAGCTATAATGCTAACTTCGATGTTCGATGCGCCCACTCTGAGCAAAAGGCAATCCGTGTTGTTCAAAACTGGAATTAAGACTGCGAAAGCTCTATTCGGGCCTCACCTCAGTAACCGGATTCAATTGGATTGTGTTTTGTTGTTGCTGCTGCTTGCTGCTGAGTGCTGGTGCCGTTTAAACAGCACTCTTAAGAATTTAGACGAAAACGAACAATAACTAAAAATTTAACTTAAAAGATTTTCGAATTTCGAATTTGATTGCGGCTGGTGAAGAGTGACATCACTCACCTCAGAAACTACAGCTATAGTTGTTGTGCCCCGTGTGTATCTCTATAACAGAGAAACGAGAAACCTGTATGACAGGCACATCAGGAGTAGTAATAAACTAGTATCATAAAGACTCGCTAAGCACGAACGATTGTGACTATACGGCGAATAGTTCGAACTGCGAAGCCAAAGAGGGCTAAAATGAAATGGAAACACACAGGCAGAAGCAGAACCACAAGCGGAGACAGAGACTAACTTCGTCATTACTTTGGTTTCGTAACGAACTTACGATGTATCTGAATGTTGTTTACTGGCCGCGGTGCCCCTTCCCATCCGTTCTTTTGTTGTTTTGTCCAGATCCAGAATAATGGTCGTGACTCGTGAGTGTGGTCATTAATGGTTGTTTATTCTGAGCTTCGTGACTAGGGTTACCGATTCAACTGAAACTATATGCAAATAAATAGATTTGCGCGGGAAGAGGACGAATAATAAATAAATACAAATTAACGACCTAGAAGCACGAACAAAACAAAATGTTCCTACACAAAGTATCTCGAGATATCCATTCCAATTTGCTAATTGCAGCTTTACAGTTATATACACAGATTTGGACAAAATCAGTGCTTGATTTAATATACATTAACAATAGAAGCATTGTTTACGTACGGTTTATGCGTTATGTCGCGGGTAGTAAAGGTGAAATGCTGAATGTGGTTTGATGGTTTTATAAGAATAATGGAAGGTTAATCTCGAAAAGTAGAGCAGGAAGGTCTTTAATTTACTAATGGTTTTTTTTCGATTGGTGTCACAATAATGACATTTCGTGTTATGGAAATAAGAGAAAATGCTTTCATGCTTTGGTTTCATAATAGAAAACAGAAGAGTTCACACTTATCGAATTGTTCTCCCGGTTAACCCATCAAACATGCCGTAACAATAGGTGTGCCGAGCAAAATGACATCGAGAGTTAGCGGCGCTAATGGAATATCCATTTAAACTTTCGATAACAATGAATGTAATTCTCGTCGGTAACTTAGTTTTTTTTAAGCCGTATTTTTTTGCAAGCCCCGAGGAAATTAGTCGAAAAAAAACGACGTCATGTCCTGCAATTTACAAGTTAAATGCAACAACTAATCCCCTCGGGGCTAAGCTAAGCGCGGAGAATTCTCGGGGCTTAACTTAAGCACGGAGAAAAACTGTGTTACCGGCAGACTTGTCACTTTGCTGCATTTGCAGTAGATCTACTGCAGTTTTTTCGAAAAATATACCTACTGCCTTTAAATCGAATCTATACTGCACTTTTGGTTTTACAAAAAAAAAAAACTTTCAATAAATATTCCATAAATAGTTTTTCAATTCTGTCATTGAATGCAGTCATTCTCATTCTTCACGAAAGCCACCTTTTAAATTTCTGCTTAAAGCTCATGAATCAAAGAATATTCCTTGATTCATGCTTACAGCTTTCGGCTATCGGTTTTGTTTTGATGACAATTGAAAACTGTCACAGGAAATCTGTCAACGAAACGTTTTTATTTATTTGAGTTTGTTTGTTGTTTTTATTGTGAGAAAAGGGCAAAAGATAGTTAAATTTTTAATTAAATCTGCACGCAAAAGGTAAAATTGATTTAAATGGTTGAAAATTGATACAAATATAAGTTTATTTGTATTTATTTAGGAAATTAGGAGGAAAATCAATGTGTTGATCAAGTTGCTGGTCCCAGCAGAAGTTTGTAAGTTTATATTTTTAAGTAGGTATGTACTTTTAACATAGTAATAGGCAGGCAGATTTTCTTGGTTAAATTTTTAAAAGCAAGCGTTTTTTTTTAATAACAGTGTCGAACACGCACACTGAGGACCAAGAACTTTCAATAACTAACCAATCAAAATTTGTTTCTTGAAAATATAAATCTCCTTCAAAAACATTGAATCTACTGCATTTTTTATGCAAATCTACTTCGGAAAATTTTTCAAAAGGTGGCAACCTTGGTTACCGGCGCGTTACTTGCTATCGATAATTTGTATGGGAAACTCCATTTTGTTTCTGTAATGACGTCGCTAATCTCAAATTTCATTTTTTCAACCAAATCCCTCCGGGCTTGTTTAAGGATACATGGGACCATGGGAACGAACTGAAAATACAAGATCGTCATGCTAATAATATTAGCTGTGTTCCTTACCTAGTTTCAAGTAGTTTCGGACCGCCAGATTTAGTCATTTTTAGTCCGAAGCCGTTCCACACATCAAAAATTGTGCTATTTCTTGCTAAAGAGAGCGCTCAATTGAGAGTAAAACATTTCCCCTCCTTACCAGTTTTGGTTCGAAAAATTTCTTCTGGCTATTTCTTACCAGGTTGACGTATGTCAGATGACAGCATTTTGTCGGTTGAGTTCAAATAACAAGGTTGCCCACGTGTTATTTTTATTTTAGTTTTAGTTTTGGAAGATGGGCATGTTTTTTATTATTTTATTAATCTTTTAATCTTGAACTTAGGAATAAAATATAAAATTAAATATTACATATTTCTTGTATATTTTACTGTTTTTTGAAGAAAAAAACGCACTGACCTTCATAATTGAATGTATAATTAAAGAATTTTTGTTTTGTTTTTATATTAATAAACTTGGGATTAGTACGTTTAATTTTTTTAAACATTTACTTTCTTCTATTCTGATTCTGGAAAATGTTGATAAAGATTTATCATTGATCTACGGCAACCCTTGTCGAGTTTAATTTTGACGTTTTGCCTGAATTAGTCCAAAGTAGTGCGCAAACCGTTCCCGACATTTTGACAGTTTTCCTTCTGTCTGTGAGCATTTCATCCCCACTCCTCAAAATTTGATTTTTAGCCAGATTTAGTGCGAAAAATCTTGGGAACAGACCTATTTAAATAAATATGAAAAAAAATGTTGCAAGAACATTTGGTCGTTTAAACGATTTGTTGTATATAATTACACAATTTGGCTCGGGTCGATTGGTTGAAGGCAATTGTAAAAAATAAAATAAAATAGCAGTACAACGAACACCCTGTACAAACGTCGTACAATGTTGCACTTTGTATGGGAGAGCGGGCAAAATTCTATAAAACTGAACGACTTGACCGATTATTATGAAATTTTCAAGAATGAATGGGAATAGAAATCAAGACAACTAATTGCCGTCCACTTTTAAAAAAATAAATATAATGACGTCGTCAACATGGATATAAAATCAGGGTGATGTCAAAATAATTCTTATAGAAAGTTTTTTTTTTTAAAGAAAATTGGCCATACAAGACACAACAAGCACTTTTAGCCAGTTCGGTTTTATCTAGCTGCCTCGACGTTATTGAATCTTAATCTCCACACTCCTTATCAATACATACTGGACCAAAAATCAACCAAAGAATCTTCCTTTTCAAAGCAAACAAGCAAATTTTTATTTTATCATTTTACTAACGAAATTGTCAAAAGTACATAATTGAGGTACGTAATATAAGGTTGTGTAAGAGCTTGAAGTAAACGAACGTTTTTTTCATATGTTTGTGCAGGGGCCTCATCACGTAAAATGAAAACGATCAAACGATATCGTTTTGAAGATAACTATCTTTATTTTTCTTTACTGATATGGAAACGATATCGTCCGATCGTTTTTATTTTACGTGATGAGGCCCCAGGTGTTTCAAAAGAATATTTTTTTATATTTAGCGGTAGGTACCTACATCAGAGTCCTGAATAAACTATTTCAGTGACATTTTTCAAGTCAAATTCCCATGCAATAATTGATACAATTTAAGAAAATTTTTTTTACAGGGTGTTTCAGATTCTTCTGTTGAAATATGATTTTTTTAAAGCTAAAGGGGTACGAATAATATTTTACTTTAAGAAAACTCAATAGATAATGCCTGAACAAACAGCAAAACCTCCAACATAACAGTCCTTCGTATTAACCACTATGCCACTGCCACTGAATAATGTGTAGAAGTTCTGGCGAGTTTAGTCATTCCACGGTAAAATTTCAACAAACATTACTCAACAAACATACCCTGACAGTTTGAAACGACTCACGCCTGTTATATGTCATTAATCCTTACTTAAAAATCTTAAAAATGAATCACCTATTGCTTTGCAATTGAAATGAAATATAAAATTTAAAAAAAAATCCAAAGGTATAATATTTAGAAAATATAAATAACAGCAAATTTATCAATCGTGTCTACCCAGCATTCATATCAATCTCATTCGTTACACAATTTTAAGTCTGGCAACCCTCTTTCGAATAAAGCTTAAACTAGGTACCCATTATTAAAACCGACAGAATATTAGTTCGTGCATGACCAACGGAAAAAAAAGAAGCAGAATGCCAACACAAAAAGTGCAGCTTATGGTTGAATTGAGATACACGACAGGAACAGGTTATATCTTACCCGAGTGTTGGTTTTTCTTTTTTTTTACTATTTTTGAATGCCAACGCGTCACACCTTGAAACAGGTAACAAACTCAAAAACAAGCTTAAAACCAAAACCAGCCAAAACAAAAGACTCACTTAAAACTGAACAAACAAGCCTCTCACGCGTTCTCTCTTTTTTTTATAAACATATACAATACATACATACATAATGTAAGTAGGTATTTTGTCACTTTTTCTTATAAAAATAGATCACTAGAGTACTTTAACTCTACAATGATTGTTTATGTTTTGGTCAATTTTTTTTTATAAACGGTAAAACGTAAATCTAGATAGGTACGTATGCACGTACCTACTCGACGTTTTATTTTTAGATTACATTCATTCAAGCGCGGGGATCTCTGTCGTTGCACTTGGAATTTGAGTTTGTCATTTTGGTTCAAACAGGATGAGGGTGAATGCCATTCATTAATTTGAGGGATGCAAGAATTGGGTTAAACAAATTAAAAAAAAAAAAATTGTTTAACAGTCAAACAAACAAAGCGTGACGGTATTTTACATGAAAAACTGGTTGTATAGTCGTACTATACACTCGTAGGTGGTAAGTTCAATGAATTTTTGTATGATTTTATTTTTTTACGAGAACAAATTTAGTTGGGACTGTTATTTGATCATTTATGTAAGAAAATGAAATTAGGATGATAAGAAAGACGACAAAAAGTGGGTCAAGCTATTTGTCTGTCTTAAGGCATGTAAAAGCAGTAACTGTAATGTAGCTGGTAGCACTGTCAAAGTTTAAAGGTACAAAAAGAGCACACAGCGCTACAACCTACAATGTGAAGCTAAAGCGAGAAATGTAAGGTTTGGTGAGAAAAGTTATTATTCTGCTATGGCTACATTCTATTGTGTTTAACCAGTTATGCTGGATTAACACGACTAGCGAATCGCCATATTTTTACTGCCATTTTTTAACAATTTTTTGTCTTGAAATAAGATTCTTGCATAACAAATGGCTAAAATATAAATCCATTGCATCGATTTGCTGGTCGAGAGGCTCTTGCTAGTAAAACTTGTTAGTGAAGTTTTACTATCCCATCCTACATACCATATACCTATATAACAAAAACTTTATAACCACCTTACACAAATTGAAGTATAAAGTTATTCATTGCAAATAAGCCCAGTGGTTAGCGTATTGGATTGCTAAGTGTAAGGTCCAAGGACCAAGTCGCAAATAAGTCAATTTTTTTTTGTGTCTGTCGAGGCAAAATGGTACATACATATCTTATGAGGGCCTTGTTAGACCCTTTTTCTATGTATGTATCTTATGTAAAACTCTCTACAGGTCCCCATTAAAACCTACAATTTCTTTCCAGGCAGGTATTGTAGGTATACGGATGAATCGCCGGATTGAACCCGCTATTCCACTCCTACTCTTGTATTTAGTCTCATATTACCATAATAGTTGAAAGTTGCATCAATTCTCTTAGGTAATCAAATTCTGCTTCCCAATATTGACAAAGCTCCTTGTATTAATAAAGATCTTTAATATTTATCATTTTCTATGACCTTCAACCAGAATAGCATCGCAAGTGCGTGTGATCCAGCCTGGAATTTAGTTTGAATGGGAATTATTTGTTTTTCTAATCATAACAATATCTTAAAATTTAGATTTATGACTGATGATTTAAAATTTGATTCAATACATCTTCATCCTTGAACAAGTTCCATTGACCTACTTCGAGTCATTTCAAAGAATTCTATAAATAAGTTACAACTTGATGTATTTTGGAATCTTCAAAACAGACATTCTTTAATTAGACCAAACTTTTTGAATAAAATCCTCACTGTTAAATATTTATAAAAATATAGCATAAATACAAAAACTTTCCCATTCAAAATTTGCTATTGCACAAGAGCTAGTATAGTAGTCCCATTTGAATGTCAATTTCGCTTGACTGCGCATCATTAAAATTGAATTCAATTAAGAGTCATTAGAAAGAATTCTAAAAATCGACTTAAAGGGAATCTCTTGTGCGAGACTCAATTATTATTAAATTATTTAATATGACAAAGTCTGTAGTACATAGATAGTGACATAGAGCACACTAGTAGTTTCACCACAGCTGTTTCTTTCCCTCAGCACAAGTTCCAGACAATTTCGCTTAATTGCCTTTTTCGGATTATTAGTGAAGTACACAAAGGTCAGAGCAGTTAATTCGGATGGAATGTTGAGTCACTCACTAAATGAAGATTTTTGATTCGAGCAGTGATCTTTTAGGGCAATTATAGTAGGTTAGTGATGGTCACTTGATTAACAAAGCACATCAACATCATTAATGTTGGGGTAAGTATAATGTTAAATGGTTAATTGATCAATGTGGATCAATTGTATCGATGATTAATATTTATCGAGGTCAGGACAGGATAGTTGCGTGTTGACACATTGCTAAGAGGCCGTTTGAAGTTGTTATTTCTTCCGTTTTAATTTTAAACAAAACTTTAAGGATTCTATGTGAAATGAAAAGTTAATAGATAGGCAAATAAAATTGCTGAGGAATTATTTGAAATATGCCAGTAAATCAATTTTGTTTCCAAAATGAAATCGTGAATGTAAAGATAAAAACTCCCAGTCTATATATATTTCATTTTAACTCTTCCCATATGTATAGACAATAGAAGAATAATTCTGTATAGTTATACATATTATTTATTGATACTTTTAAAAATAAAAATAGGTGCGATTAATTTATTCACAGCAAAATTAATCGCATATACATAAGCTACAACAAAAATAACATTCGACAATAGGTGTAAGATATTTATATAGATACATATGTGTTCATGTATGTACAAATGTATGTACATAATGTGCATAGATTGAATGGAAATTCTATTTTGCAAATTTGAACGATGAATCATTACAATTGTGCATGTTGCATATCATTATTATTTTACTTGCTTGCAGCTGAACGGAAGAAAGATACTTGATAATATTAATATTCAATACGGTGCGTGTATGGGACGAATAAAATATTCGTATACAGTGGTAGGTACCTACCTCTATTTAATTATTCTAGAATTTGTTAATAGATAAAGTGACAAATTATTCATCGCGTAAGCCGACGGATCGGATATTCTCTTCACTACTTCTTTGAACTTTTGCTTTGAACGGGAAAGTTAAAAAAATAAATAAAGTGTATCTTTGGTCGTACGTACTTGCTCTTATGGCCTAGGTGCACGGAATTGTTGGACTACTACTACTCTGACTTTTTTGTCGTCTAATTCGCGTACTAGTCCAAAACTACACAAAGCTTCTTGTTTCTACTTTAAGTTTTGTTTTTATTTTGGTAGAAGTGAATTTTGTTTTTTTCTTTTTTATTAATGAAACAGTTTTCAAAAAAACAAAATGTTTTTAGGCATGAAGTATTGAAATCTATTAAAAACGTGTATTAATTGTCTATTGTGTAGTGCTTTTTATAACAATCATTATTATTGAAATTAAAATATTTAATTAAGGAAATTTTATTTAAGTGGAATATAAATTAGGCAGTTTCACTTATGTACATATCTATGGCATGAGACAAATAATATTAACTTAGCGATTTTAAAAAAGATAACTCGAATAACTCGCAATATTTCGCCCTCTGTCGAATGATATGGCAAACAAATTTAAAACATATTTTGTAAGCAGTATTCAGGAAATAAACGCATCAATAGAAAATGTAATTTTTGTGTCACCAGAAATAAGTTGAATTTCTACTTTTACTTTTGACTTTTGTAATGAACGATCTTTGTATACGTTGATTAAAAGTATGAATAATAAAAGAGATGTGTATAGGATTAGTAATTAACTATCGGTCCCGTTCTTTTAAGGTTAATCAACAAATCATTAGAAACAGGAACATTTCCGGAAGTATGGAAAGAATCCATGGTTATTCCAGTGGCAAAAGTAAGCAATACAAATAAATGTGAAGAATTCAGGCCAGTAAATATGTTGCCGACGTGTGAGAAAATATTAGAAAAATTCGTTGCGGAGCAATTTCAAAATTACCTAGAGAAGAATAATTTATTAATTGAGGAACAGTCTGGCTTTAGAAGAGCTTATTTCTGTGAAACTGACATCAATTGTGTTGTGTGGAAGTGGAAAAGACAAATTGAATGTGGAAATTCAGTGATAGCAGTTTTCTTAGAGTTGAAACTATTGATAGACATATCTCGTTAAAAAAGTTGTGGTTGTATGGTGTACGCGGTCGTGAGTTGGAATGGTTTGAATCTTATCTAGCCAATAGAAGTCAAAGAACTAGAGTCAATGATGAAATGTCTAGTGCGATAAATAATGAGCTGGGGGTTCCGCAGGGTTCTGTGTTGAGAGTTTTCCTCTTTCTTTTATATATAAATGACTTTAAGAAATGCCTGAAGTATTGTAGTGTGAAGCTTTTTGCGGATGAAAGTCTGATCTACATTTGTGGAAAAACTAGTGAAACAATGTGCCAAAGATTGAATGAGGACTTAAGAAGAATTGATAATTGGTTAAGAATGAACAAACTGAAGGTGAATGTGAGTAAGACTAAATGTATGGAATTTCGTATAAATGATGAAATTAATGTTTGTATGGATGGGGCATAAATAAGCTGTGTTGAAAGTTTAAAATACTTGGGTGTTATTATAGATGTAAAGCTTAATTTTAAGGAACATTCAAACCATGTCTGTGCAAAGATTTCAAAGAAAATATATTTTTTGAGCAGAATAAGAAAGCAACTGACATTTGAAGCTTCTATTCTCCTATACAACGCCTTGGCAATGCCACACTTCAATTATTGCTCAACTTTGTTGTTTGGATCAGATGTTAAATTAAGACTCCAAAGACTTCAGAACAGGGGAATGAGGATTATCTTGAAAATGAGTGTTTACACTCCGATTCGATTCATGCTGGACTGTTTAATTTGGATGAATGTTAAGCAGAGACTTATCTATGATGCGATGATTTTTATTTATAAAATGCGTAATGGTAAGCTCCCGGAATATTTATCTGATGGAATATTGGAAGTATCGGAAGTCCAACCATTCATTTTAAGGAATAATAATAACTTAAGAACGAAAAGATTTCGTTTAAGCAGTACTCAAAACTCTATTTTACATGATGGTATTATTTATTTTAATAACCTACCCACATACTTAAAAAGTGAAACCGGAATGAATCAATTTAAGGAAAAACTCAGTGCTTTTATTAAATATAGTGTCGTTTAGCCAAAATATATATGTATACAGTTTTTATTTTAATTAATAGATATGTTATCGTCTATTTTAAAGTTCTTAAACTAATTAATCTTGTTTCTTTAACTATTTATTTGCTAGGGATATTATAGAGCCCAATCTTGACGTTAAGATGGGTACTCTTGGCCTTGGCCAGGATGGTATGCAGAAACTCTATTAATATTACTATTACTCAAAATTGCAACTTCTGCAGCATTTTTGGTAGTTTTTATCGAAAATACATTGAATGTGAAATCGGAAAACATTTTATCCCCTAGATTTGGTTCACGCGCCGACTGCTAAGTGCCGTGACTTCATGTGTGCGCATGAACCTACAGCAACTCTTGCATCACAAGCAGATACGATGCTTCACATCAGGATTTCAGCAGAGCACTAAGAAGAGCCTTCCCAAACCGTAAGCTCTGAGCAGAGCAGAGTATGATCAGACCCAGAGATCAGAAATAAATCTCAACCTTTTGAAAGTTTCCTTAATAATTGTTGTTTGTTATTATTTTCAAATAAAATCACCCAATAACCATTGTTCTAAAAAAAAAAATGTTCGGCCAAGGTCTGAGAGGTACATTTATTTTGATTTTTTTTATCATCTGCAATTTATCAATCAGAATGTATATTAGTATGACCACGTACGGAAATGCAGTTAATTAGGCTTTTTACTCATCGAAAAATACTTGTCAGTAAAAATTGAGTGATTTTGTGCTATAAGTGAAAAAAAGACATTCTCGACATATACCACATTTTCCTTTGCATTAACCATTTTTGATTTATTTTCAGCGAAAAAGGTTAGAGGTTGACCTTTTCCATTTATTTGTAGCAAGTATCAAGACTTTCGAAAAACAAATGCTATTATATGGAGTTGCGAAATAAAGGCTGGTTGTTCGCAAGATGGAAATCTTTTGGCAATGCTTTTGGAGAGATGTTAGAAATTGATTTGAACAACATAAACCTTTTAAATGAGCAACTGTACTGCATTATACAGAAGAATGAGATCTCAATCCGAGAAGTACTAATAGAGAAAGCTCGAGAGTCTAACAGTAGGATAATATACTGTCTCCTAAATTACAATCTTCGTGACAGAAACTATTTCCATGATTCACTTAGTAATGAAGTTATATCTTTAATCTTCAAGGCAAGATGCGAAGTTATGAGATTAAAAGGCAATCCTTACAAAGGTAGTTTTGAATAATTTTGTACGCTATGTTACTTGAAATAAAAAGCAGATTGTTTCGATTTCATCAATATATGCCCAATATTCAAACCGCAAAGACGTTCATTTTTCGGAAAAAATACTCTTACTTAAAAAGAAACTATCTACATCCTAAACGAATACGACTGGAAAACGTTAAGGAAGTTTTTGAAAGTATAGATTACAAGTATAGATTTTTATTAATGATAGAATACTTCTAAATCTTAAGTTTTTCTTTTTATAGTTTTCACAAGCAAAACAAAAATTGTTAAAAACGTTCAGAAATTTGTCAACCTGACTGATAGCTTATAAATTCAAATTATTGAATAAAATTGTTAAGAACTGAATATAAATAAATGAATGAATTACTTACTTACTTACTAATGCCGATCGACATTATTTCTGTAATTTATAGGAAATAGTGTCGAAAAACTAGGTTTTTTATTGACTTAATATCCGACGCACACATTTGGAAAATAATTTAGTTTATCCTCAATATAAGTGTTGTTTTTCGAAATAAAATCGAATATAAATGGCAATAG
Organism: Leucozona laternaria; assembly: GCA_932273885.2. Lineage (NCBI taxonomy): Eukaryota > Metazoa > Arthropoda > Insecta > Diptera > Syrphidae > Leucozona > Leucozona laternaria. The sequence continues at coordinate 84,884,489 of OW026368.1, read as the reverse complement.
AATCGAAAATTATTTCTGTTTAAGTACTATTTATGAGGCCCCACAGGGCCAGGGCCCTCCGCCGGTGGGAATACTTCAGGCAAGTCGCGCGAAGCTCGTTAACGCACAACCACTTTTAATGACAAAAAACTGTTATAACTGTTATAAATTGGCATGTCTCTAGTCTCGTCCATAAAAAAAAATGTACCTATCTACCAAGGTAGGTATTATGCGGGTTGATTGACCCAAACGGTTCATTTTACTTTATGAACAATACATTCACAATGGTGTACAACAAAAAAAAACCTAACCCGTATGTAGGTATGTATTATATCTTATAAGAAATACACCTACTAACCTGAAATCGGATCCCATTGCAGACTAAGTGACGGACATTTATTTACATTCATGCTCATAAATGAACGAATACGTAGGTATCAGAATACAAAATCTAAAATTTCTACTCAAGTAACACGAAACCTAGAAATAACGGTACAATCACCCTACCAGCTGATGAAAGGCTTCTAGTTATTATGCCCCACAATGATCCCATAATTTAATAAATTCATTAATCCTGCCAACGCTAATAACCCAGTGAACTCCAACTGTTAACAACTCATTTAATTAAACAAAAGGATTCCTGTTTAACGAGATACCTACATAACGTGAATGAACAAAAACCACAAAGAACACTTCAACCCCATATCCATAAGGATGATTGAACTCACCTTGTCCTTGTGTGGCGTCGAAGGATTACTCAGCAATAAAGCTTGCAAAAATATTTCATCCGTCTCCGAGAAATCCGACCCGTAATCTGCGCAGTGTTTGTATCCATCTAGAAATACACACAAAAATAAAAGTGATTTTTGGTTTGTGAATTACAAAATCGTAAGGGATAAAATTATTGCAAAAACAATCCTTTAGAGGTGGACAGGAAGGAGAAACGTATTCATTATGGAAATAGGCCAAGAAAATGAATGAGACTTAGGGAGAGGTTGTGGCTTGTAGGCAAGTAGGTTGGAAATTACATTTATGTGCAAATCTAGCGTTTTCTTTATCTTCCTATAAATCTGGTCTGGTCAGATACATGGAAATGAAGTGATAAAATTAAGGCAAGAAAGATCTGGTCAATGATTCTTTCTCGGCGACCCAATAAGTCATAGATTACGTAAAAGTTTTTAATACAAAATAGGCCACTTACCGTTGTCTGTGGCTTCGTTGTCATCACTCATATTAACTTTGTTTATGCTGGCCAAGAGCTCAACTTTATCCTGACGTTCTTTTTTAGTAAGACGGACCATGGCTGGGATTTTATATATTATTTTACACTCACACGGGGAAGGGAAGATAAATGAGATTTGCAAGCAATCAGCAGCTCTGAGCTCTTCTTCGTTTTGGGCTCTTGCACAACTTGTTTTCAATTGTAAACTTGTAACTTAGGGTTGGGTGATAAGCTGAAGACTTTCACTTATGAAACAAAAACTATCAAGACTTTTTCCTTGAAGAATTAACAATACACAACAATAGAGATGAAATTATTTTATTTTAAAGTGAACTTTTAAAGCACATTTGTTGCACGCACCCACGCCCTGCATCCACACAAGAAACAAGAACAACACTGAAAGAAAATATGAAATTGTCAATTATACAAAGGAAGCTGAGAAAAAACTTGATTTTATTTATTTATTTTTGTTGCTATTTTCTTTGGACTGGAAACTGGAATGAGCTGAGACTTGAACCAAAAAACAAAGTGGACTAGCTGTGGAACAAATACCAGACAAATAACGGAGGTTCAACAGCAAAAGCAAACGGAAAAAACTTGTTTCGCGGATGTCAAATTGAAAGAAAATATAAAAAAAGATCTGTTCTCTACGGAATATTCATCGAAAAGAAAAATTAGGTTTGTTTGGGAACTTGAAATTTGTAAGTCCCCTTTTACTATTATATTAATTGATTTTTTTTTGTTTTTTGATTCAAAATTCAGTGAAGAAACGCGTCATTTAAATACATAAAACCAAAATAAGTAAAATAAATGAAAGAAACAAATGTATAACTGCGGTGAAATAAAGTGGTTGTAAATTCATTTTAATTTTGTTTAACAAAAAAAAAAAAATTGATTTCACAGTATGAGCATGTCTAGTTGAGTACATACATTGAAATTTGAATAAAAAGAAAGATGAAAATTGACTAAAGTTAAATGAACACTGGCTGCTCAATTCGCTTCGAAAAAGGTCAGCCCTTTGATGAACAAGTTGCTTACGTTTGGGTATAAGTAAAAAGATTTTAGTGTCTTGCGACTACTGACAAGCCGCCTCCACTGGGCAAGAACGATGCTCAGATAATGAGTATATCTAGAAGAAAACCAATGGAGGCACAAAATCCATGTTGTGTGGTGACATATCGTCGTTCATATCCAGTGGAGGATAACAATATTTTAATTAAAAAAAAGGTCATGAAAAAGAAAATGTTAGACTGTAGTTAACTTACCAGCGTTTAACCTTAAAGTATGTATGTATACAATATGGAGTGGTCATTTCAATCCGTAATGCAATGAGTGCCTGAAGTTCAACAGCTGCTGTAAATTTGTCAATTTTCAGTCATGATTTGCTTATTTTCTACTGAAATTGTCCTCCGTTTAAGTAATTCTTGAAATTTATTCTTTTTTCGTTTTTTTTTTCTCCAACATGCAGTTTTTGTACTCCATCCTCTAAGCGAATCACACCTTCTTCATATGATGAAATTTCCAAGAATAATTCCAAAAAAGAGTCACTACGCAAAATTTGTCGTGTAATAGCCGACTTACGAACAGCCCAAATATGAACTAGTTTATGCGTCGGGAATCAAGTCAAACAAACCTAGAAAACGTCAAAAAAATCTTTTTTTTTAAATTTTTTTTATCACTTTGTCACTTCCACTTCCACTGACGAAAACGAGAACACATTTGCGGATTTGCCTACTTTAAAAATTAGGCTACCAATTCTCAAAAAAGATCTAAAGAACAAAAGAAAAAATATATACAAAAGAAACGATCAACAATGTCCGATCCAGTGCAAAAGTTATTCGTCAAGTCCTTTATCGGCTATTTGAAAACACAAGTCGAAGGGCAACTGCTAGCTGCAGACGCCCTGGAAAGTTTGGAAGTAGCCGTGCAATGTCTGCAAGCCGCCTTTGATATTGGCGAAGATGATGAGGCACAACCACAGCTGGCTGCTTCAGGAAGTGAAGCCTCTCAATCTGGACCAGCTCTGGTGACAGAGAATGAAATCGATCTTTTTGAGATGTTCCAATCGCTGTTCATTGAACGTAATCCAAAATCGCTGGAGATGGCCGAGCAGATTAAAAATGAAGGCAATCGTCTTATGAAAGAAGGCAAATACCATGAAGCTTTGATCCAATACAACCGAGCACTCACATTCGATCCCAAGAACCCGATATTCTATTGTAATCGTGCTGCAGCTTCCATTCGATTGGGTGAGAACGAAAGAGCAGTCAGAGATTGCAAATCGGCACTCGTATACAATCCCAACTATGGAAAAGCCTATGGACGAATGGGCATAGCCTATTCGAACCTCGGTAAATTCGATGACGCTCAAACTGCCTATAGCAAGGCCATTGAACTAGAACCTGATAACCAGGACTATCGAACTAACTTGGAGGTAGCCAAGAATCAAAGGCCAGTTGCAGCCGAAGTACCATTCAACTTGGGACCACAACTGTCTGAAGCTGTCGGCGCTATGCTTTCTAACCCAGCTCTCCGCGATATCGTCTCTAATATGCAAATCAATAGAAACGATCCTCGTCTGATGAGTCTTTTTGAATCGATGGGCGCTGGAGAAGGCGGCGAATTTGACGCCGATAATTTGGTGAATCTCTTTCAAGCGGCCGCCTCTGGATTTGCCAATCTCCAACAGCCTGGTGCCAATGATCCCTCAAGGCAACCACCGCAACCCTAAGTTGTAGCAGTCACCTCTTGTCCTCTCTGCTAGCTTCATTCAACAAAATAGTATAACAACACAACTTTGATAGCAGTGACGTCGAGTGAAATTTAAATGTTTACGTGGTAATTTGTATCGAAGGAGTGTGGTTATAATTGAATTGAATTGTAGTTCTTATTTTATCTTATATGCATTGTGTTAATGTTACACATTGTTATCAACTTGCGATTAGTCTATTATATACGAAAATAAATAAATATTATTCATAACGGTATAAACTAACTTAAAGGTTTTTTCAGTTAAAAGAAGGAAAGCATAGCTCTTCTGAATTCATTTTTTTAAATATTAGGTGAAGTATTTCTGTGAAGAAAGAGCTATTCGTTCGTAATTAATTCACAGTGAGTTTCACGTTTTTATTTGTTCTGAGATATTGAGTAGTAGTTTAGGTTTAAAATTGCGTTTCATCTTAGCCGTTCGGATATCGGGGAAGATTTATGTCTCCTACATTCCTACACCAATTCACTAGAAACTCTGGCTCTCCATGACCTGTTGCACTTAAATAAAAATAAAACGGCAAAACATGCAATACACCCAATAGTTTTTGCGTGATGCTTTTCAAGGCGAAAGCGTTTTAAAAGTAACATTTCGTACTACGACTTCATTTGGCTGGAAATATTGGAAGTAGTGGCGTCGAATTTGATTATTGAGCTAGCTAATCGAAGTCGCTTTAACAAAATTATCAGATTTTAAAGAATTGGCTATCGAATTTCCATTTCAATTGTAATAATTGCGCGTTTCTGATATTGTGACTTTTAAATTTCTAGATCCGTTGGTATGGTAGCAATGTTAGACCGGGTGTGATTTATGATCTAAATGAATTCAAAACGAGCTTTCAATTTAAAACTTTCAAATAAAAAACCGTTATATCCTTGTTGTGAGATCGGACGGAAATTCCCAAATAATTGTTAGAACTTTTAGAAAACTTCCATATTAAGGTTTTCTTAAGATTTAAGAGCATAACTAAGGGAACCACCGTAAATTGAATATGTTCAGTTACGAATTAAAATATATTAGCCTGCTGAATACGCTGTGGAGCAGATTGGAGATCACTCCATATTGAAGAAGTTGATTGAAGGCACTGTTAAGGATCAAGCCGATCCTATCTGATAACATAAAAACATTACTTAAGAAATCCGTGTCTATAAAAAAATAATTTTATAAACATAACCTTACCACTACTAAAATTATTTCTCTACTCTGCAAGACGGTAAAATACTTTATGGTCCAGTTTTTCAATGCGAGATTAAAGTTAAACCCGGGTTAGTTCATCAAATTTGGTGATTTAACTCGGAATAAACTGAACAGATCCTTTTGATGTTTTATCCACGCGTTTGTTTAGTCGTACGGCGTACATTCTCCACTGAAAAAAACAGCTATCTCTGTTAACTATTTTAATTTTCTTCTAGAGTTAGCTAACTCTGAAGGCTTTTGATGCCCTAAATTCGAATCCAACCTCAAATGTGCTTCGGATGCGGGAAACATAGCAGGAAATTGTATTCGCAATATCCCCTGTGTAGTTTTTGAGGAAGAATTGTACTTTTAGGTGTCATAATGATTTTTGTGGAACAAAATAACTCGTGGTGTAACCTGATATATAGCCGAACTCTTATTGTAGTATTTTAATAGAATATCGCACGGATTGGATTCCTGAGCAGGAGAAATGGGGTTGTGTGTTTATGCTTTTGGTACCTATATTTAAAAAGGAAGTGACTCTAGACATGCCAATTATAACAGTTTTGGTTTATAAAAGTACTGTTTATGCCTCCGCTGGTGGGCATACTTGAGACACCCAGAGTTTTTTTTTCAAGTCGCGCCCACTTTTAATGGCGAAAAACTGTTATAACTGTTATAAATTGGCATGCCTCTAGTCGCAGCCATTTAAAAAAGTTCAAGAATTAGGGTTATCTTTAAGCTGAATATTTACACTCCACTTTGAATTATGCTCGAATGCTAAAATTGGATGAATTTCAAACAAAGTATTTATTATGCAATGGTTTTTGATTTCTAAATGCGAAGGATGAAAATAAAACACATGGGGCCTACAACCTACACATTTATAAATAATGTACCTCTGAATCAAAAACTTTATTTTGAACCACTGCGGAACGGGCATATAGGTAAGGTAGGCGAAAGCTGAATGGAAAATTAGCATAAGAATGTTTGATACCAACTTTTGAAGCAAATTTTCCCATCCGTTAAGGTTGTAGAGCGATGTTATAGATGGCGCATCCAGCTACCAAAAATCATTTTGTCGGCCTTATTCCGATTTTCTAGCTAGAGATGATTATAGATTCTATCACATCTTTACGTTTACTTTGCTCGGATGTAGCTTTACCAGTTGTTTTAAAGCGTATTTTACCTTATGAACATATACATATCTTTTCGTATAGTTTTTGTATCTTGGAGGTTAAAACATGGCTCGTTGAGAACCAGGGCACAACCATTTCTGTGGGCGTGTGAGAGGTTAGGGACCTACAATTTGTTGCTGAATCCAAACGGCTAAGATGAGAGGAGCTTTGTTTTCTTTTGGTAGAGTTGCTATTTCGTCACATCACAATGTAATGCAACGAAAAAAACATTTTTGTTTTTAGGTCAGCAGCGACAGTCCAATACACTTACCATTACACCACGGGGTTCTACAAAAAACATCCGCTACCGATGTAGAAAAATACAAATTTGTATTATTGAACGAATTTGCATTTTACTTACAATATAAAACTAAAACTAACCTAGGTACAAAAAGTAGATAAAATGTTCAGACTTTTTTGTTCAAATTTGTAATTTTCTTCGGCAATCTACCTATACATAGACGGACAATTGTTTATGAACGGTACTTCTACATAGTGGACAAAATGACTGCCGCATTGCGGCAATAGATTCTGCACACTCTTCGCACATACAAAGATGTTTGCATGGCAGAAGCAAGACACATTTAGGACGATCACGACACACTACACAACAATTGGATTCGTTGCTTTTGTTTAGTACCGAAGTGTTGCTAATTGGAGAACGCGGTTTTATGCGATTCTGAACCGCCGGTGCGGGTGACGGTCGGGTAGTTCGAGGAGGTCGAAGCACAAAGAGGAAACGATAGATTCGCAAAATCCACTGAAATTGAAATATAGAATAAGTATTGAATATCATGATTATCCAATGAGACTTTATCCACTTACATTTATAGAAGTCCGACCAATCTGAATCGTCCATCGTTGGCTAGATCTGTAGATGTGCCTGCGGTTCCTGAAAGCTATGGCTATTACACAAATTGCGATTGTGTATCGGAACAGTTCATCAATGACGTTCTGTGTAAAACGCAGTATCAACTTCCAAGTCCCACCAATTCCGAAGGCAATAAGGTCTCCCACCACGATCATCACTTCGAATAAAGTCCTTGGAATGATAGTCAAAGTAAACCAAACTGAGTCTGCTATCAAAAGGAGTCCCCCACAGATAATTCCGAAGAAATTAGTAACCCATTTACCAGCAGCCGACGCCAGCAGTTTGGAATGCAATTTCCCATTTGTCAGGAATCGTCCCATTTCACTTGCAAACAAAGACAATCCCTCTAGTACACTAGTCAGCCCGCAATTCGTTGAAGTCTCCATGTAAATAAACATGTCATTCAGAATCAAATTGAGCTCCCTGATGAACAACCATAGTTCTTCCAGAAAAACAGCAATGCCCTGAAAAACTACACAGAAGAAAGTGAATATTTGTTCGAAAACAGCAAATATTCCCTTCCCGATAAGAAAACTAACGACAAGGACATAGTGCGCTGCATTTGTCACGAAATTGATGATTTCAAGAAATGGATCTAAAATAGCCAGCATGTTTGGTTGTTTTCTCTATGAAAATTTGATTGTATTATATATAATATAACTTAAGAAATTAGTGAAATGTATTTACTTTTTTGCATTTTATAATATATTCGCTAAGCTTTATTTAAAACAAACATAATTGTTTTGATTCAAATAAAATGTTAAAATTTGTATTTATGTTTTGATGAGATTTTCTAGGTTACGTTTTTCAACTGTGAGGAGTGTCAATTTTTAACTTGGTTTTTAGTAGCGTTATCAAACCTTGGTGAAACAGTTCAGTGCGGATGTTTAATGTCACCATGTTAAGGTTAACACACATGGGTAGCTTCATTATGTCGATTTAGTTTGCATTCCGGAACTGTTCCATTCCTATCGAAAATGGGAAATTTGGAGTAAAAGGAGTGAAAAAGGAGTAGCTCCGAACATCCACTCGAAAACGACATTAAGTCTAATAGCCCGATTCTCCCCATCATCACTGATACCTCACAAGTCACAAGAAGAGTTGAAATTAACAGTCCGATTCTTCCCATGTGACTTGTGAGGAGTCACAAGTCACAAGCTCTTGTGACTATTTCTTGTGAGGATTGTTGTGACTCGATAACATTTTTGGAATTCTCCCCCAATCATCACAAGAAAGCTCACAACTAAACTCACCACAGCAAAGGTGAATTTTGTAGTGCCATAATTGCAACAGCTGATTATTAAAAACATAAAAAAAGATTCTCCATTGGACCATATACATTTTTTTTAAAACTTAAAAAATCAAGTTTTCAGTGAGTAAAAAAATTGTTTATATATATATTTGCAAAATGGAAGTCAAAAACCTATTAAACAATGTTGTTTTCGAGAGCGAATGAATCATTTGTTTCCTGCGTTAAAAAAAGTCTGTGCTGTTGTGAAAATCTTGTTTTTTTTTTTATTTCGGATGAAAGATATACCGAAGAAGATCGGCCTAGTAAAATCCACTTTAATTTTCTCTTTTCCAATCTAAAAAAAAATCAATATTATTTAAAAAATAAATAGATTATAATACTAACTTGCAAAAATTAGTTTTAACCAAAATTAAAATGCATTATTTCCAATTGAAAATAAGAAAGCAGAATTTACATTGACAAAAATATGATTTTGTGCCACACAAATGAAAATATTAATATTTTTTTTTTATTTTTCATTAATATTCGTTTGACAGATCAACCATATCTAACAAAATACATCGATTATAAAGTAGCCGAAATCAAAAGGATATTTTTAGGATGATTGGGTATTTGGGTATTCTTTGACCAAACGAGTTGAATCGGTTCAATTATGATTTGGGAAAAACGATTAATTATCCATCGCATCGTGGTGAAATAGTTTATGGTAGGTTGGAGAAATGCCCATTTTTCTACAGGATGCTCCAAAGACATTGGTAGAGTTAACCATAAACCAAAAATAAATAAATAAAAAAAATTAATGAATAAATAAACGTAGGTGACCAGACTCGAACCTTGGAGCCTATGAAGAATTGAGTTACACTGACAAGACCTGTTGACCACGCTTATGTATGCAATCATTGGTAAAAAGAGATGGCCCATTTTTGGGCCCAGTGCGTTCACCAATGAGTTTGGTATCAAATGAAAGGTGATGTTAAGGAAATTATGTGGGCCATATATTTTCATGATCGTTGGTGGGATTTTTGAGCTTGAAGTTGGCTACTTCAGAATAAGAATTTTACTTATTTTTCCGAAAGAAATATGTTTTATGTGCTATGAACTTTTTCGATTAGCGTTATTTTTGATAATTCCTATAGTGCATATTTCTATTTGATTATTATAATTAATTAAGATAAGGAAATGTTGCTTTCCAAATTACCTTTCTTTTGAGGGGCTTGTCGTTTTCATGAACAAAAAATTACGAAAGATATGAGTAGATATTTATACCAAATTTGTACTAACGGGTGATTTTTAAGCTGGTTTGGTTTTGGCAACACTGGTTTTGACAGCTGACGTGTGTTTAGTACCTTGTGTCACTGTCAAACAGCTTCAGTTTGGTTTGCAATTTAACCATGGATCGTCTTACAAATGAACAACGCTTGCAAATTATTGAATTTTACTATCAAAATTCGTGCTCGGTTCGAAATGTTCATCGCGCGCTGCTTGTGTTCAGCGATGAGGCTCATTTTCGGTTGAATGGGTACGTAAATAAGCAAAATTGCCGCATTTGGAGTGAAGATCAGCCAGAAGCATTGCAACAGCTACCAATGCATCCCGAAAAAGCCACTGTTTGGTGCGGTTTATGGGCCGGCGGCATTATTGGGCCTATTTCTTCAAAGATGATGCGAATCGCAGCGTTACTGTCAATGGTGAACGCTACCGAGCGATGATAACAAACTTTTTTTTGCCCGAAATGGAAGTTCTTGACTTGCATGATATGTGGTTTCAACAAGACGGTGCCACATGCCACACAGCACGCGAAACAATGGCGCAATTGCGAGGCGAGTTTGGTGAACAGTTAATTTCACGTTTCGGGCCGGTCAATTGGCCGCCTAGATCGTGCGATTTGACACCATTAGATTATTTTTTGTGGGGGTATGTCAAGGCTAATGTCTATAGGGACAATCCCGCTTCGATTGACGCACTGGAAGCCAACATCCATGCATTCATTCGTGAGATACCGGCCGATATGTGTGAAAGAGTATGCCAAAATTGGACTCAGCGGATGGGCTACCTGAGACGCAGCCGCGGTCAACATTTGCATGAAATTATCTTTAAACATTCGAATAATTTGTGTTTTTTTTTTTAAAAAAGTTCTAAACCTCTTAAAAAATTACCCGTTATAATAATATGTCAAACTGTTTCATAATTTCCATTGCAAATCAGAGCTAACACAAAATGTACACTTTTTCTACCTGAAAGCTTAAATATAATTTCAATGCAATAAAGAGATAATCGTAAATAGTTCCATAAACCAGACTGATTCTCTCATTTCAAAAATTTTTTTCTTCCAATACAAAACAGATACAAAACGAAAAATTTCGATTTAGGGCTCTGTTGCACTAAAATTTTGTATTGCTTTGATTAAATAACTCAAAAACATTAATTAATTTATATGATGAAACAAATTTAAAAAGAAATCTTATTAAAAATGCAGAGTTTATTTATTTGTTTTCGTAATAAAGTTTTAACATTTTGAAAAATTTTGTCGTATTGTAAGTTATAAGCAAAACTTTAATGTCAGTTTTTTTCAAGTAACGTTTTCTCGAAATGGCATTTTTTGAGTTAACGCTCTTTTGCACTGAGGGTGCGATATGCGTAGAGCCATATTTGTATAGTGTGATGTGTTGTGTCGAAATCTATGGAATACATTGGAATGACAGCGACACACTACTCCACAACACACCACACAAGAGTTGTTGGGTTCGGGCTTAACGTGTGAAGGGGAAATTTCAAATTCGAAACAAAATTAACTGAATGCGTTCATTTAATATTCTCTCTAATTATCTAACGTCTTCCTAATTACTTTTGTAAGAAAACCAATAATTACTTTGCAGCTGCAGATAAAAAACGAGTTTCACAGAATAAGTAAGAAAAGGACATATATATATTTAGAACGAGACAAACATATAGCTTTAGCTCTTTTGGGTAAAACCACACGGACGACGGAAATCAAAGCCACCATTGAGTGAAAATCTATTCGTCAATCGTCAATTTAATTCGCATTTATTCGTCGTGTAATCTATCTTCTCAGTTTTTTTTTAAGTTCTAAATAAAGTTTGATAAAGCACCTGCAAACTAAAAAAATAATACTATTCCCCAATCTTGAAAATATAAAAGTTCACTTGCAATCACAAAAAAAAGAGTACCTACAAAATCATGGATAATATTGAACATCTGTACAAGTGCTATGACATTTTGTCTGAGGCTGGTGAAAAAATTAAAGAGGTTTGTTTTAATTAAATAATGTTAATGTATTTTTATTTATTTTGAAGTCAATTTTTGGTGAGATATATACATAAATATAATTTATATTCAAACATTTAGCATGAAAACGAATATAAAGATATTTTAAAAGCCGTCAAAGGATCTTCAAAAGAAAAACGTTTGGCGTCTCAATTTATTGGCAAATTTTTCAAGCATTTTCCTGATTTAGCAGATGCTGCTATCGACGCACAGCTTGATCTATGCGAAGATAATGATATGCAAGTGAGTTTAATTTGACAAAAAAAAGAGTGGAGAAACAAATTAAAAGTGTGATTTTGATCATAGATTCGCCGTCAAGCTATTAAAGATTTACCTAAACTTTGTCTGGATACGGTTGGAATTACACCGAAAATAGGCGATACTCTAGCCCAGTTGCTGATTCTCGATGACCCACTAGAATTACAAACTGTCAATGCATCATTACAGACTATTTTAAAGGTAATTTTGTTAAGAAATAAAAGTTGAAATTCACTAAATTGTATTTGTATTTCTATGTCAGGTCGACCCTAAAGGAGCCCTTCAAGGAATCTTCACTCAAATCGCATCGGGCGATGAAACTACACGAGAGAGATGTTTCAAATTCATTGCAGCTAAATTATTTAGCATGGGTTCAGAAGTAGTAACCAAAGAAGTCGAGGATTATCTCATCGAAGAGATCAAAAAAATTTTACAGGTGAGTCGGTTGTTGAAAAGTGGTTTCTTGTTATTTTAATATTGTCCTGGTAACTAACTTTAATTGGTTATCCCTTAAATTCATTGAGGAATTTTTATAGATAAATGTTTGGGGTTGAAGATTTGGTTTCAACATTCTCCTTTTCTTCTGAGCTAAATTCACATAAAGTCTCACATACACACTGTTTTATTCTGCTTGATACAAGCTAATTCTTAATTTCGTCAGACTTGCAAATGTATATTAATTAATCATTTGTTGACGAGTATTCATACATTATTATTTGCTGCAAGTTCCAGATAGCCTACTGGTCCAGGCCCAGTTTCCCATGAGCTCTCGGTTGAATTTTGATTTTAAAGCTGTTGGCAACTAATGACTAGAACTTTGAATTTTTGTGAAGATTGTTTAATTTGCGTCATACTTTCAAGTATATATAAAAGTATCCACTTATTGCTAAAACCTTGAAGCTTTAGGAGCTGCTGATTGCATTCACTGAAGTTCCAAGTTACGCCAAGTTTTTTTCCTATTAGGTGGTATTTTGTATTTTTCGTCAAAAACTTGTTTTTCTCAGGTTTCTATTAAAAAGCTTGACTGTGTGGTTGGGATATAGTTTGGCCTGTTGACATTGCTATCATCATCCGCAAAGAAGTTGTTAAATTTAAACTTGTTATTTTTGAAGCAATGTTCGAGTTGAAACCAAACAAACCTGAAGCTTAAGCTATTCATGTTCATGTTCTTTCTAATTTTAGAGCTGTCTCAATTTAAGCTTATGAATTTCTGGGTTTGACTCAGAAATTGTTTGTTGCGTTGCTGAAGGAGATCAACTCCTGTTTTTATAGTATTTTTTTTTGCAAGCGACTTAGCTTTTTCTATTGGAGTAAATTCTTAATTGTTGTTCAAGGCTTCTTCACAATCTTGTAAATCTTCGTTTGCAACTATGTTCGGATCTTCTGTTGCACTGGGTTGCATTTTGATAGACTGTATACTTCTCTTCCTTCGCCATTTTGTTGCTGGTCTAGAGACGAGGAGGGGATGGTGGAGTAGGAAGTGTTGGCAAGGCAGCTGAACTCTATCACCAGGGCAGGAACAAAAAAATTGAGGAAAAGGATGGAAGGGGAAGGGGAAAGAACGTCTTATCCCGAGAACGTGGCCTGCTTGAAGCGCAGCTCAACTCGCCGGATGTGTGGGCGGGGATCTTGTCCCCGGAATAAGACCTCACCAGCAGCCAAAAACACATATCAGGCCGATTTGCTTCACTAATCTGACAGTGGACGGAAACTTACCACACCAAAGGTACTGCAGATGTTGTGGCAGCGCATGGCCTATACCCACCCTACCTGGGAATCCGGCGGCCTTGTTTGGATTCCCCCTAGGAATCTAGGAATCGGACTCAATCAGACATACGTCACTCCACATTAACCAGCGGAGCTTCACCTCCACACCCCTGAAAAAAAATTTTACTCAAAACATCCCGTTTTGTTCAAATCAAAAAACTAATCAAGAAAAAAAAACACCAACATTTCATTCTAAAAGGCGTTCTATGAAGTTTTATTGCAAACAAAAAAAATGGAAAACGTAATCGGTAAATCTTTTTTTTTTTTTTTACCAAAATTAAGCCAACAGTTGTAACTTATATACACCGAGAAAAAAAAGGACTTACGAAAGTTGTAATTTACAATTTAATTTTATAATATCTCAGGTTTTATATCTTATCCTGATCTAAAAATTATCAATTAAGTTAATTAAACAACAAAAAAAAAATATTAATCAAAATGTGACGGTGCGGTGTTACCAAAGAGAGGTGAAAAGGTACCCTTTTTGGTTCCTACTTTGGATAAACTTAGGTTTTCGAGTCTAATATTTGCTACCTCGATAGAGCTCTGTCTAGGAGTACTATTTGTTTCAAAGGAATCGATCGCGAACAAAAACTCGGGAAACACTTAAGAAAAACTTAAGAGAAAGAAGAAAACACCAGTGTCACTGTCGATCAGAATTGTGTCCTCGGAGAAGTCTTCCTTAAACATGACCTGAATCATTAGAACTTCCCCAGTTGGTTCCTTGATTTCAACGAAATTTCCAGTAGCTTTTCTGGCTTTTTTTCATTAGTGCGTTGCTCTTTCTGGCAGCGACTTTCATCCTGTGCCATTGCTCCTTCATTTTTTGAGCTGCTCTGCTTTCATATCTATTTTCGCCAATGTCCTTCCATGCAGCTTTTTTTTTCAATCAAGTACATTTTTTTGTCGTCAACAACAGCAACATGCTGCGGAAAATTTCTTGTTCAGACAGCGGCCAGTTCTCTTGCCTATCTCGCTTGTTATTTTCTTTATCCATCTAAATTATATGATACAAAAGATGTTTTTCTTTAGTTTAATCGATTTAACTCACTTTCGTTGGCGAAATTTTCTCTATTGGCGTCTGGTCGAGCAGCAGATTTGAAAATAATTTGAAATGCCATTTGACATTTCTCATGTTGATGTTGATGCGTTCCTTAAACTGCAGCAAATAGTCTATGAATAGCAGCTGTGTTTTCTAAACAATCGTGACTAAAACAGTGAACTTTAAAAGTCACCACTTTAGTAAATCCTTATGAATTTTATTTAATATTGTAGCGCAAAGTGAAAATGCCAAATCAGAAATCAAAGCTACAACTTCTTAATTCTAGCAAGTTTATTTAAGGACTGGGCCATTTCGTATAAGGTACTTTGATAATTACAATGTGTAATAGAAGCAAATGATAAATCTAATACTTTTTAAGTGTTGCTTTCTACATGTCTTGTGTTTCCATCACAAAAAAAAAATGCATTTATTCCTTTTTCATGCTTTCACCATCGAATAAGGGCGTGAAAGAGTGAGAAGTTTTTCGTTTCACTTTTTCATAGAAACAGAATCGGTGTCCTGGGATGATGAAGGCCTTGTATAAAGTATCCTTCTTTCTTCGGAATAGGGCCTAACTGTTCAGTTTCTTTCTTAGTTTCAGTAAAAAAAAAAATTATTTTGGCTTTAAGTAAAGGAAATAAAAATTCCAAAAATAAATAAAATTTTTATACCTATACCATCTCTATTTGTGGAGTTAGTTTTAAATGGATAATTGGATCTTGAAATATCCGCTTTATTTGCGATCTAAATATGAACAAAATTAAAGCTAATATACAATTATACGGTGTCGAATATATTTACATTTTAGGTTGATATATATCGAACGAGTTTTTAAAAAAAATAACTTTTAGAGCAAGAGCTATTTCTTTATTTAAGTCTTCTTAAAATCTTACGTAATAAACATGAAATACTACTATTTATATAGTTTTCTATATGCCTTGTATATTAAATCTAAGGCGTGGTTTCCTGTTTGGTGTTCCTTTTTTCTTGTGTTGTGGTATGGTTGTTTAAAAGAGTCTATCTTTGATTAGGGGAGCTGCTGCCATAATCGATAATGTACATTTTAATTGCGAAAATTGCAAAGATGAATTTTTAAAAAGATTTTGTCCATTGGCGGACATTTGCGATTCATTGTTTTTGAATAGCGAAATATTTTCCTGAATGTTTTTCAACCTTAAACGTCCGAGGTGATATTGTTTGCCTGAACATTTGTCATCTGCTTGAGACAAACCCACCTCTTTTAATTGTACCACAATTCATTCCTCATCATACGGCCTACTGCCTTCCTTATCTCCCCCCACAATTCAAAAGTTTATCAAGAACTTAGAATTGATTTTCAAAATAACAATACTGTAAGGTTATTTCTTAATTGAAAAATATAACTCGTTTGTACTTTCGTTTGGTAAAAATAATACACGTCCGTCTTGCTTACTGGTTCACAATCGAATATTTATTTCACATATATCAATATCCCTACCTAACCGGCAGTCTCTTTCTGTCTATAGTTTTTTTTCTTTACATTTCTCTCTTTCGTTTTCTTCTTTTGGAAGTGTTGCCACAATACTCTACTTAATAATAATAATAATAATAATAGCGATGATAATAATAGTTATTCTGTTTAATTTTTGTACCGCTATTGTCGGTGTTCTCACTGCTGGCCTTCTGCAAAAAAAAAAATGCACTTCAATGATAGTTTTTTGTACGTTGACTGCTTGTTAGTTGGGTTTGTATATTGTACCCATTTTTAATTTTGATCGGGCAGTAGTAGTCGTTGTCCTCCTCTTCGACGTTGCACCTAGACTATGGTGCGAATGTTCTACTTTGGTTGAAGCTGGAACTGACTTGCTAACTCTGGTGTGCAGTGGAAGTATTATCCTTGATGCGGCGTGATTGCGCTCTTCTTGTGGGGCCCCTATAACCCACATATCTTTTAATAATTGTGTTTCTATAGAAATTAGAACTAAACTAGACAATCTTTCTTGGACCCATTTATTTCGAGGGAAATATTTGGTTCCTGTTTGACAGAAAATGATCTATTTACAGGTGACGTTGTTACGGGAAGAGCTAACATTAGTTTACATAGCTTGAAAAATTCTGTAAAACCTTCATCCAAATTTGTATTTGTTGAAAAATCTTACTGTTTCTTGAAGGTTTTTTTTTTTTCCTAAAGTTTCCGTCATTAAAAATTACTTGCTCTGTTTTTAGAGCTAGCAAGTCAAAGAATGCTGGATATGAACTTTCTATGTTGTCGAGCAGACTATTAGGAAAAGTGATTTAAATTTGTTCGAACAAGGCTGTGTGGGAAAGGTTTACAAACTCCATGTATTCGTCCAATGTTATAGGACGTGGTCCCGCTGCAGCGTCTTTTAGCTGCTCCTTTATTGTTGGACAGAGAGTTATGTGTTGTTGAGGTGTCAGCCCCGTGGTAGGCCGTTCTTTGTAGGCTGGAGAGCGGTAAAAGGTATTAGAGGTTATGGTCTCATTATTCATACTTTTTATGTATAGTATAGGGCTCTCTATCAACCTCTTTTAAGTTTTTTTTTTATTGTTTTTAAACTGTTATGTATCGAAAATCTGGATATCTTCTCAACTCTTTGTATAATTTTGTACGGAACTCCTTCCTTTCTTCGTTTGTAGATAAGAATTTCTTACCGCGAACGAGATGATTTATTACCATACATGTAAATTCGCCGTTATCCAAACTGGTTAAATCACTAGGTATAATAACATTTTTCAATTGGTAAATTGGTGTCTCTGTATTCCCATTTTTTTTTTTTTCATCCAATGTCGTTTTAGAAACCTTTAAAAACGTCTGAAGTGCCGGTATTCCCAACTAGTTGTAGCTTTTAATTGACTTGGCTCTGTTGCTTACAACTAAAAGGTATAGTAGGGAGCCCTACTATTTCAATCGGTATCATTAGCAAATCATATTTAAAAATGTCCGTGTTTCCTTATCTTTCTGGTAATCTGGTAAATGCTTCTTCAATCAAGAAACAGCAACATCAATTGTATCCGCGCAATTTCTTCAGCTTTTAGAGCATTTGCGCCTGGTCTACGGAGCTTAAAAGGTACCTAAACAGGAAACACAGAAGTAAATAGTTAATAAAATGTATCCACATGTACATATATTAATATTACTCATCAATTTCTAAAAATTCCTCGTATATGAGCATAATACAAGTTTACATTCTATATGAACATATTTACACTTTCCAAATTCTGTCCGTGAAGCCATTAGTGATGCATTAGACGTTCGTTATAATTATTTAAATTTACACACGAAAGGTTAAAAACTCTAATACCTTTCGTTTAAACTAATCCCGCCGATCGGAATATAGCCTCGATCGTGTCTTTGTTTGTCGCAGGAGCTTTAACGTGTGAGTAAACAACCATAGTAAGTGCTTTGGTCCTGCCTGGTTGAAATCGAATGAACATAGATTGAAATTTATCTAACATTCCATCATTTGGAGGAATTGTGATCTTCATCTCCAATTTGTCAGTGAAGAGTTTATTGACTCTTAATAGTCTTCTCGTGACTATTCAAATGAAAAACCGAGCTTACACTTTAAAAATACTTTTAATGAAGTTACAGTTAAAGTTATTATGGTTTACAATTAATAATTAAAAATGAAAAGGCGAACAGCACCAAAAACCACCAGCACGTCGCGGCCCCAAAAGAAAATTTATTTTATGATTGACAGACGAAACAACAGGGTTGTCAGAAACTCTAATTTAAGGATGCGTCCCGAAATTCTCCGCTGATTCATACAGCGCCTGATTGTCGGATTTACACCTGTCGTGCGCTGCCAATTGTTTTGATGTCCTCATTATTTTTTATTATGTTGTGTTTTATACACTACACTCTTACATTTGTGAATTTAACTATGTGTACCGCGACTGAATTGGACTCCTTAACACAGACTCGCCGGAGTTGAAGGCATATATATACATTATACAAGGATTAAACATCTCATGGGTCCGGGTGAAAACCTGAGTAAATCCATGTAAATGATCAAAATCTTAAAATAAAGCATGGGTTTCTTCGAATCTCATGTTACTATTCTATTTGACAAAATCTATGTTATAACTGTTTCTTTTCCCCTGTTTGTAAGGGGTGGTGTTTCTAGTATTCTGATGAAACTTATTTTCAAGTGTCACAGTCATGGTAATTTTGGGAAAGTATGGGAACAAATTGGATGCTATAGGAGCCTCTGTCAGAACAACATACAGTCTCTTACCTATAGTTAACAAGCCAAATAACCTAGCGAATATTTTGAGTTCTCTTTCTTTGAGATGAACTCTCAATACAGTTTCACCTTTGGGATACCCATGATCATTGATCAGTTTCAAATATTCTTCTGGGTTGTTATAATTTGTGTCAAGCCATTAGATCATAGCACTTCTCAGCTCAGCTGGACCTATAATACCACTAAGAGAAGGTCTTCTAATGATAAGTAGCTTTATCTGCTATAACTTCTGACAATTCTAATCTTTCCGGGATATTAAAGTTTTTGAGGAATTTGATGTATGGTTGGTTTGTTTTGTGTGAACAAATATATTATCTCTTAGTGCTTTAATGAGAATTGAATCTGGTGCATGATCAGCAATTTTCATAGCTGGCCGCTTTCCATTCTTCTTGAAATAACTCAAGCAGAAATATTCACGCCACTTACATAGTATGATGTGGTCTATCTAGATAAAGTTTACAGGTCTAGGAGAACAAGCAATTATAATAAAACTCTCGCATTGAATTTTTATTTAACAATTTATTATTATCTCTAAAAT
This sequence comes from Leucozona laternaria, assembly GCA_932273885.2. Lineage (NCBI taxonomy): Eukaryota > Metazoa > Arthropoda > Insecta > Diptera > Syrphidae > Leucozona > Leucozona laternaria. The sequence continues at coordinate 84,864,907 of OW026368.1, read as the reverse complement.
TTGATGATGTCGCTCGGGTCGAATTTAAAATCAGAATCAAAACCTTGCTGAAAAAAACCAGACGAGACGTCCACGACTGTTCTTAAGTTGTCTCTTTCTATACTTCCGGCATTTTCTACTACTCAGTGCTACCAAAGTACCACTTTATTCCAACGCGAGATTCTACAATTCTACTACACAATAGATTTCAATTTTTTCACCGCTTCAACTTCATTGACAGCAGGGTGGCCCCAAATTCTATATAGTCCAAACAACTGAAATATACTAGTTAAAGGTATAGACCTCAGCCAAGGAATGATTAGATTTTCTTAAAACTTGGCAAGATATTCTTCCTGATCAGGGGTTTGAGATTTAATAAACTCTTTGGTTATAATTTATCTAAATCGTGTGTTGTCTACAGCAGGATCACTCTCTCAGAGTAACACTTCTGATATTATCAATGCCTCCCATAAACATAGGGAATTATATCCTTTATTACCGTATTTGTGTGTCAATTCATCACCCAATGCAAACATGACAGTTAAGTCATCAAAAGGTGGATAATTATCACGGTTCAATAAAGTTGCAAGTTGGGAAGACAGCTCCATATTCCGCATTTCATTTTATTCCTCGTATATTTTAATAAGGCTGAACACCTGCTTAAGCTGTTGGAGTAAGAAACTGTTTATACGCAACTGTTCTGGCGCACGATTTTGTTTGCATAAAAGTTTCCTGCAACTTCAATTTGTCCAATTTATGTCCAGTTTTGTCCATGGAACTGCGGGAGTCTTTTAGTTCCTGAGCTAGACCTAGATCGGATTCTGGTAATGGAGGAACAACAAAAGACATGATGAAACCGAGAAGTATACAGATCAATAAAAAAATGATGAAGAAAATGATGAAAAAGTCAAGAATTTTAGTTCACACATGAAATGCCTTACAAGAAATCATGTTTTAACATTGATGTTCAAGTGTTAAAATTATCGATGCTCAGAAAGACAGCTATTACATATGCAAGGGCAACGACTGGTATTTTATACTAGTTTCGTTTTTAGATGTGTCATGTTATTGTAATGTTTAATTCCTGGGTTCGTAAATAAAACTTATTTCTTTTTCTAAGTTTGACACTTTTTATTTCACATTATCTTCCATATATCTCAATAACTTCCAACAATGCGCTTGTTGTGTGTAGCAGTACTGTGCAATGTACTTTATTGTTGTATTGTATGGCAATTGAGTATCGACATACACATCATCTAAGAACTCTAAATTATTTCCATTCTTATCATCAATACTGTAAAATTTACGTAATATCCCCGATTGTCACAATTTAAGTTCCTCAATAGACTCTAAGCTAATTGACTTCTAGATCTAATTTTGATTTTAGATAGGTTTTAAGTTTTACTTTGCAATAAATTAAACTAAACTTGCTGAAGGCCAAAAAGATAATGAACGAGATGCAGGGCGGTTGGACGAACGTGAAAAAAAACGGTGTACCAACTTAATAAAAAGAAAAGTTGACACATGAAAAAACCGATGTACTAACATTCGGGCAAGAAAAAAAGAACATAGAAAAGGTTTGGATCTGTGCTAAGTGCTCAGTTTACACGTGATGTTTGTGATTCCAACACTTGCTAAATACATAACTTTAATTTTTTGTATGTTTATTTCTAAGCCTTACTGGCGTAGCAAACCGGCGAAATCATTCATTTTCGCTCACAAATATCAATCGATATCGCTCAATACTTCTTTCGTATTATTTATGAACTAATTTAATTGGACGATCGGTAAGACGATGTATTCGTGGTCGAGACACAGGTTAAGAATTCAATAGAACCGTCGCGGTCAGAAGCCAAACAGTAATTATCATCGACAGACCAAGTCGGTCGCCAAGTCACCACCAGTCCAGTTACCAAAACTGCAGCGTCACCATAGTTGCCATTATAAGTGTAGGGAGTCCAGTAGCTGGTACCATGCCCACGCCTTAGAAATCCAACGGCACACAAGGAAGAATGTTCCGACACCAGCAGCAATTGTCAAGATCCATGGGATCGTCATCGGAGGGCAAGCCATCGTCGCGTCGTGAGGTTGTTTATTTGTTCTTCCAAGAACTATATCGGAGACCTCAGTATGCTGCACAAAGTGCGATGTCAGCGCTCATGTTGAAAGGCACTTAATTTCTAGGTCATCGGTTGATGACCGAACAACTATGCTTTAGCATTTAGTTAAGAAGAATGGTGATTGACGTTGCTGTTCGGATTGATTAGTTAACTACGTCTCTAAGTTGTTAACCTGCAACATACTATATTCCTCGTCTCGATTTCTGACCCCTCTTAACATGCCCGCCTCCACTTTGTCTATCTGTCTGAGTATATTCTTATTGAAGTCTTACTCAATTGTGGGAATGGATATAATCTTATAATTTATTTCAATGGGTGCGGGGGATAAGTCGATCATTTCTGTAGAGTCGACAGGAGCATTTCGTTTTCTTGGGGCTGGTTTATTAAACGTACGAAACTATTTTTTTTCTTTAGGGCGTTTCGATTTTTTGTTTCTGTTTTTACGAGCAGTGTTCGACTAAAATTCCGTAAAATCTCTTTTTGAATTAAATTGAACAACTGCCAAGGAACTGCTGTAAGACTGATTCAAGGAAAAATTAATTCTTTTGCCACCTGCTATTAAATTGTTCGCAAACATTTGATTCATAGCCGCAAGGTAGACTTCCTGCATATTGAACCATTCTCGGTATATATAGCTTAACAAGTTCTTAGATTCCATCGGTTTCGAGTTTCTCTATGTTGTTTTTTCTTTTCTTCTATGTTCACACGGGGTCAAACAACACTTAGCACATTTTGAATGGCTTTCAAAGACGTCGTGAGCTTCCAACATTTTAAGCTTTTCGATCTCCTGACACTCGATCTTTTTTTTTGCGGTATTGAGTTGCACATTTTATTCCTTTTATTTTCTTGTCTATTAAAAAGTTAAGTATTTTTCTGCTCACGATGTTGTGTTTCGTATTTTAAGTCAAGTTGGCAACTTTCTTACGCAAGTTGCGAAATAGGTGCTTAACACATTCAATCTTTTGGATGGTATAGTTGGGAAATGATTTAGCTTCCAAAAGTTTGCAGTCACCATCAGCAATAAATTTACCAAAAAATTACTCCATAATTTTCGAAATAAAATTAAAACCCGTCTACCAAGATGTCCGATTCCATTTTGGTTGATGGAGATTCATTACATGAATGCTCAGGTACTTTATTTTCTTGTTTTTTTTCTCATTCAACTTGCAAACATGACAATATTCATTTTTGACACCATAAAAAAGAACTTTTTTGGTGCTCTTACCAATTATTGATGCAGTTCTTGATTGGCAGCATATAGTTTGAAGGCACTAGGAACACATTTTTCAGACACGTATGTGCGTGGAAGAACTGATATGACTGAACCTGATTCGATGAGGTATTTCACGTGTGTTTTTTTTTCGTCGTGAACGTGTAGTGGAGCATCTTGGAGAGGAGTGTTGATGTTGCTGCCACACGCTGAGATAAATGGATGGATGGTGCTGTCGCCCGCTGGTAACACCTTATAATTACAATCATAGCATCTATGTGACCAGGCTCCTTCGGTTACCTATCAGAGTTATGAGAGGATAACCATTTACCTCAATGTTCCCATTTTCTCGAGCAATTCGCTTTTCCTCTTCAATAGCTTCCTCCATTTGGTTCTCTGCTGATTCGATCCATACTTCTTTTGTGTTGTTTTATATTTATCGGTAAACTTTTAAACACATTAAAAGAATAATACCTTGCCGAATTTCTTGAGTTAGTACTAAATTTTTTGAAGTACAATCCGTGAAGTGAACTGTTCTTTAAACTACTAAGAAATATATTTAAATCTATTATACGCCTGCCCTTCGGGACAAAACTACAGTAATGTTAGAATCATATCCGTGGATTTCGGTTTACAGATAAAGGCTTACCATCCTTTGCGAGAACAAGTTGACACAATACAAAACACCGTCTTTTTATAAATTTCATTCCCGTTGCACAAATATTGGGCACAATTTTTGTCTCTATCTTATCTATACTGTATGGTTGCGATAGGAGTTCTCGGTATTTTGCTGGCGTGGGATCGCCATGTGTTGACCCGTGTGGTCAGCATGTGTTAACTTAGCATTACCTTTTTTTTCTCTCGTTCAGGCGACAGTATTTATTCTTGACACTATAATACAACCTTTTTCGATTTGAACCCAATAATTGTGGCGGCAATACCAGAGAGCGCCGAAAACTTACAACCGTATGATCAGTGTGACCATGCTCCATCTGTCACCACTTGGTAAATTATCAAATTGTCTTCTTTTAGGGATTGTTGTCGTTCTTGTTCTACTTGTTCTTTTTCTAGTCGTTCGTTTTTTTAGTTGACGTTCTCGTTGGGGTTCTTCTTCAACTTGTCGTTCTAGATGTAATAGTTGTTCTTGTTCTACCCAAGGCATGATCATTTTTATCACCATTTTGGAGTTCATAAATGGAACATTAATTGATTCAAATAAACGTTTACATTTATTTGTTTATTTGTCAATAAAATAAAATAAATTGTTAATTCAACAATATTGTTTTGTTGAATTCACCACATTTATTTGTCAGCTTACCAAATTTATTTGTTGAAATAATAAAATTGTATTGTCAATATGACTATTTTTTTTGTCGAATCTACAAAAATAATTTGTCACATGAACAAATTTGTTTGTAGAATAAGTGTAGTGAGGGTACCACTAATAATAAACAGTAATGCTGCGCGAATTAAATAAAACTATTAACATTTTATTATAAAAAAAAAAAAATATTTCTTGGAACTATGTCCTTTACTAATACAAATATTTTCTTTTGACTACTACACTGAATTGACTTAATCTTATTAAATTTAAATATATTTCATTCGTCGCTTGTCACCGTAGAAATGATCGTACATCGCTTCGTTCCTGGTATTTATGCTATTTGCTTCTGTGTTGATAGGCAGGTACAAAGAGAGTCCTTATCATCTACGTGAATATGTGTTTGAGTACCTTAATAATATAGACTTATATGATATATAGTTAAGAAATAAATGTTACCTTATATCTGTGTGAGTTTAAGCGTTTTAACAGATATAATGTTAGGAAAAATATGTTATCTTATATATACAGTGATGGAAAAAATAATAGAAACAAGATTCTTCTCCGTCGTTTATTCAAAATAAAAAGTTTATTCGGAAGAGGACGTAAATTAAAAATACACAGATTAATTTTGAATAATGTATTAAATAAAGGGATTATTAAATGGATTAGTAAAAACAAAACCAAATGATGGGAAGAATTACAATAATTGGTAAAGGTGATTTTATCCTGGAAAAAATAATAGAAACAAAATGTTATGGTACTTTCTTTTTTTGGGAGGAAGCTACTTAACGGTGAACCTGTTTCATAATCTTCTAGTACTTTGTCGTTCCACCTTTATTTTTGATAACGGCTTCACATCTTCGTCCCATGGAATGTACCAGCTTGGCACATGTCTCAGCAGGTATGGAGTACCATACATTTTCAATGTTTGCCCATAATTCTTCCTTATTTTTGGCCCTGGAATCTCCAATCTTTCGTTTAAGTACCCCCCATAGATGTTCTATGGGGTTAAGATCGGGGGACTGTGACGGCCACTCCATAACGTTTACTTTGTTTTCTTGAAAATATTCCTTAGCCATTCTTGAGGAGTGCTTGGGATCATTATCCTGCATAAATTCCCATTTAATCGGCATGTCCTCTTCGGCAAATGGCAGCATTACTGAATTAAGGATTCGGACGTAGTCTACAGCACACATCTTGTCCTTTATCCAAAAAATTGGCCCAACTCCAGAAGCTGAAAAACACCCCCAAATCATAATATTTCCTCCGCCATGTTTGATAGTCTTCTTCGTGTATTTCGGATCGTGTTCTGAATTTTTTGGTCGTCTGACAAACATTTTTCCATCCGAACCACACAAGTTAATCTTTGTTTCATCCGACCATAAGACGTTGTTCCAATTTGCACGTTGGAGGTGTTTTTTAGCAAAAGTAAGTCTCTGTTTTATATTTTTTTTGCTCAAGAATGGGACTTTTCTGGGACTCCTCCCAGGAAGACTTGCTTCTTTTAGGCGGTTTCGTATAGTGCGACTTGTAACAGGTGCGTTTAATTCATTTTGTAGGTCCTTTGAAGAAGAAAACGGCTTTTTCTTACACAATCGCACTAGTAGTTTATCAAAACGTGTTGAAGTTTTTCGCTTTCTGCCTCTGGTTTCTGCTTTGGGAATTGAATGGAGAGCTGTGAAAACCTTCTTTTTGGAACACTGTAAGGCCTGCGCGATTTCATCCATTGTTTTCCCATCTGCTCTCAGTTTGATCATCAAATCGCGCTCAGTACTTGTGCAATGTAGTCCACGACCCATTTCAATAAAATTTTAATGAATGTTTTAATTTTCACTTCAAAAAAAGACTTAAACAGACGAAAATCAAATCAACAAACAAATAAACGCCTATTTCAATTAAAACAAAACGGAAATTTACGTAAAAATCACAATGAAACTACTTTGTTTCTATTTTTTTTTCCAGGCAAAAAGAACATTTCGCTCTCATTTTTTACCGTTAAAAGCAAACAAGAAGCTGATAACAGAAACCTGTTGGGCGATTTCAAACCTATGTAAGGCATAATTGAAATATAAAAGTTATAACGGAAAAAGATGCATTTGTATGTAGTTATCTGTCGTTGAACATTTTGTAAACCTTTGTTTCTATTATTTTTTCCATCACTGTAAGTATTATAGTAGGGTGTTAACTCGCGCGCAATTTTTCCGAAACTGAATAGTTTAATCACTATAGTTAAACGATGATCGCGCACATAAGCAACTTAAAAATCAAACATACAACATTTATTCAGTTTTTCTTTCTCTCAGTTTCCTATTCCTATTTCAGTTCCTATTCTTAAGCTAAGTAAAGAAAGGGATAAATATGTACATTGTTTGAAAAAAAAAAATGAAAAACAATAGATATCTATTATTGTATGTAGTCATCTTTTAAGTTTTTTTGCCTAGCGTAGGTTTTTAGCAGTGAGGAAATAATTTGATAAAAACCCTTTAGCAAATTTAATAATTTCGCATTGTGTGAAAAGTCTAAAGGCTGATATCCTTGATGTCCAGCCAGAGAGTTCGAAAAATTAATATACGCAATTGCCCTTATAGAAGCAGTATTTTATTTCTAAAAGAACATGGAAATAACAGATTACAATAATTGTTCTTGTTGTATCTTATTAGGTATACTCACCGCAGTTTGCACTCTCCGACCGTTCAGCTACAAGGATAGATTTCAAAAGAAAGATCTTTTTTGACATATGAGAAAAAGAAAATTGAAAATCAAAATGGCGAAAGAATTATGTCCGGTGTGAGGAGTGCAAACTGCGGCGAGAAAAATGGTGACAGCTATAGATGTTCTTTGATTAATAAGTTGTCGTCTAGGTGGTGCTGCATGGAAGTTCTGTTTGCGTGAATACTTAAGGTCGTTCTTCCACAGCTGAACAGCCTTTTTTTTCTTGCATTTTGGGTTAGGTTTCTTGAACTTCTTTCGCCGTTTTCCCGATGATAATATCTACATACAAGAGAATTATGTGAGTCTTTGATGGAGTACCTCACATGATTTTTTTTGTGTCCTCATTTGTAAACATTTTACTAGACGAGATGAAGATAAAAAATGCTGGCGTATCGACCATCTATTAAAAAGAAAAAAAAAAACATTAATTTATTTATTCTAAACTTATTCTTATTTTTGGAATATACAGTAAAAAGTTTCTGTAATGGAATCACTTGTTTTACGAAGCGTTTGTTTTTACGAAATACGCTTAAAAATAGCAATTCTGCGGCGGAACTCTCGGCTGGCTTCTGTCACTCGTGTTCGAATCTTTTGGGTTACGTATTGCTGCAGGGCCTGTTTGTTTGAATAAACCTCTTGTCTTGAGGATCCTTATTTTGTTATAATATTTGGCATATATTTTGCCGGAAGGATCCTTTCCAGCTTGGCATATGAATTATATGTAGTTCCTGCAATTAATTATTATTTTTAAGAATAATAAAGAAACTACGAGTATAAGAATAAGTATGTACACATGTACCTCAATTTCTGTAGGGAAAAATATTTTTATTTTTCTGAGATATTTTTATTAGCTCCAAATTCTCCAGAGTGCAATTGAATGATTATTATATTACTATGAGAAGATATCTAACTTTACAATTTTACAGAAAAATCTAGATCTACTATTCTTCGCCCTTTTAAGGGACAAATTCCGTCGTATCTGCTGTTTTTTTTCAAATGGTCTCAGTACCGGATTATCAGCAAAGGCAAATCAAGTTATTTTTTTTATTTTTTGTTACTAGAAATCAAAACTATCCTTTTCACTGAGAAATAAAAATAATACTGAATTGCATAATTCTCAGAAGAGAAAAAATATTTGTATTATATACATATTTAAGAAGGTTGATAGAATCTCCGAAAAAGATGATTGGGCAAGACCTACGTCGTGATCCTTGCCCACACCTCTCTGGTAACCACCTTCGGCAAAGAAACGCAAGCATGCGCAAAGTTGTACGATGTAAGGGATGGCGAATGGTTTCTTTGGCTGCGGAAAAGAATCAGGGCGGTGATGTTTGCGTTTAAAACTCAAAATTCACGTTTGGACCCCAAAAATCACTTTAATTAAGTTTATCAATTCACGCTAGGAACCTAAAAAATCATGATGAGAACATGATGTGAAAGGAATCCTTAAGTAAAAAGTCATGTGTTTTTTTTTTTTTATATTTCTTTTCAATCAGGTTTACATTTAATTTTGAAGTTCTATTCGACAATGACCCTAGTACATTTAATAATCACATGGGTTACTTGAATCATAATCAGCCATATATTTAATATAAATTATGGAAAAATAAATGGGTATGATTTAAGGTATCTCATAGTTTAAGTTACAATTTGAATGCGCTGCTTCTGAATTTACCAGTTAAGTGATCATGATCTCGTACCTTTACGCTACCGCCTACTGCCTTCTTACAAATATGACATGTTGTTGCCTGCTGCAATTTCACCTCATCCTTTGGTGTCATGTTAATTTTGATCTTCTTACTCAAATGGTGTCGATGAATATGCTTGGAGTCTTCAATCAAGTTCCTTACAAAAAAGGATGATAGCATTCCTTGTTGCTATGTTTTGTACAGTTTGGTGAGTCATGGCCATGGAATTTGTGGTCCTCCTACAAATCCGTTTACATTAACGTTACAGTACTCCCGCATATAGTTATTTTTTCTCGCGTCTTCCTGCATTTAAGTTGAAAATCGGCACTAAGGCTTTAGTAGAATCCTCGTATTAGGATATATTTAGCTAATATACAGTAGATTACTAATATTTGCTCTCAATTCTTTACACTTTCTTATAACATAATTTAAATGTTGGCATGTTTATTTCTAAGCCTCACTGGCGGTTCCAAATAGGCGACTTCCTCCATTTTCGCTCACAAATATCAATCGATATAGCTCAATACTTATTTGGTATTGAATCTCGTTTGATTTTCTGTTTTATCTTTGTTTAATGTGAAAGAATAAGCCTGATCAAGCTCGGGTTATTTTTAAAGTTCCCTATCCCCTGGCGATGGGCCTCCGGTTCACTTATGTATAATTTACCGAAACTCATTTATCAACGTAACTCATTATTATAAAGGGTGTTTTTTTAAGACGTGTGGTTTTCAAGAAGAAATAAAACGCATATAATTTAATGTTATCGCCAAGAATTTAGCTTTATTAAAAAATAAAGGATTTGCCATTATGTTTTAAAAATGATTTCGGGTAAGTTGCCGCCGCGGCTGGCTCGAATAAATTCCAGCCGAGAGGCCCAATTTTCGACCACTTTTTGCATCAATTTTGGCCGCATGTGAGCAATAACGCGCCGAATATTCTCTTCCAAGGCGTTAATCGTCTCGGGCTTATTTCCGTGGACAAGCGACTTCACATAACTCCACAAAAAATTGGCCAGTGGTTTTAAATCACACGATCTTGGAGGCCACGCCAAAGGCCCACGACGCGAGATAATGCGCTCACTAAAAGTTTCCTTCAATAAATTGATTGTTTCATTGGATGTATGGGCATGTAGCGCCATCTAGTTGGAACCAAAGATCGTCCACATCAACGTCCTCCAATTCAGGCACGAAAAAGTCATTAATCATGGCTCTATAGCGTTCCCCATTGACTGTAACATTATGGCCGGCTTCATTTTTGAAGAAATATGGACCAATGATTCCCTCTACCCATAGAACACACCAAGGAGTGACTTTTTGAGGATGTGACGGCGTCTCAACAATTACTTGTGGATTATAATCACTCCAAATACGACAATTTTGCTTATTAACGTACCCATTCAAACAAAAATGAGCTTCATCGCTGAACAAAATTTTCTTGTGAAAATCGGGATCGGCGGCCATTTCGTTTTGAGCCTATTCACCGAACGTGCGACGCGCTTGATGGTCATTTGGCTTCAATTCTTGCAATGCCAAACCAAACTGAGCATAAATCAAGTGACAGTTGTCAAAAAAAAAACAACTCCGAAAAAAGTATTGCCAGGTTGAAAACCACACGTCTAAAAAAAAACACACTATAGGTGGACAGTACTTACCCCTAAGCAGTTTTTGTTGATCACTATGCTTTAGCATTTGGTTTAGAAGAATGGTGATTGACGTTGTTTGGATTGATTACTTAACATCCAGGTTTCTGGAGTCTTGTGTTCAGCTTTAGAATGTCACTGGCTAACTAACTTGACAAAAGCCTAGAGAATAACGCTCTCATGACACTGAACACTGAAAAATGTGGAACCTATCATGAACCTTGAACACGTCTGTAATCTTTATCACTCTTTGTCTGATTTTGTAGTATTCTTTGATATTACCAAGTGCAGCGTTAAAAAGTGAATATTGTGGTTCACATTCTTGAAAAAAGTTATGAAAATCAACAATAGACATTTCTTTTTTTTTTATTAACAATTTCTATACATTTCTTGAGAAGCACAGAACTTGCTTCAAAGCGCTAGTGGAAAATGTGTGGGTTATTGGTGCGGTTGGGCGCCGTAGAAGGAACCCGATTTCTTGATCACCATTACCTCTTTTCTCCGATCTGGAACTTTCATCAGGTCCGATGCTGCCGTCGGCAAAAGCTTCTGGACTAAAATTTCCTCGGATGCATAGGCAAAAAAGTCTGATACGTCGCTTCCTTCCGCGTAGTTTTGTTCCGCGGTAGTATATGTTGGTGAGTTCGTCTGCGGTAGGTACCTAGATATGAACATTGCTTTCCTTGGAGAGATTCTTCTTTCTTGTTTATTCTTGAATATTTGTACGTTGTATTTTTGAGTGTGCATGCGTGTGGTATATATTTCCCGTTGAGTTCTCCTGAACTCTTCGTATACATGTTTCTACATGTTTTTTCCGTCTCCTATGTGTGAAGAATATTCAGCACATCTTTGCCGTTTATCTTAAAAGGTGTCTGTATTTTTCCGTTTGCATGTTCCTACATGTTTATTGTTTGGAATTTTAATTGTGTGGATTCACAATATCTGCATCTCCTGTGTAAGTTCGTACATGCTTTTTGAAATGTACATAATGAACTATTCAAATACCTAAAAAAAGAGACGAAAAGAAGAATAAAAAAAAATTAAGTACGACCTAATGGTGGTCGTTAAGCACCACACGTAAAAACTACCTAATGGTGGTTGTAAGGCACCAAACGCAAACAAATTATTTGGTGGTTGTAAGGCACCAAACTAGATAAAATACGGCCTACCTAACGATGGTGGTTGTAAGGCACCAACAAAATTATTGCTTGGTGAAAAAGATTTTTGTAAGTCACCAAGAAAAGATTAGTTAATTGTATATTTGTAAAACAATACATAAGCTCCTTTTGGTATGTGAGTGAATTGCACACATCCTTGTGTTGCAAATTCATTCCATAGCCAACCTTAGGTACTTTTTCTCCTTTTGGTCCGTTTGCTAGTGTGTGTTGACCCTTTTTCCGCTGGCATTTTTTCAAATTGCCTCCATGTTCTCCACTTTTTCACTTTTCACTACACACATTCTCCGTTTTTCCGATAATTTATTTTTTTTTTTTACAAATCCGCGACTCGAAGGACCATAATGTACGATTCCGATTAAAAATTAAACAGGTAAACCTTTTATTGTGGGAAAAATTAGAATAAAAAAACCCACTTTTATTAGCACCGTTTCCTCGGTTTCAAATACACACTCTCACCGCCAAACACCGATCGAGATCAAACTACATTTCATTTTACAAAGAAATTCTGTCGTATGGCCAGTGTTCAGTGTTGCCATACCAATGTTCTTGTTGTTATTATTTCCAATAATATTCCTGTTTGACCACTGATCTATGTGTTACCTTTGTTAAAGGGGTTAGTGAGCACCTGTAAGATATGCGGACCGTTCGTTGCCGGTGGGGTGTACAAAATTTGTTCGTAGATGCTTCTGATGTTTATCTCAGATAATCATAGTAAAAAAAAAATCAACATACGTTGGCACAACCTGAGAGTGGTAATTATTACTCGTTTTCGGATGTGTCAAATAAGACTCATGTTGTAATGTTTTTTCCAAGGTTCGTAATAAAACTTATTCCTTTATTAATTTGTATACTTTTTTTGCTTTAACTTCCTTTATTGTTGAATTGAAACTATCAACAAATCAGTCATTATTGTTTAAACAGAAATGCTTTTTGAAGTGTTCAAAAATAAGACACAATTTGTAATGTCTTCGAGCACAACGAATAAATAATATGTTGAATACAAAGAAAATAAACACGATTAAGAACTTAGATGTTTATTTTATTCTACGCTTATTCATAAATGCCTTACCGCTACTGGTGGGTGGAAATTTATAAATCGCCAGCTAAATAAAAACAAGTTGTATACTTTTGAAATATTTATTATAACTGACGTTTCTGTCTTAACTTAGGGCTATATACATATGATAAATAATACGAAATATGCTTAAAAATGCCAATTCTGCGGCGGAACTTTCGGCTGACTTCTCACTTCAATCTTCATTCTCTTGATTTGATTGATTGATTTTTTCGAAGTTTCGAAGAACTCGCAGATCTGTCTGGATTTTTATATTTCCCCTTTACACAATTTCTACTGCACGTAATAATAACCAGTTACGCACAAGAAGACATAACATATATACAATTTTCTAAATGTAAAGGGTGATAAGATGACTGATTATAATAAAACAAACAAAGTTATCATTTTAACTTACCATCTTCCTTCTCATATGAAGCTGCAATCAAATATCTTATTCCGGTAAGGGCGATTAGGTCTGCTGAGATTGCAGCACATCTGTTGGAAAGCATGAGGTTATAAGTATTTTTGTATATTAGCTTGATTGTGACTGCAAAAAATAGACTTACCTAATGCCGACAAAAATCTGCGTCATCATAATCTGATCGCTTTCTATATATCTTTATTAATAACTTAATTTGATGAATAATAATACAATGATGTTGTTGAGTAAGACTCGGGTGTAAATCCAAATGAATATTACATTCATTCGATACGAATTACCTTTTTTTTTTTAATTTATTGTAAGTATAATTTTTGTAGGTTTTGTACTTTTCAATTAGGTTTTAAGTTAATTTTAAGAGCGAATTAGAAAAGATGCCGAATGGGCCAAATACAATTTAAGAATGAATAAATTGTCAATTTCTCCGTCGTTGACAGCACACCAAATAACCAGTATATTCGAGATCCCTGCTGTATGGAAAAATACTGGTGTGCGTTCAAGGGCGGAGAAAAGACCAATGATGTGCACACATCTATATGGATGTGCAACTCCGCATCGAGTCCGCATTTAGACGGAATGCGGAGTTGCGCATCAAACATGCATGAACATCTTCCCTCCGTTCGTTTCGGCTAGCTATCCAATTGCCTGGGGGTTCGTCAAATAGATACCCAGGAATTGTGGTTTGTATAGCTGACACGCTTTCTTTAAACATATTTGGAATAAAGAAAACGGATATACCGAAGGTTGACTCTTTCTCCTTGACTAAAGAGTCTAGACGGATTTCTCCGGTTATACACAGTTGCCCTGCATTGGGTTCGGGCCTTGTGATAACGATCTGGCACTGACTTTCAACTTCCGCTAAGGTTAGGAAGGTGATATCATTCATCTTAAAAGTCTTGGCTATAAACCACCCGGAATTATAACCAGAAAAGATGAAAACCTAACAATTTAAACCAAATTTTATTTTTAAATAAAAACGCGTTTAATTTTGATTGGGAAAAAACATTCAAAAAAACCCAATATTTATTTTATCAAAATAAAATACCTCGCCAGTAATGTTTACTTTATTAATAAAAAAAATAATGGCAGAGAAAATGCCATGATATTTGTTGAAGCGTTTTTTTTTTTTGTTGTAGGTCCCATTCCATGTTTATAACATCAGGAGGGCATCCGAAAACAATAGCAATTTAATAATAATTTAATAACAATAGAAATTTCCTCATTTTTTTCACAGAAATTTTGTTGTATTTGACTTATTAGACTGTAGGAATCTATAATTGGAAGTGGAATACAAGTATTTCTGTGTTTATTTTTGGTGTGACAATAATATCTCCCTGACGAATTGGCAAGTCAATTATTCGAAAAACATCCGATGCTTCTGAGTGTTATATATTTTTGTAGCAATTAATTGAACACACGACACCTTTCGTATTCAAAATCGGACTCATCTCTAATTGTCATTCCGTCGATCGTGAACCCCAATTCAAGCAGTGGAAATCGTCGATATTATGTGTCAATGCACTTCGATTGACCCAAAACAACATCCGTAAGATGATACCAGGTGGACAGCCGATGAGCATAAACACATTGAAGTGCATTGAGTTCAACGCCACGACGATTTCCTTTGATAAACACTTGAGGAAGTACAAAATTGAATCAATTCGTTCGGAGTGGTTTACTCTGGGTTGATGGATTTTGAAGTTGGAACTCCACGCCTGCTCGTACGGTATTCGCAATTCTTTCGTACTTATTTCGCAAGGATTTAAAATGTAAAGAATTCCAAATCCTTTAAGCTCCGGAGCATATAGTTCTCCATCACAATTGAAGTTAAGAACAAGTGGTTCTTTTATATTGAAGACCCACTGATTTCTTGCTGACATCTTCGTGATAACCCCCTTGGTAGATGGTGACACGACGTAGTTGCAGCTGGTCTGTGACGTAGCAGAGTGTTGTAAAAGTTCTACATACTAGGCATTCGGAGCTTCCACTGGTGTGTATGAGTTTGTTGTGCCTGCATACCTTTATCGTTATTGATGAATTGTACATTACATCGAAACATTGCATCAAATCTGTATATTCGGTTTTTATGTCTAAAACCAAGTCCCAATGTTGATCGAGTTTTGTACGTGTACTGCATACATTTTGTACAAAGAGAATATGGTGGGTTCCGGTAGTGGCACGGTGATCTTCAGAACGATTGACTCTCCTTGGGAAAAGGTCAACAGCTGGACTGCATCGAATAAAGCGCTTGGATTAAGGATAACTCCTTCATATGTTGAATTTTTCAACACTGATGTGATATTGTTTGCATCCAAAATGAAGGGATGAAGCTTATTTTGGTATACAAGCCATTAAAGATGGATAATATAATTGTTTGGGGCGGTATTGAACTTCAAGTAATTTCGAGGTTACTAATGAGATCAACTCGTTTATCTCCATTTTGAGTTTCATTGCAGTAAATTTCTTGATTGTTGCTGTTGCGAAATTTTCCAGATCCATTGTTATATTGTCGAGCCTTGTCCCAATTTTTTCCAACTCCGATGTTAAGACTTTAATTGGTTTACTGAGTCTATCAAAGTTGGAGCTTGCCACAGTTATTTGTTTTTTTAATAACGTTCTCATTGCTATCCAAAACATTAAGCCGATTGTAAATCATCCTGGAATCTTCATTGTCCATGGTTCCAAAAGCCCAATTCAAAAAATGTCCAACGGATTCTATGGCCCTTTTGTTCCTTCGGTTGGAAACCATATGCTTTAGACGTATGTTGTTTTGCCGAAGATTCGCTATGATGACTTCTAACTCGTTTGTTCTGAGGTTGCAATTTATTTGAAATGTTGATTCCAACGGTTCGCACAACTGCTTGATCTTGTCGTCGCACTTGTCGACGAAGCTTAACACTTCAGAGAAGTCCATCGGTGTCATTTTCGTAAAGATGGTCCATTTATTGTGGTAAAATACCGCATTCCCAATGCCTTCAAATAGTGCCGGAATTATTGGTAGGTCTTCGATGATGTACGGAGGTGATGACACCGTTTCATTGAATACATTTATCAGAAGTAAAGTACAAGTTAGTTTTATAAACATTTTAACTTAATGTAGGATGCTTTAAAGCTGTCCAACATGCCATCGTGAGGAGGTATAGTGGTTGTAAACCTATTCTTGTAGGAAAACAATTTATTGACCCGATCGTTTGTAAACTTCATAATGTGTAAGGCCACTGAATTAGGTTCTTTCACACAAACCCGTAACATCTGTAGAACAAGGTATCCCACATAAACCAATGCAGAATAAGAAGAATCAGGATAGATAGAATCCGTCCACAATTGATGCGTCCAAAAAAGTCCATATGGAGTCATACCAGTCTTTGGCATTCTGAACTGATATGGACATTGCTGAAACACTCCCTGCAGGAGCTAAGCCGGATGCACTAACACCTGAGACACTAGAAGACACAGGCATTCCTTGACAACGGGAAGTCCATGTAGAATCGCTTTTCTTTTCCAAATCACCTGGAGCAGTTAGAGTTTTGATTTCATCAGCTACAAAAAAATCATCTGATATTAAATGTTTATCAGCTGACATAGGAATAGAACACATTAATCCCAGTACTGTGGAATCCACATTGGATGGTAATTGATTGAATGTATACCAATTTAAGAAGGATTTTGCATACATGAATCCTGCTGATGATGTTGGTCTAGCTGAAAACTTAGTCTCGTTGACATAATTGTTGATTAAATACTCGTCGTTCCAATCGACAGGGGCAGTTGAGATTGTGGGAGTTTTGAGAGAGTCGGCCACATGAATATGCTCAAGCAGGTTGCTTATATTGATATTTGACGCCATTCTAATGAGAGTTAAAGTCCCAATAATTGTTGATATACCTTTTGTATAATATTGTGATTGAGTATCTTCGTGATAACCCCCTTGGTAGATGGTGACACGACGATGTAGCCCCTATTACTTAACTAAACGTCGGCCAAATATCAATCCCCTCGCTCTCATTTGACGAAATATTTCCTTTTATTGGTTTTTTGTACCATCTCCATAGGTAAACGAAACTTCTCCGAGATGCTCTTTCGAATCTTTTGTTTTTCCTCTTGTAGTTGAGATGGTTTTTATTAAAAACGGATTCATATTGCGCATTTCATAAATTTGACCATTTAAACTCAATGAAGAATTTTTGTCTTGACTATTTACATATCCTCGTCAAGTTTGACATTTATTTGACACTTTGATGAAAATGTTTCTATGCTTTAATTAAATTACTGATAACCAGAGTTAAATGGAAAAAGACAGGGAGGTCATTGAGGAATTAAACAAAATTGAAAACAAAAAATAATTGTTCAAGAATTCTAAAATGTTTCGTATAATTTTAATAGATTAATAATTTATTAAAAGTCTATTCTTAATTTTGTATCCATGTTATTTTTATTTTGTTTTATTAATTTATATATTGTAAAAAAATCAAGTAAATGATGAAATTCAGGGTTTTAGAAAATTTAAAAATTGGTAATTAAACAATTAAAAAAAAAAAAAAAACAAGTGTAAAATCGAAAACGGCACAAACAAGGCAACAACTGAACTAAACACTTCAATCATATGACATTTTGAATGAAAAACTGGACAAGCATCAAAAGCTTGGGAACAATTAACTACAACTAAAAGGTTCTTTCTGTCGAACATTTTTCTTTAAAATGAAAACTATTCTGAGAATGAGTGATAATGAGTGGATTCATGCCAAAGTAACTACCATCAAGAATCCGATTGATATTTGCAGATGGATGATTCTTCTAGTACGTTTTTTGGATAATTTTTGCATCAATGGTCAAATAATAGAATTGTCAACACAACACGAAAATATTGGCTGAACGCGTTTCATCTTATGAAAAGTTTTAATGATAAAAAAAAACGCCGAACCGCAACAAGTCCTCACTAACATGTCTGTTAGCTTTAACTTCATCTGAATAAATCCAATCAAGCTTATGACATGTGATATAGAATGGATAGATATATCTGCCAAATGTTATGTCGAGGTGCTGATAATTGCTTAACCCACATATTCAATTGTATTGGCAAATGTACTAGAATTGCGGCTCTGATGGCATACCAGCTGAGTTCTTCAAATACGAAGGAAATGAGTTGATGGGATGCACGCATCAAAATCATCAAACAAGTATGCGTGGCAGGAAGTATGCCGGTGAATAAACTTTCAGCACCATACACCCTATCTTCGAGAAAAGACGATCCTATGTCTTGGAAGAACTATCAAGGCTAAAACGTAGTGCCGCATATAACAGCCTAACCAACGTACAGTGTGAGCTTCGTTAATACGATAGTACAAGTTTCTGTTCCGGCAGATTGACCATGGAACAAATCCACACACTTCGGCGATGGCTGAACTCGGGATCCCGGGAAAACTGATTGAGTTATTTCACGTGACATAAGAAAACAAACGATGCAATGGCAACACTGGCGAATAGCTCTTACGAACTGTTCGAAACATGCAAAGGAATTCGGCAAAGTGATGCGGTATCATGTGACTTCTTCAATTTTGTTCTGGAGCAGATTGAGGGCAGGGCAGAGCAAACGTTGGCAATATATTCAGAAGATCATCGGCCATTCCCAACGTGCCGCTAAAGAGTCCTTCACGACGATTCAAGAACAACAATTTGTCTTTCAGTAACCGAGGATAAAGAAAAGTATTTGCTGTCAACAGACATACAAGCATCACTCGATCACCAAGGACAAAACGTCTCTGTTGATATCAGCAGGTAATGAATTAATTTACATTACTCATCACACCTTGATGAAGATCTATCGAAAAACCGCTGCCTTTTTGGTTTGCCGAAAGCAAATGTGTTCTATACTCCTAAACTCCAAAGTAATCAAATGGACAAATATTCTGTGTCAAAGAACAGATAATTTCTTTTGTATTAATATGGCTGAATTATGTATGCGTTATGCTGAATAAAATCTCTGCCACTTGGGTCACTTGTTTTAGCTATTCGAATTCTTAACTGGCAACAAAAAAATATTGAAAACAATCAAAACAATAAAAAGAAAAAAAAAATAAAAGAAAAAAAAAATAAAAGAAAAAAAAAATAAAAGAAAAAAAAAATAAAAAAAAAAAAAAAAATAAAAAAAAAAAAATAAAAAAAAAAAAAAATAAAAAAAAAAAAAAAAAAAAAGAAAAAAAAAATAAAAGAAAAAAAAAATAAAAGAAAAAAAAATAAAAGAAAAAAAAATAAAAGAAAAAAAATAAGAGACAAAAAAAATAAAAGAAAAAAAAAATAGAAAAAAAAATAAAAGAAAAAAAAAAAATAGAAAAAAAAGAAAAGCAAAAGAAACAAAATAAAATAAAACGGAAAAATATAAAAAAATAAAAAAAAAAACAAAAAAAAAAAATAAAAACAAATAAGAAAAAAAAAATAAATTGAATGAAAAAGCAAAAAAAATATATGTACACACAGGTAGGTTTAAGATTTTTTAATGTAAAAGAAAAAAAAAACAAATATTTTTATCCTTGGGAACCTTTTGTTTATTTTTCAATCACAAACAATCTAGTGTTAAATTTTTGATTTTTGTAATCATTTACTTTTAGATTTAAGCGAAATGTTGATAATTGTGTAATGTATTTCTCAATGACAACCGAAATAATAATTTTTTGTATTTGGATTAAGAACATTTTTCAATTATGTACGTCTTAGACAAAGAATGTTTTCAAAACAATCTGGGTTTCAGTATTTAATTGAACATTTAATAAGCAGTATAACTGAGAAAATTCGAAAAATGTAGATTTTGAACATTGCATGCCATCAAAGTGTTAAACTTAAACGTCAGATATACGAGTATGTATGTATGTTTGTAGGCTCTTAAGACTAAATGAAAATTTTATAGTTTATGGGAATGACATCTGAAGGTCTAATGAGAAGTTAATTTTGACAAAATCTTCTGCAATCATCTGAAATTTAGCAAACGCTTGCAAATTGTCAAACACTTCCACCCCAACAAACCTCCATTTTCTTTGAAACTTTCTTTTCAACAATTTATTAACCGACTCAAATTTTCCCATTCCAGGATGTAAGCGCTGAGGAATTCCATTTGTGTATGAATATCTTAGGAGCAACAAAACTTGGCTCCACCATCACAGGACACACAGAATTAGTGAATTTGGCAACGGAACAAGCCGAACTTGGAGCCGATATCGATGCTATTACAATTGAAGATGAAATTGTCGAACGTTTCATTCAATGTGCAACTCATGCAATGCCATATTTTTCGGTAAGTCTCAAAAAACATTTAAAAGAGATTATCTTGAGAATTTTATAAAAATATTATTTTTTTTATAACTTCCAGTCTCAAATCAAATCAACACAATTTGTAATTTTCGTCTGCGACAAATTGCTTCCATTGAGTACATGGAATATGATTGCAACAGCTGTGCAGCAGGATCAAGTTCAATTGCGTCTTTTGAAAGTATTTGCTGAGATGTGTGCATATTGCGATACATTAGAAAGCGCATCAACCAGAATCGATGCCGTGTATACTATTTTAAGGGTAATTTTTAATAGTTTTTGTTTGTTTGTTTAAATTTTGATTAATTTTTTTTTGTTTTTTTTTTTTTAATCCAGGAATACATGCCATTGCCATCATTAACCGATGATGATTTAGCTACCCCACCCTCATTCCAATTTTCTCATGCAGAGTGTCTTCTATATGCCCTGCATACGTTGGGTAGAAAGAATCCAGATGGTTTGGCTTTTGTCAATGATCCAGAGAAATTGAAAGATTTTCGATCAAGATTACAATACTTGGCACGAGGAACTCAAGGGTGAGCTCGATTATTTTGAAATAACAAAAAAAAAAAAATCATTTATTTTATTCTTTTTTTGGTATACATAGATACATCAAGAAATTGGAAGAATCAATCAAAGGAAAACCAACAGAGGAACTTAAATCCGAGGAACATCAACTGAAATTAACCGCCCTTAAAACAACATCAAATATTAGTTCATTAATTCGTGATCTCTTCCATTCACCCCCAAGCTTTAAGACAGAAATTCAACTCTCATGGGTTACAAGGAAAAATGTAAGTTTCTCAAATAAAATTTATCTCAACATTTAGCTTATCCTAGATGATAATTTTTTTTGCAGAATAAAATCAGTTCAAAGCGACATGCACCTATAACATTTGAGGGCAAAGCCGAAAACGGAAACTCAGATGATAAGAAACCACGAACAAGCTCCGACCAGAAAGTATACGTCCCACCCTCAGGCAAATATTCGAATAAAGTGCAAAACTATGGAACAAACCGATCAAGAGCTCGAAACGGATCAGGCGGCGGCGGCGGAGGAGGCTACAGGAACAACAACCGTCGTTCTTACAAGAAATACTAAATTTGAATTTGAAGAACAGAAAGAAGTTTGCTCGTGTTCGGCGGGGATATGGAGAGGAATCACAGACAAAAAAAAAATAGAATACAAATCGGAATATAAATTAAAGTTTTCAGACTAAAAAAAAATCGACCAACAAGATTGACAAAGGATTTACGAAGAAAACTTTTCAAACGGTCTATTAACACTTCGAGGAAAAGAAAAGAACAAACAAATAAAAACATTTCACTAGCTGCTCTTGATCGTCATCGAATTCTTTAATCAAATTCAATCTAATGAAGCAATTATGGAAGACAATATAGAAACCCCTAAAGGTAAGATACAAATTCTATTTACTAACTTGTTGACTCTCTTTTTCAGCTACACCGGGTGCTCCACTTCATTCATGAGATGAAAATTTCTTCAACCAGCACTGAATCCTTAAAAAAACGTCTTTTACCTCTATTTCTCCTCAAAAAAAAAAAACAAAACAAAAAAACCAGCAATTAGAAAGATGAAAACTCATTTTCGAGCAGATACTTTCAAAGTACTTTTGATCTTTTTTTTGTTTCTCTTAATAATTAATTTATGTTTTTTTTTTTTTTTTATAAAAAAATATTCTCTTGCAATAATGAAGTTAGAATTAAAGAATATTAATGTTAGGGATTTTGATTCTCTACGCATTTGAGCTGATTTATTTTTTATCTTCTGATTTTGTTTAAAATTTATATGAATTAAAATGTAATTATATTACAACCAGGCACAGACATGATGATAGGAACTACGAAAATAAAACATTTTTGTTCTTATTCAAAAGTGGTTTTTTTAATCATTTTTGGTAAGAGAGAGGATTGATTTAAATTAATTTTGAGATGTGCAAGGAGATATCTTACTTGTGCATTATTAAAATAGATTTTTTGTAGGATTATAGAATTATATATAAATGTATAAAGTAATATTCGATTCGATTTAATTGAAATAAACGTCATAAAGTGACAAAAAAAAAATAAAAAAAAAACAAATGTGTGTATTGTGTTTTTCTTTTATACAATTACAGTTGAAGCAACGTTGGGAGTGTATTGTATGGAGGGTATGTTTTGGTACACATTAAAATTGAAATGACACACATGATTAAAAAAGGAAGTCCGCAGAATAATTGTCTAAGCAAATAAAAACATTTAACACAATTAAATCTTTTATAAAAGACAATATACAAATTATCATTAGTTTGGCTATAAAAATGGAATTTGGTTTTAAGGAAAAACTATTGCGAATACAATTTCCATGGCAAGCAATGGTGTTGGTGAAATCGATAGGTGATGGTTCTTTCATTGAAAATCTGCTTCATGTAGTACTTCACTTGTGTTATATAAATGGACGAGACCATAGACATGCCAATTTATAACACTTAAAACAGTTTTTCGCCATTAAAAGTGGGTGACTTGAAAAAAAAAACTCTGGGTGCCTGAAGTATGCCCACCGGTGGCGGGCCGGTATAGGGTTACCAGACGTCCCCCTTTAAGGGGGACAGTCCCCTTTTTCATACCAAAATACTATTTGTCCCACCTATACAAACCTCTGTCCCCCTTATTAAGTAGAAATTCAATTGAAAGCTGTAAAAATATTTTTTTTGAAGTTCAAAATCCTTTCAAAGCTGAACGTATCCACCCAATGAACTACATCTCACTTCACTTTTTTTTACTTTGGTGTTATATTTTTCAAAAACATGTTTTTTCCCCCCTGGAAAACTCGCGATGTCCCCCTTTTCGTTATTTTCAATCTGGTAACCCTAGTCGGTGTGTCTAGAGTCACTTCCTATCGAAATATTGTGCCTAAGCCGTAAGAGTGGAGGTCCAAGTATGTACATATATCTGAAGCTGTTCCCTCAGATGATATTAACTGTGTTTCCACAAGTCGTTACAACCAGTGTTCCCAGTTCAAAATTCCAAATCCAGTCAAATCTGACTTGTTGGCTGGATTTGTTTCTTCCGAATCCGGTCGAAAAAAAAACAGTCAAACATAAGGACATTTTTTTCAAGTCAAAAAAACAGTCAAGTATGAAAATACAGTAGTCCCTCGATAATTTGAACTTATTAAAACAAGGCTTTTTCAGATTTTAGAGGGATTCACATTATTGGAACATTTTTCAGTTCTTACAAACTGATTGAAACAACTTTCGTATTCATTTATAACAACGCAAAATAATTTCCTAAAGCACAGTTTCAACATTTATTAAGTTAAGAAAAAATGAAAAATTAAATAATGATCATAAAACAAAAGCATGGCAACGTAAAATGTTTCTACACAACTAGCAGAACATACTGTCTGGCCTGCAGTTGCATTTAAAACGTTGTAATATGTCTAGACAAACAACGGTTTATTAGTTCTTCACATCGCATGCAAAACTAACAAGAGAAACAAAGAGAAATATAAAACCTTTAACAAAAGAAATTCACATTTTAGAGTACGAGAACTTCAGAAGTTCACATTATTGAGATGACAATCACGGCTGTTCTAGTTTCCATTCGAATTCTATTTCCTCACGTTTTTGAATTTTCGCTGTTTCGAATTTCGTATTCGAAAACGTTTTGCGGATTCGGCAAAACGAAGGGATCTACAATCCGCCAAATTGACGTTTTAAATTCGGTTATCCTTTTGTTGGCGGATTACAATTTCGTTTTTGACAGGTCTTGCATACATAACAGCTGATTTCGAAAATGTTTTGTTGAACAAGTTGGTAAAACTTAAAAGTAAATCCGACTGGAAATCTGAACAATCGTTTTCAATCCGCACGGATTCAATTTTCGTTTCCGTTTTCAAATTCGACCGAATATCAGAACAGCCCTTAATGTAAAGTTTTCCGGTTCACATTTAAGAGAAATTCACATTATCGGTAATTCACATCATCGAGGGGCTACTGTTTCAGTTTTTTTTTTTTTGTAACGAAAACAAAAATGTTTTATTAATATTGGATAGAAGGCAGAAGTTCAAAACAAAATTTAACACAAAAAACTTTGCAATTGAATGAAATATTTATTTGAATCGATAGTTTGAACCTTGCAATTTAATGTTTAAAGATAAGTTCATGCAAATGTTGACCGCGGCTGCGTCTCAGGTAGCCCATCCGCTGAGTCCAATTTTGGCATACTCTGTCACACATATCGGCCGGTATCTCACGAATGAATGCATGGATGTTGGCTTCCAGTGCGTCAATCGAAGCGGGCTTGTCCCTATAGACATTAGCCTTGACATACCCCCACAAAAAATAATCTAATGGTGCCAATCGCACGATCTAGGCGGCCAATTGACCGGCCCGAAACGTGAAATTAACTGTTCACCAAACTCGCCTCGCAATTGCGCCATTGTTTCGCGTGCTGTGTGGCATGTGGCACCGTCTTGTTGAAACCACATATCATGCAAGTCAAGAACTTCCATTTCGGGCAAAAAAAAGTTTGTTATCATCGCTCGGTAGCGTTCACCATTGACAGTAACGCTGCGATTCGCATCATCTTTGAAGAAATAGGCCCAATAATGCCGCCGGCCCATAAACCGCACCAAACAGTGGCTTTTTCGGGATGCATTGGTAGCTGTTGCAATGCTTCTGGCTGATCTTCACTCCAAATGCGGCAATTTTGCTTATTTACGTACCCATTCAACCAAAAATGAGCCTCATCGCTGAACACAAGCAGCGCGCGATGAACATTTCGAACCGAGCACGAATTTTGATAGTAAAATTCAATAATTTGCAAGCGTTGTTCATTTGTAAGACGATTCATGGTTAAATTGCAAACCAAACTGAAGCTGTTTGACAGTGACACAAGGTACTAAACACACGTCAGCTGTCAAAACCAGTGTTGCCAAAACCAAACCAGCTAAAAAATCACCCGTTATATAGAATCTAGATTCTATATACAAAGGTTTCACCTTAAAAATTTTTGTTCGCCCGGAATTTCAAAAGCTAATTGTGAGTTTCGCCCGAACGAAATTTTGTTTGCCTACAAAAAAAAAAGTGAAAATGACATTACATTCCGCCCGAAGTGAATCTTCACAATAAGGGGAATTTTTCGATCATGAAATTTCGGGGGAAACTCACAATAGGTGAGAATGGTGCAGGCCGTCGTGAATTACAAGAATTTTAATAATTATCACCGAATAGTTGTTCAGTTTTTTAATAAATTAAGTTTTAATGTACGCAATTTCAATATTTATCAACTATCAATTGATAATTGACAATCGTAATAGGGCTGAACAAAACAAGAGGGATTTTGAGCGAACAATTTGTTCGTTGAAGTGTGAAGCGTATGTGGAACACGAATAGAGTTTGTCAATTCATAACAATCAGATTGCAATTCGCGACGACCAATTTCTTATCTCAAATTTATCTTAATTTATCAATTAAAAAGAAGATTTGTATCTAAACATTATAATAAATCACATTTATTCGTTCATTTGTCGGTCGTTGGTGGCTCTCATGTGAATAGTCTTTAAAATAGCTTCTGTTGAGCGGTCGGCTTTCAGGATCAGGAGCAGCCATTTCTTCATCGGAATCCTCTTCATAGTTAGAATCTCGGGCTCCATCTATTTCAGATTCATCGGCTGGATTTGATGGAAAAGAATCGTCATCATTATCACTGTCAGAAGAAAAGTCTGATTCGCTTAAATTTCTTTATTCATCATTCAATTTCTTCGTCCACAAATCAAATCTTGGAATAAAAAAGGAACAGCATAGTAGCGGCAAGAAGACGAGAGGTATATACATATACATACATACAAGACGAATGGTACACTTTTGTATCATCACCTACGTTTATTTGTCGATAATAATTGTTTCATTTTGGTTCGAAAGTCTTTCCGTTTGTAATATTAACACACTTTACGATTATACTTATAATGAATATATTAACTGTTTTTTTTGTCGATAATATTGACGCTCTTATTTAGTAAACAACGAAATCACCACATAAACACTACTCTTGAGCCAGTGAAAACTACTGATTAACAGTTGCGACAAAAGTACAAAAAAAAACGCCTAAAATACTGGTACACATTTGGTTTGATTATCACAATTATGTGAGATTCTAAGGATGTTTGAATTTTTGCTGGGAAACATGTGTACCGTGCGTCCCGAAAGGGTTAGAGCAACTTGCAACGGATTGGAGTCAAATTAATAGAATTTTATTAATGATATGTTCAATTTTCTAAAGAACTAGAAGAGATTTTATGATATGGTTTTAGGTGTTTGACTGAAAATTCATAAGACCATTGAATATTAAAATCAAAAATACTAAATGTAAAATTTTGAAAATTATTAGTATGAAATTTAAATTTTTTTTTTTTTTTTAATTTTGAGTTGGAAAATTAATTTTTCAAAAACTTTTCACTAAAACAGGTTTATTTAAAAACACAATAAAAGAAGAGATTTATGGCTTTAGAAAGAGGTATATCATGGTATTGTATGAGTGTAACCGTTGTTTTTTAAATATTTTTTTTTTCTGTTTTAAGTCATATTTTTAGAGAATTGCCCCTCGCGGCTAAACGGAGGGAATATACCCCCCTACCATACGATTTTAGTCTTGTTTCAACGCAAACTACACGCTCTAGCTTTTTGTCACACCTTATGCTAATCACCCTGTTATGTATGTAGATATAACAACCAACCTACTCACCTGATTTAAATATCATAAACAATAGCCGTGTTTTGTTGCAAGCCCCGAAGAAATTGGTAAAAAAAAACGACAACAACAACAACTAATCCCCTTCGGGCTAAGCTAAGCGCGGAGAATTTTCGGGGCTTAACTTAAGCACGTAAAAAAACTGTATTACCGGCTTGAATTACATACTTGTTATCGATGGTTTGTATGGAAACTCCATTTTGTTTCTTAATGGCGTCGCTAGTCACCAAAGTCGTTTTTTTTAAACGAATCCCTACGGGCTTGCAAAAAAAAACACGGCTAATATGTGGGGATGGCGAGGAAAACAGATTTAATGCTTAATCTAGATTAAGTGTGGATGTAATTTCGAATATAATCAAAGACAATTTTTGTTTAACTGGAATCCAAAATAATTTTTATATTTATTTATCTTAAAGAAATCAATACACAACACTATAATAGGAAACAAAATACATTATAACATAGTTATTATCTTTTTTAAATTTAATTTGTATCTTAAGAATATTATTAAAAAAAAAAATTATGTTTAGCTTATAATAAGTCAAAAAAAAAAAAACATCAATGAATACAATAATCATGAAAATTATAATAATATAATTAAACATTTATATTATATGAAGTGACACATAATTAATTAGAAATATTTAAAAAATAAAAATGTTTATATAAAATAACAAGAAAAGTAAAAACGTACATAAATAATAATTTTAGGAAAGTAATTTATTATTTATTAATAAATAATAAAATTAAAATCTATAGGTTTTCGTTGGATGTCTTATTTAATTTTTCGGTAATTTTTTTATTGTTTGATAATATTTTTGTGTCTCTGAAATATTATTGTAATTCGGATTAAAATTGCTGAACTATGGCGTCTATTTAATTTATTGTATATTCTCTTCTTCAACATAACCGAATTAATTTCATTATTTTTTTTTTTAATTCTATGGTTACGATGAAACTATGGATAATGGATCTTTGAAAGAATGGAAATAAACTAACATCTTATCTTCAGAGTCTTAAAGTGCCTCTCTTTACATTAATGTTTAGTTAATATTTTGTTGAGGACTTATTCAATTCGAAGTAAATTTTGTATTTATATTAAAAATGAGGAATTCAAAAAAATTAACTTTAATTTTTACTACAAAATAGCTATCATCAAAAATGAAGTTAACAAATAAATTAAAAATGAATTGAATTATATTATAGATAATAGGTAATAATAATTTCATTTTTCTTATATAATTTAAATAATAACACGAAGAAATCTCTCACAGAGTTGTGATTTTACATTTTTTGTTTTCACATTTAATATACATAATAGGTATAAAATTAATTTTGTATGTATAAATTTTAATACATTTATATTAGAAAAAGATTTAATAATTTTATTTTTTTAATTGTTTTTGTTTTACAATTTATCATCTGTGCAAAATAGTTTAATGTGACAGTCACAACATTTACAACACATACAATACAAATTCATTCAAGTTTTCTGTTTTTTTTTTTGTATTATTTTATTTATAGCTTTTATTTGGAATACTATAATATTTTTACTTTTTTTTTTTCTGTTACGTAAGTTTAAAGTACTATTAAGACTTTATTTAAGGACCGATTCGAAAACGATATGTTTTGTTTGAATTTATTTTTTTTTTCTGATACACATTCATAACAAAAAAAAAACCTAAGTAAAATTTTAAGGATGAAAAACAAAAATAAATAACACTCAGAATTTAAGTTTAGTGCTAAGGTTATTGTTTTTTTTTTAACATTAAGGCGTAGGTGTGTATAGTTTTTTTAAAACTTTGTTTTTATTTTCTTATTATTCCTAACAAATGAGTATTAAAGGCGACATGTATAGTAATAAAGTATATTTTTTTATTTTTGTAGGTTTTAAAGTTCTATAAATATATTTTTTTTTTATGTTTTGATCTATAAGCATTTTTGTATAATATTACATAAATTATATTAAATATTTCTTTTTGTATAATATTTATCCATTTAAAATAGATTCACTATATATCTAAATACCTATCTAAGAATTTTTTGTTTTGTAGTTTTTTTTTTTTTTTTTCAAATATAAAATCATATAGTTAGAAAATTTGGAATTTTGAAATTTGTTTTATCCTTTTGTTGGAAATTGAAAAAAAAAAAACAAAAACAATTAAATAATGTTATAGGCTAAGCCTTCCCAGTTACTATTTTAAAAGCTTTTTATTATTTTCTATTTCTATCACAATTCAGTTTGTACAACACACATAAGTCCGGTTGTAAATTCGTTCCAATGATAACATAACAAAAACAATATAATAGGACAAAAAAAAAAAAACTTAACATTTAACAAGACAAAATTATGTATGTATAGTATATATACTTTCAAGAAGATACAACTCTCATCATTATATGAAAATTTATTTTTATTTAATTAGTTTGTAACAATTAATTAATGGCCACTAAGGGAAAAACAATTTCGAGATCTGATTTGGGTTAACATTAAATTATGGATATCAACAAAGCCAAACAAAAATTTCTCTTTTTTTTTCTTATTATAACAAATATTTATATAATTATTATATAACAAAACTTCATAATAGTAAAAAAAAAAAAACAAAAACTGGCAGTTGAATAAAATTTTATAATCACAAAAAATTAAACTTAACAAAGATATTACAAACAAAAATAATAATACATAATATTAACTAATAGCTAAAACGACTAGAATTTTTATTTAAAGCTACACTTTAATGTTATTTATTTTTTTTATTTTTAATGAATGATTTTTATTCATTAGGTATTTTTTTTTTTTTTTTTAATATAATGAACAAAACAATAAAATAAATTTTTTTCTTAAATGCGTAAAAATCAATAAGTAAAAATATCTAGACAAAATGTTCACTATATTCATTGGTTTAGAACATCCCTTAGCTTTAATTAAGGAAGGTTGAAAAAAAAAATATACCTAGATAATTACAAAACCACACGAAAGATGTTTTACAAGCTATAAATAAAACTGTACTCCTTGTTTGTTGTTTTCTGTTTTTTTTTGAATTTTTTTTTGTATTTTTTTTTGTATTGAATTATTTATTAAATCAATCTTAGTGCATTGGACAAATTGTCCAATTTGCCCGACAACTTTCTGATTGACTGGTATATGGCTGGGAATTGAGAGGGTATAGAATCGAAGCTTAACCAAGAGCTACGAAACATACACAGTACATATACTATATAAAGCAAAGGATTTAGACAAGTAGTCACGAAGGTGCGACGACGTTGTTGTTGATGATTATTGTAATGAATGGCGCGGTAGCGGTGGCAGAGGCCGGCGGCGGGAGCCGCGTTGTTCCAATTTTCAAATAAATATTTAATTTGATTCTGTCGACAATATGCGCACAGTTTGTCGGTTTTGGGGTTGCATACGATAAATGCATTGATTTGACACATGAAGTGTGATGACTTCCTAAGTCATACACATACATGGATGTATAAGGAGTTTAAACAATATGGATGGGGAAGCAATAATATCGGAAAAGTGATTCTCATATTTAAATACATTATAGTAAACAGAATCACATAAAAAAGGCATCACTGATTTAATTTAGTATCTAAATTTGAATTTTCCATACTAAAGCCTAACACACTGCTGATGCGAAACGAAAAAACTTATACAAAAATGACACAACGAAATTATAAACGAAAAACTTCGTTCTTTTTTCCGTTTTGCAGTACCTGTTGCTGCTGTTCGATGAGCGAAATTGATAATTGCAGCAGTTTATTTGGAGAAGTCTCTGGTCTTTTTTTTGCACTCAATTAATTGCCCGGACCATAAATTGTGTGCGGAAAAGTGACATTTTAGGTTTGTTCGTGTTTGTATTTCTTGCTTCTTTGTCCTTCATTACAGCATGACTTCCAGTGTTTGTTTTTTTTTTTTTTTTGCAATAAATTGGTGACACTTTCAACTGTCATATTTTCGCTGTGATTTCCATAAGAATGTCGCTGTTGTGGTAGCTTACTAGGCTATAGGCAGGAGAAGGAAATTTTGTTTGGGTGTCTTCCAAGCTAGGTAATACATATTTAATGATTTTTTCCATGCTTTTATTCTTCTATTGTGCGAGATATATATTTGAATTGATTTGTTAATAGCAGTTGCTCAACATAGTTAAAAAAAAAACAAATACCATAAACCAAAACAGTTTTCAAATGTTAACACAGGCTGACAGCCAATTTGCTCATAGTTTAATTAGTTCTGTTTGTTTACTTTATGTTTCGGAAAATTGGTGATCTTGAAATTGATGTTTTCGATTACGAATTAAGAATATTGTGATAGACTGCTTTTAAACGATGCAATTTCTTCTTGCGATTTTTAAACACGATGGCGAGGGACGTATGTGGTGACCGGGGTAGACGAAATAGCTGAGGTTGAACAAATTTAAAAAGTTATCGCTCATTCTTCTTTGTGCTTTTCCTTACTGTTCGAATGTGTTTTATTTTCATCCGTAGTCCACTCAGATAAATTCTCTTAATCAAGTGGAGTAAAGAGTGCAGGGAGATGATACTTCTTCACTTGCACAAAGTTAACTTTTCATTAAAAATGGCTGTCGTGTAATAGGTATTTGCAATTAGAAGGAAACCAAAGGAGAAAAGGAGAAACGAAAATTAAAAATCGCTGTCATGTAAACGCAGTCATAGCAGTGAGATTTAAAAATTACAAATTGAAGCGAATAAGTGGCACTCAAATCATTAATATTGTTCACTTAAGTGGCACTTACTCGGACTATAAAACTGGGCGAAGGAGGGATAAACTAAATTTCATCCCATTCTAACATATATTTTTGTAGGTACTTGTTGTTTGTAATTTCCACTCTTATTTTATTGTGGTGTATTCTATATTCTTCATACTTCACTGAAATGATTGAGTGTAGGCGGGATAGTTTTCCAGCGAGTTTAAAGTAAAGAGTCTCATGAACCAAACTATTACAGCCAAATTAATAAACGTGGAATAGCGAAGGGTTAAGCCTTATTTCGCGGACTAAGTTCAAAATGTTATTAATAAAACAAATTTTCTACGTATACTAATTAATGGAAAATTGAACCCGTAGATTAACTCTTATTCCGTGGCTTAGTAAACTAGTAGAATATAGGTAAGCATTTTTTATTCATAGGGCTGTTAAAAATCGACTGTACCTAGTATAAAAAAAAATATTTCAGTTGTGACTTTCGAGTATCATACACTTAATACCGTTCAATAATTACGGCCCTAAATGAAAATTACAGCAAATACGTTTGTCTCATAATTAAATCGGGAAACTCTGATCATACTCTGCTCAGAACTTACGCGGATCACTCCAGCTCCACTCAGAGCTAAAAACAAGAACCTCTAGGGACAAGCAAGTTAAAAAGGGAAAAAGAAAATGAAGGCAGATAGAGATGTAAAGCATGATGGATGGCTCAGTCAAGAAAAACTTATGTATGGTTTTGTTGTAAAATTATATGTTATAATTATAAAACATTTATTTCCCTCCACAAAGGCTGTCTACACACCAGCGGATGTTCCTAATGGAGCTTATGGTTGAGCTTTCATCACGAACATCGAAAGTTACTATGACGCAAAGTCGGTCGATTTTTACCATCGATAATTCTGTGGTTGTTTGATTTTTCCTTAATCTCGGTAGCAGGAGTACCATGTTTGTTTGGCAACTAAAATTTTCGCCAAGTTTTAAAAAACTTGTTTTTTTTTGCTATGGGTTTTAACAGCAAATTGTGAAATTTTGAGCAAATGTGTACAAAATTTCACGTTACCAAACAGACCTAGTGCGTAAATCCATGCGTTTAGAGCATTTCAGATTCGTTGGGTTGTTGTTGCACCAGCACAAGTTGTTACAACAACACAAACCTATCCAGATAACTTTAGATAGCTCCTTGAACGCGGCCATACATAATGTGGTGTGTCGAAGTCAATGTTCGTCCATCTGTAGGATATTTTGTAGGAAGATAATTTTGCCTTAATGGCACCGATGCATAAACCGATTCCAATTTGGCACATATAATTTTATTTGCAATCGATAGAGGAAAAATTGTTCGAACAATTTGTTTGGAAAACGGCTTTAAATAAACCTCATATCTATTTTAAAACTGATTGCAATTAAACTACGTTAAATTCTGTGGATGGGTGGACATTTTTGGCTCTTTAAAAATCTTATAATTTGAGTACTAACGGTCGGTTCTTTTACGCCTTTAAATCGAGGATAAATGTTATACTAGGGGTCAGTTTTGTTTTAGTCAGTTTTGTGGTGGTGTTTTTTTACTCGGATGCTTGCTCTTCTTTCGTGCCATAGCTATATTTCAGGAGTTCAAGAGGCAGCTACTTTGAAAATTTTGTGTTGTTTGTTCTGCTGAAAATATCGTTCTAATCTGTCCCACACACAGAATCACTGAACAGCAACCACAACAACCTTTTGTAACATCAATTTAAATGGGCTTACTGTATGTGGTAGCATTGGGATCACTGGATCATTACGTGTAAATATTTTGACAGCTGCCTATTGCTTTAAAAATTCTTCTTTTTTTTTTCTATTTCCTTAATGTGACACTAGGTGTGTTTGATGTTAGCATTGGGGACGCGCTGGGTCAACGCTTTTGGGTGTTAAATGTTGCACTTTTTTCACTCTAGGTTATACGCACTGTGTTCAATGTGTGTTTGGGGTGATCTCTGAATGCACTCTCACGAAACCTATAGGATTTTTCTCGGGGTTAGAATTCAGAGCTGTTATAATTCTAATGAGCTATTGGAATTGGAATTTTGGAACTCATGTGCTGAAAATACTGGTTCGAAAATTAAATATATTTATATGTACAAACATATTTTATTAGATATTAAATAATCTTCCCAATGTACAATTAGCGAAATTTCAAACAAAATTGAGTCTGATTCCGACCGCAGCTCATTCATCGGATTCTTTAATCGGGGTGAATATTTTTCGTTCGTTTTTGACTTTCAATCGGTTGATTCCGTTGACAGACTTCCAAACAACAACAAAGATGAATACAGAATTGTGAAAACATTTTGTTTGTTTTTGCATGACAAACCAAATTTATAATATCGAACCCGCTTATAGTCACATTTTTTAAGTTGTCATCTCCGTCGTGTGATTATAACCTGGTTTAACTGCATAATCAGGTGGCAGACCTTTTACTTTCAATTTTTAGTTTTAAGTTAATTAGTTACATGAGGGCGATGAAAATTCTAATTGTTCGTTTGTATTATCTTCACGAAAATCCCGTATTTTGCTATGTTGACTTTATATTAAACGAAAAGTATAGTAAAAAAGTAAAAAGTAAAAATCGAGTTACCTAAGTCTTGCATCAAGATGGCGATATTCATCCGTTTGTTTACTTAATCCGGGTCCTAATCCGTAATCGTACTTATCTTTAAAATTAAAACTTATGTGAGGTTTTCGTTAAGATAAACTTGGGCCTTAAGTAGAGGTGCCAACGTGTGAATAAAAAGAATATAATGAAAAGATTGTTTTAATATTTACGAAGGCTATAACGAACATAAATTATATTTTACTGTTAAAATTCATAACATCGTATCATTTAAGTAAGATTAAATTGGAGCACAATTTTATTTAGCATTTTTGTTTTTAAATCACATTCTACATAAATATATGTATAAGTTACACATCTCATTGCATTTTCAAACATTGACACTTAAACATGCTTAAAGCTTCTTCAATAAATGGTCTTTTATAGATATTAACGACTTTCACGGACAGATTTTCACCGAATAGAATTTTTATTCGATACAAATTTTTGTCGTACTTTCACTCTACCACTTATGTGTACATGTTACAGAAGAAACACAAAAATACACTGAAAACAATTAGATTTCACAAAAAAAAAAAAAAATTAAACAAATATAGAAACAATAATTAATTGACAGATTTGAAAACCAAAAACAAATAAAAATTATAAATTTAATCAATAAATTCTATATATTATAATATTACTTAAATATTTTTGTATTTAATTTACAAGTATATTCTTATGCAGGTCTCTGGTATTTTGTTTTTCTTACAAGCTAATTGTATACATAATTTTTTTTTTTAATTTTATATTTACTAAAAATATCTACTCGAATTGAACTTAATCACTGGATTTTGTCTTGACAAAAAAGAAACACAAAATAAAACAAATATACATATACAATTATATAGATACTTAAAAAAATATTTACATATAAGTATAGATTTTTAATAAAATGGTACAAATTTGCATTTATTCTATATTAAATAGTGTAATAAAATATATATCATATATATTATGACATTTATAATAGTTTTAAAAATCTAAAATGGTAAACTTGCCACAAACATATTTTCTATGAGTGTTGGGGCAGGTACTAGGTCCTCTAGCTTCAGGTAAAATATTCTTTGTAGCCCTTGTACGCTGAGGGATCGCAATTCGGGCAATTTGCCTAATAGTCGACTAAAGTAGTGCGGTTTCTTTTGGGCTTCGGCATTGTAGGTGACATGATCGCGCAAACTGCCGATAATTTTCATTTGCAGTTGTTCGACTTTTTTCGGTTCACGGAGGCCATGGCGTTCTGAAAAAAATATACGTAAAACAAAAATTGAGGTTTTAGAAAAACTGTCAAATTTCGAAATATAATTATAAAATCTCACCAGTGATAAGTGTCAGAGCACATAAGCAGGCAAATGCTGAAATATCAATTTCCAGGTTATGTAGACTTTTGCTGAATTCGAGAATGCCATTCAGCCAATCACCGAACGAACGTTGACATTGAGTTCGATTAAGAACAACGCCATTGCAGAATGTCATTTTGGTGTCATCGAATCGAGCCCGATAGGATAGCCGCAGAACGAAGAGTTCCAGAGAAGCCGATTGGAAGAGTAGTTCTTGATCCTCGGCACAAAACTCCGAATAGCCGGGAATTTTGTCAGCGAACTGCTTGATAACGTCCACCGATGTTGTCAGCAGGGAATAGAATTGTTGTACTTTTTCAGCTTCTCCAATAACTGGTTCATTGAGTACTGGCTCTTTGTATTGCGAGTAGTCCAAGCACGATGGATCTGGGGTTGTGTCTACGTGCCCTCGCACCAGGGCGGTTATTAATGAAACAGGTGGACTCGGTGGTGATTCTTGTGGGGATTTTGGCTTAGATGGTAGCCGACCACGTCTTCCTTTAAGGGAGTCTGTTCGTACTACTTCCTTAACCATTCCAACAACCAAACACTTTTGGAATCTACAAAACTGACATCGATTGCGTCGCCGCTTATCAACCGGACAGGCTTTATCTGCGAGGCAAACGTATTTCGAGCCCTTTTGTACGGTCCGTTTAAAGAAACCCTTACAACCCTCACATGTGCGGACACCGTAATGCTGGCAAGCCGCTGTATCACCACAAACAGCACACAATTGTGACGGTGATGGATGCATAATGCGACTGCTGATTACGTCATTGCTTGAATTGCTATTATTTTGACAGCTGGGCGAACTGGATGTTGAACTGGGAGCACTGGTCATTGCCTTGAGAATACCCATTTTCGGAAGTTTCGGACTGTGACTACTTGCTGGAGAATCAGAGCGCTGCATTGGCAGGGATGCTCGACGAAGTGGAGCCGCCGAAGCATGAAGTTCAGAGATGGTGGGGAACGTTGGAAGTGAGTAGCGGTCATGAGTTGAGCTATAAGCCTGAAAAAAAAGATAAGAGATAAAATTGAAAAATTTATATTGGTGTAACGTTTCTCGTCCGTTCAAATGGAAACTTCACTAACTTACAAAATTAACTTTTGAAAAAAAAAAAAAAACTTCAAAATGAACGAAGTTATTTTGAAAGTTAAAATTTTATGTTCTAATTGTTCCTGAGAATAAGTTACTGTTGGATTAATTTCGAGAGTGAAATGTGAGTATTGAAATTAGCTGTAATAGGTTTCCAATTTAACTTGGTTGCAAATGATTTAATTCTTGAAACAAAAATTCATTTCTACTTTGCTTCTGCGTTGGGCGCCATTTATCAAAATCGTTTTTTTTTTTTCAAAAGTGAAATCTTTAGAAAACTGAACATTAATTTGTAATTTATATTCCGAAATACTGATATAACTGCTATACATATATTGGCATTTCTCTAGCTTCGTTAAAAATTTTAAAAATAAACTTTTCATCACTCACCTGTGGTGTTGGCTGCTGATATTGTTGGTAGAACCCTTCTGAGTATCCTTGTTGCTGCTGTGCTATATGCTGCTGCTGTTGTGCGCTATACTCGTACGAATTTAAATGTTGCTGAATATTCGCTGTATTGGCAAAAGATGCATGGTAATACGATGAGATCGTTGTTGGTACTCCTGCAGGATTGTGCGTTTGATTCTGTTGCTGTTGGTGTTGCTGCTGCTGAAGTTGCTGCTGCTCTTGTTGTTGTTGTTGTTGTTGTTGATGATGATGATGATGTTGATGATGATGGTGATTTTGATTATTATGATGAATATGATGATTATTCGATGGCGGATGTGATGCAGCGGTGGTAATGTTAAAACAGTCCTCATCCATTTTCAAACTCAAATTAGGCATTGGATTGTACTTGAGCGAATAGGTCTCCTGAAAGCTCGGCAAAGAGCTTCCGCATGTAAGTTGTGCTAATGGTGGTGGCGTTGACAACAGCGCCAATGGCTCCAAGCTCTCACTTGCCTGCACAGATACTGCACGCTCCTCGAGGCTATGCAACGCTATTGCAGGATCACTACTCGACCGAAGGCTAAGCAGACCGATTTCTTGTGGAGTTGTCCGATCAAAACACAATGAATCCGGTGACAGGGCTTGTTGTTCTGGAATCGACGAAAGTCGCTTTTCGCGCGTCGGACACGATAACTTGGCGATATTCTCTATCGAACTTGTAATATCTTCCGCACCACTACCCAGAAGCGTCTCACTCGTTGGCGAAAATGGTTGTTTGTGTAATCCGTGCAAGTCTCGTGGACTGCCTCCAAAGCCTCCTAAAGTTTCAGCCTGAGCTTGTGTATCCACACACGACGACAATAACGAATTATTTGAATCTGCCGGAAAAAATAAATCTGAAATTTGACTGAAAGTCGAATCGATCAATTGGGCTTCCGAGGGCTGATTATGGTGATGATGATCGCTCGGCGACAAATGCGATTGTTGCGAAGAGAAGTTATCAAAGGGAGAGAGAGAACTAAA
Organism: Leucozona laternaria; assembly: GCA_932273885.2. Taxonomy (NCBI): domain Eukaryota; kingdom Metazoa; phylum Arthropoda; class Insecta; order Diptera; family Syrphidae; genus Leucozona; species Leucozona laternaria. The sequence continues at coordinate 84,826,304 of OW026368.1, read as the reverse complement.
GGAGCTCTGTAACGATAAAACACAAGTTTCCGAATGAAGAACAACAATTATTACAAAATCAGAAAGTCTAACTGATGATTAAATATTAAAATAGCAATTTACAAAGAAGGGAGGTATTTCAGCAATCGTATAAGACTATGAATAAAAACATGCGCCGGAAACGAACCAATCCTGACGACACAAAAAACCACCAAAAATCCTTGTAGCTTACGTATGCTCCTATAATATAGAGGAAAGAGTATAGCAGCACGTGAAGAATAAATCTCGCATGCCTCTATACCTACTCGTATACAATTCTAAAAATTCTACAACCTCACAACCCCACAATTACGAGCTCATCCCCGCAAAATTGGACACGGAATACCTGCCAATCCTGCCGTACGTTCTAATGTTTATATGGTGAGTTCTAGGAATTCAAGACGTTAGTCATGGTACTTCATCGGGTTTCTATGATGCGGTTGTATAATGACGTAGGGACTGGGATATTCGTAAATCGAGGAGGCAGATGCTCTATCAAGCTGATTTGGCGTGTCGAATCAATAACATTTGTTTGTTTTTATGTTAATGCAAGTAATGTGCGTTTTTTTTTCTTTTTAAACACAGAACAAAATAGCTGAACATTTATGAGTTCGATAATTACTTATAAATAGAATTTTGTAGAGAAAACCGATACCCATTGTGACAAGGGGTGAACATTATGTACATTTTATAAAGGATTATTCTGTGTATGAAAAAACAAAATATCGAATGGGCGCTAAGGATATTTTTGGATGATAAGGTTTGATAGTGGTTTTGGATACTTTGTCAGTGCATTGTTTTTTTGTTTGTATCTTGTACTGACGTAAGGTAAAGTCTGACGTAAATTTTCGTTTTTTACTGCTGAGTTAATCATTGCGAGTGGGACCATATGGCAGACTTTGTGGAAATCGTTGTCAGGTTTTGAAGCTTTGGTATCCCCACACAATTTTGACAGTTAAAGAGGCGGGAATACAATACCAGATGGCCCATGCGAAAACAACAGGACGTTTTTGTTGTGGGATATCAATTTGGCATTTGGAATATACTTGCACAATGCACATACCTGGATACTTATAGTTAGTCACGTAAAATAAGGAAGAATCAGAAGGCCAACTATGGGAAGGTTTATCTTATGAGACTTTTTGTAAAGGTACCTATAGAAGAATTGTTCTACCATTGGAATATTAGACCAAAGATATTTAGACATTGAGCTTGAAAGAGATTAATGTTAAACGAGGAATTAACTCATGGCCTTTTTGGTTGGTGTCATAATGACAGTTCTTTTTCTGAAATGTTGAGAAAATTCTTAAAGATCTTCTTCATTTTGATCCAGTTTGATTTTTGGCATTTATGTGAAGTATAATGTGGCAAAGTACAAATTATCTAAATTTAAAAAAAGAATCGTCGATTTGCTTAAGTCTTACGGCAGTTTTGCATTTAACGACGACACGCATCCTGTTTTTAAAAGAGCTAAGAGTTTTAAAGCTCATAAGAATCTTATTCAAGCTTAAGTAGTCAATATTTATGAGAGATTGACAGTTGTTGTTACTCATCGTGTAGATGCACAGGAACAGTAGACATTTACCTTCCAATTTAAGCAATGGAAAAAGCGTTAAATGCAAATCCAAACTCAGAGGAATTTATTTTATATAAAATGTTGTGAATTTTGTAAACCAAATTAAAAAGAATCTACGAATATAAGATACCTATTACTTTTGTTTGTTAACTTTCCAAAAATACCAACTTCTATGAATTGAAGTTCAAATTTCTTTTAAAAATTTATATTATAACAAAACTAGACTGAAATTGGAAGAAAACAAAAAGACCTATTACTAGTAACTGAAAAGTAGCTGCGATATTGTTTTATATTTATTTTTAAGGATGAAAGCTTTATCAAAAGTGCACAAAAAGATATCGTTGTTTAAAATTGTTTGGCGCTTTTTTCTCAATAATTTACTTAACACAAGGATTTTTGGATCAAAAAATGTACCTACTGCAAGTGTCTAATTTTTATACATATGACAACTGGAACACAACTTAATTGACTTTCATAATACACCGGTTTTACTGTATTTAAACACAACAAGCAAGCCATTTTGACAGATGTTTGACTTTTGACAGACAACTAGATGAGTTCCCGTTTGATGAATTGCAAGTCAACTTCAATCGTGCTTTTCTTCCATAATAAGGGCACTCGTTCAATAGAGCTCTTTACCTAATAGCAATTTATTCCTCTCTAGTTTATTTACAAACGTCAAACTCATCACTTTGTGTAAACTGACATTTGTTTATCTATGTTTTAAAGCAAATACTATATCAATGTGTGCGATGTATAAATATATACAAAAACATTATTGTTATTAAACTTACAATAGACATGTTCAGGAAAATGAAATCTCGGAGGGTTCAGCAATCTCAGTTACATGAGCAGGATTTCTCAGCAAAATTTTCTCAGTTTTTCTGTTAAAATACTGTCTCACTTTTTGACGGATCGAAATCTCTGAGATGTCATTTTCCCGAACGCGCCTTTTTTTAAAAAATATCAAAATTGAGCAAAAATAGCTTTAAAAACAAAAAAAAAACATTATATTTTTGCTTTGGAATTTCGCATGTGACAGTTCGAGAAAATGATAACTACTGTCACTTTTGACGTTGCTGGGTTTGCAAATTTCGCTATTTCTGCAACATTATTAATGCTTTGGAGTATTTTCAGCTGCAATGCCTGGACAATTTGTGCTCCAAAATGCGTTTTATCAGAAACACAGTCAGACTGATGTTCATTATTAAAAAAAATCTACATTTATCTCATATCATGTAAAAAGACAATTACATATATGTATGTATATTAACGTTTAAAAACAAATTTGTACATGCTTACATTTGGTTGCAAAAGTAACATGCTTGATGAGGCTAAAACTCTTGAATGGATTTTATCGCTGGCAGGCGATTCGATTTTAACTTTATTTGGTTGCACTTTTTCAGTATTTCCCGACAAAGGAAAACGTGATAGTAAATTAGTGTTGAGTAATCTGGAAGCACCTGTAAAGATAAAAATACAAACAAATTATTATTAAATTCTATTTTAATTATGTGTTTTGAATAAATTAGAGGTATTCATATCTTGTTTTTTTTGTCTATTATAATTCGAAGGGTTTTTTTTTTTTTGTAAACATTTTGACCAGGTAGAAGAAATTTATATGAACACCCCTTATGCTTACTGCAATAAAAAAAAAGCTAAATCGGTACTTTAACTTCATACAAAAATAAAATAACAAGCAAAATCGAGTTAGCAAAAATTAAAAAAAAAAAAAAGGAAACCAACAAATTAATAAGAAAAAGTCCTTTGGGATCCATGATATTCACTGGCATTTAAAAATAATAATAATATAATGACATTTGGAATTTTGCGCCATGACATTAACATTAGTGTGTTACGGTACATATGTTTTAATGGGAATTTACACATGCTGGTTTATATGTTAATATTGTCTACCTTACCCTAGTCAAGAGTAAGAATTATATTTGAATGCAAATAGTTAAAAGATTTTTTTTTTATTTGACAAAGAAAAAGAAACTAAGATAACAGGGATGTTTCTGGTTGACGTTTTGGCAAACTGATTTGAAAATTCTTCAGAAAAAAACCCATTTTGTGGCTAAGATCCGAAAACCGATAAGATCGAGTTGTGATGACCACGAGCCGTGAGTGCGTCGCACATAAGAGTAGAGTATTTACATATATCAACAAAAAAAACTGCGCGTTCATGAACACGTTTACACATTTAATGTCAGAAAACTGTTAAGATTGTTATAAATTGACATTTGTCTAGTCTCGCCCTTTTCTTAAAGATTGATAAAGGTATTTTAATCAACACCCATAAAAGTTCACAACAACTCCCATCAACATGCAGAACGAATTGATAAAGGAAGCGACTAGAGACATGCCAATTTATAACAGTTATAACATTTTTGTCGCCATTAAAAGTGGGGGTGCTTTAACGCGCTTCGCGTGACTTTAAAAAAAAATCTGGGTGCCTGAAGTATGTCCACCGGCGGATGGTTTTGGCCCCAAAAGCAGTACTTTTACAAACTACTCGTAAAACTGTTATAATTGGTATATCTAGAATCACTTTCCATTGATAAATGAATGCAGATTATACGAAATTCCAAAATGAAGATAAATCAAGACGAATATGCTCACTTCCACAATGGTACTCTTTCATACATTCGTTTCGATGGCTACAATCTACAACGGTACATCAACAACGCTCTACTTTTCTTGAAATTTTCAGACGCAGAAGATTAAAGAAGGATTTACTATTATCTGCATCAGCAAATTTCATTGAGAAATGCTAATTTATTACAGTTATAATATAACAGTTTTTTGCTTTAAAAGTATGAAATATTGAACGAGCTTCTCGCAGTTTGAAACACTATGAGGGCCCGAAGTTTGCTTACTGGCCTTGAGGGAGCTGTGCATAAACAGTACTTAAATAAACAAAACTATTATAAATTGGATTTTCTAGAGTCACTTCCCTTTTGAATATGTTATATGTATCTAGTGTCTACATTAAAGGCATTATTCACTTTGAATTCAAATGGAATTTAAATCCAAATTTATTAAATCTAATTCCATATTATCCTTGTCCAAATTAATCTGGATAAAAGAACTTAAACGTGGTCTCTTAAAAGAATTTTAAATTCAATTGGTTTCATCTACATTGGATGTACAAAAAATTGGATTAAAATGTGAATCTAACAATTGAATAATATGGAATTGGATTTAATGTTTAAATTTAAATCTGGATTAAATTTTTAATCTGTATTAAATTTTCAATATGGATTAAATTTTAAATCTGGATTAATTATGCCCAGCGGTGGAAGGATTTGGTCCTCTAGGACGACATAAATAGTAGATTCCTGTATAATGTCTTTGGTCACTTCCCGAAAACTAGCCTTATTTCCAATTTCACTGCTTGAAAGAAAAAAAGGAAATTCAAAGGAAAACCGTTGCTAACAATATCAACCAAAACCATCGCATCACACCTTTAATTCAATCGGAAGTTTTAACTTATTAATTATTTATTTTATATTTGTACACATTTTTTTTTTGTTTTTAAATTAACAAGCTTTAATGACAATTAAAAATTTTTCTACATTTCCTGCCAAGATGTTTTTTTCTCTATTTCATATTTACATAGCTATACAATAAAGCACGATTTGATGTTGTTACATATCATAGTTTTTCAAAGAAAAAAAAAAAGGAAAAAAATCGATCCTAACATCGCTCTTTGCGTGTACCAATTCGCACAAAGCCAAACTGATATTCAAGTACCTAGTCTTAATTTGCCTCCGAGGAAAAATTGGATGTTAAATGAAGAATATTTTTATCCCGCACAATCAATTTAATTAGCATTGTTTTTTCTTGTGTGTGCACCTTTAAACGATCCTCCATCCAATCGGTTGTTGTTTTGTTTTTTTGTTTGTTGTGTTGTATGTTTTCTTTCTCAGAGCCTCTGAACTCGAATCTCGAAGTATTTAATACAAACAAACTCTTCGAGTTACATTAATAAACTTCATTTCGTTCTGTCCCAGTGTAGCTCAACAATAATGATGATGGTGTTGGCGGTGGTGTTGGTGCTCTGGTGTAGCCCCTAATGTGGCATGAAGCTCGCATTTAAACTGCATGTTTATCCCATGAACTCGGCTTCACCTTCGGTTTTAATCACAAATCGAGATCGGTCTCGTCGTTGTTGCGCTTATATACCTATAGTTCGGTTGTGGCTTTATGGTTGGACGTCTTCGGTTTGGCGTCTGCTAGCGCAAACGCTCCCACAAAAGTACACATTGTCTTATGTTGACGCTTGGTGAAGTTGCTTTGCTTAGTCATGGTTGGATTTGGATTTTGGATTTGCAATATCATCTGTCAATATAATAAGATCCCTTGTCTTATTATCGGTCTAAAAATTAATCGGTTGCTTCTTTTGAATGGAAATTCACTCCCACACTATCTCACAGTGTATTAACACACATGTCAAAAATATATGAGCAAAATATGTATAAAAGTGTGGAATCTCAAACGATTCCACCTGTGTTTATATGTACTTGAATATGTTTAGGTTTGGTTCTAAACTCTTCAAGCATTCTATAGGTAGCAAACATAATGAGTGTTTGACCTTTGAGGTTATGGTCAAATAGTTTTCTTTTAGATGCTAGTGGGGAAGCAAAATATGAAAATAATATTTACTACACAAATTTGACAGTCGAATGGAATTCTTTCCCACTTTCAATTGAGTGATGTCAGAAAGAAAGGCCGTTTTCGAAAACGTCAAACCAAAGTCAATTTGACCGGCAAAGGTTGAATCATCAAATTTGCAATCGTCCTGCTTGCACACGTATGCCTTTTGATAAACGTCAAATGATTTTTTTGTAAGCGCAGTTGACGTTTTCGAACAGAAGCCAATTTCATCAGAATTTTCAGATTGACTTTCGCTCGTCATTTTCAGCCGCGACGTGTTTATCGTTTTATTGACTCCCTGACTGGCATCCAAAAATGTTAAATACTAGCAATCTCTCGAACCACCATGTCTGTCTCTTTCGTCACCTCCATTTTTTTTACTGCACAGCTGCAACGCAGATGATATTTTCGAACACGTGACCTTAGCGAACTGCGTTATCGAACACAATGCTAATGCAGTAGAATTTGTATATGCGTTTTCGAACAGAACACTTTTGCATTTTGCGTTTAAAAACATTTTGCAAACGCATTTTTGACGCAGATGACGTTTTCGAAAATGGCCAAGGTATGGAAGGGCTATGTAAATTGTAAACATTGAGGACTCTTGATGCAGTTTTCTGTTCCACTTCTTTTTGATTAAAATCGAATCCCAAATCTACACACATACTACCGAAAGTCGCCATTTTTTAACAAAATGGTTTCTTCAAGTATTAATCAATTTTGGAAAAGTAATATCTAATCTTTAATGAAATTGGGAACAGAAAAACACTTCGAAAATGTTACTCGAAACAGCCAATCGAGTGTAGTGAAAAAGGAGTGCAAAAGAAATACTCCGAACGTCCAAGCGAAAACGAAATTAGGGATCAAAATTTTAACTTGTATAATGTCAAGCTTTAAACCTTTCAACAACTAAAAATACTCAATACTGGCAAAAGTTCCATCATTCTTCCAAGGGCCCAAATTTCTAGCTTTAAAAAAAAACACAAGTACACTCCTGAACAATAGCACCGCAACCTACATCTACTTTAACTCCGACTTTATCATTTAATCAGTGGATGCAGTGGTTAAATAATATTTAAAATAGTGTTTAATTTATTTCTGTATTAAATGTAGTCCACGTTTTATAAGGTGATGCGCACGCCTCTCATCTGCTTAATGGTGTGAGGAGCAGCAGGCACACACAGGGGTGATCTTAGAAACGACATATAGCTACTGATGTATAGGTATATTTAATGGCTATAATATAAAATGCCCAAAAGAACTAAAAATGCTGGTGTTTGGGTTATCCTGACGTAATGATCATTGGTAGTAATTATTTGGAATGATATCATCTGTAAATCTTTTTTTTTTTTGTTTCTGTTCGATAATTCGATTTGAATATCAATTGGACTTTCCCTTTTGATTGAGAGGAATCGACGATGTTTGGCCAATGGGAATGGTTATGGTTCCGGGAGTATATAGACAGAGGTTGATATGGTGTAGGAGTAATTGAAGACTGATGATGACAGCAAAAGGGCGACATTTAAATGGACATAAAAGTAAAAAAAACTAAAAACCGCAGTAATATGTATTTTTGAGTATCTGATTGAAGGACTGTCTCTTTAGTCGACTAAGGTGTTTTATCTAAATCTTCAAAAATGGCTTGGAGTATAAATTAAAGTTGGCCGCATGTTTCTTAGTATATATAGGGAACTGTGACAGTAGTTTATCTACAAAGACAGTTAAGGAGAATAATCTTATCGGATTTAACTGCAAACACAAGACTTTATTGTATAATAATTTTAACAAAGAAACTCCTTTAATTATGTAATAAATTAATTAATAGGGTATCAGAGGGTTAATAAGCCGTAATTTCTTAAATTAAGATTCTCTACGGAAGCTGGTGGAGAATTGATTTGCATTCAACCGATGCATATTATTTAAGCTTGTAAAATCGTTTAGGATTTCAGCTCAAAAAGCGCCTCCTATCTTTAAATATAAATAAAACACAGTGTGTGTGAGATATCATGGACATTTTGTATTGGTTTGAAAGGCCTATCGATGTCATTATGTATGGAATATAACATCGTTCAAATGTCCACCGCGGCTCCTCTGGGTGGCGCGGATGTGAAATGTCCAATTTTCCATGACTCTGGCGCATAAATCAGGTTGAATTTGACCGATGGCATGGGTTATGTTGGCTTTGAGGCCCGCTGTGATTTGTGGCTTATTCGCATAGACGAGCGGCTTCAGAAAACCCCACAAGAAGTAGTCCAACTGGATCAAAACGCATGATCTCGGTGGCCAGTTCAGATCACCTGCACGTGAAATGACCATGCCCTCGAATCGCTTGTGCAGAATTTTCAATGTGGCGTGAGCTGTGTGGCACATAGCGCCACGCACCGTCTGGTTGAAACCACATGTTGTTGGTGTCCACATCATCCAATTTAGGTGAAAAAAAGTTGGTAATCATCAAACAATAGCGCTCGCAGTTGACGGTGATGGCCTGGCCAACGTTATTCTCAAAGAAATATGGACCAATGACGCCCCCAGCCCAATAATCATACAAAACAGTGCATTGGACGCTTTCGGATTTAATTTATCCAGTAATGGGCCTGAAGGATGACCGTAAAAGGGTGAAGCGCGCAGAACGTTGCCCGAACAGGAAATCCATTTTGATAAACCAATTTTATCATTTGCACGTGTTGTTGAATTCTATATCCGTCCATGGTGATTTTGCGAAACAGACCGAATTAATGACAGCCAATTTGACAGATAAAGCTACAATAATATGTCGGCTATCAACTGTCAATGTTTGGAATTCCCTATTGGAAGACTCTCTATTTATGCATTAAATCGGGGTTGCTGCGTACATTTGCTTTGATGTAAAAGCAGGCATTGCTCAATACAGATAAGATAGATTAGATTCATAAATTTAAAGTAGGTAAGCCAAAGATTGAATTCAAAATATTTTATTAATTTTCTAATGATTAACAACTTTCTTTTGGTTAAAAAAAACATAGATTTGTACCAAACTATAAAGTTATGATGGAAGACGTGTTCTTCTATTTGTTTTATTCAAACTAATTCAATATGGTTTTCATTTGGAACCCATTTTAAGTCGAAGAACTGTGATTTCAATTAGGGTTGCCAAGTCCATTAAATGGGAAAAGGACAAGCCTTTATTTTTCCATCTCAAAATATTTTATATACTTTGTATCTTATATGCCTAAATATCTTATATATCTAGAATTGTATAGTGATTTTAACCTTGAACCTCATGAGCTAAGTTTTGCTCGAAAATTAAACAAAAATGTGACATTTCGAAACGTCAACTGCACAAGTCACACATAATCAAAGATATTCCATATGAAGATGCCAAACCTTGGATCTCATTCTGGTTTGTTTATTAAGCCTATTAAACACACATTGACATTTTTCCCGATTCAACCTCCTCGTCAAACTTGGTATGTTTGTTCTTTTATTTTACAAATATGAAGATTGACCATTCATAAGCGTACTAAATGAAATTACAAAAATACAAAAAAATAAATAGGTTTTGGCGAGTGAACATACATACTTTGAAGCTTTGGCATCTGCATATAGAGTATTTTTGATATACCTACCTAGATCAATTTTCAACCAGCTGTCAGGCTACACTTTCGAAAGCAAAAGATAACGAAAACTCGACGAAAAGTAAAGCAAATGTCAATTATGGGCGCTTACCAAAATTCTTTCTGTATACACCTTTTCGAGTTTATTTTTGTAAGTGGCTTAGCGAAAACATATTTCTTTCTTTAGTTTGTTTCTTATGAAAACTCGACCGAACAATATACTTACAGTGTCGAATGCTATAGATTTCATATTTATGTATAACATTACCATCATAATGCACCTCATTTCCTATAAATTAACCCCTCCAAGTCTTAATAGTTTCTATCCAATCGACTGTATTTTTAACATAGTTCCCACCGATGATGATAGCATTCAAACCCAACAACAACAACAACGCATTATGCTTTCAATTTAGCCTGCCAATTAAGAAAACCCCAATAGAAGAGCGCACTAAATATCATCTTCTTCATTTGTGGTATTTGCATCATTAGCCCCATCCATATGCCACCGTTAAAGCTTCCAATGGCTTCCTTTAACTATTATAACAGAGTGCATACGGACAAACATCAAAGTACGAGTAAAGTGCCCAAAGAGGACTCTCCTGCAATTATTATAAGCTACTTGGGTTATTCCCTCCTGTGATGATGCTAACAAGCAGCGACTTTGTATATCTGTTTTTTAAGTCTTCTCTTCTTCAATAGATGAACGTTTGTCTTAGCTTGTTTATCTTAACACACACCAGCAAGGGGGCCAAAAGTCAGACATTAAAGTTCCCAATCGCAGCCAGCAGCAGCAATCCGCGAGCCGTTTACGTGACGAATTTAACAATTTACATCGCCTATATATAGCTGCGCGATTTTCTCTCTCATAGCACTGAATGCTGCCATCTAACAACAGGTATATCGAGCTGTCAAATATGGTCGCGGGATTAAAAAAAAAATGTTCTTCTAATTTTTGTTTTATGGTTTATTAAATAACGGTTCTATGGAGAACATCTTCATTTATGAAAGAATTGTTTATGTTAACACATAATTTTTTGTTTTAATTTTAAAATATGGAAGAATTGGTCGCAGCGCATGTTGTTGATTGCCTTGGAAAATGTCAGTTAATTATTATTCACCAATTAGGTATTCAAAACAAGTAAAAAATATGTCCACTTCTAGAACACAAATAATCATAAACTTAGTAATTCACACTTTATGGTTTTCAAAAATGAATAAAAAGTTAGATTCGATTAATTCTGTATTAGTAATGTACCTTCTCCTATGTATGCTATTTTAGCAATGATTGCTTTTTTGTATGTTTCCAACTTGTTTCAAAATTAAATACACTGAGATTAATCAACTTAAATTTTTAATGTTTTATACAGATTTGCCAGACCAGGCTTCTGAGATCTTAGAGATTGCGGCATTTGAAATCTGAATGCTATTTTTTTTTTTTTTAAAAGTACTTAACTTTTGTTGTCATATAAAGAAGTGAGACTGTTTGCGTTTGAATTCGCTTGCTTAATAATTTTTCATCAAGTTTAAAAAAAGCATTTAGAAAAATAACAAACGCATGTAGAGTTTACTAACAGTGTACCATCCAATCACAAACATAAAAAGTTGTGCATTTTTCTATGAGCTCGGTGCAGTATCAAAAAAACAAGATTCAATTAAATAAAATCCATTAATTCAAGCTCTGCTGTACTTGTGGCTTTGGGCTCTGCTACATTTTGTTAGAAAAGATATTTACCAACAATTTCTAGCCTTCCTCAATTCAAGTCATAAAGCTAAAAGATCCAGCAAAATTGAGCACACATTCCTTTGAAGACAAACAACCACCTTTTACTTTCTTTTCGCAATTTTACATCTGTCAGTTTCCACAAGGTAATAAAGCTGTCACTTTTGACGTTTCGTAAATAACGAAAGATTCGGAAATTTCCGAATTGTTTTTGATTTTTGTTTGAAAGTGATATGTATAGGAAGTTTAATTTATGTATAACAATGAATTAAAAATTCTATCTATCATCTAAAAATGCGCTCTTTAAAACAAATAGGTGATGGGCGGCGTATCAAATTTGATAAACATTATTCATTCCTCTCGGTGTAGATGAGGATGAGCAACTAAAACTGACAAACATCTCTCCGTCGCTTCGCGTCTAGGGGATGCCCAAAGCCCATGCCATGCCAGTTCTTGCGTTTTTCGATTGCGCTTGCAGATTTATTGAAATTGGTTTTCTTGTTTGCAACATATATGCACACATAAGCTCTCTCAGGGACCCATTTAGATGGTCAAAAGAAACAGAACTTGTTTTGAATTTTTTTTTGTGTATGTCGTCTTCATCTTATAATAAAAGTATAGTTATATCCGTTTTCGATATGTGCATCGTAAATCGTTTAATTTATTACACTCATGTGAAAAATCACGCGAATCTAATTCTTATTTTTTTCGTCAGTCCATTCAAAGCTCACAAACCCACTGGGTAAGATACAACATAGCAAGCTGCCGATGATGGTGCTTTGGCGGGACATCTATCTTAATTGTGCAAGAGACAGTTTAATTACTTGATATCTAGTGATCTTAGCATGGATCGCAAGCAATGATCATAGTGAAGTAGTTGCAATTGCAGTATCTTTTGTATTTAATTTGCATTATTTATATTAAATGTTTTTTTTTGTGTTAACTGTCTCTTACGGGGTTTGACATATAAATAAAAAGATATATTTATACCTATATGAAGCTTAATCATTAGATGGCGCTTATGGTTATGATCAGAGATAAATAAACATAATTAAATTAATTAGTGATTCTGAAAACAAATTGATTTTATCAATATATAATTGCTTTTCTGTTTGTGTTTAGGGTTTTCTGATAACATGCTTTAAAGGTGTCGGCTGTCGGCGTTAATTATAAAATATTTTGCAATTATAAAATGCCAACCGCCTTGAAGTCAGTAGATGACAAATAAAGAAAGTGTTCATGTCAAAAATGTATACACTCTGAGAAAACAACTGAGATTAAGATGTATAAACTTCATTTATCTTGCTATCTAACTACGTATCTACCGACCATTGAACGGAGATTAATATAAAATTAAATAGAATAGGTATATCTGATTGTCTGCTACGCCACTTACAAAAATGCACTAAAAATAACAACTGGAGAAAAATAAACAAAATGCCTGACACACTCCGTTTTGCAAGGATCCAAGGAAGACCGACCAATTTGGGTCAGTGTATTCGCTTGAAGGGGAAAGTTTCATTAGGTTTGTTCAGCGAGGCTGTTCGGAACAGTTAAGAACTGTTTCGAACAGAAAAGTACAACTTTTTGCTGTTCAATGAGGAATTTTTTGTTCTAAACTGTTCTGGTTTGCTGTTCAATGAGGCTGTCTAAAACACTTTGGAACAGTTTCGAACAGGATTTTCTGTACTAGCTTTTTAGGTAGAACAACTTAGAACAGATTTCCTGTTCTAACTTGTTCTGACGTTCTGTGCTGTTCTGTTCTAATCTGTCCTGTTCTAATCTAACAAATAATGAAAACAATACTTTTAATTTTCGAATGAATGCGTTCAGCGCGATGTGGGCATAGGTTAGTTTGACTTGTTTTTGTTCTTGTTTGACAAGATTTATTTCAAATATTCTAGGTTATCGAACAAAATTTATAAATCAAATTCAGTCTAAGTTTATTGGTCTGTGGAAACGTACGTAGTATGTTTTTGTTGTGGTATTTCTTAAGTTCTTTTTCTTTCTTTTTATTATGGTTAATACTACGTTTACACAGAGTAATTAACTGCAATTAAAGAAGATTTTACTGCTTACCTTTTTAAAAACTCAACGATTTAACAAATTCAAATTTTAACTGACCTCACCAAAGACTTTCGTAAGATTATCGATATAATTTATTTCCTGTTTCAGAAAAGTTTTAAAAAAATCCTTCGTAAAAAATAGTTTTTACTTGATCGTGTTTACACAACGTATTAAACATTTGACAAGATTATCAAATAATTTGCGAGCTTATTGACGTTTTCGAGTTGACGTTTGGAGCTACTCCTTTTTCACTCCTTTTACTCCAAATTTACCATTTTAGATAGAACAGTTCTGAAATCCAAACGAAAACGACATGAGTTGAAGCAGAACTATCAACAACAAAAAAGAAAACAAAGCAAAAAAGCTTATTTCACAGTTGGCAAGTGTTCAGCATACATGCAAAATTTTGATACTATAGGGCTTTTTATCAAATAGCAATATATCACCCTCTTGTTTATTCACAAACTTCAAAATATTCACTTTGGTGAAACTGATATTATTGTTGAGCTACTTTAAAAAAACTAATAACGCTGTATAAGAAATAATTTTGTAATAAAAATAATTCAATATATCGAAGAATAAATAATAACCAATTTGTTTTCCTTTGCAATTTTCCATCTGTCAGATTCATCACCAAAGTAATAGCTGTCACTTTTGACTTTGATAAATTCGTAAAGTTCCCTATTGCTCTTGTAAACTTGCCAAAAAAATGTTCTACTTTTATACGTGTCTGCTAACTGTATAGGTCATTTTTTCTTAACGAAGTTTTTTTTGGGCACTTACATCCTTATAACTATCAAGCCCAACACTTTTTCTAGGTAGATACAACTCAATCTCAATATAAGAATCTACCAAACAAAATTTTGACATTAAATTTACCCTTAACCAGCTTCCACTTAGCCTTTCTAACCAACCTGTCAAATTTCCATCAGATAATACCAGCTGAATTTGCCACACTTAAAATGCCCATACTTAAGCTTTATATCATCATGGTGACTATAATGATTGTAATATGTCAATTTTGAGAAATCTTAAGTTCCATTGCTCTATGCGGAGTTTAGTGAGTCTGTCTTTATATAATTTATATTGCAAAATCTTTAAAAACAAACAAAAAACAACGTTTATGTTGGTGGGTCCGTAACCTTATAAAAAAAATCATCCACCTACAACTATTTTATTTCAAGACCTCTAAGACTATCCCAACCACATAATCAATTCACTATGGATCGAATGTCTTAATTAGATAGCCTTGCATCTCGTCTTGTCTAGATATCTACTGTGCATCATCACTATACGTATACGTACGTACGGCCACAACTATCATCAACATCATTGAGCTCTTCGGGCAAATTAGGCGAATAATCGAAATAAATTGCTTTTTTGTGCGAAGGTATCAATTGGGAATTCTGCTATAGGTTTTGCTAGGCTTTGATGTGCGAGCCAGCACAGTTGCCGAGATGTGTTGATGAATCAACAAACAAGACAACATGTGGAGATTCCCTCAGCATGTTAACTTAGCTGCTAACGTGTCTTGATTCTTGGACTCGCTCTTAAGTTTCGTGCTATTGTTTAATTTTTTTTTATTTGTTTTTTTTTTTTTACAGAGATCCCTGGGTAAAAGAAAAATTATTTTGTCCGTCTCAAGAAACAACATGACTTCACCCAATAGACTTAGAGTCTTATACTCAAATACATACCTTGTACCTATACCTATACTATACCTATACTTCCTTCCATATGAATGGTTCTTCTATGGGTTTTTTTTAATGTTCATTTATTTAATTTTATTTTTATAGCTTTACCATTGCATAATAAAGCAAATCGGTTAAATTTTAAACACACACACACACACATAAACTTATATTGGGGTCTTAAGGAAAAGCGGGACAGTGTTGTTTCGCATGCGCTTGTAATGCAGCCAGATCATGTTGCATGTGGTTAAAGGTTCAATCTTGGGATTCGTTGGCTAGCTGGCCTAGTCTCCTGTTTTCCTTGTTTGTATAGACAGGGTCGGTCTTATATGTATCTATTTATAGGAACTTTTTCAGGCGCTGATCCATTTTAAGTTGACTTTTGGTAACTATTATTCAATCATTCGATGGGTAAATTGAAAAGGAACAATAAGTATTTAAATATACCCTTAAAAGCCAAGTAGGAATTTGAATTACTCACGAAAGAAATAATTTACTTGGGCGCCATTTAAGAAAATAGTTAACTATTCTTTTCTATTAGGAGCTATTTCAAAATAAATT
Source organism: Leucozona laternaria (assembly GCA_932273885.2). Classification (NCBI taxonomy): domain Eukaryota; kingdom Metazoa; phylum Arthropoda; class Insecta; order Diptera; family Syrphidae; genus Leucozona; species Leucozona laternaria. The sequence goes on along the minus strand of OW026368.1, from coordinate 84,810,416 downwards.
TGTTATTATTCGAAGGCTTATTTAAAAGCAGGGGTTACGACTATTTTAAAATTTCTCTCTTTACTGAATTTCAACATATAATATTAAATGTGTCGCACTATCAGAAGGCCAGTTTTGGTTTCTTCTCCAGTTATCAACTTTGCTCAGTTTGAAACTTAAAAAATATTTATTCTTTAGATTTTTGGGAATCAAAAACCATATAGTGCCTATGGGAATAACCTGTTCTCAAAATTCAATACAAATATGAAAGCTTCAGGGCCCAAAAACCCTACGACGCCTATGGCAACAGGCTCTGCATAGAGAAGATATTCCATGTTTAGAGGTTTCGTCCGTCCAAGTCCAACGATCGTTACTTGACAATCAATGTTAAAAAAGGAAACAAGATGAGCGCGTGTTTAACTCATTTCTATATGACCAAAGCCGCATAGACTTAGGCAAGGTATGCCATCTCCAGCACTCACTCTTGAGGTGTGCAACTAAATAAACTATAAGCAATGGAATGAGATTCTCTTACATAATCAAGACTCCCCATCATTACACACCTTTATAAATTATTTGTTTCAAAATTATTACTTCGAAGGAGGAGAAGTAGGAATAGTATAGGTAAGCATTTTAATTTTTTTTTTTTATTTTTAATAAAACTTCACAAATATTAACGGTTATTTTCTTGTAGGTACCTAAGTGTGGTGCAATATATGCATTGAGTGCAAATGAACGTTTTGTTCGTCAAATTCTATGTTTATTTTTGAGGAGGTTAGTTGAGCATAAGACCAACAGGTAGATAAATTAGTTGTTGTAGAGTGTTGTTGTATATCATAATGAATACACACGCGTTGCTCATGTGTCATGTTTTATGGTGTGGACAGGGTATAGAGACATTTTTGAAACATATGAAATATGTACATGTAGGAAGGCTTGTGTGTTTATCTATGATTAAGTGAATAATTTGAGATCTTTTGGTGTTGCACAAAGTTCGTTGGCCGTGATGACACATAATGTGTCTGCCATGCACACGCCAGGCATCAGCACAGCATGTTTCATTGGATTTTCGCTTCTGCGGTCTCTTGAAGATGAATCTAGGAAACCCAGCATTGAGTTAATGACCTAAATTTAATATCTTATTTAACTGCTGGTGTAGCTTATCGTAATACAAATTAAGTTACAGTATATGTTCAGACATTCACATCGGAACGTGATAAAAAAAGTATCTTACTAACTTACACCACCTAGTGTGAAGAAGTAGCAATAATAATAAAATTGACGAAATTTACAAGCGAAGCACTGCAGAGTGGAGTTTCGTCTGTCTGTCTAGCAGATTGAGGTTAAATGCATTGACCTGCGACTATAATATTGAATAGATTATATCGCAACACGACAGTGCGTTGACTTTAAGCTTCATTGAATTTAACGCCGAAAGATTTATGATCGAAGACATCAAATATACGCAAGTTATCAATTTGAATATTGAAATAGAATTTTCAATAATTAATTATGTTTAGGTCCAAACGTTGTACTAAGATAATTTATCAAAAGTTTTGTTTTTAGCCGGTTCAAATATACACATATTCATTAGTCAGTTCGTTTATAGAGACCAAAAATACATTTTTGAAAAACTCGTTTGTATAGCCCTTTTATAATTCGAATATTTTTTTACTATCAATGTTGGGTGCCACTTATTTATTTAGTTTCGTTTTTTGGGTAAAATTTATTATTTTCAGGGGAATTCTTATTCTGGAAAAGAACTTAACGAATGCGCATTTGGTGGTTGAAACTCTATTTGGAAGTATTCCACTTTGTTGCATGACAATGAAGCTGGTAAACTTAAGTTGAAGCTGTGCCAATTGAATTCTATACTCATATTCCTATTCATATGTTGATCTTGCATGAAAAAGTTAAAAAAAAAAGTCTGTTTTAATAACATAATGGGCGCCACTTTGTTCCAATTTCATATAGGAACGTTGAACTTCTATAACATACGTTGAAATGCAAGATATTTCAGTAAAAATTTGTAGCCAACGCCGACAAAATTTCTTAGAAAACATAATGCAGTAATTTTTTATATTATATTGAATCAAAGGATCCACATTGGGCGCCATTTGCTTAGGTTTTTTCCCATTAACAAAATAAAAAAAAATAAATTATTAGCGCTAAAGCTCGTAGAAGAACCATCAGGCAAAGAGTATTAAACTCTAAAGCATTCCATAATATTAATTCAAAGGATCCACATTGGGCGCCAATTTTTTTTTTATTAAAAAACATAAACTATAGTGTACATGTAGTTAGTCAGCAGTAAGGGATAAGACCTAAATCCGTAAGGGGGATTTTTTCATGACAAGAAATACCTTGGGAGGCTTTGTCACTTCCAAACAAGGGGCAGTTCCCTTAAGAAAATATTTTTGCAGGTGGAATGTGGTGAAATTCATTCCTAATTCTATGACCTGGGAAAGTCATCATTATCCCAAATTATCAATGATCTGTGATTCAACGAAAATTTGTCTATGAATGATTCCATCAAAAGTTGATAATCCGGGGATCATGACAACAAAATGCGACACGATTAATTCCAAAACAACTCTACTTTTTTTGCAGCTGTATATATAAATACTGCAAGCCCTTATTAATGTTAGGTAATTTCTAAAGACTATCTTAGCCCACATCAGAACAAATAACCAATGACTTGGCAAACACCTATTATATATACGAGCCTTTTGCAAATATGTAGGTAAGTGATGACTTCGGTAATTTAACTCATTTGCAATCGAACCCATAATATTAGTCTGCTCACCCTGCCATTAATTCAACACTCTTATTGGGATAAAGCTGCCAATGAGGCTTCTTTAACTATGATAGACAGCCAACAGACATCCACACATCATCGGAGCACGATAAACAAGTCCGTCCAAGAAATGAAAACGAAATTAAAATGACTTTGAGTTGAGATGATTCCCAGAGATAGCCTCGAATGAAGTAATACCTCGTCGCTATATACCTGGTATTCATACCTTACGCTGCAGTATGCTCCTATGGTTCTCCTTTTGGGGACTTCTCTATAGGGAGAGTGAAAGTTCGAAAGATGTTCGACGTTCGCCGTCATCGAAGACGACGACGAACGAAAAGGCTTCTTCCTCAAATTAGATGCAAACTTGAACGTGGGCAGCGCATGCCTGGAACGTATATATACAATACTGATATACATATCCCCTAGATATCTATATATACTATACCCAGAGGCCGACCTGAGACGACCCAAACTCCTTTGACATCATCTGGGCGCTGAATATTTAGTTTTTTTTTCGCCAACAAGTTGGATTGTACCTACTCTGCAAGTCAAGGCATGGGTTCACACGAAATGATGCAAATAGATGCCTTAAGTTGCCCATCTATATGTACAAATTTGGCTTATAGCCGAAACAACGATCGATAATAGTGCTGTGAGCAACGACAGCAGAAAATGCAGAGAGCTTGAGGCTCATCATTTTCATCCATGAGGGAATAAAATAAAATAAAAATAAAAATAAAAACCCACCTTATTTGCGATGATCTTATGTAATTTGATTTACAAAGAAAATTACAAAAAAACAAATAAAAAAGTAAACTCCAAGAAGAGGAAAACGAAATAGTAAAAAAGAGAGATGATCACCATATTCTATGGACATATACACATAATCTTCAATTCATTATAATAAATTCAAAATTTGTTTTATTAGAATTGATTTTTCAATACTCCAATCAATGGGAGAAATACATAATAGCCACGAGATCAACTTATTCAGCGCAACAGCACTGGCCGACACAGCGCAGGCCCACTAGGAAGAGATTGTCCTCGAATTATGTGAATTACGCGGAATGTATTGTTTGTGACTCCTCTCCGTTTTGTAGGATATAATATTTCGGAATTAATTTGTTGATTGTTAAGTCGATAACGTATGGAAGCTCCATGGAGGCAATTGAAATTCTTTTCCAAATCAGCTTACTTGTTTAAAAAGGATTCTAGTTATATCCTTTTTCCATTATCAGGTGAAAGTCCAGCAAAAACTGTGCTTACAGCAGTAGAAAATGTTAAGCTGAATCTATGTTGGGCGCCATTTAAATAAAATTCTCAGTTAACTACACCTAGTTGGATCATTTGAATATGGTTTCGTTTGAATTTGACTGAAATAATTCACACAGTTAAACAAAACTGCGACAAAATTTAATCTTAACTTTTATCAACCTTACATCGGACCGTAATTGGTTTTTTGTAAAATATCCATATTTTTAAGGAACGAGGCGACGTTGAGTTTCAAACCAGTTTGTAGAGACTTTAATCTTAAGCCATTCATCAGGTTTGTATCTTCTATTTTAACACATCCAATCAAGTGATAAGATTTTGGTCAATCATTGCTGTAAGTTTGTTTTAGCTTCAAAAAAAGTAACCATATTCTAGCATAGTGCATAAGAAGTGGAAGTGGATACACGATATTAACTTTATAATTTAACATTGCATCCAAACGATGTACAGCAGCTTAACGAAGTGTCAGAGTAATCAGCTTTTCTTTGAATGTGAAAACAATGGAAAGATTTCGCGTTGGGCGCCAATTTATAGTATTTAACAACTAAAAGGTGTTTTTTTTATAGAGGTATAGAACTTTGAAATGGAATAAAACAAAGATGATTTCTTTAAATTGACATGAAATTTCGAAAGATTATTTTTTGGCATTATAATCAAAATATGATTTCTGGCATATGACCGCCACAGCTGGCTCGGACGTAGTCTTATCTGGAGGTCCAATTTTCGATGACTTTTTCCAACATTTCTGGCCATATATCGGCAATAACGCGGCGAATGTTGTCCTCCAAGTTTTCAATCGTTTCGGGCTTATCGGCGTAGACTAAGGTGATTTCACATATCCCCGCAGAAAATAGTCAAGCGGCGTTAAATCGCACGATATTGGAGGCCAATTAACGGCCCCGTAACGTGAAACTATGCGGTTACCAAACGTTTCCTTCAATAAATCAATTGTGGCACGAGCTGTGTGACATGTTGCGCCACCTTGTTGAAACCACAGCTCCTGCATATCATGGTTGTTCAATTGATGAACGAAAAAGTCAGTAATCATGGCTCTATGCCGGTTACCATCGACTGTAACGTTCTGGCCAGCAATTATTCCACCAAACCATAAAACACACCAAACAGTCAGTTTTTGTGGATGTAACGGTGTCACAACATACAATTCATAATTATCATCACTCCAAGTACTTCAGTTTTATTTATTGACGTATCCATTCAACCAAAAGTGAGCTTCATCGCTAACAAAAATTCGCTTATGAAATTTGGGATCAATGGCAATCTTGTTTTGGGCCCATTTGGGCATAATTTGGAAGCGTTGTTCAGGTGACAGTCAATTCATGTTGAAATGCCAAACCAAACTAAAAATAAATCACTTGACAGTTGACAAAATGGCCGCCAGTTAAAAATAGTGTTGCCAACTTAAAGTTCTGTACCTCTAAAAAAATACCATCTATAACGTGCAAAGTGAATTGTATTTATAAGGTAATATCCTTCACAGTTAAGCTAATATTTTAACAGACACAAGTTGTTAGAAGAAACAAAAGAAACCACTTTTAAAAAATTCACTGTTGGGCGCCATTTAAAGACAATTTTTTATTTTTCATTTGAACAGAATCAATGTTTGTACGAAAATTAATATCAAAGTAGAATCAAAAATTTTGCGACAACTATTGATTACACATTTAAAGGAAATTTGTAATCAAGGTTCGTCCGAGTGCCGTATTTTTGTTATTCAAAGTAGGTACATAATATACATAACGCATTCGTAACGTATTTCACGAAACGTATTACAAGTAATGTAATAGATTTTTTTGTCTACCCTCTACTGCCGGCATGCATAGATGTTTACACACCAAAAATCCAAGTCAAGTCTCATGTTGGGCGCCAGTTATTGAGTTAGTATTAATTTAACATAAATGAAATAATACGCAATGGGAGTGTAATATTGAGCGTGTTTTCTTCAAAAAGTGTATAGCTGGCCCAGCAAATTCTTAACCAGGCAATAACAAAAAGAACATTTTACATAAATAGGTATACTTTGTTGTTGTTTGCATCTATAAATTTAATGAATCAAATAAAATGTACACTTCTGAAGGAAACACGCTTATTGTTTGACATTTCTTTTGATTAAAAAAAAAAACAAACTCCTAAACAATAGGACATAAGCATTCTAGTCGATTCGAAGAATTCCATTTTTTTATGTCTGGTCTTAAACTAAAAAAAAAAAAAACAATTAAAACACTTTTTTTTTTGTCAGCATCACATCTATTAAGCTCAAAAAGTAATCATTTCCCGCCAATCAAATCCTCTATCAAAAAAGTCTTATCTAAAATTAGTATTCAATATGAATAAATGCACAAGGAAGCTTGAATTGCCTTCGCGGATTATAGTTCGAGGAACGAGGAGCATCCACTCGCTATAGTTCACAATCACAGCCAAGCATCTGCATCAACTCAGGCAGGTCGGTCGTCTTCAGTTCGAAGTCGTATTTTTAACTACCATCATCAGATCAAATAATCATTACGATAACATCGCATGCACTTCTTTGGTGCAGCATCAGCAACAGCGTCCAAGGAACGTTATATTTTATATATACATCATTTTAATCAGCGACATGGCAGAAGAACAAAGGCCAAAAGGGTATACGCTGCTGCACTCCAGCCAGCCATGCACTGAACTGAACTGAGATGGTGAAGCCGCATATCACAGACTTTTGGTCTTTTAGCTGCTCCCTGGATTTCAGGCCAGAGCTTCGATAGACAGAGACACTTCTCGTAGTTCGTATAGCAGTGGAATTTCCATCTAACTGATATGTTGCTCGATGCTATTTTTATGATTTATGTTTAATTATATATACGAGCGTATTGTGGCAACATTAGCGATGGACATGCATCATCCAAGATGTGCGCCTATTCAAACTCCGGTTAACGCTGCGCTGGTTGGTTATCCCCGTTGGAAGCTCTTTGGGGATTCAGTTATTGTCGAATCAAACTTATATTAAAACCCCAAGCAAAAAAAAACTCATAAATTAAATTCTTCGATTTTGTATGCAATATAGTTTGGATGTTTCGATAGAGAATGAATGCAGATACATTTAGGCGCGAGAAGGAGAAATGGAAATTTTGTTTCGAAACATTTGAACGAAACAGGCAACCGAAATATAGGAAGCACCAGCACAGCAGTGCTTGGATGTGTCGACCTACGTCGCACCTCACACTATTCATCGTCGTTTTTCGTTTTAGTCATATTATAGTTAAGAGTCTATAGCTCTTTGGAGCGCAGAGTTAGGTCGGAATATATCAAAGAATTCCTTTGGCGAAAAATCGCTCTTTATGCTGGATTAAGCGTTTTATGCTGCATGTTTTGTGTTTGGCTATAGGTACTGTTTATGATGATCGCGGAACATTTATTTCAATTGTACAAATTGCCGGAATGTTTTGCATTTGTTGTGTCGTCTGAAGACAACGCGATGGTAGTATAGGTACAATTTATGGATGCATTCTTGTGACAATATAGCCCAAAGAAACAAATCGGTTTTGTAATGTTTGTATAAAATCAAATATGAATCATTTTTTTCCAACACGACACAATTTTCTGCGCAGTTTGTGTCTTGCAACATTTTTGTTGTTGTTGTTGTTGGTTACGCATGAATTGGTTCCTTAAACGTGGAATAATCATTAGAAATCATCAGTTTAACTTTTGCTTACTGCAATGGATATTTGCAAGTTCAGAAAGGGATATTATATTACCGTGACCAATTACACCAAAAAAGTATTGACAGTTGGGAAATATTGGTGCGCTAGCACAAGTAAACCATCTGTTTCTTAATTAAGATCCCAACAGAGATTTTATGTTAAGGACTTCTACAGAGATTTAAGCTTAGTAAAATATTATGTCAATTATAGGGTGTTTGAAAAATTAACAGGTTATTATTCATTTGGTTTCAAGTCAAAAAATTTGTACCGATAACGAGGGAACCCTTTAAATAGAACTTTTTCAAATATCAGGAGCCCAATTCCACAAGCGTGACTTCTCGCAGTGTGCATATCAAATTTTGTGATTCCGCAAGAGTGACGTTTAAAGTTTTTGACAGATAAAATGTACACATCAGATAGGCAAATTTATTCACCCATATTTTGATAGTAAATAGAAAGTGTTCACGGAAAATTATTCACGGTTGCGGAATTGGGCCCCAGCTAATAATGCGTGCAGGCATTCGCATGTTAAATAAACTAAAAAAACAACAACAAGATAGAACAAGACAGAATATTAAATGACAAATTAACAATAAAACAGAACATATTATTTGACACAGCGTTGAAATTCACAACAAGCAACAGAAAGAAATGAAAAGAAAATGAAAAGCTTTCCAAAAGCTCCCACACTCAAAACAAATAGCAATATGACAACAACAGCACAACAGTAAGATGAACAATAGAAAAACAACAAAGTTTAGTCAACAGTAGCCCGATGATGGAACAAAAGTTCTGAAACGCGTCGCTGACTTTATTTATAATAATATTAAATGTTTGCATTATAAAGTTTATAATAAATTGTTAATTTTTTAAAACAAAGCTTAACCGTTTTTATTTAGAAATAAACATAAAATACATAAAAAAACGTGTTCATGCACTTTTGATATTACATTTGTTGGTTTACTTCCCAAAACTTCCCATATTTTAGTCTAAAGTTCTGTTAAAGTTCATTTATACAAAACTAAAATAGTACAAAAATTGCCAGTTTTGGGAAGTAAACAGATTTAATGAAACTCCGCATTGAAGCCTGATTCACAATGCGGCAAGAAAACGAGACGTGAGCGTGACGAAAACTCGTTGTAGTTGTCAAACCAATTTCAAACAATGAAAGCATACCTGGCTATTCACAATGCGCCGAGAAAACGAGACGTGAGCGTGACGAAAACTCGTTGTAGTTGTCAAACCAATTTCAAACAATGAAAGCAAACCTGGCTATTCACAATGCGCCGAGAAAACGAGACGTGAGCGTTGTAGTTGTCAAACCAATTTCAAACAATGAAAGCATACCTGGCTATTCACAATGCGGCGTTTCTCGTCATCACGTCACGCCAAGGATTCGAAGAATTGAAAAAAAAGACGCGACGTGACGACGATTTTCATTTTTGCTAAGTAATTTACAGATTTTTCAAAGAAGAAATGATCAAATGTGTATTAACAAATAAAGTTACTGATAAATCTATTGTTTTGTATGTTATTTTGTTTCTTTTTAATTGATTTTTTTTTTTGTTTACAAAAATGAGTTTTTGTCGTAAAAACGCTCGCTGCATTGTGAATTGGGCGACGATTTTGTAACTAAAAAAAGACGACAGCGTTTCTCGTCACGCTCACGTCTCATTTCCTCTCCGCATTGTGAATCAGGCTTGAATCTGCAATTGGACGGAATGCGGAGTTGCATTTATGTCGTTTTCGTTTGGATGTTCGGAGTACTCTTTTTTCACTCAAAAGTGATGAATACTTGAAGAATCAATTTTGTTAAATGGTGTAAATTTATGAAAGTCGGTGTTTTCATATTCGATTGGAATTACAAAGGAATAGAATAGACTGAAAATCCAATCGAAAACGACATTAAATCACATCCATATACAATGCGTGCACTTTGCATATCGCTGTACACAAATATTTTTCCTTAGAGGGAATCTCTAATTTACCTGTTAATTGGTGTGTGATAGAAAAGAATAGATAGAGGCATAAATATAAATACATTTTAAAAGAATAAGTATAGGTACTAGCCGCATTCCGCACCTAGTTTCAAATAGTTTCAGACGGACAGATCAAATATCAAAAATTGTGCTATTTCTTGCTAAAGAGAGCGCTTAAATGAGTGTAAAACATTTCCCCTCTTTACCAGCTTTAGTCCGAGAAATTTCATCTGGCTATTTCTTGCTGATTGTCAAATGCCAGGTTGACGTTTATGGTAGGTATACCAGATGACAGTATTTGTCGGTTGAATTCAAATAACAAGGTTGGTCTAGTCTTATTTTTATGTAAGTTTTAGTTTTGGTAGATGGGCATGTTTTTTTGATTATTGATAATAATGTAAATGTAAATGTAAATTATTTAACATAACTGTTTCTGAAGAATAAAATGTTTAATTTAATATTGCATATTAAATGTATCGGGTTTTTCAATAAGAGCGCTACAAAAGTTTTTTTGAATAAAACAAAAACGGTTTTGGATATCAATAAAATTCTTTATTCCTGTGAAAGTACGTTTCATGCCATTATGTATGGAACTCGATTTCTTTTGCATGGTCACCACGGGCACGCTTGGAGAAGTCCAGACGCTGAACCCAATTTCGACGGTTTTCAAGCATAAATCGGCCGATACTGCTGCAATTTCACGTTCAATATTCGTACGAAGTTCATCAATCGTCACTGGCTTGTTTTCATAGTCCATAGACTTGACGTAGCCCCACAGGAAATAGTCTAACGGCGTCAAATCGCACGACCGAGGCGGCCAAGCGACTGGACCATTTCGTGAGATAACACGTTCTCCAAACTTGGTTTCCAATAAATTGATTGTGACATTCGCTGTGTGGCTTGTGGCACCGTCCTGTTGGAACCACATGTCCTCCAAGTCCATATCATCCAATAGGGGCCAAAAATATTCGGTTATCATTGAACGGTAGCGATCCCCATTCACAGTAACGTGCCGGTCTTGATCATCACGGAAGAAGTACGGCCCAATGACGCCGCCGGCCCATAAACCACACCAAACCGTAATTTTTTCGGGTTGCGATGATGACTCATGGAGAACGTGTGGATTGCTGCCTGACCAATACCGCATATTTTGTTTATTGACGAAGCCATTCAGCCAGAAATGAGCCTCATCGCTGAAGATGATTTTTCGATTTTTAGCGCTCTTAACGTTGAGGCCACTGACTTCGAATTTCGGTAGTAAATTTTAATAATTTCGACTCGTTGTTGGCTCGTATTTCTTTCCATCATGAAATGGCAAGCCTTACTGAAGAGAAATGTCAAAAGAGCGGCAAGAAATATGACGTCGTTTGCTGTCGCTGTTGCTCTACTTTTGTAGCGTCCCTGTTGAAAAACCCTTTATATTGTAGTGTTTTTTTGGGGAAAAACACACACGAAGCTTCGTTTCGTTTTTTTTTTTTATTAATTAGTACCTACGTACATATATATATAATGTATACATTTACTTTCTTAAGTTGTGATTCTTGAAAATATTGATATCTAAAGATTTATCATTGATCTACGGCAACTCTAGTCGAGTATAATTGTGAAGTTCGGTCCGAATTAGTGCAAAGTAGTGCGTAAACCATTCCTGAAATTTTGACAGTTTTCTTTCTCTCTGAGAGCATTTCATCCCCACTCCTCGCAATTTGAATTTTAGACAGATTTAGTGCGAAAAATCTGAGGATTTCAGAAAAAAATCATCTTCAGCTATGAAGGCCCTTTTTCTATTGTATAAACGAGTCCGATCTGGGAAGATGCTAATCCACACGAGGCCCACAAAAAGGAAATCCATCCGCAGAAAGTCACTGTTTGTTGTGGATTGTGAGTCAGCCGCATTATCGGTCCGCACTTCTCCCAAAACGACGATTCGCTGCATTGTCATCATAATCAACGGAGAGCGCTACCGATCGATAATACCAATTTCATTTGGCCTAAATTGGGTAATATGGATGTGAAAGACATGTGGTTCCCACAGAATGATGCTACGTCCCATAAAGCTGATGCCATAATTGACATTCTGCAAGAACGATTTGAGGACAGGGTTATCTCACGCAGAGGTCACGTGAACTGGCCGGCGAGATCGTGCGATTTGACTCCGTTAGACTGTGGGGATTTCTTAAGCGGCATAAGTCTATTGCAATAAGCTTCAAACGCTCAAAAGACCAATGCCCTGGAAGTCAACATCACTCGTGAAAATTTCACCTCTCGGATGCGATGAACGATGTTATATTCCAAACATAATCTCTTTGAAAAGCCAACTTTCAAATCAAAAAAATCATTGATATCACCCACAGTTTGTTTTATTCAATTTTAACATCTATCCGTCCTTATTCAAAAACCCTTTAGATGCCCATTTTCACCACGGTCTATTAGAGTTGTTGTATTTTCTCATATTAGCGATATCTTATATCTATTAAGAATGAAGTATAAATTGATGGTTATAAAACCATTACCATTATGTTTCTTATTAAAACATTCATCACCTACTTTTCCACATAAATCGTTTATATAGTTTTCTCATTAAAAAATTCCTTTCGTTTGAAACAAAAAACAACATATATATACATACGTATACGTTCCCACACAAAATCTATCTTCATGCTGTACTTAAAAATACCTTAGTCTCATTAGATCGCTTTAAAATACTATTAATTGAACACATTTCTAAGAATCCCCTCCTTAAAAATCAAAATCAAAAAACAAACGAAAACATTTTCAACATCTTCCTAATTCACCGTGATTACCGAGAAATTGCTCTCCCAAACCGTCAATATGCCCATAGTGCTCATTATCTCTCATCGAGATGACAATAAATACACGTCTAATGGATGCACGACACCATAAATTCCCTCGCAATTAAGTAAAGCAAAACTTCAACTCCACCAAACAACAACTACGGCGGCTGCAACACCCAGAGCAGCATAACATACCAACCACCATCAAGCACACCAATGTGCACCGCTCCATCTCATCAAATATTGCGATCACCATAACAACAAGCGAGTTTATTTGGCGGTGGATATTGGCAATCTTTTTGCTCAGGCGCGCACACCTTCTTCCACGTTGAATGTGTGAAAAATTACAATAAATTAGTAAATAATCCCAGTTCCCACACGATTCAGATTCGGATTCGAATTCCAATTCGGATTCGGACACAATGTGTTTTTTTTCTGGCTGCTATGTCTCTCAGCCTTAGCCATCACGATGGGCCTGATTGACTTTGCCTCTGCCTCTGAAATGGTTTGGGGTTTGGGATGGTGCACCACCATAAACCAGCAGAATCATCTCCTCGCTCCAATCGAATGAGAATCAAATTATATTTTTTTTACATAATTCACTCTCTTGCAACATGACGGAAAAAAAAATTTAAGCTTTCCAAGAGCCACTGTACTCCATCGTACTGTTACTCTCCTTGATTAATCTTTTACCAAAATTGGTAAAGTTGCAATAGAAAAATAACCAGAAGAGAGACAGGGTTAGAGCAGTCTCCAAAGTACTCCAGCCTAATCCAGTCAACGAAAATAGTGGGCCAAAAAAGATTTAAAATTGGAAAAAAAAATCAACTACTACTGCTTATTTCACTTTCCCAAGCCAAGTAACAAATTTTCGAGTGGAGATTCAGCGAAACACTCAACAAAACGTCCATCAGGATGCAAAGTGGTTCAAGGTTCCATAATTTCTTTTTGAAATTTAAGCCAATTACTAAAACTGTTGCGTTTCACGCTGTGTTACTTATTCTGTTCAATTTCACTACATGGGATCAGAAGTGGGAAACGTGAATATGTTTGTTAATTGGGTTGGGGTCAGAATCCCAGAAAATGAAATCCCGAAAACCTGAGATCCAGAAAACCCAAAATCCCGAAAACCCAAAATCCCCAAAACCCGAAAACCCAAAATCCCGAAAACCCAAAATCCCAAAAACCCAAAATCCCAAAAACCTAAAATCCCGAAATTTGTTTCAAGACAAATTATATCAAATGAATTGCCCAATTTTTTTCATTTTATATTAATTAATGTTTCCATTGTCAAAACGAATAAAGGGCGTGAGAAACTTTGTTTGGACGGCTTCACTAACCATCTGAAGGATTATGTGTTTTCGGGATTTTTTGTTTTCTGAGTTTTCTGGGTATTGGGTTTTCTGTATACTGGGTTTTCCGGATTTTGGATTCTCGAGATTATTAGTTTTCTGGATTATGGGTTTTCGAGATTTTGGGTTTTTGGAGCTATGGGTTTTCTGGACTTAAGGTTTTCGGGATATGTATTGGGTTCTCTGGATTATTCCCGGCCTCCTTGTAATTTATGTTATTGCGGTTCCAAATTGAAGATATTAAATATGCAGTTCTGAAATTTTTAGTTGAAAATTAAAAAAATAATAATCAATGCAATTTAAAAGAGAAACCTAAAACGTAAACAAATTTTTTTTTTAATGTCGTAAAATGCTAAATTATGTTGAAAAGTAACTATATATAAATATGTAAATAATTTCAAAAAAAAAACCTTTCACAAATATTCAATAATGTATTCCAAATATGGAGGTGCAAAATATTTGAAGACACCCCACTGTGGAGCACTACCAAAAATAATAGCGTGAAGAATGTGCAGTGAAAAATTCTATAAATCAATGTGCGGTTAGCTCAGAGATGATATTGCCACAGAGCCCAAAATATATTTTAGAAAAAAAAAAAACCAATCCTACAACAACTACACAAAACAATAACAAAACACAAAAATCGAAATTGTGACGATTAAATTGCACACTTTTTAGATACTTTAATGGGGATAGAGACAACATACAATAAGTAGTCACGTTGAGGGCGAAGCCTTCACCAAAACTAAATATAAATAGTGCCTTGGGAGAGTTAGTCTCGAGCTGAACTTTAATTGATTAAATGTGGGTGTGTATTTGAAATCGAACATTCCAATCGAGGATCTTCGGATGTGTAAAAGAAAAATCAGGGTAGAAATGTGGGTCAGTAGTGAGGAAGCTCAAGGCTATTGCAACAATATTCAATTCGTACGTAAAGTGTTTTTATTTTTTGTTTTGTTTGTTTTAAGCTTGCCTTCCTACTTATAAATATAAGTTATGCAATTTCAAATAAAATAAAGTTTGAAATGAATCACGCTCTAATCTTGTTAACAGACCTAGACCCAGTTTTGGGGGAGTTCGCACTTTGCTTGCGCAACCAACTGACTTGAAATAAGCACGCCAATTTGTCACTTATTGTCTCAAAAAGTTCTGAACCGATTTCGCTAGAATTTTAAGAGATTGTTTTTACTGGAAGGGGGAAGGTTTAAAAAGTAGTAGTTTGTCACTCTCACTATTCTTAAAGTTTAGTATTCTCCTTTTTCAACGTTCTAAGGAGAAAGTAAATATTATGTACCTAATTAAGCTATCTCAAACCTAAGGCATGACATGTTCTTTATTTCTCGCCCAAGGATTCCACACAAAGGAATGCTTCGCTTTTATGTTATTTTGTATGGCCAATCCAGTCCCATTTTGTTGTTTCATACCAATATCCGGCCTTGTATGACGTCTAAGGTACAAGTTGTTCGTAAACTCAATTTGAAAAAATAACAAATTACGTAATTTTATTTTATTCTGTGGACTGTTATGTTTCGCTCTGTTCTCCACTCGCTCACGAATCTTGATCGAATGAATATTCTTATTGCTGCTCACTTAAAAATATAAGTTATAAAGTTGCTTCTAACGAAAAGCTCTGGTGATGATGGTTACAGTTTGCTTGTGTGATTGTTGTTGAAATGCGAAACAATGCACCGCGCTGTAGAAACATGGGATCTCGTGGACTTTCATTGGAGCTGCTCGTTGCCCTTGAAAGTAGGGATTTTGCTATGTTTGTTCGTTGACAATAGGTTAATTGTTTTTTTTTTTTGTATATGGAATGTGCTCTTTTTGTCGTAGACACCAGTCTTGTTCCACTTTTCAGCAGTTGAAATGGTTTGGGGCTAACAAATCTTGATAATGTATCGAAAACATCAGTTAACAAAAGCTTGTTATCTGCTCGAGATGTCGGCACCAAGCCGCTGAAGCGTATCCACGATTCACAGGCGTATATTTAACAACATGGATTTAACGTTGGACTCAAAGAGTCTATTTATTTTGTGTTCAAGTCCGTTCCACCATGAGCTGATATGTTACTGCTTCGATAGTTCAATTGTGGAATCTTAACCCTGTCTATGGTCCCCAGTTTCAGAATATTCTGCTGTTACTTATTGGGGCCATCAATCTGCAGTATTTTCTTATTTTAAGCATCAGTTAGGCAGCTTTTCGTTAATTTAAAGTAATTGACATATTTGGTTCAAGTCACCAACGCTGTTTCCTATAATCCAGATGACTGGGAGTTTTCGAACGGATCTATTAAATGTCATGAGTCTCATTTGTACCAACAGTCACAATGACTTTCAACACATTTTTAATAGTGAAATTCCCGTCTGACAGCCACCCTCTTTATGAAAACTGACAGATGCAAAATGATTGTAAGGTGGTTTTATATTTTTAAAGAAGTTTTTGCCCAATATTGTTGGCATACAATTCCAGTATTTGCTTTCAAAAATAGATCAAAAATTTCATTTCCCACAAAGTGCTGATTTCGTTTCTGACGTTCGTAAGTATGCGAAAAAGCGTTATTCTTCAAAATTCACGCTATGTGGCGGCAATGCATCATATTTAAATCTACCACTTTTGAGGGAAAAATTTAAATAAAAATACTTCCAGCCTTCAAAGACATCACCAGCAGGACTGTACCAACATTTTTTGAAAGTATTTTTCTTGTCCAATGATATTTGATAAATTTGGACAATCTTTTCCAAATTTGATTGTTGCTGTTAAAAGTTATTCAATAAAACCAACCCTATTCGATTTGTAAACGCCCGCCCTCAAGAAACATTAAATACGTTCCATCAATTTTCTAACAATAATGCCTCGGGACACCGCAATACTTCCAGACCAATCCCACATTATATCTGTAAAACGTCATACGAAACACCCTCAATTCCCCCAATTGCCATCAACAATACCGCATCAATGTCCAACTGAGAAGTGCATATTATTTTTGAATTTTTCAAAAGACCCCAAGATGAAACTATCGCACCTAGTTCACCCATATTTTCTCCCAACAAAAAAAAAATTAAAAAACTTAAAAGCCTTAAAATGAAATTCTACCAACAACGTATTTTACTTTTAGCCTGAAACTGTAGGGAATCACATAGCGATCTCTAACTCTATGGGTTGTACAACATGTAAGCTCTCATAACAGCAACAAAGACGAAGTGAGGCAACATAATGAAGGCTCAACCAGACTCGAGCCAGGGTACCACTATGAGACTTCGAAGACTGCAAAGGCTAAGAAGACGGTGTGGTGGTGGTGTGGAGTGTCTGTTTAGTGGCTTATGGGTGCGTTTGGTGAACCCCACGATTATTATTAGCTCGGCATGCATCCAATTGCCGATTTTTCTTATATAGCTCCAACTACAGCGCCTCGTCCCGCTCCGCTCCAAAAGCTCGAGATCAAGAATCGTCTTCTTCTCAAGCTTCTATAGTGTCTCTGCATGCTTGGCATCTCCATCTGAGTGTCGATTTTGGCTCAAAAGATGGTTACATTTCGGATGCCACAGCATGCACCACCTCGATATCTGTCTTGTCTATATAATGTACCTGCTTGATTTCCAGTCAAGCAACTAGAAAAAATACAACAACAACAAAAAGACACAAATAATAGTAATAAAGTCGAAGAAGTCAGGTCGGTGTATTTGATTGTAACATGGATTACCTTTTGGAGGCTTGAATTCCCACTTTGGCACTGCCAGAGTCGAGCCATAGATATTGATTAGCTAAAGATGCAAAAGGGGAATCAGATGTAGGCAGTCAGGTACATCAAGTAAACGAGGGTGAGGTATTCCTCCACACGACACAATGACACTCTAACAACATTGCAGTTTGCTCCAAACTATGACTCAAAGAAACCAAAAAAAAAGAAGAATAAGGCATGCCCCATTCTCTATATACATAGGAGAGGTATGTGACTTGAATTAGCATTGTTGCAGGCTTTGTTTACTTCGAATTCTTTCGGAGTGAATTTGGGTCTTCCATTGTGGGAGCAGCGACAGCGACAGCGACAGCGGCGGCGAGGCGACCGACACAGAGCATACAAGGGTCACCTGTAGTAATATGCTGTCGTTGGTGCTTGGCTTGCCACATAATGAGGTGGGTTCTGGTAATTTTTCTTCTTCATCGTCTGGCGTCGTTGTCCTCTCTTTGCAGAAGCTGCTGCATTCAAGTCAATTTTTGAAAACGACACCACTAACTTTCAGCTCCAAGTCAAGCTTCAACCATGAGCTATACTTAGAGATGGTTATTCGAAAACAAATGACGTTCATGTTACTTATGGAAAAGAGCTCCAAGGAAGTAGCAAAGGGGAAGGACGTGCAAAATTTTATTATGAATTCATAATTCATTCTGGCACAAGTGCATGTTGCTAAGAGTGAAACTATGTTGCTTGGTCGTGTTGCTAAGTGATATTAAATGCATCTATCATGTCGAGGGCAATATTATTTTTTTTTTTTTTCTAAGCATGAAGTTTGTCCATTTAATTGGCTTTTTGAATTAATGATATTAAAAGGGATTTGCATAAGTTAATGGTGGTTGTGATATTTCCCTTCCCCTCCCCGTCCCCCTAAAAACATGATTGGGTTGACTGTTTTTTTTTTTTTTTTTTTTTTTATTTTATTACATAATCCCTTGGAGAGTTTTTTTTTTTTTTTGAGGTGAAAGATCCTGGCGGATTAAGAAGATATACCTGCATGCAGTCTGAGCCAAAATTGGTCACAAACAACATTCATTTGCCGTGAGGCAGTATAGACTCAGACTGCAATCGTGTTCAGGTTTTAATATTTAAAGACTTACTTTGCCAATTTTTGTGGTATGCTACATTAAAAGTGACACGAAACGTGTGGTATTTTATGTTAGAGAATATCCTTATATGGTCACTGAGCATCTTTATTTTTTTTATTTTGTTTTTTTTGTCCACCAATTGAGATTGGTGATAGGAATGTTATTGGACTTTTTAAGCAGTAAAGTAAAGTCAATCTAGAAGTCATGATTTTTCACATTTTTAGTATAGTTTTGTGTGGAAAAAAACACAGAAGAAGAAAAGGAAAGATTTAGTTTGAATATGAGTAAGGCGCCTTTTTTATAATCTATACGCACAAGCAAGGAGCTACTTATGACTACGCTTTCACACGAGGAAACTGAGTTGCCAGCAATATTCAGTTTGTCGGTGAGAAGGGCACGAAGTAAGAGGGGAAAATGAAATCTCCCCGGCCAACGATTCGAGGACATTTTTTTGACATTCCTCTTCACACACACAGTAGAGTGTGTTCAACCAAGCTATTTTAAAAGGAAATTAAAAGAAAACGTCAAAAAATCTCCAGCAACTTGTTTCCTCGTGTGAAAGGGGACCTAATTCGTGACGCACCCTTAAATACAATTCAGTTCAATGATTTGTTTGACTTGTCATTTTATGATTTCCTGTTTCACACACAGCACACACATATACATTCTATTTCTGACTGTGGCCGCGACAGTTATTAAAAGGCGTCCTTTTTCGTGCAAGCCCCGAGGGGCTATTGTTCAAAAAAACGACGTCGGGGCCAACAATTTACATGAAACAACTACGACTACGATTTTGTTTCTTCGTGCGAAAGGTACAAGAGATTTGTAAAAAAAAAAATTAAAAGAATACGTCAAAAAATCTCCAGCAAACTTGTTTCTTCGTATGAAAGCGGGCTTAATACCTAGCATGAATGATTGTGGCAACAGCACGCAATGCTTGTAATAGGTTTGTTCGGGTACTTTCCGGACTAAAAAGGCAATCTGTCAAATTTTGAGGAATGGTGATGGAATTCCCTCAGAGGGAAGGAAAAATGTCAAAAAGTACACAAATTTAATCAAAAATTCCTCATTTAAATTACACTAGAACAAAATTTCTTAAAAAATTAATAAAATAATAATACAATAAATTCAGGTTTTGAATAGATTTTTTTGTTGAAAACTATTTTTTTTTAGGAATTATTCCAATAATTGAAAACAAAATTCACTTTTACACATACAAAAAACAAAACTAAAATAAAAGTAAACACTAAACAGCAGCCATTTTGTTATTTTTTTTTTTGTTCTTTAACTGTCGTTTGGCAGATAACAGATTTTACAACAAGTTTCTGTCCCAAGAAATTTCTATGTTAGAAATTGTCAAGAATATGAGAAATAATTGTCTCTATCGCGAGCGCTCTCTTCTGTCCAAATTACACGAAAGGGACGTACGCGAACAAGATATTTGAGAAACAAACAGTTTTGGACAAGTATGCGAACAGACTTATTATTCCGGTTTGAAAGCTTAAATTTTCACCAAGTTTCTCAAACCTTGGTTCTTATCCTATAAGTTTTGACAGAAAATTGTAATAAATTTCACGTTACCAAACAGAACTAAGAAAACTGTTAGTGTGTTTTGCATTCAAACTAAGCTGGTTCATGGTACATGCTGCCGGGAACAATTGAAAATAAAAGAGCCACATTTCCAGTTCACAATGATCAAAATCGACCGTCAAAATCGTTATTCTGAACTTAGATGTGCGTGGTAAATGCATGAATACGATCATCGTGTGATGTGTAGCCACTTAGCCAGCTTAATCTCTGGCGTTCGTCTTCTCTTTCTAGCATTGTTAAAACGTAAGTTTTTTTTTTATTTCACCGCTAGATGTCGTTGTTAATGTTACAACAATTGAACTGGTGGCATATTTTGTGTGCCGAATCAGTGTTTAAGTGGTCTGTTTCAACTGGACTTTCGCTCAATCCAATTGAATGTCAGTTCATTATTATATATTCATCAATAAAAAGTACGACCTTGGAATTGTCCCACGGATATATTTTATCTTGGGTGTTTTCAGATTCAATAAAATAAATAAAATATTTGAAACGTATCTTTCTTCAACATCAACAGGAATCTTCATAGGTATTGTAGAAAATTAATTTTGAAGGTTTTGTTTTAACATCAAATGATCGTTCCATTTTTTTGCCCTTTGAAGTTATTGCAGATTTATTTATGACATCTAATGTATAATCTGCATTCAACATTTTTATTATCCGCCCGTGCATTTCTTGGACTTGTTTTTTTTTTTTAATGAAATGTATTAATACAAATTACTAATTTTAATTTAAATATGCAATAAAAATAAATCGAAACACTGGCTCTACACATAAAATGCGATTTTTTTGTTCTTCTTTAAATTTAGCTGAACTTGAAATAAACCAAAAAATAAAAAAAATAAATAAAGTTTGTTTTGTTGTATCTAAAATAAAGTAAATTAACATAATTAACATGCTGAATATAAACAAAGAAAAAAAACATATTATGGATTAAAACAAAGATGAATAGTTTTGAGTTAAGTCATATTAGTTAAGCTTTAAATTTTCTGATGATTGCAGGCCCGGATATAGAAATTGACTTTCGTAGGGGTCATCAGACTTAAGTATTTGGGTCAAAATAATAATGTGGTCTTACTTAAGATAAATTAAAGTGCAGGGCTTAAACACAATTCAGCTAATAAATAATTTAACTTGTTCATTAGCAAAATTCTAACACTTGTCTTGAATCTACTACATATTTCTTTCAACGCAGCTGACCCTTTGACAATGGCAATGCTAATATTGCCCGAAAAATGAAAGGCCATCATAGAATTCGGCCAATTTTTGGTAGTAGCTCAATTACGAATGCGGATATTAATTACGACACAACACCCAATGGAAGCTGTCAAAAGATGACATTACAATTGTAATCGTGCAGAGGAAAAGCCATCAGAAGTGCCGCCACTGATGTGCTGGGTTTCACTAGGCGACCACAATGAAACCGCTGGTTCAATGAAGAGTGTGTCGACTGATGCATGCAGCCAAGAACGAGGCCTACCAATCAATGCTGCCGACTACTACAACCAGAGCTGGAGAGGGAGCAGCCCGGGTGCTCTTTAGGGGCAAAAAGCTGGGAGAAATGTCAACGTTCCAGGAAAAAAGACAGAGACAGCATGCGAGAGGGAGATTACTGATTACTGAGGGTTGTAACGGCAGCGGTGATGTTCGAAAGTTCTATTAAAAGATGAAACGATCTACCCAAGGCTATAAGGTTAGAACAGAAGCCTGCGCCGATATGAGATTGGTTGTGGATACACAGTCGGTGAGAATCTAAAAAGAGCACTTTTCAGAGCCCTCCATTAAAATTGTTAGATGATGGGTGATGTCTAGTGTGTATATAGATGCTGTATGGGAAGAGAGTAAGATTCAAAGACAAGCCTTATGGTCTAACACCAAAGTTGCAGTGGTAAAAAAGCTCAAAATATGGTCCATTATCTTGGCTAAGCTGGGCCCTATTTTAACACCATATTTGTAGTTTATATCTGAAAAATTTCTTAGCAGTTAGTCAATAGACATGGAAAGCCGGCATTGGATGCATTGATTAGTTACTCACTTTATAAACCTCCCTTTTC
Source organism: Leucozona laternaria (assembly GCA_932273885.2). Lineage (NCBI taxonomy): Eukaryota > Metazoa > Arthropoda > Insecta > Diptera > Syrphidae > Leucozona > Leucozona laternaria. Next base: position 84,788,082 of record OW026368.1, on the reverse strand, counting down.
TCAAAGGACTATATTATCACTACTATAAGAGAAAGACGAGTTAAATTATTGGTCTGGGTATTTCATGACCCCCATGTCTTCCAATTTGATCCCGCACTTGACTGATTGCTGTCACTATTTTTTACCAAATGACCATCAGAAATGCTGACGGCATTGATTGATCTTCTCAAACAACATATTTGCGAAAAAAAAAAACATATAAACAAAAACAAAATGTTTAAAGATACAAGAAGCTTCAAAGAGCTTGGACGATTGAAGCCCAACCCAAATCATCCTTGAAAGTGTGAATCAACTGATTTTTTTTCTTAATTTTTTTCTTGCAGCACAACAATATGTATATCCAAGATGGTATACTCGTAGCGAAAATTCACCACCACCACCCCCCCCCCCCCCCCTCTCCTCCCAGTATCCCTTTCGGCGTTTAAAATGGTAAAGAAACCAAAACGACCATCAGGTCAGACCCATCATCAATTTTATGCCAGTGATCTTCCTATAAATCAGTCAATCATTCATCTGATGCACCAGCAAGCGACTGCAACGCGCTGCGCATCGATTGAATTCTTTTATGGCCAAGAATACCTCTAATAAAGCATTTTGTATGGAACAACTTTTTTGCTTTAATTATTTTATTGAAGAAGTTTTTTTTTTTTTTTTTTTTGTGGCGCTCATTTACTGAATTGAGACAAACATGATAATTACTCGCCAAATAAAGATGAAGAAGTGTTTTTTTTTTTTATTTCTGACGATTTGTATCTCATGGGTTTCTGTTAATTAATGCGTCTACCACATCTAGTGGATGTGGATAGAGGAATATTATGGTCTGGGTTCTTGTGTGGCTTAAAAGTATGTTTAAAGATAAATGACTCGTTGAATGATGGTGTCTAGTTTGAAGTTATTTTGACAGGTAAACATGACCCCAAATCATGTTGCAACAAGGCTTTTGTGACATCAAGAAATTTTATGTTATTAATTTATCGTTTGTCAATCAAAGACAAATAAATGAATTTTTATAAGAAAAAAAATAATAAATAAATAAAAACATTATCCTTGAAAGGAACTGCACTGCGACGCACGGTACTACACTACCGACGAAATATATACCTATTAAATTTAATGAGACAAAGTTTATCGGGTCTGGGAAGGTCCTCTGTCGGTCGGTTTATGGATTCTTTCACTTAAGTCCATCTTGGGTGACTTGTTTATTTGACAAATTGAATTTGATTTTTTTTTTTAATCCAGCGGATTTGTTTTAATCTTCGATCCTTCACATTGTGCACAGAAACTCACATGGTGTTAACAGAGCCCTATGTTAACTTAGGCCCAGTTTTACAGTGGTGAGTTAAACTAGAATTAGCTAACTCTAGAAGTAAATTGGTCCGCACAATTAAATGACGAAGGAGTTTTTCGGTGGAGAATTCATACGCAACGACTTAATAAATAACTTAACCAAATTTGATGAGTTCACTCGGGTTTAACTTTAATCACGCACTGAAGAACTGGACCTTAGTCACCTTAAATCTGTAATATCCCAATTTTGAACAAAATTACTTAAGTGGTTTATGCTTTAGATCAAGGTACATCCAGACAGGCAGACAGGTTTATTTTTGTTTACGAATTCAAAAATCTACAGTACGAGCAGATATAGTGTTTTTTTTTTTTTTAATAGCACTGTTAAATTGTATTTCTGAAAAATTTCGGATGCAATGAAGACAAAAAGTTTTGTTCTAATACTGAAAAATCACAAAACATTTGTTTGGCTTTGTTTATGAAAAAGTCTCCACGGAGTGGAGGAATTCTTAATTGTTGCATAAAATTCCTTCGAAATATTTATATAATGCTTACTTTGTTTAAAAATAGAAAAATACAATCCTAATTTGTCCATCTGGAAAGAAACGATAAGATTTATACGATAAGTTAGACACAAATATTTAAAGTCTTTCCTGATCCACGCGTTGAACTTTTGCAACCTACTGTATTGATTGCAAATTGATTGAAATTATGTAAATGCGAGGCTTTAATGAATCCTCCTTCTGTTTGAATTTCACCACCACACACACTACGTATGAGTACAACTCACAAATGCACATCAGCAACAATGTTGTCGTCAGGTGATTAAGTGTAAATTGTTAAATAATATTTTATCTCTCGACTCTGATGTTGTATACGACCTGATGTGACCGCAAACAAAGCTATTATTTGGTCTTTCTTCTGGCTTGACCGGGTCTGTGTGGGTCTGTACGTGCAGTTTCTTTAACCTGGTCTCTGGCACAGGCTGTCCTTCTTTCTGCACCTTCTTGTATTCTTCTAGCATTTCAAGTAAATTGCAGCAATGAAGTAGTTGATGGCACAGAAATATGGAATTAATTTTTTAATCTATGAATTTTTTTTTTTTTTATTTGATATTGCTGTTGGGGGGGATTGAATGGCTTTTTTTTTGCGGTATAAGGGCAACTACAGGGTTCGTGAGAAAAATCAAGCTCGATATATGCATTAAATTCAGTTCGAATCTGATCAAAGGAATAATGTATTACTTCAGGGGGACATAATTAGTTTCACAGTTTTTGTAGACTCAATCCATATTATAACTATTTATAAAAAAAAATGGAATTACTTATTTTTAATTTTGTTAGTAAATATTTGATTACTTAATTGTTGACATACCGAAGATACTTCAATTTTATTTTAAGTAAATTTATTCCCTAAACACAATAAACATTTTATGTTTAAAAATAAACGTTTAAGAGATTTTTGAAGAAATCAGACCACATAAATGCGATTTATTTTCAACTTAAAACTGTTTGGAATTTTGTGAAGTTATTTTTAAATAAAATGCACAAACTTCCTCTTGTAAAACATAGGGTGGCCAACGTACGTGGAAAAATATGATAAGTTTTTGCCAAGTTAAGTCTAGGCCTTGAAAATCAAGAAGATGAAAGCTTTTCAAATACTCGTAAGGCTCTTGCTAGTAAGAATTTGTTGGGCAAGTTTTGCTATGCTATCAAAAACTCTTCTTACGGAAAACTTTCCATGGCCTTGACTAAACTTGGCAACAACTTGAATTGCTTTTTTCAGTCGGGTAATTTTCAACATAGTTTTATTGAGAATTAGCCAAAATCAAATAAAAAAAAAACAACTTTTTTTTTATTTTTTGTTGTCTCTCGAAGCAAAATTGTGCATATTTTCCTTACTAGCGAGGGCCTAGCTTGTTTCGATTTTATATAAAAAAAAAACTATTTGAACATTTTTGGAATGCAGTATTAAGGTTTGACTACGGGCCAGTTTTTCAGTGCTGAGTTAGCTCTAAGTTAACTGAGTTTTATTATTTAATCCTGCAAATAAATTAAACCCGATTTATTTCTGAAACAGTACTGAAAAAACTTTGCCTTATAGGTGAATTGACTCTGGATTAACTGAATAAGTATTTCTGACAGACAGATGAGTGTCAAAAATGTACTGAAATTGAGGTATGAGGGGACAACTCTATGTAAAGGACGATTGTCATAGTGGCGCCATCTAGATTTCGGTTGCGAAACGTTGATTTCTTCATTTCACACTTCGATTTCGATATATTTTTGACAGCTAGGTGTTTAAGTTAATAATCCACTGAAAAAACACCTAATGCAAGCTAAATTGGTTTAAAATAAGGATTAACTAACTGTGGCTTAAATCAGAGTTAACTAAGCACTGAAAAAAATGGATCTAAGAAGTACCTGTGTGGAGCAAATACAAATAAAATCTGAAAGGTTGTATAAACGTTGTTCAAATTTGATCCGTGGTTCAGCAACTTTAAACTCACTGATTTCAGCAGATGGTGCATGCATGATTAAACCATCGTTGATCCTCAGTTAATCCGATGAAATAGGTGAGCTTAAGGTTTCTGAACGAAAGATTAAATTTGAATCACGTTTGTACAACTGGTCCTAAGTAATTTAAAATACTTAAGACGGGTTTCGGGTTTGGGAACAAAAATCTAACTCGTGTCTCATTACTGCTTAACGCTTGCTAATATGAAAAAAAAAACTAAAAAGGCACTTCAACTACGAAAGTAAATTTTTGTTGTCAATTCCCCCCGTTTAGCCAGGAGGGGCAGTTTTCTAATAAATTGACTTGAAACAGAAAAAACAATATTAAAAAACAACGGTTATATTTGTAATGCCATGATATACCTTTTTGTAAAGCCAGATATCTTTTCTTTTATTCTGTTTTCAAATAAAGTTATTTTAAAGAATGGTTTTTGAAAAATAAATTTTCAAACTTAAAATTTGGAAAAAAAAAATTTCAAACTAATTTTTTTCAAAATTTTATGAAATGAAGTACTAATTTCGTTTTCAAAATTCAATGCGTTTATTAGTTTTTAGTCAAAAACAGAAAACCAGATGCTTAAATGTCTTGTACTTTTTGAGAAAATTGAAAATAACTAAATCTACTTTGCTAGCTACGGAATTGAAATAGGATCCTTAGAGCTTAGAGCAACTTAAGCCCGAACCACACTACTCTCGTGTGGTGTGTTGTGGAGTAGTGTGTCGCTGTCATTCCAATGTATTTCATAGATTTCGACACAACACATCACACGATACAAATATGGCTCTACGCATATGAAATACATTGAGCGATAGCGACACACTACTCCCCAACACACCACATGCGAGTAGTGTGGTTCGGGCTTTAAGCAACGGATTTTAGTCAAATTAAGGGAATGTTATTTCTGTTATTAACAATTTTCTAAACAACTAGAAGAGATTTTAGCATCCGGTTTTTGGTGTTTGACTTAAAATTAATACGGGCATTGAATATTAAAAACAAAAATATTACTTAATAACGTAAAATTCTGAACAAAATTAAAAATTTTTTTAATTTTTTTTTTTCAAAATGTTGAGTTTGAAAATTAATTTTTCAAAAACTATTCTCTAAAACAACTTTATTTAAAAACACAATAAAAGAAGAGATTTTTGGCTTTTCAAAAAGGTGTATCATGGCATTGTTGCTTTTTAATATTTTTCTTTCTGTTTTAAGTCATTTTTTTTTAGAAAATTGCCCCTGCTGGCTAAACGCTGGGGAATATGCCATACCACCTTGCGAATCACCCTGTATTTTGTCAATGATTTTGTATACTTTAATTCTATCAAATTACAAGAAGAAGACATATACTATAAAAGCTATATGAGCAAGTATGAGCGACCGAGTATGATGTATTTAATTTGTATTCTTTATTCTCATGAAGGTGTCATGGTGGGACTTGGACATTAATCCCACATAACGGTATTATGTTTATATAGCGACCCCATACAAAATTAAAATGAAACTAAAAGTTGCCCGCTGGTTCAGGTTATCCGATGGAAAAAAAGAAGATACTGCGACCGGATCTAGTGTGTGTGTGTTTTGTGCGGGTAGTTCACTTGTGAGAGATGCTATAAAGCTTATGGTCAGCAGCATCTAGATGTGTGGTTATCGTTTTTATTTTCCTATGGACAAAATCAGATGGGGTGACCCCACCATTCCGCAGGCGCTGCAACTTCCAAAGAGCCAATTGCAAATTTGTAATTAGCCAGGTATTTTAATTCGATGATTATTACTCTAATAGATGCAAACTACTTGACATGCACTAAACTACGTGTATTTGCGATTTGCATTTGGAGTGCGCAGTGCAGCACAGCCAAAGCCAAAGCCAGAGACCGCATATGAAGTTGGGAAATATATAAGCAATATTATTGTACTACCTTCTTGGCTTATTAAGTTGTTCTTACCAAAATTGAGGGTCTTTCGGAAAGGAAAATTATAGTCTTCATTCGATGGAGGGGCAGATTTCGTTTAAGTATGAATTTTTCATATATTCATACAGCTACAATTTCAAATTTTCGATGGAATGCTTCGTGTGAGATGTGATGATGATTTTTCATTTAAAAATTTTAACATTTCTGCAATTGATTTAAGTTAGTTTTTCCTTAGAGCACACATAGATTATAGGCATAAATTATTTGTTGCAATATGAGGATAGTAAATTCATTAAAAGCAGGTGGATTTGGAAATATTTGTTTGACTGCTTGAGGCGGGTGGTAAATTATTTAAATACATACTAAAAGTTAATATTAAATTAAAAATGACTAATGTTTAAGAAAAACGAGATCTCAGTTGAAAATTTTTTGTAAGGATTGTTTGGTAAGCTGTATAGAGACGTACAAACGTACATAGGTGTGTAAATGTGCTGAAAATGAGAAATGACTTTTAAAATATCATCCTTGCCTCGGTTTTCCTAGATGAAACTTATGCTATACTGTACCCCAAAGCATCCCACACAAAATATTCTTTGAAATCGGGAGATTACCACATCAGAAATAGTCGTTAATCGGGGAATCAGTAAAAAAAAAATGTTGAAATACATATTGGCTGTTTTTTTTTGATGAAAACAGAGGTAAGAAGTAACAGGAAAAATAGACTTTCACTTAGAATGTTGGTTAGAGCTTTATTTGTGAATTCTTACCATACATTTGAGCAGGGTTTCGATTTTGCGGGGTGAAAGAGGCAGAAAGTGAAATTTGTGTTTTTTTTGGTTATTTGGTTGAAAACTATCAGTTTTTTTTTGCTGATATGTGTAGATATGTATAATTTTATATCAAAGGCAATTGCAATTAACATATCGAAGAAGAATTAAAACACTACAAAAACTGATATTATAAGGTTTGCACAAGTTTTTCTCAAAATCTATTGCTTTGACGAAAAAAGTATCCTCTAGAATCGCATAATTTAAAATTTTTACGATTTTTTTTACGAATACCTACATGGTTATAAAGATATTTAAGCATACATAAGACTGAATTTCACCCATTTCACTGCTCCTTAACAAAAATACATCATTGTTTAAAATTCAAGGTAATATTTAGATTTTTAGGAAATGCTTCAAACATAAAAATAAAGCTCTCAGCAAAAATTCATATTCGTTAGGGGTTTTCAAATTTGGCTTTTTTGTCAAAACTATTTTGCTCATCAGATATTTGTTTATATTTAAATTAAATTTTAAACTTATATGTACTAAGTATTATTTGAACAGAATAGGTAGGGTTAATAAAACTTTAGAATTATAAATATTTTGATTCCATCCCAGCCCAGCTGTCTTTCGAATAGGTCCATTTGCTTTTAAACAGCACCTATTCGACAGCTTACACAAAGACAAAACCATCTATTAGTTTAGGTTTAACTTAATTATGTTTTTAGGTTTCGTATCACCTTTATTTAATTTTTAAGTATTAATTTTAAGTTAATTTATAATTTTTGTTTTGCTAAGGATTATCTGAGAAAAAGTTCTCTCAACATTTACTGAAGAATATTATCAGTGCAATAGATTGAACTATAAATCGAAATGCTTTCATTTTACTGACTTATTTGACTCTCAAAATATTTTAAATTTAATAAAAATATTTAACTCTTTCTGAATATCGCTCATTAGAAAGAAAATAAATGCTATTTCGAGATAAATGCGATTGAAAACTTCGTTTTTGTGAAAATGGTATGGAAAAACGAGATTAATGCAACAAATAAGACGCTCGTGTGTCAAATTTAAAAGACATACCTATGTATTATGTTTTACAAAAATAAAGCGAAAAAGATTCTGCACATGATGTTATAACAAACTCAAAACCGTCATATTTTGAGTTATGACGGTGCGATATATTATGTATAAAATTTATTTAGTTATGATTAAAAATCGGGAGAAAGTGCCATATTTACATCACAAAGCGGTTAATTGGAAATAGCTCTAAGAATCGTGAGAAATACGATTAATCGGTATATTTTACAAGAGCCTTGAAAAATATATTAAAACACTTAGGTCCAGTTTTTCAGTGCGAGATTAAAGTTAAACCTGAGTTAACTCATCAAATTTGGTGAGTTAACTCGGGATTAACTAAACAGATGCTTTTGATGTTTTATCCAACGAGTTTTTTCAGTCTTTTCGCATGCATCCTCCAACAAAAAACTGTTTCTTCAGTTAACTGTGGGTTAGTTAACTTCTAGAGTTAGCTAATCTTCGTCTAACTCACCACTGAAAAACTGGGCCTTAAAAGGGTTCAGAAAAAAAAGATTGAACAAAGTAAATTATCTTTAAATTAAAAAAATAAAATAGCTCCGTTCCCGTCCTTTGAATTTCTGTACAGTTTTTTTCTTGTGAAAATTTCATCAGTTCAAAGCCAATGCCGTACTCAACAAATCGTATTTTTCGACAGACAAGAGTACTTGCGAGATAGTAAACAATTAGCTCTATTTGTGATTTTCTGTGGAAGAAATTAAAATTGCAACAAAATTGCAATGTGTGTGTGGTATTCACATTACAGGTAGATAATTGGGGAAACTATATAGTCCAGTCAAATGGTAGTTTAGGTTTGCGTTGAATCGGAGTCCAATGAAATTTTAACTGAATAGGTAGGGGGTATCACCAGAACACTCTCACTTAGTTTTCTCACCTAATTTTCCATAAGGTGTGGCCGCCATCTTGAATTTGGTGCATTTTAAGTGTAAATGCAATTATCTCGGGAAATATTAGTTTAAGAGAAAAGAAAAAAACTAAGACAAAAAATATTCAAAATAGGATTTGCAACAATTTATGTTAAATATTTACTTTTTTATAAAATCTTGCATATTTTTCAAGATATAAGTCTTAAAAACTTAATTTTTTTTTCATCTGATTCTTAGTTTCGTCACAAAATCGAAAAAATTGATTAAACTTCCAAAATTTAAGTTTTTTAAAGGCTTTTATCTTAAAAAATATGCAAGGCTTTGGAAAAAAGTAAAAAAAAAATAAATTGTTGCAAATCTTATTTTGAATATTTGTTGTCTTAGGGCCAGTTTCACAGTCGACACTTACCGGAATAATTGGCACTTAAGTTTCCCGTATAAGGAATTTAAGCTAAATTTCATAGCCAGCGTAAGTGGGACTTAAGTCACCAACATCGGAGAATTAAGTGCCACTTATTCAGGTAACAAACCACTGTGATATTGGGAATTAATCTTTCACATTCCCCACTTAAGTGTCACTTTTCTGACTGTGAAACTGGCCCTTAATTTTTTTTCTCTAAAACTAATATTTACTAAAACTACTAAAATTATTTAAGTAGCGCCAGATTGCAACATTATATAACAAAATCTATTTAACCATGGAAAAGATATACGGGAATAACCCAAAAATAAGACCATTTTCTCCTATATGTGAATTTTTCGCCAAATACCTGAAACGCAGTTTTGTAACAATAAGGTACTTTGTTCATTCCAGGTTTGAAGTTTAATAAAATCGTTAGAGCCGTTTTTGAGAAAGTTTGAGAAAAAAAAAAACAAAATCTTTGTATGACAGCTACCCGTTCTAGGTGAGCCAAGCCCCGTTTAAGCTGTAGCTCAAATTACAATGGACGGACAGACGCACAGACGTACAGACCGGCAGAAGCGACGGGCGGCATGACGAAATCCACTTTTTTCGGACTTCTCGGTAATAGCAGTGTTTTTTTTTTTTGTTTACAGGAAATCAAAACTTGGAGCAAGTAAAAATTTACTCGCAAGACTCCAATGAACTCCCTTAGACTTAGTATTTTTTTGGACAAAAGTACCTTTTTTTAGCTCTACTGAAAAGATTATTTTATTACCTTGAATTTCATATTTCATATTCATTTTGGAACAAAATCTGAAATCCTTATTTTGAAATCGTCAACTTCAAGCCCAAATATCTTGACTTTCCCTAGAACGATTTTGAAAATATTTTACTTATTTATCGGGTTTCACGTCACCTTTCATTTGATACCAAACTCGTTCGTGTACACTCTAGACCCTTAGCTCCATAGTAAAATGGGCATTCCCTTTAATGAGCTGAGAGGTGTTTGAAATATTAATTTCGTAAATAATTTCAGTTTTTTTTTGTAAATATCTTGAAAAATATCAGTTTTTTTTAATTTTTTTTCAGTTATACCTCAGCTTATTTCTGGATGTAAAGCAGTAAATTTAGACTTCTATTTAATTTCTACAAACCTAAATTTTGGTGGAGAGCTTTGTTTTGACACCTTAAGCATATCTTAAAAAGTACCCCTAATTTGAATGCCTGGCTTATGATTTTGTGGAGTGAAAAGAGCAAAAAATAGCATTTTTTTTTTTGAAAATTACTTAAAAATTGCACCTTCAATTTTGGCACAAAATCAATTGAGAGTTATTGAGAAAATCCAAGCTTTTTAGTTTTTTTAATTTTATTTCTTATGAAATAGATCAATACATTCATTGATAAAACTAAACTTTTGGCTTTATTTTTATTATAATTAAATGCCCTAATCAAATATTACCCAATGTCCTCAATTATCCTCATTTTATAATCAAATTTTCACTTAAATACATGTGTATAAATTTATAAAACATACAAAATTAATTTTATACTATAAATAGGTATTTATGATAATATATTATTTTGATTTGTATTTATATCTAATTAAATTGCATGATTAATGTATTCATAAAAATAAAATAATACTTAGCTGGCTGGTGCTCTTATCATTTAAACTCAGATACATAATCTATGTTCACGTAAACATCAAATCAGATATAATTTGATTTGCACAAAATAAATGTAAATAAAAATAAATAAATTTACATCTTTTGAAAATGAAGAAAACGAAATTGGCATGTTAGCCAAAAAAAAAAAAAAATGTTACCTACACCAAAAGATATAACGTAAGATCTTGTTCCCTCGCTATTGCGAAGGCCATCTTTGGCCAGAACACCAATACCCGCAGTCGCAAATAACGCGCAGCAATATCATCTCATCAACAGAGCGCATCACCATCGTCACCGCGAGCGAACGAGCGACAATACCAGTTCGGTTTCATTTTGTATAAAATTATTATAAAATAAAATGCATGATTGGGTCGCACAAGCTTGCTTTAATGACTTGAATAACTATAGCACATTCTATGAGTTACGGGTTTATTTGGGTTCCAATACCATCATGTCTTTTTTTTTTTTTATTAAAATCGTTTTTTTTTTTTGAAGAAAATATTCATTAAAGTAAGACAATAAAGGAACAACCGTTGTATCAGTTCAAAACTTGTATCAGTTACCATTAGAGGAAAATTAGGATATTAACCGTGTAGTGTTTCAAAAATTTGAAATTTAGAAGATCAAGCATAGAATTGGGTTTTCTTTGTTCCTTTACACCTCTTTTGGTCTGAATATTTTTGATTTTTAAAAATAATTTTTGTATTAAAATTGAACATAATATTTTCTTTAAGATTTAAGACCACAAGCAGGAAGATCTGATTATTAGAACCGAAGTTAAAGGCTTCGCTACACCACTTGCAAATGTTGTGTTTTAGACGGTGGTCAACGCGTTGACTCTCTGATGTCACTTAAAAATTGATGAAAACACTGTCAACGGTAATCGTTGACGTACAAAGAGTCAAGGAATAAAAGATTGACGATCAAACGAATGACGCTAGTTAGTCAATGTTGTCTCAAAATAGTGTTCACGTGTAAAATATCTAACAGCTCGTTTTTCACGGTGTCAACGGGTTAACTCTTTCATTGTTGGGGAAGCCATAAGATTGTTATTTTTCGAGTTGACGATCACAAATTATTATTGACATATGAAGTCAATACGAATGGAGATTTCATTTATATTATTTTCGATTGGTGGTTCCGAAAAACTCTCTGTCAAATAACAAAGTGACAAATTCCACAGTTAACACATGTGAAAATCAAAAAAAAATATATTTTATTTTTTGCCCCGGAAAAAAGCAATTTGAGTGCTTTGTATATTGACCTTTGCAACAAAATGCTCTATATACGTCAAAAAACAGTTCTTTGTCAAGACTGCCAAAATATTAATTGTCAGAAAAATGCTATTTTAATGCATTCGATCGAGTGATATTTCAAACAAAAAATACAGATTGGCTTGGCCCTCTATGTGTCAAGCTATAGATTTTAAAATTCAATCAAAGAATGGTTACATACCTTCAACGGATAAATATACCTCTGACAAAAAAAAAAAAACAAGAGCATTTTATTCATTGCTTCTTAGTACTTTGTCCGCCAACGGACGCTTAAAATCAAAAGCATTTATTTTTCATTTTCGCAGAAGAAGAAGTGTCATTGTAAAGTTTTCCCATAACTTCTGGATGACCAATCCAAAACGCCTATACTTCTGGATAACCTATCCAAAACGCCAAAAAAAATCATTTATACAGGTACTCTTATAAACATTTCACATTTGGGACTTTCTGGAGAGGAATTTTGTTTCACCAAGAATATTTTCATTCCTCAAAAATGTGTCTGCTATTGTGAATCTCCCCGGAATAAATTTCTCTCAAACAAACGTCCAATGTTATCACAGCCAAATTCCTCGGGAAAATTTATTTCCGATATCAATAAACTCCGAGGGAAACTTTCGACAAACATTTATGTTCCCAATTTTCCAAGGAGGGAAATATTCCCCGGGAAATTTTTATTTTTAAGAAAGTGATCTCAGGCTATGTTGACGCGAGAGAAAATTCCACTGTGTCAATGCGGTGAAGAGCAGTCTGTCAAATTTGTGTCCTAAAAGCGTTGACAGGGTGATTACAGGGTCAACGAAAGAAAAACAATGCATTGAACCTGAAAGTGGTGGCAACGCGAATTTCAACGCTTTGACAGCTTTCTGCTTTGACTATGAAGCGGTTTGACAACTTAAAGACAGAGTTAGACGTCAATTTGACGTAAGGGAGTCAGCGCGTTGACCATCTAAAATCTAACCGTAGCTTAACAAATGTTCTATTTTAAAATCAATTTTTTTCATTCGTTTAGACTGTAAAAGGGAATATTTACCGGATACACAGACCGAAAAATGAAAAATTATTTTAAATATTTCTCCCTAATTGAAAGGTGCCGTTTTTTTTTGAAGCAAAACCAATACTTGACCCAAAGAGTGTGACGGAGAGTTTAGGTAAAAAAAAAAATTAATATCATGTGTGTGAACGATGAAAAAATAAATAATATTTATAATAATAATGATAATAAACAAAAAAAAAAATAAAAACCTCTTTAAACATCCATAAAACTTGTTAGCACGACTCGCCCCCGGGTATAGGAGATGTTCTTTAGATGCAAGTGTGTGGACAACTTAGACAAATGGGTTACAAATCAAAGTATATGGCTACATGTTGCCAATTGATTTATTTGTTCGGGCTTATGTTTGTGCGCCTAAGAATCCAATGGATTCATTAAAAGTTATTATTTTTTTGTCTGTAGGTATGTACAATGTACATGTTATTATATTCATAAGACGCGACGGAGACTTAAGTCATTTTAAATACAATTAAGCTTTGGAATTTTTTGAAGATGCTGCAAAAGTGATTTATGTTTAACTCAACACCTTGTATGTTGGAAATAATACAGACTGTTGGACGCTGGGCAGTGGACTAACCAGCATTTTTTTTTTTTTGTTAATCAACAATCTTGTATATTTATCCAAAAAGAGTAAAAAAAAAGTAAATAACAACAAATGGGAGGGTAAAACCAACACATTTTAGCAGACAAATTTTTGTTGCACAATTTATTTTTTTTTTCAAAGCAAAAATAAATTTAGTGTGATCAAGCATGAGAGCGGTCAAACGGGGTGGTGGTGGAAGAACGCGGGGAAAGCTAATAATGCAACATGAAGCTGGCTGACTGGCTGGCTGGCTAATACCTAGTGTGAGTGGATACACGCTGCTTTAGTTTATGGTAGGTGCATGAGTGGTTTCCTCATCACCTACGCTGAAAAATCTTTGGAAATGAAAAATATTAATAATTAAAATTATTTGAGTTAAAGATTGGACATTAATTGGAAGGTTGGAAGGTGGATATTGGCTAGAAACATTGCATAATTATAGGTAAGAAACACTTAGTTGATAGCAGGTTTGAGTGAGTAATATTCAGAAAGACAGCGATGCTTTTATTTAAAAAGATTTGGTTGTCTCGAAATAGGTATTCCCGAATAGTTGCTATAAGACTTTAAATCCTTAAATTAAAAGACAAAAAAATATCCTCGTTCCAGATACATTTACGGGATTCTGTAAATAATGGATATCCTTGCAACAGGGGAAAGTAGGCCTCTTGGTACCGTTATAACTATTTCACCATAACGCGTATATAAAGATAAATAAAAAGCTAATATAAAAAGAAAGGGTCCTAAGTGACTTCCTGAAGGAACTTCATACTAAGCAATGAAGGGGTTGAAGAATGAGTTTCTGAAATAAACCTGGTAAGACCTATTAAGGAGAACTCTAAATGATGAGAAACAAAATAATTTCATGAGAAATATCATCTATTCGAGACTGACAGCTTCCTCGTTTTGAGACTAGGGCCAGCCCTAACTAAAACCTATTAAGTTTACTATGATCGACAAACAAGTAACATCGATAAAAATTATTATCTTTTTGATTTTGCCGAGACTAAATTGTGGCACCAACAAATTGGTACGCGAACCAGCCCGCAGAGAAGTAAAATCAACTAAAACATAGTACTAGAACCAATTTTACTAGCACCATGTTAGAGTGTTTACTGAGCCCAAATCAAATCACAAGGAATTTTTGCATTTCAAAAAAAATCTGAGTCCAAATTTTTAAGTTATAATTTACATTTTGAAGTTGGAAACACAGTATTAATTTTTTTTTTAAAATTAGAGCTTAAAAATTGGGATTTAACGTTTTTTCAAATGCAAATAAAAACTGCAAATTGGGAGCCTTGCCTACAAAGAGTAATTAGCTGTGGATTTATATAATATCACTTTCTAACTTTACAGTGAAGTTAGAATTAGAAGCGATCTCGATTAGACCCATTTCGTAATAGAAGTACACAAAACAAATTGCAAAAAAAACTGCATGTTACTGGCATGATTCAATTAATTTGTTAAGAGGAATCGTGAATCATTTTAACATGACAATCTATAAAATCCAACATGAGGTTCAATTCAATTTTTAAAAGATTTTTTTTAGAAACATCTTTTTCGTGGAGACCTTTGGAGTGTCTTTATCCACTCGTTGTATTCCAAATTTTCAATTTCGAAAGGAATGGAACGGTTGCAAAACCCAAAAGAAAACGATATTACTTTAAAGTGGTTTTAGCTTTGTGATACAGGAATATCATTTTAAAATAACTCGATGCAGCATTAAAGCAAAATTGTAGCTGTTTAAAAGTTTACTTATAACTATTTTTCGTGATTTTACATTCTAAAACAACGGATATAAAAACAAATAAAAAAAAGGTTCGGTCATAATCTGGCTAGAAATGAGTTATTTTGATACTCTTTGCTACCTTACGATGCAGAAATAAAACCAATATAACACTAAGGTTGACTTATATAATACAATTTTTTTCTTTATTGTAGCTTTTTTTTTTAAATATTATAGTTTGAAAAATTCTAGTTTAAAATAACATGAAATGTTTGATATACAGGTGACAGCTCCTGGAAATCCAGGTCCTAGTGACATACAACCCTCGCCCATTCCTGTATATGCGTGTTGTTTGTTTTCAGAAATAGAGGGACCTACAATTTTTCTGCCGAATCCGAATGGCTTTAGTGAGATGATGACTTGGATGATTTGTCACTTCCTCGCAAGAGGCAGTTGCCGTTTTGTTTTAACATGTTTAGGTGGACGAGGCTGCGGGATACCTCTGGTATGACAGTCCTACGCAATAACCATTACACCACCGACTACTACTAACGAAATCAAATTTGAAGTTAGTAATAAGTTTTAAAATAACCCCTTTTTAACCAAATCTTATTCCAGGTTTAGTTGGCCTTTATGAATCCATAGACATAATTTTATTGTTTTAATTTTGTATTGAGAGTGGGTTGGATACTTTAAATGTTGGTACAAATATAAGAACAGAAAAAAGTTTCCAAAATCCAGATTTAATATTTATTATATGTTCGATACCTTTATGTAAGATTGTTCTATTCTATTTGATTTAGCTTTATTTTAATTTATGCTTAACTTCATTTGTATCTATTTTATTTAATATCCACATAACATACTTGGCTCAAAAGCTCAATTGTAATTCTGACAAAATGTTTAATCGTGTGCATATACTAAATCAACAAAACAAAAAGTTGTATAACCAAAAACAACCCACACTTTATTGGAAGAACTAAATTTCACATAAAAAAAAAAAAAAAAAAAAACAAATAAACTATTTTGCGAATGAATTTTAAAAACAAAGATTTAAATTTTAAATACAAAAAATTATTATCAAAATAAAATAAACAAAAAATATTTTAAAATCCAGTTCTCCCATGTTGAGGTTTTTTTTTGTGTTGTTTTTGCAGAATACAATACAAAATCCAGTTAGAGTTTGTAGATATGATTATCTATCTATACGTAGCTATTTTCAGTTTCATCAACTATAGGTATAAGAGCATCACGATGTGCTAATTAGTTCGCCGTCAATAACTAATTCGCATGAAATTAATTCACCTCAGTTCTCTGGCGTTTGATATGATATGGTTGTAGCAGTAGCAAGTAAGGTAGTAACAACAGCAACATCGCTAATCACTGTAACAGATCATTGTCGCTGGATGGACAGGTGCGTATCATATGGATTTTATTTTAGCCAACAGGGGGAGGTTTTCAATTTTAAACGTTTTAACAGTTTAAAAATTTGCAGCGAAAAAAAGAAAACTTAAGTTTGGCGGGTTTGAAATAGAACTTACAAATTATCTAAACATCTTAATTGAATGGGGCCTATAGAGAGCTCCCCCAAAATCAATTTTCATCCATCTATGTTACCTTTGTGTTTAGTTCATAAAAAAAAATCAAAGGGGAAATTTGTAAATTATTTAAATAAACAATAATTTAGTTAAATAATGTTGAAAATTTGTTCCTATAAGGAAACGAGAAAACTGAGAAAAAAGATTGAAATTAAAAAAGTACATACAGATGAAAAATTACTTCGTTGCATTGCATACAACTTTGGTAGTAGGCGGTGGCATGATTGATGTGAGTGCGTATAGAGCTGTCATGCCAGAAGGAGGTTCGATTCCAGCCTTGTCCCACTAAATAAATTAAGAAAAAGAGCTCATGTCTCTTGGGAGGAAGGGTCCAATCCTTCAAATGTATTTTTGTCATGAATAAGTTGTAGGTCCCTTCCCTCCATTCGTACATCACGAACACAGGTATGGTTAAGGTTGGGGTTGTAAGTCAGTGTAGGCCCTAGCTCACCACGAGCTGTCGCAACACCAAATTTTATTATTTCTTACAACATCGGTCTTGAAATTTTTCGATAGTTTCGGAGATATTAGGTCAATTTATTGTTTTCCAAAATGGCGGATTTTGACATTTGCATGCTCTGCAGCCCGGACTGGCTGAAATTCGGGACTAGTTCACAATCGTCAAACATCGTGACAGTAAAGAGTAAATAGTCTATTTTGTAAGTCCTAAACGTTATGATTACGAAAAAACTTTTGAAATCCCCACAACCTAAACATTTAAATCCCCTCCTCTCCCCATGGTGCGCATGCGCACCTGTCCGGTTAAAAAGAAAACAGAAAAAAAACGAAAACAAAACTAACAACAAACTGAAGATGGCGTTTCGATTGCAATCAGCATCAGAAGTGAGAGTGTGTGGTCAACAACTTTATATACACTGATGCAGCATCATTTACGGTCGTTTGGCGGGATTAAAAACTGACATCGTACGTCCACTAGATGGGTCTGTCGGTCACTGTACAGTTAAAACAAAAATGTATGGAAGATTCAACGGGAACGGCAGCGGTGGTGATGCCGGCCGTCGGTCGTCGTCAAACGTCTTGTAAGCGTGAAATTAAAGCACCGTTGCTGCTGTGACCTTGAGCAACTCTGATTCGCACACGTTGAAGATGTCTGGTGTGTAGCGATTTTTTCATGTGTATCTGTGTATAATTATGTCAAGCGGACATAAATGCAAATCGATGGCAGATACATGTATACAAAAAAAATTGTATAAATTATCGGATTTTATGAATTTTTATTTTCTGAAATTGCTATTTTGTATCTAAATGTATTTTTTTTTTTCTTCTTCTTTCCTTTTGCAGCTTTTAAAATCTGAAAACATTCTCATCGCTGCTTAAGATTCATCTTCATTTATTCCAATGGACCGTATTCGTGAAGAGTGAGAGTACAATCGTGATTAGCTAATCAAATACTTTGGCCAGGTATGGTCTGGTCATCATTTATACGTCGAGTGAGGTTCGAGGGGGAGCATCAGTAAGTAGTTCTGAAGATTCTATACGAAGATTCTCAAGCTTCTTGGCATCAAGCGTGGACCGGTTATTTCACTTTTACTATCTACACAGATTGTAACAAGTGTAGTCCGGGTAACTACATCAGCTTAGCTCATCTCATCTTGGCTCAGCAGCAGGAGCCAGATTTGTTTTTTTTTTTTTTTTAATGTTAGTTAGTGCGATTGTTATTGATTATTCTTCATTTTGGCTTGAGCTTGTGCGGGCTTGAAAATGTTGTTTTGTTTGTCGTCGTCGTTGTTGTTGTTCTCTTCTTTTTATTGCGAATATGGTGTAAGTGGTTTATATGCGGTGTGGAGTAGTGGACCCGAATGCTTCGGCTATCTGTGGCGCGAAAATGACCACTCGGTCAGCTATGCCATGCCGATGAGATGCCGGTAACGCGAGTATTTGGTGTGTGCTCATCACAGCGCACATCAGCGCCACAACAACGGTGCTGGTGGTGGTGGTGGTGGCGGCATTATTTTCTTTTCACCTGCAAGGTTATCGAGGAATATTGGTTAAGTGCGATGTTATGATGGGTCATATCAAGAGGGGGCATTAAGAGATCAATTGATTTATTTTTATGATCGAACACATTATGGAATTACCATTTTTTTGTTGTATTTATTAAGACTGGTCTTTGGATTTTTTTTTTTTTTTTGTGGTTTGCTTTGTCTTGTCGTACATTATGCATTTGAATGTACATCCGGATTGATTTTTTTCTTTCTTTTTAGGTAGGTATAATGGGCTTCAATTATTGGCAACAGGTTTTTTGTTCTAGATTTATAGATATATATACATTATATTAAGGGTATATTCTTCCATCTTTATTTTATTTTTATTCAAAGTAACCGTAAAAGTTTTGTTCTTTTTTTTCATAAAATTGAAAAGAACTGGAAGAATGGTAAGTAATCAAAATAAATGTCTTGGATTAAAATTATTAAGAATTTCTATGGGGGTTGTTAATGCTTTACTAAGAAACGAACTTGCGGCGGTGAGTTACTTGGTATAGAGTCGCAGGTATTTAAAATACCAGTTTAAATTGTTTCAAATAAGTATATATCTATGCATAACTCACAAAATACAGACTATAAAAAATAACTTTATGACTTATCAAATGAATTTTAATTTTTTTTAAATTTATTTCTCAAACCTGATTGTAGAATTTAAAGTAACGAAAATATTTATTTTTAACTTTTTGAGCCTTGAATCGCGCATTGCACGGCCCAACACATAAAAAAATATATATATTGAAGAAATTTCTGGAGCTTTCGAATATTGAATATGTATTTACTTATTTTTCGAAACCATTTAAATGTGATTATTGTCTACCCCTTGGAGTGATGGTAAGTTCGATGGGATAGAATATCAGCCTTTTCGGCCTTAAAATTGCATCTGGTGAGGAAGTAACACATACTCAAAGACTAAGCTTTTGTCATGAAAAAATGCCTCTCATTTTAGCCATTCGGATTTGGCAGAAAATTGTTGATCTCCTTCCCCTCCATTTCTGCCGATTATAGCACCACGCACATAGCACTGGTTGAGAGGTGTAAATCACTAGAACCTGATTTTCCATCACTAGGTATCCCATTATCAATTTATAGTAACATATTACTATATTCCTACGAATATTATTTAAACAGTTTTTCAGTGTGAGATTAAAGTTTAACTCGAGTTAAGAGACCAAATAGGAAGGCTTGACTGCGAAAAACCAAAAATCTCGGAATTACGATCTGAGTCCTGAAGATCCTTCGAATTCTTTCTTTAACAGCTGAAATGATTTCAATAAAATTTCTTATTAATTTTTTTGCAAAAACGCGAATACTTAGCAACGACAACGGAAATTTCGCCTGTCTTAATTAATTTACAGTGGGATCGAGTACCCCACCCTGGCGCGATCCGAATTTTTGACCATTCTTCGGTAGTCGCACATTCGGTTTGGGAGAGCCTTTAGGGTTGGCAGTTGGTTGACAGTTCGAACTAATTATTATAAAAGGCGTTTTTCTTTTTTAGTTCAGGATATAAAGCTCTGAACAGAGTCCGAGCATGTCGAGCATATTCTGAACGTTCTCTGAACGAAGCGTGTTATGAGCACTCTGAACTATTTTTGAACCTGAACACTTAGCTGTCAAATACTTGTGTTCAGCATTTAACTCTGTCTGCTCAGTTATTTTACTCAACACATTCATAAACAACATAAAGAAAATATAACCACCAATTTAAAGCTCTGAACAACACTCAGAGCGAAAAAAAAACACAATTTTTTGTGTGACAGTTCAGCCTCTGCTCTGAACTAAACAAGAAAAACGCCAAATGCTTCCCTTATCTGTCAAACCAAACCCTTAAGTGTCAAATTCCAGTGGATGTTGGCTGCGATGTAAGTAAGAGAATAAGTCAGAAGTTGTATTTTTCACAGAACAATTAGTTTAAAATTTGTGTTATTTGAGCAATTCAATGACTTATTACCAGTTTATTTTCCTTCTGAAACCAGTTGCTCTAGAAGATCTATACTTTTGATAACATTAAGTATAATGCCCAAAACCCTTTATACCTGTACTGCCAGAGAGTTGTTTTTCCAGAGCGGTATTGAGACGTGGTTACTTGGTGAAACCTAAAACCAAGTTCCTTTTAACAGTTAAACAGTCTTATTCAATATTTTTTTTTTTATATTTTAGTTAACAAAAACTAAATATTCACCACAAAGAAATGATTATATCGATGTTGCAAAAAGAAAAAAAAAAAACCACAGACAAAAATATTCATTAAACGAAACCCGTTTGCTTATCATTTTTTTTTTTTGTTTCTTTTTAATTACCTGATTATTACCTTGCCAAATGCTTCCCAAACTAATTTAAATTCAAAAACCCCATTAAATAATGTTTCGAAATCACCTATAGAGCAGCGATCATGATGCGTGGTTCATCTCAGCTCATCAATTCATCTCATATCATCTCATCATGGCTTCTTTTTTTATATATCTTGATATATAGTCGCCTATAACAAAATCTCATAAATGCAGCTTCTAATTCACCTTGTTTCTCTTCCTCACAATTTATATGTAGCTATTTTTTTGCTTTACTAATTCATTAGGTTGTCAATAGCCCCGGCTCAATGGGATGCAATTAAAGCAGCAAAAACAAAAAAAAAAACCTGAATCGAAAATTAAATAATACATATACATACATATGTATGTATCTATTTTAGTGCAAGATCTTTAATCCATAAAATGCGAATGCATATACCTCACATCATCGATGTTTTCACGCGCACATTTTGTCGTTAAAAACTCGACCAACCTTGGACGAAAGAGTTATTGTTGTAGGAAATGAAATTAATCGAAATAGTTTTATCGAATCGATTTGATAGCCACATAGTATACATATGTGTTTTGTTGTTTCATATGCCTTTATTTAGCAACATGTTTCTTAAAAAAAAAACAATACAATACCTAATAGGTGATGTTTTCTTGTTTTCTAGAAATTCGAAGTTCCTTCATAGTGTATCGTATTAGATATGAGTGTAATTTATTTGAAGCGTCCTTGGGGGAATAAGAACTATTTTTTTTTTTTTTACAATTTATTGCAGTACACCACACGAATAATAAAATATTTATAAGTTTAAATATGAAGGTAGGTTTTTATTTTTTTTTTTCTTTATTAAGCATGACACGCAAAATGTTGCTCGTTAACAGGTAAATCAACTTAAGGAGAAGCATCTATCTCATCATCTGCAACATTCACTGACGCAATTTATATTCAAACTATTCCTACCTGACTATAATGCCCGTTAAAGAGGAGCTCGCATATGCAAATACTCGTACATCCTTCAACTAGTTACGGTAAATTACTTGATTTTCATTTTTATTAAGTGAAGACTGTATAGTTGCTTTTAATGATGATGCAGCTATGTTTGTGCATTTCGAGAAGACATTTTTATGACTGTTTTTATTTTTGTTGTGGATATACATTTTGTTTTGCATACATAAATAATAATCTTAGATAGTTGATAGGAAATTGGAGTCCTATGTTTTTATTTATTTTTTTTTTATATTTTAATGTTTAATTGATGAGCAAAGAAGTTGATTTTACGAAACTCTTCGACATACATAGTTGCATTTTCGCAAGAACTTGAATATTGATTTCTTATACGGCACGTGAATCTAGCGCCGCGCCGCGGTGGCTGTTTTGTAGATGTTTGGAGGTTAAAGATTACGGTAAGTATACTTAAATGAGTATTTTTTATCCTCAAATGCATGTAAATCTACGAACGTAATGAAGTAAAAGCATTTAAAACTTAATCAGTCAGATAATTACATTTAATAGAAACACGAAACAAATACATATACATTAATTAAAATTTATTTTGTAAAAATTTCCAAGAGACTTTTGCGGAAACAAAATTAAAGTTCAACATAAACACTTATGTGACAGTTTATGCAATGGAAATAGATGGTCCTGAGCGTTTAAGTTGAAGTTAAATATTTAAGTTTCGTATCCGAAAATGGGTCTAAGATCCAGTTTTTCAGTGCATAAGTTAACTCCGAGTTAAATCAGAGTAAGTTAATCGAGTTAACTCAAAAGTAGTTTTTCAGTGGGGGATTAAATTTAACTCCTATAATTTTCAAAAATCTATCGAAATCAAAGTGCGACAGTAGAAATCAAAGAAATCAAAGTTTGGCTATTGAATTCGAGATGGCGCCACTCTATGAAAATAACCCCTCTCATAGTCATAAAATTTTTATAAGTTAACTCAGGATTAACTGAACAGATGCCTTTAATGTTTTATCCACTGAGTTTGTTTATTCGTTTCACATACCTTCTCCACCGAAAAACTACTTCCTCAGTTAACTGTGGGTTAATTTACTTCTAGAGTTCGCTTACGCTGGTTTAACTCACCACTAAGAAACTGGGTTTAAGTATCATAGAAATGAGAAGAAATAACTGAATATAGTGAGGCAAAATGTTAATTGTTAATAGTTAAAACTTCTGTTTAACACAGTGGAATGTTTGGCTCTGGGATTTTCGTACCTTTTAAATGTAGGATATTCGCAAGAAAATATGTCATCTAAAAGGTCGGTAATTGGTCGAAAAAGTTCAACTATTTCCAGAATTTGGTCAGCCATAGAAAATATTATCAATGTTTTTCAAGGTCATTATAGATTTTAAGTGGGATATTCGCAAAAACAGTATAGGCACTAATTGAAAGGCCACCAAATTGTAATTTAAAGTTAACCAGTTTCAATTTTCAATTCATCAGCTATAATTATATTCTTTTGAATTAAAACAAAAATTACTTCAACTTACTTTGACTTTTATGAAGATTTGGCAGCCTTTCAAATTTTATCTTTACTTTTTTTGCGAATAACCGACAAATGAGGTGCAACAAATTTTTAATGGCATTAAAAACTTAAACCATTTATAAACAACATTTTTTATGACTAACCAACTTCTGAAACTACTTGACTGTTTTTGACCATTGATTGACCTTTGAGGCGACATATATTTATTATTTCTGCGAACATCCCACATATGAGGGGCTTAGATCCCAAGAGCCGGAACGTTTTATTTGTTCTAGTAGGTAATCAAAAAGAAATTTTGTCACGATATGATATATTATACGAGAGAGAAAGTGTCATTGGTGTAACTCACCACTAGATGGCGCTGCAACATATCAACTTCTTCACAGTTCAATCCATCCTATTTTTTACTAAAACCCTTCATATTCAAAATTCATATATGTAGTTGGTTTAGTTTAAGAAAAGAAAATCACAAAATTTTGGAACTTTTTTTAATCCTTTCGTTCGAACATGTGATTGTAATAGTGTAGCTTCTGAAAGTCTTAAATAATTGGGTTGATATTCACAGGATTTATTTGTTTTGTCAAGACAATGGTTCATAGCTTAACATTTTTGTAAATATTTTCCGGGAAGGGCTGCCAATAAGCTTTGGTCATAAACTACTGAGCTGCTTTGCTGAAAAATTCAAAGTTTCCTTTTATTAGCAGTGGAAGGTTTAAAAAGTGATTTTTAGTAAAATCCGCCCATTTTTCCATGACCACTTTTCTTACATTTGAATATTTTGCAGTTGCAGCTGAGAAAAAATATTAAAATTATTAAAACAGGCATAATTTTGTCTGTATAGTAGGGCGGTACAACGTTAGCTGGGTTTTGCTAGTATTATAATTTTATAGGAACAATTGTTAAGAAAGCCGGATACGGAAATTCTCACTCATGAGCCGCTCGTATGACTATGCAATGATAACTCGTTCACGAGTTATTAGCTGTGGGCATTTTTAATTTCGGCTCATGCTCACGAGTGATCGATTTATAAAAGCTCACGCACGATAATAAAACTGTGAACGTGAGAAAAGAGTGCAAGTCGATTTACTGCTCGAGAACAATTAACATTATAGAATGATATTATAATTAATTATAATGGTAATTATAATGGTATTATAATTTTTCAACAATTTCGTGTTCAGCATTGAATGAATTCATTGAGCAAATTAACTCATAAGTGTGACATCAAGTAAAACTGAAATTTGAAAGGCTGCTAGCCTTCTTGGATTTAAGAGCTTTACAATATACCTTTATACTAAATATCATAGTGAAAATTCAAAAACACTCGACCATTAGTTGTTCAAAATCATAAATAACCGTATAACTAATAAAATCATGCTTAAATCAAAATTGCCAACAAAAGCTCAGCTGATCAAGTCGTGCACCACTACCCATTGAAACTCTCATTTCAATAGAAATCCAAGAGCAGAAGGACATTCATTATTTTCCCAGACTATATGACTCTATATAGGTAAAGGATGTCTGCAATTGTTTAATATCATATTTTGCCCTCCACTATCTTTCCTTACTTTATATAATGACGTTCTCACTAAGCACACTCAACTCTCACATAAAACCTATACATCATCGCATGAAATAATTAAAAAATCAATTTTTAATTATCCGCCAAGCAAAATAAATTAATTTAATGGCATAATGCCGCCGTCACTTATTTTCTTCTCACACCCACTCACATTTGGCCACCCACCAATATTTTTATTTCGCTCCAATCTGATGATGAGTTAGGTATGTATGTACGTACGTACCTCGTGCGCGTTCAATGAAGTTACAACCCCATATAATAACTGTTATGGGTTAAGTAAGGCGATGTTTGGAAAATATGAAACTTATCCACATTCGCGTGTGCAAGGGATGATGTGTTTTGTTCAATGCTCACTCAACAACACCACAACCAACAACATCGAACCCCCAACCCCAACCCCAACACCCCAGCCCACTTATCAAACTGTCAATAATTTATTGAGTAAATCAATATTGCCTTTCAATTGGATTCTTTGTTAGACCCTGTGTTGTATGTACCTATGTCTGATATCGTCACTGATTCACTTAATTGTCTTAAAATATTTATATTGCACACAGTATGTATGTATAGGTATAGCTATACACCCACAACTTTTAAAACACATATCCAGTTAGATAGCTCTACAAGGGTGAAAAACGGGCGGGGGTGCATTCATTTATACCAAATACCATCACGTATACCCAAAAGTTCTCTTATAAATTATGAACGTATGATGAGGCAATCAATACAGTTTTTTTTTTTTTCTTTTCCAAATGACGTCATGGGCAACAAAATTGTGGGTTTGCCTTGTTACGGCAATTTCTTTTGTTCTTATATTCTCTTCTTATGATTCCTTTCTCCTCTTTTCGTTTTCACATCACAGACATACTTAGTTTTCTCCTTCGATTTTGTTATTTCCTCTTCCATATACCAGCACACAGAGCTGTCCAAGGTCGTTTCGACGCTATACCCACCACATCATGACAACATGATGCAGAGACAGAGAGATAGAGAAAAAAAGAGAGAGTGCTGATGCACACACATGCATATTCAATTCACCATCAATTCGCCACCCGAACCGAACACCCCACATTCACTATATGAAGTAATTTCTTTTTTTTGGAACTTGGGGCAAATTATATTCCACTGCCTCCGAAAATATTTCTTCGTTTGGCTTGTTGGGGGTAGTTTAATTGATTTATTTTATGTGAAAGTATACAAAATATGCCGTTATATAGGAAGTAGGTATAGCCACATCTGTGTGTGGTAGGTTATGTTGGAGACTTTTTAGGCATTGCCAGGAATTTTTCTAGTTTTTTTATTTACAACTGGGACTATTCTATTCGAAAATAGGTACCGTTTTTTTTAAGCTCTATCTGCTTTTTTTGCGCGGTATGAGGATTCAAATTTTAAAAAAGACAAAATGAAGATAGAGCTGATGTGCTTTGAAACGAAAAGAAGCCAGACTTAAGTGAACTTATAGCTAGTTCCGTCAAGGACTTTTTCATTTTTCTCTCGTATTTTTCGTGTATCCATCGAGAATAATGATGTTTTTTTTGTTTTGATTGGGAGTGAATAGAGCGGAGAGAAATATTAAAATGAGATGGATGGGTATTGATGATAGTAAACTTTACATGCGTTTGTAAATTCAGTTTGTGGTTGTGAGCCAGTGGCTGAAAATATTTATTAAAATTATTTGAAAAGTTTTTTTCAAACAGCTTAAAGTACAATAATGTTTGTGTTCTTTAGTTTATAAATTGTCATGAAAAGAATGGCTGAAGTGCAACTACATAGGTGAAATTCTTACCTTGAATATACCATGAATATACTCATGCACCCAGGGGTGCAGCGAATTTTTCAATTTTGGAAAGGGGGTGGGGTTGATTTCGTTGATCATTAAACTTGCATTATAAGCACAAAAATTTAACATTAGCCGTGCTATTTTTCAAGCACCAAGCTAATTGGTCGGGGCTATGCAATTTTCATGTTAGATGTCGTTCTCTCCGGACTTGTAAAAAAAACACGGCTATTGTTAATCTTCTGTTAATCGTCTGTCAAAGCTCTTCAAATCCAGAAATCTCACCATAACTTCAAAACTGCTGCTGTACAGGACCATGGTCCTGCCAGTACTCACATATGGATCCGAGACTTGGGTGCTTAGCAAAAGGCACTCCGACCTCTTAGCCGCGTTCGAGAGAAAAGTCTTAAGGAGAATTGTTGGCCCCATATGTGAGGAAGGACGATTCCGGAGACGGTACAATCATGAATTGTACGCAATCTACCTTGAAGCAGATATCGTGACAAAAATTAAGCTCGGTAGACTCCGGTGGGCAGGGCACCTAGCTCGCATGAGCGAAGAGGAACCTGCTCGGAAAGTTCTTTGTGGTACATTCTATGGTAGACGACAGCGTGGTAGACCATGCTTGCGCTGGAGAGATGGCGTAGACCAGGACGCCCGGAGCCTTGGGGTGTGCAACTGGATGACGGCGGCTCGAGACCGGGATGGGTGGAGAGACTTGTTGAAGGAGGCCAGGACCGGACCCCGGTTGTCGAGCCGACGATGATGATGATGATTGTTAATCTTGATAAAGTTTCTAAGATTTTGAATCAAAATGCTATAGTAAATTATAAACACAGCTTTCCAAAATTCATATAATTAGCGCCTTACATTTCCACCAATCCCATCACTAGACTGGCATTACTTTAATCCACCTTCAGTAAACTGAGTTTACTGTGCTTAATCTGGAATAGTAATTTATTTATCCTGCTCTCTATCTCTGGATCTATTTTTAAGATCCGAAAATAAGTTCTTACTAGCGGCAAGATGGCTTCATGGTAAGGCAGTGTGAAATTTAGAGTAAAGAAACAAAGTAAGGAAAATGGATATAAGTATACAACACAGCTGTCACAGATCTGCATCGTTTTATTTTCATGGGATGATCTATATGGATCATAAGTGATAATAAAACATGGCTATTGTTGTCACAATGTAACGGTATTCGTTTTATTAGCCGTATTTTATTATCAGAAATGATCCATAAATGCAGATCGTCAATGACAACACGAGATCCTACTCCATATTGGGATCACATTTCATGAACCAAAAATTTAGTTTTTACTCTAGCGGGTAGCACCGGCATTTCCGTTTTGTAACTGTTAAGGTGGTGTAAACTGTAGTATAAAGAAAAAAGACATGAAACATAAACAAACATAAAGAAAAATGAAATGGATATATATGTATATGTAGCTGCCACTATGATCCATTATTTTAAATGACTTCGCTATTGGAGATTTTAAAAGAGACTATACACGTTTGTTGGAGGATAGGGCAAATCTGTAATTTATTTATTGTGAAAAAAATAGCGACTGGATAAATTTAATTTCATCGCTTGAAGTTCAGTGCAGAAATTATTCCAACCAAATACCCTTATATAGTGGTAAACTGTAACGATGAAACTTCAACACAACAAAAAAACACTAAAACTCCTTCCGAAACGATAATGGATAACCTCTGGCAACTCTTGTTTTACGTCAGAAAAAATTGATAATAATTAATTTACCGACAAAACATTTCGTAATTGACATAAAAATATGCCAACAAAAATCCCCATACTTGTCGTGCCTCCAATTCTATCATGAGGGCTTCCGCCCCCCCCAACAAGGAAGAAATGCCAACAAAAAGGCAGTAAAGGATCCATCCCTTCATATACGTGCGTTATAACTGTCACGGTTGACGGATGATGATAATACAAGGTTTTTATAAATTTGCTTCATGTTCATATAAGGACACGCAACAGTCACACACGCATCCTAAACACACATATGCATATCTGTTCGTTTTATTGATTGGTAGTCCTTGACGTCATTCATATCATATCATAGGTTGTGACCGAGAAGGTTATCGATCCAGGATTGAACACACAAAAAATAAACTCCAACAACCATTACACACGCAAGACCATCAGATTAAAAGCAAGCAAAATATTCCTGTGGGCCAGGGCCATCAGGCAGGCAATGGAGAGGATTATAAAGGAATTTTAGTTGTACCCATATCATGGATGGAAACAAGGACGTCATCGTTGTAAAAACGTTCACCCGAACTGGTGGGAGTATCTACATATATGTATTTTTGTTTCGTTTTTTTTTTTTTTTTTTTGTTTTCATTGTCAGTATAGGACTATACCTTACCTATTATGAATGGGGTTGTAGCGATATAATGCCATCAATTAAGGGACGAAGAAAAGATTTGTTCTTCTACTTTTTTGTGTTTTACCTACGAGTTTCCTTTCCTCTTTGGCTATGTGTCAATCAAAAACGTCCTTCGTCAGGTGAATGTATGTAGGTTTATTTTAATTTTATTTTCACTCCCCTTTTAACCACAGAAGAATAAACGATGCCGTCATAGCTTCTAATTTATCAGTATAATCCAAATGGTTTGAGTTTTTTATCGAAGGGTAGATAAGTAACTGTACCTTCACGTGAATATAAGTTTAGTCGTCGATGAGATGTAATACATACATAATTATGTTGGTTTAAACCTATAAACGTAATGAGATATTCTTATATTCTGGGTCAAAAGGATTTCGAAAGATATAGAGATAGCAGGTTGGCTTAAGACGATTGGAACGATTCGAAAAATAGAAAGACTATAATTATAGAAATATTAAACATGATGAAAATGAGACTCATATAAAGCAATTTTATAAATATTTATTGGCATTGAATTTCATCTCGTTAAAATTGCTTAAAAAAGATTTTGTGATTTTAGGTGTAGGTATACAGGCACGACAATTATTGCTTTAATTCAAAGTGTTTTAAAGTTGTTATAGACTAAAAATATATTCTATGATATAAATTCCCAGGTAAAAATTTAACTGCGTCTTCCTTTGATTTTGGTGTACATCTTATGATTACTATGAAACTTTTTAATGGTTGTGTATCTACGAAAATATTATTTGGAAACCATTATCTAGTTAAAAAAAAAACATAATAAAGATTTGTGTGTCCTTTCAAAATTACGAAAATTGTGATCTTTAATATAAATTGATAGCTTAGGTATTAAGAGCCAAATTATTATATAAATTGTTTTACATAAGGACGAGACTCGAGAAATGCCAATTTATAACAGTTATAAAAGTTTTTTGCCATTAAAAGTGGACCTGCAAGGGACTTGAAAAAAACTGTGGGTGCCCGAAGTATGCACACAGGTTCGGCCGGTGGATGGCCTGGACCTGCGAGGCAGCACGAACGGTACTTTTGTAAAGAAAACTGTTATAAATTGGTATTGGTAGAGAATAACTAAAATTGCTAATGGCTATCAGCCAAATTTATTAGAATTCGCTAAAAACCTCTAAACGGCTGAATAGTTATGTAGGTCATAAGCATTTATGAAGCCACTATTCAACGTTGCATAAATCCTAATTCATAAAATATTTCCCTACACATTATAGTTATAATGCGCTTGTGCCAAATAAAGTACCAAGAAGGGAAAATCTATTACGTTTTACTGCCACAATTGATTGACAATACTAAGCTCTGAAATTAAAAAAAAATCAATAAAAGAATTCTGCTGCGCCGATTGGATTAGTTTAAAATTCTTTTAATATTACTTATGTACCTACCTATTCTTATTACTGTTTCTTTTGTGCCGTGTTAGAAAATATAGTTTAATATTTTAGAACAAAAAATTCATTGTTTTTATTGAAATAATTGTTCCATTTACTGACAGTGCGATCAAATTAAGAAGAATATAGCAACATCTATTAGGGTGGCACTTATTTTGGTAGTGTTTTTTTTTTATTTATTCTGTGTGTCCCACTGAAAATATTCAATAAACTTTAATTTCGGCATACATCTGAGCACATGTATATTATAAATAAAGAATTTCCATCAAATTTTAAACTTTCACCGACATTTTAAGTTAAAGTCTGAAAACTGTGTGAATTTTTAATGAAATGTTTTAACTTCTCGGTGGGATACGTCACCCTTAGCTGATTTCAAAAAAATTTAACAACATTTTGGTTTGTACAAAGTAGCTTCATAATAAAACTTGATCACTTTCAGGAGGGGACAAAAAAGATATTTAAGCATTCCCAAAATAAGCGCCACCCTTATAACATTGTATTTTATTCTCGTCTGTGTATGAGTCAAAGTGACATTTCGATACTTAAACATCATTATGTATGCACTTTTCAACCTCCAAACGCGTTTAGCTTCTAATGCCTCTATTCAACGTTGCATAATTTTTATGAATAACATTTTTGCGTTTAGTTGAATTATAAGGAGTGAATAGTTTTATGCACTCGCTATGATGCATTTATAAATTCGGCTGTATGTATAAGCCGTTGGTCTTTAAAGTTGTAACTTTAGACCAACTACTACTATGTGTATGTTCAGAGGTGGCCATAGAATTAGAAACAAGAATTTTGTAACAATAATAAATTGCATAACTTTTTTTTAGGAAATTTGTTGAGGTTCGTTAGTGGTTCTTTTGATAGACCATGACATATAGTACACTTTTGAATATTTTATAAAAAATAAAAGCGTGACACTAATAAATTAATATTAATATTTTAAAAATAATCAAAAAAAACACTGAAAACAATCAACTCACATCGATAATAATTTTCTTTATTTTTAAATTTACCAATTCTTTTGTCGTTTCTAATTTTGTGTCCAGCAAAAATGTCGCCTATATATGAATTTTCTAAAATAACGGTGTTTTATAAACTGTTATCGTTCAGGGAAACTCATATTCAGAACAAACATGTCACCTGTCAAAGACCAACGCCACAAGCCACGCACGCTGGTGCTTACAAAAAAACTTATGATTGATTAAGTGCGTTTAGAATTGTTGTTTCTAATTATATGACCAACACTGTATGTGCCACTTAGTTGACAGAGACACCCAAGAGACACAAAAACAACATGATTAAAATATCTGAAAACCCAAAAGTTTTGAATTTATATTTATTACTCCGGCAAAATGCGATTGTAATGATTTAAAATGCGGTTTGGATAAGTTAAAATATAGTGTATTTTCTATCTGTTAATTTACGTATAAACTTTCAAATTTCATCTAAAAGCGGTTTTGATGTCCATGAATTAAAATAACTTTAAAAAAGTTTCCAAATGTTGTCTTTTTTAGCTTCGATTTTATTGATTTCCGTTTTTGGATAACTAACATTTAAAACCAAATGATATGGATTTATTTCAGAGACGTGAGTGGATACAATATATGTACCTACAAATCTTGTCGCTTGACCCGTTAATATGAACGCTTGACGAGGCGTTAAATATTCAATATCGGCTTCTTTTTTTAAAAAAATGCTCGAAAAATGTCAATATCTTGAAAGAAATGTCAAGACGAATAGCTATTGTAGCTAAAAACAGATTTCGATTTTTATTAGTAACAGCTGCTATTAATTTGGTGAAAAACGTATATGTAAACGCGTTCACTACCTTACACTGCTTTAATGTGAAAAGTAGTACATTAAGTCAAACATCTGATATTGTAACGTTTTTATCAACATTTATTGCTCTACCGAAAAAAAAATGTTATAATATTTTTTGTTTAAAACTTTTTTAACTACAATTTTTCCTTAACATTTTTTCAAAAAAAAAGAAGATAATTTTCGTGATACTATTCACAAAATAAATAATTTTTCCTTTTTCAATCGAGAAAATCCAAATCAGTGATTCAAACCCAGCAATAAAGCTCTCAACCTTAATTCCGTTTTGTAAAATATTTTTCGAAGTTTGGTATTTTTGTTGTTTGATGTTCCAGGGCTGCTACAATTTGTTTTGAAAAATAAATCAATGGCATTTTCATCAACACGTGTCAACAGATTTTTTTCAATGTGAACACTACAGTTGAACTTGAACGACCGTTTAATAAACGGCCGGCGTTTATCAACTGACTGTGTTTCTGGTGTAGTTGAAATTTTTAATATTTTGCTCGGTTGCTAGACTCATTTACTTAATGTGTAATTTGTACTGAAACAATTGTAACGTTATTCTACCAGAAACTGTAGCAGTTCGATTAACTGCAAATATAATTGCAGTCCTCACTTATTTCACTTTAGTATACAATTTTACAGTTTCATTCAGTTTCACATTTCATAGAAAAGAAAATGGCTTCTGTTTTATATCGAGTGTGTATATCGGAGAATACACACTGTCAGAGTGAATAGGACCAACTGTTAAAAACTGGTACAATTTGTTCAGGTCTTCAAGTATATGCTATTTATATATATAATAAAATACAATGTGTTATAAGGTTGAGAGAGAAGCTTAGTTGTAAACTCTACATAAATTCAAGTATAATTCTTAAGAGAAGCATACACTCTACACCCTCTATCTCAGTCGTTGAATGTGAACACTAACGTTGTCGTTGAATGTGAAAAACGCGCCTAAATATAAACACGGGCACAGCATTTTAGATAAATAAGTATTAGTGTTAAAGCAATTTTAATATGATGCTAAAATGCTAAAAAGACGATTTTCCAAATTTTAGATGAGTTAGCATCGAACTATTTTTTTAACATTTTACTAAAGTTAAAATCACCAAATGATAATTTTGTCTTTTTAGTATCATCGAAGTCCATAAGTCATTTTGACAATGCAAAATTTGAAATGGGTATGTTTGCTTACTTTTTTCCACGAACTGTCACTGTTTTAGGTGTGTTCAGCTGGAGTTTATTAAGAAAACAGAGGCTAAGTTAGTTAAAAATTGTGTGAAACTAAGAATATGTTAGTAAAGAGCTATAAAGTTAGTAAATTGTTAACTAGTAAAATTAACTGTTGACTGTTTAAAATTTTGCGCCATTTTTTTGTATATGTAGGTAATATAAAAAAAGGTTTCTAAAATATCCGAAACAATGCTAGTACGGGTCTGCTAGTAAGTTAAAAATAAACAAAATTGGAAATATTCCGCTAGTTTTGTATTTTTCTGCCTCAACCAAATTAATGGGACGATCCCGCTCTTGCCCACTCTAACTGATGATTGCAGAATTTGCTTTAGCTACCAATTCAAATGTTGATTTGGTAAGTTTGATTTGGTAAGTTTCATTGAGCCTTATGAGCTGTGACTTAGCGACTACGATTAAATCTTTTCAAGGAATTTCTAGAGCAAATATCAACTGTCAATTTGTTTAAACTTTTCGACGAATTGAATAAATAATCTGATCTGTGTGACGTTACCGGGTCACACTTTATGATGTAGTGCGTTACGTTACGAAAATGTGCATAGTAGGATATTGGGTGCGTTCAGTGACAAAAATATGAAGATTCCCTTAAAGAAAACTAGTCCGTTTTGGATCCGTGCACGTAGTCAACAACGTATGGAAAACTGCGCTTGGACAAAACTTTGATGTTTACACGTATTAACCGTGTGTCCGGGCACTCACATCATTTTTTTTGTATTGTGAATGAAATGTTAAAATGTTCGACCATTCCCAGTTCGCAGTTCGCAAAGCACTTTAAAGGCATGAATACCATAATTTAAAACTTAGGTTTTAGACCAGTACCCATCCATGTTCTGTATTTTTGCAACGAATCTCTTACATACATGATATTTTGTTTCAATACTCCACGTTTCTCTACGTTTTGTTGCTAAAATGAAGTGAATAAAGCAGTAATGTTTCATTGCATTGCTGTCTTTCATAATGAATCGCTTTTATTATTTAAATGGTCAAAATTAGTTTCAATGAACAACGGATGAAACACAATAGAGGTCTTCCAAGATTTGTCTTTGTCCTTTCTCTTTCTAATTTGACATCTAAAAACAACAACAAAAAAAAGTCCCTAGTTGGAAAATATTTACATGCTCTTGGCAGTGTTAAAAATCCGGTCATTTGATTATTTATTGTATTTGGAACTGAAAACTTAAATTTGCGATCGAATTACCTATTAATTAGTGTTTAAACATTTTAGTGAACATTTTTTCAAATGTTTGATACAAAAAACTAATTTTATTACATATTAATCACTATTATTAAACACCCGACTTTTTTGGCTCGCCTTCGGCATTTGGTTTTGTTTTCCAACCAGGGAGTGCTGTCAGATTGTTTTTTTTTATTTTTTTTAATTTCACACTGACACTTCTGACATTTGGTGGCAGAGATCCATCGTTCTATTGAATTTTTTTTCGACGATAATTACATTTAATTGAAACTGACAACTAAGAACCTCATAATTGGCGCCGCTGAGAACTGAACGTGTCTATAGGGCACACAGAGAGTGTGTTTCTTTATTCATTCGGAACATTTCGAATATTCGAAGTAAGCATTTTGCGTTTCTTTATTCACCAGCACCAGAATACTCTGGATAAACCATTTTTTTGTTTTTTTGTATTCATTCAATTCAATTGGAATGCACATTCTTTTCATTCCATTTGAAGACTGTAATTAAAAGAATATTGAGTGCGTTCCGTGCAACTGACGTCAAAAAGAATATTGAGTGCGTTCAGTGCAACTGACGTCAGGCTTTTTTATGGCAGATTCGCACTGATGTTAACTGTTAAACACAATTATAATTACAATTCAACGAAACAATTTTTATGTCTACATCTGAGTGTTTCTTGTCTATACTCCTTTACGAAATAAAAAACAGTCGAAATTTTTTTTGAGTTGAAGGAGTAGTTACATTGAATAATATTAAGTAAAATTGAATCATTAATTCATAACAATATTTTTGATAAAGTCCAATTTGAGCATACAACTCATGGTCTAATTCGCTTTATAATATTAGCCGTGTTTTTTTTGCAAGTCCATATGGATTTGTCGAAAAAAACGACATCGGGACTAATAGTTTTACACGTAAATACAACCACAACTTAAATCCATATGGACTTAGCTAAGTCCAGATAATTATCGGGACTTACGTACTGTAAGTAAGAAGTTCCTAAGTCCCGATGTCGTTTTTTTCGACAAATCCATATGGACTTGCAAAAAAACACGCCTATTATTTAATTGCTCGTTTCGGAGTAGAAACCTTAATTTATTTTGAGAATGATTGATTGACTCATAGTTTCCATTAAAATTGTTATCTATTTTAAGCAACACACTGACCCTACTATAATATGTTTCGTTTGTATTTCGATTTAGATATCGAGGCCTATTTCACGTCACCGTTGTCACAGATTTATAAGAGATTTGCGTCAGAAACGGATTTTTCACGTTAAAATAGAAAACCCAACTACAACATCCCCAAATAATAAACAATTTTGATTTTGATAAACAAGTGAAATATGCGCTTGAATCTCCGTCCGTCCGTCCAGCCGTCATCATTACCATAATCATCTTTGCCATCATCACTAGGTGATGCCAGCGACGCGACGCGATGCGACAAAACAGTCATGTGAGATCCGTTTTTAGTCAAAAGTTTTAATTTTGCTCGTGAATCTATGACCGCCGCGGCCGGCGCTGGCTAATTTTAATCGAATTGATGCATCATCGCCGCGCACAGCCAAACAATTCGATCAGAGTGAATTATAATCGCCAAGCTAATTTTAAACCCTCAACCAAATGTGCGCGTCGTCGTTGTTGTCGTCGTCGTCGGTTAGCAGTCGGCATGCCATAATATGTTTGCTGTGTCGCCAATTTTAGTATTTTTGTCGAAGTCGATGCGCTTGCAATTATTTTCATCAATTGATTCCGCATAACATGGATTTTTAGCGAATAAGCAGTATGGTGAGTTGGGTTAAGAGTTTGACTCCACACAACACTCTGACAACCGCCCGCCACCACTGCTTCTAGCCACGTCCGTCGCGCCGCCACGCCGCCGGCCGGTCGCTAGATTCCTTTAAGTTTTTAATTAGAATTTTCAATGGGATGAAATAATTTCACTGCACTTGCTTGCAGTGCTTGTTTGATTTTATTCTTGATTTTTCGTGAGTTTTTATTTTTAAGTTCTATTTATAAATAAAATACGAAACATAAAAGTCTCGTGCCAATTCGGATAAACAAGTACCCTGATGAGGTATGTAATTGTTGTCACACAACAAACAACAATCCAAATTCTTGAGCGGGAGGCTGAAAGAAGAAAAGTAGATAGTGGCGTATTTTCCGGGAATTGGATTTTTATATGTGTTGACAGGAAACATCAGTGAATCATTTAAAATTTCCCAGTGTTCTATTTTGTGTGCCTGTTTCTGACCAAGGAAATCAAAATAATCTATTTTTAAATATTTTTAAATTTTCTATTTATCTACAAAATGTATATGTATGCTGGACGTTCGAGGCTGTAGTGCATTTTGTAAAATTAAAGCTCTTCAAAAAATAACTAGCGTCTAGAATATACAGTCAATATTGTTTGAACAAAGCGAACGAAACACTGAAACATTAAAATAAAGATGAGGTTTTACTTTCTGAGGGTTAAAGGTTCCCCAAAAATTCTTTTAGATAAATATCGTGTGTGATTGTTGTAAAAATGAATGTTGCAGCATTGAAATGTTTAAAGAATCGAGCCCAAGGCTCATTAAAATACAGTTCCAACAAGAATAATTAGAACACAAGAATAGTGAAGCTGACGTTCCACAAGGAAGTGTCCTAGGACCAACCCTGTTTTTTTGTATATTCTAGGAATGTTTCTCAGTGAACAACAATGTAATTATGGCTAACTTTCCAGATCCAAAAACGGATTTAATTTTGAAATCAATTACGAGCAATACTGGCATTTGTTTAGGGTAATTGTCTTTACAAAAGAAAACAGACAGTCCAAAACAATTCCGTGTCGAAAAAACGGAATTGTTTTTTATCTGAAACAAATCAGAACACTTGTGCTTCTTTTTAACCAATCACAGCTATCTCAGGCTCACGCTCCATGAGCTCAGAAAAAAATGTCTAAACACCAATTTTTATGTCATTTGATTGACTGATTACTAATCAAATGACAATTTAGTTTTCCACTTCAGGAGTTACAGGCAACATTGTAAAAAAATCCAAACAAAATCAACAAAAAAAAAACGTTACTCAATTTGGTACAATTTTATCCAAGAACCGTCTCTGTAGGTATGGCTAATAATTTCCAAAATACAGTTTTACAATATTTATCAAGTTTTTTGAACTCGGAGATTTTTAGCAATATTTTGTGTTTCTGTGAAAATTTGACAATTTAAATTTTAAAACTCGGGTGACATCAATGGATGAAATAACAACATGTTCAATAGAGCTATTCAGCAAAAAGTAATATATCCCCCTCTCGTTTATTCACAAACGTCAAAATCATCACTTTGTGGAAACTGACATTTTTGTTCTTTTTTTTTAAGGAAATAACAGCATAGTGCGATATGTTAATAGCAAGATTATTGCTTCAAATATCAATATAAACCAACACAGATTTCTTTAAAGTTTAAAATCGCCTTATATTTTTGCTTTCAACTTTATATCTGTTAATTTCCGCAAAACGATGGCTGTCACTTTAGCGGTTGACAGAGATTTATAAATTTCCTTATATTCTGCCTTCTTTTCTGTATATGTATGTGGTAATTTTCCACAAAAATTCGTTAGAGCTGGTTTGGGAACTTATTTAGAATAATACACACAAGCTCAGTGAAAAGGAAATAATCCTCTCATTCAGAGAAAAAAAGACGGTTTCAGTACTGAGTAGTGGAAAAAATTGCTTTTCTTGGGAATTTCGACTTCAAAAAGGACAGATGTAAAACTGACTTATTTCTTGGAAATTGCTTGTTTATAAATTTTAAACCAAAAATAGATTAGGTTCTACACAAATTTTAATCGATTCTTCTAGAAACATTCGTAAAAAGAAAATAAGGTAAAAGAAATGAATAATTCCTTTGAAAATGAAATGAAAAATTGCCAGGCGAAAGTTTCGTTGTCGTTCCGAAGTATTTGCGTTGTTTTGTGAGAGCCTTAAAAACTCCTGACAAGTAACAAAACATAATTTACGAAGTTAAACATAAATGTACCGTATATCAACGACTGCATTTAAGGAAGATATATTTATATTTTATGCCAAAATGTTAGTAAAAGACATGTGAATATTTTTAACGATAAGACTTGGGAGCGTAGGAGGCCGTTTGATAACTAAAATTTTCACCAAGTTTCACAAAACTATAGGCTTTTTTTCTATGGGTTTTGACAACAAATTGTGAAAAATTGTGAAAATTACGTTCCCAAACAGACCTAATAAGACCCGTTTATATGAGTTATTGAATCAAGTTTGAACCTTGATTCTATCCTTTGTAAACATGCATTGAGTTGAAATAAGCTTCAAACTGACTCGACTCCACTTTAAGACGAAATTTGTGCTGAAAACACTAAGTTGCATTTCAAGTGTGTGTAAAAATTGATTTTTTTGACATCTATCTACGAGTAGAATCTATTACTTTTTATTTATTTCTGTGCAAAACGAATAGGCTTCATTTCATTTTTACTCCTTTCTTATGTTTTTTTTTCGCTTGGACGTTAGGAGTACTCCTTTTCCCCTTCATTTTCACTCGAACTACTTGAATAGCCTTGGAATTTCAACATTTTCGGAGTGTTTTTCTGTTCCTAATTTCAAAATGGCGTACACGAGAACCACACACATACATATGGAGTTTTTCGTCGGATTGCTTGTCAAAAGTGATAAATGCTCAAAGGAGCCATCTTGTAAAATGACGAC
Organism: Leucozona laternaria; assembly: GCA_932273885.2. Lineage (NCBI taxonomy): Eukaryota > Metazoa > Arthropoda > Insecta > Diptera > Syrphidae > Leucozona > Leucozona laternaria. The sequence continues at coordinate 84,748,362 of OW026368.1, read as the reverse complement.
ATTCGATGGTGTGTGTGTAAATTTGGGAATTCGATTTTGTTCTTATTCGATTGTAATAAAAAAAAATAATCCAAAAATCCAATTTCAATCGCTCAACTCATGTGCCAAAATCCAACTCTAATTCAACTCGATATATTAAGATCGTGCATATCAACGGTGAACTATATCGAGTTATCTGTCAAATATATTTGTGTTAGTTCACAATAAATAAATCAAGAAATTGAATTCAGCTTTTTATTTTCCTATTGTATCAACATTTTAAAATAAAATATCATCCATTTCTTTAACACTTCTTATCTTTCTCCAAAAATAATAGTTAGTGATTAAAATAAATCTCGACGTTAGATCTTCGTATTATTGATCTTGACTCTGATGCTGATCTGCATAAAATGTTGCAATATTTCATAGTTCAAACTTGATTCCTTAAACTGCATTATAAATAGAACTTGAATCTTACACACCATATATAAATGCGAGACAACATTTCAATTTTTACCTCAAAACACCACACCACCACCGACCACCGCGCCGGCCGGCCGTATAAGCATGATAAATCTAAAAAGATTCCATCCCAACCTCAAACATGCCAATAAATCAAAATCAATAAATTACAAAAAAAAAAAAAAAATCTCATGTGTGATTAATCGAGTGTTTCATTGCGCCATTGTGTACGATTACTTGGCCACTACAAAATACTATCCTCTATACTCTAGCCTATGTATAATAATTGTATGGCATAGGCACACACCTCACTGAGGTAATAATAATAACAATAATCATTCAAGCTGCACTATAGCAGCGCTTGGTTTCTCATTAACATATTTATGCTGATTTTTAAGACTTTTTTTATTTTGCTCTATCAAAATTACATAACCACCACTGTGTCTGCCAAAAAGAGGTGAACACCAAATTATTATCTTCGATGATGTTCTTAATGTAAAATCTGAATCTCTATAAATAAGATTTATTAATCAAATTGAATATTATTTTGTACGTATAATAAAACCAGGAACACTAAAAGAGCACATGAAGAACAAGGTCTCGCAGCTGGCTCCTGTACTATAGTGGCTACATCTACAGTAGTCCAGAACAACTTTAAAACTGACATTAATTCAATAATTATAAGATGTCTGTAAACTTTTTGAGTTCAGCTCTAAAAAAAAGTGAAATACATTTTAAATAAAAAAATATTAAAACTTCTTACTTAACCGCCCTTTATTACGCCCATTTCTCTGCAAAATATTTGTCTAATGTTGAGAGCAACTTTTCCATTGGTAAATTCAAGTTTCAATCATTCTGATATTCTTTGTTTTGGGGAATTCAATCAATCTGTCTGATATTTGATATTTGTGTCTGTTGAGCTATCACACTGACATAGCTGTCAATTATACTAAAGTTTCTAGTGGTGTTAGTAAAAAGTGTGGTAAAGTTTCCGAAAAATCCAGATGTGAAAAATTAATAACTGACCACAAAAAATCAATTTGTTTGTGCCATGGAATGAAAGAACTGTCAAATGACTTCTTTTGACAGATCTGGATCAAAAACAGATTATTTTTTTTTACAAATAGAAAAGACCAGAAAAAAACGAAAACTTTACAAGTTCTTCAATTTTTCTTAAATTGAGGACAAAATTTGCAAAACTTCTTCCTTTTGAACTCTATCCCCTTCAGACATCAGGGCCCACTGTGACGGTTGGGCAGTGTGATGGTGGCAACACCAGCTAACAATGTGACATAAATAAAATCAAACAAAGCCACAACCAAAACAAACAAGAGAAAGAGATCAACTAATAAAATTAAACAAAATAATATAAAAAAAAAACAACGAGGAAAAGTAGAAGGAAAGAAGAATCATCACGATAAACGATGATGGATGGTATTATTACTATTTTTGGATTCTGCATTCTGACGTCTTCATTGCCATTGCCATCGCAACCGCTAACCCACCACTATCCATCTCCTCTCCACCTCCTTCTTTACCCAGAAGTGAAAAATTTGCAAATTATGACAAATGCAGCCCGATTGCTGCAGGCAGGCAGCCCCAGCCACATCGAATCGACAACGACGCTACTGCTGCAGCAGCAGCTTGCTTCTCTTTAAGTTTTGTTTGCTTTGCACAGATGGGGCTAAAATAGTGGACCAAAACGACTGGCATCAAAGTGAGAGAGTAGAGGGACGGCGAGATGGGGGGCTTGAATACGCGCACTCGGGCTTTCGTCATCTTTGGCACTCGCCAGACACTTTGCCCGAGTTATTACGTTCAAGTTCATATGACTAGCGGTCGGGGTTGGTGTTTTATTTTGTTTTGTTTCTGGTTTTTCTTTTATTTCTTCCATCCATAACGGATTCCCCTTGCACTCCGCTCTAACTAGCCAAGTTTTATTGATAGATAGTTTTTGTTTTGTCCTTTTTTCTGAGTTTTTTTTGTGTTGCACAGCCCCTTCCTAACGGGGTTTCTTAGGGAACGACGACAACATCTTGTTTTACGTCAAAGTCTTGGCGTTGTTGTTATAATTTTAGGATTTTATTTTTTTGCCTATTAACATTTTTCGGGTGAGTGTTTTTTCTATAACAGAGTTTTGTGTGTACGGATTTTGCATGTTTTTGTGGCAATTAGCTATAACAAGCTTAAAGTTGAAAGGATTTTAGATTTAGATTTTTTGGCTTTTTCTTTAAATATATGAAATTGAATCAAGAAAATGGTAAAATATTCAAAATTATTAGAAGGTACTAAATTTGACTTATCGTAAATTACTTTAGATTAGTTACTCATTTTAAAAATATCATTTTTCTGATTTTTATACCCAATATGTAGTATGACCCTTCCTTAAAGTCAGACTCTAAAAACCACATACCTATTTACCCTCCCCACACTGTTCCTAGAACTCTTTTATCGAGTGATCCTGATCTTTCTAATAACTCCGATTTGTCTTCTGTATTTCCAGAAACCCCCCGGACACGAGAATCTAAAAAGAAAACCGGATCTCGAAACACCCTATTCATCACATCCTAAAAATTAAGTCAATATTAAGCTCAAAATAAGTTCTACAACTCTAATCCTGCGGGATTGGGTGTAGCCTATTCCAGAACCACTGGTCCCAAGACAACTCATTCCCGACGCCTCATCCCAGAACTGATCCTCTATTGAGGGCGAAAAGCATTGAAAATAGCTCTCAAAAATAGCAGAATCTTAAATTTCTTACAAACTCAACACATCACAATGAGCTACAATGCTCGATTTCAGATGGTAGCTAGACTGAATCAAGCATCTCATTCAATTAATGCATTTACCCAAGTAGATCTTGAAGAGTCATTTAGATTAGAAGGTATTAAGTTCCAGCAAGATGAAGATAAATTCACTCGGCATGAGGACTATGAGAAGCAATTGAGAGAATCCACTCAAATTCTGGACACCCATCGGCGTAGTGTAGCTGAACTTCTACAAACCTTCTAGAGCTCTTCTACTGCACGAGCTGAGAACACTAATAAGGTTATAAGGAGGGTAAACTTATGTGTTACTAAGATGGAATCACAGATTCCGGATACCTCTTCGATGCGTCTGGGTTCACTTTGGGGCTGAATTACTCTGTAGGAGCAGGGGAAGTCAGGTCCTCTAGCTTTTCTTTGCCTGAGCCAGGAATCTCCATAGCTAATAATCTAAATCATTCAGGAGTGATCCTGCTACTGTGCCAAGCTTTATGGAAAAGAGGACAAGCCCATATGGCTTAGGATAGAATAAAGAGACTGTTATTCCATACATTCACAATTTTAAAAGAATCTAAGGATCCTAATTTAACTTCAAAAATAGTAGCACACATTTCTGAACTTGCTATGATAGAGGGTGATAAATTAAGGTCTTAATGAGAATGAAAACTCACTTTTAGTGAGACTCGATCAAAATTCATAGATTTAGAAAAAAAAAAAACTCAAAGAACAGACAAATTTGTTTGGTTACTAAAACCCAGTTTTTCACTGGTGAGTTAAACCAGAGCTAGTTATCTCTAGAAGTTAATTAACCCACAGTTAACTGAGGAAGCGCAGTTTTTTGGTGAAGAAAGCATGCGAAACGACTAAACAAACTCGGTGGATAAAACATCAAAAGCATCTGTTCAGTTAATCCTGAGTTAACTTACCAAATTTTATGAGTTAACTCGTCTTTAACTTTAATCTCGCACTAAAAAACTGGTAATAAGAAATGTATGCTTAACTTAATTAAAATTACCTATACCTGTAATCATTACCTATACCTGTAATCAAACGCCAAGAAAGAAATCGTCATCATTTATAGTGGGATTGCTCTCTAAAGAAAATGGGTTAAGATGAAGGTGATTTGAACAAAATTGGACTAGAATATCAGATATTTGGACTAGAACAATTGAATTCCTTTGTATTCGCAGATGTACGGAAAGTCTTTTTACGGTGATGAACAGATTCCTTTACTAATAGTAGTTATACTTAATGGGTTATTCATTTCGTGGTCCGGCGAATATAATAATTTTGACAGTTGTCAAACTTAGTTGAATGTTGAATACAAATTCGTGTACACAGACATATTTTTTTTTCATCTATGTATACAAATATTTGCGCCAAATACGATGCACAACGCAATTTTTTATTGATCTGGATGTGGCTTTCGATAAGTGTACTGTAGGATAAATGACTTTGGGGAAAATGTTTGTAGGTTGACCTACATTAACCGTTTTAATTTGTTTCTTTCACCCAAAATAAACAAATGTTAGTTTTCAATTTTGTTGCTCCACTTGAAACAAGAGAGAACAAGGAACATTTTGCCCATTTTATTCCACATTTTTTGATTGTCTTTCCAGCAAGCTTCGTTTTCTTCCGTTTGAATTGCCCCATTGGAATCAAAAAGTATTGAAACCCACAGAAAATCTAATAGAAAATCACATTATTTCAGAGCAAAGCCTTAGTTGTCAAAAAATGTATATGGTAATTTTTAGCTCAGAACACTCAGGGATTCCAATTTGTGTTTTTTTATTCGTTCAGAGTAAGTTCAGGAATTGCTGCGGATTATATAGCTCATATCGAAAAGACTAGCAAACAATAAACGTCACACACTGACAGAAGGGGGAATAAAGGGAAAAAGTTGAAATCAAATTTAAATTGACAGATGCATTTTTTGTGTGTGTTCAAGCGTGTTTTTTAAAAACAAACTTGAGCACTCTGAACACGTTTAATGAACAAACATACAAAAAAATTATGTCTACAGGCAAATTTGAAATGACAGATTAGGCTGACAGCTAAGTGCTCAAGTGTGCTTTAAATGGCGTTTTTCTTTTTTAACTCAGAGCAGATCACGGAACTGTCAAAAAAAATTCTATTTTTATTTTTTTAGCTCAGACATATAAGAGCATACAAAGTGTGTTTCTTTTTTCCATCGGAGTTAGCTCAGAGCTTGTTCAATTAGCTCAGAATAAAATGACAGATGAAATAGGGCGAAACGCTGAGCGAAGCCAACTTCACTTGTTTTTTTTTTTTAGTGATTTGACAGACACGCCTGTGAAATGTCAGTTCATGGGTCAAGTGTGTTTCATAATTAAATCTGAGGACTCTCATTATAATCTACTCAGAGCCCTGCTCTAATCGCTTATCTTCTCTTTGGAAAAAAGAAAAACTCCAAAAGCCTGATATGCTCTGATACTGTCCGAGCTTTCTTATTTAAAAGACTTGAGTAGAGAACTGTCACATGAATTAAAATCTGTCAAATTTCATGGAAATTATAGAGATCGTACGTTTGCATCAACGTATAGTTATTGAACGATAATCAACATTTCTAAGTGTTAGAGTCACGTTTCTGCTGAATTTATTGAATCCTGAGTGACAACAAACAAAAGTGCTATACATTATCTTCGGAGCGATTACAATGTTTTAGAACGTTACTTAGCAACCGAATTTTTATACGACTAGCTGTTCTAAAGAATTATCGCTGAATAAATCACAGTTAACAGATCTAAGGTAATATACTCCATAGGTTATTAATGTCGTTTTCGTTTGGATTTCGGAACTGTTCCATTCCTATAGAAAATGAGAAATTTGGAGTAAAAGGAGTGAAAAAGGAGTAGCTCCGAACGTCCACTCGAAAACGACATAACATTGAAAGCACAGATTAGCCATATGAAGATGAGAACGTTTCGTACGTTTCATCCTACAAAACCCATTTTTTACATTGTTGTATTTGTAATTTCTTCCCGCGTCGATAAATAGATGTGAATTGCAACAACAACTTAACCAGGTTTGTGAAGATCCCTACTGTCTATGTGTGAGATTTTTATTCACACATTCTCATTTTTTATCTGATAACTGCCAGTTCAAGCTTGTAGGCAAATTAAAATGGCTGCCGGGAATTCTCATCTTCATGTGGCTAATCTGTGATTGAAAGTGTCAGAAATTAAAAATGGCTCGAACCGGCGCCAAAAAAAAAACCGCCAGACTTTTGTTTTCGATATTACGATTCATACATCTACAAAACCCTCGTACACAATTTTTGGTTATATTTCCAAACCTGAAATATGCTGTAAGCTCTTAGATTATAATGTTGAGATATACATACATACATATGTACATATGAGTCAATTTTAAAATTTCTTTTTTCTTCTTTTCAAATTTATCAAAATTGACAAAAAATTCTTAGTCTTAGGTTATTTTACTCATTTAAATTAAGTAGGTATAAGTATAATTTAGAAGGCTTGGTGCACACAAATTATTTCTAGACAACATTTTTGCATCAAATTAGGTAAGACCTTCTCATTTCAATAATTCAAAAATTATTCCAAATTTATAAGAAATTAATATTCTCTGTCCTTATCTTAAATCTTCTCCTTCACCAACATAAGCATTATAAAAAACCCATAATTATAAGCTACCACCACCACCGAATTATTCAAATGAAATAAGAAAAAAAAAATACATACACTTAATATCCTGTTGATTTAATTTATCATCATCATGATCATCACCATCATTATCATCATTACGAATATCATCGTCATCATTTACATCAAATTCATCATCTATTTCACACTTAAATAGCCGGCTCTGATTGATTATTCCATCACTGTAACAACCATTTAGAAAATTACCACATCCAACATTATCACTTGCTTTATATTCCAACGGTAAAAAATGTTCATAATTGTTATTGTTATTGTAATTGTTATTATTGTTTAAAGTTATATTATCAGTTTTTGTTGTTTTTGCTGCCGTTACCGAATACAAACCAACATTGGCAATCACATTGAAACAACTACTGTTACTCTTTTCAAAATGTCCACGAGTATCATCTAACAGCAACAAACTAGAACTAACGGTAAGATTACTACTATCTATTCTATTGTTATTATTATTATCCTCCTGTTCGGCTGTATTTCGTTGTTGCTGTTGTTGTTGCTGTTGCTCAACACTAGATGGCGGTAGGTTTGTTAATAATCTACAAAGTCCATCACTACTACTACAACTACTGCTACTTGTTTGCTGCGTTTCTTGCTTAACAATAATTAACGAGGCAAGACGATTTCGCATTTCGCACACACACAGATGATCCTTTTTTGCATCAATAATTAAATATTTATTCGTAAATGTAAATGTGTGTAGGCATAAGAAGAAAGGATATTGACAAAAAGACAGTTACATAATTATTGTAGCTCTGCAGCTGCCGGATATACTATACAAGAGATGTACAATTGCAATTTAAGAGACACTTCCATTTTTGTTTAAAAAAACAAAGTTTGTATAAATTGATATAAAAATGTATTCTATTTTTGCACAATCACAAGCAAAATTAAACAAAAATTTAAATAAATTGTTTACAAAAAAATTAAGTAGTACATATATATTTAAAACAAAAAAAAAACAAAAAATAAAAAAAACACCTAATAAACACCTGTGGAAGGTTCTGAAACCCTCTGGTGCGGGTTTGTTTGAGGCTCCAGAACACGGCTGTGATTTTCACTTGGAATAGATTTTTCTCTTCTTTTGTTGTAATCCGTTTTGTGTTATAATTTTTGTTTTTTTTTTTTTTTGTAGTAGGTATATTAATATTTTTTTTTTTTTTTTTTACTTTGCAAAATTCACCAAGAAAAAAATGTTCACTTCCTCGAAAAGTCCTTTCTTTTTGAACGAACGATTGAAGGATTATTATTATTGATATTGAAAAAACTTTGATACACGTTATTTGCCATTAATTATATTATCGAAGGAATCCTTCCATCCACTTGAGACACACACGCATAGAAAACTTTTACATGAAAGAACAACAAAAAAAAAACCTGGACAAAAATCACTCATACGCCACAGTGCACTTGACTTTGCGTTTTGCGAATGAAGAAGATTTGATTTTCTTTTCTCTTTTTTTAATTTTTCTTAACGGATTTTCCGGTGAAGAATTTTTATTAGATTCTCACACTGAATTCACTGAGTAATTTGAGAATTTCCTGTAACGGTTAATTGCATCCTTAAGATTTGTATTTAATCATCAATGATTTGTATATAGGTACTGCGAATAATTTCTTTACTCGTTAACAATGCGGCGTCTGTGACGCGACTGAACTTATCTTTACGGTTTCATGCGACTATATTGTGTTTGGCTTACAGTTGTTTTTTTTTTTTTTTTTTTTTGTTGTTTTGTATTTATCCCGTTGCTTGCTCGAATACATATGAATGTATCTTTATTTTATAGATGAAGAAGAAGCGAGATGCTAACTGTACTGTAGAGCACACCGACGGCAATGACGGTATAGCTGAGCTGATGATGGTTCCGTTGATAGGGGGCTGCATTCTATGGCCAGTTATAGCGAACAACCCCTCTAACGGGATTCTGTCTGTATGGGTGTGCTTTTCCGAACGGTTACGTCATTGGCTTCACTCTCGTTTGACACACTAACATTACAGTTAAGGCAGAGTCGCTACGCGATTGTATTTTAACAACAACATTGTAAGTGACCGAGGTGGGTGCAGAAATTACGAGAAACAGAGAGGAGAAAATCAATGACGTCTTCGATTGAGAGTCGGCGCGGTGTATTTTGTGGGCCAATTCTTTAGTTTCCGTGCGGTGTGTTAGTGTTATCGGCACTTTGTTGTAAGTTTTTTTTTTGTTGATGCCATCTCTCATAAGCATAAGGCACGCTAACCAACTCGTGTGCGTCATAGAAAAGCTCTTATTGGTTTCTCTCCAATTGGCAGCAGCGGCAGCGGCATTTGCAAACAAATGTATGCCGTCGTCAATTTTGAGAGAAAAAGCGAGAGAATGAAAACCGGTAAGTAAACATTAAGTCCAAGTATTTCCGCTGCCTTTTCTCATCGAATACAGTTCCGTATATACCTATACCTTTTAAATTGAAACACTGAGAGTATAGGTACCTATAGGAATATTTTGCGGTATGTGTGTTAGATAGAATTGACTCTTCCTTTCGATAGTTTTTCCCATAATGCTATTTCTTCTTCTTCGATATTTTGTTGTTGCTTAGCGTTGGATTTTTTTGTTTTTTTTTCGATTTTTCAAAAAACAATTGAGCGACTTGACCTCCCCACGGCAGCGAGCGTTATACGACGACGAGAGACACTCCTATATTCTTCTAGCTTGCTCCGTTGTCGTCGTGCGCTTTTTTTATTACTTCTATTTTACGGTTTTTAACTCAGTAGAGTCTACCTCCTTTTTGAATGCAGTTTTGTAGAAACTTTGATATCTAACGGTGCGGTGGCGGCACCTTTTCTAGTCATCGCGCTGTTTCTGTTATAATAAAAATTTTGTATAGCAAGCATTTAGTTGTGCTGTTTTTTTTTTATTTGTATTTTTTTTTTGCAGCCAATGAATTGGGGTGAGGAGGCCAGGTTTTTGTTTTTTTTTTTTCTGGCTGAGAGATGAACATTTTAGAGCTCTGAATTTTGGTATTTGTACCTTTAATTCGTTTGGTGGATTAAGCGCCGCGTGTTAGCCTACAGGTGAGAAACACACGATGACGATGGTAATATGCGGTGGATGGCATGGAAAAAAAGCTTTGTTTCGAGCATGTTGTTTTTATAATGTTTGTTGTTGTTTTTTTTTTTTTTTTGGATAAAGCGGGCACAACACAGGTTCCTACCACAATATAACTTGTAGAGAGATCATCGATTTTATACAGAGTGAATGTTGTGGGTGTGGGATGATGGAAATGTGTGCTGCTTATGCATTTTTAGTGGGTGGTTTTTTGAAATGTTTTCTTAGCAAAAAAATAAAACGGATTGTTTTCTTTTGTTTTTCGGAAGAACGATATATGAAGTATTGTGTGGTAGGTATGGTGAGAGAATTTTACAGGTTGTTTTTTTTTTTTTCTTTATTTGAATGATTGATGAAACTTCCCACGGGATGTGTTCAATAAGCGTTATGTTTTTTCTTCGCAATTTGAGACGATTTTATAAAAAAAAAATTGGATATTTCATAAATAAGGAAAAAATATTATCTACATAATTAAAACAAAAAATTAATCCAAAAAGAAGGTTGTTCAATTAAATAGGTAATGAAAGTTAAAACTTGTTTTCTTTTTTTAAATTTATTAATACAGATACAGGGAGGGATAACTCAAGCTATTCTTCAAATAATTTTACGCTTTAAGACATTGAAGATGTTTAGGACGTTGAAGCATTTAGCAAGAATCACCAGTATCGATTTCATTGAGTAGTATTAAAGTAGTCCCCCAAGTAACATCGTTATAGCTATTTGAAGCAAAACTGTTTTTCTACAGCTCCAAGATAGTGAAATCAAAAGCTATAGCTCTGTAAGAGATTATTTCACAGCTCCCTACATTGAATTTGAAAATAATGTTCTATAATTGAAGTTTTAGAACACTTTCAGCTCTATTAACTTTACGACGCTTACAGATTTAACAATATGCTCCTTAGGGCAGTTTATACGATCTTGAAACGAGCAAACTCTCAATATCAGCATACTTAGGGACATTGTAGAGCTGCTAACAACACATGCGCAAAATACTAACGCATGTTATTTCGAAATGTCAAAAATAACTTTAACAGAGCTACAGTGAAAGCGGCTGTAGAGTTGAATTAATAATATTTCCACACAAATCGTGAAGTGTCAAAAATGCATCAACAGAGCTACAATAAAACACATATAGAGCCGAATAAATACTAATCCTCTTTTAAAACAATTCTACCACTTATAATAAAGGGTGTTACAAACTAAAATACAAACAAAAATTATTTCAACTGGAAAACTTAAAATAGTTGAAAATTAATTAATTTCCTTTTTTTCTGTTAACTTCAGATTCGAATAAGACACGGAATTCACATTTTTTTTTATTAAAATAAATTAACTATGGTGTTTCCTAAAAAACATTAAATCTATCAGTAAGTCGCACAAGTACTTGCTCCTTTAATTAAGGTGCTTATAAAACTTTATACACTTCAATGGCAAGTAGGTACTCTTTAAATTAAAAGTTATTTCTGTAATTAAGATTTATGTACTATTTACTTAACATTCTCTAACTTTCAATTCCCAAAACACCCTATTTTCTACAAAGCTCTGAACGAAAAACTGTTTCATTGCTGCAAATAGCTCTACAATAACAGAACAAAACTCTCAAAGCGATATTGCAGCTCCATTGAAGAGAAATTCCGTAGATATTAAAAAACATGGCGACATAAATGAAAATTATTTGATTTATATGTTTTCATTCATTTTAATAGATTTAAAATCTTTGTTTTCAATATAAAACACAATATCTATTGCAATGTAAAAAAAATATTTCATTTAGTGCTTCGATTAATTTATTAAACAAATTTTTATATTTTACAAATTTCACAGCGATATATATCAAATTTGGAAAGCGCGTTATAATTTTGCGAAGTACCTCCAAAACAATTATGAAAAAAATAAACGCTCACTTAAAATTCACTGGCATTAAACCGAAAAACATTAGTTAGATACCTACATTATTTTCTCAATGGGAATAAATATTAACTAGCTTGTTGACTTCACAATAAATGAAGTTTACGCTTCCTACCATTACAAACATAAAACTATTATATTTATTTATCATTTGAATTTCACAAACTAATCCAAACAAAAAGCTGTCAAACGTGCTCCTTTTAGGATTTCATATGAATATAATAAAGAGCTTCAAGGCCACCAGAGTCACTGATAACAAGCTGATTACGAGCAAAAATTTGCTCTCAAACTCAATGATTTAGCTGTGAGCAAGCCCTACAATTGCTCTAAGGGTGCATCTAGAGCTCTTTATTAAATAAACGAAATTTTAGATTTGCTCTGGAAGCGCTGTTTAAGCATTTAAATAGCTAAAATTGATTCTTGGGCACATTACTCTTTTTAATTTGTATTTTAAATAAGAAATCTAAATAGGTACAAAAAGTAATAGAAATTTGAAGAAAAAATCGAATTTTCCATTATAGCCAAGGGAAATTAGATTTTCACTTCGAAATAGTTCCGATTTTTTTCTGTAAGGAATTTCCTAAAAAGTACCTACCATATAATATTAGGACCAGGGTTTTTTATTTTGTTGAGTAAAAAAGGTCAACATTTTTATTTTTTAATTTTTATTTTGAAAATTATTAATATTTCGGAATAAATGGCATGTAATCTTGTCTTTTTTGTGGTTTTTGCGATATTAAATTTAATTTAAATTATCCAGTTTTAAATAAAAAAAATCATCAATTTTCCATCGTTGTGATTTATTTTGGCAAATAGAAAGTAGAAAGGATTAATATGATTTCGTATAAAAAAAAAAAATATTAACAAAAAGATATTTTTCTTTTTTAATAGTTAATTGAATTTATTCATTTTGTTTTTATTAAAAAAAAATCTCAAAAACTGGGGGGTCATTCCGTAAAACGATTATCGTCAGACGATAGCATTTCGGCGATAGTCGCGCTTCACGTAAGACGATATAAACGTCAAAGTGATATCATCAAAACGATATCGTTTACACGATAGCTTAATAGGTATCGTTTTACATTGAAATCTGTCAATTTAGTAAATAAATAGAAGTAAAAACGTTTCAGCGCAATTTATTTTTCTTGCAAAGCGAAAATGAAAATTAAGAAAAACTACAATTAATTAAGAGATAAATCAGATCCTTTATCTCTTCCAACCCATAGGTAAGCACAATGTTTTTTTGGTTATGTACTATTGTAAAGGGTCCGCCAAATAACTTCTTTTTTTTTTTGAAAATGGTGCAAAACATAGAGTGTAGCTTCGGCTGTGTGGCACGTAGCGCCGTCCTGTTGAAACCAAATGTTGCCAATATCCTCCTCTTCAATTTTTGTGAACAAAAATTCGTTCAACATGGCCCGATAACGATCGCCATTGACTGTAACGGCCACTCCTTGCTCATTTTCGAAAAATGGCCCAATTATGCCTCTGGACCAAAATCCGCACCAAACAGTGACTCGTTTTGGGTGTATCGGCTTTTCAATGTATGCGTGCGGGTTTTCTGTGCCCCAAATGCGAAAATTTTGCTTGTTTACTACCCGTCAAGATCAAAATGAGCTTCATCTGAAAAGATGATTTTTTGGCAAAATCGGCATCTTCTCTAAGTCGATCGCAGGCCCACTTAGCGAAGCGTATACACAACCATATTCGTTCAGCGGAAGGATAAAACTAATTATCTTTCAAATCAGACATGAGCTTAGTGTTACCATTCACGAAATAAGCACTAGGTGAAAAAAAACGTTTGAAGGCGGACCCTATTCTATACTCAGCTATTCCATACTCAACTTTTCTCATTTATTGATAAGAAAATGGATTTTAAAATGGAAAATCCCGCTGTCAATTTTAAAAGTAATCACTGCTAGACCTTATCTTTTTCTTAATCAAAAAAAAACGTTAAATTCAAACACTTTTTTGGCATGAGAATTCTACTTAATTTTGGAACCACATTTATTTAAATTCCAATGAAATTAAAAAACAATGGGGCATATTCATAGTCACTTTTAAACTCCAGTTTATTAAATAAACCCCAGTCTAAGATAAACTGGAGTTTAAAAGTGACTATGAATATGCCCCAATGTATTTAGGTATTGCAATTAAAAGAACACGATGCAATATAACGAAACTAAAGTTTTAACTAATTGTAAGCCACCAAGCTGTAAAGTTGTCAAAGGTGTTAGTTTTAGTTTCATCCATAACACTTACCTATACCTACATATTTCTTTTGTAAATTTCAATTACATACATAGTTTCTTTTTAATACAAAGAATTAAATATTTGTTACTTTTTATATTGATTGTTTCCTATATCCTATCTGAAACGTGGATAATTTAACAAGCAATCACGTGACGGTAAATCTTGAATTTCTTAAAATGCTTATTTTCGCTTCAAAACGTCCCCTCTCACAGCCATAATGCAACTTTGTGTGTGGCAGCAGCAGCAGGAATATATTTTTAGTTCGCTTTGTTATTAAACTATAATTAAACATCGTGTTTAACAATAAAAGCCAAAGTTATTTCCAGTCCAATACATAGCATTACTATTTATAATAACTTGAAAATGGTTATTTTTTGAAAACCTTCACGCCATTACCCCCAAAAACTAGTGTGAGCTAAAATTTATGGCCGAGTCTATATTTAAAAACGAAACACTACCACAGGAACACATAGTCTATAAGCTCAACAAAAGAAAACTTCGTCGGGACAAACTCAAAATGATAAGGGTCCCTCCAGCGACCATTTCTGTTTGTTTTATAGCTTAAGAACATGAACATTAAAAAATATCAAAACATTGCTGTGTTTGTGTTGTATGTATCCTTCAATAGATTCAGTACTCTAACGGTGAGGGTTAAGGTCGCTCTGATTCCTCTTTTATATTTTTATTCTCCATTTCCGCCATAATAGTGGTTTCACGTAGTGTTTTGCTTTGCGTGTTACTTGTATAATGTCGGCATTTCGCCCATCAAGGACATATTCCCACACACACTTATATACGTTTACAAAACAAAAGAAGAAATTTCTTCAGTGTTGTACATTTGTATATGCATGTGAAATAATTTCGATCGATGGCGCACCACACACTCGCATTAAGGACTTTTTTGGAAGCAATGTGGGAAGCCACACGGAATTGGTTAGAAGTAAATAACGTCATCGATTTATCATCAGAATCTAAATCCAGCCCAGCATGGACGACAGGTGTACAGTGTACACAGTGTACACCATTGACGACGACCTGTGATATAGATGCGTCAGGATCTCCTGGAAGGGCTCTGTCAATATTTAATTCAAGAAATAAACAATTTGTGGGGAACCAGAAGGAAAAATTCTTTTTATAGTTTGCAAAGAAAACAGATTACCTTTTTCATATTATTTGTACCTATTTTACATAATTTGAGCATACATAAATATTATTATGTAAGTGAGAGCTTTTTGTTCGTGCGTATATTATGGTCGGTTTTACGTATTAAGTTATAGTTAACAGGTTGTTCTAGGGATATCAGCCAGGTGTGGTTTGCGAATTTTGCACAGCAGGATAGGCAAATAAATACTGTTCGTAGTCGTATTTATTTCTTTTGCGTATCTGTTTAAAAGGTGTAGGATATGTCATTGGTAGGGAAATTGTGTTTTTATCATAAGCATAGAATTTGCCTACAAAATGACCATATTGCCCTTTTTGACGGAAAGTAAACAAAACACCTTTGTTTTCGAAAATTGGTCAGACTTACGGTAAACACCAACAAAAGTTTGTGCAAATACTGATTTTACAAAATTTATGAAAATCACTTATGGGATAGGTATCAATAAAGAAACCGGAAGTGGCCATTTTCTGACCAAAGAAACTTAAAAAAAATTGTGTGAGTGCCGGGACTCACGGTTAATATGTGTAAACATCAACCTGCGCGGATCCAAAACGGACTTGTTTTTGCTTGAAGGGGATCTTAAGATTTTTTCACTGAACGCACCCATTCTAGTGTGCAGATCGTATAGTTGCACACCGTGAAGTTGCACGACGTATTGCACACGAACGTTCACGTTTTTTTTCACTCTACCGCCAGCATAGATGTTTACACATAAAAAAAAAACGCCAAAAAACTGCAAAGATTGGAAGTTCATCCCCTATTGCAGAAAAACTAAATGAAGCTATATGGGCGACAAAATCATAAGGGTGGGTGTTGTTTTTTCATCACTGAATATTATATAAGCCTCTGAAGTCTAATAATAATGCATGAACAAAACTATTAACCTAGATAGAGGGGTGTTTATGGATAAATATTTAGGTGAACTTCAAATACATAAATATAAATGAAACAACGACGCGACGCACGACGCGTGACCGACGCAACGGTTGGTGGTGTAAAGTAAATAGATAAATAAATATGTTGTGGTAGGATGGTTTCCAAAAATAAAGCTCTATTAGTCATTAATGAAGCAATTATTTTCGATTTGTTCAAAAAAACACGCAAGGGAATTCAAAAATAGAAATTATTCGTGAAAATCCACACAAACACATAACACATGCACTGCACATGCAAACACATAATAATAATAACAATTAACTATTTTTTTGTTCTATTTTGATAGAAATATTGAGGGATGAAATCACAGTGCTATAAATCCATTATGGCTTGATATAATACTCAAGGGGAAAACAGATAATAAAGAATGGAATGAGTGATACGAACTTCATAACACGAGTTGTGATACTTGACATCAGGAACTTGTGATATTGACAGCAAAAGCTCCAATAAAATACTAGTGTATGTGCATATACCTTTTGTTAGATCAATGAACTTTCCTTGCCCAAGCAAATCGACAGTTACATTTGAAAAAAAATATCAGAAAACACTCGATATAATGCATATAATTTTCTGCCAAATCCAAACGGCTAAGAAATAGACAAGATATACTCTTTGAGGTTTCAACACTTCCTTGCAAAGAGGAGAGGCAGTCCGTAGGACACTTAATTTACACCGGCTTGACAGTGCAACTCACCAACGTCGTGCACTTAACGTTGTAGCACGTTACGTTACGAAATCTGGGGCCGAATTACCGCATCAGTTATCGAGTAATACGTGACTGAATTATGCGTGTTTGGCATTACCGCTCACGTTATGGAGTCATCATCCCCATAGGTTTTACTCGTTCATTCGATCACTGATGGCACTCACTCGATCAGTCACTGATGCCGTAATTTGGCCCCTGATTTGCCCCGACCAAAACAAATTGATTTTAACGCGACCGACAATTAGATTATACTTTATCGCGACCACTCATTCATATTGTTTTTGCCAACGACGAAAGCAAATTGTTTTTAGCGCGACCGACGATTTTATCATTTTAACACTTATATTTTTATATTTTTTTCTTTAATTTTGAATTATTCCCCGAACGAAATTGACGCGACGCTAGTAATTAAAAAGAAAACAAAATCAAAACAAAAATAATAATAATAAAAGTCAGCTGTAGGGATTGACAATTGACTGTAGGTATGGTAGATCAATGGCTGTAGGTATGGTAGGATATCGGGTGCGTTCAGTGATACAAATCTGAACTTAAATTCTACGTTTACATTATACTGCATTTAAAAGATGCAATTTCTTGTTGCAATTTGTAGGCTGGGATATACAAAATAGCTGAGGTTGGACAAATTGCAGAGTTATCGGCTACCTTTGTATACTTGCACAAAGTTAACATTCATTAAAAATCACAGCGTCCAATTCCATAGGCAATTGATGGTGTCAATCGATTGAAACTGCGATTTTAGTGATTTCCACTGACAACAACTGCAACTAAATATTCTAAAAACTCAAGATATATAATTCGCGGGCTATCTCATAGTGACATTCATTTGAGGTTCGTTCAGTATAAAATTAAGACTGAACTTTTTGTAAGTTTAACTCGATGGAAAGATGGAGTTTCATAAGGGTTGCAAGTTCGTTGACAGTTCTAACGGGATATTTTAATTCGGCCCCCCTGTCAGTCAAACCATTAAGTTCCTTTGGAATTCGGGTACGGTGTCATTTAATTGAAACCACGATTTTAGTGATCTCCGCTGACAGTTGTTGTTTGTCGATGCTCAGAGAGTGATTACCATAAACAATAACCATGTGTAATGTGAAGTCATCTTAAAGTTGAGGGTGAACTACGAAGCAGGACCTTTCAGTACCGAACCTTCACCGTTCGTTGGACACTTCACCACCAGCCTTTTAGTGCTTGGAAATTTCGTTAGAGCGGTTCCCCCACTGGGTATTTCGCTGCCGTTCTTTCAACACTAAGCTTTTTAAGCACTGCCTACAGATAGGTAATGTAGTGTTAATTATTCAATATGTTTCTTTTGATGACGTTCAGTAACAAAAATCAGGCACTTGGACAAACATTGATGTTTACACATATTTAACCGTGAGTCCCGGCACTCACTTATTTTTTTTAAAAGACTTTTAAGTACTCAAAAAGAAATTTTGAGGTTTTTAACCAAATCTATAAAACTCCGATTATGGAAAAGTAAAAACTATGCACGACTGGATCGCATGAACTTGCTCTTCGGATAAAAACTGTAATGTTACCACAATTTTAAAAAAAAGTAAAACAATGGATTTATTTTTGTAGTTTTCTTATGTTTTTTTTTGCGTGGCTGAGGAAAACTTGCTTGATGGGTCTTTAACTCCGAATAAAATAGCTTTATTTCTTTTGATTAATTTCACTTTGCAAATTTTCATTTATTTTATTTTTCAATTAGTTCAAACTTCTAACACGGTATTTCATATAAACTTGATTCACAGTATTTGTTCTATTTAAATAACTAACACGGTATTTCATATAATACAATCTCGATCGCTTAAAAATAACTAACAGGGTATTTTATACATATAATGTGTTCCACATCTCCAGCACGCAACCTGGGGAACAAAACGGTCGGAACTACGGAACTAATGGATGAGATTTTTGTCCAGGGATATTTGAGGAACTAAACGGTCAGGAATACTTATTGGAAGCCCTATGTTCCTAGCACACAACCTTATTAGGAACAAAGCGGTCAGAACTCACGGAGGAGAACCTTGTCCATCAGTGATGTAAGGACATTTAAAGAGAATGGAAGCGTTACTGATGTCGTAAGGCCTGTACATCATTGTATTGCACGCTCAGTCAAAAATATTGGTGCTGCAAGTGATGATCCAAATTTATCGATTAACCGACGTTCGTAGCAATCGGTCAAATGATAACTGATTATCACGCCGATTGAAGATCATGACTTGGACCATATGTGGTTCCAACAAGACGGGGCAAGAAGCTACACAGCACGACCAATTATGGCTTTATTGCGCGTGAGAAGTTTCCTGGTCGCATAATTTCACGTTTTGGCGACGTCAATTGGCCACCAAGATCATGTGATTTGACACCGTAAGATTTTTTTTTCTGTAGGGCTACGCAAAAGACCGTGTTAACGCAAATAATCCCCGAACTCTAGACGCAATAAAAACCAACATTACTCAAGTTATGGCCAAGATACCGCCCGAAATATGGGAAAAATTGGTTAAAAATTACCTCAAAAGAATTATCTGCTGCGAATCTTACCGATGCGGTTATTTGAATGAAATTGGTTTTCACACTTAATGGCAAAGTCCAAACTTTATAATGAAATAAAATGTTCATCAAAAATGTATCGCTGTGTGTGGTTTATTTAGCTTTACTTTCGAAACCGAAAAATTAATGACCCTTTATTACGACCAGAGTTAGTTAACTCCGGTTTAACTTGCCACTGAAAAACTATGCCTTTATGTAAATATAATAAAGGGTTTTCCAATAAGAGGTGTTATTTTGAATAGCCCGCTATTTCGGTAGCTGTCACTTTTGAAGCTGTCATTTTTTGACATTTGACAAGTAGAAACTACGCCATTAATAAAAATGGAACAATACACGCTTCAACAACGCATTGAAATTATTAAAATTCACTATAAAAATGGTGAAAATTTGGCAGAGACGGTTCGTAAAACTAAAACATTTTTGGGTCGTCGTGAAGCACCTTGTCGGACCGCAATACAGAAATTGGTGGACAAATTCGAGCTGTTGAGACAAGTTAGTGATGTGAAGAATAAAACCCCTGCACGTCGCTCAAGAACAACTGAGAATATTGCTGTTGTAGCCCAAAGTGTTGAAGAAAACCCAGGTTTGTCCATTCCTCGTCGTTCTTTGGAATTCGGCATTCCACAAACGTCATTACACCGTATTTTGCATAAAGACTTGGGTCTTAAGGCTTATAAAGTTCAGCAACGTCGTGTCTTTGCTGATTGGGTCCTTGAAATGCATGAAAATGATCCGGAATTTCATCGAAAAATCATCTTGACTGATGAGGCCCATTTCCACCTCGGAGGCTACGTCAACAAGCAAAACTGTCGCATCTGGGGCTCGGAAAACCCAAGAGTTATTGTTGAAAAGCCTCTCCATCCTCAACGCGTGACTGTTTGGTGCGGTTTATGGTCCGGTCAATGGATTGCGCTATCGAGAGATGATTCGTGAGGCTATCGAGGACATAGGGCAGCCACTTTGCGATTTGGTTATGGAAAATTTCATGAAAAGGATATGGTCCTGTAAGCGTGGTCGTGGCGGCCATTTGGCTGATGTTGTGTTCCATTATTAACGGCATACCTTCTTCTTAAATAATAAAGTAAACATCCGATCATTTATCTCAAAAAATGCCATTTTTCTTTGAATATCAAAATAACACCTCTTATTGGAAAACACTTTATAATAATAATTATTTTAATTTTTTTCAATTTAGAAAATATAAACCCACGTCGTTTCTTTATTTTTAAATCAAAATTAATTGATTGATTAAATCTTTAATTTGTCCATATTTGTATCCCTTTCATTTATGATTGTCAGATAACAAGGTTTAAAAATATTGTGGAACATTTTCACATTTACTTTCGTACTTGATATGGCTTCTAGCTTTAAAACACAAACATTTCCATATACCTAACCGAAAATGAGCCAAACTGTCTGTTGAACCTCTGCTGCTTACTTCATTTAATTTCAATAAACAACACTGTAACTGTATCACCAAGTACTCGTAAAATATTGTAGTTGATTCTATAAATATGTACAACAAAGGAAGACAATTTTTTTTGTTTGCCTCTCCACACTCCCTTTTTCGTCTATAATATCGAAAACATGCGGATATAAAAAAAAATATACCTATCTACCTTTTGAAGAATCCATGACGTCGCATCATTGATTATTTCCTAAAAATATACCCCAACAAAAGCGTGGAGAATAAATCATCCCTCTGCATGACATTGTAGATAACAATGACGTCATTAATATGATTTCCAAGCGTAGGCACGAACGTCGTCTATGTCGTAATTGCCGTCGAAAGCTTTCTCTCTTTATTTCTTATAACGACAAAGAATTGTTGCAACGCCTCACATATCACATGGAAAAATTGCACTACGCACGCGTGGTAATTTTGGTCTACCTCTCTCTATCTTACCCCCAGACCAGACACATGTTCTCGAAATACTATTCCGCTTGAAAGTAATGAATGGGCAGATATTATGAATGAATGAGTAATATATGTACCCCAAAAAAGCTATCGTAGTCGGAGGGGCGGCAAATATTGTGTGTGTTTCCGGTAGAACGACGAGCAAAGGGTTGTTTTTTAGACGCGAATAGCACGTGCCGCAATGACGTCAGTAAATTCATATACCCAGAGCTACCTTTTTTAAGTGCGCTACAACAATGACGTCACTCAAAGAGGAGCCAGAAATATATCTGAATTCTTCTGAGTGAGATGGTATTTGAAAAGTTTTCTTCCCCTCGTTTTGGGGTAGTTGCATGTGGAGGCGCGCTAATGTATCTATGACATCATAACCCAGATGTTTTCTCTTTCGAAACGACGACAACGACGACATTTTGTATTTATTTATTATACTGTCACAGTAGGGCCATTGCGTGTATTGGGTATAGCCATAGGGTTCATGTCAGTCTTATTTTGAAGAAGATACGGGGGTAGTTTATATGTGTGTGTGTGTGTGTGTGTCACCTATCAAAAAAATGCAAACAAACGTTCATATATGCCTGAGTGGAGGTCGTGTGGGACCGTATTTCAATGTGACAGAAACGGCCGTGAAATTTTTTTTTTTGTTTACTTTATTTTTAGTATTAAGGAAAATATTTTCATCGATATATGTATGTACCTACGTATGACAGCGTTTCTTTCAATGGCTTGCTATATCTTAAGGAGCACCTACACCTGACTATACCCTCTTTGCTCGAGAGGGTTTGGATGGAGGTTTGAAATAAGCTTGACGACGGAAAGTGTAAGTGTAAAGGTCTATTTCCTTGTGTGGTATATTCGTACATTAGTTTATAATTTTCTTATTTTACTTTACTTTATTTTAATTTACTTTACTTTTTTTTTGTAGAAAGTTATGGGAACTTACATAAAATATGAGGTACACAGTGATTGTTATGGATTTTGAGTTAGGGGTGGTTTATTGATTTTGTTTAACTAACTAAAGTGTAGTAGTCTGGGCGGCTAGTAGGCATTGCAAACGGTGAAGTCATTTCAAACTGGGTAAATTTCACATCGATGATGATAGGTCTTGCCCTCATTCTTATAGATCTGAATAGAGCAAGATGTTTCGGTGCAGGTTTTGGGGTGGTGGTGATTTTCTTGGATTCTTAGTTTTTTTTTAAATATTTATCTAGACTGAATAATGAATAGGAAAATCACAAATTGATTTTATGATCGAGGCAGGGACATGGGAGTCTTTCACGAAAAAAAAAGAAATTAAATCCTTAATTAAATATTTTATTCTTAAAAAAAGACCTCGAATAAAATGAAATATGTACAGGATACCCATCTCTATGAAACATTATTTTAAAGTTCATTGTGTACTTGTACTCAAAATTAACTACACAAGCTTTTTATCGCCAAATTGAGCTACTTGAACTTATCGTTATCGTTAATGTAAAATAATTATTCATTATGAAAGTTGGTTTTTGTGTGATAACACACACTGGCAGTTTCGGCTGCAAAGCTTACGCACCATCATATTAATATTTAAGGTTTGAATGAAGCAACTATCACTTGAGTGAGCTACCACCGAGTCATTATTGGCTGGAGTTATAGCTATTTCATGGCTGCAAGGCTGATTATCATACTCCTTTTAGTGGTTCTTAGTCTATTAAGTTCAATTTTAATTTGAAAAAAACGTTTTGGGCTGCTGGGACTTGAACATGAACACCCAACCGTCAATGTGTAGTGCAACTTTCAAATTAATTTATGTCAGCGAAAAAGTATTTTCGCTTGCTCATTTTGACGTAGATAAAATTTCTGAGATTCGTGAACGAGCCTATTAATTTCATAATAATTCTTTTTGGTTTTTGAAAAAATTGAAAAACTAAACTTACATATTCAAGTAAGCCATACTCCATGGAAAGTTAAACTTGGTACAAGAGACAGCTAGCCCCACCAATGAAAATCGAACAAAATCTTTTTGATTTTGGTAAAATTGGTACTCGAACCATCTCGCAGACAAGTAAAATCAACTCGAACAAAGTACTAGAACCATTAAAACTGAGGATATTTACCATCAGTTATATAGGGTTTTGCAATTGGCGCATGTAGATTTTGGTAGCCTTGTTGTTTTGGTGACATCTTCTGTCAAATCTGTTGTTTATTATTCAGTTACTGAGTCTAAATCAACATGGCAAAGTTACACGATTGAACAGCACGTTCAAATGATAAAACTTTAATATCAAAATCTTTTGGGGCAACGCTACGTGGCGTTGCGCTCATTTAACGGTTTGCATGGTTGTCCTTCCAAGTTGTTTATTCAAAGTTTAGTGCCCAAATATAAGTCAACCCTTTCAGTGATCAAGCAGCCAACGCCCTTGCGTCAACGAAACTGTGAGACGAAAAGGACGATGTCATATTGTCATAACTATCAGTGGATAGCGCTACCGATGATAACGAATTTTTGCTGGCTCCAATTGAATAATACAAATGTGAAGAACACGTGGTTCCAACAGAACGGCCTGCGCTACGTGCCAAACAGTGAACGCCAAAATTTCAACATCTACCTGCACTTATTGAAAAACCCTATAGTCTCTCATGAAGCCTATATTTTGTAGCTTGAAAATTTTTACAAGACTTTCATAGATTTTGGTCAAAACGAATAGGAATAGATACCCAGTCTGTAAGAATTTTCAAGTTACCAAACAGACCTATTGAAGAGCATTATTGAAAATTTTAATATTAAATTTTGAGAAGCTTAGATTTATGTATATATTTTGTAGTTAAAAAAATATGTGATTATTGCCGTCAAAAAATATTATCGTTATATGGTTAAAGCTACGATTAGACGATCAACGAAAATGGTTAAAGCGTTGACTCTCGGACGTCAAAATGACGTCAAATTTTGTCCCAAAGTTGTCTTGCTGTGTGATCTTCAACGCAGAATACCGTCCATGCGATGACGGCTGCATTGACACCGACGTTGACATTGTTTCAACCTTCAACGCATTGACTTTTTCGCTGAACGTGTAATCACCCTGACCAAATGTTAGGACACATTGAGGCAAAGCGTTGACCATAATCCCAACGTTGAAATGGCATACTTTTCTACCACGTAAACGTAGTCTGCGTTGACTTCTGTGTAACATTGACGGACTAGCGTCATTCGTGTGATCGTCAATGTGTTATGCTTCAACGTTGACGGTTCATTGGTACAGTGTTGATGACTTTTTTGGTGACATCAGAGATTCAATGCGTTGACCTTTTACATTGAACGTCTAATCATAGCTTAAACAGTGACTATCTGTATTCGCAATGAGAGGTACATAATTGTTAAGGCACTGTCTTAACCAACAAAATGCACATGGGTTGGTTAATCTAAAGTGGTCCTGTCAGGACTTTATTAAAGTTAAATTTTTGGATATATTTGGTAGATATTGACTAAAATCATATGGCTATAGTCTTAGAAATATACAAAAATATAATGTGAAACGAAATTTTGCCATTGCTTTTTTCAACTTTTGGTTTAGAATACTTCAAAAACTGAATCAATGCCATTAAAATCCTTTGGTAAAATATAATCTGGTTTCTGAGGGTGATTCATTAATGCTGGATTTACGTTGATCTTCAAATGAGTTCAGCAAAAAAAGGGATGCAAGATATACAAACATTAACATTTTTAGTTTGGTATTCGTTAATTTGACGTATTAGCCACAGAACATTTAATGTGGAGTTGGAGCTTTTATAAAAGAATTTGAAAACGAATCTCTCCTTTAAGGTTGTAAGGAGAAAACAGGTTAAATAAACCCAAATAATCATTGGAACAAAAATAATATCTTCCAAAATCTTTTAAAATCAAACCATCTTTCAGCCAGAAGGAACCTCTCCCACAAAAAAAAAAAATTGGTTGCACAAATATCCCAATAGAATTTTTCCCCACGGTGATCACTTGCCACCGACATCACCTGCTACGGGGTGAGTCAAAAGCCAATACCTCCACGTACTTTCATTTTCAGTTATACATCTCAGTTGCGCCCAGATAATTTTTTTTTGGTTTTTTTTCAGCTCCTTTGTTTTAATGCATACGCCTAATCTTAGACAAGAACCACAAAACGAAACAAAACAAAAAAAAATCGATTATATAACAACATCTTCTAGTGCTCCCTTCACCTAGATCCAATGGACAAAAATATCCAATCCAAATCCACAATCCACAATGAATTAGATATTATACGAAAATTGTTGCATCGTAATTCATTTTGCTCATGCAAGCCCACAGAGCGTGGTTGTCATCATAGACTTCATCAGCAAATACGGCGATGGCAACGACGACGTCGTCTATGTATTTGAAAAGGACGCGAAATGTAGGCGATACCATCACGCCTATAGATTGTTTGAATTGTTTTCTTCAGATCTTCATTTTGGGAAACTGAGAGGTAATAGAGGTATAGATAGACAAAGATAGACCCGGCTACAACTTAGCCAAAAATCAACAATGGCACAATGCCCCAAAAAAGTAAACAACTAAATCTAAGCCAACAAACAAAAGTGAAGATGACGACGACTCCGACTCTGCGTCTGCGTTCATTTGCTTGAGTTTTTTCACGTTTTTTTCTTTTTTTTTCTTTCTTACCTATAAAGTTCCCGCAGGGAAAAGTTTTGACAATCCCAAGAAGACGAATATGACTGATACTTTGACAGGGTTGGAGTAGCCTGGCCGGAAAATTGAACCTGCATACTTATTAATAAATATTGTTTAATTTTGAAAAAAAATGGTAAAAAATGGCTTGGTATGACACCTGTACATTGACCAACAACTCACTTAGATGGAGGTATACTTGCTTCAAAATAGATAAGTCGAAGTGAGACCAGCTAGAAAAGGTAGAGTAAGAGGGGTGATGTGTCAGTATGTTCCAATCTTCTTTTAAACTCCTACTATGTACTGATAAAATGTCTTGATTTCAAAAAACCCTCCGATCTCTCTGAAGAGGTGTTTCCCCACGCTGCGCTGGCAGAGCAACTGAGTAAGCTTTTCCATCTATCTTATTCAACTGATATACCTTGAATTTGATAAAAAAAAACAGTATTTATCCAACTTGTCCTGGGAACTTTCTTTCCCTTCATCTATTGTTCAATTGCACATAAGTACGTCTCTTCTTTCCAAGGCAATGTAAACGCTTATTAATCATCAGCTTGAAAAATATCTTGAAGAACTTTTTAATCTTCTGCTTATAAAACAAACGGCTTTCTGAGAAAAAGCTGCACTTGAGATCTCATGGTATATCTAACCGAACATAGTTGAACCAATGTTTAGATCGTTTTAAAGAAAGCATTTGCTCTCTTACCGAAAACATTTTGTATCGATAAATTTCTTCTTGGCTGGTAGTAACCTTTCAGAACATTCATGCTGGTATATGCCTCAGGGCTACGTTTTGTCTTCTATATTCTTTTTTTCATATTCTCTTATCTGAAACATCGAACCTTATGACTGAGTCTACTGGTCTCTTTTCTGAAGCATTGCTGTCCATTCGGGAAGTGGCTAAACCAAAGTAGTCAACTTTGTTTTGACTTTTTGGACTCATAGATTTCATTATTGTATCATCTCCTCCAATCAGCCTCCTCGCACACAGAAAAAAAATATCTGTCAATTGTTTTTCCCAAAAAGAAAGCCTTATGCTTATCGTTCAACACTCTACGTCATAAGACAGAACTACCAATATGAGGGTTTTACAGAACTTGCACTTCATCGTAAGCGTAAAGAGTTATGAACCTATTTGTTTTACAAAACCGAAGTAGCAGTGATTTTCTAGGATAATTCTTTGCTAGATCTCCAAGGTAAAGGTAATATTTACTCCAAAGTGAACGAACTCTTTAACTGCCTCGAAGTTGCTGCTACCAATAGTGACATTTTGTCCAAGGCGCTGCGCAGATGCTTCTTTATAAGAGATCAACAAGTTTTGCCTGTTCTCAAATCTTCAAGAAGGGTTCTCCCAGTGTTGTCAATACTTTCCGCATACCATAGAAGTTGGACGGATTTGTGTTAACGCCTGTCTTTTCCAAAACGATCTTGAAGAAACCGCCAAATAGAGCTCTTTGCGTTGAATGCTATTATATTCTGACCAACAAAAATAGGCATATGGGAAAGCTTTTTCAAAACCAGTAGCGTGCCATATCTTTGCACCACAAAAAGTGTTTGCCCGCCCGTGAATTTCCAATAGCATCTGACACAGACCCAACGTCCTATTCAAGGCACATCTGAGTGTACACTGAATTGCTGTGGCCAATGGCGATCTGCTGCTGCTTGATGTGCATTCAGAGTTACCCGTGTCCATTTGGTAATTCGTTCAGCTTTTTTTCCTTGAGTTTCTGCTAAGGTGCTTTTGATTTTCGAGCTTTAAGAAAAAGCATTTAATAATGAGTGTTATCGTGTACGCACTACGACAACCCTGTGAAAGCTTTAATGAAGGACAGATTTATGCAATCCACTGTAGCCAGAATAAGAGGCAAACGTCCTATCTTGCCTACACAGACAATTTTTGTTGGACAGAGTATAAGCGGGTATAGATGTTGAAATGGAATGAAACAAGCTGTGGGTGAGGTATTAAATCCTTTTTATATTTGAAACGCTATTATGTATGGAATATGACATCGTTTAAATGCCCAGCTTGGCTTCTTACGGTGGCACGGATCCAAGTGGTAAAATTTGCAATGACTCTTCCGCAAAGATCCGGCTGAATTTCAGCTATGACCTAATGTGTTATGTTCACCTTAAGGGCATCGGTCGATTATGATTTATTTGCTTAGACCTGCGATTTCAGGAAACCCCACAAGAAAAAGTCTAACGGGGTCAAATCACTCGATCTTGGTGGCCAATTCTAATAATCTCAGCGAAAGTAAGCCATACCCTCAAATCGATGTCTATCTCGTACATAGCACCGTTCTGTTGGAACCACCCAAATTTAACCTTCAAACTTTGGATAATCAATTTAGAAGGACAACCATATAAGCCGTAAATAGGCGCAACGCATGTATCGTTGTCCCAAGAATGTTGATATTAAAGTTTTATCATTTGGACGTGCTGTTCAATCGTGTAACTTGACATGTCGATTTGACATCAGTAATTGAATAATAAACAACAGATTTGACAGAAGATGTCACCAAAACAACATCGCCGCCACAGGCCACCAAAATCTACCTTTATAAGGCTTTGAGGTCGATAAGGAGAACTAGAAATTTGTTGATCTTTCCCAGGATTTTGTTCCAGTTTATTTTCGAACAAGATTCCTGGCACCCTTTTGTTGAAATATCTCCTTCCTATTAGTAAAACTTGGTTGATAAAATCTATCAAAACCAAACGGTGGTCTTGTTTTTCTTTAGTTCTAACTCTTCTATACTGGGTGTTGGAACTGGTTCTTCAGTAGAGGTCTTAAAACGAGCAACAAGTTGCTTGGCTTTTTTTTTATAAAACTCCCAGGTATTGTTTCAATCGTGATATTTTTCTAAAGTTTTAGTTTTAGAGCATTATTACATGTGCATCTTCTGTTGCCTTTTTCGATGTTCGCATTCATCATCATACCTTGGGTTCTTTCTCAGAGTTAGCTTGAAGCCCACGGCGGTTGCGGCACCCATTTGGATGATGCCGTTGTACTGAGACCACTGATTGTTGTGGTCTGTGATAGCAGACATCTTCATGCTCACCAGGTGTTCTCGTTAGACTCTAGCAACTCTAGGTGTGCTTAGGTATTACATTTATTTTTTTGGCGGTTCACAATTGCTTCCCTTCGACAGTCGAACTCCGAATTTTGTTGCAACAAGCGAACGGTTCGAGTGAACGTTTGTTCTTCAAAATGTACGTACATCTAAGATGTCAACACATGCTTGTATCGATTAGTACATGGTTGATTTGTGTCGTAGTGGCCATCAGATATAGAGTGCAGGGTTGCTTTGGAAATCCTTGGGCTGGGGATCTTAGCTACTTATCAGCGTAGTATGAACTGCTTAAAAGTACATTAGATAGGAGACAATAAAGTGCCAGTTATAACTTTCATTGAAAATCATCATTAAGAAATTAAATTTTTGGTTTTGACGCCAATTTTATTGTTGTTGTTTCATAAAGCCCATTTGCTTACCAACTAATCCACCGAAGATGTTTTCTTTTTTAAATTGAGTTTTGAAATTCTCGAGCATGAAGTTCCTGGGCATAACTTTAATCTCCATAGGCTCTTTTAAGGTCAGAAAACTATACTCCTCGATAGGTTCTTTAGCTTAATCTTCGTCAAGGAACATCTTACACAGCTCACTGTTGAGATAATTGAAGGCATTGGGTGGGATGAATAAAAAGGAGCATCTTCTCAAAACTGAATTTTTAAGAGCAGGTGCTCCATTTCGTATGAATAAAACAATTGAGAAGCTGCTCAATGATTGAGAATCTACGTGTTTGATGAGCACCTCCTCAAAATAAGCACCTGCTCCATTAAAAGCTATGAATAAAGCAAAGCACATACTCCATCGAGAGGAGCACCTGCTCCGATTTGTGAGTTAGCTTATTTGGTTGCTCGACATTGAAGTAAATAACTCTTTATATTTTTTTTTCCATAAATGGCGGAGTTCATGCCAATTTTAAACCACAAGGTCACAGTGAATTATATGTGTTTCCTTAAAAGATATTGTAGTAAAACTGTAACTCAGTTTTTTTACGGAAAATTCTGTTATTTCGAAAAATAAACAAAACAAAATTCGTTTTTATGCGTTTTCTAGTATTTACTTGAAAAATTCATCCGGAATAAGTAAGTACTTATTTTCAACATTAACTTAGTCTCTCTAATAGTTAATGCATTTAATATATTTTTGCATTCCAGAAGAGCAGTTATTTATACCTTAAATGAAAACGAATTGTTTTTTCTAACTCACACCGCTCCTGACTTTTGTCTAAGCTATTTTATGAGATAATAGAAAAAAGAATACTTAGGAAACTAATGTTGCCAGTGCATTACCGGCATTTGCTGCATATAATAATAATAATAAGCAATTTGCCCGCCTCCGACAACCAAAGCGAATTGTAAGGGGTAAGACTCGCAATGCTGCCGGCTGTCTTGTCTTTTGTTGCAAATTGCAACTACATCACTTTACTTCCATCTTACTATCCAATAACCAAACCCATAACCTGTACCTGTAGCTAGGCCATAACTAGCGAAGACAACATTAATAATTTAAAACAAAAAAAAATAATAAAATACCTGCATATATGTACGTATAAAATATAAAACATGGAAGAACGTCATCACCACCAACGTTGCCCGAACCCATTCGATTAAAAACACAAGGCAAACTAAAATATGTGTGTACCTTACTTTTGCCTGTCTATATATGTATGTATGTATCTATTTATAATAATTCCCCAAATCCATATTGCCTTCGATTGGATATAACTTAGTCTTGCTTCTAAAATAAGTTGTCACGATCTGTACAATTAAGTTAAATAACGATACAAAAACGATATGAAAACGATGTGTTTTTAAGACGTCAGTGCATGTCGTCGAAGTTTGAGCGCCTCTTTGACAGCCAGCGCCAAATTAAAGCGCGGCTCATAAGAATATATGTGTACCTACATCTAGCTGCGGCACGTCACGAAGAAGACGCGCTCCAATGCTGTCTTAAATAATAACAGCAGTTAATAGTTATCTCGTTTAATAGATGGTTAAGATAAAAAGGTTTCCAAAACGATCATGTGAATCGGTACAAGGAGAGGCAGCAGCAGAAGCAGCAGCAGCACACGGCATCATGCAGAGGTGAGATCCCGCTTGGAGCCACTAAAGAAGATTGTCATGAGTTGCGAAATCTGTTCGGTGTACCAGAACTTGACCACTTCTAGTCTTCTAGCAGCAACAACTGGCTAAACGCGTTGTACCACTGGATGGCGGACAAAAGAATTCCCAGAACTATGAAATTTAATATTGAGCGATTCGAATCGGCAGAGGCCGGCGGTGGCGGCGGCACTGGTTGTTGTGTGCGATGGTGTATGAAAACGTGCTGAAAGCATCATCTGTCACTGGGAAGCTATAAGCTGGTGCAAGCCCAAGCGATGTGTGTGCTCTGATCACAGGCGCTCGCTCTATCATCATAATCGCATCAACATGCCGAGATTGGTTCTGACTTTATGGAAGCATGTTTCCAGAGATTACCAACCAGAGAGACCGTATGCAAACCGTGAAATGGAAGCTTTATAAATTGCAAATTATTTGGATTTATGATGAAACATCGACGAACATGAGAGTTCATGACAGACAGTGGCGGGTGAGCTTTTTTTTCATAAATGCCGGCTTTATGTCCGTAGACAAATGATTTTCTTGTCGTCGCGGAATGAGGTGTTTGGAACTTGGAAGCATTGTTCTTATATCTGCTGTATGGGGTGGATATCGGAATTTAATAGGTTAAAGTGGAATTTTTTTTTTCGATTTGTGTTCTCTGTGTGATGATGACCTTAAAGTTCTATTGTCCACCACAACCACCTGCTTGTTTATTTGAGAGAATGTGAAGAATAATTCTAAATTTATAAGCTGCTGTGTAGTTGGCACTTTTGTTTGTGTTTTATTCAATATCTTCATTGAAAGATTAAATGTATTTAGTTTAAATTGAGGAATGTGAATTGCTTCATCTTCAAGTGATTGCGCACTAGAGGCAGTGGCGTACCCACGGTGGAGGGAGTGGAGGTGGTGGCTAAGGGGACTTGAACCCCTTCCAAGTACTTTAGAAGAATTCTTGGATTGCCGTATTCTCTCATGATATATTTCTCGCATGATATTTTCACCCAACCATTTAGCTATATTATATTTTCTAGAGCGCGTATCCATTTTGGAGGGCCTTAACTATAAAACTCCCAAATTTACTTTCGGGTAGGCATCATCTAATCCTTTGTGAGCTTATCTCATGTTTGCGCGGGTCCGCTTTCCAAAGCAGTTTCACTTTAAAAAAAAAGGAAAATATTGCTATATATACAGGGTCATTCATTAAGAGCTTCTTATCTTTAAATTTAAATAAAACAAAAGTGTGTGTGAGATATCACCGACATTTTGTATTCGTTTGAAAGGCCTATCGATGTCAATATGTATGGTATATAAGATCATTCAAATGTCCACCGCGGCTTCTCCATGACTCTGGCGCATAAATCAGGCCGAATTTGACTGATGGTAAGGGTTATGTTGGCTTTGAGGGCCGCTGTGGCTTGTGGCTTATTCGCATAGACTTCAGAAAAAAACCACAAGAAAAACTCTAACGTGGTCAAATCGCACGATCTCGGTGGCCAGTTCACATCACCGCCTTCACTTGAGATGACCACAACTTTGAACCGCTCGTGCAGAATTTCCAATGTGTCGTGAGCTGTGTGGCACGTATAGCCCCGGCCGTCCTGTTGAAACTGTTTCGGGATGCATTTGACGCTCTTGGATCTCACGTGGATTGGTATCGTCTCAAATTCGACAATTTTGTTTGTTGACGTACCCATATTCATCCAAAAATGGGCCTCATCGCTGAAGATGAACAGTAAATGGTCGAACCGGATTAACCCTAAGAGCTGCCATTTCACTTTTTTCAAAAATGGTTGAACACATTGTTTTTTTAGATTTTACTTATGACCAGCCTAACAATCTACCGTAAATATTATCTTAATTTTGTTTTCTTTAAAAGCAACGAGAAAACAGTAGTACACTCGGGCGTATACGCACTTTTTTTATTTTCTTGAATTTTATATGTAATTAAAATTCCCAACAACCTAAAATGAAATACAAACTTTCAAAACGTTATAAAGTAATGTATTTACTAAGGAAAAAGATCAAGATTAAATTTGGTTACACTATGAGTGGACTGGAATTAGTTATGCTTACTCGATGGTGGTTGATTGTAAAAGAGATCGAATATTATAATGCACCATCGTACGATGCTAAATCTTGCAAAAACAAATCATCTTGTTGCCCAAACAATTGCATACGGATAAGCGGATTAGAGGATTAAAAGATTAGCAAAAGTTGAAAAACAAACAAAAAAAAATACAAGTCAATAATACATGGGGTCGTATTTTATACGACTATGTTTGCCAATTTGAAAAAAAAAATATTTAAATTAATTAGTTATTCGAATTGATTGAATTTTCAACAATTAGTTAATTAAACAATTTATGCTGAAAATAAATACTTTATCATATAAATTGATAGTATATAATGAAAAATAATAATTAAACAATGCATTCTTGAACAGAATTATAAAAATAATCCTGAAATTTAGTTATTTCCAATTATGTTGTTGTATGACAATTAAAATATTTTGATTCAAAGTAACGTCAGGGTTGCTTTACTCAGATTTTTTCTTTTTCTCACACTATTACTCTTAAAACTTCTGTTATTGGCACGACCCCCTCTTTAATAGTCATAAACGACTTAAGACCAGCCTAAAATTTGAAATAAACTATTGACAAAAATTACGTGTAAGCCAAAACATATATTTAGATATTTAAGCCCAGTTTTTCAGTGCGAGATTAAAGTTAAATCCGAGTTAGCTTATTAAATTTGGTGAGTTAACCCAGGATTAACTGAGCAGATGCTTTTGATGTTTTATAAATCGAGTTTGTTTAGTCATTCCGCATGCATTCCCAACCGAAAAACAGCTTCCTGAGTTAACTGTGGGTTATTTTACTTCTAGAGTTAGCTACCTCTGGTTTAACTCCCCACTGAAAAACTGGGCCTAAGGCTATAAAACATAGTGAAGTAAACACGGATTAAGTGAGCATAGCTCAGACTCGGAGTAAAACCGAAAGAGCAAAACAACTTCTGCTGGGCAGCTAGAAAATATAAAGAAAATTCATAGTTTCGAAATAGGAGTTTATAATATTAACTGCCATATTTTTGTTCGTTCATTTTTTATGAATCTAAGATTTATGTATCTGCCCTCTCTGCCGAAGCCAGGAGCCAAGATGGATCACCCAGTGAAAAACAATCTATATATATTACCAACCCTTAAGGTTAAAGTCTGTAATAAAGGGTTGTTAAATTTTAAGGGCCGATGTTGAATGTGAACCACACCTAAACGTCAAGTTTTTTTCTGCATTTCATTTGACATTTCTCAATTTCAGACTTACTCAATTAGAACTATGGAAAGATACACAATCCAGCAACGCGTCGTCCGTTAATGGTCAGAATTGTGGCAAGAAATGGCAACAGTGGATGATCAATTGTCGAAGAAAATCATCTTCAGTGATGAGGCACATTTTCACCTCAGTGGATACGTCAATAAGCAGAATTGCCGCATTTGGGCGAATGATAATCCAAGAGTGATTGTCGAAAAACCAATGCACCCACAAAGAGTGACTGTTTGGTGCGGTTTATGGGCTGGCGGCATCATCGGGCCGTATTTTTTCCAAAATGAGGCCGGTCAGGCAGTTACTGTGAATGGTGTTCGCTATCGTGAGATGAAAACGAACTTATTATGGCCCGAATTGTAAGATATGGATGTGGAATGTGGATATGTGGTTTCGAGAGGACGGTGCCAATTGCCACACATCAGCTAACGAAACAGGGGCTCTTTTGCGCGACAAATTTAATGGCCGTGTTATCTTACGTGGTGGCGATGTCAATTGGCCGCCAAGATCATGTGATTTGACACCGTTGGACTTCTTTCTTTGGGGTTATTTGAAAGAAAAGGTGTACTTCGATAAGCCAGCAACAATTCAAGAGCTAAAGGATGAGATAATTCGGCACATTAACGGCATAGAACCTCAATTATGCCTCAGCGTCATCGAAAATTTGGAGTATCGGATGGAGATGTGCCGCTGAAGTCTCGGCGGCCATTTGGCCGATATTTTGTTCCATACATAATTGAACCATACCAATATTATCATAATAAAAAGAAATGACAATAATTTCCTGAATAATTTGTGTTTTATTCAAAATCAACATCGGCCCTTAAAATTTAACCACCCTTTATTTTTAAATTGCACAACACTCTTTGTCCACTTTTATATTCGCTAACTTGCCTGCTTATTTATCGGCACAATTGATTTTTGTTATTGTTTACCGAGGAAAATTTAACTGCGCTAGCTACAAAATTACCAATAAAACGCACCAAATGTCAAAATATTGTGGAGTATATTAAAGGCAATTTTTGCTTTGCGCCTCCAAGGCAATACATTGTGACGTTTCACATTTTTTAAAAAAGGTTTTTGCGTTATTTTGAATCGATTTTCCGTCATTTTGAAATTAAATGAGAACCCGTGACAAAAACTAAAGAATTCAAATTTTATATTATCAAACACAAGCCGTGTTTTTTTTGCAAGCCCCAGGAAATTGGTCGAAAAAACGACGTCGAGGCTAAGCAATTTACATGTTAAATGCAACAACAACTAATCCCCTTCGGGCTTAGCTAAGCGCGGAGAATTCTCGGGGCTTAACTTATGTAAGCACGGAGAAAATCTGTGTTACCGGTGTGAATTGCATACTTGTTATCGATAGTTTGTATGGAAACTCCATTTTGTTTCTGTAACGCCGCGCCCCTAATCCCCGACAGCTACACAGGGCTAAACTCTTACTCCGCAGAAAAATGGTATTACCGGCGCAAATCACTCTTTGTTTTATCGATATATTGTATGGAAACGTGGATTTTTTTTCTTTGATGCCATCGTCCTTAATCCTAATGTCGTTTTTATCATACAATTTCTTTCGGGCTTGCCAAAAACACGTGTACTATTGTGTCTTAACAAGGATTCCAGTTGAACTCAGCATAATCATCTCGAAAAGTTCGTTTTAGTCTAACAATTCATATACGTTCCTATTCTGCAGTTCTTGCAGTCAGTGAAGCCTCAAGAAATTGGCAAAATAACAAATTAATATGAAATTGAAACTCAAAAATACAGAAAGCAGAGTGCGTAAACTATTTGATTTGGATATATTGAAACACTTTATTTGACTAACACCGTTATTTTTAAACAACGGAATTTCTTTGGTATGTAATTCAACAAGATTAAATTATTGAAAAACTCTTGAAATCTTGACTTTCGATACTTCAAGAGAAGCAATTTGACTCCAGGTATTATTATTATTATTATTATTATTATTATTATTATTATTATTATTATTATTATTATTATTATTATTATTATTATTATTATTATTATTATTATTATTATTATTATTATTATTATTATATTTAGCTCAAAAAAACCCTAATTACAATTTCAGTTTTTTTTTTTTTTTTTTTTTTTTTTAGGAATACAATTTAGGAAGTGAATTTAATAAGTTAAATGGGCAAAAGCCTCCCCCAGACTTCTCCAGACGTCTCTATCGGAAGCTCTTTCTCTCCATCGGTTAGCAAATTGATCTATGTTGTCTCTCCATCTTTTCCGTTGTCTGCCAACTTTTCTCTTCTTGTCAGCAGGTAACCAGTCAGTTAGGCGTTTTGTCCAACGATTAACTTCTAGTCTCGCAATATGTCCAGCCCAATCCCATTTTGTTTTCCTTCCTTTAACAACGACATCTTCTATATTTGTTCTTTGTCTAAGTGATTCGTTTGAAATGTGATCCCGTCTGTTGACTTTAAGAATAGACCGTTCCATTGCTCTTTGCGAGATTGCCAATTTATTCATAGTGGTTTTATTATTACTCCATATTTGTGATCCATAAGTCAGCACTGGGAGAACTGCAGTATCCATTAAGTATTTTATAGTTCCTGGAGTTGAATCTGCCTCAAAGATATCTCTAATATTCCAGAATTGTTTCCAGCCATTTGTTATCCTTTGTTTTATGTTTTTATTTTCTTTATTGTTGAATGTAATTATTTGTCCCAAATAGGTGAAATCCTCTACATATTCAATCTAGTTGAATATCTAGTTGAATTGGTATTGCTCGGAGTTTGACATCATTTTGGTTTTACCCAAATTTATATGGAGTCCAGTTTTGGTACATGCTTCATTTAGATCGATTATCATTTCTTGAAGATCAGAGACTGAAGAGCTTATAAGTACAATATCGTCTGCAAAACGTAAATTGTTCAAATTTTCATCATTTATCATAGTGCCGTAACTATTCTACGCCAAAGGTCGGAACACCTCTTCTAAGACGGCAGCAAATAACATTGGTGAAATAGGGTCACCTTGTCGTAATCCGCGTTCAATTCTTAAAACCGTGCCTGTTATTTCAGTTCTCACTCTTGATGTTGAGTTTTGATACAGAATTTGAAGAATCCTAATGTATTTGGCATTTTTGAAAATACTTTATAAATCGTAGACATTATTCTAATGGGGCGATAGTTGTTAATGTCGTTTTTAGTTCCCTTTTTGTGTATCAATATAATATCTGTTTTGAACCATTGTAGAGGCAGAACTTCGAAGTTCAAAATACAATTAAAAATGTTGCACAATGATTCGGCTATTATTGGTAAACCTAGCTTTAGCATTTCGTATTGAATAGCATCGTTTCCGAAACTTTTGTTGTTTTTTAAATTTTTTATTGTCTGTTCTACTTCTTCAACTTGAAATGCAGGAGCTTCCGATGTGTTATTCAACGCGAACGTAGTAGGAATATTTGAGTTTAAGGAAGATTTGTAAAGGTTTTTAAAGAATTCTGTAGCCACTGTACTTATTTCTCCTCGTAGCGTTATAGTTTTATTGTTGGAGCTTAGATTATTTATCCATTTTTTCATTATCCAAGATTCGTTTGATCTTTTTTATTGACTTCGTGTTTTCTAACGTTTTCTTGATTAAATTTATGTTGAATTCCTCAACGTCTTTTTTAATAAGCGATTTGCATTTTTTGCCTAGTTCTTTAAGTTCCAGTTTTTCGATGGAGCTGATATTCTCCTTCGTTCTCAATGTTTCCCTCTGTTCTATCAAGGCCTTTGTTAAACTCTTAAGTTTATTGGTTTGTTTATTTCTGGGCTTGTATATAGTTTTAAATGCCAGTTCAACAATTTTATCTGACACGTAGGTATAGTTGTTTTGTAGGTTCAAGTGTGTTATATTTTCTGAATAAGTTAAGATTGAGCTATCATCCAATTTGCGGTTAAAGTCGTTAATACTCATATCCGATGGATTTGCTTCCAAAAGTAAGTTTTTATTTTTAGGATGCTTTTTAGTAGAGTGGTTGATTCTTATATTTGCTCTTACCATTCTGTGGTCAGAGTCAAATTCGAAATTATTCAGTACTTCTATATTTTGTATAATCTTACGATTATTAGTGATGACGAAATAAATTTCGTTTTTAACTAAACCATTAGGAGATTTCCACGTCCATTTCCTACTATTTTTTTTATTAAACAATGTATTAGCTGCTGTAAGTCGGTTTTCCCATAAGAATTGTACTAAACGTTCTCCCCTTGTATTTCTACATCCGTAACCGAACTGGCCCATTATAATTTCTTCACCTTGAAGAGGCATTCCAATTTTACAATTGAAATCACCTATGATGAGTATGTTTTCGTTTTTTAAATGATCTGTGGCTTCCTGAAGGGTAGTATAAAGCTGTTCGATAGCTAAGTCTGTCGCGTTCCCAGTTGGAGCATATGCTTGGATAATAGATAACTTATGTATTCCTTTAATTACCTGCATGGTAAAAGTTAAACTAAAAAAATGATTTCTAGACACTTCAAGTTCTGAAAAGCATCTATTATCTCACATGAACGTATTATTGTGACAACTTTTATCGTCAGTACAATAATTTATTAAACAATCACTAAAGTACAAGTATCACATCAAGCATCGAAAATATCTTCTTGCACAAAATCCCTTTTGGTTTAAATATTGGTTAGTGCGTTGAGTTATTGGCCCAGAGTTATGGTTTACAATCCAGCCAATTCAAGTGTGTGGCAGAAGTGGCATATCCTTTTTATGTCTTATCGGATTCGGCAAAAAGTTAAATAATTGTTGGTCCCCTTCATACTCGCACATCGGTAGTGGGTTGAGAGTTTAAGTCACTAGGCCTTAGTTCTCCATGACCTGCCACACTATTCATTTATTAAATTTATTACAAAGTGCCCCTATAAAAAGTCCATAAAATAAAAATAAAGAACTTATCAAATCCTTGAATCGATCTACGTGAACCAACAAATCTTATTTCAATGATAGGCAAGCCTTTAACATTTGCGACTTGCGAAGTATGCATCATGTGACCTAATTTACTCTCTTACCTTAAATAATATCTTCTTACTCGTCAAAAAAAAAAAAAAAAATAACAAAATAAAAAAAATAGTCACAAAATCCAAAAACAGAACAAACTATTCAGTCATCCATAACTAAAGTGCCTCAATCAATAATTTCATTCTAAACAAGCAAATTAGCTGCACCCTGCACGGCACGGCACCTCTTCAATGAACCTCGCATTATCTATTGTTACGATCTGCTAAAAAGCCTCAAGCTTGAGTTATTTATGGACATGTTATTCAAGTAGAAGAAAAAGAATACACCACAACCAGCAGCAGCGGCAGCGTCCCCATCACCCACAACCTCTGGATGCACCTTGGTCAAACACGGATCCATTCTCGAGTTAAGAAAATCTTTGTACTTACTTATAATGCAGACCCGCACTCACATCGAGAACCAGAAGCCACTCACTCTCGCTTAACTTACACCTTGACATGCCTCCGATTATCCGGAGCATGTTTCATGCTCCAAGACTCGCTGGTTGTGCCTCTGAACCTAGGACTTGATTCGATTGCGAAATACTTGCATTGCATCTCCAATGTGAGACAATTAAATGAGATGTGCCTCTAATAACATTTTGTTCCAAAGCAGAGTCTTCGGGTTCGGTGTCGCCAGCATCACCACCGCCACCATCACCACCGCCGATACCGCTGCACCCTTTGCCGTCGTTGTCATCGAAGAAGATCGATGATCAAGAATGGAGAAGATCACGTTACATCCAACTCCAGCTCGAACGCGTATACATCGCCAATATGCATGCAAGCATATCGGCATCGCTGGCCTAAGAGGAAAAGATTATCTCTAACACCGAGAATATCTCTCATTCTTTAAGGTCTAAGTTTATGATTTAATTTAGTATAAAACAAGTCTGCCAACTTTTGGACAGAACACGGAGGGGCTTCAAAAGGTGGCGGGTGCTATAGGGGATTGGGGAATTGATTCCGATAGATCGCATGACTTACGTGGTCTTATTCGAATCGTGCGCGCAAGAATTACAAATTTAAATGCCGACAACCGCCGCGCCGCCGTGATTGGATAACTTCGGAGGATTGTCGGGGAATTTAACTCTGTTAATGATGTTCACCTGCGAAATTTATTTTCGATTAATTTATTCACCAACGAACATCTTAGTTATGTAAAACAGTTAAAAAATGTGTTCTCTTGTTTCACTGATTGATGTTTAACTAATTTTGTTGAAGGTGCAAGATATTCACAATTAATTCCAATTATCACTTAATATACCGACTTAAGTATATTGTGTATCAAAATATTGCTGACGGGCAAGGTCCAGGCGTTATCAAAAGAACAAAAGAAGCCAGTTCACTATATTTGAAATCCATTTCACTGTGTTTAACTTAGACGAAATATTACTGCGAAGTATTTAAGTACTTTGTAGGAAGCATAAAATCCTATCCGATAATGTGGTAATACTTAGATTGCATTATTAACATAATAAGATATAAATCTCACTTTTTTTTCAAACTCGAAAAACGAAATTTCGCAAAATATAAACCCCGCTTTTCATAATCTCGCAATTAAAAAATCCCGATTTTACAATCTCGCATTTTTTTTTTCGAACCCAAAAATCTCGCAAATAAAAATTTCGCATACCGTTGTTTAAGAAAACTGTTAACAGAGGCGCCTGCATGAAGGCTAAACATCAGGAACACATCCTAAGAGGAACTTAAAATCCTTGGAACCCACGCATCGTGCCAGCCAAGATTCTATTGCCCAAGAAACTGTTTACAAGTGTCATAAGTGCCTGCCTGACTCTTAAAAGTGCAAGTCCAAAATTTTGCTTTAGATTTTATTGTATTGGACTTAATTTCATGGCACCACATTGTCCAATGTGCGAGTTCAACGCATATCTGAATTTTCAGAATTCTGAGTTTTTAGAGCTTCTGATTGGCCAGCTGTCTTAAAAAGTTAGATGTCATCTGAATTTTCAGAACTTTTTATGACAGCTGACCAATCAGAAGCTCCAAAAATTCAGAATTCTGAAAATTCAGTTAGGCGTTGAACGCGCCCAATACCTACTTGACAAACGTAATATTTTTATTTTAATTTTCGTGATTTTAGTTTGCGGGTTTTTGAATTTGCGAGATTGTAACAAGCCAGATTTTGTATTTGCGAGATTATGAAAAACGGAATTTGTATTTAATTGTGAGATTTTGAATTCTAGGACACCATTACAAAGTATAAGACTTCATACTCCAACAAGTTCAGCAGCTGTTTCTCTAGAAAAAATGATTGAAATTTTTCCAAAGTCGGAAATGGGAGAATTGATATATTTTTGAGATTGATGTTGACAATAAATTGCAAAAATGATTATTTCAGTAATTTTTCGATATAAAGCGAAATGTATATTTCTTTTCTTTTAAATTAATATTATTAGCAATATCATTAAGCAACGTCAAACGAATTTTTAGGTGTAAAATTTTAACTTTTCAAAAGGCAAATTTGTTGCATGCTGATATCTTAAAAAAAAAAAACAGTGAAAACATATACTTTTTCAGCACGATTGCAAAACCTAATTTGTAATTCTTATCTATACATATAAAAATGAATACCTCTTTCACTTGGTAACGCCATAACTTGAGAACGACTCTACCGATTTCGTTCATCTTTTTTTTCTAAGTTTTCTTATAGTTTGTAGAAGGTTCTTAAGGAAAGTAAAATTTAAAAAAACTACGCGGAAAATTGGATAATTTCAGAAAACTTAACTACTATTTTAACTAATGAATTTTTTAAATGAGAAGTGTTTGTTTATCGCAGTAGTTCACCGGAATGATGCCATACTTCAGGCACCCAAAGTTTTGTTTCAAGTCGCACGAAGCACGTAAACGCACGCTCACTTTTAATGGCAAAAAACTTTTATAACTGTTTTAAATTGGCTTGCTCCTTGTCTGGTCCTTTAAGGATATTCTTTTCCAAATGTTGTTATTTGTAGACTGAAATGGGGCAAAAGTAAAAAATTGTACGATTTTAGAAATTCTTTGTGTTTGAAAGGTCATTTTTAATGAATCGCTTTAGGATTTTTTTTTTCAAAAATTTTGTACTAATAGATGATTTCGAATAAATTCCAGCCGAGAGGCTCAATTTTCGACATTTTCGGGTCTTCTTCGATACTGTGCTCCACAGCAGCAATAGCGTCTTTGGTGCGCACTGTACAGCGTCTCTGAGGATGCGCATTATCCACTAGAGTAAAAGTGGTGCGAAACCGATCCATGGTTGCTCGAATTTATGCGATTTTGCGATTATGTCGACCGAATATTGGACGCAATGCGCGATGCGTCGCGCGAACCGAACCATTATTTTGGTAATAAATTTGCACGATTTTCAAACGCTGTTCAGGAGTAAGTCTATTGATTATTAAATGGCAAACCAAACTGAGCATAAATCAAGTGACTGCTGTCAAAAAGAACAACTCCGAAAAAAGTATTGCCAGATTGAAAACCACACGTCTAAAAAAAACACAGCTAGATTAATAAGACAGCTAGTTAAATAAAATATAGAATTAAACGTCCTTTCTCAAATAAAATAATATCTATTAGTAAATAGAACTTATATTCTAAAAGACTACTTAAAACGCTTGAGATAGTATATGATCTCTTTGGCTTACCATTATTTTCAAAAAGTCAAATATAAACATTTTTTTCTTATAATAATTGAAATCTGTTAGCCACAATTGCAAGCAGTTACCTTCAACCTCACACATAATTCTACTCCTTTCTGACTACGTGCACAATTTTCTGACCAATTTCGTCGTCAAATTTTCTTGGCGATAAATAGGAATCGAACATATGCAAATGGAGGATTGGTGTGGAAGAGGATACGGCTAGAAAGCAGATTTCATAATAATCAATTTTCTCAAACTAAAATAATTACATTAGTAAGGGCTATATCAGAAGTATATTTATTCTTCAACACATCTTCAAGGGTTTGCCTCTTTTAAGCATTCTAAAAACCTTGAGATTTAGCATGCAAATAAAACATACTTACATAATTTGAAATTGAAATAGGAATCTCATTTTATTAAACAAAATTTAAAGACCAAAGTACATGAGTTTTCAGGTGTTAATAATTATTTTTTTTTGTACCTTCCTATGCAATCAACGACATTTTTGTCATAACTTTCAATCATAGAAAAA
The DNA here is from genome assembly GCA_932273885.2 of Leucozona laternaria. Taxonomy (NCBI): domain Eukaryota; kingdom Metazoa; phylum Arthropoda; class Insecta; order Diptera; family Syrphidae; genus Leucozona; species Leucozona laternaria. The sequence continues at coordinate 84,704,565 of OW026368.1, read as the reverse complement.
CATTCACTTAGGAACACAATGAATCAATTAAAATGGTCGTAAATAATAACGTAAGGCGCTTTTGTCAGTTTGTAAAATATTTTAAACCATGAGGAAAAGACACTCATGTTTTCAAACTCCTACAAAGTATATAACAGATAGATTCATACTAGAATTTCGAATTTTTTGTTTCACCATCATTTTTAATGAGCTTACGAAATTTGTTTAAGAAAAAAACACTAATAGTCGTGTAGAGGTCTTACGTTTTTGTTTTAAGGCTCTGGGTTGAAAAGCTTTAAAATTGCTGTGAAAAGTTATGTGTACAAAAATGTTTTCTTTAAAGTATTTTAAAGCTGCATTTTTTCAAATTCGAGTATACCTTCTTTAATGTATATGTAAACAGGGTTTGATTTGAAATTTTAAAGTCTTTTGGAAAATTAATAAAAACAAAGCTTGATATATAACCCTGAGGTTACAGGAGGTAGTTGTTATGCACTCAAATTTCTTCACTATTACACAGAAACTCTAGCAACTCCCTTGTCAACTGGTATGTCTTTTTAGAACAACCGAGTATTCGGTTGTGCTGCCTCAGAGTAGAGGTGTGTCAATCGTTCATTTTAAAAGATTCAATCGTTCATTTGTCGGTTAGTTTAATGATTCGTCCTTTTCAATCGTTCACTTTTCCAATCATTTTGATTCCAGTTTCATTTTTGTTGCCAATAAAATGGGAACACTTCGTTCTTTTCAAACGTTCATTATTTTTACTTGCGATATAGGTACTATATGGGAAGTTATGGATTCGTACAAAAAATCGAACTCGAGATTTTGATCAAACTTTACATTACGATGATGGAGAAGTCAAAAAAAGTGGGTCTCGCAAAAACGTCCGTCTGTCTGTCTGTCTGTCTGTCTGTCTGTCGGTTCGACTACAGCCTAAACGGATGGGTCGATTTTCTTTAAACTTGGTACCTAGCGTTTTTTGGACATTCCCCCCACCCGTTTTTTTCTCTTTTTTTTTAGGACCAAAATTAACAGTAGCAGTCATACAAAATTTCTTGGCCAAAAAGGAAAAACTTATTTTTCTCAAATCCAGCGCTACCGAATTTGTTTTTAAGAACTCAATAAATTTAAATAGTTATAAGTTGCCGTTTAATAAAAAAAATGGTTCCGAAAAATGGTTATTAATGGTACCTCCCAAAGAACCATTTTTTTGATTTTCGCTTTTCTCGAAAACGGTTAAACTGATTCTGATCAATTTTTTTATGAAGAAGTATTGACACATTCTAAATAATATTGTGTACCAAAATTTTCAAAAAAATAGTTTTTAGATTTTTAAAAAAAGTTTTAATATTTTTTTTTGAAAACTCAATATTTCAAAAACGACCTGGTCGATTTTTATTAAACTTGGTAAATAGCAGTTTTTTAACTTTATCTAGAAGATTTTTGACAAAAATTATTCTAATACCCAAAAATAACGGTGCCTCCCATACAAATGTTAAAAAACCGTTAAGAAAAATATTTTGTTTCTCAAAAACGACTCCTACGATTTTCATAAAAGTTTTTTTGTGTGTTAAAATTAGTACGATCTATCATTTAAAATTTCTAAAGTTTATATTTTAGGTTTATTAACAGTACCTCTCATAGAACGGTTTCTTTGATTTTCGACTATCTCAACATTTGATCAACCGAATAAAATTAGATTTTTTATACAGAAGCTTGTAACAAATATAAATAAAAGTGCGTATCAAAATTTTCTAAAAAATGATTTTTGGATTTTTTAAAAAAAAATCAAAATTATTTTTTGAAAATTCGATATTTTGAAAACTGGTAGCAGATTTTTTTGTGAAGTTCAATTTTTAACGCAACATTAATAAATGCTTTAAATTGGCGTACCAATTATTTTTCTCAAAAATGTTAACAAAATTTTGTGTATAAAAAATTAATTATTTTTAAAACCGCTCCTACGATTTTCAAAATTTTTTTCTCATAAATAAAGATTTATATAAGAATTCAGATGGTGTACATCGCGTTGGGTTAAAACGGATTCAAAGTATTTTAATCAATTTCTTTCTAATTTTGTTGATTTAAGCAATTTACCAGTTTAAATAGTATAATTTCCTTATATGCATATTGCATATGTGCAACACTAGGCTATATTGTTAATTTTTGTATACTCACATAATACCACCTGAAACTAAACTAAGATTTGGCAAATGGATAAAATATATGCTCCTATAGCTAATTTATTTCAGACTATAGAACCACAATGTGGTCGCGCATAAGAGCAAGTTCGTGCGACCCAGTCGTGCATATTTTTTTTGGTTGCGATTCAAAGATATATGTAGATAAAAAACCTACCTAACAAATTAAAAAAATAATACCTTTATTAATAACGCACTCTTTAAAGCACAAAGATCGCATTATTCACATTGACAATCAGATTGATTCGGTCTTTGTGATTGTGACCCGTGCCATTTTACAGCAATGTATCCAAATTTCAATCGTTCACATGAACGATATACCTTCGTTTCGTTCTTTCAAGTCATTCTCAATCAAATGATAGGTACAACGTATAAAACAGACACTGAACACTGCCCGAACCATATATGAGAAAGAAACACAAGAAAGGACAAACACAAATAAACGGAGTTAAACTGAGAACAAATAATTGTATGTGTCTGTGGTGGGTTTTTATTTTATTCATTTAGATTAGTTTCTTTACCTTTTGATGCGCTTCTAAAGGGTTTTCCAATAAGAGGTGTTATTTTGAATAGCCCGCTATTTCGGTAGCTGTCACTTTTGAAGCTGTCATTTTTTGACATTTGACAAGTAGAAACTACGCCATTAATAAAAATGGAACGATACACAACGCATTGAAATTATTAAAATTCACTATAAAAATGGTGAAAATTTGGCAGAGACGGTTCGTAAAACTAAAACATTTTTGGGTCGTCGTGAAGCACCTTGTCGGACCGCAATACAGAAATTGGTGGACAAATTCGAGCTGTTGGGACAAGTTAGTGATAAAAACCCGTGCACGTCGCTCAAGAACAACTGAGAATATTGCTGTTGTAGCCCAAAGTGTTGAAGAAAACCCAGGTTTGTCCATTCCTCGTCGTTCTTTGGAATTAGGCATTCCACAAACGTCATTACACCGTATTTTGCATAAAGACTTGGGTCTTAAGGCTTATAAAGTTCAGTTAACACAAGAACTCAAGCCGGCTGATCATCAACAACGTCGTGTCTTTGCTGATTGGGTCTTTGAAATGCATGAAAATGATCCGGAATTTCATCGAAAAATCATCTTGACTGATGAGGCCCATTTTCACCTCGGAGGCTACGTCAACAAGCAAAACTGTCGCATCTGGGGCTCGGAAAACCCAAGAGTTATTGTTGAAAAGCCTCTCCATCCTCAACGCGTGACTGTTTGGTGCGGTTTATGGTCCGGCGGGGTCATTGGACCTTACTTTTTCGAAAATGAGGCTGGAGCAACAGTTACGGTCAATGGATTGCGCTATCGGATTGGATGGTATTGATCTGGACAACGTTTTCTTTCAACAAGACGGCGCTACGTGCCACACAAGCAATGAAATCATCGATCTTTTACGGGAAAAGTTTCCGGACCGTGTTATCTCTCGAAGAGGTGATCACAATTGGCCACCGAGATCTTGTGATTTAACACCTTGCGACTTCTTCCTTTGAGGCCACGTGTAAGATAAGGTCTACGCCAACAGCCCAGCCATTTGGCTGCTGTTGTGTTCTATTATTAACGGCATACCTTCCTCTTTATAATGAAATAAACATCTGATCATTTATCTCAAAAAATGCCATTTTTCTTTGAATATCAAAATAACACCTCTTATTGGAAAACCCTTTATTTTGTTTTTGGTGTGTTTTTCTTTCTTTGTGTGAATTGATTGAGAACGATTGTAATGAACGAATCATACTTCGCGTCACCTCGTTTATTTGAAAACTGAAATGATTGATACTGGGATTGATTGTTTCGATTTACTGTGATTGCAATCAATCGTTCTTTTTGGTGAACGGGTCACAAGCAGGGCCACCTTTCCAGATTTTGAGAAAGAGCCAATAAAAAGAGTATTTTAAGGAAAAAAGAGCCACTGAAAACGTCCACAACATACAAAATATGCACGACTGGGTCGCACGAACTTGCTCTTACGTGCGACGTGCGATTACACTGTGGTTCTGAAGTCTGAAATAAATTAGTTATGGGAGCCTATATTTTATACATTTGCCAAAACTTAGTAAAGTTGCAGGCAGTATTATGTCAGTATATAAAAATTAACAATTAGCCCCGTGTTACACATATGCAAGGAAATTATATTATTTTAACTGGAAAATTGTTTTAAATCAACAAAATTAGACAGAAATTTTTTAAAATACTTCTGAAACTTTTTTTTTAAGGTTTTGATATGCAATATTGTTTAAATTTATTACAAGCTTGTGTGTACAAAATTTAGTTTTAATCGATAATCAGGTAATGAGAAAGTTGAAAATCAATAAAACCGTCCTATGATACAGGTACTGTTAATAATAGTTCAATGTAAAATTTAACAATTTTAAATGCTAGAGCTTACTAATTTTGATACAAAAAAAAATATATCAAAATCGTGGGTGTCGTTTTTGAGCAATAACAGATTTTCCTTAACGGTATTTGTATGGGAGCTACCGTTATTTTTGATTACAAACAAAAAATTTGTCTAAAATCTTCTAGATAATGTAAACAAAAATCTTTTTGCAAAGTTTAATAAAAATCGATCAAGTCGTTTTTGAAATATCGAGTTGTCAAAAAAAATATGTCAATCTTTTTCAAAATTGAAATGAAAAAATAACGAAAACTTACAAGAAAAAAACTGTTGCAAAAAAAATAAATACAACAGCTGAACCATTTGTAATTTAAATCCAAAATATGCCACTTTCATCTCATTCTTTCTCTTTGCTACGTTCGGGAAATATTTATCCGAAAAGATAAAATGTAAGAAATTGATTTTTTTAATGAAAATTAACGTGTTCCATTTCAGAGAATTTTTTACTCAGAGGAAAAATTTCAAACAATTTTTCGCAGAGTTTTTACTTAAAGAAAAATTGAAATATTATGAAAAAGGAACTTTAAGCAGATATATTATTCTGAAAAAGAGTAAAAAGAGCCACGAAAATCTCAAAAAGAGCCAATTTTGGATGATTTTAGAAAAGTGGAGCCAAAGAGTCACACCTGAAAAAAAGAGCCAAATTGGCTCTTTAGAGCCACGAAGGTAGCCCTGGTCACAAGGACCGAATCAATCACGATTGACACAGCTCTACCTCAGAGTTAAATCAATTGGAGTTAGACTAAAACAAAAATTCGAAGATGAGACATCATCTCAAAAATTAACTTCTTTTGAGTGCCTTTTTATTTTTTTTATTTTTTATACTTGAAACCAATGTTTTCCTTACAAAGCAAACAAAAATAAATAAAATATTTTAAGTATACATATGTATCTATTTCGTGGCTTATTTAATTGCACTTTGTACAAGATCATGATCTTGTCGAATGCAGTTTCATCGCCTGACATTGATTTGCGATTCCCAGACACGACACATGTTGTGCGACTTCGAATTCGAAAAGAATGCGTCAAAGCTATATTGACCATAATATCGCAGCATTTTCTATGCAGTCATACACAGCTAAAAACTGAAAGATAAAATGCGCCTTGCATAATATAACATACATTATGTACGTATACCTACCTGATATACCTAATGGTGAATTGGACATAAAGTTTCTTTCACTTTTTGTCAACGATGCATATTGTTATGTTTGGCTTGAAAAATTGAATTAAATGAGAAGAACGTAAGCGTTCAAGATCGACGCAAAGATTTGTCAAATTGATAAGTTGATCTATAGCTGATGATGTTATGCAGTTCTTACTCATATATCGATATACATATAGGTACAGTTAGTTATTGAACATTATGAAATTTCGATGTATTGGAAACAAAAAACTATACAAAAAAAAAACGCAACGAACTTTTTGGTTTTTGATTACATTACTGTCTCACAAAAGTTAATTGACCAAATTTTGCTGTTTTAAATACTTTAAGAACGTTTAAATTATTAGGGCCCATCACACACTGGGTCAATTTTGAACGAGACTTTTACTCTCTTCTAACTATTGCTTCAATCGCACACGGAATAAAGAAACCTGGGTGACAATTTGCGTACGTGAAACGGATTTAAATGTTTGAGTATTATGTCTTTCAATTTGAGAGTTCGAACAACAAAAAATCCTTTTCTTGTGCAAAAATAAAAATATAAGTGGCCATGACATTGTGAATTTTTCACCAAAAAAATTTTTCTTCCAATTAGCTACCTTGGTCATTCTAGGAACGAAGTTTAATCAAAATAGTGAGAGCGGTTTTTGAGAAAATTTGAAAAAAAAAACAAAATTTTTGTATGGCAGCTCCCCGTTCTATGTGAGCTAAAACAAAAATTCGCCTCTTCGAAATCACATAAAAACGCGCTGTACCAAATGTCATGCAAATCCGACCACCCGTTTAGGCTTTAGCTCAAATTACAGTGGACGCACCGAACTGACGAAACCCACCTTTTTGGACTTCTCGATTATCGTAGTGTTTATTTTTGATTAAATCCTCGAAATTTGCTGAAGAACAAACAAAATCTGGTAAATAAGGCTTGAAGTGAGGTTGAAGCAAACATCGACCACTTGCAAATCTGGCGTCGAGTTGAAATGCGTGCGGGTTGGGTTTGACAGTTTTAAGATTTTTAACTCAACATACATACACAAATTAAAAATCTTTTTACTTTCTTCAACTCAATCGTCAACCGTCAAATTGAACGCACCGTTAGTTTGGTTAACAATTATAGGGGGGAAGGTTCACATTCTCAAATATTTTTGACAAACACAATTTGATTGACTCGAATTTGAAAATGTGAACGCTAAATCAAACGGAATGTCAAACATGTTGAATGAATATCAAAATATTTTGATATTTTGCTGGCTTGACAGGCATATAAAGGGTTTTTCAACAGGGACGCTACAAAAGTAGAGCAACAGGGCCAGCAAACAACGCCATATTTCTTGCCGCTCTTTTGACATTTCTCTTCAGTAAGGTTTGCCATTTCATGATGAAAAGACATACGAGCCAACTTGTCGAAATTATTAAAATTTATCACCGAAATTCGGAGTCAGTGGCCTCAACGTTAAGAGCGCTACGTCCAATTTATGGTCGTCCTAATCGTCCTAGCAGATCAACAATTGAGCGTCTAGTGGAAAAATTTGTCGAGAATATTGCTGCCACTGAGGCTTCAGTTGCAGAAAGCCCAAATGTGTCTCACACGTCGTTCTGAAGCGTTGGGCATCTCTGTGACGTCGTTGTGGCGAATTTTGAGAAAAGATCTTGGCCTACATCCTTACAAGATTAAATTGACGCAAGAACTGAAGCCGCTTGACCACCAGAAGCGTCGTATGTTCGTGAATTGGGCTGAGCAATAACTTGAAAATGATTAGGATTTTCATCGAAAAATCATCTTCAGCGATGAGGCTCATTTCTGGCTGAATGGCTTCGTCAATAAATAAAATATGCCGTATTGGTCAGGCAGGAATCCACACGTACTCCATGAGTCATCATTGCATCCCGAAAAAATTACGGTTTGGTGTGGTTTATGGGCCGGCGTCGTCATTGGGCCGTACTTCTTCCGTGATGATCAAGAGCGGCACGTTACTGTGAATGGGGATCGCTACCATTCAATGATAACCGAATATTTTTGGCCCCAATTGGATGATATGGACTTGGAGGACATGTGGTTCCAACAGGACGGCGCCACAAGCCACACAGCGAATGTCACAATCAATTTTTAGAAAGGCCTACTAAAGAAATTAATACCTTGCCACGAAATGCTTTTGCTTCGGTTGATAACTTGCATTGGATTCATTAAGGCCTTATAAAAGCCACTAAATACAGTTTTATTGTGTATAAAAAACAAAAATAACTCTGCGCTTCCAATTCAATTTGCGTTATTTTTAATTTTTTCTGCATTTTTGCTCCAAGTTAGGGGGATTGGACTGCTTTCTTCATTCTGAAACGTATAGAAATTTATTTTAATCGAAAAAAAACTTTATTTTACTTACATGATACTACCACATTTTTAAACTCACGTCCTTCCAATCACTGATCCGAGCTCGCTACCAACTAGCCTAATTCGTAATTCAGAAGAGGGACGACAATTTTTAACTAGTTGATACAATACATGTGTTTGCTTCAAACTCTAGGTAATAAAGGCAATGTTTTGGATTTCAAAAAAAAAAAATCAAATTCGAGATTTTATAATGAAAGAAGATAAAATATACATATTAACATTCGTATATACTATATATGTACGTTTTAACAGTCTCTACCTCCAACTAGCTCTAATTCATCTATTTGGTTTTTATTTAATTTTTCTGTGGATTCAAGATTAGTTTTTATTATTATTATTGTTTCTTGTATGGGTATGTTGGTGTACACATTAGTAACGTCGTATGAGATCATTTTGTAGTTTTGTAGTATATGTATGTCTTTAGTTTTATCAATAAATTGCTTGTAATTGTTGATGTTGTGGTTATTTTGTATATTGCTGTTATTTTTAATTAATTTTTGTAAAGTTTTTGCGATTTTATAACATGGTGCTGTTTTGTAGTTAATTAGTGGTCTAATAGGTTTTCCGACTTTGTGTATTTTTGGTAAGCCTGTGAACTGTGGGGCATGACACCGCACTAAAACAAATCAAATAATTAAGCAAGACGACTACTCACTGCATGCAAGTGCAATACAAGACGATAACCAAAGTAAGCTTTTAAGACAACAACAAATAACAGATGAAAAGTGACAAGCACAACAAAAAACGAAAGGAGGAAACCAGCTTTAAACACCAGTCAACTGCATAAGCCCGAAGATGGAATTTTAATTTCGAAACGCGTTGCCAAATTAAAAATTAAAAGTTGTGTCAAATCAAAAGTTTTAAAGTTATTAATAAATAACATTTACAATAAATATTAATTATTGATTTATTTTTTATTTATTTCATTTATTAAATAATTGCAACTGGAGATGAAAACCAACCATGTATATTAAAAAGTTCAACATTTTTGTTGGTTGTACTGTTTGTATTAGATAATATCATGTTTTATTAATTAAAAAGACACTGACTGACAACATTTTTAGAAAACTAATTGTGCTTCAAAAACGTTTCTCTATAAATATGGTCTTTCATACTAGGTAAGGACAATCATTAAAATCCCGAATAATCACTTTTTTTATTTTGGAAAGAAACCCTGGTCTTAGAAGAACTTCAAACAAATGTTATTATGACAGCAAGTACGTACGATTCAGTCGTGTAATTAATGATTTAGATATTGACATTGGGAAGGCAATCATTTTAATAAATTAGCTATTAACATTTTAAAAAAGCTATATCTTTCCTCATAGAAACCAATAATTAGCCAACACATTATGAAGCTGCCAAAGGGAAAAAAACAAAGTTCCCGCTGATTCGTAATCACAATTGTTAAAAAATAGGCTTAAATACTATAACTTAGCATTGAGTTTATAAACTCAATGCTATTAGCCATATTTTATTATCAGAATTGATCCCATCCCATCCCATTTGTACCAATTTACTAACACACAATACATATTACAATACACACTTTCAGCTGAAAGCTCTATATGAGCTGTGTTAATATTAAAAATATACAAAGCTTTCATAAGCAAGCCATATAAGGGTCCGCCAAATAACTTTTCCTTTCCTTTTTTTTTGAAAATGGCGCAAAACATTGATTGTAGCTTCGGCTGTGTGGCACGTAGCGCCGTCCTGTTGAAACCAAATGTTGCCAATATCCTCCTCTTTAATTTTTGTGAACAAAAATTCGTTCAACATGGCCCGATAACGATCGCCATTGACTGTAACGGCCACAACTTGCTCATTTTCGAAAAATGGCCCAATTATGCCTCTGGACCAAAATCCGCACCAAAGAGTGACTCGTTTTGGGTGTATAGGCTTTTCAATGTATGCGTGCGGGTTTTCTGTGCCCCAAATGCGACAATTTTGCTTGTTTACTACCCGCCAAGATCAAAATGAGCTTCTTCTGAAAAGATGATTTTTTTTTGGCAACATCGGCATCTTCTCTAAGTCGATCGCAGGCCCACTTAGCGAAGCGTATACACAACCATATTCGTTCAGCGGAAGAATAAAACTAATTATCTGTCAAATCAGACATGAGCTAAGTCTAAAAAACGTTAGATGGCGGACCCTTTACTTTTTTTAAGATCGTATAAGAGCTCTTGCCTGACAGACTTCCAGCAAAACAACTTTGACAGGCCTATTCATATTTAAGTACATTAGTCTTTTATACAACTTGTCGATGTCAATTTCAAAGGCCGTAAAGAAGCTATTTTTAAAAATATATTTTGAAAAACAGTTGACTTGCACAATATTGCTTTATACTGATCCTACTATAGCTATAGCTTACCAAATTTTAAAAATTTAGCCTAATACAAGTTAAATTGCTAGTTGGGTGGAGTTAAAAACTTAATTTTTCAAAAAAAAATCTTCCACCCTTTTCCGAATATTCAAAAAATTATTTTCAATTTTTTTTGAACTTAAAGAAGTTGAAATATTTAAAAGAAAAAATTGAATTTTTCCTAAATTCTGAAAAGTGCTACCTTTTCAAAAATGTATCGCAATATAAAAAAATTGAAGATCCTATTTTTTGGACGTTAAAGATGTTGAAATATTAAAAAAAATTGAATTTTTCCCCATTTTGTACTTTTTTAACAGCGATTTAATGTGCACCAAGCATCCTAGCGAGTTAAGAAAGACACAGCCTAAATTCTGAAAAATGCTACCTTTTTTCCTACATATGTCTTATAAAATGCATTTAGCTGCAAAGCGCTTCCAAATAACAAACTTTATGCTACATAATACAGCACCACAGAGAGTTTGGTATGCTTGAATTAAAGCCTCAAGACAAAAAAAAAAAACATTTACAAGATCTTCAAATCACAACTTTGTTGAAGTAAACACTTCTGACAATTTTTATTATTATTTTGCTGCATTCTATTATAATCATCATCGTCGTCATTATTACCTTAGCTACAGTGTTAGAAATAGATTTTTTTTATTTCCTATTTCCCTAAACTTAAATTGTTTACCCTCAAGGACAATAAAATGCATGAAGGCTTAAGAAAAGCTTTCAGTCATATTAAGTACGAGTAAATGCTCAATAGATACATATATTCAACATTTAGTTTTACAATTGATTCTTATTTGTATTAATTAAAAGAAAAACAATGATTTGTTGATGTTAAACGATTAACATCAACTGTCAACACTTCCTATAGCATATATATAGCTACAATTATTGGGCGTTGAACAACATATAGCAATGCACAGTGTGTCAATTTATTAGCGGAGTTGGATAAAATTTAAATTTAATGGGAAATTTTCAAGCTTATAAATATGTATGTATGTATGGATGTATTTATATGGGCAAAAGAAATCACTCCTAGGTCCAGTTTTTCAGTGGTGAGTTAAACCATAGTTAGCTAACTCTAGAAGTAAATTAACCCACAGTGAACTGAGGGAGCAGTTGTTTGGTGGAGAGAATACAGGCGGGAACGACTTAACAAACTCGGTGGATCAAAAACATCACAAGCATCTGTTGAAGTTAATACTGAGTTAACTCACCAAATTTGATGAGTTAACTCGAGTTTAACCTTAATCTCGCACTAAAAAACCCTGGGCCATAATGTCCACAAACGTTATTTCATCCCTTTATAGACTATGAGACTAGACAAGAGACTTAGGCAAAGTTTTATAGCAAGCGTAAGTGGAGCTTAAGTCACCAACATCGGAGAATTAAGTGCCACTAATTCAGGCAAGTGCGTGCACTGGATATTTCACATTAATCTTTCACATTGTCCACTTAAGTGCCACTTTTCTGACTGTGAAACTGGCCCTTAATGAAGGAATATACTTGTTATATGTAAATTTAGAATCGGTCTCAAGGACCCAAATTATAATGACCACATCAAGAATTGAGTGGAAATTATGGCCACTTAAAAATTGCATAGGTGGTATAATTTCGATGAGAATCACTCTTCGCTTTTATGGGAATTTTTGATGAGAATTCATGTCATATTTTTGTAAATTAATTAAAAACACAAAATTTGCCACTAATTCTTGCGATCTTAAATGTTAACATTTTTCAGGTTTAATTTTTAAGTGCGTAATCCGCAGCCGGGATTGCGTTGCACAGTAGTTTCCGCCACAGGCCAAAAGGTGAAATTCCAAGGTAAAAACAAACAGTTTTGTTTTTTGCAAATGATAGATAATAATCTTTAATAACTGTACGACATAATCACAATCAAATAAATCTTCTGAGGTAAGTTGAGTCACTTAAGTTGAGTGTTTTTTTTGCAAACAAAATTTAATCATTGCAGTTTAATTATGTACCTAGGTTTTTTTCTCTAATGCATAGGCTATAAAAACTGTAAAACAAAATAATGAAAATTGAAGAATCAGGTACTTTTATAAAGATAATTTTAAAATAATTTATCAAGTTAATGAAGTGCATAATTAGGTAGGTATATTAAATGCGCTTGTTTGGATAGTGCTGAATTTACATTTTTTTTTGTTTTAAGTAGAATTACGATGAAATATACTTCGTTTTGATTCCCCTAATTTTCTCTTATATCTAATCTAATAAGAAGGGAGTGTGTGTGTTTCCTTTTTTTTTCGAAAATGGGCAAAAATTTGGGAATTCGACCAAATATAATGCTATGTTTCAACAAAAAGGTTTACAAGTGACCTTAAAATGTCAAAGCGGTGATCAAAAAAGTTCCACACGTCCCAAAGAACCTTACAAAAAACCTGATTTTCTTCTGTCCGTAAAGTAGTTGTTCGTTTGGAGCAAACGTAAAATCTGTTTATTCGACGTGCGTTGAAACTAACAGCTCTAAAAATCTAAAAACTGCATATTCATGATCTGGGAGTTACTACCTTTCCATCGAAATATCGCACGATAAGAAATTAATTTAAAAATATTTTTTATACAGAAATTTTATATCGAAATTTTCAGTTTGAAAATTAATTTTTCAAAAACTATTCTCTAAAAGAACTTTATTTAAAAACACTATAAAAAAAAGATTTCTGGCTTTACAAAAAGGTGTATCATGGCATTTTATGTGTAACTGTTGTTTTTAATATTTTTTTTTTTGTGTTCTAAGTAGCCCCTCCTGGCTACATGGGGTGGAATAGCCCCCCCCCCCCCCCACTGCCTAAATATTTTTTTCTTGTCTCAACACAAACTCGACGCTCTAGCTTATTGTCACACGGTATGCAAATCAGCCTGTATATCTAGCTATATGCATCGGAATTTTCAATAAGAGCGCTACAAAAGTTTTTTTAAATAAAATAAAAATGGTTTTGGATATCAATGAAATGCTTTATTCCTGTGAAAGTACGTTTGATGCCATTATGTATGAAATTCGATAATACGTTCTCCAAACTTGGTTTCCAATAGATTGATTGTGACATTCGCTATGTGGCTTGTGGCGCCGTCCTGTTGGAACCACATGTCCTCCAAGTCCATATCATCCAATTGGGGCAAAAAATATTCGGTTATCATTGAACGGTAGCGATCCCCATTCACAGTAACGTGCCGGTCTTGATCATCACGGAAGAAGTACGCCCCAATGACGCCGCCGCCGGCCCATAAACCACACCAAACCGTAATTTTTTCGGGATGCAATGATGACTCATGGAGTACGTGTGGATTGCTGCCTGACCAATACGGCATATTTTATTTATTGACGAAGCCATTCAGCCAGAAATGAGCCTCATCGCTGAAGAAGATTTTTCGATGAAAATCCGAATCATTTTCAAGTTGTTGCTCAGCCCAATTCACGAACATACGACGCTTCTGGTGGTCAACCGGCTTCAGTTCTTGCGTCAATTTAATCTTGTAAGGATGTAGGCCAAGATCTTTTCTCAAAATTCGCCAAAACGACGTCACAGAGATGCCCAACGCTTGAGAACGACGTGTGAGACACACATTTGGGCTTTCTGCAACTGAAGCCCCAGCGGTAGCAATATTCTCGACACTACGGGCACTTCTTTGTCTCACTGGCACGGGAACATTTTGTACTGTGCCTGTGGATTCAAATGTTTCCACTAGACGCTCAATTGTTGATCTGCTAGGACGATTGTGACGACCATAAATTGGACGTAGCGCTCTTAACGTTGAGGCCACTGACTCCGAATTTCGGTAGTAAATTTTAATAATTTCGACTCGTTGTTGGCTCATATATCTATCATGAAATGGCAAACCTTATTGAAGAGAAATGTCAAAAGAACGGCAAAAAATATGGCGTCGTTGGTTGTCCCTGTTGCTCTACTTTTGTAGCGTCCTTGTTGAAAAACCCTTTATAATGTTGATTCAATAATTTAAAGAGTTCCACGTTTTTAGCCAAATAAGTGTATTTTATTCCAGTTTAAATGCCATTTTGCTCCAGTGTGCGAGGCATTCCGATTAAAGGAAGTTTTGCGCCACTACGCCGGCTGTGCGTCGTCGACGGCGTATGAATGAATTTAAAACTTTAATTACAGCCCGCTTGGAATTCCAAATCAATACCATAAAACTCTCTTGAAAAAAAAAAAAAACAAACTATCAAGTTTGCGGCAAACATATAATAAAACAACATATAATAGAATCTGAGCTCCACAGTAGTCTCACAACATGTTCTCCATCTCCATGGTAAAACAAAACGCAGTCCGCACAAAGTCAGTGAGTAAGACCAAAGCCAAGTGCAACGCATCTGGAGCAAACAATCAGCAGCGGCCAACTTGTCAATTATTGATATGGGACAATGGTGGCTGGCTATAGGCTACTCTAATGCAGACCTTGTGACTTCCTTAAAAAGATTAACACCTAACCTCGGGAATTCAATTTCGTGTCTAATTGGTTTCCGATTGAATGCGATGACGTGGCAATTGCACCGAACTCTATCAGAGCCAGACTTAGTGCTGCTACACTTTCAGTCTTTATATTATAGTGTGACTAATTGGCTGCTACCCAAGAGAGACACTTAAGCTGAACTTAAGGTATTCGGTGGCGAGTCAAATGAACGAGTGGTGTCGCTTCATAAATTAATCAATTATGTCTTCGTCGTCGTTGTTTGGTCGGTCGTTTTGTTTGGAGAAGCTCCGCAGCAGCGCGGCACCGTTTGGAAGCAAAACTATACGACCTACCACGATCGAATTTAATCGATCAATGATTGATGGTGACGATTGCTGCTACCATTAAGTGAGCCAAGTTTTTTTTTTTTTTCTTTAAGTTGCATTCTAATGATGAGATGACCATTTACGTCTTTTGTCTTTTTTATACGGTGAGAATGATGTATGTCTTGACTTTCGATATTCAAAACCTCGACATAGAGAAGCTGTAAATCAGGTGCGCAGGCGCAGGAGTCTTTGTCTCTTCGTTCTTCGATCGATGCGGCGGCGCAGCGATGATGGCAAATCCAATTAATTCTCAGAATGAAAAACTAGAATCTGAGTTATGTGTTCTAGTTGTTCTAATGGTTTTATTGGAGATGTAACGTCGCGTTTTGTTCTTTTGATGATAATGGTGCAAAAAGTAGAGCAATGTTATATGTGAAGAGTATGGTGCTCTATAGCACACACGAATGTGTGTCTCCCTTTGCATTAGAAGACAACACTCCTAGAGTGCATCCATTAATGGAAAGTTGACATTTAATATGAAAAAAAAAAATTAAAGTGTGTTCTTTTATAGATCGATTAATTTAAATTAACTATAGTTATGGCCCTGAACTCAACTGATTTACAATTAACACCAACTAAACTTGTTAATAGATCCGTCTATTTTAAAAATAGACACATATCACAGAATGAATAAAGGTTACCTATCTCTATATTGATTTGAATATGTAGATACTTATTAGAAGTTTTGGCGGAGATTCTATAATTTTAGAATAATTAAATTAAATTAAATAAGTCATATAAGTAATGAGTTTTTTTGACTAGTTAAACAGTGTTTTAATATTTCGAAAAAGTTGGAAATATGCTTTATTTGATTAAATAAAACGTCACATTAGTCAAGGTCTAGACAATCGATTCGGTTGTATAAGTTAGATAAGCTCTAGCCAACAATTAAACGCGATTATTTATATAACTTGGATGGCTGTCTAAAATAAGACAACGATTTTAAGTTAAGTTAACTTGATTTCAATTTATTTTCAAGATTAGAGCTAGTTTTGCAGTGTTATAGGTAATAAAGGGTTTTCCAATAAGAGGTGTTATTTTGATATTCAAAGAAAAATGGTATTTTCTGAGATAAATGATCGGATGTTTATTTCATTAAAAAGAGGAAAGTATGCCGTTAATAATGAAACACAACATCAGCCAAATGGCCGCCACGACCACGCTTACAGGACCATATCCTTTTCATGAAATTTTCCATAACCAAATCGCAAAATGGCTGCCCTATGTCCTCGATAGCCTCACGAATTCCATCTTTGAGGTCTTGAATCGACGCTGGGCTGTTGGCGTAGACCTTATCTTTCACGTGGCCCCAAAGGAAGAAGTCGCAAGGTGTTAAATCACAAGTTCCGGTGGCCAATTGTGATCACCTCTTCGAGAGATAACACGGTCCGGAAACTTTTCCCGTAAAAGATCGATGGTTTCATTGCTTGTGTGGCACGTAGCGCCATCTTGTTGAAAGTAAACGTTGTCCAGATCAATACCATCCAATTCCGGCCATAAAAAATCATTAATCATCTCTCGATAGCGCAATCCATTGACCGTAACTGTTGCTCCAGCCTCATTTTCGAAAAAGTAAGGTCCAATGACCCCGCCGGACCATAAACCGCACCAAACAGTCACGCGTTGAGGATGGAGAGGCTTTTCAACAATAACTCTTGGGTTTTCCGAGCCCCAGATGCGACAGTTTTGCTTGTTGACGTAGCCTCCGAGGTGAAAATGGGCCTCATCAGTCAAGATGATTTTTCGATGAAATTCCGGATCATTTTCATGCATTTCAAGGACCCAATCAGCAAAGACACGACGTTGTTGATGATCAGCCGGCTTGAGTTCTTGTGTTAACTGAACTTTATAAGCCTTAAGACCCAAGTCTTTATGCAAAATACGGTGTAATGACGTTTGTGGAATGCCTAATTCCAAAGAACGACGAGGAATGGACAAACCTTCGTTTTCTTCAACACTTTGGGCTACAACAGCAATATTCTCAGTTGTTCTTGAGCGACGTGCACGGGTTTTATTTTTCACATCACTAACTTGTCCCAACAGCTCGAATTTGTCCACCAATTTCTGTATTGCGGTCCGACAAGATGCTTCACGACGACCCAAAAATGTTTTAGTTTTACGAATGGTCTCTGCCAAATTTTCGCCATTTTTATAGTGAATTTTAATAATTTCAATGCGTTGTTGAATCGTGTATTGTTCCATTTTTATTAATGGCGTAGTTTCTACTTGTCAAATGTCAAAAAATGACAGCTTCAAAAGTGACAGCTACCGAAATAGCGGGCTATTCAAAATAACACCTCTTATTGGAAAACCCTTTACAATTGTATAATTGCTAATTTGTATAGTGGCGCCATCTAGTTTTCGATAGCGAAATTTTGATTTCTGTATTGTCGCACATCAATTATGGTAGATTTTTGACAACCATGGTGTCTGATTACATGGGTCGTTTTACTGAAGAGCGCGTCGGTGAGACAGGCGTAAAAAAGAGAAGGTGAAATCTACCTTTTCTTTTTTACGCACATAAAATCTACCTGTCTCACCGATGCGCTCTTCAGTAAAACGACCCATGTAATCAGGCACATAGAAGTTAACTTAAAATACTCCATTAATAACTTACTTCTGAGTTGACTTACACTGAAAAACTAGCTCTTAGGGTCAGTTTTCCAGTGCATAAGTTAACTCCGAGTTAAATCAGAGTTACAGGTAATACTGCAAATAATTACTTTCATCCCGAGTTAACTCAAAAGTAATTTTTACTCCTTGTTGTCAAAAGTCTATCGAAATTCGAAGTGCGCCAGTATGGATATCAATGTTTCGCTATATCGAATTCGAGATGGCGCAGCTATGAAAATCATTCTTTCAATAGTGTCGTACCACGATTTGAATAGATTTTTGACACGAATCTTTCAGAAATACCTATTCAGCTAATCCAGAGTTAACTTACCAAATTTGTAGAGTTAACTCGGGATCTAAACTGACTGAAAAACATGTTTCAGGAGTTAACTTGAGTTTAAACCCGAAACTAGAAAAAACTGGGCCATAATCTTGCAAACAAATTTGAACCGAGTTAACTGATATGTAGTTTTTCAGTGTAGCATTAAGTTTAACTTTCAGTTGTCAAAAATCTATCGAAATCAAAATGTGATGTTATGGAAATGCGTTTACCTACTCTATCGAAACAGAGAGAGCGCGGTACTATGCGGCACTTTGGAAGGGGTGATTCCTATAGTGTCAGCCTCTATATTTTGATAGTTTTTTGACACGCGTCTATAAAAAATATCTTTTCAGTTAAGCCAGACTTAAAGCAGTTGTACAAACATTGTTCATATATTGGTTAAGGGAATTAAACTCACCGATTTCGATTTCGGTGTATTAACTGAGGTTCAAAGATGGATTTAGCATGTACATAATTGGCTATTATCACATACTTGAACCTAAAATCATGGTTGAACCTCAATTAATCCGCCGAAATCAGTGAGTTAAAATTGCTGAACCACTAATTTGAAAAACGTTTGCACGAACGGCCCTTAACTCACATAGTTCGTTGAATTAACTTGGAGTTAACACGGGGTCTAAAATTACTAAAAAAAAAACAAGTTTCAGAAGGTAACTCAGGTTTAACTCTGAAACTGAGATGATCTACCTACCACTGAAAAAATTCTGCCAAATAAATCAAGTTTAAGTTAATATAAACAGAATCTTTGTTTTTAAAAAATATTTAATACATTTTTTAATTAAACAATTAAATAAAATAAATTTAAAGTTTTCCTATAATTTAAATAAATTAAATACTGACAGAAATGTATATGTATACCTATACATATATATAAAAACAAAACATCGATAAAATCGTTCAAAAAGTATTCTCATTTACTTGATTTAATAGTCAGAACCAATAAGTCAATTGAATACTCCCATCGTGTGACTTCTGTGTGTCCATTACGCTCATTTGACGAACAATTCGTTTCATTGAAGACCTCCTTGGCCGATATGAATCTAGAGGTGTGCGCTCCGAAAGTCCAATATCAGTTGATCGGCCTGGCAAATCACTGCCACTGGTATCGTTCAAATTAAGTGCAACATCGGATGCATTGGAAGTTATATCCAGATTTTCATATGATGCTTGTTGCGATGTTGGACCTCTGTAAGATAAAATATTAATCGAATTTGTTATTGATATTAGTAAGGACCCACTTCATTGGCAGGCAATGCAAGCAATCATGCATTGTCCATTCCTTGCCGAATTCTTCACCTTCCTCTAGAGTATTTGGAAGTCGACTATTTAAGGTCTCTGGAAGCCGCAAGCTTGTCAGTCCTCCCAACATTGAAACAAAACCCATAATCACCAATGGCAACTTGAGATTCTCTTTGCCCTAAATTTTAGGGAGAAATATGTATAGCTTAGTTGTGAATTTTCATGTTAAATTATTTACCAAATACGTCACAAATGGGATAACAATAAGTCCTAATCCTCCAATATAGCTTGACGCTCCAATACCAATACCACGCACCTGAGTCGGATACAATTCTCCAGCAAACGGATAAATGATTAGAAAAGAAGCCGACAGCATTGCCTTTGAGACTAGAAACAATACTAAAGTTTCAGTGACAGCATCATCGGGAATAAGGACTGTAATCACACAGAATACACCGCCCAAAAACATCGATAAGCTAAGAGGCCATCGACGACCCCACTTGTCCATCAAAACCCAGCAACAGAGATAGCTTGGAATCTCCACAACGGCTGAGAGGAGAAAGCTTAAATACTGATTGCTTCCCAGAGATGGTCCATAATAGCTGAGACCCAGGTAAACTGTTTCATTGGCAAACCAGCTTAGAGTTATGAGGATTGTCTTCAATCGCATATTGGGAGTCCTAAATATAATTTTTAATTTAATTTAAAATTAATATCGAAAATCTATGGTTGATACATTCAAATAATATGTTCGATATTTTTGGTAGATCGGTTTGAGCGAAAAATCTTAATCAGCCTTATTGTGAGTTTCATCCGAACAACATTCAACCTGGAAAATTTAGTGCTTCTTAATTTAATTTTGTTCCCTCTGAGAAAATTTCATCCCCATACTGAGTCTTGGATTAACCCTAAGTAAGGCCAACTAGGCCCAAGCTTAGGGCAGCTCGAAAAAGGGGGCACCAACCAAAAAGGACACAATGAAGCAACTGAGTCTCAATCAACATTTGTAAATAGAAACATTTCAATCTTCTCTCATCATTTAAAACACGGCAACACTTCACCAAATTCTACTTATGTTCAAGTACAAACAGCTACTTCTGGAATCATTAAATATGCTTAACTATTAGATACTTCAAATGACACAACTGAAGATAATCTAGTGATCTACTGGATAAAATAAATAAAATAGAATTCGCTTTAAGCTTGTGGCTCGGAACGATATGCGCATCTTACAAAGATTTAAAAAAGTCAATAAATTGTTGCAAAGTGAAGATGTAACACTATTGACGTGAGCGAATGTCTGTCTGATCAGTTGGAAAATCTGCGTGAAAATTTCGAAAGCATTGAAATGCGCTCTAAAAAAAACTTTTACCAGATGCCAGCTGCACAGTTAAAAGAAATCACATTCGAAAAAAATGGATAACGAAGGTAATGCACCCGATGTTCATCTGATCCCAGAGGAAAAGTTCCGATAAATTACGAATACAAATGGATAACAGGGCCCTCTATTTCATAAACATTGACAATTGCGATAAGTGACTGGTGACAATTTGTTAATTTACAACTTGACAATAATTGTCAAAATCTGTTCCATAAGCAATTTGACAATTTTGTAAAATTGTCGGAAAATACCCGACAATTGTCAACTTTTCGGTTCATAAAATAATTATCATGACAATTAACTGTCAAGTATTTTTCGACAATTATTGTCAGGAATTTTCTGACAAATATGTACTGACAATTCTTTTATGAGATGAAAAAAATATACAATTTACATATTTATCAGTATTAAATTGACAATTGTGACAGAAACTCAGTAACGGTCACGTGTTGACAATTAAAATGACAGAAGTTGAGCTAAAGTGCTAAATAATATTTTTTTCAAGCTAATGATGACAATTCTCGTTTGGAACTCCGTGTAACTGGCTGAACACAATAGACGCTCTTTCGATCGCGCGTTCGCACCTGTCAAAGTTAAAATACGTGAAATCTCGTTAAAGTGAATACAATGGAGACGCAGCCGCGAACGCGACTCTGGGAGTTAAATAAGTTTTAATAATCACGCGCGTACGAACGCGCGATCGAACGCGCGTCTATTGTGTTCAGCCAGTAAAACGCCGGCGCCCTTGACATTTGAAACGGAGTATAAATACTGATTTTGACGCGCTAAATTGCTATTTTATACACTTCACTTTTTATTAATAAATCACAACTTCGACAACTGTGACATTTTAAATTTGAAAGAGTGCCTGCGTTCTGTCGGTCGAAAAATGCATAGGTTTTGTTCCATTTTCATTGTTTTTCGACATGGGCAGTCCATAAAGTTATGTAGGCCATGGGCCATGAGGCCATGTCAAACTTCAGGATCATAATGACAAAAATGTCACGACAAATGTGTCAGTAGGTGTATCTATAACATGGGTACGTTCAGCAGACACAAGGGACTATACATATGTATGTAGTCAAGTGCATTCATTTAAAGCAAATTTTACAAAGGAAACTAGTTACTTTTTGAGATGTCATTAATGCCAAAATTAGAACTTTACTTGCAACCTTTACCTTCCGTTGATAGTGAGATAGTATTTAAAATAATATTTTTATCTGAAAAACACCTCACACAAATCAATTACTAATTTTAAATCATAATATTTCAATACTTCTTACTAATGATACATTTTTTAATTAAATCTTTTCTATAATTTCGATAAAGAACTCCTCCATCCACAACAATAAAAGAAACGTGGAAAAAAGAAGTCACTGAACAATGAAGTTCAGCTTGCTGTTTAATGACAAAATATAATCAGCTGATATTTTGACATAAATGCACTTGCCTTGAACTGAAGGGAGATATTTCTTGACTAGCTTTCTAGTCACTTTCCAATAAAAGTTGCCTTAATCGGAAGGCAATTTTGCGACAGCTGACTAATCAGAGACGAGGAAGTTGCCTTGCCTTCAAGTCCCTTCGTCTTCTGAACGTACCCAATGACAAAATTGTCATGCATTGTCACCTGTCAATTTTCATGAAATAGGGCCCAGGAAATATAAACTTTTTATACATAAGTTCAATTCAAAATTTGAAATAAGTGACACGCCTTTATAATGTTTTACTATAAAGTACGTACCACTGTTGTTACAAACTATTATATAAACGAAGATCTACCTACAAGACTTGAATTACATATATTGATATAAAGTTAATTAAAAAACACCTTATATTTATAACCCGTTTATATGCAGGATCGAGAGTTCGAGTTAGATTAGGGTCGGATTTTCGACCCGGTTTTGTGTTCCTAGAGTTGAGAGCTCGATTTGGAGTTGAGTTGA
Organism: Leucozona laternaria; assembly: GCA_932273885.2. NCBI lineage: Eukaryota > Metazoa > Arthropoda > Insecta > Diptera > Syrphidae > Leucozona > Leucozona laternaria. The sequence continues at coordinate 84,681,724 of OW026368.1, read as the reverse complement.
AATGGTGTTAAGATGCCATTTTGTTAATTATTTATTAATTTTTATATTTGTATGGTTTTTTAATTTTTCAATGCTGACAATAAAGTCAACAAAAAATAAAAACTGAAGACGCCACTAGACTAGACGGGATCGAAGAAAAATTACACACGCACACGTAAAATGGTACATAATGTCAGACCAACTCTTCAGCCCAAGTTTTTTAGCACAAATTTCGACCCGGCTCCGCTCCTGAAGTGGAGTCGAGTCGGTTCAAGCTCATTTCAACTCAATGCAGGTTTACAAAGTGTCGGAGCGAGCTTCAAACGGGGTAATAGTCTTGTAAACGGGGTAATAGTCTTGCTTAATAAAAAAAAAATTTAAAACAAATTTTGGACTTTTTTAAAAGTTTTAAATATCAAAGGGTTTTGGTCACACCATTTTTGAACTTCATTCTAGTTATTATTTCTATTTTGAAGTTACTGTACTTTACTCACCTGCAAAGATCCAGAACACCGACATTTTTTTGTTTCTTTTTTGTTTTGAACTTCTCACGTAGTATCCGTGCTTCTAGCTTGGATTTGAAAGCTTGAGGGAATTGTTTTTCATTCACCCGCGCCATCTCTTGCAGAATTGTCAAAGCTTCTTCCAGACGACCACGCATAAGAAGCCACCTCGGAGACTCTGGCATAACAAATAAATACAAGAAATACGCTAAAAATGGCATTGAGGTATAATATGATAGTTTAACCCAGTCCCGGATCATGTAAGTCACACCAGCTAACATCATAATGCCACAGGTATAAAAGGTGCACGTCATGACTGTCACAAATGATCTATAATTCGGTCCCACTAGCTCCAAGGCTAAAACATAAAAATATTCCATTTGATCAGAAGAATTTGCTGATATATAGAAATACTCACATATGATAAATGGAATCTGATACACAGCTGGAATGGTTAGTCCAACTATAACCCGACTAAATGCCCACATCCAAAAATCTGTGCTAACCGATGTGAGCAATGAGCCCAGGAGCATTGTGCCAAGACATGTGAAGTAGGATAGTCTTCGGCCGGCTCTATCATTGAGCAGGCCAAACAGATAAACTCCAACTGGCCCACCAGTATTCAAGGCCGCCAAACCAATTGTGGGATAGATATCTTGGTCGCATACTAAATCGAACTAAAGAAGATGTACATTTCCGTTGCTTGTCGGAATGAAAATAATGATGTGATGGTTGATGGTTGATTTTTGATTTAATTTCTTTGTTTTTTGTCCAATGAACTGAAAAAGCTGATGATGAGCAAATTCCTATAATCTTTTTATCTAGCAATAATTAGGTACATATACATATATGATGATGATTTGGATTCAGCGTCAATATATTTTGGGACACATTACATACATCTATGACAATGGACGATTGGACAGTTGTCAAATTATATTCCCAGCCTTCAAGACATTTTTCGACTGACCACGAGGGATCTGGAGCTAGACTGCTTACGTTAGCACCTTTGAGTATGTCATACCAATTAACTGAATAGCGAGTGCATTTACTGAACGTTTTAACTCCGTCTTCCTAAAATTACAAGAAGATTAAATTGAGACAAATTAAATTACAAAAAAATGTCTATTCATAACACATCGCTAAAGACCGTTATGGTGGATTTACATTGATCTTCATGCGAGCTCTGCAAAAAAAAATATGGATGTAAGATATGTAAAAGTTAAATTTGTTGAATAGAGAGTGAAGACCAAAATGCAGAGAACTTCATAAAAGCAGAAGTGTCATAATGCAGATATGAAGACGTACATATTTATCTTCATGGTATACTCTTTCATTCATTCGTTTTTTTGGCATACATCCATCCAGCTCTACTTTTCTTCTTTTGCAGATGCAGATACATGTTAGTCCACCATTAATTCGTGAGTTAAGATTACTATTAAATTCAGCCTTATTGTGAGTTTCACCCGAAAAATATTTCACCTTAAAATTTTTTGTTCGCCCGGAATTTTAAAAGCTATTGTGAATTTTGCCCGAACGAAATTTTGTTCGCCTACAAAAAAGAAGTGAAATGACATTACATTCCGCCCGAAATGAATGTTATAATATAACCATAGGGCGTTTTTCTTTTTTAGTTCAGAGCAGAGCCTGAACTGTCAAAAAAAAATCGTGTTTCTTTTTTAGCTCAGAGCCTTCAGAGCTCCAAATTTGTGTTTTTTTTTTCGCTCTGAGCATATGTTCAACATTTATGGGGGTTTCCATTCGTAAAATAAATCAATTTATTTTTGATTTGGATCTGTCAAACAGCCGATTTCGACCATCTTTGCGTTCCATTGGGCAAAATAAATTGATTTATTTTTGATTTAAAATCAATTTTGCAAATCTAAATTTTTCGCCAGATTAACCCCTCCCTGTTTGCAAATGTGTTTTTTGAATTGATTAATTTATTTTAGGTGTAAAAAATTATGTAAAAAATATGTAAGAAATAATCGCTGATAATAAATGGAACCAGTTTAAAATTATCATCAATCTCATCTTTATCTTCTAAAAGTCCATCAAGAGATGAAGTTTTTTTGAACTTTTAACACAGAAACGAAACTACACGAATACAACGACACAAAATAAATCAATTTGAAAAAGTGTTCCATTGGCCACGAAAAAAAATAATTTTTAAATTGAAATCTGAATTAACCAATGGAAAACCCTATTAGTATATGACTTTCAAATGCGCAAAATAAAGAAGAAATTCCTAGATTCATAAAAACGCATTCTTATGGCGAATTCCTTTCAAAAAAGAAATCGATTTTTTTCTAAACAGAATCGATTTTTTTCTGTCAACTGAAAGGAATTCGTGTTTCGTAAAAGAATCGATTTTTTTTTGTTGGTGTGATTGTATTTGTGTTACTTTATAGCTGCAATTGACGCAAAACGTCAAGAGATTATTCACAAAACTATTAAGGATGTTTGTTTTTGTTGTGAGAAAAATGTTTTACCAATAGAATTAAATTAATAAATAAAAGATATTAGCCAGCTTATACGGTGCCAATTTGTTATGGTGCATTTTATTTGTTTGAAATTCTATTTGCACATATATTTTTAAAGAAAATTGTTATTGAAAAGTTTTCACTTGCACTGAAAGTTTTTAACACGTCTTTCACTCGCACAATAAATTATTTTTATAGCTGTATTGGCTGAATATATTGTTGAATATTTTGTTAAATTATGTAGAATTCGTTGCAACCAAAAAATAAACAACTCGTCTTCCAAAAATTCCGCGACTTTCAATTTGACGTATTAGAAATGTCAAGTCTTCATAGTGTGTGTAAATCAGTGTGAAATCTTGCTAAAAACGCAAGATTTGTTTTGACAGCAAAGAATCGATTTGTTTAGAAAAAAATCGATTCCGTTTAGAAAAAATTCGATTTCTTTGTTGAAAGGAATTCGTCATAAATGTATTACTTCATATTTTATAGAAAGAAAAAAAAAAAACAATACAATACTTAAGTAACAAAAAAGGAAATAAGAAAACTAGCCACATTTTAGGTACGAGAAATGAGAAACAGAGACATTCATATTCATATTCATAGCAATAGACGGCGACTTTCTGTCAAAATTCCAAAAACTAAACGCATACTATAGCTTTATGGTGGTGATTCTAATAAAATGCACGAATGTGCGTTATAAAACGAGAAATGTACACATGCCAATGCGCTTCAATGAAATTCGCCACTAATAAATTTGTGGGGTGAACGACTATCGATAGTTTTTTTTAAAACTACAATACATTCGATAGTTTTTTACTATCAATAGACCATCGAAGTTTAACGACCCCTACTTCAGAGCGCGCTCTATGAGCTCAGAATAAATTGATAGAGTAGACGGAATTGAATAGCTGAACACAAATTTGACAAGTGGAAAAAGAAGGAAGGAAGAACTCTCAGAGCAGACAACGCTCCAGAGTATGTTCGGAGTGTTCAGACTCTCAACTCTGAACTAAAAAAGAAAAACGCCCATAAGGGGAATGAAATTTCGGCGGAAACTCACAATAGGCGAAAAGTGAAATGTCAAATTTTCCGGGTGAAATGTTATTCGGGTGAAACTCACAATAAGGCTGATTGATTATTGGTTTGATGGTTCGTTAATTAAAATCCACTTAAATATTTAATTCATCTCTTCATATTTGGTTATTGGTATAAGGCCCAATAAGTAGCTATTGGGTTTTTCAAATTGCAATTGGCGCGGGTAGATTTTGGCGGCTGTGGCGGTCGATTATACAAAGTTTGGTGGCCAACACCTTTGCGTCAACGAAACGCAAGACCAACAAAAAATATCGTCGCTGTCTGCGAGAGTCCGTAGTCCTTCGAAAACTACGTTGTCATTGCCATCAGCATCAACGGATAGGGCTACCGATCGATGATAACGAATTTTAGCTGGCTCCAATTGGATGATATGGATGTGAACGAACGACAGAACGGCACTACGTGCCACACAACGACCGCCACAATTTTCAATTTCAACATCTACCTATGCCTTTATTGAAAAACCCTATATTTCTTGGTACAGCTAAATTTTCACATGACCTTACTTTGACAGTGCTGGAAGCTACAGCTACACCATTGTATTCAGTAAGAAAGAGAGGCCTACGGCTTTGAGATTTTGTAAACGTAGGTAAATATATTCATATCAATCAAAGCTTAAAGATGAGGCAAGAATTGATTTGTTAAAGCTTGTGCCTTTCCTTATTCATTATAATTATTATCTTCTATGCTTAACCACTCTGGAAAGTGTTCAACCAAAGTCAACAATTTTTTTAAATTATTTAAATTCATCCACTAGTAGGAACTTCGTCACTTTGTCAAATTTGAACTTAGAACTAAACAAAACAAAAAAAATCTAGTCTGTTGTTTTTTAAACTAACAATAAGTAGGTAAGCCATTTTTAATGTAACTCTTTGACAATTGAATACAAAAAAAAAAAAAAAAAACTACTTCTCACAATCGATACTGTCTGATAAACTGCACAACTATGGTTTCTTATTGCAAAATAAATTGCAATCGCACCTAAAATCACTTATCATCACACTTCCTAACGTTTTCTTACCACAATTTGGGGTATAGCCAAAAATTTTCTTTGTTCCAAAGGAAGATCTAGCAACTCGGGAACCTTGCACCAATAGTCATCGGGTGCATCTGACATAAATAGTTGATTGAAGGCACAAAATCCACACGGAATGCAGGCTGGTAGACATATTCCAAAAACAAGAAGCTTCTGATACTTTCCGAACTCTCCAATTGCTGGCAAGAAGTCATCCAGATCAAAGGGTTCCTATATATTATGCATATGGAAGAAGAATTTTTAATCCTTTTTAGGTTTTCTTGAGTACTCAAGGTGGAGGATTAATTTTATTTTTACATCATCGTTATCTGCATACTCCGAATCGTCCGTTTCACATTGAAGACCGTTGTCTTGCATCGCGACGGATCACAGCGACAACACTACACTTCCATGCAACGGTTTTGAACCGACTACCAATTTTGCGGTGGGGGCTGAGTTAAGTGAATAAAGAAACCTTTCAGATGTTGCATTTGAAAGAATACTATGTAGAATGTTTAAGCAGGGATGGTGCTTAGTTTCAACCCCTTTTTTTCTTTTCCCATTGATGAATAATGCTGAATAAGTTTGTGGGTTTGATAGAAGTTGACTATACATTCCATAGTGATGAGTTTTTCAAGGTAAATCCGCCCATGAATCATTTCAAACAACTAAAGATTTTTTCTAGTATTTAATGATAATTTTTGTATGCTTTGGCACTTTTTCCATCTATAAATGTTAGGGTCGACCTGATTTTAATAACAAAAACCAAGCAACTCTAAACGTTAACCGCCCAACAGCCGCAAATAAAGTTCAGTTATGAATTTTAAATATAACAAATTAAGAAGAGTACTATAGGGTTGAAATTGGCAAGTAGTGTGATAGTCGATTAAATTAAGTACATATGTACGTATTATTTTCGTAATCCAAAAGCTATATAGCTCTGGAAAGCCGGATGCGTTATTGGGACAAAACATTATACAAATTCAGCGCTACACCTGATTTGTGTCGACATGGGTTTTGCTAGAAACGTTCAGATAATCAGCCTTATTGTGAGTTTCATGCAAAAAAGTATTTCATCTTAAAATATTTTGTTCGCCCGAAATTTTCAAACCTATATAATTCACCCTTATTGGGGAGATCAACTATGAACCGATTGATAGAATTTATTAATTAAAATCGAAATCGGTATTGAATTGATAAAATGAATTGATAAATTATTGTGCTATTGTGAACTCCTTCAAAATATTCATGCCTATTCTGCTAAACGTTCGCGAAAATATTAGCATTCTGCTATCCGCGGGAAGGAAACGATTGTTCCATTATGCGTATAAATTGCGATAAAAATATAACTAAGACAATACGGTACTCTTTAGAATTTCAAAAACAAGTACTGGTTAAGATTTGCATTGGAAAGACATAAGTTTTGAATAAATAGTTTTAGGCAAATTGAATGAAACATTCGCGTGAATCGAAAGTTTCAATCGAATCGGATAGCAGAAGAGGGCTGATTTTCATTATTTTGAATGGGGATGTGCGTCTGACAGAAGTTTTTTTTTTAAGAAAATTATAATAAAATTAAGAACAAAATATATTTTCGTGATGAGTTTATTTGGTTAGCAGTTAGCAGTTTAGTTTCATAATAACGACAAACGTTTGTTTTGAAGTTGTTCCTTGCAGGAAGTTTTTTTCTTCTGTTGCTCAACATCCTTCAACTGGAACCGGGTGAGTCTGATCTGGGGCCTAACTATGTTACTCGATTCTACTTTTGATTCTATTCGAAAGTAATATTCGATTCTACATTCAAATCGTACTATGTATGAAAGTAGAATCGCATGCCAGTAATGCCAATTATTTCCCACAAAATATCCGAATTTGGATCGATTCTCGCATAGTTTTTGACTTAAGGAAAAGTAAAAAAAAAAAAACAATAAGCAATAGAGCTTCTGTCGGAGCAATAAACAAAAGAATTTATTGTGAAACTTTTTATTAAAATAACAATATCTTAATATTTACAAGAAACGTGGAAAGTGTCGCAATTTGGATTAATTTCGAACAAATTCAACGCCCGCGATTTAGAGACAAATCCATTTGTGTTGTTTTGTGTTTCTATTGTTTAACTTTTTCCATCGGATTACGTACATGGATCTTAAATATCACTACCACAGTGGTATCAGCATTTAAATCATTAAACATATTCTTCCGTTTCGATTTGTGTCTGAGGTTCGATTGTTTTTAAATACCCTTTCCACAAATTAGGTTAATTTATTGAACAAAAATAATGGAACTGATGCACCTTCATTTCAGCGGTTTTTGACGATTCCCCGTGCAGAAAACATTATATTAATAGTTTATTGAAATATTGAATAAAAGATTTACAATTTTAAATTTCCTTTTACTTAAATTTTCAAAGAAAAGTTCCTTTACTCAATCTACTCGCAAACAGATTTGATATATAATGAAAATTTGCGGATTCGAATGACTTTGACGTTAACTTTCGAATTATATAGTACGAATAAGTTTCCGAATTTAACAAAAAATAGTTGGCATTACTAGATTTGTTCGATTTTCGTATATTAGAACTTGCTATAGAGTTACAGAGTTCCAATTTTGCGAATCCGATAATTTTAATTGTAGAATCGAATTACATAGTAGGGCCCCTGTATAGATTTTTCATGTGCGGCATCTTCAGTTGTTAAGAATTTTCATTGGAGGTGTTAACGCATTTACCAAACCAAATTCTCTTCCATCAGGTGGATTTACGAATGTAGGTACTCAGTTGATGTTTCAACTCTTCATTCATTAATTTTAAGCTTGGAGTTCCGGAGCATACATTTAACGAAACGTTTAATGCTTCTTTTTGGCCGTTGGGAGTAAAAATAAAAAACTTTACTCAGCGCCAAAAATTAAAAAAATAGATTGGTGTAACCGAAACCCCAGCAATTTGACATGTGCTACACCACCTTTCATACATATATTCAACCCAATTGAAGGTTTATTATCAAAATGCTGGCGGCTTACGTACTAAAAAAAATGACGTTTTTATCAGTTCGATAGCATACGACTATAGCCGTGTTCCATTGGGCCCTGCAAAGTACTTTTTAGTACTTCCCAGTAGATGATGAATGGAATGCTTTCATTTTGCCAAAAGTAAAATCTAACCTCAATGTCAATTTAATTTCGGTTTTGTTTTCTTATTTTACTTTAAAATTAGAAAAATGTTGCATCCTGAGATTTATTCTTCTGAATTATTTGATTTCATATGCCAGTATACCGATTGGATGGCTCCCTGGAGTCTGGATTGGTTCGAGGGGGGGGGGGGGGGGGGGTATTAATTGCAGTACGTAGTTTTCTTAATAGTAAACAATTAAATTTTCAAACGATCTCAGTTCATTTTGATCAATTAGGTATATACTTTTTTATTCAGATAAATTTTTAAATAATCCAAATAAATTTGAATATTGCTTCTTAGTTAATTATATTAGACCTAGGAGCAGCTTAGATTTTTATGTTGAACTAGTGTCAAATGTAAATAATTTAGTGAATACTTTGTATTCCAATCAATATCTGTGCATCTTTGGTGATTTTAACCTTGGTAACATTGATTGGCGTTATCAAAAATATGAGCAATTACTTATTCCATTTAATGTTTCAAAGGATGTGGAAATTGAATTGGTTGACAATTTATTTTCGTTAGGATTAATTCAAATCAACCATGTAAAAAACAGTTTGAATAGATTTCTTGATCTTGTATTCATTTTAAAGGATATTAAATTTAAAGTTTTAGAATCAGACTTTCCTTTAGTAAAAAAACAAATTCACCATAAAGCAATTTGTGTAATTTTCGAATTTTATAACTTTCAACCTATTAATTCTGACAATTATTGTTACTTTTTTAATTATAAGAAAGCCGACTTCATTTCATTAAATAATTTTTATAATTCTATAAGTTGGGAATGTGTTACAGCTAATCAATCTTTGGATCAAATGTATACGATTTAAAAAAAAAATCTTTGAGGGTGTTCAAAAATATGTCCCTACGGCTCGAAAGAGAGTGTCCTTTAAATCTCCCTGGTTCAATAAAAGGCTTAAGAATTTTGAAAATGTTAAAAACAAAGCTTTCAAAAAGTATGAAGCATCGGGAAAATCTGAAGATAGACTTCGTTTTATTCAGTTGAGAAGAGAGTTCGATTTTTTAAGTAGATTTCTTTATTCTCAATATATGTATGTATAAGTTCAGCTGAAAGAAATATAAAATATAATTCTAAATCTTTTTGGGTTTTTTTGAATTCGAAACGTAAAGTTTCTGTTTTTCTATGCAACTTGATGACGAATGCTCTTACGATAACAAAACAACGTGCAATCTTTTTGCAATTTTTTTTTTAAATCAAATTATAATATGGCCTATATAGAATTATATATACGATTAAATTGTGTAAATAATGTATAATTAAATCAATTGTCAAGTTTATTTTGATTGTTTTTCCTTGACAGATCAAGAAGTTTTAGATGGTTTAACTCATCTTGATTTAAACAAAAATGCTGGAACGGATTCGATTCCTCCCTTTTTTCTATCTAAATTTGCCGTTTCGCTTTTTAAAGTTTTAAAAATAATTTTTAATCAATCGCTTCAAACTGGTATTTTTCTTGAAGAATGGAAATTATCATCTATGAGTCCTATTTACAAAAGTGGCCTTAAACATTTAATTAACAATTACAGACCAGTATCTAAACTTTCGGCTATACCAAAATTATTTGAAAAATTGGTATACGATATAGGCTGAACTTTGCAGTTAAAGGAATTATTTCATCAAGGCAGCATGAATTTTGCAGCGGTCGGTCTACTCTCTACTACAACTAATTTGTGTCTTTTTACAAATCAGCCCTATTCTGCTATTCACGTGAATCGTACTTTCGATTCACCCATTCGATTCCCTTTCGCTCTACCTTTCCATTCTGCTATCCGTCTGGTGAACTTCATTATCCCAAACCAATTTGACATTCACGTAAACAGCTGTTCATGTGAAAATCTTGGGAAATTTGGGTAAATTGTTTTGGTTAATCATTTTAAATTAAACAAAAAACAACAAATATAAACAGCTATTAAACTTTTTGTCCACTTCCAAACAGAGGAATAAGAAAATCAACAAACAGAGCACTTGTTTTTTGAAAAACTGGATTTAATTTCACTGCAGAAAATAGAGGGATGAATTCATCTCTATTTGTTGTTCTACCCCGAAAAAATGATAATAAGCTATCATTTACAGACAAATATTATTCTAAATAAGGCAATAAACTAGATTTTACTTATATTTTACTAATCACTTCCCAGGCAATCCAATACAAATGAAAAAAAATCCGCAACATTTCATATGCGGATCTGAATTGTATAGAGTGAATGCGTTCACGTGAATAAGAGAATACCGCGGAGTATTACCGACTTTACCTACTTTAACCCAGATTCACTGCGAATGAATGGCAGAATAGTGATTAGTGAAAATTCAAGGAAAATTCCCCCCGATGAATAGCAGAATAGGGCTGAATGTTTGCCTATACTCTTTAGAGAATAAAATGCAGGTGGACGTTTTATACACAGACTTCGTAAAAGCATTCGATAGAGTTCATCATAAGCTTCTTATTAAAAAATTCGAGAGCATGGGGTTCAAGTTACGTTTTCTTAAATGGCTGGAATCTTATTTGACGAATCGGAAACAGGTTGTAAAAATTGGAAATGATCAATCCTTTTTTATTGATATATTGTCGGGTCTCCCTAAGGGTATAGTCATCTGGGACCTGTTCTTTTCAATCTTTTCGTAAATGACATTACTGACCTTTTAGAGTATGGAGATTGTCTAATGTTTGCAGACGATTTAAAACTATACTTTCCAATATCACCGATTGGAGATTGCTTGACATTTCAAAAAGACATAGATAAGCTGTATCAGTGGTGTAAATTTAATCATCTTGATTTAAATATCTCCAAATGTAAAATTTTTAGAGCTTTTCGTTCAACACCAAGAACTCTATATAGTTATAGTTTTGGCAACGAAATTCTATCGGCTGTTAGTGAAATTAAGGATCTTGGCGTTATTTTTGAAACGAAGTTGCCTTTTTCATCATATCAAAGGCATATTCGCTTCTAGGTTTTTTAAAGCGAAATGCTGTAGTTTTAATGGATAGTTATACTTTAAAAGCTATTTTACATCTTTAATTATGTTTCTTTGGAGTACTGATGCGTTATATGGTCTCCTTTTTATGAAAACTCTTCTGATAGGATCGAAAATATCCAAAGAAGATTCACGCGCTTTGCGTTGAGAAATTTGTGTTGGTCAGAAGGTTTACCGTCGTATAAATCTAGGTGCGCATTGATTGATCTTAAATCTTTAAAAAGCCGTCGAGAAACCATATGTACACTTTTTGTGAAAGACGTAGTTGTTGGAAGAATTAATTCACCCGAATTACTGAATCTTATGCCTTTTTATGTTCCTGAGAGAAATCTTAGAATCAGAGACGTTCTTTTTCTTGTTCCCAATCACAGGACAAACAATGGTCTAAATGAACCTATAACCCGTTCGTCGACCTTCAATTGTATAGAGGTATTTTTAAGAATAATGTTTTGAGTATTTTTAATAATAACCAATAAATGATTGTATGTAATATAATAATATTGTTAAATGTAATCAGAAGATAAATATCCATTGATGAATAAATAAATAAATATAGCGCGTCGATCAGAAAATGACAACCCACAACAAACGACATGTTAAATCAAAAAATTTCGATACTACTAATCGACATTGGCCACGTTCGGGGATCAATCCAAAGCTATCCGCATAGGTTTGTGTTGTTGTAATCCCTTGTGAAAAAACAGCTGACGCAATAACAACTCAAGGTATCTTAAATTTTTTTCCATAGGTTGACACCCTCTCGGATAGATTCTCGAACGTAAGGATTCACAATAGAAAATTGAGTAATGGACGATCGACAATCGAAAAATTTTGTTCATCGATCAATAAATCGACCATAAACTTAAAAATTAATGAAACAAACGGCGAGACTGTTTTTGTGTTGTTGTGTAAATTTTTTTCGTGAAGACTCCCTGTAGATAAATTGTACTTACTTAATTTGTTAGCACTAAGATTTCATAACAAAAAACTTACATTTTGATCGTTCCGTTAATAACGGGTGATTTTTTGGCTGGTTTGGTTTTGGCAACACTGGTTTTGACAGCTGACGTATGTTTAGTACCTTGTGTCACTGTCAAACAGCTTCAGTTTGGTTTGCAATTTAACCATGGATCGTCTTACAAATGAACAACGCTTGCAAATTATTGAATTTTACTATGACTGCTTTTACACTACAGCGATTTTTAATCTTCGTTTCTCCTTTGGTTTCCTTCTAATTGCAAATACCTTTTACACGACAGCGATTTTTAATGAAAAGTTTACTTTGTGCAAGTGAAGAAGTATCATCTCACTGCACTCTTTACTCCACTTGATTAAGCGAAGTTATCTGAGTCGACGACGAATGAAAATAAAACACATTCGAACAAAAAGGAAAAGCACAAAGAAGAATGAGCGATAACTCTGCAATTTGTTCAACCTCAGCAATTTCGTCTACCCCGGCCACCACATACGTCCCTCGCCGACGTGCATAAAAATCGCAAGAAGAAATTGCATCGTTTAAAAGCAGTCTATCAAAATTCGTGCTCGGTTCGAAATGTTCATCGCGCGCTGCTTGTGTTCAGCGATGAGGCTCATTTTTGGTTGAATGGGTACGTAAATAAGCAAAATTGCAGCATTTGGAGTGAAGATCAGCCAGAAGCATTGCAACAGCTACCAATGCATCCCGAAAAAGCCACTGTTTGGTGCGGTTTATGGGCCGGCGGCATTATTGGGCCATATTTCTTCAAAGATGATGCGAATCGCTCCCGAGCGATGATAACAAACTTTTTTTTGCCCGAAATGGAAGTTCTTGACTTGCATAATATGTGGTTTCAACAAGACGGTGCCACATGCCACACAGCACGCGAAACAATGGCGCAATTGCGAGGCGAGTTTGGTGAACAGTTAATTTCACGTTTCGGGCCGGTCAATTGGCCGCCTAGATCGTGCGATTGACACCATTAGATTATTTTTTGTGGGGGTATGTCAAGGCTAATGTCTATAGGGACAAGCCCGCTTCGATTGACGCACTGGAAGCCAACATCCATGCATTCATTCGTGAGATACCGGCCGATATGTGTGAAAAAGTATGCCAAAATTGGACTCAGCGGATGGGCTACCTGAGACGCAGCCGCGGTCAACATTTGCATGAAATTATCTTTAAACATTAAATTGCAAGGTTCAAACTATCGATTCAAATAAATATTTCATTCATTTTTTCGAATTTTTTGTGTTTTTTTTTTTTTAAAAGTTCTAAACCTCTTAAAAAATCACCCATTATATTTGCTGTAGAAATAAATCTTCCGAATTTGAATGCTTATGACATTTTGCCAGCAGAAGTAGATTTTATCCCGCTTTAGAAATGGAGAGTACAAAATATTCATTTTCGGAAAATTTTTACCTTCGGAACGAAGTACGTAAGGCCCCCAGGGCCCGTATTACGAATTACTAAACGAAAGGCAAAAAAACCGATACCCAAGAAAACGGTAGTTATGAAATAAACCGATTATGATTTACGAGAATGGATGCCTGAACATAATGCCAGATAAAATAAAAAAAACAGCAGAACCAAACAAACGTAATAAATCAGTGAGGCTCACGGCTGTTCTAATTTCCATTCGAATTCTATATCCTCACGTTTTCGAATGTTCGCTATTCCGAATTACGTATTCGAAAAAGTTTTGCGGATTCGGAACGAATCTACAATCCGCCAAATTTACGTTTTAAATTCGGTTATCCTTTTGTTGGCGGATTACAATTTCGTTTTTGACCAGGTCTTGCATACATAACAGCTGATTTCGAAAATTTTTCGTTGTGCAATTTGGTAAAACTTAAAAGTAAATCCGACTGGAAATTAGAACAATCGTTTTCAATCCGCACGGATTCAATTTTCGTGTGATCCAAAACTTAAAAAAACGACAGCAGTCGTAAATGAAAACGAGTATCGTTTAAAAAAAAAACGACCATCGTAAATCGTAATCGCAAATCCGTGGTTTTGAACGATAATCCTAATTCGTAATACGGGCCCAGATTTTTTTTTTTATAATTCAATTTTATCGAGTTTAGCACTGTTTTAGGCGTGTTCAGTTCAGCTTGAGTTTCGTAGGAAAATGGGTTTAGAATGATACAAGTTAAAAACTGTTTAAAACTAAGAACATTTTAGTAGAGTTTTAAATACCTTAACAGCAGGCTGTTTAAATTTTTTGGTTTATTTCTTTTAAATGTTAACCGTAACTTCGGCTAAAATGGTCCCTCATGAAGATCTAATTTTCGATGAGGCGTTCGAGCATTTCGAGTAGAATTTGGTTATTAACCAAAGCCGGCGTATCTACATAAATGTAGGTTTCGGATTTAGCGTAGTTCAAAGGAAAAAAGTCTAGCGGTTTGATATCACCATAATATGCTTTGTGGGGGAAATGCTGTTGTAGGCACCAACTTAGCAAAGATCGCCCTTTTCACCATCTTTGCACTCGCAGTTCATTTTCCAATCAATGTTGTTTTTCTTTGCCGTGAATATTTGTTCAGCCTTATTGTGAGTTTCACGCGAAAAATATTTAACCTTGAAATTTTTTGTTCGCCCGGAATTTTAAAAGTTATTGTGAGTTTCGTCCGAACGAGATTTTGTTCGCCTACAAAAAAGAAGCGAATTGACATTACATTCCGCCCGAAATGAATGATAACAATAAGAGGGAAACTCACACGGGTGGAATGTTGTCCGGGTGAAACTCACAATAAGGCTGATTATAATTTATGCAAACAAACTGTTTGAAGTTATCAAGTAACATCGAAGATAGCTTCATGTAGACGATATCATTTTCAATTTTTCGCGATGGATTTTACTACCCAAAAATGATATAGCACGCAGATATCATCTCCACTGCTAATTGCGTAAGGTTCAAATACAAATTTGTTCAATTGCGAAGTAAAACTGCATTTTCTGTTCGTTGATAAATAATTTTTGATGGTAGGTATAGAAAGTTGAATAATAGTAAATTATTCAACTTTCTATACCTACCATCTGAAAGGAAAAACAAATTGCAGTTTATGATACCATGGAATTATTACTTATATTTAAAAGAAAACCTTGATTTAGGAAATAGTTCGAAGAAATAAAAAAAACTATGCTGAAAAATTTTAAATTATTATTACATTTATTAAATTCTTTAAGATTTAAAAATTAACTAAAGGCATTTTTAATAAAAGATTCAATAAATACAAATTAAAAGTAGATATTTTTGGCAGCTATTGGCTAAGTGTTGGAAACTATCAGCACTTGTTATTCTTATACTTCGCGTTTTTTTTTTTTGTAATAATCTTTTATATGTGTAAGTAAATCAAATTTCAACAAGAAATGCTCAATTATTATAATCCTATTCTCAATTTGAGACAATCGACAGGCATAACACAAATTCAATTATTCATACTTACAATGAACACGTTTACCAACAAAGTGGAAACCTACTGCTACAACCAAATTCCTTGCAGTAAATAGAAAATTTAAATAAAACAAAATCCATAGCTTTTAGTCGCCATTCAAAAAAAAAAACAAAAGTATTTATTCACACATCAAAATTCGTACAAACTATCAGTCATACAAAAAATGTTTTTTTTTTTCATTAAATTGATTTTTATTTCTATATCTGATTAAGAAATATTCAGATTTAAGGTTAAATCTTTTTTAAATAATTTTGTTGTTTAAATTTCATTATTTTTAAGTGACAAGAATTGTTTGATTATTATTTTTTTTTTTGTTTAAAAAAAACCTTTAATTGATTTCCTAAATTATTCGTAATGGTTTTAATTGTTTCAAGAGTTCTTTTTTATAGTTTTTATTATCTTATTTATTTATTTTTTTTTTAGTGTTGTGTGCTTGTTTAATTAGATTTTTGTTTTTAATCAATGACCATGTATGCTTGTTGCTCTCAAATAACACACATACATTCGCTCGCTTTCTCCCACACACACACATAATATACGCGCGCGCTCGGATCAGTCACAACATCCACACAAAAAACTCACAGCATTTTTAAATGTTCATAATTTTGTTTTATCGTAAAATACATACTAGAGTTTTTGAAAAAGTTCCTTGCATTTTTGTTTGTTTTCTTATTTATTCTTATTTTTTTTTTTATTTATTTATTTATTACAAAATATTTTGAATATCCTAATAGTAGTTTTTTTTTCTTTTAGTAAAATTGTAAAAAAGAAAAAAAATTGTTTTACTTATTCTTTTAGTTAACTTTAAACTTATTTCGCAAGAAACTTTCTCGTAATCACAGACACATTTCATTTAAACAATCGTACTATTATTATTATTATTCAATGTTTTGTTTCTCTATTTTTTTGTCTACATTTGTGGTTAGCTATTCAATTGAAATTGAAGTCTTACGGTCAATTCCAATTGAATAGATAAAAACAGATGTGTTTTAATTGTTTTTTTTTTTGTTTTCTTTGTTTTTTTTTTTAATTCTAAATCTTAATTAAATCTAAATTCGTTCACAACGACTTCTTTCGCTCACAGAGTTTGGTCACACTTGGAATGATACCACAGCTACTTAAATAAAGTATTTTCTTTTTTTATTCTCAAAAACACATCCACAAAAATCACCTGTAAAAAATTTTGAAAAAGAATAATGAGTATCTTTTGTGCTGTAAAAAATGTATTTTTTTTTTTTTGGTTGTTTTAATTTAATTTTTGTTCTTTAACAGAATGTTCAGTAAAGATCAATTTAATATTTTTTTTTTATATTCTAATGATACTTACACTTATATGGTTATATCACACGGTCAGTCGGTTGTGTTGTCTACGTCGTAATAGTTATCGTCATCTTCTTCATCGTAAGTTATCTTCATCATTGTTATTGTGATAGTTACCATCACCTTCATTCTCATCTTATAATAATTTCATAGCAAATACACTCTTGGACTCAGAAAACAATTTTCATCGACATTTATCTATACACAAACAAAAAAAATTAACAAACATCCTTCTTACTTTCTATAGGCTTATTTAAAATTTAAAAATCTTTAGATCCTAACCGGAAATCTCAGGGGTTATAGTTTTGGTGGTTATATTGGCAATACCTTTTTTTAAATAATACAAGCACACGCTAATTATGGGCTTAATGTATTTCGGAACAAATGCCCTTATCGCGAGTCTCGTTGAGAGCTCGATGCAACAAAAGTTGAACGTATATCAAAAAGATGGATAGCTTTATGTTGTTTGAAGTCCCTCGTAAAAATGCAATAACACTTAAGCCAGATTGAATTTTCGATGATCGTCTTACGATAAACTTACGACACATTACAGGGCGTCTTTTTTTCTGAAGAATGAAAAATAAATCTACTTTAAAAAGTATTTGATTGAGCAACGCACTTAAGGCTCTTCAAGATATATAGGTAGAAAGAAAGATAGGCGAAGATTTTGTTTTTTCTTTTTTTTAATTCTACACTTGCAGTTAAGTTTGTACGTTTTACTTAGGACTTTCGAGAGTCTTACAAGTGCGTCATGCCTGCATTTTTATTCCTAACTCCCATCCCTGGAACTATTTTACCCAGTTTTCCTTTATCCGTCCCTTTCATGATGAATTCTCTTTGTCTCTTTCAAGTGGGAATTCAAAATTGTAGTGAGTCGTTAACAAGAGGTCGAACTAGACACAATAAAGTTAAAAACTTTAATTAAAATTAATTAATGTTTATTTGTTTTTCTCTGTGGACTCGGTTTATTCAGCTCAATTCTAAATGACAATTCCCCGGGAAATTTTTCCCTTTTCCTTGCTCCCGTATTCTAAACAAAAAATTCCCGGGAATTTCTCTCGGGGAATTCGGAATAAGAGTAGGTACTACTTTTGCCGGGGAGTTATTTTCCCGGGGAATGTTTAGAATTGGGCTGATTATCTTGACATCCACTTACCATTAGCAGAGACGTATCGATGCTAGTTGAGTAAACTTAAAGTTTTCGTAAATTACAACAAGTCTTTCAATTTCACGATTTAGATTCTGAGAAATGGTAATTCTGATGGCCAATATGTTATGATACGATTTTTTTTTTTTTTTTTTAACAGCAAATACAACCACCAAAACAAAACTTAAGTATATAATAATTCGTTTAGATTACAGATAAAAAGAAAATAAATAACTAAAGATCTTAAACGGCTAAGTAAATTTGGTCATGTGTTTTAATTATGACTTTATATTTGAATTGATTGGTTTTATTGAATGTATAGGTAATATATTTTTTGTATTGTTATTTTTGTTAATAGTTAGTTTGTATATTAATAATATTGTGTTACTGTTTTTTTTTTTTGTTTTGTCTTTGTTTACCTGAATGATAATATTGTTTTTATTTTTTGCTTAGTTTTTGTACGCACATGTATGTATTTTGTTTTATTCAATTTAAATTTAACTAAATTAAGTTTTGTATTTGTTTTTATTTTTATGTAACATTGAATGTATGAATTAAACGAATTTTTTTTTTTTATTTTTGTGTCAATTCCGTTTAAAATCTTTAACCCTTTTATTTTATAAATTAAATTTATTTTTAAATTAAAAACACCCTCAATAAAAATTCATTCACAGCAGTTACAATTTTTGTTTCTTCTTAGATTTTCTCTATGATTCTTTTTTTTGGTTTTTATTTTGTTTAAGAAAATATAATTACACACTAACAATCATCAATTCAACAGAATATTTTAATTGGTGTTAAGATACACTCACAGATATAATAATAATGTAAAAATGCATATCACAAAACATTCATTCATTTTATGAATTTATCTAAGTATCGCAGGCATAAATAAAACAATAGAAGATTCACACAACACATTCAGACATTCATACATATATTCACATTGGGGTATGGCAATGGTTCCTTTTTAAATTTACTTCAAAATATTTTTTTTAAAGTCTGCTTGGCTTATTCTTCAAAGAAAATTGAAATTTTTGAGCAAAAACTTTTTCGCGTTTGATAAATGATAAATAAATTATGTATCTCAAAAAACCCCAATGTGCGAGGGTGGCTCAATGTTAAAAAAAAAAATAAAAGTTCGCTAAGCAAACATGGTAACTGAGTAAATCGTTAAAAATGTGCATGATGTTATTTTTGCTGAATGCCGAACGAAAGTGCGCAGAGACATTTAAGATTGTAAGTTAAGAATGCGAAAGTTGCTCAAAACGGAAAATTATCAGATACTGAGGTGGAATCGGCTAAGGTGATAGTTGATTATCAATTTATTGATTGTCGCTTTCACGATAGCTGTCTCTATCCTATATATAGGGAAGGATAGAGTAAGCAATCGTAAACAAGACAATCACTTAATAGAGCGATACGCGATACGGGCCCAGTTTTCAACTTCAAAGCGGTGTTTTGACTTGTTTGGAGGCCGTTCTCGTATCCATTACTATACGCAAGAGATCAAAACAATCAGAAGAAGTGAATTATCCTCAGACTTTTTGAAAAAAAGAAGCATCATGATTTATAATAATGAGTCTATGAGTCTCGTCATAGGTAAAAAACTGATTTTTTTTTCTCAATCAAAATCACATTTCTGCGACGACGTGTGGTTGTCTATTGAAACAGACGTAAGTTTCAAAATAGCTGCACACAAGCAGGAAACAAGGGCAGTATGCGTATAGGACGGGACACTTTTGCGCAGAAATGTAGAAGGGCACTTAGAGTTTTCTGGCGAATCCGAAAAGCTAAAATGAGAAACTCATTACAATGACAAGCAATACTCTCGGCAGATTTTTGATTTTCTCGCAAGAGGCAGAGCAGCCTTGGAAAAAAAATATTAAGTGGATTCGCACCCACAACTCCGGTGTGATACACCACCGCCAAGTGTACTATCGCGTAAAGTTGAAGCCGGGGGAGTGAGAGTGTGTAGAAAACAATGCTGCCTAGCGTGGGACCCAAACCCAGTCAAGTCCTACATTCACTGCGCCATTGCCACCCACAATTTGGGACCGGCTCAAAAAACAGGAGCATTCTCACTTCTAACACGAATTTTTATCAATCCAGCCTCATAATAATGTTTTTTTTTTTTTTAAATACCCAGTTATCAACTGTTATTATTGATTTTGTATATTTTAGTTTGCAACCCGCAGAATAAATTCAATTCGCAAAAATATTTACAGATTGGCACTTTTCAGCGTTCAAAGAAAAATCTTGTCGAATTATTTTGCTTCTTATTGAAAAAAATTTATAAGCTGATGTTCAAAAGAAAGATTTCCAACCCAAAAAGACATTTAGCAAGTCTGTAAATTTGTTGGTACACATTTAAAACACAAATCAAAAACCTATCAAAATATTCAACAACTCCACACAAACACACACTCATTCACTCCCCAAATGAAAATAAAGACACACATGCACGCACACACACACACTTCCATTCATACACATCACAAATACGCTTAAATCTGCATACGAAAATTGTAAAGAATCAGTCTCACATTCATATTAAATTTATAGTTTTGTAAACCACATTAACTTCGGTTTGTATTTATTTTTTTTATATGGAAAATGATGTACATTTTGGTAATTTCTTTTTTTTTTTATGTCAAAGCAACATAGCATAACCTTAAACACACATTAAAATTAAACAAACGCAAAAATCTTCAAACAATCGCCCTAAGAATGTTTAAGAGTGAAACAAAGACAAATTTACCACCCATACGTTCCATCATTTCGAAGAAGAAAAAAATAAGAATGGATCAAACAGCAAACGAATGAAATGTCAGATAAATTCGCACGATAATAACATTCACACAAAAGGTGTTAATATTAATTATTATTTATCTTAAAATTTTGCTTAAAAATTTAATTATGATTAAATATAATTGTTTGTTTGTTTTTGTTTTTTTTTTTTCATTTTTTGTTTCGTTCTATGTTGTTGTAGTAAATTGGAAAATCAAAAGGAAAAAAAATAAATTTAAGCTTTTGAAGCTTTCGGATTATTCTGTTTGGCTTTTCGTTTAAGGGTAAGTAAGTAGGTAGTTTACAATGTTGTGTTATCTAAATATTAATTAAGTTATTTTTTGTTGTTGTTGTTGTTGTTGCTAAGTTGTTAATTTAGAGAGAAGATAAGAGTTAACAATCTATTTTTGGGAGGGGCTTTGGAGGAATATTTTCAATAATGTAAATTTACTTGCAAAACAAAATTTTGCTGAATGAATAGAAACAAAATATATATAAATAATAATTAAACAATTATAACTACAACTATGTGAAAAATAATAATGATAAAAATAAACCTAACATCGTCGATCTTATGACGAATAAGATGTTGTACAAGTAATCGAAATACACACTGTTGCTTCCGTTTTTTTTGTTTTTTTTTTTCAATTTGTTTTCGAAGATGTTTTGGAAGAAATCAAATTTTGTGTTGGAGATGCATTTTTGAGATTTGTTTTTGTGTATAATGCATTCGAAATTGTTTTTTTTTTTTTCTAAAATATTTTGTTTTTAAATTCTGACACATCTGAAAAAAAAATATAAGAAAAATTAAGTTAAACAATATGTATAGGTAGATTTGGAGAAAAAAAAGTCAGTCAACTTGATGTTTTATGTGTAGAATCGGACCCAAAACATCTCGATTTTTGTCTGCACAGATGAACCGCCAATAAAGTTTTCGAACATTTGACTTGATTGAAACTATAATATTGAACACAATGCGTAAGCAATTAAAATGACCGCGTTGGGCAATTAGTATTTGAGATTTCGAAAAAAGGATTTGTAGTTTGCATTTAAGAACATTTTCCAAATGTATCTTCGACGAAGAAGACGTTTTCGAAAATGTTCCTTTTTTTTATTTGTAATAGATTTGTAACAGACTGTGCTAAATAGCACTACGTTTCCAAGACTAAGGATCCACAAAGTATCTGGCACATTCCAGACGGTCAACCCACCAAGCAAATCGACGTATGACACTTCGAGGGGCAATCGTCGACTCTGAATATTTCCTTGTTGGGGACAAAAATGCAGAGCTTGACTATCGAACGAAAAACAATTGAATTCTTCGTAACTCTACTTGGCGATGGCCGATCTTGGGATCCCGGCAAAACTGCAATGTTATGTATGTACAACAGGGAAATTGCTCTAAATATACTTTTCAAAATAAATTTGAAAGTTCCATTCGCTTTAAATTTTGAAGGTATTGAGTGTACACCCTAATAATATGAAGGTTTTATAATACAAATTCTATATACTACTGAAATATATCAGCTAAGTAGAAGACTTAGCACTATTTAATTGGACTTGTTGAATTATTGATTCAATATAGCTTTTAACGGCCTTTAGTCCATAAAAATTGGCGTTTCGTCCTGGCGATCTCACTTGGACTCATCACCCTAATAATAGCTCATACTGTATACACAGCTTATATTCAGAATATAAATACATTTTTGAACTTGTAATTGAAGCCTTTATCTTTAAAATGGGAGATTTCCGCTTGTAGCGTACGCTTTCAATCTCATTAGATTCTTTTATGTAAATACTAGCTGACCCGCCCGGCTTCGCATGGGTAGACAAACCTAAGCTTCGCATAAAACTACAAATTTTGTAATTGAATACTACTTACTGAGTTTTGACCCACTTCACGTTATGAATGGCGAAATTCGTTAAAATATGATCATCTACGTCCAACCTTTATTACTTTCCCAACGCAGAAAGAATTTTTGTAATCAAAAATCTTTTTTTTGTGTTTATTCCATTTCACTCAATAAATATAAAATTTTTAAAAATAACCTTTTCAACACAAACAGAATTTTTGAAATCAGATGCCACTTTTCATTTTTACCCCATTTTACCCTATAAATTCTGAAAAAATCCCTGAGGCCATCCGCTTATAAACTACCTTTCAATTACAAATTAAACCCGATTTTATTTTATTTTTACAAAATTTAAAAAACAATATCCTTTTACAAAAAAGAATTTCCTAAATCGGACAATTTTTTTATGTTTACCCCATTTCACTCTACAATTGTCAATTATTAAAATTTTGGAAAAGAATATCCCGAAAGCCTTTTCCTAAGAAAAAAAACTTTCAAACAAAAAAGAATTTATTTTTTTAATATTTTTTAGTAAATTTTTTGAAAAAGTTAAATGTTAGATATATATATAAGAGAATAGCTAAAGATGATTCTCATCGGCTTTGTTGGTCGTTATGATGATAAAATGAAAGATTAATTCATTCACTTTTTTCCAACGCTTCGACGGTGGTTGCCGTCTTCTTCAGGGGATTTTTACTTATAAAAAAAAAGCAATTGCATACAAGTGTAAATATATATAGGGCGGACATAATATACACTTACATAAACTTGAACAATAGAACCGCTGAGATGTTTTGTATGTCTTGTTTACGGTTCATGTTGTTTTTGTTATCGATTATATGTAGTTTTTCTAACGTGTAGCGTTTGTAAGTGTGCCAAGATCTCCACACCATCAAAGTCCAGTTAGTGGCCACTTTCAACGCTGTGGCAAGCCAGAGCCACCCTTTCAGAATTTTTCGAACGAATGTCCGACTTGTGAAACGACTAACAAAGCCAATGAGAATCATCTTTAATTATTCTCAGATAAACATCAAAACAAATTTTTGAAACGGTAAATTTTTTATTTTTACCCCCATTTCATCCTACAAATAATAAAATTTCAAAAAAACTTTTCATTTGTTCAATCGGACACTTTTTATGTTTAAAAAAATTACCTACCTAAGAAAAACCTTTCAAACACAAAAAAGAATTTCTTAAATCGGGCAATTATTTTATTTTTACCCCATTTCACCCTACAAATAAGAAAAGTTGAAGAAGAATATCCCAAAAGCAACTTCCTAACCGCCTACAGCGCCATTTGTTTAACGGTAATTGAATTGAACTGAAAAACGAAATTTTCGCCTACCGCGCCACCTGTTGAGACTTTTTCGACTTTTCCTTTTTCCTAAACCTTCATCAAATTGACTTCCTTTCAAAAAAGTTGTTAAACGTAGAAATAAAAAGTCTACTTACCTCGCTAATACAAAGATTACTCGGTCGGCGGGACCTCACGCAATTTTTTTATCTCTTTGGACGCCCAACTGCAAAGTGATTTTGTGCGGGATGCCTTGCATCGTTTGCCATCGGCAAGGAATTGATTGATAGTCATATCTTCTAGCAGAGGATACAACTGTGGTCCGAATGCCGTGCACAAATCTCCAATAAGACCAGCAGATATTGCCACAATTGAATCAGACATATCACCCTCTTGTGCAATGGCTTTGATAAACGCAATAATATGACCAATATGAGATTCCATGTGTCGCACTTCGGGATTAGGTTTATGGTCGGCACCCTTCAAACCCTGCAGGATTCCGGTGTAGGCTTCGAGAACACTTTCCCGTAATTCATTCAAGTACTCGAGCATGTCGTAGCTGTTTTGATCAACCTGGACACGAGAGGCATGAAGCAACATTTCTAGGACAACTGGGAGGTATTTCACAAATTCAGTGCCGATGCTTAGTGCCATGTCACCAAACACCGATAGAATTTGTGGCTTAACAGACCGATGTAATGTTTGTTGACTTAGATTGTCACACAAAGTTGACATAATTTCGTCACAAAATGGTATGACATGAGCTTTAAGAGCACGACATATGTCACCAGTTAAACCAACAGCGGCGCAGCATACTTGATATTCCTGGTAGTTCTTCAGACCCATGAACAAATATGGCTTGAAGGCGTCCATGTACTTGAGGAATTTCAAACCCAGCAACTCAGCCAATGTCGAAACAGCAATGTATGCATCTTCCTGAACACCGCCAACCTTGCTCGACGATGAACTGAACATGGTCAAAATTGAATGCATTATAGTGTCGGAAATCTTCGGAGCATCTTCTTCTCGAACTTTACGCAGAACCGATTGCAACGTTGCACACAGCAGAGATTGAATGTCGTTAAAGTGACTACGGTCATTTTGATTCGAAAGATGAGCTTCCATCTGCAGAACTTGATTCAATCGCTCCAAGATGACAATGGTTGTTTTCTGAACAATAAGGTAGCAATCTACTGGCGAATTTTTGATCATGTCCATAAGAGCTTCGTAAGCCGCGGCACGCAAATTAGCTTGGGCACTGTCCGCCCTGTCCGTTGTCTCCAACAATTGAGTAATGATGTACTCAAAGTATGGTGACAAACAATAGGTTTGTGGAGTCTCTCCATCGACTGTCTCTGCTGCTTCATAAGCCGCATCGGAAAGTCCAATAAAAGCCCAGCAAACATTTGTTGCCACACGGGGCTCAGCTTTAAGACCTTTGATAAAGCATTCCAGCAGTGTGTTCAAGTATTTTGGGTTGATGGCTGCATCAGGGATAATCTAAAAGAAAAATAGAAGAAAAATTTAATTATCGTTGCAGAATTGCTTTGATAATACAAAATACTTACATCGCAAATCCTTCCAAAAGTCCATGCGGTGGTATCTCTTACAATAACACTCGAGTCGTACATCAACCGGATGAGCGTTGGCATAGCTTGCTCCACCAAGGTCTTCAAGGTATTCGTTTCAACGCCACTTAATATTGAACCGAATGTCATTACAGCAGCGTCTCGGAGCCTCCAGTTGGTAGATTCGATATTTTCCTTGATGAATGGAAGCACATGAGGAACAATCTCATCCTCGCAACACGTTGCAAGCAAGATTAAACAAACACTAGCTGCTTTCGATGGACTCCAATTATCTTCGTCGTCGCACTCATCTTGTTTTGTCAATTTTTCCATCAGTACTGGTGTCAGATATTGTAGAGCACCGCGTGCATAGTGTTTTGAGACACGCGTTGGTGTCTTGCCCGCATCGATAGCTTCTTGTGACTCTATCGCCAAATCAACTTCTTCATCGCAAACGTTCGACCAGAATTCAATGCCCTGCAATGCGATCTGATCGTGTTCGGATTTCATAGCTTCAAGTGTAATTGGGAATAATGCTTGTCCCATGTATGGCTCCATGTATTGGTAGTAAAGTGAGAGAATCTTAACGAGACATTGCATGGCAGCAACACAGATTTGCGTGTCTTGCGACTGTGTTGCTTCGCACACAACTTCCATGATAAAATTACGTTCGGTGTCTTTTTCAAAATTGGCTTTTGTAAACTCCAAAGAATTGAGCAGGGCTGTAGTAGCAGCTAAACGAACATGATTACTTGGTTCCTGCTTACGCATCCCATGAATAATAGCTGTGAGGATCTGATTCGCCTGATGTTCAAGTACTCCAGGTTGGATGTCTTGACAGATGTAACCTGATCATGACAATAATTTACTCATTAAAATCATTTTGAAATTGCAAAAACCCATCCAAATAATTTACCTATTGCTTCAAGAGCTGCTTCTCTGTCCGTTTCGCTGGAACCTTCGGTAACTACTTTACTAACCAAAGTACTAATGAGTATTCCCCATCGACCATTAGCAAGTTCAGTAACGGCAACATAGGCAACACACTGCGCTGCACTTGATGGGCGAGTATTCTCTGTACCCAAGGAACACAGAATCTATTGTGATCAAATCCAATTAAGATTTGTTTGTTTAGAAAAAAGGTCAACCAAAGAAAAAACAAAAAAAAAAAAATGTCTTACATTCTTTTTAATATATTCTCGCGTATCCTCAGGAAACTGAAGCCACCGCTCTTGGTACTGCACATTGGTTGCCTTATCCTTGCTGGTTAGATGATTTTTCAATTGCAGACCAGCTGCCATGCGTGCCACAGCACTGTTGCTAACATTTACAAGCACATCTGACAATGCCTTAAGAAATTCAGGCAGATTTGTTTCGGCCGCCTGCTCCAGGAAGTTCTTCGCCGATAGCAGTTCATTTTTGTCTAAAAGTGAAGTACGTACATACATATATTTAATTTTACACCGATATTAACAATAAAGGAATACTGTAGATTAACAAGCCAGAAAAAAAGGCCATAATATAAAATTTTGGAATGCCTGGAATACAACGAGGTGAAAGTTATGCATTCGATTGTCACGTTTTTGACAGAAATTCAGATAGTCATATCAGCCCGAGATAAATAACAAAATATTTCTGTTTACGTTTTGAGTGAATTAATGATTTTTATATTTAATCCAGAGTTCAGGAACGCACGCTCATGAGCGGATCGCGAGCGTGTCTTTCCAAATGACCGCTTACCAGATACTCACGCCTATGAGTCAGGTGTGAGCACTTTTAGATTAGCTCGAGCTCGCTAGCGTTTTATTTTTAGACGCTCACGTGAAGAGCGCTCTCATTATGTGCGATAGCAAAACCGCACGCTCATGAGAGTGAGAAGAAAGCGGGCCAATTAAGCGCTCGCGAGCCTTTAAGAATTTAGAATAAAAGAAAACACAATAAATCGTTGTGGGTAAGATATTTTTAAATTTTAATTTACAAGTTTTTTAATCCATTGTCATCGTAGCCATCCTTCGATGGAATTTGACAGTTAAAAGCTTGACAGATAGGGGAAATATGACATATTGACGTGTAGAGAATATTTCTTTTCAAATGTCAACGGATTGGCCTAAAATCGCATTTATCTGGAGCCAAAAATAAAAAGCAAACATTTTCAGATTTTTCAGAGGTTTTTTAATCCGTCGTCATCGTAGCCATCCTTCGATGGAACTTGACAGTTAATAGCTTGACCGATAGAGGACATACATACATATGTACATATTTGAATTAGTCGGTTCAATTTCGTTCCGATACCTTTGTTTTGTTCTGATTTTTCCTTCAACTCTCGTTCACGGAGGACGCGATTCGGCACCAGCAGCTATAATATTAGCCGTATTTTATTATCGCTGATGATCCATGTAGATCATCTCATGAAAATTAAACAGTAAGGATCTTAATGGGTGCTTCAATGCATTAAGTTTTACTGGCTGAACACAATGGAGACGGAGCTGCAGCCGGACTATCTGTCAAAATATAGAATACACATAATTTCAATGTTGCCAATACAATGCAATGTAGCTGCAAACAAAGCGGCAGCCGCAGCTGCAAGAGTTCACCAACGAACAAGCCCATTTCAAGTCGGTTAGTGTTTATATGGGGTTGACATTAGTTTCAAGCTGTCTTCAATCCTTCATGTTATAGATATCAGAACCTCTGCTGTCACGATATCAGAAAGGTGTACAGCAGCACGTAAAAAAAAGGACGTACGACACTTTTTGACAAATATTGCAGCTGCAGCTCCAGTTCCAGTTCCAGTTGCAGCATTATATTGTGTTCAAGCAGTTACATCTGAATTTTCAGATTTCTGAATTTTTGGAGCTTCTGATTGGCCAGCTGCCATACAAAGTTAGATGACTTTTAATTACGTTTGCTTACGTTTCATCAGAATTTTCAGCCAAAAATTCAGAATAAAGTGATAGTGGTGAGGTAAATGCGTTAAAGTACTACACATAGAAGTTCAACTTTATGATTTTCGCTCTGGTTAGTGGTTCATTTGTGATGATTAATTTTTATCACGGACAAATTAATACTTTTTACATAAAAGAACTTATTGTTTATTGATAAGTGAGCTTTTGTGATTGAACGTGCCCAGTGACAATTGTGTACACCTATCCCTTTTTTTCTTACCTTTGTTTATTTTCCATTTACTCGTTGTCTTTTATCTTTACACTACAGTTCACAATTCCTAACGATTTGCAAAGCGTCGAAGCAAGAGCAAAAACTAATCATTAACTTTTTAAAACCCAATTGAGTAATATTCAGACCAATTATTTTTCTCTTGGTTAAATCAAGCAGCTTTATATGATTTATTTAAGTAATAATAGGACCCAATTAATTCGTGAGTGGGACTAAAGACCCGAGAAAACTTTTAAAATAAGTGCCTTTCTGATTTTTAAAAATGCAATAAAGTTCAAAATTTTGCTTTGGACATTATTGTTTCGGAATAAATTTTATTGCACCACATTGTACCTTATCCTGCCATAAATTCTATTAGTGGCCATAAAAACAGTGCGTGAATAAATTCGACATAACCCTTATTGATATATCCACCAGATACATTTCAAGGATGATTCAGGAGGATATGCACATGAAATCCTATCAACTATCAACGACATATCTGTTAACTCCTCGACTAACAAATATCATTGTGGAAAGAATCAACCAACTTCGTGCATTGGTACGCGAGCAACTTATATGAAAATATTTTGTTTAAGGTTGAACAGATTTTTACCTTTAAGGAAGTTACCAACTTACAAAACCATAAAGTTTATACCAGCAAGCGAAAACTGTTGTTTCAGGATTCAGAGTGACCATCATCTTGCTTTAATTAACAATGGTGTGATGCGAGTCTCTCGCTAAGTTGTCACATCCCTCCATTTTGGAGAAAACGAGTGCAAAGTTTTACAGAGACGCTCTTTTAGAGGGTGTTGTAAAGGTTTAAACCAATACCCTTTTCAATAGAGAAGGATTAATCTTTCAGCAGGAACTTCCTCCCGTACAGAAATCCAAAAACACACATGAGCTGCTAAGTCAATATTCCAGCTTTTAGAGCAGTTGAAGATTAGCGTTCGGCACTCCAGATTTCAATCGTTTGGATTATGCCTGAATGACTTATTACCTGAATTTGGAAAGCCCCAAAGCAGCATTAGCCGAATCAGTGGCATTCTTGACAATGAACACAGTGCATGCATCAGTAGCCACACAGTTTAAGGGCCAACTTTAAAAGCAAAGGCGCCCATTTTAAGTGACATTATTTTTTATTGTAACTAATATTATGTAACAAATATATAAAATTGTATAAAAACTTTTTAAAAATTAGAAGAAATCTAAATATAATTCTTTTGTATGCTTCTGATGTGGCTCATGGTTGCCATCCACTCATGTTTTTTCTATAGTTGTTTATTTTTTCAAATACGACCACCTGAATTTCTCACGGCGATTATATATAAGAGGATTTTGAGTTAATTTTTATTTTCACCATTTCTGCAGAGTTGGATGCATTTAATCAACGCTACACTTTTAGTTCTGATTCAATTTTTGGAACGCGTTCTATTCAAGTGGCGCAAAAATACGTTTTTATGATAGAATGCGAAAAGCTATACAAAAAGAACCTAACAGTAACTTCTGTAATACTGTTTATCTAATTTTAAAAAATTTATTCAAAAAACTAAACTTAAAAAATTCGATTCGATAAATATAACAAAGTGCTAAACGCTCTGATTATAAGAATACTGCTTGTTTCTATTAAAAAGGCCCGCATTGTACCACTTTTTGCTATTCAATGAGGAATTTTTTACTGTTCTATTGGCTGTTCCATGAGTCTGTCTGGAAAACTTTGGAACAGTTTAGAAAACGATTTTCTGCACTGGCTTTTAAGGGAGACCAACTAAGAACAGATTTGTAAGAAGTATCAAAATCAGCTGTTGTAATTTTTTTCAATGAAAATAGTTTGTTTTTTTGGATTGATTTTTTTCGGAACCTTTTTCTAACTTTTCTAAAAGTGAATTTTCATCAATTCTGAGGTGGAATCGGCTAAGGTGATAATTTTTTGATTGTCGCTTTCACGATAGCTGTCTCTATCCTATCTATAGGGAAGGAGAGTGAGCAATCGTAAAAACGACAATCACTTAATAGAGCGATCACTTTAGTCTTATGCGATAAGGGCCCTGATTCTTTTTTAAAAAAGTTATATCATTTTTAGATGAGGATTTGTCGATTTGAAACCTGCATAGGTACATGATCTAACTTGTTCCGACGTTTTCCACGAATCTGTGCTGTTCTGTTCTGCTCTAATCTAACTAATTTGTCACTGAACAAAGCTAATGTCTTAAAACAGTATATACATACCTACTCGAAAATGTTCCACGGTCACTCTTATAGCCGAAGATATTCGACACACTTAAGCAGTTCACGTTTCTGAGATCTCACGCAGTAAACACCGCCAGTTTAATCGTGCATTATTTCTCCACAAGAACTCAAAAACACTCCATTTTTCTTTTATGAAACTCATAGTAATATTTTTAGCTGTCACCTTCATTTAATTATAAGCGGGTTTTACTGTATCCACATGTGTATGTATATACAAATTAGTCACTTTATGTTATGTACCCAATAAAGTTTAGGGTTTTCCCCATTAAAACGAGTTACCTCAATAGATCTTTGAATAGCCATAGAATAAGTTGAAAATTTTATATATGTACATACATATCTACCTACCACCCAATTTCTTTTTCTAAACAATTTTTTGTAATGGCTCACTTCAGTAAATTTTTTTCACAAAATGTATGCTATGTTGACTCCGTCAAAAGAACATTTACAATTGTACGTTTCTAATTTATCAAAAATTGTCTTCCGTCAAAAATTGAGAAAGATATTCAACTTTTGTTCCTCAGTGTTTTTGGCTAGCAGATTAAATTGAACATCTACAATATATAGATAAAGTTTTAAAAGGCACAGTCGAAATAGGTTTTTTTTTTTGATGAATAAAATGTTACCGTTCATCATTACATAAACAAACAAATCCAAGGTTATAGAACAAGTCTTAATATAATATATGTACCTACTTGCTATTCGTAAACAACCGCCTGCAGATGCAAGCTCTTCTTTTTTTTTTGTTTACCGGGCGTTAAACAACCGTTTCTACTGAATCGTTTCTTTCTTTTTTTCAACAGACTTGAATCCAATGGTTGGTCCACTTTAGACAAAAGTGAATCATTTGACCACAAATCCCACAGGACTACTTTTGTGCAGCGTGCAATACCTGTATCAAAAGGATTGAAGCCAATCACCAGTCCTAGAGGGAGCTATATATAACAGTGACATAGTTACCTACATATACCTATAAGAAATTAAAAACTTAACAAATAAAGAACCCACAACATTTTAAATTTATAATGCTGCATTTGACGGACCCAATAATTGAGTTCATACGTCATACTGGTCTCCTATTAAATTAGTTTCTATTTTTTAATTATTGATTCTTGAAGCAAGAAAATGCGGTTGGACAGTTGCATTTACTATCTTACTTGCGTTTGTTGTTACTATGAGCCAAAACTGTGGAAACTTCTGACTCACTATTTCGACATGTTCAACTTTTACATAACGCGTGATAAAATTTTATTGCAAAAAGATGCGAGCAGGAAACGAAATGACTTAAAAGCGTCAGAAATTACCAACTTGGCGCCTGATTTTTTCGAATGAAATTCAATCATATTGAATCCCACCCGTTTTCAACACAAAATGATAAAATAATTTGCATGCATAGGTACTTCAAATAGATAAAGTACATAATCCATGTACATATAGATTTTCATGACAACTTAAGTTAACCTATGAAAATTTAAAGTTCCACTAAACGATCAGCATAAATCAAATTCGCTAATCGACTCGTCGTGGACCGTGGTACATGCAAGTTTTTTGCCAGTCGATGGAAGCCATTTCTCGAACATTTCCTCCCAAGACATGACAAATTGTTACACGGGGAGGTGATGTGTGTGGAGGACAGAGGCGACCCTGACTAAAAATGTCATTTTCTGTGCAAAAAGGAGAGACGAGAGAAAAACGAAGTCGATATAGACTTGCATTTGGGTAGCTTGTAATTTTTCTTCTTGCCTATGGATTTAATCTTTCAAATTAACAAAAAAAAAAAATTAACTTATTTTTAATCATAAAATATCAATTGTAATTAAATGGGAATTAAAAATTGATAAAACGTACCAGGTGAAATAGTTTTCTCCAATATCTGTATGAGTTGCAGGTTCACTTGCATATTCATTTTGCTTGTGTGGAATTTCTTTTTGTTCTTCTGAATTCTTCGGATTAGACTTATTTATTGGAAATTAATTGAATGATTTTTTGGATCACTCGATAATCACTTGTGTTGCGTTGGGTTTGAAGATATTTTAATGTAATTTAAGTCGATTGTAATTGTACTTTTTGTGGTTTTTTTCGAGTAAGGGCCGGCTATGATACTTCCACATGGAAGCCACTGAGAAAAATTTCGAAGTAAAAAATTAACGTCTATTCGTGAATTCTGTGGGGAGAAATGCAAAAGTGATGTGGAATTCCGTATTCGTTCAATTTTGCTGCGTTCAGCGAAATTATTTGATGGAATTTCGCATAGAAATGAATACGTTCAGAAGAGTAAGAGATGAAGTGAGTTCAAAGAATGTTTGATTGCATGGAATGCTTTTAAACGATGCAATTATTTTTGCGATTTTGTGCACGTTGGCGAGGTACGTATGTGGTGACCGAGGTAGACGAAATTGCTGAGGTTAAGCCAATTGCAGACTTATCGCTCATTCTTCTTTGAGATTTTCCTTATTGTTCGAATGTGTTTTATTTTCAGTAAAAAGTGCAGAGATGATAATTTTTCACTTGAACAAAGTTAACTTTCATTAAACACCGCTGTTGTGTAAAAGGTATTTGCAATTAGAAGGAAACCAAAAGACAAACGAAGATTAAAAATCACTGTAGTGTGAAAGCAGTAATGAAAAAGCGGTATTTACCCTATTACACGATGACTCTTTGTCCCTGACTACGAAATTTAATGAATGAGAAGGTGAAAGCAGGGCCATTTCGTAAAGCCGATTTGTCTCGGTTGGTGTATTGTGGAGTGATGTGTCTTTCTCCCAGTCTTTTTCATTTACACAGAATGTTTGTGTTGGAATCCATCTTGTTCTCTTCGCATAAAAAAGAGTAGAAAAAGTTTTTTTTTTTGAATAGTTTGTTCCAAATTTGTACGAAAAAGTCAATTTTTCCAAAATATATTTTCCTTGTGGAAAGTAGTGTTGGGTAAACATCAGTCTATCGATAGTTTTGTTTTAGCATTACTACTATCGAAAAAATATGCAATATATATTTGGTTTATCTCATTTTCTTTTTCCTCTTTTTAAAAGTCATAACACGTAGATTTTTATAAATTTTACATTTTCAGCGAAAAAATTATGATGTATTTAGTTTTGAAGACGTTTGTTAATTTTGTATTGATTGATCTATTTAGCTGTCAAAATAGGACCAGTTCAACTTGTTCAACTAAAAAATTGTTTACTTCACTTCAATAACCTAAAGACTTAAGGCTTAACTACATAAGCCAAAAAGTACTTTTGTACAAAAGTAAAAATATTTTTTTTCCCACTAGCGCATTTGTTGTGTGAAAAAGAATATACAAATTTTTTTTCAGACCAAAATTTAATCCTTCTGCACCATTTTTATAAGTTTTCCAATCAGAAAAACTATTCCAAAATGAGTTTGAAAATTTTCACTTTTGTACTTTTTCACTTTTTGGGCTTATGTAGTTAAGCCTTAAGGTAGGCCCCACTCACACGAGGATGGAAATTCAATTGCAGAGAGAGATTGCAATAGAATTGTTAGTTTTTATTTTAAGTTAAGCATTTTTAACATTTCAATGAAAATATAACATGATTTGCCGCATACTGTTGCACTGCTGCCGTTCAAGTGTGGTACATCAAAAAACTGCAGCAGAGTGGTGTGTAGTGTCGCTTAGTCCCTTTTCACACGAGGAAACTGAGTTGCCAGCAACAATCAGTTTGTTGGTGAGAAGGGCAGGAAGTAAGAGGGAAAAATTAAATCTCCCCGGTCAACGATTCGAGGAGATTTTTTTGACATTCCTCTTCACACACACAGTAGAGTGTGTTTAACCAAGCTATTTTTAAAGGAAAATACAGAAAGTTTCCACGATTTTGTTTCTTCGTGTGAAAGGTACAGGAGATTTTTAAGGAAATTAAAAGAAAACGTCAAAAAAATCTCCAGCAACTTGTTTCCTCGTGTGAAAGGGGACTTAGTTCCGTTGAAGTGCAGTTCCACCAGGTGTGGTCTTACTTTTAATGTTTAATCGTACGTAAAAAAAAAACTGAGGTTGTAAATCTCTTCACTTTAGTCAGAGAAGACCCTGAAATAATTAATTTTTTTTTATTGAATGGAATGTGATTTTTTGGTTCAATGGAAAACACGCTTATTATCCGATCCCAGATTCAATCCTTTTTTGTGGTGTTGACATGGTTTAACAAGCTTAACACTGTACTGAATGCTTTCATTTTACAGTTCAGATGATTTTCCATCTCCTTTTTCTACCCGACAAATGAAACACAAAACGAAAGAAAACCGAACAAAAAAAAAATTGAAAAAAAAACTTCTAGGTGGTGACGTTCCTGTCATGTCGTCCATAGAATTTTATGAAAAAGTTCGCAATTTGTTTACACGTATTTAACAAATAAACACGATTTAATTGTTTTAAAAATTATTTTAACTCTATCCGCCGCATCGCGAATAAAAATCGTAAACTCTACTACCAACTTGTGATAGCAACGTGTTTTTTTTGTCGTATTTTTTTCTCGCAAAAATGACACGAAAATGGAATACACTTTCGTCGCTGTCCATTTTGTTAATGGTGCTCCTTCAAGAAATCGACCAAAGTCATCAATTCTATTTGCCCGGACTAGCCCCAGTGAATTATTGCCGAAAATCAGAATCAACTGGACCATGCAAGGTAAGGAATCTTTTAATTGTCTACTCTCCACCACACCACTACATTAGATTTGATAAAACGATAATCGAAGGTATTTGATCGATTCTATTTGGAAAAAAAATTATTTGTCCAAAAATGCATCAATTTGTTGATCATTCAATGTTTACTTTGCCATCAAGATAATCTGGATATCAATCGGGAACTGTAGATTCAATACTCGGCATCAAAATTTAAAATGAGAGGATGTGTCGTATGTCGTATGCGTATCGCTTTACACGCGGCCTCAGTTCCGGCTGAACTATACTTGCCAATTTGTGTGTGTTTTGCATTAAATGATTCATAAAGGGTTATTGTTTTGTGAAGAGCAAGAGAACAAAAAGAAAACAAATGTTATGCTTTTACTTTTAAAATTTTATTTTATTTCAAGTTATTTGTCTTTACTCTTGAAATGCAATACATGAATGGAAGAAAACATACCAAAAGATATTTATCAATATGCACCTATCAAGGTTAATAAGTATTTTTTTTTTTATTATTTCTCAACAAAAAATAATTATAAGCCTTAAAGACTGTTAGGTATTAATTTTGTTCTTATTAATTAACACTAAATTCATAAAGAGCCAACTATGCCTGAAAAAGTCGTCCATATTAAGTTTTGTTAGACTACGTTGAGTTGGCAATGCAGCTGATAACAGACATTCCAAATATACTTGGATGTTTAGAGCAAGTGCACTGTCAGCTGAGCACAACGCATGTGTTCAAACTATGATAAGGGGATAATGCAACCGACTAAAAAGTTCGTTAGAGAAGGAACTCGACAATAAATGTATTTATCGAATGCTGACTCAAGACCTACAGTTATACTCACAGTCACATACATAATGTAAGTGAGCACATTTTCAGCAACAAATTGTTTTTGTTTTTTTGTTATCAATGATCGTATCCAACTCTAACAAAATTGAACTGGATTGACCAGATTGGAATTCTGGAGTCATTTAACGCCAGAAAAAAAGAACCCTCTTAAAGGGATTTGAAAATCTATCTTTAAGCCAGATTTACACGACTGGCTAGTGATAAGCTATGAAAAATTCTTCCATTTTTGTAACGCTTATAAGTACTTCATCATAAAAAAACGTAAAATTGCTATTAAACTGACTGACGTCTTGTGAATATACAAGATATATTAAACTTGCTCATTCTTTTCTGTCAGTATTGTCCGTTTGTATTCTGGCAGAAATTATGGCAGTTTGTCATTCGTGTAAGGTTCATGCCACAGTATTCTTTTACTTGCGGATACGCGTAAAAGCTGCTATAAAATGTGTAGTAAAGGGTTTTTTTTTTTAGACGTGTGGTTTTCAAGAAGAAATAAAACGCATATAATTTAATGTTTTGGCCAAGAATTTAGCTTTATTATAAAGATACAAATTGCAAAAAAATTGGTTTTCTTAAAAGAATTAGAAGTGACTTGACATTTGAGAGTACTTTGCTACTATATAATGCTATTGTCTTACCCCATTTTAATTATTGTTCGACACTAGCTTCGTTCGTTGAACTTTACCCAGGGTTGACCCAGGTTTTCTTGACAACCCCAAGAATTGTCAAAAAAAACTGGGTTTTCAAGTTCTCAAAAAACGCTCAATGGCTGTTGATATTTAAAGGGAGAAAAAAAAATTCTGTGCTTTGATAATTAAAACTTAAAATTTGTTACAAATATGTCTTAAAAATGAATAAGAAACAACTTCTAACGTTCCCACATTCTGTTTATTAGCATTAAATTTAATTGGTGTATTGTTTCAATTTATTCTTCAAAAATAAACAATAACCTTCAGCACATGAATCCGCAACAAAACATATGCTTAATAACTCATGTCACTTTGGCAGTTTATTCTTTACCTCAACTCGCCACAGGAAAATACCTAGTTCTACTTCAGGGCGAGTTCAGGGCGACCTCAGGTCTCAAAAAACACAGAATTGTTTCACCAGGGTGACTTCAGGTTCTTCAAAAAACGCTTTGGGGCGACCCCAGGGTGACTTGAGGGCTCAACGAACAAACCTACTATTGTATGCATGTCAACAAGAAATAGTAAATCGGTTGCAATTATTGCAGAATAAAGCGATGCGAGTGATATTGAGGGTGAATGTCTACACCCCGATAAGAGTAATGTTAGATGTCTTAAATTGGATGAATGTGAAACAGAGACTAAAATATAGTGCTGGGAAGGTATAGTACTTTTGTTAAACATTAGTCTTGACAGTTAATATTTGGCAGTCGTGAAGTAGACACGTGGCAAATTTATCGTGGAAAAATATTCGATAAACCAACGTGTTTTAATCGGTAAAACATTTTATCAAAATCAATCATCGATTACTGTGACGATGAGAAAGCTACGTGAAATTTTTGGAACGTGCCAACAAAACGCACTATTTATCGTGTAGTGAATGATTATGAAGAAATAGGGTCTATAGGTGATAGGCCCAAGCATGGACCACAACGTACTGCAAGATCTGCTGGAAAACATTACTGCTGCTCAAGGAAGTGTTCAAAACAATCGCATCAACCTCAATTCGAGGGTAACTGTGAATGGGGAGCGATATCGTGATATGATTGAAAACTTTTTAACGCCACAACTGCATTCTTTGGGCTTGATTAACATGTGGTATCAACAAGACGGTGCCACATCGCATACATCCAGGATTACAATGGAACTACTGCGAGACCTCTTTCCACAACAAGTTATTTCAAGAAATGGTGATGTTGATTGGCCTCCACGGTCGCCTGATTTGACTGCTCGGGACTTCTTTTTGAGGGGATATCAGAAAAGCAAGGTTTATGCAAATAAACCAGAAACGCTTGAGCAACTCAAACAAAATATTCGTGATGAAATTAATGAAATGTGTGAGAATGTAATGAAAAATGTGCTCAAAAGGGCTCGCATTTGTGAGCCTAACAGAGGCGGACATTTATAAATGAAATACCGCGTGAAATGTGTGAGAATGTAATGAAAAATGTGCTCAAGAGGGCTCGCATTTGTGAGACTAACAGAGGCGGACATTTACCTGATATTGTATTCCATACATATCTTTCATTTAATAAAAAATTATAAACAAAGAAATTAGTATACCTTCCTGCGGACCCCCTTTATATGATGTATGACTTAAGCCCGTGTTTTCAATTTTTACCTCTTGCTAGTGACTAACCTGGAAATTAAATTTGTTATTAGGTTATGTCAACGAGGCTTTTCGAAACACTTAAGGGCAATTTAGAACAGAAAAGTACAACTTTTTGCTGTTCAATGAGATATTTTCTGTTCTAAACTATTCTGTTTGCTGTTAAATGAGTCTTTCTGGAACGGTTTAGAAAATAATTTTCTTCATTTGGTTTTAAGTTAGAACAACTTAGAACAGACAAAATCAGCTGTTATAATTTTTTCAATGAATATAAGTTTTTGTTTTGGATTAATTTTATCTGAATCTATTCTAAAAGTAAATTTTAATTACTTCTGATTCCATTTTAATAAACTTATATTATTGTTAAGACTCGAAAAATTGTTCGTTATTTCTTTTTAATTGACAGCTAAGGTAGTCATTTACTGTTCTAACTTGTTCTGATGTTTTTTTTCACAAATTTGTGCTGTTCTATTCTCTAAGCTCTACCCGCAATATTAATTATTTATTTATTTTCAGTCTGATGTAACTCTATATGTCAACCGCTTGAATACAGAAGAATCTGTTATTCCATATGAATACCATCACTTTGATTTCTGTAACATTGACGAAGGAAACTCACCGGTGGAAAATCTTGGACAAGTTGTATTCGGAGAGAGAATTCGTCCTGGCCCATATAAAATTGAATTTCTTAAAGATGTCCATTGCGAGAAGGTGATCATTTTATTTTCTCATTGTTAACCGAGTGTATATTATTCTAAACCGTTTAAATAACAATTACAGGTGTGTACTAAATCATATACAGGTGGTGATCCAGACAGTGACCGACGCATGATGGTTCTGAAGAAGGGCATGAGCCTTAATTACCAACATCATTGGATAGTTGATAATATGCCAGTTACTTGGTGCTATCCGTTGGAGAATGACAAACAATACTGCAGCACCGGCTTCCCAATGGGCTGTCTTGTAAGACAGTTGGCTGATGGCGATGAAAGTTGTCCCATCAATCCGAGTTACAATAGACCAGGCATCTATTATCCATTTAACCATGTTGATTTGACAATAACATATCACAGTGGTGAAACAGAGGAATGGGGTGTTGGTTTTGGTGCTAATGGCGGACGCATCATTTCAGTTAAGGTTATACCCCGTTCAATAAATCACAAGAATCCTGATAAACCCGATTGTGGTTCGGCCGAAGCAATTGAAATTCCAGCAAATACATTGCCTCGGAACACCAAACTCCAAATTACCTACACTTACTCGGTCAAATTTTCCATGAATAATACTGTGAAGTGGTCTTCGCGTTGGGATTACATACTCGAATCAATGCCCCACACAAACATTCAATGGTTCAGCATATTGAATTCTCTCGTAATTGTTCTGTTTCTATCGGGAATGGTTGCCATGATTATGCTTCGTACTCTGCATAAGGATATAGCACGTTATAATCAAATGGAGAGCGGTGAAGATGCACAAGAGGAATTCGGATGGAAACTGGTACATGGTGATGTTTTCCGTCCGCCACGAAAGGGTATGCTGTTGTCCGTGTTTTTGGGATCTGGTGTACAAGTTACATGCATGACTTTGATAACTTTGGCATTTGCTTGCTTGGGATTCCTTTCGCCCGCCAACCGAGGCGCGCTGATGACATGTGCTATGGTGTTGTATGTTTCTCTGGGAACGCCCGCTGGATATGTGTCGGCGAGGATTTACAAAAGCTTTGGTGGCATTAAGTGGAAGAGCAATGTAATGCTTACATCGATAGTGTGCCCCGGGTATGTATTTTTGCTGTTTTTTTCTATATACAAATTGTTGGAGAAAAAAATATGATTTTTTTAAAATTTCTAGTGTCGTTTTTTGTTTGTTCTTCGTGATGAATCTGGTCCTCTGGGGAGAGGGTAGCTCAGGAGCTGTACCATTTAGCACTTTGGTTGCACTGCTGGCGC
This sequence comes from Leucozona laternaria, assembly GCA_932273885.2. Taxonomy (NCBI): domain Eukaryota; kingdom Metazoa; phylum Arthropoda; class Insecta; order Diptera; family Syrphidae; genus Leucozona; species Leucozona laternaria. The sequence continues at coordinate 84,640,941 of OW026368.1, read as the reverse complement.
TATGGTTTGGTGTCTCCGTTCCTCTCACTTTTGTTGGAGCATACTTTGGATTTAGGAAGCGCGTAAGTTTTAAAATTTGTCTACTTTCCATATGGTTTGTATTTTTACATTGTTTATATACAGGCATTGGAACATCCTGTTCGAACGAATCAAATTCCACGACAAATTCCCGATCAATCGGTCTACACACAGCCAATACCTGGGATCATTATGGGTGGAGTCCTCCCCTTCGGCTGTATTTTCATTCAACTCTTCTTCATTCTAAACTCCATTTGGTCCAATCAAATGTATTATATGTTTGGATTCCTCTTCCTTGTATTTTTGATTCTGGTGATAACCTGCTCAGAGACCACAATCCTTCTCTGTTATTTCCATCTGTGTGCGGAGGACTATCATTGGTGGTGGCGTTCGTTCCTGACATCAGGTTTTACCGCTGCTTATCTCTTCATATATTGCTGTCATTACTTTGCCACAAAACTCTCCATCAAAGATGGAGCTTCGACATTTTTGTATTTCGGATATACCGCCATTATGGTGTTCCTTTTCTTCCTGCTCACAGGAACAATTGGATTCTTTGCTTGTTTCTGGTTCATCCGTAAGATCTACAGTGTGGTCAAGGTTGATTAAATGCCGTTTTTGAGTTGTCTCACTCACTCACGCCCGCCCGAACGCGCAATAACTTTAAATAATTCTTTAAATAAAAAAAAAATATATATAAATGTATGTATTTTCTTACGTTAAATTAAAAAAAAAAAACAACTTTTAATAATATTTAAATTAAACGAACATAAAATAGGGCGACAGTATCTGAAAAGAACTATTATATATACATTATAATTTTTTGTTTAATTTTATTTTCCTTATTTAAATGATATTTTGTGTAATATATATATATATCGAATGCGAAAAATAAGCATAAGCATTAAGAATACATTTTTTTATTTAATAAAAAAAAAAGAAATCAAATTACACCATTACAATTTTTCTTTAATATGTCGAACGTAGTAAGAGCACAGTGTTTTAGTGTTTAATTTGTTCTTTGTAATTTCAAAAATTGCTAAAAGTAAGAATTACAAAAAATGAGGCCAATCTGTCTTAAGATCAAATGCATAATTTCTTAACAGAAACTTCTTTTAGAGAATTTAAAAAACAATATTATTTTCTATTACTCACCACATTTATTACTGTATTATGTAATATGTGAATAAACTTCGTTTTAAGTATATTAATTAAGTAAAATAAATTAAAATTATGATACTTAAAATAAAATTGTTTGATATATAAATTTTTCAGGGTATGCTGAATAGTTTTCAAAAACAACAACGGCCGCCGGATTATAAACATTTTTATAAAATTATCTGTTGCATCCAAATAGATAAATTTCACCATAACCCTTTATCCCTAGAATGGGATAAAATAAGTGATTGTTCTAAAATGCAAATAACACATATCAATTTGTGTGAAATGGTCTGTCAAGTCGTGTGAGAAGAAATATGCATGATTTTTCACACATTTTGTACATGTGTTTATACAGGTGTTAGTTGGTGGGCAAGGTCTTTACTTTAAGCGCGGACCGAAGGTATGTACATATGCATGTATGCAAAGTTATATCCAGCATGTGTTCTATAAAATGAAATTATAACTGCGCATGAAAGCGGCTACAAAATTACAGAATATTTTAAGGGAAAAGAAGTAACACTCTAAAAAAAAAAGGACTAGACAAATATTTTGAGATGCCAATCGAATGTATTACATCTACTGTAAAGGCTGCGGAAACTAATGAAAATCTCTTTTTAAATAAAAGACAACAATTTATATAACTTGTTAATATTTATTTGACTCAGTTTGTAGGTTTGGCTCGAATGTTCGGATAGGCGAGGTTAGGCTTAAATTGGCTAGGCTAGGCTAGTTTACGAATTGTATTTTGCTGACAGTCTTCTTTCGGCGTTATAACAATACTGTCGGTTCATTGTTATGTACTGGAATTGAAGTCGTATGTGGTTGACTTGACATCAGGCGAAAGTTGAGTTGTTCTTTGAGTTGTTTCTTTTTGAGTTGTTTCTAGATGTACTGGCTTTTTGTTTCGGCTTCCCCTTCTCTAACATCTACCTTTAAAAGTGTGAGTAAAGCTTCTACAATGTCTGGTTCTCAAATAATTGTCTTTCTTTCATAAAGTGATTTGACGACCCCCAACCTTTGATTTTTCAATATTGTTTTTGAAACCAATCGACTTATACAGGGGTAGGCCAAAGAAGATCTTCCTACGTAAATGTTAACAGCTCTGAAGTAGCTACTCTTAACGTTATTCTGGATCCCAAGGATTTAGCTTTTGGACCAAATGGAATTTTGTTAGGGTACAGGTGCAGATCTTTCTTCAAAAACTTGCCACGTTGTATAACCAACTTTGCTGAACGTCGCCGTTTCGATGTTTCAGGACCATCAGCTGCAAAACTTTCACGAACGAACTGGATGTTTTCGGCCGATCGTCTGTAACGAGGTATTAAGGTATTTCTCACATCTCTAAAGTTGTTGGAACATTGAATTATATGTATATAAAGTGAGGTTTCTTTAAATCCAAAAAAACCTTGCATATAACCCACCTTGCACCTACCCCAAATCATACAGTGAATTCAAGAAGGGGGGTTGCTTGGGGGCATACCTCACTGTTTAGGTATGAGAACTAATTTCGCTTACACGAAACTACGTGCGTTTAGACAGACTCATAAATTATTTACCGGACATTGGACAGTTTTTGTTCGCTGTGTGATCGTATATTATTCAATTACTGAATCTCCCAATCTTTATCAACCCTATTCTGCTATACGATTCGATCGAAACTTTCGATTCACTTGAATTTTTCATTCAATTTGCCTCAAATTATTTATTTAAATCTTATGTCTTTTGAATGCAAATCATAACCAGTACTTATTTTTGGAATTCTAAAGAGAATCTTATTGTCTTAAACGTAATACAAAATAATTCGAAAATATCTTAAAATAAAAAAACATTGGTCCTTTCAAAAATAGAATCGATTCTGTTCCGAATTTTTTCTAAACAAAATCGACAAAACAAATCTTCCATTTTTGTCAAGATTTCACACCGATTTGCACACACACTATAAAGATTTCGAATTCGTCAAATTAAAATTCGGGGAGTTTTGGAAAGGCAATTTTTATTCTTGTTGCAACGGATTCTACATAATTAAATAAAATATTCAACAATATTTTTGGTCAATATAACTACAAAGATAATTAATTGCAGTTGTCTAGTAACTGTAACACACAAACAAGACACAATCACACAAAAAAAATCGATTCTTTTACGAATTCCTTTCAATTGACAGAAACCAATCGATTCGGTTTAGAAAAAAATCGATTTCTTTATTGAAAGGAATTCGACATAAGAACACAAAAAAAATTGCTGAAGTGGATCTTCGCCGCTTAACACTCCTCACAGGGAGTGAGTATTGCATTTTATTCATCACAATTTAATTGCATTTAATAATTTTGTTCAAATAGGTTTGTTAATTTTTTTCGACTACCGAAGGAAGCATTCTTGTATGTTTTTGAGGATACCAAAGATGATTTTAAGCGGCAAAATAATAGCTCTTTGTCTTCAATACTGAATCTTGCTGCTACTCTAATGTTCAGTTTCACAAATATTTAACAGGCTTTTAAATTTTTAAATGACGCATTTTGTATGGAGCAAACGTCATTTAAATATTTAAAAGCCTGTTAAACAGTTAAAAGGGCTTTATGAAATCGACCATAAGATTTTTAGCGGAAGGTTCATATCAGAAGTGCGTTGGACAAGATTATCTCATTTCTTTGGATAAGCCCACGATTTCGAAGGTGATGAGGATGAGGTCATGGAGGAGAAACTTTGTCCATAACTGATAAAGTCTACAATGATAGCTTTCCATTAAAAAAAATGACGACCCTCAATTTAAAAAGTGATTTGAGAAAAAATGATTTTTTCAAAATTGTTTCCGAAACCCATCGAGTAATACATCATAAGAAACTTCTCTTTAAACTCTATCCGCGAATGCAAACCAAAAGTTTCTGCAATAACTGGTTCTGCAAATATTGCCTTTCAATCCCAAAGTGATTTGGAACGGATCGCGAATGGTTCTTCAATGTTTTCCGCGTCATGAATTCGTTAACGAATCATATTTCTTAAGATCCCAACCGATTTAGTTCGTTGGCGTAAAAGAATTTCAAAAAAAAAAAAATTTTTTTTTAATTAATCAGCCTTATTGTGAGTTTCACCCGAACAACATTCCACTTTTCGCCTATTGTGAGTTTCCGCCGAAATTTCATGATAAGAAAATTCCCCTTATTGTTACATTCTGGCGGAATGTAATGTCATTTTACTTCTTTTTTGTAGGCGAACAAAATTTCGTTCGGGCGAACTCACGATAACTTTTAAAATTCCGGGCGAACAAAAAAGTTTAAGGTGAAATATTTTTCGGGTGAAACTCACAATAAGGCTGAATGGTTCGCGAGAGTGAACGATTCTTTTTTGATCGTTTTCGAAACCTTGCTTTTTATACAGTAGGTATGTATTACGTATGTCCTATGCCAAAAAAAAGATAATTGCTTTGTAGCATTTAGGTTTGTTTTCGAAAACCCAAGCAGATTCCATTGAATCTGAATTTATTCAGGGGCTCATTAAAACAAGTACTGAAAAGCGGATACCAATGTTTAGTTGCATACTTCTTCATTATCTGACTATAAATAATGGTATATAATTGTAAAATATTGTTTCTTATATTTTGAGTTGTGAAATTGTGAAGAAAACCTACAGGGTGTTAACAATGTCGATCGCAGCCAGGTATGTATCTATTGTCGCTGTTTTTGAGCTCATGTTGCACCACAGTTTTTCCGATGTTACCAAGTGTCCAGTGTTGGGGAGAAAATCTTAAAAATTCGTTAAAACAAGTGATTGAAAGCAATTATTATTTCTCTTTGAATTTGAAATACAATTAATCATTTTTAAATAATACAATTGAACCAGTTTAATGGATGCTTTGTATTTTATTTATGTGAATAAAATAACATTACATATAGATTAAAATACAATAATAATGTTTGTAAACAACATTCAAACATATTTTTTGTTTTCATTTCATAATACACGTTTCCATTTTTGTTTGTTTGCCGGTTTTATAATAGTTAAAGAATAAAATTGTAAAACAGTCTATATTCTGTTTTTTTTTTTTTTGTTTACGATTTAAAATTTTATTTATTTATTTTTTTTTTATTTTATTAAATAACGACTTTAAATGATAAATAATTTTTTTCTCGTTTTAAATATTATTTTAAAATAATTTAATGAGTTTTGTTTAGAAATATTTACTAATTATTTTATTATATGAAGTTTAAATTTTGGTTTGAAAACATATACATATTAATTATTTTAAATGCCTTTTATTTCCCATATTTTTGTTGTAGGCGAAATCAAACAAGTGTTTTTATGCTGCAAAGTTCTAGTTTGCTTTCGTGTCTCTATAACACACTCTCACTGTAAAATATTATTTATTTGGATTTCTTCTTCTTCTTGATTTCTCTTAAAAGTTATCATGGATTAAAAAGAAAAGACAAAAACAAAATATTTACCTAATACATTTTGGAAACAAGGGCAAGTTTAATGCCAACTCCAAATCAACTTAATTCAATATTCGACAAATTTATAATACACACAGATTAAAGCCTTTTTTAAACTGATTTTGAGGATTCAGCGAACTACAAACATCATCGATGAACAGGATGTATGTAACACTTTCAAATTAGCTTAAAATTCAATTAAAATTAAGTTAGTTTTGACTTTGGAAATAGAGATCCATTCTGCTTCCTCTAATATCGAATACTTCAACTCTGAGTGGGAATAAAGCAAAGCATTGCCTTTTTATTATATTGTACATTGTACACAATGCGATGTAATTATTTAATTTTTCTTGAAATCAAAATATACATCCAACCCAATAATAAATAATCTACAATAAACTAAAACTAATCGTGATACTTTGTTTTATGTTTAAGAATATTATTATTTTAGAATATCAGCTTTCTCACTTGTACTTTACGAATAATTTTATTTAACTTAAAACCAAAATTATTAATTCAAAGCAATAATAAAACATTATGCTTTAAAGTTCTTACTTCCGTTCGAAAAATGCCTGGGCCCGTATTACGAAACGAAAGGCAAAAAAAACAGCAGAACCAAACAAACATAATAAATAAGTGACAACAACATAAAGTCACGATCCAAAACTATAAAAAACGACCGCCAAAAGCAGTCGTAAACGAAAACGAGTATCGTTTAAAAAAAAACGACTATCGTAAATCGTAATCGCAAAATAACGATAACGACGGATTTTGAACGATAATCGTAATTCGTAATACGGGCCCTGCTTTTCACGAATCGATGTTTGCTGTGCGGCCAGTCGCCTCTTCGAATTATTTGACTCCACTCACAGCCTTTACACATTATTTCGGTGACTTAAATCACATCCGATGAAGCTGAAAAAACATCACCAGACATAAGTTTAAAGTCAAATCCACTTGTTACCAAATACGAGCATACACACAGCGTTCATATTCTACTATTTTTGTTGGTTTTAAATCCAATAAATTTACGAGTAGTTCTTTCAAAGGTGTTTAATGGAGAAAAAATGGAATCACCATAAGAAGTATGTGAATACTATAAAAAAAAAAAAAACAATACAGCAGAAAAGTACAGCATCGTGTTTTATAGTGTTGACCGTTGCTACTCATCTGTGAAATTTCAAATTCAAAAACTTATCACAAAAAAAAACACAAATATACTAAAATTTTGGAATCTACCCAATGTATGCGACATTTTGCTACAATTTTCAATTCAAACTTGGAACTCTACACCTGGCGCTAGGTAATAAGTGCTGTTAAGAATGCGTACAGCTATTGCCCCCAAAGGTCTCGTCATAGACTCGTGGTGTTAAGTAATGTAAGCAAATACCCGGCCCAAGCGAGAGTTATCTGCCGGAACGGAAAATTCTCCAATGTCATAGGAATCGGAGGATTTTTGTTTCGAGGTATTATTCCAAACAGAAAAAATCCTCCAATTCGAAACGGTGACGGTGGCGTGACCCAAGTTGGGATCATAAAGATCTGATTTTATAGCTTAAAGCTTCGCTATCGATTTTGAAATAATAAAATATAGTATTCGGGCTTGGATACGGTTATTATTATTTCTTTCTATACAAATCAAGGATCAAAGGCCCACTGATTTTTGTTTGCTTTGGGCTTTCGAACTCTTATAACTAACAAACTGTTTCCTAATCTTCTACCTAGTGCCGTGCAATCGTTGCATATGAAAGTAGCCTTGTGATCTATAATGAAATCTGGGCATCCACGATAACTTACATGAACGACACTCCTTGCCTTACTTTTTTTCGGCACGCCTAACTCGTGCTGGTTACTTATGTCTGTCATTCTTTCTATAGTAAGTTTGACTGTTAAGGTGAGTTACTGATCTTAAAAGATAGATTTGAGTGTTGAACGGAGGAACTACCCATGCAAAAAGGAAGACCATCATTCATGAATCATAGCGGATAGCGTAATACAAAACGAAAACAAACAAACAAAATTCACGCAACGAGTGTGATTCATGAGTGATCGTCCATACCCAGTTTAAAATAATAAATATTCAACAACTGTCAGAAAATACGTACTTCAAATTTATGTTGCTAATGAAATCTATTTCTAGAAACTCTAAAAATGTTATTTAGATTATTCACCAACTATAAAAAAGAATTAAAAAACTGGAATAAAATAATAAAACATCTTACATTGATTCTGAGAAATATATTCAAACGAAAAAGTAACAAAAAAAAAATTAAAGATTATTTTGTAATTAAAGTGTTGTAACCTTATCTGAAAATATTTACATTTTCCATCTATCATTTTGTTGTTGAAATGTTGTTGTTTTTTTTTTTAATTTTATTTAAAGAACACATTCAGAAAAAAAAAATTACAAATAGAGGAGTAAAATGCGATTCGAAATTTTAACGACAAAATTATTAATTTATACTTTGAAATACATTTTATTATAATTTTGAGTGAATCTCAGATAAATTAGCTATTTTGTTTTTATTTTTTGTATTATTATTTCTAAAACACCATTTTGTTGCATTGAAAACACTTAAAAATTGTGGAAGGACAAACACACATACAAATAAATTTAAATACTTTTTTTTAAAAATCTTGCTTTCATTGTTTGCCTTTGCTTTTTTCAAGCTCTTTTTCTGATATTTTGTTTGTTTATTAAGGTATATATAATATATATATATATGTATATATTTGTTTTAAGTAAATCACATTATTCTCTCAATAATTAGTACACATTTAATAAATTGAAAGATGAAAATTTATAACAATTATATGAGATATATAAATGTATTTTTAAAAATTTTTTTTTTTTTTTTAATTTTAATTTAATTTAATAACTACTTTTCATAAATAAACCAGAATAATAAAAACATAAACATTTTAAGTTTTGTCTCATAACAATATTATAGTAATTTAAAGTGTACTAATAAAAATAATTTTGATTGATTGAAAAAAAACAAAAATGATGTCTCAAACCACAGAGGTTATTTTTGTTAAGCAAGAGTTATAATAAATACAAAATACACTTTTGATTGCGAATACTTTTATCGACTTGTTGTACCTAATAAACGATAACAGTATTTATTTTTTTAAATACATTCATTTTAAAAGAAGTTTTGTGTGTGAAAACAAAAAAAAAATTAAAATAAAATAAAAGAAATTAAAAAAAAGAAGAGTTTTGGAATTTAAGAAATAGCGATTGAAATTTATTGATGTGTCTACACGGCTTGATCGGGAAGTGTTTCTGTAAATTTTAGGGTCTCTTCGAAAATGAGGGTTTTTAGTGTGTCACGTGGAAGATCATCGAGTTCCATGCCAATGCGGAAAGGTTCATCGGCAACAGGCTGGAAGAAAATCGATAATAAATTGACTTAACTTGTGTTTTAATTTTATAAAATGGAAGCAAAATTTACCTCATCACCAGGATCGTAGTATTGTTCCAAGTAGGGATGTGCTAGCGCTTCTTCTACTGTTATTCTATTGTGTGGATTAAATGTCAGCATTTTGCCTAAGAGATCTAATGCTAACTGGTCAGCGTTGTGGAATAACCGCACCCAGGGAACTTTTGGTTTAAACGGCAAAGATTCCAAATAATTACGAGCCTAAAACGGAAACAAAAAGAAAAAATTAATTTTGAGATTTTGATGAAACTGTTAAATAAAAAGAAAGAAAAAATTCCATTTTCGAAAACGAGTCAATAAACGAAATTTTTGTTTTGAAGACACTAAAGCCGGAACCACACTACTCTCGTGTGGTGTGTTGGTGAGTAGTGTGTGGCTGTCATTTCAATGTATTTCATAGATTTCGACACAACACATCACACGATACAAATATGGATCTACGCATATGAAATACATTAGAGCTATAGCGACACATGACTCCACAACACACCACACGAGAGTAGTGTGGTTCGGGCTTAAGGCCCATTTGCTGAGGCGAAAATTAAATACTTAAGTTCGACATGAGAGTACTTAGTACTTAGAATCTTTTTTTTTCCTATTATTTTAAAAATTAAGCTGAGCTTGGGCAATACACTGGCCGCGTTCGGGTAACTATCCAAAGCTATCCGGATAGGTTTGTGTTGTTGTAATCCCTTGTTAGAAAAAATCTGATGACACCTGATGCAACAAAACAAATCAAAGCTATCTTAAAATGTTTGGATAGGTAGATAGATAGCCTATGTCCACTTGAAGGCATAGTAATATCACGCCGGGGCGACGAGAACTAGAAACCGTTCCCTTCTTCCGATTCCGTTAGACTTTTTCTTGTGGGGTTCCTTTAAATGCCAGGTCCATGCCAATTACCTTAAAGTCAACATAACCCGTGCCATCGCTCAAATTCAACTTGAGATATTTAATGAGCTTTAAATAGTGAAGTTATTTTTCTGCCAATGGGCAAATTTTGGCAAGTTTATCAATAAAGGGCCTTTGTCAATAATTCATATGTCAAAAAAGCTATTGTATTTATTCAATTGTGTTTTTATAATTTGATCTTTAAAAGCAGCTCATGACGATGGGCCAGTTGTTTGATTTAACTTTGTTTGTCAGTCAAAAATGCTTGCCTTTGTCTGAAGACAAATAATCTTCGTTATCTTGGAAGAGTTTTGATATTTTGGTACACTAATTTGAGAGATTTTGATTCTTTGATTCTAGTGACTCTAGAAATGCAAATTTAAAACAGTTTTATTTATAAAAGAACTTTTTATGCGACCCCGCCGGGCCAGGGCCTTCCGCCGGCGGGCATCCTTCGGACACGCAGTTTTTTTTTTGTCAAGTCGCGCGCAGCGCGTTGACGCACACCTATTTTTAATGTCGAAATATTGTTATAACTATTATAAATTGGCATTTCTCTAGTCTCGTCCTTGATGTTTACTACAAAAAATTAGGTTGGTAAACAGTTTAGAAACAATTTACATGTTTTCTTATAAAACGAAACTTTAGTTTGTTACAAAATTTTACCTTATCGTTGATAATACATTCCAAATCCTCTTGGGATGGTGATCCTAGAACACCAAGAATATGATTTAATTGATCTAGGTAGTGTTTTCCAGGGAAAATTGGCCGATTACTCAACATTTCGGCCAATATACAACCAACTGACCACATATCAATTGATTTTGTATAACCCTAAAATAAAATGGTAATTAATTATTAATAGGTATTAATTATTATTATTTAATAAATTAACTAACTTTTGAATTCAACATTATTTCTGGTGCCCTATACCATCGTGTTGCAACGTACTCCGTTAAAAATCCTGTATGATCGTGCTCGGGATCAGCTACACGCGCCAAACCAAAATCACATATCTAAATTGAAAAAAAAAACAAACAAAACAGTGATATGTAATTAAATCGATTATAAGTGATTGATTTTGGATAAGCTTACCTTAAGATCGCACGTTGTGTTTAACAGTAAATTGCTGGGTTTCAAATCCCGATGTAAGACATTTGCCGAATGGATATATTTTAAGCCACGAAGAATTTGATACAGAAAATAACATATGTGATCGTTACTTAGCCTCTGTAAAAGTAAAAATAAAGAAAAATAATTTTAAATTAATTAAAACAAGAATGAGAATAATTTTATAACATGCTCTAACGGCAGGCAATAATCTAGGGCTTAGAATTAGGAAACATATTTATTTGAATCATTAAATTTTTCGATATACTGTGTTTTTATCGCTCCAGTGAAATAACAAGCTGCATTATCGTTAAATCAATTCCAATGTATTACTAGCCCTACTAGGTTTTCTCATTTTAGCCGAATTTCTGATCTAACTAAAGTTGTTTGTAGATTTTATTTCTTTAGACGCAAACAAACATAGTTGCCAAAGTTGTCTAGCTATATTTTTTGCTCCCACTGTTATATTATATACTAAACTTTGCCCTAACACTCGCCTCTTTACTTGTGCTAAATAGTTTTACAGATGTATTCAGAATAGAGCTTTATGAAAAGCTTGCTTAAGTTTATCTTTTTTACACTAGAAAAATTCTTATCAGTCACCGGAAACTACTTTCTGGATATTATTGTGATGTGGGCTCCTTCCTGCTTTTCAATTTAATTTAAGCATCCAATAATTTACCGACGAATCTTTCGGGAGAAAAACCAATATAATTTCCTTAATAGTAATTTTACAAAACTCAAATTATAATTATTATTACTAGTTTTCGCACAATAGTCGAAATTTGACAAGCAAATGAAAGTAATCGTTATCTGCCCTTACATCTTCTTCAGATACACACATGATTCTTGTGAACATCTATGGGACCAAACCTATCCAACGATATATTTTACTTATATAAACCTAAAAAAGGGGAAGGCAAATGTTTTTGTGTTCACGTATTTATATTTATAATGATACTTTTTCATAATTTTACTATTTGGACTATAAATATAGCAAGAAAGTATGGAGTAGGTAATTGAAAATGAGAAAAAAAAACTTCTCTAGTGATTCACATATCATAAACAATGCAAAACACGCGCATTCTTCTCCTCTTTCCTTTCAGCCGTCCGTCCTATCTTGTCTTCAAACAGCCGCTTTCAGATTCATAAAAATCAGTTTGATGTCATATTTTAATTTAACTAATTGATGAAAAAATTTCATATTTTCGCAACGCGCGATGATGACGAGAAATTCTTCGCACCGATAGTCAACTAAATTGATGCATTGTAGCCGTATCTACTGCCTCTATTCAAGAATGGTTCGTGGCTACGTGCAGAGACTATGTCATAAAAATGTTTGTATATGTATGTTTGTTTTTTTTTTTTTTTTATTTCTTCCACTGACGAATATTTGTTTTCTGATAAACTCAACTATATAGGCGAACGATTGTGCAGAGGTGTGTTGATGTTTACTTAAAAGCCAAATGGAGTTATTCTGATATTATAAGCTTTTAAGTGGCAGAAAACATTTTTAATATTGTTTTTTTTTTTTTTTTCATCTAGGAATTTCGAATAATAAACGGAAAGAAATATTGCTAGTATCGTATTTTTCTTCAAGTTGGATTCGATGAGAAGAAAAAAAAATTAATTGAATAAGAAGATAATAACATACGTATAAGGAAAAGGGTATTATTTCTAAATATTGTTTGTAATTTCTTATCAGACCTGTCAAAAGAATTATTAAAAAAAAATCAAAAAAATGGATTATGGAGCAATGTTCTAGCTTTTTAGACTTCTCCTGCAACTTGCAACTTTGATTTGAGTCTGATGAGATCGATCGATATAAGGCACGCTTTCAGAATCATTTTATCATCAACCGCTTTTAATCCTTTCTCTCGAAGAATGTGTGTTCAAGTGCTTATAAGTCTTGCTTTTTATCGAGATTCAAAGATTTGATCTAAAAAAAAAGATATTTGTGCATTTGTGGTTGGGTCTTACAATCAGATCAAAAAGAAAAAAATCGTTATTTTGGTGTTTGTTTTCCACTCAACCAAAATACCGATTTTTTTTATCTAATTCAAACCCAGTGGAAAGCGAACTCCAGAATTTCGTTTTCTTTTATGTTTTGGGTCTAAGGCCACACTAAAAATGTCGACATTGTTTTTACAATATCGAATATTCCAATCTCGATGTAAAGCAAAATGTACATTCACTTGAACACACACATTCTACAGGTTGGTAAGAATGGCTGCCACGAGCAGGTCTAATTAGCGCTGGAGTGCGTCATTTTGATACCATAACTCGTTTTATCAGTTGATGTTATGAGATTTTAGATAGAAGAATTTGTGGAAAACCCCCTAGCGGCTCACAGTTAACGTCCACGTTAGTCAATTATATGGCAACTAGGCAATTTATTGGATGGTTCAGAAACACAAACGATATGATCCATCAGAAGGGTCTGCAGTTGCATGGTTGGATTTTACAACTCAATGAGTCTCAATTCTCCTCTCAGCGCATGACAAGAGGTCTTGGGAATAGTAATGAAGACTCACTGAACGGGATTGCTATCTGAACCTGAAATCATCTACATTTGCCATACTATGAACCTTGCTGGACTATTGATATTAATAAAGGAACTGAACGACGTTTTCGTTTTCCTCCTGATCCCCTTAACTTGGACAGAGAATATTAATTAATTTATTTATTGACGGTTCTCACACTGAACTTTCTCCCCCGAATTTATTTAGGATTTTTGTTTGACGTTTTCTTTGGTGACATCTGTTTCACTCTACAAATACTACAAAATTCAATTTATTCATTCATATAAATATAATTTTTTTAACGAAAACACTTCTAAGGATTACATGAAAAAGCATAGATTTGTGTTTCGTTTTAACGACTGCTGATCGTCAGAGTACAGTTTAATTGAAGAAGGATTCACACCAAAGTAAGTCGGTTAAGTTAGTCTAATGTGAACACCATCATTAAATTTATCTAGAAGCCTAAGGCTAAACCCGAGTTAACTCATCAAATTATGTGAGTTAACTCAGGATGAACTGAACAGATGCTTTTGATGTTTTATCCACCGAGTTTGTTTAGTCGTTCCGCATGCATTATCCACCAAAAAACTGTTTCCTCAGTTAATTGTGGGTTAATTTACTTCTACAGTTAGTTAACTCTGGCTTAACTCTCCACTGAAAAACATGTCCGTAGTGTCAAAAATAACGCCACTTTAATCAGAAGCTTTAGATTTATTTTTAAAAGGAAAATTAAGAACAGATGTGAATAATGCCCAGCTTTGCCACATACACATACTCTCATTTTTGTCCAGTACAGGTTACAACGATCCTGGCTTTGTCTTGCTTGGGTATGTTGGCGATTTATTCAGTCGCTTCGCGTACTAAAAACGGTGGTACTGATATTCGACCTTTATTTAAAGACCTTAACCTTCAAGATCCAATCATAAAAACTGAAGTTATAAATCTTGCTGATTTGCGGCGTCATGTCAGTCGCTTCGCTGACTTAATTCGTCGAATTTCATTTGCCAGTCGCTTCACTGACTTAATTTTACATGTACGAGTAGCTTGAGCTTCATTTTATCATATGTTATTTGCATCGAAAGGCAAGCACCATCTTATCAATTGGACTTACTAGTCACTCCACCGTCACAGTTTTTTATCTCGCTCAAACTTATCTACATTATTACTTTGCGCTGATCCTTCTGTTCGAATTTTTGTTGTTCTTGTACTTGTTTTTTTTTTTTTTTTCATTTTTTGTATGGTATTACGTCATTTCTAATGAATAGAATTATTACTCAATTAGGTTTTGAGTATGAATTTTTTAGGGGCCAAAAAGGGGTTTCAGAAGTATTTTAATTAATTTATTTCTGCGTATTGACAAGGTTCTCACTAGTCAACTGATGAGTCCAAGTGTGATCGCCGGGACAAAACGCCGTTAAAAGCTATTTTGAATCAATAATTTGTTTCTAATTTTATTTATTTAAAACAATTTTCCAGTTTAAATAATATAATGTCCATGCATTCATTACGTTCAACACGGTGCTATATTATTCATTTTTGTATACTCACCTAATACTAACTTTTACTAAACTATGTTTTTGGCAGATGGATAAAATATATAGACTCACATAACTAATTTATTTCAGACTTTAGAACCACAGTGTGAATGCACATAAGAGCAAGTTAATGCTACCAAGTCGTGCAATTTATTTAGAAAATGATTAACATATACAAATAAAGGTCTGTACCAGAATTCCGCTTTGTCGCAGTTTGTTTTCGAACTGAAAGTCTAATTTTCCTGATCTATATGACATTTCATCTTTATCTGAAGACCTTAATATTGATAATCAGATAATAACAACCAAAGTTTGTAAATTGTTTTTTTTTTTCAAACCGCTTCAAAGATTTTTAAATTTTTTGTGTCATAAATTTAGATTTATTAAAGATTAAATAAGATGGTGTACATCATTGGTGTGAAAACAATTTCAAAATTTGTTTATTTTAGTTTTTAGATAAGTGTACGTATATAGAGTTATATTATGAAATAACAGCTTGAGCACCTTGTGCATTTTCCATTTAAAAACCAAATGCAGTTCTATTCTTCTTTTTCTTGTTGATTCAACAATTAGTTCATGGCTGTAGTTTTCTTCTTTATACTGGAACTACCCGCAAAACGTATGAACCCTTCTGAAAGTTTTCCTTTGGTACTCAAAATAGCAGTTTTTACTGTCGATATACTCCAAATTATCAAAAGGTCAAAACCGCAATATTAGGCATGTTTAGAAATATGAGATCTCGGAGATCTCGGAGACCTCAGCAATCTCAGTTACACGAACAGGATTCCTACGCAAAATTTCTCGGTTTTGCTTTAAATCACTTTATGCCGGAGCAATATCTCTGAGAACTCATTTTCCTGAACGAGCTTGTTAACAGAGAAAGCTTAGCGCGTAATTAAGCTTCCTCTTATTTAATTGAATGAGCAATAGATTAGAATTAAATCGAATGATTATATGTAATTGGTAAAGGATTTCGGTTGTCCATACTTAAACGTTAATCGAGAACCAGCTATTGACGATGGACAAACCACCATTGTGACGGTCGATGGCGGTCAACGCGCTCCGGTTTGTGTTTGCGGTGACAAAATGCTTTGCAGAATGTACCAAGTAAGGTGCTGTCCTTCGATCTCTTTACTTCTAATATTTTTGACCAAAGTAACCAAAAACATTGATTTAACTTTAAATTCTCCCCTTAAGACTCACACTACTCTATAGACACATTTTCATTCAATACAGCCACATTAATAAATTAAACTTCTATTTTTTTTTTTTTTTTGATATTTCGACCGCTTTCAAAATTGAATTTTCAGTACATATTTGTATTTAATTATTTTCAACATCTTCTTCTGTTGTTGAACTTTCTTTATCGATTAAACGAAAATCATATTAAATAAAATTTTACTATGACACAACCATATACATAATGGGATTTTGTTTCTGATTATATTAGCTATATATTAAAGTCATCAGAGATCGTTGACATTTACTCAATAACTTAACACCACTTCTTTACAAGTCCCTTGGTTAAACGTGCCTAAAACACGATTATGGGGTTTTGCAATTTAAAATCTAATCCCATATCATATCAACCCACGGTTTTTCAAAGTTATTTATCCTCTGACTGAGAATTTCGCAGGCTAACTCAACCCACCCAATAAGCCTACTCAATTATTCATAAATCAACAAGTAGAACTACTTTAACACAAGAAGACAAGATACAAGAGTACAAAAAAAAAAAACAAAAAAAAAAAACATGTACATACCTGAGTTTTGAGTAGTTTATATAGATCAGTCTCCATTAAACACTGTACAATATATACATCTTTCATTTGTTCTATGCTATCTACCCGCAGGATGTCTCGTATATCGATTATCTGCAATGGCCAACGAAAAAAAAAATAAAACAAATAAAAATACATATCCATCAATGTCTCTAAGGGATATTTTTAAATTACAACTCACATTCTCATGCCTAAAGCGCGTTAAAATCTTTATCTCTCGCAGTGTCCTCTGACAATAGGTCTGATGTTCAAATGGGGAGATTTTCTTAATTGCCACCTTGGTGTTTGTCAAAGTGTCCAGAGCAGATCTAATTAAAAAAATAAAAGGCAAATATGAGTGAAATAATTATTATTGTAACGAGTTTTGTTTTTTTTTGTAGTAGGTTAACTTACACCACCATTCCGTAAGCTCCTTCGCCTATGTATAACAAATCCTTATATCTAGGTCCAACTTCGAAGATTTGACCTCTAATCACTTCGGCATTGGGATTCGATGAAGCAGCAACACCGTTATTGTTCGTGTTGTTTGCCGTCGCCGATGCTGATGTCACACATGCTTCTGCCATGATAGTTTTTTAAGACTAGTGTACCCTTGGAAATTATTTATTTTCAGGGGGGATGTTTGATGAGAGTTAAGGAGAGATGAAGAATAGATGATGACAACCACGATACTCAAGCACACGATAGAATTTCAGTGGAGCACCAACAGGTCCTGGATGTCGTGTGGGGCGCGTCTCTCGTTTCACTTTCTTCTTTGCTTCGATTATTTTTTGTATATCTACACAAAGACGAAAAAACACACAAAACGAGGGCCAGAAAGGGGGGTGGTGTGGTGTGATGTGATGTGGTTTGGTTGAGTACTGAGTTGATGGCACCTTTTGATTTTGTCAATCGTCTCTTTTTTTTCTGTGCGTTTTCCTCTTCAATGCATTTAATTAATTCCCACACCGTTGAGTCGTTGTATGGTGCTACTTAAAGGTAAGAACGAAACGACGAAAGCCGGAAACTGATGAGACAACGACGAAGACGACGACAAAAAAATACAATATTAATACCTACAACAACAAATGTGTATGATAATTTGAGTCGGTACGAAAATATATTTTGCTGAAGGATTTTTTTCTATATATTTTGTCTTGTGTATTTTATTCTGCGGCGATAAAATATTTTAATTTTTTGTATGTTTCTTCCCTCGTTGCTGTTTTTAGAGGTTGGTTGACTTTTTGCCTTTCCTTTTTTGTCAAATCCTTCAGCGGCTCTTTTTGACTCTCTTAAGCACGCACCTTCGATAAAGTGTTTTGTTGGTTTTGTGTATTTTCTCTTTGGGATTTTCAAGGTGTAGCGAAAATTTATGTTTGTAGATACATTCCTTGTTGGTGGTGTGGCGCTGTCACTTTAGCCTGGTGCTATTCTATAGAATAGAGTAAGTAAATCACCCCCAAAATGAATAGGGGCGCAGAAAAGTGTTGCTGAGTTAGGTTTCTTAAGAAGTAGTATGTAATTTATAGTAGTATGTAATTAAAAAAAAAAAATAATAGTACATAAATTACACAAAAAAAATCAAAATCATATCCACCCTAGTGATGAACTAACTGGAGAATAAAGGCAAATATTTGCTATTTCAAAAATGTTTGAGTAGGGATGATGTAGTTTATTTAAGCTCAGTTTTTTCAGTAATGAGTTAAACTAGAGTTCGGTAACGCTAGAAGTAAATTAACCCACAGTGAATTGAGGAAGCAGTTTTTCGGTGGAAAATGCATGCGGAACGACTTAACAAACTCGGTGTATAACTCAGTTTGTTCAATTAATTCTGAGTTAACTCACCAACTCTGATGAGTTAACTCGGGTTTATATTTAATGACGCACTGAAAAACTGGACCTTTAGATTGCCTGCTAGCTCCGGAATGAAATTTTAGACCAAACATCAATTGAGCCGTTAACGAAAAGTTTGCAAATAAAATAAGAGCCTATTTATGGAACTGTTTTTAACTTTTTGGTAGGTAAAATTCAATGAAAAAAACAGCAACTTAAAATGTGCTACCACCAAGTTCAGAGTTAAGTTATAGCTTTTTAACGAGTGCCATCCTAATCAGACTCCACTTTAGTGGTATTTAGTTTAGTTTTCTCATTTTTAACTGAAACACTCTTTATCGTCAGATGGCAAGCGAACCATTTAATTAGCTGATCAGAGGGTCATGTCCTACACATAGCGCTACCCAAGCCTTGTGATTAGCTTCATTTAAATGTAGGTTTTAGATATTGTTTATCAATCACACTGAGATGACAAGCATTTTTACTAGCCCACATAAGTCTGTTGTTATTCAATCGGTTTCTGGTTTATTTTTCCTTATTCGATTTATACCTAATCCAACAATTAATTGCACACATAAGGAGGGAGATTTTTTAAAAGATTTGGCTCTGGCAAAGGATTGGTTCAAGATTTTAAAATATGTATATGATATACATATGTATGTACGTATGTACATCGGTCAATTTTCCTTCTATTTAAGTTGTCTCTTAATTCAACGTCCTTTAAAAGCTCTGAGCTCCCTTAAACCTGAGACATGTCATGGGTAATTTTTCCCGCCCACTTTTAGTATATTTGGATTTTTGACTTATTCAAGGTAGATAGAAAGCTGAACTTGTGATTAGGCACTAATACTTAAAGTATGACATGTTTTGTTTTTAATTTTTTAAACGCAGCTTATTTTCTTATATACGTAGGCAAATCTTGAATTTCAATTTATTATATAGGTATTGCTTATACACAGTAAGTTATAATATCTTATAACCTAATGGAAAGCTGATATTATACAAATTATTAATGAAGAAAATACAGAATAGTACAATTCTTTTAAAGATGTTCTCCTTTTTTAACAATGCCAACAAGTAATTTAGGATTAAAAATAAGTGGACGGTCGTAGTTGTCAATTATCTATACAGGGTGTTATGCATCAGATTCACAAAATAGTTTAGAGCGTGTAACTTGGGTTGAAACAAGAAAAAAAAATCCAAAGGGATGGTGTTTATTTCTCCCGGTTTTGACAAGATGGACAATTTTCTAAAAGAATTGACTTTAAATAGAAAAATAATATATAAAAATCTCTTATCGCATCCTGGTATACATCAAATGTCGAGTTTTTGTCGAGTAATTTCGGAATAATAACCAATCAAAACTATTTATTTGACTGCAAATAAACGAAGAATAGCTATAATTCCTAACGTTCTTCGTCACCCAGTAGGAACACTGCTTGAAATTCGAAGAAAAATAACTGACACATAAAAATTAAAGAATTGTGGATCATTGGAATTTATTTCTTCACACCGAAATATCACATCTCTCCGATTATATATTGATTTGATAAATTTTAGTTTTTTTTTTTATATTTTTTACGCAAAAGTATCTGAGCAGACCTTCTCTGTCATAACACGTACGACAAAATTATTTCGCTATTCTGTGATTAAATCATAGCATTCAGACTAAACTTTATTGCTTAATCAAGATTGCAGTATATGTATGTACATTAAAGCAAAAAATACAACTTGAGATAAGATTATACAAATTCAAATTATACATTATTTGCTTTTGTAACAAAAAGGGGATTCTTGTAGAAACGATACATGTATATATAAATATAAATACTCAAACGTTAATTCGTCATCAACTTTTGAGATAAAACAAAACTCATGACAATATTGTTACTGTCATTAACAAAACATGACGCAATGAAAATGAATAGGTACTAAATTTATTTGCAAATACTTAGAGATCAATTCTTAAGCGTAAAACAGTTAAATGATTGTTTAAGCAATCACAATAGATCAGGGTGAACGTTTTAACTATTTGTTAGTCATAGGTTGGAAGAGAAAAACTTTAAATCTAGCAGTCGTGAATTTTGTGTTTGACTTTAACCAACAAGATAGAGTAATGAGGACTGGCATTCAGAAGAGTTAATTTGGCTTCAACCCTCAGGTCCTTCTGTTAGACCGGACACCGTGGGCGGTTTCGATGGGCTATGCTGATAATCGATAGTTAGCAGTCAAAATAAGCGGCATGCAGTTGTCTTCGATTTTTAAGGCATTTTGAATTTATCTGTAAAATAATATCAACGAAAAGCATTTCCGATAAATGGAAACTCAGCTTTGTTTAACAATTTCTTAAGAAATGGGATATACCCACAAAGCTCCAACATAAACCTAATTTCAGTTTAGAGAACTTTCATTTCAACGTAACGTTATTTGTAACTATTAAATTTTGAAGATTTTATCCACCTAAGCGACAACAACGGACTGAAAATCCATTTTTATGAATGATTCTATTCGTTTTATATTACGACAGTTTTTTTTTAGTTTAATTTATTAACGACATAATGTAAGTGCGTCACCAGACGTGCAATGAACTTCCCAATGAATGGTCATCTATTGTCGATTTAAAAATGTATTCTTAAATACGAACCAAGTTGGGCATACATAGTTCCAAGTATGGTTAACGTTTGTACGTGATCACTTTCAAATGGCAGCCAAAAAGGAATATTTTAACTGCTACAGAATAAAGATAGTTCGCGACTGACCGTGCCATATTTTATTGATTTCTGAAGATTATTTGAAGAGGTAGTGGTGCATTGGAATCCTTTTATAAAATTTTACCTATATATTTTATCTGCAGGAGGTGTTCCAGGAATACATTACATTAATTTGAAACTTTTGAATGAAAAAAGAGAAGGAGAAAAAGTGTATATTTAGTAGTTAGCTCACCCTGAGATAAGAATGAATGAATATGATGTAAGTATCAATATCTACACACACAAAATTGAGGACTACTGAACTCAAGTAGCACTCTTTCACGGGATAATGCTTATTTGCATTCCTTTAAATTTGTATTCACCCCTATCATGGTATCCGTTCGGAACGGAATTTTCCCCGATTCATACAAAATTGATTTTGTAAAAGTGAAATGTTTCATTTCGTCATACGATTAAAACTTTTCTATATTATTACTTGCAACTTACTAGCACTCGGCTACCTACAAAGGTAAAAGATTAGCCAATAAAAAAACTATTTGGCCTTTTTCGGAGAAAATTCCGTTCCAATCGGATACCATGATAGGGGTCATTATGTATGTACGTAACTATCTTAAGTTTTTCTTATTAGTCTTACGATCTTTATACATTAATTCACCACATCAACCGAAACAGAAAAAATACAGAATAAGAAATATTGTTATCACAAACTGAATTAAACCATCATAAGCCGTTTGACAGCTAATAGAATAGAATAGTAGAAACTGTAACGATAAGCAGCATTGATTTCTAAAGCGAATGTGGAAACTCACTGCAAATTATACCGATACAAGCGAAATTCTCTTAATCATTCGACTACAGTCAAACGTTCGATTCGTTATTCATAATTAGGGACTTAATCAAAGTACATAATCATCTTAAATACAAAGTAACTTATGATACAATACTTTAAATACAAAATAACTTATGTTTAAGCCCGAGGAAGTCAAAAGTTTTGACACTCTATGGAAAGGCACTTGATGTATTGTCAAAAGTTTTCGACAATCTATTGAACGGCACTTGATGTTTTGATTATCTCTATGAAATGACTGTGGAAAAATAAGGTTTGATTTATCTATCTATTCTTAAGCGAGCTACCACGTTTGTTATTTAGGGGTTTAGGACGCGCGTCCCATAGCGTCTACTGTGCTTAAATTTAGCTCTCGTGAAAACATCCCATCGGCTTTCGTGTTGACGTTTGATTGAGCGCTAAATGTTTCGCAAGGTGTGTTTGTTTATTTTTTATAATTTTCCAACTGGTTTCGACAGGTATTATATTACAAAACCTGTAGTTTACGAAAACTTGTGGCTTACAAAAATGTATGGGAAAACTTGTGTTTTCGATGTAAGTTTTACGCCAAACCCGATTTTTTCGCGAAACCCGGGTTTTGGGTTTGGTGTGAAAAGGCTAACAACATTTCGTTAAAATTCAATCCAACACACTTATGTGGTTTTCGTTTCAACCACTTCAGATTTGGATGTCAGATCTTAAATCTATACTGGCAAAAAGAACAGAAAACGTGATTTTAGTTTTTTTTTTGTAATTGACTGAGTGCCACTTTTTGAACTAAACTGATAAATTTCACTTTTCTTTGGTGTGTGTGCAAGTGCAAGCGCAAGTGAAAATCTGTGTAAATCTAGCTAAAAATCAAGATCTGAAAAATCGACTTCAGATCGACAAAAATTTGATTTTTTTTGCTTTAAGGATAGCAAAAAATTGTCACAAATAAAAGAAATTCAATTCAATCGAATTTTAACGAAAACCACATTACTTCATGGGGTAATCGAAATTTTGTTGATCCAGATCTCTCAATACACCGATTTTAAGAATGTTGGCCTTCCGGTGGGCGAAAAAATTCGATTCTTTTTAAATCAGAGATAAATTTTGGAAATCATTTTGCGAATCTACTGAAACGATTATATAGACTATTACCGTAACGTAATAGCTGTATTCCGCACCTAGTTAACAGTTCCACACCGACACATTTAGTCATTGTTAGTCCGAACCTGTTCTATATAATATCCTATTTATTGCTAAAGAGAGTGCTAAGGGGAGAGTAAAACATTTCCCTTCCTTTCCACTTTTAGTCCGAGAAATTTCTTCTGGCTATTTTTGCCGACTGTCAAATACCAAGTTACCGTATGAATTTTATTTAAGTATTAATTTTGGTAGATGGGCATGTTTTTTTTTATTAATCTTTTAATTGATCAATTTTTATAAAATTATTATTTAGTAAACTTTTACTGAGGAATAAAATGTAGAATTCCTATAATATTTATGTACCTCAATAAAAGAAATTATTTATTTTGATATACGAAATAAATTTGACAACCTTACACTGTGGGTAATTTTCAAATTTAGTTTTCCAAATCGCTCAATATCAGGCTCAGTGGAAACATACTATTACTTTTAGAGTTTCTGTGCACTTGGGTTATAGTAAACATTTTAGAAAACTCACTTTAAAATCAAATGCAAAAAAACTTGTCTTTGTGGTCCTACCTATATCCCATACAAGTTAAACGAAGTTATTCATTTTTGTCTCCAGTTACGTCACGTCAGGTGTTCAAAATAACAACGAAGTGAAAAAAAACGAATTAGCATAATCTTGTACATACTTATGAACTATGGTTTGGAAGAGAATTTTTAGTTATCAAAACAATAAAATATAACTGAAATTCAATAAGTTTGAACAGTAAATCGAAAAATAAAAAAATAAAAAAAACAAATAGGTACAAATATGTAATACTTACAAGGTATTAGATTTTCCAAATAAACAACATTAAAGTGACAACACTGTTTTGTATTCCTGTATCAAGCCGGGCAAAGGGAAGCTGTAAAATCAAGAAGCAAGAAGGAAAAAAGTCCGTGCTTTCCTTCGATTTTGGTTTTTTTTTTTTTAGGTTCTGGAGGACGAAAAGATGTTCGAATATTTTGCAACGAAAGGAGCACAAGATTTCGATGAAAGTTGAAAAGAAATTGGATTTTGATTTAAATCTTAGTTTTTTTTTTCAAAACAATTATTGGTAATCTTTTTCGAGGAAGAACCAAGAACAGTGGTGGTGGAATTAGGGGAATACCGCCGCAAACACTGATAAAGGAGATGACGCAGGAAGATTGTGCGATGAGAAGAGAATTATTTCGATTTTAATTTTAATCCAATGGGCGGATTCGCCAAGTACAAGTGTTGCATGCAAAAGAGGAATGCGACGATTTTTTGTGTTTGCTTTTGATTGCTGGTGCTGGTTTGGTGTCTTCTTCCTGTACAAATATATATGTACATATATCAAGGAAGAAGGAGGTAATTTTCTTTACTTATATATATATATAATTTTTCTCAGCAGAACACTTATAATTTATTTTCCATTCGAATTTTCCCCGAAGGCGAGAAAAGAAACACACTTATTTTATCTAGCACCAGACAGACACCGTCCGTCTGTCGTGTTCGTAGTCAGCCGATGAGCAAATTCCGATTTCTTGGAAAAGCAATGCACAGCCAGAGGCACAAACAAGAGCTCGATAATCGAGATAGGACAACTGCGATACTGCGACCGTCGCGGGAGACGGTGATGTGAAAAGAAAAAATCTTTGTTTTTTGCACACCTCACTTCTCACTCTAGGGGCACTTATGGTTTGGAGCACTTCTTGGTTGGAAAACTTAAAACGCTTTTGTATTTTTTAATCGGCGATTGAAGATTGAACTTGATTTGATTTGAGAAAAAGGATGTTTTTTTGAGAAAATCAATCACTACATCGCAATATGTCAACCAACTCAACAACTTGCTAAACTCGTTCACTTCATTGGTTTCGTTTCCAGGGTGTTTTTCGATGAAGAATATATGAAGAAAGCAGAAAGACAGAAAAATGAAAAAAAAGTGCGTTAAATTTTGTTTGAATTGGAACAGAATGGAAATATGAAAAAAGAATCTATATTTAAATGTGTTGGGGGTGTAGGGATATGTTCGTGAAGATTTGAAATTTTCTACATGACATTTATAATGTCGTCTTCGTTTGGATGTTCGGAGTACTCCTTTTGCACTCCTTTTTCACTCCTTCTACTCCAAAAGCCTTCGATTGGCTATTCCGGGTAATGTTTTTGAAATGTTCTTCTGTTCCGAATTTCATAAAGGAGTAGACCAGGAACACATACATACATATACAGCCAAATTAATAAACGTGGAATAGCGAAGGGTTAGGCCTTATTCCTTCGACTAAGTGCAAAGTGTTATTAATAAAACAAAATTTCTATTAAGTGACGTTTACTAATGTCGTTTTCGATTGGATTTTCGGTAAATTGTACTCCTTTTCAATTCCAATCGAATATGAAAACACTGACTTTCCTAAATTTAGACACACACTACCAAAGCTGCCATTTAACAAAATGGCTTCTTCAAGTATTTATCACTTTTGACAAGTAATCCAACGAAAAATTTTATATGTATGTGTGTGTTCCTCATCTACTCCAAAATGAAATTGGGGACAGAAGAACACTCCGAAAACATTACTCGGAACAGCCAATCGAAGGCTTTTGGAGTAGTAGGAGTGAAAAAGGAGTGTAAAAGGAGTACTCCGTACATCCAAACGAAAACGACATAAGCTATACCACCGAAGTAGGTGGTTTAGCGAAGGAATAAGAACTAGATGTGTCAAATTTATTCTAAAATTTAAAAAAAAAATAAGTGAAGATTGCAAATTTAGTTTTAAATAAAAATAATGATTTCTACTATATTTATTGAGTTCTTAAACTATTTGAAATTATATTGGACAATCAGCCACCAACGACAAGAAAAAGAAAAATATACAAAACCAGATATGATCCAATGCAAGTGCTTAATGAGGAGAATTTTGGGAAGAAATATAGGTTTTCCAAGAAAAGTATAGGAAAATTCATAGCAAATGATAAAGATAACCTTAATGGGGATACAAGAGGTGGTCATAACACACAACACAAACAATAGAAAAATGATAATAATTTGGACAGAAATATAATATATTAATAAGAAAATTGTTATGTGTGTTTGGTATAACGTGAGTCTTTTTTTTTACAAATTATCATAATTTGCTATCAAAACCCATACAAACAAACAACAAACACATCAAAATGTATACACAAAAGGAAAAAAAGAGATGTGATCCTATTTGTTTTATTATCATGATCCGATCCGGATCAGGGGG
The DNA here is from genome assembly GCA_932273885.2 of Leucozona laternaria. NCBI lineage: Eukaryota > Metazoa > Arthropoda > Insecta > Diptera > Syrphidae > Leucozona > Leucozona laternaria. The sequence continues at coordinate 84,614,321 of OW026368.1, read as the reverse complement.
TAGTACTCAGTTTGAGTGGAAATGAAATGTCCATATAAAATTGACGGTAAGTTCACAGCGACAAAATTCCCAACGAGAAGTGAGTACCCAAATATGAAAGCGGAATATGAAGGGCTTCAAAGTCAATTTCACACCATAGTTTTCATTTCGTAACGTACAACCACTAATCTAAACAGACGTGGAAAGCAGGTGTGACATTTGTAAATTAATTTGAAAAAAAATTCCGAAAATAAAAATGATATACCTTTAAAAGTATTCCGTGACGAAACCTCTTCTCCTTTTGGGAATTTATTGCTACCAACAAGGTAAAAACAACAAACCACGGGATCAAAACAATCTTCATTGGCATTTTTTCAAGGTTATGTCACAATAATTTATTTATCAATCAATCATTTTCTTTTTCCATTCAAAGTGAGTACTAAAAATTACAAACCGAGTTTCATAATCATCATTCACTTGTGTTTTAAATCGATTCAATTTTTCATTTCACAAAGATGTGAGTACTATGCTTTAAAGAAAAAGACAACGAATAAATGAAAAATAAACAAATGCAAGGAAAAAAGAGATAGGTATACAACACAGTTGTCACTAAGATGCGTATTGTTTTATTTTCATGAGATGATCCATATGGATTATTAGCGATAGTAAAATGCAGCTATAATTAATTCCATTTTATTTGGTTTTAATAGTAAATTCTATAGGCGAATGCAAGAATTTGACGCGTGTCTATTGTGTTCAGGCAGTAAAGCAAAGGGAACGCCCGACAATCTACCTAGCCGACATCTTACATATTCCGTTAGCGTCAGTTTGTATGTTTTCTCGTTACGTCAAATGTCAAATCGGCAATCCCCGCGCAAAAGCAAAATTATAAGTTTTTTTTTGTGCAACAAACAAAAAGGATTACAAATTATCCCAAAATCGAGAGCTTTTTATTCTTGAAAATTATTTCATCATGGCTGCTGGATCGGAAAATATAAATTCAACGGATAACGATGCGATTGATACACTCGAAGAGACCAGTGTAACCATGGTGGATATTCTTGCCCATGAAAACCAGCTGGAAGAAGAATACGCTGCAGTTCTGGGCGCATCTGATGATAAATATTGCACCTACACGAAGGTTTGTTTTATTTTGTAAGTTATCTGAATTCTTATGCATCGATTGGCGATCCACAGGGACCAATTAAGCGCCAAGCCCTATATTCCTGTTTGACTTGCTGCCCCGATTCAGTGAGGGATCTGGAAATGTGCGCAGGTATTTGCTTGGCTTGTTCCTTGCATTGCCATGAGAATCATGAACTTGTCGAATTGTATACAAAACGTAATTTTCGTTGCGATTGCCCAACAGAGCGTTTCCCCGGTGTAAAGTGCACTTTGAACCCAGAAATTGCAAGTGGCGAGACAAAATTGCCAAAGAACGAACAGAATCTCTATAACCAGAATTTCCAGGGTGTCTATTGCACTTGCAAGCGTCCCTACCCAGATCCAGAGAGTCCCATTGACGAGGTTATGTTGCAATGCGCCATCTGCGAGGATTGGTATCATTTGCATCATTTGGGTCTGAGAGTGAAGAAGCTGCGCGATGACTACCACGAAATGGTTTGTCCTGGCTGCATGCAGAAGTACGATTTCTTGCAAGACTACACTGGGATGGCTTTGAAGAGGCTCGAAGACCTAGATGGGTCGGATGTTTCGGTGGAAACCGATGACAAGTTGAAGTCCGACTTGGACAAAAGTATTTCCGAAATCATGAACATGAGCGGCGATGATGAGTCGGGTGTTGCAGCCGATGCTAGTACATCGGGGAAATCAGACAACGAAGAAAAATCCACAAATGGCATCGAGCCACCACCAAAAAAACAGAAGATCGATGCCCCTACAGGCTGCCGACGACCAAAAATTAAACCAGACTGGGAAACAGGTTTGTAGACGACTTTTTTCTCGTGTTCCCAAGCAATAGATTTTGTTTCATTGCAGATGTCGCCGCCCTTTGGCTCTCGGACTGGCGTACTGCTCTTTGCAAATGCAAGGAATGCTTGCCCCTCTACGAAGCCTCTAAGATCACGTTTCTTCTCGATACCGAGGACTCGGCTACTCATTACGAAGAACGTGGTAGGAATAATGCCAAAGAGTCCTCCTACGAGCAAGGCATTCGTGCACTTTCCTCAATTGGACGAACCCAACAGATCGATGCCATTACAGAGTACAATCGAATGAAGGACAAACTGAAGGATTACCTTCACACTTTTGTGATCAGCAAAAAAGTGGTCACCGAAGAGGACATTAATAGATTCTTCCAGGAAATGAAGAACGAAAAAAATTCCAGTCTAGGACAACCGTTCTTTTGTCGTTAACAAACAATCGAATCTGCAGCTCTGTCTCTCGGAAACAGGGATCATGTTTAAATACGAAATTCATTCCTCTTCCCTTGAAGTTTTATAATAAAATTTGTTGTTATTATTGAGTACAACAAAAGACCCGACAATGAGGTCACATTTTTCGTTAAAATGTTAGGTTTAAAAAAAAACAGAAACCACGGCAAAAAATAAGATTGTATCAAGTTTTTTTTTTTTGTTTTGTTCTAACTGGGTAGTCCATAAATCATTTAGGGTATCGTTATTTCGTTTGGTATTAATTCATTTATTCATTCATTAAAATGAAATAAATATTGTCATTTAACTAAAGATATAAATTTTTTTTATTAATTTATTTAACATTCATTCCTGTAACGTTCTTGACTATTATGATGGCTTTCAAGTACTTACAGTTGTCATAAATCTATTTTATTTATGACTCGCGAATCGAACGGTTTGGCAAATGCCCTGCAACTCCGTATTTGGATTGGCGAATAAATTATTCATCAAAAATTCATTTATTGTCACTGTTTGTCGACAATTGTCCAAATGGATGAACAATTATTTTCTTTTTTCTTGAAGAAGTTATGGAATATACATATGTAACTATCGTTCATTCGCAATCGAATTCGGCACATATAATAAACGACTTACACTCCTTGAGAGCCAGTTAATTATCCGAGGAATTCATTGAATTCTTATGCTGTTATTCGACTGATCAGCCAGAACCCCCGAAGGATTCTGGTTTCCAATAAGTATATCTCAATTTGAGACGTTCTTTAATTGCTGCTCGGGCAGACGAAATTAAAATTGTCATGCCTTAAAAATTATTCTAAACTAAATAAACTTATATATCTGTCTTTGGTCTATGAGAATTGGTATGCCTGCCCATTTCACGTCCGTGTCCGTAGGGCGGTATTGTTTGTTTTAAAACATTGTACCTAGTAGGTATAGTATATATAATAATTACACATACACTGCAAACAATTTTATCAACAAAATAATAAATATAAGCGATACAGAATTCAAAGAAGAAAACATAAAAACAATTTTACACATGAACAATTTTCCACATTACTTAATAAATAATTTAATAAACAAGAATATCAATAAAACTAACGAAAACAAAAATACTCAACAAAATCCAGAAGTTGGTAACACTATGAGGTACTATGGTATCATGAATCAAAGAATACAAGATTGCGCCACTTCTATTTTTTCACTTTGTTGTTGTAATTTTGACTACGCGTTGTGACGCAATACGAGCCAAAAGAGATTCACTTTTTGTTCAATTTGTATGAGATATATGGGGGCGCGAAAACTTAAAGCTATTTACATTTCTTTTTAAAGTGAATTCTTTATTATGATATATTTGAAATATTGTGCTAAATGTTTTTCTAATAGTAACAACAATAAAAATAATAAAACATGAAGGAAATATGACTGATATTTTCGTTTTTTCACATCACTGCTATTTTTTGGTGTTTTTTTGGGATTTATATTTTTTAAAACAATTTAACAAAAACTTTAAGACAATTTTCGGTGATATTTTATTACTTTTAAGAGGAAAAGCCTTTTTAATCATTAAATTATCCGCACACGAAAAGCCATCTTCAATGCAATTTACTTTGCTGTGACATTTGTTGTTTTGGCTCGTATGACGTAGAAGTGGCGCAATCTTGTATTCTTTGATTCATGCTATGGTATCACAGTACACAAATCTAAGGTAATATGTTGCGCAGCTTGTCAGTCAGAAATTAAACATGGCGGCTCGAGTGACTACGAAAACTGCACATGGCATTACTAGAAACAACAACAAATATAAGCATTTTGACAAGTAACTAGACACTGGATCCGCCATTTTCACAGATGCGCAGAACTGAACAAAAATTTAAACGCTTATGATATTACCTTTAATATATGTACCTTGCTATGGTATTGCATATATTCCAAATCTTACTGATAAGGGAAACTTAAATAAAATAATAAATAAAGAGAATGTGACATTCGCTCACAAATCAAACTCAACAATACGACAACTATTCACCAACACAAAAACCAAAATAGAAAAAGAACAACAACATGACATCATTTATAAAATTGGGTGCAGTGGCAAGGAAGGGGAGACGTGCAATCTGGATCTACATTGGGACAACTAAGAGATCACTGGAGACGAGACTAATCGAACACAAAGCGGATATTCGGAACAAAAGAGAATCCACTGGGTTATCACAACACATACTAGAAACTGGACACCCCGCAGACTTTGATAACACAGTAATAATGGACAAGGAAAAGAGAACAAATAATAGGTACACACTTGAAAGTCTACGTATACCACAGTACACAAATCTAATGGCGAATTCCTTTCAAAAAAGAAATCGAATTTTTTCTAAACAGAATCGAATTTTTTCTGTCAATTGAAAGGAATTCGTATTTCGTAAAAAATCGATTTTTTTTTGGTGTGATTGTGTTTGTGACTTTATAGCTGCAATTGACGCAAAACGTCAAGAAATTATTCAAAAAACTATTAAGGTTGTTTGTTTTTGTTGTGGGAAAAATGTTTTACCAATAGAATTAAATTAATAAATAAAAGATATAAGCCAGCTTATACGGAGCATTTTATTTGTTTGAACTTCTATTTGCACATATATTTTTAAAGAAAATTATTATTGAAAAGTTTTCATCACTTGCACTGAAAGTTTTTAACACGTCTTTCACTCACGAAAGCTATTTTTGTTGTCAAATTTGTGTTTGAGAATGAACAACGCACAATAAATTATTTTTATAGCTGTATTGACTGAATATATTGTTGAATATTTTATGAAATTATGTAGAATTCGTTCCAAACAAAAAATAAACAACTCGTTTTCCAAAAATTCCGCGACTTTCAATTTATGACGTATTAGAAATGTCAAATCTTCATAGTGTGTGTGTAAATCAGTGTGAAATCTTGTTAAAAACGCAAGATTTGTTTTGGCAGAAAAGAATCGATTTTGTTTAGAAAAAATTCGATTCTGTTTAGAAAAAATTCGAATTTTTTGTTGAAAGGAATTCGCCATAAGGTAATATATTGCGCAGGTTGTCAGACAGAAATTAAACATGGCGGCTCGAGTGTCTACGAAAACTGCACATGGCATTACTAGAAACAACAACAAATATAAGCATTTTGACAAGTAAAGAGACACTAGATCCGCCATTTTCACAGATGCGCAGAACTGAACAAAAATTTAAACGCTAGTGATATTCCCTTTAATATATGTACCTTGTACGTATACAACAAAATATAGACAAAACAATGAATACACAGGAAGATAGAGACAACACAATAGCTAGTTATTCTCTTGCATTAAGAGCGGTGTAATTTTTAATTCGATTTAAATTGCTTCACTTTCATTTAGTTTTTCTAAAGTGCTGTGCTGTAGGTTTTTTTATTTAATTTTGTTTATTTATTTTCAAAAATTTTAATTAATTTATTTTTATTTTAAAAAATTCAAAAATTAAGAATTGTCATCGTTCAATAATTATTATTAAATGTAACAAAAGTTTTTTTCATGTAAGTTCAATTTATAAAAAATTCAAAAGTGTAAATTGTTAATCGTAAGTTTCTAGTTATATACAGATTTAATAAACTACCCCTGACGAAGTCGAGAAATTACGACGAAATGTAGGGAAAAGTATGAAATAAAGTTTTATTTGCATATAAAAGGAAGTGACCAAAAAAACCCGATTTAACTTAACAATCATAGTTCAAATAATTGGTCAAATTATTATTAATTCAATTACACATACCTTTGAGCCGTAAGAGCCATAGTCAGTAACTTAATCCTAGTGAACCAGTCCTGCAAATTGCATTTTTCTTTATTGTATGAATTGAAGAAGTTGTAAAGAAATAAAATGTTTATAAAGATTTTATTATTTGCTTTTGGAATATTTAACAAATTTTTACTTAACTCTTATTTATAAAAACAAAAATATTTTCAACATTCTGTATTATATATAGATATTTTTTTTAAATTTTAATAATTATTTAATTTATTTTTTTCATGATTTATTGCAAAACTTAAACGAAAACTAAATAATAAAAAAATAAAACAAACAGAAAAATTTTACAAAATTTCTTTTTGCTTAAAATGCTGTATACTCCTATGAAGATTGTTTAAATTTAAATTTTATTATTATTGTAGCTCTAACTTAATTCTATAAGAGAAGCCCAACAATGTTGTGGAGTTCGAAATGTTCCTTATAGTATAGTCAATCTAGACAACAAATTTGGGATACATCACAATAATCTGTAACAGGTTCGACTTAGCATTTTATTTTTATAATAAAATGAGAAGTCGAATTTATTTATTACCAATTATTCTGATGTCAAAATCTATTTGGACCGTACTCATTAAGCGAGAATAAATTAATATCCTTGGCAATCAATATTCAAAGCTCTATACAGAATTTCTTAACACGACATTATTTATTGCAGTGTTACGATAAGGACAAATTCGTAAGTTCCGCTGAGTTAAAATCCATTAACTGGTCACTATCAATATTGAGAAGGCTAATGACGCTAGGCGCTTCATTATTTGTCGAGGCTGAAGTTGCAACCGCTACAGCAGCCACTCCCTGTCCAGCGTCATCATTGTGGTTTTGCAGTGTAGGCTGCTGTTGGTGATGCTGATTGTTCTGAGTATTAGCCAGCATATGTTCGATTTTGAAGTTATTGTTGGACATTGATATTGGCGTGGGATCATTCCAATGCAGGCCATTGTTATTGGCGTTGACCTGAGTAGATGAGCCTGAAGCAGACGGCACTGCCGCCTTTGTTAGCGGATTATTCGGGTTGAAATTCATGAGATTATTGATATTATTCGGCATGGATTGCTTATAGTGCGAGGGACCTTGCCATTGCTGCTGGGCTGGTGGTTGGGAAGATGGACTATACATACTATATTGGTTCATTGTGCTGGGTTGCTGCTGCTGCTGCTGCTGTTGTTGTTGTTGGTAGATATCGAAGTCGATTGGTGAACCATTAACAACCCCTGTTCCGGCACCAGGGCCATAGTAGAGATGGTTGGGCGATGACATCATGTTGACATTGCCATTGCCACCACACGCACCCATGTGGTATGGGGATGGAGTGTTACTTGTGTTGTGATTGTATGGATTTGGTGGAGACACTGGCTGCGGAGATGGCGTTTGGTCAGGCATCCTGTATGCATTGTTGAACATATAGGATAGTGGTGATGTGTCTATTATAGTGGATGAAAGGAAAACGAAATTGGATTTAAATTGGTTTGCCTATATTTTCTAGAGAGATTTAAATGAAACTTATTGGATTGCTCAATGAATTTATTTTTAATTACTACCTAATCATTATTGGCTTAAAAAATTTCAATTTCCTATCAGATTTGAGAGTTGAAAATTTAAATATGTAGATATATTATTATCTATAACGGGGTTTGTTTATTTGTACTTGTGTAGGGGTAATCTCTTGGAACTACTGAACCGATTATAAAAACCTTAATGCCAAATAAAAAATCCTGACATTGTATGGGCTGATTGAGATTATGGATTTGGTTCTTTTGTACAAAATTGGATTTCTAAAAGTGGAGATATGTATGTATTTTAGTATTACAAAATTTAATGTTATTTTGTTTTTAGTATTTTTATGATTGTCATAGGGGTACACAAAATTCCAACAAGACAGCAGAAGTGTAAGCAGGATTTATGTTAAGAGGGGGCAAGATTTGATGTACTAAATATTTGAAGGCTTCAACCTACAATTGGTTTTTAAATACCTCTCAGGTTAACGACTTGAAGTCAAAGTATTAATGTTTTTTTATTTGAAACTGTTAAAACTAAAATATATGAATTTTAGTTATATTAATAAAAGTTATATTAATAAAACTAAACTAACTAGCTAAATAACTAAACAATTGGTTTTTTTATATAATTTTATGTTACTATAAAAATTTTATTCATTAATTTCCACCTAATTTAAAAAGGAATTTCAGTAAGGTACTAGAGAAAACCAAACACAAACTGAAAAAAAAAATATATATATAATAACACATTGATACAGTATAGGCTGCGAAGCATACCATCAGTTCCCACTGAACATTTTTAATTGAAAAAATAAAATCAATTTCAGTGTGCTTTAATCAGCAGTGGAATTGATAAACGATAAACCTAGTTTTGTGAAAAATCTGGGGCCTCATCACGTAAAACAAAAACGATGCGACGATATTGTTTCCACCATTACTATCTCTATCATATCTGTAGAGAAAAATAAGGACAGCTTTCTTCAAAACTATATCGTTCGATCGTTTAACGTGATGAGGTCTCTGGACACGTAACTTCGGTATCTTCATGGTTTCTGAATTAATTCGCAGCTAAGGTCTTAATCCTGGGCGGATAGTAGTTTGTTTCATTTAAAAATTGAAAAAAGGAACTTATATTTGGTCTATTTGGAAAGGCTTACTTTTTCATAAATCTCAGCCTCATGGTAAACCAGAGCGATTGCGATTATGTCCGTCCCGTTTATACGGGAGGCCCAATTTTCTAAAAAAAAATTTACTTAAAACAGTACAAAAATTTATTAAAAAACAACGGTTATACATTCAAAATGCCATCATATACCTTTTTGTAAGGCCAGAAATCTCTTATTTTATTTTGTTTTTGATGTGTAAACATCTATGCTGGCGGTAGAGTGAAAAAAAAACGTGAACGTTCGTGTGCAACGTTACGTCGTACAACGTTACGGTGTGCAACGTTACGATCTGTATACTAGGATGGGTGCGTTCAGTGAAAAAAATCTTAAGATCCCCTTCAAGCAAAAACAAGTCCGTTTTGGACATATTAACCGTGAGTCCCGGCACTCACAAAATTTTTTAAATTTTAGGGAGTAGTTTTTGAAAAATTAATTTTCAAACACAAAATTTTGAAAAAAAAATCAAAGTATTTTTTTTTTTAATTTTACGTAATTAAGAACTAATTTTGTTTTCAAAATTTAATGCTCTTATTAGTTTTTAGTCAAAAACAGAAAACCGGATGCTCAAATATCTTGTACTTTTTGAGAAAATTGAAAATAACTAAATCTATTCTACTACCTACGTAGTGGATAAACTAGGATCTTTAGAGCAACTTAAGCTACGGATTGTAGTCAAATTAAGAGAATTTTAATTCTGTTATTTTCAATTTTACTAAAGAACAAGAAAAGATTTTAGCATCTGATTTTTGGTGTTTGACTAAAAATTAATAAGATCATTGAATATTAAAATCAAAAATACTACTTAAACTTTACATAAGTTTAAATAATTTTTTTGATTTTTTTTTCAAAGTTTTGAGTTTGAAAATTAGTTTTTCAAAAACTATTCTCTAAAATAGCTTTATTTAAAAACAAAATAAAAGAAGAGACTTCTGGATTTACAAAAAGATATATCATGACATTGTGAGTGTAACCGTTGTTTTTTAATAATTTTTGTACTGTTTTAAGTAAATTTTTTTTTAGAAAATTGGGCCTCCCGTATAAAGGGGACGGACATAATCGCAATCGCTCTGGTTTACCATGAGGCTTTAAGATTCCTAATTTTTTTAATTAAAACAACGCGAAAATTAAATATGTAGGTAGAGCGGTACTTGCATAATAGGGTAGGCTGGAAAACCTAAATTTTGTTGTTTTTTTTTTCAAGTCGTAGCTTAAATTAGCCTTTACAATTATAGAACAATAGTGTGGCACTGGATAGTCAACGCACATTACTTAAGCGGGAAAGTTAGTACCTATAAACTCATGTAAAGTAATCCTTATGGATATGAGAAAATAGAGGTAATATTTTGTATACCCGTGGCAGAAGTAAGTAGTAGATATTGAAAATCTTAAAAAATATCTGTAAAGGTGTTAGACTGAGCTGACAGCAAATTTTGGGAGTGGAAATTCCAAATATGAGTACGAGAGTTTGTAGTTTGTAGGTATATTTGCGTTATGATATCGAAATTAAAAGTCTGGCAGTTTTTTTTTAGCGCCGGTGGTGGGGGGTCGAAAATAGAGATTTTTACAATTTTTTTTCAGAATTTAAATATTAATTTTTCAGAAATTAAATATGATTACCTCTTGGTTCCGTTTTGATAGCTGGATTTGGCATTACATTGAGAAAATGCATTTGTTGTACTCCTGAAAGCCCATAAGATAAATAAACAAAAATTATTAAATCAAATCAAAACACAAAACAATATTAATTAAGCGTTCAAATGAAAGCAGGTATATCATGCAAAATGAAAAAAAATGCATTTAAAAATGAATGTTTTAAGTTTTGCCCAGAATCACACAATCAAACAACAACAACAAAACTAAGCAATTAATAAAATAAAAATAACAACTACATAGTACCAAATAATAATAAATCACATTTAACACAACCATCAAGCCTAACTTACTCGTACATTTCACTCAAAGTTATTCTGAAATTTTGTTTGCATCAACAACAAAAAAAAATTTTTCAAAGTAAAAAACTTTTTATAATTAATTACAACTACCATTTATTTCAATTATTGTAATTTAATTATGCTGGTTACTTTTTTAAATTCTTAGTTTAAAATAACAATCTTGAATACAACCATTTTTATATTCAAAAAATGCAAATATACATTTTATAGTAGGTAATTTGTTTGCTTCATATATTTGGTTTTATTTTTTTTCTATGTAAATATTATTCTTTTTCTTTAATAAAATACATATTCCAAAATTTAACAATATATCCAAAATTCGACTAAATTTAATAACTACCGTTATTTGTATAAAATTTTTTTTTCTTTAGCTTGTTTAAATGAAATAATTATATTTATCTTAATACAATTATTTTTACCTATTAGTTTGCAATATTTATTTGTTTATAGTTACTGAGCAATATAGTAGTTTTACAATTTTTATTTTTTGTATACCTATCTTCTTTCTTAAGTGGACATATATAAAGGAACAATAATTTTAATTTTATGTGTAATTTTCTATAGGTATAGTTTGACTAAATTGCACGTTCAGTAAGTTTGTGTGAACCTCATAGGTCAAATAATTCATTTATTATTTCATATAAATATATTCTTGTATGTTGAATATATGTGCCCAATTTCAAGTGAAGTTTAATATTGTTATTTAATTATTCATTATTAATGTATAAGGTGTATATTATATTTTTCATAAAAAGTCTTTCATTGGTTAATATAAATTCTTTGGATTTAATGGACAAATTTTATTTATTTTTGTTGATAATAATTGTGTTAACAACTAAACTTTAATCTAAGGCAAATCTTTGGTTAGGAATCGATAAAAAATTGGCTCTTGCGAAATGGACATTATTTAAACAGAATGTTCTTTTATTAAGATTGTTGGAGATTTTTAAAGTTGAAACTTCTAAAGCAGAATCAACACAAAAAAGTGCAATTATTATTTTGTGTTTACTTGTGAAAATCTCTTCCACCAAATAGAATGTTTTATTTCGTTTAACATTTCAAGGACAAATATTAAGTAAATTCTACAAATTCTTTATAAAAAAAAATAGGTTAGTATAGGTACACGATTCCAGTTTAGTTTTCGTATTTATGAAAAAATAATTGGCAGCCACATCAACCGAAAATATCAAAAGTTGCAATCAACGAAAACGAACCAACTTACACTGCAACTTAACTAACTTATATTGGATAGTCCCACGTCACCTCCGCATCGTACCCCACCGACCGATCATGCAGTTCTGCTCTTCTGCCGCCATTTAGTGCGTTAAGATATAGGTAAGCCGTTTTTTTATTATAAGTAATGATTCATATAGGTATGTACATGTACATAGATTGTCAAAAAATATGTATTACAACAATAACACCAGATCCTGGCTCTCTATAGCTATCGGGATCACGTTTCATGAATCCAAAATTTAGTTTGCAAATGGTAAGGTAGTTTGAAATGTAGTAGCTAAGCCCGAATGGGATTAGTTGTTATTGCATTTAACATGTAAATTGCATGACAGGACGTCGTTTTTTTCGACCAATTTCCTCGGGGCTTGCAATGAAACACGGCTAATAATTATAACTATATACCTCTATAAGACCTAAGCGCTTTTTAAATGCACCCTGAATTGCACGATACTAGTTAGAACGAATAGAAGGATAGGAAAAAACTTTTGATGGCACAGTGGATTAGGAAATAAGGTATTGACTATCTCATAGAATCCTGCGGGTGGCGTCCAGTTGTATAACACCTCTAAGGCCCCAGTTATAGCTATCATTGAAAACCATCATTGAAAATTTTAATGATTGGTTTTGAGGCACTTAAAAGGCAAAATTAGTAATTATTAATATTTGCGGAAAAAAATTTTCATTTTGGACCAGCCGTCCACATAAAATGACTTTTATTATTTCAATGAATGAACTACCTTATCAATGATCATTGAAAAATTAAACGTCATTTTATGGCGAAGTGTGGACCCCATTCAATTTTTTTTTCACAAAAATTATAATTTAAGCCATCAGCTTTAATTTTGCATCAAAATAATTAGTGATTTCACTTTCAAAAGGTAACAAAATTAGTCATTAAAGTTTTCAATGAAAGCTATAACTGGCACCTAAGTCGAGATAGGATTTCAACCACAGATTAGCCGCATGAAGATGAGAATCTCCGGCAGCCATTTTAATTTGCCTACAAGCTTGAATCTTGGGATCTTCAGACCCCGGTTAAATTGTTGTTGCAATTCACATCTATTCATCGACGCGGGAAGAAATTATATATACAACAATGTAAACAAATGGGTTTTGGAGGGTGAAACGTACGAAACATTCTCATCTTCATACGGATAATCTGTGATTACAACACAATTATAATTGTCACTTAGATCGGTATCGTTTTATTTTCATGAGATGATCTACATGTATGAATCATTAGCGATAATAAATTGCGGCTATAGGTATCTATGTAAGTATATAGCCCCTAAAAGTTTTTTTTTTACAAATCATATATTGCTTCAACAAGCTACATATGTTCATAGTTTTAAATAAAATTTAAATATTTTTTTTAAAATATGTGTAATTTTTTTCTGACGTTTCAAACGTATCTCGTTTAGCTTTAGCATTTTCCAAACAAATGAAGAAGAAACATTTAAAAGGATTTCATCGTAAATAATATAATAATTTGTTATCAACTAAAAATAACTTAAATATTTCATAGGTATCTACATATGTATGTATGTATGTTAACGTATGAACCGCTTACAAATTCCCCGTACGAATAATAAAATGCAGAATGTATGACGTACATTATGTGCGATTTTTGTTTGCATTCGAATAATTGGTGATTCTTTGATGTATGTATATTGTTATGTTAGGTATGTTATGAATAATTGTAGGTATAAGGTATGATAAAGAAAATGTAAACAAAATTATTTAAATTGGCATGCTTCCTAAAATAAAATTAACATGTTGTAGGTAATACTATATTTTGTTTGGTATTTTGAAGAGGACTTAATTTTGTGTGAATCAAAAAGAGAAGAAGAGGAAATCTACTCATAGGTGACATTTTAGAAGATGTTTTAGAATTTCTGTTTGCTTTTAAATGTACTAGATTTTTGTAACAGGTTTTTGATATCTGTCATTGAAAAAGTAAATTTTAAGAACGCTTTTCTCTTCTTAGTGTTGTTGTTTAAAGTACATACATAGGTGCTTTATTTAACATGCGATGGCAGCGCTCTAACGGTTAATTGGGGAATTAACTAACAAATGTGGGGCTCTCTTTGACCCTGTTAAGATTTCGGACTGAGTACGGACAGGGACAGGTGAACCTCATCTGATTTTCATTAGAAACTTGTAGGGTCTCAAAGGTCAAATCTCATTCAAACTAAATATTTAAACGTATAAATATAGATATCCCTGAAGAACAGCTACTCATAGTCAGATTTTTAAGTTTTATTTATACCCATTATACCCTTATACCTATCGGACATAATCTTCGCAATCTAAATAGGGCTTATAATAGCTAGTGCTTAAATTGAATTATTTATGCATGACCAGCCAGGATTGCCACCTTTTGAAAAATTTTCCGAAGTAGATTACCAAACAAAAAAGGAGTAGGTATATTCAATGTTTTTGCAGTAGATTTATAATTTCAAGAAACAAATTTTGATGGGTTAGGTCTTGAAATTTCACCTCAACGTTGTAGTCTCTGTCATTAAAAAAACGCTTGGTTTTAAAAACTTAACCATCTGTCTGCCTATTATAATGTTGAAAGCTAAATGCCCACTACTAAACCACTACTAAATAAATACAAATAAACTTATGTCTATATCAATTTTCAACCACTAACAACAATTTTACTTTTTGTGCAGATTTAATTAAAAATTTATCCACCATTTCCCCTTTTCTCACAATAAAAACTCAAATAAATAAAAACGTTGCGTTGACAGATTTGCTGTGACAGCTGTCAATTGTTATCAAAACAAAGCCGATAACCGAAAGCTGTATGGATAAATAAAACAGTGGGTTTCATGAAGAATGAGAATGGCTACGTTCATAAGGATCAAAGGACTTGAAGGTAAGGCAAGTTTCACGTCTCTAATTGGCCAGCTGCCGAAAAATTGCTTTCCAATTAGGGCAACTTTTATTGGAAAGTTACTGGAAAAGATTTTCGTAATCGAACAAAATATTCTTTTGGCAACGCTAAATTCATTCAGTTTTAACTTGTTTTTCCAGCAGTCAAGAAATATCTCCCTGCATTTCAAGCCAAGTGCATTTATGTCAAAATATCAGCTGATAATATTTTGTCATTAAACAGCCAGGCGAACTTCTTTGTTCAGTGACTTATTTTAATGTTTTTGGTTGAGGATGTCTTTACAATTCGTAATTACTTTGTGTTTTTTAGATAAAAAAAATTATTATAAATACTATATCTGCACTATCGCCCAAAGATAAAGGTTTGAACTAAAGTTCTAGTTTTCGCATTAGTGACATCTCAAAAAACAACTATTCCTCTTTGTAAAATGTGCGTTCAATGTAGTCCCTAGTCTGCTGAACGTTCCTAATGACATTCAATTACAGAATTGAAAAATTATTTTATGGATTATTTATTGAAGGATTTTTTTTCGTATAACCAAAAGTGCAGTAGATTTGAATTACAGGTAGTAGATTTACTTTTCGAAAAAAGTGCAGTAGATCTACTGCAATTGCAGCAAAGTGACAACCCTGATGATCACTGATGAGAACGCCCCGTTTGAGAGGTTTGTTGAAACAATTAGTAAATAAAGAGTGTAGATACATATATTAATTTGTATAATAATTAAACTGTCAAATTTTCAGATGTCATATTACCTCCGTTAGTTAACTTCTCAAAACAGTACAGAGTTCTGATCAAGTGCATATAGAAAAGTAAAATTGAATTAAAATTGATAGAAATTGGAAGTTTTGGGAAGTTTAGTTTTATTAGTTTTAAATTTGAGCAAATTGCCGAATTCAAACGAGTGAGAAAATGCCATAATTTTTGTTAGAAAGTTGGTAAAATAAAGAACCTGTTTAGATTGGAAAGATTGAGTACAACTTGTGAGTTTCATCGTATACTTAAATACGTTGAAACAACAACAATTTCAACATTTCTGACGTTGAAACAACAAGAAATGAGACATATGAGTCCGGTTTTTATGTTTTCTTCGTGCCTCACGACTCACGAGATCCCTCCAGCCACACTTCTCTTGCCAACAAACTGCCGTGATATCGAGCTCAATATTCCTAATCTAAACAGCGTCATAATCAATGCCTTAGACCGTAATAAGATTGTGAGGAGAGATTGGCGAGGAGCTCTGTTACCCTCAACAATCTCACGCAAAAAACCATCGTCATGGCGCGGCGCAGCGTAGTGAAAAGTCACAAACTAAACAGGGTCTTTATGACATACATTTATTTACACGAAGTAAAATAATGACGTATTGTCATTATTTAAAAAATGCTGTCAGCACTGGAAATTTAAGCTAACAAATAATGATGCAGGATTGCAGGACCAATATATGTAAGTGTTGTTTTCAATACAACTTATATCTTGTTGGGGAATTTTTAAAATTATCAATTATTCTGCATTTTTATAAACTTTGTACATTTTTTATACAATGTGCTTCCTGTTTTTGATTCTTACTTGTTAACAGTTTTTATATACTTCTTCATTGTTCGAAAATTCCATAATATTAATTAATGTTTAAACACATAGCAGACGGCAACACTGTATGTAAAGCTGTTTACACACCACACGATTTTTGGGAAAAGTAAGTGTTATTATGCTGGATTTACACGACTGGCAAATTGGCAGTATTCTGGCATTTAACTGTCAAAAAAATGACAGACCAATGGAAAAATTCATTCTTTTGGCAGTATAGTGACAGAAAAATGCCAATTTGTCACTCGTGTAAATCCAGCATTTAAAGTCGTTCCAATTTAAATATATTTATCTTGAATAAAATTCAATGTTCATTCCAATTTTATTGACGGGATTGAATCGCAACCACGAACAAATACATCGTGTGGTGTGTAGCCAGCTTACACTTTTGCTGATTAAAGCTGTGTTCCATTGGGCCTTGCAAAGTATTTTTTAGTACTTCCCAGTAGATGATGAATGAAATGCTTTCATTCTTCCAAACGTAAAATCTTACCTCAATATAAATGTAATTTTGTTTTTTTGTTTTTATATTTTATACTAAATTAGAAAAACATCAACAAGAATAATTTACTTCGTAATTTCGTTTTACTGATTGTGTCTTTTTCTTCTGTTGATACGTTACGACGTTAAGGGTTCATTCAAATTGTATTGAAGGATTGACTCAAAAGCTTGAGTATGAACATAGTGTGGTTATTGTATGTCACCAGCTTAAAAGAGAAATGTTTTTCATTTACATGCTTCGACCTTTGACTATCTCTTTTATATTGCTGAAATTAAGCTAAATAATTAGGAGTAGTGAGAACTTGGAACACGTCTAAAAACCCTTAATTGCTAAGCAACAGAGAAAAAACATTAGAAATAACTAAATACTTTGCCTACGTCAGGAGAAAATAAAACGCCTACATTATTTACTGTCACTGTCAATAATAACAAGTTGCATATAATTCTGGTTACCTCTGGAGCACTGCCATCGTCTTTTTAAAGTATCTTGCTTACTTCAAGCGCTAGTCATCGTAGCGCCACATTTTTTTCCTCTGTTTTCCAATTTTATACCATTCCTGCCATATAATGCACTTTCATCTGCAAAAAGGAGAAATTCTATTTCCACAAAAATGATAAACCTTTGAATACCACCACCAGTTAAAACACACTTATGCAAGGAACCTCAATCCAAGATCTTTCAATAATACCAACACCAACCACTTAAATAGAACATTTAACCAATTACTAAATGTCAAGAACTACAATGAATGGGCGGGTTCAACATTCGTTAGATATCAAGAAAATTTACTATAGTTTAATTTACTAGTAAATTAGTAAATTTTTCTCAAAACTTGGTAAATTGGCGAAATATCTATCTTTCATTGAACCACATGAATGCTTGTTTAGAAAAACAATTTGACAGATGACAGTTGGGCGCAAGTAAAAGTTATGCAACAACTTACTACCATCATGTTGTTCAATCGGATGCTGAGAATGCAGTTGTTGCGATTCTTGAACACGTTTTAAATGTTGCATTGGATCTCCCCCTGTTTTTTGACGTTTACGTTTAATTTCAGCAGGATCTACAATAGAAATGGAGTTGTTAGACATTTTTTTTCGTTTTTTTTTTTTGAATTTATCATTTAAAATTTTGGCTAATATACTCGTATAATGGGGAATTAATTTCTTAAGTACTATACAAAACATATAATTTTCAGTTTATATTAATTGTTTGTTCAATTTCACTTGATATGACTGCAAGGTACAATAAATCTTACTTAATATAAAATATCTTTCAACAAGCTTGCTTGTATGGACAATAAATTTCAAATACAAAATGGTTTACAAAAAAGAATATATGTATTAGGCAGCAATACACATACATATGACACAACGATAAAGTATTTCTTTTTCAGTTGGGTTTTACAAATAAATATTTTTTTTTAAAACTCACAAGACTGACTTGCGAGTGCTAATACAAACAACGAACACAATTGACAATATCCCTTAGTTTTTTTTTTTTTTTTATCAAATGAATGTGTATTTTCCCTTTCCAGAATTCAGGAAAAAAATGTCAAACTATTTTCGTTAAAAAAACTATCGGCCTAGATTCAGTGACGCTTCTGTTAAAAGCCATTGACACTGATAGCCCTTATAAATTGTTAGTTCAACACTGATTGGAAGAAATTAGCATCCCCCGCTCCTAGTGGTCATTTTTTAACTATATGTACTAGAGTTTCGATTTTTGCTCAGTTAATTTTATTCGCTTCGGAAAGTCGTTTTGCAACTTCTTCGGGTGTGAGAATTTCTCCAGCATCTACTGGCGCATAATAACATGACATTTCGTCAAATTCACTCATTGTTGCGTTAGGTGGTACGCTCGTGTATAAAGCGAAGTGTTCCGCTTCTGTCAAATCGACATCGGGATGAAGGGCTACACCGTATTGGCCTTCGCATAAGTTTTTCAAACTTTGCCGATCGGCTATGGCAACTAGTTCCATGTTGCCATCATTGATCGGAATGTCAACCAGTTGCATGGCACTGACAGTTTTTCTGTCAAGCATATTGCTTAACGTAACAGTGCTTGCGTCAGAATAGGCTTCATGCATCGGCAGACTGTTCGATGAGTCACCTTTGAGTGGGATGTGAATGACCTCGGCTGTAAGATGGGGTCTCTTACCAGACACACTACTCACACTTCTACCAACCGGTTTACCACCAATGGTCCGTCCAGTCTTTGCACCATGGGTTGGACTGTTTGATGCCGATATACTAGATGGTTGAATCGATTTAAGGGAGCGAACTGAGGAACGGTTAATGTCGTTCAGTGAAAAATGAGCTACACTGGGTTCTCGGGATCCCATTGGACTTGCGGTTTTTGAGCCGGGAGATGATGAAGTCTGAGATAGATCGGACTTACTCTTTCGCCGTGAAAAAAGCTTTGAAAGGAAACCGGGCTTTTTCTGCCGCGACATATTATTTTTATTTGGAGTTGGTGGCAGTTTTTTCGTTGGTGACGATTGGTCCGGAGTTTTCATAATAATAATTTGTGATGGAGGTCTTGCTGGAGACGTTGGACTGCTTCGAGCAGTTTGATTGACAGGTATGTCTTGCTTACGTATACGTTTTGGAGGAAGTGGTGGACAATTTTCATCACCAACAAAACTTAATCGGTTGCCTGTAGGTGAAGGCATATTTAGCAGTTGTACTGGGGAATTTACAATTATCTCAACAGGATCATGATTAGCTGCCCGCTCAGCAGGCAAATGCATCAGACCTGATATACCGCCAGACATACCACCAGCCATAGGAAATGGATTTTTAAATGCCATCTCAAGGCTTGTATATGTTGCGGCATCATCAAAACTTTCTTCAACTTCCATTTTAGAAATAGAACTTTTAGTCAAACTTCCATCGACGGAAGAACTAGCAAGCTCATTTATCAGCGTATTATTAAATGTTTCAATTCTAAGTTTGTTGTCGCTGTAAATTTCTTCAAGTTCTTCCGAGTGATCAAGTAAGTCATTTAACGTCTTATCCTCTTCCGAGGTTACTACAGTAGATGTTGTAATAGAAGTTGTAATAGTTCTAACACGCCCATTCACCGGAGGAGAACCACTTTCGTCCGTTCGTTCAAATTCGTCATTTGACTTAAGCCAATCGGTTATTTTGTCATTAGCTGACAATTTCCGTGGTTCTGAAATGTCTTCCTGTATTGATTCATCTTCAACGTCTTCCATTGAATCTTGAGTTTGGGTTTGAACGCTTTGATAACGTTGTTCTTCTTGTTCTGGTTCCTGTTGTGGTTCTGGTTCTGGTTCTCGTACCTCGAGCTCCATTTCCTTGAGTTTTTCATCAATTATACTATCGACTTCTTTTTCCATACGTCGCTTTGCCGATTCTTCATCGTCGGTCTCAAAAGACTTTGTATGATCCTCCTCTGTTGGAGTATCCAAATTGATAATTTCGCTTTGACAACCGACCTCCGTGTAAGAGGGAATTGCCTGTTTGGCAGCCAGTATTGCCGCCTTATCTTCATTGAGAATTTGCTGAAATATACCCATGTCGGCCTTCCGTTTTAAATTTTTACGGATCGCCCAGAAAGCACGCCTACCTGAATCTATGGGTAGAAAGTCAAATGGTAGTGCCTCACTGACTGCACCGTCCGATGGTCGTCGTAGTTGAATGAAGACCTAAAACAAGGTTAGAAAAATAAATTCCATTAGAACATATTTGACATAAAATTTTACGCGAAGCGCGAAGTGAAGAAAGAATTTTGATTTTTATAAGCAAAACACTCTTCAAATTAATTTGACGGTTAGATAAAGCGAGTTAGACAATAGCTTATATTTACCTTAGCTATTTCGTTTGTCTGTATCGTTCTGTAGCGTGGTGTTTTAAAAGTGATGGCTGTTTGTTTATGTACATCCGTATGCTGAAAATCACCAAAACCCTCCCACACCAGATTGCCATTTTGCTCCTCGAAGAAACGCACCGAAATATCCTCTTTCAGAACTTTTTCGCATAGAAGTATAATCTCCTTGCCACCCTCAACGGTACTCGAACAACTGCAAAGACGGCAGATAACCAAATCTGACATTGCCTTCTTGTCGAAAATTGGTTCAGAAACAACAGGTAAGAGTGGTACAGTAAAGCGACCTCTCACGTCGCTTTCAAGAAATACTTGAAAGCACAATCGGACTGCATTTAAATCTATGTTTCCTGGTTGATTTTTATGTGAAAATCCAGCTAGAAATTAGGATAACTCTATTAATTTTCGGAGTTTTTTTTAAATTAATTATTTTTTTCTAAACTTACTTTTGAAAGGATCTACTCGAATATCTTCACGCGCTACCAAAGCTGCTTCGATGTCTCTTTTCTTTACACATTGGATACCTAAATTACTAAATACTGCTCTCATGGTTTCGCTATTTATTTCCAGTGTGCATACTCCTTTTTTACAGCCTTCTTTACCAACTAAATTATGAGGATGTGGTCTGTGAAACAAACAAACAAAAAAACAATAAAAGTATGTAAGTAGTTTTAAATTTTCAATAGTTAATAATTTCAAAACAATCAACCAATTTTTGTCTGTTCTGTCTGAGTTCATATAAAACAAAATTAAATTGTAATAAAAATGGTAAAAAATGTCTTGATGTATATTTCTATGGTTTCTAATGGCCTTTGCGATTGGTGTCAGAATGACATTTCTTCTTCTGCAAAGAAGAAACATTTGCTTCTGGATTTGTTTTCAGAATCGTTCCAGAAGCGTTCACACGTATTAAAGTGTGCTTTCGGATTACCAAACGAAACAGCCAAATGTTTTAAACTCTGAATTTTTAGAATGCTGAATTTTTGGAGCTTCTGATTGGCCAGCTGTCATAAAAATTTCTGAAAATTCAGATGACATCTAATTTTGTATGACAGCTGGCCAATCAGACGCTCCGAAGATTCAGAATTCTGAAAATTCAGACATGCGTTGTACGCGCACATTTACAATTTCAACTAGTCTTCCTTAAACCCCGTTGACATAAATTGATATGAATCTATCTAATCAAGTAAACTGTATTGTAGAAACGACTTGTTTCTCGGCAAAAAAAGGATTATTGCTATGTAGATTCAATATATGTAAATGCTTTGTTATTTAGGATTCTTATTTGAAACGATAATTCATTGTCTGTTTCTATTTTATTTTTATCAAATCTCTGACGTTAAAAACTATACACAAACACTGGGAACATTCAAATGTTATCAATATCCTTATCGATTGATAGCACATATATGTACGTACATAAACTGCTCTATTATTAATAATTATATTTTTGTCATTCAATAGGCCTTTTCACCCAACAAAACATCAACATTTGTACATATACCCCTATCTCGTCTACTCACACAATTCACTTTGTTGAGACTGACATTTGTTTATCTATTTTTGAAAGCAAGTATTGGCATTGTGTGAGATGTATTTCTATAAAGGTTATTATTGTAATTAGTATAATCTTAACCTACACTCTAAAATATTAAAACTAAGCACAAACTTCCTGAAAGATATCAAACCACCTTTCCTAAATTGTTGTCTTAATTTTCCTTCTCAAAGTACTCGAAAAAGGGCCAAACCTCAAGAGGCATCAAATCATATGTATAGTTGATTTTGCATCTGTCAGTATCAATAAAATAAATGCTGCCACATTTGACGTTGACATTTATTCGAAAAACGCACTGTAGTGACATTTATTTTTGTTTTGACAACTCACCTATATGGTTGATCCTTTGTTACACACGACACTACTACAACCGCTCGTCCTTTGTAACCGACAATTTCGATTGTCGGAAATGTCTTATTTTCCGGCGTACTATTAATGCCCGGTATCGACCCAGCCGATCGTCCTTCACATTCATAGCGAAACCGTAACGCTTTCCAAGCTGGTTGTTCTGTAATTATAACATGAGCGTTGCGCCTTATCTTTTTAGCGTTTAACTGTTGTTGTTGTTGAGGTGGTTGTTGGGTTTGTTGCTGTTGTTGTGGCTGTTGCTGTTGCTGCTGGAGTGATAATCCATTGCCATTAAAGTTGGACGTTGAAGGTTGTGTGGTATCAATATTTTGCACTCCTGCACCACCCATCGTTCCGTTTACACCTTCCATATTTCTTAGCATTTCGAGAACGTCAACTGCAAAAAAAAACATTTGTTTAGTTAAAAATATAAACGTTTATATGTAAATAAGTCCCAAGTGCCCAAGCCCTTCCATCTTTGCTTTTTCGCACCTGATTTGATTAAGCCAAAAAAGAAAATAGATCTATATTTTTTTCTGATTTGCTCTTGATTCTATTTGTATATGAAAAATTAAAAACGCTCCGAACAAAGCGATGGCGAGAAATCGCGAATAGATACTGAAGATTTGAAAAACGGTCTTAAGGTGCGGTTGTACAAAATTTGCTTGTTTAGTTTAATTGCGCAGAACTGTACAGTTCTGTCGCAAAGCGGTGTGTGTCGCGTGTTGCTCTTTTCTGTTTATTTCAAAAGTTGAGATCCGAAAACGCTGTTTTCTAATTTGTTTTATTTTACTTGTGAATTGTGATTATTTTTCTTTTTTTCCTTTAACCGTTTACGAGAATAATCTATTCAGAGAGAGAGAGAGAGATAGAGAGAGAGAGGCAAAAGAAGGAAAAGAAGAGAAATTGCAACCTGGCAAAAAGTGTACGCGCAGAGAGCGTGTTTAAAAATATCACTTTGCGTAACACACCTATATAGTATAGCAGCTAGGAGACAATCAATGGACGACATAAATGTGTTGTTTTTTTTTTTGGATGTTAATGTGTATCTTTTCGATAGAAAGATGACGTTTTAGGCTCAAAATAGACAAACATCATACAAGAGGGAGGTTGAGATTGGTCGAGACGTCGAGGTTGATCACGCATTATTTGTATGTACATTTAAAAAAAATTTCTAGTTATCTAAGGGAATAGCGTATAGTTAATTTTATTCAAATCGGGTTTTGATAAAACGTCGGTTAAAACTTCCAAGTTAAGAAAATTAACAGAGGAAAACCAGATTACAGTGAAAATTTATTATTGTATTAATTTTCTTTGTATAGTTCAGTCAAAAGAGGCTTCAAACCATTCGATAAAAATGTTTGCCATGGTCATTTGATTTAAGATTATATTTATTAGAATATAAACAGTCGTATTTATACTCCCATTCCAAGGTATATGTCTAACTTAAGACAGCCGTCCAACTCCAAAATCTTATTTATAAACATTTTCTATCGATTGTCTAACTTGGACACTGCAATTGGTTGTCCAAAACTATTCTAAAGTGGGAAAGTTCAATGAACAAAGCAAGTCATGTTTCTAGTTACGAATTGCAAAGTTACCTTGAAATTGATGAAATTTTCGTTGAACTTATCGCAAAGTTCACAATATTGACAGATTACAGGGATGTCTTTGAATATATGAGGACATATTCCAACATCTGTTGGAATGCGATTATAAATAAGGCGAGATGTCCAACCATTTAGACACCGTCTAGCTGGACGACTGTCCAAGAGTGTTCTAAGAACAAATCTTATAAGGTCTGTTTGGTAACGTGAAATTTCTTGCGAATTTGAACAAATTTTCACAAAATTGCACAATTTGTTACAAATTCCTGTTTGTTAACTCGAAAAAGTTGCAACGAGTTGCAAAAATTTCCCCTCCATTGGATAGCTGTGAATTTGTGCTACATAAATTTCTGTGTGCAAGAAGAGTAAAGTCTGTCAAAACACCCAGCTATTAGCATCTTTTGCTTTTAATTTGAAATTGTGGTTTCTGGTATGTGAAAATTAACTTTATAAATAATAAATAACTTGATAAATTTATATATTATGTGATTTTTTTTAACGCAAATTGTAAACAAAACCAGACTTTTGGCACGTGATTGTTGATGTGAGGAGTAAAATTCTGACATTTTGTGCACAAAAGTGGTTCAATGCGTTTGTTAACTTTCTTGTAAATTGCTCCATTTTTGAGAAATTCGTTCTCTCTTTGGTGTTTTGACAGGTTTTACACATTTTGCTGAAAAAAAACTACCAAACAGACCTATAATAACGACTGAAATTGTTTTGTATAGGAGGAGACTTGTTCTAATTTTGTTTTAACCACCAGACCAGATTTTTCACGATTTAGTAAGAAAATACGATGTTAAAGCTTTTTTAGTACTTATGATAATTACAAGGTCAAGAAAAGGATTTTTTCAAGCTTTAATGGAGTACTTACTTTTACACATATTAAAGGTAATATCATTAGCATTTTAATTTTTGTTCAGTTCTCCGCATCCGGGAAAATGGCGGATCCCTTTATTTGTCAAAATTAACAGTGTAATGTGTTTAGCATCATTTTATCTCTGTAACATTTTATTAAAGTTAAAATCACCAAATGATTATTTCACCATTTCGGATGTCTTTTGACATAAATGTGTATATTAATGTCACCAAAGCTATGTTTGATTATGACATTTTCGATTGGTAATTCGGAAGAACAATTTGATACGTATAAACGCTTCTTGAAAGATACTAAAAACAAATCCAGAAGGAAATGTCTCTTCTTTTCCGAAAAAAGAACTGTCATTCTGCCACCAATTGAAAATGCAGTTAGTTCTTTGCACGAGCTGTCACTATTTAAAGCGTGTTTGCTTGCAGTTTAACTAAGGATTAAAATTTTGTGCCAATATCTCTAGTAGTCAATAAGAGTTCAATATAAAACCACATTAAAAAGGGCCAAACATAAATATGACATACATTCTAGGATAAAAGCAAGTGTAATTTAATCAATACTTCTGACTATATCGATCATATATGAAAGATGTCAGCGACATCCATCATGATCTATTTTTAATTATAACATCTAAATTTTCAACATTTAAGTAGGCTAAGTAGGAATATCAACAAGACCTTTTCTTTCTATTTTTAAAAACTAAAAGCCATTAATATTTTTATAATTTTCATTCTAGCAACATTGTAATCACTTTCAATAAAAAAAAAAAAAAACAAAACGATAGTCTGTACTGTGCCTGCGTCATATACGGCCTTTATTCTGACGCTTGCAGAAAAAAAATTTATCAAAAGCCTTGCAAAAATTATGTATTTTCGCCTTCAATTTATTTATCGTTAGATCTAAAAATAGCTACAAACGCTTAAAAATGTTTAGTATGTTATGACTCAAATTAATTTTATGAAAAACTATGATATACATACTGAATGAGTGATAATTTGATGTTCTTGCTCATGAGGTGTAGGTATTATTTAAGGATGCCAATGCGCTTCCAAAATGATGGTACTGTCAGATAATTCAGTAATTCAGTACTACCAACTAAATACAAGTGCTATAATGGTGAGTATATGAGATTTGTAGGGAAATCAATTCTGTTCGTTCCATTGAAATTAGCTAGCAAAGTATACTACCAATAAGAATTTGGTACTTCCAAAGGAATACGGCTGTAAACAAAATACATAGTTGAATTTATTATTCGAGGACTTGTCCCATCATTTTTTTTGAACACAAGAGGTAATTAACTAACGGTAGATCTTCGTTTCTGTTTAAAAACGGTCTGAGAATATTGTGTAAAGTATATAAACGGTTTTGATGAAAAACCTTCAAGAATCATTTGCACTTCAAGATTGTGAACAGGTGACAGGTCTCTTTTTATTTGACATTTCACCTCAATTTTGTGTTAAATCCATTATTTGAGAATTACTAGACTGAGAAACTTTTTATTTAAATTGTAATTAAAACCAACAAATTAACGAATCTGTGATCGCAGAAAATAATTTAAAATAGACTTTTAAATATATTAATAAATTCCAAATACAAATATTAAAAATACTAAATAAATAGGTACCTACTTTCCCGAATAACAATAAGCTATCTTCAATTTTGGTTATTACTTATAAAATATTGCAAATGGATATTTGTATTAAAGAACTATGAAATTCGCCCAAAATAATAATTATTCAAGCGAATATGCGGTAATGCATCTCATGTATGTGCATAATATGTTCTCATGATTTACAAATTCATTTTTAATTTAAAAATGCAGGCGAAATCCAGACGAGAAAATTATTTAACTTACCAAAAATGATTCAAAAATATCTTTATCTACATATTTACGATTATTACTATCCCTATGATTCAGCTGATGAATTTTACTGTTAAATATAAACAAAAGAAAACTTGAAAAAGTTGGCAAGTTTGAAGATCAAAAATCATTTAAATCACATGGACCTATATATGTACATATGTATGGAGCTGTGTATATAATATAATCAAAAAGTCGTCTAGATATATACAAATGAAGATGATGACATTGTCTGGGTCGAAATCCAGCGCTTCCACTGAAATCAACTTAACTTTTAAGCGTCTAGGCGGTAAACCTACGCATAAAGTCTTAATGGCCACAAATTATTACGTGTTAAAATCTGTTTTTCGTTTTTTTTTTTTTTTTTTTTGAGACAGTTTATCAAAATGTTTCTCTTTAGGTAAATAAATGATCTGTCAGAAATCTTCTGTGTGCAACAAAAAAAAAAAAAATTAAATAAAATTAAAATCCTTTTGGAATCATAGATAAAATGATTGCTCAGCAGCAGACTTTTATTTCTAATGACGTCATTGATTCCGGATGGATGCCAACAAGATTATTTTGTACTGTACTATGTAGGTATATAAATAGGTGAAACATTTTCTGCAGATATATACGATATTTATGTTCTGGTGTGATATTACCATTCGAAACAGAAGACATGGAATTGATTAATTCATAACAAGAAAAGAGGAAATATTGTTCCCGCAATTCTACTTGTATGTGTTTTATTTAACAGCTCCTTGCCTACGCTAAATGGTTTTAAAGAGTAATAAAGTTTTAAACATATTTTCACAATTTGCTGTCAAACCTCATAGGCAAAAACCCCTTTTTACGAAACGTGGTGAAAATTTTTGTTTCAAAACAGTCATATTATTATAAAATGATACATTTTTACCCGTGCTGTCATTTTTGACAGTTCTTTGACATTTATTTTCAGTATTATTTGACAGATAGTATAGTACGGGATATAGTACTATATGGTGCTCAGAGGAATAATTCCGAGACGCATTTTGCTTTCGATATGCGGAAGAATATTAGTACACGAGCCGAAAACCACATTTTTCCCAACTGGACCTGGTGTCATTTACCCGCCATCTTATTTTTAACGGTTATTTTGATTTTTACACGTAACTTGCGTATTTTTGATCCTAGAAAAATAAGTTGTGTTACAAACTTGGAGCCAATTGAATTTCCTACAAAATATTTTGAGTAACTTTTCTTTGAAATTAATTTTTGTTAAAAAATTACGGTGTAGTTTGTAAAAAAGGAGCAGTTGATTTTTTTACATTCGTCATATTTTTTTTTTTGTGACTAAAAAAAAGTTCGTATTAAAAGATGACGGCCAAACGACACCCGATGCAATTTGTGAAAAATGCGGTTTTCGTCTAGTGTACTTATACTTTTTCGAATATCGAAGGTGAAATGCGTCTCGGAATTGTTTCGCAGCAAAAGTCTAAATGCCCCATGCTAGTAAAATGGCAACGATTCGATACGTACGACGGTCACAGATTACCCATATGAAGATGAGATTGTTTCGTACGTTTCACCTTCCAAAACCCATTTATTTGCATTAGCCGTTTTTTTTTATTATCAGAGATGATCCATATAGATGATCAAAATACAGGCATTACAACAACAACACGAGATCCTGCTCTCTATCGGGATCACCTTTCATGAACCAAAAGTTTAGTTTTTGCTATTGCTTCTCAGCTTTGCAAATGGTTAGGAATTGTGAACTGTATAGTGTAAAGAAAAAAGAAAACCAATAAATGAAAAATAAATAAACGTAAGGAAAAAAGAGATAGGTATACAACACAGTTGTCACTAAGATCCGTGTTGTTTTATTTTCATGAGATGATCTATATGGATCATTGGCGATAATAAATACGGCTATTGTTGTTTTTGTAATTCATCCCGTGTCGATGAATAGATGTGAATTGCAACAACAATTTAACCCAGGTGTGTGCAGATCCCAACTGTCTATGTGTGTGGTTTTTACACACCATTCTCATTTCTTATCTGCAATGTGACAGTTCAAGATTGTAGGTAAATTAAAATGGCTGCCGTGATTTTTCATCTTCATCTGGGTAATCTGCGATGACGGTGTTCACATTGGTCCATGTAGAATAGAATAGAATAGATTTTATTGAGACTTATTATGGACTATTACAGAGTTTGTCTTATTCTAACTAAAGCTATATGTTTGTACAAAAGTGGCTGTAACGTATGGCCCTCTTTTTTCGAATTAATTTATTGATGAGCCTCGTGGCAGAGAATTGTTTTATAGGGATATATAGTGAGACTACTTTTGCTCATAAGTATTATTGAGTCGCTTGAGACGGAGGGTCTCATACATTGGTCCATATCCTCCGAATTTCTTTGACGTCTCTGTGGATTTGCTCACCCCTACTTCATGGTGAGAAAGAGATGACCAGGAAAGGTATAGTTTTTTTCTTATGTTTTCTTTTATGAAACATTTTAAACTAATCCTTAAACGAGCACAGATTTTCGTTTTGTTTTAACGACTGCCGAACGTCAAAGTGGTTCTATTCACGTGAAAAAAAAGTCGGAGGAGTGAGCCCAGTGTGAACATCGTCTATATGCATGCTTCTGGTTTCGATTGATTTGGCATCAATATCAATTAGCCATGTTCAATTTTCTGATATCTCAGGTGTATCTGAACGCAATTCCTTAGCATTGCTGTCAAAAGCAAAAAATATTTCATAAATTTAATTTACAATAAGGATTCAAACTAGAGAGAAGAAAGAGTTCAGCAGTGAGCGAAATGAACTCACTAAACTATCATAATAAATTATTATGTACTTATACCTATATTGCAACAGACAGGTATTCTTTTGAATGACTCAATTTGTGTTTACCTTTCGTTATTTATGATGCCAAAAGACAAATGCACTTTCATGAAAAACGTTGACTTCTTTTTCTTTTTATAATGCTTGTTTTCTTTTGAGTTAGCGAAAGGTGTGTTATTGTTAATGATCTTTCTAATCGATAACGAACAATTACATATGCACATATGTACATTTTTATTTTTTATTTAAGAAAAGCCTGAATAGCCCTTACACCTTACTCCTAGCCACGGCAAGTAACAATTCTTTCCACCGGAGACCACAAATTTCATGAAATAAATTATTTTATGAAAACGATTTGAACCCCTTTTTTTTACAATTTTTGAGGCAATCAATGAAGATATTTGACGTCTTTGGTCAGTCTGTTTGGAACGTGAAACATCTTGCAAATTTTCACAAGCTTTTACAATTATTTGCTGTCAAAAATTATGTGAAACTTGGTGCAATACAAGTTACCAACCAGGAATTATGCCGATGGGTTTTGACAGCATGTTTTGATTTTTTTAAAGAAATTTCACGTTAACAAACAGATCTAATAAATTTAACACCCATACAGACCATAGTGCATATCTTAATAAGTCCCCTTTCACACGAGGAAACCGAGTTGCCAGCAACATTCATTTTGTAGGTGAGAAGGGCAAGAAGTAAGAGGGGAAAATCAAATCTCCCCGGTCAACGATTCGAGGAGATTTTTTTGACATTCCTCTTCACACACCCAGTAGAGTGTGTTCAACGAAGGTTTTTTAAAAGGAAACTACAGAAAGTTGCCACGATTTTGTTTCTTCGTGTGAAAGGAACAGGAGATTATTAAGGAAATTAAAAGAAAACGTCAAAAAAATCTCCAGCAACTTGTTTCCTCGTGTGAAAGGGGACTAAAATAGATAGTGGCTTCCTGTTTTTACTAATGCTGCATTTACACGACTGACAAATTGGCATTTTTCTGTCACTATACTGCCAAAAGAATGAATTTTTCCATTGTTCTGTCATTTTTTTGAAAGTTAAATGCCAGAATACTGCCAATTTGTCAGTCGTGTAAGTCCAGCATAACGTTGCCTCTGCTCATCCTAAAAACAAATCCTTAAGCACAATGCGTTGTTTTGTTTATTTGTATGATGCACACACACACACTTCATTTTAAATGCTTGGAAATAATATTTCAAGCAATAAATTGCCTACAGATCGCAGAGATCAAAATCTGTGAAATTATAGGTCTGTTTGGTGATGTGAAATTTCTTACAATTTATTGTCAAAACTCGTAGGAAAAAAATTCAGTTTTGCGAAACTACATAGGTGATTATTTAAGTTTTGAAATGATGGTATACATTAAAATTTCTTAGGTTAATTGAAACATCGTTGATTTTTTTTAAATTCCAACACATAAATTATAATTAATTAAAAAAAAAAATGCATTCGATCGCCTTCGTTAAATTCGTTAAATATTTCATCAATCAGATTCATCGTTTTAATATCTTGTGTTGTAACTTCCATTTAAATAATTTTGACAAATATAAAATGTTAGTAAGTCAGATAAGTGCTATGCCTTTCTTAAGAATACTGTATATCTCTTTTTCGCTAAGTGTCATCTAACTTTTACATGATCAACGTGTTAAAAATGGAAGAACATGTAGTGTCATCTGTCATACGGAGTTAAAGTTTGGTAATTTTGACTGTAAGCTCAACACTTTTCCGAATTAATTTTGTATATTTACAGTTGTATGTTTTCTCTTTTGTTTCATCGATTTTTGACAATTTTATTCAAGGTATTGAATTTAAGTGTGTTTGATTTGTACTCACATAATTTCCTGAATTTGGTTGAAACTTGAAATTATCTCGTTCCCAAATGGGAATTTGATGACAAAATATTTCGAAAACGTGTTCATGAAGTTTTTGAAAACTAAAAAACTCACTATAAATAACAATGTTAAAGAAAATTAAATTGAAATAGCTATATGTATATTTTTGAATCTAAAAATGTTCATTTCTGAAGATATTTTTACAGGTACTGAAAAATATTCCCCGTCTTCTTTAGATTCAAAAATAATATAATGTTTTAATTTAATTTCCGGACAAAGTGTATTTTTTTAGTTATTGAATTTTACTTTTGAACTTACGACATGAGGTACCGTCTCCTTTTATCAGTAAATGAATTATTGTATTTTTAAATATTTTCAGAAGCAATGAAATTTTTGGCTAGAGCTTAGAACAGACAACCTTGAGATTAAAAAAAAAAACATAGGTAAACAAACTTCTAAATAAACCATAACATCAACAATAAAAACTGTAATACAGTTTAAAATTCTGATTTAAAAAAAAAAATAGCATTGAAATATGGCAAACATTTTATTAAATGAGAAGAAACAAAATAACCAGTCGACAAAGAAAAAAACCTAGAAACGACACCTAGCGTAGAATAGACCAGTTAAATAATAATAATAAATATTTCCTAGAACTTTTGACTTGGCCAAGATTCTAAGAACAATTTAATTTATAAGGTAAAATATTGCTTATTGCTGATACATATATACCACTGCGTAAGCCCACGCACGAAAATTCAAGATTCCAGACAGAATAAAAAAAAACCTCAATTTATGTGTATCGTTATATGAAAACCGCACTAAATCAAAATTAAAGTATTTTTAAAATTTATTATATACAAATGGCTTTGAACTATTTTTGCACAAGGACTGATCATTTTTAAAAATGGAAGAAAAAAAAGAAGAAAAACGTGTTTGGGATAACATTTTACTTACTTTACACAAATTTGATTTTATTCAAAAAAAATCCTTTTAAACTTCTCTAAAGAGGATAATATTGTTTTGCCAATGTTCTTAGAACTTTTTTGTTGATTTTTTTTTTAACAGTCCTTAAGTTTCACTGAATTAATATTTTTTTTTGTTTTTAATATTTTCAAATAGTTTTATTTCTCATTATCAAGTTTTGTTTTTTTTTTTTTTAATTGTTAATTGCACAAAAATTACATAATCTAGGCATATTACTTCTTATGATAATTTTATTTTCAAATTTGAGTACCAAGAATTTTCGACAACCGAGAGCCAATATTAAAATCACGCAAATGTTGCGTTACGCTTGTTAGGCGAGTAAATAAGAGAATGCCTTTCGTCTTTGTTGCTAAAAATTGTGTATGGTTTGTTTTTATTTAAAAATAAATAAATTTAGCGCGACTTTGCTCGAAGTTCCTTTAGCGCAGTCGCAGATTTTCTTTTTTATTTGTATACCTATATATATATTTAGATTTAACGCTCTTCGCGACTTTGCCGGTTCTATTTGCATGAGAAAGAGTAGGTATAGCGAAAGAAACAAATTTATTTATATGATATGTAATTGTTAATTTTTGAATTACAATCTTAAAACTAGATAATCATTATCAAAATTCCCAAAGATATATTATTGTTAAACTACACCTTATTGCTGATTCATAAGAGCTTCAATAATAAATGAAGATAAAGTTCAATTATACACAGGTTTGAAATCTACCCGAATTGCAATTGAGTACTCAAGTAAATAAAAAGAGGCAAAGAGAAAACACTCAAAATTTTGGGTTTGTGTTTTTTGAGTGTTTAATTTTTTTCGTCGATAATATTTTCATCTGGAAGGTATTTCCGGAACAAGAATTATTTGAATTTATGGTGGTTTTCGGTATGTTATGATAAAAAACGAAATAATTTTATTATTTATGCTGTAAATAACCAAATGAATATTTCGTAGAATTATTATCATCACAATCATTTGCTGAAACACATATTTGTTTGGGTAGTCATAGAATAGGGTTGAGTATGTTAGTGTTGAGTTAACTGTGAGTTAAACCAAAGTTAATTTATTGTCCAAATAAATTGAATGCCAGTTAACTTAGAAGCAGTTTTTCAGTTTAGGTATAGTATTAACTTAAACTTTCAGTTGTCAAAAATCTATCGAAACACAGAGGGCGATACTATGCGGCACTATGGAAAGCATTGACGTATGTATATGAACTGCTAGTACCCAACTTCACTCGTGTTCCAGCGCTCTTGAGAATCGGTGGTCATTGAATGAAACTCACCTTTAACGGCAGCAAACAATGATACATTATTCAATTTAAATAAAAGAACAAACTTTTTAAAATGCCATCTATTGTCAGTTTTCGAAAGTATTTAAAAGTGTACGTGTTTTTTTTTTTTAGTGTTAGATGGTAAAAATAGGTAGTTTCGGACTAGTACCTCATATCATAATAATGTCAATGACGGAAAGAGTAATATAGTGTATCTGTCAAAAATATCTATTTGGTTCATCCAGACTTGTACTCTTTATAAGTTTTTATTTGGGGCAAATTAGGAGATTTCGTTGGAAATTTCTAAATTCTATAACAAATCATGGCACGTCGAAATGAGGTAAGTCAACCAAATTCGCTCGAAAAACCTAACGAACACAGCCAAGTGGAATCTATTCAAAGTGGAATCTATTCAAAGTGGAATCCATTGCAAAATGGATGTTTTAAAAACAAAAACCAAGAGAAAAAACAATAACACCAAACAACGAATAACGAATTACTACCAAATCAAATTCTAAATGAATTGAGCTGTCAAACGAAATTAGCCAATGTGACATGAAAACATTATTTGTAATTTCTTAAATTACATACATATATATTATTTTGGCTGTATTGAAAACGTAGCCTTAGGGCTTGGCCCCGTAGAAAACAAAAATCAATAGAGCATCTCAGCGATAATTTCAGGAGACAACTGGCCATTTATTGAGCGATAATTTCATTTTCATTTCATTTCATTTGAAAGCTCAGCGACTTCGCTTTGGTGATCATAAATGTAGCTCAATTCAATGACTACGTCACGTGACCGCAACCATACAATTTCATGCGTATTAATTTGTTTTTGTCGCTCAGGATTTGTCGCTCTGTTGCTCACATCTTGGCCGAGGCCTAAAGAGTCAAAATTTCACTTTTCAACCCCCTAAGAACTATTGCGTTGGTCGCCATCTTGAATTTGAAGGTAAATTAGTTTACATTAAATAACTCGCTAATTTTAAAATTTTGAATAAAAATGCATAAAACAGAAGTTGTTCCAAAATTAAGTTTGTAAAACTGATCAAGACAGTTTTTTCTCTACGACTGATATTTTTCGCCATAATCCGGAAAATAAAAACGAATACTAAAGGTATAAGAAATATAATTTTAATTCCAATGAGCGATGAGTCCTACTCGATATATTGGTTCAAACGAGTTGTTCTTTCGAAATAGCCGCTGGAGAGTAACAATTGTAACCGCACCATTTTCTTTTGAATAGTCAGAGCCGAAGCACCTACTAATTGTTTTGAAGGAAAAAGACCTAGGCCTAAACTATGTAATTATTTACAAGCAAAGTGGTCAAGCTCAAACCAGTTTGGTAGTTCATATATGGTATGCGTATGGTACGCTGCTTTGGGGCTAAGCTGAACTTGTTGTACGGTTCAGACAGATATTGCATTCTTTATTCGAAATAATTTCTGAGAGCGAGTTTGGTATCATCACAGATTTATTTATGGCTACCGTTGACAAAAAAAAAAATGTGAGTGCCGGGACTCACGGTTAATATGTGTAAACATCAACGTGCGCGGATCCAAAACGGACTTGTTTTAGCTTGAAGGGGATCTTGAGATTTTTTCACGTTTTTTGTTCACTCTACCGCCAGCATAGATGTTTACACATCAAAAACTATGGAAACTTTGCTGTCAAGTTCAAAACTTGTCTTCACATCCATTACTACAGCAATATGTGAACAAACACTTGACAAGATAGACGTTGGCTTGAACTCGACGACAACAAAGAATAATGTGACCATATTCGATCAAACGCAATGAGGAGTACCTATCCCCTGAGAAATGATGTATCTGAAAGTCCTCTCGCTGGAGACCTACTTGCATTTCAAATTATCTCCAGCACCAGCAGTAGCAATATGAAGCATATTTCAGAAATATTTCCTGATAATTATTGTATGTATGAATAAATAGTAATTTAAAAAAAACGTCCACAAGATGAATTTTCTAGCAAACTAATGTGAAATGTGATGCAATATAATTCAAAGGTCACTTGCTGTTGATCAATTATTATTATTATTATTGAATGCTGAGTTGTATTATTGTAATTCCTGGAACTCAGCTGATATCGTAATTGAGATTATAAATTAATTTTAAATAATAATAAATTAACAAGAAGTTGTATAGGAAAGCATTGCGGCTTTTTATTTACGTAAACCTACGTTCAGTTTATTTCTTCAATATTTATTTGAAAACATTTTTTTGTTTCCAATAACGACTTTTTATTTACCAGATGGATGTCGACATTATGGTAGAAGATTGTTGAATGTATGATGATGATATAGTTACAACAAATAGAACACATGTGTTTAAATGTGAATGGACGCACAAGATTAACCAAGAAGTCATACTGTGTTGCGACAGTTTTTAATCGCAACGACAAAAAATCGCTTGTGTCAGAAATTTCTTTACATACAATTGGATATAAATTGACTAGGAAATTAAAGTTATCGACTGAATCCTATATACGTACTTGTTCTTATGTACAATCAAAGTGGTTTTAAAGCCCATATACCCATGGTCTGTAACTATATCATCGACAAAAATAATCGAGAAAATTGAAACATTAATCGCATTAACGGCTCTCTATAACATGCCGATTCCACTTGGCATGAGCGATGCTGGGATTACGAAAATGTGCGCGTTCAACGTATATTCGAATTTTCAGAATTCTGAATTTTTGGCCAGCTGTCATTTAAAGTTAGATGTCATCTGAATGTTCCGAACTTTTTATGACAGCTGGCCAATCAGAAGCTCCAAAAATTCAGAATTCTAAAAATTCAGATATGGGCTGAACCAATGGACACACAAAAATCCATGTTCGTGTAGCCAACATGTCGCCGAAAACTACTTTTTTAAACACGACATCCCCGCTGTTCAAAGCTTGGACATGAGATTTGACGTTTCACATGTGTGAGATTTTTGTTCTGGTTCTCGCTGAATGTGGTGCTAAATGTTGAAGGAAAAAGGTAGAAGTAGTGGTAAAAGGAATATCTGTATTTTTACTGCCCAGCGGAAAAATTAGCTGATTGTTGATTGGATTGTGGTTGTGATGTTACGCATCTATATCTCATATGTGGAGTCCGGGTTTAACTTTGACAGTCGATTACCTTATCGACGGGAACACGCGGAATAGAAAACCTGGAAAAATGCGATAAAATATCTTTCTGTATCTTTGAGAATCGATAACTTTTTCATTTTAAGGCGCCAGTTATAACTTTCATTAAAAACCATCACTGAAACACAAATCCGTGGAACCGTGGAATTTTTTTTGACAAGTCGGTTATAGCAATCATTAAAACTGGGCTGTCAGTGAAAAGAAAAAAAACATAAACAACACATGAAAGAAGGCATGGTCGGTGTTCGTGAATTCCAATTGATGTTCGACTGCGGTCAATTTTGGTTTATAAAAGTACTGTTTATGCAGCCCAGCAGGGACAGAGCTATCCACGGTGGGAATACTTTACGACCATGTTTAATGGCGAAAAACTGATATAACGGTTATAAATTGGCATTTCTCTAGTTTCGTCCACTAAAGAAATGCCAATTTATAACAGTTATAAATGTTTTTCTCTATTAAATGTGGACCTGTAATAAGAAACTCCTTATTACAGGGCGGCTTAAAAAAAAACTCAGAGTGCCCAAAGTATGCCTATCGGTGCAGGGCTCTCAAGGGCAGCATATACAAATGTGTACATAATATGAATATAGGTGCGAACTGGGCGACATCTTAACCTTGCCACTGGATACCATCCTGAAATTCATTCAGAATTCAGGATGGTTCAGGGAGACTCTTCTCACTCTCCTCCCTACCCACCTTCACAACATACCTTTACCCTGAGGAACGCAATGGATCCACGGAGATCCGAGTGAGATGATGCGCCTTGATGTAGCATCACCCAACCTAACCTAACCTAACCTATGAATATAGGTGTACAGCGTACTATAATACATTTTTTTTGCAATTAATAAATATTTTTTAGTATTTCCATGTCCACTCAAGTGTTTGTTGTTCCATTCAAAACATTCAGTATTCATATAATTATCAAACAAATATAAACAGCTATACTTACTGACGTCACTCAATTGAATTTCCGAATGCTGATTACCATCTGAAAGAAGAAAAACACCATTTTCTATTTTATATGATTGTTTAGAATGTAAATACAATATGAAATTATAATTTGAGTAAAATATAAAAAAAATAACTGTTTGAATTTTAGCTACAAAGTCCCAATTTACTAACGGTCTATTAAATCTAAAATCGACATTAAAAATGGCAAACTTACAAATTTTGTATTAAAATTTAGGAATTTACCATTTTTAATGGATTTATTATATGAGAATGCAAGAAATTGTGGCTAAGACCAGTTAAACTAAAATGTTTAAGCTTATGCGCAACATTACTGTCACATTGTCAATTTGTCACATATATGTAAGTTCATATGTTGTACTTAAATATTTATATGAACAAATGAGTCTTAGTATAGTTTTCTAAAAATTAATAATTTAACCTTCATGCTAATAAAAAAGAAAACACTATAGTAAAAAATATATTGAATCGTCTGAAGTCACTCATATAGACCTCATATGATTTCTCAAAAAAAAAGCATATGCCCAGGCCCGGCCTAGGTCAATCGCAAAATAATTTAATAGTCGCCATCAGAAAATGGATTTGTTTTACTTTTAAAATATTATGTGAAAGTTGACAAAGATATCGTAAAAAGGAGGAATGAAGAATAAATTAAAAAATCGTTGCTTGGCGACCCTTCTAGCTCTGGCGCGCAAGGGTTTTTAATATTATAATTGCAACTATTCCATTTGAGATGTTACATGCGATTTTTCGATTTCTAGAGAAAAGTATAAAATTCAGTATTACAAACAATGGTAATCTTGAATTTTTCATGTCATATTTGTTAGGACTATGACATTTCATGTCACTAAATTTTTCCATATGGTAATCATGGACGGTGTTCATATTGGACTAAATTCTCCGAATTTTTTGACTTTTCTATCCTAACCTTTATCTCGTTCCCACTGTGGTGCGTTCTTTTTCTAACTCAAGTTAACTATAGTTAACTTTCATCGTTCCTTTAATTCGGAAAAGTAACTTTGAGTAACTTTATGACATCATAAAGTCGTTCCTTAAAGGTTAAAGTGTCAGAAGGGTAACTTTTA
Organism: Leucozona laternaria; assembly: GCA_932273885.2. Classification (NCBI taxonomy): domain Eukaryota; kingdom Metazoa; phylum Arthropoda; class Insecta; order Diptera; family Syrphidae; genus Leucozona; species Leucozona laternaria. The sequence goes on along the minus strand of OW026368.1, from coordinate 84,575,076 downwards.
GTAACTTTTTCCAACTCATCTCATTGGTATGAGTTGAAATGGTTAAGCTGAAACTGCAATGTTTTCATTTTGTGGTTATCTTATGTTTACTTTTCGTTCTTTTGATCTGAAATTGCATTCATTTTTGTAAATATGTTTTCAATTAAACTATTTTTTTTTGTCGATTTCGATTTTGGGAATTGTTTTCTGTTATTGTCTTATTAATTTTCCTTTTTTGTCGACATTTTATTCTTTCGATTTGGTCAATTTTTTATTACGAAATTTGTGCATTGTGCCCATAATGAATTAAACAATAATGTACACATTATTGATTCGATTTTGTCCAAAAATTAAGTATGCATAAATTTAATTAAGAAATTGTTTCCATTTTTGAAGTGCAAGTAATAATTTTTGGCCATCAATTTAATGCAAACATTTATTCATTCCAAATGTATGTATTTCGATTTTTTTTTCAACTCATTTCGTTTGACAGATCAACCATATTTATAACTTTGATCGTTCCTAAATGAAAAGTTACCCAAAGTAACTTTTTTAACTATGACATTCCAACTTTTATTTTTGACACATCAACCATAGTTAACTTTAGTTAGAAAAAGAACGCACCACCGATGAAATGGGAATGAAGTAAAGAACAGGGACGTCGAAAAAGGTCAGAGGATGAATGTGAACACCGTCATGCAAAAAATATTTTTGGATCTCAACCTTTTGTTAATTTGTTTTAGGTTCAGCAGTTCGAATGTATATCAAACCAGACTCAAAACATTTTCATAAAACAAAATCATTTAGGCCCATTTTCTGAAACGAAACTTAAATATTTAAGTTCAACATAAAGAGCTTATGTGACAGTTTACGCTGAGGAAAAAATAGAACTTAAGCGCTTTTGTTGAACTTACATATTAAAGTTTAGTTTCAGCAAAGTGGCTTTAATCATTGAGTTGAGCCTTATGTTCTCTCAAAGGTAAAGATATACTTCAAAATCACACTTTTAACTTAGGAAGTGTATTGGATAAAAATGAAACAAACCTGTGGCCACTTTCGGGATTCATACTATAGTAGTCAGCTGTTCTTAACAATTCTCATGTGATAGATGAGTATACCTACAGCAGAATTTTTAGGATAGTTTCAGAGTTCAGATGTGTTTTTACAAGGGATTACAACAACACAAAGCTATCAAGTTCGCTTTGGATAAAAATCTGAACGCGGGCAATGAAATTAAATGCAGCCATACTCAGTGTTAACACAACACACTACATGTAGTGTAAACATGTTGCACATTCCCGGTCTGAATCACTAAAATCACAGTTCAATGTTTCGTTCGGTTCTATCTGTCAGTTTTGACACTTTTGTCCCCAAAAGAGTTTTAATTTTAATTGTTGAATAAAGTAGAAGATAAATAACTTAAAAAAATGGTTTATTGTTATAGGAAGCTTGTATGTTTTAAAACACCTCTGTTTGGTTTGAGAAGTAATTAGTTAATAAATGGATGTGATTTCAAGAATTATTTGATTTCTATGATTTAAGAAACATGATTCTTTTCTTAAAATCTTTTAAATTGTTGGTATATGTATTTAAAACAATAAGGTATGTGTGTTAAATAATTTGGAATATGATGCTTCTTTGTTTTTAATATCGCGATGTACAATTTAATATTTCGATATATTTTGAACTAATTTTAAATAGGAAATCCCCACATTGCGCCTTTATACTAAATGTTTATTATTATTATACATAAAATGTAGGTATATGTTTATATGTATTCCTAGATATTGTCATCTATCTGTCACAAATATTTATTGTAAATAATATAGCAGTGAAATCTATATAGACACCTATATGTATCTATCTACTTATATTTTATTTGAGGTAACTGAACTAAAAATCTACTCAACGAAAGCGAAAATCTCAATGAAAATTACAAATATATATTTTTTGGCAAACAAATCATGATGTAGGAGAATGATTTCGAATTGAAATATGTACATAAATGTATGTATAAAATTCAATTCTGAGAATTAGCAAAAGGAATTTGGCACACACGCCACATTTTTGTATGTATGAAGGTACAGTGGTACACCGTACACGTTCATACACACGTACATATAGTCATGCCTTTATCAGATGTTAGGACACAATTTATAAAAAAATACTCCATAATTACACCAAACAAGATTAATCGTTTTCAATATAAGTTCATACATATGTAGGTACAATATGTAACTACAACATATACATTTAATTAAAATAAATTCTTCAGGAATTTAAAAATTCATTGTAAATACTTGGAATTCTTAGAAAATTCTTAAATAACCAATGAAATCAATCAAGAGCAACATCTTGTGTATTTTTATTTCAATTCTTGTAAATTATGGTTTACATGAAAATCCAACCTACATATATGTATATGCACATTATACATACATATGTTCATATTTATGATGTTTTATGAGTGCATTTCGGTGATAGATTTTTCTGACATATTTCATAAACTATACCTACATATATCTACAAATAGGCGAAATAATAATATTTAAATTATTTTTCCTGTCAAAAATTTCAAAAATGTTTCTAAAATGTTTGTGAATGAAATGTATTGTGATTCATACAAAAACAAAATTCTTTTGCATACTTTGGAAAAACATGTCTTTAAATAATAAAATTAAAGAATGATTTGACTATTTAGATAATTTATTTTGAAATAAAAACAAGTTAATATATTATATTTAGGGTAAAATTGGATTATATTGGTCAGTTTGAAATATGTTATGTAGACCAGGTTCATTTCTCTTCCTTTCATTTCTTATTCCCTAGAATAGAGTCTCCATTAACTCTCAAAAATGATTTAGTTTTATACGATACACTCAATGAGACATATTTTATTCATAGTCATATTTTAAACCCGAGTCTTACTGAATTGGAGTCTGTAACTGTGTATATAGGAACAATTTCTTATTAGTACCTACCCCATTTCACCCTACAAAAAAAAACAGAATATGAAAAAAGAATATCCCTAAAGCCATTTCCAAAAAAAAATGTTTTCTTAATTCAGACAATTTTTTTTATTTTTGCCCCATTTCACCTTACAAATAAAAAAAACTGTATATTTTATTTTATTTTTGCCCCATTTCACGCTACAAATAACAAAATTTGAAAAAGAATATCTCTAAAGCCATTTCCCAACAGCCTACAGCGCCACCTGTTGAAATTTTTTCTAACTTTTATTTTGTACTAAACCGAACATACCACTATCCATTTGTATAGATTGTATACAAATTTGTATGGATTTGTGATAATAGCAGACTCAAAGTACGATGATTTAATTTATGAATTTATTACAATTTTAAATTTTCTTAAATTAACCAGTTTTACCCGACTTTACCCTAAATATTTAAGGAATTTGTTCTTAGTTTCAACAGATATAAGATAAGAAATAAATAAAGGAATTATCTTATATATGTATTATATTATATATATTTTCCAACACTTTTTAGAAGCTATACTTTTTTATTTCTGCAAACACAATCATAAGGCATTTGGAATGCTGTTATGTGTATACAAAACATATACTAACATACATACCTCGGAATCTGAAGAACGCAAATAAAATTAGTCTTTTTGTTTCTACTAAAAAAAAAATTGTTTCAAAAAATACAAAAATACAAAAAACATCAGCGTGCCACGTTTTTGTATTTAGATAGGCAGAGATACAAATGGTGGCCAAGAACTGGCGGCCCGTGACCTAATTTTGCTGGAGTGTGCCGTTTTGATAGCATAACTCGTATTGCTCTATGGGTTGAAAGTGGTTTTTATAGAAGGGCTTGCAGATATACCCCTTACGGATCTGAAAGGGGTATACTCTTAGACAACCTTAGTCTAAGGAGTCCAACGGATGTGGTTAAGTTAAAACTAGATCCACTTCGTCACGTTGAGGAGAGAGATCAAATCTCTGATCTTTATCTCAGAAAGTTCGTTCAGGTTTTTAAGAAAAGCTTGAGACACCTAGTCTTGACAATTTGTAAAATAACTCTTCTCTATTAATGTTGTAAAACGCTGCTGATGGATCCACAAAGAAACCATACAGCTTATGTAGGTAGGTATCTACGTTGTTGTCCGCCATTTTGAAAAAAAAGAAGAAAATGTATCACGTACATAAGTGTGAATTCCTTGGCTGTTATTGTTCGTAGAGTAGTTTTTTTTTGCTTAGTTTTGTAGATAAAAGTATTATCTTAAACTTTCGCCTACAAAATAAGGCCCATTTGCTGAAATGAAACTTAAATGTTTTAGTTCCACATAAAAGCTTATGTTCTAATTTTTCCTCAGCGTTAACTGTCACAAAGGCTCTATGCTGAATCCAAATATTTAAGTTTCGTTTCAGCTAATGGCGGGCCTTAATTCCATATTTTAGTTTATTTAGATTTTGTGTGTTTCACGAAAATACAATATAGTGTATGACAAAGTGCCCCATATCCATCCGTTCCGATAATAGAGGTCCTCACAATCTTCTGTATGAGGTCAGTAAGTTTTTTTGTTTAGCTCAAATCAAACCGTCAAATATTTCGCCCTGGTACGACAGTAGGCTCATCAGTTAGATGCTGTCGACTTTTTTCTTATTTAAATTTTGTGTTTGTCTACAATTTTTCATATCGCCTGCGCTCAAAAGCTTTAAAAAGTTTTGGCTGCTTGGAATGATTTACAAGTTCGTTGTTTGCACTATCAAAGCTTAGAAATAAATAGTGGGTACACATTACTCACTTCAACATGAAGCTGTAGACATCAACATACAACATGAATCCCAGCCCAGCACCACTGATAGTTGAATCTATGCATACATAAACGAAAGCAACCGACATGTTAATTAACATCGTAAAGAGGGAATTTTGTTTTCAGCGTGAGTGAAAATGTTTTTTTTTTTGTTAAGTAAACCAGTGATGATAAAGAAATGAAAATAGGATTAAGTACTTTTTCAACTCTAAATACAACTTCGACACAATATCAACCGGATTCGATTATCAATAATGCGATTAAAAATTTGTCTTTATTTTTGCTGGTATATTTTTACATAATATTTAAAATAATAATTTACCAACTTTAAAGGTCTTTAAAAAAGTGTTCTTATGCTGGACGAGTGACAAATTGTCATTATTCTGTCCTAATACTGCCAAAAGAATGAATTTTCCCATGGTTCTGTCATTTTTTTGACAGTTAAATGTCAGAATACTGACAATTTGTCAGTCGTGTTAATCCAGCACTAGATTTAAAAAATTTATAACTAGAATTATACTCAGGCCGTTTTCTTAATAAACTCCTGCTGAACACATCTAAAACAGTGACAGTTAGTGCAAAAAAATTAAGCAAACATACTTTTTTAACATTTTGTATTGTCAAAATGACATATAGAGTAACGTAGAAGGATATTAAAAAGATAAAATAACCATTTTAACTTTAGTAAAATGTTAAACAGATAGTAAGTACGACGCTATATCATTTAAAATTTGAAAAATTGTCTTTTTTACCTAGCATCATACTAAAAATGCCTCAATATCGTACCAAAATCGTTTAAAATTTTGCGCTATTATTTTTAGCTGCTGTATAGGGCAAGTAGTTTCGTATTAAAGAAAAATCGAGGTTGTAATCAAAACTAAATAACACTACGATGATCGAGGAGTCCGTCGGTGTACTAGTGCGTCTACTGTAATTTGAGCTAGAGCCTTAACCACAGATTAGCCATATAAAGATGAGAATGTTTCGTACGTTTCACCCTCCAAAACCCATTTGTTTAATCAGACATGTGTGAGGATTGACAGTTCAAGCTTGTAGGCAAATTAAAATGGCTGCCGGGGATTCTCATCTTCATGTGCGTAATCTGTGACCTAAACGGGTAGACCGATTCGCTTCAAATTTGGTACAGAACATTTTTGAATTCTTGTTTTAGCTAATTTAGGTCAAGTTTTGCATTGCCAGATTAAAGTTAAACCCGAGTTGACTCATCAAATTCGGTGAGTCAAGTCAGGATTAGCTGAACAGAAGCTTTTGATTTTGTATCCACTGAGTTTGTTAAGTCGTTCCGCGTGCATTCTCTACTTAAAAACTGCTTCCTTACTTAGCTGTGGGTTAGTTAACTTCTATGAGTTAACTTACTCACCAATAAAAAACTGGCCTTTAGAACGCTGCCATGCAACAATTTCGTTTTTTTTTTTTTTAATTTTCTCGGAAAAGGCTAAAAAGATTTTGATTAAACATCGTACCTGTCATGACGAAAGATATTGTTAGAAAACTGCGTTTCAAGTTTCTTGAAAAAAATTGTCTTGTTTTTGGCGATTCGAAAGGTCCAGTTTTCGATGACTTTGGTGCATAAATCATGCTGAATTTGACCGATGGCATCGATTTCGTTGTCTTTGAGGGCCACGGTGGGTTGCGGTTTATTCGCATAAACCTGCGACTTAAGAAAGCCCCACGAGAAAAAGTCCCAAGGGGTCAAATCACACGATTTTTGTGGCCAATTCACGTCGCGAGATAACCATGCCATGAAACCGCTCGTGCAGAATATCGATTGTGTCTTGAGCTGTGTGGCATGTAGCGCCATCCTGTTGAAACCATATGTCTTTGGTATCCATATCATCCAATTTAGGCCACAAGAAGTTGGTGATCATCGAGCTATAGCAATCGCCGTTGATGGTGATGGCCTGGCCAGCATAATTTTCAAAGAAGTACGGACCGATGACGACGCCAGCCCAAAATCCACACCAAAGAGTAACTTTATTTGGATGCATTGGCCCTCGTGAATGTCACGTGGATTGGTGTCGTCCCAAATCCGGCGATTTTGCTTATTCACGTACCCATATTCATCCAAAAATGGGCCTCAACGCTAAAGATGATTTTTCGACCAAAATTGGGATCAACTTCCAACTGCTCCAAAACCAAAAAGTTTTATCATTTGCACGTGTTGCTCGACGCAATAACTTGCCGTGATGATTTGTCTTTATAGTAACTGATTAAAAGACGATATTTTGACAGAAAGTAAAAGAAACAATATGGCTGCCACGAGCTGTCAAAATCAACCCGTCCATATTGGAAAACCCTTTATATATCGGGTGAGCCATCGGTTGGCTTCATTTTGAATCATATGTAATTTTGACACTGCCAGCTCTGAAGCGCCCAAAAAATTGATAGTAGACGTGTTTTTTTTTTCAAACCTGGAGCTAACTGGATTGAAAAAAGCGGCATCGGGGAATAGCGATGCCATCACACAGAAAATTTGACGTTTTCATACAAACTATCGATGTCAAATATGCATGTTACGTTGATATCACAGTTTTGCTCCGTACTTAAGTTAAGCTCCGAAAATAATCTGGCCTTAGCTCAGCTTTCGAATTTGCCCTCGATATTGCAAAGTTACATATTCCAATCCAAAGTAGATGCTAAGGTGGCGAAACAGCATTCGACTAAGGCGACAAAGGATGAAATATAACTTTCAATGGAGGGAGCTACCGAGGTATAATAAACGATTTTCTATATGAGGATTTAAACTTGGACGAGCAATGGGACTACGTGTCATACATCAGGGCCATCCACCAACAATAATCTTTTTGTTGCACACTCAATAATCGTGTAATCAGTCGTTATGATGGTGTTTTGTTTGGTGACAATTGGGTTTTATATAGCCTTTTGCAATATTACTCAACATATGGCCCACCCTACAAGAATTCATATTGCCCAAGATTACGTCTTATTTGTACGCCATTACAAAAAAATTGAATTGAATTGAAAAATGTATGTACAAGTACATTATGGTATTGGATATATGTATAGTAGAGGTTGGGCCAACTTATGTTCTATATTGCAAGCTATACAACACTAAATTCCATTGTGAGTAGCCAAATAGCCTCAAATTATCTTGTTTATTTACATAATTGAATCATTTTATCTATTTGCTTTAAAATTTAAAATTTGACGAGTTTTTCTTTTTAACAAACATACATGGGACATTTATACAGCATGCATATGACATTACGGTGATAATAGAAAAGACGAAAAAGTGGGGTACAGAAAACTTGAATTTTGTAAGATGGTCGATCAAAAAAATTACTTTACTTTACACCTTATCTCAAGCTCTTAATTAAAATTAAATTCAAACTATGAGAGGGGATATATGGAGTCCGTTTGAAAAAAGAGGGTTTTTCAATAAGGGAAGATGCGTTCGCCGTGTGTTGTTGAACACATATGTCATTCACATTTATTTTATCAACAGAGCAAGAGCCGTTGATGCTGATGGTAACGTCCTTTCGAAGAACTACAAACTCTCACAGACAGCGACGATGTTTTCGGTTGATCGTGAGTTTCGTTGACATTGGCTGATTGTTCACTGAATCGGTCGACTCATACTTTGGATAATTGACTTGGAAGGAAAACCATATGTCAACCGTAAAATAGGCGCAATGCACGTATCGTTACCCCCAGAAGATTTTGATAATAAAGTTTTATCATTCGGACATGCTGTTCAATCGTGTAACTTGCAATGGAGATCTGGTCTCAGGAACTGATTAACAACTAACAGATTTGACAGATGTCACCAAAACAACATGTCTGCCAGAGGCTGCCAAAATCTACCCGCGCCAGTTGAAAAACCCTTTATTATGAAATTATTAAAACCTTTTCCTTAAAGCCATTAAAAAAATTCATATATGTACGTTTAATGTAGGTTGCCTTATGTTTTTTAAACGTTAATTTCCCCAAAATATATTATTTATATTAAAAAAACGGACAGTAAAATTCGTTCTATTGGATTTTTCAACAAAAAACATAAAAAAAACCTGACCTGTCGAAAGTCTTATGCTTAAAAGTATGATTTATCCCAAAAAGTATAACTTTTATACACATATGTATTTAGGTATTGGACCAAGCAAAAATATTATTCAATCAAAAAAAAAATCTTCTTTTCTTTTTTCTTCGTTTAATATAATTTTTCTTAAATGCTTATACATTTAACATTCATCTGCAACATGTTTATATCTTAACAAAAGATAAATATTTACACAACATCTTGGTTTGCCCACCTACAACAAAACAGAGAAGGAAGCTATTATTATTATTGCTAGTATTATCTAAACACATTCTCGAAATGAATGTTAATACAAGTATATTACTGTACAGGGTACATATGCCCCGCCGCGCCGCGGCCAATCTGTATACGAGTATAAATTCACAAGCCTCAGAATCAAACAACAAAAATTTGGCTTGATTCCAAATCTTTTCATCAAGAAATAAAAAAAAAAAAAAAACTCAAAGGTAATTTTTGGAGGCAACCAAAATTGAAGAACAATATATCAATTGTCCAGTTTATGTCTTCAGTTCACTCGGGCGTATGTGTAACATTTATAATGAAACATTTTATTATTATTTTTTATTTTTTCTTTACAAAACTATTTTTCTCTGTAAATTGTTTGGTTAGTTTATAAATTTTTAACGAGATAATGCATGGCTTTATTTGATGATATTGTTGTTATTTTCATTTGAATTTTGTCGATTTATTTGGATTTTGGCGAAGAAATGGATTCCATATGCATTGCATATAGTGTGTACTGTGCATCAGTTTATAAATTCTACAAGCTATTTGGGAAGTGCATTACTATTCTTTCAGGGTTATTTGAAGATTTTGAGAATGCTATGGATTTTTGAAAACAGGAAAAAATTTTAAAAAAATTCAAATGCTTGGTTGGTTTTTTGAATTTATAAAAGTATAAGAAAAATTAAAATGACTCACCGTATTATAATTTTGTTTTTGAATCATCTTTTTTAAGAGCACATTTACATATAATATTTCAAACTTGGTGATTCTTTTTGTAATGTGTAGGCCTAGTGGCCTACAACTCTCCAGCATTGCTGTGTGCGTTTTGTTTGTGTGTTTGCAGGAATACAAGGGACCTACAATGTTCTGCAGAGTGCGAATGGCTAAGGTGACAGGCACTTATTCATGACAATAGATTTTTTTAGAAAATTTGTCACTTCCTCGCAAGAGGCAGTTGCGGTTTTTTTTTTTTTTATTTAGGTGGACGAGGCTGGGAATCGAATCCAGACCTTCAGCATGACAGTACAACGAACTTTTTTATTATAAATTATAATTTATAATATTCAAGTAAGCCTTGGTAGCTAACAGAAATGATATATTGAGAAACTCAAAAGACCCAAGAGGTAGCTCATGAGTTGATGAGATTTAAAAAAAAAAAAAAAAACATCGTTTGTGAAAACTAACTTCTTACTTAAAATAATGGCCCTAGTCCGGAGAGGGTCATAGCCTGATACATGGCAGCTATCCATCCTCCTCAATCCTGGGCAAGCTTATCTTTCCAGTCATCCAGACCAAGCGTTCTTGCATCCGCAATGGCTTGTTCTCTAAACCAAACGTTCAGTCTTTCTTGGCTTCAGTTTAAGGCTTTTGTAAAGCGTGAATTTTTTAACCCATTTGTTATACCAAAGCGAAGAAAAAGCGGGTATCTGGGGTATTTCTTCATTGGATCTCCACTAAGGTGTCTTTGTGGAGCCAATATTTACTCAATAGTGAAGTTTTGTTCAAGGCGGGTGACATATTCTTGTTAGTTTGTTGATAGCAGGGTACTTGGTGTTGTTTTTTTTTCTACTTTAAGATAATATAAGTTTAGTCTCTGTTCTTCATTCGCCGCCGTAAAGACACGTTGGTAGCAGTCGATGTTACGTCAATAACGACTGCACATTCAAGTAGTTGGATGGATCTGTTGGAGAAAAGTTTGGCCATCGCCAACGGTTTTTGCAGCCGATGACAAATCCTGCTTCATAATTATCAAATACAAAAGTTTTTTTCCTTAAGTTATATTGATACTTTCCGTATTTTCAATTGGTCTTTTCTATTTAGCTCGCAAACTGTTTATTTTGCAAAACCTTGGGAGCGATTTTTTTATTTGCAAGAAGAAAAACAAATCTGTTTCGTTGTGTTTATATTTGATTTATTGTTTTTATCTCTATAAGGCCAAGATTGGTGACTAAATTTGAGTCGACCGATTCAGTGAACGCTCTTACATCAACAAAACACAAGATCAACCGAAAACATGGTCGCAGTCTGTGAGAGTCCGTAGTTCTTCGACAATGTACATTTTGCATGAACGATTTGAGGATAAGGTTATCTCTCGCAGAGGTGACGTGAATTGGCCACCAAAGTCATGCGATTTGACCCCGTCAGACTATTTTTTTGGGGGTTTCCTTAAGTCGCAGGTATTTGGGAATAAACCACAATCGAGCTTTGCCCTTAAGGTGTACATAACAGGCAATCGCTCAAATTCAATCGGATCTAAGCGGAAGAGTCATTGAAGGGAGTTTTTCCAGGCCAGTGAATAAATTGTTTCCAATTATACCTGCTCACATATTCACGCTGAATTTGTGTTTAAATCTTCTTCTATCTCCTTCTTTCTGACAGGGTTGTAAGTGAATGCAATCTTTTGTGAATGTAGTCTTTAAAAATCATTCATAAGCTCAATTAAATCAATAAAAAACAAATACAAGCACCATTCATTTGACATGAAAAAGATTGCAGTCTCTTGGGAACTTAGTCATTCAGAACTTTGGTTTTCAAAACTTCGTTACTATTTGCATCATTCTATCATTAATTAGGGCATATTATAATTTTTATCAATACAATTATTTGGATTTTTGTCAAACCGATTATGTTCAGGTATATTAATATTAGGAAAACCACACAAAAATTCCAGAAAACCCAAGATCAACAGATAATAAAGTCTGAAAAAAAAACCTGATTAGTTTAAAATTCTGCAATACGAAACCACAACATGAACTTTATCATTGATTTATCAAAATCAGAAGATTGAAATATTTTAACTAATTTAAAATATGTAATCATTTTATTTTGCAATTCCGAATTTCCGATATAAAACTGGTTAAAATAAAAAAAAAAAAAACAAATACTTTACCTTATAACACTTCCGAAGTCCCAGAGAATAATTATTTTTAACAATGCTTTCACGGCGCGGCGGCGCGCGTGGGTAAATTAAAAAGTTGGAATTCAAATAAATTGGAATTCCCGTTAAATAAAGTGATTTCAAATGTGATGCTGATGACGATTTCTCATATCTATTCATATTCGCATAGTTTATTTATATATTTTGCTTATTAAGTCACAAGATGATACACTGATAATGGGCGTGTGTAACGCGTATAAGTTTATACAAAACTATCATGCTCTCTTTTATTTCTGTGTCTTGTTTCATATTTTAATGTTTTTTTTTTGTATACATACATTATATGTATATTTTTTTTAATTTTTATTGTAAACCGGGTGACAAAATTGTTTGTTTATGCATTAATTGCTTTCACAACTCGCTGCGATGATGACAACAATATAAGGAAGGTATATACATCATATTTAATTTTTTGTGATTTTAAATAAAAGTTGTGTTTTTAAAACTGAACATGAATTGGGTTGTGAATTTTTATACGATGATAATACATAATCTTGTTATTTTTTGTTATCATATAAGCTGTCCTTTAAATGGTTTTTAAAATGAAACATACAAATTTTGATATTAAATTTAAATGATTTATGTTTTGTTTTTCCAAAAATCAAACATGAATTGAACAAAAGTTAAAAATGATTTAATCAAGGATCTTAACAACTTTAATTAACATGTAGATAAACTCTTGATGTTTTCAAAGGTGCGGCAAAGCTTTCGTATGTTCATATTTATATTGAAGGTTTTGAATGAAATATTTCATAATTCAAAAGGGTAAGTTGTTATTTCAATCAGTGTGAGTTAACACAAAAAATAGAAATATCGTAAGTACTCTAAAACTATATAGTGATCTCCTTTTTGACGAGAAAATGTATTTATTTTTTAACTGAGTTCATTTTCAGCTTTGTTAAGGAATCAGAGCTAAATTTTGACTCTAAAACACAAGGAGTTGTAAGTAAGGTCAAAGCGAAAAATAAGAATAAATTTTTGAAGGACATTTGTTTTTTCCTTTTCCTTCGAGCCTTCGACTGAGAAAAGAATTGTATGAGAACTTTATTCAAAGTTAAAAAAAAAAAAAAAATTATACCAAGTTAATTTTTGTTTTTTATTTTTAAACTAGTTGGCCCACCCGGCTTCGCACGGACAGACAAACCTACGCTTCGAACAAAAATTAGAAAAGAAAATTTTATTTTTTGACTCTTTGTATTCGAATACTCCTTTCTGGATTTTAACCCACTTCAAGTTATGAATGGTTAAATTTGTAAAATATGATCCTCTAAGTCTAACCTATACATTGCTTTCCAAACACAGAAAGAATTTTTGTATTCGAAAACCACTTTTTATTTGTATCCCATTTCACTCTTTAAAAAGCATTTTTTTTTTTAAATAACCTTTCAAATACAAACAGAATTTTTAAAATCGGATATAGCTTTTTGGTCTTATCCCCTTTCACCCTATAAATACCAAATTTTTGAAACAAAATATTCCTAAAGCCATCCACTCAAAATAACCTCAAGGAATTTTTTAAATCGGAGAATTTTTCACCCATTTCACGCTACAAATATTAAAATTTTGAAAAAGAATATCCCTAAGGCCATTTCCTATAAGAAAAACCTTTCAAACAAAAGAAGAATTTCTTAAATCAGATAATTTTTGTTTACCCCATTTGAGGCAGTGAGAACCATAGTGGCTTAACTGATTTTTGCACTTCTTTTTAAAATGACGAAAACTAATACCTATTTACGGTTACCAAAAAACAATGCAGATTTTTGGTACAATTGACACAAGTGCGAAAATCAGTTAGGCCACTCTGCTTCTCATGGCCTCATTTCACCCTATAAATAGCAAAATTATTAAAAAAAAATATCCTGAATCCATTATCTTGGAATAACCTTTTAAAGGTAAAGTTTTTTCAATCGGATGCGTGTTTTTCATTTTACCCCATTTCACCCTACAAAGTGATTTTTTTCCGATATATTAATAGTTATTCTGCTATTCAGGGGGGAGACGAATCCAGCAAATCAGAGATTATTACAATTATTGGTCCAGCCGTTCTTGAGTTCTAAATGGTGTAACTAAACCGACTTTGTTTTATATATTAAGAATTAAGACCAGTGTAGTTAGTTAGTTGGTAGGTAATTGGTATTTTGTCATTTATTTAATATGAATTTTGCTGTCATCTTTAGGTTGCCATCAAAAATTTTTTTGGCCCAAGTTTTCGACGGTCAATTCCTTAGGCTAAATACATACTGGAGCAACGACAGTCGAGGAGAGCGTCGATGAAAAAAGGATTTGATGAAATTTTTCGCGCGCCAAAGATCCGAACATGAACTTCGACAACGTCTGGATCTGGAAAGACTTTATGGTTGTTCCAATATGGTTATTAGATTACCATAAAAGAGTGTGACTGTATAGTAGAGAAAGTAAAATATAATGTCTTTTTCAAAAACAGGAGGAACTGTAACATAAGCCCATTAAGTCCCGGGGAACGTCTCTCTGTTAAAATGGTAGCATTTTGTTCAAGAACAACTCGTCTGCAAATATCAATTATAAAATATCAACGGAATTGTTTTTAAAGAAAAAAAAAACTTTACCAAAAGTTCTATAATATTGAAGATACTACAATTATAAGCTCATTAAAAACTTGACAAATTTTAACGCAAACGCAATCAATTGATTTTAAACAGTTATTCAATTATTTTCATAAACATTTTACTAATTTAAATGGTTTTTATAATCATTTAAATTATTTTCTGTTAAAATATCCCTTTAATTTCAATGTAGGTACCTATATTCATTTTTTTCAAGAAACTTAACTTCGCCGCTATGCGCCTCAGTATGAGAGCTCTCATAAAAAAACATTTGATTGTTTTCGACGCTCTGCTCACCTCACGCCTCAGCCAGAAAAAATTTAATATTCTTTTTTCCCCTTCATTATGGAGATATACGGGTGTTCATGGTGGAATAGAGACTGGCTTCTAGCCAAACTACGACCAACTCCTAAAATTAGTAAAATTAGCATTACACTTTTAGAAATTAAGAAAATTTTAAAAACTAATCTACAACAAAAAGCAATTTTTTTTTTTAATGCCTGAACTCACAATGTCATACTCGGTCTTTTTTTTAAACTTTTTCTTTCCAAAACTAATTTATAACAAAAAGGCTACAATTAATTATGTACTTGATGGGTATTTTAATTTGTAAAAGTGTAATGCTATATAACTTGACACAGAGGGTTTTTTATTTCTCTAAGGTTAACATATACAGACTTCAAGCTGATCAATGAAAACTGAACTTGTCCACTTCTGATCGAAATGCAAATTTCCGTACAAAATTGATGATTCTTCTGCTAAAGCCGCACCTTTATAATAAATTATCATTCTCAGAGTTTAAAACACCACTGAGGTACTTTTTATTTATAAATACAAACAAAAACACTGAAAATAAATGGGCTTGTCAATAATAGTCATGCATTTCAGTAATTACATTTGTATTTATATGATATTTGTAACTGGTCAAGAAATTTCATTTTCAATAAATGGAGGTTTTTGCATGATAAAATACTTTACAGTAAAAGCTGCAAAGCCTTTCGTCTTCACGCGAGTATATTATCATGTTTAAAGAAAGCCCCACGTTATAAATAGATTGATACTTATATACTATATACATACTATTATACTAATATGGACACTAGAGTTGGTGCAGGAATTTTCTCTGAAACTCTGGGACTATAGCTAGCTCCTTCAGACTTCCGGACTTTTGCAGCGTCTTCCAAGCTGAGGTCTTGGCAATGACCAAATATCAGTGATGGCGATATCACGAGCTGACATCACCCTCTCTATTGATAGCCAAGCAGCAATTAAAGCAATTTCTGCCACCGACATACATTCGAAGCTTGTAAGTTTCTGCCGTGAAGAGCTTAGGGTTCTGTACATGCAGCATAACATTAGACTCTGCTGGGTTGATGGTCACAGTAATGTACAGGGAAACGAAAGAGCTGATGAGCTGGCGAGAACGGGATCTTCGCTTAACTGTAGCATCAAATAGGATATTGGTAATAAAAAATATCAGAAAAAACCAATGAAAGATGGAACCTGCTTGAAACATGCGCCACAACTAGAAAACTATGCCCAAATTTCAATAAGCAGAGGACAGATAAAATTATGCAAATTAACAAAAAACATCTTCGTTCCCTTGTCAGCAAAATCATTGGACACAACCTACTGGGATACCACAAAAAGAAAATGAAGCTCAGTACTAACGACCTTTGCAGAGGGTGCAGCAATGAAGAAGCCCATGAGGATACCTTACAATTCCTTTATCACTGCCCAGCACTCTGTCACTTAAAAAAGAAACACCTAGGTAGAGTGAATAGCCTTCTAAACTTCGTCAACGCCTCTAAATGGCTTGACTGCCAACAGAACACATAATTTTTTACACTAAGTGGGATACAACTTCCTAGAGTATCACAACGGATCTACATAGATCTAAGTGTGACGGTAACAAGATCAAGATGAAATCTTCTTCTTCCTAAATAATATAGTTCTTTCTCCTAGATACAAGACAGATAAAAACTATTTTTTTTTTTTCATTGCCGGTGACTAAAATTTGAAACACCCTTTTTGGTGACCAATGCATCCAAGATATAATTTTTCTTCAATAATCGTTTTTTTTTAGTTCAGAATAGAGCTCTGAACGGAGTCCGAGCATGTTCTGAACGTCCTCTGAATGAAGCGTGTTCTGAGTACTCTGATCTATTTTTGAAACACACCTGAACACTTAACTGTCAAATGCTTGTGGTTTGTGTTCAACATTTAAATGTGTCTGCTCAGTTATTTTGTTCTGAGCTAATAGAGCACACTCTGAACACGTTCAGAACGAAAAATGAAACACAAATTTGAAGCACTGACCAATCAGAGCGAAAAAAGAAACACAATTTTTTGTTTGACAGTTCAGGCCACAGATTAGCCATATGAAGATGAGAATTTTTCGTACGTTTCACCCTCCAAAACCCATTTGTTTACATTGTTGTATTTGTAATTTCTTCCCGCGTGGATGAATAGATGTGAATTGCAACAACAATTTAACCGCGTGTCTGAAGATCCCTACTGTCTATGTGTCAGGTTTTTATACACACATTCTCATTTTTTATCTGATATCTGACAGCTCAAGCTTGTAGGCAAATTAAAATGGCTGCCGGGGATTCTCATCTTCATGTGGCTTATCTGTAGTTCAGGCTCTGGTTTGAACTAACAAAGAAAAACGCCTAATGTGTCATTCTCAAAACTAAACCATAGTTTATGAAAGTACAAATTTAGTGACTCCAGATGGAGACTACTTCATTAGTGAATAATCAAAGCGTTGCTTATAAAAGCATCAGTTAAATAAGCAATAAGATCCTTTAAATTGTGTAATAGCTTAAAGGATACTATACTTCAACAAAAATTGAGTCGTAGAAGTAATAATCTGTTTAATTCACAAATCAACCTTGATCCACGGAAAAGTAAAATGAAATCTAATTTATTTAAACAGCAATATTGTTATGGAATATTCTTACACAACCTGATATTCTTAACAAATGACATACAAACCAGAAAGATATAACCAAAAGAATACCTATAATCTGTCATTCACATACTTCAATTTCCCTGCAACACTGCGACATAAATCACCCAAAAAGTCCAGACACTATATAATCATTTTCAATAAATAAACTATTTTCAAACTCATTTTCCTCGTCATCTTCATTGTCGGCGTTCACTTTTTATCAACGATTCTCTCTACCCCCATCACCCTTATTAGTTAGTTGGTTTTTTGTTGTTGTTGTTTTTGTCATTTGAAAATGGTTCAAAAATATCCTTATCCCAGATGTTCCATGGTAAAAATATTCTTCTATTTTAAAAAATAAATCATCTGAAATTATATTTTATAGGCTTTTGTATACGTGTGTAGATATTAATTTGGGTCTTTGATAAACTGGCACAAACTTTAGTCTTATTTTCTCCCTAAATTGCTCAAGGAAACGAACACACACACACACACACATACACGCACAACACAATGGGCAATCGTGTAGAAAATTGGTGTCCTTTTCTTCAATTAGACTTTAACTTCATCATCCACACTGTCAACACATCACATTTTTTTTTCTTTTCCTTATACCTCTATACATATATAAGAACATAATTTCTGGTTTAAACTTTAATTCCCTTCGCAGTGTTTGGCTAAAATATTTTTCCCCTAGGTCCATGAGAATAAATCAATACTGAAGTGCATTAAAAACAAAAAAAAAAAAAACACCAAAAGAACCCAAAAGCCATTAAAAGCGTTGCCAAATTTAATTAACTTCGTTTGCGTTGCTCAGATAAAATTCGTTTTTCAATTGGGCGCCATTTTCATTTTAATTTTTTTTTTCTGTTTCTCTTTTTTCCTCTCCTTTTCTTTTAACGTCCGGTTGTTGAAGAGCAAAAATTTTAAAATTAATTTCCGATGAAAATAACTGAAATTAATTTCAGCCATCAGATGTTTATTCATTACCAATTTATAATTTGTATGGCCCGTTTGTAAAAAAAGAGTGATGATAACAATAACTCCTGAAAATTAAAGAGGATTGTATAAATTCTTTTCAAAGGATGATTATTATCTTGTATGAATACCTTGCAAATTTTGATAGCTGTATTTACTTGTTTATTTATTTACGAGCATAATAATGACAATAAGTGACTTTTGTTTGTTTTACGGGGATCAACACCAAGTAAAGAATAATCGATCTGTCGTCAGGTTTCATTTAAACTGTGTTCACTGAATCTCGGAGAATGTATTCTGCTTTATGGGATGTACATATATGTTCAGATGTTTAAGTTGAAATGTCTGTAAACTTGACTCATGAGTGACAAATTTTTTCAGACTATAAAGTTTTTAGGTTACTTTTAGGGAAATGTTTAAGATGGAAACAAAATGTCTTTAACCAATTTCAGCTTTTTCGGAGTTTTTTTTTGAAGTAAAGGAATTTTTCGGAGTTAAATGAATACTTAAAATAGTTCATGCGAATATCTGGTGTGGAAATAGAAGGGTGTTATTTTCAAGCAAATGTGGCTGTGAAGGCTAATGGATTTTTAAAAAAATTGGTTTTGGTAGAACATAAGCGTTAGACGCTTGATTTGAGGGAAATTTTTAATGCTGGATTTAATAAAAACAAAATTAACACTAAGGTGTTTTTTTTAAAGTAGAGTATACTGTAAAATATTGAAAGCATTCAATATCCACATTTGTTGTATTTTACAGGGGGACTTGGCGGTCTCCGGATCAACGAATCGTCAGCACAATTGATCATGTTGCAATTGCTTCTATTATCTTGAATGTCCGAACGTTCCGATTGCATATATAGACTGAAACAACTATTTGGTTAGTAAGGATGTGGATGTCGATAACACGTAAACGCGGCGGCTTCCGAACGAATAAATTGAGGTTCGATTGCCATATCGGCGGCGCATGACAGTCTAACAGATTCAGCCATTTCGCAACGGCTACTAATAGCAGCATATGCTGTGAACAATTTGACGTTGCGAAGCTAGAAACCGCCAGAACTTTTGATGATGGAACCAGCATAACTACATACATAGAAGTAGATACACACTTGCTAATGATCTGGAAAGAGTGCTTAACGGCGAATGCAGCCAATTCCGCTATTAAGCAGACACTCCATTCAACTCGGGCGATGATGGCCGAAACATTCTGTCCACTTCTCTAACAAGAAGGGCGAATAGAATATCGCTATCTCAAATTTAACAAGCGTGGTGGTGTTGATGGCCCACTATTTGATCGTTTTACCGGTAAATGGAACCTCAGTAAAATCAGACAGAAATTTCGATTTTTAAGTCGTGTTCATGACAGCCTGAATAGGGAAGACGAATTACAAAAAGCCATGTTCTATCTTGGCATTTGGCATTCCTGCAGAACTCGTGCGCTTGTGGAGGATGATGATGCTCAAATCTTGCTGCTCCGTCAATTTCAACAAGCACACCACCAAATCCTTTGATCTTGAGAAATGCCTAAGGTAGGCGATGCGTTGAAATGCAACTTTTTATAACATCGTTTTTAAAGCAATTGTAAGGGTTAACACATATTGTGGGTATGTGCAACTTAATGCTCGAACTAGTGCAACGCGGACTCGATCAATTGCAACGACAGTATAGCAGTGTTCGCAAATTATAGCTCTAAGAACTTCATTGTACTTCCTCCATCGGCAAACGCACTCAATATCCCAGTATTTGAAAAATTCTGGTTATTGGTTCCTACTTCGGTGGAGGCCATTTTTATGCGGCCACTTTAATTGAAGCTAGAGCCTAAACGGGTAGCCCGATTTGCCTGAAATTTTGTATAGAGCATTTTTATGTGATTTCCTAGATGGAAAATCCAATTTTGTATATTGGCTCACCTGGAACGGGTAGCTGCCATACAAAAATTTTGTTTTTAACTAAGCGAATTGTTGTTGTTTTTTTTTCATGGTAATTATTCTTTAAGCGGGTATACACGCATTAAAAAAAACATTGAAGTATTAAAATTTATTCAATTGGAAGTATTTTTGCGACCTTTAGTCCAAATAATGCGCTTCGCCCAGGTACCACAGTTGGGCTCATCATCAGTTAGATGATGTCATACCCTTCTAAGACGCAAGATTTTAGTGGTTATCGACACAAATATATTTAGCAGCAGTAGTAGTGATACACTACAAAAACAATGCATTTCTATTGTTTCCATTTTTCTTCTTCTTCATTAACATTTTTCTTGATGGTGTGTCTGCATTAGACAGTTGTTAAAATGTTGACCACAACACCGATCCAGTCGTGCATATTTTTTTTGTTAATATGATTTCACAGGAATTTGGCTTATTTGATTGTTTTTCGATTGATCAAATCAATAAAAACATATATACGACGAGAATCTTAGATACATTTATATGTATCTCCTGGGAAAATATTTACAAATGTGCAAATCAATTTTCAAGGCTCAATAATATCCATTTCAATCAATGTTAAACCACAACTTAACCACAGGTACATAGGTATACTAAATTTTATGACTGCTGCTGTTGCATTTAATGCCTAATAATGTTAGTCACACAAAGAATTTCTTAGTTTTTATTCATTAAATGATTAGGTACCAATGATTTCACCTAATTAAGAAATGTTATATTGCTTAGAAACATTCGAATTCGAAGAAAAAAAAAAAAATTACTAGACGTTTTGACCTCTGAGCAGAGGTAACATTTTAGATTGTCTCACAATAGTCAATTGTTTCTAATTCAATATTTTAAAGTCGAAACGACTGAACGCGTCATTGTGGTTTGATTTGGTTGTCTATTATTCAATTCACACAATATCGGAACGATAAATTCATCCAATACATTTTGATAACGTTCACCATTCAAGAGTATGGTGCAAAATTTTAAACAGCCTGGTGTTAAGGTGTAAACCTGATGCTACTCAACAATAATTGTTAAATTAAAAAGCTCCTTACTAAAATGTCTTACTAATAGTTTTGAATAATTTTTTAGTAGTATTATATCAATCCTATTTTATTAATAAACTCTAGCTCAACACTCCTAAAACAGTGACAGTTCGCGAAATCATACCTTTTCGCATTTGTTACAACTGTCAAAGTGACATATAAAGATAAAACAGAAATTTTCTGAATTTACTTAAAAAAAGTATCCAAAAGATGTGTGGTAAGAAACTAAATTTGGAAAATATTCTTTTTCACCTAGAATCATACCTCCTACTAAATCGTCTATCTGCTTATATGTTAAGGAAATAAGCCCCATTTATTTATTCAACTTTCAGAAACCTGTTTTTGGTTCAAGAAAATCACGATGATGAAGAAACAATCTTTAAAGGTTTGCAAGAGATAGTTATTTGATTGTATGTAACGGGTGTTTTTTTTAGAGGCAGAGGCATAGAACTTTAAGTTGGCAACACTATTTTAACTGGCGGCCATTTTGTCAGCTGTCAAGTGATTTATTTTTAGTTTGTTTTGGAATTTCAACATGAATATAGACTGACGCCTGAACAAAGCTTCCAAATTGTGCCCAAATGGCCCAAAACAAGATTGCCATTGATCCCAATCACTTTTGGTTGAATGGATACGTCAATAAACAAAACTGCCGTATTTGGAGTGATGATAATCCTCAAGTGTATGTTGAGACACCGTTACATCCACAAAAACTGACTGTTTGTTGTGCTTTATAGTTTGGTGGAATAATTGGTCCGTACTTCTTTTTAAAACGATGCTGGCAAGAACGTTACAGTCAATGGCAACCGCTGTAGAGCCATGATTATCTACTGACATTTTCGTTCATCAATTGAACAACCATGATGTGCAGGAGTTGTGGTTTCAACAAGACGGCGCAACATGTCACACAGCTCGTGCCACAATTGATTTATTGAAGGAAACTTTTGGCAACCGCTTATAATAGTTTCACGTTACGGACCCGTGAATTGGCCTCCAAGATCGTGCGATTTAACGCCGCTTGACTATTTTCTGTGGGGATATGTGAAGTCGCTAGTCTACGCCGGCCGCCGATAATCCCAAAACGATTGACCACTGATGTACGGCCACAAATGTTGAAAAAACTCATCGAAAATTGGACGTCCAGATTAGACTACGTCCGAGGCGGCCAGATTATCTTTCGAATAAAGTAAATTTCATTTCAATTTAAAAAAATCATCTTTGTTTTATTCCATTTCAAAGTTATATAACTCTGAAAAAACACCCTCTATAAAGGACATTATAAACACCTGGAAGTTTGACTTAGAAAACAAACGACAAAAACAAATAAATAAACATGTCTTAAACTCAGCCTGCATAAAAAGATAATAATGCTTTAAGCAAATTTATCTTTTTTTCTAATTCAATTAACCTGGTTTTTTTTTGCTATCTTGGCCCAGCCGTGTGCTTTTTTTTCTAATAAAGTAATCAAGCGTGCGCCAGCCGCCAATCAATGTCTTTTCTCCTTTCAGACAAAGTCTAAGACATTTTATTTTGGATTTCGATTAATCTGATTTCTATTGGGTAAGGTACTCTTGAAAGATATAATTTTTTTTATCTACATACATACATATGTGTATATTCACTTCCTTGTTGTTGTGATTCGAATGTTCCTATATTCGATGGTCGTAAATCACAAGTAGACAACTCACATCACCGAATAGCTAGGTCGATATACGCGAAACAAAACTCACGACACGACTCGAACTCGACGATTTGAAATGAAATTTGCAGAAGCCCAAAAATTAAATATAAGATAAAATCGTACATATAGAACATACATATGTACATGGTATGCCTTGGAAAATTGTGTTCAATTGTTCATTTCTTATTTTTTTTTGTGTATTTTTATTGTGCGATTTTTATTTTGTTTTTATTGAATTCAATCGACTTCTAGGTTTAAGTAAAACAAAATAAAAATACATAAATCAAATTTACAACAATAAATTTGTGTACCTACATAAATATTTTGTTTGAGAATTGATAAATTTAAGAAAAAATATAATATGTACAGTTTACACACCAACAATTATTTATATTGAACCTCTGCTATGGCAAACTTGATGATTTATCTTTCCACACGAGGCAAGGCACCTGCGTTTTGTTTATTTATTTATACAATTGAAGGCAATTGGTGCTAATGGAATTCTTTTTGCCAGCTTTGTTTAAAAGTAATTTAAAAGAAAATACAGTTTTGAAGGCCTATTCAAAAAGGATATGAAATTATGTCTGTTCGTTTACTTCCCAAAACTACCAATTATAAACTTTTACCAGAACTTTGGACTAAAATTGGTACAAAAAGGCAGTTTTCAGAAGTAAACAAACAGGCCTAATATCAGAATTTACAATCGTCTCTATACTTAGCTTTAGACAATAAGGTCCAATTTTTTTTTAATTTGGCAAGTAAAAGCTTGTAAAGATCTTGTATAAGGCAAACTTTCCCAGGCCACACATTTCAAGCTTTGACAATTACAAAAATAGCTGCTATAAGGCCTTTAAAAGTGAGTTTGGCAAGTTCTATACAAGGCTTGTAGATAAAGGTTCAATATTGCCTGCATTAGGCTTGCTATAAGGTTCTCCACGACAGGTAAATACAAACAACATGTGTAAGGCTTGCCTATAAAGGCCTTATACAAACCTTATATTATATTTACGCCATCTGTCCGTACTTAAGGTACAGATACCTGCTTTTCTCATAATAATATCAATGTTAAGAAAAGGACCAATCTACATTCGTTGTTAAGACTAACAAAGATAATTATCTATCTATCTCCATCTCTCTCTCTCTTCATCCAGAATAAAAATCCTGAAAATTTTGTATTGTAAAAATGCTATTTGCTGCTATAACACCTGTCAACAAATAGTTAAATAGGCCTTTTGCTTTTTCTTTAGCAGTCTGATAATAGCCGTGTTTCATTATCTACGGATCTGGATCAGGATCATTTTTTAACATGTAATAGAACAACAACTTGGGATCCTGCTCTTTATCTGGATCTTTTTTAAAGATCCGAAAATTAGTTCTCACTCTTGCGGGTAGATGGCTTTTAATGGTAAGGTAGTGTGAAATGTTGTGTAAAGAAAAAAGACAACAAATACATGAAAATAAACAAACGTAAGGAAAATAAAGACAGGTATACAACATAATTGTCACTAAGATCCGTTTTGTTTTATTTTCATGCGATGATCCTGATCCAGATCCGTAGATAATAAAACACGGCTAATAGCTTGTTTAGAACAAGTTTATACAAGTTAAATTGTTAGTTGGGAAGACACCATATTGCATTTTTTAAGGTTTATTTTTTCTTACAGCCCAGGAATATAAGATTTCGAGATTATTCTGACAAAGGTGAATTTTAGTGAAGAGCCTATTTCAAAGCGTTAAGAATTTTCTAACCCTAAATTTGGACTAGGACTTTTGGTTTGGGAGGTGAAACTGGTAGTTTTTTTTTTTTTGAAAATTGCTTGAAAAATTTCAATTTTTGGAACATATGTCAAGAGTCAAAATTTAAGTTTAAGTCTGCTTTGCAGCCTTCTTCCTTAGGAAAATAAAAGGTACAAATTCTCTCGGTTTTTCTTAGCTACCTCTAGGGGGCAAATTAGGCGGTCTTCTTTTTATTATTACTATACAATATTGAAAAGTTTATCAAATATTCAAATACCTATATTACTTTACTCTACCCACGATTCCAAGATTTTTAAGATCATTTCTTCCACACATGACTCTACTCTTATAGGACCAGTTTTCGAGTGATAAGTTAAACTAGAGTTAACTTACCTACTCTGAAAGTAAATTAGCCCACAGTTAGCTGAGGAAGCTGTTTTTCGGTGGAGAATGCAAACGGTGTGGATAAAACATCAAAAGCATCTGTCTAGTTAATCGTGAGTTAACTCATCAAATTTTATGAATTAACTCGGGTTTAACTTTAATCTTGGACTGAAGAACTTGACCTTATTCGACTAGATCTCGAGTTTCTGACAGTTTCTTCGTCTGGTGCATCAAAAACTGCTTGGAGATCAATCAATTATCTTTTCATGATAATGATAACAAATATTTTCCACATCCTTACCTTCATTGTAATCAACTTATATCTACGGATCTAGGATTTGGTTTCATTTAGCCTTACGTGTCCGATCCCTCTGCTAGCTTTGTTCCCCACCTGCTTCAATTTGTGAGTGTGGTTCCCCTACTAACATTATACGCATTTCCAGAATTAAGAGCTTCCAAAGTCCATTCCTTCGATTAGCTTTTCGAGGTCTATCTTCAAACAAACCATTAATCCTAGCTCCGTATCAAAACCGCCTAAAACTAATCAACCTAAATTCCATGCAACAACCAAGAAAAATATTCCATACACCGCTCTACTTCATTCATCTACCTCTTTAAGGTTCCGTTGACTGCATGACCCTTTACAACTTTTGTTATGCTAAAGTTATTATTTATTTAAGTAATTTAATTTTTTTGAAGATTTTTCTCCAATTACATTCGAAAATAAAAGCAAGTGCGTTCGACCCAGTATTCCAATTTATTTATTTTATTAATAACTTTCTTTGGAAATTATTAGCAAAAAACTGACTCACGGTCTAAAAAATAATTTATCATGCTGGCAAGCTCGATTCCATAATGAAAATTTGGTTATGTGCGAATTCCTTAATGATTCAGTAGCTATTCATTTATTTATTTAATTTAACACTGCGCTCCAAAAAGTAGGCAATTCAATTTATATTTAGATACTACAGTTATTTGTTATTATTCCGCGTTCTTTAGGAGTATAGTGATTCATGTCCCATACACGTCGTATTTTGTGTCTAAAGACCGCGAAATAATTGTTTCGATTTTTTGTTAAATAATACGTACGTGGTGTTTAACTTTTGCGCCACCTGCGATTTATGTATGTATGTTTAACCCCGTGATAACATAATTTATTTATAGGTTTTTGATAGGCAAAAAACAGAAGTAGAAATTCTATATAGAATTCTAAAACTCTGGAAAAGTACCATTTACATAAACATACATACACAGGTTTAAAGGCTGTATAGCAGCTTGTTAATTGATATTTTTGAAATATGATACTCTGTGCCTCCTGTAAAAGTTTTTACATGTTTAAGTATTTTATTTTTTTCCTTTAAATTATGCTCGAATATCTACTGTTTTCAGTGGAACACACAGAACAAGAACTTTAAAAAGATTTATGGCTATTTATTTTAACTATTTTGATAACCATAAAAAAGTATTTATTTCAAATAGAAAAAAATATTTGATAAGCTCAATGATATTTCAAAATATTTAATCTCGTTTTTTTTATTTTTTAATTTTTTAAAATCAACTTTCGCTTAGTTTTCCTTTAATTCTAAATTATTTTAATTCATTTTAATTTTTCTTTTAACTAATAAGACTAAAAGACAGAAAACCAGTCCATGAAGAGTTAGGTTACCGTATTCGGAGCTTATATAGATAAAATATAGCTCATTAATTTTAACATTGTACGAGAGAATCAACTTATATAGTAACGTTAATAGCACGTTTCGTTTCGATAGCTCACATGCTGCTTCAGTGCTTTATCATAATTAGGCAGAGTACATATACATTGCTATAGCGTATATTAAACGATACTTGAAAAACTGTCTTAACTTATTTTTAGGAATAATATTTGAGCTTTGTATCTTTCACAGAAAAAAATACACCCAACAAAAACTTTGTCTATAGTATACATTCTACTGCAAAATCAATCTGTAATTTTCACGATTCGGTTGTGGAATCCACAACCATGTCTCTGTTAAATAATTGAAAACAGTGGTTGGTAGGTCGATTTTGCAGTAGAATGTAAGTATACATCTACACTACATTTTTTTCGGTGTACAGATAAAGAAATAAAAATGCAAAAAATGTAATTGTATTAACCGGACATTGTTTAAGATAAAAACAATAATACGATAAGCAGCAGGGGAGCATCGATTTGTTTTGCCTCCGAATAGCATCTGAGCAGGAATACCTTTTATATTTATAGTATTTATCACTAGCTGACCCGCCCGGCTTCACACGGGAAGACAAACCTAAGCTTCGAATAGAAATTACAAAAGAAAATATAAATAAAATATATTTAAGCTACTTTTTGTAATCAAATACTACGTATTGGATTATAATCTACTTCACGTTATGAGTGACGAAATTCATAAAACAATGATCATCTAAGTCTAACCTTTATTACTATCCCAAAGCAAAAAAAAAATGTTTGTAATCAAAATCAATTTTTTTATGTTTATCCCAATTAACTTTTTACCTACATATCAAATTTTTAAAAATAACCTTTCCAACTCAAACAGAATTTTTGAAATCAGATAACAACTTTCGTTTTTACACCCTTTCACCCTTTAAATATCAAATTTTTGAAAAAAAAAATTCCTAAAGCCATCCACTCAAAATAACCTTTCAAACACAAAAAGAATTTCTTAAATCTGACCATTTTTTATTTTTACCCCATTTCACCCTAAAAATAATAAAATTTGAAAAAGAATGTCTCTAAAGCCATTTCCTAAAAAAAACCCTTTCAAATATAAAAAGAATTTCTTAAATTGGGCAATTTTTTTTATTTTGTTTTATTTTGTACCCCATTATTTCACCGTAAAAATTGCAAATTTAAAAAAAATAATCCTAGAAGCCATTTCATAAGAATAACCTTTCAAACGCATGTAGAATTTTTTTAATCGGATACGTGTTTTTCATTTTACCCCATTTCACCCTACAAAGTGAATTTTTCCGATATTTTTATAGTTATTCTGCTATTCGGGGCGGAGACGAATCCAACTCAAATCAAAGACCATTAAAATCGGTTCAGCCGTTCTTGAGTTATAAGTGTTGTAACTAAAACGACTTTGTTTTGTATATCTATTAAGATTTGTGAGTATTCTTTCTCTTTTACATTTGTATAATGTTTTTGGGGGCCTCTAAAATTTTGTCCAAAGGATTCCTTATGCGTTTTAAAACCACTTTTAACACTTGATTCTCCTATTTTTAATTGCTCTATAGGGCAAGTATTGGTTTCGAGTAAAAACAAAATGAGGTTGTAATCAAAAGAAGTGACTCTGCGGCTCCGCAGGGCCAGAGCCCTCCGCCGGTGGGCATACTTCAGGCACCCAGAGTTTTTTTTCAAGTCGCGCGAAGCGCGTTAATGTACGCCCACTTTTAATGGCGAAAAACTGTTATAACTGCTATAAATTGGCAAGTTTCTAGTCTCGTCCATTTTATATACACCCCTTTTGCGATTTGCGATTGTTGATTGATAGTTGATAAATATTGAAATTCGATATTAAACCACCCAACCGAAAAAAGTTATGGTCATTTGGAATAATGCAGACCGTTGTGAATTATATAACATCACATTTTCAGTAAATTGAATTTA
Organism: Leucozona laternaria; assembly: GCA_932273885.2. Lineage (NCBI taxonomy): Eukaryota > Metazoa > Arthropoda > Insecta > Diptera > Syrphidae > Leucozona > Leucozona laternaria. Next base: position 84,546,143 of record OW026368.1, on the reverse strand, counting down.
AAAACCCAAAATATTAATATTTATCAACTATCAATCAACAATCAACAATCACAAATCGCAATAGGGGTGATAGTCTATAGTCATTTCCTATTTCTATACAAATGAATGACGCCTTTCCGTCCCTTTTGTGAAATAAGCGCAAGACACGTTACACAATCATGACATCTTCATCAATTTAATTTTGCACGTATCTATCATATACAGTTGCCGTTCAACAAAAGCACCTTAAAAGCCACGTTCAAATTGTAACAAAAGCATTTTAAGAGTTAATTGACTCAGGAAACTGAGACATATTCAAAACCCAACTAAATCGGTTCACGAGAACTTTGCGGTATACTAAGCTAATTTAGGCTTCTGACACAATCAACGACGAATTGTAATTCTCTTTAAAATAGTACTTCATTGTTATAAAACATGTTATCATGATTTTTAAAGCGAATAATAAATCAAACCAACATCCTGTCACCCAAGATATTTTTTGGACCATTATTCTTCATTTTCATGACATATTTTCACCAAGTTTATTAAATAAATGGATACTTATTATTACCACTACAACTCTGATTGGTAATAAGTTGTGGAAGTGTATAGATGACGCCTAATTCGGTTGCAGAAAAACATTCGTTTCTCAATATGGATGGTAGCCATAGATGTGTTGACTTAACAATGGAATGTGTTCATAAATGCATCCCCGGTTCAAAAAGTCGGCTATTTATACTTTTTTGTCAGACATGAGTATTATAAAGGGTTTTCCAATAAAGGGTGTTATTTTGAATAGCCCGCTATTTCGGTAGCTGTCACTTTTGAAGCTGTCATTTTTTGACATTTGACAAGTAGAAACTACGTCATTAATAAGAATGGAACGATACACACTTCAACAACGCATTGAAATTATTAAAATTCACTATAAAAATGGTGAAAATTTGGCAGAGACGGTTCGTAAAACTAAAACATTTTTGGGTTGTCGTGAAGCACCTTGTCGGACCGCAATACAGAAATTGGTGGACAAATTCGAGCTGTTGGGACAAGTTAGTGATGTGAAGAATAAAACCCGTGCACGTCGCTCAAGAACAACTGAGAATATTGCTGTTGTAGCCCAAAGTGTTGAAGAAAACCCAGGTTTGTCCATTCCTCGTCGTTCTTTGGAATAAGGCATTCCACAAACGTCATTACACCGTATTTTGCATAAAGACTTGGGTCTTAAGGCTTATAAAGTTCAGTTAACACAAGAACTCAAGCCGGCTGATCATCAACAACGTCGTGTCTTTGCTGATTGGGTCCTTGAAATGCATGAAAATGATCCGGAATTTCATCGAAAAATCATCTTGACTGATGAGGCCCATTTCCACCTCGGAGGCTACGTCAACAAGCAAAACTGTCGCATCTGGGGCTCGGAAAACCCAAGAGTTATTGTTGAAAAGCCTCTCCATCCTCAACGCGTGACTGTTTGGTGCGGTTTATGGTCCGGCGGGGTCATTGGACCTTACTTTTTCGAAAATGAGGCTGGAGCAACAGTTACGGTCAATGGATTGCGCTATCGAGAGATGATTAATGATTTTTTATGGCCGGAATTTGATGGTATTGATCTGGACAACGTTTACTTTCAACAAGACGGCGCTACGTGCCACACAAGCAATGAAACCATCGATCTTTTACGGGGAAAAGTTTCCGGACCGTGTTATCTCTCGAAGAGGTGATCACAATTGGCCACCGAGATCTTGTGATTTAACACCTTGCGACTTCTTCCTTTGGGGCCACGTGAAAGATAAGGTCTACGCCAACAGCCCAGCGTCGATTCAAGACCTCAAAGATGGAATTCGTGAGGCTATCGAGGACATAGGGCAGCCACTTTGCGATTTGGTTATGGAAAATTTCATGAAAAGGATATGGTCTTGTAAGCGTGGTCGTGGCGGCCATTTGGCTGATGTTGTGTTCTATTATTAACGGCATACCTTCATATAATATATAAACATATAATGAAATAAACATCCGATCATTTATCTCAAAAATGCCATTTTTCTTTGAATATCAAAATAACACCTCTTATTGGAAAACCCTTTATTACGACATTTCATTTCGAAATAAAAATTGATTTTCATACGATATTTGACATTGCTTGACAGATGTGGAACAAACTTTATTTTGACGATTGCGAGTATTTCATTATAAGTCACCAGAAAGCTCCAAAATTGCCTTTTTCAAAAAAATAAAATCTCAATTTATAGCCATCCTTGACATCCTTCCATGAAATTTGACAGTTTATTACTGAACTGATAGGCAACAAACTGTATTTTGACGTTGGTAGATTATTTCGTTACGAAAAACTCCACAAAGTTCCAAAATTGCTTTTTTCCGGAGCAAACAAAAAATCTCAAAAATTCTGATTTTTAGGCCCAGTTTTTCAGTGCTTGAGTTAACTGCGAGTTAAATCAGGCTCTCACTAGTCAACTGATGAGTCCAAGTGAGATCGCCGGGACGAAACGCAAATTTGTATGGACTAAAAGCCGTTAAAAACTATTTTGAATTAAATCAGAGTAGTTAATCTTGCTAATACTTTAATCCCGAATTAACTCAAAAGCATTTTATCAGTGGAGAATTATATTCAACAGTTGTCAAAAATCTATCGATATCGAAGTGCGACAGCATAGAAATCATAATGTCCATAATGTCATACCTCGATTTGAATAGATTTTTGACACGCATCTTCGCATCTTTCAGAAATAAATATTCAGCTAATCCAGAGCTAAGCTCACCAAATTTGTTGAGTTAACTCGGGATCTAAATTGACTGAAAAACATATTTCAGGAGTTAACTCGGGTTTAACCCCAAAACTAGGATAACCTCGCACTAAATAAAACTGGGCCTTAGAGGTTTTTTTTAATCCATCGATATCGTAGACTCATCTGAATTCAATTTGAACCAAAAGCGGCAAGCGAGATTTCTGGCCGACACAGAGCGATATCAAACGATGACGCAATGTCCCTCTGTTCTATTTTTTTTTATTGAATCTTGAGCGATAGAGTATAATATGTCGCTTGAGCGATTACTATGTTTTCGAACGCTACTTTACTTGTTCTGTTCTTTCAATCACGTCTTCGATTGGTATGCTGTTGTGAAATGTTAAAGCAAAGGACATAATGAAGGTAAATTGTTTCTACATGTTCTGCAGATGGAGGTTTCCAATTTGAAGTGTTTTTAGGTATATAGACTTAAATTTTCAACACAATTATTTGCTGTAGGTTTGCCTTAAGTTTTCACTTTCCAAAGCTTAATTTTTAAAAATTGTCTGAACAGAATTGGCTTCGGTATATCGGAGTGTATTTAGTGGTGAAAGAGTGGTGTATAGTTAACCCAAGTCACTGCCTTAGTTTGTGAATTTCTTATTGGTACTTCTTTACGGTCTAGTCATTATGGCACATCGAATTTATAGCTGAAGTCCTTTAGTTTGAAAATGATAAATGGTGTCATGTCAACACAATAATTGACACTCTTATACCAATGATTGCCGTTTCAACAATGATCTGATGATGATCTTATATAGGTTGTTCGATGCCACCAATTGGACTGTTAACTCTTGAATTTTGGGAATGCACATGGCACAGAAATAATATTCAATATTCGATAATAAAATCAATCAAACTTGTGCCTTGACTTAAGACATTTTTATGGTTTGGCATTTTTCTTTTTAACTCAGAGCTAATCACGGAACTGTCAAAAAAAACATTGTTTTTTTTTTAGCTCAGACATATTAGAGCATAAAAAGTGTGTTTCTATTTTCCATTGGAGTTATAGCTCAGAGCTTGCTCAATTAGCTCAGAATAAAATGACTGAGCAAAACCCTGAGCGAAGCCAACTTCACACATGATTTAGAATAAAAAATGGATTCAATATGAAATGACAGTTCAATGGTCAAGTGCACAGATTAGCCATATGAAGATGAGAATGTTTCGTACTTTTCTCCAAAACCCATTTGTTTACATTGTTGTATTTGTAATTTCTTCCCGCACCGATGAATAGATGTGAATTGCAACAACAATTTAACCGGTGTCTGAAGATCCCTACTGTCTATTTGTGAGGTTTTTATACACACATTCTCATTTTTTATCTGATATCTGACAGCTCAAGCTTGTAGGCAAATTAAAATGGCTGCCGGGGATTCTCATCTTCAGGTGGCTAATCTGTGGTCAAGTGTTTTCCATAATTAAATCTGATAACTCTGATCATAAGAGCTCTGATCTCATCACTCAGCCTCTGATCAGAACTTTGCTCAGAGCCAAAAAAGAAAACGCCAAATATATGTTATTAGTTATTACCATGATTCCTCTGTGCCAGTTTCTTTGGGTAAAAAAAAACAACTCAAATCGAAATTAAATCAGTAAAGTTCTGTTTTTTTTTCTGCCACAAAATTGTCTCTTAATGAATTCTGCTGCCATTTAAAATCTCATCTAAGCAAAAATACGTCAACGTTAAAAAAAAGAAAATAAATAAAAACATTGCAAAACTTAAGCGTCAACATCACATGGTATTTATAGTAAATTTTGCGACAGGAAAAATGCAAAGTAAATACATATTTTCCCAAGCACATGTCATTGTGATAAACCAAGTGTGTACTCATGAAGGGTGATGGTGATGGCTGATGGGCTCAGCCCACACCTCTTCGTCTATACCCGCAGGAACACCTACTTCGATTCTCGTTCCGTTTCTGCTGTATACACATAGGAACAAACCCCTTACTCCCGGTCCCGAGTTCCGACTCAACAAATTCTAGGATGAGTATATTTCGATTGATTTATTCAGCATACGATTCAAATTAAAATTTTCGCCTATCAAAGGATGGTGCGTATATGAGGTTATTGTCATTGTGTCGGCTGTCGGCCGGGGTGGGTTGGTTTGGTTGTTTCGTTTTGTGGAGGAAATAGGCTTGATGTCGAAGCACATGAGGATTTAAGCGACGACGCCGATGTTGCTGCTTTTATAATGTGACTCAGCGGTGTGTAAGGCTGGAACTCACATAAAATTATTGCTATTATTAGGATTCGAGGCATCTGCTTGGGCTGATAAAGAGTTTAACTTCCAGTATTAGCAGTATAGGTATGTACATATACCTATAGAACGTTTTTCGTTTGAATTATTATTCTTTTCTGAAAATCAGGCATCCGTATAGACAAGCTGTTTATGTACTTAAATAAGAATAATTTGCTGTTTATTTTGTAAAAAAAAGAAAGTGAATACCCATGTGGGATATACTTAAATACCTTCGAACTCAGTGGGTGCAGATGGTGGTGGGTTAAGAAGAGTTTTTTTTTTGTTACCAAATTTAATTTATTTTTAGAAATCGTTAAAAAGAACAATGAGATTGGGAAATCAAAACTCTTCGCTTGACATGCCGCACCGGCCGGCTCGGCGTTTAATATTAATTTTGGCAGGTAATTGTGAAAATCTGTGAGAAATTTCAAGTTACCAAACAGACTTTATATTTAATCATATACACTTTTCCATAATTAATCTGCAGGCTAATGCAGATGACTTTTTGAGGGATCAAACGTTATAAATAGGAAGACAACCTCATTGTTATCGAAAATCTAGAAGAGAAAGAAGAGGCTAATGATTTCCAACAAGGTGATAACATAATTATGTGCATTCGACCAAATTATGAACTGAATTATATGAATTATACCTTCGAACCGACATTTCGTAGTGGCGATCGGTGAACCGTTGGTTAATTGATTTTAATGAAGAAAATTTTGCAAATATCATCGTCACGTCACCGAGTGAAATGAGTCTAGTTGCCTGGCATTTAATAAGATAAGAGTTTATCAATAAATAAAAGTTAACCGCATTATATGGAACCCTAACCACGATTTTTTAATAATTATACAGGATTTGAACTTAATTTGTATAGGTTTTTTCCTCAGCATTAAAGTCAATTTTATTCAAGACTGCGATATTTTTTGGATTAGCAAATCAAAAATGTTTACTTTACAAAAATTGAAAGTAATCCAAAAGCTTTCAATAATAATAAAAAAAAAAAAATATTAACAGGTGTTTTTTTTTTAGAGGCGCGAAACTTTAAATTGAAATAAAAAACATAAAAATGTTATTAATATCCATAAAATTGGCATCATTTCACAGATAATTTGATGGCATTAAAATTTGAATATGATTTCAGAGTCTGGAGTTCCAATTTTCGCACATTCTTAGCAGTAAGTCAGGCTGTGTTTTGGCAATAACGAGTCTAATCTAAGCTCGCAGACGAGGTGTCCAGTTAAAAGGTCCCTTTCGTGAATTTAATATCGTTCGTCAAAATGTTTCTTTCAGTAGATTAATTGTATCGTATGCTGTGTGGCATGTGGCGCCGCCAGTCGTCCTTCTTAAGCCATATATGTCTGTAACATTAAAACCTTTCAATTGAAACACGAAAAAGTTAGTCATCGTTGTGAAAATAACCATTTTGAATAGTTATGGCTCATAATTCCACCGGCCGTGGCCCATAAAGCGTATACGAAACGGTGACTTCTTTCTGGATGTAATGGTGTTTCGACAATGGCTGTTTATTGACAGAGCCATCTAACCATCTACTTCTTCTGAAGTTGCCAAACCCATTTTTTTTATATATATTTAGCGCGCACTAAAGGGATTGTGACTACCCTTAAAATAAATATTCACAGCACGAGCGATAGGGTAGATTGGAGGGGATTTAAATGGAGATACCGATGCACATTGGTTTTAAATGTCTGAAGATCACAATGGGAGGAGAAAACCGGGCTGGGTAGAGCATTCCACATTCGTGTAGTGCGACTAAGGAAAGAATCTCTGTGCTTAACAGTACGTCCGAAGTTGGGCTCAAGGGTAAACTGATGAGCATTCCTAGAAGCGAGAGTATTACGTTTGAATTGTTTAAGGGGAGGAATGCAACTGGCTATTTCACTAGAAAACTGTTTATAGAAATAGCGGTAAAATAATAATAGACATGAAACATTACAACGGTGCTCAAGAGATGTAAATGTTTCCGTTATAGTTCTTTCACCTATCATTTTTAGAGCTCTCTTTTGTATTCTATCCAATAGGCTCAAGTGGGTTTTTGGAGCACCTGCCCAAATATGGGAGTTGTACTCAAGTTTCTGACGAATAAAGGCTTTGTAGATCACAGCCAGATCAGAGGGGGAGACAAATTTCTTGCATCGAAGGAGAGAACCTAAACACTTAGCAGCGTTTTTGGCGATGTCAAATATGTGTTCGTTCCACAAAAGGTGGTCTGTGAGTTTTAGAAGCATTAAATTCTACACGGTTTCTGATTACCCATTGGACAATGCGGTCGAGATCAGAATTTAATGAGCTTATCATACGCTGCCGTTGAAGTTCCACATCTGAAAAACATGGATGTGAATCTAGAAACGAATATGAAAAGCTGAGAGTACTGCCGTCGGCAAAACAGTTTAATGGATTAGAAGTTTCAGATAACAGGTCATTTATGAATACTAGGAAGAGCGTCGGAGACAAAACGGAGCCCTGGGGCACAACAGCATTTATTTTGTAGATGTCAGATTTGAAACCGTCCAATACAACTTGCCCGAAATGTAATTTCTAATCCAACGAAGAAGAGATTCATCAATACCAAATGTACGCATTTTCGATAAGAGAGCTTGATGCCAAACTCTATCAAATGCTTTTGAAATATCAACTGTAATAATCTTACTTTCGGCAAATAACTAATCTCAAAACAACGAGAACTGTCAAATCACCTGTCACCCAAAACAGTGTTACCAATTTAAAGTTCTTCGCCTCTAAAAAAAAAATACTCTGTTTATGTTCTTTTATTTTTCGATGATGAAAGTGTTATCCACTGTTTTTAAGAATCTGATGAATATTAATATAAAGGGTTTTCCAATAAGAGGTGTTATTTTGATATTCAAAGAAAAATTGCATTTTTTGAGATAAATGATCGGATGTTTATTTCATTATAAAGAGGAAGGTATGCCGTTAATAATGAAACACAACATCAGCCAAATGGGCGCCACGACTCCTCTGATTCAACGCAAGGACAGTTAAGTTTTAAGTTGATTTTGTATGAGTCGAGTTAGAAGCAAAATTGGCGTTTTTTCTTTCTGATTATTGGCCTGAATTTTTGATTATCTGCATAATAATTTTGAAATCTTAATATAAAGTCATAAAATTCGAATATGTAACAGTGTGTAATAAGGAGTCTGACTAACAGATCAACTTTAAACTTTTTTTGGGTACAAATTTGGTAGCACGATAGCTCGTGGAGAACTAGGGACTAAATTCTCATCCGCCGTGGTTAAGTTGACTTAGTTATTTTCAATTTTCTCAAAAATATCGTAAGTATTGCCGTTGATTTTTAATGACAGGCGAAATAGTCCATCTTCCTATACGATTCTTTTCTTGTCTTGACCCAGAGTACACGCCCTAGCCTTTTGTCGCATCGTATGCAAAACACCCTGTATAATAAAATACCTCAAGTTTTTTTTTAATGGCGTCGATAATCCCTGATGTTGATTTTTTTTGCATCCAATTCCCATTGCAAAAACTAAGCCTGTTATTTTATTCGATAACACGAAAATATTTTAATATTTTTAATACATACAGTTATCGATAACAAATTAGAAATAAGGCTTTGGTAGCATTTCCTCTCGGCGTGTTTTTTGCAAGCCCAAGGAGATTGGATTGGAAAAAACCACATCAGGGATTAGCAACGCCATTACAGAAACAAAATAGGGTTTCCATACAAAATATCGATAACAAATTGCCGGTAAAACAGTTTTTCTCAAGTTAAGCCCCGAAAATTCTCTGAGCTTAGCTAACCCCGAAGGGGATTAGTTGTTGTTGCATTTAACACGTAAATTGCTTAGCCCCGAAATCGTTTTTTTTGACCAATTTCCCTTGGAAAAAAACACAGCTAATATATAAAATATATAAAAGGTATACATATATAAAAAAAAGTATGTATATGCCATTCCCGAAGGGAATTGGAAGCAAGGAACTATTTTATCGGGGCTGAAAAAAATATATTCCACATTGAATGAAACAACAAATAATTCCCTATACGGGCTAAGCTAAGCCCAGAGAATTTCCGTACAAAAATCAGAACTTAACTCTTAGCTGTACTTATTACTGCAACGCAAAAATATTTTTGTGTTATCGATCCGACATTTTTCTTGTGGTTGTGAAGCCAAAATATTTGCATGAAGAGCGGTAATCCAGAATTATGGCAAAATTTTGACTTCTACCGCAACTTATCGAAGTGATAAAATTAGGGTTTAAAATAAAATGTTATTTTATTTAAATTTGTACTTTGATACTTAAAATCAGAAATTGAGCTTTAATCATGTGTGTGTGATTGCAGGATTGTGATTGCGCGTTAAATAACCATTGAAAAATATTTTATATAATTATTCTTATATTCTTAGAATAGATTAAGATTCTTTACATTCTTCACTGCCATAACGAACGCAATTTTTTTAAGATTGGAATTTTTATCTTTATCAACGAATATTAATGAAGCCTAATTTTTGAAAATAAGACATCTAGATCGTAATTTTTGTTGCACATATTTCAGATTCATACATAAACGTTACAAAGCCGACATTTTAGTGAATAATCTCACGACAAATTCGTTATTAAAATACGAAAATACAAAATATTTAAACATTAATTGGACGAATAATTAAATTCTCCATAGGGTTACCATCACAAAAATGACAAATTTATGAGTAACTTTGGCACTCAAATTTAGATGGCTGTTTTGAAAACTGCAACTTTTGAATTTTCAACCTGCCAAGTTTTGATATAAATTTGTGAAATAAGAAAAAATTTCAACTTATCGTTCAACAATGGATTTTAAATAATTTTAAAAGTTGGCTAGGGAGATGTTATAGGTTTTTTAGGTGTTGGATCATTTTGGATAAAAACTTTAATGAAAACGAAAATCAAAATATGTAAATACTTAGATGAACAAATCTCAACCAAATATTTACACCAATATATGTTTCTACATGCAACAAATAAAAACATTAAATTGATCAGTGTGTATAAAATACAGCCGCAAACAATTTCCTTTACGATAGTTGATAAGAAAACAACATACTGCTTGACCACTTTTATAAATTTTATATGATTGTAAATAATATTTTTTTGCTCTGGAATTTTGTATATATTTATACAGGGTGATAACAAAAATCTATTGCGTGTGGGTTGGGTCGAGACAAGAAAAAAATCGTATAGGACGGGGGTGTTTATTCCCCCTGTTCAGCCGGTAGGGGTAATTTTCTAAAAAAATTGACTTAAAACAGAAAACAAAATTTTTAAAAAAAATAAGTAATAGGTATAATAGGTACATACTTAAAATGCCATGCTATACTTTTTTGTAAAGCCAGATATCTTTTATTTTATTTAATTTTATTTTATTTTATTTTATTTTATTTTATTTTATTTTATTTTATTTTTCGAAAATGGCATCTACCTTAATTTGAGAAAAATTGATACACATTTGACTGTTTGTGAAAATAACGCAATAATTGATAATTAAGAATTGAGGCCATTTGTCTTTAAGGGTTTTAACGCATTTTGTCTTGCTACGAATATGACGCCTTCGTTACGGAAATGATGGTCTGGTATGAAAATTACATTTTTGTATGTATAAAGCTCTAGCCAGTGGCGTCTCGTCAGGGTGTGCAAGGTGTGCATTGCACACCCTGATCAAACGGCAAAAAATTCCTCATCGAATCCCTCATAACACACACAAAGATATACCATATTACAAACCATAATACCGCCTAAGACACAGCCTACACAGGAAAGTAATATTCATCTCTCATAATTGCTCTTCCAAAATTCCTTCATCGTTTAGTGAAATTAGAGACAAAAATAAAGTAAACTCGTACGAAACCACACTGTGCACTTATTCTGTTGTATTCTTGTATTCATCACATAAACTCATTCAAGATTTTCAAACTCCCAACTACGCCTATTAGATTTTCCCAGTTCCCAGATTTCCCGATTATTGATATAAAGGGTCCGCCAAATAACTTCTTTTTTTTTTTTGAAAATGGCGCAAAACATCGAGCGTAGCTTCGGCTCTGTGGCACGTAGCGCCGTTCTGTTGAAACCAAATGTTACCAATATCCTCCTCTTCAATTTTTGTGAACAAAAATTCGTTCAACATGGCCCGATAACGATCGCCATTGACTGTAACGGCCACTCCTTGCTCATTTTCGAAAAATGGCCCAATTATGCCTCTGGACCAAAATCCGCACCAAACAGTGATTCCTGTTGGGTGTATCGGCTTTTCAATGTATGCGTGCGGGTTTTCTGTTCCCCAAATGCGACAATTTTGGTTGTTTACTACCCGCCAAGATCAAAATGAGCTTCATCTGAAAAGATGATTTTTTTGGCAAAATCGGCATCTTCTCTAAGTCGATCGCAGGCCCACTTTGCGAAGCGTATACACAACCATATTCGTTCAGCGAAAGGATAGAACTAATTATCTGTCAAATCAGACATGAGCTAAGTGTTACCATTCACGAAATAAGCACTAATTAAAAAAAAAAACGTTAGATGGCGGACCCTTTATATTTTGATAAATTTGTAGTGAACTCGTGCGAAAGTTTTGCGTGCAATTCAGTCTTTGCTCTTATTCTATTTTATTTTATTTTGTATCTGTTCCGTTTCCTTAAAGCATCAAAGAAGGTCAAAAATTCAATGAACTGAACGATCTTCGCAGTTCGCACTGTCTTTGTCACTCTTACGACTATTAATTTGATGAAGTTTACGTAAACTCGTGCGAAAGATATCTTCGCACTTGAGTTTGAGCTGCTATTCTGTTTTTTGTTGTATCCGTCCAATACACCAAGTTTCATTAAAAAAAAAAGTGAATTACTTTGCTTTTCGTGTATTAGTTTTCAAGTGGTTACAGTTTCGTGCTGTGGTTTTGCTTTTTAATGCATTAGTTATTTTTTTAATTCAATTTTGAAGAAAAAAAGAATTACTCATAACATTAGATAGAACAAGTGAAGTCCAAGATCGCGTGAATGAGTTATTGGAAAAAGCGTTTATTTCTTATGAGTATGACAAAAAAAAAACGATTATTGATGTGGGCAGACCTACACCAAACTTAAAAAAAACTTAAAATCAACGTACAGAAAAAGTGGCAAGGAATATGCGCGAAATTTTAATTTCGATTTGTATAGACAACATGATTGGTTGACGGAGTCTGTTAAGCGAAATAAACTTTTTCTTGGCCGTGTTTAATTTTTAGAAGTTACACATTGGTTACACGGATCCAAACCATTTGCATTTCACACAGTTTTTATTGGAGTCTTTTACTAATAAAAAAAAAAACTATTTCATGACACTGTTTGTGTTTTAATTTTGATTTAATTTCTATGGAGATAACACTATATAGAATTTTTTCAGGAAATTCATTGCAAAATTCCCAATTTACTGATATTAAAAAAAAAATGTTTTCTAGAATCGCACACCCGTCTAAATAATCCACGCAATGCCACTGAGCTCTAGGTATATTAAATTGTATCTGAGGAACAAATATGAGCTAGCTTGATGCTTAACTCTATATCAAGCACTTTTAAAATATATAAAGTTCATTGTCTTACATTCTTCAAAAAGTTGTAAAGGACATATTGCTACGAAAGTCCTATCCTTCCACTCATTATGAAGCTATTGGTCTTCGAGTTATTTCTTCTGCTGAAAATTCATTAGCTTTTGTTTTTGGGAAGAAGGAACGCAAGTGCAATTAGTCCATAAGGTTGAGAGTGAATAAGGTATATATTTTTTTAAGGGCAGGCTTAGCATACGCTGGTTTCCTTCTACTCGAAAATGAACCAGTTGTATAGGACTGGTGAAAAGCTTATACGCAGTGGTTAAGAACGCCTTTGGAAAGCATCCAAAGTCATTTTCGTAAAGATATCGTCATTACCGTAATTCAATGGCTACGCACGGAATTTTAGAAAATTTAGTACGCTGTTAAATCATTTTTAGTATGATGGTAGGTTAAAAAGAGGATTTTCGAAATTTTAAACACGAGTTAGACTGCTTTTAATATAAACGAAAGCGGTTTTTAATCTTCGTTTCTCTATTAGTTTCCTTCTAATTGCAAATACCTCTTAAACGCTGCGATTTTTTATGAATGCTAACTTTGTGCAAATGAAAAAAAATATCATCTCTTTGCACTCTTTACTTCAGTTGATTAAGGGAAGTTATCCGAGTGGACGACGAATGAAAATTAAAAAAACTCGAAAAGTAAGGAAAAGCACAACGAAAAATGAGCTATAACTCTGGAATTTGTCTACCAGCAATTTTCCTATCAGCCACCAAATACGTCCTCACCTACGTGCTTAAAATGGCAAGAAAAAGTTCATCGTTTTTAAAAGCAGTCTAAGCATCGTACTATCTTCTTAACATTTTATTAAATTTAAAATCACTAAATGCCTGTTTTATCTTTTTAGTATCATACTAACTTTATATGTCACTTTGACATTACCAAATGTCAAAAAGGTATGTTTGCCAACTCTTTTACACGAACTGTCACTGTTTTGGGTGTGTTCAGTTGGAGTTTATTAAGAAAACAGGATTAGTATGATACTAGACAATTGTTAAGTAGTGTTATGCTTATACCTTAACATCAGGCTGTTTAAAATTTTGAGCCAATGATTTTAAATAGTGCACGCGCAATTTTTGAATGTTGTTTTTGCTTGAAAATGTATACTTACGAGACTTAAGCTTTCTAGATAGGTATTTTTTTCTATACAATCGTTATAGATTAAAAAAAAAAATAACAAATAAATATTATATCTCATGACAATAAGAAATATTGTATGTATGTATATTAGTTAAATACCTATATCGTTTGTATTTGTATCCATTTTGATTTCAATTATAGCTGGCTTCAAAAGATAATCCGCACTGCTCGTAGATTAGTAGGTATAATATATTAATTTTTATTTAAAAACATTTTAATTTTTCAACATTTTTTATACATTTCGATTACACTCTTAAATTATAGCTGTAAAAAAAAGATAATAAAAAAAACATGGTAAGATTTAATTTAAACTTTTTGAAACAAAATTCACGCAATAACATTGGCAAATGACAACATTGAAACAACAAAGCAATATTAATATTTAAACAAAAAAAATATGTAGTAAAACAGTTCTGAAAAATAATATATTTATTGAACGACAAAGATAAGACCGTCACAGTTATGAACTTGGCAGACACTATTTTTCGCTTTGATTTTCAGCTCACGATAACACAGGAGGAACAGTTTACAGTAAGTATAAATAAGAATGGCAGCAATTTAATAATAAATAATGATGATTTTTCATTGGTCAAAAATAAGTTATTAAATATAATAAATCCCAAAATTTAATAAGGGACTGTCATTGAGGATAAAAAATGGAAGTCTTATATAGTTTAATAGTATGACAGTACCTATACCTACGCCTATATATGACTCAAGTGGTTTCAAAAGAAAGAGGAGGGAAATAATAATAATGAATTTTGAGATCCTAAAATAAGTAGATATTTATTCAATTAACCACGCCCATAACTGTCTAATGATTTCACAAGCTTTTTGGTTAGCCCCATTTATGATCCCATCTCTCTCTAAATTTTCTTTACTTTTTAAGCACCAATTCCGTATTATCTGCATTCATCGGATCAATAGGAAACTAGAGCCCCTGTTCAAAAAATATGTTTGTTTTTCTTTGAAAATGTATCTCAATACCATTTACGGTATAATTTTTGTATTTGTAAACAACTCAGTCATCCGATAAGCTTATATGTAGAGCGCCATCTTAAATACGCTCAATGACTCTTCATTAAAAAAATTTGGGCTTTTCCCTGCCTTAAATTTATTATTTTATTTATTAATTTAGTTTGACCAATGAGACATCTCATCTCCTATGATTATAATGCTGCCTACTGTTGTCAGCTTAAAGTCCAATATAAAATGGCAGCTAGTGACAAATTTTCATAATTTCTTCTATTTTCTTGCCATTAATGTTCGAGGAATCTGCCATTATTTTTGCCATAGGAATATCGGCATATGCAAGTGACGCTTAATTCATTTTATTGCCACCGTGTTAATATTAAGGTATGAACCATGCTCATTCTAACCATTATTTGACTTCGTGTAAATGCATGTTAGGTATCCAGATATTGCTTTTATCCATTATTTTTCTAATGTTTTTTGCAGAAACTATCGCAACTTGTCCCTTTTTGTGTAGGTAAATGTTCAAGTAACTGTGTGGGTTCATATAACTTTGCCATTCATAAATATATAATTTTGGTTTTCAGAACTGCGGCGGTTTCGCTATAAAATAAAATAAACAGCATTGAAACGTGATAGATTTTCTTTCATTTAAAAATTTTTAAAACATTTATATTTGTGCAAGATTATTTGTTTTATTGACAGGCGTGTTTTATTAGAAAGTGGAGCCCAATTTTTTTCTCTCGGTAAACAACAACGAAACCAAGAGGTCGTTAATAAATAAGCCAGCAATAAAATGGTAAGATATTGGTTTTGTAATTGTATTCCGAGGGAAATTTTACTGCGTTATACCTATATACATTTTGCAATGGGCGCGTTCAACGCAAATCCGAATTTTTTTAGCTTCTGATTGGCCAGCTGTCATAAAAAGTTAGATGTCATCAATTTGGAATTCTGAAAATTCAGATAATCGCTGAACGCGCGCTTAATTAAACACGCCTAGTTATAATTTAGTTTAATACACAACTGGGTTGCACGTATATTTGCTCCTTAAGCTTAAAAATTTATATGTACCTACTTATTAAGAAAATATACTAAAATAATATAACAGCACAAAATAAATACCTTTTTATTTAATTACTGTATACAAACTAGTTGAGCTGGCTATGCCCAAAAAAAACACCTAATAATAACTTTATTGCAAATTATATTGAAAAACAAAATAAAAAATGCACAAACTATGCTTAAATTAAGGTTAAAATGCATGTGTGGGTCGCATGTGGTTCATATAAAAGCTCAAGTGGTTAAGAATTTATACATGAAAACTTAAACTATTTTTAGGCGCCATCAGTTAAAGCTTTCATTGAAAATTTGAATTTTAAGTTTTGAGGCCCTTTAAAACCAAATTCAGTGATCATTTTGATGCCAATATAAAGATGATGAATTAATTATATATTTAAATATTTTATTTAGGTCCAATGGTTAACATTATTTCAATGATTGAACTAACTTGCCAATGAACATTGAAAAAATTAAAAGTCATTTTATGGCGAATAAATTTTGTTTTTCACTAAAATAATAATAGATAATAATAATTCTCGACTGAAAAGGTAAAGTATCTTAAGTCGACTTAAGATGATTTGATTTTTTTTTTAACTAACCGTAACCCTATTACCAACACAGAGGCACACATTTCTGTCTCATCCGAATTCTTCTATCTCACTCCCTTTCCTTTCTATAAAGGAAAAAAATCATCTTATGTTGGAAAATAGCATGGTGACATAAGGTAAAATATCTTAAGTCCACATAAGATGTTGTGTTGTAGCGAATTAAAAAATTTTAAGCATACTGAAGATTATTTCATCTTAAAAAGTTTGTGATAATTCTGAAAAGGTGAAACATCTTAAGTGGATTCAAGATACCTTACCGCGTGCAAACCCAAAAAAAAAGTCACCCTTAAGTCGACTTAAGATAAAGTAGCCAAACATTTTTTTGAAAGCTGAGAAAAGGCAAACTATCTTAAGTCATAATTTGCCCTATAACTGAATAAATATTGACAATATCTTTCTACATTAAATTTTTAAAAAAAAGTTCACAAACTTTGACCTCTAAAAAGTTTATTCTAAGAAGTCTATGTTTAAAAGGTTTTTTGGGAAGCTTCTTTTCACAGTTTTTTTTTGCTCTCCTCAAAAATGTTAAAAATTGACTTAAGATACTTTACCTTTTCAGTCGAGAATTATCTTTATTGTTGCATCAAAATAATAAAAGGATTATATTTACTTTCTAAATGTCCTAAAATTGTCAACGATGGTTTCCCTTTATATGTAATTTAAAAAAAAACTTAAAGGATTGAAGGTGAATAAAATTGACTGTATTTTATTTATATTTAACGATTATAGTTAAACCGGTTTTAACTCATCAAATTTGGTGAGTTAACTCACGATTAACTAAGCAAATGCTTTTGATGTTTTATTCACCGAGTGTGTTTCTCCCTAATTCTCCTTCAAAGTACTACTCACTCAATTAACTGTGGGTTCATTTACTTCTAGAATTAACTAACTCTGGTTTAACTCACCACTGAACTAGGCCTTAGTAAAGGGTGTTTTTTTTAGACGTGTGGTTTCAATCTGGCAAGACTTTTTTCAGAGTTGGTCTTTTTGACAGCTGTCACTTGATTTATGCTCAGTTTGGTTTGCCATTTCATAATTAATAGACTTAGGGCCAGTTTCACAGTCGACACTTACCGGGATAAGTGGCACTTAAGTTTCCCATATTAGGACTTTAGGCTTAGTTTAAGTATGCACTGTGATATTGTGCATTAATTTTTTACATTGCCCACTTAAGTGTCACTTTTCTGACTGTGAAACTGGCCCTTATACTCCTAAACAATGTTTGGAAATGGTGTAAATTCATATGCATGCTGCGTCCAATATTCGCTCCACATAATCGCAAAATCGTATAAATTCGAGCAACCATGTATCGGTTTCGCACCACGTTTACTCTAGTGGATAGTGCGCATCCTCAGAGACGCTGTACAGTGCGCACCAAAGACGCTATTGCTGCTGTGGAGCAGAGTATCGAAGAAGACCCGCCATCGCGCGTAACAATTGGAGCTGTCCAAAATGGGGCTTCTCGGCTGGAATTTATTCGAGCCAGCCGCGCGGCCACTTGCCCGAAATCATTTTCAAAACATTATGGCAAACTCTTTTCTTTATAATAAAGCTAAATTCTTGGGCATAACATTAAATTAAATAAATATACACCTTTTATATCTGAGCCTACTATAGTAGCATAAATAGTACGATTTTGCGCGCGGTAGGGTAAACCGGTCCGTCTGCATTTACGGTGGGTTGAAGAGAAGATACAACAACGAACTGTACACATATAACGACACTGACATAGAGCCCAATGACTTAATGGTGGCTGGGTCATGTAGAGTGTAGACTTGATACTCCGGCCAAAAAATCTTTGAATCCAACCCCCAAGAACTGCGCAGTAGAGGAAGGCCAACGCTCAGATGGCGCACGCAAGTTCTATTTGCCAGCAAGAACTGGAGCCAGAGAAGCGTGTTGATTCAAATTATAGAATAAACTTGCGAGCCTGGCGAAAATAAGCTTAACTACTTAGTCCGAATTAATTAAATGCAGCTAAATCACATCAACAGACAATATAACAATGCATGTACCAGTACCTGTATTCATCGAAGACCGAATTTGCCCCAGTCAAATCCGTTGGCAGCGAAACAAAGCCTTTAGTTATAAGTTATAAGAGATCGAGAATGTAGAAAGGAAATTACTTCTCTGTTTATCGACAGTTAATGAATATTTAATATCACAGTTATGTTTTAAATTTCAATGCATAACTTATTAATTATGTTTCTTTTGCATATAAAATTCTAAGCAGTGCTATTTATTTCTATCTAAATATTGTGCATAATAATTATAGCAAGAAAAAACACCTCAACAACATACATTATACTACAAACCACAAAGATGACCTTCAAAAAACTTTCGAACTCAATTTATATACGCCTTACCCGAGGGGGATTACAAACACATAATGGAATTATAAGCTCATGTGTTTGCTGTGATGTTTATGACACTGCTTGCCATAAATGGTCATACGACCTATCTCAATAAACATTTCCTTTTCCTTACGATTTTTAATTACATATTAATTTAAATAAATAATAATCGACTTATACTAAGTAAAAGAAAATAAAAATAAAACAGCCCCACAAAGGCACAAACAATAATGTAAATCCCCTTTCAAAGACTTAATGAAAAGACTTGGTTTCTTTACCAAAAATGCAAATAGAATTTAAATATTTTAGAACACACGCGTACACCCTCAATATAAATACTTTCGCAAATCAAAATTGTTTTATATAGGTATACCTATTTATTTCTATAAATAAAAAAAAAATGATATTGGGTTCGCCGGCCCGGTATCAGAGCAGAGTTTAGGATTTAAAATCTGTAAGTAGTTATCCAATCAGATGCTGACACGTATTAGATTTTACGAGAAAAATGTTTATAATTTAATATCTAATCTACGTGGATCGCATAACTTAAACTGAATTCTTTATTTATTACTTGCGTTCTAGGCACTGAAACGAAACTTGTCCAAGAGTCTCGCTGTAAAAAAATTGTAAATTTTTGCCAATTTTAAGCAAGGCCCTGGATCGACCTGCACCACCGACATAATTATTATTGTCCAACTAAATTGGTACAAATGAAATCGCAAATCGTTCGCACTCCATACAAATTCTGACTTTTCTTATCCGCGATAGTTTTGTCACGAATCTGCTGTTGATACTTTTTTATTTATAGATCTTAAGTTTGCAGTTTAAATCCTTAGATCTGTTTTATTGATATTTAAGATTTTTCTTAGCGATTATATGGCTGAAACTGTTATTTTAAAGTAAAAAATTGAATTTCAAGTTTGAAGCAAATTGCTTCAATGTGCAGAAACAGGCCTATTTTTTCTTGAATCACTAATCACTATTCTGCTATTCATTCAAAGTGAATCTGATGACTACAAGTAGGTAACGTCGGTATTACTGCGCGGTATTCTCTTATTTCTTCGAACGCATTCATTTCATACAATTCAGATCCGTAGCGGGTTTTTTAATTTTTATTGGATTGTCTGTGAAGTGATTAGTAAAATGTAAGTTAAATCTATTTTATTGATTAATTTAGAATATTTGTTTATATGAATATATTATTAACATTTTTCAAGTTAGAATAACAAATAGAGATATTTCTGCAATGAAATTAAATCTCGATATTGCCAAAAAGAAGTTCTCTGTTCGGAAGTGGACAAAAAAGTCCAATACCTGTTTCTATTTTAGTTTTTAATTTAAAATGATTAACCAAAACAATTTATCCAAATTTCCCAAGATCATCGCATGAGCAGCTGTATGCGTAAATGTCAAATTTGTTTGGGATAATGTAGTTCACTCGATGAATAGCAGAATGGAAAGGTAGATTCAAATGGGTGAATCGAATTAACGATTCACGGGAATAGCAGAATAGGACTGAAAGAATTTCGTTCTCCTTCTCTTTTAACATAATGTTAGGCCGGATTAAAATCTCGAAAATTATTTCTATTTAAAAATCCAAAACTTGCCCTCTACAAAAGTATAAGGAGCAGCCAAAGAATGTCAATAAATTAGAAATACGTAGGAATATTGTACTATATCTATTCTGCAACCAAAAAAAAATAAATGAAAATCACTGTAAGTTAAGGCCTTTGGTTCAACGACAAACTGCCTTATCTTATAAGAAAAGTAAGTGGCCCGAAAAAAAAATTAATATTATTATGTACATATTATGATATTCTGAAAAAAAAATATTTATCATTTACATCTTTGACGACTTTTTAATTAGAGTAAAATTCAATTAAACTGAAATACTTAGGGTTACAAAAAAGTGTCATTTGGCACAATTGAAATTTGACAAATGACAACCATAACACTCATTATTTAGGAATGTTACCTCGTTATAAAGTAGGTTGGTACCTAATTATTAATATTTTGTTTTTATCACAGTTTACAGTGATAAGGAGTTATTATTATGTTTATTTTTTTAATTTATATCTGACCACATGCTAAATATAATCTGAACTGTGAAGTTAGGTAAATTATTTGAAAAGTAAGCCTTTCGTTAATTGCTCTATAGTTTTGTATACCAATAGTTTTTGGTACCAATTAAGTAAATACATAGTTATATAACTATGCAATATGTGTAGGTAGGTATACAAAAAAAAACGTATCTAAGTTTCACTAACATATCATTAAAAATAAAACATTACTTTTACTGTTTTTTTTTTCTGTCTAACATTTAATTGCATTTACAACGCAACAATCAAATCTATAACCAGCTTCCAAACAGCGTTAACCAGTTCTGAACAACACATTTGCAATGCGGCGTAGTTAAATTCCATGAATAAATTTAAAATAAAAACAAAATTAAAAAAAAAAAAACTTCAACCTATAATAGATATTTTTTTAATCCACACTTGCAATGCGATAATAAAAAATAATTATTATTGGGTTAATTTCACATCATAAAGAGTCAAATACATTGAACATTTGATGCTGCTGTATAAACCTTGTTAACTTAATATCAACTTGCATCTCACAAATAAGTCATACTCGATTTAACAAAAAAAAAACTGGTTAGATAGATAATCAAGGCAACAAATGCAGAATATACCTACTACGACATAAAATATCAACTAAACAAAACAAAATAATCTCGATTTAAAACAAAATCAATGTAGGTATTAAAATAAAAAAAAAAGAAAACATACTTTAAGATATCATTATGAACACAAAGTATCTATAACGTTTCACATGCTGTTTACCATAAATTCTAACAGGTTTTACAATTATTATTTATTTCTTACAAAGCTGTGTAGTTTTTCTCATATCATTATAGCGTGTTAAGCTAAATTTAATTTAAAGCCTTGAACAAAATGAGTTTCAAAAACAAAACAAAACAAAACAAAAAAACACAAAAAATTATACTGCAACAAAGAAGCGCCAAATCTTGATCTCACTTTTTTTCAGAAATCATTCCACTTTGCAAACATTTGATTTGCTTATAATATATTTTATTATATAACTTTGCATTTTAATTTCAAACAAAATAAAACACTTATTTACTAGCTATAGCGAAGCAAGTAACAAATTGTTGTACAGGCAGCACGATCACTCGCGATCGGTTCGGCTAATTGCATTAAAATTAATAACAATAATTGTATCTTTAGTCATTCGTGAGGGAGAAGATAAAAATAATAATAAAAACAAAACATAGCTTCATTAATCATTACCAACACTTTTTTAAATGATTTTCAAATTTCAAACAAAAACAAAGATCGCGTCTCGATCGCACTATAATGGAGGAGCCCAGCTGCTCCACGAAGATCTGGAACGAAAACTGAAAGTTAAAAACATTCCAATCAAACATAAGCTTGAAGCAGGCAAAATTTTGTAGGAACTGCTGAAGTATTGTAGCTCACAGATATACACTGCGATACACTACTTTTTTTTTAGTATTCTTCGATTTATTTTTTCCAGTTTTTCTGTGACGTAAGTCTGCGATCTCTGTATAATGCAGACGAAATCAACTTCAAAGATAGAAGAGAAGGTGTCGGGGGGGGGGGGATAGCGTCGCGTCGTGTCGGTCGTGTAGAAGATTGAACTTGCGAGTGCTTAGGTCGTTACTGATTTAAATATAGGTATAACTTGCCTATAGTGAGAAAAAAAGCCTTTGGAAGTTGGATGGAATGGAACGAAGGCGGCGAACGTGGTAAATGCAGAAACTTGTGGAAATGATTGACGAAGTTAAAGAAACCACAACAGGTATAGAGAAGAAGAGAAACATTCACCAAGTAATGTTGGAAATTCAATACGACAACAGAATAAGAGATGGAGATAGAAATCGAAAGGGGATGAGTAATATTTTTGCAGACAGACATTGGTTTGTCAGGTGGATTACCAAGATACAGGGTAACCAAGTATAAGTACAACACAAGTAGGTAGGTACCTCCACCTATTTTTGATACCTATTCAAAACTCAAAATTTTGAAAACTTCTCTCATTTGTATTAAAGGTAGACAGTAGCTATTTGTTTTAAGTTGCAAATTATATATTTATGATTAGAAAACCCATGCATTTTTTGCTGATTTGATTTCTTCAGTAATTATTATTTAAGTAAAAAAAAATGGAAAACCGATGCAGCCGTTTATTAGAAACCTAAAATTTTTCTAATAATTAAAAAAATCTCAAAAATCTCCACTTGAAATAAATGATTGCAAGAAATGTGTCATTTAGTCAATATTTCTAGATATTTTTTTTATTTTCAGACATAAATTTCTTGCCTTCGTAGAAGAAATAAATAGAGAAATAAATTTTGACGTTTCGTGACACCCCAACTTCACCGGACAAAAATTTCTCACTAGCCTTTAAATCTTGATACTAGTTTCAACATTTTGATGTTACACTAATCATTTTCATTGAAAAATTAATGGCGCGGCTGAAAAAAGCAAATCACCGGTTGGTACACAGTAAACCGAGAGTGTTCATTGATTGCTTTAACAAATACAAAGTTATGAAAAGTGGACAGCAAAAAATGATTTGGTTTAAAACGAAAATTTGTAACAGGCTATAGAATTTTGCATTTAGGGTCGTGATATCCAGGATTTAATCGTGCTCTTAAATCTTGTACCATCGGCCAACACCTTACACTTCAGTTAGATAATCCTTTAGTTCGCCCCCTCAAAAAAATAACTCCTTGATAACAGATATTTTTAGTGACTCTGTTCATTCGTCATCAATCGTTTTCACTTATTTTTATGGGTGTAATAGTTTTTTTTTTCGAAGTTTATTACTATAATATCTAATATATTACATAGTAACATCTGCCTTTGTAATTTGAATTTAATAAAATAAAATTAACTGATTTTAAATTATTTATATATTGTGTTTTTTTTTTAAGAATTTTTGTGGGTAACAGCGTGGGAGTTTGTCGATAACTGCACGGACAAAAAGGGCAATTTTGGTCATAGTTGTGGACATGTCCAATTTATAAATTTTAAAAATAAATTCGTTACGCAACTTCTGAAACTTTTTGACACCAACTTATATCTTTAATAAATCTTAACTCATAGACCTCTGGATTGGTTTAAAAAATATTTTATTTTTTTTTTTATAAATAAAATGTTGTTATACTCTGTCCAACAAAAGTAGGCAGTACACGTCTTATGGCAAAGCTTTTTCAAAATCATTTTTTCAAACAGTTTTTTGCACCATATTAAATTGAAATAACTCCTCCACAAAAAGTGTTTGCCCGCCCATGATTTTCCAATAGCTTTGGACACAGACCCAACGTCCTATTCAAGGCACACCTTGTGCAGTGAAAACTGAATTGCTGTGGCCAATGGCGATTGGCTGCTGCTTGATGTACATTCAGAGTTACCCGTATTCATTTGGTAATTCGTTCAGCTTTTTTTCCTTGAGTTTCTGTAACGGTGCTTTTGATTTTCGAGCTTTAAGAAAAAGCTTTTAATGATGATTGTTATCGTGTACACTACGACAACCCTGTGAAAGCTTTAATGAAGGTAAGATTAATGCAATCCACTGTTGCCAGAATGAGAGGCAAACGTCCTATCTGCCAATTTTTGTTGGACAGAGTATAGCATTTTTAAGAACGAATTTTGGTACCCAAATTTTAACTACCAAAAAATATTAAGTTTAAAATTGAATTTCAAAAAACAATCATCTACCTATAGGTCTGTGAAATATCGAATTAAAAAAAAAAATTAATTTTGATTTTTTTTTTTAATTCAAAAAATTTGTTGATATTGGAGATTACTTATACTTATTAGAAGCTTCTGTATAGTAAAATTTAATTTCAATCGGCTAAGCGGAATATGAAATATGTAATTCAAAATAAAAAAAAACTGTTCTATGAGAGGTATAGGTACTGGTAATAATGGCACAATGTAAAATTGAATAATGTTAAATGGTAGATCGTACTAATTTTGACATATAAAACATTTTTAGCAAAATCGTAGGAGTCGTTTTCGAGCTAAATAAGATATTCCTTAAAGTTTTTGAAACACTTGTAGGGAGTTTAGAAGAGTATTTTTTTTTAATCTTATAGATAATGCTAAAACAAGCTTTTTGCGAAGTTTAATATCAACTGTTGAAGGCAGCCTATGCCTATTAAAATTTACAATTTTTTTTTTAATCTGTGGAGCCGTAAAGTTTTTATTTTTTGGCCAAACAAATTTGTAAGAAAGGTAGATACCGTCTAAAAATAGAAAAAAACGTGTGCGCAGAATGTCCAAAACGTGCTTAGGTGTCTACCAAGTTTATAGAAAATCGACCCACCCGTTTAGGCTGTACCCGAACAGATAAGCAGACAGAATTACACGAAATGTTCGTCTTCCCTATCATCTTTATGAAAAGTTTAATTGAAATTTGGTTTTTACGAACGCATTACTTGCCTTCATTTGATTATGTACAAATTACCTAGGTAGGTATACCTTTACAATTTAGATACATACATCGGCACCTGACAAAATAAATAACAAAAATAAAAACAAACAACTATGTTTTTATCCACTTATCTGGGAATTAATAAAAAAAACAAAGAATTCAAAAATTTTGCTGTGTCATGATTTGACACTCTAATGTAGGTAGGTGTGTTATGCTCATTGAATGTAGCGCAACGAAGATATTTAAGATTATCTCAAGACTTTATTCAAAGCTATATACCTACCTATCTACATATGAAAATGACTTAATTAAGCGATGATTCAAATAATTCGGTTTAGATAAAAACCCCCTTACAAAAACAAATCAAGAAATCAAGTTAAAATTCAAACGAAACATGACTTTACTGCACTTTTCAATTATTCTTGAAATTCAACCGAAGATTATAATTACCTATACCTACATACATTTGAAGGCAGGCACAATAGTCCAGATAAATTATTGTCACTAAAATCTCGTGATTAATATCACTTGTTTTCATATTCCATATAGGTATTGACAGTCAACTGACGATTTTCTTGTCATAAAAGTTCCCAAAGTAGGTACTTGACTTTATACCTATACTTTACCTACCTGCCCTGCCACCAAAAAAATTAAATAAAAAAAAATCAAGTTTGGACAAAGTTTCCGCCATTAACATTTTGTTTTCAATTTTTTTTTTTTTTTTTTTCAATTCCAGTTTATTGGTCTCTCGCTCTCCTCTCTGTATGTCATTCCAAGAAAAAAATACAAATACAAAGAATCACACTAATTCATTTATTATAATTTTAAACTTTGTATTTCTCTAGATTTATATTGACGATGATAATTATTATCGGACGATTTGTGTGAAGCTAGCTTTATATGTAGATTATGTTAATTAGCTGGAACGATTGTGCCTGAGTGGGAGTTATAATTTCCCGCGCCCCTGGAAAGGCAAATATATTGCACCCTGTTAATAGAGTTTTATTAAATAATAACAAACAAATCTGCGCTATTAAAGAGAGAAACAGATTGGCAAAGCAACTTCAACGGCAACTTTGGCAGCAACCAACGAAAACTTTGACATCAAAAGTCATGTAAAATAGATTACCAACGTGAACAGCGCTTTTGACAGCATAAAAAAATATATAAAATTTGTCACATTTTCATTTTTTAGTGTTGATAAACCTGAAAAACTTTGCTTTAAAGTTGGCATCATTTGCACAGCGACATCGAATTTAGGGTTTAGGTCTAACGTTGATGTCGATGTTGCTGTGTCAATGTATTCAAAGCCATTTAAAACCACTAGTTCTAAAATGAGCGATGCGGTTGTCAAAATTGCTGTTGAAGTTGCTATGCCAATTTGTTTCTCTCATAAGACAAAGGTCAGAATTTCAGGGTAATGACCATTGTGCATCATTAATATTAGCCGTTTTTTTTTTTGCACGCTCCTATAGTATTAAATAAAAAACGACATTGAGACTTATCAACGTCACCACAGTAAAAAAACATGCAAAACTAAAGCCAAATCGAATTAAAGAAATAGGTGTCTCATACAAAATCTGATATAAAAACATAAAACTTGGTTTTAAGTCACTGAATCGGCAAACAAATTAAATTCTAAGAGCCAGTTTGTTAATAGTGGGTTAAATTTGTACAATTACTTTCAGAGGATCCACTTAAATGAGTGGCGCTAATCAACAAAAATCGACTGATTAGCGATTTCCATGATTATAACAACTGAAATTATCGATTCCTTGATAGAAAAATTGACAAAATTGGTCAACATGCACATTCCCTGATTTACCAGCTGCACTAATCCTTGACTAAAGATGATATTATGTAGCTGTTAATAAACTGGAACTTTAACTCACTGATTTAAATATAATATCAATTCGAAACTAAAATATTTTGACGTTTCCATTCAAAATATCGAAAACATAATGATAATTCGTACCGGTAATACAATTTTTACCTGGGTTAAGGGTTAAGCCAAAAGTTAAGCCCCGAAAATATATCATGGCTTCGATAAGTTCATACTTATATCACAAATTAACAACGGAATTAACTACACCATCTCAGAATAAATTTTACCTTTCTATACAAACTATCGATAACAATTATGTAATTCACGCCGGCAACACAGTTTTTCTCCGTGCTTAAGTTAAGCTCTGAGAATTCTCTAGGCTTAGCTGAGCCCGAAGCGGACTAGTTGTTGCTTCATTTAGATAACATATAAATTGCTAAGTCCCGAAGTCGTATTTTCGACCGTGGTTGCAAAAAAAAAACACCTGTTTGGTACATTTATTTTTCACCAAAGTTTCGCAAAACTGTTTATTTTCCCATGTGGGTTTTGACCTAAAATATTCAGAATTTGTGGAAAATTGGGCAAATTTGCAAGAAATTTCACGTTACCAAAAACTATAACGCTAAATAATGGCCGCGTTCTGTTTGACATAATAGAATGCGGCGGGCAATTATATATGAGCTCTGCCCGCACTACCAGCAGAGCCTTTTGACCCAGATTTTTTGAAGGTAATTATACCGTGCACAGGGTTGGCAGTTTGGTCTTCTTTCGCAAATTGGGATATATTTTTTTTCTAGATTTAAAACAAAATTTGATAAAAGGAGTCCACTTTTATACCTACTTTTACTTTCATCATGTAATGTACATAAATTAAAAAACAAAACCAGATTCTAAATTCCAAGCGAAATCAGTTTAGCGATTAACGAGATATACGGTAATAACCCAAAAATAAGGTGATTTCTTCTAAAAACGTCAAAACTCTTTTCCGTTACGTGCATTTCTCGGCCAAAACCTGAAAGACAGTTTTGCTGTTAAAACTTTAAAAAAAGTTTTATTAATATTCAAAGCAAAAATAAAGGAAATCGTTGCACCTATACCCATTTTAGATGAACTATCACTCAAAATTCGCAAATTTCCTTTTAGGAATTACATACAAATGCTGATTTTAGTAAGTTTTGTTTGAAAATATGTACATATGTAGTATAAATGCTCCTTCGTATATTTAATAATAATTTCCCTTTGAAAATGTTTACGACTTACTGTGCGCCCGTTTAAAATACTTTTTTTTTTATCAGCTCAAAGCTCTAACTGGCCGGCATAGGCATAGCATTTACAATCACATATAATTATAATTATCTTCCAGACTTCCAGCAACACAACAATTAAAAAATAACTAAAAAAGCTTAGATACTGAGAAATTTAATATTTTACAGATACAAACATTATATGTATATATTTAAAATGCAATACATACTTAGAAAAACCTATCTAATGAGTTCTGTGGCCCCGTCAGAGATCAATTTTCTATTAAAATGATGCCCTAATACGTTGTTAATAAAACATGAGCATGTTTTATTCAGTGTTGCCGTCCTAACTTTATTAATAGCCGCAGATTCTTATACCGAATTTAAAGAAATATTTAAATTAACTAATCCTTTCTAACTCCATGTTTAAAGTTTGAAAAGATTTCGTATTTTAAAATTCCTACAATATTCGGTTTACTGCGAGAGATCGCTACTTTTTGAATGTGTTCTGTGTGGCCCATACTTACTAAAATTAGTGATCTCTCAGTGAAACTAATAAATTATTTATCTCTATTCTATTCTTTAAAATTTAAATAAATTAAAAGTAAAATTATTATCAAGATTAAAAACGGACAAGCTATTACAAATATTAGATTCGATATAAAAACATTCCTACAATATGGCAACGCGGCATATAGTTCAACACAGTATTGGTTAGAGCTTCAGATGGAATGTGGTAAAACAGATGGAAAACGTATTGGTAGCCTATCTGGAATATATTTGCATTTTATTACCATTCTATTTATGGATTGCTTTTTGTTTATAACGAGTTTAGCAACCGAACAGATAAATGAAAGGAAAGGAAAAAACTTTTTTGGATTGTTTATTTTTTTTTTCTAGTCTAGAAAATGGAAAAATGTTTTATTTTATTGCTTCAATCTTTAACTAAAAAATTAGATAGGTACATTTTATTTCACTTCAAAAAGCAACTATTGCTTTTTTGTATGTTTTTAAATATCTGTATTCCTGTCAGGTTAGGCAAAAAATAATATTGTAGATAAAGCAAAGAAATCACCTATAAATTTTGTTTCGAATTGACAGGGTGATTAAGAAACTATATAAAAAAAGAACGAACAATTGGTTCGCGGCAGACTCAAAAATGTAAATGCAAATATGTTCCGTTCGAAGCAAACATGTTGGTCTGTTTAAGATTTATATTGATGGTTGAGGGGCAAAACATAAACCCACTGACTGACAGTGGTGCAGTTTTATGGGAGAGCGAATAAAATTCGTAGTCGCAAGGAATGCAACTGAAGCCTCACCGGCAGCAATATTCTCGACACTACGGGCACTTCTTTGTCTCACTGGCACGGGAACATTTTGTACTGTGCCAGTGGATCCAAATTTTTCCGCTAGACGCTCAATTGTTTATCTGCTAGGACGATTATGACGACCATAAATTGGACGAGGTGCTCTTTGACTCCGAATTTCGGTAGTAAATTTTAATAATTTCGACTCGTTGTTGGCTCGTATATCCTTCGTCGAAAGAGCGGCAAGAAATATGGCGTCCTTTGCTATCCCTGTTGCTCTACTTTTGTAGCGTCCCTGTTGAAAAACCCTTTACCTATTCTTACCCAAATTTCAACGTTATTTTCCAGACTATTATGTTTATGTATTAAAGATCGGATACGCAAAATGTATTTATTGTATAAATAAATTATCATAAGAACTACATTTCGTTTGTTTATTTAAATTTAGCAACAAAAATAACCACAACAACCTATAGTAGATATATATACATTATACGCAAGTTAACGCCATAGCAAAAAAAAAAAATTAAATAGCTTTAAAAATTATCGCCTTCCATTCCAACATCATAATATCAAAAGCTGCAAAGCCACAGCATTCCAAAAATTCCAATGCCTTTTCCAGTCGTAAGCGCGTAATCAGCAAAAAACCATAGCAAGAAAGCACGATCAATGATGCAAGAAGTTGTTTGTTATCTCATGGTTCATTGAAGTGTTGTCCGCGCAAAGAAAAATGGAAAGACAAAATAATGAAAAATCAAATAATGACTAAAGAGTATTTTTTTTTGTTCGGTTATACAGGGTGTTTTATTATTGAGACAGATATACGCACGAGTTTGAAAAATACACGACAATGACGGTGTTCACATTGGACTGTATCCCCCGATTTTTGTTGACGTGAATCCAACTTGTATTGTTAAGACAAACTAATGTGAAGCAGGCCTTAAAGCCAAGCCAAGTACACAGATCACGCTAAATTTTCGTTTTCATACAAAATTCCCTCCAAAATTTAGCCAAGATATACACACAGTACACAGCTCCAGCTTAAAAAAAAATCAAATATTTGATTTTTACTTTTTAGCGCACGCTATAATTGTTCGGCATATTCACGAGCTAAATTTTTACAGATTCTATAATTCTTGCATTTTGTGTGAATTTTGCTTTGTGATAATAAAAATTGAAATGGAGGAATATTTAGAAACAAACGAATTATTTCACTTAAAGAAAAGGATCAATTTTATTTAATTAAATTCACTTGAAATTATGAAAACAAATTCTCTGAAATAGTTCAATAGGTATAATTTTTTCTCTGAGAACTGCATTTTTCTGTGCCATAATCTCCACAACGCTCTCATGTCACAATTTAGCTAAGGTTTAAGCTGATGTTTGGAGAGGAAAATGGGAGCTTTCATTTAGCGCCATCTGCGTACTAGACTTAAAACTAAACAAAAATTTGTGCTCGAAGTTGTAGATTAATAGGTACCTACATAATTTTTCACTTACAAAACGTTAATCTTATAAAGTAAATAATAAGTATGTTTCCAATTTTAAATAGGAAAATGGATTCTGTAGGATTTAAGTGCCAAAGATAAAGCACAGACAGAGAAAACAGATGTCATAAAAGAAAACGTCAAAAAATCTACTAGCTTTTAAAAAACATAAAAACTCCTGCCTTTCCTGGCCATCCCTTTCTCACCATGAAGATGAAGTGGAAGTGGGCAAAAGCACAGACAAATCGAAAATAAAAACTCGGTGGAGACAGTCCAATGTGAACACCCTTTAATATTATACTTTTTCTGACAAACCGAGTAAAGAGTGCCACAGTCACAGATGCAAAATAGGTATGTATATAGTAATATGACTTGTTGTTTCGATCACAATCCATGGAGAGTAAATTATCATATACCTACAATCTACATACAGCAATTTTTTTCAAGTGATTCATCAACAATTCGGGGAATCCATAGTTGAAACTTGATATTGGTGATTGCTTGAAAGTTTTACATATATAGGTAGATAATAAATAATTTTTTGATCCACGTTGTCCAATAACCTTGCGTTCTCGACACAAAGTATGGGTGAGCGCGTGTGGTGCGTATAGCTTAAGCAATATCCGCCGTATCAGTCAAGCTCAATCAAATAAAAGTTTAGTATCTACACCAACCTACATAAAGATTACCAGGAAGGTAGTTCTAGCATAGCATATGTTTTTAGCAATGTTTACTTTAGATAATATTGGGGTTTTCAAAATATATTTTTAATAAAACATTCCCGATACTAGGTATCAACATGCCCATTTTTATATAAATAGGTAAAAATTTTATAAAACGTAAGGGCAAACAAAAATAGAAATCAGAAGCATGTTGGAAAATAAGTTTAGGTATGTGATCGGACTTTTCATAGCATTTTGGACAAAAGGCTATTTCTTTAATAGGGATACCTAGTTAGGTATAGTATGGTATATTTTTATCACGTCGAGTTATAAAAATCAGCGTTTAGTCACACAACTTTTTTACAGGGTGCTCTTTTAAAAATTAATGTAAAAAATTAGGTTTGATCAAAATATTATACAAGTTTTTGCAATTGACGCGGGTAGATTTCAATGTTGCGAACACAACGCAACGTAAAGGGTGTTTTTTTAGACGTGTGGTTTTCAATCTGGCAATACTTTTTTCGGAGTTGGTCTTTTTGACAGCTGTCAGTTGATTTATGTTCAGTTTGGTTTGTCATTTCATAATTAGTAGACTTACTCCTGAACAACGTTTGCAAATCGTGCAAATTTATTACCAACATAATAGTTCAATTCGCGCGACGCATCGCACGCTGCGTCCAATATTCGGTTGACATAATAGCAAAATCGCATAAATTCGAGCAACCATGGATCGGTTTCGCACCACGTTTACTATAGTGGATAATAT
Organism: Leucozona laternaria; assembly: GCA_932273885.2. Lineage (NCBI taxonomy): Eukaryota > Metazoa > Arthropoda > Insecta > Diptera > Syrphidae > Leucozona > Leucozona laternaria. The sequence continues at coordinate 84,513,593 of OW026368.1, read as the reverse complement.
GCGCATCCTCAGAGACGCCGTACAGTGAGCACCGAAGAAGCTATTGCTGCTGTGGAGCAGAGTATCGAAGAAGACCCGCCATCGCCCGCATCAATTGGAGCTGTCAAAAATTGGGGCTCTCGGCTGGAATTTATTCAAGCCAGCTGCGGTGGCCACTTGCCCGAAATCATTTTCAAAACATTATGGCAAACTCTTTTCTTTATAATAAAGCTAAATTCTTGGCCATATAACATTAAATTATATGTGTTTTATTTCTTCTTGAAAACCACACCTCTAAAAGATACCCTTTATAATATATTGTTAATTATTATAAAAATAAAAAGTAATGGTGTATACTCTGCCCAACAAAAATTGGCAGTGTAGGCAAGATAAGACGTTTGCCTCTCATTCTGGCTTCAGTGGATAGCATAAATTCTGTCCTCCATTAAAGCTTTCACAGGGTTGTCGTAGTGTACACGATAACACTCATCATTAAAAGCTTTTTTTAAAAGCTCGAAAATCAAAAGCACCTTAACAGAAACTCAAGGAAAAAAAAGCTGAACGAATTACCAAATGGACAAGGGTAACTCTGAATGCACATCAAGTAGCAGCCAAGCACACTCAGATGTGACTTGAATAGGACGTTGGGTCTGTGTCCGATGCTATTGGAAAATCATGGGCGGGCAAACACTTTTTGTGGAGGAGTTATTTCAATTTAATATGGTGCAAAAAATTGATTGAAAAAATGATTTTGAAAAAGCTTTCCCATAAGACGTGTACTGCCTATTTTTGTTGGACAGAGTATAGTACTCTTAGTTTCTGCCGGCTGGGCCGTAGCCAGGATTTGGTTTCGGGGAGGGGGTTTACTTTATTGAATTACGAGATATTTTGTAAAAAAAACTAAACATTTAAATGGATTAAGAGCATTGTTATTATGCCAATACACATTCATTACACTTTTTCGATTTTCAATTTTTTTGGCATTAATATCATTTACAGTTCTTCTTAGAACTGGGTGTACCATGTGCTTAATAATAAATTTTCCCTTTTTTTGTGTTGTTATCGATAAATTACGAATATATATAAATGGATTCCAGGTGTCCGAACGATTAGATTTCCTTTGCATTAACAATGAAGAAGTCGATATGTTAAAGCCTGTTTTCAGCGTTTGGTATCAAATTATCCTGAAGATCTAAATTCAGAACTTGCTGATGCTGGGAAAATAAGACACTAAGACATCATCTTCTTTTCCAAATCTAGATACTGCATTTCGATTATTTTTAGGTATGATGGTGACAATAATTATTGTTCTGCGGAAATATCATCCTCTCAATTATAGCGCTTAAAAAGTCCTTAGCGAACCATATGATGACGCAGGTGAGGCTTGATTCACTATCCAATCCATTCTTTGCTTTGAGAGTGATTTGCTACACGAAATAAATTAGACGATGTTGTAAACGACTTCGCTGACAAAAAATTTCGAAACAAAATTTCAGACAAAAGAGTCTAAAAGGTCTGTAAATATTTTCATACAAAATGTGCATAGGTATAACTATTATTTTAAATAACATTTGGTTTTGTTGTTTTCAATTCGCCAGAGCTTGTCTTCTTTTTTGTATCATTTTTTTTTGAATAAATTTGACCAGATAAAAGCAAATAAAAACTATTGCAGTTTTTAGTCTAAGAGCCTAGGGACCAAAAATATTATATCTGGCGCTGAGCACAGGGTTCAAAATTATTCATTTTAAGGATGGTATGGGAAAGAAATCGAATTTCAGTTTTGGGGTGCATTCAGAATTTAGTATTTCTATGGCTGGATTTAGCGCAAACCAGCGATGAAAAAGATGTAAGTAAAGATTGAAAAAAAATAATAGAATTTCGATTCAAAAAATTTAAATCGCCAAAAACTAAAAAAAATCGCATTTTTTGTGGCACATCGCCAAACCGATTTTCGTTGCACCAAATTAAATTTTAAATCGCCTGTTTAGCGATAAATCGCACAATCTGACAAACCTGGCTTATAACTGGGATCTAAGACTTGCATTGCCCTTAACGCTTCCATCGCTGAAAAGCTTCTTGTGTGTGTGACACATCCTGAGCAAACAGTTTATACCTCTAAAATAAATGTTGTCAAACATCGATCCCCAACCGCCATTTTATCGTAAGCGTCGAAATGTTAATGTTACAGAAGGAAAATTATTTAATTTATTTCATTCTTTATTCATTATTTCATATATGTAGAAATCTCCGACGATCTTTAATTGGGCGATAAGTGACGGGTAATTTTTTGAGCGCAAATACTCTTAAGCAGTTGGTTGTAAAAATTTCGTTGCTAAGTTAACTTCGCAAACATTGTAAACGCTCCGGAGTCCGGATTTTACCGCTCAGGATTCAATATGAAAAAAAAAGAGAACAGGGGCCGAATTGCCGCATCAGTTTTCCAGTAATACTTGACTGAATTATGTGAGTTTGGCAATACCGCTCACGTTATCGAGTAATCGAACTGAATTCAAATGCTTGTGTTCAGCATGGACTTCTGCCACCAAATGCCAGAAGTTTCAGTGTAAAATAAAAAATAACAATCTGACAGCACTCCCTGGTTGGAAAACAAAACCAACCAAACCAAACTAAAATTAGTTTTTTTTTTGTCAAACACTTGAAAAAATGTTCACTTAAGTGTTTAGACTCTAATTAATAGGTAATCGATCGCAAATTTATGTTTTCACTTCCAAATACAAAAATAATCAAATGACCGGATTTTTAACACTGCCAAGAGCATGTAAATATTTTCCAACCAGGGACTTTTTTTTGTTGTTGTTTTTAGATGTCAAATTAGAAAGAGAAAAGACAAATACAAATCTTGGAAGAGCTCTATTTAACTCTGTCTGCTCAGTTATTTTATTCTGAGCTCACAGAGCGCACTCTGAATCTGAACACTCTCAGAGGTCAGAGCACGTTCAGAACGAAAAAAGATACACAAATTTGAAGCTCTGAATACTCAGAGCGAAAAAAGAAACACAATTTTTTGTTTGACAGTTCAGGCTCTCCTCTGAACTAAAAAAAGAAAAAACGCCTAAAGCAACGACGCACGTTGCCTTGTCGCTCGCAGAAATGTCACATTTTCGAAATCATATCTTTTAATTTTTTTTCTGTCGGTCTTGATCTTGTCGCTCTGCCATGCGTTACGCAACGCGTGAACGAGCGTGAAACTCGTATGATTGAAAATTAAAATGTAAAGTTTTGAGGCACTTAAAAACGAAAATCGGTGTATATTTTGATGCCAATATAAAGCTGGTAACTTAATTTTTACTTCAAATATTCGTTTTGCGCCAGCCGTCCACACAAAATGCCTCATAATTTCAATGATTGAACTACCTTACCAATAATCATTGACAAATTAAAAGTCAAACATTCCGACGTTGTAAAATCGTAAAGTTTCCGACGCACGTTTCATGAATGCCCCTCAAAAAAATTCTGCGTAAATGATGTGGTAAATCAATCAGCTGATTCAGCCAGTGTCATAATCCCATTGAAAGAAAGCTTACCACGTTTACCATTTTCGTTTACGACGTTTACAACACAAATTCTTGTCGGAAAGTTTACGATTTATTGGAAAAGATTTTCCATACAAATTTTGACACTTCGTTTACGACATCGTAAACTTTCCGACGTTTACGATGTTTATGATGGTTTTCCGACGTTGCATGAAAACCCCTATTATATGATATGACAAAGTTGTGGACCGAATACAATATTTTTGTCACTAAAATAACATTTCAAGCCATCGAATTTATTTTTGCATCAAAATAATTGCTAATTTTACTTTCTAAACAATTAAAATTTTCAATGATAGCTATAACTGGCGCTATACTCTTATGCAGGATTTGTCACTTCTTCGCTAGAGGCAGTAGCTGTGAAACAAAACAAAATGTCTTTCTTTAAGGTGGACGAGGCTAGAAATAATACCCAATCCTATATACACTAACCATTACGCCACGGGCTATTACTCTTCAATTGTTCAGACTTTTCCTTAAAAATATCACTGTATTAATAAGCAACCATCTGCAATTTGTTTTTCTGTCTTGAACATAGTTGAATTCTTACAATAAAACACATTGACGAATTATTTTCTTAAAATTCAAATGTTTTTTTTTTAATTTTCGGCGTTGAAGACTCCGTCGTTAATACACTTACACCAACATTAAAAATTTTATCCATAATAGGAACATTTATAGTTCCAAAATAAATTTTAATATCTATCTAAAACCCCAATTGGTATTACAACATTTGCAATGTCAAACTTGTAAAAATAAAGTATTCCCTTGTGCCCTGTCGATATAGGCTTATGAGCCTGACTTTTCAAAAAAAAAATCATTATGTTCTAACACTATACTGTCCATCATTTGATTTCCTATAAACTCACACAAAGAACAAGTGGGAAAAACCCGCTATTTCCCAAATAAGTATGAACATCGTAATATTTTAAAAATATGCTATGCCAAAACGATCGCATGTACAAGAAGCATTTTTCTTCAAATTAGCTCTTATGTGAAGAAGAAAAAAAGTATAAAAATAAATCATTAAAATTAAATACCAAATCAATATGTAAATAATAATTAAAATAAATTGTGCCATCTAACTTTATTATAATCCATGCAGAAACCAATAATTATAAAGAAAACTCATTAAAGAACAAAAAAAAAGTAGGTAGGTATGTGATTAAATTCTTATAGCGTATTTAAGGAATCACATTCACGCAGTATGACAATCATGCTGAATTTTAATCATCAACATGTAGCGATACGTGCATCAAATATGTTTGAAAATACAAAAAAAAGTATGTGCCTAATACTTACAGTGTTATGATAATAAGAAAAATCCAAGAATCAAATAAATTTATTCCCTCGCAGTTATTTGAAAATTAGCATTTTAAGCATTTTTTTTTTTTTTTTCAATTATTATTTTCACTTGTTCAACACAAAAAGTAACTGCTAATACAGCGCAGATTATACAAAAACAACTGAGTGATTGGTTAATCCACAATGGTTCTCTGCGAGATGGAAAAGGATTTCAAATTCAAATTAATTTCACTTCCTTTCTATAAGTACCTAGGGCATAACCGTCGGCCGCCGCCGCCGTCGAGTAACGAAATTTCAATCACTCTATACCGTAAAGTCCTTAAACTCGTAGAACTGACTATACTTTAGGGAAAAAACCGTCCGATTGCCCGCAGAGTCAAGTTGACAATGAACTTCGTTGGAAATTCTTTTAGATACTTTTCATGCCGGCATTCCGAATTGAGGGCTTTTTCGATGACACAAAAGTATTATTATAAATATGTACATAAGTATACCTAGTTTGTTGTTGCCCAAATAACGAAGACGGAGAAAGCTAAGCTATTGATGCTTGCTATAATAGAGAATACCATGACCATCCCTTTTATTAGCCTGAAATACTAACACAGATATCCTTTGGCTTTAAAAAAAATCCCATCGCAATTTTTCATAATTCACCACAGGTGCGTTTAGATTTAAAACATATGGTACAGGTGCATTCGATTTTTTCGGGCTTCTCAGTGTAGGACGTGTGTGTATTATGTATGTTTTTTGTTTTGTACACCTAGTGGGTGGTATAATGATGTTGAAATACAATAGCTCTTACATAAAAAAAGCTTCCTTCTAAAATATCTCAGCTGGCGGACCTATGAAATTTGTTGTGGTAGGTAAATATAAAGCGGTTGTGGTAAAGACTCTTTCCTCACATGTCGAGTGGTCAGTGCAATTGACATGATTGGCGCCAAATGCAAACAACAAACGTTTTTTTTCGGAATTATGGTTTGAGATTCCTATAAGAGTTTGACTTCAGTGTTGCCGTTTCAGTTCAAGAAGAAAATAATAAATTAAAAACGAGATGAGATAAATGCGAATTTTGTACAGTTATTACATTTTATCACCATTACAATTTATTAGGTGTGCATTAAGGTGCTTTGCGCAATTTGAAAAAATAAAACAAGTATACCCACCGGTGGAAGACCCTGATGGCCCTGTGCCCAGTACGGAAGTGACTTAAGACATGCCAATTATAACAGTTTTGGTTTATGAAGGTACTGTTTATGCGGCTCCGCAGGACCAGGGCTCTCCACGCGGTACAGTACCATTTGCCACTGCAAATTGATAAATGGACATTTCACCATCGCCGATTGAGTAATGGATCTTTAAGTGCTGCCATTTAGTGCTCAATATTTGAGTGCCAACCATTTAAGTGTCAGATTTTTCGTGTCTGGATATTTTGTTTTCGTGTTGGCAATGTAGTGTAGATTTTATTAGAAATGGTTAATTGATATTGTTTTCAATAATAAATCGTATTCTTTTCAGCTTATTAAATCATTTGCATTTTATTTAGGAAATTTTGCAGAACAGCGATTCTGGCAAAATAAAACACAAAAATTAGAAATAAATGATGCAAATGAATAGAAAATCATTTATTAACACTATTTTTACTGGCGGGAGGCAATTATTTCATATTTTACTGTCACTAATAGCAAATTGAAATTTGCGTCAAAAAATTGAAACATACAGAATTCGCTTCTTTAGCAAGATTTCACTTTACATTGCAAAAATTAAAATTTTCTAAAATGTTACACCATGCAAAAGTTGTCAAAAACACGTGTATTACTGGCAAATCTGTATTCTTTTGTGACTAACTACATTTTTCTTTCAAAAGAAACAATGGTCATAATGAATAATAAGCACTACATTATCTGTCTGTAGGCAGTGTACAAAAGTCTAGTGTTGAAAGAACGACAGCGAACTACCCAGTGGCGGAACCGCTGTAACGAAAATTACAAGTACTAAAAGGCTGGTGATGAAAATCTGGTGTTGAAGTGTCCAACGGTGAAAGTTCGGCACTGAATAGTCCTGCTTCGCTCTCCACGCCACCGTCCGGTAAGCATACTTCGGGAAACTTCGGTTGGAGCAATAACTGTTGTAGTGTAACTTTTTTTTTCAAAATTCTTAAATTTTTTCTCAACATTTAAATTTAAAAAGTTAAAGAATCGAATTATTATTTCTAAATAGAAAGCTCCTCCAGTCTGAAATTTGTTCCCAATAAATTTCATCCTTTAGCTCGATGTTTGAACTTCATTTAGATATAACTTGACCTTGAAAATTGAACAGTTAAAACACAAGTTCTATAGGCTTCGTAAATCAACCACATCAATAGTTTTGGGGAGTTTGCATAAATCACTGGAAAAATCAGTTTTTTCATGTTTTGACTTCAACAAATAATACAAAAAAATGTGTTTTTTGACACTGACAGCCTTTATTCCCTCAAAAGTTGACACAAATTCAAACCTTATTTAACGCGTTACGAAATTCATTAAAAATTAAACATCGATTGTAAAAAACTATCAAATGTATTGTAGTTAAAAAAAACTATAAATAGTTTCACAAGTTAATTAGTGATGAATTTCATTGAAAGGCATTAGTGCGTGTTCATTTCTCATTTATAAAGCACAATCGTGCATATTTATTAGAACCATAGTGGAACTTTGATAGAAAAATCGTCATCTATATCTATGAATATGAAGTCTAAATCTCTATGTTTATGGCTTGATGTTTTTCGTTTCTGTTAGTTTTTTTTAAATAATATAATAAAAGATGGATTTCATATACCAATTTTAAATTAATTTAAGGCTTAACTACATTCAAAACTTTTTGCAAAAAATTGTCAAAAAGTGGAAAAGTGAAAAACATGCTATAGAAATGCCTGTGTGCAAATTGTGGTTTATGTGTCAGATCAATCTGAAATGGCAAATCGAACACAATTTTTAGACGTTTATTCGTACACAGGCATCTCAAGCGCACTTAAGCCTTTAGATTGTTTTTATTTTGTTTTTTTTTTCTCTTTTTTTTGTGATAATTTTACTAAAAATCCTTTTGTATGAATCTGGGAGTTTTTTCAGAAAAAAAACCCAATGGTTCTAAAATAAACCAAAGATGAATTTAAACTTTTAAGCAAAACTCAGAAGTAACACAAATATAATAAAAAGCTTATAAACATGTTGTATGGATCTTGGTATCGCCTCTTGTCTTCTCCAAAAAATGTTTATATTGCGGATTGCAGATGACTGATCTTGTTCTCCTCTCTCTGGAGTACTTATCTCTTCATAGTTAGGATAGGATTAGGAGTGTGGCCGTGTTAGAGACAATGTGCTGCCAGTGCTGTCTTATGTGATGCGTTGTTTTTCGATTTTCTTTAATCCAAACGAAGAATGCAACCAAACAAATTTACGGAATTAAAGTTATATCCGCCCGCTATCACGCGTCACAGGTCATTCCACATTAAGACAGAGTGTAAGTTCTATTCCCCCCGTTGTGCGCCGTTTATTAATGGAGGGAGTTAATTTTGTTCAAGTTGAAAAGCCGTCTGTAAAAATGTAAGCGCTTAATATTAATGTAAATGTTCTATACATTTCACTTTGACTCAAAATGAAATTTAAATTGATCAAAAGCTAAAATTCGTGCTTTACAATTCACTTTATTCGATATCGATTTTATTTAGTAAAAACAAAAAAATAGATTAATTGAATTAATTAACTTATTAAAATCAAAACCATTGTTGTTTATTCAAATTTTGCGATTTGTGTACTTTGCGATTATTATTTATAGTTTTTTTTATTTCAAAAATACCTACAATCCCTTGCTGATTATTGGTCGTCTGAAATAGTATAACAATTATGAGTTGTTTTTGGTTTTATTTGAAGTGGATTTTTGTTTATATTTCAAAGAAAACAAATTCAATCGATTTTAAGTTTCGATTTCAATTCTATATTTTTATGAAACCGCAGTTATCGCTTTCAACATAAATTGTAAGGAAATTGACCCGCCCTTACTTAGAATTTTATAACTGAACTAGCTGAACTATTCCACACTTCGCAGGCAGAGAGTGGAGAAAACTCAAATATAAAAACAGTGAGCGTTGCTATGGGCGGATTTACTTAAACCACTTTCTAGGAATAAGAAAAACACAAAATATGGAAATGTCACCAAATCGATTCTGTATTTTTGAGACAATAAGTCGGGCTCATAAAACTTGACCTTAGTAAGCTTTATGCTACACAGCTGAAATTTTCTTTTTCGAATCACCCCTAAAACAAATCCTCGCTCGACAAAAGTCTTGTCCCATCACCCTCCTTTTAACTTGCGGAAGATTATACTACCTCCAACCAGAGTATAGGTACTTTATTATTTAAATACCAGCGCTAAGAAAAAAATAATTGTTTTGGCTTTCCGTGAAAATAAAAATTGGCAACACTGTTCAGTATCTCAAATCAACAGATTCATACCTAACCTCTATATCTGTTGATGAAGTATTCTTCCATATATTTAATGCGAACTGACGACCTTGAGTGGTTTTTGTGGGCTATATGCTGTGCTGTGCTTATAGGTTGGATTAAACAACCTCACTTTAGACAATACAGAACGCTGTTAGAGGCAGGCGAAAACTTTTGTAAATAGAGAGATATTTTGGACATGGCATTTGAAGGATCAGAAAAAAGGACTCTTTAAATGATAAAAAGCTTATATAGGGTTAAAGAAGTGATAAGAGCTCTATCATACACATATATACATGGAATTTCATATAATATATCTCTAGTAAGTAAATGTGCTGTGCATATATACATATGAACTTGCGGATGCCGGATTGAAAGACAACACATTATTTTCTTCTGCATTTGGTAGCTTCTCATACAATCAAATATTTGAATTTAAGATTCGATACATATGTTTTATTCATTATGCGGTTATCTTCCCTAAACACTCAACTCGGATACAGACAGAGTGATATTTGAGCATTGGAGGCCAAAGCTACAAGCACCACATTCTATTTATCTTTCTGTCAATTTATCTACTCAAATATACTGGTATTCAGAAGTATAAAACACCGTAACTACGGTTGGGATAGGGACTCCAAGTTAATGGACACAGAATGGATTTGTGTTAGTTTTAGGTAGATTTGAACTTAATTATTTTTAGAAAAAATTATGGCATTGCTATAGGACTATAAAAACAACTCTATAGAAAACGAGTCGCTGCTGGATAATGTACATAGGTATATGAATATTTCTTTATCTATTTTTAGTTCTTATATATGAAAAAGGTTTACCCATAGTTAAAAAGGTTCATAGACAGCGACAGAAACTTTTATTTGGGTGCTTGAATGGGGAAACCTTTAGCTAGCTATATAGTTATCAATGGTTATTTTTGCAGATTACTTAATTATTGTTAAGATGAACGAACTCCTTTAATGCTGTTAACACTGAATATAATAAAGTAGATTGTGTATGAGTTTAAGGTGTATCTTCCCGTGGCAAGTAGATAGATCAACGTTCTGTACGGGTGGTTTGTTTTCGAAGATAGGTAGGTATAAGGCCCTGTGGGGAACATTTAACGTTGAATCTATGCGTTTCAATAAATATTATATAATATTCTTTCGAAACGAAACTTAACAAATAGTCGATAGAATTATATGGTATTTAATTAAGCTCAGAGGATAATAAAATTTAAATAAATTAAATTCAATATTTAAGGCCTTTTTCACGTTACACATTAGTTAACTGTATGCTATGGAATCCGAAACCTCCAAGCCTCAAAATTCTCGGAAATCTTCGGTATAATAGTCCGAGATTAGACATGTTTTTTTGCAAGCCCGGAGAGATTTGGTTAAAAAAACGACATTGGGGACTAGCGGCGCCATCACAGTCAAAAGAAATGGAGTTTCCATACAAACTATCGATAACTAGTATATGTAATTCACGCCCAGTAACATAATTTTACTCTGTGCTTAAGTTAAGCCCCGAGAATTCTCTGCGCTTCACTAAGCCCGGAGGAAATTAGTTGCTGTTGCATTTAACATGTAAATAACTTAACCCCGATGTCGTTTTTGATGTGTAAACATCTATGCTGGCGGTAGAGTGAAAAAAAAGAAGTGAACGTTCTTGTGCAACGTTACGTCGTGCAGCGTTATGGTGTGCAACGTTACGATATGCATACTAGGATGGGTGCGTTCAGTGAAAAAAATCTTTAGATCCCCTTCAAGCAAAAACAAGTCCGTTTTGGATCCGCGGAAGTTTATGTCTACACATATTAACCGTGAGTCCCGGCACTCACACAATTTTTTTTTTCAACCAATTTCCTCCGGGCTTGCAAAAAAACACGCCTAATATTTCTGTAAAGTTTCAAAATTGGGTCAAAGTCAAAGCTGTTTGCCAAAAACTCTATTTTGAGTGAGACAACGGGTACCCGTTATCACGTATAGACTCAAAAGCTACTGACCCAACTTAACTAAAAATTTTAGAGTCTTTTCCAAACTCCACGTCATTAGAGCAACTATAAGGCACTTCTGAGCTCTATTAACACTAAGGCATGGGATGCGTAACTTCTCAAGCTTAAGCTAAGTACAGACGATTGTCAGATCTTACAATATTGTCACATCTGGTAATTTTCTGGATAATAGTTGCCCATGCGCTGACAAGAGCTACATACCTTAGAACGAAAAATTGTCTGTTTACACAGTTGACACCAGATTTTGTCGCAAAGTCTTGCAAATTCATTGTCTGACGTTTCTGGCAATATTGTCAGGTTGAAAATTATCAATTCACATGGTTGGCAAATATTTTATTACAAAGAATTGGTCGTTCCGTTGACAGACATTGTCAGTCAAATTAAAAGTTTTGTTCGTAGTGTTCAGTGCAGACATTTTTGTGGAAATAGTTTGAAAAGAAAATATTTATAAATAAAAGTGGAAATATTGCATTTTCAACTATTTTAATTGTTCCTTCTTCCTTTAATTCTGCTTCCTTTCCCATTTTAATAACATACATGTATAACAAAAACACGAAAACATACAAAAACTTAAAACTTCTATTTTCCACCCGCGGATCGTCCGCGGACATAGATTTATTATGTGACAATGAAGGCATGTTAAACAATGACATCCGACAATTCCAAACGACTCTGACAATGTCTTAATCGTCTGACAATAGGGGTGTTCACATTAAACGACGTGTCGCTCGACCTGAGTCGTTTTCCTAGCGTTCACATTCAACGACAGTTTTGCCGACATCATTTTCAAGCAAATTTTCAAAGAGAGAACATGTTGCGAATTTCTTTATTTTCACCAATTCTAATGAATCTATTCTATTTTTTTCGCTTTCTTTTTGTTGTTTACTTCGAATGCAAACCATTATCTTCAAATGTTACATAAAAAATATGCACGACTGGGTCGCACGAACTTGCTCTTATGCGCGATCACATTGTGGTTCTATAGTCTGAAATAAATTAGCTATAGGAGTATATATTTTATCCATTTGCCAAATCTTAGTTTAGTTTCAGGTGGTAAATATTATGTGAGTATACAAAAATTAACAATATAGCCTAGTGTTGCACATATGCAATATGCATAAAAGGAAATTATACTATTTAAACTAGTAAATTGTTTTAAATCAACAAAATTAGAAAGAAATTGATTAAAATACTTTGAATCCGTGTTAACCCAACGCGATGTACACCATCTGATTTCTTATATAAATCTTTATTTATGAGAAAAAAATTTTGAAAATCGTAGGAGCGGTTTTAAAAATAATTAATTTTTTATATATAAAATTTCGTTAACATTTTTGAGAAAAATAATTGATACGCCAATTTAAAGCATTTATTAATGTTGCGTTAAAAATTGAACTTCACAAAAAAATATGCTACCAGTTTTCGAAATATCGAATTTTCAAAAAATAATTTTTATTTTTTTTTTAAAAATCCAAAAATCATTTTTTAGAAAATTTTGATACGCACTTTTATTAATATTTGTTACAAGCTTCTGTATAAAAAATCTAATTTTATTCGGTTGATCATGTGTTGAGATAGTCGAAAATCAAAGAAAACGTTCTATGAGAGGTACTGTTAATAAACGTAAAATATAAACTTTAAAAATTTTAAATGGTAGATCGTACTAATTTTAACACACAAATAAACTTTTATGAAAATCGTAGGAGTCGTTTTTGAGAAACAAAATATTTTTCTTAACGGTTTTTTAACATTTGTATGGGAGGTACCGTTAGTTTTGGGTATTAGAATATTTTTTGTCAAAAATCTTCTAGATAAAGTTAAAAAACTGCTATTTACCAAGTTTAATAAAAATCAACCAAGTCGTTTTTGAAATATTGAGTTTTCAAAAAAAAATATTAAAACTTTTTTTAAAAATCTAAAAAATATTTTTTTGAAAATTTTGGTACACAATATTATTTAAAATGTGTCAATAATTCTTCATAAAAAAATTGATCAGAATCAGTTTAACCGTTTTCGAGAAAAGCGAAAATCAAAAAAATGGTTCTTTGGGAGGTACCATTAATAACCATTTTTCGGAACCATTTTTTTTATTAAACGGCAACTTATAACTATTTAAATTTATTGAGTTCTTAAAAACAAATTCGGTAGCGCTGGATTTGAGAAAAATAAGTTTTTCCTTTTTGGCCAAGAAATTTTGTATGACAGCTACTGTTAATTTTGGTCCTAAAAAAAAAGAGAAAAAAACGGGTGGGGGGAATGTCCAAAAAACGCTAGGTACCAAGTTTGAAGAAAATCGACCCATCCGTTTAGGCTGTAGTCGAACCGACAGACAGACAGACAGACAGACAGACAGACGGACGTTTTTGCGAGACCCACTTTTTTTGACTTCTCTATCATCGTAATGTAAAGTTTGATCAAAATCTCGAGTTCGATTTTTTGTACGAATCCATAACTTCCCATATAGTACCTATATCGCAAGTAAAAATAGAAAAAAAGATGTAAAATTGAAATCATCGGCCGTTCGACTGGAGTTCACATTTAATATAGCGGTCGTCTAACAGAGAAAATTATTGAAAAAATTGAACTACACAGTAACAGCAAGTCGATCAACGGTCGCTCGACTGGTGTTCAAATTACAAAAATCTGACATAACGACACGTGTTGATGAACATGTCGTTGAATGTGAACCCCCCTAATAATAAAAATTGTGTGTTCAGATGATTGTCGCACATACCTGACAATTTCGTTGTCAGATCGTCGTCTGACAATGATGTTTCTAGCAATTTTGTCACACAAAATTGTAAGATCACACGGTTGTAAGTCATTCGTGACAGTTTTTTACTGACAGATCTGTCAATATTGTATGATCTGCCAATTGTCTGTACTTAGCTTTAGAAGAAACTCTTTTAACTTTCCTATTTTTTTATAAAGCGTATCAGGGAACCTTTATCACCGTATCCAAAAACATATTAACTAAGACAAACATATTTTCTAAAGAGCAAGACGATGCAACGTTTGACGGGGCCCGCTAGTTTACTTATAATATTTTTCTTCAATATCCTATGAACCATTAATTTATAAATTGTATTCGAAATATGTAAATGATAAGTATAAAATCCACTATCGGAATACTGATTTATAGGATTTAATAATTATTGATCGGTTATCTAAATAACATTCACTTATCGCACCATATAGAAAGTATCTTAATATTAACAGAGTCTGATGTGTCCAATGATTGTGTGTTACCTACTGGCTTTACCTACTAGTATTATACTGCAACTGCGATAACAACAGATGATTCATATTTTCACATTTATTAAAGCAGTTGTTTTAAATAGGGAAGCTTATTTTTCCAAACGTCATAAAGTTCGCAGTCAATGTAATAATTAAAATGAAATTCAAAAGAAGTGTTTTCAGTGTGATTGTCTATTTTGCATATCGGGTTTATCGCATCGCTATTAGCCTTATTAATAAAAAAATTCTTGTTTCACCTTTATTCCGCGAGTTTACTAAGCCATGGGATAAGAGTTAAGCTACGTGTTAACGTTTTCCATTAATAAAAACAAAATGTCCGTGGAATAGTAAAGTGACGTTTACAAAAAATCCCTTAAGAAACGATTGAATTTTCTTCTGTGAGAGTGAAGCTATGATTAGATGGTTAATGTAAATGGTCAACGTATTGACTCTTTGACGTCACCAAAAAAGTCATCAACACACTGCCAATGGACTGTCAACGTTGACCATGTCAAGGCATAACACATTGACGATCACACGAATGGCGCTAGTCCGTCAATGTCACACGGAAGTCAACACAGACTACGTTGACGTGACAGAAAAGTATGCCATGTCAACGTTGGGATTATGGTCAACGCTTTGCGTCAATGTGTTCTAGCATTTGCTCAGGGTGATTACACGTTCAATGAAAAAAATCAATGCGTAAACGTTGAAGGTAAAAACAATGTCAATGAAGGTGTCAACGCAGCCGTCAACGCATGGACAGTATTTTGCGTTGACGATCACACGACAAGTCAACTTTGGGACGGAGTTTGACGTCATTTTGACGATTGAGATTCTACGCTTTGACCATTTTCGTAGCTAAGCTGTTAAAAAGAATTTCATGAAAAAACTCTTTTGGGCGGCATTTGACCCTTTGTAAAATTGTGAGTAGTATTAATCCAGCACGGATACTGCCCCGGGTATACCATCCATTTGTATTCCTGGAAATTTGTTGCCGCAGCTTTTAAATAATTTTCCGGGCCCAATTCCATTTTTTGCAGCAACTTTTGCGATACTTAAAGTATTCATGATCCTATGCAACAGGCCTCCTTAAAACTTTTCTTCTTTTTTTTTAGTAGATCTTGAACGCATTTTGTCTATTCTGTGGAAAATTTCACAATCTGACAGTGAGAATAAATTCTAACGTGCTATCTAATACACGACTGCAAACTTTACTCTTTGTATTTGTATTTTTCTTTTCGAACGGGGTTGGCTATACAGTTAAAATGCAGAAGTGTAATTAGAGTTCAAACAGTAGATATTATAATTATTAGTTGTCGTGGTGCAAGAAAAAGTTAATTTTTGCTTTTTTTACAATGATACTAGACCACTTGCACCTGATAGTATGTTTGTTTTCTTTTAATTTAAGACCGTCCTAACGGACTTAAGTATAACATATCACAGATTCTAAAGTAAATGGGCTTGTCGTTCATCAGACCATGCAACTAGGTCCGTTGAGGAGGACTCTTCTCACTTCTTATGTCACTGCCCAGCACTCTCGCAACTAAGATATAAACTCCTAGGAAACTACTTCTTTAATAACCTAGAAGAGCTCTCCAACTTTTCCGGGGTAAAATTGTCGTATTTTATCAAAGCCTCCAAATGGCTTGACAATCCATGAAAACTTATATAGGTTAACTTATTGGGAGCGTTCAATCCTCCAGGATATCACAAGGGATCTACATTGATCTAAGTGTGATAGGAATAAGATCCTCTATCAGCCCAACATAACCTAGGTCCGTTGAAGGTCTCTTCGAACCCTACGACCTTGGGACCGTCCCTTCGATCGCCTCAACGTGATGAATGGCCCCTCAACTGACAAGAAATCTTTATTCCTTGGCTCATAAATTAAAAAAAAAGCTGTTTATCCGACTACGGTTCTCCTTAACCCTGATTCTTTTTTAACAATAAAGATGACTATACACATGTGGTAGGGATCAAAATAAATAAAAGTATTTCCACATGTATTGTATTGAATAGGTGTTCAAAATAAGCTAAACTATGATTTCATGATCTATAAGCATTCCCTGACAATAATTCTCAGAAACTTATTTCTTTCTTAGACAAAAAAAAAAACAATAATTGATCTTTAATCAACAATAAATTTAAAAAAACCAAAGGAATGTTATCTGCAAACAAAATAATTGATTAGTTGCAAATATGTATGAAGAACCTTCATATAAATAAAACTTACAGAAGTCAATCTTTCAATCGAACTCAAAGGTTGATGGTTGATTTAGGTTTAAAATTATATGATTCTATTCGTTGGTTTACACTTCTTGACACTTATATGTATATGTATGTACATCAAAAAAAAAAAAAAAAGAAAACAAAATACGAAGAACTTTTAATACATTCAAAGACAAAAACAAACAATATGAAGTTCCATTGAATTTTAGCTTAATTTATTGGATTAAAATGATCATTAATAAGGAGAAAAACATTGATAAAGTGCACATTCAAATCATAACACAATATTGAACACCACCGAGCGCCGAGAGCAGATGATTCAATTTATTGCCAAACAATCAAATTGACTACGTAAGTCAAAACAAAAGAAGAACGAATAGAAACACGAGTCAGAAACCGGTTATAAAGGCTATGAAAAGCTGCTTCGTTTATTAATTGAATCTATTTTAGTGATAGGGAGGGGGGGGGGAGGGGCGATCGGGCTTTCTTAATTTTAAATATTTTCACTTAATCTCTCTCATTCATGTATGACAAACACTAAGAAATGGAAAACCCCTATTTTCTGTGACGTTTCCCGGATTCAAAGACGAAAACTCTGCGAAGATCTCAAGTCTATCAATATCACAATATCACAAGGGCACAAGAGAGGCTTCTTAAAGTAAACTTTTTGTTTTCTCAAATAACACTGTTTTGGCAGAAGAAAAATATACACTAGCCGAATTTGAACAAAACAAAATATTTTAATCAATATGAATCAATGATTTATAAAAACTGATATATATAAGTAGGCATTAAGTTGGACTGTGTGGCTTTGGCTTTTGACTATTCGAAACAATATACCAATTCGGATTTAATCTTATCTATTGGAAATTTATTATTGAAATTATTATAAGGCGATAGTGGTTGCCGTTAGCAGTAGCAAACGCGGACTAACTGAAACGGTGACGAAGCCTAAACGTCTTTTGGACTAACACTCGACAACACAAAAGAAAAAAAAATATCACACGTTTCAGCTCAGGCCGTCAGGCGGCTGTTATATTGTAGGTGGTGTTTGTTTTGTTTGATCAGACAGTAGAAGCCATAAATAAGTAACAGAAGGGTTTTTGTTTTTGGTGGGAAATGGGATGTTCATGAAAATGAGATTTCGGAGATATCAGCAATCTCAGTTACATGCACATGATTCCTCTCTAGCAAAGTTTCTCAGTTTTGCTGTCAAAATCCTTGCTCACTTTTAGACGAAGCGAAATAAATGAGATCTCATTTTCCTCATTTTCATGAATTAAATTGTTTTAGTGAATAGTTTTTGAAAAATGATTTTCAAAATTGTACATTATTAAATATAATATTTAATGCTCTTATTAATTTTCAAACTCTAAAGCCGCGTCCAGATCAATAAAAATTTGCGTTGTACGCCGTGTTCGACGCAAATATTTATGTAGACGCAACAAAATACGCCAGTGTGGACATCCGGACGCACACAAATTTGTGTGTCACATTCAACGCACGCTATCCGATTCCGATGGATTTTCGGCGCACACGAAAATATTTGCGGCGCAAAGGTGTTTTGATGTTGACAAATTGATGAATCAAGTTTATTAAAATTATTTTCCGTGCAAATTAAGCAATGACGCGCTGCACTTTAAGCACAAATTGATTCCAAAATAATTTGAAATTCTCGGCGGAAATATTTGCGGCGAAAAGAAAATTCAAGGCGCACGACACAAAACGTAAATTTGTATTGATCTGGACGCGGCTTAAGAACTAAAAATCAGATAGAAAATTGAAAATCTGAATCAATTTTACTTTACTAATATGAAATATGATCTTTAGAGCAAATTAAACCACGGATTAATGTTTAAAAAATTAAGGGAATTTATTTATTATTTCAGAATTTATCTTTAAACCGAAAAGTTTTTTGGCCAAAAAGGAAAAAAATTATTTTTTTTAAATCGCTCCACAGATTAAAAAAAAATCAGTTAATTTTAATACGTATCTACTGCCTTTTATTTAAAACAATCGTTCTGAAAAATGGTTAGTGATAGCACCTCCCATAGAAATATTTTTTTCGATTTTCAGTTCAACCGATTTTAATCAATTTTGTTATGAAGAATGAATGATACATTTTAAATAATATTGTGTAGGTACCATTTTTATTCCTTTGAATTAAATTTTTTAAACAAATCAGAAGCTTCTAATATGTTTAAATAATATTGCATATCAATTTTTATCAAAAAAGTATATTTTTGGTTATAAAAAAAATTGAAAAACCGGTGGATGATTTTTTTTTAAATGCAATTTTCAGTTACACACTAATAATTGTAGTAGCCAGTGGCGTAATAGTGAGTGTGTAGGACTATAGTGTACCGTAAGTCTGGGTGCGATTCCCATAGGACGTTTGCATCTCAGTCTGGCTTCAGTGTATTGCATAAGTCTTTCGCATATAAAAGCTCTAACCGTGATGCTGTAGTATATATACTTACTAAATAGTTTTAAGTTTAATTGAAAAAGTTACCAAGTGGTAGGTAAAATTGCACAATTACAATTTAAAAAAAAAACAAAAAAAAAATTATTTATATTTTTCCACATCCTTATCCATTTTTATTAAAAAAAAAATAAATTAACAGTATAAAATAACAGAACATAACGGGTGATTTTTTAGCTGGTTTGATTTTGGCAACACTGGTTTTTGCAGCTGACGTGTGTTTAGTACCTTGTGTCACTGTCAAACAGCTTCAGTTTGGTTTGCAATTTAACCATGGATCGTCTTACAAATGAACAACGCTTGCAAATTATTGAATTTTACTATCAAAATTCGTGCTCGGTTCGAAATGTTCATCGCGCGCTGCTTGTGTTCAGCGATGAGGCTCATTTTTGGTTGAATGGGTACGTAAATAAGCAAAATTGCCGCATTTGGAGTGAAGATCAGCCAGAAACATTGCAACAGCTACCAATGCATCCCGAAAAAGCCACTGTTTGGTGCGGTTTATGGGCCGGCGGCATTATTGGGCCTATTTCTTCAAAGATGATGCGAATCGCAGCGTTACTGTCAATGGTGAACGCTACCGAGCGATGATAACAAACTTTTTTTTGCCCGAAATGGAAGTTCTTGACTTGCATGATATGTGGTTTCAACAAGACGGTGCCACATGCCACACAGCACGCGAAACAATGGCGCAATTGCGAGGCGAGTTTGGTGAACAGTTAATTTCACGTTTCGGGCCGGTCAATTGGCCGCCTAGATCGTGCGATTTGACACCATTAGATTATTTTTTGTGGGGGTATGTCAAGGATAATGTCTATAGGGACAAGCCCGCTTCGATTGACGGACTAGAAGCCAACATCCATGCATTCATTCGTGAGATACCGGCCGATATGTGTGAAAGAGTATGCCAAAATTGGACTCAGCGGATGGGCTACCTGAGACGCAGCCGCGGTCAACATTTGCATGAAATTATCTTTAAACATTAAATTGCAAGGTTCAAACTATCGATTCAAATAAATATTTCATTCATTTTTTCGAATTTTTTGTGTTTTTTTTTTAAAAAAAGTTCTAAGCCTCTTAAAAAATCACCCATTATATACACGTATGTTCATTCAAAATCCAAAGCGGTATATGTATGTTATAAAACCAACATTAAATGTTTTTTTAAAAACTCACCAACCCAAAAACCAAACAGTTTAAAACAACAGCCATACGTTGATCCTTACAGCTTGTAAAAAAAGCATTTATTCTATAAGCTCTTGCAAACAAACTATAGAAAAAGGAGTAGTTGATGTTCGATTGCTTAACAATGGTAACTCTAATTTTGGGGAAGTCTGTGCTTATGTAGTGTGTATTTAAGAGGCATTTTTTTTCGTGGAGTGCCTTGGGAAATCGGTAGATCCCACTGATTTGAAAAAGCTTTCCCATAAGGCCTGTACTGACAATCTTTGTTGGACAGAGTATACATACAAATCAGCTATACTCTGTCCAACAAAAATTGGCAGTGGAGGCATGATAGGACGTTTGCCTTTCATTGTGGCTACAGTGGATTGCATAGATCTGTCCTTAATTAAAGCTTTCACAGGGTTGTCGTAGTGTACAAGATAACACTCATCATTAAAAACTTTTTCTTAAAGCTCGAAAATCAAAAGCACCCTTACAGAAACTCAAGGAAAAAAAGCTGAACGAATTACCAAATGGACACGGGTAACAGCAATTCAGTGCACATTCAGATGTGCCTTTAATAGAACGTTGGGTCTATGTCAGATGCTATTGGAAATTCACAATGAAAATTTTTTATGAATCGAAAATTTGCCAACTGCCGGTTATTTTCCGTAAATTCTACAAAATTTTCAAATTGTATATGGAACAGATTTTGAGAATTGTCAAGTTGTAAATTAAAAAATTGTCACCTGTCGCAATTGTCAATGTTTAAGAAATAGGGCCCAAGTGGTGTACATCGCCATGAGAGCACAAGTAGTTGGTAGTACTAGATTATTGTTTGTATCTACTCATGAGTAGTTCGCCACCTCAAAAGGAGTACGGCTAATAAGGCAACCCATATGCGTTGAGTTTTTTTGGTACATAACTATAGAATAATTGTTATTGGAGCATTTAACCTGATGTTAATCCTCCGTGTAATCAATTCAGTACGAAAAAAGAGCGGAGACTTCTCCAAATAATCTGCTACAATTCATCAATTTCGCACATGGACGAAATCTTTCGTTTATGATTACCTTGTGTCATATTTATATGGGATTTTTCGTTCCATATCAGCAGCGTACTAGGCTTAAACGATAAAGTTTAGTTTGCAAAAATGTAATAGAGCAATTTTTAGTCTGCTTTGAATAAGTGGAGACTTTTTAACAGTGGTTGAAATAAGCACAGTCATAAGCTCTGCGTATAACTTTCTATTCTACCAAGCTTGGTTAACGTTAGGCTTAAGGCAGTGTTAACACTAATTTGGAAAATTCGAGAATGTAAGATTTTGCTTGCATGGATGAGAAACTTACTTAAATTTAAAGCATTTCTAATTCCGAAAAATTTCACTCAAAAACTTTATAAATACATATATAAATTGTTGTTTATCGATTTTTCGTATTTAAATCAAATGCTAATCAATCAATACCCTAGATTTTAACTAAATCCACGTACCTGCCTCTACTGTAATCGGCCTTCTCTCTCGCAGTTTAACCAAAACCCATATACCCATATGCTTGCTTATCCATTGATGATAGATATAATTTTCAAAACCCCCCTACAGTCTAACAGATTGTTTGTCGAAGAGAATAATAAAACATGATGTCATTATAATGTGTACGTTGAGAGAATATCAACTTTTTGAATTTTGACTCTTGTCTTCGTCATTAAACAAAG
The DNA here is from genome assembly GCA_932273885.2 of Leucozona laternaria. Classification (NCBI taxonomy): domain Eukaryota; kingdom Metazoa; phylum Arthropoda; class Insecta; order Diptera; family Syrphidae; genus Leucozona; species Leucozona laternaria. The sequence goes on along the minus strand of OW026368.1, from coordinate 84,491,441 downwards.
TCAACCTCACTCAAGCAATGCGCAGAGTCTTTGAGACACAGCTCCTGACCATTTGATAAAGCTAACTTTAAGCTGAATGCCTTATATTCGCTCATTCAACCACAAATTTAATTCTTCTTTTAACATGAAAGAGGTCTTGCACCTTTTTCTTTAAGACGTGTGATTTATTGTTTGTTTAAATTTACACTTAAATTTATCAACATTTATACGAGTATGCGCAAGTACCTATACCTACATACATTTATATGATGAGCACGATATTTTGTGAGTATGGGGATAATATTATCAATGTAGTTGGGTTGACGGGCGCGGAATGGTGATACTTTGAGTAAAATGTGTGCACCGATTGAAGTGTGATCTATGATTGATAAAATGCAAACATATCTGCCCAGCACACACTGATGTGGTGTTTGCAAAAGCCGGTGACACGTTTTTAATCGATCATTTGAACAAAACAACCTTATAGAAGAAATATATGTATGTAGGTACATAAATATATACAGTGAAGAAGGGAAATAAAACATAGGACTGACGACTTAGGTCCAGTTTTTCACTGGTGAGTTTAACAAGAGTTAGCCAACTCTAGAAGGAAATTAACCCACAGTGGACTGAGGATGCAGTTTCGGTGGAGAACGCATGCGGAACGATTAAAAAACTCGGTGGATTAAACATTAAAAGTAACTGTTCAGTACATCCTGGGTTAACTCACAAAATTTGATGACTTAACTCGGGTTTAACTTTAATCTCGCAATGAAAAACTGGACCTTAGTCGCCCTAACATGATCTTTTCGAACTCTGATCAAACTTGATATTTCGATGATAAGGGAAACGAAAAAAGTGGATCCCGCAATTCCGTCTGTCTGTTGTTTTCTTTAAACAGGATATCTAAAGTTTTTGGTAATTCATTCCATATAGGTATTAAAATAAATGACGATCAAACTAACGGTATTCAAATAAGAAAATTTATAATTTTTAACAAAAAGCACAAAGATTAAATTACAAAAAATAAAAGTGTCTTAACTCAATACCTACATAAATGTATATGGAAAACGATTTTGGCAGTTTATTTTGATAACTTGCGGTATCAGGGCCTTTTTATCACCTAAGCCTAGTACGCTGCTGATGCGAAACGTAAAATCCCATACAAAAATGACACAACGAAATCATAAACGAAAAATTTCGTCCTCCTTTTCGCTTGGCAGTACGATGTTCGATGAGCTAAGTTGATAATTGTAGCCGATTATTTGGAGAGGTCTCCGCTTTTTTTTCGCACTCAATTAATTGCCCAGACTATTAATTTATTGTGTGCGGAAAAGTGACATTTGAGGTTTTTTGTGTTTGTATTTGTTCTATCTTTCATTGCAGCACGGTTTTCTGTGATTTTTTACGTATGTGTTTGTTTTTTTTTTGTTATTGTTGTGACGCTTTCAGTTGTCATTTTTTCGTTGTAGTTTCCGCAAGCATTTCATTGTCGTGTTGGAGACCAACGAAACATTTCGTTTCGCATCAGCAGCGTACTAGGTTTTATATATTTTCAATGGATTCTTATCTATAAAGTAAATCTCAGCTGTAACTTTTCTCTCCAAACATCAGCTAAAACTTTAGCTAAATTTTGACGTAAGAGCTTTGTGGAGAATATGTCACAGAAAACAGCTGTTCTCTGAAGTGAAATTATATTCAACCATTTCAAAGAATTTGTTTCTGTTTTCGTTATTTTTAGTGAATTTAATCAAAGAATAAGGATTATTTTCTTAAGTTGAAATAAACCCATTCGTTCCCGTATATTCCTCCATTTCGATTTGTATTTTCAAACAGAATCTGTTAAATTTTAGCTCGAGAAGTTTATCGCACATGAGTTTTTGTAAACTTAATTCAATGATGATCGGCCTGGCATCCGTTAAATAGCTATAACTCCGGCCTATAATAACTTGGTGGTAGTTCACTCAAGTGGTTGTTGTTTGAATCAATTGAATTTATTGTACTTTCCATACAAACATTGTAATTTAATTGAGAACAAAACTTAACAAAAAAAAATGCTTGAGTGGATCGCACGAACTTGTTCTTGTGCATAAATTAGGAGAAGAAGTGACTTTTATAAGTCTCGGTCTCGTCTGGGTCGTGGTGCAATAACCTTGCGAAATATTATTTGATGTTATTATTGCCAAATTTTGTAAATTTTCTAGAGAAAAGTAAATTTTGAAATTTTCAATTGTTCTCAAACGCACTAAACTTACTTTATGTTGTTGTTATTTCATTTAAAAATAGTCAATGTTTATATTGATGTTTGCTGCAAAGTCTCTGTACTGCATTTATGCTTCCGACTATACAGGGTGATTTGCATACGGTTTGACAGCAAAGCTAGAGCGTGTAGGTGAAAAAAATCGTACAGGAGAGGGTGTCTATTCCCCCCATGTAGCCAGGAGGGGCAGTTTTCTAAAAAACTGACTTAAAACTGAAAAAAAAATATTAAAAAACAACAGTTACACATAAAATGCCATTATACACTTTTTTGGAAAGCCAAAAATCTCTTCTTTTATTTTGTTTTTAAATAGAGTTGTTTTAGAGAATAGTTTTTGAAAAAATTAATTTTCAAACTCAAAGTTTCGAAATAAAAATTGAAACAATTTTGCTCAAACAAATTTTGTTCAGAAGTTTAAAGTCATTAAGTAGTATTTTTGTTTTTAATATTCAATGCCATTATTAATTTTAAGTCGAATATCAAAAACCGGATGCCAAATTCTCTTCTAGTTCTTTAGAAAATTGAAAATAAGAGAAATAAAATTTCCTTAAATTGACTCCAATCCGTTGCTTAAGTTGCTCGAAAGATCCTTTTTAAACTGCGTAGGTAGTAAAATAGATTTAGTTATTTTCAATTTTCTCAAAAAGTACAAGAGATTCAAGCATCCGGTTTTCTGATTTTGAGTAAAAACTAATAAACACATTGAATTTTGAAAACAAAATTAGTACATAATCACGTAAAATTGTGAAAAAAATTAGTTTGAAATTTTTAAAAATTTTTTTTTTTCAAAAATTTTATGTTTGAAAATTTATTTTTCAAAAGCTATTCTTTAAAATAACTTTATTTAAAAACATTTCTTATCTAGCTTTACAAAGAGATATATAATGACATTGCCAGTATAACTGTTGTTTTTTTAATATTTTTGTCTGTTTTAAGTCAATTTTTGCGAAATAACTTGAATAAAAATTGAAACGAGAAGTAGTTTTTGTATTGTCATTGCGTCTTTTAGAAAACGGCCCAGGCCACATAGTTGAGGGAAAATAGAACTCCACCTTTCCTACAGGTTTTTTTTCACTAACAATTAGAGAAAATATCATGTAAAATTAAACAGCTCCTCCGTTGAAATTCGAGCTCCTCCGTTGAAATTCATGTTAAATCAACACGAGTTTATTCCGAAAATCTACATACAACCTTTTAAACCTTATACTTCCTCTTAAATCAGAAATTATACTGTTAAACATACATGAAAATCCAGAAAACTTACCCTAGATTGCTGTAATCTACCTTCCGTAAGTTTCAATCAATGCAGCAGTCTTGTTTCACTTGTGCCCGAACCAGAATGAATTAACATGCAAGACTGCTATTTTGACAATATACACCAGCGTAGTTAACATGCCTCATTGTCAAATGGAACCTATTCCAATGTTTCGCATGCACTCGATCCAAGAGAAAAATTAACATGACACATTGTAATTTTGATAATGCTCACTCATAGGTATGTATATATAATTTACATGATCTCTTGTCAAATTAAAAAAATATGCCCGAATGGGATCGCCCGAACTTGCTCTAGTGGTATACATGATGTTATGATATCTTTAACGAGAAAATATTCAAAGAGTCAAAAGAACTGACAAAATGATTCATTTTGTTTTAAAAAAATGTTGTTCTTCAATTCAACAACGACTTAATATGAACTATACGTGACTGGGGTGAAATATTTCAGACAGCTATTTTGATGGAACAGTACATGGGAAAATCAACACCGCGATCAGGTTAAGATGAAAAAATGAAAGGTTAATTTTATATTCCACCATAGATGATCTGATAAAAAAAAATTAAATGAATACGGATAGTATTTGAATATGTGTTATAGTAAGACAGACACCAACTTGGTTTAGCCGTCGATTAAACCTTTTTTATGATATTTTTATAAATAAGAACAAAACTAGAAATAATGAAAGAACAACACATCTTCGAAAGGAGGATATATACAAAAAATTCCTTGTCCTCACTTTATTAGACTTTATTTGTTTTCATTCGCTTTTTTCCCGCCTTCGAACGTGATACAAGTAAATGTATAAAAGTTTAGGAAACAATGAGTAATCCGTAACTCAATTTAACTAAAGAAATTCGAGGTATGACTAACCATGGTTTTAAATGTGCCTGTGCTTTTATGAAGCTTTTTCTCTTTCCTCAAAAATTCGTTTTTCCTTTGAGAATACTCACGGCATTTGATTTAACAAAACAACTTCTGTATACTTACATCACAAAAAAAAAAAAAACCAAAACAAACCAAAATTATTTATGTCAAATGTCAACGGAAACGAGCTACAACAGCTTTTGTGAATGAATCCCACGAATTCCTACCCATCCACCCAACTCACAACAATTCAGCCAATATACCGCCAGTCAATTTTGGGGGTGGTTGGAGTTGGAGTTGGAGAATTGAGTCAGCTCAGTGATTGCCATGAATTCCTGGAAAAGGATACCATTATTTATTATGAATGGATTACGCGCCACTGAAAGACTAGGGGAAGCCATGACATTACCTTGGCCTATCGCGTTATACGTTTAATGGATGACTCATGCAATGATATCGCTTGTTTGTTGTACACCCTATACGATACCGAGTGAAGGTTTGCAGGATGAAGGAACTTTTGTCAAAAAAAAAAGAAAGAAAAACAAAATTAAAATTTCTAGCGTTTCTTGGAATCTATAGCAAAGCAATTGTTTTGTAAGGCAAGAGTGTGAGTTGAATGAGAATTTCACAACTCCCTATAGAACCCAAATCCGGCCAGGCTGCATATCATTAAAGTTTTTGTAGCTCAACTCAGCTGTCAAGTGTTAGATGGATTTTCAAATAACGTTTAATATTATTTAAATTGTGGTAGGTTGCAAATAGGCATATTCACAGTTATACTTTACTTCAACTTGAAGGCGTATACAAGTAGACACACACATAAATATTTACAGAAGCGCCACGATATCTTTTCTAGACTAGACTAGGCGATTACGTTAAATTTGACAGACGTAAACGTCAATCAGAAGGAGCTGTGCGGAGCTCTGCTGTGACTAAACAATGAGCCATCAGTATTATGATTTATCATTTAAAATGGGTGATGCTTTATATGTCAACATTAATAGATAGTCGAAGAAAAATGACAATATTTTTGTCATGTGTGACAAGAGTTTATTGTCAGCACTTTGTATTTGACAGTTGAGGAGATCACACATTGACAGATATCATTTATTGGTTTAGGATTTTCAAGAAATATATCATCATCTCTGTCTCTTTATAAAAAAGCGGCTATTGATTTTTAAACATAAAAATAAAACAAAATTGAAGGAACAAGAAACAAAGGACACCGTTGAACTTTTTTGACAGTTGTTGTAATGCAATGTATAGAAATAATTTTTGCAGGTTATATTTTTGTAAATGCTTTATTATACATTTAATTTCGAATGTATATAGATATAAGTACATATAGGCGCAGGGTCATAAATCCACAGTCCAAAAATCGATAATAGACTTTTGACCCATTTCCATTTCTGTGGGTAATAAGTCCACAAATGAACTATGAACGGGTCACATGAAATTCTTGTGAACTTCTTGCCCATCGATTATCGTTTACTATTATTGAAAACAAAAACAAAAAATAGCCCACAACATTCTTATAAAAATAACGAATATAATATAATTTGTTTCACATTAATCAGTTAAATACTTTGTGAGCATACGCGAAACATATGCTTCGTCATTATATAATTACTAGCTGGCACGCCCGGTTTCCCACGGGTAGACAATAAGAAAATATAGATAAATATTCAATCTACTTTTTGTCATTGAATACTACTTAGGTACTTTCATTCTGGGTTTTAACCCACTTCATGTTATGAATGACTAAATTCTTAAAAATATGGTCTAAGTCCCACCTTTATTACTTTCCCAACACAGAAGGAATTTTTGTAATCAAAAACAACTTTTTATGCTTATCCCAGTTCACTCTATAAATATAAAATTTTTAGAAATAACCTTTCCAACACAAACAGAATTTTAAAATTGGATATCCCTTTTTTGTTTTTACTCCACTTCACCCTAAAAATATAAATTTTTGGAAAAATATTTCCTAAACCTATCCACTAGAAAAAACCTTTGAATATAATACGTTTTTACCGCATTTCACCCTATTGGTACCAAATTCAAAAAAAATAATAATCCTTAAGCTATCTACTAAAAACGACGAAATTTCCCTAATGCCATTTCCTAAGAAAAACCTTTTAAAGAAAAAAAAAAGAATTTTTGAAATCAACAAATGTTTTTCATTTTCACCATATTTCACCCTAAAAATAACAAAATTTGAAAAATAATATCCCTTAGGCCATTTCCTGAGATAAACGTTTCAAACAATAATATTTCTTAAATCGGACAATTTTTTTATCTTTACCCCATTTCACCTTACAAATAGCAATATTTTGAAAAAAATATCCTTACAGACATTTACTAAGAATAGCATTTTACAAGCAGGTAGAGTTTTTGCAGTCGAATATGTCTTTTTCATTGTACCCCATTTCACCCTACAAATAGAAAAACTTAAAAAAAAAAATAATAAAATGATCAAAACTGAACAGTGGCATAACCACAGAATGTGCGGTTCAAAAATGTGGCGAAATTATATTCGCAAGATAACGCGACACTCTAGGCACCTAGAATCGTTTTGCTGTGAAGTTACCACTTGTTATCTTTAAAAATTAAGGATTTATGGGAAATCGCATTTCAGATTGGTGAAAAAAATAACATAAATCATCTAAGTTAAGGCTTTTTTTAGTTAATTATTTTTTCTATTTATTTATTTATGCATTCCAAAAAGTTTGTATGCATTAGTCTTTGAGGAACATTGAAATGTAATTTCCAGCCTGTTACAAATTATTGTGATGTCAAAAGCAAGTAGGTATACTTGTGACCCAGTCGTGCTTTTTTAGGCTTAAGATAATAAAAAAAATAAACATAAAAACCATTTCAATGTGGTTTTCTACAATAAAACAGATTATTCTCCTTCCGTTTCCTGATCACACAGGACACAACGTCCGAAGCAACATTTCAAACCATTATTCAATTTCTTCTATAAACTATCAAATTAAAATTGTAATTTTTCAACTAGAGGAAAAGCTTAAAGGAAAAAAAAAAACGAAATAGTTACTCTTTTAAATTAATTACACCCATATTCCTTGGAAACCATCAACGAATTCGAATCGAATCGAGTCGAGTCCTTTTCAACTCCATTCCGACTTTGTGCAAAAACTATACCGTGAGTTTTCCACGTGTGTGGTTCAGAATACTACTGGTTTAATAATTTATTTATTCAGTTTGACACGTTTTGGTCAAGGTTGCCGCTTGAACTTGCTGGTGCTTTAGTGCTATACCTATACGACCTCGAAAACTGTGTCCTTCAAGTTTGAAACACCCCAAGGACGACTGAGAATTTTACCCTCAAACAACGAGACTTAACATAAATCAATAAATATATACTCACAATCCTTCTATAACACACACAGCCCTTTTAGTTTTGTAGGTATGTTAGTAGCTAAACTTTGAATATCTGGTTAGGTATACCTGCTTTGAATACTGACTTATTAAACCCCTTGCGGGAGGGGTATCGTTGAAATGTACGTACCTACACCTAAAATCTGATTACTTACATACTTCTTGGAATATAGAGGGTGGTATATGGGATTTAGTTTGGGTATTTCGAAGTTTCCATCCATCAAGAACGAGAGGTGGTTCGCTTGATTTCTAGGAAACAATCAAAAAATACGGGGCATATGGATATTTGTTGGATCGATTATATTGTATTGTGTAATGGAAGAACACGTTGAACCAATTGGGAAAACGTACCGTACATACATTTATGTAGTTTCCTACATGGTTTTGCGGAGTGGTTTTGAACTTCAGGTGCAAATTGTTAATGTTCTTTTAACATGGAATTCGTCAGATAATCTCTTTTACAGCTATATGAAAAGCTATATAGTTTAGGTCTTATATTCAATTTATTAGAAGACGATATAGCAGTAATAGACTAGATATTTGTCTTCCGATTATTAGCACGGAATTTCCTATGTGATTGTATTCTTTTTTTTTCTTCAAAATTAACATTATAAAGCAGGGTGGACTTTGCAGTTTATTGTTCTTCAAAGTCTAGGGCATACAAAAATAAAATGCGCTAATGGATTACACGAAGTATGCTCTTGTAGTTCAAAGCTAAATATGTGTGGAACATAAACACCCAATATCTAAAACTGGAAAATTCAAGTATTATTCCAAATCAATTCTACCACATCCTTTCAGATGGTCATGTTCCCAAATGGATACGAATCAATCGAAGAACAGCAATGGTAACTACCGCCATCCTAATATCTTTTAGGATAATTTCAATAACGTTGCTCTGCTGAAACACATATTCAAGTCAAATATAACTTCTAGGAACACTTATTCCCATCAAAAGACTGTAGTCTTTATTATTTGGTCAAAACCGGACTATCGTGAGTTTGGGTCGGGCCGTTTATGCAGTAGAGTGACAACAATTTTGTTCAGTACTTTTGGCAGCCATCAGTTTGACAGCTGACAGCTCCGCAGACACGAATATAATGTACTAAAGGTCTGCTATGTACACCAATACCGCGTAGCACAAATAAATCAATCTGAACATGATTAGTAAGCAAAATTTTTCATCTTTGCTGTCAAATACTGGAGATGCTTGCTCACTTTTTGACGGAGCGAAATCTCTGAGATCTCATATCCATGAACAATGAACAAGAACATGCCTATTGAAATATACGTAAAAGTTCTTTCAATTACCAAATACGAACTGTTCACCATAAAATTGTCAATCCTATTTTTAACCACTCCAAAGTAGTTATGACTAATTTTAATGCATTTAAACACACATCACTATTTTGCTGATAATGCTCATCACATCAAAGATAAAAGATTTCATCAGTAAAGCTCTCCTCCTTATTCCTGGAAAACGTATACGGTATACCTACTAACCTATCTATTTCAAATGACTCACGCGCAATTTTGAAACAGGATACCACAACAAAGAGCCTATAACAAATTGGGGAAACCACATCATTTTAGGAATATTTATAACCTATGACCTTTATAATACACCACTCGCATTAGAAAAATGAGAACTGATTTCTTACTGAAGTCAATTTCATATAAATGATTCATAATGTAAAGCAAAAATAGGTCCTAGCTACATATATACACTCACCTCATTCTGAAGTTCGTTCTTTTGATTTTTCAGCTGCTGATGGACACTTCATTGCTCACAGGACAAACTTATTTGCAGATATCGCACTTGTGTGACTTGAATAGCTGACTATAGGTTTCGACAATAATGCTATTCTAGGAATCGTTTTCCTGCTCCTTGGCATGATCCTTTTGGGAAAATGACCTTTTTAAAGGATGTAGTAGAATTGATTTGGAATAATCCTTAAATTTTCCAGTTTTGGAAATTTGTTGTTTAGGTAAGAGTTGTTTGAGAACAGGAGTTGGGTGATCTGAAATAGAAATAATAGGCGTGTTTTTTTGCAAGTCCTTATGGATTTTTCGAAAAAAACAACATCGGGACTAATAGTTTTACACGTAAATACAACAACAACTTAAATCCATATGGACTTAGCTAAGTCCAGATAATTATCGGGACTTACTGTAAGTCCCGATAAATACGGTGATGCCAAAACAATATATTCTATTCATATGTTATCGATATTTTATTCAGAGACGTCAAAATTGACGTTTTGGGATGCTGGTTGAACAATTCAATTTTTAAATTTGAAAAAAAGATGGCGTTGGAAGGCAAAAGGTACCTAAATAAATATGTATTTGTGTCTGCAACAATTAATTGATTATTAACCTTTCTTTCCTATGAGTTTTCTTTGCTTTAACTTATAAATTTTTTATTTGTGTTGATACTTTTCTTCTTTTTTTGTGTCTTATTATTTTAACTTGCTGTAAAGGGCAAGTATTGGTTTCGTGTAAAAAAATTTGTTTCGAGGTTATACTCGTAATCAAAACTAACACAACGATAATAGAGAAGTCCGAAAAAGTGGGTTTTGTCATGTCGTCCGTCGGTCTGTGCGTCTGTGCGTCTGTACATCTGTGCGTCGGTGCGTCCACTGTAATTTGAGCTTGAGCCTAAACGGGTGGACCGATTTGCTTCAAATATGGTATAGAGCATTTTCATGTGATTCCCTAGAGGGGAAATTCGAATTTTTGTTTTAGCTCATCTCGAACGGGTAGCTGCCATACAAATATTTTGGTTTCTTCAAATTTTATCGAAAATGGCTCTAAAGATTTTGATTAAACTTAATACCTATAATAACCAAGTCAATTTTAAGAAAACTGCATTTCAGGTTTTTCTCAAAATATTCACATTACCGAATTAGTTATTCAACGTTTTTTGAGAAAATGGTCTTATTTTTGGGTTATTCGCGTATACCTTTGCCATGGTTAAATCGATTTTGTTATAATTTTGCAGTCTGGTGCTTCTCAATAATTTAAATAATAATGCATTTAAAATTTTTTTAAAATATTATTTTATAAACAAAACAAAAATCGAAAAAAAAATCAATTTTTTAGTGCTTTAGACTTTTTTAATATTTACTCGTTAAATATATACATCATGCATCTTCAATGTTGGGTTACATACATTATTTAACCACAAGAGCAAGTTCGTGCGATCAAGTCGTGCATATTTTTTTTTTTAAACAGATGGTCAACAAGTGTCATAGAGTGCGCAGTGCTGCCAATTTTTACGGAAGAACTTCCCAAGTCCCGATGTGGTTTTTTTTCGACAAATTCATATGGACTTGCAAAAAAAAAACACGCCTAATACCAGGATTGGCGGAGGACTTTAAGCGGAAAACATAAAGATTCTTTTGTGTTAAACACATATATAAAATGGTCGATCTGGCAAAAGACAACAAACCCACCCCATTAAATTGTTGTTTCAATTCAAATCTATTCATGGACACAAAACGAAATAACAAAACCAATAATGTAAACAAATGGGTTTTGGAGGGTGAAACGTACGAAAGGTTGTCATCTTTATATGGAGTGTCTTTGAACAACATTTCATGGAAATCTTTCCAAAGGACGGAGAACTTGCAAAAGCAAATTCTGAAATAAAAATTCTCGAAAAATTCGACCTAAGGTGCCAGTTATAGCTTTCATTGAAAACCATCATTGAAAACTTTAATGACTAATTTTGGTACCTTTAGAAAGTGAAATCAGTAATTATTTTGATGCAAAAATAAAGCTTATGGATTAAATGATAATTTTTGTGAAAAAAAAAAAATTGAATGGGGTCCACACTTCGCCATAAGATGACGTTTAATTTTTCAATGATCATTGATAAGGTAGTTCATTCATTGAAATAATAAAAGTCATTTTATGTGGACGGCTAGTCCAAAATAAAAATTTTTTTCGGCAAATATTAATAATTAAGTCACTACCTACATATTGGCATCAAAATAATTACTAATTTTGCCTTTTAAGTGCCTCAAAACCAATCATTAAAATTTTCAATGATGGTTTTCAATGATAGCTATAACTGGGGCCTAAAAGAGTACCTACGTCTTATAGATTATTAGAAACAAGGTATGCTCATTAGCTGTATGCATGCTGTATGACGTCACAATCATCTGGGTTTGTTAGGAGAGCAAAAAGTTAATTCCATTTCATTAGATTGTTTTTGGTTGTTGTTTTATGTTCACAGTTCTAATCACTTTAAAATAATATGTTTAAATACTGAATTCTAAATTATAGTCTTCATTTTAAAAAGAAAATAACACCCAAAGATGATTGTGACGTCATAAAATGCCAAGATGGCGACTAGGGTGTATCTAATGAGCATACATTGTATCTGTTTATCGTGATTTTAATAATTTTACTTTACACATTTCAATATGTTCAGAAAAGAATTACAAGTATAGGTACGCGACCTAAGGAAATCGGATATTAAACTAAGGATTTATATAATATGAAGTGCTTGTTTTTATTCGAATGCGAAGCTTTCATAGGGGTCGCTATTCAAGTTTCAGTAAGTTTAAAAGCACTCAGTTTTCCGAGAATCAACAGAAAATTTCGGTGTAGAATTTTTGTGTGACGAATTGACGAGACAGCGACAAAAGAAAAAACTGCACACTGGAGAATAAAACTAAAAATGCAACATTTCAAAATATCTTTAAGATAATATACAAACACTAATTAACTTCAAAGTAAAACAATTTAGAGAGAAAATTAGCAAATTATTATATACAATAATTGATAGCAGCTGTCGGACTTTACCTTTGCTGAAAGTGAAACAGTGCCCCCTATCAAGGCTTCAGGCACTACAATGCATTAGGGATAGAAACGACTCGTTTCAAACGAGCACTCCATATTATAAATCCTCTTAGATATTAAACAAAAAATGGAAATCCAGAATTCTAAAACTTAGGCACGACTCTTAAAAGAAGAACTTAATAAATGTTTAAGTGCTCGTATGCAACTTTTTGGAGCAACTAGGTACATAGAACTTAATCACAAAACAATTTTTTTAAATCCAGATTTATTTGGAAGATTTACCCATTTTCTGTGAGCTAGGATAAGTTTATGACTGTTATTCGGTATTAGACGCACACACAACACTTTTCACCCGTACAAAATTTATTTGCATTTTTTGTTGTTTATTTTCCATTGCATTTATAAAAAAAATATTTTTATTAATTTTTTAGTCAACCAAATATAAAAAAGTGATCGCCCCCGGGTGGACTCGAACCACCAACCTTTCGGTTAACAGCCGAACGCGCTAACCAATTGCGCCACGGAGGCCGATGTAAAGTTTGTGTTTAACGACATTTTTCATGTTTTGGTATGACGTTGAAATTTTTGTATTCTTCGTACCAACGTTTCACCCTCCAAAACCCATTTGTTGATACACTATGGTTTTCACAGTTTTATCTCGTGTCGATGAATAGATGTGAATTACAACAACACTTTAACGAGGTGTGTAAAGATCTCTACTTAGTTTTTTATTCTTAAGCTTAGTATACAGTTCTTTTGAACGAAAAAAAAACTCATGGTGAGAAAGAAATTTTTTTTCCGGAAGAAAAACATTCGTGGTGGCAAACTAGATTTTTTTTCACAAAACAATGTCACTGACATTTTCATTAGGCAAATTGAAATGGCTGCCGAGGATTCCCATCTGGCATGTTCATGACGTGGTTAAACTCTGAACAGAACCTGTTCAGATCATGCTCTACGCTCCGAGCTCAGAAAAAAATAACCGAACTGTCTGAGCAAAATCCGAGCACGGAAAAACTCATACTGAAAAAATCAGAAATAAGGAGAAAGACATAAAAGCAAATTGAAATGACGGACGACGACAAACGAAAGTTTTCAGAAGCATTCGGTATATGCTTCCGGACGCTTCCAACGGCAAAAGAAAAGTTTGGCCATATCTACAATCAAAAACACTCTATATGAAGATACCAATCTCGGCTGTCATCCGAGTTTGCCTACAAGCTCATATAGGGGAAATTCAGGAGAAACACACACACGTTTGCAGTAAGCGTACATCCACCACGCTTTATTTGCACACACATGCAGCAAGCGTACATTCACCACCAAAATGTCGGTTATTTACGAGTTTCAATGGGTATGTTCAAAAAGTATAATAAAAGGAGCAACGAGTTATCAAGTGCTAACCCAACCTTATAAGGATAAGTTTGTGGAAACAAATTGAACGTGAAAATTTATAATCAATTTAAGTATATTCGATTCTCTTTTGTCATTATTTGTTTTGTTTCTACGATTGTTTGGTATTGTATTTCGCTCTCGAATTATTGAAACAGACTTTGAACATGACAAAAAAAAAAACTAATGAGAAATCAGAGAATCAACGCAACTGTTGTAAGACAACTTTAGGCGTGTTTTTTTGCAGGAAGTGAGTAGACATGCCAATTATAACAGTTTTTGTTTATAATATTACTGTTTATGCGGCCCTGCAGGGCCAGGGTCCTCCGCCGGTGGGCATAATTCAAGCACCTAAAGTTTTTTTTGATGTGTAAACATCTATGCTGACGGTAGAGTGAAAAAAAAACGTGAACGTTCGTGTGAAACGTTACTTCGTGCAACGTTATGGTGTGCAACGTTACGATCTGCATACTAGGATGGGTGCGTTCAGTGAAAAAAATCTAAAGATCCCCTTCAAGCAAAAACAATTCCGTTTTGTATCCGCGCACGTAGATGTTTACACATATTAACCGTGAGTCCCGGCACTTACACAATTTTTTTTTTTTTAAGTAGTGCGAAGCGCCCGCTTTTAAAGGCAAAAAATTGTTATAGCTGTTATAAATTGGCATGTCTCTAGTCTCGTTGCAAGCCTGGAGGAAATTGATCGAACAAAACTATGTCGCGACGGGGCTAAGGAATCTACATGTTGAATGCAATCCCCTCCAGGCATAGCTAAGAGCACATAATTTTCGGGGCTAAAATGTTTTAACGGCGTGAATTGCATATGTACTTCTAATCAATAGTTTTTATGGAAACTCCATTTTTTTCTGTGATGGCGTCGATAGATAATCCCCAATATCATTTCTTTTCAACCAAATCCCTCCGGGCTTGCAAAAAAAAAACATGGCTTTTAAGAGCATTAAGGCTCTCCAAAACCAAAGCGAATACTTCAGAACGACGACGAAACTTTCGCCTGTCTTAATATATTTAAATGGAGATTAATGGGAGCACCCACACTGGCGCGATGCGAATCTTTGAACATTATTCAGTCGTCGCATATTCGCGCGAATGTTTCGCGTTGGTTTGGGACAGCCTTTATGCTATGTATATGCGAAACCAATAGAAAACTATCGATGACCGAAATTTCAATGTATAAATTCTAACTTATCACGTTATTTATTTTATTGCAGACATTTCTGTGAAATGCCAAAGATTTAAAAATCATTGTGTAACAGCGAACTACTCACAGGATGAATTTTCAAAGAAAAATTTAAAGAAGTTTCATCACGCGAAATTCGTAGTGTAATAGCAGACTTAGCACCATTAAATTGGTGTTTTTTTCAACACATCCCGATATCCCACCTAACATCCGCCATTTTCATGGTGAAAGGCTGGTGAGTTGAAATTTTTTTAAAGATGGCTGCGTTATTTGCACATACAAAATGGTTGTTCTGGGAAAACAGAACAATCCCACCCCGTTAAATTGTTGTTGGAATTCACATCTATTCATGGACACAAAACGAAATTACAAAAACAACAATGTAAACAAATGGGTTTTGGAGGGTGATACGTACGAAAGATTAGCATCTTCATATAGAGTGTTTTTGTCTACAATATCGAGCCGAATGCAGGGTTCGGACTTCAGAAATCGCATTTCGAAGTAGATTGAAACAAAAATCGCAGTGAAACCAACATTTTCGAAGTAGAATTTTAATTTCATATTGAAGGGTGGTAAAAAGTAAAAAAATGAAAAACAAAAACTCTAGAGATGCCTGTTTTCGAAAAAATTGTGCTTCATCTGTCAAATCAATCTGAAATGACAGATCAAAACCGCTTTTACACACACACAGGCATCTCAAAAGGTTTGTTTTTGTTCTATACTTTTCCACTTTCGAGCAAAAAGTCTTGAATGTAGTTAGTAACGAACCAAATTTGTTCTCAATTGAATCGAAATCTAAAATAGAAGTAGATTGTTAGCAAAGCGCAGTGGTACAGTAGATTTGATAACGTATATGAAAAAGCGAAGTAAATCTACTGCTTTCCCAGTAAAGTCCGAACGCTGGCCGAATGGCTCGGCGTCCAAATTACATCGTTTGATTGGGCTCTCAACCAGCGATGCCAACTGAGGCTTTTTCATGCCTTTTAGGCCTTTTTTCACTGCCTGAGGCTTTGAGGCTTTTTTTCCCCAAAAGGGCTTTTTTTCATTTCATATAAACTTAATTGTTTTAAATTTATATGTGTTTATTTTTTCTTCTAATTCATTTAAATTCTAAAAAAAAAAAACAGGAACTGGAATGAATTTGGAAGTTTGATAATTTGTTTATTTTTTTGTGATCCTGTTTATTGCTTTTTTAAACGTTCGCTCGCATTCGTTTGTTGCTATGCTATACCTGTGGCTGTGGTCTGTGCTTTTGGTATAGAAGACAAAAAAATTAGATTGTTCTTAAATGCTTCCTTTAATTGAAAAATTGGTACCATATTATTTGCTTGCCGCATTCCTCGGCGACGGTTGAAAGGATTTTTTCATGCATTAGTTTAAATAAAACAAAGCTGAGGAATAGGCTTAAGACAGAAACTTTGAGTGGTATTCTTCAGGCAAAGACTCTTTTTAAATATAATAATTGCTATGATCTTGAATTTAAGCGAACCCACATATCTTTGTTTCAAAAAAATATGTATGATTTTAAGGAAGAAGATCTCGATTAATAATGTGTATATAACTTAAATGACTGAATTTATGTTCCTTTATAATGTTCACTGTTATTTTTTTTGTAAAAGATTATTTTGTTATTTAAATCATAATTGTGTTTCATTAAAAAAAAATGGGTGAGGCTTTTTTTTTTGAAAAAGGCATCTTTTTTTCTCAAGTGGGGATTATCTTTCACAAAGTGGTTGGCAACGCTGCTCTCAACCGAGCCATTTGGATTTTCAGCCCGTCAGAAATCCACGAGTAAAATTGGCTGCTAGCCAAATGACGCGATAGTGTGTGGCCAGCTTTTCTTATAGCGTTGGAAGCGCCCGGAAGCATTCCGAATGCTTCTGAAAACTTTCGTTTGCCATTAGATGACAGTTAAGCACCGACAAATTCGCACACTTTAAACGTCAAAATCTTGACATGTCATTTTTTGTTGTTTGATTTTGGAATTTTTATTTTGTATTTGTGATTTGGGAAGTTGTTCCCAGAGATTATGAATTATAAAGATTGGAAACCTTCGTACGTTTCACCCTCCAAAACCCATTTGTTTACATTGTTGTTTTTGTAATTTCGTTTTGTGTCGATGAATAGATGTGAATTGCAACAACAATTAAATAGGGTGCTTTTGTTCTGTTTTGACAGTTCGACCATTTTTTATGTGTAAAAAACGCAGCCATCTTTAAAGAAATTTCAACTCATCAGCTTTTCACCACGAAAATGGCGGACGTTAGTCCCCTTTCACACGAGGAAACAAGTTGCTGGAGATTTTTTTGACGTTTTCTTTTAATTTCCTTAAAAATCTCCTGTACCTTTCACACGAAGAAACAAAATCGTGGAAACTTTCTGTATTTTCCTTTTAAAATAGCTTGGTTGAACACACTCTACTGTGTGTGTGAAGAGGAATGTCAAAAAAATCTCCTCGAATCGTTGACCGGGGAGATTTCATTTTCCCCTCTTAGTCCCCTTTCACACGAGGAAACAAGTTGCTGGAGATTTTTTTGACGTTTTCTTTTAATTTCCTTAATAATCTCCTGTTCCTTTCACACGAAGAAACAAAATCGTGGCAACTTTCTGTAGTTTCCTTTTAAAATACCTTCGTTGAACACACTCCACTGGGTGTGTGAAGAGGAATGTCAATAAAATCTCCTCGAATCGTTGACCGGGGAGATTTCATTTTCCCCTCTTACTTCTTGCCCTTCTCACCAACAAAATGAATGTTGCTGGCAACTCAGTTTCCTCGTGTGAAAGGGGACTTACTTCTTGCCCTTCTCAACAACAAACTGATTGTTGCTGGCAACTCAGTTTCCTCGTGTGAAAGGGGACTTAGGTGGGATATCGGGATGTGTTCGGAAAATACAGATTCAATGGTGCAAACAGAATAATTAATGGTGCACCCATATTGTTCATAAATCTATAGCTGGCCATTCACGAGTGAACTTTAAGTTAATATTTTTTTAAAGAAATCGACACTTGCAGCTTCCTTAAGGTAATCAAACAGAAATAATTAGTTATTTTCGAAAGTGATAAAAATATGATGCAAAGCATCGTTATACAGATTATTAAATAACGACACAGATCTTACTAAATATACATTATATGTTGTGGCGAAGATTGTGATGAGCTGAATTAGAATATTTTGAGTTTATTTTAAAAATGCTAGAAACGCTTTTTTTGCTACAAATAGTGCTAACTCTTCTACTTGGCTGATGTATTTCAGTAGTATATAGAATTTTTATTATAAACCCTTCATATACAACAGTTAAAGCCCAAACCACGCTTTCGGTGTCAACCGGGTATAAAATTCTGGTGCAAAACTATAGTGCCATCTGTGCGTTGAAAGGGGTAAGGGTAAACAGAGTTAAAAAGTAGTAGATGATGTTTGGCGAAATGTCAAAGAAAGAATGGTAATTACAGAATACACATACAATTCAATAAGAGAAACAAATGTTAGGACAGATCGGATCGGATGATGCAAAGGGTGTAAGAGAAGGAAATAGTAATAATATACAAAAATATTGTATGTTCCATGGCTAAAATCACTTTGAGGAGTTATCCGATGAAAGGCTTTTTATTTATGTACATTTTTGTTAAATCAGTGTTCAGCATTTCTAAATGAAATAGAAAAGCGAAGAACACTCCTAAAGCATCACTTTCAACAGCAAATGGAAAGAAGACTTTTTGCAATATTCTGTTCTCTCACTAACTGATTAAATTTATCTAGTGCGTTAATTATGTATTGATTTATTGTCAATTTGCATTTTTGATTATTATTTTACTACCCTTTAAATATAATTGTTCAAAATCCTCCATGCATTTTTAAAACCAAATGATTTTAGGTGTCATGAACACTTGATAGTTCGTTTCGCCATTTTTATTAGTTTTTGAACTTGCCCATTGAAACTCATCAAGTTTTCAAAATATCGTGGTGGAAATCAGTAAGTTGCACTAGTATGAGTTAAAACACGCATACTAATGCAACTTACTTACTTCACCACGGGCAGCCATATTGTTTAGCTTGTAGGCAAACCCGAATGACAGCCGAGGTTTCCAAACTTTATAATTCATAATCTCTGGTTGTTCCTACATAATCAGGTAAACTTCAAATTAAAAACAAACAAATTGAAAAAGATGGATAAAGCCGGAACCAGATTTGTCTCGTGGGGGTGTGTTGTGTGCGTTCATATGCGTAGAGCCAGCCATATTCGTCTGGTGTGATGTGTTGTAGAGTGGTGTGTTGTAATCTTGTTCCATTGCAACTCTACAGCACACTCAGGGCCGGCCCCAGCCAAACTTGCGCCCTATGCAAGATTTGTAGAAAGCGCTCCTTTAAGTTAAATTCTCCTTGAATGCAACAATGAAAGTGATGTTAGTTAGTGTGCAAGAAATAACTTAGCACAGGGATTATTTGAACAAATTTTGTTGTTAAAATGCAAATGGCAGTCCATATTTGCTTGCGCAAGATCAGATTACATTTTTTGCTCCTGGGTAATGCGCCCCCAGAATTTCGCAACCAGTGCATTTGCACATCTTGCGCATATGGTTGGTCCGGCCCTGAGCACACCACACGAGACATGTGTGGTTTCAGCTTATAATTCAAACATTTCATCCTCTTTATCATTGCCATCTTCAAGTTATGATGATGAATTTATTGTGAAATTGTCAAAGAATTTTGGTTCGCGAATCGAACGTTCGCTTGGAGTCGAATGTCGAACGGTTTGGCGAACAGCCGAACACCCTACATTTCCTTATAATACTTTTCTTAAATCGTTCTAGGTATATACATAATCTGGAAAGCCTACACTCCTCGTTTATTTTGTAGGTATGTTTCCTTTTCTTATTTCCTTACTTCATTTGATGTATCCCTCGGACACACAATTAATACAAAATATTTCACCCGGGGCCGGGCCTGATTGTATGTGCGAAAATTATTGTACAAAAGGGGAATTATTCGCTTTTTAAAAGTAAATTATGTAGTTGTATTTTTGTCTACAATCAAATTCATTTATAAAAAAAATATAAACGCCCCCGGGTGGACTCGAACCACCAACCTTTCGGTTAACAGCCGAACGCGCTAACCAATTGCGCCACGGAGGCCATACAAATTGGCAGTCAAATAATTTATTTAAGCAAACTACAAAACAAGTAGGTATAGATGTACAACAAATTATTAATTTATCAGTTAAGGAAGGAGCGCCAATATATACTTTTAAGAAAAACAGATATCTACCTATATTTAGGTACCTAAATAACAAAACATTTCAATACAAAAAAAAAAAAAATAAAAAAATGTACCTATAAGAAAACGAAAGATGAGCGCACAGTTACGAAGTTTGAGTTAAAAACTATAAAAATAGTAGTAATGGGTGATTTTTTAAGAGGTTTAGAACTTTTTTTAAAAAAAAAACACAAAAAATTCGAAAAAATGAATGAAATATTTATTTGAATCGACAGTTTGAACCTTGCAATTTAATGTTTAAAGATAATTTCATGCAAATGTTGACCGCGGCTGCGTCTCAGGTAGCCCATCCGCTGAGTCCAATTTTGGCATACTCTTTCACACATATCGGCCGGTATCTCACGAATGAATGCATGGATGTTGGCTTCTAGTGCGTCAATCGAAGCGGGCTTGTCCCTATAGACATTAGCCTTGACATACCCCCACAAAAAATAATCTAATGGTGTCAAATCGCACGATCTAGGCGGCCAATTGACCGGCCCGAAACGTGAAATTAACTGTTCACCAAACTCGCCTCGCAATTGCGCCATTGTTTCGCGTGCTGTGTGGCATGTGGCACCGTCTTGTTGAAACCACATATCATGCAAGTCAAAAACTTCCATTTCGGGCAAAAAAAAGTTTGTTATCATCGCTCGGTAGCGTTCACCATTGACAGTAACGCTGCGATTCGCATCATCTTTGAAGAAATATGGCCCAATAATGCCGCCGGCCCATAAACCGCACCAAACAGTGGCTTTTTCGGGATGCATTGGTAGCTGTTGCAATGCTTCTGGCTGATCTTCACTCCAAATGCGGCAATTTTGCTTATTTACGTACCCATTCAACCAAAAATGAGCCTCATCGCTGAACACAATTTTTCGATAAAAAAAGCGGATCCTCGGCCAGCTTTCCAAGAGCCCATTCACCAAAAATTTGGCGTTGTGGTAGGTCGGCTGGCTTTAGTTCTTGCACCAGCTGTATCTTAAAAGGCTTTACGCCCAAATCCTTCCGCAAAATTTTCCACGTAGTGCTGTAACAAAGGCCTAACTGCTGGGAACGGCGCCGAATCGACATTTCGTGGTCTTCTGTCACACTAGCTGATACGGCCGCAATATTTTCTTCACTACGCACAGTACGTAAACGTGTTGGTGGTTTAATGTCCAACAAAGTAAATTTGGTGCGAAATTTGGTCACAATCTTCCGAATAGACTGCTCAGAAGGTCGAGAATGCCGATCATAAAATGGAAGCAGCGCGCGATGAACATTTCGAACCGAGCACGAATTTCGATAGTAAAATTCAATAATTTGCAAGCGTTGTTCATTTGTAAGACGATCCATGGTTAAATTGCAAACCAAACTGAAGCTGTTTGACAGTGACACAAGGTACTAAACACACGTCAGCTGTCAAAACCAGTGTTGCCAAAACCAAACTAGCTAAAAAATCACCCTTTATATTTATATGAATCTATAACTTACAATTAACCCACTAGACTAGTAAAATCTATATACATACCTACAGGTATTTTCATGTCTTTACTTGCGATAGTTGTCTATATTGGTACTATACCCATAGCTATTATGACAAGTTGTCGATTCGTTTAAAAAAATAAACTCGAGATTTTGGTTAAACGAAGACGAAAAAAGTCTGTGCGGCTACAGGCTGCAGCCTAAACCGATAGGTAAGTCAATTTTATTTAAACTTGGTACCAGGGGTTTTTGGACGTTCCCCCGACAAATTTTTTTTTTTAATTTTTCTTAGGACCAAAAACAACGGTAAGTACCTGTCAAAGCGATCGAATCAAAAATAAAATTCCCTTATAAATTTTTCACTAGAGAACGAATGATATTTTATCGTTCTATGAACCTTGCTTTTTATACAAAAACTAACTTCTAAATTTCAGTGTGCTTAAATAAGTAAGTACGGTCTACTATTAAATATAAAATATCTTTACGCTGGACAACTATTAACAGTAGGTAGGTACCTGCCATTGAACGATATTTTTGATTTTTTTCATTATTGGCTGAATGCAATTAAATTAAATTATTTATAGAAACTTATAAAAAGCTAAAGTTATATCGGACGTCAAAATTTTTTTTAATTCACATTTTTTTTCGAAAATTCGATATCTCAAAATTGGGTTTGTGTCAATTTTCCAGTTTAAATAATATGTATATGTAATTTCCATGCATGCATATGTGCAAAACGAAGTTTTTATTTATTAGCTGTGATTTATTTATCTTCATCGGGATCCGCATCTGGATATACTTTTAACCTCTTTTAACACGTAATAAAAAAAAACGAAATGGTGGAAATTTTTAAAATAATTTTTAAAAAAGCATTTGTTGAAACTTTTGTATTTTTGTTACTACTTTTTAATAAATTACTGTGAACAGTTTCCATTGGTAAATGCACATAAGCTAGGAAAGTTTCAATTCGACGCAGCTTATGGTAAGGTTCGTGCATTTGTTCCAACAACTAGCACCATCTGTTGTATAGAAACTGATGCACCATAAAATGTTAGCTTTTTACGAGCTTTTCACGTTTTTCCGTTAAGATGGCACTAGCAATGAATACTAGAATAAACAAAATGCCGGACCAAATCGGAGAACTACAACTCAACTCATGGTTAATTACAAAAATCAATAACTCATAGGGTGTTATGCTGCATTTGTACGAGTGGCAAATTGCCATTATTCCTGCCACAAAACTGGTAAGACAATGGAGAAAAGCAATGCCTTAATGATATACATTAGGCGCTTTTCTTTTTTAGTTCAGAGCAGAGCCTGAACTGTCAAACAAAAAATTGAGCTCAGACCATTCGGAGCTCAAATTTTGTGTTTCTTTTTTCGCTCTGACCATGTTCAGAGCATGTTCAGAGCGCGCTCTATGAGCTCAGAAAAAAATAACTGAGCAGACAGAGTTAAATGCTGAACACAAGCATTTGACAGCTGTAAGTGTTAAGGTGTGTTTCAAAAATAGTTCAGAGTGGTCAGAACTCAGAACACGCTTCATTCAGAGGACGTTCAGAACATGCTCGACATGCTCGGACTCTGTTCGGAGCTCTATTCTGAACTTAAAAAGAAAAACGCTTATTTAAACAAAGTCAAATAATAACGAATTTAATGTCGTTTTCGTTTGGATTTCGGAACTGTTCCATTCCTATCGAGAATGGGAAATTTGGAGTAAAAGGAGTGAAAAAGGAGTAGCTCCGAACGTCCAATCGAAAACGACATAAGAATGAGGAGTTTCATTCGAATCGTTAATGTTAATTGTCATTATTTGTAAAATGGTGTCAGCACGTACGTAATTATACCTAATGATTAAATAATTATAAACGTCACTTATGCTGGATTTAGGCGACTAATGCTGGACTTACACGACTGACAAATTGCCAGTTTTTTGTCAGTAAACTGTCAAAAGAATGAATTTGTCCATTCTTCTGACAGTTTTTTGTCAATTTACTGCCAATTACTCAGTCGTGTAAATCCAGCATTGTCTTTACTTGTAAACTGTCAAAAAACTGGCAGAATAGTGCTGAATTTACACGACTGACAAATTGGCAGTATTCTGCATTTCACAGTCAAAAAAATGACAGAAAAATGGAAAAATTCATTCTTTTGGCAGCATAGTGACAGAAAAATGTCAATTTGTCAGTCGTGTAAATGCAGCATAAGAATGGACAAAATCATTCTATTGGCAGGGGTTAATGACAAAAAACTGCCAATTTGTCAGTCGTGTAAATCCAGTATTACACTTGGTCATCAATTTTCTGACAAAAAAAATTGCAGTTTTTTACCCATTTACACGCCTCGGTCATTTTTGGCAAGATATTGGAAGAGATTACAGTAATTTGTCACTGATGACCTGTGTAAATACAGCATTGTTCTATCTGTGTCTAGGTTATTAATAGTCGTGCAGTGTCTCTAGGTGACCGAAGGTCATTTCACTTTGGTGAAACTGACATTTGTTAAGCTATTTAAGAAGGACGAGACTTGAGAAATTCCGCAATTTAAAACAATTATAAAGTTTATCGCCATTAAAAGTAGGCACTGGTTAACGCGTTTCGCGCCATTTTGTATTCCTTTGCAATTTTCTATCTGTCAAATTCACGTCAGATTCAGAAAGGGTTATTTTGTAGATGTACACACGGACGAATTTAAGATTTGATTGTATTTTTAAATTAATATGTAAGTTAAAGCAAGTTTAAAAATTCAAATTTAACCCTTAATCCTGCCTTGAACTGAATGAAGCAACATAACGCTTAACACAACATAACGTATATCTCATCAGGAAAAGGTGCCATACAAAATTAAAACAAAAATAATTAAAAGAGTCATCTTCTGTTGTTTAACAATCGCATCACGTTTATCTTGCTGCTTAGTATTCACATAGCAATAATTGGCTCTTTAACTGATTTGACGTTGGCATTTGAATTTCTAAGTGATGCGAGTTATAGAATTTTTTTGTTGTTATATGCATGAATCTTTGAGGGAGCGATTTGCATCCAAAAAAAATGAAAGCTGAGCCATACATTAAATATTTCGGTTTGTGGTTTTTTTTTTTTAAATAATAATTTAGGCAGACAAATGTTGTACCAAAAATTGCTGAAAAATCAAACAAAAAGCAATAAATATCATGTATTTTTGCAAAAAAATATAAAATTTTGCTTCAATTTATCTACCAAATCCAGTAGAGACGGGTAGATTTTGACAGTTCATGTTGTTTTATCTGTTGTTAATTTTTCTGATTTCTATTTTTCAAACACTTCATTGCTCAGTTAATAAATGTCATCTATGCCAGACATCATTTCGTTCTATAAATGACAAATTGAATTCAATCCACGAATTCAAAATAAGTTGTCTCTAACTCGCGTTTATTAATAAATAGGTTTAGATGTGTTTTTTTTTTTATGTAAAATATAACAACAGTTGGACAAATTGAATGAAAGGCATTGTGGAAACATGTGGGTTGGTGGTTTGTTTTTGTTTTTCCGAAAATGAAATAATTTTTATTAAAATCAATAATCCTTTTGTAAGTGAACTTGTTTCGGTTCATCGTCTTCTTCCTCTTCATCGACCGATAGCTTCTCCTCGGATTTCGATGGACCGGATTGTCCTGTGGATTTATGGATGCGACCGGTGCCAAATCAGTGCAGTGATAGTATACCAACAAAATAAAATTCCTGCTAGGGATCAAAAAAATCCCTAATTTTTATTATATTTTTGATTTTAATTTGATTGAACAAAATAATCTATAATACCATCATTCATTCAATGAGTAAATTGTTTCTTATATTTTGTCATAACTTGCAAAATTGTCTCTGCATATAGTAAGAAATATACACATTTTTGTCAAGACACCTTCGCATCAAACTAATGAAATGATTTCGATCCACTGATGGACTGATGCCCTTTTGATGCGGGATTGAAAGGAAAATATTTGAGTGAAACTTGAATGAAATGCAATGTTCAAAAGTAAGTCTGATTATTCCCACCGCACGCCACCGGATTGGGTAATCGGGGTGAATAACTTTACTCTTTACATAACATTTAAGTGATAGGTATACCTATTCTGTTAAAAGGTTTTTTGCCACTTGATACACTTTACGTGTTTCACGTTTCACCTAGGTTTAGGTATGGTCAGGTCGTTGGGCTCTTTTATAATGAATTTATATTCATAAACTCCAGTTAAATAATATATCTATCTAGATTGACTATAAATAGTCTAAAGTTTTTCATAAAATGTGTTCGACTAAAGTAAATGTTCATATTCTATTGGAATTTTAACTTCACAATGATTTCCGGTATAATAAATTCTATCTTTACATAAATTAAAATCAAGTTCATGTAAACACTTATAATAAAGAAAGCCCATTGTAGTTTTACTAGTTCTGATCGCATCTTCTAAGGGTTAACCTTACTTTTTGTTTTTTTTTTTTAAATAACCTCGTTTAAGAATGAGACGAAAAAATAACAGTCAAACAATAATTCTGTTGATGATTTTTTGTATTCATTTGACATTCCTTCATACGAATTTAATGAAAACTACACGAAATTAAATAAAAAATGAAGAAATGTTAATTGAAAAGTAAAACGATTAACAACTTTCCCCATCCATTCATAAAAAAAAATGTGTGTTATAAGTACGTTATGGTAACTAGTTCGATTTAAAGTAAAGATAAGATACTATGTCGCTGTATATCTACATTTCTACGTATGTACATATGTATGTAATAATAAATAAATATATACCTATACCTACGTAGCCATGTAGACTTAAAATCAAAAAGCCATTAATAATATATTAACTCATTTTTTTCCACCAAAAAATCACAATATGTCAAAACTTTGATTGACAAGTAGTATAGTGATGATTATTGTCTTTATCACAAATGTGTCACCAATGTTTTTTGTCTGTGTTTATTGTTTATGAATAAATTAATGCCAAAAGATCGTGAGTCGTTTGATTTTGTTGACAAAAGTTTGCAAAAAATGTACATATGTAAAATCTTACATAATCAATAACTCGCATGCTATAACACTTTCGAAAAAACTCATAAATTATGCAAACTCCCATATTAAAAACATATTTTAACCATATCATTTTTTTTATTATCGAAAAGAAAAAATTATAATTTTGTACAATTTCATTGGTCCATTTCACATAAGACAAGAGGTGCGTGATGTGCCTGCGTGCCTCACCCAACTCCTGAGGGCGATTTGCCATTTGTTTATATTGAACAAAAAAAAACATTGTTAAAAATGTAGACAAAATAATAAGGCATTATTTGTTCTCAGGGCCGCATTAAAAAACAAACTCGGCCTTGAAACACTTTCTTGGTAGCATATATGTTCATACATGAACATTGAACATACATTATGTATGTATGTCATGAAATTTATACAAATAAATACAATATTAGCGCAGCATTTAAATAGCCTGATGTTAAGGTATTATAGCCCGATAGTTCCTATTTTACAATTTTGACTTGGTCTATAGATAGGGCAAGCATTGGTTTCGTGTACAAAAAATTTCAAAACTGTAATCATTACATTTTATTTCTTAAAATCCTTATACAGGGTGGCCGCCTGGAAGGTATACTACTTTGTTTTGCCGCCATTTTAGTAAACATTAGTCTTGACAGTTCATATTTGGCAGTCGTGAAGTAGACACGTGGCAAATTTTTTATGGACAAAAATTCGATAAACCAACGTGTTTTAATCGTTAAAACATTTTATCAAAATCAATCATCGATTACTGTGACGATGAGAAAGTTAAGTGAAATTTTTGGTAGAAACAACGTGCAAACAAAACGCACTATTTATCGTGTAGTGAATGATTTCGAAGAAAGAGGGTCTGTAGGTGATAGGCCCTAGCATGAACCACAACGTACTGCAAGATCGGCTGAAAACATTACTGCTGCTCAAGGAAGTGTTCTAAACAATCCATCAACCTCAATTCGACGCCGTGCTCAGGAGCTTGTTCTTCAAAGAACAACTTTGGCCCCAGTTTTACACAAGGATTTGCATTTGTTTCCATTTAAGATTCAAAGATTCAGTTGACACAAGAGCTTTTTCCACAAGACCCTTAACGCCACCGTACATATGCCAATAGGATGTTACAGCTAGCCCATAACAACCCCGATGATCGAGAAGTCCGAAAAAGTGGGTTTCGTCATTCGTCCGTCGGTTTGTGCGTCGACGTTGCGTCGGTGTGTCCACTGGAACTTGAGCTAGAGCCTAAGCTAGTGGCCCGATTTGCTTGAACTTTGGTACAGGGGCCCAATTACGTTTACCGAAACAAGCGGGAAGTAAATGATGCTGAATTAAACTATAATCAGGACAAAGAGCGAATACACATATGTAGGTATGTAAAACGAGAATTCAATCTAGAAAATGTTGCCTGACCAAATAGAAAAGTATATTTTTGTAAGCACATCTTAAAGTGCTACGACACATTTTTGATGTGTAAACATCTATGCTGGCGGTAGAGTGAAAAAAAAAACGTGAACGTTCGTGTGCAACGTTACATCGTGCAACGTTACGATGTGCAACGTTACGATCTGCATACTAGGATGGCTGCGTTCAGTGAAAAAAATCTTAAGATCCCCTTCAAGAAAAACAAGTCCGTTTTGGATCCGCGCACGTTGATGTTTACACATATTAAGCATGAGTCCCGGCACTCACAATTTTTTTTACAAAAGTCTCATCAACCAATCCGAAAATTCCTTTTTCTTCACAAACGATTGATTTTATTGCTCCAGGCACAAACGGAATGTAAATTGATTTATTCTGAAGTTTATGTACCATTGGTTGCGTTCAGCGAATTACGTTTGACATCTCAATTTTCAGAATTCTGAATTCTTGGAGCTTCTGATTGGCCAGCTCTCATAAAAATTAAATGACTTTTAGTTACGTTTACTTACGTTTCATCTGAATTTTCAGACAAAAATTCAGAATAAAATGAATGTGTTGGGGGAAATGTAACAGTAGGTACTATACATTTCAGTTGAACTTTATGATTTTCGCTCTGGTTGGTGGTTGATTTGTGATGATTAATTTTCATCACGAACAAATTGATACTTTTTTTACATAACAGAAATGATTGTTTAGTGAAAAGTGCGTTTTTATTTATTTATTCATAAAAAATGTTTCCAGAATTCTCCATCGTAATATTGTACAATTATTTTTTCTTTGAAATACAAGTCTTGCTGTGAATACATAGTCTTGCTGTATTTTGCTGTCGATTGTTACATATATCATCACCAGAACTACTGAAGCTTAATTTTTAATTCAAGAATATAATTAAAGTTCTATTTTATTTTATTTTATTTTATTTTATTTTATTTTATTTTATTTTATTTTTTTTTATTTTATTTTATTTTATTTTATTTTATTTTATTTTATTTTATTTTATTTTATTTTAATGTAAATCCATTAGGTATAAATACTAGCATTTGAAACAGCAACTTTCAACTGAAAGTTCAGATTTTTTGTGCTTTCAAAAACATAAATTAAGATCTTGATTTTCAGATTTTTTGATTGAACGTGCCTATATTGTCAAAGACCCTGTTTAGATTGTGACTTTTCACTACGCCACGACGATGGTTTTCTGGATGAGATCGGTGAGGGGAAGAGTTTCTCACCACTCCCGCCCACAAAACCATCGTCATGGCGTCTAAACATGGTCAAAGTGACATATGGGGTTAGTATGATACTGAAAAAAGATACTATTGGGACAACCCCTTATCTAATTTTTACTATTTATATTTTGCTACATAAAACAATTCCAGAAAAATTAATTTATATGTTATTAATTAAAATAAAATACAATTTCAACAAAAACCTTTATCCGTGCCTGAATCTCACATTGCGATGAAAATACGACTCTGTGTATTCTCATTCACAATTTTGACAAAATTTGGCCTCAGGTACATATATTGTTCATGAATGTCACGTCTAATTCTTTAAGCCCTCGTTTTCCCATTGACTTTCTTGTAGGATTACGGGGCGGCTAAAATAGATACAAACTTCCAGAATTGAATATCTTTCACTATATTAGTATCTGAATGAACAATAGAAATAGAAAAAAGATTAAAGCAAAACCTCTGCTCAAAGCCTTTGGCTAAGCTAAGATAGATTCATGTAAATCTTTGCCGGTATAGTAAAGTGTGCGTAAGTCATGTTAACTGCTGGTTCAGACTGTGGAGTGTTGTTAGTTTCACGTGAGACGTCGTTGACAATAGTTCGTTAGTTCGTTGCGGAAATAAACAAAAAAAATATTGAAATTTATTCAAAGATAGAAAAAGTTGATTATAATTATATGTTACTTTTTGTCTTTTGAAAGTAAAATAAGTTGAATCTACATAATTATTTCTATTGAAATTAAATGTGCTAGTGAACTTATTCAAATTTGTTGTACTTAAATCGGTAACTCTCAGAAGTCGTGAGTACTTTCTTCTTGAGCTAAAGATTTCTGCTTAATTGAACGAGGAAGCACGCGCGACTCTTACTCTTAAACGTTACGTTTACCTCTCAATGCTGTACAAATAATTTAAATCTATTGTTTTCGTAATTTTCTATAAAAAAAAAAAAGAAAAAAATATATAAATAGAATTATGACAGAATTACTCGATGAACATCCTTTGAAAGGACTCGTCTTTCTTGTGATTGATGTGATCATCTTCTTGTGCAAATCAGTGTTTTATATTTGTGAAGCTATCTATTTATCAATTATTCCCGATAAATTAAGGAATTTAAAGGTGAGAATTTAATTTATTTTACGTTTAAATGCAAATAAATAATATTTTAAATATAGATCAAAATTAGTTATTTCCTTATTTAATAAGATGGACCCTAAAATATAAATTGTTTTGGTCTTTAAGAACCTAGCTGATGGAAGATATTACAAAAGTTTTGTACGAATATGAACTTGACTGAATTAACTCAAATTTATTTTAACTTTTATTTTGATCTAACCGGAATATTTTAATTTAATTCTAAACGTGTCGTTCCATTTGAGCATATCTTGTAATTAAATAACACCCTTAAAGTTAATTTCTCATAGTTACAAAGCAAACACACACTTGTTGATAAGTTAATGGTTAAAATGTAACAAAATCTTTGGCTAAGAAAATATTTAAGATATATCTATATTAAAATAAAGTAGACGACACGATACCTACTCAAGAAAAATCTAAACAAATTTTCTTTTAAGAAAAATTGATGAAAATCAATAGAACTGTTTTGAAGAAAGTTGAAAATAAAAACAAAATATTCAATGGGAAGTACCATAGTTAACTGCACTTTCGCGAACAAATGTTTTACCCAAAGGTAGACCGCACCAATTATAATATTTAAAGAAATTTGTAATTGTATAAAAATTGTGGGCCGTTTTTGATAAAAAAATATGATTTTCTTTTAAGAAAATTGCATATCTCGTCTTTCGTTGATCTGACTGCAGTATGGCAACTAAAGGATGTTGTTTTTAGACGTGTGGTTTTCAATCTGGCAATACTTTTTTTTCGGAGTTGGTCTTTTTGACAGCTGTCACTTGAGCAACCATGGATCGGTTTCGCACCACGTTTACTCTAGTGGATAATGCGCATCCTCGGAGACGCCGTACAGTGCTCACCGAAGACGCTATTGCTGCTGTGGAGCAGAGTATCGAAGAAGTCCCGAATGAGTCTGGAATTTATTCGAGCCAGTCGCGGTGGCCACTTGCCTTAAATCATTTTTAAAACACAATGGCAAACCCTTATCTTTATAATAGAGCTAAAATCTTGGTCATAACATTAAACTATATGCGTTTTATTTCTTTTTGAAAACGACACGTCTAAAAAAACACCCTTTATAATTCTTGAAGACCACTAAATTTCCTACATTTCTGTGTATCAAGATTTTCTGTGCGTTTAATACAACCTAAAATATGATCTTAAGAGCAGTACAAATATGTTTGTTATGTCAAAAAGAAGGGTATCTGCAGTGTTACAAAATTAAAAACAAATTTATTACTTTTAGTAGTCATATTTCATTCAGATCAATGAAAGACGAGATAAACGGTAAAAACCGTTTTCAAGTACAAACATTTTACAGTTTTTTGACAATATTTTTTTTATTTGAATGAGTTGTCAAAAATGTTTGTAGACAAAAGAAACAAATAAGAGAAAATCGTATAAACGCCTTTTTCAATATGGCGGCCCCTTCCACACGGTTTTCAGTCCCGCAAATTGAGATGTAGGTTAGTCTTGATATACCCCATCATATTTAATTTGAATTACAAATCGTTTTAAATATAGGTATGGTACAGATTTTCCCCTATTGCCTTTACTATAACCAGTTGTTCGGCTACAAAACAAATCTGGCCAAAGCTAGTTCTGAAGCGCTCAAGGTATAAGTGTTTGATATCTTTAAGCGCAGATTGCACATCGGGTTCATAAAAAGTATCTGATGTCTAATAGGAATCTAGGTATAAGCAAGAATATATTTAAATAAATATTAGGTGCCAGTTAAAGCTTTCATTGAAAATTTTAATAACTAATTTTAAGAAATGAGAAAGCCTGAATTATTACTTTAGATAAAAAAACTAATTCGGTCCAAAACTTGGACATAAAAGGACGTTTAATTTTTCAATGATCTTTGGCAGGAAATGTAGTTCAATCACTGAAACAACAAGTCATTTTATGCGGACGGTTCGGCTAAAACGAAATTTTGTTTTGGCAAGAATTAATAACTAGGTCACAACCTTCATGTTGGCATCAAAATATACTCTGATTTTGCTTTTTAAGCGCCTCAGAACTAA
The DNA here is from genome assembly GCA_932273885.2 of Leucozona laternaria. Taxonomy (NCBI): domain Eukaryota; kingdom Metazoa; phylum Arthropoda; class Insecta; order Diptera; family Syrphidae; genus Leucozona; species Leucozona laternaria. The sequence continues at coordinate 84,458,706 of OW026368.1, read as the reverse complement.
ATATTAAAATTTTCAATGAAAGAGCTATAACTGGCGCCTTTACTGTCGTCTCATTCTTTGCTAACTTTTTTTTTAAATATCTAAATATAGCTAAATAAACAATGTAATAGACTTATAATTAGACAACTAAGGGTGTATTTACGATGTTGATAGCTGCGATAAACGATTAAACCAGGGCCGAACCAACAATATGTGCAAAATGTGCAAATGCACAGGGCGTAGAGTTCTGGGGCGCATTACCAGGAGCATGAAAATGTAATCTGCTCTTGCGCAAAGAAATATGTACTGCCATTTGCATTTTAACCACAAACCTTGTTCAAATAATCCCAAAATAACATCCATCACAACTGTGCTAAGTTATTTCTTGCACACTAACTAACTTTACTTTCATTGTTGGAAAATTTAACTCAAAATATCGTTAAATTAAAAATCCCACTAGACCTACGCAAAAGTCTTATACATGTGTATCAGTCTATGTATGTATGTATGTAAATATAAAAAGGGGCGTTTTCTACAAATTTTGCACAGGGCGCAAGTTTGGCTGGGGCCGGCCCACGTCTTAACAATGTATTTCCTATAAATGTTTATATTGGTGCAGTACTTCTGGCTTCAACAAACAATGTAACGTTTTCTCAGCTTATTGCAAACAACGTATAGGTACTGTTCCAATCGTTTATCGCGTAGTTCCAAGTTCCAACATTATAACGCACCCTTAAGTTGTGAAGAACGAAATAAGTTTTTAGCTATCCCCTTTATATTTAATTGAAATTATTTGTAAGGGCTTTCGAAATTATTTACATTTCAAATAAATTTCCACGGCGCGACAATTGGAAATATCTTAGCTTTAACTTACCAGAACAAAAAGTCTGCGGTTCATGATTTGATAACTTCGTATATCGCTCCTTTTACATACATATCTACTTTACCTATACGTGATAACGACTTGTATGTCTCCTGACACAATTTTTATCTACCAACATCACAATCACCTCTGTGTAATACTTCAATTTTATTTGACTTTGAAATGTCTTGTGGATAGAGGAAACCCGTTTGGCAAACTATTTGCTTGAAGTTCTTTTTTGGCAAGCTGCCTCAAACGTGATTCCAACTACATACCTACCTATTGCAAAACTGAATATTACAACATAATTTTTTTTTTCTTATAAAAGAATGATAAAAAATGCAGTTTGAGCAATTAAAGTTTCTTACCATAATAGATAGATAGATTCGTAGTAAAGGAGGCTAACTATTCATTTAGGCCAATATCCAAGGAAAAAAAGAGAGCTGCCAGCTGCAAAAATGAGCCAAATTAATTTAGCTGCAACAACTATCTGCAAGATGCAAGAATTTCAGAATTCAAGTTTGAAGTTTAAAATTCTGTTGTTATTAGAAATTGCAAGTAATCCCACCTGGCAGCTTCTGCATCATTTGCCTGTCATTAACTACCTTTCCTTTTCTTTCCGTTAAGAGTAATTTGTTTTTCCTTTCACTTTTCTTAGAAGCCCTCTTCGGTCTATGATTTGCAACAGAGCTCGCTTAAGCTAAATCTATACCCATGCATGTATATTAATCTACCTACTGTGTTATTGTTTGTACTCATGAATATCGTAAACATTTAACAATCAGCTAAGTTGAATATCTACTAAGGTCTGTGCCTAAGCGACTATAACTCATGCTAGATGCAATTTTTTAAGTTGGTGCACTTAACCAAAAATTTAGATGTTATTTAACCTGCACTTGATGCATAAATTATTATTGTTTAGATGAATAAATGTTAAATTTCAAATAGTAGAGACTTTAAATTGTTGACTTTTTAGTTGTTAGACGTGAGCTTCAGGGTCAAAATCATAGAGTACCTGTATTACCTAGAGAACCGACCTAGGCGGTCGTTCTCTTCCACCCTACAAGCTGTACTGAGAGGAACAAGTCCATTTATTTTTGTATGGAGTTGTTGTCCCATGCATTTTAAATGGGACCGAACCAACTTCGCTTCAATTGAAAGGACTTTGCTCGATTTGTTCAGTTTGCGCAATAAGGTGAATAAAAAACAAAAATTAAGAAATGAATCAATTTCGTAGTCAAATTTCTTTTTTCGACCCTTTGTCAAAATAAACTATGAAGAATATCGGTCATTGTTGCTCCCGGGTAGTAAATTTAATAATATTTTTAAATATTTATGTTAAAAACAACAAAAAACATCTACCGAAAATTGGAAGCGCACTCTAGTTTCTAAGCTCAAAAAGGTAAGTGTCTACGATTTAAGTGTGCAAATCGTAGACACGCACCTTTTTGAGCTAATGCCACCATTTTGTGCACACTTAAATCGTAGACACGTACCTTTTTGAACTAATGCGCCAATTTGTTTTTATATCCACCATTCACACGGATTCACGGATAAGGAAAAAAGAGTAAACTAAGAGAGTTTTCACTTACTCACCTCAAATAAAATTTGCGGGTGTTTAAGGCAAGAGGGGTACCGGTCGGTTCTCTAGGTAATAAAGGTACTCTATGGGTTTAATTGTGAACAAAGTGGTGGCATTAGCTCAAAAAGGTGCGTGTCTACGATTTGCACACCTAAATCGTAGACACGTACCTTTTTGAGCTAAGAAACTAGAGTGCGCTTCCAATTTTCGGTAGGTGTTTTTGTTTTTTTTTTGAACATAAATATTCAAAAATATTATTCAATTTATTACCCGGGAGCAACAATGACCGATATTCTTCATAGTTTAGGTTGACAAAAGGTTAAAAAAAGAAATTTGACTACGAAATTAATAAATTTCTCAATTTTTGAATTTAACGGATTTTTTTTTTTGAATCCCTGGGCGGTCTTATCCACCTTATTGAGCACTTTGAGCACTTTGAGCAATTTGAGCGAAGTCCTTTCAATTGAAGCCATGTTGGTTCGGTCCCATTTAAAATGCATTGGACAACAACCCCATACAAAACTTAATGGGCATTTTCCTCTCAGTACAGCCTGTAGGGTGGAAGAGAACGACCGCCTAAGTCGGTTCTCTAGGTAATATAGGTACTCTATGTTCGGAACATTGAAATCATATAGAATAGAATAGATTTTATTGAGACTTCTTATAGACTATTACAGAGTTTGTCTTATTCTAACTAAAGCTATATGTTTGTACAAAAGTGGCTGTAACGTATGGCCCTCTTTTTTCGAATTGCTTTATTGATAAGCCTCGTGGCAGAAAATTGTTATATAGGGATATAAGTGAGACTACTTTTGCTCATAAGTATTATTGAGTCGCTTGAGATGGGAGTGTCAATAAAACTATTCTAACTTACAGACTAATAAAAATACTCAAAATACGCCAAGGAGTATATGTTTATATGTGTACATACAGTTTTCATGTTGTAGATCGAACACGTTCTATGTTTTCACATTATTTCACAAAAAGAAGAGAAACTCTTTAGAGCGAGAAGGCTCTTCACTTTACAGTTAAGTTTGTTTACAGTACGATTTCTGTTAAGAACGACATTTTCGATTACTCGATTACTTGATTACTTAAATTCACATGTTAAAGTTGCATTAATGAAATGAATGTAATGACCATAGAGTACCTATATTACCTAGAGAACCGACTTAGGCGGTCGTTCTCTTCCACCCTACAAGCTGTACTGAGAGGAAAATGCCCATTAAGTTTTGTATGGGGTTGTTGTCCAATGCATTTTAAATGGGACCGAACCAACATGGCTTCAATTGAAAGGACTTCGCTCAAATTGCTCAAAGTGCTCAATAAGGTGGATAAGACCGCCCAGGGATTCAAAAAACAAATCCGTTAAATTCAAAAATTGAGAAATTTATTAATTTCGTGGTCAAATTTCTTTTTTTAACCTTTTGTCAACCTAAACTATGAAGAATATCGGTCATTGTTGCTCCCGGGTAATAAATTAAATAATATTTTTGAATATTTATGTTTAAAAAAAAAACAAAAACACCTACCGAAAATTGGAAGCGCACTCTAGTTTCTTAGCTCAAAAAGGTACGTGTCTACGATTTAGGTGTGCAAATCGTAGACACGTACCTTTTTGAGCTAATGCCACCTCTTTGTTCACAACTAAACCGTAGACACGTACCTTTTTGAACTAATGCGCCAATTTGTTTTTATAACCACCATTCACACGGATTCACGGATAAGGAAAAAAGAGTAAACTAAGAGAGTTTTCACTTACTCACCTCAAATAAAATTTGCGGGTGTTTAAGGCAAGAGGGGTACCGGTCGGTTCTCTAGGTAATATAGGTACTCTATGGTAATGACGATGATAGGCAGTGAACACAGAATTGATTATATAAAATATTTTAGGTAGTATACATTAATAAAATATACACAACTGTTGATGGCAATAGAAAAAAGAACAGTTATGTTAACACTGCAGAGATATGTATAATTTTTACTAAAATAAAATTAATAGTTGCACTGGGAATTGACGATTTATTTTGGTTGTAAGTCCACGCTGCAGGTTCATGTGTGAGCTGGCGGGTTTCTTATGATGCAGCACTTGTTGGCTGCCGTTGTTGGCCAAACCAGAGGCTGGTTGGGTTAGGTTGCTAGGCTGTAGGTTAGTCGCCTGGAGGTCAATGGTGCTGTTGCTAAGCAGAGACTGGGCTCTGCTTGTTTGTCCGTTTTAACGGAAACGGATGAAACGGTATAAGTTCTGGCAGAGATGCCTGGAACTGGACTGTTGCTGGAGAAACATTCTCCTGTTACCCAGAAAGGAGCCCCCTACCACAAGGGTCCCAACCAGGAAGTGTAAAATTAATTGTTATAAAACAATTTATCGGTTATTTGTTTAAAAAATAAACTGTAAAAGCACGGCTGTGCATGGCACAACTGCCCACGTTGCCGGCCCAAATCAAAGTCTCTGAAATCATATATGTATGTATTCAAGATTTTGACAGCTAGTCCGGCTGCAGCTATAGTTGCAGCTTCGCCTCCATTAAGTTCAGGCAGTAAGGCGACATTGATCGTGAGATTTTTTTTTTGCAGATCGTTTAGTTTGATAACGAACTTTCTGCTCTTTATTGACGAGTTTTTGAGATTAAGATTGACAAATATATGTTTGAACCGTGCAAACTTGAAAAATCTGACGATTTTGGAGTTTTAAATTATTAACAACTATAGGTATCTGTGTGTCGGAGTTCCATTGTTCCTAAATGAAATAAAACAGTTATAAATTGCGATCAAAATCAAACAATTAGATTCTCTTCTGTATTTCAAAAATAAATTAATATCATCAAAACTTTACAATCAGAATATAAATAGAAGATTAAAAAACAATGGAAGGCAAATTGAATAAAACATTCACTTCCATCGAAAGTTTCGAACGAATCGTATATTATATCAGAATAGGACACGTAGTGTGATTCTGATTACTAGCCGTGTTTTTTTGCAAGCCCCGAGGAAATCGATCGAAAAAAACGACGTCCTGTCCTGCAATTTACATGTTAAATGCAACAACAACTAATCCCCTTCGGGCTTAGCTAAGCGCGGAGAATTCTCGGGGCTTAACTTAAGCACGGAGAAAAACTGTGTTACCGGCGTGAATTGCATACTTGTTATCGATAGTTTGTATGGAAACTCCATTTTGTTTCTGTAATGGCGTCGCTAATCCCCGATGTCGATTTTTTTCAACCAAATCTGCCCGGGCTTGCAAAACAACACGGCTACTATTTATAAATTGTCCAACTTTTTTTTTAGTGTAAAATAAAATACATTGTTTCTATAGCTTTATCTATTCGTATGCATTTAATAGGCAAAGTGTTTCATAGGTACTTTTCTTCTTTGTTTGTGATCATGCTAATCAATAGCACCATAAGATACAAACAATGACGAACGTTGCGATTTCGATGCTTTCACTGAATTCCGATGAATGTTGGGGATGAAAACTTACCAAAAAGGAAATCACTCATGTGTTGTCAGTTATAGTTTTGCACTTTGCAATGCAATAAACATTACGTTGTAAAAATACCTACACGTTTACACTGCAATAACAAAGGCTGAAATTATCTACACTATTCATGCACAGCATACAATTGTATGTAACTATATATACCTACGTACGTAAAAGACGAATAAATTGAAAGTTATGTTCAATTTACACGACTGACAAATTTCGATAATTGCTTACAGAAGTTTACTCAGTTTATTCGTCTCTCCTGTTTGCATGTGTTTTTTTTTTTTTAATTCCGGAGGAAATTGGGGGAAATAACCACATCAGGGATTAGCGACGCCATCACATACAAAATTTAACGTTTTCATACAAACTATCTCATACAAACTATCGATGAATAATTCACGGCGGTAACATAGTTTTTCTCCGCGCTTAAGTTGCATAAGACTCAAAAATTATCTGGGCTTCTAGCTAACCCTATAGGGGCTTAATTGTTTCCGCATTTGACATGTAAATTGTTAAGCACTGACTCGTTTTTTTGCCCAGTTACCACACACCTTACGTCACTCTAACTGTCGTATCTTCAAGGTAAAAGTGTTCAACTGAAAGCCAATAAAAGTTAAGCTACTTCTCCAGAAAATAACTATTACTGAAGGCGGATGTTGAAGAAATTCAAACTAGAGCGGTGTTTGAGTAAAAATTCAATTCGATTCTTGACTTTCTAAATTCTAATATACATACAAAGTTTTTGCTCCGACCATATACTTACTCTAAAATTAGGCTTGTTGTTTTGCAAGCCCTGAGGGATTGGGTTGAAAAAAAACGACATCGGGGATTGGCGACGCCGTAACAAAAAAAAATGTAATTTCAATACAAACTATCGATATTAAGTATGGAATTTACGCCGGTAACACAGTTTTTCTCCGTACTTGTTAAGCCCTAGAATTCTCTGGATTTTCAACCAATTTTCTCCGGGCTTGGAAAAAAAAAACACAAATGTTGCAGGGTTAATTCAAAGACCGGACAGAGATGAAAGCGGGAGAGAGAGTTTGTACCTACAGATCGTTAGAGACTATTCACTTCAGTCACGCGTACACTTGCTGATTTTATTTTTAAATATTATGTAAGTACGCTGTTCATCAACTTATATCAAGCCTAAACTGCCAGCAAAATAAACCTTTAAAAACATACAATTTCTATAAAAATAAAACTATCTGCAAAATTTCCACGAAAATATTCTATACATAAACTTTTGACGGAGGCTTGGATGATTTTATTCGTATAACAATGAATTTATGAATTTATTTACAAAGTTAATATTTATTATTTGTATTCATATTTCGATACAAGTATCTACATTATATGTTTTAACCTTGGAAAAACGAATGCTGTTTGCATTTAAAATAATTATAAAAAAAATATGGGCTTGAGGGGACTATATGTATAATTCATCACCTGCCCCAACACCCTTACCATCTTGTTATGGCCGTGGCTATTTATGCGTTTACATATCAAAAATAAGAAAACAAATTGTATCAAATGGTAATTGAAAAAAACCCAAATTACCTCTTTTCCCCCAAGTTCTCCTATTTGAACAAATAACAAAACTAAAGGCAAATAAAAACATAGATACAGTCGACTCCGCTTATTTGCAACACAAAAAATTTAGAAAATTAAGCGGAATTTTCATATAAACGAACTTTAGATTTATATGCAACTTTGTTGCGCTTAACCAAACTCCGTATGTATAACTGCAACTTTATTTCTGTATTTATGAAATATTTCCAAAAATAAAAACATAAAACATAAATAGCCTCGAACAACAAACAAAACAACTTTTAATAATTGTGACAGTTGAAAGGATTGGAGCGATGGGAATGGCACTTAAAATGTCATTTTGTAGGTGTGTTCAAACTTCAAAAATGTATGGATGCGTTCAGTGTTTCACTTAAGCTGAGTTTTTTCAGAATAAAATAATTATTTGGGATAAAGAAAATTGTTTCAATTAAAGGGAGTTTCCAAATAAGCGGAGTGCAGTTATCAGTACTAAAATTTGTGTGAAAAAGCCCTTAAAAAAAGCCGTGAAAAATTTCTTGTTATATATAACCGAAAGTTTCATTTAATCGGAGTGCATATAAGGCGGAGTCGACTGTAACTTTTATACACCTGGTTTATGCCCAAATTATATGTCTTCCGGTGTAATGTATCTTCTCCGTGTGATCTGTGTTGTTTCGTGTTTATGATGTTAGCACTGTATAGTTTGCACAATCAAATAATTGTGTTTGCATTTAATGTGATAGATAGTAATACATTAAATACACAATTTTTATTATGCAAGCAGTTCCAACAAAGGTAATTTGAAATCATAGTACCTCTACCTACCTAACACTTTATTTGATTTGGACCATAAGACTCACAGTTGGAATCGACACACCTCTGACTATGTAAGTGTTACACATTGATTTGTAACAAACAAAAATGTAAATTGAGTGATATCGAATTTAACGATGACGATTTTCAGGCGTAGCGATAATAAAATATTTGTACCTAACCTACCTACATAATGGATGTATCTCTACATAATTAGCTTTCTCTTTTTAATCTATCTTATATTTAAGTATTTTTTGTTGAATCTTAAATGGTTTTCAACAACTTCAACAACACCTGGAACACCTTCTAAAACCATCATTTAGATCATATTACAACATTATAAATTATGCTTAATAATTCTGTAAATTTATTTTTATTTCTCGTTCATAGGAAGTTTCCGGCCGAGTAGTTCTAATAACTGGCGGAGGTGGTGGCGTTGGACGTTTGCTGGCACTTAATTTTGCAAAACTTAACGCTAGAGTTGTTATATGGGATATTAGTCAAGAAGGTACCTATTACAGTTTATTCACATTTTTTTTATTTTCGCTAAAAGTCAATGAACTTTTGAGTGTTTAGAATTGCAAATAGAAAAGGCTTCTTCACAACAATAAAAGGCTATTTTAACAAATTAACGAGTTAATGCGAAAACATTTATTAGATATACCTACATACCTATAAGCAGGTACCTACAAATAATATAGGTAAAGAACATACATAAATAAGAGGTACAACATTTGCTAGGAAAAGAACTTTTTGCTTGCTTCATAGGGTTTTTAACTGTCATAGGGCATTTAACTGTCAAAAAAATGACAGAACAATGGAAGAATTCATTCTTTTGACAGTATAATGACAGAAAAATGCCAATTTGTCAGTCGTGTAAATCCAGCATAAAACTACGAAGATCGAGAGGTTCGAAAAAGTGGGTTTCGTCATGTCGTCCGTCGGTCTGTGCGTCGCGTCGTTGCGTCTGTGCGTCCACTGTAATTTGAGCTAGAGGCTAAAAAGGTTGTCCGATTTGCATGACATTTGTTACACATCATTTTTATGTGATTCCCTTTGAGGAAAATGTCAAATTTTTGTTTTAGCTCACCTAGAATTGGTAGCTGTCATACAAAAAATTTTTATTTTTCAAATTTTCTCAAAAACGGCTCTAATGATCTTGATTAAATTTCGTACCTGAAAAGACTAAAGTAATTGTATGAAAACTGCATTTCAGGTTTTTGGCGAAAAATTACTAATAATAATAATAATTGCTATCTGTCAAATTCCAAGATGGGTATGGAAGAAAATCTCGAACTTTTTGAAAAAACTGTCTGTCACTTTTTAGACGTCAACAGAAAGCTAACAAAAGACCATTATAATAGACACAAAATGTAAACAAAACGACGATATTGCGGATTTCTTTTGTAACTACACATATAATATAGTCCTTGTAAAATTTGAAAAGTTTTACTAAATACCTCAATTTTCATATTGAAAAACAGTGATTTATTTATAAAATAATAGACGACAAAATGTTTTTGTAATAACAAACAACAGCCCTTTTTTTAGTTTTCAAATTGGCTTGTGAATTGTGACAGAACAAAGATCTAACAAATTTCTGCTCAGACAAATTTCTCTGGCAGAGAATATCAGGAAGAGGACGTAATTTACTCTCTCTTAAGCGCTCTTTTCTTCTGTACAAAATTATACAGAACTGTGCGAACGCGAACAGGATTGAGCTAAAATTGAGTCCAATCTCCAATGTGAACCATCAAAAAAAGGAATAACTGGACTTGCTTATATTTTTTTAAAAATTTAATAATTTAAGTACTACACTTTTGCGGAAAAATCTTGTTTAAATTTTTCTAACTACTCAGTCAAATAAACGGAGCAATTTCTCTGAGCTGTCAAAATTTGATTTTTAATGGATAGGTTACTTAAATATTTATAATTAACAAAAGTGTCCGGCATTGGCTAAAACAAAACTGGTAACTAGATCTTTGGCAGCTACCTCATCGTACGTACAAATGTACATAATATTAACCTACCCATGATTTAATTCAGCAACTCTTGTCACAAATTTAATGAAGAAAACGATAATTCTTCCATAAAACACCGTGAGAAATTCACAAGATAGCTTCATATTGGTTTTGATATTTTTAGCAAAAAGGACATTTTGAGACATTATAAAATATCCAAAAAACGGAATGCTTTGATGCCAAAATAAAGCTTACTACCTACATACATTATGTACATACATAATTATTTAAAATGTTACTTGGTCATAAAAAAATACTCCTACTCGGTGATAATATTTGTTTGCCTTTTGAAAATATTAGTTTCCATATTTTTTTTATTCATTTGCTTCGACTGTGGCCAGTTTATTTTTAAAAGTAATTTATTTCCATATGTAAATTAAACACAATTAAAAAATCTCAAAAAAAACGCTAAAGAAGTCATGGCTGAAATGTTTAAACTTAACCTACTTACCCTCGTTTTATTTGCATTTAAAACTTAATTCACCAAAAATGTTCACACCTACATACATGCATATACATAATGTATGCATATAGCATATATGTACATACGTACCTACGTAACGTATATTTTAATATTTTATGATCAGTTAGACCAGAACAGTTTGATTTTTACTAAAACATCCGTCGAAGTCATAAGCTTTATTTTTGCAACAAAATAATCTATTTAAAATAAGATTTTTATGATGCTTGCATATAACTAGCCCCTCAAGCCAAAAAAAAACTGTAAGGAAAAGATTTAAAAATGCATCACCAAATAATCAAAATTGTATTTACTCTACCTGTATTCTATTTTAATATAATAATATTAAACCCATTGCACTGTAAGAATTGGATTGAATTTAATAATAATAGAGGTACCTTAAAGTAAAAATTTTCATTTCTTCCATAATTAATTAGGAACCGTAAAGTTTAAGGAAAAGTTGAAAAAAATTAAATAGTGTTAGTTAATTACTTAAGCCTAGTACTCACCTCTTAGTGAAATGAAAAACAAAACCGCTTCAAAATACACGTAAATGATGATTATGAAAACATAATAAATACTCCACGTGTATTTTCGATACTCAGTTTGAATGAAAAAAGAAAATGATTGATTGATGAATAATTATTTTGACAGAACCTTGAACAAATCTAAATGAAAATTGTTAAATTGTTTTGATCACGTGGTTTGCTGTTTTTAGCCTGTTGGTAGCAATAAATTCACAAAAGAATATAATTTTTAATCCCTTAATTTAATCCCTTTTATATTTTTCAGAACTTCTTTTGAATTAATTGACAAATGTCACACTTTTCCATTTCAACATCCCAATAGATTTTCCTAGTGGTTGTACGCTACGAAATGAAAATCATGGTGTGAAATTGACTACGAACCGGTTCACATTCCGCTTTCACATTTGGACACACACTTCCCGGTGGGAATTTTATCGCTGTGAACTAACCTTCAGTTTTATATGGAAATTTCATTTCCACTCGAACTGAGTACTATAGGCTTTTAATGAGAGATTTTCAAATCTGAAAGTGAAAAAGAAAATATCTTTCAAAAAACATAACTTATTTATACTTTTCAAACACATACATATGTCATATGTTATTAAATTAAAAAAAAATAAATACAAAACAAAATTGAACAATCATCATTCATCTTCCTCAATCGAAGAACCACAAAAAATACAAAAACAACCCATAATGTTTTCGTCGTGATTTTCTTTTTTGAATGTATTTCAAAATTAGTTTCCACAAAAGGTACATTCTCAGTGGTGAGTCAAGATGGCGCCGCCGCAAATGAAATGAAAATTATGCAGGAATCAGGAATTAATATTATAGGTGCTAATTTAGTGATGCAATTTTAGTTCAAGTGCTTTACGATTTGACCTAGTAATGCATCTCAATAGTTTTGCCAAAAATCGTAAAGCACTTGAACTGAAATTGCAGCACTAAATTAGCACCTTTAATTAGTTCCTAATTCCTGCATAATTAGATTTTTGAATTTCATTTGCAGCGGTGCCATATCTTGTCGCACCTCATCACAGTGTCCCAGTTTGACAAGGGATATAAATATTTAAATCTAATACAACTTTCGGTACATAAAACATGATGTTTCGATACTCCGATTCTCTTTTATTGATAAAAAATAACTATGGAACGAAATATTCAACGTATGTTCCACAATCGTGTGTCTCAAATTTCCTGTATCAGGTAACAGCATCATAAGTCCTGCCTGCTTATTCTTCATGGCTGCAATTAAATTTGTATCCATATTTCTCATAATTAGGAATTTTATGCGCATGAGGAAGCATTTCCTGTGTATAGTCGAAGCACGCCAATTTTCATTTAGGCCCATTAGCTGAATCGAAACTTAATAGTTTATGTTCTACATAAGGTCTTATGTGCCAGTTTACGCTGAGGAAAAAGTAGAACATAAGCGTTTAAATAGAACATAAATATTTATGTTTCGTATCAGCTAACGGCTCTTGGTCTTATCCTTATGGCATGTTTGATGGTTTTCTTTTCTTCTTCTAACATCTAGTTTTTCGCTTACTCATCATTTTTCTTGACATTAGAACACCTTTCTGTGTCAAGATTTTCGGGCTGGTGTACCTACTCGTTTTTGATTTCAATCGAATATAAAAAGACCGACTTTCCAAATTAACACACACACTACTGAATGTCGCCATTTAAAAAAATGGTTTATTCAACCATTTATGACTTTTGACAAGTAATCCGATATTGGGAACAGAAAAACAATCCGAAAACACTACTAAATGAAACGAAATGAAAGGAAATGACGTCTATCGTTTAGTGCCTATACCTATAAAGCTAGGAGCAGACGGCATATAAAAGTCGCAAACGTTTGCGACTCTGACATCATTTTTACGTCATCATTTGCGACTTTGAGAGTATATCGTCTGAACACCCTTTTGGGACAGTCCGCATATGCTCGCAAACCATTTGCGGATTATGTGCGACACCCAAATTGCATATAAGTTTGCGACTTTCTTGCATATCGTGTGAACACCCTCGTATATAATTTGTGACAGTTTGCGAGCATGTGCGGCCATATGCGACCATCCCAAGCATTTGCGATGACACGAAAACCGAACATTGCACATCTCCACATATGCAGCATATCAGCTGCTGTGATTCTTCATTTTACTAGTAGAGTTGTTGTTGTTGTGTCAAATTCTTGCATGTACATAGCTATTGACACCTGGTAAGTTGCTTTCCACACCACCTGGCAGTCAGTGCGTGTACTGACAAATGGATATAGATTTTTTTTCTGATTTGACGTTCAATGTATTTCCCATAAGGAAAACTCAAAAAAGGGTTCGAAGAATATTAATTTTACTAATTCATTTTATATGAAAGGGTATACATATTATGGTTCTAAAAGAATAATGACATGTGTTAATTTCTAAATCAGATGGAAAATATATCAAAGAACATAATTAATCCTGTGTAATTTGTCCTCAAAAAGTGTAAACAAATCGCAATTCTAGCAAGAAAACAACAACAAATACTTAAAAAAAAATATAGAAACTAGTTTGGTGTGATTGAACTGTCAAATTTGTTTACTGATTCTGTTGGTGGTAATCCAAAAGATAAATAATCAGTGTCGTGGAAAATAAACAATATACATAGATAAATAAAAGAATAAATAGGTACGAAAAATCAATGGCACAGAAAAATATGTAAGTTATTTGTGATCAAAAGTGAAGTTACTGCCCCTGTTATTTTGTGTAAAGACACACCGTTGCTTCTTCTTTGGGAGCACTGAGGTACTCCACACATGTGTGTATCAATTTTTGTATTTTGCACTTCACTTGACAATAAAATGGATACACAGGACTTATTTTCTTTGGCACAACAATAACAAAATTTCTTACATTTTTCTGCTTTTTAATTTGTTTATTTTTTGTTCAATTACTTTTAAAGAACTACACAAAACAAAAACACCAAAAAGCTAACGATACACTTCGACTTTCGACACCCGACAGAATTATATAGAAAAATTAATTTATTCTTGAAACCTTGACCGAATACAGCAACAATACTGCTTGTAAAAGAAAAAAAAAAGGTTTCATCTGTCATTCACATACGATTTGTTTACGTTTTTTGAAGACATATTCCAAAGGATTAATTAAATTTTTTGATATATTTTCCACTTGATTTAGAAATAAACACATATAATAATTCTCTTACAATCATAATATGGGTATCCTTTCATATAAATTTTAATAGTAAAATTAATGTTTTTCGAACCCTTTTTTGGTTTTTTCTTATGGGAAATACATTGAACGTCAAATCGAAAAAAAATCTATATCCATTTGAAGGTTCACTCGCTGACTGCCAGGTGCCGTGACTCCATTCGCCAATAGCCTATAGGATTTACATTTAAACGAAATAAAATGGTAAATTTAAAATTAAGCGTGGGTAGTTCTGGGGGTGATATTATAATGTAAAGCAGCAACAGGGTTTTAAAAATTTCAATAAAATTGTTTGCTTTTATAATATGAAGTACATTTTTTTTTTTTTATATTTTTGTTAAATCTTTTTATTGACAAAATACAGCAAAACTATGTAAAGTTTAAAGAAAAAATTATTTCACAATTTTCCGATTCTCGATTCTGGCTGCTTTTAATATTTTCCCCACGACAATTCATTCGTTATGAATTTTCAGATGAGAATTTTTCAGTTCCAAAAAAATATGAAATGTTCGCAAACCTGCATATGATTGGAATTAAGTGATATGCGGACTTTATAGCACATCGTCTAAACACCTCGCATATCCATCACAACATTTGCGACCACATTTGCGGACACATGATGTGCGAGTGCCTTGGTCGCAAATGCATTTGCGACTTTTGGGACAGTTTTTGCATATCGTGTGAACACCCCCATATGCAAGTTTGCGAGCAATGATGTAGGTATAGAATTTGCAACACATTTGCGACTATTTACGTGACGTCAGAGTCGCAAACGTTTGCGACTTTTCATATGCCGTCTGCTCCTAGTTTAACTATTTTAGAACACGCTTAGACAGTTGTCCAGCTAGTCATTGGCTAAATATTTAAGCCATCTCCCTATTTATAAACGGATTCCATAAGTTATCAAACTATCCAGGTTTGTTATGGAAATACGTCATCATATATTCTCTGACATATCTGTAATATGTCAATCTGGAATGAACTAATGAATTTGAATGAACTTTGTAAAACAGCTGTTTCAACTATTATAAACATTTTCAATTCAAGCATCCAAATCAAAAATAAAAATGCAAAATCAATCAAAGAGAAAAAAGTCTGAGAATTGGGATAACCATGATAAGGTATGAGGTGTGAAATTAAACGAATTTATTATGTTAATATTGTTAAAAAAAACAGTTGCAGCAAAAGATATTTTTAATTTGGAAATTTTGTTTAGTTTTTAAGATCCAAACAATTGACAGATAAGAACAATTGTCAATCAAATGTCACGGGGTACGTTCAACACACATTACATTGGGTACGTTCAGATGACGAAGGGACTTGAAGGCAAGGCAAGTTTCTCGTCTCTGATTGGCCAGCTGTCGCAAAATTTCCTTCCAATTAAGGCAACTTTTATTGGGAAAGTGACTGGAAAGCTAGTCAAGAAATATCTCCCTTCATTTCAAGTCAAGTGCATTTATGTCAAAATATCAGCTGATTATATTTTGTCATTAAACAGCAAGCTGAACTTCATTTTTCAGTGACTTCTTTTTTCAACGTTTGTTTTATTGTTTTGGGTGGAGGAGTTCTTTATCAAAATAATAGAAAAGATTTAATTAAAAAATGCATCATTAGTAAGAAGTATTGAAAAAATATAATTTACGATTCGTAATTGACTTGTGTAAGGTGTTTTTCAAAAAAAAATATTATTATAAATACTATCTGCACTATCAATGGAAGGTAAAGGTTGGAAGTAAAGTTCCAATTTTGGCATTAATGACATCTCAAAAAAATAACTAGTTTCCTTTGTAAAATTTGCGTTCAATGAATGCACTTGACTACATATGTAGTCCCTTGTGTCTGCTGAACGTACCCATTAATTTCGGATTGACTTTGTAGACATTGAACGTTCCAACTTAAGAATAGGTTTAGAACACCAATTTTGGTGTCTAAGATGAACAAATGAAAATGTTTATAAATACAATTTTGGAGTAGGGTAGTGTGCTAAAGTTAGCAAGGCTTTAGAATGCGATTATAAATACCACTGATAATAGTGACTTAGTGCTTCAGTTGCACTTATAGTTGTGTATAATTGTACCAAACACTGCGATTTATACATAGGTATGTACATTGTACATAATACATATGTATATACTGTATCTATATGTCTAATATGTTATAAATATAAAATAGATATTATTCACTTTCGGATCTCTTTGCATTTAATTTGTCGTTAAATTGTACCTATACTTTGAATCCCGATCGTCTATTTCTTAATCAGTGTCGAGTCTAGGTATTTTTGAAGATTTTTAGTTAACACGGCAGTCGTATAGGCATCAGGCACCTCCTATAAAATAAGATACATAAATCATATCCAACGAAAGAAAGTTTACTTAACTGCTTTGAAATTAAGTATTTGAGATCATAACAAGTCTTTCATCTGACCATTGACCAGAAGGTCTCACAACTTATGAGTATTAACATAAATCCCACTTTCTTACTTCACCTATAATTATATTTAGGCATTAAAAAGTTAAGTAGCCAACGAAACTCGCAGTTTAAATTAGATCAACAGGTTTTAACACAATAACTGTACGTTTATGAAACAAAGGCGACACAAGTTTTCTTTCACGGTGTGCGATTTAAGTTGAGCGAATAGAAAAAGAAAGGGTGGAGATATTTTTTTTGTTAAATATGGACTTTTCCTTCTAGTTTTTGAGCTATAGTTTAATTTTTATATTATGAAGAGTTAAACATAGCGAAAAACAGGAAATGCTTCCAAGTTTGTCAGATGACAGCAGATAGAGATTCTTAACCTTCTGTGATAAACTATTTGTCTTTTTTTGTTATCGACGACTTTTTTCGAAAATCGATCATCGCAAACATAAGATATCTTGTTGTTGTTGCCTAAAAGATGTCATCAGCTTTATTTTCACAAGGGATTATAACCACATAACGCAATTCAGAAAGTTTTGGATACAAATTTTTACGCCCCAATTTTTTGAATTGATCGACTTTTATCGCATCGAAAGTTGAACGACAGTCGCAACTGACTGACCATATATTAAATTGCGCTTTAATTCTTAGACTTTTAAAAAAAAAAAATTGTGTGAGTGCCGGGACTCACGGTTAATATGTGTAAACATCAACGTGCGCGGATCCAAAACGGACTTGTTTTTGCTTGAAGGGGATCTTAAGATTTTTTTCACTGAACGCACCCATCCTAGTATGCAGATCGTAATGTTGCACACCGTAACGTTGCACGACGTAACGTTGCACACGAACGTTAACGTTTTTTTTTTCACTCTACCGCCAGCATAGATGTTTACACATCAAAAAAAATAAAAACAAAAACGGGCGTTCTTGATATGTAATTCCGATTTAAAATAAAGTTGGTTTTTTGCGAAATTTTTAACAAAAGACCCAAACAATAATTGTAGTTTGAACATGTATAGGGCGGGTGGCCAATCTCCTTTCAAAAACGTCACACATCTCATTTAATTATATGTTTTGATGAATTAATATTTTAAAATTCACCATGTTGCACATTTATTATCTAACTTACTCTTACAACACATTCTCTCTTTCTCTTTTTTTGTTAGCTCTTAAAACAACCATAGACCTCCTTTTAGCTAACGGATTCACGTGCAAAGGCTATGTGGTTGACATTTCCGATCGTGAACAGGTGTATGAACGAGCCGAACAGGTCAAAGAAGAAATCGGTGAAGTCGAAGTTCTGATCAATAATGCCGGAGTAGTTTGTTGCAAGCCATTCTGGGATCTCCCCGACAGAGTAATCCAAAACACCTACAACATCAACATTATTTCACACTATTGGTCAGTGAAAGCTTTTCTGCCAGAAATGATGAAGAACAATCGTGGTCATATTGTAACAGTTGGTTCGGTGACAGGTCTTTTGGGAACATACGGTTGTAGCGACTACAGTGCAACAAAATTCGCTTGCAATGGATTCCATGAGAGCCTGTATACGGATTTACGTGCACATGGTTATGATAACATTGGGATGACCCTAGTCTGTCCATACTACATTAATACGGGCATGTTTGCGGGTGTAAAGCCAAGAGCAATTCCAATGCTCGAGCCACAGTACGTTGCTGATGAAATTACCAAGGCGATGCGAAGAAATGACAATTGGTGTGTCCTGCCTAATCACATTAGAGCTTTGATTCCTTTGAAATGGTAAACAAAAAATGATGCCATAATTAATATTGATTATATTTTATGATAAATTATTTTTCATTGCAATTTTAGTATTTTGCCCTCGAAAATGTGTTGGGAACTGATGTCACGTGTCATCCGAGGTCCAGAATCTATGATGCTGTTCAAAGGCAGAGGCAGGGTCGCAGCTGGATAAGATAATTATGTTGTTTTTAAGTGTGTATATAATAGGACTGTTGTCTTTTGAAAAAAAAAATGTATCTTAGCTTTCGAGTTAAGATTGTTATTATGCCAAAGTTGGCTCTAAGAAAAATATTTTAATAACAGAAATGTTATTTGAAATTTTTAAATGAGTGTTAGAAATTAGGTTAAATAAACTGTGTGTTAAATAAAAATATTTGTTTTAATAATTTAACTATTTTATTTGCTATCTGATAGGGCAAGTTTTGGCCTATTTGAGGCAAATTGAATGAAACATTTACGTGAATCGAAAGATTCGATCGAATCGGATAGCAGAATGGTGTGCTGTTTGATTCGAATTTGACAGTTCTGGTGTAGTTTTTGAGTACGTTTAAACTGCTTTAAACTCTGCGAAATCATACAAGTAGATATCTACAAATGCAGATACATGTGTGCTTGCCGGTAGTTAGGTTGATAACTTTTCTAACTGATTAGGGAGCTTTGAGTTTCAAGTCTATAACCACAAAGTAAATCAGTAATAGCGATTCCTTGATGATAAAAGCTTACTAACTTAAGCTTTCAAATAATAAATACTGATTAAGTTAATAGTGAACTTTGTTATCAAGAATTTTCAAAACTTTTTCATACAGCCTCCGTGGCGCAATTGGTTAGCGCGTTCGGCTGTTAACCGAAAGGTTGGTGGTTCGAGTCCACCCGGGGGCGATTTGATTTTATAAAATTATTATAGAGAAAAGAAATATTAAATATAGAAATAGAAATTAACTCTTTAAAAGATGTTGTTGTTTTACTTTTCTAAAATAACAAAAAATTCTTTAACATCAACTATCAGAGCAGAGCATTTACCTGTACCTATAGGTACAGAGAAGATGAAGGAGGCGTTCTTGAGAATAATGGATATTATTCATCATAACGAATCGTGAATCTCGTGATGACAAATAGAAATTCTTTTAAGAAAAAAACAAAAAAACAACCTCATCACAGCTTCACAATTTCCCGTTTCGATTATACGACAATCTCTTTTTGTCGCATAAATTGACAAAAACAAACATTGAATCGAGAGATCGCGATCGTCGAAAATTTATAAATTATGTTATGTAGACAAGGATGATTCACTCAACACCGTTTCAATATGATTAAGCTTTCTTCATTTTAGGAATGACAAGATCGCATGTTGCTCTCATATACACAGTACACAAATATGTACTGAGGCTCTCATAATTCAAGTGGCTTAGAATTTTGAAAATCAAATATACATAATTTCGTATTTAAAAACCAACCTTTTTTTAATTAGGAATTAACTTTTTAAAAAATATTAAAACCTAGAAATTCCTTCCTTAATTAACTTACAATTACTATATTAATACAAATTTGAAAGAATGTTCTTTTGAATTTAGGCCCGTCAAATAACCAAAACCGTTAGAGTAGATTTTCCGTAACGATCTCGTAGTTTTTTTTGTTTAATTCTTATCTTTAGAAGAAGAAAATATTCAAAAAATTCTAAGTGCCAACAATGTGAGCTTTAAGGGGAATGGATCAATTAGTTTTCGAAATATTGATTTTTCAAAGTTTTGTTTCGGATATTTAATTTATGAAATATAATTTAAACTTACAAATAATTGATCAAATTCGGTTGGATCGTTAACGAGAATGCTGAAAATCAAAACATGCGCTCTTCTACAGCCACATATACCAATTATACCTAAGAGGTTTTTGGGAAAATTGCTTAATTCTTAAAATTAATTCTTGAAAGTAGAGATATTTACCTATACATAAGGTTCACCTGCGTATGTATATACATAAGTATATAGAAAAACAAGATTTTTCTTAACGGCTTTAACAAAATTGTATGGCAGGTATGCAGGTACCTACAGTTATTTTTGACTTTAAAAAATCAAAAACAAATGTGATGAATAAGGTAAAACGCTATTTGCCATAAGACCGAAGAAATTCGTCCAGCTTCGTGACGAGATACTTCTGGCCTTTTCGATTGGTAATCCACACTTCTGGAACGATTCTGAAAACAAAATCAGAAGCAAATTTCTCTTCTTTTCAGAAGAAGAACTGTCATTCTGACTCCAATCGAAAAGGCCATTCGTATGCTTCGTAAATACCTTCTTATAAAATGTTTCAACGGAGTCCTCTCGATGCTAAAAGTGTGTAAATTTAGTACATGTAGCCTCCGTGGCGCAATTGGTTAGCGCGTTCGGCTGTTAACCGAAAGGTTGGTGGTTCGAGTCCACCCGGGGGCGGTTTATTTTTGAAAAAACTACAGTGGGCTCTAGTTAACTTGAACATTCCAATAACTAGAACAAATAATTTTTCCATTTACGCATTTTATAACATGAACAGGTTATTTGTAAGACACTATTCATTGAATTTTTCCCTCTTTAAGCTAAACAAATAAAATTGTTGCTAACTCTGTAACTTGAACAAAGTTATTGTGTGAATTTTTGCTAGGTACGTATACGATTTATAACTATAACTATAACGATGTTGGTACAAAATGCAAAAAAGTTTTTGTAAAGAGGAATCCCAGGTAATTTCTTCATGAGGCTTCATTCTCATTCAGAATCTCCGAGAATCTGCTTTTCAAAATGTGCTGTGCAAGCCTAAACAGTGTACCTACCTACCTAGTAAACTAAGGTATTTTTTTTCCAAGTTGTAGATATACCTCTAAAGTAAAGTAAACATATTTTCTAAAACTGTCAATTTTACCAATGTCAGTCCAAGCTTCTGTCATAAGGTCATAAATATAAAATATGCAGTTTTATTGAAATTGGTAGGAATTGACAGTTTTGAGAAGTTAACGAATTATTTGAGTAGGTAGGTATAATATCTACCCACATTATCGACATTTTATATGAATTCCTGAATTTCACTTTTCGTTTACTAGTCCTAAGTTTAAGTTTAAGTTTCTTGGTTGGTCTTTTTTTAAAGTGGTGTAACAAATAAGTTTTGTATTGAATTGGTGGAATTTTTCTTTTTTGTATGTGTACATAATGTATCTATGTACAGTGCCGAGCAAAAAAATAGCAGTGTAATCTGTTAAAAAATATAATTTTTCATATCTTTATAATGCAGCCACTTTTTTCAACTTCTACTGTAGTGTGGTGTTCATGGATATTAAGTTAACCATTTGAAGTCATAGTTTAACGATTTATTCTTAATGCTTTGATTAAACGTCACTTTGTCTGGTGTCTTTCCGTATTTTAAGCTAGCAAAATTCAATTTAAAATATTGTGTTTCTTTCAATTATGATTTGGATGTTATAAAAGGTAAGCCCTATTCTTTTACTTTATATTTCAACCGAATTTGTTTAAAAAAAATTAATAATTTGGTCTTATGAAGTGGGTCGCGGTAAACACTGGACACCGCAAAGGCGCCAACTCATTAAAAACCTAATTACGGAAGGCAACACCTATGAACCTATGGAAGTTCAGGAACTTGTTGGGTCTTCGGCGAAAATGACAAGAAATGACATAACATTTGAGGGAAAGTGGAAACACGGTAGCGTAAAAAAGTTCTTACGACATCTTACATAAATCGTGTTGTTCGGTTTTCAAGAATGCATCCTACTGCTGGAGCTACACAGATTGTGGGTGAAGGTGAACTTGATTTACCATGCGGTATCCATATTGTAAGAAGACGATTGAGGGATCACAACTTGAATGCTCGTAGTCCAAGAAAAACCCCACTTCTTTAAGAAAATGCCCATAGTCAAAAGAATAAAAAAATGGAGGAATATTCTTTGGACTGACGAGATTAAAGTTGTACTTTATGGTGGTAAAGGATCTCAGCGCAGTATGTAAGACGATCACCAAATACCGAATATGATCCTAAAGAAGTCTCGAATGCCAAACCAAAAAATAACAAAGTGATATTGACCGTAGTTCAGCAGGTTTAAAGATAAATATTACTGCAAAGATGTGAGGGGGTTTTCGACTCAATGGAGCGTCGTTGTGAAGCTGTGTCTAAAAATAATGGTCATGCTACTAAATACTAACTAAAATTACAATAAATTTAACTTTTTCAACCCTTATTTGGACTTAATTATACACAATGAGACAAGCACTGCTATTATATTGCTCCCTTTATTTTTGAATATGTTTTGTTTTTGTATAGTTACTTCATTAATGATCAATAAATTATCGTTGAATTTATAAAAAAAAAAAAATTGTGTGAGTGCCGGGACTCACGGTTAATATGTGTAAACATCAACGTGCGCGGATCCAAAACGGACTTGTTTTTGCTTGAAGGGGATCTTAAGATTTTTTTCACTGAACGCAGCCATCCTAGTATACAGATCGTAACGTTGCACACCGTAACGTTGGACACGAACGTTCACGGTTTTTTTTCACTCTACCACCAGCATAGATGTTTACACATCAAAAACATTTCAACAAAACGTACAAAGTTTTACCAACAATGATTTCTAAAATCAAACTTCTTTTGAGTTTTAATTTTTGTCTAAACTTATTTTTCGTTGCACTGCTTTTTTTTTGCTCGCTCGCAGCTGTAGGTGTAGCTATTCGGTAATTGTCTTATATGTGTAGGGAATGAATTTAAATTTTTGGTGGTTGTAATTTAAGATATTTGTTTGCAAGCAGAAATCGTACTCACCCCATCTTTACTTAAATACATTTTACTCGTTGGACCATAACGAATTATAATTTTTTTCTAATTCCTACTGCAACTTAACACTGCACAGTGAAGAATAAGTGTTCCTTTTATATGTATACGTGGGATGACGTAAAAGCACATATTGCCCATGGTTTATGAACATTAGCCGTATTTTATTATCGCCAATGATCCATATAGATCTTAATGACAACTGTGTTGTATATACCTGTCTCTTTTTTCCTTACGTTTATTTATTTTTGATTTATTGGTTTTCTTTTTTCTTTACACTATACAGTTCACAATTCCATTCGAAAACAAAATAAAATATCTCTCAACCAAAATAAATAACAAAATTTTAAATGCCAAAATAGTGTCAAAATCAGGGGCCAAATTATCGCATCAGTGACTGATCGAGTGAGTGTCATCAGTGATCGAATAAACGAGTAAAACCTATGGGTATCATGACTCCATAACGTGAGCGCTTATGCCAAACTCAAATAATTCAGTTACGTATTACTCGATAACTGATGCGGTAATTCGCCCCCAGAATAAGACCAGTTTAAGACGCACTAAGTCCTAGCACCGCTGTGTGTATTTGGGTCCGGTACTAGTGATGTGAAGAAATGCTCAGGTACTTAATTTTTGTTAGGCTCGAGTACTAGAGCTAGTACCTACCTGGTCTAGCTAGACTGGGTACTAGGCTGGCTTAGCACTTCTGTGAAGAAATTGGGCGTTAGAGATTTAAGACTAACTTATAGCCTTCATTAAGGTGTTCTTTTCAAACATAAATACCTACCTATAATTTATTAAATTTTGTCCTACCTATTGTATGATGTATTTATATAGGTATGTAGTTCTCAAGACAAGAATACCTCCCGCTATATCTAAATTATATGTATCTACAAACAAAAATAACGTATGCATAATATTTATAATAATAATCAATATTGATAAGAAGAGTTGAAAAAGCTTTGAAATAAATTATTGTAGATTAAACAAAAGCCCGTGGTCAAAAATATTCTGACCATGTTAATATAGCCTCCGTGGCGCAATTGGTTAGCGCGTTCGGCTGTTAACCGAAAGGTTGGTGGTTCGAGTCCACCCGGGGGCGATTTATCTTTTTATTAAATGAAGTTATTTAAAATTCGAAAAAAAAACAAGTCTTATGCTGGATTTACCTACACGAAAAAATATTTCCATTGTTCTGACAGTTTTTTTTAAAGTTAACTAACAGAATACTGCCAATTTGTCAATCGTTTAAATCCAGCATTATTCGAGAAGTTAATTGGAAATTTTGTTTTTGTTACACACTTCCACTCAAGTCTTCCATATTGGTCAGCATCGATGAAAGGGGTTTCTTTTCAAAAAGATGTTTTATTTCAAAATTTAGATATGGAAACAAATGTGGTAGATTGAAACCGAATTAACTATACATAATACCTACCAGACAGTGGTGGATTCAACGGGTGGTTTGCGGGTCCGGCCCACCCCCCATGGAACCAGAATTTTTTTTATATTAGCTTACTGTTAAACAACCTATTTTATAATACATGATAATTTTTTCACTTCTCGAGCAATCTTTGTTAAGCTGTTTGTTTCACTTCACCCTATTTATTTTAATTGCAAGTTAAAATGAAATAAACTTCCGATAACCTAAATGTCATGAAAACCTCAACTGAAGATTCCGTATGAAATCGCAATTAACAATAAAAAATAATCGATTTGAAATTTGTACTCTGTCCACTTGCTTTAAATTTTGTTAAGAGCATTTTTATGTGATTCCCTAGAAAAGAAATTGGAAGTGGCCATACTTCCAACGATTTCAACTTTTTTTTTTAATTTTTTGTCGAGTACGGTTCTTATGATGTTAGTCATAAGCCGTGTTTTATTATCAACGGATGTGGATCAGGGGCCAAATTACCGCATCAGTGACTGGTCGAGTGAGCGCCATCAGTGATCGAATGAACGAGTAAAACCTATGGGGATGATGACTCCATAACGTGAGCGGTAATGCCAAACTCACATAATTCAGTCACGTATTACTCGATAACTGATGCGGTAATTCGGCCCCAGGATCATTTTTTAACACGTAATACAACAACAACTCGGGATCCTGCTCTCTATCTGCATCTGTTTTAAAGATCCGAAAATTATTTCCCACTCTTGCGGTCTTGCGGGTAGATGGCTTCTAATGGTAAGGTAGTGTGAAATGTAGTGTACAGAAAAAAAACAACAAATACATGAAAAATAAACCAACGTAAGGAAAATAGAGACAGGTATACAACGCAATTGTCACTAAGATCCGTTTCGTTTTATTTTCATGCGATGATCCTGATCCTGATCCAGATCCGTAGATAATAAAACACGGCTAAAGAGTACCTATATTATTAAAATAGGTACTCTATGCGCGAGTAGATGAGCAGAGTAGTTACGCACCTAAAACCCCCCAGAGGGCATCAGGTTAATTTAAGAGATTTTTCATGTGGATGAGATTTTATTTCAATTTGTAAATTAGTTTACAAATGAAAAAAAACACTTTTAAAGAAACCATCACGTTAATTATTCGGATTGATTGATTAAGATGATTAATATGATAAGGTAAGGACAACGCAGTGATGTAAATGATTTGGCTGAATCTTCCTTGTCGTCTACAGGTTTTGAAGACGATGTAGTCAAATCGAAAAAAAACCCGCATCGAGGACTTCTTAGAAGTTGTTAATAAATACCTACATTTTTCTAAGAATAGTTAATCTTTTGATTCAGAAACTCACTTATCAATAAACAATAAGTTCTTTTATGTAAAAAAGTATTAATTTGTCCGTGATGACTATTAATCATCACAAATCAACCACTAACCGGGCGAAAATCATAAAGTTGAACTTCTATCAATAGTACTTCAACATTTCCCCCACCACTTTAACTTTTACTCTATGAATTTTCAGATGAGAATTTTTGGCTGAAAATTCAGATGAAACGTAAGCAAACGCAACTAAAAGTCATCTAGCTTTTTATGGCAGCTGGCCAATCCAGAAGCTCCAAAAATTCAGAAATCTAAAAATTCAGGGGTCGAATCGCCGCATCCGTTCACGCAACGTTTGTTTTGTTTTCTTTTTAATGCGGTTTGGTTGCGGATACGAATGCCTCAAACTAATCGAATGATAATTCGTTCAAATACGTAATGTGGCTTACATTCACTTATGGCATCCTGCCAAATACATAGTTTCTACACGTTAACGTATGCGGCAATTCGACCCCTGATGTAAAACGTATTGCGTTGAACGCGACCAATAAATAATAAAGCAATTACGAAAATCGAACCAAATAGCCGAATAGCCGAAGGCATACGAACACTTCTCGTTTTTGTTGGTGTCCGTTTTATCATTTTCTTCGTATTGGCCTTGGCTTTGGCTGTTTCCTGTTTGTATGCGCGACTAGTGAAGAACAAAGAATAAACGCTATAATTTTGTCTATTCCCCTCACGTTTCGCCCTCTTTGTCCATGAGAAGTTTCACATTTTTGGAATTCTATTGATTTTTTTAAGATTGTTAGTAAGTATGCCTCAGCTTAAACATTTCTAAATTTAAAATATTAACAATAGAACATAGAACTGCGTGCTCAAAACTTTTATGAATTTATTTATACGGCCTCCGTGGCGCAATTGGTTAGCGCGTTCGGCTGTTAACCGAAAGGTTGGTGGTTCGAGTCCACCCGGGGGCGAATATATTTTATGAAATTATTAAAAATGTTAATTTTAATTTAAAAATAAGCCTTAAGATAGAATTAAATATAATAGTCGAAAGCTCAAACTCAAACATAGAATATATATTCGACTTATGTAAGTCTTAAGCAAATCATCAATAATAGCCGTGTTTTTTTGCAAGCCCAGGGAGATTTGGTTGAAAAAAACGACATCAGGGATTAGCGACGCCATTACAGAAAGAAAATGGAGTTTCCATACAAACTATCGATAGCAAGTATGCAATTCACGCCGGTAACACAGTTTTTCTCCGTGCTTAAG
The DNA here is from genome assembly GCA_932273885.2 of Leucozona laternaria. Lineage (NCBI taxonomy): Eukaryota > Metazoa > Arthropoda > Insecta > Diptera > Syrphidae > Leucozona > Leucozona laternaria. Next base: position 84,431,212 of record OW026368.1, on the reverse strand, counting down.
TTAAGCCCCGAGAATTCTCCGCGCTTAGCTAAGCCCGAAGGGGATTAGTTGTTGTTGCATTTAACATGTAAATTGCAGGACAGGACAACGTTTTTTTCGATCAATTTCCTTGGGGCTTAAAAAAAACACGGCAATTACCTTTTTCTTAACTCACCAAATATGTATTTACTGTCAGCTTCACTTTAGTGAGGTTTAGAATTTTATGACGTTGTTGATTTGAAGACGGAGCAGATTATTTATATTGGGAAAAAGTTAGCGACTTTTTGATGTTGACCTATACTCAGTGCACACTCAGATGTGCCTTGAATAGGACGTTGGGTCTGTGTCAGATGCAGATTGGAAATTCAAGGGCGGGCAACAACTTTTTGTGGTGCAAAAATATGGCACGCTACTGATTTTGAAAAAGCCTTCCCATAAGACGTGTTCTGCCTATTTTTGTTGGACAGAGTATAGTGACTTTTTATTTCAGGTTTCGGCAATACCAATACTTGATACAAGAAAGTTATTCATAAAAATGTATCCATCAGCTTGATATTTAAATCCAATCGCATTACGAAACGATATATGTATTTCGAGGCGACAAATCTACTAATATTTAAAAATTAAAATTAAATATTGTATGCGATTAAAGCAGAAGTTATACTCTAGGTTAGGTAACCCTAGTTCAAAATTCACCCACACACATTCACTAAAATCTGTAATAAATATTCTGAATTTCAACCTACTAAACCCGTAATGAAATTCACTACAGGTACAGGTGTAATAAAATTTATTTTTGAGATGTTATTTAAATTCACTACAGAAGCAGTGAAATGTATTGTAATTATTTTATACAATTTTTAAGCAAAATTCACTGCAGAAACAAAGAAATTTATTGTAATTGTACTAAAAATATTGTAGATCAAAAGTACAAACTACTGCAACTGTAGTAAAATCCACTACGGAGGTAGTAAAACACACTACAGGAAACAGTGAAATCACTACACGTTTTTTGTAAATTTTACTAGGTAAGCAAATTTCTCTGTGTGCAGTTATTAATTTGTTGTTGTTTTATTTTATAAAATAATTATTAAAATCTAAAGATGTATTGTTTATTTTGTTATCAAAATATTCACTGATTTTGCTTTTTAAATGTCTCAAAATAAAAATAACTCAACTCTGATCCCTGTGTCCAAAAATTTGACTTAAATGATTTCTGAGAATTGTTTACGTATTATATGACAAAGCACCTTATCGACACCCATACAAACTAAGAACATAGAATAACGTAATCGTTTGGTTTGCAACAACAATTTCTTTTTCGCAAAAAAAATTTTTCGCCACATCCAAAGTACTTAAGTTCTTTAATTATAATACTTTGTTTAACCTTTAACATATGAAACAATATTAAAGAATCGGTATTCCGGACTTGGGTGCAAACCAGGGTTGCCTTTTTAGGGGCCTCCGCCACCCCTCGGCTTATGGTTTTCTTTATTTTTGTTGGGAAAACAATCTGTAGGGAGCAGATATCTGGGGGAAATCTGAGGAAATTATTTGTAAAGCGGAGATCTTTTTTAATTATGAGATGCCATTAATAGACATACTTTTTATTAACTATATAGTAGTATTATCATGGAATAACTACGATAAAGATGGACTTGTTTCTTGTCAGATTTGACTGAATTTCATTGGCGTTAACTGGAAATGAAATACAATATTAATTATTCTTTAATTTTAAATTTGGGGAACCATAGAAAAAGACCAAACATTTTAGTTACTTTTTCGGCGGCACTGGCACAATAGATTGTAGTGTGTGTGTGTTAGTGAAGCACACACTACGTTTTTCTGTACGATTGCACTGAGATAAACTCCTAACATTTACCAAGATCATTTTTTATGTTTAAATGGAATATGGAATAAAACGAATATTTCGGCATTTGCCATGTCTTATAGGATTTGGAGAGATTCGAGCTTTTCTGTAACATATGTATATAAACCAAAAATATTGGTCTTGGCCTATTAGTTCGGTTTTGTTCTTCAAATTGAATATTTCGATTTATATTGCTAAGGAAACATAAAACTTTTCTGTTGAAAAGAATCTTTTATTTTTAAGGAGGTACGGGGAGCACTAAAAAAAAGGAACTCGTCAGTAAAATATCCATGAATAAACCGTGTGTGACCGTCCCTGATTTACTGTTTTATTTATCGTTTGTTTATTTTTATTATTAAAATATAACAAATTCAGATTACATTTTTAATACATTTCTTTATCTTTTTTTTTTTTTGATTAAATAATCTGAAATTTACGAACAAAATCGAAATGCATTATCAATAAATTTAAATATTTTGTTTACAATTTAAATAAAGAATAAATACAAAAATTTTCTCATTTTATTTTCATAGTGTTGAAGTTTGTTTGAAAAGAGAATATGAAGAAACAAATGGCTTTCGGTTTTACTAAGGCGATCACAATTATACTTTTAACAAGTGCAAGTTTAGGAGCAGGTCTTGACCAAGATTATAACGGAATGGTAAGAAGTGATTAGTGAACTTATTTTTTTTGTATTATAAAATAGGATATAATAATGTTGATTGACAATGTCCGGCTTTCCATCAGAATTAAGGGATATATCCTGGGGAAATTTTTCATATTCAATAGCTGTGTTTTAATATCTACGGATCTGGATCAGGATCATTTTACGTAATACAACAACAATTTGGGATCCTGCTTTCTATCTGGATCTGTTTTGAAGATCCGAAAATTAGTTCCCACTCTTGCGGGTAGATGGCTTCTCATGGTAGAGTAGTGTGAAATGTAGTTTAAAGAAAAAAGAAAACAAATACATGAAAAATAAACCAACATAAGGAAAATAGAGATAGGTATACAAGGAGCCCAGGGTCTCGGTACCATGCAATAACTACTCTGGCTCTATGTGGCCCTGTCTCGCTGAAATTGTTTCGGTACAATAACTCGGTGAACATTCGGCAAAAAAGTGTTTACCAATGGTTAAAATCGAGTTTCGTCGACTTAAAAAAAAAAATAATGGCCATTAATCATTTGAGAGTGATTGTCGTTTTCAAGCTATCGTGCAACTGATTTCATGTAATCGATTCCAGCTTTTTGTTCTTCCCATCTTTGTGGCAATCAAAGCAGAAATAATTTGACATCTACTACTGTCACAGATGGACTGACATCTGTGCTGGTTCTCAGTTCCAGGTGGTGTATTTTGTTTTTCTCTAGTTAATTATCAATACAGGTCTTCCAAGATTTGTCTTTGTCTTTTCTCTTTCTAATTTGACATCTAAAAACAACAACAACAAAAGTCCTTGGTTGGAAAATATTTACATTTTCTTTTCAGTGTTAAAAATCCGGTCATTTGATTATTTTTTGTATTTCGAACTGAAAACTTAAATTTGCGATCGAATTACGTATTAATTAGTGTTTAAACATTTTAGTGAACATTTTTTCAAGTGTTTGATACAAAAAAACTAATTTTATTACATATTAATCACTACTACTAAACACACGACTTTTTTGGCTCGCCGTCGTGCCTTCTGCATTTGGTTTTGTTTTCCAACCAGGGAGTGCTGTCAGATTGTTTTTTTTTTTTTTTTTTTTTTTTTAATTTCACACTGACACTTCTGACATTTGGTGGCAGAGATCCATACCCATAGCCGTGTTTTTTTTTTCTTTTGGAGGTGATGAACTACTTATGAGTATTGATTTTGAGTAGTCAGAACCCAAACCAAAACTAAAAAAAAAAACTAAAACAATACCTTCGAATTATCATTTAGTATAGTTGTCCTCCGAAATGTTGCTATTTTTGAATATTACGTAAATCTTATTTTCTTTTTAATTCATAACAAAATTATAAACTTGTCATTTCTTTAATTACAGAAATATCCACAAATTTCCGGTTTTACACAAATGCAAGACGCATTCCAAAAATCTTATAACACTATGCAAAAAGAGATGGCCAACCTAGAAGAATCTATGAGAGCAGAAAATTCCAAAAACAAGGGGTCAGGTTCAAGCTATGGGTATTCATTTAGTTCTGCTAACGGAGTGACTAATGTCAATAGTGTACGTTCTGATAATGGTGATTCGGTGGTTGTTACATCAAGTACAAAATCAAATGCAAATGGATCAGTTGAAATTGATATCAGGTGGGGTTTTTTCATCTTGTCTGCTATTTTTCTCAATATGTGTGTACACAATTTACATATATAATTTTTTTTAATAAAATAAATAAAAAGACGCTGTAACATACATCATTTTTCTAACAAATAATTATTTTTTTTTCATTATTGGCATCAGTTTATGTTGAGGACAATTTTTGAAATTTCAAACAGTGAAATTTTAAAATAAAAAATTAATTAATTTATCGAATTCCTTTTTTTTTAAAGGAGATTAGCTTATAAAATAATATGATTATAAATGAAAATAATAAAATAAAAACAAAAAAAAACAATAAAAATTAAAAATTGAAAAATTTGTTTTATTTAACTAAAATTTGTAATTTAATTATATCACAACATATATTTTTTTATAACGAGCGACGCGTTTCGGATTTAATAATCCATCCTCGGGCTTATGCTATCGGACTGTGGTGTTATTTTTATTTGCCAAATTTGGTGTTGGTGTCTTTTATGCTGATTTATTTTTTTGCAGTTTAGTATGTGTCTCTTTTTATCTATTGTTGTTGATTTGGTGTTTAATTGCAGTGTCATATAGTGTGTTGTTTTTGATGGTTAATTTGTCATTTAATATCTTATCTTGTTCTGTTTTATTTGCCTTGTAACGGGTGATTTTTTAAGAGGTTTAGAACTTTTTTTTAAAAAAAAACACAAAAAATTCGAAAAAATTAATGAAATATTTATTTGAATCGATAGTTTGAACCTTGCAATTTAATGTTTAAAGATAATTTCATGCAAATGTTGACCGCGGCTGCGTCTCAGGTAGCCCATCCGCTGAGTCCAATTTTGGCATACTCTTTCACACATATCGGCCGGTATCTCACGAATGAATGCATGGATGTTGGCTTCCAGTGCGTCAATCGAAGCGGGCTTGTCCCTATAGACATTAGCCTTGACATACCCCCACAAAAAATAATCTAATGGTGTCAAATCGCACGATCTAGGCGGCCAATTGACCGGCCCGAAACGTGAAATTAACTGTTCACCAAACTCGCTTCGCAATTGCGCCATTTTTTCGCGTGCTGTGTGGCATGTGGCACCGTCTTGTTGAAACCACATATCATGCAAGTCAAGAACTTCCATTTCGGGCAAAAAAAAGTTTGTTATCATCGCTCGGTAGCGTTCACCATTGACAGTAACGCTGCGATTCGCATCATCTTTGAAGAAATAGGCCCAATAATGCCGCCGGCCCATAAACCGCACCAAACAGTGGCTTTTTCGGGATGCATTGGTAGCTGTTGCAATGCTTCTGGCTGATCTTCACTCCAACTGCGGCAATTTTGCTTATTTACGTACCCATTCAACCAAAAATGAGCCTCATCGCTGAACACAAGCAGCGCGCGATGAACATTTCGAACCGAGCACGAATTTTGATAGTAAAATTCAATAATTTGCAAGCGTTGTTCATTTGTAAGACGATCCATGGTTAAATTGCAAACCAAACTGAAGCTGTTTGACAGTGACACAAGGTACTAAACACACGTCAGCTGTCAAAACCAGTGTTGCCAAAACCAAACCAGCTTAAAAATCACCCGTTATATCTCGAACTCTACGAGTGCGTCAAGAGTTGTCCTTTTTTTGCAAATGTGCATTGGTGTTAAGTTAGTTTCAAAGTTCGTGTAGTTATGGTTGTTGTCGATTAGGTGTTGTGCAAACGTTGATTTGGTATTTGGTTTAGGTTTATGTTCTAGAAATCTGTCGTAGAATGTTCTTCCCGTTTGTCCTATGTAGAAGTTGTCACAGTCGTTGCAATTTATTTTGTAAGCCCCTGAACATATTTTGGCTTCTTTTTGTGTTTTTCGTTTTAGTATTTTTGCTATATTGTTATTTGTTTTGAATGATATGTTTATGTTTAGTTTTTTAAATTCGTATTTTAGTATTTGTGGAAGTAGGTTTGTGTATTTTATTGCTACATATATATTTATTTTCTTAGGTGTTTTTGTTGTTGGTTATGTTTTTGTTTTTATTTTTTATTTTCTTTTTATTTATTAAATCATCTATTATTTCAGTTTTGTAACCATTGGCTATTGCTATATGTTTTATTGTTATTACTTCTTCTTGATAATCTTCTTTCTTCATAGGTACATTGAGAAGTCTGTTGATGAAGGCATTGAAAGCTGCCATTTTTTGTGCATGTGGGTGATGTGAATTTTTGTGTATAGTGATGTCGGTTGTTGTTGGTTTTCTGTATATTTTGTAATTAAGTTTGTTGTTGTTTTCCATTATGCTCAGGTCGAGGAAATTAATTGTGTTGTTGTTTTCAATTTCTGCTGTGAAATTGATTTTGTTATTTATGCTGTTGATGTACTTTTTTAAAACTTCGATTTGTCTTAATGTTCCATCAAAAATTACAAATGTGTCGTCGACATATCGCGCGTAATGAATGATTTTATGGTTTTGTTTGTTTAGTTTGGACAAAATGTATTTATTTTCAAAGTGGTTGAGGTAAACGTCAGCCAATAGTCCGCTTAGCGGGGACCCCATTGCAAGTCCTTGTTGTTGTTTGTAGTATTTGTTGTCGAAAGTGAAATAGTTTTGTTGTAATTTTTTAAGAGGTTTTGGTGATTTTTTAAGAGGTTTAGAACTTTAAAAAAAAAAAAAAACACAAAAAATTCGAAAAAATGAATGAAATATTTATTTGAATCGATAGTTTGAACCTTGCAATTTAATGTTTAAAGATAATTTCATGCAAATGTTGACCGCGGCTGCGTCTCAGGTAGCCCATCCGCTGAGTCCAATTTTGGCATACTCTTTCACACATATCGGCCGGTATCTCACGAATGAATGCATGGATGTTGGCTTCCAGTGCGTCAATCGAAGCGGGCTTGTCCCTATAGACATTAGCCTTGACATACCCCCACAAAAAATAATCTAATGGTGTCAAATCGCACGATCTAGGCGGCCAATTGACCGGCCCGAAACGTGAAATTAACTGCTCACCAAACTCGCCTCGCAATTGCGCCATTGTTTCGCGTGCTGTGTGGCATGTGGCACCGTCTTGTTGAAACCACATATCATGCAAGTCAAGAACTTCCATTTCGGGCAAAAAAAAGTTTGTTATCATCGCTCGGTAGCGTTCACCATTGACAGTAACGCTGCGATTCGCATCATCTTTGAAGAAATAGGCCCAATAATGCCGCCGGCCCATAAACCGCACCAAACAGTGGCTTTTTCGGGATGCATTGGTAGCTGTTGCAATGCTTCTGGCTGATCTTCACTCCAAATGCGGCAATTTTGCTTATTTACGTACCCATTCAACCAAAAATGAGCCTCATCGCTGAACACAAGCAGCGCGCGATGAACATTTCGAACCGAGCACGAATTTTGATAGTAAAATTCAATAATTTGCAAGCGTTGTTCATTTGTAAGACGATCCATGGTTAAATTGCAAACCAAACTGAAGCTGTTTGACAGTGACACAAGGTACTAAACACACGTCAGCTGTCAAAACCAGTGTTGCCAAAATCAAACCAGCTAAAAAATCACTTTGTAGAAGAATTATGATTTCGTCTATATGCTGTTTGTTAATTTTTGGGGTCGTTGTTAGATTTTCTTTTAGTATAGCTATTGTATCGATTATTGGTATGTTTGTGTACATATTATAGTTACGTCGAAATAAATTAGTTTGAAGTTAGGCAATATGTTAAGATTTTTGGTTGTTTCTATAAATTCTGTGTAGTTTTTAATAATTTTGTTGTTTTTTTAGATTTATATTTGTTTTTATTATTTTTTGTAAGGTTTTGGCAACTTTGTAGCATGGTCCAGTTGTATAATTAATTAGCGGGCGAATTGGTGTTCCAATAATACCTAATCAGGGTAAATGGAAACTTTGATCTGCCTTCCTTTGCTTGATATATTTAGAAATCCATATGGGATAGATGTGAACAAAAGTGAATTTACTATATAAATTCCTACCCATTTTATACACTGTTTCCTTTAGCGCTTTAACCCTATAATTCAAAATAATTTTATTAAGGCCCAGTTTTTAGTAGTGAATTAAACCAGAGGAAGTTAACTCTATAGAAGTAAATTAACCCACAGTTAACTGAGGAACAGTTTTTTGGTGAATAATGCATGCGAAACGACTAAATTAACTCGGTGGATAAAACATAAAAACATCATTAACTTTAATCTCGCACTGAAAAACTGGACCTAAAATTGTAAGAACTGACTGTGTTGAAAACCGAATTTTCTCTAATTCCCTCCTTCAAAAAGATTTTTAAATAAGTTTAATGTATGCGAGTCATCCCCGAGTTATAATTCAACGAATTAGGTGAGCAAACTCCCGATTAATTGAATAGTATCCGCCATCTAACGTTTTTTTTTCAACTAGTGCTTATTTCGTGAATGGTAACATTTAGCTCATGTCTGATTCGACAGATAATTAGTTTTATCCTTCCGCTGAACGAATATGGTTGTGTATACACTTCGCTAAGTGGGCCTGCGATCGACTTAGAGAAGATGCCGATTTTGCCAAAAAAAATCATCTTTTCAGATGAAGCTCATTTTGATCTTGGCGGGTAGTAAACAAGCAAAATTGTCGCATTTGGGGCACAGAAAACCCGCACGCATACATTGAAAAGCCGATACACCCAAAACGAAGACACTGTTTGGTGCGGATTTTGGTCCAGAGGCATAATTGGGCCATTTTTCGAAAATGAGCAAGGAGTGGCCGTTACAGTCAATGGCGATCGTTATGGGGCCATGTTGAACGAATTTTTGCTCACAAAAATTGAAGAGGAGGACATTGGCAACATTTGGTTTCAACAGGACGGCGCTACGTGCCACACAACCGAAGCTACACTCGATGTTTTGCGCCATTTTCAAAAAAAAAAAAAGTTATTTGGCGAACCCTTTAGAAGTTCAAACAAATAAAATGCACCAACAAATTGGCTAATTTCTTTTATTTATTAATTTAATTCTATTGGTAAAACATTTTTCTCACAACAAAAAACCTTAATAGTTTTGTGAATAATTTCTTGACGTTTTGCGTCAATTGCAGCTATAAAGTAACACAAACACAATCACACCAAAAAAAATCGATTCTTCTACGAAATACGAATTCCTTTCAATTGACAGAAAACATTCGATTCTATTTAGAAAAAATTCGATTTCTTTGTTGTAAGGAATTCGCCATAACACAAACACAATCACACCAACAAAAATTGATTGTTTTACGAAATACGAATTCCTTTCAATTGATAGAAAAAAATTGTGTGAGTGCCGGGACTCACGGTTAATATGTGTAAACACCAACGTGCGCGGATCCAAAACGGACTTGTTTTTGCTTGAAGGGAATCCTAAGATTTTTTTTTCACTGAACGCACCCATCCTAGTATGCAGATCGTAACGTTGCACACCGTAACGTTGCACGACGTAACGTTGCACACGAACGTTCACGTTTTTTTTTCACTCTACCGCCAGCATAGATGTTTACACATCAAAAATTCGATTCTGTTTAGAAAAAAATCGATTTCTTTGTTGTAAGGAATTCGCCATAAGACAATCGTTAAATTCTCGAAATTGACAGATTACAGGGATGTTAGAGACTAACATGAGGACATATTTAGGCAACTATTGGAATGTGTTCTAAGGATTCTAATAGATAAGTTCTGGATTAATTTTGAAAAAATGATTCCCGAAAATATTCTTTTATTTTGTATTCAAACAAGAAGTGAAGTAAAGAAATTAAGAAACAACTAACAGTAATCGTAAAATGGAGATCGATTCCTCATCGTGCACTCGCACAACTCACCGTGTTCGCGTCGGCGTCCAACGCACCCCTTCTCGCTCACCACCACGGCGAACGCATCTCCCCACGCGTTGATTCCATATCTCGCTAACAGTAGCCGTGTTTTTTTGCAAGCTCGGTGAGATTTGGTTGAAAAAAACGACACCGGGAATTGGCGACGCCATTACGAAAACAAGGTGGAGTTTCCATACAAACTATTGATAACAAAATATGCAATTAACGCCGGTAACACAGTTTTTCTCCGTGCTTAAGTTAAGCCCCGAGAATTCTCCGCGCTTAGCTAAGCCCGAAGGGGATTAGTTGTTGTTTCATTTAACATATAAATTGCATCAGGACGTCGTTTTTTTTCGATCGATTTCCTCGGGGCTTCCAAAAAAAACACGGCTAGTTTAAATGTAAAATTACAAATGTTTTCTGTAACTTGCTCTTTTTATTTGTATCTAACCATACAAAAATCAATCAAAAATCAATATGTAGCAAAAACTGTAACATAAAATTATGTTGCTAAATTTAAACTCGCGACAACCGCTGATAGTCGACTTTTATTAACAGAAATGATCCATATAGAATATAGATTATCAAACAAACTTGCATTACAAAAACAACACGAGATCGGGATAACGTTTCATGAACCAAAAATTTAGGTTTTTTCTCTTGCGGGCAGATGACATCTTGCAAATGGCAAGGTAGTGTGAAATCAGAAATGGATTGCATAAAAAAAGGCAACAGATACATGAAATATACACAATGTGAAGAATAAACGGTTAAATAAACCATTTAATAAAAAAAATATCGAATTTTATAGCTATGTACAATGTATAGATATACTTTGGGGCTTGCGGCTAGTCACTAAAGGCCAGTTTAATTTAAATTTTTCTTAATCGATTTACACAGATTCCGCACAAGGCACGACCTGGGCATATAGGAAAAATTAACTCGTGAAGGTTTAGTTTTTCAATGCGATAGCAGGCTTGTTTTTTTTTTGCAAGCCGGGAGGAAATTGGTAGAAAAAAAAAAAACAACATCGGAGATTAGCGACGCCATCACAAAAATCCATCCATACGAACTATCGATAAGAAGTACCTATGTTATTCACGCCGGTAACACAGTTCTTCTCCCTACTTAAGTTAAGCCCCGAGAATTCTCTGCTCTTAGCTAGTCCCCGACGTCAGCCGTGTTTTTTTGCAAGCCCGGAGGAATTTGCTCGGAAAAAACGACTTCGATTATCTTGAATAAGTTCACCCCACTGCAATCAACCTCCAAACAAACGATGGAATGGACCCCAGATGTCTTTAAAATAGACGTGTTTTTTTGCAAGCCCCGAGGAAATCGATCGAAAAAAACGACGTCCTGATGTAATTTACATGTTAAATGAAACAACAACTAATCCCCTTCGGGCTTAGCGCGGAGAATTCTCAAGGCTTAACTTAAGAATGGAGAAAAACTGTGTTACTGGCGTGAATTGGTATCGATAATTTGTATGGAAACTCCATTTTGTTTCTGTAATGGCGTCGCTAATCCCCGATGTCGTTTTTTTTCAACCAAATTTATTTAATATAGGTAGGAGGTACCTAGTCCAAAACAGTTCGAAATAAAAAATATTAACAAGATAACAGAGAACGCGATGATCAAAAATCTTCTCAAATTTTATTATAGCCTCCGTGGCGCAATTGGTTAGCGCGTTCGGCTGTTAACCGAAAGGTTGGTGGTTCGAGTCCACCCGGGGGCGAATAATTTTTTTAAATTCTATTCGAAATAATCATGTTTCTCGAGTATAACAAATTTCGTATTGGGATTCATAAAATTCCTATTTCTTTGGATGTACCTAGTAAGGCAATACGAACTTACTCCATAAATGGGAAAGGGTATATCTTAAGAAATATGCACAAGTACCTACATAAACATACTTATTTGTGTTTTTTTGCACCCACTTCTTCGCCTTAAATAAAAGTGCACTAAAAAACCCCATTACCGCTTACCCCATACAGTTAAAATAGGTATAATTCTGTATAGCTATGTAATAAAATGCGTTAACATCGTACTAAATCGCTTACAATTTTGCGCCTATTTTTGTTCGATTCGGGGTCATATAATTGCTGGATTTATACGACTGACAAATTGGCAGTTTTCTTTCAGTATACTGCCAAAAGAATACATTTTTCCATTGTTCTGCCAGTTTTTTGACTGCTTTTTTGACAATTTTAACTGCCAGAATGCTGCCATCAATTTGACAGTCGTGTAAATCCAGCATAACAGTACTGGGATGATATAGAATCCCAGACACAAAATCAAAGTACTAAAAATGCTTCAACATCGTTCTAAATTTTTTAACATTTTGCTTATTCTATATTAAATAAAAATCGAAAAAGCAAAACACAAACGATTTTCAGAAATGTTGAATATGGTGTGTTGTGGGTATCAACGACACCCAGGCCTGGACTTAACCTTCATGTCATATGTTTTATATTAATTGATTTCTCAGAATTTAAATTATTCAAGTACCAAACCAGCAGAATAAAATTATCTTAATCTTTTGGATTCCAACAACAATTCGCAATGGAAAACCCCTAATTTTGATAAGAATTTAAAATAACCTTTATATAAGTGATTACTGCCATATATCTCTTAATTTTGCTTGCCATATTTGTTCACATCCCAACCAGAGCTGCCGAATTAGTAGATACCTACTAAGAGAGTAACTGTACTCTCGAAGTTTTCTTCAGCTCTGTGTTCTTCATATATTACATTCAAGGTTCAATTGATGACATCCAGAAACTATGACGTGTATAGGTATAAACTGAAGTACAAATTTTAAAAATATTTTAATAAATTTAGGTATACTGTGAATAAATAGCCGTGTTCCTTTGGAGGTGGCGACTGGAGAACTACTCATGAGTAGATGCAAACAGTAATCCAGTACTACCAGAAACTCGTGCTCTCATGGCGAGTAGATGAGGTTTGTAGGAAAACCAATCCGAAAATGGCTAGAGAAGTATAAGCTCTCATATGTAAGTACTTCTTCACCTTCAAAGAAGTTGTTTTCTTTTTTTGAGAGCTCTACAAAAACCTGAAATACTTCGCTCCCATTTCATCCTCTCAAAATGGCAGCCCTGATCTCAACTAAGAATACTGTTCTTGACCCTTATTATCGTTTTTGATATTTTTAATTAACTTCTTTGCGCTGAGTTTGTCATTGGAAAAATCAGTGTTTTCGCTGAGAAGTATATGTAGGTATATGCACATGTAAGTTCCTATATATTTAAATTTATTGTTAAAAATTTAACAATCTTATAAAAAAAAAAAACAATGCAGAGATGCAGATAAGAAAATTTTTGTCTGATCTTCCAGTAGTAGGTACACTACACACATCAATGAAATAGCAATAAAGATGGTTTATTAGCGGTTGTCTTGTATCGAATATTTGTGTGTCCTTAAGTGTTTATTTTATTATATTTTATTTTGAAGTGGCAAGTTATTGAGCCGGCGAAAATTTTGAGATTTCTTAATACTTAGTTTTAGGCATGTTAAAAGTGTAATACAGACCGCCAAGCAATTAAAACGACTATTTTAGTTTTGCGGGCTCAAACATACTTATTTGAAATTTAAAATTCTTCTGGTACCTAGTTTCTGGTATAGGTATAAACATTTTTATTGAATTAACAAGCTTATTAAATGCTTCTCAAAATACCTACGTAGGTATTTGGTTATTTTATTTGAAAAGAATTTCAGAAGAATTCAAAATGAGTCATTAGTAAAATAAAAATAATTTAATTAAATTTAAGTGTTTGCTAAAAAAAAATGAAGAAAGATATTACTTGCGGTTTCATAAGTGCAGTCACAATTATGCTTTTAACAAGTGCAAATATAATAGAAGGTTTAACAGTAAACAAATTACACGAAATGGTGAGTAATGAATCGTTGAAGTCTTTTACTCCATACGATGATTAATTAATTAATAAAATGGCAAAATCAAGGAATCCAATTTTAAACTTTGTAAAGAAAATAGATTTTAGATTACACTTATATGAAATAATGAAAGAATACGATGATATACATAAATCAGCGTGCGAAACTGGAGACCTATGTAAAGGGTCCGCCATCTAACGTTTTTTTTTCCACTAGTGCTTATTTCGTGAATGGTAACACTTAGCTCATGTCTGATTTGACAGGTAATTAGTTTTATCCTTCCGCTGAATGAATATGGTTGTGTATACGCTTCGCTAAGTGGGCCTGCGAGCGACTTAGAGAAGATGCCGATTTTGCCAAAAACATCATGTTTTCAGATGAAGCTCATTTTGATCTTGGCGGGTAGTAAACAAGCAAAATTGTCGCATTTGGGCACAGAAAACCCGCACGCATACATTGAAAAGCTGATACACCCAAAACGAGTCACTGTTTGGTGCGGATTTTGGTCCAGAGGCATAATTGGGCCATTTTTCGAAAATGAGCAAGGAGTGGCCGTTACAGTCAATGGCGATCGTTATGGGGCCATGTTGAACGAATTTTTGCTCACAAAAATTGAAGAGGAGGACATTGGCAACATTTGGTTTGAACAGGACGGCGCTACGTGCCACACAGCCGAACCTACACTCGATGTTTTGCGCCATTTCAAAAAAAAAAAGTTATTTGGCGGACCCTTTAGGTGGCTGAAAGAAGTTTGTTAAGTGTTGCTAGTCGAGACCCTGATGACTCACTCGCGGACTTTTAAATAATCGCATTTGAAAATGTTCTAATTTCTCAACATTCCGATAAGAGAGACTTTGTAGTTGCGATAAGTAAAGGGTGTTTTTTTAGACGTATGGACGAAAACAGGGGGAGGGGGAAAAGACCCCCCCACACACTCCCATACGACTTTTTTTTTGTCTCTACCCAACCTACATGTTCTAGCTTTTTGTCTCACCAGAGAGTTTTTTAATAAAATTAATAGAAAAAAAGATATAACCCCTTAATGATTTTTTTCGTCAACATTTTCGTCATTTTTAGTTATAACTTTATTATTTTCAATTTTTTGGCAAAAAAATCTTTACTAAAGTTGTTGAGAATTTAATTTTCTCTTCTCAAGATATAGCCAAAAAACATTTTACACCACCTTTTCCAAGATGGAAGCCAAATGGGGGGGGCTTTCAACCCCGAAAACCAAATGGTATACTCACACTGACCCACTCTAAACATTAAACAAAAAAAAATTGTCCTGTACAAAATGCAAGGTTCGGCCAAAATTTTGTAACATTTCAATGGACTACGAGCAAATGTTAGGATACATTGACGGACAGCGTTGACCATAATCCCAACGTTGACGTGGCACACTTTTCTGCCACGTCAACGTAGTCTGCGTTGAATTCCGTGTGACTTTGACGGGCTAGCGTCATTCGTGTGATCGTCAATGTGTTATGGGTTGACATGGTTAACGTTGACGGTCCATTGGCAGTGTGGTGATGACTTTTTTGGTGACGTCAGAGAGTCAATGCGTTGACCATTTTCGTTGACCGTCTCATCATAGCTTAAGTCTATTCATTATGAAATGGCAAACCAAATTGAGCATAAATCAAGTGACAGCTGTCAAAAAGACCAACTCCAACAAAAGTATTGCCAGATTGAAAACCACACGTCTAAAGAACACCCTTTATTTCGATAATGTGAAATTATTTTTTGATCATACGAAATTTCTATTAATAGTATCTAACTCAACAAATGATAAATGAAACATTAAAATATTATATGTATATGTATGTATGTATGTTTGCAGGTAGTAGGGATAAACAACAATATAATAGCCGATGAACTTGGTCGAAAAAAACGACGTCGCGGCTGAGTTTTCTGCACATTGGAGAAAAAACTAAAAAAGAAGATATTGAAATCTTTAAACTAATAAACAAACACTTATTAATTTCAAGAATTACTTCAAATTAGAACAATTTAAAGAGAAAATAAGCAAATTATGACTTTGATAGAGCAGATGGACAATATTCTTACGGCCATTTAATCACTCGATTCATCCAGATTAAAAATTTAAATCCAGATGTAAAGCATAGAAATTCAATGTAAATATTTATTTATTTAAGTTTTAATCTGGATGTATCTAGTGAATAATATGGCGGTTAGACTTTACCTATCAAGGGCCCAGGCGTTACAATGCATTAGGGATAGAAGCGAGCACTCCATTTATTATATATCCTCTAACCTTTAAGCACGGAGAAAAACTGTGTTATCGACGTGAGCTCCATACTTTTTATCGATAGTTTGTATGGAAACTCCTTTTTGTTTCTATCACGTCGTTTTTTTTTCAACCAAATCCCTCCGGGCGTGCAAACAAAACACAGCTAATGATAAACCTTTTCAATCCAAAGTCCATCAAAATTGGTGAGGTAGGTAATAAAGTGTACTCCGAAGTTTTGCCATATTAGACAAAATTCACTAAAACTAATAATAAATCTTATCCACAAAAAATTTTCTCCCATTACACTTTACAGAAATACTTAACTAATTCTGATTATACACAAATCCCACCTGCATTTTCTTTAATTCAGCAAAAAAAGGTAGCCAAATCAGATGATGCTGTATTGCTTACACTTAGTTTGAAAGACGGAAACACCTCCTGTCGAATTGGAAGTCGCTCCAAGAGATATGTTGTAAGCGGTACACGTTGGCGTTTCAAAGACTTAACCTATAAAATAAGAAATTATCCAAAGAAATTAAAAAAATCTGACGTAGATGCAGAAATAGCAAGAGCATTTAATGTTTGGAGTGAGTATACTCCGCTAAATTTTACAGCGAAATCAAATGGATCAGTTCACATTGATATCAGGTGATAAATTATTTTTTGTTAAACAATTTGTAATCTTATGTGTATTTATGTGTATTTTTATTATATCCCTACAGTTTCGATGACACAGAAAATGGAGACCCTTTTGATGGCCCCGGTAAAATATTGGCTCGTTCTTATTATCCCGGTACTGGTAGTGGAGGCGATATTTATTTTGATATTGCCGAGTATTGGACAATTGGCAAAAGCCGGGGCATAAACCTATTTTTAGCGGCAGCACATGAAATTGGTCATGCTCTTGGATTGAGTCATTCTGACGAAAATTCCGCTTTAATGGCTCCAAATTATAAAGGTTTTAATCCGCTCTTCAAACTTGACGATGATGATATTTCAGCTATTCAGGCATTGTATGGAAAGAAAAACGGAACTCGCTCAAGACAAAATTTATAACCAAACATAATATATTAACTTAATATGAAAGTTATTGTATTATGTTTTGTTTTGCATTTGAACCAACGATGTACGATGTATGTATGTACCTATGTATTTGCTTTTTAAATTGTATACATACTTAAATATATACGATCCAATACAAACTACTCGGTCTTTCATTAAGCGCTTCCTATCTTTAAGTTTAAATAAAACAAAGTGTGTGTGAGATATCATTGAACTTTTAGATTTGTTTGAAAGGCCTAATGATACCATTATGTATGGAATATAACATCGTTCAAATGTCCACCGCAGCTTCTCTGGGTGGCGTGCATTCGAAATGTCCAATTTTCCATGACTTTGGCGCATTCATAAGGCTGAATTTGACCGATGGCATGGGTTACATTGGCTTTGAGGGCCGCAAATCCCGGAAGAAAAAGTCCAACGGGGTCAAATCACACGATATCGGTGGCCAGTTCACATCACCTCCACGTGAGATGACAATGCCCTTGAATGGCTCATGCAGAACTTCCGATGTGGCGTGACGCGTGAGCTGTGTGGTACGAATAGTTTGAACTTAAAATTTGTTTAGTTTTAAAAATGAATAAAAACAAGTTCAAACGTTTGCATTTTCTATTTTTATTTATTATTAGCCGTGTTTTTTTCAAGCCCTGAGGAAATCGATCGAAAAAAAAGACATCCTGTCCTGCAATTTACATGTTAAATGCAACAACAACTAATCCCCTTCGGGCTTAGTTAAGCGCGGAGAATTCTCGGGGCTTAACTTAAGCACGGAGAAAAACTGCGTTACCGGCGTGAATTGCATACTTGTTATCGATAGTTTGTATGGAAACTCCATTTTGTTTCTGTAATGGCGTCGCTAATCCCCGATGTCGTTTTTTTCAACCAAATATCCCCGGGCTTGCAAAAAAACACGGCTATTATTAAAATAAATTTGTATGGCATTTCTTTTTCAAAAGTATACGAAATGGAGTTTCCATACAAACTATCGATAACAAGTATGCAATCCACGCCGGTAATACAGTTTTTTCTCCGTGCTTAGGTTAAGCCCCGAGAATTCGACGCGATTAGCTAATGCATTATTTTTTTTTATATTTTTATAAGCTTAATACAAGCAGAACTTAAAACTAAACATAATAGGGGTATTCATGCAATGTCGTATTTGCCTAGTAAACCTCGTAAACTGCATAAGTTTATCACCTCGTAAATCAAATGTCAAAATTTGTATGGAAAATTATATACGCAGGGCTGATAAGTTTGCGCGATGATTTTGCCTCGTAAACCACGTAAACTGCATAAGTTTATCACTTCGTAAATCAGATGTCAAAATTTGTATGGAAAATTATATACGCGAGCAACGAAATAAGGATATACACAGATTGCTTTATAGGTGCATTCATGCAAAGTGAAGAATACATTTACGCAAATACGAAGTAAGTAAATATATCTCATTGCATGAATACCCCTAATATTTTTTAAATCTAAACTTAAACATATAAAGGTAGAAATGTTAAGTATGGGTGAGTTAAGAGAAGGGGGATTAGTTGTTGTTGCATTTAACATGTAAATTGCAGGACAGGACGTCATTTTTATCGACCAATTTCCTCAGAGCTTGTAAAAAACACCGTTTTAAGTGTAACTTCAATTTGGTTGCTTAGAAATCGTACAGTGATCCAGAAGAATTCTTGTGTATAATACCGATATTCACTAATAGAACATTTATTGGGGGCTATCGCGAACAGAATTTCCCTGGAAATGTTTCCCTTCTTCGAAAATTTAGAATGTGAATAACGGTGGAAAGTTTCCATCGGAATTAATGGTATCGAGAATTAATTTTCTTAAAACACATATACGTAGAAAAAAGGAATATAAGGAAAATTAATTCATTGAATCTATTCCACAAGTTTGCGTACATTTCCAAAAATAAGGTAGGAATAAGTTTCACTGGCTAAAAATTAATCTCTATCATTTTACTTTTCTGGTCAATACTTTGTAGGATATTCCTTCATCTTAATAACCTCCCTGAGAAGCTTTGTCATTGAAGCCACTAGCTTTTCTGTGCAGGAACTGCCCATTTCATTTCACTCTGAAAGTAGGCCTTCTTTAAGTTGAGCTTTGTTCCGTACTTCAAGACTTCGAATCCTTCGCTCTAATTCATCCCACAGGTGTTCAATCGGATTTTGGTCAGGACTGTGCGGAGGCGTTCGCAACACGTGGGGAACGTTATACAAAAGCCACATACGCGTACTATGAGCGGTATGTTTGGGGTCGTTATCTAGCTGGAAGATAAAATCACTTGATATTCCCAACATTTCACCACTTTCTTTTCAGAATGGACGAGACTAGAGACATATCAATTTATAACAGTTATAACAGTTTTTCGCCATTAAAATTGGGCGTGTCGCGACTTGAAAAAAAAAACTCTGGGTGCCTGAAGTACTTATGCCCGCCGGCGGAGGACCCTGGCCCTGCGGGTCTATGTCTAGAGTCACTTCCTTTCAGAATATCAATGTACGTAAACTGACCCATGATTCCTTCGATTATTTCCAGCCTTGCAACTCAAAGATGCAGACATACACCCCCATACCATCAAACCAACACCTCCGCGCTTCACTTCGCCAAGCCCTCAGCCGCCCGTCCGAGCCAAACATTTTATATTTCGACTCATCCGAGAATATAACCTGCCGCCAAAATACAGGCGGCGCTTATTATGATACTCCTTTGCAAATGTGAGACGCTTTTTTCTATTTATTTCATTGACGAAAGGTTTTTTTCGGGGTGTGCGACTTGAATCCCATGTCAACAATGGCTCTCCTCAATGTTTCTGGATGCGCTGTGATGTTGTTATATTATACATCGAGATGTGTACTAATCTTTTAGCGCTAATGAACGGCTCGTGGTCCAAAATTCGTTTGATAGTGCGCCTGTCCCTCGCACTGATCTTCGATGGTCTTCCAGATCTGGGCTTTGATTCGATCGCAGCGTCATTCCTAAAGCGACTTATGGTTCTTTGAATCGTTGACCGGCTTCTTGAAGTCATATCCGATATTTATGAATAAATCAAGAATCAACTGACTTTTTGCTACACTTAATTCTTTGTTTGCCATTTTGGACGTCCACCTTGACTCAACGCAAAAGAAAAATACACCCCTACAAGCCCTGTAACCAAAGAACCACGAAATGTTCTTGTGCAATACAGTAAACCGTTAACTGTTCAGTTCTCTCAAATGCTGTACGCAAATTTTAGTGAAGTGCACTTAATGAAATGTTTTTGTTAATTTTTTTCTAAGTGCCTATACAAAAATTATTGTTTTTTAATGATGGCTGATAGCTTATTAAATAAATAAATAAGCATTGTTTAAGTAAAATATTTCCATTTTAAACCTTTTATTTAAGAATATTTTAGCTTAACATAAGAAATCTTTTACTGTACGCAGACTTTTGTATATTTACTGTATGTGCGCGCCTAGCCTAACTGACTTTTTGATGGCATACTTTTTTTGCGAATGTTCCACAAATAAGGTACTGGCTATCTATACTATGACCTTGAAAAAAATCTTTAAAAATACCCACATATGAGTGTTAAGATCCCGGAACCAGCTATTAACTAAGTGCATGTACAATACATCCTCTTAAAAAAAATTACCATCCTCTTAAAAGTAATTACCATGTAATTACAACATACAACAACTATTCCGCTTAACTTAAGTGAGCGGTGATAAAAAATCTCCAAGAATTAATAATAATTAATTCATCACCTTCATATTGGCATCAAAGTAAATACATATTTTTCTTTCTAAACGTCTCAAAATTAACAATTAAAATTTTCAATGAAAGCATATAACTGGCGCCGCATAATCTTGAACCAAATATAAGAAGATTAAAAAAAGATATGATTCAATTCAATTTTAAGTTTATTTACAAGAGATAGCTATCTATTGTTTTCTGTTTTATTGGCCGAGTTCAACGCACATCTGAATATTCAGAATTCTGAATTTTTGAAGCTCTTGATTGGCCAGCTGTCAGAAGCCATCTGAATTTTCAGAACTTTTTCTGACAGCTGGCCAGTTCAACGCACATCTGAATATTCAGAATTCTGAATTTTTGAAGCTCTTGATTGGCCAGCTGTCAGAAGCCATCTGAATTTTCAGAACTTTTTCTGACAGCTGGCCAGTTCAACGCACATCTGAATATTCAGAATTCTGAATTTTTGAAGCTCTTGATTGGCCAGCTGTCAGAAGCCATCTGAATTTTCAGAACTTTTTCTGACAGCTGGCCAATCAAGAGCTTCAAAAATTCAGAATTCTGAATATTCAGATGTGCGTTGAACTCGGCCATTAAGAATAAAATATATTCATACACGATACTACTAAACATTTATTCACTAATTAACAAAAATTCTAATTTATATAGAAATTAAATTACAACTGTCTGTGGCTCAGATTTTTCAAACACATATTCAGTATTTTCAACAAATGGATCACCTTCATTTGTTGGATTAGCTTGTTGTACAAGAACAGAATGACGACTTAGGCTACCCAATTGGCCTTCGAATATTATCTCGGCAATTGCTCGCTTAGCGAATATCTGCTGTTCCGTAGTCATCAGTTTCAATTCGGATGCCCAAGCTTTGCCAATTTTATCATATTCACTTTCCTGAGCAGCAATGCATGGACATGAAGAGCAAATGTGATTCCCTTCGTCCTGGTATACACGGGGATTTGGTCGCGGAGGTGATTTTCTAATGTGTGAAGTTTTTAATTCAAAAGCACTATCTTCTAGATAACCTTCGGTATATGGGACCTCCTGGGTTAACTTTATTTTCTTGAAGGGAGGTTTATGCGCTTTTGATTGGCTTGGCCCAGGAGTTGAAGTGGCAGTATGTTCAACAACAGATGAGACTGACGCGGAAGCTATTGAATCTGATGCATCTGATGAAATTGGTGAGGGTACTCTTAACGGAGCTGCTCGATTAGATAGTTTTGTATCCTGAAATTAAAAGAAAGTACATTGTTTGTGAACTTACTACATTTATGTAGGTTTGTTCGTTTACTTCCCAAAACTACAAATTTCTACCATTTTTAGACCAATTTAATTTTTTTTATAAGAAATTTGACAGAAATGTGGCTAAAGTTGGTAGATTAGATGTTTGCAGTTTTGGAAACTAAACGAACAGAGGTACTAATAGGAAAAGTATTTATTTAAAGATGTATGTATATGTATGTGTAGTACATACATTCTTATTTATTGATAATAAATATGTGTTTGTTTTAAACCTATTTGGAGTCGACAGTGACTTCTTATCTAAAATCCAATTGAAATAAAAACAACCACTTCACGGAGAAGTACCTTAAACATGTGCCTAGATGTTATTTTTATTAGATTAGGGCCCTGTTGCACCAACAACTTATCACTAATCACTAAGCAAATATCATGAATGTTGAAACGATTTTCTTGCGGTGGGATCACATAATCTTTGGGGATATAATGTCCATGGGCCTTAAGTAGGACATATGTACGTTCCATGCACATTATCTCCGGAGAATTTATGGTATCCTGACGCAAGAAAATCGTATGAAGATTCATGATATTTGCTAAGTGATTAGCGATAAGTTGTTGGTAAAATAGAGCCCAGGTGCATAAGGGAAAACTGATGCGATGCAACTTTTCTTTGAAATACAAATATGTACATGTGTATACTATATTATTTACCACCTCAACGCCCAACAACAATTTCATAACCCATGAAGCCCCAAAAGATATATTAACTAAAACTTTATGGGTTTTAAGGATCTCTACAAATAATTTTAGATGAATATGCTGCTTACGATCACTTAACAAAAAAAAAGACTTCTTTAACTATACGTAATTCAGTTACGTAAGGTTTGAAAGTTTATTTTTGAAAAAATTGCCTTATTTTTGGGTTATTACATATCTCGTTAGTGGCTGGACTGATTTTGACGGTTTAATTTTTTTCAAGAAACCCTTCTTCGTCTGGAACTTTTTTTTTATTTTCAGCGCCTACAATGCAGCAGTATTAATTTTGTCAACACATTTGAATTCACTCCTGTCCGATTTTGAATATTCAAACAATACCGAGGTCAGTTATTTTAAATACATAAATATGAATATGTACATAATAAACATGCATATGATAATGCTCAATGCTACAATAGAAATATGCCTTCAAGTTACTATCAACATCTTGACGTGTTACTTATTTACCAGCTCCGTTTTAACAGTGATCTTATCAAAAACGCGTTCGTGGTCACTTAAAAAATTCATCAATTCGAAATACCACAATGTAGTTCGATAGAATCCATTCACTTCAGGCACAACAGTATTTTGACTTTCTTTAATTTTATTCAATTCTCGCCGGTAACTGCATCTCAAACTATTAATTTTCCTTCGTACAATTTCACGATTTGCATTTGGTTCGATTGTTTGTAATTTCAAAACAAGTATTTCGTAAGCTTCATCTTTAGACTGGCGATTTTTATAAATTTCACTTTTAACATTCCAAAGAACCGGCAGAGATTTGTAGGTATTAATGAAATCTGTCCAAAATGCTTTCGAGCCACCAATAACCGGTGACATTATAATGTATATGTATGTATATCTTTAAAAGAATAATTATTCTTAAAAATTGCACCTAAGCACACAAAGTCTTCGCGATAAACTAAAATGAAATTATGCTGTAAATGTGAATTTTTTATAAAGTTTTTTTTTTTTGTTTTACAAAATCCAGGTTAAGTAGAAAAAGTAGGCTTTAGGGCTCATTAATATTCTATTTATGTATTGAATCTATGAAAATGTTTGAAAGTTTGTGCAATTAGCACTTGATAAGAAGTGCATTTTCACCCTGTATCTACAAAATGTATACCTATATAGGTATGCGCATACATAGATGCGAATTTGCAATGATTTTGTTTTTATTTTTAGTTGAAGTAAAGTACTTTAAGGTAAGTTATGGGTTCGTAGAGATTTCAACTAAAAATCCAATAATTATAATTTAGAAGACTGAAATAAATGTCATTAGGGATACAAATGATGGGAATGTAACATGGTGGGAGGTAATTTAAGGTGAAAAGTAATTAAAAGCCCCATAAGGAATCATAGTTATATAGCCAAATTAAAATTTTAAGAAAAATCAATAAACATGCTGATGCCAACTAAAGCTTATGACTCTAATTTCTAGTAAAAAAATCATTTTAACCAATGTTTAGTTAAAATATCAATTACTATTGCAATATTTAAGTCATAAGTTTTAATTTTTCATACAAATAATGACTGATTATTGCTTTTTTGAACGACCCTTAATTCAACAATCTTTTGTAATGCAAAACCATATTCACAGAATTGAGTTTAAGTGTATATAAGTTCCTTAGACTCAATCGTGCACTTTATTTTATGAGAAAGTGTTTATACAGAATTATTCTTTTTGTACTTGATGTACTTGTCTAAAAATAAATTATCAGATTTTTTGTTTGTTAATCATTTTCATTTTCGAAGGGACACCATGAAACAGCACACAAAAAGCTATACATATGTGTATCTACAAGTAATTAAACAAGATGTTTTACGCGAGAAGTGCATTGATTTTTTAAAACAATTTACATTCCTTATAAAATGATGAGATCGTTGTACAATTACTGTACAATTGTTTAAAATAGGTATATTTTCGAATAGGAGATTTACATCGAAGGGGAGAGAAGAAAGAAAGTGACACTTGGAATTTTAAAGATCTAACTACACACAAATATTAAGGTACACATATGTACATCATCCCGATTCTATCAAAAAACTCGAAAGTTGAAAATGAGGTACAAGTAATCATAATAGCTGTGCTCCTTACCTAGTTTTAAGTAGTTTCATAGCCTTTTCACACCGCATCAAAATCTAGATTTCGAGCGAAAAGCACCAAATCTCATCGAAATCAACTAGATTTCCCATACATTGTCAGATTTCATAATCTAGTAGATTACTGCGAAATCTGTGAAACAAACACAATTAATCATGCCGATTATGGAATTCGCAATTCTGGATTCGCGGTGCAGTGCACTAGTTCCCCTCTACTCATTCGCCATGAGAAGAAAAGAGAACACAGTATTGCGAATCACCGCGAATCGATTATTGCGAATTCCATAATCGGCATGAATTACTCATTTTTCTCTTCAGTATAAAAGTTCAGTCACAAAAAAAAAGAGGCAATGATAAGAGAGTTTATTACATCTTTTGAGTGTAGTGTACTCAGGTAGTGGGATTTCATTTCGTTTTGTGGGGTTTTCAAAGGAAGAATAGAGTGAAAATCCAATGTGTATAATTTTTTTGGGACTTTTTTTTTCCCTAACTGCAATGGATTTTCTTTTTCGGTGTTTCTATCAACACTGAGATTCGTTTGAAATGTGAAACAAAATCTAGTTTATGTGTGGTGTGAACGATTCAACGAGATTTAGTAATCTTGTTGCCGAAATCCGAGATTTTGATTCGGTGTGAAAACCGTATCAGACCGCCAGATTTAGTCCGGAGCCGTTCCACAGATCAAAAATTGTGATAATTCTTGCTAAAGAGAGCGCTCAAATGAGAGTAAAATATTACCCCTCCTTACCAGTTTTGGTCCGAGAAATTTCTTCTGGCTATTTCTTACTGGGTATTTCTTACCAGGTTGACGTGTGTCAGATGACAGCATTTTGTCGGTTGAGTTCAAATAACAAGGTTCCCCAAGTGTTATTTTTATTTTAGTTTATGTTTTCGAAGATGGGCATGTTTTTTTTATTATTTTATTAATCTATTAACTGACCAAATAATTTCTATAAAATATAAATCATTAGCAAAACTGCTTCTTAGGAATTAAAATATTAAGTTAAATATTACATATTTCTTGTATATTTTACTGTTTTTTGAAGAAAAAAAAACACACTGAGCTTCATAATTTAATGTATTATTAAAGAATTTTTTTTTTGTTTTTATATTAATAAATTTGGGATTAGTGCGTTTAATTTTTTTAAACATTTACTTTCTTGTGTATTCTGGAAAATGTTGATCAAGATTTATCATTGATCTACGGCAACCCTTGTCGAGTATAATTTTGACGTTTGGCCTGAATTAGTGCGAAGTAGTGCGCAAACCGTTCCAGACATTTTGACACTTTTCCTTCTCTCTGAGAGCATTTCATCCCCACTCCTCAAAATTTGACATTTAGCCAGATTTAGTGCGAAAAATCTTGGGAATAGCCCTAATTATAATAGGTTTGTTCGTTGAGCCCTGAAGTCATTCTGGGGTCGCCCCAAAGCGTTTTTTGAAAAACCTGAAGTCACCCTGGTGAAAAAAATTTGTGTTTTTTGAGACCTGGGGTCGCCTTCAACTAACCCTGAAGTAGAACTAGGTATATTGCTGTGGCGAGTTTAGGTAAATCAAAAACTGCCAAAGTGACATGAGTTGTTATGCATATGTTTTGTTGTGGATTCATGTGCTGCAGGTTATTGTTTATTTTTGGAAAACAAATTGAAAGAATATGCAAATTAAATTTGATGCTAATGAATAGCAATAAACAATTGAAACGGTAGAAGTTGTTTATATTCATTTTTAAGGCATATTTTAACCAAATTTTAAGCTTTAGGTAATTATCTAAGCATAGAACTTTTTTTTCTTGCTTTAAATGTCAACAGCCCTAGAGCGTTTTTTGAGAACCGAAAAACCCAGTTTTTTTTGACAATTCTTGGGGTTGTCAAGAAAACCTGGGTCAACCCTGGGTAAAGTTCAACGAACGAAGCTAATAACGAGGCCGATCATGAGCATTGAAGGCGGCATATTAACGGCAAATGTATGCTAATGGTTGAATAACCTTATAATAACGGATTAAATTGCAATCTACATCAATGATCGCAAACTTTAATATGGATGTGTTCACACAATATGAAAAAGACATAATACCGAATCCCGAATGGCAGAAAATGAGAAAATGGGATTTTGTCATACGAGATATTGGTATACGCGATTTTTGGCATAATCGGGATTTTGGCATTTGGGATTTCGTACCCAACACATGGCCATACATGATAGAGCCAAAGGGCTGGCCGAGCCAAATTCCATAGTGTGATTGGGTTCAACCGAGCCATTTGGATTTTCAGCCGATCGGTAATCGATGAGCCAAATGGTTCGATCGTGTATGTCCGGCTTTATATTCATACATACATATTCCGCAAATAGTTTGCGAGCATATGCGAATTGTTCTAAAAAAAAGTGTTATGCTAACAAAGTCGCAAATGATTTATTTAAATTATTAAATTCATTTAATTTATAATAAAGATACGTAGGTACATTATTTTTGATAAATATATTTACAAAGCAAATCAATGTCTTACCCACTTCGCAGCACAATCGTTAGGTGTCATGTTCTCGTAAGTAAAAGGAATAATTGGTTTTTGCATAGCAGTTTTCTTCAGTCTATTCAAGTTTCTTTTTATCTTATTATACTCTACCAAATGAGCAGCTTCCTTCATGACATTGCACTTCCGATCGAAGATCTCTTTCGTAGTAAGATTTGATCCATCATTCGTCAAGCAATAGTCTTTCATTTCATTTAGAACTTTCATTTTTTTATAAACATCCGATTGATCAGGATGCAAGTGAAATGTATGATATAATTTTACAATTTTATTCAAATACGTGTCGAATAGTAAACTCGCTTTACACGATTTAGTGTAACACGTATATCGGTCCAAATGATTATGAGCATATTTTTTTGTAAATAATTGTTTTTCATCCACTAAATATATAAGAACACTGTTTCTTCGATATCCAGCAGTGAATTCAAATTTTACATTTCCGCCATCTATTACATTTGTAGCAGGTAAATTATTTTTACTAAAATTTTTGTTTCCACTTTGTGTTGCATTTTTAGCATCTAAATCAAATTGGGTATTATTTCCACATTCCAGTTCACTGCCAGCAGGTAATTGGTATATTGATTCATTTCGATTTGCCATTTCATAATCATTTTCAGTCAAATCATATTTTATATTTCTAGCTTCGACCGGTATATCACTTCCAGCACTTGCATTCATATCATAATTCAAGTATCTTTCTTCCATTTCATCAGTGAACTCAGATTTTATATTGATATCATCCATCTCCATTGTTTACTTATTGCCGGTTCAATATTGTGATGGCGAAAGTATGCGGCAACTCAGATGATTTCTCGTTGGGAAATACAACAGTGCCAACAAAAATTACTTTGAACAGGTAATGTTCTCACTTAACGAGTTCAAGAGCATGTATTATCAAGGGTATTAAAGTAATACTTTCAGGTAGAGAGCGAAAAACACAGTTAACATAGAAGTCACAATATATTTAAGTAGGTACAGAAATAGGTAGGTATATTAGTCACAAGTCACCCCAGAAACAATTTTCAATTGAATTCAACTCAACAGCAATACCACTTTGCACCACCAGTCAGCTATGACGACGAAAATTTACTAAATAACAGATGCCATAATCCCACAATCCAACGTAATGTTCATACATACTCACTTAGGTATTTTAACATTTATTTAACTTCGAACTGCTCCCCTTGAATCCCCCCGAACACCCACATTTAGAGAACAAAAAGGGAACACAAAATATGTTGGTTTTCTTGTATATAACACCACATCGAAGTCGAAGCAGAATGAATGAGAGAAAGCACTTCCATTTCCATTGTGGACTTGTGACTCACACTCACAAACTCAAAGTACCTACCTAAATCAATTAATTATACTTATTCAGCTATGTGCATAATGTTTGGTTTGTAGGTACCTATGCAATCATACTAGAAGACATTCGAACATAAAAATACAAACTAAATTTCCTAAATATGAGCCATAGGTTCACACTGATTTATTAATTAGTAAATAGATAGTAGGGAAGTTGATTTTATAACTCAACAAAGTGGGTCAATTATGGGTTTTTGGCTTGTTGTTTTTCGCACATGCGCCATTTCGTATATTCTTTAAATATTATTGCTCATGTCAACAATACAGCTGTGTGGGTTTATATTACACCACATAACTGGAATTTCTACCACATTTTGTGAAAACAATAGGTAAGGGTTGCAACTAAGTCGCAAGTAGTAGTAGTAGATTTTAATTATTATTTTATATGGGAGAATTCAGCAAAGCCTTTCTGTTCGCTAATCATCATGAAAGTTTTACTATGTAGTTTTCGTACATACTAGTTTGATTAAAGCGGCTTGGGTGAAATTTAATAAATTAGCCGTTTCTTCTCAAGAACTTCGAAGCAGTGTATATATTTTAAATCTAAATTAAAATTAAACCAATTGAATAAGTTTCTTTTCAACAACCAAGATTTTATTTTTTCTAAACGGATTTTCTTCGAATTTAGTAAAGAACATCTTTATGTAATTTCCTAGAACAGAAAATCAAATTTTGTTTTTTTTATATAGAACGGGTAATTCCTTTAATTTTATCGTAAACCGGTTTTAAGGAATTTGA
This sequence comes from Leucozona laternaria, assembly GCA_932273885.2. NCBI lineage: Eukaryota > Metazoa > Arthropoda > Insecta > Diptera > Syrphidae > Leucozona > Leucozona laternaria. Next base: position 84,401,580 of record OW026368.1, on the reverse strand, counting down.
TCAAACTACGCAGGTACCTACCTGTAATAACCGAAAACAAGTGCATAATAATAAAGGCTTGGTACAAATTGTTATTGATGTGTGTACTGTACATTCTGTTACATGATGGTTTGTCAAATAAATTTGCTTATAAATTTTTTGTGAGCATGACTGACATCAGTCAAAACTTTCAGTCATGATCGATGTGTACCATGTTTAAAGTGTTTTATGCTTAAGAATAGCTCAATGTATGTACAAAACAATTATAAAATAAAATGCACGACTGGATCACACAAACTTGCTTGTGTAGTTTGGCAACCCTGTGATCTTCTTGCCCACTTTATAGGTCTGTTTGGTAACGTAAAATTTTTCACAAATTTTCGTAATTGTTCACAAATTTTAAAAATTTGCTGTTAAAACCCACAAGAAAAAAAAACTAGTTTTGGGAAACTTGGTCAAAGTTTTAGTTACCAAGGCATAATTTTGTTAAGTTGACGCCAAGTGCCAAATCCTCAGTGCCAAGTACGAAAAACAAAGTAACAAGTAACAAATTTCAAGCATCAAGTGACAAGTGATTAATTAATTTTCTATTTACAAAACTATAAAATTTAAAAAAAAGTACATATTTAAAAATAAACTATTAAGATACTCATTTTCCCGTTTTTTACTTGCGAATATAAGTACTACATATTATGTATATTGCAAGTAATGGATTCGTACAATACATTGAACACGAGATTTTGATCAAACTTGACATTACGTTGATGGGGAGGACATAAAAGTGGGTCTGGCAAAATCGTCCGTCTGTCTGTCAGTCGTCGATTTTTTTAAACTTGGTACCTAGCGTTTTTTGACATTCCCCTTACCCATTTTTTTCTTTTTTTTAGGACCAAAACTAATAGTACCAGCTGTCATACAAAATTTTTTGGCCAAAAAGGAAAAACTTATTTTTCTCAAAATCGGATAAGCAGTTTTTTTTTTAAACTCAATGGGGCATATTCATAGTCAATTTTAAACTCCAGTTTATCTTAGACCTTGGTTTATCCTATCTAAATAACATTGAATAAACCCCAGTCTAAGATAAACTGGAGTTTTAAAGTGACTTTGAATATGCCCCAATAAATTTAAATAGTTATAAGTTGCCTTCAAATAAAAAAAATGGTTATTAATGGCACCTCCCAAAGAACCGTTTTTTTTTTTATTTTCGCTTTACTCGAAATAGGTTCAACAGATTTTGATGAATTTTTTTATGAAGAAGAACAAATACATTTCAAATAAAAATGTATACCGAAATTTTCAAAAAAATATTATTTGAATTTTTAAAAAAAGTTTGAAATTTTGTTTTTGAAAACTCGATATTTCAAAAACGACTTAATCGATTTTTATTTAACTTGGCAAAAAGCATTTTTTAACACTATCTAAAAGATTTTAGAAAAAATTGTTCTTATAATTAAAAATAACGGCACCTTCCATACAAATGTTTAAGAACCGTTAAGGAAAACTTTTTTTTCTCAAAAACCACTCCTACGATTTTGATAGCGTAGCGTAATTAGTAAGTTTTGGCATTTAAAATTATCAAATTTCATATTGAGCAATTAATAACAACACCTCCCATAGAACCGATTAAAACATAATTTTTTAAACAGAAGCTTGTAATAAATTGAAATAATATTGCATATCAAAATTTTCAAAAAAGTAATTTTCGGATTTTTAAAAAAAAAAATCAAAATATATTTTGAGTGGAAGATTTTTTTTTGAAAATTAAGTTTTTAACTCCACATTAAAAATTCTTATAATTGACTAACCAATTTTTTTTTTCTTAAAAATGTTAACGAAAATTAATTATTTTTAAAACCGCTCCTACGATTTATAAAATTGTTTTCTAATAAATTAATATTTACATATGGCAAATTGATAAAATATAGACTCACAGCTAATTTATTTCAGACTATAGAACCACATTATGATCGCACATAAGAGCAAGTTCGTGCGACCCAGTCGTGCATATTTTTTTTTAATTGTCTTAAAAATTTGTAAAGGTATGCACTATTAAATGCGTTTTTTTTTGCAAGCCCATATTTTGTTTGTTCAGTAGGTAATTGAAAAATCGAATATTATGTTGAGTACATTTTGTAATCATACCAGAAGGCCTGAAGTACGTATATACTATACGTTGGGCATTATACAAAAATGCCTAGATAATGAATGAAATAAATCTTATTTTATGCATTACCTAAACGTGTTATTCATTCTAAGTGAAAATAAGCCTTAGAATAAGTCGTGAATTTTAGTTTCGCTGTGCAAAATAAAACCACTCAACAAGTTTTTTTTTTTTAATAAAGGACCTTTAAAAGTTATCATCATCTTGACATGCAAAAAAATTAAAAAAAAAAAAACTGTTAATAAATATTTTGGTTTACTTTGCTATTACATACATAGGTATTTACTTAATAATATTTTCGACTTACCGGTTCATTTGTAGATAAGTCAGGTTTATTTGTTGACGAGGTTTTTGGAGCTTCGACGAATGATTTAAAGTTGGGATGTTTACTTTGAATGTGTTTTTTTAAGTTGGAAATTGAAGTTCTGTAGGAAAACTTATTTTCACAGACGTCGCATTTAGCAAGCGACTGGTCAATACGTGTAAAATAATCCCATATTAAACTGCTCTGTCTGCTTTTTGATTTTTTCATTTTAAATTTGTTTGTTTGTATCTCAACCAAACTGCCAATTGTTCTTAATCTTTAATAAACTTAAATTGTTTATTTTGTCTTTTTTAATGTGTAGGTTACAGTCTGAGCGTAGATATGTAATATGTAGATATTTATTTGTGAATCATTTAAAGTCAAAAATTCTTCTTTTTTTTTTGTTATTATTCCTGTTTGGTAAGTAAAACTTTCACCAAGTTTCCCGAAACTGGGTTTTTTTCCTATTGGTTTTGACAGAAAATAGTGAAAAATTGCGAAAACTTGTGAAAAATTTCACTTTACCAAACAGACATATTAGTTTACACTCAATTTTTGGGAGTGGCTATATACATATACATATGTTTATATATGCATAAGTAAGTTTTGACACCATACATGGCAAAAACAAGCATTAGAACATCAAGAGTTTAACAAAACAACTTGTGTATTCTGAAAAGCGATACCAAATTAAAATTATTAAATTTTTGATACATCCTCGGCCCGAAAGTAAAACTAACCAACCAACAAAAATGCAACTTTGACGCATACCTATTGCATGTATAATTTTTTTTTTTTTTTTAATTTACATAAAAGTCGCTTTTTGATAACATTGAAAGATATTCAAATATGTTTCAATATAATGTAGGTACATACCTATTCATCTGATTTTAAGATTCAAAATATACACATGTAAAGAATATCTAATTCAAAATACACATTTAGTGAGTTTTTTTTACCTTTGGTCCAACGATTTAAAAGATCGTTTCTTCACAGTTTGATAGATACGGTACATAGAAAACGGGTTCCTAAAAAACATCTGTCTGTCTGGTAACCTGAAAATTTTTACAAGTTTTCGTAATTGGTTTTTTCTCATAGGTTTTGACCTCCGGGATCTAAGTACTGAAAAGTTGTGATAGTCGCAAAGAAGTAGGTACCTATGCCATCTTTGAGGTTAGTAATTGGTCAAAAAAGGTGAACTTGTTTTAGATACTGCTCAGCCATAGAAAACTTTTAATCAATGGTTTTTCCAAGATTATAAGATTTTTAGGACTTTTAAAAAAACCTATTCCTGATTGATGACTGACTTTTTAGCGAGGTAATAAGATCCCAGGACCCAATCTTTACAGATAATTTGTAAGAATTTTCAAGTTTTCAAATAGAGACATTTTTCCACCTACATACAGCAAAAATCTCTTCTATCTTCAAACTCTTTGGAAAATTGAAAATAACAGAAACAAAATTCTGCACGTACCTACATTGTTCTATATAGAAAATTCAAGTCAGTTAGGTATTTTTAAGTAGGTATACCTAGATACCTACAAAAACCAGTGTAAATCTTTTACCATACCTACAAACGGAAAATTATTAGTTTTAAACTTTGAACGATACAGGTTGGATACAGTGGTCAGGAAACGAACATGTAAATATTGACCGGATTATGATGATTTATGACTATTAAAAGTGCAACCCTAACCCCTATTGCCTGACCAGACCATAAGACCCCATCCTCGCCATTGAATAGACAATCGGTACAAATAAATTGTTACTAGTAGGTAGAACGCAAGCCCCTGTTCAATCGTAGTGAATATTTTTAACAAATATAAATGAAATGACTTTCCAATAATATTTATTTCCAATCCCAAATGCAGTGACAGCACTTTGTAAGAAAATTAAAAATAAAAACCAAACACGAAATAGTAAACTTCAGGTAAATGCCTTTTTTTAAAGTTCAACTTACATAAATATTACAAAACTAACATACAAAAACAAAAAACTGTTAATATCCCCATTTGAATTCACTTCTCAAATCATCTTTAAAAATCATTTATGAAATAAATTACAAATAACTATTATTATGCACTGGAATCACAGATATATGTATCTGCTATGGTTTTACAAAGTAGTGAATTGATATCGCTACTTCAGAATCACAGAGGAAAGTTAAACTGTCGCTGAATGAATGATTGACTTCAAATAGTTATATCGTCATATTGAAAAATTAATGAGTAATAACATTTATTTATTTTTGTTTGAACATTTTAAAACAGACCATTTAGCGTTGTGAAACAAATCAAAAAATATTTTATTATAAATAAATTATAGAAAACGCCTGACTGTGACTAGTTTGGCGGGATGCGATGAGTGGTGACTGGACTGGTGATGGTGACTATTCACAATCACAATAATACAATCACAGTCACGTTTCATATTTCACACATACGATAATTTCATTTGACAGATTTTGCTGATGGGGAACGATGGAAAGTAAAACGGAATATTGTACGATGAGAGTGACCTTTATGGATTATTTTAATTACAAATTATTTTTAAAACCATTTTCAAATTTTATTCGTTCATAAATTTTTAAATTGAAGTTAAAAATTTGAATAGTTTCAATAACATTATGTCTATTAGTGTATTTTCCAAACCGGCAAATTTCTGATAATTTTAGTTCCGGTGTTTGTTGAAGACGAATTTAATCGATTGACGATGGCATTTTAATAAATAAATATTTTCTCACCTTAATTGGAAAATTTAAAAGCAAATTGAGGGTAATATTAGTTGATACTTATTAAATTGTATAGTTTAGTAAATTTAGTTTAAATTCACTACTGAAAGTAAATCGGGGATAAGTTACCTTACTTAAACCGATATATTTTGGGTGTTTCGTCCTTAAGTGCCTAATAAGACTGCATGTGGATCTATTTAACACAGACAAAGATGAGCCACAGTATCTGCATGTAACTTTTTTGTCAGCAGTTATCGGCTTGAAATGCTGCCACACGTTACTTTTTAATCCTTTATTCATTTTCACGAGTCTGTAAATAAAAATTTCGATACTTTATTATTACTTGTGATGAATTTACAGACATTTGCACATTTTAGACAATATTCAAAGTTTTTATACACGGATTCTTACTACATCTACATGGAAGGAATTTGTAAAAAAAAATCGATTTTCTTATGTGATGGTGTGTGTGCCATTAGATAGGAGTTTAAACACAAACAAATTTATTTCAATCAAAATAAAAACAAAAACACAATAAATTGTGCCTTTATCCAAGTAAAAAAATATGACAATTCAATTATGGAAAGAAGCAGTAGTTGCACGACCATGACAAAAAAAAACTTTCAACTTGACCAGAAATGTTACATTCCTACTGTGTGTGCAAATACGTGTAAATCTGGCTAAAAATTAAAGATTTCTTTTGGCTAGAAAAATTGATCGTTTTTTCTCAATAAATCGATTTTTTTTAAACAGAAAAGAAGAAATTGCAATTACTTCATATATTTTTGGATGTATGAAAATATTATGAACACTTCTTTTTTTTAAACCAAAAGCTATCCAATTAAAGTCCAAATAAAAACATCGGAACAGAACCAAAGTGGCAACCCTTACACATCTTGAAGAAGCGTTTCATTTCCACTCAACAAAATGTTGACATCCCCAGAAAAAAAAATGAAACCCCAAAATGGCGTTTATCCTATCTGTTTTCTGTTTACAAACACGTAGCGCTACGCTACGCTTACGATAAAAATAAAAGATTTCATTGAACAAAATTTAAAACATTTTAAAGGAGTAGCTTTATATTTTATCTTTTGAATATTTAAATACATAACATGTATGTAGTTAGGCAAGTACATATTTATTGCAATAATTATGTTTTGAAGTTTATTGTTAGAAAACACATTCAACGAAAATTTGTTCGTTTTTTTATAGGATAAAACTTTGTTATTTTTCAATTTATTTGCTTTGTAGGAACAATATATTTTAAATAAATTCTAATATTTCAACTTACTTTAATTGCGGATGCAGATAAGTATAGTATGAATAGAAACTCTTATACCTATAATTATGTTTAAATAAATAAAGCACCACATTAACTGAAACCGACACAGTAACTGACGCCGATACACTGACTTAACTCAAAGTGTGTATCATCAAACCTAAGTGCTGCAGCTATTTCTGTGTTTCGACTCATTTATGTATATCGTTAACTCAACTCAATAGTGATTATTAATTTGTATTTGTGTGTGATATATGATATTTGATACAGTTATAGTCTAGAACTACGTCAGTTTGGTAAGTTAACTCACTCAACTCATGGCGCATGCAAGGTTTAAAGCAGTTTTATTCGGTGGTGGAGAATGGTGATGTCGAAAGCACTACATAAATTCATAAATGTATTTGGGAGTTCATATCGTATTGGGTAGGTACTTTTGTTGAATTTGGTTGTAAGACATTATCTAGTTTCGTACCTGAGGAATTAAATTTTTAAAAGAAGATATAGTTGACACCACATTGTCTTGAAAAAAAAAATACAAATATAGGCACCTAAATGAATTCAATAAAGTCTTGTTATGATCGAATTTATTATTTTTGTCTACCCTTTTTGACTAAGACTGAACCATAATAGACTTATCTGAAATTTACTCAGCTGCAACATTTGCTTAAGTTTAGAGCCATTTCAATAGCTCTTGCTTAGGTTCGCGAAAGTTATATCGAAATTGAGCAGAATGGCTATTATGGTTAATCATATATAAGAGTGTGTCTGTGTATTCGCTTAGTTGCTTAAGTTGAGTTAAGTTCGCATAAGTCTATTATGGTTCCGGCTTTACCTTTCTCACTTAAAACACACTTAGCAATTGTTTCAGCTTATATCAACGCACTTTAATTGCGGATGCAGATTAGTATAATTATGTATGAATAAAAACTCTTATATATCTACACTTACATTAAATAATTCACGCACCACATTAACTGAAACCGACACAGTCACTGACGACTGACGCCGATACACTAGCTTAACTCAAAATGTGTATCATCAAATCAAGTGCTGTTGCTATTTCTGTGTATCAACTCATTTCCATATATCGTTAACTCAACTCGATCTTGATTATTTGTATTTTTGTGTGATAGTGGTCAATAAAAACTAGTTTTTCTTCACAAACGAAAATAAATCGGAAGTCTCACTTCTTGTATTTTAAGCAATAGGTAGAACAAACGCTTCGCATGACCATATGTACTTGAAATTTATGGTTGCGGCAGCACTTATTTACGAGTTCATCCAGGCATACAAACACATGTGCCAGCGCAATCTAAGGAAGGGAATCTACTATCGCATATTTCAAATGAGTCATTTTAAATTTAATATCTAAACTAAATCATGTTAAGTAAATGAATTAGAATGAGTGAATACATTGGAGTACCGGGTCAATGCGACTAGGACATTGCGAGTGCGACAGCAAACGAAATTATGAAATAAAAGAGCATACTTTTACGCTATTACCGGATTTACTGACGTGTTGTTATAATTTCTTCTATTTTATAATTTACAACTTCAGTTTTTGTAAATGTTAAATGTATTTTCGCCATACAAAACTGCCAAGTGCCACACCGCTTTTGAAATTAATGTAAAATCTCATATTTCATACCATTGTACTTATTTATTTTTTCTTGTAGGTACCTACATTATTGCTTTTGAAAGTTTCTGTTTTGTCGCTTTATTTAAAATATAGCTTTCTCATGTTGGTATAATTTTTAAAACAAATCATAGAAATAATCCAATCCTTGTCCAAGTTCCCAAATCGATATACCAACACCCATTTCTTTTGCAAGTTTTATGCGTTCATTGATTGAAAACAACGTCGGATAGAAGACGATGTGACGCCCATCAGTTATTCTGAAAATAAAAATTAGAGACAAATAAAACAAATTTTAAAGTTATGTATGTCGTCAGAATTGAACTCACTTAATTTCAAAGAAATTCTCAACATCATGTTCATCGTAGGTGAGGCGCTTCTTTACATTCTTCACCAAATCCAGAAATTGCCCCGCAACAATAGGACCACCACCATCGGGTGTATAATCATTGCCATACATGTTCAATCCCATCAGGATCTTCTTGCGCTTTATTTGAAAATGTTCGGCGGTCGAGGGAACAATATTTTCAATTGAAGTTCGTATCCAATGCAGTGGAGCATTGGCACCTAGAGGGATAAAGATAGTTACATTTTTAACTGCTGGATGGATCATTGATCTGACCTGGTCGTTGAACATTGGAAAAGTCATATGTCATCAATGAAAACGCAGTTACATATGGATAAAGGTGTTCGAAGTGCTTTTCACTGAATAAGTTGTGCATTTCTTCGCGCCTTGGTGGAATAACCAAGATTAGTTTCAAACCGACTTGTTGGAATTCTTTAGCTACAAAGATAACCTTGAAAATCTTTTATGATCAATCTCAAATGAACTGAAAACCTACATAACTCAATAACAAGATTAAACAGATACTGGTCATCTACTCGGGCAGCGAGTTGAGACCAAATTTCAAGGACAATCCCATCAAACTGATGAACTATGCACGTGTTGACGATCAACTCATTAACCAAACGTCTCTCGGTTGAGCTCGACAATAACCTGGAGTAATCTTTCTCGGTGAATTTATCAAACATCACTCGTGGGTAAACTGAAAGAAACAGGTTGCACTGAAGTTTTAATTTTATAACAAAGTGTACAATTGCGTACATTTTAAGTTTTTCTTGGCAGAGCGTCCGGCTTTGCGAACATCTTTTACCCAGCCAGCGTCGATGTCATGTTTACCGGCTAATTCATATCCATTGGTGGATTTGAGAATTTGAAACCAAACAGGTGAAATGATATCGAATTTTTTGGCAAACATTTTCGCCACATCGTAGCCATGCGAATTCCACTAGAAAAGTAATATAAGTCAAGGGCTTGTCTTCGTACAAAAAGCAATTAGATATGCTCTTTAACTTACTGCCGTAACATAACCCAAAACAGTTCCATTAAATCTTCTTATCGATGTATCTTTATGATAGCCTGCATTTTCGATAATTATATCCCTTGCTGCGGGTTCTTCATCGATTAGATTTCGATCGAAGACATTATCCTCCTGAGGTCCTGTCTTGACTTTGAATTGTTTAATTGCTTTTGTTTTGCCACCTCCTGGGGATATGGTTGCAATTGATTGTGCTACAAAAAATGTTGCTATAAGAATTATAGCAATTGTGACCTGCAGCGAAAATGCCATATTTTTGTTTATCACAGATAAATTTTAATTTGCAAGTGAATTTAAATCAATTTATCAAACCGGCTAGGACGACATCCACGTAATTTTTGTTCGCTTGCCAAATAAAAATATTAATTATTTTCTGATGATAAACAAATGAAGAAAATGTCATAATGAGCTATTTGACTATCACAGCGCTACGGTGACAAAAAGAAAGAAATATCTGAACAGGGGTGGCACTTTATCCGCGGTCTGTAAACAAATTTCTGCACGGCTGAACACAATAGACGCGCGTACGCACGCACAATTTAGTCAACAAAAAACAACTTGATTTTACAGTTTGGGCATGTCTAGCTGAGATAGAGTGGCTCACAACTAATTTTCAAGTTATGAGTTTCATAAACGTAAGAGCCGTTTATGAGGGTTCGGTGAATACCGCCGGCCTTAATTTTTTTTCCTATTTGTTGATTATTTTGGTGGGCTATAGATTGTTTTAATAATTTCTTTTTTGTAAGTTCTTTATAGCCGTATTTTACTATCGCCGCTGATCCATATAGATCATCTCATGAAAATAAAACAATACGGATCTTAGGGACAACTGTGTTGTATACCTATCTCTTTTTTCCTTACGTTTATTTATTTTTCATTTATTGGCTTTCTTTTTTCTTGAAACTACAGTTCACAATTCCTAACCATTTGCAAAGCTGAGAAGCAATCGCAAAAACTAAACTTTTGGTTCATGAAACGTGATCCCGATAGAGAGCAGGATCTCGTGTTGTTGTTGTAATGCATGTATTTTGATGATCTATATGGATCATCTCTGATAATAAAAAACGGGAAGTGACTCTAGACATGTCAATTATAACAGTTTTAGTCTATAAAAGTACAGACACATTTCCGTAGAGAGCTACACATCTACTTACAAACACATTCTGGCTAACATACAATGATATTAATAAAATTAAAATTGATCATAAACATAATTATATTATTTATAAATTGCAACTTTTTTTTTCATTTTTTTTCTCATTTAAATATATGTCTTTAAATGAATAGCTTATCACTATAGCTTATAAGATATCATATCTATATGTGGAAGCAGTCAAATAAATAAATAAACACAAAATACAATATAAAAGTACTGTTTATGCGGCCCCGCAAGGCCAGGGCCCTCCGACGGTGAGCATACTTCAGGCACCCAGAGTTATTTTTTCAAGTCACGCGAAGCGCGTTAACGCACGCCCACACTTTTAAAGGTGAAAAACTGTTATAACTATTATAAATTGGCATGCCTCTAGTCTCGTCCTAAAATATATGTATAACAATATAGAACTATTGGATTAAGAGATGCGATAATCAGTTCAGCTATTTTTTTATGAGAATGGCTCCTGTGTCCCTGACTCGTATCGAACACAAAAAGTGCGAAAAAGAGGGAAATTTCATGGTATGGTATGTAATTATTTTACGAGGCCCATACTGCGATTTAAACATAACAGTCGTATTTATTAGATTTTTTAGAATAGAATGGAACAGTTGTCCAGATAGTCATTGGCTAAATGCTTTATAAACGGATTTTATGAGTTGTCTAACTATCCCAGTGTTGTAATCGAAATACGTCCTCATATAAATATTTTCTGACATATCTGTAATATGTCAATCTGGAATGAACTTATGGCCTTTTCGATTAGGAATCCGGGAGAACGATTTGATACGTGTGAACCCTTGAACTGTCACTCTCTGACCCCAATCGAAAAGGGCATCAGACCCTGTTTAGAGTGTTTAGATTGTGACTATGTAGTCTGGTTCGATTTTGGAGTTGAATAGACTGTTTTTATACTACAGTGATTTTTAATCTTAGTTTATCCTTTGGTTTCCTTCTAATTACAAATACGATTTACACGACAGCGATTTTTAATGAAAAGTTTACTTTATGCAAGTGAAGAGAAGTATCATCTCACTGCACTCTTTACTCCGCTTGATTAAGTGAAGTTATCTGAGTGGATGACGAATGAAAATAAAACACATTCGAACAATAAGGAAAAGCACAAAGAAGAATGAGCGATAGCTCTGCAATTTGTTCAACCTCAGCAATTTCGTCTTCCCCGCGGCCAAGAAGAAATTGCATCATTTAAAAGCATTTATAGTGTGCTAAAGTTAGCAGGGCCCTAAAATGGGATTATAAATACGACTGTAAACATACAAACACAACTTGTCATTAAAACTTTTCTATCTGCTTTTTTTTTGTTCACAAAAAAAGTTTTATAAACAGCTAATTATGGTATTCACTGCAAGAATAATGAATATTTGTGACCGATCAGTGGTGAGTTGAACCAGAGTTAGTTAACTTTGAAGTAAATTAACCCCCAGTTAACTGAAGGTGCAGTTTTTTTGGTAAAGAATTCATGCGGAATGACTAACTTTATATGTACATAGGTCTGTTCATTTACGTTCCGAAACTACCAATTTGTACCATTTTTAGTCCAATATTTTTTTTGTGTGAACTTTGACAGAATTTTGGACTTAAATTGGAAGAAATTGTCAGTTTTGGGAAGTATACGAACAGAGTTTATTTGACACTTCAAAATGAATTAATTAAGGAACGATGTTAAAACGTCAAACAGACACAAATGACGGTGTTCACATTGGACCACTGATGCCAGATGAGATTTTTATAATCCCACCGTATTTGAAAACAAAATCCCACTGTTTTTGTACTGGAAGAAAAAAAAAAACACCATACTTCTCTGCCACAATCCTTTCCTAGATATTAAAAAAAAAAAAAAAATTAAATGTGAGATGTGAAATTCTCCTTTAAGAAAAAAGCTCCCGAATAAACAAAACACACTCTAAAAATATTTTTTTTTATTTTCTTAATAAATAAAAATTAATTTCACTTCATATTTATTAAAAAAAAACTTCTTAGATTTCATTGTAGGAATTCAGTATTTTAAGTCAAATCTCATAGGTAAAATTTGTACTTTCTTACATTTTCACAGTTTTTATATAAAAAAAATCTTATTTCAATAAAAAGCTAGGAACACGTATTTTTAGTTTTGTTATAAAAAAAATAAAGATATTTTTTGTAAAAAAATAAATAAAAAAGACTTCAAAATATTTGATTTAAAAAATTAACTTAAAAGTATAAATAAGTAAAATGATTTTGTATTTATGTACATTATTCACATATTTTCAAATTGTTATTGACGTTTAATTCATAGGCAAATGCCTCAAGAGTTTCTTCGTTTTCATCATCATGGTTAATGTCATGCGAAACAAAGAGGTTCTCTGAATTGAATTTAGCCAGCATTGCCTTTGAAGGTTCGAAACCGATGCAGCCTTTAGTTCCTAGGCTATAGCGAACTCGTAAAACTGAATCTGCTGTATCGATACTAAGTCGATTCCTGAGTTTATTTTTTACTATTTTAACAACTGAGAACGCTCTCTCGACTGAAGCATTAGAGAAGGGAAGACTTAAAAGTGCCAAAACGAGGGTGCAAATGCAAATGCTAGCCGAGAAAGAAGATCGCTATTGCAACAGAAAACTGTAAACATATTGGGGCATATTCATAGTCACTTTTAAACTTCAGTTTATCTGAGACCTGGGTTTATCCTATCTAAATAAAATTGAATAAACCCCAGTCTAAGATAAACTGGAGTTTAAAAGTGACTATGAATATGTCCCATTATTTTTTGTGTGGCGAAAGAAGAACGAAAAATTGTTCCTCTCTTACTGAGACATTTTCTGTGTCATTGGTGGTTCGGCCAAATAGTTTTTTTTTTAGTTATTAATTTTTAGTAAGAAAAAAAAAGTTTCGGTTATGTTAAAAATAATATTTTCCCCCCATAAAAAAGCATTTCAAATATTTTCCCACCATAAATACCACCATCAATTTTTTCCCACCATTATTCCCACCAAAGAGATTTTTTCCCCCCATTTTGGTGGGAAAAACCACCAATCTGGGAACACTGCATTGGACTCACTCCGCGCGACTCATTTTGACATCTTTTTGTTTTATCTTACTCCACCTCATGATGAAAAAGAGATGGTCTAGTGAGGCAGGATATTTTCAAAAAAATTAAAAAATCCTTCCTCACTTTCTCATATAGTGAGGCGGAGTGAGATAAAAGAAATAGATGTCAAAATGAGTCGCGCGGAGTGAGTCCAATGTGAACACCATCAATCGTGATTATTTTTGATTAAAGTAATGACAATAGCCAACTTAAATTTGTTAAGAATTTAGTTAACTTAATATATTGTTAGAAAAAGAACCGACAAGACCACTAAAGGGTCCGCCAAATAACTTCTTTTTTTTTGAAAATGGCGTAAAACATCGAAACCAAAATCCGCACCAAACAGTGACTCGTTTTGGGTGCATCGGCTTTTCAATGTATGCGTGGGGGTTTTCTGTGCCCCAAATGCGACAATTTTGCTTGTCTACTACCCGCCAAGATCAAAATGAGCTTCATCTGAAAAGATTTTTTTTGGCAAAATCGGCATCTTCTCTAAGTCGATGATAATACAATATACAACATATTGGAAAAATCTGTTAAGGTCAAGAATGGTAACTGCCAATTTTATTTACTGAGTATTGACCACTATAATATAGTTTTCTAGGGAAAAAAGGCAGAACAAAAACGGGGTTCTATGGCGTATGTGGAATATTTATAAATTTTATTTTTCATTTATTATCCTAACTTCGAAGCCGTCTTTATACTGCCTCACTCAATATTGTATTACCTCCAAATTCAAATCAAAACTCGGTACATTAGTATTTATAAATAGTACCTACTTATATGCTATTCACAAAATCACTATGTACAGAGGTACACAGAGCAATTTACTATTTATTATTATTTATGCAATGCAATGTAAGCTCAACAAACGGAATCCCGCGTCGAGAATTTGTAATTGAATATTTCGCCATCGTTAATTCCTCAAGCAGATATAAATATGTAGATATCTCCAAATAAGTCCAAAAGATACCTACTTTGTTGAGCTATTGCTGGCGCTGGGTTGCTCTCCCAACCAACTCTTAACGTAACCAAAAGAAAGTAATTTTTCTTAGCCAGCTGCCGGTAAGAGATGCATGCCTGCATCTCTTGGAACCACCACCAAGTCACCCATAAACTCTGCTTCAAAGTCTATAAAAGATTTGTAGTCCAAAACAAAAACCCATAGTAGATGTCTTCAATTCGATTCGTTCGTTTGATCGCCTAGTCGAAGAAGAAAAACGCGCGTGTGCCGGTTTACCAACAAGATTATATGTGCAAATGCGATTAATTTTAATTAAAGCTATTTAGAAAAAAGAAAATTACGGGTATTTCGTGTTGAAAAGTTGTCTCACGGTTAAGCATTTCATGCATTTGTGGGGGAAATTGTCGAAAGTTTTTCCATCTGAAGGTCAGAATACAGTTAACCCTGAAATTTCTGTTCGATTTAAACATCTGTAATTGGACCATGTCAATGTGGAGTACATCATTAGTTATTGCTTTAATCGTTGGCGCTGCTCTAAATGGTAATTTATCGTTACTTTGGGTATTTTCAGTCCAAAGTTCCCAAAGCAAAGTACGGTTTCTATTTTTTTTTTCATGTGTGAAAGTTGTTTGTGAATTTTCTTTTAATTTTTATTTCTCAAAAAAAAAAAACACGAATGGATTAATGAATGATAACAATGTCTTTGAAAATAATTAAGTAAACAGATGGCGTTTTCAAGAGCTGTTGCAATACATGCTAAAATATTTTTTGCCTAAAACAGTAGTTATATAATGTTGTTGTTTTTTTTTTTTTTAATTCGAGATTGTTTGGTAATAATACATTTATGTTGCTAGTGGAAGACAGAGTGAGATTTCTCATTTAAAACATGAATTATATTGTTTGAAAAAAGAAATAGGTGATGATAGGAGTAAAACGGTCATTGGATGTACAGTACATATGTATGTATGTATGATACGGAAGGAGTTACAGATTTCTTTTAAAGAGGCACCCAACAAAATGTTATAGCCAAACCAGATTAACCAGTAACGAAGATAATAATTAACAGCTTCTGTCATGGAGTGTTGCATTTTTGATTGATTTTTCTTGTCTTGTATACATTTAGCCGTGACATGAGTTGGAGTATATTTTATGCCTGAATGTTGCCATCATAGGTAGGTACATATATAGTTAAGACAGATTGTTCTGGGAAAATGATGTTGTATTTATTTGTGATTCTTATACGTAGCGCCGTTTTGTTGGAACCACATGTCGTTTACATCCATATAATCCAATTGGAACCAGCAAAAATTGGTTATCATCGATCGGTAGCGCTATCCGTTGATGCTGATGGCAATGACATCGTCGTTTTCAAAAATAGAGACGATGGGTAGGTTCAGATGACGAAGGGACTTGAAGGCAAGGCAAGTTTCTCGTCTCTGATTGGCCAGCTGTCGCAAAATTTCCTTCCAATTAAGGCAACTTTTATTGGAAAGTGACTGGAAAGCTAGTCAAGAAATATCTCCCTTCATTTCAAGTCAAGTGCATTTATGTCAAAATATCAGCTGATTATATTTTGTCATTAAACAGCAAGCTGAACTTCATTGTTCAGTGACTTCTTTTTTCAACGTTTGTTTTATTGTTTTGGGTGGAGGAGTTCTTTATCAAAATAATAGAAAAGATTTAATTAAAAAATGCATCATAAGTAAGAAGTATTGAAAAAATATAAATTACATTTCGTAATTGACTTGTGTAAGGTGTTTTTCAAAAAAAAAAATATTATTATAAATACTATCTGCACTATCAATGGAAGGTAAAGGTTGGAAGTAAAGTTCCAATTTCGGCATTAATGACATCTCAAAAAAATAACTAGTTTCCTTTGTAAAATTTGCGTTCAATGAATGCACTTGACTACATATGTAGTCCCTTGTGTCTGCTGAACGTACCCGATGTTTTCGATTGATTTTGCCTTTCGTTGACGCAAGGGTGTTGGCTGATTGTTCACTGAATCGGTGGACTCAAATTTGGATAATTGACTTCGAAGAGGACAACCGCATGTAAACCGTAAAATTGGCGCAACACACGTATCGGTGCCCCAAAAGTTTTTGATATTAAAGTTTTATCATATGGACGTGCTGTTCAATCGGGTGATTTGGCATCAGTAACATGATGGGGTTTTCCATTGGAACCTATATTCAGATTTCAATTTAAAAATTGATTTTTTTTCGTAGTAAATGGAACACGATTTCAAATTGATTTATTTTTGTCATTGTATTTGTGTAGTTTCGTTTTTCTGTCAATATTTCGTTACAAAATTCGTCCCTGTTAGAAGAGAAAGATGAGCTTGAGGAAGTTACCGATTCATTTTCAACTTTTCCATTTATAATCAAATATGTCTCTCATTCCTGAAAAACCTACATTAATCCAATCAAACAACACATTTGCCAACTGACAGCTGTAAATTATGTTGGTGTTAGTACAGGGAGGGGTAAATCTGCCGAAAAATTTAGATCTACATAATTGATTTTAAATCAAAAATAAATCAATTTATTTTGACCAATGGAACGCAAAATCGGCTATTTGACAGATCCAAATCAAAAATAAATTGATTAATTTTACCAATGGAAAACCCCATGTATAATAAACAACAGATTTGACAGATGTCACCAAAACAACATGACCAACAATCAACCTTCGCCAATTGAAAAACCCATTAGATAGTGTTTTAGTAGTTGTAGATTAATGGTGAATTCCTTTCAACAAAGAAATCGATTTTTTTTTAAACAGAATCGAATTTTTTCTGTCATATTTGAAAGGATTTCGTATTTTGTAAAAGAATCGATTTTTTTTGTGATTGTGTGTTTTGACAGCTGCAATTGACGCAAGATTTTTCGCAAAACTATTAATGTTGATTGTTTTTGTTGTGAGAAAAATGTTTTACCAATAGAATTAAATTAATAGCTTTAACAGTTCACTATTTTAATAACAAAAGATATTAGCTAGCTTATACGGGGGCAATTTTTTGGTGAATTTTATTTGTTTGAACTTCTACTTGCACAAATATTTTTAAAGAAAATTGTTATCTAAAAGTTTTCACTTGCACTGAAAATTTTTATCACGTCTCTTACTCGCGAAAGGTATTTTTTTGTCAAATTTTTGTTTGATAATGAACAACACACAGTAAATTATTTGTATATATCTATATTTGCTGAATATATTATTGAATATTTTGTTAAATTATGTAGAATGCGTTGCAACCAAAAAATAAATAACCCGTCTTCCAAAAATTTCGCCGCTTTCAATTTGACGTATTAGAAATGTCAAGTCTTCATAGTGTGTGTGCAAATCAGTGTGAAATCTTGCTAAAAACGCAAGATTTGTTTTGACAGAAAAGAATCGATTTTGTTTAGAAAAAATTCGATTCTTTTTAGAAAAAATTCGATTTCTTTGTTGTAAGGAATTCACCATTTGTCGCCCGATCATACTGAAACACGGGGCGGAAGGGAGTAATGGATTAACTTTTGTCATATTCAACTGCTATGCATCTGCATTTGCACACAACTATGTCTTTTCATATCCGCAAAAAAAGTGCTGTGTATAAAAAAAATACCCTAGGCCAGATCGTCCTTGTGGCCACCTATACCGAAAAAGAATAGGTACATGTTGGCTGGCTAATAGGTCTGTTTGGTATCTTTGTGTAAAACCTGTGAAAAAACCAAAGTGAGAACGAATTTCTCAAAAATGGAGAAACCTACAAGAAAGTTAACAAACGCATTGAACCACTTTTGTGTACAAAACGTCAGAATTTTACACCTCACATCAACAATCACATGCCAAAAGTCTGGTTTTGTTAACAATTTGCGTTTAATTTAAAAAAAAAATTACATAAATTATCAATTTCCCAAGTTATTTATTATTTATAAAGTTAATTTTCACATATCAGAAAAAGATGCTAACAGCTGGGTGTTTTGACAGTCTTTACCAGTGTTACCTCTGAGTATTTTCATAAAGTGTCAAAAAAGGTGTCCGAAAGGAAAAAAGGTGTCCATTAGAAATTTCAATTAAAACACAATATTAAATTCAAATTTTAATGAACAAACAAGTATTTCAGAAATTGCGTAAAAAGTTTTAAAAAAATCTTAAATTTCATCATATTATTTCTTTAATACCAGTTTTTTAAGTTTACTATTTTGAACCAAACTGTTCTATATTTTTAATTTTAAAACAATTTTCGAAATCAATATCATTTTATTGGCTTTTAACTTCAAAGCTTTGTACTCTTTCCCGAGATTAATTCTTTTCCCAATTTTATAATTTCTATGTCCAAGAAACTTTACACAGATAATTTCTTAGCTGTGACTTGTTCACATATTTTTTGATAATATTTCAAAACATTGGTTTTTATTAAAAGTACTTCATGGTCTTTAATTTGGGGAGTATGAAAGATGGAACAAGAAAAAGATATGTGTGGTGTAGGTATTTTTATTTTTTGATTGACTGACAACGGGTTCCGTTCAATTTTTCGAACAAATTGTTTTTTTTTTTTCTTTTTAAATAGTGTCCAAAGGGTTGCTAGATTTCTAAAAAGTGTCCAAAATCGATGTATTTTTAAAAAGAGGTGTCCTGGTGTCCGGGTGTTGAAAAGGTGTCAAAATGACACTAAAGTGTCCCCAAAGGTAACCCTGGTCTTTACTCTTCTTGCACCCAGAAATTTATGTAGCACAAATTCGCAAGTTATCCAATGGAAGGGAATTTTTTTTTTCTCTCGATGTGCTCTCTCGTTGCAACTTTTTCGAGTTAACAAACAGGAATTTGTGACAAATTGTGCAATTTTGTGAAAATGTTTGCAAATTCGCAAGAAATTTCACGTTACCAAACAGACTTAATGTTGCGTGGAAGTCGGTTTTGTGGCGGATTTCGACGATTTCAAAGGGATGCTGCTTCGATTTTTTTAAAAGTAGGTATGCTTATTATTATGTTAAAGTTAAAGCCCTTTCGAATAAGATATCAATCACGTCCGTGACACTTGCATGTATATTCGGAGCACACTCGCGTGAGAAAGAATTTAAGTTGTGCAAATTTATAGCTGACATATTTTCGTCAAACGCAATGACTCACCTCCTTGAACAGCGAGGCGAAAGTTGTGGTCATAATCTTCGCGCATTCTTGTTCTGCCGATCAGTATGTACATAATGTATTATAAGGTCTGGTGTGCGAACGGTGACTGAGCGGATTTCGATGAAATTGACACTTCGTTTATAATTCACATAATTTATAATTGACATTTCGTTTATAGTTCTGCCACAGCTATAACCTGTCTCAATTTCATCGAAATCGCTCAAAGAACGACGAAGATAACATTTTTTAAATCCAACGCCCTATTTTTATATTTGTTCTTTCCACCCATTGCCATTTCTCTTTTGAGAACCCATCGCCTAGCGCATCAATACCACGGTAAATGGCTTGCGAGGATTATGTTTGCGAGGATGTGTCGCAGCAGAGATGTTGCTTTGAGAAGATGTTGCTTGCGAGGATGTGTCGTGCGGAGATGTTGTTTGCGAGCATTGGTTACGGATCCATTCGACCTTCCCCTGTTTGAAAAATATCGACAAACGAGTTCACTCTTTAAAACAAGATCGCGGGAAACCTGCAAAGATTTGATAGTCGAAAACTCGGATTTAAGCTTCATATAAGTTACTAACGATGGCAAACACAATTTCTTACTATTACTTACTTATTTATTTCCCATAGAAATCATGATCTACTGAACTTTTTTATTAATATTGCTATGCGATCGTATTTGCTTTCTCAACATATCTCTTGAGGCCTTATAATTTACCAACCTCAGAAATAATTCAAATTAAATTGCACAAAGTAGGTAGTGCAATATTTAATTTTTGACTGCAATATGTATGCATGTAAAAATGCATGGTTTGAATTATTCAATAGTATTTACCTACATATTTGAAAACTTTCTGAAATAGTAGTCTACCTTACCTAATTTCAATGCAAATTTCGATGATTTAAGATGCAAACAATGCAAAAGGTTCACTCTATTTCTTAAAGAATGTAGGGGAGACCGAGGACAAATGTAATATTTTTTTACATTTGGGGTTCCTGCTTTTGTTGGAATAACAGAAAACGAAAGATGTTATCTAAAAGATGGGTTATTTATCTAGAAACCCATTAAATCAAGTTTCAATAAATTGACAAACTCACATAGCGTTGTAAATTTTTCGAAGACTCTTCTGTTGATACTTTCGTCCTGTACATCCGGGACAAAAGGAACATGCTAAAAATTGGACGGCCATTTTTAAGTTTTTATTAATGTGGAGTTAAAAATTGAATTTTACAAAAAAATCTTCCACCCATTTTCGAACAATCCAATTTTTCCCCTTTTTTCTGGACCTTTTTTTTACTAAACGGCAGCTTATAACTATTTAAATTTATTGAATTTTGTTTAAAGATCTGTGGAACCAATATTGAGAAAAATAGGATTTTCTTTTTGGCCAAAAAAATTTTGTATGACAGGTAGGGGAGAGTGGGGGACATTCGGACACTTTTTCTTATTTTTCAAAAAACTCCCAACTTAAATATAATTATGAATTTTCTTCAATAAGATATTAACTTGCGTTCAATTATCCTCATGAATATTTTATGAAACAGTATGATAATTATGTACTTTAAAAAAGTGTTTAGGACTTTTAGAAAAATTTCGGTAGATTTATTTTTGAAAAAAAAATGTATTGGTTTAAAAATTTTCAATTCACGATGAGATTGTTAAAGTTGTAAGCGAAGTAATAAAGAGACGAAGTTCTGGAGGTACCGGCTCGTGAAGACTGAGATAAACTGGCGACCATTTCCCTCAGATCAACATTACCAATGTCTTCCAAATGTGGGAAGTAAAATGTTGTGGAAATCCTTTTCTCCTCAAATATTTTTCCTGGTAAGTGTCGTCATTGCAGTATTCTTGTACCAGCCCTACATGTCCGAAACTGCCCCACTCCATATGTGTCTGAATGTACCCCACCCCTCATTTTTTTTGCAAAAACTCACATTTTATGTTGCTTTCTCAATAACTTTTTTAAGAAAATTATAACATCAACTTATGCAACAGGAACAAACACATCAAGTTAACTACAAAAAATTAAATAGCGCATTACAAAAACAAAAGTTTTTCAAAATTTTGTTACTATGCTTAAAATTTACTTTTTGATGCAAAAAAATGGAAACTAACGGCAAAGTCGAAAAAAAAACTTCCAATTGAATTTGAAACAAAAGTCAACAATGTTGTTTTTCAGTGCTGTTATATATTTATGCGAAAAAGTTTTTCGTTTGAGAGTTAATGGGGGTGTCCGAGTGTGCCCCCCGTTCGAATGTACCCCACTTCCCCCTACCGTTATATTTGGCCTTAAAAAAATTTAAAAAAAACGTGTCGGAGGTTGTCCAAAAAACGCTAGGTACAAAGTTTAAAGAAATTCGAACCATTCGTTTAGGTTTTACTCGAACAGAGTTTGATCAAAATCTCGAGATTGATTTTTTGCCAAATATGTAGAACACATATAACGCAAGTAAAAAGTGGCCCAAAAATGTATATGAAAGGCGATAAAAGAAATTGATTTTTTACGGTTTTGATGCCCTTTTTTCAGTTTGGGCTGTTATTTTATATTCATCATTTTGTCAGATTTTTCAAAAATTTAAAACTAACGACCGTTTGGATATGCTAATATTTTTAGTTAAAAAAATGGTTCTTAAAACAACACGAGCACGCGGGTATGCTAGTAGAGTATACAAATACAAAATTTGGGCGTGTGAGACGCAACCATATGTTACTTTCAGTTGACGATATGTAAATTAATTTTATTCCATTCTCTTAATACAAATAAAATTCGGGATCTCTTATTATAATCCAGAAGGACAATATCCCGAATCGCAAAAATCTCGAATCCTGAAAGACAAAATCCCGAATTTCAAAATCCTCCCATTAAAGAATCCCGAATATTTTCCGGATTAATACCGAACGAAATGTACTGTTTTCAGATTCGTTTTGTACTTTTTCAATACCTTTTTTTTATCAAAACCCATGTTTACTTGTTGCTTAGGTAAATATTACACCAATAACAGTCTCAAAACAAATAGAAAACCCAGCATCAACAAATTTTAAATTGTACATACGTCATACATACAAACCCTCATTCCTCATATATCAAATTATAGGTATAATAACTTGGTTTTACACATTGTTTACCAAAAATATAGGCTTTTAAATGAACAACCACCAAGCTAAATACAAAAACCCAATAGAAAAAAATCCAAACAAAGTCGAAAGATTCTGTAAGGAATGACATATTATATCATTTAAAAAATAGAGAACCACCGAGGGCACACAATCCCGAATGGCTTAGCGAGATTTTGATATTCGTGATATCGATAAAAAAAACCCATAAAATTCATCCAATCAAACATTGCCCTGATTTATAGTAAATTATCGTCCTTGTTTCCATCATTTATTGTATGATTGTATGAGTTTTCAAACACATGTACTACTTTTTAAACATACATATATTTAAAACAATCAATCGAAACCAAAAAATTGAATAGGTATCGAATTTATTTTAAATAAAACCTACCTACCACACATAAGATGTGCATGTGTAAAAGTGTCGTTACTTCCCAAATCAAAAAGAAAAGTATGACCTATAGACGCATGGGTTGATGACCTCAGAAGTAATCTTTTTGCAGAAAAACCTTTTGTACCTTTGGTACCTGATTAAAAACAAATAATAAGGAAATAACGAATATCCGAAAGTGCTATTGCATTTTTCTGGGTTTATATAAAAGTTATACATAATTTTATTTCATATCTACTTAGCTAATAAGCTGAAAAAATGATCACGGCTATAGGCCAATCGCTGCCGTTGTATCTCGACACTTCATCCAAATTTCTTTACTAAATAAAATAATTCTATTATATCAGTTTAATTCATAACTTAATATATAACTTTACTTAAAACAACTTGGAATGTTTAATTGCATTACCTCGAAGGTCGAAGGTCTTCTCAATGAGATTATGTGCATAACACATATTATACTCAATTCGTTCGAATTTTCATTTTAAATTTAAAAAAAAAAAATTACCTCGCTTCGAATAACTAACTATTTTGTCTGCTTTCTTCTTTGATTCTCCAATAAAAAGAGGTATACGGGGAAGCTTAGTAATTGTAGTCATTGGTCAACGAGATAGTCAATTATTATAACTTTATGGTGGAAGTCGAAGAAAGATCATTCAAATTAATCATTTTAGTTGGATGAAATCTTATTTTTCTTGTTTCCAGTTGATTGCGCTAAAAACGTGACCAAGCGTAGCATACGCAACACAGTGGACTGCCATGAGGATGGACGCTTCTACAGAGATCCCGATAGGCCAGTTCATAAGATCTGGACAAATTCGGAATGCTCCAAGTATTACTTGTGCATAGAGAAAGAGGTATTTGAATTCAAGTGCTCCGAAGGCCTGTTATTCGATGTGGTGCGACAAATTTGCGACTTCAAGCAAAATGTTGATAATTGTGATGTAACTGCCGGTAAGTTGTGTGACATTTATATCTATATTATGTGTTTATGTTCTGTTCTCAGAGGCTCGTGTACCTAAGCCTCTTCTCGCTGGTGCTGATTGTCAAGATGATAGCCAACTAGGATGTGCTGATGGAACTTGCCTTCCAAATGAGTATTTCTGTGATGGATCAGTCGATTGCCCTGACGGATCAGATGAGGTAAATTTAATAATGGAGATGATAAGGGATTGTGTTAAGAAGTTTGTCTCAGGGTTGGTGTGATGTTGACAGTGATCCAAATGCAGCTGATGCTTGTGATCCTTCTGCTTGCAAACTACCTGACTGCCATTGTTCCAAGGATGGAACAATTATTCCTGGCCGCTTGGATCCGCATCAAGTTCCACAAATGATTATTTTGACATTCGATGATGCTGTGAATTTTGATAATTGGGAACTTTTCTCAAAAGTTATTTTCACTCAAAATCGAAAGAATCCCAATGGATGTCCCATAAAGGGAACATTCTATGTATCCCATCAGTACACAAACTATCAGTTTGTACAGAAACTGTGGAATGACGACCATGAGATTGCAGTTCACTCTGTAACGTATGTTGCTGTATTTATAATACATCCAGCATTTCTTTGATTTTTTATTTTGTTTTCTTTCGTCGCTCTTAAGCCACCGTGGCCCGGAACTGTGGTGGTCCAAAAACGCCACCATTGAGGATTGGTTCGACGAGATGGTTGGCCAAGCGAATATCATTAATAAATTTGGTTCCGTTCGGATGGAAGAGATTCGTGGAGTGCGTGTACCATTTCTGCGTGTAGGCTGGAATCGACAATTTCTAATGATGAAAGAATTTGGGTTTATCTTCGACTCCTCTATGGTCGCACCATTCTCTAATCCACCACTCTGGCCATACACACTTGATTACAAAATGCCACACAGTTGTACCGGAATGAACCAAAACTGCCCCTCGAGAAGTTATCCTGGAATTTGGGAAATGGTTATGAATCAGTTGGAGGCTGGTGAATATACCTGCGGTATGGTAGATAGTTGTCCTCCGCATTTGAGTGGAGAGGACGTCTATCGAGTGCTTACTCATAACTTTAAGCGACACTACTTGAGTAATCGGGCTCCATTTGGGCTATTCTTCCATTCGACATGGTTCAAGAAAATTGATTACCTCGATGCGTTTTTGGCAAGCAAATCGCTTGATTAAGTCAAGAATCAAAAAGCTAATCGTCTATTTCTAGAAATTCCTTGATGACCTACAAAAGCTGCCTGATGTGTATTTCGTTACAAACCATCAAGCCATTGAATGGATGCGTCATCCAACTCCCATCAATCAACTACACCAATTTGATGCTTGGCATTGTAAGTCGAAGTCTCTGGAACCTCAAGAAGTTGTGTGCAACATTCCCAACACCTGCAAACTTCGTAGCAGAGTTCTGCAGCAGGATCGTTACTTCTATACTTGCAAGGAATGTCCGCCACAGTACCCATGGTTACGGAATGAGTTTGGATTGGACTAACCAGACAGCGAGTATTATTAATCATATAACTTTTATATCTAGATAGATAATTAACTTATTTATTTTCTCATCCTTAATCTAAGCGAAGTACATTTATTTTAGAGCGACTTTGTTGTATTATTCATTTTTTGTATCAAATCTTTACACGATTCAAATTAAAAACAAAATACCTAAGATTTTTTCGAGTGTCATTGATTGTCTTTCTATGCATCTTGAGAAATAAATGGATTTGGTATCGATTCCATACCGTCCTGAGGGCAAATAAGAACCAATGCTGTCCCCCGACAAACAACCAAGCCCAGACTGCGTGTCTCTTCGGCAAGTTTGAAGGGCTCATCAACATCTCGTAGGTATTCGACTGTGTTATCTAGAACCAAATTAAGGAGAGCATCGTAACCCTTAAGGACACCAGCTGCTTCTCGTCCACCTGCGAATTTAACTCGGATCATTTTCTCTAGATACTTGGACAGATCAAGGATGGATTCCTTGCGGCGTTTTTCTTTGTTGTCATTACCGCCTTGTGGCTGATACAAAATATAAATTATAGTATTATTCGTATTCCTATGCATATATGTTTAAATATGAATAATTTATTACCTTTCCTTTGTTTTCCATTTCTTCAGATTTCTTTTCTTTAAATAAATGCAGTTTGTTTCAATAATTTGTTGTAAACAAAACGTTTCGTTTTTTCTGCTTTCACCGCTAAAAAATTTGAGGTTATTTGAAGTTTGTTTTGACACTTCAAAGTAACCGTTCAGAAAACGTTCAATAAAAATTATATCTGGTTTGTGTATTGAATCAATTCACAATGGGCGTTTTTCTTTTTTAGTTCACAACAGAGCCTGAACTGTCAAAAAAAATCGTGTTCCTTTTTTAACTCAGAGCATTCAGAACTCCAATTTTGCGTTTCTTTTTTTGCTCTGAGCATGTTTAGAGCAGGTTCAGAGCGCGCTCTATGAGCTTATAATAAATTGATTTAGCAGACGGAGTTGAATAGCTGAACAGAAATTTGACAAGTGGACAAAGAAGGAAGGAAGAAAGGAGTGTTCAGACTCTGTTCAGAGCTCAATTCTGAACTAAAAAAGAAAAACGCCCAATGAGAAATACTTTCATAACTTTGTTAATTATAAAATGTTAGGCTCTCCCAAACCAACGCGAATACTTCCGAACGACAATGAAACTTTCGCCTGTCTTAATTTATTTACATGTAGATTACATGCCGCCTCCACTGGGCATGAACGATGCTCGGATTATGAACATGTCTAAAAAAAATCCAATGGAGGCACAAAAATCCATGTCCGTGCAGCAACATGTCGACGAAAACTTCATTTTGAACACGACATGACCGCTGTTCAAAGTTTGGGCATGAGATTTGACGTTTCACGTGTGTGAGAGTTTTTTTCTGCTTCTCGCTGAATGCATTGGTAAATGTTGAAGGAAAAAGGTAGAAGTAGTGGTAAAAGAAATGTATGTATGTGAAACGACATGACATAATTTGCCCAGCGGAAAAAAATTCGCTGATTGTTGATTGGATTGTGGTTGTGATGTTGGGCACCTGAATGCCCTGTGGAGTCGGGGTGTTAAGGCCAGGCGCGCACATGCAACTAAACAGTTTGGTTGCGATTTTGCGGCGGTTTATGTGCGCGGACTCTCATATAATCCCATAGTGCTCAAAATCGCAACCAAACTGTTTAGTTGCATGTGCGCGCCTGGCCTAAAGGCTCTCCCAAACCAACGCGAAACATTCGGCGCGACAACGAAACTTCCGCCTGTCTTAATTTATTTACATGGAGATTAATGGGAGCACCCACACTGGCGCGATGCGAATCTTCGAACATTTTTCAGTCGTCGCATATTCGCGCGAATGTTTCACGTTGGTTTGGGACAGCCTTAATAGTACCCATACCAGCGCGATGCTAGGTTAGGTTAGGTTAGGTAGTAAGGGGTGTGCACAGCATGAAGCCGTTGCGTACACGGGGGCCTACTGGTCCATTGTGATCCCCTGTAAAAGTAAAAAATTTTTGCATCGATGCTCCTCAATTCTGTTGATTAGCGTAGACTGGCTCGTTAACGAACCAGCCTGTGCTATCTATAAATTTCCTCATGCTTGCCATTGAGACCTGTGCTAGATCATCCAGTTCTCCAACGAACCTGTTTCCGAAATGACGGAGTCGGCTGGTTTGGAGGTTCGGACAGTCGCAGAGCAGGTGTTTAATGGTCTCCATTTCCTCCTCATCCTGACAGCTCCTACAAAAATCGGGTGCAAATGCCCCTATTCTATTAGCCATTATGCCAATGGCGCAATGACCTGTTAGTACACCTATCAAGATTTTAATGTTCTTTTTACTCAGCGATAAAATATACCGAGTTTCCTTTTCATTTGTGTTAGGCCATAAACTTCTAGAGATTACACAATCGTTCCTGGATTTCCAGGAGATATTGATTTTCTCTTTTAGTTTAAGGTCTATCTTCCTCTTGAGTACCCCAATCGGGACGAGTGGTCCCCTAACTGAATGGTCGCTACTACTTGTGTCTGCTTCTGACCCTTTCCTGGCTAGTTCATCTACTATATCATTCCCTTCTATATTGCTATGTCCGGGAACCCAGCAGAGCTTTACCTGGTTAGTGTGGCAGATTTGTTTAATTCCTTCCTACAGTTTAAAACTGCTTTTGATCTTATGGTCTCACTGGCTAAGGCTTTGATAGCAGCCTGGCTGTCCACGAAAAAAGTAATCTCCGAAGAGCTTAGCTTTTCGTGATGTGCCAATTCAGCTGCTTTTCCAATGGCAAAAATCTCGGCCTGAAAGACACTACAGTCAGCCGGGAGTGTATATGACGCTCTGATGTTGAGAGATTGGGAAAACACTCCAGCACCTGTTCCCGATTCCATTTTTGAACCGTCAGTGTAGAAAGGGATACCCTGTTTACTTATAAGTGAATTGGGATCCCAACCCTGTCTTTCTGGTATGAAAATAGAAAATTTCCTATCGAAATCTAGTAAAGGGGGGATGTAATCGGTGGTCTCCCTCAGTCCTGGAATCGTGTCATATCTTTGTAAGATTGACCCGTGGCCATAAGTGCTGTGCCTCCAAAAACTCAGTTCTCTTAAACGAATTGCAGTTTTGGCTGCCGTGCACTTTATGAACTCATCCAGAGCCGGGAGGTCCAAGATCATTTCCAATCCAGCTTGTGGTGTGGTTCTTTGAGCCCCTGTTATTCCTACACAGGCTAGTCTCTGTACCTTATTCAGGTTCTTGAGATAGCTTGATTTTTCCACCGCCTTCCACCATACAATAGAGCCATAGGTAAGAATGGGTCTGACAATCGCTGTGTACATCCATTGGATGACTTGCGGTCGCATACCCCAACGTACACCGAAGGTCTTTTTGCATGTGTAGAATGCACATAGTGCTTTTTTCATTCTTTCCTCAGTATTACGCTTCCATGTAAGCTTGGAGTCAAGAATTACTCCTAGAAATTTAGCTTCCTTAGAAGGTATATTAGAGGAATGCCATTTAGTTTGGGAGGGTTGAAGCCCTCCAGTTTCCTTTTCTTCGTGAACAAAACTAGCTCTGTCTTGGTGGGGTTGACCCCGAGACCGTTCTTAGTTGCCCAAGAAGATAAATCCTTTAATGCATTTTCCATAATGCTTTCGATGATGGTAAGAAACTTGCCTGATACCAAAACCACTATGTCATCTGCATATGCTACTATTTTAATGCCCTGATCTTTGAACTTTGTGAGAATTTTGTTGACTACGAGGATCCAGAGCAGGGGTGAGATGACTCCTCCCTGTGGTGTGCCTCTTGTAACTGTTTTCTCAATAGTGCTAACTCCTATTTGAGAGTTGATAATTCTGCCATTTAACATGGTGAAGATCCAATCGACCATGACAGATTCAACCCCAACTTCAACTAAGGCAGTCTTGATCGATTCCGTTTTAACGTTATTAAACGCACCCTCGATATCAAGAAATGCTGCCAGGGTATATTCTTTATGTTCAAGACTTTTCTCTATATGTGAAACTACTTCGTGCAAAGCAGTCTCCACTGATTTACCTTTAAGGTAAGCGTGTTGGTAGTTGCACAAATTGTTTTCGTTGAGAAGTTCTCTTACATGTAGATCAATTATCCTCTCTAGTGTCTTAAGGAGAAACGAAGAGAGACTTATTGGTCTATAATCCTGAGCGGTCGAGTGAGTCGGTTTCCCTGCTTTTGGGATAAAGACTACCTTGACCTTTTTCCAGTTATTAGGGACGTATCTAAGTTTGATACAACTTATGAAGATTACCCTAAGCCACGGAGTTATTACTTTGAGAGCATTTTGAAGAAGAGCTGGAAAAATCTCGTCTGGTCCCGCTGATTTATAGGGTTTGAACGAGTTTATTGCCCAGATAATCTTCTGCTCTGTAATAACCTGATTTAGTTCTAAATTTGATTCTGTGTGAGTAAAATCCAGCGTGCTCGATTGCAAGCAATCAGAGCTTTCTGGGTTTTTACAACCGGGGAAATGAGTTTCCATGAAGAGTTCAAGCGTTTCTAGGCTCGAGTTCGACCATGATCCATCAGGGTGTTTTATGTACCCCGGGATCGTGGGATTAAGGGCCAGGGTTCTACGGAGCCTTGCCGCCTCGCTTGTTTTTTTCAATGGATTCACAATGTTTAGCCCACGAATCCTTTTTGGCCTTTCTTAACTCTTTGGTGTAAGTGTTAAGTGCGGCTCTATAAGGCTTTAAGTCCTCTTCTAATTTACTCAGTTTAGCTTTATTGAAAAGTTTTCTAACCTCTGTTCTACGTTTCTTTAGTACACCATTCCACCAGGGTGGTTTAGTGGAGTTATTGGAACGAGATAAAGGGCAGTGTTTTTCAAAAGACATTCTCATTTTGCTGGACAAGTTTTGGACAACAGTGTCAATGGTTGAAATACTTAGACTTGTATTGTCCTCTGGTGGATCAATACAGTCTTTCAGCCATTTTTCGTACTCTGTCCAATTCGTCCTAGTTGGGTTCCTGTAAGGTTTCTTTTCGGTAAAGTTCCTGTCTATAGAGAAGAGTATCCTAAAGTGATCCGAAAAAGATTCTTTAGGTAAGACTCTCCAGTCTTCAACTGAAAATTTACTATTATTGTTAATAAGAGTCAAATCTATGATTTCCTCCCTGTTTTTGTTTCGAAAGGTAGGGTGATTGCCCCTATTACATAACGATAAATTAGAACAGAGAATATATTCAAAAATTGACTCACCCCTTTTATTGATATCCTTTGAGCTCCATTGGGTGTGGTGAGCGTTGGCATCACATCCTACCACCAAAGGTGTATCGCTTGCTTTGGCATGGACCACAAGATCGCGGACAGTTTTTGACGGTGGGCTCTCCTCCTCGTACGGCATGTACGTCGACGCTAAAATGAAGTTTCCTTCATTCGATTCGACGCTGATTGCCGTGTTGTCCTTGTTGCTGTACCTAGATAGGAAGAAAGCGTTAATTGATTTTTTCACTAGGATACAACTTCTAATATCACCTTCATCTGACGTGGAATGGAAAAGGTTGTAGTATTTTGACCTCAACCCACGGATTCGGTTTTTGCCTAACCATGGTTCCTGGATCAAGGCCACATCCACGTTCTCGTGAGACATGTAGAGCGTAAGGTCGTACGTTGCTGCTTTAGCGTGGTGCAGGTTTATTTGCACCACTTGCAGCTTTTGACTCCCCTTTGCCTTCATGCCTCTTAACCTTTACGGTTCCGAGACCATACCTCAACACGTCTTTCCTTTCTCTCAGCAGAAGGTCAGATTTCTTGTCTGCCACAAACAAGAGGTCCTTCCCTTCGCCTCCATGACTCTTTCTTGAGTGTTGGAGCTTCCATTCCAAAATGGGAAGCTCTTTGTTCTGCTTCGCCAACAGCTTAAGAATGGCTGCGTCCTCATGTTCTGCAGGAGGGGGGATCCATATGCTAAGCTGCTGGCGGAGTGGTAGAGCTGCGGCGGGTAGAACCTCAAGGGAGGAACCTTCCCATAGTTCGCCAATGTTGGCGATTGTACGGTTCAGGAACTCCCGTGATTTCTGGTCACCGCAGCAGACCACTTTAACTCCTCGCCGCCATCCGGCACCATCAAAGATATAGTCTTCAGAACTATCGTTCTCTGATGCTGCCATCATAGCTTTGAGGATCTCATTTTCCGCAAGAAGCCAGTTTTTTGCCGAGATTTTCCCATCTGGGTCGTCACGGCTTACAATGGCAATTTGTAGGTCAATCGGGGTGGTGTCGAAGCTGTTGGTTTTTTGTTTCTTGGCACCGTCTTGCTTGACTGTCTCCTCCGATCTTTGTCTCTTGGACGTTCCTGGTTTCATTCCAGAAGAGGTGCTTGCCGGTGCTTGGTCTTTCCTAGCGTTGGCTAGCTGTTTCTTGCTGGAAGTCGCCTGAACTTTTCCCTTGTCGTTCCGAGCGGTCGAGTTATTGCCAGCCTGTTCACGGTTTGCCTTTTTAGGGACAGACCTAGATTTGGCAGCATCTACTCCTTTGCTCTCCGACTCTTCGGCATTCACTTGCCCTGTTGTTCCCCTGGGTCCAGTGGCAGTCTCTGCCAGCTGCCGCTCAAAGTTCCTAACTAGCTTTCTATGCTTTTTTAGGAGAGCTTTATCTCTCGAACTGAGCGTCGCAGGGTCTTTCAACTCGGTCTTTTCCACGAATCTTTTAGAGGATCTGTAGTTGCTGCGTTGCCTCGAAGCTTTGAGGGGTGCAGCAGACTTCAGCATAGTCTCTTCTTGACTCGGTTCCATCAGTAGCTCGTCCTCGGTTTGACTACCTATGGAAGGAGGTCTGTCCGAGGTCTCCGTACCTTTGATAGTTAAACTATCTAAGTCGGGAAGGAGATCTACTGAGAGAATGACCGGTTGTCTTTTTAGCTCTCGTTTTTCTTCTCTGAAGTTTACTTTTGTCACTGGCGACTTAGCCTCTTGCGAAGCCAAGCCCTCGCCGGCAGCCGTGACTTCTGCCGACTCTTGAACGTATATCCCCGTTCGATTTTTTTCCTTTCGTAAACTTTGGTCCATTATGTTAGATTGACATCTCTGCTTTTGTTGGTTTTCTTAGTTGTCTTACTCCGCAGCTGGATTACTGGAGAGTTAGACGTAAGCCCCCTCGCCACAACAAGGCGAAAACCGTGAGGGGGAGCGCGATGCTAATCTTGGAACATTTTTCTGTGGTCGGATGCTGCAAATGTTTCGCCCCAGATTGGGAAAGCCTTTTATCCGTTTAAATTTTGACGTTTCCACCATAGATTCACTCGATTCATCCAGATTAAATACAGATGTAAAGCATACAAATTCAATGTAAGTACATCTGGATTTAAGTTTTTATCTGGATTTATCTAGTGAATAATATGGCGGTTAGTGTCAAAAATGTACACAAGGCCTAAAGGCTTAAAGGCTGTCCCAAACCAACGCGAAACCTTCGCGCGAATATGCGACGACTGAACACTGTTTGAAGATTCGCATCGCGCCAGTGTGGGTGCTCTCATTTATTTCCATGTAAATAAATTATGACAGACGAAAGTTTCGTCGTCGCTTCGAAGTATTCGCGTTGGTTTGGGAGAGCCTTAAAGGCTGCCCCAAACCAACGCGAAACATTCGCGCGAATATGCGACGACTGAAAAATGTTCGAAGATTCGCATCGCGCCAGTGTGGGTGCTCCCATTAATCTCCATGTAAATAAATTAAGACAGGCGGAAGTTTCGTTGTCGCGCCGAATGTTTCGCGTTGGTTTGGGAGAGCCTTAAATACACTCAATCCTTGCAAAATTGAACAAAATTTTTCTTGTCTATGGTCTAGTTTCCTCGTGTTTTTATTTAACTTGCTTCGTTGCTCGTTACAGCGGCGTTGACTTGAGACCTTGAGAGACTTCATCTATCATTTCAACGTGATGAAGCAGCGCAAAAGCAATGCAAAATGCTTTTTCCGAATATTTCGAAAGATATCGCAAAAAAAGCATTTACTAACGATGAACTTGCATCGTTTAAAAGCAGTTATTGTGAATGGTTTTCGGTATTATTGTGCTTCAAACTTAACGTAATTTAAATCAAAAAACAAACAGACCCAAGAAAAAACGACGCAGTCTATTCAAAATAAAAATATAAACAAAACTTCGTTTTACGTTTTCCACACTCGAAATGGCCGAGTTAAACAACAGGTAGGTGAACTTATAAAGTAAACACTATTTTAATGATTAAACCAAAACGTATATTCATCAGGAAAAGAAAACTTTCATCAGAAAATACGAATCTTGAATGTCAAGAGGATGTCGGTAAAAAACAAAATACAAATGGCAATGGTCCCGTTAATAATGTTGAAGTGGTAAGTTATCTATAGTTGTTTTTTTTTTTAGTTAAATCAGTATTTAATTGTAACGTTAAGAAACCAGATTCTGATACAACAGCAACTAAAACCGGGGACACATTCATTCCTAAGTCTGCCATTAAGTCATTTTCACGATTCCTTCCTCGAAATGTAGTCGGCACGATTGGCAGAAAAACAGCAATACTCACTAGACGCACTCTACGTACTCGTACTGGACTAGGTTCCTTGCAACACTTAAATCAAGGCTGGGACACGATAAGCACGTTGTCGTCTTTAGGAGACGAAGGCAATACACAGGGAGAAACCACTCAGAAACGAAAACAAACACTGCATAAAAACTACACACTTAGGCTGGTATTCACCGAGCGCTCTTAAACGGCTCTTAACTTTAAGAGGCTCTTAACTTGAAATTTCTTTTGGGTATTCACCAACCACTCCTAAGTGTATTTCGAAGTTCGAAAAAGAGAGCCACTGTCTCTCACCCAGTTATACTTAAACTGTGAAACCAAACTGTTTTCGAAGAAGAATGACAGCAGCTTTCAGCCGGTAGGAAAAACTTCAACAAAAACATTACTTTTTATTCTTAAGAAAGTGTGTAGTTAAAAAACTATTGCTAATACCGGATAAAGTATTATCTACCCTCTATGAGGAACGCGATGCTGGAATTCGATTTCAAATTAGTATAGGCGAGGATAATACCGGCAGATGGGCGCTGAAAAATAAGTCACTACTTCCTAGGTGGCACTCCAGACAAGCTCCAATCGAGAATTCTGGATAGTGCATTTGGCGGCCAGGACTCAGGTGAACCTGCGCTCGATTGGAAGGAAACGGTTCGCACACTTGTCCAGACACAAGAGATTCATGTGGACGCAAACATTCCACGGGATGAGGATACTCACCTTGGAGTTCCTTGCCGACGATGGGGGTCGTTATGCGCTACACACATGCAACAACAAGTGCGTTTGCTTTGGCTTTTGAAAGTAATGCCTTGTAAATAATGTGGTTTTCTTATGTTTCCTCAGGTGTTTGAATGCGAATGGAAAACTCCAAGTGCAAGCAACGAAGATTGTTTATTTCGCACTGAGTACCATGGAGGACATTTGGCGCTTATGGAAAGGTAAATATCGATTGAGAAAAAAAAAATGAAAAAAGTTCAATCATCATTTTCTTATTTTTTTTATATATTGGTTCGAAGGCCGTTTCTGAAGTAAGGTGTTGATGTGACCGCTAATCAGGGTGAAGTTGGCGATAACCAATTGGAAATCAATTGGTCAGCACACCATTGGGCACTGCGCACAACATAAGATCGATATTGCTGTGCATCAACCGGTGGCGGAATACAAGCAACCGCCAATCTACGATATGCTGATGCACTATTTGAGCTCATCTGCACGGCGATGGATCACTTTCATTTAGAGCTAACATTGGAAAATTCTTGGGAAAAAAACGTTAAGGTCATTTGTTTATAACTTCAGAAGCAATAGAGGAAATGACAAAATTCTATTTTTATCTTATCAACAGATGATTAGTAATTTACACTAAAGGGTTCTTATAGTAATTATAATCGAATGTATTTGTGTTTTGTTTGAAATAAAGATTTTTTTTAAATTAGCTATGTACATATGTATGTATGCATGCAGATGAAAATGATTTTCGTTATGATTTCACTTAATAAGTAATAAAATCAAAAAAAGGGGTAATAGTTTTTCATGATATGAAAGCTGCATTGTTTAGATATGCAATTATAACTTTAGTTCTACTGATTTCATTAGGAAAGGAAGAGGGGTGATGGGGTACACAGTATTTTCAAACTGTGGGCTGCAAGCGAAATTAAAAAAGTTCAAGTTCAAGGTTTTATAAAACGCTATTGAATTGATTGGACTGGGTGTATAGAGAAAAGGTTTGTATTACGAAATTATTATGTATAGATTCCTTAAAATCAAGTAAAATACTATACTGCCAGGCTTGCAATTATGTTCATTGTGTACCTATAAATTTAGTACATACTTAAATGGATTAGAATGAATTCCAATCGTCGGCCCGAACAGCTTAATTTATCGGGTTAATTTAGCACAATAATACATTAATAAGATAAAATGAAACAAAATTTAATCGAAAAATGAAGATAAAGCTGCTTGTGTTCGACGATAAAGGTACATATTTTTCTTGAGTAAAGACTTTAAGGAACAATAGAACACACAAAATTGAATATATTTTAAGCTATTCAATTTGCCTTTATCTACAATTTGTATATTTATTAAGTATATGATGTTATTCTAATAGGCTGAACTTTGGCGTTTTATTATTTCTTAAAGTCTTTACTCTAGAGTATACAACCAATGTTGACGTCTTCTCTTTTCCAGCGTTTGCTCCCCGTTTATATGGTTCAATCGATTTATGTATCTTAAAAAGTGTAAACACAAAATATTGAGCTAGCAATTTTAAAGATTTATTTTCTAAGTTCCGAAACTCTGCTATAGTTATAGCGCGGAAAATGTTCGTAAAATCATTGTGGTCAAAACATAAGGAAGATAATGTTTAGCAGATTCGTGCAAACAAATCTAGACCTTGTCTCTTTCAGAAAATTTTAATCGAAAAAATAAGCTGTAAGCTGACGTCGAATATAATAATATGTACGACTGGATCGCACGAACTTGCTCTTGTCGCTCAAGTGGCTTAGAATTTTAAAGATTTTGTATTGTAAAAAAAAACGTGCTCGATATAACGAATGCACTCTAGAAATTATATCGTTTGTTATGCTGGACCACTACTGTATTTGAAAAAGAATAATTTGACGGCCTCTTTCATCTTAAATAATTCTCTGTAAACTTTCTTAACGCATGTTTTTGAAAATGATATTCTTCATAAACTTTAAAATATTGTTTATTAAGATTTTACATAAGTTATCACAGTTTACCGAGCATTGAATTTATATAAAACAAAAAGTAATTATATTGTGAAGAAACGATGTTAAAAAATATTATCCCCCGTGAATTACAATAATACTGACAGAAATATCACTTACAATAATTAACTACCTTACTCACAATCTTTCTCAAAAATCAAAATGTAAAGAAAAGAACACAAAATTGTACCTTCATTGACGAAAATAATTAAAATCAACAAATTATTAGTCTCTTAATTGTCAACGTAAGACAACGTATAAAGTTTTCAATCAAACTTTTCTCAAATACATAGTTTTATTTTCTATTTTTCAATATGAAAAACAAATCTTCACCTTAGCTATATAAAGATGTATTTCCCTTTTGTTTGCATGATTTTAACTAACAATGTTCAACGTGAACAAATTCCTCTCACCCTAAGATTATCCTCTTTGACGTCTCACAATTAGAAATCTCAGCTTATTCATGAATAAAAAAAAAACTATAATTATTTTGCAGATTTTTTACAAACTATTTTAATTATCTCATGCTTAAAAAACATAACAAGTATAATTTGTTTATCCTTGTTTCTGTGCCAATTCTCTCGCCTTGGCGCGTTTCAGCTTGGCGATACGGGTCAAACTCTGAGCCCAAGATACCGCCTCACCAGTGTTTCTTGATTTTGTCTTGACGTTCATTGTAGTTGGTCTTGACGACTTGCAAGATCTTGCCTAGGTTCGCCATGTCATGGGCTTCGACTGCGGTTAGAGCGAGAGCAGTGCAGGTCTTGTGACGCACTAAAAATCCCAAAGGAGCCTTGCTTTTAACAATGCAGTATGGGACACCCAACCAACTGAAAAGAAAAAAACACAGCAATATCAGTTGAGCAAGATGGAATCCTGACTTTGGAAGCTTTGTCCTCAGGGTGTCAAGTTACCACAAAGAATAGTTGAACAACATTAGTTTTTCAACTTCAGATAAATAGACAAATAAATCGAGACAAATAAATCGAGATATCATAAGGCTCACCTCAAGGGCATCGACATCGTGGTCGATGACGATCAATTGGGCCTTCTTCTGTTCAACCAACTTGGTGACAATGTTGGTTCCTGACCTCACGTATGAGGGCTTCTTTTTGGGTTGGACTTCCTTGCCCTAGGTCTTGGACCCGACGAGTTTCTTCAAGCGCTGCTTCTTGACCAAAGAGGACTCGGGCTTGTATTTCTCCAACAACCTGAACATCTTGACTGCGGTGTCCTTGTCCCAGGTCTGGGTAAGCTGATGGATTGGTGGCGGAAGCTTCAGGCGTTTTTGGAGGACGACCTTTTGATGCTGGACGCGAATGTACTTGGGCCATCTGACGAAACGAGATAAATAACGTTTGGGTTGGATATTTTGTCCTAAAATAGAATCGGCAATTATAATTTGCCTCAACTGGGAAAAGTACTATGTTCGACTTACCAATGCCAAAATTTCTTTGGCCTCTTCTCGGATACCTGGTTGACAACAGCTTTCTTGACGGCGAGAGGGGCTGGGGCCACTTTCTTGGTCGCTGGCCTCTTCTTCGTTCTTGGCTATGAGATATATTTAAAAAAAAAATAACATTAGACCCAGACAGTACACTAAACATTTTTATAAAGTAAAATTTCAAGAACACGAGCGGTAAACAAATGCAAATATTTCATGAAAATCCCTGCAATTATTTGGAAATTTAATTTTCACCTTATTCAAGTTAACATTTACCTTCTTAACAACTATTTTGGTTTAGTATTTATTAAAAACGCGCAATAAAAGAGCTGGTTGTATGCCTGTCAAAAAGGTAAAGGAGTTGAGCAAACGGAAATGGTGATCATCTTGTTTTTTTTAGAAACACAATGTACTTAGGACCACACAAAGACCAACTAGACTTGAATAAAGGACAGAGAGTTCTTAAAACACAATTTACACACTTAGTTCCACTTTTTCAGTGGGAGATTAAAGTTAAACTTGAGTTAACTCATCAAATTTGCTGAGTTAACTCAGGATTACCTGAACAGATGCTTTTGATGTTTTATCCACCGAGTTTATTTAGTCGGTTCACATGCATTCTCCACCGAAAAACTGCTTCCTCAGTTAACTGTGGGATGATTAACTTCTAGAGTTAGCTAACTCTGGGGTGACATTCTGTATCTAAAAATCGTTTTCGTTTGTGCGAAAGACTTGCATAAAGATTTGAAGCACAAACGAAAACGTTTGATCGCTTTCCCCATACAGAGTGTCACCCCTGGTTTAACTCGCCACTGAAAAACTGGACCTTAGAATAATTGGACTTATTTGGAGAATAAAAAAGTAACAAGAAATGACAACAATGTACATGTATGTATGTATTTATGCATTTTTTTATTTGAAAGCTCTTGCCTAGTCCCTAAATTCAACAGTTAATGGTTAAATTATAAGTAATTGAAGGATAGCCTTAAAACTTAAAAACTTTCAAAAGGGATAGCTGAAATTACTCTCTATAAATATAACTAAAATGAGAGTATAAAGGGTTATAGGTGTTTACCGATGATATCGAATACAAAAGTCTAGCAGGTAATAATTACACCTGATTAGCCCTCATACTCATTTTTTAGCTATACATACAGAGACTTCCAAAATTGTATTTGGGCTCCAGTACAAATAGTTTTAAACAAAAAAGTAATAGTAATGAGCAGGTAAATGAAAAATACTTAAAAACAAACACAATTAAACTATGTGAATTCATTAAAAATAGTTGACGATTACAAACTAAACTAAAATAAATAAATAGGTTTAACTTAATAAAGGTCTCTGGCAAAATTTGGCAGCATTAATTTTCTGTAAAAAAAAAGCAGTTAATATAAAAAAGCATACATTTTTGAAGAACCCATACCAGTATTTACATTCTCGTTTTGAGTTAGGCTTTTTTTTAGAGCTTCAGTTTTAATTTTATAGTATTCCGTTTTGGCCACATTTTTTTCAGCAGCTGTCTTATATTTAGCTTTTTTAAAATCACCAAACTCGGTTAGCATTGATTGAACAAATTCTTTTTGTGTCCTTTTTTTTGGCCGCGACGAAGTAGTGGCACAAGGCTGCTGGGAGTTTGAGGGTTGTCCAGATTCTTCCACATTAATTGCTGTGGGTTCAATTTCAATGCTTTGCAGAGTTGGTGGTGTGGTAGATCCTCTAGCGTTTAAGGATGGACTTAACTCCATGTTTTCATCTTCCATGAAGCTGTCGGATAAATGCTGCACAATGAAAAATATTTATAAGAATTATTATATTCAAAAATAACGTATCATCACTGTAGTTTTAATACATTGTAGGTAACCGCAGGAAAATTTTTTTTTTTGAGTATCGAGAGCACCCTTTCAATATTTTCATAGCTTCAGGCTACAGCTATAGGCCACTGCTACAGGGCTCTCGAAACTTTATCCATTACCTAGATTGGAAACCTTTTTTTTTTACTATAAAACTCCATCAAAATCAAAAATAATGT
The DNA here is from genome assembly GCA_932273885.2 of Leucozona laternaria. Taxonomy (NCBI): domain Eukaryota; kingdom Metazoa; phylum Arthropoda; class Insecta; order Diptera; family Syrphidae; genus Leucozona; species Leucozona laternaria. The sequence continues at coordinate 84,361,089 of OW026368.1, read as the reverse complement.
TATTCCTGGGGTTACGAGGTCTTACAACTACAGCGACGATGGTATATGTACACATATTTATCTAAGCAATTTAACATACCTCATCGAAATAATCACTGCTACTATCGAATTGATTGTTTAAAGGTGTAGTCTCTTTAAGGACTATGCTCAAAAGAGGGTGATTTTCATCCGTTTTTTTTTGAAAAGAGCCTCCACCTGTTTTATAAACTTCTACTTTGTCTGACGCTAAATTCTTTTTAAGGAGTGATTTTGCGTTTTGGTAACAGGTACGCAATTGTTTTGCAGTCCTCTTGTAATAGCTGGAAGCGTTAAATTCGTTTGCGATGGACTCCCAGCACTGATTTTTTTCCAAAACACTTACAGCGTCAGTCTTTTTTGATTCAACTGTTGATTTATTTTTGATCACTATTTGGAAGAGCCGTTCTTTGTCGTTTGCTGTTATATTTGTTGACCTAGTTGGAGTTGGATCCATTTTATTGGACTTTAAATTGGTTTTGTTAATGTTTTATTTGTATTTTTAATTAAAGTTTTTGCGCTTATTGTTTGGCGTACGTGACAAAAATGAATGCGAATAAATTGAAATTTGTGGGAGAGGGACATATACATAAGATTCTCTTTTGTTCTTGTTTTTTTGACCTGCTTTCAAAGGAAGTCTTTTTCATTACATGGATATGTATACAAACATGTCTAATAATTAGTTCTTTGTCTTCTTTGTTTTATGCCGAATTCCATTCAACAAAAGAATCGATTCTGTTCAGAATTGTTTCTAAACAAAATCGATTCTTTTCTGTCAAAACAGATCTTGCAAGATTTCACACCGATTTTCACACACACACTATGAAGCACAGATTAGCTTATCTGTGCTATGAAGAATTAACACTTCTATTACGTCATATTGAAATCGCGGAATTTTTGGAAGAGGAATTGTTTATTTTTCGGTTGCAACGAATTTATTTATATTTTCAGTCAATATAACTACAAAAATAATTAATTGCGGGTGTCTAGTAACACACCCAATCACAGGAAAAAAAATTCCATTCTTTTACGAATTCTTTTTAATTGACAAAAAAACAATCGACAATTTTCTAGCTATTTCTTCCACTCAAAGGATCACATAAGATTTTATTCCGTTTCATACTTTGTTTGAAAAGTTTTCTTAAAATATTTTTAAATAATGGACCTGATTATGGAGACTTCAAGTTCAAGCTCGTCTTCTTCAGAAACCAGTTCAGATGAGAACAATTTCTGGGAGTTCATTGCGGGTATGGCAGAGAGAAAGTCCAAGAAGTTTTTTAATAAGGTGGATATGTTCCAGCTGTATGACGATGAAGAATTTGAGAGAAGATTTCGACTTCCTAAAGCGATGGTTGAAAACATAAAACAACGAATTGGTAGTACACTTGCATACAGCAACAAAAAAAATAATCCTGTGCCTCCACGTGAACAAATCCTGATTGCTTTAAGGTTTTATGCAACAGCAAGTTTTCAAATTGTTCTAGGTGACCTTTTTGGGATATCGCAACCTACAGCATCAAGAATAATTCTTCGAGTTTCCAAAGCAATAGCGGAACTGGCAAGAGAAGAAATTAAATTTCCTTCAATAGAAAATATACATACATCGAAGGAAGGATTTTATGGAATGGGAGGAATTCCGAATATAATTGGTGCTATAGATGGTAAAAATAAATTTGTAGTGTGTTAAAAATAATCTATAAAAATTAAAAGCAAATCAAAGTCTTAGGAAAGATATTCAAGCATTCTTCTATATTTATTTCATATCAAACAATTCCTATATATCACATGATTTAAAGGTACTCATATACCAATTGAATCGACTGGTGGAACATTTGCTGAACAATTTCGCTGTCGAAAGGGTTATTTTTCCATTAATACGCAAATTGTTGTCGATGCTAACATGCGCATTTGCGATATTGTTGCACGGTAAAGTTTGAAATATTAAATTCAAATTAAAATCTAACAATTCTCTCTAAATTTAGTTGGCCTGGATCGACTCACGACCAAATGGTTTTTAACTTTTCAAAAATAAAAGCTCGACTAGAAGCAGGAGAATTCCTAGATGGCATTCTTATTGCTGACGGAGGCTACGCTTGTAAAAAATACATAATTACTCCTTTAGCAAACCCATCCACGCAACGCGAAAGAAATTTTAATCATTCTTTTATTCGCACAAGGAGAATTGTGGAGCAAGCGATCGGTGTATGGAAAAGAAGATTTCCAGCAATTGGAACAAGTAAAATATACAAAACATAGTAGACAACTAAGATTATATATAATTATTATTTTTTTATTCATTTAGAACTAAGAACCCATGTCGATACGAGCGTAATAATAATAGTAGCAACAGCAGTGTTACACAACTTACTAAAGGACAGAGTTGTTCCACCTTCAGAAGTTGAAGTTGTTCTGGGAGCCGATTCTGTGGAGACCGTTTTTGGGGAAGATTCAGACTTCTCAGCAAGACAATTTATTATTGACAATTTCTTTTAAAAATTAATGATACGCAACAAATTACTATGATCTTTTAATTTAATAAAATCATAGGTACATATGTAACTTATTATTATATTTGAACATTTTTTCTTGCTCATTTCTTATTATGTAGGTATTACTCAATTTTTAAATACTAATGAAAATATATAGTGAGATATAAATTATTCCTATGAATAAGAAAACTAAAGTCATCATTTCATATATGTACAGATAGGCATTTTAACTTTACGCAGACTCTAAAATGGGTTTATATATACGTAGGATATATGTACGTATTATAAAACAAATTATAATATTTGTATATAAAGTAAGTATGCGGTTAAAAATCTTGGATTAATTTTCAGTCGTACTCAAAGTATTACAGCATATTTTCAATGCAAGCACTATTTCCCAAAATATTACACATTTCCTTAATACATTTTGTATTGCATATTCAAAGAATTAATATAATTGGAATTAAATGCTTAATATTTCCTGATTTATAACAAAAAAGAATAAAATACAACACATCGATGCTATATTTTAAGACAAAGTCTCATAAAAAGCATTAGTTACAGGATTACTTGAAATTAAATTTCCCAAAAGTTAAGCTACAGATTTTACTGAAAAATAGTCCAATACTTTTAACCATGTATATTTTATGTATAAATGTCTTGTTCTTATTGGACCTTTTTTGTTTTTTAATTGGCTTGATAATTTGGACGTTAGATTTTAAATTTCGACGGAATTTTTAAATGCATATCCGAAATGTTATAATGAAATAATTGAAACTTACCATCGTTTTCCTTGTCCAATCGAATTTAATCATCCACGTAACCTTTACGGTCAAAAGTCTTGAAACAGTCTTCGAAAAAAACTGTCTGGTTTTTCAATGTAATCTAATCGGCACACATACCTAAAATATGTTGAGAACTCCGCTGGATGACCATCACAAAGCGCCTTGAAGATAAATGTTTGAAAGAACTTTTATTGTTTATGTGGTATTTTCTCAGTTAATTCATATAAACTTACCTCAATAGGCGTTCCACGTTTACTAACCCCAATTTTCTGGATTACGGAAAGAAATCTAAATTGGAATTCGCCATCTACTCAGCCTCACAAGTACCGATTGCTGTCGAACCTTACCACTCTATTCTAGACTACCCACACAAATGACAATGAATTTGGACGCTGAGCGACCAACCAACATGAATCGTTTAATCGGACAGATTGTATCATCCATCACCGCCTCGTTGTGTTTCGAAGGTGCAATGACCGTTGACTTGCCTGAATTCCAAACTAACTTGGGGCCCTACCCACGTATTCACTTCCCTCTGGTCACATATGCTCCAGTCATCTCTGCCGAGAAGGCTTTCCACGAGCAATTATCTAAAATTAATAAAATAATACTAAAATATGTTTTATGTTTTGGAAGAATTAATTTTTTGAAAAATTAAAAGCAATACGTAAATGAAATTAAGCCTTCGTTCAAAGATTTTGAGTGTTGCGTTGTTGTTGCGGTTGTTATAATAGGCGCATATAAAAAATCACTAACGCTTCACCTTTACAATTGCCTTCTTAAGTTTTCAAATCTAAACATCTTATCATTGTGATTCATTTTGAGCTCATTCAATGTTCCACTAAATCTCGACCATTCATCCCGTGTCGGTTATGTGACATGTTCAGCAACATCGTAAACATAAAGTTTACCTGAATCATCACCATATGGGTTCCAAGAAACACGATTCAGCGGTGGAGCACCATCAACAATCACCGATGCCGAGCGTCCTTCGGTATCCTGATTTAAATTCCATAAATCAAGACGACCACAGCCATCGACAGAGGCGAACAAGGCGGGATGAATTGGAGAACATGCAACATCCATTACGTAGTCAGAATTTTCCTCAAAAGAGTAGAATGGTTTGGTGTCCTAGATGAAAACAAAAACAAAAATACACTCATGTCATATTTGCAAAAAATTAATAGAAATGACTTTTTAATTACCTTAAGACTCCATATCTTGATTGTCCAGTCAATGTACGATGTAAGGGACAAATCACCAAAGTCTGGTGTAGATTGATTTGGTGAATTGATATTCCCATCACTGGACCTAAATGCTTCTCATAGACACACCCGAACATATTCCATGGCGAAATTAAACAAAAATAAGACTAATAAAAGTAAATAACAAATTATTGTATAAAACGAACCAGAGTATACATTATTCACTGCCCATAACTACATTCTTGACCTCATTCGATGGGAAAGACATGGAAGTGATAGCTATTGGCTTCGATTGCCGCTGCATTTTTGTATTTTGTATTCCACACCATAACAACACCATCAGGTTCATTGGAGCTTTTCTAGAGATAATTTATTTAATCAATTTTATAATCGTTGATCGAATAAAATCAATGCTTACCTCATTATTGTGTTATGAAGCCACAGCCAGTTCAGGAAAGTGTGTTGACCAATCGATAGAAGTGATGCATCGATTCCATCGGTCTTCATAGAAAGCTCGATTCAATCACTATCTAGCATGTGTTCTCTCATCGTTTGACTCTTCGCTATCACCACCTCCTATGTAGTCAGTATAGATATCCACATTCTCAGATAGAGCTCCGACAAGATGATCATCTGCATTCATCCGTATTTTATTATCGCTGATGATCCATATACTCTCTTCTTGTTCCGTTTTGTGTTTGAGTGGTGTTATGGCTGGTGCTTCTTCCTTCACAGTGGGCAGACCATGTGGTAGGATTCCTGGTAGTAACTTGGAATGAAAACCATGATCGATATGTGGCAGCGAGCTCTCTTTTCGTCATCTCCTTGGGCATCAGGTTAGCACTAGCACTGTTTAAGGTATAAACTACAAAACTAACACAGCTAGAGGAACACGAAAATCGACAAAACAGGAACAATTATTTTTTTTATCACTGTTTAACTTTTTTTTATAATTTAATGTGTTAAAAATGTGACAATAGAAAAAAAAAAAAACAATGATGAAAAAACTTTGACAGACAGTTTGTTTCATTTTCGAATTTTCGAACAAACTTTCGAAGAGACCGCTCGTAAGTTAGGAGTGGTCGGGACCACTCTTAACTTTTAAGAGCGCTCGTAGATCTCCACTAATATTGCTTGGTGAATAGGTTTATGAGCTTCTTAAGTTATGAGCGCTCGGTGAATACCGGCCTTAAACTCAGAAAACTGAAGGAAAAGTTTAAAACAAAACGCCAACTAAGAAAAGATCGATTTCGATCTCAGAAAAACGTTTCTCAAGATCGATTTCGCAAAGATCTTAACCAATCAAAGGTAGAAAACAATAAACAAGCAAAACTTTTAGAGAAATTATTGGAAAGACATAATAAACATTTGGAGAGTTTGTAGGATCACATTAAGATAAATATTTGTGTTTTTTGTTATTTTGAAATTTTTTCTAGGTACCTATTAGATCTTCTTGTCTAGTTAGGGGTGACATTCTGTATGGGGAAAGCGTTTTCGTTTGTGCGAAAGACTTGCATCATGAAAACATTTGATTGCTTTTTAGATACAGAATGTCACCCCAGATTTCTTATTCAAACTTTGATTTTACAATTAAACCACACGGATTTTATAGTTCTCTCTAACAATTCAAGATAATTTAATCGAGTCGCTGTGGGACATGCAATGTCATCATGTTAGAACCACATCTCTTAAACTTCCATGTAATTCCTCCATCCCATAAAACATCAGACAGTGTGTTTTTCTGAACATAAGCCCATCGAGAATCTCGCAGATTTTCTTCACTGTAAATGCGTCAATTTTGCTTAGCGAAATCGTCGGCAAAATCAGCGCCCATACACCGAATTTTCGGGTGAAAACAAAAGTTCATTGGCTTCATTTATTTCACTAACTGAATTTCATAAGAGATTAGACCAAGATCCAAACGGTAGATGGGGAGATGCTTTCTGTGCACGGCGTCCAATCGACAAATCGTTTTCTCTTCAAAACTGTCTTCAACGGACAAAATAGCTCCTTTCCTTTGCCTATTTTAAAATCTTGAAAGCCTAACACCTGATGACAGATCATCATCCCTATCCCCTTAAATAAAATATCACCCTAGTTCCCCCTCTAAAGCCTAGTACGCTGTGCCGATACGATAAAATATACTCTCATAAGAAAAAATAAAAGGAGCGATGACGTATCTGGTATCTTTGGTGTAATTATATACTCATGTTTCTTGTGTTATAACATTTTATCGTATCGAGATTGGTATCGACACTGTGAATCCGACTTTGAATAGTGGATTTTTTTAGGAAGAATAAAAATGGCTTCGAGACAAAGATTAATGCAAATTGGTTATTTTTGTTTGTACTGGATGCGGATGCGACATCCATGTAACTATGTCCCTAGCGAGGTATCCGTCGAACTGGAAAATTCTCCAATTTCATACGAATCGGAGGATTTTTGCTTCGAAGTATTTTTCCGAACAGCAAAAATCCTCCAATTCGTATGAAATTGGAGAATTTTCCGCTGCGATGCAACGATAATCGAGAAATTTTGTTCTGCAGTACGCTGTTCATTGACCACATTATTTGGAGTAGTCTCCACTTTTTTTTTGGCACAGAATAGTTTGCCCGGAACATAAATTGTGTGCGGAAAAATGAAAAAATGGGAAGGTCTTTTAAATGCAACCGGAATTGCACGACACTCTAGCTAAAAGGAATAGAAGAATAGAAAAGAATTTACTTGTATTAAGTTGTATGTAATTTTTGTATTTATTTTTTAAAACGTGTTTCAGAATTCGTTTGAGGATGAATCAGATGCTGTTATGCCAGAAAAGCCAATAACTTCCGCCTCTGCAACACCTGAACCCGCCTTCGTCGACATGAGCGAAGAGTCATCATCCTCTTCAGAACTTAGTACATCTTCTTCGGAATCAAATGATTACTTTCAGATGAAAATTTTTGAAGAGATGAAAAGAACAAATGCTGAAATTAAAAAGCAATTGGCAGAAGTGATCGGGTCCAGTGAGCGACAGCAGGCTGCAGACGAAAAATTTCTTGGAATTTTAACAAGGTTCGTAGATAACATCAAATTTCAAAATTCTTTGTAACATTCATATCATTCTGAAAAGAATAAATAATGCACAAATAGAAAAGCAGATGGTAGAAATGCTCACTTTGAATGAGCAACATCGGGCTAACGACAAAAAATTCTGTGAAATCTTAACAAGGTTCGTAGATAACAACATCAAATTTCGAAATTCATTGTTATCATTGCTAAAGAAATAAATACTTACAATACGAATTATATTTATTGATTGTTTTTCTTATGCATTCGGGTCTTTGTCAGCTAGAGTGATTATGGTGTTCCAATGATTTTTTGTCATTGTATTAATGTCAGATAGGATTGATGAATTTGTCAATTCATTAAGTTCTTGCATTTTTTAAAATGAATTATTTCTAAATATTTTGAGCACCAACGCGAATGAAATCATGAAGCACTTTCTGTTCATAATAATCTTAAACGCTACTTTGTAAGCTCTCGTGCCTTTTTCCTATATCTGGTTTTTCCCAATGCCGGAGGTTATTTGTTCAGAAAAAAAAAACAGATAAGCGAAGCTATCGCCAAAAAAATTCATATTCCATCTATCGGTAACAAAGGGGCAACACAGTTTTCTCAAAGAGTTAAATCTCGAAAATTCTGTGGGTTAAAAGAGTTAAGCCTCGAAAATTCTGTGGGTTAAAAGAGTTCAGACTCGAAAATTCTGTGGGTTTAGGTAAGCCCGCAGGGGGTTATAGTTGTGTCATTTAACAGTCATTTAAACTGTTAAATTCTCCCGGGGATTGGAAGAAAACACACCTTTTGTTTAGAGGTACCTATGTATATGAAAAATTAAGATCAAGCGGCAATACAGAATGGAAATTTCAAGCAATCACACCAAAGAAAAAATTAGTATCACTTTCCGAGATTAACCACATGAAGAAGAGAATCCTCAGACGCCATTTCAATTGTTGCAATTCACATCTATTCGTCGACACGGCATGAAATTACAAAAACAATAATGTAAACAAATGGGGTTTGGAGGGTAAAACGTACGAAATATTCAGCCCTATCACGAATTCCATCGTTATCGGAATCTTTTCGAATCCCGAAAAAAAAACTATCACAGTATGGGATTTTCCGATACGATGGATTCTGTGATAGTTTTTTTTTTGGGATTCGTAACAAGTTTCCGATTACGATCGTGATTCGTGATCACAAGATCCTTCGCCCCACACTTCTCTTGCCAACAAACTGCCGTAATACCGAAATCATTCTTCCCAATCTAAATACCGTCATAGATACTACTTCAGTTATTTGAAAAAATAAGAAAAATGACAACAGAAAAGCAACGTCTACTTTTTCTTATGCCGAATTCCTTTCAACAGAAAAATCGATTCTATTTCGAATTTGTTCCAAACAATTCTTTTCTGTCAAAACAAAACTTGCATTTTTACTTTTTTAGTAAGATTTCACTTCGACTTGCTCACACAAAAGATTTTGCGGGAGTTTTGGGAAGGCAAATAGTATTTCTTTCGTTGCAAGGGATACTACATAATTAAAAAAAATATTCAACATTATTTTAAGACCATATAACTAAAAAAATAATTAATTGCAGCTCTCTAGTAACACACCCACAATCACACAAAAAAAAATCGATTCTTTCCTTTTGATAAGGTGTAGTAGGTTAGCAACTAGTATTAGTCCAATACAACAATGTCGCCGGCGCTGTACTTTTTCTTTCGGACGGTGGTGCGTTCTTTTTCTAACTAAAGTTGACTATTGTGGTTTTCGTTTCAACAATTTCAGGTTTGGGTGTCAGATCTTAAATTTTACTGGCAAAAGGAACAGAAAACGTGATTTAATAGTTTGTTTTGCAATTGTGTGAGTGCCACTTTTGAAATAACACTGATAAATCGTCGGCCTCATAAGCAGACCTTGTAACTCCACCTTTTAGCGAAAATGACTTTTGAATGCCATTTTATAGAAAATTGGTCAGCGCAGCAACCTAGAAAATTTCTTATCCCTCTTAAAACTCTAAATAAACTTAAATTTAAATTTTGCATAGCACGTAACTCCATTGCTACTCTGATGTCTGGCAGACCTCGTAACTTCAACAAAAAGTTTTCTCAGAAAACCTCGTATCTTTTATTCGTGGTTATCAAAGCTCGTAACTCCATTTAACTCATGTTAAATTGCCACCGCGTTGGAAAACCGCCAAAAAACTATTAAAAGGGGAATCAATTTCTAATCATTTCTGTCGTTTTTTCAAATTATCTAAATTCCATAACATTCATTTTGTCCGAGAAGAAGAAGATTTCGCGCGTTTGGTACATAGGTGAGTGGGAAATTATTTAGATACAGGTTAGGAAAATAATCTAAGCTTAAGGCATTCTTAGCTTCTTCGAGGTCTTTGTTTATCATGTATGCGCATTGCGCAGTCCTCGATCAGGCCTAGAGCACAACTTTTATTGAGTTCAACATCATCGGCGTACATTTGAATGGATGATCTACTCACTGTTTCAGGTAGTTCGTTTATATGTAATGAGAAAAGTAAAGATCCTAAAATCGAGCCTTGGGGTACACCTCTTGGAATTGGCAGAAGGCAAGATGTTTGATTGCCAACACTCACACATTGCTTTCGATCACGGAGATACGATGAAATTAGAGTCACTGCAGCAGGTGCTAGACCATATATATTTGCAAGTTTGTAACACAAATTGTCATAATAAACGGCATCAAACGCTTTGGAAAAGTCAAGTAAAACCATAAAGGTAACTTGATCATCATAAATAGCTCGTCTGACGTCTTCAACAATGTTTGTAACAGCAGTGGTGCAGCTGTGCTTCTGACGGAAGCCAAATTGAATATTTGACAGGATTTTTCGAGCAACTAAGTGAACATTTAATTGTATTTGGATTACTCTTTCGAAAACCTTAGATAGAAATGGAAGGACTGAGATAGGTCTAAACTTTTAGGGATAGTAAGTACTTTAGCGAATTTCCACTGATTTGGATACAAACCCGTCATAATGATAGTAATAAATATATGAGTGAGAGTATGTAAGACAATCGGTAAAATAATTTTTAGAAACTTTGGATAAACTCCATCAATACCTACAGCATTTTATTTAATTGCTAACAGGCTTTGCACTATGTCAGTACTTTCAACACGAGGAAACTCAAACAATTACGATAAGCATCGAAAGCGGCTGTTCTCTGAGATCTCCATCTCAGATACCCTTGGTAGGGTTGGAACAGGTAAAGGGATACAATTCTGGTTGATTGAGTTGACATCAACTTTTTCTTGAATTGTGGGTTGTTACCTTAAGCTTTCAGGTTAATCCATAGTGTTCATCCGTTCAACGTGGGACTAAGCTTTTTCTTGTATAAGTTATTTTTTTTCAGCTCTTATTTTCTTCACTAGAAGGTTTCGAAGGCTCCGGAAAATCTGATGATGAATTTCCAATCTAAACCGTTTCCAGATCTTTCTGCTTAAAACAATAAAAACCTATTAAAAAGATATCTCTGGTGTAACTTAGTTTTAATTTAATTTATTTACAAAGGCTGACTATTAAGTTTTTCAGAAAACCTCGTAACATGAGATGAAACTAGTGGGAATACCTCGTAACTCCAATAAAATAAAAAGTATAGTTATTTTCGTTTTGAAAATGTTCTTATATTAAGCACGTTATTTTTTTAAATATATAAGGAAAAAAAAACATTAAGATATGCTTAAAATAAGCTGCGTGAGACATTTTCGTGGTTTCTGTAAAATTTGAAATTTGTGAGTTACGAGGTCTGCTTATGAGGCCGACGAAATGTCACTTTTCTTTGATGTGTGTGCAAGTTCGTGTGAAAACCTGTGTAAATCTTGCTAAAAATCGAGATCTGCAAAATCGACTTCAGATCGACAAAAATTCGATTTTTTTGGTCGAAAGGAAAAACTTGTCAAAAATCAAAAAAATCGATTTTTTTGGTCGAAACAAAAACCACATACGGTTGATGTGTCAAAAATAAAAGTTGGAATGTCATAGTTAAAAAAGTTACTTTGGGTAACTTTTCATTTAGGAACGATCAAATTATAAATATGGTTGAACTGTCAAACGAAATGTATTGAAAACAAAAAAAAAAAAAAATGGAAATACATTTGGAATGAATAAAAAAACATAAAATCGTGTTTGCATTAAATTTATTGCCAAAAATTATTTTTTGCACTTCAGAAATGGAAACAATTTGTTAATTAAATTTCTGTATACTTAATTTTTTGATAAAATCGAATCAATAATGTGTACATTGCTTTTTCATTTATTATGGGCACAAATCGAAATAATAAAATGTTGACAAAAAAGGAAAATTAATCAGATAATAACAGAAAACAATTCCAATTGTATATCCAGGGGTATGCTTTCATTGTTTGAAATTGGTTTGACAACTAAAACGAGTTCTCGTCACGCTCACGTCTCGTTTCCTCGCCACATTCATTGTGAATCAGTGCCTACGTTCTGTCTCTCATCGATAAAATCAGTCGAGAAACAATGAGAATTGAGACAAATCGTTTGAGTTTCGTTCCATTTTCCATCGTTTCTCTACTAATTTTAACCATGTTAAGTTAGACTGCTTTTAAACCATGCAATTTCTTCTTGCGATTTTTAAGCACGTCGGCGAGGGACGTATGTGGTGGCCGGGGTAGATGAAATTGCTGAGGTTGAACAAATTGCAGAGTTATCGCTCATTCTTCTTTGTGCCTTTCCTAATTGTTCGAATGTGTTTTATTTTCATTCGTCGTCCACTGAGATAACTTCGCTTAATCAAGTGGAGTAAAGAGTGCAGCGAGAAGATACTTCTTCACTTGCACAAAGTAAACTTTTCATTAAAAATCGCTGTCGTGTAAAAGGTATTTGCAATTAGAAGGAAACCAAAGGAGAAACGAAGATTAAAAATCGCTGTAATGTAAAAGCAGTCTTACAGAACGTAGGTACAGGCTTCAGATCAAAAGAATGAAAATTAAACAAAAGATAACCACAAAATGAAAACGTTGCAGTTTGAGCTGTGTTTGACAGATTAAACCATTTCAACTTATATCAGTTAACTTGTTAGAAAAAGAACGCACCACGGATAATTTGTTGGAAATGTCAGTTTTATTCTGCCATTTCGGATAATCACCGAACAAACGTCAAAAAATTTCAAGCATTTCAAAACAAAAACAAAATGCTTACTAGAAATAAATTGTTTAAAAGAACAAATTTAAATATTATAAGAAATATACTGCAATACTCAAGTGTTGCCAAAAATGATACTCGACCCCATATCCCAGTGCTATTCGAAGAAACCATAAACTTCCTTAATGCAGGGCCATCTAAGGTTTTTATTGATATGACTTTTGGTGCGGGTGGTCATAGTCGTGGGATTCTACAAAGAGCGCCAGACGCAACAATTTACGCCTTAGATCGAGATCCAGTTGCTCATGAACATTCTAAGCAATTAGCTGCCGAATATCCTGATGGTCAAATCATCCCACTTCTCGGTAAATTTTCTGATCTACCACAGCTTCTGAAAGAACGCAATATAAAGCAAGGCTCCTTCGATGGGATTGTTTTCGATTTAGGTGTTTCGTCGATGCAATTCGACGAATCAGAACGTGGTTTTTCCCACTCAAAAAATGCCTTCCTGGACATGCGAATGGGTCATGAACAAATCACTGCTGCTGAGCTCCTAGCTAAAATAGACGAACCAGATTTGGCCAAGATTCTTCGAGTATACGGAGGTGAAAAGTCGGCTAAGAGAATAGCAAGAACCATCGTTGACTCGCGATCTACGTTTGGTAAAACCGAAACCACCAACCAACTGGCTGAATTAGTAGCATCGAGCGTATCACAAACCTATCGACTGAATAAGCTACAAAGGCGGACCCATATAGCAACACAAACGTTTCAAGCTATTCGGATATTCCTCAATAATGAATTGAATGAAATCAACTACGGAATGATTCTTGCCCAACGGTATTTGAAAAAAGGAGGACGACTTGTTATCATCACTTTCCATTCGTTGGAAGACACAATTGTGAAGAGACACGTTAATGGCAATATTATCGAAGGTATGGCAAATCCAGTGCCACTGAAGTACAGTGGACATGATTTGGTGCACGACCAGGATATAATGGAATCGTTGACAGAAAAAACCTGGAGGCAGTTGCATAAACGCGTTATTGTGTCCTCCGAGAAGGAAGTTGCAGAAAATGCAAGAAGCCGTTCTGCTAAGTTGCGAGCTGTTGAAAAAGTTAACTAGATACGAGAAAACTAATTTAAAAGCTATAGTCAACGAATTCAAGTACGATGATGCCCAGTGTTGAAGTTTGGAACACCAAATCAGTTATGAAGTCGATAAATTCATTATTATTTGTACTCGAGTAGGTAGTTAATTTAAAAAAAAGATGTTCATGTATAGGTACCTATATTAAAATAGAAAATAATTCAAAACATTTTTTTTTATTTTAACTTACGAAGTACGATAAAAAAGAAAAAGCCTTGAAGGCCTCAAGAAGAGTAAGATGACAATTACTTTCTATTTTTGATATACATACAAATATATTTCGATGGGGTGTTTAACACCAAATTTAAACGAGGTTGAACAAAACATTGCATATCACCAATTTTTAACATCAGAAACTTATATGGGAATCGACACCCAAATTATAATCCATATATTAGGATACAGATTTGTGTCGGAATATAATTAACATAGGCAATTATAGAATAGGGTTTATATCAGACCAGGGGGTCTGACTCTGAGATAAACCCTAGTTCAGTCGACACAATCAAGTATAGGTAGTTCCTTATTTGCCTAAGCCGATTGTTTTTGGTTCGATTGAACGAAATAAGGAACTGCCTATGGTCGATTGTATCAAATTACGTGCTGACACCCCAGCGTCTCAGGTGACACAGGAGAACGCAAGTGCTCTAGTTTCCCTCGGAATTTATTGGTATCGAGCAATTCGAATTTTATGCTCGGAGAATTTTGAAGGAATAAAATAATCTGGGGAAACGAAATGCAACTCAAGATCCCCGATATGGTAGAGGTATGTATCTCGGGGCACGTATTACGATTATCGTTCAAAATCCGTCGTTATCGTTATTTTGCGATAACGATTTACGATAGTCGTTTTTTTAAAACGATAATCGTTTTTTATACTTATGGATCGTGACTTTATGTTGTCACTTTATTTATATATTTGTTTTCTGCTGTTTTTTATTATTTTATATGGCATTATTTTTAGAAATCCATTTACGTAAATAGTAATCGGTTAATGTCATGACTATCGTTTTCTTTTGCCTTTCGTAATACGGGCCCTGCTTATTCACGATCGTCACCTCCCAAATTTAAGACCAAATATTATATTTTATTTCTCCTCGATTTTTAAATAGCATTACTTTTTGAAGAGAAAAACCAAGCTTCTCTCAATTGTTCTATATTAACCCGTGAATTTTTTTGTAAATTGTGAAATGTTTCATCGTCTTTTGCAGTTAGGATACATAAATCTCATAAGAGATTTCTATAAATGGAGTATCAAATGAAAACCTCTACGAAATTACCTTACCGCGAGTTCGACCACTTTTATAAAAACAGGGGCCCTGCTATATGTGTTTATGTAACTCGATTCTACTGTTGATCCTATTCGAAAGATTTTTTCCGACTTTACTTAAAAATGGTACTATGTTAACATCTTAAGAAATGTATGTATGAATTTCGATCGAGTCTCCCTAAACAATGATGTAGCTGCAGGCGCAGCACAGTCAAAGTTGCAAGGTACAAAAATAGTATAGTTACGCAAAAAAAAAAAATTGTCGCACTTTCGGATTCCGAAATATTGGGTGTCCTGCTAACTTGACGTCAAGTTAGCTGGACACCTTTCCCAAAAATACATTCCGCCTTATAGTGAGGTTCACCCGAACAACATTCCACCCGGAAAATTTGACATTTCACTTTTCGCCTATCGTGAGTTTCCTCCGAAATTTCATGATAAAAAAATTCCCGTTATTGTTAACGTTTATTTCGGACGGAATTAATTGTCATTTCACTTCTTTTTTGTAGGCGAACAAAACTTCGTTCGGGCGAAACTCACAATAGCTTTTGAAATTCCGGGCGAACAAACAATTTTAAGGTGAAATATTTTTCGCGTGAAACTCAGGCTGATTATAAACGATCCGGAAGTGGATATTTGTTGACAATGAATAAATCGCAAATCAGTAACGAAAAAAAAAATTAATCGCACTTTCGGATTCCGAAATATCCAAAATCTCGCTACATGCTGCATTTGAGATTAACATTTAGGATCGTTCTAATAAAAGCTAGCCAGGGGGAACAGCGCTACACAAATGAAGACTTCAATTGCTACATGAGTGAGCGATTGTAATGACGAATCTTTTAGCTGGAGCTACATCCCATTATGTTCAGCCAGTTCTTGCGAATTTTACCCCAACAACATTCAACCTGGGGATCACTGACATTAAACTTTTCGCCTATTGTTAGTTTCAACCGAACCAAATGTTCGAAAAATTTAACGACATTCAGACGTACAACTTTCACTTGAAATTTATTACAAATTTTCACATTAAAACTACATTCACACCAGCTTATAGCCCATTATGTTTGTTCGAAATATCACTTATATATTCGCAGTGAAATTTCGTTCGGGTGGCCAAATATGGGAACAAACAATTTTAGGGTGAAACATGTTTCGGGCGAAACTCGCAATAAGACTGGGAATACTTCCCTCCTTTCAGGAATTTTTTGGAATCGGGAATAGATTTTCCAAGGGAATTTAGTTGTTAATTAAAGGGTTCGAAGAAAATTAATTCCGGTGGAGATTCCCAATAGCAGGCAAATTTTTAGGGGTATCAAATATTCCAAGGGAAACAAAATTCATCTTACCCCGATAGGGCCCATATTATACAATTTAATTCTCGATCCTTTAAAGCAGTTAAGGTACTTTCAATTGAAGCCAAGCATAAAAAAAGCCCTAAAATACGGACCTCGAGAGCATTTTCATTTTTTTGTTGATGTTCTTAGAAATCTTTACAAGTCTTTATATCCCCTTTTAAAAGTCTCTCAAAAAACATGAATGATGATATAATGCACAAGTTTACAAGTCATGCACACTAAAATAGACATTAGAAAAAATTAAACTAAAATATTTTGATTACAAATATTATTTTTATTTTCCTATATTTAGTTAATCTTCTTCTTCATAAAAAAAGGGAGAACAAAAATAAATGTAAATTGAAAAAAAAAAAAAAATAATAATTTTAAACATAATACATGTTATGGTATTGTTATGAGAAACTTAACTTTAAAGTATACAAAATAAAAAAAAACACAACCTAAGGCACAGAGTTAGTTGCTATCGCAATTGGCCACGTCGTTGGGCCCTTCAGCACGATATCCTCCAGAATTTGTTTGATTTTAATAAATCGTCTTTTAAATTCCAATCCACATCCTTTGGACAAACGGAAGTCCAACAAAATCTTGCCATCCATCTCGATGATGTGCGCCTTAAACACCAGGCGCAGTTTTCGTCTAT
The DNA here is from genome assembly GCA_932273885.2 of Leucozona laternaria. NCBI lineage: Eukaryota > Metazoa > Arthropoda > Insecta > Diptera > Syrphidae > Leucozona > Leucozona laternaria. Next base: position 84,343,995 of record OW026368.1, on the reverse strand, counting down.
CGATCGTCGATATTGTTACCACACTATCGTCATTGATTTTCCGTGTATAACCGAGTTTGTCCAGGGTCGTGAAAAGCCTTCGAATTGTATCGTCCCATTGTGTAGTCACGAAGAACCTTGTCATGCGTCGCACTAGTCTTTGGAATACATTTTGACTTGCCGATTGTGTCTGATTCATTTGTGTGCACAAAATCAAATCATCCAGCAGAGCCGGTTGTGAGAAACAGAATCCATTGCGGGCTTCGAAAGAGGAATTGTTATTTGCGCTTCGGTTGATTCCACCGCCACCGGCCGCAATGTCAGCCTCTACATCGTTCCTCATTGTAGGCATTGGCTGAGAGCAGTAAACCCGCGATATGGAGTCGTCGAACGGATGTGAAAAATCAGAGCTGGAACACTGTCGCTTGGACTTTGGAGAGCGTAGATCGCCATCAGTAACATCGCGGGATTTCAAATCTGTGAATAGTAATTTCAAATTCAATTTAAGTAATAAAAAAAAAAAAAAAATTGATTTGTCATTATACTGTTGATATAAATATTAATATTATATTAAAATATATGTGGAAATTATAACAAAATTATATTTTAATAAAATAAATTAAAGATATAACGAAAAACGAAAAACCACAATCATTTGGTTTTTGGTGATAAAGCTCTATGGAATCTAAGTCAACTAACCATACAGCTAAAATCACCAAAGACCAAATAAAAGCGAATAAAGGTTAATCATAAATTATGCAGCAACAAAAAAAATAACACACCACAAAATGCGGCAAACAAAAAATGAAATGAAAACACTGCAAAAAGAAACTATGAATAATTAAAAATGTACACAAATGGAACAGTTAACTTTCGCAGCTAGTGCGTCGACAGAGGCGAAGGCGCAGACGCAGGCGTTACAACTAACAACGACAAAAATGATGAAATGATTGGTGGTGGATTAGCAGATATTAATTTTGATGGAAATGCGAAACCTTCAATGCTTTGGTAATCTAGCTTTATGAAGTAAACAATCTATCATACAGCTAAAGCGCCAAAGCAATGAAAATCGGCGTGAAATCAATAATTATGCTTTGTTATCTTTGTTTATTCTTAGAAGATTCCCAACTGATACATATAACCCCCCCCCCCCCCCCCAACACTTCTTACTATGCGAAGGGTGAAGAAGATCATGCGATGCGATGATTATTATATTACAATACATCTCAACTGACACAAACAAAACTTTTGTTAATTGATTAGTATGTTTTTGTTTCCATTAACATTTGAAAACGAACAATTATTTACACTCTTTGTAAGGGGGTAACTTTTATTTAGGCACAAAGTTACTCTCAGAATATTTATTAAACCCACTGAGAGTCACTAAGTACCTGAACAAATGTCACCGAAGTTAGAAATTATTTATGTATTTTTTTTTTATTATATAAAGCCAACAATAATTATATTAGAGTGAAAATAAAGAAAACAACGAAATTATTCTTACCACAATCAATAAATTGCATATTGCACCATTTGTGATCCAAAATTTTGTCTAAGTTTATTCTATGGGCGGGTTGAACGGCTAGTACCTTGCGTAGCAATGATATAGCCAATGTGTCTAATTTACTCCATGGTGTTTTTGTTGTCCATTGGTCATTTTCTTTCCAATTGACGAACTCTTGACAATTGGTTGAAGGCTGGTCCCAAGGAAGTTCTGGAAGAGAGTCAAACATTTAGAAGTGCGTCGTTGATATTAATAAGCAAATTTAGTAAAATTTAGATATGAATTAATTTTTTTTAAATAAATAAATAAATTTGATATGTGCATTACAAATACATTGGCCAGAACAATATCGGTTATCGGAACCAGGAAATACTCCATTGAAGATTGCGAGGTATTTGAATATGAAGTTCCAAAAATAAATGTTTCTTCGCTATATTCGAGGTTATGTTACAGCATGATATACATATGTTATTTGTCTCCAAAAAGCTTGTTACGGAATCTAAGGGCGATTCTGTTCACTATTGTTCAACTTGCCGGAAAATCCCAAGTTGGCCAACTTCGGAGTTGGTCTCAACTCGAGATTTTGTCGGCAAGTTGAAAATTGGTTTTGTTCACTATGTTCACTACTTCAATTTTCAATTTAGAAGATGGAATTCAAAAGTTGACTAACTTCCAGTTTTGAAAATTTCGCTAGGATATTTATGACAGATGATAAAACAATTTGTCAGTCTTTAACTTTTGATTTCGAAAAACTGTCAATATTGTAAAGTAAGTAATTTTGTATAGCTGGTTTTGTTTATTTTATTCTTTTTGTCTCTTTATCCTGCAGGGACGAGCTTTAAATACTCTGCGGGACTTGTATTTGTCACACAAGCAATTAAGCAGCAGAGAGATTGTGCATCGTGCTTTTCACGAGATGTAAAGAAGACGGGTGGGTGTCCACCCAAAAGGAACTAACAGCACCAATGCAACAATTACACGTTGTTTTGACACCTTCTACTTGGGTCTTGCTGCAATATCCGGTGATAGTGACTATTCAACAGCCAAAAATCGGCACTGCAATGCTGTAAATGCTTATTACATTATTTTTTTTTAAGTATTTATTTACTATTCAATAAAGCTTTTAATAAGGAACTGTTTTTTTTTTGTTTTCATTATAATTTATGTAGTTATGTTTTATGTATTTATTTAGCGATATAACACTGGCTTAAAATTCGTACTATTCAAGGGTGAATAAACAAAAATCAAACAAAGTCCCAAGTTTGCTCCCTTAACTTCAACAATTTCGGGGAGTTGACAAAATCCAAAGTTGATCAACTTTGGATTTTCCCAACTTTAGAATATCGAAAGTTGAGGCAGTCAACTTCGAGTGAATTAAACCAAATTCTCAAGTTGAAAACAAAAATCCTCAAGTTGTCTTCAACTTCGAGTGAACAAAATCGCCCTCAAAGTTCTATAAATATAATTTCGTATGCTTCCAATCTTTATTTCCATTTCGTGAAATCTTTAAATTACTGAAGCCTTCGTCTGCCCTACACAATTCCCGAATACGACACTAATGTGCAACACTTAAATAATTTCTAGCAAGAATTTCACCAAGTTATAAATATATTGGTAAAAATGTAGATTTTTAGGTAGAGGAAAATTAGTACATACTTTCACATGCCATACAACGAATTATGCAAAATTAATTCTTGGTGTAATGCTGGATTTACACTACTGACAAATTGGCAGTTTTCTGTCAGTATACTTCCAAAAGAATGAATTTTTCCATTGTTCTGTGAGTTTACTGACAGAAATACTCCCAATTTTTTACCCGTGTTAATCCAGCATAACTCAATTTTTTGTATGTTCGTATATCACGAAAGCCTCAAGGCCTTACCATTATAGACTTATCCGAACTTAAGTTAGTTCAGAGCCATTTTAATGGTATGTTCGCGAAAGTAATAACGAAAATGAGCAGCACGGCTATAATGGTTGCTTAAGCTGACTTGTTTGGATATGTCTATTATGGTTAGGCCTTTATCCTATTGCGCCTAGACAGAAAATGAAAACCTTTGGAAAAGAAATCTGATTTGCCCAACAAAAAATGATGTTAATTGCTGAGTTGTGTCATCTTTACCTTCCATATGCACTTCAAATCGCTAAAAATGAAAGTAAATGCTACTGCAATATTCCAGTTATTGTTTTTTTTGTTTGTTGGCTTTAATAATAAATTATTAATTAATCCAATCTATGTTAACCCTACTTTCCCTGAATTTTGTACAGGTTCCTCAGGGCATTTTTTTGGCAAAAGTTTTTTACGCGATGAAACCCAGAAGATTTTTGACCCCCTCTAAATTCAGTACTAATAGCCATATCACAATATTTGCTAACCTTACACACAGCCGCCTCAACAAATTTCAACTCCCTAGCATAAGTGGTTATTGAGATGAAGGACTTCAAAAATCGCTTAAACTGTAACTGACTTACACACAGATCGTCAAAACTATGTAATTCTTTCAATTGCTTATACACAGTAAGTTATAACATCTTATAATGTAGTGAAAAGCTTCCCGACACCGTAGTCTTGTAATTTCGTATAACAGTCGAGCTTGTGGGCCATACTAAGTTCTGATTTCTTGACTGGAGTGTTGTTTTCATTTCAGCGGAGTAATATCAATAGAACTCCAAATTATGAGCCATTTGTCATTTATGTAATTATGACAAACATGGACTTTATCGAAATGGAAAGATATCCTTGGTCCCGATATCGTCGACATGTTAGTCGAAACTAGTCAAACGAGTAAAAATTTATCGGCTCAGATGCCTAGCGAATGGACAGAAATGCTCCAGATTTGTACAGTCTTCGCGTCTAATTCACAGGCAGTAGAGAAAGACCTTGCCTAAGGTGCCGGGCACAAGTGGACCTCAAGAAATTTATTGAGTAAGTATGTAGGTTGAGATGAGATTTTTTGTGCAGGAAATTTGGAATAAACCTAACAATATAATTGATAATTTTTCGTTTAGACGATGCCAGAATTTTTTGTCCTCTGATCAAAACAATGACCACCTATGGAGACAAACTAGCGCAGGCAAGTTTAAGAAGCAAGGTAAATCTTGAATTCTCGGGATGTGACGATTTCCCAGTGAGTAGAAAAGAGTTAGAAGAACGAGAATGTTTGGTTAAAACTTACAATCGACAATGCATCATTCGGGAAGATCCTTTTCAGAATGTAATAAAAAGAACGATAATTTTTCTCTTCACAAAATATTATTGTTTAATCACATTAGGTTTCCATGGTTTTGAAAATAACGAAAGGAGCGCCACTCAATGAATAATGATCGGATTGTCTTGATTTTGAAGGTTGTTAGCTCATATCCCGGTATTGAAATTTGGTACATTCAAGTTCAATTCATTAAAAGATTGGTCAACTATTCGGCGTATCAATTTTCTTGCAATTCAAGAGGGTTGCACCATTCTCAATGATCAAAACTTTCATCGATTGGTGTGTAAAATATGGATTTTCAATATTTATCAACTATCAGTTGATGATTGACAATCGTTATAAGGACTATTTAAGGGTTTCTCGGGTTAACTAAAACATTTGATGGTTACAGATAAAATAAACGTTGATTGAAGATAACCTTAGCTGTAAACAGATAGGTTTCAGGCCGCGGTGTAGGCCAACGCTAGTAAGCGAATTTGTAATAGTTCGCTAGTAAGAAAATCGTGGACGATTGTTTAAGCTAGAATAGCTTGTTTTGAGAGTTATTTCTCACAAGTATTTCTTTTTTTACTTCGATGTCCAAATAAAAAAATGTTCAAATCAAATGAGTTCTGTTCTACTAGCGTCTCTTGTTGACGTGAAAGCAACTATCGTAATATATGTACACGCTATTAATTATCCACATATTAGTCTTACTAGCGTAGTTAAACGTTATCGCGATCTTACTCCATCTGACAAAAAAAAGATGGGTAAACATTGAAAATCATGTCCTCGGCTGTATGTCATAATAACACCAAGCTAACTATTCTAAAACTAAATTTCAATATGGTTTCAAACGTAATTAAAATATGAAAAAATTAAAATGTACGTTTATGTCGAATTCCTTACAAGCATTTCAGATCGATTATTTTTTGTAGGCTGTTGCGTACATACGGACCTATTCCCTTAGCGATGTAACAGAGATGTTCCTAACTAATGGTTTACATAGATTGGTTCGTTTACTAACCACCTCGTGCATGTTTTCATGTTTGCCATTGAGCACTGCGCTATATCGTCCAGTTCTCCAACAAATCTGTTTCCAATGTATCGGAGGCGAATTGTTTGGAGGTTTGGACAACCGCAGAGCAGGTGTTTAATGGTTTCAATTTCTTCGACATCCTGACAGCTCCTACAGAAATCGGGTGCTTAAAGCTAGTGGCTATTGTGCCAATGGCAAAACCAACAAAAACATGGATGTTTATCCAAACAAATATGGAGGAAAGAACTCCAGTGTCGACAGAAGTCACGGCTGTCGGCGAGGGCTTGGCTTCGCAAGAGGCTAAGTCGCCAGTAATAAAAGTAAACAAAGAAACACAAAAAAGAACCATCTTAAAAAGACAACTGAATACGCTCAACCTTGCAGCGACTCTTCTCCCTGCTCTACAAAGCATAGCTATCGAAGCAGGAATTCGGACTTCTTAAAATCAGCCAAGAAACACACCGGTGGGCGACGGTGTTCGCCTGATAGAATTTATCTTCTTTAAAGATTTGGAATCGAAGCGCGAACTTATAGTGGGTTTATGATAGCTCTCTAATGATCATCACGATTGCACTTCTTAGATTAAATACAAGTTATTTATGTAAATATATCTGTCACGAAAATTCTCATATATATATAATATTTTTTGCAATAAAATTTCAATGAAATAAATCAGAGTTCTTCTCGTGCATAAGCTATAATATATCAAGTTCAATATTTGTATATGTATTAAGACAAAAGTATTAAATATAAACATTGCAGAGCAAATTAAAATGAAAATAAATAATAATGTGCAGCAAGCAATTTAAGCTGGAGCTTTGGTATAAAAGCTTTAGATGCTTGCAAATATAAAATCTACAGCTAGAATACCAAAGACTCAGCAAAAATGTTCAATGAAAAATATTTATTTATATAAAAAAAAATGAAACAAAAATAAAATCAAATATATAAATGTATGGACGTCATACACGCAAACAAATCAGGTAAAAAATGCAAAAACAAAACAGTAAAAAGTGCCAGAAAATATTAATAGTGGTGATTGATTGTTAATTAATTGAATTTCAAAAGCATTCAAAATGTGCAAAAAAAAAAAAAAAAAAAAAAAATAAGCATGTGTATTACTCACCACCAGCCAGCATTGTGACAAGGATAACACCACACGACCAAATATCGGCCGGCTGTGCATGATACGGTTTGACCAGCACCTCAGGGGCAACATACGGCAGCGTTCCGCAACGTTTGTCTAATAGTCGTTCTTTGCCTTTCATTCTACATTTTACCAGAAAAGTCGGCATTACATAAATTATTGAAAGGAGGAAGACAAATTTGTTTTAACTTTATATTAGTATAATTCAACAAGCTCAATTGAGATTAACTGTGTGGTGTACCTAATACCTAAACATGGTCGCCATTCCGAAGTCTGAGATCTTGATGTTGTCATGTTCGTCTAGGAGCAAATTCTCCGGTTTCAGGTCACGATGGGCAACGCCTCTCGAATGCAAATACTGCACCCCAGATAGTAGTTGTGTGAAATACCTTTGCGCTTCATGCTGTGGCATACCGATGTCAGGCTCTGCCAGAAAGGAAGAAAATAAAACAAAAATAAAACAATTGATATTAAGTTTTCTCGCAAAGCATTATTCTAATTAATTAGTTGAGTATATGTATATGGTGGTGTAGTGCTATTTATCCTATCTACGCATTCAACGATGTATTAATTGACCATTCCGGGTAATTTTCCAGCTAGAAAGCAAATTGAAAATCAATATTTTACTTAACGCCCGCCCGAACAAAACAAATATGTACATACATACATCGTCAACCTTGAATTTACTTCAATTCTATATTAAAAATACAAGAATACAAAAAAAAAACAAAACAATTTACAAAAAGAAACATCATCATTCAGTGTAATTCATGCAACAGTGCAACTCATTAAACTTGTACTCCTGCTCTTGCTCTTGCAACACACCAAGAAGAATCTCAAAGAATCTCAAACAGTGTCATCATGACCGTCCGACTAAAGCTATAGCACAGTGAATGCACAATTAAGTGGTTGTACGTGCTTCAATGAATCACAATATTATTACGATCATAGTCATTATTAGCCTTCCGCAGTCGTTTGAACCGCTTTATTAAAGGACGCTCGACTGCAGCTTTTCTTCTTTCACTAGATATATTTATGTACATAGATGAGCCACACCCTAAACCAACAAGTCTATTTACAATTTTGGGAATAGGTTCTACCAACAACATAAAATGAGCCGATTCATGGGGTGAACCCAACGATGGATTTCATTTAAATGTTTTTCTTAAGAAATTATGGATAGGATATTTAAGAATATTCATTGTAAACTGTTAAATATTTGAATATTGGTTCGTTTTCATTTTGGTTATGAGAAAATATAAATATATTTAACTAGATCTTTAGTGTCTCTAAAAAAAAAAAACACTTGTGTTAAGTAATATATCAAAAATACAATTGATGTGTTCCATTAATAATAATAAATAATTATGCTTGGGACCATCGATCAATCGAATAAGAAAACAAATGAAGAGTTGATACCAAACCCAATCAGAAACGCAAAAATGAAATTTTGTGACTTAAGTCCCAATACCTGAGTCCAAAGAATTGTAACAATATTAGATTTCAAAATAATGGCGCGACAACTCGTGGAGAACAAAGGCCTTACTGACTTACAACTCTCAAACATTCCTGTGGGCGTGTAGTTCGATTGCAGAAATGAAGGCGACCTACAATTTTCTGCCGAATCCGAACGACTAAGGTGGGAGGCACTTATTCATGACAAAGGATACTCTTGGAGGATTTGTCACTACCTGTCAAATTGATTTTGTTCAGAAGGACGAGACTGGAATCGAACTCAGATTTCCGGCATGAAAGTCCTACGCACTATAACCATTAAGCTACCTACCTTTTAAATATTAAGTTAAAGATAACCATAATTTACAATAATTTGCGGCATCTCATTTAAAACTAAGTTGGTACATACACACATTGGCACACAACATTGCTCTTGTGGTTCAAGGCTATTGAAGGCTAAGCGGTTAAGATGTAAGGTAATTCCTTTTTATAAAAATTTGGGTTATCGGAAAGCTGTTTTTCTATATTCACTATTATTGACGTATGGTGAAAGTTTCTGAAAATTTGGATATTTAATATTATTTAAACTTTTAGAAGCTTCTATATAAAAAAAAAAAATTATTTAAATCTGTTAAGTCGATGATGAGATTTTTGAAGTGTTAGGTTTCGTTTTAATCAACATTCGGAGGAGCTAGCCGTTTTCGAGCTGTTTTTTAACTCATAAGTATGTCAAGTGGAAAACGTCATTGTTAGTTCTAAAAACTTTTTTTTTTAAAGCATTCAGATAGCGTGATAAAATCGCTGGACACCAAGTTATCGACAAAGTCGTTATCAAAATATGTATCCATTTTTTTCAAAAAATAATTTGAATTTTTTAAGTCTGGAAAATCTTTCACTCGAGCAATCATTAAAAATTAAAATCGTCGAGCTAAAATATTGTATGGCAGTTAGTTAGTTTTAAGGGCCTTAAAAAGTATGTTCACATCTCGCGTTCGATATTTTTTATATTTTATTTGTACCAGCGGTTTTTTTGATGTTAAAAATGAGATAGGTAATCTTTCGGCCTAAAATTTTAATCAAAATCATAAGAGCCATTTTTATAATTTGAAAGAAATACGTCACAAGTATTTACAAAAAAAAATGGATTTCTTCTTTTTTTTGGATTTTATTGATTATAAAAAATGTTTGGATGTAATATTACGTTTACTATGCATCTGTTTTAAAAATTGAAACAAGGTCAATGGAGCCAATTTCTTCATAAACAGCTTTTCCGACCAGCTGTTTAGTTAACGTTCGGAATAAAGCTATCGGTTGGTATCCTGTTTTTCAACAGCCGCAAAGAGATAGGTAATCTTACGGTCGCCTTCCAGACTATTAGGACTTACAAAAGTTCCTAAATTTTTTTATAAATATTATCAATGTTTTTTTTTATAATATAAAGAAATTTTTGGATTTTTAAAATCAGTATCGATCACTAGTCTTTTCATAATATGTAAATTTCTATATTTCTTAAAGCAATACCTATAGATAGGAAGAAAAACAGCTGCATTAATCAAGCTGCATTGCAGACGCGTACGTACGCATAAATAACAATCCCACATCAACGAGACTACCCTCTTTTCTCAGCTTGACTTTCCGTGGTCATATAAGTATAGAAAAATACATATACATATGTTTGTATGTAATATCTACTGTATACTTTAATTTTCCTCTCAATCTTTACAAATAAGTAAATAAAAATATATGAGTAGATACCTAGAGAGATTTATTTCTCGACTTCAAAATATTTATTTTTGCGCTACTTTTTTTTATTTTTTTTTTTCAATACCTGAAAATAATAAAAAATAAATAAGTTAATCCTTCTTGAGACTAATCAGTTATGAAGGCTACAATATCTATATGGATTTCTATCCTCTGTTGGTGATAAAAATATTTTCTAATATTGAATTGTCTGTGGCCTGTTTATTTCATTGTATTGCCTTCGTATGTTATCATTACTCAATCCGTGTTTTTAGGGGAAGAAAGAGTTCTTCGTACACCTTTTTTTGTGTGTTTATTTCCGTTCAGATGTTACCCCTGCCTCACATTCCGCATCCACCCCATCCGCCATTCATTCAACTGTGCTCTAAGTACCCTAAGTACGATTAATACATTGACGACAAGGAAACAATAGAATCGAGATGAAATGTACATAAATCACAATATTAATTGCAAATAGCTAGACGAAAAAAAATCGGACAATGAGAGAAAAAAATATAATAAAACAAAATAAAAAGCACTCGCTACTCGCACACACATCCATTCTTACACTCACGGGGTTTAAATTCAAAAGGCGGAGCGAGTGAAATAATATATCAACACGATAGGTGGTCGGTCGGTCGGTTGGGTCGCCGATGTTGGTTATCGTGGTAGTGTAGCTGTAGAGTAGTAGAAAGCCTAGAGCAAAGACGACGATGTGCTGATGATGGTGTGGGAGTTAAAATCGATATTAAAATAAACAAGAGACGGTGAAAATGCAAAAAAAAAAAGAAACCCGATGATGGCAATTGGAATATACGAGAATGTATTTAAAATAAAACACATTTGCGTATTTGAGTTAAAAAAGTGAACATATGAGAATACTTCAATTGCACTTAAAAGTAAATTTATTTCTTTAATTAATTAAAAGAGTGACTACTACTTTGAGGTAGGTAGGTAAGGTAGGTTACTGTTTTTTGTTTCATTTTACTTACCGATTCGATCAAAGAGTTCACCACCAGCAGCATACTCCAAAAATATATACTCGATATCACCTTGCGAACGTTTGCCAAAATAACGCAAAATGTGCGGATCCTGGAGAATTTTTTGTATGCAAACTTCCTTTCGCACGGATAGCACAGCATCCGGATGCTTTTTTAAATCTACCATTTTCATAGCAACAGCTTCGCCGGTTTGCCGATTTATCAACAATTTTACTCTAAAAGAAAAAAAAAAAAAAAAGGAAGAGAAAAAGAGAACATAAAATGAGATGCGCGAATAGGGGAATTAACAAACAACAAAAAAAAAAAAAACTGAATGTGTAAGGAGAAAAATTAAATAGTTAACAAGGGTTGGTATTTGAAATAAAGGATAATCGTGAAACTCTAACTTAAACCACAATCTGTAAGGCACTGCAAAAAATTAACATTTAACTTTGAACGCAACGCGAGAGCACGCTTTCATAATCTGTTATTAATATTAAATTCATTATGTCTAATGACAACTACATAATGTACATGATTTTAGGGATAGTAACTGTTTTTAAAACATGATAAAATCTGTCTTGTACTTGTTTGTACTCAAGGAGAGAAAATATGTGTAGCTACAGAAAAGATATTCCTAACGGAAGTGCATTGGATCCAGCGGATTGTCCTTGCTTGTCAATTCGCATTTGGTTGTTTGCTTCTTAAACTCCTAATTTAATTTGATAATAATAATAACAGAGTTTCTGAAACGATCTCAGCTTACGCCAAGAGTACCTATCTCTGCATTGCAGGAGATTAGGCTCTGTTAGGTGCCCTAGATTCTTCTGTTACACCTATTTCGTCGTCTTAAATGTTCACTATTCCGTAAATTATAATGTTGCACATCTCCAACGTTGACAGTATTAACTCTTAAGTTCGCAGGGACCATATTATTTTTCAATTTATATATTGATAACATAGCACTATATTTTAGTCTCTGTTTCACATTTATCCAATTTAACACATCTAACATCGGGGTGTAGACATTCACTCTCATTATCACTCGCATCGCTTTATTCTGCAATAATTGCAGCCGATTTACTATTTCTTGTTGACATGCATACAATAGTGTCGAACAATAATTAAAATGGATTAAGACAAAAGCATTATATTTTTGCCATTTAATTTTGTAATGTACGAGACTAGTTTGATCGTTTTATTAAATTGTCTTAAATTTGGGGAATTGAAAATTTTGGTGAGACAGAATTAACTTAGGCAAAGTTGTTGTTATTTTCAGTTAAATCAGACTGGTTTCCCAGAAAACTTTTGAACTGATTTTTTTTTTCTAGAAAACTGACTCATTTAATTTAATGAGATTTTTTTTACGAATATTTTCATCATACGATACCGTAGCTCTACAAACAGTTCATACTTAATTGTGTATCAAAATAATTGCAAAATAGTATGAAAGCTATGAGAGTTTTGGTTCAAAGATGCAAAGTATTAATTATACCTTTTCAGAAACAAAACTTTAAAATCACTTTATCAGCTTGTTTCCAGAAATCGAGTCAAATTAAATTGAAATTCAAAATCGAGTGAGTTATTCTCAGTTTTCCATATTTCGACCGACTTTGCAATTTCAAAATCTTTTCGAAATCACTTCGGTGAAATTAATAACAGCTGATATCTGTAATTTTAGATGATAGTTTTTTAAAATTGTTATGTTTCAGCAGCTGTCAAAGTTACCAATGACATTCAGCTGGCAAAATATTGAGTAAGATTTGCCATTTCATCATGCTTGCGTGTGGAAATTATTTAAAAATATTATCGAAATTCCGGCTCAGTTGTAAATACGCCGACATAGCGGCCAGTATCGGAGAAAACTCAGGTTCAGGGCCGATCAGTTGAATTGGGCATCGCCAGAGTCAAACCGTCTTATTTTGCGGCTTGATTTGGGCCTACATCCGTATAAGATTGTGCTGACGCAAGAATTGAACCCGGGCGTCCATACGCAACGCCGTTCTTAATCTTATTTTGATAAATAACATAATCAAACAAAATAATTGATTTTCAATTCCACAAGAACTGAAAGTGTGCGACTTTAGTTTTAATTTGTTTTTAAAATTTTAAAAATTAGTTTTTCAAAAACTATTCACTAAAACAACTTTATGTAAAAAGAATGGATTTCGGGTTTCAAAATAAAGTTATAACACGAGATTGTAAGTGTTGCCGTTGTTTTTTAATTAATTATTTTTTTTAGAAAATTGCTATTTTCGCCCGGGGAACAGACCCCCATTCTCCACTGTTCGGACCCAACCTACATGCTCTACTAGCCTTTTGTCGCACCTTATGAAAACATTTCCTACACGACTCATTCCTACACGACAGCTTATCTCAACAATGGAAATTCATAGTATCATTCAAGATATCTTAAACTTTTGCTGCCGAAGGTGTTATCAGCATTGTCTCTACGATAACTGAACTTTCAGCTGAATTGAAAAAAAAATATATTTCCTCCTAATCGGCATTTAGAGACAACTGAACTCAGTTGAGTTGAATTTGAATGCCTTGGTAGAATTTTCAAAATTAAAACTGAAAAACTAGTGGAAGAATTATTTTCAATTTTTGGAATAACCCAAATTGTTTTCGAAACAATCCACAGCTTTTGCCGGAATAGACAGAATATAGTTAATAAATAATGGATTATTTATGTTTGAAAAAAACTATCATTCCAACCTTATGCTCTATTATATCAAATCTGTTCGGTCGTTTTCGTATTAAGTGGAGCCGCTAAGTGAACTGGATCATTGCTTCCTCACAACATCACCTGTCCTAACCTTAACCCTTCCAATTGGTAAGTTAAATCGAGTTTAACTTTAAGCTTTTGTGAAAATGTGCTACTTTGCGGAATTTGACAAAATATAAAACAACATTTTTCTTATAATAATTTAAAGATAATTCAAGATAATTAGGTGAACAATGTGATTCTTTCAAAAACATTCCCAGTAGATGTGGCAGATATTTGTGTTTTTTTTTTAAGGACGAGACTAGAGAAATGCCATTTTATAACATTTATATCAATTTTTCGCATTAAAAGTTGGAGTGCATTAACGCGCTTCGAGCGACTTGAAAAACAAATGTTGGGTGCCCGAAGAATGCCCACCGGCGGATGGCCCTGGCCCTGCGGGGCTACATAAACAGTACTTTTATAAACCAAAACTTTTATAATTGGCGTGCTTAGAGCATTAAATCAATTTTTTTTTCTAAAAATAGGCCCCAAAATGCAAAATAAAAATGTTTTTATTTTGGATTGCAATATTTCGAAAATCCTATGGGATAGAGCAAAATAAATTTGTGGTTGAATTCGAATTCAATGAATCAAAAAAACTTGGGCATAGTATTGTCTGGTATTTCCACCATAAATAATTAAAAATTTGATCGGCTTTTGTGATCTACAATATGGCACTTTATGATTGGAAAACAAGATGAAGCGGGAACCCGGTAAGACCCAAGTTACCATATATGTTTTCAACGCCACGGTGGTATCCACTTTACTTTTGGTCCGCTGTATCGAACCTTTTTAATATGTACCTATTTAGTTTAAAATTGGTTTTAGTTAAAATCACAAAATCTATTTTTCAAGTGTACTTAAAGAAAAGGATCAATTTTTTTTCAATTTGTAGTTCACTATGACTAATGAAGCAATATGAAAGGGTACGCCATCTAATGTTTTTACGTGTATACGATCGACTTAGAGAAGATGCCGATTTTGCCAAAAAAATCATCTTTTCAGATGAAGCTCATTTTGATCTTGGCGGGTAGTAAACAAGCAAAATTATCGCATTTGGGGCACAGAAAACCCGCAAGCATACATTGAAAAGCCGATACACCCAAAACGAGTCACTGTTTGGTGCGGATTTTGGTCCAGAGGCATAAGTGGGCCATTTTTCGAAAATGTGCAAGGAGTGGCCGTTACAGTCAATGGCGATCGTTATCGGGCCATGTTGAACGAATTTTTGTTCACAAAAATTGAAGAGGAGGATATTGGCAACATTTGGTTTCAACAGGACGGCGCTACGTGCCACACAGCCGAAGCTACACTCGATGTTTTGCGCCATTTTCAAAAAAAAAAGAAGTTATTTGGCGGACCCTTTATTACCAGATAGCTTTGGGTACAGATTTTAACGCGTTAACCATTGAACGACATAAGTAAAAAGGGCCAATTTCTAAATTCGTTAAATAAACCTAGTAACTTACTTAGGAATCCATGTTTTTTTTTCTTTAAAATTAACTGTTAATACATATGTAAATATTCAATGATTTTTTTTTTAAACACGTTTATTGCAATAACTTGTGTTCATAGTTGTGGTGATTTAAGAATTAAATTATGTCATTATCCTTAGCTTTATGTGATTTAATAATTAAAATACGTAGAAACAAATATAAAAAGAACCGCTTAAAAAAACAACAATTATGATGACTCTAAAATCCGTGATCTGTTATTATGATTATTATTAATAGAGTGACATTTTGAAAAAGTACTCTTTGTTAGTTTGATTTTAAATATTATTTTGCACACAGGTCTATACTTATAAAATGTATACAAAGGTATAAGGCAGGACATACACACACATAACAGAAAATATGTAGACAAACCCTATTGACGTCATATAACATAAAATACATACTTTCAAATAGAAATGCAAAACATTACACATTTGAAATCAAATCAAATTGAATGAGTTTAGGAACTTTCCAAGTTTTTTTTTTTTTCCGGCTACATAACATGCAAATTTGTGACGAATGAGACCAGGCTAGTAACTAGACAGTTAGGAAGCTTTAAAACCAAACCCATACAAAAATATATAAAACCAAAGGAATCTAGAATAAAAATAATGAAATTGCCAAACGAAAGAAAGTTAATCTTTTTATTTTATTTAACAAACACTTATTTAGGGAGTTTCTTCTTGTTTTTTTTTTTTAAACAAACAAAAAAAAATAACGAAGACTATTATGAAATGAAGGGGGAGATTAGAAAAAAATTTACGAGTGGATTATTGTTTTTATTTTTTGCAGGCAAATGAGAGCGGCATGAGAGCTTTATTCTGCGCAAGGGTGATGTATGGAGTATGGTACAAAGATGAACGTGGGATGATTTAAGGTAGGTAGGGTAGGATAAATGCAACAAGAAAAGGGAAGTTAAACTTTTTTTTTTTTTTTTAATTTCAGATATAAAATACCAGCTATAGATTTGATTTTTTTTTTTTTTTTTTTTTTTTTGTGTACTTACTCGCCATAAGCACCTTCACCGAGAGTTTGCGCAAGTGTCCAGCCTTCGACAAATTCGCGATTACTGCCATTTTGTGTGCAGGACGACATTATTTCTCGATAATTTGGTTTTTTCTCCTCGTTGTGGATTTATCAATGAAAAATGTTGATCGTCGGCGTTTTCGTCGTATCCTTGGAGATTGTAATCTTCTCGTTATCATTCAATACACTTAACAAACAATAATTTTCCAACGAGAAAAACTAAGCGCATTTTAATATTTAAGTAGCACTCCTCCTTTTGAGTGTAGACGCGTACTACCTAGTACTTTGTCTTACGGGCACCGCATTGGTACAGATGATGATGGTGATGTATATTTCTTCTATCAGGATAGGTATCTCTGGAATAGACAAAAGATATAAAATAATGTGAGTATCCTTTCCAGAATGCGCATTACAGTCTGTTTTATGAGCAGCAAAGAGAGAACATAGAAAAATGGGGTTGTTAACACGGGGGAACGACTACGCCACACACACAAAAAATAACCATTTCAAAAAGATAGTCAAATGATATAGACAAAACATGTATCTACACACTTTTACTACCGCTTTCTAGACAAGTTTGCTCAACAGGCCACTTTAAAGTATATTTAAAAAAAAAAAAATATATACGTGGGAGCGCTTTTGTCTGCAAATATGTGTGATAAATTGCATTGTCTTGAGGCGTGGAGCAGGCCAGTTTCCTTCTCGATATTTAAGCCAGTTTAGGTTACCTTACATTGTACTTTTTAAACGCACTTTTTGTAAAATTTTCGCCATTTTTTTTGTTGCAAATTCTCTTGCCTCGAATACGCGGCGCAAAACGAGTATTCCACCGACACGGGAAAAAAAATCCCCTTAGCAACCGACAAAAACTTTTCTCGCGCGAGACACAATTTTCCAAGGAGGCTGGTGTGGTGGACTGGCTTTAAAGTTCCTCTTTTTTTTTTTTTTTTGTATTTCTACATCTTTTTAAACAACTTGCAGCAGCACAGAGCACGTCGTGTGTCCTCGTCGAATGTCTACTACTGGGAAACCAGAACCAAAACCAACCAACCAACCGACCACGTCAATGCACATCCACACTCCACATTGCAATCATATACTGAAGAGATTCCTGTGTTCACAGCGCAGGAGGCAGACGACAGGGAGGCAGAGTGAGAAAAGTAAAGGAACAAAAATGAATTAAATAAAATAACCTCCGGATCAAGACTGATTTTCACGAGACGAAGATTCACCGGCTCCAATGATGTGTTGCTGCTATAACTGGAGAGCCCAAAGTATCTCCTTCCTATCGAAATGAATATGCGGCGGTTGATGCTGCTGCCGCCAACGAGCACTATCACCACGATGTGTATATTCCTTTTTTCTACATATTCCTGCATTTCAAGTTTTAAAAACACGAGAACGTAAAAAAAAAAAAACAACAGCCGAGCCGACAACAAGGAGGAAGAATAACCAAAAAGGAGAAGAAAAAATAATAATCCAATCCAATGTCACTTTTTTCCGCTCTCTTCGATTTCGAATGCACAAGCGTACTAAAACCCAATCTGGAGCTAGTATACTTTTCTATTGCAGATTCAATAATATTTAAATACCTTTATATATATTTTAAACAGAGATAAACTATTTTTTTTTTTGTAATAATAAGTCGAAATTTCCTAAAGATTATGTTTGGCAATAGTTTTTAGGTAAATTAGGTATGCAAGTTGGACATAATAATTTATATTAACAGATAAAAATGAGTGAAAGAAGGATGCTATAGCATCATTTCTTACCCTTCTTAAAGAGATATCGATAGCACAGGTGTGGAGGGGAATGAAAGGGAGAAGAGACTGTCCGAAAAGATAAGAAGAAAAAGAAATGTAAGCATGACTTTTGTAACAAAACTGAGAAGAATTCATTGTTTTTTTTTTTTGTTTGAATGAATACTCATATAAACTCAGTTCGAAGTTATTTTAACAACGCTCTTGACTAATCGTAGTTTACAAAATTCTGGACAGACTGAGAAGAAGAGTTTGTTACATTACATGGATCTATGAAATATTTGTTACATTACATGGATCTCTGAAATATTTCTTTCCCAGCTAACTTTCCATTTTAAATTATACAAACTTATCTATTTTTGTTTAGTATACCTACACAAAAAAAATATATGTTCATGTACATATTATATTAAAATAAAGGAGGAAATATTAATAGGTTGCGAATTTTGAGGACAAAGCAAAAGCAACAGAGAATCGATTTATTATTTGTGAAAATTCAGGTGAGGGTAAAGGTATTGCTCCTGACAACCGACAAAACTTCGTTAAAAGTTATGCTAAAGCTGATAAGCTTTTTTTTACGTCAAATAAGAAAAAAATAAATGTTTTAACGAGGGACGAATTTTAAAATCATTTAATTAAACCAAATGAAAAACAAAACAAATTCGCTGGACAACGTTAAAGTTGCATGAATTTAATATTTATAAAATACCCACTTTAATCAAATATGACCAGTGCTATGGAAGATGTTGATACTTTGTTTACAATGGGTGTGTTTCTGACGACTAATGTTCTGATTACATGTCATAACGAAAAAAAAGCTCTAGGTTTTTATGAAGCCGGTTAGGCCGGCTTTTCACAATCCAAGTGCGTTGGATTTACGCATCTACTCTAACCTAATGGATGCACCCCGTACTCTGGAAAGAGTTCGGGTGCTGACGCATGTGGTGATGAAAGTACCTATTCCCACACTTTCGCTTGCGCGCTGATTAAAATATTCATACCACACAATCCACACACACACGGACGATGGAAATACGTACATATATAGCCAACTTTTACGCACAGGATTTTAGGACGGAGAAAATTTTAAGTTTTTGCAATGTATGCGATATTTTCCAAAAAAAATTAGATACATATAAAAAGGAACTGTACAGCTGACATGTACTTTTTCATACTGTACGGACGCCCTGCAATTTTCCTTACAATGAGTGTGTGTGACCAATGCGTTCAGGTTGCCTCGTATGACCGACGAGGACTACACAGAAGCAAGCAGAGTTATTTGAACTAATATCCGATGCGAATCCGATGGAAGATGATGCATAACCTCGAAAACATTCATTTTGAGATTCTATGGGCCTCGAACAAAGGTTTTTTTTTCACTGGAAGCTGTTAATGCAAAATTCTTATACTCAGCGATTCGTATAAGTTGTTACTTCGCGTACACTAAAACCGAATCATCGGCCGATATCGGGTCGAAGCTATTCGGACGACTGTCTCGGACGTTCGTCTGCATACACTACTTCCGATCTCGGAGGGTGCCGGTCTTTTTTTTCAGTATCCATTTTTTTTTTATTTGCATGAACTTCATTAAGAATCAACCGGGCAACTGACGAATAATCCAAACATGTTGGGATATGTCGGTTGATCGCTTATTAACGGACGTCCGGACGATGTCGCTTTCAGTGGTGTACGCGCTCTCTTTCCTTTCTATACGTTTGGTTCTATCGGCCGAGTTCGGCCGCCAACGGCCGAGCATACTTCGGCCGATGACGGACTAGGTGCAGAGGTCGTGAATGTTTTCAACAAACTGTTTATTTTTGCCTTAAAAAAAATGAATCGAATCATAAATATTGTATATCTTAAAAAAACTGTTAGGAAGAACGTTTTTAGAAACAACATATCTATATACCTACTTATATAAAAACAAGTTTAACTTTTGGGTGTGACCTTGTATCTTGAATCCGGCTGGGTGGATTTCTATAATTTTTAAATGCAAGGGGACCATTTCTATATGGTTTAGAAAAAAAAAATTGAAAATCCGTCCAGCCTGTATTTGTAGCCCATTTTTTTAGACCTACATCGCAAAAGTCCAATTTGTTGTTAACAAAAATATAAAAAAAGTAATTTAGATGATTTTTTGGCAGAAATAAATTATTTAAAATTTCAGTTAAACAAAAATGAAATATATTTCTGTCAAAATTTTTGGAGACAGTAGTCAAGTTTTCGGTGTGATACCCAAAGCATTTTTGACAATAAATACAATACGGCCCGGTTTTTCAGTGGTGAGTTAAACCAGTATTTACTTACTCATGGACATTAATTAACCTATAGTTAACTAAAGAAGCTGTTTTCAAATGGAGAATGCATGCGGACGACTTAACAAACTTTGAGAATAAAACATCAAAAGCATGTGTTCAGCAAATCCAGAGTTAACTCACCAAATTAGCTCGAGTTTAGCTTTAATCACTAATTGAAAAAGTGCGACTAAAGGTCTAATGAAAGTTTAGTTCTGAAAAGCAAAAACAGTAGCAAAAAAAAGTATTTCCTATTCAGACAAATGGATAGGGCGAGGGTTAACTAATATAAAAGCAATTAGTTATAAAGGCTGGACTTAGAGGATCAGATTTTTACAAACTAAGCCATTCATAACGTGAAGTAGGCTAAAACCCAAAAGAGTATTTCGATTACAAAAGGTAGCTCTAATATTTATTTATATTTTTTTTTTTTGTAATTTTTGCGAAGTATTACCCGTGCGAAGTCGGGCAGACCAGCTCGCCCTATACAAAATCCAGTTAATCCAGCTAACGAGAGGGGGGAAAGAGTTTAGGCGACAGAGGAAGAAAAAGCTCATTGGACCATCGAGTTTCTGGTATTCAACGTTGCCCTCGAGGTGACTTCCCGGCCAAGTGAAGTTATTTAGTTTTGAAACATCAACAATCTTTGGATATAGACCGAATAAGAACAACTTCGGTTCTGTACGTGAAAAATTAGGTTCCTTCATAAACGTACAGACAACAAATTAGCGGAGGTCCTACAATGCTACAAAGCAGATATCACCGCCATCCAAGATATGATATAGTATGGGCCGAAGCAAAATAAAAATCTGCTATGAATACTACTGCGACTGTTAGTGACTCAGGCAGACTTAGCGCGGAGCCTAGACTTTCAATTATGTATGTTACCCAGAGTTTCAAAGTAAATATCTTGAAAGCTTGATTTTTTGGCAAAATGTTGGAGAAAAAATGTAGCTTGTGCAATTTAAAACTTTTTTCGTAAAACCAATAGATTTTGGGGTAAAGTACTGGGGCATTATCACGTTAAATGAAAACGATCCCAGGATATCTTTTCCACTTATCTCTACATACATTGTATTGTAAAGAAAAATAAAGATATAGTAATGTATGTATGTATGTAGGCATATCAGCAGGTTTGTTTTTTTTTCAAAAATCGATTGCTTAGTTTTTGCTTATGCACCCCACAAAATCAAAGATTCAAATTAGGGTACTTCACAGGATATGCTTAAGAGATCAAAAAGTTCTACACCAACCAAGATCCAGATTTGATGAATTTTTGTTTAATCAGTCTAATTTCAGTGGGCTTTACAATAATTAAAAAAAAAAAATTAATAAGGCGCATTTGCTGCAACGAAACTACCTATTTAAGTTCAGCATAAGAGCTTATGTGACAGTTTACGTTGAGGAAAAAGTAGAACATAAGTGCTTCTCTTGAACTTAAGTAGGTATTTAAGTTTCGTTTCAGCAAATGGGCCTGAGTTGTTAACTAACAAAACAAAAATTTTCAATTTGGAAACAATTTTTTAACACTGAAAAAGTTCTACAAATATTGAAATAGTCTGTTTTGGTTCCAAATTAGTCAGAAGCCAAGGGAATATTAAAATTGTCCAAGTCCCTTGAAAAGCGCGGCTCATTCTTGATGAAAGCAAACGTGTAACAATGAACTATTTGTATAATTGATTGCAGACTGCAAAAACCGTAGGCATATCTATTTTTCAGAAAATGTTTCATTATTCAAACAACTTAGACCCAGCACGTGTACTAAAATTAAATATGAACGTTTCAAAATAAGTGTATGTACCTAGATACTTTGATAGTATGAGTTCCTTCAAATTTCAATATTTTGTTACCTATTCCTGTTTGTTTATTTTTACATGTTAATACAATTTAATTTGAACAAGTTTAACTTTTTGTAATAATAAAAACTATTGCCTTTTGGTGTGTAAAATATTTTTGATGAAATTTCCATTAACTTTCCGGCTGCCGTCATACGGTAATGCAATTTTCCACGACCACGACGCGAACCATAGCCATCCTAACCTTTGTATGGCGCACTTTTGTGAGCCCAGACCAGACTACACTCCACCAGTTCGATTTTAATTTGTGTTAAAAATTCTTTCCGAGCACATTTTGGCATAGAATAATACCTATGCGGCAAGCCAAAAATTGATGACGAAAATTTCGTTTTGTATGAATTTGATTTTGTTAGAGCCAAAGGGAAAGAACAAAATATCTAACCATCTCATATGAGGGAACCTGATTGCCGCACAGTAAGCCAAGATAGAAAATTAGAGATTGGATGACGTTTTCAACTGCTGCGAATGATGTCGTCGTCGTAGGTCGTGGCAATGAAAATGCCTGCCGGGCATTCAAAACTAGACAAACTACCTACCAAGAAACTGATGAGTCGTCGACCACGGCCAACCAACCAGCTAGTAAGATAGCAAGACACGACAAAGATGATGTCGATGACGACGGCCATGCTTCAGGGCGAAACCTTGTACAGAGCGCGCATTGTCCACAAAAGGCATTGACACCTCATTGGCAAGAAGTATAGCGAAAAAATCACGCTTCTCCGGGAATTAAAAAAAAAAAAAGACAAAGGTACTTACACCTCTTAGCATTGAATATCCCGTTGGGGACCATTTTTCCCTTATAATATCACAAAATCTTTATCAGATTTACATTTAAAACTAATAAAATTAATTTTAATTAAATAGAAGAAATTTCACTCTGAAAAATGTATAACTGAATTTGTTTCTGTATGTCCACCGACTTGACTGAATCAGGGACAGAGTGCAAAAAAAAAGCTACAAAATCTCGGTGTCTCCCTCTATACTCAAAAATTATTGCAGGCATTTCGATGGCCATCTCACTTGCTCTCGCTTGCGGTATATGCAACAATTGCGCCAAAAAAAAAAACATCGCCGCCGCCGATAAAATTCCAGTATCTCGTTCGTGGAGATCAGACAGAACAGAATAAAAGATTTTTTTTCATCTCAACCGATGGATTAGAAAATTAATGTTTCATCAGGTATAAATTATTCTTACCTTGTGCAGTTTTTATTTTAACACAAATCTTATTTTAGATCACATATAATTTGTTGACGTGAATATAACTCGAGCGGTGTTTTAAAATATTTTAAATAATTGATTTTATCTCGACTTGCACTTTCCTTTCACAGTACACAAAAATTAGCAACGACAGATGAAGAAGATTTATGGAAAACTGAATTCAGTTCAAATGAATAAATGAAAGAACAGGAAAGAACGTGATGGAAGGCCCTCGATGTAAAAAAAAACATAGAATGAGTACGTACCTTCGAAAACAGGGCTGCCACTTAAAATATTAAACCAGCTGTACGAACATTTTTTTGGGGTAATTGTCATAACGCAATAGCCGTGTGTTTTTAGAAGTCCCGAGGAAATTCTTTGAAAAAACGACATCCTATCCTGCAATTTACATATAAAATGCAACAACAACTAATACCCTTCGGGCTTAGCTTAGCGCGGAAAATTCTCGGGGGTTAACTTAAGCACGGACAAAAATTGTGTGACTGAAGGCGTGAATTACGGTATCGACAGCTTGTATGGAAACTTCATTTTGTTTCTTTAATAGCTTCGATGTCGTTTTTTCAACAAAATCCATCCGAACTGGCAAAAAAACGCCTAATGTCTGTTTATTTTTCGGTGAGACAGGTATATTTTATGTGTGTAAAAAAGAGAAGGTGGATTCTACATTCTCTTTTCAAAAAACACGCCTAATGTCTGTTTATTTTTCGGTGAGACAGATATATTTTATGTGTGTAAAAAAGAGAAGGTGGAATCTACATTCTCTTTTCTACTCACATAAAATCTACCTGTCTCACCGATGCGCTCTTCAGTAAAACGACTCATGTAATCAGGCACTAAGATATGCAGGAAGTTAAGAGATTTTTAATTAAATTTTACCGACATTTTAAGTGAGCGACTCTAAACTAAAAAATTGTATTTTGTTTAAAAGAATTGAAAACCAGGTGGCACGGGCTAATATTAAGATAGAGACTCAAAAACTCGAAGAATATTCAAGAAAATTATAAAACACATTGGGACATATTCATAGTCACTTTTAAACTCCAGTTTATCTTATACCTGGGGTTTCCTATCTAAATAACATTGAATAAACCCCAGTCTAAGATAAACTGGAGTTTAAAAGTGACTATGAACATGCCCCATTAATTTTTTTTTCACACAAGATGGTTGTAAGTGCTAGTTTCGATTAACTCACCATAATTTTTTCAGTCCCGATATTTTTGTAATTGTAATGTTATTTATTCTGTCCTATTCCTACCACCATGCAAAAACGGAAAATTTGCTGAGCAGTGTAAATCATACTTTATACATCATAATTCATATGTACCTAACCTACATATATATGTGCATAAGTTCTAATTTAATAATTACGTAATTTATTTTTATTGATGATGTGGCTTTCTTGCGTGATTTCCGTCGATTTGTGAATAGCCGTGTTCCATTGGGCCTTGCAAAGTACTTTTTAGTACTTCCCAGTAGATGATGAATGGAATGCTTTCATTTTGCCAAAAGTAAAATCTAACCTCAATATCAATTTAATTTCGGTTTTGTTTTCTTATTTTACTTTAAAATTAGAAAAATGTCAACAACAATAATCTATTACGTAATTTCTTTTGATTGGTGATGTCTTTTTCTTGTTTGGAAACATTCTGTTACTAGATTAATGAACTACTTTGAACTACTTCGACCACAGAGTAGAAGTAGTTGACTGCAGCCAGAAGTACTTGGCAGTAGATACTGGAGCCCAAAGGAACACACCTAATTAAACATTTTTTTTCAATACTTCGTACTTGAAAAGTATTATCAAAGAAAAAAAAAGTACTAAAAGTTGTAAGTGGTAGAACTGCTTGCAGGTAGAAAACCAGCATAAAGGAGAATAAAAATAACATAGAATTTTGGTGTTTCACATAACGCCTTGGAATATCACTGTTGTATAACTGAGACGGATACATTTTTGAAAAAATATAAATTTCAAAATTAAACAGGTTTTCCATTTCTCTCTTCAAAAGCCGGTTCATTTCCTTTATACGTGTCGAAATGTCAACCCTAATTTTCTTTTTTTTTAAATTCGTTAACTTTAAGGTGTAACCACAATTGACAGAAGTGCACTGCAAGAAAAATACACAAAGTACAGACAAATCAATGGCGCAACATTTAAAAAAAACAGTCGAATTTATAATTGCATCATAGCGAGTGCATAGAGTTATTCACTCTTTATAATGCCTCTAAGCGCAACATTGCCAAAATAAGTGCCAACTTAATAAATGTGGTACGTATATTCTTCTCAATTTAATCACAGATAATGGAATAATTATTTCAATAAATCAATATTTGCTTAGCACTTAAGCGGCACAAAAAGACATGAATTAGCATAATATTAAATGAAATTTAAACGAATCGAATTGGCCGGCGCGGCGGTGGCGGCCCAGCAGAATAGTATATAAGTGCCTGATTACATGGGTCGTTTTACTGAAGAGCGCATCGCGTGAGACAGGTAGATCTTAAGTGCGTAAAAAAGAGCAGGTCTAATCTACCTTCTCTTTTTTACGCACATAAAATCTACCTGCCTCACGCGATGCGATCTTCAGTAAAACGACCGATGTAATCAGGCACTAAGTATACAAGTATAGGTATCTACGATAGGTCAAATAACAAAAATACAAAATGGCTGTTGTTTACTTTTAGTGCTTGTGTGTAAAATTTGTTATTTGCTCGTTTTGTATTTAATAAAATAATATTTAAAAACTTTATCAATTGCAATAAAGGAAATATTTCTTTACAAAAAAAATATTAAAAGTTGTGTTTTTCTTATAAATTCAAGTGCTTAAAGGGTTAACTACATAAGCCAAAAAAGTGAAAATTTTCAAACTCATTTTGGTTTTGCTGACTGGAAAACTTATAAAAATGATGCAGAAAGATTAAATTTTGGTTTAAAAAAAAATTTGTATATTCTTTTTCACAAAACAAAGTACTTTTTGGCTTATGTAGTTAAGCTTTAACAAAATGGGGCATATTCATAGTCACTTTTAAACTCCAGCTTATCTTAGACTTGGGTTTATTCAATGTTATTTAGATAGGGTAAACCCAGGTCTAAGATAAACTGGAGTTTAAAAGTGACTATGAATATGCCCCAATATGTTTAAATTTCATATTAAAATATTGAATTACCCTGAGGCCACACGGGCAAGTACTGGAAAAAGCAAGTTGGGTTCATACATTGCCTGCCATATTCGTATCTGTGTACTGGCTGTGACGTAGGTGGAACTCCACCCACTTGCCAAGCAAGTTGCTTGCAAGTGGGTCGTTCTTTTTCTCTACTATGTATAGTAAACAACTTTGGTTGATCTTTCAAACAAAATGGATTGAAAAAAATCAACTCATATTTGGAATGAATATTTAAGAAAAATGCAAAAATGGCTAACAAACTTTAATAATTGAAATTATGGACAGCGAAACAAAAGAGGGAACAACATATACTTTAACTTAAATTCATTTTCATACGAAATATTCTACAGACGTCAATATACAGTTTGTTGGCTATCCGTCTGTCAAGCACAAAACTTTCAAATTCCATTGAAGGATTTATACGATGTCAATGGATTAAAAAACCTCTAAAAATCCGAAATTTTTTCATTTTATTTTCCGCTCCGGAAAAATGCATTTTCAGGGCAATCGGTTGACATTTGCAACGAAATATTCTGTATACGATCAAATATAAATTGTTCCCTATCTGTCAAGCCATAAACTTTCAAATTCCGTTGAAGGATGTCTAATGTCAATGGATTAAAAAACCTCTACAAATCCGAAAAAATTGAAATTTTATTTTTTGAAAATTCCAATTTTAGAGCTTTTTGGTGATTTGTAACGAAATATTTGCAAACGTCAAATATTCTGTCAAGCAATGTAAAGTTTCGTATGAAAGTGAATTTTAAAATTTTAAAAATGCAATCAAATTCCAAACTAAATTTATTTTAACCTATTTTTTACACAAAATTTGTAGACAAAATCTACTGGCTGCTCAACTGGCTTCGAAAAAGACAAGCCAGTTGACGAGAAAGTTGCTTGCGTTTATATGTGTTAGTTAAAAAATGTGTATGTATTGCAACTTGCTGGCCAGTACTCTCCCGTGTAAAGCGCAAATCTTTTTGAGATATGTATCTCGAAAATTTTATTATTGGTTTGAAGTATGTACAATCAAAACATTTATGTATGGAATTCAACGTCATTTATGTATGGGATACCACGGGTGGATTTGCTGAACCCAATTTTCGTTGACTCGGCCACACATTTCGACGGAAACGGCCGCTATCTCTCTTTTAATATGGGTTCTGAGCTCCTCTTACCACGCCGACTCGTTGGCATAGACCAACGATTTAACGTAATCCCATGAAAGAAAGTCAAGAATTGTTAAATCACGCGATCAAGGCGGCTAAACGGCGGGACCATTTCTTGATATAACACGACGTTTATCGAATTGAGTTTTCATTAGTCGATTGTTTCACCCTTTGTGTGGCTTGTTGCACCGACTTGTTGAAACCACATATCATTAATGTCTATAGTCTATGCAATTGAATAAATAAATAACATTGGAACATGTCTCTGTCAATAAAGATTGACTGATGTAACGTGACGGTCATTTTCATAAACGAAATAAAAATTACCCGATTTCTTGAAGCACACGAGGATTTACAAACTTAGTATCTGCTTTTTTAGTTTCAAAACTATTTTATATTAATGGTGTCATTAAAGCACAAATTTCACATGCTACCCAAAACTCTTATATCTACATTTGAAATGACTCACTGCTTTTTTATTTTTACAAAATAAATCACAAAAAAAAATCACTACACAAAACACAATCAATGGAAAATCGACTGAAGAAAAAAAAAAATACAAACAAATTCGTGTGATTTTGGTTTCGAATCGAAACACACATATCGTGAGTATCGGCTAATTTTAAGATTATACGGAATCTTCTATCATAATAATAAAATAGCACAAAAGTGCCTTTATTATAGGTACTTATTATTGCATCTATATATTAACATCCATACAACAATAAAGAGATGGAAAAATAAAGTTCAACTCTCAGTTTAAAAACAAAAAAAATTCATTCAGATTGTAGATATTTGTAGCCTGCGCACAAGTATACCATCATTCATTGAAACTTTTGCACTGTTAAATGCATTTTGATCTCTCATTCCAGGCTAAAAACCCATATGAATTCTTAAGTAAGAGTGATGGGCTCCCAGGAGTGTATTTTATCAGAAAGTGGGTGACTTGTAAAAGGTTTATAAATTCTCTTATTGAATTCTCAGAAAGCACTGTGGCGTATACGTACTATTTTTTTATATGTATGTACACATAAATTTATACAAAAAATGATCAACCACGTTTTTACAACAACCTTGATCGATAAAATAATTTCTGATACCCCCATTCACTTAAAACCAAAATTGTGGGCCGCGTGCATTAGATAATTATATGATGCATAAATAGATAGTTTACCTAAGTCACTAACAATTTTATTGCACTGCAATAATATGAGTTATTGTGTTTAATAGCCGTGTTTTTTTGCAAGCCCGGAGAGATTTGACGTTTTTATTCAAAAACTGTGCCTACACGTTCTGTAACTCTCGCATGGATAAAATTGGTAGAGAAACGATGAAAAATGAAACAAAATTCATTCAATTTGTTTCAATTTTAATCGTTTCTCGAATGAGAGTTAAGGCAGTATTACATTATCATATAAATATGGCAAGTTTGCCAAATAAATATGTCTTAAAAGTGACACATAAGTGTGATAATGAAATTTATATGACAAAAAATACAAGGAGCCTAATACTATTTTGTCGTACAACATATGACGGTGTTCACATTGGACTCACTCCGCGCGACTCATTTTGACATCTTTTTCTTTTATCTCACTCTACACAACTATATGAGAAAGTGAGGAAGGATTTTTAATTTTTTTGAAAAAATCCTGCCTCACTAGACTCTCTCTTTCTCATCATGAGTTGGAGTGAGATAAAACAATGAAATGTCAATATGAGTCGCGCGGAGTGAGTCCAATGTGAACACCGTCTATTATATTGTGTCATATTTTATATGGCCTTAATAGAACGTTAGGCTCTGATCTAGTTAAATTTTTACTTCTGCTCTACCCGTTATTCAGTGCTACCCGGTGTCTATAAGGTTTTTAATCTTGCCGTTCTCATCCGTTCACACTTGTCAGACGCAACCGAACACAAATCGAGTACGAGCTTTACCGATTGAAATCTAAACATTGTGAAACGAACTTAAAGCCGGAACCAAAACTGTCTCGTGTGGTGTGTTGTAGAGTCATGGGTCGCTATCGCTCTAATGTATTTTATATGCGTAGAGCCATATTTGTATTGTGTGATGTGTTTTGTCAAAATCTATAAAATAAATTGGAATGACAGCAACACACTACTCCCTAACCACGAGAGAGTAGTTCAGGCTTATGTGTTGAACGAGTTTTTATGACAATTAGCCAACCAGAAGCTCCGAAAATTCAGATATGCGTTAATCAAACGTTATCACTTTGTGGCAACTGACATTGGATTATATATTTTTGAAAGCAAATACTGACATTGTGTCCGATAAAGAAAATATCAAGATTATTGTAATTAATGTCGAATTCCTTTCAACAAAAGTTTGGATTTTGGTCCAAGAAACAAAATTCCAACCAAAATCGATTCTTTTCTGCCAAAAAAAATTTGTATTTTAAGTAAGATTTCACAACGATTTGCACTGCACACATACTATAAGACTTTGACATTTCACATTTTTTTTGTGGTTGCAACGAATTGTACATAATTTAAGAAAATATTCAACAATATTTTCAGTCAATATTAGCTATACATATAATGAAATTTAGGTATCAAGTAACACACCCACAATCACACGAAAAAAATTTGATTCTTTTACGAATTCCTTTCAACTGACAGAAACACATCGATTCCGTGTGGAAAAAAATCGAATTCTTTGTTGAAAGGAATTCGACATTAAATTATATTTCGAACATCAAATTGAGCACATACTTCTTTAAAGATAAAAAAAAAAAACGTTTTTATTTTTGTTTTGCTTTTGACATTGACAGATTCCACGTATTCTGTGAAATTTGAGTTTTATTCATGATTGTAAAGTTTTATTACAACATGGTTTTTGGTGGTTTCTTTGGGTTTATTTATTTTTTTATGTTTTTGAAATATCGACATGGATATTGTTCGATGTGTTTTCGCCCATCAGACAAATTTCGTTTCGCATCAGCAGCGTACTAGGTCTTACTCTTGCCTTATACATACAACTGAGACTGCTTTTAATCCTAGCAATTTTTATTTCATTTTGTTTGTCAATAGATATTAACGTTTGATATATGTTTCTCGTTAGCGTTAAACTCGAGTTAACTCACCAAATTTGAAGGGTTAACTCGAGTTTAAGATTCTAAGATTGGGAAATTTCGATATGCGAGTTTTTAAATGCGATCGATCGTGCACAAAACGAGTTCAGGAACTTATACTTATAAACTTTCTTTAAATTGTATATTGTTGTGTCTACCTTGTATTAAAAGGCTTATCCATACTTTATCAAAACTGTTAAGTTTTCGTAAAACAGCATAGAAAAGTTGATCGAGTGATTTCAGTGATTTCTTCCTCATTTCATAAATAATTTAAGCTCTTATTTAACATCATTTCGTCTTAAGCTCTTTTTAGTTTTGATGTGTAAGCATCTTTCCTCTGTGCGAAGTTACGATGTAGCAAGTTTCTTAGCGCGTATTCTCGGAATTCTGATTTGACATTTTGACACCTGTCAAAATGGACCTAGAGAGCTGGGCGTGACGTTTGGTAATTTCCACCTCCTAAATAGATTGGCGTACTCCGTTTCTCGATCCGACATACCAAACATTTTGCCACATATTGACACCTGTCAAACTAAGTGTTCGAGTAGACCCAGAACGGCGGCGTGACATTAGGTAATATCCACCTCCTAAACCAATCTGTTTTTCGATCCACCGTACTTATATGCTGGACAGTGCAAATTTTCGGGTTTCCACTGGAGCTAGGGGGCTGGCCGTGACAGTAGGTAAAAACAAATGTTGATATTTACACATAGTAACCATGAGTCCCGGCACTGAGACAATTTTTTTTTTAAGTTTGACTTCTCTATCCTGTAATCCTATAATTCTAGTCGCTAAAATTTAATTATATTAAATTTGTACATTTAGCTTTTTCAGGATCCATACACACGCCAAGCACCCCATAGATACCCAAGTTCGATACTGTTCCCCGATGTATATAAATATCACCAGAAAAGTGGTAAACAAATTTTATCTCAGACAAATACTGTATTCATTTCCAATTAGGTAATAAAAGTAAATACCTTTTTCAATAAAAGTCTATAAGTATCTACCTACACATCTTCCTATACCCAAGACCTCGCATAAGCTTTCCATACTTTCATATATCTAGTATAGTCCCACTTCACTTGGAATTTACTACCCTTATAAGATGTTGCTGCTTAAACGAAAATTCACCGCACCCTAAGCACGGATGGTATCAATACGCCGCCAAATCACCTCCATTTAGTTTGAATTGGATAGTGTTTGGGCTCGGTAGTGTATCAAACCTTGATTATTTACACGCGACTATTTAACAAATAATTCATAATTTAACATTTTTGTGCGATTTACCTTAAACTTGCCTAAATAATGCAATGAACCGCTCCTGTGTGCATCCTAGTACGCCATGCTTATAAAGCCAAAGAGCATGGTAAAGAGAACTCTTTGCAACAAAGTGAAGTGCACAACACCATGCACACCATGCACCCGAACTCAACAAATTTCTCATAAATCCAATAGCTATGCGGCCAGGAGTTCTCTGCCGAGTAAATGCTCGGCAATCCTCCTGCTGGTAGTTCAGTTGTAGTTTCTCTCTAAGCCCGAACGGTCTAATCTGCTGTTGGATATCCTCACGCGAGTGCAACACCCCTATAAAGCAAAACCAAACAAAAAAAAGATCCAATATTCTCTGTGTCCCCCCCAAACGAAAAATATCCAAAATTGTGTACCAGTGGCTCACCCTCTCTCTTATCTTATTCGTTGAATCTAAATCACCGTGTTTTTTCTTAACTAAAAAAAAAACCAAGGCTCTGAATGCTTTCAACCTAAACAAGTAGAACACCCTTATATAGCCACCATCACTGCCATTACCACGACTGCCCTAGTAGGACTTGGTGGCCAATAAACTTTAATTGCCTGCAGTTTTGTAGTACACAGAGTAATATTCTTGTGTCCCACATTTTTACCTTCCGCTTGTTTTTTCTTTCTTCTGCTTCTTTTTGAGAAGGAACACTTGAGAAACCACCCACATACCTTCGACAGCCCATTCGTCTATTGCACTGGAGGTGCTAAGGCAGCAATCTAGATCAATAGCAGCTCTTCGAAGGAAATCCCATCTCAAGGTAAGCAACAGCAAAACACAAACCCTTTCAAACAGCCCAGCATCCGCTCTTATTTTGACATTTCCGTTTGTTTCCGTCATTTCGTGGCGATGCAATGTAGTCAAGGTGAGCATAAGAGTGGTTTCGTTGTCGCTGCCGCTGTCGTCGTCGCGACGCGAACTTCAGGGCTTCAGGTGAACAGACTTAAGGTTGTGTGTATAAAGTGACATTATACATTTGACTTCTTGACTGCGACTATGGCTGGATGAGGTGTATAGTTAAGTTAATGCAATTTCATATAGGTGTCAAGCCAGGGGATGAATGTTGGGATATGTCTTTGACAGAAAATGTCGTGTGGGTGACTGAGGTGACTTCTTAGCGCATGAATGACATAAATAGAGGTTTTCTTTTTTTTTTTGAAAGCATTTGATAAGTAGAAGGACAAATTGGAGGAGACACACTGGTTGCTGGGTCCATTTATTCAAGGGCGTTTCACTCTATTGCTAGAGCAGAGCAGGTGAAATTTGAAAATATATAAGTGTTCAAAGCAAAACCATAACTCGCCCGCATCATCATCATGCGGAAAGATATATGTCAAAGTGTGGGAAAATGTTATTCTGAATGGGATGACAGGTGTAGCGTTGTGCGAAATGAAAAATGAATGTGGTATCTGTTTGAAATGGAATTGGGTCGGTTTCATTATGAAATTAAAATAAAATGCCGGTTTTTGACACTTGACAATTTGTATATACCTTACAGATTCTTTGAATTGAAATGCAGTTTTGTGCAATAGTATATACATATGCCTCTCAAGAAAACTTCAAATAGATTATCCAATTAAAATATGTATAGAGAAATAGTTAGGTGTATCTATTTGTTTATTTTATGATGTGATAGTTTAGAATGTCATTTCAAAAATTTCGTTTAACATGGCGCACAAATATGTTTATGCTGGGAAAACTTGCTGACTTTTGGCCTTTTTGACTTGGGTGTCAGAATGACAGTTCTTCTTCTGAAAAAAAGAGAAATTTGTTTCTGGATTTATTTTGAGAACCGTTCCAGAAGCGTTCACACGTGTCAAATTGTTCTGCCTGATTACCAATCGCAAAGGCCATTACTCATGCATGTGTGCATACATTTTTAATTACTTGCATTATTATGATAGTCAGTTACCGTAAACTTAGTTTGATTACAGTATATAACGAACATTTGTTTATGGGGAATGTTCATCAGTTTCTACACAGTTTGAGTATTCATTCTAACTCTGTTAGCTTAGAGAAGTGTTGGATGTCGCTGAAACTTCATGTTCTTCGCTTTCATTTAGAATGTTTTTCATAAATACATGGGGAAGATTATTAATTTCAGGTCTGTGCCTACGATATACGAGTTAAGTTCCATTTTTCAACGTTTCGACCAATTTTATCAATGCGAGAGTTGCAGAATGGCGTATAGGCACTAATCAATTTAATGTATTATCCTAATTTATCAAAAAAGGCAATATATAGATTCTTATGAGCCAACACACACCTAACAAAGGAAACAAATTAAGCATTTTCACACGTTTACCAAAAGTATTTTGACTGATCTGGACCCATGTTCTGTAACTCTCGAATCGATAAAATCAGTCGAGAAACGATTAAAATTGAAACAAATTATATGAATATTGTTCCATTTTTCATCGTTTATCGACTAATTTTATAGATGCGAGAGTTACAGAACATGAGTCCTGGTGTGCTTCCAGCCTTATGTTACATTTACACGACTGACAAATTGTCAGAATATCTTTGAATTTGTCACAAAGGTAGGACCGCACTCGAAGGAACTGCATTTTAACGCAACAATGAAAAGCAACGGAACTTCAGGATGCGTCAGAATACTATTTGTATGGAATCAATCGTATGAGCACTAAGCAGTAGCAACAGAAAAGCACGCCATTATTAAAACATCATCTGCTGTTTAACGTCACAACGCTGCAGTTCAAGTGTGCTATTTATATATGACAAAAAGAAAAAAAGCTAAAGGAAAAAAGAGATAGATATACAACACAGTTGTCACTAGGTTAGGTTAGGTTGGAAGTAGCGGTGATGATTGGGCTAGCCGCATCACCTCACTCGCATATTAATGGATTCATTATTATGCCCCAGGGTCAAGGGAAGGTAGGTATAAAGAGGGGAGAGAGGAAGGAATTGTAATGGAGTGAATGAGTTGTCACAAAGATAAGATCTGCATCGTTTTATTTTCATGAGATGATCTATGTACATTTATGGATAATTAGCGATATTAAAATGTGGCTAATAAATATAAATGAAGACCCCAATACCATTTAGAGATGATCATTAATTATACATTGAGTTAACTATCAGACAAATAAAACAGACCGGTTAAACAGAATTTACAAGCAAAAATAGCAAGTTTTTGAAATATACATATTCCATTCCATGCTTTCGCGTTCATATGAGTGTAACGGCACACAGACCTACTAAACAATACAGAGAGCGTGCAGCGCATTACATACACAACACACAAAGTATTAGCCGTGTTTTAAAATCTACGGATCTGGACGAGGATCATTTTTTAATACGTAATACAACAACAACTTGGGATCCTGCTCTCTATCTGGCTCTGTGTTAAAGATCCGAAAATTAGTTCCCACTCTTGCGGGTGGATGGCTTTGTCATGGTAAGGTAGTGTGAAATGTAGTGTAAAGAAAAATGATAACAAATTCATAACCAACGTCAGGAAAATAGAGATAGGTATATAAAACACAGTTGTCACTTAGATCCGTATCCTTTTATTTTCATGCGATGATCCTGATCCAGATCCGTAGATAATAAAACACGGCTATTATTAAATAATAACAAATGTTTAAAATTTGCCAAAAGGATTGTTTTTTAAATCGTATATATTGATCTGGACTATATTAGAAAAAAAACAAAATTCGAATGATAGAATATGTATGGAGAGAGAAATTTGAGGCTTAAAATATTAAAACCAAAAAAAAAAAAAAACAAACCCTTAAACATTAAATATAATCCTCTTTGATGCTCCACAGTCAACTTAAAACTAAAATAATCCTATCCATATAAAACAAAATATTGTCAAATGCCACCACCCATGACGATGGAATCTTAAATCCCGTTAACTCCAACACTTTTTCACAAAAAAACATTCATTAATATTTTGTTTGAACAAAATTCCTGCTTTAACACCCTCGCGCCAAATGAGTCTTGACTCCCTAATTGAATTATGTATATTCTCAACTTGGTTATTCCTTTTTTTTTCCTGGAAATACTTATAAAGTTATGGAGCTTTTGCGTGATATACCGGAACAAACAGCTATACCTTTCTATTTTCATTACATATATACATAAATATCTATACCTTCAGCGGTAAATATAATATATGTATGTATGTATAGCTACATAATATTTAATCAAAAAAATATAACTAATGTTTGGTATATTCCATTTAGATAACGGTTCCATTTATAGTTAAAACAATTTGTAATCGATTCAGAAACCCTCTCTTTTGATAAGGGACAGATCTGAGTGGTTTTGAGGAATCCTAAAAAAAAGATCAAACAAAATTTGTTTAGTGAATATTTATCAAATAAAGCCTTATAGTAAGTACAAGGTGGCGCAAAATTAATCAATCTATCGGAAGATGATATATAATTTTTGCAAATGGCGTCAGACGTCAATCATATTTGACATTTGTGAAAGCTGCAGTATGCAAACAGACAAACAATGGAGCGCTATACTCCGCAAGAGCGTGGAATAATTGTGTCGATTTTTTGACCAATAATCGATCGGTGATATTAGCCCTGTGATAATCCCGCACACAGCACGAGTCACAAGCGCTTTTTGGTCGCGTAATCTCCCGTTTTGCTGATTTGATCGCCTGATTTAACCATTCCAGACTTCTTTATTTGGGGCTATTTGAAGTTGCTGGCTTATGCCAACAAGCTACAGACAATCGCAGCCCTTAAGGACAATATTCGATAGGAATGCGAACAGTTCTCACCGGAAATCTTGCGGAAAGTCATGGAAAATGCGATAAAACGGGCACAAATGTGTATCAACACATGGCGACAGCCTCTTGAAGGATATCATCTTCTCCGCTTAACAGACAAAATTGGAAAGTTCCAAATAAAGATTTCCATCACTCAAAATCATTTTTTTTTAAATTTAGTAGAAAAGTAATTCAAAAACAAAATTGGATGATTAATTTTGCGCCACCTTGTAAATATATTTCCGAAGCACATTGATATTATAATCTATTACATATGAATAGTTTCTATATATTGTTTGATTAAGATATTTATAGAAATGTATACTTTGGCAACGTTTTAGAAAACTTAATTTTGTACATACTTTAATTAATGGTTCATTTATTAAAATAACAGAAACGTTATGGTCTTGTGTGAGTGGACTCATAAAAATAATTGTTATAGAGTATTTAAATTCAATAAACTTAATGAAACTTGTACTAGTCAGGCCACTTCTAAGCTAATTCCAGATGAATGCACCCCTAGAACTTCTTGAAGTCGCTTAAAGTTTCTACTATCTGCTTCTAGATATTTCTGTTCTGACCGATAGAGGGGATAATTTCCCCTCTTCGAGTTCTGACTTTAAACAAGGTCTAAAAAACTCACTCAAAGCTCACCGCAGATTGGTCTGTAACATCTACATATAATCCAGAAGATGGCGCTTCTTCATTCCAGAAACATTATATTTCAAATGTAAAAGTCGTTACAATACGTTAAGGATTTTTATTTTGCTTCAAATGTAGTTAAGTAATAATTAATCGTTACAATACTATGTTACCCCTTTTTTTTATAAAAATCTCAAATCTGTAGCTTCATCCATCCGCATTTGACAAAGTCAATGCCTTTGACATGCCATACAGCAGAACCGGCTTAATTAATGTCATACAAAGGGACATACTGTAGTTCCTCGATAGAGGGCATCGCTACTTAATTGCCTTCTTATCCCAAAGAAGCAGTGATTAGCAACAGAAAAAGAACTCAGCCTGGAGGCTGGGGCACTGGGCTGCTATATAGCACTCTACATATTCTCACCAAAAATTACTCTATCCTTCAAGTACTTTGCACATTTCAGTCTAAGACGGTGTTCACATTTGACTCACTCCTGTCACCTTTTTGACGTTAATCCAACTTTTACTGTTCAGACACAAGCTAAGGTGAAGACACCCTACTCACTCTGACATTATGCCGTGCGTCGTTACAACAAAACACAAATCTGGGGCCTCATCACGTAAAATGGAAACAATCGAACGATATCGATATCGACATATCTTTATTTTTCTCTACAGATGTGATAGAGATAGCAATGGTGAAAACGATATCGTCCGATCGTTTTCGTTTTACGTGATGAGGCCCCTGAGTTCGTTTTTAAATAAATATGTTTCCAAATGAAAAAAAAAAACAGATATGACAAAAGAAAACGTCAAGAAATCCACAAGTTAAACGAACAACAAATTAAAAATCTTGCCTTTCTTCGCCATCTCTTTCTCACCATCTCAAAAGTCAAAAAAAAAATGTGTGAGTGCCGGACTCACGGTTAATATTTGTAAACATCAACGTGCGCGGATCCAAAACGGACTTGTTTTAGCTTGAAGGGAATCTTAAGATTTTTTTCACTGAACGCACCCATCGTAGTATGCAGACCGTAACGTTGCACACGAACGTTCACGTTTCTTTTTCACTCTACCGCCAGCATAGATGTGTTTACACATCAAAAAGTCGGATGAGTCAGTCCAATTTGAACACTGTCTTGGATTGAGTCGCAAGTCAATTGTGTGGTAGCTGATCATTTTAAATTAGTTTTTGCCATTATAGCATAATTATGTACATTTATTGCGGAATCAGATATCTTAGGCCCGACTTCCAAACTGTGTCGAAAAAAGTCTCATCAATTCTCACTCAATTGATTTTTAAATTCCAAATTCATTGCAACACAAACAGGCCCTGTAATATTTCAGTGTATATTATCATTTATGACCTAGTATTCACTTTTGTTTTAACATTTTTGTTTCTTTTTTTTCAGTTGACGAAATGGGGCGACACCAAAGCAGCCGAAGAAGGAGGTAAGTTATAGTTCGTACCAGTATTTGTGCCGTACCTCATACAACACAAACATTCACAATGAGCTTATACCAATTGCAATGCAACTTATGTTGAACATTTTATACTACTTCAACTAGTAGATACAAATATATGTACATACATATCTATTTGCTTTTGTAGCTATATATAAAGAGCATTAGGACACATAAGTATAACAAAGGACTCCAGAGAAATAGTCGACTTGAGGCAATAAAAGAAAATATAATCCAAAAAACCTCAAACAGACACGAAAAGGCAAAGCAAACAACTTAAACCTCCTCCTCTCCTCATCGTCGTCAGTCCTTAGGTGGAAAGACGAACACGACAAAAAAAAAAAAAAAAAAAATCAAAACTTAAATTCTAGTCTACCATCAAGGACGAAAAGCGAAATATTATCTACCTGAGTGGAGAACTAGTTCAAAACCCTTTTTGCGCTTTCTTTCAAGTACACGCTTTTGTCGTTATAGTCGACGCCGACGATGATAGAAATATGGAAGAAGGATAACGCGAATGCGGTGCATCTTCATTGGATTGAGTGGTATAGCCCGGCCCGGAGCCATGTACAAATATTTAATAGGTCGTCTCTATTACTAACGCCTGACTGAGACTCTTTATAAAGCTACTCTGCATGGAATGGAGAATAAAGGTTAGATTGTTTATTTTTCTAATTAATTTCCTATGCAGTTTGGAAAAAGAAAATATTATTTAATACGGACACGGGGCGTATGAGTAATATTCCTTCAATTACTTTTTTTGATAAGAAGAGAAAGCAAATGTAACACTATTAAGTTGTTCAGAATAACCACTAAGGGGAAATTAAAAAAAAAAAACCATTTTATTTTGTCAAGGACAAAATTTGGATTCGTGAACTCAAAAAACAAATTCCAGGGTTTAATCAAATCTAATAGCCTTTTCATACCAAACCCAAATCGATAGGTTTTCGGCAAAAAGATTAACAAAACTCGTAAAGCGTTCACACCGACCATTTACCCATTTTCGTTTCGTTTGACAGTAAAATTGTTTTGAAATCAGGTGCTTTATGATTGCTTGACCACAATGGACGCAACAAACGGCCGGAAATGCATCAGTGTCAAAGTTAAAACAAAAGCAATCCAAACAAACTCGTAAAAGTGAATGCAGCAGCAACAACAAAAAAATAATCACACATTAAATCCGAAAACTCACCTTGTTGAAGCAAGTTTTAATAAGTAATTTAAGATATTAATTTATTAAATATAATTAAAAAAATTGCAAAAAACAAGATATCGTGAATATATAATATGTTGCAATTAAACAAAAGCGTTAACAACTACAGTCGCGTGTTTCATTGCAGTCAGTACTCAGGAGGATACATACACTCCGATTTTTAACTAACGACACTTCTTAAATTCTCATTAAACATATACATCTTCCGGATCAGATGGTAATTTATAACACGTTCCGTATATGTGTATCCCACCTCAAGCTTTTGTGTCATAAGAAAAAAATCTGAACTTTAAAATCCTGGCTATTTGATTTTGCTTTTTATTCTTCGTTTCTCTTTTGGTTTCCTTCTAATTGCATACAACTTTTAAACGCTGCGATTTAAAAAAAAATGTCAGCTTTGTGCAAGTGAAGAAGTATAATCTCTTTGCACTCTTTACTCCACTTGATTGAGCGAAGTTATCTGAGTGGACGACGAACGAAAATAAAACACACTCAAAAAATAAGGAAAAGCACAAAGAAAAATGAGAGATATCTCCACAATTTGTTCAACCTCATCAATTTTGTTTACCCCGGCCACCACATACGTCTGTCAACAACGTCCTTAAAAATAGCAAGAAGAAATTGCATCGTTTAAAATCAATCTAAGTGAACTGGCTCGTTTCGTTATTTAGTGCACGTCCTATAACATCTGGATCTGCTATGTTCAAAGAGAGTGTATTTTCTTTCTCTTCGCATTCTGCTTCAGCTTTTGTTCTGACGTTTGATTGAGCGACATAGTGTCTCGAAAGGTTTGTTTGTTTAGTTCAACTCTGAATTTCAACTAGTTTATGAGAGGTTTTATATTGGGTTTTGCAATTGGCGCGGGTGGATTTCGGTGGCCTGTGGCGGGCATTTT
This sequence comes from Leucozona laternaria, assembly GCA_932273885.2. NCBI lineage: Eukaryota > Metazoa > Arthropoda > Insecta > Diptera > Syrphidae > Leucozona > Leucozona laternaria. The sequence goes on along the minus strand of OW026368.1, from coordinate 84,302,855 downwards.
GTTTTGGTGACATCTGTCAAATCTTCCTAATGTGATGTTATTTCGTGCTTTGTAGTTTTGGATAGCATTGTATCTGTCAATTATGAAATATAATTGACGGGATTAAATTTTTGGGATAATGGATCGAATCCCAGCCGATCCCACCTTAAAAAAAATGTTTTTTGCAACGATACTGATTCTTGCAAAGAAGTGACAAATTTTTCAAGAGTACTTCTTGTCATAAGAAAGTGACTCTTATTTTAGATATTCGGATTTGCAAGAAAGTTATAGGTAACTGTAAGTCCCCGGATTAGTCAAAATCCTAGAATTGACCGGTTAAATAAGGAATGTTACCTTAGAGACATGGTAAAAGTTCAAAAATATGAAAGCAAATCTTTTCGCTAAATAATAAAATCTCTTTTCTTGCAAAAGAAACGACATATACAAGTATTAGTTCAAGTGTAACTATTATCCAGTATAAACGTCAAAACATTTCTATATATAGTAGCTCAGCTTTTGAAACCATATATTTTCTACTACAGAAATGGAAATACTGCTTCAAACAATTTTTACACTAACAGCTAAATAAAATGATAGATTTTAATGAAACGATGTAAAAGTCAGATAGTTAACGAGTCGTAAACGAACTGTCATAATTTGTAAGGGAAATGTTTTACAACTAATCGTAAACTTCAGATTCGAGTTTTTATCGTAAATGAAGATGGTAAATATGGAAAACTTTTTGTGTTGGTATTGTTTGACATTTTCTAAATGTCAAAAATGATCAAGTACCATAAAAACCGTTTAAAATTGGAAATCGAAGAGAATTTAAATCATAAGTTTTTGATATTAAAATGGCTGAGGTAATCTACAAGAAGTATTAACAGAAGAGTTTCGAAATTTAAAGTTTCAAAAAGACCCATAATATATCCTTCTGCTGATGATGACAGCAACAAATCAAAACGGAAATAACAACATTGTTTTTGAAATGTTGTCTTTCAAAATTCTGGTGCATCCCCGATTTAAAATCTTGAAAATTTAAAAAAAACATTACATTTTGCATTCCTTTTTAAAAGAACAAAATAAACAAAAATAACGTTGTCGGCGGCGCATCGGCTGAATCAGCATATCATTATCATATTTAGGTACACAAAAAGTTTTTTTTAAGGCCCTTCATGAAACTTTTTTCGGAAACTTTATAATTTAATAACAACGTTTTCTTTCTCTTTTTCCTACAAACCAAGTAAACCTTACTTCTAATTAAAACAAAGCCATCAATTAGAGGAGATACGTTTTACAAAAATCAGAAATTTTGTTTATTATTTGGAACTGTTTTGGGAGGTGGGCAGTCCCCTAAGCGGGTGATTTAAGAAATTTCTTTCCCGTACCAACACATCAGATCATTAATTCCCAGCTTGGGCCTTGCAATATCAATAAAAAAAAAAAACAAATACATTTCCCTTTTTAATTATTTCTTAACTCTTTCGAAAACTACACATGTATCCAACGCTCAGATACACCCACACTCGACACAAAGTAATAGCTCTAACCTAACAAGTCAAGTTATAATAAATTGAAGAACGTCTAACAGCCTTTGTATAAATCTTTCTTATAAATTATTCGAGGTCGGCAGCCATTGACCTAGTTTTGAATTGAATATTTGCAGCGCCCTCTATATACATATGTATGTAGGCACAGCTAACAGCCGTAACAAAATGTATGCCCACAATCGCTGTGGCATCTCCATCTATCACTCAAGGTCGCTTACCTTCTCTCGCTCAAGCTTTGTGACATCCATTTCTATCCATTGTTATAGATACATATATACAGATTTTTTCAATGTGTGCAATACAGATAATATCCATATGGTCATTTTTGTCAAATCTAAATCAAAATAGAACGAAAATATTGAAAACCTATCGCTACGCACATCGTTGTACCTCACCTACCTAATCAAATCATAAAAAATGTCAAAATTCTATCAAAATTATTATTGACTTTTAAAGGACTATTCACATGACGGTGTTCACATTGGACTCAATCCGCGCGACTCATTTTGACATATCTTTCATTTATCTCACTCCAACTCACTATATGAGAAAGTGAGGCAGGATTTTTTGATTTTTTTGAAAAAATCTTGCCTCACTAGACTATCTCTTTCTCCTCATGAGGTGAAGTGAGATAAAACAAAGAAATGTCATAATGAGTCGCGCGGAGTGAGTCCAATGTGAACACCGTCCATAAGACCAACGACGAATAACGAATGAACGAATGTTCGTCCATTTTGACATTTCTTTCACATGGTTTTTTTATACGTCGCAAATGACCAACCATCGAGAAAACAAAAACAAGAGTGATTTTGAGGTTAGTCGCGCGGGAACAATAATATGTTCGTTGAAGAGTGGATCGTATTTGGAATGCAAATAGAGTTTGACAGTTCGTAACAATCAGATTGTAATTCAATTAAAATGCAAATTATAGCAACTAAAGATTATAATAAATTATATTTCTACGATTTTGTTTAGAATTTATGAAGAATTAAGGCTGTCCCAAACCAACGCGAAACATTCGCGCGAATATGCGACGACTGAAAAATGTTCGAAGATTCGCATCGCGCCAGTGTGGGTGCTCCCATTAATCTCCATGTAAATAAATTAAGACAGGCGAAAGTTTCGTCGTCGTTCTGAAATATTCGCGTTGGTTTGGGAGAGCCTTTAAGGTTTATAAATTGTTTTTAATCTCTTTTATTCGTTTATTCGTCTCATGCTCTCATGTGAATATAGCCCTTCACTTCTTATTTAAGTTTCGTCTTGATGGTTGCTTACTTTACTAAGGCCACCTTAAGTGTATTGTAAGTATACCTACATTATATAAGACGATGATGGTAAATAAATTGTTTTTTCTCAAGCACTCTTGAGAGGCAAACAACCCTATAATTTTGGTCCTTAGGGACATTTTTCGATTTCCTTATTGTTTTGTCCTCTTTTTTATTACTATACTTTAAAGGTGCATTGGACTGTTAGGGGTAAAATTGCATGTCATACTTTTTGAAACCCATCAAGCCCCAATGGTCAAGTGTTTTATACAGTCAGAGACTCAGAGGTATACAAATTTCACACACACAATTAAAAATACTGGACAAAATTTCAAATCGCATGTTATAGAGGTTTTTGAATCCCTTTTCCGGCTAAAGTTTTAATCTCAATCAATAACGGTAAATTCATAAACGTCAAACTGTTTTGCATCAGTGATATTCTTTGTTGCGATACTGATACTGATGCACAACGCAACTGATGCTGATGCAACAGCGCATCATCAATTCACTTTACATTGGTTTTTGATTCTTCTTTTTTCTATGTGCAGTTTTGCCACCAATTGACGTAGATAATGCGCAGAACGAAAGGAAAATTCAACGTTGAACTCCATACCATGTGTTCTTTATACCATGCCCAGTACCAAACTAATCCAAGAACGATGTGTCACTATGCTTTAGACTTTTTTGGACATCAAAGTTTTCAACGGTGTTCTTGGTGACTTCCTGACGAAGCTGTGAGATGTCTTCATTGGCATCCTGTACAAGTGGGCAAATTTGACAGCAGGGATGCCGGTGCCGAGATAAGATATGGCCCTGTATATAATTCACCTTTATTCACGTTATCGTTTGCGACTTTGAAATCAGTACAGAAATCGATCTGAAATTACTGAGTTTTGATCCAAATTCTTCCGGAGCGTGAAAATTTGATCGACGGTTGATTTAACTGACCTAAGCCCCACTTTTACATGCTGATCAAACATAGCCGTCAAAATTTCATATGTGACATTTAGGCCGGTATTCACCGACCGCTCTTAACTTTACAAGGCTCTTAACTTGAAAATTATTTGTGGTATTCACCAACCACTAATAAGTATTTTTCGAAGTTCGAAAATAAGAGCCGCTCTCTCACAACCAGACATGCCCAAACTGTGAATTGAAGTTGTTTTTTGTTGAAAAAATCTAAAATCGTTTCACAAAGGCTAAAAAAATGTACAATCACTTTATTTCATTGCAGTTTTGCATTTTTTGGCATACATTTTGTCATTTATTTACTTATTTTCATTTTATTTATTTCAATGTTGTGTTTCTTTACTGAAATTCGAATCTAAAAACATTGAAATTGCAAAAAACAAACTGAAGCAATGTGAGAGTTGACATATGGGGACTTCGATGATGAGAGCCCTCATAACTTAAGACCTTAAGAGTGGTCGGGACCACTCTTTAGTCTTATGATCCATCATAAATATTTACTATTATTGCTTGGTGAATAGGTTTATAAGCCTATTAAGTTTATTAAGTTATGAGCGTTCGGTGAATACCGGCCATAGAATACTTAAGTCGAAAGCGAAGCCACATTTGTCTCGTGTGGTATGGAGTGAGTGGCATGGCGTGTTGTGTCACTAATCAAGTGTGCGCTGTGTTGCAAACTGTCATTTTTGTTTTTTACCATTTAATTATTCACTTTCTACTAGCAGTATCTTCTCTTTCTTACATACAAAATATCTGTGAGGTATGGGGCAATCGGAACAAGATGGATTCTGATCCAACTCACCATTCCCCAACACAACACATCACACGTGTTCAGTGTGATTCCGGCCTTAAGTCTTCTATAGTTGGCCCTGTTTATTGCATCTCCTGTCTTGTGTATGGCGGTGGAGCACAAATTATACCGATGTTCCACTCATCGGGCATTTTATGCAGTGTATGCTCTTTATCAATTACGCTCCCACGCGCTGCTTTGCTCTTTGAATAGTTTGGCTAGCAGGCCATTCGCACCAGCAGTCTACTTAATTTTGGATATTGACATTTTTTTTGTTGGTCGGGGGACACAAAATTTGCTCATCATCTTCCAAAATGAATGGATTGTTCTTCAATGCAGCGAATTGTTATCTTACTCTGCCATTTATCCACCTAGAAAAATGTTCTTTCTAGATCCTAAGCACCTCCTTTCATTTTGGTAGGCTTATGTTCTGGCCTTGGAGCCTCAAAAAGATCGTTTCACTCTTAACGATTGTACTTTCAAACATTACTTCTGTCCTAACAACCCTCAACGAACTCGACCACCCGATTCTCGTGCTCTCTCTTTTTCTAATTTTCTGGAGAAGTCGGGTTTCCATCGGTGTTTTATCGGTAGAGTTACCGGGCTGCTCTTCGTCCTTGGCTCCATGCACCCTTTATCAAATCAAGGGTTTCATAGTGGGAAACAAGAACAACATTGACGTTACTTCTGATGGCATTTTTCCACTGGTCCTCTGTTTTTGATGCTGGTTGCGGGCTTGTTGGGAATTTTAGAAAGAAGCGATTAGCGTTCGTTTTTTTAAACTAAAAAAGGTTCCTACTGAGTATAATAGACTAAGAAAAAAAGGTGGTTGATTGAAACGTCGCTTACTGTCATGAATTAACCCACTGAATCAGGAGTTATTCACTATTCCATTGACGCTTATACTATACCTACCCTTAGTGAAACTTTTGAATGCTCGTTGTAAATGCTATTCAGCAGACAATAACAGAAAACTCTGTTTAGAACTATATCGGTAGCGGTGGTGATGGTAGTGTAGTGGTGGCGGCTTACCACTTTGTCGGGTAATATATCCTTGTGAAAAGCGTCTCCTCCAATGTATTACCCCAAGTTACCAACCTTACCCCACAACTGCACACCTTCTTTGAACAAATTACTCATTTTATGTATATTCGGTTCACCGTGTGTTCTGCTCTGGCGTTCAGGGCATTGAACCCTTCTTCTATTCACTGTGGGAAAAAAAATATAATAACCCTTCAGTCACGGATATGCAATTGTATTGATTGACCTGGAAACATGTTTTCTTTAGCCGAGGCACTTTCACGTTCGCTGATTTTGACATACTTTCGAAAGTGTTGTTGTTTTTTGTGTTCTAGTCTTTTTTTATGGAATTATTTTTTTTTTTTTTTTATTTTAGGCTAAAGGATTGGGTTGTTTTTGTTATTCCTATTTCTGGAGCTACATACATATATATGTACTTCTTTTATAGTGATCAAAGACGAAACCAATCTATTGACTTTGATGTATATGTGTGTACTTGCCTAAATTTATGATTTTATGCATGAGTTGTATTGTTTTATTATGGTTTTGCATGGAACAGTTAAACGATTATAGGCTTAAAAATTATCCTGCGGGACCTGCAGGTTGCCTTATCCTATAGTAACTTATCCAGTTTAAAAAAGGGTTTTAGCTTAACAATTCCAAATGGAGAGACATCGTTGAAATAAATGAAAAATGTTGTCCCAAAAATGCCATCCAATTCAATTAGTTTATTTAAACCACAGTGCTAAATCTTCTTCTACACTGATTTACATCATAAATGCAAAAATGCATTTATCTGGCTGTTTTCCGGTTTTCCGATTAAACTGTCCTCAAGTAATTTTCATCCAACTTGGAATAACTATGGTTTTTTGCTAAAAATTACCAAACTACAAACTTGAGCACATATACATACATATATGTCTGCTAGTATCAAATAAACTCGGTTTCGTGACACTGAAGCTTTGTAAAAATTTAAATACTATAGTAACTAAAAATTGATTCATTAATGTCCTTTTCGTTTGGACTTCGGAACTGTTTCATTCCTATATAAAATGGGAAATTTGGAGTAAAAGGAGTGAAAAAGGAGTGGCTCCGAACGTCCACTCGAAAACGACATAAGTTTAAGCACTTATGCTCTTGAGCTAAAAACAATTAATATAAAACGGAAGGATTAAATAGGAGATAACGTAGCAAATTTTGTTTTCGGTGCAGCAAACATTTTTAGCTAAGGAATCGCTCCTACTTTTCTCTCCAAAGATTAGCTAAAACCCTAGTTATATTTTGACGTACGAGCGTTGTGGAGAATGAGTTCTAGTTAACAGAAAATTTGAACTTGACAACTTTGAACTTTCACTGTGAACTCACCCTAATTACTGCACCAATTCCGCAACGTTCCACATTAAGCCATGTAGTTACATATGTCTTTTTCGGTTGGATTTCGGAACTGTTCCATTCCTATCGAAAATGGGATATTTGGAGTGAGATGTGAGAGTTTTGGAGCGTCCGCTCGAAAATGACGAAACAGAACCAAATGTGCTGTAAAATGTTCTTGTTGTTCTTGGTAGAATTTGCATGCGACAATTCGGCTTAATATGAAGAATTTCTTGTGTCGAATTCCTTTCAACAAAGAAATCGATTGTTTTCTAAACTAAATAATTTTTTCTAAATCGAATCGATTTGTTTCTGTCAATTGAAAGGAATTCGTAAGAGAATCGAATTTTGTTTGTGTGATTGCGTGTGTGGGTTACTTAACAGCTGCACTTAATTATTTTTAAATCTATATTGACTGAAAATATTGTTGAATATTTTGTTCAATTATGTACAATCCGTTTCAACCAATAAAAACAATTATGTATCTTCCTGATATTCCTCAACTTACAATTTGACGTATTATATATCTTTATAGTGTGTGTGAAAATCGGCGTGAAATCTTGCTAAAAATGCAAGATTTGTTTGGACAGAAAAGAATTGGTTTTGTTTAGAAAAAAATTCGGAACAAAATCGATTCTTTTGTTGAAAGGAATTCGACATGCCTTATGTCAAAATATAATATTCAGTAAAAACAACTACATTTTCATCACAATGAAGTTCACGAACGAGTCGATGACGGCGGCTTAGTCAACAAACAGGATAATTTGCCTTTTACGTGCCCCTGGTGGACATTCGAACTTTTTTTAGAATCGCAGTGGATTAATAACAATATTAGATTAAATTTTGTACAAATGGAAAATATTCCGTGGAATTTAAGGATAGCAAGTAAAAACTAGGCACTGCCTTCGTATTCGCTCCCTTTTTTTATTTATAATGCTTTTTTTCCTCGCAATTGTCTCGAACATATATGCAAGATATTACCTCTGTTCGTTTACTTTCCAAACTTGCCATTTTCTACCAGTTTTAGTCCGAAGTTCTGCCAAAGTCCATATAAAAAAAATTAAATTGGACTAAAAATGGTAAAAATTGGTAGTACGTTAACACACCTATTGAAAAGGAATCGAGATAAGATTCTCTGCCAGAACAAAATATTTACAATATTTTCAATTTTACTTTCAGACGAAGGAAAAAAACTTCACTTTGTCAGCCCAGCTAGACGAAAATCCGTCCTAGGGCCGATTTTGAGCAAAATCAAAAACAATGGAGCGGACTCTGACAGTGAGAAAAAGAGCGATGGTCATGTTATTGTTCAAATTGAATCCGCCAAACGAGTCAAAGTAAATCACAATATTATTACTAAAAGTATATCGTTTATTAATCGACATGAATAAATCTTTCGTTAAACTCTAGAGACACAGCATCCATGGTATGATGGAGGAGGAGAACATTATTCGTCCCCATCAGGAGATTCGTCAACTAACCTTGGAAGAAAAGAAATTTCTTTTAGCTGTTGAGCGTGGTGACATGGCTGGAACTAGACGGTTTGTTTTTGAAAACTCCAATTTAGGGTTAACATTTGTCTTAAGATTTCGTTTTTTTTTTAAATATGTATAGGATGCTTCAAAAGGCCCAGGACACAGAGTACATTAACATCAATTGTGTAGATCCCTTAGGACGTACTGCTCTTCTGATGGCCATAGATAATGAAAACCTTGAGATGGTTGAATTGTTGATAAATTATAATGTTGATACCAAAGATGCATTGCTCCACTCGATTTCTGAAGAATTTGTTGAAGCTGTTGAGGTTTTGCTTGATCATGAAGACATCAATTTTCAAAATGAAGGTAGTCATGTGAGTATTTTTGATCGCTTTCACTTAACAGGCGTTTGATCGACCGTCAAGTTGCTTAATTGAAATAAAGGCCGTTGAACAAAGGCACATGTTGACCGATATAAAGTAATTTGAATCTTTACAGAGTTGGGAGTCAGCTCCAGAGGATACATCAACCTTTACACCAGATGTAACCCCTTTAATACTTGCTGCTCATCGAGATAACTATGAAATTATAAAGATCCTATTGGATCGTGGTTCTGTTCTACCAATGCCACACGATGTTCGGTAAGATTTTGTTCATAAAGCCTTCTATCACAGATACTATAGTTGCATAGATATCGCACTCAGAGCAAACAAAAATTACCAATTTTCAAACGCCTGGGACTTACCGCTACGTCCCAGTTTGATCGAACCAGTATGAACTATACCAGGACATGTTGTTACTCTATTGCGGTGCTCTATTACCGTAACTCTATTATCTGTGCTTCTATATAAACGTACTCAACGCAACGTGTTGAGAATATTGTTCTTATACATTTGTAGTTGCGGTTGTGATGAATGTGTTCAGTCTCGACAAGAGGACTCCCTTCGTCATTCAAGATCACGTATTAATGCCTATCGAGCTTTAGCTAGTCCAAGCCTTATTGCCTTGTCCTCAAAGGACCCAATTTTAACTGCATTTGAACTTTCATGGGAGCTTCGAAGATTAAGTTTTTTAGAACACGAATTTAAGGTATAAATCAGGAAAATGTTTAGAATTTTTATAAACTTAACTTTGATGTAGAATGAATATCAAGAATTGCGGAAGCAGTGCCAAGATTTTGCAACCGCACTCTTAGATCATACAAGGACATCACATGAATTGGAGATATTGCTCAATCATGATCCCACCGGTCCAGGCTATGAGCATGGAGAAAGAATGCATTTGAATCGATTGAAGTTAGCCATAAAACTAAGGCAGAAGAAGGTAAGCAAAATATACACATTTCTCTTATTGAAATACTGAGATCAATTTTTCTTGTATTATTCCTTCTTGAAGTTTGTAGCTCACTCAAATGTTCAACAACTACTAGCTAGCATTTGGTATGAAGGTTTACCAGGATTCAGACGAAAAAATATGGCCCTTCAAACATTGGACATAATTCGTATTGGTAGAATAAATCATTTTAATTGATAATTTGGTTTTTTAACCGAGTTTTTTTTTTGTTCTGTTTTTGCAGGAAGTCTATTTCCAATATTCTCACTTGCCTACATCTTAGCTCCGTATTCTAATATTGGACAGACAATGAGAAAACCTTTTATAAAGTTTATATGTCATAGTGCGTCTTATTTTACTTTTTTATGTAAGTTCGAGGATTGTTTTGACCACGGTTTAGTACTTTGATTTTTGTGTGAAATGAAAAATACCTATGTATGTCAAATAGTTCCACAATCTTTTTTTTTCCATCGTTCGACTTCATAAGAATAAAAACTGGCGAAGTTTGAAAAGACGTGGAAAACCAATTTATTCTGAAACAAAGGAAAAAGAGTATACGTGGAATATGTAAACTCGTAAAGTTATATTTCACCCTGAAGGGTATTTTTCATAATCACTGGAACTGATAGTACTAGAAAAGAAAAAAACTAATCAACAACTAATCAAAATTTAATTGTTTCAGTTCTACTTATGTTAGCATCGCAGCGTATCGAAACATTCATAGGTGGTTGGTTTTGGCAAGAATCACCAACCATAATTCCTGATGAGGAAGTTCCAACGAAACGAGGCGCTAAGCCAACATTTATCGAATGGCTTATATTGGCATGGGTTAGCGGTAGGTTGAATATTACTTAAATATTTTTTTTTTATCTTTTATATAGATGTATGTATGTAGCTAATTGTGATCTTATAATTTCCAGGACTAATTTGGAGTGAAGTAAAACAGCTTTGGGATGTTGGTCTGCAAGAGTATCTAAATGACATGTGGAACGTAATAGATTTTGTAACAAATTCATTGTATGTTGCAACAGTTGCTTTGCGTGTGGTATCCTTTTTTCAGGTAAATGATAATTTGGAGTGTATTTGGTATTGCATCGTTGAATTTCAGATGTACATAAAATCGAAAAGAGCTCTAGCTAAATCTGTAGAAAGTAACTAGATGGGTGAGAGAGTATAGATGAATAGAAATTAATTTAAAATGTCACGAGTGTTTTCACGTAAACGAGTGTTGTCTCAAACTTTTCACATGAGGCACGTTGTGTAATACTGATAACTTGTGGTGTGGTGACTTTTCAAAAACGTTTTTACTTTATGGCCCCTGGGGACAATTTTCGCTCACAACTGTTGCCGTCCAGTTGGGAAGCCATAGCGTACCAATTCAACGAGTTGAAGCAATTCCTGAAAGGTTGATTTTCCTATATGGTGATGTCTGATATGTTTAATCTGTTCGATTCGTATGTTCTTTTCGCTGACGATGCATATCCTCTATTAACAACCTTCTCGACGCCGAATGGCCAACGTGGGCTTAGAGTAGTGCAACACGACTTCAATTATCGTCTGAGCCATGCGCGCTGCATATTCCAGAACGTCTTCGGCATTGGGTCGGCGCGTATTCGCCTCCACCGCAACCGCAAAACTATACAATTTTTGTATTCCTTTGTCTTTACCGACATGTTCGAGGTTTTTGTTACATCTAATGCGAAATCACCATCTATAAGCCCTTCTGGTGCCATGTTACGCCACTTTACTCTTAAAGCAACGAAATCATAAACGAAAAATTTTGTTGTGCTATTCGTTTTGCAGTAGATACGCTGTTCGACGAGCGAAATTGATAATTGTAGCAGATTATTTGAAGAAGGCTCCACTCTTTTTCCCACAGAATTAATTGCCGGGACCATTAATTGGATGCGAAAAAGTGACACTTGAACTTTACTGCTGATGCAAAATGAAATTATTTTTCGGTGGTCCCCAACATGACAACGAAATGCTTACGGAGATCACAGCGAAAAAATGACAGTTGAAAGTGTCACCAATTGCAAAAAAAAAAAACAAACAAACACAAACAAATCACTGAAGGCCATTTGACTTTCGAATCTTACAGTCTAATTTTACTTAAAATAATCTAACATGGTATTTCATATAATTTTACAATAGGTTTGTCTAAACTACTAAAACGGTACATCATATAATTGGGATAGAGTCCCCGGCCGTAGTCGGCACTAAGGGCACAAGTAATTAGAATGGGATAGAGTCCCCGGCCCTGGTCGAATCCCCTGCCCTGGCGCAAATACTAAACGGTGCCATAGAGTCTCCGGCCCTGGTCGAAACCGAAGCGAAGGCTCAAATAATTAAAGTGCTTAACAATGGAATAGAGTCCCCAGCCCTAGTCGAAACTGAAGGCACAAAATAATTTCACAGCCCGAAAGCCAAAAACTTCGAAACTACTACCTAGTCCACCACGCACTCAGCAGTGTGTTTCTTGGTACTTCTCCTTTCATGCTCAAGAATGGTAAGCACAGCACTGGTAAAGGCAGGAGACAAATTACACCTTCACTTATATCTGTGGGAGGGAGTAAGTGTGAATTAAAAAAGTGCAGAAAAACTCGTCCAACATTTAATCATATTATTATATTCGTATATCTGGCTTATGACCATGAACAGTGTATCCGGTCCGTTGACTGCTGGTCGTTATTATTTGAATTTCAAAATTCAATAATACTTGAAGTGACAGTTGGGTCGTTGTTGAGGGCGATATGTATGGCGGTAGGTAGAATGATGGTTTGTAATTAGAAAGAGACAAATATGAAACTTCGTTACAAAATACAAACACAAAAAAACCCAAATGTCACTTTTTCGAACGCAATTAATTCAGTAATAACCTGCTATAGTTATCAACTTCGCTCATCGAACTGCGTACTGCAAAACGAAAAGGAGAACGAAATTTTTCGCTTATGATTTGGTTGTGTCATTTTTGTATGGAATTTTTCACTTCGTATCAGCAGATTTCCTGGGCTATTTTCTCCAGCAGTGTAGACAGATAGCTTACGATATATGAAAGGCATTTTGTACGCTGTAAAAAAAGAGATATCTGAAATGCACTGAATTTGCTATTTATTATTATATTTATAAAAATGCCACTTTACTCAATTATTATAAAAAAAAGTAACTTTTTAAAAACTTTAACCATAAAGTTATGATAACAAGAAAAATAAACATACTTATACTTATCACTATGTCTATATTGACTAGGTTCAAAAAGAAATGACTGTGGATAGATCTGCAGCGGATTTACCACGTGAAAAATGGGACACATGGGATCCGATGCTCATATCCGAAGGACTGTTTAGTGCTGCTAATATATTTAGCTCTTTAAAGTTGGTTTATATATTTTCGGTCAATCCTCATCTTGGCCCATTGCAAGTTTCACTCTCACGAATGGTTATGGATATCATGAAGTTTTTCTTCTTGTACGTCTTGGTGCTGTTCGCTTTTGGAAGTGGATTGAATCAATTGTTATGGTAAGACAATCTGGCTATGTACATATGTATATGCACAGCACAGATCTATTATTGAAAAGGTAAGTGTCCCCTTGTAAAAAAAATAAAAAAAAAAGATTTTTTTTAAATGAAGAATTTATTGAACTATTCTAGTCAAGAGCAATTCCTTAAACATTATTCTTTCATTCATCGATTCAATTATTGTATTCAGCCTTATATTCAGCCGAAAAATATGGCACCTTAAATTTTATTTTCCCCGGAATTTTAAAAGCTCTTGTGAGTTTCCCCCCAACGAAATTTCGTTCGTCTACAAAAAAGAAGTGAAAATGACATTACACTCCGCCCGAAATGAATGTTCACAATAAGGGGAATTTTTGGATTATGAAATTTCGGGTGAAACTCACAATAGGCGAAAAGTGAAATGTCAAATTTGCCGGGTGGAATGTTGTTCGGGTGAAACTCACAAAAAAGGCTGATTATCAATTATATGATTTATCAAAGAACATTTAATTATTTATTATTCTATCCAATATTTTGAGTTTTTGTTTTCCAAAACATTTGATCCGGCTTATTTTTAATTTATTTTTCCATTTCATTTCCTTAGGTACTATGCAGACCTTGAGAAAAAACGTTGCCCTGAAGTGTCATCGAACGCAATTCTTAATGCTAATGGAACTGCTGATCCAAATGCCTGTATAGTTTGGCGACGATTCTCCAAGTATAAGTTTACAATAAATTGCATGGATTTTTTTTTATTAAACTCTCAATTTCTTTATAGCCTTTTTGAAACAACTCAAACACTGTTTTGGGCAGTTTTTGGCTTAATTGATTTGGACAGCTTTGAATTGGATGGCATTAAAATTTTCACTAGATTCTGGGGAATGCTAATGTTTGGAACATATTCTGTTATCAATATCGTTGTACTTCTAAATCTCCTTATTGCCATGATGAATCATTCTTATCAGCTTATTTCGGTATGATGGAGATTTGGAAGTATAGTCTCCAGATATTTAAAAAAAAACGTGGGATCAAACTATTTGTTGTATTATTTTGTTTTCTTTTTTTATTTTAGGAACGTGCTGATGTTGAATGGAAATTTGCTCGTTCTAAGCTTTGGATTAGCTATTTTGAAGAAGGAGGAACCTGCCCGCCACCTTTTAATATAATTCCGACACCAAAATCGATTTGGTATGCTTTTAAATGGACAAGAAGAATTTTCTGCAGTGGTTCGTCGGCGGCCAGACGAGAGCATTTGAAGACAATCAGGGTTGGTTTTAGGTTAAAAATCATATGTCTGTTTGGTAACTTAAAATGTTCACCAAGTTTCGCAAACTTGTTTTTTTTTTGTATGGGGGTTTGACAGCAAATTGTGAAAAATTGCGAAATATTGTGAAAAATTTCACGTTACCAAACAGACCTCATATATTTTGAACTGTCTGTTCATATTATACGAGTATATTTACATGTTCCATTATTTAATGAACAATTGTCAAAATAAAGAGATGGATAGAGTTTGTTACAATATTTGTTTGGGTTATTTCAGTTTCGGTCAAAGCGTCATTATTTAAGACCGTGTTCACTTTGGACTCACTCTTCGCTACTCATATTGACATTTCATTGTTTTATCTGTCTCCACCTCATGGATGAGAAAGAAAGAGAGACAGATATCAAAATGAGTCACGTGGAGTGAGTCCAGCGTGAACACCGTCTAAGACCTTAATTCAACTTATATGAACTAAAATAACGATTTGTTTTCTTTTCAGAGAAAAGCTCAACAGGCTAACGACAGAGACTTTAAATATCAGGTACGTTTTTCTTTATTTACACTTTACTTCTGCCAGCTTTCAGATGACACTCAACGTCACAGCTCTGGTTCTGAATTTTTCGAACTTCTGATTGGCCAGCTGTCAGATAACACGTCATCTTGACGATTGATTGATTGATTGATTGATTGTTGATCATGGCTCAGCCAAATCAAAAGCTCAAAAAAAATCAGAAATCTGAATTTCAGTAGTATAATTTTATGTGTTGATTTCCGTTAAAAAAAAAATCTTGACATTAGCCGTGTTTCATTGCAAGCCCCGAGGAAATTAATCGAAAAAAACGACGTTCTGTCATGTAATTTACATGTTAAATGCAATAACAACTTATCCCATTCGGACTTAGCTAAGCGCGGACAATTCTCGGGGCTTAACTTGAGCACGGATAAAAACTGTGTTACCGGCGTGAATTGCATACGTGTTATCGATAGTTTGTATGGAAACTCCATTTTGTTTCTGTAATGGCGACGCTTATCCCCGATGTCGTTTTTTTCAACCAAATCCCTCCGGGCTTGCAAAAAACACGGCTATTCTTCACGAGAACACTTACATACATACATTCAGATAAGAGCGTAATCATTTTCTAACGGTTTTGCAGCAAATTATGAGGAATCTGGTTCGACGCTATGTTACCGTCGAACAAAGAAAAGCTGAATCTCAAGGTGTAACCGAAGATGATGTTAACGAGATAAAGCAAGATATTTCTGCTTTCCGATGTGAACTGGTGGAAATTTTAAAAATTAGTGGCATGGATACCAATGTGTCCGCTGGACAAGGTGGAGGTGCGCTTGAAATTCACACAAATCAACGAACTTTAAGATAGTTTGTCCTCTTCTAGGTGGCGGTGGCAAGAAGAACCGTCAAAAGGAACGCCGCCTTATGAAGGGTTTCAATATTGCACCGCCAGGCTCAACTGGTTCGTTGGCTCCTGTTGCTGAATTTTCAACCTCCCTCGATCAATACGAAAGTCAACATGAGTTGCTGAATACAACTTTGACTAACGGCTTGACTCCGAATTTCTTACAGAAGAAACTTAATCCATCATGTTGTGGTAATTCAGTATGTGCCACTAATTTGTTGAAAGACCCAACCGCCCATGTTCAGGCAATGAATAAATATAATAAATCAACGGTAAAGCCCTATAACAAACGGGTAGCTGGACAAAAGAAAAGATGGGGTAAGATTTAAGTTTTGAATTCTCGAAGAGATGCTTATGTAATTTCAATATTTAAGGTACACTAATTGAAGCAGCTAAAGAAGGTAACGTTTCGAAAATGTTGGGTCGTTCGAAATCCGAAGACTCAGTTTGTAAGTCCTTGCCTCAAACACCTGTTCACGGAGTCCATGTAACGTACGCCCAAAATTGTGGAACCTATCGTGGTGATTCAACTCCGAGTGAGGCAAGTCCTTGTCACAGCAACGGAAGTATTGGATCTAATTTCTTTCATACTTCAACTGGTAAGTTAAATTTATTAAAAACGATTTAGATAAGGAAGAGATTTTTAATTATACTTACAGGACTCACTGCAATAGCGGCATTAAAAAAGAAGCGTAAAAAGTTTTCATCAAGCAAAAATATCAGTCCTGTCACAGAGTCTATATCGACGACCACGTCTGAATCACTAAATGATAAGGTTTTGTATATTATGTAAAAAAAAAAACTACTTTTCTATGTTGCTATTGATGCACCTCACCACACTCAACCAAAATCCACCATATCCTGTCAATTAGGACTTCAACTTGTTGATATAACTCCCTGTGTATTCGTCAGCGCAGTATTCAGGTACCAGTGTGTGTTTCAAAATTAATTTTCATCACATTAGATAAAAATCATTTTTTTAAGGAATCATGTGTATTGGCATTAACTAGGATTTTAGTGAGGATATTGACCCTTTCACTTACCTTAATATTTTTTTTTGAATAATTGTAAATGGTTAATGGGGACAGAGGGGCTAACTAATTGTGGTCATAAAGGGTCTAAAACGGATCATTTCTGGTGCATTTTTTCGACCATTACTTAGCTCATGGGGTTCAAGATTGAAACCACACTCAAACTTTAGAGCTCACCGAGATAGATACAAAAAAAAATTGTGTGAGTGCCGGGACTCACGGTTAATATGAGTAAACATCAACGTGCGCGGATCCAAAACGGACTTGTTTTTGCTTGAAGGGGATCTTAAGATTTTTTTCACTGAACGCACCCATCCTAGTATGCAGATCGTAACCTTGCACACCGTAACGTTGCACACGAACGTTCACGTTTTTTTTCACTCTACCGCCAGCATAGATGTTTACACATCAAAAATATAGGGTTTCCTAATTTAAAATTGACTTACTGTTATTCACTTTTGTACGTAAATATATCTTTTGAATGACTGGACTGATTTTGTTATAATTCACTAAACAAAACAATTAACCCTTTACCGCATGAATTATGGTTTAAAGAGGAAAAAAATAAAAAAACGCTTAAAATGAATTCTTTGGGTTGTTTTAAGCACAGATTAGCCACATGAAGATGAGAATCCCCGGCAGCCATTTTAATTTGCCTACAAGCTTGAACTGGCAGTTATCAGATAAAAAATGAGAATGTGTGAATAAAAATCTCACACATAGACAGTAGGGATCTTCACACACCTGGTTAAATTGTTGTTGCAATTCACATCTATTCATCGACGCCGGAAAAAATTACAAATACAACAATGTAAACAAATGGGTTTTGGAGGGTGAAACGTACGAAACATTCTCATCTTCATATGGCTAATCTGTGGTTTTAAGACGTCTTTTAATAAAAACCAAAAAAAAACTTTTTTTTTAAATAAAAATTTCTACTAAATTTGTATGTTTTTAACCCCTTACTGCATTCGAAGCCAAATATTCACAATGCATATCTTTACAAAATGGCAGTTGTGCAAGAACTGCCTCCTCGTGTTGACAAAGAAAGACAACTCATGCGATTGTTGTCCTGTTTTTTTTTGACGAGGCGGCTTAGCCAAAAATGCGCTTCATCAAAAGTTGGCGTTAACGTACCGACTTGAGTTGTACCGATATCGGTTGCGATATCGAAAGTGAGCACACACACCATACGACTAATTCACGATTTCATCAACTGTCGTATGCAACCGCTCGTTTTCGCTCGACAGCATTCGACGATGCGATTTCAGTACAGCGGATACTTTGGTTTACACACACGATACAATCATCGTATGCGATTCAAGTTTTTGTACGATAATCGGTACAATAATTGTATCGTGTATTGAACGCTTACTGAACGCTTTAAAGTTGCCGTCATTCGAATCGGAATGTTGGTAGGTAATAATTTTGAATTATATTTGTAATCGTTATTCGTTCGTGAACTTCACCACGATGAAAATGTTATTTTTACTGAATGTTTTGACATTCGACAGTTTGGTTTTTGGTTTAAGGGTGCATTCACACTAGTAAAAGCTGTCAAGTCTCGATTGTAAAACCGTTTATAAAAGATTTTCCTTCTTTCCATTGTTTCATGTTTTATTCAAAAAAAGTTCAGCGTTTTGAGAATTGACAGTCTTTGTGTGTGTATTGTATCGGCACCGATACTACTGCAATATGGGCCCACATGTTTAAAAGATGCAATATAGGGTTTTGCAATTGGCGCGGGTAGATTTTGGCGCCCTGTGGTGGCCATGTTGTTTTGGTGACATCTGTCAAATCTGTTGTTTATTATTCAGTTACTGATGCCAAATCACTGCATGGCAAGTAACACGATTGAACAGCACGTCCGAATGATAGAACTTTAATATCAAAAACTATTGGGGAAACGGTTTTTTACGGTTTACGTGGTTGTCCTTCCAAGTCGATTGTGCAAAGTTTGGTCGACCGATTCATTGAACAATCAGCCAATGTCTTTTCGTCAACGAAACGTAAGATCAACCGAAAACATCGTCGCTATCTGTGAGAGTCCGAAGTTCTTCGAAAACGACGATGTCATTGCCATCGATTATAACTAATTTTTGCTGGCTCCAATTGGATAAAATAGATGTGAACGATGTTCCATTTCAGATTTTTAAAAATATAACGTTTTCTATACAGGTCATACTGCATTCAATTTATACCTTAAACCCACCTTTCCTAATGACCTCTTCTCTTACCTCCTGATGTATTGAATACTGTATTATAGACTTAAATACATACATTATTATTATAGATTTACTCAAGTTCACCATTTTTTTTTTTCTCTTCTTAAGGCCCTAAAGCGTGTGTCCAGCTATCCAGCAACCACGGGAGAAGCCCCAAGAGAAGCTGCTAAGCCGCGACGTCATGAGCAAACACAAAGCCAACACGATTCCGTCGAAACATCTTCGGATTTTACTCTCTCCAATGAAATTCCAATGGATCCCTCCAGTGCATCCGTCAATTCCCGAGAGCCATTGATAAGTGCATCTAGTGTTACCACCAATTAAAAATCAATGAAAGAAAAACAAAGAAAAAATGATGCACTACCTGCCTAGCAATAAAAGTGGTAGAAAATCAATTTAGATTATATTATACATTAATTATTTACATATGTAACCACACAAAAATAAGCCCAAATCACAACAACAAAAAACGCACAACGAAATCAAACTATACACACAAACCCATTATTTATCTATGTTAAGTCATTTGTACTAAAAAATTGACTTTACCTACATCATAATTATAAACTAAACTGCATTCATATCTCGATGTAAACGTTGCCTTAGAATCTTAGATACCTACATATATTATTTTAGCCACAAACGAAAACATAAAAATAATGATAAATTTAAATATTGACGTGTAACACACAGAAAAAACGAAGGCAAACAAATTTAAAAATAAAATTTTAGAAGAATATACGAGTAGAAACAATAAATATTTTTAGGGAAATTATTAATTTTATATGCAGTGTTTTTACATAAAAAAAAATTTATAAATTTTTAGTTTTTGGCATTTTTTTTCTATACATTTAATAACTTTTGTGAAATCTTTACAACTATACGTATTTGAGGAAACGGAAAAATTGAAATGTTGGAAACTTTAAAAAAAAAACTATTGAAGATACATATATAGGTATATTGCGCTAAGCAAAATAAAATAACCTTTTTATGAATAGTGTGTTGAATGTTTAGACAACTGATTATTTTAAAAACAGCAGTAGACTAAATTTATCAAGTTTGGCAGTAAATATCTACAAATCTAATCTCAAATTACAAAATTTCGCAAATCTATAAAATCATTTTATAATCTCGCATTTATAAAACCTCAAAAACTATAAATTAATTCGAAGTAATTTACTTTTTACAATATTTTGATATATTAATATTATGTATACATACATTGTGCCATACCTATATTTTATTTTTCCATAGATTCTGTCACAAATTGAAAATGCTATATAAATGACCACCCTGAACCGTTGAAACAAGAGTTTTCGGCACTTCTTGCCTTGTTTATCATATTCTAAAGATTCAAGTTACTGTTATATTAAGGGCGATAATAAACGAGTGGTAATAAAATTAACAGGCTCATAAAATTAGCCAACAAACTACAGCTACAAAAATCTTGTTTTTCGCAATCTCGTACAGGATTAGATGAAGAACACGCACGGATCTAAAACGGACTAGTTTGCTTGAAGGGGATCTTCAGACTTTTGTCACTCCTGAACGTTCCCAATATCCTACTATGCAGATTTTCGTAACGTAAAGCCTAGTACGCAGATCGCTCTAAATTTTCGTTTTCATACAAAATTCTCTCCAAAATTTAGCCAAGCATTTAAGCCGAGTGGTACGCGTCAGCTCCAGCTAAACAAATCAAATTTTTGTTTCTTACTGTAAATTACTATCTGCACGAAATAATTGTTCGGCACATAAATTCACGAGCTAAAAATTTTAAGGTGGAATATTTTTCGGGTGAAACTAGCAAACAGGCTGAATGTGAATACCAGTCTAACGACTGTTGACTGAGTAGAAGTTAGAATTTGAATGTTTACACATGAGATTTAAAGAGAAGGGTTTGAAATCCAAGTAAGATACCAACAAAAGGATGAAATTTTGAAATTTCTTTATAAGTGAATCTATTTCGATTTATCATGTATAAATTATTCCATTACTGTACCTATGTACATATATTAAAAAGATCAAAAGCTAATGCACAAAATGTGTTAACTGTTAAATTTCATTTTGAATAAATAAAGAGTTTTCAAAAGGAGACATTGGGCCCTGTAAGGAGTCTCTAAGGGAATTTTATTTCCCTCGGAATATTTTATTCCCTCGAACATTTTTCTGTTATCGTGAATTGGCCTTCAAAATAAATTTGCCTAGAATAATTGTACCTTAATTCCCCAAGAAACTTTTTTCTCGATACCAATAAAATACGAAGGAAATGTTTCACTATCATTCACGTTCCCATTTTCCGAAGTGATTAGTGATTACAAACATAAATGTATTCTAAAATTTGTCAAATGAAAATTTGTGTCCGTCGGACTGAAATAATTTTCTCAAAATCAAACAAAACGGGTGTAGGTTTCAAAAATTTTTCAAAAATTAAAACCGGTACCGCTTAAGAATTGTCAATTTTGAATCACGATCGGAAACACGAACACATGCGAACACTTTAAGCTTGCCATGCACGATCGAGCCATTGTGGCTTGTGAATTTCTGGCTTGCTGTAAGTCCAAATGGCTCGGCAAAGCCCATTCACAAGATGCAATTTGTCTCCATCGTGTATGGCCAGTTTTAAGCTTCGAAATCGTGAAATCTAATTTTTTGTTATTTAATTTTGGATTTTGCATTTGTGATTTCATTTCATTTCATTTTTCATTTCATTTTATTCTTGGATAGCTTACAAAGTAAGATACAGATCTTTTAAATTTATGAAGCTTAATATGTGTCAATTCAATAAATATAGCTAGAGTTACTACACAGAGCCGAAAAGTGATTGATTTAACACATGACAAAATAAAATAAAAATTACATCAGTCTCAGTGTAAAGAAAAAATAAATAAGAAAATACAAAAACTTTTGCGTATTAGAATTAAGAGAAAAAAAAAAACAAAAACTAAGAAACGATAAAAAAATTTGAGCAAAAATGAAAAATCATTAACAAAGTGTCTCAAAGTAACGCCTGACTCTTATCTTGAAATGGGTTGTGCAGGTAATCATTCTAATGGTTCGAGGAATGGAATTCCATAGCCTTATCACATTAGGGAAAAATTGACGATCGGATATTAAGTATTTAAAACGTATTGGAGTCAAGTCCAGTGATCTTTCAGAGAAAAGAAAACGAATGTTTTTGTATAAATAAAGCGGTTCGCGGGCTTGCAATATGTTATGAAATAAAATAATTTTTCTATATTTAAACAGGCTTTCAAGAGTTAGTCCATGTAACGATAGGGCAAATAAGGAAATGTGGTCATATCTTTTTAATCCGAATACGTAGCGTGCTATGCTGTTGTAAGCAACATTTAGTCGCCTTCGATCTTCATGGTCATAATTGCAGAAAATCTCACAGCCAAACATTATAATAGGAATAAGCCTAAGTTTTTGCTAGTATTTTCCTGGCACAGATTGGTGTTAAGTGGTGAATAGGCCATATTGTTCGTAGACCACCGTAGATTTTACCTAGAAACAAATAAATGTGATTTTTCCAGGTAAGTGTGCTGTTAGAAGTTATGCCAAGATTCTTGGCTGATGTGACAAAATCAATAACATTGTTATTAAGCATAATTTCGGGAAGATTCGAAGAATCAATTGCTTTTCTGGAGATTATAAGGCATTGAGACATTTTGGGATTCAGGCAGAGGGCATTTCTTCGTGACCATGCAAGAACTTTTTTCAGGTCATCATTAACTTTAGTTATCCCGCTTACAATATTTTTCAAAAGGCATCTATGTTGCATCTGGACATTGTCTGCATACATATTTACAGAAGAATATAAAGGCCTGTCGGAAAGGTCGTTTATAAAGAGACAGAACAATAATGGTCCCAAAATTGATCCTTGGGGAACACCTCTAGTCACAGGAAGAAACGACGATGTATAGTTGTGCCTGTAACAACTGCTTGACACGTTTCACTATGATATGAAAGTATAAGTTTAGAAGCCGAGAAGGAAAAAATTAATTGTCTAACAAGCTTAGAGCACAGAATATGGTGATCGACTGTGTCAAATGCTTTAGAAAACTCTAAAAGGGTAAGGATTGTAGCTTTATTGTATTCTAAAGATTTACGAACATCTTCCGATATTTTGATTAAATCAGTTGTACAACTATGTTTTGGGCGAAAACCCGACTGACTGCTATTTAAAAGCCTATTTAAGTTCAGAAATTCTCGTATCTGAGCGTTCATAATTGTTTCAAGTGCCTTGGACAAGTATGATAAATCATTCGCGTCTTTGTTTTTCGGCAGTGGAATAATCTTTGGCCTTTTCCATTCCATTGGGAAAACCCCTGTCATAAGAATTCTGTTAAAGACATGAGTAAGAGCTTTTAAAATATAGGGAAGTATTGCCTTAATAAACGTAGGATGCATTTAATCAAACCCGATTGCATCAGACTTAATCGCCATAAGACTTTTTACGACATCAACTTCATCCACCGCTGTGAAATAAAAATGAAATCGAAATGCATAAATCCATTTTGGAGCATAATTATATCCACTATTTTCTTCTAAAATAACGATTAAAATATTCCAAGTTAGTTTTCGGCATGTTTACAAATACCTAATGAAAAATGAGGAAAAAAAAACTTCAATTTGACATCATCTTCATTTGATGTTTCACAAAAATACAAACTTCAGAATCAACAAAAAAAAAAAGTGCGGCAACTTTGTCACCAACAAACAACGTTCGCCTTTACCTCTCAAAATCATTCGATATCAAACTGTAATTCAAGGTGATTTTGAAATAAAAATCGCAGTTTTTGAAATGTCGGACGGAATACAAAATGAGACGATTTCTTAATCTTGTTTCGAAAAAAAACTTTCGGTTGCAAAAATATGTATATTTAAGGATTTAGTTGACATTGAGAAAGAAAAATAAGCTGTCCACAACTTAAATTGTATAATACGGTATATTATTTAAAATCTCAGTTCTGCATGTTTTTTTTTGAATTAATAATAATTTGACCAATTATTTGAACTATGATTGTTAAGTTAAATCGGGCTTTTTTGGTCACTTCCTTTCATATGCAAATAAAACTTTATTTCATACTTTTCCCTACGTTTCGTCGTAATTTCTCGACTTCATCAGGGGTAGTTTATTAAATCTGTATATAGAAACTTACGATTAACAATTTGGGTACACTTTTAAATTTGTTTATAAATTAAACTTACATGAATAAAACTTACATGAATAAAACTTTTGTTACATTTAATAATAATTATTGAACGATGACAATTCTTAATCGTAAGTTTCTATATACAGATTTAATAAACTACCCCTGATGAAGTCGAGAAATTACGACGAAACGTAGGGAAAAGTATGAAATAAAGTTTTATTTGCATATGAAAGGAAGTGACCAAAAAAGCCATGTTTTTTTTTTATATATATATTTTGTCTTATAACATATCAAAAAAGCTGTTAAACTTATAAATACATACATATAGAGCACAAAGAAGATTGCAGTTTGCACAAAGTAAAATAATAATTGTAGAATAGTTCTATGTTAAAAAAAAAAAGAAATAAATAATAAATGTTAAAGCAATGAACCGATTGTATATGTATATCAGCGAAAAGTATACCTACTATATTAGTTGCAAAAATAAAGATAATTAAAAAAAAAAAAAAATGTTTTGATATAATATCCACTCACTTAAACCGACGTTAACCAAAATTTTAAACCGAATAATCGGTTTAACTACGATAAATCGACTCCAACTTAAACGAGGTATGTTCGTGTGGTTTAGGTACGGTTTAAGATAATATTGCAATTTCTTGCCAAGCTGTTGTCATTTTAGAATTTTATTTTGCATTTAAAATTATTATATTTTTTAAGATGGAAAACGCTGTTATTGTCATCATCATCCTCGTTGTCAAGCGACGGCGACGTAAACCGAATGGAATTTTTTGAGTGAATTTTACCAACTTAAACTAGACTTTGTCGTTAAAATTCTGTCGGTTTACTTCGGTTAAATATAGTCCGTTTTAGGGCTTTTAAACCGAGTTCTAAACGGCCGCCCGGTGTGAATATTACAGCGGTAATTATATAATACAACTTGATTTATCTCCCTAGATTGAGTAGTGAGACCAAGCAACTCGAACTTCATCATGGTGGTGTCTGGAAGCTTTTTGTGTAACAATGTAAAAAGTTTTCTATAATTTCCTGGCCATATAATAGAAAATATTATTTAAATTTATATGCAGGTCAAAG
The DNA here is from genome assembly GCA_932273885.2 of Leucozona laternaria. Taxonomy (NCBI): domain Eukaryota; kingdom Metazoa; phylum Arthropoda; class Insecta; order Diptera; family Syrphidae; genus Leucozona; species Leucozona laternaria. The sequence goes on along the minus strand of OW026368.1, from coordinate 84,277,421 downwards.
GTTATAACAAAATTAATGGCATATAAATTTTTTGGTGAGGCTTATGCAAGTAAATGAGGACATCAAGAAGGGGATTTGTGTTCATAGCCAGGCAAACAAAAAAATATACACACATACCTATAGACACCGCATAGAATTGCTTCCTCCTATTAGGATTAGAAGTTTCTCTAACACATTATGTACACATCTATTTTTCTTGCCATTTCAAGTATTTCACCTCTACATCGACTGCGTTAAACAATACCTTTGTTTTTTTACTTCCCAAAACTGAAAATTGTCCTCTATAGATGTAAAAGATGTACATCAAAACGATAAAATTGACCGATTCTTTTGGACATACGATCTGGGCCTTGTATTTTATTTGTGAACTTTGCTGAAAAAATAAATTCCACCATTGAAAAACATTTTACAAAAAATATTGTTTATAAATTTTATTGAATCAAAATCTTTTTTTCTTTAATCTAAATTTTTATTTTAACATTTGTTTAACATATTTTTATTTTTTATATTTTTTTTTTTTTGTATTGACTTATCTTACAAACTATATATTTTTGTTTTATTCTCATTTATCCTAAAATAGAATTTGTTCCCATTTCTATTCAGGGAGTTAATAGTTTATTCTCGATCTTGATGATTTTGAGAATCCATACTGCTTCTCCCTTTCGAACTTTTCATGTGATCTTTCTCGGGCATCGCGTACATGAGGTGATTTATCCTGAACGATTAATATAAGTTTTTTTTTTTTTTTTTTTGTTAAAACCTTGACGAATTAACTTTGTATGTGTTTGTTTGCCTTACCCTGAGATGATATTTGTCTCTTACATCGTCGTCTCCATTTTGTACTATCGAATAAATGAAATTCATATGCAAAAAAAAACATTTTAAATAAATAGTTAATATTTCTCTTGAGGTTGTAAATATTATGTTAATTTTAAAATATTTACCGTCACGTCGTCGCTTGTGGTCAGTAGATGAACTCTCCTCCATGCGTTCTCTTTTACGACCAAGTTTTCGTTCTTTACGGGCATCCTTCTCTTCATCAGTCATCTTATCTTTGCGATCTTTCGCCTTGGAACTGCGGTCTTTCTTTGAGTTTTCAATTGGATCTTCTTGTTTCTGAAACGTGATATAAATAAAATCGTTTACAAAAATTGAATTGAAAGGGTATAATTCAAAAAAGCTTTTTCTTTTCAAACGAGGATACACTTTATGATGAAATCTTATTATTTTCTTATTTTTTTTTTTTTGGGAAATACAGTTTTGTTTTACACAACTCACCGCAACCTAGGCAATCCTCATCACACAGACACGTTTTGCACATTCAGATTTACTCACTAATGTTTCGTCATTCAGTTTCAATAGAAGATCTCGGGTTGTTTTTTTTTTTCTTGATAAACATGAAATCCTGAATCATCTGAGTCATCTTATGATGACGATTTAATATTTACTCCAGGTGAATCGTTATTTCGCTTTGCGATCATAAAGTGGAACAATTATGATTACGTGATAAATCCGGTCAAAGGAATTACAGTGGTTAAGGATCAGTTTGCGCATGAATATTTTCTTTATGTTATCCTTCTTCTTCCCATTCGGTAATAATCTCGAGAGTTAAATTCTTTGTTGTCAAAGGCATTTTCGAATATAAACTGCCTTCCAAGCATCCATGAAATTACTAGTACTTTGTCCTCTTCTTAGCAAAAGATGAAGATGGCTTCAATTGACATACAATTTCAAGAATTGATTGTATTAAAAGTTTTAGTGGTTTGAGTATATATTTTATTGATTTCAAGGTCCAAAGTAGGAAATCCCCCGGTCAACATCATCTCCATCTCTTGTCCTGTTGTAAGCTTCAGAGATAACATTTCTATTGATCAATTGGTCCTGATTTGGGATGTTCTTCGTCCTGTGTTCCATTGATAGGATCCTTAAATACTTCTTTATGCAGCGTTATATTGCGAGGATTTCAGTACCCTTGGTCGTCCGGTAGCTTTCTCTTCGTTCTTCGTGCTTTATTGTCAACCTTATAGTTCTTAAACTTGTCCTATGCCCACCCAATGGATAATTTTGCTTTAATAAGCGAACATTAATAGAATGAGTTGTTTATCAACTTGTGCTGAGATGGACGGTTTCGGCATACTGTAGATAAAGATTTCCAGTTGATGTGTTGATCATTCTTTAGGTTCGTTAACTAGGTTTTCTGTTTTCTCCTTCGGGTAGTGACTGCGATTTATTAAGTCTATTCTGCATTTATTGCGTTTTATTTTATTTTCCCAAAGAAACGATGAACTAATTTTTGTAATATTGGCAATTTCATCGAATTCAATGCATTCTATAACATTTACTGTAGTCTAGACGATCCATTTGGTCTTGGTTTTTATAACTTCAGAGTACGGCTTTTTGATGTCATTTCCTGATGATTTTTTTTTTTCAATTTCCAACGAAGAGGAGTTTCTGGTCATCAACTTGGTTATCCCATGAAATCACGGTTGCAGAAGACGTAACTTTTATTAGTCAATGATCCACCCAGTGGCAGATGTTCCCTCAGATCTTGATTGATAGCAGTAGCAGAAGCAGCAACAGCAGCAGCAGCATATTCAGCACCCAGATCCTCTTTTTGAGTTTATATGTATTGGAAAAATAAACCTCAAATAGCTTTATGAACTTGCCTCAAGCAACTTAATATTTAGTTTTAGTTTGTTTAACAATAGTATTGTGGATATTTGTTTTAATTTCGAATGAACTTGTTAATATAAAATGCCAAAGTCAGAAAATGTAATAATAGAAGCTTTTTTTAAAGAGACTTTTCATTTTAAGATTTTAATATAAGAAATCTTAATTATTTTTATAAGAAATATTAATTTGAAGATGGAACATCAGTTTCATATTTATAAAAATTTAGAAGGAAAATAAACGTTAACTTTGAATAATTGAAAACGATAATTGGTTGTTGCAGAATAAAATTGCATTACTGGGTTTTCACTTGTCTTTTACAAACTGGCGGAAGACGATACCAATATAAGAACTACTATTTTTGTTGGTCTTTTTTTATTAAAGCAACAATTATTAGTTTAAAACAATAGAACAAAGAAAAAAGTAGATTTATTTTTGTGTCAATCAAGGGTTAGGGCATTGCAAGAATGCTTTTTTTTTGATGCAGAAATACAAATAACACATAGTAACGGTGTAGTAAAAGGTTTAGTCGTTGATCCCTGAAGTCAACCAAGGGTCAACCCAAAGCTGAACCCTGTCGAGCAAATTCAGTGTTTTTTTAAACCTGGGTTCGCCCGAAAGTAGAACGAGGTTTTTTTGCTGTGGGAAGTTGAGGTAACAAATAAACTGCCAGATTGACATAATTTTTTTTTTGTTCTGGATTTACTTGCTACAGATAATTGTTTTTTTTTTTCAAATAGAAATTTTAAGAATACACAAATTAAGTTACCAAACAAAAATAGAAAATTGAAACGCGGGAAGTTGGTTTTATTCATAATTAAACGAATTCCATCGTAATCGGAATATTTCCGAATCCCGAAAGAAAACTATCACAGAATCCGTTCGTAATGTCAATTTGTATGGGATTTTCCGATACGATGGATTCTGTGGTGATACTCTTTTTAGGGATTTGTAACAAGTTTCCGACTCCGATGGAATTCGTGAGAGGGCTGATTATCAGAACACAGAACTAGCTTTAAATGTCAACAGCTCTCGGTGTTTTTTAAGAACCGAAAAACCCAGATTTGCTTGACAGCTCTTGGTGTTGTCAAGAAAACCTGGGTTAACCCTGGGTAAAATTCAACGAACGACGATGAAGTCAATTACGTTTACTTTAATGTACTCGAGTTGTCTTACTGTTGCACCGTACTGACAGTTCGAATTAAATACCTACTGTATATCCTTAGCCAGTTTAGGTTTTTCAGGATCTCAGATATCTCAATAATTTCATATATCTGAACATAATTCCTAATTGAGATTCCTCACTTTCGCTGTCAGAAAGCTGAAACTGACGTTTTTTTTAAATGCGCCTGTTCTATTATTTTGTGTCGCAGTTGATCATCAATCTATAAAAACAAGATGGAGAGTGCATTTGACCTCTCGTGGAGAAATCTTGTTCAGGTTTCTCCTTCTTCTCAGTCAAACTAAGGGAGTTTGTTCAGTGATCTCTAAGAACTAGCTAACTTAAAATATATAGTTAGCCCCAAAGTGTCAAGCCACAAACGTTCAAATTCTTCCATTTTGAAAAAAAAAACAAACTTCTGGAAAATATAAAATCTCCAAAACTGTATTTTTCGCAAAGGAAAAAAAAAGATTTCAATACTTTCCGCTGAAAATTGCTCGAATTAAATGACCTATTATGTACATACGTTTTCTGGCCAAAACACAGTCTTTCAACTGTCACCACAAAGAGTCTAATTTGACCCGAGGATAGAAGAAAGCAACAAACAATAAAATGCACGACTGGATAGTATGAATATGCTCCTGCGATTCAAATGCATTCGAATTTTAAAGAACATACAAACATAAATTATATAAATTTGGTTGCAAAACAGCTCGTGGAGAACCAGGGCAAAGTGACATACACCTCTCAACCATTTCTGTGTGCGTGTTCTTTGTTTGCATGAATGGAGGGTACCTACAATTTTCTGCCGAATCGCAACAGCTAAGGTGGAGGGAGGCACTTATTCATGACAGGGGATACTCTTGGAGGATTTTCAACTCCATCGCAAGAGGTAGTTGCCGATTTTTGTTTTAAGATGGGGGAGGATAGATATCGAACCCAGATATGCATAAATTATGAATTAAATAAAATGGTGAAGAAGCGTAAAACAACTACCAACAAAGTTTTGAGTTCAAAATAAAAGAATGCCTTCTGATTTCTTAAAAAAAAAAAATATGAAATTATGTGAAAAAAAATTCAAAATTCGCTTAGATTCAGAGATTTCTTACATTATACAAAATCTGCAAATTGACATTTAATATAAATCTATATTTACGATGGCTTGTTTTCTTATTCAAGCTTAAAAGAATGATAAACTCGAACCAAAATATTAAAATATTTTCAAACCAATTTGATAGTTTAAAAAATAGTCATTAGAGCATTTTTCAAGTTACTCACCCTAAACTTTCAATAAGCAATTTTTTATACATGGAAGTGTTTTGTGCATATTCGGCCATCCATTTTCAAACTCTCCTTAACGTCTCACAGGCTTCTTGTATGAAACAAAATGTGATTTCACCAATACACTTTATCCCGCGTTTACGCGATTATCGAAGTTATTTTTTTTTTTTTTGCATTTGAATTAAATTTATTTAAAGAGTCTCAAGTCTTTCACTTATATTGGTATATTGTTTATAAATCACACTTTTTCCTCGGTCTCGGAACATCCTTGTTATTCACAGTAGAAGGCTTAACACTAATACACTTATGGGCTTATATTTTGATGGGAAAAATAATGAAAATTTAATCGAGAAGAATAAGATCATCCCCTGGGATTATTTTGTTTCAACTACGCTTAGTAGTAGATTTTTTTTTCCACAGCTACACCTTGATACTAACCTTTAAGCTGACTGATTCCATTTTGCGACGTTTAGAGTCTGAAATGCGTGGTAATTTTATTTATAAAATAAAACATCACATTAAAAATAAGCTATCTACTACCTTTTTCATATTCAATTATATCTTGACTTCGGCGGTGCAGCGATCCATTGCTTGAGTTGGATACCGAACTTAGGTCACGATCACGGTCCCTATCACGTTCGTGGTCCTTGATTTCGTACTCATAATAGTCTAATGTTGCGCCATGCTTGTCGATCACTTCAACTACACTAGGTGACTCGAGACGGTAGTCTCTTCGCTTTTCCTTGTCGCGTTTACGGGGTTCCTCTTCACGGTCACGTTCCTTCTCTCGAGAGCGTTCTTCCTTTTTCACTTCCTTTGCTGTTCGGTGTTCACGGTCGTTGATTTCATCTTTGATTTCCACACGTTCTATGCGCTCTGTACGCTCAATGCGTTCAGCACGGGCAGTTCGGTCTGTACGTTCGGCACGTTCTGCTCGCTCGGGACGTTCTATTCGCTCTATGCGTTCTGGGCGTTCAATGCGCTCTGGGCGTTCTATTCGCTCTGGACGTTCTACTCGCTCAACACGCTCCACCCGCTCAGGACGTTCAATGCGTTCGGGACGTTCGGGCGCGTCAGTACGAGTTTCTTTTTCATTATTTGTCGATACTGTGGCTGAGATGACTTTTATGATTTTCTTCTCAGTTCTTTCCTTTTCCCGTTTTTCTGAAATCAAAAATTTATTTTTTTAAAAGCCGATTCTAGGAGAGCCTTGCATTCGGTCTTGTTTAGCACTTACCAACTTTAGCTTCACCATTGGCAACAATCTTCACTTCGGGAACTTCTTTTGCTGGTTTCTCAGACACTTGATGGAAATCACTTTCTTTTATCATATGTGATGCTCTGTGTTTCAATTGACCAATATAACTGGAAGCAATAACAAAAAGATCTGGACGGTTGCTTTTTTCTTCTTCTCTGACCTGCATATTTACAATTTTTATAAATATAAATCTAAAAAAAAATATTTGTCCGTAATCATTTCTATACCTTTTCAACTTTACGTTCAATGATTTGTGAAAGCTTAGCTAGAACAGGATAATGAGGCAGTATACGCATTAGTATGATTAGTGCATTACGGATTTGCATGTAATCTTTTGAGTCCAAACAGAAGACAATTGCTTTGGTAATCTTGTAATGCCATTTGTGGCACACATGGCGGTAGTTTTCATATCCCACGTGATCATTGGCCTCAGAAAACTATTACAAGGAATAAGAAAGTATTTGTTATTATTAATTATTTACTGTTTGGCATTTTACATTGTTAAGGTGGTAAGAAAAAGCTATATCTCAGTCATTTGCAATCTCATTTTGTTGATCTGTTCAACACAGTTTAATATACAGTTTAAGGGATCTGAATTTGGATATGGAATTTTTGCAGCTTATACATAAATAGTCAAGAAATCTGTTGCTGCGAAGTCGTAGGCTTTGGCGACGAAGTGAGTTTTATCGATTTTTAAGGACTGAAATTGTCAATTCAAATGTACATACGTGCTTACTATTAGCTTGAAGTTTCTTTGCACTTTACGTAAAATATTTCTGAGTAAATCTCACGAAGCAAAACATAATGAAAAAATCAAATGAAAATATACCCCGGACAATCCAGGTATTAAATAAATGCTGCTGTTTTTAACTTAAAAGTGACTTGCTCGAAATAAGGTTATATCCTATCATTCGTAACTCCAAGCGTGCATATTAATAAATTAGAAACACTCCATCCTAATCTCCATCCAAAGGAACTATGGAGCAATCTTAAAAAAAAAAATTGGTGTCGAAGAAGATAAGTAAATGTCCGTAAAGTCCTGAAGTCATGTCAACAAATTCTGGTCCCGCATGGACCCAATTCTCGTTTGAATGCATATAAACTTCTAAATGCCATCCGGTCGGTTAAATCTAACTTTGTTGAAATCCTGTTGAAATTTCGTGATATTTTATGAAGGCTATCTTCCCTTAGTGCTGAATTAACTGATCCGCATCTTTAAAAAAATGTATTTACAGCTACGAATTCCTTGTTATTTGGAAAAGTGCTGACATTTTACCAGTTTTCTTGAAAAAAAGCAAACCATTCGGGCCTTCTGACGTTTTTTTTTTTAAAACGAATTTCGTAATTGGGGTGAATGTACTTTAAGAAGTTATTTTTTTTTTCCAAAAACCACTGAAACTTACCTGATTACTAACTCGGAACTTTGTCACAAAACCAGGATAATTGGCGCACTCTTTATTAAATGTAGCCTGATCCGAATGCCATCTCATTACAGTCTCAAGCATTGCACACAAAAATCTACCATAACGTGTAGCTTCGTTTTCAGTACACGACGTAACCGAGTATGTTATGTCACAAAATATCTGTTAGTTAAAAATTTTATAAATAACAAATCAGGGTTTCAAAATAAACACAAAACAACTTACCCTATCATAACAAAGTAACGTGGAAAAATTAGCCGCTTTCAAATTGTGAATAGTGTGAACGAATTTCGCACAATACAGTGCATCAAGGGCAGTAAACGTACACCTATTGATTATTTATACAACAAGCAACATAATTAATTATTACATTTGTATGTTTTCATTTAAACTTACCTCGGAAATAGACAGAGCTGTAAAAATTGTGTGATTGTTTCGTTTTTCGCCGACTTAGCGGATCTCGAAAGGAACCAATTATCTTTTTGCTGAGTCAGTCTCTGGATTGTTTTATCTACATGTTCTTGTTGCTTTTTTCTTTCATCTTGCAGCTTATCCATGAGTGCTATATAACGTTCCTGTTCTTTTTTGTTCTTTGATAGGTTCTTTAAATTTGAAAGAAAAAAAATCAAACAATGTTAACCTCAGTGAAAAAAAAAAAACAAACCGAATCTTTAGAGTCAGCTGCGGCAACAGAAAGATGCTTCAATTTCGTTATCTCTTTTTGATAACCATCCGTAGGCACTTGAAGGTCATACATACTTAACGACCAAAATGTCACTAAAAACTGCGGACTAATGTCTTCCCAGACCTTCGGTCCGTGCAAGGGTCGCACAGATTCAACAATCGGATTCATAATGGCCGTTGTTGCTTCTAGGTATTTTTGTAGCTTTTGATTGGTGGTTAACTTTTTAGCATTAGGATCAGCCTTACGAAGTTGGTCATACTTTTGCTAAAAAAAAAATGAAGAATAAAATAAGACTTTAATAAGGACATGATAAGATTATCTAATCAACTCACATTAATTTGATGCGAGAACATTGGACGGGCGAGGAAAAATGCCACATCAGAATTGATGTGATATTCTTGCAACATGGCAATGATTGAGGGCAGTCTTTCAACGTATTCGTCAACAGAGTATGTAGATCCAAGAAAAGTACCGAATTGTACCAATGTATCCTGACATTGATCGTACAGCTTTCCAACTAACTTCAAATGACTCTGAGCTGTTTCCCGATAAATGACACAATGTTTTTGCTGTGCCATAAGTAAACACAGTGTCACCGCCAGATCGTTGTTTGCTAAAGCTTCTTTAAGACGCTGTGACGATTTCTTTGTGTTTCGAACTTGACTGAAATAGCCCGCTTCTCCCCTTAGCAATTCACCGCCAGACATCGCGTTAAGATGTTCGTTGGTCATTTCCTCTGCCGATTCTACACCAGCCATCTTTTGAACGATTTCTTTCAAAATTAAGAGATCCAAACTTAAGAAAGATAAAAAAAAAGAAAACATTTGTTAAATTTTGTATTATATTTTTTGTTTACTTACCTCTTTTGAGCTTTTAACTGATTAGCTACGTATTGCAACAACCCACTCAATTCAATATTGTACTTTTTGAATATCGCACCACAAAAACTAGACAAACTTTGCAACCAAACTGATATTGAGGTGCCATCATGTTTGAATCTATCACGATCAGCCAAAGCTAAGGATTCAATTAGGCAATAGGCAAGCATATCGTAGGAAAGTGATGTTAAGTACTTGAGAGAGTCTACAACTGGACCAATAAGATTATCATAGATTTGTATTTGAAGCAGAATCTGGAAAATATATCAAGAAAATATTAAATTCACTACATTTTTTTTTTACTTTTAGTCCCACTTACATATTCGAAGAGAAATCCAGGAGAACAGTGACTAAGCTTTCCAATAAGTCGACCAACTGGTTTAACATTCTCTTTACTAACACGTTTCATCAATGACTTGATTTGTTTTTGAGCATTACCTCGCCGACGTATTAGTTGCGGATGAACCAAGAACGTTTCATTCTTCCAGCGGGAGTAAACACTGTAACTGCAGTTTAAAAACCACTTGAGATATAACTAATGCTTTTTAAAATCCGATTTAATATTCTTACCGAAAATGATAGGGTAGCACCTTAACGACTGTCCATATTTCCTCAGCCATACAACAATTACAATCCAAATATGAAAATGCTGGCAATATGGATGCATCTAAAATTGTAACCACTTCAAAGTACAACTTTTCAGCCTCTGTATTTGTTGTTGGGCAATTTAAGCTATCAACACCCATTTCTAATATTATTGTGCGCAATATCCGTATTAGTTTGTACATAAGAACTGTATCGAATCGCAGAGATGGTCCTAAAGTAATGGCCATTGGGAAGGCAATATCGCGTAATTCGGAAAAATCTCGCGCTTGAATTGCCTCAACCAACTCTTTATCATCATGTAGTTTATTCTTCTTATTGGTGGCAGCTTTAAAGACTTTCTTTGTATATATATGATCAATTGATATATGAATAAGTGTTGCAAGAGCTTTAGCTATTGGCTCATGAACAATCACCGATTGTTCTGGTAGTCTTTTCATTATTTTCTTAGCATTTTCCCAATCGCCAACTCTAAGCAAACCTTCACAGAGTCCAAATTTTTGGTTTGTCGAATATTTATCCTTCAAAAATTCATAAAAGCAATAATTTAAGTTACAAACAACCTTTAAACAATCAGTGATCTTACTTCATTGTCATCTTTTTCTGGTTCGGGTTCTGGTTCTTTGTCCTTGTTGGTGATAATGACATTCAATTTTCGAACGAATTCTTTTGCATCTACTAATTCCTTCTCCCAGTCTGCAGCAATTGATTTGTCGGATGGGTTAAGCTATTGAATTTCGTGATGAAATCAAGGTTTACATTAAGATTTCTAATGTACTTACCCAAATGTAAATATCTTGCAAATCAATGACACCATGTTTCAGCAATAATGCACAAATTTGAAACAAAGATGGTGGTGTCTCACTATCAGCAAAATGTCGAAATTTATAGCCCAAAACTTCACAAATAATTGATCCATTGGGCATGTACAATCTGAGGAGGGGTATGAAAAGCGTATGGCGTTCAGGGCGGGTTTCGAATGACTCAACAATTATGTCCAAGACCCGATTCGGATCCAAATTAAAACATCCTGAAAATTAATCAAGAAAGTTTCTATTACATCAATTATAATTATTTATTTATTTATACATCTTTTTTATGAATCTTTAAAACTGATGATTATGAATCTTTACATTTTTGTACCAGCATTGGCACCGAAAAGTCCATATTGTGAGGTCGCTATTTGTGAGGTTATGTAATATGTAACAACGCGATATTATAAAATTTATGTTGGAAAGATTTATAATTTTAAAAAGGATAAGGTACTTGTTTCAGAAATTGTTACAAATTTTGTTGAAAAAAATTACTCCTTATTCTACATCATTATAGCCGCTACAACAACAGGGACTTTATGCTATTTAAGGGGAACCATACGAATGGGTAGGTACAAACAAATTTGAAGCATTGTCTCGAACACCTATACAATTTTTTTTTTAATACAAACTTACCAATCAAGGACTTAATTATATCCATAATACTATTTGGGGTAACATCATCAGCAAAATCCTGATTCAATTCTGTTATCAATTTAGCATAACCTTCGCTCTCCTCGCGAAAAAGATTAAAACGTCTTTGCTTGTAACTAAAATCAAATAAAATTAATTAAGTGTTAATTAATTGGAGATAAAAAAAAAAACACGACGAAACAACTCACTAAAGCTTTGTCTTGATTTTTATAAATTTTGTATAAAAAATCTTATTCTTCACAATTCCCGCCTCTTGCAGCGTATCGATTTCTATGCGTTCCTTGATTAGTGATTCTGGAATAATTTTCTCCATCGTCTTGAGGATTTGGCAGAATATAGTTCGCTCATCTTGGGCACTATCGCTGGCCAGCGATGTCTCAGCATCTATTATGTTCATTATGTCGAGTATGACTGAAGGAAAATCCGGATGCATTGCCTAAAAAAACAGTAAGAGATTCACAGTACTGAAGTCACTACAATAAAAATGAAACTCCTTTGTTCTTACCACAACTTCGCCGAGCGTGGAAATCATAAGTTCCTTCTTCAAATTGCTCTTGATAGCTTGCCATATGAAATCATATATAACTTTGGAATTATTTTTCTTGAAATCATTGTCCTTGGTAAATACAGGACTTTCGCCTTCTCTTATAGATTCTTTTAAAAATTTTAATCTAAATGAAAATAATATTCTTGTAGTTATTTGAATTGAAAAACAAAAAAAAAGGCATTTCAAATATTTTGTTGGCCATTTGTCGAGTTCAACAGCAGCCTCAGTTTTGCAACAGAAAAAAGTTTTCTCTAGCAACTCGCGGTGAAATCGTACTTACAATTCGGTTCTGCCAGATTTTTGGAAATTTTTCCACACATCAGCGCTTAAAGGGTCTCCCATATTGAGGAGTATTTATCGTCATACAACTTTAAAGTATTTTTATTTGATTAAAATGATTTTCAATGTATAAAATTGAGTTTTAAAATTATTTATCAGGTGTATTTTTCTTTAGCTCAAGCGGCGGCCATATGCAAAGTGTTTGACAGATAGGTCTGGTACAGTAAAAGACAAAACTCGAACAAAGTTTAGATGTCAACAAAATTCTCTCGTAATCGAAAGGTCGAGTTGGATTATGGTTGGCTATTGGACCCAGGTTTTTAGTTCTTTGAGTTGAGAGCTCGACCTGGGGTCGAATCGCCGCATACGTTAACGGGTAGAAACTATGTAAATGGCATGATGACATAAGTGAACGAAAATGGTGTCGAAATTAAAATAACGGCCATATTATTCACTCGATTCATCCAGATTAAAAATTTAAATCCAGCTGTTTCGGTTTCAACTTTAAGGCCTAGTACGCTGCTGGTGTGAAACGAAATTTTTCAGTGGTCTCCAACACGACAGCGAAATGCTTGCGGAAAGCGTCACACTAATAACAAAAAAAAAAAAAACAAACACAAAAGCAAAAAAATTACGGCAAGCCATGCTGCAATAAGAGTTTTCCTTTGGAGGTGGCGAAGTACTTGTGACTTGTGAGTAGATGAAAACTAAAATCTAGTACAGTCATCTACTCATGCTTTCATCGCGAGTAGATGAGGTTTGTAGGAAAACTAATTTTTTGCGTTCCATTCAAAACGGCTACCGAAGTACTTGCAAGTAGTACTTTGCCCTCCAAAGAAAAACGCCTAATGAAAGATACAACAAATAAAAACAAAAAAAAACTTCAAACGTCACTTTTCCGTACGCAATTAATGGTGCGGGCAATTATTTGAGTGCGAAAAAAGAGCGGAGACCTCTCCAAATAATCTGCTACAATTATAAATTTCGCTCATGGAACAGCGTACTGGAAAGCGAAAAGGATAACGAAATTTTTCGTTTATGATTTCGTTGTGTCATTTTTGTATGGGATTTTTCGTTTCGCATCAGCAGCGTACTAGGCTTAAAGCTCGAAGCACACTACTCTCGGGTGGTGTGTTGGCGAGTAGTGTGTCGCTATATCGCTCTAATGTATTTCATATGCGTAGAGCCATATTTGTATCAACACACCACACGAGAGAAGTGTGTTCGGGCTTAAGCCTGTTTGTATTTGTTGTAACTTTCATTACAGCATGGCTTTCTGTGATTTTTTCGTTTGTATTTGTTTTTTTTTTTTGTTATTTGTGTGACCCTTTCAGTTGTCATTTTCAGTGTGTCCCATTGAAAATCGCTAGAAAAGTACTCGTGAGTGCTTCGTCTCCCCAAAAGAACACGGCTATTGATGAAAACGTAGCAAAAGTTAAAAGATGAATTACGAAAACTTAAGGCAAAGTTGTACAAAACCTACGAATTGTCAGTCAATTGATTGCTTTTTTTCATACCTTTGTTGATATTTAAAAAATGTGGTCTCTTGGAAATTTCTGCATTTTATTGCTTTATTGATTTTTTTGTAACATTCAATAAAAAAATAATTTCGTCTGAAAAACATTTTATGACATTTTTAGTGTTTTTTTTTTTGCATGAGTGCATATAATCTTTTTATATCAAAAATATCCTCCTTTTACAACAGCGAGTTGCTTTAGGTACACTAATATTTATTTTACAAATGCACAGAAACTTTAGCAACTCACTTGTCAATTGGTTTGCCCTTTCGAAGCGAGTTGAGAAGTTAGTAGAGGAGCGAGTGAGACAAATACAAATAGGAATCTGTCAGTTAATGTATGGTATCCAATTCGATAGCGAGTACTCGCCCGTTTGACTTCAGTAGGGAAAGATGTTTTTCCATAATGACATGAAGTAGTAGATACCTAATTCTTTTAATTAAAATGTGAAATTCCTTTCAAGAAAGAAATCGAATTTTTGTAAACCGAATCGATCATTTTCTAAACCGAATCGATTTTTTTTTTCTGTCAATTGAAAGGAAATGTGTTACTAGACAGCTGCAATTAATTATTTTTTTAGTTATATGCACTGAAAATATTGTTGAATATTTTTTTTTAATTATTTAGAATCCATTGCAAGAAAAAAAAACAATTTGATTTCCCAAAATTCACCGAATTTCAATTTGACGTAGGTATTAGAAACGTGAAATCTTTTTAGTGTGTGCAAATCTGTGTGGAATCTTACTAAAAATTCAAGATTTGTTTTGACAGAAAAGAATCGATTTTGTTAAGAAAACAATCGGAACAGAATCGATTCTTTTGTTGAAAGGAATTCGACATAAATTTGTAACAACTTCCCGCTACGCTTTTGGATAAACAGTCATGAATAACGTCATGTTCAATACAGTTAGATGCACAGTAAAGTTATTAGCATTTTGCTAAATAAGTCTAATATCTTAAATAAATTAAAACGGAAGTCCACTTTGTAAATATCTATTTTCCGCTCAGCTTTTGGTGGACGAAGTTTTAAAGTCGAGGGTTGCTCGCAGATACCTCACCTTACCCAAGAAGGTATCACACAATCGTAAAATTCCATCAATGCATAATGTACATATGTAGTAATTAAAATAAAATTCTTTTAATTTATATAAGATTATGTCATCTCAATTTCATTATTAATCATAAGTATGTGAAATAGGTACCTTAATTTACAAATAATATTGTTTGGCAAGAACAAAGTGAAGTTATATCGTACAGATCCCACGGTCACATTCCTTCAAACGAAAATGAAAATACTACATTACCATACACATTACTTTTTTCTCTTTTGTTTTGACGTAGGCATCTGAACCTGATGCTCATCGCTCAAGCAGACAACACCTTGCCAAATTTGCTGGTCGCTCGATAAAATTGTTATATCGCGTGTCGTCTGCGTCTGATTTTAATGAACGCGACGACGATTTTACCAGTGACAGTGAGCTAAGAGCCAACCCCAACAGCCACCCGACCACACACGTTGGCCTCGGTCGACCCTCGACCATCGTGTCGCAGTCAAAGTCACAGCCGAGCCGGCATATACTTTACTTTATACGTTCAATTTAAAGCAAAAGGACCACCCTTCCTCGGTTGAGATTGTATTTGCGACTTTTATCTTTACCAATCCCTTGCTCTTTCTCTGGTTACGATCCACAAACACCATTAAGCATCAACATTCGCTCTAGAACTACACTCACTCAACAGGGGGAGGAGATGGAAAACCCATTCATACAAATGACAAACCAAAGCAAGAATTCTAAAGAAAATAATTGAGGGGTTTTACCGAAGGACGCACAAACAACCCATGGTATTATTTTACTCTGTCTCTCGCCAACGGGAAACAACACAAAATCTACCGGCACTGGGGTATGTCGCAATGGAGAATGGCAGCTGCTTTGCTGCTTTGGCTTATCTAAAACCAGGAAAAACAAAGACCCCGCCAAAAGAGTTTCGCTTCCCTCTTTTCTACCAGGCAACCAGCATTTCTAGCAAGCAAAGTGTACTTCTGTTATGTTGAAAGGTTGGCGGGAGCGCTTATCATTTGTTGCACGACTGCGATTGGCACAGAGGCAGCACCACGTGGTGGGTAACTTCGATGTGGGTTTGTTTAAAGCGGTGAAGCGAGGAGGGCTAAATACAACGTTTCCTCCTTTGATTGTTTTATCTGATATGGGGGAGGGGGTACCCCAACAGCAAATGAGTATGATATGACGTAGTTACATACAAATATGTATAACACTAAGGGGTGTAAGTAGAAAGGGAAATGAATAAACGCCGCCGTCGCTTTCGTTTCTGTACTCATTCAACCAGCACTCTGGGTATTTTTTTTAATTTCTCCATCTTTGAGTGCATGGGTTTGGTAGGTACGTCAACATCGGGTTTGGTCGAACAGTGAGTGGCTGGCGATGGCGAATTTGGCTGTAGTTGAGATTTGGTTGGTCAGGTATAGTTACTGGGGTATTCAAATTTCCCCGAACATTTGTCATAATGCTTGCTCATTTATCCGGCGCCCAGCAGGTACCATAAGGGCTTTCCCTCATTCTGCTGATATGAAAGTGCGGTTCAATCACATTAGTCACACTAGTTGGAGTGAAAGGCACAACAAAATATGTTGTTGGATGTTTCCCATATAAAATAAATAAATCGTTATTTGTTACCCCTTCTTCGGCAGTGGGAACGTGAAGTGAATGAGTGGTTTTGGTTTAATCGATTTTTAAAGGTATAAAGAGCCTTGAAATTGCGACAATTACCAAATGTGGGCGGGTCTGGTATTTAGATGTGATATTATACCTACATATACCTACCTGGTATTTATACATAGGTGTGTATATTTATATTGCGCAAAGTTGTTTATTAAATTTAAAATTTTCAAATAATATTCCCCTACCTTGTTTTTGTTTGTTGCACCTGGCAAAGTTGTTTTTTGCCCGTCATTTTGCTTATTTGATGTAAATAGCATGGGCTTTCAGCAACAGCAGTTTGCAGTTGAATAATTCTTCTTCAAAATGATGGCCAACCAACAGCTAGGTTCCATTGAGGTTTCCTAGTCGAATAAATGTTTTCTTTTCGTTTTAATTACCTATGTAAGAAATAGATTGTAGCGCTTATATAAATGTAGGTGTACCTACCTACTTACGTTTGTTTTTCACGTTTCCACTTTTTCCCCCTTTCTGTAAGAAGTCTTGAATGTAGGTACATATAGTTATAACTTATTACTCTCATTGAGGAACCACAAGTTCTACTTATGTATAGGTATATTTTATAAATAGCAATAAACTGAAATACCTATTTGTTAATACAGATGAGGTTATTAAAATTTACTGTGCTAATTGTATTTTTCATGGGCATAAATCTAATTTCTGTATTTCACTTTTACTTGATAATAGAATAGACATTAAAATAAGAATAGGTTGGTATAGGTAAGCAAATAGGTAAGTAAATTGAGAAAAGAGAACAACCCCAGACAATTAAGAAAACTCTCCCGAACGTTTCCCTTCACCGCATAGGCTTAAAACAGTATGAACCCAATTCTAAATGACAATTCCCCGGGAATTTTTTCCCTTTTCGGTACACCAGTATTCTAAACAAAAAATTCCCCGGAATCACTCGGTGAATTCGGAATAAGAGTCGGTACTACTACTCCCGAGAGAGTTATTTCCCGGGAAGTTATTTTCCCAGGGAATGTTTAGAATTGGGCTGTATACCTTTTCCGGCCGGGAAAATCCGGACAGACACGGTCGATATAAAATGCCTGTTTTGTAAGCCCTGAAGCTGCCGAAGATAACCATGAAGCTTCAAAACTGATACCTATAGCTATAGCTTTTCGCATTATCCCACATGATCTGATCCGGATCAGTTTTCAAAAGGTGTTGGTACCTCTACCTCTACATTTATCTACTTAAATACAAAAAACATTGTAATCGTAATCGGTTATCCTGCTTTCTATCTAGATCTATTTAACGATCCAAAAACTAATTTTTTTTTCTGGCGGGCAGATTGATTTTTTTCAAATGAAACTGTAGTGTAAAGAAATAAGACATCAAAAACATGAAAAATAAAGAAAAACAAGGAAAAAAGAAATAGGTAGTATAGTTACATACATATATGAGGCCATGAGAAGCAGAGTGGCCTAACTGATTTTCGCAATTGTTTTTAAAAAGACGAAAACTTATGTTTATTGTACCTAAAATCTGCTTATTTTGAAATAATAATATCTGAAGATTGATGAAGCATATAACTGCTTCAAAAAAATTGTTTTCATAACTGTAAATATTAGTTTTCGCCATTTTAAAAAGAAGTGCAAAAATCATTGGGATCTTTTTTCTTTACTAGCCGTGTTTTTTTGCAAGCCCCGAGGAAATTGGTCTTAAAAACGACGTCAGGGCTAAGCAATTTACATTTTAAATGCAACAAGAACAAGAACTACTCACCTTCGGCCCTTCGAGCTTAGCTAAGCGCAGAGAATTGTTGGGACTTAACTTAAGCACGGAAAAAAACTGTTGCCGGCGTGAATTACATAGCCAGGTACTTCTTATCGATAGTTTGTATGGAAACTCCATTTTTTTCTGTGATGTCGTTCTTTTGTTTAACCAAATCCCTCCGGCATTGGATAAAAACACACCTAGGTATACCTATTGTCCGACCAAAAACTGGTTTTATTTTTATATTGAATTTTTCACGTAAGCAACTTTGTATGTAAATAAGTATGTTTATGTAAAACCATTTCAAATCTTATATGTAATGGGTTTTCCAACTTGTATTTCATTTTAAATAGTTTTCACATAAAAGTTGTCAGACTCGCGTCAACAAACCAACAAAAGTTTGTCCGACCACTGGTTTCGTATTTCGTGAAGTCGTGAAGAGGAAAGTCTTAGCTTCAATTTGACCCCCCATTTTTAAAAGTCCCTTATAGAGGATAGGTTTAGGTATACGTTAAGTACTGAGTCCAAAATACAACCAGAAGTGCATTTTCTAACCGAAGTATAACAACCCGACTTCACATGGCATACAGATACACCCAACATCACAACCACAATCCAATCAACAATCAGATATTATTTTCCGCTTGCCAAATTATGTCATGTCCATAGCTCATAGCTTTCATTTGTAGCTAAACTCCACTAATGATAGTCATATCAAGAGAAATATACAGAAATTCCTTTCACCACTAATTCTTCCTTTTTTCTCAAAATTTACCACATTCAGCGCGAGAACCAGCAAAAAAATTCTCACGCATGTAAAAAACGTCAAATTTTCAAAAAGAAGTTTTCGTCGACTGTTGGCTGCCCGGATATCGAATTTTGTGCCTCCATTGTTTTTTTTCTAGACATGTTCATAGCATCGATCATGCCCAGTAGGGGCGGCATGTAAACTGAAAAATCTTGTCCGTCTAGAAATCATCATACACAATTTGTCCCTCGAGTAGTAAGTAGTTACACTTTATACATTTACAATTCGTTCGTATTATATGGTGTAGACCATCTTTTTCATAACCCATACAAAATATCTATCAGGCGCGAAGCTTAATCGCAGTTTTTTTTTTCTATTTCGTTATATTGCACCAAATGAACGCAATCTATTGGGGTATCAAAGAAACAAGCAACCACTTAAAATTAACAGTACATTCTTAGCAAAATTCCTCGCTCTGCGATGAACGCGACCTTAACCGCCAAATTTTGTTAAAGCATATACCTACCTACCTAGGAGTGAAACAAAAAACTTTCCGCGAATATTGTGGGCGTTTAACACTTTCCCACAAGAAAACTATTAGGTTCTCAGTAAAAACAGAAAGGGTTTCGATAAATTAAATTTATCCAACCCAGGAAACGATAAAAGAGAACGAAAAAGTTTGTATGTACCTATCACCAAACAAAAGGCACTACACTACAGCGGCGGTTTCCTTTTAAGTTTTTTTTATAGTAGGTAGCGGTCCATGACCAGCACCAGACCACAAACTCAAAAATCAATCTTGTCCGAACAGAGAGCAGAGAACTTACCTACTCTGTGGACTGTGTGGTCTGTGCGGTGCCTTGATATAGCAGAAGTCTACAGTAGCGCTCATTTAGCAAGTACACTATCCCCATAATCCCTTATTTAAATTCTTGGTCTCCTGATATATAAAATCAATTGTGGGCCGAAGCTGACCGGTCACGCCTTGGCTCCCCACAAAAAACATGCTAAACATAGCAGCAGTAGAGGAAAAAAATCTCTGCTGATGGACACACTCCGGTGCCGGTCAATTTTTTAATGAATTGAGAATTGACCAATGGAAATCCAAACAAAGCATAGTGCAAAAAATAAAGTTTCGCATTATAGAGAATGCAAGCCAAATTTAAGTGGGCCATGTTTAAAAATTAAAAATATGCGTTGACATTTAAAAATATGTTAATAACCCCCGAAAAAAGCTTAAACATCTAGTAAGGCAACGAGGCGCTCATAAAATTTCATCGGGTGCTAACATTACCAAAATATATGTTATCATAATGTTCACCAAATTTATTTTGGTAGCCCGGAAGCCCCACCTTTCTTTCAAACGGAATCCCCAAAAATTCCACCCAAAAAAAAACACAAAAACAAAAACAAAAACAAAAAACACACCATGCTATATGAACAGTATAATGCCCAGACCAGACACTCCTCGTTTTTATTTTTTTTATTAGATTGGTGTGTTCATGTGGCGCATGGCGTTGCCGTTAGTATCAGTCAGTATACCTTCACCTAAGTTATCGAATCCCATTCAAGTCCGAGCGACCTTAAGTTGTGAGATTTTGCCAATATTTTGTCCCTGACTCAGTAAAAATCCGCGAAACTGACACAGAGATCCTTGAATTTCAACGAAATGTCCTTCATTTGGCAATGAATGGCAACGGATGAAAGCAAAAGCAATTCAATGGCACGGTCAAGGAGAAAAAAAAACAATCTTGTTTTACAACTAACACGAGGCGCTCTATTCAACAACAACAAAAAAAAATACTATACAAAAATTAATATGTTATCAAAATACTTACGAACAAGCGTATGCGGGACACGAAAAAATCCCATGAAAATTGAATCAAATACACACATTCCCTTATTAACAAAGATGGGAGCCTGTTCGAAATGTTGCTGTTGTTTGGTTTTTTGTTGTGCACCACAGCATTATTTCGAAATGACTGCACACACAGCCGACACCAATTTGTTAAAATCAGCTTTTTGTCAAAAATGTTTCCTGATATGGTGTAGCCGTGTAGCCTCTTGCGAAACGCTATACGCCAAACGTTTTCTACACAGTCAGTCATATAAGATAGATACAAAACCTCCG
Organism: Leucozona laternaria; assembly: GCA_932273885.2. NCBI lineage: Eukaryota > Metazoa > Arthropoda > Insecta > Diptera > Syrphidae > Leucozona > Leucozona laternaria. The sequence goes on along the minus strand of OW026368.1, from coordinate 84,256,318 downwards.
TGTAAACGGCGAAATGTTGCTGCTAAAGGTGGGTCATTGTTAAATGACAGCGCCGAAGCTAACAGGCGTTCAGAAATTACAGTAAAGAAATAAAACAATAAAAAGGTACTAATCGCACAGCTAATCGAATGAAGGCGACGAACAAAAAATTGAGATAGCGTGACTCTAAAGAAACCAAATCAGCTGAAACCTTCTGTGTTTGGCTGAGGGCCGGATGTTTTCAGAGAGTGACAGCAAACTTTTGAGATCGTAAACTCCGACGACATGACAATTCGACAGACCACAAACAAAATGGCTTGCCGTTTTCTTCGTAATAAATGACAGGGGACCAAAATTGATAAAAATACATACGTATTTTAAATGAACGTATGGGTTCATAAATCATAACATAAGTTAGCTTCAAGACCAGCACAGATTAATAGAGCATTAAAGATATTCAAACTAAGAAAATTATTTTATTTTATCTAATTTAATGTTAATTTATTTAATGAAAGGTACTAAGGTACTAATTTGTATGATCATTTTTATTCAAACAACTTATTCTGTAACAATAAAAGCAAAAAAAACTTGTCATAATTTCGTTGGTGTACCTACCTAGTTGGCATTTTTTTCTAATCTATTTCTTGCTTTGTTGATGATTTTTCATTATTTTCTTCATCCGATGGTATGTGAAGAGTTTGCAATTCAAATTTGCGTTCCTCCAATGCTGATAAACTTGAACTAGTTGGTTTCAAACACTGACAATATGGTGATTGTGTTTGAGGAAGATTTCCCAACATGCCTTGATACAAAATTTCATCCATTGCCCTTTTGGCATGTATTTGCTGCTCCGGCGCAAGTTGCCTAAATTGTGCTGCCCACGCCATTCCATATATTTCAGAACAATCGTTCATGTTTTTGAAATTAGAGTTAACGTTATGTGTTTCTTTGGATTCATCAATTTCTTTTATAACCTTTCTACGTTTTGGTTGTCGTTCCTAAAGAGTTTTAACATAAATATATTTTCATAGATGCAAACTGAAAAGTCAAAGTTACTTACTATGCTGGAGCTGGTAGTAGACGTTTCATATATATTTTCATTAAAGCTACTACCGTCATCTGCACCTATTTCCTGGTCGTTTAAAAAATCGAGATCATCGTAATACCAAAGGGACGAAACATATCTTTCTTCCGCTCTTGCATCTGGTTTCCAATTTTCAATCACTTTTTTTCTCTCTCTCCGATAGGAACCGCGAAGAGTGTTTAATTTCCTTTTTACTGTTTCTTTATTTGCACTTTTGTCTTTCGTTTTCAAATAATCTATTAATTTTTCATATGCAATATTCTTTTTATATCGGTCTCTGTAAATATCACTTTTTACTTGCCACAATTCTGGCAATGACCTATAGAGATTAATAAATCCACGCCAAAATTCATTATCCTGATTCACTGCCATTTCTGTGTGGCGTTGGCGTGCGGTCATTAATGTTTAAAAGTCAGACTTGAACTGCGGCAACGGCTGCGAGTGAGATAGAAAGAATGGCATTCATTGGCATTCAGCAGTATCGTGCTTGTGCGCACATGCATGAAGCATGATGCATGCATGCGGTTAGTATCACAGATTATTATACACACATTCTCTTTTTTATCTGATATCTGACAGTTCAAGCTTGTGGGCAAATTAAAATGGCTGCCGGTGATTCTCATCTTCATGCGGCTAATCTTTGATAGAGATGGAGACTTGACAGTTAAAATCAAAGATACTCAACATGGGACATAGAGATGCCAAAAGTTTGTACCTTTCACCCGCCAAAACCCATTTGTAATTTAATTTTCATGTGAAACAGAACAAAAAACGTAATGAGTGCCATGAGGAGGTAGAATTGTTAAAACTGCCAATGTTTCCGTTTTGTACACAAACTTACCCATTTATTACGATAAAACAACTGATTTTCTGCTGGCCATCAGCAAAACCGGAATGACAGTGGAGGTTTCTTTGGTCACGATAATCCTCAGTCACCCTCATTCCTCATATCGTTACTCGTTAGTACTCTCGATAGAGCCTGATTAACGATTCCTTTTTTTGGTTGTTTCGTCTTTGGTCCTTTTTTCAGATAGGGCGAGGGGTGTAGCAACGTAGCTCCATTCCCCCTACATTCCTACACCTCTCACCCAATCTGTCAAAATGATGAAAGACGAAACAACCGGAAGGAAACGTGTTATCAGCCTCTTACTCGATACCCTCCTCGATACCCTGTTCGTAGGTTCGTACTCGAACGAGTGTGAGATGTACGTATGTGTATATTCTAAAAAGCTATTCAGTCGTCACTCGTCACCTCTAATAATGTGTCATATCGATCGTCCAGTGCCATGTTCCATGCATGAGCTGAGCGGCATTCATGAATCATGAACTTTATGGGTGGTAATTTTTGTTCTGTTTTGGAATGAATGAAATTCTAGAACACATGCATTTTCATGAGCACCTGCTCAACAACCCTACGAGTTTATGTTTCAACTTAAGTAGCGGTTCAGTTTTTCGGGATATTCTCATCACAGACGTTAAGTTAAAATAAAAAACGTTTTAAGGTATATTGGAGCCAGTGGTGGACCCATGATTCGCTTAAGGGAGAGGAACTTTTTTTTTCGTAAAATTAGACTAATAAATAAATAGACCCCAATTTGAAACAAGAATTTCACACATTGAAACAACGACACATGACTACATACATTGTTCTTTATGAAAATTAATTTAAGTTGAAAATTGTATGCATTTTTAAAGAAGTTATAATCTTTTTTTAAATTAATTTAGTGCTATCACAAATTTTCGCTGATTATTAACAAAAGTAAAAATGTTAACATTAGGAACATTTTGTTGATCAACGTATCTATGAATGCATCTGTTTGGATGTCAGGTATATTACGTAGATTAGTTAAAAAGCCAGGTAGAATTCACTTAACACATATACATACATACTTCTAATAGCACGGCCTGTTTATTTAAACAGTGATGAAAAATAATTTGCAATGTTTTTGTTAAGTTAATAAGAACACTGAGTTTTGTTTATGTTTGATTTTTTTAGTTTTTTTTTGGGTGTTTTTTTTTTTTTAAATCTTGGAACGTAACCACGTGTTAAGTGAGGCCTACATGTAATCTAAAAAGACAGCAGTTAATTCGTTAAATTGATTAGGGCGATAATTATCAAGTAATGCTTACAAAGCTAATAATAATAAACGCAAAAACCTAGTAACCAAGGCTTACGTATAAAAGTCAATATTTATGAGCGCTCATAAAATTTATGGGTGGTCATATGAGCAGAATTATGTTACTAGTTAATAATTGTAAGACGACTATATGGCACCCCCATCGCTATCTTCATTGTCACTGCCAGACACACAAAGGGGCATATTCATAGTCACTTTTAAACTTCAGTTTATCTTAGACTGGGGTTTATTCAAGGTTATTAAGATAGGATAAACCCAGGTCTAAGATAAACCTTAGTTTAAAAGTGACTATGAATATGCCCCAAAGACTTTATTTTATTATTATACAGGCGTTAAAAGCGCCCCATACACACGCCACACTTGTGCACAAACTTGTTTCGGTGCGGTGGATTTAAATAAAATATGTGCTGTGTGTATGGGGTGGTGTGTGCAAACAAAATCAAAATATTTTTATTTTATCACACCACTGCCACACACTTGTGTTATTGTATATATGGGCCGCTTAAACACATTTATAAAATAGCTAATGTTGTCATTCTCACCGAAAACTTGCTTGAAAACTAAATGTACCTATAGCACAAAAAGTGATTGAGTTATGTGACTCATATACCTACTTAAGACAAGAGCGCTCGATAATTACCGCCCTTATATCACAAAAATATAAAGTAAAAATTGAAATTCTTTTGGGAGGATGTTTTTGAGGAATAAGTGACTTATTTGGGTCAGTTGGTCAGTTCAGCATGGGTAACAACTCATGCTATCCGAATTCCGAATAATGTTCAGAATAAATTTTAAGATGTAATGTAAGCATCTTATAACGTCTGAGTCCCTAGTAGAACGATAGTGACGGAAAGAAACAGGTTGATGTTTTAATGTCTGTTGACCTCGTCATCCCACACTAAACCGACTGACTCTTGTGTTGACAAAGCCTCACAAGAATCACAATTCACCATATGTTATCAGCGTCAGCGTCACGTCTTGATGTACATATATTATTTTAAATATACCGACATAATAAGAACATTTCATAATAGTTATACCTATACCTATTATCTATATTAAAATAATAAGTACATTAATCATCTGTATTTTGTTTTTGTGTCGCTCTTTGTTGTGATAATTAAATCACTGTGAAAAGGTGTTGCCGATTGTCGAAAGCGGAAATTAAAATTGATTCAATAAACATCACAAAAACCACTTTTAATACATAATTTTAGAGAACCAACAATTTTGTAGAATAATTAGGCGTGAATTATCAATGTGTGGATTTTTAAAAATATATTTTTGTTAAAAAATAAATACTCGTAATCTTGGGCTTAACTCTTAATCCAGAAAAAAAACTATCCCTTTGTTATTGATAGTTTGTATGGAAACGTCAAAATGTGTGTAAGCTAACAAATCAAACTGTTTGCTACCCTTTTCCATTAAAATGTGTTTAACCTTTTAAAACAGCGAAGTGAGAGAAAATTTGCCAAGAAAAGGAGAAATTTGCAAGAAATTTAGCAAACGCTCCGAACTACTTTTGTATTAAAATGTCAAAAAGAGATAGGTATACAACACTGTTGCCACTAAAAAGTATCGTTTAATTCGCTTGGAATGATCTAAATAAATAAATAAAGAATCCCACGCCTCTTTCCCCCCTAGAACCCACATGCGCTGGGGTCAATTAACACCGAGTACGACAGCAAATTCGGTTGCAACTCGTATCGGCACTTCTTTTATTGAATTAAACAATTGTAAAAATAAATAATAAATTTGATATGTTGACGACAGCATATCAAAAAAGTTGAATTTATGAATTAATGGACACCGCGGATGTTTAATGGAGATTAAAGAAATGGGTTATACAAATCATAAAGAATAAAAAGTTGAAAAAAATTGAAATTAAAATATATGATCATGCAAAGGCGATAGTCAAAAAATTATAAAAAGTTAAAAAAAAAAATGATGCAACGAAATCACACGAAAGCGACAACGGCAACATTGGAGTGCTTTTCGCTCAATTCAACGATAATAAATTATTCATAAGCTGTTGCAGCTGAAAACAACATGATAGAGTAAGACCGATACTATTAGTATACAAAAACTAAATAATGTGCGATCGAATATTAAAAACGTATTATAGCTTCTACGAAAGCTGCTCTCCCGGTATTTAGTGTCATATTTCGCACAGAATCGGTGTTTGAGGGTTTTTTGGATTCCAAATAAAATGCCACAAACAACAAAATCAACTAGCCAACTGAACTCAACCAATGAACTTCCTCGCATACTCATCGTGTCATCTCTATTCTTTGCGATTCATTCTGAAGAAGTGCATGTAGGGAAAAAAAGACAGATGAAAAATTTATACTCGTTCGATTCCAGTTGGTAGCAGTCGACCAAGCGAAAACAGGCAATCAGCCGTTGAAAAAGCAAAACCTGCATCAATGGAAGATTTTCTATTGAAATGTATGGTGAGTCGAACAGCGTACTTCGAACTAAACAATTTGTGATTGAGTTGAAAAGAGATAAAGATACTCATGATACTGATACTAAACTAGATTTGCTTGCTATATTTCTTGCTTCTTGTTGTATTGGCAACCATACCAACCTGATGATTTTAATGCAATGCAAAAAATGTTGGAAAACTAAAGCGTGTTCAACCTATAATTGTTTGATTGGTCACAGCGAGGCGGTGGTGGCAGCAGATTTCTGGGAAAGCAACGAGCCAGCACATCGTACTCTTGGGTGTTGAGTCTGAGAGAAGGGAAACTAATCGCGGTGAACCGCGCACAAGCGAAATCAGCCAACGTTCAACCGTCGAGCACGTCTAATGTTCCACATTGTATTGGGCTAACAGAATATTTAGCAAGCGATGTCTGATTGAAGTGTCTTCTCTCAAACTATGCTTGATATTTTTTGCTCCTGGAAAGGTTTCATTCAACTTGGCGGGCATGGTTGTGTTGTGTTGTCTATTGTCGTCTGTCGTTGATGGAACTGGTTGAACTTTTTTGTCTCAGTCTGAACGTAGCGAACCAAGTGTTTTTAGATGGCAGAGCAGAGGATTGTTTTGTTAGGATTGCACAACACACCGAGATAGATGTACCATATCCGACATACAATATTTCATTCTTTCTTTCTTACTTTTCGACAAACATGGTTACCAGGATGACATAACAAATAATAGTTAAATAGAGCAGGGCTGCGGCATTAGATTTCCTAGGAAAATGCAATAGAATAATATTAGATACATAAACAACGATGGCAAGTTTGACAGAAGGGGATGAGGTAGGATTATCCGAATGAAAAAAGAATATAGGTACATATGTAGGTATACCTTCTTATTGTGCCATATTGTATAAACAGGCACGATTTGTTTTCACTGCACTGGGCTGGCTGGGATAGATGATGATTCATCAATCCATTCGCTTAGAATATAGATACAGTCATACTGGCTTTTATTGTTAATAAATTAAGTTTGAATGAGCACAGAGGCACAATAGCATCGCAGATAGGGGATTATCTCTTATGGCTCTCTTAATTTGGGGTTCAGGGCAATTTGTTTGTTTGGCTTTTGAATACGTTCATTAAGCAGCAGCCTAGGGGAAAACTCTGCTTAGTGGATGATTAAACTGAATTTAATCGTTTGCGACTAGGCGCTCAGATGTTATCACACGCTACCCGCTATGCTAAAGGCGGAGGATTAATTTTAAAGATGTGCACGAGCACATTACAAAATGTTGACATTTAATTTCATGGAGTGCATGAGTGGTAAATAGGTATATTGACTATTGTAAAAGGCACTTATTGGTATTGCTAGTTAATCTTATGTTATTGGATTTGTTGGCGTGATTTAGGAGGAAGACTCAGATACTGGCTGGGGTATTAGAAGCGTATTGTTTCATATATATATATATATTTTATTGGAAAACTGGACCTATGTTGTGAAGTTTTCACAAGCCTAACATCAGCATCGGTGGTTCAGTGGTAGAATGCTCGCCTGCCACGCGGGCGGCCCGGGTTCGATTCCCGGCCGATGCAAATACTTTTTTTTTTTGCCTACATTCAGAACATTAAATTCACTAACCAAGTGATGCCGCTACGCTAGGTTTAGGTTTCTTTCTTTGAGCTGTGTTATACGTTACTTTTCAAAAAGAAGAAGCCGTATAAACTGCTTCTTAAAGGCCTGGATATCAAAGTAATTCGAAGAAACCACTTATAAGATGTTCAATAAGTAGTGTTAGCTTGATTGGAACTGTAGACAGCACCGTTGATTCAATGTTTGGAATTATTCCGCTATGGTGCTGTCTAGATCCAAGAAGTACCTTATGTCGTTTTTCATTGCAGTATCAAAGAACTCTCCAAGTGGAGAGTTCTTCTTTTGAGTAGAATATGTCGGCATAGAAATATTTCATCTTTTAATCTTTAAAGCCCAGTTTTTAAGTGGTGAGTTAAACCAGAGTTAGCTAACTCGAGAAGCAAATTAACCCACAATGCATTGCGAAAGCAGTTTTTCGGTATGGAGAATGCATGCAAAACGACTAAACAAAATCGGCGGATAAAATATCAAAAGCATCTGTTCAGTTGATCATGAGTTAACTCGGCTTTAACTTTAATCTCGCACTGAAAACTGGACCTAAGTCTCCCAAACTAGAAAGATAGGATCTAGGATAGCGCATCTAGTTTTGAATAAAACATGACAAAATGACAAATCTTTTCTACAATAAAAATTACATTATTGGAAACACTCTTCCGCCTCTATCGATTCTCATAAACACATATGTATGTGATTACAACGAAACACGGTTAAGAAAGTTAATCCATAAATTATAGTCTAGACTTTTTAAGTGATTGTTAAGTTCTAATCGACCTCTAGCCTATGTTACTTGTTGTTCGCTGTTGATGGAGAACATTTCATAAAACCTGAACTAATCTGAATTGGCTAAAATAATGTATGAACTATCCTACATCCTGCGACAACAATATTGAGTGCATTTCCGAGTGATAATGTTGGACTTGCAAAACATGTATTTATATACGTATGTTTATTTATTTATTTTTATATTTATAATTTTTAAAACAATTTAATTATTTTTAATTATTTTATTCACACAAAAATTGCATTTTAATGGAATATTATGTTTTTATAGGAGAATTTTTTTAACTGATTGTTTTTTGAACAGACACTTAGCAGAGGTAACTAATTACTTCTCATGCTAAACAAATTTAAATTTAAACCTCGAGCATAGAGTTCTCGAGTTCCCTCAGAGTTTCGTTATATTCACTTTCTTTCAGATTAGGTACGAAGAGAACAGAAAAACCAAGAAAATGTAAAACGTTTCATTGATTTTCTGTTAGTTTGCTAAATGGACTTCCATCCTCATGAGTAAAAACAAAAGGAGTAGGTAGGTATAGTAAGAAGAAAATAGTCAACATGTGGTTTTTGAGTCCCCGCAGTTATTTGGAGGCATTATGAAAAAGTGATCTCTCGATGGTAAATGCCAAGGATTTTATTCTCCTCGGAGGAGCCTTAATTTCAAGGTTAAACCCAACAAATCCACCCAATCGAATATAAAATATCATTCAAGGGTCACCATTAGACGCACTATTGTCCTCTGCAAATCCTCATTCAACCAAGTGCCCAGAAATCGTAGGCCATCCAGAGCAAATATATATCAGCAACATCTGCTGCAAAAACTTTTCTTTTAAATCTCCTTGTCGATGTAATTTCTTTTTATTTTTCAAAATAAATAAGAAAAAATAAAAAAATCTTTAATATAAAAACACAAAAAAAAAACGTTCAACTGAATCGAACCAGCGCTGCATCTGTTGGAGCAGCACACTAAAACAGCAACTACAACAACAACCCATATACGATGACTTTCAAACAAAAGACCAACACAACAAATATTTTTTTTATAAAACCAGAAATAAAAGCCTTTGCCAATGCGCCTGCTAGCTGCTGCGTCCCTTTCCGCTCTTTTGTCAAGTTGTCCAAATCGCAATCTCAAGTAACACTTCTCCTGATGGTACATCGAACTCGGCACGATGCGACGGCCGGCGTGTAGTGTAAACCGGTTGCTAGCTGATTTTTGCAAAAGTAGCAGTGCGATCTTTCTGGTCCCAAAAATAAAATGCAAGCAATCGTCTGTCTCTGTAGTGTACTACCATACCACAGTAAAGATGGACTGGGTGAATGTGTACGTCGCATAAGAATCCCCCAAGATGTACCTCCCTCTACATCCACTTCTCCATCTTATACCTACATCCGATGGTTTGTGGACTAAAAATAAAATAATTATGATAACAAAATAATCAGAACACGTATAAAGAGAGCTACATATAGCGACGAAAGCGACAAGCCTACGACAGACGCACCCATATTGATTTGAGTATTCTGTAATCCCAATTAAAATGCATACTTTAGTATTACTTCGTGTGTACCTACGCATTTTTCTTTCGATCGTCCTTTATGAGGATGGAAATAAAATTCAGCTGCTGAGAGGATTCAATTTTCGATATACACTGGCGATCACTAGGATGAGGCCACTAATTTTGCAATCGATTTTCGATCTATACCTGTCGGAATTTTTTTACCCGGAAACATTTTACTACTACCTGGAAGTAGGAACATACATTATGTACATATTTTTCCCATGCCTAGTACGCTGCTGATGCGAAACAAAAAATCCCATACAAAAATGACACAACGAAATCATAAACGAAAAATTTCGTCCTCCTTTTCGATTTGCAGTACGCTGTTCGATGAGTGAAATTGATGATTGTAGCAGATTATTTGGAGAGGTCTACGCTCTTTTTTCGCCAACAAATGTCAGAAGTTTCAGTGAAATTTAAAAAAAAAAAAAACAATCTGACAGCACTCCCTGGTTGGAAAACAAAACTAAATGCCGAAGGCACGAACGCGAGCCAAAAAAGTCGGGTGTTTAATAATAGTGATTAATATGTAATAAAATTAGTTTTTTTGTATAAAACACTTGAAAAAATATTCACAAAAATGTTTAAACACTAATTAATAACTAATTCGATCGCAAATTTAAGTTTTCAGTTCCAAATACAAAAAATAATCAAATGACCGGATTTTTAACACTGCCAAGAGCATGTTAATATTTTCCAAACAGGGACTTTTTTTGTTGTTGTTTTTAGATGTCAAATTAGAAAGAGAAAAGACAAAGACAAATCTTGGAAGACCTCTATTAATTGCCCGGGCCATTAATTGTGTGCGGAAAAGTGACATTTGAGGTTTTTTGTATTTGTTGCATCTTTCATCGCAGCATGGCTTTCGATGATTTTTTAGCGTTTGTGTTTGTTTTTTTTTTTTTGTTATTGGTGTGACGCTTTTAGTTGTCATTTTTTCGTTGTGGTTTCTGCAAGCATTTCGTCGTCGTTTTGGAGACCACAGAAAAATTTCGTTTTGCATCAGCGGCGTACTAGGCTATAAGTCAAAAAATGAGATGATAGGCCACATGAAAAATCTTAGAAAAAAAGGAAAAAATGAAAGATATGTTTACATTTTATGGTTTTGAAACATTTATTTATTACGTTTTTCTCCATTAATGATGAGTAGGTAGGTATACAATTTTTCGATATAACAACTATAAAACGGTTTAGAAAAGAATCTTTTAAATAATCAAGCGAAATCTGGTCCCAGGCATCATAGATAGCTTCGGTTAGCGTGTGAATTTTCAGATTTGTGAATTTTTGAAACTTCTGAGCGGCCTGCTGCCATATAAAGTAAGATGACTTTTAGTGACATTCTTTCTGTCCATTTGTGTTTTAAATTAAATAGAGTTCTTTTCAACACATTTTTAAATATTCTAACCAAAAGTTAAAAAAAAGTCGTTGACGTGAACTCCTGCAACGAAATATTAGCAATGGCCTCAGCGCCTCAGCCAGGCAGAGTACCTTTTTATACATTTTTTTTAAGTGGTTCATCAATTGTCTTTGGAAACTCCATTGTCCTTTTCTAACTAATCTTTTAATTTTATGAATTGCTTTTGGGAAAATACGTACCTACCTACACACAGGTAATAAATGTTTTCGGGTAGAAAAATTCCAACAGGCGTACATCGGTATAATCGGTCGAGATAATATGGTGGCCTCATCCTAGTCATTTGCAGTGTATATAAAATGATCCTGCTTATACAAAGGTGTTATGAAACTGTGGATAGAGATTCAATCGGTTCAAAGCATAGATTATCAGGAGCGGATTTACAAATTTGAAAAAATTGAACGAAAAATATAAAAGTGTTTTTGCAGAATTAGTTTCCTTTTACTTAATGTGAATTTTGTATTGTAAATTTTAAAGTATTGTTATTTCGTAGGCTTAAATGCCGTGCCATGTGAAAAAAGGAAATAATAAGAACTCTTTTTTTAATTTTTTTTATTTTTCATCTATTTGTTGTCTTTTATCTTTACACAATAGTTATACACTTTACAATGTGCAAAACTGAAAAGCCATCTATACGTGATCCCGATAGAGAGTACAAACTACAACCTCGTGTTTTTTTGTTGTAATACATGTTTTTTTTGATACGGATCGGGTCCTATATTCCGGTTCTATGATAAAAGGATATGATAAAATTTTTATCACTAGAGTTTTCATTAGACTTTTTCATTTTATCATTTTATTTTATCATAAAAGTTGAATCTTTTTGCACCCATGGTAAAATCAGCTGATTTTGTGCTCACTGTGTGCTGAATGTTTGCTGAATGAAAAAAATATTATTTGACGGACACATCTTTTGATTATTTGTCAACAATTTCGTTTGAAATCCAAAAGACCGAAATTTGATCCGAATCAGGTCATTATAATAAAACAAACGGATTCAAAGTGAAAACAATTTTATATAACCTTTTATTTTTTTCCTTTTGTATATTTATTTTGATAGTTCGTTGTCCTTTTTTTTACTCAAAAAGCGATCTACCCGTCAACGTTAAAACTATTTTTTGCAAGGAGGTACTAAGGGTCGTGTGTGTTCAAAAGTAGATTTGAAAATCCAAATCCAAAAGCAAAGCTGGATCTTGTGTTGTTTTTGTAAAACATGTATTTTCATGTGCAAATCCAGTCCGGATCAGATCTGGGGGAAAATAAAATACAGCTATTAATAAAATTTAAAAAAAATAAAAAGAATTGAATTTTATTAGTTCCATTATAATGTACATTTTATTCGATGAAGAGCGATCTACTCCTATTATTAAGAAGTCGCTTTTTACAATCGTGTCCGTAATATAAACTTAAAAGCCGCGTATTTTATTTTCCCACAGATCTGAACTAGATTGGATCCACAAGATCCCGCACCAGCTTTGCTTTTTGATTTGGTTTTGCAAATACATTTTGAACACACAGGGTGTGTGAAAAAAAGAGATTTGACTTGTTTTTCAAATGTTGTCTGTAGTGTAAGGAAAGAGGACAACGAATACATGAAAATGAGAAAACAAAAAGAAAAAGAAAACAACAAAAAACAAAACAAATGAAAAAAAAAATGTAATAGTTTGTTTAATGGCGAATTCCTTTCAAAAAAGAAATCGAATTTTTTCTAAACAGAATCGATTTTTTTCTGTCAATTGAAAGGAATTCGTATTTCGTAAAAGAATCGATTTTTTTTGGTGTGATTGTGTTTGTTACTTAATAGCTGCAATTGACGCAAAACGTGAAGAAATTATTCACAAAACTATTAGGCCAGTCGCGCACTTGCAACTAAACAGTTTGGTTTTCATTTTAAGCACAATGGGCTTATATGGGAGTGCACGCTGGTTTATGTGCTCGGACTCTCAAATAATACCATAGTGCTCAAAATCGAAACCAAACTTTTTAGTTGCATGTGCGCGCCTGGCCTTAAGGTTGTTTGTTTTTGTTGTGAGAAAAATGTTTTACCAATAGAATTAAATTAATAAATAAAAGATATTAGCCAGCTTATACGGTGCCAATTTGCTGGTGCATTTTATTTGTTTGAACTTCTATTTGCACATATATTTTTTAAGAAAATTTTTATTGAAAAGTTTTCACTTGCACTGAAAGTTTTAACACGTCCTTCACTCGCGAAAGCTATTTTTTTTGTCAAATTTGTGTTTGATAATGAACAACGCACAATAAATTATTTTTATAGCTGTATTGACTGAATATATTGTTGAATATTTTGTTAAATTATGTAGAATTCGTTGCAACCAAAAAATAAACAACTCGTCTTTCAAAAATTCCGCGACTTTCAATTTGACGTATTAGAAATGTCAAGTCTTCATAGTGTGTGTGCAAATCAGTGTGAAATCTTGCTAAAACCGCAAGTTTTTTGTTTTGACAGATAAGAATCTTGTTTGTTTATGAAAAATTCGATTCTGTTTAGAAAAAATTCGATTTCTTTGTTGAAATAAATTCGCTATAAATTTCGTAGCAGAGTTGTTATCAATCTGTTTTCGGTAGTCTGGTCACCTTCGAGGTTTAAATACTTTTGTACTAGACTCAGTTTTGTTTTGACATGTTGATGACTGTTGATCTGTCATCTGTAAACTGTCAAAACTTTCATGTGGCTACCGGCTAAATAAATTGGATTTATGCGATTTTGATTTTGTTAACATACAAAGTTGAATTGACATTTCTTTAAAGAATACGCAAGTGTGAGATTAAATTATTGCATTTAATTCATAATTTCAAAAATATAAATACATAATAATGGCTGCAGCTTTCGATGTTGGTGCAAATGAAGGTCCCGGATTCGTTGGCATCCGATTTTGTCAAGAATGGTTTGTGATGTTTTATTTTCGGAAAATTTAATAGATTTTCTTATTGAATATTTAATTTATTTTCAGCAATAACATGTTGTATCCAAAAGAGGACAAAGAAAACAAAATTCTCTTATATGCGTGCAGAAATTGTGACTATAAACAAGAGGCCGACTCAAACTGCATCTACGTGAACAAAATTATGCACGAAATCGAGTGAGCTATTTTTAAACATTTCTTTGCAATGCATTTTTTTAATAAGGTTTATTTTGTTTTGTTAAAGTGAATTAACACATATCGTACCTGACGTTATATCGGATCCAACCCTACCAAGAACTGAAGACCATGCTTGTCCGAAGTGTACTCATCGTGAAGCTGTGTTTTTCCAAGCTCAAACCCGTCGAGCTGAAGAAGAAATGAGACTTTATTACGTCTGTACAAACCAGAACTGCACTCACAGATGGACGGAATAAAAAATCAATGACCTTAATAAAGTTTATTTTTTTTATTATTTGTTGGCATAGTATTCATTTGCATTTTTGATTAAATTAAGTACATCATATCCACTGCTCCTTTGCGGCATCACATTGTTTTGCGATTTCATTAGTTTTCGGACTCCTTTTTGTTGAAAGGAATAGTTGGTGTTTTTGCATTTACTACGTAATGGATTTTTGAAGCAGACTAACTATCAATTTTCATTTTTAAGCTGACTCGCCGCTGAGGATAATTCGCCAGTCTCAGGAGTATGTTTTCTACTTTGCGGGGGAATACGTCTTGGCTGAAATTATCAATCACCGAATTCAAGCGTCATGGGAACTTTTATTGGCAGGGCATTGCGAAAAATATTCAACAAGTAGCCAGTCGTGCCTGAGGCCACTCATAGAGTTTGAGGTTAGCGGAGAAGCTTAAGATTATAGGGTTCAGATCTGCAGGCAATTGAAGAGATTTTAATTTACAAACCAACCACTAGTGAAAAACTTGAGTAGCGAATGGATAATGTATAGCCAAGAGAAAGGAGAAGAACATCGTGAGTAGAAAGAAGAGGCAATTTGCAGTCTCGCGAGCTGAAGAAAGTCGGAATACCACTCAGAGGATTTATAGAATAGTAAAACTGCTGGTTTTAAGACAGGGGTTAGTAAATATATATATTTAAGTACCAGCTGGACATCGTGTATATTGAGGTTCGGTCAAGAAGAGAATCTGCTTCCAATCAACAAATGTTCATATCGTGCATCTAATCATCAAGCAATTATGGGTGGAATGGAGCATCCGCGTTGCCTAAGCTATCGGCCCATTAGCCTAAAAAAAGATGATCCTGTCTTAGAGGAAATATAAAGGTATATACCAAAATATGCAACACTTCAATTGAGCGATATCATAAATGATAATAAAATAAAAAATCGCCTAATATGTATTCCTTACATAAGAAATTTAAATGTTTTTATTACTTTTTATTTTAATGAGAGTACACCAATAGATTTAAAATTGTTTTAAATGCTGATTAGCTGTTAAATGCAAAAAAAAAAGAATTAATTTTATGCTGATATAAGTTTCTGTTTCATTAAATGCAAAGCGCTAAAAGCTTGTATTTTAAAATTTGTTTTTTGTTGTTCTCTTCTTTTATTTCGGCGCTTATGGTGCACATCTGTCCAAGAATCTTGGATATAGACAAACTTCTCTAATATGATAACGATTGAGTAGCCAACAAACAAAACGTTCCAATCCCAGTCCATAGCCACCATGTGGTTGGGACCCATATACTCTCTGATCAGTATACCAATAGTATGGTTTTGGATCAATTCCTTCACGAGCATAGCCCTTCAGTAATTCCTCACTATCCCATATCCTCATAGAACCTCCTACGATCTCACCAACGTTTGGCAAAAGTACGTCTACGCTTTCAGTCAAAACATCATCCTCTGGGCACTTGGACATGTAGAATGATTTAATGCCGGCAGGAAAACGACATAGCATAATTGGCTCATTGATGGTATCGGTCATTTTGCGCTCTGGAGCTTCGGGAATGTCCTGAATTTAAAAAAGAAAAATGAATACGATTTTTTTTTTGTGAAGTATCTTTCTATTGACCGACTTACCTCACCAAACTCATAGAAAGTTCCATCGTCCTTGGTGACGTTGTTCTCCTTTAACCATTTAATGGCATCTGCGTAGTTCATTCGTTTGAATGGCCGCTTGGGAGGTTCAAAGTTTGGATTGAGTTCTTTGACTAAATGGCCATCGGGTGACTGCAGTACCCGATCAGCCACATCGCAAATCAAATCTTCCAAGCGATCGAGCAGATCATCAAAAGAAATAAATGGACATTCGGCCTCAACGTGAGTGTATTCTGCTAAATGGCGACGTGTTCGACTTTGTTCAGCACGATAACTTTGAGCAATGCAGAAAACATCACCCAAAGCTGGTATACAGGTCTCCAAATAGAGCTGAGAGCTTTGAGTCAAGAAGGCTTCCTCACTGAAAAGAGACAACATTTTTGTCAATTAAAATTCTGATAACTCACGTTTTAACTCGATTTTTTTTATAATTTAAAGTTAAATTTTAAATACATTTTTATAAGCAAAAAACAACTATCTGGCCGACCCTGGCTTCGCGTGGGTAGACTACACTTCGCAAACAAATTACAAGAGAAAAGTATATATTGGAAGTTGACGAAAAAAAACGGCAAAATAAGAAATGGAGACATTCGGTACTACAAAAACATTTTTTTTTTTCAAAAAACAAAACCTTTCAAATCAATTCTTACCCAAAGTACTGCAATTTAAAAAGGGTTGATCCGCCTTCAACTTGTGTCTGGACCAAAGTTGGCGGGGTGACCTCATTGTATTTGCGAGAAATATAATGCGCACGGAAGGCCTGCAGAACTACGGAACGCATCTTGAGCACTTTGGAGGTGTTCTCTCCACGAATCATGATGTGACGGTTGTCCAACTGCACCTCGGGCAGAGCCTCTTCGTTGAGAATACTCTCTGCACCTCCTGCTGGTGCCAGACCAACTAACTCCCAATAGTCTACGTGCATTTCGTGGCCTCCAGGAGCAGTTTTTCCTTCCGGAACAGCTTTGAGCGTTCCGAAAAGTTGGACAGAGCTCTCAGTGGTTAGGACCAAGGCATTATAGCATTGACAGAGTGAATTGTTGAGGACGCATTGCAAGAACCCAGTTCCGTCACGAAGAGTAATGAACATCAGACCTTTTCCTTGGCGACGCAACCGATGTACCCAACCATAAATTCTCACCCGAGTCTCACGATTATCTGATCCATCATCGATGTGGATGCGCTTTGCTTTTGGCCAGCTAGGTTCTTCTGTAAGGATAATTTTCTTTGCTTCTTCGATATTTTGTTTCCTTTTTTCGGCGTCATCGGTTTCACGTTGATCCTTGTCGGCATTCTTGCTAATTTCACGAGCCCAGATCTTGTGAATTTTCTTCAACTGCGACTTAGCAGCTGGTTCGTATTTTAGACCATCTCCGGGATTCTTAGCATCGACGAAAATTGTTGGAAAGGGATCTTGTTTGGCATGACGCATCGCCTGGAGAATGCTCTTGTAGGGGTTCTCCTGGGTGCCCTTGCCTGTTTCATCATTTCCATTCTTCTCCGAAGTGTATATCGCTTCTATAAAAATGTAAAACCGATTACATTCTCTTTTCATCGAATAATTCCATCAGACTCACACGATTGCCGACATGGCAAAGGAGAGTTATATATTTTAACCTCAACCTACAACTTACCTAGCGTTAAGTTTTTCAACTTTTCGGTTGGCATTTTTAATGTTTATAGTTAACTATTTGTAAACTTTTAAAATAAATCAGTACACGTGAAAATAATCACCAATATGCTATGCATGCATCAGAAAATTGCATCAGACAGAATTAATAAATCTATTTCGCTTTCGCAGTTCGCACGCAGAATCTTGACTTCAATCCTCACCTCAGAACTTCTCACTTCCACGGAAACTGAAAAAGTGAAAACTAAAACTGGAAGAAAAACTAAAAACTTAACCTAGGGAGAATTTTGTAAAAGGTTATGGTATTGGTGTGTGCGCAGCATGTGGAAATTCTTATTGGACATTTCCAGAAACTGTCTTTTTCTTTGTCTTTTCTCTTTCTTTTTTGTACTTGACTCTTTTTTGGAAATAGAGTGCGGCGATATTGAAAACCCATTTCTTTTCACCTTCGCACTCCTATATTTATGCCTATTTTAATGTGATCAGTGAATGTATGTTACATTTACATATATATCGAATGTTCATCTGAATAGATTTAACGTGTTCTTTTGTTGTATTTATAACAAGCTGTCGAACAAGAAAGTGAAAAGACAAATAAGGTGTGTTCGCGTACTAGTCCGAAACTACCCATTTTTACCATTTTTAGTCCAATTTAATTTTTTTTATATGGACTTTGACAGAACTTCGGACTAAAACTGGCAGGTTTGGAAAGTAAACGAACAAAGGTATAGTTTCTATATGGATCTCTGCCACCAAATGTCAGAAGTGTCAGTGTGAAATTAAAAAAAAAAAACAAAAAAAAAAACAATCTGAAAGCACTCCCTAGTTGGAAAACAAAACCAAATGCCGAAGGCACGAAGGCAAGCCAAAAAAGTCGGGTGTTTAATAATAGTGATTAATATGTAATAAAATTAGTTTTTTTGTATCAAACACTTGAAAAAATGTTCACTAAAATGTTTAAACACTAATTAATAGGTAATTCGATCGCAAATTTAAGTTTTCAGTTCCAAATACAATAAATAATCAAATGACCGGATTTTTAACACTGCCAAGAGCATGCAAATATTTTCCAACCAGGGACTTTTTTTGTTGTTGTTTTTAGATGTCAAATTAGAAAGAGAAAAGACAAAGACAAATCTTTGAAGACCTCTATAAAGAAAATCACAAATCTGTGAAAGACAAAAGTGAGAGCAATAGTTTTGTGGCAATTGACAGGCTCAAAATTGCAAAGCGGAAATAAGATGCGTTTTTTATCATTAATGCTGTTTGTGTTCAATTCTGATAGAGTGTAATTTTAATAACAACAATCTTGCTATTTATTTAAATATTGCACACAATACCCGCATATTATTATCGCTAATGAAAACAAATTTGACAGATGACTAGAAAAAGGAGAAACAAAACATTAAAATGGAGGATCCAAATAGGGATGAAATGATTTTCACGCATATTTAAAAAAAAAATGTTAAAAAAGGATGTCTTTATGACAAAGAAAGTGCCTTTTATTTCAACAGAATACAGCAAGACTTGTGAAGTTTAATGAAAAAATAATTCCGCAATAGGCGTTTTTCTTTGGATGTGCCAGTACTTGTGAGTAGATGAAAACTAAAATCTAGTACCTTCATCTACTCATGCTTTCATCGCGAGTAGATGAGGTTTGTAGGAAAACTAATTTCTTGCGTTCCATTCAAAATGGCTAGCAAGGTATCGTAGATAATCGTAATTCGTAATACGGGCCCTAAATCCAAAAATATTAAATGAAACTGTCGCAGTGAAATGTGGGTGGAATCTACCTTCTCTTTTTTACGCACATAAAATCTACCTCTCACCGATGCACTCTTCAGTAAAACGACCCATGTAATCAGGCACTAATACAGAAGCTTAACATAAATAAACAATTCTGGATTAGCAAAATTTTGAATTTCTTAGCTTTGGTACGGTATTTTGAAATACCCGTTAGTGAGGTTATATGGAAAAAATGATATAATTCATATTCAACTTTATTACAAGATTACAACTCCTCTTCATCATCCATTTGCATATGCTCCATTTTAAGATCGTCCACTTCCACTTCCTCCCCATCGACGTCCACATCCAATTCAATGTCTTCCTGGTCGTCATCTGCGACGTCGTCATCATCATATTCATCTGAATCTTTATCTGGTTCATTGTCATCAGTTATATACTCCTAAAATAATTTATACGAGTAAACTTAAGTTCAGAATATCAAATAAAACAAAAGTGAACTAACATCATCTTCCATCGAATTTTGTTGTTCCTTTCGGTTCTTATAATATTCCCTCATTGTCTCCTTGAAGGAGTTATTAATGATCTGCCTAACTTGGACATCAAAACCGGGGGGTAACCATCCGGTTTTTTCATTACACGTTGCTCCCGCAAGTAGTGTTGGAATTTTATCCAACATTTCCTTGATTTTGTTTATTCTTAAATCACAATACTGTAACAAGGAAGAAGGATGTTTATGTTTCTATGCAATATGTGTAAGTTTACCCTTAGAATCCATTGACGTGAACGGGGGAGCTTTCCTTCTTCTAAATATGGATAATCAGGACCCTGAACAGGTATGTCCGATTCATTTGGTCGACGTTCCCAATCCTTACATCGTGCTCCACCTTTATGAGCATTTGGGACCTAAATTGACATGAATTGAAAACACCGATTTTGTCGAATATTGTACTTATGTACCAATTCATTCATTCCAGTGCGATAGCGCAATCTAAGATCAAAAGTCTGATAGTAGCGACTCTTGAAATCCTTGCGAGGATCATAACCATAACGAGTATACATAGTTCGCCATGGTCCATTCGAAAACAGGTAAGCTAACGAAGGTGTTATATGCTTAAGCTTGTCATGTGACAAGCCAGACTCATATAACAAGCCAACTCTCGTCCAACAAGGAATCTCATCAAAAAGCTGGACAATTGAAGAGAGTTTTTCATTGATTACTTACTAGCTCAGAAGATTGGGTTTTTGTCGCTTACCTTCTTGACTATCTGTAATTGTTCATCGGAAACATATTTGACTTTCATGCGTTTGGCTACTGCGGGATCAGGATGCATTGGAAAGGGTTCCGTTAGAGAAAACGAAAGAACTTCGCGACCATCGTAGTATGGCTTTTGTAGAACACCCAGAATATCCGATTTGCCATCGTCTTTTGGATCGATTCGGTGTAGATTTGTGTGGATGTTGTCTGACCTGGCAAACTGAAATGGAACACACAGTGGGGGCAAAATTGTCCTCCTAAAAATGAATAAGGTACTTATTGTCTAGCTTTCACGAGTGAACAAATATATCCAACTCACGAAAAATAATCGATATCTACAACATTTCGTGGCACCAGTTCTTCAAGAGCACATCTGGCTTCTCCGGTTTCTTTGTTTTGTACAATCGGAAGAAAAGTATAATCGGCTAGAGCTAGATGGAGAATTTTATGGAAATTTCATAATTTCATTAATTTTAAAAACTTACAATCAAATATGTACGTCTTTTTGCAATGTCCAAGAACTTCAACGCAATATTTTGGGGGGTTGTTTGGATTACGTTTTGAGCGGCGTATTTTAATTTTTATTACCAGACCGTAATTAGCTTGAGCATCTCCGGCCAGGGATTTGCAGAATTCATTATCTGGTTGATATCGAACTTCCAAGCGTTTAATTTCTCCGCCAAGAACCTTGTAATTTGTTTTTTGAGTTAAGATTTTGATAAAATAAATTGAATTTTGTAAGCTACTTGCGATATTGTGGTTATACCACCCATTGTGTTCAGCATTTTATCAACATTTTGAACATTGCCAGGATATTCGATTACTGCCAATTCTTTGTTAACATTTTTAGTGTCCATTTCTACGTAGCACTCAGTCATTTTGTAAGGAAATTGTAGAGCCTCAGCTTATTTCCATTTAAAACTTTAATTAAATTGTACTTTCAAAGTTGTTTGTTTTAAAAAAAATAAAATTGACAGATGCCAAAAAACAGCAGTGCAGAAAACAAGGCACTGCCAGGTAGAAATTTTTCATATTTTACTTATTGTGAATTGCACACAGTACAGTAAGATTTAAATTTCTCTGCTCACCAAAGAAGAACTTTATTTAATTCTTTTAAGTTTACTTTATTTCAAATAAAATGTATTCTTTTTTGTTGGTGATAAATTATTATGTCCTCGACTTAGATTTCATTCTTATAGCCTAGTACACAGACCGCGTTAAAGCTTAGCTCCCATTTTTCTATCCAAACACCAACCAAAAATCCTAGCTAAATCAATTTCAACTGTATTTAATCAAATATAAAATCTCTCTCTTCATGCGAATCACATTGGTAGAAGCAAAATAATAGCCGCGTTTTCTTGAGAATTATAAACATCATAGTAAAAGCTTTACAACAAAACGATGGGGAACGAATTGGGTTATAAAGCTCTTTTTGTATGTGAATTCCATAGCTTCAAATTGTTCCAAAGTATTCATCGAAAGTCACATTTGACTGGAGAAAAAACGTAATGTAATTGGCAGTCATTTGTTGTTGTTGCATTATGTGTTAATTTTTACTAGATGGGTTTGGCTGCCTCAACAAAACACGGCTAATGACAGACAATTATTCAGGAAATCCAGCAGCTTCTTATTAGAAACAAAATTATCTTATCATCAAATTAATGAAACAGCAAAAATAGCACTATTTTTGCTAATTCATTAAAAGTAATTTATTATAATTTTATTACGAATAAAAAAAGACATTAGATAAAACAAAGTTGTATTCCAACAACAATAACCGCCATATTATATACTATATACATACATCCAGATTAAAACTTAAATCCAGATGTATTTACATTGAATTTGTATGCTTTACATCTGGATTTAAATTTTTAATCTGGATGAATCGAGTGAATAATATGGCCGTAAATGTCGTATCTTTGAATGATCGCAAATTAAAACACTAATCTAATGTCGTTTTCGAGTGGACGTTCGGAGCTACTCCTTTTTCACTCTTTTCACTCCAAATTTCCCATTTCGATAGGAATGAAACAGTTCCGAGATCCAAACGAAAACGACATAAGAAATATACATATTTAACTTTCTGGCTGCAGCCCATGCAAGAAAAAGACAGCAGAAGTAAAAAGAAATTACGTAATAGATTATTATTGTTGTTGACGTTTTTCGATTGGATTTTCGGTATATTCTACTCCTTTTTGATTCCAATCGAATATGAAACCGACATTCCCAAATTTACAAACACATACCGAATGTTTCCATTTAACAAAATGCCTTCTTCAAGTATTTATAACTTTTGACAGGTAATCCAACGCACGATAAACAGAAACAAGGTATGCTCATAAGGTGTATGACGTCAGAATCATCTGGTTTTGTTCCATTTGATAATTCCATTTCATTAGATTGATTTTATTTTTTTATTGTTTTCACAGTTCTTATCACTTAAAACTTATTTGTTTAAATGCTGAAGTCTAAATTACAGTCATCATTTAAAAAAAGAAAATAATACTCAAAGATGATTGCCAAGATGGCGTCATAGGTGTATGTAAGGAGCATACCTTGTACCTGTTTATCGTGATCCAACGAAAAACTTTATATACATATATGTGTGTGTTCGTCGTCCTTTATGAAGTAGGAACAGAAAAACACTCCGAAAACATTATCCGGAACAGCGAATCGAAGGTTTGGAGTAGTTGGAGTGAAAAATAGAATGCAAATATTCGAACATTCAAACAAGACCGAAATTATTTTTTAATAAAGTACAAACCCAACAACTGATATTTCATTGATATTGATGTTACATTGTACTTTTGGGAACATGAAAGCGTTCCATTTATCGTCCGTCTAGTGGAAAATTGAAGTACTAAGAACTACTTTCCAAGGTCCAATGGAACACATAATTTAGTTTTCTGTATGTTAATAGGCTCGTTTTTTGTGCAAGTATATCCGATACAAAAAATAACTAGCAGGTATCTACAATGATTTGTTGTATCTTCTTAGTTATCGTTGATACAAAATTCTTCTATCAGTTAATCGGATATTATTTTGTATAAATAAAATATTGTATGCTATAAAATCTCAAAATTCATTTGTTTGACTTAAACGTTTCGTTTTTCGTTCCATTAAATTAAACATTGAAATTTTCCACGGGTCTTACTAATAAAAATCAAAATTAAAGTAGTCAAACTTCAAAAGAAAATCTGACACTTCAGAAAAAAAACATGTATGTATTTCCTTTTCGACTGTATGTTCACACCTTTTTGATTCCAATCGAATATGAAAAGAAATTGTCTTGCATTTTCAACACATTTAATAAAATGGCTTCTTCAAACAAATGTTTTTTCTTGCGATAAATTTAGCTCATCCATAAAATTCCTTAAGGACGTTAAAAAACAATAGACGAGAAGATATGGTTGAATTGCGAATACGAGTTTGACTTCTTTCAATTAGGTTTGCGGAGTTTTGTTAATAAATGTCCTCTTTTTTGTCAAGGGATGTTAATTTTTTGGGCCTTTTATATTAAATGTTAATAAGATTTTTGACTTCAAATCAAATAAAGCTCGGATTTTGTTGTGGTCTTCGAATTAATTGCAAAAGAACTGCATGTTAGATTCCGTACGAATATGAGTTTGAGTGACTGTAGTTAAATTGATAATCGAATCTGTAACTATCACTTAATCACCGAAATTGTACAATTACTTTAAGATAAAATATTGAAATCAAAAATCAATGTTGGGTTTTTAATTTTAATAAATAAAGGAAAAGACCGTGATGCACTGTAGTTAAAAGGTAGCTACCGCCTCTAGCTATTTAAGTTATTAATGGAGACATTTTTAAGTATTTTCTTGTTTTTTTTTTTTTTTATGAGCGGAACTAATAGATTGATTTATTTAAAAATTTAAATGGCTGGTAAAGAAAAAAAAAATTATTGAAGTTTTGACTTTTTAAATCAATGGACGAAACATTTATTGATTTATTGAAAAGCAGGGGATATTTGTTTGTATGCCTAGGTATATTAACCATTAGTTTTGAATTTAAAAAGCAATACAAAGTGGCCCTCCCAAAACAATATAATAATACTATACTTCAACCATATAGCTCTGCAAAATGTATATCAGGAATTGTTAAGGTGTTTACACGTATAGGTAGTATAGATATATAAAACATTTAACAACGCAATAGAAATATTTTAAATGATCTCATTCTTATGGTTGACCAAATTGACGAGACAGGACAAATTGCGTGGTCTCGTGTCATTATCATATTTATAGTGAAAGCTCCACACTCCCCACACCTAAATAATTTTTCGAAATGGTTTTAATCACATAAATGGTTTTAAATATTAACCTGGGAAAAAACAAGCCTGTGTGTGCTAATAATTTTGTTATTTTAAATGAAGTTGTTGGATAAACACTGAACTTGAAATCGTATAGCCTGTATAGCCTCTTTGTTCTTTGAATTAAGACGTTGGAAGTATAGAACTAAAAATAATTTGATGCACGAATCCAATTTGATAGATTTGCCCATCTTTTTTAGTTTGCTTAATTTTTCAATTCATAAATAATAAAGAAATAACCTTAAAATAACTTCTACAATTTTACGTAAAAACTATATTTAAATATTGAGATGGACATAGGTATATACCCATTTCTTTTAGGTATATACATAATTATATGTATATCAGTGTAGGTGACCGAAGTATTCTCACCCGCGGAAGGCCCTGGCCCTGCGGGGCCACATACAAAAATTCTTTTATAATCAAATTGTAATAAGTTGGCATGGATGGATTCGCTTCAAAATAATAAGGACGAGACTATAGAGAAATTCAAATTTATAACAATTGCAATATTTTGTTTGCCATTAAAATTGGACGTGCATTAACGCGGTCCGCCCGACTTGAACAAAATCTACGGTGTCCGAAGTAAGCCCACCGGCTGGCGGAGGGCCCTGACCCTACGTGGCGTCACCGCAAAAACCATACTTTTATAAAAAAAAAACTGTTATAAATTGGGATTGTTAGAGACACTTCCCTTTAATACACCTGAATCACTTTGAACTGATATAACAATCTTTTTTTTTTGTATACATTTTCTAAAATCTTAATAACAATTAGAATTACAATAATTAACCGGCCTTGAAAATATTTACATACAACAAAACAGCTTACCTTTATTTTTTTTTGTCAATCGATTAAATTTAGAAATTCATTGGAATACCTACCATCAATACCATAGCCAAATTTTGATGGCTTCTTAAAAGTTTAAACTTATTTACATTTTGAGTAGGTACGATATGTTTGTATAGTCGTTGATTTCTTGTAACAATTATGTATGTACATAGTTGTGCGGCGCAATGTCAAAAGTCCACAATTTATTTGTGGACTTTTAACTCATTCAAGCGAATCAAAAGTCCATTGTGAACTTTTGACTTGTGGACTTTTGACCCTGCGCCTAGTTGTGCAATCAACATAAATAAAAGAATAAACTATCGAGTTAAAAAAAAAAACTTAAATTTCTTCAGTCTTCGAAAATTTATTTTATTTATTTGTAACAGAAAATTCAACTTCAAGTATTTGTCGTAAGTCTTTTGCCATCATCACCATGGAGAGGAGTCCTATATGGTTGCTATTTCGTCTTCAAAGTTTCTATACGTCTCAGCACAGGTTGTGGCACATAACTTACTTTTTTCGTAATGCAATATAACCCATTTTTATGAATCAGAATTTTTTTAGTTATGTATTGTATAGGTTACATACATATATACATAACATACATAACTAAGGTTTTGCTTGCCTTAGTTCATGTCTTGTAGGGTCCGTAGACGGTTGAGATAAACGCGGAGGTTTTCAAAAAAAAAAAAAACATTCAAAAACCGCAAGAGGCCAAATTGGAGGAATGGGCTGGTAATAATCCAAATAACCTCTTATTGAGATGTGACGCTCTGGGAAGTGTTCCCTCAAAACAGCCTAGTACGCTGCTGATGCGAAACGAAAAATCCTATAAAAAAATTACACAACGAAATAGGACAGCTGTATAGCTAGGTCCAGAACTGGCTGAAGAAGACTATAGACACAGGTCTTTACCGGACTGTGGCGCCTGCTGAAAGTAAATTTATATGAAGGGTTTATAATACAAATTCTATTTACTACTGAAATACATCAGCCAAGTAGAAGACTTAGCACTATTTAATTGGACTTGTTGAATTATTATATATGAAGGATTTATGAATGAGTCCAAGTGAGATCGCCAGGTCGAAACTCCAATTTTTATGGACTAAAGGCCGTTAAAAGCTATTTTAAAGTAAATTTATGTAAGTAAGTCAAGAAAACTAAACACAGACTTAATTGTAGCCTTTCAAAAACCTCTGCCTTGGAAAATGTCTTTTCAAATTAAAGGTACCTCTATTGATCGGTCGGAAAATTACAAATAAATTCGAAAAAATTAGTTTTCTTTATCTTTGTACGGCTTTAAAGAAAGAAACAAGAAAATTTAAGTTACTTACATATAACTTTTAGTTTTAAACTAGAACTTAACTACCTAATTTTAAACCTAAGTAAAACAAGCACGGATATTCTTATACACATAAAGTGCAAACTAAAAAGCACATATTTGTTTGAAGTGCAAATATTGACAGTTTACTTTTCGTTGAAGAATCTTAAATGGAAAATTTCCAGTTCTTACAAAAATATACCCTTGTCAAATTAGTCCAGGCAAGAACTTATAACATAGCGACAAAAAAATCACGCTAAGATATTTGTGATATTTTCGGCCCAATCAAAACACAAATATTGTCTTTAATATTAAAAGTCTCTATATGTACATATATTATATGTTTATTTAATTTTTTATTCGTCACACTGTAGTTTATTATGCAGATTATAGCCAAAAACTTGAATGAACGAAGAAAAATCTATTTTTAATCCTCTCACTAGCCACAAGTCTAGCAAAGAGGTTAAGATATCAGTGGACGGCAGCGGGGGAACTTCAAAGGGATGATTGAACTTTGGGTGTGTTGTTGTTGTTGTTGTTGTTATACTTTTAAACTAGTTGCCTTGAATATTTTTTGGTTTGAGCTTTTGGCGTCGTGTCGTTTTGTTTTGTTTTCCTTTCGAGGTTTTTTTGCAGTTTATTTTGACAATCAAATTAGATTCTTTCCTGCTCTCCTCGTATCTAAGTTAAAACCTTTTTGCACTAGGTATCGGAAGTTATACCCTCAAAGGTAGACCACTACGTATCGTGATTGTTGGGTTTAATGTTGAAAATGTAGGGGGTGGTCATGAATAAGTATAAAGGTAAAGAAGAATCGTATTATATTAAACCTCCTATAGAATGTGCGAAGAATGACCTAGGAACGACTGACAACATGATTTTAACATGTGATCAGATGATATGCGGTAATGTTGGCGTGAGCTTTTGCCGCACCTAATTAAATTACATACCGGAACGGAACGTGCATTTTAGGTTTATTTATTTTTTGTTTTTGTTTTTTCTTTTTTGAGTAGGTAGGTGCAAGATATACATACATTCAAAATAAAAAGAAAGAGAAATGCGTACACATAGTTTGAAATTCGGTAGAGAATATTTATTTTTGCATTTCTTTGGCGCCTGGCATAAGTTCCGGGTGGTGAAAAGTGATGCTTTATGTTTTCTTGGTACCTATTATTGGTATATTAGGCATAGATTAAATACAATAGAACCGTAAAATGAAGTGTTGCCAACTTTATAAACACTGATGACAGCTAATTCCTGTTTAAACACATATCAAATGGAATATTTGACTGTTAACAGTCGAATTGTTTTATCCTGAACACCGTTTATTTTAATAAATATGATTTAAAATCACGAAAACAAAAACAAACCAGCATAAAAGTGTTCATATATGCGTTTCGCCCCGATGTAATGGCTGGGCTCATCAGAAGATGACCATTACACCTTGTCTTGACGCATATTTTCCCGAATGAATCGAGATTCCATATAATCCGAGCTACAAAGAGCAACTGCGAATTATATAGTCGCTACAAGTCTTCAAAGAAGATAAATTGTAGCTATTTTTATTGCCTTGCTATGGGACTTTTGAAGAAGGAATATTTGACTGTTAACAGTCGAATTGTTTTATCCTGAACACCGTTTATTTTAATAAATATGATTTAAAATCACGAAAACAAAAACAAACCAGCATAAAAGTGTTCATATATGAATCGCAGTTGCTCTTTGTAGCTCGGATTATATGGAATCTCGATTCATTCGGGAAAATATGCGTCAAGACAAGGTGTAATGGTCATCTTCTGATGAGCCCAGCCATTACATCGGGGCGAAACGCATATATGAACACTTTTATGCTGGTTTGTTTTTGTTTTCGTGATTTTAAATCATATTTATTAAAATAAACGGTGTTCAGGATAAAACAATTCGACTGTTAACAGTCAAATATTCCTAGCAAGGCAATAAAAATAGCTACAATTTATCTTCTTTGAAGACTTGTAGCGACTATATAATTCGCAGTTGCTCTTTGTAGCTCGGATTATATGGAATCTCGATTCATTCGGGAAAATATGCGTCAAGACAAGGTGTAATGGTCATCTTCTGATGAGCCCAGCCATTACATCGGGGCGAAACGCATATATGAACACTTTTATGCTGGTTTGTTTTTGTTTTCGTGATTTTAAATCATATTTATTAAAACATATCAAATGTTTTTCTTTTTTAAGCTCTGAGCAGCAGAGCCTTACGCCGTGTCCAGTGCAGACATGGGTTGCGTTAAATACGGACAGATTATTAAATCAAACCTGCATTGATACATGTAAATGTCCAATGAAGACACACAATTCCTGTAAATGCGTGGAACGCAAAGTGTCTTCATCGCACGCAAATCTATTCGGTTAAAAAAAAAAATTGATTTCTTTGTTGCAAGGAATTCGACATAAGCTTTCATGGTACATTATGAAGGATAGTTTTGGTTTTATTGTTTAATCCAGCACTAACTTCAGGCAGCAGTTATATCTGTCAAACCAATTGTCGGAACTGTCAGTGTAATTTGTTTTTTTTTTTTCAGTATAAAAAGGGTTAATACCAGGAACTTGGCTGGGCACTTTGTCAAATTTTTCGTTTTTTTGTTGCACTTAAATTCGACATTGAAATCTACTCTCTAACTAAAATCAAGTAAAAACTATGTATGTCTTGTTCAACAACTAGAAATTGAACCAGTAACGAATGCAATACAGCTATATAATATTATGAACAAAGAAATAAGGGGTGTTTTGATTTTGCACGATTTGCAAACGCTGTTCAGGAGTAAGTCTATTAGCTATGAAATGGCAAACCAAAATAAGTATAAATCAATAAGTGACAGCTGTTAAAAAGACCAACCCCGAAAAAAGTATTGCCAGGTTGAAAACCACGCATCTAAAAAAAAACACCCTTTAGAAACCAAAGAAAGACTTTCCGTTATTAATGAATAATTGTTGTTGAAATTACTTTTTGGCATGTGTTTTCATCAGTGACTGTAACAATAAATTAGAGTAACAAATGTCCCGTTATCCCTCGTAGGGTTTTGTTCCCGCTCATTCATTCATAATTCCATGGCATCTGGCATCTACTTCAAGGTTCAAGTGAACAGAGAAATAGTGCAGTTTGATTTATGCAATAAGTTTGAATTTGATAATCGAAATATGTGGGAAGAAAATTTAGTGTTTTAAATGAACATGTGCTTTAAAAATATGGACAGATGTTACTGATGCCGCAGCCTTAAAAAGTAAAAAAGTCGATAGATTTAATGAAATTTTGAATTCAAAATCACCAAAAAAAGGTGCAAAGAAGTTATAATCAAATTTTTATACGGTTAAATGCTTTTTGAATCTTAAATATTCTTGCTCAACTATATTAATTGAAAAATGCTCAGATATAATCTATAGTGACATGAAAAAAGATAAAGATATAGAGAAAAAGTCGGTCAAATGGCAACTCTGTCATAGGTGTTAAGCGGGAAATACAAAATACAGTTAACGAGCCCATACATACAATATTACATTTTGCCCAGGTGTGAGAGTTGAACAAATACCAAGCGTCTTCAGATTGCACTTCACATTGCGCTACCGAAGTCACGTGATCAGGTCCAACTCTATGTAGATTTTATTGTTTGACCATTGCATTTGAATCAACTGGCATTTTCGGTTTCTTTCTTTTTCCTCCGGACAACTGTATTTCATTTTGTTCTACGGAAAATCCTTGCACTCACTGTAGTTAAAGGCGCCCTTATCCCACATATGTAATTTTGTTCACAATTTATTCAACACCACTATGACTTTTATCGCGCTTCTTAGCACTTCGTCATTTTGCAGTAAATTTACGTGTCTACCTACATGTATATCTATCCATCTAGCGGCACACCGATAGTTCCTCCAAGCTCCAAGCCAAACTCTAGCAGCTACATTGTGAAATTATCAGTTCTTCAGTCCAGTACGTAAGACCGTTCGAATATCTTTTCTATAAACTCGCTCCCATACTTCCCAGAATGATTATGTCAGCTTAATTTTGTTTTTTACTCTTTAAGCTCTTTTCTTTCCTGCCATATTACTTCTGTCAAAACATGATACAGTCATGTTCTACTGACTTACTTGAAATTCATTTTATATTGCAAAAAAAAAAAATAAACCAGCTAAGGGTAGTTTCATTTGGCCACACTATATTCGCCTTCATATACATAAATGTAGTACTTGTTGTTGTTTTGCTTTTTTATCCGTTTTCATTCTTCAGTTCACGCGTGGTGCTTGGGCTTGCTTAGCTTTTTAGTGTTGGCTCTTCGTTCTTTCTGAGGAGAGTGTAGCTGTGTCTGCCATACAGAGAAGACAGCAACAGCGACCAGCAGTGGCACCACATTAGCCCCGCGGTTGTGCCGATGTCAAAAACAATCTAATTTATTTTTAAATAAAACAAGAAAAAAAAAAAAAACAAATGAATTAGCTATGTGAATTTAATAAATTAAGATTTAATACATCATACACAAATAAGAAATTATTTCAAATTCTTACTACAACTACTGTGAGTGCGGCGGAGTTTTAGCTCTTGAATCATACATATCGTTACTGAATTGCAGTCAATAGCTAAAGTAGGATATAATTGTGTCATTTGTGCAAGATAAAAAAAAATAATGAAAATTGAATACAAATTTTAGTTGATTAATTGTATTGACCACTTCTCAGTTCTCAAACCCTTCTCTCTGCATTCCATATTTGGGAGGAATGATCTAAGAACGATGATGAGTGTTAAGTGTTTTATAGCGAGTGAAGTATCATCATAACATCTATTCACATCACATCACAACAAAGTCGTCTAATAGCCCAAGGGAAATTCTTGCTTGCTCTCTCACTAATAATAATAATTATTGTAAGTCTGACTAAGAAGCTATTCAGCGTCAGACATCGTCGGGTGTAATTGTTGTGTGTTCGGATACCCATCACATTTAAATAATAAATGAAAAAAAACCTACCCCACTTCCTGCCTCCCAGAATAAAAAAAAACTTGCGCTCATAGATAGTTCTTTCATTCATTTTTTTTGTTTTTTTTTTTTTTAATTTAAATATCGATTTATTCGCTTGAGACACATACAGCTGAGCAATTAATTTTAAATGACGCTACACTGAAGAGTTCGTTTTTAGGTTAGCCACTGTTTGCCCCACGAATATTAACTTTGGGGTAGTTCAGAAGTTCAATTCAAATCGTTCGTCGTATAGTGTATACCCCAACCCGAGTGCTTAAACATACTATATCTACCAGTTAAGGTGGGATAATATATGGTCACCAGTCACCACCCTTTCCCCAAAGTGTCTTCATCGTCCATCGTCCTCGTGCTGCTGTATGTGTGTTATATCCACACAAAAATAAGGATTTTATTTCACTACCATTAAAGTGTTGTCATCTCTTAAGGATATAGGCTCAGTTGCATGGAAATCGGTGGTGTCTTGCTGCTTTGAACCTTCGAAGAATATTTTCATTCTTGTTTAAGTATTGTGCCTTATAAATATACTCGTTTGTGTGAGTGTTTTTTGGAGCTATGCATAAATTAGTAAATCGTGTGTCTTTTTTTTCATGCATAATATAAAAGACGGTATCCACTTTGCTAATTAAGGCCGAGGAAAGAGCAGCAACCCTCTGTATAAATAATTAGTTCATATTCTGAAAAAAAGGAAAAAAAAAATTAAAATCGTTTGTGGTTGTTGTGGAGTGTTGGAACGTAAAAAAATATGCGTGTGACATTTTTGTGTAGAACAACATCATTTTGTCGTAACACTCTTTGATCTATCAATCCATCTTGTCGGTATAAACGGATTTGAATTAAACTGTTAATTTAGGCACAGTATTTTTGTTGTGTTGAAAAAATTGTGTGGAATTCTACATAAAAGTTGTTTCTTTTTTTTTTTCTAAATAAAATAAGAACATGGATATAGTATCGCATTGCACTATGAAACACGAGAATATGGGAAAACCAATTAACAAGAAAATCCTCTGTCAGACATCAGGACCGGCTATTAAAATTTCAACGACATTTTTAACAACGGTAAGTGTTTACATTTTCATAATAATCTTGGAATGGGTATATTTTTTCTTGATGTTTTTTTTTTTTGTTTCTACTTCGAATCACGTTACCTGAGGAAGTGTTGAAAAAGCGTTTAAGTTTAGTTGTCTATTTGATTAAGAAATGGGTTTTGTTTTATGAAACTGTCAACAAAAATAGAAACTTTGATAAATGATAAGCAAAAGTGATGAACGCGGTAGGTAGATTGTTTGGAGTTTGCATGTAGTGTGCTGTCAGCAAAGATATAAAAATATTTTATTGACTGGTGATTTTGAAGATTTATCATTTCAATGTCGTTTTAAATTAGGTATGTACATATATTATAGAGAATGAAAAAGGTGAGCTTATATAATAATCAGCAACATTTTGTTAGAACCAAGATTTAATCAGTTGATGAAGTTTTCTTCAATTTTGTGAATTTGTGTGAATTTCGGTCCAAGGGCTTTTCGTTTGCAAAACATTAAAGTTATTCAAAGAAGAGATAGGTCTTGGGAGTGAGTAACAAAGAGTATGTGATTTTTTGTGCAGTAAACTTCTGTGAAATGTCAGTATAAGAGTACAAAAATTAAAGCCAGGCATTGTTTCGTTCCTGCCATTCACAAAAACAACTAGACGGTGTTCACATTTGACTCACTTCTCTAACTTCTTTTTGACGTGAACCTAACTTGTATTGTTCAGACACACACATATACGACTCACTTTGCAGTTCAGCAAAATTCAAAAAACTAAATTCTGTGGTCCTTAAGGTTCTCCCAAACCGGTGTGAAACATTCGGAGCGAATATGTGACGACCGCCACTTCTTGAACGTTAAAACAAGAATCGACTAGAGTTGCCATAGATAACCTATGATAAATCGGTCAAAATTTTCCATAAATCATAACCAAAGCAATAAAAAGTTTGTAAAGAAATTTCGTAGGCAGAAATTGTCAGGAAGGGGAAATGATTTTCTCTCTCGTAAAGGCTCTCTATTGCCCAAAACTATACCCAATTTGTGAAGACTTGTGACAATTGGCAGTTTTGGTCAAGGTCTGGAACAAACTTCATTTATGTTCATACTATGCTAAAAGTAGAGGTTTAGTCGTATGTTATGTAGATAAGCATACTGTAAAACATATCCAGCTCTCAGTTGTGTCAAGAATTAAATTTGGAATCAAATTTATTCTTTTTTTTTTAGTTATACCTACTAATATATGTACATATATTCACATTTCCTGCCGATAGCACTGGAAGTATTTATAAGATAAACATAGGTTAGCTTTTTGAATAAACCTTATCGGCTTCTAATAAATGCATTGAAGTTGTTCTACCACGCCACGAAAGGCTGAGACAAAATCTATTTAACTTTTGTATTCACTACGCAAAGTTATATACAGGGTGATTCGCATACGGTGTGACAAGAAGCTAGAGCGTGTAGGCTGGGTTAAGACAAGAAAAAATCGTATATGTGGGGGTATAATTCACCCCCGTTTAGCCAGGAGGGGCAATTTTCTAAAAAATTGACTTAAAACAGAAAAAATAAAATATTAAAAAACAACAGTTACACATACAATGCCCTGATACACCTTTTTGTAAATCCAGAAATCTCTTCTTTTATAAAGTTGTTGTTTTACAGAATAGTTTTTGTAAAACAAATTTTCAAACCCAAAACTTTGAAAAAAAATGAAAAAATTTTCTTCAAACTAATTTTGTTCAAAATTTTACGTTATTAAGCATTATTTTTGTGTTTTTAATATTCAATGCTTTTATTAATTTTTAGTCCAACGCCAAAAACTGGATGCTAAAATGTCTTCTATTTCCTTAGAAAATTAAATAATATTAAAAAAATAATCTTTTTACAAAAGTACGTATACGCCCGAGTGATCCTTTATTATTTCGTTCGGTGATTTTGTACATACATTTGTATTGAAGTACATATGTGCATACATACAATTATGTAAAAGTTGTTTCTGACCTTGTTGCGTGAGTAAAATTCACCTAAGCTTGTTCCTGAAAAAAAGGGTTAGATCCGAGAAATTGGCGGGAACTTGATATATACAGGGTGATTCGCATAAGGTGTGACAAAAAGCTAGAGGGAGTAGGTTGACACAAGAACAAAAATCTTATAGGAGGCGAGGCGGGTCTAATCCCCCGTTTCAGCCAGGAGGGGCGATTTTTTAAAAGAATTGACTTAGGACAGACAATTAAAATATTAAAAACAATGGTACAACTTACAATTGCAGTACTTTTTTGTAAAGCTATAGAAATCTCTTCTTTTATTATCTTTCTGAATAAAGTTGTTTTAGTGAACAGTTTTCCCGTTGCTTAAGTTGCTCCTAACATCCTATTTCCGCACACCGTAGGTAATAAAGTAGATTTAGTTGTTTTCAATTTTCTCAAAAAGTACAAGACACTTTAAAATCCATTTTTCTGTTTTTGACTGAAAATTATTAACAGGATTGAATTTTGAAAACAAAACTAGTACTTAATTACGTAAAATTTTGAAAAAAAAATTAGTTTTAAATTTTTAGTTTGAAAATTATTTTTTCAAAAACTGATCACTAAACAACTTTATTTAAAAAGAAAATAAATGAAGAGATTTACAAAAAGGTATAGCATGGCATTGAAGGTGTTTTTTTGTAATTTTTTTTTCTGTTTAAAGTCATTTTTTTTTTTAGAAAACTGCCTCTCTCGTCTAAACGGAGGGAATAGACCCCCCTCCGGTACAATTTGTTTCTTCCAACCTACACGCTCTAGCTTTCGTCACACCTTATGTGAATGATTCTTGGGACCCCATCTCCTTTGTTTAATTAATTTTGAAATACTTCGTACAGCTGAATAGTTAACGTGGTACGTCTGTCTAACCTACATGAAAAATAAACACATATATCTACTTTTTTTTGATCAATACATCAATTTTAAAAATTTGGATCAAAAAATCTTTAATTTTCTTATTTTCTCAAAGCAGAGCAAGTACTTCTATCTAGCCTTTGCTGTTTTTTGTGGACAAGAACTCTTTGGTAGTTTTTAGAAATATAGAACAAATTTATCAGAAAAACAAAATCCTTTCTATCAAACTAGGTAACACACATATCTTAACCAAAAGAGTACTGGAACGAGAAGAAGAAAAAAAAAAAACAACAAAAAATAATGTTTACAAAGGTTCACTCTCTTAATTTGCAATTTTGTTTTTTCTTTTCCTTTTTCCATTTTTACTTTCACTTAACTAAGAACGACAGACATAGTCTTTTGTCAGTATATACTTTGGTCTAAATCAAAAATAACTACTGACATTAATTTCAGAGTTCAATAGCCGTGTATCTACAAACTACAACTAGACTTTTGTTTGTCCCAATTTGGTACAGTTCGTTATTATTTGATCCCAACCACTATGTAGCCTAATAGTCATGTAGCAGAGTCCGTATGGAGCAACACATAAATGCCTATTTCTGGCACTAGCATAGTCATGCGCCTAAATTTGCATACCGAGAAGGCAATTCCATTTGTGATTCATCGTAACAATTTAGGTGAGTGCGGCGGCAGAGTAAAATTGCGTGATTGTCGCAGTAATTAAGCATAAACTGAAGTATTAGTTCCCTTCACAGTTAACACATCACTTCATTTTATGTAGGTAAGGGTCTAATTTTGCAAAGTCAAAGGATATTTTATTTTCCTATGAGTGGAAAACAAAAAAAAAAAATCAAGGAGTAAAATTGTGACTTTCACTCGGAGAAAAATCTACAACGACAACGACTACGTTCAAACCTACAATCTTAGATAATAAAATCAAGATTAAATTAAAAACAGTCCTTTTTCAATAAGGATTCATTGTTTTTTGTTGTTGTTGTTGTTGTGTAGGGGAGAAGAAGGGAAGGGGATATTGTTGCATGTGATGATTCGTGCCCACGCTTCAATTTAAAAGCCAATTGGGTCAAAGAATTTGCCTCTAATAATATGAAGTCAGCTGGCGGCTGTGGGGCGGCATCGTGCATTAAATTGTTTGTGTTAAAATTCCATGAAAAAAACCGGCAATTATTTCTTAAAAACAAAAACAAGAACAAGAATAAGTATGCGATGAATAAGCTATAAATATATATTTTGAGGAAAAAAATAATAAAGAAAGTATAAAGGTTATGGATTTTGAAATTAAAATAAAAATAAAAAAAAAACCGATCGATTAAACAAACTTATAATTTATAGAAGCTATATTTGATATCGCTTACTCTGCAAAAATAGAAAAAAAATCAAGCAAAAATATAAAGTTGTTTTTAATAGGCCAGTCAATGACTGTTCCTAGAAGGGGTAAAGGGGGAAAGAGATTGGTCTCAAGATTGAGGAACTTTTTTAAGAGAAGAAAAAGCCGTTTTTTTGATGTGAAACTAAAATATTTACGTTCAACTTAAACGCTAATGTTCTACTTTGTCATCAGCGTAAACTGTCACATAAGCTTTTAAGTTGAACTTAAATATTTAAGATTTATTTGAAATATGGTCCTAAGAGGCGTTTACTAATATGAAATTTAAATATTGAAGTTCAACTTACACGCTTATACTTATACGTTTCACTTTTTCCTCAGCGTTAACTATCACATAAGTTCTTAAGCTTTCATCAAACAGACCTAAAGTAACTTATTTTAAAACCATAAGAGCTTTGGTGCATTTGCTTACAAAATTTCAACTAAGTATGTTGTCTTTCTTGTGCCTAGTTCTGGTACTTGGTGGCTCTTCTTTCGGATGCCGGCAGTAGGGGGTGAATTGTCTTTAGTTCTATGTACTACTACTTACTAGTAGTAAGAAAAAGAGAGCAAAAAGTGTGGAGCAACCTCCTTATTAAAAAAAGCTTGCACACTGTTTCATAAACTGTTGCATAAACAAAAGTCAAAAATGTGTGAAGAAATCAAGTAATAAAAAGAATTTGATATATGTATGCAGTTTGGCACCAAAAATTAAAAAAATCGTGACCGCTTGATTTTGTACTTATTTGTTGTGTCAACATCTGAAAATTTCAAGAAAAGTAGAGTGAAATATAAATATATATGTATGTATACCAAAAAAAAAAAAACAAATGTGTGAAGGAAAGAGAAAGGAAGATTAATTAAACGTCATAGACAATTTTCAATCAATTTCAAACATTTTGCAAAGTATCCGACATTGCAATAAATACCTACTCGAAACTGCGTACACCCCTGGTGGCGGATAATGCTAAACAGCTGGGGAGTTGACGCTTATTCGCTGCTACGAATATACAAGGTGGCGTAAAATCAATCACCCTACCGGAAGATGTTATATTTTTTGCAAATGGCGTCGTACGTCAATCATATTTGACATTTGTGAGCTAGACAGCTGCAGTATATAAACCGACAAGCAATGGAGCACTATACTGACCTGTCAAGCCATCCTCAATCTTCACCAGGAAGAGGAAGATTTTGTGTCGAACATCATCATGAACGACGAGGTGCATTTCCACTTAAGGGGTTACGTCAATCAACAAAATCTTCGTTTCTGGGGCACTGAAAATCCGCGTGTGATGCACGAAGAGCCAATATATCCTCTCAGAGCCACTGAGCCGTATTATTTTGAGGACGCCATTGGCAATACGGTCACTGGTACTGGCGAACTGGAATTGGATGAGCGAGTCTTGGTGACTGAACAAGTGGTTTCAACAAGACGGCGCAACTGCACACACCAGCACGAGCCACAATGGATATTGTGAATGAAGCATTTCCTGGTCGCGTAATTTTGGCAATTTGGCATGGCCAGCAAGATCGCCCGATTTAACCATCCCCGACTTCTTTCTTTGGGTCTACTTGAAGTCGCGGGTTTATGCAAACAAGCCTCAGGCAATTGCAGCCCCTAAGGAGAATATTAGACAGGAATGCGAAAAGTTATCACCGGAAATCTGTCATGGAAAATGCGATAAAACGACCACAAATGTGTGTGTCAACACTGGCGCGCACCAGCCATTTGGCGGATATCATATTTTCCACTTAACAGACAAAATTGTAAAGATTCAAAAAAAGATTTCCATCAATCAAAATCATTATTTTTATTTAGTTAAAGAGTTATTCGAAAACGAAATTGGATGATTAATGTTGCGCCACATTGTATTACGTGTTAAAAAATGATCCTGATCCAGATCCGTGGATAATAAAACACTTCTACTGTGTGTATACTGTGAAATTGGGCTACGTGCCACACAAGTCGTCCAACAATCAATTTATTGCACACTTAGTTCAATAATCATGTAATCAGTCCTTTAGTGAAAATTTTTAACAATGTATGAATCGTTGAAAAATATTGTAGTCTTTTTTTTAATACGGCCCAGGCCCACACTTTGTCACACCTACCAATACATTAATAACGATATTCAAAGGCATACATAGTTAAGCTACTATAAGATATAAACACCTAAACTTGAAATTATTTTTGCCTTCCTAAAATAACAAAAACAACAAAATTCCAAACGAAAATAACTTACAACAAAGTTGAAAATAATAATTATTGTATTTATAACATGGCCTTAAAGGTTAAAGTCACAGTTAGGTAATTACCTTTTTGCTTCAAACGAGTTATCAGAAAATTGCGTGATAAGTTCGCTGATAATATGAAGTTTTTTTTTATGATTTAAAATATTTCTGTGATTACATTTATGAACATATACATATATGTATGTACCTGCCTAACCCATATTAAAAATTGTGGGACATACAATACCTGTCACCTTTATATAGGTTTGTATTTATGGTAGAATGACTTAACAAATCATGTTATCTTAAACTGTCAGGCCCGGCCTTAGACAAACTGGCGCCTGGGGCAAATATTTTGTGACGCTCCTCCTTTCAAGTTTTATTTTTGTATGCGGTTTTATTTGATACATATTTATATGGCTCTGAACTACCCTGATTTCCTTTCCTTTTAATTTTTTTTTCGTTTTCTGCATTACTTTTACGCTTTTCAAAATTAGGAATCTACTTTTTAGAGTAATTTCTGGGGGGCTTCTTTTTTATAAAATTTATTCCACAGCTAGATATCGGAAAACGGAGTAATAGGAAGAGTTTAAATGTTCCTTAACAAAAATCTCCTCAAATAAAAAGTGCAGTTTGTTTTTAAATTAATGCTTTTCTTTCGCTTGGCGCCCCTTTATTTGTGGCACCCTGGGTTGCCCTACCCTAAAGCCGGCACTGGGTGCTGTATATTCATCATGTGAGACTAAATGATATTCCATTTCTATATTAAAGTAAGTTAAGAAATATAAGGTTCCAAGGTATTGACGAAATAAGTTTGATAAGATATTATTTCTTGAGCTCTAATGAATAATGATTCACAAACCAAAAACTTACTCATCATCATCATCAGCTCTTTTTCGGGCCCGTGAGCGTGATTCCAATTTTTAATAAAATTTTGTACATGAGGGTGATCTTCATACTATGCGCATTATACGGTTTTGAGTTTATTATTAATCTTATCACTGATTTAGTTTTTTTTTTTAAATATAAGACTTTTATAAATTTCATCAATAATAATCACCATAGGACGTCAAGACAATTTTTTAGAGAGAGCGGACGCAAATCTTAAAAAGTGTTCATAAATGCAGAGTTAAGTACAATCGCAAATAGTTTTTATCGGATTATCGTGTCAAATGATAGTATGTAAACAAAACAACTGTAAGCATACGTGAACACACATTTGTTTGTGTAGTGGATGGCGCCATTGAGTAGCGAGTAATTGAACTAAATTTTCTCATAAAACTGTTGGGGCATGCAAGATGCAACTTTTCCTTCAAATCGTGTTTCGAAATTGTGCATATATTTTTTATTCCATTTACTTTCTTGAAGTTATTGCTTCTATAGATCTTCTATTGAGCTTGTGTATACAAGTTGGTAAATTGTATGATATTTACAGATAAACGGAGGAATCTTTTTTTTTTTATTGTGATAAAAGTTAAAAATAGTTCATTGGAATAATTGAAATTTTGTCTTTTCAATTAAATCTGACTTTTCAAGTTTATTCGTGTGAATGTCAAACGTATCTCAAACTGTATATTCCCTCCTTAAGGTATATTGCAAATCGCAACTGTACAGAATGATCAGCAAGATCAAGCAAAGAACAATTTGTTGTGTAGAACAACAACTCTTACATATGTATATATTTTTTTAAAACCCTTCGTTTAAATGATCATATTGGATTATAAAGATGCCATTCTTCGATCGTTTAAACGGGAATTAGTTCTCTGAATTACAACTTCAAGCCAGTGGTTATTTTGGAGACTGAAATAAGACAAACAATGAGTTTGAATATAATTTTATTCTCGCAATGATGACAATGTTGGCTTGGAAATTATGGTTTAGCTTTGCTTCATTTCAGAATCGTAATGTTAGTACAGTCTCAGAATTCTCCAAGTACAATATTCACTACATTGAAATGTAAATATATAGTTATACTTATGAGCACACAAATCAATCAATTAGAAATCATTTCCCAACAATACCCTTTTGACTATGCCATATATAAATATGTATGCAAGTACAAATAGAAAAAAGTCAGAATCGCAAACAAAGATAAGTCCGACCACATTATTATTTGAACAATATATTTTCCATTGAACTTATATCAATATTTTATGATATCGAGATACTGACAGTTTTGTATTCGCAAAGGTGTGTTTACACGAGTAAATTAAATACACTTTAAAGCTTTCAAGCAACCAATCGTATACAATTATCATAAGTTATTCAACCCTTACGTCTTATCACTCACTTCTCTCATACAATTCAGTTCAATTGATTAGGAATACTTATAAATGTACTTTATATTTCTGTCGTTTGTACTTTTGTACTAATTATTGAGGAATATATAGCGTTCTAAGCCTCCAAAAAATAGCCGATATGGTGTTAGGATCTTCGATGATCCTTTTGATTTTAACCTTTAGTTTAGTAAAACATGAGCTTAGGAAAAGTCTATGAATATGCCCCCATGCCTATATCTTTAGTTTTATTAACCAGTGCCTCCGTTCTGTAACTCTCGCATCGATAAAATCAGTCGAGAAACGATGAAAATTGAAACAAATGGTATGAGTCTTGTTCCATTTTTCATCGTTTCTCGACCAATTTTAACCATGCGAGAGTTACAGATCGTAGGCACAAATCATCGAAAATATTATTATTATTACAATTTATTAAACGTTACATAAATGAACAGTTTACTATATAAAGAACAGCACTATAATACCAGTTCCTACGTTCTGTAACTCTCGCATGGTAAAAATTGGTCGAGAAACGATGAAAAATGGAACAAAACTCATTCGATTTGTTTCAATTTTCATCGTTTCTCGACTGATTTCATTGATGCGAGAGTTACAGAAAAGGGCTTGAATAGACTCTTTGGTCTCAAGAAAATAACAGAGTATTAGAATATTTGTGTGTTCTTCAACAAAAGAGAATGAGAGTTGCACCAAATGCAAAAACAAAATAAACACGAATTTTACTTAAATCGGTGATAATAATAAATTATGTGTGAAAAAAAACTGGAGATATCTCTAAATAATTTGCTACAATTATTATTAGGTGTGCTCAATTGGGCCTTGAAAAGTACTTTTTATTGCTTCCCTTCAACAACAATAGTTTACTACTTTATGTCTTTTTACTGATAGTGTGGCTTTCTTCCATGAACACAGTGAGTTACTACACTCAAATGAACTACTTTAAATTTCTTCGACCGCAGAGTAGAATTAGTTGACTACGGCCAGAAGTACTTGGCCGTTTTTGCCGTTTTATAATAGGGCTATTCATGTAACGTCAGAAACTTAGGAAAGTTTCCAGCAAGCAAACGTTTCATGACCACTTTTTTAGACATTTTGCGTGAATGAAGCGGTAAACCTATCAGCTGATTCAGCCTGTCTATACCATTCAAAAAAATTGTTTACGTTTACCGTCGTTATTTACAACATTTACGACACAGATTCTTATCGAAATGTTTACGATTTGTTGGAAAAGATTTCCCATACAAATTTTTACAGTTCGTTGACAATGTCGTAAACTTCTCGATGATGTTTACGATGTTTTTCCGAGGTTGCATGAATACCCTTAATATGATGATGATGATTTGAAAAGTTCCCATGGTTTTTTATGTCTTTTAGCTTCTCCAGTTGCTAGACTAAACTTCAAACAAATTTCATCAAAGCTAAAAGTTATGAGACCTTTTTTTTATATATTAAGCACCATGAATCAAGATTGCGCCACTTCTACGTCATACGAGCCAAAACAACAACAACAAATATCACAGCAAAGTAAATTGCAGTGAAGATGGCTTTTCGTGTGCGTATAATTAAATGATTAAAATGGCTTTCCGTTTTAAAAGCAATAAAATATCACCGAAAATTGTTTTAAAATGTATGCTAAATTGTTTTAAAAAATATAAATCACCAAAAAACAACGAAAGAAAGCAGAGTGGAGTGAAAAAATGAATATATTAGTCATATTTCATATACATATAGCACAATATTTCAAATACATTATAACAAACAATTCACTTTAGAAACAAATTTAAATAGGTTTTAGGTTTCGCGCCCCTATATATCTCATACAAATTGAACAAAAAGTGAATCTCTTTTGGCTCGTATTGCGTCACAAAAAAATAGAAGTGGCGTAATCTTGTATTCTTTGATTCATGATTAAGCCATACCTAAAAAAGTACCCTGCGTTTGGATTCCTGCTTATGATTTTGTAGGATAAAATGGGCGAAAGTTCAGACTTGAGGTCATATGAAATTCAAATCATTTTTAACATTTATAAATAATGTTTCCATATTGTCCCGATGCATCGAAAGCTTTGCTTTTTAAAATCGTTCGATAGAGTGATAGAAAGATAGGAACTAGAAGTTAACAAATATGCTCGTTTTACGGCCTTAAGGAATTTGGTTTGGTAGAAAATCACGACTAAGGAGAGGTTTGAAGAGGTGAAAAAGTCAGTTTCTTCTTAATATATTTTTCTCAGAGTTGATTGTTTTGAATATTGTTTTTCAAATCGTGAGATACCTCATTTGAAAGGTACTGACCCCTAGATCACGAACATTTTGTTTTCAGATTGCTAGGGCTCTTAATTCGGCTGCAAATCGAGCAAACAGGTTTCACGTTTGCTCCAAATGCCTTATAGCAACTATTTACATAAACTTAAAAGCACTCAATAACTACCGCCCTTAATTTCTGTGAAATCCAAAGTTATTATAATCAAAATGCGTTTTTTGGTTTGGAATAAATAGCAATTGA
Source organism: Leucozona laternaria (assembly GCA_932273885.2). Lineage (NCBI taxonomy): Eukaryota > Metazoa > Arthropoda > Insecta > Diptera > Syrphidae > Leucozona > Leucozona laternaria. Next base: position 84,211,844 of record OW026368.1, on the reverse strand, counting down.
CCAATAACTTATGTACATCACCAAGTGAAAAGTAACTATCCAAGAATCAGAAGAGCAAGTACGTTCAATCCAAACGTACATTTGATTGATTTAACGTTTCTCACATGTGCCTAACACAAATTATATTAAACGAGATTTTCGTTTTCTCCAAAGTATGCCTAACTAATTCAACCGGAGTGTTATCATTGAAAGTGTAAACATTATGTACAAGCAATAATTGTGTATGTGTTAATTGATGAGGAATGAAGATTGTTTGTTTTTTATAATAAATTGATATAAAGAGCTACATATGATGATTTCAGATTTCAATTTTACAACCATTGGTTGGTTGAATTTGGGATATATTCATTTTTTTTATAATAATGAACCTCGCACATTGTATAGTTAAGTCGATCACCAGACAACATTTAATTAGAAACTGAAATTTATAAATATTTGTAGATCAACATTAAGTATAATACAATGCAAATTAGTTTAACAGTAAACCAATATGCACACTTTCAGAAAATTAGATCATAAATGTCTGGAGAGAATCAAAAATAAGCAGAATTCAAATGACGTCATTATTTCCGAAATTGATTGGTTCTTAATAAGGAAAAGTGACACCATCACACAAATTAATATTTTTGTTTTTTTTTTTTTTTTTAAAGCGTGCGCTTTAGATACATGCGAACTTTTGTCATGAAGTTTTAGCATGTTAGTTAAAGAAATCAACATGATAATTGACCTCATATTTATCAGACATCTAACGCAATGTTTTATTCAAGATCATTTAATTTAATTTAATTTAAAGGTCAAAGAACAAGATAGATTTAGGTAGGTATTGAATAATACCAAAATTAGTTAACTCATAGTATATACATTGAATGATTAATGATAATATTAAATAATATGTACATATGTAGTTATATCAACATACATAGTAGGTACATTTTTAAATACTTTAAAAGAGAGACAAATGAATTTGTAAGTTCGCAAATTTATTTAATTTGGTTACTAAACAGGTTTTCCAGATTTTTATAATTTTGTATTTCAAGTCCAAATATTTGAAATAAAAAACCCAAAACTCGCACAACCAGCTCATTTCGTAAAAACAGTCCAGTTCGCTTCTCTAAACTACGCTTTAATGTAAAATTCGTTTATTTGAAACAAAAATAGTGTGAGTGCCGGCTGCCGGGTCTCACGATTAAGATTTGTGTAAAGTGGCCCATACACACAGCACAAGTGTATGCACCGGTGTCAGACATGGTGTCATAAAATTCAAAATATTTTGATTTTTTGTGCACACACATCATCAACCAGTGACGTTTATTTGAAGGTGTGCAGTGTGTATGCCTGGGTGTTCAACTTCATCAAGCGCACCTCTGGGTTGGACCTTCATTCGGCAGTCCGTTGAAGATTCATTTTCATCCAAAGTACAAAATATTCACCGCTGAAGTCCAAGCTATGAAAAATGTATTGTGTGTATGTGGTCCAAGCTCGATTTCAGTGAGAAATGGTTTGATGATTTATAAAATCACAAACAAATTCGATAGACTCTCACTATATTATTTATAACTTTTGATACAGACTTAGAAATGTTATCATAAAGGTATCAAAAGAGAGGTAAAAAATATATGTACAACGATTGATAAGTAAATATTTTTTTAAGGGGTTGTTAAGCCAAAATTGATTTATATTTAATCCCAATTAACGGATAATGCGATGAAAAAATTCAGAATTTTAAAAAGTTACGCACTAAAATATTGTATATCTATATGTGCTTTAAAAATAAATTACTAGTTTTAAAGCTGCAAATCCAATAGCGTAGCGGGAAACTATGATTTTCAACGATTTCGAAAATTTCATTGAAAAATATTCTACTTCCAAAGTAATTCTTTAAGAATGGGGTATCAAAAAACCGTGATTGAATCAAGAATTTTATTAGTGTTAAAAGTTAAAACATAATGCCCACTCACAAATTTCATTTCATCTCTGACCGTGAATTGATTTTTAGCATGCTTATTTAGTTCGCAAGTTAAAAACCCAACATTTATTTAAATCTTTAAAACAAAGTTGGAGCCTATCTCTTGCGCTTGCTACCTATACATATATTCTTTCAAACCCAGGTTATTCAGTTCACAAAACTCACAAGTACTGAGTTGCACTGGCTTTTTTTTTTTGTAATTGAGTGAGTGATATTTTTCTTTTGAAAAACCGACTCAACGCCACCTACTTATCAAAAGTAACACTGCTACAAAGCACCTTATACCTTATCCAAACTTAAAAAAGCGTGTAAGTCTAGCTTGAAACCGAAATTTGAAGATTCGACCACAAATTAGAAAAATCTGAGAGGGGCTATTTACAAAAATGGTTAAAACGAAAGAAAAAAAAAGTTTGGTCTCATATTAAAGAGCTATTTAAGTGCTCCATTTTCAGAAAGATTTTCCAACAATTGTGCCAGAATTCAGCTCCTTTAAAGGGTTTTCCAATAAGAGGTGTTATTTTGAATAGCCCGCTATTTCGGTAGCTGTCACTTTTGAAGCTGTCATTTTTTGACATTTGAGTAGAAACTATGCCATTAATAAAAATGGAACGATACACGCTTCAACAACGCATTGAAATTATTAAAATTCACTATAAAAATGGTGAAAATTTGGCAGAGACGGTTCGTAAAACTAAAACATTTTTGGGTCGTCGTGAAGCACCTTGTCGGACCGCAATACAGAAATTGGTGGACAAATTCGAGCTGTTGGGACAAGTTAGTGATGTGAAGAATAAAACCCGTGCACGTCGCTCAAGAACAACTGAGAATATTGCTGTTGTAGCCCAAAGTGTTGAAGAAAACCCAGGTTTGTCCATTCCTCGTCGTTCTTTGGAATTTTGTATAAAGACTTGGGTCTTATAAAGTTCAGTTAACACAAGAACTCCAGCCGGCTGATCATCAACAACTTCGTGTCTTTGCTGATTGGGTCCTTGAAATGCATGAAAATGATCCGGAATTTCATCGAAAAATCATCTTGACTGATGAGGCCCATTTCCACCTCGGAGGCTACGTCAACAAGCAAAACTGTCGCATATGGGGCTCGGTAAACCCAAGAGTTATTGTTGAAAAGCCTCTCCATCCTCAACGCGTGACTGTTTGGTGCGGTTTATGGTCCGGTGGGGTCATTGGACCTTACTTTTTCGAAAATGAGGCTGGAGCAACAGTTACGGTCAATGGATTGCGCTATCGAGAGATGATTAATGATTTTTTATGGCCGGAATTGGATGGTATTGATCAGGACAACGTTTATTTTCAACAAGACGGCCCTACGTGCCACACAAGCAATGAAACCATCGATCTTTTACGGGAAAAGTTTCCGGACCGTGTTATCTCTCGAAGAGGTGATCACAATTGGCCACCGAGATCTTGTGATTTAACACCTTGCGACTTCTTCCTTTGGGGCCACGTGAAAGATAAGGTCTACGGCAACAGCCCAGCGTCGATTCAAGACCTCAAAGATGGAATTCGTGAGGCTGTCGAGGACATAGGGCAGCCACTTTGCGATTTGGTTATGGAAAATTTCATGAAAATGATATGGTCCTGTAAGCGTGGTGGTGGCGGCCATTTGGCTGATGTTGTGTTCCATTATTAACGGCATACCTTCCTCTTTATAATGAAATAAACATCCGATCATTCATCTCAAAAAATGCCATTTTTCTTTGAATATCAAAATAACACCTCTTATTGCATGCAACATTAATTGCACGCAACTTATTGCATGCAACTTTTATTGCAGAACATTAGTTTTTATCAAAAAGTACCGCAGCTGGATACTTGATTAGCACTTAATAAGCGCCTAATGATGCCATCAAAAAAAATTAGTTTTGCTCACTTTGTTCTGCTGACTTGAGGGACATATTTACATTATAAGTTCCTATTCATCTTCCTGGACAAATAATTACATTAAAGTATCATCTAATTCAAATTGGACTCAATCTAAACCAAGAAACTAAACGTAATAAAGAAATCAAATTCTTCGCCCCATCTACGGGAAACAAAGATTACAAAGTCTACCTAGCCAGCTATTAGCACCTTATATAAAATCAAATTATAACTATATATTATATATATAAATAAATAAATAAATCAACTCAAATTGGAACTAATGTTACATTACCTAACAAAATAACCTTTATATTTTGTTGTTTCTGTCCTAACAAAACAAGACATTAGTTGAAACAAATGTTAACCATTAACAGTCAGTATAGTCCCCTCATTTATCACCAAAGAAAATACCATTTGTACCTTACCTCTACTACAATGTGTACAATATCCCATTAATATAATAATTAGGAACTGATATAATGCGCACGACTGGATCACACGAACTTGGTTTTGTGATTCAATATCCGTCATTTACTGTATTATTTGAACTACTCAGATGGACACCTGTCCTTACAATATGAAGAAAATCCGTCAAGCTATTAAAGAGATATACATACTCATATGGGAATAATTCATTTTCTCAAAAAAAGTGGTTGGCAATGGCGCAATGGATGTATTGCTTGACTGCTAACTTAGAGCTGTGGGTTCGAGCCCCACTCTAGGCAGCATTCTTTTCTATATTCCTCCAGCTATACAACTGGTCGCCACCCGTGGGATTCCATGAGATAATCAATACCTTATTTCTCAGTCCAATGTGCCAGACAAAATTCTTTCCTATCCTTCTATTCCATCTAACTAGTGCCGTGGAGTTCAGGTTGCATTTAAAAGACCTTAGGTCTTACAGGCATATAGTTAAAATTATTATTTTATTTATTATTTATTTTATTTAAAATTCGAAACCTCATTTTTTCGCTTAACATCTGAAAATAAATTTTACTCTCACTATATTCAATATATTACGGATATGTATAGTTTAATCAAAATCGTTCGAGTTGTTCTCGATGAGCTAAAAGTAAAACTCTAATTTCTCCACAAAAGGGATTACGTGCTAGTACCAAATTTGATGTAACTGACAGAAAACCACTTTTTTGGACTTCTCTTAAATTTAATTAAAATCTCGTAATTTTTGTATTACACGAAACCAATACTTGCCCTATAGGCTACTGAACATAAGTGAAAAGAAAATGTGGTAGGTATAAATCGATTTTCTAAGTCAATTTTTTAGTTATGTATATTTAACTATGCACTTCCAACAGATTCTATATTGACACTCAATTTCGGAGAAAAAATAAAATTAATTGATCTATATGAAAAATGATACAAGTTTAATATGAACTTGAACTCGTATTATATGGAACACCAGTAAAAGAATTTGATATGAATTATAAATTATGATTTGGGTTTTTAACCTTGAAAATAAACGCGTGCGTGGTTCTGATGCTATTTCCATCAGTATCATTCCATAAACAATCATTTTTTGTTTGTGTCACTAAAGTATCTCATCATAATTAAAATTAGTTTTGATGTTTACAATAAAATGACTGAGGGGGTTTTCCTAATAAAAAATTAGTACTTACGTAATACCGTAATAACGGTCTTGATTCATTAAGTTTGAAAGAATATGTGTATTCAATAAATAAAAGTGCGGATTGATTTTATAGAAAACTTTTGTACCTGCATTAGCCTTGTTTTATTATCTTTTATTGGGATCCGGATCTGGATTTAATTTTAACACGTAATACACAAACAAAATACTGGTAAATTTTCAAAATTGTTTTTGTAACACGTGTTAAAAGTTAATCCAGATCCACATCCGGACCCCGATAGAAGATAAAAGCCGTTTTTTATTATCAGAGATGATCCATATAGATCATCAAAATACATGCTTTACAAGTACAACAACAACACGAGATCCTGCTCTCTATCGGGATCACGTTTTATGAACTAAAAGATTAGTTTTTGCTGTTCCTTCTCAGCCTTGCAAATGGTTAGGAATTGTGAACTGTATAGTGTAAAGAAAAAAGAAAACCAATAAATGAAAAATAAATAAACGTAAGGAAAAAAATAGATGCGTATACAACACAGTTGTCACTAAGATCCGTATTGTTTTATTTTCATGAGATGATCTATATGGATCATCGGCGATAACAAAATACGGCTAATAAAACACAGCTATTGAGTCCGATTCCTATCCGCTTATTACATCCCACAAGATAAGTATAAGGTTTGAATTCAAACAATTATACTTCGGATAAGTATGTACACATACTTTTAAGGTTTGATTTGAAAAGAATGGTGTTGATCAGTGATCATGTGTGACAAATTAAAAATATTTTATATGAATTCAGTGTCGTTTTCGATTGGATTTTCGGACTGTTCTACTACTTTTTAACTTGAACTTCGAATCAATTATAGCCATGTTCCTTTGGAGGTGGCGAACTACTCATGAGTAGATGCAAACAATAATCTAGTACTACTATGTACTCGAGCTCTCCAATTTCGTGCGTTCCATTCAAAATGGCTAGCGAAGTAGGTAGTCATAAGTACTTCGCCACCTCCAAAGGAAAACGCCTTATGAAAACATCGATCTTCCAAATTTACACACAACCTATCGAATGTCGCCATTTTACATAATGGCTTCTTCAAGAATTTATCACTTTTGCCAAGTAATCCGACGAAAACCTTCATATGTACATAATGTATGTCTGTGTTCCGTGTCATTATAGTACTCGGAACAGCCGATAGGGAAATTTACGAATCTGTCAACGTCATAAATATGACAGCCATCACTTTGTGGCAGATGACGGATGCAAAATTGCTAAGCAAAACGAACTAAAAAATTCAACGTTGAATATCATACCATGTGTTCTTTTATACCATGAGAAGCCATCATTAGGCACAAATTGATGATTTTGACATTTGTGAACTAGCCATATTGATATTTGGTAAAGAGCTTACAATTTAAGCAAACCGTGTTGACTTTACTCGGTGTAAAACAAAATCATTCGGTTTGCTTGGAGTTGGTGCGTTGGATTGTGTATCAAATAAAAATTAAGAAATTCAAACGGTTACCAATTTAATAGTGTAGTTTCAAATTTTCCGGAGCAGTAAAAAAATACTGAACATTTTGTATTTGTCTTCGGTTTTGAAGTCCATCGATATCGTTGCAACTCAATATTTAAACTATTACATTTACAATAGAACAAACAGTAGGTACGTTCAGCCCGAGTCGATGCCAAACCAAGAACCGAGTAGATATACTGAAACCGAACCAAAGGCAATTTATTCCCTTGATTTGCTCCGAACCGAATTGTCTTTCGGTTCAGGTAAAAGCTAATTCGGTTCGAAAAAAGAAAATTTAATCGGTTCAACTCGGTTTATGCTTAACTCAGTTTGACTTGGTTTAATAAACCGATTTGACACTTCACTAATCGAATCCTTCTGGAGTAGTAGTAGTGAAAAATCAGGTACAAAAAGGGGGGGGGGGGGGTAGGTACTCCGAACGTACAATCGAAGACGACACTTCGACTTCAAGCAAAGTATGTTGGAATAGTTTTAAGCAGTTTGATAAATTTAGTTTTTCTTTAATTTTGATTACCTATAATGTTCTTGTCAATCATTAACTTCAATCCTTGTCAACTCGGTTTTATTATCAAATTTTCTTGACCTTTCTATAGTGCTACCGAAATGAACTCTTAACTTAAGCCTCTACTGTACCTAAAGTTTAGTGAATTAAGGAGATCTCTTTTAAGGTTGAAGTCTGCATGTCACTTGTGGACATGAGTTCAAGAAGTAAAGCCACAAATTATTCAATTAAAGTACAGGAAATGTTTATCATGATGGCTCTGCAGTTAGTTGTTGCAATAATTTAATTTGTGTAATTGATGTTGTTTACCCTATCCACAACATAAATTAGCCAACGAAAAAAAAGAAGAAAAGCAGGCGTTAAGACTAGTTTACAGTGGATTAACACTGATTACACTGGTCAGTGGCCAACAATAAAAAAAAAACTAAATGCACTACTGGCATTCTATAGGTACAGATACTTATATGGGTACTCTTGATTTTATGGTGCAAGGTTGTAAAGTGGATTAGCTCATATTTAAGATGTAAGGTATTGGTTTATTTAGGCTGAGTGGAATATGACCGCGTGAAATAAGACCGCGATCGAAAAATTAAATTAGACAACCCGGCCTTATTTCGTTTTGAAAATGAAATACGGCCGAGATTGAAAATTGAAATTAGGCGTGCGGCCTTATTTAAATTTCAAAATAAAAAAAAAGGGATCGCATGTATAAGTAATTGTTCCTGTAGAAATATAAAGGATGGTACACATTATCGAACCTGATCCTTACTAACACTAGTTAAAAAATGCCATTATTGTGTAAAGAGTTGGTTGTCACTCAAATATTAATTCTCAGGCAATATAATGCCTGTTTCGTAACTAAAACTTTAACCAAGTTTCCCAAAACTGAGCTTTTTTCCCTATGGGTTTTGACAGCGAGTTGTGAAAAATTGCGAAAATTTCTGAAAAAATTTCACGTTACCAAACAGACCCATTATAAAGGGTGGTTAAATTTTAAGGGCCGATGTTGATTTTGAATAAAACACAAATTATTTAAAAAATTATTGTCAGTTCATTTTTATTGGTATGGTTCAATTATGTATGGAACAAAATATCGGCCAAATGGCCGCCGCAACCTCGGCGGCACACCTCCATCCGATGGTCCAAATTTTCGATGACGCTGAGGCATAATTGAGGTTCCATGCCGTTTATGTGCCGAATTATCTCATCCTTTAGCTCTTGAATTGTTGCTGGCTTATCGACGTACACCTTTTCTTTCAAATAACCCCAAAGAAAGAAGACCAACGGTGTCAAATAACATGATCTTGGCGGCCAATTGACATAGCCACCACGTGAGATACCACGGCCATTGAATTTGTCGCACACAAGAGCCATTGTTTCGTTAGCTGTGTGGCAAGTGACACCGTCCTGTTGAAACCACATATCGTCCACAGCAATATCTTCCAATTCGGGCCATAAAAAGTTCGTTATCATCTCACGATAGCGAACACCATTCACAGTAACTGCCTGACCGGCCTCATTTTGGAAAAAAAAAAACGTTCCGATGATGCCGCCAGCCCATAAACCGCACCAAACAGTCACTCTTTGTGGGTGCTTTGGTTTTTCGACAATCAATCTCGGATAATCATTCGCCCAAATGCGGCAATTCTGCTTATTGACCAATCCACTGAGGTGAAAATGTGCCTCATCACTGAAGATGATTTTCTTCGAAAATTGATCATCCACTGTTGCCATTTCTTGCCACCATTCTGACCATTGACGACGCTTGAAATGGTCAAGAGGCTTTAGTTCTTGAGTCAATTGCACCTTGTAAGCGTGTAAATGCAAGTCTTTATGCATAATGTTCATCAACGACGAGCGTGAGAGGTGCAATTATTGGGTACGACGACGAGTTGAGGTGGACGGCTCTTCAGCCACACTATCGCAAGCAGCAGCAATATTTTCTGCAGTACAAGCTGTACGAGCATGCACTGGTGTTTTCACATCTCCTACAGACCCGGTTTGCTCAAATTTTTGCACGATTTTTCCGATTGTACACACATCTCGACGATTAAATTGACCGAAAAAATTACGAAGTGCACGGTATGCAATTTGATTTGAACGGCCATTTTCATAATAAGCCTGAATAACTTTAACGCTTTGCTCGATTGTGTATCTTTCCATAGTTCAAATTGAGTTAGTCTGAAATTGAGAAATGTCAAATGAAATGCAAAAAAAAACTTGACATTTAGGTGTGGTTCACATTCAACATCGGCCCTTAAAATTTAGCCACTATTTAGCTTCATTATTCTGAAAAATGGATGAGCAGACAATCGTAGATATGTGCTTTAGACCGTGCGTGAATTTTAACCGAGATTAAAATTTGACGTTTCCACGTTCAGATTTACGTCATTAGTGTCAAAAATTAACCATTCGATAGATGAATTTTAAGTGATTTTAAAACAATTCACACAGACACACCCAGTGGCGGATTTAGGTCTTCTACCACCCTAGGCCCAGTTGAATACGCCGCCCCCCCTTATTTTTTTTAACTAAATTCTTTTAATTGCCTTTATTCTAAATCGTTCTTCCAGAGCCTTTTTTATTTGCTGCCAGAAAACTCCCGAATATTTTTAACACGCTTTTATTAGGTTGACCTACAATATGATATTATGTACCGTCATCAGGGGAGGGAATGTGTTAATGTAAAAATAAATTAAAGTTTTAAAAACTAAAGCTCTAATAGTGAACCGAACTAAAAAGCAGTTATGCCACATGAAAACAAAAGAAGTACCTACAGCAAAGAAAAAAACAAATCCCCACATTTTCCCTACACCCGCACAAAATGCATTAAATAAATAAAAATATAAGTATAACAAAATGAAGATTTTTTTTTTTTGTTTATTTTTCCCCTTTTTTTATTTTATTCATAGTTTTGATGCGCAAATAAATAATAATAAAATTAACAAATACTTAATAGTATTGAAAAAAATTGTAAAAATGCATTGCCCCCAAAGAAAGAGATAAAATATAAAATAAAAAAATATTATTTTGCCATTTTTTCAATAAAATTGAACTTTCTCATCGAATTACCACAGTCCTCCTTAACTACTCCGCCCCCCATGTGGCCCACTAGCGCCCACAGGCAACATCGTTCACTTTGAGAATCAATTATTTTGCCGCCCTAGGCCCGGGCCCCTCACGGGCCTAAGCCTAAATTTTGTTTTTTGTTCGTGTAGATAGTTTTTTTTAACTTCTCTGTTGTTAATAGTCGAGTCAGCTGAAAAAATTATTAAAAACTCAAATTTATAAAGTACCTAGGTCGTACAGTTTGTTGAATTTTGTCAGTAAAATGTTTGTATTTCTATATTATTCAAATTCAGAGACGTTTTGGAAGGGTCTTGCAAGTGTTTACTCTACTTGATTAAGCGAAGTTATCTGAGTGGACGACGAATGAAAATAAAACACACTCGAACAATAAGGAAAAGCAAAGCACAAAGAAGAATGAGCGATGATATCTTTGCAATTTGTTCAACCTTAGCAATTCTGTCTAACCCGGCCACCACACACGTCCCTTGCATATACGTGCTTAAAAATCACAAGAAGCAATATTGCATCGTATAAAAGCGGTCTATGTAGCTGTATTAGAGAATTAGAGGTGAATTAAGCGTTTTTTTTCAATTTACTACCCCCACTCTAATTAAAACATAAAATATTCTTTAAGGCAATCAATAAAAGAGTGTCTTGTTTTGTTGATATTTGATAAATTGAAATTCCATACTTGATCTACCTATAAAAAAAAAAAAAAACAGATAAACAAAATAAAATAAATCGATAAGATTAAATTCATTCCGAACGTTGCGTTCGTCGAAATAATTTGTGGGAATGAAAACAAATGTTGTGAACTAAATGGAATCAATAATAATTAAATTTGAGTAACATTCGTATTTTTTCTCAAAGAGATCACTCAACTTGATGTTTGGATTGTAGAAATTAAGTTCGCTTGCACGTTAGATGGGCACAGACATCACCCTCAGGAAGGGCGCTTACCCCTCACCCCTAGCTCAGGGCCTTATACGAACTTTTAAATTCTGCGTTAATATAAACAAAATATAAGTACGATTGCGTCGGCGGCGTCGCAAATACTAGCTCGTATGTTTTATCATTAAATATAAGGAATCGGTTTATTAATAAAAAATTAAATAACTATTTTGAAGAAAGTGTGTTGTAAAGTCAAAAGTACGTATAATAAAAATGTATTTAATTTTTTATGGAATAAACCTTTGCAATATTATTTTTAGGCTTAAGTTACAGAGCGGATGTGCAATCTGATGAATAAATATTCTTCTGGATATATTTTCATAATTGTTCGAAAAAAGCCAACTCATCTTTCATTGTCCACCTTAATTTCTGACAAACTCTTGAAAAAAGTCAAATTGATTTGACCGAACGGCTATACGGCGAACAAAACAATTGTACTTTAATAACTCGCTTCTCAACTGTCTTAAAAAAAAAGGCAACCCAATTGGCCAGCGAGTTGCTACAGTTTTGTTTATGTTAGTAAAGAAGATTGAGTCTATTGTAACAAATTAGGATCATTACAGTGTTAGTTTTCTTTCGAAAAATATGTGCCTTTTTCCAAAAATAATAACATCTACTGTAAGTATCGGTATCCGTTTTAGATATAAAAAATTACAGCAATCAGTTAAAAGGCCGTCTTTATCTTTAAGCAGTTTGTACTCAATTTTGATATTGAGGATGTAATTTTAATAACAGTGATTTTGTTATTTATGTATATTTATCGCACACAATGCCAGTTGTATTTGCTTTCAAAAATAAATAAATAATCGTCACAAAGTGATGATTTTGACGGTTGAGAATAAACGTGAGAGGTATAAATGACTTTTTACCAAATAGCAATAAGTCTGTTTGATAACTCGAACATTCTTATAAATTTTCACAAGATGTGTTATTTTCCTCTGTTTCCAAACATAACTTAATATATCACTTTGTCCTTTATTCACAAACTCAAAGTCTTCACTTTGATTAAATTGACATTTTATAAATAGAAAAATAACTGTTATTAAAATTATACTTTTAAAATTTAAATTGGCACAAACTTCTTTAGAGACAAAAAAGCGCCATTTATATCCGCTTTGCAAGTTGTCAGTTTTATTAAAATACTGGCTGCGATTTTTAAGCGCAGGGACATAAGTCCCCAGGCCATAAGTCCCGATAGGACTCTTGTCCCATTTGAGTGGGTCATAAGCCGCAAATCTATTTCGGAATGTTTACTACTATGGGGTTTTCCATTGGTAAATTCAGATTTTAATTTAAAAATTGTTTTTTTTTCGTAGTGAATTTGTATTTGCGTAGTTTCGTTTATGTGTCAATAAAAAAAAAACTTCACACTTGTATGCACTTTTAGAAGAGAAAGATAAGCTTGATAAAATTACCGATTAATTTTAAATTGCTTCCATTTATTATGGGCGATTATTTCCCATATTCTGAACACAATTTTCACACACTAAATAAAGAAAACAGTTAAAAATAAAACACATTTACAAACTGACAACTTGAAATTACATACATACATGTTGGTGTTACTTCAGGGCTCAGGGAGGTGTAAATCTGCCGAAAAATTTTGATCTGAAAACAATGATTTTGAATCATAAGTACCTAAATCAATTTATTTTGCCCATACAACGCATATATGGTACAAATCGGCATTTTGACAAATACAAATAAAATAAAAAACAAATTGATTTATTTTACTAATGGAAAATCTCATTGAACAGAATTTGCTAATTTTAGATGAAAACTTTTTGTCTGTAATGTCGTGGATGTCTTTAAAACTTTTGTATCGATCGTGGATATCGGTGGTGGCTTGTTTAAATTTCATTAAAGGATAGATTGTACCTATACTTTTCATAATGGGAATATTCGTCTATATAGGTACATACATAGGTACATATGTACATACATATGTAGATAAATAAAATTGGAATGTCTGTCTACATATAGTAAAAGTAACTGCTTTTTTGTGTACATATTATGATGATGAATTGATGATTATTTACACTTTATCTGAATCAGAACCTACCCGTCTGTAGAAAGATAAAGATACATACTAATCTTCGAAACCACTGAAAAGGTTTTATAAGGGGTGTTTACAGACAGGAAGAGTACATTTGCAAGAAGTTATCTGATTATCAATTATTATAAAATGTTGACTAGTGATTTAAAAAAAAAACCTACCATTAGTTTACCGCTTAAATTTGTTTAAATAGTTTTCAAAATGGGTACAAAATATTTTCGGCAAAAGTTTAACAGCTATCAGAATGATTTTATTACTTAGAGGTGTACTTAAGTTGCCCTATTTTTGGACACTGCGGGCCACCAACAGATATGGTGAAAACAAAAATTTCAGTTGATTTATATAATTTTAACTTTTAATTGTTCTCCCTATAAAACTTAAAAAATAACATGAATTAATAAATAAAGAATAAAAAAACCTAAAACGAAATATGTTGGTATCTAAATATATTTTTAGCTTCATAAACAAAAACATATATGTATGTGTAGGTAGTAAGAACATACATACACACATACAGCTGCGGTCAAAAACTAGCACCTTATCCTATTAACAACTGTATTTTTAGTTTGTTTAAAAATTGGTCCGAATCAATATTTTGTAGCATGTCCTTTATTTACAATAACAGCTATACAGCGCCTTTGCATTGAGTTCACAAATCGTTGGCATCTTTTAACAGTAATAGATTTCCAGCTTTTAACAGTACCTACACCAAAGTTCGTTGTTGCTACCTGGCCTGCAATGAGCCACTTCCCTCTTTACGTCAGCACAAAGATTTTCAATTGGGTTTAAGTCTGGTGACAGTTCAGGCCATTCCGTAACATCTACACTGTTATCCTGAAACCATTCTTTGTCTACTTTAACTGGTATATGTTTCCGTTCATTGCGCGCGTTCAAGCATATCTAAATTTTCAGAACTAGGAATTTTTTTAGCTTCTGATTGGCCAGCTGTCATAGACAGTAGATACCATCTGAATTTTCAGAACTTTTTATGACAGCTCTCCAATCAGGAGCTCCAAAAATTCAGAATTCTGAAAATTGAGATATACATTGAACGTGCCAATTGTCCTGTTGAAAGACCCACTTCAGCGGTATATCCTCAGACCCATAAGGCAACATCTTCTCCTGCTGTATTTTAACATAAAATGTGATGCTTAACAGCCCCATATCATAGTTCTAGATCCTCCATGTTTGATAGTTTTTGATGTGTATTTGGGGTTGAGTTCAACATGTTGAGGCCTTCTAATTTTCTTCAATTTTGCTCTAATCAATTCTTCTTCAATTTTTCTCTCATCAGTCCGAAAGATACTTTTCTCCACTTTGTCAACGGCCAATTAACGTGGACTTGAGCAAACTGCATGTTTTTTTTTTGATAAAAGCTGCGGGCATATTAACCGATTTCCCTCAATCGCCTGCGCACTATTTCTGTCACGTTTAGTACTGATTTTAGCTGCATAGCTGGTAGGTATAAACATTGCTCGCTTTCGCCCACGTGTTTCGGATTTTTCTGCATACATCAAGGCATTTCGTATCTTTTTGTTCAAACAGACGAGGATTTTTCTGGTTTACAAATAAGTTGGACCGTTAGAAATCATATTTTTAATTTTTTTTTGCGATCTTCAGACGTACAATGCTTTCTGCAGCCCATTTTTGCTTAATATTTTTGAGACTTAGCTTGATTACATACAAAATAAGTAAAACTGTACAAACCTATGTAAAAGAAAAAAATGTTCACAACAAATATTTCACAATTAATACGAAATCTCTGAGCGGTGCTATTATTTTGACTGCTTTAAATTATAAAAAAAAATACTCACATGAACATTTCCGCTGAGAGAAACCCCCTAAACTGGCAACCCTACCCATAGTTTGTCTAGTTGAGTTGTGCCTGGAGCCTGGGCGAAATGCATTTGAACTTAAGATCATACCTCATAGGTACTTACACAACTTACAATTTTTAAACAAAACAAATGTTGCATTTTATACATTATAATCACTTGCAGTCATTATCATGTAAAATTTCTGATTCATCTTGTCAGCATATCTACATATTACAAATTTACAAAAAAGTTTAAACATTAATTAACCGGGAATTACCTACCCAAGTTCCTAAAGTCGTAATGCGATGCTGAATGTCTGAATCAAACCTAAAATAAATACAGTAAAACCCGGTCCCTATCGCATAAGTGCCTAACCCGCATATAAGTGCCTTTTCTTTTGAGAACCAACATTTTGAGGATTTTTTCATATAAAACTCATAAGTACCTTTCGCTTAACTACCTTCCCCACTTGATGGCCTTTTATTTTGTTTACTTTTATTGAAATTTACCTGAAAAAATTCTTTTAAGTACACAATTGAAATCAACAAAAAAAACAAAAGCTTCTTTTCATCTAGCGCCTCCTTGTGTTTCATGCAACAACATAGATGATGGTGAAATCGAGTGTCTTGCAGAAAAAATGATTAAGCTCAGATTCCATAACGTAACACAAACCAAAATAACTGATTATTTTACTTTGTAAATAATTACAAAGTTCGCTTTTTATGATGAATTGTATTTTCCTATTTTCTCCAGATTTTGATTAAACTTTTCATTACGATGATAGCGAAGACGAAAAAAGTGGGTCTCGCAAAAACGTCCGTCTGTCTGTCTACAGTCTAAACGGATGGGTCGATTTTCCTTAAACTTGGTACCTAGCGTTTTTTGGACATTCCCCCACCCGTTTTTTTTTCTCTTTTTTTTTAGGACCAAAACTAACAGTAGCTGTGATACAAAATTTACTGGCCGGAAAGGAAAATCTTATTTTTCTCAAAACCAGCGATACCGAATATTTTTTTAAGAACTCGATAAATTTAAATAGTTATAAGTTGCCGTTTAATAAAAAAATAGTTATTAATGGTACCTCCCAAGGAACCACTTTTTTGATTTTCGCTTTTCTCGAAAACGCTTCAACTGATTCTGATAAATTTTTTTATGAAGAATTATTGACACATTCTTAATAATATTGTGTACCAAAATTTTCAAAAAAAAATTTTTTGGATTTTTAAAAAAAGTTAAACATTTTTTTTTTTGAAAACTCAATATTTCAAAAACGACTCTGTCGATTTTTATTAAACTTTGTAAATAGCAGTTTTTTAACTTTATCTAGAAGATTTTCGACAAAAATTATTCTTATACCCAAAAATAACAGTGCCTCCCATACAAATGTTTGAAAACCGTTGAGAAAAATATTTTTTTTTCTCAAAAACAACTCCTACGATTTTGATAAAAGTTTTTTTGTGTATTAAAATTAGTACGATCTACCATTTAAAATTTTTAAATTTTATATCTTACGCTTATTAACAGTACCTCTCATAGAACGGTTTCTTTGATTTTCAACTATCTCAATATCTGATCAACCGAATAAAATTAGATTTTTTACACAGAAGCTTGTAACAAATGAAAATAAAAGTGCGTAGCAAAATTTTCTAAAATTTTTTTGGATTTAAAAAAAAATTCAAAATTATTTTTTTAAAATTCTATATTTCGAAAACGGGTAGCAGATTTTTTTGTAAAGTTCAATTTTTTTACTTAACATTGACAAATACTTAATTTTTTTTTTTCAAAAATGTTAACGAAAATTCATTAATTATTTTTATAACCGCTCCTACGATTTTCAAAATTTTTTTCTCATAAATTAAGATTTATGTAAGAAATCAATCGCGTTGGGTTAAAACAGATTTAAAGTATTTTAATCAATTTATTTATAATTTTGTTGATTTAAAACAATTTACCAGATTAAATAATATAATTTCCTTTCATGCATATTGCATATGGGCAACACAAGGCTATATTATTGATTTTTGTATACTAACATAATACCACCTGCAACTAAACTAAGTTTTCGCAAATGTATAAAACATCGACTCCCATAACTAATTTATTTCAGATTATAGAACCAAAATGTGATCGCGCATAAGAGCAAGTTCATGCGACGCAGTCGTGCATGTTTTTAAATAACATTAAAAGATTTTTGGTTGTTAAATATTTTTTTTTAAATTTTGTAAATAGAGTGATAAGTGCTTATGTGCACTTAAGCGGTTTTTTTTATAACTGTCTAACCCGCATATGTACCTCTGAAAACGAGGCATTTATGGTGAGGCACTTATCCGGGTCTTACTGTATATTAAAACAAAAAATGCGCTTGTTCATCCTCAAGAATTTTTCTTTTTCTCTTTCAAATGCGAACAAGCAAGGGTGAAGGAGAAACAAAATAATAACTGAACGAAAATGATTCAATTCAACTGCTTTTGTTAAAACATTCATATTTAATTGACAGAGAATCATTCCGAAAACCTACCTGAAACCCCATCTGATTTTACATTTTCTTAAGCGAAAGCAAAGCAGAACAAACAGATAAGGAACAATGAAAAGGTTCTTCTTTTATTTATAATACCTGTGCCATATAAACGAACACAACCAAAAGAAATACACGTTTCAAGTGCCCACCACCCCTTCTCTACTTCACCATCACAAGTCGAACGTTGGTTTGGTAGGTAGTAGGTATATGATTATATTCAAACTGCGAGGCAGCCGCCGCACACTCTATTCGTTCGCATTAGCAAAGCATTCGTTCCTACAAAATTGTGAACAATCCATTGTGCATCGTCATAAAACCAAAATCTCATGGTCTCGTTCTCTCAACTAGCTTTGAGTCTGATGCAAAATTTAACTCAGCAACTATTTCACTCACCCTGAAATCCCGTATACATTTTGTGCTGAATTTATGAAATGAGTGAGCAAACATTTTCATTCTTGTTCGTAAGTTCAGTATCAATTCGATAGTTGCCAACGGGCAATGACTTACGACTTGTGCAGTTCTGTAGCGGTGAATGTGTGTCATAAGTTTTTTCGCACATTTTAAGACTTAATTACTGTTCTACGAACAATGGCAGATTATTTTTCAAAAGATTATATATCAAAAGTAACTAAGCGAAAACGGTTTCATTATGCAAAATATGTTAACTACGACAGAGATCGAAACATATCCGAATGTTTAGTTTGCCGCAAACAATTGAAATCTCTTTCTACGGGCAACATAAAGCGCCACTACTTGAAGCTGCATGATAGGGATCTCGATACCGATGCCGACAGTAAAATCCGGTCGTTTCCACTTCGTAAATTTTGTAAATTCAAGCCGAGCATGGGCATAACTAGGAGTGAATTTTTAACGTGCTGCGTAGCTTTGGTTGCATTACGAAACATTCCAATTTCATTATTCGACGATGAAGAATATTTTAAGAAATTATTTGCGCCGTTCGAGGAGGAGTATAAGATGACGTTGAATTCGAAGAATATCAAAAGCTTTATGGATGGGGCTGAGAGTGAGCTGAGGAATATCATATGCGATGAGATTCGAGCGAAATTGGTTTGTTTGAAATACGAAGTTGTGACCCAGGGTGAGAGGGGATTCCTGGCCATGAACATTCAGTACGTAGATGATTTTAAGATGGTTGTTCAAACTATCGGCGTGGTTGAAATGGTTAAGAACCAAGACATGGATATGCAACATATAATGAAAAATTTGCATGAATGTGGCTTGAATGATTCTCGTATCTATTTAAGTTGTTCGGATATATGCGCTAACATCTATGTTCCAGAGTTAAAAAGAGGCGATGACAGTGCCAAGAATGATACAGAGTGGAACAAGGAATATGAGAAGATGAATTCGAGCATAACGGATGTTGTTAAGTGTCCTTCGCAGACTCTTTGTTTTATGGCTAAAAGTGTCATCGATGATCTGGCCGATCAAATAGAAAAATGCCGAAGAATTGTATTCAGTTTACAATCGCTTTCCCAAAAGTATCCAGAAATAAAAATGCCACCGTTGGATATTTCCACACGATGGCTGTCGACTTTCACCATGATTGATTCGCTGTCTAAAATGAAAAAAATTATTGATTGTATTCAAAGAACTTTTGACATTGACTGGCCGTTTGTAATGAAATTTGCCGAAGCATTTAAGCCTCTATCGGACTGTTTGGAGAAACTTCATGAGGTGAACTATATTATCGGTGATTTCTATCGTGATTGTCTGTGTTGTGAAATTGAATTGGAAGAATTAGGATCAAGCAATATATATGCAAATATATTGCTGAAAGAATTGAGAGCTGCCAAAGCAAAACTTCTGGAGAACCAAGCAGTTCTGGCTGCTTTATACGTTGACCAAAGATTTAATTTCATCAAAACACCTTTTCTCACCGAGGAACAGCAATGTCATGCTCTGGTGAGTTCAACTATTTTTTTTTTTTTTTTTTTTTTTTTAAGATACTTAGGTACACATTTGGAATAAATTAGTTGGATATATTGTAATAATATATGAACTTTGTAGAAATAACAAACGGAAGAAATCATTAAATTTAAATCAATTATTTTGATTGAAATAATTTTTTTTTGAAAAGGATAGCCAAAGAACAGTATACTTACAGGTGTCAAATTGAACTTTTTTTAGAAAAACAACCTATACTATACGGTGACCATATTTTTATATTCCAAATAATTTAAAAAAAAATAACTGAATAGAAAAAATGCAACACAAGGATTCAGTCTTTGCTTTAGTTAATTAATAAAATTAATACTCTTATGTATGTATGTATGTATGTTATGCAAAATAAATAAATAAATAAAATTCAGTCTTTACTTTAACTAAGTAAAAGCTTAAAAACTAAACAATGTATCCTCATTATTCAAAATAAGGACCTGATTCAGGTAACATTTATTTGTTTACATATTTGAATACTTTCCTGAAGATAAATTTAGTTTTTGCTTTAAATATTCCATAAACTCTAAACAGGTAATTTCATAGTTAAATTTAGTAATCAAAATGGGTACGTTCTAATTATCATTTTGTTGAAATAATTTAATAATTTCAACAAAATTAAATAAAATACTGAATAATGAACAGCTTTTAAAATGAACATTTGAGTGTTTTTGAATACAAAATAATTCATATTGAACAGTGCATTATAATAATGGACGGGTGGTCACCGTACCTAAACATAAATATAATAGTAACTTAATATTTTGCAGACATTTTTTTGTATGATAATGAATGCTATTTCTTCTCTACTTAATAATTTACAAAATTCGTTAGTGAACAAAAATTATATTTACAAAAAACTTATACCTACTTTTAATTTTCGCTTGTACTGTTCTTAAGCTCATTATTTTTATCAAATGGCGTTTTTCTTTTTTGGCTCTGAGCAGAGGCTGAGCGATCAGATCAGAGCTCTGAGATGATTATGCTAATAATGAGCCCAGAAAGTGTAGCAAATCTGCCAAAAAAAAACGAAGAAGATTTGAAAAAAGTGTAGCAGATAATGAACAAAAAAATCTATAAAAAAAAATAAATTTATTTTATATTCAGAACGAAAACATAACATTGACTAGGCGGAGAGTACGATAACTTTAATTATGAAACACACTCGAGCACTGAACTGTCCATTTTTCATTCTTTATAATTATGTATGAAGTTGGCTACGCTCAGCGTTTCCCTGGATTTGCTCGGTGAGCTAATAGAGCAAGCTCTGAGCTAGCTCCGATGGAAACAAGAAACACCCTTTTTATGCTCTGATACATGTATGTCTGAGCTAAAAAAAAACATAGTATGTTTTTTTGACAGTTCCGTGATCTGCTCTGAGTTAAAAAAGAAAAACGCCAGAAGTGTACATTTAAAACCAATATTGGTTTAAAAAATTTACCTTTTTTTTAAAATAAAGAAATAAATAAAAAGTAAACTTAAGCTTTAGTGTACTTTTTCTTATTGCATTTTTTTAATTCACTCGTAATTTTTGTAGGACTATCTAATGACAACAGTGGGGAATCTCAAACAACCCACAAGCAAAGAACTAGAAGAATGTTCAAGCGATGAAGGTGAACGTTCAATGGACGTCACAATTGAAAATGATCCTTTTATGAAACTAGAAGAGAGAACCAAATCAATGATTGGTTCATTAACACCAACTAAGGAAAAAACTATGAAGGAAAAACTGGATTGTCTACGATTTGGAGAGAGGCTATCGTTTCATGCTGATATTTTACATCATTGGAAATGTTTGACTCATGAAGATGCTGAAATGAAACAATTGGTAGAAGTTGTGTTAGGCTATCCTTGTACGCAATCATCCATGGAGATGACAATGAAAGAACTATCAAATGTTTTACGAAATCCCGATTGTAATGTTCTTCCGAACAAGACAATAGCTAATATTTTTATGACAAGACTTAATGGTAATATTTTGAATTTTATTAATTTAGACGGGAAAACTGATGATACTGGTTTAATGTAAAATTTTTGAGAAATAAATGTGAATGTTTTATTTATTAATAAATTATTACAAATATATATTTTAGTTTTTTTGTTTTTTTTTTTTTTGTTCTGAGAGTTTTCTTTTCAATTATTGATTTAGTTGCCAAAGGTACCGAAAAATGCAGCTAGGTGATTTATTCAGCCCTATCATGAATTCCATCATAATCTGAATCTTTCCGTTTCCCGATAAAAACTCCTTTTCACAGAATCCGTTCGTAATGGCAATTTGTGTGGGATTTTGCGAAACCATGGATTCTGGGCCCGTGTTATGAATTACGATTATGGTTCAAAATCCGTCGTTATCGTTGCTTTGCGATTACGAATTACGATAGTCGTTTTTTAAAAACGATACTCGTTTTCGTTTACGACTGCTTTTGGCAGTCGTTTTGTATAGTTTTGAATCGTGACTTTATGTAGATGTCACTTATTTATTATGTTTGTTTGGTTCTGCTGTTTTTTTTTTTATTTTATCTGGCATTATTTTCAGATATCCATCTTCGTAAATCATAATCGGCTTATGTCATGAATATCGTATATCGTTTTCTTGGGTACCTATCGTTTTTTTTGCCTTTCGTTTCGTAATTCGTTATACGGGCCCTGGGCAACACTGCGGTATCGAATATTTCAAGTCTCAACCTAACAGGCGAGGATCCATCATTTCGTTCAGGGGTGGTTGTCAATTTTCGTACTATGTTGCCTACTTTTCAAAAAACAATCGTCCATCTAATACTTACGCCTTTTTTAATGATTCCCTGTATGGCTGTCTTAAAAATATCAAATATAAACTCAACGGAATATTTAATTCAAATGAATTATTAAAGAATGCATGTTGTGCAGGTTCATAATATTGTTCGTATGTAAAAATATAAAAATATTCATGCCGATTATGGAATTCGTAATTCTGGATTCGCAGTGCAGTGCACTCGTTCCTCTCTACTCATTCGCTATGAAAAGAAAAGAGAACACAGCTAAGCGAATAATCGCGAATCCATTATTGCGAATTCCATAATCGGCATGATTAAATTTAAATCAAATTTCTTCGTTTAAATAGTGAGAGGTAAGCAACCAAAAATAATCAGGTATTCAAATTTCTAAATTTTGCTCAAAAAGACGTGTTGTTTTATAACTTTAAAATTGTACTTGTTCGATGTTCGGTATTAATAAAGCTTAGATCGTACCTGTCTTTTTTACTGGCGTTTTTATTTAACAAAAAAGCTTGTAGAACAAATTGTAACTGCTTCACATTTTGATTGTTTTGTATTTCAAAATGATTTAAGTGTAGCAAAAAAAAAAATTTGATTAAAAAGTGTGAATTTTTAATACCTATTCACACAAAGTTCTGCATTCCGAAAGAATATAAACTGATAATGAACTTCAGTTTCACTTAAAATGAAATAACATGTGCTGCATTTTGAAGTGAATTAAAATTTTGCAATTCACTTGGAATTCATTTTAGAGTTTTCAAAATTACCTTTAGCCTAAATTTTTGTTTTCTGTTAATAAAAGTTTACCACATTATTAAACAATTTAATTGAGACAACAAGAAAACTAACAACAAACGAAAAATTTTAAGCGTAAAACACATGTGAGCATTGTGTGTGCACCTACCTATATTTAAAAATGTTAAATAAAAATATGTATGGCTAATAGATTTTTGCCTTTTTTTGACAATTTGAAAATTTGTCAAATTTTAAAATAGTTCTCCTCTTCTTCTAACGCTTTTTCACTATCATCCCAATTCTAAATGACAATTCCCCGGGAAATTTTTAATTCCCGGGAATTTCTCTCGGGAAATTCGGAATGAGAGTAGGTACTATAGTACTCCGAGAGAACACGTCTCCCGGGGAGTTATTTTCCCTTTTAATGTTTAGAATTGGGCTGTACAACAATTCTTAAAGCCGTCTCTTACGCATGTAAGTATGTGAGAAATAGCGGTAGTCATAAGTCTTAATTGTAAACAAAAGAAAAACACTTGGAGAGTGTCCTATTCACTGTAAGTAGATATACTCTGCTCTAAACTTCTATTCTATGAGAACGAATCTGTTAGCGTTTGTGAGGTCCGTGGTGTTTGTTATAGCCTTAGACAAGGATTGAAGTAGGTAGCTAAAATTTCAGCAAATAAAAAAATGAATTATTTTACAAACGTAAATTGCAGAATTGCCTAGAGGGGGGGGGGGGGGGCAATTGCACCCATTGCCCGCCCCCCCTGTATCCGCGCCTTCAAAATACCTAGGTACCTATACTTGTCCAAAACGAGTTGATAGTTGAATCTTGCAAACGAATGTTGAATTTTACATGCATGACTTACAGCCATTTCTAGTACTTTACATCAGGGCTGCCAATGCTGAGCAAATATCCCAAAAAACGAAGCAGATTTGAAAAAAGTGTAGCAGATAATGAACAAAAAAATATATGTATAAGCAAATTAAATTTATTTTATATTCAGAACGAAAACATAACATTGACTATAGTTTTGCGTTTAACAATTACAGCTATTTAAATAATATGTTTCACAAATTCATAGTTAGATACATAGTTCATGAGTTTATTTTAAAATAAATAGGAACTTTTTGTTTCATTCAATTCAATTAGACCTTCCTCAAATGGATAAACAACACAAATTCACACAATATAAATTTAAACAAAAATAAAATATTAACATCAATTTTTTAAGACTGAGCCCTCTGAAATATATTTAAATTTACAAAAATGAATTGTCTAGGAGGTTCAAAATCTTACAGCCCAGCCACAAACACTCTGATAAGTAAAAGGGAAGAAGCGGTACTTACATCAAGAATATTTCTTTTTTTGTTTTAACTTTGTTATGTTCGGTTTCACAAATATTTAATAGGCTTTTAAATTTTTAAATGACGTATTTTGTATGGAACAAACGTCATTTCAACATTTAAAAGCCTGTTAAATAGTTACAATGGCTTTATGAAATCGCCCATTAAAATCTGAAAATCGTCTTTCGGCTGCTGCACTAATATGCGGTAGACTAAATAGTGCGTAAGCGTATAGTCAGGCAACACCAAAAAATATATCTTCTTCCATATTTGTGTTTCTGGGAGCATAAACGCGACCAAAAGTCAACAACATCTTCAGCATTCTTCATTTATATATTTTAAGCAAATACGAGTAGCGTTCTAAACTCCGAGTTCAGATATTCTATACTTTCTATGTTTTTATCATAATAAATAAGAAAAACTATTAACAAGTGGAAGTATAATGTCGGATATTTTTCAGTTTGTATTTCTTGTGGATCCAAAAGTTTTGACAATTCTAACATTTTGTCAGTTAAATCAAACCGAAGTCTCAGTTGATCACACAATTCAACATAAAATGAAACTAAATACATTTTATCCTGAAACAAATCTACTTCCGTTTCCCTATTCCGATTTAATTCTAAGGCTGACATCAATACAAAAAAACATTTATTTTAGATCTAAATAATTGTATTTTTCTTTATACTCCACGAATAGTATTAAAGAGTCATCGAGCAATTCTGCCTTAAAAAAAATTTATAAAACGGTTTTAAAGACCATGACGGTACATTTACGCAAAATATGTTTCTATGTAATCACATATTAAATGAATTTTTATCGTTATATAAAAATGAGTCAAACGAAGTAGAAATAAGTTGCTACGTAGCAGATGCGTACAAATAAAATAAATGAAGTAGGTACATCTAGGTACTACATTAGGTAGGTAGTACATTGGCAGCCCTGCTAAACATTCAAGATTTAACTATTGGCGTTTTTCTTTTTTGGCTCTGAGCAGAGGCTGAGCGATCAGAGCAGAGTTTGAGCAGATATGATCAGAGTCCTCAGATATAATTATGAAACACACTTGAGCACTGAACTGTCATTTCATAAGGAATGCATTTTTAATTTTTAGTTACACATGTGTGAAGTTGGTGATCGTTAAGCAATCCCGCAGCATGTTGGCGATTTCGAATATAATATTTTTCTGGATTTCTGGACCTGGACAAAGGTGGTTCTGGACCTGGACAGAGATGGAAATTTTTTTTTGGAAAAAATATAAAAAAAAAACTTAACTTTTCTCTTGGAAAATGGTTGCATTTCCCAAAAAAATTTTCCTTTGTCCAAGTTCCAGAGCCACCTCCAGAATTTTTTTTTATATTGTAAAAAAGTTGTTTCCAAATACAAAAAAAATTAGTCCTTTGTCCAAGTTCCAGACTCACCTCCAGAACTTTTGTCCCGGTTCCAGATCCAACTCCAGAACCTTACCAAAATATCTGGCAAAAAAGCATTTTTTACAAATTTGTAAGTTAATAAAAAAAGTTGTTTCCAAAAAAAAATTTTCCTTTGTCCAAGTTCCAGACCCACCTCTAGAATTTTTTTTTCAATTGTGAAAAAAGTTTTCAAAAACAAAAAAATTTGTCCTTTGTCCAAGGTCCAGAGCCACCTCCAGAACTTTTGTCCCGGTTCCAGATCCACCTCCAGAACTTTCTTTCAAAAAACAAATTGTTCTTTGTCCAAGGTCAAGACCCACCTCCAGAACTTTTGTCCCGGTTCCAGATCCACCTCCAGAACCTTGTTTCAAAAACAAAAAAATTCGTCCTTTGTCCAAGTTCCAGATGCGGGATTTCGTGATACGGGATTTTGCGATGCGGGATTTCGTACCCAACCCGTGAAGTTGGCTTCGCTCAGCGTTTCGCTCGATTTGCTCGGTCATTTTATTCTGAGCATATTGAACAAGCTCTGAGCTAACTCCGATGGAAAAAAGAAACACACTTTTTATGCTCTGATATGTCTGCGCTAAAAAAAAAAACATAGATTTTTTTTTGACAGTTCCGTGATCTGCTCAGAGTTAAAAAAGAAAAACGCCATATGCTTCGCCAGCATACACAAAATAACAAAACAATCCGTAACGAATTTTGTTTACTCAGGTTCAAACTCACGTCTCATGTCTGAATCAATCCTAATAAAAATACCTATTTATTAAAAAAAATACAAAAATGTACTTGTTTATTATTTAACCCTAAACATTTGTCCTTTTCTAATTCAAATGCCAACAAAACTGAGTGAGATGTAGGTACCTTCGTATTATTATATTAATACCAAAAAACAAATACTAAATAATTACTCACTTCAATCAACCGTTTATGCTGAAAAAATCATCTTTTTTTCGAAAAAGAGTCAAAGATACCTGTCTATTTAAACCTTTTTCCAAAGCGAACGTAAAGAAGAACAAAAAGAGTCCATTACTCAATTGAATACATATGCGAGCACGAGGTACGAGTGCAATATATTATACACCATACAGGAATACAACAAAAAGAAATCAATTTTTCAAGTACCCCACCAACCACCACAGCCCATTTGCTTTTCTGCCATAGCCATAGCCACACATACGAATTCATAGATTTTTATAATTCGAAATGCGAATAACCAGGCCAGGCGGCTGGCGCGGTGGGCTGGGCGCACAGGCACACTGTATTCGTTCGCATTAGCATTCGCTCCCACGAAATTGGGAACAGTTAATCGACATAAAACCAAACATTCTATGCTGCTCTCGTTCTCTCAACTGGCTTTCGAACGTGTTTTAAAAAAATCAACCCAACAACCATTTCATTCACTCCGCATACATTTTCTGCTGAATAGATGAAATGAGTGAGCAATAATTTTCATTCTTGTTCGTTAACTCAATCAGAATATCAGAACTCAGAATCAGAATCAGTTGAAAAGTTGATGTCAAAGAGTGTAGTGCTGCATTCGCGTCGAATACGAGTGGCATAGTGTTTTGTTTTTTGATTCTTCTCATACATACACATTTTAAGACTTAATTTTTATTTATTATGGCGGACCAAGATTATTTATCAAAAGCAACTAAGCGAAAACGTTTTCATTATGCAAAATATGTTAATTACGACAAAGAAAGAAACATATCCGAGTGTTTGGTTTGCCGCAAACAATTGAAATCTCTTTCTACGGGCAACATAAAGCGTCACTACCTGAAGTTGCACGATAGAAATCTCGATACCGATGCCGACAGTAGAATCCGGTCGTTTCCACTTCGTAAATTTTGCAAATTCAAACCGAGTATGGGTATGAATAAGAGTGAATTCTTAACGTGCTGTGTTGGTTTGGTTGCAGTACGAAATATTCCGATATCATTGTTCGATGATGAAGATTATTTTAAGAAATTATTTGCGCCGTTCGAGGAGGAGTTCAAGATGACGTTGAGTTCGAAGAATGTAAAAGGCTATCTAAACGGGGCTGTGAGTGAGCTAAGGAGCATCATATCGGATGAGATACGATCGAAGTTGGTTTGTTTGAAGTTCGAAGTTGTGACCAAGGGTGAGAGGGGATTCCTGGTCATGAACATTCAGTACATAGAGGATTTTAAGATTTTGGTTCAAACTATTGGTGTGGTTGAAATGGTAAAGAACCAAGCCAAGGATTTGCAACATATATTGAATAACTTGAACGAATGTGGCTTAGATGATTCTCTGATCTATGCAAGTTGTTCGGACACATGCACTAACATTTATGCTCCAGAGTTAAGAGGCGATGACAATGCCAAGAATGATGCAGAGTGGAACAAGGAATATGAGAAGATGCATTCGAGTATAACGGATATTGTTAAGTGCCCTTCGCAGACACTCCATTTAGCCGCGAAAACTGTCATCGCGGATCT
Source organism: Leucozona laternaria (assembly GCA_932273885.2). Lineage (NCBI taxonomy): Eukaryota > Metazoa > Arthropoda > Insecta > Diptera > Syrphidae > Leucozona > Leucozona laternaria. Next base: position 84,183,266 of record OW026368.1, on the reverse strand, counting down.
ACCAGAGAAAATAGAAAATTGCCGAAGAAATGTACTAAGTTTTCAAGCGATTGCTCACAATTACCCAGACGTTCAAATGCCAATGTTGGATATTCCCACACGATGGTTGTCAACCTATATCATGATTGAATCCCTGTCTAAACTTAGGAAATTTATTCTCAGTTTGAAACAAGTGTTTGACATTGACTGGCCTTTTATAATGAAATTTACGGCAACATTCAAGCCTCTAACGGAGTGCTTAGAGAAACTCAATGAGAAGAACTATATAATTGGTGACTTCTATCGTGATTGTCTTTGTTGTGAAATTGAATTGGAAGAATTAGGGGGAAGTAATATATACGCCAATTTATTACTAAAAGAACTGAAGGAGGGGAAAGCAGCTTTACTTGAGAATGGAGCATTTTTGGCTGCTTTATACGTTGACCAAAGATTTAATTTCATCAAAACACCTTTTCTAACCGAGCAACAGCAACTTCAAGCTCTGGTAAGTTAAACAATAGGTACAAACTTTTCAATTCTCCTTTTTGTACCTAGGTTAACAGTAATTTTTATTGTAATGATTTTTAATTATTTATGAATTTTGTAAAAGTTAAAATAAAACAATTCATTAAAATAAAGTTTCTGCCAATTTTTTTTTTAACGAAAAATTTACTTTTCTTAGGAACATATATTGACAACAGTGACGAATCTCAAACGACCTACAGTCAAAGATGAATATTCAAGCGATGAAGGTGAACAGTCAATGGATGTCATAATAGAAAATGATCCTTTTGTCAAACTAGAAGAAAGGACCAAATCAATGATTGGCTCATTAACACCAACCAAGGGAAAAACTATCCAGGAAAAATTGGATGGTCTGCGATTTGGAGAGAGACTGGCGTTTCAAGTTGATATTCTAAATCATTGGAAATGTTTGACTCATGAAGATTTTGAAATGAAACGATTGGTAGAAGTTGTGCTAGCGTGCCCTTGTACGCAGTCGTCCATCGAGATGACAGTAAAAGAATTGTCAAATGTTTTACAAAATACCGATTTAAACGATCAGCCTAACAAGTTAATAGCTGATATTCTTATGACGAGACTAAATAGTAGTATTTTAAATTTTATTAATTTAGATTCGAAAAATGATGATATTGTTGTTTAAGATGTAATTTTTGTATGATAAAATGTTTTTCTTGTGGATAATAATAACTACTCATGTATAAAGAAATTCTTAATATTTTTTATTTGCTTGGGCGTTTTCTTCTTTGTTTTTTTTTAATTTTGGAATAATTGAGATTATAAGTGGTGTACGCTTAAACCTTACGCCACTTGAAGAGTTCATTACATTGATACAAAAATGGAAATTAGTAAGAGTTTTTTTTATACATATATGTATATAGAGCACTGAAGAGAAGACTGAGCAAGTAGGTTTTGCGCAGAGTAGTGCTGTGGGGCGTTTTGAAGAGAATTCCCTTCAGGCACTCGAAAAATTCCTTTTTTGTCCCACAAATATTTTCTTTTTATCCTTTTTTTTCCCATAATAAAAGAAGATTATTTTCATTAAAAACTCAAAATTCTTCTATAGGTATTATTCAAGGAATCTTGCTTTTCACTTTTTCAGTATCATTAAAAACGAAGGAAGTGGTCATCAATTAAAAAAAAAAAAAAAAAACTAAATAAATATTTTTGTATTTTAATTTTTGCTTATTTTATTCTTTTATTCAGTTGAAATAAAGTTTTCCGAAATTATTATTGAGGGCAAATCGATTTTTTTTAAATTCGATAAAAAATATTTACCTAATAAAAATCATTCTATCGGTTATTTTTCACTTCTTTTCGAAACAAAATTTGATAAACAAGGAATTCCCACAAAATGAGTTGGTTTTCCCTTTCTCCGGTTAGAGGTCAAAATTTCCCGGAAAACAGATTTTTTTTTCGTGATTCGTATGATAAGGCGACCAAATGCCAATTGCGTTTGGGGTCCAGAGCTCTCCGATTTTATTTTGAAACATACTGCTCTGAGCTTTTTAAACAAAACTAAAATTGGTAATTATAATCAAATGACGCTAGTAGCCACTGATAATTGACAGGTGGCGTGTTGCTGATGCTTATGCGCAACGCAGCTGACCGCAGTAGCGTACGCAGTGGGGGGTTGCTATGCTCAGTCCCAATTATGGTAGCCATTTTTCTAAGGTATCACTAAAACTAGCACAAAAATAAAAGCCTTATTTATTATTAACCACCTCATATGAATAAGAAGTAAAATTGCAATAAGAAAACGACAAAAGCAACACACAAAAAACATCCATAGTAATGAATTTTATTAATATTTTTCCTTTGCAAATAGAGATATTTTTGGAAAAATTGTTGATATTTTTAGTTTGAAATAACAAATGTATAGGTAGAAAAATTTGGTGAACAAATTAAATCAATTCTTCTTTTTTTTATTTGCAAATTGATTCGTCAGATCTTCAGGACTTACATCGATTTCTTTGTGAATATTCAACAAAGCTAATCCGTTAAGCTAGGGCCCGTATTACGAATTACGAAACGAAAGGAAAAAAAAAATGATACCCAAGAAAACGATACTCATGACATAAACAGATTATGATTAACGAGAATGGATGCCTGGGTGAAAATAATGCCAGATAAAATAAAAAACAGCAGAGCCAAACAAACATAATACATAAAGTGACAACAACATAAAGTCACTTCCAAAACTATAAAAAGACTACCGCCAAAAGCAGTCACAAACGAAAACGAGTATCGTTTAAAAAAAAACGACTATCGTAAAAGCAAAATAACGATAACGACGGATTTTAAACGATAATCGTAGTTCGTAATACAGGCCCTGGTATATGTTGTTGTGGTCCTCAGCCACGTTTTTAACCGTCTCAAAGTGGAAAACGAACGTTCTGGCTCTGCAGACTTCATTGGTAGCACACAAAGAAGAAAGAAAGAAAGGATATGGCCTTCTGCATCCAGACCTTGGGTGCGCTTATGTGAAAATACATAATATAGAAATAATTCAATAACATAAAGTATATTTTATAATTAGTAAAGCACCACAAAAATCAACCATTTCCATTTTACACAATACAATACCTAACTTCTTTAAATTAAAAATCAATTGAATTAAAAGTAATTAATCTAATCAAATTATATCTAAATACCTATATGCATATGTATACACTCGTACAACTATATAGGTGGTACAAACATGCAATATGACAAAACTGCGGAACCCAGTGATTCAACATGAATTAATTTGAATGCCCCATATTTTATTGAGTTTTTATACTATAGCAGCAAACAAATTAAAACGATTCACAGGACTTGCCTTGCCAGTATAGACAGTGAAGGCGATATAAGAGAAGTACATTACTTAAATAAATTTGTAAAGGTTGTTTTGTATTTTAGAGGTATAAAACTTTGAAATGGAATAAAACAAAGAAGATATTTTTAAATTAACATGAAATTTACTTTATTCGAAAGATAATCTTCTGGCATATGACCGCCACGACTGGCTCGGACGTAGTCTAATCTGGAGGTCCAATTTTCGATGACTTTTTCCAACATTCGTGGCCGTATATCGGTAATAACGCGGTGAATGTTGTCCTCCAAGTGGTTAATCGTTTCGGGCTTATCGGCGTAGACTAGTGACTTCCCCACAGAAAATAATCAAGCGGCGCCGACGTTAAATCGCCAATTCACGGGTCCGTAACGTGACACTATGCGGTTACCAAACGTTTCCTTCAATAAATCAATTGTGGCACGCGCTGTGTGACATGTTGCGCCGTTTTGGTGTAGCCACAGCTCCCCCACATCAAGGCGATTCAATTCAGGAACGAAAAATTCATTGATCATGGCTCTATAACGGTCTCCATTAAATCAGTGGCCGGCATCGTTTTTAAAGAAGTGAGGACCAATGATCCCACCAGCCCATAAAGCACACCAAACTGTCCGTTTTTCTGGATGTAACGGCCGGCGGCGTCTCAACATTGGCTGGAAAATGAGTTAATTTTGCTTATTGACGTAGCCATTTAACCAAAAATGAGCTTCATCCCTGACAAAAAAATTTCTTGTACGAAAATCGGGGTCAACAACGATCTCGTTTCGAGTCCATTTTGCACAATTTGCATACATTGTTCAGGCGTCAGGCTATTGATGTTGACATGCCAAACCAAACTTAAAATAAATCACTTAACAGCTGACAAAATGGCCGCCAGTTAAAATAGTGTTGTTCTATACCTCTAAAAAAAAACATAATCTGACACAGTTTTCCCTTTCCTTTCAACCAAAAAAATCGAATTTTTTGTCAACCTGAAGTCGATTTTTCAGATCTAGATTTTTAGGTAAATTAACACAGATTTTCTCACACACTTTCACACACATCAAAGGAAAGTGACATTTCGAGTTCCTTTTAACAATGAAATCGATTTTTTTTCTTAAACGAATGTCAATTCAAAGGAATTCGCAAAAGAATCGATTATGTTACAATTAATTATTTTTTTAGCTGAAAATATTGACTGAAAACATCGTTGAACATTTGTATAATTATTAAGAATTTGTTGACACAAAAAAAATTATCTTTCCCGACTTTCAATTTGCCGTATTATAAATGTGAAATCTTAATAGTGTGTGTGGAAATTGTTTTTTTTTTTTTGACATAAATACTGCCAATTCGACAGTCGTGTAAATCCAGCATAAATTATTGCCGTAAACAAAGCTTCGAAAAAAATATTCAAAATTTAAAGCTGAGACAGAAAAAGAATATCCCTATTTAAAAACGAAATAAAGAAATTTAATTTCCAAAAATTTAAAAAAAAATCCATCCAGCCGTAAGCGAAAAATAGAGAAATAGCAAAAATATTAACATCTTTGGTACAAAAGCCAACACTAGGTATATTTTTTATAAATTATTATAAGTAAGCTGGTAGCTTATACAATATATATATCTCATTTGAAAATACCAGACAGATCCAAATATTATACATTAGTAAATATTACCCAAAAATTGCATATTTAAAATAAATATTTTGTATCTTTTATTTTAAGAATCCCATAAAATCAGATCAAGAGATATTGGCGAATTCTATGCTCGAAGATGATCCAAATGGAAATTCAACACTTGAACAAACATTCAATGAGAAGAAATCACCAAGATGGGGACCACAGCACAAAGGAGCACAAGAATTGGCCAATCTTTACAGTCCAGGTATGTTTTTTTTCTTATTTTTTTTAATATAGTTTTTAAGTTATATTAAATATGTAAATACTTAACTACTTATACATAAACATTTACATTAATTACAAGGAGTTTTTTTTTTGGAAAATGTTTCTTTAGTATGGACCTTTAAAATACCTGTGGCGCCATCACATACAACGAAAACGATCGATAGGTCATATTTAGTAAAGTTTTGATTAGTTTTCCGATACAAAAATATTAACACAGGGTCATAAGTTCACATGAAAAAAAAAATTAACAATAGAATGAGTTGAAAACCCTTAAATTAATATTTTTACTGAATTCTGGATTTATGACCCTGTGTCAATATTAGATATGTGTGACATTATGAAACAGGTCCTTTAAATAATGTACAAGCATGTATCTATCAACTTTACAAAAAATGAAAATTTATTAGACGGAAATTCCACGCTTATTGGATTTTGTATTAAAATAAAATAGTCAATAGTTTTTAAAGTTTATCGATTTAATAGTCGCATTTTACTGTCGCTAATGATTCATATAATGGGTGATTTTTTAAGAGGTTTAGAACTTTTAAAAAAAAAAAAAACACAAAAATTCGAAAAAATGAATGAAATATTTATTTGAATCGATAGTTTGAACCTTGCAATTTAATGTTTAAAGATAATTTCATGCAAATGTTGACCGCGGCTGCGTCACAGGTAGCCCATCCGCTGAGTCCAATTTTGGCATACTCTTTCACACATATCGGCCGGTATCTCACGAATGAATGCATGGATGTTGGCTTCCAGTGCGTCAATCGAAGCGGGCTTGTCCCTATAGACATTAGCCTTGACATACCCCCACAAAAAATAATCTAATGGTGTCAAATCGCACGATCTAGGCGGCCAATTGACCGGCCCGAAACGTGAAATTAACTGTTCACCAAACTCGCCTCGCAATTGCGCCATTGTTTCGCGTGCTGTGTGGCATGTGGCACCGTCTTGTTGAAACCACATATCATGCAAGTCAAGAACTTCCATTTCGGGCAAAAAAAAGTTTGTTATCATCGCTCGGTAGCGTTCACCATTGACAGTAACGCTGCGATTCGCATCATCTTTGAAGAAATAGGCCCAATAATGCCGCCGGCCCATAAACCGCACCAAACAGTGGCTTTTTCGGGATGCATTGGTAGCTGTTGCAATGCTTCTGGCTGATCTTCACTCCAAATGCGGCAATTTAGCTTATTTACGTACCCATTCAACCAAAAATGAGCCTCATCGCTGAACACAAGCAGCGCGCGATGAACATTTCGAACCGAGCACGAATTTTGATAGTAAAATTCAATAATTTGCAAGCGTTGTTCATTTGTAAGACGATCCATGGTTAAATTGCAAACCAAATTGAAGCTGTTTGACAGTGACACAAGGTACTAAACACACGTCAGCTGTCAAAACCAGTGTTGCCAAAACCAAACCAGCCAAAAAATCACCCGTTAGATCATCTCATGGAAATAAAACGATAAGGATCTTAGTGACAACTGTGTTGTATGCCTATCTCTTTTTTCCTTACGTTTGTTTATTTTTCAAATATTCGATGTCTTTTTATTACACCCAATTTGCACTACTCAACCATTTGCAAAGCTGAGAAGCAAGAGTAAAAACTTAGTTTTTGGTTCATGAAACGTGATCCCGATAGTGAGCAGGATCTTTTACTGTTGTTGTAATGCATATTTTATATAATGTTCTACACTATATGGATCATTTCTGAAAACAAAAACGGCTAGTTCGAAATATGCCGATTAATTTTTTTACTACCCATCTCCGTTCATGGTTAGGGTTAGGTAGAAGGGATGACAGTTGATCTTGTTACCGTCACACTTAGATCTATATGAAGATCCGTTGTGATACCCTAGGAAGTTGTATCCCACTTAATGTAGAAACCTATGTGTTCTGTTAGCAGTCAAGCCATTTAGAGGCGTTGACGAAGTTCACAAGGCTATTAGCCGAAGTTCTAGAAAGATCCTCTAATGGCGAATTCCTTTCAACAAAGAAATCGAATTTTTTCTAAACAGAATCGAATTTTTTCTGTCAATTGAAAGGAATTCGTATTTCGTAAAAGAATCGATTTTTTTTTTGTGTGATTGTGTTGGTGTTACTTTATAGCTGCAAGTGACGCAAAAAATCAAGAAATTATTCACAAAACTATTAAGGTTGTTTGTTTTTGTTGTGAGAAAAATGTTTTATTAATAGAAATAATTAATAAATAAAAGATATTAGCCAGCTTATACGGTGCCAATTTGTTGGTGCATTTTATTTGTTTGAACTTCTATTTGCTCATATATTTTTAAAGAAAATTGTTGTTGAAAAGTTTTCACTTGCACTGAAAGTTTTTCCACGTCTTTCACTCGCGAAAGCTATTTTTTGTTGTCAAATTTGTGTTTGATTATAAACTACGCACAATAAATTATTTTTATAGGTTTATTGACTGAATATATTGTTGAATATTTTGTTAAATTATGTAGAATTCGTTGCAACCAAAAAATAAACAACTCGTCTTCCAAAAATTCCGCGACTTTCAATTTGACGTATTAGAAATGTCAAGTTGTCATAGTGAGTGTGCAAATCAGTGTTAAATCTTGCTTAAAACGCAAGATTTGTTTTGACAGAAAAGAATCGATTTTGTTCAGAAAAAATCGATTCTGTTTAGGAAAAATCGATTTCTTTGTTGAAAGGAATTCGCCATTAGTTTCACCTGGAAAAATTGACATTTCACTTTTCGCCGATTGTAAGTTTCACCCGAAAAATGTTAAATGTTCGAAAAATTCCCAGTAGTAATTTCGGCAGCAATTTAACACAATTAATTGGCAAAATGTTTACTGTTTTTTGGAGAGGAACGAAAGAATAACAAGCGATATCATACTGGAAAATGCTTTACTCTAGGAAAACGTAATTATGAATTGAATTTCTTACATCAGGAACAACAGAAAAAATCATCAATATATAAATTGAGGTGCATCGTGCATTCCGAAAGTATACCCTGAAAGACCTTCTAATGTTAGTTTTAACTTTTGCACACGAATTGCAATACGAATGAGCAGTTTTATTAAATTATCACTTCTTTATTTAACTACAATTTATTTTACATTGACTTTGTTTTTCAGAGCTTTCAAATGTCAAATCGCATAAATCCAGTGATTCCTTGAAGTTTAATTTTTTGTTTGTAATAAAAAAATCGCTGCCTGCCTCTAAGTAAAACTGTTTCTGATAATTATATTGAGCTTCCAGAGACTTGCATCCAAACAAATAACAAATCAGTTTCAACATAACATAACTAACAACTAAACGGATGGGTCGATTTTCTTTAAACTTGGTACCAAGCGTTTTTTGGGCATTCCCCTTACATGTTTTCACCATTTTTAGGACCAGTCATACAAAATTTGTCGGCCAAAAAGGAAAATCATATTTTTCTCAAAATCGGCTCCACAGATTAAAAAAAATAATAATAAATTTTATAAGTTAAAAGCTGGTCCGTACGGCTTCGCATGGTTAAAACAAAACTTAAGCTTCGATAATAATTACAAATAAAAATATAAATAAATATTTAAGCTTCCTTTTGTAATCGAAATACTATTTTGAATGGCTTAGTTTGTAAAAATATGATCCTCTAACAATAAGTGCAACTTTAAGTACTTATTGGTTTTAAATTATTTAACCCTCGCTCTATGCATTTGTCTGAACAGGAAATATGAAATCGAAAAATTCAAAGACATTTATCAGTTTAAGCTTTTCAGAACAAAACTTTCATTAGACTTTTAGGCGCAGTTTTTCAATTAGAGATTAAAGTTAAACCCGAGCTCATTTGGTGAGTTAACTCTGGGTTTGCTGAACAGATGCTTTTGATGTTTTATTCTCAGAGTTTTTTAAGTCGTTCCTCATGCGTTCTCCTTTTAAAAACTGCTTTTAGAGTTGACTGTAGTTTAATAAATGTCCATGAATTAGTAAACACTGGTTTAAATCACCACTAAAAAACCGGGCCGTAATGTATTTATTGTCAAAAATGCGTTGGTTATCAAACCTAAAACTTGACTACTGTCTCTAAAACTTTTGACAGAAATATATTTAATTTTTGTTCAACTGAAATTTTAAATAATTTATTGACGGTCGTTTTCACGTTGGACTCACTCTGCGCGACTCATATGGATCTCTGCCACCAAATGTCAGAAGTGTCAGTGTGAAATTAAAAAAAAAAAAAAAACAATCTGACAGCACTCCCTGGTTGGAAAACAAAACCAAATGCCGAAGGTACAAAGGCGAGCCAAAAAAGTCGGGTGTTTAATAATAGTGATTTATATGTAATAAAATTAGTTTTTTTTATATCAAACACTTGAAAAAATGTTCACTAAAATGTTTAAACACTAATTAATAGGTAATTCCATCGCAAATTTAAGTTTTCAGTTCCAAATACAATAAATAATCAAATGACCGGATTTTTAACACTGCCAAGAGCATGTAAATATTTTCCAACCAGGGACTTTTTTTGTTGTTGTTTTTAGATGTCAAATTAGAAAGAGAAAACACAAAGACAAATCTTGGAAGACCTCTATTGACATTTCTTTGCTTTATATCACTCCACCTCCTGATGAGAAAGAGATAGTCTAGTTAGGCAGATTTTTTTTTCAAAAAAATCAAAAAATCTTGCCTGACTTTCTCATACAGTGAGGTGGAGTGAGATAAAAGAAAGAGATGTCAAAATGAGTTGCGCGGAGTGAGTCCAATGTGAAAACCGTCATTTCTGCCAAAAAATCAAATCTAAATTACTTTTTATATTTTTGTTAACAATAAAGTGGACTTTTCCGATGTAGCTCTTAGAAAATGGGCTACAAATACTTCGAATGGACGGATTTTTAATTTTTTTATTCTAAACCATCTACAAATGGTCCCCTTTCATTTAAAAAAAAACTATAGAAATCCACCTAGCCGGATTGAAGACATAAGGTCACATACAAAAGTTAAACTCGATTATATTAATAAAGATAAGCTGCCGTTTAGTAAAAAAAAAATGGTTCCAAAAATGGTTATTAATGGCAAATTTTACCTTGTATTTTACCCTCCTACAAAAATCCGTTATTATTTTGCAGCGCCCTAGTTATCGTACTCTTCCCTCGAAATCGATTTAGTTCAATATTTTTCCTTCGCTTAAAATTATTGAAATTTTGATTGATCGATCCGGCACGCGGCAATGATTGGCAACAAAATTAAGGTCAAATCGTTCGCAGGAAAATCTTCTACTACAAAAAACAAGCAGACATGGGCTGGGAACGAAATGTGTCTGTTTTTTTTGCATGGATTGTTTTTTAATTCCAATATTAGAATTTGGATTAGGTTTCTATCATGTGTGTGCTTATTATTTAATTATTTTAATTTCTTAAGTGCTGTAATGTACACATCATTAAGATGTGATGGAGAATGTAAATCATACTTTGATTGATTGAATAATTCGATTTATTGTGATTGCATTCGACCATTCTTTTCCGGGAGCGAGTCACAGAGAAAACGCAATCACTATCGACACAGCTCAAAATTCTCTCATAATGATAATAATTTGCATTTTGAAAAAAAAAAAAAAAAACCAGTTAAGACCATATTTTATTATGCTTTGTTTTTTTTTTCAGGAAAACGTGCTCAGGAAATTATCTGCGTCTACACCTGCATAACATTAATGATAATCAACTTAATCTTGATCATCAAACATTTCCGAATCGATCGCATCAGCGTAGCTTGTGTATCGGCATTCTTCGGAATAGTGACGGCGGATTTTGGTTCTGGTCTAGTTCATTGGGCTGCTGATACATGGGGCAGTGTTGAGCTTCCTATAATCGGAAGGGTAAATCTATATAAAATAATAGAATTCTATAAAACTTCATTAATATGCGATGCTTTTAAAATTTCTAGAATTTCCTCCGCCCATTTCGAGAACATCATATTGATCCAACATCGATTACCAGACATGATTTCATAGAAACTAATGGTGATAATTTCATGCTAAGCATTCCAATACTAGCTACCTTGGCCTATAACTTTATGACAAAGTCACCTCAGGACATTCAAATGGATTTTGGATGGAGTTCCTATCTGTTTTTGTGTTCAATATTTGTTGCACTGACAAATCAGGTAAAATTAAAATTTTAAATTAAAAATAATTAATTTAACAATATGTTTGTATTTTCAAAAAAAAAAGATACACAAATGGTCACATACGTATTGGGGTCTGCCTAAGTGGGTTCAGTTCCTGCAGAACAATCATATTGTTCTGCCAAGAAAACATCATCGTATTCATCATGTTGCTCCGCACGAAACATATTTTTGTATAACAACTGGTTGGCTAAACTGGCCCTTAGAAAAGTTGAAGTGAGATTTTTATTTGTATATAAATTTAAGTTTTAAAAATTATTCATGAGTTTTTTTTTTTCTGATTTTCTTTCGAAGGTTTTGGCCAGCATTGGAGGGCCTAATAGAATGCCTTACCGGTTGCAAGCCTCGTGATGACGATTTGAAATGGGCAAAGAAAAGTGCATAGCAGCAACTAAACACCAAAACCATTTATCAAATGATGCGATTTTCATAAGCAATTAATTATTAAATAAATTAAAAATAAATTATTTTACACCAACCAGAACAAATCAAACAGAAAATAATCACCTAAACCAGCACATGTTCACAAAAAAAAAAAAAAAAAACAAGAAAAATTAAAAAAATTACAAAAATTCAAATCAAATCTCAATGCAACGCAATAACTAAAATTCTTAAAAAATAGCTTTTAATTAAAAATTGAGCGCTATTTTTTTTTTAAAACTAAAAACAACGAAATTTTTATAATAAAACAAAATTTTTTTTAAAATCAAACTTTTGTATGCCGATTAACCTTAAAATTAAATACGAACAAATTTAAATTAGACAAAAAATAAGACTCTGCGATAAAAAAAAAATTAAATTATTAAATTGCCTTACACAAAACCAAGAGCTGAGATTTTATATTATGTAGTCATTAAAAAAAAAATATATATATATTTTAGTATCTATATCAAATTCATGTAAACGAAAAAAAAAAAAAACACTAAGTACACTTGCTACGTGCAACAAAAGCAATATTATAAATATTCTGTTTCGTCCAATCATCCAGTTTTTTCTTTTGGTTTTTCCTTAATGAGTTAAGTGTACTTATGTATGTATTCAGTATATAGTAAAGCACGTTCCATTGTTTTGTAAATTATTATTTTTAATTGTTTTAATTTTGTTAAATAAATTCTACGATACAAATTATGTAGTCTATGTATACACCTTTATTTTACAATAAAATATATATGTATGTTGCATATTCGAGAATTTTATTGAAAGCATAATTATTTTTGAAATAAAATTGTATGAATTTTTAAGAATTATAAAATTTTGTTTCTTCTTATTTCTTTAACGGCCAATTTCTTCACAGAGTCCTAATGCTAGTACCGGTACTAGTCCTAAAATTAGTATTCAATTCGGTATCAACTCATTTCTTCACACAAGTTCCAGGTCATTGTCCTGTCAATTTGGTACCCAGTATCAGTTAGGAATCGGTTATAGCTGACTCCTCAAAATCAGCTAGTAACTGGTTATTATACCAGTTGTTAGTACTCAAATCAGTATCAAATGATTTCCCCACATAAGTACTAAGCCCTAGTTCTGTCAAGTTGGTACCGAGTACTATTTAGGACTCGGTATTAGCTAGGACTTTAAAATCGGCAGTCTAGTGGCGCTAATACCTGAATCGGAGTAATTTTTTTCATTTTCTTCAATTAATTCGTTGCATGGACGTGTGTTAATGCAGTCGTAATAGTACGTTCATATTAACACTGTTTATGGACATTATATGGATAAACAACGTCATATCTAAGACGATTTAGAGTGTTGTAGACATATTTGACAAGCTTTTAAAAAGGCCTTCCGCACGTATCCCACAATTTTCAGATATGCATTGTTCTTTTGCATTTACTGTTTTTATAAGGGATTAAAACAAACATAAAACATATTCTGATAGCTGTGGATATTTCCTCGAACGCGACCAATGCATTGCATGAACCGCACATGAAATACACACAATAAATGGCATTTCTCCAAGACTGTCACACACATACCAACATATAAAAATGTCCAAAACTCCACGCAAAAAATAACACACAATGCTCTACTCAAAATATAATCTTCATTGGGAAGCTGATTCAAAACAGAGCACCATACTGATCACTCTTGTAAATATCGGTAGGACTTTATTGGCATTCTTCATCTTCCCACTCTCTATAGGTTTGTAGCAATGACGGCCGTTTTGCTATTAACTGCAAAAATTGAAGACCGGAAAACTGTTGATCACAGTGACAAATTTCATAGTTGATGCTTAATTAGACAGGTATCGTCGAATGGATATTATGCCCCCTTTTTATTAAAACTGACATAATTCATTCGAAAAAAGAATAAAATAAAAATCGCTCAGTCAAAATAAATATCAAGATAATATTGGAAATGCCAAAATATTGTCAAAATCAGAATTAGACCAGTTCCGCTTGGTGAATTTAGATCAGGTACAAGTGATGTGAAGAAATGCTCAGGTACTTAATTTTCATTAGGACCGAGTACCACATCTAGTACCTGGTCTTGCCAGACTGGGTACTAGGCTGTCTTAGTACTTCTGTGAAGAAATTGGGCGTAATTCAGCTTCAGTTAAAATCAAATGAATATTATTGAATACAGACTATAGACAATGAAGACAATTTCGGCTATCTAGACTATCTAGAACATCTGGACTATCTATAGACTATCTAGACAATCCAGGCTGTCTAGACCATTTAGATTACATAGACCAATTAGATTATTTATAGACTATGCAGACCAAGTAGACTTTTTAGACCATCGAGACTATCTACACCATCCAAACACTGTTTAGACCATCTAGACTATCTATACCATATTGGCTTCTTAGGCAATCTTTGTTATCTATATCATTTAGACTATCTAGATTATTAAGACTACCTAGAACAGCTAGACACTCTAGACTATTCGGATTATCTAGTTCTAGATCATAGCGCATGGTGAATATCTAGACCATCTGAACAATCCAGAGACTATCTAGATTACCTAGACCATCTTGGTTATATTTAGCCCATCTCCACTATTTATACCATTTAGAATATCTATACAATCTAGATTAATTAGACCATCTGGATCTATTTAGATCGAACATCTGGACTTTTTAGACCATCTAGGCTATTTATACCTCCTGGACTATTTAAACGATCTATCCCATTTTAATAAGCTAGCCGGATAATTTCATGCAAGTAACCCACAACGGGTATAGAGCTGCCGTTGGCCAACGTTGGAATCACTACCTTCCCTTTTTCCAGCGCCATTCGACATTTGTACTGAAAATCCTTACTGACTCAGCTCTAAGCATGTCAGAGCATCTCTTGTATGATCTCCGTCTTCCAGACTGATGTTGATGACTCCACCATTGATTCACATTCAACAATAAATTCATATTAAATTTACGAAATTACGGGTGCTTAAAATTGAAGTTTAATTCCATTTGCCATGTCTCGAAGTGTGAATAATTTACAGGCCAATAATTCAAATAAATAGGTTTTCAGGAGACTCTAAAGCAAAAAGCGTAGAAACTTTCCCTCCGCGTTCTCCCGCAAAGCAATTACAATTTACCACAATATGAAAAAAAAGAGGAATTTTGTGGTATGAATGGAAAAATAAAAACCGTTAATACCTAACTTTCAATGATATTATTTTATGCAGCAGCAGAGCTAGCGACCAATCTAAGTGGCATTTTCCCCAGGTGTCCCCTTTTTTTGTATTAATTCATTACTTCTATGTGAATGTGTGTATGGTTCAATCAAACAAATAGAATCAACAAGAATATTTATCTATCTCACTTATTAATTGGATTATATAATAATTTAACTTTTATTACAACAATTTTCCTGTGGCAATTATAGTCACAATGTTAGTTTCTCGAGGTTTGCTTCTTCAAATCAAGTGCCTGAAATATTCGGGATTTCTATCGTGCTCTTACAGAAATAATAGCACCAGCAGTAATGATTATTCAAAAGTTTTCGTTTCGTTAATTCAGCGCTTGTTTATTTTGTTAGTTTTTATCGTGTTAAATGGGATTTTGTTGGTGAGCACTATTATATGTGCTATAACGCCTGAAAGTTTTGATGAATATAGCCACAGTAGAACTGGGTCTACATCCGATTATATTTATTTTCTTATGACTGGCTTTGTGCAATTAACAATAAACTTTTTTATGTATTTCGGTAGAGACATCAACCTTGCTATAATTGACAAGATTTTCTATTTGAAAACCAAATACTCTTCTGTACGCAAAGATAGTGCTTCAAAGGACCCAATTCTAAGTTCATTTGAATTAAGCGTACTGTTTTGTGTTATCTGTGTTTTAAATGCATTTGTACTGTGCAAGTTTACGTTAACAGGATCTTTAAAACTATTCTTCCTGCAGTCCTTGATTTACATGTTTCAAGTATATTACGATGGAATGATTTGTACATTTTATCGGTCACTCGTTTCTCTTATTAAAGAAATACTTACATCCATCAATGAACGAATTGAACAAAAAATGCTGAATTCAAGTACTGAATTGAGTGTAAGTCTTGTCCAGCAAATGCTTAAGGATCGCCAAGAAATTGTTCGTTTATGTGAAGAAGATTTAAGTTGGTTTTATGGTTTTGCCATAATATTGCTTTTAATACCTGCATTAATGACCACAACAACTGCACTATTTTATATGATAACCGCTTGGGATAATTTTGATTGGAATTTCGGTAATTGTGTTTTGGTATTTTTAAACGGAACCATAATATGGACAGCACCTTCGTTTATCTATCCTGTAATAATATTTTTCCAGAATCTGGAAGAAGAGGTGAGTGTTGAATCTATAATTGTTTTGCTTTTTTATAGAAAAATATTTTTAATTCTATCCGCCATTTTTTTATTTAATTTTTTTGCCTAGACAGACTTAATCACAACTTTTATTTACATATATTATGTAGGTATTCAGCTTGTTCATAAAAATAAGATCTCGGAGATCTCAGCAATCTTAGTTAGACTAATGTTCGGTTTCACAAATATTTAACAGGCTTTTAAATTTATAAATGACGTATTTTGTATGGAAAAAAACATCATTTTAAGCTTTAAAAGCCGTTAGATATTTTAAAGGGCTTTATGAAATCGGCCATTAGTTCGTTATCGAAATTTTTCAAGTTTTGCTGTCAAAATCCTGAGGAAAAAAGATTTCGGATTCGTTTGCTCATTTTTTAAACTCACCGCTCCTTATAATATTCCGATCTGACATTTGGCATTATCTGTTTAATTGCTCAGCGAAAAACTAAACTTTTATTAACTTTGTTTCATACCTTGACCAAAACTGTCAATTGTCAAAATTTTATGCCAAATCCTGTTCGACACTCCACAAATGTGGTAGTTTCGGCGAGAAGAGAGCGCTCACCGCTCACTAGAGAAAAAATATATCTTATGGCGAATTTCTTTCAACAAAGAAATTGATTTTTTTCTAAACCGAATCGATTTTTTTCTGTCATTTGAAAGGAATTCGTAAAAGAATCGATTTTTTTTTCGTGTGGTTGTGTGTGTTACTAGACCACTGTAATTAATTATTTTTGTAGTAAAATAACAAAAAAAAAAAGAAATACAAGTAAAGCTGTTGACTAAGGGTTACCCAAGTGTTACTTTTATTTTAACTTTATTTTTGTTTTATACGAGTATATGTGAAATTCTGTATTATTGTATAAATCTATAAAAAATCAATTTATTTTAATTACATTTATCTTTCGTTTAACAAGTGTGTTTTCTGAAAAACAAAATGTGTAGTTGCAATGTGGTGTTGTTTGATACAAGAATATATTTAAGTTTTATTATTCAATGTTAAATTAAAGAAAAAATTGTTTTTCTATTGCAATAAAATTTATAAAGGGTGTTTTTTTTAGACGTGTGGTTTTCAATATTGCAATACTTTTTTCGGAGTTAATGTTTTTGACAGCTGTCACTTGATTTATGCTCAGTTTGGTTTGCCATTTCATAATTAATAGACTTACTCAACTTTTGCAAATCGTACAAATTTATTACCAAAATAATGGTTCGGTTCGCGCGCTGCGTCCAATATTCGGTCGACATAATCGCAAAATCGCATAAATTCGAGCAACCATGAATCTGTTTCGCACCACGTTTACTCTAGTGGATAATGCGCATCCTCAGAGATGCCGTACAGTGAGCACCGAAGACGCTATTGCTGGTGTGGAGCAGAGTATCGAAGAAGACCCGAATGAGTCCATCCGCCATTGCGCCCAATAATTGGAGCTGTCGAAAATTGGGCCTCTCGGGTGGAATTTATTCGGCCAGCCCCGGTTGTCACTTGCTCAAATCATTTTTAAAACATAATGGCAAACCCTTATCTTTATAATAAAGCTAAATTCTTAACCATAACATTAAATTATATGCGTTTTATTTCTTCTTGAAAACTACACGTCTAAAAGAATACCCTTTACATGAAAATTTGCAAGTTTTTTTGCTTTGGTTTTGGTTTTCTAAAAAAATTGAAAAGTCAATAGCCAGGCCAGCAAATTTTTACACGCAAACAACAACAATTCGAAGAATGAAGTGATTTATCATAAATCCTTGAGGACTCTAGTAGATTCTTGTTTTGACGTTAAAAAAGTGGTAGGAATTGTTTTCAGCAAAGTGCAAAAACAAATTTCTTTGAAAAAATATAAAAAAAGTGAAGCTGGCATTCTAGAGCTAGACGTCAGTTAAAGATTATATTGGGCGGAGTTCCTTAGGGATCTACATTAGGACCACTACTTTTTCTAATAATAATAAATGATTTTAAAGAAGCAAATATGCATATTTATATGCTGACGATGTACAATTTTTATTTTCCTGCAATCTTTGATTGTTGAAGTTGACGTCGAGATATTTGAGCTTGAAGTTGCCGATTGCAAATTTAAGATTTCAGTATTTTTTCCAAATATTTGTGTTCATAACGTGTGTAAAACTGATTTTGTTATAATTTTGCAATCTAGTGCTTCTTAGGGCCAATTTTTCAATAGCCAGTTAAGCCATCAGTTAGTCCTTATTCTTCAGATAGACCAAAAATCAGTTTTTCAATCATCAGATAAAACTAATTCCTAGGAATACATCTATTACCAGTGGAATAAAGTTATCTGCTCATTTGAGAGCGGGATAAGGAGTAATTCTTAGGAATAAATAAATCAAATGTCAAAAAAAACTAATTCATATTGTTTTGAATATTATATGAAAATGGACTGCTTTGAAGCTATCGACGATGTTATTATGAAGAAGAAAATGCAAATGGTCTACTCGAATCATCATTCAAGAAAAAAAGGTCATTAGAAATACATCAATTTTCGTAATTGGAAATACGTGGATTTCCGAAAAAGACTTGATCGCAAGAACTTGCTCTTGTGGTTAACCACTTTGTGTAACCACATATTGAAGATGCATCATGTATATATTTAACGAGAAAAAGAGTCAAAATTACCCACTAAAAATTTGATTTTTTGTTATTAAAACAATATTTTTTAAATTTTTTAAATGCAATATTATTTAAACCACGGAAAAGCACCAGATTGCAAAAACAAAATCGGTCGAACCATCAAAAAGATATACCTACTTGAATAACCCAAAAATAAGACCATTTTCTTAAAAAACGTGGAATACCTAATTCTGTTATGTGAATTTTTGGAAAAAAAACGTGGTATGCAGTTTTCTTACAAAAATTCGAATTGCAACTCTGGGGAATCACATTAAAATGCGCTATACCAAATTTGAAGCAAATCTGTATACATACCTATCCGTTTAGGCTCTAGCTCAAATTACAATGGGAGCACAGACGAACAGACCGACGGAATGCATTACGAAACCCACATAACTATTATTTTTAATATTTCTTATATTTTTCCATTACAAATGTTTAAAAATGCACTTTTTTAAAAATATAATTCAAATACCAATGGTATTTGGTATAAAACAAAAAAACAAACACGAAATACGAGTAAAAGTGACGTTTTGATTTGATTTTTTTTTTTGAATTTGACATCATTTGCTATTATTCTATAGAATAATTAACTAAGTATTTATTTTTGATTGAAAAATTCAATGCTGTTATCTGATCGTTTAAGAGGGTAATAACTTTATTCCTCTGACAATTAACTGACTCTTTAACTGATGATTGAAAAATCGGCTCTTAATAGTTTAAACAATAGGGCAATTACAAATCTTTAAAAACATTTTTTTTTAAACAAGAAATCATTTTATTAACGCTTTTGATTCTTTTACTATTTTCTTGTTAAGGACGTCATAGCATAATGCATCTTAAATGTGTGGCTATACATGCAGTTGTTAAAACCATAAGAGTTAGTGTTTTTTTTACCCTTGAATCTAATTTTCCTGGTCCATAGGCATGATTAGGCGTCTTTTGAAGAATGTTTTGTTTATAAAAAGCCTGAGCACGGGCATTTTGAAATTCTAAGGGCCATTTGCTGAAGCGAAAGTTAAGAGTTTATGTATGTTCTACATAAGATTTTATGTGACAGTTTACGCTGAGGAAAAAGTAGAACATAAATATTTATGATTCGTACCAGCAAACGGCTCTAAATGTAATAAAATAAGCTTTTCACTAGTGGTAAAAAAGTATATTTCATCACTAAATTTTTTGATTTATCGGCGTGCAAAAGACCGCCAAGTTAAAACTTAATATCTCAAAATGTATTAAACGAAGCAAAATGTTCACTATTTAAATGACAGGAAAAAATTCCTTTTATTTATGATATCAATGATATTATTTCGTACGTTACGTACTACATATATTTTATTTGAAACTGAAATCTTTATTTTGCCATGGGCAACTTCAAACTCAAATATCTTGACTTTCCCATGAACAATTTTGAAACTATTTCACTCATATAACGAGCTAAATGCCACCTTTCATCAGATACCAAACACTTTCCTAGATATACATTCTGGGCCAGAAATGGTCAATTCCTTTTTGAAGATAGTCGTGATAAGAAAATAGTTAACACAATGCTAGTAGTCTTCAAAGTAGCTTACCTTTTTAAAAATACATCACATACATGATACATAAGGGGATTGTCTCTATACACAAAAATAATAATAGTAATAACTGGTAGCAACAAAAAGTCTGAATCATTAAAATGGTTGTCAAAAACAAAAGAAGGCAATAATAATCATCCATCAGAACACTATATCAATAGGTCTAATTAATTTACGCACCTTAACAATAATAACGACACTTAAATAATTGGATTAAGCTATTAATTGGAAAACCAATGTGTTAGGGCAGTTTAGTTGAAACTTATCTCCGACGAGCAAGGATATAATGTTAATTGATCCTGGATTACTTCTTCAAATAAAGTGGCTCACATACTCGGGATTTCTACTTTTTTCTCAAAATAAACACAACAGAACTTCCCATTTAAACTATCAGCGTTGGATCATATTGACAATTTTTTTCCTATTAAATGTTGTGTTGTTAGTTAGTACCATCATGTGTTTCGTATTACCTAGTGACTATGAAGAATCTAATTACAATAAAACGGGTGTGTTCTTTGAAAATTTATTCTACCTTACAGCCGGTTCTACACAAATTACTATTAATTTGTTGATATTTTTCGGGAAAAATATCAACCAGAGTATAATTGAGAGCGTCTTACGTTTGAAAAATAAATATCACTTAATTTCAAAGGAGAGTGAGAGTGCCCTAAAGGACGAAACTTTTTGTTTCTTCATAGCCAACCTATCGATTTTTATTTTGTGTTTCTTGAATGCGATTATAGTTCACACTTTTGTCTTGGATTGGGATATTTTGTATTCCTTTCAATTTATTATTTACACAGTTCAGCTCTATTTTATCGGGGTGATTGTCACCTTTTACAGCTCACTCCTATGTATGATCAAACAAATAATTTCTTCCATTAATGAACAAATAATATTAAGTATTGAGTATTCAAAAACGGATTTAAGCGTATGTATGCGAATTTTAAAAGGTTTGCTTGCTGATTGGCAAGAAATTGTTCGGTTGTGTGAGGGAGACATAAGTTGCTTGTATGGTTTTCCTATAATTTTGATGTTAATACCGGCCTTATTGAATGCACCAAGTGGACCTTTTTATATGGAAACAGCCTGGGATAGAAAAGATTGGAATCTTCGAAACGCTATTTTAACATTTATAAATGCATCTACACTATGGATTTTGCCATCAATATTTTATCCTGCATTAATATTTTGCCAGAAGGTGACAGAAGAGGTGAGTATCTAACCTAAACTAAATGTACACCAATGATGAAAGTTTTATTTGAAATTGATCATTTTGTGCCAGTATCCAGCAATATATTTATATTACAGGATTGAGCGCGGCACATCACAGGGGTAATGGTTTTATATTGCTATTGTGTGTTTTTTTTATTCTCAGTTTCGCATAAATATCTGGCTTTCGTGAAAAGCATAGTTGTATTACTGCACTGCTAAGTGTTACCGATGATATAAGGCAATCGTTGGATAAGGATGAGGTTACTTTTCTGATGTTGCTTGACTTCTCAAAGGCTTTCGACACAGTCAACGACGTCAGTTTATGTAAAAAGCTTGTGCAAAACTTAAATTTTTTGCCTAGTGCTGCGAAACTTATTTATTCTTACTTGACTATGAGAAAGCAAGCAGTGCAGATCGGGGATAGATTATCTAATTTTCTTCCGAATGTAACCGGTGTCCCCCAGGGTTCCATACTTGGTCCACTTCTGTTTTCAATTTGCTTCAATGAACTTCCTTCTATTATAAAAAAAAAACTGCTCTTCTCATATGTATGTGGATGACGTCCAATTGCACCTGATCTGTCCTCTTGGGCTCATCGAGCATGGAGCTTTTTGTGCAAATGAAGGCCGAGAGAATATTGTTAACTGGTCCCAGTCAAATGGCTTAATTTTAAATCCAGTAAAATCAAAATGCTTGGTAATATCAAGAAAGAGTCTTAATCTTAATTACTTTCCTTCTATTATGTTGAACAAAGCTCCCATCGAATATGTGGAAACTGCAAAAAATTTGGGTGGGACATTTAATCGGTATTTGACTTGGAATAACCATATAAATGCACTAGTGGGTAAGGTTTATGGGGTACTTCGTACTTTATGGGTTTAATAATACCAATTTTAATGTACGGATGCGAAATATACTGTAACTGCAATTATGTAAGCAAACAAAAGCTCAATGTTGCTTTTAATACTATATTATATACGTTTTTGGCCTACGAAGATATGACAGATTGTCTGGTTTTGCTCCTCGTTTGCTGAATATGCCTTTTGAAAATTATCTAAAGTTTCGAAGTTTAACCTTATTTTCCAATATATTGCTCACACACCAACCTCAATACAGTTTTGAAAAAATAAGATTTGCAACCTCAAACAGGTCACATCAGTTAATTCATCTTGACGTCCGAGCGTCAGTGGAATTCATTACCACAACGTATTAACCAAATTCAAAACACAAGCAGTATTAAAAAGGATTAAAAAAAATACTACTCAGAAAATCTGTAAATTTAAATGTATGAATGTATCGCTACTTTTTCTTTTTTTATGTATACATATATTGTTTGAAATGCTATTAATATTATTTACTTAATTTATTTTGTTCTACTGATAACATTAGCTTATGGCTAGATTATAAGATATTCATGCCGATTATGGAATTCGCATTTCTGGATTCACAGTGCAGTGTGCTCGTTACTCTTTACTCATTTGCCATGAAAAGAAAAGAGAACACAGCACTGCAAATCACCGCGAATCCATTATTGCGAATTCTATAATTGGCATGATTGTATCATACATGTTACCAATGCATGCCCGTGTAAACATACTGTAAACTCATTCTTCGTCTTCGTGTAACTCACTGGTTAAATTTTGTCTCTGACTGGATTCATTTCATGTAAGCTTCGTTGAGTTATTTTTGTGTGTTAAATTCTAAGCAGTTATTTCAATTTGTAAAACGCCATTCGATCTAAAATCACGAGCGTACACGGAGACCAAGAGTATGTAAGTACAAAAAATATTACAATAATAATAATTTGTATTAATAATTCTTTGAAATAAAGTTTCTTATAGTATCTTCCTTTAATAAAACTTGTGGAAATAATTTTATACTATTTGGAAACCGTGCAGTCACCACATAGTTGGTGACAATACAGTTATTAAGCATTCACGAATTACAATAAAAATAAAATAAAATAAAAATAAATAAAATATTTTCTTTCCAAGATATGTCGATGTAGAAAATGACCAAAATATTCAGTGAATTCGGCATTTTTGGCGAGAATAAAATTTGAATTTTAAAACGTCTTAAAATAAATTTTAAAGAGCCAGAAAAAAAAACTGGCTATCAAACTTAGCCTCAAGTCCTAATATGGAAACTTAAGTGCCAATTATTCCAGTAAGTGTCGACTGTGAAAGTGGGCCTTAAACTACAACTTGTCCATAATATATAAGAATCGAAGTCCACCACTATAGAAATCAAAGAATCACTACCGATGGAATCACTATGAAAATAGTTCCTTCCATATAGTGTCGTAGGTATCTCGATTTCAGTAGATTTTTGAAAGGCATCTGTGAGAAATACCTATTCAGTTAATCATCAAATTTCTTGAGTTAACTCGGGACCTTAATTGACTGAAAAATATGTTTCACGAGTTAGCTTGGTTTGACCGCGAAACTAGGATGAACTAGTACTCAAAAGCCGGATAAATGCTCCTTATAGGTCTGAGCTCCAAATATATCGTAGCAGCCCATATTACTATAGGAGTCACCGTTGATTCCTGTATCAAATGAGAAGCACCTCAGTGAGCGAGAACATACTTCCCCCTCTTTTGGTTCCTATCCCAAATCCAAATCAAACTTTCAAAAGACATTCGAACACAATTTTAGTTCTGCTGATAGGCACCTAATTCCGTATTATTATTCCTCTAATTGGCCTGCAATTATTGTTCCTATTAATATTAAAGCTAATTAGCTAGAGTGTTTTGTACGTTTCTTTATTAATTTTGGAACAGTTCATATTGATAGCAGACTCCTCAGACTCTTCAGTAGGTGTGAATATGATTATTCGGAAAGGGTTAAGATTCCAAATTAATTGCCTTAAATTTATCGGACTACTTCCAGTTCACACCGATAAAATCATCAATTTACAAACTCAAACCTTTCATTGGATATCGTTGCTAGTTTTAATGCTATCAAATAGTGCAATTCTTTTGTCTACCCTCTTCTTTGCCCTGGATATCCAATATTTTGTTCAATACGAGTATAGCAACTATAATATCACTGGGATATTCTATGAGTTTTATATGTTCGTCTTTTTAGGAGTTTTTCAAATAATAATAAATATTTTTATTTTTCTCGGCAGAAAATATAATTTAAACATTATCGAAAGTGTTGTGCGAATCGATTGTAATTACTTTGAAAAAAATGATTTATCGAGTGATAAGACGTTAATTTTATTTAAAATCTACTTAACTATATGCATTGTCTGCCTTGTAAACACTATTTTAATTATAAGTGTTATTGGTTATTGGAATCGCATATCTTATTGTTCTCAGTTGATTTATGTACTACAAACATTTTACTGTGGATTAATTTCAACATTTTATTCAACAATAATTGTCGTCTGCAATGAAATAATCACTGAAATAAACAAAGAAATAGAAAGTGCTATTTTGAAAATGAAATCCTCGGTGATAATCAGTTATGAAATCAAACAGATGCTGAAAGATAGAAATGAAATAATAAAAATATGTGAAGTTAATATAAGCTGGATGTATGGTATACCGTTGGTGTATATTATGACGACAGTCTTAGTGATTGTGCCAACCGGCCCTTTTTATCTATTATCTGAATGGGACCAAACACCGAAAATATTTTTAAGTATTGTGTGGCTCGTTTTAAATGCTTGTATTTTGTGGATAATTCCATACATCATATTTCCTGTCATGGTTGCTAATCGTTATCAGGATATAACGGAAGAGGTAAGAATGAAAATAAATAATTCGATATATGAGTTTTTTTTTATGATAGAGCTATATTCGAAAATTTTCGATGTTCACTTTACAACTGTCACTGTCAGTGAAAAGAAACGTCTTTAAAATAAACAAAGTAAAAATAAATGAGAATAAATTAAAAACACATCGACACCTATCATGGTATCCGATCGGAACGGAATTTTCTCCCAAAAAGGCCTAAATAGTTTTTTTATTGGCTAATATTTTACCTTTGTAGGTAGCCGAGTGCTAGTAAGTTACAAGTAATAGTAATATAGAAAAGTTTTAATCGTGTGACGAAATGAAACATTTCACTTTTGCAAAATCAATTTTGTATGAATCGGAGAAAATTCTGTTCCGAACGGATATCATGATAGGAGTGATCATGTACAAACTGCAGTAGTGAAATCAAACGAAAAGATTTGGCATTTTTTAAGCAAAATCCATTTGATTCGACAGTTATGGCATGTTTGATTAAGAAGAAGAGTGGTTTGCATTTTCGGACTTTGGAAAAGACTTGCATTCTGTTTCTGTTTGGTAAATAGCAGAATAGCAGAAATAATTATCACAAGTTACGAGCCTCATAAATTTGAAAGCGACTCGATACAAATAGTCGAGAAACGCTGAAAATTGAAACAAAGCCCATGACATTAGGCATGTTTTGTTGAGCTCCTTAAAGCTGGATTTAGACCTTCGGTTTTATCGTCCGTGTACGTTGTTCGTTGTTGGTCGTACGCGGAACAACGAAGGTCTAGTCTAAATGATAACACCGAGCAAAGAATGAACACCGATTGAAGAACGAATTAATTCAAAGTGGCTTTGAATTTTCGGTGTTCGATGTAACCCGACCATAACGAACAACGTGAGTGTAAATGCGAAATTATTTAATCGAACTTTCTTTTTCAGTGCCGTGCAATGAATTTTACACATAGAAAATTGTGAAACAATTTAAGAAATATTATCTACTCTCCGTAGCTAAGTTACGAAACATTAATTCTAGTGTACATTTAAGTAGCCAACTTTTCGTCCAGCAGTATCTTTTCTTTTTTTTTTCTTTTTTGTTCACTGTTAAAAGCGCCGCCACTGTCAACAATGTGTTGTTATCCATTTTGCTGTAAAGAACGAACTGAATATAAAAACGAAATAATCTAGATGCTTCTTTGATTTTCGTTGTTTTTAGGAAGAACGAACAACGTTCACTGAATGAAGAACGAAAATGTTAATCCAGCTTAATGTGAACACTAATGGCGAATTCCTTTCAACAACGAAATTGATTTTTTTCTAAACAGAATCTAATTTTTTCTAAGCAGAATTGAATTTTTTCTGTCAATTGAAAGGAATTCGTATTTCGTAAAAGAATCTTTTTTTTTTGTGTGATTGGCCGAGTTCAACGCACATCTGAATATTCAGAATTCTGAATTTTTGAAGCTCTTGTTTGGCCAGCTGTCAGAAGTCATCTGAATTTTCAGAAATTTTTCTGACAGCTGGCCAATCAAGAGCTTCAAACATTCAGAATTCTGAATATTCAGATGTGCGTTAAACTCGGCCATTGTGTTTGTGTTACTTGACAGCTGCAATTGACGCAAAACGTGAAGAAATTTTTCATCAAACTATTTCACTTGCACTGAAAGTTTTTATCACATCTTTCACTAGCGAAACCAATTTTTTTTTCAAATTTTTGTTTGATAATGAACAACGCACAGTAAATTATTTTTATAGCTTTATTGACTGAATTTATTGTTGAATATTTAGTTAAATTATGTAGAATTCGTTGCTACCAAAAAATAAACAACTGGTTTTCCAAATATTCCGCGATTTCAATTTGAAGCATCAGAAATGTCAAGTCTTCATAGTATGTGTGCAAATCAGTGTGAAATCTTGCTAAAAACGCAAGATTTCTTTTGACAGAAAAGAATCGATTTTGTTTAGAAAAAATTCTGAACAGAATCGATTCTTTTGTTGAAAGGAATTCGGCATAAGAAATTCTTCACATTAAGCCGAATTGTCACATGCAAATTCTGCCAACAACAAGTTAACAACACATTTGGTATTCAGTAACAATGGAACATTGTAGAATTGGTCCAGTAACTATCTCAACAAAACACGCCTACTATGGGGTTTCTATAACTATAGGACAGTCCATAACTTTATCGACTGGAATAGACGGAGTTCAAATACTGGAAGAATGCGATAAAATGCGTTTCTATTTCTTTGAAAATCTATCGATCTTTTTAAGCGTCAAATTTTCAATTTGTTTTTATTTTTTGTTTTTTGTAGTTTCAGTGTTGGATTGATCTGAAATCTTCTGTGCGAAAGCAATTAAATTAAAAATTGTATGTACCTAAGAACCATGAATTAGCTTTCCGGGTTCATGAGCTTCATATAACATCTATCTTAAATGGTGTTTATTCTAGAGACCTTCCATATGCAGGCGTCGGTCGTGGGCAGCACCCTTAGGCCAGGCGCGCACATGCAACTAAACAGTTTGGTTGCGATTTTGAGCACTATAAACCGGCGGACTCTCATATAATCCCGAGTGCTCAAAATCCAAACCAAACTGTTTAGTTGCATGTGCGCGCCTGGCCTTAGAAACCCTCGAGGATTTTTAGTTAAAAATCCCATACAGTATCTGAAATCGAAATATAATTGTAAATAGGGAAGCATTTGATCAACAAAAATCTTCACTGAATCTCAGATAAGTCGGAAAACCTCCAGAAATTGTTCCTCAGGTAATTCAAACGGATCTGTCGTGCCGCCACGCTCCCCGCCCCCCAAAAACCATATAAAATAAACTTTTTTCCCAATAGAAAAATAATCCATTATTAACAGTATTTTCCATTATCGTGTTAAAAGACTAAAATAAAACTTTTACAATCGTGTAAATCCGAGTCTATAGAATAGGGACTATATGAATTAACTTTATTTCGACCTAAAAAAATTTAATACTCTTATTAGAAGAAACAATGCATTTCCTCCAAAGGTACAAATGTAAGGAAATTTAAATATTTGAATATACTTTCTATTGCACTGCAAGAACGTAAATAAACACAAAACCATTTTAAATATAAATTCAAAGTGCAGCAAATTGCAATTCACTCAAATGTAGTAAGTAAAGGGATAAATATTTGAAAACTTGAAAGACTTTTATCCAGTATTTCGCGCGATGTCTATTAGAAAGGGTCTTCAAATGCAGCTCAGTTATTTGAGATATTTAGGAGTTTTTCCAGTCGCTTATGACAAAAGTAACCGTCTTTTCAAACTACACCACCATTCGGCATATCGATTTTTGTTTTTCGCCTCAAGTTTGGTACTAATTTGTGTTACTGTCGCAGTAATTACGAGTCCTCTCATACTAAAATATAGCTTCATAGATATAGTTTACAAAGTGATTCCCCTCGTGCTAGCTGGACTATCGCAAATTCTAATAAACTTTTACATTTATTTCGGCAAAGATTTTAATTTGAAAATCGTCAACAAGATTCTACAGCTGGGGAGTAAATATCAAAAGTATTCCAATTCCTGTGACATAACTATTCGACTCTTTAAGACTTACATAGCATTGGTGATATTGGTTTCCTTGGATTTAATTCTATGTTATAGCTTCTCAGAACGTCATTCAGTATATTTCTATCAAGCTGTAATTAATTTTTGTCAAATTGTATTCAGCGGACTGCTAGTGACGTTTTATACATCTCTTGTCGTGGTCGTGAAAGAAGTTCTGATCACTCTAAACACAAACGTTGAAGGTCTTGCCGAGATGGAAAAGGTATTGCAATATCGAAATCACATTGCAGAAATTTTAATTGATCGTTTTGAAATTGTAAGAATATGTGAGGATGACATTAGTGATTTGTATGGTGTTCCGATATTAGTAATATTGACATCTGTCATACTAAATGTTCCGCCAGATGCTTACTACTTGATTACATTGAATGATCATGGTGTAAGCCTTCTTAAAACGCTATGTATTGTTTTGCGGATAATTCCATTAATTGTCTTTTGCAATATGATGTTGCATGAGGACTTGGCGGATGAGGTGAGTTTGTTGTTCTTATTTTCACCACGTAATAATAGTGAGTTTTTATTAGCGCTTTTAGCACTTATGAGTGGTAGCGACCCACAGTACACAAATCTAAGTTAATTTTAATTTGCCAACGTAGTCAAATTTGAAAGTGGCAGAAATTAAAAAATGGCTGCTCAAGTGCCCTCAAAGACTGCACTTTGCATTAGTAGAAACAACAACAAATATTAACATTTTTACCACAGATTAACCACATGAAGATAAGAATCCCCGGGAGCCATTTTAATAAGTCTACAAGCTTGAACTGTCAGATTGAAGATAAAAAATGTGAATGTGTGTATAGAAACCTCACACATAGACAGTAGCGATCTTCACACCCTTGGTTAAATTGGTGTTGCAATTCACATCTATTCATCGACACAGCACCGTACTTGGCTTTAAGCTGGAAACTTATAATAATGCAATGCAATCAATAGTCAACTCATTTCGGTAATTAGGCAGATTCTTTGTGACAGTATATGGTTAAAATCTTTGGGTAGTGATAAATCGCGATAAAAATAAAAATCTACGATTGTACGTTCAAACCAAATGGTGTGCTCATTTACTCCCTGATGTCACCAACAAATTTATCAACATACTGACAACGCATCGTCAACGGTCAGGTCTTTTTTATACCGCCACCGGAATCACGCGTTGTTGAGCAGTCCAAAAAAAAATCTGTCCACGTGCCTTTACACTTTTGACAGATTGGTTGTACAGTAAATAAAAAAAGTCAACGCCGTGACCTTAGAAACTGTATCAACGCAGTCGTCAAAGCGTTGACAGCATTTTAAGATGACTTGACAACCTTGGGGAAGTTTTTGCCATCATTTGACGTCAGAGTGTCAACACGTTGTCCTTTTAATCATCAAATGATCTGATTGTATGTGCACAAGCAAAGAACTTCGCTCGACACTTTCCATTGCACTGTACAGTACACATACTTGTACATTCTATTCATCCAACAAACGGTCATGGGTATACAGTTATTAAAATAACGCTATATCTATGTTTAAATATTAAAATTAAGCACAAATTGACTTTTATTTTCGGTTTGCAATTTTGCATCTGTCAGTTTCCACAAAATGATGGCTGTCACTTTCCACGTTGACAATTTCGTAAAATGAGAAAATGGCAAAGAAGAATAAAATGCGTTCTTTGCTAAAACAACTCCTCAGAAACAAAATCCCAAAATAAAGAACGCACCGTCTGAATTGATCAAAATTTCTCAGTTTTGATATCAAAATACTGAGGAAACAAATTTTGGATTCCCTTGCTTACTCTCTGACGGACCTATATCTTCAAGATCTCATTTTCCTGAACGTGTCTCTATTGTAGGACAATTTGACATTTCGAACAAAAAAAAATTGTTTGCTTTTAGAAAAAGGACAATTGAAGTGCACAGTGATGATATATTAGCCGTGTTTTTTTGCAAGCCCGGGAAGATTTGGTTGAAAAAAACGACATCGGGGATTAGCGACGCCATTACAGAAACAAAATGGAGTTTCCATACAAACTATCGATAACAAGTATGCAATTCACGCCGGTAACACAGTTTTTCTCCGTGCTTAAGTTAAGCCCCGAGAATTATCCGCGCTTAGCTAAGCCCGAAGGGGTTTAGTTGTTGTTGCATTTAACATGTAAATTGCAGGACAGGACGTCGTTTTTTTCTATCGATTTCCTCGGGGCTTGCAAAAAAACACGGCTATTGTTGTTTTTCCTAGAAACAAACAATTTGTGTCAATAAGGAATTAAAGTTCGCTATTCCACTCTTGAAACAAGGGAGAACTTATCGCCAGTCTACTAACACTCTCTAAAAGATTTTTTTGCTTACAAACTTCGATTTCCCAGGTTGACGTTGCATTGCTCCATTGAAAAATAAATATTTTTTATTTATTCACTCAATTTAAACGATTTCTATTTCAGGCAAACAAAACAGCAAGAATACTCTCGAGAATATCCAGACGTGGAACTGGAATGGACAAAATGGTAAACTCTTTTGTTTAATGTTATGCCTTGTTTTGTTTTCTAAATTCCATTACAAAATCTTAAATATTATGTTTAAAATACGTCTTTCATTCCAATATTAAAGGTTGATAAATTTTTGATCAAAAATATCCAACAGAAGCCAATTTTGACAGCTTATGGATTTTTTCCACTCAACAAACGTACACTTTTTAAGGTAGATATTATTACAAATTTATTAAGAATATTAAATAGAAATGTTTTTTGTTTATCTATATTTTAGACATTTGCAGCAATTTTCACATACATGGTGATTTTAATTCAATTTAAAGATATGGAAAACACAAGTAAACTTCTCACAGGGACACAAGCAACAAAAATAGTTTAGTAATTTAAAATTATTTAATTAAATTATTATGTAGTTTTAAAGTTTAAGTTAAAAGATTTATGGACGCAGGGTCATAGGTCCATAGGCCAAAAACCTAAAATAGACGTTTTAACCACTCTATTGGCCCAAAAATCCACAGTGAAGTGATCATGATTAACAAATTCAAAACAAAAAAAAAGTTTATCATACATAATGTTAATGTAGATATGTATGTAAGTCCACAACAACATAGTCTTAAGAATTTCATGCTGTATTTGAATAAAAAGAACAAAATAAAATAGTATTTGAGGATGTACTTCTTTTGTTGAAAGTACATATCAAAAATAAAGAGGATAGAAAAACGGGGAAAAATTGGTTTCGTGTAAAAAAAAAAACAAATTTCGCAGTTCCCTTCAAGCAAACTAGTCCGTTTTGAATTCGTGCACGTATAGCAGTCAACAACGCATGGACGAGTTCGCTAACGGATCCAAATATGGATACTCAAAGCTGCGTTTTGCGGCTAAAATAAGTATGGAAATTGGAATCACCAAGGATTCATGTGTTCATGTTTTGTGAGGAAGAGAGCTCACCATCATACTCAGTGAGAGACTGAAGGCTGAAACCAAACCGGATCCAAATCAACCACCAACCAGAGCGAAAATCATAAATTGAAATTTCTATGTATAGAAGGTATTTCCACATTTCCCCAACCACAATCACTTTATTCTGAATTTTTGGCTGAATATTCAGATGAAACGTAAGCAAACGTCACTTAAAGTCACAAAAAGTCATCATGGAAAACGTAATGCGTTGAACGCCGCCACCCTATGATGATCGCGAAGTCTGAAAAAGTAGGTTTCGTCATGCCATCCGTGTATCATAATATAGGCTGTGTTTTTTTTTTTTTGTACTCACTTTTTCGCTTTAAGCTTAGTATACAGTTCTTTTGAACGAAAAAAAAATCAATGGTGAGAAAGAAATTTTTTTCGGAAGAAAAACATTCGAGATACGCAAACTAGATTTTTTAGCACTATATACAGATATTTGTTTGTATAATGTTGCAAATGCTAGAAAAAGCAGTTATTACTATAAGTACTCTGCAGCTAACTGGAATCTATATATAAATCACATATCAACAGAAATTGTCCTGATACTAATGTAGAGAAAATACATGATCCTCTATTTATTGATTCAATGTGTTCCAACTTTACTTCGATTATAAAAGGAGCGGCTGACTTCGCAATCCCCAAGCTACCCATCAAAGACATTGAATCGGTGCAGCTACCTTGTAACATTTTATATTTGATTCGGCTGAGAAACTTTGAAAGAAGGAAATGGATTAGATATCGCTATGATTTCTTTTTAATAGGTAGTGTTAAATTTCTTAGCAAAGTTATTGACAAAGAAATTTCAGAGTTCAGAAACTATCGGTGGGGAAAACTACTTTAATCTTTTGATAAAGCAAGTAAACCCTTCTCGAAAGTTTCAAAATTGATAAAAAAGAGAGGTGGTAGTATTCCCCCCTTAAAGTTCAAAAGCAGTTGTAAAGGGTCCGCCATCTAACGTTTTTTTTCAACTAGTGGTTATTTCGTGAATGGTAACACTTAGCTCATGTCTGATTTGATTTATATTACATCACTAGAAAAGGCTAATCTTCTAGCAACAAATTTTTCTAATAACAACACTATTTCAGCTCACTTAAGTGATCCTGATATTATTCGTGAAGTCAAAAATTCAATCACTTCCATATCACAATCAGACATAATTTTACCTCCCTCTTACTTTGTTAGCCACACTAATACAAGCATTCACATAAAAAATCTAAAAATGAAAAGGTCACCTGGCCTTGACGGTATAAATAACAAGTTACTTAACTCTACCGTTGAGTGGTATAAAATATTTAACAACTATTTTCAATGCGTGCCTCAAACTGTGCTATTTCCCAGAGTGTTGGAAAATAGCGTCAATTATACCAATTCACAAACCAGGAAAACCTAAAAATTAAATTAATAGCTATAGGCTTATTAGTTTACTTTGCAGTGTGAGCAAACTGTTAGAAAAGATAATATTCTTCCCAGCTTTCAGTTTGGATTCAGGTAAGGTCACAGTACTATACAACAAATCGCAAGTGTTAAAAAACATGTAAGAGATAATTTAAATTCGAAAAAGTCAACGGGTCTCATAATGTTAGACATCGAAAAGGCATTCGATACTATCTGGAATGAGGAATTGCTCCATAAGCTTAAGTCCTTATACATTTTTCAATGCCCATAATAAAAATTATTCAAAGCTTTCTATCCGATAGAAAGTTTATAGTAATATTTAGTAAAGCGTCGTCTTCTGCACAAGTTACGGTGTCCGGTGTACCACAAGGTTCGGTACTCGGGCCCACCCCTTTTAATATCTATGTATCTGACCTTCCTCATCTTGGGGATAACGTAAAAACTGCCATGTTTGCTGATGATACAGCCATTTACGCATCTGGAGTATTGTATAGGGATGTTCATCATACATTGCAAGATTCTCTAAATAATATAAATGATTATTTCAACAAATGGAAAGTCAAGATAAATGCTCAGAAAACCCAAGCAATTTGGTTTTCACGTCGCGTCGTCGTAAACAATGTTTCTTGCCAGGAAATGTTAATCTTCAATTAGGATCAGTCAGCATTGACTGGTCTGAACATTGTAGATACCTCGGAATTATTGTGGATAAAAAAATGAGCTTTAATAAACATATATCTACAACCACAAATAAAATAAATATGTACATAAAAATTCTCTATCCTATGATATCCAGAAAATCTGAACTTAGTAAAGACAACAAAATTATTTTGTTCAAATCAATTTTTCAATCCATCGTTCTTTATGGTGCACCTGTTTGGGGCGAGTGTGCCAAAAAACTTAAAAATAAATTAAAACTACTAATATGTCAAAATAAAGTGCTTAAATGATATTAGATCTCCCAAGGTCTTTCTCAACACGCAGCTTACATGAACCAGCAAATATCAATTTTTTAAACTTAAATATTGAAATTTATAAACAAAAATTTTATCACAATTGTTCATTATCCGAAAATGAAGTTGTTCTTACTTATTTAATTGTGTGCAATATAAGCTTGTAAGTTTTTTATAAGGGTTTTGGTTGTAGTTTTTTTTCCCTTAAGAATAATAAATTTAAAATAATATACATCTTCTTTGTATAAAATTAAATCATAGTTTTAAAGTATTAAATGTCCTAAATCTCTATAATAAAGGGTCCGCCATCTAACGTTTTTTTTTCAACTAGTGCTTATTTCGTGAATGGTAACACTTACCTCATGTCTGATTCGAAAGATAATTAGTTTTATCCTTCCGCTAAACGAATATGGTTGTGTATACGCTTCGCTAAGTGGGCCTGCGATCGACTTAGAGAAGATTCCGATTTTGCCAAAAAAATCATCTTTTCAGATGAAGCTCATTTTGATCATGGCGGGTAGTAAACAAGCAAAATTGTCGCATTTGGGGCACAAAAAACCCGCACGCATATATTGAAAAGCCGATACACCCAGAACGAGTCACTATTTGGAGGCATAATTGAGCCATTTTTCGAAAATGAGCAAGGAGTGGCCGTTACAGTCAATGGCGATCGTTATCGAGCCATGTTGAACGAATTTTTGCTCACAAAAATTGAAGAGGAGGATATTGGCAACATTTGCTTTCAACGGGACGGCGCTACGTGCCACACAGCCGACGCTACACTCGATGTTTTGCGCCATTTTCAAAAAAAAGAAGTTATTTGGCGGACCCTTTATGTAATTATAATTGATGTTAACTAGTCTTAGTCGATACTACTGTACAATAAATCAATAAATAATAATAAATCGCCAATTATCATCAAGAGAATTCTCATTCTCAATCATTCCATTAGGTCTTCTGTGTTTGCTTATAACCTTACAAAACCAAAGAGAATGGCCACATCAACATTTGTCTGCCTTCAACCTTTTAATAAATTGGAATGGACTATTCCAATAACAATTATTCAAATTGAATTGCAATCAGAAAGACGGTCGGTGCGAGGCGTTTGACCAGGTATAAACCTTTATAAATTAAATTAATTCCGAACTTTCAATCCTTCAATCTTATATAGTTTGAATTGTGACAGTATGAGGTACCCCTCCTTTTTTTAACATTGAAGGAAAATTTCGAGGCGCACTAATTTCTTTACTTATTTGATGGAAAAATTATGTCTAGTTTTCAAAGTGAATCACTCATTACGATACTTACCATGTAAGATGAACATTCGCAAGGGATTGTTGCTTCAGTTGAAGTGTCTTAGGCATCTAGGGTTGTTATCAGTTGAATATGATGGAAGTGAATTAAATTTAATTACAAAAAAGTCCAAAAGATACGCATGTTTGTTGGTCTTAGCGATTTCGTGCTTCTGGTTGATATTCGGAAGCTTGTTTTGTCTTTTCGATCCTTATTGGATGAATGCCTCAGTAGATTCAAACCATACCGGTAAAATATTCGACTTATTTTCCACTCAAACCGCCGGTTTTTCTCAAATAATCGCTAGTTTGTATTTTCATTTTGGCAAAGTTCGTTGTTTACGCATTACCAAAAACGTATTAAAGCTCGAAAACAAGTACATTCGCAAGGAAACCACTGACATCCCATTGCGTCTTTTTTGTTTGTATCTAGGAATTTGTGTGGTGTGCACCTTGAATATGTTTCAAATGTATGGAATGGTTTCAGAATGGCATTCAACGTACTTCTTCCAAGCCCTGACATATTTTATACAAATGATATATAGTGGACTTATAACAGTTTATTACACATCTTTAGTTGTGGTCTTGAACGAGATAATGATGAGCATTAATGAAGAAATTAACGAGAATATTTCAATTGGAAAATTTGACATTAATGGAAAATGCCATCTTAAACAGATACTCTCTGATAGAAATGGAATTTTGAAGCTATGCGAATTGGACATTAGTTCGTTTTACGGCTGTCCCATCATTAGTATTTTGACGAGTGTTCTTATCAATGGACCTGTTGCGCCTTATTACGCGATATCGTTAATTGAGTCGGGTGGTGCCAGTGATGTTCTTTCTAGTTTATTGTTCATTGCACGCTCCTTTTGCGTGTGGTTCTTGCAGTTTATGTTTATTCCAGTGATGATTTTTTACTTGGATTTCAATAAGGAGGTATGTATTAAGATTATAAAATTTCTTTTTTTTTGTTGTATAAATAATAAATGAACACATTGTCAATGTGCACAGAGTCAAATTATTAAACCATCACACAAATAACTATAGTCGGTCAATCGTGTTCCAAACTAGGTTGATGTCTAATATGAGCCAACGCGATATTCAGTCTGATGTTTCAAAAGCATTGATATGTAAAACGTCGACAATCACACGGCTTGAACATATCCGTTGGCGCTGTGCTGAGAAGAACAGAAATTGGCATTTTTCGGTTTGGAGATCACAAATTTGGCGTTTTTCTTTTTTAACTCAGAGCAGATCACTGAACTGTCAATAAGATTCTATCTTTTTTTTTTTAGCTAAGATATATCAAAGCATAAGAAGTGTGTTTCTTTTTTCCATTGCAGCTCAGAGCTTTCTAAATTAGCTCAGAATAAAATGACCGAGCGAAACGCTGAGCGAAGCCAACTTCACTTGTTACTTTTAGTGCTTTGACAGACAGACCTATGAAATGGCAGTTCAGTGCTCAAGTGTGTTTCATAATTAGGTAAATCTAAGGAATCTGATCATAATCTGCTCAGAGCTCTGCTCTGATAGGGGGGTTCACATTCAACGACGTGTCGTTCGACCTAAGTCGTTTTGCTATCGTTCACATTCAACGACTATCTTACCGACATCATTTTCAAGAAAATTTTTAGAGAGCCAACATGCTGTGAGTTTGGTTATTTACACCAATTCTACTGCATCCATTTAATTTTTTCCGCTTTCTTTTTGTTGTTTACTTCGATTGTAAACCATTTTCTTCAAATCTCACTTAAAAAAAAGAAAAAAAGATGTAAAATTGAAATCATCGGTCGTTCGACTGGAGTTCACATTTACTACAGCGGTCGTCCGACAGAGAAAATTATTAAAAAAATTGAACTACAAAATAAGTCGATCAGCGGTCGTTCAACTGGTGTTCACATTAAAAAAATCTGACATAACGACACGTGTTGATGAACATGTCGTTGAATGTGAACCCCCCTGATAGCTCAGCCAAAAAAGAAAAACGCCAATTGTTAAGTCAATGTAAATTGATTTCATCAATTTTGTGACGTTTTCGATTGGTTATCCCCAAAAATATTCTTGAAGAATGTACAGTGCCTCCGAAATTGGGCTCAAATTTATTTTTATTTAAATTATTTCAGGAAGGGGGGGGGGGGGGGTGCAATCAGCATTGGAAAACAATTGTTTGTAGAAGTAGCAATAAAAATAAAGAAAGATAAGGAACATACATATATTGCTATCGATCCGATGACATGTGGTTCCGTAAATCCTGTGACGGCCCTACGATGGGTTGATTTGATTGATTTTGTGTGCATTTTATAGGGATGGTAGTCGCGTAAGATGCGAAAAAAGACCAAGGCCCATTTTCTGAAACGAAACTTATATACTTAAGTTCAACATAAGAGCTTATGTGACAGTTTTAATTCTTAAAGGCAAATAAACGAACCAATTAACTAAAGTTACACGCGTCAGATAGGTCACGTCACACGCGTCAGGTCACACGCGTCTCAATAGCTGCACCCTATAGGTATACTAGATAAGGTACTGGTGCATACACTAAAAGTGTTCTGCTGTCGTAAGTTCCAACATAAGCTCATCTTTAAGCCCTATATAGGAGGCTTCTATTCTGCCAAGGGACTTAGATCGTGAGTGTATTATGTGTGCCTACATTAAACACACAATCTACGGATTCCCTTTCTTAACGTCATTTAATAACACACAACATGAAATAAATGTCAAATGTAAAGAGTTAAGACTGCTTAAATTGAATCCTGCCATCAACAACCCTACAGAAGAACGCAATCAGCCAGAAAGTTGTTTGCCATCTGTAATTAATATTATTGCTTATTCAATTAAAGGCATACTTGTGACGACATTCACTCTGAATTCTGAGCTATTCTGCTATCTACAGACCTGTTGAAGTAGCCAACAATTCTTATGACTCAACGCCATTAACTATGCATTAATTTCCGTCAGCCTTGTCTTTGCCTTATATAGACAGCGTAAAGTATTAAAATGGAAGTTTTTCCGTCAATCGATCGATCTAACATTACTTTATTACATATGAACTCTCTGTCAAAGTGTTAAATTACTAAGAAAGACAACCCGATAACAAAAAATGTATTCCTATAGAATTCAGTTCAAATCAACATGTCCTTTAAGCAGGACTTCGAAAAATACCTTAAGTTGGCTAAACTAATGTGTGTTCTTTCTACAACATATGACCAAAAGTCAATGCAGCTCTCCGCCACCAAAGCTGACAACATTCGAGAAAAAACCGCCTTATTCACACTTTTGCTATTACAAGTTATCACATCCATTGTTTTCTATAGACTAACATTGCAAAATCATTTTGGAAAAGACCAAACAGGCGACAAAACCATAAGGATGCAGTGGATAATCGGATCGGGGTCTAGAATTCTGATGTTCATTTCGATGTGTGTTAACCGCAAGAGAAGTTTTAAAATTTTGCAAACAATATTCGGACTTATGAACTCGAACAAGGGCTTCTAAAATAAAAGCCTTCGCAAATACTATCGTCTGTTTTTGGTGTTGATTTTTTTGACGGCAACAAATATGTGGTCTCTCCTGATCACCAGGTCGCTGGATGGATATTTAATAGTTATAGTTGTTATCACCCAATTCTACCCCAGCATTTATATAGTTACGTATCAATGCGTGTTGACATGTATCGTGGTTTCAGTTGGTCGTGCATTTGAAAGTTTCAACGAGGAATTGAGCTGTTTGACAGGCAGTTATCATCATCATAATTTAACCGAGCAACGTAGCCGTGTCTTGGAAATCCTCAGAAAAAGAGCATATCTGATAAATATATGCAAAAGTGATGCCAATCAAGTTTATGTATGGATTATATATGGCTTTTATAACAATTCATTTATTTCTGTTTATACCAACACTGCCGGTTTTGATTGATGAAATACTTCTGGAGTGGGAAATACCAATTTTAATAAAAATATTTGTTTCTATTAAGGTAGCATTTTGTAGAGTTGGCTCGTTTTTGACTGCATATAGTATGCCATTAATATAGCAAACAACCTGGAGAGCAAAGTAAGTAAAACAAAACAAAAAAGAAATGAAATAAAACACAAATTTAGAAAAGGTTATATCATAAATTGTTGTTTTAAAATCTCCTCAGTTGTGTGAGCGGTTCACCCTCGACCCGGCTGGAACCAGCTATGATCAAGACTCAATTCAGCAACTTTTCGGAAAAAAAACTAGCTTAACGTATGTCTGTAGACTTTAAGGCTACTTTACAGGATAATAGAAGTCATATGACCTGTCATTATATTTTATGTATGATTTCTCAAATAAGCTGTCATTCTATTTAAGAATTCAAAATGTCCATTGATTTCAACACTGAATTTAACACATTCAAC
Source organism: Leucozona laternaria (assembly GCA_932273885.2). Classification (NCBI taxonomy): domain Eukaryota; kingdom Metazoa; phylum Arthropoda; class Insecta; order Diptera; family Syrphidae; genus Leucozona; species Leucozona laternaria. The sequence goes on along the minus strand of OW026368.1, from coordinate 84,142,899 downwards.
TAGGAATACAATATTAGCGTATGACTTCTCAAATGGAATTAGGTGCAATCCTAATGTCAAAAAAGTCGTTTTCATTTTTTTTCAAGAAGTCGTATGAGTTTAATGAGTGGCTTCAGACGATTTGATAGGACTTTTTTGACAGGTCATAAGAGAAGTAATATAACTTCTGTTATGGTGTAAAGTGGCCTTTAGACGCCATTTGCAAAAATGATGTCAAATCTATAATATATAATATGGAGTGTTTGTTTTTATTTGAATGCGAATCTTTCATGGGGGTCGCTGTTCAAGTTTCGGTAAGTTAAAGGCACTCAGTTTTCTGCGCATTGGAGAAAATCAGCCGATTCAGCCAATATGTCATAAAACCATTCTCCATTTACTTATCTTCGTATACGACGTTAATGACACAAACTTTTGTCGAAAAGTTTGATTGAAAATCAAAAATCGATTGCAAAAGATTTCCCATAAATATTTTGACAGTTCGTTTACGATGTTTACGATTTATTCCGGATAAGGAAAAGAATAGATGGAAAAAAAAATATTTATCCAGAATATCCAAGATGAAAGGAATAAAGAAACAAAACTAGAAAAAAAAGAATGGCAATAACTTGTGATATGTCAAAACAAATGAATACAAAAATATTTTTTTATGCGTATAGATGCATTCCTAAAGTTCAAAATTGACAAAATATTACATTTAATACGTGGCACTGATGGCGTGGCACCTTTGTTAACATTGTTTTCCTGTTTTTAAATTTTTACAACAATGTGAATATGCTATAATCGAAAATACGTACGTCAAGTCCACTGAATGCAACAGTATTCCAGTCCAAATATTCTAGAATGAATACAAGAAATGTGTGAGTGCCGGGTGGACTTGAAGGTCCATATTTGGATCCGTATGCGAAGTCGTCCATACGTTGTTGACTACGTGCACGGATCCAAAACGGATTACTTTGCTTGAAGAGGATGTTCAGATTTTTGCAAAAATGCAATCTTTTTCTGATAGCCTGGCAAGTAGTTTTGTAATACCTTAGGCAAATTCAACGACATGTACATCAATACGTGCCGTTACGTCAGATTTTTATAATGTGAACACCAGTCGAACGACCCACGATCGACTTACTGTGTAGTTCAATTTTTTGACGACCGCTGTAACATTTAAAAAAATGTATTTACAAATAATAGCATGACAACTTTCCAGCTTAAATCGATAGTTTCGGAGATATAGCTTAGTAGATCTATTCACTTAAGCTTATCTTTAATAGCCATCTTTCAGATATGACAAAGAAAAAAACAGTCTTCCTGAAATTCGTTCTAAGAAACAGTCCATATTTCGTATAATACGAGTGAAATCAAGATACTTAGTTCTCATTCTCACCGATTTCAGAACTTCTGCGTGTGTTATTATCCTTACAAATTGTGTAAACATTTGCCCACCTTCAACGTTCTAATTGGACAAATAACAATTATGGAAATTGAATTACAATTAAAAAGATGTTTGTTGCGAGGCGAGTTCGAAATGGTTATGTCATTATTAATCGCCTTCAAGCCACTTAATTAATGGAAAAATTAGGTTTTCAATAGTTTTCAAAGTGAATCACTTATTATACGACTTTACCACTTAAAATGAACATTCCTAAGGGATTGTTGCTTCAGTTGAAGTGTCTTAGCCATCTAGGGCTGTTATCAGTTGAATATGATGGAAGTGAATTAAATTTAATTTCAAAAAAGTCCAAAAGATACGCATGTTTGCTGGCCTTAGTGATCTCGTGCTTCTTGTTGCTATTCGGAAGCTTGTTTTGTCTTTTCGATCCTTATTGGACGAATGCCTCAGAAGATTCAAACAATACCGGTCAAATATTCGAATTAATTTCCACTCAAATCGCCGGTTTTTGTCAAATAATCGCTAGTTTGTATTTGCATTTTGGCAAAGTTCGTTGTTTACGCATTACCAAAAACGTATTAAAGCTCGAAAACAAGTACATTCGCAAGGAAACCACTGACATCCCATTGCGTCTTTTTCGTTTGTACCTAGGAATTTGTGTGGTGTGCACCTTGAATATGTTTCAACTGTATGGAAGGGTTTCAGAATGGCATTCATCGTTCTTCTTCCAAGCCCTGACATATTTTATACAAATGATATATAGTGGACTTATAACAGTTTATTACACATCTTTAGTTGTGGTCTTGAACGAGATAATGATGAGCATTAATGAAGAAATTAATGAGAATGTTTTAATTGGAAAATGCCATCTTAAACAGATACTCTCGGATAGAAATAGAATTTTGAAATTATGTGAATTTGAGATCAGTTCGTTGTACGGTGTTCCCATAGTTTGCATTTTAACGTGTGTTCTTATCAATGCACCTGTTGGGCCTTATTTCTCTATAACGTTAATGGAAGCAAACAGACTCAGCGATGTTGCCTCTTGTATGTTTCTAGTTATTACTCGTACATGCACCTATTACGTGTGGTTCTTGCAATTTATGTTTATTCCAGTGATGATTTTATTTTTGGATTTTAATAATGAGGTTAGTAAATAGATTGCAAAATATATTTTCTTTTTGATTTTACAAAAAAAGACTGCTTTTGAAGACTGAAATCAAAATCTTGTAGTTAAATGCAAAAATGACCCCGCTCCCCGATCCCGCTCCTCGCTCCCCATTTCCACTTTCCAATGCGCTAGTGTTGCCAGATGAAAACAAAATTCTCCCCCAAAGAAAAATTGAGAAACCCCCCAGATCACATTTTATCAACAAAAACCCCTAAATTTTATTTCAACTTTTTATTTTTATTCACCCTTAATTTGTTTTTAATTTCCGACTTTGAACTTTAATTATAAGTTCAGATACTTTGAAACATAAGGGAGGTTGATAATTAACTAATATGTTCCAAGTTGCGTATTTAGAACTTTAATCAGACATTGTGAAACAAGTCCTTAGTTCCAGTTTTTCAGTGCTCGATTAAAGTTAAACCAGAGTAAAATCATCATATTTGGTGGGTTAAGTCAGGATTAACTGAACAGATGCTTTTGATGTTTTATGCAACGAGTTTGTTTAATCATCCTGCATACATTCTCCGCTGAAAAATGGCTTCCTCAGTTCACTGTGGGTTAACTTGCTTCTAGAGATAGCTAACTCTGGTTTAACTCACGAGAATTAAATTTTTTTTCTGCACTTCTTAAAAAAAATTCTAATAGGTACCTACATTATAGTCATCTTCGTTTTGGCTGTCGCGTCGGTTTGATACATCTTCTCACTTGTAAAAGTTTTCAGCATTTCCTCTGTTGGTGTAAAATTGTGGCATTCAGAATGTAAGGCATAATCTAAACCGTAGAATACTACTGTCAGCTGCTTCAATACCCATACGATTCGTCAACCTTTTAGCTCTTAATGAATCCCCAAAGATTTCCCCCAAACATCTCATCACAGCAGATTACCCCTCAACGATAAAAAAAAGCCCCTAAATCTAGGGGGAAAACCCCTTAACTGGCAACCCTTCTATGCACTATGCCCTTAACTTATACAGTGATTGTCCAATTCCTTAAGTTGGCAGTAAATTCCTTTTCGAAATTATTAAAAAAATATAGATAGGTGGGAGAGCTCCAAAATTGATATTTGTAACTGATAAAATATTAATATGTTATATATATGATTTTTTATATGATTTTCTTGTGCATGATTTTGTATAAAATTTCCTATTTCAATAAAGACATATTTTAAATAGATGATATTTTTTTTGCAGGCAAACAAAACAGCTAGAATTCTATCCAGAATATCTCGGAAAGTCAAAGGCATTGAGAAAATGGTAGATACAATATAATTTTAAAGTTGCAAAATTTCAATAGTTGTAATTTTTTAATGTTAAGCTTATATATGAATTTTTCTCTTTAAAACTTTTATTTTGTGTCCGATGTTTAAGTACATAATATACTTCACACAAATAACGATAATTTGTATTTTAAGATTGATAAATTTCTCATGAAGAACATGCAACAAAAACCAATTTTAACCGCTTATGGATTTTTTGCACTTAATAAAAGTACATTATTTAAGGTAAAAAATATTAATTATTTTAAACAAATATCTAATAATTAAGTTGTTTTTTTTTTGAATTTTCAGATTTTTACTGCAATTTTTACATATATGGTTATTCTTATTCAATTTAAAGATATGGAAAACACAAATAAGGAAATTTCCTCCCAGTGATATTACTACAATGGCAACGATATCACAACGCATGTTAAAGCAATCGAAAAATTAATTTTTGCATTGCATTGCAACCAACAAGAAATTCTCGTTTGAAATAATAAAAATAATTTAATTGTTTTGTATACATAAATAAAATGTAGTTATGTAATACTTAAGACCCCGTTCTTCAGTGGTTAGTTAAGCTAGAGTTAGCTAATTTTAGAAGTAAATTCACCCATAGTCTTTGTATTTGTTGTATCTTTCATTACAGCATGGCTTTCTGTGTTTTTTTTTTTGCGTTTGTGTTTGTTTTTTTGTTTGCAATTGGTGACGCTTTCAGTTGTCATTTTTTCGCTGTGGTTTTCGTTAGCATTTCGCTGTCGTGTTGGAGACCACCGAAAAATTTCGTTTCGCATCAGCAGCGTACTAGGCTTAAGACAAAACTGTGGTTGTAAAAGATTTTTTTTCGTGTAGACATGGTGATGATGATAATGACGGGAAAAAGACTTCAGTAAAACGTTCATGCACACATGCACTAAATGCTCTCCCAAATCAACGCGAAACATTCGCGCGAATATGCAACGATTGAATAATGTTCGAAGATTCGCATCGCGCCAGTGTGGGTGCTCCCATTCATCTCCATGTAAATAAATTAAGACAGGCGAAAGTTTCGTCGTCGCTCTGAAGTATTCGCGTTGGTTTGGGAGAGCCTTAAATCAACATATTTAGGAGGTTAAAAGGAGTTATAACAGGACAAGCCGCATCACCTCACTCGAATCTCAATGGATCCATTTTGCTTCTTAATTGCAGAACTGCACTTCAGCTGCTCAGCGCCTTCGTTCTTTTTTTTATCTTATCAGTTAAACAACTTTGCTTTTACTCAAAAAATTATTACTTATTTAAGTTTTTGTTTAAATGAATTAAAGTAAATTTTTAATACTTTGAAGAATTAATGAAAGTAGGTGACTTGGCCAAAAGACAAATTGAGAATGAATTTAAAAATGGCCTCCACAGATGAAGGCACACAATTACCGGTATTATTAAATACGTGGAGATTATGGGAAGCGTTCATCTATATGGAGGAAACATTCATGCCGATTATGGAATTCGCAATAATGGATTCGCGGTGAATCGCAGTTCTGTGTTCTCTTTTCTTTTCATGGTGAATCAGTAAAGAGGAACGAGTGCACTGCACTGCGAATCCAGAATTGCGAATTCAGTTTTTAGATCTGTTCGGTTCGCGCCCATTGTGGCTATCAACTCAAATAGATTGAGTCCGCTTTAGTTTTTAAAAGGGTTGACCGAACAGAGTGTGGTCTAGCGGCCTTTATAAAAAATTAAAACAAAAAATTGACCGTCGCGTTCTTTTCTTGCTTGTGAATTGTAGACCGCACCTCCCGACTGCGTTCTGTTTGGCCAGCCTTTAAGGCTTAAACGGCATGAGAGCTGCAATATACGCAAACAGGGTACCTTCCAATTCTGAATGAAAATGAGATGTCACCCAGTTCTTCCAGAAGGTATTCTCTGAGGGTTGTGTTTTAAGTTCTTGCTATAAGCTGGGGGCATTCCCAAAAAAAAAGTAATAAGACCCGACCTCTCCACCATTTCGTCCTGCAACCCTCTGCACAAGTGCACAAGTCATTCTGCTCATGGGATGGTATATCCCGACTAAGAGGGACACTTGAGGCGTTGTTAGCTCTAGCAAGTAATCTTACAGATATCTGGCCATAGATTCCTCACGAGACCCAAGGCAACAAGTGTCAACTGTCATTCGCTGGCCATCGGTAGTTTGGGGCTTTGAGGAAACTCTGGTGAATTCTGATCTTTTCTTGCTCCAGTGGTTTAAATACCGAGGAATTCAGGATTCAGTTTGGCTCGGATCAAAAGATGACCCGTTTTTCGTCAATTCACCCTCTATTTTGTTCCCTTGTATGTCACGGTGTCTTGGGAACCAACGAAGGGTAACTGTGTTTTTTACACTGAGTAATCTTTCTTAGTTGCGGCAACGGCTTTCATTGCCCCTATATATCAATGAAGATGTCAATATTGCTATTGTCTTGTTCACATGTGGTAAGACTCTATATGCGGCCTCACAGACTGCAAGCATGAAAGACACTGCAAACATTTTAAAGCTTTATTGATCTATTCAGGAGTGGGCTACCTGAGCCTTGATCCTACCCCAAACGCCTGTTTTGAAGTCGTCCTTTATTATGATGTGTGTTTATGAATAATGTGTGATATTGTATACATACATAGTCTGTTTGAATGTTTAAGTCCTAAAGTTTCATAAAGATTCCACTGCTTCTCGCTTTTAGTATATAATGTGTGTTTCTTTTCAATTCCCATGCAAGGGAATTGGACGAAAAAAACGAAGTCGATGCTAAAAAATGTACATGTTAAATGCAACGACAACTAATCCCTTGCGGGCTTACAGAAGCAAGTCGGATTTCCGGGGCTTAGTTAAGCACGGAAAAAACGGTGGCGGCGTGAGTTACACACCTACTTCTTATCGATAGTTTGTATGGAATATTGTGAATATTGTCTGTGATGGCATCGTCTGTACTCGCTGATTTCGTTTTTGTAAAAAAAAAACAACTGCGGCAACACTTCGTTAAATTTTAGCAACAGTGATGTATTGCATTATCTCTAGTATTATCTTTAAATTAAAATACACTACTTTCTATATAACTTTGCCATACTTTTTTTTAGACAAATTATAAACGATCCACTAAAGCCCTATTAATTTGCTTTCAATATAAAAAGTTATATCTCATTTTAGTGCCCCCTCAGTATAATGCAGAATGTCCTACACGAAGGACTTACTTGCATTTGTAAGGTTCGTCAAATACATTGGTATCCTTCCAGCCACATACGATGAACATTCCGCTCAGCTTGTTACAAATAAATTTGATAAAATAATTTCAACAGTGATTGCTTGCATTTTATCTACGATAGCAATTATATCATTTATTAGTTTTATTTACGTTGTGAATTATTTGCACGCCCAATATGGCCACAGCGACACCAACGTGGTCGCAATGATGTATCAAGTTGCAATATGTTGTTCAGTAAAATTAATAACCGTACTATGGATGCAGTTCAATGGACAACGAACCGTGCGGATTTTGAACGAGATCTTAAGAATTTTAGTGTTTTCGAAAATTTTGAAAAGAAAACAATTAGTCGGTGCAACATTTCGAAGATCGATATTTGTAATAACACTTGTCGCATTCGATGGACTCATGGACTTTTTCATTCGATTATTCGTTTCCTATGTTCGAGCATTTACATGGTTAATGTTATCAATACAAACAGTATACATAAATGGATTTTTAATTTTTTATAACTGCTTGATAATCATAATTCGAACAATCTTCGAAACAATCAATTTGGAACTGCAGACTTTGCTTGAAGTAAACAAAAATCCAATGGATCTTCACCGAATTCGAAATATTTTGAGAGAACACAATTATTTGTTGAGATTGTGCGTTGTTGATGTCAATACAATACTCGGTGTAGCAATGTTAGTTCTAACTCTTCATAACTTACTTATTATGATTGCAGTGCCTTTTCTAATTATATCGAGTTTAATCGATTCTAAGCTGCAAGGAGCAATTAAAATCGCACTCTTTTTAAATACCACTTTAAGCTTGAGTTTGCCAACAATAGTTTTTTATTGCATGGGACTTGCGGTGAACACAATTGATGAAGAGGTGAGTTGTTTCATATTGAATACATTATAGGCACCTAAGAAGTTTTTTTGTTTTTTATTTTAACATACAAAATAACAATATAAATAAAATGCACGACTGAATCGCACGAACTTGCTTTATTAGTTTAAAACTATGTATAACTATATTATGTTACTACACTTTGAAGATGTATGTTCATTGTTCATGGTTAAATAATGAAGACAGTGATATCTTTAGTGAGAAAATGTTTAAAAACAAAATTTGAATGTATTCAAAAAAATTTGAAAAATCTTTTAGAGCGGTTTTCTTTAAAATTGATTTTTATTTTTCATACCCCAGTAATTTCTTTGAATTTAACAAATCATCTATGTGAATTTCAGTATCTACAACATACATTTGTACAAAATGCCCTACGAAAATTAGACAAAAAAGTCCAAACTTCGAAAAATTTCGACAAAGCTGAATTTTAGATGGGTGGTCAACTTAGCGAAATAGCATTCATGGATCGGAAAGTGGTTAGGTGGATAATTTGATAATTTCGAATTTGTGGTTCCATATTTTCTATGTTTTTAGCGAAGTACCCTAGCCCAAATTTTCAAACCTTCTTAATTTGAATGGGTTTCTACTTAAAAATTCGCCGTTCCGTGGTTTTTGAATATTTGCGACAAAATAAATTTTGTCGTGCTATGTTTTCTATGTTTTTTTTTTGCTGATTTGCTAACTTGGTGTCAACTTAGCGAAGCATCGTCTCAAAAACAGGTAAAAACTTCTTGTATTGAATGGGTTACTGCTCAATAATTTGCCGTTAATTAGTCGTGAATTATAGTTGTGACTATTTCAATTTTGTCGTGCTATGTTTTCTATGTTTTTTCTGCTAATTTGAAAAATTCAGATGAACTTACTGAAGCACCCCCCCCCCCCCCTAAAAAGTGTTAAAAGCTTCTTATATAGAATATTTTATTGCTTAATAATTTGCGGTTCATTAGTCGTGAATTAGTTGTGACAATTTCAATTTTGCCGTGCTATGTTTTCTATGTTTTTGTTGTGCTAATTTGCCAAATTCATAGAAAAGTTAGCAAAACACACAAGGGACAAATATACTTACTTCAGAAAAGAGAGTCTTCACATCCCAGCCTTCAGGTTCGAGGCGACAAGAAAAATTTCACCTCCGCTTTAGATACCAACCCATAATCGCTCATTCCAAAGACGGAAAGCAGCGTTTTTGGGATCCTAGCGTATGGAAGGCAGCTGTTTAGTATGGAAACTTAGTTTTGTTGATGCTTAAGAATTATGATGGATTTACATGTATCTGCATCTGCAAATTTGAAGAAAAGTAGAACGGGATGGATTTATGCCAACAAAAAAAAACGAGTGAGTGAAAGGAATACAATGAAGACGTCTTCATATCTGCATTATGGCGCTTCCAATAATCTCTATTTATGAAGATCTCTGCACTCAGGTCTTCTCTCTATTCAACAAATGTAACTTTTATATCTTAAATTCCTGTTTTTTTGCAAAGAGCTCGCATGAAGATCAATGTAAATTCACCATTAGTGAATATTCCAAAGAAGGCAAAATAGAAAACTTTTGTTAAGGTGCGTGATAAGGGGGGTTCATATTCAACGACATGTTCATCAACACGTGTTGTTATATCAGATTTGTGTAGTGTGAACGACCAACGATCGACTTACTCTGTAGTTAAATTTTTTTGAAAATTTGCTCTGTCGGATGACCGCTGTAGTTAATGTGTGAACTCCAGTCGAACGACCGATGATTTCAATTTTACATCTTTTTTCTATTTTTTAAGTAAGATTTGAAGAAAATGGCTTGCAATCGAAGCAAACAACAAAAAGAGGGCGGAAAAAAATAAAATGGATGCGCTAGGATTGGTGCAAATATTGAAATTCGCAGCATGTTGGCTCAGTGAAAATTTGCTTGGAAATAATGTCGATAAGATAGTCGTTCAATGTGAACGCTAGCAAAACGACTTAGGTCGAACGCCACGTCGTTGAATGTGAACCGCCCTAAAGAGCGTAAATTCTAGTCAAAAATTAATTCATTCACAGCTTAACCACAACTTATGCAACAATAACTATTAAACGCCAAGTTTCATCTGCTTTTATTTTAGGAAGTGACTCTAGACATGCCAAGTATAACAGTTTTGGTTTAAAAAAGTACTGTTTATGCGGCCCCGCAGGTCCAGGGCCCTCCACCGCCAGTGGAGAAACTTCGGGCACCCAGAGTTTTTTTTTTCAAGTCCTGCGCGAACGCACGCCCACTTTTAATGGCGAAAAACTGTTATAATTGTTATAAATTGGCATTTCTCTAGTCTCGTCCTTTATTTTATTCATTAAGTGAGTGCTTAATATAAAAATAGAACAACCATCTATTAACACTTCACAAATAAATCATCTGAACCAAATTCCAGTAAAATGATTTTAATTGTTCAAGTTTTCCATTTAAGTATCAACCTAGCACGAATATGTACCTCTGTAGTTTTAATCGCAAGGCATTTTATTGAAAAAAAATTAAGATAAATTTGATAAAATTATTTTGAGAAATAGGTAATCGTTTTTGAACATAGTAACGAAGCATTTACCTGTTATATCGCAAAGTAAATAGGTCATTAATAATAAATAATTCAATCGTTAGTAAAAAATCTAATAAACTATAATGACTATTAAGTTAAAATTAAGCAATTTACGATTGGGAAAAAAAAACAACAATACAAAATAAAAAAAAATACAATTTGTCAGCTTTATTCGTCAGTGTTTAGTTCATTTTTAGTTCAGTATTATTTCAACATGTCTATTCCGAAGTACTTGCAATATTTTCTAATATTGGGAAAATACATTGGACTACTTCCAGCAACATACGACTCAAATTTAAATAAACTCATACCGAGAAAAGCAGATAATACATATACAATATTTTGTCTAATTATAAAATGTGCAGCATCATTTTTATCATTCAAAATTATTTTGGAAATAGTTCTGCAGGCTTTTTTTTTGAACCTCGAAAACAACCTAAACCTTATGGCTACACGAATTCAATTTAGTCTTGCGGCTTTGATGGATTTTTTAATTGTCTTGTGGATGTTCTACAATCGATCACGAACTTTAAAAATAATGACGGTAATAGTGAAACACTTCGAATCACACCAAACTAATGAACAAAAATATATCTTGAGAAATACATTCTGGATAACAGTGTCGATCACAATGTTGACGATCTTAAATGTTGTCATAAATAATATTCTGCATCAAAAACAATTGCATCTGACTTTACTATTAATAATTGTGGCAACCATTCAATATGGATATGCGAATATTTTGTTATCATTTTATACCTGCATTGCAGTTGCTATACGAAGTATCTTCGAGATGATTAATGGTGAACTTAACAACTGTACCAATTTAAGTGAACATAAAATCAAGACTTTGCTTAAATTGAGAAATGATCTAAAACGATTGTGCATTACCGATGTGAGCTATGTAAACGGTATTGGAATAATTATGTTAACTCTTCATGTTTGTTTGCTGATGGTTTCTGCACCACTTATGCTATTTACTGTTTTATTCGAATTGAAAAACAGAGATAGTTTTTATTCGTTTTTGAAATTATTGTTTTCGCCGATATTATGGAACTTTTGGAGATTTGCTTTGTATTCCATGTCGTTTCTGGAAAACGCTTTAAAATCCGAAGTAAGTTTAAAATGGGTTTTTACTTCTTTTCAAGATACATAAGCCTTTAAGTATGTTCAAATTAAGAAGGAAGTATTCGCTGTTCCTTCAGTATATCTCCTACTTATACCAATCCGGAACTTTCTAAGCTTTACTTTCTGAGATATACCAGAAGAATGGTGTCTAGTTTTGGAATTTATTTATTTGATTAAGGCCCAGTTTTTCAGTGGTGAGTTAAACCAGAGTAAGTTAACTCCAGAAGTAAATTAACCGACAGTTAACTGAGAGGGCATTTTTTTTGGTGGAGAATGCATACGGAATGACTAAACAATTTAGGTGGATAAAGCATAAAAAGCATCTGGTCACTTAATCCTGAGTTAACTCATCAAGTTTTATGAGTTAAATCGGGTTTAACTTTAATCTCGCACGGAAGAACTGTACCTAAGATATACTTTACGGCTCCAATGTTATTAAAAAACTTTTCTTGGCACAAGTTTAGAAATAAAAATTGTTCCTGTCCACCTGCCTTTCAGGGATAATCTTCAAAATAACTGATTCGATATTGACTGATGGTCTAAGAGATTGATATAGGGGACTTAGAAACGAGTCTTCTTAGGTACATTATATACAAAAGAAGATTAATAAATAATTTTATTCAATTGGTGAATGCGAATGGTGTGTTACTAAGGAATCACAAAATCGCCTGCAACAACTTTGTATAATTTTGTACCGACGCGACGGCTAAGAACTTTTCAGCAACAAAACTTAAGCATTTTTTCATTGTAGAATTAACATTTATTTGATGCTGAAAAAGTTACTAACAACAGCTGGTAGCTCTCAGCAACAAATTTCCTAGAAAAACAATTTTTTCGGTTGTTCCGTCTTTTGACAGATAGAGTGAGCAGTGAGGGATGTAGAGACATAGCTCCATTCCCCCTACATTCCTACACCTCTCACCCAATCTGTCAAAATGGGGAAAGACGAAATAACTTGTTTTATTTTTTTCATTGAATGAACTCACTTTATAGAACAGGGTTTTGTACAACCAATTGCGGTGTCTTAAGCTAGCTAAACACAACACTATGTTCTTATACTCGTGCCATCGTGATTTAATCGCGTCAATAAAATTGGAACGAACCGTGAACATCGGCAGAACCTGCCAAATTATGAAATGATGTTTCACTAGTACTTAATCCTGCCTGCAAGAACGATGACGATAACATCAAGCAACTCTTCTAATGAAAACGTCCTAAAATGATGTTCGTAGTACTACCTGCTTCATGATGCTGTCGAGAACAAGGAAAAATCAAAGAGCCACAGGTTTTGTTCAAGACTATCAAAATCGGCTGACGCGACGTGTCATACTAACCTTCGATGTCCATGTTAAATGCAAAAACACGAGCACGAACATCGTGTGGTGTGTTAGCCAGCCAGTAAATAAGGTTTTGGAGTTGAACAGCTAATATAGGTACTTTATCTAAATATATCTTTGAATCGCTGACTGGACATTTGAAAAGAACGAAGTTTTCCCATTTATTCGTAAGCAAAATGAAAAAGAAACCTAAATGATTGAAAAATTAACGATTGGAAATGAATGAAATTTCCCCATTTTATTCGCAACAAAAACGAAACAGAAACCAACGAATTAATCTTTTAAAATGAACGATTGACACACCTCTAACAGCTATCTAAATTTAGACATACTTTGGAATGGGTTTATAAATAAGAGATGTACAATGACAAGAAAAAACTTAATTAATTTTTACTTCCAGGAAAAGAAAACAGTACAAATTTTATCGAGAATTTATCAAAGAGGAACTGTTTGTGAAAAAGCGGTAAAAATATTTTGAAATGATTTTTACTAATTGATTTTTATTTTCTTTCACATATGTATCTACCTTTGTATATAGATTGATATGTTTTTGTTGAAAAATATAAGACAACGACCTGTTTTAACAGCCTTTGGATTTTTTCCACTCAACAGATCATCACTTTTTAAGGTTATTTTATATTCGCCCCGGTTACAGAATCCGATGAATGAGCCAACTCACGCGATTTTGATAACATTTCTTACCATAAGCGAAATCCGGAATGTCGATATGAATAGCGTTTTCGTTCTAAAAACGTTCGTTTGCCACCAGATGACAGTTCTTCTTCTGAAAAGAGAAAATCGATTCTGTATTTAAATAGAGAATAAAAACCCAGAAGCACTTCACACATGTGCACACTTTAAATGTCGAAATCGTGAAATATAATTTTTTGTGATTTAATTTTGGAATTGCGGATATGCATTTGTTATTAAATTCGACCCATTTTATTTTAGTTTTTAAGAAAACTTCAAAATCTTCCAAGTTAATTTTCGCCAGGTTTATAAATAATGATATTAAATTTGACATCTGCTGCTTCAGAATCAAAAAAATTGTTGGTTTGGCTGTCTGTTTCTAGATCGAAGAGTTCTAGAGGCTTCTTTCGAATTACCAAACGAAAACGCTATAAGCCTCCCTCCGCATCTCATTCATCTGGTTCTGTAATCGGGGTGATTAATCATTTACATAAACATAGCTTTTTTCTTTACTTTAATTTTCTTTTTTGCAGATAATTGCTGGACTTATATCATATATGGTTATTCTTATTCAATTTAAAGAAATGGAACATACAAATAGATTACTTGCTTCCGTTATTTGATTTAAATAAAAATATTTGTTGACAAAAAAAAAGTCGTTTTTCGCCTCTCGATAATAAGAAAAGCAATTTACATTATCCTGTCCTTTCCTTCATTTTTTCTTTAGAGTTAACGAATAGGTATATAGGTATGCGAGAAAATTCCGTTTAATAAAAACGCGGTTATAAGAAATACTTGTTTATGTGAAAAAAATTATCTAAGCTTTTGGTAATTGTTAATTGACCTTGGTAAAAACTAGTCTGTATCTATTCTACATATGTTTCCAGCTTAAATGATAGCTTCAAACATTTCAATGGAATTACTACAACTGTTTGGAAGGCTCCCGATTAGTCTAGATTTACATTGCACGATTTTTCCGATTTCGAGGTATGGCCAACATGTTCCTTCCAGTTCCACACGATTTTTCCATTCAGCGCTGGAAAATTTGGTCAATGTAAATCCAGACTTAAGGTTCTACTAGGTGGGAGCTGTCGGAAGCTTATGTCAAAATCGACCGAAAAGTAGCTTTCCGAAACGTCAATTTCCCAAGTAACCTATAATGCACTTAAATGGTTGAAAGAGAAAACAAATTAAATAATTGTTTGTTCAATGTCAATTTTCATAGCAGAGAGGCTTTTAATTATTTACTTTGCGTTGAAACCACTAAAATTCGATGTGATATAAATTAATCAAAAGAAAACCTAAAATTTTACTTCTCTCATTCATAAATCAGAAAAAAAGTCGAAATCTAAGCACCAAACGCCAAATTCTTTTTAGTTTGCTTTCACCATTTTGATTCCATTCACTTACGAATGAGCGGTCGATGAGCGCTGTTCACGTCCGACGGCAGAAGTTAACGAAAACTAGACGAACAGTACCAAATCGCAATTATGGGCACAAGATATGAATTCTTTGTATTCGCTCGGTTTCGTACGACCAGTGGCGTGGCCTTTCGACTATTCTAGTTCTACCTTTAGGCTCAAGTTATAGCTATCATTGAAAACCATCATTGAAAACTTTAATGACTGAATTTGAGACGTTTAGAAAAGAAAAACCAGTCACCGCCTTCATATTGGCATCAAAATATGCACTGATTTTGCTTTTTAAGTCCCTCAAAACCAATCATTAAAGTTTTCAATGATAGCTATAACTGGGGCCTTACTCTGTCAACATATGTATGTAGGTACAAATGGTACCCAAGTTTTCCAATATGCACGTTAACTAAAATTTTTACGAAGGAATCCATAATTTGAATTGTTAATCATAGAATTCGCTTATCAGCCGATTTTGGATGATTACCGCCTCTCGCGCCAATACACCTATTTGTTTTAATTCGGTGAACATTCGGCGAGATATACTTTCAAAACTAATTTGTAACTCAAAACTTCGACAGTTTTTCCATTGTAACATTAAATCGACTTTAGAGTTGTTAAAAATGTTTAAAAGTACCTTACTCGCCCGTGCTACCCTAAATCTTCTCAAAACGCGTTTCTTCACATTTTTTCTGCCACGAAAAAGCCAGACTTTTTATTTATTTTTTTTTTCCATTTCTGCTCCAGCAAGAATCTTCCCGAATATTTAAGCTACTGCCCAACTGAACTTGCTTGTGAAGCAATAAATCAATCAGCTGATAGACAAATTTTAAATTTAATTTCTCGATTTCCGTTCGAGTTTCTTTGACGGTGTTTACATTGGATCGTCTGCTCCGATTGTTTTTGACGTCTCTATGCTTTTGCTCACTCCCACTTCATGGTGAGAAAGAGATGGCCAGTAAAGGCAGAATTTTATATATTTTTTTTTTTAAATCAGTGGATTTTTTTGACGTTTTCTTTTGTGACAGTTTTCTCTGTCTGTGCACTTAAATCCAACAGAATCCAATGTTTTTTCAATTGGAAACATATTTATTTAAGAAGATTTACATTTTTTGAGTGAAAATTTTTAAATTAATCCTTCAAAGAGCACAGCTTTTTGTTTTGTTTTAACCACTGGTGAACGTCAAAGTAAGTCGGATGTGTTCACATTAGCTTGTGTCCGAACAAAACAAGTTAGATTTACGTTAAAAACAAGTCGGACGAGTCAGTCAAATGTGAACACCGTCTTTATGGTTTCGGAGCCGCAGGATCATTGTCTTTGAAGTTGCAGTAGCTTTATAACTCGTAATTTTATATTCATCATTGCTATCTAACTCTGCATGTATTAGAATTAATATTCCTTTGATTTCCGCGTTCATTTGTTCCGTGACATTTTACCAGAAAAAAAAAACATAAACATCTCAAGTGCATTTCTCTACTTTTCATTTCTGTCAAAAATTAAAACAACAATATCAGAAAGCTCGATTCCGAACCTTTTCCCAAACCTTACCCAAAAAGTAAAGAAACAGAGAAAATACTTTTACAAAACAAAAGTAAACAAAACAAACGACCAATCAGAGACTAGAAAATAGCATTACGTTACGTGTTATATTTTTTTTCAAAATGGCGTACAAAGCAGAATAGATATTGTCAACAAATTCTCCATAGCAATTTTTGTAGATATATACTTGCTTATTTTACTGTACTAAATTTTAATTACATATATGAAAATAGGTCAAAAGAGAGCTTTTAAATATTGACTTTTATAGCTTTGAAAATACATACATAATTATATTAATGAACCTCTTAACTTTATTATAATGCTCTACAATTCACAAATCGTAATCAATAGTGAACAAAAAATTATCTCATCGAATGAACCTATTAAAATAATTAAATTAAGTATTAATTATCAAACAATTTCTCAAACGTAAAGAAAACCTCCAGAGGCTCACTCAATACGAGTAGGTACCTAACTACAAAATGTAGATACATTGGCCTCAAGAACTTCATCAATATAATTTAGAAATTTAACAATGATAATTCGGAAAGGTTTACTCGTTCAGCTGAAGTGCTTGAGTTTTATGGGATTTCTACCTGTTATCTGTAATCAGCGACTTGATCTTCGACCAAAAAACTTTAAATACTTTGCAAGCTTAGTGGTGTTTTCGGCCGCAAGTACTATCTTATTTTTGTGTATATTTCTATTCGGCATGACTCCGAACTACTGGTATTCAATGGATGACGACAGTGTTACCAGAATAACTCATAAATTCTATTGTAATATTGTGTCAGGACTAACACAAGTCACTGCTAATCTTTGCCTTTATTTTGGCCGCAAACTCAATATCAGAATTATCAGAAGTGTAATGTTTTTCGAGAATAAGTATGTTACAAATTCAAAAACCAACATTCTTAGTGATAAGACTTTATATTTGTTTGCGATTTATTGCACAGTGTTTCTATTTTGTATAACAACAGTTTTATACTTATTTTGTAAGACGCATGCGTGGAGCGCCATTGGCATCTACCAGCTTCTTATTCTCGCATTGCAAATGTTTTTCAGTGGCTTCATTTCGACGTTTTATACATCACTAGTAGTAGTAATCAACGAGACTATGATGTCTATCAACGATAAAATCGATTATGTTGTAAGCAGTTATAAAGGAGACTCTGTGAAGTGTGAAATGAAAGAATTACTAAAAGACCGGGCCGAAATGATAAAATTAGGTGAAATTAATATAAGTTCGCTCTATGGTGCCCCAATAATTTCGATTTTGACTGCGGTATTGGTTAACGCACCCGCAGGACCTTTTTACACAATCTTAATGTGGGACTCGAAGAAAGTGCAGCTCAGTGGATTCTTTATTACTTTTAAGGGTTTTGTGTCATTGTTGCCACTTGTTGTTTTTCCATCGATGATATTCAATCAAGATCTGAGGGAAGAAGTAAGTTTAAATTATTATCTATTATTTTTATTTTTTCCATTTTTTATTAAAAAAAATTTACTATACAAACTTTGTGAGTTTTTTAAAAAATTAATTCTTATTATCAAAAGTTGAACATTTGAACCATGGTTCAGGATTCAACTCGGTGATAAAAGCCAACTAGGAGGTACATTCTTGAAACATCGATGAACAGCAGTTAATCCGTGGAAATCATCGAGTTCGAATAACTGAATCACGGATAAATTTTACAACTGGCCCTTAGATTATTTTATATTCAATTGATGGAAATTATTTTAAGCTAGAGTAAGACAATATTGAAACAGAAGAAAATGAAATCTTAAAGGAAAAAACAGATCTGTCTTCGCAAACAACAACCATTACCTACTTGTATGTTGTATCTTGTATAATAAAAAATGGCGTGGCTGTAAGTGTTGTTTGTTAGCAGCCATTTTGAAAAACGCGTTCTTCTCGAGAACGGCCCATAGTACATTAAATTTGTAAGTATATTTTTATAGGAAATTCAATTGTCTTTTTTTTTCATTGAATATTTTTGTATAGGTTTTATACTTTCAGAGTTAAGACGCCTAACAGTATGCTATTTTTAGACAAAGATACTTGTACTAGCATACAATTTTCTACAAGTTTTGAATATAACATTTTTTTCTATGACGTATGGTTTGGAAATTATATTTATTGTATATAAAGACGGAATTTTCACGAGCAGGCTTGACTCATTTCCCAACCACCGACGAGGTCGAGTCAATGTCACGTTTTTTTTCTTGTTGTGTCCCCTTCCCTGTAGGCCTAATCCACAAAAGTTTGTGTACAAAGTTACTTCAACCTTCCTCATTTTGATGGTCCTGGCTCGAAGAGTTCTAAATAAGTTTCAGTCTCGGTTAACTTTTCGCCTTGATATATTTGGCCTGGAAAATCTTCATTGTCGATCAGTCTTCTACCCGAACTACATCTTCGCAGGATAGTCCACTATACAATTAGAATGAATAAAAGAATACTTAAGACCCGCTTTTCTGCAGCCACATGCAACCCTAAATTTAGTTTTGAATTTGCATAAAATAAGTTTCAGGAATGAAGGTAGTTGATTCTTATCCTCGTGATGTCCGAATCCAACCCCAATTCTTGAGGCCTCAGGGTTCAAAAATTCCCCAAGGCATACTTGAACTTGGTGGAAGGTTCGAAGACTATGCAAACTCCCTGCAGTTCTTGAAAGGGGCAGTGCTGAAAGATTTGCATTCGTTCTTGTTGCGGTCTTTATGAAATGTTTACATATGGCCGTTTTCGAAAACGTCAAAT
Organism: Leucozona laternaria; assembly: GCA_932273885.2. Lineage (NCBI taxonomy): Eukaryota > Metazoa > Arthropoda > Insecta > Diptera > Syrphidae > Leucozona > Leucozona laternaria. The sequence continues at coordinate 84,123,561 of OW026368.1, read as the reverse complement.
CAAAGTCAATTTGACCGGCAACTGATCGTCATTTATGACGCAAAAGTTGCAATCTTCAAATATGCAATCGTCCTGCTTGCACACATGTCTTTTGATGAACGTCAAAAGACTTTTTTTGCAAACGCAGTTGACGTTTTCGAACAGAAGCAAAATGGATCCGGTGCAAAAATTTATCGCGAAAATTCTGATTGAAAACCTTTGTGCTGGAAGTGGAAATAGTAATTATTATCAGACAAAAAAGAATGTCTTCAATATGAAAAGAAAAATTTTGATGAAACTCCTAAGTAGAAGAAGAAAAATTCCGAAGCGCTCCTCAACAATTTCATCAGAATTTTCAGATTCACTTTCGCTCGTCATTTTCAGCCGTGACGTATTTTGTTAACCGTTTTACTGACTCCCTGACTGACATCCAAACATTTTAAATAGCCAACAATATCTCGAACAAACAAGTCTGTCTCTTTCGTCACCTCCATTTTTTTACTGCACAGTTGCAACACAGATGATGTTTTCGAACACATGACTTTAGCAAACTGCATTATCGAACACAATGCTAATGCAGTAGAATTTGTATTTGAGTTTTCGAACAGAAGACTTTTGCAGTTTGCGTTTAAGAACATTCTGCAAACGCATTTTTTACGCAGATGACGTTTTCGAAAACGGCCTATATCGTAGGCTGTTACACCTTACACCTTTCATTTGAAAAACCGCCAAGTACCGATAACACAAAAATTTCCCCAGCCTCCGCAATTTGATTAGCATCAACATTGTCTTCTTTAAAAATAGATTTATTTTTGTTCAAAGTGGTAATAAATTTAATTTTGACATTTTAAACGACTGAATGCATGGAAAAACACATTTCAGCCACATTTCTTTCGAATTTTAATGAGAATGGAGCATTCATCTGTTCGGACTTCGGACTTACAACCTTTGACAGGCTTACGGAAAAAGACATTAACATGTACGTTCATTTGCCAAACCTGTTAATAATACCAAAAGGTCTACGTTCTCGCCTACAATGATAGCATTATCAAAAACGGAAGATAGTTCTAAGGCAGTGTTGACAATGAGAACATAAGCATCTTTCACCGCTTGGTCTACTTGAATTCCAGCATTTTGTAGCTCTCAATCTCAAATCATATCTATGAAACTCATATTATTTACGTCGGTAGTTTGGTAAAAAATTTTCTTGAGGAACTGTTGATATCATTGTTTTGTCAAAGAAAATCCCGAATGCGAGATCCTTTTTTGAAATACTTACGTAATTTTTCCGAGCCTAGGTCACAAGAATTTTGAGGGAAGCCATCGAAAACTACTTAAATATTTTTTTTCTAAAATTATCTTTTATATATTTTTACCAAATGTCTTTGAAACTGACATTACGATCCCAGACAAGTCTATGTAAAAGGAAACCTCCATCAATTACTTGTTTTGTACTAGGTTCAAAGTTGATGGTATACTCAATTGGTTGAAAAGCTTATTAAATCTTTTTCCGATTCCTTCGCAATACACAATGTATCAAGAATCATTAGTGGATCAATAGCCGTGTTTTATTATCTACGGATCGGGATCAGGATCATCGCATGAAAATAAAACGAAACGGATCTTAGTGACAATTGTGTTGAATACCTGTCTCTATTTTCTTAACGTTGGTTTATTTTTTATGTGTTTGTTGTCTTTTTTTTGTACACTACATTTCACACTACCTAACCATGAGAAGCCATCTACCCGCAAGAGTGGGAACTAATTTTCGGATCTTTAAAACAGATCCAGATAGAGAGCAGGGTCCCAAGTTGTTGTTGTATTACGTGTTAAAAAATGATCCTGATCCAGATCTGTAGATAATAAAACACGGCTAATAGCAACCGAATTTTTGTTCAGGTTTCTAAAAGAACACTTTTACACTATCCTCTGCAAAAAAGATAAATTTTATCCTTTTTACTTAACTTCTACTTTCTACTACTTTTCCTTCGCACACATCAAACATTAGAGATTATTCATATTCACCATCTTATTTTAAACTTTATCTTTCAACAAAGAACTATTATAAGAACTTAAGTTTTACTTCGTAATTAAAAAAATGAAAGAAGGCAAACATTTCCAACGGAAGATCTCATCGACAATAAAAATTGAACCACGAGCCTTCAACAGACAAAACTTGTAGAAAATTGTGTGATCTACAACTTTGTCTCGATTTTTTTTCATAAAAAAAACACTAAAATTAGCATACTTTTAGGCGCCTTAACTCTGAAAGTATAAAGCCTATACAATAATGTTTTACAAAATAAAGAAAGAAAATTATAAATTTCCTGTAAAAATATACTTAAAAAATTAATGTAGCATGTGCCGGAAATTGGTTAAAACTCGTTTTTCAAAATGGCGGCTGACGCCAAAACTTACAACCACGCCATTTTTGTAGAATACTAACAAACGACCTACCTACGAAACGAATTATGATCATCAAACTGGATTATTATATTTACACCAAAATTCAGTTTTCTCCCGAAAATTTTCCCCACCTTACGTAAAAACTAAAAGCCCACATTTATTAGAAGAAATGCTTTAAGATTTTCTAATTAGCAAAATGTACGTACTTAACAATCTTGAAAATGCTATACTAGTTTGTATTATCATTTTTGGTAGATATTATTAAGTACACTAAAAAACGTACAGTTCATAATAGTTTCTAACTTTAAGATTCACGTTCATACAAAAATTTACTATGATTTTTATTATTTATTTCCACACTCAAATGCCCATCAGCAATTAGATTTTACAAACCTTTCACATTAATAATGTTAATTGATACCATTACCATATAAATTAACTCTTTTATGTACCATAAGAGTGTGCTCTATATCCGTGATTGAAAAAAGTATTAGGTTTACCAATCTAATTTAATTTCAGTCTTCTTCTTGAAGAAAATATACCTTAGGTAGGTCTCCTGTGCGATGTACATTCCCAAGGGATTACTAATTCAATTGTGGTGCCTTAAATATTGGGGACTTTTGTCAGTTGACATTTGTAACTGTGAAATAAGGTTTATTTTCAAAAAATCCAAACTCTGGACCCACCTTTTCGTTTTATGTGTTACCAATTCAATAATATTTTTCGGGGTTTTGTTTTGCATATTAAGCCCTTACTGGCTGCTAGCGAGTACTTTCAACGTAACGGGTGTAGCTTATGAATTTTATGCCAACATAGTTCTTGGTTTATTGCAAATAACAACCAATTTGTGGTTATATTCGGGCAGAAAAGTCAATCTTCGAATAATTAAATGTGTTTTGTTCTTCGAAAGTAAATACATTCGAAAAAGAAATTCGAATTTCGTGAGAAACGTAATATTGCGTTGGTTTTTAGTTTATATCGCCGTGTGTGTAAGTAGTGGGTTAAATTTGATGAATATTTATAGCAATATAGCATGGAATATATTGTATTCTTATCAAATAATGATTTATGTTAGTCATTTCGTTTTTAGTGGACTTATTCAATTATTCTACACATCATTGCTTCTAATTTTAAATGAAACACTAGCCTGCATTAACGAAGAAATTAAATGTTTTTCTACTCCAAATAATTATTGTCGGTTCAGTGGAAAATATCAATTAAAACAAATGCTTATTGACCGCAGAGAAATTCTTAATTTATGTGAAAATGACATTAGTCAATTGTATGGTTTAGCAATTCTTTTTATTTTGGCGGGTGTTCTTTTAAATGGACCAATTGGACCATTCTATGGTATAATATATCAAATTTCTGGATATACACATCAACAAAACACTATAGTTGTATTTTTCAATACTTATATTTTTTGGATATTACAATTTATGATGTTTCCTACGATGGTGTTTCATCAGGATTTGACAAATGAGGTAAGGACATTTACTGGGAGAATCCTACATTCATAAATTTATAAAACATTCATACCTTAACTAAGCCAGAACTATACCTGTATCATGTGTGGTGTGTTGTTGAGTGTGTTATGTTGTGCCGCTCCGCTGTCTCACTGACTGTGCAGTGTGCACACTAATCAAGCGTGTTATCTGTTAAATTGCAAGCTATCATTTCGCTACCGTGATCATCAAGGCGGTTCCCCCGAAGTGAGGTCTGGTCATTCGTTCATTTCAAATGATCGAATCGTTCAAGAACCGATTACCAATATGATTTGATCATTTTAATCAATCGATCATTCGATCATTTTAATCAATCGATTATTCGATCATTTTCATTCCACTCAATTCATTATTTCATACTGTTCCGATTCGATTTTTGATGTGTAAACATCTATGCCGGCGGTAGAGTGAAATAAAAACATGGACTTTCCTCTGTGCAACGTTACGATGTACCACGTTACGGAAATGATTTGACATTTTGACACCTGTCAAATTAAAAGTGTTTTAATGGACCTAGAGAGCTGGACGTGACATTAGGTAATTTCCAACTCCTAAATCGATTGGGGTACTCCGTTTTTCGATCCGCCGTACTAAAATTCTGGACAGTGCATATTTTCGGGTTTACACTGCAGCTAGAGGGCTGGCAGTGACAGTAAGTAAAAACAAACGTTGATGTTTACACATATATTAACCATTTATTTCGGTTTCGATGAAATTCAATCTCCGAATTTAACGAATACTGTACCGATTTTGATCGAATTCACTCTGATCTATATTTCTTTTCTCCGATAAAATATATTAATAATTCAATAGAGATTGATATCGAAAATCGAGATTCGTTGAAATGATTCGATATTGGGATGGAAAATCGAGAATCATCGAAATGATTGAGATTTGTAATTTCAATCATCAATACTTTTCGATGGTCGGATAAAAAAAATCGAATCGTTACTGATTGACACAGCCCTAGTAGAGAACGCGGCGGGCAATTTCAAGTTGTAGCTTTTTACAAAGAAAGCGATGCGTGACGCTGACGTAGAATTGTGGATTATTAAAAAAAACGCGACAGGCACTCTTTGAAGGGTGTGTGTCAGAAAACTTATGTATGAATACAAGAGCAAATGATGGCATAGGAGGAAACAGGGTGCCAGCGCCAGCATCAATCAAACAAATACATATATATTTTTCATTTTTTTTTTCATATTAGGTGCAGAGAAAGTATTGTGTTCTCGAGGAAGTAATGACAAAAACTAGAACGAATCGTACTCTTTGACATCAGAGAATGCAAATATAGAACGTAAAGAGGGTTTTTTTTATGGCGAATTCCTTTCAAAAAAGAAATCGAATTTTTTCTAAACAGAATCGAATTTTTTCTGTCAATTGAAAGGAATTCGTATTTCGTAAAAGAATCGATTTTTTTTTTGGTGTGATTGTGTTGGTGTTACTTTATAGCTGCAATTTACGCAAAACGTCAAGAAATTATTTACAAAACTATTAAGGTTGTTTGTTTTTGCTGTGAGACAAATGTTTTACCAATAGAATTAAATTAATAAATAAAAGATATTAGTCAGCTTATACGGTGCCAGTTTGTTGGTGCATTTTATTTGTTTGAACTTCTACTTGCACATATATTTTTAAAGAAAATTGTTATTGAAAAGTTTTCACTTGCACTGAAAGTTTTTAAAACGTCTTCCACTCGCGAAAGCTATTTTTTTTTGTCAAATTTGTGTTTGATAATGAACAACGCACAATAAATTATTTTTATAGCTGAATATATTGTTGAATTTTTTTTTAAATTGTGTAGAATTCGTTGCAACCAAAAAATAAACAACTCGTCTTCCGAAAATTCCGCGACTTTCAATTTGACGTATTAGAAATGTCAAGTCTTCATAGTGTGTGTGCAAATCAGTGTAAAATCTTGCTAAAAACGCAAGATTTGTTTTGACAGAAAAGAATCGATTTTGTTTAGAAAAAATTCGATTCTGTTTAGAAAAAATTCGATTTCTTTGTTGTAAGGAATTCGCCATTAGACGTATGGTTTTCAATCTGCCAATACTTTTTTCGAAGTTGGTCTTTTTGACAGCTGTCACTTGATTTATGCTCAGTTTTTTTTGTCCTTTCATAATTAATAGACTTACTCCTGAACAACGTTTGCAAATCGTGCAAATTTATTACCAAAATAATGGTTCCGTTTGCGCGCGCTGCATCCAATATTCGGTCGACATAATCGCAAAATAGCATAAATTCGAGTTTCGAGCAACCATGGATCGCATGGTTTCGCACCACGTTTACTCTAGTGGATAATGCGCATCCTCAGAGACGCCGTACAGTACGCACTGAAGACGCACTGCCCCTTATTTAAAGTTTCCTTTTTGGCCCTTATTTCGCCGATAAAAATAATTTCCAATTAACACTTCTCTTAATTAAAAAGTTAACATAGGTACATATGTTGTATGTATTACATATTATGTACCTACCCATACCTAATATTTAATTGAAAAGAATCATCATAAATGTTTGTGCAATATGCATACATAATACTCAATTCAATTAGTTTATCGAACTCAAGTCAAAGTCAAAATAAAAGATATAATTCATGAACTATTTTAGTAGATACAGTACGTGGTGCCATGGAAGAGTTACTTTTTATTCGTAAAGGGATTTTGTTTCAAATATTTTGTTTAAAAGTATCAGGATTATTACCAATTTGTCATAGAAACGGTCATCTTCAATTTATTTCAAAATCCCTTGAACGTCGATTATTAGCTATTGTGCTCGGAACATCTAGTCTAACATTGACACTTTCTTCAGTTTATTGTGCCCTTAATAATTTCAATTATCATCCCTCTAACTACGGCCTTACTTCGAAGAATTACGAGGATTACGGAACCGCTATTGCTGGTTTATCACAACTTATTGCTAACATGTGGTTTTATTTTAAAAAGGACCAAATGCTTGAAATTACAAATCATATTTTGAAGCTTGAAGAAAGTTATTTTGTAAAAAATAACAATGTTAGAGAAGATATTCGTTATCGAAATGATGTCACATTGTGTTTTTTCAAACTCTATTTCGTTATTTGTTTATTATGTACTTCAAACATGATTTATCATTTCTTTTTGGATGAAACTTTCAATATGCTTTACGTGCTGGAATTTATAATTTTCGAGATACAATTATGGTTTAGCGGGTTAATTTTAATATTTTGCTCGTCACTGATTTTTATAATGAAAAAAAGACTAATGTTCATCAATGAAGAAATCCAAAAAATTGGTGAAATCTCAAGTGAAAAGCGTCATCTAAGAAAGTTTCTAAAAGAGAGAAGTGAAATTATTTATTTATGTGAAGTGAAAATAAGTTCCCTTTTCGGAATTCCGCTAATATTTATGCTTGCGTGCGCTCTCGCCAATGGCCCATCTGGTCTTTACTATTCTTATTCTATGTTGGACTGGAATACTTCATATACCTTTGCCATAATATGGTTTATAATAGTAAATATGTGTTTAATAAGTGAGTTACAATTTATGCTGTTTCCATCCATAGTTTTTCTTCAGGATATTACAGAAGAAGTAAGTAATTTGTAAAGAGGTAATCTGAAAACTGGGGTGGCAACCATCACCGAGAACAATTAAGTCGATTGAAAACAAATTCAAAAACATTTTTCAATTTTTTTTAAATTTATGCTTTTGGTGAGAATGTGATGCAAATCGTTATCATATATCATATAGATATAAATTACTTTGGATCTTCGGTCGTCGTCGGTCTTTGAAGATTGGTACAGGGAAGTTAGTAACGAAATATACCTACCTACATACTAAACCTAATTTTTTCATTTGTAAAGGAGGGATAATAAATGCTATATCCCTGGGGAAATCCACCATTTTGGAAAACGCGAACTCATCTGTAGCTCTGAAACTATTGGTTTTTAGTTTTAGCTGAAAAGTTGTTGATCCCAATTGTGTTTGTACATTATGTACATACATACATATGTATGTACATTTTTTTCTGTGTGGGCAATACTATAGAATTTAGGTTTAAGAAGCTTAAGAAGTGCGGCTACTCGAGGCGAAAAAGGAGATTACTTACAAAACGAAAATACTTGTAAATTTCTAATCCTGCGATACCTCTATGGAAAGGTAGCAATTCCTATACCAAGAATATGCTATGTAGATATGTTAGAATTCTAGGGCTGCTAGTTTAGCCTCAAATCGAATGAACAGATTTCACGTTTGGATTTTTTGAAGGTTGTTTTTTTATTTTTTTTTGTTGGGTCTTGTGATACCTGCATTCAAACATGGCCGATTTAAGATCACTGCTCTGCCATTTTTAAGTCACTTGGTTATTTTGTTTAGCCAAAAATCGCTTTTGAAGAATTTTTTAACGAGGCGAAAAATTCGATTTCTTTGGTAACAACAACAAATTTTATTAATTTTAATTAATTGTTGCAGAGGTAGCAACTCCGACGAATATGCTTTTTCTAGATTCCTAGGGCTACTACTTCAGCCGGAAATCGAGTATAAAGATTTCACGTCTGCTCCAAACGCACAACTTCTTTAATCTAAAGTCTATTTGTTTTAACAAAGAAAATATTTTTTTAAGGACCATGGGCCCACATTGTTCAACAGGGAAACAGGTACCTACCTATTCAATTTATTGTGATTCAACGTTTTTGAGTTTGAAAGTATGTAATTTTTTCAAAACTATCAATGGAAATATGTTGATTTAAAAATTAAATAAAGTGTTGTCATCTTCTCTAAATATTTTGTTTCACATTTTAAATTCCTTTTTTTTTATAAAATGCGCCAAAACACCATTTTCACTCTCGATTTCAATTTAGCTACCATACCTACATATAATAAAATAAATTACTCTCCATAAGATTTCATTTCGTCAGTGTTGAGAAATATTGAAATATCGTTTTCTTATCAATTTATAACAGTTAAAACAATTTTTTTCCATTAAGAGTATGAACAAATTAAACCAAAACTGTTATAATTGGCATGCTTAGGGCTTGTTTCACATCTCCCTTAAAATGTAACCCGGATATGTTCAATAGGTAGCTTTTTACATAATTAAATTAATTAAATTTTCCCTCTCCTTCATTTAAAAAATAAAATGTACTGTACATATCTCAAAAATACATATTTATATTCATAAATCAACTGAATTTTCAAATTAATTACTTTTGTTATCTTTACCTACTTTTAATTTTCAAGAACATAGAAAATTAATTAAGCAATTACTTTCTTCATACTGCAATTCAATTTTAAATCGAAACTTTTACATACAACGTGTATTAAACGACCTTTCAGTTCGGGAAAAGCTATACTCTTGTGCAATGCGAATACGCAAGGGATTATTACTATGCCTTAAGGGTTTAAAGTATTTCGGTCTATTTCCATGGTCCTGTGATAAAACAACTTCAGATATAATCTGCAAAAAGTCCGATACGAGAAAAACTCTAGCTGCATTTATTTTTTTCAATGCAACTTCCTTATTTTGTATTGTTTTAGTTTATAAACTAGAAAGCAATTCTGTGGATTTTGGTTCAATAATTACTACAACTTTATTCGTCTACGAAACTATTGTCATAATTTCTGCAGGAATAACCCAGATAATTACAAGTGTTTGCTTCTGGAAGACTCGTTTGCGGACATTGGAAATTGTTTTAATTATAATTCGCCTTGATAATAGGTATTCGCTCTCAAGAAACCCTAAGGGCGATGTTACACTTAAATTATTTATTTTTTGGCTGATTAGCTTACTAATGGCTACGATTCACGCAATTTATTTGTTGGAACTTATTTTTATCGAAATTTCACCGCTGCAGATACTTTCGATTTTTTTGCGAACTCTTCCATTGGTTTTTAGCGGTCTTATAATGGTTTATCACGCATCAATCGTCCTGATGGCAACAGATATCATGTCAATGCTAAATCTTGAGATCGAAAGTGTTTTGAATTTCAAAAGTCAACAATATAGAGCTAATTTGGAGCCACTTTTAAAACAGAGATCACGGTTAATTGAGTTTTGTTCTAATGACGTCAGTGAATTGTACGGCATTTGTGTATTACTTAATACGCTATTCACTTTGATAGTACTTACCAGTGTCCCCTTATCGATTGAATATTTCATATTCATTGAAAAAGGTATAAACATAAGCAATTTTTGGGTTTCTTTTGGAGTGATTGTTTGTGCTTTTCCGACAATATTAACTACTATTATAGTATTTAATGAGGAAGGCGTGCAAATGCAGGTGAGTAATGACAGCTGTCAATGTGATGATTATGTTTAACTTGGACGCTTTGAAATTGAAAGAACTAGACCAACTGTCGTGTTTCAGAAATGAGCCCCTGTCAATCATGGATCATCCATTACAATATTAAATTTGTGTATATCTTGATATAATAATAATTAATTTGTGTTAACAACGTGTAATAAACCACCTTTCAGTTCGGGAAAAGCTATACTCTTGTGCAATGCGAATACGCAAGGGATTATTACTATGCCTTAAGGGTTTAAAGTATTTCGGTCTATTTCCATGGTCCTGCGATAAAACAACTTCAGATATAATCTGCAAAAAGTCCGATACGAGAAAAACTCTAGCTGCATTTATTTTTTTCAATGCAACTTCCTTATTTTGTATTGTTTTAGTTTATAAACTAGAAAGCAATTCTATTGATTTTGGTTCAATAATTACTACAACTTTATTCGTCTACGAAACTATTGTCATAATTTCTGCAGGAATAACCCAGATAATTACAAGTGTTTGCTTCTGGAAGACTCGTTTGCGGACATTGGAAATTGTTTTAATTATAATTCGCCTTGATAATAGGTATTCGCTCTTAAAAAACGCTAAGGGCGATGTTACACTTAAATTATTTATTTTGTGGCTGATTACCTTACTAATGGCTACGATTCACGCAATTTATTTGTTGGAACTTATTTTAATCGAAATTTCACCACTGCAGATACTTTCGATTTTTTTGCGAACTCTTCCATTGGTTTTTAGCGGTCTTATAATGGTTTATCACGCATCAATCGTTCTCATGGCAACAGATATCATGTCAATGCTAAATCTTGAGATCGAAAGTGTTTTGAATTTCAAAAGTCAACAATATAGAGCTAATTTGGAGCCACTTTTAAAACAGAGATCACGGTTAATTGAGTTTTGTTCTAATGACGTCAGTGAATTGTACGGCATTTGTGTATTACTTAATATGCTATTCACTTTGATAGTACTTACCAGTGTCCCCTTATCGATTGAATATTTCATATTCGTTGAAAAAGGCATAAACATAAGCGATTTTTGGGTTTCTTTTGGAGTGATTGCTTGTGCTTTTCCGACAATATTAACTACTTTTATAGTATTTAATGAGGAAGGCGTGCAAATGCAGGTGAGTAATGACAGCTGTCAATGTGATGATTATGTTTAACTTGGACGCTTTGAAATTGAGAGAACTAGACCAACTTACGTGTTTCAGAAATGAGCCCCTGTCAATCATGGATCATCCATTACAATATTAAATTTGTGTAGGTATATCTTGATATAATAATAATTAATTTGTTGATTTTTTTCATTAAAGTTTAGTAAAATTACTTAAGAAACCGTTAAATCTAAGGAACAAGCCTTCATTTCTTTTTTCACAAAACTACTCAAGTGAAATGATATTTCAATAAAGCAGATGATACAAAATCACTAACTTCGATACCTGCATACATATAATTATAAGATCAAAAGTTTAACGAAATAGTACAGTGATATTGACGTTTTTGTCCAAGTGCGGGAATTGTTGATTGATAGGAATGAACTTATTCGATTGTGTAAAAATGACATTTCTTCGGTGTACGTTGTTCTGTTACTTTTAAAATTGTTATCACTGTAGTCAAAATTCAACTAGCTTTTGGAATGCAAAATTGCACCACAAAGCTAGTCAATCCTAAAGTGTCATATTAATGACAGATGTTAACATATGAAATAAGAAACATTAGACGGTGTTCACATTGGACTCACTCCGCGCGACTCATTTTGACATCTTTCTCTTTTATCTCACTATACACAACTATATGAGAAAGTGAGGCAGGATTTTTAACTTTTTTGAAAAAATCCTGCCTCAGTTGGAGTGAGGTAAAACAATGAAATGTCAATATGAGTCGCGCGGAGTGAATCCAATGTGAACACCGTCTTATGTGTTTCAAAACTTTTAAATAAACTCTTTTTAGAGTTTAAATTAAACAAAATGAATAAAATGTTTATTTTCGTATTGACCATTAATTTCATTTTGAAAATATCTTCCATCAAAAATTAAACTTGTATTTTCATCGAACAGCTGGTTGTGAAATGTCAAAATCATTATCCGAAATTCTTACACTGCGCCCTATGATTGAGAATGTACCAGTTGGAGTTGTTTATGCGATGCGAAATGAAATGCCAGTGACTGATTATATTTGTTTTAACATTTTTTTATTGAGCTCATAATATGGATTATACCAATTCTGTTTTATGCTGTGATTGTATTCCATGAGGATATACAGGGCCGGTATTACAAATTACGAAACGAAAGGCAAAAAAAAAATGATGGTCATGACATAAACCGATAATGATTTACGAGAAATAATGCCAGACAAAATAAAAAAAAAACAGTAGAACCAGCCAAACATAATAAAAAGTGACAACAACATAAAGTCACCACCCAAAACTATAAAAACGACCGCCGAAAGCAGTCGTAAACGAAAACGAATATCGTTTAAAAAAAAACGACTATCGTAAATCGTAATCGCAAAATAACGATAACGACGGATTCTCAACAATAATCGTAATTCGTAATACGGGCCCAGAGGAGGAAATTTATAAAAAACGACTCTGAAAAACGCTTATCTGAATTGATTAATGTCGAAAAATATAGGAGGTTTTTTTTTGTATTGCAAAATTAAAACAATTTAAGATTTGTGCACCTATGTACCTATGTACCTATACCTATTTTTTTTTTTTAGGCAAATAAAACAGCAAGAATTCTTTCAAGGATATCACGAAGGGGAACTGAGATTGAAAAAATGGTAAATAGAATTTCTATTAGATATCAGTCCTGTCACGAATTCCATCGTACTCGGAAACTACTTACGAATCCCGAAAAAAACTATCACAGAAACCATCGTAGTGGAAAATCTCATACAAATTGCCATTACGAACGGAATCGGTGATAGTTCTTTTTTCGGGATTCGTAAAGTTTCCGATTACGATGGAATTCGTGATAGGGCTGATTTAAAATTCAAAATGAAAATTATTATTATTATGTATGTATATCTGCAAATGATGAAGAAAAAAATCTATTACTAATTTAATGGGTAGTTAATTTTTTCATGTGTAAACATCTATGCCGGCGGCGGTAGGGTAAGCTAGATACGTGATCCTGTAATACATTCTTATTTCCCAGGTCCACGGCCAGAACCTATGTCTCAGTTTCAGACCCACCTTAAGAACCTCCTCCGTCAGACCCACCGCCCGCCGTCGAGGTCGACCGACCAGACCATAGTCTTCGGTCCATAAAAAAAAAATGAAACTTCGTTCTTCGTGATCCTCATTCATTCGAAGCACCGATTCCTATGGGTAAGAAAAATTTTATGCGCTGTCGCATTGGCCGTTTTTTATTATCAGAGATGATCCATATAGATCAGCAAAATACATGCATTACAACAACAACTAGAGATTCTGCTCTCTATCGGGATCACGTTTCATGAACCAAAAGTTTAGTTTTTGCTATTGCTTCTCAGCTTTGCAAATTGATAGGAATTGTGAGCTGTATGGTGTAAAGAAAAAAGAAAACCAATAAATGAAAAATAAATAAAAGTAAGGAAAAAAGAGATAGGTATACAAAATAGTTGTCACTAAGATCCGTATTGTTTTATTTTCATGAGATGATCTATATGGATCAACGGCAATAATAAAATACGACTATTGTAGTAGATCCTGTGGGATTTTGGGCTGCGAGATTTCGTGATACGGGATTTTGTAATGCAGGATTTCGTACCCAACCCATCTACCCGCCCTTATTGAAAAACCCTTTACAAATTGTTTTTCGAATCTATAGCGCTTCTCCAACGAGGGCCAATAGAGTTCTTCCTTGTACGTATCCCTATCCCAGTTCCAAACTGTCGATCCCAACTGTTAATGTTTCTCTTATTTTAAAATTTTATCTTCAACGCACATTTGTTTTATTTTCGATATGTAGGATTTTGTAGTTGATTATATCATCCACAGATTAGCCATATGAAGATGAGAATGTTTCGTACGTTTCACACTCCAAAACCCATTTGTTTACATTGTTGTATTTGCAATTTCTTTCCGCGTCGATGAATAGATGTGAATTGCAACAACAATTTAACCAGGTGTGTGAAGATCCCTACTGTCTATGTGTGAGATTTTTATACACACATTCTCATATTGTATCTGATAACTGCCAGTTCAAGCTGGTACGCAAATTAAAATGGCTGCCGGGGATTCTCATCTTCATGTGGCTAATCTGTGATATCATCTATCATCTGCCATTCGTAATTAATTCTAATTTGTTCCATTATTCACTTTCGTTTTAGGTTGATAAATTTTTGATGAAAAATATACAGCAGAAGCCTATTCTCACAGCATATGGCTTCTTTCCATTGAATAAACGAACATTATTCAAGGTAATAATTGAAAATAAAATGATTAATAAAAGCATTTAAATGATTAAAAACCTATTTTAATTTAGATTTTCGCTGCAATATTCACATACATGGTGATTCTAATACAATTTAAGGACATGGAAAATACCAACAAGAGACTTTTAACCACAAAAAACACTACCTTGCCGGCGACTGTTGCATCGTAGCTTAAAAATGACTTGAGAACAGAACAACTATAACCTTAAAATAGCACCTGTATTTTAAACTAAACTTTATGATAAGAGACTATACCCTTTTGTTGTTTTGTGAGTGTCGCTTGTTCATCGATAAACGATTTTTTACCCTATAGTTTTCGATAAAATTCTTAACGCATCGAATTTTATTGCGCATTGAACTTGAAACAACCCACGCATTAAGGACCAATGACACTTTGTGTGCTTTTCCAAAGCAGCTCGAAGTCGAAAGTTGATTTCTCAGTTGAGAAAGACTTTTCCCAAGGAATACAAAATACTGGCTTCTTTACAAAATGTATTATATATATTGATTTAATATTAAACTACATATTTTTGTAACAATTCAATCATATTAAATTACGTATATGTATTATTGAGTTTTCTTTGTTAAATAAAAAAAAACAGCTAAGAGAAATAACATTAGATTAAACGTTGCTTTACCGACTTTCTTTAAACAACACAAAAAACTTGTTCACTAATACCGCACTCTCATAACGGCAGCAAAAAACATACACATTTAACAATTTAAAATTTTTGATAAGGCACACTTTTCATAAATTTTGTTATTTGTGTTTTTTTTTTTTTTAATTAAGGATAAAACATAAAATTTTAGCAAAACAAAAAATGTAAAATTGCGCTATTTAACAAAAAAAAAATATATATGTATATAAAAAAGTTAAAACAATTTTTGATTCGTTGAGAAAAAAAAAGAATATTTTGTACAGCTAACAACTCAAATATAACATAGCTAATAAAATCGGTTTTTCAAAAACAATATTATTGTATATAGATATATTTTGTTTTCTTATTTTCAATTAGGGTCACGACAAAAAATAAATCTAGAATCATTATAAAACTATTTTTGATTCTTTTTTTTTTGTTTATATATTTTTAAATAATTGTACTTTGATTTTTTGTTTCCTTCTTTTGAATTGGTTTTATTTGACAAATTTTCGATTTTGTTTGAAGTGTTCTGTTATGACTATAATCCTGTTAGGTTAGGATGGTGGCCTGGAGTGTTGTTAATTGCTTTGGACACTTCTTCCTGTAGTGTTGATGGCGGGTCAGATAAAATGTCAGTCGTTGTGGATAAGTAACGCAGTTTATTTGATACAGCTGAAATAAGAAATTATTTTTTTATTTTTTATTTTATAATATGCATTCTGAAAAATATGTAGGCCATAAAACAAATAACTTTTTGTTTTTTTTAGTAAAACAGATATTTAGATTTTATGAAAATGAACACTTGAAATAATGAAGTTCAATTTACATAATGTGTATTATTTTGAATTGCTTAACCATGATTGTATGTTCTTTCGGTTCGAAGCCTTCTTGTAATGGACGAGACTAGAAAAATGCCAATTATAACAGTTTTAACACTTTTTGGGCATTAAAACTGAGTTTACGTTAACGGAATTCGCGCGACTTGAAAAAGAACTTTGTTTGTCCGAAATTTTCCCATTGGCAGAGGGCCTTCGCCATGCGGGACCGCATAAACAGTACTTTTATAGTTAAAACTGTTATAAATTGCCTAAAGCCACTTTCTTTTGTAACAGGTATTTGTAAACAGAATGGTTTTACTGTCATTTGTAATTCGAAAGGCAGCTGATGTGATTTTATAGTAAATATCAAATTTTGGGACCGAAAACGGTGACCAGTTAGATAAGGTTTATGGCCTGTTTTCACAAATATGTTGCAAAAGTAACTTCTTTTTTTTTAATAATCTTATTGATGTGTATCTATGCTGGCGGTAGAGTGAAAAAAAAACGTGAACGTTCGTGTGCAACGTTACGTCGTGCAACGTTACGGTGTGCAACGTTACGATCTGCATACAAGGATGGGTGCGTTCAGTGAAAAAAATCTTAAGATCCCCTTCAAGCAAAAACAATTCCGTTTTGGATCCTCGCACGTTGCCGTTTACACATATTAATCGTGAGTCCCGGCACTCACACAATTTTTTTTTTTTGTCAAATGTTATCAAATATAGTAAAGTTTTGCTAATATAGTTTTATAAGGATAGTCATAAGGACAAAAAGTCTGTACCTACAGAGAGCACTATGATATCTCGCAAGTAAAAATCACGAACAATGAAATCTCGCTTTTTTTAAATCTCAAAAAAAAAAGAAAATCTCACAAATTAAAAACCCAATGAACTGATGCCCAAGAAAACGGTTGACATTTAAGGTGTGTTCTTTTGGACTTCAGTATCTATGCCAAGTACTTCTGGCTGCAGTCAACTACTTCTTATGTGTGGTGAAAGTGCATAGTTCAGTAATAAAGTTACAAACTGTACATATCCAAGGAAGAAAAAGATGCCACCAGTAAAAAGAAATGAAATTATGTAGTAAATTACTTTTGAACGTTCTTCTAATTTAAAATAAAATACTAAAACAAACAACCAAAATTACATTTATATTGATGTATAAATAACTGGACGAATACATAAACAATCTGGGAACACCAAGAATTTGGGTCGAAACTCAAGTAAATGCTCCTTAATAGAACCCTTAAGTAAAACTGATATTAGATATAGTGTGAACTTTAGTTAAATTCACTTGTTAAGAATGTTTCGTTAATGCGAGGTGAACAAAGGTGACTAACAATGCCATATAGCAGTCACATTGAGCAAAAAAGTTTCGAGCGGGACACTGCAGTACGATGAAAAAATTAGTCGACAATTCCCGTAGCAGACAATTGTGGTAGTTCTATACAAAAAAAAAATTTGCTTTTCTCCGGGATTAGGAAGGCAACTTGCAATTATTCGCCCCTCTCCGGCCTAAACACAGCTCTGAACGATAGGATTCGAAGAACGAGAAGAGTTAGATGAACTTTAGTGCGGGCCTGTCAGTTAGCGGAAATTTTCTGTGGTTTGAAATGTTCATCACATTAAACGTTAAATTTGATTAAATTCTTCTTAAAATTTGGTTTTCATATGAACTCTTATGAATATTTGTACACCAAGAGACGCGCTGATGTTTAATCTCTCATTCGAAAGTTATAATTAATACCGTGTCCTTTTGAATCCTAGACAATTATTTTCAGATCAACAAATCATTCCTAACTGAAACCGAGTTGCGGTAACTGACCAAATGCATGCATTTTTTTCGTTTTTTTGCAATCGAGTTTTTAAAGCGTGCGAGTGGTGGTGGTGTACAAATATTTTCAATACAAAAATTATTTGTTAGAGAGATTTAAAAAAATAAAAAAAGGATAGAATCAACTTAGCGAAACAACATTGACCGATCGAAAAGTGGTAAAGTGGACAATTTGCCATTCATTAGTTGTTAATTAATTGTTATAATTTCGAATTTGACGTTCCATGTTTTCTATGTTTTCTATCTATTTTGAAAAAAAAAAAACAGTTTAAATTAATTCATATCCATAAACAAGAGGACTTAGAAAAATTAGTTAAATTAGCAAGATTCTTGAAATTTTATAAGCAACCAAACCAAACGGCTCCGTGAAATAAATTTCACCTAAATAACTTAATTTGTTACGCTAAATAAACAAATTCAAAAAAAAGCTTTGGGGACTTATGTATTTCATTTTTTGTTTGGGGACTTATTTCATAAGAACTTGAGCACTTCTTTCAAAATGCAAAAAAAAATCATTTTGGGGAGTTATTTCATTTTTATTTCATTTAGTTTAAAATCGGAAACTTTACGTACGTGCGCATTTCACCCTGTTACTCTTATACATAATATACTCATAATTAAACAAATGCAACCTTAATTAATGATAAAATTATTACATTAGCCTATCAAAACAAGTGTTTACTTTTTACTCTATCACCACCGCAATTAGCTACTGAAAATGATGTCAGCGTTTCGGTTTTTCGCTAAGTTCTTGTCAAGCGACCTTGAAATTTTACTATATAAAAGTTTCATTTAAAAAAACATGAAGGAATGAATATAATAAATTTGAAGATAACTTAAAATAGTGTGTTATTATAAATACAGTTCGAGTATTTTATGAGTTTTTTGACAAATAATAATGTACATATGTAGCAAAATTCAAAAGTAGCTTATTTATTTTTATAAAATTCACATTCAGAATGCTTACCTGGACGTAAATCAACTAGCGAACAGTGCTGATCAACCCATAAGAAAACTGTTCGTTGGAGTTCATCGGCACTAGCACTGGACACAGATGTTGTATAAGAGGCTAATAGTGGCTCTAATATTAAGCCGAGCTAAGCATTACAAAAAAAAAAATTGAGTTAATTTCTCGGTTGCTATCGAATGTATTTATTAAACTTACAATCCAGAACTTCCAATTCTCCATAGTTCGACACTTAACATAATGCTCGTATAATTGTCGAACATGTTCAGTACGCTGGCGGGTTACCGGGGCTCCATTGGCTGGCAAAATGGAGTGCAGGTGCCTACAAATTGAACATAGGCATTTTAAAATTATTTTAATCAAATTCTTATAATCCTTACGATAGTGAACTGTTTAAGTTATCTCGCTCCTTCCGAAGCAATTCCATTTTATCCTTGAGTATATTTCGTTCCGAACGCAACTGCTTGATGTAGTCAGCACCTTTTTGCAACATTGCTGCCTTGCTTAACTGCAAACAAAAATTTGGATAAACCTTATAAGCAAACTATGAGAAAAAAAAAATGAACCTTTGCATTAGGATTCTGTTGGAGTTGTGGTATCAACGAATGCAACATATCGAATCCATTCTTGATGTTGTACCTTCTCTTTTGCTCAGCATGAATATGCCCCGCACGGCGTTGTGTCTCTCGGGGATACTTTAAAGTGTGGCTTGGTGATAGAGGTGAATCCTGATCATGAAACGATTCGGGTGATAGACTTATATTGCTCGTGGACATGTGACCAGCTGAGGGAGGTGGAAAGCTCAACATCTGCAAAGACAATCAAGTTGAAAAATAAAATTAACTTGAACATCTATATTGTGTTACTTTATTCCCGGGAGGACTGTGCATCATAAGTGCTGGTGCCGGGACAGGTAACGAGTTTGACTTTTTTGGAGATATAGGCTTAGGCATTGATTGATGCAATCCATGCTGCTGATGATGCTGTTGCTGGGAAGACGCACGCATGTCACTTACTGATGGCACATAACTACTGCTCGAACTTAAACTAGTTGCTGAGGCAGTCGGTGGCTGACTAGGGGCCGTCAGGAGTTGCGCTAGTGTGGAGTTCAACATTGGATCACTAGTTGCCGTTTGTAGCCGAGGTACCTGTAAATTTGATCCACTTGTTACACCACCACTAATCATTGTGGGAGCACTTTGATGGTGTATGGAGTTGCTGCGTGAACGAGATTTGTTGCTCTTTGCCTGATACTTGGGCACAACAAAATGCTCAATACGCGATTCGAGCTTCTGCAATGAAGAATTAAGTGGCAGACTATTGGATCGGAAGATTTCTTTCGTTAGAATTGGTTGTTCTTGTTGCTGCTGTTGCTGACTAGATGTAGATGAAGTGTTTAGGGGTAGGATTAATTGATGTTGACGAAGGGGTATTGGTAAAGACTGAGAATGAATCTGGTGTTGTTGAACATGTTGTTGTTGTTGTTGTTGTTGTTGTTGCTGTTGTTGTTGTTGCTGTTGTTGTTGATGCTGTTGTTGTTGTTGCTGCTGTTGTTGCACATGTTCCTGCAGAATTGTGTTCATGTGGGAACCTCCTCCCATTGCAGCCCGAACATTGATATAGTTACCAGTTGAAGCGGACTTAGGAAAACTTTGTACATTGGGATATGGTTTAAATGAAGGCAAGGGCAATGAGATACTTGGCTGTGGGGCTCCTTGTGAACGATTGGCTATTCGATGGAAGCCTAAATCGCCTGCCGAATTGGTATTTATGGTGTACATCGATATAACTGTATTAGCTGGTGGTGGTGGAGGCTCGATTTTCACGTTCGGCAGAAGACTACCCTTTTGCGCGACAGGATATGATTTTATATTCGAATTTTGAGGTATATTGAGCATATTTTGGGACTGATTCATGGTAAAGGTGCTGCCACTGTTGTTTAACATGACTGAAGGGAATTGTTGTTGCGAAAGTTGTTGCAGGTTTGATTGTTGCGATTGATTGGATGCTGATTGTTGTGCTTGGATTTGAAGGGCTAGCGATTGTTGTAGATGCTGTTGTTGTTGGCTTTCGGCAAGCATTTGCTGATAGATTTCAGTTTGATGGAGGGTGGGTTGTGCTTTATCATAGTTATGAGGTTCTCGTCTAACAAAAAAACTGAAATAATCAATGAATTCTCTTGGTTTTAAAAAAAAATATACCGAAATGGTCGTTGTGTGGTCTTTGAAACGCGTCCTTTAATAACGCTCTTTGCTGAGAATCCCTGCATTTGATTGCCAGAGTTTTCCATTGAAATTGGAAATGTTTTGATCGTTTGGCGCTTAGGTGAACTATTAAAATCTGAATCTAACGACTGTTGCTGTTGCTGCTGCTGCTGTTGATTGTTGTTGTTATTATTCATCATCAACGAACTACTAAGATCTGTTTGAGTTCCTAAATTATTTTGATATTGTCTTTCAAGTTCAGAGTATTGTATGGCATTTAAAGGCGTATTCAATTCCATCATGGTTGAGTCGTCTCCATTGGGCATTGATTGATTTTGATTTGTTACATCCATCATGTCAGTAGCATCCATTTGATCAGTGCCTATTTTTGAAATGAAAACATATGTTAATATGTATGTTTACAATAACTAGAATTAAAACTCACCCATGATTGCTGAGAATCCACCATAATCGACTGCCTTTAACATATCGTCGTTTCCCTCCTCGGGAACTGATGGAAGACGTGTATTCTGCAAAAGTTCTGATTAAAAAAAAAACGTGTTAGTTTGCACGTTGAAAGCAGATAAGTGTGGGTGAAGCCTACCTTCAAATGTTAAATCGAGGTCATCTAAATTTGGCTGCAACGGTCCTAAGCTAGGCTGTATAAAATCTGCATTTCCTGCTCCTCTAGCTAGAAATATTCAATTGATAGTTATAAGAATATTTTTTGAATTTAATGCTGGTTTAATGACTTGCCGATTTCTCGTGGATCAGGGAAGGGGAACGGCACATTAATAGCAGAAAATAATGTGTCTGTAGTCCAGTCTTCAGTTAGCATTGGTGACCATTCGAAAAGATCCAATTCACTTTTCTGTTGATGAAAAATAAAAATTATGTAAATATATTTTAAAAGATAAGTATTTATGTAACTCATAGCTTACTGTGTCGTAAATTAAACACCCAGAGTTATTTGACTTGAAATTACGTCTCCATTTCCTGTATTCTGCTTTGATGACAGTTAATTGTCTTTTCCAGTACTTCCCTTCAAGAACAACACTCTGTAAAGAAATGAAAATGCGATAATTTATAAATCCATAATTAGATGTGCGTATGGTTTTTGAAGAATGCTTTAGTAATAACTTAGAAAGCCTAGAAATGGAAAAGAGTTGTTTCAAACCAAGAATGGGAATACTGATGGGGTACCAGGAACTATTACGCTAAGTGCATTTTGAGCATACGCTTGTCATACTCTCCAATTTGGCTCAATATATTTTAATTAAATTTGGAATCCCCATTCTTAAAGGCTCAGCTTATGCTCGAAAGCAACGCAAGGTCTTATGAAGAAGCAAAAGAAGCTATCTTAAGCTATCCTGTATGTGTTTCAAGATAGTCGTGTGTTTTTAAATCTCGTGAGAAATCTTTTTGTGGTCTAAAGATCTAAAGATTAAAACCTTTCTCTTTATAGAACAAGAAGAGCAAATGCCTTACCGCGAACTTATTTGATTAGAATATATACAGAGTTTATTAAAAAAAAAAGTATGTTTTCCAGTTAAATAACAATACTTCAAAGAAAAGCATGCTCATTATCAGACAAGCTAGAATAACCAGAAAGAGTAAGGTTTGGGTATGAAGGACGGAGATATAAATATTTGACAGAACCTTGGGCTAAATTGGATGAAATTGTCAGTTGGAGGAAGAAGAAGAGATTTTTTTACGTTTATGGGCTGTGTAACGGAAGTTCCAATAAGCACGACAAATTTACCACGAACTTTTTCTTAACCGTATGTAGGCCGCGTGTGAATTGGATTTAAAAGTCAAGTTAAATTTTTGACTCAAATGAGGAGAATCTTTACGTGCAAACGTCAAAATTTAATCTTGAATAAAGTTAATCGAATTGGTAATCCAATTCACACCCGTCCTTAGAAGTATCTAACGGGTGATTTTTTAAGAGGTTTAGAACTTTTTTTAAAAAAAAACACAAAAAATTCGAAAAAATGAATGAAATATTTATTTGAATCGATAGTTTGAACTTGCAATTTAATGTTTAAAGATAATTTCATGCAAATGTTGACCGCGGCTGCGTCTCAGGTAGCCCATCCGCTGAGTCCAATTTTGGCATACTCTTTCACACATATCGGCCCGTATCTCACGAATGAATGCATGGATGTTGGCTTCCAGTGCGTCAATCGAAGCGGGCTTGTCCCTATAGACATTAGCCTTGACATATTCCCACAAAAAATAATCTAATGGTGTCAAATCGCACGATCTCGGCGGCCAATTGACCGGCCCGAAACGTGAAATTAACTGTTCACCAAACTCGCCTCGCAATTGCGCCATTGTTTCGCGTGCTGTGTGGCATGTGGCACCGTCTTGTTGAAACCACATATCATGCAAGTCAAGAACTTCCATTTCGGGCAAAAAAAAGTTTGTTATCATCGCTCGGTAGCGTTCACCATTGACAGTAACGCTGCGATTCGCATCATCTTTGAAGAAATAGGCCCAATAATGCCGCCGGCCCATAAACCGCACCAAACAGTGGCTTTTTCGGGATGCATTGGTAGCTGTTGCAATGCTTCTGGCTGATCTTCACTCCAAATGCGGCAATTTTGCTTATTTACGTACCCATTCAACCGAAAATGAGCACCATCGCTGAACACAAGCAGCGCGCGATGAACATTTCGAACCGAGCACGAATTTTGATAGTAAAATTCAATAATTTGCAAGCGTTGTTCATTTGTAAGACGATCCATGGTTAAATTGCAAACCAAACTGAAGCTGTTTGACAGTGACACAAGGTACTAAACACACGTCAGCTGTCAAAACCAGTGTTGCCAAAACCAAACCAGCTTAAAAATCACCCGTTATAAGTTTCGAAACTTTTCAGAAATGGGATCTGTGAGATCGAAAAGTTGTAGCTAATGAAAGAATACTGGAAGCTGTTAGAAATGATCTATCAAACAGCAATTTTTATCTCTGCAATTCATATGAAATTTGATAATGTCGTTTCGATAGCTCATGTAATTTTACATCAATTTGACCGTTAATTGCTTGTTTTTGTTGTTTTCCCTTTCTGTTTCTACTTTTTATACAACGAATTTTGCCGAATTCGAAATACTTTGAATGTTTTCGACTTGGGCGTGTTCGTAAGCTTTTCACGATAGTTCCTATCGAATTTCGTGCAAATTTGGTTGAAATTGTCTGTGATGTAATTTGTGTGGGAAATGAGATGATTTGGAATGGAATTTGGAAATTTTAAGCGAATTACTTTAAAACACCGCGATGGTTTTTTTTTGTATCATTTCAACCTTTCGATTCGAACTCAACACAACTCTAATCGAACTCGTCCTGATTTATTTCAACTTGACATAACAAAAACGAATACTTTTCCAACACATCCCTTATTTATTTCAACTTGACATAACAAAAACGAATACTTTTCCGACACATCCCTTAACTTTTTTAAACTTGAATTCGTTAAAATTAGGTATTTCATGTTTTGTTTTGAATAAGAATAAACTACTGAGCATGTATGTATGTTTATTGAAGAAATGCAACTCCTAATAAATGGCTATTTTAAACCATTTTAATTTTTATTTTGTTTTCAAACTTTTTGAACTTTACCCAAGGTTGACCCGGGGTTTCTTGACAACCCCAAGAAATGTCGAAAAAACCTGGGTTTTTCCGTTCTCAAAAAACGCCCGAATGCTGTTGACATTTAAAGCAAAAAAAAAAAACAACAATAACCTACAGCACGTCAATCCACAGCAAAACAAACTTCACAATACTCATGTCATTTTGGTAGTTTATTCGTTACCTCAACTCACCACAGCAAAAAACCTAGGTCTTCTTCAGGGCGAATTCAAAGCGAGTTCAGGGCGACCACGGGTCTAAAAAAAAAAACAGATTTCTTTAACCATTGTGACTTCAGGTTTTAAAAAAAAAAAAACGCTTTGGGGCGACCCCAGGTGGCAGCTGACAGTGCTACGGATAGCAACTTTGAGTTTTAATTGCCTTTTCTTGGATGACAAGGAGTTTATTTTTAAAATTCTTTGGATGGACGAATCGGAATTCACAAGAAACGGGATTCACAAATTTTCACAATCCACATAATATGGCTGATGACAACCCATACAGATGGAGAAAATCATCATTTTAACAGAAGTTCAGCGTCAATATATAGTTAGGTGTAATTAGACCCAATTAAATCGGTTCCTTTGAACTACCAAAAAGGGTTAATTCTACAAACTAACTACCTGTAGTTTTTGAAAAATAATGTACCCAGGACTAGTGCAAGATGATGTCCTCTGATTCAACTAGCTTCATCATGTTACCAACAAGGTCCATCTTCCGCCTATTACCGTCGGTCGCAAGGTTAAGAAGAAGCTCCTTCAAGATCACCAGACCTTAATGTAATGTTTTTTTTTTTTTCGTATGTGCAAGAAAGAAACTTGTTTGTTCGACTGAAATAGCAAATTAGTTGTTGAGAAAACTTTGAGCACCTGATCATGAATTTTTAAGAAAACAAATTAAACAAAATTATTTAAAACCAAACAAAAATATTTGTATTCAGAACCTTTGGAACTAAATGCAATAAAACACGTTTTTATAACTTTTGCCTGCTGCAGGTTTCCCGAAATACTTAAACATTATGTACTATAAAATCAATGGGTTTTTCTGCAAACTTATTAGGTATTGAATTATTTTTATCATTGTTATCTACGTTCATAAGTAAAAAAATTATAAAATAATATGTTTATTACGCATTAAATTGAAGAAAACTAATAGTGACCCTATGAGAGTCAAAAATTTCTTTGCTTAAAAAAATAAATATATGAAAACTCAAAAAAGAGCTTAAAATTTTTTTTAAATGCAGTGTTATTTCTTTAAAAAAAAAAAAACACTTTTTTTCAAAATAAGTCACTAGATACCTAACAGTCTATCAACATATACATTATTAGTTTCATGTATTGTTATCAACAATGTTAGAAATAAAAACATAATACAAGCAGCTTTCAATAAAAAAAGACACCTTGGCAAAAATAATTTGATAACAGTAGCCATATAGATGGCGCCATAAAGTTTTCAGAGCTTGTAAGATTTTTGTGAAATTCCACAATAGTGTCTGTATCTACATATTATGTATTTTAAAATAAAATTTAATACCAAACAGATTTGTAAGATTAAAAGTTTATAAACTATAAAGTCAAACTAAGTGGATGTTAAAAAATGGTTTAATATATTTTTGGTTTAACAATGGTGTAAAAAGTTTTTTTTTTATATATTGGCAACCTATAGGTATAGTCACGTGCTTGATTTTTGTTTGTGTTTGTGTGTATAGGAAAGTCATTTATACAATTAGAATTACCCATTCAAAACTAAGAATTTATTGAATGAATTAGTAAGAATAAAAGCAAAATCTATTTATACACTCACCTGTGGATTACTGTGAATATCTGCATCCAAGGGTGAAGCGAATTGGCACACTGGGGTTTTTCTTTTTAATATAACTGCAAGAATAAAATATAAATTCATACATAATAAATGATTTATCAACAAATAATAAAGAAGTTAATCATTATCTTGGTATTTATATTGGTGGCATTGTTTGAAGGACTTTGTACGTGTGGTAGGCAGGTACGTTAGGGAAATAAACGATTATTAGGTCTGTTTGGTAACGTGAAATTTCTTGCGAAATTGCACAAATTTTCACAAAATTGCACAATTCGTCACAAATTTTTGTTTGTTAACTCCAAAAAGTTGCAACGAGAGAGCACATCGAGAGAGAAAAAAATTTCCCCTCCATTGCGAGTTTGTGCTACATAAACATCTGTGTGCAAGAAGATTAAAGACTGTCAAAACACACAGCTGTCAGCATCTTTTGCTTTTAATTTGAAATTGTGGTTTCTGATATATGGGAAAATTAACTTTATAAATAATAAATACCTTGGAAAATTTAAAATTTATTTTCTTTTTTTTTTAATTAAACGCAAATTGTTAACAAAACCAGACTTTTGGCATGTGATTGTTGATGTGAGGAGTAAAATTCTGCCTTTTTTGTGCACAAAAGTGGTTAAATTCGATAGTTAACTTTCTTGTAAAATTCTCCATTTTTGAGAAATTCGTTCTCACTTTGGTGTTTTGACAGGTTTTACACATTTTGCTGAAAAAAAGATACCAAACAGACCTATTATTGCGGTAAAGGAACCTCAAGCAATCAACTTTTCTCGATAGCATGAATAATTAAAAAAAGTTGATTTTATTTGACAGACCCTAATAAATAGTTAATAAAGGGTCCGCCAAATAACTTCTTCTTTTTTTTGAAAATAGGGCAAAACATTAGCTTCCGCTGTGGGGCACGTAGCGCCGTCCTGTTGAAACCAAATGTTGCCAATATCCTCCTCTTCAATTTTTGTGATCTTCTCGGAAGGAAAAAACTAATTATCTTTCAAATCAGACATGAGCTAAGTGTTACCATTCACGAAATAAGCACTATAGTTAAAAAAAAAAAACGTTAGATGGCGGACCCTTTATATATACTAGGATTTTCAAATAAATGCTGATTTTTAAACACCATATAACAAAAATATAACACTTCATAATATTTTGAAAAAGAAAACGAAACTACTTAGTGTTTTTTTTCGCAAGGCTGAATTTTATTTTGGAACCAAATCATCGGACACTTATTTGTGATAGTAAGAGTAGGTGTTCATACAACGAGATAAATTTCCGCTTTGCAGAAAAATAAAACTTTCCGCCAGACGTTTGCATGAACACCCCTTAGTAATACTTGTGAAATGTCACATCAAACACATGTCAAATACAAATGTCATTTCTAAATTTATCTGTGGGGTCATTCCGTAATTCGATTATCCCCACACGATATCGTTTTGACGATAGCTTTGCTTCACGTAAAAGCGATAATCACTATCGACTGGACGATACCGTCTTGACGATCGAAAAATTTGCTCTCCGTAACTCAAAAATCGTCAAAACGTTATCGTTAAATCGTTAAATCGTTACCGTTTGAACGATACCTATTTAGCTATCGTCTTGCGTCGTCTTGTTTGTTTTTCGAAACAATTCAGCATTTTATCATATGTAGGGTTTTTCAATTAGGGCGCGTAGATGTTTTCGGATGATCCTGGGTTTCGTTGACGAAAAGGCGTTGGCTGATTATCCACAGAATTGGTCGACTCAAATTTGGGCACCAAACTTTCGATTATAGCCATGGATATACAACCATTTAAACCTTAAAATGGGCGCAACGCACGTATCGTTGCCTAAAAGATTTTTATATTAAAGTTCTTTCAATTGGACGTGTCGTTCAATCGTGTAACTTGCCATGATGATTTGACATCAGTAAATAATAAACAAACGATTTAATAGATGTCACCGTCAAAATCTGCCCGCTGCAATTGAAAACCCTATAATTAATTATATGTAGTTTGAAGGATAGGTGGATAACCGATTTGTTTAGGCGACTTCACGTTTTGCCCGCATTTTTCTTCACTTCTTCTAAATAAAAATTGATATTTGTGTTACTGACAAAAATAAATTACAGAATTGTCCTTTATGACAATGATTGAAAAGTCAATCCTTCTCAAACTGTGATTTATAATAAACGATTGTCGAGACGATATTGATTGTGTTACGTGAAGCAAATTGATGACGATATCATGCACGATTGTCGTTTAGACGATTATCGTTTTAAAAATTACGGAATGACCCCCAGATTTATCTTTAAGCTTTCCGCATCAAATTGATGATGTAAATTAATTAGATCTGCAGAAAAATATTAACATTCAAATTTTGACAGTTCGTTTCAGCGGAGATAAAATTATCTGGTTTCTGAGGTATAATCGGGTTTTCCGCCATTGCATGAATACCCTTAGTGTTTTTTTTTTTTCATTGTAACGCAGGGATATCAGTTCAGGATTTACTAATGTCGAATTCCTTTCAACAAAAAAATCGATTTTTTTTCTAAACCCAATCGA
Organism: Leucozona laternaria; assembly: GCA_932273885.2. NCBI lineage: Eukaryota > Metazoa > Arthropoda > Insecta > Diptera > Syrphidae > Leucozona > Leucozona laternaria. Next base: position 84,094,519 of record OW026368.1, on the reverse strand, counting down.
TTTGTTTCTGTCAATTGAAAGGAATTCGTTAAAGAATCGAATTTTTTCTATGATTGTTGTATGGGCCTTGACAATTGCAATTAATTATTTTTATAGCTATGTTAACTGAAAATATCGTTAAATATTCTTTGTTTAATTATCTAGAATCCGTTGCAACCAAAAAAACAATGTGTCTTCCCAAAATTCCCTGACTTTCAATTTGACGAGTTAGATATCTTTACAGTGTGTGTGTGCAAATCTTCTGTTGAAAGGAATTCGACATACATAATATTGTTTTCGCCTGGACGTTCGGAGTACTCCTTTTGGACTCCACTGCGCCAAAAGCACAGATTAGCCATAAGAAGATGAGAATGTTTCGTACGTTTCACCCTCCAAAACCCATTTGTTAACATTGTTGTATTTGTAATTTCTTCCCGCGTCGATGAATAGATGTGAATTGCAACAACAATTCAACCAGGTGTGTGAAGATCCCTACTGTCTATGTGTGAGATTTTTATTCACATATTCTCATTTTTTATCTGATAACTGCCAGTTCAAGCTTGTAGGCAAATTAATATGGCTACCGGGGATTCTCATCTTCATGTGGCTAATCTGTGGCCAAAAGTCTTCAATTAGCTCTTCGGGTTTTTTTTTCTGTTCCTAATTTCATAAAGGAGTAGACGAGGGAGTCCAACACCCATAATATGTGAAAAAAAAAAATGGTTGAAGAAGCCATTTTGATTAATGGCGACATTAGGTAGTGTGTGGTGGATGGTTTGGTATGGCCACGATTTCGTTATTTCATTATCAATCACGGCCTTCAGTTTAGTTTAATTTTTCAATTTTTATTTTATGTGTAAGTTGGATTAAAATCGCGTTTAATTTTATCCAATTTTAGATTCACCTCATTAGTGTCAAAATAATGAGGTGAATCTGTAAGTGAAAATGTCAAATTTTAATATCGGTTAAAATTTAATCCAATCGGCCTGAAGAATTTTCTCCTCATTCATTTTTCAGAATATTGAATGCGAATTATTATTTGACTGACAGCCATTAAAACTGATGAATGAGGAGCCGCAACTTCGTACGCAAAACTGACATTCTTTACTAATGTCGATCAGGATCAGGATCGATAAAAGCCATCTTCCTCTGGAGGTGGCGAAGTACTCATGAGTACTTTGTTAGCCATTTTGAATGGAACGCACAAAATTGATTTTCCTACAAACCTCATCTACTTGCCATGAGAGCACGAGTAGTTGGTAGTACTAGATTATTGTTTGCATCTATACTCATGAGTAGTTCGCCACCTCCAAAGGAACACGGTTAATATTTGCTTTAAGTTTCTATACGTAAATAACAATTAACTAATTCATTCCGTAGCTTTTTTGATCGCAATCTTATTTAACGGGGCTTTATTTCTCTTAGCCGCAGTATGTGTGTTAATTTGGCAAGACGATTTTTTTTATATTCGTTTGAAATCAAAAGAAGTGGAACAGTCCGAAAATTTCATAACGTAAAAGTCTGAAAATATAATCGAAATAGATTTTAAAATTGTCGACCATGTCATGATAGCAAGCACTCGATTCAAACACCACAATATACACAAGGGGATCTGGCGGTTTAAAGATCAACGAACCACAACAAAATTGACCGCTGACTAGGACTAAAGCAGAGCTGGTGAGGGAGCAGCCCGGGGGCTCTACTCGTTAAGAAGAAGGCATGAACATCACCGAATTGTGTAGGAGAACCAAATCCAGCAATTCGAAGAGGAACCTGATCCTCATCAACAATTGCAAAAAAAAAAACCACAAATGCAAACAAAATCACAGAAAATAAAATAGACAACAAATACAAACACTAACAAACCTCAAATGTAACTTTTCCGCACACAATAAAATCCAGTGCGAAAAAAAGCGGAGAATTCTCCAAATAATCTGCTACAATTATCAGTTTCGCTCAACGAACAGCCTACTGCAAAACGAAAAGGACAACGAAATTTCTCGTTGTGTCATTTTTGTACGATTTTCCATTTCGATATTCGAAGATATTTTTATTAAAAATATTCCCTTGCGAAATATGTATCCCCAGTAATTCAAAAACCTCCGTGGTTCGAACCAGGGAAGGAGTCTAATAGTTCGAATAACCCAGGTCCTACTGTAAAAAAATAGCCAACTTGTGTTGCGGGAGCCTAAGATGATTTCAAGATAAACTTTTTAAGAGTATACCTAACAAGCAGCTTAAGTTAAAATTTTATAGATTTATGTATACTAATTTAAGATGACGTATATAATAACCAACATTAAATCATTTAATTGTTTTTGTTTTGAATTACCACAAAACATCCATACTGTGCTCGTAATTTATAGCGACTGCGTCTTAATATACAAAAAACAAAACTATATTTAAACATTCTTTCCATGTACATAGATCGTATATAGTTTTATTAAATAAGCTCAAAAAATATTACTGAGCTTTAGTTCAATGTTTTTTTTTTCCTGTCTTATTTTTTGTTGACGAGATTCACTGTTTTGTTCTTTAAATTTTCTGTATATAGTTTTAAAGAAATAAAAAACAAGAAAAGTCCAAAATATTATATAAACAGAACAAAAGGGGGCAAAATTTCGATAAGTTACACTGATAACAATTGTTAGCGAATTCAAAAAGTCATAAAATTTTCAATTTTGACGATTTTCACTTTTTTGTTTAACTTTTACTCGTATTTCTTTGTAAACACTTTGAAAGGAAAATAACCATTGACTATTGAACCTAGCAACCCAGAAATCTGTTCTAGTACCTACAATAGACTAAATGAGCCAGAAACTTCTCAGCTAAAGCAAAGTAAGAGTTAGTCTAGACGAATTTAGAAGAGAGAATAGAGATTTAATCGCTTCTTATACTTACTCAGCAAATTGTTTTGCAAAGATTACCAATTTTTTTTTTTATTTTTCCTTACAATTTCATTTTTATAATGCTTAAGCTTATCAGTTATAAAATACTTTTACTTGGCTTCTACTAGGGCAATGTATTGCTGTCTTGAGAATTGTATAAAGTCGATAAGGCTTTAAGGGTTAGAGTAACATAAGTACATTAATAGAGTGAAGTAGGTACACTGAAAGAAAAATTATTTTCACCTGTGAAATCACAGACAAAAATAGACATTTTTTTTCTTTAACTAATGTGTCCTCAAGAAGGGGTAATTTTATATTATAAAACACTAAGTACGTTGTAAATCACTAGACCCTAGTTCTTCACGAGCTGTTTGCGCCACTAATCTATTTATTAAAAGCGTCGAAATTTTATCTATTTTTCATAAAACGCCGAGAAAAAACCCGTACTGACTCTGAGGCCCAGTTTTCTAGTGGTGAGTTAAGACAGAGTTAGCTAACTCTAGATATAAAGTAGCCCACTAAATAACTAAGAAAGAAGTTTTTTGGTGGAAAATGCAGTGAAACGACTAAACAAACTCGGTGGATAAAACATCAGTAGCATTTGTTTAGTTAATCCTGAGTTAACTCACCATTTTTGATAAGTTAACTCGGATTTAACTTTAATCTCGCACTGAAAAACTGGACCTGATTACTGATGATTATTGTTTATGTGGATAGAAGCCATAACATAAACTAAAATTCAAATATTGTTAATCAAATCGTATATAGTGGTAAAGTGGTCTGGGCCATCTTCTTTTTTTCGTTTTTCAGAGTGCATGTGACTTTTACACATTTCCATCTATAAACTGTCAAACTCCATTCAAGAATGGCTACAATGTCGTTGGATTTAAAAAAAAAAACTAAAAACAATCAGAAATGTTTGAGATTGAGATGAAAGTTAAAGCAAACTACGTTGACCTTGACACGCCAGAAAAACGAGCGGAGTTTTCTCCAAATAATCTGCAACAATTATCAATTTCGCTCTTCGCACAGCGTACTGCAAAACGAAAAGCACAACGAAATTTTTCGTTTTAGATTTCGTTGTGTCATTTTTGTTTGGGATTTTTCATTTCGTATCAGCAGTGTACCAAGCTTAACAAAAGCAGTTACTTCCCGTTGATAGATAGCAGGTTTTAATTTGATTCCTTGCGTTGAAATGAGGTAAAAACGTACGACAAGGTTTCGCTCCCATACCTATTAATATACTGTAGATTCGTTACAATATTATGTTGCTATGCCGCAGAAATTACCTTTATCAAACTCTATTAATTTAAGAAAGATCTTAAATTACCAGATACGTTATCATTTGAAAAAAATTGGAACTTAGTGAATCATTAATTTTTATTTGAAACTAAAATTTATGTCTATCATAATCAACAAAAGCGAGTGAAATAATTGTTGTAATCCATTTTAGTTTTATCGACATTCATGCGACTTTTTTCTTTTTTCTTGAAAACCCAAGAACAATGCATATCGTTCATAAAGGATTACTTGCATGTGTTTCGTATTATTTTGTATTTACATACAGCATGATTTATTAGAATCCTCTAAACACCTCTTAAGCAGCAGAATATATACTGCATAAGCATTTATGTATAGTCTCTATTCAACGTTGCTAAAACACTTACAGCCGAATTTATAAACGCATCATAGCGAGTGCATAGAACTATTCACTCCTTACAATTCCACTAAACGCAAAAATGTTATTCATAATACTTATGCAACGTTGAACAGACGCATTAGAAGCTAAACGCGTTTGATGGATGAATAGTGCCTACATAAGGAAGTATCGAAATGTGACTTTGACTCACACACAGACGACAATAAAATACAATGTTATAAGGGTGGCGCTTATTTTGGGAATTCTTAAATATTTTTTTTGTCCCCTCCTAAAAGTGATCAATCTATATTATGAAGGTACTTTGTACAAACAAAAATGTTGTTAAATTTGTTTTAAATCGGCTAAGGTCGAGAAGTTACAACTTTTCATTATAAATACACGTAGATTTCCGTCTTTTACTTAAAATGTCGGTGAAAGTGTAAAAGTTGATGGAAATTCTTTATTTATAATATACATGTGCTTAGATGTATGCCAAAATTGAGGTTTATTGAATATTTTCAGTGGGACACACAGAATAATAAATAAAAAAAATATTGCCAAAATAATTGCCACCCTAATAGATGTTCCTTTATTCTTCTCAATTTGATCGCACTGTCAGTGAATGAAACAATTATTTCAATAAAAACCATGAATTTTTTGTTCTAAAATATTAAACTATATTTTCTAACACGGCACAAAAGAAACAGTAACAAGAATAGGTACATTATGCAATATTAAATGAAATTTAAACTAATCCAATCGGTGCAGGAGAATTCGTTTATTGACTTTTCACTTTCAGAGCTTTGTTTTGTTAATCAATTGTGGCAGTAAAACGTAATAGATTTTCCCTTCTTGGTACTTTATTTGACACAAGCGCATTATAACTATAATGTGTAGGGAAATATTTTATGAATTAGGATTTATGCAACGTTGAATAGTGGCTTCATAAATGCTTATGCACTATATAACTATTCAGCCGTTTAGAGGTGTTTAGAGAATTCTAATAAATTAGGCTGTAATTCATCAAATATTTCCCCTTCCTATTATAGTTAGTTAAAATGCTTGTGTGTCAAATAAAATATCAAAAAGGGGAAATCTATTACGTTTTACTGCCACAACTGCAACTGATTAACAAAACTCAGCTGTTGCTGTTGGTCAAATTAAAAATTCAATTCAAGGACGGTGTTCACATTGGACTCACTCCGCGCGACTCATTTTGACATATGTTTCATTTATCTCACTCCAACTCACTATATGAGAAAGTGAGACAGGATTTTTTGATTTTTTTGAAAAAATCTTGCCTCACTAGAGTATCTCTTTCTCCTCGTGAAGTGGAGTGAGATAGAACAAAGAAATGTCAAAATGAGTCGCACGGAGTGGGTCCAATGTGAACACCGTCAAGAATTCTGTTTGAATTCTTTTCATTTTGTTTTAATATTATTCTAATTATTGTTTGTTAGACTCAAATAGAGTTAAATATTTCAGAACAAAAAAGTCATGTGTTTTATTCGCTAGCCAGCGCCGGCGCGAAGCATTTTTTTATTTTATGGGTACCTTTTTTGTTACTATTACTTGACAATCAAATTGGATATTGAATCCATGCCACAGGAAGAACCAGTACGCCCCAATTCAGAAAAAAATAACAAAATAAGGTGCTTTTCTTCATTTTTTTTTGTTTTTGTTTCATAAAGAATTTTTGAACTATTCAGCCATGTGTTAGTGAAATTAATTATGCGTTTCAGGTTTTTAGTGAATATTTCACATAACCTTCAAAAAGGGTTTGACGTTTTTCGAAAATCGATTTTTGAAGTAAAACTTCTTTTCCGGCGTTGGGGGTAAAAATGTTCATATGGAGCTGTCAGTGAAATGTCAAACCGACACTTTTTATCTGTCAAAAACCGACAGAATTTTTCGCGACAGATTTTGCCATAGCTCTATATAAAAACTTTTACCCACCAATAATTATTTAAAAAAAACATCTTTTTATACCGAAAAAGAATGTTTTTTTTGGCAAAAGAGCCACAAAAACTAACCGGCACAACATTTAAACACATAATTTCATTAAAAACCCACATGAAAATTGTTTTTTTTTTTAATTAAACACAGCGAAGAACAGCCACCAGAACAGAAAACGATTTTCATTATTAAAAAAAAAACGCAAACAAATATATTTTTCGACCATATTTTTAATTTAAATTATTAAACACTTAATGCTAGATAACACAAATCAGTTTTTTCCAACTTAACTTAAAAACTAACTACTTAAAATGAACAAATAAATTTACCTAAAATAAGAAAAACACAAAGTAAACAAAACTATCTTGTTGAATGTTGACAAACGTAGACGAGCATTGCCATATACGAGGAATCCTTAACCCGCTGACAAATCTAAAACAGCATTGCCATATGCATTTGGAATAAGTCCTCGAACACAATGGTTGCGATAAGAAAACAAGACGTGAGTGTGACGAGATCTCGTCGTTCTTATCCGGATCAGATTTGAAGGATAATAAAATGCAGCTAATATTATTATTTTGTTAAATCTCGTCAAAAGTCTGTTGCCATTGAATTGGGAAATGGTTTTATAATTCCAAAATGCTTACAGTGCTTAATGTCACGCTCTCGACTCGTTTTCTTGCGGCTCGTTTCCTTTCTTAAATCTCGTCCCAATTTCGGAGATTTTACTGAGGTGAATCGGTGAGTTGAAATCGGTGAGTTGAAATTGAAAACCACGGATAAAAATTTGAATCAAATGAGAACCTCAGTTAACTCGCTGGAATCGGTGGACTAAAATTGCTGAACCACGGATAAAAGTTTGACCGACATCGACGTTTGTACAGCTGGCCCTTACATGCCACCTCCACTGGGCATTAACGATGCTCGGATTATGAACATGTCTAGAAAAAATCCAGTGGAGGCACAAAAATCCATGTCCGTGCAGCAACATTTCGACGAAAACTACTTTTTAAACACGACATGACCGCTGTTCAAAGAGCTTGGGCATGAGATTTGACGTTTCATGTGTGTGAGTTTTTTTCTGGTTCTCTCTGAATGTGGTGGTAAATGTTGAAGGAAAAAGGTAGAAATAGTGGGGAAAGGAATTTCTGTATGTTTCCCTTGTATGTGAAACTATATTTCGAGACTTTGATAAAGCGAGATTTCAATAATTCGATATTCCGATATGTGAGATTTTCTAAACGAGAATTTACCAACCAGAATTTACTACCCATACAGCATAACTCAGAGCTCCTTTTGAATTTAATTTCTGTTTCAATACTTTTAGCGAGGATTGCTCTATAGCCTCATGGACTTAAGGCTAACGTATCTAACGGTTTACTTGGTAATCGGTAATCAAAAGCCTCAAAAATTGGTAGAATGTGCTTGATAATTGATCAGGCAACTTAGTGTTACAATAAATCTTAAAATTCATAATTTAGACTCTTTAAGAAGTTGTGTAGGTACATTTTTTTTAAATTATGATCATTCGAATTGAATTATAATTATAATCTGTTAAACTTACATTGCATATGCCAACATCTCCAAATAACATTGTTTAACCGAATTTTGTCTTTCCATCGTAATCGAACTCCTTTGAAGTGGTTCCATTTTGGCGATGTAAGTTTCTGACTGAAAAAAATATTAAAAAATATAAAATTAATTTAAATTGAAAATCTTTACAAATAAACATAAAATGAGAGATGGAAATAATCTATTAAAGATTTCATCTTTAACTTTTTTTTTCATATTGTACGAGTATTCAAATTCGAGACTAAAGTATCAGTAGAGTATTACGTTTAGACTTCTCCTACTGCAAAAGTCTTCGGTTAACTGTAATGTTTTCGAAGTCTTTTTATGTTCCTGATTTCATGGAGGAGTTGAACAAGGAACACACATGTATATGTATGTCTGTATATGTAATGTATATTGGTGGCTCTAATAAAAGACTCTAAAAATTAGAGCTCAAAATTTTAAGGTTTAGAAGTGCTACATCGCCATTTTGTAATTATAGTGGAAAAAAAGGAAGAAAAACTTTGGAATTTCATAAATGGCTAACTGTTAAACTTACAAGGTGTTGATGATGGAAAATTTGGATTTAAGCAATTTTCCTAAACCTAAAGATTTATAAAAAAAATAGTAAACCTTAGGTCCTACTAGTCTAGGTAACGGGTGGGCCATCTAATTCAGGCGCGGATCTATAGGATTTCAGTTTGGTGGGGGTCACGTTGTCCGAGGACAAATCACCTGGAGATGAGAAAAGTATCGGACTTACATTTAGATATCGATAGTATCGTTGACAAAGGTGATGTTGGCACAAAAGAATCAAAATTAAAACAATGCATTTTTTAATTATAAAATTGATTTTTTTTCAATGAATATACGTTTACTAACCAGTTTCTAGATTCAAACTCTGGTTTGATGTTTCATCTTCAAAAATACAAAAAATACCCAACCAAGACTATACCGAGACGAGAATAAGCTAACGAGACCGAAACGACTATGAAATCTTAAAGTTTTTGAATGAAATAACTAATTTTTTCGTAAAATTTAGTTCATTTTTAATTTTAATCAAAATTTCTTAGGTTAGTAAAAATGTTTTTTAATCAAGGTAGTTTAAGAGGACAAAGCTTACAGAAGAAAGAAGAGATCAGACCAGTGGGACTCGTACAAAAAAAAAGTTCTTATTATACCCGAAAAGCCGTTGTGACTCAAGAAAAAAAATACCCCTCTATAGATAAGGAGTCTCTTAATAAACTGTCACACTACTTTTATTTACTATAGATTCGTCCGTGAGTCTATCAGTTTCAGCAGTTTATCACAGCTTACTCAAACCGCCGCCGTTTACTTCACGAGAGTATATCCAATGTAGGGATTCAAACTTGTAATAACGCACAAGACCCGTTCCTGATCCAGAGATACCAGATAATATCAAAATCTATGACCGTATGACCCCCCCCCCCTCCTCTGGATCCGCAACTGATCTAGTGGTTTCTTTTTAAATCAAAGGTTATTTTGACACTGACAGCTGTTTCCCGCTCGAAATCTTGACAGAAAGTCAGTATCACACCTCCGCGGAACAAAATAAGTCGCTTTACGCTTGAACAACGTTGGGAAAATATTGAAAACTTATTTCCAAAGTGAGTGCAGTGTAGCCCAAACAGAGCGTTTTTTGAAAAGAAGCGAAAAATCATCTTTTCCGACGAGGCGAATTCCCATCTCGGCGGCTACGTTAACAAACAAAATTGCCGCACCTGGAGCTCGGGGTTTCCGTTATTATCAAGAAGCCTATGCATCCACAGAAAGCGACAGTTTGGTGCGGATTGTGGAGCGGTGCCATCATTGGACTAATTTTCTTTGAAAATGAGGCTGGGAACAACGTTTCGGTCAACGGTGGGCGTTACAGGGGTAAGTTAATCGACTTTTTTTTTACGGAAATTGAAGACGTGGATTTGAACGACCTCTGGATCATACAAGATGGATGCCATACAGCCCATGCCATCATCAATCTTTTGCGCACCAAATTCCCAAATCGTGTTATCAGCCGTCTTGGCGAAAAAAAAACCCAAAAATTTGCTGCCTCGGAGCTGCGATTTGACCCCTTTTGACTTTTTTTTGTGGTCCGTGAAGGACCGATGTTATGCCAACAATCCGGTAACGATTCAAGCACTTAAGGCTAATATCATTCAAGCAATCCGTGAGCTATAGCCCGAAACCATCAACAAGGTCTTGGAAAATTGGAGTTACAGAATGGGCTACTGCGAAGCCAGTCGAGGTAGCCACTTGAATGACGTTGTGTTCCATAATTAATGGGAATGTTTGTTTTTACTAATACAGCCATAATACATGGACAAAATTTAATTTTGTTCATTATATTGTATTTGGTACGAAATATGGACTTTAGTGGAAAGAAACCTGAGATGAATTTATACAAAATGACTCTCATGTTTAAAAACTTCTAAAAAATCTTTTTTTAAAGTTTTTTTTTTTTTTTATTTTCTGCCAAATTCTCCTCTACCTTTCCGCCCCTTTTAAAAGAGAGAGTTTTAAAACTAACTATTGGAATCTCGTTAGTCGTCATCCATTATTTTATAATTTTATAAAGAGTAGAAAAAGAATCAAGGCACTAATTTTTCAAATTAAAATTTTTTTTAGATAAATCTTTTTAGTTTGTTTATTTATTGTTGTTGTCGTTGTTAAAAGGCAATTGGCGACACATGACATGACTTTATAGTTGAGACATCCCGAAATTTATTAGGAAAATATCAGTTCAAATCGGATTGATCCAGTTTCAATGTTGACGTCTTTATTTTATTAGATAAATGATGTCTTCTTTTATCCATTTCTATGTGGGTATTTTTTTTATTATTTTTTTTTTGCAACAGCAGCAGCAGAACTTCCTGGGGTCATCATAACTTGATTGAATAAATATTTTTGAAGAGCACTGCACGCCATCGTCATGGATATGGATAGCTTGGATTCGTCAGCATTTTTTAGATTTAATAACATTAATTGGTGTCGGCTTACTCTGGATGTAAATTTAATCTCAATTTTAGTGGCAATTAGATGCTATTGCGAGAGAGATAGGAAAAGTGATTTAATTGCTATATTTTTCGTTTTTTCTTATTTTAATACAATTCTGCAGAAAAATTAAAGGAATGGATGTAAAAATATACTTTGGAGGTAAATTTAGTTTTTAATGAATGAAATACAAATTGTTTATATATTTTGCAAGCACTCAAGAAGGTATGTATGACAATGATCGGACATAGAGCAAGCGATTAGGAGAGTTGTAAAGGAATTAAACGGAGATTCCCGATTCAAATAAAATAAGTTTTAAATTTCTGAACATGGCATTTGGCATTGGAAGGTAAAAACTATGAAACGCGTCCACATTCGTGGAAAGCAAGAATCTCTGTACTTTTCAATATGTTCGAGCTCAAGGGAAAATTGATGATCTGCATTACGGTTAAATTGTTGTAGTAAATAGTTTTTCAGTGGCGCCAGTTGTTTCAGAGTTGAACTCGAGTTAACTCCTGAAAGCCTTCCTTCTTCAATCTTAAAATAAATATTTTTAAAACTCGATTTTAAAGCATAAACATATACGAAATACAAAACGTGAGTTACATCACTTTTTTACTCACAACCTTATAATAATAATTAACAAAAAAAAATCTTATTCAAAAAGAGAAACTGTTAAATATGTGATTTGTATATTATCAGTTATTATTTTGTGAGTGTTTTTATCAAGAACTTTAAATATACAATACAGTCTGGATAATGTGAACTAATTATATTGCAGAAGTTGATCACGCTAACCACTTTTTTCATGTAATCTGATTATCCTATCTATATCTAATAATATACACTGGACAGTGGACTGTTTAGTTAGTTAAGTGAACTTTATTTTAATTCGTTTAATTAAAAGTGTACAATTTCTTTTTTATTCTTAAGTTTTATATGGTTTGGCTGAAGGCAGGGGCATCTCTAGACATTTGGGGACCCTGGGCTTTGAAGGTATGGGGGCCCCTTAAGGAATTTTTTTTATCGGTTATTCCGGTAGGTACAATTTTTTTTTTAACTTAGTACCTACTTGATAAATTGTTGGAGCAAAAGTCGACATTTATAAGCAATATTCAAGTTTTTTTCTGAATATGCAGTTGTGCTTAAAATATTGGAAAAGTACGATTAAAAATAAAAAAAATACAGATGTTATTATTTTAAACAAGAGGAACTTTTAATCATAGTGGTATTTAAAACTAAATCTTAATACATACACTGCCGGCCAATAGAATAGGTTCGCAGCTTTTACAAGGAAAAAAGCTTTTTTTTTCTCCTGAATAGAGCTTCGAAAAAGCTTTTTCCTTTTGTATTCTGAAACCATGTTTCATTGCCGGTCTATTGACAAGAAAGAGACATATTCAAATATGCCGAACGGTAAATTGCAAGCTCTATATAAAATTAAATTAAATTAAATTAAAAAAAGAGCATTTCTCATCGGTCAATAGAATAGGTTCATCTGCTTCAAAGTTAGTTCTGGTTCATAATTTGGAAGATCAGTGCATGACATTTTAAAAAAAGTGAAGATCAAGTATTAAAAATATTTTTTAAAGGAATAATGGGTCGAGCAAGGGCCTTAATGCAGAAGAAAAAATCAAAATCAACTTATACACTGAACAAAATTTAAGTGCGCGTTTAATAGCGAACAAAATTGGAAGATCGCAAAATGTTGTGAGCAGTTTTTTGAAAAAATAAAGAAAACTATGGAAAGAAATTGAGAGGACGACCAAAAGTAACGTCGTCTGCTGAAAGGAGATTAATTGTCAGACTGGCGTCTAATGCTTGCCAGTCAGGCCCTCAAATAAGGACTGCGTCTAGAATAACAGCAAGCATTTCGATCGTTAAGAGAGTGATTAGGAGTGACCCAAACATAAAGCGCATGAAATTAAAAAAGAAGCCTCCACTCAACCCGGCTAGAATTCTGCAGGCGCCACATGACATGGAAAAAGCAGTGAAAGTGGCAGTTTCTCGTTTTGCACAGATGAAAAAAATTTAATCTGGATGGCCCGGATGGTTTTAGTTTTTATTATCATGATCTGAGAAAAGACAAATTATTTTTGCAACGTCACCATGGCCGTGAATGTGGTGTTATGCTTTGGGGTGCAATATCGTATTACAGAACGATTGAGTTAGAGTTTCCATCAGCACGAATGACGGCAAATGCTTATAAAAACATTCTTCAAAAGGCTTTTCCGAAATTCAGCGACACCTAAAGTGGACTTTTCAACAGGATAACGCACCCATCCATACCGCCAGAGTCGTCAAAGTCTGGATAGGTACATCAAGAAAAGGTTGGATTGTTGGAATGGCCTCCCTTCTCACCAGACCTAAATATTATTAAGAATGTTTGTGGATGGCTCGTCCGTGAAGTCTAAAAGTCTGGGCAACAATTTCAAAATAAAACATCACTTACAACAGCAATAAAAAAAGGTTGGACAAAAATATCTTTAAATTATTTACAAAAATTGTACGATTCCATGCCAAATAGAATTTTTGAGGTAGCTGTTAATAAAGGAGGGTCAACTCACTACTAAATGAATAAAATAATCCATAGCTTTGAAAAGAATTGTTTTTGTCTTAATTTTTCTTTCATTTTCTCTTAATTTTCCCAATTAATACATGTGAACCTATTCTATTGGCCGATCAAAATGGCATTTAATTTGAATGCATTGCAAGAAACGTTTCAAATTTACAGCAATTATTATTTTCGATTTGAATTTTATTTATTAATAGGTAAGTAGTAAATATACATGCTTTGAAAATCCACCGACAAAAATATTCATGCAAAACTATTTTGAAGAAAAAATAGTTCCTGTTTATTGTAAGTGGTGTGAACCTATTCTATTGGCCGGCAGTGTATGTATATAAAACAAAGTCAGTTTAGTCAAAAGAACGGCTGGACAGATTTCAATGATCTTTGTGTTGTAATAAATAATATCGGAAATAAATAATTATAAAATAAATATAAATATAAAAAAATAAATAAATATCGGAAAAATTCACTTTGTAGGGTGAAATGGGGTAAAATGAAAAAGACGTATCTGATTAAAAAAAATAACTCTACCTGCGTTTGAAAGGTTATTCTTAGATAATGGCTTCGAGGATATTTTTTTTTTGATTTATAGATTTTTTCTTAGGAAATGGCTCTAGGGATATTCTTTTTAAAATTTTTTTATTTGTAGAGTGAAATAGGGTAAAAATAAAAAAAAAAAACAAATTTTAGAAATTGTTTTCGTAGGTATTAGAAAGTTTTGTTTGAGTGCATGGCTTAAGGGGTATTTTTTTTTTAAATTGGTATTTATAGGGTGCAGTGGGGTAAAAACGAAAAGGGGTATCTGATTTTATAAATTCTCTGTTTAAAAGGTTATAAATATTTAGTGGCTGGCATTTTAGGGACATTTAAAAAAAAAAAATAATATTTAATGGGAAAAGTTGGGTAAACACAAAAAAGTGATATCGGATTTAAAAAAATCCTGTTTGTGTAAGAAAGGTTCTTTTAAAAAAAATCCTATTTATGGGTGAAATAGGGTAAGAATAAAACATTGGTTTTCGAATATACGAAAATTCTTTCTGTGTTGGACTTAGAGGATCATATTTTTACAAATTTAGCCATTTAGAACGTGAAGTGGGTTACAATCCAGAGAGTAGTATTCTATTACAAAAAGAAGTTTAAATAAAGAAATATGTACCAACACAAAAACAACGATATTTGCTGTTATTTTTAATGGGGTAAATATTGTTTAAAAAATTGAAAATATTTTTTATTTAGGTATAGTCCCTATGGTACTTAACATATATACCAAGTACCATCCACTTTCACCGAAATTTTTAGTAAAAGACTAAGAAATCTCCATGTTTTTTTTGTATGGAAAATTTCAAGTGCTTGCTGGCACGTGTAAACGTTACCTTGCACTCTTAAAGGGAGAGGAGGTCGAAAGAAATTGCAAAAATTTTAAAAATATGCGCCACCCTAATACATTATGTACGTTTTTTGTATCCAAAATTAAAAAAAAAAACTATAATGCTCTCGACTCAAATAGGTATAATATATAATATCCACTTATATATTATTTAATCATGGATGTTATCTCTTATTATAGTTTTTGTATTCTCTTGTTTAACATTAACGTGAGTGGCCCTGCCCAAGAATTTTAAAAATTTTAAGAGGTACTTACATCCCTTGCAATTATTGTGAAAAAAATGCACCCGTGTATAAATTATGTTGGTTTGTACACATTTATTGTAACTGCAATGGTTACAATTTGAAATAAATGAATATGAAAATATCGGGGCCCCTAAATTCCGCGGCCCTGGCCCACCGGACTCATGCCTAAGGACGTCCCTGGAGGCCGTCTACCAGATTGACATTTCACTAGCTTAATATATTTGTATTACAATTAAATTTTGTTTTTCTTCGTTTTTAAAAGTCTCCTTCAATAATTTGGGTTCTGTAATTCATTGCTGTAGCTGCATACTTACATATACTAAAAGTATACATATAATGGGTGATTTTTAAGCTGGTTTGGTTTTGGCAACACTGGTTTTGACAGCTGACGTGTATTTAGTACATTGTGTCACTGTCAAACAGCTTCAGTTTGGTTTGCAATTTAACCATGGATCGTCTTACAAATGAACAACGCTTGCAAATTATTGAATTTTACTATCAAAATTCGTGCTCGGTTCGAAATGTTCATCGCGCGCTGCTTGTGTTCAGCGATGAGGCTCATTTTTGGTTGAATGGGTACGTAAATAAGCAAAATTGCCGCATTTGGAGTGAAGATCAGCCAGAAGCATTGCAACAGCTACCAATGCATCCCGAAAAAGCCACTGTTTGGTGCGGTTTATGGGCCGGCGGCATTATTGGGCCATATTTCTTCAAAGATGATGCGAATCGCAGCGTTACTGTCAATGGTGAACGCTACCGAGCGATGATAACAAACTTTTTTTTGCCCGAAATGGAAGTTCTTGACTTGCATGATATGTGGTTTCAACAAGACGGTGCCACATGCCACACAGCACGCGAAACAATGGCGCAATTGCGAGGCGAGTTTGGTGAACAGTTAATTTCACGTTTCGGGCCGGTCAATTGGCCGTCTAGATCGTGCGATTTGACACCATTAGATTATTTTTTGTGGGGGTATGTCAAGGCTAATGTCTATAGGGACAAGCCCGCTTCGATTGACGCACTGGAAGCCAACATCCATGCATTCATTCGTGAGATACCGGCCGATATGTGTGAAAGAGTATGCCAAAATTGGACTCAGCGGATGGGCTACCTGAGACGCAGCCGCGGTCAACATTTGCATGAAATTATCTTTAAACATTAAATTGCAAGGTTCAAACTATCGATTCAAATAAATATTTCATTCATTTTTTCGAATTTTTTGTGTTTTTTTTTTAAAAAAGTTCTAAACCTCTTAAAAAATCACCCGTTATATAAAGTTTCCCAACCAAGAGTAACATTCAAAATGCATAACACTTCACTCATATCCATTGAAATTTTCCCAAAGAATCTCACACGGAACTCTCTTAGAATGGGGCATCGGGAAATAAAATGGAAGACATCTTCTCTTTCCTTAAGGTTGCAGAGATCGCACAGAATTGGCAAGTCGGGTCTGTGTGGTATATAAATGATTCAAATTTATTAACTCGTCTCTTAATTAAAAAATTAAATTTATCATGTGGATAGGCAATCGATTGAGAAAGTATATGTATTTTCTTGGAGATTTAGGTTATCAGTTGACTATAAGTCCGCCATCTAACGTTTTTTTTTAACTAGTGCTTATTTCGTGAATGGTAACACTTAGCTCATGTCTGATTTGACAGATAATTAGTTTTATCCTTCCGCTGAACGAATACGGTTGTGTATACGCTTCGCTAAGGGGGCCTGCGATCGACTTAGAGAAGATGCCGATTTTGCCAAAAAAAATCATCTTTTCAGATGAAGCTCATTTTGATCTTGGCGGGTAGTAAACAAGCAAAATTGTCGCATTTGGGGCACAGAAAACCCTCACGCATACATTGAAAAGCCGATACACCCAAAACGAGTCACTGTTTGGTGCGGATTTTGGTCCAGAGGCATAATTGGGCCATTTTTCGAAAATGAGCAAGGAGTGGCCGTTACAGTCAATGGCGATCGTTATCAAGCCATGTTGAACGAATTTTTGTTCACAAAAATTGAAGAGGAGGATATTGGCAACATTTGGTTTCAACAGGACGGCGCTACGTGCCACACAGCCGAAGCTACACTCGATGTTTTGCGCCATTTTCAAAAAAAAAATAGAAGTTATTTGGCGGACCCTTTATATTGCGAAGTTTGCGCTTCCATCGTACAACCTTCATACAGTGCGTGGCTTACTCCCTTTAGCAGGTACTTAAACAAGCACCCTAGGACATCTGAGTCAATATCAGATTGAATTCGTATTGTCTCACCAAAACTATCCCCCAGCTCCTCCTTTTTTTTTAGAGAATTTTCCAGTCCACGCTACCTAGCCACCACTGTATAAAGATACCTCATTGATATAGTTGACGTAAACAAAATCTAAAATTTTGAATAGTGACACATGTTGAGGTTGCTGCATTTCATATCATTTATCGATGACATTTTGTTTGTTTTATTTTTTTTTTTTATTTGCTACTTCACAGTAATAGTGAGATATCATTCTAAAAAAGTTGCACTCACATTTTGTTTATGTATATGTTTGAAGTTTTTTGTATCGAATAGAATTTTGCTGACCTAACATATATTACATTGGTGGAATACAATAATAATTTGTCTAGAAAGTAATTTTAAATACATATATGTACATAAAATATGAAACGTAATTGAAGATGAACTTGTGCCTGGACAAAGGTTTTGGATCATGCTCTCTTTGAATGTCAATCACGATTGCAGAAATCAAATTACTTTTTGGTTTTATTTTTGAAACTTTGGACGAAAATAAACAATTTGATATGCAAATAAATAATATGAAGAAATTTGATATAGTACCCACCTACTTTTGTTCAATTATTATTTTTGTGCTAATTCCAAGGTTCATATTTTTGATATACATACCTACATACATATATTAAATGTTATTTTGTTTCCTTTATTTCACTGCATCGATTAACCGAAAGGAATTTTGATTTTTGACTTGGAATGAGATAAATGAAGATTTATTTTTTAATTACAATTAATGTACCCTATTGAATTAGAGAATAAATTGAAAGCAGAAAAGGCAACACTTCACTACATAAATTATATTTCAAATAAAATATTGTAAAAAAACCTATTGAACAAAAATGCTAAGTTTACAAAACGTGCAATAAGCGTATTAATTAAAACGAAAAATCACAAGTCCACAGAAGTTACAAATATCTAGAGTAGATTAAGGCGCGAAGCAGTGGGGGTGGGCTTGAGTGGATTTTTCAAACTGGAAACCGTAACATAGACGCTGAAACAAATTGTTTGCACGACACATGCAAGGAGGGCAAGGGCCCTCCGCCGATAGTCTCGTCCAGTAATTAGTCAAAAATTGGTCAAGTTCCCCATATATAGGGTGTTAAGCAACATGTTTGGTAGAATATTAGCTAAATCGGTCAAGGGGTTCTTGAAATATGTTGCTACAACTTTCAAGTGTACAAAATTAAGCCTTGTTATTCTACCCATTCTATATACGTTAGGAACCACATAAGCCTATGAATCTAAGTCCGTACAAAACGCTTTTAAATGACAGGAGTATTTAAAAAAAATCTTTGATTTAAAAGTATTGTACCTTTTAATTAAATTTAATACAAAATAGGTTTTAAAAATAGCAATCTATTTTCAGGCTACTCGCAGATAAATAATAAAATGAAAAACAAACAAATAAATTAATTAATGACGCAACAGGTCGTGATGGAGAAGCAGGGCCATTACACTCTCAACCATTCCTCTGTGCTTGTTGTTGGTCGACACGAAAGGATGGGACCTACAATTTTCTGCCGAATCCAATCGGTAAAGATAAGGGGCACTTCTTCGTTACAAGAAGAAACAAAACAAAACTTTTAGTTGCGGAATATACGAAATTAGATAATGAATATTTTAAAATCTGTTGTTAATTTTTTTTTTTTGTTAAGGTTGACCCACATATTCAACTATACTTTTTAACCTGTTAAATATTTTAGAAAAATGAGAGTTGTTTAATAAATTCAATAGTTTTACTCAAATTTTAAACCTTAAATCATTTTTTTTAATTATACATACCAACAAGCTGAGTAATAAATGTATATGCAAATTTTAAAATTATCAACTTTTAATATTTATGTATCATGTAATTTGATTTAATCGCAAGCCCTGGGTCGCTGATGAGTATCAACTTAGAGAAACAACATTATCGATCGAAAAGTGGATAATTTGCCGTTAATTAGTTGTGATAGTTTCGAATTTGTTGTTCCATGTTTTCTATGATTTTTTTTTGCTGCTTCGCTAAATTGATATCAATTTGCGATAAAAATATTTCTTCTTTATGCATTTGTGTACTGAATTCTTGCATAATTTAAGTGCAAGCGAAACACTCGAATATAATGGTCAGGTGTGGAAGAATGTAGATAGAGAGAAATAATATTAATTAAAAATTTTCAACATTTTAAACGAGTTAGCATCGTAGATACTACCTTTTTCGCATTTTATTAAAGTTGAAATCACCAAGCTATTTTAACTTCTTAGCATCATGCTAACTCCATATGTCACTTTGACAATGACAAATGCTAAAAAGCTATGTTTGCTCACTCTGCACAAATTATTTTTAAAATTTTGCGAGGCAACGTGAGCACGGGTCTTCTAGTCTATTATAATCCCTTATTTTTGATAGTTTTTGCGTGTAAAAATTTAGCTGACCTGGCTATATACTCTAACTAAAACACGTCTTTTATTATACATATTACATACTATCGTTTTTTTTTTTAATAAAACTTCACTATTGATACCAGAATTAATTTGTTCTAAAAATATAATAATAATTTTTTACAGAAAAAAAAAACATTATTGCAACATTTTGGATAACCGATTATAATTAAGTATTGTCATTTTCTACCATCAGTTCTGACGAATGCTTGAACAAAATCAAATTGATTTAAACAATAGATCTGTTCTGAAGAACTCATGTGACATGTTGTGTCTTCTGAGCTGACTAACAAAAATAACTTATACAACAAGCGGGTTCATATAGGAAACTAGAATATTGTTAATCGGAATATGCATCCAGTGTTATCATATCATGGCTCGAGATTAATATTAATCTTGACATTAATTATTAATAATATGATCAAGAAGTTTAAAATACTCAGCTTATCTTTATGCTTTTTTCTAATGTTTTTTTTCTAATCTAATTTTACGTAATAATAGGTATACCTTCATATCTACAAATATATGTATATTTTTTTTTAGTTTTTGAGCTATTTCTGGCTATTTTCTTGGGGGCTCAACATACTTGAACAAATTATAAATTAAAATAGACAAAAAAGGCAAAACTTCCAAAAGAACTAAATATTGGTGTGGAGCTTTATTTTTAAGTTTTAGGCATTTCCTTAAAAAAGTGCCCCAATTTGGGCCAGGGCTAACGTGAAAGGGGGCAAAATTCGGATTTTTGTTAATATCTCGTATTTTATCACTTTTTTTTTGACAAAAAAATATGAAAATAAAAATTGTAGCTTATGTAATTTTGCAGAAAAAAGATCTTATCACATTTTTTCTTAAGTGCAATAGATTTTCAGAAAAAAACTTGCTCAAAAGTTATAATGTCAGTTTTTTTCGTTTGATGTATTGTTAGCCGCATCGCTAATGATCCATATATACGTAGATCAACCAATGAAAATAAAACGAAACGGATCATTGTGACAACAGATAGTGTTGTACGAGTATACCCTTTCTCTTTTTATTCATGTTTGTGGATTTTTCATGTATTTGTTGTCTTTTTTCTTTACACTACAGTTTAAAATACTTTACCTTTTGCAAAACTGGGAAGCCATCTTCCCGCTAGAGTAAGAACTAAATGTTCGGTTCATGAAACGTGAACCCGATAGAGAACGGGATCTCGTGTTGTTCTTGTAATGCATGTTTTTTTAATCATTCTGAAAATATGAAAACTGCTATTAGCTGCCTGTCATTATATAATCTGATACTGCTTTCTATCTGAATCTAATCAAAGATAAAAAAATAGTTCTGGTTCTGGCGGGTAGATGGAGTTTTTTCGTTTTGCAGATGGTTAGGTTTGAAGAAAAAAAGGACAACGAATTAATGAAAAATAAACAAACATAACCTACAGGTTGATTCCCATAAGAGAAGAAAAAAAATCGTATGGGAGAGGGGTCTATTACCCCCCGTTCTGCTGGAAGGAGAAATTTTCTTAAAAAAAAAATAACTTCAAACACAAAAAAATACATTTTTGTACAGCTATAAATCTTTTATCTTGTTTTAGTTTTAAATAAAGTTGCTTAAGTGAAAATTTTTGAAACATTAATTTTCAAACTTTAAATTTTGAAGAAAAAAAATTTTAAAAATAAAAAAAAATTGACAGATTGCTGTTTTATCTATTTAACATATTACTAAATCCATATGTCACTTAGACATAGAAAAACCTTAACATGAGGCTGTTTAAAATTTTGCACCATTTTTTTTTTAAATTGTATCTTAAGTAATATTCGATTATTTTTTTTTTCAAAATTCAACCCTATTATAAATTTTTAGTCAAAAACAGGAAACCGGATCCTTCAATGTCTTGTACTTTTTGAGAAAATTGAAAATAACTAAATCCATTTTACTACCTAATCTACGTAGTGCGGAAATAGGATTTTAAGACCAACTTAAGCAACGGATTGGAGTCAAATTAAGGAAAGAGATTTTAGCATCTGGTGTTTGACTAACAATTAATAAGAGCATTGAATATTAAAAACAAAAATAATACGTAAAATGTTTTTTTAAAATACAGGGTGCCGCAAGAATCGTGCTACAAAAACAAAACGGAAGAACTTTTTTTCTGTGTGAGTAATCGGCTTATTTTTTTTTTCATTCTGCAGGATACTATTTAGATTTATCAAAATGATTGCTTGGGATCTGAAAAAAAAGAATTTGGATAGTGCAACGGTACCATGCTTAGCAGTCCGTCATTTCTGTCCAAAGGGAATTTAGGCGGGAGTTTGGCGGTAATACCCCGAGTAGATGGACCATTATGATGCTGGTGAACATGTTTGTTGAATCTGAAAGCATCGCACGAAGACCGTACCATGGAGATCTCAATGTTCGGGTTGAGGATACAATCGCGGCTGATAGCATCGGCAATGCAGGCTAATCCAAGCGTTTCGACTCGAAACTTATCGGGGCAAATGGGAGTTAGCAACGGGTACTTCATGATGACTTAAATTGTTTCCTTACAAAGTCCGAATAACAAGCAAATTAAACCCTCAGGATTTGCCTGTTCGCGTGGAATTTCGCCGAAAAAGATTGCAATGGCCGAAGAGAAGACAACATATTGATAAATTGTGTGTTCATGCCTAAAGAGGCCCATTTTGATCCAAACGACAATGTAAACAAGCAAAATTGCCGTTAGTATATGGAGTGAATCTAATCCAGAATTGCTCTATGAGACGGAACTGCACCCAGAACGAGTCACTGTGTGGTGCGCAGTTTCATCAAGGTGTATTGTCAGGCCATACTTCTTTGAAGAAAACGGTTTACCAGTAACTGTCAATGGGAACCGTTATTTAAAGATGTTAAATGAGTTTTTTTACCCAGAGCTGCGCCGAAGACGTATCCTATTGAACAGCATTTGGTTCTAGCATTATGGAGCAACTGCACACATAACCAGACCCAGTTATGGTGGAGCTCCAACAAAAATTCCCAAACAAATTAATTTCCAGGAACTCCACTTTTCGCTGGCCCCCAAGGTCACCTGACCTGACTGCACTAGACTTTTTTTTATGGGGTTATGTTGAGCAGGAGGTGTACAAAACTAAATCCAGGAATTTGACTGAATTGAAGCAGTCCACTAAGACAGTAATTGAGGCGATCCCAACTTCAACCCTTCAGGCCGCAATGAACAATTTTCCGATCAGGTGCCGCAAATGCGTGGGGGGTAAGCGTGGAGGTCATATGTGGTCTATTATCTTTAAAAACAATTACAGCCATATTATTGACTTGTTTCAAAACTAGTTTCATCACAGAACTAGTTTTAAAGATATTTGGAGGTGCTTAAATTGGTATTATTCAAAAGTATTTTGACACCTAAAACTCGAAAATTTAAATCTAGCTTTGGATAAATCTCTTATTTCATAAAACCGTGTCAGTATTGGCACTCCAAACTTCTATAAAACTAGTTTTGAAACATGTAAATAATATGGCTTTTAGTTATTTAAAATAAAATTTAATTTTCTTTCCAATAAAAAAATAAATACCTAAATGAAATACATCGATTAAGAAAAAAGTTATTTGAATTTCTTATTGTAGCAGAATTGGTGCACCACCCTGTATAATAAAGGAAGAGATTTCTTGATTTAACTAAAAAGGTAGGTACATAACATTGCATTGTAAATATTACCTACCATTGGTTTTTCAATATTTCCTTGCTGTTTAAAGTTTCAAGGGGAATAACCCCCCCCCCCCCATTCTATACGATTTTGTTCTTGTCTCAACCCAACCTACACACTCTAGCTTTTTGTTACACTTTGTGATGTTATTTATTTTATTATTAGGATCAAAACCATATCAGATCAAATGGATAATAAAACACAGCTATTGTCAACAATTCTGCTGTGGTAAAGTATCTACTGGTCGTACGTTTTTCTCAATATCTGTTGCTTTTGAAAAGAAAAGTGTTGAAAAAATCTTTTTTGTAGTATGTATACATGTAAAGGGTGTTTTTTAAGAGGTATTTAACTTGGAAAACGTCATCGAAAATTGGAACTCCAGATTAGACTACGTCCGAGCCAGGCGTGGCGGTCATATGCCAGAAATCATATTTAAATTATAATGCCAGAAGATTATCTTTCGAATAAAATATATTTCATGTCAATTTAAAATAATCAGCTTTGTTTTATTATAAAGGATTTTCCAATAAGAGGTGTTATTTTGATATTCAAAGAAAAATGGCATTTTTTGAGATAAATGATCGGATGTTTATTTCATTATAAAGAGGAAGGTTAATAATGGAACACAACATCAGCCAAATGGCCGCCACGACCACGATTACAGGACCATATCCTTTTCATGAAATTTTCCATAACCAAATCGCAAAGTGGCTGCCCTATGTCCTCGATAGCCTCACGAATTCCATCTTTGAGGTCTTGAATCGACGCTGGGCTGTTGGCGTAGACCTTATCTTTCACGTGGCCCCAAAGGAAGAAGTCGCAAGGTGTTAAATCACAAGATCTCGGTGGCCAATTGTGATCACCTCTTCGAGAGATAACACGGTCCGGAAACTTTTCCCGTAAAAGATCGATGGTTTCATTGCTTGTGTGGCACGTAGCGCCGTCTTGTTGAAAGTAAACGTTGTCCAGATCAATACCATCCAATTCCGGCCATAAAAAATCATTAATCATCTCTCGATAGCGCAATGCATTGACCGTAACTGTTGCTCCAGCCTCATTTTCGAAAAAGTAAGGTCCAATGACCCCGCCGGACCATAAACCGCACCAAACAGTCACGCGTTGAGGATGGTGAGGCTTTTCAACAATAACTCTTGGGTTTTCCGAGCACCAGATGCGACAGTTTTGCTTGTTGACGTAGCCTCCGAGGTGGAAATGGGCCTCATCAGTCAAGATGATTTTTCGATGAAATTCCGGATCATTTTCATGCATTTCAAGGACCCAATCAGCAAAGACACGACGTTGTTGATGATCAGCTTGAGTTCCTGTGTTAACTGAACTTTATAAGCCTTAAGACCCAAGTCTTTATGCAAAATACAGTGTAATGACGTTTGTGGAATGCTTAATTCCAAAGAACGACGAGGAATGGACAAACCTGGGTTTTCTTCAACACTTTGGGCTACAACAGCAATATTCTCAGTTGTTCTTGAGCGACGTGCACGGGTTTTATTCTTCACATCACTAACTTGTCCCAACAGCTCGAATTTGTCCACCAATTTCTGTATTGCGGTCCGACAAGGTGCTTCACGACGACCCAAAAATGTTTTAGTTTTACGAACCGTCTCTGCCAAATTTTCACCATTTTTATAGTGAATTTTAATAATTTCAATGCGTTGTTGAAGCGTGTATCGTTCCATTTTTATTAATCGCGTAGTTTCTACTTGTCAAATGTCAAAAAATGACAGCTTCAAAAGTGACAGCTACCGAAATAGCGGGCTATTCAAAATAACACCTCTTATTGGAAAACCCTTTATTTCAAAGTTCCATACCTCTAAAAAAACACCCTTTATTTCTTAAAACGGGTAGGTTTCGACTAATTTACAACTAAAAATTAATGTTGTACTTTTTAGGAAATGCATAAGGCTCTCAACCAAAATTGGACTAGCCGTTTTACTAAAACTCCAATTGCCACTTCTAGAGCCATGTCGTTTCACTGTCGTTTTATTAAAACGCCTTACGGAATAAGGGTAAATTTGTTTGTGAATTTTTAAGAATAAAAAAAAATTTTATTTTTATTTCCCATTAAATTATATTATAAACAATTAATTATAAACTCGTCATAATTGCAAATACGTGCGACCATCTAAAGCATATAAATTATATTATTTTCAGAAATTACGTGCTGAAATTTATTGTTGTTTTGAATAAAGTGGTTTATTTTGAAAATTCATTGCGATAAGGGGACTGGCTTGACGTAACACACAATGGCATATTATTATTGGTGCATGGTGCTCCTCTCTATTTAATTATCTGCATCTTATCATTGCTTGTTTTGAATTTAAAGTTATATTTGAAGAGTTTATACTTAAGGCAATATACTTATTTGTATTTATTCATGTATGTATATAAAATGCATGTATAGTGGCTGTTCGAGTGTATGAAGGCGCCTATTTTGATTGCAAGAGAGGAATATTCCGCATTTTGTTTTTGAAACACAGTGTTTTTTTTTTCTTAGTCCCACCTTCACTTCCTATAGATTGCTGCACAACTATGACATTGCTGTTTTGTCATTTTATTATATTTAATCAGTCAAGGGTGTCTATATAAGCCCATGGAAATATTCCTAAGTACTTAAGATACGATTCGCTTATCAGTCAACAGAGTGTTATAGGTACGTATAATATGAATCTCTATAATATCTGGAAAATGGTTTCATAAGCCAGCTGAACAAAACACACCCCATTACACGCCCCATTGATATAAAGTTGGTTTTTAAGTAGGTATATATAATACTATTACGATCATATTTTAGAACAAACTTAAAAGTTGACTGATAAGTAAGTTACAATTGTGCATGGTATCTATAGGTAGAATAAGGTGTTGAAGGAATGTATTATGAATTTTTTTTTAGATTTAGATTAAGATTTATTTATTTGCAAAACTTTACTCAGTAAGATACATTACCTTATAAACAAGAGTAAACATCAGTATCGTTATACTAAAGGGACGCTACAAAAGTATGTATTGTAATTTATAACTAAAATTAATAAAATAGCGTCATTGTGCGTTGGGTGGATTTTTGGAGTTGTTGGTGAGCGGCCGACCCCGGCGCTGCAAAAGCAGCACACACGAGTTCGGTTAGTTGCGCCTTAACAACCTTTTAACCCTTAAAATCTTTTTGGATACTCACACTGACCCCCTTATACACATAAAACTAATTTAAAGCTGCCCAAAATACAAGGTTTGGCTAAAATATTTTAACATTTCAATGGACCATTGTATCTCCACTAGATGGAACGATAGTTGTGTTTTTTTGCAAGCCCGAAAGGATTTGGTCGCAAAAAACCACTTCGGGAATTAGGGTAGGGAATTCATTACAGAAAAAACAAAATGGAGTTTTCATACAAGCTATCGATAAAATGTATGCAATTCACGTCGGTAACACAGTTTTTTCCGTGCTTAAGTTAAGCACCGAGAATTTTCCGCGTTTAGCTGAGCCCGAAAGGGATTAGTTGATGTTGCATTTAAAATGTAAATTGCTTAGCACCGACGACTTCGTTTTTTTCGACTTATTTCCTCGGGGCTTGCAAATAAACACGGCTGATACCATTCAATCTGAAATTCTGGATGAAATATCGAAAAATGAAACTAAATTAATGGAAATATATTACGGTTTTCAATTGAAAACGAAATTTGAGTTTTTGAAAAATGTTTAAAGTGGGAACCTAATTTAAAAAAAGTGCTCGGTACCAAAATTCAAGCAAATGCATCAATCATGTTTAGGCTATCCAGCTCGATGTACACATACGGACGGACAGAGGATGAGAGGAACCCACAGACAAGGGACGGTATGCTGAAAACTTCTTTCTTTTTATTTCTCCATCATCGCGTAATGTAATGAATATTTTTTTTTTGACACGGAAACAAATGCGAAATTTTAGGTCTAGTTTTTCAGTGCGAGTTTAAAGTTAAACCAGAGTTAACTCATCGAATTTGGTGAGGTAACTAGGGATTAACTACATTTTATGTCTTAACCACCGATATTGTTAAGTCGTTCCGCATGAATTCTCCACGAAAAAAAAACTGTCCCCTCGGTTAACTGCGGGGGTTTAACTCACCACTGAAAAACTGGGCCTTAACCGATTATACATTGCGAATGGATTCTATGATAGACATTTTCGATAGGTATCTAACGATGATTTATTTGATAGGGCTGAATTTAAAAACGATTTTTTTAAATTTAAACTCTTGAAAGCTAAAAGGTTCGTAAAATCTATATACGTTAGCCAGACTGCGCTGTTGCGCTGCATCGTATGTAATTCCAAAAGAGGTTTTTTTTTCTATTTCCAAATATTTTGTCTGTTTAACTACAGAACTTATCATTTATCTTGGTTTACATAAGGACATGCGGAAAGTGATTTTATTTTTGTTAAGCTTCTTCTTCTTTTTCAAAAAAAATTGTACAATCGTTGATTAAATTTGTTGTAATATTATAATATAAAAAGCAATTATTTTTACTACTTAACTATGTTATGAGATGTAGTTTAAAAAAGGTGTGAACGGCTCTAACAATATACAATATCTACAAAAGCAAAATCAATTAAATGCCACACCTGCCACTTTAAGTCGTAAACTTAAACAATTTCAAGAGAGTTTGACAATACGAACTTTAAGAAGTTAAGGGCTTGTTTTATTGATAATGCAACCAAAAAAAAAACCCCAACTGATATAACCAGACGTTTACCTTTTATACATAAGATAAAACTGATCACAGCCACTTAGTGAAATCTTTACTCTTTATAGCAATTCATCAATTTCAGTGTTTAACTCTTACGAAGTCCTTCAAAGTTTAAAATTAACATCATTTCTTTTTATAGATTTTGAGTAGGTATCTGTATATCTACTTCTAAGGTTTTTTTTTTATTAATTTGCCTTTATACTAATTATATTTTCGAATTAAATTTCTTTTTTTTTTTGTTATTATTGAAATTCGGCATCATAAATAATATCTCTTAAATAGGTACAAAATAAACAAATTAAAATCAATTTTCAAGCTACAATGTGTGTTCATCAGAGAAAATAAAAAAAAAAATTCCAGATAATAAAAACAAGCTATACAGATTTTTCCAGCATTTAAAAGTGGTTTGCCTACGTGATTGACTCTTGAAGAAATTATATGACTTACCTGGAATTATTGAGAGATAAATACATAGAACATGAATCATATGAGAAAGCAATTTTAGTCCTCATACAAAATTCAAATTAAATCAGAAATTCTTGGTATCAATATAATGTTTGCAGTAAAAGCTTAATTTCTTCAACGTCAACAAATTTATTAGAACGTTTTTTGAAATTACGATATCTCCTAAGCGATCAGTCGGAAGAAGGACAATATCGATAACTCTCTTGTATAAAATTGCATCTAACATCTATGTTATGTACTTTTCGATAACGTTAATACCGTACAAAAGTTGCCTACCAAAAACTAGACAGTACAGACATTAAAACTAGTTATCAAGCTACTATACTTATACAAGGTGGCGCAAAAATAATAATCCAATTTTGTTTTTGAATTACTTTTTTACTTAATAAAAAAAAAATGACTTCGAATGATGGAAATCTTTCTTTGGACCTTAACAATTTTTTCTTCGAAGTGGTTAAGTGGAAAATATGACATCCGTCAAGTGGTTGACGCAAGTGTTGATACACATTTGTGTCCGTTTTATCGCAATTCAATTTCCATTACTTTCCGCAAGATTTCCGGTTGATAACTATTCGCATTCCTGCCAAATATTCTCCTTGAGGGCTGCGATTTTCTGAGGCTTGTTGGCATAAACCCAAGGAAAGAAGTCTGGGGTGGTTAAATCGGGCGATCTTGCTGGCCATGCCAAATCGCCAAAATAGGAGATTACGCGACCAGTAAACGCTTCCTTCACAATATCCATTGTGGCTCACGGTGTGTGTGCGGTTGCACCGTCTTGTTGACACCACATACAATTCCGGCTGTAAGAAGTCGTTTATCCTGACCCTGTAGCGTTCGCCAGTAACAGTGACCGTATTGCCAATGGCGTCCTCAAAAAATATGGCCCAATCACTCCTCCCTACTGAACGCTGCATCACACAGTAGCTTTGAGTGGATGTAATGGCTCTTCGTGCATCACACGCGGATATTCAGTGCCCAAGAAACAAAGGTTTTGCTTATTGACGTAACCGCTTAAGTGGAAATGCTCCTCGTCGCTCATTACGATTTTCACGAAAAATCATCCTCTTCGTTTTTGAGATTGAGAATGGCTTGACAGCGGAGTATAGCACTCCATTGCTGGACTGTTTGTATACTACAGCTGTCTAGTTCACAAATGTCAAATATGATTGACGTAACAATGCGATATCCAAAAATTATAACATCTTCCGATAGGGTGATTAATTTTGAGCTACCTAGTATTATCACAGTATTATAACTCAAGCTGGTGTTAAAACCAAGACGATAATATAACCAATAAATATTGTAAAATTCAGTATCTTTATCTCGATAGCATATAAATAAATTCTCAGTTTTAAAAGCCCACTCCATTGAATTCCGAGTATTATTTTGTTTACTTTCAGTTCAAAATAAATGTTTTTATTTAAAACACAAGCAAAATTGTTCGTGATGAAGTTACATATTTGGGAAAAACAAAAACTTCTAAATAACACCTTTTTACTTTGGTTTTATTATTGATGTGTAATCACCTATGCCGGCGGTAGATTAAAATAAAAACAAGGACTTTCCGCTGTGCGACGTTAAGAGATGACACTTAACAATGTAGCAGGTTACGTTACGAAAATCTGCATTAAGGTGGTCCACGCTTCTTTGGGAAAAACTAAATTTTCAAAAAGTGGTGGGGCCGTCCCCTAGTTTGGTTCCACATCCTATTAGTATCATACTGTTGAAATTTCAGTCCCCTAGCTTATATAGAAGAGGGTGCTGATCGATATTCAAAAATTGTATTTTTTGAAAAAAATAAGATTTTTTAAATTTAAATATTTATATTCCAAAATAGAAAATAAACATAAACAAAACATATTTTATAAGTAAGGCAACGATCAAAAGATATTTATTTTAAAAAAGTTTTCGTTTCTTTAATATAAAACTAAGTTGACTTAACTGTTTGTTTTAAAGTTTTCAGTAGAAACGGTTTTACGATTATGCTCCACTACATAAACAATAAATAGTTTTTCTTCCTCGTTCATTGTTAGAATTGTGTTGTTGTCCTTCTAAGTCTCCGGTGGTACAATTGCCGTTTTTTTCTCACATGACAGCTTGTCAGAAAACTAGAAAAAGGCCACCAACTCATCTAAAACACCTCTCGCTGCTACTCCGATTTCGGAATCAATTGCTTCATAAGGTTTGAGGCACTTCCCAAGTTACAGATCATTAATATCACAGATTAGCCACATGAAGATGATAATCCCCGGCAGCCATTTTAATTTGCCTACAAGCTTGAACTGTCAGATATCAGATAAAAAATGAAAATGTGTGTATAAAAACCTCACACATAGACAGTAGGGATCTTCACACACCTGGGGTCGAATCGCCGCATACGTTAACGTGTAGAAACTATGTATTTGGCATGATGCCATAAGTGAACGAAAGCCACAATACGTAATTTGACATTACTTATACGTTCACGTATTCAGCTGAACGAATTATCATTCGATTAGTTTGAGGCATTCGTATCCTCAACCAAACCGCATTAAAATGAAACCGAATTCCGTTTCGTGAACGGATGCGGCGATTGGTGTTGCAATTCACATCTATTCATCGAAGCGGGAAGAAATTACAAATACAACAATGCAAACAAATGGGTTTTGGAGGGTGAAACGTACGAAACATTCTCATCTTCATATGACTAATCTGTGCTGCATAGTCTGAAGATCCCTTCAAGCAAACTACTCCGTTTTGGATCTGTGTACGTAGTTAACAACGTATAGACGACTTCCCCTACGGATCCAAATATGAATCCTCAAAAGTTCGCTTGGACAAACGCTGATGTTTACACATATTAACCGTGAGTCCCGCCAGTCACACTTTTTTTTTTTGTACATCACCATCACTTATGGCCGAGTTCATAAATCCTTTTTAACTGTTTAATAGCCTTTTAAACATTTAAATGACGTTTGTTCCATACAAAATACTTCATTTAAAAATTTAAAAGCCTGTTAAATATTTGTGAAACCGAACATTATAATTTAAAAGGTCTTTTTTTTAATTGTATCAATACCTCTGTTCGTTTACTTCCAAACCTGCCAGTTTTAGTCCGAAGTTCTGTCAAAGTCCATATAAAAAAACTTAATTTGGACTAAAAATGGTAAAAATGGGTAGTTTCGGACTAGTATGCGAACACACCTAATAAGACGAGTTGAAGAGTTACCTGCGCATCAGATATGCCAGTTTCCGAACAATTAAATGCATTGGATGTTTCAGAAAAGAATTCGATGGTAAAATGAAGAAGAAGTAACGCATATATTATGTAGATAATTTCGGTACCTACTTTTCAAATATCAAAAGCAATAAACCTACTTTTTTTCTAGAACGACCTAAAGATCCGTTCAACTTTGCGGTAAGATAAAGCCATCAAACCATTTTTTATTACTTGGCGTCTGTCTTTTTTGTGTGGATAGCTTAAGCACAACCTAAAAGTGTATCTTAATGTACGTATAACTTCCAAATAGTATAATGATGTTTTAAAGATTTGTAGGTGTAGTGCCAAATCAAAAAAATAGGTACCTACACCGACATGCCGAAAACATTCCATGTAAACAATTTTAACGATTCGCATTTGGTTCGTTACTATAGCGACCACTTAAGCCAATTTAAATATTTTAATATACATATATGGACGTAGTTTCAACTGCATAACATTAATTATTATTATTATTGCAATGAATGTGTAAATATAAATTAATTTTTATTTACAAAATTTCCTCAACATCAATCTATTCATATAAAATTACTATGTGATATTGACTGAATTGTTTTAAAGTTAATCAAACAAATAAAGCTATCACTTAACAGAGATCTTTAGAGAATTCATATATCGTCATTCATTGACGTAAAATGACGTATATCAGATAAAGCTCATTTATATAAAAGTAAATTAAAAAAAAAAAAAAAAAAACAAACAAACTAAAAATACCAAAACTAACTATGTATGACAAAAATAAACAAGCCAAATGAAGATACAGCTATATTTTGTTAGCGCATGTCATATAAAAATAACTTGAAACGCCAAATGCTAAATGCTTACAAATCGATGCGTTTTACTTGCGCATTTTGTGTATTTTCCGTTATTATAGTCATTATTTAGTTCTAACCTGAACTTTAGTTCAGCTTCAACATCAAAACAAAGAAAATAACAACTCTAAGCAAGCACAAATGAAATAGAGGGTGTGTGCAAAGTGGGTGTGTTTATCGGGCAAATACAAAAATTCTATGAATACAATGAAGCTGGTGAGATCTTGACTTTGTATTATTAAAGCAGTGTTATTGTTTTGTAGCAAGGTTACATAAATATCTGTAGATACATATGTAGGTATTTGTATGTACGAGCGATCGACGGTGACGCGACGATTGTATGTACATACATAAATAATAATATCGAAACAAACCTGTACATACATAGATGATTTTTTTTTAAAAGCTTCGCGATTAATTTGCCAATTTATGGTCGTTTAGTTATGACAGTTTCAAAATTGGCAAGTGGGGCGTTCTTGTTTTCAACAATGTAATATAAGAAAATCACTGTGATTCGGCAAAAAAAACTGTGAATTGACAGAATATGAGGTACAATTTGTAATAATTTAAACTCATCTAATACATAGTTTTCATGAGAGCAAATGAGGTAATTTCATTGAAAATTTCCAAATTAACTCATATCCCATACAAATTCACATTTCGAAATGAGGCAATTTTAACCAAATTTACACGAAATTACGTTCGAAATTATGTGCCAACTTTACGAACACACCCAAGTAGAATCGATTTTATGTCATTGAAATGTCAAAACTATGTGTATGAAAAACAGAACAAAAACATGTGAAAAACGGTCAAATCAAATTCAAAATGCAATGAGCTGTCAAACAAAATTACCAAATTTGATATGTATAAACACTTTTTCTGTAATTTGCGAATTTTTTTTTTTAATAATTTTACTTATGGCGAATTCCTTTCAATAAAGAAATCGAATTTTTTCTAAACAGAATCGAATTTTTTTTAAACAGAATCGATTTTTTTCTGTCAACTGAAAGGAATTCGTATTGCGTAAAAGAATCGATTTTTTTAATTTAATTTTTTGTTGTTTGCTTGTAAAATTTGCTGGCTATTCAATTTTTCTTTTCTATTTATGACAATTAAAGGTTTTTTTTATGCGTTTCCACTCTTTAAAACATTATCTTTTTCTTTTTTTTCTCTTTCCTGAAGAAAAAAGTTAGCGCCATACTGGCTTAGTGCCCATTTCCTAAAACGACTCTTATAAAAATTTATGTCACAGTTTAAGTTAAAGAAAATTATGACATTAGGGTTTAAGTTCATCATAAGTATTTAAGTTTCGTATCAGTAAATGGGTGATTATAACGTTAAATTTTGAAAAAAAAAAAACAAACGTTAAATTTTGAAGATTATGTGTTTGAAAACCAAAAACACAGAGTGTTTTTGTTGAAAACTATTCACCTAAATAAATTTCATGGCAAGGATTTCTAGCTTAAAAAAAAAACTATAAAGCATGACTTTGTAAGTGTTGCCATTGTTTTATTGGTTTTTATTTTAAGTATTTATTATAAAATTCCCCTTCCAACTAAGCGGTGGTAGGTGGACTATTCAACTCCGTCTGCTCTATCAATTTATTCTGAGCTCATAGAGCAGGCTCTGAACCTGCTCTGAACATGCTCAGAGCGAAAAAAGAAACACAAAATTGGAGCTCTGAATGCTCTGAGCTAAAAAAGAAACACAATTTTTTTTTGACAGTTCAGGCTCTGCACTGAACTAAAAAAGAAAGATGCCCACAAAAAACACTAGGTGTGTTCGCGTACTAGTCCGAAACTACCCATTTTTACAATTTTTGGTCCAATTTAATTTTTTTTGTATGGACTTTGACAGAACTTCGGACTTAAAATGGCAGGTTTGGAAAGTAAACGAACATAGGTACTGTATACGTCAAAATATACTTCGTTCTATATCTGTCAAGTCATAAACTGTCAAAATTCTTTTATAGACGTCCGCTGATTTTGAGATTTTATTGATTACTCCGGAAAAAATGACATTTCAAACGAAACATCTGTAGGTGATTTTTTAATTTTTGTTCAGCGCCGAGCCGAGTTTTGAAAAGAGTTTTATCATATCGATCTTAATCTGAATGTCCTCTGAACCGAGTGTGTTCCGATCGCTTTGATTTTATTTTTAGACGTTTTTTTTTTGTTAAGCTCTGAGCAGAGCGTGAGTTAGACAGCTCTCCGATTCTGAGTTCTAAAAAAAACACACTTCAGCTCAATACTTGACCTTCATTTCAAATTGTGTTTATGTTTCTTGTAATTTCGCCTTCATTCAATCTGAAAATCAGAGTCGCAACAGCATACATAACACGT
The DNA here is from genome assembly GCA_932273885.2 of Leucozona laternaria. Lineage (NCBI taxonomy): Eukaryota > Metazoa > Arthropoda > Insecta > Diptera > Syrphidae > Leucozona > Leucozona laternaria. The sequence continues at coordinate 84,059,299 of OW026368.1, read as the reverse complement.
CAAATAAAAAGAGAACATATTTAAAAAAAAAACAGGAATAGCAATAAAATCAGCTTTCCCTGAAATGTATGACAAATCTCCAGAAGGTGTATTACATTACTTATGGCGAATTCCTTTCAACAAAAAATTCGAATTTTTTCTAAACAGAAATATGACTTCTGCTGCTGTTCTGTTGTTCCATATTCCTTATAGAACTAAAGTAAAATCAAATTTCTCATCTTAAAATGACACTTAAACCGGATTATTATAATTTGCAAAAGTTCTCACTGTAACTCATATTAAATCACAAAATTTATTTTCGTTCTCATATATTATTGCTGATTTATCAAAGTTAAGTTCTTTTTTTAGACTATCTTCATTTAAATGAGGTCGTCTCTTCGATCTTCAATGCATTATTTTGTCTCAATTCAAACAAACACCATGTTGGGATGAAGAAATTATTTAGAATATTATAAATGTCTTGTGATCATCCCACACCATCGTGAGAGCGAAAATAAAAATAAAAAAAAAGATTAACCCAACGAAAGATAAGGACATACACATTTGAGGCCAAAAGATAAGCTAATGGTTTGGTGCGATGATCTCCTCTAAATGTAGCATTTATTTTTGAATCGATTCGAAAACCAAATAAAATTCATTTTTGTAAATAAAACAACAACAAATTTAAAACTCACCTGTATGCTAAGTTCATGCACTTGAAGAGCTTTGTCAGCGATGTCTCGATCTCTAAATGCGATGCAATCAAACTCATCGAACCATATTCTTTGACTTTGATTGGTACATAAAGCTGCAATTGAGTGCATTCACTTGGTTCATCGGGTTTTGATAATGTTGGATCCTCTGGATCGAGCATTTTTATTTCACTATCATCATCATCTTGAGCTTCTTCTGCTTCAAAATGTGACACCATAAATTGGCCAGAATGAATTGTTTCTTTGCCAGCACCAAGTGGAGATTCGCCTCCGCTTCCATTGCCACCACTGATGCTTGCCCCAGTACATCCGATGGGTAAGGATTCAGAAGAAATAATCAAAGTTGGAGAAGTTGAATGACGTTGCTGCTGGCGATGATACATTTCATAAGGATTCGACATAGTTATCATTATTGTTTTATGGTTTTGTTTCCTGCCACTATTTGCACACACAATTTGTTACGAATTCCAGTTTATCTAAGGTATTGAAAGAAAGAATATTGTTCAACATAGACTTTAGGTTTTTATTAATGATTTTTAATAGATTTCATTTCGGTTTTGCTATTTAATATGAACAAAAAAAACTACCCAAAATGAGCGTTAGACCAGTTTTTATACCAATAAATGGAAACAAATATTTATTTATTTTACTCTTTTAGCAAAGGACTGATCGGGATAGTCAAAGAATTTTTGAAATATTAGTTCCTTTTGCGTTTTAAGTATGAACGAGACTAGAGAAATGTCAATTTATAACAGTAATAATAGTTAAAAAGCATATAAGTTCGGTTAATAATACAATACACACAAGTTGCGCTAAATACTGCTGTCAGGGTGAGTATTGATGCAACCCTGCCAGGACGGTCTTATGTTGTTTTTATTAGATACAGCATCAAAAAATACCAACACAAACCATGTGTCCTATTATTGTAGATTGTACCGAAACAAATATTTCGGTTTTTAATCCAGAAATGACTCTAGACCTGCCAATTATAACAGTTTTGGTTTATAAAAGTATGTACTGTTTATGCGGCCCCGCAGGGACAGGACCCTCCGCCAATGGGGAAACTTCAAGCACCCAGATTTTTTTTTTTCAATTGCGAAAAACTATTATAACTGTTATAATGAAACTTCTACGTAAAATGTTGCTTATACATATAAGTATGTAGCTATTTTATAAACCTACTATCGCTTAGTCTAAAGCACAAATACAAACTTTATAGCCACTTAAGAAGATTATTCTTAGTCAACTGATAACAATTCTAAGATTATACCTTTTATTTTTTATTATAATCAAGGTCTTATATACAGGGTGCGGTGTGACAAAAAGCTAAAAATAAAAGGCCTTACAAAAAGATGTATCATGGGATTTTTTTTCTGTTTTAAGTCATTTTTTTTAGAAAATTACCACTCCTGGCTAAACGGGGGGTACAGATCCCCCTCCCATACGATTATATTCTTGTCTCAACCCAACCTACATGCTCTAGCTTTTTGTCACACCGCACCGAATGCGAATCACCCTGTATAATAATATACACAACTAAGTCGGACGTACTTGTTCTTACAGCTCAGCAAAATACAAAAGAATGTACCTAACGTTTAATTTGGTGGTTTTAAATTTGTCTAAAGCTGGTCATACACGATCGAGCCATTTGGCTCGGAGCCAATTTGGCTCGAGGATTTCCGACCGGCTGAAAATCCAAATGGCTCGGTTGAGCGCAATCACACGATGCAATTTGGGTCAGCCAGCCATTTGGCTCGATCGCGTGTGGCCATCTTAAGCCTTCCGCTGAGCCGGTGTGCATACGTCAGGCACATAATTTCTTTTTTAAGTCACGCGAAGCGATGTAATGCACGCCCAATTTTAATTTTAAGGGTTATAAACTGACATTTCCCTAGTCCTATTTAATAAGCACGAGACTAGAGACATGCTAATTTATAGCAGTTATAACAGTTTTTCGCTATTAAAAGTGGGCGTCCGTTAACGCACTTAGCGCGGCTTGAAAAAAACTTTGCTGGCCTGAAGTATGCCCACCATCGGAGGGCCCTGGCACTGCGGGGCCGCATTAATAGTACTTTTTTAAACCAAAACTGTTATAACTGGCATGTCTAGAGCACTGATCTCTATAATACACTGGATAGCGTATTCATACAAACAAAATGACTCCAATTGAAGATTGGTATAACTTCTTTTTGTCAAAGTGGCTGAACACATTACACGCGAGTCATGGCGCGCGTCCTTATCTTACATTGTTAAAATACATAAAATCTCGTTATAGAACGGTGTTCACATTGGACTGTCTCCTTCGACTTTTTTTCGATTCTCTGTACTTTATCTCACTCACACTTCATGGTGAGAAAATGATGGCGAAGAAAGTAAGGATTTTTTGATTTTTTGCTTAAGATTGTTCATTTTTTTGGCGTTTTCTTTTGTGATATCTGTTCTCTCTGTCTGTACCTTATCTTTGGCACTTAAATCCTACGGAATCCAATTTTTTTAATTGCAAGCATTTTCCTAATAAGATATTTTTTAAGTGAAATGTTTCTAATTAATCCTTTAACAAGCAAAGATTTTTGTTTTGTTTTAACGACTGCTACACGTCAGAATGAGTCGGATATGTTCACATTAGGTTTTGTGTCTGTAGCCACAAACGCGATTCTGGGAGTTAAATAGTAGGTGACATTTCTTGCAAATTTGCACAAATCGTAACTGAATTGTAATTTTTTGTTGTTTGGATAAACGCACAATTTTTTTTGTTTTGCATCTATTCACTAAAATAAGTTTGTACTTAATCTTATAAAAGGGAGATGGTAAATTAAATGCAGTTTGAAATATTTGTTGTGAATTTGAAGGACCATTATTTTTTTGTGTTCAAATTCCTGTCAAATAGAACTCACACCATCATATACAAAAATAAGCCATCTGAAATGGTTGAAAGAAATCCGACACAAGTTTTAATAATCACGCTCATGTGAACGCGCGCCCTGCCGCGTGTCCTGACGCGCGTACTGTGTTTAACCAGTGAACTGAAAAATGTACGTCAAATTACGTCAAAAGGTGCGCTTGGCACCAGAATGTCATCTTCAATTGGAGTCAAAAAAAACTGTTATACATAAAGGGAATCCACTATCCAGTGTATTATAGAGATCAGTGGTCTAGAGTCACTTCCATTTAATAAGTACATTATCATTGTACTTTCTCATGTGTCCTTTTTTAAAGCCTCAATATACCTACCTATATCAAACTCAACTAGGTACTCTTTTGAAAAAATAACTCTCCTAAAAAAATCACACCTGGTAACCATTAATCTGAAGAGACTGTCATAATTATAATTGAAAAAAACAAAAAACAAAACAAAAACAATTTACTGTTGGATTTGTTTTTGTACCTTCAGCTTCTACAGGAGCCATATTTTAATTGATAAGGAACAATATTTTTTTGATGATATCAAAATCTTAGAATAACGCGGAAATAATTTTTTATTTTGTTTCAATTTATTGATTTTTTTTTTTTGCAAAATCCAGCAAAACTAAAAATAAAGTAAAAAACAAAACTCACTGCAAACTTGTTGTATCTTTGGTTGTTTTTATTTATATTCATTAATAATTGATTAAAAAAGATTTTTATTTAATTTATTAATTTAGGTTGAGCAATTCAATGGCACTTAGTTAAAACACCACATTATTTTATTTCGCTATTAATTTCACACCACTCAAGCAGACCAACCGATTATTTATTATTTTTCCAATTTTTTTTGTTTTGGGGGGCGCACTAAATTTTTTCTTTATTTAGGAAATATTTAATAACCGAGAAACTGACACAAACGTGGTTTTTCTATTTTTGAATAGAAAAATCTCAACAAAAAAAAAAAACAAACACTATGGAAGGGTATTTAATTTTATTTCTAAAACACACGTTTTTTTCAGATTTAATTACTCCAAAATAATTGCATTTGTTGCCCGTTTATTAGGCTCAACCTTGCGACACTTGTTCTCCAGAGTTGACCAACACGATGGGGTGGTTCTATACAAAATAAATTCTTCCCAAAATATTTGAAAAAAAAGCTTCACACAAATTACGTCGTGATTGTTGTCCGTAGTCCGCCGAGTTGACTATGATACGAAAAGGAACGTCCTCGATTCTGCTGACACTTTCGCACCATAAGAGCGATAACGATGAAGTGGTTGGCTTCGATTTGGACGACGACGACGATGACAAACGAAACAACACAGATAAACAGCTGAGCATGGACTTATGGAATTTGTTGATCATTTAAAATGATTAATAAATTAAATTCTAATGTTGTGTTGAAGATGTGGTCTAGCTCGTTCAATAGACGGACAGTCGAGTCGACTCGTACAAACAACACAATTACTAGCTCCTACTTGGCTGGCGCTACTAGATTCCTGCTTGCTGGTAACAAAAAGCAAGATAAATGTCATTCAGGTCGAATGTTTTGATTGTTTTTCCACTTCTTGTTAAACACTACATTTTACGTTCTACGAATTATTAAACAGATCCTATCTGATACAAAAATTGGAGTATTTTAAAATCATTTTTCTAGAATTTTAAGATTTGTTTTCGAACACAATCAATTTGATTTTATGTAAAGAAAAGAACTACAAATTTGTTTGGTTGAAAAGAAATTATTCACTTTGGATTTCTTAGGAAAAAAACTGAAGTTTCTAATCATTTTTTTTTTCTGTTATTTGGTACATTCAGTTTTTATTTCAAATCTAGTACAATTTTAATTTTTAACTTAGTGCCCTCAAGCGTTGAATAGTAATGGTAGGGTATGTTTGATTTGGTAATAGGTGGTCCGTTCGAATCATAGGACGGTGTTCACATTGGACTCACTCCGCGCGACTCATATTGACATTTCATTGTTTTATCTCACTCCAACTCACGATGAGAAAGAGAGAGTCTAGTGAGGCAGGATTTTTTCAAAAAAATTAAAAATCCTGCCTCACTTTCTCATATAGTTGTGTAGAGTGAGATAAAAGAGAAAGATGTCAAAATGAGTCGCGCGGAGTGAGTCCAATGTGAACACCGTCTAGTATATAGAACACATGGGGCACGTTCGGATAACTATCCAAAGCTGTCCGGATTGGTTTGTGTTGTAATCCCATAGAAAAATTCAGTTGATGAACCAAAAAGAAGTTTAAAGAGTAAAATACAAAAAATAAGGGTTGAAATGTATACCAGTATCACATGGAATGGTACTGAATAGTTAATTGATGATTACGAAGAGATTTGCAATAAAATGCGAATCAAATCTTTGAGTTAAAAACTCATTTTTTTCCATTTTGTAAGTTGTTCTGGCTTTTGGCAGCAAAGTTTACCTATCCGGTTTTAGTGCTTCGCAAGTCTGCTATTTTACGACGACTTTTGCGTCGTGACTCTCTTCGTCGTGATTCTTTTCATTATGAGTGCAAAAGAGACGAAAAATGAGACGGAAAACAACTGCCCTGTGAGTCATGGGCCAAATTTCGGCCATTTATTTTTGACATTATTTTATTTCTTGTTTGTTATATTAGCATATTGCTTTATTTATTTTCGTTATTTGTGGAGCGCACATGTACCTATAGCTGCGGTTGCTAAGGTGCAGAGCATAGAGAATTTCTATGCTGGAACAAAATCGTTTCATTTATGTTTGTTGTTTGTTTGGTTGCTACGAGAATTTCATTACCGAAGAAAAATTTTATAGAGGATTGCCAAATTTGAGTCATGACTGAAAAGTCTTGATATAATAGCGTACGACTCACAGGACGAAATTTTAAAGAAGAATTCGAAGAAGAGTCACGACGCAAAAGTCGTCGTATAATAGCAGACCAAAACGAATCGGATACCAACGTATCTCAGATGGCCCTATGTATGATGCTCAACGTTTCATTTTTTTTTAGTTCTGTGCATCTACGTCACATCAAAAAAAGAGAGGAAAAAAAACAAATGTAAGGTGAATAACGTCACTCGGTGACAAAATGCATGGAAGAGATAGGTAAACAGCATGCGCAATAGCATACCATAAATGTATTCTACATACCTTGCGTTCGGATGAATTTTACATTTTTGTTACATTAAATTCATGGAGGGTGTGTTCAACATTTTACTCCCTAACTTTCGCACATAGGCTTTAGAGATCCATGTGTGCGCACAGTGCCTACGTTCTGTAACTCTGAAATCGTTGAAAAATTTAATACAACTCATATGTGTTTTGTTTCAATTTTCATCTTTTCAGGACATATTTTATCGATGCGAGAGTTGCAGAACGTAGGCACATATCTAGACACATAGCAGACTATAGGGCTTGTTTGTTCGAAGTGGGTGAAATACGTACCATTACTTTCAAGCTTTGTTATACTGAATTGTACTAATCAACCAAAAAATGATTAAAGCGAGAAACAGATTGCCACAGCAACTTCAACAGCAACTAAAACTTTGACATCAAAAGTCATGTAAAATAGATTACCAACTTGAACAGCGCTTTTGACAGCATAAAAACATATATAAAATTTGTCACATTTTCATTTTTTAGTGTTGATAAACCTGAAAAACTTCTCTTTAAAGTTGGCATCATTTGCACAGCGACATCAAATTTAGGGTTTAAGGTAGAACCGCACTAGGCGGAACTGCACTTCAGCGACAGCGTGTGCACTTTCGCACGAAACTGAACGAAACTTCACGTCGCGACACAGTTGGTCAGATTACCAACTTTGTCGCATAGTGTCGCGTCGTGAAGTGCAGTTGTCACTTAGTGCGATATAGCTCATACAATTTCCCACAAATAAGTCGTGAAGTTCAGTTCCGCTGAAGTGCAGTTCCGCCGAGTGCGGTCCTAGCTTTAGGTCTAACGTTGATGTCGATGTCGATGTTGCTGTGTTAATGTATTCAAAGCCATTTAAAACCACTAGCTCTAAAATGAGTGATGCGGTTGTCAAAATTGCTGTTGAAGTTGCTGTGCCAATCTGTTTCTCGCATAACAATTCAAATTATGGAACATTTGCTGATTTACCAGTTGCACTAATCCTTGATTAAAGGCTGCCCCAAACCAACGCGAAACATTCGCGCGAATATGCGACGACTGAATAATGTTCGAAGATTCGCATCGCGCCAGTGTGGGTGCTCCCATTAATCTCCATGTAAATAAATTAAGACAGGCGAAAGTTTCGTCGTCGCTTTGAAATATTCGCGTTGGTTTGGGAGAGCCTTAAAGATGATAAGCTGTGAATAAACTGGCCCTTAAAGTTGCCTAGTGGGTGCCACGCCTTAAACCTATGAACTGTTCGCTTTCCGCTTTGCATATTTCCATTTTTTGGTTCAAACCTTAGCTAAACGTCAAAAAAATTCGCAAAAATTTCCCAACCGAAGCTATCTTCGTTGGTCTTCATCTAGCTTGCCATCTTTCCCAATGACATCAAAAAAGAATAAAGTTTATAGTGTATTTATTGAATTTATTTTACGGTAAAAATGTCTTTCTAACCGATTTGCAAAACGCAAACAAACGCACCCCGCGTGCCACACAAGTTAAATAATCTAAAAATGCTTTCAAAAATTATGTGAGTATAAAATTACATAGTTAAAATTCGATTTGAAAAATAGAAAACCATTCGACTACCAAGTGTATTACATCCGCCATGTTGTATGTATCGAATTCAAGTTGTGAGCTTTTTGTTGACATCTTTGAATTATTATGTTTTATCATTTATTTATTTCTATTTAGATTTAATGGAATTCAAAATATTAATTGAAAATTAGCATTTGTTGAAGTTGTGCCATGGGAATGAATAAGGGCCATTTGTCGTCATTGTGTTGTTTATCCCGAAATAGGGATGACGCAATAGTCGTAAATTGCAGTGTCATTCAATTTAATTGCAAAAACCCCCTTTCGATATTAAATTATATTCAATCACTTGATTTTTTTGTTTTGTATTGTTTGCAGTATTTTGGTTTGAATACTTTGTTGGTTGGCATGCCCCTCTTGCCACAAAACTAGTTACACAACAGTTATAATGTGGGGTTTCTTTTGGAGCATACATGCTACGCTGTAATGTAACTTGCATACCTACACATAAATTATTGGGCATTTCGAAAGTTTGTGAAATGAAAGTTGAATAGCTAGCGCCAAAACAACACCTTGTCGGAAATGGGAGGGGACGGGGGTTCTTTTTCGCAAAAAGACGTTTGCCTAAGAGCAACAACAACAAAGGTAAATTCGAGTGCATACAAGTACAAAAAAAAAAAACATTTATTGTATTGTTTGTGTGCTTTGAAAATGTCTACAATGACTAGTGGTGGTATGCGATTAGAATATGCGAAGCAATTAAAGCATCTAAAATCCCACTGAGCGAAATTTTTGGGGTACTTTTTTCATTATCTCTGCTTGGTTAATCAAATTTATATTAGACTGTCCAGACGATAGAGATTCTTGATCCCACCTAATCTCTGATTCAACCGAATATACAAATTTTTTATAAAATGTATGTATTTGTTGTTGTTTTTGAATTTAATTTTTTCTCTAAATTTCCTAATTCGTTTATATAAACTCACTTAAGGGCACTTATTCCTTTTATGACATTTTAATTTGAATTGGGAATAACCACAAAAACCATTATCAAAATAGCTGAAATAAAAGATAATTTTATAAAAAACGTCACTTAAGCAACTATCATAATTAGGATACTTAGGGCCAGTTTCACACTCAGAAAAGTGAGTGTAATTCCCAATATCACCGTTCACTGTTACCTGAATAAGTGGCACTTAAGTCTCCGATGTTGGTGACTTACGCTAGCTATGAAATTTAGCTTAAATTCCTAATATGAGAAACTTAAGTGCCACTTATTTCGGTAAGTGTCGACTGTGAAACTGGCCCTTATAGTATTGTATACTGAACTTTACTCTAATTTATAAGATATTGTATCTTACTGGGTAATGTTTTAATAAATAAATCTAAATCTAAGACTAGGGAAAACCAATTTATAACAGTTAAAACAGTCTATTGCCATAAAAAGTAGTTATGCATTACATTACTTCGCTCGACTCTGGCTGCCCGAAATATGCCCACCTATTATGGCCTCATTTGCAGTACCTGCCTTTAAAAATAAAATACTGTTACTGTTAAAAGGTCTATCCAAATTTATGTGCGACACCATTGAAATCAACACTTCGCTACCGATAACAAGATAGCTCCACCATGAGAATCGTTATTTCTATAGTTTCGTACATCGATTTCGATAGATTTTTTATACGCATCTATGAGAAACACCTATTCAGTTATTTGGGATCTAAATTGACTAAAAAAGATGTACTCGGGTTTGATCGCGAAACTAGGATGATCGAGTACTGAAAAATTAGGCCCAAAAAGTCAGAAATTACCCAAGGAATGACTGAAACGACAGCGAATTGAATCTAAGGCTCTTAAGGCCAGTTGCACAGTTCAAATTTACCGGAATAAGTGGCTCAGTTTGCTAGGGAAACTTCAGACAAAATTGAACATTTTGGAGAGACAACAATCTCAGATGTTTCTTTATATGACGACGCCACATCTTCCACCCTTTTTAATCAAGGCAGCCTTCACCGAACTTCAGACGAATTGGCAAATTGTGTGAATTATTGAAAATAGTGCAATTATTGACCTAGAGTTCCCTACTTAAAAAAATTTAATTTTCTGCTTTAGCTTATTTAAAACAATTTTGATAAAACTTAAAAATTTGAGTCAGTTTTCAAAGTTGCTAAAAATTTTTTCATAATTTTGTATTTGTATTTTTATTTCTAGTGCCGCCATGGCGCCCCTACACCTACCAAGCTCACCATCAGGATACGACTCCGATTTCTTAATAGAAATACCGTTTATAACGTCTTTTTCATCAGACTTAAATTATGATTCCCAAGAATCTTACTCTGGAGTCGTTAGCCCTTCCACAGGATTTATATTGGAACGGAAAAATGGAACCAACATCGCCGCCCAGCAGCGAGCTCTTTCCGACCTCTGAGTCGGTTGAGTCTTGGCTATTAGAAGATAACTTTGCAAATGGTATTTATTTTAATTTTTTTGATAAATATTTTATATAACATTTTTTTTTTTTTTTTGTTCCATTTAATTTTCAGATATTTTATTCGTAGATCATAAGAATGTAGATGTTAAATTTTACCCCTCAGAATTCGATGATGACTTCAAACATGGCGAAGAAATCATTCTCGAACTTGAGTTTGATGTTAAAGAAGGTAAGTGGTACAAATATATGATATATGTAAATATTCGTTTAGATTAAAAAGAAATTATTTTGGGAAAAAGTGAATAGTTTGCATTAGAGCCCCCTATTGCAAGTGAAGGATTTAAGAGTACGTGGTGTGAGGAAGGTGGAAGGAGGGTAGGTTGGTAAGTGGATAGGTTTTAGTTTCGGGAAGCCTCCCTCAACCATCCTGAATTCTGGGTGAATTTTAGGATGCTTACTAGTGGCAAGGTTGAGATGTCGCATAGATCATTGAAAAAGTATTCTCCAAGCGCATTTTTCCTTTTTCTAGCTAGGCTGGAGCATTCACAAAGGAAGTGATATGAGCCCTCTTCCGCCTCTTCATCTTGGCACCATCTGCTTAAGTCAGATGTGCTAATGCCCATTCTGCTCAAGTGGGTTCCCATTGAGTTGTGACCTGTTAGGATTCCAACTAGTAGGGATATTTGAGGCCTGCTTATTCTGAGATATTCGGCCATGTATTCCTTGAAACCCGACAAGTGTCAAGTGATGACCATCTGTCGTTTGCGGCTTTGAGGAAACTTTGGTGAATTCTGTTCTTTTCTTGTTCCAGTGGCATGAGTACCGATGATTCAATTTGTCTTGGATCTAAAGATGACCCGTTTTTGGCCAGTTCATCTGTCATTTCGTTTCCATGTATATCACGGTGTCCTGGGTAAGGGTAACTGTATTTGTGGCGCTGAGTAATTTCAAGTTATTACGACAACGATCCACCAGTTTTGACTTTGGGATAAATGAGGAAATAGCTTTAATCGCTTTAGTAGCTGGCTGTCTGCAGATATCAATATTTCTATTAACTACTTCACATGTAGCAAGATGTTGTACAGCTTCACAAACTGCCAGCACCTCCGCTTGGAAGACACTGCAGAGATTTGAAAGTTTTATTGATTTGTTGATGGGTGGGTTCTCTGAGTAGATGCCTGACCCAACTCCCTCGTTCGTCTTAGAGCCATCTGTAAAGACCGAAACATGATTTTCTTTTATCACCCTGTTCCTTCCAGAAATCCCATGTTGGAATATCTATTAGAGTCACTGGGTCGAAATCTATGTGCGGTGAGATATAGTCTGTTTGTAGGTCTATATCAGTGAAGTTTACTATAGTTTTGTGACCGTAGTGGCCCCTCTTCCAGTTGTTGCACTGTTTAAGTCTCAAAGCACTTTTGGCCGCCAGCTCTTTCGTAAATAGATCGAGTGGTGCTAACGAGAGAAAGGTTTCTAGGGCTGCGGTTGGTGTAGTTCTGATAGCACTGGTTGTACCAATGCACGCTAGTCTTAAGATTTTTGTCAATATTTTCAGATTGGTTGCTTTGTTTAGGGCCACCAGACCATGCATGCGTATGTTAGAATCGGACTTATTATGGCCATGTACATCCAATGAATGGTTTTTAGGCTGGGTCCCCAGCTTTTACAAAAAATTCTACTGCAGGTGTAGAACGCTAATGAGGCTTTTTTCTCTCTTTCTTTTATATTTTCTTTCCAGTTCAGTTTACGATCAAGAACCACGTCAAGATATCTGGCCGTCCGCGAAACCCGAAGTGGTATTTCGTTTATGGTGGGCGGGTCTCTGTTTGGAATGTTATGTTTCCTTGTAAACAAAACCAGTTCTGTCTTTAGTGGGTTGACGTTGAGTCCGCAATTGATGGCCCAACTGATGAGCTTGTCAAGCGCCGTTTGCAGGAGGTTGCAAAGGGTAGGAACAAATTTTCCTGGGGCCATTAACACAATGTCATCGGCATAAGCAACAACCTTAACAACACTCATACTTAGTTTAACTAAGATCTGGTAAGCGACGAAAAGCCATAGCAGAGGGGATTAGACTCCACCCTGTGGAGTACCTCTGCATGTTTTGACTTTCAATTTGCTGTCACCCATTTCTGCATTTACAATCCTTGACTGAAGCATGGATTCAATCCAATTAACCAGTTTCGAATCAACGTCGATGAAGTTTAGGGCATTACGAATTGCAGTGTTATCAACATTGTTGAAGGCCCCTTCTATGTCAAGGAATGCTACCAGGGTAAATTCTTTAACATTAATTGATTTTTCAATTGTGCGGACGACTTCATGAAGCCCAGTCTCTACAGATTTGCCCTTCATGTATGCATGTTGGGCCTGCGAGAGTGCATCATCACTTAGCTAAAGGCGAATATGTACTTCAATTAATCTTTCTAAGGTCTTGAGTAGGAAAGAAGATAGGCTAATTTCCCTAAAGTCTTTCGGTTCGGTGTGGGAGGGCTTTCCAGCTTTCGGAATGAAGATTACATTAACTTCTCTCCAACTAGAGGGAATATAAGCGATCTTTAGGCATCCTCTGAAAATATCCACAAGAATGGGAGCAATTATATGCTTCGAGCTTTGGAGCATAATTGGAATTATACCATCAGGCCCCGGAGACTTATATGCCGAAAAGGAGTCAATAGCCCAGGATACCTTAGTACTATCTTCAATTTGGTTACCAATATTGAAGAATTCACTTATGTTTTGGCCCTCATCCATAGGAGATGAATGGATCAGGCAACCTGGGAAGTGAGTGCTCATAAGTGATTCTAGGGTCTCGGAGCAGGAGTCTGTCCAGGTATTATTCATTCTTTTCAGAAAACCGGGAGGAGTGTAGGCCTTTGACATGACTTTTCTCAGCCTCGCTGCGTCATTTGTGGACTCAATGTCCGTACAAAATTTTCGCCAGGCTGCTCTTTTTGCATATGTCGTTCTATTTTTATACGCGTTTTTGCTGATCGTGAAAGGATCCCAGTCAGCAGGTTCGTTACTGTGTTTAGCCCTATTGAAAAGACTCCTTGAGTTTTTCCTAAGTACAGACAGCTCTTTGGACCACCATACGGGGTTGAGCCTGACTTTTTCCCTACTGATGGGGCAAGAGCTTTCGCAAGCATTATGAATAGCTGACTTTAGTACACGTACCTGCCTTTCAATGTCTAGGCTGTTTAACACAGGTTGAGTTACGCAGTGACTTAAAGAATTGGCCAATCTAAGATTGAAGGCTTCCCAGTTTGTTTTCCTGGGGCTTCTATAGGGTTTTGATTTATTTAATCAGCCTTATTGTGAGTTTCACCCGAACAATATTCCACCCGGAAAATATGACATTTCACTTTTCGCCTATTGTGAGTTTCCCCCGAAATTTCATGATAAAAAAAATCCCCTTATATATATATATATTCAAAAAGTGACTCACCTAGATAGCACTTAAAGATTTATAAACCAGAGGTACTCTCGCCAGAAAAGTTCCTCGCAAGTGGTCCTTAAAATCAAATAAAATTTAAAATATTTACTTTTTTATTAAGTAGAAAGAAAACCTAAAATTAATTTCCTGCTAAAACATAATAAATTTCATCAAATAATGACTGAAAGCTGGGCAATTTATAATTGGAATACACCTTTAGAACCTATTCATAATTCACGCGGGTCAAAAGACAAATTTGATTTTTTTATCTCCTGTTGACTTATGACACAGTGCCAATATATTTATGTGTCGGGTAATCAATCGGAACTTTACTTACACATTGTGAAACAGGCCCTAACTTTTACTCTTTTAAAACTAACTACTAATAGTAAAAATGTTCGGAACTAATTAATATAATTTTAGTAAAGAAGTTAAAGGTTGCTGTTAAGTAGTATCATACAGCTCATCATCAGACTGTTTAAAATTTGCGTGACCTTTAAATTTTTCACAAATTTTATTAAAATATTTACCTAGCTTCTTTTGAGACTGCAAATTATGGATAAAATCAGTGTTTTTTTTCGAGAAAAAAAAAGAAGGAGCTGGGGTTCCCCAAGGTTCGATCTTTGGTCCATTTTTCTTTGATTTATAGTTCCATGATATTCGAACATCAATAAATGATTCTCTATATATTTATTATGCTGATGAAACAATTAATCCTGTCCAAACATAAACCATATTCAGAGTGTTTATCAAGCTTAAAAACAGTTTCACAACTTTCATTGGATTTCTTTAAGAACTATTGCTATTGAAGTACATTATAGCAAGCGCGAATTAATTTGCCTTAGAAATGCATCTCAAGAGATAACAATCTTGCTGTGAAACCGAGCAAACAAATCTCCCTGACTATTAAGGGTAAACGTACAGGTACAATCATAACATTAACACAAAATTTAAAGTTTTTTGGCAAGAGTTTGAATTAAATTAAATTTTTTTTTGATTTTGTTTTCTAAAGAATTAAAGAATAAAGGTGTATAAAGTTAGCAGGACACTTTTCATAGTCCGGAATAAAAAGTATGTAGTAATTAGCTGCTATTTAGTTGCTAATTAGTTACGCAAAAAAAAAAAATAAACGCTCTGTTGGATTCCGAGAAATTGGATGTAATGCTAACTTGACGTCAAGTTTCCCAAAAATAAAGGGTTTTCCAATAAGAGGTGTTATTTTGATATTCAAAGAAAAATGGCATTTTTTGAGATAAATGATCGGATGTTTATTTCATTATAAAGAGGAAGGTATGCCGTTAATAATGGAACACAACATCAGCCAAATGGCCGCCACGACCACGCTTACAGGACCATATCCTTTTCATGAAATTTTCCATAACCAAATCGCAAAGTGGCTGCCCAATGTCCTCGATAGCCTCACGAATTCCATCTTTGAGGTCTTGAATCGACGCTGGGCTGTTGGCGTAGACCTTATCTTTCACGTGGCCCCAAAGGAAGAAGTCGCAAGGTGTTAAATCACAAGATCTCGGTGGCCAATTGTGATCACCTCTTCGAGAGATAACACGGTCCGGAAACTTTTCCCGTAAAAGATCGATGGTTTCATTGCTTGTGTGGCACGTAGCGCCGTCTTGTTGAAAGTAAACGTTGTCCAGATCAATAGCATCCAATTCCGGCCATAAAAAATCATTAATCATCTCTCGATAGCGCAATCCATTGACCGTAACTGTTGCTCCAGCCTCATTTTCGAAAAAGTAAGGTCCAATGACCCCGCCGGACCATAAACCGCACCAAACAGTCACGCGTTGAGGACGGAGAGGCTTTTCAACAATAACTCTTGGGTTTTCCGAGCCCCAGATGCGACAGTTTTGCTTGTTGACGTAGCCTCCGAGGTGGAAATGGGCCTCATCAGTCAAGATGATTTTTCGATGAAATTCCGGATCATTTTCATGCATTTCAAGGACCCAATCAGCAAAGACACGACGTTGTTGATGATCAGCCGGCTTGAGTTCTTGTGTTAACTGAACTTTATAAGCCTTAAGACCCAAGTCTTTATGCAAAATACGGTGTAATGACGTTTGTGGAATGCCTAATTCCAAAGAACGACGAGGAATGGACAAACCTGGGTTTTCTTCAACACTTTGGGCTACAACAGCAATATTCTGAGTTGTTCTTGAGCGACGTGCACGGGTTTTATTCTTCACATCACTAACTAGTCCTAACAGCTCGAATTTGTCCACCAATTTCTGTATTGCGGTCCGACAAGGTGCTTCACGACGACCCAAAAATGTTTTAGTTTTACGAACCGTCTCTGCCAAATTTTCACCATTTTTATAGTGAATTTTAATAATTTCAATGCGTTGTTGAAGCGTGTATCGTTCCATTTTTATTAATGGCGTAGTTTCTACTTGTCAAATGTCAAAAAATGACAGCTTCAAAAGTGACAGCTACCGAAATAGCGGGCTATTCAAAATAACACCTCTTATTGGAAAACCCTTTACTTATAAACAATACAGAAGTAGATATTTGTTGAAAATGAAATAATCACTAATTAGTTACGCAACAAAAAAATTAATCACACTTTGGAATTCGTTTCATTGAAAATACTCTAAATACTGAAATTACTCAGAGGAATAAACTTGGAGGAAGAGTTATAGACTGAGCAATCTCATTCAGCTCTAGATGAGGACACAATAGATCTATAGGTCCCAATCCAACGATGCCCCCAACCAATTAATTCATTCATTCTATCTGGTGATGACCCAGGTATTTGTGTCTTTGGTGCACAACTACATCGCATTTGCCTAATATATGGTCTGGTGTTTCCTCATCGATGTTGCAGAATCAACACTACTACTAACTAAACCAAGAACAATCAGGGGTCTTTTTAGCTTGCAGTGTCCAGTAAGGAGGCCCGTTATTATTCTTAGGTTATTTCTGCTCAGACTGATGTAGAATTTATACTGTTCTTAGTTGTAATTCCCAAGTAGTAATTTGCCCTGTCTCTTTGGAAGAGGTTCTTCCGAGATTTTGGATCTTTTGGCTTCCTCTTCTGATTTGATCTTATTTTTGAACACATTCTCTCCTATTCCACAATAAGGCTCAGGCCCCTTTAGGGGATTTGTTGCTCCTATATTGTCTAGTGATTTTGCCTCCTCGTCACCATGGTACCCAAAAGAGTGTGACATTGTTGTTTTTGCCCAGTTCATTTGACCTCCCCATACACTCCCATACCAGTCTGGAGGTGATGGTATATGAGTTAAGTGTTTTGAGTGCAGCTTGGCTGCCTGACATGATGGCAATATTTTGTTTCCTGTAATTGCTTTTGAGGTTACGTTCTGCACATTTTCCTATGGGGTTTACTTCCGCCTGCAAAATACTAGTAGACTGACACGTCGGGATGATATGGGTTTATTAGAGATTATTCTGTTTTGCTGTTTTAGATTTTAAACATTTAAATCAACATCAATCTTATTTGGTCAATGAAACAAAAAAAAACAGAAGTATTTTCCTCTATCTATATCTATTTATATTATTTTTTTTAATAAAACTTAAAAAATAGTTTGTTTTTTAGCGTAAAATTTATAATCTCGGTTTGAAAGTCTGAAAAGAAAGTGTTAGGGTTAGCACAAGTAGAATTCAACTCCAATAGTTGTCATAGAAAAAAAAAAATAAAATCGTAGACTAAATTGAACATTTCTGACTCGTTTAAGCAAATGGGACTAAATTTTGTAAATTTTCTTAAGCTGGTTACACATCACAGGATATTCATGCTCGTGTTCATGCATTTACCGATTTTGATAATCGTAAACAAAATATTTGTCTCGTTGACTTGTCTTTGTTCCTACACTGTTTTACACTTCGGTTCTGTTGATTAGGTATTTAATCGAACAAAAGTTTCTTCTGTATTCCAATGTCTTTAAAAATAAGTTATCAGTTTATGATTCGATGAGATTTTTTGTAAATAATGAACGTATGCTAAGAAATGATACTCCGGTATCTTTGATCCTAGAAGACGCCGCAACATATATGTATCTTATTTTATACGACCGAAAGTTCCTTACTTCGGAATTCAATTTTTTTTTTCTCGAATATAAGACTTTTTTCTCTACAGAGCTATGTATAATCGGTCTTCTGAATTAATCTTTACAAATATCGATTAAAATAATTGATTGCAAGACAGGTTTTTGTTTCCTTTGTGTCTCATTAACTATTTACATACATACTAAATATATGTATGTACATTCACATAAATATGAAGGTTTTTATAATACAAATTCTATATACTACTGAAATACATCAGCCAAGTAGAAGACTTAGCACTATTTAATTGGACTTGTTGAATTATTGATTCAAAATAGCTTTTAACGGCCTTTAGTCCATAAAAATTGGGGTTTCGTCCCGGCGATCTCACTTGGACTCATCAGTTGACTAGTGAGTGCCTTGTAAATACGCAATTTTTATTAAGTTCAGTTCAACTTAAATGAACTTTTTGACAAAAATCCAATGTGAACTATATCCAACAAGATTAAAATTTTGTCCAGGGCCAGGCTTTGTTTTTATATGAAGGTTTTTATAATACAAATTCTACATACTACTGAAAATTCCCATAAATATAAATCTATCCTTTTAAATTCTAAACCACTACACAGCCTTGAGCGATGAAAGCAAGTTCGTGAATCTTAGTAATGGCTTTAATATATTTTATATCTAAACTTTAAAATGAAAGCAGTATCGATAAATCAATAGGTATGTATATTGATAAACAAGGACAAAGTCTATTATTTTTGTTTTAAAACTTTATATTGTTTTTTTTTTTTTTTTTTATGTCTACATGCAAATATAACTTACACTTATTAAGAAACAAGTAAAAGTGCTGATGGTGAATATAAGAGTTCTAATTGCCATCATGTCCAACCGACTGGAACTTTGATCTGATTTGTTTAAACTACGTATCAATTTATTATTTAAGTGATAAATTTAACGCGCGCTACAAATTAACTGCAATTGTAAACCATTCGAAGGTTGTTTACTTGTTAAAATCACAGCTGGTAGCGCCAGACTTTGCTGTTGACTGTGGTGTGGTGTGGTATGGTGACCCATGTGCGCAAACGCTGTCCATGATAAATATGTACAAAAATATCGATTAAAGGAATGTATACTTGATTTGAATACATTGTGTGCCTATGAAACGGTCCCAAACCACTTAATAAATATTCCTACTTGAATTGTGTTTTGTTTTGTTAAGTTGTAATGGGAAGGGAATCAAGGCATAAATTGAAACAATTATGTACCATTATCACGTGAGTAGCGGAAAAAGACATAACTGGCTTAGAAAACTGATTTAACATGTTTGTAAAGAACTTAGACATAGAGGTTTGAGGGTGTAAAATAAATTGCAATCTGATTGTATTAAGGTTAAAGCTATGAATTATAATGTCAGGGAGTAATTTATTTTGCGAGGAAATAAAGAGTTATTTTATAGTAGCGTTAGATGCCCACTAATTTGTAAATCTCTGCTGTTAACCTCGAATATATTTATTTATTGAAATTCCTATTGCATACATGCATATATTTTTAAAGACAGTAAGAAGTACATATTTCTTCAGTTTTCGAATCCCGTTTATTTCCGGATATATTATATACATAAATACATTTTCTTACAGCAAAACAATTTTGAGGCTGGATCAAAAGGAAGTCTTTAATTAAATTATTGATTGCAAATAGCTTTTAAAGGTCTTTAGTCCATAAAAGTTCAATCATTATTTTTACCATATTTTAGCAATTTATTGCCAAAATCGTGTTTAGTAATAAACTATGGATAGAAAAGAGCAGAAATTAAGACGGTTTTTCGGTTGTAAAGTAAAAATCCATCAAAACCAAGGGACTATCTGGTTTTCAAGCTCACTCTCAATCATCGCTATAGAATGAACTATGGATAATAATCGATTGCTTAGTAATCGAATTGTTCACCTAAAGTGAATCCGGTCTCCGATTAATCGAAGATCGACTGTAGTTCTTAATACAGTGAAGACTCCCTTAGGCGGACATTGAGGTTGAGAATATTTTTTATCTGCCTAAGGGAGTTTTTCATCAAGGGGAATAAATTGTATTTTTATTCATCAAAATATTAAAGGAAAAACACACTTCTACCATAGATAAATAGAGTAACACCACCCTGAACTCTGAATAAATTTCAAGATGTTCCTTAGTGGCAAAAAAGAGATGTCGCTCAGTTCGTTAAAGAAGAGTAATCTCCGAGGGCTATTTTTCTCGTTCTTACTAAGCTAGGACATTCCCAAAGGAAGTGATAAGAGCCCTCTTCCGCCTCTTCATCTTGATGAAGCAGATGAGCAGATGCCCATTCTACGCACGTGGATTGTCATTGAGTTGTGACCCGTGAGGATTCGAATCAAAAGGGACCAATTGAGGTCTGCTTAGTTCGAGCAGGAAGTCTGTTTTTTTCTTAGAGATGTTAGGCCGTAGATGCCTCGAGATCCGACAAGTATCAAGCGCTGACCATTTATCGTTTGCGACTTACATATTTGTAAATTCTGCCTCTTTCTTGTTCAAGTGGCATAAAAAGGGAGGATTCAGTTTGGCTTAGATCAAGAGAATATTCTATTTTGGAAAACTTATCCGCCATTTCGTTACCATATTATGTCTTCGATGTCCTGGGACCAATCGAAGGGTTACTGTATTTGATGCACTGAGTTATCTTAACTCGTTACGGCAACAGTCTACCAGTTTACACCAGTTTAGATATTGTGACAATTGAAGCAAAGGATTTAATTACCGCCTTACTCTCGATGCTTCTATTTACAAGTTCCAAAGTGGCAAGACTTTTTGACAACGCGTAGATTGCAAGAGTACCATTTACCATTATGGTGGGAGGACCTATATTATTATGTTTACTTGTAATCCAAACTAGTTCTGTCTTTATTGGATTGATATTTAATCCGCAACTACATATACTGGCCCAATTACTGAGCTTGTCAAGAGATGTTTGTAAAAGCTCACACAGTGTAGGTATGAATTTACCTAATGCCATTATCACGATGTCCGTCGTCAGTATAAGCAATTACCTAGACACCGTTTAGACTGAGTTTAACTAAAATCTCATAAACGACTAAAAGCTAAATCCGGGGGGATAAAGCCCCTCCTTGCGGAGAACCTTTGCATGCCCTAACTTCCTATGACCCATTTCTGCACTTAAAAGTCTCGTTTTGAAGCATAGAGTCAATCCAACTCGAAATTATCGGATCAATTTTAAAAGAGTCCAGTTCTCGTCGAATTGCGCTATTTTTAACGTTGTTAAAGGCCCCCTCTATGACCAGGAATGCTCCCAAGGTTAATTCTTTGAATTAGATTGATTTTCGAATCGTGCCGACCACTTCATGAAGTGCCGTCTCAACGGATTTGCCCTTCATATACGCATGTTGGGTCTATGAGAGGACACGTAACATTAATTTTTAGTCGAATGTGCGTTTCTATTAGTCTTTCTAAAGTCTTGAGAAGAAAGGACGATATGCTTATTGGGTTTAAGTCTTTCGCTTCAGTATGAGTGGGCTTGCCTGCTTTCGGAATGAAGATTACATATATTGGCTTTTCTCCAACTATGTAGATGGAATGTAGGTAATGTTCAGACATTGTCTAAATTATATTCACTAGAATTGGAACAACTAGATATGTCTTTAGAGCTTTGGCGCATAATCGGAATTATGCCATCAGGTCCTGCAGACTTGCATGCTGAGAAGCAGTCGAATGGACAAAGGCACTTTAATAGAGATTGGAGACCAATGGTCGGTTCTCTGTCCACAGGAGATGAATCAATGACACATCCTGGGAAGTGAGTGTTCATAAGTGACTCCAAAGTTTCCGAGCAGGGTTTTATCGGGCATTTTCAAAAATCCCGGATCGGTGTTGACCTCTGAAATTGCCTTCCTGAGTCTAGCAGCATCATTTGTAGACTCAATGTCTGTGCAGAAGTTCCGCCAGGCTGGTCTTTTTTTTCAACTAACTAAGCGTACGGTTTCTTGTTCAAGCCACTGTTTTTATTGTTTATTTCTTATATTCATACATAAGCAAAAAAGTTGCTAAACCGGTTATGCATTGGTGTTTATTTAAATAACGATAAACCTAAATTTGGTTATGTTAACCGAGAGGTGTTGAAATCTTAAAGGTATGTTATATTTACATAGTTCATCTGTTATACTAATATATTCTTGTTTACTTCTGGTTTCATTTATTTATTAGATTAATTTTGTTTTTTGTTTTATTTTAACAAAACTGATTGTATTGTTGCTGACAGAGAGCATGACCTGCATACAATTTAAGTGCAAGATAGTCTCCTCTGATTGCCCTTCATGGTTGTTTTTTTTTTGTCTTCTTTTTTTGAGATGTATTAGGGACAGTCGTTGTCACAATTATTCGAACAATGTAATTAATATACTCATTTCAAAGATGATGGAAATAATTAAATTTATTTGTTAAATTTTAAGGATGCATATTGCGTAGTCTTTAAAAATTTACTCTCAAAGAATATTTTTTTGGCGTTTAATTAAGACAGAAATGAAAAACATATATTTTAAGTTCAGTGAATTTGGGTGTTAATTATTGACATTAAGGGCAGTAATTATCGAGCGTTCATAAACCTATGCACCAAACAATAAAAATATTTATGAGCGCTCATAAAAGTTTTTAGTTGTCACCGACCATTCTTACGTTATAATAATATCTTTCAATGAAAATTTGTTGGAAAACTTTGAAATTAAACTATGAATCTCATAAATTTTAAAGCGCTCGGTAATAACCGCCCTAAATATTATATTGAGAATCTGCCATGGCTATGAGTTTTGTTTTCGTATAATAATTTGTATTATCCGACTTATCTTCTTAGAACTGCTTCAATATAGAGAAAAAGCGTAAGACTGAAAAGGGCGAGCGTCGTAAGTCGTTTTCGTTGAAAGTGTTTGGAGTCGAATTAGTCCATGGATTTTCTGGTTGCGATAGCTAGTAAGGACCATGCCATTATAGTTGCTTCTTATGAAGTTGGAAGGTTGTGAAGCAATTGGTTGCAAGATCTGCTGGGTTATCTGAAGTGAGAACTTGTTGCCAAATAACATTACCAACCAGTAGCGACTGTACGTTTGTTGCAAATGTTTAATTTAAACTTATTATTTTCAATCGATTCTCCGAATATGATGAGACAGCAAAAAAAAAAAGAAAAAGAGATGCAAAGGTGAACCCGAAAAACAACAATTTAATTACATGCTCTTTTTGTTGGTGTATCTGGGCGAACGAAATGGTTGTTTATGCGTAAAGTCTGATATTCAATCTTGTGGACCAGGCGCATCTGTATAGCCATAGTGTCTTGGGTTCGTGTAAATCTGTTCTTTTTTTGTTTTCTTTTTGATTTTCGTTTTATTTCTTTTTTTTTTTCATTTTTCTCATGATCGACGACAGGGTCAGTGATCCTACATGCACTCGTATTCTGAACAAAATTACAAAAACAAATTAAATATTAATTTTTTGTTCATAATTATTCGATATTATTTTTATATTATTCAATGCAGAATTTATGTATACACATACATATGTATATGTATTATATTATTAAACCGCCTGGGAAAAAAACAATCTAGTTTTCAACGAGTTTCCATAGAGTTTGCATTAATACTAACTAGGGCCTAAGAGGAAACTTACGAAACTTTCTAGAGCCTCTTCAGTTATGTGCACAGGGTCTTTAATTAAATTTAAATAAAACAATTAAGTTTAAAGTGTGTGAGAGATGTCATAGAAATTCTGTATTAATTTGAAATGTCCAATTTTCCATGACTCTGGCGCATAAATCAGTCTGAATTTGAATTTGGTTTGTGGCTTATTCGCATAGACCTGTGACTTCAGAAAATCCCACAAGAGAAAGTCTAACGGGTTCAAATCGTACGATCTCGGTGGCCAGTTCACATCACTTCCACGTGAGATGACCTGAACATCCCCTCGTGCAGAATTTCCAATGACGCATGAGCTGTGTGGCACGTACCGCCGCCGCCCGTCGTCGGGTTGAAACCACATGTCGTTGGTGTCCATATCATCCAATTCACGCCAAAAGAAGTTGGTAATCATCGACCTATAGCGCTTGCCGTTGACAGTGATGGCGTGGTCAACTTCATTCTCAAACAAATATGGACCCATGCCAGCCCAAAGTCCACACCAAAGAGTTTTCGGGATGCATTGGACGCTCTTGGATCTCATGTGGATTGGTATCGTCCCAAATTCGACAATTGTGTTTATTGACTTACCCATTCATCCAGTAAGTGCTGAAGATGACTGTAAATGGACGAAGCACGCGGAACATTGCCCGAACAGAACACCCATTTTGATAAAACAATTTAATCATTTGCACGTGTTGTTGAACGCTATATGCGTCGTATGGTGATTTGGCAATACAGACTGAATCAACGACAGCCAATTTGACAGATTTAGCTTCAACAACATGGCCGCTATCAACTGTCAGAGTTCGCAAGTCGCTATTGGAAGACCCTTTACCCCTACAGACAAATCTAATCTATAGGCGACTTATAAAAACTACATAGATTTGCTTAATTTGCTAACCCAAGGAACCTGAAAAGGCTTGTCCCAACAGTGGTTTTATGTTATATTTAGACTAAAGCTCTATTTGAACAGAGAACGTACTAAAAGAGTACGAGCGCCCAAGTATATTTTTGAGAAAAATTGAGTTATAACTTCATTTTTTGGAGAAAAAAAATGAATTTGTATATTTGATAATATAAAAGTTATTCCTCATGCATGACTGAATATGTTCTCAGTTGACAAAAAAAAAAATGAGACAAAACTCTGGGAAAAACAATTATATATTTTAATGAGGCCCTATAAAGTTTTAAATACAAACATAGATATACTAACAAAAGGCTAGCAAGGTCGAATATCGAAATTGGCTGGGAGATTTTGAGGTGAATTGGAATTTAGGTTAAGTTCGAATTTGAATTATGCCGGTCGTCCACTAGGCGCTCAACGCAAACATTTCGAATTCAAAGCATTCAACTCTAATGTACGTTCAACGCATTCAACTCTAATGTACGATGCCTTCAATTTTATTCAACCAATGAGTTGGATTCAGTTGTTGACTGTTGCTCAACAAGTGTACGGACTCGTGTTGCTCGTTGAAAATGTTCGATCAACGCGTTGAGCAACATTTTTAGGATAATTTGTTGCACATTATTTGTTTAACTCGTTGATCAACTTTTTAATTTTCTATGCGGTTCGTTGCGGTAGACGTCATGATATTTGTGTTGCGTTGCGTTGGTTGCGACGAAATTAGTGTGTATTCTGTTCTTTGGTTTTTCGTCGTGTTAGGTATATGCTATATGGATATGGAAGGTGATACAAAAATTGAGTGGACAATGGAGTTAACTTTGGAATTAATTTCGGCAATTGGCTTGGTCTCAAATTTCTTCCAAGTTCCAATTGCCAAAATCGGAAGTAAATGATAAATGAAGATGAAGGGATGCGTCGACAATAAAAGTATGTACCGAACTAAAGTCGTGGTGCGTTGAACGCGTTCCCCAACGAGTGGTCCTTGGTTAAGTGCACGAAGGTATCAACTCGTCCATCAACTTGTTGAGCAACAATATCCAAAACGCACTTAATCAACTGCAAAAACTTCTTTTTTTTTTTGTCAAAATCGAACAAGCTTATCAACTAGTGTACGAGGTTAATCAACATTTGAGTAAGTTGGTGAGTTAAGTGTACGAAGTAATTCAACATTTGGGAAAGTTGGTCAACTTATGTGTGTTCAACTTTCGTTTCTCAAAGTGAATAACGTAAGTTGCTGAACTAGTGTAAGAGTTTGTAAATTGTAATTTTGCTTATCCAACGAAAGAGTTGAATACAAAGTTGAACGAAATTGGTTGAAGTTGTCGCACACGTAGTGGACGACCGGCATTTAGGCTTCAGTAATCAAAAATCAGCCCAATTTTTTTTTTTTTTTACATCTTACGGTCCTTCATCTATAAAAAATAAGTTGTTTGATCTTTGCATGAATTATTCTTCAACTTGCAAAAATCATTCCTTATAATATAGAAAAACTAATCTGGAACTTTCATTATTATTAATAAAAACATCAAGTAAATAGGTTCAAGGTGCTCTAGTTCATGTTCATGTTTCTATTTTGCTACTGAACATTATAATTTATGCGTTTTATTTAGAATTAATTTTTGCAAATATTGAGTGCATTAACTATTTTTGCGATGTAAAAAGAATATACATAATTAACATAACAATAATTCTAGTCAAACAAGAAATACTACTACATTCTATTTAGGAATAAAATAAAAATTATTATAAGTTAATACCTATTATCTACAAAATAAAATAAAAAAAAAAACTTCCTCCATCCTAATTGCATGCTTTTACTGCTGCTGCTACTGTGTGTTCGAGTTTTGAATGTGTACCTATAAGTTAATCATCTCAAAAACACAAATCTCTCTTGTTGTCACTTTATTTTTGTGTGATAAGAAATAAAGAGGACAATAAACAGAAGAATTAAAAAAAAAAATTAAATAAATAAAACAAAACTAAAAAAAAACAACTGATTTAAATACCTACTGTGTGTATGTTTTTGATTGAATTTTGAATTCAGGTTGTTAAGTCTAACACAGTCAACAACAATCGCTAACATTATTTGTATTAATATACTTATAGCTATACAAACAACAACTACTACAACAACTGGTCTGCAATTGCAATCTCTTGATGTTCTCCTTACTCTTTCGATATTTTCATTTCATCTTATTTTTTCTCTCATCTCAACCAACTATTCTTGATCAGTTGAATTAGTAGTTGTATTGTTTGTATCTGTTTGTCGGTGGATTCAAGACCAGAATGAGCATTTAGCTGTTTTACATTTAACATTTACACACTCTCTATCTAAAATTTATAATTCATACATTTTTTTCCTCACAACAACAAAAAACAAAATGTATGTAGGTACCCGACAACAACTTGTTGTTGACAGTAGTTCCAGATTACAAGGTTCCCACTTTGTGTTTATTTAGACTTTTCTATTCAAATTTAAACAAAAAATGCCTTTTTTATTCAATGAGCTTGATTTTTCTATAAGGACATTAATACTACGTTTCCAGCAAAGTTTTATCTCAATTTAGATTAAATAAATCTATGTAGTGTTTCCACCACACAAAAAGATTAAAAAAAATATATATTAAGTTTGACGGTGTATACCTTTCAAAATGCAAATGTGGTTTCATTTTTTCGTATGAAGTTGAAGTAAGACAGAAAGTTACATGTTTGTCAAAAAAAAGCAAAAAAGGTTTGGTTTTCCAATGAATGCGTTCACCGCGACATAAAATAGGTTTGTTCGATTTGTAAAACTGCTGACCCTATGAAGATTTAACAAGATTTTTTTTTTGAAATCTAGGTACTAGATTTACGAAATAAATTTGTATGGAAAATTTTCAAGATTTGAAGGAGAAGGGTGGAAACATTAGTATAATAAAAATATACTTTAAACTGGAGATGGAATTAACAATTAAAAATTATTATTAGCCGTGTTCCTTTAAAGGTGGTGAACTACCCATGAGTAGATGCAAACAATAATCTAGTACTATCAAATACTCGTTCTCAAATGGCGAGTAGATGAGGTTTGTAGGAATACCAATTTTGTGCGTTGCATTCAAAATGGATAGCAAAGTACTCATGGGTATTTCGCCACCTTCAAAGAAACGGCTGTTATTAGTTGCTCATATGGTGACTTTTATTTAGAGACGTCTCGAGTCTCTGGTCACTTTTTGAACACTATTTACCGGTTATCGCGAATAACTTAATGGGTTATATTGAATTTTTGTTGTTGTTCAAAAATTCAATGAAATTGACGGAATAAAGAATGGTCAAGCCTAATAAACTGACATTCTAGTATGAATAGTACAATAAATAATAATAATAACTTAATGGGTTATATTTATAAAGGCAAGACTAGAGACATGCCAATTTATAACAGTTATAACAGTTTTTCGCTATTAAAAGTGAGTGTGCGTTAACGCGCTATGGGGTCGCATAAACAGTACCTACTTTTATTAACCAGAACTGTAATAATTGGCATGTCTAGAGTCACTTCCATTGATAATTAATGCGCTCACCAAAAGTTTCCTTCAATAAATTGATTTTTTCGTTGGCTGTATGGCATGTAGCGCTGTCTTGTTGGAACCAAAGGTCGTCCACATCAACATCCTCCAATTCATGCACGAAAAAGTAATTAATCATAGCTCTATAGCGTTCCCCATTGACTGTTACATTATGGCCGGCATCATTTTTGAAGAAATATGGACCAATGATTCCCTCTGTCCATAGAGCACACCAAACTGTCAGATTTTCTGGATGTAACGGCGTCTCAACAATGGCTTGAGGATCATCTATACACTCCAAATGCGGTAGTTTTGCTTATTGACGTAGCCATTCAACCAAAAATTAGCTTCATCGCTGACAAAAATTTTCTTGTGAAAATCGGGATCAACAACCATCTCGTTTGGAGCCCATTTTGCAAAATTTGCATGCGTTGTTCAGCAGTAAGTCTATTCATTATGAAATGGCAAACCAAACTCAGCATAAATCAAGTGGCAGCTTTTAAAAAAAGACCAACTCCGAAAATAGTATTGCCAGATTGAAAAACACATGTATAAAAAAAAACACCCGTTAATTCACTTCGTGTACTGTTTACATATACATAGTTAAGTTATTATTATTTGTATATTACCGTGTTACCGTTTTTTGATGGAATGCCCCTTATTGGGACTAAGGGTTATTAAGAAATTCAACAGTGGTTGAATGTGCCTTTTTCTCCTGTTATGACATATTCAAAAAAGGATAATATTGCTATTAGAAGATTATGAAACGAACGAGAGTTTAAGTGAAAAAAAAACTTCACTTTCCCAGGAGACGTTTTTGATGTGTAAACATCTATGCTGGTGGTAGAGTGAACAAAAAACGTGAACGTTCGTGTGCAACGTTATGGTGTGCAACGTTACGATCTGCATACTAGGATGGGTGCGTTCAGTGAAAAAAATCTTAAGATCCCCTTCAAGCAAAATCAAGTCCGTTTTGGATCCGCGCACGTTGATGTTTACACATATTAACCGTGAGTCCCGGTACTCACACAATTTTTTTTTTTAAGCTCCGTATTAGAAATTATTATACTCATGATGACAATTACCTCCCATTAGACATTTAAATGGTTGAAAATCATACTTGTTCACAACCGTTACATTAACCTGTCACGCCAGTAATTATTTCAAACTTAATTGCTAGTTCCTATTTCTAAAAGGCTTTCGCAGACGTTCAGCTAAATATGAAATAAGTTTCATTCAATATTTTGCACTACATGAACCATAAGCAAATCATCATTTTATTACAGTCAATTTCTTAAAGCAACTAAAACTTTACGACAATTTTTTTTTTACATTAAATTAAGTATACCAATTAATTTAATTAATATAATGGGTTTTTTGGTGTGCATTAAAGCGCTTCGCGCATTTTGGAAAAAGAAACTCTGAGTGAGTCACTTCCATTTTTGAGTTTGACTTCATTAGCTCTCCATTAAAAAGTCGTTAAATTTTCGAAAATCTTAAAATTCTGTACCTGATGTACATACATACATATTATAATGTGCTTCGATAATTCCACTCAGAAAGAAAGAAAAGAGTTCGCCTTTTGTCTATAGATTTTATCTACAACCGCTACAACCTGTAGAGTAAATGTTTGACAACCTCAATTGGTATGATGATACATGTTGTAAGCGTGTTTAAATTATTCCCTTGTTAAATGTCAAAGTTGTTACTTTTTAAAAGCTTTCGAAAAGCAAAATACTGGGTGATATTTTAAGAGGTTTAGAACTTTAAAAAAAAAAAAACACACAAAATTCGAAAAAATGAATGAAATATTTATTTGAATCGATAGTTTGAACCTTGCAATTAAATGTTTAAAGATAATTTCATGCAAATGTTGACCGCGGCTGCGTCTCAGGTAGCCCATCCGCTGAGTCCAATTTTGGCATACTCTTTCACACATATCGGCCGGTATCTCACGAATGAATGCATGGATGTTGGCTTCCAGTGCGTCAATCGAAGCGGGCTTATCCCTATAGACATTAGCCTTGACATACCCCCACAAAAAATAATCTAATGGTGTCAAATCGCACGATCTAGGCGGCCAATTGACCGGCCCGAAACGTGAAATTAACTGTTCACCAAACTCGCCTCGCAATTTCGCCATTGTTTCGCGTGCTGTGTGGCATGTGGCACCGTCTTGTTGAAACCACATATCATGCAAGTCAAGAACTTCCATTTCGGGCAAAAAAAAGTTTGTTATCATCGCTCGGTAGCGTTCACCATTGACAGTAACGCTGCGATTCGCATCATCTTTGAAGAAATATGGCCCAATAATGCCGCCGGCCCATAAACCGCACCAAACAGTGGCTTTTTCGGGATGCATTGGTAGCTGTTGCAATGCTTCTGGCTGATCTTCACTCCAAATGCGGCAATTTTGCTTATTTACGTACCCATTCAACCAAAAATGAGCCTCATCGCTGAACACAATTTTTCGATAAAAAAGCGGATCCTCGGCCAGCTTTCCAAGAGCCCATTCACCAAAAATTCGGCGTTGTGGTAGGTCGGCTGGCTTTAGTTCATGCACCAGCTGTATCTTAAAAGGCTTTACGCCCAAATCCTTCCGCAAAATTTTCCACGTAGTGCTGTAACAAAGGCCTAACTGCTGGGAACGGCGCCGAATCGACATTTCGCGGTCTTCTGTCACACTAGCTGATACGGCCGCAATATTTTCTTCACTACGCACAGTACGTAAACGTGTTGGTGGTTTAATGTCCAACAAAGTAAATTTGGTGCGAAATTTGGTCACAATCTTCCGAATAGACTGCTCAGAAGGTCGAGAATGCCGATCATAAAATGGAAGCAGCGCGCGATGAACATTTCGAACCGAGCACGAATTTTGATAGTAAAATTCAATAATTTGCAAGCGTTGTTCATTTGTAAGACGATCCATGGTTAAATTGCAAACCAAACTGAAGCTGTTTGACAGTGACACAAGGTACTAAACACACGTCAGCTGTCAAAACCAGTGTTGCCAAAACCAAACCAGCTAAAAAATCACCCTTTAGTTACTAAAACACAATTTCACAGCATTCTGTATTACCTTGTGTGAATGACACCCACGAGACGATGTTTGGCATTCATTCATTTACTCTCATACTGACATTTATGTATTGCGAACAAGCGTTCGCACGCGCGTGATGGTTAAAACTTATTTTACTCCTAGAGTCGCGTTTGCGGCAGCGTCTCCATTGAATTTACTTTAACGAGATTTTATGATTTTTAAATTTGACAGGTGTTGACGCGCGCCAAGACTCGCGTCTATTGTGTTCAGCCAGTAATAGTCCGGGCAATTCATTCAATGCGAAAAAAGAGCGGATACTTTTCTAAATAATCTGCTACAATCAGTGTCAGGGCTGTCGTTTTATTTTTCTGAAAAAGAAGGACTTCAAAAAAAAAAGTAGTACACGGCAGTAAGCCAGTAATAAGCAAATATTTTCATATCACTATTTTTATTTCAAAGATAAGGAACACCAAAATCGGTCCAGTTGATATTTTCTAGATAAGTCTATAAAGTTCAAAAGAGCGGACTTCTACTAAATATTCACCCTTTAAAAATCCTTTAACTGTGCATATAACGTAACGTATGGATTCTGAGGGGTGTTTCAGCTTGAAACTCTGCATTTTCACCTCTGTCGTTTACTTCCCAAAACTACCAATTTCTACCAATTTAAGTCCAAGGTTCTGAATAAAGTTCATATGAAAAAATAAAATTGGACTTAACTTGGTAGAAATTGGCAACTTTGGGAAGTAATTGAACAGACATTTTGTTAGTAACTTTTAAAATGTAGGATTAATCAGTCAAGCATATTTTATTTTTAGAATTAAGTTCAATTTCTTGGGTTAATAGCATCTGCTAGGTAACAATCTGCTAGGTAACAATCTGCTAGGTAACAATCTGCTAGGTAACAATCTGCTAGGTAACAATCTGCTAGGTAACAATCTGCTAGGTAAAAATCTGCTAGGTAACAATCTGCTAGGTAACAATCTGCTTCGAACTTAAAAAGAAGAAAAAAATGTTTTAGAGACACTCACTGCTCTAAAACTCTGTTTGTAACGCCTTCAAGCGACATGGAAATACTCTTGAAATTTTATTAAAATCTGTTGGTTTTTTTTTGCGCTATAAGAAAAGAACTGCGTTCAAAGAACATTAGGAATAATGAAAATAATTGAAATTAAGTTTTTGTATGGAAAAGTAGTTCAGGTGAAAAAAGCAGTACTTTGGCCGTGTTCGCAGCATGGCAGTACCGGGTTTCTAAATGCAGTACAAATACTGCAATTACAGTACTTCGACAGCTCTGATCAGGGTGGACCGAATTAACTACACTTCATTTTCTGCATCTTTAACTACGCGCAGTTAATTGAAAAAAAAACTACAAGCTTTATTTACTACAATTTATAACGTCTGCTACAAACGTAGTAAATACAGAAAAGTAATATAATTCCATAAACGAAACACAAAATTTGAATAAAATAAAATGCAAAACAGCATTATTATGTATGTATAAATCCGATTTCAAAAGAAAGAATAACAGTAACAAATTTTTCCGTCTTCTTTATAATCGGAATTTCCACTTCTCTTTGATGCAAATAAAATCTTAAATGAACACCTAAACATATGAGCTCAAAATTCAAACTTCAAAGTGACAGCTGACAGATCATTTGACCTATGAAACTATGTATACTACAATTTGTTTTATTAACTACGTTTATAACTTCGTTTAACTACATTTAACTACGTTTAACTACATTTAACTTCGTTAAACTAAGTAGCAGACCTAGGTGTGGCCTAGGAATGCCTGCCAACGAGCCGACTAGCTCGCTGACCCAATTAGCGCAAAAAGTGCCGTTTTGATACCAAAACTCATTTGAACCTATGGTTGAGGAATGGGTTTGTGAAACAACAATCTAAAGCCCCGCGTTAGACAGCAAAGAGCCGAATATCGTCTCAGAGCCATTTCGTCACGTTTAAGAAAGAGATCAAGTCTTTGATCTTCAGTTCGGAAAGTTCGTCAAGGTCGTCAAAGAAAGCCTTTCCAAGTGAATGCAGAGGAAGTGAACTAATGTTTCCTTTTCCTGCTGGTTCGCGCAGCTACGACAATGGATGTTGTAAGAAATACCCAGTTTCGCCGCATGCTCTCCTATTGGCCAGTGCCCGGTGCATGTTGCAACGACCCTGGCTATGTCTTGTCTTGGTCTACACATGAGATCTTTTGTTCGGGCTTTATTGTAGATGGGCCACATATTTCTAGATATAACGCAGTTGGTTAGACTGCTCCACCTACGATTTGGTGAGGAAAATTGAAAGTAGATTACCCTTCATAACTCCGAGAGGAATGCAGACGCTTTCCGCAAGTGAACTATGAAGGGCTGATCCTTGCCTTTGCTATTTCGTCCACCCGTTCATTTCCCTCAATGCCACAGTGACCTGGTACCCAGATAACAGTGACACTAAGATTGATATTCAGGCTTTCGAGCTCATCCCGGCATTGCTGGACCAATTTGGAGGATGATGTGGCCGCAGCAATGGCCTTAACAGCCGCGTGACTGTCTGTCAGATTTGCAGTATTTCGATTTTGGTTTGGGTCTTGTTTGAGTATTTTGGAAGTCGAAAAGATTTGGAGATATTTAAGGACTCAGAAAAAATTCCTGAACCCACACCACACTCCATCTTTGAGCCGTCAGTGTAGATAGTAGTATCGAAGTCTCTCGTCACTAGGTCATCATTCCAATCCTCTCTAGATGGAGAGGATGTGTACGTCCATAGTATCATCTTTGACTGTAGGTCCCACTTTTTACCAAAGGTTTTGCTACAGGCATAGAAGGCTATGCAGGCCTTCCTAACCCGTTCTTCAATATTTAATTTCCAGTTTAATTTATGGTCGAGAACTACGCCCAGATATCTAGCACTGGATGAAAGCGACAGAGTTTGGAAGTTGAGTTTGGGTAGAGTGAAAGGGGGTACTTTAGTTATTAACTTTTCTCAAAGCCATTTCCGTGATTTCACTTATCACGGGCGTGAACTTTCCCGACACCAGTATCACCAAATCATCGGCATACGCAACAGCCTTCACTCCACATCTCTTCAGCTTGAAGAGAATTTTATTCATGACTAAAAGCCACAATAGAGGGGATAGGACACCTCCCTGCGGTGTCCCTCTACTGACATATTTAGTGCAATGTGTATTACCTAACAAAGCATGAATCCTTCTGTCATTGAGCATGGATATAATCTTTTTCCTGATGTAGTCCTCTACACCAAATAGCAGACCTAATAAATGTAGTTTTTTTTTCGTAAAAGTGACAGTTCGGCCAACCCTGGCTTCAATCATCAATTTTGCTCATCAAACAGCGTACTACAATACGTTGTGTCATTTTTGTATGGAATTTTTTGTTTCGCATCAGCACCCAACTATAGGCTATACCCAAATAAAGGATTAGCAAAAAATTACATTGAAAATACTTTTTCCAAAATTGAAATCCCAAAAAATTCTTTTAAATAAAAATATCGATTTCGAAATTTTGGATTTTCAGGGGTTTTCTGGATCTTAAATTTTCTGAATTTTGGGTTTCTGGATTTGAACTTAATCCATTCACATCAAATGTGACAAACCTTTGGTACTGATACTCTCTATCATATGTCATGTAT
This sequence comes from Leucozona laternaria, assembly GCA_932273885.2. Taxonomy (NCBI): domain Eukaryota; kingdom Metazoa; phylum Arthropoda; class Insecta; order Diptera; family Syrphidae; genus Leucozona; species Leucozona laternaria. The sequence goes on along the minus strand of OW026368.1, from coordinate 84,024,338 downwards.
AGGTATAGGAAAGATAGAGAGAGAGAGAGCAATCATCAAAAAGATGATCGTTCAATCGACCAATAGACTTAAAGTCGTGCGCGATCTGGGCTCTGTTTCTAACTCAAAATACATAACAAAATTGTTTTGAACATTTCCATTCAAAATGAATTAGAAATAAATTTAAATCTGATACAAACCTTACACAAAAGAGTCAATTTGCACATCTGAGCAACAACATCTAAAATATAACTCAGCAGACTATTAAATAAATTATCTGTAATGAGTATTCAATTATTAAAAATTCCCAGGTATGTATGTACCTGCCTTCCAATCAAATAACATGTCTTTCCTGATAAAAATCGCATTGATAATAATTATACAACAAAAAAAAAAAAACTATATACAAAGGTAAAGCAACCAAACCTGAGTTGCAAGCGCCCTGTCATAACAAAAAAAAAAAAAAAAAAACAAAATAAATATAAATTTCAAGTGGCAACACTACTTTCGAATACCAACACCGAAATCCACCTATACCACTGTGTGATGTGTGTGGAACAACAATATAGGTAATTAACATTAACAATCAACCTAAAGAGCGCAAAACTTGTATAAAGTAAAACAGTTTGAAACTTTCAATCGGTCGTGCTATACGAACGACGCGACGCATTAATTCGTTTCGATTTCTTTTGCATCTTCTTGTCAATATATTCAATAAAATGAACTCTAATTATTTGTTATCTTAACACTTTTTAATGTTTTGTTGGAAAGAAATTTTAGATGAAAACAATTTTAAGACAAATTCTGGATAAAAAAAAAATAACTTCAACATCAAAGTGAAATCGTCGATTTTCCCCCAAGATCGTTAAATTAAAAAAAAAAAAATTAAAAACAATCCAAATTGATTCCTTAGATCAAAGATCATAATAAAGGATTTCCCATATAAGTGCAACATCCGGTCATCCTGGTGTTACATGTAAAAGATAATTCACATCTAGAAAGCTCAACCGTGAGCATGATACCTCACTGCGGATATCGTTACACATGGAACCGTGAAATTGTGTTCAATTCACAGAAATTGGTGAAGAGACGTTAAACCCTATCCCCGCAGTCTCAATGCAAATTGCAGCAGCAAGCGCGTCTTCGTTTTGTTAATTTGCTGAATTTTTTTCATTCATAAAAAAAAGTTTTTTTTTTTTTAGACAATTTTTCTTTAACATAAAGGACAATATAAAAAACAAAAATAAATATATTTCATTCCTTTTAATTTTCTTACTTTTTTTTTTTATTAATCTCTTAACTGTTAATGTGCATGCAATTTTTTTATAGACTTTTAAAAAATATCTCAAACATTTAAAAGAACAACAAAAAATCAACTCAATTTCAAATAAAATATTTATTTTTTTTTTATTGAAAATCCCTAAACCTTCCATTTAAAAAAAAAAAAAACAAAACAAAAAAAAAAAAACACTTGAAGAAATCTGTGATTCGTTAGCCATTCGGTTCTAGTTAACACAAAGAAATTAAATAATTGCATTTTTGTTGTAGTTGCGTAGATAATAATATATTTTTTTATTCGTTTCTCTTTAATTAATTAATTAATATATAGACTTTTTGATATTTATATTTAATAATTTTTGCCATAGAATTGTATTTAATTTTTTTACAAAACAAAAAATCTCAAGTTTTATCTCGTTTAAGTATAATAAATAAAAATATTATAAGCTTTTTTGTCGATAGAAAACTTTTTTTCCGTATTTGCAACTCGCGCCGAAAATAGAGTATCTTGCTGCTGCAATAATGAATGCCTATGCGACAACAAACACATTCGGTTAGTATACTTTCAATAAGTTGTTGTTTTCTTTCAGTTCAGCCCACCATCAGTATGCAATTGTCATTTAAATTACTTTATTAATTTAGTTTATAACCTCGTTTACATGTTGAGTTTTAGAACATTTAGGTACAAATGTGTGTTTTGATTTCAATTAATAGGCACATTACAGGAATAATATTTAAATATTGTATTTGTTGGGGAAAACACCGAGGAAGAAGTCCCCACGTATTTCTTTTTTCTTTTCTATTTTTAGAGAACAAGAAAAAGAGATAAAAAAAAAAACAATAACAATAAAATACAAAAAAAAAAAAAAAAAAAAAAAACATTCACACATGGCACGGATGGTAACAGACTATCTGTTGTTCTTGCTAAAACTGAAGAATTATTTGTATTTATTTTTTTTTTTTGCAATGCGATAAGGCGGCCTGAATTGACTGATGTGAAAACAACGAATTTAAATATTTTGTTAGTTAGAAATCATGGCCGTTGGATTTAATCCAAGGCTTATTAGGGATATTTTTAGAGATTTTTTTTTTATTGCTAAGACTGATAATGGCTGTGTTCCGTACCTATTTTCAAACAGTTTAAGACCGCCAGATTTAGTCATTTTTAGTCCGAAGCCGTTCCACACATAAAGAAATTGTGCTATTTCTTGCTAAAGAGAGCGCTCAAATGAGAGTAAAACATTTCCCCTGCTTACCAGTTTTAGTCCGAGAATTTTCTTCTGGATATTTCTTAACCAGGTTGACGTATGTCAGATGACAGCATTTTTGTCGGTTGAAGTTTTAGTTTTGGTATTTATCTTTTAACTGACCAAAAATATTTTTTATAAAATATAAATCATTTAGCAAAACTGTTTCTGAGGAATAAAATATTAAAATTAAATATTACATATTTTTTATATATTTTTTTTTTGTTTTTTTTTTTTAAGAAAAAAACACACTGAGCTTCATAATGTAATGTATAATTAAATTGTGATTAATACGTTAAATTTTTTTTAAACATTTTTGAAAATGTTGATCAAGATTTATCATTGATCTACGGCAACCCTAGTCAAGTATAATTGTGTGTTTTAGTGTAAAGTAGTGCGTAAACCGTTCCCGACATTTTGACAGTTTTCCTTCTCTAAGAGAGTATTTCATCTCCACTCCTAAAAATTTGATATTTAGCCAGATTTAGTGCGAAAAATCTCTCAACTTAACATATTAGAGTGTTTTAGTAAAAAAAAAGTTCTTTTCAGAAGTTTTAGTGAAATGGAAAGAGACGTCAGTGTAAATTTGAGTTCTTAATATGTTTTAATTTTTAGACCTGCCCCTTCGCAAGTTTCGGTTTTTTTGTGGCAATAAAACACCTGTATCTAAAGGTATTTGAAAGGCCCATGTATGGAATATGACATCTTTCAAATTCCCGCCTCGGCTTCTATAACGGTGGCACGGATCCGAGTGGTCCAATTTTCAATGAATCTTCCGCATAGAACGATGGCCTGTGTTATGTTCACCTTAAGGGCATCGGTCGACTGTGGTGGTGACCTCTAACGGGGTCAAATCGCACGATTTTGGTGGCTAACCCACGTCACCTCCGTGTGAGTTGTCTTTACTCTCAAATCGTTCATGCAGAATGTTAAATGTGATGGCGTTTGCTGTGTGGAACGTAGCACCGTACTGTTGGCACCACATGTCGTGTCGTTCACATGCATGTCATCCAATTTGGGCTATACTTTTGAGTTGGAGCAAGTGAGTGACAGCTGTCAAAGTTTCAACTGATTGATTTCATTTAAGTTCAAAAATTTCGTTTGTTGTCGTTGATACTTATTTGTGTTTATTGCAACTTTTAAAATAAATTTAGATACAAGAAATTTATTAATATAAAATGGCAACTTACAAATTTTAAATTAAATCAGTAGGTACCGGCCATTATTTTTATTTTTCATGCAATATGTATATAAAACTCAGAATTCTTTCAGAAGAAGAACTTTGCACTCAGTTGTGGCATCAAAAATTCACAGAAAATGAAAATCGCGACCCTGATTCAGATTGAATTTTCCACCGCCGCCGGAAATTGATAAAACAAAAGCAGTGTGGTTGGATTTGGATAAAGATTGCAAACTTTTGAGCACACTTTACAAGTAAGCAGTATGAGCAGGCTTCATGCCCATCAGCGAACCACAAAAAGAGGGTTACATGTACAAACATACATATGTCAAGCGAAAATGTTTTGTTAGTTTCCAAAGTGATGTACTCTTTTGATACTACAAATTTCTCCACTATACGATGGTACAAGTCCCGTGTTACTCGAAAGTGGATAACAGAGTCTTTCTCTGTATAGGAAGGTTGGTACTACTTCTTCCAAGTATCTAGAAGTCGCATTTCTGTCGTCTTTGCCTACGCATAACTTTGGCCAATCGTCTAGTTCATCACTGTCGCTCTCGATTGGGGGTTTTCCGAGGAAGTGAAAATACTTTCACTACTAAAATCTCTCAACAGTTCAAGTGAATTGTGTTTTTTTAGACTTTGAAATGGAATAAAACAAAGATGATTTTTTTAAATTGACATGAAATTTACTTTATTCGAAAGATAATCTTCTGGCATATGACCGCCACGACTGGCCCGGACGTAGTCTAATCTGGAGGTCCAATTTTCGATGACTTTTTCCAGCATTTGTGGCCGTATATCGGCAATAACGTGGCGAATGTTGTCCTCCAAGTGGTCAATCGTTTCGGGCTTATCGGCGTGTAGACTAGCGACTTAGCATATCCTCACAGAAAATAATCAAGCGGCGTTAAATCGCACGATCTTGGAGGCCAATTCACGGGACCGTAACGTGAAACTATGCGGTTACCAAACGTATCCTTCAATAAATCAATTGTGGCACGAGCTGTGTAACATGTTGCGCCGCCGGCCGTCTTGTTGAAACCACAGCTCCTGCATATCATGGTTGTTCAATTGATGGACGAAAAAGTCAGTAATCATGGCTCTATATGGCGGTCACCATTGACTGTAACGTTCTGGCCAGCATCGTTTTTAAAGAAGTACGGACCAATTATTCCACCAAACCATAAAGCACACCAAGCAGTTAGTTTTTGTGGATGTAACGGTGTCTCGAAATACACTTGATGATTATCATCACTCCAAATAATATATGGCAGTTTTGTTTATTGACGTATCCATTCAACCAAAAGTGAGCTTCATTGGGATCAACGGCAATTTTGTTTGGGTCCATTTGGGCACAATTTGAAAGCATTGCTCAGTCGTCAGTCTATTCATGTTGAAATGCCAAACCAAACTAAAAATAAATCACTTGACAGCTGACAAAATGGCCGCCCGTTAAAATAGTGTTGCCAACTTAAAGTTCTATACCTCTAAAAAAAACACCCTTTATATGATACGTAAAGCTTTCTATTACAATAAAATGAACGTGAAAATTTTGAATCTTTTTTTTTTGATTATGATTCATTGAAAATTTTGATTGTGATTTATCATAGATCCATGTCAACTAGTCGATTCTTCTTTTAACGTATAAAAAGTGGCAACAATTGTTGCCCACAAAGCGTTCCAAACTTTTTTTGTCAGTTTCCTTCTTTTCTAAATTTGATAGGCCGCCCATTTTTGTCCAAAAATGTCTGGACCATACTTTAAAGCCCGAAACACATTACCCTCCTGTGGTGTGTTGGGGAGTAGTGTGTCGCTGTCATTCCAATGTATTTCATAGATTTCGACACAACACATCACACGATACAAATATGGCTCTACGCATATGAAATACATAAGAGCGATAGCGACACATGTCTCCACAACACACCACACGAGAGTAGTGTGGTTCGGGCTTAATATGTCAAAAAATTTAACCTCTCCATATAAGAGAGATTTCTACTGTTGACAGACCTAGCTTTCCGTTTAAGAGAGATTTTACTGTTCACAGACCAGTCAAAGCAAAACGTAAATGTACATAAATGTCTTTCTAGACCATGCAATATATTTAATAATAGAAATTTAAATTATTTGTTTTAAATAAATAAAATAAACTAGGTTATCTATTGAGAACAAATAAAAACATCAATTTTATTTGAAATATGCATGATAAGGCCAGACAAATCATGTGTTCCTTCTTTGTCAAGCAATATAATAAATAAGTATGTATGTACCTACTTGGATTGACATTTTAAAAATAAAAATAATCTTAAGTGTTTACATCTCTTTTTTTGGGATGATAATATAATAATGAAACTTGTTTCCGAATTTCATAATATTCTTTTCGATTTCTGATGCCATTGTATGTAAATGAAAGCAAACAATGATAAAGTTTTTCTGCGACATACAAACATACATACAATGGAAATGTCTTTTAGGATGGGAAATAAATAAATTATTGAACTTAATGTAAAATTTGAGAGATTTTGATACATATTTGTTTTTATTTGCTCACTTTAATAATAAATTCATTGACCTTATATCTTTAATGAAGAAGTTTGATGCTTTTGCTTCCTTTTGAATTTGACCTTTGACGATAATAAACTTTCCCTCTTATTGTTTGTCAAATATCTTTAGAAAACCCTTACTCAAACTCATACAGACACCCGTTTAAGAACCTGTTCGCACATTTACGTGAATAAAGGTGCAAACATGAAGAAAACAAAAATCGGTAATCCTATAGAACTGCAGTTTTACAAAAATGTTTATTAACATTTACCACAAAAAACGGAAGTTTAAAGTCGTGTATGATTGCAAAACGAATTTCAACAAAAACCAACACATTCTTTGGTCCTCACCTAAGAAAAAAAAAAAAGAGTGGCCTTCGTTTTTTTTGTTGATATTTAAATGAAAAATCCTAAAATAAAATTAGATTTGCAATTTAAATGACAATTTTGGTGTGAGGCACACACTCTTTTCCGTTGCCTACATATGTATGAACATAATATAGGTTAGATATAGCTAATTCCTTTGTGGGTTGATTAACTGACGTTTGACGTAATTACTTTCAATGCTGCATTATTTCTTGAATAGCATAAACTATCATCTGTCATGTTCGCGATATTGTGAAGTGGAAAAAAACTGGATTACACCTTATGACATTACACACCTCAAAGTTTATGTTTATCTTTCCGTACGAGTGGTCTTAAGTTATGCTGTACATGTGGGAAGTGAGTACCACACACAACACTGCCACTGCACTGCAAAGTGCAGTTCGTTATGAACAAAATACAATTAATTTTGATAGTTTAACCCAAGGAAAAATTTTGAATTTTAGTGAAACTTTGTAGTAATATTGTAAAGCTTGATTATTTGAGTGTTTAGTAGGTGAAGGTTTTGTTTGAAATTGTTTAACAAAATTCCTGTATGCCTACATTAGATATTATAATTGGAGGGTGGTTAGTTTAACTTGTTGAAAATAACATAACATTTTATCGTTTCACCTAAAAAGATTTACGCTATACTTCGCGACTGTATTCTTTATATCACTCAGAGTTTTCTGATAATTTTTGTTTTATTTTAATATCAAAACAAAAACAAACTTTTGCATAAATGCGGGCGTTCCGATTATAAAATATTTTAAACTAGTAAACAAACAAAAAACGATGTCCAGAATGACCAAATAGCAATGATAGAAGAAAAATAATAGGCGTGTTTTATTGGTAATTTTATAGCTAGCGCAGTAAATTTTCCCTAAGCAAACAATAACAAAAACCAATAATAGCCGTGTTTTATGGGTAAGTTTAAAGCCAGCGCAGTAAAATTTCCCTTGGCAAACAAAAACAAAAACAAAGAGTGTCGATAAATTAGCCAGTAAAAGAGTGGATATAAAAGTGGTTATACATAGTTAGAACTTTGAAGATGAAGATGGCGCTCTTGAAAAGTATTCATGCCTTGAACCTTAATGTTGTTTTTTACGCACAAAATGGATGTGATCTATGATATTTGTAGTTTGGTGGAGACAAAATGGACGTGAACTATGATTATTGTAGCGAACACAGCCTAAAGTTGCTAAAGCGCTTTATTAACACAGCCAAAGCGTTTTATTGGTACTTGATTATTGCGCTAGCTATAAATTACCAATAAAACACAGCTAGTGCCGATAAATAAGCTAGCAAATTAGTGGATATAAAAGTGGACAAAGAGTGTTGTGCAGTTCAAAAATATTAAAAACTTGAACCTTAAATGTCGATAACATATAGATTCTTTTCACTTTAAATGGGATGTGTTCTAAGATATTTGTTATTTAAAAATACCGAAGCGCGTCTTCACACGTCATTTATATGTCCGAATGAAAATCTGAAAATTATTTGATTCAAGATAAAATTGATTTTATAATAATTATATCAATGACATTTTGGATCAAATATTCTATATACGTCGAAATATAGTTCATTCCATATCTGTCAAGTAATATACTCCAACGTAAGATAGCTGAAACCTCATAGCCACGAAATATTTCATGACTTGTTGATAATCGTGACATAAAGTTATGTAGGTTCTGTGGAAACAAAGAAACAAGAATGTTTTGCGAACACAGCCATATAAATAAAGAGTGTACATAAAAGTGGATATAGCGTTTTATTGGCACTTGGGTTGATGTGCTAGCTAGAATTTACCAATAAAAGCACTTAATATCAACAAGTGAGTAAAGAACTGTCAGTACAAGTTAGAATAGAAAAGCTTAGATTAGTGTGGTTGACAATTTCCAATCAGCTGTCCAGATTAGACTACGTCCGAGCCAGTCGTGGCGGTCATATGCCAGAAATCATATTTTAATTATAATGCCAGAAGATTATCTTTCGAACAAAGTAAATTTCATTTCAATTTAAAGAAAATCATCTTTGTTTTGTTCCATTTCAAAGTTCTGTACCTCTAAAAAAGAACACCCTTTATGTTCATTAAAATTTGTTTTTTTTTTTTCATTTCAAGTCAAGTGCAATGCAAAACTGTGAAAAAATTCGACAAAAATTGTTATTTTCTTTTTTCTATTTTGATGATGATAAATTGATAACACGATGTTTAGGAACAAAACTAATTGTCCATTTATTAAGTTTGTCTGCAAAACCTCATACCAACTAGATCCCCCTGTTATACTCGTACACGTGGCATAATGCTTAGTGCATAGGGCTATCATTCCGGTGGTCTGGGTTCGATTCCCAGCCCAGTCCACCTTAATAAAAAAAAAAACGGCTAATGTCCCTTGCGAGGAAGTGGCAAATCCTCCAAGAATATCTATTGTCATGAAAAAGTGCTTCTCACCTTAGCCGTTCGGATTTGGCAGAAAATTGTAGGGGTCCCCTCCATTCCTTCAAACAAACAACACGCAGACAGGAATGGTTGAGAGTTGTAAGTCACTAGGCCCTGGCTCTCTTCGAGTTGTCGCGCCACCAAATTTATTTTTTTGAATTGTTTTGCCTAGTGTATATTAAACGTCCGTTTCTCAAATTTAGAATTATAGATTTTTCAAAATTTTCTTGACATTGATATGATATCTTCTATTACTTTTTTAAATTAAATGCAAAAGAGATAGTGATTTATAAAAACAAACTCTTTTTCAACATTTAGGTCCAGATTTTCCGTCCGCGGTTATAGTTAAACCCGAGTTAACTCCTCAAATTTGTTGAGTTAACTCAGGATTAACTGAACAGATGCTTTATCCACCGAGTTTTTTAAGTCATTCCGCATGCATCCTCCACCGATAAACTGCTTCCTCAGTTAAATGTTAAATGTGAGTTAATTTAATTCTAGAATTAGCTAACTCTGGTTTAACTCGCCACTGAAAAACTCCGCAATCCAACTAACTCTTCTTTATCCTATTTGCTTAAAGGTGCCCAATTTTTTTTTATAAAAGTACATATAATCAAAGGGCTTTCCCAATAATCAAACGCTGAACACGCGTTTTGATAAATGCCAGGTTAAACTTTAAAGACGAGTGTGTTTACCAATAACCAAATTAAACACACCTTTTTCTAATTAGCGCTCTATTACAAAATCTAGTAGGTACAGTATTTGTCAAGTGGACAGCTGTTGAAATGACATTTGCGTTATTTTGCAAAATAAACAAACAATTTTTCCTGTTCCAAATAAAGATGTTAACTTTTTTCACTTACGGCCATATTATTCACTCGATTCATCCAGATTAAAAATTTAAATCCAGATGTAAATCATACAAATTCAATGTAAATACATCTGGATTTAAGTTTTAATCTGGATGTATCTAGTGAATAGTGAATGGCGGTTATCAAATAAAAAACGAGTTCCGACGACTGGGATATATGTAATTGATGAAATTTGTATTTTGGAGGATGTGGCACAATCTCGCCAAACCAAAAATATAGAAAAAAAAAAGATTAGATCCTTTCGAAGAATATGATTATAGGCTTTACTGAGTCGATTAGCAACTCCTTCGAGAAACGACTTATTTTTGACAGTTTTTCAGTCATTTCAAATAATTCAATCTGAAATTGAAATTTACAAACAATTAAACAAAAGGAATTGATTTAATTGGATATTTTACTTATATTTTTCAATTTAAAGCGCCCAAACTCGAGTGAGAATAACATATACGCGATAGATAAGAAAAATTGTTTTTTTTTTTCTCTATTGCTTTCAGCTGTCAGATAGACAGAACAAACAAGGAGTTTACACAAATAAACATGAGTTTCTTCACTTTAAATTTAAAGGCACGTTTAGAGTTAAGCTGACTATTAAATTGATTATTGGTATGGTTAATTTTTTAGAGTCCACTTAAATATTTTAAGTGATCTCTAAATTCGGGTATTGGTAAGGCCCAAAGTCACTGTCCGCCTAAGAGATAATTGACTGTATATGAAAATGCTCTTAATAATAAATAATTATTATCAATCAATTAATATGAAATTGAATAAATTAGAATATTGTCCAAGATCAAAAACATATACATATGTACATAACATATAGTACTTACCTAATTGAAATGGAATTATTTGTTCTCAGTGATGCCGATAGAAAATTTTCATTTCACGGGTTGGGCAAATACCTGTCCGGCAACTATTTGTATCGAGTGATAAAATAATAAAATTTTAATATTCCTATATATGTACATATACATCTGGCTGTCTCTTAATGAATAAATTGATTTTAAATACAAATAACAGCTGCAAGGTTTCAAGTAAACAAAAAAAAAAAAATTTATTAACTTGTTTTGATATATAAATGTGCCTGTATGTACCAACCTACTCATTAATATTAAACCACTTTGTGTAAGTTTAAAATGTATAATAATACTTAAATTTAATTTGTGTATAGGAAGGGATAAGTGATCAGTTTTTTTTTTGTTTAATTTAAATCAAAATATTTAGCTTTGTAATAAAAAGAAAAAATCACTTACGAGATTCCAAAACACCTGAAAAAAGGTGCGCGCAGTTTATTGAAAATAAAATAAAAATTCAAATTTAATTTAATTTCAATACCTAATTTAAAAGTCCCGACAGAATTTGTTTCTGTTGCAAATTAGCTTTCTTTAAAACAGACCGGTAGGTGATATTGGCTGTAACATCATTCTTCTTGCTTCGCCTACCCTTACACACCTTATGCATTTTAAAACCCATTCATTAGACTTATGCCCATGTTCTGCATTTCACTTATTGTGAATTCAAATGACGAAAGTGAATTCGGGTGTTCCACAATTCGTTGGAAAAGCTAATTGTGAATTTGTATTTCGAAAATGAAAATTTTTGTTCTGCAATTTGGTACATTCCGTTTTCTGAATGTATTCAATTCACTTTGTTAATGCTTTGTAAATTATTGTGGAATTGACACAGTTGCAGTTTTTTTCCATGATTGGTTGGTTCAATTTCCCTTAAAACATATAAGAACGCATCTTTGCTGAATACCTTTACGAAATACTATACCTTTCAACAAAAAAGAATAAACAATTCATCAGAACAAAAGTTTCATAGTAAGGTACTCACGCTATGTCAAGCAAATCTAATATGATAGATTTCTCTCGCAAAATTGCTCGTCTAAATTTTCCTCTAGAGTTCCGCTTCCTTTTTTCCCTTAAAAGTGCCAATAATATTGAATCTTTTTTTCATCCACAGTGTAATTTCACTTAAAAAAAAAAAAAAAAAAAAAACAATTAAAAATGGATACACCTTCAATTTTGATAGTTCGAAGTATGTAATTGCGAAATTGTGAACGTGAAATTGAAAATCGATTTAATCCAAAATGCAGAACATGGTCGTTATGCTGGGTTTGCACAGCTGTCAAAATGCCAATATTTCTATCGCTTTCTCGCGATTGGCTGTTTCAATTATGTTTTATGACAAAAATGCCAGAAAATATGGTTATGTATTTGTCATTCTGAACAATCTCATATTAGTTAGGACGTACTGGCTGAACACAATGGGATGCAGCTGCAGCTAAAAGAATCGCTATAGCAGAAGATGTCATTAAAATCGCTCACTCATGTAGCAAACGACGCACGTCTACAACAATGGTGTTCTCCATATGACTGGCTTTCATTAGGCTTTTTTTTCAGAGCAGTGCCTGAACTGTTAAACAAAAAATTGTGTTTCTTTTTTCGCTCTGAGTGTTCAGAGCTTCAAATTTGTGCTTCTTTTTTCGTTCTGAACGTGTTCTGAGCGTGTTCAGAGTGCGCTCTATGAGCTCAGAATAAATTAACTGAGCAGACAGACTTAAATGCTGAACACAAGCATTTGACAGCTAAGTGTTCAGGTGTGTTTCAAAAATAGTTCAGAGTGCTCAGAACACGCTTCGTTCAGAGGACGTTCAGAACATGCTCGACATGCTCGGACCACAGATTAGCCATATGAAGATGAGAATGTTTCGTACGTTTCACCCTCCAAAAACCCATTTGTTTACATTGTTGTATTTGTAATTTCTTCCCGCGTCGATGAATAGATGTGAATTGCAACAACAATTCAACCAGGTGTGTGAAGATCCCTACTGTCTATGTGTGAGATTTCTATGCACACATTCTCATTTTTTATCTGATAACTGCCAGTTCAAGCTTGTAGGCAAATTAAAATGGCTGCCGGGGATTCTCATCTTCATGTGGCTAATCTGTGGCTCGGACTCTGTCCAGAGCTCTATTCTGAACTAAAAAAGAAAAACTCCTATTGGCAAGAGAAAAGTATAGAACAGTGTTGTGCCGCATAGTATAGGTACATGAAGAAAACTACACGATTGTCTACATCATAGACAATTCGGCGAAGACAATAATAGTAATACAGACAATTCATAACTTTTTTTTATTTAACTTTCTTTCCTGAAGCCTAGTAGGCTGCTGATGCAAAATTAAATGTTTCGGTGGTCTACAACACGACAGAGAAATGCTTACGGAAACCACACCGGAAAAATGACAATTGAAAGTGTCACCAATTGCCCAAAAAAAAAACAAAAATGCAAACGCAAAAAAATCACAGAAACTCATGCTGTGATGAAAGAAACAACAAATGGAAACACAAAAAAAACTTAAATGCCACTTTTCCGCATACAACTAATGGTCCGGGCATTATGATTTCGTTGTGTCAAAAAAAAAACAGGAATTTATTTGCAATTTGACATGAATTGTTGACATTGTTGAAAAAGTTTACACTGTCGACATAATTATTGTTTACTTTGAAATGTAGAAAATTAAGCAATTAATTGAATATTATTCCTCTATGAAGGTATTGTAGACATTTGTTCAGAAAGAAGCTTAAGAGAAGTGGACTAATTTGGCAGCCCTGTTTGACGCCCGATGAATTGTTGAACCAATTTGGCATCACCATTCGAACCCATACTGATGGAGTTAGATTGTTTTCGTACTTGTGTTCGTACTTTCTAGCAAGCAAAGCATTTCAGAAAATATGCCAATAGATTTTACTTGTTTTTACAAATAAACAAATGAATCACAAACATGTATTGCCAAACGATCTATCGCTACAACATACAAGTATGATAATTTTCTATTTTACTAAGCCAACTAACTAAACTATTGTACGAGAAGGTACATTTGAGTTAAAAAACACAGACTCTTTGAATATTTAATGAACAAAGGTGTGACTGAGTCTTAATAAACAACAGAAACAAAGTCGTAAGTTGCTATGCCGCTGCGAGTGAGTTGCGCTGCATCAAGTTCCATATAGGATTTGAAACAAAAATGAAAAAAAAAACATCGATAAGATAGGGTTGAAAAATCTATTATAACTAACTCGAGTTGAATTTGTTTCCAAGAACCAGGAAAAAAAGCACATATCAAAAGTAGAACGTGTATAGATTTTTGTATAACGTAACAATAAAATCAGGGTTGTTTTCCTTCGAGATTGATATTTTCTTTATATAGCTATGAGTGTATTGGTATATGATGATAATTAATAACCTTTTAAACTTTCAGTTATAATATATGATTGAAGTAGAACACTATCTTTTTTTTTTTTTTTTTTTTTTTTTTTTTTTTGAATGAGCGATAGGTTGGGAGAACACCAGCAGAAAAGTAATGATTCACAAAAGTCACATTATGTTGATGAAATTGATTTCCTGATGTGCAAATATCATTTTTTTTTTGTCATTGACGAAAGAATACAAATTAATTGACAGCACCGTAGGGTAATGTGAATTTGATGTAAAATAAAAGTTCTTTTAGATTTTTTATTTTAAATCCAGCAAAAAACCAACATAAAACCAGCAATTGCCAAAAAAAACTTTACCACCATATGAGCCTAATATTTTTCAAGTAGTCAAATCCATTTTTTTTAAAAAAAAGTCGATATAACCTGTTGAGTCGTATAAAAACATGAAAATCTTTGAATGTAATAAGAAATACAGTTATTTTAAGTTTTTCTTTAAAATCACTCTGATGTTATAAATTGAAAAATGTCTTGTTATTGTAATAACAAAAAAAGTTATTTTGAAAGTGGTTTTAGTCAGATTTTGAAATTGATAAAATAACCGGTGTTTTTTTTTATCGGCGGAAAACTCTAAATTGGCAACACTGTTTTTTGTGACAGCCGATTTGACAACTCTGGGTTGTTTTGAGGTTAGTTTGTTTTAGCAATTTAAATTAAAACTGTGTTTCGCTTCTCTTTAATTGTCTTCAATTTAACGCAGACAATTACCTACATATCTCAACAATGAAGACTGTATCAACATTGATTTAGACATCACACCTTTGTTTGTTAACTTCCCAAAATTGACAATTTCTACCAACTTGCGTCAAAATTCTGTCAAAGTTCAAAGTACAAACAAAATTAAATTGAAAAAATGTCAGTTTTGGGAAGTAAACGAACAGACCTAATGTCTACAATAGCTGTCATAAAATTAACTTGCAAATACATTGCCCGCGTTCGGGTGCTTCCGCCGATTTTTCCTTTTGTTTTTTTGGTTTAAAGATTATTTCAATTCTTATTGATCGGAGAGAACAAGTGTTGACAAAAATACTTAGCTTGAAATTTAAAGCATTTCATGCGTCACAGGTTCAACCGTGCTATACTCAGTCCAACAAAAATAGGCAGTGCACGTCTTATGGGAAAGCTTTTTCAAAATCAGTTGCGTGCCATATTTTTGCACCATATTAAATTGAAATAACTCCTCCACCAAAAAGTGTTTGCCCGCCCGTGAAGACCCAACGTCCTATTCAAGGCACATCTGAGTGTAGTGTGCACTGAATGGCGATTGGCTGCTGCTTGATGTACATTCAGAGTTACCCGTGTTCATTTGTTAATTCGTTCAGCTTTTTTTTCAGTTCCTGTTAAGGTGTTTTTGATTTTAGAGCTTTCAGAAAAAGCTTTTACTGATGAGTGTTATCGTGTACACTACGACAACCCTGTGAAAGCTTTAATGACGGATAGATTTATGCAATCCACTATAGCCAGAATGAAAGGCAAACGTCCTATCTTGCCTACACTACCAATTTTTTTTGGACAGAGTATTGTACCTATAAGTAGTGAGTGCCCAAAAAGATAGAGTGCCGCGAAGTTCCCAAAAATAATTTTTTCGGGTTTCATGTTCAAATTTTGTAGTTGAATATTTGTTGCCTACACATTTTTTCTCCGAGGCGTTTATCGTGAATCGATGGTATTGGTTCTGGTCGTTTCACTTTTAGGCAAACAATATTCTCGGGATTTGTTTGACATAATGTGTATTTGTAAATATTCTATATATACATATAATAATGAATCGTAGTGTGTTCGGATGCTTAAAACTTGAAAACGACTGGCCCAAATTGGATACTTCCTTCTGCGGGTTTGTTCGTAATTGCTCAGTGTAGGTTTAGGAAAAAATAAAAGTCGGAAAATTTTCAACAGGTGGCGCTGTAGGTGCACATTTTGATTTTCAATTACAGCTCAACAGGTAACGCTGAAAGCTGTTATGAAATAGCTTTTGGGATATGCTTTTTCAACTGTTGTTATTTGTAGGGTGAAATGGGGTAAAAACAAAATAGTAGTTTTTGATTAAAAAAATCTTTCTGTGTTGGGAAAGTGATAAAGGTTGGACTTCGAGGATCATGTTTTAACATATTAGGCCATTCATAACGTTAAGTAGGTTAAAGTATTACATATTCGATTACAAAAATTAGCTTAAATATTTATTTATATTTTTATTTTGAATTTTAACCTCAGGTTTGTCTACCCGTGCGAAGCCGGGCGGGCCAGCTAGTTAATAAGTAAAAAACTGCCTGATTTTGTTTGTATCTTATTTACAAAGAATTAAAATAAATTGATTTCTTACATAAAAGAGCAATAACTAACTTTAATTCTGTAAGACCTTGAAACTTGTATTTGATTTACATTGATTAATTAATGACATTCAATAATTATGCACTATTAATATTCATAAATATAAATCTACATAATTAAAGCTATAATGATTTAAAACAATCTCTCGACCGCGGGGTCTGATATACAAAATATCTATATAGTTTGTTATTGTCTTTACACTCAATTTAGCTCTTATCAAAAAGACAATTATTTTGATGCACAGAAACTTTTATTAAATCAAATCCACGTGAGCTTCTGACGAGAGACTTATAAACAACTTAAGTTTTTGTTGCCAACTGCATTTAGCTAGCTTCATCAGCGAGATTTTAATCAACAATTAATATTGTTTAAAGTTAAGTAAAATATATCACTTAAGCACTAAATCTTGTACATTATATTAATTCCCATAAATGAATGATTGTATGTGCATTTTTGTAATAGCTGTTATTTTTAAATCCTTCAAATCAGAGTGTCAAACAAACAGGCGATAATTTGAAATAATAATTAAAAAAAAAAAAAATCTTTAAATCAACATCATTAAAAAGTTGCTGAAAAGTGCGCTAGAAAAAATAATATTATCAGCACATATGTACATTGCAAATGCAATCCAAACAATAAGCAGGTATTATCTTTAGCAAATAGAAAGCACTTCTGGTAGAGATGAAGATTTAAAATGTAAATGCACTCCACATGCATTTTTTTCGAACAAAATCTGACTGTTCTAGGAAGTTTATGGTACATGTTGGATGTTAGCTTAGGTTTAGCTTTTCTGGTGTATTGAAAAAATCAAGCTATGTATGTTTACTGTGTAGACAAATCGTGATGCCGATTTTTGACAATTTTGCAATTTTTCTTCTAACAATCACATATCATATATGTAAGTAATTTACGGGCCCCTAAGTTGGTACATAATGTATAATAACATTTTTACAAACTTCTTTAAAAGTTACATATCTTAATTAATTTTGTTCTTTGTTTTTTTTTTTTTTTGTTACAGAACCATGGCCTGAAGTTAAATCATCTTCACCACAACAACTGATCGACTTTGAATCGTTCGAATCAGTTTTTCATCATCCATCTTTGGTAACAAAAGTACAAAATCCCTATGAAGGAGACAACGGCAGCAAATCAATTTTCAATAATGCAACCATATTAACCCAATTAACACCTCCACAATCCCCACCACAGACTGCTTTAACACCACCACAATCTCCACCACAGGGACCCCAGGATGTAAAAGAGGTAATAAAGAAATGATTTTCTTTACAAATTTTTCATTTTAAATTTCGCAAAAAAAAAAAAAACAAAAATATCTAATCTCAACTTCATTTATTTTAAGCTCATCATTTCAAATTGGTGTTGGTTCTATCAAATAATCTTAACTTTACAAAAATTGTACCTTTGTTGTTGACTGACTTGCATGAGAACACTTCACGTTGCCTTATACATTTGTCGACATCAAAGCGTTCGGTGGTGTTCTTGCCGACTTTTGCTGTTCAGCGAGAATTCCCGATCGTAACTTGACAAGTGGACGAGTTTTTTAGGGATGCTGAGATACGACTTGGCACTGTTTAATTCGTCCTTATCCACGCTGTCATAAGCAATTTTAAAATCAATAAAGGGTTTGCCGGAGTGTGATCGACTACGGTTGATTTGCCTGCGCCGATCAAGTCGTTAACAAAAGGTTTTAAGAGATCACATAGTGTAAAGTACAAGAATTTGTATGCAAAGTTTTGGAGCCTTATTCCTCTGTAGGTTACACAAATCAAAGCATCTCCTTTTTTTGTAGATGGGGCACACTATACCAAGGTTCAATTCATCAGATAAGTTGGTTTATGCTCCCTACTATGTCATCTCCCACTGCTTTGAACAGTTCGACTGAGAGGCCATCCGCACCAGCAGCCTTGTACGACTTAAATTTGGTCAAGTCAAGCGCACAGTATGCGAAGGGTCCTGGCCCTGCAGGGTCACATAAACCAAACTTTTATAAATTGGCTTTTAGTCACTGTCTGCTTGTGACAAAAAAAAAATAATTGAACAAACGAATTAAAAAAAAATCAGTATCAGCTTTGTGCCAGCAAAAAGGACGAATTTAGCTGAGGAATTGCGATCTGAGATTTCCGAGATCGCAGAAACTTAAAGGCACTTTTTCATGACAAAACACATTCTTGGAGGATTTGTTACTTCCTCGCAAAACGCAGTGCCCCTGAAAAAAAAAAGAATTTATTTGTTTCTAGATGGAATAGGCTGGGATGCGATCCCCCTACGTCTGGCTGCGGTGACGTTAGAGTCCAACGCACCAACCATTAAGTCACGGGGTACTTCTATGTATCTGAATGGAAACTGTTAAACCATTTCAAAATAGACAGAACTGTCGGATGTGACTGGTGTAAAACGTATTTGAAATCGGTCTTGATTTGTTCGACTCTTGTGTGCTTTCCCATTTAATTGGACGAGATGATTTTCCGATTTCATTATGTTAAAATGTTGCACTCCTTGTCGACTTGCGGTAGCCATTAATTGAATAGATCCTTTTTTAGCAATTTGAACTATTTATCCATCTTAATTTTGATGCTGTAGTTATGGTCTTATTTGTCGACTTATAAATACATAAATCATCAAAAATGCATTAAAACAAAAAAAAAATGAGATTCTGCTATTTATATCAGTATCATGTTTAAAAATCCAAAAACTTAGTTTTTACTCTGGTGGGTAGATGGCTATTGAGTAGATGAAAATGGTTTCCGTAGTTTAAAGAAAACAATGACAAAAATAAACAAACAAGGATAGGAAGGTATATAACACTTTTGCCACCTTGATCCGACGAGGTGTTATCGAGGCAGATGTGGTTTTTTTTCTATTAAAAATATAAAAGCTCTCAGCTTCGACCAATATTTTACTATCTATTCAAGTTTTGATCTTCTGTTTGCTTTTTATTTTATCTGACAAAATATGTTTACCTATGTGTTGTGTCTTAAACGCCAAATGTATTTGTATAAAAAAAAAAAAAAAAACTGATTGTACCCGGATATCCAAAGAACTCTTTTAGCTCTTGGTATTTGTTTAAGCCATGGAGATTTGCTAGAAACAAACTCCTTGGCGCAACACGTTTAAATCCGTCTAGTACCTATAATAAAAAACAGTTGTCTAAATTAAGTGACAATAACAATTAAATATTTGTTTGAAGTTTTTGAGCAATAAAACAATTCTAACTTCTAAGAGAATTTCATGCGGTTTTCAAAATAATAAAATGATTGTAAATCTTTAAGAAATCATCAGCGTACCTACACCAATAATTAGAACATAAATTATGTATGTACATAATCATAATGTGCTGTCTGGTCATTCCATTTGAGTGTGCATTTTAAGTTCTTTTGAATTTCTTTTCTAATTCTTTTCATTTGCTTTCTTTTTTGGTTTTTTCTTCTTTGGTTTGAATGGGATACTTGCATTCTCAGATCTTCGATTACTTTTCATCACAACAGGTCACCCAACACCATCATCAACAGCAAGAGCACCAGCAAACAGCACATCATCTTATCCACCAGGCCCAACCTCGAATTCCTATCGGCGTCTATCAGAACATCTCTAACTCGATTTCAGTTTCAGTATCAGATTTGGTCAATTCTCCATTGCCATTGCCAGTTAATTCA
The DNA here is from genome assembly GCA_932273885.2 of Leucozona laternaria. Classification (NCBI taxonomy): domain Eukaryota; kingdom Metazoa; phylum Arthropoda; class Insecta; order Diptera; family Syrphidae; genus Leucozona; species Leucozona laternaria. The sequence continues at coordinate 84,004,159 of OW026368.1, read as the reverse complement.
TCACAATTGACATTTACACCAAATCCATACAACAATGCAAATCAGGATATCGTCCAGAATTGTCAGATTGTCGATGAAATTGTTGAGACTCGTGCCAAGGAGCTACCCGATTGGCAAGATGAAGAGAACACCGAATTCAATACATCTTGTTTTATGTCCTCATTGTCGCCGCCTTCGCAGTCGATCGATGAAGATTGGGGACGTTCGTCGCCTTCATCATCAGATTCATCATATTCATCGGTAATTGGAGATTCCTCGTCCAGCGATGGATGTGGAAAAATGCAAACGAGCAGCAGTCTCGCCAAAAAGCGTACCCGACCCTACGGTCGTGGACCCGAAGACCGTAAGAATCGCAAAAAGGAACAAAACAAAAACGCCGCCACACGTTACCGTCAAAAGAAGAAGCAAGAAATGGAAACAGTCCTTAGCGAGGAGCAGACACTGTCCAATCGCAATAAGGCGTTGTCCGCCACTCTTGCTGATCGCAAGCGTGAGGCTAAGTACTTAAAAAAACTGATTTTGGAATTCTACCAGAGTAAAGAGTTGTAATAAGCTACGTTGCTTTCAAAATATCTACATTCATTTCAAAAGGAAATTTAAGAGAACAAAATAGAAGTAAATTAAATTTTACAAAAAACACAAGTTTAATAAATATCTCAGTTTTAAATATCTAAGTTTTAATATTTTGCATTAATTTGCAAAAAAAAAAAAAAAAAGAATCATGAATAATATTGCAATTTGTTTTTATTAACTTTAATAATTTTAAGCATCTTAGTTTCCTTTGTAACATTTGCAAAGTCTTATTAAATCTTTGTTTTAGCCAAATTACCATTTTTTTTTTATATAATTTAAACAACTTTATAATTTTTTTTTATACAAACAAAAGTAATTAAATATCCATCTTATATTATATTATATAAATGTTTAGTTCTCAAACAGAATTGTGTCTTAAAAATTTGGTCTTAATAGAAATTTTCTTACATGTATTGTCAATTCAGACGGTTTGTCTTATTTGTGTTTGTTGAATTGCTAAGGCCAAATTTTTTAACACAAGTCAAACATAACAAACATACAACCCTTTGAAAACATTTTCTGTTATTTTGTGTCTTGAGATGCTGTCTGTTTGAGTTAAGAAAAATGTATGTTTATCTTACACGAAAAAATATATAAACAAAAAGGGTAACTATAACCATAATGTGTTTTATTGAGAAATGTTGAAATTTTTTGTTGTTTTTATTTCAGGAAAAGGTGGGTGAAATGCTGTTAATTTCACAGGTTTAGAAATAAGAAAATTGGATACACAAATAAGAGAATATACATACAAATGTAGTAACTGTTTAATTTATGGTTCAAATATTTACAAAGTTGACAAAAAGCACTCCTGGGGATATCTGTTACTTAATGTAAATAAACGTGTTGGCACTTAACATAGTTTTCGACACTCGAGTAGAGAGTTTTTCTTTTTTGCGAAATTCTCTAAGGCCTCGACAGATATGGCCCGTTGTGCCTCGACGAACAAACCTATACCTAGTATGTCCTAGGTCCCAATTACTAAAAAATAAATTTTGTTCCGAAATTGAAATATTAAAAACAACATATGTACATATTATGTAGGTTAGGTTAGGTTAGGTTAGGTTGATGGGCTGACAGTAGATCTTGTTCCCGTCACACTTTGATCAATATTGATACATTGTGGTACCCTGATGGATTGAACCATCTCTTTAAATATATAACCTATGAACTCCTATGGAGTATCAAGCCATTTGTAGGCGTTGATGAAGTTCATTAAATTTAAGTTGTTATCACCTGCTGACTTCGAGATTTCTGCTAGATCGTTGACCCAAAAATGTTTTCCTTATATTGCAAAGTGCCGGACAGTGACCTAGGTAATGAAGGGTATCCTACTCTACTTCTTCGTATCCGCAGCCTCTGCAAATGTCTTCAGTACTTAGTCTCATATTCTTTCTATGATATCCTAAGTGACTATGCCCATACATAATGTAATTCAATTTCGTAAAATTGAATCAGAAAAGTGTACTTTCTGACCGAAGCAACCTGAAAAAGCTTGCGCGATCATCATCGGTTCTGTTAATGGTTGGACTAAAACTATGTGTTGTTATTCTTTTTTCTTGCTCTATAGACTATTGGGCAAGAATGTATGGGTTTCGTGAAAAAAAAAAAACTTTCGAGGTTGTAACCAACATTTACACTGCGATGATCGAGAAGTCCGGAAAATGGTATACCAAAGCAAAGCAAACCAAACCGTTGAATGTAATTTGTTCTTAAGCCTAAAAGGGTGGTCGATTGGCTTGAAATTTTAAACAAAGCATTTTTACGTGATTTCCTTGAGGGGAAATTCGAATTTTTGTTTTATCCCATCTAAAACGGGCAGCTGCCATACAACATTTTATTTTATTTTTTTCAAATTTTTCTCCAAAATTTTAACAAAAAAATCAAACACAAAATAAATTTTATCGTTTTATCGTTAAAGATATCATTACATTCAGTCCTATCACAGAATCCATTTTAATCGAAAATTTGCTACGAATTTACAAATATTTTTCACAGATACCATTCGTAGTGGAAAATCATTTAAGGGCTGGCCAAACAGAATGGGGTCGGGCGGTGTGGTCAACAATTCACAAGCAAGGAAAGAATGCACCGGTCAATTTTTTGTTGTAATTTACAAAGAATGTTAGACCGCGCTCTGTTTGAATCTGAATCCCAATGAAACGAAAATTATGTCACCCTTCTCTACGATAAATTTTTAATAAATCAATATCGATAAAAATAGTCTGTCATTATTGTCATTATGTGCTCCTGGTTTTATTTAAAGGCAAATGCCTCGCAACGAGAGGCCCCTTACCAGCCTCTAGTTACCTTTAATGAAAGTTGGAAATTTTTGTATAAATAAATGTGATTATTTCTTCGCCTAGATTTTCCCTACTAAAAACTAGCGTCTAGCCTTAACTGGACAAAAACTTGGCATTTTTCCAGATGGGTAAAACAGGTTGGGTACGAAATCCCGCAGAACAAAATCCCGCAGATTCAATACCAAAGTGACAGGACTGTATCTATTTTTTTTTTGTTCGTAGTAAAGGTGACATGAATTCATGAGAATCACGGACAACGAAATTTCCTACTATTGTACTTTTTTCGCACTACACAAAAGACCGTCCTGGATTAAGCCACTCCCCGTTTGAGTATGTTTTATATCACACTACATCGTGAGAATCAACAAAAACGACGGAAACAAATTCACCGTCCAAAAAAAATATTAAATGCGATGTGAGTTCGAAATTATTTTTAGATCTTATTAGAAATCAGTGGAGGAGTGTGGCTGCGTTAGCAGTTGGGCAATGTCGTTGATAAAATTGCGATTGACAGCTGATTTAAAAAAAAATCAAAAAGAGAAACCAAAGCGTTGGATAAAAGTACTATGCCTGGCCCGCTTCGCGGTCTCTAAGGATTTTAACTCCCTTTTTCGGAGGCACACCCGCTCACGCAACTCCGTTGCTCCGCTTAGGGTATGTTCAGTCGCCAGGCAGGCGCCTATAACAACAGTTTTCTTCATTAAAATACCTATTACTGAAAGTTTCATATCTCCATACAATCATTTTTTCCTTGTGTGTTCACTGTCATTGGCACTAAATTTTGGGTTCGGCATCGAGGCCATGGCCAGTCATTCACCACACTATTTTCAAAACAAAAATACATTTGGTTGAATTCACACCAAATCGTGAGAATCAACAAGAACGACGAAATCAAATTCCCCGTCCAAATAAAATATTTAAGTAAAATTAATTCCGAAATTATCTTCAGTTCTTTTCTTATTAGGACTCAGTAGAGCTAACACTTCGAGGTAAAATGGCTATGGAAAAGATATTGGCATTATTTCATTTTGTGTGGGTTTTGGTTTTTGGACGCTTTTAATGGGTTTTAAGCTATGATAAGGAATTTTTATTCTACGCTTTAAATTAATTTTAAGCATTTGTATAATCAGAATGGTTTTTCACCGTTCTGGTCATATCCAGATTTCTTTTTCAATCTTAAAATGCGCTTTGAGCGTTTTTTTTTTTTGCAAAAAAAGCTGTATTTTCAAGCATTTTCGTCCTTCATTTTTTTTTTTTTTTATTTTTTCAAGCATAAAATGCATTTTAAGCGTTATGACAATTTTGTGCATAAAAAATGAAAAAAACCAAACATTTTTCTAAACGAATCAAACATTAGTTCCTATTTATTCCTCTGATAGTTCACTGACTGCTTAACTGATGATTGAAAAATCGGGGGGGTCATGTCGTAATTTTTAAAACGATAATCTTGCACGTTATCGTCATCAATTTGGTTCACGTAACGCAATCACTATCGTCACGTCAATCGTTTATAATAAATCACAGTTTGAGAAGGATTGACTAAGAAATGACAATTCTGTAATTTATTTTTAATATTTATTTAGAAGAAGCGAAGAAAAGTGCGGGCAAAACGTGAAGTCGCCTAAACAAATCGGCTATCCAGCACATCTACCCGCCCTTATTGAAAAACCCTACATATAATAAAATGCATAAATTGCTTACAAAAACAAAAACAACGACACAAGAAGAAAGCTTAATAGGTATCGTTCAAATGCTAATGATTTAACGATCACGTTTTGACGATTTTTGAGTTACAAAGAGCAAATTTTCGATCGTCAAGACGATATATTTCAGTCGATAGTGATTATTGCTTTTACGGGATTCAAAATTGTAGTCAAAACGATATCGTGTGGCGATAATCGAATTACGGAATGACCCCCAGCTCTAAAAAAAGTACTGGCAATCCCGATTATTTAACTCCTGTATTAGGTTTATAGTAGTGCCTTTTGCGGCGAGCAACTGATTCTCGGGCAAACGAGAAAATGAGACGTCAGGGTGACGAAAGAAACGCTGCCAACTCTTTATCGTTAAAAAATCATTTTCGTAGAAAATCAAAATATATATGAGCAAAATGACATACAAAACAATAGATTTATCTATTACCTCTGTTACACGCCTCAATCGATTTACCATGTCGACGAAGTAGTTCGTTCTTGTATGGGCATTCACACGCCAATTCGTCGATGTATAATTATATGTCAAAACCAGCTGTCAAATCGAAAAGTTGTCAATTCTAAATTATTTTTAGTAAAATTACTATTTCAAAATGAACCCACACTTGCTTTTGTGGTCTATTTTCCATTTGTATTTTAGTATTTACATAGCTTCCTTCAATAAACTACCACACGACTTTAAAAATAACGAGGTGAAAAACACAAGTTGACAACAAAAAACAATAAAAACGTAAGGTGTGTTCCTTTGGGCTCCAGTATCTACTGCCAAGTACTTCTGGCTGCAGTCAACTACTTCTACTCTGTGGTCGAAGTAGTGCATTAATCTAGTAACAGAATGTTTCCAAACAAGAAAAAGACATCACCAATCAACAGAAATTACGTAATAGATTATTGTTGTTGACATTTTTCACATTTTAAAGTAAAATAAGAAAACAAAACCGAAGTTAAATTGATATTAAGGTTAGATTTTACTTTTGTCAAAATGAAAGCATTCCATTCATCATCTACTGGGAAGTACTAAAAAGTACTTTGCAAGGCCCAATGGAACACGGCTATACAAAACTGAATCGGTGAACAAGTTCGTTCGTTTCTACACGCCACGTCGGCATAATACTTCGATCTACAGAGTTCGAACGACAGTGTCGACACACTTTCATTTCACACGACCAAAAAACCTTGCCGACACTATAAATCGATGCAGTCGATCAAGGCGTCTGATAGGGGTAAATGGCCGAGTTCAACGCACATCTGAATATTCAGAATTCTGAATTTTTGAAGCTCTTGATTGGCCAGCTGTCAGAAGTCATCTGAATTTTCAGAACTTTTTCTGACAGCTGGCCAATTTGGAACTTCCACCAAACTTCAGTGCCAAACAACCAAAAAAAAATCAATAGTTTGACAGAAAAATATGTAGGGAAAACAAAAACATGTGATTGTGATTGGTTGTTTGTTTGTTTTCCCTACATATTTTTATGTCAAAATTAGAAAGAGAAAAGACAAAGATAGTTTCTGGAAAAGCCTAATCAAGAGCTTCAAAAACTCAGAATTCTGAATATTCAGATGTGCGTTGAATTCGGCCAGTAACTTTATTTGTTTAATTCAATTGTCCATGTCTTTCCTGAAAAATTTGTAAATTACTTAAGCAAAAAATGAAAATATTCGTAACGTCGCTTTTTTTAATTCTCAGAACTCAGCGGTGCGCGGCGTGATGTAACATTCTATTTAAAAAATGGACTACGATTCACCAACAACTTATACGAACACATTACATAGGTGTACTTTCCATCCACGTCCAGCTCCTTCTAAGTATTCAATTAAATATATGGCATATCTATCCAACTATGTAGGTATCAAAAGGCATAACTCTTTGTAAACATTTGAAAGGTTGAAAAAAACCTAATATAGAAAGTAATTAGATACAATGTCACTATCCAATCTATTCATATTTTAGATTCACTTCAACTTCCCTGCAATTAAGTATACCAACTCACATGTTTCCTTCCTTTAAGCCCATATTCTTTCGATACATTAATCCGACGACGATAATAACGATGCATATTTTAACAATTTTAAAGTAATTATAATTAAAAACAATGTACCTGCTGCCGATAAACACATGTTTACCGTTAATGAGAATAGTCGAAGGAGTAGGAGGCCTATAGCTTTTGTACTTTGGGGGATTTACCTTCTCAGCGGGTAACTTTTTCTTAACTTCACTTTATGTTTGCCTTTTATACAGGAAACGATAAATTGTATGGTCCTAATTCTTTGCATAAGTAGTTTTAGATCGATGCTTACTTTTTGAATACCTACACAAATGAAATGCATCAATAAAGAAGAGTTCAGAGATAAAAGAGAAATTTCAAAAAGCTGATTGTGAATTAAGTACAACTAAAAATAAAATAGCTAGAGTTCCGATAATGAGATACATACATGGTTGATAAGCTTTAACTTGTTTTATGTACATACTGTAGTATGTAGGTACCTACAATATTCGTGCATCAACAACAACTATTTCTGTTATTAATTTCTACTCCTGAAAACCAAAATATATGTACCTACCTACACTACACATATCCAGGTTCTCAGACATATCCGTTTTAAAGAAACATTTTTCCGGCTTATTCGAAATCGAAGCATTTTCAATCTAAGTATACCTATCCGTCCCGATTGACACATCGGGCAGACCTTCCGCAAAAAATGAATTCACCTCACCGCAATGCGACATAATGCGTTATGTTGGATTTGTTCCGCCGGAAAAGTAAAAGTTGGAGAATTGTAATGTCGAATTCCTTTTAACAAAAGAATCGATTTTGGTCTGAATTTTTTCCAAATAAAATCGATACTTTTCTGTCAAAAATTTCACACCGATTTGCATACACATACACACTAGGCGTGTTTTTTTGCAAGTCCATATGAATTTGTCGCAAAAAAAACGACATCGGGACTTAGGAACTTCTTACTTACAGTACGTAAGTCCAGATAATTATCTGGACTTAGCTTAAGTCCATATGGATTTAAGTTGTTGTTGTATTTACGTGTAAAACTATTAGTTCCGATGTTGTTTTTTTCGACAAATCCATATGGACTTGCAAAAAAAACACGCCTATTATAACGATTTCACATTTTTAATAACTCAAATTGAAAGTCGGCGAATTTTGGGTCAATATTCAAAGTGGCGCAAAATTAATCACTCTATCGGAAGATGTTATAAACCATACAAACAGACGAGAAATGGAGGGTTATGCTCCGCAAGAGTGTGGAATAATTGTGAAGGAAGCGTTTCCTACTCGCGTGGCGTAATCTCCCGTTTTAGCAATTTGGCATGGCCAGCAAGATCGCCCGATTTAACCATAGCATACTTATTTCTTTGGGGCTTCTTGAAGTTACGGGTTTATGCCAACAAGCCTCAGACAATCGCAGCCCTTAAAGAGAATATTCGACAGGAATAATAATGCGAACAGTTATCACCGGAAATCTTGCGGAAAATGCCATAAAACGTGCACAAATGTGCATGAACAATGGCGGCAGCCACTTGACGGATATCATCTTAAACAGAACAAATTGTAACAGAACAAATTGTAACAGTCGTTTTTATAAGATTTCCTTAGAACACTTGGATATTTGTGCAGCTGGACAGTGTCTAAATAGTTGGACATCTCTTTATTTATAATGGGCACGTTCAATCACAAATTCTGAAAATTCAGATCTGAATTTATGCAACAAATTACAGCAAAACTATGTGAAGTTTAATGAAAAAATAATTCCACATTATTGCGATGTAGAAATCAAGTGTATAAAGCGGACTGTAATTTCATAGGATAATAAAACACGACCAACAGTTATTTTAAGTCGGGAAAAGTAGGTAAAAACCCGACTATAGTTATTCTTTATTATTAAACACTCGAATGCTACAACTGTACAATATATGACCGCGTTCGCGGACCGACCCCTTCAGGGCAATGTTTTACAGTGAACTGAACTTTATTCTATATTTGGCTTCTTATTAGAGCCTTTTCTTCTTCACGTATACATTCATATATATATATAAATACTAATACATTTATATCATATTCATTTAATACTTATGCAATATTGTGGCGTTCGATACATCAAGGAACATTTTTCTAAGAATAGTAAATCTTTTGATTTAGTAACTCACTTATCAATAAACATTAATTCTTTTATGTAAAAAAGTATCAATTAGTGTTAATCATCACAAATCAACCCCTAACAAGAACGAAAATCATAAAGTTCAACTTCTATGTATAGTACCTTCTTCAGCATTTCCCTCCCCGCACTATCACTTTTTTTCTGAATTTTCAGATGAGAATTTTCGGCTGAAAATTCAGATGAAATGTAAGCAAACGTAACTAAAAGTCATCTTTCTTTTTATGGCAGCTGGCCAATCAGAATCTCCAAAAATTCAGATGTAAAACATAATCCGTTGAACGCACCCAATCACATTCCAACAGCAGTTGTCAAAATATGTCCTCATATATTCAAAGACATCCCTGTATTCTGCTAATTAGCCGTTTTTTATTATCAGAGATGATCCATATAGATCATCAAAATACATGCATTACAACAACAACACGTGATCCTGCTCTCTATCGGGATCACGTTTCATGAACCAAAAGCTTAGTTTTTGCTATTGCTTCTTAGCTTTGCGAATTGTAAGGAATTGTGAATTGTATAGAGTAAAGAAAAAAGAAAACCAATAAATGAAAAATAAATAAACGTAAGGAAAAAAGAGACAGGCATACAACACAGTTGTCACTAAGATCCGTATTGTTTTATTTTCACGAGATGATCAATATGGATCATCGGCGATAATAAAATACGGCTTTTGTGAACTTTGCGATACCTTCAATGAAAATTTCATTAATTTCAAGATAACTTTTCGATTCGTAACTAGAAACATGCCTTGCTTTGTTCATTGAACTTACACAGTTTAGAATAGGTTTTGGCAACCAATTGCAGTGTCCAAAAGTTAGACAATCGATTGAAAATGTTTATAAATAAGGTTTTGGAGTTGGAATGGGATTATAAAAATGACAGTAAAGGGCAAAATTAAGATTTCCATCACTCCAAATCATTTTTTGTATATTAAGTAAAAAAGTAATTCAAAAACAAAATTGGATAATTAATTTTGAACGCTGCCAATGTTGTTTGTTGCATCTCTTAAGTGTTGTATTTGATAAATTTAAGGATGCATAAAACAAACAGCTTTAAAATATTTTTGAATCAAATACCTATGTTCGAAAGGGCTAGAATAAGAGTTTGAACTAAAAACCTTATGAAAAACAATTATTTTAAATTTTTAAATTGTCGGAAAAAGTATTTTGACAAAACTAAGTGCAATGTTAGACCGCTTGTTTTGATGAACTAAGAGATGTAACGGGTATATTTTGCTACTCAAAATAAAATACATACTTGCTTATAACTGTAAAATCGCAAAAAAAAAATTATTTTTCTCATGCGTTCGTTTTTAAACACGTTCAATGTATGGACTGAGCTGGAAAAAAGTATTTTGACATCATATTATTTCTAGTCTCTACCGTTTTGCGTGCGATCAAAGCTGAGATTTGATAATTATAAAGTCTTTTCTTAATAAAATTTACTAACTTTAATGACATTCACTTACATTTAATTGACAATAATGGGGAAATCGTCGCAAATAAGCGAAGTTTTAAGAAATGAGATGGTGATCAAATATGATGCGGGTATTTCGGTGGAATGCTTAAGCAAACTATACAAAGTGCCTCTTCAAACCGTGTGTTATCAAATAAATAAGAAAAAAAAAAAAAACTACGCAAGACTACCACGAGAGAGGACCGTTTAATCGTCGGAAAATTTAAAGACAATGTGCTTAAAACCCCAAAATCTGCAGCAATTGAAATGAAAAATCAGTATAATATTGATATTTGTGAAAGAATGGTAAGAAATCGTTTAAAAGAGGCTGACAGAACAATACCCCAAATATCACAAAAAAATAAACTAAAGCGACTGGAGTTCGCCAACAAAATGGTACACAAGCCTTCATCATTTTGGGAAGAAGTATGGTGGACTGATAAAAGCTCTTTACAGTACCACGCATCAAAAAAGAAAACTTTCTACAGAATTTCTAGAAAAATGCGAAAAAAGTGGCACCTGTATGTGAACGAGTACCCCTTGGTGGTGGCACCGTAATGTTTTGGGGATGTGTTTGCTTTAATGGTACCGCAGAATTGGTACTGACCGAGGGAACGATGAACAAGGATCAATATTTGGATATTTTAAATAACCACACCTTTAGTTCAGGTGACAAATTAATTTGACAGTCATTTATTTTGCAACAAGACAACGCACCTTGTCACAAAGCTAAGATGGTAACCAATTTCCTAAAGGAAGTGGCTGTAAATACCTTAGATTGGCAACATCAATGTCCCGTCTTAAATATAATAGAAAATATGTGGGCCTATATAAAGCGAAATAGAAGTCCATGTTTGACGAGAACGCGCTTTTTCCGACGATTGTACATACTTTTCTGTGCAAATAACCAATCCCACTAAAAACTACGATAGGAATAACTTGTCGTAGTGTAGGGTGGCATATTTTTGTTTCATTCGAATTCGGTGATATCAAATACAACGGATTTCGAAATTCGAAGGAGATTTTCCACTACGAGAGGGATCTGTGATAGATTTTTTCCATTCGTAGACCATTTTCTATTTTGAAGGATTATGTGTGATAGGGCTGATTATTTTAATAATCTCTTTAACTCTCTATCACTTTCCTTAAGAAAAGAAAAATAAAGTTATACCTACACCCCACCCGCGACCCGCTACACATAATACTCATAGCATGGTATGCGCGATTTTGTTATTCTGTAAACTTCGACATGGTTGGCTATTTGTGAATGCAATTTGCTTTCGAAAAAAAAACCAACACAAATTTAACTCTCTGTGATAGTTAAAATTAAAACAGCTTACACAAAAACAACAGGACAGCATTGTTTCATAAATAAACATAATTTAATTTTATGTCATGTAACCACAAAATAATTTCTTCACCGATATTTATATTATTCTTATTATCGTTTGAGGATTATTCCAGGTGTCGGTGTGGTCGTCTACTTTGTCTCCTGAGAATCTTTTTAAAACTTTTCTAATTTTTTTTTTTTTTGTTGATAAATTTGAATGTATAATGTAATAGAAAAGTTTTATAAGGATAATTTGGTTCCACTTCAGTGACAAATCAAAAGTACTCGTAAGTAGGTACATATATTTTCTTCTTTTTTTTTTAACCAGGCAAAAGGTGGACTAAAATTATCAAGTCGTCAAGGAATTTGTTTAAGGGATGTTAAAAGGTACAGTTAAGGTTATTTATTGGAATATAGGTACCTACTTAAAGATGATACATGAATTTTAAGTACATCTATCTATCTGTCTACATATATTAATAAAACGGAACACTTGCTTTGTTTGTTTGTTTGGGCTAATCTCAGAAACCACATGTCCGATTTTAAAAATTCTTTTTTTGTTTGAAAGGTTTTTTTAGGGGATATGATTATAGACATATATTTTTTTTTCAAAATGTTGCTATTTGTAGGGTGAAATGGGGTAAAAAATGTCGGATTTAAAAAAATCTTTTGGTGTTTGAAAGGTAATTTTTAGTGGATGGCTTAGGTTTTTTTTTTCAAAAATTTGGTACCTATGTACACGGTGAAATGCGGTTAAAAAAGAAAAGTTGTATTCGATTTCAAAAATTCTTTTTGTATATCAAAGGCTTTTTTCTAGGGGATGGCTTTAGGAATTTTTGTTTTTTCAAAGAACTGATATTTATAGGGTGAAGTGGGGTAGAAACAAAAAAGGGATATCCGATTTTAAAAATTCTGTTTGTGTTTGATAGTTTATTTTGACATCAAAAATTCTTTCTGTATTGGGAAAGTAATAAAGGTTGTAGGTACTTTTAGATTATCATATTCTTACGAATTTAGCCATTCATAACGTTAAGTGGGTTAAATCCCAGAAAGTAGTAGGTATTCAATTGCAAAAAGTAGCTTAAATATTTATTTATAATTTCTTTTGTAATTTGTATGCGAAGCTTTGGTTTGTCTACCCGTGCGAAGATGGGCGGGCCAGCTAGTATATTATATACTTTAAGGAAATTTCAAGGTGAAAAAAATGTATGACCACTAAAAAAGATTGTATGGCTTTGTCAAAAGCCAGAAAGTTTAGAAAATGTTAAAATCTGTGAAAATCAGACTTTTACAACATAAAAAAATGTAGAAAATTTGTTGCAATTAAGCGAAAAACTCCGAACTTCGGATATATGCAACTTTGTTGCACTTAACCAAACTTTGTGTAACTGCAACTTTATTTCCCCTTTAAACGATGTGATGTGAAATATTTCCAAAGTTAAAAAAAAAAAAAACATAAATAACCTCGAACAACAAACAAAACAACTTTTAATAATTGTGACAGTTGAAAGGATTGAAACGAAGAGAATGGAATGAAACTTATGTGGTTTTCCAGTCAACCATTTCAGATTTGGGGGTCAGATTCCAGATCAATCGTGGTAACTAGAACGAATCGCGATTGATCCTTTTTTTTTTTAAGGTGTAGGTGATTTGTCTGTGTTTGCTGACGTAAATAGTGATAGTATATGTAGGGAAAAATTCCTACAAGTATTTTTTTCCTAGGGAACAGTTTTGTCTTTAATACAAAAATGTAATATAGCCAAATTTATTTTCTTGATGAAACTGTGCCTACGTTCTGTAATTCTCGCATGGATAAAAGTGGTCGAGAAACGATGAAAAATGGAACAAAACTCATACGATTTGTTTCAGTTTTCATCGTTTCTCGACTGATTTTCTCGATGCGAGAGTTACAGAACGTACTGGTGAAAAAATGCGTGAGAAAATTCTTACAAAATATTTTTTTTTTCCAAATTATGAAAGAACATTTTTGTGTTTAAATTATAATTAATTTCAACTACGCGAATACTTTCGTCTGTCTTAATTTATTGAAATGGAGATTAATGAGAGTAACCACACTGGCGCGATGCAAATCTTTGAACATTCTTCAGTCGTCACATATTCGCGCGAAGGATTAGTGCCGGTTTGGGAGTCTTTATTGATTTGTTTCATAAGAAAATAACTCAAAAGTGGAAGTGACTTTTAATCTTGAAATTATTAATATGCTGATACCATTTTGCAAATTATGACAAAATATAAGAAGGAAACGATTTACTCATTCTTTTCTTCATTTAAATGAATGTGATATTGTACATTCTTTTATTCAATCAAATTGAAATCAAAAAATAGAACACAAATTAGGGAATTTTTTGTTCCCTAGCAGGAATTTTATTTTGTTGGTATACTATCACTACACTATAACATGATTTGACCGTCGGTCGGATCCATATATCCACAGGAATCCCGTCCATCCAAAATCCAAATCAAAGGAGAAGCTGTCGGTCGATGACGAGGAAAACGACAATGAATATGAAACAAGTTCACTACAAAAGGATTATTTTGGAATTTTAATAAAAATAATTTTATTTTCACAAAAAATAATGGACTAAATAACATGTTTCCACAATGCCTTTCATTCCATATGAAACATTTGTCCAATTTAATCACTGGTTGACTCCGAGCTCAAGAAGTCAATGGTTGACGGTAATGAGGACAATAAAGACAAAAATTTAACTCATTAAACTTCATTATTTGTATTAATTTTATTAAACAAATGCCTTTGCAAAAATAAATAATGCTAGCGAAAGGCGAAAACGAATTTAAACTGACGAGGAGAAGACGACGTTTAGAAATGTCAATTTGGTTTGTGTGCAAGTGTGTGTGAAAGTATGTGTAAATCTGCCAATAAATCGAGATTTGAAAGATCAATCGAGAAAAAAAACAGACCACGAAAAAAATCAATTTTTTTGGTTGTTAGGAACGTAAAATCTGAAAAAGATCAAGTTGACCCCCAAAAAAATCAATTTTTTTGGTTGTTTGGAAAACCACATTAAAATTTCATTTTTTAGGTGTGTTCAAACTTCAAAAATGTATGGATGCGTTCAGTCTTTCACTTAAGCGGAGTTGTTTCAGAATAAAATAATTATTTGGGGAAAAGAAAATTGTTTCAATTAAAGGGGGTTTTCAAATAAGCGAAGTGCAGTTACCCGTACTAATTTATGTGAAAAACCCCAGCAACAAAAAAAAAAAATGATAAATTTTTGGTTGCATATAACCGAAAGTTTCATTTAAGTGGAGTGCATATAGGCGGAGTCGACTGTATTAGATTTACCCGAACTCTTATTGGTTAATCTTTGGACATAACTGTAAGACCTAGGATTTGTCCTAAGCTCAGGGCAAGCTGCCTTACAATGAAGATTCTAGGTCGGGGGATAAAGGTATTCCCAGGAACACGCAATAGACAAAAGAATTGGGTATTGTCAAGAGGTAAGCTTATGATTTCTGTCATTCATGTCTACTTCAGATTTTCTTACGGTAATATTTTTAAATTATGTAATTAATTTCAATATGTAATTTTATTTATTTTGTACACTATCGAAATCTGAAGCTATCGAAGGCTGAATCTATTTTTAAATCTCAACGTCTTTTAATTTTGTCAGCATTCCAGTATATGAGTTGTGAGAACGTACCTTTTAGCTATAAAAAAGAGTAAGTACCTATAGGTGCCTGTTTACTTCCCACGTTTTATTTTTCAACGACTACGTCAATTGCGGTATTATGACTTTTTAGTCTTTTCATCCGGGAACTTTAATCACATACCTACACATGAAGGTACTTTCACCAAGCTTAAAAATCTATTGTGCCAGAGCAGAGTATTAAATTATGGCAAATAGAAAAAAAAAATCAATCTCAAGTCTTAAATTTTGTCACACGCAGCAGACATGAACGGCGGCAGTGGCAGCAGCGGTGGCGACACAACAAGGACGAAGCGGACGCCATCCACTGCCACCACCAGAACCCAGCATCATATAAGCATCAGCAACAAACACAAATGACAAGGACAACTCCCAAACGTAATTTGTGAATTCATTGAACTGAGTAAGTGTGAAAAATATCAATTTAGATAAAAACACAAACACACCACACACATTATTATGTTTTTCTATATACATATGTATGTTTGCTTTTGCTTTGGCCTATGTTGTGGCAGGAATCCTGAATCCTGATCCGAAGCCGAACTCCTGAGTCCTGACTACTGCATGCACATAACACTGCTTTGAATCCGCTCAACTCGTATTAATATAAATTAACGAGGTGGAAAATTTAGTTTAGTAGTGACGGGAAATGATGTCGCACGTAGGCAGGACATCAGTCATATTAAAGCCGGAAAATCAAATGAAAAATCTAAAAGGATTTTATCTAATGTTTTGCTGTACCTAAGGCTTAATGTTGTGACGAAGACAATGCGACTACCGACGCCGACGTGTGGTCTAAAACAAAATGACCTTGTTAATTGTTTCGTTGTAGATGTTTTTCTTTTCAATTTTTTTTTAAAGGTAGCTTATACATTTGTATTTAAGTAGGGTTTTGTGGTTTGGGCAGAAGACATTTCTGTTATCGATACTTTCACATTTCCCAAATGAAGAGTCGAAAATTCGTACTATATAGGGTGAGCTCCAACGAGGCAACTTGAAGTAAATTTAAGTTGCTGCAATTTTGGTTTATATATCCATTGGAAAGTTGTTGCATTTTAGTGAGTGTTCTCCTGTCTAACACAGAGTGTAGGTATAGTGGTATACAAGAAAGTTATACTTTATAAAACCACTTTATTGTTTTTATCCCATTTCACTCTATAAATATCAATTTTTTTTAATAAGCTTTTAAACACAAAAAAAAATTGAAATCAGATGTCACTTTCATTTTTACCCCATTTCACCCTATTAATGCCAAGTGTCTGACAAAATATCCCTAACGCCATCCACTAAAAAAAAACCTTTCAAAAGCCAAAAGAATTTCTTAAATCGGATTCCTAGTTTTTTTTTTATTTTTAACCCGTTTCACCCTACAAATTACAATATTTGAAAAAGAATATCCCCAAAGCTATTTCCAAAGAAAAACCTTTTCAGATCTGAATTTATGCTGTTGAACGCACAAATAATCTGGATTTTCAGTTGAAATTTGTTGTGTCAAATGCTAGCATTTACCTAAAGGGTTCACATTTAAAGAAAAATAAAATAGAACCTTAAGTTCTGGTGGTGATTTATTTAACTAAATCAGTAATAAATTACAGCAAGACTATTTGAAGTTTAATAAAAAACTAATTCCACATTTTTCTAAGAATAGTTAATCTTTTGATTTAAAAACTCACTTATCAATAAACAATAAGTTCTTTTATGTAAAAAAGTATTAATTTGTTCGTGATGAAAATTAATCATCATAAATCAACCACTAACCAGAGCGAAAATCATAAAGTTCAACTTCTATGGATAGTACCTTCTTCAACATTTCCCCCACCACTATCACAAAAATTCTTCTCTGAAAATT
This sequence comes from Leucozona laternaria, assembly GCA_932273885.2. Classification (NCBI taxonomy): domain Eukaryota; kingdom Metazoa; phylum Arthropoda; class Insecta; order Diptera; family Syrphidae; genus Leucozona; species Leucozona laternaria. Next base: position 83,987,069 of record OW026368.1, on the reverse strand, counting down.
CAGATGAAACGTAAGCAAACGTAACTAAAAGTCATCTAACTTTTTATGACAGCTGGCCAATTATAAGCTCCAAACATTCAGAAATCTGAAAATTCAGATGTAAAACGTAATGCGTTGAACGCGCCCACTGACTTTTTTTTATTATTTTGTATTTTTTTTTAATGACGTATTCGCAAATTCCACCAGACGTCAGTGTCAAACAAGCAAAAAAAAAAAAAAAGTTTGACGGTAAAATATGCAGGTAAAACAAAAAAACATGTGATTGTGATTTGATTTGGCGCAAAATAGTGTAATGTGGTTTTCCAGTCAACCATTTCAGATTTGGGGGTCAGATTCCAGATCAATCGTGGTAACTAGAACGAATCGCGATTGATCCTTTTTTTTGTAAAGGTGTAGGTGATTTGTCTGTGTTTACTGATGTAAGTAGTGATAGTATATGTAGGGAAAAATTCCTACAAGTATTTTTTTCATAGGGAACATTTTTTTCTTTAATACAAAAATATTATATATTTGGCTTTATTTTCTTGATGAAACTGGTGAAAAAATGCGTAAGAAAAAATTCTTACAAAACTTTTTTTTTTTTTTCAAATTATAAAAGAACATTTTTGTGTTTAAATTATAATTAATTTCAACTACACGAATACTTTCACCTGTCTTAATTTATTGAAATGGAGATTAATGAGAGAACCCACACTGGCGCTATGCAAATCTTTGAACATTCTTCAGTCGTCGCATATTCGCGCTAAGGTTTAGCGCCGGTTTGGGAGCCTTTATTGATTTGTTTCATTAGAAAAAACTCAAAAGTGGGACTGACTTTTAATCTTGAAATTATTATTATCCTGAGGCCATTTTGAAATTATGACAAAATATAAGAAAGAAAAGATTTACGCATTCTTTTCTTGACTTCATTTAAATGAATGTGATATTGTACATTATTTTGTTCAATCAAATTGAAATAAAAAAATAGAATACAAATTAGGGAATTTTTTGTTCCCTAGCAGGAATTTTATTTTGTTGGTATACTATCACTGCTTTATAACATGATTTGGCCATCGGTCGCATCCATATATCCACAGGAATCCCGTCCATCCAAAATCCAAATCAAAGGAGAAGCCATCGGTCGATGGTGAGGAAGAAGACAATGAACATGAAACAAGGTCACTACCTAAGGATTACTATGGAATTTTAATAAAAATAATTTTATTTTCACAAAAAAACAATAGACTAACCCACATGTTTCCATAATGCCTTTCATTCCATATGAAACATTTATCCAATTTAATCACTAATTGACTCCGAACTCAAGAAGTCAATGGTTAACGGTAATGAGGACAATAAAGACAAAAATTTCACTAATTAAACTTCATTATTTGTATTTATTTTATTAAACAAATGCCTTATCAAAAGTAAACAATGCTAGCGAAAGGCCAAAATGAATTTAAACTGACGAGGAGAGGACGACTTTTAGAAATGTCAATTTGGTTTGTGTGCAAGTGTGTGTGAAAGTATGTGCAAATCTGCCAATAAATCGAGATTTGAAAGATCAATCGAGAAAAAAAACAGATCACGAAAAAAATCAATTTTTTTGGTTGTTAGGAACGTAAAATCTGAAAAAGATCAAGTTGACCCCCATAAAAATCAATTTTTTTGGTTGTTTGGAAAACCACATAAGAGAAAAGTTGTGAATTATCGTTTGAAATATTATCTTATTAATATTATTATTAATTTCACAATAAGTTTTTGCTTAAATTTCAGAAAAACACAGCCAATATCAAAAATCCGCTCTGAAAAGCATATGACGTTTGTTTGTTTTCCCTGCAAAAGTTTTTAATGCCAGTCTTTTTTTTTTTTTTTCTTGCGAACTGTAAAAAATTAGAAAGACAAAACAAATGGCCCTTCGATTGCAGTCAGAATGACAGTTCTTCTTCTGAAAAGTAGAGAAATTTGCTTCTGATTTTGTTTTCAGTTTCAGAAGGGTTCACACGTATCAAATCGTTCTCCCGGATTACCAATCGAAAAGTCCAAAATATAGTTTCTGGAAAAGCCTAATTTACACGACTACGACTGACAAATGGGTAGTATTTCTGTCAAAAAAAAACTGACAAAAGAATGAATTTGTCTATTCGTTTTTCAGACAGAAATAATGGCAATTTTTCAATCTTTTAAATCCAGCATTAGATTATTTTAACTGCCAATAACATATAAATACAGTGTTATTATTGTGATTTTATTCATCTATTTTAAAAGAGCGGAGACTTCTCCAAACAATCTGCTACAATTACCAATTTTGCACATTGAACAGCGTATACTCCAAAACGAAAAGGATAACGAAATTTTTCGTTTATTATTTCGTTGTGTCAATGTTGTATGGGATCAGCAGCTTAGACTGCTTTTACACGACAGCGATTTTTAATCTTCGTTTCTCCTTTGGTTACCTTCTAATTGCAAATACCTTTTACACGACAGCGATTTTTAATAAGAAGTTAAGTGTAAAGAGATGATACTTTTTCACTTGCACATAGTTAGCTTTCATTAACAATCGCTGACGTGTAAAAGCAGTCTTACTAGGCTTTACACAAAAATGATAGAAAAGCTGAAAACAGTCACAAAAACCTGATTGTAAATTTTGACATTTACACGTTACCCCAGCCACGATGAGGTAGGTTCTAAATCGATTTCCCACAGAAAAATTTACCTGGATAAAATCATTTCAAAAATCGTATGATAAAATAAGTAAATTTAAACTTGAGAAATAAGCGGAATAATTTTCTTCAGAAAAAATCAACTATACCTCTGTATTTAATTCATTTTCACACTTACAAAAATAGATGTATGTATCTGTGTAATGATAATAATGGGTTCATTATGACTTGTAATTGTGTTGTAATGCACTTCCATTTGTCCATCTTATGACATCAAAAGCTTTCTTGTCCAAAACAAAATAATGTTTCCTTTCACAGCCAGAGTTACCACACACATCTAACACTCTCTCTTTCCCTTTCAACTACCTAATGAGTATGTGTGTTGAAGGACGATGTAGAGGAGGAGATAATCCAATGATTACATCCTTAGATATATTAAATAAGTTTATACTTATCTATACTATATTCAGCAATGGCGCCAGAGTGATACCAAAAGTAGATTGCATTAACGCCGCATTTGTGTTTTTACATCTCTGTGTAGATATTATAGGTAGTCCTAAGTTACTTTAGGAATTTAAATGTAAATTTTAATATTTGCGTCCAAAGTGCTCTTTTCCTAATATATTAAGGATGTATTTGTATATGTATGTATACATGCAGTTAGACCTTTTCATTTGCAATAACCTTTGATTTCTATTTCACATAGGACTTAAGGTATTTTCTTCATCCCTTAGCCCCTGTCAATGGTGGCTGTTTATAAAATTAGGAACTCTCAAAGTAATTGAATTCAAAGCGTTTAAATTTGCATAAAACAACGGATTTTACGATCATAGAAAAAGATTTCGGTTAAGTGTAGGTCCAAAAAGATATAACAAAAGTAAGTATCTAAGTACCTATCTCATTCAAAAGCGCCAGGATGAATAGTGCTGCAATTGCAACACATACCTTGTCTATATCCCAAAGTAATAGTGAAAATGAGAAAATATAAATATACATGTATGTACATTTTTGTGAAAACTTTTTTTTTTAAATATATTTTTTTTCAATTTATTTTTATTTTGCGAAATCGTGACCCACGGCCACAGGCTACGCCGCAGACAGAAACCATGGGTTCCTGAGGTCATTTTAAGTCGACAAACTGCTGGATTTACACGACTGACAAATTGGCAGTATTCTGTCAATAAACTGTCAAAAAACTGTCAGAAGAATGAAAAAAAAATTCATTCTTTTTGCAGTTTACTGACAAAAAACTGCAAATTTGTCACTCATGTAAATCCGTGGTAATTTTCTCGTTTTCGCATCCTTTTCGACTAATAACGGTTTTATGATTTTTGATCTCTTTTCTTTTGACTTTCCCATGCAAACTGCAATCGATTTTTGAATTTTGTTTGTATTTGTAGTTTTTACCCGCCCTACAACTTTTGTCTAATCGGGTAGGTAGCAGTTTTTCCGCAATTTATTATCAAATCTATTTTTTTGGTATTTGTGGGTTGTTTTTGTCGACGTTATCATTTTAATTTTCACAAAAACGCGTTCTTAAGTAGGTCCCATTTTTCCCTTTTTTATTATGAAAGCCCAATTTATTTTCGTAAAAATACTTCACATTTTTTTTTAGCAAAAACGTACATTTAAAATTATTAGCAAAATAAATTAAAAAAAAAAACGGAATTCATTAGTGGTAGTAGTAGTAGTAGTATTAGTAGTAGTAATAGTTGTATTGTTAGTAGTAATAGTAGTAGCAGTAGTAATTATATTCTTTCAATTTGTAAATACATTTTTTTTGTAATTTTTTATTAGGAACAATTTTAGTTGAAAATTAGTAGAATAGAGCCTGAGCGAACTGCGAAATCTTTGTGCAGAGTATGATCAGAGCTCTGCGATTTCATTATGAAACACACTTGATCAGTGTCACTGTAATTGTCATTGTTTGAAGTTGGTGGTTCTGAGCTTTTTAATCCGTTTTTTCGGGTCATTTTATTCTGAAGTTTGAGCTCATGAAGCACTCTTCGAGCTACCACCTCTGATTGAAAATGTCACACAAATTGAGCATTCTGATAAGATGTCTGAGCTAAAAAAGAAATACTGATTTTTTTTTGACAGCTAACAGTGATTTGCTCGGAGATAAAAATACAAAACCCCTAATTCTGAGTCTAGAGTGTTTCATAATTAAATCATCAATTCCTGATCATACTCAGCTCAGAACTAACTCGGTTTGCTTAAGCCCTACTCAGTGCTCTTGAATTAGTTACAAATAAATAATAAAAGGCTTTTTTTAAAAGAGGTTTATTTGTTTTTAATTGACAACTCTGTTTCTAGTGGCAGCTGACACAAGATTTGTTCTCCACTCCTCCAGTATATTTTGCCATAGACCATAGACTTACGCCAGAAGTACGCTCGCAATTGTTTATCCAGGGTGTCCGCCGGGAAGGTATACTACTTTGTTTTGCCGCCATTTTGGTAAACATTAGTCTTGACAGTTCATATCTGGCAGTCGTGAAGTAGACACGTGGCAAATTTTGTATGGAAAAATATTCGGTAAACCACAAAACAACAAAACGCATTATTTATCGTGTAGTGAATGATTTCGAAGAAAGAGGGTCTGTAGGTGATAGGGCCAAGCATGAACCACAACGTACTGCAAGATCGGCTGAAAACATTACTGCTGCTCAAGGAAGTGTTACTTCTTTGAAAATGAAAACGATGTAGCGGTAACTGTGAATGGGGAGCGATATCGTGATATGATTGAAAACTTTTTAACACCACAACTGCATGCTTTGGGCTTGATTAACATGTGGTATCAACAAGACGGTGCCCCATCGCATACAGCCAGGATAACAATGGAATTACTGTGAGACCTCTTTCCACAACAAGTTATTTCAAGAAATGGTGATGTTGATTGGCATCCACATTGACGGTCGCCTGATTTGACTGTTCCGGACTTCTTTTTGTGGGGATATCTGAAAAGCAAGGTTTATGCAAACAAACCAGAAATGCTTGAGCAACTCATACAAAATATTCGTGATGAAATTAATGAAATACCGCGCGAAATTTTCGAGAATGTAATGAAAAATGTGCTCAAAAGGGCTCGCATTTGTGAGACTAACAGAGGCGGACATTTACCTGATATTGTATTCCATACATAATTGCCGACATTAAATAAAACATTTATCAATATAAGATCAATTCTCTTTCATTTAATCAAAAATTATAAACAAACAAAGTAGTTTACCTTCCCGGCGGACAACCTGTATTATATTCCCCCAGCCACGAGCCACGTTTGCAAAAGTCAATTAAATTTATCTTTTTTCGATGCATTCGACATTAGGATTAACTTTGAAAAATGCAAACACTAGACATGTTCAGGAAAATGAGATCTCGGAGACCTTTGCAATCGCAGTTACATGAAAAGTATTCATCAGCAAAATCTCTCAATTTTGCTGTCAAAATCCTGAGGGAAAAATTTTGGATTCGAAAAATTGGAGCGAAACGTCAGAGTTGCCTACTGTTTCATTTTTTTTTATGAAAGGGAAGTGAGATAGAAAGTTTCATTATGGTGTCAAACGCCATTCAGCACATCAGAGCATAAGTTATTTCAAATTGTAAACCTATTAGTTCAATGAAGATTTAACAAAATTAAAATCTTCCAAACTAGCGAAATAAACTTGTAAATGGTAAATCTTCGAGATTTTAAGATAACATAATTTAAGATAAGATTAAGTGTAAATAAAGTTAAATCTTGGTGGGAATGAAGTAAGATGTTTTTATTTTTGTGTTATTCTTTACACTAAATTTTTTTTTTAATTTTGGAACATAGCAGAAAGACGGTTTTTCATCCCTGCTCACAGCAGCTAGATTAAAGTCCAGTTTTTCAGTGCGAGATTAAAGTTAAACCCGAATAAATAACTCATCAAATTTTGTGAGTTAAATCAGGATTAACTAAACAGATGCTTTTGATGTTTTATTCACCGAAATACTGCTTCCTCAATTAAGTGTGGGTTAATTTACTTCTTGAGTTAGCTAGGTCTGGTTTAACTCAATACAGAACAAACTGACCTTTGTGTTAAAAAGCTGCACTTCCAGATTGCGCTACATTCAACTCAGTCGCCGTGCCCTATGCCCCATATCATTTTTAATGGCAGAAAATGATCTGTTGTTATTTCCAATTTACCATGGGCATTTACATTATTTTGAATGTCTTTTTTTCAATTTAAGGCGGCATAGACACCTCTAAAAAAAACATTAATGAATTAAAAAAATTCTTGTATTTTATGGTTCGTCTTCGTCTTTTGCTCGTAGTTGTAAGAGTGAACCTCTAATTAGGTATATTATGTCTAGATTTATTAATTTTAATTAATAAAAAAAAGGTTTTTCAAATGTTTTAATTTCTCTTTGTAAGAATCTGAAAAGGGCTTGCAAAACCGCATCCGCATGAAAATAAAATAAAAATATAAAAAGGATGAAAGGATGAAAACCTTAAGGAAGAAATAAAATAATTTTAGGGGGAGAGAAAAGTTTAAAAATGTGTTTCAACTTTATGAACATCTGTATATTTAAACTTCTATTATGAAGGTCAGTAGTTAATTTCAAACAAAATAACGAAAATGGATTTACTTACCTAAATTTCGTACGATGAAACTTTTCTGACTGAATTTAAGTTGAATCAAGCGTGTATATAGGTAGGATCAAGCATCAAGACTAGAATAAAATCATATGGGAGGGGGTCTATTCTATATCCCCCGCGATAGGTATCGACAATTTTCAAAAAATAATATTAGGTAATACAACATTTTTAAGCCAGAAATCAATGCTTAAATACATTGATGCAAAATTTTAGACGGTGTTAAAGCATTTTTAGTAGGATGCTAGGTTCAAAAGAGAAATTTCCAAATTTTAAACGGATTGATACTCATACTATTGTTTAAACATTTTAATAAAGTTAAAATCACAAAATAACTATTTTATATTTTCAGTATCATCCCATCTCCATATGTCATTTTGACAATAAGAAATGTGGAAAAGGTATGTTTGCTTACTTTTTTGCACGAACTGTCACTGTTTTAGACACAGATTATAGCCACCATGACGTTGTTCACATTGGACTGACTCATCCGATTTTTTTACTTGAATCCAACTTGTTTTGTTCAGACACAAACTAATGGGCGCGTTCGGGCAACTATCCAAAGCTATCCGGATAGGTTTGTGTTGTTGTAATCGCATAGAAAAATGCAGCTGATAAACCAATCAGGTGTTGTCAGAAACAAATCCCAAGCTATCCTAAAATTTTCGCGATACTAAACTATCCGATGGAAATTTGGGGAACAGCTGATCACAGCTGATTATACCTACAGCCGACTACTTATTTTGCTTTTTGGTGTCGCGTCTGATTTTGTTTGTTTAAAGAATAAAATAACAAATAAGGGTTAAAATGTATACCAGTGTGATATTAAATGGTACTGAATACTTAATTGATGATTCAGAAGGGATTTGCAATAAAATTAAAATCAAATCGTTGCGTTAAAAACTCAATAGTTTTCCCTTTAATTAGCTGCCTTGTCTTTTGACAGCAAATATAACCTATCTGGTTTTGGTCGTTCGAAAAAATATCGGAAACTTAGGTATCTTGGATAGCCTATCGGATTGGCACCCGAACGTGGCCAATGTGAACACAGCAGACAAACTTTGACGTTTAGCAGTCGTTAAAACAAAACAAAATGGCCGAGTTCAACGCACATCTGAATATTCAGAATTCTGAATTTTTGAAGCTCTTGATTGGCCAGCTGTCAGAAAAAGTTCTGAAAATTCAGATGACTTCCGACAGCTGGCCAATCAAAAGCTTCAAAAATTCAGAATTCTGAATATTCAGATGTGCGTTGAACTCGGCCAATCTGTGCAGTTTGAACGATTAATCACACATTTTTCACTTACAAAATGTTAATCTTCTTAAATAAATATGTTTCCAATTGAAAAAAAATTGGATTCTGTTAGATTTAATTGCCAAAGAAACATCACAGACAAAGAAAACAGATTTCACAAAAGAAAACGTCAAAAAATCCACTGATTTTTGAAAAAATTTAAAAATCCTGACTCTCCTGGCCATTTCTTTCTCACCGTCAAGTGGAAGTGAGCAAAAGCACAGAGACGTCAAAAAAATCGGAGGAGTCAGTCCAATGTGAACACCGTCCATGAAGATGAGAATCCCCGGCAACCATTTTAATTTGCCTACAAGCTTGGACTCTCAGATTGCAGATAAAAAATGAGAATGGTTGCTCTTATGCGATCAACAAAAATGACAGATATGGATCGCTATACGCTTGAACAACGTTGGGAAATATTGTTAGGTTAATTAGAAAGGGGATCATAGTGATTTCTGTCGAATTAGTGCACAAGTTTTTGTACGTAAGTTTGTGAGTGAGAATGGCTTGCTAACTGAACATATTCGCACTCTGTGCGCTTAACGGAGAATATTAAGGCTGCTCGTAAAATTGTCTGTGGTTTTTCGAGTGGCTAATTTCTCTGTCAAGACGATGGTCGATGGAAGAAACGTTACAGTCGATGGAGAGCGCTGTACTGAGGATTTCGTTTTGGACGAGCTATGGATCCAGCAAGATGGTGATACAATGGAATTATTGCACATCTAAGTTCGAAAATCGTGTAATCAGCTGTTTGGTTGATTTTGCTTGGCCATTACGGAACTGCGATTTGAAGCCGTTGGACTTTTTTTAAGTGTGTCATTAAAGATCGATGCAACTACTCAAGGCTATTCGTCAAATAGGGGCCGGAGTCATCGAGATTGCATTGAAAATTGAATTGTCAGGAGGAAAGCCATCCGATGCAGTCATTTGAATGAAATAATTTTTGATATAAGTATTGGAAGATTTATTCGTTTCAATAAACCGAACAATAGTTGATAAATGATGAGCCGGGTTTTTATAGCCTTTTGAAAAAAGAAACCAAAAGATGGCTCACCCTTCAGTATATTCAAATGTTTCGTCATTTTCAATTTAAGTGTGTTTTTTTTGGCACCTTCCACGTGCCGGCCGTCGGCGTCACCACGGTCTGAGCGTTTGTGCTTCCACTATCCACAATAATTTAAGGTAGAGCCTAAACGGGTGGACCGATTTGGTTCAAATTTGGTGCAGAGTATTTTTATGTGATTCCTAAGAATAGAAATGAATGAAGAATGCGATTTTATAAGAAAACTGCGTTTCAGGTTTTTGGCAAAAAATTCAAATAACGGAGATATGTAGGCATTCTACTTTTTTATTAGAAAATATAGTCTTATTCACGTATATCTTTCTGACCGGTTCTGTATTACTATAATTGTAATCTGGTAAAGGATGCACCTTTTCAGTCACCAAAGCCACCATCTTAGAAAAAAAAAGAAGTTATACCGAAAGAAAGTGGAGAGCGTTATGGTTGCATGAAAAAGTTTTTAAAACTGATCCAGTCTATCGAGACGCGGCGCAGTTGGTGGCATATGATGGCTGCGCAGAATACAAACTTCCCAAAGAAGCCCTATGACAAGAGATCGCAGACACGTACTCAAATGACAATTAAGGAGTGTAACGGCAAATGTTCAAACCTGCGTACCACTTTTAATTCCAACCTTGTTCGTGTCTTGCTTTTGAATGTGTGATGGACTCTCAAAAACAATAAAATAGACTAATTGCTTGGAGTCCATTCGCGGAAATTTCGATATAACTTCGGCTCCTCAGCTCGTAATTTGACGAGCAATTTCGGATAGAATCCCTACTACTCTCGACGAGCCACCCAATCCCTGGTCAAAATACAAACACTTCGTCTTTTTTGTGACAATTCTTCTTCCTCTCTTGTCAGAAACGTCACTGTCAGACAATTGTCAGCTCACCCCACTTATACGTCACGTCGTGCCCTTCTTTCTTACAGAATCAAAGTTGCTGGGAAACTCAGTTTCCTCGTGTTAAAGGGCACTATTATTTGTACTTTCGGCAGAAACTAAAGAGCGACTATGCTGACCTGAACGCGGAACGTCTATATTTATGAACGACACGGCGACACGTTATGATAAATATTCAGCATTAAATATATGAAATCGACCAACACTCATACCTGCCTATACAAAAGCCGGACGACACCCACCGCCGCCACCGCCGCGCCGTATTATAAATTCCACACAATTAACTTCTCGAGAACTCCTTTTTTGCTAAGAGATTCCACACTTAAAGTGCAAAACAAAAATATCGACAACAACTCAGTTTCGCTCTTGCTTAGCAATTAGCATTTGAAATGATCTCCTTAATCTTAATGCTGTGTAAACAATAATTATTTCAGTCTTTTCCATGTAATAAAATTATTATCCCTCACCATCTATACCCCGTTGGAAGTTCTCTATAGTACAACGTTCCACCGCACGTAAACATCATTGATTTATTTTAGATGTCGACTTTTGCTTCATCATGAATGGGTTCAGTTCAGTCTTCACTGGTGGGCGGGCGCGGGGCTACTTGCATCAAGGTCCCATACTTTCTCTATTCATCTAAGTATACATTAGTACAAGACTTGGATTTGTGTCCTTTTTTTCTGGGTCCAAAATACGAAAAGGATGTATTCAAGTATCCTGGAGGAGGTTTAATATACTGATATTTTTTTTTCTGCTTTTCGTCAGCCAGTTCGCTTCGGCTTATGGAAATTTGTGGCGCCACAGTGACAAGTTACCCTTTAATCAAATTTTATTTACACCCACCCACATGGTTATTTACACAAACAGGATTTTATGTCGATAACAGAAGAATGGGCCATGAAATTAACACTAACAGTAAGAGCAGTGGGAGGGAAGGTTTTCCATCATGTATACATATTTATATAAATTTATTATGTGTATAATATGTGTGTGTGTGTGTAGGTATGTATGTGAGTGCGGGGAATGGACGGAGACTTTTGGATTTAAATTTTCTCTATTTTTCGAGGTATGAAATGCGTTATTCCTTTTTTAAAACCACTTTGAATATTTAAAATTTGCGATACGCATCGAATGACCTTTTCAAGGCGGCGACACACTGCACCATCGTGCGGTGCGACGAGCCTCATCTGTGGTAAGTGTCAATCCCATTTGAAAGCAATTACCACATGATAGAATTGCCTCGGCAGGAGGGGACTGGTTATATATTTCTTTTTTGCTTTCATCCTGGAAGCTCTCGTTTTCATCTAAAATCGTTTGCACTAAATGTCAGTGGGTTGTTGTTAAATAATGTCAATCGGAGAAATAATGAAAGAGAATTTATATGGATTCAACATGAGCAAAATGATTGAATCCCTATGAAGTTGCATGCAATAATTAAAACTCTGACAATTAATTTGAGGCTTTTTATGTTTTTTATGTTTTGTTTTCACTGTAATTTGGGTTCAACGAAAAAATTCAATGCGTTGAAGGTAAAAAAAAATGTCTACGTAGGTGTCAACGCAGCCGTCAACGTACGTATGGACAGTATTTTGCGTTGACACGACAAGACAACTTTGAAACGGAATTTGACGCCAGAGAGTCAACGTAGCTTAAATCTAGTAGATTTTAAATATATCTTGTTAATTCTTCATAGGGATGGGATAGTTTTAAAAATCGAACAAACCTTTTTATGTCGTGCTGAACACATTCATTGGAAAATCCAACTTTTTTTGCATTCTTTAGGGGGCATTCACATTGTCAAATATTTTTGAAAAATATGGATTGATGAATATTTGATGGATTGAAGCCATTTGCATTCACATTTGTCAAACACCAGTTCTTTTTAGAATTTTAACCATGGTGGATGTTTCAATTATTAGCTCTCGTAATAGATCAAATTTTAAAAGATGAAGAACAAGAAGAAAAAAAAATAACAGAAAACGTATTTGAACTAAGGAATGGCTAAAAATTAATTTTCTTTTTCAATGAGTCAACATTCGCATTTGGCTCTATTTATAATAACATATGCTTTGTGCTTTTCTCTTATACTACGTTTACATGATGAATTAAATCCGAATTGAATCAAGATTTAGGTCTTTGTAAACCTGGAACGAATTGAATTCGGATTACTCGATCCGATCCAACTCGGCGAGCTGGATCGAATCGAAAACATAAATTTATACCTGCTAGATCGAAGAACTAGAATGGAGATTTCAGCTGATTGTTGGTGTGTGTGCTATTATGTATTTAATTTACTGCACACAATAAAAACAAGACTGTCACTTCGATTTAATTTGAATTCCATCTTTCGATCTGGCATCGTCATAAATACCTGGATCGAAATTTCGAATCTGATTGAATCCGATACTTGAATCCGGTCATATAAACGTAGTATTATATTTTTATATTCTTCGCTTTTAATCTGACATGTCTCTGGTAAACGTATCTATACATTTCAAAAAATTCTCTCCAATAATCGCAATTTCCGCTTACAGCCATTTTTATTTATTTGTTTCTGTTCTTTTGATGCGATTCAAAATTAAATTTCTTCCTGGTTTGACAAGAACGCGTTCATATAAAATATGCTTGTCAAGAGAGCAAAATATCAAAATGTTTTTTATATTCATCCAGCATGTTTGACAATCCGTTTGATGGAGCATTCATATTTTCAAATTCGAGTTTATCAAATCGTGTTTGTCAAAAATGAAACTTTCTGTCTCACTTCAACTTCATACAAAAAAATGAAACAGCATTTGCATTTTTAAAGGCACTGTCAAAATTAATCTATTTTTTAATCTTTTTGTTTGTTGGAAACACGACATACATTTTTTTTAATCTAAATATAGATAAACCTTCGGTGGAAAGATAGTATAAATTTTCTCATCAGTTTTTCAGAACATTGAAGCTTTAATATTGACGGAACATAATTATTTGACTGACGGCCAATAAAACATTATCTACTAGTGTCTAGTGTCAGTCAGGATCAGGATCGATAGTGTGTACCATGCTTTATGTTTCTTTTCTTAACAATAATTATTAATGCTGGATTCACACGACTCACAAATTGGCAGTTTTTTTTTTTCAGTAAAATGCCGAAAGAATGAATTTGTATATTCATCTGCCAGTTTTTTGACAGTTTACTGCCCAGAATATTGCCAACTTGTCAATCGTGTAAATCCAGCATTACTTTTACATTCGATTACTTATCAATAGTGGCCTTATTTTATTTTTCAATCGCTCTACTACTTTATTTTTGTCGATAAGGGTCTTATTTCACTCAGCCTATACAAAATGGCTGTTCTTTACTTTTTGGTGCGCACTCTGAGTGCTTGAAAATATAAACTGAGAAACCAAATAATTATATCTATCCATGTATCGATTTTTTCTAAGCGTGGTTTATTTGGCGGTGCTCTTTTTAAAAGTATGTTATTCAAATCATTCCAATTCTTGTAAGCTTCTTTTTCTTTATAAAGGATTTTTCAATTAGCGCGGGTAGATTTTGGCGGCCTGTGGCATCCATGTTGTTTAAGTGACATCTGTCAAATATCGAAAATATCGTCGCTGTCCGTGAGAGTTCGTACTTCCTTGAAGACGACGATGTCATTGTCATCACCATCAACGGATAGTGCTACCGATCGATGATAGCCAATTTCTTTTTTCCCAAACTGGATGATATGAATATGTGAACGACATGTGTTTGTGGGTTCAACAAAACGGTGCTAAGTACCACACACAGCGAACGCAACAATGTAAATTATGCATGAAATGAAAGATTTGAGGGTAAAGTTTCTTTCGCGAAGGTGACATGAATTGGCCACCAAGATCGTGCGATTGTACCCCTTTAGCCTCTTTCTTGTGTTTTCTGAAGTTGCAGGTCTTATGGGTCAATAAGCCCCAATCGAACGATACCCTCAAAGTTAACATAACCCTGGCCATCGCTCAAATTCAGGCGGATTTATGCGGAAGAGTCATTGAAAATTGGACCACTCGGATCCGTGTCACCGTAAGAAGCCGAGGCTTGCATTTGAACGATTTCATATTCCATGTATAAGAATTTTCTTAATAACCCACACACAGATTGCTTTTTTTCCATTTCAACATCTCCCCGCCTTTATTGAAAAACCCTTTATATCATTAATTTTTTTAATTTAATTTTTGTTTATTTACCAGACTTTTTCTATTAGCCTTAATCATATTTTTTTGAAATTGAAAAAAAAAAAAAAACGGTCAACCATTTGGAAGGAAACGCAACCAACTTCCCTCAATCAGAAGTCTTAACCACTAAAACTCATTAAAATGTCCAATAAACTCGTCAATGGCCGAACACAGAATTGTTTTTCAATAAATTACATTTTTTTTCCTTAAATTTCAACCAAACGCACTTTGCTTCTCTTTGGAAATGAATGACGCCAGCTTTCTTTCAATAATCTTTCTCCCAGCATGAATATAAAAACGAACATTTAATAATAAACATGAAAATTCCATCCCTTAAGCAAACAAAGCTAATCAGACCCAGTTGTTCTTGTTGTTGCTTATGGTTAAAGTCAAACTTCATCATTGTAGATATACAAGTATTCTTTGAAACGAAAGTTGTGAATCTTCTTAAAGCACCCTTCTGCAGCTAAAGACAGAATTGCTAACTCTACATTTCAAATCTCGAGCCTGCTTTTACTTAGCCAGTATAGCCTTGAGGTGTCAGTAATGAAATTGCGGATCAACCCAATTGCTTCTCTCACTCTCAAAGAAACACACGATACACCATCAGTCAAGAAATAGAAATAAAATTTAATTTGCAAGCGATAATCCGCGCCATAGCATTGCCTTAACTTGAGCGCCCAGACGCCCGCCGATATAACCATGTTTTGTGTAGAGTATGCTCGAGATGCTTCCCTGAAGCAACAAGAGCTTCGTATAGAAGCAGAAGCAGAGATATAAATCTGTAAGGAGCCGTTAAATTTTAATTGAGCATCACATAACAACCATCATGACCTAAATGACCATATCAGATGTCATTTGGTATTCATGTGTCCTGTGCTTTAGTTTTTGTTTTTTTTTTTTTCGTTATTTTTTATTTGCATTATTTGCCCCTTGTATTTTAATTGTAATCCTATGCTTATTATAGATAAATCAAAAATTAAATTATATCAAGCTGAGTGAGTTTGGTTCGCTATGAAATTTAAACTACCAGGCTAAGTAAGCATAAGCACTGAACGACAAACGTACTTAGTTAAGTCCATAAGCATTGTGTGAAGAGGATAGCTTCGGTGCTTCACTTTGAGGATATAGGCAGGGACGGACTAGAGGATATAAAGATGTAGAGTTGTAATGTGTAAACCAATACAAACCTCGAGACTTTCCCTATTTTTAGCCTGATTTGTATGAAGACAAGATATTCACCCTGATTACAGATTCCGATGAATGAGCTGCGGAGGTAGTAAGACTCAATTTGGACTCCTTCCGCCTTGGAAACAAAGGAAAAATTGACAAGTGTGGCAGGTGGCAATTTGTAAAGCGAAAAATCGGCAATTGTCAAATTACTGACCCATAAATAATTTACAAATTACTTTTCTAATGGCCATTTCGATTGATGTCAAAATGACAGTTCTTCATCTGAAGTTAAGAGAAATTTGCTTTTGGATTCGTTTTCAGAATCATTCCACAAGCGTTCATAATCAAATTAAAGCAGATAATTAATTACCACCGCAGTGCAGTAAGCACTATAGTTAATTTGATTTTTGAAGTGCAAACAGCTATGCCGGTGTCAGCGGTAGATTGAAATAAAAACGTGGACTTTGCTCTGTGCGACGTTATGAGATCTTTACGATGTAGTAGTACGTTACGTTACAAAAATCTGCATAGTATGATATTGGGTACGTTCCGTGACAGAAATCTGAAGATCCCCTTCAAGCAAACTTGTCCGTTTTGGATCCGTGCACGTAGTCAACAACGTATGGAAGACTTCGTATACGGATCCAAATATGGATCCTCCTCAAAACTGCGCTTGGACAAACGTTTATATTTACACATATTTATCATGAGTTCCCCCCCCTAGCCCTGCGGGCCCACATAAAGTGCGTTTTTTCTTTTTTAGTACAGAGTAGAGCTCTGAACAGTGCCTGAACATTCCGAACATACTCTTAGTGATCTCTGAACTGAATGTGCTCTGCTCTGAAAGATCAGATTTATTTAAAGAAACACGCTTCACCAGCTGCCACACTTTGTCATTTTCTTTACCAAAAAAAAAGCAGAGAACAAGTAACAAGTAATCAAAAATTAAAGTTTATCAGCATTTTCGTCATTCCATAAGCCTGTAAAAAATTTAAACGATTGAAAACAATAATTTTATTATTATTAGTACATTTATTAAATTATTTTACCTGCTTTTTCAGGTCGACTATTCTTGTCCGCCATTTTTACTGTTTTGATGATTTTTTTTTTACACTACTTGTCAAATTTGTGTTCAGCTATTCAACTCCGTCTGCTCTATCAATTTATTCTGAGCTCATAGAGCGCGCTCTGAACAAGCTCAGATCGAAAAAAACGAAACACAAAATTGGAGCTCTGAATGCTCGAAGCTAAAAAAGAAACACGATTTTGTTTTGACAGTTCAGGCTCTGCTCTAAACTAAAAAAGAAAAACGCCCAAAGAGAAAAAAACTGTGCTAGAATCACTTCCACTTTAGATGCTTAAGTACCTTGCACATCAGGAACGAGCAGCGAAGTGCAAATTGTGAATGTTGGAGAATATTGCCATTTCATTCACATAAATCAATGACATCAACTGCGAATCAGTGTTGCCGCAACCTAAAAATAAAAGTCGCTAGACCAACCTCCAAAAGTAGCTATATTGGCTGAAATTTCGAAAACACAAAGTTGCTAGAAGTCACCAGAAGTCGCCTAAACAAATTTCTTTTTGAACAACCTAGTCATTTCTACTAGAGCCAGCTTGTTCAAAAAGAAATTTGTTTAGTTCTCATAAATTTGAGAAAAGAAGTTAGTCCTCGTGAATTGCAATTTGATTGTTACGATCTGTCAAACTCCATTCGCGCCCCACATACGATCCACACTTCAACGAACAATTTGTTGGTGCGCGAATAATCTCAAAATCACTGTTGTTTTTGTTTTCTTTTTCTTGGTGGTTGGTTATTGCCGATAAATAAAAAAGCCATGTGAAAGAAATGTCAAAATGGACGATTGTTCGTTCATTCGTTGGTCGCTCTCTGTGAATAGACATGAAAATAAGTGTTTGAGGTTAAATTCAAACGCATTTTCTATTCGTCGGCTTGTGGAACACATTCTGATTTTGTTGGATTGTCAATTAACGTTTGACAGACAGTTCGCAGAACGATAAACAGAAACAAGGTATGCTCACTTGCTGTATGCTTGCTGTATGACGTCACAATCATCTGGGTTTGTTAGGAGAGCAAAAAGTTAATTCCATTTTATTAGATTATTTTTAGTTGTTGTTTTATGTTCACAGTTCTTATCACTTTAAAATAATATGTATGTTTAAATACTGAATTCTAAATTATAGTCTTCATTTTAAAAAGAAAATAACACCCAAAGATGATTGTGACGTCATAAAAATGCCAAGATGGCGACTTGGGTGTATCTAATGAGCATACCTTGTATCTGTTTATCGTGGTTCGCAGAAAATAAGTTGTTGTTCGCGTAGAAATTATTGAAATTAAAAAATTTAATACATTTTTACGTAGTTTTACATCTTAATTTTTTTGATTGGAACATTTATTCATTCCGTCGAAAAGTTTAAACAAAAACAAAGTTGTTTATATTTGATCTAAAAATTTCATTTCTTTCGCAGGTCGCAGCTCATGTGGAAGACACCTTACTCATACTTCCTGTTACTGAAATAATATACATGTCTTTATGATTATAATGTAATACTGCCCTGAGAATGGAAAATTGAGTGAGTTCTTGAGTGAGCCGGTATTAAAAACCAAAAAAAAAAAGGAAAAAAGGCCCTCACATTGTAGAAAAATCACAGGGAATTTTACTCTGACAGTGAGTGAGTGGGTGGTGTTGGGTGCGTGAAGCATACAATTGGATGCAACAACAATCAATGGTAAAGGGAAACATTTTTGAAAATTCAATTGTCGTGAGTTTGTCAGAGAAAAGGTACTTAGTAATGTAAGCCCTTGAGTTTGATATGTGTGTAACGTATGCCAAATGGGATTCTATCTATTGCCCAAGTTGCATACATATATGGAAAGAAGTATAGTTCGCGAGGGTTATGTTATGGACATGATATGATATGCTTGCTTTATGGGAGAAATGTGGAAACGTAGATGGTTGGATGCTAATTGCAGCTCCCTTGTCTTTGTTGTGATGCCTTAAAACACTCACTGGATGTTTTGTTATGCCGTTATGTGATGATATGTGATGGGTATGAAATACTGAGCTATTGTCACGTTCGGGTTGTTAGAACAATAAAAGATTCACGTTTAAAATTGTGCCAGAACAAATGGATGGGTGCGTAAATGCATGAAGCAAAAGGGTTAAAGGTTTTGTTATTTTGGTTATTTATGTAAAAAGGTTTATTCAAGGTAAAGAATTGAGTACCAGAATTCAAAATTAGTTCCTACACACGTGGGGATGCATTTTACAAACGCATTTCTGAGAGAAGTTCAATTAAAAACGTATAGGTAGATACGATACAAGATGCAGGCACACACTTGTTGACTGGAAAGTGCTTGAGCGTGATTTATACCGACAATAAATGGCAATGAATCCTGTTAAGTGAGCTTTTGTTCTGATGTGTTTTTTTTTGTTTTTGTAGAGTTTTGAAGTTTAGTGTTGAATATAAAGCGTGGTTTTTTAAGAGGTTTAGAACTTTTTTAAAAAAAAAAACACAAAAAATTCGAAAAAATGAATGAAATATTTATTTGAATCGATAGTTTGAACCTTGCAATTTAATGTTTAAAGATAATTTCATGCAAATGTTGACCGCGGCTGCGTCTCAGGTAGCCCATCCGCTGAGTCCAATTTTGGCATACTCTTTCACACATATCGGCCGGTATCTCACGAATGAATGCATGGATGTTGGCTTCCAGTGCGTCAATCGAAGCGGGCTTGTCCCTATAGACATTAGCCTTGACATACCCCCACAAAAAATAATCTAATGGTGTCAAATCGCACGATCTAGGCGGCCAATTGACCGGCCCGAAACGTGAAATTAACTGTTCACCAAACTCGCCTCGCAATTGCGCCATTGTTTCGCGTGCTGTGTGGCATGTGGCACCGTCTTGTTGAAACCACATATCATGCAAGTCAAGAACTTCCATTTCGGGCAAAAAAAAGTTTGTTATCATCGCTCGGTAGCGTTCACCATTGACAGTAACGCTGCGATTCGCATCATCTTTGAAGAAATAGGCCCAATAATGCCGCCGGCCCATAAACCGCACCAAACAGTGGCTTTTTCGGGATGCATTGGTAGCTGTTGCAATGCTTCTGGCTGATCTTCACTCCAAATGCGGCAATTTTGCTTATTTACGTACCCATTCAACCAAAAATGAGCCTCATCGCTGAACACAAGCAGCGCGCGATGAACATTTCGAACCGAGCACGAATTTTGATAGTAAAATTCAATAATCATTTCATTCATTTGTAAGACGATCCATGGTTAAATTGCAAACCAAACTGAAGCTGTTTGACAGTGACACAAGGTACTAAACACACGTCAGCTGTCAAAACCAGTGTTGCCAAAACCAAACCAGCTTAAAAATCACCCGTTATTTTAATCCGCCCCATACTTATACACTTAAATCATCTATGAAAATTCTGCATTGACACGTCTTTACCAACATTACCCAGATCTTCAATAAATAGATTTCAATTTCAAGTAGGTAGGTACATATAAACCTTAACTGACATTGAAAAGGAAACATAAAAGAATAACAATTGAAATAAATTAATGTAAACCTGCACTAGACATTATTATTGTTCGATTCGAACCACATCTGCTTTTGATCAAATCCATTTCACAATCTCGATATAAAATAAAATAAAAAATAAAAACAATTAGTTCTTACATCAGAAAGACAAAAAAAAAATTCAAAACATTTTCTTACAAATCCATTTTTCAGACCAAAACAAAATGTAAATCCTTATAAACGTGCAATGACAGATAAAATGATTTAAGGATTCAACAGCTGAAGTCAATAAATGCGCCAGAGCTATATAGTTGGGGGTCAGAGGGTGGCAGTTCTGGTTCTCTGGTTCTGGCTTCCGCAATAATGCTTGCAGGAGATGATTATGTAAATATTGGCTGCTAGAGAAGTGAGTGCATAAGAAGAACGGAATTCCTCTTTAGATTGCCATTGAGATTTCAACAAGGAGCATAGTTTGTGCTGCTTCAGCTTCTTTAACTATAGCTGCTGTTCTAACATATTAAACCGATCATTGCTTTCGACAAGTGGCTGCAAAGAGGCAGCTCATGATGAAATATACAAACAATAAAAAAAAAAAACAGATCAAAAAGGGACAACAAAAATAAAACCAACCAAAGCAACGTAAAGAATGATGTGTTGATGAATGTGGGTTCTTCATTCGTCAACATTAGCAGACTCGTTCAAATACAATTCGTAGAACAAGCAGAATTAATCCATTTAAGTTTGGGATTAATAAACATTTTTGTAAAACATTTTTGAAAGATTTCAGCGTAACCCTGGCTTAATGATTAAGGGCATTTAACCTTAAATAGTCAAGTTATATTAGACGCATACACGACGATACTGATACGACATGGAATTGAGTGCCTGCTTGTGTGTGCAAAACTATCAAGGAGGTGGCGACTCTGTGAAACAATGGTACACTGTGGCGTATGCGTAATCTTTTTAATTTGTATTATTTGCTTTGTAGGTCAAGTAGGTTGTATGTGTTGGTTTCGTGTAAAAAATAAAAACTTACTACCACAGATTAGCCACATGAAGATGAGAATATTTCGTACTTTTCACCCTCTAAAACCCATTTGTTTACATTTTTTGTTTTTTTTTTAATTTGATCCCGCGTCGATGAATAGATGTGAATTGCAACAACAATTTAACCTGGTGTGTGAAGATCCCTATACTGTCTGTGTGTGAGGTTTTTATACACACATTCTCATTTTTTATCTGATATCTGACAGCTCAAGCTTGTAGGCAAATTAAAATGGCTGCCGGGGATTCTCTTCTTCATGTGACTAATCTGTGCTTACTATGATCGGAAAGTCTAAAAAGGTGAGTTTCATCATACCGTTCGTCGGTCTGTGCGTCTTTAAATCTGTGCGTCATTGCGTCCACTGTAATTTGAGCTAGAGGTTAAACAGATGGGCCAGATTGCTTAAAATTTGGTGAAGATAATTTTTATGTAATTGCCTAAAGAATAGGAATCCGGTTTTTTTCTTTAAGCTCATTTGAATGCGTAGCTGCCAAACAACTAAGGCTTCGGCCACGCAATGGGAGACGAGCGACTGAGGGACGAGTCACTGAGCGACGCAAAATAATTAAAACACATGAAATCGTATGTAGGTGGCCACATAAACCTTGAGCTACTTGCGATTTTTTAAAGCGACTGAGCGACGTCGCGTCTGTTTTAATTTTTCAGTCGATCGCTGAGCGACGAAGTAATATCTAATTGCTTTCCTTTGTTTTGTTAATATTTGTCTAACTTTTTCCACCAGCAAATCAAAAGATGTTACTCACATACGACAATATTGCCAGAAGCGATCTGCAAATCTGCGAAGATTTTGATATAAGCGATGAAATTCACCATAATTTGCCCTTTCACGATTTATGGGGTGCACGCACCAAATCTACGTGTCATCCCAAACTTATTATATAGCTCTATAAATATGACTGCGACTTTCAACTAAAAAGCTACAACGAACCGCACTTGAGGGTGGCATTTTCGCAACTAATCGCTCAGCGATGACGTTCAGTAAATGGTCATGGCCACCCATCGCTCAGATTAGTCGCTCAGCAACGCGTCACTCAATCGCTCAGTTGCTTGTCGCTCATTGCGTGGCCGAAGCCTAAAGGGTTTTTAAATAAGGTGTTGAAATGGAATAAAACAAGCTATGTGGGAGGTATATTTTAACAACATTAATTTTTTATTTGAAAGGCCCTTATTGTATGCCATTATGTATTTAATATAACATCGCTCAAATGCCTGCTTCGGCTTCTTGCGTTGGTACGGATCTTAGTGGTGCAATTTTCAATGACTCTTCCGCATAGACCCGGCTGAATTTGAGCGATGGCCTGTGTTATGGTTACTTTAAGGGCATCAGTCGATTGTGGTTTATTCCCATACAACTGCGACTTCAGAAAACCTCCCAAAAAAGTCTAACCGTGGCGATTTATTTGGTTGCCAATTCATGTCACCTCCGCGAGAGTTAGCCTTACCCTCAAATCTGTCCATTGTGGCGTTTGCTGTGTGGTACCTAGCGCACCGTTCTGTTCGAACCACATATCTTTCACAGGCATGTCATACAATTTGGGCTAAAATAAATTGTTTACCATCGATTGGACTTTCACGAGCATCGACGATGTTTTCGGTAGATCTTGGGTTTCGTTGACGTACGGGTGTTGGCTGATTGTCCACTGAATCGGTCGACTCAAGAGACCAACCATATAAACCGTAAAATGCGCGCAACGCATCACGCATCGTTGGCACAAGTTATTTTGATAATCACGTTTTATCATGGTGAATTTTCATCAGTAACTGAATAATAAACAACAGATTTGACAGATGTCACCAAAACAACATGGCCGCCAAAATCTACCCACGCCAATTGAAAAACCCTTTTTTTTTATTTCCCGTATTTAATATAAAGTGATTGTAAGGAAACTGCGTTTCAGGTTTTTCACAATAACTCACATAACCACGTATATCACTCCTCTGAGTAAGCTGTTTAAATCCGTTTTCCTATTAGCACCAAAAAATTTGTTTTAAGAGTCGTGCAATAAATTTCCTTTTCCTAATTTGAAAGAATATTTTACTTGAAACTGTCGAAATTATAACCTTCTTATCGAATTGTTTACATCGGTAAAAATTTTCTATTAAATTCAATGCAACCATCACTTTCCCCCAAAACATATCTTTCCACTTCTTCTATCGATAAATATTAAAATTAGCATAACATCCCTTCATTTGTTCCATTGGAACTTTATTTTTAGACGAAGGAATATTATAAACAATGCACATCACGAAATCGCAACATTCAGGTTTGGAAAAGATTTATCTAGCGTCTTACGTAAAAAGAAGCTCGCACCTTCAATGATTGTTATTGATTGAATTAAGTTCAACCAGCCAGCCAAGTCAGCCAGCCAGCGCCAGCAATGGCGATGGCGATGATGATGATGAAAATGAGGAGACATCAGATGATGCTACTCCTGGATGTGGATAATAATAATCTTCCCCCGCATTTGGGCTCTCCTTTGACGCTGCGGGTGGTTTAAAAGTAACGCTGCACAGCACAGTATTCGAATAATGTGTATATGAGTTTGAGACATGGCGACTCACAAGTCACAAGTCACAACACTATCGCATAGGAAGGTCGAAAACTGAACTGAAAATACTGATAGCTAAACTGATGGTCTGGCAATGGCAAATGCCGGAGTGAATTATAATAAATGACTCTGTTAACGGATGTCATTTTGTCAGAAGCCCGAACATGCTGCGTGACACATTATGTTGTTCTGAATAATTTTTTTTCTAGGTTAAGAGATAATTTTATTTATAAAAAAAAAAATTGTGTATAGGGTATACGAAATTTAGTCAACAGGTGGAGCTGATATTTGTTTTTAATATTTTATCAAAAACCCAAAGAAAACAACTATAGCTTAGTAAGGAAACGCTTAAAAAAAAACTCAAGACGCAAGGCATTCGTTCAATAAAAGCTAATGGGGGCTCAAAGGTCCCTCAAAAATTGTTTTAAGGTGAATATATTTGTCTCAATGCAAACTCTAAAGGCTTAACTACATAAGCCAAAAAGTACTTTTGTACAAAAGTAAAAATATTTTTTTCCCGCTAGCGCAGTTGTTTTGGAAAAAAGAATATACAAATTTTTTTTTTTACCAAAATCTAATCTTTCTGCATAATTTTAAAAAGTTTTCCAGTCAGAAAAACTATTCCAAAATGAGTTTGAACATTTTCACTTTTGTACTTTTTCACTTTTTGGGCTTATGTAGTTAAGCCTTAATATAGTTAGTTCTAACGATTTGTATGAATTTCAACGCAATATGTTTTAACATTGAAAAATAAAAGTTGCAATTATGTAATAAAAAAAATTAAAATTCGTACACATAGGGCAAAACTCCTTCAATTGTTTTGAGTAGTGAGTGTTTCTCTATTTGTTTTGTTTTTCTTTTGTTTTTTTTGATTTTGCATTTATTTAGATTCGGTAGTATATGTAGGTATAAATTGTAAAGCTTAAATATAACCTGGGGCATTAAGAACCTTATTGGACATATTAACATTCAGAACCAGTTCAACCTATTTGCAAATAACATTTTCCTCTCATTTATCTAACTCACATGGGATTTTGCGAATTTATATGTACATGAACTGATATTTACTTAAACTCAGAATTGTTGACACTTCAATTCGCACCAAAGAACCAAACCAAAATGAATATATGAGATGATTGAAAGGCGAATAGAATTTTAAATATGAAAAATATATATTTTTTAAAGACATTAATAATATTTGAGCCTTTAAGGTTTATAAAGGGTCCGTCATCTAACGTTTTTTTTTCAACTAGTGCTTATTTCGTGAATGGTAACACTTAGCTCATGTCTGATTTGACAGATAATTAGTTTTATCCTTCCGCTAAACGAATATGGTTGTTTATACGCTTCGCTAAGTGGGCCTGCGATCGACTTAGAGAAGATGCCGATTTTGCCAAAAAAAATCATCTTTTCAGATGAAGCTCATTTTGATCTTGGCGGGTAGTAAACAAAAATTGTCGCATTTGGGGCACAAAAAACCCGCACGCATACATTGAAAAGCTAATACACCCAAAACGAGTCACTGTTTGGTGCGGATTTTGGTCCAGAGGCATAATTGGGCCATTTTTCGAAAATGAGCAAGGAGTGGCCGTTACAGTCAATGGCGATCGTTATCGGGCCATGTTGAACGAATTTTTGTTCACAAAAATTGAAGAGGAGGATATTGGCAACATTTGGTTTCAACAGGACGGCGCTACGTGCCACACAGCCGAAGCTACAATCGATGTTTTGCGCCATTTTCAAAAAAAAAAGAAGTTATTTGGCGGGCCCTTTAGTTCAAAGCTTTCCACTGCATAGAAATAATTCTAGTAATATTACCCAATACAAAATACGATTAATTGCAGCGTTGAGATGAAGAAGGGGTTAAATGACATTTGCATTGCTTTCAGATTTAGATGTATAAGTTCAAAGCCTTTTTATTAGAAGTTTTGTATTGCATTTGCCTAATTTATACAGTTTTTTTAAAGCTGAATTAAAATTAGAGATGGATGATAGATAATCTCATTCAACATCTTATCATTGGAAGAAAAAACAAAAAATCTAAAATGTCACATGTCTTCTTCTTAATCTGAACGCTTCAATTGTAGACTATACTATAGGAAATATAGAAAAGAATCGTGATGGTGTGGCATCCTTGTACGACTTAGTGGGATATCCTTTAACCTGACTTTGCATTTTATTGGTTTACATTATAAGATTTTAAAGTTCACCTATGCAAGAACTCTCGTGTGTAATATGGAATCCATGAAGGTGTTCAAGATACAGTGCTGCCTGCAGCAATGAATGCGCTTTCTCTGATGCACACATCAGATTCAAATTATCTCATCATATAAAAAGACTTATGCTAGGCCCACAGGCATAAAGCCATTTTACGATCGTCTCTGTGAAGTAAGCATGAAAAAATTCACATAATCCAATGGAACATACACAGGAATTTGAAGTTTATTTTGCATTTCTAATCGGGAAGTATTCTGTCAAACAACTGGCAGAAGATGGAAAAATTCAGGCTTTTGGCAGTTTACTGACAGAATTGCAATCGTTTTTTGTATCATAAATATCGTTACAGGTTAGATCGAAATCTCGAGTTAATCTACAAGCAGACGGCATATGAAAGTGGCAAACGTTTGCGACTCTGTCGCCATTTTTACGTCCTTATTTTCTACTTTGATAGCATATCGTCTGAACACCGTTTTGGGACAGTCCGTATATGCTCGCAAACCATTTGCGGAATATGTGCGATGCCCAAATTGCAAATAAGTGTGCGACTTTCTTGCATATCGTGTGAACACCCTCGCATATAATTTTTGACGGTTTGCGAACATATGTGCGGCCATATGCGACCATCCCAAACTTTTGCGATGGCACGAAAACAGAACATTGCACTTTGCATAGCTGTTGTGATTCCTAATTTTACTAGTAGGTAGAGTTGTTGTTGTGTAAAATTCCTGCATTTACCCATAGGATTAACATTTAAACGAAATAATATGGAACTTTAGTTATATTCGTAAATTTAAAATTTAGCGTGTGTAGTTCTGGGTTGATATTATACATAATGTAACTCAGCAACAGGTTGTATAAATTTCATTATTTTGATCTATTTTCTTAAATCTTCTTATTGGCAAAATCTGCATATCATTGGAATTGAGTGATGTCTGAACACCTCGCTAAGGTTTGGGACTTTTTATATGCCGTTTGCTCGTAGCTATAGACTTTTGTACGAATAAATATAACTTACACATATGCATGTACATTGTATATATTATGTATGTGTATGTATAGCGCAAGTAAACATTTGTAAACGATGGCGACGCCTAATATTACTCTTCTTATTCTTTGCAACTATGTATATAATTCATACAAAACGGTTAAATTAGTAGGATCCTAAAAATTTCATTACCTATCTAGAAAATAGACGTAAGAGCACATTTCCCTCACCTGTATCTCACCAAACCCACTAATTTTTTGATGCCAACATTTCGTTTTTTCGTTACTAAAATTCGCTTAATTTTTCCTTAAAATTTTACTCCCATAAAGCGCCCAAAAAGGATTACACTTCAAAAAGTTGCCCAAACGGTTTTTGAACATTCCCCCGACATCTTTTTTTTAATTTGTTTAGTACTAAACATAAAAATACTCTTCATTCAAACATTTTAACCGAATAAGGAATTTTAAAAAATAGCTTCTACAGATTTTTATAAAACAAAAATTCAGTAAATTTAAATTTAGCTAAAGACTACAATTTGATTAAAAAATAGCTTCTACAGATTTTTATAAAACAAAAATTCAGTAAATTTAAATTTAGGTAAAGACTACAATTTGATAAAAAAAAATGTTCAAATAATGATTATTCCATATTAAAGGCTTAACCAATTTAAATAGAATAAAATAACATTGCATATGGTAAGAGGATAACAAAGAAAATAGAACATGGCAATAATTGCCGTCTGTCGAAATTGATTTGACATATTCGTTAAATATAAAAAGAAGAAAATAGAAGAATAGCTTTCACAATAATTTGTTTTTAATTTAAAGTATAAATTATCAGTAAATGTGTTTTACAATTCGTTTTATGTGCATTATTATTGTTGACTACGTGCACGGATCCAAAGCGGACTAGTTTGCTTGAAGGGGATCTTCCGATTTTTGTCACTAAACGTACCCAATATCCTGCTATTTTTTTTACAGAAGGTTCTTTCAAATTAAAATAATATATTGCGAAATAAAATAAAAATTTTTTAAATATTTATTTTGCTTTATTAGGGGTTGAAAAAGGTAGTACATGCAAAATTTTTTAACATATATACATATAGTGTTTTAGATATATAACCCATATATGGGTTTGTATGCAACATGGCGATTTCCAGTTAAAAACAGCTACATTGCAGAGTTAACAGCAATTTATAAAGGCATATCTGTTGCCCGAAAATACTCTAACCGATCGCTCATTGTAACCGATAATCTTGGTATCCTCATGGGTCTTAAAAATGAAACAAATAAATGCCCTTCTCTGGAGCTTATAAGAAGATGTTTATTCGCCAATAAAAATATTATTCTTACGTGGGTACCTGGACATTCCGGAATCAAAGGAAATGAGGCAGCAGACCTTGCAGCAAGAACTGCTATAAACTATCCACTCATTGTAGAGTATCCCAAATTGTATAAGCTCCTACGCAGAACTTTGATTCAGGATCATAAGAAAGAGCTCATCGAAAGTTGGCAAAACTCTGAAACTTTTCTAAAAAAACATCAACCTACTTACACACGTATACCATACAATCGGTCTCTTTACAGAGAAGATAGCATAAAACTCTTCCGAATAAGAGTTGGAAAAGCTATTTTTAACACTCAACATTACTATAATGCTGGAGATCCTGAGCTATGTTCGAATTGTGGAACGACACTCTCTGTTTGGCATAATATCCTTGTCGAATGTCCTATATCTCGCCAAATTGAAGTATCATCAGACAACATTACCGAAAAACTTGCCGAAATCTTGAATCCATCAGAAGAACGATCCATTCAGTACATAAAAGATGCCACATCCGCTCACCAAAAATTTGATGAAATATAAATTTTTTTTTTTTTTTTTTGTTTTTCACTTCTCAATTAAACATAATTTGCCATCGCTAATTTATTTTAACTTTACAATTTTGTTTAACTTAAAGTAACCTTAAATATAGAATTTGATAATTAATTGTAAATATGTATAGTTAAAAGACGGCATCATATGGTCTAGCTACCCTGATGCCTTTCTAAAAATAATTTATGAATTAAGTTTGTAAATTATTTCAATAAATAAATAAATAAATAAAATAAATTTACAGGACATATATGGTTTAATAAGCATTAAATTATTGGATTTTTCTTATTCGTCGAACGTTTTCAAACAGTTCCTTATAAAATTGTAACACAAAAACACCTCACATTTTTTTCACTTTCATGTGTCTGTCTGTCTTTAGTCCACAAAATCGGCATATTTTGCTCCAGATTACCATCACTTCAATACTCATCACCAGGTATAGGATTAACATGCTTATCATTTCGATAGAAAGCCTTTGAATGCATTCGAAAAAATAAATTCTCACAAATCTAAGTCCGCAATGCATGAAAACCCATATATGGGGTTTTGGAAAAAGTCCAAAAAAAAAGGCAATAGTTATTATAAAAACATGAAATAATGTTTACAAACGTTAAAAAAGAAGAACAAATACATACGAAATTATTTTTTATTTAAGAAAAACTTGTTTAAAAAAAGCACTTTTATTTAATGAGCCTTACTTGAAACATCCTTTAGAAACATATTCATAGGCACTTTTAAACTCCAGTTTATCTTAGACTGGGGTTTATTCAATGTTATTTAGATAGGATAAACCCAGGTCTAAGATAAACTGGAGTTTAAAATTGACTATGAATATGCCCCAATGAGTTTATTTGGGACTCGTAGGCATACGGTTTTAAAAATGTGTAATTAATTTTGTATATATATAACATTTTGTAAACATTTTAAGAAAAAAAAACTTGCTACGCCAATTTCAAATATTTATTATGCGATTTGAATTCAAAAAGTTTTTGAAATATCGAATTTTCAAAATATATTTTTGATTTTTTTTTTTTTAATTCAAAAATTATCTTTTTGGAAATTTTGATATACCATATTATTTAAGCTTATTACAAGCTTCTGTTTAAAAAAAAAATAAGTTTAATTGGATCAGATAATGAGATAGTTCTATATAACAGGCACTGTTGATATTGGTAAAATGTAAAATTTAATAATTTTAAATCTTATTGATCGTACTTATTTTAACAGACAGACAATTTTTTGGTCAAAATTAAAGGAGTCTTTTTTGAGCAAAATAAGATTTTCCTTGACAGTTTTCAAACATTTGAATGAGAGGTAGGTACCTACCGCTCTATTTATTTAGAAGAATAATTATAGTTGGTAATGTCAAAAACTGCTTTTTGGCAATGTCGATAGTTCAGCTAGTAGAGAAAAAACATGGACAGTAAAATCAAAAGAAAAGAAACTTATCAGTTTTATTTAACGAATAATAATAATAATTGATTGATATTAATATCAAAAAACAGGAAAACTACTCAGTATTTTAAGTAGAGCTAGATTTTGAAGTTATAAATCATATCCACACTCTTAATCATTTACTGCATCGCTCCACTTTCGGACATTACCGCATTCTGATGTATGCAGTGCAGGTATATGATTTACAGTGGATGCCGCTACGAAACAGGCAAGTTTAATAAAAATCAACCTGTCGTTTTTGAAATATTGAGTTTTCAAAAAAAAATTTAACTTTTTTTAAAAATCAAAAAATATGTTTTTTGAAAAATTTGGTACTATCAAAATCAGTTAAACCATTTTCGAGAAAAGCGAAAATTAGAAAAATAGTACTTTAAGAGGATGGTGCCGCAGTAATAAATCTTTTTTCGGAATCTTTTTTTTTTACTGCAAGGCAGCCTACATCTATTTAATTTAAATACATTTTTTTTTTAATCTGTCGAGCCGATTTTGAAAAATTCAAAAATTCATTAATTTCATCACGAATATTTTGTTTGAGTTGCTCAAGCGCTTCTGGTTTGTTTGCTTGAACCTTGCTTTTCAGATATCCCCACAAAAAGAAGTCCGGAGCAGTTAAATCGGGCGACCGTGGAGGCCAATCAACATCACCATTTCTTGAAATAATTTGTTGTGGAAAGAGGTCTCGCAGTAATTCCATTGTAATCCTGCCTGTATGCGATATGGCACCGTCTTGTTGATACCACATGTTAATCAAGCCCAAAGCATGCAGTTGTGGTGTTAAAAAGTTTTCAATCATATCACGATATCGCTCCCCATTCACAGTTACCGTTACGCCGTTTTCATTTTCAAAGAAGTAATACTTCCTTGAACAGCAGTAATGTTTTCTGCCGATCTTTCAGTAAGTTGTGGTCCATGCTTGGGCCTATCACCTACAGACCCTCTTTCTTCGAAATCATTCACTACAAGATAAAAAGTGCGTTTTGTTGTTTCTCTCAAAAATTTCACGTAACTTTCTCATCGTCACAGTAATCGATGATTGATTTTGATAAAATGTTTTAACGATTAAAACACGTTGGTTTATCGAACATTTGTCCATAATAAATTTGCCACGTGTCTATTTCACGACTGCCAAATATAAAGTGTCAAGACTTATGTATATGTTTACCAAAATGGCGGCAAAACAAAGTAGTATACCTTCCCAGTGGACACCTGTATTACATCGCTTACTGTAAACTAAGTAAGAAATTTCAATATTTGTTGTATTGTTAAAAGTATATTGGTATTGGTAAGAGTATTGTTCACAATTAACCGAACTTCTGGGGCAATGTCTTTTTTTTTAAAGTTGGAGTCAAAGTCTCGACACAGAAAAATTAATGAAGGCAACTTGCAGAGACTCAAACATATGCACTTCTTAAATTAACAAAAAATACATTTAACTAAAATTCCTGCAAAAATCTCTCCTTTGCAGATAGTCCTAAGCACGCTCTGACCTCTGAGTTATTAAGCTTTAAGAAATGTGTATTTATATAAGATTTAATAAATAGGCTGTAATATTGAACTTCCTTGCAACTTCGACCTTCAACAAAACCCAGCAAATACTTCTCAAACTTTCTGCACACAATAAATAGCTTCTTTTTCTCTTCGCGAGTCCTCATTTTTACCCAGCATTCATCCACACTGTTGCCTCTCTGTGTTACCATCACTCAAAAATAAGAATTTCACTCAAATAGTGTTAAATACCACCGACAAACATTAGAAGTGGATTCAAATAGCAAAATAATCTCAAAACCTGCGCATTACCACCTTCGCCGAAGGAATCAATTTACGCTCGCTTTTAGGTACAACCCTCCAAGCAAAAGAAACCAACAACTACCCTTAACTTTTTTCTTGTTGTTGTTGTTGTTTTAATTTATTTTCACCGGCGCGGCATGTTGACTTGTTGATTGTGCAATTCCACAAGTGGTAGCGGCAACATCTCAATACAGCGGTATGATGATATTAAGGTGGTGGAGGAAACAATCGAGTTCCTCCTTTCCGTTTAGTTATCAAACATCTGTTGCGGAAATCGGTCGTATAGTCAACAAGTGTACCATAACCATCTGAATCTCCTGCTTCTTTTAAAGAAGTGTTAAATGTGAATCATAATAATCTATGAATTTCCTGTTTCCGGATAAAAATATTTAAACTAAAGTTCAAGTTAAATTAAAAACCAAAACAAAGCGAATTCAGAAAAAAAAAAAAAAAAACAACAGCAAGGTCGAGATTGTTAAAGATTTTCTAGTGTTAACAGGACAAATAAGGTATAATTGCTGTGTCCTTCGAAATAAGTGGTACTGTTGTGCGTTTGCTTTTTTTTAAAGCTATAGACAGTTTTAAGTTGTGTATTTCAATCTAATAAAAGTTCAACAACCGATTTTTAACTACTTTTCCAAGTAAGTACAAATATATACTCGTATATTCAAGCACCCGCTTAAGAACATGGATAATAAATCATTGTATAACCAGCAACTTATGCCACCATTTCGTCTTGAACTAAGTTCATTGTTGCCATCATTGGGGAATATACAAAACATTAAAGAACTATTCTTAAGGGACTTTTGTTCCAATAACTGTTGGAAGTTTCAACAATTTATTGAACTTAAGTTTACAAATTAATTTTTAGCTCGCCAAATACGTAGAGGAGTTAAAAAAAAAAGCTGATTCTTCCGTCGCTTTGGGCATATTATATTGTATTTATAAAATTTCAAAATCATTTTAAATTTTACAATAATTTTTAAAAAATTTAATTTTATTTGGTAATTCTACTAACTTTATTTTTCAATCATGTTTTATCCTCGGATCACGATTTTAGCCCAACGATGCGATGTCTAAGAATTAACTTAGCTTCAGCCAGGGTTCAAGTATATTATTGGCTTTAAATTAATTCTTTAACCTTAGTCGAACGTCAGTTGAGGCCATGAGAAGCAGAGCGGCCTAACTGATTTTTGCATTTATTTTTTTTTAAAAGTCACAAACTCATATTTACTCGAACAAAAAAAAATGCTCTTTTGAGGCAATTACATCTATTGATTTGAGTAGTATTTATGATTGTTTCAAAAAAAGAGGATTTTAGTTCCAATAAACACAAGTTCTTTGCTTTAAAAAAAACGGTGCCAAAATCAGTTAGGCCTCTATGGTTCTCATGGCCTGTGTTAATCTGCCCACATCCCTGGGTTGAAATCTTGATTTGAGATTAAATCACATTTGTATACAATTGGCGCTTAAACCAGCAAATAAATTTAAACCTGCGTTAACTCATGAAATAATTTTAGTTTTAAATGTTAAATGTTTAAAACTATATTGAATTCAAATTGTGGCTCCATGGAAATCGCGCCCTCACCATCAAAATCGAAATGTATTTTTTTGATACACACAACCTAACATCTATCTGAAATATCTGTTCAGTTAATCCCGATTAATCACAAAATGTGTTGAGGTAAATCGGAATCGGAATCTATGTAAGTCGATTGAAAAACATGTTTTAGGAGTTAACTCGCGGGTATAAGCTCGAAATTTATATGATCTCCACCCTAAAACTGGGCCTTAGTATTTTTAATAAAGCCAAAAATATATATACAATTTTTTTTTTTCAAAATCAGAAAGCGCTTAAGTTATTGAATCAAAAATGGTCAGAATCTCGAACTTTTTTTAAAACATTTGAAATAAAAAGAAAATAGCTCACTAATGCTGGACATAATACTGGAGATACGAGAGATGAGCAGAGCGGCGAAAACAAACAAATGTTTTCTTATGAGAGCTCTCCCCATACTGAAGCGTCTCGTAACTAGACGTTTCCCTCATAAGAAATTATTTGTTTGTTTTCGCCGCTCTGCTCAACTCTCGCAACTCCGCTCTGCTTGCAGCTCCAGTATGTGTTCAGCCTAAGGTGCATTTGCTGAATGAAACTTTATTAATGAACTTTTGAGATGATTACCACAAATATCGAAGGTTTCAAATGAAACAACCACCACATAAGTTGACTACCGTACCACCAAGTTTTTTTCGAGGCTAACGTTATAGCTATTTAAAGACTGCGATCGTCAGACTTCTTTAATGTCCGCATTTACATTGCCCGATTTTTCTAATGCCGATTTATCTTTGTTGTTGTAATCGTGTGAGATTTCGAGAGACAGCTGACATGTTCCACACGATTTTTCCATTCTCTCTCACACGATTACAACAACAAAGAAAAATCGGCATTGGAAAAATCGGACAATGTAAATGCGGTCAATGTCTAGGCCTATAGTTTCACAATCAGATAAAGTGGAACTTAAGTCTTCGATGTAAGTCACTTAAAGTGCCACTTATTCCGGTAAATGTGTACTGTAAAACTGGCCATTAGTGGTGCCTAATTCAATTTGCCTCCACTGAGGGTCGAACATAGGCCAAGCGTCTTCAGAGCCATAATGCACTAATACGCAACAAACACATCATTACGGAGAACACGTTTTAGAGAACGCAATTCTTATCATAACAAAATCATTATTCGGAGAGGAAAAATAGTTCTTGAAATTAATATCCTTCCTTAATGACTTTTGGCACAGTCATTTTGTATGTAAAACCAATAATTACACAAACAATTGAATTTACCCCTTAAATTCATAAAATTCAAGATAGCGGAATACCTCCTCGCCGAATTCGAGGGGGATACTTTGATGGAGTTGGAGTTTTCCGGTTGTACACCCTAACTACATTAAATGAGAAAAAACAATTTTCCGGGAAAAAAATTCCTTTTTATCAATAATAGAAAAAAAAGAGTTTCTTTTAAGGTTTACAAGTTTCGTATACCTAAGTGAAAATGACTGCTTTTAAAATTTGAAGTCTTTATATTTAGACTTACCTTAATGCAGTTATGGATAAAATAATGTGGCCTTACTTTGAATTTTATAACTCAATAAGGAAAAGTCACAACTAATCGCGTAACAATTTTCCATAGAAAACTTGTCGTTCTACAAAAGTCTTGTTGAGATGATTTTTCGTATACCTGACTCTTCACGGGTCGATTTTTGACGTACGGCGAGAGAATTTGTTTGTTTGTTTAGTCCTTCCGCATGCATTCTAAATAAACTCCAAACACAATAAAAACATTGACAGTTCGGGCAAAACACTAAAAGCGTTTTCGTTTGGTGATCTGGAACCCTTCCAGGCGGAATTCCAAACGAAATTTGTATTTCGTTGTATTTGTGAAACGTCAAAAGTTAGGTTGAAATACCTAATAAGACAGTGTTCACATTGGACTCACACATGTGACTTTTTTATCTTCGTTTGTTCAGATACAAACTAATGTGAACACATCCGACTCACTCTGACTTTCAGCAGTCGTTAAAAAATAACACAAATCTGTGTTTGTTGAAAGATTAATTATAATGTTTTGATTACAAAGTGAGTATATTTTTCAAATAAAGAAAATTAAATTCTGTAATAACGGGTGATTTTATAAGAGGCTTAGAA
Organism: Leucozona laternaria; assembly: GCA_932273885.2. NCBI lineage: Eukaryota > Metazoa > Arthropoda > Insecta > Diptera > Syrphidae > Leucozona > Leucozona laternaria. The sequence goes on along the minus strand of OW026368.1, from coordinate 83,950,983 downwards.
CTTTTTTTTAAAAAAAAACACAAAAAATTCGAAAAAATGAATGAAATATTTATTTGAATCGATAGTTTGAACCTTGCAATTTAATGTTTAAAGATAATTTCATGCAAATGTTGACCGCGGCTGCGTCTCAGGTAGCCCATCCGCTGAGTCCAATTTTGGCATACTCTTTCACACATATCGGCCGGTATCTCACGAATGAATGCATGGATGTTGGCTTCCAGTGCGTCAATCGAAGCGGGCTTGTCCCTATAGACATTAGCCTTGACATACCCCCACAAAAAATAATCTAATGGTGTCAAATCGCACGATCTAGGCGGCCAATTGACCGGCCCGAAACGTGAAATTAACTGTTCACCAAACTCGCCTCGCAATTGCGCCATTGTTTCGCGTGCTGTGTGGCATGTGGCACCGTCTTGTTGAAACCACATATCATGCAAGTCAAGAACTTCCATTTCGGGCAAAAAAAAGTTTGTTATCATCGCTCGGTAGCGTTCACCATTGACAGTAACGCTGCGATTCGCATCATCTTTGAAGAAATATGGCCCAATAATGCCGCCGGCCCATAAACCGCACCAAACAGTGGCTTTTTCGGGATGCATTGGTAGCTGTTGCAATGCTTCTGGCTGATCTTCACTCCAAATGCGGCAATTTTGCTTATTTACGTACCCATTCAACCAAAAATGAGCCTCATCGCTGAACACAAGCAGCGCGCGATGAACATTTCGAACCGAGCACGAATTTTGATAGTAAAATTCAATAATTTGCAAGCGTTGTTCATTTGTAAGACGATCCATGGTTAAATTGCAAACCAAACTGAAGCTGTTTGACAGTGACACAAGGTACTAAACACACGTCAGCTGTCAAAACCAGTATTGCCAAAACCAAACCAGCTTAAAAATCACCCAATATTGTAGTTCCAAAGAAAAGTACAGACAGATGTCAAAAAAGAAAACGTCGTAAAAATCCATATTATTTAAAAAAAATAAAAAATCCTGCCGCTCTTGACCATCTCTTTCTTACTTGGAATGTTCTTAGTGGGAGTGAGAGAAACAACATAGACGTCAAAAAAAAAGTCGGAGGAAACCGTCCAATGTGAACACTGTCAAAGATCCTCTTGGACGATTTGTCACTTCCTCGTAAAAGAAAGTCACAGTAGCCGTTAAGGAAATGTTTTTTTTTCTAAGCCTAGTACGCTGCTGAAGTGAAATGAAAAATTATATGTAAACGAAACAATTTCGATGAGCGAAATTGAAAATCTGGAGATAATTTGGAAAAGTCTCTGCTCTTTTTTCGTACAGAATGAATGGCCCCTCGGACCATTAAGAGCGTTCAGGAAAACAAGATCTCAGAGATTTCGCTCCGTCATAAAGTGAGTAAGCGAATCCGAAATTTGTTTTGCTCAGGAATTTGACAGCAAAGCTGAGAAAGTCTGCTGAGAAATCCTGTTCATGTAACTGAGGTTACTGAAGTCTCCGAGATCTCATTTTCCTGAACATGCCTATTAATTGTGACCGGAAAAGTGACATTTGAAGTTTTTTCCTGTTTGTATTTCTTGTTTCTTTCAATACAGTACAGTATGGCTTTCTGTGATTGTTTTAGATTCGTGCTTGTTTTTTTTTTTTTGCAACTGCCGACACTTTCAACTGTCGTGTTGGAGACCACAGGAAGAATTCGTTTCGCATCAGCAGCGTACCAGGCTTTAAGGTGGACGCGGTTGGGACTTTTGCATATAGATTATCACACATAACAGTCTAAATTTAGAAAATAATTTTATGTTTAAAATAAATAGTTGGCAACATGGTTCGAATGCGTTTCGTTTTTTTATTATTTTTTTTTTAATCGCAAGAAAAAAGGACAACGGCGGAAAATATTATGAGGGAAGCATCAGCAAAACAATCACCACCCCCATATATTTCTTTGTAGTTTTGTTCCACTTCCAATACTGTTTGCATTCTGGTGGTAAAGTTATACACTATGTAGTAGGTACAATGTTCCAGGGACAAAACGCAGGGGCTTAGCTGATGGGAACGGGTTCAAGTCGGTCGCCGTTACTTAACCCTCATATCTTTACTTTTGTGGCTCATTTAAAAGTCTGAATAGATGAAAGTTATGGTTGGTTCTTTGCCTTGCGCTCACCATCGCATCGCCCTCTATACGTTCCGTGTCGTGTCGCTGGCATCGTCATCATCATCGTGGCTTTTGTGGCATAGAACTATGTTACAGAAAAGGTTATAAGGTTACATTTATAAAAAAAAAAAAAACAGAGTATAAAACATCTTGTAGGTACTGCTTGACATCATGGCGATGGCCATCACATTAAAATGACTTGGGGCCATTGTAAAACAATATGAACTATTCCGATTCCCCAACAAGTTCTATAGTATAGTGAGCTATTATTGTTTCCAGCTAAAATATATAAAAAAAAAAACTTGGGAAAAAGTGCGTCGAAAAGTTTTGTTTTTGTTTTACTGCAAAGGAAATAAATCCTTTTCCTGGTGATGTTGGAACATTTTTCACTCGAAAATAGTGCGGGAATTTCTCCATGCCCATCATTTCATCTATTCTAAAGACATTGAATTGCAATGTCCAGATTGAAAGATAGAAAGCTTTTCAGACCAAGGCACAACCATGTTCAAACTTGGGTTATTATTTTGTGTTATAAATTTTGGTTCTATAGTACCTACCCATACGCTTAATGAAAAAACTTTTCCAATCAAATTTGATATTATTATTAAATATATTTTTTGATTTGTACGTGGTATATAACTAATTATATATAATCGTAGAAGGACGACAAAGATGTCTTTTCATTTACTCTGACAAACGTCAAACAACAGTCACAGGAACGTGAAAACATTTTGAAGTGTAAACATCTATGCCGGTGCCGGCGGTAGAGTGAAATAAAAACGTGAACTTTCCTCTGTGCGATGTTACGAAGTCACACTTTACGTGGGTACGTTCAGTGACAAAAATCTGAAAATCCCCTTCAAGCAAACTGGTCCGTTTTGGATACGTGCACGTAGTCAACAACTTATGGACGACTTCACATATGGATCCTCAAAATTTCGGTTGGACAAACGTTGATGTTTACACACATTAACCGAGAGCCCCGGCACTCACACAATTTTTTGATGTGTAAACATCTATGCTGGCGGTAGAGTGAAAAAAACGTGAACGTTCGTGTGCAACGTTATGTCGTGCAACTTTACGGTGTACAACGTTACGATCTGCATACTAGGATGGGTGCGTTCAGTGAAAAAAATCTTAAGATCCCCTTCAAGCAAAAACAAGTCCGTTTTGGATCCGCGCACCTTGATGTTTACACATATTAACCGTGAGTCCCGGCACTCACACAATTTTTTTTTAAGAACTTGGTAAGCATAATTATTGGTTTCATTGCTCTGTAAAAAACCAAAAATTATGTTACCTGGGCCCTATTGCACAAACAACTTATCACTAATCACTTAGCAAATATCGTGAATCTTGATATATATTTTCCCGATTACGATAAATTGATGGTTAGGACTCGATATGTCAATATTTATGTAGATTACTTACAAACTGTTAATACTGAAGTAAGACCTATATTTCATAGCAAAGGTAGTGGGGAAACAAATGCACCCTAAGGCCTAGCTCACATGGCATTCGACCGAACGGTTTTTTTAAGAACAAACCCAAATGAATCGGCAGTGACATATACATTTTACACATAACCTTTCATTCGAAGTTTTTCCTATCTCCTCCAAATACAAACAATAACTTAACTGCGAAAAATTATAACTTCAGTTCTAATGTCAGGCTATATTAGTGAGTATCAACTTTTTGCAGACCAACAAAAAATTTTATAATAGAAATGTAATTGCGTAGGGCGTCAGTTTTATTTTCAGTATTCAAAATGCAAAACTTGTCGAGAAATTTCAGAATTTAAAAGAATAAATATACAATTTTTTTTATTTAACCCTCCTCACTCCTCTACAAAAATATCAGTAGTTTTATGAGACTAAATCTAACTGACGAGGCGCCAGGAGCAGGATAGCAATTATACAAAATCAAAAGAATTCTCATTTATGCTGCAGCTGTTTCATTTCCAAACGAATCCAAATAATGTTACGTGTGAACACTCCAAAAAAACGAATACGATACAAAATGTGCAATGCATTGTCGTGTGAACTAGTCCAAACACCCGATTTTTCTCATGCGTATAATTCGATAACCAACGTATGTAAATTGAAGCACTCGTTTTGAGCAACTGATTTCCATTATCTTTGCAATATTTACACATTCGTAACATTCACCGTTAAGTGCTCTGCACAAGAGACATGACCAACGAACTGTGAATTGAAAATGGTCGCGAATTTTAACATTTTATGCACAGACAACTGCGAATTGCCATAAAACATAAAGAAGTAAAATGAGTGTTTGAGGTTAATTTCGAACGAATTTACCATTCACCATTCTGTGGAATGCGTCTTAATGTTGTGGATTGCGAATTTACGATTGACAGTTCACAGAAGATTAATTGTTGGTCGCGTAGAAAACAATAAAAATACAATCAATTTTACGACACAAGCCAGTACTGATGGCTAGCCAGTAGCAATACACTAAAATCTTTTTACTAATTCACACAAACATAAGCAACTTGGGTGTCAACTGGATTGCCTTTTTCGAAGAAAAAAAACCAGTGACATTCATTTTTTTAACTATAGTCAACTTTCATCGTTCTTTTTCTTAAAATTTCTGAACTGATTCGATTTTGTGGAAAAAATAAAGAAGAGAAAAAGAACGAATTTGACAGGCACTGTATGTAATGTACCCAACTGGCCAGGTAGCCAGGTAGTACTGGCTCGGGTGGCCTCAGGGTAAACTAATTTTACGCAGTATTTTCTATTTAAATTTGTTGATTAGATTATTATTAACATATTCACTTCGTTGAAAAGTTTGAACAAAAAAAGTGGATATTTAATTAAGAAATTGCTTTAAAAAATGCATTCGTGTTCTCAAAGTCGCAGCTTATGTGCAAGGCACTTTAAAGATTTGTTTGATAAAAACTTGTGTTTTCGACATTTGAACATTTTTGAAGTTGCTATAATTATACCTGGCAACTGAATGATCGTACAACAAAAAGTGTAACTATCTTTTTGGCAGAATCATATTCTACTATTTATTAAGGAAAAAACTGTTATTTTTGACTTTTGACTAATTTGTTAATATTATACACATGTTCCTGGAAAATGAGACCTACATAATGTAGGTGACCTTAGCAATCTCAAACACATGAAAACATGAAATTGACGTATCGTCAATAAAATTTCTCGGCTTTACTGTCAAATTTCTAGGGAACAAAAATGGATTCGCTTGCTCACTTTTTGAAGGAGCGAAATCTTCTAGATCTCATTTTCTGAACGCGTCTAATAGTAGGTTTGTTCGTTGAGCCCTGAAGTCACCCTGGGGTCGCCCCAAAGCGTTTTTGAAAAACCTGAAGCCACCCCCGTGAAAAAATTCTGTGTTTTTTTGAGACCTTGGGTCGCCCTGAAGTAGAACTAGGTATTTTGCTGTGGCGAGTTGAGGTAAAGAATAAACTGCCAAATTCATGTGCTGAAGGTTGTTGTTTATTTTTGAAGAATAAATTGAAACAATACACGAATTAAATTTAATGCTACTAAACAGAAATAGAAAGTGGAAACGTAAGAAGTTGTTTCTTATTCATTTTTAAGACAAATTTTAAGTTTTAATTATCAAAGCACAGAACTTTTTTTTCTTGCTTTAAATGTCGACAGCCCTTGAGCGTTTTTTGAGAACCGAAAAACATCAGGTTTTTTTGACAATTCTCTGGGTTCTCAAGAAAACCTGGGTCAACCCTGGGTAAAGTTCAACGAACGAAGCTAATATCTTTTGGTAAATAATAGGAATAGGCTCTTTTGTAGAGGGTCACATAATCTTAAAATTTTGCAATCATGATAAAAATTACCGTTGCTTGCGAGAAACCTAAATTTAATTATTTTATTTTATTTATTTAAATTATTAGTAGATAAGAGTAGCACTAAATCTACATGAAATTGTTTCCGATAACATTCACCGTTCAGGTGAACCGACATTTAAGTCGTTTAATTTTTTTCGCTTGGGCTACAAGTCGTTTTTTAAGAATTAAGTTTTGATATTGCATTAAGCGTTTAAACATTTGACTTTGACCAACTTTGAATTTTTGAAGCCTATATAAAAATCTTCAAGGTAAAGTAAGTATTATGGTGTTTTAAGATAATTAAAAATATTTATTTACATAGTTTTGATTCAAATGTTTTTTTTTTTTTGCCGTTTTTGACGTGAATATATAATATTGTGATTCTTCGAAATTTGGGAATTCTAGAATTTACCGATAAAATTTAGAATTTTCCAGCAACATTGGAAAAAATCGGTTAAAGTTTTGTTTTCATAATTTATTCCGGGGCTTTACAGTGTGTTATTTAAAACGATAATTAAACATAATAATGAGCCTATAGGGTGATCACGGGAGAGAAGAGCTGAAGACCTTATTTCTTTATTTTTAGAAGATCATAGAGGATTGATATTTTTATAGTTTGTAGGTACATATATGGGAAAATATTAGAAGTTCTCCACTAGTTTATGTGGATCAATTTTTACCTGTTGACTCAAAAACTATGGAATTGATTTCGCTGAAATTTTCAGAGTTCAATTTTATTAGCAGCGGGAAGGTTAAGGTATTAAAATCTGACCACTCTGCAACAAGCACACAGAAATGGTTGAGACTTGAGTTGTAAAGTAACTAGCCCCTGATACTCTACGATCAGTCGCCCCACCACATTTATATATTTTATTTCGGATAGACTTCTGTTTCAGCACCTTGTTTTCTTGTTAAGCCCTTAATTGAGTCGCAAATCTGTTGTTCTTTTGCATTCCACGTCAAAATTGTGGAATGATAGAGACAAAGAGCATAAGCAACATCAATTTATAATCGAGTTAATTTCCTGTCGCGTTAAACTATATACAATTTCTTCTTATTTGTTAAAACAAAATGAACCAACGTTAGATCTAATTTATGTATACCTATGTGTGTAGGTATGTGTTTGGGATTAGTGTCAAACTTAATCGGGAAAAAGCCTGTTCAAATGCTGAAAAATTAAATAAATTTTGTATACATATGTATTTGCGAATTCAAATCAAACTGAAACAGTTTTAGGGGTGACGGAATGACGGACGATTATTGGGAAAAGCTCAAAAATTTTGAATTGACGTAAGGATTACGGAACGGATAGACGACGACGCCGATGGTTTCCATTTTGTTTTCAAAATTATCACGAGGACTTTTCATGACGGTATACGTAATACGTAGATGTAGTTAGGTATATGCTTATTGCTTAGGTGCCAACAACTTTATCGAGGATTCAATAATATCGAAAATGATATCTCCCTTTCCGATAAAAGATAATAATCATTCTCTCGATTTATGTGTTTTCACATTCCCGTAGATAATCAACTCTGTTTAAGTTCAATTTTCGATAGGAAGAATGCACGTTATGAGCATGAGGGATTTCAATTCCTGTCATCTTATCTATACTTATTGGAAATGAATGTGGCAAAGAGTTTAACATTTCAAAAAGATATACCCACATTTGCGTAAAAATATTACCTCTATATTGACTGATAGAGTTATATTATTGGCGATAGTGATAAGATAAAGATAGTGAAGTGGTAAAATTATAATTATAGTATAAAAACAATATATTACACATATACAATTAATAATTTGGTCTTATAGGTTTTATAATAATTTTATTCAAAATACATACATACATATTATGTATGTAGCCTTTTCAAACAATTCAAAATACATATACAACTTGAATTCAGTCCTATATTTTAAAAAAAGAAATATTTCAAGAAAAATGTTTGACAGACCATCGCTGATAAAAATATAAATATAAAATTAATTTTATTACTTAGAAGCATCTATGTGTACAAAATTTATGAAATTTTGGTATGTCCATTGAAGAAATTTACGGAAATGTCCAAAAACTAAGACGTTTTTTTCTAATAAACGTCAAAACCCTATTCCCTAAACCCTGTATCCGATATCTATGTGAATCTTCCGATAGATAACAACGTAAGGCGCACTTAAGGTGAGTAAAACTTGAGTAAGCTAAATTTGGACATTAATTATTAACTTTACAGTGTATGCAAAAACCCAGAGAATAAAAACCAGAAACGTCTGTGAGTAATCTCCCACTGAAAAATTGGGACTAACTATTTAACATTTCACTTTTTGTGTGCCAGCAAGTAATTCCTATTTGACGATTCCCGAATGCAAAGATATAAGGCTATGGTCATACACGATCGAGCGAAATTGCATCGTGTGATTGGGCTCGGTGAAGTCATTTGGATTTTCAGCAATTCGGAAATCCACGATCCGAAATGGTTCCGAGCAAAACGGCTCAATCGTGTAGGGCCAGCTTAAAAAATCAGAATTTATTACTAGAAGCAATTAGCACTGTTCGATTGGATTTCAGAATGAAAGAATTCAATGAAACCATTGGAGAACGACATAATATTATATTCAAAATTTGTATTTAATTCGGTAAATCAAAACTTTACTCAAGATTTAATGTACTATGTATTGAATGAAAAATATTTTACTTGATAAAGAGCAATATCTTGATCCCCCTAATTGATTCCATGGCCCATTATAATGACCCCTTAACAAAGTGTAATTCTTTCTTCTCTTGTTTTTATATCCATTTCAATTTCAACTTCCATTTATTGGCAAAATACAAAACGAAACCAATGACAGTTGACTTTTAAAACTTAACAACGGGATACCTACACCTATACATACCTACATGCATAAAATAAGTAATGTAAATAAAATGTCAACTCGAACAAACGTCATAAGGACGACTTTAATTACCGTTTTTTCCACTTCATTTCCACCCTAAGCCATCAAGGTCCCACCACACCCCCAATATGCCTAAGCGGCGCGGCGCTGCTGTCGACTGTTGGGAAGTCCGCTGGCGACACGGTAGACTGTTGCGCCAATAATGACGAGGTGATGATGTAGGTGGTAATAAAGTGATTTTCATGTCAACTTCAACCCCTTTTCCCTCCCCGCATTTTATTCAGAATATCCGCACTGTGCAGTGACACACATACTTTCGGCCATAAAACTTCATCACACATTTAAAAAGAGTATTTTGTGTAAAGCGACACAAGGGTTTCCCTGTTATCTTTATCCCTTAATTAACAACTTCAGAAAAAAAAATAATAATAATAAGGCATAGGGGAGGAGGAGACGATCTAAATCCTGTTTGACTTATAATTTATTTTGCCTGAGCATGAGCATATGAGTGAGCGGGAGAGAATGTGTGCCATTGCCAGTCAGCCAGCCAGCCAGCCAGTTCTATATTGATTGATAAACACTACTAAAGCGGATCAATTTTTGTTTTGTTTTATAAAATATGTTGTGTGCTTAGCTGTCGACAAGAGTTTATCAAACCAACGCAACTGACGACGCCACACGGGGATGGCAGAAGTAATAGATGGGGTTGTTAGAGGGGGACTACATCGAGTCCTACTTAAATAATTTTAGACTTTCTACGGGGTTTGTGGGTGGGGTGGATACGGAACTTCTCTGCGGGACGCCATTTACTCTTACTTAAGTAGATGTAAATATGTATGTAACTCTATATGTTACACAAAGCGATACTAAGAACTCCAGGTCTGTGACAAGCTATACAGATCGGAGAGAATTCATCGATTGGTGCAGTTTAAATTTTAATTAGAACCCCACATGGAGATGTTTGTTTCTCTTATTTGTGTTTCATTTGTGTTCAATCGCCTAAATGAACCAAATTAAAAATAACCCTTTTCAACAATACTAATATAGGATTTTTCTCTACACCAATTAGAGACAATGTACAACACTATATCTACTATTTAGATATATCTACACTCATTTATAATGTAGAAGGAAAATTAACTTGCCCCTATGCAAAATTTCAAAAACAATTAAAACCTTTTCAAGGTTTGTTCCTGATGCACGCAGTGCTAAATGCATTTATTTCGCTCATTGGCTGTTTGAAGTTAGAAATTTTTTTGTAGTTATACTGACTGAAAATATTGTTGAATATTTTGTTAAATCACGTAGAATCAGTTGAACAAAAAAAAAAAAAAAACAATTTGCCTTCCCAAAACTCCCCGACTTTCAATTTTAAATATTAAAAATGTGAAATCTTGATTGTGTGTGTGCAAATTGGTGTGAAATCTTGCTAAAATGCAAGATTTTTTTTGACAGAAAAGAATCGATTTTGTTTAAAAAAAAAATCAGAACAGAATGCAAAACAATAACGGTCAGCCAGAAGTCTGTTCTTTAATCCTGCATTTAAATTATATTAATTGTGTCAATAGTTTTCAAAAAATTTGAATTCAAACTCAAAATTTTGATAAAAAAACGCAAACAAAAATGTTTGAATCAATTTTTCTCAAAGTTGTGAAATGGAAAACTAAATGTTCTTTTCAATGATCATATCAATTGTGAATCGAATACAAAAAACCGAAAGCTTGTATGTATGTCTTCTAGTTTTTGATAAAATTGTGATAAAATTACTGATACAACTTTTTTGAGATATTTTTAATATGCTTGCATTGCAACCATTACGGCTGCGTTTTAAAAGTGTGATATGTATGGGGGGAAATGCTGCCCCCCCCCCCTGCAACCCCACTGCTTGGGCTCACTATAAGATTTGGGGTATGTGCTTTTGGGGTATGGGTTTGCATCTCAAGAACTTTGAATGTTTTCTCTGTTTCCAATGTCAATAGCTACTAATGTCAACAGCTACATTATGATATATACACATTTAAAATTTTCGCAAACGCATTATGAAAAATTCTCATTGACTGGACACTACGTGACTATAACTCCTGACTAAACCACAAACTGACTGACTAGACTAGGACGCGGAATGCAATGCAATTCTACCTCCTCGTGGTGCATTCTGGGTAACGCCAAATGAATTGCTGTTCTTTATAAAGGTGTTTTTTTTTAGACGTGTGGTTTTCAAGAAGAAATAAAACGCATATAATTTAATGTTATGGCCAAGAATTTAGATTTATTATAAATATAAGGGTTTGCTATTATTATGTTTTAAAAATGATTTCGGGCAAGTGGGCTTGAATAAATTGTGGCCGAGAGGCCCAATTTTCGACCACTTTTTGCAGCAATTTTAGCCGTATGTCAGCAATATTAACGCACCGAATATTCTCTTCCAAGGCGTCAATCGTCTCGCGCTTATCTGCGTAGACAAGCGACTTCACATAACCCTACAAAAAATAGTCCAGCGGTGTTAAATCGCACGATCTTGGAGGCCACGCCGCCACAGGCCCACGACGAGAGATAATGCACTCACCAATAGTTTCCTTCAATAAATTGATTGTTTCGTGTTGCTGTATGGCATGTATCGCCGTCTTGTTGGAACCAAAGGTCGTCCACACCAACATCCTCCAATTCAGGCACGAAAAAGTCATTAATCATAGCTCTATAGCGTTCCCCATTGACTGTAACATTATGGCCGGCTTCATTTTTGAAGAAATATGGACTAATGATTCCCTCTGCTCATAGGGCACACCAAACAGTGACTTTTTGAGGATGTAACGGCACGATTTGAAAACGCTGTTCAGGAGTAAGTCTATTCATTATGAAATGGCAAACCAAACTGAACATAAATCAAGTGACAGCTGTCAAAAAAAAACCAACTCCGAAAAAAGTATTGCCAGATTGAAAACCACACGTCTAAAAAAAACACCCTGCATAACTAACAAAGATCAACCTAACACCAACATTCATTTTTATAAAAAAAGATCACATTAAATATCAAAAAACAAAAATGTCATAAAAAGTAGTTCTAGTAATTTTCAATTTTCTCGAAAACTAGAAAACATAAAAGATATATGGTCTGTTAAAGTGCAGGACCTCCTTAGTCGAAAACTCAAAAAAATATTATAAATGGAATAAATTAGAATAATCAGAGCCACCTTTTGGCATTTTAAAGCCACCTTTTGGCATTTTCAGCGTAACAATATACTGCTCAGATTAATTAATAGCTCAGATCAATTTTTTTGTTATTTTTTAATTTGTTGTAATTGTAATTTGTTATTTTTTTTAATTTTTAATAATTTATTTAAAAGTTGTTGTTTTATATTTCTGAAAACGACTTACGAGGTTCTACACTTTAACCGTCGATATGTACATTCAATTATGGACCTCAGTGTGTAAATATTTTAAAAGAAGTACGACCAATAGGTATAAAATTAGAAGCGATTCCCATAAAAGTCATATACAAATTTCACTTTGCATCATGCATCGTTTTCCCAAGAACATGTAGTTAGTATAGACTTTTTATATTATAAATTATTGTGAATCAATAAGCATGTTGAGAAAAATGAGATCTCGGGGACCTCAGCAATCTCAGTTATGTATACATGGACACAGGATTCCTCAGTAAAATTTCTCAGTTTTGCAGTCAAAATCCTGTGAAAAAAAGATTTGAATTCGCTAGCTCGCATTTTAACGGAGCAAAATCTCTAAGATCTCATTTTCTTGAACGATTCTTATTGTTCACTGTGCCGTATGCGTACTTTTTTAGACGTAGGTGTTTCTTTCTAATAAACTGTATAATAAAAGAAAATTCAAATTATTTTCACCCTTTCACTACGGCCCTGGATAACACCTATCTATAGATAAAACAAAATGTCATATCTAATTTCAAATAAAACTAAAAGGATAATGACACGTTTCTACATAAACCTCGGAATAAAATATTATCTTAATAAACATTTTTATTCAAATCGGCATTTGTGCACTCAGCGTTCTTTGGCGCACCAAGCTATGGGCCAGGATGACACTTATACATAATATATAGATTAACTTTGAAGGTAAAATACTATTTAAATACAAAGTTTTAACCAATTTGGGGCACTCAACATCGCCTTCTAGCTACGGTCCTGGATAACCTACCTTCCTAGATAAACTTGGATTTTAAAATATTATCTTCTTACAAAATTTCATCCAAATTGTAGAGGCCGTTAGCGAGAAATGAGACAAATAATCGTATGGATTAGGGGAGGGGTCTATTTTAAAAGTTTAGGTGGAAGGGGATTTTTTCAAAATTCCAACTTTTAAGTTATTTACATTTTATATTCAATGCTCTTATTAATTTTAAGTCAAACTCTAAAAAACTGATGCTTAAAAGTCTTCTTAGTAGTTTAGTTTTTCTTGGAAAAATGGCGATTCAGCTGCACAAACTTATTTTTTTCAAAAACTGTAAATTCCTACTTCCGTTGTGTGATTTTTTTTACCAAAAAACTGAAAAATAGTTTTCTTACAGTCACTTTGCTTAATAATAAGCTTTCTAAATGAGCTACAACAAAAACTCGAATTTATCCTCTAGGAAATGATATTAAAATTACCAGTACTAAATCTTAAGCAAATCGGTCTACCCGTTCAGGCTTAAGCTTAAATTACAGTAAACGTATAGACCGACCGACAGATAAGAATAAAGATTTTTCAATCAAAGCCGTTTGCTGATACGAAACTTAAATATTTACGTTCAACTTAAACGGTTATGTTCTAATTTTTAATCAACGTAAACTGTCACATAAACTCTTATCTTGAACTTAAAATTTAAGTTTCATTTCAGCAAATAGGACCTAGATAATATTCCATTAGTGAATGAAATATTCAATAAAAATTTGAATTAATTTTTCTTCTTTTAATTCTACAGATTTAAAATGTATAAATAAATTCTTCGACACAAAAATAAATCAATAAAAAGAGATCAACGCTATTCGACCTAAATAAGAGGACTTAAGTTCATAACCGTATATTAAATTTTCACTTCCTAAAGAAGCATTCTTCCAAAAACCAATATCAACAAAATTTCACCACAATGGACACGAAACGAATTAGTGAACTTCTCGCTGTTCAGGATTTCACTATACAAACATTGGATTTTTCCGAAGGTACAATACAATCGGAACAGGAGAGAATCTCTCGTCCTGTCCGACGTGCAAGTCGACGAACTTCTCAAGCCAACAATATCCCAAATAGCATTAACCCCATCATAAGCAGCAGCAACTATGATCCCGAGATGACCGATTCCAGCTGTCAAAGTGATGACACAAGCGGTGGTGGTGGCAGTAGCAATGGTGGTAGTGTTCGACCATCTAGTAGGGGTCGTAATTCTAACTCAGCCCAAAATCGTCGCCGGAAAGGGGCACTCAATGCAAAGGAGAGAAATTTGAGGCGTTTGGAGTCAAATGAGAGGGAACGAATGAGGATGCACAGCTTGAATGATGCATTCCAGGTAAGAAATTTAAATTGATGCATTTGTAAACAGTGTTCTATTTCTTTCGTCCTTACGTAGTCCTTACGCGAGGTAATTCCCCATGTGAAAAAGGAAAGGCGTCTATCCAAAATCGAAACACTCACATTGGCTAAGAACTACATTACCGCTCTAACCGATGTTATCCTTTTGATGCGTGGCGAAGAGATACCCACCAGTAGTGAAGGGGGCGATCTAACTGCAGAGCACTTCGATTGTAGCATCCTGGCAGATAATCCAAGCATCATTCAGACCCAACAACAACAGCAACCGATGACTGTCATCAACAACATTAACATCATGGCTGACAGCACAGCAGCGGTATTCAATGAAACAAATGGCAATTATGGTCAACCATTTCGGGAGTTTATATAAATCTGCGAAGAGCTATTACTCCAGGGTCAACAAATTGGGAAAAAACGCCTACACAGACCTACACCCACAGCTATGTAAACAAATCCCTATAATGCACTGGATATATCTACGTCGTTATTGCTGTGTAAGTCTTAAGAATTTTAATCATTACTGTTATTATTATTAAGGATAAGTGACAATTCTTTTCATTGGCATCGAGAGTGAAGTGGTAGTTGTACTAGCTGATTAAAAAAAAAGCTGAGTGGTTGGCTTCATAGAGCTACAAAAAAAAATAAACAAGACAATTTTCAAATAAGTACATTCATAAGAAAATTTAAAATCATAAGAAAAACAAAAACCTTTGTGATTTAATGGTATACTTAGAGTAAATACGTACATACATATATAGGTGGCTCTTTTATTGGACAAAAATTATTTTAAATTAAATAATTAGGTAATTATACATTTTTATTGAGTTTTGATTCTGTTTATTATTCATTTACAAACCCATTTTGTGTCACTAGGAAAGATGATGAACGACAAACATTTAAATTTATATTATTAATTGAAAATTTCTCAAGTTTTCATAAGACACAAAGAATTTTTGTAGGTGCGCCAGAGACACTACGTTTTGCAATGATCCACGAAAGACCGACAAATTTGCTAGCTGAGAACTAAAATGGCATTATCCCCAACAGATCTGGGAAATTCTCTTCCATACAATAGTGTATATAGGTATGTATATGTATTTAAAATAATAGACTTTTCGATTGGTAATCCGGGAGAACGATTTGATACGTGTGAACCCTTCTGAAACTAATCTGAAAACAAAATCAGAAGCAAATTTCTCTTCTTTTCTGAAGAAGAACTGTCATTCTGACTCCAATCGAAAAGGCCATAAGTAAATCAACATTTCTTTTGAAAGAAAACCCACATGTATGTATGTAGGCATCTGTAAAACGAAATAAGAGCAGCCAGTGGCCGGTCCGCTTTTGTATGCCAGCTTTGCAAGGGAGGTATTTGGGGTGTTTTTATTAAGTATGTCGGATCCCTTTCAACAAAAGAATCGATTTTATTCCGATTTTTTTTCTAAACAAAATCGATTCTTTTCTGTTAAAACAAACCCCGATTTGCACACACACTATAAAGATTTAACATTTCTAATACGTCAAATTGAAAATCGCAAAATTTTGGTTAGACAAATTGTTTTTTATTTTTTTATTGATTGCAACAAATTTTACATAATTTAACAAACTATTCAACAATATTTTCAGTCAATATAACTAAAGGTTAGGTACAAATAATTAATTGCACCTGTCAAGCAACACATTCACAAAATTAGAGAAAAAAAAATTATGTTCTTTAATTCCTTTCAATTGACAGAAACAAATCGGTTCGGTTTAGAAAAGTTCGAAATTTAGCTCCAAGCTAATTCCGAGGCACCAGAATAAGACTGACTATTGAGATCTAGTTCCAAAAGAGTAGAATAATTTATCGCCGAATATGGGAATGTTTGATTAATTATCGTTAATAGAATGAATTCAAAAAAGAAGTGGATCCAAGTGCCTGCCTTGGTGGACCCAAGCTGGGAGAAGGCAGATCTGAGACGAATTGTTTTTGTAACACATGTTAAAAGTTAATCCAGATCCAGATCCGGATCCCGATAGAAGATAAAAAAACACAGCTTATAAGACTGAGAAGGAAAGGATAGGTACACACTCAACCAGGTTAGTATTCATATTTCTAGACCTACATTTCAGAAAATTGTGCTCTCTCTCTAGGGAAAGCATGTTCAAAAGTTTGACTATGCGGGGATTAAGTCAATTTCATATTCGACTTTTAGTCAATGGAATATTGAATGAAATGTTACCTATGTTCTTTCCTTATTCCCAGCGCCAGCACCGACTGTATATCTACTATCTACTCCAGTATTCGCACTATCAGCTCGGCACCCTTTGTAAAAACTTTCGAACACTAAAACCATGTGGCGTAACAACAACCCTCAATCGCTATTTCTGCTCTCTTTCTTCCCTTGCAAAGTTGGTATTCATGCCTTCTTTTTTTTGAAATATTTCCTCTATTGTCATATATGGAGAGGATTTTACAAAAAAATCTAGCTTTGAAATTTCAACTTGTTACGGGTGTGACACACTTCTAAGACTATAAATTCGGGCCCAATATAATTTCCAAGTTCAATGAAATTTTGTCTGACAGTAGATCACATTATACATCTTATTTCCCCAAATTATTCAGTTTAATAAAAAGTTGGTTTCTTTAGTAACTAAACATAATACCTACATATTTTTGTTACGAGTTTGACTCTTACCACTTTATGGATCAACTACGCATAAAGTCAATTTGTATTTACTATACTCTCTGAGTAGTGAGTAACTAAACAACACCAATACGAGCTCTTATATAGTTATAACGACATTTAAATCGAATCATAACAAAATTGGAAATATACAAGGTTTCCAAATTCCAAGTTATGTGCTAACAAATATTTACTTTTGGAGCCAAGGGGATAATGATATTTTCGCTTTTGAAATGAATTATCGAAGCTTTTTTTATACTAAATCACTTCTTTTTTTTTGGAATTAGGAGAAGTTTGTATTTAGCAGTTAAAGGCCGGTTTATAAGAAAACATCCAAATTCCTATGCATATATAATGTTGATTATTTTAGTAATTAACAGAAAATGCTGGTGTTGGAAAAAGCCAGATTATATTACACATCTCACAACGACGATGAATGACATGAACAGCACTCCACTAACAACAAAGAACAAATCTACGAGTGTATGATGGGTGCTGTACCGAAGCGACTCTCTCTTCCATTAAATCCATAACAGGATAAACTTAGCTGTGCACTTTATTGAATCTTGTATAGCTAAGCAAAACCAGGGCCAGGCGGCTGGTATGGCGCGTCATTGTGATTTAGATGACGGAATGAGGCACGAGTTGTGTGTATAAAAATCCTGGCGGGAGGTAAATTGTGGGGCGCCAAATGACATTATTTCTTTCGGCCAGGCGATAATTAGATACATATACATGAGAATAATTTTACTTAAATACACAGAAAATCAATTATTGAAATACTGTGTTATCCATGTAATTGAAATTATTAGTGTGTGTTCAAGAATTGGCTGTGAAAGTTTATGGAAAAAATATTTTCTTATAGTATTTTCACATAGTATCTAAATGATATTAATTACTGAACTCATCGCAGTCTCAAATCTCATAAAAAATAAACAGACGCCATTAATTGAATATTTCAGAAACGTCGTCCTTTGTTACCAAAATTGTATGCACTTAGTTGTAATGTTGGAATTATATGACTTATGTCCAGTTTTTTAGTATAGAGATTTAAGTTAAACTTGAGTTCACTTAGATTAACACAACAGGTTCCATGATTTATTTTCCGAGTTTGTTAAATGCTTGCATCCATGCATCCTTCACTGAGAAACTGCTTCAGGAATTAACTGTTAAGTAATACATTTATGTTCAAAGTTATTTAATGCTAGGTTAACTCTCCACTGAAAAACTGTGTTTTACTGTCATTTCATATTATTTGTGACCAATGCTCTTCGTTTTATATGATTGAGTCAAAATATTAACCATGTTTCACAAAACTGTTTCTTTTTCCTAGGGGTTTTGAGAGCAAATTGTGAGAATTTGTGAAAAAATTTTAAAAGGTTATAAAAAAAATTGTATGAATGCCGGGACTGACGGTTGAAATGTGTAAACGTGAACGATTGTCCAAGCGCAGTTTTGAGGATCCATATTTGGATCCAGAACGGATTAGTTTGCGTTAAGGGGATCTTTATAGATTTTTGTCAATGAACGTACCCAATATCCTATTATACATCAAAAAAAATAAAAAGCGATTTTAATTTCAAAATCCTCTGGTCCCGAAATGTTTGAGCACCTGATTTTGAACCAATGAACATTCCAAGATATACTTGGAAATGTGAAAGATTAAGGCGCAATATCACAGTGGACACTTATCTGAATAAGTGGCACACTTAAGTCTCCTTTGTTGGTGACTTAAGTTCCACTTAAGCTGGTTATGAAACTTAGGGCCAGTTTCACAGTCGACACTTACCGAAATAAGTGGCATTTAAGATTCCCATACAAGGAACTTAAACTAAATTTCATAGCCAGCTTAAGTGGAACTTAAGTCACCAACGTCGGAGCCTTAAGTGCCACTTGTTCAGGTAACAGTGCACTATGATATTGAGAATTGATCTTTCACATTCCCCACTTAAGTGTCACTTTTCTGACTGTGAAGCTGGCCCTTAGCCTAAAGTCCTAATATGGGAAACTTAAGTGCCACTTATGTTCGGTTTCAAAAATATTTAACAGGGTTTTAAATTTTAAAATGACGTATTTGTATGGAACAATCGTCGTTTAAAGATTTAAGAACCTGTTAAACAGTTGAAAGGGCTTTATCAAATCGGCCATTATTCCGGTAAGTCTCGACTATGAAACTGGCCCTTAATGTATGAACTTACTCGAAAATCTGATTTCGAAAGTAGAGACGAACATTGTGTACTTATATTTATTCTCAAGTACGACGAACTGATGGTACCGTACATAAATATACACACACACATTACTGTTATTCCTTTTAAAACAATACAAAAGTTATCAAAATGTCCAATACGAGAGCCACCCCATATCTAGTCAAAATGTAAATATTTAAGTGTTTTATGTGTCTAATTTATATCACATAATTAAAATGTATTAAGCTTAAGAATTAGGCCTTAATCTGTGAATGTGAAAATTAGAAAACATTATTTTAATTAAGGTGTTACATAGTACAAAAATTAAAATATATAATAGAGTTAATTTCTATAATTAAAATTTAATTACAATTAAATTACACAATTTTCAAGGTACAATATGTATCTTCTATAGAGATCCATATTTCTGAAAAGAAATATTTTGAATATCTATGTAATTTCATTTCTCTTCCTTTTTTAATTCATGTAAATAATGTAACAAAACTAATATATTTTTAAGAAAGCATTAAGTTAACATATTGTTTTACTTATTTTGTTGGCATTAAATTTATTTTTAAAAAAATGTCATATTTAGCTGAAATCATTGCATACTTAGTGTTATGGGTAATATTAATTAACTAAATGTAAATGAAAAATAATAACAAGCAATCAATATAAAAATTGCTTGCCTACTATTGTAATCAATATAATAAAGTAAAACTAAAGACAAGTGAACAAACTTAAGAATTGTTTATCAAATCATAAGAAGAAATCTCTTAAACATAACCAAAAAGAATAAAAACAAAATACATGGCGAAAGAAAAGATATGCCGAACAATAAAATGATATAAGAAACGAAAATCAATTATGTATTAAATTAAATAAAAACAATAAATGATGTTAAAAATATATTTAAACAAAAATAAATGTTTTAATTTATTTGTATTTAATTTATGTAAGTTAAATATACCAAGAAATAAATTAATATCAAATAATTAATTAACAAAGCCAAAACTAGAAATAATATAGGTCTAGTCTTCTAAGATATGAGATAAAAATGATAAAATACATCGATTGCTTAGACAAACATTATAACCATAACAAACAAATAAATCAAATTAATGCAATTATGTTAGAAAAAAACATGTAATTTATACTATAGATGCTGTCATTAATTTTAATTGCTGTAAATAGAAATCAGTTGAAAATAAATGTGCGTTGGTATTTAAAATTTTAATCCACAAGATCGGTAAGTATTATAACTTATATATATATTTATATATCAAATATCAACGTTGTATAACATTTGGTTAGTCAATTAGTAGTTACCCGGCCACTACCCTGAGTAATATGTAATTAAAAAAATTGATCATTCATTACATTATTGTAATAGTAGTCCGCCTCCGCCGGGAGGTGACTGTAAAATTATACCTATATAGTATATAGTGGCGGTTAAAAAAAGAGGAAACTAAATAACCCCTGAATCCTGAATATATAGTACATATAACTGTCGAAGTAGAGAACCCTAACTAACCCCTCGAACCTCATCGCCTACAACGAAAGTGAGAGGACGATATCGTCTCCATCCCTGGTCGGACAAGGTTTTTTAAATTGCTTCGAGACTCTCACAAAACTGAAAGCCTTTCTTTTTTTTTAAAGGCTCGCGATTAATTAAACCGAATATAAAACACTAATTGCATTATAATATTCTCGACTTTTTTTGGACAGTTTCAAATTTTGTCCCATACATTAAAGTAAGTTGTTTTCAATGAACAACAACGCCGCTCCAGTTAAGTCTTCGAATCCCAGCCCCCGAGATCAATGCGACAAGGAAGACTGGCACTTGCGTTTTAAAAACCAAGCTAATACTTTTATGGCCTTAATGACTGGAGGAAGCACATCGTACTCGGGATAGTAGAGGCTAGCCGCTGTGTCTCAGTCAATTACCCTTCACGGGTTGGGAGCCCGTTTAGAAAAGTTAGTTCCATTCGGATCTAGAATCGCAAATTTCCTCTTAAGATTGGGTTTGAATTTTGGGATTATCAATGGAAATCACTAAATCGATTTTTTTTTATTTGTAAAAATTTAAATTTCCATTTAAATAAACGTATTTCCAACAAGTTTCATTTTTAACACACAGAGGGCATTCGAAAAGACAAAGAGAAATATTATAATTCGAATTTACAAGGTTGCTACTGTCAGCTGTCAAACTAACAACAAAAACATTTCAAAATAATCAATTTTCATAAACAACACGTTTAACTTTGGAAAATCTTTTTAAATTCTCGTTTTAAAGAACAATTCTGTTTTATTAGACAAATTATTAATGGTTTAATATGTTCAAGCACCTCAAGACGGTACATAACTTCATTTCACACTTCCAAATTTCAACTCGGCCAGCACATAATCACGTCAATGTCGAGCCGATAAAGAAGATTCTCGTTGCCAATCGTGGCGAAATCGCTTGTCGAGTGATAAGAACTGCAAAACGCCTTGGTATTCGGTCCGTTGCTGTGTACTCGGATGCGGACAAAAACTCATTGCATACGCTCATGGCCGACGAAGCCTATCGTGTCGGTACAGCTGCCTCTTCAGAATCGTATTTAAAAAGTTCTGTAATTCTCGACATTGCCAAGCAGACGAAATGCCAGGGAATACACCCTGGCTATGGTTTTCTCTCAGAGAACTTTGAATTCTCCGAAGAGTGCCAAAGAGAAGGGGTTATCTTCATTGGACCACCAGGTTCGGCAATTCGTGATATGGGAATCAAAAGTACCTCCAAGTCAATTATGTCAGCTGCAGGAGTACCAATTATCAACGGGTATCATGGTGAGGATCAAAGTGATGAGAAACTTATCCAAGAAGCTGACAAAATAGGATTTCCTTTGATGATTAAAGCAATCCGGGGAGGAGGTGGCAAGGGCATGAGAATTGCCGAGAGCAAAGAGAAATTCCTCGAAGCACTGAACTCGGCTAGAACAGAATCAGCTAAATCCTTTGGAGATAGCTCGGTGCTTCTAGAACGCTATGTCCGATCACCTCGTCATGTCGAGGTTCAGGTCTTTGCCGATCAGTATGGTGACGCGGTTTACCTCTTCGAGCGAGACTGTTCCGTTCAGAGAAGACATCAAAAGATCATCGAAGAAGCGCCAGCACCTGGTTTATCCGAAGAACTAAGACGAAACCTTGGCGAAGCTGGTGTGCGAGCTGCTAAAGCCGTAGGATACGTTGGAGCTGGAACTGTTGAGTTTATTCTGGACAAAGTTGATCACTCGTTCCATTTTATGGAAATGAACACTCGCTTACAGGTGGAGCATCCTATCACTGAAATGATAACCAATACAGATTTGGTTGAGTGGCAAATTCGAATTGCTTCCGGTGAACCACTCCCGCTCACTCAGGAACAAATTGAGAGGAAGGGTCATGCATTTGAGGCCAGAATCTATGCGGAAAATCCCAGAAATGGCTTTCTCCCAGGAGCAGGAGTTCTTCGACACCTTTCCACTCCAAAACCTGAAGAGAATGTTCGGATTGAAACCGGGGTCAGGCAGGGTGATGAAGTTTCGGTCCACTATGATCCGATGATAGCGAAGTTAGTTGTCTGGGGAAAAGACCGAACGCACGCTTTGAACTTGCTCATAGCTAAGTTAGGAGAGTACCATATTGCAGGTCTAGACACAAATGTGAACTTCTTAATTGACCTCGCCTCTCATGCCAATTTCAGAGCTGGTAATGTTCACACGGGCTTCATTGATGAACATTTCAATTCGTTGTTCCCTCCAATCAATATAACCGAAGAGCTGGCCATAAAAGCAGCTGCAACTCTGTTCCTTAATGAAGACAACACTGTTAGGAAGAATCCTAGTTCACAAGCCCTCACGAAAGGTGATCCTTTCTTAGATACACTGCGCTATCGAGTGAACCATGACTTCGTCAGGGAATACTTTTTTGAATTGAACGGCGAGACGTTCAAGGTCGAACTTAAGAGCAGTTCCGAAGACATGCAGATGCGAATGAATGGTGGCGCTTGGAGGAATGTCGAAGTCTTGCTTGTGCACTGTGACAAGAGGTGCAACATTCAACTGGAAATTGACGGCGACATCTCGAACTTTAGTTCCACTCTTTACAATGGTAACTTGGATGTTTTTGTAGACGATGGTAAATTTAGCTTCACTATAAGACAACCAAAATTCTTGACATCCAATGAAGAAACTACCGGTGGTGGAAGTGGAAATTTCGTTGCATCACCAATGCCTGGAGTGCTTGAGAAGCTTCTAGTTGAACCTGGTAATTTGGTTAAGAAAGGCGATAATCTTGCGGTAATAATTGCTATGAAAATGGAACATGTACTAAAGGCACCAAGGGATGGTGTTGTTAAGAGTGTTGGGGCTAAACAGGGCGATAGTGTTGTTAAAGGCAAACCTATCATACACTTGGTCTTGGATGAGTAATCTCAAAATTGATTAGAAATATTTTTCGGCAGCGAAAATGTTGACCAATACCTACTGCATTTATTTTTTTATATTATATACAAGTTGTTATATTTTTTATATGGATTTTTTAGTTTTTAAGAAATTTTATACTCTTCACTGGTGTTAAGCCTTTTTTTATAAATATAGATATGTATTTACAAATGAACGATCAATAATTCAAACTCCTTTTTTTAATTTTTTGTTAATTGAGTTCGAAGGAAATTTTGTCACCTTCGTAAAATTATACTCCCATTATAAATGTTCCTCTATCATGAATGTCCCCCGGAATAAATTTGACTTAAATTTCCCTGCCACGAATTCCATCATAATCGGAAACTTATTACGAATCCCGAAAAAAAACTATCACAGAATCTATCCTATTGGAAATTCCTTATCGCGAATACAATTCGAATTGCAAAATTTTATTCCTCGAAAATTTGTCTAGTATCGTAAATACCCCCGCAATAAATTTTATAAAAATTCTATTTTTTTACTTTTTTAGTTAATCTAAAGGAATCTTTGTTCACCGTCTTTCATGGTCCTGGTCATGGAGATTGGGTGAATACTATGGGCACGACAGTAACTAGACAATCACGGCTGTTCTAATTTCGATTCGAATTCTATATCCTCACGTTTTCGAATTTTCGCTGTTCCAAATTCGAAACCAGTATTCGAAAACGTTTTGCAGATTCGGCAAAACGAACGGATCTAGAATCCGCCAAATTGACGTTTTAAATTCGGTTATCCTTTTGTTGGCGGATTACAATTTCGTGTTTTACAGGTCTTGCATACATAACAGCTGATTTCGAAAATGTTTTGTTGATCAAGTTGGTAAAACTTAAAAGTAAATCCGACTGGAAATCAGAACAATCGTTTTAAAGCCGCACGGATTCAATTTTCGTTTCCGTTTTCAAATTCGACCGCATATTAGAACAGCCGTAAATGAAACCTTTTACTTAGTCGATTCAAATCAATTCCAAAAGAGGTATGTTCATAAGGCGCGCCTCCACACCGCAAATCAAAAAGCATCTGTTAACCCCAAATAACGTTCAAATAATTACGCTATTCCGATGACAAATAATTTAAAAAAAAAAATGAAAATAGTCGTTTATGTCTTTTTAATTTGGGTGTCTTGATAAAACGAAGTTCATTTTATAGAAAAGTAACGGGCCTTTCCGCCGATACAAATCAAAAAATTTTGCCAGCTTTGGTTCTCGAAATATTTACATCCCAAATGATATTACTTTGTTTACTTCGATCCAACCGTAAAAAAAGGTGTAGATGGCGATATTTCCGCAACAAAGCCTCGAAAGGGGTTGCGGTTTGCAGTGGTGATTAGGAAGTTAACAGACCTTTCCAGGGACGTAAAAATTACGCCAAACTTTTTCCAAAATTGTTTTATTGATTTTTGAAAAAAAATGATGGACTAACCCCTTGCATTTTTTTTCAGCTTTTAAAAAATGTTTCCCAAACCCATCCAGCTATACATCAAAAGAAAGGTCTTTTCAAACTCTATCCGGACGTCTAAACCAAAAGCGTGAGGAAGGTCGGATTCTCGAAATATTTTCATCTTTTTACTGCATTTCGGTCGAAAACATTCAAAAGCGTTTGTGTTTGGATACCGATATTTCCCAAATCGAGACTCGAAACGGGTTGGGGTTTCCAAGATTGTTAATTAAATTTTCAAGAGATTTCTAAAACTCAAAACTAAAATGCTCTTAGAGGTTTGGTTGTCGAAATATTCGCATCCAAAGTCAAATTACTGTATTTCGATCTAACCCTAAAAAAGGGTTCGGATAACGATATTTCCGCAACCAAGCCTTGTACGAGGTTGTAGTTTTCAGTCAATTAACAGGCCTTTCCGCCGATACAAATCAAAAAAATTTTGCCATGTAGGTAGTTTTGGCACTCCAATGTTTTTTTTTTTAATACAAAATAATAACCAATAAAATGATTTCCGTTAGTGGTGTATATTTACTTAAATGTAAAATGTTTAAAAGTAGGTAACAATACAACAAAATATTGTATGTAATGTTATTAATAAATTAATAATGCTTTGCATTCAATTTTTGTTTTCGTTATTCGTAATAAATAAGTTTCTACAGCTTAGTTCAACTATGTGTTCACAATTGGATACTATGTATTCTAAAATGTTTATTATTTTAATATTATAATTATTATTATGTGTGTGTTTGTGGTTGCATTGTAAATTAATATTTGTATAGTTTATTTTATTCTTAATCCTAACGATACATCATAACATCTGTACTTTGATACATACACATGTATGCGTCACAAAATAATCGTTTGGCATGTTCCGGTAACATTTTATCATTTGACGATGTCTCATTAACTGCTCGGGCTCCATCCTCTGAAAGCCATTGTGGCAAATCGGGAACGGATATCATTTCAGGGATATTATATCCATTTTGTTCACCTTTATTTTTAATCGATTAATAGTTTCCTTTGAAAATTATTTGCATAAATCGAACAAAAAAAATTACCTTTCCGATCTGCCATGGAATCGAAGAAACACCATGGTGCATCTAGTCCTGAGCCAGCTTTAACAAAAGCTACATAGTGGGAAGTTTCGATACAAACAACTGCAAAAAGTTCCATAAACAAACGTGGGACATTTAAATGTTCAACCATTATTTTGAAATCATGGGGAACTGAGATCTCCTTGGGTGTATGATTTGCTCTGAGAAACAAAATATTCGATTAATAAAATATTCCATTGTTTTCTTTTTCTTTTTATTGATTTAATAATAAATCTTTGTCACCTCTTTGTATGGGAATGAACAGTCTCAAGGCATTTTCTGCAAAATGCGGTGCTCTCTAATCCAACGCCACATTGCAAAATACCAAAACATTCTTTACACTCGTACTCGGCCAATTTTCCACAAACAGAACATTGACGAGGTGCTGAAGTGTAAAATTATTAGCATTAAAATCGATTGCAAATTTTCTATTTTGAAAAAAAAAAATAATAATAAAACTTACAGTCTTCAATAATATCAGTGACATCAAGTACTTGTGATGGAAGTATTCTTGGATACATTTTGAAGTTTTTGCCAAAACGTGGCATTTGGATGATAAGGCATGATGGTACTTCTTTCAATTTAATGTCGGATGAAAGGAAGCTCTGCTCGAATAGTTGTTGAACCGAAGGAAACGAAAGACGTTCGTCTTTTTCAACAAAAAGCTGATAATAGAAAGCGTCCTGACCCGAACTTAGCTAAAATTAAAGTAAAATGTATTAATTTATGGAATTCTGTATGCATATGAAATAGAAGTAGAAGCCTTTTAAAGCTAAGCGAAAATAAGCAAAGCTCAGAGTTACGACGGAGTTGGAGCCTTCAAGGAAACTTGAACTGGATACCTCATAAATAAACGAAGCGTTCTTTTAATCCATTCAATAAAAACGTGTGACACAGTATTTTAAGCACAGTTGGCCTTATCACAGACGACGAATCTACTACAACGGGGCCTGTGATAAGGCCGAGTATTTCCTTCTGAGACCTTTTCGTGTTTCGTTAACTTCTAATACACTTCAGTCAAATAAACAATGTTTTCAATAATATTTTGACACGAGACACAGGAATCAGTATGCGGATAACGACACGACACTTTTCCATTATTTGTGTCATTTGACTACCGTCAGAACACGTCACTAGCGTCCTACGTGCCTTATTATACGCTAAGCCTTGAGACTTGACACGAAGTACCCAAAATGGTTGCTCTTGCCAATGTGAATGGTAGAAATTGAGTCAAAGAAAAAAGACCGGACTTAGCAAAAAGACTAAATACATAAAAACAGTTAATAAGGGCCCTTTTTACGTACATATTATGTCTGCCCCATATGGCTCACCATTATCTTCAGCAACGATTCTCGAGAAGAATATTTTTCTAGTCTCCACTGGACATTATCGAATTCCCTGCACAAGGACGTATTGGTAAAAGATGTTTTATGAAACAAGAAATCTGGTATCTATTGACAGTACATGTTGCAGCTAAATAGCAGAATACAAACGAATTTATAATAGGAACATCCGAACGAAGAGGCTTCACAACTAATTCAGGATGAAATTCTACTCAGCGAACAATGTTTCAATTCTCAACTCGAGACAAATATATTCTACAACTTAAACTTACCTTAAGAAACGGTTCAGCCCGTAATATCTGCGCAAGTAGACTGTTCAAAAATTCTTCCGGATCTTTTTCTTCGCTTGTTAATCCACTTACAGAACTAAGCTTGTCAAGTAATTGCCTCAATTTCATAACACGATCTGCTCGTACGAACATATTCTTTCTTAAAGGATTCACAATTTCTTCTCGAAGAACTTTTTGTACTTCTTCATAGTGTGATATGTCCTGAAAAAAAAATAAAAACATTTTGTTCAATAAAAACTATAAACAAAAACATGTATCATCGTACTTCTGGTTCCGGTGGTCTAAAGAGTAACGAATCAAATACACTTGTAAATGTAAACATCGAAAACAATGTGGCATCCAAGTAACAAGAGTTGTGATGACCTTGAATTCCTTTAAACTTGCCGCACATCTCTTCTAATTCATCCAAATTGTATATTTCTAATGAATAACATTATTGTAGTTAAATTTTTGAGCAAAATGTGTCATCCTTACTAAGCGGCGAGACTGCCCCGGGCACACATGGACATTCCACTTGCCCAAACATTTTCGAGTCTAATGTTTTTGCAGCCGATTTGGCAGCTTCTTGTGGAGTGTCGATTTCTACAAACCGTCTATCTTTTGCCACTTGATTTGGTAGCAGAAACAGTGCTCGTCCTTCTTGGCATTTAAAGAGTCTAAAAGGATTTGAGTTTATAAAACATATTTTTGTTTGTGAAATTTGAACTGGCAATATTTACCTAACTCCATTATAAACACCATCAGTAAGTGGCAAACGCTTGTCTTCCTGCTCATCCTCTAGCTCAACTCCTACCATAACAGTCTTTGCATTCGGTGGACATCCAACCCATCGTATAACTCCGTATAGATCCTCGCTAGTTTCGGTAGACACCTCAACCATTGATCCAACTCCCAAATTGGTCCCGGGGACATCGTGCATAGGAGAAGCTTGAATAAATTCCTCTTCCGGTGAAGCAAGAGCAATGTTTTGCTGTACAGCTGGAAGTGTGTTGACATTATCGTAAAGTGGTTCGATTGTGTTTCTCAACTCTGCAAATGGAAGAAATTATAGCCTTTTAGTCTTTCTTCAGAAAAAAAAAATAAATATACAGAATTTTTGAGAAAAAAAAAATTAAAAACAACCTCCATATCCACCATTGGAAGAAATATCATCATTGTCGTCGTATGAAAATAGCTCAAGAACTGTAAGCGGAATATCATTTGTGTATTGGTGATACCATTCGGTAGTTGTTTCCATTGTTTTGTTGCTACAATTTTCGCGTTATTATTTAAAAACTAATACAGAAATGATGCCATAAAAGCAGACACAATTGCCAATGACTGACTCAATGCGCCACGGAACGGGAGGAATTTTTTGTTTTAATTTTTTTCTATCAAAGGCTCGAAAATCATCCGTGATTGTTCGAAGCGGCTGACTTGAAGAATCAATAATGACCAACTAGCTAGTAATCGCCCCAAAACGTCTTTTCCCTTTTTTTTCCACCCATAAGGTGTCAACTGAACATGTAGAACTTGTCTATTTTGAGAGTTTGTGTTATGGGGAGAGTACCAAAAATAGATCGACGCGCAAGTAAGACTCTCACTTGTTGTCGAAAACGTTGGCATGTTTGCTTACATTTCCTGCAAATAGTGAGAGAACATTTAAATAAACAATAGGCAAAGAGAGTCTGTCTGCTGCCTGAGGCAGAATAGGCTGTGAAATGCCATGGGTCAGTGTCTGTAATCTGGATACGATATTTTATTCCAAATTATGTAGCAAGAGTTGGAGTTATATCAATGTTTGGCTTATTTCAAATTTGTTGGGATATTTAAGTGTTGAGAGATTATTTTTTTTAAACATTTGTTTGGTTGCTTTATGTTTTTTTAAATCATTTATTAAATGTTTATTTTAAATTTTGAACAAGTTAGTGTAGATGAGGAATGGTAAAAAATTATTGAATATTTTAAATAGTCAGTGATTCATTGATACATGTACATAGATAATATGCATTTTAAAATGGAAAAATTGTAGTATTGTTTTTTTTCAGGTAAACGGAGACAGGTAGAATGTTTTTTTTTATCGGAGATCAATAGTCGTACACACACACTAGAGCTCTCTACTACACGGATAAAATTATTCTTATAAAATACAAATTTGCCGTGTATTTGTAATATCTGTGTTTATTTTAAAATAATCTAGTTAGTACTAAGCAAGGGAAGTTGTATGGGAATAAGTGATCATTAGCCACCAAAGCAAGTTTGTACAACTAACTCTGTCATGCATTTTGATTATATTTCAATAAAAAAAATCATAAAAACCCATGTATTAGGAATCCGGAAAAAGATTCAGATGAGAAAATAAATACCTACACTTGTTTTAAGAACAAGGATTCTAATTTGGGTTTTACAATACATTTACAGTAGGTCCTACCACATACATGCATTTTCTTTGTCGCGACCAAACAATCCCCAACCAAATTTTTATCAAAACCCTTTAATTTATAACAATATCCACAACTGGCTACCTGATTCACAATGCAAGGCGTAAATTTTTCCACGGTAAGAACTAGTTTTCTGCAAATGAAATCAAATTTCAAATTTCAATTGATCGAGTATTTTTTTAAAGATATTGTAATGCCTTCACCTCAAAATAAATTCAACAGTTTTGAGACTTGACACACTTACTCGGGGATGTCTAGTGAAGAACTGTACAAAGTTTCCAGGAAGCCGAGGTGAGCCTTTGCCACAATGAAGTGCAACATATTGGTGTTTTTTTTATGTTTTCGTGGAAACTGTTCGTTCTATGAAAAAAATGGTGTTATACAAAAAAAAAGCTTATCAAATTTCCTACAAAAATGATTATATACAGTTTTTGTGTACACACCTATATCGGTAACTCTTGTCTTCAATTTTGTAAATTTATCGGGTCAAAAAATTGGACCAATCTTTTATTATTACTGGAACGTTTCTGCTCTTCCGTTCACAAATTCCAATTTCTTTTTTTATCTTTCTAGAAATTGAATTCTTCAAACAAAAAATACGCCTTTATAAATTAAGAATTTAAAGGTCTGAAATGAGGCTTGGATGAGATAAGTATACGCAGAGTGCGACACTTGTTTTAGTCCTTAAACCTTTTTATGATTTTCTTTTTCCAGGAAAAAGTTACTGTGAGTAAAAAATACTTTCTAAAAAAAAGTAGAAACGCAAGTAGAAATTCCATGGAAATATCAATGATTCTGTAAGTGAACGGCAAAAAAGGCAAAACATTAGTAGCGTTCTGGAAAATGAGATCTCAGAGATTTCTCTGCGCCAAAAAGTGAGCAAAGGAATCCAAAATGATTTTCCTCAGTATTTTGAAAGCAAAACTGAGTTGAGGATGTTTATGTAAATGAAATTGCTAAGGTCTCCGAGATCTCGTTTTCCTGAACATGCCTTTTATAAAATATTAAATATATAATATAAAAGAGGAGACTGATGATAGGTGGCTTGGCACCCCTTGAAACAGCTGTATCTCTAGCCAAAATAAACGAATTATAAGTTAATTCGTAAACAATTGGTGGTAGCACCTTTAAGTTGTTGTTGTTGTTCAAAAATTCAATGAAATTGACGGAATAAAGAATGGTCAAGTCTAATAAACTGACATTCTAGTATGAATAGTACAATAAATAATAATAATAACTTAATAGTCTGGTCTGTTACCGATCTTCCAACCTCTCCCCCTTTGATACGTACTACGAATTGTAGTCTATCGAAAACAAGGTATGGAGAAAAATGGAGGCGGAACAAGACAGCATACTTAAAGGCGCTTAGAAAAATGCTGATGCTCCAAATGCATTTGATAAACAATAACATCCCATTTTCGTTCTGTGACATCAGTGGTCTCAGGCGGCGGAATGTGTAGTGCATACGGCTTCTAAGACTGAGCAAATCCGATATCGTGGGTTCGATCCCTATGATGGGCATGAAAGTTTTTCATAATAAAATTGGATTAAAGCTCAGCACCACTAATAAGTGGAGACTGATGATAGGTGGCTTGGCACCCCTTGAAACAGCTGTATCTCTAGCCAAAATAAACGAATTATAAATTAATTCGTAAACAATTGGTGGTAGCACCTTTAAGTTGTTGTTGTTGTTCAAAAATTCAATAAATATATCTTTACTTGTTTGTTTTGCTTTTTGACATTAATCTACAAATCTCCATTAGTAAAAATGATGGCCGCCAGACGGCTTGTATTTGAATCCTACAGGCCAAAACGTTTTAGATAATTTTTAACCTTGTACCTGTAAAATATGTATATGGAAAATATGGTCAATCTTGCTGAGAATTTGTTATTTTTCACAAATTATTTTTTTTAAAGGACAAATACAAAAATGCTTCAAATTCGCTGGGATCTTTGTACACTTCACTAGACATCCTTAATAAGTGCGCCAAGTTTCAAATCTGTCGAATTATTTTGAGGTGAAATTCTTTATTGACTGGACTACTCTGTATATTACTTGGCAACAAACTAAAAGCATGTTCTTGTCGCGTCATTTATTCAATTTCTTGAAACATTGGCGCGACTTGACGGCAAGAATCGTTTGTCTGCTGCGATGCGAGCGCGAGCAACGATGAAAACGAAGTTTTATGATTATTGTTTATATTGGAGCTTCGATAAGCGCTTTTTTTAATATGAATTTTTGTTTTTGTATGTAGTATGTAGTTTCGCCCAGGTACGAATTGTATTCAGTCGCTCCACTTAAATAGTAGAATTTTTCTTTTCAAATTTTCTTCTATTCTATTATTGTAGTAATTTAATTTCATTATTACATTTTCAATATCTGTCCTTAATAAGAGCTTCAAAAATATAACCGCTGATTTTTTTTGCTAGGATCGATGCTCAAATCCTTTATAGAAGCTCCAACATAAACACACTCTAAACCTTGGGTGAGCTACCACCAAGTCATTATAGGCCGGAGTTATAGCTATTTCACGGATGCCGTGATGATGCGTAAGCTTTGCAGCCTTAATGCGAGTGTGTTATCACACAAAAACCAATTTTCAATATTATTTCAACTTCCTCTTCCAAACAAAATTGTATCGAAATCGGTTAAGCCGTTAACAAGTCGAAAACCAAAAACCAATTTCATGGCATGTACTATTAACAAGTTTTTGTTTAGAAAAATGCAGGCCCTCTCTAAAATAGTGCACACAATTTTTTTTATCAAAATCTTTAAAGCCGTGTCCGAGATAAATAACCTCTTTCAAAGTTCCAAGTTTGAAGACAGACAGAACAGCGGGACCCAATTTGTTCGTGTTATCTATTCACACCTATCACGAATTCCATCGTAATTGCAATCTTTCAGAATCCAAAAATATAACTGCCACCGAACCTTCGTAATGGCAATTTGTGTGAGATTTCCACTACGATTGATTCTGTGATGGATTTTTCGTAATAAGTTTCCGATTACGATGGATATGGCTGATTTTTCTTAGTTCGATTTTCTTAAGAATCCAAAAACTGCCCTATAGTAGGTATGTATGTCCCTATGTACATACCGCAAGTAAAAAGTCAAAATTGGTGAGGGGGATACGCCAATTGGTCTTGTTATGGTTTTGACTTTTAGGAACAACAAAATCCAGTAGCCCTAATTTTTGTAGCATTTTTACGAATCACCCTGTGTGTAATACAAAACTGAAAAATTATTTTCTTTTTTCTCAACAAATGTGTTGGCTGTTGTTTTGTTATAATTATCTATCTCGAATCAAGATGACGGAAATCAAAATGATGACGATATTGTACCTTAACAATGGCAAACAAAAAATTGTTTTAACCAATTAATTACAATAGCCGTGTTTTGTTGAGGCAGCCAAACCCATCCAGTTAAAATTTAACACATAATAGCCGTGTTTTGTTGAGCCAGCCAAACTCATCCATTTAAAACTTAACAAATAATGCAACAACAATATATGGCTGCCAATTACATTACGTTTATTCTCCAGTCAAATGTGACTCCCGATTAATCCTTTGGAACAACTTGGAACTATGGAATTCACACACAAAAAGAGCTGTATAACCCAATTTGTTCCCCGTCGTTTTGTTGTAAAGCTTTTACTATGCTGTTTATAATTCTCAAGTAAACGCAGCTAATAATACGCATAGGAATCTTATCTTAAGACTATACAACCATCTAAAAATTAAAACATGGGAATCGTCTTTGTGATTAAGAAATTTTTAGTACACATTTTAGTTCTCAATTATAATACATAAATTAAAAAAAAATGTATCACTTCACAGAAGCAGAAGCGAACAGGTTGTGCTGCAATTTATGTTTATATTTTTTGTTGACAATCTTAATGACAATATAAAGATAAAAGTCCGATTATTTAAAAAAAAAATGTGTAACAAATATAAAAAAACAAATCTGAAGGTTCAGTTCCAACACACACTTCATTGCACCACATTTCCTTGTATAAAATGACTCAGTATTATCAGATTAGATTAGTCTTAATTTCTATAGTGTGTATACTGTTTTTAAGCAATTTCCTTCGATATTAAATCATTTTTCTTTGTATTATGTCACGAAATGACTCATTCACTCGACTTTGATATGTATTGAAAAGTTAAGAGGAATTTTGTTCTTTTTCAAACATATTTTATGTAGTTTTGTACTCAACCAAATATTTAGAACACACCTATGTATGTATGTACATTTCGAAATTCACTCACACAAATACATCATTTAGTGTTCTAAAGATTTGAGATTTGAACCAAAAATCTACAGTGGTTGTATGGAAAACGAAATTTCGCAGCCAACTAAAACTAAACCAATTTATATTACTCGTACATGTAGTGTAGGTACTTACTTTTTTCCTTTTTCATTACATCGGCAGTGCTTGGTCCTCCTCCTGCTGCTGTTGAAGTTGTCGGAATTGCTGCCGTATCTGAATGCGACCAATTTGTATCCCGATTCTTTCGATCCAAACTCTTAGTGCCAATTAAATGTGACATTGGATTCGCTGATTTACTCCTACTATCTATTTTCTGATTCATGCTACTCACACTGCTATTGCTGCTACTGCTGACGTAAATGACACTGCCACCAGCAGTAGTTGTGGTATTAACGACACCATTACTCATATTTGGCGATTTGTTTTGTTCTGATGTGTTCAGAACCATTGCAGCGTCACCGGCGTTATTTGGCCAATTGCCACCCAGCAGATCAGCTAAGTCAACTTCTTTTGTTTGTCTTGGGTTGTCTACAACGATAACGTTTGCTTCATTTTTCGTAGACTCCTTGATGTCCGCCTTATCAATTACAATGATATCGCGATCTTCGAGACTCATAATTGTAACTGGCTTTACGGGCCCTTCAGTGCTAGCTGATACGATCTTCTTTTTCACAGTTGTTGTTGCTGCCCCGCCTGAATTATTGACAGGCTGAGTGGTTTTGCTGGATTTCAAAATACCCGGTGGAATGTTTTGTTCATACAGCTGGCGCTGTTCTAAATTTCGCTCGTAATTTTCAACATATTTATTATAATCTTCATTATCCAATGGAACCAAATCTTCTTGATTACTTTGATTGGACTTGTCCTTTTGATCGTGCTGCTGTTGCTGTTGTATATGCGGTACGGGAAGTGAGATCGTGTTTTCGTCTTTGGTGAAACTATGTGCTATTGTGGGCTTGTCTTTCCGTGGGTGTTTTGGATTTTGTGCTGTTGCTAGACTACGTCCTCCTCCTCGATCCATTGCAGTGTCAACTTCTTCACAACCACTGCTACTGGCGTAATCATCAGCTCCACTTGGACTAGGCACGTAGAACAGTGTCTCCGATTGGGGGAAGAGTAGAGAATCTTTTTTGGTGGGTGATTTTTTATAGCTCTTTCGAGACGTTGATTGGCGCGCTGTTAGTCCAATTGCTGAACGGGCTTTATCTATTGTCCCACAAAGAAGTTCTCGAGGGAAGGATTTTTTCTTGTAGTCAATAGGTTCGATCCAGTCGGCTGAGACAATCAATGCTAATCGCGGGTCACATTGCATATAGTTGATGACATATGGAATTTCCAATTCCTGTGGAGAATTGACATTCTCTGAACTCTGTTGGAATTGAAAACCGATATTATTAAATGGAATTAACAAAAATAGCTTATATATAGTTTAAGCGTGTGAATCAGTCTCTAAAAGTTACGGTTCATCGAGCTTAGAGTACGAATTTTATTAAAAAAGTTAAACTAGTTTATCCAATTCCCAAAACCTTGAGAGACTGATTTTTTTTTTTGATATAATGAAACCCCTAATATTTATTGCAGACGATAAAATGAGATAGTGTATTAGCAGTGAGAAAAATGGTGCGAATGAGTTTTTTTAACATCTAGATCTGGATAGCAAACAAATACTCCTTCTTGTTTTGAAAGCAACCACTCTAAACAAATATGTATGTATTGTATATAATCTTCAAATGATGCCGAAAAGAAATGAAAAATAAAGAAATAAAAACATAGAACCAAAACACCACAAAGTGCAACGAAAGTGAAAAAAAAAAGAATGATAACGGAACAGTATGAATTCACAAAACTAAATAATAAACAAAATAAAGACAGGACACAAACTAAACAAAAAAAGCGCTATTTTCAATGCTGTTTACCCTAATTTGCAGCCCAAAATAGTAGCCTGGGCCCATCTCCTGCACAAGGCCAATATATCGAACAATACATTCGTAGCGCATTGCATTTCCGAAAAGTGTTCCATTCACAGCCACCAATTCGCCTTCTCTCAAATACAGAATATGTTTGCATTGTTCTGTACTCAGGAAGAATTGCAGGCGGCGTGTAGGATCTGATATAGCAATACCAAATGGCCATATGTCCTGGTGGATACGTTTTAAATGTGATGTCGGGCACTCGTATAGATTCTCACTGATCGGATTGTGATTGAAATAATCAAGAATCTGCACGGATGTTG
The DNA here is from genome assembly GCA_932273885.2 of Leucozona laternaria. Classification (NCBI taxonomy): domain Eukaryota; kingdom Metazoa; phylum Arthropoda; class Insecta; order Diptera; family Syrphidae; genus Leucozona; species Leucozona laternaria. The sequence goes on along the minus strand of OW026368.1, from coordinate 83,914,170 downwards.
TTTTGCTGTTGCTATTATTGTTGTTTAGAGTGTTGTTATTACTGCTGCCACCACCGGTTGTTGTGTCATAAACTTTAACAAGTGTTCCTGGTTCGATAGGGATTTTTTCGCTTTCTTTTTCATCTTGGAGGGCGCAGAGATCGAGGCGAAGGTCCGTTCGTTTTGTAAGAACTGCATATTTTGTGTTAAAAACTTCCATTTCTTTCTAGGTTTTGTGTGTGTTTGTATTTTCGATTTTTTTGGATATAAAGAAATGATAGGAAAATGAAACAAAGAAATAGAAGAAAAATATAAACCAAAGAAATAGAAAAAAATATATATGTTTAGTTTTGAGTTCATAATACACTTCTCACAAATTAAAAAAAATTTTTTTTTTTAAAGGCGTTGAGAATGATTTTTTTTAACTTTGTTTCTCTTATTCGGTGAATAAGTTTTGTTTATAGTCAGAAACAATTTAGAATAGAACAGTACAGATTCGTGAAAAAAGTCAGAACAAGTTAGAAAGGAAAATGGTCACCTTAAAAATAAAAACACATTTTCTGAGCATTTATGCCTGGTTTCAAATCAACAAATAAACGTCACTAAAATAAAAATTACTTTATTGAAATGGAAACAGAAATATTTCACTGCATAACATTGATTGAAGCAAAAGTATATACTACATTGTTTCGCATGAAATTGCTGTTTCAATAATTTAATATAACAGTTCAAGGAATAGGCCACGCTTCGCAGCACCAAGTATTGAAAACTTGTCAAACACAAAAATTTTAACTTTTAAAGATATCTTTATATAAGGTAAAAACTCAAATTTAACAAAAGTGGGTGTGGCAGTAGGCAGACAAATGGACGGATTTCCAAAAAAAATAGAATACCCACGTCATGCTTAAACCTTAAGAGGACTTTATTAGAGAACAAAACTCTATTCTAAGAAAAGTGGGTGTGGTAGTGGGCGGATTTCCAATATACATATGTATGTATCATGATTTATGTTCAAAATTACAGCTGTCTGTAGTAATTAAATAAGGATACAACTCAAATAAAAGAAAGGTGGGAGAGGCAGTAGGCGTAGCTAATAGGAAAAAACTTTTAAAATTATGACGAAATCGGTTCAGGAGTTTTTAAGTTTATAAGTCCCATAGAGGGTAACATTCATTTGTATCTACATGCATATATATAAGATAATACAAAAGTTATATAGTTAGGACTAGACCAAATTTTTTTTTACCACAGATACCTCTCCCCCTTGGCTGTTCGCGCTATTAAGCCATTCTTAATATTGTTTTGATGCCTATTGAATAAATACAAATAGAAGGTTTCACTCGGGGGAAAACGCCACCAAAACGGCTCAGAGCGCCTGAAATAATATGGTAGTGTATTCAATTTGATGAATTTCCAAATATTCATGGATCACGGACAAAAGTTGTTTTGTGTAGGCATACTGTATCTTTTATGAAATTGAAAAAAAAAGTAGTTTAAAAATAAAAGGAGACAGATGGGGGAAGCGCCAAACTTTTGTTTATGCTTCTGACTTTGACGAACAATAAAATTACAATTTTTAGTGATGAAAAAAGCCAGGTTGACTTTACTACGTTTGTTTGGTAAGTGAAATTTCTTAGAAATTCTAACAATTTGCTCTAGAAACCCATATGAAAAAAATCGTGTATGACCTGTTTTAAGCTTTTCCGCGAGCGTCCTATTTTACCTTTTATGCCATCAGAAGAACCATTTACCTGTTAAATAAAAAAAAATAATTGTGTATTTTTGTTTAATAAAAGAAAAAACCTTGTCCCTTAATTTTTCGTGAGAAGTGTATTATAAGAATAACAATCGATCGGCGAACAACAACCAAACCATAAACCCGTAGACGGCTTAAAAAATAATTTCATGGTTTCCAGGGAAGAAAAAAAAGAAAATTTACAACTTGAAAACTAAATCGATAAGAAACTAATAAAAAAAAAACAAACGAAATTACATTCGTCTGGAAATTCCTGTTTTTTTTTCAACTCTTGTTTAGTTTTTCTGTACGAGAATCGCAAAGCATGCAAGTTGTTATTTCTTTTAACTTACAGATGGAGGAAAATCAACCAAGCTATTTTCCGTTTCGGATTTATTTATTATTAATTTAAACTTTCTCTCTTGTTACGTAGATTTTTAATTTATATACATGTAGAGACAGATATGAATTTGTTTTGTTGTTCTTTTTTCACGGTTGTTTGTTTTTTATTAAGCAAATTTTTTTTCTTGCTATTGGTGCTTATCGAAGGTCTTTCGCTTGTGTTCACCAATAATATTTTACAAGTTCTATTTTGCTCTTGGAAATTCCGAGCAATTGGTCATGCTTTCGGTTGTTTTACCCGAATTTTTTTTTATAGTTTAATATTTAAATCGATCACTGAACTGAATTCAAATGACTCACACGCACTTGAACTTTGTTTTTGAAATTGTTAAATATTTTCTCTTGGTTTTTTTTTTTTATGTATTATGCACAAGGTCTGATTTAAAGCCACCAAACTAACATCTAACACGCAGAACAGAACGAAGGAAACAACACAAAATAGAAAAATGGATTGCATTGCTTGAAATCTTTTTTTTATTTGTGGATTTTCTTTTTGTTTGACATTCTGTAACAATGCCAAATGCTTTTTCTATGTTTTTTTTGCAGTGCAGCAATGCCAGACACAAATATTTGATAGGATTTTTAAGCTAAGACCACAGTCCGTTGAACTGAGCTCAGTTTTGCCGAAACACTAAACTTGTCTCGTGTGGTGTGTTGTCGAGTCGAGGTAATACATGTACTCAACTGACTCGTTTGGCCCCGGGGTTAAAGAGATCTGCCAAATTTGAGTGAATACTCAAAAATCTTATTGTAATAGCATGCGACTCAGAATGAAAAAAACAAAGATTCGTCACGTTCAATCACAAAATCTGAAAATTCAGATCGGAATTAATAGCTATATTTTATTTTCCCCCAGATCTGATCCGGATTGGATTTGCCCATGAAAATACATGTATTACAAAAACAACACACCCTTAGTACTTCCTTGCAAAAATTAGTTTTACCGCTGAGGGGTAGATGGCTTTTTGAGTAAAAAAAAGACAACGAAGATATCAAAATAAATATACAAAAGGAAAAAAAGAGAAGGGTATATATAACATTGTTTTCACCGTGATCCTGTTTGTTTTATTATCATGATCTGGTCCGGATCAGATCTGGAGGATAATAAAATGCAGCTAATGTTGTTGAACGCAAAAAAATCTAAAATTCCTATCGAAAGTTGTTTTGTCAAAATCTTGCATTCACCTATGGAAAACCTTATTCTGAATTTTCAGATGAGAATTTTGAACTAAAATTTAATAACAGCCACCTAACTTTTTATGACAGCTGGCCAAAAAGAAGCTCCAAAAACTCAGAATTCTGAAAGTTAAGTTGTAAAACGTAGTGCGTTGAACGTGCCCATTCGTTTACATCTCCAAACTCATTTGAACTCGGTGTAGATACAGAGGTTGAAGTGTAGCAAGGCATAAGGTTTGTTCAGCGAGGCTGTTCGGAACAGTTTAGAACAGTTTCGAACAGAAAAGTACAACTTTTTGCTGTTCAATGAGGAATTTTCTGTTCTAAACTGTTCTGGTTTACTGTTCAAGTGAGGCTGTCTAGAACACTGGAATAGTTTCGAACAGGATTTTCTGTACTAGCTTTTTAGGTAGAACAACTTAGAACAGATTTCCTGTTCTAACTTGTTCTGACGTTTACCACCAATCTGTGCTGTTCTGTTCTATTCTGTTCTAATCTAACTATTTTGTCACTGAATAAACCTATAATCGAGTATTAGTCCCCTTTCACACGAGGAAACAAGTTGCTGGAGATTTTTTTGACGTTTTCTTTTAATTTCCTTAAAAATCTCCTGTACCTTTCACACGAAGAAACAAAATCGTGGAAACTTTCTGTATTTTCTTTTTAAAATAGCTTGGTTGAACACACTCTACTGTGTGTGAAGAGGAATGTCAAAAAAATCTCCTCGAATTGTTGACCGGGGAGATTTCATTTTCCCCTCTTACTTCTTGCCCTTCTCACCAACAAACTGATTGTTGCTGGCAACTCAGTTTCCTCGTGTGAAAGGGGACTTAAACTTTTATAATAAAAAGAACTGGCATCACTATTCTATGTTTTTATTTGGACGTTGGACCTGAGAATTCTTCAATTATACTATTTATTTAAAAATTAAAATCATCATTTTTAATTAAGAAAATCATTATTTTTGAACAAAAATATATTTGAAAAAATATGAACATAAATATGAGATCATATTAAAATACGAAAAAACTAGATTTTATCACTAGTTCGGCAAAAGCAAAAACCATGCCCCTTAAAGGAATAAAAGTGCTGGAGCTATGTGGCCTCGCACCGGGGCCGTTTTGTGGTAAAGTTCTTTCGGATTTTGGTGCTTCTGTGACTGTAGTTGACAAGGTATTGAATACACCTTAAAATGTCATACCATAAATCATACGTAAATCATTGCAGGCTATCGAGAATCCCTTGAATGTTCTTAATCACGGAAAACGGCTGATTCCCGTAAATCTGAAAGACACAAATGGTCAAAATCTTATCCGAAAACTATGTAAGTCTTATGATGTTTTGCTCGAACCATTCAGACCAGGTGTCATGGAGAAATTAAACCTAGGACCGGATATCCTTTGCAAAGAAAATCCAAAATTAATATATGCTCGTCTTACTGGATTCGGTCAACATGGGCGTTTAGCAAAAAGGGCTGGACATGACATTAACTACGTTGCTATGTCAGGAATACTTTCTCTATTGGGCAGAAGCAAAGAGAAACCAACTCCTCCCATAAATATACTTGCTGATTTTGCTGGAGGTGGTTTTGTATGTGCAATGGGCATTTGTCTGGCTTTACTTGAACGCCACCGATCGGGAAAAGGTCAAATCATTGATAGTGCAATGGTTGAAGGTGCTGCATATATTTCAAGTTGGGTAACAATGTCGCAAAAAGCTCCAATTTGGTCCGGCGAAGAGCGTGGAACTAGTCTCCTGGACACCGGAGCATTTTTCTATGACACCTATGAGACGAAAGACGGCAAGTTTATGTCTGTTGGTGCGCTTGAAGAAAAATTCTTTAAAAATTTCGTTAATAAACTCGGATTACCACAACTCGAACAATCTATTTCAAATGAACAAGGAAAAGAACTTGTCACCCAGGCATTTTTATCAAAAAATCAACAAGAATGGACAGAAATCTTCGAAGATATCGACGCTTGTGTCTATCCAGTGCTGGATTGGAAGAATGTTATGAAACATGATCACAATCACACTCGCAAATCATTTATTCAAACTTCTGAAAATCAAATTATTCCAAATCCTGCTCCAAAACTGAGTAGAACTCCTGGTAAAATAAGACTTGAGACAGAAGTTAGCCCAGTTGATATGGCTTGTGAGATTTTAGCTGAAATTGGACAAAGCCCTGAGGATGTAAGAAAACTGATAAACAATGGGGTTTTGTTAATTCCATTGAATGCTAAGTTATAAGACGTTAAGAAGTTATAAAATAGTAATATGGGTATAGTTAAGAAATTAGGCTTTAATGGTGATCCCTTTTTTAAAAAATGTAAATTTCTTCAAAGAGTTGAATATTTTAAAATAATATGATATTATCCTTCAGTAAAAAAAAAAATTACGAATTAAGTACCTAATAGAAAAGTTGATGGCCAGCTGTCTCTCCGCATGTTGGCAAATCCGAACAAGCTGTAAATCATGGAGTGGACAGCACAAATTTCTTGTCGGACATAAATAGAGTAAAGACATGGTGATATTCTTCGAGAGAAGAAGCATGAATTTGAGTTACATAATTAAATAAATATAATCCTTGAATAGGAAAGGTTATTCAAATCAATCTGAGTCTTTCAAGGATATTTAAATCCAGAGATCTGTAAGGCTGTTGCTTTGCAAAACGGCATTCTTACCAATACTACTCAAATATGTAACGTATCGCTCAAAGGTCGTATCCGCTCTCTTATATCGTTGCAGCAAGTATGTGACTTACAAATCTGAAAATGTTAATTAATTTCGTTGGCAGATCTTAAGGTTATCCAGGCCTAAAAGTTCCTTGCAAAGAACGAAGAGGTAGTGAATTGGCCATACACTTCAAAAAAAATAATAAATGTATTGCATGCAGAACCATATCTAAAATTCCAGAAGTGAGTAAATCAAGGAGAACTTAGTCTATACAGATCAAGGTGGGATCGTCAGCTTTGGAGATAAATTTAAATGAGCTATCAGCAAAGGCACATAAGAGCAGTTGAGAGTTTTCATAATTCCCATTTAAATCACCTTGTTTAAAGAAAATCGCTTTTTGCTACACAATTTCTATTTTCGAAATAATGCGCCAAATAAGTACACTTTAATATTATTTTTCGTTTCCGAGGCGAAGATTTCCATATATTCACAGAAATCTGTATTTTTCACAATTTAAAAAGATATTTAAAATATATCTATCGTTAGGCAACTGTTTGCTTTTTTACAATTAAAAAAAGGATTATTTCATTTTAACATTTTCATGTTTGTTTTAATTCTCACTCGCATTTGAAACTCTTAGTTTGGTCTGCCAATTCCTTGCATTTATCACATAATTCCGCTCTCGTCTGCACAACGTCATCATTTTGTATTGCTTCTAAAACGTCTGCGATTATTGCTAAATCATATCGCACATGGAAGTCGCTCAGTGTAAAAGTATCAAAAAGTATATTTTCTATGTTATTATTGTTGATGCATTGATGCAAACGTTTCGCGATGATATGCTCTAAAATATTCAAAAAATCCGAATAGTTTATGCCGAAGCTGGCACGCAACATTGTCTGGCAATGTTCTTCGAAATTATCCATTTGACGACAATCTTCGATTTCGTGTATGACTCGTTGCATGCAATTGGCGAGATTGCGCCAAATTGTTGGCACATTGCACGCATTGAACCAATTGTGATTTATCGATATGGTATCGGTTAGGTTCCACACTTGATGATACCATCCGGACGGTACAAAAATAGATTCATTTTCTGTTTGTATAATTGTAAAAAATTTCACATTTTTCTCGGTGAGTAGTTGTTCGGTGATGCGAAACGGAAGATTGCTCAGAGAGTCGGTCAGTTTCTGTTCTTCTTGTGGTGGCAAAAGAAGCCATTGTTTGCGGCCAGCAATGTTGGTTGACCAGCTGTAGGAACCGAAAACATCCGCATGAAAGGGCGTCCTTGAAGTGTGGTAACAAGAAGATTAAACGAGATTAAGTAATGAGGATCAAAATAATTTTTGTTGGTGGTAATGATTTCAATATTTTTAAGACCGAAACTTTCAAATCAAAATAAGCGAGCAGTACAATAATTTGAGAATGAGACGGCATTCTGTTTGAATGTTTTAAACTAGTAAGTATTACGTATTTTTGTAAACAACTCACCAGGAATCCCTTGGACCCATATAAACGAATCTATAATCATCCAGCTTTCTATCGATGAGGTATTCATTTAGCCAATCGGACGCGAAATATTTAGGAACTCTGTAAAAATCATACGCGGGCATTAGCGCCTTCAGGTGCCAATCCTTGAGGTAGAGGTTGCGATTAGTATCAAAAACAGACATCTGCCATTGGTCCAGGTAATCAAAGAATTTCATTTCACATTTCTCATGGCTATTGTAGTATTCTTTGGAACAATTTGCTACTGGTACTTGGCAATTACCAATTTTTTGTTTGAGGTATTTGAAATTTATTTCGGTGGTCTCGTTGTTTGACGTGGTCGTCTGTTTTGTCCATTGGCGACGACATTCCCAGTCATTTGATATGGATGTTAAAATCACTGGCCAATTGGCATTCATGTAATTCCAATAGAAATCATTGTAAGATAAATCGTTTTTTTTGATTCTGGGGATTAGATTTTCATTGATTTGTGATTGATTCCAAATTTTTAATTTTAAATCCAAAAGAAATGTTGACATAACTTGGTCGCCGACGACATAAAAAAATAATTCTGTTCTTTGGTCGCGTTTATTTTTGTTTTGCAGTTGACGTTTATTTGACAGCAAAAAAAGAGGATTACTTAAGGTACGTTCCATTGTTGAATTCATGACAAGAAATGTTCTTTATTAGATCCGTTTCCTTAAGGCTTAACTACTTAAGCCAAAAAGTACTTTTGTACAAAAGTAAAAATATTTTTTTCCCGCCAGCGCAGTTGTTTTCTGAAAAAGAATATACAATTTTTTTTTCAAATCAAAATTTAATCTTTCTGCATCATTTTTAAAAGTTTTCCAGTCAGAAAAACTATTCCAAAATGAGTTTAAATTTTTTCACTTTTGTACTTTTTCACTTTTTGGGCTTATGTAGTTAAGCCTTAAGCCGCATTTTGCAATCGCTAATGATCCATAAATAGATCATCGCATGAAAATAAAACGATACAAAATATAGTGAGAACTGTGTTGTATAACTATCGCTTTTTTCCTAACGGTTTTATTTTGTATGTCTTTTTTCTTAAACACTATTTTGCCTGAGAATAAGGGCCAGTTTCACAGTTGACATTAAGGCTTAACTATATAAGCCAAAAAGTACTTTTGTACAAAAGTAAAAATATTTTTTTTTTCGCTAGCGCAGTTGTTTTGTGAAAAAGAATATACAAATTTTTCTTCAGACCAAAATTTAATCTTTCTGCATCATTTTTATAAGTTTTCCAGTCAAAAAAACTATTATAAAATGAGTTTGAAAATTTTCACTTTTGTACTTTTTCACTTTTTGGGCTTATGTAGTTAAGGCTTTACTCCTTTAATCTTTCACATTGCTCACTCAATTGCTAATTTTGTGGCTGTGAAACTAGTCCTTAATTTTCACATTGCCCACCTAAAGCCTAGTACGCTGCTGATGCGAAACGAAAAATCGCAAATGACACAACGAAATCATAAACGAAAAATTTCGTCCTCCTTTTCGTTTTGCAGTACGCTGTTCGATGAGCGAAATCGATAATTGTAGCAGATTATTTGGAGAGGTCTCCGCTCTTTTTCGCACTCAATTAATTGCCCGGGACATTAATTGTGTGCGGAAAAGTGACATTTGAGGTTGGTTCGTGTGTGTATTTGTTGTTTCTTTCAATACAACATGGCTTTCTGTGATTTCTTTGCGCTTGTGTTTGTTTTTTTTTTTTTGCTAATGGTGACGCTTTCAATTGTCATTTTTTCGCTGAGGTTTTCGTAAGCATTTCGCTGTCGTGTTGGAGACCAACGAAAAATTCCATACAAAAATGTCGCAACGAAATCATAAGGCCAGGCGCGCACATGCAACTAAACAGTTTGGTTGCGATTTTGAGCACTATGGGATTATATGAGAGTCCGCGCACATAAACCGGCGGAGTCTCATATAATTCCGAGTGCTCAAAATCGAAACCAATCTGTTTAGTTGCATGTGCGCGCCTGGCCTAATTGAGAGCGGAGTCCTCTCCAAATAATCTGCTACAATTATTAATTTCGCTCATCGAACACCGTACTGCAAAACGAAAAGGAGGACGAATCATTTCGTTGTGTTATTTTTGTATGGGATTTTTCGTTTCGCATCAGCAGCGTACTAGGCTTAAAGGAGAATTTGATTTACGTTACCCGGAGGCCACACGAGCCAGTACTGGCAAGCAAGTTGCAATACATTCACATTTTTTCACTAACACATATAAACCCAAGCAACTTGCTCGTCAACTGGCTTGCCTTTTTCGAAGCCAGTTGAGCAGCCAGTAGAGAAGCAAGTAGGGCGTTCATTTTTTACACTATAGTCAACAATCATCGTTCCTTTTATTTAAATTTCTGAATTAATTATGTGGTTTTCCAAACAACCAAAAAAATTGATTTTTATAGGGGTCAACTTGATCTTTTTCAGATTTTACGTTCCTAACAACCAAAAAAATTGATTTTTTTCGTGGTCTGTTTTTTTTCTCGATTGATCTTTCAAATCTCGATTTATTGGCAGATTTACACATAGTTTCACACACACTTGCACACAAACCAAATTGACACTTCTAAACGTCGTCCTCTCCTCGTCAGTTTAAATTCGTTTTGGCCTTTCGCTAGCATTGTTTACTTTTGATAAGGCATTTGTTTAATAAAATAAATACAAATAATGAAGTTTAATTAGTGAAATTTTTGTCTTTATTGTCCTCATTACCGTTAAATATTGACTTCTTGAGTTCGGAGTCAATTAGTGATTAAATTGGATAAATGTTTCATATGGAATGAAAGGCATTGTGGAAACATGTGGGTTAGTCCATTGTTTTTTGTGAAAATAAAATTATTTTTATTAAAATTCCATAGTAATCCTTATGTAGTGACCTTGTTTCATGTTCATTGTCTTCTTCCTCACCATCGACCGATAGCTTCTCCTTTGATTTGGATTTTGGATGGACGGGATTCCTGTGGATATATGGATCCGACCGATAGCCAAATCATGTTATAAAGCAGTGATAGTATACCAACAAAATAAAATTCCTGCTACGGAACAAAAAATTCCCTAATTTGTATTCTATTTTTTGATTTCAATTTGATTGAACAAAATTATGTACAATATCACATTCATTTAAATGAAGTCAAGAAAAGAATGCGTAAATCTTTTCTTTGTTATATTTTGTCATAATTTCAAAATGGCCTCAGGATATTAATAATTTCAAGATTAAAAGTCAGTCCCACTTTTGAGTTTTTTCTTATGAAACAAATCAATAAAGGCTCCCAAACCGGTGCTAAACCTTCGCGCGAATATGCGAAGAATGTTCAAAGATTTGCATAGCGCCAGTGTGGGTTCTCTCATTAATCTCCATTTCAATAAATTAAGACAGGTGAAAGTATTCGCGTAGTTGAAATTAATTATAATTTAAACACAAAAATGTTGTTTTATAATTTGAAAAAAAAAACGTTTTGTAAGAATTTTTTCTTACGCATTTTTTCACCAGTTTCATCAAGAAAATAAAGCCAAATATATAATATTTTTGTATTAAAGAAAAAACTATTCCCTAGGAAAAAAAAAATTGTAGGAATTTTTTCCTACATATACTATCACTACTTACATCAGTAAACACAGACAAATCACCTACACCTTTACAAAAAAAAGGATCAATCGCGATTCGTTCTAGTTACCACGATTGATCTGGAATCTGACCCCCAAATCTGAAATGGTTGACTGGAAAACCACATTAGATTTTGTGCAAAAAATAAGTTAAAATAAATTTAGTGTGGAATTTGATTGCATTTTAAAAATGTTAAAATTCACTTTCGTTCGAAACTTGACATTGCTTGACAGAATGTTTGACATTTGCGAATATTTCGTTACAAATTACCAAAAAGCTCTAAAATTGCCCTTTTCAAAAATAAAATTTCAAATTATTCGGATATTTAGAGGTTTTTTAATCCATTGACATCGTAGACATCCTTTAATGGAATTTGAAAGTTTATGGCTTGACAGATAGGGGACAAATTATATTTGATTCTATCGTGAATATTTCGTTCCAAATGTCAACCGATTGCCCTGAAAATGCATTTTTCCGGAGCAGAACAAAAATGGAAAAAAATTCGGATTTTCAGAGGTTTTTTAATCCATTGACATCGTAGACATCCTTCAATGGAATTTTAAAGTTTGTGGCTTGACAGATAGGTGACAAATTATATTTGATCCTATCGAGAATATTTCGTTCCAAATGTCAACCGATTGCCCTAAAAATCCATTTTTCCGGAGCGGAAAATAAAATGGAAAACAATTCGGATTTTTAGAGGTTTTTTTTATCCATTGACATCGTATACAACCTTCAATGGAATTTGAAAGTTTTGTGCTTAACAGACGGATAGCTAACAAAATGTATTTTGACGTCTGTAGTTTTTTTTTGGTACATGAATTTTAGATAGAGTATATGTTATTCCCTCTTATGTTTCGTTGTCCATAATTTCAATTATTAAAGTTTGTTAACCATTTTTGCATTTTTCTTTAATATTCTTTAAAAATGTATTTTGATTTTTTCAATCCATTTTGTTTGAAAGATCAACCAAAATTGTTTACTATAGTAGAGAAAAAGAACGACCTACTTGCAAGCAACTTGCTTGGCAAGTGGAGTGCCACCTACGTCACAGCTAGTACACAGATACGAATTTGGCAGGCAATGTATGAACCCAACTTGCTTGCCAGTACTTGCTCGTGTGGCCTCAGGGTTAGGTCCAGTATAAAAAGTCTAGCTTCAAAATATAAAAGTCTGGCAGTGTCATGAAAAGTTTCAAAACTATGAAAAAGTCTCCAAAAAACAAATACTCGACTCGAACAGAACTGCTCCAATTTATTTGTTGTCTTGTCATCGCTGATACTGATAAGAATTTTAATAAAAAATACTTTTTGAATTGTTGTTGAAATATTTATTTTTTCTAGTTTGCTAGAGCTTTATTTATTTTAAATATGCCAGGATATCTACCCGACTCAGATAGTGAGGATGAATTACCTCCTGGATGGGAAGAACGAGCCACTGACGACGGTCATGTTTTCTATACAAAGTCCGATTGCAACGATATCTTGTAATATTTGTTTATATATTAAAAATACATTTTTAATTGTAGCCATCAAAACAAATCAACACAATGGGTCCATCCCAGGACTGGCAAATCAAAACGTGTGTCCGGCGAGTTACCAATTGGTTGGGAGAAAGTACTCGATGAAAAAACTAATCGACCAGCATTTTTGCAAAAAAGTACCAATCAAGTGACTTACACAGATCCACGATTAGCATTTGCTGCCGAAGTACCAACTATGAATATTGCCGAGGTACGTCAACGTTTCGATTCCAGCACAACTGCTCTTCAAGTGCTCCATGGCAAAGACCTGTCCGGCAAATTAGCCATAATAACTGGTTGCAATGTTGGCATTGGCCTGGAAACGGCTAGATCATTAGCGTTGCATGGCTGTGAGGTGATCTTTGCGTGTAGAAATCAACAATCAACTGAGGAGGCCATACAAAAGATTGCCACCGAAAAATCAGCTGCCGGTCGGAAGTGTAGATTTATGCTACTCAATTTGAGTTCATTACAATCCGTTAAGAACTTTACAAAAGAACTCAAACAAACTGTAACGTAAGTTAATTTTAGAGCAAATTACATTATAAGTTTTGTTTATCAACGATAAATCAATTCCAGTCATGTGGATTACCTGATTTTAAATGCTGGCGTATTTGCCCTTCCCTACTCTGTTACTGAAGATGGAATAGAAACAACATTTCAAGTTAGTCATTTATCACATTTTTATCTTACTCTAGAACTGCAAGCGCTGTTTGATCACAAAACTAGAGTCGTTGTCTTATCATCAGAGTCACACAGGTAAGAAATTGCAAAGTAAAGTAGCTACTTTAAGTACACTACATACAGTATATAAAAATTATAATAATTTAATCAGACATAACAGGAACGAATACAAGAAATGATTGGATTTTAAAACTTCTCCTGTCTGTTTTAAGTTTGGATACAAAAAAAAGTCCTAAGTTTTGGAAATATTCTGAAGCACGTGAGAGCCTAGGTTGATTTCAGAATCAATCAAATGATGTGCTTGTCTGTTCAATTTACGTCCGGAATCGAAGATTCTAATGGCCGATTTATGTGCGAATGCAGATAATCTTGTAATTTACGGCCATTTTCATTCAAAAACCTATTTTAAAATTAATTAATTGAAGACATTGATTTTTCAAAAAAAAAAAAAAAATTAACCAAAATGCAGACCATAGCTACACACGAAATGTTTTATCAAAATCATTAGAGTCGAATCTAAGATACATAACAGTTTAGTGGTGTTGGCTGTAGATCGGGGTAAAGAAAGGCAGAATTGCCGGACCCACTTTTTTGTGCTCTCTATCATAATGTAGTTATGGGGAAAACAAAACAGGAAAAATGTTCTAATGGATTATAACTCATTTTTAGGAAATATATTCAATTGAAGAATTATCTGTTTGTTAAAATATACCTACATATTTATTGATTTTCCCGATGCGAATTAATTTTTGGTGCCAGCTGATTTTCATTTCAAACAAAATTGAACAAATCGTTCCATTTCGTATATTTCAAATTTCCAATACGGAAGATTTGGCGTAACTTTCCTGTTCGCTATAAACAATTATCAGGAAGAAATATTTAATTCCATAGGTCAACACACTGGCTCAATTCAACCTGGTGAAATCGAAGTTTGTAGGAAAAGGAGGTGAAGAGTTTGGAATGAAACGAACAAAATATTCCTGCTTGATTCGAGGTAAATGTGCCATCACACACTGGCTCAATTGAGCCTGGGGAAATCGAAGTTTGTAGGCGAGAGAGGTGAAGAGTTCGGAATGAAACGAACAAAATGTTCTTCCTTAATTCGAGTGGAATAAAAAAGTTTAACTACTAATACACACGAGTTGTTTGTTTCTAGGCGAAAAAAAAACAATTGGTTGGGCCATCACACACTAGCTCAATTCAACCTGTGGAAATCGTAGTTAGTAGGCAAAGGAGGTGAAGTGTTCGGAATGAAACGAACAAAATGTTCTTCCTTGATTAGAGTGGAATAACAAATTTTAACTACTAATACACACAAGTTGTTTGTTTCTAGGCGAAAAAACAATCGGTTGTCATGACCACTCAAATTTGTATTATTGTAAAAGCAAAGGATTTTTTGTTGTTGATTCTCAAATTGAACGAAAAAAAACTCATACAATCGAGTGTGTTTCAAAATGGAACCAGTGTGTGATGGCCCGTTGTCATGACCACTAAATTTTTATTTTTGTAAAAGCAAAGGATTTTTTGTAGTTCGAATTTTAAAATTGAAACAAAAAATACGCATACAAATACAACGGTTTCATGTACACAAAATGTTCTCCCAGCTTTCTTCATCCCGTGTGCGATTGAAGCAAAAGTTAGTAAGGATTAAGTCTCGTTCAAAATTGAACCAGTTTGTGATGGCCCATGCCATACTGTTTAAACTTTTCCTGATGCGTTCGCCTGATCGATATAACTGGGCACTACGCCAAGTTTGATAAAAATCGCGAGGTCGGTTTTTTTAAGAATCCAAAACTTGTCCTATAGTACCTACATTATGTCTTTGAGTTATCAAAACGGCGCATAACATCGCTAATTGGGTTCTTCGGGAACAGGTGTTCTCAGAACCGCCATTTTACCTACCTACTTACCTACCTACATTATCACTATCGCAAGAAAAAAAGTAGCTAGGTGATTGTTTTGCATTCCATCTTAAATCCAAGTTCTCTGCCATCAAGCCGTTACAGGGTTTCCACCCACCATTTTAAATTAAAGAGTGAATTCGTTTTTCGCTATTAACCAAGCTTTGCGTACTAAATTATTGGATAAATTATATCTTTTGATTTTTTTCTAAATCTCTGTCTCACTCGTCTAAAAGTGCATTTTAATCAATTCCAACTATTATAGTAAATTAATTTTTTTAAGACATGTATTTGCCGATTTGAAACCAGAATGCATGCTTGGAAAAATGGTTGTTTTTAATTTTTGCTAGCAGGTGAGGAAGTTATTTTCTGTTTTCTTCTAACTTGTTCTGACTTTCTTCACGACTCTGTTGTGTCCTAGTCTTGTTCATATATGATCTGCACACAGGTTTTAAAAATTTATTAATTTGGATTTTGTAGCATGTTCTGGCAGTTAGTTGTTTTTGTTGTTTAAATCACTCCAGTATTGGAGTCAAAAATTATGTATACTGTATTTATACTTTAAATAATAAACCAAAGAATAGAAATTTGCTTTTTCGCTCAAAAATCAATTACATATGTATATTTTCTCGAAAAACTATTGCAATAATTTTAATTTTAACAAACTTATGAACGAAATTTCCAGTTCGTGCACTTTGGTTTTAGGGCATACAACAATATTTCTCCCTTCGCTTTCCATATCCTATATTCAATCATGAAAAATAACTGCCTATTAGTGAGACTAGATAATTTTGTTGCTTTGTTGTTGTAATCTTCAATAAAAATTAAACTGTCATAGCGGGAAATTTGTTTATTCAATTGCTCTTTCGACCATTATGTATTTATAATGAAACCTACACAGTTTCACTTTTTTCTAAAAATCTAAACCAAGGCTACACAACAAATAAAACGGTCGTTTGCCTGCATCTAATATCTAAAGCGATCGACGTCGACGTACATAGTATGGTTTACCTACATGACGTGAAACATGTGCGTGCGCCATATATTCAACATTCAAGTGATTATATTATCTGCTTGGGGGAGATTATTTTGAAATTTTTAAAGGGCGAAGTCGAATGCAAACAATGGAACATGTGTGTGAGAAGTTTGAAAATAGGCCAAATAATAAACAAACGAAAATAGAGTTTTAGGTAGATAATGATGTAAATAGGTACCTAGCTGTAGTTTACAATGTAAAGTGTGAGTGTTTTTTTTTAACTCTCTTTATGTACATTTATTTTTTATTGGAAATGTTTGTTTAGGGTACATGTAAAAAATACCTACTTTTGTGTGTATTTTCATGTCAAAGAGATATTTTATCTCTGAACGTGATCGGAAAACGATAATTGTAGATTTTTGAAACAAACACATTTTCCTCGCCGTGAAGGAGAGGGAGACACTTTTGATCGTGGGTAAAATGAAAAAAAAAAATTTTAATTATTTTATAATAAACTAGCTGTTACCCGCCCGCTTCGCTGGGCGTAATTTTAACTTTAGCAATACTTTGTTTTTAGCTAGCTGTAGCTAGTACGGAACACTGTGAAGGACCGGACCTATGCACAACTCATAGGCTGAAATTTCAAGGAAGAATTCGAAGAAGCCACGAAGCCACGACGCAAAAGTAGTCTTGTAATGGGGTTTTCCATTGGTATAATCAGATTTCAATTTAAAAATTGATTTTTTTTTCTTGGCGAATGGAATACGATTCTGTGTCAATATTTTAAAAAATCTTCATCCCTTGATGCATTTTAGAAGAGAAAAATGAGATGGATGAAGTTACCGGTGCATTTCAAAACGCTTCCCTTTGTTATGAACGATTATTTCTCGCAAAGGTATTTTGGGCACAATTTTCACAACCGAAATAAATTAACCAAATCAAAAAACGCCTTGGAAACTGACTGCTGTAAATTATTTTGGTGTTAGTATATGAAAAGGTAAAAACGGCCAAAATCGGCATTTTAACAGATCCAAGTCAAAATAAATTGATTTATTTTACCAATGGAAAACTCGATAAGAATTCATCATTTATAATTTTTTAATTAAATTGGTTTTTTTTTTTAAAGAAAACAATTCAAACAATAAATATACAGGCAAATAAATAATTGACGTTTTGCAAACTCCAAGTTGAACCAGTTTAATTTTTCCGGTACCAAAACATATACATACCTTTTTTGTCTCCATTAAATTTCAGAGCAATGCTTCCGCTCACGAATATTACGAAATAAATAAATCAAAATTCAAAAATGAGATTTCGGACATTTTGCTCTTTCAGAAAGAGATTAAGTAAATTGAGGAATTCTGTTCCGCTTTTAATTGAGATTGCCGAGATCTCAATAAGAGTGCTTTGCTTTTACGTCCAACAGATGGTGCTGTTCTAAGACCTAAAGAAAAACGGTTGCGTTGAGTCAAAATTCCATTCGGAGATCTTATATTTTGATTGCAAAATAAATATCATTATTTTTATTTAATACACATTTCGAAAACATTAAAAAAGTTTTTGAAGTGAAAATTCTTTATCGGGGGTTCGCTTTGAAATTGTGTTACAAAAAAGGGAAAGAAATTTGTTCACATTTCTGTGTGGCGTATGAAGAAATACCATCAATAAAGTGAGAAACAGAACAGGACCTGATGACGTGACTTCGGTAACGCAATGGCTCTGAAGACGCTTGGTCTATGTTCAACTCTCAGCTGGGCAAAAAGTTTTTCAAATTAAAATCGACTAAGCACCACTAAAAGGGGTCTGATGATCGGCCTGGCAGCCTTTGAATAGCTATAACTCCAACCTAAAATGACTTGGTGGTAGCTCTCTCAATTGGTTTTTGTTTCATATTAATAATGATGGTGCGTAAGTTTTGCAGGCTAACTCCGAGTGTGTTATCACTCAAAAACCAACTTTCAGAATAAAGAAAATAAGTTTGTTTCACAAAATTTGGTTACAATTGGCGGTTTGGTCTTCAAAGTAAAAAGCAAATTTGTCTTCTTTTCAGAAGAAGAACCCTCATTCTGACACCAATCGAAAATGCCATTGATGAAAAATAAAAATTCATATCTTGCTTTATACTGCAATTATAAGTAATTCTTCGGAAAACAGAAAATGTTTTAAAAAGGGTGCGTACAGATTCAACTAATTGGTTTATACTGCGCATGTGTAACGTTCACACTGCGCAAATGTATTTATTTTCTAACTGCGCGGCTAGATTTACTTTTATTGTTTGTTTTGTTATTGTTATTTTGTTTGCATCGATAAACAATAACCCATAGAAATTTCATTTCTTGAGCGTGTACACACTGATACACTCAACTTTTTTTTATAATTTTTATTAAGCTGTTTTTTATCACCAGTGTTTTTTGTCTTCTACGTATAGTTATATTTTACCTATTCAAATATAAACAAAAAAATAAAACTTGTCTTGGATATCTGTTAGTTAAAATGAATTATTCATGCTAAATATTAAAGTGAACTATAGTTAGATTTCTACTTAAAGTTACCGATAACGGTATACATACAACCAGTCCCAAAGCTGTATGCAAAATTAAATTTGTTAAGAAATTGTTATTAACTTAAAAATGGTCGATGATAATCATATAACTATCACCAAGTACATTCATTGACATGATCGAAATGGCATTTCTATAATTAACAAACATTATTTAGGGTCTTATATTAATGTACTTATGTACTATATTAATACCTATGCAAAGAAAAATCACAATTTGATTACTGATAATTTTCGCGTTTGTTCTAAATTTACCTTTTTGAACTCATTAATATCTACCTAATTAAATAAACAACGACCAACCATGGCTATAATAATAATATTGACACAAATTAATCTCAATTCAAATCTAATCTTTTATGTCTAAATATAGAATCACAGTTGTATGGTGCATTGATTGAGCAAGCAATCATATTTGTTTACAAATTAGGCTTCGAAGTTTATTTCATTTTATCGCTGCCCTGCTTGGTCGTCGTAAGTTAAATTTACTACAATGTTGATAGGAGTTTGAACATTATTGTGGACTTTGTTCAGAGCAGATGTTTGACGCAATACAGTTTGTTATTTTGTTTAAGTGTGATACGTGATATTTGCTGCAAATTTAGAACAAACAAATTGGCTGCGGTTGAGACAGGTCAAGTTAAAACAAAAAAACAGTCATATGCCACATATACATTTATGGCATCTTAAAACAGACTATTAAGAATTAGAAGGTTATTTTAGATAATGTGGGTTATTGGAATTGAGTAAGATGTCTTAACCACATACATATGTATGTATGTATATGTATGTCTTCATGTGATGTACAATGTACATTAGGGAATCTTAAAATTCATCATCTTTTTTTATTTTAAAATTTAAGAAATCTATAATTATTCACGGCTTAACAATAATTTTTAATAACTTTTTACGGAACATTAAACTTTAGGACACTTTGAATAGCAAACTTCTGGAACGATTTTGAAACAAATTGTCAAATCTCGAAGTTATGACGTAAAAAGTCAGAAGTGTTAACAAGCGATCCTAAATATCCTGAGGTTTCCTTTTTTAAATTCAGATAATTCATTAATTTCTTACTTCCCAATACAGTCGATGATACTCATAACAACCTCCAAGGGATGAACAACGTTTGATAAACCTTCAACTCGCCTCCCTCTCCCAATAAAACAACTGATATTTTTTCTAGTTTTGGCAAGAAAAGTTAGTAAAGGGTTTTCCAATAAGAGGTGACATTTTGATATTCTAAGAAAAATGGCATTTTTTGAGATAAATGATCGGATGTTTATTTCATTATAAAGAGGAAGGTATGCCGTTAATAATGGAACACAACATCAGCCAAATGGCCGCCACGACCACGCTTACAGGACCAAATCCTTTTCATGAAATTTTCCATAACCAAATCGCAAAGTGGTTAAAAACCATTTTTAACAGTTTATCCTAAAGAATCTTTTTTCAAGTCTCAAAAAGTAAATCTTCTATTATATAAAAATGAATCGTGGTGGGTTCGGATGCTTAAAACTTGAGAACGACTGCACCAAATTGGTCCTTCTACGGGTTTGTTCGTAATTGTACCGCAAAGGTTTAGAAAAAAAGAAAAGTCGAAAAAACAGGTGGCGCTGTAGGCGAAAATTTCGTTTTTCAGTTCAATTCAATTACCGTTCAACAAATGGCGCTGTAGGCGGTTAGGAAATGGCTTTGGGATATTCTTCTGCAACTTTTCTTATTTGTAGGGTGAATTGGGGTAAAAATAAAATAATTGTCCGATTTAAAAAATACTTTTTTGTGTTTGAAAGGTTTTTCTTAAGAAATGGCTTAGGGGATATTTTTTTTTAATTTTTTGTATTTATAGGGTGAAATGGGGTAAACATAAAAAGTGTCCGATTGAATAAATTCGTTTTTGTTTGAAGAGTTCTTCTTAGGAAATGGTTTAAGGGATATTTTTTTCAAATTTTATTATTTGTAAGATGAAATGGGGTAAAAATAAAAAATTCTCCGATCTAGGAAATTCTTTTTTTGTAAAGGGTTTTTCTAAGTAAATAGCTTTAGGGATATCCTTTTTTAAATTTTGCTTAGAGAGTAAAAATAAATTAAAATCGGGTTTAATTTAGGGATTTTTCCACAATTTATAGGGTGAAATGGGGTAGAAATGAAAAGTGGTATCTGATTTCAATAATTCTGTTTGTGTTGGAAAGGTTATTTTTAAAAATTTTATATTAATAGAGTGAAATTGAATAAACACAAAAAAAAAAGGTTTTTGATTACAAAAATTCTTTCTGCGTTGGGAAAGTAATAAAGGTTGGACGTAGATAATCGTATTTTAACGAATTTCGCCATTCATAACGTGAAGTGGGTCAAAACACAGTAAGTAGTATTCAATTAGAAAATTTGTAATTTTATGCGAAGCTTAGGTTTGTCTACCCGTGCGAAGCCGGGCGGGTCAGCTAGTACAAAATAAAAAGCGCTCACAATTATTCTGTTAATATTTTGGTTTGATTTAAGTTCATTTCGGTTCCGATGTGTTGCTAAAGACACCCAACTAATTTTTAAAAAAAAATGCGTACACTCTAGAGTTACGATCTTCAAATACTTCATTCGTATCACCAAAACTGGCTGACTTTCTTGATCGTTCAAATTAAGATACTATTAAGGAATTCAGAAGATCTATATGACATATGTATTTACATGAATTTGAACATCATAGCATAGAACTATTACCAATTGTTTCAGAATTTTAAATTGATATTTACAGGTTGGTTTTGAAAAGAAGAATGTAATCCCATTAAACAAAATATAAATTGCTTTGCTAACGCTTAAAAAGTATCTAGATTTTGCATAGGTAGATAAATATCATTTTGAAAATCTGAAAAAAGTGTTGTAATAATTTTGGGACCAAGAGAACTTAATTAATTAATCGAAAAGAGGAAATAGTGGACCACCCTAATGTATAGTATAGTATCATATATTTAATTTTAAACAGTGCATGGCGGTGTTACATGGTCTTATTACCCTAATGCCTTATCTCTTAGAGTTTTTTTTAATTTATTTTATCAGCTCGTTTGTAAATAAATAAATCAATAATTATGTACATACATATTTATTTTAGGACTTTCAGGTCTTTGCACTGTTTTTATCTTGTTGAAAGTCCAAAAAGGCTATCAGAGTTGTTTTTTGAGCGGTCCATGAACAAGAAAACTCCAGAAGAGAACTAGGTACTGCGTTTTCGAAGATGTTTTTTTACTACACGGAACGATGCGGTGATGTCGTGTAAACTGAAAATGGGAAAACTGATGCAATGGTAACCGATATTAAAGAAACGTGATGTCGTGTAAACTGAAAATGGGAAAACTGATGCAATGGTAACCGATATTAAAGAAACGAAATATAAATATCATTTTCAATTTAAAACGCAATTCGTTCTGGGTTTTGCCTTTTGTTTGTTTCCCTGAACCGAAAAAGTGTCCTGGGACTCACACATATTTTATTAATTTATGCACCAAATACCATAAATTTCGTCAAAATGTGTAGAAATCCGGTTGTTGCACTTGATGCTTTAATTGTTAATCAAGCTACTTTTGCAAGGACCGTTTTACATGTCAATTTCGTTTAAAAATATAACGGATTTGAATTACTTCAAAAAAATAACCCATTGCAGCTTAGAATCAATTAAATTTCTAACTGACAAAATGGCTGACAGCTTTGTATTAATTGAAATTTTCAATTTTTTTGTATGGAATGTACTTTGTGTCAAGTTTCCATATTATCGTAATCCCTATTTTTCAGCGTATTAAAATGTTTGTTTGTTTTTTTTATTAATCCAACTATTTTTACGACTGCAATATGTATGTATGTTTGTGTCTTTGCTATTCAAATCAAAAATTACAGGGTCATGATATTGTTGTAGAACGTTATTTATCTGCTTATGTGGTACTTCAATGTAGGTATTTAACGTTCATATATTTAAATTTTAAACTTAATCCAAGAAAGAAGTTTTAACCCGCGACGTAACTCAAAGAAACCACTACCTAAAGCATTCAAATCCTATATTTTATTTATTTGTATCACATAAATGTGTACGTATTGTATTAAACTGAATAGGTAAAGCTATGCCTAGAAAAATTAGAAGCAAAGAATCAAGTCCGAAGAATATATGAATAAGAAAATGCTGTATTAATCATGTGATGCTTTGTTCAATGCATACCTACATACATTATTAAAATATAAATAGAATTTGTTGCATTTGAATTCATATCGATTTTGAATAATTAATTCAATTAGTACTCAGCATCAATTAATATTATCATGTATAGATTACTTTACAAAAAAATTATACTATTTACTACGGAAGTAAACATTTGCAAATATCCACGGCCAAACACAAGGCCTCACCCAGAATCAGTGCAACAGCCAGGCACAACCAACGCGCAAAGCCGGCTGATTGTCTGCGCTTAGTCACGTACACTTTTTCTCTTCCTTTTATAATTGACTTCTCGCATACAAAAAGATTTATTACTTTCCCCTTGCTTATTTCCAGATTCTCTACCCTACCCGCAGATCATTTGACCGAACAGCATCTATCACCGCCTGCAGCCAAATTTTGGAGCATGATGGCATACAACAATGCCAAACTGTGTAACGTGCTCTTTTCCATGCATCTGGCTGAGGTACCTAATTCTTCATTTTGTCGATATAATATTATGTTCACAGTACATACTTTTTTTTATTGATTCTCTGTTTCACATAGAAATGGAAAAATCGTGGAATATCTGTATTTTCATTGCACCCAGGCAATATGGTTTCAACAAAAATCAGCAGAAATTGGTGGTTCTATCGTGTGCTCTTTGCAATTGCCCGACCATTTACTAAATCAGTGGTTTGTTTAGTTATACAAAATGTGGTCTAACTTGGGTTTATGTTTGGAATCCCTCCTTCTTTCTTTCTTTTTGTTTTTTTTTTTTTTTTTTTTAGCAACAAGCCGCAGCAACATCGGTCTACTGTGCAACGGCCACTGAGCTCACTGGCCTCACTGGATTATATTTCAATAATTGTTTCTTCTGTGAACCAAGTAAGTTGGCGCAGAGTAAAACTTTAGCAGAACAACTGTGGCAATTGAGTGAGAATATGATTAAGGGTATAACATCCGAGCAAAATTGATGATAGTTCATAGAGGTCATCGAAATCATTGATAAGTCATATAAAGCAATTTGATAATTAGATGGGTTCGTCGGAGTCATTTATACTTTGATTGCACTTGCTGGTCTTCACCATAATGTCTGGATAATTAGTGAATTCATTGACTCAATTTTGTTAGTTATTTTATATATACATACACATACATAGCTTACTGTTTAAAAATTTCGAATTAAAAAAAAAATAGCTTGTTTAAATTAAATGGATATTTAAGGAAAGAAAATTTCATTTTATATTTAAAAGTCGATGAACTTTACCCAAAGCAAATGGAAAATAATAATTATCAATCTATAAAAATGCTACCTTTCTTAAAGAACACGGTACGACAAAAATGTTGGTATGATGGTTATTTTCGGTATGTACTACCATAAATAATAATGTTACCCTAGACCGAAAGACCAAGACGAGCAGATGACTTAATTTTATAAAGATTTCTTATTAAGTGCGCATAACGTCGGTTGCATACAAATTGTATCAATGCTAGGAGGATGTGCATTGAAACCTACCTAGAAAGAGGATTTTTGTCATTTATACTTCATTAACAACTTTTGTATATTGTTTTAAATTTCAAAAGAAAACATAAACGAAAATTCTATTTGATCTAAGTAGAAGACTTTTTTTTTTGTTATAATTCAGGTAAAATTATGTTTTTATCTACAGTCCCAAAGTGAAAATCATTGCCGTTAGAAAGAAAGTTAGTTCGTTGAATCCCCTGGGTCGCCCCAAAGTGTTTTTTGAAAAACCTTTCACCTAAATGAACAAATCCTGTTTTTTTGAGACATTGGGTTGGCCTGAACGCGGCCTAAAGTAGATCTGGGATTTCTGCTGTGGGGAGTCGAGGTTACGAATACTGGCTGAACACAATAGAAGCGCGTTCGAACGCGCGTTCGCACCTGTCAAAGTTAATTTCGTTAAAGTGAATACAATGGAGACGCAGCGGCGAACGCGACTCTGGGAGTTAAATAAGTTATTAATCACGCGCGTGCGAACGCGCGATCGAACGCGCGTCTATTGTGTTCAGCCAGTAAACTGTTCAACGCATATCTGAATTTTCAGAATTCTTGGAGCTTTTAGCTCTAAAAAACTCAGAATTCTTATTAAAATTCAGGAAAGGAAATTATGGAAAGGAATTGAAACATAATAATTGTCAAGCTGTAGAAGTGCATAAATAGAAGAGTCTGTCTAAAGGCACGTAGTTTCGCGTACGCGAAATAAGTTCTCATACCAGATTCTCATACCTAAACAGTGAGGTATGTTTGGGGGGGCATGCTGCCCCCCTGCAACCCCCCTGCTTGGCATCACTATAGGATTTGGGGTAGGTGCAAGGTTGGTTATATGCAGTTTTTTTGGATTTAAAGAACGCTCACTGTATATATAGGTATGAGAACAAATTTCGCGTACGCGAAACTACGTGCCTTTAGACAGTTTCTAAATAGAAACGAGCATAATGTTCATTTATGTAGAAGGCCTGGTACAACATCCCAAGTTCAGTTATTGATAAATCAGAGGAGGTAAAAACGTAAATAAGTATTTTTGTTTTTATGGACTTGTTCTACGAAATTCAATTATTAAAGTTTTGTGTCACCTTTATACCAATTGCGTTTCGCCTAGGTACTGCAGTTATTGATAATCTTCATGAGAGTATGCCTTGATGTGAAAAGTAACAAAAAAACAAACAAGAATTTCGCAAAAAACATGGGTAGGATTATCTTAAACACAAACAAGAACGCATAACTCAAAAATGCCGAATCGTGGGCGGTCATAAAGGGAAGTACATCTCTCTTGAATTTTAATTTATTGATTATGACCTGCAAACTACTCAAAAACTTTAACCTATTATTCCAATCAACACTTTACAACTAGGTAAACGACCATAAATAAAGTAATCACATAAAAATGATCTTTTTTTGTAACCATAGGCGATACTCACTCATAGTCTCCGAAGGTATTCTATAATCTTTCAGAACGAAGCCATCCAAATTGACCAGCCACAAAACCAATGGATAATAATTTTCCCAATCAGAAACACAAAAATTATCTTTTTTCATTTATAACAATTAAATTTTTTTATTCTACTTCGATCGAATTTACAAAACTATTTTAGATTGCGAAAGCAGTCTTTAAAAAATAAGTTATTTTACATTTCGCAAATCTATGAGAAAAAATACAGCTAAATCCTTATGCTAGCTATTTGGTAGGTACTTATGAAGACAGGAACTTAATAAAACTGGACTAGAAATCTGACACTCGGCCTTTTCTCTCCCAATCACCATAGCGGGTCGGTTCTGGGCCAGCAGGTCCGCCAATTTCGCCGGTGTAGGGGTTGGTGTTGTTTGGCCATGGCTTAAGTGGCTCCTTTTCTTGATATGGATGTTTGCCGACGATTTCATCCAATTTGCCAAGTGGAGTTTTCTCACGCATTTTCTTTTGAAATTCGGTTAACCGAGCACTAACTTTGGGTTTTTCTTCGTTTGGTCCAACAGACTTGGTTGAATAACAAGTTGCTATTTTTTTTCGGAAGAAAGGAAGTTTGAGGTTAGGTAAAAAATTGTCAAAACACATACAGAAATCAAAAGCAATTTCATCACATAATTTTCACAGAAATAATGGCAAAGTTTTTTTTTTATATTTTTACCTTGTTTGGCAATTTGTGTTAGAAGTTCACAGTGAGTTTTTGTGCATCTTACTACGAGATAACTCATTTTGAGAATTTTAAATTGGAATTATTTTTATGGAAATGCTATTTTTTTTTTATTAATTGGAAACTGAGTCCTATTCGTTTGGAGGCGACGAACTGAATGATGAATTGTTTACGTTCACACTTGGTTTTAAATACTGCGCCGACCTCGAGTCAACTTCGGCGTCTAGTGAATCGAATAAACAGACAACGATTAAACAGCTGTGTTGCAGCTCTTGGTACTTGATGGCTTGGTGTTGGGCCTCGGTGGAGGTGGTAAACTCGAAAGCAAGATGTGCACGGGAATTTGTGCACGTCCTTAAATGCACGTATTCCGAGAATGAGATACTTTTCCAAAGTTAACACTGAACAACATGAAAGAAAATTGGGAAAACTTCAAAGCAAACTGACATCGATTTTTTTCAGACGATGCCGCAAACGTCACGTTTCAGGTGTGTGCTTTTCCCAAAGTGAAAGTGAAGATTTGAAAAAGCTTTTGTAAATTTAGTGTAGAGTTAGTAAGTACAAGAACCATTGAGAGATTAGATGTATTGAAAGTAGAGATGTCGTTAAGAACTCTTTTAAGGCCTAAAGCCTGGCGCAGCAACCTTTGTTGCTTCCGATTCAATTACATATTGTCTTATATGACTGCTTTTAAACCATGCAATTTCTTCTTGCGATTTTTAAGCACGTGGGCGAGGGACGTATGTGGTGGCCGGGGTAGACGAAATTGCTGAGGTTGAACAAATTGCAGAGTTATCGCTCATTCTTCCTTGTGCTTTTCCTTATTGTTCGAATGTGTTTTATTTTCATTCGTCGTCCACTCAGATAACTTCGCTTAATCAAGTGGAGTAAAGAGTGCAGTGAGATGATACTTCTTCACTTGCACAAACTAAACTTTTCATTAAAAATCGCTGTCGTGTAAAAGGTATTTGCAATTAGAAGGAAACCAAAGGAGAAACGAAGATTAAAAATCGCTGTAATGTAAAAGCAGTCTATGGGAGAGCGCCCACTGGGCAACTTAGTTGTCGGCAACTTTAAGTTGGTCGCGGAACTTATACTACGTTTTCATTAGAGGCAAAATGAAGTCATTTCGCAAATTACGGAAAAATTGTTTTCATCTCAAATTTGTTAATTTCGTTTGACCGTTCATTTGATTTTGAATTTGATTTGGCCGGTAATCACTTATTTCTGTTGTTTTCTCTTTCTAGCCAGGTTTTTTTGCAAGCCCCGAGAAAATCGATCGAAAAAAACGACGTCCTCTGTCCTGCAATTTACATGTTAAATGCAACAACAACTAATCCCCTTCGGGCTTAGCTAAGCGCGGAGAATTCTCGGGGGAAATTACCTCATTTCGAAATGTGAAATTGTATGGGAAATGAGGTAATTTGGAATCGAATTTGGAAATTTTCCACGAAATTACCTCATTTGCTGTAATGAAAACGTAGTATTAGTTTGTTTTTTTATATTTTCTCTTTCTGTCTCTGTTTTTCATGCATCGAGTTTTGAGATTTCAATACAAAGCTTTTAAAATGGATTCCAATTGGTGTGTTCATAAAGTTGGCACGTAATTTCCAGCATAATTTCGTGCAAATTTGGATGAAATTAACACATTTATAAATGTGTATTTGTATGGGAAATGAGATAGTTTTGAACCAAATTTCTAAATTTTCAACGAAATTTTCTCATTGGATCTAATAAAAACGTAGTTTTCACGACAGCGCCGCTATTGTTTCCTACCGATGAAATTTTGAAAAAAGCTAAACCTTCATGACCATCACTTAACACCTTCCAATGAAGGCTTTTTACTAGTGCCATTTTTAGATTAAAGTTAAAAAAAGCTTTTTTAATAATAATAATGAAGGCAATGTTCCCTTTGCCTATGCGCCTCCATTCCCAATTGTCAAGGCAAATCATTTGGTATTTTTTTTTAAGAAAAAACACGTTAACACTTTTTTATGTTAACCCAGATAAGTTAACATTACAAATGAAATCAAACAGAGATTTAAAATTTTTGACATTTCAATTTTCTCTCCTACTCGCCTACTCCTCGTTTTCTCACAAGGTACACTCCATTTTGCGGTGTTGATCTACTTCGTCTTATTTTAAAACTAAAAACAAGTGAGTATTACTTGAAATACATTTTTTAAAATAATTTTAATTCATTCAAAATTAAAATGTCTTACTATTTAACAATAAGTTACAAACTTTTAACACCAAACTTAATCATAAATAGACAAACATAATTTTCTAACCTCAAAGTGATGAAATCACTATAAAATCCACGAAAAGAATCGTCCTTTTATGTAAATTCATGAAATAATTTGTAATCTTTAATTTAAGATCACAATAATGGCTGCACAATTCTTCAATCGTATCGGCCAAATGGGCTTGGGTGTTGCAGTCATCGGCGGAGTTGTCAATTCTGCATTATATAACGTCGACGGTGGTCACCGGGCAGTCATATTCGATAGGTTTACTGGAGTAAAACAAGAGGTTGTTGGCGAGGGTACACATTTTTATATTCCATGGGTTCAACGTCCAATCATCTATGACATTCGTTCGCAACCCCGCAATGTGCCAGTTGTAACCGGCAGCAAGGATTTGCAAAATGTCAGCATCACACTTCGTATTCTGTATCGGGCAATTCCCGATCAGTTGCCAAAAATTTACACAATTCTCGGTCAGGATTACGATGAAAGAGTTTTGCCTTCTATTGCTCCAGAAGTACTAAAGTCTGTTGTGGCGCAATTCGATGCTGGGGAACTTATTACACAGCGTGAGGTAAGTTTTTCATTTAAATATATGTATATACAAATTTTCTTAATAATTCAGCTTCAAATTGATTTTTATTTCGATTCCTTGATGTGAAAATTTGAAACTACTATTATATGTTATGAATAAGGTCGGCAAGGTGAAATTAACATTAAGAAAAGCTTGGCTGTTTTTGTTATGAAACAAAGTATAAATTGCTTTTGCCTTTTCAGAGTATTTCAAAACATCAATTTCCATTAATCAAATCACCAAGATTGAACTCCTGACTCAGAGAAAATGACACCATCATTTTCGAAGGAGGGAAATATTCCCATTTTATTCACGATAGCCCCCAATAAATGAATGGTTATTGTCCCGACATAAAAATTGTAAAACTGGACACCTCACCCCACCAAAAGCTGTGAAAGAAACCTGCCCGACTTGTATTCTTTATCACGATGCATACATTTATGAACCGTCAAATTTTGGTTATACATATGTATATGTACATCATATCCCAAAATTTTCTGTCGGCTCTTGCACTACTTTTGCGTTGAATAACTACCCTCTGAAAGGACTCCACCAAATACTTTTGTTTCTCAAAGGAACAGGAGCACGATCAGTCTCAACCAGCTCCAGATATGAGTACAAAAAAATTTTTCTATTCTGTTCTAGACAATTTAGCCCAGTCTTACCGAACACAACTCAATATAATCTGATCAAGAACATCCAAAGTTCAAGCATTCTCAGCATTCAATGCACTAATCTGCTCTCCAGTATATTAAAATAAAAATTCAATCATTTCAAAGGCAAAAAACCTTTTATTAATTAAAATTCTTAGAAGATGAAAAATTATAAGCATACGTGCATACAGGCTGCGAAGCATACTATCAATTATTATTGAACAATTTGAATTAAGCAAAAAGAACCTGTGTATTACCTCCAAGTTTTAGCTAAAATACATTTGAGCTTTAAGAGCAAGTGAACTTTATTTTGGTACAAAAAATTAAAAATAATATGCAATAAATTATATTTTCGCAGATGGTTTCGCAGCGTGTATCTGAGGAATTGACCACTCGTGCCAAACAATTCGGCTTCATCCTAGACGATATCTCCATCACACATTTAACTTTTGGTCGAGAATTCACATTGGCCGTTGAAATGAAACAAGTTGCTCAACAAGAAGCCGAAAAAGCTCGCTTCGTCGTCGAAAAGGCAGAACAACAAAAATTGGCTTCCATTATCTCAGCTGAGGGTGATGCCGCAGCAGCAGGTCTTTTAGCTAAGGCATTTGCTGAAGCCGGTGATGGTCTAGTGGAACTTCGTAGAATTGAAGCTGCTGAAGATATCGCTTATCAACTATCCAGATCACGAGGAGTTGCCTACTTGCCAGCTGGCCAGAATACTCTCCTTAATCTACCAGCATCTATTGCTCAATAGATCTGATCGGACTGTCTGAATGAGTTGCTTAGCATTTAACACCATTTCGCATACATTATTTTTTTTTTATTATTAATTTCTTCTAAATTTCTACACGAGTGTAACAAAAGTTCCAAAAAAGAAAAAAAGTTCAAAAAAACCGATTGAAAGCAGAATTCAAGTATGAAGTTTGACTGTGTCATAGTTCTGCTCAAAAGGTCTCAGAAAGGCTGTTGAAAAAAAAAGATTTTTATTGTTTGATTTTTTTTACAGCAGCTCCTTTTGCAGATTTTGATTGATTTGTTTTTTTTTTTTTTTTTTGTTTAGTCTATCGTTAAAGACAAAATTTAAATTGTTTACGATAATAAAATTATGAAATACAAAATTTTATTTTATTTTTTTTTGTAGAATTGATAACTTTCGGATTTACAGATGAACGTTTTAGTTTTGGAATAGCAGACAAAATTATAGAACTTCATAAAATGAAACTCGGTGTTTAATTCGATAAATTTGTACTCAACGGTCGCTATTTTGTTCGTGGTGTCCGTAATGAATTAATTCTGAAATGTATCTATACGCTACTGTTAACCTCCACATTGGTCCTAATCCTAGGACTGACCGGTAAAACAGTATACATATCCAGAGGCATAGAAAAAATTTGAAAAATTCATTTCATTCCATTTTCTATTCTTTTACGTGCATTGATAAATGCTGGCGTAATGGTGTAGCCAAAAAGTGTGTGCTACACACACTCACCACACACCACATACTCTCTATTGTACCAGTTCTGCCCATAGAGTACATATGGATCTGTGAATATGTGTATTGCATTGCATTCAATGAATTTCACTCATGTAAAACTAGTCTGAATTTTGTGATAAATGAGTGGGGAAGAGAAATTGACGAAAAAATGTGGTATTTGCTGTTTTCTTAGATTTCAAACGGGCTTTCGTCGAAACAGTTAATCATGAAATCCTCTTGAAAAAGTTAAATTACTACGGAATTATATCGGTTGAATTCAAATTATTTAAGTCATTGAAATCAGGGAGAACACAACACACTTCCGTAAATGGATTCATCGTCCCCCATCTTTCAATGTAGGAATACCACAAGGGACAATGCTGCGAGTGTGGTTATTGCCAATGTTTATCCACGATATGAGTAAGATAATTCGACCTTGAAAACTAATTTTGTTTACTGATGATGGTTTTCTATACACACCTATATCAACTTAGTTACATACAAGATTAACAGTTTCTATCGTAAGAGGTCCTCGTGCGATAGTAGGCCGATTGAAACTGTCATAACGACCGTCTATGGCCCCCTCAAACCAAGCAATTCACGTTGAGACGTCGCAGTTTGTAGAGATTTCCAACGGAAATCCGATCGGACGAGACCCATTCGCAAAAGGCCCATTCACTTATGTGGTTTTCGTTTCGACCAAAAAAAAAAAATTTTTTTTGATTTGTGACAAGTTTTTCCTTTCCTTTCGACCAAAAAAATCGAATTTTTGTCGATCTGAAGTCGATTTTGCAGATCTCGATTCTTAGCAAGATTTACACAGATTTTCACACGCACTTGCGCACACACCAAAGAAAAGTGACATTTATGAGTGTCATTAAAAGTGGCACTCACACAATTAAAAAACAAACTAAAATCTCGTTTTCTGTTCCTTTTGCCAGTAAAATTTAAGATCTGACACCCAAATCTGAAATGTTTGAAACGAAAACCACATTAATAGGGGACATTCATGTTAAGACGGTCAAAAGGTTTGTAGAGATTTTCAATGGAAAGTTGACAGGTGCGACCAGAGCGACGTGCGAGGTCCGTTGAAAATCTCTATGAACCATGCGACCGTCTCAAAGTAAATATGCCCTTTAAGGAGTTCCTTTTTTCGTTATTTTTTTTGTTGAATATACATATGTATTCCAAATATGAAGCATTTCTATAAGCTTTCGTTCGAAATGTTGCGATTGAGCAACTTAAAAATGAAAAGAGATATGTACATCTACAGCCTTACTTAAGTACTTGAAACAGAATATGTATAATGGTGCTGAACGTTAAGGCAGTTTTTAGAGGTGTTAGGATTCTGGTAGTACACTGCTGCAAGGAGATGTCGATAGATGTAGAGAATACACACGTGTTGAACGTTATCATCTTGAACCTTCGATTCGATTGCTTGAATTCAAATTTCCAAATGTACGGCCGAAGAATTTTGAATAATATTAAACTTAAAAAGATTAACCATTTTTAGAATATGCAAATACTTTTATTTACGTTTTTAATATATACCTTTTTCCATTCTAAACGCCAAAAGACATTTTGTATTTTAATTTTTCACTTAATTTGCAATTTTTGTTCAACTGGAATGTTCTTGGCCTAATTTTTGTTTTGTTTTTTTGTATTTTACTGTTATGGTACATTAATAAATAATGGAATATAGTGTCTTTATGCGATCAAGAGTGCAATCAACAAAAATATAAATAAAACAACAAAATAACAACAAAAACTAAACGTGTTGTGTTGCACTCTTTTCAAAAATAAAATTGATTAATCACTAACAAAAAAAAAAAAAAAAAAACTATACCTCGTCCGTGTATAATGTGTATCACTTTGTCTTGTATAATTTATATTGATAACTTAATTAAAGTAATAATAAAAAAAAAATATAATCTTAATAATAATAAATATTTATAATGTAATAATTGTTCGCGAAGCTCATCAATAAGATATTTTTTAGGGACTTAGAAACTACAACAAAGAAATCCTTGAATGATAAACTGAGATTAACACAATAAGACAATGTTTCCACTTTCATTGCCTGCTAGGAAGGTTCGGTTTAAAGGTAAAACGGCAAGGCTTGTAAGAACACCCCTCAATGTTTCTGATCGAAGTTTCGTCACAGAACATGTAGCGTCCCGATTTCCAATGTCAGAGTAGATACCAATGCGATTGGCGGTGGTGGCAAAAACTAGTTCCGAACCAATAGGCTGAAGGCAGTGGGCTGGTTCTGGTGGGGGTCTAGGAAAAAAAAAGTTTCGTTTATACCGTACACATGTATACACCATACGAAAATGTCTTATTTTTACTCACTTTAGTTGATATTGAAGACTGCTGTCGTTTACATTCCAAACAGAAATGCTGTGATCCAAAGCCGAACTGATTATTTGAGTATCATTTGACGCAGCTACCTGCAACATATCACATTCCATTGGGCGCCACGATGATAACAGAATTCCTGTTCTGGCATCTAGAATTGAAATTCCACCTGAAGAAAGCCCAGCTGCTATCCAATTACCAGATGGCGATGCGGCTAGGCACCGAACTGTGCTGCTCAGATTCGAACTCAAACGCCATTCGTTTACATATTGCATAGTTCGAGAATCGATGATCTTTACCGATGACTCAGCAGTTCCGGCAATGATCAAGGGACTGGGCGAAGGAAAACAACGGACAACCGTCACTGGGTTATGTCTGGGAGAGTCTAAGATACCAAGAGGACGGCCAATAAATGGATCCCACATATGCACACCAGAATCACAGGAAACAACAAATCTGGCCGATTCTAAGAAGGCCAGCGAATGCACTGATTTCTTATGACTGTTGTATGTGAATTGACAGGAGGAAACTTTCTTACCGTCACCCTCACTGCGCAACGACCACAGTTTGACAGTTTTATCTTTAGATGCCGACATAAAACTATTCTCATTGTCTAGAGCAACAATAGCTCGAACAGAATTAGTATGACCAGCGAAGGTCTGCAGCTTAATCTGCTTCAAACTTAGATGGGAATCTTTGTCCGGGCGGCTAATCTCATGACGCCAATATGCCAACCAATTCCCACGCAAATAACGCGTCTTCGCGATTTGGTCGAACTTATAAGCCACTATATCGAGCACTTCCATTGGACCCATTTCTTGCTTTGTACTTGTGGTCGCCACTTCAATCCGATTGCCAATCATTGTAGTGCCAAAGCTATTAGGTGTTTGCTGCTGTTCCTCCACAGAACCTCTTCTCGACGATTCTTGTGAATAAGCTGTACCTCCGTCATCCGTCACAGAATACTCTGGCTGCTCGAATTCATGACATAGTGTAAGTATAAAATCCAGGTTGATTACAGTTTTTGTCATTATCGATTCGCCGAGAAAACGCAAAAACGCCAGGTACGAACAATGAGCCAAACTTGGACTAAAAACGTCACGTATTTCTTCGTTCTCTTTTTGATGGTTCTGAAAATCGCCAGCGTCTTCGTTTCCACCAACCATGTAATTCGGTGGTGAGATGCCAATATCGTCCGAACTATCACGGAAATTCTCAGCAATTCCGTAGGCTTTATCGAATATAAGAAAGAATTTTCGAAGAGCAGGTATGCAAAGGTGTTCTTTGGACATATCCGGACCAATACGAACAGATAGTACATAAATAGCATCCAGGAGTTTGCGGGCAAGAACACTACGACCAAGAAAACCACTGGGCATCAGGCATCGTGTTGAACCAAGAAGAATAATGCTCGGGATTATGATTGTGTCCAATATAACATCCTGAAAAAAAAAAAATAATTAGATTTTTGTGATACCTTTAACAGATCAATAAACTAACCTTTAATCTCTCCATTATGGTGCTATCAATCAAACACGGGACTAAATATTTCAGCAATTGCAGTGAACTTATCAGAGCACCTTCTAAACTGGGTGTAATTCGTTTCTGGCACAGTGCAACAAGCTCACCAATGTGTGGAAAATACTGCAACAAAATGAATTCCTCGCCAAAAAGTGCTGAAATGGACAAATAAATTATAAATTATCCATCTCGCTTCTTTAGTTTCATGTACAAACCAGTTACAGCAGTTAAGCACTCCAGGACCCTCTCAGCATTTCTGTCTCCGACTACTTTAGCATCGGCCGTTGAGAAATAGTTTAAATTACTGCATTCTTCGGCATCATAGTTCTCCGGCAGGAGATTCTCCTGCCCCACGTAGCACAGTGACAACATTTTCAACAGATTCTTTGTCAAATAACGAGCAGTTAGAACCGGCCCCAAGCGATGGGATAACCAAATCAGACTCTCAGAACTCATCTCAGATATCCGATTATTTTGCAACGATTTGGCTTCGGATAGTTTTGAGATAACTGAAGCCTGAAGCGAGTCATTGGGTTCACTCTTGCTGTTGCTCTTTGGTTGCTGCTGCTGTTGAGTTTCGTCAATCAAATCGAACGAGTCAATACTCTTCTTACTTCCGATCACACAATCAATAGTATTCAACTGGTAGGATCTCCTGAAAGCACTAGGAATGGCAATGGTGGGCGACTTTGGACCCATCAGACACGAATCGGCCATTTTTGACGGACTATCTGTTTGGCTATTGATGGAAATCTTGTCTTCATCGAATGAGTTATTTGATAATCGTTGACCATAGAAAATTTCATTGATGGCAATCTTTTCCGGTGTATAGATTCGGGTATCTTCAGTGGCTTCTTCGGCGTTCAGAGGTCGAGCATCGAATGAATCTACCGATTTATTTTCCGGATCAACCACGTTGCTAGACTTATCCGAGTTGTCATCATCGAAACTGAAAACGTCTTCGATTTCTTGTTTGGTCGAAGCTTCAAACGAGAGGGTGGCATCGGCTTCGGGAGAGATCAAGGTTAGTGAATTTTCCGACTCGTCATTGCAACTGAATTTGAAATTCTTTCCACACCGATTCTGACGCAAATTTGAATTGCTATGGTAGTGAAAACCAGAGCTATCTTCTGGCTCCTTATAGCCACCGACGGCTTCAATTAAAGGCGCAATAAAATTGTCCAAGAAGCACTTTAACCCAAATCTCACAATCAAACGCAAGAGGAAACTGTGATGGTAGAGTTTAACTGATTTTCTACTTTTGAACGAGGAGCTAGTGGTAAAGCGAATGGAGTTTATACTGGCATCCATTGGCTTTCGTGTGCCAATCGTTCCAAGATCATATGATTCGGTATCGTAGAGTTTCATAATTGGGTCGAGTAAATACTTCTGCGTCTCTCGTATACCAACGGCTGTTGCCATCAAATCAAATAAGTACCAAGCTGTTAAGATGGATGTTTCATCGTTATGCAGCAAATCGATTATGTGGGGCAGGAGCAATTCCACTGATCCGAATTGTTCAAAGGCAACTGGTTCAAGGAGTTTTTCTATTTGAACGCAGCACGCCTTCACCTTACATTCTGCAATTTTTCGAGTAAATAGCACCCGTTTACGATCGATCTCTATATATCTGGCACAGTCTTTTCCATCACAATTAAAGTGTGTGCACAGCTCGAGAAGCGTCGAGTCAAATTCAAAGTTATGCAGAGTCCGAAGCAAGGTATAAATCGGGAAGTAGGTGTTAGGAAAAGGTATGAGATTATGAGCGAAGATCGGTTCCAGCAGCTGTTGAGCAGTTGGAGGTGGCAAACCCTGTTCGGTGACTACTCCTCCAGCATTCAGATTTAATAGTAATTGTACAACATACCGCAGACATTTGGGAATTTCTGATGCACTTGATGTTGCCACCAATCGACAGGCTTTGAGTCGGTCTTCAAAGCTCGAATTCAAACCGATTAGAGGTCGTAGCTTATTCAACACAAACAACTCCACCACGAGACAACCAATGACTTGCAAATCCTTTTCACGTTTCTCAAACAGAATTTGCTTCAGATTTCGCCTCGAACCTGCTTGGGGTACAATAAAACTCTTCGCCTTTGTCCGACTATCCGTTGACTTAGCTTGATTTTCGATTTGACAAAAATTC
The DNA here is from genome assembly GCA_932273885.2 of Leucozona laternaria. Lineage (NCBI taxonomy): Eukaryota > Metazoa > Arthropoda > Insecta > Diptera > Syrphidae > Leucozona > Leucozona laternaria. Next base: position 83,876,640 of record OW026368.1, on the reverse strand, counting down.
TCAGCAAATAGTTGATTCGTAAAAGAATTCTCCGATTCTTCAAAGAGTAAATCATTGTGTGCCATTTTTTCGGTGCGATTTTGAGTTGCCCTCTGGCCGAGGAAAGTTTTTGCAAAAAATATTTCCATAGTTTCCAGGCTCTGTAGAAAAGCATAAGGCTTATAGTCTTTTGGTAAATCTATAATCTTTGGAGGTGGATAGAAATTTGATGTGGAAGATTCAATTAATTGACTGTTGTCTTCGATAATTGTGTTTGGTGTTCGTGTGGTTTTGGGACTTAATCGGCCAAATCTCTGTGGAGTTGTCTGCAGTAAGGACGAATCAATTTCTCTGGAGGGTGATTTGATGTCAGGTGATGAAATATCTTCTTGACTTTTACCAAGACGACGATTGAGATCAGTTAGTCGTGGTGGAATTTTGCACAACCAGGGTGATGGAAAACGTTTCGGTGGATGGGGTTGTGTGAAGAGTTGAACGATTCCTCGCTGGCATAGGTTTTTATGATTATCAACCATACTGAGGCAAACATTTTTCGATTTTACAGCTGCTTTTCCCGTTAGTTTATATCTGAAATTATATCGAAGTTTAACAAATTTCCATAAAAGTTTATCAATTTGTAGGTATGTATGTCTATGATGTAAAAATTAACTTTACATAGCAATATTTTTGGGAAATATTGGTCACGTTCCTTGCCTTCGAGAACCTATCCGCTGGACTATCAACCTATCCTAAAATGTTCAGTTAGGTGAGTTATTGAGTTGTTGTTACTTAGAAACTTTAAAGATTGCATCTTTCCTCTTGAGAGCTTGTACTTAAAAAAATTAATTTATTTTTAGAAGGTTATTCAAAATTGAGCCTTGGGGTGCGCAACTGGATGGCGGCGGCTCGAGACCGGGATGGGTGGAGAGACTTGTTGAAGGAGGCCAGGACCGGACCCCGGTTGTCGAGCCGATGATGATGATGGTTCAAAATTGTGAGAGCAGTTTTTGAGAGAATTTGTAAAAACCACAATCGTTGTATTTCGAATTTCTCTTCTAGGGAATAACATAATACTGCTCTACACCAAATTTAAGTTAATCCGTCCATCAGCTTAGGCTCTACCTCGATGCATAAATAGACACAAAGTCGCAGTGACCAAGGAATTTTAGGTATTTCGAAACCCTCTTTTTGGACTTCTTCATCATGGTAATGTGAGTTTTGATTAAAAAGTTAATTATTTTTACAAGAAACCAATATTTGCTTATAGAGCTTGGTTTTGGTATCTTAATATGAGTATATAAATGTTGTTTATCTAAACTGGTGAAGTTCTTTCATGTACATGAGTCATTTGTTTTCCAAAAAAAAACATTTTAAGATTATTTCTTACTTTCAATTACGTTTTATTTTTATTAAAAGATATTTTGGTATTACATTTTATATCAATTTGAAAAAATAAAGAACACAATTTAACTGATTGATTGATAAAAACAAAATTTTGTAGCACACATTCAAAAATGTTTTTAATGATAACAAATTAAATTTTTAAATTATTCGATAAAAGTTAATAGAAGTGTTGTGATATATTTATTATTTATTGAGTTCCTTGCAATGATGATCGTATTGGCCCTAATCGTTTAACTGTTACTTTTTTCAGAAATTGTGTATGGAGTTGGTAAGGTCTTGTTTTGTAAAGATTCTATGGAGGAGTTCCGATTTTGATAATTTTATTCATTATTACTTGCGATACATATACGCATTTGGACTAAAGGTCGCAAAAAAACATTCAATTGTATGTAAGTAGGTACTACATACATATATGGAAATTATGATAAACGATTCGAGCAGCAATTCGATCAAATCTGGGAAAATTTTCAACCGTTTTCAAGAAAAGTGAAAAAAAACAAAAATTGTTCTATGGGAGGTGGCATTAATAACCATTTTTCGGAACCATTTTCTTTATAATTAAAGTTGACTTATTTATTTTTTTAATCTGTGGAGCCAAATTTGAGGAAAAAATGATTTTCTTTTTGGGGAAAACATTTTGTATGACTGGTTTTTGTTGATCCTATTTAAAAAAAAAAAAGAAAAAAGAAGTTTAAGGAAAATCAAAGATCGTTTAGGCTGTAGCCGAATAGATGGACAGAATTTCGAGACCAACTTTGTTCCTCTTCTCTATCATTGTAATGCCAAATTTGATCAAAATCACGAGTTCAATTTTTGTGTACAGATCCATAAAAGACGTGTACTTCTACATGCTCTTGTTTCAAGTACAGAGAACTTAGGTTCTAAAGTTTGCAGGTTTTTTTTTCGACTTCCCATTATTCAAATTATTCACGCCACGCCAGTGGTAGGTACATACCTTATGGAGGTGCTCATCAAACAAGTAGAAGCTCTATTGTTGAGTTCTCAAGTATTTTATTGATACCTAATCGAGCAACCGTTCCCAAAAGTTGAGTTTTTAGCAGGTGCTCGATTTTATTCATATTTTATGTATTAAGCATTTTATAAAAACACCCCTAGAAAAATAACTTAAAACGGAATTTTTCTCCATTTCACTGCCCGTAATCACACACTTTTCCTCAGGTTCCAATTTAGGGTCCTTTTAAACAATGTTTAATACATAAAAACAAAACTTGCCACCAAAATTCAGCTTAGTCGCAGCTTCTTTTTGAAGTTTGGTCTTTGTTATCTCGAATTTTCCTGGTTGCAAATACAAAATAAATAGAAGTTGGTTTGAGGTACGAGAGCATTTTAGAATTATTTCTTATTGAGAGCATCTACTCTCTGCTTCTTATGGACTACCTTTTTTGATAACGTGCTTCATTTTATTCATATCACCCTTTGTTCATCTCTCCTAAAAGCTTGGTTTTAGTCCGGAAGAATTCATTCCGTGTGCGCAGGGCCAATGTTGGTATACTAGACAAATTTAATTGCAAATAAATCATAAAACTAAATTTTCAATCAAAATAGTAAAGCATTTTCTTCTTGATCATTTGCAGAGAATTTTGTTATTTTGTTAAAAATCTTCAGAAAGCATTTCCGTTTCCGTTAAAAATAGAGTATTGCCTAAGTTTTAATTTTTAAGGTTAAACGATTACAAGAATTGAAAATACCGAAAAAATAACGACCTAAATTTAAAAATATTGGAATTCGAATTTTGATATATTCGGTGGTAAATGCAAGAGGAAAGATATAGTTGGCTACATATAACAGAATAGACTTTAAATTTGTCAATATAATAATTCTAAACCATTTAAACGGAAATGGTTTTCATAATTCAATAAAACAAGAGAGCTTGATGCTTGACGACATAATAAAAGTGCTATTTAAAGAGTAATAACTGTACGTGTTGTAGTACCCTGCATTGATACGCTGTTTGTTATATATTATATTATATATTATATTTTTCTAGGTAATTTGCTGAAATGCAGATGCCCGATTCCTGAAAAACTTCTTCTTCTTCTTGAAATTACTTTTGTTTCTGCAGAAGAATTTGTGAATTTAATTTGATTTTTGGTGAGACATGGCGTCAAAACAAATGCTATGAAGGCTGTAGCACCGTTAATTGAAAAGAATTATGTCTTTAAAAAAACCATCTGTTTATCAGCAATTATACAAAACCAAACAAGAATCAGCAAGGAGACTTAACCCAACCAAATTCCGTGCATCTAACACGTTTCGCAATTAAATACCTTTATTATTTGCCATCATATTTTACCAGGTGTTTATTTTTGTTCTTTTAACTAATTAACTGATTATATTCTACGCTCTACATTTAAATACTAAATCATGTGATAAAGAACAAAGTCAACATCAGTCAACAAAATATTCGCAGTTCAATGATTCTCGTTGTCTCAGAAATTCGTACAACCCTTTGATTCTCAACGAAGCTCAAACTCAAGCACTGATTCATACAATGATAAAGTGTAATAGAAATTAAGATTGACAGCCATGAATTCAAAGATAACAGGGTTTTTTCTTAACATTCATAAGCTATGACAAAATAATTCGAAGCTTTACTCATGTCCCCACAAGGGTAAACAAAAAAAATTTACGTGTGGGCGTATTTATTTCTTATCAGCATTGTAACGTTCTAATAAGCAAACTTTTGAACAACACAAACTAATTGTAAGCAAAAACTCACCCAAAGTTCAAATCAATCCATAACTGCAGCCTCTCACTTACATGCTGACTCTCGAGAGCTTCTCGATGTTTTGCAATGAAATCCTCTGGACAACTCGCCCACATTGGTAACTCCAGATCTGGAAGGTCTTCATGTATACTCTTGAAAACCATTGGATCCGAATAGAATTCTGGTATGCATTCATCAGGTGTCCATTCTTGTAAACGCAAAATTGATACGGGATACTCCGCGGGCACCCAAATAGGTCGAACGTGATGACAAAGAATGTGCTGGGGTGTTCTCCTTGCCATGTAGACAAAGTAAGTTATTTCCGAGAGGAAATCTGACACATGATGGGGAACATCGTGACTTGAGGTTGCTCCTTGTGACCTGAACATCAAGTCCAAATGAACATCACCTTTGTTAAGACGATATTTACTTTTTGATAAATCTCTCCAATTGGCTCCATTGCGATGTGCGAAATCTGTCACCCAGGGCATGATGTGATGATACTCGGGATTTGAGACACTTCGACCAGCTGCATTATTTAATATTGTGAGATAGTCGAAGTTTGATAATTGACCATTGCACCACATTTCACAATACTCCCGCAATGTAAACTGTTCCAAGTCATAGGCGAATTTCAAATCAAGCTTTGTACTGGCAGAGTACTCATCATCATCGTCGTCATCTGCAGGATTATCTGTCAATGGAGATGCATCATCCAAGTCCTGCTGTATGATGTTTGATTCAATTCTAGGAATTATTTGCAACCAAAGATTATCTTCCACAAGAATATCATGCAATCGCAAATCGCCAAGAAACAATCCCAATTTAGATAGATGCTTGGTCAGCTGAAGCAGTTGATAGATTATGAATAAAGATTTATTATTGGATTTACTCAGAATAGCCGGACTGTATGTTATGCAATCATACAGAGAAGTATCGATGGCTGTTGGATAGAATATGACGGCAATGTGTAGATTAGTTTCGATAGCGGCCAGCGCTGGAAGTACATTTGGATGACAATCACTACCATTTGGTAATACACAGAGACTCGGTTCAATATGTGCATGGGTATTGCAATGTATTACTGAGCAATTGAAAATACGTTGGATAAGTTCTCGCAGTATTATGTCGTAGGGAAGAAAAGAATGATCTAGGTTCCGTCCTCCACTACCTCCGATGCTATGGCTCATTTGCTTTGAGAATTTTAAATGTGAAGCGGGATATTTTTTGTATGCACTTTCCCAGAGATTTTTGAAATTCGTATTTGTAACATAACTGAGGGCCTGAAACAGATGTCAATAAAAAATGTTATTTTGGACGAAGCTATAATAAACACTAACAAGGCTATAACTGTAACTGAATACAAAATTAATATTTAAAGCTACTATGACGGTTTTTTATATTTTTTTTCCATCCACTCATATCAATTCAAGAAATCAGGCGAAATTTTTTAAAAGTTGGTTTTAGAAATTTAAAGATCAAATTTAATGTTTTTTAAGACTATAAGATGAAGTACGTGCGACCCAGTTGTGCATTTTATTTTAAACAAAAGTAATATTAATAACAACTAGCAACTAACCCATTCAGAGCACAATGAGCTTCACATAAAAATCGAAAAATTGCGATAAGACATCCATTCATTAGTAACGTTAATTCGAATCACTCTAGTTCGACCCGCCATCATTTGAATGGATGGTTTTGATAAGAATGCTTTAAATAATTACTTAGGCGGACTATTCCATTACCATTTGATTTTCTTGAAATAAATTTTATATATAATAAAAATCATATGAGAAATAAAGAATCCATACATTAGTCACTAACGGAATGTTTAAGCAAAAGAAGATAAGACATAATGAGTTCAATGTTCAAAAATAATTAAATATTCTTATTGAAGCGTTTCATAAAGAGAACAAAAATTAATTATAATTTGATTTTCATTTTCATAATTTGATATTAATTTCTACAACTAAATTTAAAAAAATGTACTGTCGATGATAGTAAAATCCGTATTTCAAAAATTTCCCGCTCTGGGATTTTATTTTATTATTATTAATTATTACTGAGAAATTTTGCGGAGAAATCCTGGTCATGTTTCCGAGATGGCTGAGGTCGCCGAAATGTCATTTTCCTAAAGATGCCTAATGTTTCTAGTGATAGCTGTGATTTAAGCAAGATTTAACATCGATTTGCACACATTACAAAGATTTGACATTTCTAATAAGTCAAATCGAAAGTTGCGGAATTTCGAAAAGACAAACTGATTTGTTTTGGTTGCAACGAATTCTACATAATTTAACAAAATATTTGATTTCTTCGTTGAAAGGAATTCGTCATGATATGCCTTTGAGTTTTTAACGCGACGATTTCATTCCCATTTAATTGCAAATCTCTTCTGTAGTATCAATTATATATATTCATTACCATACCAGACAAAAAAAAATAGTCAACTCTAGGTGTAGTCAGCTGTGATCAGTTGTTCGTCAAATTTCCATGGGATAGTTTAGGGCCCGTTTCACAGTACACACTTACCGAAAGAAGTGGCACTTAAGCTTTCCATATTGGGATTTCAGGCTCTGTTTCACAGACTGAGTAAGTGGAACTTAAGTGGCTAACATCGGAGATTTAATTGCCACTCATTCAAGGGCCCAAATTATCTATATTAGCCACTCAAGTATACACAACAAACTTTTTCGCTTAAAATAAAAGTGCAAAAAAAACGCCATCAAAGCTTACTCGGTGGACTATTTGATTCTGAAGATTAACAATTTTTTTTCATAACGGCCCAGATGAATGCAATTTTACATCCATTAACAAGAAGACAAGGTGAAAAATCATACGCAAAGGAACACAGCTCTAAAACCATAGGGTTGCATACTATCCGGGCAAGCAGATTTGTGTACCTATATCGATAGCCATTAGATCTCTTGGCGTTCAAATGAAACGAGAATTTCTATTTGCGTTTTGATTTGATCTCTGAACCGTTAACGAATCTTCAATTAATGCTACTCGAAACTAATTATTCATAAATTGAATAGAAATGTTTATCTGGTCATTTTAAATTAACATTAAATTGTGATTTAAAATAGAAACTGTCTAAAGGCACGTAGTTTCGCGTACGCGAAATTTGCTCTCATACCTATATAGACAGTGAGGGTTCTTTAAATCCGAAAAAAACTGCATATAACCAACCTTGCACCTACCCCAAATCCTATAGTGAAGCCAAGCAGGGGGGTTGCAGGGGGGCAGCATGCCCCCCCAAACATACCTCACTGTTTAGGTATGAGAATCTGGTATGAGAACTTATTTCGCGTACGCGAAGCTACGTGCCTTTAGACAGACTCTTTAAAATAATATCATATTTGATTACGCGATCAACTTTGAACTAAAATTCGTAAAATATCGCATTTTTGAACAATAACCGAACAACAGACACAGCTGAACAAAAGAAAAATGGGGCTTTTCAAGTTTAATTTCTTAAATTTGATTGAAGCTTCTCATATTTCAACATGTTAACAACAAACAATAGAATCTGTTGCATAATTTCGAACGATGAAGGTGTGTAGGTTTTCAAGTTCAAGCTTACCTGCGAGTATGTCATTGGTAGGTCTCCCCCATCGTCCGCTACACTGGCATCGCGATACCTAGGCAATGGAAATACTTTATGGTTTTGTTTGCGATAAATTTGAACATGCACTTTAGTCCAAGGATGTTCTAGCCTTGTTGGATGTATTCGTCTATCAAGACCCGGGTAGATGGGGAAGTCTGTTAGTTTCTTTTTTTGTTCAAGACATTGCAGCCATCCCTTATCAACTATTACTACAAAGCGATCTGGCAATGAAGTTTCACGTACATGTTGGGATGCAATACCCAACTCAACCCAAATTGAATCCATTCCCTTAGTTATTGTTTTTTTTTTTCAAAATTCACTGATTACTCTTTTTCTGCATAATAATCAGCAAAAGCCAATGGTGAACAAGGTTATATTTTTAATTTCTTTGTTTATTTTGTTTTAAGCCTTCGTCATGGTTAGATGAATTTTGTTGTAGGAATAGATTTTTTTCTTCAATGAACACAGATATTATTGAACAGAACACAAATAAATGAGTTTTTTTTTTATTTTGAATTAGTAGTTTAGAATGTAGTTCTTTTTTTTAAATAAATTTAATTTTTTAAACGAGAGCGTGTGTACACATTTGTTTAGAAGTTGTTACAAAAATACGGATACGGAACAGAGAAAAGAAAAATTGAAAATTTTTTTGACACAGCTGTTTTTAATTTTATCATTGGTTGTCAAGATGACAGTTTGATAAGGGTGTGTGTTCAGAGATGCAAAATGAAAGCATGCAGTGAAATATATTACTGTTTAGTTATAAGGTAAGTAATGTTTGTTAAGAAGAATTTATTTTTATAAATAACACTGAGACCACACGAGCGAGTACCTACTCGCAAGCGACTTGGCTATATACATTAAAGGGTCTCCCAAACCAACGCGAAACATTCGGAGCTCGAAGATTTGCATATAGCCAGAGTGGGTATGCTCTCCATGTCTCCATGAAGTATTCGCGTTGGTTTGAGAGAGCCTTAGGCCAGGCGCGCACATGCAACTAAACAGTTTGGTTTCGATTTTGAGCACTTGGGATTATATGAGAGTCCGCCGGTTTATGTGCGCGGACTCTCATATAATCCCATAGTGCTCAAAATCGCAACCAAACTGTTTAGTTGCATGTGCGCGCCTGGCCTTATACTACGTTTTCATTAGAGCAGATGAGGTAATTTCGTTGAAAATTTCCAAATTCGAATTCGAATTCGATTCCAAATTACCTCATTTCCCATACAAATCCACATTTCGTAATGAGGTAATTTCAACCAAATTTGCAGGAAATTCGGTAGGAAATTACGTGAACACTTTATGAACGCACCCAAGTGGAATTCATTGACGGTGTTCACATTGCACTCACAACGCGCGGCATTTGACATTTCATTTTTTTATCTCACTCCAACTTATGATGAGAAAGAGAGAGTCTAGTGAGGCAGGATTTTTTCAAAAAAATCAAAAATCCTGCCTCACTTTCTCATATAGTTGTGTAGAGTGAGATAAAAGGAAAAGATGTCAAAATGAGTTGCGCGGAGTGAGTCCAATGTGAACACCGTCATTGAAAACAACAAAAACAAGCCAGAGCAAAGTCAAAATGAAATGAGGTGTCAAACGAAATTAGCAAATTTGAGATGAAAACACTTTTTCTGTAATTTGCAAAATTACCTCATTTCGGCTCTAATGAAAACGTAGTATTAAGCCTGATTCACAATGCGGTGAGGAAACGAGACGTGAGCGTGACGAGAAACGCTGTCGTCTTTTCATAGTTACAAAATCGTCGCCCAATCCACAATGCAGCGAGCGTTTTTATGACAAAAACTCATTTTTGTAAAAAAAAAATCAATTTAAAAGAAACAAAATAACATACAAAACAATAGATTTATCAATAACTTTATTTGTTAATACACATTTGATCATTTCTTCTTTAAAAAAAACTGTAAATTACTTAGCAAAAATGAAAATCGTCGTCACGTCACGTCTTTTTTTCAATTTTTCGAATCCTTGGCGTGACGTGATGACGAGAAACGCCGCATTGCTTTCATTGTTTGAAATTGGTTTGACAACTACAACGAGTTCTCGTCACGCTCACGTCTCGTTTTCTCGCCGCATTGTGAATAAGGCTGTAGGCCAGGCGCGCACATGCAATTTTCAGTTTCGCAACAGTTTGGTTGCTCACATGCAAAAACTATTCAGTCGTCGAACAACTTAAAAGTTTGTATTTTGACACAAATCAAACGATTGCCCCAAATCAGTTCCTCAGTTTGTAATATTATGTAACTGTTTGAATTATATGTAACTGCGTGATTAAACGTAACGTGATTAAACGTAGATGCTCGCACATGTAACCATGCACACCGACGATGTGTGTATTGGTGTATTTCATTCCAATATTTTATTAAGTGTGACGAGCTTAGTAGTATATATGCACAAAATATATTCTTCTCATGTATTCGTGTTGTTCAAGTGCTGTTTTTTTTTTCAAACAATGCATGTACGTATTTATCCCCTTCTTTCCTTATTAAGAATAGGAATTGAAATAGGAATAGAAATTGAGAGAAAGAAAAACTAAACAAATATTGTCTGTGTGTTGATGTATCTCGGTCGTTGATTTTTAAGTTGCTTATGTGCGCGATCATCGTTCAACAAGTGATTAAACTATTCAGTTTCGGAAAAATTGCATGTGCGCACCTAACCTTTTAAATGTCAAATTTCTATTTGCCTCACTCACTGCTCTATTCTCGCTTCTCAACTCTGGCTACGAAAAAGGCAACCCAGTTGAGAAGCGAGTAGGTAGATATTTGACAAGCACTCGCTTGTTAAAGTTTCTGTTTATTTGTTAACAATATTTAAGTGTACCTCTATTCCAACTTCATGGAACATCGTTAACTTTCCGACGTCGTAAAAGTTTACGAAACGCGTATACCAAGTAGTAGATTTCTTCCACAAAGTAACGCCAGTGGCGTGTGGCTAACACGATTGACAAATTGTCATTACTTATTCCATTGTTTCATACAAAAAACTAATAAGTGAAACTGACGTTTAATCGTGACATTAGCCATTTTTTACTAGCAGAAATGATCTATGTAGGTACATAGATCATTAAAAAAAACATGCATTACAACAACAACACGACGATCCTGTTCTTAATCGGGATCACTTTTCATGAACCACAAATTTATAGTTTTTACTTTTGCTTCTCAGCTCTGCAAATGGTTAGGTAGTGTAAACTGTAGTGTAAAGAAAAAAAGACGAAAAGAACGCTAACTGCGTTTACATTTCTTTGATCTTAATGATAAATGCTTTCAAGGGTGAATACAATCAGTTGATATCATATCTTTTTACAATTTTGTATAAGAAACCATATGTTTGCACTATAGATAAAAAATACATTTAAAGTACGCATACGCCACCTCTACCCACAAAATTACTCACGAAATTTATAAAATGATCAACTATTTCCGTTTTAATTATCATAGCAAATTTATCAATAATTTATCAAACATAACACATTAAATTTTTTAACTTATAGGAAACCCGAGATTTTGACCATCAACCCCTGGCAGGGTTTCCGTCATATTGATTTAACCAGTAAACTCTTTTTTTCGCAATGGGAAGAATTATTTAAATATTTTTTGTTTGTTATCAATAGATTTTCCAAATAAGAAAGTCATTAAAAAAAAAAAAACTAAATCAGAAAAAACCAAGAATGGAAATATGAGCATTTAAAAGTAGAAACCACGAAAGTATAGACGTTTAGGGCCCAGGTTTTCAATGCGAGATTTATCCTAGTTTCAGGGTTAAACCCGAGCTAACTTCTAAAATATGTTTTTCAGTCAATTTAGACTAAATTTGGTGAGTTAACTCTGGATTAGCTATATAGGAATTTTTCAAAGATGCGTGTCCAAAATCTATTCAAATCGACATACGACACGTTGGAAAGGGTGATTTTCATTGTGGCGCCATCTCAAATTCGATAGCGAAACACTGATGTGTGTACTCGATTTTTGATTTCGATAGATTTTTGACAATGAGGAGTTAAATTTAATTCCCCATTGATGAACTACTTTGAGTTTACTCGATATTAAAGTATTTGCAGGATTAACTAGCTCTGATTTAACTCGAAGTTAACTCATACACTAAAAAACTGTACCTAAGAAATAATAATTTGCCATGGCCGTGAATTTATGTTTTTGGAAAGAATTTATTTTTTTCTCTGTTTTTTTTTTAAACACAAATATTTTCAAGGGATGGGTTTAAATATCTAAAGTTTTTGGGGATGATAAATATTATTAATAAGGAGATTATCCTAGTTTCGGGCCAAAACCCGAGTTAACTCCAGAAACATGGTTTTCATTCAATTTAGATCCCGAGTTAACTCAACAAATTTGGTAATTTAACTCTGCTCGCTAAGCTGAAAGATGCGTGCCAAAAATCTATTCCTTCTCCTTTTTCTGTACGCGGTTTTGTCACCAAAAATGATTTAGATGCGCAAAACAAACGCAAAGTTCAACATTGAATAATATCATACCATGTGGTCTTTATACCACGCAATGCACTCCATGGGTAGGTTGACAAAAAAAAAAAAACAAACACATTGTAGTTAAAACGTTCTCGATAAATTTAAATCAAATAAGAGTACCTAACAATTATTATTAAAACAAAAATACTTATGTATAGGTAACAATTATTTATATAAATTATGAATACTTGCATATAGCTATTTCAATTGAATTCTAAATTAAATTTTATACCCAACATAACAAAGAATAAAATCCCCGACTTCCGAGTAATTGTTTCCTCATAACAAAAAAAAAAAAAATTAAATTAAACGTGATATTTTTTTTAAACAAGCTTGAAGAGCAATAAACTTAAGAATGTATAAAATCAAATATTTTAAACTTCAAGCTAAATGAATACATAATAAACCATCATTAATGTTATATGTGCATTGAATATATAGTACATCGAATTAAAGCTTTGATATTCTTTAGTTACCTAAAGCTAAAGTCTTTATATAGACTGTGATGTATACTTATCCCTGATTCTAAAAAAAAACTCGTCCTAGTTTGTGGTTTAAATCCGTGTTAAGTCTTGAAAAATGTTTTTCATTCAATTTAGATCAACAAATTCTTTGAGTTAACTTTGGGTTAACTGAATAGGTATTTCTTACAGGTGCATATGTCAAAAATCTATTGAAATCGAGGTACGACACTATGGAAATGTTCTATTTTCATAGTGGGGTCATCTCTATTTTGGTAGTGAAACATTGATTTCTATAGTTTGGCACTTCGATTTAAATAGATTTTGACAACTGGGACCTATAAGGTTAATACTCCACTGAAAAACTGTTTCTAGGTTAGCTCTGGTTTACATTATATTTTGCGAATTAAGGGCCAGTTGTATAAAAATGGTTCGAATTTAATCCATGGTTCAGCAAATTTAACTTACCGATTTTGGCGGATTTACTAAGGTTCAACGAAGGTTCAAGGTTCCAATATGTGAAAATGGGAACTTCAGTTAGGAGTCAGTTATAGCTTTCAATGAAAACCATCATTGAAAATAATTTTGAGACGTTAAGAAAGTAAAATCAGCAATTATATTGATGCAAAAATAAAGCTTATGGAAAAAAAATTGATTCGGGTTTTCGCCATAAAATGACGTTTAATTTTTTAAGGATCATTGGTAAGGAAGTTCAATCATTGAAATAATAAAAGTGGACGATTGGGCCAAAACGAAAATTTTGTTTGAAAAGAATTAATAATTTAACCACCACCTTCATATTGGCATCAAAATATGCACTGATTTTGCTTTTTAAGTCTTTCAAAATAAAAAAACATTAAAATTTTCAATGATGAGTTTCAATGAAAGCTATAATTGGCACCTTAATCCTCGGAAATTAACGAGTTTAAATTGCTGAACCGAGAACCACTTTTGTATAACTGGCCCTAACAAACTCCAATTTAACTAAGAGTTACCACAGAACTGATTGATTCTATGCTTCAAACGAGGCTTGTAAGTGCAGAAATGGGTCATAGCAAGCTAAAAGTAAGGACATACAGAGGTACCCCGCAAGGCGGTGTTTTATCCCCCCTGCTTTGGCTTTTAGTCGTTAATGAGATTTTAGTCAAACTCAGTCTAAGCGGTGTCAAGTTCGTTGCTTATGCCGACGACATCGTGATAATGGCATCAGGTAAATTCATACCTACACTGTGTGAGCTTTAACAAAGATCTCTTGACAAGATCAGTAATTGGGCCATAGTAATTGCGGACTCAATGTCAATCCACTAAAGACAGAACTAGTTTTGTTTACAAGAAAACATAATATTCCAAATATAGATCCTCCCACCATAAATGGGACTCCGCTCCAGATCACTGGTACGGCAAAATATCTTGATTTGGTAATAGACCGTAAGCTAATCTGGAAAGAAAATATTAAAGAACGAGAGAGAAAAGCTTCAATAGCATTCTACACCTGCAGTCGAATTTTTGGAAAAAAATGGGGTCCCAGCCCCAAAACCATTTATTGGATGTACACAGCCATAATAAGGCCAATTTTAACATACGCATGTCTGGTTTGGTGGCCAGCCCTGGAAAAGGCAACCAATCTAAAAACCATAACAAAAATTCAGAGACTTGCATGTGTTGGCACTACTAGCGCCATGAAAACCACTCCTACCGCAGCCCTGGAAACTTTTCTTTCACTAGCCCCACTCGATTTATTTACGAAGGAAGTGGCGGCCAATAGTGCTCTAAGACTCAATCAATGTAAAAACTGGGGGGGGGGCCATTTTGGACACAAAACCATAATGACTTTCATGGACAAAGACATTCAAACGGACTATACTGCACCGCACATGCATTTCAACCCAGTTGCCCTAACAGATGTCCCCTCAAGGGACCTCTGGGCGACCAACCGGGTCATAAAGACTGATCATGTTTCGGTTTTTACAGGTGGTTCCAAGAAGGTTGAGGCGGTAGGGTCAGGCATCTTCTCAGACAACCCACCCCTAAATAGATCAATAAAACTCCTAGACTTTTACAGTGTTTTCCAAGTGGAAGTGCTTGCAATTAACGAGGCGGCAAAAAGTATTGACACTTTTGAACTTGTTAATAACAACATCGACATATTCATTGATAGTCAGGCGGCAATTAAATCCATTGTTTCAATTGTCACAAAGTCTAAACTGGTAGATTGTTGCCGTAATGAGGTAAAATTACTCAATGCATCAAATACAGTTACCCTTCTTTGGGTCCCAGGATAGGGACTGGCCAAAATAGGATCTTCTCTTGATCCAAGCCAAACTGAGTCCTCCGTTTCTATGCCACTTGCACAAGAAAAAGGCAGAGTTCACAAATTTTTCCTAGAAGCCGCAAACGATAGATGGTCAGCACTTGATACTTGTCGGGTCTCGAGGAATCTATGGCCAAACATCTCAAAGAAAAAAGCCGACTTCTTTCTCGAACTAAGCAGACCTCAACTGTCCCTTTTGGTTGGAATCCTAACGGGTCACAGCTCAATGGGAACCCACATGCACAGAATGGCCATCAGATCATTCGACTTGTGCAGAGGGTGTCAAGATGAAGGGGCGGAGGAGGGCTCTTATCACTTCCTTTGTGAATGCCCCAGCTTAGTAAAAACCAGAAAAATGGCCCTCGGAGATTACTTCTTTGACGAACTAAGCTACAGCTCGTTTTTGCCACTAAGGAACATCCTGAAATTCACTCAAATTTCCGGTTGGTTCAGGGAGGCTTTTCACACCCATACCTAAAACTCCTCTAACTCCTCTCCTCACCCATAATTGTGTCACCCCCAACTATATCCTGGGGACCACAATGGATCCATTGAGATCCGAGTGCTATGATCCGAGTGCCGTATTATCACCCCTTCTAACCTAACCTAACCTAACCTACCACAGAACTGAAAAAACTGGTTCTTAAGGAAACCAACACATGCATCTACCTTGGCGTACGCGGAATTACAACCACATATAAACGTCAATCACATTTTCAATACTTTTTAACGAATGAAAAACATTAAAGTAAACGAAAGTAAGTAAGTAAGGTCCAGCTGAGTTTTTCAGTGCCTGAGCTTACTCAGAGGTCAATCAGTGTTAGTTAATCCTGCAAATACTTTAATCCCGAGTTAACTCAAAATTAGTTTTTTAGTTTTTAATTTAACTCCTAGTGGTTAAAAATCTATCGAAATCAAAGTGAGTCAGTATAGAAATCAATGTTCCGCTATCGAATTCTAGATGGCGCCTCGATGGTACCTCGATTCGAATAGATTTTTGACACACTAATCCAGAGTTAACACACCACATTTGTTGAGTTAACTCAGGATCTAAATTGACTGAAAAACATATTTCAGGAGTTAAATCGGGCTTAACCCTGAAATTACGATAATCGTGCGGAAAAACTGGGCCTAATATTGTTTTTTAGTTTAGAACTTATTAATAAAAACTGTGTAATATGTAGATGAGCAAACAAAAACTTTATTTTTTAAAGATATTTAGATTTATAGATTTGCATTTGGATCCACGGCTTATAAATATTTTAATCAAGAATGCAAGACTTTTATAATAATAGATTGTTATCTCTTGTGAAGGTCAATGGTTCCGAGCCCACAACACAAAGTTACGTGTTATTTCGGGCATCTTAAAAAGTTATTTTTCACATGCGATATAATGTTCCTTCATTATGCATAAGCACTTCATATAATTATAATCAAAAATAAACCCTTTGAATTAATTTCCATCTGTTTATAGAATCATGCTTTGTTTTTAAATTTAACGGTAGGTATGCAATGATGGCGGTGGTGGCGGCGCCGGAACTGTTTTAGTAATGAGTTGCGTCATTCAATGTGATCGGGTTAACGTGATATCAAGTATTTACTTAAATAATTTGTATATGTAGTTTGTTTCATTAACAAAAAAAAAAAAAAAAACGCTCCAGTATGCATTCGATTCACGTAATCCACTACAAAAATGTCCTTGCCAAATGAACGCATTGTTTATACGTGTCCCATCAACCGGAAGTTGATTTATGCAGTCATATACCAACGCACATGCCTTTAAAAATGCTTAAATTTAGAAACATCACATTTGTACGTTCATTGTCAGATTTTGAAGTTTAAGTTCAAGATGATCATTGATCAGCAGCATGATAATAATAAAATCGAAAGTGTGCTGTGCTCAGTATGGTGACAGATAATATAAAATGAATGTTAAAATATACGATATCATAATAACATTTGAAGCATGCCTGTGGGCTGTAGGTTGTTAAATCAATGATTTATGGGCTCTTAACTATAATAAACTAATGAGTATATGCACAAAACTATAATGGCAGATTAACAAATTGATCTCTTAATGGTTATTAGATTTTATTAGCTAATAAAAACGTCAAATCGATATCGCTGTTTCGATTGGCGAGGTTATAAGAAGTGATGAATTGACAGTTTTATGGTAAATTAAGAATGTATTATCGAAAAAATATCACTTTCCATTTTTTCTCGTAATATTGGTTCAAAATGAAGAAATTAGTTTAGGAAAAAAACATACTCCCACTATTTATATTCATAAATCATGTTGAAAATATTTACTCTTTATTTTTTTCATGTTGAACAACAATAATTACTTTTTATTCAACTTTGATCTTTTAATTTTGTGAGAAAAAAGTTTCTTAATTTTAACGTTTGGTTATAGAAACCTACATTTTTATGCATACATATGTGTATGTATGTTAGTCGACAGAATTGAAGCCATCAGTTTTGACATATATTATGCTTTTTAATTTGCTGGATCCCAAACTTAGCATGGTATTGGAAGAAAGCAATGACATTTGATTTCACATAAAATAACAAAATACCAATTAAATTATTGAATTCTTTGTGGAGTATAATTTTAACTTAATTGTTAGATGGAATTTCGTGTACAAGGTCTTTTTTTTAAGTTTTACAACAGTATAAAAATAGCGTTGGCACGTTTTTATTTAAAAAAAAAATATGTAATCGCAGTAAGATAAAACCATTGAATAAACATATATAGAAAGTGACACTTCACAACTTAAAGCGATGTGGAATGGACGAAAAAGCTGATGTGGGTTTTTTTTGTGTACACACACCCTTTTTCAAAAGGATATTCATAAATTTAGTTTTCCCTTTTTATATTGGTATCCATGACGACGATGCTTCAATAGTTTGTTTTGTTTTGAAATTTGTTTACAATTTTCAATCCCGCGGAAAGAAAATGTGTCTGTGTTTATTTCTTTATCTGTATAAGTTGTTTTCAAATTGTTGTCTACATGAAGATTTCAAGCTAAGGTGAAGATTTGTTTTGCATATTGAAAAATAGAAAAAAAAAAACTATTTAAGAAAGACGTTGTATTACGTTATATAAGTATAACTTATACATATATGTTAAATCTTAATAAACAATATTTTTAAGTTTATGAAGAATCAATTTAAAAAAAAAACATGCGTTAAGAAAGTTTACAGAGAAAGCTTAAGATGAAAGAAGCCGTCAAATTATACTTTTTAAAATACAGTTGTGGTGGAGTATAACCAATGATATAATGTCTAGAGTGCATTCGTTGTATCGAAAACGTTTTTTTTTTTACAATACAAAATCATTGAAATTCTAAGCCACTTGAGCCACAAGAGCAAGTTCGTGCGATCCAGTTGTACGCATTATTATATTCGACGGCAGATTACAGCTTATTTTTTTCGATTAAAAATTAACTTCCTCATGTTTTGACCACAATGATTTTACGAACAATTTCCGCGCTATAACTATAACTGAGTGTCGGAACTTAGACAACAAATCTTTAAAATTGCTATAGCTCAATATTTTGTATCTATACTTTTGTTCTCCCCAACAAATAGGAAATAAGATACATAAATCGATTTAAGCAATTAATCGTGAAAATCGTGGAGAAAGCGCTGGGAGAGAGAATACGGCAAATTTGGTTGTATACTCCAAAGTAAAGACCCTAAGGAACAATAAAACGGCAAAGTTCAGCCTGTTAGAATAACATAAACATATACAAATTGGAGATAAAGGCAAATTGAATAGCCTAAAATATATTCAATTTGTTTGCCTTTATCTCCAATTTTTACATTTTTATGTAACTAATAAGCTGAACTTTGTGCGTTCTATTGTTCCTTAAAGTCTTTACTCAAGAAAAATATGTATCTTTATCGTCGAACACAAGCAAGTTTCATCTTATCTTGTTAATGTATTATTGTGCTAAATTAAACCGATGAATTAAGCTGCTCGGGCCGACGATTTGAAAAACATAACATTAAAAAAGATGTGCAGCTTTACTCATGCAGCAAAATTGAAAAAAGGGTTCTTATGAGGCCATAAGACACATTCAAGAGCTGCATGCACGATATCTCTATGGCTTAATTGGAAGCAACGCATCAGCTTCGACATACTACCTAGTTATTCTCGGCCAACGATAATTATATTAAGCCACTCCATATACAGTCAAACTTCTTTATAACTAACCTTCAAGGGAACACAAAATTGCTTCGTTATAAAGAAGCTTTATACAAAATTCGTTATATAGAAATTATTTTTTTTTTAAATACTGCAAGGGGAACAAAATGAAATTCGCTATAGAGAGAATTACGTTATAAGGAAGTTCGTTATAACGAAGTTTGACTGTAATGGCAAATTACATTAATTGAATACAAATTTCCGAATCCAATCGGTTTTGAAGCTTACTAATAAAAAAAAACCTACCTATCTCAACAAATTTGAAAAAGACCCAAAATATTTTATTGATCTTAAAGGCCGAATTTTCAGCATTTCAAATGTCTGACAAAATTATTGCTCAAAAACAATAGCAAACCAAAAATTTTCAGTTTTTCATAGTAATGCACTTGATTTCCATTTGCTACATCAAAAGAACACATGCAAACAAAGTTTGTATCAAATATACTTAACTTTAGTGAAATGTAAATTCAACGCAAATTTAACACACAAAGAAAATTATAAATTCAACGCAAAGTTAAGACGCAAAGAAAAAGAAAATCTTGACCATTTAAATAATTTTTTTAACTGACTTGATTTTTAAAATGTTTTTATTTATCAATTTAGTCAAAAAAATATGTTCATAAATTCTTTATTTGGAAAGGGTTTAATAAAAAATCCTTAACAATTGAAAAGAATCTATTTCATTCAAATTTGGCTAAGAATATGTATGAGAAAAAATCAAAAATGTAGGTATCTTATCCCATTGGGTTGTAAACTTATCTATACCTAATGAAAATATGTGTTAAGGCTCTCCCAAACCAGCGCGAAACATTCACGCGAATATGCGACGGCCGAAGATTGTTCATAGATTTGTGTCGGGCCAGTTTGGGTACTCTCATCAATGACCATGTAAATAAATTTCCAAAACTAAAATAAAGTGGTACAAGAATGTAGCTTGTTTTATTTCCTGCATTTTAAGATCTTTATCTTAACAATCAAATCAGTAGACCTAAAATTATAATTGTATCTAAACAATGCAGCTTTCGAATCATGAAAAACTATAGCCCCTTTTTTAATTTAAATAATTTGTACATTAATTGAAATCGTAACGAAAATAATTTTCATCTACATACATAAATGTACATAAATATATTTGAACCAAAATCTGTATTTCAAACAAAACACAAATACATTCGTTTCATAGCAATACACACACTTTCTGAATATCATGCGAAAGAAAAACAACAACCGTTTTCATAGTAATTGATAAAAATTACAAAAACAAAACTGAAAAAATCCTTTTCAAATAAACGTCTCTACAAAGAATTAAGGAAATATTTCAAATTGAATACACCACCCTACCATATTAGTTTTGGCGACCGCTGCGCTGCCGCTCGATTTGGTGGGGTTTACCCCGGGTGTCACCTTCTATATATGTATGTTTATTCAATGATAAAACTCTGAATAGATTTTATGATATAAACGGCAGCACACTTAAAGCTGATAAAAAAGTTATAATTTTATTGAAATCATGGTGTAAACTTAAAAAAAAAATAGATTGTATAATGTACAGCAATTAAATACGATATTTTTTTTGATATTAGTTTACGAGGAATCGTCTCATATAAAATATCAACGGAACCCGGCGAATATGGTATCCCGCTAATACAGAGAAACAATACTTATGCCTATTTTTATTTGGTCAATGAAACAAAAATCCAAAGAGAATCGCACTCTTGTATAACTTTAAAATTAATTTAAAAAAAAAACGCCTGAATGGGGAATTTTATAATCGTGATTAAATATTTTTTTTTTTTGAAATTATTCCAATTGAAAATCTTTCGGGGAACTACCTGAGTAAAAGCAAACAATGGTTTTTCAAAAAAAATTAACTTTTATTAAATTTTATGGAGTTTATAAGATGAGAAACCAAGCCATCAGTATAGCTATAGGTTTTAAATCGAGAAAACAAACAAGTTAGGATTTCTATAGAAGTTTGAATAATGAATTTTAGTTAAATTTAGCTGAAATGACAAACCAAAGATATGGATATTTTAAACATTCTGATTCATGGGTTATGAGCGCAATATTGAAAAGAATCAATTGAATTTTATTGTGGAAAGTTTTTTAATTATAAGTCTGAGTCAAAATGTGCGATTTATCAAAAAAACTTACGATATTTGTTTTTTTTTGAGATTTGCGGTGTAAAAACTGTTTTTATCGTTAAACTACTCCGAAAGGACATATTAGCAGTTGCGGATTTAGGTTTTCTGCCGTTCTAGGCCCGGTTGAGTACGCCACCCCCCCTAATTTTTTTTCTAAATTAAATTCTTTTAATTGCCTTTATTCTTAATTGTTCTTGCAGAGCATTTTTCTGTGCTGCCAGAAAATGCCCGAACATTTTTAACACGCTTTTATTAGGTTACAATATGATATTATGTACCGCCATCAGTGGAGGGAATGTGGGGTCAGATACCCCCATACATTATATGGCAGCATCTTTGTTTTAAGGCTTAAAAATAAATTATAGTTTTAAAAAACTAAAGCTCTAATAGAGAAGCGAACTAAAAAGCAGTGATGCCACATGAAACCAAAAGAAGTACCTACAGCATAGACAAAAAATCCCTTCATTTTCCCTACACCCGCGCAAAATGCATAAAATAAATAAAAATAACAAAATGAAGACAGTTTTTTTTTGTTTATTTTTCTCCTTTTTTTATTTTATTTATAGTTTTATATATGCGCAAATAAATAATAATAAAGTTAACAAGTACTTAAGAGTATTTAAAAAAATTTTAATAATTCAGCGCCCCAAAGAAAGAGATAAAATATAAAATATTATTTTGCCATTTTTGCAATAAAATTGAACTTGCTCAACAAATTACCTATAGTCCTCCCAAACTACTTTTTCACTGCAAAATATTCTCAGGTCCGTTGCTGTCCCCCATGTGGCCTACTTGCGCCCACAGGCATCATCGCTCACTTTGAGAATCAATTATTTTTCTGCGCCCGGAAATCTTCTGCCACCCTAGGGCCGGGCCTCACGGGCTTAAGCTTAAATCCAGCAATGGATATTAGTGAAAGACGGTTTTTGGTCACCTTTTTTTCAAAATGTATGGACTATTAGGGGTTTTTTTTAGGTAAAGAGCAGAGCATGAGTTGTCAAAAAACGATTTGTGTTTCTTTTTCACCCAGACCGCCAAACAGTCTGAACAAAAGTCGTACATGAATTAAAATTAAGCCACAATGAAACAAGGAGAAGCATGAGAAATGCGCTCAAGTTTAGTTTTTAAACAAGTAAGACGGCTTTTAGACGAGAGCAATTTTTAAACTTCGTTTTTCTTTTAGTTTCCTTTTAATTTTAATACCTTTTAAACGCTGCGATTTTTAATGAAAAGTTAACTTTGTGCAAGTGAAGAAGTATCATGTTTCTGCATTCTTTACTCCACTTGATTAGGCGAAGTTATTTGAGTGGATGACAAATGAAAATAAAACACAATCAAACAATAAGGAAAAGCAACCTCAACAATTTTGTCTACCCTGACCGCACTACATCGTGCCTCATCAACGCAAAACGCACGTGCTTAAAAATCTCAAAAAGAAATTGCATCCTTTAAAAGCAGTCTAAGCAATGTTTATAATTGTTTCTTCAACGCATTGTTTCGAATAGCCGCGTTCAGGAAAATGTGATCTCAGAGATTTTTTTCCGTCAAAAAGTGAGCAAGTGAATCTAATATTTTTTTCCCGCCAGGATTTTGACAGTAAAACTGAGGAATTTTTCTGAGGAATCCTGTTTATGTAACTGAGATTGCTGAGGCCTCTGAGATTTCATTTTCCTGAACATGCCTAATGTTATAACAGTCAATCTTCAATTTGTTTGTTTTGACCAATAGCGTCAACTTGTAGTCAAAAGTAATTTTTTTTCATTTAGCAGAAGTCATAAAATATTATAGATGTTCTAGCGTACTAGTCAAAAACTACTTAAAACTTTTTTTTTTTTCAAATTTTAATTCAATCCTCTTAGCATTCGTAGCGGACGTTTTGTTTAGGTTTTGGCAGAAGAGAGCGCTTACGAGAGAGTAAATTATTTCCCTTCTTGACCATTTCTGCCCGAGAAATTTCTTCGGGCAGAAATTTTTTAGTTCCTTTTTCTGTCAAGAATCCATTTGACGTTAAAGCCTAGTACGCTGATCGCGCTAAATTTTCTTTTCATACAAAATTCTCTCCAAAGTTTAGCCAAGCATTTTAGACGAGTGGTACGCAGCTCCAGCTTAAAAAAAATCACATTTTTGTTTCATACTGTACATAACTATCTTTCAAAATTTAGCGTACGAAATAATTGCTCGGCACATTCATTTTCGAGCTAAATTTTGAAGGTTTCTTTAACTCTTGAATTTTTTGTGAATTTAGCTTTGTGAAAATAAAAAGCGACGTGGTTAATATTTGGAAACAAACTATTTATCTCAGGCAAAGTAAAGAATCCATTTTATTTGGTTAAAATTACTTGGAATAATGAAAAAAAAAAATTCTTTGAAATTGTTAAATATAAAATTTTTTCAGATAACAGCTGTTCTCTTTGACATGATTATTCTCCACAACGCTCTCATGTCAAAATTTAGCTAGGGTTTTAGCTGATGTTTGGAGAGAAAAGTGGAAGCTAAAATTTAGCGTGATCTGCGTACTAGGCTTTAAAGAAGAACAAAAATACAAAATGGATGTTGTTTATTCTTCTTGTATGATAATCCTTTATTTTTTTAATAAAAAAACTCTGAAAAAACGGTTTTAAAAGAAGAAAGTGTAGTAATAATTTTAATTTTAATTTGTTTATTATCAATTTTAATAAAGATTATAGAATAACTAAAGGAATTCCCAAGTTGTAAATTTGCTTACTTTTGTTTTGTTATAAAGGTGTTCTTTTGTTTAGTTTTTGTTGAACTTTAAAAAAATGTGAAATATTTTTGGCTCAAATTGTACTTTTGGATTGTTTCACTTCGCCCTGAGTGAATTTCATTCCTATACTGCTTAAAATTTGACAGATTGTAATTTTTAGTCCAGAAAGTATACAAACGAATCTATTATGTACCGTACCTAACAATTTGTGTCAACTTTAGGTCTATTCGTTTTCTTCTCAAAGCTACCAATTTCTACCATTTTTGCCCAATTTTTATTTTTATGAGTTCGATAGAACTCTGGCATGCAAATGGTAGAAATTGGCAGTTTTGGGAAGTAAACAAACAGGTGTTCTGTCAACTGAAACTAGGTCTGTTTGGTAACGTGACATTTCTTACAACTTTCATTGGTCCATCTGATCTTGGCAGTATAAATGATAAATTTGCTGGGGAATCCATGTTATATTACTGAAAGAAAGACACATATCTGAGATCGCTTAAAATTATTATCCTTAAAGTGCAGAATTTCAATAAAACCAGAAGTACCAAAAGTTATACCAATAACAAATGAGCAGCTCTTCTTTTGAAATCGATTCGCAAACAATTTTCAATATATTTAATTTCTGATTGTTACATCTCAAAGGTATGAAAAAAAAAACAAAAATTATACGAATCAACTGGTTTATTTACAGCGTATATTAAAGTTCCAAATTCCAAAAAAGAAGTTTCGAAAGATTATACATAATGTATGTATAACTTAATTTATTTATTAAAATAAATAAAAGCGAAAAAGGTTCCTTGTTTGAGGATTCTGTTAAGTGTTTCATTAATTTGGCACACGTGTGTCGTATGATCAAACTTTTTAGAAGTTCCGCAGTTCTTATTTGTTGCAACGTATTTATGTAAGTCGTAAATGACGATGGTAATAAGACTTATAAATACTTCCCTATATTTTTATTTGAAATGGCTTGCTTGATCTCACCGCGATACTCTACGAACTTGATTGTGGCCATCATAAAGTTAATGTGTGTACCTCTTTTATGATAGAATTACTTTGGATTATACCTATATTTGCAAAATATTTATCGAAGTTTCATTTAATTGGCACCATAAGGTTATTGTGTTCGAATTTATTGAAGTTAAAGCTTAAAGTCCGTTTTAGGCAATACAATATAGAAATAACATTTTTTTGTTTTAACTGTTTGCAGGCATATTAAAATAAAAATATACTATTTTTTTTTTACATTATCGTCGTCACTCAAGGCTTTCGGAAATTACACAGTAAGAAATTCACTTGGAAACTGTTTTGGAAAAAGGAGGCCAGACATATTGGAAAAAATGCTGGAATTTGAAAAGCAAATTGAACTGGAATATTGAAAATTACCCCAGATTGCATTTTGAAAAAGGCTAACAAATAAAATAGAAATCGCGAAAATAAAAATAAAAAGTAAGGCCAATTTTAATTTCCAATTTTAAGCTAGTGTGAACCCTACTACCAGCCACATCCCGCGTTCCGCTACGTGAACCACAATAGCTGTATTTTATTATTGCCGATGATCCATACAGATCATTTCATGAAAATAAAACAATACGGATCTTAGTGACAACTGTGTTGTATACCTGTCTCTTTTATCCTTACGTTTATTTATTTTTCATTTATTGGTTTTATTTTTTCTTTACACTATACAGTTCACAATTCCTAACCATTTGCAAAGCTGAAAAGAAATAGCAAAAACTAAACTTTTGGTTCATGAAACATGATCCCGATAGAGAGCAGGATCACGTGTTGTTGTTGTAATGCATATAATTTGATGATCTATATGGATCATATTTGATAATAAAAAACAGCTTATATTGATTTCTTGTATAAAAGTTTTTAGGTTTAATCATAAGGACGATGAAGAAGAGAGCGGTTTTCGCTTTCCATCCGTCCACTGTAAATCGAGCTAATCGGATTCACCGATTCCACTTTTTACTCCATACCTTCCTATCGATTACATATTCAATAAAACTGAATAGAAAAAGAAGCACGGTTCTTTTTGACAATTCAGCTTTCCGGCTCTCAGTTAAAAACGAAAAAGGCGTGTGGTAGAACCGCACTTGGTGAAGAGCTGCCCTTTCATCTGCCGAAAAATTCTCCGAAAAAAATAACTGTGTGGGTGCCGGGACTCACGGTTTATAAGTGTAAACACCAACGCTTGTCCAAGCGCAGTTTTGAGGATCCATATTTGGATCCGTATGCGAAGTCGTCAATACGTTGTTGACTACATAAACGTACCCATAATGTCCTACTATGCAGATTTTCATAACGTAACGTGCTACATCGTAAAGTCTGACTTCGTAACGTCGCACAGAGGAAAGTCCACGTTCTTTTATCTCTCTATCGCCGACATAGATGTTTATAGATGTTTATACACAAAATTCAAAAAGAAGCACGTTTTTTTGTTGATTCTATTGCATTAATTGTCATAATCGACCGTCCAACCACTGTTTTCAATTTAACAGAGACATTATTGTCGATTCCACAACCGAATTGTGAAAAAAACGGTTGTAAATTTGTTGTAAATTTTACAATTAGAAAATTTTTCGATTACAAATTTATATTTGTATATTAAATCTAACAACCAAAATTAACCACCTGCTGTCAATTTTACGACAAGCAACTGTCATTATTTTAACAATTTTTCTTTGAAAATGAAATCAAACGCTGTTAGACTTGCAATTAATTGCCAGTGTGAGCCCTGAAACCTTTTAAGGTCAATTTAACTTAAACAAAATGAAAACGAGCGAGTTATTTGATAAACTTACCTGAAATTCAATGTGACACGCCTAACGCCAAAGGTTAAGGTTACAACGTATGCAAACTTAAATCTATACCATTTACCTTTATCCAATGAGAAAGCAGGAGAACATTATGACATCAAAACTATGTATCAACTCTTCTATTCATTCCGTTAAATCCGCTATTTCAGTGATCTCTCTAATTTAATGCAGTTTGGCATCGACTTAGATTTTAACCGAATAAGGTCTTCAAATGACAGGTGTAAAATTAATCAGACGAGTTAAATTGAGACTTGGACAAAAACTAGCTGTCTCTCCTACCTAAGGCTACAAATGATCAAAGAAGAATCTTACAATTTCTGCACATATTGGGCACAAGTTGGCAGACATAATGACGTTATACGTTATACCATTAGGCACTTGCATTCACGCATATTTTATTATTTGTTAAACGCAAAATCAAACCTATTACAACTGCACCACAGTGCACATGGTTAAGTCAGTTGTGTGCACTTTGATAGTTTACGACGTTTTTTGTTGTTGTTGTTTTTGTCATTTTAACGCACTTTCACCCTTTTATGTTGTTTGTTGCTGATGATTGATTTATTACTGCATGAAAAATAATGACAAAAAAACACGATTAGAGAGGAGCATCGCAGTCAGGTAATACAACATCAATTGACTGCATTCACCTTTTTTTACTTGAATTGATTTATTGTTTTGTTGCCGCGTGTTGCTTATGTTGTTTGTTGAACTACTTTTGAACTTTTAGTTGGTGGCGCACGCATTGTAATGTGGGCAGAGCACAACAGAATTTAAATAAATACGTACATACACAGGTTTATGCGATGTACTCAATATGGTAAATGTGTCACATTAACACAATGATGTATGCAGTACTATTCATTATTCAATTCAAATAGGTATAGTGATTAATTTTGGCACTGGTAGACAGTTAAGGCCAGCAAGAGGCTTCTTAAACACTTGACCTTGAAAAATTCAATTGAAAGAGTAACATAAAAATTTACTATTCAATGCTACTGGCTTTGAAGATTTATAGACATTTTGTCTACGTACATAGATTTCGAAAGAAGTAATCGGCTTGTGATGACGTTCGCTTTAAGAAAGGAGGAGGAATCCCGAGTTTTGTTTGGTGTGAAATTAATAAATTGAAGTTCAATATGAAAAGAGATGAGTTCAAGGTGTTTACACACTTTTCTGGGAACTTTTTAAATAAAATAATATACTGACTATTAGTATATGCTCAAAACTCCACTTTCCGGAGCAGGTTCCATATTTGTTATGAATAAATTTCTTGGACAGTTAGGTGTAGTATTTTCATTGCACTCACCTGCTCTGAGCAAATGCTCCATTTGCATTCATATCACCAATTGAAAAGTGACCATCAGCTTTCATTTAGTGGTGTTTAGTTTTTTTGTAGGCAAAATGAAAAATATTTATAAATTAAATTTTCCAAAATTTAAAATTCCAAAAACTTGTAAAGTGTCCTTCAAATGGGACATAGGTTTTGAAAATCATTCCTTCATCATCCAGTTTTTGAATGCGAGATTAAAGTTAAACCCGAGTTAACTCATGAAATTTGGTGAGTAAACTCAGGATTAACTGAACAGATGCTTTTGATGTTTTATTCACAGACTATATTAAGTCGTTCTGCATGCATTCTCCACCGAAAAACTGCTCACGCAGTTTATTGTGGGTAAATGGGTTAAGTTAGCTAACTCTGGTTTAACTCACCACTAAGAAGGGCCTTAAAGGTGAAATAAAAAAAACACCTATTTGATCAATAATGTAAAATCTTTCATCGTCTAAACTTATTCTTTAGCAAATTTCTTTTAAATTTTTATATGTTGCAATTATTAAAGAATTCAAGCAATAGTTTTGTATATTTTCGAGGAGAGTATAATCAATCTGAGGGGATATTGTGAATACCAGGAGACTAAAAAGAATCACTTAGTACTCACTTCGACAGCCCTGTTTAGTATCGTATGGCAATTCAACATGGAATGTATTGAACAACTCGTTCAAATCATCAAATTTTATTTTAAAAATCATTATTTCGTTCGAGAACCGTTCCGCGCGTTAGATGATTGTTATCCCCGTCACAGCCATTTTTTGGACGAAAAGATGTGTGAACAATCAAAATTGTTAAACTTGGGATGATACCAGTTCACACGAGATACACTAGCACTTTAGTGTTGATTTTGGACTGGCGGAATTATCGTTCCGTACTGACATAGGTAACCGCTCGAGAATGAGCAACTTCTTTCGCACTAAACTAGAAGAAATAATGGATGCCGAAGACATGTGGTTCCAACGGACGTTTTGCACAAGCAGTTTTAGGGCATGGTTATCTAGCATCCGCAAAATATTGATGCGCTCAATGTCAACATCGAACGCCATCCAACAAATACACAACACGATTATTGTAAGTGTTTCTTATTTATTAAGCTTATAAAACGTTGATATTGATAGCTTAAACGCAACATAGACAACACAACAGCAGACAATTAAGCAGTATGTTCCAAATAACACGCATTGCTAATTTCCCCCGCTGTAAATATTGTTCTATTAATTTCAATGTTATCACGTACCACCCAGATAGTTGATTGACTGAAAAAAACAAACAAAAAATGATCATGATCGTAATTGCACAGGAAAGAAGACATCAAAATGTTTATCAAAATGATTGCTATAAAATTTGTCTTCATCATTCAATACAAACAAGCTAGACTGTGTGGCTGCAATTTTTAATTAAACTCTCTTCCAATAGTTAGATGCAAATTTATCAAGTAATCACTATACGTATACGTAGCAGACTGAAGAAGCCTTGAGCAAAACAAGATAACACTACTATTACTATATAACTAGTGCAGCGATGCTTGCGAAATCATTACCTACGATACGAGACCCGGAGGAATTTTCCATTCAACAACACACAAATGGTCATCATCATCACACAGTGTGTATTTTATGTACACCAATGGAAACTTACTAAGTTAAGTCCTGGCCAAAGTTGGTCATCGAAGAGTAATTTTTGTTTAACATTAACCTGTGTCCATACAGCTACATATATACATCTATTGATTTAGCCAGGGGCTACAGCAGATACCTAGCCACAAAAAGCCCACCAAGTTATTTTTTCCTCAATATAAATAATTGCGGTTCGATTTGTTCTGGTGACGAGTTTTTCTCATATTTCAGGTATACCATCCTGATCAGGTTGTGCAAATGCATCAGAAACCTGATCATGTAATCAATTACCATAATTACATTTGTATGCATCGTTCATCAAAAGCAACATAGTTCAGGGTTGTATTAGGTAAAATTATGCTTATGCACGAGCACAGATTAGCCACATGAAGATGAGAATCCCCTGCAGCCATTTTAATTTGCCTACAAGCTTGAGCTGTCAGATATCAGATAAAAAATGAGAATGTGTGTATAAAAACCTCACACATAGACAGTAGGGATCTTCGACACCGGTTAAATTGTTGTTGCAATTCACATCTATTCATCGACGCGGGAAGAAATTACAAATACAACAATGTAAACAAATGGGTTTTGGAGGGTGAAACGTACGAAACATTCTCATCTTCATATGGCTAATCTGTGTGAACGAGGGTCAATGTTTGTGCAGAGTTCAGTGTTTAATATTAGGACGAGACTAGAGAAATGCCAATTTAAAATAGTTATAACAGTTTATCGCCAATAAAAGAGGTAGCGCGTTTCGCTTAACTTGAAAAAAAAACTCTGGGTGCCCGAAGTATGAAGGTCGTTTTACTGAACTCGTGACTACACGATGAAAAAAAATCCTTTCATTTATATCTACCCTTCCCTATCTCACACCCTTAAAACCCATATATATCTCACTCACACAATAAAAAGCGTTTCATTCTGAATCCGAAAATTAAAAAAAAAAACTGGCGCATCGGTGTAATTTGGGTGGAATCTACCCTTCTCTTTTTTACGCAATTAAAATCTACCAATCTCACTGACGTGCCCTTCAGTAAAACGACCCATGTAATCAGGCACATAAACAATACTTTTATAAATCAAAACTGTTATAATTGGAATGTCTAGAGTCACTCCCCTAATATTATGGTACTTGAAAGTGATATAAAGCCATAGGCGTACAATTTTAAACGATTAGGTAAGTATCTTGTTAAAGATGGCTATTTTATCTTTTAAGTACCGCATACTAACTACATTATGTCACTTTGACAATGACAAATGCGAAAAGGTATGTTTGCTTACTTTTTTGCATAAACTGTGACTGTTTTAGCTGTGTTTAGCTGGAGTTTATTAAGAAAACAGGCTTATGTTCAATTTCACAAATATTTAACAGGCTTTTAAATTTTTAAATGACGTATTTTGTATGGAACAAACGTCATTTAAAGATTTAAAAGCCTGTTAAACAGTTAAAAGGGCTTTATGAAATCGACCATTAGTATGATACTAGTTATAAATTGTTTAAAACTAAGAAATTTTTAGTAAAGAACTTTAAAGTTAGTTAATTGTTAAGTAGTATCATGCTGACACTTTAATATCAAGCTGTTTAAAATTTTGCCCCATAATGTTCTAATGTCACTTTCATATCAAACTGACATACATATGTAAAAGTGTATTATACTTCTTCTGGTTGTAATTTACACGATTGCTTTTTTCGGCTGTTTTGTTTTTCGCCTCTTTGACAGATAGGGTCACAAGGTGAGTGGTATAGAAACGTAGCTTCATTCCCCCGATATTTCTATAAAAATAAAATATTTTTTTTTTAATTTTGGTAATCAATATTATTTTAAAAAATATGAATAATTTCATAAAAAAATTTATCAAAATTGTTTGACCCTTTTTCGACAAAAGCGAAACTCAATAAAATGGTACTTTTGGAGTTGCCATTAATAAGCATTTTTCGTAACCATTTTTTTTTACTAGGCTGCCCTATATATGTATGTACATATTAAATTTTACTGTGCTTTGTGGCAGAGTGAAATAAAAACGTGGACTTTCCTCTGTGCGACGTTACGAAGTCACACTTTACGTGGGTACATTCAGTGACAAAAATCTGAAGAGATCCCCTTCAAGCAAACTAGTCCGTTTTGGATCCGTGCACGTAGTCAACACCGTATATGGACGGCTTCACATACGAATCCAAATATGGATCCTCAAAACTGCGCTTGGACAAACGTAGATTTATACATATGTATATTAACTGTGAATCGCGGCACTCACACAATTTTTTTTAATCTGTACGATTTTGAGAAAAAACGAGATTTACCCTTTTGGCCCAAAAAATTACAGATACCGTTATTTTTGATCCTAAAAAAATTAAAAAAAAACCCGTCGTGGGAATGTCCAAAAAACGCTATAGGTACCAAGAAAATTGACCCATTCGTTTAGGCTTAAGCCGAACATATACGAATAGACAGAAGGACTGACAGACAGACAGACAGACGATTTTGCGACTTCTTTCGTCTTCCCTATCATCGTTATATTAAATTTGAGCAAAACCTCGAGTTCGATTTTTTCTCTTCTTTGACATTAAGAACTGATTTTATTCCTAGCATAATCGAGAAGTCCATCAGTTTCCTCGTGTGAAATCGAACATCACGCCTGCCGTGCCACTGCTCTTCATAAACACGAGTGCAGCCCTGGTCTTTCAGGAATTTCATATGAAAAACTATGCAGACATCACGATGCCATAAACGTCATCTCTCTTATTTATTCGGGGTAAGTACAAGCCTATACTTAATACACTCATTGTTTGTATGGAACCAACTTGTATTAAAATTCGATAATTTGTGTTTTTGCAATCAATTCGCATCTCGTTGATTTGTATTTATAAGTACATGCCTACAAAGTACACTACTTGCAATCCGGTTCAATATTTTTTCCCACACAATTTTGGCTTCTCGGCCTTTTTCAAATGTTAAATGAGTTCGTGATCGAGGTGATGGAGCATGTGTGTGTGTGTGTGTTTTGACTTTTATTTGCTGGAGTACAAAGTTGGCTAGATAGCAAATTGGATTTTATGCAGTAAAAGATTTTTATCGGTATCCACTGCAATGTTAAGTAGTGCAAATTACTATGCATTGAGGTATTTCAACTTTGTGGAATTTAAATTGTTTTATTTTTTTATTATATGTTGTTAACAATTTTGTCTCAAAGCAAGGCCGGCAAGAAAATAACAAATTTCATTGGATAAATTCATGTTTTTTGGTCTAAGAACAGAAGGAGGTCATTGATTAATAAAGATTTCAAAGAATGAACTTTAAGGCTAAGGCTTTAAAATAATACTTGTTGGAGGCGAGGACAACATCAACAAAACTTATATACTAAAAGCTTGAAGCGTTTTCGTTTGTCAAGCCCATGAAAGGGTTGATGTTAGCTTTGGTAATACTTTCGTTTACTATACGTTTCCATTAAAACCAAAATTTCCTAAATTACAGAAAAAGTGTTTTAATCTCTTTGCTAATTTTTCGTGCGACATCTGATTTCATTTTGAACTTGATTTGGACGCTAATCGCTTGTTTTTTTTTGTTGATTTCTAATTTTGTTTTATACATCGAATTTTGACATTTCCACTTTGAATGGATTGCACTTTTTATTCAGTAAAAAACACAAATTTTAAGATCTTTTCGGAAAAGATCTGATGGTGTTAAAAAAGGATGAAACTAGAGAAATGCAAATTTAGATCAGATATAACAGTTTATTGCTATTAAAAGTGGACGTGTGAGTCACGAAAAAAAACTGTGGGTGCTCGAAGTATGCCCACCGGCGGCGGCGAAAAAAACAACATTTCAAATTAGCAATGCCACCGCAGACAAAATTGACGTTTCCATACAAACTATCGATAACAGAGGTAATTCAGTTTTTCTGCAACGAAAATTGTGTGCACTTAGCCAAGCCTGGAGGGAATTACTTATTATTCTAAAATATGTAAATTTTTTTAGCACCAAGTCGTTGTTATATGAAGCTTTGGAAATTTCCATTAAGCAGACAACAAATTCGTAAGATATGTAGATACATATTGTAACTACTCTTTCAAAAGTAATTAAGCTTGCAACAACGAAAAAAGTAATTTGGAGCAACAGTGCATTAGTTTATTTGTTTTTAAGACTAATATATCACTATCGGGTGAACATTTTTATTTTTTTTAAACAAATTACTTTACCTCTTAAAGTAACACCTATAAATTTGCATATTATATGCTCTAATAAACGGGTAAGGTCAGAAATCTTGTTCAGTTCTATTCGGGGTCTAGGCGATTGTTATAGCGTAGATCGATGCTATGTATTCCCAAATACTGGTCTTAAATATATTTTTTTATTTATTAAAAATGTTAGGTAGGTATCTAATTTATTTTTGCCATTTTAATTTGGTTTAGTTTAGAAATAAAAGATCTTGTTTGCATTAAATAAAAATAAAATCTATAGTGAAAAAGATAATTCTATATTTTGTATTCAAAGAAAATAAGAATTGTGATTTTTGTTCATCCTAAAACTATAAATTAGGCAACTTTGAAGAGTGTTTTGTGTATTTCAAATTAGAGCTGTGTAGACCTATCACTTCAAATGATTGAATCGTTCAACGATCGATAACCAAAATGATTCGATCATTTTAATCAATTGATCATTTTCGTTCCACTCAATTCATTATTTCATACTGTTCCGATTTGATTTTTGATGCGTAAACATCTATGTCGGCGCGGTAGAGTGAAATAAAAACATGGACTTTCCTCTGTGCGACGTTACGATGTACCAAGTTACGTAGCGTGTATTCTCGGAAATGATTTGACATTTTGACACCTGTCAAATTAAAGGTGTTCTAATGGACCTAGAGATCTGGGCGTGACTTTAGGTAATTTCCACCTCCTTAATCGATTGGTGTACTCCGTTTCTCGATCCGCCGTATCAAAAATTTTGACACATTTTGACACCTGTCAAACTAAGAAATTTTTTTTTTTAATTTCGGTTTCGACGAAATCTGCTCCACATGGGAATTTAATCAACTTTTAGTGGAAATCAATAAGTCAAAAAGCCAACAAACCTGAAGTTATACGCCACTTGAAATTTATTTGCCTAGAGTTTCTGGTTATACCTCGAGAGTGCACTTCAACACAACTGTAACATTGTCATTGTTCTAAGAGAAAATATTGAAGAGAACTAGTCGCCAATTTGTTTTTTTTTTGTGATGTGTAAACATCTATGCTGGCGGTAGAGTGAAAAAAAAACGTGAACGTTCGTGTGCAACGTTACGGTGTGCAACGTTACGATCTGCATACTAAAATGGGTGCGTTCAGTGAAAAAAATCTGAAGATCCCCTTCAAGCAAAAACAAGTCCGTTTAGGATCCGCGCACGTTGATGTTTACACATATTAACCGGGAGTCCCGGCACTCACGCAATGTTTTTTTTTTTTTGAAGCAAATAAAATCATTTAATGACCAGCATTTTAAGAAGTTTGACCAGTGTTACCCCCTTTATATGAGGTATTGAAATGAGTTTGAAGCTCGCTTAGATCCTTTGTAAGCCTGCATTGACTTGAAATAAGCTTGTACTGACTCAACTCAACTTCAGGAGCGGAGTCGAGTCGAAATATCAGCTAAAAAAGGAAAAGGAAAGAGGATTTGGTTTGACATTATGTACCATATTACGTGTGTGTGCCTAATTGTTTTGGGCTCCCGTCTAGTGTTATGGCGTCTCGTGTTTTGTTGACTTTATTTTCGGCTTTGAAAAATTAAAAAAACACATAAATATATAAATTAATAAATAAGATGGCATCTCAACACCATTTCAACTCAACTCCAAATCGAGCTCTCAACTCTAGGAAAGAAAAACATGGGTCGATAATTCGACCCTAATCCAACTCGAACTCTCGATCACAGATGAACCACATAAAGATGAGAATCCCCGGCACCCATTTTAATTTTCCTACAAGCTTGAACTAGCAGTTATCAGATAAAAATGAGAATGTGTGTAAAAAAACCTCACACATAGATATTAGGGATCTTCACAAACCTGGTTAAATTGTTGTTGCAATTCACATCTATCCATCTACGCGGGATGAAATTACAAATACAACAACGTGAACAAATGGGTTTTGGAGGGTGAAACTTACGAAACATTCTCATCTTCATATGGCTAATCTGTGCTCTCGATCCTCTATATTAACGGGGAATGTGTTGCGTCCCGAAAATGTAAACTTACGTTTCTTCAAATGTCAATACACTCAGGTTCAATGCAAATCAAATTATGGACTTCATTGTGTTGGACTTTATTTTATTGAACCTTTATCGTACTAAAAATAATCAAATTGAATCGGAATTTTAATTTATGCCATTTGGTGCCAATGTTCTCTTGCCTACCAGCCATATACTTGAGTTGAATACGTTCAGATTTTTAAACAATTTTGCTGCGTTTTCTATTCTTCTTTTTTTCTAGTGTGGTTTGAATTCAAGGATTAACCATTTCGGACAATTTCTTTTGATTTTTTATCTTGAATATTAAAGCTGATTTGCAGTAGGTATTATTAATCATGGCTTAATGTTAAGCTCTAAAGAGTGTTTACTGTTTGTGTATTGTACCCTACTTTATATAGGGATTGTTTGCTGGGAAACCAATGTACTTTTAAAATTTCATATACTTTTGCTGGGTATAGGTTTAAACAAATGTTTTTTTGTGTTAGAGACTGGACACAGGTTTATGGTCCTACTTTCCAAGAGAGAGATAGAATATTAATTCTTGTTTAAAAAAAAAAAACAAGAAAATATGGCTTGTTGTTTACGTACATATATGTAAAATGTACATACATAATATGTATATATTCCAAAGAATATTTATTTATTTCAATCTTGTTTTTTTTTTTAATTTGTTTGTATTAATAAAAAAAAAACTACAAATAATGGAGCTTAGGTTGAAGATTAATGCATTGATCATTGATCTTATTAAATCCCTAAGCACTTTAGTTGCTAATTTAAATATTTATTTCTTAGTAAGTAAACGTTTATAACAAAGAATTGTTCACGCTCAATTTCATTCATTGATCTGTTAATACATTAATAAATATTTATTTTAGCAATTTCTACATCGTGACATAAACAAATTACTACAATTCTGTTAACATACTTTGGGTGTGTCGTCGTTAATCGCAAAATCAGGAAATTTACTAAAATAATTGAGTACATATGTACATGTATAAAAATATTATGTGTGTCACATAGAACGATAGTCTGTTCTAACGACACACGTTAGTAAAAAAAAAAAACGAGTGTGGTACTTTTCCAAAAGATCCCCGCGATGCTGTTATAATTTATCCATTATTTACCGTAGCGCCCTTGCTTCATATTCAAACTCAACAAAAACAACTGTAGACATTCACCAGACATCAATCACAACCAGGGTTGCCATTTTAGAATTTATTACTAACACCCGACATGTAAGTAATAGGAAAAATAAAATGTAAATTTGAACAACTAAAACTTGGTATTTACTTTTCGGGGTGGTTTATGCTACACACATATTTTGAATTTATATTTTCACAAAGAATCCAAAGTAGTATACCTTCCCGGCGGACACCCTGTATGTACATAGGTTATAGGTAAGTCTCAGGCAAAACAGTGTGCCCCCCCCCGTTTAGCTAAGAATGGCAACTTTGTAAAAAAAAATTGGCTTAAAACAGAAGAAAAAATAATTAAAGACAATGGTAAAAGTTACAATGCGATGCTATACCTTTTTGAAAAGAAAAAAATTTCTTCTTTTATTTAAAGTTATTATATTTTAAAAAAATAATTTTCAAACTAAAACAAAAAAAAAAAAAAAAATTAAAACAAAAATTTCAACTAAATATTTTTGTTTTTAAAATTCAATGCTTTTTTAAATTTTTAGTCAAACACAAAAAACTGGATGTTTAATAAATGTCTTGTACTTTTTGAGAAAATTGAAAATAACTAAATCAACTTAAGCAAAAGATTAGAGTGAAATTAAGGGAATTTTATTTCTGTTATTTTCAATTTCTTAAAGAACTAACTAGAAGAGATTTTAGCATCTGGTTTTTGGTGTTCTAGTGATCTAGCTTTCTTGTGAATCACCCTGTAGGTATACTTGTCACACAGAAAATCGGAAAGGTAGTTATGAAATATTTAGGTAAGTATTAAGATTTGTGATAGCTATTTTTTTTTTTACCAAATTAATGGGAGTAGAAAACTAATTGACCCAAAAATTAAATTAAGAATTTCTTTGATTACAAAGTTGTACAGTGAACTCTCTTACAAAGAATAATTTTTAAATAAAACGACAAATAAAACAATCAACATACATTTGTTAACTGAGTTCTCATTTATTATTTATAAAATACAAATCTATGAAAGTAAAATTATATATTTTGCAGCACCACTTAACTTACATTATGCGATTATATATGTAGGTATGTATATGTTTTTTATAGAGGTAAATATATTATACATTTTATCTTTTCTCTCTCAGAGTTTTGTTTTAATCAACAACTCTCATAAGTAGAGCTGTGGAGACTTGGCACATTGATTGTGATAACGTTTCTTTGATATCGGTACTTTGCTTTGGTCTTTTGCTTCCTCTTTTCTCCTCCTGTCATTCGCGAATCATGAACTTATATCAAACTTATCGGAGTCAATGGTCAAAATTATTGAAACTGCATTTTCCTAACAAATGCTGTCAAAAATTCCAATAATATGACAGCGTGGTTTAACAGTAGTTTGTCACACGCCGCGCCGTCGGACCGGCTGACCACTCAATGTAATGCACATTCACAACCCCTGATGTTTAGAAATTCCGGCTTTGGAGAAAAGGTAGTTCATGCGAAACTTTGCATTTACCTGTTTGCGAAAAAAAACTACTGTGTAAATCCCCTAAGGCCATGGACATTTCAAAGAGCTACAATTATTGTTGTTAACATGACCACAATGCTTTTTAAGGCACACCTGCAACTGTGTATAAAAAAAAAGAGTATCACAGGTTCACAGGTATGGCCAGACCAGACCAGACCAAGACAGCATACCGATCGCTTGGGATTTTTCATTCACTTTCTGGTAAGCAAAGCGAACAGTCGCTGTACGCTCCAGCTTTAGCTCGCTTTAACTGTTATACCAAACAATAATTTAGCTTAAGCTGTAAAATCTCTTACGTTAAAAAGCGCGCTCTTACATATGTATAACTAGCTAGCTGCTTTCATTTTCATCTTTCCGCCGTACTGTCTGCGTTTGTCGTCACAATTTCAACGAACAAACAAACATAAATAAAAAAAAAAACTGAATAAACTGTCAGTACCAGTGAAGTTAACCCTAAATGACATTACACCTATATGTATAAAGTGAATTGTATTGGAATTTATTTAATCATTCCTTGTGTGGTCGTCGTTGTCGTATCGTTTGTGCTTCCACCTGTAAACCGGAAAAAAAACTACGCGAGTAAATTTATCGAAATAAAAACAACTATAACTGTCGCCCAAGAATAATAAAACTATTTTAATTTATTTACTTTTTCTTTGTTTTATATTTTACTTCAAATCAAGTGTCAGTGACTTAACGTACAATTATTCTAAAATTTAAAGAAAAAAAAAAATCAAAATCACATTGTGTTATGTCCTTCAACTTATTTTGTGACAGTTGAGGAATTATAACGAATTGAGTTTATTCAAATTTGAAAATAAAATAGCTGTGCTTCAAGTTAAGAAAAAAAAATCGAAGCTGAAACTGAAACTGAACAAAAAGAAAAATAGTGCAAAGTGATATTATAAATTAAATAGTATGACAGAACAACCAACATGGGGAAAGAAAATAGAAAAGTGTAAGTTTAATTTGTGTATAATAATCTCATTAATTTATTTAGTGATAATCATACATACATATGTATATAACGAGTTAGTTTTCCAATTATTGGTTTATATTTTTAACGTAGGTAAGTAAATTGTGCGGCACAATGTGACGCCAAAAAAAATATAAAACAACAGAACAGAACTTTGTACAGACAATCACAAATAAAGTAAATATTTGACGGGCAGTGAAGTGTGTCATTTGGGAATATAGAATTATAAAAAAAATGGAGTAATATGTCTTGGTTTTTTTTTTTGCGCTTTGGTGTTAATTAAGGTGTTTATTAGATTTTTCCATAAAATGTTTAATAGTGCGAAATTTAAATTGAAGTTAAATATTGTTTTATTAATTTAATTGATTTTGACGTCACTCACCGTATTAAGTTTTAATAACTAAATAGTGGTTGGTATGGCGGAAATCAATGATTTTTCTGACTTTGAGTGCAAATAACATATTAAGCACCTTAAAGAAAATGCACAATTGGGTCATTGGTAGCTAACTTTGTGAGAATACAATTTTAAACTATAGATATATAATTTTACTTGGGAAAACGGTTTCTTATAGCGGTATAAGAAATCATAAGTCATCGTTACAAAGTAACGATTAATTCAAGTAATTAAACTAACTGATTTTATTTAAGAGTATAACGTTAACTTTAAAGAGCGAGAAGGTTTAAAGTTATCAAATTTGTATGTGCACCATTATTGTAGCTTCATAGATGTAAGGTCAATTATTTATTAAATGCTCAACAGGTGTTAATTTTGCTCCAAAAATTTAAACAAGCAAGCAAACGTTTACATTAACCATAAATCACCGACTTAAGTTGTTAAGTTCTCTATAAACAATCTTAATATTGAGCTAACGTTACATTAAATGGAAACAATGTGTGAGCTATATTATTATCGTTTATGAATATTTCTAAATATTTTATTGGGTGCATCATATTGAATAGAATGCAAACTTTTTTCTGATGTTAAGAGATTTTTCTCTTACTTTTTGTTTATTAAAATTTTTGCGTGTTTTTGGCAAGGCACGAGGCACTTAATTTAGGAAATAGTCCACTCTCATCGACTTAATGGGAGCATCGAATTTATGTTGACCTTGTTTAAATATATAATAAGAATGTATGTAAATGTAAAAAGCAGTTGATAAAAAGTAATCAATATAATATGCATTAAGTTATTATTAAAATTTACCCTAAGCAAGATAAATCATAGACCAACAAATTTAACTCACAAGTTCATTCTGTTTTGGGAAATATTCAAAAAATTCAGCTCTTCTTTAAGTAAAAATTAGTGACTAAGGGTTTGTTTCACAATGTCTCAGTAAAGTTCCCATTATACTTACTGGACATTTAAATTATTCGGAAATTAAAATCTTCCAGTAAAAAAAGTTTGCGTTTCACAATTTATCTTAAAATTAAATAAATGTGTCATTTAGTTATCCAGTTTTTCAGACAAATATGTTTTTATTGATTAAAAATAAAAAAAAATAATAAATATTTTCGATGGCATGTAGATTTGATAATTGACACTTCATCTGGCCATTAAAATGATTAGAACTTTACTTATAAGGTTGAAACGCAAATGAGGTTGTTAATTGAAAAGTAAGTTCCAACATGTAGCCTAATTGAAACTTTAAACAGACATTGTGAAACAAGTCCTAAATCTTCTTTTTACCTAAATAATTCTTAATCTAACAAACTTCAAAAAAACCCGTGTACTTGACCTTTTCTTTCTCAATTCTCACCATGTGGTGGAAGTTAGATAAAATAAACAGAGATGTCAAAATGAGTCTAGTGGAGTAAGTCCAATGTGAAAACTGTCTTTTAATAATAATCCATATCTTCCCAAAAACGAATTTTATTCCAATTTTATTTTTATTTGAACTTTGTTTGGAAGAAATTGGTAATTTTGGGAAGAAAATCAACAGAATTTTTTTTTCTAATTTGAAATGACAACTGTCAGATGGCAATAATGACGTTTTACTAAAAGCTAGGTGTGTTTGATTGAAATTTTAACGAATATTTTTTAAGGTTAAATCGCAACGCACTTATCCTTTTAAAAATATTCAAAGATGTTTAGGTAGATCGTTTAATTGTCTGTGTATGTATTTTGGTCGAAACCAGGAAAAGACAGTTGAATTTATGTATAACAACGTTTGGGACGTCTTTCAACACTATAGGAAAGAAAGACCTATTTGATGGGGATCAAAATAAAATCCGGATGATAAGTTCGTATCTTAAAGAGGCCTAGCTAATAGAAAAGTGTATATCTAGGTTTTCGGTACGCCTAGTGTCTGGAGAAATACGCCATTTTAAAAAACGCAAATTGATCGATATCTCTGAAACTATTGGTTTCAGCTGAAAAGTAATTAAGACCAAACCTGTTGGAAATGAAATTATATTAACATGTTTTTTAAAAGATTTTTTTTCTGCGAAGGCAATTATTTTTTCGAGGGTATTATGTTGTTATGTTTTTATTTTTTACTTTTTCGCATTTGTCCATTCCACAAGCACAAAATGTCCAACATTTAAATATAATTTTAAAGATGATGCATAATCGCAGTCCAGAGTTTTGACTATATTTGGTTTTAAAGATCGATTGTTTTTTGACAAACTACATACATATACTAAAAATGGAAATTGAACAATTAGGCTTTGTAGGCTCAAACCCCAGTAATGGCGATGGCGATCACGATAACGTTTATCGTTCAATAAAGATGTGATCTAAAACCTGCTCACATCAATGCGATATTGTGATACCGAAATTGTGCAAAGGGCAATTTGGGGTAAAAAAAACATAAACAAACGTTAAACTATGAAGTTTAAGACCCAAGAAACTGAATCTAATAAAAAAAGCAAAGGTTTCACTTTAGGCTTTGCATCATAAACAAAATAAATAAGAAAATAACTTTTTATATCTCAATTCCTTTAACTATTTATTTCAAAAGGAAAATCAGAGTTTTCACAAAACAGTCTGCAAGTTCAATTGCAATCGAAACATCGAGTGATTTGGCAAGAAAATGGTGCTTTCTACGTTCAATAAAAGTCGCGTAAATTGCCTTACAAATGAGCTGCGACTTGCGAATACGAATAAATCTTTCAAAGCGATTTCTAGAACAAAAATGTCAACTCTTTTTTTGTTTTAACTTTTCAACGAAGTAAATAAATAATCTAATCAACAATTTTAAAAAGAAAACACTCTGAAAAATTAGTTTAAATTGAAAAATTTTGTATTTTAATATTTTTTACGCGACTAACAACTAATATTATGCGAACTGTCAAACGTAAGTTCGCAATCTACAACATTAGGACGTATTCCATAGACTGGGCGAATACAAAATTCGCACGAATTTAACCTCAAACACTCATTTTACTCATCTATGATGTATGATAAATTCGGAGTTTTCAGCGACCGCTCATGTGAATGAAATGCTAAAATTCACGACCATTCCAAATTCGTTGTTCGCTGGTCCTTACTCATGTGTAAATTAACTGAACGCAGCAATGGAACGTGAACGTA
The DNA here is from genome assembly GCA_932273885.2 of Leucozona laternaria. Taxonomy (NCBI): domain Eukaryota; kingdom Metazoa; phylum Arthropoda; class Insecta; order Diptera; family Syrphidae; genus Leucozona; species Leucozona laternaria. Next base: position 83,833,394 of record OW026368.1, on the reverse strand, counting down.
ATCGACATATCATGTAGATGTGTGTAATTGCAATAATGATTCACACATGAGGCATCCACATTTTTATCACGATCGCCACTGTCATCCCGAATAGTTTTAAGCATTTATCGCTGTTTTGTTCAATTTAATATCATATATATGAACATATTTACTTGTCCAAACTGATATTTCTACGAATTTTAGTCCAATTTTATTTTATTTTACAAACTGGAATTGGAAGAAATTGGCCGTTTTGTGAACTAAACGAACAGAGGTACTTTGTGTTCTTTAGTTGAGGGCTGGTTTAAATGGAATCACCGTGGTACGAATTGTTGTCACATATGAATCTAGGAAACTTCTGGCTTCCTCCTAAAACCATTCGGGGTTCATTAAAAGGTGTACGAGACATTAATTCGTCTTTCATATCACAAACTGAGTCAATTCTGTTTCTTGTTGATTGGTTTGTAAATTAAATAAATATAATTAATTTTTTTTTTAAGGTACATCATGCACTGAATGGTTTAAAGAAGAACAATAACTTGTGCGCTTTCCTTCCATTTGAAAAAAAAGTAATTGCGTCAGTTTGTGAGATGAGAGATAATATCTCTGTTCGTTTATTTTCCAAATATCCCATTTTTTACTAGTTTTAGTCCCAAGTTCTGTCAAAGTTCATATAAAAAAATTAAATTGGACACAAAATGGTAGAAGTTGGTTGTTTTTGACTAGTACGAGAACACACCTAATATATATGTACATGTCTGGTTACAAGAATCAAAAATATCATACATATATCGTAGTAAAAATCAGGACATGTAGAGTGAATGTGAGAAATCGTTAATTTCTGCTCCTCGACCATAAAGTGAAGCTTCTGCAAATAGACCTAGTTCATAATTGAACGATATTGTCAAGAAAGAAGATTTCATTTCCCAACAAATAATTGTCTCATGTCATTTGAATTAATAACTCAAGGTCACTTCTTTCATTCGTACATATGTGTAAACAAAGTTTTAAATTCGAAATGATCAGCATACATATCCAATTTGAATAAAAAAAAAATAGTACGTATACGCCCCAGTTACCATTTCAAGCATTATTATTTATTAGTCCATCAAATATTTAAATTGGTTAATTCAAAAAAATTATGATTATTCTCTTGGTTCATTACGCGCTCTAGGTCTCAGAATTATTAACAAGAAGTTATCCACATCCACGCAGTAATTATTCAAATATCAAACAAAAAGCTACTAATGAAATAACGATTTAAAACAATTCGCAACAAAATTGTGTTAAAAAGCTTTGACCATGATTATTAATTTCGGACCTCCCAATGAAAGCCTATATACTATTCAATTATTGTTAAAGAAGCTTAACACCCAAAAAAAATTTGTATTATGAGCTTTTGTATTTAAAATTTTAAATGTTAACCATTTTAAAATTTTGTGGGCATTATTCTCCCTGACTATATTCTAATCAAAAAGTATTTATAGAGGGTATGATGGTATGGTGGCCAACATAAAGGCTTATAACAATTTGAACTTGCTTATCTCGTTTTATAATTCCTTTATCGGTACTGATGACCACAACCGTGTCTGGCTATCGAGATCCAACAAAATATTCGGTTAATATAGTGAAGTTCAAGACGTATAGTCGTACAGTCAAGTTGTAGGAGTGTGTATATAGGAGTGGTGTTTTTAATAGTTTCTATTTTTTTTTTTTTTTTTATTAATTGTTGTGTTTTAAGTGTCAGAAAAAATGGCAAAAGATTTTTCTCCAGGCGAAGATAAAAATCTTATCCGTCAAGCTGATACAGGACGAGATTTATCTACGTCAGTGCATCAATTTGAAGTTGACGGCACTCCACGAGTACAAACTAGACCCGCCAAATATGAACGATTAAGTAGATGTAAGTTTATAGTTTTTTTCTACATTTTATTTAAAATTTCAATTTTTTTTTCAATCAGAATAAGAAAACTCTTATCGTAAATCTAATTTAGATTTAAAAGGTTTAAAAAAATAAATTTAAAAATAAAATTGAATTTCATATTTAAGGTTACCTGTAGGTATCTCTATTTACATAGCTTGTATGCATTTTGAACCATTAATTGTGGTTCGCATTTTCACCAATATCAAAAAAAACGAGATTCTTTATGTAAAATTTTAAATAATTGTTAAATATCCAGTATGATTATTTCTGCCTGAAATTCTGATAAACTGTTTCTAAGGCTCGATATCCAAATTTGTTCATGCATTGAATTTGGATAAAATTTTATTCAACTCATTAAAAATTGATCACACACAAATTTTGAGCTTACCCGTCCAAGCATAGAATTTTTTTTTTTTTTTTGGAGAACCTGGTTGTTGTGTTAAAGGAAATAAGATAATTAACATATAAATATGTTTGAATATGACGTCACGTTTAAATGAAATTCTATTTGTATTAATTTATGTATAATATAGGTAGGTACCTATATTAGGGTGGCGCTGGTTATGGTAATCTTTGAATTTCTTTCATCCATACCTTGTGATGGTTTTTCATATTTATTCCACTGATTCCCTCAATTTGTGTGAAATAAATACTTATGAAGTCTCAATTAAAGCCGGTTTGATGGATTTGTTAAAGTTTAAATATTTAAAGCACTTTACTTTGAAAAGGCCTTTCAACGGAAATCACTTTCCATATTGTATACTTAAAAGGTATATCTGATTCATATAAATCGAACAAGAACTTCTTGAAAAATGTTGATTTAAGAAACTTTTAATTCTAAAAACTTAAAAAAAAAAAATTTCATTTTTTCGGCTTTAAATCTGTAGAGGTACAGATGTTTTTTTGACAGTTTTTAAATGCCAAAATTCAAGGACTGGTTTGTATTGGTACAGCTAGAATTATGAGAACTTTACCAACCGTAGCCCTAGATACGTTTCTTTCAATAGCCTCACTTGAACTATTTACAAAAGAAATAGCGACCAAAATTCTTTAAGATTAAAACAGTGTATAGTAACAATCACCTTCAAACAGACTTTATAATACCATACATATAGATTCAAATTCATTGGCCTTAACAGAATTCTGGAAGAAAAAAACGGGTTATAAATGGTTTCAAGACAGACGATGTGGGTCAGGTATCTTTTTAGATAAGCCTCCCATGGAAAGATCAATAAAACTTCCATATTTCTGTTGTGTCTTATAAATGAAAGTACTAACGGTTTGTGGAGCCTCGTGTGAACTTGTAAATACAAATAGTGACATTTAAGTCATGTCCTCAATGGTCACAAATTCAAAAGAGCAACGTGTTGAGATTGCTGAGCGCTGCCAAAAAGTCATGTAGGACTTTTATTCAAGTCGCAAGGTCAAGTTAAAGTTCAAAACTGCTTTTAAATTTACTGTGTATATCAGGCAAAAAGCATTATTTCGTATAAAATTTAAATTAAAGCTGAATAAATAAGTTTATTAGACCAATACAGCTAAAACAACATTTCCCAAGCCCGTATATCTATCAAAAAAAAAAAAAAATTAGAACATTTTTGTATTCTTTGATTACGTTATGACGGGGTATCTCAAAAGAATTTTCTGCTGACAATTTTAGTTTGTGTATTCATTTTGATATTTGTATCTTTAATTTTTTTAAAAATGTAGAGTCTTTTTTTCGGAAAAACAATTGACAAAAGACAAACGGGAGATTTAGGACGAAGACTTACAAAATATTCGACCAAAAGTTCATGCATTCGGAAATGAGTCAGCTCAAAAAGACATAAAAAAATATGTACATACATACATATATAGAACCCCAAAGTTTGAGAAAATCAAAAGTTGGAGATAGTGTTTAAACATAATGGCGCAAAATTTTAGTCGATTTGTAGTATGATGCTAAGTGAAAAAGACGATTTTCCAAATTTTAAAAGAGTAAACCATCATACTATCTCTTTAACATTTTGCTAAAGTTTAAATCACCAAATGGAAATGTTATCTCTTTAGTATCATACTAACTCCGTATGTCATTTTGACAATACAAAATGCGCAAAAAGGTATGTTTGTTTCCTATTTTGAGTTTTCTAAAAAAAATAGGTTAAGTTAGATAGCTGTTAAAAATTGTTTAAAACTATAAGAACATTTTTGTAAAGAGCTTTAAAGTTAATAAATTGTTAACTAGTATCATGCTCTCAATTCCAAATCAATTAAGGCATATGAATGTTTAAATTAAAAAAAGCCCCCGTTAGAACTTAACTTAATGGCTTGCTAAGACCATAAGTTTATTGCTTGTTATTGTTTTTAAAAATTCTTAAATATTTTCCAATTATAGAAAATAAAATTGTATTAAATGGCTTGCAGCATGCTTGCACGAAATCGTTTTACAGTTTTACAAATTTTACTCCGCAAATTAATATGTAAATTAAATTTGAATCCCCTCGTAACAGTTGTTGTTTCATGATTTCTTTTTCAGTCTTTGAATTAGCTCGCAAATTGTTTTCGCGGGGTGTTATTATACATTACATTATACCCCTGGGTGTAAAGTTCATTGTGTTGGACTATAACGCTGCTAGGTACTGCCTTTTTCTAGGAAATATCAAATCCTCTAAGAGTATCTCTTATTATAATAAGGAAGTGCTTCTTATGTATCTTAGAATCTTATCTTTTTTTGATGTACCACCCCCCCCCCTTCCCCTATAATCTCCCTACATTTACAAAAAAATATTGTATCAAAAATTGAGTACAATTTACCGGAGCACTTTAAAATCTTGCGTTGGAAATATCGCTTAGCGAAATCAAAGAAAAATGCGGTGTAATTAAAAAACCGATAGAAACCTGGTCCAAATTTAGGGTACTACAAAGTCTGCAGCATATAATAGCAAGTTGTGGGTATTTCACCTTTTTGTTCACAGAAAATGAACCACCTTTTTATTCACAGAAGATGAACACCATGCTTTCCACTTCGCTATGCCTAGTTCCCCCGTTTAAATTCCTTGAAACTAATTAAAAATTCTGTTTTGAAAAAAACAAATAAATCATTTTTTTTATGCAATTTTATGTTGAACAAAAAAAAAACGGACTTAAATTCAACATGAAGTATGACAAAAAAAACTCTAAGGGTTTGTTTAACAATTTTTAGTAAAAGTTCTAATAAACTATCCAACATTTAAATATTGGCGCAGTGTCACAAGTCCACAGGATTTTCTTTTGATTGACCTGAAGAGTTAAAAATCCATAAATTATAAATTTTGGCTTCTGGACTAACAACCCTCTCCCAGAATATATGTATGTATCCAATAACTAATTAGAACTTTATTCAGTCTTCTATTTGATTGATTTATATCCTCATAGTTTATAGAATTTATTTAATTATGAAACCTACACATAGAAGAACATCTTTTGATACATATCTTTTGCACAACGATATCTGTTTAAAATGAATTTTTTATTTAATACATACACACAGTCATATCCATATATGTATGTCCAAAAATCTCAGTCAAACCGTGACAGCTGCTTGTAAGAATCATTTCATCATCACTATTAAAATGTTTACTATAAATGTAAGATACATATTTTACATCCATATGCCTCTATACAAAACTAGATTTTACCAGTTGTATCGAGACTTAATTACACAAATAAATTGGGCTCTTATTTTTTTTGTTTGTGTGAATATTTTTATTTTTTGGCAAAACTCCAATCCCGATCCAGAAATCATCTGTGGCTTTGAAAATAATTGTTAAGTGGCCTTAATTGTTTAGCATTAATATTTTGGGCCTTTTAATTTTGTGTTCACAGAATAATTGTTTTCATGAAGATAATTTATATGAAAGAATAACCGTTAATCATTTTATTGAAATAAAATTAATTCAAGTTTAATTTTCATTTTTATGTATAACTTCGTGGAATTCGGATATAAATAAATTCAAAACAAAACCATAATTGATGCATTAATAAATACATACATACATACATACATATGTATAAACAATAAACTCATTCACTTTTATTTGATTGTTAAAACGAACAATGCGGAGCTTATTCAACTCTACCCTTGACTTTTGCATGGTCTCATTAATTAAACAACTTTTTTTTTTTAAATCGTCTTAACATTTCGATAGAAAATGGTAAAGAACCCACTACTTTGTTCTAACATTTTAGATTCTAAAGACATCTAAGTTGTCTTTTGAATTAGCAAGAAACCATGTTAAGATATCAGGCTATAATTTTATAAACAAAATTAAAACCAATTCATTAAAAAATCAGTTCATTGTCCGCTAGTAGAAATCCAGTTTTGTCCACTTAATCCAATATTTGAAATTATTATTTAAAGCCCTTTTGCTATGCCGCACACTATCTTACAGGGTGTTAATACACATGTTAAAAATGTGTTGGAAAAAAATGGAGTGGAAAAAGAATCTAAGAACTCACCACACAATATATCTGACAGACCTTCTTACACAATTTGACAATGCATCTCACACGATTTGTCATTGTGTGCATACATGAACATTTTGGTTCAAAAACCTTTATATGTATAAATATGCTATATCAGAATTGAGTGTTTGAGTTTATAGTGAACTTTATTTTTTGCAATGCTAGTATGGATAAGCAAATAAATAAATAAGAAAAAAGATGTTTTGTTATTTCAGCTGGTGCTTATAAACTTGAATAAAGTCGGTAATGAGAAGAGAGAGAGAGAGAAAAAGGCAACCTCCACTAACGAGAAACGCAAATAATATAATATGATATTGTATAATATTGATACATCAATTCTTTGACAAACAAACAACTTACTCAAATTTTATTTTAATTTCTAAAGAATTATATTCAAAAATTCTTTGACAAACAAAATGACTTACTCGAATTTAATTTTAAATTTCCAATGAATTTTACGTATTGAACAATTTGAAAAACAGCTTACTCAAATTTAATTCCAGAGAATCGTCTTAAACAATTCTCTATCTTTCAACAATGCTTTGCGCCTGCAGGAACGCAATATAAGGTCTGTTTGGTACCGGGAAATTTCTTACGAATTTGCACAAATTTTCACAAAATTGCACAATTTTTCACAAATTCCTGTTTGTTAACTCGAAAAAGTTGCTACGAGACAGCACATTGAGAGAAAAAAAAAATGTCCCCTCCATTGGATATCTTGCGAATTTGTGATACATAAATTTCTATGTGCAAGAAGAGTAAAGTCTGTCAAAACACCCAGCTGTAAGCCTCTTTTGCTTTTAATTTGAAATTGTGGTTTCTGATATGTAAAAATTAACTTTTATTTAACTTATTTATTTAAATTTATAATTTATGTAATTTTTTTAAGGTTTATGTGAGGACTAAAATTCTGACGTTTTGTACACAAAAGTGGTTCAATGCGTTTGTTAACTTTCTTGTAAGTTTCTCCATTTTTGAGAAATTTGTTTTCACTTTGGTGTTTTGACAGGTTTTACACATTTTGCTGACAAGAGGATACTAAACGGACCTATAAATACAAATACAATACAAATAGCAATATATCCCTCTCTCTTTTTTTCACAACACCTCAAAATCATCACTTTGCGGCTGCTGACATTTGTTTTCAAATACCTCCTAGCATTACTTTCGATATTTGTAAATATAATTCGTAAGATTATTGTTATTAAAATTACGCTATATATTTTAAAAAAATGGACACAAACTGATTGGAATACAAAAGAAACGCCTTTTATTTCCGCTTTACAATTTTGCATATGTCAAGTGCCACAAATTGATTGCCGTCACTTTTGACATAAGTTCATTTTGCAATGTCGAATAGAATTGTGTGAAAAAACGATATCAAAGCTAAGTGATTTACACGTAAATACAAAATTTCAGATAATTTTCGGGACTTAACTATATATGGTTCCGATAGAAACTGGCATGAATTATCAATTTGTTATCGATAGTTTGTATGGAAACGTCAAAACATGAAACAATTTTTATTATGAACGAAACTAGATAATTGTAATAGTTATACCTATGTATAACAGTTTATTGTCATCGCGAATTGATACAAAATCAAATCTCCAAGCTGTGCTTCAAGCAAATATTTTTTTTTTCAGCTGTAAATTATATAATCTGGCGTAGCTAAATTTACCATTAACGTGAACTGACGGTTGTATTTATTATGTATTTAAAAATTAATTTTATTTCAGAAAGCATTCCTTTTCAATTGTCACAGATGCGGATATTCATTTATTGATTTACTACTTTTTCGAATAATTTAAACATATTATCGGATATCAGACACAGAACAAATATTGTATCAATGATAAAATGAGAAAATAAACACAAAACATTCCACAGCTGCTAGACACATTTTGCATGATTCGGAGCATTATTGAAACCTAGTTATATAACAATTTATTATTTTTTGTGCAAGACGTTATAATAATGGACGAGATTAGAGACATGCCAATTTATAACTGTTATAACAGTTTTTCACCATTAAAAGTGGGCGTGCGTAAACGCGCTTCGGGTGACTTGAAAAAAAGCTCTGGGTGACTGAAGTATGCCTACCGGTGGAGGGCCCTGGCCCTGCGGGGCCACATAAAGAGTACTTTTATACACCAAAACTGTTATAATTGGCATGTCTAGAGTCACTTCCTATAATAATACATTTATTTTTGGTTTTAAATCAAAAAATCCGCGTTAACCTTGAATGACTAAAAAAAAAAACGGAGATGTAGACTTCGAAGAAGCTTTATTTCTGATTGTATACTTTGATGCGACTTGCTAAAAAAATCAAAACTTATCTTGCTAAGATAAAATGAAGATAACATTAATTATGACTATCCTTCACTCATCCAAACCAAAACTTATTAAGAACAATGGCAAGACTCATAAAGTTGCAATTAATATAAATTGTCAGAGATAATAAACATTACTGTCGCACTGACATTCTTTTATAGATGGGTATAGATCTAGGTACTCTTGATAAAAATCTTTTGATATTTTTTTGTTATTATGATAATTAGAACTTAACTAAGGCATTGGAAAATACGCCCAAAATGATATATTGAGTTTACCTTAGCTAACGTTTATAACATTGTTTTGACAATTCAACTCTTTGTTAAATTTACTGGTAAAAATAGGATAGTATTAAGTGCTATAAGTACTTGTTTAAAAATTTTGTTGAAAATGTTTGCAAATTAAAGCTTAAAGCAAATACCAAGTTGAAAATGTGTACCCACGTTTTTGTCAAAATTATCAGTTATCAGTGTTTTCCAACTGTCAAAAATATTTGTTATCCATATGTCAATATAATGTCTACAGATAAAAACCTATAACTTATGTCGATTTCTTTTCAACAAGGAAAACGATTTTTTTGTAAACCGAATCGATTTATTTCTGCAAATTGAAAGGAATTAATAAAAGAATTGATTTTTTTTGTGTGATTGTGTGTGTGTTACTTGGAAGCTGTAATTAATTGTCTTATAGCTATATTGTCGGAAAATATTGTTTAATATTTTGTTTAATTATGTAGAATCCGTTGCAACAAAAAAAATGTGTCTTTTCAAAATTCCCCGGCTTTCAATTTGACGTATAACAAATATATGCAAATTGGTGTGAAATATTGTTAAAAATGTCACATTTTTTGACAGGAAAGAATCGATTTTGTTTAGAAAAAATTGGAACAAAATCGATTCTTTTGTTGAGAGGAATTCAAAGTTATATGATCTATACATATGTATGTACATTGTACATAGTACATTTACTTATTATTATTTTGTTTGATTATGAATATGATATGAATATCAAACATCATAAATCTAGAGCTGACAGTAATTGGGTAATACAATATACCTACTCAACATCATTAACATTAAACCGCAATTAACCAGGTTGTTATTTTTCAACACGGTTATTAATCATTATTTAATTTATTATTATTAATATTATGTAGATCACCAATTCTGTCTTGTTAAATTAACAAAAGTTACTTGAAAAATCAACAAAAGACTTTTTACACTAATCTTTTAACTAACCATAAAATCTAGGTAAATTAACTTGGTTCAATGTGAAACTGACAGGACTTGACTGTTTATGTCAAATCTTCTTTTTGGCCTCTATTAATGGGTTTTTACTTGAGTTTCTTCCCTATTCTTCGGTGTGCCCAGATTCTTTGTGAGAAACATGAAACAGCTATTTTCGAGAAATCAAAGTTTTTTGAGTTCACAACGCAATTTTGGGAAAAATAAAATTACAAAGCCTTATACTATGTTTCTACCGACATTTTATCTCAATTTAGATTTAAAAAATCTATGTAGTGTTTCCACCACACAAAAAGATTAAAAGATAGATTAACTTTGACAGAGTACCTTTCAAAATGCAAATGTTGTTTCATTTGTTCGTATGAGGTTAAAGTGAGACAGAAAGTTTCATGTTTGACGAAAGAAGAAAAAGAGGTTGGATTTTCCAATGAATACGTTCAGCGTGACATAAAAAGGTAAAAATATTGGCCCTATGATGATTTAACAAGATTAATTTAAAATCTACTAGATTTACGAAATAAATTTGTGTGGTAAATCTTCGAGAATTGAAGAAGAACCTCGGTTTAGCGGTCGGGCTACACTTCCATAAATGGTGGTAATTTCTCGTTGCAAAAATAAATTGTTTGTAGTCGTCTTGTTGAGTGTTCCTTCCTCCTCTTTCTTAGCGACAACAAGTGTGTGAAAAAGTGGTTCCACAGTAGATATTAAATCAACAAAATTGTCAAGGGTGTTCTATACATAACAGAGATATCACCACCATCTCAGTCGTTGGACCTTTCTGTCTAAGTCAATGTCGTTGTACAATTTGTTGTTGTTTCTTCTGCTCTACTCTACAACCTTAAGCGTCCTTATGCTCGCCTCTGTCCAAAGTCAATACCTTTGCACACTAATGTCATTTTCAGAGTGAAAAATGAGCAAAAGAAGAGTACTCCAAACGTCCAAGCGAAAACGACATAACATAAATTGTAAATTTGCCATCTTAGCGCTTGCTGTCTGAGTTAATATCGGCCGGCGGCGTCTAGGTGGACAAAGCCTCTTAACTACAATACAATTTTAACAAATTTCTATTGACGCTTTATTCAAATTAAGTGAGATTTATAATTTTGGATCGCAGCCTAAAGAAAACATTCCAATAAGTGTCAAAAATTCAAGGACTGTCTTCGGCGAAGGTCATTTATATATATAGGTATACATAACTACTTTGCCAATTTAAAAATCATTCTACATACATATGTGTTATTTTTATATTTTTTTTTCAGAGAAATGTTATTTGGTAGGCTCAGTTTTTTAAGTTAATACATAACTACTTACATATATGTATGTATTAATTGTTTTAACAACATTCAACTAACAAACGAATGCGGTGTGTCATAAAAACCATAAACATAGGTATAAAAGAAGGGACGTGATATGAATGATATCAGTTTTTTTCCATTTGGGATTTTTTTTTATATTTAGTTTAAAGACTCGAAGATGTTAAAATTCGTGCCTAGTTAAATTTCAGCTATGAACTATATAAGTAACATAGGTATGTAGTTCTCCATAGAGAATAAAAATCGTTTGATATTGGAATTAGGCCGACATGATGTTTAACTCCTTGGTGCTTTTGTTCTTCAATTCAAAAGTTTTCAACTGAAAAGTTTTAAATAAACCAGTGTTTAAGTGTTTATACTTATTCAAGATTGTCTCTAACAGACATTTCGCTGCTTTTTTTGTTATGTGGAGAATAAAGGTGGAAGTCATTATGTTCCCATCAGGGACGTTATTCCCTGAGATATGTTAATCCACAATTATTTGATTAAACTGATCATTGAATATAAAGTAATGATACTATTATAGTGAGCTATTCTTTTAGGCCAGTTTAAATACCAATTAAGGAATACAAAATCCAGCACAACATTATGTGGACTGATTTCCAGTTAGATTTACCTAAACACCATTGGTTTTGACATGAGAAAATAATCAAATATAAAACTAGGTACGTGCAATTAATTAATTTTCGACACCGAATTTTTTGTATTTTGTTTATACGTATGCCATCGTGCATTCAGGCACACAAAGCAATAAGTGATAAGATCGGTTAAGAATTTGAATTGAGAATATATGGCGAACAAATTTTTCTGATTGTTTTTCATTTAATATAGGAATGATTAGTAAATAATTGTTATCATTAAAAAAATTCGTAGGTATGTAGAAATTTGTATCTTGGTTATGAAACCAATAAACAAACAGGCATTTTGTCGATTTGTGGCGGACTAAAGAATGAGAACATTCCTATAGTGAAGCAAAAAAAAAAAAAAACAGCAGCTAGGAGTAGAATTGGATAATTTAATTGCCCTGAATCTACTAAGCATACGGATCCAATCTTCGTTTTGACGATATTGTGTGTATACTCGTACAGTTAAAAAGATTATGAAATTCGAGTTTAAAGTTTATTTTATGGGTCTATGGGCCATAAAATATTTTATAATTAAAAATAATCCACAATTAGGTATTTAAAAAAAAGTAGGTAGGTAGAAATAATGTGGATACATATTATATCGTTATCCAATTGAATCTTATTTGGTAATCGGAAAAATTAAATAAAAAAACTTTGTAAATACACAAAAAAAAAAAAACAGATAAGTGTGGTGTAGGAATTAAAATTCTCACTTAATCATTTGAATATGAAAAACAAAAGAATCGATCGAAATAGTTGATAAACAGCCCATTATTCTTTTTAATTTTTGTAATATTATATATCAAAGTAATCTTTCAAACATGGCTACGTGTAACTTTATTTAGTTTGTCATATTGATTCATCTTTTAATTAACATTTTGTAGTACCTTATATCTTAATTGTTGAAATAGAAATTGATGCTCTTTTAGCTTGTATCTTGATTGATATGTATTTTTTTTTTTAATTGTTACTTATACACAGAATAATTATTGTTTTTATCTACAATTAACATTAATAATCATAGTCAATTACAAGGGCGTAGACAGGATTTTTACTAGGGGAGGGGGTGGGGGGGGGATTGGGGCAAACTCATATACAAATAAATTTAGGTGACTTTTTATTTAATTTTTATTGTTATTATAAAACTTAAAAAAAAAATTTTTTAGTATGAACAAATAAATAAAAACTGACTTCAGTTTAGTTTACTTTAACACAGTTTTATTATATTATTTCAAAAAGTAACTTTCAGTTTAGTTAAAACGTAATTTTGTGAACACTCAGCATACATAATCCTGTAAATTTAAGCGTTTAATCCCCAAGTAACATTTTTTTTCTCATAAGATGTTCCGAAAGCCTTACTAAACTTATTTAAGGGAGCTAAATGCACTCTTGAGGAGTTCTTCTAGATTCTTATAAGATTGTTAAAAGCCTTAAATGGCCTAGTTATGAGAGCCTCTTTATCATATAGCAAGACTTTTATTCTTTTTATGCGAATATAGACACAGCTTTGTAAATCTGGTAAAGCTATCTGGAACTCTTTCTATGAGAGTGCGTCTCTTCCAACAGAAGTTGTTAAAAAGAGAATGAGTGTGTGTAAACTAAAAAATATGCACGGCTTGATCGCACAAACTTGCTCTTGTTGTTAAATATTGTGTGTAAAGATGCATGATGTAGGTACCTATATATTTAACGAGAAAATATTGAAAGAGTCAAAAGCACTAAAAAATTTTGTTTTGTTTATGAAAAATGTTTTTAAAAATTCTTAAATGCATTATTTTTTAAACTATTAAGAAGCATCAGATTTCAAAATTATAACAAAATAGGTGCAACCATGGTAAAGCTATACACGAATATCCCAACAATAAGACCATTTTCTCAAAAAACCTGGAATTCTTTTTTCCGTAATGTGAATTTTTTGACAAATAACTGAAATGCAGTTTTCTTACAATTAATTTGGTTATTACAGGTACGAAGTTTAATCAAAATCGTTAGAGCCGTTTTCGAGAAAATTTGAAAAAATCAAAATATTTGTATGGCAGCTACCCGTTCTACATGAGCTAAAATAAAAATTTTTTGATTTTTTTGAAAAAATCCTGCCTCACTAGACTATCTCTTTTTATCAGGAGGTGGAGTGAGATAAAACAAAGAAATGTCAATATGAGTCGCGCAGAGTGAGTCCAATGTAAACACCGTCTTTGGTGTGAGTAATTCATCTCACAAGTTAATTGACAAATTATATTTTTTGTAAAAATTATGGCATATGTAGGCTAAATTCTTGTTGCAATTAAAATTGGACCTACTAATTTCTACATTTTGCTTCGAAAAATAACAACGCGCTTCCAAAATTATGCATATTTAAAATATTTTGTTTTTAATTATAATAAGAAATAAAAAAAGGGTTACCATTAATATTTTTTTGGATGAAAAAATCTCTAAGCCTGTTTTTATACGATTCACAAAATGCGATCATTCATACCATAGTTGTTTTCAATCAATGTCATTATGATGCTTTTATGTACAAAAATTGGATCTAAAGTGGCAATAAATATGACGCGTTGTCAGCAGCTTTTTATGCCACAATTGTTCAAATAATGACAGAACACAAAAAAGAATGTACTCATTCATTCTTCTCTGGCATAGTAGCTGTGGTCAGAATGGAAATCCAAGTAAATTATTTTATTTAGAATATATTTTTTTAAAGCGACGGTAACCCCCTAAATAGGTATAATGAAAACATTTTGTTCATATTGCAACATGGCTGCTCTTGATTATTACTTTAACTCTTGTATTAACAGCTGTATGAGATCTTTGGATGATGATGACACCTTCACATCTTCCACCTATGGTTTTTAGATTATTCAATTACCATTTAAACGATTTTCGATCGTGTTTGAACGAAGCCAAGTTTGGCTCTTTTTGAGGTACTAAAGGTCCTATCAATCGAACTGGTGTTACAATGTAACGCTAAGTGGAAGTTTTGTTGTTGGGAAAGAAACTTTTGCTTCTTGTAAGACATCGCATAATTCTAGGTTTTGAAGATCTTCAGCGGACTTTTTTTTGTTTTTCCAAAGATTGTACCACTTTGTAGAGCGTAGAACTTGCAAAAGGATTTTTATTTATATATGAATTAATTTATGTTCATTTTCCACATATTCGCGGGATGCAAAAGAAAGAAATAGAGAATATGCTGGTAGGTTTTTATCTGGGAATCTACGTTCAATTTCTACAATCAAGGAATCTAGGTAAATATGGATCTCTTCCAAAATTCAACTGCAGTTGATAAAGATTGATTTGAGCGATTTTTTGACGGTTCACTGTCTTGTCTGGCCCTCGAAGTTTTACATAAATTTTGATTTAGCAATAAGTTCTTCAGCTCCTGAGTGCACATTTGCTCGAAGATCGCTTTGATCGAGTTTCGCATAATTCGAATCTAGGCGAGGGTCAACCCAACACCTCCCCCTCCCCCTCCCCTCCGTACACCCTTGATCAATTAGTAATATGACCAAATATATGATTGTTATGATTACAAATTTGCTTGAAATTGCTTTTCAAATAAAAAGTCCAGTTTTTTAACTATGCATTACATTTTATTTACTTTGACTTACAAGCATTCAGGGCATTCAATTATTATTGTTATCTCCGATGCTTTTCTTTTATATAAAAAGACATTTATTTAAATAGGGTTTTCTTTTTGATTTTATATATACATACATTTATATTTATTTAATTGCTAAGTGGCTTTCGTCATGGAAGGTTTTTTTCATTGCTATCATTTATTACTTGATGTTGTTTAACCATAAAAACTATTGTAAATTTTTGTTTAATGAAGGAAAACAAGTGATTAAAGAAGTGAAAAAAAACTGAGAATCTTTGTATGTACACACGTCACGAGTCGAAACTCGAAAATAAATACTTTTATTTAATAATCGCCCTTATAACGGTTCTCGTTTTACTAAAATGACAATTAACTCGTAGATAAGACATGGTTACTTTTGGCGATAGTAAACGTTTAAGTAAAGTGATTTGCACATTTGACCTGTGACCTGTGAATGTAAAGAAATCTTTTAGAGCAATTTCTAGACAAAATATCAACATTGAGCGAAGTAAATAATGCTCCAATTGACAAATTGAAATAAAAAACACTGCGCAAAATTAGTTTTAAATGGAAACTTTTGTATTTTAACAACTTTCAAACGATAATTCGCAATAAACAATATCAGGTAAATCGCATTTGAGTAAACGGCGAATAGAAAATTCGTTCCAATTTAACCTAAAACACTAGTTTTATTTTTGAAAATTCGCAGTTGTCAGCGACCACTCATGTACATACATAAATGAAATGTTCCAATTCGTGGCTATCCATAAATTCCCAATTCACTGGTGGCGTCTTATATGCAAGGCATTAAAAAACTAGCACTCTCACCACTTTTAAAACCATTAAAGCTGAGTACACAATATCGATCCTTTGTGACAGTTTTGTTCAAAATTCTTGATATAGTGTGTACATCTGTATTCATGCTGAATGACGGTTTGCCACTCACAACAACGACAGCGACAGTCAGCCCACTGTTGGTGGTGTTTGATCGATGATGTGTACACATCTAACGTAATTCATTAACCGTAGAACGTTTTCCTACTGCGTGTTTTAATGCAATCTTTTTTATTAATGTTGTTTAATTATTCATAACAACACAATTAAAGCACACGCGATTTTCTGTCATGTATTTTTCAGAATATTGAAACTTGGATCTTCGACTAGGCTAAGAGAAAAACAAAACTGATAAATGCAACTTTTTATGCAAAATTGACATCCTTCACGAGTGTTAATCAGGATAAGGTGTTTTTTTCCAATTGGACGAAAAATATAGAGTCGGTTCTAAGCAATTTGTATCTTATGTGCACCCCTCCATTGGATAACTTGCGAATTTGTGCTACACAAATTTCTGTGAGCAAGAAGAGTAAAGACTGTCAAAACATCAAGTTGTTAGCATTTTTTGCTTTTAATTTGAAATTGTGGTTTCTGATATGTGAAAATTAACTTTATAAATAATAAATAACTTGGGAAATTTATAATTTATGTATTTTTTTTTTTTAAATTAAGAGCAAATTGTTAACAAAACCAGACTTTTGGCATGTGATTGTTGATGTGGGGATCAAGATTCCGACGTTTTGTACACACAAGTAGTTCAATGCGTTTGTTAACTTTCTTGTAAGTTTCTCCATTTTTGAGAAATTCGTTCTCCACT
Organism: Leucozona laternaria; assembly: GCA_932273885.2. Taxonomy (NCBI): domain Eukaryota; kingdom Metazoa; phylum Arthropoda; class Insecta; order Diptera; family Syrphidae; genus Leucozona; species Leucozona laternaria. The sequence goes on along the minus strand of OW026368.1, from coordinate 83,816,246 downwards.
TTGATGTTTTGACAGGTTTTACACATTTTGCTGAAAAAAGATACCAAACCAAAGATGTATTTGTTCTATGAAATATTCACAAATTTTCACACTTATCAGTCAAAATCTATTTTTGCGAAACTTGGTGAAAATTTAAGTTACCAAACAGGCATATTTTTAAAGTTGTATGAATATTCCCTAAGTTAAATTTTCCTAACAAAAACAAATCAATTTGACTCTTATCACTGCCAAAATTGCAATACTTTTAAATTGCAAATTAATTGCAAATTCCAAATATACATACATACGAGTATAAACAGATAAAAAAAAAGCATTTTCAAATCAATAATTTCTCATGTGTATCGTTGTGATGATGTCGTTCTCGTTAAAAAATATCTCAAATATCCAGTTGCTCGAATAGTGACTGATTGCCTAAGAAATAATAAACTTTGATTAAAGTATGAACAATAATATATGAATGACTCACTGCGTTGGTATTTCTTAAAAATCACTCAAGCATTACATTTGTGCTAGATATAATTTAATCTCAATTTACATAAAACAACAATTTATTTACAAAAATAATGACAATTAAATAATAATTATTCCAAGAAAAAAAACGTTTCGATGACGTTTTTCAAGTTAGCATATTTAATTATGGTTAATGAACTATCAACTGGCAGTATTTGCAGTTCCTTTACTATCACTTAACAATCAATCAATATTTATTAGTTTAAGTTGTAACCATATATTAGACCTCTGATCAGCATTTCTTTCCATCAATTTTAAATCAGGTATGAACTTACCGGTTTCATCCTATGTTATAAAGGTACCTTTTCTTGTCAATATACATTGGCAGAATTGATTGTATAAATATGGTCAATGAGTGTGTCACATATGGTGGCTGGTACTTTTTCTTACGACACATAGTTTAATTTTTTTTTTTAATAACTGTGAGAAATTTAGATGTTGAACCAAGCTCCATCTTCTCAGAACGAATTAAATCTTAAGAACAAATTCAAATTAATTAAAGTAACCGTTTTGAATCGATTAATTGAACACCAAAATTAGTAGTTTTAACATTTTCTAAAGTGGGCTCGTTTACTAGCTAGACAACTGTGTATGTCCGAGAGTATTCTAAGGAAATCCTAAAGATATGTACGAATGTAAGTTTCGCAAAAAAAAAAACTGTAGATTTTAAATTGTAATTTTGCTTAACAAAATTCAGATTCTAAAATTGTGTCAAAATTGTGAGAGGAATTTACGAACAAAAACAGACGAACAAAAAAAGAACAATGCAAGATTTTCAATTTAGATATTTCCATGAAACCAATACTTCACCTTTAGAACCCCCGTACAAACAAACTGGCATATTGTACTATACACCTCACAGTGTTAAAATCTGCACTGGAATTAATCTGTGGTTTGTATATAGTTAACTGACAGCAATAATAACTTTTGTAGAATTTATTTAACGAGCGTAAAATAATCATTTCCGATTACCTAACCTTGAGATGCAAGTACATTTAAACACCCGCAATCCATCCGCAAACAAAACATGTGTTTGCAGTAAAAATAAGTCAATTAAACTTGTGAAACTTTTATTTTATTTGCAAACTGTTAATGTTTTCTTCATTTGGTTTTGTTGTTTTCTTCTGGGAATCTCATATCGGGTTTTCAAATTATATATATATGTATATGCAGGTGTGAAAAGTGAAAGACAATGAATTATTAGAATATTCGCTGGTACTGGTACAATACTAGCTTTAAAATATAGAAAATAAAATTATTAGTAAAAGAACTCATGATATCGCATTTAAAAAGAATTGGTAGGTACTGATAAAATTGCTAAGTTATGGGCATAGAAATAGAGTATAGTTTATTTCTCAGCTATAAACTCTATGGCGCACAATTGTAGGCGATTAAGTAGGAGGTTAAGGCATTTTTAGTATGATTCGTATCACTTCTGCTAAATATATTGGAAGTGACTCTGGACATGCTAATTATACCAGTTTTGGTTTATAAAAGTACTGTTTATGCAGCCCCGCAGGTCCAGGGCCCTCCGCCGGCACCCAGAGTTTTTTCAAGTTGCGCCCACTTTTAATGGTGAAAAACTGTTATAACTGTTATAAATTGGCATGTCTTTAGTCTCGTCCAAATTTGTTTGAATATATTTGTGTCGATAACCATCGACCAGAAACTTCCGTCTTAAGGGTACGACAGTAGTCTTACTGATGAGCCTAAACTCTCATGCCTGGGGCGAAACACATTTGGACTTAAGATCGCAAAAAATACTTTCTATTGAATTGAACTTTTTTGGAAATGCTAAACACATGGAAAAACAATTTTCCAACAAAAATAAGCTTTGTTTTCTAATTGTTTTAAACTGTAGATTAAGATCGGGTCTTTGCATCTATGAAGTGTTTCCATCACAGAAAAAGATAAAAAAATACATTAATTTTGACAGTACCTTTGAAAATGCAAATTTTGTTTCATTTTTTCGTATGATGGTGAAGTGAGACAGAAACTTTCATGTTTGTCAAAAGAAGCAAAAAAGTTTGGATGTTCCAATGAATGAGTTCAGTGCGACATTAAAACGTTTGTTCGATTTATATAAATATCCACCCTATGAAGATTTAACAAGATTTATTTGAAATCTACTAGATTTAAGAAATAAATTTGTATGGTAAATCATCGAGATTATGGACAAATCTTATTAAATTTCGGTTTAGTGGTCGGTGGAAACTGGAAACGTAGTATTAATCTTCTTTGAATCTCGAAGATTTACCATACAAATTTATTTCGTTAATCTAGTAGATTTCAAATTAGTTTTTTTTTTAATTTTCATAGAGTCAATAAATGGAACTAACCTGTACCCAACCCTTATCACGCTGAACGCATTCAGTTGAGAATGTAATTTCTATCATCGTTGGACACAAATGAAACTTATTGTGTTCGAGATGGTTGTGCATATTACATTTATAAGAACTGCAGATTTGAAAGTTTGAAAAGTTCGATTTGAAGATATCTATCTGTAGGTACAGTTTAACACCATCCCAAAATATTAAACAATCCGAAAATCTTAAAACATCAGCAATATCGTTTACAAAAAAATTTAACTAAAGCGGTCCTTAATGACTACCTTCAGGAAGACCTTACTTCACCTCAATACAAATTGGTTGATTGTAACGGGTGATTTTTTAAGAGGTTTAGAACTTTTTAAAAAAAAAAAACACAAAAACTTCGAAAAAATGAATGAAATATTTATTTGAATCGATTGAACCTTGCAATTTAATGTTTAAAGATAATTTCATGCAAATGTTGACCGCGGCTGCGTCTCAGGTAGCCCATCCGCTGAGTCCAATTTTGGCATACTCTTTCACACATATCGGCCGGTATCTCACGAATGAATGGGTACGTTCAGATGACGAAGGGACTTGAAGGCAAGGCAAGTTTCTCGTCTCTAGTTGGCCAGCTGTCGCAAAATTTCCTTCCAATTAAGGCAACTTTTATTGGAAAGTGACTGGAAAGGTAGTCAAGAAATATCTCCCTTCATTTCAAGTCAAGTGCATTTATGTCAAAATATCAGCTGATTATATTTTGTCATAAAACAGCAAGCTGAACTTCATTGTTCAGTGACTTCTTTTTTCAACGTTTGTTTTATTGTTTTGGGTGGAGGAGTTCTTTATCAAAATAATAGAAAAGATTTAATTAAAAAATGCATCATAAGTAAGAAGTATTGTAAAAATATAAATTACATTTCGTAATTGACTTGTGTAAGGTGTTTTTCAAAAAAAAATATTATTATAAATACTATCTGCACTATCAATGGAAGGTAAAGTTTGGAAGTAAAGTTCCAATTTTGGCATTTATGACATCTCAAAAAAATAACTAGTTTCCTTTGTAAAATTTGCGTTCAATGAATGCACTTGACTACATATGTAGTCCCTTGTGTCTGCTGAACGTACCCAATGCATGGATGTTGGCTTCCAGTGCGTCAATCGAAGCGGGCTTGTCCCAATAGACATTAGCCTTGACATACCCCCACAAAAAATAATCTAATGGTGTCAAATCGCACGATCTAGGCGGCCAATTGACCGGCCAGAAACGTGAAATTAACTGTTCACCAAACTCGCCTCGCAATTGCGCCATTGTTTCGCGTGCTGTGTGGCATGTGGCACCGTCTTGTGGAAACCACATATCATGCAAGTCAAGAACTTCCATTTCAGGCAAAAAAAAGTTTGTTATCATCGCTCGGTAGCGTTCACCATTGACAGTAACGCTGCGATTCGCATCATCTTTGAAGAAATATGGCCCAATAATGCCGCCGGCCCATAAACCGCACCAAACAGTGGCTTTTTCGGGATGCATTGGTAGCTGTTGCAATGCTTCTGGCTGATCTTCACTCCAAATGCGGCAATTTTGCTTATTTACGTACCTTTTCAACCAAAAATGAGCCTCATCGCTGAACACAATTTTTCGATAAAAAAGCGGATCCTCGGCCAGCTTTCCAAGAGCCCTTTCACCAAAAATTCGGCGTTGTGGTAGGTCGGCTGGCTTTAGTTCTTGCACCAGCTGTATCTTAAAAGGCTTTACGCCCAAATCCTTCCGCAAAATTTTCCACGTAGTGCTGTAACAAAGGCCTAACTGCTGGGAACGGCGGCGCCGAATCGACATTTCGCGGTCTTCTGTCACACTAGCTGATACGGCCGCAATATTTTCTTCACTACGCACAGTACGTAAACGTTTTGGTGGTTTAATGTCCAACAAAGTAAATTTGGTGCGAAATTTGGTCACAATCTTCCGAATAGACTGCTCAGAAGGTCGAGAATGCCGATCATAAAATGGAAGCAGCGCGCGATGAACATTTCGAACCGAGCACGAATTTTGAAAGTAAAATTCAATAATTTGCAAGCGTTGTTCATTTGTAAGACGATCCATGGTTAAATTGCAAACCAAACTGAAGCTGTTTGACAGTGACACAAGGTACTAAACACACGTCAGCTGTCAAAACCAGTGTTGCCAAAACCAAACCAGCTAAAAAATCACCCGTTATAACCATCATTTTGATCGACCTGTTTTCGATTTAAAATTATTTTTAACGCAAAGCAAAGTAACGAGGCACATTTTGACAATAAGAGTTGATTGCAGTTCAAATTAAAGCATCAAGAACGTCTTTTTCTGAAGAAATAAAAAACAATTTAAATCGAAATCTAGTATAGTAAAGGAAATCTATTGTTATACAAAAATTATCAATTTTGAAAACTACATCTGTGTTACCTATCTAATTAGATTCCAAGAATAAAACTGCAACTCTCCTATCTGTGGATATAACTATTTGTTTAAACACCTGGGAGAGTTACAAAAGTTATGTACATAATCTATTTGAGTTTTAGTCTTGCAAACTACAAATATACTTGGAATCTAATTACAGGTAGGTATAACACAGATGTTGTTTTCAAAATTGATAATTTATGTATAACAATAGATTATATTTTTAATCACGTGAATATGTTTGAACTCAAACAAATTCCTCAAGACAAAACTACTGTTGTGTGTAAGAAATAAATCTACTCATGAATGAAGTGATAATTAAACACAACCATTTGTTTGCTCTTTATCAAATAGCAATAAATCCATCTCTCGTTTATTTACAACACGTCCAAATCATCACTTTGTGACTGATGTCATTTGTTTGCACAAACTGCTTAAAAAAATCCGTTTGTTTTTGCTTTACATTAGGTTTGTTCGTTGAGCCCTGAAGTTACCCTGGGGTCGCCCCAAAGCGTTTTTTGAAAAACCTGAAGTCACCCTGGTGAAAAAATTCTGTGTTTTTTGAGACCTGGGGTCGCCCTGAACTCGCCCTGAAGTAGAACAAGGTATTTTGCTGTGGCGAGTTGAGGTAAAGCAAATGCTGCCAAAGTGACGTGAGCTGTTATGCGTATGTTTTGTTGTGGATTCACGTGCTACAGGTTATTTGTTTATTTTTGGAAAACAAATTGTGAGAATATACAAATTTAATTTAATGCTAATAAATAGCAATACAAAATGGAAACGGTTGAAGTAGTTTTTATTCATTTCTAGGACATATTTGAAACAAATTTTAAGTTTTAATTATCTAAGCACAGAACTTTTGTTTCTTGCTTTAAATGTCAACAGCTCTTGAGCGTTTTTTGAGAACCGGAATACCCAGGTTTTTTTGACAATTCTTGGAGTTGTCAAGAAAACCTGGGTCAACCCTGGGTAAAGTTCATTGAACGAAGCTATTTATTTTGGATCTGTCAAGTGACCTTGACAGCTTAGTAAATTTTCTACTAACTTCCTGTCGGCAATTTTTTTTTATAAAGCCTAGCACGCTGCTGATGCGAAACGAAAAATCCTATACAAAAATGACACAACGAAATCATAATAAAAATTTCGTTTGCATTTCGTTTTTCAGTACGCTGTTCGGCGAGCGTAATTGATTCAAAACTGCATGGCTTTCTGTAATTTTTTGGGTTTGTTTGTTTTTTTTTTTTCTTGCAATTGTTGAAGACCACAAACAAATTTCGACGGCTTTGTCTACCACATTTTGTGTCTGCTTTGAATGTTTATGAAAGCTTAAATTGTTTAAAAAAAATTTTAACCAATTGTTAATTAGTCTCAATATTTAAGTTAGTCTACGTAAATATCAAAAGTTAATGTCTGGTAGAATTTCAAATTAGCTGAAATAGGTAAACATAGACAAATGTACCTATAACTATTATCATTTAGTTTTCTTTTCAATTTTTTTTTATGAAATTTTTGTTATGTTTCCAGTTTCAATTAATAGTTTAATAGTGCCTTAGAGCTGCCCATTGTTTTTTAGATCTTTTAAGATATTAGGCGCGTATTATTACGCTGCTGAAGCGAAACGAAATTTGTCTGAGTTGTCTGTATTCTCCAAGACGACAGCCTATATGGAAACCAGAGTGAACAAATATTACCCATATTGAAAGTGTTATGAAATCCAAACAAAAAATCACAGACAGTCATGCTGGCAATAAAAGAAACTACCAACAACAATGAATAAATCTCAAATGTCACTTTTCCGTATACTCTTGTTTTAAGCCTAGTACGCTGCTGATGCGAAACGAAAAATCCCATACAAAAATGACACAGCGAAATCATAAACGAAAAATTTTGTCCTCCTTTTCGTTTTGCAGTACGCTGTTCGATGAGCGAAATCGATAATTGTAGCAGATTATTTGGAGAGGTCTCGCGCTCAATTAATTGCCCGGACCATTAATTGTGTGCGGAAAAGTGACATTTAAGGTTTGTTCGTGTTTGTATTTGTTGTTTCCTTCAATACAAAATGGCTTTCTGTGATTTTTGAAGAGTTTTCTAAATAATCTACTACAATTATCAATTTTGCTCATCGAACAGCTTACTGCAAGCAGTACGAAATGTTTCTTTTATTAAAGCCTCTTGTACGCTGCTGATGCGGGACGAAATTTTTCGGTGGTTTCCAACAAAAAATCACACATAGCCATGGTGTAATGAATGATACAACAAATACAAACACAAAAAACATCAAATGTCACTTTTCCGCACACAATTTATGGTCCCGGCAATTAATTGAGTGGAAAAAAAGAGCGGAGACCTCTCCAAATAATCTGATACAATTATCAATTTTGCTCATCGAACAGCGTACTGCAAAACGAAAAGGAGGACGAAATTTTTCGTTTATGATTTCGTTGTGTCATTTTTGTATGGGATTTTTTGTTTCACATCAGCAGCGTACTAGGCTTTACTGCAAGCAAAGTGAAATGTTTCTTTTATTACTTCGTTGTGTCAGTTTCGTATCGGATGTTTCGTTTCGCATAAGCAGCGTACTATAGGCTTGTATTGTCAGTTTTGAGTTTGATCTAAATCTCGAGATCGACTTTTTAACGAATGCATAACTCGTCGTGTAATTCAATACATAGCTGAATTATCTTTTTTACATTTTAAGGTCCAGTTTTTCAGTGCGAGATTAAAGTTAAACCAGAGTTAACCCATCAAATTTGGTGCGTTAACTCAGGATTAACTGAACAGAGTTTGGTAATTCATTCCACATGTATTCTCCACCGAAAAACTGTTTCTTGAGTTAACTGTGGGTTAGTTTACTTCTAGAGTTAGCTTATTATGGTTTAACTCAGCCTACTGAAAAACTGGGCCTAAATTTTTAAACAAAAAAGAATCGAATTTGTTGCTAAAATATTTTTAAAATGTTTTCAAATTAATCAATTTTTTCTTCAAATATATCAACTTAAACGATGACATTGAAATTAATTCTTACAAAACAATTATGTTCGTATAGATGCCTTCTCTTAAAATCTTCTCTCTCACTTAAATATTGTTTACTACATTATCAACCTGTTTAAAACCAAGCACCTTAATCATTGGTAATCATAATTAAATTATCTGAAAAAAAGGTACATACATTTTTATTTATCAGTTAAATCAATTTAATATCGTGGATCATCGGTAAACAAAGGAATATTACAATTACAATCAAATAAAGACGGAAATAAACACATTATTAAGTGATTTTTGAGATTTTATAAAAGCTAACATTGTGTCAACGATATTTTTGTAACACTTTCAATATTTCATTTATTTTTATTGTAGATTATTGCAAAAATAAGTCTCGGTTCAAAGTAAACAAAATGCATGTTTTAACAATTAAATTCTGTTATTTGTATCGCTCAGTACAGCAAAAAAGTTGTATAGATATAAATTACCCGTCTGATTGTGAGATGTATATATGGCACGTTGCACGTAGTTTCCGTGTTAAGGTGCTATACCTACTTTGTAATTTTTGGTGCAGTCGAAATCCCCATTTATAAGTTTTTTATAGAAAATATAATCGAAATACCAAACTAAAAACTAATGGCGAATTCCTTTCAACAGATATTTCGAATTTTTTCTAAACAGAATCGATTTTTTTTTAAGCAGAATCGAATTTTTTCTGTCAATTGAAAGGAATTCGTATTTCGTAAATGAATCGATTTTTTTTGTGTGATTGGGTTTGTGTTACTTGACAGCTGCAATTGACGCAAAACGTGAAGAAATTTTTCACAAAACTAATAAGGTTGAGAGAAAAATGTTTAACCAACAGAATTAAATGATTACTATAATAATAATTCTATTTTAATAACAAAAGAAATTAGCAAGCTTATACGGGGGCAATTTGTTGGTGCATTTTATTTGTTTGAACTTCTTGCACATATATTCTTAAAGAAAATTGTTATTAAAAAGTCCTGAACTGAAAGTTTTAATCACGTCAAATTTTTGTTTGATAATGAGCAACGCACAATAAATTATTTTTATAGCTGTATTGACTGAATATATTGTTGAATATTTTGTTAAATTATGTAGAATTCGTTGCAACCAAAAAATAAACAACTCGTCTTCCAAAAAATCCGCGACTTTCAATTTGACGTATTAGAAATGTCAAGTCTTCATAGTGTGTGTGCAAATGAGTGTGAAATCTTTCTAAAAACGCAAGATTTGTTTTGACAGAAAAGAATCGATTTTGTTTAGAAAAAAATCTGAACAGTACCGATTCTTTTTTTGAAAGGAATCCGGCATAAGAAACCAGCAGCTTAATAGATTGGGTAAATATAAGGAGAATGAATCAGAAGACGTAAGTGTATAGGTAGGAGAACTGACATTTAAAGTAAAAAGAGTTAACGTTCGATCTAATTTTCCAAAGCCTACGAGAGATAAATTTGTAGGAGCCATAAGAGGTATGGTGGTGGTGGGTAGTTGGGTAGTTGGGTAGCTGGGTAGATACCTATTAATTACGAAGGTTAATGGGTACGTTCAGTAGACACAAGGGACTACATAAATATGTAGTCAAGTGCATTCATTGAACGCAGATTTTACCAAGGAATCTAGTTATTTTTTGAGATGTCATTCATGCCAAAATTCAACTTAAGTTCCAACCTTTAACTTAAGTTGATAGTGCAGATAGTATCTATAATAATATTTTTATCTGAAAAACACCTCACACAAATCAATTGTAAATTAAAATTTTTCAATACTTCTTACTAATGATGCATTTTTTCATTAAATCTTTTCTGTAATTTTGATAAAGAACTCCTCCACCCAAAACAATAAAACAAACGTTGAAAAAAGAAGTCACTGAACAATGAAGTTCAGCTTGCTGTTTAATGACAAAATATAATCAGCTGATATTTTGACATAAATGCACTTGACTTCAAATGAAGGGAGATATTGGCCGCATTCGGGCAACTATCCGATAGGCTATCCAAGATACCTTAGTATCCGATATGTTTTCGAACGACCAAAACCAGATAGGTTACATTTGCTGTCAAAAGACAAGGCAGCTTATTAAAAGGGAAACTATTGAGTTTTTAACGCGACGATTTGATTTCCATTTTATTGCAAATCCCTTCTGAATCATCAATTGAGTTTTCAGTACCATTTAATATCACACTGGTATACATTTTAACCCTTATTTGTTATTTTATTCTTTAAACGAACAAAATCAGACGCGACACCAAAAAGCAAAATAAGTAGTCGGCTGTAGGTATAATCAGCTGTGATCAGCTGTTCCCCAAATTTCCATCGGATAGTTTAGTATCGCGAAAATTTTAGGATAGCTTGGGATTTGTTTCTGACAACAGCTGATTGGTTTATCAGCTGAATTTTTCTATGCGATTACAACAACACAAACCTATCCGGATAGCTTTGGATAGTTGCCCGAACGCGGCCATTTTTTGACTAGCTTTACAGTCATTCTCCAATAAAAGTTGCCTTTGGAAGGCAATTTTGCGACAGCTGGCCAATCAAAGACGAGAAACTTGCCTTGCCTTCAAGTCCCTACGTCTTCTGAACCTACCCAATGTTGAAGATAGAGAGCTAGCTCCTAAAGGAGTCGATGAATGAAGAGAAAGTCAGATACTTACTTCTCTTCGTTCTTCCAGTGTATTCGAGCTAAGAAGATTAAGACGTTATTGATAGGAAATTGCAGGAAGCATTGTTGGAGTCCTTCGATTCTGTAAATAGGCTCCTTTGGAGGTGTCAAAGTACTCATGAGTACTTTGCTAGCCATTTTTGGTTTTCCTACAAACCTCATCTACTCCCCATGAGAGCATGAGTAGTTGGGAGAACTATAGATTATTGTTTGCATCAACTCATGAGGAGTTCGCCACCTCGGCTCGAACACGGCTAATGTAAAGGGGAACCACATTTGCAGGCGTATTCGAGGAGTGGGTCAACAAAGGTTGTGTAGAAGGCAACTTTTCACTAGTGCAAGTTCTCAATTACCTTTAGAAATTATATTGTCGATATATGTATGTGTGAGTAAATTGAACTCCCACGGCCACATAATTTATGCCAAGTAAGCAACGAAGGGCGACGACGACGACTGAACAGTGTATTTGAGTCGATTATAAAAAATATTGAGAAGTGCAGGCGATTTGATCTCATTTTCATAAAGAAGTGATTGAGATATAAGATTGAAAAGAAGAGGACCTAAGTTGTTGCCTTGGGGGATACCGCCAGAGGCGGCTTAAAAAGAACTCTATAAGACAGATCTGAAACGTATACTTTAAAAACGGTTTGTGTTTCGATTAAATAGCGCTGGTGGTACCTGCATGGAATTGTAAAACTTGAAAAAATTAAGAAAAGTACCAAGGTAGAGTCATTAGAACACGTTAAAAAGGAGATCGAGCTATTTTCGATATGGTAACTTGGGGAGCTGCATCTGAAAGAATTATTTTCCCCCAGCGATGTTAAAAGATGGAAACACTATATTGAATTACTTATTATGTTGTTGGGGATTATATATGTAGAAATGCTATACCAAAGTTATGCTTATTTATTTTTGCAAAGTTTTGTATGTTTTAAAAACCTTTGATCAAAATACTAGGATATACCTAATTAAATTTTATTTTCATGCTTGCCGGTTTGCATCTTTTTTCTTTTTCTTTATCATTAAAATTTAATTTTTATTTCAGTTTTCATCATACCTCAGCGGGTGATTCTATCTATTATGGGCTTCTTTGCAATTTTGAATGCCTACACGATGCGAATTTGCCTCTCAGTAGCTATTACACAGTTGGTGGTCAGTAAAAATTACACAAATTCTGATAACCCTGAGGGTGTCAGTGCGTGTTTGGCTGAGCCACAAGAAGGAGACCCAGAAGTCGTAAGTATCATATACTAAAACAAAACACATCAATTGGACCGGTGGCGCCGGCGGCGAATCTACAGGTTTACATTTTACATTACAGAGTCTTGGTGGTGAATACGATTGGTCGGAATCACGTCAGGGTTTAATTCTATCCTCATTCTACTGGGGCTATATTATAACTCATATTCCTGGTGGAATTTTGGCAGAGAAATTCGGCGGAAAATGGACTCTATGTTTGGGAATATTATCGACAGCTGTCTTCACTCTTCTCAGTCCTATGGCTATACGACTTGGAGGATCAACTGCATTGATTGTTGTGCGTGTACTGATGGGCTTAGGCGAAGGAACTACCTTTCCAGCTCTGAGTGTGCTTCTTTCTTCATGGGTGCCATTGAAGGAGAGAAGTAAATTGGGCGCTCTAGTGTTGGGCGGCGGACAAGTTGGTACCATATTGGGTAATTCAATATCTGGTCTTTTGTTGGACGCATACGAATGGGATTGGACATTTTACTTCTTTGGTGGTATGGGAGTAATTTGGTTCCTGATATTTGTAAGTGATTTTTATCTTGGGAACCTTTAAAAAGAATTCTGAATGAATTATTCTTTTTTACAGGCCGTTCTTTGCTACAGTGACCCAGGATCTCATCCTTTCATCAAACAATCAGAAAAGGAGTATCTCATCCGTGAAATGGGTTCTATTGATCGTAAGACTGACCTACCACCTACACCATGGAGAAAAATCCTTACGAATGCTCCAATGATTGCTTTGGTATTCGCACAAATTGGTCACGATTGGGGCTTCTATATTATGGTCACTGATCTGCCCAAGTACATGGCTGATGTTATGCAGTTCTCCATTAAACAAAACGGTATTTACTCATCACTGCCATACCTGATGATGTGGATTGTCTCACTAAGTTCTGGAGTATTTGGTGATTGGTTGATTACAAAGAAAATAATTGGCATAACAAACTCCCGAAAGATGTTCACCACAATTGGTAAGAATTTATATTATTCGAAGATTCGAAAAAAAAAATTAACAGCGCCTATACCTGCTGCAAGGCTTCAATTATTGTATCCTTCTTTAACAAAATTAATTCTCTTTTCAATAGCTGCTATTGGTCCAGCAATATTTATTGTGGCTGCCTCATACGCTGGTTGTGATAAATTGGCAGTAGTGCTGCTCTTTACGATCGCCATGGGTCTTATGGGTACCTTCTATGCTGGCATGAAGTTGAACCCTCTTGACTTGAGCCCCAATTACTCGGGAACATTGATGGCCATTACAAATGGAATTGGTGCTATAACTGGAATTATAACGCCATACCTTGTGGGAGTGATGACACCGAATGTAAGTGTTTTGTAACGGTATCATACTATTGAACTAATATTATGTGTTTTTCTCGTTACTTTGAACTTTCACAGGCAACACTTCTTGAATGGCGTCTAGTATTCTGGGTGGCATTTGGAGTTTTAGTATCGACTTCAATTGTTTATGTGATATGGGCTTCGGGTGAAGTTCAAGAATTCAATGATCGTCGACCGGAAAAAGAAATAGAAGCTGAGCAAGGCAATCGAAAAAAGAGCGTCAAATAATTTAAAAATTATTTCAATAAAAGCTCTTTAACCTTAGTTTGTTCTGTTTATTTGTAAGTTTCGTATCTAAAAAAAAAAGAAAATCTTGAAGCCTTTAACATTATTATTAGTATACCTACCATATGGAACTTAAAAGAAAATTAATTAAAACGAATTTAAAGCTTACCAGTTTCAATGCTTATATTTATTTATAATTATTTTATTGAAATAAACATAGATATTTGTTATTATTTTTATTATTATTTGCTTTGTTACGATGTGTACTGTTTTAGAAATCTATTACCTTCAGACTTTAAGAATAAGATATTATGTAACCAAAAAAGAAAACAAAAATCAAAATAATATACTTGCCTGCTCGTTTTTATTAATACCAAAAAAAAAAATAGATCATTATTTGATGACAAAAAAAAATTTTAAAAAAGCGAACACCACATAAAGTGTAATGGGAGTCCTTAAGGAGAAGTGCAACACCATATAAATGGAAGCATTGAGTGCTTTATTATAACATATTGTAATTTATTTATACATTACAAAATGTGTTAATGCATATTGTGTATGTATTTTCAATTTATTTTTTTAAGAAAATTAAGGTTTTTAAAAAGCAAACAAAATAAATACAATCAATCTAAAGAATATCGTTTGTTGATATTCTCTAATATTATTACACTATACCTAATAATCGCTGTATTTGTTTATAAAATGCATGAATAACAGGAAAAACAAAAAATACCTAAATAAAATTGATTTAAAACTATACAAAATATGTTTTTTATTAGAAAAAGTATGTACATAGATAATTAACGAAAGAAAAGGAAATGAAGGAGATAACTTTTTTTTAATTTTGTGCGCAATTTAGGGTTTTGATTTTGACAGTCAGCCCTATTCTGCTAAACGTTCGCGTAAACATTGGCATTCTGCTATCAGCGGGAAGGAAATGATTGTTCCATAATGCCTATTAATTGCGATAAAAATAAAATGAATGCAATGAAATTCTCTTTAGAATTTCAAAAATAAAGAACTGGTTAAGATTTGCATTCGAAAGACATAAGTTTTAAATAAATGATTTGAAGAAAATTGAATAAAACATTCAAGTGAATCGAAAGATTCGATCGAATCGTTTAGCAGAATAGGGCTGAGTGTCTTTAAAATGAATAAAAGCAAAAGATTTAAAAGGAGATACCGATGCACATTGGTTTTGATTTTTGAAGGCTGTAATGCATCAATATTTTTTTGTTGTTTTTTCTACCAATGCAATCTGTAGTTTTTGTGAGCTATGGAACAGCCACATTTAATTTATGACACTTTCAGGTTTGAAAACCTGCGCAGTAAATAACTTTAGATTTGTGTATCGTTGATCGAAGCCTAGCACTTTGGTTTTAGTTGTCTGATCTTCAAGTTTGAAAGATTTAAATAAATAAGAAATAATAGGCTACTAATTAAGGATAGTTTTAGGGGAAGGGGAGGGGCGAAAATTATCATATTTAAAATTTTAAAGCAATACGCAAACCAACGCGATGGCGGTATCGATCGCGATAACAATGGCCGCAGTCATATTTTTATCCAAAGCGATCTACATATAGCTTTGTGTTGTTTTAATTTCTTGTGAAATAACAGCTGATGCAACAACAACATAAAGTATCTGAACATATCAAGAAATGTGGATGCCGCACATGTGATTGTCAATCAATCAGGCTGCGGTTTCCGGTGCAGGCGAATTTTACTCCCGCAAATTCGCAAAGTTAGCTAAAGCCATTCAAAAGTATGCATTTCCTATGTTGTGGTCGGGTGCATAAAATTTACTCGCGCCAACTACAACATAGGAATGCGTACTTTTAAATGAATTTTGCGAAATTTGCGAATTCGACAGGGCGTTAAGCGGATAGGCAGGAGTACATCCAATGAGACAGGTATACTTTATGCACGTATGAAAGAGAAGGGTAAATTCCATCCAAAATCCCTCGGTGCGCCAGTTTCAAATAAATATTTGCGGATTCGATTCAGCTTGAAACGCTGATATGTATGGATTTTAATGGAACGGTAGATTAAAATGCAAGAACATTTTTTCTTCATCCTCATTGAAAATTTTCATTTTAAGTTTTGAGGCAGAGGTATAATTCGTATATTCGTTTTCTTTAGAAAAAAAATAGTGGAGGTTTTAAGTGATTTGAAATTTCACAATACTGAGAACCTAGAGATTTTACATCTACAAAGGTGAAAGATTTGACGAAGAAAAAATATAAAAAAGTTTCGAAATATTCAACGAAAAAAACGCATTGAACACAATTTAAAATCTTTCGGAATTTCGGAGAACAGTGTACCGCTTCAATTGAGTGCATACAAAATTCGTCAGCACTTCCAGGAAAGTTTTTTTGTAGGGGGTAGAATTAAAACATACAATTTTTGTAATTAACATACTACTTAACGGTTTATTAAACTATTAATTTTGTTTACGTTATTATATAAATGTTCATTCTGAAACTTAAATCAATAAGAAGTGTGATGCTTTACAGTTCTTCTTTTTTTAGATTTAATACATATGTATCTGAACATTATCTCAATTCCTGAGACCCAGTTCCACAGTCTGATCAATTGGCACTTAAGTGTCCACTAAGGTAGTTTGAGTGACACTTATTCAGGTAAGTTTGCACTATGCAACTGGGCCTTAGAATGCGAAAATATCCTCAAATAAATATATAGTATTTCAAAGTGATTTGAGTTTTAGAACAAAGTACATAAATTTAATAATTTTAGATATATTCTTCTTTCGATAACAATCCCAAGAAAATTATCGAATACAAAATAAACGAATATTTCTTGTTCATATTAAACTCAATGAAATTGAAAAAAAAAAATAAAACAAGGGAAAAACAATTATAAAATTAGTTAAAAATACAAATTACAATGACATTATTAGGTGCCAGAAAGTGTGTGTTTGTTTAAAATTTAAGACCCCATCGCTGATATCGCTGACAAATCAATTCCAAGTTTTCGTGTAACATTAATTTGGGCAATGGCAGCATTTTTTAATGCATATAAATGCGACATTTCCGTCTGACTTTTAGCCAATTTCACTGCCTTTTCAAACAGTTCAACAGCTCCGTCTAGATTGGCCCGTTGTACTTCAATGGTGCCCAGGGTTTCGTAGGCTAGCTCACACTTCTCATCGATTTCAATGCTCTTCCTCATTAATGCCACGGCCTTTTCAATGCCACCATTCCATTGCAACCACATTATACCATGGTGTACATAGAAAGAGGCATTTTCTGGAGCTATTTTGATTGCTTTCTCAAAGAACGCATCGGCTTGTTCGAATTGTCCTTGGTCACTGAGCACTTGTGCCATCAGACTGTAGCACTCCGCACAATCGGGGAACTTTTCGACTGCATTCTTAAACTCATTCATTATACCCATAAGACGCATTTGATCTTGGTGCAATATCGCTAATCGGTATTCGGCATAGCACTTTTGTATGTAGGCGATAGCATGTTTGGGAGCCAATTTGACAGCCATTTCAAACTCTTTGAGGGCGTTTTCCAACTGATCGATAAGGATATAGATTTGGGCACGTTGGTGGTAGATATCAGGATTTTTAGGTGAAATTTGTACGGACATTTCAAAATCAGCCATACCCTTGTTTCTATCGTCAAGCTGAATGTGAAGAGAGGCTCGTTTGATGAGGGCATTCGATCGAAGATTGACATCAGCATCAGCTGAAAGAAAAACAGAAGAATATTAAAACAGTGATAATTATAATTAAATAAGGAAAAAAAAAAAAACAATAAAAACAAACAAAAATATTTGTTTCTTTTACTCTATTAGGTTTAGCTCGGATTCATGGAACACTTTTTCGCTAAGAACAAAAAAAAAAACAAATATAAATTCTTTCAGACGCTTAATATCAAGAGCTATCAAAAATCATAGAACGTCGTTGGGTACAATTGGTCCACTATGCTACCAAATTTGTATCGACTGTTATTAAGAAACTTTCGCTGTTCACGATATTTTTGTTAAGCTGGATAATTTATCAAAGTTTAAATGAACTCAGGAACGGCAACGCATCCGCGAAAAAAACCTACGGTGTTGCGCACATCTAAAGATATATTTTAAGGACGAGACTAGAGAAATGACAATTTATAACAGTTATAACCGTTTTTCGCATGCGGCCCCGCAGGGCCAGGGCCCTCCGCCGGTGAGCATACTTCAGCCACCAAGAGTTTTTTTTCAAGTCGCTCGAAGAGCGTTAACGCACGCCCAATTTTTATAGCGAAAAACTTTTATAAACCAAAACTGTTATAATTGGAATGTCTAGTCACTTCTATATTTTAAATCATTCATTAATCTTGGAAAATCTATATCCAGAAAGTAAGCATGATATTAGCGGTTTTTGTTTTTTCTTTGTTTAATAAAGTCCCAAAATGTGCAACATATTTGTATCCTTGGCTCCTTAAATAATTAATTAGAAAAAATTCTAAATCCTTTTCTTACCATTGTTGATGACGGCATCCAAGTCTATTTTTGAGTCTGCGAAGTTTGCAGACAACAAATGGAAGGTTCCTCTCATCAAAAGAGCTTCGGATTTATATTGCGATTCCGATTCACTTGATTCAATTTCTTCTGTACACGCTGGGATAACATCGTCAAAGTTTCCAGTATCGAAAGCCATTTTAGCACGAACGTATCCCTTTGGGTCTTCAGACTTTGGAACCTTTAAAATAGTTTAACACAAAAATTATGATCTCATGACAACATTCCCCCCTTCTCAAAACTCACCTCTTTTACCACACAGGGATCTTGCACGAACGATTTGAAGAAAGTCTTGATGAAATTCTTCGAAGGTAAGGATGGCACTCTTGTAACCATAGCTTTAGCAGCATCAACATTTCCCGTTTGTTTGAGAATTCTATCGGCGTACAAAATTGTATTTTGATTTTGGAACATTTCCAATATACAAGTTGCTGTTACATCGTCAAGGCACTCGATCATATCGTTTGTCGCTTCGCTGGCTTTCGCACGGCGAAAGTAGGCTTTAGAATAGCGTGGATTGTATTTTATAGAATTGGAGCAGTCTTCTTTTACCTTTGACCATTTCTTTAGCATTTCATAGGCAGCCGCTCGATTTTGGTAGAAGATTGCCAAGTCATTGCAATTCTCCGTGGGGCATTTGTCTATGGCTTTGTCGTAGAATAAGATCGCCTCGTCATACTTGCCCTTGCGATAGCACACGTTGCCTTCGTTCTTGTAGTTGGTGGCCTCTTTTAAGGGAGAGAGTTTCTCGCTTTCCAGCTCGGCCTTCTTCTTTTTTTCGACGTCCTTCTCACTCTCTGTGCCATCAAGGGATATGGACTGGTCTTTCAAGCTCTTGAGAGGCATCTTCTTCGATGAGGTTGGTTTTCCATCGTCACCCAGTGAAGACTTGCTGTTCTTTTTATACAGATAGTAACCAACACCGATGACCACTGGTGTTCCGACGATGAGAGCTAATTGAAGTTTTGATAAGCCAGTGGAGCCAACGTTTCCTCGAGACATCTTTCAGGTGCTGAAATTACATAAACAAAAAAAAGCGTAAGAACAATTTGTTGCACATGGCAAATTCGTCAAAGGCGCGGCAGTGGGGCGTAAAAGCGGTGACGAAGGTTAGAATCGACTCGGTCTTATCTTGTTTTGTAGGGGGACGGGGGTGGTTGTGATTAGCATTGAAGCGTTAAGACCATTTCATAGAAACCATTCCAATTAGCTATTTGTGAACAAAAATATCTTCCGGTTGGAACGAATATTCGTAAACAAGATTACATGAGCGAAAACTTTTTTTTTTGTTGAACTTTTACCACCCGGCGAACATTCAATAATATTGATTTTTCTACCATCATTTTTGAGAATATTTTATCGGTTTTTTTACTTACTTATTAAGCTTAGAGTTTGGAGTTAAGTCAGCTACTAAAATTTGATATTTTTCCAGATGTTCTTATTGAAAAAAACTTTAAATTTTTCTCAATTTTAGGAATTGTAGACCCCACACGCAAAGGCTACTTTTTTATTTGACAGATTTATTATTGGAATTTTTTTATGTTTTGAATTTTGAAATGAATTGGATGAATTTTCAGACAGGGTGGCTTGAAAGTTGGGGCTAGGTCGGAAAGTAGGAATTTGTTTGGGAAGAATGAAACCGTGAGTTAGGCCTGCCGCCCACTAGGCAACTTTTAGTTGCTCACCCCAGCAACTTTTAGTTGCTCCCGGTTCAATTACATTGGCTTATATGGGAGAGCGCCCACTGGGCAACTTAGTTGCCGGCAACTTTAAGTTGCTCGGAGTTGCTCGCGGAACTTAGTTGCCGGCAACTCCGGGCAACTTTTAGTTGCTGACCCCCGCCCACTAAGTAATTTCCGAGCAACTTTCAGGAATTTTCGAAAATTTAACGTTTTTATTTGTTGTCCATTGAAATATTACATTGATTTTGCATTTTAGACAGGTCAAATTGAGATAGGTTTAGGTGGAGCACGTTTTTATAGAAAATTAAATACAAAAAAACACAAATATTAATTCTCAAAAGTTGCTCGGAAGTTGCCTAGTGGGCGAGGGCAAGCAACTTTAGTTGCTCGGAGTTGCCGGCAACTCCGAGCAACTTAAAGTTGCCGGCAACTAAGTCGCCTAGTGGGCGGCAGGCCTTACAATGGCGACTCTATTTCCATCGACCATCATGCAATCAATAAATGTTTTCGGGTGGGTCTCGGAACTTTCCTATTCCAATTGAAAATGGAAAATTTGGAGTAAAAGGAGTGAAAAATGAGTAGCTCCGAACGTTCACTAGAAAACTACATAAATCAGTGGATAAGGATTCGATAATACAATAGGAGCCGTGTTTTTTGCAAGGTTTCCATACAAACTATCTATAAGATTTGTATGTAATTCACGCCGGTAACACAGTTTTTCTGCGTGCTTAAGGTGCCAGTTATAGCTTTCATTGAAAACCATCATTGACTAAGACTAATTTTTGTGCCTTTAGGCCTGGCGCCCACTAGGCAACTTAGTTGCCGGCAACTTTTAGTTGCTGGGTGTTGCCGGCAACTCCGAGCAACTAAAGTTGCTTGCCCTCGCCCACTAGGCAACTTCCGAGCAACTTTTGAGAATTAATATTTGTGTTTTTTTGTATTTAATTTTCTATAAAAACGTGCTCCACCTAAACCTATCTCAATTTGACCTGTCTAAAATGCAAAATCAATGTAATATTTCAATGGACAACAAATAAAAACGTTAAATTTTCGAAAATTCCTGAAAGTTGCTCGGAAATTACTTAGTGGGCGGGGGTCAGCAACTAAAAGTTGCCCGGAGTTGCCGGCAACTAAGTTCCGCGAGCAACTCCGAGCAACTTAAAGTTGCCGGCAACTAAGTTGCCCAGTGGGCGCTCTCCCATATAAGCCAATGTAATTGAACCGGGAGCAACTAAAAGTTGCTGGGGTGAGCAACTAAAAGTTGCCTAGTGGGCGGCAGGCCTTAGAAAGTGAAATCAGTAATTATTTTGATGCAAAAATAAAGCTGATGGCTTAAATTATAATTTTTGTAAAAAAAAAATTGAATGGGGTCCAAACTTCGCCATAAAATGACATTTAATTTTTCAATGATCATTGATTATAGGTAGTCATTGAAATTGTAAAAGTTATTTTATGTGGACGGCTGGTCTAAAATGAATGTTCTTTTTGGCAAATATTAATAATTAAGTCACTACCTACATATTGGCATCAAAATAATTACTAATTTTGCCTTTTAAGTGCCTCAAAAAAAATCATTAAAATTTTCAATGATGGTTTTCAATGATAGCTATAACTAACTGGGGCCTAAGTTAAGTAAGTTAAGCCCCGAGAATTCTATGCACTTAGCTAAGCCCGGAGGGCATTAGTTGTTGTTGCATTTAACATGTAAATTACTTAGCCCCAACGTCGTTCTGTTAATCAATTTCTACCGGGCTTGGAAAAAAACATGCCTAGTATCTGTAGACAAGAGAGTCGGCGACGCGAAACTTAATTTTCCGCAACTTTCATTTGTACTAAGTTTTCATCACATGCCGCCTCTCCACTGGGCATAAACGCTCGGACAAACCATCAGGCCAGGCGCGCACATGCAACTAAACAGTTTGGTTGCAATTTTGCTCAAAATCGAAACCAAACTGTTTAGTTGCATGTGCGCGCCTGGCCTTAAGGTAAGTTGCAGAAGCGAAATGAAAGATCTCATATAAAAATCACACACATCGAAATCATAAACAGAAAAAATTCCTTCTGCCTTTCGTTCAGCAGTATACTGTTCCAAGAGCAAGATTGAAAATATTAAATCAGATTATATCGAAAAGTCTTTACTTTTTTCATGATAGAACTAATTGCCCAGACCATTAATATGATGTTGGGTACACGCATTAATGAAAATATTGAATGTGAACCCCGTTTACTTCAACTTCGGGACAACAAATCGCATATTGAAGTTGCAAAGTATAACAGCAGTCAAACATATTTCTGTGTCCACCTTAACATTTTTCGAGCACACCCTTTTTACAAAAAGCAGTTCAGTGTATCGATGCTTGTCACTTTGACAGCAGTTTTGACATCTTTAAACTGTCAGTTGGTGCGCAAAAAACTCTTGCAAAGAAATTTTCTTCACTGCTTTATTCAAATCTCGAGGAATTTTCAATCCAATTGAATCGTGCTAGAAATCAATTAAAATCTATTTTATTTTGTGATAATTTGATTGAGAAATAATATGGCACCAAAAAGCAAAATGTCTGCAGGAATAAAACCCCAGGGAGCTGCCTTCAAAGACAAGAGCAAGCCGGCCGATGTCCGTATGAGCAATATTCAAGCAGCTAAAGGTAATTATTAAATTAAATAGTTAAGATAAATGAATTGCAAGTGTTATTCGCAGTACGAATAATGATTTGTGAAAAGAAATTCGTGAATTTCATTAGATTTTCATAGATTTATCGTCGTTTGGAATTGCATCTGCTGATGCCGTAGGGTGTAAACAAATTCAGTCTGGAATATTCTTCTCAGAATGAGTCACCTGATTGATTTTTATTTTGAATTAATATTTTCAAATTTAATTAAAAGTTTATTTTAAATTATATTTTCTTTTGCACCTGTTTGCACCAGAACCAAAATTCCTGTTTTTGTTAAATAAACAAAATTGCTCACACCAGGTGCTAGCATTGGCATTTTGTTCTTAGCCAAGCCGGTTATCGTAGCCATAGGGTATTGTAAGTAGTTTATACCCTCTGGATCTTGACTTCATGGTTGTTTAGAAAGGCACCCTGTGTTTCTATATGACTGCGAAATATTTACAAATAGTTGTGCTCGGCAAACTAAGAACCTTTTTAATTCTTCTATAAGACAAGTAGCGTTCGTGTACTAGCCACACTAAGATGATATAAATCAATATGCGTTGTTAAAATTGAAAATTCCTCTTTACCTTCATAATGTTCAATTAAACGTAATTTTGATGGGGTAATCTTATGCGAGTCCTTTGTCTTCAATTTAACGAGTTATCATATCCCCTAAATTCATATATTGGTGGCTAATCAAATATTATTTATTCCAGCTGTTTCCGATGCCATCCGAACAAGTTTGGGTCCCCGTGGTATGGATAAAATGATCCAATCAGGCAGTGGAGAAGTATCCATCACCAACGATGGCGCTACCATTCTCAAGCAAATGAATGTTCTTCATCCAGCAGCTAAGATGTTGGTTGAACTTTCACGTGCACAGGACGTCGAAGCTGGGGATGGTACCACTTCGGTTGTAGTTATTGCCGGAGCTCTGTTGGAAGCATGCGAAAAACTCCTACACAAGGGCATCCATCCAACTGCTATTTCCGAATCTTTCCAACGTTGTGCCAACAAAGCTATTGAGATTTTAAACGAGATGTCAAAACCAATTGAGTTGACCGACCGTGAGACTCTGATTAAGAGTGCATCTACTTCGTTGAACTCGAAGGTGGTGTCGCAGCAGAGCAGCCTTTTGGCACCTCTGGCTGTTGAGGCTGTTATGAAGGTGACCGAATTGGGCAAGGAAGGAGCTGTAGATTTAAAAAATATCAAAGTCATCCGTAGTTTGGGTGGAACCATTGAAGATACCCAGTTGATTGATGGTTTGGTGTTCACAATGCGTTCGTCTGGTACCAACGCACCCAAGCGCATTGAGAAGGCAAAGATTGGTCTGATTCAGTTCTGTATTTCACCACCAAAGACAGATGTGAGTTTGAAATATACAAAAAAAAATACACAGGAATTTATTGTTTTTTTTTTTTTTTTAGATGGATCACAGTGTGATTGTTTCCGATTACGCTGCAATGGATCGTGTCCTAAAAGAAGAACGTACATACATTTTGAACATTGTCAAGCAAATCAAGAAGGCTGGTTGCAATGTCCTCCTTGTTCAAAAATCCATCTTAAGGTAAATTCGATTGTTTGGCTGTAATTTTCCGAATCCAAACTTATAATGTGTTCTAATTCATAGGGATGCCGTTTCTGATCTCGCTCAGCATTTCTTGGACAAGATTAAGTGTTTGGTTGTCAAGGATGTGGAACGTGAGGACATTGAATTTGTTTGCAAGACTCTGAACTGTCGTCCTATTGCTTCGCTCGATCACTTCGTTGCCGAGAATCTTGTAAATGCTGATTTGTGTGAAGAAGTTGCCAGCGGAACAAGTAAATTCGTCAAAATTACCGGAATCCAAAATCCCGGTCGTACTGTGTCCATCATCTGCCGTGGATCGAACAAATTGGTTCTCGAGGAAGCTGCTCGTTCACTTCACGATGCTCTCTGTGTGGTTCGTTGTTTGGTGAAACAACGCTCCCAGATTTGTGGTGGTGGGGCACCTGAAATCGAAATGGCCTTGCAACTGGCTGCCTATGCCCAAACAGTCGAAGGTGTCGATGCCTACTGTTTCCGTGCCTATGCTGACGCCCTCGAAGTCATTCCTTCCACTTTGGCCGAGAATGCTGGCCTCAATCCAATCGCAACAGTGACCGAATTGAGAAACCGACACGCTCAGGGAGAGAAGAATGCTGGCATCAATGTCCGCAAAGGCGCCATCACTGACATCTTCGCCGAGAATGTGGTCCAACCATCGTTAGTTAGTATTTCCGCGATTTCTCTAGCCACAGAAACGGTTAGATCAATTCTTAAGATTGATGATATTGTAAGTTTGAATCTATGATTTCTGTTTTAAGTATAATTTATTGATTTTGGTTTGCATTTCAGGTCAACACAATGAGTTAAATGTTTTACTCCATCAACTCCACGTCATGCGCTGCGCTCTAGTGAGCACTTAATAGCTTCAACTCGACGCATTCACAACGGAATTTATTTTTCGTTTTCATTAATATTCTGAATGTTTGTTCTTTCCCTCACAAACTCATGTATTTTTTTCTTTTAACTAGTTCTTGCATTTTAATTTTAAAAAAAGAACAAATCACAAAATAAAAACAAAAAATCTGCTAATCTATAAAAAATTACGTTTTATTATTTATATCGGATATATAACAATCTTAAATAATGCTAGGACCCCGAATTGGGACAAATTTTCCCGGTAAATAATGGCGATAGAAAAAGTTGCTTTTGTTAATTAATAGCGGTTATTGCGAATAGCATTATTCTCGGAATGGTACTCAAAAGTTGTACGGTTCCGTTAAAACCAGCGAAGTATTTGCAACCAGCTGAATACCAAAGAAATGCAAGGCATTGGTGTGTCGCAGCAGCTCGTGGAAAACTAGGGCGTTTTAATTTACAACTCTCAACCATTCAAGTATGCGTTTTGTTAAATTGCAGGAATGCCCTCCATGCCGAATTTTAGGGGAATACGAATGTCTAAAATAAGAGACACTTGATATTTTCGGAGAATTTGTCACTACCTCCAAAATTACCCGGAAAATAAAATTTCGCATTTGCTTGGATTCGACTCCAGACCTCCGGCATGACAATCCAACTTCTGGTTCGAAACCGTAACTCCCAGATCTTTATGAATCCAAAGAGTAACGCAGGCCAAACACTTAGCCCTTAAAAAAGCTGTCGCTGATGTGATTATTATCATTCAAATTTCTAGCACGGATTCTTTGCTTTAATATTAATTAGCTCTAACAATAAAACCAACTTTAATCATAGTTAGCACTTTTTTTATTCTATATAAAAATAATATACCAAATAAATCTTTTTTTATACCACATCAGTCCAAAAAATAAAACCTTTAACTTCATTGCTTTATTCCATAAGCTTCTGGCATTCTTTCAATCGTGTACTTGTGCGCCGCGACATACATAATAGGAACACCGGGAATCTTACGGACTCGATTCTTCAAGTCCTTATCATTTGTTGCCACAATATAGCACTTGTGCTGAGTGACCCGATTTACAATGCAGTCATCGGCGTAGGATCCCTTGTGCAAACATGGCATTCGCTCAAATCGTGGATCGGAGATTATTCTCAAGGCAAGTTTGTATTTGGCTCCGAGTTTCTCCAATTCAGCTCGAACACAATCGGAGATGTATGGTATACACTTGGCATACAAACAATCCATCATACCTTGAATTATGTCCAATTTATTCTTTATACTAAAATTAATAAAATTCGTGTCGAGAATGATGTGATACGGAGGTCCTAGTTGTGTGTTGTATTGGAAAAATAGTGCCGAACTGGTTTGTGGGGCTTCATTTATCTTCAATTTCAATGGATCTATGGCTACTTTACGTTTTTTACGAAGTTCATCTTTGATGCGACCATCGGTGGGTTTCAAGAGACGTGTTAGCTGAGCCGTACGCTGTTTTTGGATTTTTTTTGTTTTCTTTTGTTTGCCCTAGAAGAGAAATTGTGTTCTTAAGTGAATATTTAAACAAAATTCAATACAAATTACCATTTTTATTTAATTAATTAACAGCAGGATGAAAAAAATTCGAAATGAAAACAAAACATTCAAGAATCTCCGCTACACAACACACACGTGCGGTTGACATTAATGACAGATGTCAAACGAAAAATTGAAAATAAACATTTTTAACGAAAGATAAGCAGCGAGTACATGAATCAAAATCGATATTATTGTAGTTAATATTAAAACCATGGACGTATAACTATGGACTGCTAGTCAAAAGTCATTTCAATACAAATGGTGCTAAAAAAATGTCGCCAACGAAACTAGCTCCTGAGCAGCAAATACGTGAAGTTGAGAAACAAACACCTTTTTTCTCCCATGTTTTTTTTTGTCGTTTTGACGTTTTGACAGGAACAAAAAATTACCTACATACCAAACTAAACTGGCCGCCATTAGGATTACGTGCTTATATTCTGGTAAAATTATTGATTTATTAATAAAAATTGAACAAAATACACTTAAATGGCTTTATTAACATCATTTCTTTCTTAACAATTTCAGTTCTAAAAAAAAACTACCCGAAGACAAACAAAAGGCAAGAAAACGAAATCACAAAGCAGTTTCAGTTTGGGTGCAGCTCTTTTAGCAGTACGTCTTCAAAAGTTAATTGAATAAATAAGATTTTTTGAAGACATCGAAGCGAAAATTGTGAACAATGAACGGGAAAAGCCATCGTGCGAAGTAATTCTCGATGGAGTGGAAGATAGTCTCAATTAAAAATTGGGGGTCTGTTGGTCGAAGATGAAGCTAATTTTCAAGAAATTGAAAATTATTTGGTCGGATATGAAGACACAGGACCTGAATATAAACCTAAGATCAAAGAATATTGTTTGTGCTCAAGTGCAGATCTATTATCAGCGGAAGTTGTATTCATTGATTTGTTGAATGAATCAGAAGTTTTCATCAACGACATACGAAGTTAACCAGTGGAGTTGGATTTACCATGCAAAACGGCTTTGTGCTTGATTCAAGTAGGGTTTCTTTTTATAAATAAATTTGACCTAATATTTAAAAAATAGTGGCAATTTAAGTTAAAGAGCTAAAATCTTCGTATCTCAATCTTTTGAGTGTTGAGACCCTAAATAACCAAAACATTTTTGAAAAGGCGAAATTAATTGAATTTTTGATATTCATTTTGACGAGACAACAGACGCAGACGTTTTTAACATGACTCATATAATTTCTCTTCTAGGTGGACGCTAAGAAAAATACATCCGTTATAAACAAAAATAAGCAGAGTGCTGCCATCTTGCCATGAAATAACAAAGTTATTTTTCAGCATCTCTCACCTAGCGGGTGGTCGGGAGCTAGTGTCGTTGGAACCAACGTGAAGTTGGCAACCAGCAGTCCATGTTTATACGTCCATGATTAAAACCATCAAAGTTATGATTTAGCTAGTGATGTGCTGTGTAGTTTAAAATGAGGAATGTAATTTATTTTGTTTAACACATGAGATATGAAATGGTCGCGAATTTTGATATTTCATTCACATAAGTAGTCGCTGACAACTGCGAATAGAGCTCTTCTAAAATTTGTCTTGGTCTTTTCTCTTTCTAATTTGACTCCTAAAAACAAAATAGTCCCTGGTGGAACATATATTTACCTACATGCTCCTGATAGTCTTAAAAATCCGGTCATTTGATAAATTTGGGATCGAATTACCTATTAATTAGTGTCTAAACAGTTAAGTGAACATTTTTTCAAGTGTTTGACAAAAAAAAACTAATTTTAGTACATTTTAATCACTATTATTAAATACACGACTTTTTTGGCTCGCCTTCGTACCTTTGACATTTGGTTTTGTTTTCCAACCAGGGAGTGCTGTCAGATTGTTATTTTTTTTTTTGTTTACAAATTTTACACTGACACTTCTGACATTTGGTGGCAGAGGTCCATTGTCATAAATCGAAAAGAAGCAAAATGAGTGTTTGAGATTTAAAGTGCCTTGCACATGAACGGCGACCTGCGAATAAGAATAAATCTTTTAAGTCAATTTCTAGAGCAAATGCAATTATTGTTTTTGGTTTTACTTTTCGAAAACTAAGTAATTAATCCATTGAAGAAATTTAAATACTAATCACTGCGTAAAATTAGTTTAAACTGGAAAATTTTGTATTTTAATGTTTTCTACGCGACCAAAAACTTATCTTCTGCGAACTGTCAAATGAAAATCCGCAATCCACAACATCTGGATGCAATCCACAAGCTGGCGAATAGAAAATTCGCTTAAGTTTAACCTCAAACACTCATTTTAGTTCTTTATGTTTTATGACAGTTCGCAGTTGTCTTACTTAAGTGTCACTTTTCTGACTGTGAAACTGGCCCTTAGTCCCGAAGTCGTTTTTTTCGACAAATCCATATGGACTTGCAAAAAAAACACGGCTAATATTGAACAAGTTAGCGAAGGTGTTCGCTAATCGCATGCCTAATCAAGTGATAATCAAATTAGCTTAGGTTTTGACATTTGAATCGTACTCAGTTTGGGCGAATCCCTCTTCATAATACCTACGATAAAATCGAATTCTAAAAGTTCTAAGTTCGATTCGATATATTCATAACGAGAGCCTTATTAGCACTTAAGCCTGAACCACACTACTCTCATGTGGTGTGTTGTGGAGTAGTGTGTCGCTGTCATTACAATGTATTTCACAGATTTCGACACAACACATCACACGATACAAATATGGCTCTCCGCATATGAAATACATTAGAGCGATAGCGACACACTACTCCCCAACACACCACACGAGAGTAGTGTGGTTCGGGCTTACAAATTCACCATCACTTTGCGTATGTACACTGTACAGGGTCTTTCATTAATGGCTTCCTATCTTTAAATTTAAATAAAACAAAGTGTGTGTGAGATATAATCGAATTTTTTTATTCGTTTAAGGCCCGGTTTTTCAGTGGTGAGTTAAACCAGAGTTAGCTAACTCAAGAAGTAAATTATCCCAGTGAGAAAGCAGTTTTTTAGTGGAGAATGCATGCGGAACGACTTAACAAACTCTGTGGATAAAAAATCAAAATTATCTGTTAAGTTAATCCTGAGTTAACTCACCATGTTTGATGAGTTCACTTTAATCTCGCAGTAAAAAACTGGACCTAAAAGGCCTAGTGATGCCGTTATGTATGGAATATAACATCGTTCAAATTTCCGCCGCTGCTTCTCTAGGTGGCGCGCATCCAAAATGTCCAATTTTCCATGCCGATGGCATGCGTTATGTTGGCTTTGAGCCCCGCTGTGGTTTGTCGCTTATTTCCATAGATCTGTGACTTCAGAAAACCGTCCATGGTAATTTGACAAAACAGACTGCATAAATGACAGCCAATTTGACAGATGTAGCTTCAACAATATGGCCGCTATCAACTGTCAAAGTTCGGAAGTACCTATTATTGGCTTAAAATAGCACAAAATCAATAATTTAGAAGTTGACAAACATTGGTCTTTTTAATTCAGGAGTAATATAGGTGGTATAGGCAGACTTAAAAGTTCTTTATGACGATATTGATGAGTTTCTAAAATTTCATATAAATAATAAATAAAACGAAAAGATTGTAGGTATCTACTTTGATCAAATTCACATTATATCTCAAACTCATAATTTGTATATATTATGTAATCTTATGTTCCGTTAAGAAAATTAAGCTCCTTCAATAGACCCCAAAGGTAGCTAGATAACGCCATAAAACCCAAAAATATAGCAGCTAATCGAAATCAATCACTAATGCTATTTGCTTTGCCCTGTATATAAATACCAGCCCATTTTAAAATCCCCCGCCTCCACTCACATTCATTCCTAGACCCTTATTTAGCCTTGCAGCAAATAATCAATTACCCTTAAAATGTGAAAATGATTAGCACCCACTTCAAATAGCCCTTAGGATAAGAATTTGTTCATCCCTTCACAAATAAAATTGAACCAACCTACAAACCCATACGAATAAATTCAAGTAAATAGATATCCAGATTAAAATGAAGAACCGTATCCCCTTTCCATCATTGGTATGGACTTGGGGCAAATTTATATTTATTTACACAACATCAAGCCCCTATTTTTTGTTTCAAACAAAAAAAAATAAGCTCCACCAATGACCGAGATTTATCTTCTTATTTTCTAAAGACGCATTTATCATCCTAATAACAGAATAAAAAATCTGATTCCTATTCGCACCATTTTGAATTTGAAGAACTCCATATTGCGTTGATTTTTCCTTTTTATTTTTCTTACCCAGTATCTATATTATGTATACCTACCAACGACTAACCCTTTTACAAAGGATGGCTGCCCATCAGGCATATTACGACATAAGGACGATTTTCTTCTTCTTCTTCTTTGAAATCAAAGCCGATCGGGTCAAGTGTTTTGATTGGAAAAAGTTAAAATCGAGATTAAGTTGACATCATAAAGAGATAGAAAGAGGACGGACTTTAGAGTTCTGAAGATTATGAGGGCTAGAAAAATAAATACACAAGGCCTTATGTCTTCAAGTATCCTTTTGACTCTTTGTTATCTCACACGAAAAATAGAACGTACAACGCAGGCAGGTTTGATTTTTTAATCAAACAAATATCCTGTGCCATGAAAAAAGGCCTTTGTTTGATTTAATTAATATTATGATCCTATATCACATTTTGGTTCTATATGAACAAAACAATCAGAAGAAAGGAAAAATCACCACCGGAAGTGCGAACAGAGTTTTATTTATTTTAAATGTGCACAGAAAATAAAACATGTCCTCAGACTTCCGCCCTGACATGCCGCCATCAAAGGAACAAAAAATTTACTTACTCAGGCATTGTATTTGTATGGAATGTATGTGCCTTTGATTAGTGTCTAACGAACCGTTATCATAGTTAATGTCAGTTTAACAAAAGGTGGGCAGATCACCCATCACCCAACTACAAATCAAGTTAGAGGGTGGGTGGTGGTTTAAACTTTTTCAACCAGCAAGAAAAAATTCTGTCAAACAATATACGGGGCAGGGGTTTGACGTTTCGTTGCAGTTAAAATGATTAAAGGTTCTAATTCTTTTGTACGCGAATAGCGAACAGTGGACAGGGAATGCTCTAGGAAGCGACTTGCTGTACTGAAAACTTTTTATTCTTTAAATTGTACTACACATGTCTGTAAAGAAGGGGCATACTCACCATATGTGCGTGTGTGTTGTAGTAAAAAGGACCCTTTCCATGATACGGAAGTATAGATAACGCTTGAGAATGTTATGTTATCAACTCGATTTCATTCGTTCATTCATTCAAATAATGGCAGAGAAGAAATGGATTTATCTTGTAAATGAAATGGGAAATAGTAGATATACTAAAGCTCTTGTATTAGAATTCGATTTAGAAATTGAAATGAGGGTGTGGCTATAGCTTAACCTAAAAATGTAATCATGGAAGATGGATAAGTTCAGTTTGAATTTGTTTCTTCTATCGCATCTGGTATTTTTCGAAGTAAAATTAAATAGAAAATAATAATTATGGCGTAATATAGAAAAACCTAGTCAAATTTCGTCTTAATTCATTTCAACATATGTACATTATGGCTTTGATTCTGAAATCGAATGCAACTGCAAGAAGAAGAACTGTATCATATCCATCCGATGGTCGATTTTCGCTGTCAAAAAGCGGAGACAAAAATGTTTAGGATTTTCGTTCTCAATACTTTGTCTCATCTCGCATAATCAACTGACCGAAAAAAGATACAAAAGATAGCACTGCAAATATTAATTTTCATTTTCAAAGAAAAATAGGTATAAAATGTATGTATATATATATGATATATATATATATATATATCAGTCGTTTAAATCCAGCATTAAGGCCCATTTGCTGAATAACGATTTTTAAATCTTTAAGAGCCGTTTGCTTATACATACGAAACTTAAGTATTTAGGTACAACTTAAACGCTTATGTTCCACTTTTTCCTGAGCGTAATCTGTCACATAAGCTCTTATGTTGAACTTAAATGTTTAAGTTTCGTTTCAGCAATTGGGTCTAGGTCCAACATGTTTTATGTTTTACTTTTTCCTCAGCGTAAACTGTCACATAAGCTGAACTTAAATATTTAAGGAGGGCAATAGACCCCCCTCCAGTACAATTTTTTTTCTTGTCTTGCCCCAACCTATACACCCATATACCCATAAATATATCGAAAATTCGAACTCGAGATTTTGATACCTAAAACTTGGCATTACGAAATGGACGAAAAAAGTGTCTCTATCAGTCTATCTGTCTGTGCGCTATGGCCTAAACAGACGAGGTGATTTTCTTCAAGCTTGGTTTTTTGGAAACTCCTCTGACACCTTTTTTAAAATCGTCGAAAATAACGGTACTTGTCATACAAATTTTTTTTTGGCAAAAATGAGAAAATTTGAGTTTTCTCAAAAACGGCTCCACAGATTTAAAAAAAAAAACATACATATAGTTCTGAAAAATTCCCATTAATGTCACCTGTCATAGAACCAGTTTTTTTACTTTCACTTTTCTCGAAAACGGTTCAACTGATTTTGAATATTTTTTTGTTTTAAGTTTTAAAAAAAGATACGTTCCATGCAAGCAAATGTGCAACACGGTGCTAGATTGTTCAGTTTTGAATATGTAATCATATAATACTAACTTCAATTAAATTATGTTTTTGGCAGATGGCATACAATATAGAGGCTCCCGTAAGTAATTTATTTCCTTTAAAATGCGCGAAAAGTAGATTAGCAATATTGAGACTTTAGAAATACAGTGTAATCGCACATAAGCGCAAGTTCATACGACCCAGTCGTGCATTTTATTTCCGACTGTTATCGGTATAAATTTTACAATCGATTCAAAAACGTGAATTGATTTACATATATCTGCGAAATTATTGGTTTTAGTGGCAAAGTTGTCAACACGAATATATTAGGAAATAAAATAATAAACTTACAGAGCTGTAACTTTAGCCTGTATCTTCTGCTTCATATCCGAAAATATTTACATCAAAATGATTAATTTTGTATAAAAAGAAAAAATGTAAAAAACTACTTATATGCAGCCAAATTAATTTAGATATAAGTTACCAAACAGGCGTCTTATTTCTTTTAGTAGATATTATTAAGGGATTTTTCGTAAACGTCACTTTACTATTCCACGAACATATTGTTTCTAAATGGAAAATTTTAATCCGTAGCTAAACTCTTATTCCATTGTTTAGTAAACTCGTGGAATAAGCGTTTTTATTAATAGGGTTGATGATGATTTCCACCAAATAAAAAAACACTTAATATTAAACTACATATATAGCAATAACAAGAATTATTGGCTGAATGCAGTTCTGGGCTTCCGGGGGCTTAAAAGAAATTCCTTCAGCCAGACGGAAAATTCCCTTTTTGTCCCACAATTTTTTCCAAATTTCCCTTTTTATTCCCACAGAAAGAAATTAAGTATTTTCAATGAGTATTCACGCATCTAATTGGAGTATTTTAGGTACATAAATTAAATTACTTGCTAAAGAAATAAATATGATTCAATTTTATACCAGTTGAGATATCTTTGAGAGGGAATCTTTTTTTTTTCATTTCATTAAAAAACTATTTTAGAGCAAAAGTTTACATCAGTTATTTTTCGACTTGTAAATAATTGAATTGTATTTGAAGACAATGAAGACATGATTCTTAAAATGTTGGGCTAAAATATTAATACGCATACGCATGCATCTTCTACAAATTCAGTCGTTGATACTATACATTCACCTTCACCCAAAAAAATTGTTGTAGAAATGTTGAAAAACGCTGTTCATCCTACTGCATTAATTGTCATAATCGATCCGACAACCAATGTTTTCAATTTAACAGAGGCATGGTGGTGAAAATAACAGCACCAGTTGTTAATTTTACAGCCAGAAAATTTGTCGATACAATAGCATTCATTGTTGAATGTATAGAGCATAAGTAAATACAATAAATTTAGTGGGCGACAGCTTATGGAGAGCCTAAGGCTAAGAGGAGAAGCACTTATTCATGACAAGAGACACTCTAGGAGGATTTGTAACTTCCTCGCAAGAGGCAGAAGCGGTTTTTTTTTTTTATTTAGGTGGACGAGTCTGGGAATCGAACCCAGAAATCTAGCATTACAGTCCTACGCACTAACTATTACGCCACCGGCTACTACAATTTATAGTTTACATCTTATTCAATAACCGTACACTTTCTGTATTTTCTACAACATATTATAATAATATATCTACAGAAAATGACTGTAGATTTAGCAATTTCGCGCTGTTGATTTTACAAATTTATATTTGTATATTTAACAACCACAATTGACAACCTGCTATCAATTTTACAACAAGCTATTATTAGCCGTGTTTTATTATCTTCTATCGGGATCCGGATCTGGATCAGGATTAACTTTTAACACGTGTTACAAAAACAATTCTGAAAATTTCCCAGTATTTTGTTTGTGTATTACGTCTTACGTGTTAAAAGAAAATCCAGATCCAGATCCGGATCCCGATAGAAGATAATAAAACACGGCTATTGTGTGATCATTTTAACAATTTTATTGTGAAAATGGAAGCAAAGGCTGTTAGACTTGCAATTAATTGTCAATATGAGCGCATTTGATGTTAAATATACAATTTTTGAAGTATAGTGGTGGTCGAGTATAACGAATGATATAATGTCCAGAGTGCATTCGTTATATCGAAAATTCTTTATATCGAATACTACTCTTACAAATCTTTAGGAAAATAGAAAGTTAAACTGGTATTTTGCAAATCCGTTACAGTTAAGTACATAGCGAAAGAAAATTTGAGCATCTGTAAACGAGGACGGATAATGTCGTTTTCGGTTGGATTTCGGAACTGTTCCATTCCTATCGAAAATGGGAAATTTGGAGTGAAAAAAGAGTAGCTCCGAACGTCCGCTCGAAAACGACATTAGTTGGACATAGCAAAACACACAAAAAAAAAACATTTCAGTAATGGAAGATTGTGTACCTATGTAACGGGTGATTTTTAAGCTGGTTTGGTTTTGGCAACACTGGTTTTGACAGCTGACGTGTGTTTAGTACCTTGTGTCACTGTCAAACAGCTTCAGTTTGGTTTGCAATTTAACCATGGATCGTCTTACAAATGAACAACGCTTGCAAATTATTGAATTTTATTATCAAAATTCGTGCTCGGTTCGAAATGTTCATCGCGCGCTGCTTGTATTCAGCGATGAGGCTCATTTTTGGTTGAATGGGTACGTAAATAAGCAAAATTGCCGCATTTGGAGTGAAGATCAGCCAGAAGCATTGCAACAGCTACCAATGCATCCCGAAAAAGCCACTGTTTGGTGCGGTTTATGGGCCGGCGGCATTATTGGGCCTATTTCTTCAAAGATGATGCGAATCGCAGCGTTACTGTCAATGGTGAACGCTACCGAGCGATGATAACAAACTTTTTTTTGCCCGAAATGGAAGTTCTTGACTTGCATGATATGTGGTTTCAACAAGACGGTGCCACATGCCACACAGCACGCGAAACAATGGCGCAATTGCGAGGCGAGTTTGGTGAACAGTTAATTTCACGCTTCGGGCCGATCAATTGGCCGCCTAGATCGTGCGATTTGACACCATTAGATTATTTTTTGTGGGGGTATGTCAAGGCTAATGTCTATAGGGACAAGCCCGCTTCGATTGACGCACTGGAAGCCAACATCCATGCATTCATTCGTGAGATACCGGCCGATATGTGTGAAAGAGTATGCCAAAATTGGACTCAGCGGATGGGCTACCTGAGACGCAGCCGCGGTCAACATTTGCATGAAATTATCTTTAAACATTAAATTGCAAGGTTTAAACTATGGATTCAAATAAATATTTCATTCATTTTTTCGAATTTTGTGTGTTTTTTTTTTAAAAAAAGTTCTAAACCTCTAAAAAAATCACCCGTTATCTTCCAATATTATTATAAAGATACATACATAAATATTAACAAATTTAAAGTCAAGAGTTGCTATACATATTTGTTTTCTATATTTGTTTGTAAGAATTTTGTTTTTTTTCTTTTTTCATTTTCTAAAATTCGTTATTTTTTCGTTTAATATAGAATACCTAATGGACTTGAAAAAAGTGTTCGTAATATCGATCATTCGTTATATCGGGATTCGTTATACTGTACCACCATTGTAATTGTAAATTTGACTGCTTCATTTTTGTTGGGTCCTCGTATGAGTTACATTGCTTTATTTATTAGGTCTCATACAATTTTCTAAAACATAATTTTGATATTTCTTTAAACTTATTTCACTTTTCTCCAATAATTCTATGTAAAAAGATTAAATTTTTTTTAAAGTCCCTTTTTTCGGGCAGAAAAATGTATAAAAAAGGAGCTTCCGAGTCAAAACGAGTCGGTTTTACCCTTTGTCCCTATATAGGACAAAATTCCCAGAAAAAGGTATTTTTCCCATGAACCCCAGCACTGGCTGAATGTTAGTTTTTTGCGAAGTTACATTTATAAATGGATTTTATACGGAAAATTCCCTTCCAAAATATTCCTTATAAAAGCACCTACACCTATATAAATATGTCTTTTTCAATTATAGTTTAATCTCATGCGATGATGACAGCTAAAAAACTTTTGTGATTCTCCGTTCATTAGTTCTATTTTTAACTGCCTCTCAGTGATGTGCAAACAAATGTCGTTTGCACTAAAATTATATTGTTAACATACCCCAAGCACTTTGTTAAAACAACTATTAACATCTCAACAGAGGATTATACGGTACAAAATCAATTCGTTATACATCCTCTCCTTTGCCACCTTCATCACACATTTTTTGTATAAAAATTGACAACCCTGTGCAGCCCCATATAATAAATCCGAGCATCAGATGTGACGGCAATTTAAATGATATCATAACATCATATACACATTCTGTGTGTCTCTTACTCACTCTACAAAAAGCTTTTCAACCTACAACAAAATGATGTCCTTATAAAAGCATAAAACACTCCCGGAATGAAAACAAAGGACTGGACATCCAAAATACCATAAGGATCTAAAAAGGTGATGACAATAATTTAGATTCACATGTCACCATCTTGCATTGGCATTAGTTTTTATTTATTGAAATGGCTTTGTTAAAACACTCCTTCGGTGGCGGGCTCAATGTTCTTGGGCTGAGTTAATCCTTTCTGGTCAGTCAGTCAGTTAATTCGACTGACTTTTGTCCCATAAAAAAAAAAAAAAAAAACAAAACAAAAAAAGGTATATGACTATTGTGCCTTTCGGTCTATTTGATTGTTGAATATTGAATACTTCCTGATTGATTGAAGTTTGTTTATCAAGGATACCAAATATTCCAAAGAAAAAATAAGAAAATGTTTAACTCGCTTTATATACCTACGTTTTATTATAAAAAAAAAAAAATAAGAAATGGCACGCGCCCTCGGCAATAATAACATCCGCTTTGTAAGGACCACCACCAGCCAATGCTATAAGGATTTTGTGTAGCAAAAAAAAATCTCATCACCCCGCTTAACCCTTATTTGGGTGATTTCAATTTCAACCCTTTTCTAACTTTGCCAAAAAAATGAGGGAACAAAAAACGATTTGCCCCAACTGCTGCAGTGTTTCCATATTGACAGCCTTGTACCGGGCTAGCCATTTTTTATGTGGTGGTGTTTACATCGCCTTTTAAATGAAATTTGTGACGTTTATATGCTTAAACGGGATCTGAAAAACACGTAATGTTAAAGGGGGGCTTGGAGTTTTTTTTTTTTTTGGGGTTGTGTTCATATATCTACTTCACACATTTTTATCACTTTAAAATAATCTAAACTTTTTGTTTGTGTGTTTTTGTTGGGGCTTTGATAAACGATTCCGGAATATTTGACAACATTTAACATTAATTGTTGTTGTTTGATGCTCAAATCGATTCTCGAATCGTTTATCAAAGCTCAAAAAAACATTAATGACGAATATGGAATTCGTAATATTTGACTTTCGGGGAGTTGACTGAATTGGCGGTGAATTCGAGTTCGCTTTATCTAATAGCTGTGTTTTTTTGCAAGCCCGGATGAGAAAAAAAAAACGATATCGGGGAATAGCGACGCCATTACAGAAGCAAAATGGAGTTTTCATACAAACTATCGATAACAAGTATGCAATTCACGCCGGTAACGCAGTTTTTGTGCGTGCAGTTAAGACCTGAGAGTTCTACGCGCTTAGATAACCCCGAAGGGATAAGTGTAACATGTAAATTCCTTAGCCCCGACATCGTTTTTTTTTCGACCAATTTCCATGGCTATTATGTCGGTGGTGCAGGCCAAGTAACCGACATTCGTTGAATTTTCGATCGGCGAATTCACTAATAGCAAGATTTTCGAAAATCAGCTCATTCGCAGAATTCTGTGGTGATTATTTTGTTATATGATAACACTTTTAAAAATTTAAAATTGTTGGTATTAATTTGACAAACTAATTTATTTGTATTTCTTAATTATAACATTTCAAGTTTGTGAGATCTCTCAAAAACTTACTTAATTACTTAGCTCCTTGACCCATCCGTGGGGCATATAGCGTGAACTACCGCTTGTTCTTTTTCTGCAAATGTGTTTGAGCTCTCCCCCACTTTTTGTCAACTTCAGAGATTTGTTTTTGACTTTTCTGCGCCAAATTTGTCTCTGGTCTTTTGCCATCTTGAGTAAAAGGATCCTAATCCATTTCGTGTCTCGTAATAGAGTCTTCACCACGCCGCCGCCGTAGGGTTTGAAAATCCACTGCCACTTCCTTCTACGAATAACGATGTCGATAGACTAGTTCTCCGATTAAGTTCTTGGTTGGAGATGGTGTTCGCCCAAAAAATCCTAAGAATGTTTCGCAAACATCTATTCACAAACGTTTGCAACTTTTTTGGAAATAGGCTGTTGCTTTCCAAGTACTGCAGTCATACAGTTAGTAGTTCGTAGTCCTAGTCGTAGCTTGGTCTTCGTACTGTGTAGCCGTTGCTCCTCCAAACTTTTGTAAACATATGCCGAAAGCAGCTTTAGCTTTGCCAATACGGCAGTTAATATCTTCACCTGTAACACGTACGTCTTTTGAGAAATCGCTTTCTAGGTATATAAATTTGGTCACCGCTTAAGCCTGCTGTCCCGCAACGTCAGCTTGAGCAGATTTGCCAGAAATGTTAAGGACCTTCGTTTTCCCGGTGTTGATTTTCAGCCCGATTTTATTCGCTTCACCTTCCAGATTGTTCACCATCTGATGTAGATCGATCAATGCCGTCGAACTCAACTTATAAAATCTGTTCTAATATATCTCCAAAAAAATGGGTTACGGCATCTGAAAGTACTAATTTTCCTTTTCAAGTATCATTTGTATTTTTATTATTTCCAGTTATGCTTTTGATTCATTGTTGGCATAAACAGAAGAGCTGATATTCGAACTTGAAATGTATCTTATTCCAATAAGAATTATAGTCTTTACAGTTATTATAAATCGTCCCTTTTCAGAGGCTGGCATCCTTCCTAGAGCCTAGACTTGACCAAAAACCATAACAGCCATTTGCCGATACGAAACTAAAATATTTATGTTGAATTTAAGGCTAGTATTTCTGTAGTGAGTTAAACCAGAGGTAGCTAACTCAAAAAGTAAATTAACCCACATAGTTAACTGAGGCATAAATTTAAGATGGAGAATGCATGCAGAAAGACTTAATAAACTCAGTGGATAAAACATCAAAAGCATCTGGTCAGTTAATCCTGAGTTAATTCACATAATGATGAGTTAACTCGGGTTTAACATTAATCTCGCACTGAAAAACTGGACCTTAGAACCTTTCGTTCTATTTTTTCCTCAGCTTAAACTGTCACATGAGGTTTTATGTTGAACTTAGATATTTAAGATTCTTTTCAGCAAAGGAGCCTAAGTTGTATTTTCAGTTGTAATATAATTTGCGTTGGTCTTAAGTTAGTTTTTAAGATAAAATCACAAAACGGAAAATGGTTTTTGACGAAATTTGATAAAACTACTTTATTTATGGATTATTCTCGTATATTTTGTGATTTTCTCAACTAATGTCCTCAAATTTTGCACATTCCTCTTCGTAGTAAGTTAAAATAATATTGTAATCAAAAATGCTCGGTTTATCGAAGTCAACTATATTTTAAATAATTTCATTTTAATTACGAAGAATCAAAATTTGAAAAGCCATCAGTTCACAATACCCATTTTAGTATAACAAAGCCACTGTCGAAAAACCAAACAAAGTTTCTGAACAATAAAAGAAAAAAAAGAAACCTCCATCTTGACTATTAATTCTTACTCAGCAAGTTGAACATAAAAAAATATACTTTACCCAGTTGAATACATAAATCCGCAAAGTAAAAGATGAAAAGCGAAGAAAAACCCTCTCAACAATTTATCCTATTTACCATACTTTTGTGTGCAACAATAGCTGACCAACAGAGAATATATACGTTTCAATGCAGAAGTATAAAAAAATAACCTCCCTTATTCATTTGTTTGACCTTTTTTATTATTCTTTGGTACACAATTCTAAGACTTATATCAAATGACGAAGAAAGCTCCGAAAAAACCCGACAATGTACATATATGACGCCAGAAGGCAGAAACCTCTCTGGTCCAGACCCCCAGAAACCATCAGAATCATCATCTTCGGGACGACTGAATAAATTCCAAGGGTAATGGAATCTATTTTCCATTCAAATGACCATTTATTTACCTTTTTTACTTTTTCTTTTCCTTCCCTCGGCTCACTAAATGAAGAGTGATGGCGACGGGATATGACATATGGAGGAACTCGAAAAAAAGGACTCCTCAATAAATGGGGGTGAGAGTGCTAAATGGAAATAGAAAACGAGATTAAGATTATCGAAAGTAGCCTCTTAAGAATTGTTTATGGGCACAGGGCGATAGGACTGTTATAAAATGCAAAGGAACTCTATACAAATTTGAACTAAGGGTGGTGCGTAGCGTGTAGTAGGTCCTTATTGTCGAAAAGCAAAAAAAAAAAAAAACAAGAATCGAAGTAAAAGTAGAAAAACTCATTTACTATAAAGTTCCACTTCAATCGCTATTCACCTGAGAGTCTTCGTTCTACGACAGCACAGTTAAATGAAAATCAATTTGGGAAAAATCCAGGAAAATAAAAGGACTCTCTGTTCGAGAAGTAAACAAATCTGAGATGACCGATTGTCATGGCCAAAGGGAAAGATGCGGTACAAAGACTCGAAAATCCTATCTAGAGAAAAAAAAAAAG
The DNA here is from genome assembly GCA_932273885.2 of Leucozona laternaria. NCBI lineage: Eukaryota > Metazoa > Arthropoda > Insecta > Diptera > Syrphidae > Leucozona > Leucozona laternaria. The sequence continues at coordinate 83,774,358 of OW026368.1, read as the reverse complement.
TATAAAGTTCGAAATCTTCAACTTAGAACTTTAAAAGATGTCCACAGCAGTGCGTCTGCTTTTGTCATCTTATACTTGCAAAAGGATAATACGGTTTTCAGTTAAATTAATCCAATTGATTGGGTGGTTGGATGTTATCCTTTTTGTCATTTGCCATAGTTGTTAAACTGTTTACGAGTAGTCAAGTCGTGTGGAAGCACAGGTTCGTGTCGTGACTGATAGTTGTTGTCTTTGACAGAACACACATCTATTGGAGCAGATAATTTTAAAGTTTAAATTCTTTTAAAATAATTGCGAAGATTTTTATTTTGCTAGACTATTAAGTTTGTGGATTATTAATCTTACAAATTTATTGACATTGACTGAAAAATGTATTTTATTGAAAAATATTAATTTTCTTTATGTCATTATATCAAATGATGCAACAGTGTTGCCTTAGTTGTAAAACTTTCTATACAAAAAATTGAACAAAAATCAATTAATTTCATCGCACGAACTTGCTCTTCTAATCTCCTATAGTTAATAATAATTGTGGCATTTTGAAGATGTTTGTAAATGGTTAATAATGACATGGAATCTTTAACTAGAAAATGTTAAAAAAGTAATGCAAAAAATGGATTTTTTAATTGATTCTTTTCTGTTTAACAAAATTTAATTTTCAGAATTTTAAAATGGAATAGTTCTTGAACTTTTTATAAGTACCAGAAAGCAAAATTACACATAACAAGATCGGTCTAACCATTGAAAGATATACGATTAAGCCATAAATGATACCGCATTTTCCCAAAAAAAACGTGGAATGCCCATTTCCGTTATGTGAAATTTTCGCGTAAAAACCTAAGCGCAGTTTTCTTTGAAGTACTTCGGCCATTACAGGTACCCACTTCAACTATTGGTTTTATTAAAATCGTTAGATCCGTTTTCGAGAAATTTGAAATTTGTGTTGTTTTTTTTCTGAAAGGTCTTAAGCCAAGCTTTTACCAGTTGCAAGGTTATATAATATTTACGGAACACCCTGTATGTAGGTACATATTATTACTACACTAAACCAACAAAACTGCCACTGAGAAAAATACCAAGACACTGACTTACCTGTACAGAAAATCTTCGCAAAAATGTATTACGTGTTGCCCCCCTAACTGGTGCAAAATGTAATGTCGCAGATTTAAAACGTAGCATAGCCTTTGTTTCTTGAAAACGACATTTCTAATTGTTCAAATATAAAGAACAACAAAAATAAATAGTTAAAGAAAAAAAAAAACTTAATTAAGATAACATAAAATAATAATCAAGAGTTTTAACGAAAATGAATTATTGCAAGTTCGTATTGATTCTTTATTTTTACATATTAGTATTTCTATAATGTGTTGCATTATGGTAAGAAAAAATTTGAGCGTATGTAATGTATGTATGTAGGGTGGATCAAAAACCCCTTCAACATCGATTAATAATTCCTTCGACTGCAATATTGCGTCCACAGGTGAAATATTTAATGATTTCGCAGATTATCCTTTATTAAATTTAAGCTCGAAAAACTCCTTTCTGGAGTTGCACTGCTATGAGACAGACTACATAGGGTTAGCATGTTACTGCATACATTTTCGAAAGCTGGCTTTCCTTCAAAATTGTTTGCTTTCTTTTAATTAAGCCGGAATTGCAGAACGTCTTCATAATAAAATTTGTCTTAGAGTTCTTAAGCAACCGAAATTCATCATTTAAGGCAACCTTATTTTGTTCGCAATAAAATGGGAAATTTTTAAGTAAAGGCATTATAGTCGGAATTTCACCTTTGGCGATTTCAAAAGGATCTAGCACAATTAAGTATCTAATCTTGTTGTCAGTTTTGAGGTCAATTTTTTCATGAAATTGTTCACACAAAATGAAATTGCTTACAAAAAGTTGATGTCAATTTTAATACTAGAGTTTTAATATCTGAAATTGTTGAATTGTATTGTAGTGTTTTATGAATATTTAACGATTGTACGTAGTGTCTTTTTATAGAGAAAAAATGTAGCAAAAATGCTACAATTGTATTAGGGGGGCAACGCTGAATAACAGTGCACTACAATCAGTCTGCCAAGCAGCCGAGAGCAAACAGGTGAACGATCGAGTTACCATTTCCAATTAAAAGCAAATCGTTAGGTCTTTTTCAGTGGTTTTAGTCAAAGAGCTTTCGGGAATGAAGAAGACCTAAAACAATAGAAAATGTTATTTTAGGGGACTATATTGAATAGATTCAATTGAAAGCTTTTGTGACATTTAATCCAAATAGGTTACGCCCAGGCACTACAGTTGGGCTCATCAATAAGATGCTGTCGTGAATATATTTGTGTCGGTATACATCTACATACTAAAATTTTGCGTCTTAGAATCTTTCAATTGAAAGAGTTTTCGGGTTTTGATGCTTTTTGAAAGTTTTAGAAATTTCCGATTTGCCATGTGCTTTGTGATGTTAACTATAGTAAAACCTGTGAGTGTTTTTAATATAAGGGACAGGTTTCAGGCAAGGCAATGCAACTAGATTGAGAAGTAAACATCCACGTGGCGAAATAAAAAAATGCTGCTATTTAAGATTGTAGCTTTTAAAAAGCTTATTTGTTGGCCCAACCCCGAATTAGTAGGGCTAAAGGTTTTTTAATATTCGAGTTTTCTCCAAAATTTCGACCAAAATTTGATAATTTTTTTGTCTACCAAGAAGAGGAAAACGCAATCAATAGAAATGCATTGTTTTTGTTTTTGACTTAGAAGGGTACGACAAACATCAAACTGATGAGCCCAACTGTCGTGCCTGGGCGAAACGCATTTGGACTAAAGGTCGCAAAAAACTTTCATTCGAGGATAATTTTTTTGCGCAAGTTAATTTTATGCTCAAAAATTAGTTTTGTCAGCTTTTATGAATCATTCTTTATTTGAACTTCTATAGTTCAAAAAAGGCATTTCTGATCCGTTTAAATAAAATTAAAGTTGGCGGACAAAATATAACAAAAATTAGTTTTTCAAATTTTTATTTACCAGAAACTGTTGCTTTTTAAATTCAATTTTTTTTTTTTTGAAAAGTTTGAGTGTTACATATAATAGCTATAACGTCTTATATTAAATTCAATTTTTTGTTGTTGAAAATTTTGACCTTACATATAATGGGTATATAACGTCTTATTTTAGCAGAAACTTGGATAACAAAAAAACTGTGCGTGTTTCAAAATTAGAGGGGACTCTTAATCTTAATTCGGCATCTAGTCCTCCACGTTCTCCAAATTCAATAGCCCCTGGCATTTTACTTGCGATAAAGTATGTAATGTAGGTGAGCAACATAGGGCATGTTTTGGACTCGAAAAAAAAATCGGACTCGACATTTCAATCAAACATGATACGATAACAGAGAACATGATAAAATGAAAAAAACGGGTCCCGCAATTTCATCTGTCTGACTGTATGCCTGTCTATATCTAGAGCCTAAGCTACTTCAAACTTGGAACAAACATTTTACCAAAAACTGTTATTAACGGCACTTGTCTTTGAACTTGCCCGAAGTAGTTGCAGGGTTTGGAACTGATAGGGCGCATAAACAGTAGTTTCTTAAACCAAAACGGATTTTATTGGCACGTCTAGTCACTTCCTTTAGTTAAAGGAATAGCAGAAGCAGAAGCAGACAGAAGAATGTTTTGAATTGGGTAAGTGGAATAAAAATAAGTATGAACTATGCTCAGAGTTTATAAAATTACAACTAGCTTGCAGTTCAAGCTGATAATTCCTTGATTTGGGTTCGGAACAACACTTTTATTGTACATAAGTTGGTAGTTAAGTGCACTGTTGCCTACTGTTACTGACAAAACTTTTATGTTCTTTTTTTTTGAAAATTTAAATAAGTAGCTAATTTCTTTCCAAACCCATTTGATGTGTAAACATCTTATGGGTCGGTACGGGGAAACTAAAAATGCAACGGAAACAGCAACGGCAACCCATATTACAGAAACGAAACAAACAAATTATTTTCGTTTAAAAACCCATTGAATTCTTTATCGTTTTTCTTTTCTTTTGAGGCAAAAATGAATTTTTTCACATCTTCTCCGCAAGTCCCGGTACTCACATCGGTCCTGTATACTTTGATGATCAACCATATTTGTCAAAAACAGACACACGAAAATATCTGCTTCCAAAAATAAATCACATTCGAGCCAAATCCCAGGTGTAGGGCTAAACAATCTAAAGATATGCAACAAAATTTAAAACTTCATAAAAAATCAGTTATTTAATACTTTTCTAATTTTATTTTAAACAATTAAATTCTTTTTTATTTTGTTTTGTTTTACTATACTCACATTGATACATTAACGTCACTCTAATTTTGTCAATTTGACAGCTAGATTGACATTTTTTTTTTTTTTTTAATATACATTCTTATAAGTTATTCTAAGTTTACAATAATTACTTACAACTTTCTTTACAATACTCAAACTGGTATAACATCTTGCGCTTATTTATTTATTTAAATCATTCTTCTACTAATAAATTCGATAAATATTTATTTTTGTAATATATATGTAGTTATAATTATTTTTAATTTATATTATTTATTTGGTAGAAATGGACATATCTATATAATTTGAATCTTACGTTTTACTTTTTCTAAGTATTTTACAGTGTAAAACTATTAATGATATGGACTCACAGTGGAATGTAAGAAGTATGGCTACTAGTTTAACATTTACAACGATCAAAGGATATTTTTTTGTTTTAAGATTTTCGCCTAGCTCCGAGTGTGGAAGAAGGGCTGATAAGTTTTAGCTTTGTACATATAGACTGAAGGGGCCTGAGTTGGGCGCCAGACGAAACACCACACATCTAGAGGGCGCTGAGTTTAGGGAATTATTCGAGGAAACTTTCACTGACTGTCATAAAATCGAATCCGACCTGATTGGATGATGGATACCAACCGTTGATTGGCTGTCATTCATGCTTGATGACCGGCATCTGTTGATAGTGCGGTGAAAGACTGCCCATCGAACTGCTATCCAAGCCGTTCATAGGGTTTCGACTGAGCGTTGGCACACCATACATATTGCCATGACTGCTGACTGGTGTACCAGTTGGACTGTCCATATCCAAGGAGGGATTAATGCGCTTCTCTTTTTGCCGCCGATTGCAAAACCACACTCGCACCACCTCCTTTTCCATGCACAGAGAGTCGGCGAGGTTGGAAATTTCTTCGCTGGTTGGTTTGCAGTTGATCATGAAAGCTTTCTCGAGGGCACCGCGAACATTGGTTTCTATGGAAGTGCGCTTCTTGCGGCGTCGTCCCATATTCTCGGGCGTCGTTAGAGGGTTCTGTAGGGCACTTAGTCCAAAGATTCTGCGAAGGAGAAGAAGATGATTAGTAGTTGAATGAAAGTGCGTGTTAAGCCTGTGGCTAACTCACCCTCCAGGTTTTGAAATACTGGTATCTGCATCCTCGAGCCACTTTTGGAGCAATGGCTTGAGCTTGCACATGTTCTTAAAGCTCAGATTGAGTGCCTCAAATCGGGATATGGTTGTCTGAGAGAAATCATTACCGTAAAGCTTGCCCATCGCCAAACCGACATCACCCTGAGTGAAGCCCAGTTTGATACGCCGCTGCTTGAAGGTCTTTGCGAACTGTTCGAGTTCTTCAAGATCAGTGGTTTCTTCGGGGGACTGATCAAGCATTCGTGGAGTATTTACAGAAATCGAAAGGGATGATGAGGAGCTCATGTGCTTTGACGATTGCGGGGCAAAGCTGCCCATGCCAGGTGTGTTAGGGGTAAGCAACCCCGAACCCATGTTGAGCCCGGCCGAGTTCGGCGGCGTCGTATGCGTGGTGGTTTGAGTCTTAGACATTGGTGTTGTGTGTCGACTAACTGGACTGAGTGATGGACTCCGCAGCGGAGACTTGGGCATAGGCGCAGAGGCATAGCTACTCATTTTACCCTGGGGCGTCGAATGCTGCTGTGGGAGTTGCTGTTGGTATTGATGCTGACTTTGCTGCTGCTGCTGTTGTCTCTGCAAAGCATGGAACTGTTGTTGTGCGGCCTGAGCCATAGCTTGGAGGGAGTTTTGTAATAGGAACTGTGATGCAGCGGGACTATTTAGATTACTTTCAGGCGTGACTGTCCGCATCATTTCAATATAGCCCTGAATCTGAGCTTGGAAAGCTTGCTGAATGTCTTGTGGGTTAAGGGCAGCTGCCAACCCAAATTGATTTTGCATCAACAACGGCCCAAGGGGATTTTGAAGTGCCGCCAGTGTAGCTTGGATATTTTGATGGCTATTTGGACTGTGTGAAGGTAGCTGTTGTCCCTGCGGTGGAGGTGGTGGAGGTAGAGAATTCTGCGGAGTAGAAGAACGGTGAGTCGTCGGCGAGCGATGTACTGACGGCGATCGCTGATGCACCGATGGAGACTTCCTAGGAGTGCGAAGTCTTTTCGGTGACGGTGAGCCTCGCGACTGAGCCAGATTGAGAACACCTTCGACTAATATGTTCTTCTTGCTAAGATTCTTCGGAGATAGCGACCGTTCTCTGTCACTTAACTCTTCACAGCTTTCGGCACAACCTGAAATTAAAGAATAGAAAAAAAAAAATACTTTGAGTCAAGAGGAAAAAAAAACATAAATATTTTGATTTTTAATTTTCCAATTCACTTCACAGCGTCATATAGGAAAGAATAATTGTTGCTTCTGTTGCTTGCTCAAGGACTCTATATAGAACTGTACCCGTCTGTGGGCATTGTTGTGATGTACCTATACATATACCGAAGGATATGATTTTTTCCCTTTACTCAGTGACCAAAGGATAATGAAATTTTGCGTTCAACCCCATGGAATAATTTGATTTCGGTCAGAAAATTGAATGCTTCTGTCAATGCCCTTGTTGGTTGTTATTTTGTTAGTGTAATTTATATACATAAACATTTATTCTGTTGAAGAAGAATGCCAATGATGGAGAAGAAGTCGAAGCTATATGGAAGCCATCGACTTTCTTTTGAGAGAGCGCCTCCCAGATGAACGCAAATTTTATTCAATCTTCCAATTGAGTGAGTATTTTGAGTTTTTTTTTCTGTTGTTGTTGAAATAAGAAAGCTTATCATAGCCTCGGCATACGGTTGAAGTCTGTGAAGGGTTCTGTTTGGAACTTCTGGTGGTGGAATTTTTTGTGATAAGTTAAAATACAAAGTAAAATGTTCGGACTACATAGTATAGCTATACACTGGGTCAAGTTAAGGGTGAGTCATTATAATAGTAATGGGTTGAATTGTCGGAGGTTATTTGGAACTTTAAAGGTTCAGAGACTGATAAATGAAAAATTGAAGGTTGTGGAGGCTGTAATTTGGAAAATTGGTTTAAGACAGCTAATGCAAAATAAATTTGGGGTTTCAGCTTGTGAAGCTTGATACAAAATTGAAAAGGCCTTATAGTAACTATATACATACATGCATTTGTATATTGATTTATTTATTTGTTTTATTTAAACAGACTTTGGGTTAAAAAAAAAATGACTATCACACAGTTGATAGACATTAATAATTTTTATATTTTGTATCTAATTTACATTCACACAAAATACTTAAACGGAGATCATAACATTTCACTGTTGCATCATATTATCAGAAAATAAAATTTTTTATGATGGTTTTACGTGTTGTTTGGCAGTTATAATAAATGACAATCATTTGGATATATCACACTTAACTGTAGTTGCTATATATACAAGCTTTTCAAACTCAATCGAAATTCAGAAATTCAGTTGAAAACTAATCAAAAAGCGGAGCAATCGAAAACGAAACAATTAATCTGCTTGCTTGGTCGTTTGCCGATATTTTTTGTATACCTTCGAAAATGGACGAGACTAGAGAAATACCAATTTATAACAGTTATTATTCGACCGCCTACGGTTCGATTGTGTGGTGGAAAGCTGTAGAAAGGATAGCTATCTCAAAAACCTGAACAAGGTACAGACTACAGAGACTAGCCTGCAAAGGAATAACGGGGGCACGGAGGTCTACGCCACAAGCAGGGCTGGAAATTATTCTCAATCTTCCAGTAGTGGACGAGTACATAAGATGGTATGACACAGTGGCCGGACTTGATGTGACTGCATGACTACGTACCACCCCACCTGTAATATATATTCTAACAAAAACTTCTCTATGTTAATACCTGAAAGGCATGGATGGGAACACAACTCACTAATCAGTGAACAGGGTATCCCCATACTTACACTGATGGGTGAAAAATGGAAGAAGGAATAGGAGGTGGGGTGTTCTGTGAAGCTCTTAATATTAGGGAATCATATAAACTCCCAGATGAGTGCAGTGTCATTCAAGCTGAGATTTACGCTATTGAAAATGTGGCGTAAATAGTTCACAAGACAAAACTGAACTCCTCGGAGATCACATTTTTCGTGGACAGCCAAGCTGATGCTATCAAAGCATTATCCAGTAAGACTATAAGATCCAAGGCAATAGCAAAATGCCGAGGCATACTAAACAATATTTGCGACACCAACCAAGACAAACTCTGCTGGGTTCCTGGACATAGCAATAAAGAAGGGAATGATATAGCAGATGAACTCGCAAGGAAGGGGTCAGTATAAAATAGGTAAACCAGAAGCCAAGAAGATATGGGACCAGACGTCTCGACTGGCATGATATAGACCTAACAAACGAAAGAGCAAATCAATAACTCCTGGATGCCCAGGAACGATTGCGTTATCTGTAGGAGCTTATGGCCTAGAATTAATGAAAAGAAAACTCATTATATTCTATCGCTGAGTAAAAAGAATATTAGAACCTTGATAGTTGTACTAACGGGACATTGTGCCATTGGCACAATGGCAACAAGATTGGGTGCATTATCACCCGATTTCTGTAGGAGCTGTCAGGATGTCGAAGAAATTGAAACCATTAAACACCTGCAGTGCGGTTGTTCCGATATTTTGGAAACAGATTTGTTGGTGAACTGGACGATCTAGCGCAGGTCTCAATGGCAACCATGATAAAATATGTAGAGAGCTAAGGCTGGTTCATAAATGAACCACATGTATCTTGTAACCAACTCAGCATCGTAATAACCGGATATTCTGTTATACATATGCTCAGAAATAGCACAGTATAATTATCAAGAGCAGAACAAAATGGAACAGAAGAACATTTACGATTATAATTGTTAGACAAAAATTAAATTAAACATTTACGGCCAATTTCTTCACAGAGTCCCAACGCTTGTTCCAGTACTATTCCTAAAATTAGTACTCAAATTGGTATCAACTCATTTCTACAGACAAGTTATAGTTCCTAGTCCTGTCAATTTGGTACCGACTACTAGTAAGAACTCTGCATACTGATTAGCTCCACAAAATCAGCTAGTATCTGGTTATTATAACCGTTTCCTAGCAGTATATACTCAAATTGGTACCAAATGATTTCTTCACATAAGTACTAAGCCCTAGTTCTGTCAAGTTGGTACCAACCAAGTACTATTTAGGATTTGGTATTAGCAATGCAGTGGTTTTTTCAAAGATTTAGACGGTCAATACAAACAAGTTTTGCAAAGTTCCACAGGACTAGAAAATTAGTCATATCTAGATTTTCAAACAACTTCTTCTTTTTTTCTCGGATAAATATACGAAACCGATATAGCGAAAGTAATATCTAATATAAAACCGAAATATTCAAATGGACCTGATGGAATTAACAGCATAACCTTGAAAAGAATTTATCCTTTTATATCTCGTCCCTTGGCATTTCTAATCAATAACAGTTTTGAGTCAGGAATATTTCCTGAGTGCCTTAAAACATCAATAATTATACTTATCCACAAAAAAGGTGATAAGAGTGACCTGACCCTAAAAATTACCGACCAATATTTTTGATATCTGTGTTTTCAAAAGTTTTTGAAAAAAAATTTTTCTTTTCGAATGATTAAATTTATTGATAAATATTTGCTTCTAAGTGATTCCCAGTTTGGTTTTAGGAAAGGAAAGTCAATTCAAGAAACCATAATATCGTTTTTAGAAAATATTTATATTGCATTAGACACAAATTAAGTATCAGATGTAATGTTTATCGACTTAACTAATGGCCTTTTCGATTGGGGTCAGAATGACAGTTCTTCTTCTGAGAAGAAGAGAAGTTTGCTTCTGATTTTGTTTTCAGAATTGTTCCAAAAGGGTTCACACGTATCAAATTGTTCTCCCGGATTACCAATCGAAAAGGCCATAAGGCTTTCAATCTGGTTAACTATACAATTTTGTTAAAAAAGCTCTATAGATTTGGTTTTCGAAATAATATTCTCTGTTGGTTCTCGTCGTATCTTTCGAATACAAAGCAATATGTTGTACCAAACGAAACGATGAGTGAAGCGTTACTTAGCTCTGAAGCAAGTGTTCCCCAAGGATCAGTACTGGTCACATTGCTGTTTCTGGTATATATTAATTCTATTTTTAAATTGCCCCTTAGTGGAAATATTGTTGCATTGCTGCCGATGACCTAAGTCTCGCCTTTGCTGCGGTTGACATAGTCCACATAAAGCAGGAAATAATTATGGATCTAACCTTACTGAACTGATGGTTTAAATACCACAATATGTTTCTCAGTCATGGTCATGGTCATGTCATTTTCATTTTCGTTCTCTAAAACGTATAATTTGGATGAAATAGAGTGTCACGTAGAAAGCTGTGATCGTCTGAACTGTAGTGCCGAGTGCCTTACTCTTGAACCCGATATGGAATACAAGTACTTAGGAGTTGCCCTGGATAATAAATTAAATTGGAAACGCCACATTGCTAATGTTAAACAAACGATCTACATAAGCCTAAGTAAAATCTATCATCTTCGTAAATTTGTGCCATCAAACCTGCTACTAAGCTCTTGTAAATCGCCGAATAGAGTACGGAGTAACCTGCTGGGGAAGCGCATTTATAAGCAATATGCAACCACTTATAACCGCCCAAAAAAAAAGTACCAAGGGTAATGCTTTTTAAGCCAAGTTGGGAGCCTTCGTTATCATTGTTCAAAATACTAGATATTTTGCCCCTTCGATATTTATACGTTTTCAAGGTATTGAAAATCTTTTTTTTTTACGAGGTGGATATAACAACAAATGTAGAAATTAAGCAAGAACCTTACGAAACCAAAATTCAATAGTGGTTCCTAGAGTAAAAACGGAATACTACAGACGTTTTGCTACTACGATTGCCCCTTTTATTTATAACAAGCTACCAATTATTGATATTTATGCGTAAACAAACAGATCGTAAATCAACTTTTTTCAGATGTCTTCGGACCTGGATCATTGATAGAAATGATGTAGAAACATTGATGCAAGTGTTGCACTGATAGCCTAATATGAAATTCTCTTTACTAATAAAATTTATATTTTCCTAATGTGAAATTCTCTTTACTAATAAAATTTATATTTTATTCCTAAATCCTAAATCCTTTTTGCCAGTACAAACAAAAATAAAATAAAAGTTTTTTCTTCGTCTGCGGCTTCATATTTTAATTTTAAATAATATTTGAACTTCGTTTTTATTTAACTTCACTTGATACTGGCACTTCTTGCCACAAAGTCTACTTCTGTTATTCAAGGTTGAATATTTATGCTTTCTTTTTCATTTAATTTTTAAAGTATGAAAATTGTTAATATTGTTAAATATTGTAACTTGAAATTAAATAAATAAATAAATAAATAAAAAAAAATATGTGAGTGCCGGGACTCCCGGTTAAATATGTGTAAACATCAACGTTTGTCCAAGTGCCTGATTTTTGTTACCGAACGTCATCAAAAGAAACATATTGAATAATTAACACTACATTACCTATATGTAGGCAGTGCTTAAAAAGCTTAGTGTTGAAAGAACGGCAGCGACATACCCAGTGGGGGAACCGCTGTAACGAAATTTCCAAGCACTAAAAGGCTGGTGGTGAAGTGTCCAACGAACGGTGAAGGTTCGGTACTGAAAGGTCCTGCTTCGTAGTTCACTCTCAACTTTAAGATGACTTCACATTACACATGGTTATTGTTTATGGTAATCACTCTCTGAGCATCGACAAACAACAACTGTCAGCGGAGAGCACTAAAACCGTGGTTTCAATTAAATGACACCGTACCCAAATTCCAAAGGAACTTAATGGTTTGACTGACAAGGGCAGAATTAAAATATCCAGTTAGAACTGTCAACGAACTTGCAACCCTTATGAAACTCCATCTTTCCATCGAGTAAAACTTACAAAAAGTTCAATCTTAATTTTATACTGAACGAACCTCAAATGAATGCCACTATAAGATAGCCGGCGAATTATATATCTTGAGTTTTTAGAATATTTAAGTGCAGTTGTTGTCAGTGGAAATCACTAAAATCGCAGTTTCAAACGATTGACACCATCAATCGCCTATGGAATCGGACGCTGTGATTTTGAATGAATGTTAACTTTGTGCAAGTACAAAAGTAGCCGATAACTCTGCAATTTGTTCAACCTCAGCTATTTTGTATATCCCAGCCACCTACGTCCCTCGCCTACGTGCCTTAAAATTGCAAGAAGAAATTGCATCGTTTAAAAGCAGTATAATGTAAACGTAGAATTTAAGTTCAGATTTGTATCACTGAACGCACCCGATATCCTACCATACCTACAGCCATTGACCTACCATACCTACAGTCAATTGTCAATCCCTACAGCTGACTTTTATTATTATTATTTTTGTTTTGATTTTGTTTTCTTTTTAATTACTAGTTTCGCGTCCATTTTGTTCGGGAAATAATTAAAAATTAAAGAAAATAATATACAAATATAAGTGTTAAAATGATAAAATCGTCGGTCGCGCTAAAAACAATTTGCTTTCGTCGTTGTCAAAAACAATATAAATGAGTGGTCGCGATAAAGTATAATCTAATTGTCGGTCGCGTTAAAATCAATTTGTTTTGGTCGGGGCAAATCAGATTTCGTAACGTAACGTGCTACAACGTAAAGTGCACGACATAACGTTGCACACGAACGTTCACGTTTTTTTTTTCACTCTACCGCCAGCATAGATGTTTACACATCAATAAAATAAATACCTACTTTTAAATCAATTCTAAAAAATTAGGAATCAGAGTAATTTCTTTGATTTTCTACACGCTATATTCTACCTAAATCAAATGCTTCATCTGGAAACTGTTTCAGAACAGAACACCACTGATCAGGATCACTCCTTCAAATGTCAGTAGGATTTCATTGAGTTTCTGCATCTTCCCATTTTGCTATTAACTGCGTAAATCAAAAACCTGAAAAATGTTGAACTCACTTCCGAGTGACAAATTTCGCAGTTGATGCTGTTATCAGGAGAGGCAGTTTTCCTAGAATGGATATTATGTCCTCTTTTTGTTAACATATGGACATAATCCATTCGAAAATTAAATAAAAATTGGTCAGTCAAAATAAATATCACAATAATATTTGAAATTACAAAATGTTGTAAAAATCTGAATTAGACCAGTTTTAGACGTATTAAGTCCTATATAGTACCGCTTGGTGAATTTAGATCCGGTACTTTATTGATGTGAAGAAATGCTCAGTTAGGTACTTACTTTTTACTAGGCCCGAGTATACCAGACGTTTGTACCAGGTCTAGCTACACTGGGTACAAGGCTGGCTAAGTACTTCTGTGAAGAAATTGTCACTAACTTCGATAACTATGAAATAAATGCCTTATACTCCACTATAAATTTGGTGATGGCTTAAATGGATGATTTACAATAATTTTCATAATTCTTAATAATCAGTTTCAAATTCTTTTAAGTATACTCAAACTAAGCGCAACAGCCTAAAAACCATTGCTTAAGGGTCCGCCATCTAACGTTTTTTTTTTCAACTAGTGCTTATTTCGTGAATGGTAATACTTAGCTCATGTCTGATTTGACAGATAATTAGTTTTATCCTTCCGCTGAACGAATATGGTTGTGTATACGCTTCGCTAAGTGGGCCTGCGATCGACTTAGAGAAGATGCCGATTTTGCCAAAAAATCATCTTTTCAGATGAAGCTCTTTTTGAACTTGGCGGGTAGTAAACAAGCAAAACTGTCGCATTTGGGGCACAGAAAACCCTCACGCATTCATTGAAAAGCCGGATACACCCAAAACGAGTCACTGTTTGGTGCGGATTTTGGTCCAGAGGCATAATTGGGCCATTTTTCGAAAATGAGCAAGGAGTGGCCGTTACAGTCAATTGCGATCGTTATCGGGCCATGTTGAACAAATTTTTGTTCACAAAAATTGAAGAGGAGGATATTGGCAACATTTGGTTTCAACAGGACGGCGCTACGTGCCACACAGCCGAAGCTACACTCGATGTTTTGCACCATTTTCAAAAAAAAAAAGAAGTTATTTGGCGGACCCTTTATAAAACTTCAATATTGTAAAGGCACCCCTTATTCTCAACCGCACTTAACAAGTCATTCTAATTTCTTTTTTATAATATCCAAATAACCACTTAACGGTTCAGTGTTAAACAAACCCTCAGTACACAAAAGTAGGCATTAACTTCTTAATTTCTCTTAACCCCTTCTCCAATTTTTATATTTTTTTTTTACTAATTTACTGACACCCATTCGGCATAGTCAAATTAGAGGGTTCATCTAGAAGTCAAACCCAAACCCTTAGATTCATTGTCAAAATATTTGAATATACTCGTACACACAATCATGATTGTGCTATATCGTTTTCAACATCAATAAAAAAAAAATGAACAAATATACCCAAACTACGCAACAAGTTATGAAAAAAAGGGTTCCCTTCGTCCGCATCACAACATCTTTAAAAACCATGTAATTTTAATACTGATATGCTAAATACCCTTTTAAACGCCTTTTCTCACCTTTTTTTTTTTTGTCGTGTACCTACAATGCCGTGAGTGAATAAAAAACCACTTAAATCACATTCACAACCCTTTGAAGTGTGTGCGCTGGTTAAGGGTGCTTTAAAATTCCAATAAAACCACGATGACGAAACGACACCAGGGAGACGAAACGAAACCTAACAAAAAGGCGCGATGAAATTTAAATAAATTTGTTTAACGCACCCTTCACCTTCACCTGAGTCATTCATTTTTTTTTGATCCTTTATTTCCTGCCATAGGTTGGTATGAAGAATCAAGGGATGATATTCATTTTTATGCATTTAAAATTGCGTTTGTTAAATAAAAACTTAAGTCAAATACTTTGTCACAGTCGTTGCGCAATAGATATATTGGAATTTGAATAAGGGTGCAAGAATATTCAAAAATATACATAAATATATGTAGATAAGGTATAGGGGATGTACCCTTGAGGTATGACAATAAACAATGGCATTTGAATAATGCGCATTAGTACGCATGTTTATATGTAAAGTAGGTTTTCAGTGTGAGCAATGGTGACATGTCTTGTTATAGTATCAGTTACAATCAGTTTTGTGTATGACTTATATTTTTAAGGGTGTAAGTATGTAGGTATACAATTTTTATTGTTTGATGTCATTGCATTATTTGTGTTTTAATTGGAATTTGATTAATTGCTATTGTGATCGTGGTGATAGGTGCGGGTAGTTTAACACGGGTACTTAAATATATATTTTATGATTGTCAATGAGGTATTTAACAGTAGGCATTAATCCATACATATAAGCAGTATGGTCGCTTTGAGGGGCTTATTTACGAATATTTAGTCAGTCTTTTTAGATTCTTGGAAATATAAGTTATGCGCTTTTAGAATGACGAGTAAAGCGCTCCTTTCGAAAGCTAAGAGATGGCTAAAGCAACAGTATCAGTAATACTAACGAACCCGGACTTCACTAAACACTTTTACATTCAATGTGGAGCATCATTTTCTGGTTTAGGGCTTGTTCTTTTTTAAATGGGTGAAGTGGAAACGAGCAACTCATTGCATTCATATTCCAGAAGCTGAGTCTCGTTCATCGGAATAGAACTTGAATGCAGCCGCTTTGTTGGCCAAGAATTTCCGAGCCTACTTTGAAGGATTACCAGTTACTATCACAACGATCAGCGATCACAGCAATCAGCCACTGGTTGACGAAAAGTATACTTGGTGTTAATTTGATTTTGTAGTCTCGGATACTCACTTAAAAATCCATTCAAACGAGATCACTATACTGCAATGTCAGAAGTTTTTCGAGTTGAACCCCACAAGAAAAAGTCTAAGGGGTTCAAATCGCTTGATCTTGGTGGCCAATTCACGTCACCTCCGCGAGAGTAATCCTTACCCTCAAATCTTTAATGCCGAATGTCCATTATGGCGTTTGCTGTGTGGCACGCCGTAGCACCGTACTGTTGGAACCACATGTCATTAACATTGTTTATCATCGATCTGTAGCGCTCTTCGTTGATGGTGATGGCAATGTGCCATCGTCATTTTCGAACAAGTCCAGACTCTCACGAACACCGGCTATGTTTTCGGTAGATATTGGGTTTCGTTGACGAACAGGTGTTGGCTGATTGTTCACTGAATTGGTCGACTCAATTTTGGGCCAAAAAACGTTGAATAGTCGACTGAGAAGGCCAACCATATAAACCGTAAAAAAGGCGCAACGCACCCATAGTTGCCACAAGAGATTTTGATAGTTGTAGTTTTATCAATTAGCGGTTCTGTGCAATCGTGTAACTTGCCACGGTGATTTGGCAACTGAAGTATAACTGAATAATAAACAAAAGATTTGACAGGTATCACCAAAAGAACATATGGCTGCCACAGGTCACCAAAATCTACCCGCGCCAATTTACAAACCCTTTATATGACTTCGTTACGTTCTGTGACTCTCGCATCGATGAAATCAGTCGAGAAACGATGAAAATTGAAACAAATCGTATGAGTTTTGTTTCATTTTTCATCGTTTCTAGAACAATTTTATCCATGCGAGAGTTACAGAGTTACCATGGTTCCCATGGTACTATATTGGCGTGTTTTATTGAGCTCCTTAATGAAAACATTATAAGAAATTCTTCACATTAAGCCAAATTCTCAAATGAAAATTATACCAAACAACAAGCTGACAGTTCATTTGCTCTTCAGTAATCGTTTGGCTTAATATGGAACATTGTGGAATCGGCACAGTAAATAGAGCTCAACAAAACACACCTTATATTCATAACTGGTGAATTGTAAACAACAAAACTTCATTTTGAATAAGCAAACTTAAAAAAAAAAATTGGTTGGGTGCAGCAAAGAACGCTGATGGGTACCCCGCTATCACCGACAAACTCAAAAACTACTGAACCGACTCTGCTGAAATTTCAAGTTTTTGTTTTTATTAGCGGGGTGGGTGGGTTTAAAAGGTGATTTCAGTGAAATCCGATCACTTTTCTTATATTTTGAGTTTTGACCTTATCAAAAGTTACAGGTGGAGTTGGAAATATAAAATATATTCTCAGTAAAAATCTTTTAACGTATATGTTACATAGAGCATAACAATACAATCCGCTTTTTTCAATACAATTCGGTGTTTCTATGCAGTAGGGTAATAGAACGTTTGCCGGACTCGCGCTAGTCTCGTATGCAGATAAAGATAAACAGAGTATAAATTATAAATGTATTTTCAATTACATATCTTTGAGTCCTTAGTTCTGAGCCTTTAAGATTATTTTTTGGAACGAAAAAAACAACTTACGGTGATCCCGTGCAGAAATAATGTATCGATAAATTTACTTTGCTTACAGAGCAGCAATTTAAAAACATATTAACGTAAATAAGCATTTTAACTATGCTCTTGAAAATAAAATTCAAGTTAGGGACTTTGCTTCAGGCTACAATGATACAATTCATTTAAAGATGTAAAACAAGTCTTTCGCTTACATGCAATATTCATTGTTATACTTCAAAAGTAGGCCACAGTAATTTGTTGCCACCTTAAAAAAGCAAGAAATGTCTGTCTAATCATCAAAAGCCGATTTGTTTCTTTATAATACTTTTTGACATCTACCCATACCTATAACTCAAACAATGCACTTTATTCGTTCGTACCTATAAGTTTTGACTTTTATTCAAAATCCTTTCAATGTCAGACTTTCACAAATCAAAATACATATTTCAATAAACGACATCATATAGGTACATCTTTTAAAAATTCTAAAACCCTTAACACTGTATAATATCCAACACATTTCAAATACCAAAAGGAAAAACCCAAACCATCTCCCCCGGGGTGAATTTCGAACCAATTTGTGTTTGTCCCTCTCGTGTATATACGAATACCTACCATGAGAAATTGAAAATCAGGAAACCATTGTATTATATATAATGTCCTGATGGCTATGTACACATAAATTGAAAGATAAAAAATGAAATGTTTAAGAAAAAAATGCATGCACTTCACTCTCTCACTCAACCCCTTATGCATGCAACGATTTTTTTTTTTTTTGCTACAAACTGACATCAAACGCAAGCCAATCAAAGTTCACCCCTATTTAAAATTACAAACACATCATCATATATAGTTAAGGGTACACAAATATCTTCTCTTTTTTTTATCCCCGATTTTAAACAGAGTATCCTTTTGCATTCGTAACCCCCATTTAAATGTTTAAAATAATAATAAAAAAAGAGAGAAATTCAAAATTAGGGGTTGTGAAAATGGTGGCTGTGTTAAATAATCACCGAACTAAATTAATGAGTTATGCGTGCAGTTTTGCATCGTAATCCTGATTCGTTTTTTTGTTGTTGCTGTTGTTCATATCAGATATAGGTATTATTGTATCCTTGTATCAAACGCAAAAAAAAAAATCCTTGATGGCACCGCAGAGATAGTGGCAGTTACACTGATTTGTTGCGAATTCATATAGAAAATTGTTAAAAGGGTGCAATATTGCAATCCTCTCTGAAAGCAGATGTCCTTAATTTATTTTGAAATATTTTTGATTTCAATTTTCTACCGAGAATACAAAAAACAGACAAAAAAAAAACGTTCGAATTTCCAAAAAAAAAAAACATCAAATGCCAAACCAGGATTATTTCAAAAAAATGCAATTAGATAAAGATTTAGTAAAATCTCTAAAAATCCTTTTGAAGTCATTAAATCTCAAAGAAAATTCGAATATCGGCATGCGTACGTCGATGTAACGAGTTATTTCGATGAATCTAAGCGGGTGGAATATTGAAAATTGATTGCACATACACAAAAGTTTATTATATGAACATTTGTTACAATATGGTGGTATATTTGCAATGGCAATTCTAGGTAAGAGTATACCTTCACTCCCGACGACCGAGACGTTAACCCTTATATCGTATAGATACTATATTTATGATTTTAATTGAAAACTAAATGTGCAATAATTTTGATGGATAATTTGTGTCGTTTATAGAGTTTTTTCCCCTTTTTCTTGCCTATAGAGTAACATATTGCTAAGGCATTGCACTTTGGTACCATTTGTTGTCTTCATTAGGAAATGACAATAAATATGAGGCGGGACTATAGTAGATTATTGTTGAGTTTCTATTTTTTTTTCTGTTGAAATGATCAATCAAAATTTGCTGTCATGAACTGTTCAATTGAGTCCGATACATATGGTGCGCAGTTGTCGCTCTAAATATGTATATAAAACTTTGAAAGAATTATAAGAAATCTGTTGAACTTCCAAATATATACATACATACATAAATGAGGTTGTTGTTAATAAATTTAAATGTACCACTTTCCGAAATAACACGTTCCGGAAACTTTTCCCGTAAAAGATCGATGGTTTCATTGCTTGTGTGGCACGTAGCGCCGTCTTGTTGAAAGTAAACGTTGTCCAGATCAATACCATCCTATTCCGGCCATAAAAAATCATTAATCATCTCTCGATAGCGCAATCCATTGGCCGTAACTGTTGCTCCAGCCTCATTTTCGAAAAAGTAAGGTCCAATGACCCCGCCGGACCATAAACCGCACCAAATAGTCACGCGTTGAGGATGGAGAGGCTTTTCAACAATAACTCTTGGGTTTTCCGAGCCCCAGATGCGACAGTTTTGCTTGTTGACGAAGCCTCCGAGGTGGAAATGGGCCTCATCAGTCAAGATGATTTTTCGATGAAATTCCGGATCATTTTCATGCATTTCAAGGACCCAATCAGCAAAGACACGACGTTGTTGATGATCAGCCGGCTTGAGTTCTTGTGTTAACTGAACTTTATAAGCCTTAAGACCCAAGTCTTTATGCAATATACGGTGTAATGACGTTTGTGGAATGCCTAATTCCAAAGAACGACGAGGAATGGACAAACCTGGGTTTTCTTCAACACTTTGGGCTACAACACCAATATTCTCAGTTGTTCTTGAGCGACGTGCACGGGTTTTATTCTTCACATCACTAACTTGTCCCAACAGCTCGAATTTGTCCACCAATTTCTGTATTGGGGTCCGACAAGGTGCTTCACGACGACCCAAAAATGTTTTAGTTTTACGAACCGTCTCTGCCAAATTTTCACCATTTTTATAGTGAATTTTAATAATTTCAATGCGTTGTTCAAGCGTGTATCGTTCCATTTTTATTAATGGCGTAGTTTCTACTTGTCAAATGTCAAAAAATTACAGCTTCAAAAGTGACAGCTACCGAAATAGCGGGCTATTCAAAATAACACCTCTTATTGGAAAACCCTTTATAAATAACATTGAATAAACCCCAGTCTAAGATAAACTGGAGTTTAAAAGTGACTATGAATATGCCCCTATGTCTCTAATTTTTGAAACATGCATATACAACGCTTGTGATAGTCAGCACGGATTTGTGCGAGGTCGATCGACGGTGTCAAACCTAGTCACTTTTTCACATTTCGTTGCGGATGCACTAGATAAAGGCACACAAGTCGATGTGGTGTACACGGACTTTTCAATTATGTCTTACTCCAGGAAACTTTACCCCATTGACTTTGAATATAGGATAAACGCAGACAAATTAAAGAGAGTAACGGAGCAAAGAGACCTGGGAATTCTATTTGACTCTAAGTTCATATTCAAACATCATTACGACTACATTATTAATAAATCGTCAAAAGTCATGCGTTTTGTTTTTAGAATTAGCAAGTTTTTCAAAAATAATGAATCTTTTATCCAACTTTTTAATATGTTGTGTAGAAGTGTCCTAGAGTACGGAGCTGTTGTATGGGCTCCTATCTATAAAACCCATTGTAATGCGATTGAAAGAGTTCAGCACAAATTCACCAGATACCTTCAATATAAATTGCATTCGAGTCATGGTGCGTATAGTGACAGATTGAAACTTTTTAAAATACTTTCACTATTTCAACGCAGGTTAATATTAACCGAAACCTATTTGAGGCATATAATTACAGGTAGTGTACGATGTTCTTTACTATTGGCTGACGTATATATAAGATGGCCATCTCGACCCAACAGGCACTTATAACAAACATTTCAGCCACCTCGAGCAAGTACAAATATATATTCATATACACATCACCTATCATCCGGATGCAGTTAAATCATAATCATTACTTCCTCTCGCTTGATATCCTCAATTTTGGTATTAATGAAAATAATGTAAAAATACAGTTATTGCGAATTGTACCTAGTCACTCCTCGTCATTGCCATCTTCCTAATTTTAAGTTTACCTTTGCTATTTTTCCTTTGTTTTAGGATTTATTTTTATCAGCTTTTCTCATTACTCATTTAAAAAAAAAAAAAAAATTAAATTATATTTTTTTGTATAGATACATTTTTTCTAAAAAAAATTAGTAACTTTAATCTTTATTTATGGCAGAAGAATTTATAATATTATATATGAAATAAATATTTGTTGATTGTAGCTTGTAATTGGGTTTTTGAATTGTTAGCTGCATATTATTATAAAAAAAAAAAAAAATAAGTTGAATCTTTAAGAACTTTGCAACGATTAGGTATTAACAAATAAAACAAAACTAATATGGATTCCAAAGATTTGCTTCTTATTTAGAAATGGTTCACTTGTACCTTTTAGTAGATTTATCGAACAAAAACATTGAAACAAGTAGCTACGACAAAAATTGAACGTTCATAGATTCAAAAGTTAAGGAAGTCCTTAGGAAAGTTATTGCAAATATTTAATTCGGGTCGGGGTTATAGTTCTGAATGTTCTTAAAAAAGCTTTCAAAATTTTTTATTCTGAAATTCGGTGTTTAAAAATTCTGTTAATTCGTAACTCTGTATTCCATTGAGGTAAAGAACTTTAAGTTGGCAACACTATTTTAACTGGCGGCCATTTTGTCAGCTGTCAAGTGATTTATTTTTAGTTTGGTTTGGCATTTCAACATGAATAGACTGACGCCTGAACAACGCATGTAAATTGTTCAAAATGGGCTCGAAACGAGATCGTTGAGATGTTGATCCCGATTTTCACAAGAATTTTTTTTTCAGCGATAAATCTCATTTTTGGTTGAATGACTACGTCAATAAGCAAAACTACCACATTATAGGAGTGTAGATAATCCAGAAGTGTATATTGAAACGACCCCGTTACATCCAGAAAAACTGACAGTTTGGTGTGGTTTATGGGCTGGTGGGATCATTGGTCCTTACTTCTTTAAAAACGATGCCTGCCAGAGGGATACATTTAATGGAGACCATTATAGAGCCATTATTAATGAATTTTTCGTTCCTGAATTGAATCGCCTTGATGTGGGGGAGCTGCGGTTTCAACAAAACGGCGCTACATGTCACACAGCGCGTGCCACAATTGATTTGTTGAAGAAAGCGTTTGGTGAGCGCATAATTTCGCGTTTTGGACTTTTGAGTTGGCCTTCAAGCTCGTGCGATTTTACTCCGGTTGACTATTTTTTGTGAGGATATGTGAAGTCGCTAGTCTACACCGATAAGCCCGAAACGATTGACCACTTGGAGGACAACATTCACCGCCGTATTGCCGATATACGGCCACAAATGTTGGAAAAAGTCATCGAAAATTGGACTTCCAGATTAGACTACGTCTGACCAGCCGTCGCAGTCATATGCCAGAAATCATATTTAAATTAAAATGCCAGAAGATTACCTTTTGAATAAAGCAAATTAAATTTCAATTTAAAAAAATCATCTTTGTTTTATTCCATTTCAAAGTTCTATACCTCTAAAAAAGCACCCTTTATTTTGTAGGAAATTACATTTTCTACAAGTTTGTAGTAGATTTTTTTGTTCTATGATCAAATATTTGCAAGTTATGTGTGAAAATCAAAATCATCACCTATAAAAACAAAATGGCGACCAAACGTCACTAGGTGCGATTGTGAAAAATGCTGTTATCGGCTTGTGTAGTGACACTGTTACGAATATTGAAGTCAAATTGCATCTCGGAATTATTTCACAGAGCACCATAGGTAGTATAATGAAATCGAAATATGTACCCCGTACTAGTAAAGGAGACAACCAAGTTATCGAAACAAATGAAGGTACCTAGATAGTTATATCTACATTTAAATTGGCTTCAAAGATCTTATGATTTAATTTACGGTCAGCATACGTACGAAGTTATAGTTAAAAAAACTAATTTCAGGATGTGTTCGTTCTCTCGATTGAACTAAAATAAATGGATGTATGTAATGAAATTTCAAGTGTTTGATTCAAAATCAGAGTTAGTACCGACTTCAGCTAATCAAAAAAAAAAACACACATATGTAGGTAAGCCCGCAACAAAAAGATTATTTTTTAATTTGTGAAAACTCTTTTGCTTCAAATTGAATATTGAACCCAATAGTTTACATATGCCTACAAACGTAGATTGTTAAAACCCACGTGCTTACTGTTTCAAGAATCCAACAGTTCACTCTGTCTTCTCAAAATGATTAACCCTTTCAAATGCCAACCAAAAACCTACCCTAACTAACAATCATACTTCTTCCAAAAACCCTTTCCCCAATTTTTGTAAAATGAAGAAATAAAAGTGTGCTCATCTTGAGCCTTATGTTATAGGTAGGTACCTTCTCTATTCACCTTTAAAAAAGAAAAGACATTACCAACAAAAAAAAAGAAATAATCCCCATCTTTTGTATTTTTATTACATGATCATCTTCATTATCCTTTCACCATCGAAAATAAAAAAAAAAAAAAAAATACTCAAAGACACGAGCGAGACACACATTATGATGATTACGACCATCGAGTGCCGTCTGCTATAGGTACATTAGATTGCCCCAAATGAACCACAAAATAAAGATGAGTCGTATTCGTGTCCCGTTTGTTCCTCATCCATCCCTTTTATTTGCGGTAGTCTCGTTCCACAAAAAAAGGATTATACACTTCAGTCATTTCATCAGGGACACGACGACGACGATGCGACGCGACGCCGACGGTAACTCGACGCTGACGGCTAAAAGTGGTCCCAATTTTAAAACATGAAGAAATAAACCATACAGAACGTGCTGCAAATTTCACAGGACATGTACTAATTTATCAATATGTCATAGAAATAAAGGCAACGTGTTGCAACAATCAGCCAAAAGGATCAGAAAATTATTTACTTTTTAAGAAAAAAAAAAAAAAAAAATAAAAATAAACAGAACTCACCTGATATGGATGGTAACGGTGATGGTGTTTTCGACATCCGATTAATATCTGCAAGAAAAAACAAAATAAAGGATAACAGGATAAGTTTTGGTGTTTTTTTTTTTTTTGCAACGGAAATTATTGAAAATATATAAAAATTCTAAGTATTTTGACAAAATAAACATCACGTTCTCAAGAATGCACATCCAATTGCATCTTGTCATGCCATACACAGTACACACCCCTGCCGCCTAACCAGTAACCGTTGATGGTTTTTTTCATGAATATTCAAATAGATGCGAATATAAATTTATATTGATTTTTCTATCCTTCGTCCTTATTTTCTTTTTTTTTATTTCATTTTTAGAATCATCCTAAGCAAATAAAAACACTAACGAAGATACAAAAACAAACTGCATATGCATAGACCTATACTGTATGTGTATATAGAGAGATATATATGCTGGAGTGTCCTTTTTGGACATAATACACAAATGGGGACCACAAAACTCTAAGAAGGACACTCTTGTCGTATATAATTCTGCACACTGCATATTATACGAGGGGTCATGGAAATGGCACATCGTCGTCATCGTCAGCGTAGTCGTCGTCTTTAAGTCTTGTTGCCTTCTTGGTCCTGGCATAAAATATCCATTATAATTTTGCTATCCTCAAGATAGTTTTCGAAAGGACATTTCAATTTTTTTTTCTTTGCCCTAAATGTGGTGATGGTGTGAGTGTGTAACTTTAATGGACTTTGCATACGAATGTTACTTTACTTGATGTATGTGTCTCCTTGAGATGACACGTCGAATGTCCTATTTTATTAGGACAACTTTTCATAGGACTTAATTTTTTTTTTATTTTATGGCATACGACAGGAGCCTTTTGGAAAATCAAGAAAAACGACATGCGAAGTGGAGGTAATTTTTGCTGCATTTTCAGTATATTGTTTTGCTATTTTTGGTTATTTTTATCTCTTAATAAATAACTCTACTTGAGATAAAGACATTTCCATTGAACTTTATCCTTATTGGATTATTTTTTGCATGATAAAAAAAAAAAAACTATGAAAAGTCGAAGGTGGGCTAACGTATAGAGGGGGGATATTTATAGGTCCCACGGGATGGGTCAAAACACAAGGATAATGTCCTGTTTATGGATGAATTCCTTTTGGTTTTACCCCTGAAACTCATATTCACATCCATATCGTCCTCTGGCGCAAACAAACAAAACAAAAAAAGTTATTTTGAAACAATTTTTTGGTTGTTTTGGCGGTCGAAGGAGTAAAAAGAGATCCTTTGAATGAAGGTATTTCCTTATATGTTAAGTTTTTTTTTTTTTATCTACTTCTACTTCTATTTGGGGATGATGTTTGCTGTTACGTAAGGCTTAAGTGAATAAATAAGGGTAATCGATGTTTTCATCTTTTTTTTTTTGGAAAAACAAAACTTTTTTTTTGCGTCTCGAGAGAGAGATTGCTGATGGTATAAGGATGTGATGGAGTTTATTTTGGTTCAAGTTTCTAGAATGTACAGTACATATACATATGTATATCAAAATGTGTCAAAAAAAGGACGCATTATATTGCATTATCCTTAATTATGATTTTTATCCGATTATATTGTTTGAAGAAGTTTTTGCAGGCTATTTTTTTGCTTTTGAGTCCACCTTCCTATACCTATCTAAGTTAGAGAAAACATTTATTCTTCTTCCAAAATGTTCTTTTGTACACATTTATTAATGCATTTATTTTTTTTTTTTTCTTTTTTGTTGGTCCTGTGGGAAAAAATCGATGATGATAAATGAAACGCTCTCTATGGGGATGCAAAAAAGGACGATGCCACGACGACGTCTGGATTTCAGGTATAAGAAAGGTGATGTATCTACCTATCATCTATGCATATCATTTGAATATCTCCTGGACTAAGTCTGAGAGGATAAATACGGTGTTTTTTTTTTTTTTTTTTTTTTTTTTTTTTTTTTTTTATAGAGCACCACAGTGTGGTGCCGAAATTGAAAAGGATCAACAAAATAAATTGTAACATGATATCAGGTATTATCTATTTTTTGTTTTCTTCCCAATATACCTCGTTGTTGTTGCCTTAGTAAATAGGTATGATGGAACAATATATAGGTTTTATAAAAAGGACATTTAATTTGCTTCTTTTGTTATTTGGTTGAATTTCTAGGGACATTTTATTGCAACCTACTACCGTTCTTTTTATCTTTTTTTTTTATTTTCTACTGCGGCAGGTGAGTCAAGTTCGATATTCAGAGAAAAGATATAAAATTACAATGGGAATATATAGAGCGGTGTTGTATATTTGGTGGAAACGATAATGTGCAACGAAAGGATTTTTTATGCATTGCGTGATACCATAGTATACTTATACCTAAATAGGTCGGTGGAAATATTTACAAAGGAATTGCACGTGGTCGTGCAGAATGTAATGTCGGCTGTTTTGTTTTTATATTTAATTTAAGTAAAAAATAGCTCTTAAGGGTCTTTAACTATAAATATATAGAAGACATTTAAAAAAAATTAAATTTAGATATGTAGGTATATCTAAATCAGAGGAGACAAAATTTGTTGATGCCCTGAACTCGAACCCATCGCCAGCGTCCGGTTTACTTACGAGAATATTCTAATCTAATTGCTAATCTTAAATTGAAAAAAAAACAAACAATTTTCTGGGTATTTTCGGGATTAAAATTAAATTTTTAAATATTTTTTAAGAATAAAATTGTTCTATGTGCTATGACATATGTTACTAGTAATCTTTCTCTTCTAAAATAGTTTTTTCGAGGTTTTGTTTTTATTATCATTTCTCTTGTAGAAGTCATTGATTAGCTAATAATAACCCTGAATAAATCGGAATGTACGTACATAATACCTTTAGGTTGATTTTATATGGACAAACATTAAATAATAGTTTGTTCTCCTTAGTCCAGCACTATTCCCTGCGTCTATAACAAAAAAATAACGATAACATAATAATCTAAATTTTAAATTTTCAAACTATTTTTTATCAAAATTGTACGTACATAATTAGGTAATTTTCGGACGCCATTACATACATTTTTTTCAAAATTAGGTGGAACAAAATTAAATTTTTTTTTTTCAAAATTTTAGTTTGAAAATTAATTTTTCATAAACTGTTCACTAAAACAACTTTATTTAAAAACAAAATAAAAGAAAATATTTCTGGCTTTACAAAAAGGTATATTATGACATTGTGAGTATAGCCCTTATTTTTAATAATTTTTTTTCTGTTTAAGTCAATTTTTTAGAAAATTGCCACTCCTAGCTAAGTGGGTGGGGGGGAATAGACCCCCCCCTTCCTATACGATTATTATCTTGTTTCAACCCAACCAACATACTCCAGCTTTTGTCACACCTTATGCGAATCACCCTGTATAAATTTTTTTAAACATTTCTATGTGAGATGCCATTTTTCAGTATTTAGTAGTATACATTTTTAAAAACGTATAGTTACAAAAAATTCATTCACCCCAATTATGAAATTCTCAAAAAGTATTCGTATCGTATGACGGTGTTCATATTGGACTCACTCCGCGCGACTCATTTTGACATATCTTTTATTTATCTCACTCCAACTCACTATATGAGAAAGTGAGGCAGGATTTTTTGATTTTTTTTGAAAAAATCTTGCCTAACTAGACTATCTCTTTCTTCTCATGAGGTGGAGTGAGATAAAACAAAGAAATGTCAAAATGAGTCGCGCGGAGTGAGTCCAATGTGAACACCGTCTATTGTATTTGAAACGCATGTTATTAAAGTCGTATGCGATGAATACGACTCCTTTTAAAGCCAACCCCTATCAACGTATGTATGTTAATATTTAAATGTAAAATTTTTTAAAGGTATCAATAATTTAATTGTTTTCAGCTCAAATGTTGTTTGTTTTGCCCAAATTGTGATGTCCAAAATTAAATAAAAGAAATTTATTCAATAGGTAGAATTGTTTTTTTTTTCTTGAAGATGGTAATGATGTTCGAAGGGATGACTTTTGAACAATTCGAAGAACGATCCGAGATAACTCTGATCACATGAGCTTAGAGGATTCCTAGTGGGAATTTATTTTGTGATATTTTTTTCTAATCAACAAAATTAACTGCGGATCCATAGTTTAGCTGTAAAGCTGTTCGTCTGTCTAAATCTACCTTTTATCAACAATTGGAAGATTCGAACATCCATGTGAAAAGTTGTTCAAATTCGAGGGGGCCGTTTCGTATTTTGTTTAATCGAATCAAAAACAATCGGCTCAGCCAAATAAGGAACTGCCTATACTCGATTGTACCAACTGAAACTCGATATAATCATGCATAAAGCATAATTCATGCTAGGCCCCCTGCTGTCGGTTCATTTCCTGCTTAAAATTTTTTAGGTCGTACCCAAAATATCAAACGAGAAAAGTGTAAATTTTAACGAAGAAAATACGACTGTCGGTGAGTTTCGTAATAGAACTAAAAACTGTCACGGGTATGCGATGAAATGCGTTCTCCTAATTTCAAAATCATGACTTTATTTACTACGACTAATTTTAATTATAAGGAAGATGAATCAAAAGTGACTTTCATAATAAGGATGATCGAGAAAAGTCGTATAATTTTGCTAAATACGAATTTAATAATTGGGTTGAACTTCGTTTTCAAAAAAAATTGAGCTTTTTTTAAAAAATTAAAAAAAAATTCTTTTTTAAATTTTGTATGCAGTACCTATTATTTCGATTTGAAGTGCTTCGTGTTAACGAGGAAGTCGAAAATCAAAAAAAAAAAAACGGTCCTATGACAGGTGCCGCGCGTTAATATCAGTTGTTTATTTTTACCAAAATGCATACTATACCTACAATAGAGCATACAAATTTTTTTATTAAAATCGTTAGAGCCGTTTCGGAAATAAATTATTTTTTTCAGAACAGTTTTATGACAGGTACCGTTTATTTTAGAGCTTAAAACATTTTAATTTCCCTTCTAAGGAATCACTAGAAAAATTTGAGTTCAAAATTTCAAGAAAATCGCTTCAGTCTAAATGACTGTAGGTCGAGGTACAGGCAGACATGCACAAACAGTCAGACATACAGAATTGCGGGACCAACTTTTTTCTTGTTCTCTAGCAGCCTGGTTTTGGTTTCCTTTTTTTTTTTTCGAATCCTTAACTTGCCCTATAGTACTTATGTCTCAAATAAAAAAAATGTATGACCAAAATTGCACAGAATAATACATACTTAAAAGCTTTTGGTATTTTCGTTTTTAGTCAAAAGTTGGAAATGAGCAAGATATTCAACAAAAACCAATTTACTTTTAATTAAAGACGGAGGAAAACGCAAAAACTATGTAAAGGGGGTCGAAAAACTTAATTTAGCCTCATTATGACCAAATTCTATATTTCAGTCAGTTTGGCGGAAAATTGAATTTTTGTGTATACATCTTCATTTTGATGTTCTAGAAAGACCTGATAATGTAATGTCATATCGATATGAGTAAAGCTAAAAATTTAACCGCGGGGATGAAAGACCTCAATTCTAGTTCTGTCATAAATTACAAAATTACGAGAATTAAATTCGTCATATCATATATTCCAAGTTTATGAATGTCATTGAGTTCCAATCAGGGGCATCGCAAAGGTTTCGGTACGGTTGTATAGGTGAGGAAGCAAGAGGGGCGGGGGGAGGAGGTTGATATTTATTGAAATAACCATATTAGTATGTGATGTAATGAAACTTATATGTTTGCGGAATTGGGCCCCAGGACGGAAAAACAGGTGCTGAGCACCCGCGGAAATAGATCTCGTGAGTGATATTTGAAAAAATGAAAATGTTAGGTAATGCACCTACATATGTATGTCAAAAGCTTAAGTTTTAGACAATAGTACATTTTAAAACAATTTTAAGCCAACCAAAGTACTGTTGTTCAATAAAACTGTTGACATAAGCGCCTGAACATAGCCTAAGCGGAGCAATGGAGTAGATTGAACGGGACTAAAATCCAAAGAGGCAGGCAAAATGCTTTGAATTCGCCAAGCGGCCCACCCAAGAAACTGTTATCCAAGAAAAGGTATAGCAAAAAAGTCCAAAATCGATTTATTTTGAAATCATTCAATTGAAAAATATCTTAAAGCTAATTATGAATCATTGAATGATACTTTAAATATGGGACTTAATGCCATTTCAGAAAGACGATAACTCCGGCGGGTTTTAATACCACGTCTATTGGCACTTCGAAAGGTAAATTCCACGAACATCGTGTGGGATATAGCCACCTTAACAGGTTCTTTTTTAAAGGCATATACATACCCTTCCCAGCACATCAACCATATTTTGCACTTTTTGGTGTGTAGGTACAAAATATGCAACATTTTGTTGCCTTCAATCCGACTCTATAGCCGTGTTTTTTTGCAAGCCCAAAGGAAATTGGTCGAAAAAAAACGACGTTGGCGCTAACCAGTTTACATGTTAAATGCAACAACAACTTTTCCCTTTCGGACTTACCTAACCTCGGAGAATTCTCGGGGGTTAATATGGCACAGAGAAAACTGTGTTACCGGCGTGAATTGCATATTTGTTATCGATAGTTTGTATTGAAACTCCATTTTTTCTGTAATGGCGTCCCTAATTTCCGATATCAATTTTTTCAACCTGCGGAATTGCAAAAATACACGGCTTCTGTAGGCAGTGCCTACAAGTGGCGTGGCGTGAATAAATTGAATTGGGAAGTCGAAAAAAAAATTTACAAAATTAGAACCTTAATTCCAGTTCCAGTTAGAAGATTATAACTTGAGTTCTGATGGTCGGATCTTTAAGATTGAGATTTTAAAATTATAGAAAAATATTTGTCTAACAAAATTTTATGTTGTTAAGTGGATATTTTGGTGCGAAGACGGTAGGTATATAGACGTTTTTTATAAGGACCCTTAATGCTACTCGTCATGCCTTACGAAGATAGAGAGTGCCAAAGTTTCCAAACATCAATAACCTATGTTTTGAACTGAATAATTTTTTGGAAATTTAACCTCTCTTTTTAGCAGAGTTGGGATATGATGATTAATTGTTTAAATTTATTTCAACTTTCGTAATTATTTCGTAAAAATTACATGTAATTGAATAATAGTAATGGGTTTTTGCAAGTACTAAACGGAAAGCACTGTGTTAATTATAAATTAAAGGTAATTGATATCTTGGATTATAATTCATTACATGTTTTTATTAATTAAAATAAATAAAAAAAAATAACAACGAAGGTAAATAATAGGCATTTTAACTAATAAACTAAACCAATGTTCATTTTGAACTTGTTTATAAATGAAAAGTTTTAAAACATAATTTGACAGTATACTATATTAGCAGAACAGTTGGTTAACCTACAAAAGCAATAAGATGTTAAAGTTAGTGTCGTTGAGGTTTTGTTGTCGAGGAGTTGCTACAATTCCCGCAAAAGAAAAAAGACCTTCAACGAGTCTGATGCACTAACAGGTTTAGTAGCGATATCAGGAAACCATTTGTGCAATATCACGTACAATATAATTGACAAAAAAAATTAACTACATCAATGCTTTTTTGGCGATTTTCAATTACATGTAGTTAGTAATTGAAATCCTTTAATTACATGTAATTAGTAATTGAAATTCTTCAATTACATTTAAAAGTAATTAAAAAGGTGTACAAGTAATTGTAATTGACTTCTTTTTGTAATCATTATTTCCCAACTCTACTTTTTAGACAGTAGCTTAGAGAGTTGGACCGAGACAAAAAATTTTCAAAATTTTTCTAGCCTTCATACTTTTTCTCTCCAACCAACCAATAGGAATTAAAATTAATCGATTAAAAAAATAAAAGGGGATAACATACTGCAAGGGGGGAACGTGCTATGGGGGGAATACACAAAATGTGTTTTTTTTTTAACCCTTTGGACTTTGAGGGGGAAAAATGCAAAGTTACGCCTATCATCCAAATCATTGTGATTTCAATGTCGGAGGTTTGCGGGATCGCATCGATTCCGAGCTTCGTCCACCGTTAAATAAAAAAAAAGCAAATACTGCCTATTCCTTCACGAGTATCTCCTATATCATAACTAAGCACTTCTAACTTCATAGTCGTTCAGACTCGGCAGAAAATTGTAGGTCCCCTTCATTTCTGAGCAAATAAACAACACGCACAGAGGTATGTTTAAGAGTTACAAGTCACCGTATGAGCTTTCGCGCCACCTGATTTCAAGGTTGACTTTTCTTTCAGATAACAACTTATCTCTTATCAAAAACAATTATTATATAGGGATGCAAAAGACTTAAAAATTGGTTAGAAACCCAAATAAAAAAAAAAAAAAAAAAAAACACAAACAAATCAAATGTACCCTAGTTCCTACATATATCTTTCTTGTATCTTCAGAATTGGTTTTCAAAATCAGTTTAAATTTAAAGAACTTTTGAAAATCAGGTCCATATACAATACTTCTTAATTTGAACTATTTAAAAATATGTTTCATCATGTTAAAAGAATAATTTCGAATTAAAACAACATTTTCAGACACGTTTCACTTGTTCATACAGCAGTTATAAGATGTATAGGATTCAACATCCATAAAAATCAAAATTCCAATAAATTTGGCCAAGTGTGTCTTTTCGAAATTCAAGGTATGAATACAGTGTTGTGATGAGCTTTGCGCGATCAAACAAATAACCATAGTGTCTCAAGCTTGCCCACTGGACAACCCTGGGGTTTCAAATTTCAATTATTATCATTTATTAAACCTACAATAATTTTTGAAACTCCAGAATTTAAATTTTGTGAGATTTTTGTTTTCAGAATTTTTACTTCGGAGACGTCTAAAAATCATTTTGAAGTAACTACAAATTAAAGAATTAAAATCTTTAAAACGTATTTGTCCAAACAAAATCCTTTTTGTTTTATTAAACAAAGTCACTTTGGTATTTTTTTTTTTTTTTATAAAAATAAAAATATCAAACCCACATCTCTGTCCAGCAGGTAATAGTCCATCATCTGTCGGGCACTCAAGTATCCTTGCACTCAATGAATGTTCTTCATCTTGTTTAACTCCTGGGCTATTATTATTGGCACCAGCCCAATGTTGCATTTGCGATAGAACCATCATTTTCATAAAACACACTTTTCGAAGCAAAAACAAGTCAAGTAAGGATAGTATCTAAAATTCACTGGCTAATTTGCAAACTGTAACACCCGCGATCATAACTTCGATATTTAAATATAATTTAAAAAAAAAATCACTCAATATTCAAATATTTAATTTTCTATATTTTGCATAAAATATTGATGATTAAGATTATGAACAAATTTAAAAATTTGTGTGCAAATACGAAAAAAAAAAAAAATTAAAAATCAATCACACCTCGATCCGAACGAATACGAAATGCAACTAAATTGTTCAATTGGAATCGTCCTTGAGAACCGTTTGTTTTTTTTATTTCCACTTTATTTCTCGCCTTTAAAATATTTTTAATTTATTTCACTTTATTCGTTCTTTTCTTCTTCTTATGATATATTTTTCTTTACTATTAATGTGGTGCCGCACTTTGTTCCCTTAAGGATATAGGTAACAACATAGTATGTGTTTATATACATATATGTGTGTGTTCGATTTAATAAGATAAATTCCTTTTCTTGAATTCTACATATCTATAGGTACAAACAGCGAGGTGAAAAGCAATTTTTCTTACAAGACACATAACACTCGAGTCGAATGAAAATTGAGGAAATTTTTGAAAAACTATTCTTGAAACTTGCAACTCCTGACACAAACACACTAACACTAACACACCCATACACTTAGAATTAAATGCAAACATCCCCACTTTGCTCTCTATAGTTTTGGCAGGAGTTAGGACGATTGAGGATTGCTTGCAACAAGGTCCTTGTACTTGTACTGTGGAAATATTCACAAGAAAACAACCCTCAGTCAGAATCAGAACCAGAATCAAGGAATTGAGTTCCCCTTCGATTTGTTATTGAAAAGGCATTAGAGCTCTAGTAAGGACTCTGTAAATGCTGAATCTAAAGTTTCTGCATTATTTGTGGAACGTATTCACAAACATACACGTGTAGTTGTGCATTAGCATTAAAATGACAATAGCAGTAGAGGGGTAGGCAACTGGAAATGGGAGCACTATATGGAGTGCACTCCATAGCATACAGGAGAACACACGTTAACGAGTTGGTCTATCCATCCTGGGTGTGGCTTGAGATTTTCCAAGTGGAATTTCTACAAAAGAATCCTTTTTATTTTCATTCTTGAATTTTTATGTCACCCGTTTTTACTTGTTTCGTTCTATTCGTCCTGTGGAATATACACATTGTCATCTCTGAATGTCTATACTCTTGTAGGTACTTTGGTGGAATTGAAATTGCCAAGAAGAGGGTGGTGGTGGTGGTGGTGAGGTTAAGGTTTAGATAAGGTGGGGGTGCAGTAGCAGTAAAATAGAAGACGAGACGAATGACCCTAGCTTGCATAGCTATATTGTATATCTTTATGAAGCAGCAGGCGCAAGGATACACAAAGATTATTTCCCGTGTAGTAGTTATGGTGCTGACGATGGTGACAGGGCACACCATTCTTTATGATTATTATTCTACTATATGATGGTTGGTGGTATTATTATTTTTACTATTTGTTGTTGTCCATTTGGCTATGTGTGAAACAAGTGACGGTGTTGGGTTCACTTGTTATCCCATCATTATTTCTTGAAAGAATATTATTCGAAGGACACTCATCATACAGAGTGCATCATCATCAGCTAGTGGCATATATCCTTCTGCATTAAACCAAATAATGTTGATGTTGATCTATTTATTTGGATGTTTTAATTATAAAGAAAATATGAATTCTAATTAATGTTTTCATTTCGTATCTGTACATATTTACAAATTGAGTTGAAAACTGTGGTGGTTTTGTTTGTTTAAACATTTCAAGGGATAACGTTGTGGTTGAGCTATATCTAACGTCAAGCTTGTTTTTTTCTCGATACTCAACCTAATTGGCATAGAAATAAAAAATATTTGGTAACCTTCGGTATAATTTAAGAGTAACGTCAAAACATAACACTATAAGGTCCAGTTTTTCAGTGCGAGATTAAAGTTTAACCCGAGTTTAATCATCAAATTGGGTGAGTTAGCTCGGGATTAACTGTGTAGATGCTTTTGGTGGTTTAAACACCGAGTTTGTTTAGTCGTGCCGTATGCACTGCTTCCTCGCAGATAACTGTGGGATAATTAACTTCTAGAGTTAGTTAACTCTGGTTTAATTCACGACTGAAAAGAGTTACGTCATTTGATAAAGAAAATTTTAAGCCTTTTGCTTATCTCTTAGACATAGTTTCTTAGTGGTGAGTTAAACCATAGTCAGCTAGCTCTGAAAGGAAATGTATCAACAGTTAATACAAAAACCATTTTTTTATGAAATATAGTAACTATGCGGAAAGCAATAAAAAACTTGGAGTATAAAACAACAAAAGAATTTGTTCAATTAATTCATAGCTAGCTAGCTCACCAAATTCGGTATGTTCACTCAGGTTTAATTTTAATCTCGCACTGAAAAACTAGGCCTTATTGTTTGTGAGTTTTAACCCGGAAGTCTGCCAAGGGTTAGGTAGTCGGTAACGGTGCCACGTACCCCTAAGAGAAATATAAGGAACATTTTAAGCCTTTTGAACTCCCTTCAAGCGCGGTTGGTGTGGGAGTGTGGGGGATATGAATCTCCAAAGGGTCAGAATAAAACAAAAATCAAATACCTAAGTTAAGTTATTTGGTATGGACATTATTCACATTTATTAGGAGCTTTTGTAGGGATACAAAAATTTAATTTGAATATATCTATTAAGCAAATAATGAGAAAGCCAAAAATGAAAAAAAATCCCTTCTCTGGGAGGTGCTCGTATAATATGTACATATAAAGGGTCCGCCATCTAAGGTTTTTTTTCAACTAGTGCTTATTTCGTGAATGGTAACACTAAGCTCATGTCTGATTTGACAGATAATTAGTTTTATCCTTCCGCTGAACGAATGTGGTTGTGTATACGCTTCGCTAAGTGGGCCTGCGATCGACTTAGACAAGATGCCGATTTTGCCAAGAAAATCATCTTTTCAGATGAAGCTAATTTTGATCTTGGTGGGTAGTAAACAAGCAAAATTGTCGCATTTGGGGCACAGAAAACCCGCACGCATACATTGAAAAGCCGATACCCCCAAAACGAGTCACTGTTTGGTGCGGATTTTGGTCCAGAGGCATAATTGGGCCATTTTTCGAAAATGAGCAAGGAGTGGCTGTTACAGTCATTGGCGATCGTTATCGGGCCTTATTGAACGAATTTTTGTTCACAAAAATTGAAGAGGAGGATATTGGCAACATTTGGTTTCAACAAGACGGCGCTACGTGCCACACAGCCGAAGCTACACTCGATGTTTTGCGCCATTTTCAAAAAAAAAGAAGTTATTTGGCGGACCCTTTATTACTAATTAAAAAAGAAGTTATTTTGCTTAGAGAACAAATTTCATCAAAATCGTAGTAGCCGTTTTTGAATAAAATAAGATTTTCCGTAACGGAAACTCTTTAACAGCTGTAAGATATGTAGCTACTGTTACTTTTCATTCTAATAATATGATAATAAAATGATTTATGAAGCTGAAGATCGCTGCATCCGAAATTTTTTATTTAGGGTAGGATACGTCGATAAGTAGCAACCTATCGATGAGAGATATAGAGGCTATGTCCGTTACTTTTCTTTGCTTCCGATATATGTATACATACCAGGGTTGTGAATTTTTGAATTAAAAAAACCTAAAGTCGTAAGCTAACAGCTGACTTATGAATTCAAAATATTTAATTCATAAGCTAGTCAGTGACTAAGGAATTAAAAAAAATTAATTCATCTATATAAATAAAAATGTAAATGTTGGTTTGTTCCTAATCGCTAATCTCTGAAAGCTCTTAACCGATTGCTTTGGAATTTTGACACACCATTGCTTTCGAATACGCGCGTGTTTATATATACTTTTTTCTTTAAAAAAACGATGGTAGATGTTGCGCATAAAAACAACACCCGCTATACTGATTTTTAAGCAATACAGAAGCTTTATTTGTCAGAAAAATTTCTCAGTTTTGTTGTCAAAAATTGAGGAAAAAAATTTTTTATTCAAATTTTGAAGGAGGCAATAAATAAAAATTAATTAGTGTTATTTACCAGAGCGTTTAATTGGTAAGTTCGGTTTATTTTTTATATTTTCGTTATTTACCATTTCATTGTTTGTTTAATATAAAAATGGATCGTGGTGTATTCGGATGTTTAAAACTTGAAAACGGATATACCAAATTGAATACTTCTTTCTGCGAGTTGGTTCGTAACTGATTTGCGAAGGTTTAGGAAAAATGGAAAGGCGTGAAATTATCAACAGGTGGCGCTGGAGGCCCACATTTCTTTTTTCAGTTGAATCCAATTACCTTTAAACAGGTGAAAGTTTAGGCAGTTAGGAATTGGCTTTTGGGATATTTTTTTTCAACTTTTGTTATTTGTAGGGTGAAATGGAGTCAAATCAAATAATTGTCCGATTGAATAAATTCTTTTTTTTTATTTTGTGAGGCGAAATGGGATTAAAATAAAAAAATATCCGATTTAATATTTCAGGTGTTTGAAAGGTTCTTTTTGGTGGATGACCTTAGGCATTTTTTTCAGAAAATTAGCAATTATAGGGTGAAATGGGTTAGAAGCGAAAAGGGGCATCTTATTTCAAAAATTCTTTTTGTGTTGGGAAAGTAATAAAGGTTGAACTTAGAGGATCATGTTTTTTACATATTTAGATATTCATTACATGAAGTAGGTTAAAACCCATAAAGTAGTATTTGATTACAAAAATAAGCATTCATTTTTATTTATATTTTATTTTGTAGTGCGAAGATTAGGTTTGTCTACCCGTGCGAAGCCGGGCGGGCCAGCTAGTAAGCTAATATTTTAATTTTATTAATATTGGCTTTTATTTAATTTGGTTATATACGGCGATACACTCAAAATTTTTCAAAAGCTTCCAAACCACTTTAGTTTAATGATGCACTAAAAACTATCAGTTCCTCCCATACAAATGTTTAAAAACCGTTCAGGAAATTCAATTTGTTTGCTTCAAAACGACTCTGACGATTTTTGTGAATCGAAATTAGTATTCGATCTACCATTTATAATTATTAAATTTTACATTCTACTATTCTTAACACATACCTTTTTCAAAGAACTTTTTTTTTATTTTCGACTATTTTATTAACGAGTTAACCAATTGAAATTAAATTTTTACAGAATCTTGTAATAAGTTTAAATCATATTGCTGATCTAAATTTTATTTTTTGAAAATTCGAAAATGGGTGGAAGATTTTTATTTAAATACAGTTTTTAACTTTGCATTAGTAAATACCTAAAATTGGTGTAGCATTTTTTTTTTCAAAAATGTTTTCAAAGTTTTATACATAAAAACTTAATTATTTTCAAAACCGCTCCTACGGTTTTTAAAATTTAATTCTCATAAATTAAGTTTTATATAAGAAAGCAGATGCGGTGTACATCCCGTTTGGTTCAAAACACTAAAAGTATTTATTTCTATTTATTTTGTTGATTTAAAACAATTTTCTACTTCAAATACATTATATTAATATACAGGAGACAAGAAAAAAATCGTAAAGAAGGGGGGTCCATTCCCCCCGTTTAGCCGGGAGGGGCAATTTTCTAAAAAAAAGGACTAAAAGCAGAAACAAAATATTAAAAACACAACGGTTAAACTCACAATGTCATGATGTGCCTTTTTGTAAGGTCAGAAATCTTTTATTTTATTTTATTTTTAAGTAAAGTTGTTTTAATGAACAGTTTTTGAAGAATTATTTTTCAGCCATAGAATGTTTGAAATTATTTTTTTAATTTTGTTCAAACTGATTTTGTGCAAGATTTTACGATATAAAGTAGTATTTTTGTTTTTAGTATTCAATGCTTTTATTTATTTTTAGTCAAACACTAAAAACTAAATGCTAAAATCTCTTTCAGTTCTTTAGAAAATAACAGCAACAAAATTCCCTTAAATTGACTCCAATCCGTTGCCTATAAGCTGCTCTAAAGATCCTATTTCCACTACGTAGGTACTAAAGTAGATTGAGTTACTTTAAATTTTCTCAAAAAGTACAAGATATTTCAGCATGTGGTTTTCTGTTTTTGACTAAAATCTAATAAGAACATTGAATATTTAAAACATTATTAGTACTTAATTATGTAAGACTTTGTTAAAAACTAGTTAGAATTTTTTTTTTTACAATTTTGAGTTTGAAAATTAATTTTTTAGAAACTATTCCCTAAAACAGTATTATTTAAAAACCAAATAAAGGAAGAGATTTCTGGCTTTACATTTCTGGCGGCTGAACGATGGGGGATCGACCCCCCTCTCATACGATTTTTTTTTTGTCTCGGTCCAACCTTCTAGCTTTTTGTCACACCTTATGCAAATCACCCTGTATAAAACAAAGTCGGTTTAGTTACATCATTTATAAGTCAAGACTGGCTGGACCGATTTTAATGATCTCTGATTTGTTGGATTCGTCTCCGCACCGAATAGCAGAATAACTATTAAAATATCTGAAAAATTCACCTTGTAGGGTGAAATGGGGTAAAATAAAAAAGACGTATCCGATTGAAAAAAAATCTACCTGGGTTTAAAAGGTTGTTCTTAGGAAATGACTTGATGGATATTCTTTTTTAAAATTTTAATATTTGTAGGGTGAAATGGGGTAAAAATAAAAATATATCCAATTTAAGAAATTCTTTTTTTGTCTGAAATGTTTTTTTTTTTTAAGAAAATGGTTTCAGGAATATTGTTTTTCAAGTTTTGTTATTTGTAGGGTGAAATGGGTTAAAAATATTAAAATAAATAAATTTTTCAACATGGGGCTATATTGTTCATTTTTGTATACTCACATATGTAATATTACCTGCAACTAAAATATGTTTTTGGCAAATGGACACAATATAGGCCCCCATGAACAATGTAATGCAGACTTTAGAACCACATTGTGATAGCACATAAGAGCAACTTCGTACGATCCATTTGTGTCTATTTTTTTTTTACATAGTTTTGTTTTTATGATCGAGCTTCTCAATAGACCTGGTTTTTATTTGTCTTGGTTCTTAAACATTCTATTTAATTAAATAAGTTCTCCAAACTATTACTGCCATAGATTTGATAGGTACATTGAAAGTGACTCTAGACCAGGACAATCCGTCCGTGGGCATAGTTCAGGCACGCAGAGTTTTTTTTTGTGAAGTCTCGCGAAGCGCGTTAACGCAGTTCCACTTTTAATGGCGAACAACTGTTATAACTGTTATAACTGTTATAAATTGACATGTCTCTTAGTCTCGTCCATGCAAAAATGTTCAATTACCTGGAGTTGTTGTTTTTTTTCACAAGAGATTACAACAACACAAACCTATCCGGATAGCTTGGGATTAATCCTCGAACGCGGCCAGTGAAATTTTTTAGTGCCTATAGCCACTATTATAAATACTTATGCTAGGTAACTGTTGGTTTATAAAAAAACGAAATCACATTCCTTGGCACAGGAAGTTAAACCGTTTGCAAAATTACAATGGAATACTAATAGGGTACAGTAGATCCTATACATAGAAAATATTATAAAAAAAGGATTTTTCATGGAAACAAAAAATAATAGTAAATCAAGCGAATACCGTTTCAAATGTGAAAAAAAAACAAAACAAAACTACAAAATCAAGGGTAAATAAAATATGCACATGATCATATTGTATCCTTACATGACGATAGCCAACCCTTAAAATCTCAAAAATAAATTACCCTCAATGTATTTTTGATACTTTTTTTTTAAAGAAAAAAAAACTCGTTTTTCCTAACTCTCGACATCCTTTTTATTTTATAGTCGAAAACATTTTTTTTTTATTGAATATTTGGGTTAAAAAACTCTAAAAAAAAAAAACAAAACAAAAAAAATGTTTGTACTATAAAAAAAAAAATTACAAATAATAAAAGAATCCTTACGTAATACTATACATGTATTGGTATGCCAATAGCATCAGGGATACCCTCAATTGATTTTTTTTTTTTAAGAATTTTTACTTAGGATTTTAACGAATTTTCTCACGATTTTCTTCGATTTTTTTTTTTGTATTTGCAATTTTTTTTTATGAAGTCTTAAGATGATTTTGTTGTGTTTTTTGGGTTCTTTTTTTTTTGTACGTAAAAATAAGAAGAAACATTAAATACCTTGTTAATGAGGGATGAAATGCAAAGGATTTGTATGCGCATAGGGGATTTAAGCATTGTGTACGGCTCAGTTGTTGTTTGGTGTCAATATTTTAGGGGTAAAAAACGGTTATTTTTTCTGTAGAAACTTATATAAATTTTCTAAAAAAAAAATAAATTATTGATGGGATGTACTGTACATATATGGCGCTGGTACTGGCACTGCTGTAGCAAGGGTAGATCTCTATCATAATATTCAAATTTAGGGCTGGGTTGTATAGGGTTGATTGGATCAGATATGTCTGTAAAGATTTAATTTTTGTTTGAACGAAGCGCTTGTCACATATGGAATTATTTATGTACATTTTTTAATAGAAATGTGAAAAATCGAAGGATTTCAAAAACATAATCCACAGAAAAACTTTTTGCGCGCAACATAATTCAACATCTGTCTTTTTTTTTGTCAGTTGATATTGTGGATGGAATTTATATTTTCAATTTTTCTCAAGGGCTTGAAAAGTTTATAGATTTATACATCAGGGTTGTGAGAACTGGATTTAAGGAGTGGAGTTCTATTTACTTCAAGGGGGCTAACCCGATCATCAGACTCCTTTAATATGGTTGCTTTATGCGGTTGCCTATCTTGTTTATAAAATTTTCTCACTTTTAGACACCCAAGAGGCAGGTTTCTGACCTTCTTATTTTCCATATCAACCATATTAGACATTTCCTTATAAAGCCTGCCTGATTCAATTAATTTAACTTGACTATAAACACTCACACGGATGCATGAAACAAAAACACAGCCCTCCTCTAATGTGTATGAATTTTGAAGATCCATTTCTCCGTGTGGTAGAAGAACTCAACCTGTACATCCTTCATTGCTTTGGACAAGGCATAGAGGGTGAAAAGTGGCACATTGGTCAATTTCAATTCAGTTTGTCATTTGACTATATATACGATGCGATGGACTCGAATTGAGACAAACAAAACAAGAAGAAGATAAAATGCAAAAAAAAAAAAATAAATGTCAGTGACATATGCAAGCAAAACGGAAGGATATCCACTTTCTTTGAAAATGGCATCAGGCTTTAACTCCCTTCATTATATCCCAGTATACACACACAGAGCAGTTTCCAAAGACATCCTTTCAAATATTTTAGATACATATATGTATACCTAAACCTACATAGATATAAGTACAAACAAATAGTAATCAGTAAGTGCACACAATTTCACAAAACTTATACAAAGTGTATGTATATGTGTTTGTGTATTTTTCTGTAAGAAAATACGAATAGAAAACAAAGATTCTTTAGTCCTTACGGGGACGACAAATTTATCTCCAAAGTAATCATAGACTCTGGCACTTGTCCTGAATGTTTGATTGAATTTGTTAGAATAAAATTCTTGGACATCTCCTATGGTCTTGGTTGGTGCTGTGTTTGTCTTAGAGAGAAGTCGAAGGATGGCAGTGATTGAGGGTAACTCCTGGACTTATATGAACTGATTTAATGCGAGTTCAATAAACTTTAACTTGGGCAGTTGAGTGAATTATTCTAATTTTGTAAGTTACAAATTTTAGTTTTCTGGAATTTCAATATTTCAAAAATCAGTATTTGCGAATTCTCCATATTCTCAAAAATGGTTTTTATAAGTTCATATAGGATTCTGTTTCGCCATTTAAAATGATGTTGGAATCTCCCGAACCATGATTGTTTTTTTTTTTTTACAAATCAACCACGCCTTTATTCATCAAATCAACCAGGAAGAACCACTAACCCTAATTTGAATATCATCCGCGTGCACCATTTTTAAATTTCAATTTAAACTTTCAAAATGGTCATATCTACAACCTACCTACCTATAAAATCAACCCTCAAAAGTTAATGCGCTTTAAACTCTCATACATCATGCCGCCGCCGCCGGGTAATGTTTCCAGGAATCCTCATTCGCAAGAAAGCACACGAGAAAGCAGAAACTCAAAACCACTTCATCGGATGAGTTCATGTTAAAAGGATTTATTCTTTTCTCCTTGTAAAGTGATTTTATTGGATTTCGGATTTTTTAACCTTCTTTTATTTTTTTTTATTGCGTGGTGGTATAGATGACGGTGTAGCCACCCCCAAAAAATTAAGACCAACAACCACCCTTCGACAAAAAATTTAATTTTTTTTTGTTGCGCTATAATCCGCTGTTGGTGTTCCTGTCACTTGGACAGGACTTGAGTATCACCCACCAGTTCAACAAGGTCAGCCATGAGAATGTTTATGTGTAGATACAGTATAGATATATGGGGTGGATTTTCACGGCAGGGGATAACTAAATTTTGAAGGAATTTGGGGACCGAAAGTGTTTTAAATTTCGAAAACATAATCTAATGGAGTTGTGAGCTTTTCATCGATGGAATTTACGTAGTTTAAAAATGTTCACAGGGGGTTAACCGTGAATAATTTGGAATTTAGACAATCTTGTTGTGGCATTTTTGTTCTACTTACATATTGTGTTTGGTAGATGGGGATGTCCCATGATACACACAGTGATGCCTAAGGGGATGAATATGGGCGAGTTATGTGGAAAGTTTTAAATTTATTTAAGGTTTTTTTTGTTTATTTTTATATGAGGTTATGCAAGGTATTTTTAGTGCTATTATAGCACTTTAGGTATAAAAAAAATGAATGCTGAGATTTGTAATCAAACATGAAATGGACAATAAGTAGGCCAAGCAACTCGTCGGTCGGGGGTAAAAATGTAAATTTAAATTAAGTACGACAAATTTAATGAACATCAGCATCAGCACTGACGTCTATCCCTCTGCTAACTCATGAAAATATAATCATGCCACTGCACTGATGCGTTAGTTCCCGGTAAGTAGGGAATTCATTAGACGAGATGAGTAAATTCATAGTGTAGAGCTCTGTTTATTGAATTATTAAGCATATTCCCTAAATTGAACCACTAAATTTTTATTTGACGACAACGATATCAGTTCTGCTGCTTAGTCGGGATAGGAACGCAATTGACTAGCATAGCTCTCTCTCTCTCTTGAACAACTATAAGGTGTCCCTGTATAAGACGCTGATCATCCCGAATCTACTATGAGTGGTATGAGAGGTAGATTCTTCGGGTGGTTTTTGTTCCCGTCTGCATAATCGGGGAGTGGAGGA
Source organism: Leucozona laternaria (assembly GCA_932273885.2). Taxonomy (NCBI): domain Eukaryota; kingdom Metazoa; phylum Arthropoda; class Insecta; order Diptera; family Syrphidae; genus Leucozona; species Leucozona laternaria. Next base: position 83,729,415 of record OW026368.1, on the reverse strand, counting down.
GAAATCACAACAATGAACTGTACGGGCTCTACAGTCGACAGTGAAACTGACCTAGCCGAAAAAGTAAAAAGACAAAGACAAAGACTGGGGTGGCTGAGTCATTTAGAACGAATGTACACAATTTTCAGCTCGCAGTAGAGGAAGACCTAGAATCAGGTGGAACGCGCAAGTAGAAGAGGACTACAACCACAGGTGCGAAGTTTAATCAAAATCGTTAGAGCCGTTTTCGCGAAAATTAAAAAAAAAAGTGTTCTATTCCACATACGCGTTCTAGATGAGCTAGTTTGAGAAAATCTCTTTTAAATGAATTTAATTTCATTGGTGCGAGAAAGAATAATACATTTTCAATTAAAGTTTAATGCTCGGTCAGCGTTGCCGCCCAAAATAAAATTACCCTCCCACATTTTCTAAAAAAACGTGCCATTTTCTGTGCCATATAAAAAAACATAAGTTTTCCAACTTTTTGTGAAAAATAAATTCTAGTTCAGTATTATTTAGGGGTGTAATGTAACCAAAACACAAAAAAAACACCACTTGGTATGTTAATTTATTGTCTAAAAACAAGGGTTTATGCTAAATTTTAAGCCATTTGGAGCTATTTTCATTGAACTTCGTCAAAATTACCTTAAGTTTAATATTACTAAACGGAAAAAAGAAAAACGTGCAATATTTACTTCTTCTTGCGTTCCACCTTACCACAGGAAAATTGCCTGGTTAAAAAAACACTATCGTGCCACGTTGCCAATGCTGTACTCGATGTTTTTCTCATGTGTAAACAGCTTTACCACGAGGGTAGAGTAAACTTAAAACTTGGGCTTTCCTCTGTAATACGTTACGAGGTCACACTTTAGGATGAAGCACATTACGTTAAGAAAATCGGCATAGTAGGATATTAAGTACGTTCAATGACTAAAAATATGAAGATCCCCTTCAAGCAAACTAGTCCGTTTTGGATCCGTGCACGTAGTCAACAACGTATTTGACGACTTCGCATACGGATACAAATATGAATCCTCAAAACTGCATTTGGCGGCTGAAATTATAGTATGAAAATAAGAACCACCAAGGCCATGTATTGTGAGAAAGAGAGCTCAATCAGTGAAAGCTGAACCCAAAACGAATCCAAATCGAATCAAATAAAAAGAACTTCTCCAAATCGAGTTCTACATTATACATTAAACAAACTTTTATTGATCAATTATAAAAGCAAAACATTTACAAACACATTTTGTCGCACTATAGAAAAGATGAAATGATCGACAAATATTTAAATTTGTATTATTAATCGAAAAATTCTCAAGTTTTCATAAGAAACAAACTAAATTCAAAATATGTCTTAGCTACGCCACTTACGAAATAAACTGAAAAAAAGGTGTGGGGAAAATAAAAACAAAATGCCTGTAGATATAAATAATTTTTGTATAGAAGTTGCTTAAATGGTGATGGTGAGACACTGCGTTTTGCAATGATCCAACAAAGACCGACAAAGTTGGGTTAGTGAATTTGCTTGAAGGGTCTGAATTTTATTCTACGTTTAAATTCAGGACAGAAAGATCGAGTTGGATTAAGGCTATCCCAAACAAACGCGAATACTGAGCAACGACAACGAAACTTTCACCTGTATAAATTAATTTACATGATTATTAATTAGAGTACCCACACTGGCGCGATTGGAATCTTGACAATTACAATTAAATATTCTACAAACGTCAAAATTTATAATTCGCCGGCTATTTTTTTAAAAAAAGTGACATTCATTGGACTGAAGTTTGTGAAAATTTTACTGGATGGAAAGATGGAGTTGCATAAAGGGTGGAAGTTCGTTGACAGTTCGAAGTAAATATTTTAATGCTTTCCCTATCAGTCAAACCACTAAGTGCCAGTGACAAATTCTATTGGAGGTTGGCTGCGGTGTCAATGTATTGAAACCGCGATTTAAGTGATTTCCACTGACAATTGCAACTAAATATTCTATAAACGTCAAATTTTATATACTATCTTTCGAAATACAAAGTGACATTCTTTGACGATGCTCACATTGGAATTTCTCCTCCAATTTTTGATGTGTAAACATCTATGCTGGCGGTAGAGTGAAAAAAATAACGAGAACGTTAGTGTGCAACGTTACGTCGTGCAACGTTACGATCTGCATACTAGGATGGGTGCGTTTAGTGAAAAAAATCTTAAGATCCACTTCAAGCAAAAACAAGTCCGTTTTGGATCCGCGCACGTTGATGTTTACACATATTAACCGTGAGTCCCGGCACTCACACAATTTTTTTTTACATCTCTGTGCTTTTGCTCACTCTCACTTCATGGTAAGAAAGAGATGGCCAGGAAAGGCAGATTTAAAAAAAAAAATCAGTGGATTCTTTCTGTGATTTATCTTTGGCACTTAAATCGTTAAATCCTATAGAATCCAATTTTGTTCAATTAGAAACATAGAAGATAAATATTTTGTAAGTGAAAAATGTCTAATTAATCCTTCAAAGAGCACAGTTTTTTGTTTTTTTTTTTAACGACTGCTGAACTGAAATTAGGGGCTTGGGCAAACGTTGATATTTACGCATATTAACCGTGAGTCCCACATTTTTTTAAGTTTAGACTGGATTCGCTGGTTTCTTGCGTCTTCATCAGCAGGCTAAGCGCTAAGCGATTGCAAGGATAAGAAGAGTTTTGTTCGCCTATAAAGTCAAGTCTTTAGTTCTTCAGCTGGATATATAAGTTGAGAGTGTTATCAATTTAATTTGCAATTATACGTCATCCCGAGAGTACAACTTTGCTTAAAAAATCATATTTCGTATAATGTACAAGTCAAACAAAAAAAATTCTTTAAACCAAAAAGACCTAAAACAAAAACATTCTTCTGCTTTAAAAATCATAATTTTCTTTAATACGTACATATAACTGTCTATTGTACTCACCTTTAATTCCCCCTCCGCTGTCTTTTATCTGAACAGCACCAAAATTTGGCTGGCTTACATGGGAATATGTACCCCCAACCATCAGTTCTCCCGAAACATCCCCAATAAAACCAATTCGACTGTGTTTACTATCCGGCGAGACCATCATAACAGCGGCATCTTCGTCTTCATTATCTTCATTGCGTTCCTGCTTAATGTGAACTTCGTTATTTTGATGTGAATTAAGGAGGTCTCGAACTCGTTTTCTGCCGCCTCCATTGCCGCATCCCTTCATTTCCATACGATGTTTCTGCTGTTGGAACTGGTGCTCCCTAATCAGTCGATCTCTCTCATGAAAATGCGAAACGAACATAATTTTCTCGTGTTCGGGGACAACGAGTGGAGGACCTCCTCCACCTTCCCCTCGACCATTAGAGCCAGCATCATCATCACCGTCTTCGTCGGCCATTGCCATCGTGCCAAAATGTTCCTGACCACCACTGTTGATTGGCGTGGAGGTTGGGGCCGGAGGTAGCATGGTGGGTGGCAGGGTAGTTGTAGCGACGACGGCGTGGGTGGCGTCGGTCTCTGCCGTCGTTGTCGCAAAGGTCATTAAGTTTTGTACGGAGCTGGCGGTGGTGGTAGTGGTGGGCGGAATTTGTGGGTGGTAATATGGCGTGTGGCGGGAACTGCTGCTGCTACTAACCATTGCCGACGTGTCCTTGGAATATTGAGTGGCAGGCTGTAGCTGTTGATGGTGGAACATTAGTTCGTTAAATGACGGGATTGTGGAACCTAAGTTCTGTCGCACCGTTGTCGATGGCAGCCGGGTGGTGTAGAAAGCTTTGCCACCCGTTGGTGGCGGTGGAGGCGGAGGAGCATTCAGGAGGAGATGTGGCAACGGTGAATTCGGTGGTGTTATTTGGTGATGAGAATGGGGATGATGGTGGGGGTAGCTTACGCTAGACAGGAATTTCGCCTGCTGTTGTTGTTGTTGTTGGTGTTGCTGCTGCTGATGAGAAGAAATTAGAAAGGTCGTTGCCGCCGCCGTTAGGGATGCCGAAAGATTTGTTGTTGCTGCAGACGATAACGGTGCTGTCAAAGATGAGGTTGGAGGGTTTGAGATTTGATTATTGCCGGCAATATGCGTTGCGTATGGGATTGGTATTGTTTTGGGAATTTGGTGATGCTGCTGTTGATGTTGTTGCTGTTGTAGTTGTAGTTGTTGGAGCTGTAGCTGTTGCCGGATGTCAATGGTTTGTTGTGTCTGGAGATCTGGTTCGTGTGGATGTTGATGGTGGAACTCGGCTTCCGTGCTCATTTGATGGTGATTAGATGAAGCAGGATGATTGTGCTGATGCTGATGCTGATGCTGATGACTATGATGATGATGATGCCTTGTCGATGATGGGAGTAATGAAGTCATTGAGGTGGATGTCAATGGTGTCAGCATTAATGGACACCAAGGATTGATTGGTGGTAGCTTTTGAAGCAGTGTCGCCTGTTGTTCTTGCTGTTGATTTTTTCCTAGAAAAAAAGAAAAAGGGTGATTTGGCAAGTCTTATCCCTCATAATATTGTGTGGGTTGTTTTTTTTTTTTTTTTCCCTAGACCAATCGATCGAAGCAAAAAATAATTTGTATGCGCATTCTGTATAAAAGGGTTTGACTATTATTGGCCATATGATTCTTTGATGACATTTGTCGACGCACCGATTGATAACATCGAGCAATGCCTGTCATTTACCCCCTTTTTTTTGTTGTTGTTGATGATTGATGATGGAGAATGGAAGTAAATTTGATTAGGGACATAAAATCGGTTGAGAGGGTTTTTGTATATAGATAGTCATTTGTAGTCATTTGTTTTATGTTTGTATGGAGGTATAGATATGAAGAAGCAGATTGAAATATTTGATTCTCATTCTTAATTAAGGCGCATTTGTAATAAGAGTAGTAAATTCAGAATAGAAAAACTTGCACAAACGTTTTCATTCATTTTCGGTGTTTTAAGGTACCTATATCTGCAATTTTCTACACCACAACTTGGGTACAAATTGGATGCAGTCAGTAGACCTAATCTATCTTGAAAACCCATTAAAAAGAAAACAAAATTCATTAACTGCAACTCATTATTCCTTATAGATGTACAGGGTGTTTCCCATAAGGTGTGACATAAACTTAGAGCATGTAGGTTGGGTCGAGACAAGAAAAAAAATCGAATAGGAGGAGGGTCTATTCTCCCCCATTTAGCTGGGAGGGTAATTTTCTAAAAAAATTGACTTAAAACAGAAAATAAAATATTAAAAAAAACAACCGTAATATTTAAAATTTAAAATATTATTTTAGTGAACAGTTTTTGAAATACTGTTTTTAATTTTGTGGGATGAAAGGAGCTAGGTTAGGTAAGGTTATTGGGCTGATAGGATGGGATAGATTATTCCTATCCATAAGCGCCAGCAGGTAGGGACAAGGGGGAGGGCACTTGCCCCCCTGGCTCTGGACAATACCACACATCTAACAATTTTTTTCATTTTTTATTATGAATTTTAACAAATACTTGTCTTATCTCCATGATTTGCCCCCCCCCCCCCCCCCCAAATGCCAAATGTATCTGAAAATGTCCTTAGTTTTAAAATTGTTGGAAAATATGGATATTTTCTTCACAGCTTCTTTATGGAGGTCATGCAACCCTCTACACCCAACCCCTCTACAAATTCCTGCGGGCGCCTATGTTCCTATCACACTTAGATCAATGTAGATCCCTTGGGATGATACCCTGGAGGATTGAACACTCCTAATAAATTAACTTATAAGTTTTCATGGATTATCAAGCCACCTAGAGGCATTAATGAATTTCGACAATTTCTCACGAGAAAAGTTGGAGAGCTCTTCTAAGTTATTAAAGAAGTAGCTTCCTAGGTGTTTATTTCTTAGTTGCGAGAGTGCTGGGTAGTGACATAAGCCACATCGCCACAATCTTTGCATTTGGATCTGTTGTCAATCTGTCGGAGGCCTTCACAAAAGTATGACTTATTTAAGCTCCTCGCAGCACATTAACCAGAACAGATAGAGCTCCAACAATACAGCTCCAAGTTCGGTAGCAAACAGTCAGTGTAGTGGAAATGTAATCGTTCAAATGGCATCTTCCCACCAAAAACAAATAAACTCTCTTGCAGCACGTAACCCAACTTACATAACACCAGGGCCCTATTGCACCAACAACTTATCACTAATCACTAATCACTTAGCAAATATCATGAATTTTGAAACGATATTCTTATGCGGTGCGATGACATAATGTCTGTATGGGTATAATATCCATGGGCCTTAAGTCGGACATACGATCCATGCACATTATGTCCGGAGAAAATTGTATCAAGATTCATTATATTTGCTAAGTGATTAGTGATTAGTGATAAGTTGTTGGTGCAATAGGGCCCAGTTCCCCCGTTAAGTAATAATGTCATCATTACAAGTCACTTCGACACATGTCACTTCTGGTGGTGTAACCGTGACTACTTCCCCAAATAAGTATCGGCCACACTCGCAAAGTCCGACAACTTTGCTGAGTTCGAGTAGTGCCTCAGGACAACAGAGCCTGGCATCAGTAACCTTAAGAATATTTGGCAGATACTTAAATGCGAGAGTCGAACATTTACAGAATTGGTTACCATTAAACCAGTCAATTTCCAATTGCAAAGTTAAGAGAAGTTTTAGTAAGTGAACTTCGTCATTACGGTTTTCTTGATGTGTTCGAAGTATCCAAGACCGCTCAAACCAATCCCAATTGCAATGAATTTGAATACCAATGGGGATGTTTTCTTTGCAATCATCCCGACAAAGCTGTTGGTTTTTTCAGCGGCAGCAATCAACCCGTTATAGAGGGTCGGTCAGCTTAAGGAAAAGAAGGGAAAATGGCGGTTGTTCCGAAGGTGGAGAACTCGTTATTTAACACTATCGGGAGCTCATCTTTCTTGCAAGGGATCAAGTGGAGGAGAAAGTATCGACGTTAATCAAATACGCTCGGTTAAAATATCACGAGCAGCTCGGAATATACCTTAAGCATTTGACATTTTCACCGCTGATCAAACATTAATCCGAATCCAAACAAAAGATGGCAAGAACGCAGAAGAATGGGTTAAATATCGTAGTATAGTGGTGGCGCATTCTCAAGCAAGCGATAATCCAACTGTGAAAACAAATAGTCTTTCCACTCTAGGACTCGTTACAAGCAAGCCAGCGTTTTGAAGAATATTGTTCTATAATAGGTTTTATTTTTTTTTAATATGTAAGTTTTTGACGTATTTATTCACTATTAAAGGAATTTGTACCTTTTGATAAAATAAAGAATACCATAAATAAATCATACGTGATGAGCCTCAGTTTTGTCTTGTGGTACTTTAGAAGATTGTGTCCAGTAACGGTACCTACGAGAGAGTACAGCGATTTCATATTTAGTGTTAATATCCTATCTGTCTTCCCCTTGTCAAAACACGGCCAAAGTTTCTTGGTATTCTCTCAAGTGTCGTGTAGAGTCAATCTTACGTTTGTTTTCTCAAGAATTTTCTGTGCCACGCAGTCTTTCTGAAAGAGCAGATAGGTGCCTATGTTTAGTTCTGCCTGGCTAAGATCAATTGATGATATAAATCGTGTCAGAAAGGAGCTAAATATAACTATAAAGTCCAGTTTTAAAGTATACGAGATTAAAGTTAAACCCGAGTTAACTCATCAAATTTGGTGAGTTAACTCAGGATTAACTGTACAGATGCTTTATTTATCGAGTTTCACTAGTCGTTCCGCATGCATTCTCCACCGAAACCAAAAAACTGCTTCCACAGTTCCCTGTGGGTTAATTTATTTCTATAGAGTTAGCTAACTCTACACTCACGCTCATTTTTCAGTGGTGAGTTACACTGAAAAATAAGCGCAAGTGTGTTTTTGGACAAAAGTAGGAACGAAATTGTAGCTTTTAAAATTTCACACACAAAATATTGTAACACATTTTTGTTCGTATATGAGCAATAGCTTTCGAGTAAAACGTGCGCAAATGTGGCAAAAGATCAAATAAAGGTTGCAATGAACTTTTACCCCAATATTATTCATTCATGGTATCTTTGGGAAATAAAGACAAATTTACCAGTTCTTTGTTTTTGTTTTTGTTTTTATTTTAATTTTTCTTTTTTTTTCAAACTCAACAATAACCCCACAAACTAGCTATTGAATTCCATTTATTTGTTTACCAATTACTATATTTTTCAAAAACTTCCTTTCATTGTCTTCTTCTTCCTGTTGCGTGTGCTAAACCACCGCATATATCACCGTTTAACTTTCATCTTTGAATTAGCATTGATTTAATTCGATTATGGCATATTTTTATATTTATTTACCCCTTTGACGCGTGTCCAACACACTTTTTTCATATACACAATACCAAAACATCAGCCATCGATTTGCAGCTTGCTTCATTGTCGTTATATCATCATAAGTCATGACGCAAGCAGCCACCACACCGCCTGGCTTCAACTTCTTTTGTAACAGCCATGTCAAGAATTAAATAATAAAAAAAAAAAATATGAAACAGGAAGCATTATTATATCTAAAACAACTTGTATGGCCGAGATGTCATTAATCTTCAGTAAAGTGTGACAAAAAAGGATGCCATTTAGTAGAGGTAGGGTTTTACATCAAGGGCGAGGGTGAAGAAATTATACAAAGGTACAAAAAAAAAAAAAACGAAAGGATTACCTTACGCGCGTAATCGATCGATCTGATGGTATCGATCTGAATGAAAAAAAAAAAAAAAAACTATATGAGGGGCGATTTATCCTTTGACAATTTCATTCGATTCGCCTACAATCCTTGGATCCTGTCTAAATTATGATCAAATGATTGTTGGCGATGAAGGAACAACAAAAAAGTGAAATATTCGTTAAAAATGAAAGGATATCAATTTTCGACTATTATTTGAAAAATAAAAAAAAATAAATGAAAATGTCTTCAAGGACATATGGCATATATCTCATCGTATACGATTTGGCATGCTGCGCGTATCCTTTTCTTCGATAAGAAAAAAAAAAGTGAATCTCCGCCTTGAAGTTGTGGCTTAATTGTAAAAAAAGTGAAGAAATCGAAAAAAATTGAAAAGGATTTTTTTTTTAATCCTTTGATAATAGCCTTTGGGTTTTTTTTTTTCTTTTTCTTCCATTTGACGTAATCTTAAACTGTAGAAAATATGCTCTGAAATTTTGTATGCGATTAGTATACAAGAAGGATGTTATGGTAACATCCTACATCAGAGACATAAGCACATGCTGAACAATTTGTATGTATTTGCAATGATCGTATATATTGAAAGGGAGAATTTAAGTGAAAGTAAAGGATTTCTGCCAGGATCAGGGATGTTGCAATGTCTTGATGCAGTGAATCAATATATAGGCGTACAGGTAATAAATCCCTGTGTAGCTATTACAACTGCCGCTGGCTTAACCCACACAAAGCGCGCAATTAAACTAGTGCATCATAATGCTATAAAGTACGGAGGGGGAGCTGATGGCTGGTAAAATATTTGAACATCTTGCGTGAAATCTTCATTTCGAAGGATAATATATAGTGAAAATGTATCCTTGGCTATTGTGATGCTTTTTTTTTCAAGATCCTTTAGGCTCTTTTTATATTTTTGTTTTTTTTTGATAAAAATAAACTAAAAAGGAGTTCTGATTGGCGGTTACGCAGTGAGTGAATGAAATTGAGCCTGAAAGGATATACTTTGTACGAGCTAGGTTAAGAAGGAATACCTATAGGTATACTGATGAAAATGGGAAAGGAGTTTAAGCGGTTACCTTTGGCTTACCATCAGCTGCGGATTTAAAATTTTCATTCATTTCATTTTTAAGGGTTGGACTTTTTTTTTAAACTAACCTGTAAGGCACAAAATTTTAAACAGCCTGATGTTAATTTTCTAGCTTTAAAGCTCTTTCCTGTAGATGTTTTTAGTTTTAAACTATTTTTAACCAATTGATGCGGGTAGAATTTTGACGGCCCGACCGGTGGCGGCCATGTTGTTTTGGTGACATTATTATTCATAGTTACTGATGCCAAATCACCATGGCAAGTTACATCATTAAATAGCATGTCCAAATGATAAAACTTTAATATCAAAACCTTGTGGGGCAACGTTGCGCCCATTTCACGTTTGTTTAAAATGGTTGTCCTTCCAAGTCGATTATCCAAAGTTTGGTGTCCAAATTTAAGTCGATCGATTCAGTGAACATTCAGTCCTTGCGCCAACGAACGTCGCTTTCTGTGAGAGTCCGTAGGTCTTCGAAAACAACGATGTCGTTGCCATCGCAGTATCAGCGGATAGCGCTACCGATCGATGATAACCAATTTTTGCATTCTCCAATTGGATAAAATGGATGTGAACGACATGTGGTTTCAACAGAACGACCGGCGGCGCTACGTGCCACACAGCGAACGCCACAATGGATAATTTTATCATTTTCACGTGTTGTTGAAAGCTATATCCGTCCATGGTGATTTGGCAAGACAGGCTGAATAAATGACAGCCAATTTGACAGATGTCAGATGCTTCCACAATATGGCCGCTATCAACTTTCAAAGTTCGAAAGTCCCTATTGGAAGACCCTTTATTAAAAAAAGTTTAGTCAAGCATACGGCGGATATTGAAGTTACATTTATGTACCAATATATTGCAGCCCGGAAAATAGCATAGTAAGCGATTCAAGGATCTTAAACACTGAAAACCGTCTGAAATGTCTAGAGAGTAACTTATCCTTGAGTTTTATGTACCAAGCGTTTCTGCGCCTATCTTTTTGAATAGTTAAATTAAGTTCCACTAACTCAAATGCGATGAGATTAAAGCCTTGTTTGAGTAAGAGTAAATACATTTCAGAATTAACTCATCATTTGTCTTGGCTATGCTCTGGTGTAGACTGTAGATATGCAAGCAGAATCTCTCCGATATGGTCTTGCATAAAAGGTATAATTAGAAAAATAGCCTTAAAAATAATATGCTCTGACTAAGTGAATTTTTTGTATAGTGCAGTTATTACAGAAGGGCCTTCCTTTATGTACCTATCAGGCCCACATTCGATTTCGATGCCAATTAAAGTATTAAAAATCGAATTCAATTTGAATTTCTGAAATATTATCCCGCCATAGAATAGAATTTTGAAAAAAAAAAAATAAATAAATCTCCACATCACATCACTGCACTGATGGCGTGAACATCTGAGGAGCAGAGCATGCATTGCATGCCAATTTGTGGTTATAAATCATCCATCGAAATGGAGTGTTTGTGCGATTTCAGGTGCACTGCTGCTGATACGTCTGATGCGTCTTCCCATAATGTGAGAAAAAAAAGAAGACGACTAATGCTGCTCCTGTGCCGTCAATATGTATAGACCCAGACAAAAGGATTTCAATGATGACCAATCTCTCTATACATATATGTACCTATACCTGTGCTGGGATAATTAAATCCCACAATGGAAACGGGATGCTCCTTCCTTTTTGCTTTGCAATTATAATAATTATATTTGAAGATCAGTGGATAGATAATCGAATTAGAGAAAAAGTCTCTCCCAACATATACTTATACATATCTATGAATGAAATGCCTAATGGTGTTGATGTTGAAATTCAGGATGAATAAAATAAAATGAAATGGGAGACAGGTCCTGCGGATGGAATAATTGTATTTATAGTTGTGAATATCTGCCTCTATATAGGTACGGCATTCATTTAAATAAAATCGTATTTCCATCAATCAACTAGAGAACAGTGGAAGAGTTTTGGTTTTTTTTTTTTTTTTTTTTTTTTAAAGGTTGGTTTTCTGAAGGTTTTAGTGACTCTTGGATTCACAATTAGCAACACTTGCTTGAAAAGGATACGCACACCGAAGCCATATCAGACCTACATAACAGTGGGAATCTGGAGCAAAATGAAGAAGAAAAACTTAATTATTATGCAGGTCTTAAAAGGAGTACAAAAGTGACCCCGAAATGATAAATGATCTTTGAGATGAGATTATAAAAAAGTGCAATATAGGACTTAATGATGGCAAGGTATACGTAAACCATCATTTGAACTAGTATTTTGAGCGGTGTTTTAAGTGAATTGATGATTCAGTGACGACGCATGATTGAGAACTTACTATAAAAAACCAGATATATTATATTTTAACTTGATCTGTAGGACAAGTTATACGGATACACGGCATAAGACAATAGATTAGCCTATCTACCAGCTTATGGAGAACTGTGCGTCCATATATACGCTCCTTGAATTTACGAATTTAGTTTCAATTTGAAGTTGGACTTTTTATAAAATTAAATTCGCTAGCCAACAGTTAGAAATTCTTTTTTTAAGCCATCCTTGAACTAGTATCTTCCATGTACCACGGGTTTTTCTTTTATTAAAATGTTTGTTATATAGGAAAATAGTAAACTCAAAGTTATAGCGGTCTATGGTAGGTAATTTTTTGTCCAAGACGTTATTGTTGGGTTTCTTTTCTTGATGACTTTATATAAAGGTTGTTTTTTTTTAGTGGTTTTTAATATCTGGCAATACTTTTTTTGGAGTTGGTCTTTTTGACAGCTGTCACTTGATTTATGCTCAGTTTGGTTTGACATTTCATAATTAATAGACTTACTCCTGAATAACGTCTGCAAATTGATTACTAAAATAATGGTTCGGTTCACTCGACGCATCGCGCGCTGCGGTCAATATTCGGTCGACATAATCGCATAAACTCGAGCAACCATGGTTGCGCATGGATCGGTTTCGCACCACGTTTACTCTAGTCTATAATGAGCACCCTCAGAGACGCTGTACATTGCGCATCGAAGACGCTGTTGCTTCTGTGGAGCAGAGTATTGAAGAAGACCCGAATGAGTCCATCCGCCATCGCGCGCAACAATTGGAGCCGTCGAAAATTGGGCCTCTCGGCTGGAATTTATTCGAGCCAGCCACGGCGACCACTTGCCCGAAATCATTTTTAAAACATAATGGCAAACCCTTATCTTTATAATAAAGCTTAATTCTTGGCCATAACTTTAAATTATATGCGTTTTATTTCTTCTTGAAAACAACACGTCTAAAAAAAAACACCCTTTACTTGGTCTTGCTCGCGTTGGCCGCTAAACCCATTTTCTTTGCTTCCGCTTCAATACTCACAAAAGCGCTACTGATATCACGCTTTGTTCTTTCAATTATGTCAATATCGTTGGCGGACGCGAGTAATTGAACAGGCTTTTGAAAGATTTTGCCTATAGTGTTCAGGGCAGAGTTTTGCACTATTCTTTCAAGCACAATGTCAAAGAAGTCGCATGTCTAAATCCATTTTTGACATCAGAGGAGCCGATGAGGGTGAGGTGTTTGCTGACCTTGATGGAGCAGTGTGCGTTCTCCATTGTTATCCTGATCAATCGTACGAGTTTGGCAGGGAAGCCAAAATTAGACATAACCCTCTAAAAAGCTCTTCTCTATAGATGCTGTCATATGCGGCTTTGAAATCGTTGCAAAAGTGGTGGGTATAGATTTGAAGTTCCTAGGTTTTTTTTTCCAAGATCTGCCGTAGTGTGAATTTTTGGTCCTTGGTGGACTTTCCTTGCCTTAAGCCACACTGATATTGACGTTTAGGCTTTAGGCTTACAATGCGATATTAAGGAGACTGATGTCTCTGTAGTTGGCGCAGTTCAGATGGTCTCCTCTCTTGAGGAACGGCCAGATAACGCTGAGTTTTCATTCATCGGGCATTCCTTCCGCCGACCATATTTTCCATGAAGATGAGCTGGTGATGCATACTCCCATTCAGGTCATGGCCTCCCGCTTCGAACAGCTCGACAGCATACCCATCAGCTCCAGCAGCTTTATTGATTTTCAGTTTAGATATGACTATCTTCACTTCGTAGAGATCGGGTGACTGGAATTGTTGATCTACATCGAAGTAACGTCGTCTAGGTTGAATAGTGCAATCTGCCTGAAAGCGTAATTTGATCCATCATCGCCATTTAACAGTCTGTAGAAACGATTTTTCCATATCTTAAGAATGGACTGCGTTTTTGCTACAAAACTGCGATGTTCCCTTGATCGCCCTTGTAGGCTTCAGTTCGGGGGTTGTAACCTTGCGATGTTCTTCCTTTTTTGCCAATTTGACAATCTTTCCCTGATAAAAACCATACGGGAAAGCCTATTTTCTCAAGCCTTAGCTATTATCGATCTTACTGGCTCACAATCGCGCGCTTCTCATTCTTCCCTTTCTTCCATCTAAGAAGCCGGTGTTTCTCTCTCCTCCGCTCTCTCCACTTTCTATGCATCCACACCACACAAAAGTGGTGCGCCAGGTGCGCCATTCCGATGAATTCTTTGCAATGTTTCCACTGCTTCTCAATACTTGATGCTGGCGGCACAGGACCCCTTAAGAGATTATTAGACAATCGATCGGAAAAGGAACTAGCGATCTCCTCCTTTTGCAGCCCTTCGACTTTGAACTTCAGTATTTCACCTGTTTTTGATGTGGCTGGGATTTCTGAAGCCGTACCTTGGATACAACAAAGTAGAGGTCCGAGTCAATGTTGGCTCCTTGGAACATTTGGGCATCCATGTTGCTGGAGGTTATACCGTACCGGTCCTCTTAAGAACAACACCAATACTTTGTGAGGTTCTTGAACTCTTCAATCGACACCAATGAATTCTCTATTTATTTGTTTGCTATCACACCTCCTACGAGTAATATCAATTATCTAATACCTTACATCATCAATCCTAAATCACTTTATGGCCTTGAACGTTAAGAACAAATACGTGTATTTTATTGTTTATCTACCCTTTAGGATTTGTTTTACCAGAAAATAAATGCATAGATATTAGAATTTTGGAAACCAACTTAATATATTTTCTGGGATATATTGAGTGTCGTTTTTAGATCAAACATTTTGTCTTCAAAATAAGAGTAAATAATTTATTACTCTTACACCAGACAAGACGAACTTTTAGCAGACGAACGATTGCTTTTATGCTTTGCACGTTTTTATTATACTATTTCATTAGAATAACAGATCTCACGCTGTTAATTCTAGCTACGCGATGCGAGTATTTTCCTCCAATTAACAACAACTTTTGAAAAATTGATCAAAATGTTCTGTGGTATCTAAAGTTACAGAAAAGACGTATGGAAGAATATAATTTTGGGGTTAGAGAATGTAAATTTTATTATTAAATTTTTACAATTTTAATTTAAACATTAACATTAAACAATATTAATTTAAACATCAGCCTTGAAAAACAATCTAGTTCTTAATAAGGCCTCGAGAGACAAAACCAAATTTGCCTAATTCACAATGCATATAGTGATACAGTATTACGATGTTGAAAATGATGAGATTTGAACTTCCATTTTTCATATTTTTTGTCAAGATTAGGAAAAAAACTAGACGAGAAAAAATTGTTAAAGACTTGTTTAGCCTTTGGGAGAAAACATTTCGTCGCCTGAGAATTGTTTTGTCCCATACGCCACTTTTGTGGTTTTTGAGTTAGGGACGGATTCTATGGTATTTTTGTGTGCTCTTTCTAAATCTGTGATCCACTTTGCGCTATGTTATGCCAATACAGAGATATCCAACTTCGATTTTGTCCCATATCCAGTAAAATCAACGGTTTGTAGAATTGTTTTGTACCATAAACCATTTTTTGGCGTAAGGGACAAATTTTCCATACAATTTTCTGAAATTTTTTTGTGAGAATTGTTTTGTTCCATGTGCATATCACGGCGACAAAGGATACCGAAAATGTTTAAGTAGTTCAAAATTGGTTTGTCCCACGTGCATTTGTATTAAGGAAAGCCAATGTATGTGGGACACTTATTGCAAAAAATATTTGAGTATTGGTTTGTACCACCTCCATTACAGAAGTGCAGAAATTTAAAAACAATTGTATTAATTCAGTTCTTGTTTGACTGTCGAAGTGAAAGGACGTGCGGTCGTATATTTGCAGAATTTTTTTTAAATATGGATATAAGCTCGTCCGAACCCGGTTCTTTAGCCCACGGAATCCTTGAGTAAGTAATTCCAATATTCTGCTGGGTATGAATTATAATTTATGGTTTATTCTTTTTTCAAATAAAGCATGTTTAATGAAGACTTATCGCCCAAGGACCTAAGCTGTTCTTCTTCATCTTCGGGAGATTTTTCAAGTATTAAAAACTAATAATATTTCCGTCGCACATTTTATTAAAATTCTTTCTGTTAAATGTTTTTGAAAGGTGATGATTCAAGAGTTGATCCTAATTATTCAGCTGACAGCATTTGAAAAACATTGAAATTCACAGTTCACTACACCTGGTCAAACTTTTAACAAACATGAACACCGAGAAAGTTGAACTTAAAATCATTCAAATGCTTCCAGAAGATTTTAAGGCGTATTCTATTTCGGCTAATAAAATGGACTACACCAAAGTACCTTTTTCTAAAGTAAAAATATTGCTTTATGAAAAAAGTTTCGACTTTCAAATCAAATACAAATACTCGGCTAAGGAAAAAGAGTTTCAAACTGTCAACTTGATTAAACCAGCCTCTAAAGGTACACTTCAAACACCCAAAAATTTGCTTAGTGCAAAATTAATGAACACTTTTAAGAAACCAATATCGAAAGAAAAAAAGAATGACTTGAAAGATTTGCTTCCATTTATTATTATTCCGGATATCGATAAGCAATATTTTGAAAAATTACTTAATTTTTAGAAACTTTATAAGCCTAATTTAAGATTTGATAATTATAATGAAATTAATTGTGATAGCAGTAGAACTGCTTTTATTTTTCTATTTTTTATTTTGTAATTTCTCTTATTAACGAGAATGATTTAATTTAAAGTAATTATATACATAGTTATATTAAGTTAAAATTATCTTGTAACTATAGATTTTTTCAAACCCCTTTGAATAAAAACTTTAATAATGAAACAGAAATCGATTTTTCTTTTCAAATTTTAGCATCCACCTTCATGCCTCCTTGCCTGTCAGATATTTTGGTTGAGAATTGTTTTGTACCATATCCATTTTTTTTGTGTCCCACGTGTATGAGAAAGTTTCAAAATATAGGAGGTGGGACACACGTCAAAAAAGTTGACTTTTACGTTAGTGATTATAGCTTCTTAACAGTTTGGCAAAACGCTTTGAAAATTGGAAGGTAAACTCGATCTATGACGGACTTTAGATAAAAAAAATAAAAAAAAATTCCTATCGCACAGTTTTGGAATACCAAGTACGCAAACCTTTAACTTCGTTTTTCTAAAAATGCTGCCAATGGCGTATGGGACAAAACAATTCTCAGGCGACGATTTGTTGGGTAAGCTTATCTATAAAATCAGAAATACCCGCGTTATATAAAGAGTCTTTTTTTTGAGGTACAGAACTTGGAAATGGAATAAAGCCAAGATGATTTTTTAAATTGACATGAAATTTACTTTATTCGAAAGAAATTCTTCTGGCATTATGATTTAAATATGATTTCTGGCATATGACCGCAACGGCTGGCTCGGACGTAGTCTAATTTGGAGGTCCAATTTCCGATGACTTTTTCCAACATTAGTGGGCGTATATCGGCAATAACGCGGCAAATGTTGTCCTCCAAGTGGTCAATCGTTTCGGACTTATCGGCGTAGACTAGCGACTTCACATATCCTAACAGAAAATAGTCAAGCGGTGTTCAATCGCACGATCTTCGAGGCCAATTCACGGGTCCGTAACGTGAAACTATATGCGGTTACCAAACGTTTCTTTCAATAAATCAATTATGGCATGAGCTGTTTGACATGTTGCGCCGTCTTTTTGAAACTACAGCTCCTGCACATCATGGTTGTTCAATTGACGAACGAAAAAGTCAGTAACCATGGCTCTATAGCGGTCACCATTGACTGTAACGTTCTGGCCAGCATCGTTTTTAAAGAAGTACGGATCAATTATTCCACCAAACCATAAAGCACACCAAACAGTCAGTTTTTGTGGATGTACCGGTGTCTCAACATACACTTGAGGATTACCATCACTCAAAATACGGCAGTTTTGTTTATTGCCCTATCCATTCAACCAAAAGTGAGCTTCATCGCTAAACAAAAATCGCTTATGAAAAATAGGATCAACGGCAATCTTGTTTTGGGCCCATTTGGGCACAATTTAGAAGCGTCAGTCTATTCATGTTGAAATGCCAAACCAAACTAAAAATAAATCACTTGCCAGCTGACAAAATGGCCGCCAGTTAAAATAGTGTTGCCAACTTAAAGTTCTATACCTCTTAAAAAAACACCCTTTAGTTATGGACCGTATAATGATAACAAATAAGTATGCAATCAATTTGCGGATAAAATGTAAATTTTGTCGGCAACAACCTTAATACCTACTTTGAGTTGCTCTTTCAAGTCGTAATTATTTAACCAAAGATGATATCACTTGATGTAAATTGTTATATCATCCTAGGTTCAACGTTTAGTTCAAAGCTTAACCCAACTATAAGCCCCTCAAAATGTAAATTAATAGCCACTTAACTTTTAAGCTGAACTTAAATATCGATGATTCGTTTCAGCAAACGGATCTGTTCAGCGGTTTATATTCTATGTAATTAATTTAATTTTTTTTTTATATCCAATCATCATGACGGCAGTAAATTTGAATGCACTAAATAATAATTGTATTCTCTGATAGTTAATTTTTCCACTGCAGTTTATTACGACATTTTAAACATAAAACCTTCATAATATTGAATTTTAACGCCTGTAAAAATAACAATTAAATTTTGATTTGAGATCTAAAATAGAAACTTTCGAATATAAAACCCAGTTAAGCCGAACGCTTCGAGATCATTCGTAAGTTATCTTTTCACCTGAGTAGATGGAATTCCGGGCTTAGTTTTCAAAAAAAGATTTAGTTTTGAAAAAAAAAAAATGAAACCCTTATGGAGTGATTTAGTCGTGATTGGTCTGTTAATCTCTTTGATTGACAGCAGAGCCAGTGTTTTACAAACATCAGATTCCAACGGGATCTTCAGCATTCCAACAAGAATGATGGATGATGCAGATTTACTCGAAGAACATGGACGCTTCATGTTGGCCAATATGAACCCGACCATCGACCCGTGTGAGAATTTCTTCGAATATGCCTGTGGCAATTGGCAGAATGACAGCATGGTTCCATTACTGGGGCGCAATGATACATTTTTCAATACCATAGAAGATGAGCTAAACAATATCATTGTGGATTTTTTGAAGAACTCAACAGTTTTGGATGAAAAAACAGCTGAATCAAAGGCGAAAAAGTTTTTTAGTTCCTGTATGAATATGGGTGGAGATCTTAGCAAAGGCTACCGCAGGTTCGATAAATCCATACGGGAACCTATTGTGAAGGAAGGCGACACGCTAGATTGGATGGTATTGAACTTCCACTCAGAATATGGTTTGACCCCTCTCTTGCCCTTGCTTATTCAATATAACGATAGAAGTCTTGTGTTTGAGCTCTTTATTAAAGCACCCGCTCCATACCTGACCACAAGTTCTTTTAACTTTACAAAGATCTCGGAAGATTTGAAATTCGAAGACATCGAATCTGTGGAAAAAGAATTGGAGAAACTGAGGAGTTTCGAGAAGAAGCTGATTGCATCAGTGACACCGACAAACACTTCGAAATCTCAATCTTTGAAAGATTTTCTTGAAGCCCAGAACTCAAGTGATCTTGATTGGAAGAGATTCTTCGATCTGGCATTCAATGGAACTGCAAAGGATTCCTGGATTATAAATGACAACGTTATGAACTTTACAAATATAAACAAGTTCCTCAGCACATCTGACACCGGGGTCATGTTCAAGTATGTTAAGTGGCAACACATCATGTTTATGTACAACAATTTGCAATTGGAAGATACACAGAACTTGGAGAGTAAATGCCGGGATATAACTATCTCGTTCTTCGAAAGTGCCATCATTCCTTGGTTAATCGAGACTACATTCGATGAGGAGAGACGAGCAGATGCACTACTGATATCGAAACATCTGAAGGGTACATTTTACTCTTTGATTGATCAAACAACTTGGTTAGACAGCAAGACTAAATCGGAGGCAAAATCAAAACTTAGAGCGATGAATTTTGTGTTCGGGTACACAGATGATATGAAGCATCGTTCGAAAATGGGCGAAAAATTTAAAGATCTCAATATCACCGAAAACTTCTGGGTAAATGTTATGAATTTGGATAAGAGTGAAGCAAGAAATAAGCTTAGAATGATCGGCAAAGCTGTCATCGAACTTAATTTGTATGCAACTGCTGTTAATGCTTTGTACGATTGGGCAATAAACCAAGTATATATGACCATCGGTATGTTTCAACTTCCTCTGTATCACATCAAGCTGCCGAACTCGTTGAAGTTTGGTGGAATGGGTAGTGTGATCGGTCATGAAATGGCACATGCATTTGATTCAGGAAACTATGAGTATGACTACGAAGGCAAGGAGCGAAATTGGTGGAGTCCTCAATCATTGAGGAACTTCAAGGAGCGCTATCAATGTCTCGAATCGCAGTACAATAAGTTCATTTACGAAGGCGTGAGAATAAATGGTAAACATACATCTGGAGACAACATAGCTGACAATGTGGGTCTCAAGATTGCCTATCAAGCATACCTCCGATTTCTAGATACAAATTTTGAAAGTGCAAAAGACAAACCGCTTCCCGGTGTTGATTTTACCAACAAGCATCTATTCTTTCTGAAGTTTGCTCAAATTAGGTGTGATGGTCGAAGTGTGGATGAACGTTTGAAAATTATGTCAAAAGACGAGCATTCAATAAATGAGTATCGAGTTATTGGAACCCTCATGAATATGCCCGAGTTTAGTGAAGAATTCAATTGCCCCTTGGGGAGCAATATGAATCCATTGAAAAAGTGTATTATATATGGAAATGAATAAAAACAATTTTAATTTTATTTGGATTGATTTAATACATTCTTTGTTCTCAATAATAATTATCATCGCCCAAGAACTAATTTATATCATTTTTTTGGGGATTTCGTCAAAATATCAAACTCACTGATTTTTATTTAGAAGATCCATCAAATTGAGTTTACTGGACAGGAAATTTTAGCATTAAAATGATATTATGCGCTGAATACGCTCAGCGTGCGCTGAATACGAAAATAATGCACAAAAATAAAACCATTTTTCCATTTTCGAAAAAAAATGATCTATATAACTTTTTTTTTCAAAATGTAAATTGAATGCAATTTTTATTTTCTGTAACGGAACAAAATATTTTCTGAAGATGTTTTATGTCCTGAATACGAATTGGTATTTTCAGAATTGGTCAATTAGTTTGATGGTTTCGAGAAATTTTCAATAATTGTATCAATCTCGTCAAAGCTGTCAAAGCTCTTCAAATCCAGAAATCTCACCATAACTTCAAAACTGCTGCTGTACAGGACCATGGTCCTGCCAGTACTCACATATGGATCCGAGACTTGGGTGCTTAGCAAAAGGCACTCCGACCTCTTAGCCGCGTTCGAGAGAAAAGTCTTAAGGAGAATTGTTGGACCCATATGTGAGGAAGGACGATTCCGGAGACGGTACAATCATGAATTGTACGCAATCTACCTTAAAGCAGATATCGTGACAAAAATTAAGCTCGGTAGACTCCGGTGGGCAGGGCACCTAGCTCGCATGAGCGAAGAGGAACCTGCTCGGAAAGTTCTTTGTGGTACATTCTATGGTAGACGACAGCGTGGTAGACCATGCTTGCGCTGGAGAGATGGCGTAGACCAGGACGCCCGGAGCCTTGGGGTGCGCAACTGGATGGCGGCGGCTCGAGACCGGGATGGGTGGAGTGACTTGTTGAAGGAGGCCAGGACCGGACCCCGGTTGTCGATCCGACGGTGACGATGATGATCAATCTCGGGGAAATCTTGCAAAATAGCAGCGTTCCAAATTTATAAAGGCAATAGATATAGTCTTAGAGAATTTGACACTTGTCCTTCGCAAGAGGCACTACCCCTGAAAATATATATTTTTAAGACTTAACATATAGCCTTGATTGAACCTAGCAATTTGGTGTGATAGTCACACGCACTTACCATTACTACAGCCTGTGTTCCTTGTTTAGCCTTTGTTTCTTAGTTGGAATCTTTTAAGAAACATAAATCTATATAGAAATATAAGAAGACAATATAAGCATACAAAATACAAGGAGGCTTCGTTTGAAAATTTGGCTCAGAAAATATCAGCATTGAAGTGAGAATGCTCAAAAGGTTAGCGTTTGCTGTTAATAATGATGTAGATTATTTTCCGCCTTTACACATTTGTAACGTTCAAAAAAAAATAATATTTTTGTTAAGCCTTCTAACTGTCTTCTGAAAGGTATATACATGTTTTTCTTTGTAAACTGTCCATCCCAGAGGCTGCCTTAAGAAGCTTCCCTTGAAATAATCTTTTCAAGGAATAAGATACGTAGGATTTCAATCAAGGGAAAGATATTCATTGGTCTAAAAATATTGAAAGTAATCCAGATATATGGACACGCGACGGGCGCACTGTGGTCAAAAATGACATTTTTCGTTGCAAAAATCATAACTTTTGAACGCATGAAGAAGTCGCTACAATTTTTTTTTTTCTTAAGGAAATTTCCGAGGCTATAAAAATAGTGATTTTAATAAAAAAAATTGCTTTACAGGGTAAAATTAATTAAAAAAGAAAGGCATTAAAACAAAACTTTGAAAACAGTTAAAATTGTTTTAATTTTGTAAAAAAAAGTCTGCGGCTATTTAATTGTTCACGTGGTATTTCAAAATAAAATTGTTCACAACATTGGATGCATTAATTTAACGAACCAATTTTTGATGTTTTTATAGCAAGTATTAAAACAGTAAGGGTATTCATGCAACGATATAAGTACCAATTGTGTAAAAAGATAAGTTTACGCAAAAGTTTACGTGAACGTCCTTTTTATTCATTTGGATAAATGCTGCGTAATTGAATCAGCTGTTCGTCAAACGTCAAAAATTTATTTGTGCAGACAAAATTATTTCCTGAAAAAATTAAAAAAAGTTAAATAAAACATGCCAAAAACCAAGCAAACAACAGAAATTAGTCCAATTATTTCCTGAAAAAAATTACAAAGTTAAATAAAACATGCCAAAAACCAAGCAAACAAATTGCCTTTAATGAATTACTGATTTTAGAACTATTCGGAAAAAAATGATGGTTTATGCATTTTCTGTTACAAAATTAAAATCCCTCTAATAAACTTTTAACAATAGATAAACAGAAAGAAAAAGAGGATTCAATTTAAGAAGGTCTAACACTAACCATGGTTATGGCTGGGAATTCTAGATACACGTCTAATTCTAAAAGTCACAATGACGTTTGTATAACTTTACCCAAATAAATTTGTATAAGTTTCCAAAGCAAAATCCTTAGATAATTTTATCCAATTTGCGTAACCTATTTCCCATACAAAATTCGACAGTTCATTTACCAAAAGATAAACTCATCCAAAAGATGAACTTATCTAGTGTTTTACGACGTTACATGAATCCCCTTAGTATTTATATTTCATTTTGTGGCTCGTCGTAATATCTTATAAGCTGTTTCAGTGACCAATAAACTATGTGTTTAGCATGTGTAAGAAAAAAGTAAACGGACCAAAATTTTAATACATAATTTTTTTTATTTTTTTTTTTATAAAATAAAATAGAACACATAATACGTCTTTTTTAAATTAATCATAAATTTTAATTTTCAGAAAAAAAAATCATTGACTTCAACATCATTTTCAACATTTAAAAGACTTAAAGTTCTCGCTTCTAACTCTTTTTCAGTTCATTTTGAGATTGCATGTGCCTTAAAGATAAACTAAGTGGATCCAGTATAGATATTATATAAATCTGAAGGTTTTAT
Organism: Leucozona laternaria; assembly: GCA_932273885.2. Classification (NCBI taxonomy): domain Eukaryota; kingdom Metazoa; phylum Arthropoda; class Insecta; order Diptera; family Syrphidae; genus Leucozona; species Leucozona laternaria. Next base: position 83,705,567 of record OW026368.1, on the reverse strand, counting down.
AATACAAATGCTATATACTACTGATTTGACTACTTCAGTTTCAAAAACTCTTTTAGTTTAGGAGGAATTTATTCAAAAAGGGGTGTGAAAGTGGGCGGATAACAAAAATTAGTCTGTTCACAAGGTTGTAAGTCCATTTTTTATTTTACAATTGCCATTGTTTAAATAAAAACGGACGTGGAAGTGGTGTGATTTTGATACGTGGTCTGATTTTTATACGTTCTCAGCCTCCTTTTGAGAAAGGACATATCTCAAACATTTCCAAAGTAAATTTGCTTTTGAGACCAAAATGATAGCACCGGGAACATGTTTTTTTTTTTTTTAAACAAATTACACTATATGCATATGGTTGAACAAATCTTATTCTTTTATCTAATACATAAAACAAAATCGGTAACACTTGTAACTCAAGAACAGCTGGACCGATTTTAATGATCTTTGATTTGATGGATTTGTATATCGGAAAAATTCACTTTGTAGGGGGAAATGGGTTAAAATTAAAAAGACGTATCCGAATACGAAAAGTGGTATCCGATTTCAAAAATTCTGTTTGCCTTGTAAAGGTTATTTTAAAAAAATTGATATTTATAAAGTGAAATGGGATACACACAAAAAAGTGGTTTTTGATTACAAAAATTCTTTCTGTGTTGGGATTTGGGAAAGTAATAAAGGTTGGACCTAGACCATATTTAGTCATTCATTATGTAAAGTGAAAGTAGTATTCGATTACTTTGTAATTTTTATGCGAAGCTTAGGTTTGTCTACCCGTGCGAAGCTGTGCGGGTCAGCTATTATTTAAGCTAAAAAATTCAAACCACAGCACTCAAAAGTGTTTTTTGTTTTGTTTATTAAAAATATTAAAAAGTTTTTGTATGATGCCCCTTTTTTATTTGAAGATGATTGGATAGTTACAACCAAAGTTATGGGTTTATAAGTACACTCATGTCGAATGTTTTTATGATTTTACACAAAACGAACCATTATCCAATATTATTATTTTTATTTATTTTCGAATTAACGTTAGAAAATAAATATTAAAAGAATATATGGACATGGCTAGTTGCCGTCTGCCAGGAAATGACATTTCATACAAAAAATAAAAGATTAATATTAAATTGACAGATTTATTACCTTAAGTTTAAATTTAAAATTAATAGCTTAATAATTTAAATATGTAATTAGAAAAAAAATATTTGTTTATAATTATTTAGAATGTTGATATTTTATTTAAAATTAATTCAATAATTGATAGTAAAAATATTTTTCTTTTATATTTGGTTTTTAATTATTGACAAAAATGAATATGTATAAAATTAAAACGTTGAATTCATATCTACAATTTCTTTAAAAACTACTGCGATAAGTGAGAGCATGGGCACAGAATCTGTAAAGATTTGCCCAAATTAAGGATCCGTTCAAAATGTCTAACAGTTCCAATCTAGAGAGGACACCTTGATGGAAGTAAAGCCTACGAATCTCTTGCAAAATTGGACAAATGGCCACAAAATGGTAAACATCATCTCGCTCATATCTGTTGCAGAGGTCACACAGAATTGGTAGGTCGGAACGATGAGGGACATAGTTCAGGTTAAGAGTTTCTACTCTAACTCTAAAGATAGTGCTTATAGCTTCCAAAGGTAAATCCATTCGGAAATAATTAGCTGATTGGAGTAGGTGATTTAAATCTCTATATATTGCCCTTGTTGACGATACAGATGCACGATTCAAATGCTGAAGAAATCTTTGTTCGTCTATTTACGATATGACATTCGCAATAAGTCCCTGCCAGCTATGTATATTAGATTCCGTAAGATCCAAAAGGATACCATGGGATTGTGCAAGAGCACTCTATTCTATAAACAGTGATGATTTTGTCCGCAGAAGTTTTGTCATAATGGATTTATGAAGGCTTTCCCGGGTTTTTTCATCGTCTTAATCAGGAAATCAGAATTTGCTTTTAAGTTCTTAATGTAGATGGGGGTAATACCCGACTCAACATGTTGGTGTCGTATTTGGAAAGCGAAACAGACGTTTGAAAAACAACCTCTGAATGAGTTCGAATTCTTCAAAGTAAGTATAACCAAAGACTTGAACACCATAACACATGCAAGTATTGATAATGGCTTCAAAAATCCGATACTTAGAGCCCAAGTCTATATTTTGGTTTCCAAAAAGTTCGGCCACATAACGCTTAGTCCAATTTTGGCTTCCTTACTCTTTTCTTTCACATGATTCGTAAAGCTAACGTTTGCTGACAAAAGTCCTCCTAGATATTTGAATTCCTACACCACCTCTATGCGCTCATTATTGAGAAACCAACACTCCTCCCTCCTCCACTTACTTTTTCGAGCTTCAAACACCATAATGTTTGTTTTTATGCTGTTTATCGTCAGATCCCAGTGCTTACAGTATCTCTGAAGCTTGTTAATTTGGAGCTTAAGAGAAGAAGGATTGTCTGCCAACATGACAAGATCGTCCGCATAGAGTAGTACTTTGATAAATATATCACAAATACCAACACCCCCAGTAAGGCTGTCACAAATATCGTCAATAAAAAGAGCAAAGAATATTGGACTCAAGATACATCCCTGCGGAACACCTGCCGTCGTATCAAACCAGTTCGAGGACTCTGACCCATCCCAAACTGTCGCATTCGTCCCACACCAAAACTTTTCATACATCGACAGGAATTTCCTAGATAAGCCTAAGGAAGCCATTTTATATATCAATGGTTAACGGTTGACAGTGTCAAAGGCTGCTTTGAAATCAAAAAAGCAGGCATACAGTTTTTTTTTCCTCTGTGTGTATTTGTAAGCAATGCTGAACAATGCAAAAATGTGGTCAACAGTAGAAAAACCAGCTCAAAAACAGACTTGATAAATGCTCAACCGTTGGTTTGATTCTATTCAGTATGTATATAAAATTGTAGCAAACACCTTCCTTATCGAGTTGAGTATTGAAATATTTCTGTAATTTTCTCCAATAAATTTTGTCGGTTGACGATGAACAATTAACCACAATACTACTAACAACAAATAAGTATACAAGCACAAAGAGAATCCGAAAATCAAATCATATTCTGTGTAGGTATACCTCACACTCCTTATACCCTTTGTCATGCAGGAGTTTCACATATTTAAAAAAAATCTGGCGCAACATTTTAAATATCGTTGACATTTTACATTTTCTAAAATTTAACTCACCAAATGGCTATTTTATCTTTTTAATATAATACTAACTCCATATGTCACTTTGACAATAACAAATTTGAAAAGGTTTTATTTCAGGCAACAAAGTTTTTACCTACTATTGTACCTACGACTAATTATCTGATATTTGTTTTTATAAAAAAATATGTGAAACCATTTTTAACATTTTAAACAGCCTGCTGTTCACGCATAAGCATAATACTACTCAACAATTTTCTAACTTCAAAGCTCTTTACTAAAATGTTCTTAGTGTAAAATTATTTGTGTATCATACTAAATCTATTTTATTAATAAAATCTATCACAAGCCTAAAACAGAGACAAATTGTACAAAAAAGTAAGCAAATATACACTTTTGTAATTGTCAAAGTGACATGTGACAAGTGACAAGTGACAAGTGACAAGTGGGTAAGTATGATAATCAAAAAAATAAAATAAAATAGCCATTTGGTGATTTTCACTTAAGTAAAATGTAAAACAAATCTAGTTCGATGCTAACTTGGTTAAAATTTGAAAAATCCTCCTTTTAACCTAGCATCATACTAAAAATGCTTTAACCTCGTACTAACTCGTCTTAAATTTTGCGCCATTTTCTTAAAAGACTTAAATATGTTGCATGTAAGGTACTGTTTTTTTTTTTTTTTTTTAGTTTACAAGAATTTAAAAATACGTGTTGAGAAATTGTCACACAAGGCAAAGTTCGGAGAAAATTGACCCTTACCAAAAGACGGTTTATAATACGTCTTTTTTAATCGAAGTTTTATTCTCGATATCATTTAACTGCACAAATTTCAAAAAAAAATGTTTTAGCTAAAAAAAGTTCAAATATTAAAATTTTCTTTCTCTTTGTTGTCCAATATTTTTGTTAACATTCATTTAAGTCCAACCAAAGATGATATAACTTCTGATAATTAGTGTAACCCAGCCCTCGAACGTTTAAGTGAACTTAAACCTTGATGATTCGTTCAGCAAACAGATCTTTTAAGATCATTTTTTTTTTTATTTATGTATTTATTTGTAGCTAATAATTTCCTTCTTTCATCGCGGCAGTAAATTTGAATGCACAAAATAATAATTTATTGTATTCTCTGACAATCAATTTTGCTTATGCATTATTTTATGCATTTGAATGCCTATAAAAATAATAATAAAATTTTGATTTGAGGTCTGAAACAGTGACTTTTGAATATAAAGCCCAGGTAAGCCGATAGCTAGGAGATCATTCGCAAGTTAATGTTCCACCTGAGTGCATGGAATTCCGGACTTAGTTTTCGAAAAAAGATTTAATTCGTAAAAATGAAAACACTATGGAGTGATTTAGGCGTGATTGGTCTTTGCTGCTTGATTGGTATCAAAACCATGGTTTTACAAACAGTTTCCAATGGCATTCACACCATTCCCACAAGACTGATGGATGATACTGATTTACTCGAAGAACATGGACGCTTCATGTTAGCCAATATGAACGCGACCGTCGATCCGTGTGAGAACTTCTTCGAATATGCCTGCGGCAATTGGCAGAATGACAGTATGGTTCCGTTGTTGGCCCGAAACCAGACATTTTTAAAAAGCTTAAGTGTGCAGGCGAACGAGCTAATATTGGAATTCCTGAGGAACAAAACAGTCTCGAACGAAAAAACTACTACTGAAACAAAGATGAAGCATCTTTTTGACTCGTGCATAAATATGATTCAAGATCTAAGTCAAGCCTACCGAACAATCTACAACTCTATCAAGGAACCTATCTTAAAAGAAGGCGAAACTATCGATTGGATGATATTGAACTTCTACTCGGCAAATAGTCCAACCCCTCTATTGCCATTCAGAATCACATACAAATCTAGTAATTTTATGTATGAGATCATTTTAGAAGATCCCAATGGACAAATGACTTTGAGTTCGTTTAACTTTACAAAGCTCACAGAAGATTTTAAAATTGAAAATAAAGAATCGATGAAAGCGGAATGGGAAGAACTAAAGAATTTCGAGAAGAAGCTTTTGGCATCAGTAAAACTAGCAGACAATTCAAAGTACGAATCCTTGAAGGATTTTCTAAAGGCTCACAATTCAAGTGATGTGAACTTTGAGAGATTTTTTGACTTGGCATTCAACGGGACTACAGAGGATTCTTGGAGAATCAACTACAGCATTCAGAACTTCACGAAAATCTTCAAGTTTTTGAAAGAGTCTGATACTGGTGTCATGTTCAAATATGTTAGATGGAGGATAATTTTAAAATTCTATAAAATGTTGCTGATGACAGATGATCAGACCAAAGAAGAGAAATGTCAGGATATTACAATGCTCCATTTTAAAAATGTCTTAATTCCATGGTTTATCGAGACTACATTTGATAAGGAGAGACGAGCAGATGCACTACTAATATCGAAACATCTCAAGGATACATTTTACTCGTTGATCGACCAAACAATGTGGTTGGAAAGCGAGACTAAATCAGGGGCAAAATCAAAGCTTCGAGCTATGGATTTTGTATTTGGGTTCACTGATGATATGAAGCATCGTTCGGAATTGGACGACAAATTCAAAGATGTCAATATCACCAACAACTTCTGGTTGAATCTGCTGAATCTAGATTCAAATAGTGAAAGAGAAATTCTTAGAAAAATCGGCAAAGCTGCCATAGAACTATATTTGGATACATATCAATCTAATGCCATTTATTCTGTGGAATCAAACCAAGCCTTAATGACAATCAGTTTATCTCAACTTCCTCTGTATCACATCAAACTGCCGAGCTCGTTGAAGTTTGGTGGAACGGGTAGTGTGATCGGTCATGAAATGGCACATGCATTTGATTCAGGAAACTATGAGTATGACTACGATGGGAAGGAGCGAAATTGGTGGAGTCCTCAATCGTTGAGGAACTTCAAGGAGCGCTATCAATGTCTCGAATCGCAGTACAATAAGTTCATTTACGAAGGCGTTAGAATAGATGGGAAACAAACATCTGGAGACAACATAGCCGACAATGTGGGTCTCAAGATTGCCTATCAAGCGTACCTTCGATTTCTAGATAAAAATGGAAATTTGGAAAGTGGAAAAGCCAAACCACTACCCGATGTTGAATTTACCAATAACCATCTATTCTTTTTGAAGTTCGCTCAAATTTGGTGTGATGGGCGAAGTGTGGATGAACGTTTGAAAATTATGTCAAAAGACGAGCATTCAATAAATGAGTTTCGAGTTATTGGAACCCTCATGAATATGCCTGAGTTTAGTGAAGAATTCAATTGCCCCTTGGGGAGCAATATGAATCCATTGAAAAAGTGTATTATATATGGAAATGAATAAAAACAATAAAATTATTTTAGAAAATGTACCTATGTCTACTCAATAAGCCATAGTATACGAATTTCATTTTCACATGCCTCAATTTTTCAGATCTCCAAATAATTGCATTCATAAGAAATACACTTTTCAATCCAAAATTTTAATTCAAATTGTCAGTACTAGGGCTCCGGGATCTTAGCATCCCATATGTGGGATATTCGCAAAAAAAATTATGACATCTAAAAGGTCAACTAGTTTTAGAAATTGGTCAGCCATAGAAATCTTTCAATCAATATGGTTACAGTTTTCAAGGTCATAAGCGATTTTCATAACCTCAATTGAGGGATATTCGAAAAAGAATTTTGTCATCTGAAAAATAGTTTCATTAATTTGTCAATGGTCACCCATAAGCGAGTTTTTAAGAATTTCGAAAAAAATGTTTAAGGTCGTTTTTTAGACGATCTAAGCATCTAATTTTTGGGATATTCGAAAGAGAAATGTTCCATCTGAAAGGTCCTTAGTTTCAGTAATTGATCAGCTATAGGCGTTTTTTTTATAATATTCTTAGGAATTTAGGATCATTCAGTAGAGGATGTAAGCATCTCATTTGTGGGATATTCAAAAAAAGGTGTGCCATCTGAAAGGTTCTTAGTTTCAGTAATTGCTCAGCCAAAGACGAGTTGTTAAGAATTTTCTAAAGTCGCACATCAGACGATCTTAGCCCCACATTTGTGGGATATTCGAAAAAGAAGTATCACATACGAAAGATCAGTTATTTTCATTAATTGGTCGGAATTTCCATGAGTTTTTAAAACTTTTTCAGAGTTAACTTTAAGAGGATCTTAGCATCCCATTTATGGGATATTCGAAAAAATGAAGTGTTTCATCTGAAATTTTAATTTGGTTCAGAAATTGGTCAGGCATAAACGAGTTTTTAAGAATTTTCAAAGATTTTTCTAAAGTCACACCTCAGGGGATATCGGCACCCCCTTTGTGGGATATTCGTAAAAGAATGGTGCTAGGTTACTTATTTTTAGTAATTGATCACCTATTTTCGATTTTGTATGATATTCTTAGGTTATTTAAGATCATCCAGCTGAGTTTCTTAGCAAATCGTTTGTGGGATATTCGATAAATGTGGGCCATCTCAAAGGCTACTTACGTTTAGTAATTGGTCAGCCATGGGAAATTTTTATGATTTTCAAACGTTTTATCAAGCTCACCCATTAAAGGAAATTGTCATTTCAATTGTGGGATATTGGAGAAATAAGTATGCCCTTTGAAAGGACACTTATTTTTCAAAATCCTAAGAGACCTTAATCAGAGGTTGTAAATAAGGTACAGACAGACACAAACAAAAAATACAAAAATTTTAAATAACTTTTTTTTTTTTCCTTCTTTTCTTTTTAAAATGTTTAAATTTTAAAAATGTCTCCGTTCGTAGACTTAATTAATTCCTAGATGCTGGGTCAGAGCGGAGGCCTTAGTTTTGCCTCCAGTTGGTTGAGGTTAGTGAAACCGCACCTCCTTAGGCGAGGTCTTCCTCAATTCAGTAGTCCATCTGGGTTCAACTAGAAGACTGTATGACTCAGAGAATTCATATAAATTTGCCCTATAATGCCCTAGCTTCATTTGTGTAATATTTTAAAATGCAATTTTACTTGGGCTAGTTAGAAGTAGGTACCTACTTGCATTTTTAAAAGTTCATAACCCAAACAAAGATAAGGCTCTATAGAGGAGGTAAACAGAACACCTCATTCAAAAAGCGCCAGCAAAGTCCAGCTGCTGTGGCCCTAATAAATAAAATATAACTACGAGTTACGTATCTATATTTCCATACTCATTTGAGAAGTTAATTTTCCATTCTAAAGGTGTCCCTATATAGCCAAAGCGATCATTGAACCCCAGAAAACTTGTCAATAAACAACGAAATCATCCCATAGGTATTGCCTAAAGCTAGCAACAGACGACATAAAACAAAAACAAAATACAAATGCCTTGATATAATTATGATGGTACCTCTACCTACTCTAAGCAATGACCTTGAAAAAAAAAAAAATAAACAAAAAAAAATGTGTCTGCTTCCCCGAATAAAATTCTTATGCTCCTCATTAACAAAATCATCCACGTATTGCGCTCACGCTCTGTTTGCCTTTACAGGTGATACCCTGTGTACCTGCGCTGTACATCAGTGTACCTGTTCGGCATACATTAATAATTCCTTATCTCATAATTTATCGTAAAAAATCATCAAATAGCCTTGCATTGATGAGGAACACAAATCACTGAATCGTGAAAAAACCATCAACTATATAAATTTTGTTAAAAAAAAAAATAATATGTAAAACCAATCGAAATAATTAAAAAACAAAAAAAAAATACACTAAATTCTTTATTTTGTTACCATATGACACATTTTTTCAACGGATTCATATCTGTCCCCAGAGCACAGTTGAATTCTTCACTGAATTCAGGCATATTCATCAGCGTTCCAATTACCCGAAATTCATCGAAGGCATGATCGTCCGTTGCCATGCGCTTCATGCGATCTTCCGCACTGCGGCCATCACACCAGGTTTGAGCGAACTTCAGGAAGAAGAGTTGTTTGTTTGTGAAATCAACACCTGGCAGGGGTTTGTCCTTGCCACTTTCCAAGTTGCCCTTTTCCTTGAGAAGTCGCAGGTACGAATGATAGGCTATCCTCAGACCGACATTATCAGCAATGTTGTCACCCGAAGTTCTATTCCCATTCGTCCGCAGACCGTTGTAAATGAACTTATTGTACTGCGATTCGAGACACTGATAGCGCTCTTTGAAATTCCTCAAAGACTCCGGACTCCACCAGTTGCGCTTCCTGCCATCGTAGTCGTACTCATAGCACCCCGAATCAAATCCATGAGCCATCTCGTGGCCAATCAAATTTCCAATTCCTGCGAACTTCAACGAGTCCGGTAGCTTGATGTGGTAGAGGGGCAGTTGAGAGATCCCAATAGCCACAAAGACAAGGTTTATGAAATCAGCGTAGTAAGCATTAACCTCGTGAGTTCCGATGATTGGATTGATCGACGCCTTGCCGATCATTTTCACATAAACTCTCGCACGATGCTTTTCCAGATTCATCAGATTCAACCAGTAGTCCTTGGTGATGTTGACGTCTCTGAAACCTCTGTCCATTTCCGAACGATGTCGCATGTCATCAGTGTAGCCAACTATCAAGTCCATCGCTCGGAGTTTGGACTTTGCCCCTGATTTCGTTTCACCATCCAGCCAGTTTGCCTGATCGATGAACGAGTAGAATGTGTCCTTGAGGCGTTTCGATATGATCAGGGCATCTGCTCGTCGCTCCTGATCGAAGGTGGTCTCGATGAACCATGGAATAAAGGCATAGTTGAAATACTTGATAGTTATCTCACGACACTTACTCTCCTGGGTCTTTTCAGTTGTTTCCAATCGCCATATGCGATAGAACTTCAGGATGTTCCTCCACTTGACATACCTATACATGACGCCCGTGTCAGATTTGTTGAGGAACTTGTTGATATTTGTGAAGTTCCCAATGTTGTCATGGATCTTCCAGGAGTCCTTTGTAGTTCCATTGAATGCCAAGTCGAAAAATCTCTTCCAATCAAGATCACTCGAGTTCTGGGCTTCCAGAAAATCCTTCAGCGATTGAGATTTCGAAGTGTTTGTCGGTGTCACTGAAGCAATCAGCTTCATCTCGAAACCCTTCAGTTCATCCAGTTCCTTTTCGACTGCTTCCTTCTCTTCAAACTTAAAATCTTCAGCCATCTTTGTAAAGTTGAAAGAACTCGAGGTCAGATATTCGTAGGGCTCTTCTATAACGATCTCGAACATGATATTTCTGGAGTTATATTGGATGTTTAGTGGCAGAAGGGGTGTCACGCCATATTCTGAGAAGAAGTTCAATTTCATCCAGTCCAATGTCTCGCCTTCCTTCACCGCTGGTTCCTTCATGGAGCTTAACACCGCTCGGTATCCCTTACTTAGATCTTCACTCATATTCATGCATGAACCGAAATACCTCTTAGCTTTCGTTTCGGCAGTTTTTTCATCCATAAATGTTGTGTTCTTCAGAAAGTCCACAATGACCTCGTTTACTTTGACCTGCATGGCAAAAAATAAGGTATTATTGCGACCCATTAATGGGACCACACTGTCGTTCTCCCAATTGCCACAGGCATATTCATAGAAGTTCTCACACGGGTCAAATGTCTGGTTCATATTGGCCAACATGAAACGTCCATGTTCCTCCAGCAAATCGGCCTCATCAATCATTCTTCTTGAAACGGTAAATATTCCATTCGAATCTGTAGGTAGAACCATGGCTCTGATTGAGCCAAGTAGAAAACAGAATCCAATCACGGCTGAGTCACTCCATGACGATTTCATTTTTTATACTAAATTTAAATATTTCCAACACGAAAGTCCGAATCGCATCTACACCGATGAAAAGTTAACTTGCGAATGATCTTCAAGCTACCGACTCACTTGGCATATATATAATATTCTGAAAGTGCTCGCTGGTTGCGATGCGACGACCATCAATTAAAATATGTTGCTTGTCCCGAATATAGTTTTTGTTTTTTTTTTTCGTTTTTAACTTGGCCTATACAGGACAGGTATTGGTTTTGGAAAAAATACCAGTATGTAGCATTGAAAGAAGAGCTACTATAGAAGCTATTTTAAAACAGAGAAAGAAGTAAGTAAAGCCCTCAGACTATTCTACTAGCTTTAAGTTTGACGAGCATATCACTATTTTTTTTAACTCTCTCTCTCAGAACTTACCATACCTGGAAAAACAATCAAGTTTTTAATGAAGCTCTAGAGAGTTTTACATAGATACTAACAAGGGTCTAGCAAGGGTTACTATCGACATTAGCAAGGCCCTCGACATCTATATGTACTTTATTGCCTTAATTTGAAGTTTGAAGATAACAAAACTTCCCCAACAAGTTTTTATTTGCAAGATCCTTGCAAGTATTCAAAAAGTTTCCTCCCGCCTTATGTTGTAGTTCCAGTGCCAGCAAATGTAAGCGAATATCACTCGCGCGAATTCGCAAAGTTCGCTAAACTCGTTCAAAAGAACGATTTCCTCATGTTGTGGTTCGGGTGTATACAATTTACTCGCGCGAACTACAACATAGGAAATGCGTTCTTTTGAATGACTTAAGCGAACTTTGCGAATTCACGTGACCTACAGCCTTAACTATACTTAGCAAAAACTTGCCATTTTGTAGACGGGGCGGGGTAAATAATTCAAAGCAATGTATATGGCTGGCCAAAGTTACAAATCACTATGGAAGAGCAAGAACGTACGACAGATACATTGGTTTTTATTCTTCCATTACTATTGTGGTTCTAATGGATAATGAATATTTTATGTTGTTAGAATGTAATTGCCTGCGGTAGTGAGACGCGTCAAAAATGGTTTAATAGAACTTTCAGTGAATACAATTTTACTGCCATGATTTGTCATAATGATGATGCTTTGGTTGTATTATAACAAAAAAATAATAACATACGAAGATAGATAGATACAAAATTGGGATTATCGAGCCCTCTTTAAAGATTTAATTTTTTATTATTATTTTTTTTATACATACATATGTTTGTGATGTAATTGAGGTTTCTGGGAGGCACGTAAACAAATCAAATTGAGAATTTTATTTTTATTTTTTTGTTATCAAGTTCAATGTGCTGATGGACTTGAGGAAATTGCATTGAGCCACGAAACGCGGTTAGAGACCTTTCTTTTGAACTCTTTTCGAGTTGTAAACATTGGAGTTGATGAACTTTATACATATAACCATCATCATCATGAGACAAACCGGGGGAATAATGGGGTTAGCATTTAATACTTTCAAACTTTGGTATGGTCAGCTGGCAGAGTTTCTCATTTCTAGATTGGCTGATGTCTGATGATGGCATATTTGATTCAAGAATTTTGCAGAAATGTATCACTAGAAGACCCGTACTTGCGTTGCTTCGAGATCACAAATTAACATCGATATGCGTTACCATTAAAAACGTGAGAAAGTGACAGATTATTATTATTAGTTGCTGTATGTACCCCAGTCGGCAGAGGTTTTTTTTTTTTGCTTAACTAATACCTACTACAATCGAATTTTATGTTTGTAATTGATATTATGTGGGTGGGTTGATTTTGAGTATTTTAGTATATTTGAGTGGTGTCAGGAAGGTTTTTTTGAGTATTTGAGTGGCGGCAGCCATTTTGAAAAAGGCATTTTAACCAATATCTCCAGAAAGGCTTATAGTACACACAAACTTCCTGGACCTTTTCCATAGGAAATTCAATTATCTTACTCCGTTTTTTCTTGCCAACTTGCGATATAGGTACTAAAGTTTATGTTTTGGATTCTTAAAAAAATAAAACTTGAGATTTCAATCAAACATGATATTAAGATGATAGAAAGAACGCAATTCTGTCTACCTAAAGGGTGAGCTTCATCACTAAACAAAATTCGTTTATGAAAAATTGGGATCAATGGCAATCTTGTTTTGGGCCCATTTAGGCACAATTTCATTGTGAAATGGCAAACCACACTGAGCAAAAATCAAGTGACAGCTGTCAAAAAGACCAACTCCGAAAAAAGTATTGTCAGATTCCAAAACCACACGTCTAAAAAAACACCCGTTGTATCTGTATTTCTGTCTGTATAACTCAACCTAAAACCTAAAAGAATGTTGTGATTTTCTTGAAATTTTTAACTTAAGATTTTTCAGTCATTCCCTAACTGTACCTGCCATGCAACCGATATGAAAGAAATACTTTACCTCGGGAACGCTTATAAGAATTTTTATAAAAAGTATAATTTACTTGCAATAGAAACGTTTTGATATTCGATTTTCTTGTTAACAACTTAACCGATTTCTATCAATTATATTTGCATATACAAGTTTTCAAACAAATAATTTTTGGATTAATAAAAAAAAAATTATTTTTGAAAAATATTTAGAAAATGGGTTATTGACTTTTTTGAAATAAGGGTTTTAGGCATATATTATTAAATACTCCAAAACGGACTACCAATTTTTTGTTTAAATGTTGACAAACATTTCATATATCTACATTTATATGTATGTGCCTACAAATAAAAAAATATTACTAAGATTTTTATAGATTTCTTCTATTTCTTTTAACAATTTTAAGAACGAGTTTAATTAAATATAATAGATAAATGTATTTTTAAAGCAATCTTTTGAAATTCCAAGAAACTTGAACCACAAAAGCTAGTTCGTTAATTAATTTTTGTAAATGATTTATACTTTTAAAATTAAGGCTCCTAAAAGTATGCAAATATTTGTTAGTTTCTCCCAACCTTTACGCAATGTTGAAGAATATACAGTTATCTACAAGTGTTTAAAATAAGTTCTAATACTTGTAGGTTGAAATGCCAAACCTGTTCATAATACCAAAATGTCTTCGCTGTCGCCCGTGCCTTTTATCACTTCTAATGCATTTGTACCTTAATGCAATTATACCTACATATACAAGCAAACAACTTTCCTAACAAATGTTTGTAAAAAAACATTTATTTTGTTCAGGTTTCTGAGAAAATTCTCTTTGTACTATCTTATCTTAAAATTCTGGAGAAAAAGAGACGCTTAAAACCTTTTTTATAACTTCTTTACCACATTTCTATCATTTAAAGCTTTTCCATAAGTCAAACAATAGCTATTACAGATTACAGCTATACACGAACTATTATCCAAATTTAAGTTAAACCCCCCAGAAAAAAAATGTTTATGCAATAGAAAATTGTATGTTCTACTGCTTTTTCATAACAGTAAACGTTAAGAATAAGATATACCTTAGGGAAAACCCAAAAAAAAGGAATACTTTTAGGCGTTTAAACTGTGAAAGTATTATTAATAATAAATCGTATACAAAATTAAAAACAAAAATATTGAATTTCCCACAAAAAAGGTGATAACATTTTCTGTCCATCTCCGTCTATCCGTTTATCAGTCTATTTTTCTTTAAACATGGACATTTGTTTTTTGGACATACCCCAAAACTTTTTTAAATTTTTTTTCTTAAAATTAAAAATAACGGTACGGGCCATACAAAACTTAAAAACCTTCAGGAAAATCTTATAAAAGCTTGCATACTTTCTTTGTCATTAGAGTTTCCGCTAAAATTAGTCTGCAGTTAGCAGTTATTTTTAATCTAAGTTTCTGGTAAAATAAGTAACAATCCCAATTATCAAACAAATTTTTATTTAAGAATTATTTTTCTCAGAAATTGTAGCTTTTTAAATGCTAACTTGTTGTGGAAGAATTAATTTTGTAGCTTTAATGGATCATTTTTCATTTAAATTTCATGTCATGTTTTAAAAAATTCGTTTCCCGTGAGCTAAAATATAAAGCTGGCAGAAAAAATCTAAAAAAAAAACATTGAGAATTTGATTTTTTTTTGCATACAATTTCTTGTATAATAATGTTGTAAGATCATCTTTTTTTAATTTTGTTCGCTAAATTTAGTGTTCACCACTGTTGATTCTTATTTTAACAGACCAGATATAGGGGAAACTGGGGTACATTTAACACTTAATTCAGAAATGTCTGGTATTTCCGAAAATTTTTGATGAAATCAATTTTATTTTACTGTATTTTATACATCGATTATTTCATATAAGACCCAAAAATATATTTGCGTTTGCTAACGACTTCATATTTTTTTTTAAAAATTTGTTTCTAGAAAAAGGTAATTTTTCCATGGGGAACATTTGACAGTAGCACTTTTAACTTATAATCGTGTACATTGTATTCCAAAAAGTATCAGCGGAGCCTGCATATGTTGTTTGAATGGAAAAAAAGTTAAACATTTTTCAAAAATATTAGATATTAAACAACATGACCTGACCATTGTTACGACTGTTTCATCTAAGTTTTATATGTCCTTAGGGTCAAATGAATTCTTTGCATATAATTATTTGTCTAAGGTTTTGAAAGAAACCATCAAACGCTAATTTTGTAAAACCTTTGAGTCTGGCTAAGCTCATGTTTTCGAGCTTTCGTAGGGAGAGTTCCGGATTCCGTCTCCAGCTTTTTTTTTGAAATTTCTCAATTTGGTGGGCAACTAATGTTATTTGCCTTGATAAAGTCTTTTACAAATGTCTTTAAAATTTCGTATTGTAAGCCATATGCATAAAAAGAGCACCAGTTCCGCCGCCACGCCGGCCGCCGGCGTGTATTTGGATTGAAAAGTGAGTTCTTCATCGTAGCTTCTTTCATTGCCCCAATCTGACCAATCTTTTAATGGGTCCTGCATATTCATATGAATTATCAATGTGGTTCTACGCAATCCGTATTTTGCAGCTGCTGTTGTCACTGTTGCACGTTTTGTTCGTGTGTCCACTTCACTTTTTCTTCGTCAATTTACTTCTATTTGTCTCTCTCTTAAAGCTTCGTTCTTAGTATCATATCTTTAAAAATATATCAATAGACAATGAAAAACACAAATATATATCCAAACATAACAGATCAATATGGGGGCACATTTAACAAATGTCAAATGTGCCCCATTTCCAAAAGACAAATGTGCCCCAAAGGTTCTTTATAACTAATTTTTTTTTTAATTTATAATAATATTATAATTTATTAACATTTAAAGAGTTGTGCTATTAAAATATTATTTATATAAAAACAAACACTTAAATAATGGTCAAAAATGACATCAGTAATCGAAAAAGCACAAAAACACGTGTTACTCTGAGAAGAGTTGAAGCAAAACTATCAAAGTTCATAACGTTTCATTAAATCAAATTAGGCTTCTTTCTTAATTCCAACTTTTTTTTCTTTAAGGCAGTGTTCACACCGAAAACCGGAAAGTCAAATTTACTCCGATGTCAAATGTACCCCAGTTTACCCTACACTCTGTTAAACTTGAAATTCAGATAAAAAATTATCTTAAAAAGCTACATAATTAATTTTTACACCACAAATTAATATTTAAAAGTCATAAATTTTGGACACCAAGAGAATTATTATCTTCATAGTTTTTTTTTCCTTTAATTTATGTGGTATTTAAAAAAGTCAAATGATTTGTCGTTTTATTTTTATTAGTTTAAATTTTGTTTGCAATGTTTTCCAACGCAAATAATCTAAAAATAAGATTATTTTCGAAAAAAACGTGGAATACCTAATCCCCTTGTGTGAGTACTTTGCCAAAATCTTGAAATGTAGTTTTCTTACAATTATAACTTTGATTAGTACAGATAAAGGGTTTTCCAATAAGAGGTGTTATTTTGAATAGCCCGCTATTTCAGTAGCTGTCACCTTTGAAGCTATCATTTTTTAACATTTGACAAGTAGAAACTACGCCATTAATAAAAATGGAACGATACACGCTTCAACAACGCATTGAAATTATTAAAATTCACTATAAAAATGGTGAAAATTTGGCAGAGACGGTTCGTAAAACTAAAACATTTTTGGGTCGTCGTGAAGCACCTTGTCGGACCGCAATACAGAAATTGGTGGACAAATTCGAGCTGTTGGGACAAGTTAGTGATGTGAAGAATAAAACCCGTGCACGTCGCTCAAGAACAACTGAGAATATTGCTGTTGTAGCCCAAAGTGTTGAAGAAAACCCAGGTTTGTCCATTCCTCGTCGTTCTTTGGAATTAGGCATTCCACAAACGTCATTACACCGTATTTTGCATAAAGACTTGGGTCTTAAGGCTTATAAAGTTCAGTTAACACAAGAACTCAAGCCGGCTGATCATCAACAACGTCGTGTCTTTGCTGATTGGGTCCTTGAAATGCATGAAAATGATCCGGAATTTCATCGAAAAATCATCTTGACTGATGAGGCCCATTTCCACCTCGGAGGCTACGTCAACAAGCAAAACTGTCGCATCTGGGGCTCGGAAAACCCAAGAGTTATTGTTGAAAAGCCTCTCCATCCTCAACGCGTGACTGTTTGGTGCGGTTTATGGTCCGGCGGGGTCATTGGACCTTACTTTTTCGAAAATGAGGCTGGAGCCACAGTTATGGTCAATGGATTGCGCTATCGAGAGATGATTAATGATTCTTTATGGCCGGAATTGGTTGCTATTGATCTGGACAACGTTTACTTTCAACAAGACGGCGCTACGTGCCACACAAGCAATGAAACCGTCGATCTTTTACGGGAAAAGTTTCCGGACCGTGTTATCTCTCGAAGAGGTGATCACAATTGGCCACCGAGATCTTGTGATTTAACACCTTGCGACTTCTTCCTTTGGGGCCACGTGAAAGATAAGGTCTACGCCAACAGCCCAGCGTCAATTCAAGACCTCAAAGATGGAATTCGTGAGGCTATCGAGGACATAGGGCAGCCACTTTGCGATTTGGTTATGGAAAATTTCATGAAAAGGATATGGTCCTGTAAGCGTGGTCGTGGCGGCCATTTGGCTGATGTTGTGTTCCATTATTAACGGCATACCTTCCTCTTTATAATGAAATAAACATCCGATCATTTATCTCAAAAAATGCCATTTTTCTTTGAACATCAAAATAACACCTCTTATTGGAAAACCCTTTATAAAATTAAATCAAAATCGTTAAAGTCGTGTTCGAGAAAATTAAAAAAAAAAAAAAACAATGTTTTTGTATGGCAGCTACCCGCTTGGATGAGGTAAAAGAAAAATTCCAATTTCCGCTCTAGTGAATCAAAAGCTCTGTACCAAATTTTAAGCAAATCGGTCCACCCGTTTAGGCTCCAGCGAAATTACCGTGGACGCATGGAAATCGCACTTTTTTGGACTTCTAGAATTTTTTTGTTTTACAAGAACAAATTTTTCAGATAGGAAAATAGTTTGGATTCCAATCAATTCTTTTTTTTTTGGGGTCCGTCTATGAATTTTGTTTGCCTTATAAATAGATATCTGACTTTCAAGGAAAAAAATAAATAAATTTGTCTTCAATTATTAATACCTACTTGAAAAATTAATTATTGCATATTAAAAGCGTCAAATTCATTCAAATTCAAAAAACTCCTGCTATTTCATTTGCAACTGAGTCAGTTATGGACTTCCCTGTTCTTCAAAGCCTTACATTAACATAACATGAATGTTAACATAGTTCCTAAGAAAAGTTTTTTTTTGGTATTTCTCTTCATAAAGGGGCAATTTGATTGAATTAAAAAAGCACTTAACTCTGGGACAATATATAAAAAATGGCTGAGGCCAAATCATCCCCGGAGAATAGAGATATTATTTGGTCAGGAGTTGATTTAGTTAAACCCTTTTCTAGTATCGCAAATATATGCACCCTTCTTTACCATATAGCATCGGTGCAACCCTTTCAATCTTCATAAATGTTTCAAATTGCTGTAGGTATAGGTATAGGCAACAGTTTGAACAAAAAATAGACAAGATGCAACCCTTGTGTGTTCCTATCAAGGCATCTTCTCTCAACTTGATAAAGATCAAGGATAAACGATTGTATAGTACTATAAGACGTATATATAGCATGCAACAAGACAGGCCGGCTAAAAAGTGGGAAATATTGGTAAGCCAAAGCCGCCACGTGGAATAAGAAGAAGAAGAAGAAGAAGAAGAAGAAGCAAGAATGGCTTACAATTTCTTTATGCGAGGAGGGTGCCAAATGTCCACACATCGTAAATACCCAATTTCACTTAAGCTAACACTCGATAGATTGAAATGTGTATGATGCTTCTTAAGGAGTTCACCTAAAACATGAAGAAGGGAAGACAACAAGAAGTGATTTAAGAAGAAATGATTACCCCAATTGAAAGGGTTGAAGAGTATATTATAAACAGACATCAGTGCGGAAAAAAAAATATGTGTGGATGTGTCACGGATTGTTGTGTTAACAAGATGTTTTTTTCGAGATGGTTGAGCGAGTCAAAACAGGGTATGAACTGCGAGGTGTGCTTCAAAATTTAAAACAAATTGCTGTTTATTTTATTTTATTTTAATTTGGGTCACAGCTCCATACCATGCAATTAAACGATTTTAAAGCTGTATTGACATGGGGGCGCGGGCGTCCAAATGGACGAACTTTCATTTAGGGCGGCGTGCGCCACCTAAGTCGCTGTCTTCCTTTACTGCGTGGTTCTCTCTCTCTGTAGGCTGTATTATTTATTTTTAATTTCAGATTTTAATCAATTATTCCTATTATCTGTGAACATTTCAGCCCCACGTTTCTGAGATCTGATCTTTTAGTGATTTTGCTCCGTCAATTTGACAGATGAGAAACCTCTGAACAAGAGATTTCCGCAAGAAGCCAAAAGCAGTTACACCATTTTTGGTATTGCTTTATGGGCCAAGTCTACCCAAAAAATTCGAGGTTGTAATCAAAACTAATGCTGGATTTACACGACTGACATATTCGCAGTTTTCTGTCAGTAAGCTGTCAAAAAACTGACAGATGAATGGACAAATTAATTTTGTTGCCAATTTGTAAGTCGCCTACAGTGGATGAGGCCCGATTTGCTTAAAATTTTGTATATGGATTATTTTTTTGTGATTTGTGTTTTTGTTCATCTATAGATACAGGGTGATTCGCATGTTCGCACTTGGTAATTCGAACACTCCATTAATTTTAATTTATAATTTTTGACGTTTTGATAATCTTCTATGTACAGATATATACCAACCATATGTATAGAAATGAATATCTATTTCCTTTGGTCACGCCGTAACTTGAGAACAACTTTACAAATTTCATCCATCTTTTTTTTTTTTAAAGTTTTCTAATACTGCTTCTACAGCATCTACAGGTTCTTACGGAAAGAAAAATTAAAAAAAATTGCGCGGAAAGTTGTATAATTTCCGACGAACAACGCGAAACTTGAAATGAAGTAGAAAGGAATCGATGGAATCGAAACTGGAAATGGCTTTAGTAATATTCTTTTTAAAATACATATGTTATTTGTAGGGTGAAATGGGGGTAACAATAAAAAGTGTCGGAACTTAGAAATTCTTTTGATGTTTGAAAAGTCATTTTAATTGGATAGCTTTAGGGATAAAACTGAAAAGTTATATTCGATTTAAAAAATTCGTTTTGTATATTCAAAGGTTCTTTTTCAAGCGATGGCTTTAGGATTTTTTTTTTCTTCAAAAAATTGATATTTATAGGGTGAACTGGGGTAAACACTAAAAAGGGTTTACTGATTTTAAAAATTCAGTTTGTGTTTAAAAGGTTATTTAAAAAAAAAAATGATATTTATAGAGTGAAATGGGATCGAATCAAAAAAGTGATTTTTGATTCGACACAAACATTTTTCCTCTGTTGAGAAAGTAATAATGGTTCGATCGTCTAAGATCATATTTTTACGAATTTCGTCATTCATAACTTGAAGTGGGTTAAAACCAAGAAAGAAGGTATAATTCAATTACAAAAAGTAGCTTTAATATTTTTCTGTATATTGGCTAATTCTGATGTTCAGTTTTTTTTTTACCGAAGGATTTCGTTCTCCCGAGCTTAAAGCTAAATGAAAACACAGACTAGCCTGAAATCTATGGTAGGTAGAGGTACTAGACGAAAACCTGGTATATCAATTGTTTTAGTGACAGATTTTCAATGTTTAAGGTTTTCCTGTAAATTAAAATTTTTCATAGTCTTTATTATTATTTGTGTGAATATAGGTAGGTATACTACAAAGTCCAAGCTTAAAGTTTTGCGAAATTCAAAAATGTTCACATAACTCTGAAGAAAAAGTGGTTTATCTTAGTTCTACCAATATGATAAAGAGTGGTTTTATTTCTTCGATTTTGGATTAAATTCTTTTTCTACGACTAAGAGACGTTTGCTGAAATGAGACTTAAATATTTAAGTTCAACACAAGAGCTTAAGTGACAGTTTAATGAGCTGAGGAAAAAGTAGAAAATAAGCGTTTAAGTTGAACATAAATATTTAAGTTTCATATCAGCAAATGGCTCTAAGAATTACTCCCCACATAATCCTAAATACTCAAATTCTTACCATACGTACATTATGTAGATACTCAAAAATAAAAAATATGCACGACTTTATCGCACGAACTTGCTCTTGTGGTTAAATATTGTGTGTAACCTCACATTGAAGATGCATGATGTATCTATATATTTAACGAGAAATTATTAAAAGTGTCAAAAAACTAAAAAAATGATTTTTTGTTTGATTTTTTGTTTGTTCATAAAATTAAATGTTAAGACTAATGAGAAGCATCATATTGTTAAATTATAACGAAATTGTTTTAACCATGGCAAACATATACCTACGCGAATAACCCAAAAATAAAACCATTTTCTCAAAAAAACGTGGAATACCTAATTCATTAATGTGAATTTTTTGAGAAAAACCTGAAACGCAGTTTTCTTAAAATTGACCTCATTATTACAGGTCCGAAGTTTAATCAAAATCGTAAGAGCCGTTTTCGAGAAAATTTGAAGAAACCAAAATATGTGTATGGCAGCTACCCGTTCTAGATGAGCTTAAACAAAAATTCGAATTTTCCCTCTATAGGGAATCACATAAAAATGCTCTGTACCAAATTTCATGGACATCGGTCTACCCGTTTAGGCTCTAGCTCAAATTACAGTGGACGCACAGACACACAGACCGACGGACGGCATGACGAAACCCACTGTTTCGGACTTCTCGAATATCGTAGTGTTAGTTTTGATTAAAACCTCGAATTTTTTTTTACACGTGTGAGCATTCTGAGGGAACACCTATGCCAATACGCATATTGCACTGCCCACCAACTTATCAAACCAAACAGTAAGGTTGTTTTTTTATAAAGCTATTTTATAAGACACCACGTATAAAACATAAAATTCTTACGCAGCATAAAATTAAAAAAATGAAAAAAAAAAACAATTCTTTAGCTAAATTTAAACTTCCTTATGTAGTTTCCTTGCATCCATAAGCCACATTGCCTCCAATCACTACATCAATATGTTTTCTAATAGTTTCATCCCCAGCTACAGCACAAAGGTTTCCTCCACTCCTTTACGTATTGGTACACATTTATGTATGATGAGCATCAAGCATCCTGCAATTTAAAAACATCTTTTAACTAAAAATGCAAAATTCCATGTTACAACTCATGTAGAACAACGTCCGCCGTCGATCGGTCGTCGTCGTCTTCGTCGTCCTAGCGCTTGTTCCGCGATTCCGGAAGAAAAATTATTAACCATCACTATACCTACAATACAATATATAGCCAGTCCTGGCAAAGACGAACCATATTGGCTTAAACGGTGCGGTGGTTCTTGGGCTTATCTGGTAATTGGATTAATGAAAATTCGTGAGGGTCTATGGGTTTCTTCTTCGATAAAATTCAGGCATTGCACAGAGTTACCATCAGCTTCAGCTGGAGCAGCAGCAGAAGCAGCACCAACATTACACCGTCAGTCATGCCATGCGATTGCGTTCACTTAACTTAGAGTCTTGGCCTTTGCATACCACATCTTTTGGCGTATACCTACTCTCAGCTCACATCTGTTTTGCAGGCGGACAGGCAATACACCACTATTCCTCCTTCCAACATGATGTTAATAATTACATGCAAATATACAGGATGGGATTTGTTTTCGTTGCGAGGCCCAAAATAAGAAACGAAAATGTACGTTAAATTGATGGGGCCTTATTCTCTCGTGAACCGGATATAAGAAAAGAATGGATTCCACAACATTTGTAGGTTAAATTTTCAATTTCTCAGCATGCAATCCAAAGGGTATGAGGTTAGATATTGTCAGAAACTATTTGACGGAACTTTTAAGTCTAAAATAGCGAATTTCACTTTGTTTTTTTTTTTTTTTTTTATTTCACTTTAGTGAACAGGGTTTCAAGGGAAATTAAGTTCAAACCGACATTTTGGAACTTATTTCACTCTGAAGAATAGTTTTGGACATTATTCCATTTGACAAATGTCATTCTTCCTATTGGTTCCACGTGACATTTCTCATAAAAATACTGGCCACAATCGTTCTCGGGCTTATACCTGGAATTGGAAGTGCTGCAGCCTAAAACTCCAAACATTTGACCAACATACCTAAGGTTAAATAAACGGGCGAGACTAGAGGCATGCCATTTTATAACAGTTATAACAGTTTCTCGCCATTAAAAGTGGGCGTGCATTAAAGCGCTTCGCGTGACTTGAAAAAAAAAACTATAGGAGGAGAGCCCTGTCCCTGCGGGGCCGCATAAACAGTAGGTACTTTTATAAAAAAAAACTTTTATAATTGGCATGTCTAGAGTCATTTCCAAAATAAACGTATTGTGTTGTTTACGATGTGTGCGCCCGGCCCGATATGCTAAAGATGAAATCCGCCCCTGTGTGTATACTCATAAGTCAGTGGGGACAGAGGATATCTGCAACTACTACCTGCCAGTGTATAAGCGCAAAATTGACCGACCATCGGTAGGTACTGGTTGTGAATTATGAAATGTTGCAACGAAGGCGGTAGCGGAGGATCCATCGTCATCGTTCGCTCATCCAATGTAGGGCTTCGCTTCCACAACTTGAACGAGATAGTGCGTTTTCTATACACCAGACCTAAGATTTTGCACTCGGGTGAACCATGGGAGAATCCAGTTGATCCGTATATGCATATAGGCAGCGCAAGGCCTTGTGCATAATAATGGAGATGATCAATTTAAATATATTCGTCCCAGAACGGAGTGGCGGGGTTTGCATATGGAAAAAGAAAGAATCTGTTTAAAACAAAAAAAAAAAAATTAAGAACAAACCAAAAAAAAGGGTAAAATTGAAGATCTCGAAGGAGGGCATTCGAAGGATATTCGTTTGTAAACGCCCGCCGTTACGCCCGATCGTTGTACTATATAGTTCTGTTTCTGTTCGGTTTTGGCTAAGCGTTGGAGTTGAAGTCCTCCTCTTCGTCCTCGTCCTAGCATTCTGCTTCTGATGCTTTTGCATCGTGCGCGATTATCTAAATTGCATACGAAATTATTTTAATTAAAAATCTAATTTTGTGAAAAACTGAAAACTGGACGCTTGTTGCTTAAAAGTTTTAAGGGGTGCATTTGTTATTGTTGGAAATTGTGTGTTCGTTTTTCGTGTTTGTGTTTGTGTTTGTGCATGCGAGTTGATTCTTTTTGAAGTCAAGTTCAACATTAATCTTGTGATGATGTTGTTCTTTACTTGTTTACAGTTTTTTTTTTTTAATTTTTTTTTTTGTTGATGGGAGGATCATTTAGTTTTATGTAAAACGGATGGAAATTATTAAAAGCTATTTTATTTGGCGTGGGAAAAGGCATTTGCTATAAGGTTTCAACTCAAGTTAGTTTGAATATTATATCGACGCAGTGGGAACTTGAGTATAATTGAGGTTTTTATATTTTTTACTAAGTGTGTATGTTTGCAAGTATTGGTTTCGTGTAAAGAAAAAATGTAATTGAAACTCACACTATACGATTATCGGGAAAAGTCCAAAAAGGAGGTTTCGTCCGTGCGTTCACTGTAATTTGAGCAAGAGTCTAAGGGGGTGGACCGATTTGCTTCAAATGTGGTACAGAGCATTTTTATATGTAATGATTCCCTAAAGGGGAAATTCGAATTTTTGTTTTAGCTCATCTAGAACTGTCATACACCAATTTCGTTTTTTTTTTTTTAATTTTCTCAAAAACGGCTCTAAAGATTTTGATTAAACTTCGTACCTGTAATGACCAGAGTAATACTAAAAAAAAACTGCGTTTTGACGGCTTATTCGCTTGATCTTGTTATAGTTTTGCATTCTGGTATTTATAAAAATTAACGTGTCTAAATTAACGATAGTTATGTAATTTTAAGAAAATTATTGGAAAATTATTAATTCTTGGAGAACCACTCTTATTGTCAACTATTGTTAGAAACGTAGGTAAAAATCAAAAATAAATCATAGATGATGATCAAACTTGACACTTCGATGATATGGAAGACGAAAAAAGTGGGTCTCGCAAAACGTCCGTCTGTCTGTCTGTCTGTCTGTTCTTTGAGATGAAAGGTCGACTTCATTACAAATTGAATAACACTTATTTAAAGAACGCGTTAATGGCTCATTTAACCCATAATTTGTTCTATGAGGAGGAATATAAAAAAGAACATTTCTATTTCGCAGTGCTCTTTATAAGTTGCGAAAAAAAGAAATTAACAACAAAAGCTCTTCAGACATGATAGTAGGTATATATCTTCTTATAATTGTATGTAAAACAAAGTCGGTTTAGTGACAACACTTAGATATAACTCAAAAACGACTGGACCGATTTAAATGATCTTTGATTTGTTGGATTTGTCTCCTATAATAGCAGAATAACTATCTATATCGGAAAAAATTCTCTTTGTAGGGTGAAATGGGGTAAAATAAAAAGATATATCCGATTAAAAAAAAAACTCTACTTCTGTTTGAAAGGTTATTCTTAGGAAATGGAATCAAGGATATCTTTCTTTAAAAAAATGCAATTTGTAGAGTCAAATAGGGTAAACATAAAATTTTTTTATTTGAAAGGTTTTTCTTATAGAAAATGGCTTTAGGTATAATATTATTTTTCAAAATTTCAATATTTATAGGGTGAAATGGGGTAAACATAAAAAAATTGTCCGATTTAAGAGATTTTTTTTGTGTTTGAAAGGTTGTTTTCAGTGGATGGGCCTTAGGAATATTTTTTTTCAAGAATTCGGTATTTTAAGGGCGAAGGGTAGTAACAAAAATCCGGTATCCGATTTCAAAAATTCTGCTTGTGTTGAAGAGGTTATTTTTAAAAATTTGATATTTATAGAGTGAAAATTCTTGGGAAAGTAGTAAAGGTTGGACTTAGAACATCATATTTTTACGAATTTTTCCATTCATATTGTGAAGTGGGTCAAAACTCAGTAAATAGTATTCAGTAAATAGTATCAATATTTTTTTACTTTTGTAATTTTTATACGAAGCTTAGGTTTGTCTAAACGTGCGAAGCCGAGCTTTTCAGCTAGTCTTTAATAAAAATGGTGTGAGTGCCGGGACTCACGGTTAATATGTGTAAACATCAACGTGCGCGGATCCAAAACGGACTTGTTTTTGCTTGAAGGGGATCTTAAGATTTTTTTCACTGAACGCACCCATCCTAGTATGCAGATCGTAACGTTGCACACCGTAACGTTGCACGACGTAACGTTGCACACGAACGTTCACGTTTTTTTTTTCACTCTACCGCCAGCATAGATGTTTACACATCGAAAAAAAAATGCATTGACTTTCTCTTCGGCATTTTAAAGTTCTCAAATTAATTAGCAAGCATCTGAAAAAGTTATCATGCAAACCGTGTCGTCGGTTCATCTTAGATCTTTCAGTGCAAATCGTTTTTTATGATGTGTAAACATCTATGCTGGCGGTAGAGTGAAAAAAACGTGAACATTTGTGTGCAACGTTACGTCGTGCACTTTACGTTGTAGCACGTTACGTTACGAAATCTGATTTGCCCCGACCAAAACAAATTGATTTTAACGCGACCGACAATTAGATTATAGGGGAGAGTGGGTACGAACGTAACGGTGGGTCGGTTGTAACATTCAATTTTTACGAAAAACTAGAACTGTGTGCGTTCATTTTTTAATGCACAATTCTTTGCAATTAGGTCCTGAATGCACGCACAAAAATCTAAAATTCAGTACAGTCGAATGTACCTATAAAAGCCAAAAATGTTAAATTTTAGTGAAAACGTAATTTTTTTGGTCTTGAGTTTTTTCATAATTTTTCTTGAAAAAAATAAATAATTCATTGAATGTATGCGACGTTACCGTGATCCAATATTTCTAAAATCAAATAGATTCAATATTTTTACGATAGGCATACCGGTTTCTTCTTAATTTGATTTTTAATATAAAAAAGCGTGGGGTGGACTGTTGTAACAATTTTTGTGTGGACGTTTGTAACATAATACAAGCACAAATAACTGTATAATTATTTGTGTTACAACCGTCCACACACAATTTTTGGTGACTTTGTTTATTCAACAGCTGGAGATAGGAATCAAAATAGTTTTTTTTTGTTAAATAAATTCCAAATAATGTTGTACTACATAAATCCATTTATTATTAGCACTGAATAAGATTGCCTTTTTATTGGCATTCATTTATTTTATAATAATACATAATTAATTTATAGTATTGGCTTAGAATTAAATTCCAAGTCTAACCACCATTTTAGATTTTTTCTTCATATCTTTATATGGTGTTACAATCGTCCTTTCAGCGTGTTACAATCGACACACCGAAAAGGACGATTGTAACATTTGACCTTGTCCTCATTTTCAAGTCATACATTTAAATCAAAGACAACGCTGGGAACCAAATTAGTATTTAATGGTAGCTAAATGTTCATTCATTAATATGCACTATGTTTCATTTTGATATCTTTATTGGTTATCAAATTACGGCACGAAATGTCAAAAATGTTACTTTCATTTATATTGTTTTTGCCAACGACGAAAGCAAATTGTTTTTAGCGCGACCGACGATTTTATCATTTTAACACTTATATTTTTATATTTTTTTCTTTAATTTTTAATTATTCCCCGAACAAAATGGATGCGACACTAGTAATTAAAAAGAAAAAGAAATCAAAACAAAAATAATAATAGTCAGCTGTAGGGATTGACAATTGACTGTAGGTATGGTAGGTCAATGGCTGTAGGTATGGTAGGATATCGGATGGGTTCAGTGATACAAATCTGAACTTAAATTCTACGTTTACATTATACTGCTTTTAAACGATGCAATTTCTTCTTGCAATTTGTAGGCACGTGGGCGAGGGACGTAGGTGGCTGGGATATACAAAATAGCTGAGGTTGAACAAATTGCAGAGTTATCGGCTACCTTTGTACTTGCACAAAGTTAACATTCATTAAAAATCACAGTGTCCGATTCCATAGGCGATTGATGGTGTCAATCGATTGAAACTGCGATTTTAGTGATTTCCACTGACAACAACTGCACTTAAATATTCTAAAAACTCAAGATATATAATTCGCCGGCTATCTTATAGTGACATTCATTTGAGGTTCGTTCAGTATAAAATTAAGATTGAACTTTTTGTAAGTTTTACTCGATGGAAAGATGTAGTTTCATAAGGGTTGCAAGTTCGTTGACAGTTCTAACTGGATATTTTAATTCGGCCCCTGCCAGTCAAACCATTAAGTTCCTTTGGAATTTGGGTACGGTGTCATTTAATTGAAACCACGGTTTTAGTGCTCTCCGCTGAGAGTTGTTGTTTGTCGTTGCTCAGAGAGTGATTACCATAAACAATAACCATGTGTAATGTGAAGTCATCTTAAAGTTGAGAGTGAACTACGAAGCAGGACCCTTCAGTAACGAACCTTCACCGTTCGTTGGACACTTCACCACCAGCCTTTTATTGCTTGGAAATTTCGTTACAGCGGTTCCTCCACTGGGTATTTCGCTGCCGTTCTTTTAACACTAAGCTTTTTAAGCGCTGCCTACAGATAGGTAATGTAGTGTTAATTATTTAATATGTTTCTTTTGATGACGTTCAGTAACAAAAATTAGGCACTTGGACAAACGTTGATGTTTACACATATTTAACCGTGAGTACCGGCATTTTTTTTCATTGAACTTGTTTTTTTTTGACATTCCCCCGACGTGATTTTTTTCATTTTTTGATAGGATCAAATAAATATAATGGTACCTATCATAGAATTTTTTTTCCAAAAAGGAAAATCTTGTTTTTCTCAAAATCGGCTCCACAGGTAAAAAAAAATCAAAAAAATTTAAATAGCTACATATATATGCTGCCGCTTACGCGTAGTAAAAAAAATTATTCTACAGCTAACATGAGTGAAGGTGCACAAAAATATGCCTTTTATTAAATCCCCCATAAATGATGGCAATATTGGAGATAAACCCTTTACCCTTGCCTTAGAATGATTTTTTTCTTAGAATATATCCATTTCATACGGTATCCTTGATGATTAAATATACTCTCCAATAAAACACGCATCGAATTTATGTACCTACTCACTTATCTGTATTTAAAATTTGACTTTCTTATCTTGTCTCGCCAATTTGTATACAGTCTCCATTGAAAATGCGAAATAATCGATTTACAAAAAATTACAAAACTTACATTCGCTGGTTTTATTTTGCGATACTTATTGAAGTAATGGGGAATTCTTAGCCCCATAATGTAGGTTTAATGAAGTGTTTCTGTTTCTGTTTATTCACTCTCAATTAACGCTGACAATCTGCGTCTTTTTTTATTTTTTTTCGCAAAACCTAACAAAATTAAAAATACCTTTTGGTATAAAAAACACACACACTGGCGATGGGTAGTATTACTGACGAACTTATTACAAATTCAACCCCAAATTGTCTTAAAACTAGGTATATGGTGTCAGAGATTATATTCCAATCAAAAATTATAATACCTAATTATTTTAAGCTTGTTTATGTGTACCTTAAGCAGTCAGCCAGGTATATTTTTATGAACTGAAAAGATGATTTCATCAGGAAAAAAAAAAATAACAAAAACTATAATCTGATTATTTCTGCGAATAATAAGGTTACTTACGAGTCACAACCCTTCTTCACAACATAACCACCTAACTGAAGGAGGACTAAGACTTAACATTATTATATGATTTCAATTGATCACTCACTCAAAGATGAACAGATTATCCTCTCAAGGTTTTAAATAAGAAATCAAAACACGCGTGACCGGAAATTAAAGTAATTTCCATCACGCCCTTATTCTTCTTTCGTGCAAATTGAAATTTCCAATAAACAAAAAAGAAATAACAATCAAGACATTAAATCATAAAATTTCCAAATAAACATTATTATAATTTGTGTGTGTTAAACGTATGTTATCACCTATAATTTGATTGCGAAGTCATGTTCTGAAAATATTTCATTATTTTTAGTTCATGAAATACCTACATACCTACTAAATTTTATATCTATCACGTGCAACATACATAATAATTATAAATCGAACAACCAATATTCAGCAATCTTATCTATCTGTCATACTTGAGGGTATATGTATAGGTATAGGCAGAAAATGTTAATTCATGCACGGTATAATTAACGAAAATATGGAACATCATCGTCTAAAATTTAATATTTAAATAATCGTACATTTATATGTATCATGTATGTATGAATGGTCGGCCCAAGGGTAAAACTTACTTAAAAAATGTTGAAGATATTGGGCCTTACTAACAATCAAATTTAGTGTTGAGGTTAAAAGAAAATGTCCAGATTTTAGAAAATCCGCATACCAATAACGACTTTAATCTGCAGTTTAGTCGTTAGCAATATGTCAAAATTTAATACACTTAAATCCATGTTTAAAGTCGAACACTAATAGAAAAGTGCTGCCCTAGTGCTGTTTTATGGTACCGAAATTTGTATTGAAAAGACGAGCTATGTAGAGCGATTTCTTATTTTGCTATTCTTGCAAATCGCTCTCTCGAGTAACTCAGGCTCACCTTTACATGATATTATTCATCTCGATTCTGCTGTATGGTCCAGAGGCATGGACCTTGTCAAAGATTAATGAGAACAACCGAAAAATCATTGAATCCACCCCCCAGACACGGGGAAGACCAGGATTTAGGTGCCTAAAACTGGAAATAGCTATAGCTAGACCGAACTGACTGCAGAAGCTTGTTCTTTGCGGCCCAGTTTCATACCCGACTTGACTCACCACCCTAAGGGCTCGGCCACACAGTGAGTGAGAGGCGACAGAGTGACAAAAACTCTGAGCGACAGAAAAATTAATACCAATGCAATTGAAGGTTTTGAATGAAACATCAACAGCCACTTGAGTGAGCTACCACCAAGTTACTATAGGCTCGAGTTATAGCTATTTCAACGCTGCCAGGCCGATCATCACACTAATTTTTCAGTGGTGCTTAGTCTAAAACGGTCAATTTTAATTTGAAAAACTTTTTGCCCGTCTGGGGCTCGAACATAGACCAAGAGTCTTCGAGCTATATGCACTACGCATTGCGCTACCGAAGTCAAGTGATCAGGTCCATCCCAATGTAGGTTTTATTGTTTCATGCCAAATGGAGAACGTGTTCCGAAAACTGAAGAAGTTTTAAGCAGCCCCACTTCTGATTTTTCACGATTATGTGGCACAAATCGGAGCTTAATTTAAATAGATGATTAAGTTGGAAAAAGGCCTGTCAATCACATTTATTTAATATTAAAAATCATCAGTCTTAAAAAAAATAGTCTTAAATTTTCATTCTTGTGCCATACTTTATCGACATGACGCACAGTGGTTCGGTTTGTATGGGAGAGCGGAAAAAAGTCTGTTTTATCTGAACTGTTCAACGGATTTAAATGAAATTTGGCAAACATGTTTAGATTAGTCTTATATATATTTGGTCAAAATTTGGTTGAAAAAAAATAATTAGAAAGAAAGTTATTGACATTTTACTAAAATTTGAGGGTTTTGATGTTTGTATGGGAGAGCGGAAAAAAAATCTGTAACATCTGAACTGTTTAACGGATTAAGATGAAATTTGATTTAAATTTTAAAATTAGTCTTATACACATTTTGTCAAAATTTGGCTAAGAAAAAATCATTAGTAAAAAAGTTATTGACTTTTTTTCTAAAATTTGAGTGTTTTGATGTTTGTATGGGAGAGCGGAAAAAAGTCTGTAAAATATGAACTATTAAACGAATTTTAATGAAATTTAACACACATATTAAGATTAGTCTTATACTTATTGATATTTTTATAAAATTTGAGGGTCTTGATGTTATATTTAAATAAAATTTTTTTTTAGTAAAATCTTAACTTTTTATTTTGAATAAAATATTATTATTAACTATGTATATTATAAAATTAAATAAATAAATACATACAAAAAATAAATAAAAAACAATTATGAAGTAGTAATTTTAAAATGCTAAAATGAGGTTTTTAGCGTCTGCGCTGATTGGAAGTATTTTCTTTTTTGCCTGTGGCCTTAAACCTGTTATTATTGGATCTGAGGATATGAGTATATGATGCATCACATCTTCATTCGTCGCAATTTGGCTGCATTTTCTCGAATGAAACCTGCGGTAGGCTTTATAATCCTTATTTCGGCATTCATGGCCTTCCTCGGAGAGCGATCCAAAAGGAAATGCACAGCTTTTAATTATTTCTTCTCCATGGATCAAAACCTTATGTACGGTTGCTGGCATATTGTACCATTTATATTTCTCAACAAACAGTTCAGCAGTTTCCCACGTGTAAGCTGCATATTTTTTGAAATCTAATTTTTCATTCGACGTTATTACTTCAAGGATAACAGCAAACCGCCGAATTAGGGATTCACTAACTCCAGTGATTTCTGAAGTCATGGTTGGATTTGCAAAAAATCTTCTGGAGGTGTTGCCGCCATTACTTGTCCCCGTAGCTTGTTTTACAAGATCGACAATGATGCCCAGTTTTTCACGAAACTCCTGCTGAATTTTCTTCTTCTGAGCATCTCTAATATGGCGGGTCTCATTGTTGGTTCTCCATGCTTTAAATGGCAAATTGTAGGCAACATGGAGGATACACTCCATAAATTTTATCCGAGCGTGAAGAGGAGACATTCCCATTTTCAAAGGTTCCCTATTTACAGCTTTGGTTCTTATATTTGTCAGGTTATTCATTCCAGAAGTTGTATTTATCCCTAATCCTTTTCTTTATTTTGTATTAAGTTCTATCATATAATTCAAAATATCATAAAACTATATTATTTTTCGTGTGTTGTTTTCAAGAAAATTGAGTAGAAAGTTGAAAAAATTTCCAGGCAGAAATAAATGGTTTCGCAAAAATCGAAATTCTCAGACCTGGGTCAGTGTATTAATTTTGTTTTACTTTTAAAATAAAGTTTGACATTTTTTCTTAAAATAATGGGGTTAGCAAGTTCATTGTGACAATTAATACCGAAGAAATCAAACTTTTTGGTAAACACCACCGTTAAGAAGGAGTTTTCTGAAATCCGATTCAGTGAAACATTTTCGAGCATAACTTCCACATCTGCACGCATCTGCAGCTGATTTTTTCTGTGCTTTAACATGAATATATCTAGCATATGCTGGCATACTTACTTTCTTGGTATCTTTTGGCGCTTTTTTTTTAAATCAAAAAGTTTTAAAAAAAAGCATTTTTTCTTAGTACTAAAGCTTCAGGCTACTTATAGAAGGTATCTTTTATAAATAATCAATATTTTTTTTATTTTTAGATAATCGAAAATAGACCAATTAAATTATTTAAGAAGCTAGAGAATTTATTTAAAGAAACTTCGGAAAAAAAAATTTCTCAACATTTGTTGAAAATACGGTTCGCTTTGAGTAAAATTATTTTTCAACTTTGAGGGCTTGTAAATCAGAACATACAATATATATGTTGAAAAATACTTTTAAATCATACGCTCGGGTTATCTAAGAGTACTTAAACATAAAGTTTAAAAGGATAGATATGACTTTTTCAAAAGACTTTTTTCCGCTCTCGCACCACTGTATGACTCACAGTCAGCAATCTAGACGTATGTTTAAAATTAACATCTGCATCTGCACAACTTGTCATATGGTCAACGCCAGCGTTTGAATGCATTATCATTTCTACATGGCTGTTATGCGGATAAACGAAGAAGGTCATCATAGTGTGACTTAGGGCAAGACCATCAAAGAGTCATCATTAATCGATTTGTAGGTTGGAGCGCAACATTGAAAACAAAAACTCAACTAACATCCTTTATATGCTTCATATAATCATAACGTAGGTATATCTACATTAAAATACAAATATAATGATACGCCTCTATGTATGAATACCTGAACGTATCAATTTATCAAAGACCACAGGTGAGAAACAGGCAACCTGGACAACTGAACAACGATACGCACTATGATCATTAGGACAGACATAAGACCTCTATATGATGGACCAAATGTCATGGTGTTAAATTTTTGCCTTTTTCAAAAAGAAAAAAAAAAGCAAGAAAGTCATACAAATTACAATGCACAGCCTTTGTTTCGTTCGACTTTCTGTTCAGCCCCTGGAATAATAATAATTTGATAACACAAAAGGACATCATTTTCTGCATTCATTGTCTTAAATTTTATAGTTGTTGTTGCTGGTATGGATATCGGCGCCATATAGCTGTTAGCAGATTCCAACCTTTTAGATTTACCTGAATTTTATGTCCTGCAAGATTTCATCTTAAAAAAAAAAAACACACACACAAATTTTAAAATTTAAGTGCGTGTTCCTTTTCAAAAAATAAATATTTAAAGTGATACTTTTGAATGCGGGTGGATCGTGGATATAGATAATCTTATGATGGGTTTCGTTGAAATGAAAGGTATTCTATTTCACAGCCATCACAGACAGATTTTCCAATACGAAAAATTATTGTAAGTTGTATTCTTATTAAATAAGTCATTAGAAAATCATGCCAAGCGAAAAATATGGTCGAAACTGACCCATGTCAATGTACATGTCAATTGAAATTTTATATTTTATATTTAAATAATTTTATAGATAAAGTTGCCGCACAGGTTCTTTATAAGGTGAAAAACAGAAATTAAGGTACATTTGCTGAGACGAAACTTAAATATTTATGTTCAACATCATAAACGCTTGTGTTCTATACTTTTTCCTCAGCTTAAACTGTCA
Source organism: Leucozona laternaria (assembly GCA_932273885.2). Classification (NCBI taxonomy): domain Eukaryota; kingdom Metazoa; phylum Arthropoda; class Insecta; order Diptera; family Syrphidae; genus Leucozona; species Leucozona laternaria. Next base: position 83,670,418 of record OW026368.1, on the reverse strand, counting down.
CATAAGCTCGTATATTGAACTTAAATATTTAATCTTCGTTTCAGCAAATGGCAATGGGCCTTAATGGGTTTATATCTTAGATTTCCAAGTCTATATTTTGTAGTTTATGTTTAGGGCAAGTACATCATAGGTAGCTGAATTGCTGACAATTAGGGAAGCATGCAAGTTACTCAAACAAGACCCTAACCAAAATCGAAATGTCGCTATCTTAACAAACAGTGGCTTTAGCAGCCTCTAAATTGGATCAGCAGTGTTGTGATGAGCTCTCAAGCCTTAAGGCTAACCTCAGGAACGCTCTTATCTGGGTTCCATCAGGTAACTGTGACATTGAGGAAAACGATCGGGCTGACGAACGGGCCAGGCAAGGATCAGCCCTTCATAGCTTACTTGCGGAAAGAGTCAATATTTCACTTGGAGTTAGGAAGGGTTATATATTCTCAATTTTCCTTACTGAATCTAATCGTAGGTGGAGTAGTTTAATAAACTCCGTTATATCCAGAAGGATATAATAAATCTCGAACAACTGAGTTGAAATTACGACCTAGGCGAGTCATATAGCCAGGGTCGTTGCGAACTGTTCTGGTCACTGTTCTATCGGAGAGCATGCGGCGAAGGTGGACATTCCTTACATTCCGAAAATATTGCCGTAGTTTTGGGGACCAGTGGAAAAGGAAACAGTAGGTCATTTAATTTGTAAAAGCCCCGCTCTGGCCAGAATGAGAGTAAAATCATTTGGAAAGGCTTTTATTCAAAGATACTCAATATAAAGATGAGAATGTTTAGTACGTTTCGCCCTCTAAAACCCATCATTTGTTTACATTTTTTTTTTGTAATTTCATATCGTGTCCATGCATATACGTATGTGATTTGCAACAACAATCTTACGATGTGTGTGGAGATCCCTATACTGTCTATGTATGAGGTTTTCACAATTTTTTTTTGAGTTTTTGAAAAAAGTTTGAAATTATTTTTTTTGAAAACTCAATATTTCAAAAACGGCTTACAATCGATTTTCATTAAACTAGCTAAAACCTGGTTTCTATCATTATCTAGAAGATTTTTAACAACACAATATTTTTATAATGTTTAAAAACCGTTAAGGAAAATCTTTTTTTGCTGAAAAATGTTCCCTGCGATTTTGATAAATTTTGTTTGTATAGGTACTAAAATTAGTACGATCTACCATTTAAAATAATTAAATTTTACTTCTATCAACAGTAGTAACCCCTCCTAAAGGGGTTTTTTTTTTTTTATTTTCAACTATTTCATCATCCGATTAACAGATTAAAACTACATTTTTAATATAGAAACTTTTTCAAAATAATTTTTTGAAAAATCGATATTTCGAAAACGGGTGGAAGATTTTTTTTTGAAATACAGGGTCCGCCAAATAACTTTTTTTTGTTTTGAAAATGGCGCAAAACATCGAGTGTAGCTTCGGCTGTGTGGCACGTAGCGCCGTCCTGTTGAAACCAAATGTTGCCAATATCCTCCTCTTCAATTTTTGTGAACGAAAATTCGTTCAACATGGCCCGATAACGATCGCCATTGACTGTAACGGCCACTCCTTGCTCATTTTCGAAAAATATCCCAATTATGCCTCTGGACCAAAATCCGCACCAAACAATGACTCGTTTTGGGTGTATCGGCTTTTCAATGTATGCGTGCGGGTTTTCTGTGCCCCAAATGCGACAATTTTGCTTGTTTACTACCCGCCAAGATCAAAATGAGCTTCATCTGAAAAGATGATTTTTTTGGCAAAATCGGAATCTTCTCTAAGTCGATCGCAGGCCCACTTAGCGAAGGGTATACACATACACAACCATATTCGTTCAGCGGAAGGATAAAACTAATAATCTGTCAAATCAGACATGAGCTAAGTGTTACCATTCACGAAATAAGCATTAGTTAAAAAAAAACGTTAGATGGCGGACCCTTTACAATTTTTAACTCCGAGCAAATTCATGCGACCCAGTCGAGCATAGTTTTTTTTTTAGTACAGTGCGTCAACAACTGTTATTTGAGCTAGAGCCTATCCTAAACGGTTGGACCTACATATTTGCTTCAAATTTAGCACAGAGCATTGTTATCTGATTTCCTAGAGGAAACAATTTTAAAATATTTGGTTCTTTTTCAAATTTTCTCGAAATTGGCTCTTAAACGATTTCGATAAAACTTCGTACTTCTAATGACCAAAATGTTTATAAGAAAACTGCGTTTCAGGTTTTATGGCAAATAATTCACATCACATAACGCGAAAATTGTTTTTATTTTTGGGTTATTCGCGTAAACTTGACAGATTTGATGAAAATTTTTCAATCTGGTGCCTCTACATAGTTCAAACAATACCTAATGCATTTTAAAATTATGTGACAAAAACTGTTTAAACAAACAAACAAAAATCTAACAAAAACCCATTTTTTAGTATTTTTGACGTTTTTACATTTTCATCTACATAATTACATAATTGAACCATGCATCTTCAATGTGTGACTACATTACAGTGTTGTCAATCACAAGAGTAAGTTCATGTAATTTTTGATTAAGAAATGTTTTTAGTTTTTTTAAAAAAATGCACTAAGGAATCTCTGTAAATCCTTAAGTTCCGCAGGGTAGCCTTATTAGCCCAGGGCTTTTTATTATGATTTAAATATGCCAAACAACAATTCAGCAAAATCATGTTTCTTAATATTTCCGGCAGCCAACAATGCGATGCAATGGTCATTGACAACGTAAGATATACAAATAAATGAGATTCCATTTAGGCAGATATTGGTATTTGTTTTGTGAAGGATAGTCTTTTGAAGAATCACCCACATCTACTTATTGGATCGTGAGGATCTTTTGATAATTAGACAAATAATTCAAAAACAAAAAAAAAAAAAAATTCTAAAAATGACTTACCACTTGTGACATCTTCGACCTTTAACTCCTCATCGGGCGTGGCCGCATCGACCTTGAACGCCTTCATATCCATGGCTAGAAGTCGGCTCATAGTATCTGCATGCGATAATGATGACGTCAAATCGGTTAGAAATTTATTGTTACTGCTGCTGGTGGCTGCTGTGGTGGTGGTTACCATTGAAGTGGCACAAGTCAGTTTCGAGACCGTAAAGTCGAGAGGTTGTTCTGCACCGACTAGAGTGCCGCCAGCGCTACGAGCAGTGTGCTGGTCATTAACACCTGCCTCTGCCACTGCTGCTGCTGCTGCTGCTGCTGCTGCTGCTGCTGTTGATCTTGTAGTTGAAGGTGAGACTGCCGAAGCCGATGACGATGATGGCGATGGTGATGGCGGACTATCGTAGCCCACTGACGCTGCCACTGTGGAAACTACTGATGGATGATGATGCTGCGTCAGGATGTGATGAGGTGTTCGTTCAACGGAGCTTAGTTGAGCGATCAGCAGCGACATGATTGGGTGTGCGCATTTGATTTATGATTGATGATTAGATATTCGTCGTCCGGCGTCATTGATGGCGTCGACTCGAGCGCAGCAGCATGATCTGGAAAGAATGTTATACACAAAATATAAATAATATATATGTATGTAGTTTAATTGAAGCTTTCCTCTATGGCTAGCAGTGATCGTGGGAAATACTCGTCAAATGGAAATTAATTAAACAATTATTCAATTAGTTTGTAATTTGCTAATTTAATAATAATATACTTTTCGTGGTCATTTATTTAAACTGACAATTGTGCCTCTAAAGTTGAGCCTTTGGGTTGACATTATATGACAGTTACACGTTCAGTTAAGGCTCAATCGAGCGTGAAGTTGATTTTTATTTGTTATTTTGGTGTCAACTTTATGAGGGTTGTGTGGAATGGAAACACTTTGGGGCTATACGTCATCCATCGCCATCAGAATGAGAATGTTTGTATATGAAATACAAATTAATTGACAAAAACGATACAAATTGATTATAAAATGCTGTCAAAGTCTATACCGCTGCTGATGAACGACGCCGACGGACGGCCCGCGCAAAGAGTCATCATCATCAGGCAGTTAACATCAGGGTGACAGTTGTGTGAATGCGGGGGTTAGTTTTTATGACTTGTCACATTCATTTAAAATATTTAAATTAACATCAATTGAAAGAAACGTCAAGAAGATGGGAGGGGGGGGGGCATCCAATATTAATCGGTAAAATGTCAATTAATTTGTTTGAAATTTGAAATATGATTAGATTAACGATTTTCATTCACTTTCTTTAACAGTAACTTCGATTTAGGGCCATATAGTTCACAGTGGGTTCTGACTAAATTGCACTAATCAACCGAAATCGGGTAGGTAGGGATTTTAATGATTAACAACTCAAATTATTGATTCTTTGATCAAGATGTGGGTTAAAAAAAAAACATTCAAAGATTTACCAATTACAATAAATCATTGATAAGTTTGAAAAAGGAAACTATTGTCTGCGAGCGAAACAAGTATAGTATCTACAATATTGGCTCAGATTTGTGAGACTGAGTCTGAGTATTACAGTGGATTTGTTTAAGTGAACAAATGCAATTGGGCTTATTTGCTGGAGAAATATTTGAAGAAGTATCGAACAAGGCGACGCGAAGCTACTCGAGAGACCTAAAATTTTTTAAAAAAGTTCCTATAACCTTTTATTTTCAAAAGCTCTGTAGTAGAGTAGAATCTACACAAAACAGGGTGTCTCATAATGAATGCTCTGAACTGAAACTAGTGTTAGACCAAGTGTTGAATTTTACAGGATGCGCTTTTAAAAATTGAACTTACAATAAGGTTTGATAAAATTTTTTAGTAAAAGGATGTAGGAAATCAAAAATATTTTAAATACAGAAAATTGGTCTTATTATTGGACAGTATTTGAGTGAAAAAATTAATAAAAAAATAAAACAAAAATCAATTATGGACGGGGTGATCTAAAAACTGGATCAAATTTGTTGTTTTCCAAATTTCAAAAAAAAAAAAAAAAAAAAGCCGTTAATCCAAAAACCTTCATGATTCGGTATGGACAAGTTACTAAACTCATGACCTATGGCCTAACACTAGTTTCAGTTTCAACCATTCATTATGGGACCGGATTTATATTGTATTTATGTCATTCTAACACCCAACAATTTTGAAAACCTAGAATTTTCCGAAAAAAACTTAAAATTTTAAAAATTTAAATTTTTTATTTTCATAATTCTGGTATCATAATGCATTTGGTAAGCGGACCACCCAAAGTACCTAGTGTTGTCCAAGAAAAAAATATGCGACTACCGGGATTCACGGTTAAGATGTGTAAACATAAAAGTTCGTTCGCGAGATCCGGATTTTTGTTATTCAACGTACCCAATACACATTATTCAACCGTGCTATACACGTAACATGCTCTAGGAACGTATTACACGTAAGGACCACGTTTTTGATGTGTAGGAACGTATGTATGGCTGTATGTCTAGGAACGTATTACACGTAAGGACCACGTTTTTGATGTGTAAACATCTATGCTGGATGTAGAGTGAAATAACAACGTGAACTTTCCTCTGGGCGGCGTTACGAGGTAGCACGTTACGTTGTAGCACGTTACGTTGTAGCACGTTACGTTGTAGCACGTTACGTTACGAAAGTCTTCTTTTCCCCGACCGAAACAAATTGTTTTTAACGCGACCGACGATTATATTAATATTTTATCGCAACGACTTGTATATTATTAATTATCGTGTATCTATACCGATAAATTTTAATACTGTTTTTATATTTTATACTTATATTTTTAATATTTGGCCGAGCAAAATGAGACGCGACACTAGAGACTAGAAAGAAAACAAAACAAAACAAAAATAATAATAGCTGTAGGTATGGTAGGATATTGGGTACGTTCAATGATATACAAATCTGAAGATCACTTTACTGGCTGACCACAAAAAACGTGCGTTTGAACGGGCGTTCGCACTTATTTTACGTTCACATATCCTGCGTGGCGAGCGACGTATGTGGTGGCTAGGGTACACAAAATTGCTGAGGTTAAACAAATTGCAGAGTTATCGCTCTTCTTTCTGCTTTTCCTTTTTATTTGAGTGTGTTTTATTTTCATTCGTCGTCCACTCAAGTGGAATAAGGAGTGCAGATACTAGCCGTGTTTTTTTGCAAGTCCCGAAGAAATTGGTCGAAAAAAACGACGTTGGGACTATGGGACATGTTAAATGCAACAACGGAGACTTCTCCTTACTAAACTTAACTATGTTATCGGCGAGCGTGAATTGCATACTTGTTATCGATAGTTTGTATGGAAACTCCATTTTGTTTCTGTAATGGCTTCGCTAATTCCCGATGTCTTTTTTTTCAACCAAATCTCTCCAGGCTTGCAAAAACACACGGCTACTTTTGCACTTGCACAAAGTTAACATTCATTCAAAATCGAAGTGTCAAATTCCATTGGAGGTTGGCTCAAAATATATAATTCGCCGGCTGTATTTCAAAATACATAGCGATATTAATTCGAGGTTCGTTCAGTATAAAATTAAGACTGAAATTTGTGTTATGCAATTATACTCGATGGAAAGATGGAGTTGCATCATAAGGCGTGGTAGTTCTTAGACATTGCCAATTTTTCCTGGATATTGTAATTCTTCTCCTGTCTGTCAAAACATAAAGTGCCAATTTTTTTTGGAGTTTGGCTACGGTGTCATTTGATTGAAACCACGATTTTAATGTTTTCCGCTGACAGTTGTTTGGTTTTCTCAACGTTCAGAATAAGTTCCAATTGTATTGTTGGTGTTGAGTAATGATCATAAACAATAAGCATGTCTAATAGTCACCTTAAAGTTACGAGTGAATTACGAAGCAGGACCTTTCAGTACCGAACTTTCATCGTTCGTTGGACACTTCGCCACTACGCCACTTTTAGTGCTTAGAAATTTCGTTACAGCGGTTTCGCCACAGGGTATTTCGCTGCCGTTCTTTCAATACTAGACTTTTAAGGACTGCCTACAGATAGGTAATGCAGTGTTAATTATTTAATATGGCCACATGTTTCTTTTGAGTACGTTCAGTAACAAAAATTAGGCACTGGGACAAGTTTTGAAGTTTACACTTATTAACCGTGAGTCCCGGCACTCACAAATTGTTTTGTTTTTATCCTACTGCCACGCCGCTGGCATAAATTTTTACACATTCATCAAAAAGTTCGATATGAATATTTAAAAAATCATATTGTACTTTTAAAAATATTACTGAAAAAAATTAAGGGCCAGTTTCACAGTCAGAAGAGTGACACTGTTCACTGTTACCTGAATGAATAAGTGGCACTTAAGTCTCCGATGTTTTTGACTTAAGTTCCACTTACGCTATAGCTATGAAATTTAGCTTAAATTCCTAATATGGGAAACTTAAGTGCCACTTATTTCGGTAAGTGTCGACTGTGAAACTGGCCCTAAGTTTTATCGGTTAATTCTAGAATTTTAACACCGAAGTTTAGCCAGTAACATAATTATGTAAAATTAGCAGGACACTTTTGAGAAATTATCTTAAAGATCCTATTAAATTAACTATTAACGCATTTAATTCATTATGAACTATACACGTCTTAACGGCATATGCACTGTATTTCATTTGAATTATCATTTCTAACTCTAAAATGTACATAAACTGCAGAACTGATATCAATAGGCATTGAATTCTGTTTTTGAAAATATTGCCAGAATAATGTTGTGTTCACTTTATTTAAAAGTTAAAATTTCTTTAACAAATTTTCTAATTCTAATTATATGTATTATTCCAGCTAACAACTACCAAAATAATAAAAAAAAAAAAAAATGTATATACCAAACCTGATCGCACTGAGATAACTAACTTATGCCTACCGTTCTAAAAACTGCTGCCTCATGTTACCAAAATTAAAACAAAATTGGGTTTCCCCTTGATTTGCAAATTATTAAAATTATTGATTATTATTCTTGAAGTTTTTATTACCTTCACTTCAAAAAACGCAAATTAACCAGCATGAGTAGCGTTATTATTTAATTATTAAATATATTTCAATGGACATAATTTATCAATTAGAAATCGAATCTTAAAATTTTGTTTTCATCAATTCGATTGTAATCATATCATCAATTGAGTTAATAACCTAAAGTGACTGATTATTTCTTCACACTTACGAGTATGACAGGTTAATTTTTTCCTTTCATATTTCTTCGATAAAATTCTTTTTTTCTTTGATATCAGAATGATAAGAAATGTGGGCTTGTTTTCTTAAGCATTTAATGATAAGAAATTGATATTAATTTTTATTGACGTGCATTTAACTTTCTCGGAAAAAAGTCTACATGTTCATTTGTTTGTTATGTAAATATGAGTGTTGGTAACTGCCTATTAGATAAAAATAAAAAAAAAATAAAACGATACCTATATGTATATCAATATCTGTGATCTGGATGACGAACTTTTTTAAATGGAAGAATATTAATATGTACACCTGTGATGCACTCAAGTATATTGTGCATTTGTATAATTTTACAAGCCTTACTAGAAATTGATATAAGTAATTATATTAAAAAAAAGAAGAGCTTTTCTTCAAAAAACTGCGTGCTTCTTAGAATTTTGTAAAACTATAATAATTGCGATATTACTACTTTATCAGTTTTGTGTAATGGAAGTGGAAAAATAAAACAATAGATAAACTAGAAAAGTCCCCGAGAGACTTTCTGTCTGCAATATGACGAGCATGAAGTAGGTGTACGTATACTAGTCAGGGTTGAATTTTAAAAAATTATCAAATATCGAATGTGTTTTATTGAATTTAAATGATGTTCTTTAGGTTAACACATATTTATTAATTAATATAAACATATTAAAAGGGTTTTTCAATAAAAGCGCTACAAAACAAAAACGGTTTTGGATATCAATGAAATTCTGTATTCCTGTGAAAGTACGTTCGATGCCATTATGTATGGAACTTGATTTCTTTTGCATGGCCACCACGGGCACGCTTGCAGAAGTCCAGACGCTGAACCCAATTTTCGACGGTTTTCAAGCATAAATCGGCCGATACTGCTGCAATTTCACGTTCGATATTCGTACGAAGTTCATCAATCGTCGCTGGCTTGTTGGCATAGATCGTTGACTTGATGTAGCTCCACAGGAAATAGTCTAACGGCGTAAAATCGCACGACCGAGGCGGCCAAGCTACTGGACCATTTCGTGAGATAACACGTTCTCCAAACTTGGTTTCCAATAAATTGATTGTGACATTCTCTGTGTGGCTTGTGGCGCCGCCGTCCTGTTGGAACCACATGTCCTCCAAGTTCATATCATCCAATTGGGGCCAAAAATATTCGGTTATCATTGAACGGTAGCGATCTCCATTCACAGTAACGTGCCGGTCTTGATCATCACGGAAGAAGTACGGCCCAATGACGCCGCCGGCCCATAAACCACACCAAACCGTAATTTTTTCGGGATGCAATGATGACTCATGGAGTACGTGTGGATTGCTGCCTGACCAATACCGCATATTTTGTTTATTGACGAAGCCATTCAGCCAGAAATGAGCCTCATCGCTGAAGATGATTTTTCGACTTTTAGTGCTCTTAACGTTGAGGCCACTGACTCCGAATTTCGGTAGTAAATTTTTATAATTTCGACTCGTTGTTGGCTGGTATATCTTTCCATCATGAAATGGCAAACTTTACTGAAGAGAAATGTCAAAAGAGCGGCAAGAAATATGGCGTCGTTTGCTGTCCCTGTTGCTCTACTTTTGTAGCGTCCCTGTTGAAAAAACTCTTTATGTCATATAGTGTTAATGCGCGACTATAAGGTTTTTAAGTATTAAATATGGTTTTTAACATCATAGCTCTAAGAAAAAAGTATGAACAAAAAGTAAGTTAACTACTTAGCCTAATTATAAAGAATATAAAACAACCAGAAAGCTACAGAGTCCTTAACACATTGTGGAAGATTTTTTGATGTGTAAACATCTATGCTGGCGGTAGAGTGAAAAAAAACGTGAACGTTCGTGTGCAACGTTACGTCGTGCACTTTACGTTGTAGCACGTTACGTTACGAAATCTGATTTGCCCCGACCAAAACAAATTGTTTTTAGCGCGACCGACGATTTTATCATTTTAACACTTATATTTTTATATTTTTTTCTTTAATTTTTAATTATTCCCCGAACAAAATGTACGCGACACTAGTAATTAAAAAGAAAAAAAAATCAAAACAAAAATAATAATAGTCAGCTGTAGGGATTGACAATTGACTGTAGGTATGGTAGGTCAATGGCTGTAGGTATGGTAGGATATCGGATGGGTTCAGTGATACAAATCTGAACTTAAATTCTACGTTTACATTATACTGCTTTTAAACGATGCAATTTCTTCTTGCAATTTGTAGGCACGTGGGCGAGGGACGTAGGTGGCTGGGATATACAAAATAGCTGAGGTTGAACAAATTGCAGAGTTATCGGCTACTTTTGTACTTGCACAAAGTTAACATTCATTAAAAATCACAGTGTCCGATTCCATAGGCGATTGATGGTGTCAATCGATTGAAACTGCGATTTTAGTGATTTCCACTGACAACAACTGCACTTAAATATTCTAAAAACTCAAGATATATAATTCGCCGGCTATCTTATAGTGACATTCATTTGAGGTTCGTTCAGTATACAATTAAGACTGAACTTTTTGTAAGTTTTATTCGATGGAAAGATGGAGTTTCAAAAGGGTTGCAAGTTCGTTGACAGTTCTAACTGGATATTTTAATTCGGCCCCTGTCAGTCAAACCATTTAGTTCCTTTGGAATTTGGGTACGGTGTCATTTAATTGAAACCACGATTTTAGTGCTCTCCGCTGACAGTTGTTGTTTGTCGATGCTCAGAGAGTGATTACTATAAACAATAACCATGTGTAATGTGAAGTCATCTTAAAGTTGAGAGTGAACTACGAAGCAGGACCCTTCAGTAACGAACCTTCACCGTTCGTTGGACACTTCACCACCAGCCTTTTAGTGCTTGGAAATTTCGTTACAGCGGTTCCCCCACTGGGTATGTCGCTGCCGTTCTTTCAACACTAAGCTTTTTAAGCACTGCCTACATATAGGTAATGTAGTGTTAATTATTCAATATGTTTCTTTTGATGACGTTCGGTAACAAAAATCAGGCACTTGGACAAACGTTGATGTTTACACATATTTAACCGGGAGTCCCGGCACTCACATATTTTTTTTATCGATTTCATCGGTAACCACGTCTAGACACTCCTCATCCAAACAGATTTACGACCACGTTTAAATTTTGTTGAACCAAAATCTAACGAATGTCAAAGATGGTGAAACCATTGATAGCAACCAACTTCGTTTTTATTTCTTCCCATTTTTTTTCCATCCAAAAATAAACTATTAAGGATGGATTTTGTTGTTTTTCGATTATATCGAAAAACATGAAACCTGTGTGATATAATTTGGTGCCAAAAAAAAAAACTAACCTATATGAATCAGACTAAAATATTGAATGGTGCCGTTTGACACCCCAGTAATGCCAACTTCCGTCAGCAACACCACCTGTCTTCAAGTCCAGGTACTTATTAATATACCATCGTACTTCGTCGAAGAGTAAAAAGATAGGTAGATAAGAGATTATTGGTTGTGGTTGTTAAGCAAGTAGAACGAGAGAGAAGTATACATCGTTTTTGCGGTTTGAACGCAACATTAGTCGAGATTTTGCATCAATATTGCTTTTAAAATAAAACACAATCCGATTTTACACTCGTATGAATTCTGGAAAACAAACCACAATTGAAAGATCGATAGACACCACACCAAACCACAACAAATCACACCACTTCTTATTTTTTTTTTATAAAAGTCTTGTTTGGTAGGATAAAATTCAGTAAGTCCAGTAAATTTCTTGTTTGCCTTACTATCAGTATTCCCTTTTCAAAACAGTACCAAAGGTAAAATCTATGATAAATGCATATGTTTTTTTCATCACGGTTTCAAATAATATATACATCTTCATTATTACTGTAATTGTGCGGGCTTAACCACTTTCAAGACTTTTTGCCAAAAAGTTGAAAAGTGTGAAGGGTGTTTTTTTTTTTTAGACGTGTGGTTTTCAAGAAGAAATAAAACGCATATTATTTAATGTTATGGCCAAGAATTTAACTTAATTATAGGAGATAGGAGTTTGCCATTATGTTTTAAAAATGATTTCGGGCAAGTGGCCGCCGCGGCTGGCTGGAATGAATTCCAGCCGAGAGGCCCAATTTTCGACCACTTTTTGTAGCAATTTGGGGCCGTATGTCAGCAATAACGCACCGAATATTCTCTTTCAAGGCGTCAATTGTCTCGGGCTTATCTTCGTAGACAAGCGACTTCACATAACCCCACAAGAAATAGTCCAGCGTTGTTTAATCGCACGATCTTGGTGGCCACGCCACAGGCCCAACGACACGAGATAATGGGCTCACCAAAAGTTTACTTCAATAAATTGATTGTTTCGTTGGCTGTATGGCATGTAGCGGCGTCTTGTTGGAACCAAAGGTCGTCCACATCAACATGCTCCAATTCAGGCACGAAAAAGTCATTAATCATGGCTCTAAAGCGTTTCCCATTCACTGTAACATTATGACCGGCTTAATTTTTGCAAAAAAATGGACCAATGATTCCCTCTGCCCATAGAGCACACCAAACAGTGACTTTTTGAGGATGTAATGGTGTCTGCACGTACACTTTAGGATTATGATCACTCCAAATATGACAATTTATTAACGTACCCATTCAACCAAAAATGAGCTTCATCGAATATTGGAAGCAGCGCGCGATGCGTCGCGCGAACCAAACAAATATTTTGGTAATAAATTTTGCACGATTTGCAAAAGTTGTTCAGGAGTAAATCTATTTATTATAAAATGGCAAACCAAACTGAGCATAAATCAAGTGACAGCTGTCAAAAAGACCAACTCCGAAAAAAGTTTTGCAAGATTGAAAACCATACATACGTCTAAGAAAAACACCATACGTCTTTTGCGACTCGTATTCTGTGTTTTTTTCTGAAGTGAATTTTCTTAAATATTTCTGATATCTCAGCAGATGATTTTACTTTTTAGCAAACATTTCGTGATAGCTTAAAGTAGGCAGAAAGTCATATTCCTATCTTCAAAAAAAGTGATAGAAAAAAATGTTATAATAAATTCCAGTTACAACATTAAAAAAAAAAAAACAATGAAAAGGAGATTCTCGAGCTGGTAAATCTACGAATGATCTACAAACAGTTTTTGCATAAAAATTGATAGTTCACTACAGACTTTTTCGTAGAGTTGTCTTGTTGTCTTGTTTAAATTAGAAACGGGCTGGTTTCAGATATCAAATGATCAAAAGCTGAGTTCTTAACTGAATTCGGAGACATCCAGATTGGTGTTCTTCAGGGATCTGTGTTTGGTCCTATTTTGTTCATTCTTTTCATTAATTTTTGTTTGAGCTGAATTTCAAGTTTTATGGACGATATGGGTTGCTTTTGTTATAGACTTATTGTGCTAGTCCTGGTAGCAGACATCAATATTTATCATCAACTTACTGCAGAAATATGTATGTGTCTTTGGGAAAATTCTTGTACCAAATAAGTTCACTAATACTCATGATGCTGTTACTCAAGGGGTTATGACTGCCCTTAAAATTTATTAAGATTGTTCAAACTACGAGGAAAATCGGGAAAAATAAAAAGGATTTACCTACTGAATTTGGAATTTCTGAACATAATAACTGGAATGAAAATGTAAAACAATTCACATTCGTGTAGTGCGGCTAAAGAATGAATCTTCGTTCTTGATAGTATACGTCCGAAGGAGCAAACTGATGAGAATTCCTAGAATTGTCAGTATTACGGCCTAGTTGTGGTAGGGGAGGAATACAATGAATTATTTCAATGGAGCACTGTTTATAAAACTTAAACGACAAAAAAGGGAATGCTCGAACAATTTCTATTTAATTGCTATACCTATAGTGAAAACAAGAATCTGTTTTTTAAATGTAGAAAAATGATTGAATTGAATAATTCTCACTCTGAAACAGTATCTTTTGTATCATCTCTTTTGTATTGCTCCATATTTAAAGAAAAATGGTAAAATTTCGAGAAATCCTGGAAGAAGATGATGCAATTACTTGGTAGTATTTCATGCTTTAGAATTGCAGTAAACAAAATGCATTGATCAAAATTGACTGTTCGGTTTTCAGAAAAAAATTTATATTTTAAGAAAATAGAAGCTTTCGTAATTTTTTCAGAACCTTAAAAAAATCTATCTTGAAGAATAGCTGTAATATAATATTGTATAAGTGCTTCCGGTGTTTCTTTTTTGCTTTTCAGTACTTTTTTTTTTTTTAGAAAATTCAGTCGAAACGATGGAAAAAGATCCTTCTATCATATGATTTTTTTTTGTCTTGGCCTAACTTACCCTACACGTTCTGGCTTTCTGACCCATCTAACGCGAATCACCCTATGTAAACTAGACTGCCCTTACTAGTTGATGTTTTTAGTTTTACACTATACTTGGTCCAAAGATGGTTTTGCAACGATTGTGTTGTCAAAACTCTCCAAAGTGGAGACTTAAGTTAAGTCGACGTGTAGATAATTTCAGAAAATATAATAGTGATAGGTGCTTTTTTTGTTCAACTATTTAATTTATAGGTAAAGAAGCTTAGATACCTACATTTGAATACAGAATTGTGTCCAAATTATCTAGGAAAAATGTGGGTGTTTCAACCAATTGAACACAAAAAAACACAAGTTATTGATTCAAAATAGCTTTTAACGGCCTTTAGTCCATACCAAATTGGGGTTTCGTCCCGGCGCGCGATCTCACTTGGACTCGTCAGGTGACTAGTGGGGGCCTTGTCAAGACGCAATTTTTATTAAGTTCAGTTCAACTTACATGAATTGTTCGCCAAAAATCCAAACAAAATTAAATTTCTTAATCATTAAGCTGGAAATTTTTTAAATAGTGCTAAGTCTTCTACTTGGCTGATGTACCTCGCTATTTCAGTAGTATAGGTATAGAATTTGTATTATAAAACCTTCACAAGTTATTGTAGATAGTTCAAATAATCGGATTCGACTGTAGGTACCTACTAAAATCCTTTTGATGTTTCTAAGATGTATCCCCATCAGATAAAATATTTTTTGTTATTGCTGCCAGCAGCTTATTTGAATATTGTAGTTGAAGACATTCCTCTTAAATTTCGTATATTTAAATTATTAAACTATATATCAACTTAAAACTATGACCAAGGGCTTGTATTCTGTTGGATTAAAATCGAGTTAAAAATTAGACAAAGTTAATTATTGACAGAAAAGAGGTGGATATTAACCTAACTGACCTCGAGCAATGTCAAAAATCAATCTAGGATTCAAATTAAATTCAAATTTTAATCCAATTGAGTCACGCCCCAAAACCTTAATAAAAATTAAAATTGGTACAGAGATGTCTTTCAATTAATTAAAACTTACAAGAAAGTCCGAAAATTCCAGCAATTATTAGAAAGGCATATAAAATGTATTTGTATATTATGTACACACGTAGATATATTTCCAATTGAACAAGAACTGTTGATTGTGATTGCACCTTAAACTTTAAAAATTCTTTTAAACTTTTCATAAATGCGATTTCCGTCGGTTTAACTAATTTTAAATTTAATTTTCTTAAAACTTTTTTATTTTGTATGCACTTTTGTTTTCTAAACAGGTGGCTTTCGTTATAATTTTATTATTTAAACAAAAACTATCACCGCCAAAAAATATCGAGTCAAATAAATCCGATTAAACCGAAATTCGTACAGTGTCACTTTTTGACTTTTGCCCCCCCCGACGACAAACTGTCTAACTAATTTAAAATACCGCCGACCATTATCATATTTTGACAATTAAACTGCTGCTCGACTTGTTTCACTTTTTTTATGCTTATTCAAAAAATATCTAATTGATGATAAATAAATTAAAGAAAAACAAACAAACGATTTGTTATTCGCTCAACAATAATAACTATCCGCGTTAATTTGCGTTTGCGTCTCCGAACTTCTTGATGATGAAAAAAGAATCTTCGTGATGTCTTCACTCTTTTTGTCGGTGCGAATATAAAAATATTTCTCGTTCTAAACGACGATTCAACTGCTTGTCATCGCAACAACTCGACACTTTATTGATATTTTGATAATAATAAAATTTAGGAGCACGCTATGTGACTGACTTCCGACACACGACTAAAAAGATTCAAGACAAAAAAAAACCAATTCACATCGAGGCGGCATTCCATGTGAGCCCAGTCAGAGCCCCCTAAGAAATCGCAAAAAAAAAAAAAAAAAAAAAAAAAAAACACAAAACGTCCACAAGCGTAACGCGGGACCCCCACAATCATCGCTACCGCCGCTGCCACCGATGTATAGCTGGATATGTCGTCTCCACTAGCTTTACTATATGTGAGCTGTGCCTGTGAGCCTTCAAAAGCGGCACTCCGAAGTGAGGGAATGCTTAAACAAAAAACCAACCCGTGTATGCTCTCTATACCTACGTAGCTTAGGCACAGCTTTTTGGGGGGTGAAAAGTTATTGTCTTAAAAAATTTGTTTTTTTTTTTCTTCTCTTACTTCACTTCACAAGAAGGGAACCTTCTTCCAAACAACAAAAAAGTGCGCCACTTTTTCAAGGGGGAGTTTTTTATTTACTTCCCTTTTTACCTATACTTCTACATGTTTGGGTTTTTTTTTTTTTTTTTTTTTATTTGGTTCCCTTGAGTGACTGTGTGTGTGTTTTAAATTTTATTTGTAAATTCTTTTTTGTTTGTCCAATCTTTTTAGAGTCGTCCATTGGGGAAAGAGGATTCCACATGTGTGGTGCTGGTGGGTGAAAAGTTTAAGGCGATCATATTTTAATCCCCCCAAAACAGGAATACGTTCCACAATAAACTTGAAACTTGGATCCCACATGGAGCGGGAGCCATTGTTTTTCAGAAGTTTTTGTTGTCCTTTTTAATTAGGTTTTGTCGATTCTCACAGTTCTCATTCGCATTCTCACCGTTTTATTACTGAGAGGAAAACTCTCACACTTAACTTACACACACGTTGCACTGACTCACCGAAATATATAAAATTAAATCCAAATCCAAAACACAAGTGTGTCTCTTGATTCCACTTGATTTGATTAGTTTTTCGCTGTGAATTCCATAGTGTCGTAGTCGTAGTCGTTTAACTCCCCTCGGCCTGGACTTCAAAAGTCTCAACTCGAACGGCTATCAAAATAGAAATAAAATAAAATATCCATATCCACTTCCACACACGTTCCACAGCACAGGGGTTCGATATTCTTGTTTCTTGATTTAATGGTTTGTTTACAACCAACATTTTGACAGAATTATACTCAGTTACTCACCCGCTTGATGTGTGGGACCCACACCACACTTACACAACAAAACCGTATTCAAGTTGGGAGCTAATTTTCCCCACTATATTGGGTTCGTGGCCAATCATGTGCTTGCGTTTGTTCTGTCTTCTTTTTCTTGACGTCAAACGGGTGCAATCTATCTCATTTTCCGTTGGGGGTTTCTCTCTTTTTTACCCATGCTCCCCAATATATGAATATACTTCTCAAATCGACATTGACTGTACTGTGGTAGAGTGGAAGTGGAGCGAATTCGCCGCAACTTATTCCTCTCTTTAGATACTAGATTTGGTTGAGAATTGAGATTGCGATGGCGTTGCATGCATGATGACGATGAGTCGTTGGAGCTGGAGATGGAGAAGGAGTAAGTTAAGTATAACTGCGTTGAATATGTACATTACTCTGCCGTGTGCGAAGACTAATTATATTTTTGTATAGTGATGGCGGCCGGCGAGGGAGGAAAAACGAACAAAAATTAAAGTGGTAGCTGCTCCTGCTACATTGGGGATTGGGCTTTTCTGTGATTTTGAAGAATTTCTTTGATTTTGTTTTTCATCTTCTTCATATGTTTTGCTGTTGTTGCTGGAAAAATGTCGTGCTGCCAAAAAGAAAATAAGAACTTTCAATGGGATTCTGAATGAAAGTGTATCTTAAAGATATACATATATGAGGGTACATAACATATCTACGTAAGTACCTATGTACACTATACAGATGGATGATAGTTTTTTTTTTCATTTGAGTTGTTTTTGTTGTTGTTCTTGTATTTTTTTTTATTTCTTGCCATTGATTGGGGGCAGTTGTAGTGTCAAGTTTGGTTGAAAAAGGGGAGGTTAGTTGCCTAAGTTAAAGAGCGGGGTTATTTTAAGTGGCTTTAACTAACATTTATCTACTGACTTCCTAGGTATTTGGATTCTTGTGATGAATTTTTGATTTCTTCGTCATCGAACAGGTTTTTAAATTGTTATTCATAGAGGAATACAGACAAGGACCTCGGGCGGTACTTTGCTATTAGGGGATGGCAAACTTCGAAAATAGAATTATAGTTAAAATAACTTCCTTCATTTGTAAAATACCACAGATTACCCATATGAAGATGAGAATGTTTCGTACGTTTCACCCTCCCAAACCCATTTGTTTACATTGTTGTTTTTGTAATTTCATCCCGTGTCGATGAATAGATGTGAATTGCAACTACAATTTAACCCAGGTGTGTGAAGATCCCAACTGACTACGTGTGCGGTTTTTATACACATTCTCATTTCTTATCTGCAATCTGACAGTTCAAGCTTGTAGGCAAATTAAAATGGTTTAGATTGGGAAGAAATGAGTACGGACTGGTGAGTCTCATCGTGTTTACATAAGAAAGTTTGAGGCGCCTCAAAATACATTGAAACAAAAACAATTTCAACATTTCGCACATTGAAACAACAACAAATGACACTAATGAGTCCGGTTCTTATGTTTTCTTCGTGCCTCACGAGATACCTCACCCCACACTTCTCTTGGCAACAAACTGCCGTGATACCGGACTCAATCTTCCCAATCTGAACAGCGTAAATCTGTGTAATGTGTTTGATACCCGAATCTATATTCAGATCCGGATTCACTATGATAAATTAAGTTTATAGGTAGTAACAGGTAAAAGAGGGCGCAAACGAAAATCTTACTATCATGAAACTTGGCAAAAGCGTTTGAAAAAAGTCGTTTTTGCTGTTTTTTACCTGTTCCTTCTTTTTACTACAAACTTAATTTACTATAAACTGGATCCGAATCTGGATTGACGTATCCAACACTATCCGAATAGCTTCGGATCTCAACTGTCTCATTTAACTTATCGGATATCCGGCACTCTCCGGATATTCTCGGATCTCAATTGTCTCATTCATAAGTATCCGGATATTCGGATATCGGGATAGTTTGAGGATTCGGATCTGGTTTGAAGCACTAATTTGAATTGCACCTCCCATCAGTTTTTCATTTTTGGTGACGGAAATAATGATGAACAAAAAAAAAATTTCCCCCCAGAAAAATTTAGAAAGCCCCCAGATAACCACATTTTATCAACAAAAACCCCATTAAATTTTTTTCAACTTTATATTTTTATTCACAGCTACAATAAAAAAAAACATTTGTAAAAAAGGTATACTAAGTATAATAAAAGAAAATTTGTTTAGGGTTTTCTTCACAATTTCTGAGTGAAGTTCTGATTATTTACTCGACATTCAAATTATCCGCAAATTAAATCCTTCCAGTAAAAAAACTTAACGTTTCACATTTTTTTCGAAATAATAAATGTATGTATCAATAAGATGTTCCAGTTTTCCAAAAAAAAAAGTTTTGACTGATGAAAACTGGAATAAAATAATGAAAAATATTTAAAATGCCAAGTACATAAATTTGATAATCCTAATCGACACTTAATCGGGCCATTAAAATACTTTGAACGTTAATTATTAGCTATACTGTTCCGATATTGTGAAACATAAGGGAGGTTGATAATTGACTAAAAAGTTCCAAATTGCTTATTTAGAACTTTAGTTCAGTCCAGGTTCAGTTTTTCAGTGTGCGATTAAAGTTTAATCCGAGGTAAATCATCATAGTTGGTGTGTTAAATCAGGATTAACTGAACAGATGCTTTTGATGTTTTATGCAAAGAGTTTGCTTAGTCATTTTGCATACATTCGCACTGAAAAATGGCTTTCTCAGTTCACTGTGGGTTAATTTAGTTCTTGAGTTAGCTCACTCTTGTTTAACTCACCAGAAACTAATATGAAAATATAAAGGAATTAAAAAAATATAAAGGAATTAAAAAAATTAAATTTCTTTAAAAAAGTTCTAATACAATATCCTCATCTTCGTTTTGGCTGTCGCGTCGGTTTGATACATTGTCTCACTCATTGAAGCTTTCAGCATTTTTTCTGCTGGTGTAAAATTCTGACACCCAGAATTTAAGGAATATCTAACTCGTAGAATACTGTCAGCGGTTTCAATACCTATACAATCACTCAACCTCTTAGCTCTGAATTAATCCCCCCAGATAACCCCCCAACGACAAAAAAAGCTGACCCACGAAAATGAGTTGCGAAGAAATGTTAAGCCTAGATGTTTATCGACCAAGCGAAGTGAAATTTTCATATCTATAAATGAAATTACTTTTTTCACGCGAGTTAAGTAGAAAATCCTCCGGGATTTCAAAAAAATATATTTCTATATTTCTTATCCCACCTTACACTTTGTGACTTAACCTACTATGCCGAATAAAGATATATGTATATGGGATGATCATACGATCATTGAATTATGCTGACATTGGATTATTATTTGGAGACGCTATGATGATGCTGGTGATGCTGACTTTGAATTTTGGTTGTGGCGTCTTCTTGATTGTTTATGTCGAGCTTTTGTTTGATGTGGGATTCTTTTGTGATATCCGGTGGTGGAATTTTATATGGTGTTTCAATAGAGATGATTTGTGGACTGTTTACTATGGGGATTGGATGTGGTACCTTTGTAACTCGCGTGAAAAATAAAATAAAATAAGATTATGTACATACATAAATGCAATAATTTTGGAAAAAAAAAGAACAATTAGGTTTCGAGACAAATGCAAGGTGACGCAAAAGTCATTACCCTATTGGAAGATGCTATAATTTATGCAAATGGTGGCAAAATGTCAATTCTACTTTGACATTTGTGAAGTAAACAGATACAAAATACACGTCAACAATACATAAATCACTATACTAACATTGATGGACTGTCTAATCCGATTTTTCTTTTATTTTTCTGTACCTGTACCTATACTGATAAGTGGGAACGAGATAAGGAAACAGAAAAGTAAAACAAGGCGGAGGAGTTAAGCAAATTTAAACACCGTCCTAAAGAACAAGGAACAATAATAGTTTCGATTTGACATTTACCGCCATTTGCAAAAAATTCTAGCATCTTCCAATGAGGTGATGAATTTTGCGTCACCTTGTATAACCGAAAAGACTTACAAATAAACAACGAAGTTTATTTTTTTTTTGTAAACTTTACGACGTCTGCGTACTAAAATTTTTCAAAAATGTTTTTATTTCTTTATATGTATACCTACTCACAATTTGTTTTTTTTTTAATTATGTATTTTGAAAAATTTAAGTAGGTACGCAGTATTTTATTTAAAAAATTCAGATCTATGTGTTGTCAAATTTTATTCATAAAATTGGTCTAGGCGTTTTCGAGAGAGTTATAAACGTCATATGAAAAAAATGGATTTACTTTTCGATTTGTTTGTGATTGTGATTTTTTGTAATATTTTGGAATGTAATTAGTATTGCTATAAATAATTATAAGTAAAAATATGTAGGATTATGAAGAAATCAGTCCATCCATTAAGGGGATAAAATTATGGAAATAATTGAAAAATCAAGCTGTACTCCTCATATTTATTAGAATTTATCATTGAAATAGGGGAGTAAGGAGTAGAGATAAAATTCTGAAAAAATTATAGAACTTTTTTTTAGTTATTTGGAGCCAATTTAGGGGGCGTTGCACTTAATTACCAAAAAGCGGATAGTCGTCAGCATGTCGGTTTTTCTTTGTGGCAGCTATATCATATCTTCCTTACATAACAATGAGCATCAGATCTAGGGCTGACTACTAGACGAGATAAGATGTGACTTCTGTAAGTTTCGTCTCCCGTTCAAAACATTTTTAGTCCAACACTAAAAAAACAGATGGAAATGTTGTTGAAAATAACAAAAATTAGTTTTCTTTTAATATGACTTCAATCCGTTATTAATTGCTCCAAGTATCGTTTTTTTAACATCTTAAATGAAAAAAAAAGTTTGACTCTGATTTTCTCAAAAACTATAGAAGACATTAAGCAAGCTTTCTGGCTTTAAGTATTTCACTTGATGCATTTCCGGAATTGCGATTATTGAAACTTGAAATTGAAATAAAAAATGATTCAAAAAAGCTTAAAAAAATAATTCTTGAGTAACAAATTAGCTATACAATTTTTGAAAAAAAAATTCTAAAATTCAAATTTTTTAATAAATTTTGACCGTTTTACATATGGGTATAATATCTTATTTTAGCGGAAACTTTTATTAAAAAAAAACTATGCCAGCTACAAAATCGCGATGTATGCGTGTGTTAAAGTTAAGGGTTACTTCAAATTCGTTCAAAAAAAAAACTTATGGTTTTCTCATTTTGTATGGTTTTGGCTGCTCACTATATATAAACTGTAACTATAACTTTAAACTGGAATATCAAAAAACCGTTAGAGCAACAAATTTCTGGTGGGTGCAAGAAATTAGCATTTAAAAGGCTATAATTTCTTGAAAAAAAGATTGAAAATCTCATTTTTCTTTGGATTTTATCCGCAAACTTCCGTTTTATTTTAACTGACCGGAAATGCACTTCTTAAACTTTAACAAGCGTATGAAATATGATCCATAAAAGCTACAAAATTAATTTTTGAGCCACAAATTGGCATTTAAATTTTGGACGAGAGAATTATGGACATCATGAGAAATATTGATTTATTTTAAGTTATTTTTAAAAGAAATATAAAATTTCATACAAATTTGAACTTCCCCTCTTTCAGTTCACAGTCACTTGAGACCACTAATATATGATAAGGAAGTCAAGAAAACAGCTCAATTGTCTTTTATAGTCTCGTAAAGTGGTGAGTATGGGTACCAATCTAGAGTATGGAGACTAGAAGATCCGGTCTTTAGATCTCGTAGTTGTATTTATGTTTATCTTTTTATGGAGGGTGATTGTAGAAATCTGAATATCATACACGTGATAAATACTATTGAATTATATACCTATATTTTGTGAAGACTTATAAAACCCCTTGAGCTTAAATATTTCAATGTAACTGTTGTCTGAAATAATAACTGGGTGCAACAATATATGTAAGTGGTTTTGCTTAAATAAACAAAAATAATAAAGGAACAATTGTTTGATATATCGAACGCGAACGTATCAAAAGGTAACTTATCCACCGAAGTAGCTAACCTGCGCACTTATTTTTGGTCCTCAAATCAAATCCAATCAAAAAGGGCACTTTTTTAAGTTTAACGAAAATTCACTCACTCGTATAGGTTGCAGTCGAAAGACTGACAGACAGCATTTCGAGACTCAATTTTTTTTGAATTCCCTATCACCGTTTGCTCATTGATCAAAACCTCTAGTCTAGATCTGGAAAGAGTTTATGCATTTGTTCACAGGGTAAGAGTGTTCACTAGGCGAAGGTAGTCCTAACTAATAAGCTAACCTATTTCAATAAAGTAATGTATACCTATAGAGGCAAAGGAAAACCTTCCTTGTATCGACCCTCGAAAGGAAACACGTTTTAGTAATAAATATTTCTTAAACACCCAAAATCTCTCCACCTATAAATAAGAACCTAAGCCTATGTACCAATATATAAAAAAAAAAAACTAATCACTAAGCATCTAGCGTAAAGTCCTTTGCCTTAATAATCTTTGATTTATGATTCCCGTAAAACTTTAAAATTGGAATATTAATAATAATTTTCTTGGCACACATGTGTTTTTCGAAAATTCTCCTTACTTTTATTTCTTTTGTTTTAACATAGAAATATGTGTAGGTAGGTATATATGTACGTACAATGGGCGTGGGCCCATTTTAAAGTCTGTGTGTAAGCAGCACACACAGGAGTTACCACTTCTGCATATCAAAAACCATTTTAGCATTATTCCACCAGCAAAAAAGATCGTCCTGCACTCCCCATGAGAGCACATTTATAAAATGGAAAAACCGAAATCCCATACCTACCAAAGACTCCGAGAGCAGAAGAAAACAAAAAAATATTAAAATTTATGTATAAGTACCCAAACACTCACACTAGCGAGAGCGACAAAAAAACGGAAAATATTTCAAATTTTCTCAACCTCCTTTTTTTTTTTTAAGTTGTCATATAAAGAGACAACAACACTACTGTGTGCCCAGCATTTTTGTTCGGTTCCATATATAAACAATAGGTTCCAGGCGTTGGTTCCATCCACACAAGCATCTTATCAAGAAATATGATTCCCATATAGACACCCTCATTTTGAAATTTAACCCCAATCTTCTCTGTCCCCAAAACCCCCTTCTCAAAACTCCTGTTTAAAATGTGAGAAAAAAATGAAAAAGCTAAGGATATGGAAGAAGAAGAAGAATTTATATGCCTCTGCCCATATTTCCCTATGAATTTGTGAAAAACGCTTTTTTATTGGGCAATTTCAAGCGCATGTCCCCCGCGCGCGTACATAGACGCATGTCGTCGTTCTTCCCGTCCTCATAACCAGTAGCATACCTACCGCACCGACCGACGATGACGACGAGAACGACGAGAACGACGTTCACAATGCCGCACTGCATATAACCAGGCGATATTAATATTTGACTATACCTCCACCGAATAAAGTAGTTTTTCTCATTTAAAAATTCCACTTTCCACTTTCCACTTTCGATCCCAACCCCAACCCCCAAACAGTGCAGTGACTTTTCATCCCCAAAATAAAAATAAAAAAAAATAGAAATAAAAATAAAAAATAACTGAAGCAAGGACTCTGGGCATCAGAATAGCAAAACGGGACGCCCCCAATTTTTTTTTCTCGCTCATATTTTCACATTTTTGAATTTATGAAAAGTTATTCTTCCCCCCAACCCTCTGCCTGATAAACACATTCAAACCAACAGACACCTGCAGCGACAGCTCCTTTCGAATATATAAATGTACTCTTTTGTCAGTGTATGCTGCTATAGGACGAGGACGAGAACAAGGACTGAGTGAAAAATTTTCCATTTTCCATTTTTCTCTGTCTCTCTGTTTCCATACCGAAGAAGAAAAAAGCCACCTCCAACCCCCTACGCCTTGTTTTGGCCAGTGGGTGGCATTAGATTGGAAATTTTAATATGAATTTCCCTCGACCGACAGAGGGATGGTTTGGTAGGATTCTATTATGTTTGCCCTCCAGCTCTTATTATTTTCCCTGGAAATATTCAAGTTTTTTTTTTTGTTTTTGTTTGCATTTTCAAGTGGATGCACATGTGCCCCATTCTTTAGAAAATATATGCTATACCATCAAGATCCTTTTCCTCCCCCCCCCCCCCCTCACATATCAACTTATATTACTCCCTCTAAACAATTTCCGTGATGGAAAATTATGTTTTAAATATTTATGACCATTCTCCGTGGTCTTGCAGTGTATTTTCTTACATTTTTCTATATTTCAATTGCTGTGATGGTTTATTGAAATTAAAAATAAAATTTATCATGAAAAATGAACGAACTTTGGAAAAGTTATATATGAAATCCGCTTTCGATTCCATGAATTTGAGTTTTTTTTTTTTTCATTTGTATTTGGCCAAAAAGATGACTCTCTCGTGCAGAGTGCTTTTAAATTTTCTTTTCTGAGTAGAAAAATGAAAATATTTATGAAGTGTATTTGATTGGTTTTCGGTTTGGCACAGAGAGGACTACAAAAATATTAATGTTAATTCAAAATTGAACTTTTAATATTAAAAGGAATTATGTACATAGGTAGGATAGGTACATTACAAAGGGACCTTGAGTTGGGGGAAAATAAAATTATTAGATCTAAAAATATTTAGAATTCAGAGACAAAAAAAACAACAATTACCTGCACAAGTACCGAAGCTAATACACTATGGATAATTTTAACGCAGCATGAGAATTTGATTGTTTTTAAATAATTCAGATTGACCTAACCATATCAACTTGACACAGACGAAATATTTTTAAACTCAAAGTTTTGGAGAAGAAAATGTATACCTACACTCTAGGTCACATTTTTGGATTTTTAAAAATAAATCAAACTCGACATCCTAACCAAAACCTGGTGATGCCGCAGCAGATGATAGAAAAATGAAAAAAGTCTGTCCTTAACTCAGCCTACAGCCTAAACAATGGAAGCGATATTTTCTTTAAAATTGGTACTTCAGGTTATAGTGCTTCTTTTTCGAGGAGAAAATGATTTTTTAGTTCCAAAATTAACATTAGGTACCAACCCTTGAAATGGCTTTGACGGTTTTGATACATTTTTGTTTGTGTACCAACAGTTTTGTAGCTCTGGTCTACATTTTCGCATTTTTCACAAAAATATGGAGACTCTCATATTGCCCATGTAGGCGTAGGACTGTCATGTCGGAGTTCTGGGTTCGATTCCCATCCTCGTCCACCTTTACAAAACCGGCTACTGCCTCTTGCGAGAATAAGTAGCTTGTCATGGAAAGTGCGCCTCTTACCTTCGCAGTTCGGTTTCGGCAGACAATTGTAGGTCCACTCTATTCCTGTAAAAACTAACAACACACACTCAGAAATGGTTGAGAGTTTTTAGTTACAAGTTGCTAGCTCTCCATGAGCTGTATAGCGCCACCAAATGTATTTATCTTGGAGCTCCCCACATCAAATCAAATCGTTAGGTACTGAAACTGAACATTTTCATGTCGATAGAAATGGATCTGGTTCTGGGTCTGGAATTATCAAACTGTAGTAACTTTTTAAAAAAATCTAGTATTTTTTAAACTAAAATTTATCATGTAAATACCAATACTAAAACCACTTTAGAGGAAAGCTCTGGCGACAACTCAACGGAATATTGTAAAGGGTTTTTCAACAGGGACGCTACAAAAGTAGAGCAACAAGGACAGCAAACGACGCCATATTTCTTGCCGCTCTATTGTCATTTCTCTTCGATAAGATTTGCCATTTCATGATGGAAAGATATACGAGCCAACAACAAGTCGAAATTATTAAAATTTACTACCGAAATTCGGAGTCAGTGGCCTCAACGTTAAGAGCGCTAAAAATCGAAAAATCATCTTCAGCGTTGAGGCTCATTTCTGGCTGAATGGCTTCGTCAATAAACAAAATATGCGGTATTGGTCAGGCAGCAATCCACACGTACTCCATGAGTCATCATTGCATCCCGAAAAAATTACGGTTTGGTGTGGTTTATGGGCCGGCGGAGTAATTGGGCCGTACTTCTTCCGTGATGATCAAGACCGGCACGTTACTGTGAATGGGGATCGCTACCCTTCAATGATAACCTAATATTTTTGGCCCAATTGGATGATATGGACTTGGAGGACATGTGGTTTCAACAGGACGGCGCGCGCCACAAGCCACACAGAGAATGTCACAATCAATTTATTGGAAACCAAGTTTGGAGAACGTGTTATCTCACGAAATGGTCCAGTCGCTTGGCCGCCTCGGTTATGCGATTTGACGCCGTTAGACTATTTCCTGTGGGGCTACGTCAAGTCTATGGTCTATGCCAACAAGCCAGCGACGATTGATGAACTTCGTACGAATATCGAACGTGAAATTGCAGCAGTATCGGCCGATTTATGCTTGAAAACCATCGAAAATTGGGTTCAGCGTCTGGACTTCTGCAAGCGTGCCCGTGGTGACCATGCAAGAGAAATCGAGTTCCATACATAATGGCATCCAACGTACTTTCACAAAAATAAAGAATTTCATTGATATCCAAAACCGTTTTTGTTTTATCTAAAAAAAAAACTTTTGTAGCGCTCTTATCGAAAAACCCGACATAACAATAACTTGTTTTCATTTGGTGTTTCCATTAGGATCCAATGTTCGTCACTGTCCGAGTCTTGTCGCTGTAGAGTATTGGTCTATTAATTTTGTACCTAAGGCCTCGACACGTCCTGCTTTCAAAAAAACACGCCTTATGAAAATAGGAAAAATGTATAAATAATACCTAAATGTAGCTGTAGTTTCTATTTGCTATTTTTTAAATAAGAAATTAAATCAATAAAAAGTTGTTGCTGGGCAAACACAACACTGACACCTATACTGAAAGGCATCACAAAAGTTAATAGGTGGCCATTGGTAAAATAGGGTCTACCGTTTGATGGTTTCGGTGGTTCAACAACAAACAGTCAATAGCTATGCTAAATGATTTTTCCTTTTAGGTATGAATAGTACATTTGCAATCTCAACATTCGCCTCATTCAAAGTCTGCATACAAAGTTAGCTTATCTCACACCCGGCAGCCGGTGTATGTTCTTCTGGTCCAAAGTGGTTCCAGTTTGGCCATATTTGTATGTAATTCTCCTTTTTTTTTTTAATTAAATCTTTATCGCACCTAACAGAGTTTGATGGAACAGTACAGAGCGTGCGACGACTACCAGAAATTAAATCCATCAGATAGGTACACTGGTACAAGCGGACTCCTCATCAGGAAAGCGGTAAAATGGTTTCTTACTTAACTTGGCTGCCAACAAAAAAGCTGTACAACAGTTCGATATATTTCTGCCCCTCTGGATTGCATCTGAGGAACTTGTATATGCTGATTCAAGAGAGATGCATTTGTACAGTTCTTTCGCATCCCACCAATCCATCAAGTTTTTGTGTTTGTTGGTGATCGACGACAACGATGATGAAGCTGATGACGACGGAAACGGCGACGACGAGGACGACGATGATGAGCGCGAATCCGCACAACTATAAACAACGGATAAGAAAATAAAACTCTTAAAACAATCAGAAGACGCAGAGTCGCAGACATTTATGTCAGCATTGACCGTTGCGTTTGCGTTTGCGTCGTTTGGTCCCGGGAAGAACATGGCGGCAATTGTATCGTACTCTCATCGTATAGGTACGCAGAGTTGTATATACTTTGTCAAGTGTTTCTTTTTTTAGTTTTGGTTTAATTTTGTTGCTTGTTTTAATTTATGCCATTTTAAAGGATGTGACTGCGACAAGTGACTGACTGGTTGCTGCAGACAGCGAGCGTGTTAGCTGCCATTTAAATATGCATGACAAGTCTAATGGGAATTACATGGAAATGAGGAGCATAGGTATTCGCTATTTTAGTCATCAGGATATTTACTTCTCAAATGAACTTCAGAACAAACAGATAATAACTTAATCGAGGCAATATTATACCTACTGAAAGGTTTTTTTTATATCCCTCTTATATCCCAGACGTATGATTTAACAAAATACAGAAAGGTGCAGGTGAAGTCCAGTCAATGATAAAAGCGTATAGAAAAAGGGGGGGTCGGCTTCGGGATATTTCCTCGCAAAAAAATATGCCATATGGATCGAAAAAGTTCAATACCTATGTATTTAAATATTTTTTTTAAAAACTTTTTTGAGATCGTAGAGATTTTTAGTATACCTCAGTTGTGGGATATTCGCAAAATATTATGCCATCATAAAAGGTCAAATAATTTTGGTAATTGTTTTTCTTTTAATGAATTTTTAAAAATTTCTTCAAAAAAAAACTTAAATAATTCGTAAAATGGCTGCCCAAGTTTTTGAACAAGTTCCCCTTTTATGAGGTCAGTATAAGACCTTTCAGATGTATATCCTTTTTTTGCGAATATCCCACAAATGAGGTGCTAAAAATCGCTGATGACTTTAAAAAACTTTAACCATTGATTAAAAATTTTCTATACTGCCCACCAATTTCTGCAGCTATAGCTGGCTCTTTTTTGGGCAATAACTGCTTAGTTTTTTTTAAATTTCACAGCCAAACAAATTTGTTGTACATTATACACCAAAATATACCCGACAACCACTGTTTTCAATTTAACAGAGACATGGATTCAACAAGAAGACATTGTGAATTCCACTGCCAAATTGTTAAAATAACAGCATATGTTGTAAAATTTACAGTTAGATTGTAAAATTAACAACGGATGCTGTTATTTTCACAATTTCGCTGTGGAATCCACAACCATGTCTCTATTAAACTGAAAAAAAAGTGGTTGTCGGGTTGATTTTGCTGTGGAATCTACAACATATTATTTTGGGTGCGTTATTGAATATGAAAACAAAACAAAAATTGAAACAAAAGGTTTTTGTTTTTAATTAATTTTGATAATAAATACTGTTTCTGCACCTGTTTTCTTTCTTAAAAACACTACCTCTTTCTTTTTCACTCGACTAACGCACTTAAACATGTTTTAATGAGCTTAAAATGAAGAAAAATTGGGAATCAAGAAGTTACACTTCTAGAATCCAGAATGACAAGAAACCTGAAAGTAGAAAAATCTCAAATTAGGTACATAACGCCGAATCATTAAGATAAAATATTAAAACAAATATTTAGCTGTGACAGCAGTTTTTTTTCACTATTAGAAATAATTTATAACAGTTTTATTTATAAGAAACTTAGAATAGACTAGACTAGACTAGACTCGAGAAATGTCAATTTATAAAACTTTTTCGACTCTCTGAGTGCCCGAAGTATGCCCGTCGGGGCAGGTAGAGGAGGGCCCTGTGCCTGCAAGACCGCATAAACAAGACTTTTAAAACTAATATAAAGTAAACTGTTATAAATTGGAAAGTCTAGTGTCACTTCCATTAAAAGTAGGTGTGAATCAATGCGCATGGCCCAACTTGAAACAAAAAATCGGGGTTCCCTTAAGTTGGTATGCCACCGACGACGGAGGGCACTGTCCCTGCGGGGCCGCGTAAACAGGATTTACTTCCATACTATTAATTTATGAGGCAGCGCAGAACCAAGTCTCTCCTCAGGTGGGCATTCTTCGGGCAAGCAGAGTTTTTTTCAAGCCGTACGAAAAGTTTTGAAATAATTTCAATAGTGAAAAACTTTTATAACTGTTACAAATACTGCACCTTCAAGCGTTACGTAAACTGAATTTTGGTGTTGAATTTGTAGCGCGTGTACCTATACCTACTGCACAAAATGAAGGAATCTTTTCATCACAAACAGAAATATGTTGCATTACAACGAGAAAATACAAGGTGGACGCAGTGACGTCTTTAGGCATGGGCCCGGTGGGCAAGGGCCCAGTTAGTGACTTATGAATTGAAAAATATTTAATTCCTAAGCTAGTTATTGCCTTAAGAATTAAAAAAAATTAATTCATAAGCTAGTTAGTGACTTAGGAATTAAAAAAATTTAATTCATAAGCTAATATTTAAATTTTATATATATTGGTTATTATTTAATTTGGTTATATACACTAAAAACAAGCTTACGAATTTCCAAATGAGCAACTAGCTTATGAATTAATTTTTTTTTAATTCATAAGTGAGCCACTAGCTTGTGAATTAAAGCCAAGCTTGAGCTAAGTTTTTTTTTTAATTTTGGATAGAAAAAACGTACACATATGTATTAGGGTGGCGCTTATTTTTGAATTTTTTGAATTTCTTTCCACCCCCTCCCCCTAAAAGAGAGCAAGGTTAACGTTAAGACGTACCGGAAAACACTTTAAATTTCCCATACAAAATACATGGCGATTTCTCAGTCTTTTACTCAAAATTTCGGTAAAAGTGTGAAAGTGGATGGTTCTTGGTATAAAAAGGGTTTTCCAATAAGAGGTGTTATTTTGAATAGCTCGCTATTTCGGTAGCTGTCACTTTTGAAGCTATCATTTTTTGACATTTGACAAGTAGAAACTACGCCATTGACAAAAATGGAACGATACACGCTTCAACAACGCATTGAAATTATTAAAATTCACTAGTAAAAATGGTGAAAATTTGGCAGAGACGGTTCGTAAAACTAAAACATTTTTGGGTCGTCGTGAAGCACCTTGTCGGACCGCAATACAGAAATTGGTGGACAAATTCGAACGTCATTACACCGTATTTTGCATAAAGACTTGGGTCTTAAGGCTTATAAAGTTCAGTTAACACAAGAACTCAAGCCGGCTGATCACCAACAACGTCGTAGCTTTGCTGATTGGGTCCTTGAAATGCATGAAAATGATCCGGAATTTCATCGAAAAATCATCTGGACTGATGAGGCCCATTTCCATCTCGGAGGCTACGTCAACAAGCAAAACTATCGCATCTGGGGCTCGGAAAACCCAAGAGTTATTGTTGAAAAGCCTCTCCATCCTCAACGCGTGACTGTTTGGTGCGGTTTATGGTCCGGCGGGGTCATTGGACCTTACTTTTTCGAAAATGGGGCTGGAGCAACAGTTACGGTCAATGGATTGCGCTATCGAGAGATGATTAATGATTTTTAATGGCCGGAATTGGATGGTATTGATCTGGACAACGTTTACTTTCAACAAGACGGCGCTACGTGCCACACAAGCAATGAAACAATCGATGTTTTACGGGAAAAGTTTCCGGACCGTGTTATCTCTCGAATAGATGATCACAATTGGCCACCGAGATCTTGTGATTTAACACCTTGCGACTTCTTCTTTTGGGGCCACGTGAAAGATAAGGTCTACGCCAACAGCCCAGCGTCGGGTCAAGACCTCAAAGATGGAATTCGTGAGGCTATCGAGGACATAGGGCAGCCACTTTGCGATTTGGTTATGGAAAATTTCATGAAAAGGATATGGTCCTGTAAGCGTGGTCGTGGCGGCCATTTGGCTGATGTTCCATTATTAACGGCATACCTTCCTCTTTATAATGAAATAAAAATCCGATCATTTATCTCAAAAAATGAATGAAATGAATATCAATATAACACCTCTTATTGGAAAACCCTTTATATTAAGTACCATAAGGAGTATACAAAAAAGTATTTTCAATTTTTTAAACAATATTTACCCCGTTAAAAATAATCGCAAATATATTGATTTTGTGTTTTTCTGTTTTTAAACTTCTTTTTGTAATCGAAAACTATTGTAACCCACTTTACGTTATAAATGTCAAAAATTTTAAAAATATGATCCTCTGAGTCCAACACAGAAAGAATGTTTGTATCCTATTTCACTCCCTAAATAGAATTTTTATAAAATAACCTTTCTAACACAAACAGCATTTTTTTTTATAAATCGGATATCGCTTTTTTGTGCTTACCCAAATTTACTCATTAAATTTTTGAAATTTTATGCCATTTTTCGTCATACCCCACTGCACCCTATAGATACCAAATTCAAAACAAAATACCCCTTAAGCCATACACTCAAAAAAACCTTTCAAATACGAAAAGAATTTCTTAAAATTGATTTTTTTTAATTTTTACCCTATATCACCCTACAAATAACAAAATTTAAAAAGAAATATCCCTAGAGCCATTTTCTAAGAATAACCTTTCAAACGCAGGTAGAATTTTTTTTAATCAGATATGTCGTTTTCATATACCCCATTTCACCCTACAAAGTGAATTTTTCCTATATTTGTATAGTTATTCTGCTATTCGGGGCGGAGAAGAATCTAACAATACAAAGATCATTAAAATCGGTTCAGCAGTTCTTGTAACTACACTGACTTTGTTTTACATAATGCACTAAGATTTAGTTTAAAATACCTCTATGTGTAATAATCTTATGATTAAAAGTTCGTCTTGTTTAAAATAATAACATCTGTATTTCTTTAATTTTTACTAAATAGTACTTTTCCAATATTTTCAGCACAACAGGATATTCAGAAAAATTTGAATATTGCTTTTTGGTAAATGTGGACTTTTGCTCCAACAACTTATCAAGTACTTAGTTAAATTAACCGAAATTTAAAAAACAAACTTTGTATAAACAAATTTCCTTAAGGAGCCCCCATACCTTCAAGGGTCCAGTACCCCCAATTGTCTAAAGACGCCCCTGGGTGGACCAAATACAACCTTCCTATGTAAATGTAAACAGCTGTGAAAAGTACTCTAAACGTTATTCTAGATCACCAGGCTTTGGACCAAATAAGTAGAGTAGAGATGCAGATCTTTCTTCAAAATCGTGCCAGGCGGTATGAACAACTGTGTTGAAAGTCTTTTTTTTTTTTCTAAATGCAGGAATCTTAGATATTGTCAGAACTAAGCGGGCCTATTGGTTTGCAGTAATTAGCCAAATCTAAATACATAAAGGGTCCGCCATATAACATTTTTTTTTTTCAACTAGTGCTTATTTCGTGAATGTTGACACTTAGCTCATGTCTGATTTGACAGATAATTAGTTTTATCCTTCCGCTGAACGAATATGGTTGTGTATACGCTTCGCTAAGTGGGCCTGCGATCGACTTAGAGAAGATTCCGATTTTGCCAAAAAAATCATCTTTTCAGATGAAGCTCATTTTGATCTTGGCGGGTAGTAAACAAGCAAAATTGTCGCATTTGGGGCACATAAAACCCGCACGCATACATTGAAAAGCCGATACACTGTTTGGTGCGGATTTTGGTCCAGAGGCATAATTGGGCCATTTTTCGAAAATGAGCAAGGAGTGGCCGTTACAGTCAATGGCGATCGTTATGGGGCCATGTTGAACGAATTTTTGTTCACAAAAATTGAAGAGGAGGATATTGGCAACATTTGTTTTCAACAAGACGGTGCTACGTGCCACACAGCCGAAGCTACACTCGATGTTTTGGGCCATTTTCAAAAAAAAAAGAAAGTTATTTGGCGGACCCTATATTTCTTAGTTTTTTTTTTCAATCAGGTTCTGATCTTGACTGAGAGAGCAATCATAATCCAATTAACTTCATTACTTCACCAACTTGCCCATCTGAATGGTTTACTATTTTAAGTCTGAAAATTTTCAGTCGATGTTATCTAATATTTGAGTCAAAAAGCCATCGCCATCAGAATATAAATTTGTATTAATTTTTCCTTTTTTTACTCGACTCTTAATCCTTCTCTATTCAACAGGGCAATCCATGCTCAGCAGCAACAAGAGCCATTCGCACTTTATGATGAGATGTCGTCACCTTGATACTTCATGTTATTTTATAAGAATCTTATTTTCCATATTAGAACAAGAAGATTCTTCAAAATAATCGAAAGCTATAATGAAGACTTTGTCTCAGGTCAGGGTAGGTTTTTCTTAAAGCATGAATTAACTTTATACATGTAAGAAACATTTCTACACATATGTACGTACATATTTAATTCAAGGTTAAGTATTATCTAATAAAAATATTTCTCTTTCTTTCCTTTTATTGTTATTATGTTTTTGCCAAACATTGTTCTTACCCTTGTCCTTGTACCCACCAACATTATATCCCACTTGATGGAAATTCCTGAAAAAGGAATCACAAAAATACACAAAACAAAATATCAAAAAAAAGAATTAAACCAAAAAAAAAAAAATCCAAAAATGAACCTTCATAGTATAGGTGCGTTAGCCATACGCGACTCGTATGTGTGAATACATAAACGATACGAAAAACAAGTTGCTGAATCTTTGTGAACTGACATGCACCTACCGAAAAGACAGAGCTCATCAGAGGAATCTCACCGCTGCGTTCTCTTGATTTCGAAGCATCCTCGGGCCAAACAGGGTGGGTGATAATTATTATGATGACGACCGAAACTACCAGTCAAAGCTTTAAGCCAGATTTACGGGCATTTAGCGTCAACACTGAGTTGTTGTTTCTTTTTTTTTTTGTCTTTAAGTGGACTTCCTACGTCCCTCATCATGGACTGCAGATAAAATCGATAAACGTCGCAACTAATGAAAGTCATTGACAAAGAATGAGGTGGCGGGTGGAGGGTGGCATGTCTAAGACATAATATACCTATGTACCTACATTGTACAAGGGGGAGTTAAAGGTAGTTGAACTCGAGCATAAATTCGTGTATACAAGGATAGTGTATCCTTGCTGCTCGGTTTTATAACTGCTGAATCGTTCGAAAGGATGACCGACCAACCGACCGGCCAAGGAAAAGAAAGTGAAGAGATGTGAGCGCACTGAAATGGCGAGCTGTTGCTGTTCATTATGTTCTTATGTCCTTGTCGAATGTGGTCAATGCACACACATATTATATCCTTCGTTGTACTTTGTCTATCTGTATATGTTTGTGTGTTTGTTCGTCTATACGCGGAAAAGGGGTTCACATTTGGAGCATTCGTGTCCAGGTTGAAAAAAGGTATTAATATATTTGTTGGGAAAAAAACAAGATGCCGCCGCCATATATATGTATACTTTCGTCTTCGTGGCTGCCGCTATCACCTTGAATTTACGATATACAACAACAACTATATACAACAAGTAAAATTGAACCAAGCTTTGTCATTTATGTTCACATATATCCACCGAAATAAGTATATAACTCGGTATATCTACGACTCTAGAGGTCGTTCCGGGTAGAAAAAAGGCGAAACGAAAATATAAAAAAAAAAAAAAAACATTGATAGAGGTCAGCATCCTTGTATAGTACGAGTATATTGAGGATAAAATAAAAACACGCAAATCGATATAAAAATTCAAGAGCAAGAAACAGGAAATACTACTTAATTTACTCTATAGAACAATACCTACGCTACATACCTACTATAAATAAATACCAGTTCATTTTCGCTGAATATATGTCAACGATATGTACAGATACCTACATAACACATGATTAACAGTTTTAAAGGATTAAAGAGTTTGTCATCTGTTAAGTCCATAAGAAATTTAACTGAATTAGATTGGAAGTTTCCGACGGGATTTTTACTTCCCATATTGCGCTCTTTAAGGACCATATAAGGTTTCTATATGGAGCCGTGATAAAGTTGCAACTCAAGATTTGGATAAAACGTGCGTTTTATTGAACAAATTTACTGAGGAAGTTTATGTGAGTTAAATTATTTCAATCATACCCAGGGCTGTCGATACATTTTTTGGGAAAGTAAAAATCATTCCAGTTGATTGATACTCTCTAGATAAGTCTGTAAAGATCAAGAAAGCTCTTCACTCAGATTCCAAATCCTCAATTCTTATGTTCTCCGCAATGTTTGGAAATTTAGATATGAGTTTTACTAAACTTTCAACCAAATTTCTTCGTTTTAGTTTTTGGATTTGGAATAGAATTTCATCGTGAAAATCGAATCTTTTTCTTATAGCTAGGTAAATAGTTTTGTAATACCTTAGGCAAATAATTGATTTCATTTCGATAACATGTGTCATAGACATATTTTCTACTTTCATTTACAATTTCGCTTTAGGGCCGATTAACAAATCTTCAATATGTAATTGAAGATGGTCGACATTTGGATCGATGTTATAAGCATAATATAAGGCTCCGTTAAATATTCCTGTTTGATAAAATGTGATAAAATGGTTTTTGGAAAATCCTTTAACTGTGCTCACCAATTTATGTATTCTGGAGGTTCCAGCTTGAAACTTTGTACTTACTTCATTAGTATGTAAGTTTTAAAATAAAGGAAAAATATGTCAAGTATATTTTATCTGTAGAATTTAGTTTAATTTTAATAGCATCTGCTAGGTCACAATCTGCTTCGAACGCAGTAAGAAGAAATAAGTGTTTTAGAGGCTCTAAATCTGTTCACAATGCCTTCAAGAGACAACCGCACAACCACCATCTTGTGAATTTTAGAATAATGTTTTTCACAGGGAAATACTCCTGAATTTTTGAGGAATCTGTTTTTTTCAATAAGTAACAATTCTCAACCATTCCTTTGTCGGGATTGTTATCGGCAGGAATGAAGGGAACCCACAATTTTCTACCGAATCTATACAGCTAATGTCACAAGAGATACTCTAGAAGGGTTTTCGACATTTGATCCTTTTGAAGGTGCATAAATATTGTAACTTATCACTTGTACAAGGTGGCGCAAAATTTAATCAACCTATCGGAAGTTGTTATAGTTTTTGCAAATGGCGTCGTACGTCAATAATCTTTGACATTTGTTAACTAAACAGCTGCAGTATACAAACCGACAAAGCCATATGGAGCGCTATACTCCGCTGTCAAGATATCCTCAATCTCAACAACGAAGAGGACGATTTTGTGTCGAATATCATCATGAGCGACGAGGCGCATTTC
This sequence comes from Leucozona laternaria, assembly GCA_932273885.2. Lineage (NCBI taxonomy): Eukaryota > Metazoa > Arthropoda > Insecta > Diptera > Syrphidae > Leucozona > Leucozona laternaria. The sequence continues at coordinate 83,632,338 of OW026368.1, read as the reverse complement.
CACTTACTGGTGTCAATAAGCAAAATCTTCGTTTCTGGGGCACTGAAAATCCGCGTGTGATGCACGAAGAGCCATTTCATATACTCAAAGCCACTGTGTGATGCGGCGTTCACGCGGGAGGAGTGATTGGGCAGGATTGCCATGGAAACGCGATAAAACGGACAAAACTGTGTATCAACACGGGCAGTAGCCACTTGACGGATATCATCTTTTCCACTTAACAGAACAAAATTGTAAAGGTCCAAATAAAGATTTCCAACACTCAAAATCAATTTTTTAACTTTGTAAAAACTTAATTCAAAAACAAAATTGGATGATGAATTTTGCGCCACCCTGTGTATGGAAAAGTGTCACTATCAGTTATGTAGAGAATATTTTAATGGTCTACAAATTTAGTATACATTATTTTTTAACAACATCGATATTTAAGAGTGTTTTAGTATTTATTCATTTCAAAATCTCTTACAAAGTAGGACTAAAGTCTGTGTTGAAAGTTTTAAACCAATTTAAAATCTGAACCAATTTAAAAAAAGAAAAACTTTTTAATGGTTTCATTTAGGAAAAAAGGGTGACATAGACATAGTAGAAACATTGCATTCGGTTTTAGACTTTTAATGAATAACTTTTGGAATGGAGCAATGGACTTTTTGGTCAGTTATTCTGATGCCAAAATAAAGATGGTTGTGTTTATTTTTTTTTTTTTTTAGGTTTGGACTTTTTTCGTAGATTATTCCTGGTCTATAAAGTGAATGCACACACCGGAAAGATTTTCATTCAGGAGCTTTCTGCAAATTTGGGGCTTCATGTATGTCTAGGTTTCAACGTCAAATTTCTTCTTCGTGGTGGTTCGAAATTTTCTATCGTTATATTTACAGTCAAGCTTATAGATTTTTCCCCAACAAGGAATTTATCAGAGTCAATCTTTGCCTCTTGTAATGAATATATGCACCACTTAGATGTTAAATATACGAATCTTGTGTATGTATTAGCACTTTTGGTCGATTTGGTTTGAGTTTTGAACATCTAGAGAGCGATAGGACTTTGATGTGTGTTTCCAAGCCTTGGAAACTTTTGTTCTGCTAATTATCGTATTCGTATAACAAATTGCTACAAAGTCGATTAGTCGTTCCGTGCTTAACAACTATAACTGCCTACTGCCTGAATACAACTGAGACACAGAATGCATCTGGAACTACACACAACGCTACGTTGCTGATATTTCAAATTATGAGAATAATAAAAAAAAAAACCATCGTGGCGGTTTCCAATTTGTGTGGCGAAAAAAGTTAAAAAAATTAAAACAAAAAATATCGAATACAAAAAATACGGATAACTTTTCCTGGGTAATTTTTTAATTTTTTTTTTCTTAAAAATACACAAAAAGCTGTATAGCTTCAGTGTGATCAATTAAAAAAAGCGCATACGACACTTTTTGTCAGCTGTTTCACTTCAACTTGCAGCATTCTAATGTGTTAAGGTAGTAATTCGGCAAAAATTTGAGTTCTTTTACACGTTTTATAGAATTGAAATAAATCCCCGAGCATAACTTTAACGATGTACTACAAGCAGGCTTTTGTATTGGCGTCGTCCAGGGCCCATGTTCTGTAACTCTCGCATTGGTTAAATCAGTCGAAAAACGATTAAAATGGAATTAAAATCATATAATTTGTTTCAATTTTCATCGTTTATCGATGCGAGAGTTACAGAACATGAGTCCTGGACATCATCAAAAACTCCACCTTGAGCTTTGACCGAAATAGAAAGGTAAAATAAAACTGCGTTTTACGGGTTTGGCTCAAAATTTTCATTTAGTTTTAAGTTTTATAGAGACAGATTATCTGTTGATTTCTCATGCAATTTTTTCTGATCGATTTTGATCCTAGTGATTATGTGCAGAACAGTGCTGTGGGGAATTTTCGAGAGAAATCCCTCCAACCAGTGCGAAAATTTCCTTTTTTTTCGTTTTTATTTCCCACGAAAAAATAAAACCATTTTCATTACAAGTACAAAGAAAGTAATTGATGTTATTTTTACCATTCGGTTAAAAGTAGTTTTATAAACATGTGTGTCCATCAGCATCACTTGTTTTTCGCATCACTAATAATTCACTTGTCTTTAATTAATTCTAAACATTTTGGCTTAAAAATATAAATGTGTAGGTATATCTTCTAAAAATGAACTCGTTGATACTAGATACATTCACCTTCATTCATAATACTGTAAATTTTGTTGTGTTACTTGTCAGGTGTTCTTGTGCTATTTTCAGAGAAATGATTATGACATTTCTTTGACCTTATTTCACTTTTTTCGAATGTTTCTATAGAAAAATCTATTGAAATTTCGTGGTAATTCGTTTTCGGCTTAAACTTTAAAAACAATAAATTCAAACAAAATGAGAAGGTTTTACTTTTGTCCCTTTTTAGGTCAAAATTCCCAAGAAAAGGGAATTTTCCCTCTATCCCGCAGCACTGGTGCAGACGCAGAGTTGTATGTATCAACCATCTTGACCTCAAAAAATTCTCTTCTTCTTTTAAGCATTGCGTATTGTATAAAAAATCACTCTTTAAAATGTTTTCAATTGGATTTGTTTGAATCATTATAGGAAGAATAAATATCAGCATAGATCTGCTATACTCATGTCTACAAAAAGTATTTATTACAAAATTATAGTACATTTTTTATCAAAATTAAAAATCAATTTTGAATGAGTTTTCTGCTCGTTTTTTTCTCCTTCGAAATATACAAACACAATCAAATAAAAATTCCATTGCAAGCATAAAATCAATCAAATTAGTATTATTACGTTTAATAACCATTTGCGGAAGAGATATCTCATTCCAGCATCGGCATCTATACTCGGATGCTCCATGGTGTCTATACTGTCTAAGCTAAATGGGAAGCCACGGAACCACCATCATGACTACTGCTGCAGCATTCCCCACCTTTAACTGCTCCTCTCATTTGGAATGACGACACGATGCGCGCAGGAGGCTGGGTACTATTGGTTGGGTGTGAACTACAATATTGCATCTTGTTCGGATGTGTGAATTCGAACTGTGTGCCAAGTCAAATATTTATTTTTAGATAAAATTGCCACAGTGCCATTGCCATATAGGAACTCAGAACTTGGACTCCTTGGATTCTCTATGCATATATAGGAACAACAGATTCGGGGGAGCAGCTGGGCAGAAAACAAAAAATTGATAAAAACAAAAAAAAAGGAAATTGTGTGACTTCCGTTGGACGCGGTATATAAGTAGCCAAATTATCGCATTGAATTCCGATCGATTCCAAGCAAATCCCCATCCGATTGGATTATTATTATTGACTGTAGGCGAAAAAAAAAAAAAAAATAAGAACTCCAAGTACTCAGCATGATCGCCCAGACCACCAGGCATCATTCCCCAAGCCACAGCCACAGCCACACACCTCGACGACCGACCGACCGACCGACCGACCGACGTAGCAGGAGCTCTCGCCCCCATATATGTATACTTGGCTTGTCGACGACAACGACCATAAGTTGGTTGGTTAGGAACTGGGTTTGGGTCCCTTGGAATAGTCAGAGCCACCTTCGGAGGTGAGAAATGAGATTTTAATCGGACGTGTCCGATTCCAAATGAGCCTTAATGGGTCCTCCATTTAACACTTTGCCATTGATTCAGCTGCCGTCGCGTCCGTTGAGTCGTTCCCGTCGCATCGTCGTCGTCGTAGTCGTTGTAGGTTGTGGATGGTTTTAACTGTATATCTTATGTTGTCTCTATGTGGGCTGAGAAATCCACATTTGTGCGATACGAGAAATGATATTCTGCAACAATTGGATGCAGCGAAAATTTCTAAATATGTCGATAATGTAATATGGGAGTGTAGTATGCAGCAACTTCAAGATATGAGCTAGAATTTCACTGAATAGCTTAAGTTTACTAAATATTGGCACTAATGGGGATATGGAAGAACTTTCATTAGTTCCATGACATAAAGTTCAAAACCAAGTTTTGGGATGAAGGCAATAAAGTGGAAGGTCATGAACTACTCATCGTTTACAAGAACTTGATCTTTCTGGGACTTGAAATTTCACGTCGGTACTTGGGTCTCCCCAACCTCGCCGTTCGCTCATTGGGCTGTGGATCAGTTAAACCAAATTTCGCCCAAAAAAATAATTAAACGACAGACGAAATTCATACTGACAAAGACCCAAAGGGGATACACCGTCATCACTAAATACATCCCGAGAAATTAACTGTTTGGTGCCAATTTTAGTCTGTAATCTGTCTAGCTCCAAAACCTTATTTATAAATATTTTTTATCGTAGACATTAGACTAAGCCACTGAAATTCTATTCTTAAGTGAACGATTCTATTCAATGAACAAGGCAAAGTGGGGCATAGTTTAGTTTAATTTTCGCAATTTTTCATAAATTCTCACAATTTGCTGTCAAAACCCTAATTTTAAGAAACTTTGTGAAAGTTTTAGTTACCAAACAGGCATAGTAATTTAATATTGTCTGCTATCTCATACTGTAATTAATTGACGTCTAGCATCCTTGATGCCTATTAAGTGACGTTTTCAATGTCATACTGTAATAAGGTGGCGTCTGTTATCACAGACTTTTAATAAGTGACGTTTGTTATATAAGTCTTCAATTAAGTGACATCTAAAATCACAGACTGTAATTTAGTTGTCGTTATTTCGGACTGTACTTGAGTTACGTTTACTATTTCAGACTGTAATTTAATGACGTCTACTATCTCAAAATGTAATTTAGTGATGTCTACTATCTTATACTGTAATTAAGAGGTTTATATCGTGCAGGCTTTACTTTAGTGACGTAAGTCAGAAACCATTTATTGTTTTTAAGTCTGCTATATCATCCTGTAATTCAGAGTCGTCTACAGTGTCATACTGTAATAAGGTGGGGTCAGCTTTCTCGACTATAATTAAGTGATTTTTCTGATTCAGTGACTTCTGCTACTCCATACCGTCATTTAGTGACGTCTGTTATCTCAAACTGTAATTAAGTGACGTCTACAATCGCAAACTGTAATTTAGTGACTTTTGCTATTTCGGACTGTAATTAAGATACGTTTGCTATTCCAGACATTAATTAAGTGACCTCTACTATCTCAAACTGTTATTTAGTGTTATTAAAAAATTCTACCCTTCCCCAACTAGCAGCATCCACTTGGCAACTCTGATTTGAAACAGGATTTTTCGAGTCAAGTACTTAAATGCGATGATTTTAGAGTCGACTTTTACGCTGAGCGATTTCTACCTTAAAAAACTGCTCTTGTACCTATAAACGTTTATAAATCGCAACATTTTTTTAAAATGTTTTTTTAGGAAGTTAAGCCCCTTCCTGAAGAGATTTCTATAAAACACGCATGACACATGTTCCTTATATTGTGCCTTACTCTGCGCTATCATCGTGATCGCATCTCTGGCTACTGTATTTTTGGCTGCAGGGCACAATCTCTCTGCATTCAATTTGGTTTGTTTATACCTTGCAGCTAGACTGAAGTGGATGCTCAGGTGTGAAGTGGTCCACTTAAAGGCCTGGCCTTTAATTTACATACAATCTGCATACTTAAAGTGTGGCTCACTCTGCATCTAAACGATCCATATACAACAACAACAACAAAAAAAAGAACTGATGCAGGTTGCTTGGGCGCAGGCACATTGTTAACTCGGCTATACTATAACTGCCGTGAATTATTGGTGTGCACGCATCACAGGTTGGTTTGTGGTTATAGGCTTTAATGCTTGGTCGTGGTTATTTGGGTTAATAATGATCGGACTTTACAGGCCATCCACAACTGATAATGAGATCGATTCCGTGCAACGAGGAAGGAATGCATCTCCTCCTTCGTTGTCTTTCTAACCAAATTATGTGCGTGAGTGAACCTCTGCGATCTTATGGACAAATGAATGGGCAGTGGCTGGCCGTATAGAGTGCAGCAGAAAAAAAAAACAACAAACAAACAAGAACGCAACAACAGTGCACGCGAATTTGCTCCCAGGGAATACCTTCCATTATACACTTCGTATGGAGTATAAAAAGTGCATTACCGTTGATGAACGGATATAACGAGAGCCTTCATATGGGGCGGTGCAGCGTGCAGGAGGCTGCATCCGCTATGGACTAGCCATTTGCCAGGATCTCATTGTAGTCGCGGGAGTGCAGTGCATAAAGCGAACACTGAACAAGACAAAACACCATGGATAGCTGCCGTATCAGTTGCTGATGATCAGTTTTCCACTTTAAATACGCAAGGAATCAATATGCACTCTCGCGTTGGCCCCAAACGGAGGGGGGGGGGGGTGTTATTAAACAAAAAGAATTTCTTCACGTGATATCGAGATATTTTTCTTTTAAAAGTTCAACTTAACTATACCTATACAACATAAGCAACAAGCAACAACTACAACTTTTGTAGATACTTTTTTGTCATAATGCATCGTGGGTGTTTACTTATATGAACAATGAGTTAAGTATGGGTCGTATAGATACAAAGTATCTTGATACAATTTTCTATATAAGGTAATAAAAGGAAGGTGAGATGATTTAGAGATGAAAAAAAGTTATTGCATGATCTAAAATAAAAATCACAGTACCGGCGATTTATTTACGAAAAAGGACTGCAGTTCTGCGTGATAGTGTAGCTTTCTGGTGATAGGAGAACATCAAAATAAAATTGAGTTTTCTTGTATCAATAATTAAAAGATTTAACCTAGCCATAGCTACGGGGTGCCAAGGTACGCTGAGTGCCTAAATGGCTTTAATGTAATTCATACAATCTTGTATTTTCCAAAAAAGATAGCTCTGCCAGGACAGCATCCAGGGGGTGCCACATACTCAAATTTGATTCGAAATTTTGTATCAAGTTAGTACCTATTTTCTTTTCAAACTTTATCTATAGATATGTTTTATCCAGATCCATTACCAAAAAGGGCACAAAGACGAATGCAGGAATTTTTCCAGGGGGGGGGGGGGGGGGTGTAGAATATTTAGATACAATTATTAAGTCGATGTTATATTCCATTGAAAATTGATTTAATTTTGTATGGTACTCACCTTTTTTCTTTTAATGTACTTTAAGGGACAAAGAGAATGCAAGTAAGGAACAAAAAATTGATGTTGTAAAATAATTTTCGGGTGTAGACAAAAGAGGTTCGGTGAGTTTGTTTTTTGATGTGTAAACATCTATGCTGGCGGTAGAGTGAAAAGAAAACGTGAACGTTCGTGTGCAACGTTACGTCGTGCAACGTTACGGTGTGCAACGTTACGATCTTCGTACTAGGATGGGTGCGTTCAGTGAAAAAAAATCTTAAGATCCCCTTCAGGCAAAAACAAGTCCGTTTTGGATCCGCGCACGTTGATGTGTACACATATTAACCGTGAGTCCCGGCACTCACACAATTTTTTTACAATTTTCGGGCAGCACAATTCAATACCTGATTCACTCAAACATTTTTCAATTGTTTCCCAAAGCATTTTTACGGAATTCTCAACATTCTCCCAATCTTTTCTTCAAAATATTTGTTCAAGAAAATATGATCTGATCTTTTATACTTCATAAATTCTGGTCAACTCCTTGTAAAATATTTGAAGTATTGACGACTAATGAGCTATTATGAACAAGCAGACTAAAAAAGTTCAATTCGAACAGGAGTAATAAAGTTGAAAGGCTCGTTGTTTTGTAACACGGTTTTTCTCGTCCCCTAGTGTTTGCAGTGCTTCTATTACAACGACTATGTTTTCCCTGAGTACTCGTAGACATTTGTATTTAGCTGCCCATATCTTGTTTCACTAAACTGGGGGATACTGGGAATATATATTCTTCGCAAAGAACTGTCCGGGAATAAAGTAAATATTTCTTTTATCGTCCCAATAGCATTTCTGATCTCGAACACTTCGCTTACATCATTTATCACTAAAATTAATTTGCGTGACTTTCGATTTAAATTTTGTATTCTTTTCCATACCCGACTCAATTTTCCAATATTTGCTCGTTTGACTTATACGTTTAGAGTTATTTAGTTATGTGATCAATTTTTCAACGTAAAATAAAAAATTAAATCCATTTTATGATCGGTAGGGGGGGGGGGGAACGATAAAACTTAGGTATCTATTCGACCAAGGCTCAGATTTGGAAAGGGGAAACTTATCGAATTTGACTAAAAAAGTGAAATAATGACCAATAAGTCAAAATTCCCTATTAAGAACTGATTAAATGTTGGGAGACAAAGGTCAAAGCTCAGGGCCAGGGGAGGGCAAGTGCCTCAACCCTTTGACCCCCTCTGCAGGCGCGTATGAGAGGGCACCATACCTGCTTATACATATAATAATAATAATAATAATAACAATAAAAATAATAATAATAATAATAATAATAATAATAATAATAATAATAATAATAATAATAATAATAATAATAATAATAATAATAATAATAATAATAATAATAATAATAATAATAATAATAATTTTAACTATATGCTTGTAAGACCTAAGGTCTTTTAAATGCAACCTGAATTGCACGGCACTAGTTAGAAGGAATAGAAGGATAGGAAAGAATTTTTGTTTTAAAGATTATAAAGAAAGGTGTCATCCAGGGCCAACAAAAAGATGGAGCTTAGGGATCTTTTAGTGACCATATTGTATTTCTATAAGCAGCTCATAAAATTTGTGCCCACCAGAGTTATGTAAATGTCAAACAACAGGTTTATATAATTTTAAAATAGTGAAAATAATATAGTTATTTTTCTTTTATCATACAAATTATTAGAAAGTAACGCCAACAAAAATTACTCATACGTCACAGTGTACAATTGTTTCATAGTTTATTATGTTATTAAACATGTCCTCTGAAAAATTATTTGTTTGATATATTAATATGTAATATTATTGAGACTTAAAAGAGGCTTCTGTATAAAAATTTCGATCGCAATCGGTTAAGCCGTTACCGAGATATTCGGAATTAAAAAAAAAATTGGCAGGAAGGTACCGCACATAAAAAATATTGGTAAAATTTTTGTTTACCAAAAATAATACCATATCTACAATAGTGTACATACAAGTCGTAAGAACAGTTTCCAAAATAAATTAGATTTTCCACAAAGGTTTGTGTGACAGGTACCGTTATTCTTGAAGCTACACAAAATTTCAATTTTCCCTCTAGGAAATCAACAGGGCTATTTTCTTCACTATTGTTCAACTTTCCGGAAAATCCCAAGTTGGCCAACTTCGGTCTCAACTCGAGCTTTGATCGGCAAGTTGAAAATTGGTTTTGTTCACTACTTCAACTTTCAATTTGGAAGTTGAAATTCAAAAGTTGGCTAACGTGCAGTTTTGAAAATTTCTCAAATTCATAATTTTGTTTTTGTTGGAGAATCTACGTCACACCAATTGGTGTTTGAAAAAAAATAAAATATGTCACTAATAGAATGACTAAATCTAAAGACGTGATGTTTTGTTTTTTTTTTTTGTTACTGTTAATTTTTTTTTTCTATGATATCTGGAAAAATTGTAACAAAACTTTGTACCCTTAAAACTTGGAGCTGTGAAATAATAGGGTAAAAAGAAAAACATTGCTATATCGGGATTTTAAAACTTTAAACGTGTTTAATTTAATTTTTTTTTAGTTACGATTTCCTAATATTTAATACTTAGGGAGTCTCTAGTCCATCGAAATTATGCAGTGGTGTTCAACAACAACGAACTAAAATACGAACTACAAAAACAAAAAAAAATGTGTACAGATCTCCCTGTAAATTGCTTCAGAAATTTTTATTTTCAATTTTTTTTAATTTATAATATTGTTAATATTTTTATTCCAAGTTTGAAAATATTCGTTTCAGTGGTTAAGGCTGTAGCCTGTTTGTCGAGGTACACACAGACAGACATACTTGCAGACACGAAGACGGAATCTAAAGTTCGATTTTTGTACGTATCCATTACTTGCCAAAGGTCGATTTTCTTTAAACTTGGTACCTAGCGTTTTTAAGACATTCCCCCGTCACGGTTTTTTTTAGCGGTGAGTTATACTAGAGTAAGCTTACTCTCAAAGTAAATTAACCCACGCAGTTTACTGAGGAGGCATTTTTTTGATGGAGAATGCATATGTGAACCGACTAAACGAAATCGGTGGATAAAACATCAAAAAAGTTTAGTTTATCCTGAGTTAACAAATTTGATGAGTTAATTTGGATTTAACTTGAATTTCTCACTGAAAATCTGGACTTTAGAGGATCATATTTTTACAAATGTAGCCTGTCATAACGTGAAGTGGATTAAAACCCATAAAGTATAGTATTCTATTGTAAAAAGTCGAAAAATTATATTTTGTTATTTTTATGCGAAGCTTAGGTTTGTCTATCCGTGCGAAGCCAGGCGGGCCAACTAGTTTATTAATACGATTAATTTAGTTTTTGTTTTAAATTATTTCTCTTCATATTTAAACTTTGTATTGATGGAAAGTTTTGAGTTAATTATAACAACGTTACAACAACGTATTAGCAATTGACACCGCCTGATGAGAAGAATTTACAAATGCATACAACATATCAAAAGATGTGTTTATTTCATCACAAAAATCTTAAGAATTCTATTCCTAAGTATTAATTCTCACTACACGACGTATAAAGGGGTCACTCTGCTATAAATAAAAAGAATCATTATTTTATATATAAGTTAACAAAGGAATTTCAAAGTCAGAAACAGACAATCTGTAGGCAGTTTTTTTTTGTATAATTAAACAAAGGCATAGGTATGTACCTATAGTTTAAAACGAAGTAAGTTAGGAATTTGAAACAAATACAAGTTTAATTAATTAAATGGCTTATTAAAATATTTAGGTATATCATAAATGTTAATTTAATGCAATTATCGATTTCTCATCAGTCACTCAAATAAATATGTACATACCTACGGCTCAGAAATATTTCCTAAACAAGGTCAGATAAGTATATAATCAGTAGAATCTATACTACACTTAGTAGGTATACAATTCTTTATTTCAGATTCCGAATGATAAACATTTGGCAAACTCTCAAGATTAATTAGTCTCTCCAATGACGCCCAGCCATTAGTATGGGGGAATATACAACAAACCCCAAGCAGCGATAATTGTGTTGCTTATGAATACTCAATAAGAGTCATGAATATTCCAAAGAGTTTATTTTAATATACGATATGGTATTGAATTAAATTCTGTTTTTTTTTTTAATTTTATTTAATTAAAAAATGTCACTAATAGAGACTCTATATTCAAACTGAATATTAAAAGCCTTAAGTCACATGGTAAGGTTGGTGCTGGTGCTGCATAGAGCATAGAGAGGGCTGTCCATGTTGTCCACTCCCTGTTTTTCTAATGAGAAGGCAAAAAAGTTTATCTTCTTCGATATCCTTTTTATGCTCATTAATTTAATTTTTCTCGCAATAAAATAAAGGATGAAAAAGTACTTTTCTCTTTTTTCTCAATTTAGTTGCCTTGTTAAAAATAACCATGTCGATGTCCCGCACCAGTTATCCATAGCTTCTTCTATACAGAGTCCTCCACTTTATGTCATCTCTCGTTTTCATTAAGGATTTTAGCCTTCTTGAGTTGTATCTCATTTTCAAAATATGTGATGGAAATATTTTATAAATAACAATCTTTCAGTGCGATAATAGTGTCTTAAGAGAAATACCTAATACCTACTGTCTAAGTTGGCTATGGAGGGGGGTTTGCAACGTAGCAGCAGTGAAGAATGAATTATCTTAATCATTCGGTTAAGTGCTTAACTAAAGCAATTGTTTTTCCACAAATGAACAAGGCAACTCTCTGAGAGAGAAAAAAAAAAATACCATAATCATGGAAATACGTGACAATACAACTGATTAAAGTTGCAAAGCGATGTTTGAACAAAGTTAAATTATAGAGAGCGTTTGCTTAGGAAATTCTTAATTAGTGCGAAGGAAAGACTTAAACCTTTTTGTCGTGGATTTAATTTGTATAGAGATGCATATTCTAAAAATTGTTCAATATAAGCGGATGTGTTTTTTTTTACTACGAGGTCTTTGAGCTTAAAAATGCTGATGAAATAAATAGGTTAAGCTGCTTCCAGGAACTATTGTAAAGGCTTCTATAAAAGATTTCGTTTACCTTTTTCAAACCATAATGGAGAATTTTTAATTTAAAATTTGAGATCATTTAAAAGCGAAATCAGTCAATATTTAAGGAAAGCTCATATCTTAAATTATTATTTTAGTAAAAAAGTCATTTTGTTTTGGACCTCTATAAAATCTATGAATGATCATTGATTTTGAATTTCAACTTCAATAGTTATATCTTTAGGGCCGAATTGAAGAAATCACGATACAACAGAATTTTCTCATGCTGCTTTCAATCGTAGCCACCGCTGCACAGTGGTCTGTTTGTTGAATTTTGGTGACAAAAATATCCTATTGATTTGGGGAAGTTGATTTTAATGGTAGTGCCTATTTTGTATGCTCAAAATTTGGGCTTCAAATTATATTTGATATTATATAGGATATTAGTAAAATTTAGTATTTAAAATGGCTTAAGATTATATTTTTTTTTTTTTTTTTTTTATAATTGACGCGCACTCAAGGGGTTATGAATACCCTTAAAATGTTTTCACACAGTGCGAGCGTTTAGGAAATAGAGGGAGAATGGAGTAGGAGATAGCGATGTACATTTGCTTTAAATGTTTGGATATTGAAATGGGAAGGAAAAACAGAGTTTGGTAAGGAATTCCACATTCGTGTGGTACGGCTAAAGAAAGAATCTCTATACTTGACGGTACGTCCGAAGTTAGGCTCAAGGGTATACTGGTGAGCATTCCCAGCAGAGCGGGTATTACGCTGAAATTGTTTGAGGGGAGGAATGCAGCTAGCTATTTCAACAGAGCAACGTTTAAAAAAGTAGCGATAAAACAAAGATAAGCAAGAAACATTTCGACGGTGTTCCAATGCAACAAATGTTTCCGAGATTGATCTGTCACCTATCAGTTTTAAAGCTCTATCTTGGATTCTATCCAGTAGGTGCAGTGACGTTTTAGAGGCACCTGACCAGATATGAGAGTTATACTCTAGCTTTGGGCGTATGTATGCTTTATATATGGTAGCTAGATCAGAAGGGGAAAAAAAGTTCTTACATCGTCTTAGGAAACCTAGGCACTTCGCAGCATTTTTAGCGATATCTTGTATATGGTCGTTCCATAAGAGTTGATCGGTAACGCGCATTCCAAGAATCGAAAGCTTTTCAGTTTCCTCGATGCAAGTTCCGTTCATGTGTATTGGTAAAGGGGGTATATTGCGCTTTAACGACAGAAGACAGCTTTGAGTTTTAGATGCGTTAAACTCTACACGATTGTTAAAACCCCATTTGACAATGCTGTTTAAATCTGAGTTTAATGAGCTCAACATATTCAGTCGCTGCTGCTCCACGTTTGAAGAACCGGGAGGTGAATCTGGAAAGGAGTATGAAAAACTAAGGGTGCTGTCATCAGCGAAACAGTTAAGCGGATTAGTAGTTTCAGACAAGAGATCATTTATGAAAATTAGAAACAGTGTCGGAGACAAAACGGAGCCTTGGGGCACACCAGCATTAATTTTGTGAACTTCTGACTTGATTATATTTATATAATTTTAAATAAAAGTAATTTCAATTTAGACAGATATGCACCAAATTTGGAAACGTCCTAAATGCTTCGCAATGTTTCCAACGGATTATGACCAGTGGCGGATCCAGAGGGGGGGTCATAGGGGTCATGACCGCCCCAGAAGCCCAGAGCAAAAGTTAAACAGTCGTATTTATTAGATTTACTTATAAAACTTTTGAACAACTAGTCAATTATAATAGTTGCACATCTCCTTATTCATAAACGCATTGTAACAATTGTCTAAATATATCCTGTTATTGATATACTAATATCCCTTTAATCTTTCAATTTCGTGGACTTTCGTGGATACGTTTAATGAACATTTCATTAATTTCAAGAATAATTTTTCAATTCGTTCCTAGACTTACACTGATAGAATCACGGAGGATTCTAGTAAATAAAAGTCGTGTGACAGTTTAATCAGAGACTCCTTATCTCAAGTGGGGTAGTTTTTTGAGTTACAAACGGCTTTTCGGGTATAATAAGAACCTTTTTTTGTATGAGTCCCACTGGTCTGATATCTTCTCTCTTCTGTAAGCTATGTCCTCTTAAACTACCTTGATTAAAAAAAAATTTTACTAACCTAAGAAATTTTGGTGCATGAAACTATAAATGAACTGAATTTAACCAAAAAAGTAGTTATGTAATTCATTCAGGCAACTTTAAGATTTCATAGTCGTCTCGGTCTCGTTAACTTATTTTCGTTTCGGTATTGTCTTGGTTGGGGCTTTTTTTTAAGATGAAATGTCAAACCAGAGTTTGAATCTAGAAACTGCTTAGTATGTTTATTCATTGAAAAAATCAAATTTATAATTAAAAATTGCAATGTTTTAATTTTGTATCTTTTCTGCCAACATCACCTTTGCCAACGATACTATGGATATCTAAATGTAAGTCCGATACTTTTCTCATCTCCAGGAATTGTATGCATTTTATATTATTTTGTCAGTTATTTGTCATATATGTAATTATGAGTGTCTCAAAATCATTTTAGGTCGGTTTTCTTCACTATTGTCCAACTTTCCGGAAACTCCAGACTTGGCCAACTCTAGAATTGATAAAAAATCGAGAGTTGTATGCCAAGTTGAGAATTACTTTTTTTCACTTCTAAAATTCTCAGCTCGGGAGTTGAAATTTGAAAGTTGGCCTACTTGAGTTTTCAAAATATCCCTTGGGATATTTGTGATAGATATGTCAGCTTCATGTGAATTTATTGCGTCTATTCAATTTGAAATTTCAGCTTCGTAATTTTTTTTCTTGCCAATAATTGAAGTTTTATACATATTAATGGCGGAAAAATAAAAAAACTGCCAAAAGTTGTTTATTCGACCGAAGAGGAAGATTGTGTCAGAGGAAGACGGTGTCACGAAGCGTGATTAGGACAGGGCCTGGGAGGAAATTGCTAAGGCTTTCAATGTCGCACCAACCAGCCAAGTTTGTTTAGTTAAGTTTGATTTTTAATTTTTGTATTTTGCATAAATCTTGTAGGAAAAAAGTGTCAATTCTGTGCGGAAAAATACCAAAAAACCACGGTCGTCCCATTTGTCGAATCCAACAAGTGGAAGCATCTTATTTCGTCTTCTTTCAAGAATCTCTTCATCATCTTCGCTTCCAGAAGAAGATCATGGAAAATCTTCCCAAAAATAGTTTCCATGATGCATTATAGTTTTTTTTTAATAAATTTATTCCGTATATTCAAAGCGAAAATAACTTTTGATAAAAAAAAGCGAAGATCTCAAGTTTCCACTTGCAACTTCGGCTTTTTTCGGGAGTTGAGAAATTCGAAAGTTGGCCAACTCTAGAGTTGAAAATCGGAAGTTGAAACTGTAAACTTTGAGTGAAGAAAAACAAAATCACAAGTTGAAAATAAAAATCCTCAAGTTGTGTTAACTTTGAGTGAAGAAAACGTCTCTTAGGGCCAGTTTTACAGTCAGAAAAGTGACACTTAAGTGGAGAATATGAAAGATTAATTCCCAATATCACAGTGCACTGTTACCTGAATA
Source organism: Leucozona laternaria (assembly GCA_932273885.2). Classification (NCBI taxonomy): domain Eukaryota; kingdom Metazoa; phylum Arthropoda; class Insecta; order Diptera; family Syrphidae; genus Leucozona; species Leucozona laternaria. The sequence continues at coordinate 83,616,670 of OW026368.1, read as the reverse complement.
AGTGGCACTTAAGCCTCTGATGTTGGTGACTTAAGTTCCACTTACGCTGGCTATGAAATTTAACTTAAATTCCTTATATGGGAAACTTAAGTGCCACTTATTCCGGTAAGTGTCGACTGTGAAACTGGCCCTTAGAGTACCTATACCATATTTCATTCATTTTCATCAAGAATTTTAGTGCGGAAAACGATTTTTACTCCAAAATTCAACAATTAGACTAGTGTGCGCTACTAGTCTTAACAGCTCTATGAATTTCCGCAGCTTAAGTGACACCGTTTAAGCAAATGAGGGCCACATTAAAGTAGGAATAATCCTTCCAGTTATAGATGTGTAAACATCTATGCCGGCAACAGAGTGAAATAAAAATGTCGACTTTCCTCTGTGTGACGTTAAAATTTGAGGATTCTCTGGTAGCAAACTAGTCCGTTTTGGAACCGTGCATGTAGTCAACAACGTATAGACGACTTTGCATTATTATTTTATTATTATTATAGAGTTTTAAAACTTCTCAACCTCTATGAGGTTGGAAATAACCTATCCCGCGCTTTGCCTAGGGATTAGGCTCTGTTGATGACTGTATTTTATATTATGATGTTATGAAGCTTGTAAGAAACGACGAACTATATTACATGTATACTGAGTATGACCGATTTTTGCATTTTTCCAGTTCCTTGGTTAAATTCTGCTCTTCCATTTGCGAGACAAGGGTCTTAGTAATCAAGCCAGTTGCCGATATCACAATCGGAACAATGTGCCCACTTTCGGCTCGGTACATAGCTTTCATCTCGTTTGCCAGCTCTGTATATTTACCAATTTTAGCACTGTACGTCAGAGGTATCGCAATATCATAGATGGTGATCTTATTTGCATTCTTGTCGAAGACTACTATGTCTGGTCTGTTGGCCCTTATAGTTTGGTCTGTTATTATTGACCTGTCCCAGTATAATTTGTATGTGTTGTTTTCAAGAACCGCAGGAGGACTGTACTTATAGTACTAACCTCAAATGCACGATTTTTGCAACTTGGTTATGTCTCGCCATATAGTCGTGTGCGGCTAAGCTATAGTGCATCCGCCAAGTATGTGTTCTAGTGTTTCCGCTGAAGTTTGGCATCTTCTGCATAGATCGCTTGTAATTCTTTCTTTAAGTACAGTCCTTCTGTAATTCTTGGTGGGAACAACTCTATCCTTGATTGATGTAAAGAATCCCTCGGTTTCTGCAAACAACTGTCCCTTCGTCAGCCATAAATTTGAGTAGTGGAGGTGGGTGTTTTCTTGCTCTAATTGGTTGCGATGGGATCCGTGCAGACTTTTGTTTTTCCAGGATAAGAGCCGCATCGGTTTGTACATTGGGTGGAGACGTGTACGTATGTGAGCGAAGGTTTAGGGGCGTGTGGTGTTTATCTGCCAGGCGTATAATACGTAAAAGACTTGACGTTTCAGATTTTCCCTCAAAGTAAGATCTGAGGTTGTGAATCTGCTTATCATGTAGCTGAATGACATCGACAAGTCCTTTGCCTCCTTCGCGCCAGGGTAAGGCAATTCTTTCGACTGCACTATTTGGGTGATGTTATCGGTGCTTTATCAATTGCGTTCGCAACAGCCTCATAATACTGCTCAGGTCTGTGTCCGACCATTTTACTACCTCAAATGAAAAGGTAAGTGTTGGGATTACCCAGGTGTTAATAGCCTTAAACATGTTTTGCAGCATTTAGTTTGCATTTAAGAATGAGTTTCAAGCTTTGGGTAAGTTGTTTTATTATTATTATTATTATTATTATTGTTATTATTATTATTATTATTATTATTATTATTATTATTATTATTATTATTATTATTATTATTATTATTATTATTATTATTATTATTATTATTATTATTATTATTATTATTATTATTATTATTATTATTATTATTATTATTATTATTATTATTATTATTATTATTATTATTATTATTATTATTATTATTATTATTATTATTATTATTATTATTATTATTATTATTATTATTATTATTATTATTATTATTATTATTATTATTATTATTATTATTATTATTATTATTATTATTATTATTATTATTATTATTATAAGCTTTATTAATTCATTCATTTTACAAAAATAGGTTCTTAAATTTTTACTAATTAAATTCAAATATCGAAACCTAAAATTATAATAATATTAGGTATTATTTCAAAGATTAATTTCAGTATTTTTAGGTTACATTTAAATATTTAATTAAGTGTGGATATAAACCTTCCCCAAGTCTTTCCAAGCTGTATAGTCTTTGGCAATTCTTTCCCATCTACTATTTTGTAGGGCAATGTCATCTCTCCAACGTTTCATTTGTCTGCCTTTTCTGCGTGAACCTTCTCTAGGTATCCAACGCGTACTTCTGAAAGTCCAGCGGTTGTCATTCATTCTAGCTACATGTCCTGCCCATTGTTCCATTTTTGTAGTTTCGTCTTCTCAATCACATCTCCAAAATCTGTCATGCTCCTTATTAATTCATTTCTGATCCGTTGTCTTTTGGAGATATTGAGAAGTGAACTTTTTGTACTGATGTGGCTGACAAGCTCCATGTTTGGGATCCATACGTCACATTACTGGAAGGATAGTTCCATCAAAAAGATACTTTCTAGATCTTTTGCTTGAATGTTTTGTTTTGTTTGAATCGAAGATTTGTTCATGTTTCCAGAATTGTTTAAAGCTATTGGTTATTCTTCGATCTACATATCTCTTTATCTTTTCTATTTTCGAAGGCGACCGTCTGCCACAGGTAGATAGATATATTTTGTCGCCAAATTCTATTTCTTTGCCGTCTACAGAAATGTCCTTTTTTTCGCCTCTGTACATCAGCTTTGTTTTTTCAGCATTCATTTCGAGTCCTGCTATTTTGCAATGACTTTGGAGCTCTAATAACATTTTTTCGAGTTCTTGACATGATGTTGATAGTAAGACGATATCGTCCGCAAATCTTAAATTATTGAGAAACTCTTTGTCCATTTACTTCCTTAAAAAATCCCAGCTCATTTCTCGGCATATTTCCTCCAAAACAGCACATAAAAATGCTGGTGATAATGCTGAAACTGTCTGCCTTTATTTTGTAGAGAAATTTTCGACGTTGCGTTCGTGTGTATTTTTTTATTATTTATGGATCCTCAAAACTGCGCTTGGACAAACGTTGATGTTTACACATATATTAACCGTGAATCCCAGCACTCAAGATAAGGTCACAGCCCAGCGTCGATTCAAGACCTCAAAGATGGAATTCGTGAGGCTATCGAGGACATAGGGCAGCCACTTTGCGATTTGGTTATGGAAAATTTCATGAAAAGGATATGGTCCTGTAAGCGTGGTCGTGGCGGCCATTTGGCTGATGTTGTGTTTCATTATTAACGGCATACCTTCCTCTTTATAATGAAATAAACATCCGATCATTTATCTCAAAAAATGCCATTTTTCTTTGAATATCAAAATAACACCTCTTATTGCAAAAACCCTGTACAATTTGAGAAACTTAAAATTAAAAGATACATTGGTTAATACTAAATTTTTGTTGGCACATAGGGGGCCTAACTCTTATACATTGACATTGTTTTTATAAATATTAATATTTAAAGAAATGGGTAAAAAATTTAAAAATATGTTGGCTTGGTTTTTCTCTCGGGTTGTTCCTACCCGGTTGTCCAGTTGGTGGGTTCAGAGTTGGTTGGATGTTGGTAGGTGTTTAGCCACGGTGTTAGGCTGACCCCGTGTCGGTGTAGAATGGAACTGCTTCTTCGTTATCGGCTGGGATCCTTACGGTTATGTCCAAAGCACTTAGGTACCTTGGCTCTGGATGTCGTTCCTGAGTGGTCATCCTTCTAATCAGCGGATTAGGGTGGTTGGCAGTAAATCACTCTCCATTACCTTATGTTTCCTATATACATACCTACTACATAGGTACTTTAGACCATGTCTTGTACTACAAATTTCAATCAAACATGACATTGATGTCAAAACAGTGTGTCCCGCAATTCCATGTGCATGGCTGTCTGTCTATACCTCGAAATACAACTTAAGCCAATAAAGCGATTTCCACCTCATATGCAACTTGAGATTTTAAGGTGATTCCCTAGAGGGGGAATTTAATTGTTTTCAGCTCCTATACTAAACTCATTGGTTATTTCAATAAGAATATTATTTAAATCTAGAAAACGGGAAAGGCTGCCTACGAAATGAAAAACGTAATATATATTACATATAACTGCGTTTCTACACTAAGCAATAAGCATGGCTGGTTAAGTAATAATTATTATGTATTTCCTTAAAATTATGATTGCAGTAAAAATAAAGATAATTCAGAATTAATAATAATTTTACTACACAAATTATGGCATAACCTTATGTCAAAGCGTACAATTCATTCCTATAATGGCATGTACCTACTGTACCCATAGATGTCAACAAGATATAAACAAAACATCGTTAAATTCATTATTGAAACTATTAAATATTTTACTACCAAAAGTGTCCTTTGCTGTTGTTATACACATATTAATTAAACAAGAGATTTTATTTTTATTTAATTATGGCAGCTTTGTTGTTGTAATAAGATATTCGAGAATCATCTGCGGTTTAATAAAAGGTATATACTAATTACATTGAGATTATTTAATTTGTTATTCTTCTTGGCGGCGCAGCGCAGCAAGGAGGAAATCGTTAGGTAATAGTTTCTGAGAAAACATAATATCTTGAGAGCATCAATTGCGGAATTGAAAGAAAACCAAGTAGGCCATCTGAAAGGTAAGAAATGATTATAAATGGTCATACATCTCATACATACAGACAAATATTTAAAAGATAGATAAGAAAAATCTTGAAAATTTGGTGAAAACAAACACTTCTAAATTTAAAAGTCAAGTTCTATAGAATAAAGGGTGTTTTTTTAGAGGTATAGAACTTTGAAATAGAATAAAACCAAGATTTTTTTTAAATTGACATGAAATTTACTGTTTTTGAAGGATAATCTTTTGGCATTATAATTTAAATATATGATTTCTGGCATATGACCCCCACGGCTGGCTCGGGCGTAGTCTTATCTGGAGTTCCAATTTTCGATAACTTTTTCCATTATTTGTGGCCGTATATCGGCAATAACGAGGCGAATGTTGTCCTCCAAGTGGTCAATCGTTTCGGGCTTATCCGAACAGAAAAAAGTCAAGTAGCGGCGTTCAATCGCACGATCTTCGAGGCCAATTCACGGGTCCGTAACGTGAAACTATATGCGGTTACCAAACGTTTCCTTCAATAAATCAATTGTGGCACTAGCTGTGTGACATGTTGCGCCGTCTTGTTGAAATCACAGCTCCTGCACATCATGGTTGTTCAATTGATGAACGAAAAAGTCAGTAACCATGGCTCTATAGCTGTCACCATTGACTGTAACGTTCTGGCCAGCATCGTTTTTAAAGAAGTACGGATCAATTATTCCACCAAACCATAAAGCACACCAAACAGTTAGTTTTTGTAGATGTAACGGTGCCTCATCATACACTTGAGGATTATCATCACTCGAAATACGGCAGTTTTGTTTATATTGACGTATCCATTCAACAAAAAGGGAACTTCATCGCTTAACAAAATCGCTTATGAAAATTGGGATCAACGGCAATCTTGTTTTGGGCCCATTTTGCCACAATTTTGAAGCGTTGTTCAGGCGTCAGTCTATTCATGTTGAAATGCCAAACCAAATTTAAAATAACTCACTTGACAGCTGACAAAATGGCCGCAAGTTAAAATAATGTCGCCAACTTAAAGTTATATACCTCTTAAAAAAAAACACCCTTTACTTTCAAACTTTGTTGGCATTTCTCCAGTCTCAATACTTTCATTCCAAAATGGACACGTTCACCTTTAAGGTTTAACAATACCTAATTATTTGTTCATCAGACTAATTTTATGTAGAATTTAAAATAGCTAAATCATTGTTTTCGTACGACTTATAGTCGATAAGATCTGTTTCTTATCACATTGAATTGGAAATTCCTGGAAGCTTCAATTTAATTTTGTCCAAATTATATTATTTTAAAATAATAAAATATAAATCAATTATTGCAATCATCGAAACTCAAATATAACCTACACGTACCAAAATAAGTGGAGGATATAACAGAAGCGATAAGTTATTAGTTAAAACTTTGGTAATTCCGAACCCGGGACTCTTTCGAAATAGACTGTCATTGACAACTTCGCAGATATTTATCTCGCAATCATTGATTTTCTCAAGTTGTTTGGGTTTTATTTTAATTCAGTTTCAGTTATCTAATCGTGGCAAGGTATAGCTAAATATATCCAAGCTCTATCTTCGAGGTGAGAAGGATTGACAAAGCTACAAAATGTGTCAATGAAAATACCAAACTCAAACCAAATTAATAATTTGATAACCAAAAAGGAAAAACTAAAAAAAAAACCCTCAAATGGTTCCAAATTGCAACCTACCTATAGGAACGACTTTTCTTGCCACAAAACAAAATCAAGAGAACCACGGAGGAAATGCCAATATGCCAACAATGGCAATATTAGCCCAGGCCATCCCTATCAGCACCATAGCCATTTAGCTACCTATACCATCAGGAGCGTCAGCGATGGGTGGAAGAAGATAAAGGGGCAAACCAAATGTGTGATCGCGCGATGACGATGACGTCTGGTCCTCTCTATCGCAAGTGTACTCTCCCGGATGGCAAAGATTTTTATCGGGTATCGCGAAATTGAAGTAGCAAATCTTATCGCTCAATGATCTCGTTGACTGCAAAACTGCTCCATCGGATAATAGCACTTGGGGTTTAAATTGCGGATATATAACCATATCGCACTTAATAAGAGTCAACCTCAACGGGAAAGGGGAAATTATTGTATACGTGGCAGCTGAACTTAATTAATTTACTGTTTACAGTATTAATAAATGACGAACAACAGCAAGTTAGCACTTCTTCATCGGATAACTTATGGGATTCTTTTTAATACATTTGCGATGGCCAGTGAACTAACAGAGCATATTGCTGCTTAACATCGCATAAAAAATCCTTTCCAATTTAATATTTGTGAGATGTGTGAGCGTCTAAATTCATTTTTTTTTACATTTTCACTCTGAGGCAAGTTCAATGGTTTCCAAGTCGTTTGTGGGCCACAATATTTTCATCGACTTTGAACTCTGGATCTTGGGAAAACTGATCCAGCTGTGCCATGTGAAATTTTAAAATATATCTAGTGCAATGTGTGTTAGCACACGTAGGAAAAAATCTCCACACGTAGGGATTTCCCAATTTTAAAATGACCATGTACGGAGAAAAGGACAGAAGGACCTCTAAGCCTTAATTTCACGAGCTGTATGAACGATATTTGTTTTAAACTGTATTATTTTTTTGTCAAACAGTATCTCAATTCTATTTAAGATTTTTAGTTAGTGCATTTCGTCGGTGTAGGAAAAAAATAGGGATTTTTTTTATCATGCCGGAGGTATTTTTTTATTTCATGTAAAAACACTGGACAGGGTTTATTCAAGAACAGGTGGTAACTCGGAAGGCATACTCTTAATCAGATCCGTCCAACTTCTTGGGTATGCAAATGATAACGTTATAGAGTCCTTCACGGCGCGCGGGTGATATAAGAACATTTGAATGTTGGTAGACATATTGAAGTAGACGAGAATGCGAACAAGACCAAGTATCTGTAATCAAAAAACAATCAAGGATCTGTCCACCCCCTAGGACTAATAGCCACTGTTTATAGCATAAACTTGGTTAAAGTTAAAGAGGTCATCTACATTGGAGTAAACGTTAGCTCCACCAATGATACTTCCGACAAAGAATTATCCCAGCGAACTGCTGCTACTTCGATACCAAGCCATTCTGGTTGCCAGAGCGCTTGGTTTGGATGGCAGGGAAGCTTTGCCCTGTCTTTGGCTGGCTAATTTCACAGGTCGGGAGACCGTTGAGTTAGACGCTTCTTTAAATTTGTTAAATCATTAAAATTGTGGAACACAAAATTTCTAATATTTTTGATTAAGCGATATCGCAGTTCACAGTTAGAGCTCTTTTTCAGGGAAGAAAAGCCTTCGCTTGTTGTGTTCAACGGTGCAGTGCAATAAGAACTGCAGAAATATAGCCGGTGGGTCTCATTTCCCAAATTTTAAATGAAATTACTCGCGGGGGATTTTTGTATTTTTTAAATGAAAAAAAAAATAATATCGAATTGCCCAAAAAATTTCTGGGACATTTAAATTTTTTTCTTTTTCAGTTTTTGGAAAATTAACAAAAATGTGTATATTTATATTTATTTCCAAAAGCTACGACAATTCGTCTGTCTTCTGGTGACAAAATTTGAGCGATATGGGAACCTTAGAGATGTGAGAAGTACAAGCACACCTCGTTATAGACGATTGACCGAAAACATCCAGGTCGTTCGTGAAAGTTTTGCAGCTGGAACTGACAAATCGACACGACAACGTTCAACACAGAGTTGGTGATACCCCGTCGCACGATTTTTAAGAAAGATCTGAACCTGTACTCTAGCAAAATTCTAGTTGGTCCAAAAGCTTTATCCTGGTGGTCCAGAATAATGTTTAGAGTACTTCAGAACCACCCTGTAGAAGGTGATTTGGTTGAAATAGGAGCTGTATTGGTTAATATATTTGATTTTAATCTATAGTTTAGTAAAACATAAGTTTAGCAAAAGATTATAAATACGTCCTATTATACTTAAATAACGACTGAGGTAGTTGGTTCATTCAGAGCGAATAGATACCAAAGATCCAGCCTTAAAAGTCTTTCTAACGTTAAATCACGGGTGATTTTTTAGCTGGTTTGGTTTTGGCAACACTGGTTTTGACAGCTGACGTGTGTTTAGTACCTTGTGTCACTGTCAAACAGCTTCAGTTTGGTTTGCAATTTAACCATGGATCGTCTTACAAATGAACAACGCTTGCAAGTTATTGAATTTTACTATCAAAATTCGTGCTCGGTTCGAAATGTTCATCGCGCGCTGCTTGTGTTCAGCGATGAGGCTCATTTTTGGTTGAATGGGTACGTAAATAAGCAAAATTGCCGCATTTGGAGTGAAGATTAGCCAGAAGCATTGCAACAGCTTCCAATGCATCCTGAAAAAGCCACTGTTTGGTGCGGTTTATGGGCCGGCGGCATTATTGGGCCATATTTCTTTAAAGATGATGCGAATCGCAGCGTTACTGTCAATGGTGAACGCTACCGAGCGATGATAACAAACTTTTTTTTGCCCGAAATGGAAGTTCTTGACTTGCATGATATGTGGTTTCAACAAGACGGTGCCACATGCCACACAGCACGCGAAGCAATGGCGCAATTGCGAGGCGAGTTTGGTGAACAGTTAATTTCACGTTTCGGGCCGGTCAATTGGCCGCCTAGATCGTGCGATTTAACACCAATAGATTTTTTTTTGTGGGGGTATGTCAAGGCTTATGTCTATAGGGACAAGCCTGCTTCGATTGACGCACTGGAAGCCAACATCCATGCATTCATTCGTGAGATACCGGCCGATATGTGTGAAAGAGTATGCCAAAATTGGACTCAGCGGATGGGCTACCTGAGACGCAGCCGCGGTCAACATTTGCATGAAATTATCTTTAAACATTAAATTGCAAGGTTCAAACTATCGATTCAAATAAATATTTCATTCATTTTTTCGAATTTTTTGTGTTTTTTTTTTTAAAAAAGTTCTAAACCTCTTAAAAAATCACCCATTATAATTATTAAGTAAATCGTCCTAAGTCATTTGGACGCCACGCATGGAATTTGTTTAAAATATAAACAACCTCATTCTCAATCCACAAAACAAACAATAAACAAAACAATGTCAAAACTGAAAGTGTCAGAAATTAAAAATGGGTGCGCGAGTGCCCCTTTAAACTGCACATCGCATTAGTAGAAACACCAACAAATAAAGGGTCCGCCAAATAACTTCTTTTTTTTATTGAAAATGGCGCAAAACATCGAGTGTAGCTTCGGCTGTGTAGCACGTAGCGCCGCCGTCCTGTTGAAACCAAATGTTGCCAATATCCTCCTCTTCAATTTTTGTGAACAAAAATTCGTTCAAAATGGCCCGATAACGATCGCCATTGACTTTAACGGCCACTCCTTGCTCAATTTCGAAAAATGGCCCAATTATGCCTCTGGACCGAAATCCGCACCAAACAGTGACTCGTTTTGGGTGTATCGGCTTTTCAATGTATGCGTGCGGGTTTTCTGTGCCCCAAATGCGACAATTTTGAGCTTCATCTGAAAAGATGATTTTTTTGGCAAAATCGGCATCTTCTCTAAGTCGATCGCAGGCCCACTTAGCGAAGCGTATACACAACCATATTCGTTCAGCGGAAGGATAAAACTAATTATCTGTCAAATTAGACATGAGCTAATTGTTACCGTTCACGAAATAAGCACTAGTTGTAAAAAAAACGTTAGATGGCGGACCCTTTATTAAGATTAACATTTTGACAAGTGAAGGAGAACTGGATCCGCCATTTTCACAGATGCGCAGAACTGAACAATAAATAAATCCTCATAGCTAAACGGGGGGAATAGACCCCAGCTCCCATACGATTTTTTTTTTGCCTTAACCCAACCTACCCGCTTTAGCTTTTTGTCGCATCACCTCAAGCGAATCACCCTGTACAGAGGATTGGTTTATAAATTGGCAACACTGTTTCTCGCAACATTAAATTTGACAGCTGAGTGATAGGCACTAAGTGTATTTAACCATTTCATTATGAATAAACTTGTCCTGGGCTTACACGACTGACCAATTTTCAGAATTAATGCCAAAGAACTGGCACAAAAATGGACAAAATCCATTCTTAATAACATACATTTACACGATTAATGACACTATGAAGGTACTGACAATGTACCAGAAAAAAATGGGCAGGTTGATCCTGTATTGAATTTTTTTATATATAAAATAATGTGTATAATGGATTACACGTCAGTTGCACTTGTCACTTTTTAAATGATGAAAATTTATACATGATTTAAAAAAATGCTAGAATTTGGCAGAAATATTGACATTTTTTCAGTCGTGTAAGTCCAGCGTAACGTCTGTTTTCGTCTGGATTCGTATCTAAAATAAAATTAGATTTTATCAAAAAAGCAATGCAAGGTCCACTCTGGAACATAGCTTTACCTTAAGTATAAATCAGTAATTGAGTAAGCCTACAGTTTTTTTCTGAAATGTCATTTCACATAAATTCTTAAGGCTTTAATATTTGTGGCGGTAGTTTTGTTGGTTCTCAAGAAAATTGACAAGTAGAAATTGAATTAGTTTCTTCTTCAGGGTTTGTTTTTCCCTTATTTCATCACAAAAGCTGTTCTCTTCACTTTTTTGCTGTTGTTAAAATCATCTTCGTATAAGCGATCGTCGAAAAACGTGATATACTTGAGCATGCAAGAAATTGGATGATTTTCTGGTGGCTCTTTCAATGTGTACCTAAATTGTCTTGTTGTCGCAGCAGCTCGCGTTTAGAGGTAAAGAGGTTTAGTTGGAGTTTGCGCGATCGCAAATGGCTATACAAAAGAGCGTGTATTATGGCAGTTCCATGCTTTTGTTTTTATTTTTTTTTTTATTCTGCACTTTTTCTCAAACTGGGCACCTACGTTAATTCAAGTGGCCACTCTTTGCCATATGGACTATGGCATATAAAAGTCTACAAAGGTGCTATAAACATGTTCGTTTATATATATATATATTAGTACAACGACTATAATAGGGAGACACACCATCATCACTATATAGTATATACTATAAGGAAGATCTTCGCGTCTGTCGTCGTCATAATCATCTTCGTCATCTCTATCGTATGGGCATCATCAAGGTGGTCATTATCTTTTGGTAATGGATTTTGCTATTTTTTTCATTAGGATATAATTTGAGATCTTAAAGCAAAGGAGCACCTCTGTGTGTGTCTGTGTGCTTGGGCTTGGGAGTCTATTAGATTAATATTTGGCTTCACTTTTTAATGAGATCGTTTTTACGAAAACCCTTTATTTTGCAGCTTAAACAAGGTATTTGATGACACTTATCCTTCTGAAGGGTATTATTAATAGACACTAAGACTACACTTAATAAACGATCACTATCATTAGGAGTTTTTGTTAAGAGGACATTAGATATTAAGGGTGCGATACAACAACTATAAAGCGCGTTTAAGAGTTTCATCAAAGACCAATTTAGCTGTGGATGTATACCTGATATAGAATAAAATGGTAGAGCTTATCGCACATATGAACCTCCTTTTGTAGTTAAATAATTTAAGGACCTGTTTCACAATGTCTGAGTAAAGTTATGGTAAGTTATTTAGCACATATACACTGGCACAGGGTCATTAGTTTACAATCCATACAAATTTATTAATTATTCATGTGGGCCAAAAAACAACTTCGATTTTTTTCTCTCCTAATGTTCTTATGACCCCGTGCCAATATAAACGTCTGATAAAGAACAAAATCAAGACAGATAAGAAGGAAAAAAGACTACAAATCTGGAGTGAACTCCCAAAGCTGAGACAAGTCAAACTTCTACCTACTTGAAAGCTACAACCAGGATCGCTTTCTATCCTGCATCAGCTAAATTAGGAACAAATTCAAAATAATAACGGGTCTCCAGATTTTGCAACTCCAATGAGGAGACACTGGACCACATAATATTCAAATGTGATGCTGTTATTCACCAAAGACATAGGTATCTGGGATAACACTAAATTAGGAACAAATTCAAAATAATAACGGGTCTCCAGATTTTGCAACTCCAATGAGGAGACACTGGACCACATAATATTCAAATGTGATGCTGTTATTCACCAAAGACATAGGTATCTGGGATAACACCAGATAGAAGAGAGCAAAATACCCTCTTAAAACTAAGTACTCCATAAATATTCTAGTTAATTAAGGGAACTAATTTGGAGGATGAGCTGTAGAATGAGCCATCTCATACAGCTCAAGATGGGGGCATAATAGATCTTAAGGTCGGAGTCCACTTATACCCAACAATACTCATTCAAAGTGATGCACAATCCAAACAGTAATGATTTAGGCTATGGGATCTTAGAACCCCATTTTTTGGGATATTCGCAAAAAAAAATTAAACCAACTGAAAGGTCATGGGGACTTCAAATAAGGTCAATTAGTTTCAGTTATTGGTCAGACATAGGTTTTTTTTTTTTACGATTTTTTTTTTCAAGGTCTCAGTATAGATTCTAAGCAATTCATTTTGTGGGATGTTCGCAATAAACTGAAAGGTCTCAGTGACCTCGTAAAAAGTCAATCAGTTTCAGTTATTGTTCAGCCAAAGGTTTTTCTTTAATAAATTTCAAACAGATTTTCAAGGCCACAATCTATACGACCTTAACAAAATTTTAAAAATTAGCAGAGGGTATATTTTTTGTGAATATCCCGCAAATGAGGTTCTTAAAATCAACAACAACCTTTAAAAAATCTTTTAAAACTAAAATTAAAGAAGTAGAATGTATGGCTTACCAACTATTATTGACACTAGTAGAGCTTTTATGAGGTCACTAAAGGCCTCGGGTCTCCAGATTTTGCAACTCCAATGAGGAGACACTGGACCACATAATATTCAAATGTGATGCTGTTATTCACCAAAGACATAGGTATCTGGGATAACACCAGATAGAAGAGAGCAAAATACCCTCTTAAAACTAAGTACTCCATAAATATTCTAGTTAATTAAGGGAACTAATTTGGAGGATGAGCTGTAGAATGAGCCATCTCATCCAGCTCTAGATGGGGGCATAATAGATCTTAAGGTCGGAGTGCACTTATACCCAACAATACTCATTCAAAGTGATGCACAATCCAAACAGTAATGATTTAGGCTATGGGATCTTAGAACCCCATTTTTGGGATATTCGCAAAAAAAAATTAAACCAACTGAAAGGTCATAGGGACCTCAAATAAGGTCAATTAGTTTCAGTTATTGGTCAGCCATAGGTTTTTTTTTTTGCGAATTTTTTTTTCATGGTCTCAGTTTAGATTCTAAGCAATTCATTTTGTGGGATGTTCGCAATAAACTGAAAGGTCTCAGTGACCTCGTAAAAAGTCAATCAGTTTCAGTTATTGTTCAGCCAAACGTTTTTCTTTAATAAATTTTAAACAGCTTTTCAAGGTCACAATCTATACGACCTTAACAAAATTTTAAAAATTAGCAGAGGGTATATTTTTTTGCGAATATCCCGCAAATGAGGTTCTTAAAATCAACAACAACCTTTAAAAAATCTTTTAAAACTAAAATTAAAGAAGTAGAATGTATGGCTAACCAACTATTATTGAAACTAGTAGAGCTTTTATGAGGTCACTAAAGGCCAGTTTTTCAGTGTTGAGTTAAACCAGAGTTAATTAACTCTAGAAGAAAATTACCCACAGCTAACTGAGGAAGCAGTTTTTTAGCGAAGAATGCATGCGGAACGACTTAACAAACACGGTGGATAAAACATCTGTTCAGTTAATTCTGAGTTAACTCAGAACCTAAGACCTTTCAGATGGCATACTTTTTTGCGAATATCCCAAAAATGAAAAACCTGAAAACTTAAACCATTGATTTTTTTTTTTGAAACTAGTTGACTTTCTTGGAAAATTACTGAGCTTTTAGATCGCAAACCATTTTTTGGCGAATATCCTACATATGGGGTAGTAAGATCCCGGAGCGTTGCTTTAGGTTTAAAATATATCTGGATGGGTACCTCATTATAAAGGGGTTTCGTACAGTGCTCTATGCATATTTTCAAGATCTTCCTCTCGAAGAGTTGTTTCTTCTTCATCGCTGATGGAGACATGTGGTGAACCAGATGGGACAGGTGTACGTAAGAATGGGCCTGATTAGCAGCTTGTAGTTGAGGAGCTTCGTCTACTTGCTTAGTCCGTTCTGCCTTCTCAGTAGAGGGTATAGCAGATGAAATTAGAAGTTTTACTCTTTAGTTAAGTAAGTAAGTGTTAAATTTCGTCTGTATTTTCTTAAAGCACTTTGATCATAGTTCTTAAATTAACGCAATCCTAAAGTCTTTCAAATTTGCAATGTATATACCAACTGTTTTGTGTTTTTTTTTTCATAATAGTATGCAAAAGCCTGTCATTTGCCTCAATCAAAGGGTTAGTTTTCATCTTTTGAGATATTTAAATATATTTAAAATATTTTCAAAGATTTAATGAAAACGAGTGACAGACTCTATGTCTTAATTTAATCCCTTAAAATAGTGAAAATAAAGTATATCAAATATCCTACTTATTTTTGAAGCACACAATGTATGCTCCATGATCTTGGCACCCCATATTTGGGATATTTACAAACAAAAAGTATGCCATCTCAAAGGTCAGAATTGGTCAAAAATCTGTCAACTAACGGGTGATTTTTTAGCTGGTTTGGTTTTGGCAACACTGGTTTTGACAGCTGACGTGTGTTTAGTACCTTGTGTCACTGTCAAACAGCTTCAGTTTGGTTTGCAATTTAACCATGGATCGTCTTACAAATGAACAACGCTTGCAAATTATTGAATTTTACTATCAAAATTCGTGCTCGGTTCGAAATGTTCATCGCGCGCTGCTTGTGTTCAGCGATGAGGCTCATTTTTGGTTAAATGGGTACGTAAATAAGCAAAATTGCCGCATTTGGAGTGAAGATCAGCCAGAAGCATTGCAACAGCTACCAATGCATCCCGAAAAAGCCACTGTTTGGTGCGGTTTATGGGCCGGCGGCATTATTGGGCCTATTTCTTCAAAGATGATGCGAATCGCAGCGTTACTGTCAATGGTGAACGCTACCGAGCGATGATAACAAACTTTTTTTTGCCCGAAATGGAAGTTCTTGACTTGCATGATATGTGGTTTCAACAAGACGGTGCCACATGCCACACAGCACGCGAAACAATGGCGCAATTGCGAGGCGAGTTTGGTGAACAGTTAATTTCACGTTTCGGGCCGGTCAATTGGCCGCCTAGATCGTGCGATTTGACACCATTAGATTATTTTTTGTGGGGGTATGTCAAGGCTAATGTCTATAGGGACAAGCCCGCTTCGATTGACGCACTGGAAGCCAACATCCATGCATTCATTCGTGAGATACCGGCCGATATGTGTGAAAGAGTATGCCAAAATTGGACTCAGCGGATGGGCTACCTGAGACGCAGCTGCGGTCAACATTTGCATGAAATTATCTTTAAACATTAAATTGCAAGGTTCAAACTATCGATTTAAATAAATATTTCATTCATTTTTTCGAATTTTTTGTGTTTTTTTTTAAAAAAAAGTTCTAAACCTCTTAAAAAATCACCCATTAGTTTCAGAAATTGATAAAAAAAAAAAAATAGATTTTAGTACCTCATTGGTGGGATATTCGCAAAAATATAACTAAATCCTCATTAAAAATCAACTAGTTTCAAAAATCTGCTAGCAACAGATTTTATTTACAATTTTCTAAAGTTTATTTAAGGTCTTATAGATTGTCATCTCACAAACAACTTTAAGTATATTTATGAGGTCACAAAAACCTTTCAGATGGTATACTTTAATGTGAATATCCCACAAATACGGTGCTAAAACCCCTGATAACCTTGAAGAATATTAACCATTGATCACAGATTTTCTATATGGCTAGCCAATTTCTGAAATTAGTTGACATTTTTTGACCAATTACTGACCTTTTAGATCGCAAATTTTTTTTTTGCGAATATCCCACAGTTAAATAATGTTCTATTTTTTTTTTGGATTTCAGTTTCAGTGATTTGCTATTAAAAACACTTTCGAGGAGCTTTGATTTTTAACTATTTTGAATTTTGATAATTCGAAGTTCTAAACTGTCAGTAGATTTAATTTGTTGATTTTTTTTACACCTACATACATACATTATTTACATATATAAATACATATCAAGCAATCTATAAAAATTGGCATAAAATTATTGTTGAGCTAAGCAATTTTGTCTGCCCACAATTTTGTGAATTCACCCTTTTTTAGCCTACTATACGCATTTTATCACAGCATCAGCCATTATCTGGCCATCACTTCAGATTTAAATGGATCATCTCTCTTACGGTAGCCATCGCAAAGATCTACGACAATGCCAGCCGCATCTATTCAGCTATTCCCATTCCATCTCGATCTCCACTGGAATTTAATTGAATTAAACCTCAGATTTGTAATGCTTCCATGCAATTGGATCCGACACATAGCGACACAGCGCCAATGGGACAAACTATCATTGGTTGATGTGGCCGTGGCTGCATGGTAAAATTTAAATTGTTTGCCATATACCGAGGAGGATGGATGGCAATGGAGATGGAGCTGAATTTAAAGCTGTAGCCGCTGTAGCTGAGTACCTATAGCATCATGGATAGAAAAGGACCCAACTCACAAACGAAGCAGAGTTATGCATGCATGCATCTCGTGGATTGTTATCTGTTTTTTTTTTTTTTTTTTTTTTTTTGTGTCCGTTTGTATTCGGGATTTAGTAAGCCCACGGTGGATGTGGATGGGACTTTGATGGATGGCTGTGCACTGGTTGGAGCGAGAGATCCATTGGAGACGCCTTTTTTGCTCAGATGATACCTACTGCTGAGGGAATTGCCAGAGATGCGTTTGTCGTTGTTGACGATGTCGCTGTCGTCATCAGACCGCCAATCGTTTGTCGTGCTTCTAGCCAGAACCCAGACTCCCTTTCGGAGATGGAGCTCTATGCTGATGGGTTGCGCCTTGCGCCTTGCGCCTTGCGCCTTGCGCCTTTCGCCGCGCGTGAATAAGAAGCTAAAGGCAAATAAACCATAGCAATGATGAGTGGACAACGACTATGTATACACGATGATGATGACGAAAACGACGACAACGATGACTCCACTGTGCTGGATGAAACATAGAAGTGGGCAACCTAATCAGGATGCCATTTTGCGATCTGGTGGGACCGGTTTTTGTCACGATGTCCTGCTGTGTGGAAATCCTTTTGCAATCGACAAAAACCAATTGGCGGTTTGCAGTTTGTCTGTTTATTTCGTTTCTTTTTTTGCTGCTGCCTGTTTGTTGTTATGCCGTCAGTTCGTTCCAACTGTTGGATACGTTTTGAGTGAATGGATTGATGATGGTGGATTGGAGGAATTTTGCGTCAAGTCTACTGGTCGTCGCGTTTGCGTTTGTGGGCATTTTTCTGGCTTAGTTGGTGGATGTTTTTTTTTTTTTTTTTTTTTTTTTTAATTTTTTGCTATTTATCTCAACTAATTATGTACGCACTGCTTTGCTTTCAAAGCCCGATGGTTGGGCAATGGGTACATTTTTTATAAAAAGAAGGCACAAATTCAACAAGGGGAGATGGTCGAATTCAAAGTTATGTATATTCTGTTCGCAAAGGAAGAATTTGTGATGGTGGCAAATAATCGCTGGAATTTGGATGTAAAAGCAAGAAATCTTGACAGGAGAGGATATTGGAATTCCCTTATTTCAATTCAAGGGTGTCAGTTAATATGCTTGCAGTTATTTTGTAAAATAAAACTTTAAGGATAGGATAGGTATATGATTGTGTTTGAGTGTAGGTACTTACGTCCATATAAATAGTAAAATGAAGGTACCTACATGGGAATATGGGTTTTGTTATATAGCCACCTAGGTATATTGGTTTGATAAAAACTCAACTAGAAAATTGTATAGAATTGTACCTTTTTTTGATAAAATTGATTAAATTTCAACGGCAACCTCACTATAAAGAGAATATACATAGTACAATAAAGCAAATCTTTGGAGCACATCTTTTGACGATATAAAGTAAAAGATTTTTTCGTATTTTAAATCTGTTAACCATGTACCTATGTAGTCACATTAATAATAAGGTCTTGAAGATCAAAAGCGATACAAAGTTTGCCGGAACCTACATATATTTTCTTTCTTGTGAATTTTTATACCACCAGTCTTTTCAAAAAAAAAAAAAAAGCAATCGCGAAGGGTATTGGTTTCTCAAGACCATTAAGGTGCCGCAGTTATAGCATTCATTGAAAACCATCACTGAAAACTTTAATGTTTGGTTTTGAGGGACTTAAAAAGCAAAATCAGTGCATATTTTGATGCCAATATGAAGGCGGTGACTTAATTATTAATTTTTTTGAAAATATTCGTTTTGGCCCAACCGTCCATATAAAATGCCTTTTATTATTTCAATGATTGAACTACCTTACCAATGATCATTGAAAAATTAAACTTAATTTTATGGCAGGGATCCAATTGATTTTCAATTCATCAGCTTTATTTTTGCATGAAAATAATTACTGATTTTACTTTCTAGCGTCTCAAATTCAATCATTACAATTTTCAATGATGGTGTTCAATGATAGCTATAACTGGGGCCTAAAGCGTATTTTTTTTTTTAGCAAGAAGTTGGAATGTAATTTTTCCATTGGTAGTGTTGATGTGATTCAGATAATGACCGACAAACAAAACCGTTTTAATAACAGTTTGTATTCGTCCACTGTACATTGACTTGAGTAAGGGCATAAAAGGGAGTATCGATGTGCTAAGATACAAGTTCATCCATAGGTATACCTAAAAATTATCGGCTTACTCTGCTCAAAAATAATATGCACCTTCTTTATACGCTCTTATGATAGTTCCCTAAAAATTAATCAGACTGCCGATGCACATTTTCTTTAAAAAAAAAAACAAACAACAAACCAAAAAAAGTCTGTTTAGACAGGAGTAAAAGAATCTAGATATTTTTGTAGCTTTTACTTTAATATTCTAGTTTAATTTGTTTTTTATCACACAAATTGAAGCGAATGCTGAAAAAAACAAGTTTAAGCTACATGATAATCTAGCATTTGCTATTTTAAAAAACTTATACTAGAAAAAATATTATACTAGCTATAGCTTAAGCTTAATTTCAATCACGCAAAACCAGCTTTTTACTTAAAAATCCAAGTTTTAGCTTAAGCTGTTATTTATTCACTGGACCCATTGCAATATTATTATTATAGACCTTACTTCTCAACCTTACTTCAACAACCAAATATTTGTTTTTTGGGTGGGAAAAGTTACAATGAAACAAAAAGAAACTACGAAGAGCGCACCATTTTATTTTTTAACATTGTTTTTAAACATTTTTTAATTTGAATTTTATTTTGTATGGCAAAAAAAATTTACCTAGGGTGGCAATAACTCATAGTTCAACACCGAATGTAGTGACTGAAACTATACATCTAAATATATGTATGTACATAAAATTGCTATGTAGGGTTCACTTCCAAAGACTGTAACAAATAACTAAGTAGCTACATACTTCAAATAAAAAAATTAATTAAAGCTCTATTCAGTTTGGATCTACCAAGAGCTGGTGTTGGCAAAACAAATGATGAAAGCCCAGACGAAGATTCTTTAATGATCCGGAAGTTGCCACTGAAGTAAGGGGAATGGAATGAAAGACTAATTGGTACAAGGATGTCGTCTGTTTTCACCACTTGCCTCAGCAAATCATAACTTAAAATTAAAAAGTTATTTGCGAAAGTGACATTGTTCAGAAGACTCAATAATAATCAAAGCTAAATATCTTTGGATGAAGATTAAAACCATGGGGGTACGCAAGGTGAGTGGAGGAGGAGGGCAGATAGGGGCACATGTCCCTATCATAATCCTACAAAAGCTAAGTCCACTTCAGTTAAAGTGTTTGATTCCTACTTGGTGAGAATAGAAAATACCTACTTATTGGACTTAGTTTCTGGGAATTTATTTCGCTGCATCGTTAAATAAAATAAAATTGTTGTATTATTTTTTACACGTTTGTGGATAAGATTAAAATCGTATTCTTCCGTTAGATTTTTTGGTCGCAATGGATGTGGCAATGAAACAATTAAGTTACCATTAGCTTTTCCCGACGTTTCGGCAGGGGTTGCTGCCTTCTTCTTATTTTTAAACCCCTTTAATTCTTGACTATAACTGTCAGAATCCCATGAAATTTTGTCGTTTCTTTTGAATATTTGTGCGGTAACTGAAAATCGAATGCACTAATTTTATTAAAGGTGCCAGCCATTTGGATTATTTCCAGGATTTTTAGACCGACCGAAATGTTTTTTTTTTGATATATAATTAAATGTGAGTTTGCACCTCCTCCCTCATGCCTCATAATGCCTACGCCCTTGTTTAAAACAATGGATATTAAATTTATGAAGAGCCATCATGTGCAGAATCACAGACAGGAGAAATATAATATTTCTCTTAAATTCTTAAATTACATGGACAAATCGACGAAAAATAATTCTGACTAGGTTTTTGATGCAAATATACTCCAATGTTTCTTGGTAGAGATGATAAAGGGTTTTTCAACAGGACGCTACAAAAGTAAAGCAACAGGGAGAGCAAACGACGCCATATTTTTTGCCGCTCTATTGACATTTCTCTTCAATAAGGTTTGCCATTTCATCATGGAAAGATATACGAGCCAACAACGAGTCGAAATTATTAAAATTTACTACCGAAATTCGGAGTCAGTGGCCTCAACGTTAAGAGCGCTACGTCCAATTTATGGTCTTCATAATCGTCCTAGCAGATCAACAATTGAGCGTCTAGTGGAAAAATTTGAATCCACAGGCACAGTACTAAATGTTCCCGTACCAGTGAGACAAAAGACAAAGAAGTGCCCGTAGTGTCGAGAATATTGCTGCCGCTGAGGCTTCAGTTGCAGAAACCCCAAATGTGTCTCTCACACGTCGTTCTCAAGCGTTGGGCATCTCTGTGACGTCGTTGTGGCGAATTTTGCGAAAAGATCTTGGCCTACATCCTTACAAGATTAAATTGACGCAAGAACTGAAGCCGCTTGACCAAATGATTCGGATTTTCATCGAAAAATCATCTTCAGCGATGAGGCTCATTTCTGGCTGAATGGCTTCGTCAATAAACAAAATATGCGGTATTGGTCAGGCAGCAATCCACACGTACTCCATGAGTCATCATTGCATCCCGAAAAAATTACGGTTTGGTGTGGTTTATGGGCCGGCGGCGTCATTGGGCCGTACTTCTTCTGTGATGATCAAGACCGGCACGTTACTGTGAATGGGGATCGGTGCCGTTCAATGATAACCGAATATTTCTGGCCCCAATTGGATAATAGGGACTTGGAGGTCATGTGGTTCCAACAGGACGGCGCTACAAGCCACACAGCGAATGTCACAATCAATTTATTGGAATCCAAGTTTGGAGAACGTGTTATCTCACGAAATGGTCCAGTCGCTTGGCCGCCTCGGTCGTGCGATTTGACGCCGTTAGACTATTTCCTGTGGGGCTACGTCAAGTCTATGGTCTATGCCAACAAGCCAGCGACGATTGATGAACTTCGTACGAATTTCGAACGTGAAATTGCAGCAGTATCGGCCGATTTATGCTTGAAAACCGTCGAACATTGGGAAAAGCGTGCCCGTGGTAGCCATGCAAAAGAAATCGAGTTCCATACATAACGTACTTTCACAGGAATAAAGAATTTCATTGATATCCAAAACCGTTTTTGTTTTATTTAAAAAAACTTTTGTAGCGCTCTTATTGAAAAACTCTTTATTTTCGATCATTTTTTGTGCCTGAACTATGAAGTAATGCAAAGCTCTATCAAAAAAAAATAGTAAGTACAAGTCTTTCAACTTTCACGGTTATTTAAATTTTTCATCACAACATAACCAACAAACAACTGATATATCGAGCAATTTTTGTTTGCTCTTATCATAATTATATGTTGATTGATACAAGTGTAATATTTTGAATGAATAAATCATATATTATCTTAACATTTTGCCCTTATTTTCTTGACACCTTGTTGAGTTCTCAAATCAACATCACTCTCATAATTCCTACTAACCTACATACTTTGAATGGAATTTCCGATTATTCAGTGACCAATATGCTTTAAAAAGAATATGTAGATACGAGTGTTTTACTTTTTTTTTTTACAAAAATATTACAATTCGTCAAGTGCGTCAAGATTAGTCAAAGTATAAATTCATTTATCATATCTGCCGCTACAGGTTTTCCCCGCTTTCGTTTTACCATTCAACTTGTAAGTATGTTAAGTATACTCGGGCAAACCGAACTGATTAATAAATTTGTTTAAAAAGGTGCAGTTTTCTTATCGAATATGCTATGTCAACTAGGTAACAACTTTTGTACGAGTAGTAGTAGAAAGTATGTAAGTGTTTTGAATTTTATGTTAACGTTATCAGGTGCATTTTTGTCGATAACGAATAGCGAGAATTTTTAGATTGGAATGTGAATAATATTTTCTAATATAATGACATCAGCTTCAGCTATGATGGAAGTTTATATTTTGTATTTATTGAAAATCTCCTTGCTAGAACAAGACCAGCAAGACTACCATTGCGGAATAAATACAACCTGAAATTTGATAGTTATTTTAAAGTTTTATTGAAAATCGTTCATTTAAAGTAGATATGTGTGCATCAAATATGGGCGCCTGAAGTATCTATTTATGTATGCCTATAGCCCAAAAAAAGTATCTTTTTTTTGTGACTCTTTGTTTTCCGGAAGTTAGTGGTAGAGAGAAATAAACACGCGTGGACTTTCCTCTGTGCGACACGTGCCGAGGTCACACTTTACGATCTAGCACGTTACGTTACGAAAATCTGCATAGTAGGATATTGGATATGTTCAGAGACAAAAATCTGAATCGTGCTCGTATAGTCAACAACAATATAGACGACTTCACATACGAATCCAAATATGGATTTTCAAATTTGCGCTTGGACAAACGTTGAAGTTTACACAAATTTAAGACTTGAGTTCCGGCACTCACACAAATTTTTTTTTTGGTATGGAAAAAGAAATTAAAATGGTTTTTGTTGAAATTAAAATTCTCATAATAAAATTGACATAATAAAAAAAATAGGATGCACTAGAATTAATAGTTTTAAGCTCTCAGAAGTAAATAAGAGGTTTTGACATAAAAAGCTAATAATATAATAGTTACGTCAGTTATTATTGTTAATAAGTGTTAGAAGAAATATAAACCTTAATAATAATCAATTAACCCAAAACTTGAGATATTCGATATTTAGCTCAATCAGTTTTTCCTGTCTGAGCAATTTCCTTACTTTTAAGGATTTTTTCTAGGAAAAATAAATAAATAATTAATAAAAAAACACATAAATAAATAGATAAATATATGAACATGAATGAGCAAAGAATTTTAAACGAGAAAAATCACAATGAGCAATTTCGTAGAATACAAAAAAAAAAAAAACAAAAGGGGATACCGACGACAAAAGTACCACGTCATAAATGTAACAAGCACACTCACAGCCTTTATAATTGTATTGAAGCATTTCCTTGTAGGCAGTTTAGTAAAAAAATTAACAGTTGTTGTCGATCTGTCGTTAGATGGACACGTGTCACAGTGGAAAAAAAGAAAAAGCTCATCGTTTGAAAAAAGGTTTAATCTCAATATTTTCCTCCCTCCTCATCATTTAAAAAAAAAAAATATAAGATTCTGAGCGAAATAATATTTTTTTTTTTTTCAAAAAATGAAAGCATGTGGAAATTAGTACCTAACACTAAACCATGGGGACGAACGTAGCATGTTACTTCAGGTGTGTTTCTTGCATTTATGTAGGATCCCCTGTACTTGGGTAAGAAGAACTAATTGGGGAACCTTTACCACTTCTATTTATAAACAGGCCGTTCAGAAAGTTCAAAAGAAGAACAAGAGTCTTGGGTCCGCAGCAAAACATAGAAAACATTGCAAGACAAAATTGTAATTGTCAGAACTAATTCACGAATGATGAACGTCAAATTATTAAGCAATAAACAATTCAATACAAGAAGCTTTTAGTCATTTTAGCAAATAAGCATAAAAACATAGAAAACATCGCACGAAAAAATTGTCACAATTTAATAACGACTATAATTGACGATTATTGATAAGTTTTTACCCGTTTTTGGGAGGGTGCATAGCTTAGTTGACACCAAGTTAGCAAGGCAGCAAATAAAAACATAGAAAAAAATAAAAAATATAATATCTTTAATTTTATTCCTATGTTAAAATAAAAATCTAATAGGGTTAAACAGACATAAACATGAATAGTTTCATAGTTTCCACAAGATTTTTTTTCACTGCTGTTACTCCAGAGCATGTTACTTTCGTCTTGGATATATAAAACGAAGTTACAATGGAAGAGTAATGGAAAATGTGCAAAGCTATGTGAATTTGTCATTTTATTGAAATTTAAATTCATCAGTTTCTAGATAAATAACCAATATTTTATACAACATATTTCGATTTCTGTTATTCCAACAAACGAAAAAGTATCAGAAACCCCAAAAGCCCTAAATTAATAGACTAATAAATATATTAATATAGTGAGCATAAAACAGAAAATAATAGCAAATGACATACAAAAAAATGCTAAAGAAATCAATTAAAGTGGATTGCTGGAGCAGGTTACACAATTTTGTTATATACGCGTCCCTTCATGTAAATCTATGAGTTGGAATGATATCGAGGTTAAGCTTAGTTAACAAAGGAATCTACAGTAAATCGTATTAGTTTTGACACATTAACATTTTTTTCTGTCAAAATCGTAGCAGTCGTTTTTAAGCAAAATAAGATTTTCATTAACAATTTTTAAACATTTGTAGATATTGAATGTACTTACACTTTTTTTTGGTTATAAGTACTTTTAATTTGTTTTTAAAATCTTTTAGATAAGGTATGTGAACAAATCGTTTTTTGAGAAGTTTAATAAATATAAACCGAGCCGTTTTTGAAATATTGAGTTTTTTTTGTTAAATCCAAAGCACTAATTTTGAAAACTTGAAAGCAATATTATTAAAAACTAGTTAGCCCGCCCCTCTTCGGACGGGTAGATAAACCTAAGCTTCGCATAAATATTATTAAAAGAAAACATTATTTTTTGACTTTTTGCAACCGAATAGTAGGTACCTAATTTCTGGGTCTTAACCCACTTCACATTATGAGAGGCTAAATTTGTAAAAATGTTATCCTCTAAGTTCAACCTTTATTGCTTTCTCAACACAGAAAGAATTTCTTAAAGCTGAATTTTTTTCTTATTTTTACCATATGTCAACCTACAAATAACGGAAATTGAAAAAGAATATCCTTAGAGCCATTTCCTAAGAAAAACCTTTAAAAAAAATAGAATTTATTTCCGTTTGAATGTCCTTTCAAACAAAAGAAGAATTTCTTCAATCGGACAATTTTAATATTTTTCCCCCATTTCACGCTACAAAAATATGCACTTAAGCCACTTCCCAAAAATAACCTCTTAAAAGCTGGTAGAGTGCTTTTTCAATCGGATACATCTTTTTGATTTTACCCCATTTCACCCTTTAAAGTGAATTTCGAAGCGGAGACGTATCCAACAAATCAGAGATCATTAAAATCGGCCCAGCCGTTCTTGAGTTATAAAGGGTGTAACTAAACTAACTTTGTATTTTATATTGAGATGTCTTAATCCATTCTTCAAACAAAAATCATCAAAATCAGTGGAGCTGTTTTCGAGAAAAGTGAAAATCAGAAAAAAAAAATAGGCACCGTTATTTGTTGGTCTTTAAAAACAATTAAAAAAATAATGTTGGGTAAATGTCCAAAAAATGCAAGGTACCAAGTTAAAAGAATATCGACCCATCCGTTAAGGCTGTATCTGAAGAGACATACACACACAGACGTTTTTGCGAGAGCCAATTTTTTCGTCGTCCCTATCACCGTAATATCAAGTTTTATTAAAATCTGGAGCTCGATTTTTTAACGAAGCCATAACTTTCCATACATGTATGTATTAGGTACAGTGGAAGTAAAAATAAGATGGACTTAGCCGGTTTTCACTCTAGTCTAAGGGCCAGTTTTTTCCCACTGGTTTAAATTAGTACCATGACTTTCGAAGGTTTCTAATTAAATTGCACTAATCAACCAAAATCGGCTGATAAGCCATTTCCATGATTATCAACTAAAATTAAAGATTCATTGATAAATTTTTTGGTTAATTCGCTAATTTACCAGTTGCATTAATCCTTGATTGAAGATGATCAGCTGTGAACAAACTTAGTCAACGATATGAAGGTATATGTTTGTATAAGTGCAACTCACCCGTAGATTTTATGTCCGAATAAATTCAGGAGTATCATATAAAAACTCAACAAAAAAAAATAAAAAGCCAACAAAATATTCTACCATGGCTCCATTCTCCATAGGCTAATTGAATTAACCAGCAAATTGTGGCCTTTCTTAATCAAATTGTCTTTAAAATTTAATTGAATGCGTAAATCTATAAATCGACCATGATATGCGGAGGAGTCATCCTTAATGCGCATCTATCGCCACACCATTGCCATCGCCATCGATTGATCTAAATCGACAAAAGAGTTCAATTGAATAATTAGACTTTGAATTATTACCCCCACCATCCAATTATAGGCTTATAAACTATACAGTGAATTAATTAACAGTATTTCCGTTTAATAATTTTAATGCGTGATGATGCGAGCGAGGGTGGTTGCTGGCTGTTTGCTGATGCCTGTTCGACAGCGGCTGATGATCATTTGACTAACGTCCATATAATTGCTTCAATTAATTTCCATTTAGTGACAAATTCGATATCAATGCGCGGATATAGAGAGAGAGAGAGAGAGAGAGAGACTGATGCGAGCCTATATATTCGTAGGCGGTTATGGTAAAATGAGCCATATCAGGTTCGGGCAGTACAGCAAGTACTTAATTGATTCGATCGCAAACAGCATGGGATTTTAAATGAAAAAGCTACCATCAGACAGTTTTATTGTTTGTCAAATGTATAATGATGATGGTTTGGGCAATTCAAGGTGTGGGAAGCCTGCAGATCCTGTCCCCATCATACAGTGGCCATAAATTGATTACAATTTTATTAGACCGTTATCGATGTGAATTCCATTTGAATTAATTCCAATCTATACGCGACTATACGACTTACCACACACTCTCTTCTTGCAGAGGATTTTGTGACATTTTTTTTTTTTTTTTAATTTTATGGTAAAACTGGAGCACCGCAGTAGTGGACGACATTCCTGCAAGTGTATAGTTTTGCCATTCCGTTGCAACTTTGTTGTCAATCATTTAATGCATCCGGAGAGTGAAGATGATGGCCATATTTGGGAAAGTATAGCAGCAAATTGTAACAAATCTGTTATGTGTGGTGGCAATGTGGCATCTACAAATGCAAATACGGCCAAATCCCGTTTTTATACATCATCAGACACTCATCAGACGCGGAGAATCTACCTATACTTGTGCATTTTTCAAGAGCTGTTAACTAGTTAGCTGTGTGTTGGTAACATCACCGATTGAACAGCGATATCGATTTTGATGGAAAAACTTGACTCTGCTGACCATATACAAACAAGTTAGTATATTTACGAGAGGCTAAATGTTGAAGCTGCGGTCGTGCGTCGGGTAGTTCGTATATAGCTTCACATCGTAGGTGATCTATATTAAAGGATTGTTGAGTATCGTTTGGGGGATTTTTTGTTGTTATAATGTGATAGTTGATTGAATACCAAACAGGAGCTTAACTCAAACAGGTTAACTTGATATTTTGTTTTCAAATATGTGATAAAATGTCCATTGTAAACGTTTTGTACTTATTTAAATTCGATATATTTATATTACAGGAAACTTCCTTCACTGTAAACTTTAATGGTCGCAGATCAATAAGAAACGACGAATGTACATTTTTTGAGACTAAGACGACTTTAGGTTAGGTTGATGGGTTGACAGAGGATCTTTTTCCCGTCACACTTAGATCAATATTCATCCATTGTGATAGCCTGATAGATTGGCCCATTTCCTTTAAATATATAACCTATAAAATGCTATGGAGTATCAAGCCATTTGGAGGCGTTGATGAAGTTCATTAAATGTATGATGTTATCACCTGTTGACTCCGAGATTTCTGCTATATCGTTGAAGAAATAGCTACCCACAAATTTTGTCATTATATTACAGAGTGCCGGACATTAACCTAGGTAGTGAAGGGTATCCTCCTCTACTTCTTCGTCTCCGCAGCCTCTCCAAATGTCTTCAGTACTTAGTCTCATATTCCTTCTATGATATCCTAAGTGATTATGCCCTGTGATGATATTTTTCAAAAGATTCAGTGATCTTTTTTTCAGGTTCATTATTTTGTCCGTCAGAGATATAGCCTAAACGGGTGGACCGCTTTTCATCAAATTTAGTACAGCGCATTTTTATGTGATTCCTTTAAGGAAAACCAATGAATTTTTGTTTGAGATGATATATTTAAAAAGGGTAGGCACCATACAATTTTTTTTTTTTTTAATTTTATCGAAAACGGC
Source organism: Leucozona laternaria (assembly GCA_932273885.2). Classification (NCBI taxonomy): domain Eukaryota; kingdom Metazoa; phylum Arthropoda; class Insecta; order Diptera; family Syrphidae; genus Leucozona; species Leucozona laternaria. The sequence continues at coordinate 83,587,283 of OW026368.1, read as the reverse complement.
TCCAATTATTTTGATTAAACTTCGTACCTGTAATCACCAAAGTACATAATTTTAGGAAAACTGCAATTGAAAAATATTTTTCAACCAAAAAAATCAAACCCAAATTTTTTTTCTTAGTTTCTTTTATATTTTACGCGCACTCAAGGGGTTGTGACTACCCTTATGATGATAATACACAGTGCGAGCATTTAGGAAAATTGGAGAGGATTTGATAGGAGATACCGATGTACTTGGTTTTAAGTGTACATATGAACATCGCAATGGCAAGGAAACATTTAGCCGCGTATAAACCATTCCACATTCGTGTCGTGCGACTAAAGAAAGAATCGCTGTACTTAACAGTTCAATTGAAGTTGGCATCTAAGGAAAACTAGAGCTGTGGCAATCAGGAACGATTCGATTTTTTTGATCCAATCATCGAAAAGTATAGAAGATTGAAATCACAAATTTTCATTTCAATCAATCGCAATCTCAATCATTTCAATGATTCTCGTTTTTGGATCCCAATCTCAATAATTTCAATAAATCTCGATTTGCGATATCAATCCTTATTGTGAATTATTAATATATTTTATCGGAGAAAATAAATATGGGTCAGATTGGATTGGGAGATTGAATTTCATCGAAACCGAAATAAAAAATTGTCTTAGTTTGACAGATGTCAAAATATGCCAAACTTTTTGTCTACGAAGCGACAGATCGAAAAACGGAGTATGCCAATCGATTTAGGGGGTGGTTATTACAGCTGGCGTTCTGGGTCCACTAGAACACTTACTTTGACAGGTGTCAAAATATGCCAAAATTTTTAGTATGGCGGCAGATCGAAAAACAGAGTACGCCAATCGATTTAGGAGGTGAAAATTACCCTAAGTCAGGCCCAGATCTTTTGGTCCATTAGAACACTTTTAATTTGACAGGTTTCAAAATGTCAAATCATTTCCGAGAATACGCGCTACGTAACGTGGTACATCGTAACGTCGCACAAAGGAAAGTCCACGTTTTTATTTCACTCTACCGTGTCGGCATAGATGTTTACACATAAAAAATCGAATCGGAACAGTATGAAATAATGAATTTAGTGGAATGAAAAAATGATCGATTGGTTGAAATGATCGAATCATTTTGGTAATCGATTCTTGAACGATTCGATCATTTGAAATGAAAGATTTACACAGCGCTGCTAAGGTAAACTGATGCGCATTGCTTGAAGTACGAGTATTACGATTAAATTGTTTTAGGGGAGGAATGCAACTAGCTATTTCACTATAGAACAATGTTTATAAAAATAGCGATAAAATAATAAAAGACATGAAACATGTTCTAGAGTTGCAATTATTGCTTCCGTTATAGTTTTATCGCCTATCATTTTTAAGCTCTTTTTTTAGTTCTATCTAATAGAGGCTCAAGTGGTTATTGGAGCACCTGCCCAAATATGAGAATTATTTCATCCATTTTTGGACGAATGAAGGCTTTATATAGATTACAGCCGGATCAGAGGGGGAGAAAAATTTCTCTCATCGACGGAGAAAACCTACTTTTTAACGTTTTTGCGTTAAAACTATTACTGAACCAATAATATGCATCTTCAGTGAGTGGCTTTGTCTATATTACACTCGTTAGCTACAAGAGCAAGTTCATGCAATTCAGTCGTGAATACTTTTAAGGTTCCTTTTCGAATATGTTTCCTAATACTGAACACTATGTATTGTAACGATTTAATAATTACCCAACTACTTTGAATTTGAAACAAAGGAAAATCCTCTAACTGTTTACTGCGCCGTCTTTTTGAAAAGCTAAACACCAAACTTTCAACCGTTTACAGCGCCATCTTGTGATTCAGCTGAATATGAATTCCAGTGCACCGTCTGTCAGCGACTGGAATGAAAACTGCTGGAAGAAGATGCTTGAATATTCTAGTGGGTACTAGTTGAGACACTAGAACTATTTAATTCCCTATATAAACGGATGTTTTCGAGCAAGTGGACACAGTTTAATTTTGAAAGTGCCAGTATAAAGTTCGAAGTTAAAGGTATCCGAAAGTGATTTTAAATTGCATACTATTGAGATAAATGAATAATAAAAACGATTTGAAGTGAAATAAAGTGTGTTTATTTTGAAAAGTAAATAAGTGGAAGTTGTATTTAAAGGAAATAAGGTTTATTATCGAACTTAGGTAGAACATTACAGTTTTTTATGTTTCTTTATTATTCTTGCCTTCAAAAAGAAAATATTCAATGAAGAATCCTTTGATTTGCAGTCTACCTTTAAATGGTCTCATTGATATCGACGTACGAGCGCACTTGATAAACATCTTAATTATCTTGTTCTTCTCGAATGCCCGAAAAATCTCATTTCGCACGAACCCTTGAAATCTGAGATCATTATAATGTCGTTTTCGATTGGATTTTCGGTCTATTTTACTCCTTTTTAATTCCAATCGAATATGAAACACCGACTTTCATAAATTTACACACACACTACCTAAAGCTGCCATTTAACAAAATGGCTTCTTCAAGTATTTATCACTTTTGACAGTTAATCCAACGAAAAACTTTATATGTATGTGTGTGTTCCTCGTCTACTCCAATGTGAAATTGGGAACAGAAGAACACTCCGAAAACATTACTCGGACCAGCCAATCGAAAACTTTTGGAGTAGTAGGAGTGAAAAAGGAGTGCAGAAGGAGTACTCCGAACATCCAAACGAAAACGACATTAGGCTGTGATATTAACACATCACCGATTTACCGGCTACTTTACTATTTATGGTGCTTACAGACCAATATAGGCACCTCCAATAAGTTCACTTCCAGCTTTAACTTTTAATCATGTTTTCTTCTTAAATAATAAATTATAAATTTCGGAGCTTGATCTTGCAAACCTACAAATAGGTGGTGGGTTACTCAACTTTTAAGTGACCCATCTTTTGTCATTAAACAAAACTAAAAAAAAAAACAATAACCATTGCTACCCAAAAGTTTAAGCCCTTTTTCTTTTAGGTAGGTATACTCTTCTATTAATCCGCAGCCATTAGCTCAACCTAACTGTAACAAATGTTTCACATTCTTCCATGATGGTCATTTAAAACGGTTTTGAAAAAAAAATATCTGACGAAAAATAGAATAGAATTTCTGACAAACATTTCTTCGATTTTGCAAAGTCCTCCAAAATCAGTCGTCCTGTCGCCATGCTACCACACTCATACCAATTTAAATTTGTAATAATAATCAGCATGACACGGGTGCAAAAAATATTTAGCGACCTTTCCTCGTCTTAGGAGCATCATCTTAAGATTCCTCGGTATTATTGTCGACCTGTTAAAGAAGCTGCCGCTCTTAACTTTCGCAACAGGTTGAGGGATAGACGCATACGTTTCGGTCAGACGTCGCAAAAATGAACAAAAGGAAAAAAAAAAAAAAAAATTGTTATCCATCCATCAAATTGTGACGAGATCGGGATGAGATGATGTTGATGATGATGATGATCGAGCTGAGTCAAGTTCTCCCTCTCGCCACTCTCTAAACAGCAGTGCAGTGCGGTGACGACGCGGCTTTTTTCGACAATCATTCATTTCGTCAGGAGCTTCTGTTTGTTTGAGATGCGGAGGCAATCCGCCGAGCGAACTCTTTGATCTGGAAAAGGCCAAAAATAAATTTGAATAGCATTCTCAAGGATGGAATTTGTTTTGTCGTCCGCACCGTATCGTCATCATCAGCATCATCACCATAACCATCACCATCATCATATTGCCAAACAACTGCTATATTCCATATGAAAAGATAGCGGGAGTGTGAGGACGAAGGGGCTATCGCAGATTTTTGTGTTTTTACACTCGCACTTGACCCATTTGAAGTTGAATTTTAAATTCCCGACTGGCAAAGTAGCAAAAAGTTAAAAATGCAAACGATTTTTGGCTTTTTGGAAAATAGTTTCGCATAAAACGATATACCTGCATGAACTTTTGTATCCATATTATATGAAGCTGAAGTAGCTATATCGGTACTAAGCTGATGTCTTGGGCCAAGTTTTTCTGTGCGAAAATACCTTTGGATATTTATTTTACGACTTCGTTTGTATATATTTGAATTTTTAAATGTGAATTCTATAATTTTGTGCGGTGTCTTTTGCTGTTTTGTGATGTGATGTGAATGGCAAATCATTTGAATGTTTTTTTTTTGCAATAGGTACATTGGCCATCGGAATGGTGTTTTTTTTTTTGTAAACATATATGTAATTTAATAATATACCAAACGCAGATATTTATCCTTTTATGAGGACAAGAAATATTTTATTTATTTCTTTTAATAATTGCAATAATGATTTCTTCGATTCGATTTAGTGCCATAGGCAAATCAAGATGTATCTAAAGGGTACGCCAAATAACTTCTTTTTTCTTTTTGAAAATGGCGCAAAACATCGAGTGTAGCTTCGGCTGTGTGGCACGTAGCGACGTCCTGTTGAAACCAAATGTTGCCAATATCCTCCTCTTCAATTTTTGTGAACAAAAATTCGTTCAACATGGCCCGATAACGATCGCCATTGACTGTAACGGCCACTCCTTGCTCATTTTCGAAAAATGGCCCAATTATGCCTTTGGACCAAAATCCGCACCAAACAGTGACTCGTTTTGGGTGTATCGGCTTTTCAATGTATGCGTGTGGGTTTTCTGTGCCCCAAATGCGACAATTTTGCTTGTTTACTACTCGCCAAGATCAAAATGAGCTTCATCTGAAAAGATGATTTTTTTGGAAAAATCGGCATCTTCTCTAAGTCGATCGCAGGCCCACTTAACCATATTCGTTCAGCGGAAGGATAAAACTAATTATCTGTCAAATCAGACATGAGCTAAATGTTACCATTCACGAAATAAGCACAAGTTAAAAAAAAAAAACGTTAGATGGCGGACCCTTTATATAAGAGAAACTTCAGGCATTCCACAAGATAGTCAAATTGGTCCTTTATTCTTTATAAACAGGGTGGGACAGTTATTAAAAAAAATTAACTTGAATTCCAATTTTACTAATTTTTAAAAAAATAGGAGGACATTTAAGTCCTCTCTGCACCATTATATAAAATCGCACTATCTATGTACTTAAGAGGAAAACAAAAAAAATATTGGAAAATGCCTATTGCTTCGTTCTAAAGTTTTAACTTTTTTATAACCTATAACATATTTGTTTGGAGTTTTCGCATAAAATATCAGTATTCTCCCACTGTTGTATTATTATGGTTGGAAAATGATGAAGCAGGCAATTTTGACTTATTTCATTTATAATTCTTCATCTCAAGTAGCACTTTGTAACCTTTGTTATAAAAAAACTGCGGTTATAAAATAACTAGAAAATAACTTTGGTCATAAACTGGCTAGAAATGAGTTTTTTTTAGGATTATAGGATAGAAAATATAGACAAACGATGATAGCATTCAAGTTTAAGGAATTATTTATTTTCTATGTAAGCTTTGATTTTGGGGTGTATCCGCAGAAGACTTCAAAATATAGTTTTGTTTTTAATTATCGTAATGAATACATTAAGAAGGTATTAAGAGAACCAGTTTTTGGTTTCGCATATTTTAATCACTCACTCCAGAATCCTAAGACAATTTTAAACGTCTGCTCACTTAAGAAATCATCACTAAGAAATGATACCAAGTAGATTGATATTATTTATCAAAATCGCCCTAACTGATATAAACCACCCTACAACAGAGAACCAGCATTAACCCAGGCAGAAAAGCTATGCTTTTTATTTTTGTATAGTGATGGCCGACCGCAATTAGAAATCGGAAGTCACACGGAAGGACACCACCACCACCCGTTTCTCCACTCTCTATACTCTGTATACGATATCACTCAGTCTATATATACGCGCTGATTATGATTCCAAACTAAAAAGGGAAATAATGTCCTCGTTATAGAGATGCCATTTGCAATTCATTCGTAAAGAAAATAATCACCGAAAGGCGGTTCCCGTCTTTGTCGTCGTCGTTGTTTTCGTAAATTGATAAAAAAAAATCAAATAAAATAAAAGTTGTGGCCCGCAAATGGGTAAAGATGGTTTCAACTTAGAGAGAACGCGTGTGCGTGCTGCCTTTCTGTTAGGTATACCTATACCTCACAACTTCGGCAAACGACAACCGACAACTTTGTATCATATCACTGCCGCTAATCTAATAGTTGGGTGCGCATCCCTCAAGGGGTGGCTCACTTTTTTATCGGAGTTAGATTTCGGTTTTAGTTTCAGTTTTATTGAAACTCATTTAAAGAATGATAGGGGTAAGTTAGAGGGTTACGCGTGCCTTGCGGCAATTCGATAATGATTGCTGAAATGATAACGCCACGATGACAGTTTGGAGGAGGAAATTAGAAATGATGAGCACAGCACACCATACTAAGTAGGTATGATGACGATTGACGATGATGATGGCCGCGTTCCAAATTAATTGTCACACAAAATAATGAGAGCGTTTAGGAAGCGGTTAGTGGGAACGGCTTTGCGCTCAATATACATAGGAAAGCATATAGAAATGGAAGGATAATCAGGATATTGAATTTCCATTTAATTATACTTTTTACTTTTGTGTCCTCATTTGAAGTAATCTACATTCATTTGTTTTTTTGTTTATGTGAGCTATTTAAAATTTAGGGCGTGTTATCGTAAATAACAGCTAGTTTAAGGTTTTAGCTCGGTCACCATATTTTCATTTATTTTATAGGTAATCAAAATTTTGTTTTAAAGAAAGGTTGGTCACGAAACGGGAAATATTATTGAAATTCAATAGTAAAGGGTGTTTTTTTTTTAGATGTGTGGTTTTCAAGAAGAAATAAAACGCATTTAATTTAATGTTATGGCCAAGAATTTAGGTTTATTATAAAGAAAAGGGTTTGCCTTTATGCTTTGAAAATGATTTTGGGCAAGTGGCTGCCGTGGCTGGCTTGAATAAACTCCAGCCGAGAAACCCAATTTTCGACAGCTCCAATCGTTGCGGTCGATGGCGGATGGACTCATTCGGGTCTTCTTCTATACTCTTCTCCACAGCAGCAATAGCGTCTTCGGTGCGCACTATACGGCGTCTCTGAGGATGCGCATTATCCACTTCAGTAAACGTGGTGCGAAACCGATACATGGTTGCTCGAATTTATGCGATTTGGCGACTATGTCGTTTAAATATTGGACGCAGCGGGCGATGCGTCGCGCGAACCGAACCATTATTTTGGTAATAAATTTGCACGATTTGCAAACGTTGTTCAGGAGTAAGTTTATTAATTATGAAATGGCAAACCGAACTGAGCATAAATCAAGTGACAACTGTCAAAAAGACCAAAGATTTAAAACCACACGTACAAATAAACACCCTTTATTTTGAGCAATGATTTGAGGACGATGAAGAGCGACCGAAGAAATACGTACGCGAATAGCACAGTGGATGTAGTGCTTGACTGCTAACTTAGAGGTGTGGGTTCGAGCCCCACTCAGGCAGCATTATTTTCCATATTCTTCCAGTTACAACTATGTATGCCACCCGTGGGATTCCATGAGACAATCAATACCTTATTTCTCAGTCCACTGTGCCAGCAAAAATTCGTTTCTATCCCTCTATTCCTTCTACCTAGTGCCTTGCAATTCAGGTTGCATTTACAGGCAAATTGTTATAAAGGGTTTTCCAATAAGAGCTGTCATTTTTTGACATTTGACAAGTAAAACAACATTAATAAAAATGGAACGATACACGCTTCAACAACGCATTGAAATTATTAAAATTCACTATAAAAATGGTGAAAATTTGGCAGAGACGGTTCGTAAAACTAAAACATTTTTGGGTCGTCGTGAAGCACCTTGTCGGACCGCAATACAGAAATTGGTGGACAAATTCGAGCTGTTGGGACAAGTTATAGTGATGTGAAGAATAAAACCCGTGCACGTCGCTCAAGAACAACTGAGAATATTGCTGTTGTAGCCCAAAGTGTTGAAGAAAACCCAGGTTTGTCCATTCCTCGTCGTTCTTTGGAATTAGGCATTCCACAAACGTCATTACACCGTATTTTGCATAAAGACTTGGGTCTTAAGCTTATAAAGTTCAGTTAACACAAGAACTCAAGCCGGCAGATCATCAATAACGTCGTGTCTTTGCTGATTGGGTCCTTGAAATGCATGAAAATGATCCGGAATCGAGGACATAGGGCAGCCACTTTGCGATTTGGTTATGGAACATTTCATGAAAAGGATATGGTCCTGTAAGCGTGGTCGTGGCAGCCATTTGGCTGATGTTGTGTTCCGGCATACCTTCCTCTTTATAATGAAATAAACATCCCATCATTTATCTCAAAAAATGCCATTTTTCTTTGAATATCAAAATAACACCTCTTATTGGAAAACCCTTTAGTTATTATTTTTTTTTCTGTAAGATCTATGGGGCATATTCATAGTCACCTTCAAACTCCAGTTTATCTTAGACTGGGGTTAATTCAATGTTATTTAGATAGGATTAACCCAGGTCTAAGATAAACTGGAGTTCAAAATTGACTATGAATATGCCCCTATAGTTTTACAAAAAAAGGTTTAGGATATTTTTTTTTAGACTTTTATACAAAATTGATAATTTTGGGTTTATTTATGCCAAAGGTTTTATTTAAAATTTTAGTAACAGTTTTCTGCAAAAAATAAAATGATTTCTAGTTTTGAAAAAAGTACAAGACTTCTGTATTTTGTTCACTAAGAGATACTTTCATTTTCAACCGCTTTACTGCAAAAATTTTTATTTTTTACGCTGAACTCGCAGGGGGTTTAACTCCCCCTTAAACGACATAACACACTACGAGCGTTAGCAAAATAGGGAGAGGGATTAAATGTGGAAACCAATGCACTTTAATTTAAAATTTCTGAGCACTTAAATTAAGGTAAAACAAAAACGTGTAGTGCGGCTTAAGATAGAATCTCTGTAATTTATAGACCGTCCAATTTGGAATCATACACTAAATAAGCCGATTTTGGCGTTTGTCATGACCCTTACCAGCATATAGAAGCGAGTAAGTTAGCAATTTCTGCCCGCGGGTATTCAAAACCTCACAAAAAAAATCAGTAAGGCACCAAATCCGGAGAACGCGCTTGCCACTCTTAATCACCCTTTATTGAAGGGTTCCCTCAAAACAGTCATCGATGACCTGAAAGTGTGAGCCGTTGCTCCGTCCAGTTGGAACCAAATGTCCCTTAATATAATCCAATTCATCAAGGGCAGACACATTATTGCGGGCTCTGAAATGGTTAAATGTCCTCAGGTGAAGTGACGGGCCGAAGAATTTCACTTTTTCGTCTTATCACACTCGTGGTTTGTCTGAACATATAGTGACCCACGTAGTAGTAAATTATTTTCGGCCAGGGATAAGACCCAACAGAGCTAAATTAAAGCGATTTTAGAAGGCTCGCTGGGTTGCGATGAAAGTAAGCAAACGCACCCTCTTAACTATTGCAGCGCTTGATAGCGACATACCTCTAAAAGGATACAAAAATTTAAAACCACGCCTGCGCCGGTCAAATGAGACTGTTTCCAACCGCTGCGATCTCTACTATTCAGGCTGAATGACGCGCATTTAAAAAACATGAAGTTCTGTTGCCGCAGGGGTAGGTTTTCCTTATTAAATACTTGCACTTCTATGCTCATTGTAATCAAAACTGTAAATTCTTGAGTGGTGGAATTTAATATGCAAACTAAAAATCGGTTTTAAAAGCCTCAAATCGGTTGGGGTGCCAAGCGAGCCGCCACTTAAGGTTGAATATAATGTTCTCGACCCGAATTTTCCTAAAAGTTTTCATCGATGAACATAAAAATCTCTTAAAAATCTCATGATTACACTACATTTACACTATGTTCCTAAAAATGAAGTCATGATTTGTTAAAAAAATGAAAAAAAAACATTTTCTAAATTTATGAAACTGGCGCCCAATAAAATCCTCTACTATATGCCACGCCGGCATATAATCCACCTCAATTAACTTTGTTTTTTTTTTTTTTTTTTTGTTTCCACTGCATTCATCTTTATTGGACCATGTGTGTATTCATCAAAGAAGCGCTACTCTCATTCCTCATATAGTAAATTACCATACTCAATTTAAAAAAGATTGCGCACAAAATTAAACAGATATAATTTGAATTCAAAACCCCCGCCCTCCCATCCTTGGTTATCTCCATACCCATATATACCGTATGTTCGCATCAGAAATGCCTCAAATGAAGAGCATCAGTGATGTGTCTCTGCGTCAATTCTTAACGCATGGACATTTTCACATCACCGCACCACAGAGGGGGAAAAAAAGAGAGTGATGATTATAATTTTTGTGCATACGAAATGTTGCCAATTTAACTATGTCGGCCGCCGCACCTCCACGTCTCGTCTGCTTTATTTGCAACTCAACCGGACGGACGGACGGTCGAATGATAGCACTGATGGCGATCTCCAAGATGAAATTCGATTTTAATTGCCTTCATGTTCGCCGCGATCCGAACAGCACCGAACAAGTTGCCCGCGCTTATAATATTATAGCGGGGGAGTTGCATAAGCAAATTAGATGCGGGCACGGGAACTGACTAAGGCTGTTAACTAGTCCGGCCGAGACCGGACGGTATCGCCAGTACGAGTATAGATGCTAATAGAAAATCTAGTTACCACCAGAGTAGCACAAGTCAAGGCACGCCACCCAGCGGGCTCAATGGATCAACTATGTACATTCGCCATATTCGGCTGAATCAGCGCGAATGTGGAGAAAAAAGCGCGAACACATGTTGCGTGCCTCAAAGAAATTGCTAATCCGCGTGCGCAGAGCACCATGCGATAAGCATCTCGTGACGACGACGTTGTTGGTGATATTCATCTATAACTTTTCCATTTTTTACTTATTGCTTTTGCTAAACTGAGCTGAGCTGAGCACTGAGCAGGGCACTGCCAGGAAACCAAGTAACCAAAATCCAGACACCAGGCCAGACTGTTCTTCATTTTTTGTTGTGAGTGTGTAGTGCATACTGTGTATGCTTAGGCTCCAAAAGCAAGCACAGAACGATCTGTTTTTTTTTTTTTTTTTATGGCCTGTGCGCAGTGACCATGGAAAATATTTTGCGACGATGACGACGATGCGGATGCGGATGCGCAGAGGAGTCAGAGTCATTGCAAGCTTTATACCTTCAACTTCAGCTGCAATGGAACTGCAACTATCCATATGGAGGATAATTACCCACGAAAAATAAAAATGAAATGAGTATCATTGCAATTGCTGGGATCCGATGGCGATGGCGGGAGTAATTAACATACACCTTCATGTTATGGATAACTACTTATATACATATGTAGAAGAACGCTGCCATTTGAAATGGGGACTTCATCAATGGTCTGGTGAAAATGTTGCGCTCCAATTAGAATCTATATGCACCTGTTGGAAATCTCCTCTGGTTTTGAACGTTCTTATCTTATAATGGAATACGGTTCGAATGGAATTCATTTGAATCAATTAGAAGAATCAAGTTTTAGGATAGGCGCAAAATATAAGATTATAAGTTTGTATATAAAAGCCAGACAGTCAGCCAGTCTTGGGTGAAAACAGTTAGATGATGGAAAGACCTATACTAACATTTAATATGATAAATACACTACCCCATATAGAAACTTCTATTAATGAAGGAAATGACAGCAAGAAGTTTCTTCTATCTCTGTCTTCTGGTATTTATGTATATATTTTGGCCATAATTACAATTACATATTCTGGCAAAATTATCTATCTCAATGTTTGAATATCAAACTGCACCTCTTAGGTCTTAAGTGACATAGGCTCTCGTAGAAAATTTCCCAGAGCACAACCTGGGTGTTGTTTACTGATCCAAATAAGATTTCAGATACAATTTTTATTAATGAACGTAGATTAATTAGACTTGAAATTCCGACAAAGCTGGATTTTGGTGTAGAGCTTTGTTTTAACGTCTTAAAAGTACCCAAAATTTGAAAGACTGCTTTTGATTTTAAGATGTGAAAGAGGAAAAATTTTGTTCATTGGAAATATCTTAAAAAGTTTTATTCCAAGAAATGTCAAAGCAAGGATTTCGTAGATTTTGAGATAAACCCACTAAATCCCAAGCCAAAATGGTGGTGATGTGGATAATAGTATAAATATAGTATAGTATAGATACACTGATAGCTGAATACAAGAAAAATGATATTGTAACCACTATTAATAAATAATGACGAACAACGACGCGACGTGATTGAACTTACACATTGTCAACTTGTAATTCATGTTAATAAATAATATGTGATCACCTATGACATGTGATATAGCCAGCTGACAACTTTAACTCGGCAAAGGACCTTGGGCATTTTGGGCCCAATTTCAATGTTGCTCAACAGTTATGAAACTTATGACATTTGTGAGCTTATAGAGAGTACTTTATTTCATTATATCGCAGCTAAATTGAAATCGAGCGCAAAAATGGCGTTTGGGCACATTTTATAAAAAAAATATTTAAAATGTAAAAAAAAATATTTAAGGAAATGGCAACACTTACTAAAAAGTGTTTTACCTTTTTTTAAAGACAGAGGTGGCGTGTTCTTTTATTTTATTTTTAAATAAACTTATCGAATTATTTTCAATCTCAAAAATGGTAAAAAACAAAAAATTTTATACTGATTTTTTCACAATTTTAAAAACTTCAGTTCAAAATTATTCACTTCGTCTATTAATTCTTGATTGAATACAAAATTAAACAGAGTTAAAATTATTTCAAAAACTATTAATAGAAATAAGTTGATTTAAAAATAAAATAAAAGAACAGACCTTTGGCTTTCAAAAAAGGTAAAACACTTTTAAGTAAGTGTTGCCATTTTTTTTTTTTTAATAATTTTGTTTCCATTTTAAATACTATTTTTTTAATAATATGCGCCAAAACACCATTTTCGCCATCGATTTCAATTCAGCAGCCATATAATGAAATAAATTACTCTCCATAAGCTTTCGTATGACGTAAGTTTCATAACTATTAAGCAATACTGAAATTGGGCCCAAAGTCCATACAAATTTGCCCATGGTCCGTTGGCGTTTAAGGGATGATGAATGACTTCATAACACACATCACATGGATACATACCTACATCTCATAGACCGTTTACTTTACCAATCAGAGTTTTCATAAATCAGTGCACGTATTAGAATGTATAACTAAATGTACATGAAGTATTGCCGTGCTTCCAGTTATTTAGGTATGGAGCGGATAACAATACAAATGCATAAAATAATTCTTCTTAAAATTATATTAAAGAAGAATAAAAGGTGCAATTTTCTTTCAAAAAAATTTCAACTTCAAATAAAAAAAAAAAACAATGGCAACACTTATAATGCAAGTCCGACCACTTTTATCAAAAAATTTACATAATAGGTATCTACTAAGTATAGGGCAAGTTTTGAATTCGTATACAAAAATCAAACTCGGGATTTTAATCGAACCTGACATTATTAAAAATAATATAGAAAGCTAAATAGTATTTGTAAACTCTCTGCAATTCCCAAGTTGTTTGAAAGATTAGTGAAAAAGAATCTGGATTTTGTTACGTGTGAGTCTTTAACAGCAGAACAGCATGGATTTGTCTCTATTAGGTCTACGGTCACAAATTTAACTTACTTCACATCATTTATATCATTAACACCATGGAGGAAAGATCTCAAGTCAATGCCGTTTATACGGATTTTAGTAAGGCATTTGACTCAATGAACCATAAAACACTAATAAAAAAAGCTTGAAATATTTGGATTTCATTCCGAAATGCGTCGTTGGTTATCTTCATACCTCACTGGTACTGGTAGAACTCAAAAAGTTCAGATAAATAATGTTTACCCTGAGGACATTTTATGCAAGTCAGGTGTTCCCCAAGGAAGCCTTTCTGGTCCACTACTTTTCTTTATTTTTATTGATGATATCCTTTCAGTGGTTAATTGCTGCGATTGTCTGATCTATGCAGATGATCTTAAAGTCAAAAGCTTAGAAGATTGTCAGATGGTTCAATCTGACCTCAATAGTTTGTCCTTTTGGTGTCATTAGACCATTGGGTCTAAGACTAAATATTTAAAAATATAATGCGATTTCTTTCTCAAGAAAAACTATTTGCTTATTATTTGATTATAAAAACAATTGACTCTAAACCTATCAATCGATTCTCAAGTCTCTTTCTTTAAAATTCCATTTCGATTACTTTATCCGTAAAGCCATAACTCGTTGATAGGCTTCCTTAAGCGGAATGCTAAAGATTTTAGAGATCCGTACGTTCTATTATCAGATAGATTCTTGAATATGCCAATGTTATCTGGAGCCCCGCATATAATGTTCACTCTGACCGACTTGAACAAGTTCAGAGACGGTTCACTAAGTATTATATTCCAACAAATGCGTTGGAGATTTTGTCCAGAATATAAGGCTGGGTGCCAACTGCTTGGTATAAAATCCGTTGAATCCCGTCGAAAAGTTCATAGTGTATAATGCTCATTAGATATTTACTCTGTTATAACATAAAGTGTCCATCACTTCTTGCCTGATTCCTGTTTATGTTCCAGCTATAGAACACTACGAGCTAGATTTTTTATATTTCAAAGAGCGCATAATACTAGATGTGATGTAATGAGCCTTTATACAGTTCCATTGTTTATTTCAATGAAGTTTCGTTAAGTATTGATTTTTATGTCTTACTCGTAAAAAAAATTCAAATCTGAAACCTTGTACTTATTTAAATTTGAACCTTTTATTAGAGTGCCATATACCTGTTAGCTGATGTAAAACTGGTTTTAGATGAAACTAATAAATAAATAAATAAATAAAAAGCCTAAAGCATTGAAGAGATTTTCTAGACATTTTAAACTGAAGATTTCAAGGTGATTCCTCAGAGAGGAAATTGAAAAATAACGGTACCTGCCATACCACCGTTATGAAAAAGGTTATTTATCTCGGAAACGGGTCTAACGATTTCGACAAACAAAAAAAATCAATTTTTGTGTAAAAATCGATATTTTGAAAACGAGTGAATTATTATTAATTAATTATGTTTTTATTAAATACTTAAAAATAGCATTTATCAATTTTTGTTTTACATATTAAAGAAAATTATAAAATTATAAATAACCGCTACAAGGATTTTTGAAATTTTATTTGTAGGTATAGCTACATTATTTTTTTTGTCAGAAATTCAGACGATGTTATTTTTGGTTTTAGATTAAAACTTTTGGGGCAGTTCTTTTAGCAATTTTAAGAAAAATTTTCATGGTGCTTTAGAATTTTCTCTAAATTATTTTACAGGGTGATTTGCATAAGTTCAAACAAATAGCTGCAATGTGTAGATCGGACCGAGACAAGAAAAAATCGTGTAGAAGGGGGCTCTATTTCCCCCATTTAGGCAGGAAGGGATTTTTTTTTAAAACCAAACTGACTTAAACTCAAAAAAATTATTAATAAAATCATTTAGCTACTTCCATTTCAGTTTGTCTGAGAGAAAATTGCGTAGACAAAAAATGACAAAAAAAAGAGTGCAGTAAATGGTCCCATTATCAGTTTTTGAATGTTTCGACCAAAGAAATAAGCAATAATTTTCGAATGTTAAGTAAAGACTCCGCTTCGCTCTCAGTGCATTTTCAATTGAGAGTTTTAAAAATTGACTAGATCTGTAAAAAAAAATCTAAAATTTCTAATTTTTTGTCTACACTAATTCACGACTGAATAACGGAAAATTATTAAGTAATAAACCATTCAATAAAAGAAGTTTGTAACGCTTTTTGAGGGGATTTGCCTTAATGTCATATGAATTTGGAAAATAAGAATAAAAAACATAGAAAACATCGCATGACAAAACTTTAAATTTTCACAACTAATAATTCATGACTGACGAACGGATAGTTATTAAGCAATACAAAATTTAATACAACAAGTTTTTACCATTTTTTTAGGAGGTGCTTCGCTAACTTCATATGAATTTTGAAAAGAAACACAAAAACATAGAAAACATCGCACGGCAAAACTGCAACTATCACAACTAATTCACGACTGAAGAGCTTCTAACACTCTTTGGGGGGAGGTGGGGAGGCGATGTATTTGGCTAACGTCATATGAATTTAGACACTCATAATTAAATCAACCTAAAATTAAGAAATTCCAGTATGTTTTTTTTTTCATCCAACGTGTTCTGTAGTGCCTACACTTGGAAAACCTTTAAGAAGGCATTATTTTTGAAATTAAAATATTTTTTACTTTCAAATCAAGTCAGGAAATTAAAGGAAAACCTTTAATTTTGGCCTTAAGGCCTGTGGCAAATTACTTCTGTACCTACTCGATTTATATCTATGATTTGCTTAAATTTCTTGTGGCA
Organism: Leucozona laternaria; assembly: GCA_932273885.2. Classification (NCBI taxonomy): domain Eukaryota; kingdom Metazoa; phylum Arthropoda; class Insecta; order Diptera; family Syrphidae; genus Leucozona; species Leucozona laternaria. The sequence goes on along the minus strand of OW026368.1, from coordinate 83,570,906 downwards.
CGAAATTTATTCAAACAAAGTTGTAATTTTGTGCTTCATTTGAGTATACAGAAGTTTATTTTAATTTTTGTTTCAACTGCACAATCAAACTACCAATTATGCATTAGCTCAGTCAATCAATTAGCATTTAAAACAAAAAAATATCATAAATAAAAAGCCTTAGATTCCATAGCAATAGCAAACAAAAACGAGGCGCCACTTAAAGATTCATGTATTTTTTTTTTTTATTTTAAACAAAACAAACAAAAATACCATGTTCCTGGCACAAAACGTTGAAATGAAAATAACATAAGAGAAACAACAATAACAACAACAAGAAAAATTAGCAAAAGCAACAATTAAATCTTTGTTCCATCGATTGCAAAGCGAAACTAATAAACAGTTGATGAATAATCCTTCCCAAAGGCTAACAGTGGGGCAAAATATTCTAAAAAAAATGGAATAATATCTATAATAAAAGTCGATCTGGAAACATTTACTACAACTGCTAATGTTTATTCCTTTAAAGAAGCTCCATCGTGAGTCACTTATTGATATTTTTAAACCCACAGACACGCCCTATCACAGTTGGACTTTTTCGTTAATATTTTTGATATTTCATTTTGTTTAGAGTCCAATAAAAAAGTGCCACAAAATTCTATTATGAATAAGAAGAAACCTCTTGATGAAATGATATTAGCTAAAACTAAAATAATTTATAAGAAAATTTAATGTTGCTAAAATGTTTTGATTTAGATTTCCGTTTGAGTTGCTCCACTGTTTGACGGCAGCCGGCGAGGCCGTTTTTTTTTTTCGTCCCACAACTCGCCGCAAAATCTCCGCACTACGTAATAATACGGTTTCGAATATCGAACCGTGCGATCGTGCCATTGATCGTATTTCATTTTGTCATTGAGTCCACTAATTGATGGTTGCCAATTGGCCAATAATAAATCAACAATTGGTGAATTGTATTATATTATGTATCTTTGCAAGCCGAGACTTCTTTGAGAGATTTCCTTGTTATATAGAAGACCAGAGACTTTGCCAGTCTCTTCGCCACGCCAAGGATCCCAAATATGTACGTACATACATATGTATAAATATTCTTGTGAATCTGAGTTTCACGAATTAGCAACTCAGAAATGTAAATGCATTTTAAAATAGCAACCCCAACCATTTTGTCAGCAGATGAAAGGATCTTCGTTGCATAAAGTGTATAATTATGAAATTTAATATTAATTCCTCAATGACATAGCTGAGTCATGATGGGCTAAAGAAATTCGATGGACATTCCTCCGAGCGATTAATCATTTTATGAAGGTACAGCAACAGCAGGAATGAACTAAAATCTCTGTTCAATGGAAATAATATTCGTGCATATAATTTTAACGGACATTTCTTGGAATTCAAATTGATTAAGAAATTTATCAATTTTTTTTTTTTTTTTGTTGTGATTTTGTTGCCAGCAGGATGATTGTGAATTGTATACATAATAGTTTTTTAAATGGGTGTAATGATTTTTATATGTGGAAAAAGGGAAGATTTTGTTGTGTAGCAAAATAGTGGTATATAAAAAGAAAAAATTAATATTTGTGTTGATAGTTAAAAAAAGCGGAAGTCCTTTATTTTTTATTGTAATATGAAAGAATAATAACTTCCTTTGTTATCGTTCTTGGTATTTGTACAACAAGTTTTCGACCCACGCGAGAATGCGGAGTGCGAAGGGCCGAGTGCGGTGTGATAAATGTGGTGTAAAATAAACCAAGTGCGAAGTATGGATTGCGAAGTGGGGAATGTGCAGCGTGAAGTGCAAAGTGCTGACTGAAAATTGCAGAGTGGGAATTGCCTATTGCGAAGTGAATATTGCGGATGTGGGCTGATAAGTGTAGAGTGTGAAGTGCTCAGTGCAGAGTGATAAAAGTGCGTAGACATAAATGAGGAGTGCGAGATGTGATGTGCGAAGTGGAAAGTGCGGAATGTGGACAGCAAAGTGCAAAGTGCTGAGTGTAAAATTCAATTGCGAAGTGTCGAATGCAAAGTGATAGGTATTGAGTGCGAGTTGTGGATTGCGAAATGCGAAGTGATAAGTGTGACTGTAAGTTGTGGATTCCGAAGTAAAAAGTGCAATGTGCCGGGTTTTAAGTTCCGAGTGCAAAGTGCCGAATGCATATCTATATGTTGAGTAAGAAGTGGGGATTGCAAAGTGTGAAGTGCACAGCGATAAGTGTGGAATGTGCGAAGTGCGAATGCAAGTTCAGTTTTTTTTTGGATTTTGTCATAATTTTACAAATGGTGTCAGAAAAATATTTAAACTATACTTATTATAATGACAATATTAGACTTATTGCATATTTTTTTTAAAGACAATACTGAAAGAATTTAGACCATTTACATTAATGTTAAGAAAGAAATTATGACAACTTATCAGTGGTTCAGATCCAGTATATCTAAGTGAAGAACTTGGTGGGCTATTTCAAAGTTAACAACAGAGCTCAAGATTAACTCTTGCAGTGGGTTACAAAAATTGAGCCCGCTGAACATAATGGAGGCATTAAAGTCGTAATTTTTTAACATTTCTCGCCTGAATATCATCAGGACTTTAGACTGTGACTTTTTAAAGGATACATCACTTAAATTCCATAGCTGGGTTTTCTGGCCTTTAAAAAAATATTAAGCTTTTATTTTCTATAGAGTGAGAGTGCAATTGGTCAAACATAACCATGACATGCTGTTGCCCTACAAAAGACAACGTCACTGGTTGTTCTTCCAATGTTTTTGGTAGCTATACAGCTTTGTATTACGTATATCCGATCCAAACTATGCAAAGCCCCTCATCTTATATACCCAGCACAATAACTCATCCCAGTCTATAATCAAATTTACAGGGGGTTATCATAAATACCCTTATAGTTAATTCGACTCGGGAAAAACAATTTAGTTAGGATTATATCAGAAACGCACATAGAAGATCTAATGGTATGCACACCAAACACACTTTCGACTTGTTCCTATAACATTTTTTAACACACCAAACAATTTGTAAACAATCTTCTTCGCAGGTTTTCTTATTTTTCATCTAAGGAAGTGGCGAGGAAAAAAAAATAATTAATTACATTTTCACCACCGATGTAGTTATGTTACTAATATAATGTCTACATATGTATATGTATATGCCGCCGGCCGCCGAGTATAGTTTTAATGAGAAAAATTACCATTTTACCTCATTATACCGTGAACTGTGCTAACAGGAAAACTCAACGCAACCAACTGTTCATATGGAAATTCAGCCGAGTGGAAAGTCTTGCGGTAAGCTATAGCTAGGTACAGTGATCTAGAATAGAAGTGTGCGTTGGGTTCCCTATAGGCTAGGCTATAGAGAGATTATTATGATACTATAGGTATACAAAATTTGATTCAAATTCATTTGGAAATGTCGAAGCAGATACATCAATTTGGTGTGCGCGCATGCGGCGCAAACCAAACAAATTTGTGAAACTTTATGATTTTGACAAAATTTGACTGCCATATATAACTCATAACCGTTAAATTCAATTAATCAGAAGAGGGTTAAAAAGGTAATCATATTTATGAAGTGGTATTCATTACTAGGTCATATGAAGTAAGAAGCTTCATTCTGTACACCTACTTAGTTCCAGTTTCTTGTCAAGCTCATTACTGACAAGAAAAAAAGTATACTAATTTGACGGTTTTTAGTTTACATATAGCTACTTAAGTGACATAATAAGATTACCCTACTTGAATATTCAGAATTTTGAGAGACTTTCCATCAGCACAAGGTAATGAATATTGACACGATTATATAGTCTTCTGCGTTTTGGTGCTTGTGTGCGTGCATTTGTACCGTGAAAGGTGTTTTCGAGTGAGATTTTTTTTGCAGGTAGTCATAGGTTTTTGAGGAAGCCAATTTTTCAAAATCAATCAAACAATTAACGAGCTATTCGGGAATAACCCAAGAATTCGTTCGTTTTATGTCAATTTTGTCAGAGCCTTTTTTGAATATGTATATCAAGTATGATCATCCCATCAGGTTAGCCAAAAAGCATAGTAACAATACATTGCAAAGAAGCCTTTTTTAAAAACCAAATTATGCAACAATTTTATAATACCTACATAAAGGGTTTTTCAACAGGGACGCTACAAAAATAGAGCAACAGGGACAGCAAGTGACGCCATATTTCTTGCCGCTCTATTAACATTTCTCTTGAATAAGGTTTGCCATTTCATGATGGAAAGATATACGAGCCAACAACGAGTCGAAATTATTAAAAATTTACTACCGAAATTCGGAGTCAGTGGCCATAACGTTAAGAGCGCTACGTCCAATTTATGGTCGTCATAATCGTGCCAGCAGATGAACAATTAAGCGTCTAGTGGAAAAATTTGAATCCACAGGCACAGTGCAAAATATTCCCGTGCCAGTGAGACAAAAGACAAAGAAGTGCCCGTAGTGTCGAGAATATTGCTGCCGCTGAGGCTTCAGTTGCGGAAAGCCCAAATGTGTCTCTCACACGTCGTTCTCAAGCGTTGGGCATCTTTCTGACGTCGTTGTGGCGAATTTTGAGAAAAGATCTTGGCCTACATCCTTAAAAGATTAAATTGAGGAACTAAGAACTGAAGCCGCTTGACCACCAGAAGCGTCGTATGTTCGTGAATTGGGCTGAGCAACAACTTGAAAATGATTCGGATTTTCATCGAAAAATCATCTTCAGCGATCAGGCTCATTTCTGGCTGAATGGCTCCGTCAATAAACAAAATATGCGGTATTGGTCAGGCAGCAATCCACACGTACTCCATGAGTCATCATTGCATCCCGAAAAAATTACGGTTTGGTGTGGTTTATGGGCCGGCGGCGTCATTGGGCCGTACTTCTTCTGTGATGATCAAGACCGGCACGTTACTGTGAATGGGGATCGCTGCCGTTCAATGATAACCGAATATTTCTGGCCCCAATTGGATGATAGGGACTTGGAGGTCATGTGGTTCCAACAGGACGGCGCTACAAGCCACACAGCGAATGTTACAATCAATTTATTGGAAACCAAGTTTATAGAACGTGTTATCTCACGAAATGGTCCAGTCGCTTGGCCGCCTCGGTCGTCCGATTTGACGCCGTTAGACTATTTCCTGTGAGGCTACGTCAAGTCTATATGGTCTCTCCCAACAAGCCAGAGACGATTGATGAACTTCGTACGAATATCGAACGTGAAATTGCAGCAGTATCGGCCGATTTATGCTTGAAAACCGTCAAAAATTGGGTTCAGCGTCTGGACTTCTGCAAGCGTGCCCGTGGTGGCCATGCAAAAGAAATCGAGTCCCATACATAATGGCATCGAACGTACTTTCACAGGAATAAAGAATTTCATTGATATCCAAAACCGTTTTTGTTTTATTTAAAAAAAAAACTTTTGTAGCGCTCTTATTGAAAAACCCGATACATATGTGGCAATTTTATATTTTTAAATTAATGAAATCGACAGGTTTTTGAAACGTCACTAAGTTTTTGGTTAGATACCCCAAATTGCTTTCATTATAATGCATTTTAAAATGTAGCCTATTATTTTACCGTTATTTTAAGGTTTGAATCTTAACGATCCAACCATCAGAACTCGAGTTAAAGGTTTCTTACCACATCATTTTTGTTGACAGAAATTAAAAAAGCTAAATACAAACATGCATAACAAGAATATACATATGAAATTCTGTGAAACTGTCTTCTGTTTCTACAGTCTTATACTGGATACTTGCGAATAGAAACTTAAATTGTTGTGTGTGAAGTAAGCCCCCCTTTTTTTGAATCCGTTATTTAAAAAAAAAACTTTTCCAGGTTGTTCCCCATGTGTTCCGCATTCTTCCATTTTTTTTTTTTTTTTGAAAAATATTACAAAAAATTGGGGTCTTAGACCGAAAAACGTTTTTTTGACCTAGCCCTCCTTTTTCGAAAATTGAACTTCTGAAAGTTGTTCTCAACATTGTAGCAAGTTGTTGGAGCTCTATATTCAAAATTTATGGCCAAAATTCGTTAAAAATTCTAGCTCCTTTTTTCGAAAATCGAACATTTTTAAATTGTTTAGGCTTACAAAAGTGTTCTGAACAGTGATCCAAGAAATTGAACTTTTGATTCATATTATTTTATGATAAACACATATGTGTTAAGAAAATATTGTGTCCCTCTGCCCACATTTTTATTATCACCCCAAAATCGAATTTAAAAAAACATTTTCAACTCTTTTAGCACAATTTTTCAAAAATCCAAAAGTTGTTCCAAGTTCAAAATCACTCAAATCCATTATTGTTCCAAAGATTTATTCAAAAATATTGAAAATTGAAGATTTTAATCCAAAAAAACACTTTAAATGAAAATATCCTATTAACCTTGTTGCTTTGCCCACTCTTTTTAGAAATCCAAGATTCAAAAAAACTGTTCTATGAAATTTTTCATACTTAAAATCAGTATCAGTAGGAATTGAATTTAATCGATTTTCGAAAAAAAGATGGGCTAGACTTTTTTTTAGAATTTTTGCTATTACTTTTGAAATTTTGAACATAGATATCCAAAAACTTGAAAAAAAGTTCAGAACAACTAGAATAACTTTCAAAAATTCAATTTTCAAAAATAGAGGTTTCTTTTTTTTGTATCTAAAATCCCCGTTTTTGAATATTTTTCAAATCCAAATTAGTGCCGTTTGGAACAAATCGGGAACAATCTGGAAAAATTTTTAAAAATAAGAAATTAAAAAAAAGGGGGGCTAACTTCACACACTCGCCTTTCTTTTCTCATATTCCGAGTTATTTTGTTCAAATCTTCGAGAAAAAGTGATATGGTTCGAGTAAGAAGGTTATAACTTGAGTTGTGATGGTCGGATCTTTGAGATTGAGGTTTTAAAATCAGGGTAAAATAGTAGGCTACATTTGTATACAAATATTTATGTTCAAATTCAATTCTGAATTGTAGCAATTTAATGTTTTTAAGTCGAAAATTTAAAAGAGAAGAGGGTAGGAATCGTGGTATATGGACGCCACGCGCCGAGCCACTGAAAGGTATGAACTTTGCATTTTATTGTTCTCCAAATCCGAAGCCTTTTAAACCTTTCTACCCCTTTTAATTCTTAATAAGATTTAATTCAATTCCTACTGATCTGAGAATGTGAATATAAGAAAAATGTTCTGCTTTAAATTTTGAACATATCTCTTTCATAAGTCCTCTTCCTTTGGTGCCCAAAAAGAGGGTGTACGTTGTACAAGTTCTAAAAATTCAGTTCAAATTTAAAATAGAACTAATATAAAAAATGTGTTTTTATTTTGTTTCTTATTTTCTATGAAAATTTTCAAAATGTAACTGAACGTTAAAAAAAAAAAAATTAAAAAAAAAATATAAATGGGAGTCGCCAACAAACAAGTTGAGAACATACCCATCAACCCATCCACCTTTAACCCAAGAATTCCTATGTAAATCTGCCTTGAAATAACTTCATACAACCAGCAGCAAAACCGAGCATCAACCATCATCGCTTTGACAAGTGCAATCTGCACAAAAAAAAAGAGAAGTAGCAGCAAACAAATGAAATGGATTCAATCAGTTCCATTGATATGTATATAGTATAGGTACGAGTATACCCTGCCTCTGAAGCTAATCCCGAAGACAAGGATGAGAGGCTCCAGGAGGCATATAATCATATATATATGATGAATACACGCAGACGAAAGTCTCCTTCTTTATCCATCGAGGAGTGGGCAATCAACTGGCTGAGAGCGAAGCTTACATAGTTATGCGATCACATTATGCGAATCGGTGCGTCTTCAAAGTGGACGGCACCTTTAGATGTTTTTGACTTGATGATGACGACTCCGGCGTGTCGTCCGCTCCGCGGTCCATCGTTCATCGTTCGTCAACATGGTCGACAACAAACTACGCTCACTCGCTGCACACACATACATACACCTGTAGCGCAAGTTCTCGCAACTCTATAAAGAAAAACTCTTCAAAGTCAAATCAAGACCGAGAACCTTTGCATCAAATCAGAGATTCTTTTCTGGCCATGGAGTTGAGTCTTTTGGAGGCTTTATTGTGCTGGATTCAAACCGAATGACCGTGTGGCGTGTTGAGGACATTGTTTTGTGCTACTGGAATTCATTGTTGCTGTTTGCTATCACTGTTGTCTGTTTTGTTATTCGCGGTTAAAAAGTTTTCGAATCTTTTCAAATGGTGGTTGCTACGCGCCACCAGGTGAGGGGGTTAGCAGGGGCAACTTTATCGTTGTTCATTGATGCGACGATGATGATGATGCGTATGGGATGCTTTGATCGGAAAGTGCGGCTTAATGTTGATCGGTCGGTGGTTTCTATTTCTGTAAATGTCCCAACTGGACACTGTGCGGACTTCGTCAGGAATGTGGCAATGAAAATCGTTACACGGGATGTAAAGAGGACACCAGTCCGGATTATTTGTTGCAGCTTAATTGTTGATTAATTGTTTTTTTGAACGGTTCCGTTCATACGATTGTTGAATATCTTAAAGATATTACAATGTAGACCATACCGACCATCAGACCGCACAAGATCGATTCCAAAAAAAACAGAAACAGAGATGCGATTTAGTGCGAGATTTTATTGTGGGTAAAAAACTGATAGGTTGACTATTTATTCGAATGTGGATAAAACTAATTATTTGGTAGCAGAAATGTGAGATATTTAAAGGTTGTTTTTTTTTTGAGTAATGAAAATCCCGTGGTCTTTTTAAAGACAGTCAAAACCTTATAAGAAATCTCATAGTCCCATAGTTACTGCTTAAAACAAACAATTCATAGCTAAAGCTTCGAACTTGTTGTAGGTTGTAGTTGTAGGGGAAAAAGACTTTGACTATTATGAACTCCGATAGGGATAATGAAATATAATGTACATATATGATTATATATCGCTGTCTGAACTTCAATTTAAATACAAACAAAAATTCTTGTTGTGAAGTTTGACGGAAGCTGACCTTCTCATAAGTCCATATAACACTCACGAACGACATTCAAAAAGTTCCCACCTTTTTCGAACACCTGAATTTAATTTCAATAATCGTCGAAAGCAAATTTTCTTCGAAACAAATTAATATTTCAGAACTATTGAAGGCTTCGTATTCGATTACAACTTATGTAGGTATATTGTTTATGGAAACTTGTGGTTTTTCGTAACTGTCAAAATTGACGATAAGTCTGTTCATGATGATTGTATATCGGTAAACCAATGATTGCTTGCACTTTCCCTTGTTGATTTGTTATTAAAAAAACAAAAAAAAAAGGATACGAATGATTAAATTCAATTAGTCAAACAAGCTCATAGTCGAGTATTTACAGAGTGAATTATACAGTGTGTGTTGAAGCGTGATTTCCATTTCCTGCGGTTGAAAGTTATATATTTATTGACTGTTAATTGTATTTATACATGCAATAATATTAGCTTGTTAAATTGTTTAACGCTAGAAATCTATAGAGTGTGGTTGTCGAACTGTTGGTTCTTACTTGAGTGATACATGGCAAGTTTTACATTCGTAAATAAACCAATCTGTATAGGTAGTGTGTCACTAGGCGTGTTTTTTTTGCAAGTTCGGAAGAAATTGGTTGTTAAATGCTGCCAGAATTAATCCCCTTCCGACTTAGCTAAGCACAGAGAATTCTCGGGGTAAAACTTAAGCACGGAGACGAACTGTGTTACCGACCGAGGTGAATTGCATACTTGTTATGGATATAGTTTGTATGGAAACCAGAGATGAGCAAAAAATCACGACCTGTGATTTTCGACCTGTGAGTCGAAAATCACAATCACTACCTGTGAGCGACCCTTTAATAAACCTGTGAATGCCCTAAATGTGATTGAAAATCACAACTGTAGTAAAATCACAACAAAAAAAAACGATTAACAAATTACGACAATCGGACAATACACTTTATGAACTGTGAACAAAATCACGACGAGAGAATAGTCAACAATGAGTAAAAAGAATCAGAATGAGAACTTTAGTCGTGACTTAGTTATTATTTTAGCAACTGAGCGAAATCACAATACAGAAAACAAAATCTCAGGACTCATGATTAAAATATGAAGAACAGATTAATTCTTTTATTTTTAGTTAAGGATCTAGAAGGTAGAACTGAATTGTGCACTGAGGTCCTGGCCTGGTTGTGATTTTGTACACAAGGACAAGGAAAAGTGAAACTAAAATTTTGACATTGCAAATTTTCGGGTTTCCACTGGAGCTAGAGAGCTGGGCGAGACAATTAGGTAATTTCCACCTCCTAAATCGATTGGCGTACTCCGTTTTTCAATTCGCCGTATGTATATATTGGAAATTTTATGCATTCGATATTTTAGATATTCGAGATTTTGCTGTTCGATAATTTTGAATTCGGGACTTGAGATTTTTAGCATTTTTGTATTCATGGTATTCATGTCCTACGAGGTACTTTTCATTACTCATTTGTTGTCCTCATTTAATTACTTTATATTTTACTGAGAATTTTTTTTTTTTGCCTCCAAAGATATTCCAAACTTGCCAATCACAGGTTAAACTCACAGTGATTCAGAAATCACAGTCACAGTTATGCATGTGATTGGAAAATCACAGTTTAGCTCATCTCTAGGAAACTCCATTTTTTTCTCTGATGGCGTCGCTTATCCCCGATATCGTTTTTTTCGACCAATTTCCTTCGGGCTTGCAAAAAATCACGCCCACTTAACTTATAGATAGGTACAACGAAAAATATGAGTTCAACAATTCTGGCGTTTTGTTAAGGGGTTTCCAATAGGGATGGGTCGATGTTGACAGTCTGTGGCGGCTGTCACCATACTATAATGAGGAAGTGACTCTAGACATGCCAATTATAACAGTTTTGGTTTATAAAAGTACTCTTTATGCGGCCCCGCAGGGCCAGGCCGTCCACCGGTGGACATACTTCAGGCACCCAGAGTTATTTTTCAAGTCGCGCGAAGCCCGTTAACGGACGACCACTTTTACGGCGAAAAACTTTATAACTGTTATAAATTGGCATGTCTCTAGTCTCGTCCCTTTAATTAATGTTAACCTTGCCTCTATTATATAGTGGTCATTATGTGTATTGCTTTAAGTATAAAGTCATGTAAGTAAACTACATTTACTACACGAATAAACAGTCCAAGATCAGTTCTTATAAACATAACATGGTGTATGGCGAAAAATCCGAAGATAAAGAAGTGATTCCAAAAGTCCAATAAATTAAAAGTACCAAGTGATTTGAGTTTTCGAGATCAAAATCTTTCTGAAGAGTGGACATTTTGGAAACAAAAATGCTTTTGATGGTTTGGGTATTGTTTTGCATTAAAAAAAGTGCCATATAGAACTTAGTGTAGATCCGCCACGAACTGTTAAATAAACCATATCGGATTTTTTTTTTAGAGACTTCCTTTGTTGAGTTTGTGCTATGCATAAAGTCTCTAATAAGGTTCGCTTACAAGGCTTGTATCTTGAGTTCTAATGAATAGATCGTTAATATAAAAGCTTTTACACTTAGAAAAAATGACAGAGCATCATTGCTTATTTAAAAAAAAAAAAATGAATTTAAGTAATAATGCTTCTGAAAAAAATTGTAAAAATAACCTTTTCAACCCCACCACACCCGGGCAAAAAAAAAAACGGGACAAACTTTTGTTTTCAGTATCACAGCACATACACCTACAAATTCTCGTAATCAATATTTGGTTATATTTCCACACCCAAAATTTGCTGTCAGCTCTTATAGACTAAATAACTAGGAGCAGCTCTCAGGCCACTCACGAGAGCATAATCGCAAGTGAGCATCACAGTCTTATAGAGTAGTAGACAGTTATTACAAAAATCAGTCAACATAACATGTTTTGATGAAAATGTCGTTGATTTTCCGTTCGTAACTCTTGATCACTTTAAAATGATAACAGAATTTTAGGTAACTTATACGAATGGCAAACAAAACAAAATGTCGGCTGGTTAAAAATGTTTCGATTTTTTTAATTAACAACTTACAACTAACAACTAACAAAATATCGAAGTTTTTAAAAAGTCGACTGCCTTGTACATCAAAAGTCGAGGTAATTTCAAACTCAAGGTTTGTCAAAAACCAATTTATGAATATTTTGTATCCTTAAAAATAATTTAAATCTGATTTTTTAAGACCCGCAGTTTATCCCCCCGAGCCAAATTATAAAATGCGAAATAGTTAATACTGATGAGATCATGGTTTAGGGAATGAATTTTATACAAGTGCGCCCTTGACGACTTTTAAAATGCCAAAATAAATATCAACCGTTGAAATCAGTTTTAATTTCGAGAATCGACAATTTAAAAAAACTGATGATTTTCGAGAATATAAAAATTGACATTGTGGAGTCGATATTTACAAAATTGACATATCACACCCGGTGCCGAATCTGCCTGTAGGCAAAGCAGTCATTCGCCTAGGGCGGCAATTCGGCTAGGGCGATAAAATCATTGCAATAATTTCAAAACGACAAAAGGGTTACTCATCCCTTTACTATGCAATTACTACTTCCCTTGTACTTTTTTCGTTCTTCTTTGTTGTCCGTTCTATGTAGTAGTTCCACAGATCCGATTTGATGTGGCTTCGTAGCCCCGTTATCAATCTGAACAATCTCTTGAAACAATAGATTCAAAATTGAAATTTAGAGCTGATTACTTTTTTAACGCTATCGATGTTACGTAAAACTTTTGGATTTCTTTGCGATAATTCAAAGAAGAAGAATTGAGCCAGTGTGCGTGATGGGGATGGCCCGATAAGATCTCAGTAATCTCAGGAACAGGATTCTTCTCAGCTAAATTTATCAGTTTTTCTGTCAAATGCTGAGGAACAAATTCTTTTTTAATTCGCTTGCTCAGATTTTGACATAGTGAAATTTATCAAATCTCATTTTTTTTTACTGATCAAAATTAGATTAATAATTTTGATCGAAAGGAGTTAAGGCTTTAAAATAGAAAACTTTGGAATATTTTTTGAAGAAGAAGTGGCACAAACGGGTGGGCCAATTCGCTTCAAATTTGATACAGAACAATTTTATGAAAATTTGAATTTCTAATTCAGCTCATCTGGACAGTAGTCCGTTTTTTTTTTTTGATTAAACTTCGCACCAACATATGTATATTATGACAAAAACAAAAAAAATCATTTTTGAGTTTTTTTTACTCTTTCAATATTTTCTCGTTAAAGATATCATAACGTCATGCAATATAAAAGCAAGTTCATGTGACCCAGACGTGCCTTTTATTGCCTAATTTGTTTAAAGTCTTGAAGTCTGGAGTAAAGATAGGTATAGGTAGTTGCAGAGCCTTTAGCTAATAATTCAAGAACTCAATAAAAACTTGTAATGTACGCACATAGGTATGTATATCCTTAAAAAAAGGCATATGAATGGATAATTTTCAGAAGAAGGTACAATTAAAATTCTTTGTTCAGCGTTTATAAAGTGAAAACACAATTTGCACGCACCATTTGGTTTTCCAATTCGCTTTAATTTTTAAACCATTGAGGGAGTAAACTATATAAATTGAGTGCCACAAGCCAGGCCAAGTCAAACATATGCATTATCTTGCTCTCCTTTCAACAAAATCAATCTACCCAATCGATTTCCGCTTTGTTCTTACTTTTTCAAACAATGAATTTATTGCATCACTTTCGCTATGCGTCTCTATTAGCACTATCGGGGCTCGCGCCGTCTGTCTGTCCATCCACAAAACTCACAAGCCCAACAAAAAATTCATCTAGATTGCCCCTTTAAAATCATTCTCGCATTCTCGCCCCCTCTTCCTGATGTATACCCATTGCTTTTGCAATAAATTTAAATGTCCACTCTCGATTCCATTGTCTAAAAGAGCGCGGTTTGACTTCGGGTCAAGAGCGTGCCAAAAGTGCGGATGATATTGTTACAATTGCCATAATATCAATAGAGTGCCAGAAGAAGAAGAGCAACAAAAAAAAAAAAATAAAAATACTCAAAACACTAATATACTGCACATAACACATCGGCCATTAGTCGACGCCTACACCCTGCAGACACTACCGTTGGACTTGGACGACAATAAATCACTTGGTCACTCACAACTACTCCCATTGTGTGTGTAGAACAAGAGGACTCAAAGGATGCCAAACAAAAACACTTTTTCAAAAATGTTCAAAACAAAATACTCAGGAAACAAAACGCAGATGAATCCCAACCAGCATAGCAACCATCATCGACGAACAACTGCCGATGTCCTGGTGATGCACCATACCTCTATATCGTTGGTCCTGTGGAACACCTGGTGATAGCGAAGTCCTATAAAAATCCATAGAAAACGAAACTATCGACAATAATCAGCATGCGAGGGTGGAGATGGAAAACAATTACTATTTCAACTGAAAGTTGGAAGCAGAGCAGAGAGACGAGTTGGAAAGTGTCCTTATTTTGCTACTCACCCGCACATCTATAATGTGTGTTTTCTTAGATTTTTGAACGGCTTCTCTGACGGGAGGGTATATAATTTTCCTTCTCATTACCCATTTCGTATACAAAAACGAACGCACACAGATTCGCACACTCAGAGCACAGGGCAGGGTCGTTGATGATATTTTTGTTCAGTGAATGAAATTTTTGGGAACCCCTCCAGTTGGTCAGCTCGCAGATCGTCTCATCCTCAGTCCGACATCCGCAATTTCGTTCAGCATAATGCCATGTAAATTTATGTCCATTCGACGGACTTTCTTTCGGATTCATCCACCCCCACAAAGAATGGGAATTCTACCTGCTGCTGCTGTTGCATGGACCAAGGACTCAGTATAAGGATATTCATGTACACACATTCACATATACTTATATGTACCTATGTAGCTGGACCGCCCGGAAATGGCATTTTTCGAATAATGTGACTATGAATATTTATGGATTGTGATTTTGCGTATATATCTTCTATAGAAATGCCCGGTTGTGTCCTTGTGCAATTTGCTTATCCCAAGAGGTGCAGATATATGTACGAGTGTATGAGGGCAAACCCCCACCCCCATACCCATACCTCTATACCTATACAAAAACGAAAAAAAAAAATACACATGGAAACCAATTTTGCAGCCTAATCCAATGGCTAAAGCTAGTTTTTGTATTAGTCTAAATAATGGCTTTCAATACGCAAACAGAAATGGGATTATAGGAGGGCTATTTACATGAATTTTGGAATTGGATTCTGTCATTTGAGAAATTATGGTCGAAGTTATAAATACTATAGGAGTTAGAAGGGCCTAAAATGTGATTTTAAGAAAATCAAAGCAAACTTTTGGCGACATTAGGAGAATATTTTTTTAGATTAGAACAAAATATATATGGCTATTATAGATCGAGGTCTATTTTTCCAATTGTTCTGGCTAAGAAATTATGAAAAAGAAAACACATTTGAAATTCTACGAGATGATTTCCTTACAATCAATTACCACGTAACATGGTTTATAATCAATAAAACTATTCACATGGATGTATATTTTCAAAACCGTTAAGAGTGTAGTATGTCTACTGTTAACGAACATGTTGTTTTTTTTTTTTAATTTCTATAGAGGTACAGGGTTTTGTTTTAAGTCAATGGATGATATGAATAAAACGGAGCACAAACTCAGAGCAGGTGCTCCATAAGAATCAGAGAAGGTTCTAAAAAAAAGTACCTGCTCCCGTTTCGTATGAATAAAATTATATACCAACCAGTGAGCACTTCCTCCTTTCACACGGAGTAGTTGCTCTCATAAAACGAGTCAAATTCAATTTTTGTATTTGCAACTTATTTCTATGATTAATAAAAAAAAGGCGAACGTAAACTTTTATTTCATTCGTTATTGTTTTTGATTGAAAATCATTTTTTTCAGAATAAGGAGTTCAGAAGATGGAACTCTTTCTGTTTTGACTCGCACTTTATTGTGAAGAATGAGAAAATGGGAAAACTTACTCGTTCGTGAGTTATGCACTTATTGAAAGAATTTTTTCTCAGGAGTACCTATCTGGATTTTGATACGGAGTTAAAAGCCATTAAGGAGTTAGTCCGTATCCTGAATCACCAAGTAAATAGGTACTAGCTTCATTCCATTGCATGATTTTAAATACGCCAGAATTTTTGCAAATTCTTGAATCATGCACTGATCCTGGCCATGAAAGGTCAATACTCGTAAATTCATCTCTGGAATTGCATGTTGCCTGATGATCATTAGTGCTGTAGAATCCTTTTCTATTAACATACTCGTCCCCATGGACAACTGGTTTGATGATAGTAACATGAGTAGAATCAAATTGCCGAAGGAAAATTGTATTTTTCTTGCCATTCGCGTTTTCCATTCTGCAGTTTTCAGAGAACTTACAAGGGAAACTGTTTAAGAGACCGTGGACGGGTCTATACTACAATTTCTTCTGCAACTGCAGTTTGAAAACCTGCATCACCTACGAAGCGAAGGAAAATTCGTATTTATTCAATGCTTGTTAAGGCACCACCCTTTGTTTCTGAACAATTCCCAAGAAAATGATATCCAAATTTCATTTGTCGAATCAGTATATAGAACGCGATAATCATTTGAAAATCCTTCTCTTCTTCTTTATAAAATTTTAACTTGCGATTTAGAATTTGACATGAACTCCCATTTATGGAAAAAAAAATAAAGAGCTATTTACTTCAACGTTGAGCAATCAAGTGAGCTAGTTCGCAAATAGGAGCAGGTGCTCCTATCGATATAGTATATGCTTTGCTTTATTCATACCTTCATAATGGAGCAGGTGCTTATTTTCAGGCGGTGCTCATCAAACACGTAGATGCTCAATCCTTAGCTACCTTTTTAAGTGATTTATGCATACCAAATGGAGCACCTGCTCTAAAATGTTGAGTTTTGAGTGCGTGCTCCTTTTTATTCATGCCACCCAATGAATCCAAACTGGCTTTAGAAGACTTCCAAGTATTTCAGTTAGACGGTTTAGAAAAAAAATAAGATTTTTTGAATTATCGCCATTGAAATAAGTTCTGAATATGCTATACAAATATGGTGATAAGCTCCAGTTCAATTGCATAGCGGTCAGGGCTCTATCTTCACTTCAATCGAAGTAGATTAACTTCGGATTTCGGAATAAAATAGAATCTACTTCCCTCCTTCTCTTTTTTTTGAAATCTTTTTCTATTTTTTCAATTAAAAAAAATCTCAATCGATAAATAAAAGGACAGCACTGATCACCATGAACTACATCATTTTTAAGAGACAGCACTGTTGTTTCCAATAAACTTAAAATTCACATTTGAACTTCAATTTTAAAATTGGTCCAGGCATTTCCATTTTACAAAAAGTTCCATTGATATCTTAAATGGAAGTGAATCAAGACATGCCAATTATAACAGTTTTGGTTTATAAAACTACTGTTTATGCGGCCCGCGGGGCCACAGCCCTCCGCCGGTGGGCATACTTCAGACACCCAGAGGTTTTTTTTTCAAGTCGCGCGAAGCGCGTTAACACACGCCCACTTTTAATGGTGAAAAACTGTTATAACTGTTATAAATTTTCATGTCTCTAGTCTCGTCCATCTTAAATGATGAATGGAGGTCATTTCGGATTCACGATACAAATGATTTGCCTTAATTTTGGTACTCTAATATGAAAAGAACAAATAATATCGAAGATCTTGTGTTCAAAAATTTGTCAGATTATATGTTCAGCAGAATTGAATTTAATAAAAATTTATCAGAAATCCTATAAATGTAAGATCGGTTTTTTTTTTTTAATTTCTAAATCTACTTCAGAAATTTTGGATTTACTTCGCTTTTTTCAACATTTGCTTCGAAATTTTGAATCTGAAGTCCGAACCCCGATAGCAGTATAAAGACTTTTTGAGAGCCATTTATAACTTTTGCTCCCAACTTAGTTTACTCAATGGATTTTTGTAAATGATAATAGAAAGACTGACACATTTTAAAGAGAATGATACAAACGCAAACTGAACTATACTGTTAGTTTTAGTCCCACTCAGATTTGTTTACTTATATCAAAATCGAGGGATTTTTTTTGTTCATATTAGAATAGATTATTTCTACTTGGCATTGAATCATACAATTCCTATAGGTAATTTATTGCTGTCCGAATCGCAATAATCAAATATTTTTTGTCCTCGAACTGCTTCCCGGATTCAAATACTTTTCTCGTCAGTAGCCCCCACACGTTTGCAATAATGTTTAAATCAGAAGAAAAGTGTGGCAACTCTAAGAGTGCTACACGCTACACGCAGTATGTATGGGAGCGTTATCCTGTTGGTAAACCCACTTCATAGGTCCAAATACTTCCGAAAATCTAGAAAAAAGACCTTTCTAAATTATTTTTGTAATTGTTTGCGGTTATTTTAGTGGAAGTAAACTCTAATTCAAAAGATCCGTAATAAAAAATTGACCCCCATACCATGAAACCTCTGATTCGACATAGAGACACTTGCAGACGTTGCACGTTTTTTGGAACCTTTCATGTTATTCTCGTATTTGTCTCTCTTTCTGAGGTAATTAAATCACTTAAAGCTTCTGTTTTTTTTTGTCCGAAATTTTAAGTCCTGTTGGTCCTTGATCATGAAAACAATCAATTTTGGCTTTCTCAACTGGCAACCGCACTAAGAGCATTTCCTCTACCCATTTCCACTTTTTACTTTGTTTATTTGATTTTTTAAACTTCACGTATCGCCTAAGGAGATCTAAATAATAAAATTTCGCAACTGCAAAATCTTCCATATCGCAAGATAAGATAGGTTAACATGCAAACTAAAATCTTGAAATTTATGAATACACAATTTAAATAAAATATTTATTTAGTTCGAGAGCATAAAGGGAGTAGGATTATTTTTATTACGTGACATATCAATAATGTAAAATTTTTAAATGCGAGATTATAAAATTGCGAAATTTTGTTACACGTGATCTATATTTGAAAAATAAACGGGTATCCATTATTAACGAATTACCGCTCGATTCTTGTTTCAAGTGAACAACGGTATAGTGTGAACTACAAATGGTTCACTGTAGACAACATCTTAAGCGGCCCATACACATGACTCTTGTGCCCAAACTTTGGTCGGTGGATTTAAATGTCTGCTGGATATGGGCTGGTGTGTGCATAAATAATTTTTATTTGTATGACATTTGCGCAAAATTCTGGGGGCGCATTACCAGGAGCAAGAAAATGTTATCTGATCTTGCGCAAACAAATATCGGGTTTTGCAATAAGAGCGCTACAAAAGTTTTTTTTTTTAAATAAAACAAAAACGGTTTTGGATATCAATGAAATTCTTTATTCCTGTGAAAGTACGTTCGATGCCATTATGTATGGGACTCGATTTCTTTTGCATGGCCACCACGGGCACGCTTGCAGAAGTCCAGACGCTGAACCCAATTTTCGACGGTTTTCAAGCATAAATCGGCCGATACTGCTGCAATTTCACTTTCGATATTCGTACGAAGTTCATCAATCGTCGCTGGCTTGTTAGGAGAGACCATAGAATTGACGTAGCCCCACAGGAAATAGTCTAACGGCGTCAAATCGCACGACCGAGGCGGCCAAGCGACTGGACCATTTCGTGAGATAACACGTTCTATAAACTTGGTTTCCAATAAATTGATTGTGACATTCGCTGTGTGGCTTGTGGCGCCGTCCTGTTGGAACCACATGTCCTCCAAGTCCATATTATCCAATTGGGGCCAGAAATATTCGGTTATCATTGAACGGTAGCGATCCCTATTCACAGTAACGTGCCGGTCTTGATCATCACGGAAGAAGTATGGCCCAATGACGCCGCCGGCCCATAAACCACACCAAACCGTAATTTTTTCGGGATGCAATGATGACTCATGGAGTACGTGTGGATTGCTGCCTGACCAATACCGCATATTTTGTTTATTGACGAAGCCATTCAGCCAGAAATGAGCCTCATCGCTGAAGATGATTTTTCGATGAAAATCCGAATCATTTTCAAGTTGTTGCTCAGCCCAATTCACGAGCATACGACGCTTCTGGTGGTCAAGCGGCTTCAATTCTTGCGTCAATTTAATCTTGTAAGGATGTAGGCCAAGATCTTTTCGCAAAATTCGCCACAACGACGTCACAAAGATGCCCAACGCTTGAGAACGACGTGTGAGAGACACATTTGGGGTTTCTGCAACTGAAGCCTCAGCGGCAGCAATATTCTCGACACTATGGGCACTTCTCTGTCTCACTGGCACGGGAACATTTTGTACTGTGCCTGTGGATTCAAATTTTTCCACTAGACGCTCAATTGTTGATCTGCTAGGACGATTATGACGACCATAAATTGGACGTAGCGCTCTTAACGTTGAGGCCACTAACTCCGAATTTCGGTAGTAAATTTAATAATTTAGACTCGTTGTTGGCTCGTATATCTTTCCATCATAAAATGGCAAACCTTACTGAAGAGAAATGTCAAAAGAACGGCAAGAAATATCGCGTCGTTTGCTGTCCCTGTTGCTCTACTTTTGTAGCGTCCCTGTTGAAAAACCCTATATATACTACCATTTGCATTTTAAACACAAATCTTGTTCAAATAATTCCAAAATAACATCCATCAATCGAAACTGTGCTAAGTTATTTCTTGCACACTATAACTAACTGCACTATCATTGTTGGAGAATTTAACTCAAAATATCGTAAAATTAAAGATCACCCGCTAGACCTACGCATTGAAAGTCTACCTCCTGGGTAATGTGGAAAAGCTTTATGCATGATGTGTATCAGTGTAGTTATGTATGTATGAAAATATGTATAAAAAAGGAGTGCTTTCTACAAATCTTGCACAGGGCGCTGGATCCGTCCCTGGTTGTTAACCACAAGAGCAAGTTCCTGCCATCAAGTCGTGGATATTTTTTAATTTGGTGTCTCTTTTCTATCGCTCACCGATTACTGATAACCTTTTTTGACCTTTAAAGACCATTTTCTGACCTTTCAAATGGCATATGCGGTTGTTTTAATTTGACAAATGACGTGCTAGGATCCCGGGCAGCTACATACTCATATTATAATTTTTATTAAGTACTTAGAAACCTAACCTAATCAATCTATTTCTGGTGCGTCAACGCAAACAAAGTGTTTATTCAAAATAAGATTCAGTATTAAATTTTTTCGCATTACTTCCATAAATCAAAAGACAGTGCGTGTTATTTCTAAAGCCATCCGTTGAGTATCTCAACAGAACCTTCCAACCATATCTACAAAATTATAATTTTCGCATTTCTGTTAATTGTAAATTAATATTATTTTTCAACCTTTCTTCAGGACTGTAAGCATTACTTGTGTTGAAAATGCACCAAGACCCAAGAGTTTGTGTGTATTGCTTTAAAATAATGGCCAACTACCATTTATTTTCTTGTTCTTATTTTTTTTTTGTAAATAATAAAAAAAAAAAAAAACATTTTAGCAAGCCTCATAGAGTGCATTATACCCTTTTATAATCTCGCTGTGCTGAATATGCATTAAGGAAATGTCAATTCACCTCCACTGCCAACTGATGCCATCTATCGGTTTGAATCTTCATGTCGACTGCATGATGAAGATGATAAATATAAATTTGAATTCGAGTGCCTGATATTATGTATGTGCATGTAAAGATACTTTACTGAGTTAGATGCCAATCTGCACGTTTTCCTCCTTAAATCATCCACTCTGATGATTTTAATTGCTCAGGCTCTGACTGTTCCCTCTGCTCCAGCCAAGCTACTAGTTCCAAACCTATTTACTATAGCTTCGTGGCATAGCTCCCTCCTGCCTTCTGTGCGCAGCGCTTCCCGCCCGCATGAAGATTCCATGAATTAATTTCAATTTTGCATGTTTCGTTATTAATTTTCTTCTTTAGTTTATTTGAATTGCGGTGTCGCTTTAATTTCCATCATGGAAGTATATTAAAACTTTTGTCTGATTGTTCTTTTTATTTTGTTGTTATTGTTGTTTTATGCGGTTGCAATAACTACTCGCGCGGCTGCCTTTTGCAAACTCGATTCGGGTTAATTTCCACCCTCGGCTTCAGATGAAAGCGCTAAGCCTCTGTCTCATTCGTCACACTTGTCAAGTTCAGAGATGCATCCGCTATAATGGCTTGGCTATCATATTCAGTATCAGTATATCAGTTTCAGTATGCTAAGGAGTTCTATTTTATGTATATAAAGTGCGCGTTCTCCATCATATGAAGGCGGATTAATTATGTTGACGCGCGGCTCTCCCGAGACGGATAAACAAATGAAGGCGCCATTTATTTTTGAAGGTTATTTGAATATGGTGTGACCAGCATCCTCAATAAAATTAACATCGAAATTATTGATTTAAAAAACTTGTTACACATTTTGAGTTGTTTTCAAGACTTTTTTCGAATGTTTGTCTTTGGAAATGGGCTTTTATAATCTCGAGGATGAACCAAAAACGTTCAAATATGAGTCTAAAAACTCTAGGTGTGGACTTTTGAACGACTAAGGAATTCTAATGACCAGAGTTTTTATGGTAATTTAATCGGCATGAAGTTTCGAAAGTCTCGCAAGTCTACGGTATTTTAAAGTTTTATTTAATTATAGTTACTCTTAATTATTTTTAAGGGTTTTCTTTTAGTTTTATAGGCGCAAATTTTTAAATAGTCCTCCTTTTAGGAATAAAACCGACTCTAGTAAACGCAGTCGTTAAGTTGCGAGCCCTTGTCTAATTTTTGCTTAATTTGAAACACTTTAAACAACTCTTCTAACTGAATGAAGCGCATTTGTAAGGTTTTGTTTTATGAATTGTCGTAGAGCATTCGACTGCAGATCTAGAGGTTCCCAGTTCAAATCCGGGTGTCCCCTTTGAAAATTAATTTTGTTTGTAATTTTTTCTTTTCTTTTTTTTCTTTAACTCCCCTTTCCAGCTAAGAAAGGTGGTTTGGTGTCGTAGTCTATTGAATCGGGGTTGGAGATGGTGTTGTTTTGTCGTGGTAATTGTTACTGAGTGCATGCACCACAAATTGAAGCTAAGACAGCTCAAAACCTTCATCTTCAAAAAACATGTTTCTTAAAATTTTTGTTATGAAATTACAAACGTTGACTATTTGAAAAAGATAGAGAAGCATTTTGCTTCTTTTAAAGTAAAACGAGTGCTTTAGCGTTAAAGTATACTTTATATCGTTTAAAATTATCAAAGCGTCAACTCTCATTCTAAAACTCATTTTTAGAATCGGCGTCGAATTTAAAAATGATTTAGAGTAGGTTTTAAATGTTTAAAATTTTGAGCCAAAGTTTTTTGATTTAGCATTAAAATATGAATACTCCTTTTGGTCACACTGTTATATTATGCTCTTCTTTATGTCATTGCAATTTTGTTGAATTGATTTTAGAGCTGTGATAAGGTTGACGCCGCGAAAAGAAATAAAAGATTATTTTATGATGTGTAATAAAATTCATTTTACAAGACAGAATCAGCAACAAACTATCACAGGTTTTGTGAAGAACAAAAAGATACATTGTAGCATTTTGAATTGTTTCTTTAAATTAATTATATGTTTTGGCGGCATGCAAGTCTTCAATTAATAAATACAAGGTAACTTGTGTCGTTCTTTTGCATACGGTTAACATAATAATAGTGCCAAGAAGAAAAAGTGCCTGTTATAATATTCATATCTAATCGGTTGTGAGCTATCTTTTATACATCGTTACTCGATTAAATTTTTATTTTTAGAATAAGCCATCATTTCTAAGATAGACGGGCACTTTACTGAAACACTATCAAGCCTGACAATCGTCATTAGAATCGGTTGAATTAAACTGAGAAAATTATTTGTAAAAAAAACACGTCGATAAAAATGAATGTATGGGCGAAATGTAAAAAAAAACATTATAAGGTGCCTATCTGAAAACAAATTCTCAAAAAACGGGATTTTGACAGTATCAATTGATTAAAAAAAAATGTGTTAAACTGATTTTTTAACATGGTCAATTTTTATACTCTCATTGATATCTTAAGAAGTTTTTTTAATGCAAACTGTTCTCGATAGTGACCCATTTTTATGTTACCTTTCCAGATACTCCAGCAGCAATAGGTTCCGGACAAGTAGATACCCATTGGTTCGGTGGAAAAAAAAATCAAAGTTTTAATCAGAGCCCAAACGAATAGACAAATTTTGGTTCTTCCTAAATGATGTAGATCGACATCATGTCCTTAACGATTTTTTAGATCGTAATTACTTTTTCGTGATGTATGGTGGAGCTGAAGTGATTTCGACGGTAATAACGGGTGATTTTTTAGCTGGTTTGGTTTTGGCAACACTGGTTTTGACAGCTGACGTGTGTTTAGTACCTTCTGTCACTGTCAAACAGCTTCAGTTTGGTTTGCAATTTAACCATGGATTGTCTTACAAATGAACAACGCTTGCAAATTATTGAATTTTACTATCAAAATTCGTGCTCGGTTCGAAATGTTCATCGCGCTCATTTTTGGTTGAATGGGTACGTAAATAAGCAAAATTGCCGCATTTGGAGTGAAAATCAGCCAGAAGCATTGCAACAGCTACCAATGCATCCCGAAAAAGCCACTGTTTGGTGCGGTTTATGGGCCGGCGGCATTATTGGGCCATATTTCTTCAAAGATGATGCGAATCGCTACCGAGCGATGATAACAAACTTTTTTTTGCCCGAAATGGAAGTTCTTGACTTGCATGATATGTGGTTTCAACAAGACGGTGCCACATGCCACACAGCACGCGAAACAATGGCGCAATTGCGAGGCGAGTTTGGTGAACAGTTAATTTCACGTTTCGGGCCGGTCAATTGGCCGCCTAGATCGTGCGATTTGACACCATTAGATTATTTTTTGTGGGGGTATGTGAAGGCTAATGTCTATAGGGACAAGCCCGCTTCGATTGACGCACTGGAAGCCAACATCCATGCATTCATTCGTGAGATACCGGCCGATATGTGTGAAAGAGTATGCCAAAATTGGACTCAGCGGATGGGCTACCTGAGACGCAGCCGCGGTCAACATTTGCATGAAATTATCTTTGAACATTAAATTGCAAGGTTCAAACTATCGATTCAAATAAATATTTCATTCATTTTTTCGAATTTTTTGTGTGTTTTTTTTTTTTAAAGTTCTAAACCTCTTAAAAAATCACCCATTATATATAGTGTATATTTATGTATATAAAGGGTCTTCCGACGTTTGACAGTTGATGGCAGCCATATTGTTGAAGCTACATCTGTCAAATTGGCTGTCATTTATTCAGTCTGATTTTTCAAATCACCATTGACGAATGTAACGTTCAACAATGCGTGCAATAATGATAAAATGGTTTTATCAAAATGGGTGTTCTGTTCGGGCAACGTTCCACGCGCTTCGCCCATTTATACGGTCATCTTCAGCAATGAGGCCCATTTCTGGAGGAATGGGTACGTCAACAAACAAAATTTTCGAATTTGTGATGATACCAATCCACATGAGATTCAAGAGCGTCCAATGCATCCCAAAAAAGTCACTGTTTGGTGTGGATTTTGGGCTGGTGGCGCTTCATCGATGGCCAGGCCAACATCGTCAACAGCAAGTGCTATTTGCTATATGTCGATGATATGGCCACCAACGACATGTGGTTTCAACAGGATGGCGCTACAAACCACACAGCTCCACGCCATATTGGAAATTCTACACGAGCGATTCCGATTCGAGGGCATGGTTATCCTACGTGGAGGTGCGATATGAACTGTCGATATGAACTGTCGATATGAACGACGATTTGTCTTCGTTGGAGATTTTCTTTTAGCGTTTTCTGAAGTCGCAGGTCGTTGCGAATAAGCCACAAACCACAGCGGCCCTCAAAGCCAACATAACCCATGGCCATCGGTCAAATTCAGCCTGATTTATGCACCAGAGTCAATTTCGATAATATCTCACACACACTTTGATTTATTTAAATTTATAATAGCAAGCGCTTAATGAAAGATCCTCTATAAACCAAAGTGTGTTTTTATAATTTTGTATTAAAAGTCTAACTTTGTAATTTTTGCCAAAAATAAAAATCTACTGCGTAAATGGACAATCTACTGCACTTTTTTGTAAGAGGTTTTTGGGATGGCAACACTCTTCAGTCTGCTAACACTGATGTTGAAATATGTCGACTGTCCTATTATTTAGAATATTATATTTTATTTTGCAATGCAATGGAAAAAAATATGCAACCAACATTGAAGATGCATGGTGTAATGTATATATATTTAACGAGAAAGTATTAAAAGTCAAAAGTACCCACTAAATTATAGCAAAATCGGTAGAACCATCAAAAAGATATACTTGAATAACCCAAAAAAATAAGACAATTTTCTATAAATGAGACTTATTCCGTCATGTAAATTTTTTGAGCAAAAACTTAAACGCCAGCCGTTTTCTTAAAATTGACTTTGTTACGAAGTTTAATCAAAATCGTTATAGCCGTTTTCGAGAAAATTTGAAAAAAAAAAAACAAAACAATATATGTATAGCACCCCGTTCTAGATGAGCTAAAACAAACATTCGAATTTCTCCCCTAGGGAATCACATAAAAATGCTCTGTACCAAATTTTAAGCAAATCGGTACAACTGTTAAGACTCTAGCTTAAATTACAGTTTACGCACAGACCGACCGGTTGGCGTGACGAAGCCAACTTTTTCGGACTTCTCGATCATCGTAGTGCTAGTTTTGATCACAACCACGAAATTATTGTTTATACGAAACCAATACTTGCCCTATAGATCAAGTAAAAAAGTGTATGCCGCAGACACTTAGGTTCAGTTTTTCAGTGCCAGATAACGTTAAAAATGAGCTAACTCATAAAATTTGGTGAGTTAACTTAGGATTAACTAAACAGATGCTTTTGATGTTTTATCCATCGAGTTTGTTTAGTCGTTTCGCATGCATTCTCCATCGAAAAACACATATACACTATATTTTCAAAAAAGTTCAAAATTAATAGAAATAAGTTTCATAAAAATTTAAATCTCCGTCAATCAGCCTTATTGTGAGTTTCACCCGAACAACATTCCAAAATTTGACATTTCACTTTTCGCGTATTTTGAGTTTCCCCCGAAATTTCATGATAAAAAAAAATTCCCCTTATTGTTAACATTCATTTCGTGCGGAATGTAATGTCATTTCACTTCTTTTTTGTAAAATTTCGTTCGGGCGAAACTCACAATAAGGCTGAATATGTTTTGAAAATTCCTAATTTATACATTAAGAACTTTTTTTTAAAACGTAGTTTTGGTCTCTTTTTTTAAAATAACATGTAAATAAGAATCGAATGACCGATTTCATAAAGAGCTTTTAAATATTTTTTAAGGGCTTTTGAAAGCTTTCTTAACTTTAACGTCATAATTTGGTTTCACCATGTGAATTTTAATATAAAATGCTTTTACACTAAATGCTTTTTTTCTTCTCATCAAAATTAAAAAAAAAAAACTATTTTGACTGGAATGTAAAAATTTCCCTTCATTTTTTGCAAAATTTCCTTTTTTACTTGCTCTATAGGGCAAGTATTGGTTTCGTGTAAAAAAAAAATTTCGAGGTTATAATCAAAACTAACACTACGATAATCGAGAAGTCCGAAAAAGTGGTTTTCGTCATGCCGTCCGTCGGTCTGTGCGCCTGTGCGTCTGTGCGCCTGTGCGCCTGTGCGCCTGTGCGCCTGTGCGTCTGTGCGTCGGGTCGGTGCGTTCACTGTAATTTGAGCTAGAGCCTAAACGGGTGGACTGATTTGCATGAAATTTGGTACAGAGCATTTTTATGTGATTCCTTAGAGGGGAAATTCGAATTTTTGTTTTAGCTCATCTAGAACGGGTAGCTGCCATACAAATACTTTGATTTCTTTAAATTTTCTCAAAAACGGCTTTAACGATTTTGATTAAACTTCGTACCTGTGCTAACCAGGTCAATTGTAAGAAAACTGCATTTCAGGTTTTTTCTCAAAAAACGTTTTTTGAGAAAATTGTCTTATTTTTGGGTTATTCACGTATATCTTTGCTATGGTTAAACCGATTTTGTTATAATTTTGCAATCTGATGCTTCTAAATAATTTAAACAATAATGCATTTAAAATTTTTTAAAAACATTATTTAATAAACAAAAACAAAATCAAACGAAAAATCAGTTTTTTAGTGCTTTTGACTATTTTAATAGATATGTACTCGTTAAATATATACACCATGCATCTTCAATGTTGGGTTACATAAAGTATTTAACCACAAGAGCAAATTCGTGCGTATTTTTTAGATTAGCAAAACTGAAATATGATAATAGTTTGATATAATTTAGAAGAATTTAAATATAAAGGATTTAAGTGTATGTTAAAGAAATCGGCCTGAAATTCCTAAAAAAATAGATTTTTCTACTTACCATTATACAGCTTACTTGTTCCTCAGTTATACTTTTGTATCTCATATATTTAAAAAAAAAAAACACATAATTTTATTTAATCAAGTTTTAACTTTTTATTTTTGTATTAATTTTTCCAATTGCGATTTATTTCTTATTTATTTATTTTTTTTTTTTCATAAATCATTATTTATTATCACAGTATTCATTACTATACAATAGTTAATCTTAATACTTTTACAAAAGAACAAAGTAAATTAATTAATCTTATCAGTTTATACATTTACATTTTGGACACAACAGCTATTATTAAAGATAGGTATAAAGGAAAACATCAAGTCATTTACAAAAAAAAAAAAAAAAAAAATAAAAAACCTAACAAAACTTTAAGTAGATCAGTTTCAGAGGTACACCAATAATATTAAAAAAAAAAATTAGTTATGCAGAAATTATTATTATTTTTAATTATTAAACTTCGTTTATTATTTTTAAGTTTATAGTTTATTCTTTTTTTTCAGTTTTGTTTTCCATTTGAACTCAGAAAATGAGTTTAAAAAAAAAAAACATATAAAAGTTAATATTTAATTGTAATTTTGTTTTAAATATTCTTATAGCACTTACTTATTTCACTATGTATTTTACACTGACTTAATTTAAGCTAAGTATTATTTGAGGGTTATTTTAATCTATTTTAATTTAACTCTTTTTTTAGGTTTGATGTGTGTCTAGTTACCTGTAAGAAAATAAAGCAACAAAATAGTTACCAAAATTAATATTTTTAAAATAACTTCTTTACAATAATTAAAATTTTTATAAATTAAAAAAAAAAAAAAACAAAATTAGTTTTAGAAAAAATGAAATTACCTGTACATGGTTGAAGATAGGCAAAGAAGGGAGTTTTTTCTGGAACAACCACTTCTTCATTCGATTGCAAAAATAATTCACCAGCCCATTTTGTATTGGCTTAGTGCATCATCATATAGGGTGACTCACTGCCACCATTCGCCCCCGTCGGACTATCCATTGATGGATTGATGCGTTTCTCCTTTTGTCGCCGATTGCAGAACCACACGCGAACAACTTCCTTTTCCATACATAGCCGATCGGCTAGTTGACTAATCTCTTCACTGGTCGGTTTGGGATTAAGGACGAAGGCTTTTTCGAGAGCACCTCGGATGGAGGTTTCAATGGAGGTGCGCTTCTTCCGTCGGCGACCCATGATTTCGGGAGTCGTGATGGTGGTTTGTAGTGCTGCTGGATCGAAAACTCTGCGTAAGAAAACAAATACATTTCGATTATAGCAAAACCGTTGCATTCGATTTCGAAGAGTTTAAAATATTCAAGGTTGTGCGAAATTTCCACAAGGGTAAAAAAAAATCAAATACTCACCCTCCAGTACTGGAAATAGTCCGATCTGCATCCTCGAGCCATTTCTGCAACAGCGGCTTCAGCTTGCACATATTTTTGAAGCTCAAATTCAATGCCTCAAAACGCGAGATGGTCGTCTGTGAGAAATCATTGCCATACAGCTTGCCCATTGCCAAGCCCACGTCGCCCTGTGTGAATCCCAGTTTAATCCGCCGCTGCTTGAATGTCTTTGCGAAATGTTCCAGCTCCTCCAAGTCGGTGGTTTCTTCGGGCGATGGTTCACCAGCTGCACGCTGCTGATTTACAGTCATATTTTTTGGCATTTGTGGTGTCTGTGGTGCCCCGCCAGGAGTGCTGGGCGTAAGGATGCCACCAACTTTCAAACTTCCGCTGTTAGGTGGGGTCACTTGATTGCTTGCACTATAGCCACCACCGATCGGTGTGTTCTGATGATGCAGAGGACTACTCGCCGGGCTGTTCAATGGGCTGCGTTGATGTGTCGGCGTAGAGGTCGATGTTATGTGAGACTTGAGTGTCGTTGGTATATTTGGAAGTTGCTGTATTTGTTGTTGCATTTCATGTTGCTGGTGCTGATGCTGGTGTTGGGTGTGCTGCTGTTGTTGCTTCTGCAGCGCCTGTAACTGCTGAGCTGCTTGCGTCAGAGCTTGAACTCGATTCTGAAGCAGAAACTGGGCGGCGGCAATCTGAGTCGCAACTGCAGGATCGTCCTTAGGCATTCCCACCGAACCACTATGGATGAGTTCCATGTAGTTCTGGAACTGCTGCTGCAGGGCAACTTGCTGTGCTTGCAGAGCCTGCTGGAAAGCACTAAAGTCCTGCGGAGAGATCGTATTTAATCCGGCTCCCGCCAGCAGGGGATTCTGCATCATGAGTGAGCCCAATGCATTGGGCACAAGTCCTGCTTGCAGATTGGGAATTTGAAGGGAGGATGTTGGAGTGGTATTCATGACCATCGCTGATGGTGGTGGTGTTGCGCTGTGTCGAGAATTGTCGCTGGTAAGATTAAGAGCTTCTGTAGTTTCATCCTCTGCTTGGTGATGATGGTGATGTCTTGGTGGGCTTAGGGGTGACCGGCAACGGTCACTTGTGTTGCCTACGCTGTCTCCATCATCAGAAACTACAACAACAAACAGAAATAATAAAATATGTTAAAAGCCTTCCAATGATGAAGAATTGCTATGCATATCAAATTATCCGATCGATTTCCCAGCCCTTTGAAGGGGGTCTTATGAAATTTAAATTTTATGCAAAACGTCAACCGAGAAGGATACGGCCACTACACCTATCCTTGAATCCTTTTGCCTAATGGACATTATTCATAAAAAAAAATAAAACTCCCATACAAACGCCCCACTCCCCAGCTCATTCGTGATATTGCAATGGAAATTGGTCAATTTCATAGTCCACTGGTTACCGCACAATCGAATAACCGAACGATAAAAAAAAAAATATAATCCAGGACGAAAAGGAGTGAAATTCAAAGAAAACATTTCGCATACTTCAAAGGACTCTTCTATATACGCTACAATGCATATGCTTCCCTTCACCTCAGCAAGCACTTTAGAGGGAAAGTGAGTTTTCATGTTCTGGGTCGTTTTGAATGAGCGAAGGTACCTCCGATCGGACGGCTGACGAGTCCTTGACGAATATTTGGGGTGCTGAAAGGATATTTATTTTCATTTTGACACACCAAACGAATGCATAAATAATCAACGAATATCGAAAAAGAATAGTATATTTATATGTAGATTCTCATAAGGTGATTTCTCGTCTGTTTGTTATCCTTTCTCTGCGAAGGATGTATGAGTGCGTGCAGATGAAAAACAAATTTTCAATTCCACCCCTGAATTCATTCGATTGGTTTTATTTAAATATATATATACATATATCCCTGCTGCTCAAAAGGTGTGAAACTACGTTTGCAAATTCGTATCCTTTTTCTTCATATACATATACTCACTCACCCACTTAGGTTAGCCAAAAAGGACATGAATAATAATCATGAAGAAGAAAAAAAAAAAAAAACGTAACGGCACAAAATCTTTGAATTTCAAAAATATACACACATTCATCGAATATTCAAATGGTCATTTGAATGGAGCCACTATACAGCATTTGCACAGTTATTCTCTGTTCTGCATATGGATATGCTGAAGAATCACGTACCAAAAAAAGGACGAAACGTGTCCTATTTCAATATGGAAATATAATAATGTGGATATATGGGAGCAGATGTTCCGCATTGGGTTTAAATTTGTATAAATTCAAAGGAAACAGAAGTCGATATCTGCACTGACCAAATCACAGTGAATGTCCTGGAATTCAAATTCGCTATGAAAATCGTCCTTTTTTTTCCTGAATTTGAATCTAGACTGACCGCCATGCAAATGTAGGTTTGTGTATGTTTTCCTTGAAGCAATTTTTTATTCATAAGGATTCAATGCGAATTTTTAATATCTCGAAATTCACATGTGCGGCAGCGGTTTATCCTTTCGCTCTAAAGGTATACATATCCTTTTTTTGTGTGTTTTCATTTTTTTTATTATATGTACCTAATTTGAGGGTTATGCATCTATCGTCTGGAGAGGGATAATGGAATAGATTGGCACACTCTGAATTTTCTTTATAGTATTTCCTGGATTGGTAAATATTTTGTCATCCAAAAAGGACTAAATTGACATTTTGAAGAAGTGAGTTATTACGACTCGACTTCTTCGTTATGGAAAGGGTGCTAATAGTAAATCCTCTTAAGATCTTCCTCTAAGAAAGTGCGAAGAACTTGTGTCTTACTTTTGTCCAAAAATGAAAGGGAGAGTGGATTTGGTATCCTTTTATTTTCATTTTTAAACAAAAGGCTATATAAATTCTTTGTGGGATCACACGACATTGATTTAGATTTAGATTTTTTCCCTGTAAGCAGATGTTAATTTCGGATAGAAGGGTGTTTTTGAGAGAGAAAAAAAAAAGGGATCGGATATATTCGTACCCCTATCTTCAGAAAGAGGGTGCCCACTTTTTTAATTTCAAAATGAAAACTGAAACGAATTGATGATGGAGGGGCTAACTCTTATACATATCTATAGATGGAGAGGGTCTTCTTTTTCAAGGAGTGATTAGGTTCGAAAGTAATCGTTTCGTAAAGAGGTGTTTCGGGTTTTTGAAAGTGAGAATGTCGTTTTAGTGATGTGTCAATTTAAACCAATTGAAAAGGGTCCCGCAAAAAAAAAAAAAAAAAAATAAGACATCGGCACGAGCCTATTGGAATTTTGGTACAAGGTTTGTCAATTAAAATTGATGTTAAGTGATAACGTGTGAAAGAGTTAAGAACTACTGAATAGTTTTAAAATTGTTTTTATTTTAAGTAAATTTAACTTTTGTCATTGGTGTTAAAAGGAACTTGCAATTAGTTGAAAACTAAAAATAACATCATTTCTTAAGTAAGTAGTAATTTAACTGCTTTAGGGATATTGGTAGATAAAGGTATAAGGCAAGTATGGTTTCATGTAAACAAAAAATGTCAAGGTTTCAATATAATTTTACGTTTACACTTTCTTCTTGAAAAAAATGTCATTGCATTGATAAAAATAAAATACTTTATAGCCAGGAATGTACAATTTAGCTATGCATTCCATCAATAACACTTTAATGTTTGGAAGAGGAGCGAAAGAGTTTTGAAGTCGTGGTAGCTACTATGAAATTTATGTCTAAAAGAACGAATTCTTTCAAATATAGCGAAAGAATCAGTTTTCTTGCATTTTTAGATGAAAATATCCCGAAAGCTTAAACTATGAGTGATCATAAGATAGGAGTCGAGTTCAGGGTATGAAAAACCTTCTGAAAAACCAAGTCTGATGGTTCCTAATGAGCCAGTATGTGGGGTAAAAGAAAAGGCCAACTAGTTCGCTTATGTCTATCCATATGAAGTGTCTCCCGGAAATTACGCCACATTTTTTTTTTTGTAAAAAACCACAGAAAATTTTTCATACCAGATTCTAAATTTTTTTTCTTAGGATGAAAAAAATACAAACCTTTCTGGCAATCTTTTCTTTTTAATTTGTGATTAGCATTTGGTGAACGTTTTAAAGAAACAAACCCAAAATGCAGATCTTCTTTAAGACACTTACTGGACAAAACGATTACCTTGGAGGTTGAGCCCTCTGACACAATCGAAAATGTCAAAGCCAGGATTCAAGACAAGGAGGGAATCCCCCCAGCCCAACAACGTTTGATTTTCACCGGAAAGCAACTGGAAGGTGGTCGCACTCTGTCCGACTACAAAATCCAGAAGGAGTCTACCCTTCACTTGGTGCTCCGTCTGCGTCTTGGTACACAACTGCGGCAAGATGATTTGCTGCAAGTGCTACGCCAGGTTGCACCCAAGAGCCACAAATTGCCGCAAGAAGAAGTGCGGACACACCAACAATCTCCGCCCAAAGAAGAAGTTGAAGTAGAGAATGCAATTGTGTCTACCTCGCTATTTTTTTAAATTTTTTTCTATGGTCTTTTATTGGAGAAGACCGAGTTCTGGAAAAGCTTCTTCCATGTGATGGAGTTGCAGAATTTTTTTTTGTAAAATAAACTGTGTCGCTTGAGTTGACTCATAAGAAAAAAAAAATTGCTTTTTTTAAAAAGTTTTGTGGGGTTGTTTAAATTTTTCAATTTTCAGATATGGAAAATGGGATTGTAAATTTTGTTTGCAGACAAATCAGAAACAAAATTAAGGACTTTGTGTACCCTCTATTATCTTTAATACGAGCCCGTAAATAAAATTAGAAAGGTCAACTTCAATAAGTGCCATTATTTCCCAGTTCTGATATAAGTTTTTAACACTTAACTAAAGCCGATTAAATTCAATGGGGCATATTCATAGTCACTTTAAAACTCCAGTTTATCATAGACTGGGCCTTATTCAATGTAATTTAGATAGGATAAACCCAGGTTTTTCTTAGCAACGCCTTGAACAATGTCTATGAATATTCCCCAATAAGTTTTTGAGTAAGTTTAGGTTTTTTGTTTTTGTCCAGGAAGCTGAAAGCAGTCTTAAGCAGGAACCCCCAATTATACAACAAATTTCATTTCAAGCTTTAGTAAGAGACTGTTGGATAGCTTTGAATCGCTAGCATAGCTTATAAACAATATATGAAGGTTTTATAATACAAATTCTATATACTACTGAAATAAATCAGCCAAGTAGAAGAGTTAGCACTATTTAATTGGACTTGTTGAATTATTGATTCATTGATTGATAGCTTTTAACGAACGACCTTTAGTCCATAAAATTGGCGTTTCGTCCCAGCGATCTCACTTGGACTCATCAGTTGACTAGTGAGGGCCTTGTCAATACGCATTTTTTATTAAGTCCGGTTCAACCTACATGAATTTTTTGCCAAAAATCCAAGCAAAGCTAAATTTAAAAAAAAAAAAAACTATAAAAGCGGTTTCTTAAACTAATATTTTATAAATAAAATGAGCTTGAAAAATTTTTTTTGAAAGTCATTAAAAAAACACATGGCTGACCAATTACTGAAACTAGTTAACTTTTTGTGGCATAATTTCTGAACTTTTAAATGGCATATTTTTTTGCGAATATCCTTCATGTGAGCCGCTAAGGTCTCGAAGCAAATAGAGTGTCAGTTACATTAATGGAATTCGCAATAATGGATTCGCGGTGATTCGCAGTGCTGTGTTCTCTTTCTTTTTCATGGCAAATGAGTAAAGAGGAACGAGTGCACTGCACTGCGAATCCAGAATTGCGAATTCTATAGTCAGCATGAATATTTAAATTTTATTAATATTGGTTTTTATTTAATTTGGTTATATACGGCGATTCACTCAAAATTCTTCAAAAACTTCAAAATCACTTTCGTTTATAATTCTGCACTTAAAACAAGCTTACGAATTTAAAAATGAGCAACTTAACTTATGTATTAAATTTTTTTTAATAATTTTTTAAGTCACTTACTAGCTTATTTATTATTTATTTTTACTATTAATAAGTGAGCCACTAGCTTGTGAATTAAAGCCTAGCTTAAGATAAGAAGTAAATTAAGCTTTTGCAACTCTGATTTTAGGTAGGTATATTAAATAATATTTTATGTAGGCACACCTAAAACACTAATTTCAAAAAAAAATTCGCTAACCCGTTTTCGAGATATTGATTTCAAAAAAAAAAACTTGGAATGTTATTTTTATTTCGACTTAAATTTTTCTAATCAAAATCGATAAAGCCGTTTACGAGAAAGTCGAAAAGCAAAAAAAAACACTATTCCATTTTTTTTACTTTTTTTTTTAACCAAGATATTGGACGCATAACTACAACAGTACACATAAATTTGTTTATCAAAATCGCAACACCCAAGATAAAAAACCCTCTTTCCCCTTTTAAAAATAAACGATTCAATTACTGTTTTTTGACAGGTAGGTAATTTTATTCTATTTTGGCCTTGGAAAATCTCTAAAAAATATTAAGATCAAAATCTTACGAAAATGGATTCAGTGGTTCGAGGACGTTTGTTTTTACGAATCTGTATTGTATTTACGAAAACTGCGTATTGCGACTTAAAATTGGGTATTATGCATTTTTGTATTATTATTTTTATATTGTCTTTCTCGTCACCTGTCATCATGCCTGATTCACAATGCGACGAGGAAACGGGACGTGAGCGTGACGAGAACCACGGGTCATCTTTTTCTAGCTACAAAATCGTCGCCCAATTGACAATGCAGCGAGCGTTTTTACGACAAAAACTCATTTTTGTAAAAAAAAAATCAACAAAATATTATAAACCAAATATCTTACAAAACAATATACATTTATGAATAACTTTATTTGTTAGACACAATTGATTACATCTTTTGTGAAAATTCTGTAAATTACTTAGGAAAAATGAAAATCGTCGTCACGTCGCGTAGTTTTTTTCAATTTTTCGAATTGTTGGCGTGACGTGACGACGAGAAACGCCGCATATCCAGGTATGCTTTCATAGTTTGAAGTTGGTTTGACAACTAAAGGGTTTTCCAATAAGAGGTGTTATTTTGAATAGCCCGCTATTTCGGTAGCTGTCACTTTTGAAGCTGTCATTTTTAGACATTTGACAAGTAGAAACTACGTTATTAATAAAAATGGAACGATACACGCTTCAACAACGCATTGAAATTATTAAAATTCACTAGTAAAAATGGTGAAAATTTGGCAGAGACGGTTCGTAAAACTTAAACATTTTTGGGTCGTCGTGAAGTACCTTGTCGGACCGCAATACAGAAATTGGTGGACAAATTCGAGCATCTGGGGCTCGGAAAACCCAAGAGTTATTGTTGAAAAGCCTCTCCATCCTCAACGCGTGACTGTTTGGTGCGGTTTATGGTCCGCCGGGGTCATTGGACCTTACTTTTTCGAAAATGAGGCTGGAGCAACAGTTACGGTCAATGGATTGCGCTATCGAGAGATGATTAATGATTTTTTATGGCCGGAATTGGATGGTATTGATCTGGACAACGTTTACTTTCAACAAGACGGCGCTACGTGCCACACAAGCAATGAAACTATCGATCTTTTACGGGAAAAGTTTCCGGATCGTGTTATCTCTCGAATAGGTGATCACAATTGGCCACCGAGATCTTGTGACTTAACACCTTGCGAATTCTTCCTTTGAGGCCACGTGAAAGATAAGGTCTACGCTAACAGTCCAGCGTCGATTCAAGACCTCAAAGATGGAATTCGTGAGGCTATCGAGGACATAGGGCAGCCACTTTGCGATTTGGTTATGGAAAATTTCATGAAAATGATATGGTCCTGTAAGCGTGGTCATGGCGGCCATTTGGCTGATGTTGTGTTCCATTATTAACGGCATACTTTCCTCTTTATAATGAAATAAACATCCGATCATTTATCTCAAAAAATGCCATTTTTCTTTGAATATCAAAATAAGACCTCTTATTGGAAAACCCTTTATAACGAGTTCTCGTCACGCTTACGTCTCGTTTCCTCGCCGCATTGTGAATCAGGCTTCAGCGTCACTTTTGCTAACGAGAATCAGAATATATTTTTAATTTAGCCCCTCTCTGACAGTATTTTGTTTGTTCAAAAATTCAATGAAATTGACGGAATAAAGAATGGTCAAGTCTAATAAACTGACATTCTGGTATGAATAGTACAATAAATAATAATAATAGTACCTATTTTGTTTTTTTTCTTTGACGCATTCATACAAAGAAGTTGATGCCAATTGAAGAACTGGTATAAGTGCGCTCGTACACAATAAAACAACTGACGCAAATTATGGTGCGCGTCCTCACCTGTCAAAGTTGAAATACATAAAATCTCAATAAAGGACGGTGTTCACATTTGACTGTCTCCTCCGTCTTTTTTTTGACGTTTCTGTTCTTTATCTCACTCCCACTTCATAGTGAGAAAAATACGGCGAAGACCAACAAGATTTTTCGAGATTTTCTTTTGTTTCATCTGTTTTCTCTTTTGTACTTTATCTTTGTCAGTTAAAACTTTTTTTTTAATTTTAAAACATATTTATTTAAGAAGATTTACCTGCGACAAAATGTATGTAGGTAGGTACTACTTTTTGGATAGCTAATCAGAACTTCAATTAGTAAGGTAGATATTGTGAAACAAGCTGTTATATTTATCACATAATACGTAAAACTATAGGCATACCTAAAAATGAAAAATAAAAAAACTCACCATTACTTTGCAGTGGCGATGGAGACCTCGACAATCGACTGATATCTGAAACAAAGTAAAATTTTAAATTAACCACGCAATTGCATTAGATTAATGATGAAAAAAAAATGCATTTGAAAATGAAAACATTTTTAATTAATTTTATGACTCTTGCAACTGCCACTTTTACGACCTCATTCTACTGACCATATTGCTACACATTAAAGTACAGCCGGCTCTGGCCGTCATAACATCAATCGTAAAATATCAACTTTAGTACGTTTAGGGAGGTAGGTAGAAGGTACTCGAGTCTTGTTTGGCCCCCAAAAAAAAATCAATATCAACCGGTCAAATGCCATCGACTCTGTATGGACATATGTAGGTACTAACACTATGTGTATGTAAGTAGGTACCTATACCTTCCTACAATGTATCGACAGAGACGTGAGTAAAACCGGCTGACCAAAAAAAAAAAAACAAAAAAACGTGCAACAAGCAAGAACCCAGACACCCATCCACCACCTGGTTTTTTGAAAAAGTCCTTTTTCTTTGGAGATATGTAGCTAGCACAGACATTTCAGAGAGATATGGTCATGTACTCAATACAAGAAGACAAGACGCGCCGCGAGACGACTTCCAACCAAACCAAGTGGCTATTTCATTAACACCCTTCGTTCGATTCAAGGATAGGTATCTATGTAGGAAGGTACCTGCATACTGTTGTTGTTGTTGTTGCTTTGTATTAGCTTGAAGAGTTCATCTTTAAGGACTTGAAGATAATTTATTACCAATCCATTCAAGGTGCAGCTTAGCATAAAAAATAAGCGCAAGTGGAGTTAAACAGGACATCGACATCCACATCAACATCAGCACCAAAAGAAATATATTTAGGTATACCTATACCACTACATATAAGGAGTAAAAATAAAAACCAAAATCCTTCCATTGTCTATGATCTTGATTCATTATTTTGGTGGCTAATAACACCTAAGGATAATGCGCATTGAATGAAATCCCTGTACGAAAATAAAACAAATACTTAGACGAGATAATTAGAAAGAAAACGTTAACCCATTCCACTTAATGTCTGAGAAGACTGGAGACGAGGACGAGAGTTTTGCTCCATTATTTGTTTTTGCCTTTTCTCTTCTCATCAAGTGGATCCTATTTTCGGTTTATTTTTCTTTTTGTTTGGGGGAAAATTACATTCCAAAAATAGGAAAAAAAAAAATCCTCTTTTATTTTAGCAGTCGCCTTGTTAAGAGATCATGTGTGTGCGTGAGGCTATAGTTTTAATGGAACTAATTTCGCCACAAAAACTATGTGTAGTGAAGAGAAATCCCCCTCGACTCGACACACAACGGTAGATACACACAAGATATGTGCATTTCGCAAATCAATACCAGACATAAAAATCGATATCCTTGATGCTGTAGGTATAGCCGTATCCTGTGTGAATTAAATATGGTGGTCAATAAGTTGGAGATGTGATGTGACTGTGACCCCTTCTACATACATTTTTATAGGTATACTGGACAAAATTCGGTTTGACACGCGACCGCATTAATTCCAGGGAAACTGCAAAAGGATTTAGCTATAACTTTGCACAAAGGATACATTCAATATCCGTGTAGACTGTATAGGTATAGGTATAGGTATTATATCCCCACATGATTATAGAAAGGTCCTTCCTTGTGCAATATTTGTGTTCCGAGGGGTCAAAGAGGGTAATTAGGTATGCGTCCTTGTTGAAAATGCAACAACAAGGATCAAATTTAAAATGGGATTAGGTACATTCTCTGTTGGTATGTGTGAGTGTTGGTGCGTTTGTGTGTTCTAATAATAGAGGTTTCCGAATGCGCATGCATTTAAAAATTTAAATTTATTTCGTCTCGGTCATAAAGGGTCCCATTTTTGATGTTTGATACGCACAATAATGCTTTTCCTCTATTCCTCTATGGCTCGTGCCAGACGCGCGATGTGGATGACAGATGTAAGAATGGGATTTTGGTTTTCTTCTTTTTTTTTTTTTTCTGTAAAATGAGATTTTTAACATAAATTATGCATTTGAATTGGATATGGGATTGTTATTGTTCCTTCTTTGTATTTAGTAGGGGGTGCAGGGCATGAGGTCAAAATTTGTTTATTAGTTGTTATAAACGAAGAGGGGTGAGAGAAAGGGCGTTTGAGGGCATACGTTAAAGTGATGTTCTCTTTTACCCAGCTCTATTTTTTTTTTTGAAATTGGAAAATTTTATAATAAAGTAGGTAGGTAACTAATATACCTATGCCTATATTTTCATGGATGATATAATTTGTTTAATGTACATACATAAGTATATTAATTGTTTAATTTGTTTAGTGTTTTTAGAAGCCATATACAGAATAAGGGTTAATTAATTGAAGTGTTGCCGTTGCCTTGCAATATCCGAATCTGGATAATGTCTACCGCAGTAGTCAAGGTTCGTTTAGTAGGTATTTATGGTCAGAACTCAGAAAAGAACTTAAAAAGGTTTAAGTTATCCTCAGGAACGGTTTTTTTTCCAAAATGGAAGAAGGTATAGTATTAAGGATATCTCAACCAGAGTACCCGCATATATACCTATTAGAGGTGCTTAGAAATGTATTTAAAAATATTTGACCAATCACCGTTAACTGCAATCTGTGATAGTTCAAAATGTGAACCCCGGAAACACATAATATTCTGCGGGTGCAATAAGGTAAGAAAAATACCGAATTTCATAATCTCGCTTATACTGAACGGCATTCAAGATTTAGATTAATTTTCTCTTTAATATAAAATAGCTAGAGGGCTTTTTTCTTTTTCCTTTAAATTTTTGTTATTATGTTTGTGTTTCTTAAAATTGTTTTCTAAATTTATTTGTCAATTTTTAATCTTGTTGCTAATTTTGGCTCATTATTCATTTCACCTTTAAAAATCTTTTAAGAAAAACAGGAGTTCTTGAAAAATAAGGTTTTTTATGTATACCTACATACAAACTTTCCTTCTTAATTATCATCTTTAAATTTGCTTTGGAAGTGCTCATTTAAGGCAACCGAGTCTTCCAAAAAAAAAATTTAAGTTCAATTTTATGTTTTACTTTACAAATTAAACTTTGCAAAATACACAATTTCACTATCCTTTGGCAATATAAAGGGTTTTTCAATTGACGCGGGTATAATTTTGGTGGCCGGTGGCATCAGCCATGTTGTTTTGGTGTCATCTGTCAAATCTGTGGGGTTTCCTGAGGTCACAGGTCTATGCGAATAAACTACAATCGACCGATGCCCTTAAGGTGAACATAACACTGGTCATCGGGCAAATTTAGCCGGAGCTATGCGGGAGAGTCATTGAAAATTGAATCACTCGGATCCGGCTACGATTGAGGAATAGGAGAAGCCAAAATTACTCGCGTCGTGTGCTCAAATTAAAGTGACCAGATTTATTTGAAGCAAAAGCTGGACAGATTTCCAAAACTTTGCAGGGAGTAGAAATTATGATTTTTTTTAGTAAACAATTTAATTAATACGCAACATAAACGACAAAAGACATATTTATTTAAAAAAAAGAACAGACTTTTTTGTTTTGATTGAAAAAGAGATCACTAAAAATGTATATCTACCTATTCATCTCCTCACATTTTTTTTAATAAAAACTTAAAAAAAATGCTAGAGTATTTAGAAAAAGTCAAAGCTATAATAAATAGTTTTCTAGAAAATAAAAATAAGTGTTTCAAATAACTACACATGATTTAATTACAAATTTAAAATGAATTCTTATATTTAGATGCAGAATGAATTTCTTTAAGAATTTCATTATTATTTTTTTAATTTTTTCATAAAAATGATCACAGTAAACTGTTTCGACAGACAATTGAGTTTGTTAAACGGTCCAGATTTTATTTATTAACGAAGAAATTCTTTCTGCGACCGAATTATTGCCAGGAAGACACAAAATATATTCCACTCGTTTTAAAATATTTTCAAAGGGAACTCCTCTATGTAGTTGAAAAATGTTGAAAATTGTCTTCCCACCTCAAATCAACAGAACTATTTTTCTTTTTCCATTCAGTTAATTTTATATCGTCAATATATTTATTTATTTTTCAAACAAATCGTTTTCCGAAATTGTTTGGTCAGAAAATTGTTTTGTTTTCGATTTAAAAATGACAGACTACAAGCTAAATTGAGAATTCATTTAACATGGAATATAAATACGGTGACCATCCGTTCATTATTATAATAAACCTTTTCATTATTTGAAGTAGATGTTCATTATGAATTATTTTGTATTCAAAAACAAAAAAATGTTCATTACTTCCAAAGCTGTTCATTGTTTGTTCAATATTTTATTCAATTTTGTTGAAAAAAGAACTAAAAAACTAACTATAAATCAAAATTCTTTCAACAAATTGATAATGCGAACGTGGCCTAATTTACTGAATGTAAGTTCGAAACTATGAAATCTATTTTAATTACTTAATTTAACTATAAAATTACCTGTTAAGAGTTCAGAGAATATTTAAAAAAAAAAATAAACAGATTTATTTTAAACAAATCGTTTATTTTACTCTTAAATTGAGTTAAAGTCAAGACTGGATTTTATGTATTTATTAAATTTGCCTAACATACATATCAAGAGTTCCTCTATAATATTTTAATTAAGTAAAGCAAAGACTTAATGTTTGTGTTCTATGTTTTGTACTGAGTTATTTTTTAAAATAGAAAATAGTAATTAAAAACCGGGTTTAATTTTTTTTTTCATTAATTGGTATTTAAAAATATGGTCACCGTAAGTATACATGAGCTCATTTTCTTCATTTAACAGCTCTTACGTTTGATTTATGTGCGCCAATTTGTATGCACAGGGATGTAAAATAGTGTTTACATAATTGCTTCATTTTGAGAATTGGAGAGACCTACACATATTTATACAAACGTCTTAGGAAAACGGGACATTTAGCGGGACAGATAAGGCCGCGGGAGAGAGCTCTAGAGGTTCTAGAGTTGATTTTATACAGAAGTGCAGTGAAGTAGGTATCTTATCTTCCATTGACCGTATTTCAAAATCTCGTTTTTTAAATCTCAAAACCTCGCATTTTTGTTTCTTAATTAAAATTTTTTTAATTATAATATCATTCGCATATACATTTTTACATTCAAACAGAAATGCTATACAATTTGATTAGTTGCATTTATAGCATATTTATTTTTAAGAACGAGACTTGCATAGATATACGAGTTCTTGAAAATGCGAACATTCCTTAAAGGGGTTTTTTTGTATGTTGGTTCCCCTTTGTTCATACATTGCTCCTAGCACAATTGTACGACATCATCAGGCATTAAACAATTATTTTACCTATATCTATAAATAAAAATAGGTGAGTTCCTAAATGACTTCCTTGGGGGACACCGGTTTTATAGATGAATGAACGCACATTAATAATTCTTAAGTAGAGATTTCTACGATAAGGTAGAGCTGGTGACTTTGTCCACATGTATGCTAGACTCAGTCTTTAAAATGCAACCTGAATTGCCCAGCATATGGCACTAGTAACAAGGTGTTTATAAAATGTTTGGTCTATGTATGAACATCTTGTCCTTGATGAGATTATGATAGACACATTCGGCCAGATTCTAAATAAATTTAGTGTGTTTGGTACAAACTTTGGAATATTGATTACAAAATATATAATTATGCTCGATGAGCTAAAAACTGGAAACATTGATCAACTGTTATGTCATCCTGTTCAAAGATACCTATATATTTTACATTTCAAGGTTCTAAGCTGACTTCAAAAGCCTAGTTTTAAGTTGATTGCAAAATTTCTACAGAACTAACAGACAAACAAGAAAAGAGTTATTCAAGACGTTCTTCATACAGGGTGTCCTGAAACTCAAATTCAAGCTGGTACCGGGTGATGGGGTAGGTTATACCCGTACTGGTAAAAATAAGAAAAAAAATTCATCTCCCTTGGTTAAGTAATAATAACTGTTTTCTCGCTGATAAAATAACAATAACAATATTTAGAAAATAAAAGAAAATCGATAGCCTAGTCCACATTTTTTGGTACTGTGGTTAGAAATTTCTAAATTTTACGGTATTTGCAATCACAAATCCAAAAATAAATCATGTTAGTTTCGTAAGAAAAATATAATTTGACTGATGGGTTCAAAAAAATTTGTAAGCTAACTTTGTTACTTCATGTATGTTTAAAAAAAAGTATTACACTACCCTCTGCAAGTTATTTGAAAAAATGGCCC
Source organism: Leucozona laternaria (assembly GCA_932273885.2). Taxonomy (NCBI): domain Eukaryota; kingdom Metazoa; phylum Arthropoda; class Insecta; order Diptera; family Syrphidae; genus Leucozona; species Leucozona laternaria. Next base: position 83,526,193 of record OW026368.1, on the reverse strand, counting down.
ATTTTATCAAGTTTTAAAAATGTTACAACACTTACTACTTATTCTTTCGTAAAAAAATATACCTACCTAATTATATTTTATTTGCAAAAGAGCCTCAATTTAATTCATATTACTTTTACGTCGTGAATAATGATTTTTTATTCAAAGATCGGCTTTAACTAGGTTTTACCAAGCGAGATGGATTTTTTTCTCTAATTTTTCCAGGACAGGTATACTATATCCTTACCTGCTACCCGCTTGACGTTTGAGCTTCGGGACAGCCTGCATAAACACTTTTCTCTTCGACAAATAGAAATTGAATTTAAAACATATTTCAATTTTTATTGGTCGAAGAGAACTCAACAAATATTGCGTATTGATATGAATGTCACTGTTTTAGGTGCGTTCAGCTTGAGTTTCGTAAGAAAATAGGTTTAGTATAATACTATTTAAAAAGTGTTTAAAGCTAAGAACATTTTTATTAAAGAGCTTTAAAGTTAGTAAAGAGTTAACTAGTATCATGTTAAAACCTTAACATTGTGCTGTTTAAATTTTTGCGCCAATGTCTTTAGTAAGATTGGCTTTGATATTGCTAAATTTAGATTCTTATCCTTAAAGCATTTTTCAGTCATATACTTTATTAAATTTGTCTAGGCTTACAGACAGCCATTAAACTCTCACTTAATTTTTCAGTCGTGAGTTAAAACAGAGTAAGCTTAATTTTGGTACTAATTTATACATACATGCAGAAGGACCAAACAAACTCAGAGGATAAAACTAAAGAATATACCTATTCAATCAATCTACATAATGTAGTCAGCTTGATTAGGAAAACTAAGCTATAGGCACAGATTACACAGATAGCCAAGACATATCCGCTTAGAAAGTCGGAGTTTTACAACGTTACGCACTTTTGCAAAGCAAAAACTCAAAATCGTCATTTATGATAGGTTGTAGGTAATCGATTATCAACAATACGCTATTTTATTACTTTTTTTTTATGTGATAGTAAACTTTACAAACTCCAAATTAAATTGAAAAGAATGTGTCCGAAAACAGTTGGTAATGAAACATTTTACAAAACCTCTATTTTGTGATTGATTTCGTGCCTAAATCAATTTTAAAGTAGAAGTTAGCAAAATGTTCTCTTAAATTTAGTTTTAAAAACCTATAAGACTGATTTACCAAAAAAAAAAAAACCTAATTGTTAGGATATTTATGCACTTTCTCTTTATGACAGGGGTTAAAAGAAAAAATCATGCACCTGTAGTTTACTAACCCGTTAATCGACTACGAAAAAACACATTTTTAGATTTAAAAATCTAATTGACTTATTTCTTGCACACTCAAGTAGGTACCAACATAAATAACATTCAAATTTTAATAAAATTATGTACCAAATTATAAAAAAAAATACAGAAATTGATAAAAATATTCGCCATTTTCTAAACAAAGTTTTCAGCAAGTCAGAGTTCATAAAAGGTTAAGAAACTAGCCACAAAAGAAGCCTTAAGAAAAAAACCCGATCTGAAGTACCTATCCTTAATTCTTTACATCTAATCAGATTACACTGGATATATGTTATAGGTGCATCTTCCCTTTAGAAAGTCATATACCTAGACAGAAGATGTATCTACCCATCCCCAATAACATCCTTTTGTCATGACCTCTTTACACCACCTATAAAGATAGCTATAGAGGTAAGCCAAGGTAGGTATTATGTACCTGCAATTGCATAACAAAAGCCTCTTTACCCGCCCTGCCAATAAGTGATGCAAACTTCTAAAGATATCCTTTTTTTTAACAAACAGATACAAAAGGAAAAACCACAGGTATGGCATTGTCTCGGCATGATGATCCCTATTTAATTGCAAAACAAATTAAACAAAAGAAGAGAAAATTATCCTTGAAAAAAGTGGTGTGCAAAAATCTTTAGCAAATTATGCAGAAAATCTACACACTATAGGGAAGTTAAGGTAAACAGTTATAGCATCAGCATATTGCAAAAAAATGCCACCCAAAAGGAAAACATAAATTCTATAAATAGACATATAATTTTTTTTTATATAGGTATAGGTAGGTACACAACACATTAAAAATATATACATACATCGATTTTGCATGTGTCCTGTCGTTGGTGTCTTCAATAAGTCACGCTTCAACGAGTTATTATTATCCTCGGGACTATTGTTCCATCGTATTTCAGACATAACCATTTTTAATAGTTTATTATTTTTTTTGTTGTTATCGTCCTTTTTTTTATAAACTTTCGCACAAAATAATTGATAAACTCTCAATAAAACAGAAAAAAATATAGATAATCACTGTTTTTTCATGAATCCTTTTCAAAATATTACGCAATACACACTTTTTTCTTTAACAATAAAACACTACTCCTCTTCCAAGGACATCTACGCACTTTGGATTTTTATTTCTTAGTTTATTTTAATTGTAAAGTTGGTGTTTTTGTTTATTTGATGTCCTTTTTGAATACACAATCTCGATCCAAACGCGTTCGTGTTTCATTCAAAACTAAAAAAACAATTTTCAAAATTCCTGCAGGACACCTCTCCGAGTCCGAGGTCTTTTTTTTGTTGGGTTGTTTTGGTCTATTTCTTTTTGCGGTACAATTTTCTGTGTGCAAAAATAAGGTAAGTCAGAGATTTTCACACAAAACTTCGAAGGTAGATGAGAGTGTGTATGTGTGTGTGTTTTTTTTGTTGGGGTGAGCGCGAGACAACAATGTAACGGGGAAATAAAGAAGACAAAAATTATTCAAAAAATCCTTCTTTTCCGTTCGTATTTTTCGTAGAGAGATAGGTACGCCATCCACGACAGAACTGTAACGAATGTATGTGTTTTTCTATATCGGATTGTATCTTTTCTCTGCACCGCACCAACAGGATCCACATCCATACAACATGGAAAATCGAATAAGAATTTTCCTATTTAAAATCCACAAGATTGATTTTTCAATGTGTGGGTAAGAGGGGAATTGTATTTGAAGACTTAAGGTCTTCTGGTGGGTGTGGCTTAATAAATTAGATTTTCCAACTAGGTATGCTGTGGATCGTAACTATATAGGAAGGTATAGAAAAACGAAGAACCTCAACCTAGCTGGTTTCCACCATTCTCTCTGTGGATTATGATTTATGTTTCAATTTTGTTGTTGTTGTTGGTGCATACATTAGTTTTGCACACAAAAGGATACACTACGATTCTTATAGTTTGAGAATATTTCTCCTGTGCGATGGAGCAGAGGGGGAGGGGAGGCAGAATGTGGGTGGTAGGTGTAGGTTTTCCGTGGAAGTATTATATATTGCAACCAATGGTCCTTGCACTTTGCAAAGGACCACCACTAGGATTCACTTTGGGTTTACCAGAGAACTTTTCTTAGTTTCTTTCTTTCTTCTATCTTATTGTTTCAGAGCAGATGTTACACTGGGGGGGCTAAAAGTTTGCATCTGTAGGTACATACATATAACACCCGCCATTGCCTGTTTGGTCGGTAATTTCAAACTCTAATCCTTTAAGGATTATGAGACGGGGGAGTTCGGCTGAGACGCTGGATTCTTATGGAAATGATAATGACGACTATAGTATATCTATAGGTATCTAGTGTGTGTATATGCATCTCTAGAGAAGTAAAACAAAAAAAGGACTTTCGCAAGCTAGCTGTAGGTAGGTAGGTATATGTGTACATGTTATTTCCGGTTTTGTTAGGTGTGAGGGTGATTAATATTTACGAAAATGGACTTGTGGAAGGCAACAACAAAAAAAGAAGAAAAAAAAGGGTTGACCAAATCACCACCATCATAGAAGAAATTGTGTTTCCACTTGATGTCATATTAAAAAGGACATTAGACCACTTCTTCTTCTTTTTTTTTTTTTTGTTGTGAGTTGTTATGGCGACTTGGTTCACTTGTTCTTTACGTCCTTTTTTTACAGGACGGGGGATTCCTTATAACTAGTAGTGTGTCGGTGTCGGTGTCGTGTCTTCAGTGTTTTGAGATTTTTTTTGTTCTTTATTCTTTTTTATTTACTTAATATTTATTTGGATTTTAGTTGTAATGGGAAGTAAAACACTCGTTTTCGATGCTGCGTGTAATTGAAGGGAAACGATCTGGAAGAATGTGGGTTAGGATTTTTTTGTTGTTGTTTAAGGATACTAGTTTGGAGCAGGGATTGATTGTGCAAAGCATGTGATTCTAACAAGTGATACGAAAAAGATTTTTCACAGTTATATCAGTGAATGTGTGTATGAATGAAGGTTGGTATGTATGCTTGTGTGTCTATCTTAAAATATTTAATAGTTTCATAAAAAACTTATTTATATTCAAGAAAGTTTTTAAGTGCATGTTGTTGACGTTGATAATATTGAATTGCGAAGTAATGTATGTACCTATACATATACCTCTATATCCCTACTTACCTAGGTTCGGTTAAGACTTAAGTGGGTTCAGTGTACCTACCTACCTTCCTTACTTTATTCTAAACCAGCTATAAAACAAGGCGGATTCTTAACTGCTAAAAATTGGTATCGGTATCTTTCGTCAGTTCCAATAAACACATGTACCTATAAGTATGTATTTGTATACCTACCTACATTTTTTTTACAATTTTTAATTCAGATAACAGACTTAACGTTTCCGAAGGCCCTGAGTTGCTGAGTTTTAGTTTTTTGCAACAATTTGAAGGTTCGCTTCGCACGACCTAAAAAACTCTGGGTGCCTGAAGTATATGCCCAACGGCGGAGGGCCCTGGCCATACGGGGCAGCATAAACAGTAGGTACTTTTATTAACCAAAACTGTTATACCTACCTAATTGGCATATCACTCGGTCTACTCCTTCCCGTTTAGGCTGGAGTGGCAATTATCTAAAAAAACGGACTTAAAATAGAAAAAAAAGTATGAAAATGCACGGCAACGCTTAAAATTTCATGTTACGCTTTCCTTTATTTTCTTTTTAAATCAAGATGATTAAGGCCCAGTTTTTCAGTGGTGAGTTAAACCAGAGTTAGCTAACTCTAGAAGTAAATTAACCCACAGTGAACTGAGGAAGCAGTTTTTTGGTGGAGAATGGATGCGGAACGACTATATTAAAACTCGGTTGATAAAACATCAAAAGCATCTGTTCAGTTAATCCTGAGTTAACTCACCAAATTTGAAGAGTTAACTCGGGCTTAACTTTAATCTCGCACTGAACAACTGGACCTTAGTGACTTATTTTTTTTAAATTAATTTTCAAAACTCTAATTTTTAAAGTGAATTTCTTATTTCTCACTAAAAAGTGTAATAAATTCCCTCTCTACTTTGCAAAGTGGAATAGATTTTCACAAAAAATGAAATAAATTCTCATGTGGAGCAAATACCCATAGAAAAAATTCCCTGCACCGTATGAACTAGGCCTAAATTTGATTAAAAAAAAACATACAAATATTTCACAAATTGGTATGTAATTTATTTCATATGAGGACTTTTTTGGGACTTATTCGTCAATTTGAGAGATTGCAAACCCGACAAACGCCTAAAAAGTCGCGATTTCTTTGTCGGTATACATAATTATATAGGTACAAGGTACCCAAGGTACATATATTAAAGGTAATATCATTAGCGTTTAAATTTTTGTTCAGTTCTGCGCATCTGTGAAAATGGCGGATCCAGTGTCTCTTTACTTGTCAAAATGCTTATATTTGTTGTTGTTTCTAGTATAGTAATGCCATATGCAGTTTTCGTGAACACTCGAGCCGCCATGTTTAATTTCTGACTGACAACCTGCGCAATATATTACCTTAGATTTGTGTACTGTGGTACAGAGGTACCTGTATCAACAGTTAATTCAACGGCAAATGCGAGATTTTTATTTGCGAATTTGAGAGTTTTTAAATTTCGAGATTTCGGTTGATACTTGCTAGATTTATGAGTGCGAGATTGTTAAAGGTGCGGGGTCTCGTAATTCTGAGATAATGTAAAGAGCTGTTATTAATTTGCGAAGTTTTTCAAGATTTTTTAAAATATTCGAGGTTTCGTTATTGGAGATTCTAATTTGCGGATTATCGTTTTTTTTTTTATCGTTGTGCTGTTAACAACGATATGCAAACCGATTTTCTACTTTTAAAATATCTTGGCAAAAAGCGTATTTAATATGTAGAGTTTTTTTATATACACTTTTCAACCAATGTTATTTGGACATATAGCACAATATGTATGGTCTTATATGGGTTATTCAGCGTTAAGATTTTAAAAAGAAAAATTAAAATGTAAACTACTTAAAAGAACGATACTAGAGACATGCCAATTTATTGCAGTCATAACAGTTTTTCGCCATTAGAAGTGGGCGTGCGTTAACGTGCTTGGCGCGACTTGAAAAAAAGCTCTGTGGGTGCCTGAATTATGCCCACTCAGGTAGGTGGCGATATAATAAGGCGAAAATTTAATTTTAAGAATGAACCTTGCGAAACCGCACGCAAATATACTGGGAAACATAGATGCATTTCCGAATATTTTTTAAATTTCAATGAATCAAACAAAAAAAGGATTACGAAATTTCAAGTTTTGATAGCTTAACTGGCACTCGGAGCCACCCGGAAAAAGGTTACGTATACTTTTAAAGAGTGTTTTTTTTTTTTAGAGGTACAGAACTTTAAGTTGGCAACACTATTTTAGCTGGCGGCCATTTTGCTAGCTATCAAGTGATTTATTTTAAGTTTGGTTTGGCATTTCAGCATAAATACACTGACGCCTGAACAACGCTTCCAAATTGTGCCACCACAATGGGTCCAAAACAAGATTGCCGTTGATCCAAATTTTCATCAGCGAATTTTGTTTAGCGATGAAGCTCACTTTTGGTTGAATGGATACGTCAATAAACAAAACTGACGTATTTGGAGTGTTGATAATTATCAAGTGTATGATGAGGCACCGTTAAATCTACAAAAACTAACTGTTTGGTGTGCTTTATGGTTTGGTGGAATAATTGGTCCGTACTTCTTTAAAAACAATGCTGGCCAGAACGTTACAGTCAATGGTGACCGCTATAGAGCCATGATTACTGACTTTTTCGTTCATCAATTGAACAACCATGATGTGCAGGAGCTGTGGTTTCAACAAGACGGCGCAACATGTCACAAAGAGATCGTGCCACAATTGATTTATTGAAGGAAACGTTTGGTAACCGCATATAGTTTCACGTTACGGAACCGTGAATTGGTCTCCAAGATCGTGCGATTGAACGCCGCTTGACTATTTTCTGTGGGGATATGTAAAATCGCTAGTCTACGCCGATAAGTCCGAAACGATAAACCACTCGGTGGAAAACATTCGCCGCGTTATTGCCGATATACGGTCACAAAATGTTGGAAAAAGTCATCGAAAATTGGACCTCCAGATTAGACTACGTCCGAGCCAGAAATTATATTTAAATTATGATGCCAGAAGGTTATCTTTCGAATAAAGTAAATTTCATGTCAATTTAAAAAAAAAAACAATCTTTGATTTATTCTATTTCAAAGTTCTATACCGATAAAAAAACATCATTTATTTGATGTTACTTGATGCTGAACTTCATAAAAAAAAGAAGGATGGCACTAGAGAAATGCCAATTTATAACAGTTTATCGCCATTAAAAGGGCGCTTCACGCCTTATGTGACTTAAAAAAGACTCTGGAGTGCCGCAAGTATGCCCATACCGGTGGAGTCACATAAACAGTAGGTAATTTTATAAACTAAAACTGTAATAATTGGCATGTCAATATAGGTAGTTACTTCCAAGAAATAAAGCCTTTCGCGTTTTTATTTTGCAAATTATCCTCAAAGAATTTAGTCCCTTGAGAACTATTTTCTATAGGTTACCTACATGGCAATAATTACGGACAGCTGCCTTTCAAACAGCCGAGTTATTTTATTTTGATATGGTGCAGAATTGAACTCTATTATAAAATTTAGAATTAATACAAAAATAACTGCTTCGTTTTATCCCTCTTTTGCATTTTTCAAAAAAAAAAAAATACTTTTCTTCCCAAATATTTACTTAGACCTCTAATTCACAAGAAAAACTCGAAATAATTGTTAAAAATAAGCAGTAAATACAACCCTTAAACCAACATCAAAAAAAAAAAAAAACAGTCAAATTTTTGGGTTAAAAATCCTTTTTCTTCAAGATCTATTGATTTATTGAAAATGCGTAAATAATCCTCCCCAATTTCCTATACAAAAAAAAAAAAAATGATAAAGCAAAAAAAATTAAAAACTACAGAACCGTAACAACAAAATTCTTTTCATTTCATAAACCCGATGAAATATCCTTAAAAAAAATCGTGAGAAAGTCCGTTATATTTTTATCTTATAAAACCAAGAAAATATACCAGATTTTTCGTAAAAACAAAAAAAAAAATATGTTTCCCCCAGTAGAAAAATGTCTAGGTACAGCGCAAAAAAAAAAAATTATTTTAAATTGTGCGCAATCAACCACTTTTTACCGTAAAAAATAAACTATAAGAAAATAATAAGATGAAAAATAAAGAAAGAAAAAAATCCATCGTCCTTAAACGTCAACCCTAAGAAAATTTATATTGCATGTCCCTATTATATGCATCAGGACTGCCTTAGTACCTTGTTCCTATTTGTAATGAATTTTTTTATATTTCGAAGAAATTACGGTAAAAAGTCCTTAAAAATATTTTTTTTTTTACTTTTAAAGGTCCTAGTTTTTTGTTATACCTGAACTGATTTTACCGATATCAATCTACTTAGACGCAATCAATGTCCTGCCACATACCTATAGGGAGAAATGTCGAGTAATAAGAACTACATCATCATCATCATCCACATCCTGGCTATCATTCTTGATGATTGAGTATGGAAAATGCGCGCGTTTTTTTTTCTCTTCCTTTTAACATTTTTTATTGAATTTTTTGATGCATTTTTTATACCTGAAATTCAGTATAAGGATAATTGCAATTCTGCACGCAAACAGCGTCTCTCTTGATTAATGACTTTCGTTGTGTAGTTGTTCTTAGGCAGATTGGGGAATAATCATCACAAATGACGAAGAAGAAGAAGACATTTCTAATAAAAAAAAATGTAAAGGATGCCCCCAGGATATGTTTGCACAAAAGAAAATCTAAGGATGTTCAATTTATGCGTAAACTTATCAATCGAGGTATGTATTTCTTCCGGAGATGCAAAGAAGATAGGTACCTAAACAATAAGAAATAGAAAGATACAAATTTATTAAGGAGAGGACTTGTTTTTTTCCTAAGGATGCCTGAGAATTAATTTGAATGTCTGCGTACCCGGCAATTGTTTATGATTTTATTGCTAAAGATACCAGAAGTCAGTTTTTTTATGTTGATACCTCTATGGCTAGTTTTTTATTGCGTTGGTTGGTCCTGTGGTAATTTCTAAGGATTTCTTACCTTTGCTAACTTATTGCCTGACCTACAGCTACCTGAGATACGTGTCGGTTTTTACTTGTAGTTTTTTACGACTTTATTGTTTTATGGCTATTTATATTTTATAGGTAAAAAAAAACTTTAAACGGTATGAGAGTACATAATTTTTAACATCTCAATGCGAATCGCAATTAACGCGCTCACTATATAAATTCACATTCACGCATATCCTTGATCCCAAATAATTTTAAAGTCATGTTTTTTGTTTGAATTTGTATAACTATTTTATTTTTTACGATGATACCTATATTCTAAGAAGGCCATGTGGATTGTGGATGTGGTGCATGTAACTCTTCGTTTTTTTTTTTTTTTTTTTTTTTGTAAAGAGCAGACAGACAGTGGAAATTGGAAAAAAAAATCCATAAAAAGGATGCGTGAGATGTTTTATGATTTAATTTATATTTTTAACACCCGCACCGCAGGATGTCCTTAAGTTTCATAAGAAAACTAAAAAATTAAACACGCACAATTGATTTTCGGCCAAAAATAGTTTGGTTTTTTTATGACAGTTTTTTTTTTTTTTCAAAAGTTAGGCACCTACGCAAAATGTGTTGTATGTTTTTTTTGTATTATTGGATATTTTCGGGATTTGCATATTCTTATGTTGTTTTTGAGTTGAAATAGGAAATTTGCATAGAACATAACTTTTATTTGAAGAAGAATAGAACTTCTATTGATTACCTAGGTAGGAACCTAAATTCATAAATTATAATTTGTTGTCTTTTTTTTTTATTAGAATTTTTTGTGTTTAGCATGTTAAGAATATAATGCATTTGGATGGCTTGGCTACAGGGAAATATTCAAGGACATTCCTTGGGATATTTTAAAAATAATTAAATTCGTTGTTTTGTACTTTGTTTTGATAGTGACTTCACCCCATTTGTAGGTAGGTATACTTTTTTAATCATATTCGCTCTAAGTCAAGAAATCATTCACAATGACAAAAACTAGATGACAGAATTCAATGATTCAGTCCAGTGCTGTCTATACTTTGTATCATATGTTTAAATGATTTATTAACGAAGCAAGTATACTTAGGGGCAATTTTTTAATAGTCAGTTAAACATCAGATAGTAGGTACTATGTAATGTAATAGAACAACCAACGAAAGGACAAAGTACAGTCCTCTTAAAAAAACAAGAAACTAAGACAGCACTGTATCGAAAAATAGGACTGTCCTCTCAGGACGGATATATTACCTTGTACATAATTTTTGAAAAATAAGTGTTAAAATGGTCTTACCACTACCACTTTCAAAACAGTCGACTCGTATGGTCTTTCCTACTATACAGGGTGATTCGCATAAGGTGTGACAAAAAACTAGAGCCTGTACGTTGCGTTGAGACAGAAAAAAATCAAGTGGGAGAGGGGGGGTGGGTCTATTCCCACCGTTTAGCCAGGAGTTAAAATTAAAAAAAAAAAATACTTTAAACAGAAAAAAATATTAACAAACAACAATTCTACTTACAATGCCGTCCTATATTTTTTGTTAAGCCAAAATTCCCTTCTTTTGTTTTCTTTTTAAATAAAGTTGTTTTATTTAACAGTTCAAACTTAAAATTAAAAACAAAAAATTGTGTTCAAAATTTAACGTTAATAAGTAGAATTTTTGTATTTCATATGTTCAATATTTTTATACATTTTAAGTCAAATACCAAAACTATATGTTTTTTAGAAAATTGAAAATAACAGAAATAAAATTGTCTCTCCGTTGCTTATAAGTTGGTCCTATTCCACTACGTAGTAAAGTAGATCTAGTTATTTTCATTTTTCTCAAAATGTACAATAGCCGTGTTTTTTTTGCAAGTCCATATGGATTTGTCGAAAAAAACGACATCGGGACTAGTAGTTTTACACGTAAATACAACAACAACTTAAATCCATATGGACTTAGCTAAGTCCAGATAATTATCGGGACTTACGTACTGTAAGTAAGAAGTTCCTAAGTCCCGATGTCGTTTTTTTCGACAAATCCATATGGACTTGCAAAAAAACACGCCTAATAAGAGCATTGAATATTATAAACAAAAATAGTAATTGATTACGTAAAATTTTTAATTTTTTTTTTCAAATTTAATTAATTTTTTTTTTTTGAAAAACTGTTTACTAAAACCACTTTATTTATAAATAAAATAAAAAAAAAGAAAGAGTTTTCATTGTTTGACTTTGAATTGAAAAGAGCATTGAATAGTAAAAACGGAGGAAGGAAGTATAGGGACCTACTTAATATTTATATTTAGTGAAATTTTGAAAAAAAAAATCAGATTAAAAATAATCTTAATTTCACAAAAAGTATTCACTAAAACAAGTTAATTTAAAAAGAACGTTGATAAATGGGATTTTAGCTCTAGCACAGGGTTGCTGTGATTTTTGTATAATTGTTTTTCTATTTTAAGACTATTTTTAATAAAATTTCATTAAAATTGTCTCGGGCTTATCTACAAGTGACTTAACATAACCCCACAAAAAATAGTCCAGCGGTGTTAAATCGCACGATTTTGGAGGCCACGCCATCCACAGGCCCACGACGCGAGATAATGCGCTCACCAAAAGTTTACTTCAATAAATTGATCGTTTCGTTGGCTGTATGGAATGTAGCGCCGTTTTGTTGGAACCAAAGGTCGTCCACATCAACATCCTCCAATTCAAGCACGAAAAAGTCATTAATCATGGCTCTATAGCGGTCACCATTGACTGTAACATTATATGGCCGGCTTCATTTTTGAAGAAATATCGATCAGTGATTACCTCTGCCCATAGAGCACACCGAACAGTGAATTTTTGAATTATGATCGCTCCAGATACGACAATTTTGCCTATAAACGTACCCATACAACCAAAAATGAGCTTCATCGAATATTGGACGCAGCGGGCGATGCACGATTTGCAAACGTTGTTCAGGAGTAAGTCTATATTAATTATGAAATGGCAAACCAAACTGAGCATAAATCAGGTGACAGCTGTCAAAAAGACCAACTCCGAAAAAAGTATTGCCAGATTGAAAACCACACGTCTAAAAAAGCACCCTTTATTTAGCAATTAACAAGAAGCTAATTACTACTACCTTTTTAATCTAAATTCTAAAATATGTGTCCTACTAACTTTATACACCTTTTGTAACTACCATGGTGTGTCAATATGTCCCCGAAAAATTAAATAAGGCACCCTATTTAAATTTCTCTATTTTTTTTTCTAAACATATTTAGTATCCTTTTAGCTCGGTGCACTTCATTCAATTGCCGTCCAGGTTAAATTTAAAGGAGCATAGATCTCACATCTATCACTTTGATTAGCTGGTTTAAAACTTATTTGGCAAAAAGAATGCCTTAATTTCCTCGTTAATATATTCTTTTCCATACACCTATCCTTGAGCTATACCAAACTTGCACCATTTATAATGGGTGATTTTTTAAGAGGTTTAGAACTTTTTTAAAAAAAAAAACACAAAAAATATGAAAAAATGAATGAAATATTTATTTGAATCGATAGTTTGAACTTTGCAATTTAATGTTTAAAGATAATTTCATGCAAATGTTGACCGCGGCTGCGTCTCAGGTAGCCCATCCGCTGAGTCCAATTTTGGCATACTCTTTAACACATATCGGCCGGTATCTCACGAATGAATGCATGGATGTTGGCTTCCACTGCGTCAATCGAAGCGGTATTGTCCCTATAGACATTAGCTTTGACATACCCCCACAAAAAATAATCTAATGGTGTCAAATCGCACGATCTAGGCGGCCAATTGACCGGCCCGAAACGTGAAATTAACTGTTCACCAAACTCGCCTCGCAATTGCGCCATTGTTTCGCGTGCTGTGTGGCATGTGGCACCGTCTTGTTGAAACCACATATCATGCAAGTCAAGAACTTCCATTTCGGGCAAAAAAAAGTTTGTTATCATCGCTCGGTAGCGTTCACCATTGACGGTAACGCTGCGATTCGCATCATCTTTGAAGAAATAGGCCCAATAATGCCGCCGGCCCATAAACCGCACCAAACAGTGGCTTTTTCGGGATGCATTGGTAGCTGTTGCAATGCTTCTGGCTGATCTTCACTCCAAATGCGGCAATTTTGCTTATTTACGTACCCATTCAACCAAAAATGAGCCTCATCGCTGAACACAAGCAGCGCGCGATGAACATTTCGAACCGAGCACGAATTTTGATAGTAAAATTCAATAATTTGCAAGCGTTGTTCATTTTTAAGACGATCCATGGTTAAATTGCAAACCAAACTGAAGCTGTTTGACAGTGACACAAGGTACTAAACACACGTCAGCTGTCAAAACCAGTGTTGCCAAAACCAAACCAGCTAAAAAATCACCCGTTACAAACAAAAACAAATTCCTTGTAAAACAAAAATAAACAAAACTCTGTTCAATTCAATTCCCACACCACCCCGAAACCGAATCTGAAACTGAATCTCTCATGCAGATTGCATGCTAAGTTATACACAAGTCCGTCCACACGCAGATTATATAGAGAAGGAGGGCGGACTTGTATGAGATTAATAAACGAGGTCTAACCATGGAACTTTTCTATACAGCAACTGGCATCAACATCAGAAAAACTATAATAGTGATTCGTCGTAAATTTTCCAAACTATATAGCAACAAAGGGCGGTTTAATTAAAAGTTCCTCTAGCTCACAATATCAAGGCATCAAGCATTGCTATTGCGATTACGCATTCAATTTTAATTAATTCGTGAGATTGAGCCTTCTACGATAATTTTCAATTCAATTCTCGATTATGCAGACAGAGGCGAGTCATTAAATGATTTTAATTTGACAGCTTCAGGTGATGGACGGGCTGGATATATCGAATGGAAATATTTGTATGAGGACTTTTTCTTACCAGGTTTAGCTTCTGATTCGATATCTTCTGATGCAGGTCTATGATGATGATGGTGATGCAGGTCATTCGAGGATGCATCTTCATTTTTGACAGCCAAAGGTGTTTGTCGCTGATGATCGATGATAGGCTCATTTAGGAGGGTTGTAGTTGTTGGTGGGGGTGATATTCTGTTGTTTTTGGTTGATGATTTTTGGTGCCAATTTTCCGTTGGACTTGAGTCTGAAATGAAAATATTTTTAAATTTATTAGAATTTCCCATATCTAAGAACTCCATTTTGTTTTTCTCCTAAAATGATATGCAACCCTTTTATTTAAATAGAAAACTTCAAATCACAACCATCATCCAATCAGATATGATGACTCAAAAATCCTTACTCCGCTGAAATTGAAAAAGGGTTGGAAATTTACATAATTTTTTTTTTTTTTGTTCAAAACCTATACAGCAACCAACGAACGAGGGATCCCTGTTTTTTATATTGCGAGCTTCAATTTACGTGTGAAATATACTCGCAGTCATAGAAATTCTATGGATAAGGGTTGATTTACATAATGTTTCCCCTGAGGGGTTAGTTCGTTTTTTAAGCGCCAGCCATCCAACAGATTTGTGGATTTGTATATGTATTCAATTCAGACGCACAAGAGCGGACAACCATTCACACGTTATACCTATATTTTTTTTGTATTTTATTTTATTTTTTAGGGAATCGTAGAGGGTATCTGACAGTGGGAGCAGACGCAAATTGAAGGGTTCAATATTCCAAGCTATACTCATGATGATGATAGTTCTGGAAGGTGGTTCTATTGGTTGAATATAATATAATAAAAAAAAAACGCATAATGGTTCCTGTTTTTTTGGCATGTGGAGCATACGATTGGTTGAACAGTGATTTTCTTTCTTTACCTATTTTTGTTGCAAGAAAACCTTTTATGTTCTGGGAGATCGTATAGGTAAGGTATGTACATAATGTCGAACCTGATTTGCACACTGGGGTATCATTATAAAGTACTGCTGTGCTACTTGTGTGCGCTATGAGTATGGGTAGGTACTCATAATCCACGGTTTCAGTAAAGGCATTATATTATTTTAAGACGTTTGGGTTAAAAAAAAAAAAAAATGGCGCAAAAAGAAACAATTAGAAATTGTATTCTTTTTATGAGACATTTGGTGAAAAATCATTTTATTAGGGGTAAATAGTCTCGAAGTAAAGAAAAGATTTTAGGGCAAAAGTATAAAAAAACCAACCCCTTTATGATCAAAACAATATTATTAAAAAAAAAAAGGTTTTTTCCTCATAACTCTACATTTTTTTGACAGTTAACGGTTTTTCATTTTCAAGAAATTTTCTTCGCTTTATATATATGATACATAGCTACGTATATATATTTAAAGTTACAAATTTTACAGTACATTTTTCTTTTCTTTATTTCTTAATAGATATAGATAAATAAAGGGTTATATCCAATTGCAGGTAGGAGAATATTGAGATTTTGATTATTTTCAATAAGTGGACTTTGAAATTATAAATGTTTAATACAAACATCATTAAAATGTCCACCACGTGACCGATGACAATGAAACATTTTGGCAAATGGTCATTCGACTAGCCCATGACTTGAACTTTTCGCACAATAAAGCCAAAATTGGTCGTGTTGTGTAGCTTGTTGCGGCATCTTTTTGGAATCATATTTAGCGGGCATATATACACCATAGGCGCCCGGAGGTAGGGGCTCTGGGCAATACCACACAACTTACAAATTTTTCATTTTTACTATGAATTTTAACAAATACTTTTCTTCTCTCCATGATTTGCCCCCCACCTGGCTCTGGACCATGCGAAATGTATCTGAAAATGTCCTTAGTTTCGATATTGTTGGAAGATATGGATATTTTCTTCATAGCTTCTTTTTGTATAGTTCATGATTCCCCCCACCCCCCTTGACAAAATCCTGCGGGCTTCTATGATATACAACCATAGCACCGAGAAGTGACCGCCTAACACTGATACCATCTTTGTTTACAAAAAAAAGTACAGAGCTATGACAATACCAGACCACAAAGCGCATCAATCACTAAATATAGTCATTTTTTGCAGATCCAAAGGCCATTCTCACAATCCCTTGTTTTCAGGCCCCCATACACCCAATTTTTGTTTCAGAAAGGATTCTGTTTGAAAAATGAACTGGTGATGCGAGTATACCTAACAATTATTGTAAAAAAGTACTAGGCCCAGCCTAGTATTTCCAGGGGCTCAATTCTACAAACGTAAATAGTTTTTCGTGTACACTTTCTATCCACTCTCAAAATAAGGGTAAATAAATTTGCATATTTGTGTACACGTTATCTGTCAAAAAATTGGCAACTCACTCTTACGAAATCGCAATATTTGAAGTGTACACGAATTTTTGCGTACACAGAGAAAACTCACGTTTGCGGAATTGGGCGCCAATTTAGCTATAGACAAGGTCCTAGCTCTGGTACTCGATCGTAACGAAAAATTAATAACCTTCACTTCTCTAGTACCGGAATTAAGTTCACAAAGCGGTACTAGAAATATCTTACGTCTACAATTGGTTAGTTCTGATTCTTGACAGTTTGGCATTTCAAACATTGTTTTGATATTTTATTTAATATAAAGGGTGTTTTTTTTTGACATTTGGTTTTCAATCTGGCAATACTTTTTTCGGAGTTGGTCTGTCAATTGATTTATGTTCAGTTTGGTTTGCCATTTCATAATTAATAGACTTACTTCTGAACAACGTTTGCAAATCGTGCAAATGTATTACTAAAAAATGGTTCGGTTCGCGCGACGCATTGCGCGCTGCATCCAAAAAATTGCAAAATTGCATAAATTCGAGCAACCATGGATCGGTTTCGCACCACGTTTACTCTAGTGGATAGTGCGCATCTTCAGAGCCGCCCGCGGAACAGTGCGCATCGAAGACGCTATTGCTGCTGTGGAGCAGAGTATCGAAAAACACCCAAATGAGTCCATCCGCCATCGCGCGCATCAATTGGAGCTGTGCCCATCCATGATTAATGATTTTTTCGTGCCTGAATTGGAGGATGTTGATGTGGACGACCTTTGGTTTCAACAAAACGGCGCTACATTCTATAAAGCCAACGAAACAATCAATTTATTGAAGGAAACTTTAGGCGAGCGCATTATTTCGCGTCGTGGGACTCTATGGCGTGGCCTCCAAGATCGTGCGATTTAACAACGCTGGACTATTTTTTGTGGGGTTATGTGAAGTCGCTTGTCTACGCAGATAAGCCCGAGACTATTGACGCCTTGGAAGAGAATATTCGGCGCGATATTGCTGACATACGCCCCACTGCAAAAAGTGGTCGAAAATTGGGCATCTCGGCTGGAAATTATTCGATCCAGCCGCGGCGGCCACTTGTCCAAAATCATTTTTAAAACATAATGGCAAACCTTTATCTTTATAATAAAGCTAAATTCTTGGCCATAACATTAAATTATATGCGTTTTATTTCTTCTTGAAAACCATACGTCCAAAAAAAAAACCCTTTATATAAAAATTCCTGCCTTTCTTTGCCATCTCTTTCTAACCATTTGAAGTGGGAGGGAGCAACAGCATAGAGACGTCAAAGAAAGACGGAAAAGTCAGTCTAATGTGAACACCGTCATGGAAATACATGTGGGATGTGGATGTGGAACAGTGAAAGATAACTGATGGATATATGTAGGTTGTTGTTATTTTAACCCCTTCACAGTGGCTTCGGGATCTTAGTGGGATATTCGCAAAAAAAGTAGGTATAACATCTTAAAAGTGACTAATTGGTCAAAAAAGGTCAACTAATTTCAGAAGTTGATAATTTTTTTTTATTGAATTTTAAAAAAAAAAACTTTAAGGTCACAATACGAAATTGATAAAAACTTTAAAAATTCGCAAAAAAAATATGGCTGACCAATTTTTGAAAATAGTTGACTTTTTATGAGGTCACTTAGACCTTTCAGATGGTATACTTTTTGTTTGCGAATACCCCGAAAATGAGTGGCTAAAAACCCCTGATGGCCTTGAAAATCTTTCACCATAGATTTAAAATTTCCCATGGACGAGCAATTGCTGAAACAAGCTGAACTTTTAGATGACATACTTTTTTGCACATATAGAGTGCTAAGATCCCATAGCCCATCTCATTTGTGGGATATTCGCCAAAAAAGCATAGGTACTATTTCAAAGGTCTTAGCCCCCATAAAAGGTTAACTAGTTTCGTAGCCAATGGTTTTTTTTTTTTTAATGATTTTGAAAGACTTTTTTGCAGTGTCATAGAGATTTTTAGCATTTCATTTCTGGGATATTCGAAAAATAAAGATATACAATCAACAGTAACATACGTAGATATGTCTGAAATCTTTGAGGAGGTGTTTTAACAAATTTGGAGAATTCTAGGTATTTATTTTCAATATTTGCACAAAAAGTTGAAAATATTTTATTTTTATACCTTTTTACCTACTTTCCTCACCCTCAATTGCAAGAGAATTTGGCGCGCAACAAATGATTAACAACTAAAAACACCTCGTATATGAATATACAGGTTCAGGTAGTATACCTATAGATAAAGTTGATGATATCCTGCAGATAGGTCTTTTATAAATCCAAAGCAATGAATTATAATTCATGACGAGATCGATTATTTGGTATTCTTTGTATGAATAGACAGTAGGATGTCGACCGAAACCTGATGGGTGCAATTGTTCTTCGCTTTACGATTTATTCTCAAAAAAAAAAAAAAAATTCTCGACTTATTTTTTTTTTATTGGAACACACCATCACTTGTGCAAGGATGTTTCGACAAAACAATATTAAGGACCAAACCTGCATTATCAGTTTTGCGCAAGATGCAGTTCCCACACTATAATTTTTTTTTCTTTTTTTTTTGTTGGGGATTGAGAGAGGGTAGTTAGGTTTTAGGTAAAAATATCTTTCAGGTGATGTGTTTTTTGTGTGTTCGCATTTTTGCGGTATTATAGATAAATATCCTTCTGGATTCTTCTGGACTATAAGGAGGACACTTTCATTTTGTCCTTTGATAATGTTCTAAAACGAGATTTATGGGTTATTTAAAAAAAAAAAAAAACACCACTTTTGTTAGCAGGTAATTGCGCCGATGTGTGTGATGGTGTCGCTTGATGATTATTGTGAAATCTGAAATGACACAATAGACGTTTGCCGCTGAGGTGAATAAAAGTCAGGAAAATAAGATTCAATTAAAATCGTAACACCGTAATTCGGTGCGTGAATAGTTTTTTTCTTTTCTTATGAGTTATAGGCATTGAATTGCAACATGTGACAGGGAATCATTCGGACTTAGGACAAAATCCATCCTGAAAGGTGTAACTCAAACAAGTTTTTGGCAGTTTTTAGAATTTTAACGCACACAAACAGATTAATTGCTTGGTATAATGGAGGAAGGTGCCCATCAAAAATGATCTTCCTTTACAACTAGCATTAATAAAAAAAAAAAAAAAATGGGTAACTATACAATACCTACCAGAGATTCAGCTTATTTAAACAAATGTTTTGAAAACTTGGGCTTAGGTATCTCTGAAATTTTCATTCGAGATAGAGATAAAGTTGAAAGATTTATTTATTTTGTGTTAAAAAGATACATTTATACACTGTTTAAGTCATTTTTATTGAAATCGAAAAATTTAAATTTCCTTACGATTTCAGTAATAAAGCCCGTTTTTTTTTAGTCCAATTTAAAGGATTAGTTCTATTCATTACATTTAGAACAAAATTGTATGCTTCTTAAAGTAAAAACAAATCCAGGCGTAAGCCGCATATTGAAAAGTTACTCTCCGCATGAATGAAAATAAAGGGTCCGCCATCTAACGTTTTTTTTTTTCAACTAGTGCTTATTCGTGAATGGTAACACTTAGCTCATGTCTGATTTGACAGATAATTAGTTTTATCCTTCCGCTGACCGAATATGGTTGTGCATACGCTTCGCTAAGTGGGCCTGCGATCGACTTAGAGAAGATGCCGATTTTGCCAAGAAAATCATCTTCTCAGATGAAGCTCATTTTGATCTTGGCAGGTAGTAAACAAGCAAAATTGTCGCATTTGGGACACAGAAAACCCGCACGCATACATTGAAAAGCCGATACACCCAAAACGAGTCACTGTTTGGTGCGGATTTTGGTCCAGAGGCATAATTGGGCCATTTTTCGAAAATGAGCAAGGAGTGGCCGTTACAGTCAATGGCGATCGTTATCGGGCCATGTTGAACGAATTTTTGTTCACAAAAGTTGAAGAGGAGGATATTGGCAACATTTGGTTTCAACAGGACGGCGCTACGTGCCACACAGCCGAAGCTACACTCGATGTTTTGCGCCATTTTCAAAAAAAAGAAGTTATTTGGCGGCCCTTTATAAGAAGCAAAGTTAACATTCCATTTGAAACAACAAAGAACTGCTGCCCAGAGGAAGGCGAACATGGTCATCTCACTTGAGGTCAAGAATCCAAGCTGGGATTATACAAATTTCCTCAGCGTTGCCGGAATTTTTTTTTTTAAGTGCCAACGCTGTCAACAGAGAGTACCATTTTAGGCCACTGGGTGCCACCAACGGAAATAGTAAAAAAAATTTGATTTCATAATAATTTTTAATTTTATTAATTGCACTATTAAATTAATTAAATTAACATTAAAAAATAAAATAGAACTTCACTAAACGAAACATAACAAAAAATAAATAAAAGCAATTTGTCAATTAATACCAAAGACTTACTTTAGGTGGCATGAAATGTTTGCAAGTTTCGGCTTTTATTATTTCATTAAATCCCAAAAGTGATTTCATAACTTTACAAGAAAGGCGATTTTTACTTTGGGTTTTAATATTATTTAAACGTGAAAAACCTTTTCAGCTGATGCACTACCATGTGGTAAAACTAAAAGTCTGATCATAAATTTCGATATATTTGGAGACGTTTGCTCGTCGATAGAATTTCTCATGTTTCCTCATTCTGAACAAAACTTTGTTGAATCCTGAAAAATGCACAAATATTCTAAGAATTTTTTCTTTTAACATTGTATTTTACTAAAGTGCTATTTGAAGTGTTTGAGTGCCAATTAAAAGGTGCCAAAAGTGCACGATAGTGTCACATCGGCAACGCTGCCTTTAGGGGGCCTGATTGTTGAAAAAAGCAAACGAAATCTTCTTTCGGAAAAAGTTAGTAGGCTAAACGTCAAATCAAAAAAACTTTAAATTCTATCAATCAAAACTACAAGTTTTTTAATTTGGTGATTTTTGGGTGGGAAATTTTGAAATTTGGCTTTTTCAAACCTGACAACACTGGTTGTATGGTCTAAGCAGACGATTTTTATTTGATCATAATTGATTTATTGTAATGATTTTCTTAGTGATTAAGTTTCAAAACAGATAATTTTTTTAACAAAATATAGTACTTATCTATAGGAAATTCAGTAAAAAAAAATGTATCGTTTTGTGGAACAAAATATAGGAACATTGGTTTTTTTTCATATCTGAAAGAGGGCTATAGAATGGGGCAATCCTTCATTTTGGAAATGGCGAATTCATATATGTATAATATTTCAAAATACTGGGAGAAAGTTTGTCTTTGCAGACAATGTAAAATGCTTTCCTCTAGTCGACCTGTAGCAAACTTATTGAGAACTTTGATGTCAAAAAATAATTTAAACTGTAAAGCATTCTCCAAAAATGGGAAATCAATGCTAGTGTTACAATTTCCCTGTTGAATTACTTGCACACGCTGGTGATATTGACTTCTTTTGCAGAAATTATCAGCGAGCTGTCACCACTGCGTTTCCACCTTTAGATATTATATTAAGGGTATTCATGCAACCATCGTAAACATATATCGTATAAACGTCGGAAAGTTTACAATGTCGTAAAGGAAGTTTCAAAATTTGTATGGAAAATCTTTTCCAACAAATCGTAAACTTTCCGACAAGAATTTGTGTTGTAAACGTGGTAAACGAAAATCTTAAACTTGGTAAACTTTTTTTCAATGGGATTATGACACTGGCTAAATCAGCTGATTGGTTTACCTATTCATTTACGCAGAATTTTTTGAGAGGCATTCATGAAACGTGCGTCGGAAACTTTACGATTTTACAACGTCGCGTCAGAAATTTCCGACGTTGCATGAACACCCTTATTATATGTTATTATTATGGTGAAAAATAAGCATGATGTTCTTACAATACAAGTGAATATTTATCAAAAGTTCAGCATGGTTTCGTCTCCGGCCGATCTACTGTTACCATTCTAACCTATTTCACTTCGTACGTCTTTAAGGCAATGGAACAATAATTACAGGTGGACGCAGCTTACACTGACTTTATCAAAGCCTTTGATTCGGTTAATCCAAACACTTCTGACAAAACTTAAGCTTTTTGGTTTTCATTCACACTTTCTTCGGTGGTTATCCTCATATCTAAATTGTAGAACACAAAATTCAGTGTACATCAGGCGTCCCACAAGGTAGTCACCTGGGTCCGCTCCTTTTCATAATTTTCATTAATGATATTGTCCGCTCCTTTTCATTATTTTCATTAATGATATTGTCTCGGAATATTGTAAATGCCTATTATATGCGGATGATCTAAAACTATTTTTAAAAGTTTCGAGTCTGAATGATTGTGAACTTATTCAATCTGAAATTGATTCTCTGTCAAATTGGTGTCACATCCATGGCCTTAAATTGAATATCAAAAAGTGTATAATGCTATTTCTTTTTCCAGAAAATCTCAATGTTTGCTTTTAAACTATGCAATTGAATAACTACTTATGTATATACATACATACCTACTTGTGTAAAATTAGAGAAAACATTCTAGGTACATTTCTAGCTTTATTAGAATACCAACTAATTTGACGAAATATTATTGCTTGTGCGTGATAATGACTTTCTTAAAATGATTAACTAAAACGCGTTCTCAAAATATTTGTACAAAACTTTATTTGTATAGGTATAGAAATTCCCTTAAAATAGACGTACAATCATTCTAATGTGAATATCTGTTCATTCTGAATTCATGAATTATTATGCTAAGTTTTCTGCCATGACATTCAAAACAAAACAAAAATACAATCTATCTGATGGTTATACACAATTATTATTAATAAACAAAAAGAAATAAAAAAAAAATTGAGCATATAACATGCAACATGCAAAGGCTCAATCAAAAATGTGTTTCTTCCGTCTGAACTTAAAAGTGATAGCATCTGTCAAGGGCCCTTTCAAGCCCCCATCATCACACTGTATATTATATGCCAGACATACAGACTCCTACATATGGCAGACGTGATGTCGCGATGACTTGCGAGTGGCAAAAATGTCCCTCACACTCCACCATCATCCTATCACACACACACAATTTGTTTTGCTTCGCGAGGACGAGTGTCAGTGTCGCCGGCCGTCGCGTCGTCGTCGTCTTCGTAAAGGTACCTTTATCATCGTCTTTTAAGAAAGTTACACCAAATAAAACTAGAAATCCACACAAATAATAAAAATTAAAAAAAAAAAACAAAAAAAACAGGAATTAAAAAAAACTGAATGGAACGCAAAGTGCATTACAACAAACGTATATAATTTCACACTCTGCGCGCTTCTTCGCGCATTGAATTATTGCCGCGTATCACGCGAAATTTCTCTCTCCAATACACACACTCCCATATAATCCTATTGCTTTTACCTACATACATATATGAACTTAATCCACATCAGAGAGCGAGAGGCAATAAAATAAAATTAAGAAACGAATTCAAATGAAAATTAAATAAAAACAATAAATAAATGAAACTGGGCTTGAAAAAAATATAAAATACAAAAAAAAAACAAAAAAAAAAAACAAAAAACTCCACGCGGTCGCGCATGCTCATATCATAGAGACTCAGTTCAGTAATGCGAATGCACAATGCGATTGCGATTGCGATTGCGAACTCCCTCTCATTCTGGCTGAGAGCTCATAAAAACTAATTACATACATAAGTTTAATTTTTATTTTATTTGTTCATGATGTTTGCTCATTTGAATGAACCTGCAATAATCACAAGCTAAGGCATTGACATTCAACTACTGCACACTGCACAGGAAGAGATTGTCTGCTTTTTCCATCAGACTGGGTCAAAGTACTCATCAAAATTTTGCAGACACACACACAACAAAAATCGCTGTGCACGGATTTAATTCGGTCTTCGACACAACGGCTGCAGACTTATGACCGAATTTTCAGACATAAATATTGACAGTTTAATAGAATACACTATTTAAGTGTAACGCAATTTAGGCAGTTACGCATGTAAATTTTGAAAAACTGAAAGTAACTATATCATCTTGACGATTGCAGCCAATTGACTAAATCTTTGAATAAGATTTAACTTAATTCAAAAACTATAATTAGCAGTGAGTTTTATAATTCTGACTTTGCAGTTAACTGCAGTGTACCTTTTGACTGTTTCCAGTCTTTAAAGCCCAATTTCTCAGTGGTGAGTTAAGCCAGAGTTAGCCAACTCTCAATCGAGAAACATTTCTTCCGAATAAAATGCACGTGAAACGACCTAACAAACTCGAAGGATACAACATCAAAAGCATCTGTTATGTAAATCCCGAGTTATGTAACTCGCCAAATTCAGTGAGTTAATTCGGGCTTAAGTTTAATCTCGCAGTGAAAAACTAGGCCACAGTCGCACATAAAAGTCGACTGAAATCTCAATCAATTTAGGCAGCCAGAAAGTCATTTTACTGCAGTCTGTAAACTGTTAGCTAATTATTTTTTTTTTCAGCACAAATCTAGCTTTCAATTTGATTATGATAATCAAAATAATCTTATGCTACACACAATTTGAATAGTTTAATTTAAAAGACTTAAAAGCAGTTAAAAGACTTAAAACACATTAATTGACTTGCAGTTACAGAATTGCAATCAAGTGACTTACTGGCTGCCTTAAATGACTATGACTTGGAGAATAGAATTGTCAAATTGACTGCTTAGGTTTAGTTCCAATTAAAATTATTGGAAATGGCTGTTGACTGTAATTAAAAAAGCTTAAGTCATTAAGGCCCATTTACTGAAACGAAACTTAAATATTTAAGTTCTTAAGTTCAAAATAAGCGCTTATGTTCTCCTTTTTCCTCAGCGTAAACTGTCACACCAGCTTATGTCGAACTTAAGTATCTAAGTTTCGTTTCAGCAAATGGGGCTAAGTAAGTCAAAAGACGCATGAAATTAGTCTTTTTAGTCAATTGACTACAGTCGCACCCAGTGACGTCTATGGTATGTAATGTCCCGGTATGTAAGACATAAACATACATATTAATAAATTATATATGTAAGTTTGCTGCAGTCGTATAGAAGCACCTAGGTAACGTAAATTTTTTATAATGCATTAGATTTTTATGATTGAAAATTTTAAATGTAGAACTTTGGGTATACATATTTAGAAAACAGCTGTTGACATTGGATGTATAGGACAAATTCAAAGTTTCTTCAAATCCAGATTCTTTAAATGCAAATGAAATTTTGCACACACCCAACCTCGCACCTACCCCAAATTCTATAGTGTGCCCAAGGAGGAGGGCAGATTGCTCCCATACACACTTCACTACATAATTAATAAGTTTTTAGTTTGAATGTATTTTTTTCCAAAACTATTAACACAAATAACTACGTTGAAACTAATGATAAAAGAACAAGTTTCTGAATTTCAGAAAACCTATAATTTTTATTGCAAGTGTTACCGTTGTTTTTTAATCTTTTTTTTTCATTTTTTAATTTCAAGTTATTTTTTGGAAAATTGCCCCTCCCATCTAAACCGGGGGAGATAGACCCCCCTCCCATTTCAAAAAATGCTTGTATTTTACCCCCTTCTACAAAAACCTGTTATTATTTTGCGGCGACCTAGTTATCGTACTGTTGCCATCACCGTTAATACCAAAAAACAAAATCTCATAAAAAAGTAATTTTCGTAATTTTCAATTTTCTCAAAAACTAGAAAACATAAAACCATTCGGTTTCTTGTGTTCGATTTGCATACGATATACGCATTGGCCACAAAAAGCCAATTTAGCACTTTATTTCACACCTTTGAAAAAAATTGGTTTAAACTTTTTTTTTTAAATTGTTTTTTATCAGAAATTTGAGTTTGCATGCGAATTTTTGCAAAAAACTAGTAACAAATATAATTTAATTTAAATTAAGAAATGAAAAACAGATTTCTGACTTTCAAATCCGGTATAGTACTATATTGTAAGTGTTGCCGTTGGTTTTTCATAATTTTTTTTTTTTCATTTTAATTAATTTTTTTCTAAAATTGCCCATACCTCCTAAACGGGGAGAGACAGACCCCTTCTGTTGTAGTAAAAAATGTTTGTTTATGACCCCTCTACAAAAAAACCGTTATCAATTGTTGGCGGCAAAGTTATCGTACTATCGTGCCCCTTATCTTTATAAAAAAGCTAAATTTTTGGCCACAACATTAAATTATATGCGTTTTATTTCTTCTTGAAACCCATACATCTAAACAAAACACCCTATAGCATATATAGCACGTAAATGCACACGCACAGGTTGTATATAGCAACACTGGCGTAGCCAAATATATGAAATTTGAAAGACTTCTTAGTCATGGCTGGCGGGTTAATCCAGAATGGATGGATGAACCAAAGCTCCGGCAAGCAAAATCTGAATCCACTAAAGCTGTTTTTTTTTTTACTTTACTTTAATTTTTTTTTTCATAAAAACACGATATTAAGTAGGTATTAGTTTTCCTTTTTTATTATTGAAAGCCCAATTTGTTCTCTTAAAAATACTTAACAATTTTTTAACAAAAAAAAAATAGAATTAAAACTTATAACAAAATCAAAGCAGAAAAACAAAGGAAATTCCAAAAAAAATGGTTTTGATAGTAAATTACGACAATTATCGTTATCCACATAAAAAAGTTGTAGGGCGGGTAAAAACTGCTACTCTTAAGTGTAGATAAACAAAAAATCAAGAATCGGCTCCAGTTTGGCAATGTTAGAGCCAGTTAAAAAAAACGAGACAAACAAATCATAAAAAACTGTTAAAGTCGAAAAGGAACGAAAACGAGAACATAATCTCTTAGATTTTTCGACTTAAATTAACCTGAGAAACCCATAGTTTTCATCTGCTGCGCTGATTGTTGGATACCCTGTATAGTTTCCAAATATGTGAGAGGTTCAATTGCTACAGGCATTACTCTTAAAAAAGTAATCTAGGTACATCACGTATATATTGTAGGACAATATTTCAATTCAAGTAACAGGTGTCGTTGGTTAAAGTCATGGTAAACCTCTCTTAAAAATAAAACTAAAAAGTTAAGGTCAATTTATAGCTCGTATCGTGCTTAAAAATACGATTGCCATATAATATGCCAATTCCCATGTGATGCGATTCTAGTATATATTTCAAAATAGAGAGAAAACCTGACTTTTTCCCTTTCACGGAAAATCAAGTGAAACAAAAAATAAGAGAAAAACAAATGAAATGCAAAAATAAATCAAAAGCTGAAATGTCCATTGCAACCACTTCAACAAATCAATCAAATAATGCAAATGACATAAGCACCCAAAGCCCGCACAGCGCACACATTGCTGATGGTTTGGTATACATAGGTATAGAGGCATAAGGCATTGTGTTAAAACCCGTAAACAGTATGCTCGAGGCGCGCAATCTCCATAGATACCACACATTGAGGCAGGCCTTAAAGCTGAAATCAAACGCACAACATTTTCAATCGTAGGTATAATCTCCCAGGGCGATTCGACGACCAACGACGACGCGACGGTATACGCGACGACTTTGGTTGACGTTGTTCGTTGTTGCAGTATATGCAAAAGGCAATTGAGACTTGCAAATTCTTCATTCATTCATGGACTTTTTTGCATTCACATTCATCAGATGCAGAGAAAAAAAATAATCTCCTCACCGAAAATGGTGGGAGTCTATGCTTAGGCTTGGACAAGGCAGAGCGGCTCTATTTCCATATTCTTCATCGCCGCGATCGCCAATGCGCTTTTCAACTTTCAATTAATCTTGAAAAATAGCACCCTATGCCCGGCTGCTTTGAATGAGAGGTTGATGGATTTCTCCGGAAACTAAACATTGACATATAAAAATTCTAAATTTAGGCCCATCATCGCCATGATCATAAAACAATTCTGGAACTGGACCCCAGATGACACATTGACACATGACACACAAATAACAGTTCTTTGAAGAAAAAGGCTAATTGAATGTTTATTTTTCGAGGATCCTTTCGCGCGCAGATCATATTTCCCATTAGCTCGCGATGTTTTCCCAAATTTCCATCTGCTAATTTTGAAACTAAGAGCAAAAAATTTCCTATCCAATATAGCACGAGTCACATACATACATACAGCTATAAATGGATGACGCCGCCGCGCCGCCGTACCGTTGCGCACGCGTCGATAGATTGCTTCCATTAACAATATTCTCAACAAGCTGATTCACTTTCCATTCCTTCTTAGTGCTCTGAAGCTGATATCCCTTTCTTTTTTTTTTGGACATTATATTAGAGCATCCCTTTGGAGGAAATTTAACCGTTTTAAAATGTATACATGCCTTCAAATAGGAAATGGTTACCCTTAAAAATGCGTGCTAACTGCGTGCTATCTCCACGCACCCTTTCATTCTTCATTCATTCCTATAGGAGCCATTCTTGTTTTTTTTTTTAAATTTCAACACCATTCGGATGCCGTTAGTTACACTTTCGATAAAACTCGCTACCGGGAAAAGTGGAAAAACACGAAAATTCTAAAAATCAAGGTGTGCATCACTCTTGGAATGCGGGGAGATCAGCCATCAGCAGATCCTTTTGCTGTAATGTTTAATGGCACAACCAGGATAAAACTACCCTTTTTATATTTTTTATGTTTTGTAGTTTTTATGTAACGCAGGCGCAGCGTCAAGCACGTGACGTGAATAAAAGGGTGCCGTTCTGCCGTTCCGTTGATCATCATAATATACCTATGGGTTTCTTGTTTGATCACATTCTCTTTTTTACCGTTCAATAAAGGAATATTGAGAATTGAAATCGATTCATTATTTAAAATATATAGAATTTTCATGTACCTATATGTATACCTATAAAGGCTTTAAATTGAAAAGATGGTAAATAGCGAAGCGCACGTTTTAATAGTAAATTGTTGTTGTTGTTTACTATTTTTACTTGCGATATAGGTACTATATGGGAAGTTATGGATTCGTACAAAAAATCGAACTCGAGATTTTGATCAAACTTTACATTACGATGATAGAGAAGTCAAAAAAAGTGGGTCTCGCAAAAACGTCCGTCTGTCTGTCTGTCTGTCTGTCTGTCTGTCGGTTCGACTACAGCTTAAACGGATGGGTCGATTTTCTTTAAACTTGGTACCTAGCGTTTTTTGGACATTCCCCCCACCCGTTTTTTTCTCTTTTTTTTTAGGACCAAAATTAACAGTAGCTGTCATACAAAATTTCTTGGCCAAAAAGGAAAAACTTATTTTTCTCAAATCCAGCGCTACAGAATTTGTTTTTAAGAACTCCATAAATTTAAATAGTTATAAGTTGCTGTTTAATAAAAAAAATGGTTCCGAAAAATGGTTATTAATGGTACCTCCCAAAGAACCATTTTTTTGATTTTCGCTTTTCTCAAAAACGGTTAAACAGATTCTGATCAATTTTTTTATGAAGAAGTATTGACACATTCTAAATAATATTGTGTACAAAAATTTTCAAAAAAAATATTTTTTAGATTTTTAAAAAAGTTTTAATATTTTTTTTTGAAAACTCAATATTTCAAAAACGACTTGGTCGATTTTCATTAAACTTGGTAAATAACAGGTTTTTAACTTTATCTAGAAGATTTTTGACAAAAATTATTCTAATACCCAAAAATAACGGTGCCTCCCATACAAATGTTAAAAAACCGTTATGAAAAATATTTTGTTTCTCAAAAACGACTCCTACGATTTTCATAAAAGTTTTTTTGTGTGTTAAAATTAGTACGATCTACCATTTAAAATTTTTAAAGTTTATATTTTACGTTTATTAACAGTACCTCTCATAGAACGGTTTCTTTGATTTTCGACTATCTCAACATCTGATCAACCGAATAAAATAAGATTTTTTATACAGAAGCTTGTAACAAATATAAATAAAAGTGCCTATCAAAATTTTCTAAAAAATGATTTTTGGATTTTTTAAAAAAAAATCAAAATTATTTTTTGAAAATTCGATATTTCGAAAACTGGTAGCAGATTTTTTTGTGAAGTTCATTTTTTAACGCAACATTAATAAATGCTTTAAATTGGCGTACCAATTATTTTTCTCAAAAATGTTAACGAAATTTTATATATAAAAAATTAATTATTTTTAAAACCGCTCCTACGATTTTCAAATTTTTTTTCTCATAAATAAAGATTTATATAAGAAATCAGATGGTGTACATCGCGTTGGGTTAAAACGGATTCAAAGTATCTTAATCAATTTCTTTCTAATTTTATTTATTTAAAACAATTTACCAGTTTAAATAGTATAATTTCCTTTTATGCATATTGCATATGTGCAACACTAGCCTATATTGTTAATTTTTGTATACTCACATAATACCACCTGCAACTTAACTAAGATTTGGAAAATGGATAACATATATACTCCTATAGCTAATTTATTTCAGACTATAGAACCACAATGTGATCGCGCATAAGAGCAAGTTCGTGCGACCCAGTCGTGCATATTTTTTTGCCTGCTATTAGTGGCAGTTGTGGTATAGATTTATGGTACTGACACATGCCAAATGCTTTAGAAATAATGAAACAAAACAAGAGAGTGAATACATTATATACATGGACTCTAAACGAAGTCCTTCAAATGAAATAAAACTTGTTTCAATAGAAATTAACATGAAGTTGGTAACTTATATTTATTAAATAAAAAAATGAATTTACTACCTTTATAGTGAAAAAAACTGAAATTTTGTATTAATAAATGTGAAACTTAGGGCCAGTTTTTCAGTAGTGAGGTAAGCCGGAGTTAGTTAACTCTAGAAGTAAATTAACCCACAGTTAAATGAGGAAGCGGTTTTTTTGTGTAGAATGCATGTAAAGGGTCCGCCAAATAACTTTCTTTTTTTTTTGAAAATGGCGCAAAACATCGAGTGAACCATATTCGTTCAGCGGAAGGATAAAACTAATTTTCTGTCAAATCAGACATAAGCTAAGTGTTACCATTCACGAAATAAGCACTAGTTGAAAAAAAACGTTAGATGGTGGACCCTTTATTATTCAGAACTCTATACCTGCATACGACCTATGTAAGTCTATTTGACTAAACTCAGTCCCTTTATTTACGCCTAAATATCCTGCCTTATATATTTTAAGTGCCTCATTTATCCATTCAATAAACGAAGTTTCGTGTGAGCGTCTCATTTCTTAAATTAACTTTTCCCATTTTTTTTTCCCAGAAGTCCCCTGAAATTATCACTTCATCTAGGTTCTTCGGTTGAACTGACTTTCTATATAGCGATTATGGCCAATAAACAATTGTTCATCACGAAGATTGTAAACTTAATGGAAAATTTCCATATATGCAGAGTTTCCCTCGAGTAATTAGAGCTCACATAATAATTCAAGACTGATGTATGAGGTATAATATACGAAAGTGTTTGCATTAGGACTTTTGTTTGGCATTATTTTTTTGTTTTCTTTTTTCTTCAGAACAGGGTGACTCAAAATTATTGTAAATGTTCAAAACACACAAAAGGTTTAGATTTTCTTTTCTGAGTTGCGCATATGGCCGTTATACAACTAAATAACCAAATCAGTCTTTAACTTATTTGATTATTTTAAACCACGAAACATGTTGGTCCAGCAAGACAATGTTTGGTTTAAATGCAACAATAATTAAAAAGGCAACTGACCCTGAGAGTCTTTAAATCGCCACTTAGACTTGTAACCTACTGATACTGATGTGTTTGCAACTTGCAAGTTAATAACTTTTGAAATTTCATTGAAAAACTTGAAAATTGTTATTTTTACTTTAGACCACCCTGTAAAATTTAATCTTCGCTTGGCTGCTTCAGTTTTGCATCGAATTGGCCCCTCGTTGGCCATTTAATATATCAAAGACATCCCATTCACCTACTGTGTGTGTTGCTGTTGTTGTTTTTTTGTTGTTGTCTATATAGTGTTTTTGTTCATTGAGGCTTTA
This sequence comes from Leucozona laternaria, assembly GCA_932273885.2. Taxonomy (NCBI): domain Eukaryota; kingdom Metazoa; phylum Arthropoda; class Insecta; order Diptera; family Syrphidae; genus Leucozona; species Leucozona laternaria. The sequence continues at coordinate 83,493,659 of OW026368.1, read as the reverse complement.
GATTGCGCGGCCTCGATTAACTTATGCAAATCTACTCGAATGCAAATGTGCTTCCACACTATAAACAATAAAGTAAGTGTCTTCTTTAAATTGCTTCAGAGCTACTGGCTCTGCTATGATGGGGCACGCATTCCCTATACAAACTCTTAGATCTCCATAGTTAGCCTGCAAAATTTATTGCGTGGAAATTGTGCGCTGTGTGCGCCTGGTTTAAATTGTCGGCCTTTTTTTCAACCATCGCAGAGTCTTCTGGGGGATAATTAATATCAAACTGATAATAATGATTAGAGCTGTATATGTGAGCAATAGCTGAACCATAAAATGTTAATAGGTAATTGGAAATCGTTTGTTCGAATATGCCTTGAACATACTTATACGACTTATTTTTACCAAAGACACATTTTTAAGATTTACTAAATGAAATAGGTGATGCTGGTATATTTATGGCCTTTGTTTATTTATTTTTGCAATAAAGACATTTTAGAGAAAGTTATGAGTTCAACACAGAAAAAATCAATTAAAGTTGAAATCAATCTTTGAGATACATACAATAAAAAAAAACTGATTTCAATCAAATTTAAGGCTGAAGCTTCTAGGTAGCTCTATGGCATTCCTACAAAACCAAACAACACGCACACAGGAATGGTTGAGAGTTGTAAGTCACTAGCCCCTGGCTTGCTCCACAAAATTTTTTTTATAAGCTAATTTTCAAAATTAATGTATTTTGGATTTTTTTTAAATATTTAAATCTATTTTTTAAATTCAATATTTTGAAAACGGGAAGTAATTCTTTTTTTTTTTTTGTTTGTAAGTAACGCAGAGTAGGTTATTGTTCTATAAGAGCTGATAAGATTCATGTTGCGTATTTAGATTCAAGTACTTCAAAATGATACCTATCAGCTTTTTTTGTTTTTAAAATTTTTGAAATATTCTGTATGCAAAAAAATAATTCCGGTAAGAATGTGAGTGAGACTCAAATTTGACTTGAATGAAATGTCAAAACTGAGTTCGACTCCCAAGCAGCTCATTTGTAAAAGGCTTAGCAAAATTATATAATGAAGAAGGGTATTGCCAGACAATCAGATTGTATTTAGAAAGAAACAAATATTCTCGGCTGTATTTTTTTTTTTAGATGTAACTACACTCAAGTCTTTCCCAAGTTTACAAGCAAGGTACAAGCAGCATTGAGCATAGGGATCCAAGGACCAGGCTACGATATACTGAAATAATATATTACACGGCGACTCTTTGGAGTACGGAGTATGGTACGAGCAAGATTAACTGGTGAACCACAAGGAAGTGTCCTAGGACCAACTTTGTATTTGGTATATACAACGGATATCTAAGTGGACAGCTTCTTTCATTGCCACATTCACAGATAATAATCAGGCAAAAAAGAAGGGACGAAGGCCGACTTCTCAGAAGGAAAAAGTGACAGCACTTAAGAAGGTGTAAAAGTCAGCAAGAACACCATCAAACTCTTTGATGTCGAGATAGATCTGAAACAAGGTGACACCTTATCATGCAACTTCTCTAACATCGTTTTTGAAGTAATTGTATGCAACTTGTTAGTCAACAAAAGACGACAATTTTCCAGTAGTCTGTTCAACTACTTACTTATGCAGATGATATTGACATTTTCGGGATAAGAAAACGAGTTGTGAATGGCACATCGAGTAAGGAATCTTAACATTGTCAACAAATTCGAAGTAGTTAAAGACTTTGTCTACGTGATGGGCACCACTATATCACAGCGCAGGATGACATCAATGCAGAGATCAAACGAAGAATCACTGTGTCTTTGGGCTAAGAAGGCATTTAAATAAATATTAGTATAAAGCCGTCTCTGAGGGTACCAAGGAGACCCTAAACAAGGCCTTGGTTATCCCGGTCTTGCTGTATGGAGCAGAAGAACAAACCCTGTCAAGAACGGATGCAAATTATAGCTTAGGTGCTTTCAAAGGAAGATTCTTTCGGTGGATTTTGGTCCAGTGTATATCTACTATTAGTGTGTGGAGGAGAATATTCAACTAAACGAGCTTTACAGGCTACACAGCGGTATTTTGATTGATGAAAATAAAGGGTGTTTTTTTAGACGTACAATACTTTTTTCGGAGTTGGTTTTTTTGACAGCTGTCACTTGATTTATGCTCAGTTTGGTTTGTCATTCCATAATGAATAGACTCACTCCTGAACAACGTTTGCAAATCGTGCAAATTTATTACCAACATAATGGTTCGGTTCGCGCGACGAATCGCTCGCTGCTTCCAATATTCGTTCGACATAATCGCAAAACTGCATAAATTCGAGCAACCATGGATCGGTTTCGCACCACGTTTACTCTAGTGGATAATGCGCATCCTCAGAGACGTCGTACAGTGCGCACCGAAGACGCTACTGCCGCTGTAGAGCAGAGTATCGAAGAAGAGTACCCGAATGAGTCCATCCAACAATTGGAGCTGTCGAAAATTGGGCCTCTCGGCTGGAATTTATTCGAGCCAGCCGCGGCGTCCACTTGCCCGAAATCATTTTTAAAACATAATGGCAAACCCTTATATTAACAATAAAGCTAAATTATTGGCTATAACATTAAATTATTTGCGTTTTATTTCTTCTTGAAAACCACACGTCTAAAAAAACACCCTTTTTATCGGTTGATTGTTGAGATGGCTAATGGGGCTCGTGGAGCGTATGAACTGCGATGAGCCAGCCTGGAAAATCATTGAATCTACCCTAATAGTAGGGGAATTCCACTCATCCTTAGATGGCCCGGACAACTGGGTAACGACCTCAACCGACTTGGTGCTGGAAACGGAACTGGCTGGAAGGGAATCCAACTTTGGGTGTGGCTGATATAATGGTCTAAAATACATAATTTTTGTGAAAGCATTAAGGCTTTAAACTTCCTCCAACGCGATTGTAAATTAAGAAAGAAAAACTTTTCGTCTAGCTTTTATAGATTGGTCCTGGTTTTCCGGTGGTGCAGTAAGAGTCCAAATATTACCATGTGTCTTGTGAAGAGTACACAAAATATTAAAATCCTTAGGAAGCTGATAATTTTCTTATTTTTTTAGTACCTACACCGCACGTTTTGGCAGCTTCAATCAATATAAGTTCTCCAAAATCATAGTTTTTTCTGAGTCCCGTGAACTGCTTCCAAGCTCCTATATTCCTTCGTAAGGTTATCAAAAACATTATTCTGTCACATATTTTAATCCTGATACTTTAGCAGGCCTTTAAAAGGGACTCCTCCAAGAGATTATACAAATGTTAGTGACATGAGTATTCAAAAGCTTCAAACTACTAAAGACGGTTCAGATTCTCGTATTGCATATACAAATTAAAAAAAAAAAAATACGAATTATTCCTACGAAGTTACTCAACAGGACATCCTCAGTTCCCGATTCTAACATATAAAGACACAAATTGAAAATCTCCATCACAAACAAAAACATACAGGAATGTCCTTTCGTCCTTTCGCTTTCTCTTTGCCATATAAAACAGCGAAGATATGCGAGTATACCAAAAACTGAAAATCCTTCACACGCCTGTCACTCAAATGATCAATTTTCCATGCAAATCTGCACAAATCTTTCATAATGTGTATATATTGCCGTGGTATTCAATGACATCTATAGTTTATGCTGGTGTATGAAGTATGATGGGAAAATCTAACGCAATCACCTGCAAAACATGCAAAATTATATAAAAACATCCTTGCACAATCATCAGCAGGTACATTTTCGAATACTTCTGAAATGAAGAAAAAATTCACCTATTTCTCAGCAGGCGCAGGTATAATAGAATCTTCGATATTTTCATACAAAATATCCTTGAAGAAAATAATTATTATCCTTTGCGATTGCATCCGTCATAGCAGTGTTTGGCAGGGTAATCATGTAAATTCTGCAAGATACTTTCACTCGAACACAAAAGAAAAGTGAATCTTGAACTCCTACTACAAATACTATGTACGTTTGATGATGGTGTGATGGTGCGTATACTCGTATATGGACCTATAAAGGACCATTCAATTGGTATTGATCCCTCATTATAGGGACGTGGGAACGTAAACAGAAAATTAGTGTACAATGCAATCGAAGGATAAACTATGTACATACATATAGCTATATAGATAAATCGGAAAAATGCATTCAAAAACAGGGTCGACTTCCTTTTAACATTTTGTTCTTGTTCCTTTAACTGAATAATAAGAATGAATTGAAAAATGAAAAATTGAATATTCACTTCGATTTCAAAAATCACCATTAACCTCCCCCTCATTCATATAACGTACCTACTCTCTTTCTAAATAGGTATACATATAATTGAAATCGATTCTTTTAAAAGGATATCAAAGAAATATTTCCTTTATTTATTATTATTTTTTTTTTTTTTCAAAAAGGAAATTCACTTAACTGAATATACTCATAGCATAGGCACAATCAAAATGCAAGTGGCTATTTATCGGCGGATAATTTGATTGACTGGTCAAAGGAATATGAAGCATGTGTAAGAATCGGCATATAGTGTGCCGGGATAATGGATATCCTTTATTGCGTTATCGTTTAAATTGAATATTCAATAAAATATAATTTTAAAAGAAAAGGAAGTATACCTACCTATACAAATGTACCTATGATTTAAAATACCCTTGATTATTGTACATTTTTGCTTTTATGATTTATGAAGAATTTTGAAATATGATCAGATATATTTATGGAAAGAAATTAAGTATAGATATCATTGATTGATTTGTCTTTTTAAGATAGGAAGCGTGCGTCTTTATTGAAATTTATTTTTTAAAAGAATATGTAAGAAAATGTTCGTGATTGTAATATCGTCTGTCATTGTTACATCTGTTAATTTTTATAAATTTTCAAAAAGGTGTCTCGAGGGGGAAAAAAGTGTCAAATACAAATTTAAACTAAAACGCAACATTAAATTCAAATTTGTAAAGGGTTTTCCAATAAGAGGTGTTATTTTGAATAGCCCGCTATTTCGGTAGCTGTCACTTTTGAAGCTGTTATTTTTTGACATTTGACAAGTAGAAAATACGCCATTAATAACAATGGAACGATACACGCTTCAACAACGCATTGAAATTATTAAAATTCACTATAAAAATGGCGAAAATTTGGCAGAGACGGTTCGTAAAACTAAAACATTTTTAGGTCGTCGTGAAGCACCTTGTCGGACCGCAATACAGAAATTGGTGGACAAATTCGAGCTGTTGGGACAAGTTAGTGATGTGAAGAATAAAACCCGTGCACGTCGCTCAAGAACAACTGAGAATATTGCTGTTGTAGCCCAAAGTGTTGAAGAAAACCCAGGTTTGTCCATTCCTCGTCGTTCTTTGGAATTAGGCATTCCACAAACGTCATTACACCGTATTTTGCATAAAGACTTGGGTCTTAAGGCTTATAAAGTTCAGTTAACACAAGAACTCAAGCCGGCTGATCATCAACAACGTCGTGTCTTTGCTGATTGGGTCCTTGAAATGCATGAAAATGATCAGGAATTTCATCGAAAAATCATCTTGACTGATGAGGCCCATTTCCACCTCGGAGGCTACGTCAACAAGCAAAACTGTCGCATCTGGGGCTCGGAAAACCCAAGAGTTATTGTTGAAAAGCCTCTCCATCCTCAACGCATGACTGTTTGGTGCGGTTTATGGTCCGGCGGGGTCATTTGACCTTACTTTTTCGAAAATGAGGCTGGAGCAACAGTTACGGTCAATGGATTGCGCTATCGAGAGATGATTAATGATTTGTTATGGCCGGAATTGGATGGTATTGATCTGGACAACGTTTACTTTCAACAAGATGGCGCTACGTGCCACACAAGCAATGAAACCATCGATCTTTTACGGGAAAAGTTTCCGGACCGAGTTATCTCTCGAAGAGGTGATCACAATTGGCCACCAAGATCTTGTGATTTAACACCTTGCGACTTCTTCCTTTGGGGCCACGTGAAAGATAAGGTCTACGCCAACAGCCCAGCGTCGATTCAAGACCTCAAAGATGGAATTCGTGAGGCTATCGAGGACATAGGGCAGCCACTTTGCGATTTGGTTATGGAAAATTCCATGAAAAGGATATGGTCCTGTAAGCGTGGTCGTGGAGGCCATTTGGCTGATGTTGTGTTCCATTATTAACGGCATATCTTCCTCTTTATAATAAAATAAACATCCGATCATTTATCTCAAAAAATGCCATTTTTCTTTGAATATCAAAATAACACCTCTTATTGGAAAACCCTTTATTTTAACTAAAAAAAACATATATGCTTGATTGTTCAGTAAATAACAGATGTTTTTTTCTAGACGTGTGGTTTTTAATCTGGCAATACTTTTTTTGGAGTGGATCTTTTTGACAGCTGTCACTTGATTTATGCTCACTTTGGTTTGCCATTTCATAATGAATAGACTGACACCTGAACAACGCATGAAAATTGTGCAAAAACGCCGACGCCGCCGTTACATCCTCAAAAAGTCACTGTTTTGTAAGCTCTATGGGCAGAGAGAATCATTGGTCCATACTAATGACTTATTCGTGCCTGAATTGGAGGATGTTGATGTGGACGACCCTTAGTTCCAACAAGACGGCACTTCATGCCATAAAGCCAACGAAACAATCAATTTATTGAAGGAAACTTTTGGTGAGCGCGCAATTATCTCGTGTCGTGGGCCTGTGGCGTGGCCTACAAGATCGTGCGATTAAACAACGCTGGACTATTTCTTATGAGGTTATGTGAAGTCGCTTGTCTACGCAGATAAGCCCGAGACGATTGACGCCTCTGAAGAGAATATTCGGCGCGTTATTGCTGACATACGGCCCCAATTGCTGCAAAAAGTCTTCGAAAATTGGGCCTCTCGGCTGGAATTTATTCGAGCCAGCCGCAGTGTCCACTTGCCCGAAATCATTTTTAAAACATAATGGTAAAACCCTTATCTTTATAATAAGGCTAAATTCTTAGCCATAACATTTTTATTTCTTCTTGAAAACCACACGTATAAAAAAAAACACCCTTTACAAAAGAGATAAAATATTTGAAATAATATTATCAGAACCGAATCAAATACCATTTATCGATTTCTTAAAGAAGCACTAATTCGGTTGTAAATAAGAAAGATCTACAGAATAAAACTCTTCAATATTCAAGGTCATACATACATATATCTCATACAAGAGCAAGGACGCAAAAAAAAAAAAAAAAGCTTTCCATACAAAGATATACCGCAATTTACCAGCCCCCTATTGTGTGCAGCTAATTTAATATTAAACATCTCGCTGCACAATGACCAACCATTTCATTATATTTTTTTGCTTCCCCCTTTGTTTGGCTGAATTACAGTCCTTTTCATCTCTTTTTTCTCTATACTCACCGCCCCGAATTGCAACAAAAGTAAACAACAATATTAACCGTATCAAAGTCGCACAGCCGATCTATTTGATCGTACCGACCTCTGACTGCCTTACCTACTTAGATATACCTACTGAACAACGACCACGAGGTCTTGACTTGGCCGGGTATTATGACGGCCGTCACATCAGACACAGCCAACTCATCGCAGTAAAATTGAAGCGCGCACAAAAGCCGCGCAACACAAACAACAACAACAAAAAAAAAAAAAAGAAGACACAAATGATTTTTTTCAGTGGCAATATACAGAAGGACCCGGCGCGATTAAATTTTGTTCGAAACAACAAAAACAACAATAAGGACATCGACAACAAATATAATAAAGTGAATCAAAAAGGCGAATGCCATTCGAGACTCCTTCTCACGTTCGACCGACCACATTAAGTGCTCTTACCTTTGTGCTTTGAAAATCAAGAGGAGGGGGAAGAAGAAGAAGAAGAAGAAGTCAATCGAATTTGAATCGAAGCTTGGATGATGATGGGACCTGCAGAACCCGTCGTCGCTTCGTCGTCATCGTAATCCACCTGAATCACTTCACTCCTGACCAATAAATTGATTCCGTCCTATATCCTCTCTGGCCGCTGTTGTTTTTCTCAGTGCCTGAGCGGTGCAAAATATGATTCAATTTCATCGATATTCCACCGCAATGGGGTTCCAATCGCAATTGCGCATCCATAGCTTGGCTATACATACATACCCGCACTGATTTATCGAAAATTTGCATACGAGCTATATATTTTATGGCGAAAGGATGCACACAAATCTCAAGAATTTAAATTGAAACGTTCCATCAGAGACGGAGTTGGAGATGGAGATGCCGCGGTGAAGGGACAGTGTGGACAGTGGCTGGGCGAAGCAAGCTCCCCACTGAATCCAATTTGAAAGAGCGTATAGCGGCCACATGGAGGCCACAGCGCCAAGACAGAGCGATTAATAATTTTTAGAGCCTGAGAAAAGCAAATTAATTTCAAGTCGCGCCATCACTTCGTTCGAATGTAATTATCGCATGAAAACTGGCCGCAAGAGCGATGCTCGAAAATTAAAGCAATTAGCCATGGTTACCACTCAATAAGCCACCGAGCGCCTTCTAATGAGTGTGACGGCTAATCGACGGCTTTTACATCATCATCATCATCATCGTCGTCGTCGTCATCTCAGAAACAACAGTCGAGCAGGAGCAGCAGCAGCAGCACACAGCTTTGACCAAGCACTTTAAGGCCAAGTTGAATTTAAGCAGCAAGGTCTGCAGCGGATTCATATAAAAGGATCAATAGTGCAGCAACGGCCTGGCCCGGCCGGCGTACAGTAGACAGTAGATCCAAGCAGAAGCGGTGGAACTTCTGAAGTAGCGCTGTTTATTAAAACCAAACGGAACCAAGCCACCACAACAACACAAACGGCATCCAATCTCTGCCCAAACAAAAGAATGGATAATTTGATGGATGGATGGATGGGTGCACATGACGTACCTATAGAAGTCTCAATGTGTGTGTGCGGAAAAAAGGCTTATCTCTGGTTCTGCCAGTTTCGAAAAATAAAGTAAAAACAAAACTTAAATCTCAAGTTGAAGTTGTAAGTTTGGTGTCCACCGAGTTGGACCGGTTCCCATGCAATGATGGAATGTTTAATGTTTATACCTCGCTGTGAATTCAAGTGCATTTCTTTTTGCTGCAAGTGAACGCGTCATGGCGCGGGACTTTTGTGTTTTGTAGTTTTGGTAGAAGAAATATATGATTTTGCAAAGTTTCCACCAAATAAGTCCAAGACAGAAAAAATATCATGTTTTCGGGTGGAATTGCAAAACGACCGACGCGACGCACAGCGACGGATGTTAATGCACAAAAATAGACGTTGTTTCCCTGGAAACAAATACCTTCCTGATACTGGAAACCCGGATAAACATTAGAATTGTTAATTTAAGCTTTAAATATTATTCAAGTAATGTGGGAGTCTTCTTCATTTACTAAAATCTGCAACTTTTTTTAAGAGCTTAAGTCCTGCAAAGGCCTGCAAGTTTAAAATTTTGGTGGCGAATGTTTGAAATTTAGATTTTCGTCCCTTTGAAAAATGTTGAAATAATAAAGCGAGGAAAAAAAAATTAAATTTTGTTATTTTAAAACTCCATTCCGTCAAAATAAACAATGCGCACACATGAATGGCTCTCCACGAGCTGTCGTGCCACCAAATGTATTTACATATTTATATAAAAAGGAACACTTCAAAATCTGTTCAAGAGGCAAGGCAAACGAAAACTTGACTAAAAGCAAAAAGTATCAACAGTCGCGTGTAATATAGCTTTGATTCTTACCTCCATTTGCAAAGACACCTGCAAATATGAAATATGAATATTTTCTATTCAATTCATAGACGCAACTAAATATAATAGAGAAATGCCAATTTATAACAGTATCAGTTATTCGCCATTAAAAGTGACTTAAAGAAAATCTTTGGATACCCAAAGTATGTGTGGGTCCTTCGCCCTGCACGGCCGCACAAAAAGTACTTTTATAAAAAAAAAACTAATATAAATTAGCATGTTCATTCACTGCCAATAAACATACCTGCAAAATTGTCAACTTTTTGAACAAAAGTAAATTCATTGAAAAAGTTTTTTTTTACCAAAACTTGCCTAATAAATAGGTAAGATTTTTCTTATCGGCAAAGGAAAAAATTGTATGGCTGGTGAATATCAAAAATGATGTATCAAAATTGTGGGACCCACTTTGTTTATATAATTTTAATCTCAAGTTTAATATTGAAATCTCGAGTTCGATATTTGTACGAAAACATAACTTGCCATAGCATACACGCAGGGCCGTAGCCAGGATTTTGTTTCGGAGGGGGCTGGCTTCCAAGTCTTACGAACAATTTTTTGAACAAAAAATGAAAACTATTTATTCCAATTCGTAGATTTTTATTAGTTTTTAAATAAATGTATGTTGAGTCCATAACGTTCATATTAAAATAATTTTTATATACTTACATATTTTGTACAGCAGAAAAAGTCTTGATTTTTTTTATATGAGACCAATCACCTCATCAATATCAACATCAATATCCGAATGAACAGATATCAAACTTGCATTGCTCATATCGCTTCGGGACACTGTTTTAATCGTTTTTTATCGTTGAAAAGATTCTTTCAACACGCTGTTGTCACTAGAAGTGTGCCCAAAACCGTGAGTAAGAAGTTAAGTATGTTTTGTCACATATATTAAGCAACTTCAAAACTTCGGTAGAAGGATCACTCGACGATATTTTTGCTTTTTGTTTTGCTCTCTGGTGTGCTTTTTTGGGATATTTTGAAAAGTTTTTTTTGTAAGCGAAGGCGTATGGAAAATTGTTCAGCGCCAGAAAAATCCATTGTTTCGTCAGCGAGGACGTTGAAACTACTTGAATGTATAAACGGGCTTATTGCATATTTCGGTTGTACCAATATCAGAACATGTCTCCAGGATTTAATTTTGTATATCTGAGCTCAAATAGCCTGAGTTTTTAGAGCTGGTAATGACGTGATTCTTTAAATTGTTGTCCTCAGAATCAATTCTGAACTGCAGGAGCGCCGCCTTAGTTTTCCATATTTTAGACTTAGATATAAAGCTCAACTATCATCGTAACCTCCTCTTTTGCACAAAATAAAATAGTCTGAATAATAGATCTTATTACAGCTCTAGTTTCAGCTACTGCTTTGGCATTGGGTACCAGCATCTTTTTTGTTTTCCAGCAGCAACGTTTTCCAGTCACCCATATCATTATTTCTATTCATTTCTTGTTTTTATTAGTCTGAGATCATATAATTTTTGTTATTTTTATTTCGCAATATTTTGGCTTCTTCTTCTAATATAAACGAAGAAATTAAAGTTCTTAACTGATCCCAAATCAAATAAATTATACCTAGATGGTTTTCATATTTTGATAGATTTGAATTGATATTAAAAATCTTTAGTTTTTACTAAATTTGTTAAGTTACAAATCATTTCGGGAGGGGCTTCAGCCCCTCAAGGCCCTCCCTTGGCTACGTGCCTGTATACACGTAATTTATCGTGTGAGTAAAAATGACGATTGCCATGACTTTTCTTCTTTCATTATTTATTACTCAACTGCAAACTGAGTTACGACTAAAAGATCCCAATGAGAATATTCATTAATGTTCAAATATCTACAAATTATATTAAAAAAAAAACTTATAAGAATTTTCACTATGCCATCTACATTCGAAATGCATAAACATAACTTTTTCCTATTATCTTAATAATCTAATTCGAATTTCTTATTAAATTTTCCCAATAAGCAATTCCGCAATAAAAAAAAATACCTAGAAAAACAATGTTTGTGTTTTTTTCATAGGTGGAAGCACAACTGTTAAAATACAGATACCTATACACATTTACATTGTTAAACTCTACATAAAATTAATTACAATTGTCAGGCAATCAGAGATTCAAGCCGAGTCAAGTAAGACATAATCTTTTTTTCAACCTTTTTTGATGCCAATTTACAAAAATACTTAAGACAAGGTTTCGGATTCATAAAAAAAATTAATTAGAGACTTCTAGTACACTTTTCACAACAGTTTGGGATGCGAAACTACACCCTTTTCGGTCCATATTTATGTCTGGTACAGCATTTTGCATTATTTTATAAAAATATTAACATATACACGGGGTTTTGCATAACATGCGAAAAAAGGTAGGAGATGGGGGTCTATTTACCGAGGCAGAAGGGACAATTTAAAAAAAATGACTTAAAATAAAACATATTGGTGAAAAACACGTTATGCTATCAAATTATCATGATTTTCTGAATACATGCTTAAAATTTCTTTTTAAATCAAGTTGATTAGTGAACAATTTTTAAAAAATAAATTATCAAACTGCAAATTTATTTTTAATTTTGTTTGTTCAATTTTTTAAAATTCTTATTAATGTCATTTAGCTTATGAGAAAATTGAAAAAAAACAAAATTGACAAACTTTGGAACAACTTTAATAAATTAAAAATAAAAGAAATAAGGACTTCATAAAGGACTTTTTAATACTTAGCAGGGCAATCAACCTTAAATTTACGGTTTTAAGTTTCAACATTCGCTTTTAAATTTAAAATCCTTTTAAACGCCCTAATATCATTCTAAAAACTACTCATTTTCGTCTCATTCAATTTTAAAATTTATTTAGAATTTTAATTTTAAATACAAATTAAACAGTGACATTTATAAGGACCACCCTATATAATGTATGGCATATTCAATTCATCCAGTTAAATCAAATCAATTTGAAACAGCCTTGATTTTGTTGTTTCCTGAAATCCATTCATTTATAATTCTACTGCTATTGGTAGGAGAATAATAATTCCTATAATAATGTGAAGCTGGAATTGGGAACTAAAAATTTAAGGGGTATAAAGATACATCAGGGGGAATCATAGCTAAAAAGATTCGTGATAAGTGTGAGTCACAAGTCACAACCAACCAATTCAGTCTGTGTAGGGTGATATCACATTTTGAATGGCACAAATGTAAAAATTGACACTTGCCAACTAATTTGACGTTTATGCTGCAGCGTGAATAGAGTTACCATCAAGCCTAAAAAACAACAATTTATTTATTTTTTTAATCATTCAAACTGTTTGTTTAGAAATATTTTTGGACAAAAAAGTTTGCTATTTTCCAAAAAAAAAGAAGAAGAAAAATAAGGATTATATCGCAAATACGTTATTTTAGTTCTAAAGGGTCCCCCAAATAACTTCTTTTTTTTTTGAAAATGGCGCAAAACATCGAGTGTAGCTTCGACTGTGTGGCACGTAGCGCCGTCCTGTTGAAACCAAATGTTGCCAATATCCTCCTCCTCAATTTTTATGAACAAAAATTCGTTCAACATGGCCCGATAACGATCGCCATTGACTGTAACGGCCACTCCTTGCTCATTTTCGAAAAATGACCCAATTATGCCTCTGGACCAAAATCCGCACCAAACAGTGACTCGTTTTGGGTGTATCGGCTTTTCAATGTATGCGTGCGGGTTTTCTGTGCCCCAAATGCGACAATTTTGCTTGTTTACTACCCGCCAAGATAAAAATGGGCTTCATCTGAAAAGATGATTTTTTTTGGCAAAATCGGCATCTTCTCTAAGTCGATCGCAGGCCCACTTAGCGAAGCGTTTACACAACCATATTCATTCAGCGGAAGGATAAAACTTATTATCTGTCAAATCAGACATGAGCTAAGTGTTACCATTCACGAAATAAGCACGAGTTGAAAAAAGAACGTTAGATGGCGGACCCTTACCTTTCCTTTTTTTCTTATTGTACAGTGCGTTCTTTTTGTTCACAAAACTTGCTTCTGTTCATGTTTTATAATTTCTATAGGTAATTGAAGATATTAGAAGATTTCACTATGCGGCAACCACGATTTTGACATAAATGTCAATGAAAAGTGTTCACTTGAATTGAAAGTAGTTGAATCATCCTACGCAGACGAAAAACTCGGTGACAACCACATGTGACTATCATTTGAGTGAGAATCAATCAGCGCCGTCGGTAGAGGGCGGGTAAACGGTTAATCCGCCAGGCCCGGGAATTTCTAGGGGCCCGCAAATTTGAAATAATAATAAGTTGAATCGTTATTTTTTATTTCTCAGCTGCGCAAAAAAGCATTAACATTGCTATTCCCGTGATTTTCTAGGGGCAGGAAATTTGAAACAAGGTTAATCGTACTTTTTGTTTTTATTTTTTTTTTATTTGAGTTAGATTTTTCAAGCATCCTTAGGCTCAGTCCCCCAAGCATTAGCATATCCCTGTTGTTTTCCAAGGGCCCAGAAGTTTGAAAAATCATTCACGCTTTAGAAATCGGGACCCTGTGTGCAACTCACGCTTGCGGATTTGGGTCCCGATATCATTTTTTTTTTTTGAAAAATATCTAAAGAAAAATTGACCTACTAAAAGAAAATCATGGAAAATCGCTTAACTTTTTTTTTAATTTTAAGTAGATTTTGAAATTTTGCATCAGTCGTATATTCCAAAATATATACCTAATATAGACAAGTCAATTTTTGATTTTGGAAGTGTTGCTGTAATAAAGAAAAGCTTAATATATTTTTACCTGACAGTGGACAAACGTTTTGTTTTACCTGGAAAAATTTGAACAAACGAACCTGATAGATGTACTGTACATACCTTCTCCAAAAATTTTGTATTCGGGATTCTGGCTTCATATACAGCTTTGTTCTACTCGAATTTCCGCACATTTGTTATCATACAAAGTCAAAGGGTGACAAAGTTTCCAAAAATCATTTTTTTCATGTTGAACCTCGAAAACTTTATGAATAAAACTTTAGAAGTTGAAGATGTAAATCTTCAAAAATCGTAATTTGTTTTCGTTGATCTAAAGAAGTTATTTTATTAAAACTTAATTTTTTGAGTTTTAGTTATTACTTTGTTTAAGTTTTTGAGGTCAAACATGCGAGTAAACCGGGAACTTATTCAACCACTCTATCTTCTTGGAAAGATTATACTAAAGAGAGAGACTGACCTGCTCTTGTGACAAACAATTATCAGAATTTTCCAGTTAAATATTTGTGGCAACATTTTTTTTTTCAATATATAAACCGATTCCAACTTATTTTTTTCATTGAAAGACACAAAGGGAGCCGGGGAACTGGGAGCTGGGAGGCACCAAACGCCAAATTTTGTTTGTATAATTTTGCTCACAGGAAGAACAACATATGTATCCAAAATCCCGGCCAACACCAATTTTTTGTAGGTATCTCCTTCTTTCTTGATCTTTAAACTACTCAGAAAAAAGTGGAATATTGTTTTTTTTTTGTTCAATGGCCTAACTTTAATTTCTGCTCTTAGTGCAAGTACACGCGACCAAGTCATGAATTTTATTTATCAATTTACAAAAAAAAAACAACTTTCCAATCCCGTCAAAAGACATCAATTTGCGTAATTAGATAGTCCGACGTGATGACTGTGTCGATTCGATGTTGTAGTGTAGTGGCATCAGAAGAACATAAAGAGACACCTGATTGTTGTTTTTTTTCTCTTTCTGTCTTTGCTAATTAGCCTGTCGGTGGTCGACAATGATATTATATATACAGGCTCAGAGTATGATATGAGTACGATATGAGCACACAGACAAAAAAAAGAGTTATTTAATGTAAAAATGCAATTTGAATTCGTTCACTGCCGAATGATTTTGATGAATGGTTTGTTGCATCTTTTTGCATACGACGATGAGGAGGGCGTAGTATTTTTCATTTTTTTTTTTTTTGTTGTTTAGTTAAACCAAGAGTCATACCTCATACTACAAGACAACTTCGTCCGTGTAACTAATTACCGCGACTTAAGTTGCGTTTTGCATTCACTTTTTCTTCAATAGTTATTTTTTTTTTTACTTTTTTAGTTTTATTTTTTGTTTTAATTTATCATTATCTCGATGTGAATGTTTGTTTTATTTTTATTTTGTTTGCAATTTTGCATGCAAACTCCCATCTGAAGTTCAAGTTGAATGGAGTGGAGTCTTTTGCAGCAGGTCTTACGTATATGCAGATATCTATATCGGACGTTGTTGTACGGTTTTTTTTTTTATAATTATATGGTAATCAAAGAGGGGACGATTTGAGGTAGCTCATTTTTTTACAGTGGGGGAGCACTTTGGTTCTAAATACATCCATACATGGTCTAAAGTTAAAAATGCAAACATAAAAAAATATTAACAACCTAATGTTAATGTGTTAGGCAAACAAATAATAAATTATATGTTTAACTTTAATGTCTTCATTGCTGAAATAGGTAATAAATTTGTTTTGTTTTGCTTGTTAAATACTTGCTATACTTAATAATATTAATTATTATTCTTGCATACAAAATATTTATCGGTAACTTAGAGTGTTATACACATGGAAACTAGTTCATAATTGTAATTATATATTTTTCCTATATAAAACTTAAAACTCGTTATGCCATTACAATGAGTTCCATGCAAATTTTTCACCAACATTGCTTTATTCAAAACTAAATGCAGAAATGTTTATGCTTCGCTGAAGGCATTACGCCGTCGGCATTGCGTAAAAATGTGTTTTATATAAAAACGCAGTTTATTTTTTACTTAGGTAAACAATTTTTAATTAATAAACTTGGTAATAAATAATTTATTATGCAAGTTTTCATTAACTTTCAGCATGGTATTTATATTCTTATTTATGAGAAATTCATAAAGAATACATAGAAAAAAGAAAAGAAATTCATTTTAATGGTTCGCACCTCAGCTCTTTTGTTATACAGAATTATATACTTTGAATGGAAGTTAAACATATTTGCATGCTCAGTTAAAATGCGATTGCATGTTAATTACACAGGTCTTAGAAATCTGTTTTGATGTTAATGTAAATTTTTGTTTTGTAAATTATTTTTGCGGTTTACCTACAGGCACTTTTACGCCGCGCGTCTTCTTCTATAGGAAAGATATTTATAAAAAACGTTGGAGGTTGCTGTGTTCTAATACAAATTAATTTCATCATATCATACATAGAAACTATTGGTTTTAAAACTATTGTTGTGATTTTTTAAGTATGGTGCGTTAGGTTATGCATACGGGATGTCCATGTGTGAAGAAGTGTATATCGAAATAGAGCCTTAATGCTTTGGTTGAGTTTTGGTACAGAGCACTTTTTTCTAGAAGAATAATTTGTTAGAATAGAAGAACAGTAGAATTAAATCTAACCCTAACAATTTTAAGAGCTGTGATATGTTCTTTTTTGTTCATTTTCAATGCGTCTGACATTTAGAGTATCCCACTTCTAAAAGTTTTTACAATTTATATTTTATTTTAAGAAAGGTAATTATTAGTAACTATTTGGTATAAATACAAATGTTTTGACGATAATTATTTAAAATTGAATTGACAAACTTAGGTTAGGTTAGGTTAGGTGGGGTGAAAATACGGCGAGCCGCATCATCGCACTCGGATCTCAATGGATCCATTGTGGTCCCCAGGAAATAGTTGAGGTGAAGGAAGAGGATGGGTGGGAAGGAGTTAGAGGAGTTTAGGTGTGGGTATGAAGGGCCTCCTTGAACCAACCCGAACATTGAATAAATTTCAGGATGTTTCTTAGTGGCAAAAACGAGATGTCGCTCAGTTCGTCAAAGAAGTAATCTCCGAGGGCCATTTTTCTAGTTCTTACTAGCTTAGTAAGAACTAGGGCATTCACAAAGGAAGTGATAGGAGCAATCCTCCGCCTCTTCATCTTGACACCCTCTGCACAAGTTGGATGAGCTGATGCCCATTCTGCGCATGTGGGTTCCCATTGAGTTGTGACCCGTTAGGATTCCAACCAAAAGAGATAGTTGAGGTCTGCTTAGTTTGAGAAGGAAGTCTGTTTTTTTCTTTGAGATGTCTGGCCATAGATTCCTCGAGACCCGACAAGTATCAAGAGCTGACCATCTATCGTTTGCGGCTTCGAGGAAACATTTGCGAATTCTGCCTTTTTCTTGTTCTAGTGGCATAGAAACGGAAGAATCAGTTTGGCTTGAATCAAGAGAAGATCCTTTTTTGGCCAGTTTATCCGCCATTTCGTTTCCATATATGTCACGACCCATGTCCTGGGACCCATCGAAGGGTAACTGTATTTGATGCATTGAGTAGTTTTAACTCATTTCGGCAACATTCTACCAGTTTAGATTTTGTGACAATTGAGTTAATTGCCGCCTGACTATCAATGAAGATGTCGATGTTTCTATTTACAAGTTCAAAAGTGGTAAGATTTTTTGCCGCCTCGTAAATTGCAAGCACTTCCGCTTGGAAGATACTGCAAAAATCTGGAAGTTAATTGACAAATTTGGTTTGGAATTTTTAAAAAATTACTTTGAAATTGAAAGAAAGTGTTTTTACACATTTTTGTTTTAGCTCATCTACGAAGGGTAGCTGCCACGCAACAATTCCGGTTTTATTTTTATTTTCTCGAAAACGAATCTAAAGATTTGTTAAACTTAAAAAAACTGCGTTTCAAGTTATTAGTAAAAAATTCATACGACGGAAATAGCTGCATTCAACGTTTTTAGAGAAAATAGTCTTTTTTGTGGGTTAATCGTGCATATCTTTGGTTGGATTGAATTTGTTAAAATTCTGCAATCTAAATTCAAACAAAACTGCATTTATAAATTCTGAAAAAAATGGTAAAGCAAAATCTAACATAAATTCAATTTGTTAAGTACTTTTGCGTTTTTTAAAATGATGTTGTTAAATATGTCATCATTTTAATTTTTAGTATTGATTTCTTATACCTAAATACTTTGTCAAGTTTTGAATTAAATATGACATTGCAAAACAATTAAGAAGTATTTGATATTCCATTTTCCGTTTGTTTGTGTGCCTGGGCATGTTCAAATTTCTCTGGTATCCTCTTTGATATAAAGAGGAACCAATCGAGTCCAACATAAAAAAAGAGTTTAGGTTTAAAGTTGATAATTATGTTTTTAGTATTTTTAATAAAAACATTACAATGTTGTTGTGAATTTCCCTTTTACAAACATTATTGTCTTTTAACTGTGGGTTTTACATATACTTGCTCTTATATAGCCAAGCGTATTTGAACATGGAAAAAAGATTTTAAATACCGTTATTTTTTGAGGTACACAATTTTCACGACTGGGTCGCCCGGCTTGTGGTTAACAACTGTACCACATTGAAGATGCATATGTCAATAGTTTATAACATCATGAAATATGTTACTAAAAAAATATGAAAAAAAAAGTTCAAAGTATTACAAAATTGATTTTTTCTTCATTTGCTATTGAATGTAATCAGTATCAGTGCTAGCCCACTAAAACAAATTTTCTTAAAATTTTTTAATGCAATATTGAAAAGATATAGTCCGATGCTAGTTCATTTAACATTTGGAAAATCGTCTTTTAAACAAAGCATCATTCCAAAAATGCTTTAACAGGGTTCTAAATCGTCTCAAATTTTGTGCCATTGTGTTTAAGTTTATCTGTGAAGGTTTGAATATTCGTTTTAATAAACATTTCATGAACAATCATGAATTGTACGCAATCTACCTTGAAGCAGATATCGTGATAAAAATTAAGCTCGGTAGACTCCAGTGGGCAGGGCACCTAGCTCGCATGAGCGAAGAGGAACCTGCTCGGAAAGTTCTTTGTGGTACATTCTATGGTAGACGACAGCGTGGTAGACCATGCTTGCGCTGGAGAGATGGCGTAGACCAGGACGCCCGGAGCATTGGGATGCGCAACTGGATGGCGGTGGCTCGACACCGGGATGGTTGGAGAGAATTGTTGAAGGAGGCTAGGACCGGACCCCGGTTGTCGAGCCGACGATGATGATGAAACATTTCTACATTTTGAAGGAAAAGATTGTTTATGGATCAAGAGCTTTTTTGGGTTGATAAAGGAAAATGAATGATATGAAACATACTAAGGTAGAAATTAATAATTTTAAATTTCGTCTATGGAAGCCTGTGTGGCGTAATGGTTAGTGCGTAGGACTGTCATGCTAGAGGTCTCCGGTTCCGATTCCCAGCCTTATCCAACTAAATAATTAAATTAAAACAAAACGGCAACTTAACAATCTTACTTATACATCGAATTTGCCATAAACAAGATGTTTATACTCAATTTATATAGTTAAAAAATTGCAAAACTCTAAATTATTTTTCCCATAAATATTGTGTCACCTTAGTATACAGGTTTTTTTTATAAGAATTCCTGTAAAAATTATCTGCGCATCAGCACGAAGTGGCTTACCGAGAAAAAGTTCATCAAATGTATCTAAAGGGTTTTCCAATAAGAGGTGTTATTTTGAATAGCCCGCTATTTCGGTAGCTGTCACTTTTGAAGCTGTCATTTTTTTTACATTTTACAAGTAGAAACTACGCCATTAATAAAAATGGAACGATACACGCTTCAACAACGCATTGGAATTATTAAAATTCACTATAAAAATGGTGAAAATTTGGCAGAGACGGTTCGTAAAACTAAAACATTTTTGGGTCGTCGTGAAGCACCTTGTCGGACCGCAATACAGAAATTGGTGGACAAATTCGAGCTGTTGGGACAAGTTAGTGATGTGAAGAATAAAACCCGTGCACGTCGCTCAAGAACAACTGAGAATATTGCTGTTGTAGCCCAAAGTGTTGAAGAAAACCCAGGTTTGTCCATTCCTCGTCGTTCTTTGGAATTAGGCATTCCACAAACGTCATTACACCGTATTTTGCATAAAGACTTGGGTCTTAAGGCTTATAAAGTTCAGTTAACACAAGAACTCAAGCCGGCTGATCATCAACAACGTCGTGTCTTTGCTGATTGGGTCCTTGAAATGCATGAAAATGATCCGGAATTTCATCGAAAAATCATCTTGACTGATGAGGCCCATTTCCACCTCGGAGGCTACGTCAACAAGCAAAACTGTCGCATCTGGGGCTCGGAAAACCCAAGAGTTATTGTTGAAAAGCCTCTCCATCCTCAACGCGTGACTGTTTGGTGCGGTTTATGGTCCGGCGGGGTCATTGGACCTTACTTTTTCGAAAATGAGGCTGGACCAACAGTTACGGTCAATGGATTGCGCTATCGAGAGATGATTAATGATTTTGTATGGCCGGAATTGGATGGTATTGATCTGGACAACGTTTACTTTCAACAAGACGGCGCTACGTGCCACACAAGCAATGAAACCATCGATCTCTTACGGGAAAAGTTTCCGGACCGTGTTATCTCTCGAAGAGGTGATCACAATTGGCCACCGAGATCTTGTGATTTAACACCTTGCGACTTCTTCCTTTAGGGCCACGTGAAAGATAAGGTCTACACCAACAGCCCAGCGTCGATTCAAGACCTCAAAGATGGAATTCGTGAGGCTATCGAGGACATAGGGCAGCCACTTTGCGATTTGGTTATGGAAAATTTCATGAAAAGGATATGGTCCTGTAAGCGTGATCGTGGCGGCTATTTGGCTGATGTTGTGTTCCATTATTAACGGCATACCTTCCTCTTTATAATGAAATAAACATCCGATCATTTATCTCAAAAAATGCCATTTTTCTTTGAATATCAAAATAACACCTCTTATTGGAAAACCCTTTACCATTTTTCTAAAAAAAAAAATATAAAGTAACCACTTCAAATACAAGGCATCCCAGCAATTGGGATTTATTAAATGGATTCTAAAAGAAATGGGGAAGTAGAGGTATACCAACATTAAACATTAATTAATTCTTCAAACTTTGGACTTAGATGTGCCTAAAAGTTCATATATTAAAGAACCTTACGTAGGAATTTCTAAAGACTATAGTTAAAGCGTTCTTACTAAAACACAGTCCCACAGAAGGCAGAGTTTTCCTTCGCACCGAGTACTGGTGGAAATAAACCATAGATACATTTTACGTTGTTGACATACTAAGTAGGTGTCAAAGTGCAATCCCTATTCGGAAGATTCTTCTTCTTCTTTTTACGGGAGATATCTTATTGGGCCTCTTTTCTGGAGCCACGACATCTTTCACAATTTTAGACTTCTGAGTAACCATCCCTGCAATTCTTTGTCACCTTATCTTTATTGATTATACTCTAACATCTTCAAATTTTGGTTTATTGGTTTAATCCAACTGCCTGAGTCTGAATTTTAATTTGATTCATGTTTTGAGTGACGAAAACAATTAAAACACAAAACTTGACTTTTCCTAAAAACTATAGAAGCTATTTTCAATTTTTTGTGATAGAATGTGAAATTTCATTTTTCTAGCTCAACCAGAACTGGTGGCTGTTAGAAATAGCAGGTAGTTGAAAAGCAATTGCCAATCCGGTTCGCTTAAATACCTTATATCTTGAGTTCTATTTATCGAAGAAAATTTATCGGTTTAGGGAAAATGTCGGAGCTTTATTGTTCTTATTTAAACAGAAAATTAAAAAAAGTGATATACAGGGTGATTTGCATGAGTTTGAAAATTAATTTTTCAAAAACCGTTCACTAAAACAACTTTTTTTAAAAATAAAATAAAATAAAATAAAATAAAATAAAATAAAATAAAATAAAATAAAATAAAATAAAATAAAATAAAATAAAATAAAATAAAATAAAATAAAATAAAATAAAATAAAATAAAATAAAATAAAATAAAATAAAATAAAATAAATAAAATAAAATAAAATAATAGGTTTCTGGCCTTACAAAAACGTAGGACATGGCATTGTCAGTGTTATAGTTGGTTTTTAATATTTTTTTTTTTGCTTTAGAAAATTGACCTTCACGGCTAAACGGGGGAGTAATACACTAATACACCACCCCCTCATATACGATTTGTTTCTTTTCTCGACCCAACCTACACACTTTAGCTTTTTGTCACTCCTGATGAAAAAAAAATAAATTGAAAAATTGCAGTTTTTTTCAATCCCATTTACGTACATTCTTTCTTGAAGATTCTTTTATGAAGATTCTTTCTTTTCAGCTTTCAACACTTCTTTTGAATAAAAACCAATTGACAACATGCAGAAAGAATGAAAGTCTGAGGCCATACAAGAAAGAACAAAAAACTTTCTATCTATCACCCGCTTTTAAAACAAAAAATCATAAAATACAACATATAACAATGATAATATTTATCCCTTTAAATAAAACACAGATATCTAAGAAATATATTAAGTTACAAAAATAACAAAAAAAAAAATAAATAAATCTCGTACATAAACATTTTTGGCTTGGAGCAAAATTTTATTTGTTCATGCAAAACAGTCGTGACGATGCGATGCTTCGCTCTTTGCCTGCAGGTTGTATTTATAATCCTTTTTGTTGAATTCGTTTGGCATCAAAATTAATTAAACACGAAAACTCGATATCTCTTCTATACCCATCGCCATTCGCATTTGTTCCTATATTCAACTCATTATGAGTTAACTTCCGTAATATTTCCATGCAAAATCAGGCTTTAAGTTTTTCACATTAAAATAATTTTTATTTTTTATGACAATCTCATGAAAACATAAATCCCTAAATGATGATTCACAAGGTAGAACACAGGAGGATCTTTTGTAAATAATTCTCCAAAAAATTAGTTCCCATGACGAGTGTTGTTAATCTCTACACTCCTAGTAGCGCGCTATTTAAACAGCCACAGGGGGAAAATCGATGTGCCAGTATGAAGGTCTGATTCTTGAAAATATATATGTATGTAGGTACCTCTCTGCCTTATACCTACCTATATTAGTTCCATTTATTTCATTTCGATCTTGTTTCAATCTATGCATCCATACCATAACGGATATGAGAATAAAAAGAGAGAACAAAAATTGGCTTAACTTCACATATAGATCAGACGAGTGTTGCAGCCAAAAACTGCCTTGGGGCGGAGCTTCCGAATTGAGGATCACTTTTCAAGATAACTGAATGAACATGAGACGATGCCGAAATGCGCTTCTCGACGTCGCCGCCGTCCGTCCGTCGTCGGTCGTTGTCTACGACCAGGCAAGCTATATACGAAAAAATATGAAACTTCATCATTTTTTCTGTCATGGGCGGAATCAGGGTTGGAATCAATTCAATATGAGAAGTAGGCGCGAACTACAGGGTTCAGCAGAATTTCAGATTCAAATGAAAATATAAATCCGTAGTCTTAGTTAAATTAGGCTTGAATAAAGGAATTGGCTCTAACCATGCCAATTTATAACAGTTTTGTTCATGCGACCTCACAGAGGGCCAGGGCCCTTTACCGATGATGGGACTACTTCGTTCATCCAGAGTTTTTTTTTCAAGTCACCCAAAGCATCCGTTGATGCAAACTTTTTTTTTATATTGATAAACTGTTATAACAGTTATAAATTGGAATTTCTCTAGTCTCGTCCTTAAATAAAACGAAGCATAAGCTAGCCAGCAAAAGCTTAAGCTTAATTGTACAGATTAAGTTTACATTAATTCGACTGAAAATAGCTTAAGCTAGAAGAATACAAAACTTCAAGAATACAAAAACTGCTGTATCATCACTTTCAAAACGGCTTGAAAATTAAGTTTCTTCTAAAATCAAAACATTAAAAAAAAAAATGTCCAAGACTCGTTAGTAGAACTGAGGCTTCTTTATACGATTTTTCAACATTCAAGACAAGTTTAAAAAAAATATCTTAGGCACTCTGCGCTTTAAATACGCTCGTGGGTATGTTTAAGGTTGGCATAAACCTGTATCAAGATCGTATATCGGCTCTGCCTCACAAATCTGCATGCAAACGAGCATCAGAGGGAATCCAAGACCAAATCCCAAACTCAAGACGACCGGCTTTTGGCTGTGCAGTGTGCATTCACAAGGGGATGCAACCAATCTTGGATTCTGACAGACACACAGAGACTTTTGCCTCTGCCTTTGCTCTCTGTACATGCGGTGTAACCAAAATTGGCAACTGGAAGGAGGGGGTCATGATGATGCGCTATGGGAACTGCAAGAATGAACTTAAAACGACGACTAGTCGATCTTCGACTGATGATCATCGAATTCGTTGTCCGCATTTTTTGAATTTCGTATATATCTTCTATTTGTTGTTGTGTTTGTGTGTAAAAGAGAGTGCGCGGATGGGAAGCACGTACGTGCAGTTGACGGAATTGCGCGCACACCGTCTGTTTACCATAAACAAAATGGTAGAGACCTTGCGATGCATTTCTCGAAATCGAAGTTTAAGCCGCATTGCCATGGATCAAAACCGCAACAGTATCATTATGGGATCTCTATGGCTTGAGT
This sequence comes from Leucozona laternaria, assembly GCA_932273885.2. Classification (NCBI taxonomy): domain Eukaryota; kingdom Metazoa; phylum Arthropoda; class Insecta; order Diptera; family Syrphidae; genus Leucozona; species Leucozona laternaria. Next base: position 83,468,512 of record OW026368.1, on the reverse strand, counting down.
TGAGTCGCAGTCCGGGTCCAGCGTTCAAGGCAATTTATTAAGAGGCACGAATTGAATGAACGCCCTTTTGGTTCAAAAGCAATACAGTGCGACTCAGTAGGTATATATTTGTTACAAGCTCCAAACGACCTTTGTATGCCTAGTGAAGATACATAGTGTGCGCCGCGCCCCCTCTCTCACGGACGTGGATCAATTTGGTTAAATCAAAAAACCGAATCGAGAGCAAGGTGCATATAATTATCGTTGAGGATTTATGACACCCGACGCCAGCAGAGTGCATTCAGGGAGGCAGAATCTCGGTTCTGTGGGCTCCGCAGTCCGCATTGAGAGCGGTAGGCACGATGCGATGGGAAAATTCATTTAATTTGCATGGTTAATTCGCGATTGGGAGAGATGTTCATGGATCTCAAAACAGTGTTGCTGGTTGGTTTTGGTTTGGGGTTTTGGTGGCCAAGGAGAGTTTTACGAGCGGTGGCGTGGGGGTAGAGTAGCGGTCACAGAGTGTTATTGGTGGTTGGCTTGGTAGTTGGAATATCCAAGAGGTTGTGTGGAAGGCTATCATTATCATTATGAGAAGGATCAATTTTGTTGGTTGAGAATGAGTAAGCAAGGGAATATTGTGATGGTGATGAGAATATAGTATAGGTATGCTATATATTGGAGGCCATATCCATGAGATGAGATGTTTATCTTAAATTAGTTTCATTTTTGGAAAGCATATTGCGCAAGATGGGATGTGAATTAGATTTTGTATTTATAAAGGCTTGATGGTAGTTGATTGGGAGGTGTGCACTTACGCATACTTTGAAGTAAACTATTATATTTGGTAGAAGGACTTCATTCCAAAAATGTAAAAGGTTTGAAATAAAACAAAATAGAAAGATTTTTCGTTTATATGTATTTTTTTTGATATTTTTGCATGTGTATAAGAACATATTGGAAGATCACATGATTCCCTACGGTGATGACAATTTGCCTTTGACATGGCATTTTATGTACGACAACGATCCGAAGCATACTTCTCGCTTGGTGAAATCGTGTTTAGAGGATAACTTGTGGATGTTTTGCAGTGGCCGGCTCAGTATCCTGATCTCAACCCGATTGAGAATCTGTGGAATGACATTGAACGCCAAATCGAAGGTAAGAATTAAAAAAAAACTTTGAAGAATTATGGGAAAACATCAAAAGTGCTTGGTATGCAATACCAATACAACGCTGCAGAAAATTGGTCGAAAATTTGCCAAGAAGATGTCAAGCTGTGATTGCAAACAAGGGATTTCCAACTAAATATTTAAATGTTGTAATTTAAAGGCAAATTTACTTTTGCAGGTTATGTGCTTATTATATGAAGAAGCTACTTTGTATTGATTGTGGTATTTGTATCTATTTACTTACAGAAATGACTGCAATACTTCAAAAGATGGATTATTATCCATCAGAAAATATGCTTATTTCCTAAAAATAGCAAAAACATATTTGTATTTAAACATTAACTCTTCCTTACATAAACTTAAATGAAAAATACAAATTAAAAAGAAAGTGTGCTATTTCCTTGTCCACCACTGTATGAACTATAAAATGTAAACATTTCTGGATTTATATATTTTTCCTTGTAGATGTCTTATTGTGGATACGTGCCACGCTGTTTAAAATACTCCGTTTAAGTTTTAGCAAATAAAGTGAAATATTTTAAAACAAATCATGGATTTTATTGATTTATTGAAATAACTAGCAGGCCCGCCCAGCTTCACAAGGGTAGACAAGCCTATGGTTTGTTTAAAAATTACAAAAGAAAATATAGATAAATATTTAAGCTCCTTTTTGTAATTGAATACTACTTTTTGGGTTTTAACCAACTTCACGTTATGAATGGTGAAATTTGTAAAAATATGACCATCTAAGTCTAACGTTTATTATACTTTCCGAACACAGAAAGAATTTTGTTAATCAAAAAACACTTTTTTGTTTTATCCAATTTCACTTTAAAAATTTAATTTCTTTAAAAATAACCTTTCCAACAAAACCTCTCCACCGTAAAAACAAAAAACTCTCCACCCTAAAAATATCAATTTTTTGATAAAAGAAGCCAGCGTCAAAGAAAACCGTTTGAAATAAGAACTTTTGAAATCGAATACAACTTTTCATTTTCACCCCATTTTACCTTATATGTTCCAAATTTTTGGAAAAAATAACCCTAACGCCATCCACTAAAAATCACCTTTCAAAAACTAAAATAATTTATAAATTCGGACAATTTTGTTTATTTTTACCCATTTCACCCTACAAATATCAAAATTTGAAAAAGAATATCTCTAATTAAAAATTATTAATTTATCCAATTTTTTGGCGCAATTTTCTTAATTTTTCTTCTGTAAAAACATTCTACAAAGTATTAGAAAACTAAGAAAAAAAAAGATGAACAAAATCGGTAAAGTCGTTCTCAAGTAATGGTGACACCAAGGGAAATAGGCTTTAATTTTTATAAATACATATTGTATATAAATTATTCCATTCACTCACAGTGTGATTGAATTGAGAAGAATATATTGTATACACGCCACATTAGGGTGGCACTGATTTTGGCAATGTTTTAATTTATTCTGTGTGTTCCACTAAAATAGATCAAATATATTTTAATTAAGCATTCATCTAAATACATGATGTATAATTATAAACAAAGATTTTCTATCAACTTTTACTTTTTCACTGACATTTTAAGTAAAAGACGGAAAACTGCGTGTATTTTTAATGAAAAATTTCAACTTCTCAATGAATCATGTTTATCTTAGCCGATTTCAAAAAAATTAAACAACATTTTCGTTTGTACAACGTATACCTACAGTATCTACACCCTCACCACTCTTGGGAGAACAAAAAAAAAAAGAATTTCAAACATTTCCAAAATAAGCGCCACCCTTATAAAAGGTCTGTTTGGTAACGTGAAATTTCTTGCGAATTTGCACAAATTTTCACAAAATTGCACAATTTGTCAGAATTTCCCGTTTTGTTAACTCGATAAAGTTGCAACGAGAGAACACATCGAGAGAGCATATAATTTCCCCTCCATTGGATAACTTGCGAATTTGTGCTACATAAATTTCTGAGTGCAAGAAGAGTAAAGACTGTCAAAACACCCAGCTGTTAGCATCTTTTGCTTTTAATTTGAAATTGTGGTTTCTTATATGTGAAAATTAACTTTATAAATAATAAATAACTTGGGAAATTTATAATTTATGTAATTTTTTTTTTTTAATTAAACGCAAATTGTTAACAAAATCCAGATTTTTAGCATGTGATTGTTGATGTCACGAGTAAAATTTTGTACACTAAAGTGGTTCAGTGCGTTTGTTAACTTTCTTGTAAGTTTCTTCATTTTTGATACCTAAACAGACCTTAAATTGTGCCCATTCGCGAATTACAATTTTGTTTTTTTAAAGGACTATAATGATTATTGTATTTCACTCCAGTCAGTATTGAAACGACTGATGAGTTTAGTTTCTGACGAGTTCGTGTGAAGCTGAGTTATACATAGTTATAGGTATCCTAATGATTTTTAAGAATTTGCATACCATCGATGATTAATTATATGGCGGGGAATATAATATACAAAGGGATGATCTTTCATAACCGCGGCAAATCTTCTGACGCGAAGTTTGCAAATAATTACAACACATCGTCTGCTGCGCCCCCTTTGGCAAAAACCATTCATCCAACTTTTATGCAAATCATCTTTTAATAACTTTGAGATGAGATATTTTTGTTTTACTCTTTTCTGACCGACGGACTAATTTATTCGCATCATCAGGCAACAAAAACAATGACGACGTATGAAGTGAAGGGCAGCGGCGCGGCGGCGGCACAGTGGCAGAAATCTGGTAAAAATATATTTATCCCTATATATACAAATTGGTTTTTAGCAAGAACCAGGATCATCATCAGCTTATATGCTCTCTGATGGCTGATGCATAAATAATGGGATAATTGGACTAAGAAGTGTGATAGTCATTTGTCGACTCAGTAGATCTTGAAGAATTAACTTAATCTCTTTACTGCTTCTGCAAACAAGTTTGTGGCAGAAATGTAGGTACTACGGTTTTATTAACTATTTTTTTTTAAAGACCTTATTCTCAAGGCCAATATAAATTTAAGGCTTTTTTTCTTTATTTTTGTAATGAACTCCTGAGAGAAAAAATTGTAATCGAAAACTTTGTACATTTTAGAGATCAGAAGAAGATCTTTATATTGGGCTTGTAATGATTTGCAAAAGCCCTTTCATGTCTCATCTACACTTTGTTTGAATGAACGGATACTGGAAATTGGATTTTGGATTATTTTAAATCGCTTTCAGAGTCTTCATTGAGAAAAGAAATTGGTTAGCAAAATGATAAAATTTGTGTTATACAGTAAAACCCATTTATATTCAAATATGAAGATGGAAGCTATAAAATGTGACTAAAAACGGGAATGTTTTGGGATCAAGCAAAAACTCAATACAATTCAAATTTGTTTTGACAAAATTCTGTGATTTTGGGAAAAATAGCTAAATAAAAATTAAATTTGCTAAAACTAACTTAGTCAACATGCTTAGCATAAACAATACACTGAAATGCTTGGCTATAGGTTCCTTTTCTTAACTAATATGTTAGGATTCTGCATAATAAGTTTGAGTATATTTTGCAAAGCAGTTAATTCGTTCCAAGTTAAATCCAGCTGTTTGAGCTCAAACTCACAGTGACGATCCTTAAAGGGTCTTTTTTTCAAAAGCTTAATAAATATTCAGACTCCATGCTAATGACTCATCGCTATGCAAGAGCTTACACGCAAATATACTATGTAAACGATGCTATTTTTAACCTTAAACAATCTCATCCTTAGCTCAACTTAAGATATTGACAACATGTAAGTGTGATTTCAAAATCTTGCATGATTGATTGCATACGCTTTCAGGTAGATTTTAAGAGCCTTATAATTTACTACAGGTATATAAATACTTATTTGTCCTAAATCTAATTGATGATTCTGTGTAGAAAGGGTTTAAGAACTAAAAAGAAAACAATCACCGTTATGGGTTTTTTTTTCCAAGACAACTGCAATAGTTTCGTCAGGTAATAAAATTATTTCCATACCGCACTTAAGCCGTTAAAGTGGCGCCAAAATCCACAAGCCACTACCATCAACAGACAATTGTAAGTTGGTGAGAATATTTTCTCGTTAGCTGAGGTCGCCATAAAAATGCCTTCGGCCTCATCATGAGTTGTATCTGACTGTGGGCATGTGTATAGTGTATAACCCATTCACATTTCGTTAAAAGAATCTTTGGCATGGTGTTGAAGGCAATGCGGGCAGCGTAAAGCGTGCAGCGGAACAACATCAGTGAGGCACCGTAACCGTGAGGTCATAAATTTAAACCGCATCCAAATGAATTTGTATCTTTTAGATGTGCGGTAGAGCACTACTGGCTTTTGTTTTATTTATCATCCTCGAAACCTCAGAAAAGGCACTTCTGATGCTGCATCTACTCATAGCTCGTAGGTAAGAGATGTATATAATAAATATAAAATGCTGAGTTTTAGGCACTTTTTGATTGCCCTTCATTTGCGGTGCTTCTGTTGATCTATTTCGGCTCCGAATTGAATACCAGGAACTAATAATAATTTCATCTGAGAGATACAAATCTAATTTTCCACTTTTGGTGCTCGTTTTTTTTTTGGCCCGCTATGAGATATTCTGACAGCTATCCAATTCCAGAATTAACTGTATATTCTGATGCGAGATGGAAATTAAAAGGGATCCCATCAGTCTCCGCCATCAGAGAAAAAGAGGGCGAACACTAATTTGACTATGCAAAATAAAACAACAGCAAGGACCTTCGCGCGTCGAAGATTCCTCCGCTCGCACCGTCTTCGGCGTCGCGTCGTCGTCGACATCAAAAAAATGTGATTTAAATCACATGGAACCGCTTAAATATGATGCAAAAGCGGAAATGCTAATGATAGGTTAAAGCCATATACCCCCATAAGTTGAGGCTTCGTCGTATAGTCAGTCAGTCGCTTCATCGAAAATAGCCTTGCAACCTTGGTGCATGGTTTATTATTTATGAATATAAACCGTCTGTCCATCGTTTTCTCCTCCAACTTTTGCTACAGAAGGACCATAACACGGCGATACCAACGCCAAGATTGTTGCGGAGCGGACTTGTGAAGAGCTTTGTTTTGTCGATCTTCAGCTCCAGCTCTCTCTCTCTCTCTATCTCAATATCTGGGTAAGTTATGATGAATGTCATGTTTGGTGATTGCATATGTTATTGAAGGTTTAAAATATATAAGCAAATGCGTTGTTGGATGGTGTGGATGCGACTGAGACGATATAGTAGCACTAATATGAATGAACATGAAAAAATATCACGTAAGTCTACAGATTGATGGTAATTATTCTTTGGTCCAGTGTTTGTCCGTGATGATGGTGGCTCTGGCCATTAAATATTTTTGAACAGGCGAACGTGGTTGTTTTTCACTTCGAGTATATACATACAGTTGGAGAAACATATATACAAAATATAAAGCATATATAACGAAAGATTTTGAACATCTGTATTGATTTGTGATTCAATTTAGATAATTACAGCAATTTGTGTGAATGCAAAACAAAAGAGCTGAGATGCAAACTTGTTCTTTATTTTTGTATTTATTGTTCTCTACCTACATAAAATTTAACTATGTTTTCGTTGGAAATGGGGATATTGGAGATAATCACAATTTAAAATGTATTTCCTTTTTCTATTAGCACGGCGTAAAAGAGAATAGTATTTAAAAGAGCGCGAAAAAAGCCAAACAATGTTTATATGGCTGTTCATAAGCTGGCTTTACGACAAGGAGTGGACCAACTTTAGAGATATACGTTTATAAGAGAAAAATTTCTAATAAATCCTTCAATTAACAAAAATGTTTGTATTGTTTTAACGACTGCTGAACATCAAAGTGAGTCGAATGTGGTGTGTCTGAATAACAATAAAAGTTGGATTCACGTCAAAAAAAAGTCACATGAGTGAGTCCAATCTGAACACTATAAATAGCTACCAAAACAACTAACAACCAGGCTACTAATTATATTTTTTTTTATTTTTATTATTGTATCATCAAACTTAGATGAAATTTTGCTTGCGATCCTACAAAACTTGACATTACAATGATGGGGAATACGAAAATTTGGGTGTCAGAATTTTGTCTGAACGGTTGGTTCAATTTTTCTAAACCCTATATACAGGGTGATTCCAAGTTAAATTTCCATACTTTGGGAAACGATTTTTGGGCATGTTCTATGTTTTTCATTAGACATGCGATCCTTCATGCACCATATATTTGAAGCCCTACGATATCCCTTATATCAAAATCTCCAAAAACGATATTTCGTAAATTAACTTTTCATAATCTTATAATATAAAAATCCCGCTCTTAACAATCTCGCACTCATGTACATATGTATACATCTCGCACCGAAAAAATAAAAAGTCAAAAAATTTTATAAAATCTATGTTTTAATGAAATTACTTTATACCTACGAAGTCAAATATTGGGAGTTGGATTGGATACGATTGATCAAATTTCAAAATCTCGCATTAACAAAATCTCGGACTTTCGAGATCTCGCAATGAAAATTTTGAGTGGTGAAAAAATTTTCTGAATTTGTGAGATTCTTAAAATTCGAGATCTTAATTATGCGAAATTTCTATAATGCATGATTTTAAAATGCGACATTTTGGGATTTATTCGAAAATGTGATAAATCGTACAGCTTCCAAATAATGCCTCTTTCAGAATACTGGCGATTTTTCATTAAAGAATGATTGAATTCATTCAAGACCATACTAGTAGGTATAGGGTGATTTTTAAGCTGGTTTGGTTTTGGCAACACTGGTTTTGACAGCTGACGTGCATTTAGTACCTTGTGTCACTGTCAAACAGCTTCAGTTTGGTTTGCAATTTAACCATGGATCGTCTTACAAATGAACAACGCTTGAAAATTATTGAATTTTACTATCAAAATTCGTGCTCGGTTCGAAATGTTCATCGCGCGCTGCTTGTGTTCAGCGATGAGGCTCATTTTTGGTTGAATGGGTACGTAAATAAGCAAAATTGCCGCATTTGGAGTGAAGATCAGCCAGAAGCATTGCAACAGCTACCAATGCATCCCGAAAAAGCCACTGTTTGGTGCGGTTTATGAGCCGGCGGCATTATTGGGCCATATTTCTTCAAAGATGATGCGAATCGCTACCGAGCGATGATAACAAACTTTTTTTTGCCCGAAATGGAAGTTCTTGACTTGCATGATATGTGGTTTCAACAAGACGGTGCCACATGCCACACAGCACGCGAAACAATGGCGCAATTGCGAGGCGAGTTTGGTGAACAGTTAATTTCACGTTTCGGGCCGGTAAATTGGCCGCCTAGATCGTGCGATTTGACACCATTAGATTATTTTTTGTGGGGGTATGTCAAGGCTAATGTCTATAGGGACAAGCCCGCTTCGATTGACGCACTGGAAGCCAACATCCATGCATGCATTCGTGAGATACCGGCCGATATGTGTGAAAGAGTATGCCAAAATTGGACTCAGCGGATGGGCTACCTGAGACGCAGCCGCGGTCAACATTTGCATGAAATTATCTTTAAACATTAAATTGCAAGGTTCAAACTATCGATTCAAATAGATATTTTATTCATTTTTTCGAATTTTTTGTTTTTTTTTTTTAAAGTTCTAAGCCTCTTAAAAAATCACCCATTATTGGGGAAGTACGTTCAAAATTTATATAGAGTATTTATCCTACTGTCTTGGTTGTTATGTCTCTTTTCAATTCATTGCACACATTTACCAGTTCTTTTTAAGTTTAAAAAACAAATACATTAAATTAAAAAAATAGTTATAAAAAACCGTTAGAAAATCGATTTTTTCCATATAGTATGGACAAAATGACATATATCAAATCTGGTGGGCCCATAGTGGTTCTTTAGTTCATTTTGTATAAAATGAATTAATAATTTTAAGTAAGAATTTGTTTCTATAAAACTTTGTGAAAAAAAACTATACCTTCAGGTTCATAGGGTTGACTTTTTCGCTACTTTTTGCCTTGACCAGAAATATAAGTTCCTTTTGGATCATTTTTAGGTATGTCGTTTTGTACGTGGTTATTGTAGTTCATTTTGTCCATACTATAGTCTTGAAAAATGTTTGTTAATAAATTCCAGAAAACTCTGGTATGTTATAATCAATTATTATTTTATTATCTTAATTTTGTGATGAACTATAGATACAGTTAGTTAAACTAAATGAAAACTGCATAAACTCACCAAAAATTCGAAAATCTGTCTACAACCAAAAAACATTTTTTTCAGAGGATCTTAAAAATTATCCAAGCCAACTACTTCCATTTGAGCGGATTGTATAAGTGTAGCAGATTTCAAGAAATGGTCGGTATGTCATTTTGTCCATATATGTCATTTTGGACGTACTTCCCCTACATATTGTAAAATGTCAAATTTGGATTTAAGTTGCTCTTGTCAGCTTTTCTATGTCAAAATTACTTTCATATTTTACACCGTTTACTTTTATTTACCATGTTTGAACTTATATACCTTATCACTAATATAACAGAAGCTGAAAATGCTACTGAAAGAGGTTTTTAACATTTATTCAAATGAAAATTAAGTTACAGTGGCCTGTAAAAATACTATTTGCAAATATTAAATGTTAAAGTATGTCACTTGATGTAAGCCAACCTCAATCCGACTAAACAGCGCAAGCCATGGTCCGACTGTTTATGAGGGACAAATGTTATTTGAGAAAGAGTCACACTATCATGTCAGAACGTAAAAGTAGTAAGTTGTGTGATTTTTACTTGTTAACTTTGAAATGGTCTACAATAAACTAATTTTATGAAAGTACTTTTTATGCGGCCGCACAGGACCAGACCCGCTTTTGCCGTCCTTTGGGCTTACATCAGTCACCATAGTTATTTTCCAAGCAGTCCGAAGCCCGGAAATATTTAATACTTTAAATGGCGAAAAACTGTTATAACTGTTATCAACTGGCATATCTTTAGTCTCGTCCATAAAAGTTATAAATAAAGTAACAATTGACACTGATTAAAACTCCTGTTGTACCATTCTTTTTATTTATTGAATTTTTTAAAAGATAGTCAAACTTTCGTGAGAAAAAATATTTTTTATCATTTTTGTATTAAAAAAATAATTTTAAAAATTAAGAGTAAAAAAACTGCAACAACTATTGTTAAATTTATAACCCGTCTACATATTAGATATTCTAAAATATTTTAAGAATAAAAACAAACAATGAGAATAATTCACTCTTGGTGGCAGTATTTAGACATTTAAGTAAATCGTAATTTTTTAAAAAAAAATTGAAAAATCATCATATCACGGAGGCCACATGGGCAATATTTTTTTTTTATATTTTTCTGAAAGGTCTTAAGCCCAGATTTACCCAGTTGCAAGGTTATCCATCGTTTACGGGGACACCCTGTATACATAAGTCTTATTTGTTAGTACGCAAATTCTTATGAAATGTATAGGCAAATTAAAATTTTTATGAAGTTCTATTAGTTATATTATATATGTACATAAGAAGTAGGCATATCATAGATATATGAAGCCTAAAATTCTGTTAAACAAAATTTTGTTTTTAATTCTTCAAATCATTAAAAAGAGTACACCTTTTCATTTCAAGCTATAAATGTTAATGTTAAATACTTAAAAGAATTATAAAAGCTTTTATATCCATAAATGCCCTAAGACCCACAACTTCCTCCTTAATATTAATACAAAAAAAAATAATTCAACTTCCGAGCACCCGCTGATGGACATCAAAAATACCGAATCTTCATTTCACCACCTGAGAGTTTTTTTCATCAACGCACCGAGTGCGGTAACCGGTAGGAGCGGAGCGGCCGGCGCGGTAGTGCAAAGACAAGAAGACTCCATAGTAAATAAAAAAGAATCACCCATTCATAAAAATAATGTAATTTCTCCCAAAAATGGACCGAAAACGTAAAACCAAGAGGAGTCTCTCCTCGAATTGGCCCACAATCCCATTTGGGAACGAAATCATAATTATTATAGAAGTCGAAAATAAGATTCTAATTACACGTTATGTAGATTCGAGCTGAGCTTGCGTGGGGAAAATAATTTAGGAGCAGAAAAAAGTAAAAAGAAAAAATAAAAATTCAAATTTATAAAATGATCCGCTAATGGCCGGCTCCATCTGCAGAGATGCTTCTTCTTGGCCACATCACTATACTTCTGATGACGACCATCTAATGTCTATCGTGACTGCAACATTCCACTTTGTCTTTCCGGTTTGGTTTGAATCGGTTTTGGGGTCTCGCGCACGGGTCAAAATGTGCGTCACGCGTTAAGAGGCAAATCCGGCGCCCTCGGGTAGGAACTCATCACTCTCTACTACTCCATCAGAGCATCATCATCATCATTACCAAGAGGAATATAGACCTTGGGGGTAAGGAGGAAGAACAATCATAGAAACGACTTACCTTCGGATGGTGCAGGTGGCGGAGGCGGTTGCGGTGGATGATAGTGATGATGGTGATCGGCATTGACTGGAGGCGTCGGCGTCGTGGACCGCGGGGCCGAACCACCCGCACTAGCAGCTACCACTACTGTGGCTGGAACTGGTATTGCAGTCGATGCAGGAACTTGAACCATGGCTGGCAATGATGGGGATTGAGGTGGCGGCAGTTGAACCAATGGTGGAAGCGAACCAGAAGTCGAATCGCTGCAGTTGTTGCCACTGCTGCTGTTGCAGAACTCCGTGTATAGCTGCTGCAGCTGTTGCTGATGTTGCGGACTAAATGTTACCAAGTGATGGAAGCCGGGATGGAATTGTGGAAGCGATGACGACGACGACGACGATGCTGTCGCAGTCGTTGTCTGCTGGATTGTGGGTGGCATTGGAAGTGGTGCAATTTCATGCTGTGGAAGCTGTCCATGTCCATGTGCCCCGCTGCCACCACTGCCACCGCCAGAGCCAGCACCGATACCAAATAAATGGCTGAGCTGATGCATTGGCGAGGAGCCCGCCTGCCTATTCGAATGCGGATGCGACTGCGACTGCAACTGCGGCTGGAACAGATGATCATGATGCGGATAATGATTGTGCGATAGATGGTGATGCAGATGGCTGCTGATGGCGATGTCATCGCTGTTGCCCGCATTGCTGATGATACCACTGTTGCTATTGATGGGACTATTGCTCGAATCCGTTTTGTATTTCGACATTGTAAAGTCGATGGGTTGCTGGTGTTCCAGGGCGATGAAACTGCTTCTGCTTCGGCTGTATCTATTGTGATCAAGTAACATTCCGTAGGATGATGAAACTATATTTTGATGATTGGCTAAGAGTAATGGCATAATCGAGTGTTGCTTGCTTGTTCGAGGAACTTTTATTATAAGTATATTTCTCTAACTGTTTTTGTTTTATTTTCTCCTCAAATTTTTATTTAAATTTTTTTGTTGTTTCCTTTCGAAGGTCTGGTACTTTTTAGTTTCTCTGCTTGTAGCGACTTTTGGTGAAAATTTTCATGTCGTTTTTCTGAAAAAAAAACATAAAGATAGTAAGGTAATGCTTAAAAACTTTATAGATATCTGTTAAAGGAGAATATTATTTAAAATTTCAATAATATTCTCAATTTGAGGTAACATCAAATTGACAACAAGGTTGATCTCTGTTAGAAGGGTTCGCTCAATACCAAAGATGTATTATTACCTACTGTGCTACAAATACTAGTTCGAATTAGAATTAAGGCATATTCATGCTAATTGCGTTTAATATCTTCATTTCTGCAGCCAAAAGCCTAACAGGTTAACCATAACTCAATTATTTTTCTACAGAATCCATAGCATATAATTTAGTATTTAAATCGAGTCTTCGTGTTCAAGTGTTTGAAGTGATTGTTGTTTTTTTTTAATCATTTATCAACACCTCGAAAAACTCTTTGCAAGCCACACTTCGTTAGATTTCCATAAAAAAAAACAGCAAATCAACACTCCCTATGAATAAAGGTAGATTTTTTGTATTTTGTTAAACTTACTTCAAATCTAAGAATTATAATCAACGCCCATCTGTCACTAATCTCTTGAAGCAACATATGTAAGTCTAGGTATGTATGTATGTATAGCCATCGCCAGGTATGTGTGCAAGTGTATATGATAGATAATTAGCGGTTTCTCTAGTTCTTGGAAATGATAAGTGCTTATTAGAATTTGAAAATTACTTTTTCGCACTTTGATTTGATACGAGTCCAGTCAGCAATTTATGCAGATCATAGCAACACACACTACACTAATTGACCAGACCATAGACCATCAGGCTATTAGCATGCTTTTCGGAGATTAAGTTTGGACTCAATTATAATAGTTATTGAACCGATTAAATTCTAACATTTGAACATCAGAAATTTAATGACTTCTAGTGTGTTTCGAGAAGATGGAAAGAGGGGTAAAAATAATTTATAAGACCATAATTTTTAATCATGATATTGCGATACATGAGGTAATTTGTCAAAATCACACCATTTCTGAATGTGGAAGTCATTAAATTCAAAACACCAGGCTTTGTGGGTATAGAGGATCCAATGACAAACTAAAAATTATACCAATTTCTTGGATTCTATGCCAAAATGTTTGTTCTAATTTTTTTTTTTTTTTTTTTTTTTTTTTTTAAATCGGCGCGCACTAAGGGGATTTTGACTACCCTTAAAATGTTTTAACACAGTGCGAGCGTTAGGAAAATAGGGAAGGATTTAATAGGAGATACCGATGCACATTAGTTTTGAATTTCTGAATATCAAAATGGGAGGTGAAAATAGAGCCAGGCAGATTCCACATTCCACAATCCACATTCTTGTAGTGCGGCTAAAGAATGAATCTCTATACTTGACGGTACGTCCGAAATTGATGAGCTGATGAGCATTCGTAAAAGTGCGAGTATTACTGTTGAATTGCTTTAGGGGAGGAATGCAGCTGGCTATTTCACTAGAACACTGTTTGTGGAAGTAGCGATAAAATAGAGAGAGACATGAAACATTACGGCGGTGTTCCAGTCCAGAGTTGTAATTGTTTCTGTTACTTATATCACCTATCATTTTTAAAGCTCTTTTTTGAATTCCATCCAAGAGATTTAGATGAGTTGAAGGAGCACCTGTCCAGATGTTAGAGTTATACTCCAGCTTAGGACGGATAAAGGCTTTGTAGATTACAGCCAGATCAGAAGGGGAGAAAATTTTTTGGCATTGCCGAAGAAAACCTAAACATTTAGCAGCATTTTTGACGACGTTAAATATGTGGTCATTCCACAAGAAGTGATCTGTGATGCACATACCGAGAACTGAAAGTTGTTCGGTTTCTTCAATGCAAGTACCGCTCATGGATAGCGGCATGGGGGGCGGGTTCGGCTTTAACGACAAGAGACAGCATTGGGTTTTTGAAGCATTAAATTCTACGCGACTTTTGATTCCCCATTGGACAATGCTGTCAAGATCAGAATTTAATGAGCTTATCATACGCTGCCGCTCTAAATCTAAATACATCCGAAGGACAAGGATGTGACTCTAGAAACGAATATGAACTGTCGTCAGCAAACAACAATTTAATGGATTAGAAGTTTGAGACAAGAGATCATTGATGAATATCAGAAAGAGAGTCGGAGACAAAACGGAGCCCTGGAGCACACCAGCGTTTATTTTATGAATATCAGACTTAAAACCAGCCAATACGACTTGTATTGAGCGGTCCGAAAGGTAATTTCCAATCCAACGAAGAACAGATTCATCGATACCAAATGCACGCATTTTCGATAAGAGAGCTTGATGCCAAACTCTATATCAAACGCTTTTGAAATACCAAGTGCAATAATCTTAATAATCATAATTTTAAAGAATACAGAAAACGGCTTAAAAGATTTGATTACATTTTGTATCTCTTACATTGGTGTTTTTGTTTTGTTGGATTTGTTACTAAATTAGTAAATTTGTTGCGATTAATTATTATTTGAACCCATTTTTTTTCTTTCCACAACTAATTTACAACAAAAAAACTACAATTAACTGTGTTATTATTTTTTTTATTTTCTGAAAGTGTAATGCTTACTTGATATTAAGTTAGCACTACCTGCTATTTTTTTTTTAAATAGTAGAGCTACAAATTTTTTTTTTTCCACAACTAATTTACTACTCAAAAGCTACAATTAACTGTTACACAGTTTAGTTTATATAATTTCTAAAAGTGTAGTGCTAACTTGACACACGTCATTTTGACTTTCATTTCAAGAGGAGATGATTTCATATAAAAAGTTGAGTAACAACGCATGGCTTCTGAACTTTTTTTGCTAAAGCCTGGGCACAGCATCCACGATGACTTATGGACCGCACCCTCGGTGTTTAATTCTTTTAATGCTTGTTTTTATTTCGAAACCCAGTAGGTATATGGTTCATGAATAACATTCCTTATTTTTCTAGGGCATTCTAAATAATTTCTGCGTTCTGCATTTATCATATCTATTAATATTTTATCAAAATCAGTAGTCAATATACTTCACTGACAGGCAAATTTAAATTGCACAAAATTTTAAACAGTCTAATGTTAATATATAAGCTCCAGCGTGGTATTATTTTACAATTTACTTATTTGGGAAACACTTTTTCACTAATATGTTGTTGAATATGTTTTTTTTTTTAATATACTGCAGCTGCACGTTCACCTTAAACGGTGACCATTCGGGGAAAAAAAACTAAGCAAACACGCCAGCCGTTTTAAAATTTATAAATGTCTACGGGTCAATTTGTTCACAGTAGGTTAAATTGTACCATGACTTTTAGAGGTTCAATTTAAATTGTGTTAATCATAACCAAAATCAGCTGATTAGTGATTTCCACGATTTTCTACTCAAATCATGGATGCCTTGACAGAAATTTTAGTTAAAATACGCCCATTTGATGATTTAACAGTTGCATTTGATTAAAAATGATTAGCTGTAAACAAACTAGCCCTAAGTGTCGTATGAAAATGGAGTTTATTCAATACTTAGAGTATAAAATAGGCATTTTATGATTTAAGCTTGGATAAGAATTTAAAAAATAAAACGATCGACTGGCTCGCACGGGCCACATGAAATTTGGCCCCGATGAAAAGTGGCCATAAGCAAAAAATTAAAAATAGCCACAAATATTTTTACGAAAATCAACAACAACAAAAAAAAAATTACATTTTGTGAATTGGGGTGATTTTTCATGTTTTTTGGGTCATTTTTCATTTGGAATTTTGGGGTAAAATTTCACTATGAAAAATGGCCCCATAATGAAATGGGGTGTATGAAAACTAGCCCCAAAACTTCTTTAAAATTAAAAAAAAAAAAAAAACAAACATATGAAACATGGCGCGATTTTTTTGAACGATTATTTTAATTATTTATTTTAATCATTCTAATTTTCGTACGATTATTACAAAGGACAATTCTGTGATAGTGAATAATAATCGTACAAAAAAAATCGCGCGGTTTTAGTGTACCAACAATTCTTTAATAAAATTTTTATAAAAAAACTAGAATGTTTTTTTTTATATTTTGAAAAAAATATGATTAAATAAATCACCACAAACTGAAAAATGAAAAAAGGCCCTCAAATATGAAAAATCACAAAATTTAGGAATTTGTGTTGTTGTTGCTTGTCATTTATATTTTTTTGGACCATTTTTAATTTCTGAATTGATTTAATAATTTATTTTGGTTTTTTTTTTCATTATTTTGTGGTGATTTTTCCAATTTTAAAATGGGGCAACTTTTCATTATGGCCAAATTTCATGTAGCCGCTCGCACGTACTGCTTTATTGTTAAGTTGGTAGACATTGTATTTGTATACCTTCAAATAAATGTTCATTTAAAATCATGAGTATGTTTTAAAAAACACATTTTTGAAAGTATGGAATTTATGTTTTAAAATTGTTAAAACAAACCTTTAAATTGTTAAAACAACTTCTTTAATTATTAAAACAGCTTTTTTTAATTGTTAAAACAACTTCTTCAATTGTTAAAACAACTTTTTAAATTGTTTGAGCTCAATGTGAAAATATTCTTGTCTTTTTTTCTGTAGTTATTAAATTATTTATTTTAATTTGCTAAAATTATTTAATAAAATGTATGCAAATAAATTCAAAACAAAATCGATTTAGCAGTTTTTTTAAATAAATTTTCTTTCACAAATACGTATGCATATTTTGTGTATTTATTAATATACCAATTTACAAAAATCACAAAAATACATCCATTTTCTATCGATGGAATTTTCAATAAAAAAATGTGTTTTTTTGTTTCTTATTTTTAATTAAGGCAAAATTATTCAAACTTTAATAAAGTTTAAATCTAAAAAAATTGGATTTATATCGATGAAGCCGTTAACGTTAGCCGTTAGAAAATCATTTATTAACACTATTTTTACTGGCGATGGTGGGAGGACATTTTTTTTGTCATGTTTTATTGTCAATCATAGCAAATTGAAATTTGCGTCAAAAATTGAAACAGAATACAGAATTCGCTTGTTTAGCAAGATTTCGCAAAAGTTGTCAAAAAAACATGGCTATAACTGAAAAATCTTTATTCTATTGTGACTAACCACACATTGGCCACATGAATAATTACTTCAATACCTGTCTGTAGGCAGTGGAAAAAAGTCTAGTGTTGAAAGATTGACAACGAACTACCCAGTGGTGGAACCGCTGTAACGAAAATTCCAAGCACTAAAAGGCTGGTGGTGAAAATCTGGTGGTGAAGTGTCCAACGGTGAAAGTTCGGCATTGAATAGTCCTGCTTCGGCAGCTTAAGTTAAACTTAAAATTAACTGGAATTTCAAGAGTACCTACACTTGTTGTTTATATTATAGGTTCTTGTTAGTAATATTTGATTTAGGTCTCATTTATAATTTGTAAACTTAACATTCGAGTTAATTTTATCTTCGATCGTAAACAGACTTTTCGATATAATTTGAACTATTCTACGAGTGAGTATCAATACATTTTTATGAGTTACGAAGTCACTATTTAGCTAAAACTATGATATCATTCATAAATAAAAAGTGTTATTTGTTTTTCTAACTATTGTAGTATTTTTAAACCACTTTACTTAATTTACAATCGTTTATTTCATTTAGTACTTCACATTTGTAAAGTGACATTCTCCTTTTAACTATTTAGTTGACGAATCGAATAAATAAATACTTGTATCACACTTTACCGTCCGGAAATACCCCGCTTAGGTATATTCGTTTCAATATGAAAATGCGAAGTTCAGGTGTTTTTTTTTTCCGATATCAACCTGATACGCGATATTCCGATTCAAATCCTCTTACGTACATTATGTACATTTAACTTGCATTCAATTATCTTTATTTGTTATGTATAAAGTATAATAATCAATAAGCAAATATTTAATATTTTTGTTTAAATTAAAGAATATTAAAAAAAATGTTCACCTGAATTTCCAAGTAAAGAATTCCAATTATAACAGTGCGCTGATGGCGCTGATAAGCTTCGAGGCGACATTTAATAAAAAATACATGTCATGGACATTCATGACAAATATTAAAAAAATGTTTCCATCAATTACACTACCTTATGGCGATATTTGTAATATACAACAATGTAAATGTATAGATTATGTAAAAATTGACTTTATTCCCATACAATCTTATTATACAAGATTGCTTATCGATTATTTTATTACTTTTCTTATTGAATAAAGAAAAGTATATACATGTTATATGTTTGCTCTAATTTTTGTTGTCGGGCTTGAGCACTAATAACGCCTACTTCTTTCTGTCTTAGTCAGCAGAGCTAACACTTTACACCTATTTGTCACTTTTAATAAAATGTTGTATGCTCATTTTTTTTATAACAGAAATTAATTTGTGATATAGAGGTATCGAAAACTAATAATAAAAAAAAATACAATTGTTATAATTTCATAAAAATTTTACTGAGGTTAATTCTATTGCGAGACGCTTATAGGTAGATTCTATTGAAGTGATGATTTGTAGCTTTGAAATAGCCTACCTATAGCCAGCGCAGCGCTGGCATGACACAAGTTTGATTGCTTTTGTTTATGTGAATTTGTCTATCACCGTCACTTTTATACCGATTGATCAGTTGAGTGATTTCTTATTTGATTGTTATTTCTGACATTATAAACGAAAATAAAATTAAGTTCACAGCAAGTTTGATGAATGCAAACGCAATTAGCTTAAAGACTTATCATACATACATTTTTACCGGAAATTATTTCGTGCCTGAGCGGATATGCTTGATCCCCAGGATTACAGGATTTCAAATTTTTGTTTCTGGACGGGAGAACCAATATACTGGCCAACTGATAGATCACAAATGCTACATCATCTATAGTTTATACATCAAAACGAATAATTGTATTCAAACCTATATGTTGAAGAAAAGTCTCCATTTTAGGCTATGTGACATATGTATGTATTCGGAGAATATTTAATTAATAAAATGTTTTTGTCCTTAAAATCCTAGTTAAAGTTTTGAAGATATAATTTCTTTTCACAAAAAAATATAGCGAACTGTCAGTGACGTATTTCAAAGCGAATGATTAACTGTCAGTCACATGATTACTGTCAATCTAATCAACAGCAATTATCTTATTATTAATGGCCGAGTTCAACGCACATCTGAATATTCAGAATTCTGAATTTTTGAATCTCTTGATTGGCCAGCTGTCAGAAAAAGTTCTGAAAATTCAGATGACTTCTGACAGCTGGCCAATCAAGAGCTTCAAAAATTCAGAATTCTGAATATTCAGATGTGCGTTGCACTCGGACAATTATTTCTGTTTTTCATTTTTATCTTTTAGAAAATTTTAATTTTGAGAGATGATGATTTTAAGGATTACTAATTTGATGATTTTCAAAGTCAAATTGAAATGTCTTACTCATAATTATGTGGAATGGATTAGACTTTTATGATGCTTTTAC
This sequence comes from Leucozona laternaria, assembly GCA_932273885.2. Classification (NCBI taxonomy): domain Eukaryota; kingdom Metazoa; phylum Arthropoda; class Insecta; order Diptera; family Syrphidae; genus Leucozona; species Leucozona laternaria. The sequence continues at coordinate 83,448,454 of OW026368.1, read as the reverse complement.
AGTCCTATCAGTTAATGAGTGCCTGATGTTTCATAATAAAACAATATTTATTTGTTCATCTCATTTCTTAAAAATGAGTTGCTATAGAGATACCAGTGTAACAATCTAAAATTTTAAATAATCAATAAATCAAAAATATTTGATCAAAATTTTCTGCTTTTAAATTATGACTTTATTTTTACAGTCTAGTCGGATTTTCAAGCGCGTTCAACAAATAATGTTATTCTACCAGAGCGAAGGCGTGGTGTATCGAGTGGGACCAATGTCCTAATACCTGCTGAATAGTGCCCACAGGAGCCTAGCAATTGCTGAATAGTGCTTTCAGGGATGTAGTACATGCTGATAAACCAGACCATTTTAGTCTGAGGTGTTTAAACATAAGATTACCCGTTACCAGAATACAAGAACCAAAATCCAGAGACGCGAACTGTCAGAAACAAGGACTGTATAAGGCCAAAATACGATCATCAGAAACTAGATACCCCTCGCCAAAGATCTCCCGTAAATCAGAATGAGTAGATAAAGAACTTGCTTAGCAGAAAGAAGAATATACCGGTGTTCAGCGGGAATTTTGCAACTTTAAATTGCGATTATCGAATTCTAGCGGGTGCGCAGGATTTGCGGAATTGTTATTCGAGATGAGTCACTGGTCGGGAGCTCACCGTGCGTTTGCGGTGCAGCTGGTACGTCCGCTTCGGGATTTTTGTAGTCATTTTAATATTCGACGACTAAGTGATGGGCCGAGCACGCAACTTATCTGGCCGTGGGTACAAAGATTCGACAAGAAGGCACAATGGTCAATAGACCTATTCCTGGAACATCAACGTCAGCAACAACGCCAGAACATGTGTCTCAAGTTCGAAATGAAATTATTCGAAATCTACGTAAATCGATAAGGAAGATTGCGGCCTCCACGGGAATAAAAAATCAACAGTGCATGTTATTTTGAAAAATAAATTAAAGCTCCACCCGTACAAAATGCAAACTGTTCAGTATCTCAACGAAAGTGACTATCCCTTGCGAGAATCATTCGCAAGAACAATGCTGGAATGTTTTCGGACAGCACTTACGCTTGGAAACATTTTATTCAGTGACGAAGCACATTTCCATATTGATAGATATGTTAACAAACAAAATATGCGGTACTGATAACCCAACAACACTATATATAAAGCCATCAAAAACGTTTACATTGTCGACGTCGCGAAAGTGTGCCATTTCAGCGATCGGGGAAATTGGCCCTTCAAATATTGCTCCACCGCAAATGCGCGGTGCGCTCCCGACCGGTGACTCATGGCGACTAACGATTCCGCAAATAGTGCGCATTGAATGATAATTGCAATTTAAAGTTGAAAAATTCCCGCTGGACACCCTATACTACACCGAAGACCGTCCCTAAATACAAAATTAGAATAACAGATCATTTATTATCGATATAAGAGCTGTTTCGAATAAAAATTACTGCAATTATATAGGTTCTTAAAGTCCGTACTCTGAAGTACCGTGTTTTTTTTTCCAGATCACCCTGGCGAGGCCGGCGCGGAGTAAAAAAAAAAACAAAACAAAATTGCATTTGAAAAATAAATAAAAAGGAATGGTGGGACATTTTAGATGATTTAGTAGAATGTTAAATCATTTTTTTTTATTAGGAAGTAGCTTTAGGCATTACTTTTAACAAAACTGACACACAAACTTAAATTTGAAATTTACCCAGTAATATATCTTCGATATTAAAATACTGGTTTGATTTTTTTAACTACATACCACTTTGATAGCTGCATTAATAAAAAATATCTTTTAAGCATAATTAAGAAATTAAAACACCCAAAATAATTACCATTCAATAAAAAAAAAAAAAACAAGAACAAGAACAAGTGGAATGTAGATATGCGCACGTTTAAGCGTCTGATTTGACTATTTACAATTGAAAGCCCGCACTTTTCAGTTTATATTTAACAATCCAATCTTCCGGCATGATAAGACATAAAAATAAAAAAAATTCTACAACTCATTTTTATAACAAAGAAAAAAAAAAAACTAATATTTCAAACGAAATACAAATGAATCATTAACAAATTCCCCACATTGGGACGTGACGTTGGAAGAACTTTCGACTCTTATCAACAATTCAAACAGATTAAACAACCTGTTGATTTAAATAAAAAGTATAAAGTTGAAGAAATGGAATGGAATTAAACAGTAAAAATCAATTGATTTGCTGTTGCCAGTTATATTGATAATATAAAGCAAAGCAGTAGCCAAGAAAAAAAATTGTTAGGGGTTATATGCTTATAACCCCTTTATAAGAATTTAGATCCGGAGCTATAGTGAGTTTAGTCTGGGATTGACTATGAATAGATATTTTAGCAGATGCTCTATTGTGTGTGTGAAAAATGTATTAAAATCTAAATGAGGCACTATGATGATTTCAAAATAGTGAAAGGGTGATTTCTATTAGTTCCGCACTTCGATTTTGATAAATTTTTGACAATAAGGTCCAGTTTTTCAGTGCGAGATTAAAGTTAAACCCGAGTTAACTCATCAAATTTGGTGAGTTAACTCAGGATTAACTGCAAAGATGGTTTTGATGTTTTATCCACCGAGTTTTTTTACTCATTACGTATGCAATCTCCACCAAAAAAATGCTTCCTCACTTAACTGTTGGATAATTTACTTCTAGAGTTACTTAACTTTAGTTTTACTCAACACTGAACAACTGACCCTTAGAGGTTTCGGCTTCTTTCGCTGCGTTCATGACAAAATGTTCAAAAATTGAAAATTAATACAATTATAAAAAATACAATTAGGTACATACATATAAAAAGATATAAATTTTATTTCGGCTCTATTTAAAAAATTCTTCTGTTACTTCAATTTTGAAGTACAAAACATTGGAAACTAAATTTTGACACAATTTAAACATTTTCCAATCATATATATAGACAATTGAAACTCGCTTCATATTTTTATTTTTCGGAAAGCTGGAAATTTCTTGTCAGTTTAACAAAATTCAAAAAATCAATAATGTTTAAAAAAAAAAAACATTTAAATAAGAAATTATGTCTTTTCAAATAAATTTTTTTTTATATTTTTTAACATAAAACCATTATTCAGTAGAAACTATCATCACTAGTATCATAGCTCTGTGTAAATTGTGCGGTTACAAAGAAAAAAATCTCTATTTCGAAAAAATTAATCCGATTGACTTTTATAGATTGACTTTTATAGATTTTAATGCATTTTGAATATCATAATAATTTTTTAATTCCGCAAATTCTTGCCAAAAATATAGTTTGAAAAATCGCTTAAAATAACCTAGCAACCTGTCGCTATCTGCCTGTCGCTCAGTAAAAATCCCGCTATATAGAAATAGCGACAAATTAGCTTGAACAGCAACCCTGAGTTAAGATCATCTCACCAAATTTAAAAAAAAAAAACATATTTCATGATAATTTCACACTTTCTTGTGCCCTTAATTTTAATTATGGTTGAAAATTTGTCTTGCTGTTTCACAAAAATACCAGTTTTTACCTCGGTGTATGCTTTTTGCTTGCATTTCGTATGTTTTCTTTTTGTCAGTGTTTAGTATATTGCATACCTATTTGTTTTTACTTTTAAAATAATTTATTTTTTATAACTTCAATAAAAAGTGTATTTTTTTTTTAAGACGTGTGGTTTTCAATCTAGCAATACTTTTTTCGGAGTTTGTTTTTTTTGACAGCTGTCACTTGATTTATGCTCAGTTTGGTTTGTCATTTCATAATTAATAGACTCACTCCTAAACAATGTTTGCAAATCGTGTAAATTTATTATAAAAATAATGGTTCGGTTCGCGCTACGTCCAAAATTCGGTCGACATAATCGCAAAATCGCATAAATTCGAGCAACCATGGATCGGTTTCGCACTACGTTTACTCTAGCGGATAATGCGAATCCTCAGAGACGTCGTATAGTGCGCACCGAAGACTCTATTGCTGCTGTGGAACAGCGTATCGAAGAAGAACCAAATGAGTCTATCCGCCATCGCGCGCAACAATTGGAGCTATCGAAAATTGGGCCTCTCGGCTGGAATTTATTCGAGCCAACCGCGGGGGCCACTTGCCCGAAATCATTTTTAAAACACAATGGCCAACCCTTAGCTTTATAATAAAGCTAAATTCTTGGCCATAACAATAATTTATATGCGTTTTATTTCTTCTTGAAAACCACACGTTTAAAAAAAACAACCTTTATTTGAAGCAGTAAGTGAAAAAAAAAACTTTTTTGGAATTTTTAAATAACCATATGGAAAAAGTTTTTATTCGATTTTTAAAAGTTCTGATTTAGGTATCTGGCGAAGGTAGGTATCTGAGTATCCATAAAATAGCTTCTACTTTTAATTTTTTAACTTTTCTTTAATTAGCGACAGCTTAACAGTTAATAAAGGGTCCGCCAAATAACTTTTTTTTTTTGAAAATGGCGCAAAACATTGAGTGTAGCTTCGGCCGTGTGGCACGTAGCGCCGTCCTGTTGAAACCAAATGTTGCCAAAATGGCCCAATTATGCCTCTGGACCAAAATCCGCACCAAACAGTGACTCGTTTTGGGTGTATCGGCTTTTCAATGTATGCGTGCGGGTTTTCTGTGCCCCAAATGTGACAATTTTGCTTGTTTACTACCCGCCAAGATCAAAATGAGCTTCATCTGAAAAGATGATTTTTTTTGGCAAAATCGGCATCTTCTCTAAGTCGATCGCAGGCCCACTTAGCGAAGCGTATACTTAACCATATTCGTTCAGCGGAAGGATAAAACTAATTATCTGTCAAATCAGACATGAGCTAAATGTTAGCATTCACAAAATAAGCACTAGTTGAAAAAAAAACGTTAGATGACGGACCCTTTACTTAAGTTGGAAAGACTGCGTGGATTAAAACGACTGAAGCCTTTGGAATTGCTATGCAATTTATATGATGAGACGCTATCTAAGGAGATCAAGCCCGAATTTCTATTGTAGAGCAACTGGCGATAGCTAAATATCATCCACAAAAAAAAACAACATCCACAATTTCTTATGACTCAGAACAATTTCAAGAAATTGAAAAAATAAATTCAAATTATAAAAAGGTAAGTCTAAGTCTATGTGTAAAATAATCACAATGTTAAAGAGTTGGGTTAAGAAATAAAATTATTTAGGGCATCAAGTTATTATGGTATGTGCTTGTGCAGTGTATTATCTAATTCTCCTATTTTTTGTCGGTGATATATCTTTAGATAGATATCTACCTCCTTATAGCTACGCCTTTGGTTGTAAATTGTTGTTGTTTAACTATTTAGGTATACCTACATATCTACAAATAAGCCTTATCAAACAAACAAAGTCTTACAACCATCGGATGTCATCAATTGCTTTCGCGCTCTTTTCAATATTTTTTTTTTGTATTATTACATATTTTTATTTAAATGTGCCTTGGTAGGTACTCTTCCATCATGCACAGTTATCTATCTGGAGTAAAATACACTAACGATCGATTAAACAAATATTTGTAGGTACACAAATAAAAAACCCCGCGCTGCACCTTAACTGAAAGAAAACCACGTACACATATCTACCAATTAAATATTTACCACCTTAAAAGATAAATATTTAGGTACCTACATACCTACATATAGGTACATCGGATCGAAACTAATCAAAAAAAAAGCATTGGTTGCGAGTGTGGAAGGTGAATAAAGAACACGTCCCTGGGTAAACAAAAATTCTTCTGATAAGAACGATCGTGCATTATACATACAGGTGAAGAGGTTTACCTGATTTTCCAATTAACAGGTGATAAGTATAAATACAAAGATACGTTATTGGTATCACAATTGCGTCGCAGAGTATCTTATTTGATGAGGGGGAGGAGGCGGTAGGAGGGTAATTATATCCTGTTAAAAGTCACAACACTAGTTTTACTTGTCATTTATCATTTAATTTTTGTTTAATTTAATTTTCAACAAAAACTTTTCATTTGGACGTCACATATCCTTAAAACACAATTTTATTTTTGTGATCTGTTGTTTTTTTTTTATATATTTATTTCCCGACGGCGAAATAATAATAACTGCACACACGAATCAAAATTGCACAAAACAGGTTCTCGTAGAAAAAAAGAAAACAACCACGAGTGTGTAATAAAACTAAATATCTATTGCTTTTCACTATGCGATCGTTTGATATCTTATTATTTTTTTTTTAAACCGTTAAACTTTACGAGTGCGCAGCTACCGCAAGACTACGACAAGTTGCCGCGCACAAAATCCAAAAAAGGGTTGCGCCACATCGCCACAACGATTCACAACACAGTGTTGTCTCACTCACAATTTAAAAGCCGATAAGAGCGAAAATATCTACAGCAAAACAGTACCCATATTATCTCTAAAAAAGTTTACGGCGAAAATATCTGTGGGTTCACCTTAATGTTTACCCCAAAAACGATCGAGCTGCTCTTCCCGAAAGAGAACAAAAAGTAGTGAAACAGAAAAAAAAAACAAAAACAGAATCGAAAAATTGTGTCCGTGTCTGTCTGTCTGTGAAAAGAAAAACACAGCGAATAAAAAAAGTATCTGCAGCGACCCGCACAGCAAACCACAGACAACTGTGATCGTAATTCATGATCGCCAGCGAAACCACTTGTTGGAATTCTACCCCCACTTTTGTTGTGATCGGATTCGTAAAAAGTGCAGTTCTACGACTGGTCGGTGGCTCTTTGGGGCTCCATAGAATTGCTAATGTGGAGTAAGAGAAGCAATAAAAAATGTGGGTCTCGCCCAATGGGATTAGGAATAAAAAGTTGGTGTTTTGTGGGAGGGGGTGGAAGTGGAAATACCAGTTTTTTTCATTCATCGGTTGGATTACTAATGAGAGGGGAAACTGATGGTTTATGGTAATTTAATTGGGAAGGTGTGGTGTCGGGCGAAATCAGTCTCCAATGGAGGTATTGTTGATTTTCATTTTGTTAGGGGAATTTTTAATATGTGTGTGTGTATGAATTATTGTTGGATTATGTTCGCAAGTTGGGGATTTTGTTCGCTCTAAATCTCAATGGGTCCCTATGGGGTAATTGAATTCGCCTTTTCAAGAAGGTACCTAACCTACCTATGAAGTATTGTTTTTTGAATGATCATCCATTGTGATCTGTGATATAAAGATGAAAATAAATTAACATTTTGGCAGGGACTAAATTTTTTAACGAAAAATATTTTTTATCTGGATTTTTAGAATCCAAATTTTTCTCGATTTGCATACGTTTCCTATCGATTTTGTTTTTTTAATTATCTGGAAAATGTCGTCGTACATAGACGATACAAATTTATTTAAAAATAGCATAGGTTAATAGAACCAATAGGTTTCCCAAATTTTGGAGTCTCTTGATATGCCACCAATCGTATTTTAAGTTTTTATCCGTGGTAGGTACCTAGCTACTTGTGGGACCTAGGTACACATTAATTTAAGTCACACCCTATAGGAAAAAGTGAAAATCTGGCTGTCTAAAAATATAGTCTGCCTCATGAGAACACCTTTATAATTATTTGATGTAAGTAGGTTAAGTACCTAACACAATGTGAGCGCATTAGGAACATTCGAGATATGAGAGGATTTTATTAGAGATGCCAAATAATATGCGAAAAAAAATGTTTCCGATGGCTATTTCTTTCCAGGATTCCAGCAATGTTGATAGAAAAAGCAATAAAAATGTAAAGGCAGGAATATTAAGGGCATGTCACGAGACGCGACATAAGATGAGACTTTTATGAATGTTGGTAAGTTGCTTTCCAAAAAATTCGGTCTCGTCTTACACTCGGGTGTTTTGAAGAGTAGAGAGTAGCATCTTCTTGTTCTAGTTTGAATTTCTCGAGACCGAAACATTTGAATGGTTTTCTATGCGGAGAATACAAGGTTCCTCCTGCTCTTATTCCGCAGTAAATTTAATAGAATAGGTGAACCTGCCCAGATATGAGAGCTATTGTTTCTCCTTTTCATGGCTTCCGACGGTATTTTTAAGATGGCCGTAACAATGCTGAGGATGCAGCTGTGCAGTTGGTCAAATTAATCCACGTGAAATATGCTCTTCAACCAATAAGTGTTTGACCCACAGTTGGGGGAACCTTACCTAACGGGTTGCATCCACAGAAGATAGGTATACCTACCTATACCAATATAAAACTTTGATTATAGTTGCACAAGCTTTTTCGGAGTTCTTTTACCTACAATTGTGCAGGCCAATAGTTCGAGTCCAATCTTGTCAACTAAATTCATCCCTGCCTCGAGTTGATTTTGTGAATTAAAGATTGCGTTATATTATCTAAGTTTTAACCTGACCAATACGAAACACGTTCGGGTAATAAAAGTTGGATTTTTAATCCAGATTCTGTTGCCTGGCAGTTTAAGATATCAAAGCGTTAGGCAATAGGTATCGCCCAAGGAAATAACACCCAAATTGATTTGGAAATTTCGCCCACATTTTTTTTGTATATCGCCAAAAAAAAATATGAAATATATATCGTCCAAATTTATATTTTTCTAAATCTCAAGTTGGAAATATCGCTCAAATATTTTCAATGTCAATTGTTTTTGTTAAATTTGGGCGTTATTTCCTCAATTTTGGGCGATATTTCCGAAGTGAAATTTCAATGAAACTTATTGACAAACAAAAAATTTTGAGCATAATCATGGCAACCTAGAAGGCTTTTTCAAGGAATTGCAAGGAATTGGGTGACATTAAAATACAGTGCTCAAGCTCCAAAGTGCTGCTTAGTGATGCAAATTCTTCAAGCGGCAAACATATTTGCGGAAGGCATGTATAATATAAGATAATCTTAAAAAAAATCGCGGTGCATAAACAGTAAGGTGATTATGTGGGGGCATGTTGCCCCCCCCCCCCCCCGGCAACCCCCAGCTGGGGAACACCATAGGATTTGGGGTAATTGCGAGACGGGGTGTATGCAAAGTCTCTTTTGCTTTTACAGAATCTGCAGTCAAAGAAACTTTGCATACACCCAGCCTCGCACCTACCCCAAATCCTATAGAACCCCCCCCCCCCCGATACATACCTCACAGTTTATACGATATTTTATTTTTTAAAATTCCATATTTTAAATGTTTGTTTTTACAAGATTTTTATTTGGCCGTTTTTTCTTAATATTTGGGAGTTATTTCCTTTTACTGGATTTTTTTGGGCGATATATTTTTATTTTGTTTTTGGGCTTTTTTTCCTTCAAAAAAAAATTTAAAAAATTGGAAATATCGCCCAAATCGAGACAAAAAAAACAACAACAATTATTCAGAATTTTTTTGGACGATATTTCCAAATCTGTTTAGGCGTTATTTAATTGGGCGTTATTGCCTAACGCCATATCAAAGTTCAACGTGCCTTTGAGATGAGGGCACGCTCAGTGTGGATTTCTTGATTGGGTTTCTATACAGTCAAGCATCGTGGAGGCGGTTCTGTTATGATCTGGGGATGTTTCTCTTCAAGTGGAGTGGCAGATATCTTACTCGAGTGATTAGAAAAATGAACAAGGAGGCTCAAGACTATATTGGAAGAAAACATATTGCTCTCTGGCCTAAGATTGATTGGCGAAGAAATAGCTTTTTAACTGGACAACGAGAACCACCCTAAATACACACCTAAACTTTGCCATAGATTACTTTATTAAATAGAGGCAAAATGAAAAAATCTTACAAGTCATGCCCATCATTGGAATCTGCATTGTGGAATGGAAGTGACTCTAGACATGCCAATTATAACAGTTTTAGTTTGTAAAAGTACTGTTTTTTCGGCCCCGCAGGCCCATCAGGGCCCTCCGCCGGTGGGCATACTTCAGGCACCCAGAGTTTTTTTCAAGTCGCGCGAAGCGCGTTAACGTACGCCCACTTTTAATGGTGAAAAACTGTTATAACTGTTATAAATTGGCATGTCTCTAGTCTCGTCCTTGTAGAATACACATAACAAGCTTGCCAGAAAACTATACCACATGAAACAATTCAAAAAGTTATAGCTAGAATTGTAAGAAAATTAAGCGACTGAAAAGTGGGCTTTTTCTACGACAAATCGGCTTAGGCCTTTTTTCTTTTTTTTTTTAAATAAATTCCTATGTTTTAAGAACAAAATGAAAACATTTTCCCCTTATTTGTACATAGGTTTCTCATAAATTTTACATATCTACTTATTTTATACTAAAGTTTTTTTCGATGTATGACTTTGATTTTACTTCCAGAATTGAGAGTGGACTCAACCTTTTGGCCTGCAGTGTATCTATTCCATACAGCGTTAACATGTCTTTTCAATTTTGTTTAATAATTAACATGGTTGCACAATAATTTTAATCGTTGCACAAATGTAATTAAAAATTAACTGCCCGAAATTTTAGACAACTTAGGACAATGTTAAAGCATTCTCTGGTCGCGGCTTTTGATGAGTAATAGTTTGGTAAAAACCAAACCCAAAACACCAACTTTGGAGATTATAACATAAACGTAAATAATACTCTCCGGATCTTGGATCAGTGGGTCCAAGACCATTTATGAAAGCGGACTCCTCCAAGGCAGCCACTTAGGTCCTCTTCTTTTTATTTTTACCATTAATGATATGTCAAATATGGTTATTAAACATTCCCATATCTCACTCTACGCCGACGCACGATGCTTAGTTTTCCAAGACTATTTCTTCGACACATGATTCAACTCTTTTTCAACATAACGCACCAAACAGCTTCTCCGTCTGGTGCTTTAAAAATAGCTTAAGGCTAAATTTTGTCAAATTAATGCCAATCAATCATTTTTTCATGAGTAAACACTCCAAATCTCCTCCTCGTCCTTATATTTTACACAATTTATATGTTTGTATATTGTTCACGTCTACTGAAAATCATTATTAAATAAAATAAATTAAATAAAATAGTGGGATGCGGCTGCAGCTTTCGATTTGTGATTAAAATCAAACAATCAAATCAATAAAGTTTCTTCATTTGAAAATGGCAGATTTTTCCGTAACGATGTCCTGGACTCGTTTATGAAAATTGTAGACGTTTAGAGGGGTGAAAAGGTACCTCCATCCGACGTCATCAAATGGACACCAAATCAGGGCCTGTGAAGACCTTGATGGGAAAATATTAGAGATCCCTGAACCCCTAACACACTCCACCAACTAACTTGACAAAAAAGCAAAATTTTTCGTTTTAACAAGATGTAACTTCATTGAGTGTTTTAGGCCTTTTTTATTCTCGGTCATCACCACATCCCCAACTGCGCTCTTCAGTCTAATATACTCAGAACTTCAAGATTAATATTCAGAAGCCCTGAGACTCAATTTAATTTTAGCAGCCAAAATTGCTTCGATCTGTGTTTTTTTATAGACATTTTTAATTTCATTTCCATAAACAAATATTTCACTAAACAAATACCACCTGTTCAGCCAATCGACCACTTAACCATATGCGAACAACATTTCCATTGTGAGGTTCACTTCTGCTCTCTGCCTCTAAGCCGATAAATATTCAAAGTTAAATACCAAATGCTTAATGCTCAACTTAAGGCCATTGATCTGAATTCTGATGTCTGTCTTTCTGCGCCTCCTATACCTACCTCAACTTCACTCGATGCCTTTTTATGCAAACAATTAATTCTTCTTTTTAATCTGGTCTTCCATAGAATCGATCAATGCATTCCTCGAATAATTCCATGAACAATCCTCAAATGGAAATCCTTAGTTCAGTGCTCCTATAACGCGGGAGCGGGCAGGCAAAATACTTCCATTTTCGAAATGGAATTTATTTAAATTTCCATACCATCCGCATATGCGCTCTTGATGTCTTTGACAGGCTACAATCGTTTTATGGCAACGCACCCGGAGGACTGGACGCATCCATATGGGCACCGGCACAGGACCAGATTCCAGTTCGTCATTTGCGATCTTTGCATACAAATCCAGCTCAAGCATCCCATTTGGGTCATTAAAGGAGTACGTCTCGGTCTCAGTCGCGCAGTGTAGGTTTAATAATACAAGAATCGATGCAGTTGCAATTACTTTGAAGTGATGCCACCAGAGTTGAATAATTTCATCTCCAAGGTGGGTTGTGTACGTATCCAATCTCCAATCCATCCGCCTGACCAAAGAGCTGACGTAATGGTATTCCCCCAGAATTGTAAATATATACCTACTGCATGCGTCGCTTCGACTCTGACTCTTCCATATGCACTTACGAGTATACTGTCACTGTGAGACTGTGACGACGATCGGAAGAAGATCAAAGCCGGGGAGTATTTTGTTTAATTGGACAATTTGGGTCTAAAGATGCGAACAATACCCTTCGACTTGGCATGCTGTCGTGTGATGGTATATAGCTCGGGGGGTAACTAATTGTGCAATTGCGTCCAATATATGAACTTGGCTGTATAGCCAAATCGTGGTTCATGCTAATTCCTCACATCCGAGCTAAGTCATTCTCCAATTCAAACAATACGTATGGTTCTGCGAGGAACAATAGAAATGTTTTGTCTTATAATACCAGCGTGTCTCCTCCATATTAAGACATAATGATGTCGACGATAATGATTTTCGGAATTTTTGTTAAATTTTGTCGATGGCTCAGGTAATCGATGGCAATTTGTCCTCAAACTTGGGATTATTTTTATTTTCTTTTTTACTCTATCTCAGTTTTTATGCAAGTATTGCTCAGTTATTAAACTAATGAATTTTATGAATAGATACATATCTACTATAAGAAAATTGTAAACAACTAGATATGATGGTTTTTAAAATGTAAAGCTTTCCACAAATTCAGTGGATAAAGACAAAACATTATGAAGACCTCAAATAGCTTTTTGAGTCAAGGAACTCGTATTTTCCAGAGTGAGGAAGTAATTAATGATGCAATTATTCCCTTCCAGCAATAGATACAAAAACTCCATCAGCAAGAACGTCCTTTTCTTTCATCATATTTCGATAGATACATACCACCAAGTCATTTCATGGTGCGATAGAAACAACATACATGCGTATATCCAACGATCAATACTGGACGAGTTCAGAGAATGCACATCATATGGGATCTACACACAGCTTGATCGATTACCAACCACCTCTCCTCTGCCACTCTGTTCCAGCGGCGGGCGGGCTAAGAGGAGTAAACAGAAATGAATGGATGTACCTAGATGGATTGACGATGGGAAATTATTTTGACTTCTGTGCCGATGATTGTGGGAAGATTACCTCAACAACTTGTATTTAGCTCATACAACAATACACATACACAACACATCATCACATCTTGCAATGCTGTCCTGGGTTAGTTGCTATCTGGCTTCCTTGTGACTAATTAATAAGATCTGCCTTAATGGACAGACAACAGTCAGTAATGGTGAATTGTCGGAATTACTGACTCCCTCCTGTTCGTATAAGTATATATCTATATTATGACCAATGTCCATCACGATCGTGATGGTGGGTCATTTCATCAGGCTGAGGTATATTGGGGGAAGAAAATTTTTTTTATTCGCACAATAATTACCGTTTAACAAATCGTTAACTTAGACGGAGACTAAACCTACTTCTTGTGAAAGACAGACGACAATCAACTGACGATACGACCGACGCGACGCACGATAAATGGTTTCAAGTGTGAATTTCACTGTTTAAAAAGACTTCAACTATAGGCTTCAGCATATATGAACTTTTTTTTGAAGGGCAACTAAACAGATTCTGCGAGCAGACGGCAAATAAAAAGTGGCAAAAGTTTGTGAATCTGACGTCATGCTTAAAGTCGCAAATGTGTTGAAAATTCTATATCTGTACATCAATGCTCGCAAACTTGCGAATGGTGCGGTGTTCACACGATATGCTAAATCTGTCCCAAAAGTGGCAAATGCATTTGCGATCAGGGCACTCGCACATCATGTGTCCACACATGTCATCACAAAAAAATGTTGTGGTCGAGATGCGAGATGTTCAGTTCAGACGATGTGCTATAAAGTCCGCATATCACCCAATTCCATTCATAATGCAGGTTTCATAATTTCTTGAAAGACGTAGCTCGTCTGGAATAGTTAAAAGAGCGCAGAAATATATTCAAAATGTGCAAAATGTCCTTAAAAGATATGCCAGAAAATTATGAAATTAAAGTCGCAAAGAATCAAATGTCGAACAAATACAACGCGTGCGTATTGTGTGGACAAAGAATTCGCTTCTACATCGCCAGAAGGAAGGATTTTGCGAAAAATGTGCAGATATGCAATGTTCTGTTTCAATGCCATCGCGCAAATGCTTGGGATGATCGCATATGCCCGCACATGCTCGCAAACTTTCACAAATTATATATGCAAGGTTGTTCACACGATATGCAAGAAAGTCGCAAACTGATATGTAATTTGGGTGTGGCACATATTCCGCAAATGGTTTGCGAGCATATGCGAACTGTCTCAAAAGGGTGTTCAGACGATATACTATATCAAATTCATAAATGATGACGTAAAAATGACGTCGTAATCGCAAATGTTTGCTACTTTATATACCGTCTGCTCGTAGCTTAAGAACATGTAAATAGATGGAGGCTAGAAGTCAGACATATACGGAACACTTACCCCATTAAACATAGGCTGATTCTGTCTTTGGATAAAAAGTTTCTCTACGAAGGAATTACAAAAAATTTCTAACTTCATAAATTAAGGTCATCCGGTACAGACCTGGGTGTCAATCGGCAAGCATCTTCAGCCATTTTGGTCCCTTTATACCGGTCTCCAGTTTTCCGCGCCAAAAGGAATGAGGTTCCTCTCAATTTATGAGTGCCATTTTGTCTATACGGTACTGTCCCTTTCTTCGGGGTTGGACTCAAAGATTTGTCGGGAAATGACACAGCCATCACCTCGACTTCGGTCGTTCGCTTTTTACTTTTAGGCAAGGTCGGTGCCACAGTACAGCTCAAACAGTTCGTTTAACGTTTTTGCAAACGTAACCAAAAATCACCAGGCGAACCTTCGTTTCAAAGCAACCTTAAGCTTTCTCATCCATCTTTGTCAAGGTCCATGCCTCTGTGCCATAAAGCAGGGCCGATGAGAGTCTTGTAAAGGGACACATTAAATGGTCTAGAGGAGCTTTTACTAAATTTCCATTTCAGGCCAAAGAAGCAGCAACTAGCAAAAGCTTTCGAACTCAGGTCTAAGCTAATACAGCGGAGCCCAGGTAGACAAGAACTTCTTTCGGTACTCAAAAATTACCCCCGTTACAGATTCCGATGAATGAGTGTCAATTGTGACATTTTAGTCATATTTAGTAAAAATTTCAAGCCGACTCCGATTCCCTCCGCAGCTCATTCTCATTCAGATTCTGTAATGCAAGACCTCTATAACGACTTGTTCCATGATTTTTTCCCTGTGTGAAAAATGTTGGCATTTATTTTCTTTGTTTTCCAATAAAACATTTCATCAAGTGATGTGCTCGTGAAATTCATCAAGGTTTCGAAGCTTGACTTGGTCGAAGCCGACAATATTATTGTAGAAGGTAAGCTTCTTCTAAATTTGAGCTCCTGCGACTCGTTTCGGATGAATGAGAGTTTTAGTTTTGGACGCAACGAATGGCAGAAGATTAATTAATTTTATTTTAACTATTTGCACCGTGCCGCGGCGGCGGTGGTACACATGCAGGAAGCAACATAGAAAGAGACACCATAAAGACCGACACGTATAGCATTGAAGGTGGTGGCGGAACACCCATCGCAGAAGATCCTCTAAATGCGGTAATGGTGATGGCAAGTGAATTATTTTCTAATTGCAACAATGTGCGCACATCTATAGGTAGGTGAGCCCCAGACTATCCTCTCCATAAGTGAAGCTACTGTTCTTTTCTATAGAGAAGACGTTTGCTCTGTAGGAATTCTGCATTAACTTGGCTAAACTTAACATGGCTACGACGTAATAGTTCAAATTATTGACAGATCTTCATTAGTCATTTAGAAAATAAAAATTAAATTTTAATGAAACCTTACACGCAAAATATTTGTAAGTTGACTTGCAGATTATTTTTTTTTGCAATGCTTTTAGGCGGTATAGAAGCGACAAGCTCGCGTGTGCCTGAACGTGTACACATGTGGGCGGTCTTTATGAGCGGTTTGCATTCCGGAAGTCTTAATGCGATTTTCTTATAATTTATATCTAACTGCTAAAGTCATTGTGCACATGCCCAGTGAATAAAAGAATATCGTGTACGTGCGGTGATATATGAAGAACTTGATTTTAATGTACCTTGACGCTGCTATGCTTATAGCTGGAATTGTTTTGAAAAGATCTGACATTTATGTTTGTTTAGTATAGAACCTATTTTGAATGTATTCAAAGAATTGTTAAAGAATAAGTCTGCAATAAAACAAAAGAAAAAAAAAAAACAAGCAATAGGCGATTAACGGGCTAATTAAAAGGCCTAAGATAATATAGTCAAGGAAATAGGGTTGCAAATGATGAACAAAAGTACTTTTTACTAAGTGAAATTTTACAACTACAATGATAAGACTCACCTTTTATGCGAATAAATTATGTAAAGGGTTTTCCAATAAGAGGTGTTATTTTGATATTCAAAGAATGTCATTTTTTGAGATAAATGATCGGATTTTTATTTCATTATAAAGAGGAAGGTATGCCGTTAATAATGGAACACAACATCAGCCAAATGGCCGCCACGACCACGCTTACAGGACCATATCCTTTTCATGAAATTTTCCATAACCAAATCGCAAATGGCTGCCCTATGTCCTCGATAGCCTCACGAATTCCATCTTTGAGGTCTTGAATCGACGCTGGGCTGTTGGTGTAGACCTTATTTTTCACGTGGCCCCAAAGGAAGAAGTCGCAAGGTGTTAAATCACAAGATCTCGGTGGCCAATTGTGATCACCTCTTCGAGAGATAACACGGTCCGGAAACTTTTCCCGTAAAAGATCGATGGTTTCATTGCTTGTGTGGCACGTAGCGCCGTCTTGTTGAAAGTAAACGTTGTCCAGATCAATACCATCCAATTCCGGCCATAAAAAATCATTAATCATCTCTCGATAGCGCAATCCATTGACCGTAACTGTTGCTCCAACCTCATTTTCGAAAAAGTAAGGTCCAATGACCCCGCCGGACCATAAACCGCACCAAACAGTCACGCGTTGAGGATGGAGAGGCTTTTCAACAATAACTCTTGGGTTTTCCGAGCCCCAGATGCGACAGTTTTGCTTGTTGACGTAGCCTCCGAGGTGGAAATGGGCCTCATCAGTCAAGATGATTTTTCGATGAAATTCCTGATCATTTTCATGCAATTCAAGGACCCAATCAGCAAAGACACGACGTTGTTGATCATCAGCCGGCTTGAGTTCTTGTGTTAACTGAACTTTATAAGCCTTAAGACCCAAGTCTTTATGCAAAATACGGTGTAATGACGTTTGTGGAATGCCTAATTCCAAAGAACGACGAGGAATGGACAAACCTGGGTTTTCTTCAAAACTTTGGGCTACAACAGCAATATTCTCAGTTGTTCTTGAGCGACGTGCACGAGTTTTATTCTTCACATCACTAACTTGTCCCAACAGCTCGAATTTGTCCACCAATTTCTGTATTGCGGTCCGACAAGGTGCTTTACGACGACCCAAAAATGTTTTAGTTTTACGAACCGTCTCTGCCAAATTTTCACCATTTTTATAGTGAATTTTAATAATTTCAATGCGTTGTTGAAGCGTGTATCGTTCCATTTTTATTAATAGCGTAGTTTCTACTTGTCAAATGTCAAAAAATGACAGCTTCAAAAGTGACAGCTACCGAAATAGCGGGCTATTCAAAATAACACCTCTTATTGGAAAACCCTTTATTAATGAAATAAGTTTTTTGGATTCTTTTTATTAAGCAAATTGTATTTACATTTTATATACAAACCCGCTATCGAACTATTAAGTATAAATATGTATTTTTTTTTTGGCGAAAAAAATGATTTCAAGGGAGACAGCCCTGATTTATTTTCTGAAGCTTAAAGCGTTGGGGCTTCTTCATGGTTTTTGGTGATATGGTGAGCCAAACATCAGTACAGTTCTGCCCTTTTCTTTGAATAATAAACAGAAAATTGCTTAGTTTTCCCGGCTGATACTTATCCTATTTTAAGAAGCAGTAACCAAAAGAAAGAAGAATCAATATCGCATAATATGTTTACTGAGCTTGTATTATTAATTTCCAATTGCCAAACAAAAATACATGTGTAGTTTAACTGTTCGAGAGCCTAATATAGGTATATATTTTGGCTTCTTTTCACTACCTTTGTTAGTTTTATTATTGAACTAGCCCGGAAGAAGATGGATCTCAGCTTACTTCGTTGCGTTGATCTTCACATTTCATTTTAGGTAGAAGATTCACAGGTTGCTGAATCGGTTCTGCAATCTACGAGCTTGCGTCTTCGGTAATGTAGATATCACATACCTTTATGAGATGGAGTTGTCTTTGTCTTGTAATGGGTGATTTTTTAAGAGGTTTAGAACTTTTTTTAAAAAAAAAACACAAAAAATTCGAAAAAATGAATGAAATATTTATTTGAATCGATAGTTTGAACCTTGCAATTTAATGTTTAAAGATAATTTTATGCAAATGTTGACCGCGGCTGCGTCTCAGGTAGCCCATCCGCTGAGTCCAATTTTGGCATACTCTTTCACACATATCGGCCGGTATCTCACGAATTAATGCATGGATGTTGGCTTCCAGTGCGTCAATCGAAGCGGGCTTGTCCCTATAGACATTAGCCTTGACATACCCCCACACAAAATAATCTAATGGTGTCAAATCGCACGATCTAGGCGGCCAATTGACCGGCCCGAAACGTGAAATTAACTGTTCACCAAACTCGACTCGCAATTGCGCCATTGTTTCGCGTGCTGTGTGGCATGTGGCACCGTCTTGTTGAAACCACATATCATGCAAGTCAAGAACTTCCATTTCGGGCAAAAAAAAGTTTGTTATCATCGCTCGGTAGCGTTCACCATTGACAGTAACGCTGCGATTCGCATCATCTTTGAAGAAATAGGCCCAATAATGCCGCCGGCCCATAAACCGCACCAAACAGTGGCTTTTTCGGGATGCATTGGTAGCTGTTGCAATGCTTCTGGCTGATCTTCACTCCAAATGCGGCAATTTTGCTTATTTACGTACCCATTCAACCAAAAATGAGCGCGATGAACATTTCGAACCGAGCACGAATTTTGATAGTAAAATTCAATAATTTGCAAGCGTTGTTCATTTGTAAGACGATCCATAGTTAAATTGCAAACCAAACTGAAGCTGTTTGACAGTGACACAAGGTACTAAACACACGTCAGCTGTCAAAACCAGTGTTGCCAAAACCAAACCAGCCAAAAAATCACCCGTTATTACTCTGCTTTAATTCCTAGTGTTTTTGTATTCTGAACTTGTTCTGCAGTGTACATAGTGAACGAAAATGGTCCAAGCTTACATCTTTGAGGTACCCCTACCTTGATTTGCTTTGTTCTTGACTTTTTGTAAGATAAACCTATACAAAAATGAATGTATCTCTTGGGGGAATTCTTAATTATAGGTATTTACAAAGTCAAGTATTTTCCTGGCCCCCTGGGGAACCGATATTTGTCAGTTTTCAAAGGTATAAACCTACAAATGTTACACATAATCTATACAAAACCGCCAACTATATTTATATTCACTTCTTAAATGATGTCAGACATTGTCCCAGTTCCCAGTAGAGGATATTTTATCGAGTACATATAGTTCACAGAATCTGTAATGTTTTGATCTATACGTAGAAATGCTGAACCATTTTCAGTAGGATAGATTCCAGTCCGTTGCTTATGGAACCAAGCAGTGAAATATGCATTTATCGTCTCAAGTTTTGTCTGTTGGTCTTCTGGTACTTAGTGTTTCTGTTGTTTTGCATATGCTGTTAGTAAGTAGATATTCTTTTTTTAAGGGGATGATTGGATCCGTTAGTTTGTCTGCTCCAGACTTTAAGGACATTTTCTTCGCTCCAATTTATGTAAATTTTCTGTAAATTTAAAAAAGAAAGATTAAATTTAATTATCATCTTAGCAATAGTTATATGTTATTAATAAAATATTATCTAAACGACAATGCATAATAATTTATTTTCAAATAACTCGGTTAAATTTAACACACATAAAAACTGCATTTTTTAACAGAGCCATTTCGTTATGGTTAAATTTATTGGTCCATTTATTTATTACATATCATATTTAATCTTTAAACATGAATTTATAATTATTTATAAATAGAACTTCATCCACCGTTTAATCGAATTTATGGCCGATCTCATTTAACAGGCTTTAAAATATTTAAATGACATTTGTTCCATACAAAAAACGTCATTTAAAAATTTTAAAGCCTGTTAAATACCGAATAGCTAGTCGGTTAAATGAATAAATAAATAAACGATAAAGTTCATGGAGTGTGGAGAACCAGGTCCTAGTGACTCGATCGCAACTTCTCTTTACTGGTGATTTTTGTGTAGTACGAAAACGTGTTTTATATAATGATTGGACAATAATGTGTCTTAAACGCACACATAAGAGGCAGAAATGGGTAAAATACCTAACAAATTTAAACGGCTAAGTTCGGAGGCACTTTTTTATTTGGTTGATGTACTATTAGGCCCAATTTTTCAGTGGTGAGTTTAGCCAGGATTAATTAACTCTAGAAGTAAATTATCCCATAGTTAACTGAAGAAGTAGTTTTTGGGTGGAGGATGCATGTGTAACTACTAATTGGTGGATAAAATATTAAAAGAGTGTGTTGAGTTAATCCTGAGTTAACTCATCAAATTTTATAAGTGAACTCAAGTTTTACTTTAATCTCGCACTGAAAAACTGGACCTAAGTAAAGTTAGTAATTTAATCGACAGAAGACAAGAATAATTGATACGGTTTACATTTTCCGATTTTTTTCTTATTTTCATGATAATACAAATAATAATGTGTATGTGCATATGTATGTAGGAATGTGTGTGTGATACATAATTCTTCTATTACAAGTTAAGTTTCTGTGAGTAATGATAAGTATGAACAATATACATTTTTTTTTTAAATTAATTACAAGTTAAAACGTAACGCCACTTCTCAAACTATAGTGGTTCAGGTATGTGATTTAAATAGGTACCTATAGTCTTCAGAGTTTCTTATTAAAAATATGTGATTTTATAATTACTATAAAATATTGATAATGGTATGCTTAAACGTGAAATATAGTAAGAAATCACACGCTAGGAGGTCTTTGCGGTACATTGATTTGTATGCAGTAAACTTAATTATGCATTTATGCATCTGACTTCATGATGTGGCAACAAAAAAAATAATTATTATATAAGTCCTTCAGATTGGATTGAAATTAAGAATAGTTATATCTTCAATCAAGCCAACTATAAAAGGTGGATACTTTTCCAAAAAGAGTTTTTCGATAATATCAGCAATACTGACTTTTCTTTTTTTTAAACAAAAAAAAAAGTTAATTTTGTATGAATGTAATAGTATACCTACAACATGTATAGTAAACTATCGAATAAGCTTTATGAATAAGGCCCACTTTTTCAGTGGTGAGTTAAACTAGAGTTAGTTAACCCTAAAGAAGTAAATTAACCCATAGTGAACTGAGGAAGTAGTTTTTCGGTGAAGAACGTATTTGGAACAATTAAACAAATTCGGTGGATAAAACATCAAAAGCATCTGTTTAGTTAATCCTGAGGAAACTCACTAAATTTGATGAGTTAACACGGGTTTAACCTAAGAATTTTAATCATCATATTATGATTTTTGTTAAAAAATTCATGTACAAGTTAAACTGTGAACTCAACCAAAGTTGCGTATTGACAAGTAACTTTTAAACTCCAGTTAAACCTGGGTTTATCCTATCTAAATAACATTGAATAAAACCCAGTCTAAGATGTTCAAAATTTTCTGGACAATGTGTACAAAAAACTACTTTAAAATACAGTTAAAGCTCACATAGACGGTCAGCGACGGTTGCATAACACTTGTCCGTCTAAGGGAGTTCTCCTTAAAAAGGAAAAATAAAAAAAATAGCTATATAATTAAATATATAGTACATAATTATCTTTATTAATGAAACATAACAAAAGTTAAAATCTTTCAAATGTCTTGTAAGACATTAAACAAAAGCAAACAAAAAAACAAGAATTCATTTATAAAATAACAAAAATTTAATTCATTTAACTGTATTTAAGACATTTTTGACACAATCTTTTGTCATTTTGAACAGTTGGGGACCTTTCCAATGCAATAAAAGATATCGAAAAATATTTCTGAAAATAAGAGTTGAAATTTACAAATTAAAAAAAAAAAATTTCGTCCGCCTAAGAGAATTTAATTTAATAAATCACGGCTGATATTCTTGGCCGCGTCCGGATAAGGGAGTGTCCGCTCAAAGGATCATAAAATGTATGCAATTTAAATCCAAGATCCAGAGTCGTGAGAAATTGTCCGTTTAAGGCGATTGTTCCTTCAAGAGAGGTGTCACTACACTGAGTTTTTCAAAGAAAATTATAATTTATTTATTCGAAAATTTTTGAACACAAGATACACAAATAAATGTGAAAATCAAAAAAAATGGTACCCACTTTGGGAGGTGGCATGAATAACCATTTCTCGGAACCACTTTTAAACTAATATGCAGCCGGTATACCTCTTAAAACTTAATTAATTTTATTTAATTTATGAACAACAAAAACAACAACAACTTAAAGGTGCTACCACCAATTGTTTACGAATTAATTTATAATTCATTTAGTTTGGCTAGAGATATAGCTATTTCAAGGGGTGTCAAGCCGCCTATCATCAGTCTCCTCCTTATTAGTGGTGCTGAGCTTTTAAATCAATTTTATTATGAAAAACTTTCTATATGGCCACCATAAGATTCGAACCCACGCATTTCAGATTTGCTCAGTCTTAGAAGTCGTATGCACTACGCATTCCACAGCTTAAGACCACTGACGTCACAGGTCGAAAAGTTTTTGTTGTTGTTCATAAATTCAACCAAATTGCCGGAATAAAAAATGGTCAAGTCTAATAAACTAACATTATAGTATGAATAGTACAATAAATAATAATAATAATAACTTAATAAATTTTTGTTTAAACAAATCTGTGGAGCCGATTTTGAGATAAATAAGATTTTCCTTCTTTGCCCAAAAATGTTGTTATGTTTGGTTCTTAAAAAGTGAGAAAAACGTGTCGGGGGAATGTTGAAAAACGCTAGGTACCCCAGTTTAAGGAAAATCGACCCATCCGTTTACGCTGCAGCCAAACAGACAGACAGACGGATGTTTTTGCGAGATGACAATAAATAAGGTTATACAAATTCTTACGACCTTTAAAAAAGCTTTAAAAAAATTATTTAAACAAATCTATGGCTGTCTAATTTCTGAAGCTAGTTGACATTTTTTGACCAAGAACTGATCTTTTAGATGGAATACTTTTTTTTGCGAATATCCCTTTAATGACATTTTTTATAAATGTCAAAGTGTATGAATGAGTAGCTATGATTTGTACTACTAGATTTGTAAAAGCGTCGAATATTTTGTCAGTGAAATTAACTGATTTTTAAGAATGCAACGAAATAAAGTGCATTTACTCCAAATATACTATAATTTCAAAATTTTAAAAATCAAAGAATTCAATAAATTTTTTTTAACTTTTATTCATTTTACTGCTTAAAATGCGACTCCATTACTAAAGAATTCAAAATTTAATGAGAATTATGTTCTTCAAGTTAAAATACTGAGGTGATGTTTAAATATTTTAAAATAAGTCTTTTTATTCAATTAACTGCAGTTCTCAAATGATTGCATGCTTTTACATCTCTGATTAGTACGAAAAATATAAAAAAGGCGTTTGGTAATTTGAACTTTGATAAAATGTCAAAAAGGTCAAAAAGATAGTACGATGCCAAACTTGTTTCGAATTTGATACATCCTTATTTTAACGTAGTATCATACTTAAAATATACTTAAACATTGTACTAGATCGACTAAAATTTTGCACCATTTACACTCCGAAAGTGAAATATTTCCGATTCTATAATCCACATGAGATTATTTCTACATAGGAACCTATATGTAATTTATTTTATTTTAAAATTGTAAGGCTCCAAAATGGACAACCTTTATTAATTTATCCATTTATTTAACTAAATGTATATTTTATTGTAAACTATACATAGTATTTTTGTTATAATACCCAAGAAAATATGCTGTTCTGGATTTTATAAAAATTCAAAGTCACAAACAACACCCCCATTTTTAATGTATGTATTTTTTTTTTAAATGGACTCGTTCACGTTTCATTCCCAAATTGTGTAGATTATTTATGATAAGTCTATCATCACTTCATCAACATTAAACAGTAGCCATTCAGAATCACCTAATTGGAAAATACCCACGATAGGTCCATCATCATAACTGCAAGTGACTGTGCATACCCGCATTTAGCTGCAAAGAAAAAAAAATACAAGAAGTAAAATGTTTGTTTGTATTTTAAACGAAAATTGAAGTAGGTAGGTATACCTAATTGAACTGTTTACACATCGGATTCAAAAATTTACATTAACAATCCAAATTCGGAAGCCATAATGATTATGCATCTTCGAGAGGAGAGGGTCAGTCTCTCAGTTAGAGCATGTAAAGATACTTATCTTCTTCTTTCATTGTGCAACTTCCCTCGCGAGCATTAGGTTCATAATTGGGGAAGGCGATAAGATCTGTTAAGACCAACACAACAATAAAAACTGAATGCGTCTACGATTTAAACACTAACAACTTACATACATTATTTATTTTAATTTTTGAATGCACAATTGAATCATATTTTTCCGCTTAGTCTCAGGTAATCTTCAATCCTACTGAAAAAAAAACCTCAGTTTGAGATCGGACTTTGAAAACAACATAAACCATAAAATTCGATGTTTTTGGGACTAACAACCCGGGTTGAAATGCCGGCCAACAAGCAGACTAGCGCGCTGACCCAATTAGCCCAAAAAGCGTCGTTTCGATATCATAACTAGTTTGAACCTATGGTTGAGGAATGGATCTGTGGGAAAAACCTCTGGTGGAACAACCATCCATAATGCCCCAAGTCAGACATCAGCTAAATGCCGAAATCCGTCTCAGAGCCATTTCGTAGCGTTTAGATCAAGTCATTGACCTTCAGTTCGAACGTTCATCAAGGTAGTCAAAAGAAGACTTTCCAAGTTATTGTATCCTAAAACGGGCTAGGGCAGGGCATTTACAGAGGAAGTGAACTAATGTTTAATTTCCTGCTGGTTCACATAGCTACGACAATGGGTGTTGTAAGAAATACCCAGTTTTGCAGCATGCTCTCCTATTGGCCAGAGCCCGGTGCATATTGCAACGAGCCTGGAAAAGTCTTGTCGGGGCCAGGGCCCTCCGCCGGTGGACACACTTTAGACACCCAGAGATTTTTTTTCCAAGTCGAGCGAAGCACGTTAACGCACGCCCATACTTTTAAAGGCGAAAAACTGTTATAACTTGCAAAAATTGGCATATCTCTAGTCTCATTCTGTTATAGCATTGTATTTCTGTTATACAAATTGTCACATTATGGGTGCTTAATATTTTTCTGAATACAAAATCTTAGCTTGCCAACACATTTTAAGACAATATTTCTTACGCATTCCAAGCATATCGGTATATACAGTAAAAAAAAGTCATTGAACAACTTGAGAGAAACATTGTTTAACGCATTGACACAAACAAAAAAAAAACATTTCTACAAAGCTTGCAAAAATGAATTGAAATTGGAATAACCAATTACTTGCCCATCAAATGAAAATCAGTTAATCGTGGAAAATTGTGGATTATCCAGAGCTGGACTGGGCAATGCGGGCTTGTGGGCATGTTGCTAGGATGGTATATGGTGAGGGGATGACCGACGCGACGGAGCACTCATTCTGAGAGATCCCTGAGCCTGAGCACATCGCAGGCTTTTTGTATGCTTGCAGCATTTTTTGCCGAGATTCTTCGTGATTATTTTTATTATAATTGTGCGATTATTGTCGTGATGCAATTCTGGGCCAAGAGCCACAGCCAGCCCCCCCCCCTCTGCCACTGCCACACAATAAAACCAGTAGATCTTGTGACAACCGAAGACGACAACAACGACATTGCAGGAGGAGAGAATCCCTCCGATTCTGGACATCGACCACGATCATAGAACTCGTACATCGGATAGCACTAGCGCTTTTGTTGTCAGCCCAAAAGCCGAACAGCTTTGGGCACACATTTATGCGTGCCGCGTGCATATGTATGTATGCGAGGTGACTGGTTCACATGACGAGGATCATGCTCGTCATCGTCATCCTTGCGGCCAGGCCACCAGATATACCCGTGCGTCGTCGGTCGCCCCACAGTACGTCCCGTCCCGGTGGCGTACGCTTGGCGTACGGCTGCCCGTAACCATAAAATATTCAAGCAATTCCTTATTTGCTAAGGCATCAAGAATAACGATGTCACTTTGATATCGGCGTTTCCTTTGCTTTTGGTGTTTTGCAATTGGATCGGTCTTTTGATCGCTACCGACAATTGAAATGAATAATTTTACAATGTTCGGCTGCCATCTTTGAGGGAGAACGGAGAAAGATACCTCTTTTCCTTTGATTATGGAGTGGAGTTGAAAACCTTTACAGAGAGATCCAATTGATGCATCCAATGCAAGATAGAGTAAACCTATGGATGTGTGTTGGTGCATGTTGTTTGCTTGTTAACTAAATAATAAATGTGTATAGTGAAGTGGGTGTGGCATGTTTGAGGTGCGAAAAGTCATGTAAGACCAAAGGAATGGTAGAAGTCAGGCACCCTATACAGCATCACAAGAAGTACAAAATCATAGAAAAATTGAAGTTTGGTATTTTAAGCAATAAAGCCTGCCACCCACTAGGCAACTTTTTAATATGATATAATACAAATTATATACTTGGTTGATGTATTTCAATAGTTAATATAGAATTTTTATTATAAAGTGCTTGATTGATCTTTAG
This sequence comes from Leucozona laternaria, assembly GCA_932273885.2. NCBI lineage: Eukaryota > Metazoa > Arthropoda > Insecta > Diptera > Syrphidae > Leucozona > Leucozona laternaria. The sequence goes on along the minus strand of OW026368.1, from coordinate 83,421,384 downwards.
CTCAGAATAAAGTTCGTTGAGATCGTTAAGAAAAGCCTTTCCACGTGATTTTACTCACATTCCTGTCAGAGTGGGGCATTTACAGAAGAAATGAATGACTGTTTCTAGATGGGTCATATCTTTCGTAGATTGTTTGATTTTACCACCTACGATACGTTTGGATTCCGCAAGTGAGCTATGGTGGACTGATCCTTGCCTGGCCAGTTTGTCAGTCCGCTCATTTTCCTCAATGACCCACAGTGACCTCTGGAAACCAGATAATAAAGTGACCCTGAGGTAAGCATTGTATGCACATTCATTCTTGATTTAATTGCTGAAAAGTTGTTTTTTTTTATAGTTTTTGACAAATTCATGTAGACTACTACGTATTCGACATGTCGAAAACTCGACAAGGTTGATGAGGTGATGATCAATTTTCTTGTGGAAAAATCGGGGAAAGTGCTAAAAAAGAAACATAATTGTTGAAAATATTTCTTACTTGCTGGCCCGCCCGGCTTCGCACGGGTAGAAAAACCTAAGCTTCGCATACAAATTACAAAAGAAAATATAAATCAATATTTAAACAGCTTTTTCTAATCGAATAAAACTTTCTGGATTTTAATCCACTAACAGTTAAGAATGACAAAATTATTAAATATTTATGGTCTAAGTCCAACATTTAATACTTTCCCATCACAGAAAGAATTTTTGCAATCAAAAACCACTTTTTTATGTTTATCCCATTTCACCCTATAAGTACCAATTTAAAAAAAAAAAATACTCCAAAGCCATCTAATAAATATGAATTTTCAAACACCAAAAGAATTTTCTCTGAAGCCATTTCGTAAGAAAAACCTTTTAAGCAAAAAAAATAATTCCTTGAATCAGACAATTTTCCATTTTTACCCCATTTCACACTACAACCTAAAAACTAACACTTTCAAACTAAAATAGAATTTCTTAAATCGGAAAATTTGGTTTTATTTTTACCCCATTTCACCCTACAAATAGAAAAATTTTTAAAAACAAATATCCTTACACACATTTATTAAGAATAACCCTTTAAACACAGATACCCATTTTAACCCATTTCACTTTTCCCCTGCATATAGCAAAACTTTAAGAGAAAAAAAAGAATAGCCCATCGCCCTCAACCACCGACCCAACTGTCACTTCAACTATTATTGGATTTTCAAATTCAAATAATAACGACCAGCAGTCACCGGATACACAGTTCATTGTCATAAGCTAGATTTACGAACATATGATATGATGAAATGTTGGACGAGTTTTTCTGCACCTTTATAGTTCACATTTACTCTTGCCCACAGAGATTATAAGTGAAGGTGCAATTTGTATGGAAATTTGTCTTCTGCCTTTACCAGTGTTGTGCGTACCATTCTCTAATCTCGAGTACCAAGAAACACACTGATGAGTGCGTGGTGCACTAGATAGTATAGTTTCAACGTTTTTGGCTTTCGGGCTGTGAATTTATTTTGTGCCTTCAGTTTCGACTGGGGCGTGGACTCTATCCCAATTATTTGCAGTACCGTGTAAGTTTAATCAAACCTATTGTTATATTATATGAAATACCCTGTTAGATTATTTTATGTAAAATTAGATTGTAACACTCGAAAGTCAAATAAAGCTGACGAATAGTTGGAGTTCTAATCTTTTCAAAAAAACGATTTCTTCGGTCTGACCCTGGATCCGCTAAACTACCTCAGCTATAGAAAAAAAGCAGCACACTTTGTTCGTTGTCATGATCCAAGGAATATTTTCAACAAGTTTCATGAAAATTTGTTTAGTATTTTAGACGCTATAGTGGAAGAAACAGAAAAAAAAACACATTTAAAATATTATTAAGATTAAGATTCAAAAGAGAACCATTATTGCCATGTTAAAATATTTACATTTTCAGCAATATAGCTCTAGCAATTCAGGATTGCAAGAAATGGTCAAAATTTTCTGCCCGGCAAACACGACATTCGAAAAGAAAGAAACGCAAACGCACTTTCCTCAACTACCTCCTTATAGGCGTGGATGGTCGTGAGCTGGATTGAACTGATTTGAATTTAAGAATTCATCAAGTTGAAAATGAGCTTAATCGCTAAAAATGATTTCGTTCAAAATATCACTGCAATCCTTCATAGTGTAACAGCTGATAGCATGTTTTGGTTGTAAAGGTAAAACCAAAATTTGAATACGAGTGTTTGAAGGTGTATATGTGTCATGATATCGAAAGCAAAATTATCACTTAACTTTTCCTAATTCACAAGACCTTAATCTTGACGATCCGATTAATAAAACTCGAGATATTAGCTTTGTAAGCCACTTTATCTGCCACTGTCATCTTCATTCATTAATTCTTATATCCAGTTCTACATGGGATAATTTGAGTCTATTCAACTCCCAAAATTGAAGCGGATCAAGAAATTAAATTTCAATCCAATTTCAATCTAGGTCTACAAGCAATGAAATCCGGATGTAATTCATGTCTTCTAAAAAACCCGTGACTCTGTTATCGTGAAAAACTTGAAATTTAAAGGCTTTGGCTGAACTTACATAAAGTCACTTATATATTCTCTTAATTTCCTAATGCAACAAATGATTTTACATGAGGGAGCATTTATACAGTTCGCATGGAACTGGGTATACTAAAAATCTCTTTGGGTAGACGAATAGGTAGATAAAATCTAATTAAATCTTCCGTTTTTCTTAGGTAACGCCCCATCTCGTGAGTTCAGCGCAAAAATTAAAAAAAAAAAAACAAGACATTACACATGATAAAGAGAACAGTTTATTCGCACTCGCACTTCTATAATCGTAATTGAATAGACAATAGTGGCACATTAAATAAATTTATATCTGCACTTGTTTCTGTACTACCAATATACATATACCTGCACCCACCCCATGCGGAACATGCGTCCAAAATCCTTGTAAAACCCTAGATGCATTGCCTTCTTAATTATTTTCACGCATAATGTAAAATAATCAACTAAAAGAGTTCAGTTTAAATAAAATGACTACATGAATTCATAAGCGATGATGCCTCAGCTCCATAGTCCCAGTCGCAGTCGCAGCCCCAGCTCAAGCCTCTACTTGCCCATAGGCACAAGTGCACTTGCAACACGCATTAGGCATTACAAATGAGGCTTTAGCGTGTTTTAAAATATAAAATGCAGTGTGTGTAGGTACTTCAACTCTTCACCTAGAGTGGGCAAAACTATGAAGAAAACTTTATTAAATTGCCCATAAATCAAAAATATTTTAAGCTGCCCCGAGGGGGCTCTAGACACCCGTACCCGCGCACATATCTTTTAAACCTATGTAATGTACATATATACGGGAAGTGATTGTGGTGTGTTTATTATTTGGCAGCTGTGCAGAGTTGCACACACTTCGGGGCAGTCTGTCATAAAAGTATTTGATTTGTTGTCAACCATAACCGAGAGCAGTATAACAAATAAGAGAAACACTTCTTTACGAGTGCGGTTCCCTTGAGACAATGTGTGATGTGTAAATCTAATTAACGATATCTCGAAGCTGACATTTGATTTGTTAGAATAACAAACATGGCGAAAGAGCTGAGATTTATAGGTAGGCTTTTAGGATTAATATCTTCTTCTATTTAAAGAAAAGTTGATAATATCAGTCATTTTATGAAGGTAGTTATGCATTCATATTATACTATACTTCCGCATGAGACAATTGAGGGATTATAATTTTTCAAAGATTTCACGCTTTCAACTAGACGATTTTAGTAGAACTTTGACCCAGCTGTATCACCTTCAAGGTCCGTGATGGGCCTGTGGATACATCTTTTAGCTATTAGTAGCCTTGGACATAAAATACTGTTTGAGGCTAACTAAAATATAGTATTTTTGAGTACAATATTGGACATTGAAATAGTGCCTTCTTAACAGAAAACTCTCCATGCTATGTATGTAATACGTAGGTGTTTTTTAAATGCATTCAAAATACAATTAAACGCTCGCCAATACACTCAAATTATTTCCTTTCTACGTTACCTTTTTGACTTTTAAAATTATTATATAAATGTACCATTTGTAGGTTTTAGGTCAGTTTTTTGGTTTATTTATGTAAAATTGTTGCTTAATTCATTTTGATTTATAATTTTTTTTCAAACAAATATCATATTCCCAGAAAAAAAAACAATACACGACTAGATCGCTCGAACTTGCTGTTGGGGTTAACAACTACAAGATGGCGCACAAAAGTCATTAACCTGTCAGAAGATGCTATAATTTTTGCAAATGGCGGCAAATGTCAGTTCTTCTTTGATTTTTGTATCTGCTTAGCAAAATACGCGTCAACAAGAAATGAATCATTATACTCTTAAAGACCGCGGAATAACTGTTTCGATTTTTTTGCGGAATGATTCGTCGTTCGTGTTGGCAATGCATGCATTTACCAGTCGTCCAATACCACCTGGACAAAAACTATGACGTTCAGCAGATCGCAGCTGTGGATGAAGATGTCGCTGAAGACCCCGGAGTATCGAACAGACGACGAGCCACTTTGGCATCAATTAGCGGTCTTTAAATGTTGACCGCCAAGCCCCGGTAAAATCACCCAACTTAACCGTTCCAGATTTATTTTTGTGGGGTTTTGTGAAGTCAGGAGTCTATGTCAACAAGCCTCAGAGAGAATATCCGTCACAGACCTATCGTAGGAAATTCTGAAAAGAGTTATGAAATATGCCATTGGCGGGCCCGAATATTTTTAATGATGATGACGTTACACATACAAATGGCAAATTTATACAGTTTTCAATTGTGAGCTCGAATCCAATGAAGAAGGAATTATTTGGGACTTAAATCAATTGGGTCTAACTGTATAGAAAAAATTAAATAGTTTTTTTTATAAACTGTGATACAGAAATAGTAGGTAAAACCAAAATTTTTAATTCAAGTTCGTAAGTCAGCTCTTTTGTTTTAAGATTGTACATAAAAATTGACTTGTTTATGTAAACTTAAGGCATTAAGGTATATCAAAATCTGCTGTATTTTTGTTGTCAAAATAATTTCATGTAGGTGTCTACTAAATAAAAGATTTTTCGAAGAAAATAAAATTTTTCAATTTTTTCAAAAAATAAACTTCATAACGTAAACCATTTCAAAGAATTTTCATTTCATACCAAAGAAAGAAAGGAAATTCTGGAACAATTTACAGAAGCGCTAGAAAATATGGCACAATTTTTTTGAATTTTGGAATACTAAAAAAGGGGCGAGGGGGGGGCAGAATAGAATAAAAGGATATTCTCATTTAAAGTGTTCTATTTTAGGATGAATCTTTGGAACAATCCGATTTGACCGATTCTGAACTTGAAACAAGTTTTAGATTTTTGATAAAGCAGGGTAACTAGTTTTTACAAACTTCAAGAACTTATAGATGTTTTTTTTTTTTAATTCGTTTTCAGGGTGATAATATAAATGTAGGGACACAATATTTCCTCAACACAGGTATTAATCAGCACAAAATATGAAACAAATGTTTTTTTTATTTTAAATAAAATATTGAAAAAAAAAAACCATTAAAAAAAATAAAAGGTGCGAGTTTCAATGGAAAGGGAGGCTAGATTTTTTTTCGAATTTTTGCCATAAATTTTGAAATTTTGAATACAGAGGTCCCAAAACTTTAAAAAAAAATTCAGAACAACTAGAACAATCTAAATAGAACAACTTTCAAAATTTCAATAATCCAAAAAAAAGGGGGATAGGTCAAAAACCTTATTGTAGGCCTTAAACCCCCATTTTTGAATATTTGAAAATCAATTTGCGGATTAATGCGGAACAAATCGGGAATAGCCTAGAACAATTTTTAAAAATAACAAATTCAAAAAAGGGGGGCTAGCTTCAGACAATCATGACGGAACCCACTTTTTCAGACTTCTTGAACTTCGTAGTATTAGTTCTGTTTACAATCCCGATTTTTTTTTTACACGAAACCAATACTTGCCTCAGATCATCTTAAAAAGAGACTAGCTTATAGTTTCAATTTCATATGTGTATTTCAATCAACAGGTAACATTTTTTCTGTGAGTATCTTAGCCGTATCTCAAATGATTTCGGGCAAGTGGCCACCGCGGATGACTCGAATAAATCCCAGCCGAGAGGCCCAATTTTCGATGGCGAACCGAACCATTATTTTGGTAATAAATTTGCACGATTTGCAAACGTTGTTCAGGAGTGAGTCTATTAATTGTGAAATCGCAAACCAAACTGAGCATAAATCACGTATGATATCTGTCAAAAACAGCAACTTCAAAAAAAGTATTGCCAGATTGAAAACTACACGTCAAAAGATTAACACCCTTTATATTTGAGAAAAAAATAAAACATGATCATCATTCCTTGCCACTGCTACTTAAATATTATAAAAATATTGAAGGACTAATTTCTTCTAATAAATTAATGGCAAAAGATAATTTCAAAGTCAGGATTTATGGCCTTGTTGATTTATTATTAACCCCATAAACGATAGAAAAATCTGAAAATGCCAAAATTTGTCGATTTTAAGAGTCTCGAGTTTTGTACTGTCAAGTAATATAGTGATTGTTATACCTTCAACAACAAATTGAAAGCTTTTTGAATTTTACTTTGTGAATCAGATACAATTCTTACAAAATATTATAACAAATATTACAAAAAGAAGTATCGAAATTCTCATATGATTACTGACCTCGTGATTATCAGTAATTGTAATTCTATTTTATTGGAAAGTTAAAGCACTTTGTGCATTCTGGTCGTATAGGAAAAGTACTCAAAACACTTTTGCTTTAACTATAACAATTTTAATTAACTACAGATGCTCAAGGGAATATTTAAACAATTTTAATTGACAACTCTGCGTGTGGGATAAAAGAAAAAAAAAAAAACCTACCTGCCTCCATACACTCTTTATCAAAGAAATAAATTAAAACCGAATGTAAAAATATCTTACCAAATATGCAAACCCAAAAGGCCATTACTGCAATTGCTATGGTTGATAGTATATAGCCCCATCAGCCAAAGCAGCTGCATACGATAATGTGTCAATACAAAATGGATATGCAATAAATCTTTTATAAATTGTATACGTGTATATAATACATACAGTAATGTGCTGGGCTATAAAGCTGCTGGCAATAAGGCTTAACTGACAGCCAACAAACGCCGAACAACGGAAGCACTCTGATGGACGCAGTGGACATATTGGAAATTCCAACAGTTTAACCGATATAACGATGCGAATCAATGTTGTATGCGCTGGATAATTGTATTGCACACTCCAGCGACAAATATCTATAACGTATCTTTTCCATAGACGAATAACATTTTTACGATATTATAGGTAATATGCAGTTGAAAAGTAATATTTGTTTGGATGCCACATATAAATGGTCATCGAATATGATTGATGTTTTGCTGAGAATATTATATGATGTGCTTTTTTTCTCAGAGGGTATCTTTGTATCTTTATTATGAACGAGTATCTTTAGATATGCACCTCATTCCATATGTGAGCTTGAGATTGAGCTTGAGATTGAGCTTGAGCTTAAGTATAATGTGTTAATGAGGACGCAGATGTTTTTATTATTTTTAAAAGCATTCTCAAGATTGATTGTTTAACATACTGCCAGTATGCAAATCGTCCCTTTTTAAGCCCCACCAGTTCTGAGCATGACAAGATGTTGCTACATATATTCTGTAGTCCCTCCTTCTCATTTGAATTCCAAATTATCGTCCGATCTGAATGGAATTGATCAAAAGTCTTGTTATATTTACAACGCCCCAGCCCATCAAGTCTTCTAATTAACATATCCCCACTTCACAGTTCTAGATCCAATAGCTTATTACAGCTGAAACTCCGCCTTGTCACGAGTCATTACACATTCATCAGATACAACACATCAATTGCACCATGTGGAGTCAGACTGAAACATATACAAATGCTGTAGAGATCAGTCGAGTTACACATATCTATACACGTTATGGACAACATTTTTGCATATTCAATCCATTTCACCCGTAGAAGGTATACAAATAAAAACGAATTCAAAATAAAAAAAAAAAAACAAATGCTCAAAAACACAACTACTATGAATACAAATTCGCTGATCCGTCAGATAAACGCGAAACAAACGTAGGTATAGAAATTATTATGAGCTATCTGCGGATTGGTTAGAGATTTAGTGTTGCCGTTTTGGTGGCTCCTATGGGACGGGTGGGGGGGGGGGGGGGTGTGAAATACTGAATTGATCGAAACGCAAAAAGTGAACATGGAAAACTCATGTAGCTGCCTCGTGTTCGCATGATGTGGATTTGTATGAAAATAAACAAAATGCTAAACAGTCATTGATTTGCAATGGAGCAATGGAGGATTTGACTTCGAGTGCTTGATGCGGATTGGTTGAAAGTATATAGATACATATAATGGAATGTATCTGGGTCGTTTTTTTTTTTATTTTATATAAGATTACGCAGATAAATATCTATTTGTATTGTTTTTCAATGAATGAATTTATTTATTACTTTATGGTTTCGTATAGATAACTTTTTATATGTACCTAAATTTATTCGAAAGTTATAGGTAAAACATTGAATTTAAATTTAATCAAACTTTCTCTTTAAAAGTGAGGTAATTCAATTTTTAAGATTATGGTGAACATTTGTAGGCACAAGAAATACAAGGTTTTCGTAAGCAATGGACATAAAAATAACATATTTTAGTTAAATAAAGGGTCGGCCAAATAACTTTTTTTTTGAAAATGGCGCAAAACATCGAGTGTAGCTTCGGCTGTGTGGCACGTAGCGCCGTTCTGTTGAAACCAAATGTTGCCAATATATTCCTCTTCAATTTTTGTGAACAAAAATTCGTTCAACATGGCCCGATAACGATCGCCATTGACTGTAACGGCCACTCCTTGCTCATTTTCGATAAATGGCCCAATTATGCCTCTGGACCAAAATCCGCACCAAACAGTGACTCGTTTTGGGTGTATCGGCTTTTCAATGTATGCGTGCGGGTTTTCTGTGCCCCAAATGCGACAATTTTGCTTGTTTACTACCCGCCAAGATCAAAATGAGCTTCATCTGAAAAGATGATTTTTTTGGCAAAATCGGCATCTTCCCTAAGTCGATCGCAGGCCCACTTAGCGAAGCGTATACACAACCATATTCGTTCAGCGGAAGGATAAAACTAATTATCTGTCAAAATAGACATGAGCTAAGTGTTATCATTCACGAAATAAGCACTAGTTGAAAAAAAACGTTAGATGGCGGACCCTTTATTAGAATGTAAAGTGATATTTTTCTAGGATGATTAACAATTAAAAACAAACACAATTTTCCATATTTATATATTTATTAAAACTAAAAGCAATTTATCTCCAAAAGTGGTTTTTGAAACTTTCTAAAAATAGATGCCTATAATGGATGCAAAATCCTCCTTATTTGATCATCAATTGTTTTATGTCTTTAGCGGTTTTTGATGAAAAATATATTTTTATATTTAGCTTTTGTGGCATCTAATATGAATCACCCTGTATTAAAGGGAGTTTTCTTTTAATAGAGAAAAACAACTTTAAAATTAAATAAACCACACACACACAAATAATGTTGATGATCATGATCACGATTTTGTGCTGTGGTTTATTGGAATGAAAAATATCCCCATACTTTAATCTTAAATAAAAAATTACCAAAAAAGGGGATTATTTTTCATAGTAAAAAATTCTCCCCGTTACAAAATCGACATTTCACCCGAAATCAAATGAAAAAGTCCTAAATATTTTTTTTTTTGTTTGAGTCTGTTAATTAATGAATCTTTTCTGATTGTCTTCATCTAAAAGTAACCAAATACTCCATTCATAACAAATAAATGATGACAGGGTGTCCCGGACCTGGTGTGAATAATTTTAGGGTCTGGTTCTTAGGTATATTCTAAGAAAAAAATAGTTCTATAGTAAAGGTCTATCTTTAATTTTGACATCATTTATCGTTGATTAAAGAAAACGCTTACTTTGGTGTACGGTCTGACTCATGTTAACAAAAATTGATCTGCTAATTCTTGGGGTAGAAACTCCAATAAGTACTTAAAAAAAATACTAGCCTTTAAAACTGCGTTTAAATAAAGTTGTTATCTTGTAACATTCTTATAAGATATCCAGCTTCCAGCCTATCCCATATTTCCTGCCCATGCTAACTTTTTTAACGTTGAGGTTTTCTCGAGAAAATACTTAATAAACATAACCTTTTCCTATTTTTTTCTTGCGAACGTAACAATAATAAAAATAAAAATCAATCACAAGATCATGGAAAAACCCATAGATTTTATGATACTGGGGAAAACATGCAACAGGTAAAATTGAAAATATTAAAATAAAAAAATAGCCTAATACGAGAAAGTTCTTACTTACCCAGAAGAAAGACCAAAAATATTCATTTTCTTCTGCTTTGCAGTTTTTTTTTTTGAATCTGCAAGTATTTGTTTTCCTTATAACTAATTGAAATTAAAAAATAGAGATTTTCCCTAAAATTGGAAATTTCGTTCTGGCAGCTACAAAGGCAAACTATTTTAAATACAATTATTTTTTATTTCTTTAATTAGGCATAAGTAATCAAATTCAGACGTAGACAACTCAAAATTCGTGTTGACTAGTGTAATCGTAAAAAAAAATTCGCGTGATTTAAAAATTGAATTTTGAAACAACTATTTTGTGAATAATTATTGTTTTTATACAAATATTTAATTCGAGTTTTCAAATTTTTAAAAGATCATTCTGTGCAAAATTGTACTCAAAAATTGCGCGAAAAATTTCAAAAAAAACGTGGAAGTGGTTTTTATAGAAATTAATTTCGTATATAGAATTTTATAAATATATTTTTGACAAATAAATTTCGTACGCCAATTTTAAGTTTTTATTAATATGGAGTTAAAAAATATTTTTTTAAAAAATCATCAATCTATTTTTTTTTTAATATGGAGTTCGAGTTTTAAACAAATTTGGAAGACTTTTCTTACCGATTTAAAAACATTTTTATGGGATGTAGGTACAGTTATTTTATGTAATGAGAATAATGTTTGTTTTAAATTTATTATGAAAAAACTGCTCTTTGAAATGTTTAACCGAAATTTTCTTAATTTTTGTATTGACTTTTGATTTTATTTCAATACGTTAAGTTGTAATAAAAACTAATAAATATTACGATGATCGAAAAGTTCTAAAAAGTGGGTTTCGTCCGTCGGTCTGTGTATAGGTGCTTCGAGTTGGTGCGTCGCATCGCAAAGAGGCAAAATTTTACAAAAACATTTTTTTGTTTTTTGTATTCTTTTATTGCATTAATCCATTGGAAACAGCAATTTTTAAGTAAATATACTATTTTTAGTAACATTACATTTAAATTTTTTTAAATACAAAAAAAAATTTAAGGATACAAGAAAAATAATAGTTTTGAAAGGAGATAGTTTTGGTTATTTTCAATTTTTTTTCAAAAACTAGAAGACATAAAATCTTCTAGTTTTTTGCCTTTGATTAAAAAATAATAAACGCATTTAAAAATTAAAGGCAAAATAGTAGGTCAGTAATATTTTGTTTAATTTTTTTTTTTTTTTATCTTTTGACCCTTAAAATATCTTGCATCATTGTCAACATCTTAAAAAGTCGCAAAAAGTCACAAAGTTTAATAATTGTTTCTTATTAAGAAAAACATTAATCTAAATTTTAAGAATCTTTTCACTACGAAGCAAGTTTAATCAGCTCAACTTTTACATTATCAAAGAAAAAAAATAATTTTTTTACTACTCAAATACATTATCTTAAATACATAGATTGGAAACTTACTTCAAACTTAAAATATTGCAAAAAAAGGCCATAACTCTTTTTTTACATATATCACTAGCAACATAATACATGTTAAATTATTTTACAAAATGCTAAAAAAAATTAAAGAAAAACAAAGCAAAACTACTTCTTATCACAAAGCAAACTTGCTACTGTACTATTTAATATAAATTTTGCCCTTAAGAAGAAGCATCGACTGATTAAACAGTAATAATCCGATTGTAAAAAACTGGAGTTCCTAATTTTTCCAAAAAAATCCCACAACGCAAAACCATTCTACGTTTTTTTTTTTGAGAAAGTCGTTGATCAGATATAAAAATTCCAACAATAAAAAAAAAAATTACAAACACTCAAAACGTTATGATATAAAGTAATTTATTTATTATGGAAATTAATATGAAATGATCAAGATTAATTTTTCGTTTAACAATAAGTGGAGTGTATAGATGATGTCAACTCGATGGTGGGTGATGGCAGAAGAGAATGAATTTTACAATGCACCATCGTAAGATGCTAAAAATCTTGCAAACACAATATCATCTCGCTTCACATAAGCTAAACAAGTGCTGGAAGGAATTAACGTATTAAGAGATTAACAAAATAGCAAAAGTTTAAAAACAAAATTATAGTCAATAACACATAGGGTATTATATGACTTTGTTTGGCAGATCAAAAAAAAATTTTTAATTTTATTATTTAGTTTTTTAACATTAAATTTGGAAATAATTTTAAGAATAAAATATTAATTTATGATGTGAAGAATAATAATTCAAGGTGCATCCCTGAACAGTTGATAATTTGCCCCATACATAAGAAGGGAGATGTCACAACGTGCAGCAATTATAGAGGTATCACGTTGTTGAGTACCGCCTATAAGATAATCTCCTCTATCCTACAAGACCGCATAACCCCATACGCTAAAACCACCATCGGACAATATCAGTGTGGTTTCATTCCAGGCAAATCAACAACTGATCAGACCTTTACACTTAGGCAGGCGATGGAAAAATGTCTAGAATTTAACATCCCAACATACCACCTGTTTATAGACTTTAAGGCCGCCTACGACAGCATAGCCAGCGAAGAACTTTACAAAGCCAAGAGAGAATTCGGCATCCCAAATAAATTGACACGACTATGTAGGTTGACCATGACCAACGTAACGAGCCAAGTAAAAATAGCCGGATTGCTATGCAAACCAATCAACATCTTTAATGGACTCCGACAAGGGGATGGTTTGGCCTGCCTCCTCTTCAACCTGGCGTTGGAGAAAGCAATCGACTCTGGTACGGCAACAAGAGGGACCATCGTCAACAGGTCCAGCCAGATACTGGCTTACGCAGACGACATCGACATCATCGGAAGAACCGAGCAAGCTGTACATGATTCCTTCATCCAGATCGAGCAGGCGGCACAAAATCTGGGGCTACACATTAGTGAAGGTAAAACAAAGTACATGGTGGCGTCGAATGCGAGAGGAACAGTTGGTCAAACAATCAAGGTAGCGGAGCAAGAATTTGAAGTGGTGCAATCCTTTAAATACCTTGGGTCAATAGTAGCAGCCGATAACAATATAGAAGAAGAAAAGGCACTCCGACCTTTTAGCCGCGTTCGAGAGAAAAGTCTTAAGGAGAATTGTTGGCCCCATATGTGAGGAAGGACGATTCCGGAGACGGTACAATCATGAATTGTACGCAATCTACCTTGAAGCAGATATCGTGACAAAAATTAAGCTCGGTAGACTCCGGTGGGCAGGGCACCTAGCTCGCATGAGCGAAGAGGAACCTGCTCGGAAAGTTCTTTGTGGTACATTCTATGGTAGACGACAGCGTGGTAGACCATGCTTGCGCTCGAGAGATGGCGTAGACCAGGACGCCCGGAGCCTTGGGGTGCGCAACTGGATGGCGGCGGCTCGAGACCGGGATGGGTGGAGAGACTTGTTGAAGGAGGCCAGGACCGGACCCCGGTTGTCGAGCCGACGATGATGATGATGATTCCTGAACAGTCGTTTTATTTTTGGGTTATTCGCGTATATCCTTAAATAATGGTTAGACAGACTATGTTACCTATAATTTTGCAATTTGGTGCTACTAAATAGTTGAAACAAAAGTGCATTTAATATTTTTTTAAATTTTGAATGAAACAATTTTACTTGGAGCATTCAATAGTAAAATTGGAACAAAATTGGTGAAGTCATAAAAGAGATAATGCGGTAGTAACCCGAAAACAAACAAAAACAACTTCTTATTGAAACAGGGCCACCAAAGGGTACAAATTTGAAAATTATTTTAATTATTTGGAAATGATTCAGGATATACATAGGTGACAAACTTGATTTTCGTAAAAAACAAAAGCAAATAAAAGCTACCCCACTATGTAAGTACCTATAGGATAGAGAAACAATCAAATTTCAAGATTTGGTTCCTTTTTTAGGTCTTAATTATCAATACGAGAGCGGTGTAAATGAAAATCTCTCATATGGATTCTCAAAAATGTTTGCATGTTGTAGACTTTAAAAAACGAAAAAAAAAACTTGTGTGAGTGCCGGGACTCAAGATTAATATGTGTAAACATCAGCGTGCGCGGATCCAAAACGGACTTGTTTTTGCTTGAAGGGGATCTTAAGACTTTTTTCACTGAACGCACCCATCCTAGTATGCAGATCGTAACGTTGCACACCGTAACGTTGCACGACGTAAAGTCGCACACTAACGTTCGCGTTTTTTTTCACTCTACCGCCAGCATAGATGTTTACACATCAAAAAATACAAAATCAAACTGAATACAAATATCTCCGATGAGCCTTCCATTTTCTTACGTGTTATTAGTGTAAACATTTTTGACAAAAATTTAAAATTAGGCATTGTGAAGAATTTTAAAAACTGCCGTGAGCCCCAAGTTAAAGAAAATCAGGTGTAGGTACGTAACCACACCTTCGGACTGCAAGAATTTCGAGAACAATTTTACTGTCATCACTATCCATTTTACCACGAAAATGCAAAAATTAAAATTGTTGAAGAGTTTCATATGTAAAAGCTTCACACCATTTCTATTTTAATTGCTGACTATAAAGTTTGAACGATTTGTACCAAATCCAATAATGTCTATATAAAAAAAAGTAAATTAATATATGCAATGCATGAACTAAAATGCATGCAATTTCTATCCTTGGAGAAAATCGATAAGACTTTAAAGGAAATTAGCTATAATTAAATCTCCAATTGCTTATATTATATTTACAAATCGCTCGCTAAAATATTCGTAAAAATAAATAAGAAAAAAAAAGATATCTTGAGATAAAAATCATGAAAAATTTCCCACGATATGTCTCCTGCATGTTCGCAAAAATGTTCGGTACTATGTAAATTCTAAATAAGGTGATTAGCAATTATATTGCGCACTATAACATTTATGCGTATAAGCAAACACTGATGCGATAGTGTACCTATATCTGAAACTTTTTTGCCTGCTCTACTGGTGAATGTTCAATCTATACAGATGCAACCATGTTAAACATAACATTTCGCTACACTATACTGCTGCCCGCTTCGCCGCGCCGGCCGCACCGCGCTGGCAGTCAGGTGATTTCTCATGATTAAAACTTAAAAAAATAAACAACCCTAGATCTTAATCTCCATTACCAATTGTATCCAATAGATACAAAACTTAAAACTCGATTTATAATTAAACGCAACAAGTATAATGGGGTCGCCATGCATCGCCATCATCGCGCCACTGCATGTTGTCTCTCAGCATAAAATGTTGCCATTAGCATAAATGAATCCAAATTACATTTAGAAAATTAAAAAAATAAAATAAAGGATATCTGTTTGTATCTGCTAGATATGTATACAGAGATACACATATACACAATGTGCAGTGCCAGAGTAAATTCTGTTTTTTCTATAGTCAAGTGCCAAAAACGGGGACAAAATGCACATGCAGTGGCAGCGGCAGCGGCAGCACCGTCATCATAATGTCATTCCGGTATGCCGGGGCAGCATTAAAAATGGGCAGACTGTGCAGCTTAATGACGTGTAAACAACACTTGAGATGCCCGAATTTGGATGGTTTCACAGTTTAATCCCCAGTTCGATGGTAATTATGATCGCGCAGTCATCAGACTGCTTTATGGTGGATGCCTCTCCGAGCCCAGTAGGCCTGTATAGTGTATAGTGTATACCCGAGCCCGTGTGATGAAAGGTGACAACGATTCAATCCAATGAATCATTTTTCCTCGGACAGATGAAGCTGCCAACGGAGTTCTTATAGATCTCATGCGGCTATACACAGATACACTGATGTCGTTAAGACTTCACCATACGGAAATTGTTGCCTTTGTTGTATTGGGTGACTTTTAAAAATGTGTTCCTTTGACGTGCGTGTAATCCGTGCCCATCATCACGCACGGCAGCCATGACTTGTCGAACAGAGATTCAAATTCTATGCATTTTGACGTTTTACATGATAGATGAATATTCTAATTACCGTGGTTTTGTTGTTCATTGCTGATAGAATTGCTACTGGTCTTCTGGTGGAAAGGTTGCCTTCGTCTTCGGGCTTAAGGTTGATTTATATCCGGCCATGTTCTCATGGTCATTTGAGATGAAGCATTCACAAAATATATCAATGTGTGAACTGAAAGAGAAAGAGTTATTGTAATTATTATTATTGCGACTTAAAGAGGTATAAATTAATGTGACTATATGAATGATATGATTTTTCCAATCAACTCATTTGTATCTTGATATGGAAGTGCGGGGGTTTCCTTTGAAATTTCAGATCCGTCAAAGTTGAGTAATTGTATATCTGGTATATACTGTAGAAATCCATATAATGAGCATGATACGACTAATTGCATTTATGACCAAAATTTCTTTATTGATTTTCTCATCCATCATTTAATTTCGAAGTTCCAAGATCTGAAAAATAAAATCAATTTTTTAATTTTCTTCGGAGATATTTTAAGGATATAAAATTACTTATATGTAGTAATTGGTTTTAATTTTTATTTTAAGCCGGCATAAGACAAACATTTGGGAATTTTCAAAATAAAGAGACATTTTAAGAAGCATCTCGAAAATCATAATTTAACAACTAGGTACCAGTATTGCCATTTTGACTGGTTTCCAGTCAGATTTGAGTTGATCAACTGTCAACAGTCAACTGTTTTTTTGACTGGATTTAATAATTCAATTAGCACCTGAACTTAAAAAAAAAAAAAAAAGTTTAAATACACTTCCAGGTCAGTGTTAAGTTAACCAAGTGTAAACAAGTAATTATGCAGTGAAATCAACGAACACATCCATTTTTGAATCTTTCTGACAAGACATCTGAGTTGACAACAACAAACAGCCCAACCAAATGCCAATGGCAAAGTTTTTTGTGTTAAATTTTGTATTGATATTAATAAAATATATTTTTGTTTTCGTTAGAAAAAAAAATTCGGACAGTAGCTCCTCGATAATGTGAATTACCGATAATGTGAATTTCCCTAAAATGTGAACCGCCAAAACTTTACATTGTCATCTCTATAATGTGAACTTCTGAAGTTTTCTAAGTCTTAAATGTGAATTTCTTTTGTTAAAGGTTATATATTTCTCTTGTTCGGTTTTCGTGAGATATGAAGGACTAATTAACCGTTGTTTGTCTATACATATTACAAGGTTTTTAATGCAACTGCAGGCCAAACAGTATGTCCTGCGAGTTGTGTAGAAACATTTTACATTGCCATGCTTTTGTTATGGTGTTTTATGATCATTATTTTATTTTTCATTTTTTCTAAACTTAATAAATGTTGCAAATGTGCTTTAGAAAATTATTTTGTGTTAACAACACGAATACGAAAGATATTTGAATCAGTTTGTAAGAACTGAAAATGTTCCAGTAATGTGAATCCCTCTAAAATCAGAAAAAGCCTTGTTTTAATAAGTTCAAATTATCGAGGTACTACTGTATTTTCATATTTGACTGTTTTTTTTGACTTGATAAAAAATGTCCTTATGTTTTACTGTTTTTTTTTTTTTGACTGAATTCGGAAGAAACAAATCCAGTCAACAAGTCAGATTTGACTGGATTTGGAATTTTGAACTGGGAACACTGCTAGGTGCATATCATAAGCTAGATAATAGATAATCATTTTTTTTTTCAATTTTCAGAAAATTAAAAGTTTAGTTTTATTTATTTGGGACTGTAGCCAAGCCATAGTCATGCTCATGCTCATATTCTTTGGAGAAAAGTATTTGGATTTGTTTAATTTTTGAAAAAAACTTAACAACAATAAATCTAGCACTTAAGTTTAAAAATAAAAACTGAAACAATATGCTTAGTTAGGCAGTTCAGCCTTCTGAAATATCAGAGCTCTCAGCAATCTAAAAAATCTGAACGCAAAATATCTCAATTATTCTGCTTTCAAAAAGCTAATACTAGATTTTTTTAAATTCATTTGCTGAATTATTTTTTGCCGAGATTAAAAAAATACGCACTACTGTATCACACGAACTTGGTCTAGCGGTTAACAACTGTATGTATAGCTACACATATTAAAGATGATAATGTTTAAAGAAATAATATTATGCATTAAAATGTTTTAACTTTATTCTGTTAAGATTTTCTTTTATAAAACCTTAAAAAAAAACTTTGGATAGGGAGGTCTTACCTACTTAAATTCGTATTTTTTAAACGTTATGAATTTATTTTCAAAAGGACACATTTTTTCATTCAGAAGGACCCATAAATAATTTCGCCTGCGGAAACACTGCAGCTTACAGCTTTTTTTGCATATATTTTAAAGAAAAATATTTTTTTTGGCGACATAAATTGGCAATCGCCACTGTCGATTGTTTTTTTTACTTCTAACAATTTGTCAAAAGTGCTGCACGCAAAAATTAACAGTTGGTGAACTCTTGCAGCTGCGGCTGCAGCCAGGAAGAGGAGCGCTGGACATTTGCTCAGGGTGGCAAAATTTGAGGGTGGGAAGATTTGAAAATTGAGGATGGCTTACTAAAAATATTTCAAAAAATTACCAAGTCAATTTTTATTTAACCTGGTTAAAGGTAGTTTAGTAACATTATTTAGACCATTTAAAAAAAAAATATTTTTAAAACGTTACCTCCCATACAAATGTGTAAAAACCGTTGAGGAAAATCATATTTTACTTAAATATGACTTCTACGGTTTTGATACAAAATTTTGTGTATATCGAAATTAGTAAGATCTACCATTTAAAATTATTAAATCTAACTTTTTCCATTATTAACAGTACCTCTCATCTAACGTTTTTTTTTTCTTTATTTTCGACTATCTCATTATCCGATTAACCGATTAAAATTAAATAATATTGCATATCAAAAAAATTATTTTTCACTTAAAAAAAAAAATTCTAAAATATTTTTTTGAAAATTCGATACATATTTCAAAAATGGTTGGATGCTTTTTCCAAGTTTAAAAAATTTTATATACACTGAGTTACAAAAAAAAGTGGCGCAGTCATACTTTTTGATGTGATGTTATCATTTTGAAAATATGCCGCTATGTTTTTGCAGATCTTTATTTTTTTTTTAGTTTAACGGTATATTTGTGTGCCTGTTTGCATAATCCCTTTCCATTTTCATTGTGATACGTGCATCATATTGAGGAAAACCTCATATTAATCATTTTTTCATACTAGACGCGAGTTATACCAATTTCGGCTTCCGTGATCCCGTAAATGTTTTAGTAAGTGTATTGTTATGTGATTTTTTTAATTTTTTTATTTATTAGTTTTAAGTGATATTTGTGAACAAAATATGCAAATAATGGGAGAAGAAGTCGCAAGGACGTTGGCTTTGGTTGAGGATGGACGAAGTGTGCGCTGTGCCGCTGTTATGATAGGTAAACCGGAGACGACGCTAAGAAGAGCCATTAAAAGGTACAGGGAAACCAACTCCTACAACCGGCGTCAAGGCTCAGGTCGCCCTAGAGCAACATCTGCAAGGGATGATCGATATTTGGTGCTTCAAAGCCTACGAGATCGTCACCAAACAGCGGTTGAGCTATCTCACAGACTTCGATCCGTTAGAGGGACAGCTGTCTTCCAAATTAACCCATGCTCAAACGGTGAGGCGGCGGTTGGTGGAGATTGGCCTGAGAGCAAGAAGACCTGCTCGTGTACCGAGACTCACGGTACAGCACAAGCGACGTCGGATGTAATTTGCTCGCCTTCACCAAGATTGGACCGATGCCGACTGGAGTAGAGTTCTTTTCACTGATGAGTCCAGATGGTCGTAGCAGAGTGTGGAGACGATCAGGTGAGAGATACTCTTCGGCAACAGTTGCCCAGCGGGAAAATTTCTGGGGAGGTTCCGTCATGGTGTGGGCAGGAATTTCCATGCACGGAAAAACCGAGCATTTTGGAAGGATCGGTGAACTCCAGTTATTATATCAGCAACATTCTGGACGAATATGTGGTTCCATTCGCACCATTTATTGGAGAAAATTTCTTGCTGATGCAGGACAATGCTAGACCACACGTTGCTAGCTGCGTTACCGACTACTTGCAAGAAGTGGAAATCGAAGTGATGACTTGGCCTGCGTTGAGCCCAGACATGAATCCCATCGAACACGTTTGGAACCTGCTGGGAAAAATGATAAGGAGGCTACCTGCCCTTCTAGAGACACTCAGTGGGCTGTGATCTGCTCTGATCGAGGAATGGGATAATTTGGACGATGCCGTTGTAACAAACCTTATAAAAGGTATGCCCAAGCGAATTAAAGCTTTGTTAGATGTTCGGGGAGGCAATACCCACTATTGAAGCAACCAGGACTAGTTGAAAAAATAATAATAATGAAATTGTAAAATGTTAAGCTATGTAGTTTTTGCCCATTTTCCTTAATTTATGTTTCATTTCGGAGTTCTTCCTATTTTTTTTTTTATTTTGACATGAATTACTAATTTTTATGTTAATAAACAAAACAGGTTTAAAAAACAAATATTTGTTTTGGAACTTAATTGAAAATATTGCAAAATTATAAGGAGCGTCACTTTTTTTGTAACTCAGTGTACATATGTACAAAAATAGTTATTTTATTTTTTTTTTGTTTAAATAAATTGAGATTTATTAACAAAATCAGATGGTGTACAATACATCGCGTTGCGTTCGAAACAGTTTCAAAAATATCTTTATCAAGACATTTCTATTTTTTTTTGATTTAAAACAATTTTACAGTTTAAATAATATACATAATTTCCATGCATTTATATATGCAACTTGGTTTTATATTGTTAATTTTTGTGTACTCACATAATACTGCCTTCAACTAAACAATATAATATTTTTGGTAGGTGGATAAAATATAGGATCCGATAGTTAATTTATTTAAGACTTTAGTACCACAGTGTAAATGCACATAAGACCCAAGTTCGTGCAATCCAGTCGTGCATTTTATTTTGTTTCAGTTCATAAAGCAATTAATTATAGTTATTTGATAAAGACACTCACAATTATTGTTGTATTCTTTGATACAAATGAAATATTTGACAAATTTTACATTCAGTTTTATGCAATAAGCCTAAGATATGGCAACTTTCAAAACTCAAAATAAAATACACTTACCTCCAATAGATTATCGATTTCCATTATATATTGCACATTAAATGAAGAGAAATCGTATATTGTTAAAATTAAAAAAAAAAAAATAAATTTTCAAAAATGTATTAAGTAAATAATTTTGTTTAACAATTTACTTTGATTGTTTTATGTCTATATATTTTATTTACCGGAGAACTTTTGAAGTATACTCTGCAACCGAGAGACATATTCTTTAAACTAAAAAACGAATCTTCTACGAAAACTCATTGAACCCTTCTTTTTGTTAATTTTGTGTTTTCCAGTTTCGTTAAAAAACTTACCCCTTTTCATTTCAGGAGAACAACCCTTTCCAACCCCTTT
The DNA here is from genome assembly GCA_932273885.2 of Leucozona laternaria. NCBI lineage: Eukaryota > Metazoa > Arthropoda > Insecta > Diptera > Syrphidae > Leucozona > Leucozona laternaria. The sequence continues at coordinate 83,399,625 of OW026368.1, read as the reverse complement.
CTTTTATATTTGCATATGCGTCCCGTCGGTCGTTGTCGCGTTGGTCCTTGTTTAGTGGTGGTTGTTTTTTATACCATATCGTTTTTTTTTTTCAATGAGAAATTATATTTTCTTGCTACATATGTTTGGAGTGTTGACACATAGATGTCATTAGTAGTAGTAGTGTTATAAAATTTAAAACCAACACAAAGTTTGAAAAATAGTGGTGCAAAATTTTAAACAACCTCATGTTAAGGTTTTAACATGATACTATTGTTAACACTTTACTATCTTTAAAGCTCTTTAGTAAAATGTTGTTTGTTTTAAACAATTTTTAACTAGTATCATACTAAACCCATTTTCTTACGAAACTCAAGCTGGACGCGCCTAAAAGAGTGACATTTCGGGCAAAAAATGAAGCAAACATAAGTTTTTAAAATTTTTCTATGTCAAAGTGACATATGGTTTTAGTAATATGTTAAAAAGATAAAATAGCAATCTGGCGATTGTAACTTTAGTAAAATTTTAAGAGATAGTATCATGTTAAACACGCGTTAAAAATTAGCAAAATCATCTTTTTAACCTAGTATCATATTAAAAATGATTAAACACTTTACTAAATCCACTAAAATTTTGCGCCAATGAATTTTTCAAACATTTTTATTATTAATTGGTATAGAAGATCATCAACATTTATCATAGCACCAGAACAAAATTGTAAAAAAAGAAGAGAAAACGAGGGGTAAAAAAAACTTCGCGTTGAAAAGGATCGCGAACGTCACGTGTCGTCGGAAGATTAGAGAAGACCTGAAGAATAAGGAATGCCAACAACAGAATGACAAATAAGAACAGAAATATAGAAGATTGTTTATTTTAACAGGACAAGACTGAAATTTCTTACATTCATTTCTTGTAACTTATTTTTAATAAATAATGGTTATTTACAAAAAGAAAACTTACTTCAAATGTATTTCATTTAGTTACAAAAAAGTTTCGGTAATTTCCATGTTGTTTCGTCATAGGTGTGTTTTTTTGTCCAATCCCAGAGACAAGTAGTTGAAAAAAAATACGACAAAATTCAAAGCTCCGAAATTTACAAGCGTATGATGTATTTCAATCCGGTTATACACAGTTTTCCTCTGCGTTTAAGTTGAGCCCAGAAAATTCTAAGGGCTTAGCTAAGCACGCAGGGGATCAGTTGTTGTTGCATTTAACTTGTAATTTTTTTTAGCACCGACTCGTTCTTTTCGTTCAATTTTCTCGGGGATTGGACATACACAAAACACACCTTTTGTCATTTCTGTGTCAGTTCTGTTATTCCCATATGTAAAATAAAACAGTTGTAAATAATAAAATTGCTGGCTTAAAATGTTAAATAATATTTTTCGACTGCAAAGTGCATACATAACTAAAAAAAATATTAAATATCTTTACAGCAGTACCTAAATGTTCATTTCGAGTTGCAAAATATTAAAAATTTTCTGGATTAATATACGTCGTTAAAATGTTCAACAAATAAAGGTAAATGTCATGTTAACATAATCCAAGACGAAAAAGAAAAAAAAAAGAAAAAACGTTGAAACCATTGGAGATTTTACATATTGTACATTGTACGACCAAACAATAACCAGATATGAATCTTTTTAATGAAATATACACAGCGAAAATTAATTGTCTAATTAGCACCTACTATATTCGCAGCTTCTAGAGAGGCTAATAACATAACATGATGATAGCCTAATGAAAGTTATTTCTATCGATGTGTTTCGCCGAAGCATGAAATGTTGATACACTGAGCAAAAAAACTATAGCATAAACTTACAGGATTGCTTAACCTGATTCATTCGTTTAAGCAATTAATGATGGACTTTTTCGTCTATCATGCGATTTTGTCCAATTCTTTACTTTGTGCACACAAATATTAAAGATCATCGACCAAATTGTTTCAAATGTTTCGAAAGTGCCCAAAAGTACTGAAAAGCAAATTCACAAAAATTTACAGTAGTCCGTATTACTTGATGTGAATGACACGCACGATGTTTTGCTTTATACTTCAAATCTACTTCCTAATGATCTTTCGCTGAATTGTGAATTACGTTACTCAGAAATTTCTAAGGCAATTTTTGGGCCCTAGAGAGGACTCTCTCTGTGGAAAAACTACCTTTTATAGTTCGGTAGCTGATGTTTGATTTAAATTCACACTTGAACGCACAGAAAATCCAAAATATTTTGAGTAATGGAACCAATCTTTTGAGAAAAATAATAAAAAAAATTTAAATGTTAATATTTACCACGTTGAATTAACTAGTATATGATGTTACTTTATTCTCAAATAATGTTAATTCAACATTTTCCAGTTTATTTGTATATTTGTAAACGTTTGCTTTACAAAATCCAGACCCTTGAGTAGAAAACTAGCTACATACATATATTTTATTATAAATGTAGATGTATCGCGTTTCCGTGATTGTACGCGGTATATTCTATCTTCTTGTATATTCATTTGTTCAAAAATTAACAAACTCCATTTTTTTACTTTAAGTGTACCAAGTATTCCTATACCTATCTACATATATGTATTAGAAGTTAGTTGTTGGGTACTTTCGCAGATGGTAATAACGATTAAAAAAAAACGACCAGTAGCGATGGTGTGAAAAGATGCGTGCACGAACCACGAAGGGAGTTTGTGCAGAGAAAATAAAGAGCTCTAGGCGCAATCCGCAAATGCAATATAGTTTTTTTTTTTTAGAAAACAAATCGCGATAATACCTATACTCTGCTGCTATCCTATAGTTAACGTGTTGAATTGCGTATTTCAGAAAGTTAAAATTATAGAAGCGCGTGCGTAACTAATGATGATGAACGCAAAGTGTTTTAATTGGTATATGATATTTGAGAATATAAAGAAAATGCATGCACTGCAAAAATCTAGGTAAAGCGTAGATGAAAAGCTAAGAGTGAATTTAATAAACACCTTTTTATAAAACACAATTTTTCAGTTCAAGTGATTAAGAATTTTAATATTTTTGGATGGAAGTCTCATTGGATTTTTGTCAAAAAATCGATATAAAGTGCGCTGAACTACTGAACCTAACAAAAATGGCGTATTGACTAGTCAAATGAGGTTTCCAATTGACGTTCGAATTAAACACAATTTTCTCTGGACTATAAACTTTGTTGGTCGAACACGAAAAATTGCTTATGCAGCAATAATTTTTGTTTTCTTTTGAAGAAAATTAGTTTTTTTTTTTAAATCATTTCTTTTCATAAATCGCGATAAAAACAAAACCTTTTAACTTTCTATTTTTAAAGTTTAATGATATCTATAGATGAACTTTTGAAAATATATAAGTTTGGTGAGGCGACAGCTCGTGGAGAACCAGACCTAGTGACTTACAACTCTAAACCATTCCTGTGTGCATGGTTATCGGCAGAAATGGATGGTTCTCAGATCTCGAGCATGACAGTCCTATGCACTAACCATTACGTCACCGGCTTATTAACGGTTTTTCAACAGGGACGCTACAAAAATAGAGCAACAGGGACAGCAAACGACGCCATATTTCTTGCTGCTCTTTTGACATTTCTCTTCAGCAAGGTTTGCCATTTCATGATGGAAAGATATACGAGCCAACAACGAGTCAAAATTATTAAAATTTACTACCGAAATTCGGAGTCAGTGGAGTCAACGTTAAGAGCGCTACGTCCAATTTATGGTCATCATTATCGTCCTAGAAGATCAAAAATTGAGTGTCTGGTGGAAAAATTTGAATCCACAGGCACAGTACAAAATGTTCCCGTGCCAGTGAGACAAAGAAGTGCCCGTAGTGTCGAGAATATTGCTTCCGCTGAGGCTTCAGTTGCAGAAAGCCCAAATGTGTCTCTCATACGTCGTTCTCAAGCGTTGGGCGTCTCTGTGACGTCGTTGTGGCGAATTTTGCGAAAAGATCTTGGCCTACATCGTTACAAGATTAAATTGACGCAAGAACTGAAGCCGCTTGACCACCAGAAGCGCCGTATGTTCGTGAATTGGGCTGAGCAACAAACTTGAAAATGATTCGGATTTTCATCGAAAAATTATCTTCAGCGAAATTTCTGTCTGAATGGCTTCGTGAATAAACAAAATATGCGGTATTGGTCAGGCAGCAATCCACACGTACTCCATGAGTCATCATTGCATCCCGAAAAAATTACGGTTTGGTGTGGTTTATGGGCCGGCGGCGTCATTGGGCCGTACTTCTTCCGTGATGATCAAGACCGGCAAGTTACTGTGAATGGGGATCGCTACCGTTCAATGATAACCGAATATTTCTGGCCCCAATCAGATGATATGGACTTTGAGGACATGTGGTTCCAACAGGACGGCGCCACAAGCCACACAGCGAATGTCACAATCGATTTATTGGAAACCAAGTTTGGAGAACGCGTTATCTCACGAAATGGTCCAGTCGCTTGGCCGCCTCGGTCGTGCGATTTGACGCCGTTAGACTATTTCCAACAAGCCAGCGACGATTGATGAACTTCGTACGAATTTCGAACGTGAAATTGCAGCAGTATCTGCCGATTTATGCTGGAAAACCGTCGAAAATCGTGTTGAGCGTCTGGACTACTGCAAGCGTGCCCGTGGTGGCCATACATAATGGCATCAAACGTACTTTTACAGGAATAAAGAATTTAATTGATATCCAAAACCGTTTTTGTTTTATTTAAAAAAACTTTTGTAGCGCTCTTGTTGAAAAACCCGATATAATAAATTTTTACCATCTAATAAGTCAAGTCAAATGGTTTATTGAGGTATGTTTTAAATTGCAAATTTTAACTGCATATATAAAGGGTATCACCATAACTCTCCAACTTAGATTTCTTCCCGCATTTTGACCACAAGGAGTGGCCAACATCTTGAATAATATGCATTTTAAGGCTAAACACCAGCGGGAAAGTCAATTACTTGGTAAATATTGATTTAAAAAAAAAAGTACCAACTTTCAAACGCCGTATGCTTGGAGAGGTCATCTTTTTCTTGCGTTTGACACCTGCAGCAAGTCACGGTTTTTCGTGTGGGTGCTTGTGTCATCTTGAAGCCACGTGACTATCCAAAAACTATATTTGGTTTTTGTTATTTTGGAATTTCTAGCTTCGTTCGTTGAACTTTATGAAGGTTTTCTTGACAATACCAAGAGTTGCTAAAAGTTGTGTTTTTTTTTCGATTCAAAATACCCAAGAATTGTTGACATTTAAAGCAAGAACTGGTAATTAAAAGTTAAAATTTGGATTTTAATTTTGATTTACATAAATTAGCTTCTTAGATTTATAGAAAAAAAAAACTTCTATCCTTATGGTTTTCTATTTCAAATTAATATCGGAAATGTTGTGTATTTCTTTGATTTCATTTTTTAGTAATAAACAATTACCTTTAGCACATTTCAACAAACAACATATGTACTTCAGAACTCATGTCACTTTGGGCAGTTTATTCGTTACCTCAACTCGCCACAAGGAAAAACCTAGATCCATCACGATCTACTTTTGGACGAGTTCAGGGTGATCCCAGGCCTCAAAAAACACAAAAAGTTGTCACCAGAGTGAGTTCAAGTTTTTTCAAAAATGCTTTGGCGCGACACCAGGGTGACATAAGGGCTTAACATAGAAACCTTCTGTCATCTGACATATTAAAATTGCTTCAGATCTTAACCAAAACTATACCTATTGTCACAATTTGATGCCAAGTTTTGCCAAACCATGTTCCACACTTCAAAGCTGGGCCCTATTGCACCAACAACTTATCACTAATTACTTAGCAAATATCATGAATTTTGATACGATTTTATTGCTGTGCGATGACATAATGTCAGCGGATATAATTTCCATTGGCCTTAAGTCGGACATACGATCCATGCATATTTTGTCCGGAGAAAATTGTATCAAGATTCATGATATTTGCTAAGTGATTAGTGACAAGGTGTTGTTGGTGCAATAGGACACTGGTTTCTGATTTGTTAAAAAATATCAGTTTAAATTCAAGTAAAAAAAAATTAATAAAAGAAAAGTGTTGACTAAGGGGTGCCAACCAAGTGTTACTTATATATTTATTTAAGTTTTGATAGGTAGATGTGCAATTTAGTATTATCTTATCAATCAATAGCCAATATATTTTCAAAGCATTTATCTTTGGCTTAGCAAAAATCCATTTATTATTCATGAATTTCTTATATAAGGTTGAGCTTCTTGACACCAGAATATATTTAAAATTAAAAATAAAAAAAAATTAAATTAAATATAATTGTTTTATATTATACAAAATTTATTCATGCAAATATGCAAATATGGTTTTGGTTTGGTTGTTTTTTTTTTTGATTTATCATATAGATCTGTGGCAACTCTAGTCGATTCTTGTTTTGACGTTTTAAAAGTGATGGCAGCAATATTATTGCCCAAAAGTGTTCCACAATTTGTTGGCAGTTTACTTTTCTCTGAGGGAATTTCATACCCACTTCTCAAAATTTGAAAGACTTCCCATTGCCCATTTCTGCCCAAAAAACTCTGGATTAAACTACATAATGTATTAGCTATGTACATCAATCTACCAGGGGATATTTTGTATTCTCTAGTAAGCGCTCTGTTTTGCGAAAAACAGCACAATTTTGTGAGTTTGGGCTTTGGGTTACAGTTTGTGTCTTAAATTAAGACTCCTTAAAGCTGCAGAATGCAAATTTATTTAATAAAAAATAGGTATAGGTTAATATTTAAATCTAATTTTTTCTAATGTGATACTTTAGGGGATTTTAGCTTTGTAGGCACGGTATAGCTGGATGGCAATTCTATTGAAATATTGAGATTTTTTAAAAATCGGGTTTTTCAATAAGAGCGCTACAAGAGTTTTTTTTAAATAGAACAAAAACGGTTTTGGATATCAATGAAATTCTGTTCTATTCTATTCCTGTGAAAGTACGTTCGATGCCATTATAAATAAAACTCGATTTCTTTTGCATGGCCACCACGGGCACACTTGCAGAAGTCCAGACGCTGAACCCAATTTTCGACGGTTTTCAAGCATAAATCGGCCGATACTGCTGCAATTTCACGCTCGATATTCATACGAAGTTCATCAATCGTCGCTGGCTTGTTGGCATAGATCGTTGACTTGATGTAGCTCCACAGGAAATAGTCTAACGGCGTAAAATCGCACGACCGAGGCGGCCAAGCTACTGGACCATTTCGTGAGATAACACGTTCTCCAAACTTGGCTTCCAATAAATTGATTGTGACATTCGCTGTGTGGCTTGTGGCGCCGTCCTGTTAGAACCACATGTCCTCCAAGTCCATATCATCCAATTGGGGCCACAAATATGCGGTTATCATTGAACGGTAGCGATCCCCATTCACAGTAACGTGCCGGTCTTGATCATCACGGAAGAAGTACGGCCCAATGACGCCGCCGGCCCATAAACAACACCAAACCGTATTTTTTTCGGGATGCAATGATGACTCGTGGAGTTCGCGTGGATTGCTGCCTGACCAATACCGCATATTTTGTTTATTGACGAAGCCATTCAGCCAGAAATGAGCCTCATCGCTGAAGATGATTTTTAGATTTTTAGCACTCTTAACATTGAGGCCACTGACTCCGAATTTCAGTAGTTAATTTTAATAATTTTGACTCGCTGTTGGCTCGTATATCTTTTCATTATGAAATGGCAAACCTTACTGGAGAAAAATGTCAAAAGAGCGGTAAGAAATATGGCGTCGTTTGCTGTCCCTGTTGCTCTACTTTTGTAGCGTCCCTTTAATTTAATATAAATAAACGTTTGTATTTTGTATTCAATTAACTTTATTTGAATTTATTAGAAAAACTTATACATGATGAACTGATTTCAATAAATATTACGATATTATTTAATAATAATTAAATCACATAAGTATCTCGAAAAAAATTCAATACACCCTGCTATTGGTGAAGAATGAGAACATAAATCAGTCAATTGCATTCCATCCTGTCAATGAAAACGAGCATTCGACCAAAGTGCAGCACTACATATTTTCCTCCATCCCGGAATTCATATAAACATTATTTTTTACTATTTATATCAAAAAAAAAAAATACAGAAGTTATATATGATTTTTATTGCCCGTCTCCATGACTTCATTCGCCATTTTTCTCGAGCTACTTAGGTATCGCCATTAAAAATTGCAATTAAACAAAATGCCATTATTTTGCAATCCGCATCAGCGATATAAATATTCATTCTTTTACACAAAACAACAACTGTGTAATACCGACCTTACCTCGCACCTATACTTTTACACATTTATTTATGTTTGAATGTGTATATAGGTATTATGTGCATTTATACTCGCGATAGTATAGTAAATGGGAAATAATTGCAAGTGACAATTAGGTGAATTTAATTATTCGCCATAACGAAGACCATGAGAAAATGTGAGAAAATTCCAAGCATCCTCCTTATGACAAGATCTAAGGAGCCCAGCCAAACATCATCATTGCGCCTTTGCCACCGAACCGAACACACCGACGCGACGCGACGACCGACATCATTTCAAGACCGCAAAGGCGAGGACGACTACTGTTCTGTTGTGTTGTTTTTAAGATGAAGATGACGAAGCGGGACGGTGGTGACTTGTACGAATACATCAGTCAGACACATCAGGCTCCATCAGGATTGGATCTGGATTTATGTATATCTATACCTATGTACGTAATTCGTATTATTCTTAGCCGAGGCATTAATCATAGCTGGAGTTATGTTTTTTGGAGCCTAAATTCAAAACTTACTTCAAGAAAAACTGCCCATCGATAAACACAACCGCTGTGTGTTAAGTAAAGTAGTTTTCTATTAATTTAACACTAATGGTTATTGCATTGGACTATGACGCCCGCCAGAGGGCTTGATTCAAATCTGACTCCAATTAATCACACTAAACATTTTTGGTACTATTTCTTGCGACGAGGTGACAAATTATCCATGATTGAAATCGGTATAGGTCTAAAAAAAATATGGCGGTTGAAATTGAAAGTGATGTGCTTCAGCTGTCATTTTGAAAAACATAATTCAACCCGTATCTTGAGAACGTTTCACCGCAACGATTAAAATATTTGCTACCATCTTTCCCAGGTATAGGAAATTAGTTTTCTTTTTTTTTGTGTTCAGCGTTTTCTTTTAAAATTTGTATTAAAAAACCTAGAGAAGCTGCCCCTTTTCAGTTTAGTTAAGTGACAAAAATTGAAAAAAGGAAAAATTCCGATACTTCAACCAAGGGCGTACCCATAATTGTAGTTAGGGGGTTTGGAGGTGGGGGGGGAAGAACTCATATTTTCTGTTTTAAACAAGATATCCATGGCTCCAAAAATCCTGGAAGTAATTCAGATGGATTCCATTCCATTTTCAGTTACAACAAATATTGAAAACGAACGAGATGCGAAAATTTCATATTATCATTCCGACATCAGTTAGTCAAAAAGTTAAGGTGAGATTATTTCATTAAAACGATGCAGTGAAATAAATCCCTGGGAATTAAGTCCTATATAAGGGTTTTCTATTCTCACTTAAAAAGGAATAAACACTTTAACTGAAGTGGACATTAGCATTCATGCAAGGTTTTTTGGAGAATTAGGAGGACAAGCAACCCTACCTCCCCCACGCTTCCGTACGCCCTTGCCTGCAAGTCTAAGAGCCTTTTTACACAAACTCGGCAACCGGTTACACGGTTGTGTGAAAGGTCCCATAAGATTTACTATACCAAATGTCGGTTGCCCTGTGTTGGTATAGCCGGTTGCCGGTTATGTGTGAAATGTCTCTGAGGCCCAGTTTTTCAGGGGTGAGTTAATCCAGAGTTAGCTAACTCTAGAAGTAAATTACCCATAGCGAACTGAGGAAGCAGTTTTTGGGTGGAGAATCCATGCGGAACGACTAACCAAACTCGGTGGGTAAAATATCAAAATCGTCTGTTCAGTTAATCCTGAGTTAACTCACCAAATTTGACGAGTTAACTCGGGTTTAACTTTAATCTCGCACTGAAAAACTGGACCTAAGAGCATTAATCCCACAAAAAAAAATGTGGCACTTAAAAAGAAAGATAATTAGATGTTCTATCAGAATGATTGTAGCTATTTTTGTTCACGTTGACTTGTTCTCGAGATATCGAGGTTAAAAAGTATTTTTCAATATGGCAGCTGAGGCATTACCTACTCTAACAACCGCGCCATTTTATTTGGATACTCAGAGGCTAAGCACCTACAACATTGATTATGGTTGAGTTTTGTATCGTGTTAATATACATCATAACCTGCCCAGTGGCAGCGCCTTGAATCAAATACAAATCCTCTTTTTGTCTCCTTGCGAGTCTCACTTTCACTACGTCCCTGGCAATGCTATATGTTTTTGAAAATCGCTACTGTTCTTTTCGGCACCATGTCGTCACGACCGTCGTCGTCGTTTTGCGTCGTTACTGGACCGCCCGCCTCATTGTTATGGTGATGGTATGGGTATGGCAAATGGCAAATGGGCAATTTGGGCCAAATGCGCTTCGCGATATCTTGATCATGCGTATCTATAATTATTAAAATTAAATTCGATTTCTTTGGAACGAACGGTGAAAGGATACCGACCGCGACCGCGGATATTTCCATTTAACAGACAGTCCCGATGAGTAATTATGCAGTCGTATAAAGCAGTTAATTGTGTGTACAAAGCATCACATACTCATCTTAACTCATATCACCATCATCATTATGTAGGTACCTATATACATGTGTATATGCCCCCTTTATTATTAATGTGTGGGTTCTTTGGCGCTAGAGTTAAATGCTCCATGCACTCCATTAAAAGAATTTTTTTTATATTCCGTAAATACTGTAATTTGTACTGCTGATGGTATTATTTTTTAATTCCTTGCAAATCTTTGATTCAAATATTTATATTGAAAAGTTAATTTGAATTTTTGTTTGATTTTTGCGAATATTTAAACTTAAATTGGAGCTGTTATTGCCTTTGGCTTTTGGAGATTTTTATTTAATTGTTTCTCAATTTATCCTTTTAACAGCTTGAAACTATATAAGCCCATGAACTCTATAAACAAGCCGATTTATAACAGTGCGGAGCTCGTTGATACACACCTAGAGCGGACGTGCGTTAACGGGCTTCGCGTGACTTGAAAAAAAACTCTGTGTGCCTGAAGTATACTCACCAGCGGAGAGCCCTGGCCCTGCGGGGCTGCTTAAACATTACTTTTATAAACCAAAAGTGTTATAATTGGCATGTCACTTCCATTTTTCTGGTATCGTCCTAAATATTAATCTACTTTGACAAGCTCTACAAACAATACCTTTTTTTAATCTTAGTAATTTTGTCGAAGGTAATAGCTTTAAATATGGTTTGGCACTATCGATTTTTGCTACCACTTTTACCCAAATGGTTCACTGTGGGCCGTTTTTCGAACCATTCGCAGGATTCAGACTCACTTTTGACATATTCACAATTACCGAATCCGTGAATCCGCCGACCATCCGGTCATATCCAAACGTGTCGTAAGATTTTTAATACTGACCTAAAGCCTAGATATAGATACATGTACAGGGTATTTTATTAAGTGCTTCCTATCTATAAATTTAAATAAAACAAAGTGTGTGAGATATCGTCAAAATTTTGTATTCGTTTGAAAGACCTATATCAATGACATTAAGTATGGAAAAGTCCGCCTCGGCTTCTATGGATGGCGCACATCCGAAATGTCCAATTTTCCATGACTCTGGCGCATAAATCAGGCTGAATTTAACCGATGGCATGGGTTATGTTGGCTTTGAGGGCCGTTGTGGTTTGTGGCTTATTCGCATAGACCTGCGACTTCAGAAAACCCCACAAGAAAAAGTCGAATGGGATCAAATCGCACTATCTCGGTGGCCATGTCACATCTCCTCCACGTGAGATGACCATGCCCTCGAATCACTCGTGCAGAATTTCCAATGTGGCGTAAGCTGTGTGGCACGTAGCGCCATCCTGTTGAAACAACATGTCGTTGGTGTCCATGATGCTCTTGCCCATATCCTCCAGTTGAAGTTCGTAATCATCGACCTTTAGCGCTCGCCGTTGACGGTGATGGCCTGTCCAACATCAATACCAAAGAAATATGAACCGATGACGCCACCAGCCCAAAATCCACAACAAACAGTAACTTCGTCGAGATGAATTTGACGCTCTTGAATCTCACGTGGATTGGTTTTGTCCCAAATTTGACAATTTTGTTTGTTGGCCTACCCATTCATCCAGTGGCGTCACTACGGAAGGGGGTGGGCAAAGGGGGCAATTTCTAGCTTTACAAAAAGGCATAGCATATGGCCTTGTAAGTATACCGTAATAATTTAATTAATAATTATGTTCTCAATTATTCTTAGAAAATTGCACCTCCTTAGTAAGCGCTGGATAGACCGTCCCTCTCCTATGCGATTTTTTTCTTGTCTCTACCCAACCTACACGCTCTAGCTATTTGTTACACCTTATGCGAATCATACCCTGTATAATGTTTGGTTTTATATTTTGTTCCATCTTAAAAAAAACATTGTTCCCCCCCCCCCCCCAGCAAAATCCTAGTTACGCCACTGCATTCATCCAGACATGTTCCTAAACGCGGAAGATGATTTTCGATGAAAATTAGGGTCAGTTTCCAACTGCTCTAAAGCTCATTCATCGAACACACGTCCGTCGTTGTCTATGGTCTTTTTCCTTCAACTCCTTTAGTTGAATTTTGCAGGCCCAATTCATGACGCAAAATTCCACAAGTTGTTGTCTCCCAAAGGCCGAGTTCTTGTGAGCGAAATTAAATCGACTGCCTAGGATTCTCCTGCATACTCTCACGGACAGAGACGATGTTTTCGGAAGATCTTGCGTTTGGTCGACGTTCGGGCGTTAGTTGATCATTTACTGAACCAGTGGACTCAAAATTATCCACCACACTCCGAAAAGTCCTTTTTTGGTAGGATGATTCTGGCGACTGTAAAATGGGCGAAGCGCGCGAACTTTGCCCGAACAGAACACCCATTTTGATAAAACAATTTTATCATTTGCACGTGTTGTTGAACGCTATATCCGTCCATGGTGATTTTGCAAAACCGACTGATTGAATGACAGCCAATTTGACAGATGAAACTTCAACAATATGGCCGCTATCAACTGTCAAAGTTCTGAAGTCCTTATTGGAAGAGCCGCCTTTACTTAAAAACATTGAGACGTATTCATAGTCATTTTTAAACTGTTGCTAAGTTAAACTTGAGTTTAATTGAAATTTCTATGACGAACTTTGATTGCTATGGGTTACTCCTTCAATATTTTCAATAAATTTGTATTTTCATCAACTTAGGAGAAATAATTCGGTTAAAAATGGCAGCTGTTTTCGTTGATCTATTTACATAACTTAAAAAAAAACATGAGTTTAGCAAACTACTATGACCACACCTCATTGAACTTATGTTACTTAACTATGTCTCTATTAATTCCCATATTTGAAGTTCCTGCTTTCATTTTAAATCTCATGCAGGAAAACTACAAATTGCTTGTGAGTTTCTTATCCTAGAGACACATTTATGTACCTCAGCACAATATTTGAAAAGAAAGCAATTTTTTTGCTTCAAAAAAAAACTAACTCAAGTAATTTACTTAACATTCAATCGGGTTAGCTATACTTAACATCAACTTTTTTTTTTTTTTCTCTCTCTCTCTCCAAACATATTTATGCTGTACTCATTAAAAATATCTGCGAATATTTACAACTGATTTCCATTAAAATCTAATATATCTCTAGATCGTCGTGTGGTTCCCCAGGGAGAGAGCTGCGCAGAATCTCCTCAGTGAAGTGATGTTCATCTCGTTTGCTGGGGAATAGAATCCAAAACCCAGTGCCGCAGTGCAACGTCCGGCTGTCCCGTCATCGTTCACAATCAATAAATTAATAAAAACATTTATCAAATGGAAATCGACGACATCTCGATGACGCGAGCAAAACGCGCAAAAAAAAAACGCTACCTATAAATGCATATGGAAAAATGCAAAATTCAACAACAGCGCGACACAAGAAAATGTTGTAAGGGAAACTGGACCGCAAAATACTCGCAGTTTGTTCGTAATGAAGATAAGGCACCAGGAGCATCGCATCAGTCATTGACAGGGTGACCAGGCTGAATGGTTTTCTCACGAAAAATATTCTTTATTTCGATGGGTACGATTGGACTTGTGGTCTTCTGAATTTTTTGAAGTACCTACGCCTTCTTAACGATGAAGATTAGAAAATTCAGTCAGAAGTTCACTAAGGTCTAGTTTTTCAGTGCGAGATTAAAATTTAACCCGAGTTAACTCATCAAATTTGGTGAGTTAACTCAGGATTAACTGAACATATGCTTTTGATGTTTCATCAACCGAGTTTGTTAAGTCGTTTAGCATGCATTCTCCGCTGAAAAACTGCTTCCTCAGCTCATTGTGCGTTGCTTTACTTCTAGAATTAGCTAACTCTGGTTTAACTCTGGCCTAAGAGTTAAACAAGAGTAAGCTTACCCTGCAGACCCAAAATTTATATATTGCTGTGTCAGCATTATGTCTTCAGTTAATCCGCACTTAACTCACAAAACTCAAAATTTAAATTAAATGAAAAACATCTTCCAGGAGCTAACTCGTGTTTAACCTTTTATTATTATTTGTTATTAACCTTAACATAAATGTACAAGATTAATCTTAAAAAAAACTAACAGCACTAGCGAACAAGGTTTTTGGCTGGGGTCTAAAACTCGGATGATCCGTAGAACGGAAAAACTGATCCTTAAAGCTTCCGTTTATGTAAATAACGGGTGATTTTTTAAGAGGCTTAGAACTTTTTTTAAAAAAAAAACACAAACAATTCGAAAAAATGAATAAAATATTTATTTGAATCGATAGTTTGAACCTTGCAATTTAATGTTTAAAGATAATTTCATGCAAATGTTGACCGCGGCTGCGTCTCAGGTAGCCCATCCGCTGAGTCCAATTTTGGCATAATCTTTCATACATATCGGCCGGTATCTCACGAATGAATGCATGGATGTTGGCTTCCAGTGCGTCAATCGAAGCGGGCTTGTCCCTATAGACATTAGCCTTGACATACCCCCACAAAAAATAATCTAATGGTGTCAAATCGCACGATCTAGGCGGCCAATTGACCGGCCCGAAACGTGAAATTAACTGTTCACCAAACTCGCCTCGCAATTGCGCCATTGTTTCGCGTGCTGTGTGGCATGTGGCACCGTCTTGTTGAAACCACATATCATGCAAGTCAAGAACTTCCATTTCGGGCAAAAAAAAGTTTGTTATCATCGCTCGGTAGCGATTCGCATCATCTTTGAAGAAATATGGCCCAATAATGCCGCCGGCCCATAAACCGCACCAAACAGTGGCTTTTTCGGGATGCATTGGTAGCTGTTGCAATGCTTCTGGCTGATCTTCACTCCAAATGCGGCAATTTTGCTTATTTACGTACCTATTCAACCAAAAATGAGCCTCATCGCTGAACACAAGCAGCGCGCGATGAACATTTCGAACCGAGCACGAATTTTGATAGTAAAATTCAATAATTTGCAAGCGTTGTTCATTTGAAAGACGATCCATGGTTAAATTGCAAACCAAACTGAAGCTGTACTGTACAAGGTACTAAACACACGTCAGCTGTCAAAACCAGTGTTGCCAAAACCAAACCAGCTTAAAAATCACCCGTTACTTCAACGAGTTAGTTCTACCATTGCTGATTATCCAATAAGTTGTTTCAAATAAATTGTTGTTTTTGAATGTTTT
The DNA here is from genome assembly GCA_932273885.2 of Leucozona laternaria. Taxonomy (NCBI): domain Eukaryota; kingdom Metazoa; phylum Arthropoda; class Insecta; order Diptera; family Syrphidae; genus Leucozona; species Leucozona laternaria. The sequence goes on along the minus strand of OW026368.1, from coordinate 83,383,825 downwards.
TTTATCAAAGAATAAAATTATTGATATTTTTTAGTCAATGGCCACCCTATTTATTTTTGTTGCAAACAATCCAATGCAATTCTATTCGGTCTCAGACTTTTTTCTACCATTGGCGATCCTGCGCGCAGTCCCCTCCGAGATGCCTTTGCATTCAGATTACGGAATTATGTTAAATATTTAATAAATACATAATGATGACTGTTGGACGTTGCGTCGTTGGATGGATGGTCCATACGAACCACGATTCAGATGGATGTTAGCTTGTTTGGTTTAGTTTTTTATGTCCAGTATGCCAAGCATCGGTATAGCGTGAATTTATGCCAGGGAATTGTCGTCTGCATCGAACACTGCTGCGAACACACAGATCTCCATCAGGAGATCTCTCTCGCTCTTTCTGATCTGCTGATGATTATGGCCGTGTGCAACACGGAACTAGTAGGAATTCCAGCTTTGAATGCGATAATAAACGATGATGATGACATCGTGGTGACTGCCACATAGCCACATGGATGTGAATGCCTTCTGCTTCTGCTTCTGCATCTGGACCTGGAGAAGCTGTATTCAAGATGTAACTTGGCTGTAGTTTAAGTTTGGATTTTGCGCGAGCAGCGCAAAAAAGGCAAAATGAATAAACATGGTTTGGAAGAAGCAGTGCGATAATGTGCCAGGCATTCCGGCTTCTACCTATATGATAGGATAGGGAGGTGCTAGGCAGTCCCATCATCAGTGGAAGCCTCGATTTTATTGAAACTGTATTTATATAAATTTTATAGAGAAAAATGGTGTTACTATAAATCACACTTTTGGCGCCAACCGCATTGGCAAAGGGTCCAGAGGCAAACCATAGATGACTTAGCTGATTCGTCTGATGCTTTTGCTTGGTTTGAGTGCAATGTGCTTGCTTCATTATTGCAGATAATGGAATCTTATGTGGGGTAACGGACTTCTTTACTCTCTTCACCTTAAATAGAAAGTGAGTATGTTTCGAAATAAAAAAAAATAAACGATTTGTATAATCAGTTCAATAAAGTTTTGCCATTATTTGTATTTTTTGAAATACCTATATCACAGAATATAATATTGTATTTAAAAACAAAAGTCCAATTTTTATATTTTAATAATCCCGTAAGCATAGCCTTGATGAATCGGAAAGGCTTATAGCGATTATACTAACGGGTGTTATTTTTAAACGTGTGGTTTTCAATCTGGCAATACTTTTTTCGGAGTTGGTCTTGTAGTCACTTGATTTATGCTCAGTTTGGTTTGCCATTTTATAATAAATAGGCTTTCTCCTGAACAACGCATGCAAATTGTGCAAGATGAGCTCGAAACGAGCTCGTTGTTGATCCCGATTTTCACAAGAATTTTTTTTTCAGCGATGAAGGTCATTTTTGGTTGAAAAGCTACATCAATAAGCAAAACTACTGCATTTGGAGTGTAGATAGTAGAAAGTCACTGTTTGGTGTGCAGTGTGCTTTATGGGCAGAGGTAATCATTGGTCCATATTTTTTCAAAAATGAAGCCGGCCATAATGTACAGTCAATGGGGAACGCTATAGAGCCATGCTTAACGACTTTTTCGTGCCTGAATTGGAGGACGTTAATGTGGACGACCTTTGGTTCCAATAAGACGGCGGTACATGCCATACAGCCAACGAAACAATCAATTTATTGAAGGAAACTTTTGGTGAGGGCATTATCTCGCGTCGTAGGCCTGTTACGTGGCGTGGCCTCCAAGATATTGCGATTTAACACCGCGGGACTATTTTTTGTGGGGTACTGTGAAGTCGCTTGTCTATGCAGATAAGCCCGAGACGATCGACGCCTTGTCGCGTAATTGCTGACATACGGCCCCAATTGCTGCAAAAAGTGGTCGAAAATTGGGCCTCTCGGCTGGAAATTATTCGAGCCAGCCGCGGTGGCCACATGCCCGAAATCATTTTTAAAACATAATGGCAAACCCTTTTCTTTATAATAAAGCTAAATTCTAGGCCATAACATTAAACTTTATGCGTTTTATTTCTTCTTGAAAACCACACGTCTAAAAAAAACACCCTTTCCGATTCAAGAAGGAGTTAAGGATGCTATCCGGAGTAGGATGTCAAAGTGGTGCTCGGCTTGCACCAGAATGATACTTACTTCAGCTGAATATTGGAACGCACTAAGTTAAAGCTCTTTTATCCAACGTTAGATTGGTCCCGTTCTATACACTAGGTATCGAATAAATAGCTAGACAAAATAAAGAATAGAAAATGTTCAATAAACAATTAATAAGGAACCGAATACGGAGAGCTCCCGTCGAGATACCGGCATACATATCATCACAACGAACCTTTATAACTGTAACCTAATACTCGCATTAGCATCAAACTATACTCAAGACGCCAAAAAAATCGGCATAATTCATTGATGCTGTTCGCGTGATCACTTTGAGCCGAACGCTCGTCGGCCGTTCACCACCTCTTTGTCACACCTTCCTTCAAAGTGCAAAAAAAAATTGCTTATTTGAATTTAATTTTAGGCTCAAGACCTAAACATGCACTTTATCCGCTCAAGTAAATATTAGTCGTTTCTCATTTAACAGCCTATAAATGCCTCTCCTGATAGTTTACCGCAGCAAAATTACTAACATTATAGAGGCAAAGCAGTAAGCATCAGACTTTGAGTGCAGATTTCATGTTTTTTGTTCATTCGTTAGCCGATAGCTATTTAAGTAAATGAGAGTGTTTGATCTCTTTTGTTTTTTGCAGGGATTTTCCGGAACAACCTACTATAACTATGTGAAAGCTGCTTTTAATTAAATTATAGCCAGTTATAAATAATAATATGTTGCGCTCCGTATAAAGTTTTTAGAGAGATACCCCGATCGCTAGAAATTGCCTTCTGATTCTGCAATTTAAGGTTCATTCTTCCAGCATATGCCACATTATGTATGCGATATCCCGCCAAGTTGAAGAGATGTGGAGTGAAGGCTGTTGCGTATGCCAATGATTTCCTATTACTGGCGTCAGGAAAGTACACGCACGAGATAAGTGAATCATGGAAATGGCTTTGAGAAAAGTTAATAACTGGGCTACTAGTTGTGGACTCTACCCATACTCAACGGCCAAACTCTGTCGCTTTCATCCAGTCCTAGATATCTGGGCGTAGTAGTTCTCGGCCCTTAACTAAACTGGAAATTAAATATTGAAGAACGGGTTTAGACAGCCTGATTAGCTTTCTATGCCTGTAGCAAAACCTTTGATAAAAAGTGGGGCCTATACACAGCAGTAGTACGACCGATCTTCACACATGGTTCGATTGTATGCTGGTCCGCTCTAACCAAGGCATATAACATCAACAAGCTTAAAAAGATTCAAAGACCAGCTATAGTGTTGGTACCACAGGCGGGTCTTAAGATCTTGCCCAATGGATGAATTAAGCGTTTTTCTGCATCTATTATCACTCAAATAATACATATAGATTAAATATCTAGTATCTGGCAGCGGGATACTACTAAAAGAATAGAATTGCTGGTTTGCCAAACCCTATGGCCATGGCAATATCGCAAATTTAATTCCCAATAATGATATGTTTTTGTACCCTACCGACAACTGCACCCCTACTTTGAGCATCAGTGGGGATTTTAAAGTTAAAATTCCATCCAGAGAGGATTGGAAGGATGACGTTATGACGACATAACTATCAACGCTGACGGCTCAAAGATGGAGTGTGGTGTTAGTTTAGAAATCTTCTCCGACTCCCCGACTACGCTAGTGTTTTTCAGGCTATAAGGGAAGCAAAATACTTAAACAAAAGCCAAACCAAAATCAAAATACTATGGAATTCTGACAGACAGTCAGAGGAGGCCATTGCTGCAGCTAAATCATCCTCCAAATTGGTCCAGCAATGCTGAGATGAGCTTGCAAGCCCGAACGTCAATCTTAGTGCCACTCTTATCTGAGTACCAGACCACTGTGGCATTGAGGGAAATGAGCGGACAGACGAACTACCTTTCACTTTCGGAAAGAGATTACATTCCTATCGGAGAGATGAAGAGCAATATACTTACTTTTAATTTTTCTCACCGAATCCAATCGTAAGTGGAGCAGTCTAAGCACCTGAATTATATACCTTGAAAGATGTGGCCCACCTATAATAAATCCCAAACAAAAGCTCTAATTTGCAAAACAAGGCAAGACATCACCAGAGTCGTTGCAACATGCACCGGGTTCTTCAACAACAACGCCCATTCTTCTTACAACACCCATTGTCGTAGCTGTGTGAACCCGCTCGAAAAGGAAGCATTTGTTCACTTCCTTTGTAAATGCCCTGCCGTAGCCCGTACTCACATGGAAAGGCTTTCTTTGCCGACCTTGACGAACTTTCCGAACTGAAAATCAAAGACTTGATCTCTTTAATAAACCCTTTAGAAATGGCTCTGAGACGAATTTCGGCATTTAGCTGTCTGTCTCGGGGCTTTAGTATTGTTGTCCCACCATAGGGTATTCCCATCACAGACAAATTCCCCATCCATAGGTTCAAACGAGTTACGGTATCGAAACGAAGCTTTTTGGGCTAATTAAGTTAGCGAGCTAGTTTGAACAGCAATGTAAACAAATGGGGTTTTGAGGCTTAAACTTTATCTTTATATTGAGTATCAAATGATTTTAGTCAAATTTAAATTACTGTCAACTTTGAAACCGCATCTACCAGACTATCATCATGTTTAAAATAAATTGAAATTGCTATGCAAAAAGTCCACTGCATCATTTAAAAAAAAAATTGTTCACAACAAAAAAAACAGCTTATACCCGTCCATCGGAGGTATAGAGCATTCCGCATATATAAAATTAGTCAGCAGCAGAAATGATTATTTGCTTATTGCACAACACTTTGGTATGTAAATACCTACCTGTCACGCTTTCATGGTCACTCTAAATTGTTTTTTTTTTTTTTTTTTGTCGGAATCCAATAAATTACATCTGAAACCAGTCACCGACAAATCTCTCAGTCATTTGATAGCCACAAGTTTGCATTTACGTCAATTAAAAATGTTTGAATATGGTAAGCATATATATGTAAATATATGCGCAGTTCTATAATTGGCTTGACAGTCAATCAAAAATATTTGTGCATAAGTTTAAAGATTTTATAGAAAATTAATTGCACAACAGATTAATTGGAAAATGTCTTGGCAGAGTTTTAAATTCTTATTCAAAAACAAAAATCGCATTATTTGTTCAAGGAAAACCTGCGGATTCCAAAGATCACGCTTCGCATTTTTGCGTATGGAAAATTGCATAATCTTGCTTCACTGAACGAAAAACATTAATGAATGTTTTAAAAGTCTGAGAAGTGGGGCAACATTTTTATTTTATGGGAATTCACACTTAAAAGCAGAGTTTGGCACGAGTACGATAACTCAGGTGCCGGAAAATAATAACGGTTTTTTTTAGAACGGTAAAATACAAGCATTTTTTACTATGGAAGGGGGTCTATCTCCCTCCGTTTAGGAGGGAGGGGAAATTTTCTAAAAAATGACTTAAAGTTAAAAAAAAAGATTTAAAAACAACGGCAACACTTATATATTGCAAAATTATATGTTTTCTGAAAGCTAGAAACTTATTCTTCTATTATTTGTCCAACCTCGCACCTACCCCAAATCCTATAGTGTACCCAAGCAGGGGGGTTGCAGGGGGGTTATTTTGAGGCGCCGGAGTTATCGTACTCTCCCCCAGAGTTGCCAGTTTAGGAGTTTTCCCCTTAGATCAAGGGGCTTTTTTTTTCTTTGGGTGGTAATCGGGTGGATGAGGTTTTTGGGGGGAAATCTGGGGGGATTCATTTAGAGGTAAAAGGTTGAGGAATCGTATATGGGTTATAAAACAGCTGATAGTATTCTACGAGTAAGATATTCCTTACATTCTGAATACCACAATTTACACCCACAGAAGAAATGCTGAAAACTTTCACAAGTGAGAAGATGTATCAAACCGACGCGACAGCGAAAACGAGATGACGATCATGTATTAGAACTTTTTTTAATGAAGTGCATAAAATTTTTTGAATTCCTTTATATTTTAATTTTCATATTTATTTATCACTCGTATATTTATAAAATTAAGGGCTTGTTTCACAATGTCTGATAGAAGTTCTTATTAAGCAACTTGGAACTTATTAGTTACCTCACTTACGTTGCACAATGTGTGCGTGCAACACTTATCTGAATTTTCAGAATCCTGAATTATGGAGCTTCTGATTGGCCAGCTGTCATAAAAAGTTAGATGTTATAGAAATTTTCAGAACTTTTTATGACAGCTGGACCTCCAAAAAAGACTTTACTCGGCAATTAAGATATAAATAATTTTTTTTTCAATTTTTAATCAGTCAAAAACTATTTTGTCTGGAAAATTGGAACATCTTATTGACTCATACATTTATTATTTCCAAAAATTGTGAAACGCTAAGTTTTTACTGAAGTGACTCTAGGCATGCAAACAAAAAAAATCAACGAAAAACCCACCATAGAATTATGTTAAGTTTTAAGAACAATAATTTCGCTTGTATTAAGCTAAATAAATAAATAAACATAAAAATAAATAAAATAAATGCCAATTATAACAGCTTTAGTTTATAAAAGTACTGTTTTTGCGGCCCCGCAGGGCCAGGGCCCTACGCCGCCGGTGGGCATACTTCAGGCACCCAGAGTTTTTTTTTCAAGTCGCGCGAAGCGCGTTAACGCACGCCCACTTTTAATGGCGAAAAACTGTTATAACTGTTATAATTTGGCATGTCTCTAGTCGCGTTCATAATTTAAATGTCGAGTAATTAATCAGAACTCTCAGACAATGTGTAGAATATCCTAAACAAATTTTCAAATATTTTTCTTCTGTACAAATATTTTTTTTTTTATTGTAGCTACTCTACTCCTGTGAATTGATTAAATTAAAAACATAAATTGATTAGCTGTGAATAAATATAAAAATTGAAAAAAAGATTTAGGGTTTTTTTTTTGTTAAAATGTGGTAATCTTGGGGTTTATAAATTTTTCTGGGGATACAGTTTTTTTTCATTGTCAACACTGCTTAAAAGCTAAAACACACTCAAAATTAAATTTAACTGTAAAAAAACGCTGAACACGCCCAAAAGTCAAAATTTATGTTATGTGAATTTTCATGAATTTCACCCAAACACTATCCCGTTTACTTAAAAAAATTTGTAGCCTCAAAACTTTAATAAGATAAAATCTCCAAAAAGCTGAATTTCAGTGAAGAGTTTTATTTGTATGTGTTAAGCATTTTCTTAAAATTCCCTTAATTGTGCCTGGAAAGTTTCAAAATTTTATTTTTTTGAAAATTATTCGAAAAGTATCAATTTGTTTTAGAAATGGCATGGCAAAAATTGTAGCTTATAGTAAATTCTGCACAAAAAAAATTATAACATTTTTGTGATAAGAGTTAATTTCTATTTAAATTGAATAAATTCATATACATATAATGGCAGGCCCTATCCAGGATTTTCTATCATCAGTTTAAACGCCCATCGTCCATAGTGTAATTGTGTAAAAATATAAACAGCTCATTAAGAATTGAGTCCGTTTTTGATTGATAGACTTCAGTCTCGAAGTGTGATGGTATATGGTAATGAATGAACTTCGCATTTTTTAATTCTCCCTCATTAAGAGAATAATACTTTTGTAAATGGAAAAATTAAATAACAGCAAAGCATTTACTACTTATAGCAACCTCGATTTGAACTCAGCGCTCTATAATATACACGACAACAACGATGAGGATGGATGATGCGACGCCGGCCGCCGCGCCGCGTCGGACGTTGACGTACGGCCAGAGGCGCCCGTCTTGAGAACAGAGACGGATCGTATCGTAATGAATGACTAATGAGACCGCCACGCCACACACACACCGGACGACAACCAACAGCAGCAGTATCTACTCTTCTTGGCAGTAACTTGATTGACATTTCGCATCTCTTTACCATATTTGATGAGAAAATTATAATTCTATTTTTTTTATTTTTGTTTAATTTAAGTTTTTTTTTTTTGCATGCATTTATATTTTGTTTGTAATTACACGACCGCGAAAAACCCCTCACATCTTAAAAAAAAAAAAAAAAAACAAAAAAAAACTACCAAGTTTCACCTTAGTAATCGTATATCGGCTTCATTCGAATAAATTTAACGAGATGTATCTCGCTATAGCTCAAGCTCATTATAAGCACACGGCATTCAGAGATACATTACGTACTCTAGAAGTTGCATGCAATTTATATTTTTCTGATATACTATGTAGGTAGGTATAGGTACTCTTAGGGTAAGTTAAGGGATTCTTTAAAATAAACTCAAATGATTTTTTAATTTCTAGGGAAAGCATTGGTTTCGTATAAAAAAAAACAAAACTAGAACTATGATGATCTAGAAGTTCGAAAAAGTGGGTTTCGTCACATCGTCCATTGGTAGATATATTGCTGGTCTCAAAAAAGATTTGAATTCCTCAATAAAGGAGAATGCCCAGAGCGGATTAAAATAAAATCTATATGGATTGAAAGGGCACTAATTGTAGATAACAAATGTGAAATTACTTTCTTAAAAAGTTATCCGGAGCTGGGTATAACACTTTGTTAATAAAAATAAAAAAACTTGTTAAAGTCAGCTCCGGGGATAACTTTTAAAGAAAGTAATTTCATATCTGTTATCTATCAGTCCACATATGTTTTATTTTGATCCACTTTGGGGTTTTCGCCCATACGTTTTTGGGCATTCTCCTTTCTATACAAGAATTATATTTTTAAATGGAATCTAACAGTGAACCTTAACAAGTCAAAAACAATGGTTTTTCGGAGAGGATCAGGGCGATTGGCTGCAAACGAGAAATGGTATTATGGAGTTGATCAAATTGAAACTGCGAGGGAATACCAATACTTGGGTTACACTGTGACGAGCAACTTAAACCTAGAAAAACACCTAGTAAAAAACCTTTCTTCGTCCAAAAATGCGATTGGGACGGTGTGGAAAAATGTATATGGAAACAAGGACCTATAGCTTTTAGTGCAAAATACAAAGTTTTTCTCGCAACGTCCGAATCAATAATGCTGTATGCTGCGGAATCATGGGGCTGGAATCAGTCTGAAACCACCGAAAAACTCTTGAGCTTCTTTCTAAAGAGGCAATTTCGACTACCAGAAACAACACCTAATTACATGCTTCTCATCGAAACCGGTCTCTCATCTCTTAAACTGCACTTCAACTACATCACCAAACTAATGTATAGCCACGTCAGCAAATTGGCAAGAAAGATCGCAGTATCGATAATAAGGTCGCAAAGCTCATGGTTTCAGGAATGGAAAAACCTAGCAGACACTTGTGAACTCTCTTTCAATCTAACTTTAGATAATCTTGCAGAATGGAGGCTATATCTACTCAATCTACTGGAAAAGCTTCACTCCAAATCAAGAGAGAAAAGTATAGAGCAAGCTACTAGTTCACTACATAGGGAATTCTACCCTCAACTTCATCACGATTTAAGAGAATCCAACTACTCCAACGACAACCATAACAGTGAAACAATTTCATTGATTTTCAGAGCAAGAGGTGAACTATTACCTCTAAATTTCATTCCACATCGCAATGACCTATCACTAAACTGCTCCTTATGCAAATCCAATGATAGGGAAAACGTACTGCATTTCATCGCAAGTTGTCCGATTCTAGCAGGAATTCGGCGACAAATATGGCAGAATAGTTATTTGGAACCATTAAACTACAAAAAATCGAAATACCGTAGTTAGTTCTGTGTCTAGGCTGAAAAAGAAGGTCTCTTTATTCCCTCAACGGTCTTGTTGGAGCATAGATACAAATTAAATATCACGCACAAAAACTATATCATGAATATAGTTCTTCGAGATCTAAGCAGCTGCGAACCCAGAAGACTTTGCCTGGCTAGGGAATGTGGACAGAAATTCCAATGCATCTTATAAAAAAACATACCTTGTAAAACGATTCCGGATCTTCTTCATTCTATCGCAAAATAGTTGTTGGTGAAGGTTCCAGATGACAACAGCATATTCAAGATTCGATCTTACCAAAGTAGTTTAGAGTGCAACAAGGATGTAGGGATCGGAAAAATCAGTAGAATTTCTTTTTATAAATCCTAACATTGAGTTAGCTTTGGCGACAATGGCATCCCTAAATCTTTTACTATTAAAGTTATCAGAAGATGTCTGGATTCTAGAGAATAAGGAAACTGGTACATTAAATGTTTCTTAGGCCCAGTTTTTCAGTGGTGAGTTAAACCAGAGTTAACTTACTCCAGAAGTAAATTAACCCACAGTGACCCGAGGAAGCAGTTTTACGGTAGATAATGCATTTGGAACGACTAAACAAACTTGGTGGATAAAACATCAAAAGCATCTGTTCAGTTAACCCTGAGTAAACTCACCAAAATTGATGAGTTAACTCGAGTTTTACTTTAATCTCACACTGAAAAACTGGACTTTAGAGATAGAAATAACAAATCATTTTTTTAACGTTGAGGTTTGATTTACACCAGCGCAGCGGGATAAATTATCTAAATCGATTTGAAGTTTAAGGCAGTCGTAATCGCTTGTTACTTTCAAAAATATAGTTTGAGGTCATCAGCATATAGGTATTAGAAATTGGCTAAAATTGATATAGTTGACAATATCATCCTAAATGTTTCTGGAGTTTCATAAATAATGAAAATAAATCAGTAAGTATTCCCAAAACTATGTATAGTATTTAGGTGTTACTTCATCTGAACTACCGACAATTTGTAATCTTTTTGCTCAATTTTTTCGCTCGGTGTATGTGCCTCCAACAAATGATACATTTATCATTTATCGGTGGCCTCTCAGTAATATGTTAAGTCGTTCTTTTGAGTCAGGTATGTTTGTAAACGAATGGAAACGTTCTTTTCTGTCGAAAAATGATATAAATAACTATCGTCCAATTTGCAAAGTATCCACAGTTCGAAAACATTTCGAAAAAAGAAATATTATTAAAAGCTAATTTATTCATTGAAAGAAGTTATTTCACCTCAGGTTTTGTTGATGACACGTCTACTCTCACAAATTTCGCCATTTTTTTTAAACTTTGTAGTAAATACTCTTGAAAAGTGCTACAAGTGTGATGTGATTTACATTGATTTTTCAAAGGCGTTTGACAGTATTGATCGCCGTATCCTTCTTAATAAGCTGCAGGGGTATGGTTTTAACTTTAACCTTCTGAAATGGATCGAGCCTTATCTTTGTAATCGAATACAATTCGTTCGTACATATATGCAGATGATAACATTTCTGGGGCCATACCTAAATGTAACTTCTGGTGTTCTCCAAGGGTCTCGTCTTGGGCCTTTGTTATTCCTTCTTCTTGTGAATAATATTCCTGATGTTTTTGTCCATTCTCAATGTATCATGTATGCCGACGATTTAAAAATGTATTGCGTAGTTAAAAGTGTGTATGACTGTTTTTATTGTTACAAAAGGATTTAAACAATCCTTCTGTTTGGTGCAAGAAAAACAAACTAGATTTGAACTTCTCTAAATGTCAAAAGCCGTGTTCCATTGGGCCTTGCAAAGTACTTTTTAGTACTTCGCAGTAGATGATGAATGGAATGCTTTCATTTTGCTAAAAGTAAAATCTCACCTCAATATCATTTTAATTTCGGTTGTTTGTTTTTGTATTTTACTTTTAATAAGAAATATGTCAACAACAATAATCTACTACGTAATATCTTATAAATGGTGATGTCTTTTTCTTGTTTGGAAACATTTCGGTAACTAGATTAATGAACTACTTTGAACTACTGCGACCACAGAGTAGAAGTAGTTGACTGCAGCCAGAAGTACTTCGCAGTAGATACTGGAGCCCAAAGGAACACACCTAAAGTATATCATTGGGTACGTTCAGCGCATTACGTTTAACATCTGAATTTTCAGATTTCTGAATTTTTAGAGCTTCTGATTGGCCAGCTGCCATAAAAACTTAGATGACTTTTAGTGACTTTTAGTTACGTTTGATTACGTTTCATCTGAATTTTCAGCCAAAAATTCTCATCTGAAAATTCATAATAAAATGATAGTGGTGGGGGAAATGTTGAAGTACTATACATAAAAGTTGAACTTTATGATTTTCGCTGTGGTTAGTGGTTGATTTGGGATGATTAATTTTCATCACGAACAAATTAATACTTTTTACATAATATATCGTTAATTGATAAGTGAGTTGCTAAATCAAAAGATAAACTATTCTTAGAAAAATGTTCCCACAATTCTACATCCTAATATTGTGGAATTATTTTTTCATTAAACTTCGCATAGTCTTGCTGTAATTAGTTGCTGATTTAGTTAAATAAATCACCACCAGAACTGCTTACGCTTAATTTTTAATTTAAGAACATAATAAAAGTTCTATTTTATTTCGTTTTATTGTAAATCCTTCAGGTAAATGCTAGCATTTGACACAACAGCTTTGGTCTGAAAATTCAGATATTTTGTGCGTTCAACAGCATAAATTCAGATCTGAATTTTCAGATTTTGTGATTGAACGTGCCCATTCTCTCGTAGTTTGTCATTTATAAATTTCGAGTATAGTGTTGAACATTCGCCAATTGTCGAAATAAAGATCTTGGAGTTATTTTTAATAAGAAGCTAAATTTTAATACCCACAAAGACTATTTGGTAGCTGAATCGAGCTCTATGTTAGGATTTACATGCAAAAACTTAAAGAGCCATTCTTACTTGAAAGTTTATATTTCTCCATTCTAGAATACTGTTGTGCAATTTGGAACCCTTTCTATTAAATTAATTCAAATATATTGCAGAGAATTCAAAAGCGTTTTACTAAAGATAATTATTTTATCTTATACGTTGGAATATTGTCAGACCTTTCTACGATACTCGTTGTTTACTTTTCGGTCTACAAGGTCTTGATACTAGTATAAAATACTTTACTTTGATGTTATGTTTGTAAGAGATTGTAAAACATTAATTTTATGTATTGAACTTTGGAGGTTAATCAATTATTATGTAATGGGTGATTTTTTAAGAGGTTTAGAACTTTTTTTAAAAAAAAAACACAAAAAATTCGAAAAAATGAATGAAATATTTATTTGAATCGATAGTTTGAACCTTGCAATTTAATGTTTAAAGATAATTTCATGCAAATGTTGACCGCGGCTGCGTCTCAGGTAGCCCATCCGCTGAGTCCAATTTTGGCATACTCTTTCACACATATCGGCCGGTATCTCACGAATGAATGCATGGATGTTGGCTTCCAGTGCGTCAATCGAGAGGGCTTGTCCCTATAGACATTAGCCTTTACATACCCCCACAAAAAATAATCTAATGGTGTCAAATCGCACGATCTAGGCGGCCAATTGACCGGCGCGAAACGTGAAATTAACTGTTCACCAAACTCGCCTCGCAATTGCGCCATTGTTTCGCGTGCTGTGTGGCATGTGGCACCGTCTTGTTGAAACCACATATCATGCAAGTCAAGAACTTCCATTTCGGGCTAAAACAAGTTTGTTATCATCGCTCGGTAGCGTTCACCATTGACAGTAACGCTGCGATTCGCATCATCTTTGAAGAAATAGGCCCAATAATGCCGCCGGCCCATAAACCGCACCAAACAGTGGCTTTTTCGGGATGCATTGGTAGCTGTTGCAATGCTTCTGGCTGATCTTCACTCCAAATGCGGCAATTTTGCTTATTTACGTACCCATTCAACCAAAAATGAGCCTCATCGCTGAACACAAGCAGCGCGCGATGAACATTTCGAACCGAGCACGAATTTTGATAGTAAAATTCAATAATTTGCAAGCGTTGTTCATTTGTAAGACGATCCATGGTTAAATTGCAAACCAAACTGAAGCTGTTTGACAGTGACACAAGGTACTAAACACACGTCAGCTGTCAAAACCAGTGTTGCCAAAACCAAACCAGCTTAAAAATCACCCGTTATATTATAGCATTTTTGTACTCTGTTTGACGAAATAAATAATTACAAAAAAATTTTAAGAAAACTGATTATGTCGGTGAAGATTTTATGAAATTACTAACCATCAAAATGCATCTTCAATGTGTGTCTATATTACAGTTGGTTAACCGCACAAGGGCAAGTTTGTGCGATCCAGTCGTGCATATTTTTGAAAATGTTTAAGACATAAATATAACGCTTTCTACCGAAATTTCCCTTTTTTTTGTCTAATTTTTCTGGGCTAAAAGTATATGAACAGTTATGTTATAGAATACCAAGTGATATTATTCTGTTCTATAAACATTTATCTCTTAAGGGTGTAATTTCTTTGAAACGTCGCCTTATAAGGGGTGTTTTTTCTTAGAGAAATAGAACTTTAAGTTGGCAACACTATTATAACTGGCGGCCATTTTGTCAGTTGTCAAGTGATTTATTTTTAGTTTTTTTTGGCATTTCAACATGAATAGACTGACGCGTGAACAACGCTTCCAAATTGTGCCCAAATGGACCCAAAACAAGATCGCCGTTGATCCCAATTTTCATAAGCGAATTTTGTTTAGCGATGAAGCTCACTTTTGGATGAATTGATACGTCAATAAACAAAACTGCCGTATTTGGAGAGATGATAATCCTCAAGTGTATGATGAGACACCGTTACATCCACAAAAACTAACTGTTTGGTGTGCTTTATGGTTTGGTGGAATAATTGATCCGTACTTCTTTAAAAACGATGCTGGCCAGAATGTTACCAATTGTGACCGCTATAGGGCCATGATTATTGACTTTTTCGTTCATCAACTGAACAACCATGATGTGCAGGAGCTGTGGTTTCAACAAGACGGTGCAACATGTCACACAGCTCGTGCCAGAATTGATTTATTGAAGGAAACGTTTGGTAACCGCATATAGTTTCACGTTACGGACACCTGCATTGGCCTCCAAGATCGTGCGATTTAACTCCGCATGACTATTTTCTGTGGGGATATGTGAAGTCGCTAGTCTACACCGATAAGCCCGAAACGATTGACCACTTGGAAAAAGTCATCGAAAATTAGATCTACAGATTAGACTATGTCCGAGCCAGCCGTGGCGGTCATATGCCAGAAATAATATTCAAATTATAATACCAGAAGGTTATATTTCAAATAAAGTAAATTTAAAGAATCATCTTTGTTTTATTCCATTTCAAAGTTCTATAAAAAGTTAAAACCTCTGTTACATTGTTCCAAAATTTATATTTCAGTTTGATGAACAAACACATTTACTTACGCAGAACTTAAATGATTTGCTGAATCTAAACGATTGGCAAATTGGCATAATTTCTGTCAAAATAATGAATTTGTCTATTTTTTTGCCCAGATATTCTGCCAATTTTTGTGTAAAATAAATCCAGCATTAAAGTTTCGTATCAGCAAATCGGTCTTAAATATTTAAATTGAATTTCAAATAAATCACCCATAGAGCCAGTACGTAAGGCCCTGTAATATCCCCAATTAAATAAATTTTGTCATTCGATATTTTGCCACCAAACGACCAACCAACCATAACAAAAACAATTAAACGACAAACAGATGGCCACAGTGTAGGTATTTATAATTAATTACTTAGCGATTCTTGAATTTCATTTGTCAATTTATGTATTATTTGAATTCTATTTTATTTTATTAATTTTTTTCTTCTACCTTATTTAAGATAAACGTAAATGCCCTTGTGGAGCTCTGGAGATTGCTCAAGTATTTATAAAAGAAACTGATGGTGAATTGATGTATCGAGAAGACTTGAAGGTGCAATAAATTATCCAAGTTGAATTGTGTTTTTTTAAGTGATTTTTTGCGAAATTCGTCAGAATACCTAATTTATCACAACCGATGCTTCGATGGAATCAAAAGTTATATATACCTACACAGAATAAAAGATATTTTATTTGAATGCAATATACGCAGGTGTAGATTTTTTTTTTAAAGAAACGTCAAAGTGACAGATTCTTCTTTTGAAATGGAATACGTATAGAAAGGTATAAAATGCTTAGAACGTTTTTTATACCTTCTGTTTGAAAGAACAGATTTTTAACGAATCCTTTGAATTGAAGTGGGAAAAGGGGTAAACAAAATCGGGACATCATCCCCTGTTTTCTGTTTTTTTTTTTTCAAAGGGTTGTTATTGCATATCTCGATTTTTCAGTTCTCAGCCTGAAATAAGGGTTGAATAAGTTTAACCCTTCCTATCATTTTGTTTAGATTTTTAGTTTTTACATTCCCCTTCTCTTTTCCAGTATCGGCATAAATTTAACCTAAAAAGAGTTGCCTGAGATACTTTTAAAAAAACACTTCCTTACACATAAAAAACTCAACGACAACTGTCATAAACCATTATACCTTACCCATATACTTATTTTTCTCCAAGCAATGTGCGCATATTCAAATTTTAAAATTTTGTTGGAAAATTGGAAAGCAAATTTCCATATCTGTTCTAATTTAAATATTCTATTAAATGCAGAATTCACTTCATTCGACACCAACGACTTCGGGCGGATAGGTCGTTTACGGTTTAAGGTATTCAAGCGTCGGAAAAAATATTATTTTTAACTACTACTGTGATTCGAAACTACTGTGATTCGGAAAATTAAACACGCGGTCACAATTTCTGTTGGATAACATTAACGGATAACACTTGGAGTACTTCTTTCTCACACAAATGGATTTTTGGATACAATATTAAATATTTTGCTGAAACTCACCCCTTACAGTGGATAACTTTGGATTATTTTTAAAATGTTTAAGGAAATGTTATAAAATAATATAATAAAATAAAAAAAAAATAACATAAAAATTTAGTTCAATTGAAAAACTTCCTATATGCACAAGTCACTTCTCTCAAACTAAAATCATATTGGAAAACAATTGTTCATATATTCAACAATTATTATTTCTTTCTGTGCAAACAAAATTTTTAAAAATAGTTATTAATGCCTAACTTCCCATTTTGTCTGATTTTATCAAAAACGGTTCTATAATAGTGATTTTGATCAATCTAATTTTTCTTTAAAACTGTTCCTACGATTTTCATAAGAATTTCGTTGTCTGCTGAAATTAGAATGATATAGGTATCTGCTAGTAGTTATACATTTTTCATGGGTCGTAGGTAACACCAATAGAATTTTTTTTTATTTTGGACTATTTGGACTATTTTGGACTATTTGGATTAATTATATCGGCTGAACCAAAATTTTTTGTTAACTATGGTACCAAAGATTAAAAAAAAAAAAAAAAAAAACAAAACACACGGCTGGTTCAAGTTGCTTGAAATTTCAAAAATTTATACGAGAAACTGGAAAAGAAGCATGAAACTCGTTCTTTGAATTACTTAAACAACATCTGATTTTTAATTTTTGACTAAAAATTGAGAGTTTGAAAATTAATTTTTAAAAAAACTTTCCAGTGATTTAAAATCAAAATAAATAAATGTATATTTGGCTTTAAAATAAGGTATCACATGACATTATATTTAGTGATGTTGATTTTTAATGATTTGTCTTTTGTTTCTAGTCGAATTTTGTTTGAAAATTCAACCCCCCACCCCCCCCCCTACTTAAAGAGGGAGAAAAAGACCCCTCCTCTTATACGCTTTCATTCTTGTCTTGAACTTGAACTTGAACTAATTGCCTTTTAACACCAAACCCAAAACGAGGTTGCCGGCAAAAAGTTTACAAAAACTCATAAAGTGTTCACACCGAACAATTACCCGATTTCGTTTGACATTTCAATTGTTTGAAATCTGCTGCTATATGATTATTTGAAGACAATGGACGCGAAAATGGCCGCGATACTTTGAATAGCATCAAAAGTTAAAATAAAATACAATAAACTAAAAAAAACTCGTTTAAATGTGGTTGAAGTGATTAAATTACAGCTAAAGCAGCGTAGAACCATGACGCTCAATCTATAATATAAAAAGAAATTAAATCATATAAAATCGGACAAAAATTTAAAGCAATTTTGTATAATATCAAATATATACTAGCTGGCCCGACCGGCTTCGCACGGGTGGACAAAACTAAGCTTCGCTTCAAAATTACAAAAGAAAATATAAATAACTATTTTTAGCTAATTTTTGTAATCGAATACTATACTTTATGGGTTTTAACTTACTTCACGTTATGAATGGCTGAATATGTTAAAACACGATCCTCTAAGTCCGACATTTATTACTTTCCCAACAAAAGAAGATTTTTTGTAATCAAAATCGAATCAATTGTTTTTATCCCATTTCACTCTATGAATATCAATTTTTTTTAAACAACCTTTTAAACACAAACAATTTTTTTTAAATCAGATGCCACTTTTCATTTTTACCCTATTTTACCCTACAATAATAACAAAATTTGAAAAAGGATATCTCTAATGCTAAGATAAATCTTTTAAACAAAAAAAAAGAATTTCCTAAATCTGACGAAAGCGTAAGCAACTATATACAACATCGTGTTTCATTGTTGTAAGAATATTCATACATTTCGATTTTTAATTTCGACAAAACCAAATTGTCTTTCAGTTTTGCATTAAACATTTACATCTTCCGATGTTTTCCCCTTTTTATTCCCTTTTGTTGCATAAAAAAATGTGCAACTATTTTTAATTATTAAATGTTTATTTATATTAAATATTGTAATATTTACTTTATCGTAATTATCACATTCAATTTATTAAAATTTTTCTATGCAGAGTAGAACACAGAATAAATAAAATAAGCGTAGAATAATAACAAACAAGCATACAATAAATTAAAATAAGAATCGGATGAAAATTTGTAGCACGTTCCGAAGATGTGAAGTTCCCTTGAGTTTCACCACCTATGACCACATTCGTTTGTTTCGAAAGCAAATAATTGAACGTGGAAACCCTGGCTTTTTAATTCAATTCATAAGCGAACTGCCACGTTTATTAGTTAGAAGTTAGGACGCGCGTCCCATCGCGTCTACTGTGTTCTACATTCAAAATTTAATTTCTCGTGACAGCATCCTGTCGGTTTTCGTTTTGACGTTTAATTGAGCGCTAAAAGGTAATTTTTGTATTTTTCTTCAGAATGTAATTTTTAAGGATGTCATCCCAATTTCTTAAGGAAATTTAAAAATCTTCACATTCAAAGTCGTAATTGATGCACATTGCCTCAGCTCCTAATTGCAAATTCTCGAGTGGACAATTTTATTTATTAGATAAGTTTACTAGGATTTTTTAACAGTGAATGATATAAAATACCACAATAGTAAAAACTAGATATCAGAATTCAATGATTTAAACCAGTGCTGTCTATTTTGTATGTTTAAGGCCCATAACATAAGCGCTTAAGTTGTACTTAAATACTTAAGTTTCGTTTCAGGAAAGTGACTTAGAAAGTACTTAATGGATTTTTAATCGTAGGTTTAAAAGAGATAAAGAGGACATTGTTAGAACAATTTAGTAAAAGTAGGACAGAGTACTGTCCTCTTTAAGAAAAAAGAAATAAAAACAGAGAGGACACGATACCGAAAAAGAGGACGGCTTGTCATCGTACCCATAGTATAGTATATCTTATGTATATTTCAATGGTGAGATATTTAAATATTATTCAAGGGTGTTTTTTTTAGAGGCTATTGCTGCTGTGGAGCAGTATATAAAGCTAAATTCTTGGCCACAGCATTATTTATGTATTTATTTATTTACATCTACAAGTGAATTTTCAGCTAACAGATTATGGCTTATAACTTAAATAATAATGAGTTTTATATAAATATGATACAATTAAAAAATAAAAATTAATAATAATGAATAACTCAAATCAATATATTGGAAAACTTCATTGAAATTGTTTATAACTCTAGAAACTGGCTCATTACAACCATAGCTTGTCCTATGAAATTGCTCAAAAGTAAGTCCATTGAACGAAAAGATCTTATCAGTGCGTATACTGATATTATCGAAAGCAGGTGGGGCATCTAATGTGGGAACATAGCACATCCCTCACAAGCATCACATCATGAATGGTTCGTCTTGATTCTAGAGACTTAATTCCAAGCAATAGGCATCTTGCTCTATAATCAGGAGAAAATCTCCAATTCATTTTAAAAAATATGAATTTTATGAAACGCCTTTGGACTTTTTCAATTCGGTTAGAATAAGACTTAAAAGATGGATTCCATATAACATCTGCGTATTCAAGTATTGACCTAACAAGAGATGTATAAAGTGATAATAAAGCGTATAAGGGTCACTAAAATCAATGCAATTACGCTTTATGAAGCCTACAAGTGAATTTGCTTTACCCACAATGTCGTCAATATGGCTTTTAAAAGAAAAACTTGAATCAAACATAATGCCAAGGTCTTTGATTTTTACCATTCGAGCAAGTGAGTTAGACTCAATCAAATAGTTAAAGTCAATGTGACTTTTAGATTTAGAGAATGAGATCACATTACATTTTTTTAATATTGAACTTTAAGCTATTATTACAACACCATTCAGCAATACGGCTAATATCTGATTGTACGAGGTAGCAATCTTCAACACTTTTTATCTTCAAAAATAGTTTTAAGTCATCGGCATATAAAAGACACTTTGAGTGTTCGTTCGACAGCTAAGGCGATATCATTTAAAAAAAATGTTAAAAAGAAGTGGGCCCAAATGACTACCTTGTGGGATACCAGAGGTACATTCAATAGAACTTGAAAAAGAACTATCGATAATAACTTTTTGAGATCTGCCAGTGAGATAAGATGAAATCCAACACAGAAACTTAGAGTGGAAACCAAATATTTCCAGTTTTTGCAACAGAGTGCTGTGGTTCACAGAATCAAACGCTTTGCTAAAATCTGTGTAAATTGCATCCACCTGACACTTACACTCTAAAGAATTAATAACGTATCTGGAAAAAAGAGCCATATTGGTAGTAGTGGATCGTCCAGATATAAAGCCGTGTTGCAGTTCAGAAATAGATTCTTTAGTTAAGAATTCTATTTTATTTTTTACATTACTCTCGAACAATTTAGGAATTGCTGAGAGCTTATAGATACCTCTATAATTTTCTACCATATTCTTAGACCCAGATTTATGAATCGGCATAAGGTTAGAAATCTTCCATGCGTGTTAAGAAAGACTCCTTCGGATAGAGACTTATTAAAGATGAAAACCAGAGGACGGCAAAGTGATGAAGCACAACCTGTGAAAAAAATATAGCGGGTATACCATCAGCTCCAGAGTTTAATTTAGGTTTAAGTGATTTAAGTCCTGAAAGCACTCCACAACTTCTTAACTGTAATTCGCCAATATCAACCTAACTTGCTATATTCGGAATACATGGAAAGTTATTCATAATGGGAGTTGAGTAAACAGATTGGAAGAATTTTGCAAATAAATTCAGAATGGAAGTAATATTTGACGCTTCGGTATTTTTATAAGACATATTTTTGGAAAATCCATTAGATTTTCTCTTTGTATTAACAAAGGACCAGAAGGAGTTACAATTGTTCTTAATATTACTCTCTATATTCATGATATAACACTTGTGAAGAAACTTATTAAGTGTGAAAAAATTACGCAATTTACTAAAATAAGCATAGTCCAACTCATTTTTTGAGTGCTTATATTTATTAAAAGCTTTACGTTTCGCATTATTTAAATTAGATAACTGCTTATTGTACCACGGAAGCTTTGGTTTATTATTTGATTTTGGTTTGCGAGCATGAGGTATAAAATTAGAAAAACTTTCAAAAATTATTGAAGAAAACCGCAAGTACTTATTTTCAAGATGTATTTCTGCGTTTTATTTCTTCTTAAAAGCCACACGTCTAAAAAAAACACCCTTTACTTCAAGGGTCATTTCTATATGATTTCCCTTGAACCGCAACTAAAAACCGTGTTATATTTAAGTTGGTAGGGGTTTATTTTTTCACAAATAATATTATGTATTAACGTGAAGGTTAAGTTTACCTTTAAAACGAGTCAGCAAAATATTTACAAAAATCCTAATAAATATAAAAAAAAAAAATACAAACACCTTGCAAGCAGGAAAATCTTACATTATTGTCAGCTTCCTAAGGTGTCCCTATAACTAAAGCTTTTATGTTTCAGATATCAATTATAGATTTAAACGTTCCCTTAAGTGAACACGCTCTTTTCCGGGCTCAAAAAGAATACCTGTTGTATGTAATTATTTAATTAATTTCCTCTAAACCGGACATAAAAGAAACGAAGAAGCTTTCATTATATATTCAATTAAAGTAAAAATATGGCTTTAATAGTATTTATAACGCATAATCAAATTTATCTATTTTTAATCAATTTATTTGTGAGATTACAACGTGCGCCGACGACGGACGAACTTTTTAAATGTGTGATTTTATTTAAAAGCAATAATCTCAAATAAAGGTCCTTTCAAAAGGTCAAGGTTGAAAACCTTTATATGTATGTACGTTTATGTATGAATCGCTGTTCGCAATTTAATTCAATTTAATTTACTATATATAGTCTTTTAGTTTTAGTATTTCCCGCTAATCAATTATTCCCCAAAAGATTATCCATTAAATTCATTGACTATTGCCATCGCATAAAACTAATGGTATGCATTTTCTATTCACGCATTATCCCTCCACTTTTTATGTTTTGTATTCTCTTTTTTTTTTTTTTTTGCGCGCTATCTACATATATCTTCCAAGGATCAAACACATAAAACATTCTACATATAAATAATTTAAGCAGCTTTGGGATTTACAACTTTCCAGCTCTGCCACCAAGCATTTCGGCTAATAAACATAATCTCGTCCTAAAAAAAAAAACGAAACGAAAAGAAACTAAAAAGGACTTGTTACGATAATGTGAGTGAATGTGATGCGTTCAGATAGACAGTGTGTGCGGCCAGCGTGGGGGAAGGCGCAACACGCGCCACTTTCACCATTATTCGTCCTTCTTCCCTTTTTTTTTTTTAACAACAACCATTTGCCATAAACCTCTGGAAGATAAAAATGCAAACAAGTTTAATCCAATCAAGTGTGTTGGTGTTAGTGATGGTGTAGCATCATCGTACAAGTATCCGCCACGTTCTCGAGAATGTATATGTGGAATCCATTCCCGCTTTTGCGGCCCCCGTCACACATCATGGACCTGTAAAACGCATAACTTTTTTATTCATACGATGACGGACATAAAATTCGACACCCCCATCACATGTCAAGTGCTTTATCCCATTTTGAAAAGGATCTCCCCATGAATGAAGGGAATAAAAAAAGCTACAAAATGGGAAGAAAAAGTTCTTTTTTTTCGTACAAAATTACGCAGACGAGAATGGAATAAGATGAAAGTATCTACGTATCTATCCAAATCATCAGCATCATCCGTGCGGCACCTTTGGTCCTTTTTTGCTTATCTCGTCGCCTCAGCCATATCTACTTAGACTTTCCGCATTCATGGTGTAAGCTGTAATACCACCCCGACTCCTGTCAAACTGTCATTCAATTCCTGATGCCAGAAAGGAGGTGTTTTTTACGAGTGCGTATATATAAATATGTATAGGATAGCCGATGTGTTATACCCTTGCCTTGGTTCTGTTTATTTGCTGTTGGAATTGCACATAAAAAATGGGGATGTCAATTTTTACCTCATCCTGAGTTATTTTGGCTGGCTATGTGTGTAGATTGTTTTTTTTTGATCTCCTGGAATGTTATTTCACATGCAATCAGAGATTGAAGAAAATGAAAAATTCAAAGGACTCTCCATCTCCATAGTCTAGGTAGGATTGAACTTTGAAGTTCAGCATTCCGGGGAAATTAATTTCAATTGCGCACATTTTTGGAACGTTTTCAATATAGAAACAAAGAAATTTCGGAGCAAAGCATTATTTATTTTATAAAAATCGAAGCCCGCATGGATTACTTCATTGATGAAATACCTAAATGTTTGGTAGGTAGGTATACCAATGATGCGCGTCTTTACGCAAAATACCAGGAATCGTAAAAATAAAACAAGTATAAAATCTTTCTTGATGTCCATTGAGTTTTTTTTTGCTATAGCTAGGTATAGATGTTCTCGAATAAATTTTGGCTGGATCGTAAAAACAAGGATTCGACATGTTCCGTTCAAAAACTGCTCTCCCGCACATTGATTGGGGCTTGAAATAGACGTTATAGCATAGTCTAATGTCGAATCAGCTATAAAATAAAGGAAAATATATTCATTGCAGAAAGTCGAAAGATACATCCTTGAACTGTACTTGGAGGGGTTTGATTTAGCTAATAAAAATAAATTCGATTTATTCTATACTATTTTTCATGTACCTTTCTGTATGTTTATCGATAGAGAAGGACAAGAGATTCAATGCAATTTATCCATAAATCGTATAAGGAGAATAGCTAGTATCAATAAAAAAAGTATATTGATCAAATTCATTATAAAAAATATGTAAATATTGGACAAACTGCTATTTGATTTATTTCTGTTGGGCTTAAGGGGAAATTGTAAATGCTTGAAATTATATTTCACAAGAATAATGAGAAATTTCGACTTAAACTGCTTGTTAAATGGGACAACATCCTTCTATTGTCACCATAAAGTTTCTCAACAACAACGCAGGAAATTTGTCTCTGTCATTTTTTACAAAAAATTTATTCAGGTCCTTTTTCCAATATATTTGTAATGGGAAAAACGCCTGAAATTCTTTCGAAAAAATGTCTGAAACCTTGGAAAGATTTTGTATGAAGACTTTTTAGCCAAAAAAAAATGTGTCGTAATTTCAGGGAGCCTGAGAAGACTAGTACTTTAATAAATTATACCCTTCGAACTATTGCAATATAGCTTTACTTAACTCATCTTTGAAAATATTTATGGAAGTCTGAAGGTGTCGTCTAACGAAATGGATTAAGGCCACTCATCTCCTAAGTGAATACCAAATAGGGTTTAGGAAGGCATATTCGACGGTAGATCACATCTTCAGCCTGTCCAGCATTGCAGATACATACCTACGTAGACGCCAAAAACTATATGTCTTTTTTGTAGACTTCCGAGCAGCCCTTGACTCCATAAACAGAAAAGCCCTTATATACAAATTGTACAGGGATAGTATGTCACTCAAGTTTGGTAGCATAATTGAAGGCATCTACAGTCAAACTTTGAATGCAATATGGAATGGCAAAAATTTATCTGACTGGTTTCTCTCTAGGGTAGGATTAAAACAAGGATGTAATTTAAGCCCACCAGCATTTGCTTTATTTATTGGAGAGCTTTTAAAAATCATGCCTTGTGGAATCACATAAGACGGACTCCAGATTAAGATCCCAATGTAAGCAGATGACCTGGTTCTCTTGGCAGAGTCTCCCGAATCACTTCAGTTGATGATCAACAAATTGCGTGGGTACTGTTCTGAGTGGAACTTGACTGTGAACCTAAATAAGTCAAAAACCATGGTATTCCGGAGAGGATCGGGACGATTAGCTGCAAACGAAAGATGGTTCTATATGGAGCAGATCATATAGAGACTGTAAAAGAATACAAGTACCTAGGATTTACTATAACCAACATCCTCAACTTGAAGAAGCACTTGACCAAAAAATTATTGGTATCCAAAAACGCGATTGGAACAGTGTGGAAAAACGTTTATGGTAACAAGGAACTTCCTTTCAGTTCAAAATTCAAAGTTCTTATAGCAACTTCGGAAGCATAGTTATGATGTATGCAGCTCAATCGTGTAGATGCGGATGGCGTCAGTGTATGAAACCATTGAAAAGCTCCTGAGATTCTTCCTTAAACGACAATTTCGACTCCCCGAATCAACACCAAAATACATGTTGCTCATTGAAACAGGTCTGTCGCCGCTTTATCTGACAGCCTTAAAACTTCATTTTAACTATATAATTAAGCGTATGTATAGCCACATTGGAAAGATCGCTCTTAAAGTCGCAGTTTCGGCTATCAGATCTAAAAATTCCTGCTTTGAAGAGTGGAAAAATATTGCTGAGAAATGTGGCGTTCCTTTTAATTTAACTCTTTAAAATTTACCAACCTGGAAACCATACCTGGATGATTTGCTGGAAAAACTTCACCTAAAACTAAGAGATGAAAGCATTGAAATAACTGGTGTTGTCTGGAAGCTTGATCACAATGCTATCGCTCGATGCAAAACGTCTTCGATTCCTTATTGCTGAAGCAGATGAGCTAGCTTTTGTTGCTGTTGATCTTCAGTCGAAATTTGAAGTAGTTATCCCACAAGTTGCTAATGTGCTCCTCCACTCTTCTGGCAGCGATTTCTAGTGAAAGGGATGTTGCGTAGGTGATTGACTCATCAGCGTACAGCTTCGTCTCTGTCCCTGGGATATTGGTGGGTTGGTCCGCTGTATACAGGGTGATTCGCATAAGGTGTGACAAAAAAATAGAGCGTGTAGGTTGGGTTGAGACAAAAAAAAATCGTATAGGATGGGGGTTTATTCCCCCGTTTAGCCAGGAGGGGCAATTTTGTAAAAAAAAATGACTTAAAACAGAAAAAAAAATTATTTAAAAACAACGGTAACACTAACAATGCCATGATACACTTTTTTGTAAAGCCAAAAATCTCTTCTTTTATTGTGTTTTTAAATAAATTTATTGTAGAGAATAGTTTTTGAAAAATTAATTTTCAAACTCAAAATTTAAAAAAAAAAATATCTAACTCATTTTTTTCAAAATTTTACATAATTGAGTACATATACTAATTTCGTTTTCAAAACTCAATACTCTTCTTCGTTTTTAGTCAAATACATGAAACCGTATGCTTGAATGTCTTTTACTTTTTGAGAAAATTGCCAATTACTAAATCTACTTTACTAGCTCCGTAGTGGAAATAGCATCTTTAGAAAAACTTGAGCAACGGATTGGAGTCAAATTAAGGAAATATTATTTCTGTTATTTTGAATTTTCTAAAGAACTAGAAGAGATTTTAGCATCCTGTAAGAGCATGGAACATTAAAAACAAAAACATTCCTTAATAACGTAAAATTTTGAACAAAATTTTATAAATTTTTCTTTTTTTAATTTTGAGTTTGAAGATTAATTTTGCAAAAACTATTCTCTTAAACAACTTTATTTAAAAAAACAATAAAATAAAACATTTCTGGATTTACAAAAAGGTGAAGGTATCATGGCATTGTAAGTATTTTTGTTGTTTTTAATTATTTTTTTTTCTGTTTAAAGTAATTTTTTTTAGAAAATTTCCCCTCCTGGCTAAACGGTGGAGAATAGACTCCCCTCCCATACGATTTTTTCCTGTCCCGACCCAACCTACACGCTCTAGCTTTTTGTCACACCTTAAGCGAATCACCCTGTGTGCATATATGTTGAAAAGAATGGACCTAACTTGGATCCTTGCGGTACTCTAGCGCTGATCCTCTTATTCTTTGTCGAATGTTCCTTACTAACCTGCGTACAAACAAAACAATGCGTTGAAATTTTTTGATAATTCTTGCCAAGAGAGTGATGCAATTTAGTTGGATCGTTTCATTAGCTCTGAAAATTAGAGAAATTAGAGAGAGAGAAGAGTGGGTATATTTTTTTTTGGCTGAAAGGGTGTTTTTTTTAGAGGGACAGACCAATTTGGAACAAGTCAAAACTGAGGTTGGTATATCTAATCCTCTCGATACAAATGAAGGAATGCCTCACGGCTCAGTACTGGGTCCCTTATTGTTTTTTTCTATTTATTAATGACCTTCCTGACTTTACTCACAATTGCCGTGTGCATTTCAATTGGTTTGATGGAGGACTGCATAGCCCGGTTAAATGAGTATTTATGTCATATTCATGATAAGTCATATTGTAATGGTATGAAATTCAATCTTACGAAGTTACTTGCCATGTTATGCCCTCGAGACCAAGTTAATCCTTAAGACTTTCCATCTGGTATCTGTGAGTCATGTTAAATACTTGGAATTTTGCATCAACAGTAAACTAACATTTGTTATGCCATCAGTGATGATATTAGAGAAAATGTACCATGGTTTGATTCTCTTTTGAACTGTAAATGTAAGCGCAGGATCCCCTCTTGTATCTGCGCCTGACCATTGAAAAAAATATACAAAAATAACCCAAAAATAAAATAATTTCCTAAAAAATGTGATTCTTTTACCAACAACCTTAAACGTAGTTTTCTTACAATCTTCTTGGTCATTACCTATAGGTGTACCAGGCTCAGGCTCTTCCTTGAAAGCCACCCACATACTTTTTTCACAATGATTTCCAGGCGAATATGATTGCCATGTAAACAATTCTGAAAGGGTTTTCTCAGATTAATGAATGATTTAAAAAAAAATACCTGTCATTTATTAACTGAATTATTATCTGTTTAGGTACCTAAGTTTAAAATGTACATAGTCATACAAACAAAAATGTTTAAACTTAAATATTGCAAAATTTACAACATTATAATAATCGCACCTTTAAATAATTATATAGCATTTTATTTTAAACCCTACTTATAGGTAAGTACCTATAATCATTATAACTTTAAACACTTTGTATGAATTAACAAGAACTCCAGGTTCCGCTCCTATGATCTTTTCCGTATACTACGTCGAATACATCAACACCTTGAAAGAAAATCTGCATCATTGACTTTTTAATGTCTTCATCACACCATGGGGTGTGAAATTTCACAAAATTACTCCACGCCAGATTAAGTTTCTTCGAATCATCCGCAAACTGCAAGTCCCAATGCTAATGTTCGGGAAATGGTTTAGTTGTGTCGTTCCGTTCCGTTCCGGCTATGTGAATATAGCAACACTCAACATGTTGTGTTCCAAGTGAAGTGCCTACAGCCAGCCTCTGTGTTTATCTTTAAATAAAATAAAAACAAAAAAAAAGAATGTATTTCGCATTAAATATATAGTTTTAATAAAACATCCATAATTGGTAAATTATACCTAATTATGATCTTATTATTATATTATTTGTATCATGCACATTAAAAAAAAAAAAAAAAACAAATGCAGAATATCCATACTCCATATTTTTTTGTTGCTGTTGCAGAACGAAACAAAAATGTTAATATCATGCCAGCTTGCCATCTAATAGGATCAAAAATTATATTCTGCAATCTGCACACATCTCTCTTTCATGTCGAGTATGTAGAGGCAGATTGTTTATTTGGATTACAATTAATTCATTATTTAATTAAGTATTCTTAATTTTCTTATAAGTTGATTTACTTATGAATTTTCAATTGTAGATAAAATAGAAACGCATACAGTTGGGTATAGGAGTTTTCTCAAACTTAGAAGATTAAACTTTGGAATATTGGAAATAGTTGGAAAATGGCTGAACGCATTCATCGAATTGTTGGACGTGGAAAGTGACAGTATAGTTGCGCCTATGAATTTCATTATCAATTACGGAAATCCTAGCTGACATGTTCTAGTATAAGTATCTATATGTATAAGAAATTAGAAAATTTGTAAGCATTTGCTCAGGGCCGGACCAACCATATGTGCAAGATGTGCAAATGCACAGGGCACACAATTCTGAGGGCGCATTACCAGGAGCAATTAAATGTAATTTGATCTTTCGGAAACAAATATGTACTGCAATTTGCATTTTAAGCACAAAACTTGTTCAAATAATCCCAAAATAACATCCATCACAACTGTATGCTAATTATTTCTTGAACACTAACGCACTTTAATTGTTGCATTCAAGGAGAATTTAACTTTAAATATCGTAAAATGAAAGATCCATTAGGCCTACGCATTGAAAGTTTACGTCCTGGGTAATGTGAAAAAGTCTTATGCATGTGTATCAGTGTTTGTATGTATGTATGAAAATATAAAAAAGGGGTGCTTTCTACAAATCTTGCACAGGGCGCAATATTGGCTGGGGCCGTCCCTGTACCTGCTACTACTATTTTTTTGGAAAATAGGGTAGATAGGGCTTTATGTGTGGAATGTGTTACCTAGAGCCCTACGTACATCAATTAATTTACTTACAACCTTATAAAGGGTGGTTAAATCTTAAGGGCCGATATTGATTTTGCATAAAACACAAATTATTTAGGAAATTATTGTCATTTCTTTTTATTATGATAATATTGGTATGGTTCAATTATGTATGGAACAAAACATCGGCCAAATGGCCGCCGTGACCTTGGCGGCACACCTCCATCCGATGGTTAAAATTTTCGATGACATCATCATCGTCATCGGCTCGACAACCAGGGTCCGGTCCTGGCCTCCTTCAACAAGTCTCTCCACCCATCCCGGTCTCGAGCCGCCGCCATCCAGTTGCGCACCCCCAGGCTCCGGGCGTCCTGGTCTACGCCATCTCTCCAGCGCAAGCATGGTCTACTACGCTGTCGTCTACCATAGAATGTACCACAAAGAACTTTCGAGCAGGTTTCTCTTCGCTCATGCGAGCTAGGTGCCCTGCCCACCGGAGTTTACCGAGCTTAATTTTTGTCACGATATCCGCTTCAAGGTAGATTGCGTACAATTCATGATTGTACCGTCTCCGGAATCGATGACGCTGAGGCATAATTGAGGTTCTATGCCGTTAATGTGCCGAATTATCTCATCCTTTAGCTCTTTAATTGTTGCTGGCTTATCGACGTACACCTTTTCTTTCAAATAATCCCAAAGAAAGAAGTCCAAGGGTTTTAAATCACATGATCTTGGCGGCCAATTGACATCGCCACCACCTCAGATAACACGGCCATTGAATTTGTCGCGCAAAAGAGCCATTGTTTCGTTAGCTGTGTGGCAAGTGGCACCGTCCTGTTGAAACCACATATCGTCCACATCCATATCTTCCAATTCGGACCATAAAAAGTTCGTTATCATCTCACGATAGCGAACACCAATCACAGTACCTCCCTGACCAGGCCGGGCATTTTGCAAAAAAATACGGCCCGATGATGCCGCCAGCTCATAAACCGCATTAAACCAGTAATACTCTTTGTGGGGGTGCATTGGTTTTACGACAATCACTCTTGGATTTATCATTCGCCCAAATGCGGCAATTCTGCTTACTGACGAATCAGTCCACTGAGGTGAAAATGTGCCTCATCACTTAAGATGTTTTTCTTCGAAAATTGATCATCCACTGCTTTGATTTGAACGCCAATTTTCATACTAAGCCTGAATAACTTTAACGCGTTGCTCGATTGTGTTTCTTTTCATGGTTCAAATTGAGTTTGTCTGAAATTAAGAAATGCCAAATGAAATGCAGAAAAAACTTGACGTTTAGATGTGGTTCACATTCAACATCGGCCCTTAAAATTTAACCACCCTTTACTACATCGATTTTTGTAACCAACTGAAGACTATTAACGATTGTGTCAAGTTAGCATTACCACTTCAAAATTTTAGAAATCTTATAATTGGACTAATTGTCGTGAATTTGTCGTGAAAGAAAAGAAATTGTCGCCACAGTTTTTTTTTTCTAATCCCAAAAAACCTTAAAATTGCATTTTTCAGAGACTCTATAGCATTACCACAACTTTGATTTGCTATATTTTTTTTCCTGAGTGTTTTTTTTAATACGGAATTTGTTTAAACAATTGTCGCTTGATGTCCTTAAATAAGAAAAAAAATATATCAAATCAAAGAATCCATAGCATTAGGATTCTCTGAAAAATGCAATTTTAAGGTTTTTTGAGATTAAAAAAAAAGTTCCGCGACAAATTTTTTTCTTTCACTACCTACTAACTTACGACAAATTCACGACACTTAATGGCATCCTGTTTTTTTTAGTTCATTTTACCCATTTTAGACGGGTGGTAATGCTTACTTGACTGTCAAGTTAGCATTTCCAGGAGAAAAATAAAAAAAAAAAAAAACAAGCGCGACAAATTTTTTTCTTTCACTACAAATTTACGACAAATTCACGACAATTAATCCAATTATTAGATTTGTAAAATTTTGAAGTGGTAATGCTAACTTGACACCCATCTATTAACGTACCCTTCAATAAAATATGTAAATTCTAAAATTCGACGATTGGATTTAGCATGATGTTTCAGAAAAAAGACTCAAGGAAAAGATAGATAGAAACATGAATATACATGATGCGTCAAAAAGCTAGAGCGTGTGTGTTGTGTCGAGAGACAGAAATATAATTGTATGGAAGAGGAAATCCATTTCCCCCCGTTTAGGCAGAAGTGTCAATTTTCTAAAGAAACACTGACTTAAGAACAGAAAAAAATTTATACAATTATGACGGCATTTACATCTACGTATGTCCTAAAATACTTTGATAAAATTGTAAAATATTTATATTTGTAATATTTATTTAACAAAATGTAAACAACACCTTAAATTGTGATCGCTAGACCCTAGTTCTCTCTCCTCATGGAAAATGTATTTTTTTTTTAATTTAATGAAGGTTTTTGCAGTAGCTTTTCATTCTACCAAAAATTAAATCTGTGATGATATTAATTGAATAAATGTTATAAGTTATCAGTAGTAAGGTAGAGTAGAAAATACCATTTCTCTGTAAATTGTGCAATCTATTTTTAAGAAAAAATATTTTATTAATTCAGCAACAATATATATAAAGATTTACATACATACTACAATTTTTTGTTATAGCTTTTTTTAAAGCAAATAATTCATTCTTTTATTTTCTTTTGAAATCAAGTTGTTTTTTAATTGATAGTTTTTGAAAAATTAATTTTCAAACTCGAAACTTTAAAAAAAATTGTTTTTATTTATTCAAAGTTTTACGTCACATTCAGTATTATTTTTGTTTTTGATGTGTAAACATCTATGCTGGCGGTAGAGTGAAAAAAAACGTGAACGTTCGTGTGCAACGTTACGTCGTGCAACTTTACACTGTGCAACGTTACGATCTGCATACTAGGATGGGTGTGTTCAGTGACAAAAAATCTTCAAGCAAAAACAAGTCCGTTTTGGATCCGCGCACGTTGATGTTTACACATATTAACCGTGATTCCCGGCACTCACAAAATTTTTTTATTATTCAATGCTCAGATTAATTTTAGTCCATTATTAAAAAAATTGTTTGGCCTTCTTAGCTTTAAAATACCTTTGAATACATAGCTCTTAAGTGCGAAATCGGTATCTATAATCAATTTTTACATTTAAACAATGTTACTATAAAAGACCTCTTAACTTAAACGACATCGAGAAAACGTTATTTAAATTCAAATTAAATATTTAAGCAAGCTTAACTAATAACTAATTAACCTTGAAAAGGTGTTTGAAGAAAATCTATCAGGTATGGCTGTAGGTATAGATGCTTAAAAGTCAAAAATATTATGCAGTGTTTTTTTTCTCATAGTGACAACAGCTATATATACCCATCTCTCTTTTTCCTTGTGTGTTTTTGAAAGAGTGAATAGGCAGCTCAGTGAATATAATTTTGGTCAGTAATCGGAGTGAACATAGAGCGGATATAAATTATTGAAATTTTGAGATGTTTAGGTGGCGCTCAATTCGGTTACAGGAAAATATTCGTCCCGAATGTTTGGTAGCCATAGATTTTTTGACTTACAATGGGATGTGTTCTTAAATGCATCTCCGGTAAAAAAAAAAGTCGGCTGTATATACTTTTTTCTCAGACATGCGTTAAGGCATTTCATTTCAACAAAAATTAAATCTCAAAATTTTCGAATTTTTCAGAGGTTTTTTAATCCATCGTCATCGTAGCCATCCTTCAATTGAATTTGACATTTGATGGTTTGACAGATAGGGGACAAATTATATTTGATCGTATCGAGAATATTTCATTCCAAATGTCAACCGATTGCCCTGAAAATGCATTTTTCCGGAGCAGAAAATAAAATGCAAAAATTTTAGAATTTTTCAGAGGATTTTTAATTCAAAGTCATCTTAGCCATTCTTCAATGAAATTTGACAGTTTATTACTTGTCTAGTCTACATAAACCACAATTGGTTTCGGAATTACTGGCCTAGTTTTGAAAAGAAGAATCAATCCATTCATTCAACCAAAAGCTTTGACAAATATGGAATTGATTGTTTACTGGACATTAACTATGTCCAGTGTAAGCCAAGTGCAAAAATGTACCTTCGAACGCGCCCGAACACATTTAAAAACATAAGTGCCTGATTACATGGGTCGTTTTACTGAAGAGCGCATCGCATGAGACAGGTAGATTTTATGTGCGTAAAAAAGAGAAGGTAGATTCCACCATCTCTTTTGTACGCACATAAAATCTACCTCTCTCACGCGATGTGCTCTTCAGTAAAACGACCCATGTAATCAGCCACTAAAACTAATGTTAATTCCATGTGAATATAAATTTTCTTTAATTGGTGAGTGTAGAAGTGGTAATAAGACCTAGTTTATTGTTAGACACATAAAGTATTATGTTGTTATTAAATTAAATTATTAAAGTTTGTTAATTTTATGATTGTCACTGGTTATTGTTTGTGAAAGATAAGAAATTTATTTTGACATCGAATGTCATTAAATTTGTCACGATTACCAACATTAAAATTACAAAAGAAAAGTAAACATAAAAGTGACTATTATGGTTTTATTCATAATTCATTACTGCGCTGCGTATAATTTTCACCAAAACACAGCTATGTAATATGTTTGCTGTCTTTAAAAAATGTAATTCTAATGCCCGATTTCATAAAAATACACTAAATTCCCTTTTACCTAAAGTCCTCTTAAATTTTATCAGACCTTTAAATATTTCCAGTTTCACCATCTAAAAAAAGGAAATTTTAGGGAAATTTTAGCTAAAATTGGGTTTGCCTCACATCCCTGGATATGGAAATAGGTTGTTTCCCTCTCACATTCAAAATGCACGTGAAAAAGCATTATATCTATGTAGAAAAAAATGCTACGAAAAAAAAAATATTTGGACAACGGATTCCAATATGAACTCGGAATATTCTTGGACGTCTTACTTTATGTTGCTCTTCATCCTCAGATGAACAATCAATTATTCTTAAAACAAACAAATTATGAAGGCTTTCGGAAACCAACGCGAAACATTCAGAGCGAATATGCGATGACTGAGCAATGACTGAAGATTCACATCGCGCCAATGTCGGTGCTCTCATTTATCTCCATGTAAATAAATTAAGAAAGACGAAAGTCTTGTCGTCGTTCGGAAGTATTCGCGTTTGCTTGGGAGAGCCTTAAAAGATTATTATCTACACACAAACTATATTTTTGTTTCGACCTATTAACAATTTATATTTAAATAAAAATGTGACTGCAAAATATCATCTATAATTTTCTTACTCGTCGGCTGACATCTGACATATTAGACTTCACAAATCACACTTTTAAAATTTATTGAGACGAAAATGGGCTTTTAGTTTATAAGGGCATTTAAAAGGACTTACAATTTAAAAGCACTTGGTGAAACCAAAAAATCCCCTTTTAGCTCTAAATGGGCTTTTAAATATTTAAAAGTCCTTTATGAAATCGGGCATAAGCAATACAATAATGTGTACTTTCCTTCGCCACTGTAGAACTAATGGGTGATTTTTTAAGAGGTTTAGAACTTTTTAAAAAAAAAAACACAAAAAAATCGAAAAAATGAATGAAATATTTATTTGAATCGATAGTTTGAACCTTGCAATTTAATGTTTAAAGATAATTTCATGCAAATGTTGACCGCGGCTGCGTCTCAGGTAGCCCATCCGCTGAGTCCAATTTTGGCATACTCTTTCACACATATCGGCCGGTATCTCACGAATGAATGCATGGATGTTGGCTTCCAGTGCGTCAATCGAAGCGGGCTTGTCCCTATAGACATTAGCCTTGACATACCCCCACAAAAAATAATCTAATGGTGTCAAATCGCACGATCTAGGCGGCCAATTGACCGGCCCGAAACGTGAAATTAACTGTTCACCAAACTCGCCTCGCAATTGCGCCATTGTTTCGCGTGCTGTGTGGCATGTGGCACCGTCTTGTTGAAACCACATATCATGCAAGTCAAGAACTTCCATTTCGGGCAAAAAAAAGTTTGTTATCATCGCTCGGTAGCGTTCACCATTGACAGTAACGCTGCGATTCGCATCATCTTTGAAGAAATATGGCCCAATAATGCCGCCGGCTCATAAACCGCACCAAACAGTGGCTTTTTCGGAATGCATTGGTAGCTGTTGCAATGCTTCTGGCTGATCTTCACTCCAAATGCGGCAATTTTGCTTATTTACGTACCCATTCAACCAAAAATGAGCCTTATCGCTGAACACAAGCAGCGCGCGATGAACATTTCGAACCGAGCACGAATTTTGATAGTAAAATTCAATAATTTGCAAGCGTTGTTCATTTGTAAGACGATCCATGGTTAAATTGCAAACCAAACTGAAGCTGTTTGACAGTGACACAAGGTACTAAACACACGTCAGCTGTCAAAACCAGTGTTGCCAAAACCAAACCAGCTAAAAAATCACCCGTTAGAAAAAAAATACACACAAAAAGTGTGTGGGTTGATGAAAGATACGTTTGTAGAAACCGTAGCGTCCGTCGCGTCGTCGCCGTCTACAGATATACAACTCGCAGAATGTGTGAAATCAGCCTCATTATAGCACAGACAAATCCACCATACTATTTTTTTTTTTAATGTTTATTTCTTTATTTCTTGATTTTTTGATATAAATATTTAATTGTTCTGCGAATGCACATTTCGCCAAGCCCACCGCTGCTTTCCTCCACCCTGTCGACCGGCGCGACGACGACCGACCGACCGACGGCCGAGTGCTTCCAACTGCTTATGTTAATGTATGCATAATTTCACCTGTCTACGCATAATATTTTCATATTATGTAGGTGCATATGCTGCACACAGTATATTTTTGTAATTTATTTATATTTTTAAGAGAAAATTTAATTCAAAATGGGTTGTAATAAACATTATTAAATCCAAATAAATCATTTCATTCAAACCTACTCACAGTGGGAGGACATGCTATAAAAATGTAGACTTGACTTTCTGCTGTGGTAAGTCTGCGTTTGGTTAAGAAGAAAACTAAGCTATAATAAGCGAATATATTATTTATTTATTTTTCTCCAATTATGACTGTTTGGTATTTCACACTTAAATAATTTGCATGTTTTTTTTTTTTGCTGTTGTTGTTATGTTTCTCATTTAAAATTGCATTCCCATTGCAGGAAAAGTAAAACGATCTAGGTACATTTTACCACTTTTACATGGAAACAGCGACTGAATTTATGTTAGCGCACTGCACACTCGGTTGCTGATAATATTTATGGCAATTTGTCAGGTGATTTTATCCAACCAAGCCATTGCCATCGCCATCGGCCAGAGAAATGACGGCTAAAGATGACAGAGTATATACTTAGCTGGCTGTGGGTCGGGCTGGGGAAATGTGGGGACTTGAGTTTAAGGTATAGAAAAGCGGCATCTTGTCTTCC
The DNA here is from genome assembly GCA_932273885.2 of Leucozona laternaria. Lineage (NCBI taxonomy): Eukaryota > Metazoa > Arthropoda > Insecta > Diptera > Syrphidae > Leucozona > Leucozona laternaria. The sequence goes on along the minus strand of OW026368.1, from coordinate 83,346,473 downwards.
TTTCAAGGTAGACTGTTCGAATTATTCTTTGAGTAGTAGTATAGGTGATAATATGTTAATAGGTATTCTATAAATATGACTTACATGGGCGGCTAATTGCGACTGATTGTAATTGCAAAGTTTTCGCATTTTCATAACGAATTTCTTTGAAGCCCAGTGTCGGCCTGGAAAGATTAAAAAACACTGTAAGGTATGTAATAAATGCTCTAATGCAAAAGACAAGCTGAGTTTTAAGGGAACGGACGGTGGTTCTGTAAATGAAAATTTCCTTAAAATAAATAATATGAATTTATATGGTGATGGTGCCCCTGCTGGGTCGCACTAATATGTTCCCTCTGTAGGTGATAGTTCTCTATCTCTAGCATTATTGTTCAGCACCATTTATGATGTGAACCAGTCTCGAAGGGTTTAAACAAAAATATTTACCTATGTACACACTATAAGATATATGTATTTCATTTAGATAAAGAATGGGAAATTAACAATGGGAAGAACATTTCAAGGCATGACAAAAATAATCGTTCTATAGTTGATTACTAGTTTTAAATTACTATTTTAATATGTAGATACCTCGGTTTTTAGTGGTTACAAGTAGGTATTCATATTATTTCTGTGATCCTTTTTAATAATATTGTCATTTTCATTTTTCTGATTAGTGTTATTGAATCGGTGAGTGAAAGAACAGTACAAATTCAAACGACATTGCCAGTGCTGGAGTTAGGCTCAGGCCCGGGCCTAGAGTGGCAAAATCTTTGGGGCGCAGAAAAATAATTGATCCTCAAAGTGAGCGATGATTAAAAATTGCAATTTGATGTATCAACATGTGCAAGGTCGTTGTGACGTAGTGCAAGCCTACACAACTTTTATTTATTAAAATTATTTTTTTTGATTTTTTTTATATTACACAGGGTCCGCAAAATAACTTCTTTTTTTTGAAAATGGCGCAAAACATCGAGTGTAGCTTCGGCTGTGTGGCACGTAGCGCCGTCCTGTTGAAACCAAATGTTGCCAATATACTCCTCTTCAATTTTCGTGAACAAAAATTCGTTCAACATGGCCCGATAACGATCGCCATTGACTGTAACGGCCACTCCTTGCTCATTTTCGAAGAAAAATGGCCCAATTATGCCTCTGGACCAAAATCCGCACCAAACAGTGACTCGTTTTGGGTGTATCGGCTTTTCAATGTATGCGTGCGGGTTTTCTGTGCCCCAAATGCGACAATTTTGCTTGTTTACTGCCCGCCAAGATCAAAATGAGCTTCATCCGAAAAGATGAAGCAACTTGCTCGTCAACTGGCTTGCCTTTTTTCGAAGCCAGTTGAGCAGCCAGCAGAGAAGCAAGTAGGGTGTTCGTTTTTTTAAGTATTTTTTTCTGAATTAATTAGATTTTGTGCAAAAAATAAGTTAAAATAAATTTAGTGTGGAATTTGATTTAATTTTAAAAATGTTAAAATTCACTTTCATACGAAACTTGACATTGCTTGACAGAATATTTGACGTTTGCGAATATTTCGTTAGAAATCACCAAAAAGCTCTAAAATTACCCTTTTCAAAAAATAAAATTTCAATATTTTCAGATTTTTGGAGGTTTTTTAATCCATTGACATCGTATACAACCTTCAAAGGAATTTGAAAGTTTTGTGCTTAACAGACGGATAGCTAACAAACTCTATTTTGACGTCTGTATAGTTTTTTTTTTTTTGGTACATGAATTTTAGTTAAAGTATATGTTATTCCCTCTTTTGTTTCGTTGTCCATAAATTCAATTATTAAAGTTTGTTAACCATTTTTGCATTTTTATTAAATATTCGTTCCAAATGTATTTTGAATTTTTCAATCCATTTTGTTTGAAAGATCAACCAAAAATGTTTACTATAGTAGAGAAAAAGAACGACCTACTTGCAAGCAACTTGCTTGGCAAGTGGAGTGCCACCTACGTCACAGCCAGTACACAGATACGAATTTGGCAGGCAATGTATGAGCCCAACTTGCTTGCCAGTACCTGCTCGTGTGGCCTCAGGGATAAGTATAAGCTTTCAAACGCATAAACTAAAATTTATCGGATCTGTTATTTCGAAAAAAAACAAAACATAGACCTAAAAACAATAAAACAAGTAAACAAGGCTACAAAGCTACATTTTCAGTACCCGACTTGCGTTGATGCGCCGCGCCGCTACACCGATTTTGACCAAACTTTCTTTTAGAAAAACAACTGCCCCTTAGCCCTTCCCATATACATAAAAATAAGTTTTCAAGTACAAAAGGAATTTTTGAAAGCGGACCATTTGGTTTCTGAGCTTAGCCCGAACAAACAAACAAAGCATGATGTCCACTTAATTAATAGACATATAAGAAATATATATGGAAAATTTACTTAAGCAAACATATATCGGGTTTTTCAATAAGAGTGCTACAAGAGTTTTTTTAATTAAAACAAAAACGGTTTTGGATATCAATTAAAAACTTTATTCCTGTGAAAGTACGTTCGATGCCATTATGTATGGAACTCGATTTCTTTTGCATGGCTACCACGGGCACGCTTGCAGAAGTCCAGACGCTGAACCCAATTTTCGACGGTTTTCAAGCATAAATCGGCCGATACTGGTGCAATTTCACGTTCGATATTCGTACGAAGTTCATCAATTGTCGTTGGCTTGTTGGCATAGACTATAGACTTGACGTAGCACCACAGGAAATAGTCTAACGGCGTCAAATCGCACGACCGAGGCGGCCAAGCGACTGGACCATTTCGTGAGATAACACGTTCTCCAAACTTGGTTTCCAATAAATTGATTGTGACATTCGCTGTGTGGCTTGTGGCGCCGTCCTGTTGGAACCACATGTCCTCCAAGTCCATATCATCCAATTGGGGCCAAAAATATTCGGTTATCATTGAACGGTAGCGATCTCCATTCACAGTAACGTGCCGGTCTTGATCATCATGGAAGAAGTACGGCCCAATGACGCAGCCGGCCCATAAACCACACCAAATCGTAATTTTTCGGGATGCAATGATGACTCATGGAGTACGTGTGGATTGCTGCCTGACCAATACCGCATATTTTGTTTATTGACGAAGCCATTCATCCAGAAATGAGCCTCATCGCTGAAGATGATTTTTCGATGAAAATCCGAATCATTTTCAAGTTGTTGCTCAGCCCAATTCACGAACATACGACGCTTCTGGTGGTCAAGCGGCTTCAGTTCTTGCGTCAATTTAATCTTGTAACGATGTAGGCCAAGATCTTTTCGCAAAATTCGCCACAACGACGTCACAGAGATGCCCAACGCTAGAGAACGACGTGTGAGAGACACATTTGGGCTTTCTGCAACTGAAGCCTCAGCGGCAGCAATATTCTCGACACTACGGGCACTTCTTTGTCTCACTGGCACGGGAACATTTTGTACTGTGCCTGTGGATTCAAATTTTGTCCACTAGACGCTCAATTGTTGATCTGCTAGGACGATTATAACGACCATAAATTGGACGTAGCGCTCTTAACGTTGAAGCCACTGACTCCGAATTTTGGTAGTTAATTTTAATAATTTCGACTCGTTGTTGGCTCGTATATCTTTCCATCATAAAATGGCAAATCTTACTGAAGAGAAATGTCAAAAGAGCAGCAAGAAATATGGCGTTGTTTGATGTCCATGTTGCTCTACTTTTGTAACGTCCCTGATGAAAAACCCTTTACAAGGATTATCAATAAGTCACCTATTAAAAAGGCTTCAAACCCGTAAGAAGATCGAATCTCTGGAATATTTCTTTAGCAACGATTTTTTTAAAAACTCTCTACTGTAGAGGAGCGGTGCCGTGTTTCGAGCAGTGGCGGCTCCGGTTCTGGTGTTTTTCATTGTTCATTTCCTGTTGTCCAGCTGCTGAATGAAGAAGTTTCTGGAAGAGTGAAGAGTTTGTCCACAGTTCGCTCACGAATTCCAGTTTGTTATCTTGAATAATTTCTCTTCAAAACCGCACAAGTATATTATTCCTTTTCGACTTTTTTTTATTCAGTTATACCTACCTACTCGTATAAAAACTTGATTCTATTATATTCAATATTATACCACCATGGTAAATTATAATACAAATTGTATTATTTATTCAGTTCTTAGCGATGCTGATGTTTGCATACAAAAAATTCCATTTTTAGGTCAAATAAATCATAAAAAAACAACAAAAAGCAACCCCACCGAGTGAAACTTTTGGTCAACGATTTGCAAAATTAAACCTAAAACATATTCAATCAACAGTGTACAGCTTAAGATTCGAGGGTGATATTTTGGTGATAAAAAAATAAAATAAAGGACATCTCACCCTTCATGCTGATAACAACACTGCCACTGCAATCGTCCTACATCAGTTGTGGGTAATAATCGTTCCACTTAGAGCAAATAGCACCAGCGAGCGCCCGTTTCGTTGGTGCCCTCATCCGTTCACTCATTTTCCTTGCCGATATGGTGCCTTTTTTATCTCCCGGGCATTCATATTTTTTGTATGCATATACACATACACACGGAGACAAGGACATATAAAAATACTCACTCATAGGTCTTCATCATGAGCATACATTTTTTATGTTTTCATTTCTGAATATTTCAGCCAGAAAACGAAAAAACGAGGGAAACGAGATTAAATGTCCTAGATAACAGTTCTTCATCATCAGAGACAGCATCACCATGAGAGGTAGTAGTAGCGGGAGGCAGTGGGTGGGAGATTGATCCTGCTGATGTGCTGGCTCACTCCGGATCGAAATAAAGCACTCCATGGTTTTTATGAATTTATGTGCGAATACCATCTCAAGATTATGGATGTAAAAAAACGAAAGCACCTAAGCCCAGGGGTGGCTCTGACGCCATCGCCATCCACTGCGTGCCGGTGCCGTTGCCGGTGCCAGCAGCCGAGCCGTGTTGATATTGAATGGGGGGTGATATGGTGTTGGTCGGTGATGTGGGGCCCAGCAGCACAGTGGCGGTGCGTATGGTGGCCGTTTGCCGATGCCATTCAACTTTATTGCTTTGGTCATTATTTTTATGATTATTGTTGTTGTTGTTGCTGGTGTTTTCCTATTCATGTGTTCCTTTCCGTTTTTTTTTTGTGTTGCGATGCGAATGCGGTTAGTATCGTGGACTCGGCCCAAATTGAATTGGAATGCTAATGTATGGAAATCGAAAAAAAGAGGTCCTGTTGTTTGGTTTATTTTTTCTAAGGCTCCTTTTTTATTTCTATACTTTAACGTGGTCAGCAGAAATGTATTTTTATTTTTTTTTTTCATTTGTGGCTTTGTTAAAAAGGCTTCTCCTCTAGCAGGCTCTTACTCGTATGTCTGTATGTTCAAACGCCATCGAAAAAAAGTCGTGTGTGTGTGCACAGATGGGCTGGTTAATGTTTTTTATTCATTAGAAGTAAAAAGGGTATCGCCAGATAAAAGTTAATGCTTATGTGGTAGAAAATGGCTACTCTGGTTTATTCTGCCTACTCGAGATAATTTTATTTATTATGCCTTTCTTCGGTGGGTAATTGAGAGGAGCTGAGTTTTGTGTGGCCTATTTGGAAATGATAATGGGTTGTGATGCTGGGGAGTCATTTTTTTAAAGGAATTCATTTGAGGAAATTACCTACATATGTATGTACCTACATATATAGACGTACCTATACCAATACATATCGCTCATGCAATTTCTTCTTTGACGATGAAATATGCTGACATAAAAGACCTACAATAAAAAGTAATGTGGAGTTCTGAGAGGTTTGAAAACAGAATTGCAAAAATATATATCTGGAGTTTGATTAAAATTCCAGGTCTCATTATTCTCATTATTTGGAAATGGAAATGTTTTTTTTTTTTTTTGGTGTAGACATATTTTAAGTTTACAAAAATGCCAGGTTAGCAAATTAATAAAATATGTACATTCAAAGGACTCTTATACGATAGTGTGATATGTGGGAGGCAAGTTATACAATATAAGTTGTAAAATATTTTGTTTATAATACATTGCGGAGGGTAGATTGAAAAGCAGTGGTATGTATTTTTCTACTGAGACCTTTAACAATGCTCATAAGAAATACACGTTTTGTATCATAAAGTTTCGATTGCCGAGAATTGAATTGAATTCTTTTTATGTGCACTTTTAAATAGCTGAGATTACAGCGGTTGAGATGGCAACGTGCACTAGTCGAGCAACCTCAACTAACTTGGTATGATCAGCCAGAAGGGAACTGCGCGCGCTAGCTGGTTGAGACTGTGGTCCATCCTGCTGCACCAGTAAGGTGACTCTGACCAAGCCAAAACAATTACATTCTTATTAATAAACCCATTCCAAAGTATAACTAACTTTGGACAGTTGTTCAATTACAAAATCTTATTTATAAAAAATTGCCATTGCCTAACTTAGACACTGCAATTAGTTGTCCAAACATCCTATAGTGGCAATACTTTCAAAGAACATTGGAAGGGAAGTTTTTACAGTAAGGAATTGAAAAGTTAGAACATATGAGGGCATAATGTATTTAGACAACTGTTGAAATGTGATTCTCAATGAGAAGAGGTCAAACTATTTAGACAACTGGACAAGTCTAATAAAAAGGCTTGTAAAGCCCAACAGCTGATGTGGCTGGGTCAGCGAACACCAGGAAAATCTTTATGTCCAACTGCGAGAGACGATGCGATCAAAAAAACTGTACTCAGGTTTTGCACGCAAGTGGAAGACGATCTCAACCAACTTGACGCGAGAAACAACTAGAGACATCAGCTAGCTACTGACGCTTTTAAAATTGACTGAGACGAAAATGCGCATTTATGTAAGTAGTTTAAGAGGTTTTTTAATAGCATGTTAAATTTAAAAGCACTTGGTGAATCCAAAAGAAAGCTTTTAGAAGTTTATCTGGCTTTTAGTATTCAAAAGTCCTTAATATGAAATGGGCCATTTCTCTTTATTATTAAAGAGGAAAAGTAGCTTTGTTTGACGGATTGATTGATTGTTCCAAATGTTTGAAATAATCTCAGAAACCACAGGTTCAATTTTATAAATTCTTTTTGTGTTTGAAAGGTTATTCATAGAGGATGGTTTTAAAGTTAAAATATTTTCAAAATGTATCTGTTTTCAGAGTGAAAACAAAAACATGATTTCAACTTAGTTTTAAAATTGTTTTTGTGTTTGTTACTAAAGAACTAGATATTTTTCAAAATTTAGCTAAATGAGACAAAAATTCCATAATTCCGAGGTAAAAAATAAACCATGTAAGTTGGTAAAGGAGTAAAATTGAAATAAAAAAATCATTTATTTTGTTTTTTTTTTTGTTCCTTTTGAAATTCCAGTCGAATATATCGAAAGAAGGTCAATTGTACCTATCAATTTTTAAAACAGTCTTAGCTTACCTATTTTTAACAATGTAGGGGTTGTGGGGGGCCTAGCGAACTGAGCGAATGACAACCTAAAAGGTCAGAAAATTATTATAAATGGTCAAATATTTTTAAAGTTTAAATAACTATGAATTTTTCAAAGTTTTTTTGCCAGATCTCAAGATTTTAGGCACTGCCATCCTCTGAAATGAAACTCATATATGTATTTTTAAGATCTACATAAAAGCTTATGTGACAGTTTACGCTGAGAAAAAAAAGTAGAAAATAAGCGTGTAAGTTGAACATTAATATTTAAGTTTCGTATCAGTCATTAAACGGTCAAATTATTTATGAAAGTTAATTTTTGTTTTCAAGGTGGAATTTTTACTTCAACAATTGGTACAAAAATATCTACCGCTCAACTACTAATAAAACAAATTGACGATTGTGATCTTTACCGTGGTATTCTTGTTAGTTTTTTCAATTCGAGACTCCACAAATTATGTAGGTACAAACTATCCCTATCCTATTGAAATTCACATCGCAAATATGGTTTTAAGAAGAGTTATTAACAGGAGTCAACAAGGAGTTAAGGAAAAATTGAACTGATCCTCTTATGGCTATAAAGTTAACATCATATGTAAAGGTTGATTTTTTTTAGAGGTATAGAACTTTAAGTTGGCAATAATATTTTAACTGGCGGCCATTTTGTCAGCTGTTAAGTGATTTTTTTTAGTTTGGTTTGACATTTGAACATAAATAGACCGACGCCTGAACAACGCATGTAAATTTTGCAAAATGTTTTGTAACCGAGATCGTTGTTGATCCCGAATTTAACAAGAAAATTTTTTCAGCGATGAAGCTCATTTTTGTTGAATGGCTACGTCAATAAGCAAAATTACCGCATTTGGAGTGTAGATAATCCTCAAGCCATTGTTGAGACACCGTTACATCCAGGAAAACTGACAGTTTGTTGGGATCATTGGTTCTTACTTCTATAAAAACGATGCTGACCAGAGGGTTATATTTAATGGAGACCATTATAGAGCCATGATCAATGAATTTTACGTTCCTGAATTGAATTGCCTTGATGTGGGGGAGCGCTGTGGTTTCAACAAAATGGCGCAACATTTTACACAGCACGTGCCACAATGAATTTGTTGAAGGAAGCGTTTGGTGAACGCATAATTTCGCGTTTTGGATCTGTGGCGTGGCCTCCAAGATCGTACGATTTAACATTGCTGGACTATTTTCTATGGAGTTGCTAGTCTACGCCAATAATCCCGAAACGATTGATCACTTGGAGGACAACATTGGTCACAAATGGTGGAAAAAGTCATCGAAAATTGGACCTCCAGATTAGACTACGTCCGAACCAGCCGTGGCTGTCATATGCCAGAAATCTTAATTATAATGATAGAAGATTATCTTTCGAATAAAGTAAATTTCATATGTCAATTTAAAAAAATTATCTTTGTTTTGTTCCATTTCAAAAATCTATACCTCTAAAAAAAACACTATTTATATGCATCATATCTGCAAGCATTGATGTATAAATCACTGCACCCGAAACACATTTGCATAATCTTTTATATAATTATGATGTACACGACTCAATCGCCCCTCTTGTATGAAATATTTCGGCATTTACAATAATTTAAATACGGAATAATTGCATCTATGCTTGAAATTTCTTTAAATTATTTAAATATCCAACCATTAGAAGCCAAAAAGTTATAAACTTGCAATATTTTTACAATTTTCTACTCGCGGAAATTGTTAAAGATTCTGACTGTTATACTTCAAGTCTATAATCTTAAATTTTGTAAAGATTTCCACCCCAAATCCGGGATTTTAAAAGAATGAAATCTTTTGTGAATGCAATCTTTTAATTGAATTCAATGAATGATTTATATAGACAGAATTAACCAAAGATTGCATTCTTTTACAACCCTATCCAAATCAAACAAAGTTAATTAAAAAATTCACAAAATTTGTTGAATTAACGAGTAATTAATTAAAAAAAAAAAAAAAACATCTATACCTATGCCAAAAACTAGACATACAAATGCTATTTACAAGCTCAAATGAAAGTAAAATCCCATTACGTGTGAAAATGTGTGTGTAGAAATCTTTCAATTTTTCCAACAACATTAAAATAAAAAAAAAAAAAAAAATCCTAATTCAGAAAACTTTTGTATCCCTGTATTTGATTTTATTAAAATGAAACCCCTTATTGTGCTGAATTCTTTAACTCTTGATTAATTTTTCTCTTATCCTGTCAGATCGGGGCATAACTGAAAGAAAATATTCTTCATTCACCGGCTGTGTCAAAATATACATATTATATGTTATGTATACCTACAGTGTACTGACAATCCTCTCTCATTAATATTCCTAAATGGTAGGCATTCGCATATCGCACACATTCAAACGAAAATATATCAAAAATGAATAATGATTCCGCTTAATGTGTAAGTCTTTGCTTATAATAGCCAAAGTCTAACAGCTTCACACCCTTGAATATTATTTATATCGAAATATAAAGAAGAAAGGAGGAAAACTAATGTAAGTATACGAGACGAGGTATATAGGATATGGCAATCGGGAATCGGGAATGGGAGCAACTTTAAGCACTCAACCTGCAAGGATTTCGTCTCGTATTATATATCGATTGGATGTGCCAGACGATTAAGTGTGATGGCGCGGACATAGCAGCGACTGCAATTTCACTTTCTCTAAGGATGATTACGTATACGTACATACGTAAATATATATATAAGTATTTGAAGGAAAAATACTGGCTTCCATCTCCAAAACTGTCTTCCCCCATAAAACTTCGCCTGCCACCCAATATAGACGGAGTAACGTATAGGTACTGATATTGCACGCACACTTAGATGCTGTTGCTGTTGCTTTTGCTGCACAACTGCGATAAGGTTTCGTCCTTTCAAATTAAATGAGCTCTGAAATTGATTTTCCTTTAGTTTGATTCTGTTGCCTTATATAGTTGAAGCAGTACGCAGAGTATAGATTTTGGTCAATGGTAAATTTATCATCATTTCGGTTCCTCCTTCTGAGTCCTTTTTATGAATTCGTTAAAAGGAAGAGAAGGGTGGATGAAAGATTAATAATCACCTATATGTCTGAATGAAATTCACATTCATATAAAAGATTTCTAACCTCGCAATTGAATTTGCAATGAAAACATTAAGCACACTTTAGAAGCTGTCAAATATGCACATTCAACATCATAAATCATATAATTGTTGCAACATACATATATAGTTAAGCAATTACAGTAGTTTTATTGGTTTTATATATAGGGGAACGGTACGTTTTACCGCAAATCAGTTGACAGTGTAACATTTGCCCAGCCGATTTGAAAAGGAGTTTTTTTGATACAATTTCGAAGAACAATATCCCGTAGAACGATATTCTTCAAGTTTTCCACGGGATTGGAGGCGGGATTGGTAGAACTAATCAGTAGATATCTACTATTTGCCAATACTAATTCGTACTTTTGCAAAAAGTATTTTATGTTTGTTAATATTTGTATGCAAAAATCTTCAGAGAGCGGATATACAACCCAGGCAGATATATATGAACCCCAGAGTGATAATAGATGAAAGAAATGATAGATGATAGATAGATAAAAAAAATTTATTTTCAGAAAGTGTTTACAAAGGCTTGGTTTTCATTATGTTAAAAATTAAATTAAATGACAATAACTATAAATTGCCTGTCAGGTTAAAGTGTTTACATATAATAAATTCATTAAAACTTAGCGATTGATTAATAAATACTTTTAAGAATATTCATTTATGATTAGGTTTCGATATCTTAGAGCGTTTTTTAAGAAATTTTAAAGTTGGCCATAGTTTTGTCCGTTGAAAATTTCAAGGAACTGATCACGGTTAAGGCTTTCACTTCCGAGGAATTGTCTTCTGTATGTCCGAAAACAAGGGCAGACTGCAACAAAGTGATATGTATTTTCGGTAGCATCAAGGTTACAGATTGCACGAATGCCTACTGAATCTCTTCTAAATGCTCTTGCATTGAGATTGAGCAAACCGCACCTGAACTTTAACACCATGCTAATCATCTCGCGTTAGTTACTGTCTTCGAAGTAGCTTGGCACTTCGGCATAATTCGTTACAATACTCGTCGTGGAAGCGTGATTGAAGCGCTCTGTTTGTGTATTCCGTCCAATGTCTTTCTATAAGTTTTGTGCAAGTTTCTATATGTAATGCTTTCCATTCAGACTCTGATGGACAGTTAAAATCAATGTTGACCTCATTAAAGAGTTTTGACCACTCATTTGCCCAGTAAATCTGCTTTCTCACGATTACATCTGAAAGTTTTCTCGGTAATCTATTTTCGCGAAGCGTGCTAACTCTTTGGATGTATTTGAAATGGAACTCGAGTCTTGAAAGGAAAGCTTTTGGAAGTCCTGTTTCCAGATTAAGTACGTAATTTGATGTGTTTCCAGGTAAGGAAAAACATCTCTTGATAAAAAACCTTTGCAATTTTTCGACTTCAGTATGTTCGGAATAGCCCCAAACTTGCGCACAGTAGTTCATAACTGATTAATGCTTTTCAAGTATAAAAAAAAATTAAAATAAGGCAAAAGAAATAAGGCTAATATCTCTTAATATATATACAATTTATCTCGAAGTGTTACCTCTACAGAGTTCTGATAAAAACTGAACACTGAAGTTTATTCCGGAATTACTATTGTTTAAATAGGTACTTTATTTCTTTGGCTAATTTTACATTCATTCACGTCAGAGCTCTTTTTTCAGGTGTGGCTCTTTGGCTCCACTTTTCTAAAATCAGCCAAAATTGGCTCTTTTTGAGATTTTCGTGGCTCTTTTTAATCTTTTTTCAGAATAATATATCTACTTAAATTTCTTTTTTTATAATTTTTTAATTTTTCTCTAAGTAAACAAGTCTTTGAAATTTTTCCTCTGAGTAAAAAATTATTTGAAATCTAAACGCGTTAATTTTCATTGAAAAATCAATTTATTACCTTTTAGCTTTTCGTCTTTATATTTCCTTAACGTGGCACTGAGAAAGAATGAGATGAATATATAGTGTGCCATAATTTGGATTTAATTTTCAAATGTTTCAGCTGTAGTTTGTAGTTTTTGTTATTTTTTCAAATAAATAAATATTTTTGAATTGTTTCGCAAAATTCATTTGGCAATTCTTTGTTTAGCTTTAGTCGTTAAATAGTTCGTTTTATTCGCAATCCTCAGTTGGTAATTTACGTTATTCATTATGTTTTTCAATCATTTTGCAATAAACATTTGGCGTTTTTATGTTTCGCTTTTTCTTTTAAAGATTTACAATCATTTCGCAAAACTCATTTGTCAATTTATTGTTTAGCTCTTTTTTTGTGAAGATATTTGCTCATTGGCAAAAAGGTTTTTTCGCGGAATAACGTTTGGCCGTTTCATTATTTCGCGGGATATTGTCAAGCCGTTGTATTATTTCGCTGACAGATCATTTCGCCTTTTTTTAGATTTACGGTTTGTCTCTGAGCCATTCGTTAATTCATTAATAATTATGTTTTTTTTGAGAAGTATTTTTTTATAAATATGTACCTATGCCAATTTTCTTTAGAAATAATAATAAAATTTTGCAAAATCTTTCTTTTTTTTCGTTCATGGTGTATCGATAAGTGTAGAAAGTTTTCATATTTTACGCCTGGATAGTAGATATTTTCTATTCGGCATTTTGTTCTTTTACTTTTTTTCGAGCGAAACTTTAAGGCATGTAATTTAATGAAAAAACCAAAAGAATAAAATGCCAAATAAAAAAAAGCGAACCAATAAAATGTCAAATAAAAAAAAGCAAAACAACAAAATGCCAAATAAAAAATTACCAAACTTCAAAAAGCAAATCAAACCAAAGATTAAATGAAAATTCCAAAATGAAAAATGCGAAATAACAAAATGCTAAATAAAAAAAAATGTGCAGCGAAAAACAGCGAAATGAACCCCCACAAAACGTCAATTTGCCAAACAATTTTGGAAAAACATACCATTGGTTCTTTCTCAAAATCTAGAAGGGTAGCCCTGGTTCATGTTTATACTCATGATTTGTGTGACTTCAGCTAAATTTCTTTTTATTCTGGAATCAGTGTGATACATGTGACGTGGGGATGACGCCAGAGCCTGATTTCGATGCCGATGACACCGCACCGCTGCGCTGAAGCGATTTAGGGGCAAACAAAATGAATGTAAGGAGACATGAATTTTTTTAATAATTTGTATTTTGATCAAGAAAACTGTTGGCTTAGACCTCTGCCTAAGCAGAGAAACGGAAGTGCGTGACCACCCTAAAAACAAAGGAATTGAAATCCTTAAAACTCGTGCAGCGGGCCACCCTGGCAACGCAACATAACCTACGTGGGACAACGGAGTTGCGTAGGCATAATACGCACCAGAAAAAGGATGTTAAGATCTTTGGAACCCGCGCATCGGGCCAAGCAAATTACTAGAAAAATGTTGACATCGTCGTGAACAGCGTTATTCTATTGTGTACTGCTTGAAAGTAAGTACAATATAAAACGAATCCTCGTTCTTGTTGATTCTCATTGATTAATGTCGCAAAACACAATTAGAATGCAAATTGATAATGCCCCGTCGTTTTGTATCAAGAAAAGTAGGATTTGGCGGGCAAACGTTACACGGATAATTGTGATTCGGAATATCGTTATGCGGGATAAAGTACGCCACAAAACGTGAGCCGGGAAAACATGATGTGGTTAACGGTTTTTGTGGGAAAACAAAGCCAATCCACATAAAAACATTTAGCAGAGCATTGATATGATTTTTTTTGAAGAACAAAGTTTCGAAAACACAAAGATTTGGAAGATAAAGTTTGGAAAAAAAATTGTTGTAACGCATGGTGTACGAGCACGATATACCCACATATAAGGGGCAATATTTATTTTTCCATTGCTTGCTGCAAATCAAAGGCTTATGAACTAATAAAGGTTTTACCAAAATGGCAAACGGTATTATTCTGCGACCACGGTCCCACAAATCCTCAGGCCCTGATTTCTGGATGTAGGACATTGACTCCGGAAGAATTTAAGGGACAGTGGATATGCAATAAATTAAAAGTTATTAATGTAAATCACTCAGAAAAGTAGTAATAAAACCAAAGCGCGGAATTTGATCGTTCACTCGGGCGTATGCGTATATTTTAAAACTACATTTTAAACATTTTGGTTGTAGTTTTATTTATTTTCACCTTGGTTAGTGTCAACTAAAATTTTATAAGCAGGTATTTATGATTTGTTGACGGTGGTGGTGGTGGTGGTGCAAACTTTGTTTTCATATCTCATATCTTCAAACTATATACCTTTTCAAGATGAAAATGGAGGTGGATTCCATTGGTGTCACTTTTCTTCGAACTCTTTTCATTATTGTCAAACAGTTACTTCTTTGGGTAAGTTTTCAGGCCCATAAAGTAGATACATGCATACAAATTCAGCTATATTTCTGAAAAACAGTTTTGGGGGTCTCTAAACCTCTCTAATACACCAAAATGCAGCAAATTTTTCCGAAGTCAATGTGGGAAATGTAACGAACCGAAATCAATTTCAGATTTTTGGCCTCAGGACTTATTATCCTGTGCCAAAATAATAACGTCTGATGCCCTCTTCGTACATGCTTCGTGAGTTTATCAGCCTTCAATTTTTGCATCAAACGAGGTAAAAATTAAATAAATTAAAAAAAATAATTTAAAAGAGATTGTAGGTGTGCCTTCCAAAAAAAACGTATCCTTCCTATTTGTATATCTATTTATATTCACATAAGCTCATATATGTAGGTACCCTTATCAAATAAAAAGTCTATATATTCGAAATCTATGTATACGTTCGGTACTAGATATATACCTATGCTGCTGAATTAAGGTATACATTTGCCAGTTTCTATCCTCATTTAAGTCCTATTTACTTTTTAAACAGTCCGAGGATGAGATTTTCCATTTTAAAGTTCTTTTTTAGTCCCCTATCCTCTGGGAAATATCCAAGTCATGTCGTTCTCAGTCGTACAATGTCACCGCGCTCTTTTCAACACAAATATATACCACTCTACCCGCATCATCTATCTTAACAACACCACCAAGATTGTATATGTTGTACCTCTATAGGAGAGCAACAAAAATAAAAAATAAAATTGTGCTCCTTTTTTTGCACACGCCCACAATTTTAAATTTACGACCAATAAAAATAAAAAAGCTAGTCCCCCCCCGCGCGTTGCCGACATCCTTGCTGTAAACTTTGCATAAGTCCATTCTATTACCCATAACACAGGAAAGAATATAATATATACCTCTGTGTGTGTTTTTGTGTGATCCAGGACAACGCTTGCGCCCTTGTCGCCAATAAACTGTAAACGGGAGGAAATAAAAAAATAAAAAAACAAAAACAACGCGATATGAATCCATTTTAAACTTCGGTCTTTTTTTCAAATACTTGTGTAGGTATAGGTGAACGGGATCAGGTGGTGTGGGGATGGGGAGGGTGGTAAGGTTCCATGTTATACAAAAGGACTATAAGAAAAAAAATTATCATAAATCCACACCCTGTTTCTGCCAAGGATGAAACGAATCGAAAATTAAGGGTTGTTGAGAAGAAAAAAAAAACAAATCTGCATAAATTCAAATGACTTCCTTAATTTATGCACATCAGTATGGCTTCCAGTGATTCATCCGGTTGTCGGGTTTGTTCCTCCGTAATTCCTTATTCAAGTTGTCCCCCACCCCTTCCATTTTAGCCTTGCTTTTCCTATATTATCATATAGATTCATCCCTTAATCTCATGCAAAATAGGAGAGAAAAGCAAACAGAAGATGGAAGGAGAACAACGCAAAGTTGTGCCTTTTCACTTCACATTCCTCAAGGCGGACAACGGAGATGTGTGTTGTGTATATGTTGTTGAATATGGAGATGGAGATGGAGAGTTTGGTTTTTTGTCGCTGGATGTTCTCATCCCCCTCGATACTTTCGCCCCATAGATGGTATGCATGGAGCTAAGAATAAAGTACGAGCACACATGCAAACAAGACTTGACGATAAAAAGAAAATAGAGGAAAAGCTGCAAAAATGTGGAAATCATCTATGACAACGGGAAAATCGATTTTTGTGTCACACACATAAAAATCTAACAACCATTTGCCATCGTATAACTTCCCACCTACCCCCATCTCAGCAGCCTTTACCCTGTCGCGCAGACGACATCATCATCATCTTCTATGGGTAAAAGGTTATATGGATATGAGGGGGTGGATGGAATACAATGTATATCCTGCAACTGCAGAAGGTACATTCCAGTTAAGGAAAAATGAGATGTAAGCAAAAATATAAATACAAGTTTAAGTCGACGTAGCGTGTTCATTCTTATATTTAAAAGTTAAGTTGGCGAAATATGTACAAAATTTACCTACTCAGTTATTCTAGATTCTGAACAAGAAATAATGTTTTTTTCTTTTTGATTCTCAAAAGGCTGTTTTTTTTTTAATTTACTTAGGCCCAGTTTTTCAGTATTAAGTTAAGCCAGAGTAAGTAAGCTTTAGAAGTAAATTGAACCATGCAGTTAACTGAGGAAGCAATTTTTTAGTGAAGAATTCATGCGGAACGACTAAAAAAAACTCGGTGGATAAATCATCAAAAGTATGTGCTTAGTAAATCATGAGTTAACTCACCAAATTTTATGAGTTAACTCATGTTTAAATCTGCAAATTGCGCTGAAAAACTAGACCTTAATTTTATTTGTTTCTTATTGGTCGGGGTAATTTTCTACTTAATTTATAGACATTTTTTTCGAAATTTCGAAATTTTATTCCTTCGAAACCCATACATGGACCTTTAAGAGCAAGACCAAACACTATAAAAAGTTAAAAGAAAATCAGAAAATGAGAATGATGGTTCTGCATACGAGTTTCTTTTCAAATTTCAACCCCATCCAACCGCGTCAACCCTGAGGCTATAGGACGTGCTTCGTCGTTCTTGAAGGTAGAAACGATGAATGGACTTATAGGGGGGATACCAGGGGGGATGGGGGAGCTAACATAATGTTGGGGATATGTTGGATGCTTAGAAATAAGTAGGTATACAAAAAAAAAGAAAAGTTTTTGTGGGTTTTCTTATATTTGTGACAAAAAAAAAAAATAGGGTACGAGAAAGGTAGGTACATAAACATCTCATATAGACCATATATAGTATATGTTAGAGTAGATGGAATAAGAAGTAAAAATTGTATGCATGCAAGTCTCTACGGCCATTTATTTACATTATATTCCCAAGACTCTTCATGGTGTGACAAAAAAAAAACGGGAAAATCGTAGAAAAGAGTAGAAGCGCAAAATTATGTTTGTGCACAGATTTTTTACATACATTTACATTCAGGGGTTGGAAATTTTGATAAAAAAGTTATTGGCTGTTCTCAGAATCTGAGGTTTTTATTTTCGATGGGAGGGGAGGGGGGGGGGTAAATACTTGATTGTGAGTTGTAATTTCTTGTAATGTTAAACAAAAATTGAACATTTACTTACAGATACTCAACTTGTTAATAGTGTTTAATTTTGTGTCTAATCCGTCGATTTCTATAATAAAGTTTGGAGGGGAAGGGTAAGAGTGGCAGGCCAAATTTTTAAAAACTAGCTGGCCAGTCCAACTTCGCAAAGGTAGAAAAAACTAAGCTTCGCATAAAAATTAAAAAGAAAATATAAATAAATAGTTAAGCCAATTTTTGTAATCGAATACTACTTTATTGGTTTAAACCTACTTCATGTTGTGAATGGTTCAATATGTCTGAGTCCAACCTTAATTACTTTCATCTACAAGAATTTTTGTAATAAAAAACAACTTTTCTCTTTTTATCCCATTTCACCCTATAAATAGCAATTTTTTTAAATACTTTTTAAACACAAAAAAAAAATTTGAAATCAGATGCCCTTTTTCGTTTTTACCCCATTTCACCCTGGAAATGCCAATTTTCTAAAAAAAATACAAACTTAAAGAACATTCTTTCAAACTCAAAAAGAATTTCTTAATTCGGATATTTTTTTTTCTATTTTTATCCCATATCAACCTACAAATAACAAAATTTGAAAAAGAATATCCCTAAAGTCATTTCCTAAGAAAAAACTTTCAAACAAAAATATAGTATCTTAGATTGGACAATAATTATTTTATCCCAAAAGCCATTTCACCTGACTCTATTTATTTAAATTGCAAGTTTAAATTAAATAAAGTTCCGAAAGCCTGAATGTCATGAAAACCTTCACTGAAGATTCTGTATAAAATCGCAATTAAAAATGAAAAAGTAATCAATTTGAAATTTTTACTCAGTTCCGAAAAGAGTTTTGTCATATTTGGTCTGTCCATTCGTCCGTCTGTAATTAAGTCTGTGCAACCGTGTGTTCACAGTAATTTGAGCTAGAGCCTTTTACTGATTTGCTTTAAACTTTGTTATCAAAAACGGATAGCTGCCATACTTCCAACGATTTCAGTTTTTTTTTTTTTAATTTTTTGTCGAAAACGGCTCAAACGATTTTGATTAAATTTTGTACCTGTAATGACTGAAATGCGGTTGTGAGAGAAACTGTGTTTCAGGTTTCGGAATCGAGATTCTGATGGAATCTTTGATTTGTATCCTAATTTGAGAAGAGAATTGAAGTTATTTGAGTCTTTGAGAAGTTCTACAGAGCCAAAACGTTCGTTTTCCACTTTGAGATGGTTAAAAACATGGATACCAGGCTTAACGAATTAGCTTTGTTGAATATTAACAAAGAAATCAATGTAATGAAAGATTCGGTGAATCAATTCGAAAATAAAAAAAAAAGATAATGGAATTGATAATTATTTCACCAAATTTTACTACCCAAATTTTTGTATTTTAAACAACAAATTTTTAAAAAATATCTCTTTTTGCAATGAAAAAATATGAATAAAATTCATTTTAAAACTAGGGATTTTTTTTAATTCATCTTAGGTGGGTAATAATAAGAAATGCTTTAATTTTTGTACTAGTTTTAGTGATATCTAAAAAAAAAATCTACTAAAATTGAGACTAAACCTCCTCCAAAAAAAAGTCAAGCGTACGCTACTGCTCTCATACAGGGTGGCTGATGAAAGCCGCTACCAAAAAACAATTTAATAACTTTTTCTTTTATTTAATGAATCTGGTTAATTTTTTTTTTTAATTTTGCAGATTGATTTTTATATTTAACAAAAATGGTTAACTGCGCTATCACGCACTGGAGTCCTTAGTTTCGGTTCAAAGAGAGTATAGGCGCACGTTCGGCGGCAATCCTCCGAGCAGATGGACCATAATGAGACCTGTTAACAATTTTGCCGAGCATATGGGACAGTTGAAAGAAGACCTTACCATCGAAACCCTTCAGTTCGGACGGAGGAAACAGTCGCTGCTGTAGCTGCTGCCATACAAAACAATCCAAGAGTTTCGACAAGAAGCTTATCTGCTCAAATGGGTATAAGCAGACAGTCATTGCAACCAATTATGCACAATGATTTGGACTTATTCCCACAAAAAATTCAAATGGCCAACAAACTGAACGCAGCAGACTTGCCGATTCGCCTGGTGCCCCAGGTCACCTTACCTGCACCTGACTTTTTCTTGTGGGGTTATTGCAAACAGGAAGTCTATAAAAAGCAAAACCAACAAATTTGAATGAACTAAAGCAATCCATTCGAGAAACAATTGCTGCTATTCCTTTTTCAACTCTCCAAGCAGTAATGAGCTTTAACATGAATAAAAGAATAATGAATTCCATACACTGAAAAAAAAGTAACTTGAGTTTGTTAATGTACCAATATTCATCAGCCACCCTGTATAATGGTTTTCTTTTTTATTTTTCAACTATTTTACTATCCGATGAACCAATTAAAATTATAAAATTATATATATATTTATTATATAAATAAAAGTGCGTGTCAAGATGATTTTTTGAAATTTCGATATTTCAAAAATATTTACAAAATTGTATACGATTTTTACTTGCGAATATAGGTACTATATGGCAAGTAATGTATTCGTACAAAAAATCGAACTCGAGATTTTGATCAAAGTTGACATTACGATGATAGTGAAGACGAAAAAAATGAGTCTCGCAAAAACGTCCATCTGTCTGTCTGTTTGTCTGTCTGTCTGTTCGACTTCAGCCTAAACGCATAGATCAATTTTCTTTAAACTTTGTACGTAGCGTTTTTTGGACATTCCCCCAACCATTTTTTTCTCTTTTTTTTAGGACCAAAACTAACAGTAGCTGTCATACAAAATTTCTTGGTCAAAAAGGAAGAACTTATTTTTCTCAAATCCAGCGCTACCGAATTTGTTTTTAAGGACTCAATAAATTTAAATAGTTATAAGTTGCCGTTTAATAAAAAAAATGGTTCCGAAAAATGGTTATTAATGGTATCTCCCAAAGAACCATTTTTTTGATTTTTGCTTTTCTCGAAAACGGTTAAACTGATACTGATCAATTATTTATGAAGAATTATTGACACATTCTTAATAATACTGTGTACCAAAATTTTGAAAAAAAAATTTTTTTTAGATTTTTAAAAAAGTTTTAAATTTTTTTGTTGAAAACTCAATATTTCAAAAACGACTCTGTCGATTTTTATTAAACTTGGTAAATAGCAGTTTTCAACTTTATCTAGAAGATTTTTGACAAAAATTATTCTAATACCCAAAAATAACGGTGCCTCTCATACAAATGTTTAAAATCCGTTAAGAAAAATTTCTTAATTTCTTTCTCAAAACAAACACTCCTACGATTTTGATAAAAGTTATTTTGGGTGTTAAAATTAGTACTATCTAACAATTAAAATTTTTAAATTTTATATTTTACGTTTATTAACAGTACCTCTCATAGAACGGTTTCATTGATTTTCGACTATCTCAATATCTGATTAACCGATAAAATTTAAAAAAAATATAAATAAAAGTGCGTAGCAAAATTTTCAAAAAAATAATTTTTGGATTTTTGAAAAAAAAAATTCAAAATTATTTTCTGAAAATTCGATATTTTGAAAACGGGTAGCAGATTTGTTTGTAAAGTTCAATTTTTAACTCAACATTAACAAATACTTAAAATTGGCTTACCAATTTTTTTTTTCTCAAAAATGTTAACCAAATTTTATTTATAAAAAAATAATTATTTTTAAAACCGCTCCTACGATTTTCAAAATTTGTTTCTTATAAATTAAGATTTATATAAGAAATCAAATGGTGTACATCGCGCTGGGTTCAAACACATTTAAAGTATTTTAATAAATTTCTTTCTAATTTTGTTGATTTAAAACAATTTTCCATGCATGAATATGTGCTAAATTGTTCATTTCTGATTAATCACATAAAACTACCTTCACCTAAACTATGTTTATGGCAAGTGGATAAAATGTAGGCTCCCATAGCTAATTTGTTTCAGACTGTAAAACCACATAAGAGCAAGTTCGTACGACCCAGTCGTGCACATTTTTTGTATTAGCTTTCAAATTGTATGTTTTTTGTTGGTAACTTTCACACCCAAAATTTGTCTTTGGGTTATGTTATTCGTATTTAGGTTATAGACAGACAGACAGAATTGCGGGACCAACTTTTTACGCATATTCCCTATAAGCCTTATTTCAAGTTTCATCAAAATATAGAGTTCGATTTATTTACAAATGCATAAATTGCCTTAAAGAAGACATATACATTTTTATCGCAAGTAAATATATTCATAAAAAGTGTGCCATTGCAATAAAAATCTCACAAAAATCCTAACCAAATTCGATGATAAATGTTTGCTTATTCCTTCTTTGATACCTATATAGATCTTCTGCCCACTTCATGTTATAAAGTTGAACCTTCATCGCTCGTGTAGACGATGCGTGTTTCATATACCTTCCATTTTTTTTCAAACCCAATTATTGATGAAGTTCCACTTATCTCAGTGCGCACGCTATAACTTGACCTCTATGTCTATCTCTGCTATGGGCAATGCATATTTTATTCCATTTGAAATCAGTCAAATATGTGCATAAAAACGCATACAAAATCTTATCTTTACTAATTACACTCAAATGAGCTTAATAAAACATTTATATCAAGAAAAAAGTTTTGCGCAAAACAAACCAAAGAAAAGGAAATTACACGCAAAATTATAAGAAGCCTACCTCATATATGAGTAGAGTATATCCGCTTTGAGATAATAAATCTTATGCATGCACTTGAACAGTGGGCAACACACGAAAAAAAAAAAAACATTGTTCCTGAGCTAATTAGTAGATTTTCCTAATGACTGGTAAAATGTTTTTATAAAATTAATTGCAGTTTTGCGGTTGTTGACTTTTTGATAAAACAAAATAAAAGAAAAGAACAATATCATAATCGAATTCATTATTATCATTAGCTCATTTTGTGTTAAACCACATTGGAACAAATTATTTCATGTGTTTTTTGAGTTTATCAATTTTGACAGTAAGTATTTTAGTTTTTCATCAGGAACTGATATGGCGATGGCGATGGTGGCGGGCTTCAGCTAGTTGAAGCTTTATATTTGTGATCTTCTTTTTTAATCCCTAGAGTAAGGCAGGTACGATATTACCTAATCTATGAGCATATCATGAATAACTTTTGAACAATTAGTTTTAGAAAAAAAAAATATTAGGAAAATGTTCAGAACTCTTTGTTTGCTATCGGGAACTCTCATTTTTTATTAAATTTTAAACAATTCTTTTGCTAACTTCACAGGACTCATATCATGGAGTCATTCCATGTGACAACGTCTAATGGAATAAGCCAGCTTATTTTGAATTCGGCTAAAAACTTTGTGATAATCTGCTATAATAGGTCTCCAAAGAAAGAAATTCAAAGTCATTTAATTTTCGCAAGAGTCAGTCCCCCTGCCCCAGTAGCGTACGCAGAATTTTTTTTTTCAGAGGGGCCTTAAAGCCTTTCTTATTATTAACCACCTGATATGAATAATAAGTAAAATTTCAAGAAGAATACGACAAATTTAAAAAACCCAAAAAATCCCTAATTTTAAAATAAATTTTATAAATATTTTTTTCTTTCTTAAAAAATTGTTAATGTTAATTAAATCCACTCTCCTATTTTTTATTTGCAAATTGATTAACCAAATCTTCAGGGATTACATCGATTTTTTTTTGCGAATATTGAACAAAGCTAATCTATTAAGCCTGGTATCGTTAAGGTGGCTTTTAGCCACGTTTTTAACCGTCTAAAAGTGGAAAACGAACGTTCTGGCTCAGCAGACATCACTGGTAGCACACAAGGAACTTCATACCTTTCTCAAATCACGATACAAATACGCATTGCAAAACGGAAGTTAAGCTAGCTAATTTTGTTAAACCTGAAATTCTTTTTTTAGACGATTCCAATACTTGCCTCTTTAGACATAGAGCAAGTAAAAATTATAACTTATTTATTTTTAACATTAAAGACGTGCATTTTCTTTTTGTACTAGGTTCGATGTTAATTGTGGCTAGTGGAGAGGATATAGGGTGTTTTTTTAGAAGTAGGTATAGAACTTTAAGTTGGCAGCACTATTTTAACTGGCGGCCATTTTGTCAGCTGTCAAATGATTTATTTTTAGTTTGGTTTGGCATTTTAACAATGAATAGACTGACGCCTGAACAACGCTTCCAAATTGTGCCCAAAACAAGATTGCCGTTGATCCCAAGTCTCATAAGCGAATTTTGTTTAGCGATGAAGCTCACTTTTGGTTGAATGGGGACGTCAATGAACAAAACTGCCGTATTTGGAGTAATGATAATGCTCAAGTGTATGTTGAGACACCGTTATATCCACAAAAACTGACTGTTTGGTGTGCTTTATTGGAATAATTGGTCGGTACTTCTTTAAAAACGATGCTGGCCAGAATGTTACAGTCAATGTTGACCGCTATAGAGCCATGATTACTGACTTTTTCGTTCATCAATTGAACAACCATGATGTGCCGGAGCTGTGGTTTCAACAACACGGCGCAACATGTCAGACAGCTCGTGCCACAATTGATTTATTTTGGTTACGTTATTGATTACGTTTGGTAACCGTATTTTTTTTCACGTTAAGGACCCGTGAATTGTCCTCCAAGATCGTGCGATTTAACGCCGCTTGACTCTTTTCTGTGGGGATATGTAAAGTCGCCGGTAAGCCCGAAAGGATTGACCATAATTGGAGGACAACATTCGCCGCATTATTGCTGATATACGGCCACAAATGTTGGAAAAAGTCATTGAAAATTGGACCTCCAGATTAGACTACGTCCGAGCCAGCCGTGGCGGTCATATGCCAGAAATCATATTTAAATTATAATGCCAAAAGATTATCTTTCGAATAAAGTAAATTTCATATCAATTTAAAAAAATCTTATTTGTTTTATTCCATTTCAAAGTTCTATACCTCTAAAAAAAACACCCTAGTGTGGGAAATGTGGATTTACTAACCTGGCATTACAGAAATATAGAAATTGGGATTCAAAAAGTTAGGTTAATTTCTTAAACAAATTATTTATATTTTTTTCTATTTTTTTTTTTTTGAAAAAGAACACAATTTGGGTAAGAGCTGAAACAATAAAAATATAATATCTCCTTTTTTTTAGTTGGTTTTAATTTCATTTCGCTGGCAGAGTATGCAAAGCCTTAATACCTACAATTCTCCAACTTTTGGATTGCTTAATATAAAATTACTTATATACCCTTCTTAACTCAACCCAAATATATATACAATGGACACAAACTATCATTGTAGGTATTCGTAGCAGGTGCTCTCTTGTGTTCTTCTTCTTCAAAACAATCAAAACAAAAACTTTTACTTCGATCTCAATTCCCCAAAGAGCGATTTATGGTCTATGCCCAAACTCTCAACAACCAACAAAAAAAAATATGCACAAAAAAAAAACCAAAACAAATCCAAACATAATAATTCAAATTGTGTATGCGAAATAAGATTTTCATGCCTATACCAAAATATACATACCTAAACGTACATACAAATATGAGTGTGTCAGATGAAGGGCCTTCGATACCTTTTGGCCATAATGTTCGATAGTCTTTCCAAAAAAAAAAAAAAATACACACAAACAGTTGGAAGGTATATGTTGGACCATTAAAATTATGCCCCAAGGACTCTGAAACGGGTAAAAAACAGGGCATCAACAAAACCGAATATGTATATACGACGAACCATAAAAAATCGTTTTTTACCCTTCTTCCTTATTCGGATTGGTTGGTATCCTTTTTGGGTCCTTGAATACTATTACACGTATTACCGACAATAATGGCGGGTGGTTGTGGGTGGTTAACGTCGAACGGTATATTCGGAAGAATGATTGCGGTTTTGCTACATCGCATACGAAATCCGAAAGACCTCTAATATTTTACAGGATAATGTGACATTTCGATTATTCGATTGGATTTAATGTGTTTTATGACCATTCCCCCCCTCCCCCCCATATACCTTTCAAATGGAAACAAAACAAAAAATTGCGACTACCCACGCAATTTTCCACTAAATCCATTTCCATTCCCGCTTAACGAGAGTGTATTAGCAATTTAGTCAGCGACTATACTAACAGCGACTTAAGTTAATGTCCTTGGTGGAGACAAGTTTTGAGCTCCACTGGCTGACCAACCAACCTGCAGCGTGGTCTGGTAAGGCCATTATCATTGGTGTCTCTTTTTTATATTTTTCTGTTTGCCTTTAGAGAAATTGTTAAAAAACTAAAAGACCGAAGTTCGGTCATTAAAACGTTCATGGAACGCTTTGTCGGTCAGTAGTGGTATAGTCTAAGTGGAACCGTTGTTGGCGTTGGTACGCGTCCGGCCAGCTAATCAGCCATTCGAATAAATTTCCACTTAATGGCGAACACAGCCGGTGCTGGGGGTTTGAAGTTGGGGCTTGGGCATGGGCATGATGGGACTTGGGGGAAGGGATAACGCGAATGTCCTATTTAAAGGATTACACGGTGAGTTATTGGATGACGTTTTGGGCGCTGCTCATATATCTCGACTATTTTTAACTTAATTTTATTTTATTGGCTTTGTCATCGCCATTCGTCTTGGGTATAGGGTTCACTTTTTCCTGTTTTATTTGTTGTTGTTTTTGTTTTTGTTCTTGTTGTTTGAACATTATTATCCTTGTTGGGTTTTGGACGTTTTGCTCAGTAAAATTAATGGAGATATATGAGAGTTGTTGTTGTTGTTGCTGGAGAAGCAGATCCATACGACATTTTATAAGTATATATACTCGTATAATGCGTTAGCGTGCGTTACACTGATAGATTTCCGGTTTATTTTTGTTGATATGGGGTTGTCGAGGTGCAGGGGGCGTAGTGCGTAGCGCGTAGATATACCTAAGGATTTTTTTTTTTTTTTATTTGAAACCCCGCGATGGACATACCTACCATAAGGATTGAATCAAACCAATGGGATCCATTTTAATTGGCAATTATTTTTTAATGTTTATAAATGGACGATTTTGTTAATCGCGTTCCTTGATATATGACACTGCATCGGATGTGACCAGTTTTTTATTGCTCTTGAGTAATGGAGCGATAGAAGAATAATGTCAATGAGGAGCAGAATTGATGGTGATCTACGGATAACAAAAAAAAAAATAGAAAGTGGTGGGTGATGTTATACGTGAAATTTTGTACTTTCTGTATTGAATACAAACATCAGCGAGCTATGACAAAAATGATCAAAGAAAAAAATAATAATAGGCAATTTATATAGCAAGAATCATAATGTACCTACATACATACATTATTATACATATATCGCACGTTGAGAATAATAACGTAACAATAACTCAAGAAAAAACAATGTTTTTCAGGTGAAGCAAAATATATATTTCAGAAATTTCGTACTAAAATATTTTCTCTCTGAATTTGCTAGTTTAAATTTGGCTTATAGGTTTGTCAATTTTAATCTTGGACCTATACGAAATTTCCACCATGACCTCAAAAAAAGTTACCGATCATTGGAGATTTAAAAGAGAAAAAGATCAGTGTGAGAAGAACGAAAGTTCTTCTCACACTTTATGTACATACCTTTATTAAGTTCAGTCTTAGGTAAAATTTTACCGCATATCAAGAATACCTTATAAATACATATGTGGAAGCCATTCCAAGAGCGGATCCAGCTTTTGAGTCAAGGAAAGATCTCTAGCCATATATGAGGTCGTGCATTGACGATCACAGCTAAGTAAAGTGTGTTTTTTTAGAGGTATAGACTTTGAAATGGAATAAAACAAATATAATTTTTTTAAATTGACATGAAATTTACTTCATTCGAAAGATAATCTTCTGGCATTATAACTCAAATATGATTTCTGGCATATGACCGCCACGGCTAGCTCGGACCTAGTCTAATCTGGAGGTCCAATTTTCAATGACTTTTTCCAACATTTGTGGCCGTATATCAGCAATAATGCGGCGAATGTTGTCCTGCAATTATGGTCAATCCTTTCGGGCTTACCGGCGACTTTACATATCCCCACAGAAAAGAATCAAGCGGCGTTAAATCGCACAATCTTGGATGCCAATTCACGGGTCCTTAACGTGAAACAATGCGGTTACCAAACGTTTCCTTCAATAAATCAATTTAGACACGAGCTGTCTGACATGTTGCGCCGTCTTGTTGAAACCACAGCTCCTGCACATCATGGTTGTTCAATTGATGAACAAAAAAGTCAGTAGTCATGGCTCTATAGCGGTCACCATTAACTGTAACGTTGTGGCCAGCATCTTTTTTAAAGAAGTACCGACCAATTATTAAACCAAACCATAAAGCATACCAAACAGTCAGTTTTTGTAGATGTAACGGTGTCTCAACATACACTTGAGGATTATCATTACTCCAAATGCGGCTGTTTTGTTTATTGACGTCCCCATTCAACCAAAAGTGAGCTTCATCGCTAAACAAAATTCGCTTATGAGATTTGGGATCAACGGCAATCTTGTTTTGGGACCATTTGGGCACAATTTGGAAGCGTTGAATGTTGAAATGCCAAAAATTACCCTCTCGCAACTTGTATTAATACATAACAATCGAACACAGAACTCTCTGGCATAGGTACAGAAAATATACTGAAGAGGTTCAACACTGCATTTTTAAAATAGAATCGTTATATTAAACGGGTGGACAATGCGGCTTCTGTGATTAGGATGACTCAATCAAAAAATAACAATTTTTTTAAATAATTTTCCTAAAATAATATTTTGATTAGATAATAATAAATTGATGAGATCACTAGCTTGAATTTTTCTAAATATCTCGAACTAAATTTAAAAAAAATCGAACTAATTTTGATATCTTGTGAAAATTCGACTCAGAGAGAGTTGACTGTAAATGTTAAATGTATTTTTATAGTGCAGCAGTAAATCGCTGTTAAAGAAATAAAAGGCATTTACCAAACGCGCTTGCCACAAACCAACCATTTCTTTACGGACCATAAAATGGAATATTTTGAAAGTGTGATTTATGCATCTTGCCATACATGATTGGAAAGGTAGTATTTTCAGAATTAACGCTGTGTCATTTTTAGGTCGCTAGGATGCTTGGTTCAGCTGAAAATCGCTGTTAAAAAAGCACAAAATGGGGATAAATTCAATTTTTTTAAATGTTACAACTTCTTTAACGTCCAAAAAATAGGATCTTCAATTTTTTTATATTGCGATACATTTTTGAAAAGGAAGCACTTTCCAGAATTTAGGCTGTGTCTTTTTTTAACTAGCTTGGATGATTGGTTCAGCTGAAAATCGCTGTTAAATAATCATTTAAAGAATAAAATTTAATAACAAAAATTAAAGTTTTGTTTTATACGAAAAAATTTAAAACTCACTTTAATGGTTTTCTTATTAAATTTTATTGTTTAAATGTGTAAGAGTTTTCGTTCATCGTTTCATTTGTTAATTAAATAAGATAATCGATTATTTAATTTGTTGATTTTAATTTATCGAGTAAATTAATTTTTTTTAATTCTTGACCTTACGAGATGCCGAAAAATGTTTTATTCTGCATTTATCATATTCTTCTATTCTTTGAAATCGGTTTGACAGCTGTGATGGTATCATATCATTTTCACACCTCGATTTCTCGCCGTATTTTAAAGCAGGCATAAATCTGGTTTTACAACCTACAAGAGTTTTCCAATAAGATGTGTTATTTTGAATAGCCCGCTATTTCGGTAGATGTCACTTTTGAAGCTGTCAGTTTTTGACATTTGACAAGTAAAAACTACGCCATTAGTAAAAATGGAACGATATACGCTTCAACAACGCATTGAAATTATTGAAATTCACTATAAAAATGTTGAAAATTTGGCAGAGACGGTTCGTAAAACTAAAACATTTTTGGGTCGTCGTGAAGCACCTTGTCGGACCGCAATACAGAAATTGGTCTACAAATTCGAGCTGTTCGGACAAGTTAGTGATGTGAAGAATAAAACCCGTGCACGTCGCTCAAGAACAACTGAGAATATTGCTGTTGTAGACCAAAGTGTTGAATAAAACCCAGGTTTGTCCATTCCTCGTCGTTCTTTGGAATTAGGCATTCCACAAACGTCATTACACCGTATTTTGCATAAAGACTTGGGTCTTAAGGCTTATAAAGTTCAGTTAAAACAAGAACTCAAGCCGGCTGATCATCAACAACGTCGTGTCTTTGCTGATTGGGTCCTTGAAATGCATGAAAATGATCCGGAATTTCATCGAAAAATGATCTTGACTGATGAGGCCCATTTCCACCTCGGAGGCTACGTCAACAAGCAAAACTGTCGCATCTGGGGCTCGGAAAACCCAAGAGTTATTGTTGAAAAGCCTCTCCATCCTCAACGCGTGACTGTTTGGTGCGGTTTATGGTCCGGCGGGGTCATTGGACCTTACTTTTTCGAAAATGAGGGTCAATGGATTGCGCTATCGAGAGATGATTAATGATTTTTAATGGCCGGAATTGGATGGTATTGATCTGGACAACGTTTACTTTCAACAAGACGGCGCTACGTGCCACACAAGCAATGAAACCATCGATCTTTTACGGGAAAAGTTTCCGGACCGTGTTATCTCTCGAAGAGGTGATCACAATTGGCCACCGAGATCTTGTGACTTAACACCTTGCGAATTCTTCCTTTGAGGCCACGTGAAAGATAAGGTCTACGCTAACAGTCCAGCGTCGATTCAAGACCTCAAAGATGGAATTCGTGAGGCTATCGAGGACATAGGGCAGCCACTTTGCGATTTGGTTATGGAAAATTTCATGAAAAGGATATGGTCCTGTAAGCGTAGTCGTGACGGCCATTTGGCTGATGTTGTGTTCCATTATTAACGGCATACCTTCCTCTTTATAATGAAATAAAAATCCGATCATTTATCTCAAAAAATGACATTCTTTGAATATCAAAATAACACCTCTTATTGGAAAACCCTTTAGTATTATCACATGTAATTAATAGGATACCCTATTAATTCTATTTTTTTTTTGTCGCATTAAAAACATTTCATAAGATGAAACCATTGACTTAATGGGATGTACTATTAAAAATATGATTTTGAATTAAAGATATATTTTATCAATGGTACGCCCCATTGAATTAATGAGACACACCAATAATACGATAGTTTTTTTAATGGTATCAGTACTATTAATACATTAATAGTATTTATTAATGGGACAATGGTATTTGTTAAAAAAAATATTAATGGTGCAACACTATTAAAAACAATGGTATTTCCTATTAAATCAATAATAGTATTTACCTTATTATTAATAACAGTTTCGATACTATTGTTTCAATGGGACGCAACACACCGATTTTCTTAAAAAAAACTATTGTTTCAATAGTAAAATCCCATTTGAAACACGTCCTATAAAAACAATGGTCGGCGTACCATTGACAATTTAATGGGACGTCAAATGCTATAAGGTTTAACTATATCAAATGATATAAGGTTTTACTTTCCTACAGACATTGAAACCAATACATTCTCAATTTCCTTAAGTAGTAACATACTCGTATTATGTTTTGAGGGAGATACTCTGCATTTTCGAATATAAATGTATAAATCCTATCGATTATCACATAATATGGAAATGTAAGACTGTCCATTAGTCAAGGAACATTTCGAGAAGAGTTTTCACTATATCCCGTTCCCGTCAATCTCACCCCGACCGAAGCCTGGGGACATGTTAATGGCGAAATTTCTTCTACATATTTTTACATGTTATGTCTTAGGGAATTTATGTTAATAATTCGAAAATAATTAGAATATTTTTCTGATGAGCTTGGGCGTATATAGTGTATGTTTGTTTTTGGGTGGTTTAATGTTGTTCGTATAGTCATATAGTC
Source organism: Leucozona laternaria (assembly GCA_932273885.2). Taxonomy (NCBI): domain Eukaryota; kingdom Metazoa; phylum Arthropoda; class Insecta; order Diptera; family Syrphidae; genus Leucozona; species Leucozona laternaria. The sequence continues at coordinate 83,314,728 of OW026368.1, read as the reverse complement.
ATTTATGAATTAATGGATTTGGATTGTTGTTAAGGACTCTAGACATTACTGTTGTGAGGCAGTCGCAGTGTGTGAACAGACCTTTTTATATGTAAATATATGTGGATTTGCGTCATCTGTATAGTGGGGAATGGTAAGGTACGGGGGATGCTGTGTTCATAAGTGAAATTTGAATGGAACCAAGCCCATATGAGCAGAGATGGTTGATGAAAGAAAAATCCACATCTACTGACACAAGAATTAGAAATATTAACTTCAAAAGGATATGAGTTTTTTGGTACAAATAAGACTTTTGATCGTTGCCAATAAATTCAACACGTGATGGAAACAGAGGAGTAAATTTAGTTCGGAAAAACTCTATTGATTTTTTTTTTAAATTGCTCCTCACGTCAAACGAAAGAAAACTCTACCATTTTTTGTCTTAGATAAAAACAAATAGGTATATACCTAACCCAAAATTAAAAAAAAAGAAAAAAAACTAATAGCAAATTCAATTTACGTTTCATCTTGTAACAATACATAGTATACAGGTATACACCCCATAGCTCATTTGTAAATGCCTTGCAAAACTTTTTCAAAAGTAAGTTAACACACGACAACAAAAAATAAACCCAATGTTGAATGTTGATAGAGAGGGTAGATAAAAATAAAAAAAAAAAATAAATTCTTTTTTTACACTTCTCCAAACAAAGTCTTTCAAAAAATAATAAAATGAAGAAAAAAAAATCGCCTTCGATTAGGACAACAAGAACTAACAGGGCTATAAGACATAAAAGTGAAAAATAATACAAAAGTGAGAAACCCCCTGGCAAGAAAATTCCAAGGAAATCATTAGAGAACAAAAAAAAAACGGAATTTCATTTTCAAATAACTTAAACCTCTTAGAAAAGGAAAATGACAAAATGGTTTTCAAATTGGGGCTTTTCGTTCCAATACTCCCTAACTCTCATATGCTAGACCAAACTCTATATATATGTTTACACTCACACCCCCACACTTGAATGGCGTTTCAAGTCAATGCCCACTGCCACTGCCACAGTTAAATGTTGAATTTTACAAATTTCCCTTCTAACTATATTGGGCATTTATATAAATGTTTAAATGTAGGTACATATATATAGAATTTTTTTGTATCTCAAAGAGATGGGGATGGGGATGGGGATGCTTCTCCCCAGCAAGGATAACAATTTTGTGTAAAAAAAAAAAAAGTAATCGGATTTTTTTTTAATATTATTTTGATATAAAACGAAAATAAATTGCCTTTAAAAATTAAAATGCCTTCGAGAGATGGACATACGATTAGGAGGTATATAGGTTGATGTTTTTTTATACAGAAGGTACATCATGATTATGTCAAACAAGCTTATCAGGAAATTATTTATGTTTAACATACACCTACAGAGTAAATATGTGTATACATACATCATGCATGCACCACATATACAGCATACAGGGTGGACCAAATAAGACCTACCAAAGTTAAACACGTATATATAACTCATGTAATAATCATTTGTCTTAATTAACTTTAAACAAATATTAAATACATTTTATGGAAATTAAGGCGCACTATGTATGAGATATGACATCAGACGAATGTGTACCATTTTACTTGATACAGCACGGGCTCTTCTTTTAAGCACTTTTTTCACTACACCGCGTAATTATTCTGGTTGATGGCTCCGAATTTCCTGTCGAATATTCTGCTTTTCAGCTAATAGTCTCTGGATTATTAACATACACTTTGGGTGGTATGAATAAAAAGGAGCACCTGCTCAAAACTCAACTTTTAATAGCAGGTGCTCCATTTGGTATGAATAAAATACTTCAGAAGGTGGCTTAAAGATTGAGCCTCCACGTGTTTGATGAGCACCTCCACAAAATAAGCACCTGCTCCATTATAAGGTATTACTAAAGCAAAGCACGTACTCCATCTAGAGGAGTGCCTGCTCCTATTTTGGAGTTAGCTCATTTGATTGCTCAACGTTGAAGAAAATAGCTCTTTATATTTTTTTTTTTCATAAATATGGAGTTCATACCAATTTTAAACCGCAAGGTCAAAATCTAAAAAAGGAGAAGAGAAGGATTTTCAAATGATTATCGCGTTCTATACAAATTCAACAAAGAAAATGTGGAAATCTTGGCGAATCATTTTTTAGGAATAGTTCAGAAACAAGGAGTGGTGCCATAACAAGCATTTAAAAAAAATACGAATTTTCCTTCGCTTCAAAGGTGATCCAGGTATTCAAAATGGAGTTGGGGAAAAAATTGGAGTACACCAGCCAAGATCTCTAAAACTGTTCCCCTTGTAAGTGCGGCAATAATCCAGAGATAATCAAATTCCCTACAACTACTGAAGAACTGCAGAATGTAAAACGCAAATGGCAAGAAAAATACAACTTTCCTTCAAGAATTTGATTATACTCATGTTTTCCTATCATCAAATCAGTTGTCATGGGGATAAGTACGTTAACATAAAAGGATTCCTCAGAAAACATGCAATTCCAGAGATGAATTTACGAGTATTGACCTTTCATGGACAGGATCAATGCATGATTCACGAATTTTGAAAAATCCTCGCGTATTAAAAATCATGCGCAATGGAATGAAGCTAGTGCCATTTTACTTGGTGATTCAGGATACGGACTCACTCACTTATGGTTTTTAACACCGTATCAAAATCCAGATAATCGTGAGAAAATTTTTGTCAGTAAGTGCCTAACTCGCGAACGAGTTTTAATTGAACGGATGTTTTGCACAAGTCAAGCTACATTTTCCCATTCTTCACAATAAAATGCGAGTCAAAACAGAAAAAGTTCCATCTTTTACAGTCCTAATTTTTAAAGAAAAACTGATTTTCAATCAAAAACAATACCGAATGATATAAAAGCCTGCGTTGGCTTTTTTTTATAAATCATAGAAAAAAACAATTGAATTTGACAAGTTGTATGAGAGCACTTACTCCATGTGAAGGAGGAGATGCTCACTGGTTGGAGTATAATTTTATTTATACGAATAAACGGAAGGAGTTACTTTTTTTTAACACCTTCTCTGATTTTTATGAAGATCCCCTGCTCTGAGTACGTGCTCCATTTTATTCATATCACTTTTTGTCTTTAAAATATCCCCATACAAGGAATTCGGGCGCAGTTAAATCTGTTTTTTTATTAAATCAAACGTTCGCCAAAAATGTCGGGGCCTATTTCTCAGATCATATATATACAAATCATACATTGTATGATTTCTGTTTCTCCGATTTGTTTTGATGATCCGCTGTCATACAACAATGTATCACCAGAGACTACACTAGAAATATTAGAATGTAGTAATATTCTGTTTCTCAGAAATGTATCAAATACATCATACAGAAAATTTACCTCAAATTTTTCATACATTTCAAGATTGTTGTAATTGGTTGAGAAGGCTTGTAGAATTACTTTTATTTATTTTAAATTATTTACTATAATTTGCGTCTCAACTCGCACTGAAAAATAATGAAATGTCAAAATTATACACATCATACAAAAAAAATATCAAACATATGGATAGAAACAGAAAATTGTATGATGTGTTTGATGTATGATCTCGTTGTATGAAATGTATGTGATGTATGATGGCCCCAGAGGTCCATAGTTTGCCTATAGCAGCGTAGTTGCTCTATTTTGTTTTGGAACCCAAATACCCACTTGAGCCTATTGGATAGAATACAAAAGAGAGCTCTAAAAATGATAGTTGAAAGAAGTATAACGGAAACATTCACCTCTCTTGAGCAATATTTCATGTATATCATTATTTTACCGCTATTTCTATAAACAGTGTTCTAGCGAAATAGCCAGTTGCATTCCTCCCCTTGAACAATTCAACCGTAATACTCGCGCTTCTAGGAATGCTCATCATTTTACCCTTGAGCCCAACTTCAGACGTTCTGTTAAATACAGAGATTCTTTCCTTAGTCGCACTACATGAATGTGGAATGCTCTACCCAGCCCGGTCTCTCCCTTTCAATCCCCTCCAATCTATCTAATCGCTCGTGCTGTGTATATTAATTTTAAGGGTAGTCACAACCCCTTTAGTGCGCGCTTAATATAGAAAAAAACCACACATTAGGATGCTGATCCACTTTTGGGCGCAAAAAGTTGTCGATCATTGTTCTGTAAGAAGCCCCGAAAATCGTTTCTAGCGCTTTTGGCCATAAACTCCGCACCAAACAGTTCATCTGGGATGGGTGTAACTCATGCATGCCGGTGCGTTTCTCTTAAATGGAAATGCGATTTATCCGACATAAAAACATTATTTAAAAACTTAATTTGTGTGGCTAATTGTACAAACATTTTGTTTTTTTTTTTTGCAAATTTTCTTGAAAATGGCTCTTACAATTTGGATTAAATTTCGTACATTTTTCGAATGGCACAACAGATTTTGTTTAAATACTAAGGAGTTACATACCTATACTTTTGAAGTCCAATTTTTCAATACTGAGTTAACTCTTACAATTAATTAAACGAAAAAAGTAAACATTATTTTTGTAATGGAAACCTATCAGAAAAATTATATTCGATATTGTGATGCTTTTTTAGTTTCCAGCTGAGGTAGGTCAGCGGGTCCAGGGTTCTTACCGAAGAAAGCAATAAAACTCCGATTTAGAATGTTCAGAACTCCAGTTCTTTAGACACTTTTTATTTAAGTTGTATTTAAAACTAGACTAACAGATTATTTTCGTATAAATCTTACAATTGTATTATAACTTAAATAAATAACACGGTATTGCATATACGGCTACAGAAGGTGGGATAGGTTCCCTAGCCGACACCGAAGTGAAGGCACGGTACGACGACAGGCGGCGGGATAAATTCCCTAGCCTCCAAGCGATTCTTAAGGCAAAAATGTTATTTGGGATTAGCTCCCTAGCCTTATCGAATTGGAGGCGGATTTAATTGGTTTGGGATTAATCCCTAGCCGCAACAAGAAGCTGCGGCAAAAATAAGGAGGGGAAGGGGTTTTTTAACGTCTTAAAGCCAAAAATTAATTGAAACTTCTCACTAATGTACTACACACCCAGCAGCTTGCTTCTTGGTACTCACTAAGTTCAAAGGATTGAATTAGCAGAACCACGAAGGATAAAATTTTCCTGATTTGCAGTGGCCATTTCACCCTTCCCCTTATAGATTCGGCGTTAACAAGGAAGTGTGAATCATGTGAGGTAAAAAAAACACTACCCATTAATTTCATATAAGTCGTTGAATTGTTGGCGTGCGCATTGGTTGTGTTGTGCTGTAGTGCGCTGTTGTTGTCGGCAAACCTCGTCATCAATTCTCGTGGGCGCCTTGAGGTATGTGATGAAATTGTAATCGAGTTGATGATGTTGAACATGTTGAGTTGGAGGATAGGCGCTGCTATGAAAAGGTGTAACTTCGTTACAATATAAAAAGTCATTTGAAAAATTCAACGTACCTATACCAGTCAGTGGAGTAACACCTTATCACTATTCTCAGCACAATAAACTTTCAGAAGTGTTTTTCCCAAAACTACATTTTTCAAATTTTCTCCAATATGTAGGTAAATAAGCGCTCGAAATTTTTGAATTATTTGTTTTCTGTAGGTGCCAACCTATACTTTTGACTGAAGAACCTTTAATATTTTTTAACGAAAGGTTGTTTGGTTTGCGAATGCTTAAAACTCTCCCTATCTATCGCAAATGAAAATACGACCACAAAAATAAGTGGTTCGCCCCTTAAAACTTCTTCTCGCCCTTATTATGTGAAAGAAAAAAAACCCAAACTAAATTATTTACATTCCATTACAAGCATTAAATAACGATCAGAAATGTATAAGAGTCCACACACCCATCAATTTGTATTAAAATACAAAATAAATTCGATTTGCAGAAGTTTACATTGAGGTTACATCAGCTTTGCCTTCGCCTTTGGCCATACCATACATACAGTTGTACCTAACCAATCCTCCTGGGACCAGTGTCAAATTCCAATTTTCAAATTTCATATTTCCACCTCATGAATATTTCAAAATACCCACAATCTCCATCATCCAAAGCTATACATACATGTATGTAACTCATATAGAATAACATTTTTCTAAAAATAAAGGAAAATTTGAAGAAGCGAAAAAGAAAACAAAAACACGCGTTAGTTTTCCGAAGGACCCATATGTAAGTCCAAAATTCAACCCACACCTTCAATCCGGTCCACGAAGGCTGCACCATTTCCCTGACATGTTATTATGGTGAAATAATTTTACAATTTATTTATTTATTTTCCCTTCGTTTCCGTTTTCGTTTTCTTCAAAACCCCCCAAACACACACACATACACAGATATAAACACACACCCAAATAAACACATAAAGAACACAAAAATAAAGTTTGCAAAAAAAAGACGTAAAAAGAAAAACATCTGAATTATCCTCAGCATGAAAATAAATTCATATTTATCGTTCTAAAATTATTATATCGTAATTTTTCATGTTGCCACCGCCACAGTATTGCACAGCATCTTTTTGGTCACTGCCACCCCACCCACAAGCCAAACCACCACCTCTCCTCACCATCTCACCACCCCTTTAGAATAATAAATATCTAACTGTTTCTGGTTGTGTTTTCTATACCGACGAGGACTAACCCCTGCCTCACGCTCACATCTTTAAAAAAAAAAAAAAAAACTTCTGCAGGGTGGTGGAAGAGTAGTCGCACATTACTCCTGGGCCACAGTGTCCATCTACATAAAAAAAAATTATTCCAACAGGAAACCCAACAAAAGCAGCAAAAAAAAAAATGACAAAAAAAAGAAAACAAATAAAATTTCTTTTCTTCCTGCATTTACAATAAATGATTTCGCATTCACAAAAAAAAACACACACACACAGTTACACAAATAAATAAAGATGGACTTTCAGGTTTGAGAGCAGAGCCCGCCAGGACTTTACAAGACGTTTGCAAATACACAGCTTACGTGCGCACGTTACAAGTAATCGTTGTTGTACACCCAGAGGGTTGTAATCCAACTTGGGGGCAATTTACCAGGGTGGCAACAACCTTACGATCTAAACAGTATTAGTAGGTAGTAGGTACTACAGAAGAAGCTGGCTACATGGGATGCTGAATGGAACCAGGATATGACACACACCAAACAAAAAAAGGACACGAGAACGAGAAACCCATAGCGAAGCGAAGGCGCCCTCAGGGAACAAACGAAAAATAATGGTGTGCGATTATTTGGAGAAATCCTCGAGAATATTTTTAGGAAAATTATAACTAGTAGTTTGGCTTGCATAAACCTGAGGTTTTTTGCTGAAATGTACAATCCTTGTTAAGCTGCTAAAACCTAAAGTGATCAAAACAAAGTATGGCTGAATGATAATGGACGTAAAAAAAAGGATTTTGCTTCTAGAAAATACTCAACTATATACAAGCCTGACTCTTCTTAGGAGGACAAACAGGGAAATCTTTAGAGGAAAAATTCGAATTTTTGGTTCAGCTGCTCTTCAACAGGGTAGCTCTCTAAATTTCGTTTCTTTAGCCGTGTCCGTGTGTTTTTGCAAGCCCCGAGGTGATTGGTCAAAAAAAACGACATCGGGGCTAAGCAATTTACATGTTACTGCTTGAACACAATAGAATGCTGCAACTGGAACTGGAGCTTCAGCTGCAATAGTTGTCAAAAAGTGTCGTACGTACTTTTTTTACGTGCCCACAATGCAGCTGTACGACTTTCTGACATTCTGACAGCAGAATTACTGATATCTCTAACATGAAGGATTGAATACAGCTTGAAACTTATTTCAACCGCATATAATCACTAACCGACTATCAATTTTGAAATGTCAAAAATGCAGCACGCAAAAGTAAAAAGTTGGTGAACTCTTGCAGCTGCGGCTGCGGCTCCGTTTGCAGCTACGTCGCATTGTATTCGCAACATTGAAATTATGTGTATTCAATATTTTGACAGAGAGTCCGGCTGCAGCTCCGTCTCCATTGTGTTCAGCCAGTTAAATGCAACACAACTAATCGCCTTCGGGCTTGACTAAGTATGGAGAATTCTCAGGGCTCAACTTAAGCACGGAGAAAATCTATGTTACCGACGTGAATTGCATACTTGTTATCGATAGTTTTTATGGAAACTCCATTTTGTTTCTGTAATGGCATCGCTAATCCCCGATGTCGTGTTTTACAACCAAATTCCTCCGGACTTGCAAAAAAACACGACTTTTAATTACAATAAAATTAAGTTCCAATTTTGTGGCTAAAAATTCCAAATATTGAGATAGTCTTTCTTTGTAAAAAGTGGAATTTTGTTGTATCCACACCCGCATGACTCTCAAAAACGCCTCAAAATGTTTTAATAAGTCTTCGTATCTGTATGATATTGTTTGAAGCATACAATCAAAATTGACGTTGGTACTTATCTATTGTGACTGCAGAAGAGCATCCCCTTTGTTATAGATTTTCACTTGTGATAGATTCTACTTGATGTGATCAAAACTAACTTCATCAGCCGTGAGTGTCGGTCTGAAAAAGACAAAAAGTATTGTGCTTGAAATTGTAAACATTTCATATGCGACTCTCTGTAGTTAGTTTCCTTGTATCAGTTTTACTTGGAATGTATTGACAGGGTGTTTCCTAATATATATGGACATTAGTAAATGATTCTTAGGCCTGTTCTTTTTTTTTGTTCTTTCCAAACACTCTGTATCTTGTGTTAACTGTTTATTATATGCTACTTGCTATTAACCTATTATTGCTAAAGGAGATGGCCCATTTTTTGGCCCAGTGCCTTTACTAATGAATTTAGTATCAAATGAATGGTGATGTTGAGGACAATATGAGGGCCAAATATTTCCAAAATCGTTTGTGGGATTTTCGAGATATATGAGTTTGAAGTTGGCCAATTCATAAAATTTATTTCACGTATAAAATGTATCAAATGTTTTCTATATTTTTTTAATATAATAAAAATTATTTTGCCACACACAGTATATTTTAAAATACAGGGTGGCGCACGAATCGTGCTACAAAAACAAAACGTAATAACTTTTTTGTCTTTGGTGTGAGTAATCGGCTTATTTTTTGTTTTATTTTGTAGGTTAATATTTAGATTTATTAAAATTAATTCTTGGGATAACGAAGCGAGGATTTGGATAGTTCAGTGGCTCCATGCTTTGCAGTGCGTCATTTCCGGCAATAGGGAGTTTGGCGGTACTCCCCCGAGTAAATTGACCATAACCATTATCAGACTGGTAAACATGTTTGCCGAATCTGGAACGGTGTAACAGTAACTGTCACTGGGGACCGTATCCCTTTTAGCTGAATTTGGTTCCGGCACGATGGAGCAACACCAGACATACGTAGACCGGCTATGGCGGAGCTGCAACGAAAATTCCGAAACAAATTAATATCCAGAAACTCAACTTTCCGCTGAACCCAAAGGTCACTTGACCTGACTGCACCAGATTTTTTTTATGGGCTTATATGTCAAGCAAGAGGTGTACAAAACTAAACCAAGGAATTTGACTGAATTGAAGAAGTCGATTAAAACGATAACTAAGGCGATCCCGACTTCAACCCTTCAGGCCGCAATGAAAAATTTTCAGGTCATTTACGGTCTATCATCTTTAAAAACAATTAGATATATAAAATAAAATTTAACTTTATATACAATAAAACAAAAAAAAAGTTCTTTGAATTTCTTAATGTAGCACGATTCTTGCGCCACCCTGTATTTAGTTTTAACTTATTCGAAATAAAGTTTTTTTAACTAGTTTTTAAAAGCCGAAATCTTAAAAATATCAACAATGACAGATATTTTTCTTAGCTCCACTTTAAACACTAATTACTCACCTTTAATTTGATATACATATATAATTAAGTGCCCTTTCTTAAAAGAAAAACTTACTTTTTAACAAACTTACTCTAAAAGTATCGTAACATGCTTTATGTGCTCTGAATTTTTTCGTTTAGCGTTATTTTTAATAATTCCTATAGCGAAATATGCACTTATTAATAATTACTTCTTTTACGTGAATGATGCTTTTTTTGTATTCAAACATCGGTTTTACCTTGGTTTTACCAAGCGAGATGGATTTTTTTTCATATTTTTCCCAGTACGGGTATAACCTACCCTATAACCCGTATGTGCAATTTTGACTTAAAAAACCCGATTGGCTGCGAAATATCGCAAATTAAATGTCACATTACGAAATCTTGCAATTACAAAATCCCACTTTTTTACAATTTTGCAAAACCTGCAAATTGAATTCTTGCATTTGACAGCAAAATTACGAAATATTCAACCCGAATACAGAAACTGAGATTATTGAGTGCGAAATGTAAATGCGAGATTGTTTAAAAAGTGGAATTTTGAAAAGTCGGATTATAAATTAGCGAGATTGCATTTTTCAGTTTTTTTTTTTAATGCGAGATTTCATATTTCGAGTTTTTTTTCAAATACGAGATTTTGATTTTCGGGAAATCGTAGTAATTCCTATAAAAAAGACATGCTATGTACAAATTTTAATCGAAATCAGCCTTAAGAGAGCAGTTTAGTCGATGAGAAAGTCGAAAAAAACTTTACGTATGGCAGGTACAGTTAAGAAAAGTTTTTGACGTTTTTTGTACCAAAATTCAGACCACATCTAGTCCATTTTATTAACCTTCCGTCCTCTAAATTTTTTTTTAGAAAAATGCAGACCATCTCATCGTTTTGTATTTAATAACTATTTTGCTGTTTTTAAGTGAGTGGAATTTCGGATCCTATTTTAATGGCACTAAATTTATGGAACATGAATACAAATTTTGTTTAATTAAAACACATTCTTTTTAAAATATTTATGATTGTAAGAGTAAGAGGAATGTGGGTTTTTTTTATATACATATACATTTGCATATAAAGGGTGTTTTTTTAGAGGTATAGAACTTTAATGGCGAATTCCTTTAAAAAAAGAAATCGAATTTTTTCTAAACAGAATCGAATTTTTTCTGTCAATTGAAAGGAATTCGTATTTCGTAAAAGAATCGATTTTTTTTTGGTGTGATTGTGTTTGTGCTACTTTATAGCCGCAATTGACGCAAAACGTCAAGAAATTATTCACAAAACTATTAAGGTTGTTTGTTCTTGTTGTGAGAAAAATGTTTTACCAATAGAAATAAATTAATAAATAAAAGATATTAGCCAGCTTATACGGTGCCAATTTGTTATGGTGCATTTTATTTGTTTGAACTTCTATTTACACATATATTTTTAAAGAAAATTGTTATTGAAAAGTTTTCACTTTCACTGAAAGTTTTTAACATCTTTCACTCGCGAAGGCTATTTTTTTGTCAAATTTGTGTTTGATAATGGCCGAGTTCAACGCACATCTGAATATTCAGAATTCTGAATTTTTGAAGCTCTTGATTGGCCAACTGTCAGAAATCATCTGAATTTTCAGAACTTTTTCTGACAGCTGGCCAATCAAGAGCTTCAAAAATTCAGAATTCTGAATATTCAGATGTGCGTTGAACTCGGCCAATGAACAACGCACAATAAATTATTTTTATAGCTGTATTGACTGAATATATTGTTGAATATTTTGTTAAATTATGTAGAATTCGTTGCAACCAAAATAAAAAACAACTCGTCTTCCAAAAATTCTGCGACTTTCAATTTGACGTATTAGAAATGTCAAGTCTTCATAGTGTGTGTGCAAATCAGTGTGAAATCTTGCTAAAAACGCAAGATTTGTTTTGACAGAAAAGAATCGATTTTGTTTAGAAAAAAATCGATTCTGTTTAGAAAAAATTCGATTTCTTTGTTGAAAGGAATTCGCCATAAGTTGGCAATACTATTTTAACTGGCGGCCATTTTGTCAGCTGTCAAGTGATTTATTTTTAGTTTGGTTTGGCATTTCAACATGAATACACTGACGCTTGAAAACGCTTCCAAATTGTGCAAATTCATTTTGAAAATCATTGCCGTTGATCTTAATTTTCAAAAGTGAATTTTGTTTAGCGATGAAGCTCACTTTTGGTTGAATGGCTACGTCAATTACCAAAACTGCCGTATTTGGAGTGATGATAATCCTCATGTGTATGTTGAGACACCGTTACATCCACAAAAACTGACTGTTTGGTGGTGCTTTATGGTTTGGTTTAATAATTGGTCGGTACTTCTAAAAAAACGATGCTGGCCAGAATGTTACAGTCAATGGTGACCGCTATAGAGCCATGATTACTGAATTTTTCGTTCATCAATTGAACAACCATGATGTACAGGAGCTGTGGTTTCAACAAGACTGCGCAACATGTCACACAGATCGTGCCACAATTGATTTATTGAAGGAAACGTTTGGTAACCGCATAGTTTCACGTTACGGACCAGTGAATTGGCCTCCAAGATCGTGCCATTTAACGCCACTTGACTATTTTCTGTGGGGATATGTAAAATCGCTAGTCTACTCCGATAAGCCCGAAACGATTGACCACTTGGAGGACAACATTCGCCGCGTTATTGCCAATATACGGCCACAAATATTGGAAAAATTCATCAAAAATTGGACCTCCAAATCAGACTACGTCCGAACCAGCCGTGGCGGTCATATGCCAGAAATCATATTTAAATTATAATGCCGGAAGATTATCTTTCAAATAAAGTAAATTTAATGTCAATTTAAAAAAATCATCTTTGTTTTATTCCATTTCAAAGACATAGGTATGCCTAAAAAAAAAAACACCCTTTACTGATAATTTAAAAATACTTTTCCATGTCTTTCTACAAAATTGTGTATCACATATTGAATCAAAATTTATGAATTCTATAAAATTTCCACTTTAATCAGTCAGCAACAAAACAAATGGAAAATAATTCATTTGTATTATAAGAAAAACAAAAACTTTATGAAAGTAGATATATATCCAAAAATACATACATACCTACATATACCTACCTTAACATACATACGCGCAGGCACAAGGTGACTCCATAGTCTCCATACCTAATAATGTTATGATATGAATAATGCCAAAAATTATTTAAGATCCATTGTTCTGATTTTTATTGCAAACTCCACATTTAAGCGGTTTTCTATAAATTCGCTTTATAAATATTTTTTCATACTCCACCCTAACTTTATTCTCATAAAATATATAAAAGTAAAAATAATGCTAAACCACGTAAAATAAATGTTTATTGAGCCAAAAATCACAATCAGCAAAAAAAATATTGTTCACATATCACCACCACCACCACCCATCCAGGGGGATGAATATATATTTTTGGGGTAGGTACATATATCTGATGGGTATAGGTATATTCAACCACACAGCTATAGTATAACCCCCTATTTTGTTGTCATTTTTTTTTTTGAATTTTCTTTCAAAATTGTTTTCATTTCAAATTCAAAGCCACAAAATGAAATGATAAAATTCAATTGGAAGGGATGTCATCCCTTTTTGAATGGCACATCGTCGACTGTGTACAATGTACATTCATATATAGTCGATCTACGATAGCGGTACAGGTCACCCTTAGAGGTCTCAGTACTGAAGGATTATTAACTAACAATGGATTGTAATTTTTTCAACAGAATTTGTCAGAATCTTTTAGTAAACAACCATCATGGGAGGTGAAATATGTTTAAAGGAGAAGGGGTGGTTTCGCTGTTTAAAAACTTTCTGTTCAGGTCACGTCGCGTTGGTCGCTCGTCGCGTCGCTTCGTTGCCCGCCACTGCTGATCCATAAGCATTAAGCAACCGACTGTTCTCGAGGGTGATATAGGTACATAGTTGTTTTTTTTTTTTTGTTATTCACAATCGGTGGATTAAATTTGCAAAAAAGAAACAGTTTTTTTTTTTTTTTGTTAAATCTTTCTTTTTTTTAAATTTATCCAAGGTGACCACACATCATTTAGGGGGAGTTGTTTGGAAAAAATTATTCCATAAATTATTTTTTAGTTACGCTTCACATTTAATTTGGATTTTTTGTGCATTTTCACTTGAATTTATAAGAAATTTGAAATACATAGGTTAAATAAGGGTGGATGTATATGTAACTGCCCTTGCTCTTATAATGCCTGCGGGCAGCATTGAATTTAATGAAGTAACGAATGCCATTTAAGACGATTTTACACATTTTCAAAAAATAATGGACTGACTGTTTGAAGGTTAATGGTAAATGTTGACACTTAAAGGGAGACTGATATATAGTACATGCGAAGAAATGTCATCATAATATAAACCACAGATTAGCCACATGAAGATGAGAATGTTTCGTACGTTTCACCCTCCAAAACCCATTTGTTTACATTGTTGTATTTGTAATTTCTTCCCGCGTCGATGAATAGATGTGAACTGCAACAACAATTTAACCAAGTGTCTGAAGATCCCTACTGTCTATGTGTGAGGTTTTTATACACACATTCTCATATTTTATCTGATATCTGGCAGTTAAAGCTTGTAGGCAAATTAAAATGGCTGCCGGGGATTCTCATCTTCATGTGGGTAATCTGTGGCCGAGTTTAACGCACATCTGAATATATTCAGAATTCTGAATTTTTGAAGCTCTTGATTGGCCAGCTGTCAGAAAAAGTTCTGAAAATTCAGATGACTTCTGACAGCTGGCCAATCAAGAGCTTCAAAAATTCAGAATTCTGAATATTCAGATGTGCGTTGAACTCGGCCTGTGATATAAACATTATTTTAAGCAAAATGGCAAAATGTCACTGAGCCATCAGTCACATAGGATATATTTCCAATTTTTAACGAAATAGGTACCTATTTGAATTCCGCGCAATTTGTGCGTTAAAGTGTTGCCAGTAGTCAACAAAAATAAGAAGACAGCGTGAAAGCAGACAGTTGAGTGTTATTAAAAATGAACAACACGTTTCCATTGTTAAGCAAACATTTTAAAAATAATATCCCTGTTCGCTTGCTCCCCAAACCTGCCAGTTTTAGTCCGAATTTCTGTCAAAGTCCATATAAAAAAAATTAAATTGGACTAAAAATGGCAAAAATGGGTTGTTTTGGACTAGTACGCGAACAAACCTAATGAAACCATGGCAGTCGTTTTTCGAACGAAATTATTGTCAGTGATTAGGCTCATTTTCATCTTGAAGGCTTCGTTATATAATAGTCAAAATTGTCGCATGGGGTTCAGAAAATACACAACGTAACGTATATGTCACTGATTGGAGCGCATTTTGGTAGGGAGGCATTATCGCACCATTCTTTTTCGAAAATGCGGCTGATCAAGCAATAACAGTTAATATAGTGCTCGCTATGGCTAAATGATAATCCAGTTTTTGTGCCCACATTTTAAGTAATGAATGTGAGCTATTTCCCTCCTTTTAGTGGTGCTTTTTGCCCAGCTGAGAGTTGTCCAAAGAATTGTTGGCTTATAAATCGACTACGGACAAAAAAGGAAGAAACCGAATGTACAACAAACTAGCTAATTAAAGTGCTAGTTGATTCAAATACAATTGTCAAACAATAAAATCACGTTAGGATTGACCTGATCACGTGACTTCGGTAGCGCAAAGCGTAGTGAATATGGTTCTGAAGACACTTGTTCTATGTTCAACTCTCAGCTGGGCGAAAAGTTTTTTTTTTTTAAATTAAATTGAACGTAATTGACTAAGCACCCCCAAACGGAGTCTGATGATCGGCCTGGCAGCTGTAAAATAGCAATAACTCCAGCTCACTCAGGTGGTTGTTTATTATTAATATTAATTTGACGATGCGTAAGCTTTGCAGCCTAGTAAGTGAGTGTATTATCACTATTTCGGTTAAGATAAAGTCTTAGAATATCGTACAGCTGCTATCAAAGTCATAATTTGCTTATTTTCTCTCTAAATTGTTCTAATTTGAAGTAATTCTTGAAATTAGGCGTGTTTTTTTTGCAAGTCCATATGGATTTGTCGAAAAAAACAACATCGGAACTAATAGTTTTACAAGTAAATACAACAACAACTTAAGTCCATATGGACTTAGCTAAGTCCAGATAATTATCGGGACTTACGTATTGTAAGTAAGAAGGTCCTAAGTCCCGATGTCGTTTTTTTCGACAAATCCATATGGACTTGCAAAAAAACACGCCTATTAATACGTGTTTGTTTATTATTTTAAAAATTTCAATAAAAACAAGCACTCCATATAATATATCCTCTAAGTGCCTGATTACATGTGTGGTTTTACTGAAGAGCGTATAGCATGAGACAGGTAGATTTTATGTGCGCAAAAAAGAAAAGGTAGATTCCACCTTCTCTTTTGTACGCACATATAATCTACCTCTCTCTCCCGCGATGCGCTCTTCAGTAAAACGACCCATGTAATCAGCCACTAAGGTGTGAACGCGATCATTAACATTTTCCGGACCATTCGTTTTTAATGCGATAAATTTCGGAACGGATCTAAAATATCGAGAATCGTTACTAACTTCGGGTACATTCTTTTCTTAGTGCCTGATTATATGGGCACAGATTATCCATGTGAAGATGAGAATAGCCGTGTTTTTTTTGCAAGTCCATATGGATTTGTCGAAAAAAACGACATAGGGACTAATATTTTACACGTAAATACAACAACAACTTAAATCCATATGGACTTAGCTAAGTCCAGATAATTATCGGGACTTACGTACTGTAAGTAAGAAGTTCCTAAGTCCCGACGTCGTTTTTTTCGACAAATCCATATGGACTTGCAAAAAAACACGCCTAATGTTTCGTACGTTTCACCCTCCAAAACCCATTTGTTAACATTGTTGTATTTGTAACAATTAACCAGGACCCATGTTCTGTAACTCAGGCGATAACTTATCGCATCGTTAAAAAATGAAACGATTCATTCCACACTTATCGCCTCTGGAAAAATTGGGTTTCTGTATCTCGATGCGATAAGTTGAATTTTCGATTTATTTTCATTGGAAAATCCATTGGAAGGCGATAAGTTTATTAGTCTGTTTGACATTAAAAAAAAAAACAAAAGTGAAAATTGATATCGAATTTGACTGTTTTAATTTAGCTATGTACCTACATGTGTATATTTTTTATTAAAAAAGTTTAAAGAGTGAAGTGCTCGATATTGTACATTGTACGCTGCTTTATTTCAGGAAGCAAACCAAAGCCGGAATAAAATGCGTATGCGTATGCGGCCGTAGGTTTCGAGATACAATGATAATGAATCTATTTGAAATGCCCGAGGAACGATTGCACGAGGTATTCTCAGATTTTGGCACAGGAAATGCGTCCATATTTTCCTCAGGGACAGAAAAAACTTCATCGTTTGCCACTTGTGAATTCCTTGTTTGCGGAAAATTATTTTACTATAGAATTTGTTGGGCTCTTGTTACTCTTGAAAATTAAAATTGAGTATTAAAAAATAAAAAATATAAGTGAAATTTTATTCACCTTCTTGTTCTTAGTCATTCATTATGAACATTATTTATTTTGTTTTCTTTTTTAAGTTTGTTTTCTCTTGTCATTTGCAATAATTTAAATGTTTGATCTATTATCGCCTGCCTTTGGGTAGGTGATACATTTTGACGTTGAAAATGAAAAAATTAACGATTCTTGAAGGTACAGAAACGCATTTTATCGCATTTTTCCAGGATTTCTATTCCGCATGTTCCGGTAGATAAAGTTATCGACTGTCAAAGTTATAGAAACCCGATAATGCGATAAAGTGAGTTTTGTTCCATTTTTCATCGTTTCTGAACTGATTTTATCGATGCGAAAGTTACTGAACATGGGTCCAGAGGTGTGTGAAGATCCCTACTGTCTATGTGTGAGGTTTTTATACAGCCATTCTCATTTTTTATCTGAAATCTGACAGCTCAAGCTTGTAGGCAAATTAAAATGGCTGCCGGGGATTCTCATCTTCATGTGGGTAATTTGTGTACATGGGTCTTTTTTCTGAAGGTCGTTTTACTGAACTCGTGATTACACGGTGAAGAAAAATCCTTTCATTTCAATGTACCCTTCCTTATCTCACACCCTTAAAATCCATATCTATCTCACTCACACGTTTCATGCTGAATCCGAAAAAATTAAATGAAACTGGCGCATCGGTGAAATTTGGGTGCAATCTTCCTCCTTTTTTTTACGCAAATAAAATCTACCTGGCTCACCGTTGCGGTCTTCATTAAAACGACCCATGTAATCAGGTACTAAAAGATTCCAATTTCTTGTGCTGATGCTATGAGTTCTCTATTTCTTCTCCTAGCCAAAGTAAAAATCGAAATTAAAGTAATAACAAAAGTATTTAGAATTTAAAGTTTAATAAAATTTGTTAATTGTTTTTTTTATAAAATTTGTTTTTTTTTTATAAAAGTCTTTGATTCTGCGTCATCGGGAGTTGGAACGAGTATCCACCGCAGAAGCAGGTTAAAGGTGCAGATGTGGTAGATAAATAAAATGAATCCTGAATTTTCCTAGAAGTGAGATCATTAAAATATAATTAGGTTCTATGAATTGATCTACCTACTTTTTCTGGGTCCATATAAAATCAACCCTAAAGGAGCGTAGGTATAGTATAAATACCATTTCTTCCTTGTTCAAATATTCATTCTTTAAAAATCCAGGCTCTATACCTACATCACACGCTTGAGTTTCAATTATAAAAAATTTAAAACACAACAAAAAAAAAATTGCGAAATTCAAATAAAATGGGAAATACAGAATCATTGAATAAGAACGATCAATCAAACCATTTTAATTCTGCGGATGCGTATACCGAACGTTCAATCCAGCGAGTGTGTTTAAATCAGATGATACTAGAAGCCGAGCAATTGCTCCGTTTGGAGAAGACTGTAAAATCTATGGAGGAAATGGACGATGTGGAAGAGAAGCTCATCATGTTCAAAGATCGAATTACAGCATTGTACAACAAAATGTGCAACAATAATACAAAAATGGAAAATTCCATTGTAAATAGTGTTGAACGAGATGAAATTTTTAATTGCGATGATATGGCAGTTAGTGTAATTTCGCGACTCGAAACACGAACTAAGAAGCTGCAACAAAAACAAGAGCGTTTACAGTGTTTTGTTAAACATATATCTTCAAATTTGGATAAGGAAAATTAATTAATTCGAAAAAATTCAATGCACTTTTTTAGGAAGTTTATGTTTGTAAAGAAAAAAATATCAAATAAAAACTAACATGAAAAAAAAACATTTTAACTATTTATATTCATGACATCTAATTCCTACCTAATCATCTACATTATTCAATCCCTAATTGTTAATCATATTTTAAATAATTTACTTTTCGATTTATTTTAGAAAAAAAAAATTGAAAAATCACTTTTTTTAACTTTTTTTGTCAATTCACTTTGGGAATGGAAGGAAATACTTTGAGAACCTGTCATTGGTCCTATAGAAGCTTCTGTTTTGCTTCGCTTTGTTTTACTTACAGTGAGAGTCGTGATTTGTTAAATCACTTTGTGAATGAAATGCAATATTTTGAGAACTAGAAATTGTAGCGGCCAGTATCGAAGAACGTCAATTCGGCAACGATCAGCTGAATTGGACATCGCCAGAGAGACAATCCGGATTATTTTGGAATTGGATTTGGGCCTACACCCTACATCGTTATAAGATTCTGCCACACAAAAATTGAAGCTTGGACGAGGCGCAGTTTTGGCTCAGCGGCTATGTTTACACGCAAAACAGCCGTTATTGGAGCAAAACACAATCCACAAGTGTTCGACCAATCGACCATCAATGCATCCACAAGGACTTGACTGCTTGGTGCGGTTTATATAGTATGACGGCATCATCGGACCTTATTTCTTTCGAAATGAGGAAGGACATTACTGTCAATGATCGTAGGTATAGAGCGATGTTAACCGACTTTCGGTGGCCAGAGCTGAGAGCATCGTTATATTTGCGCTGTGGTGCCAATAAGACGACTGGCGCGCACAGTGGAGCAAAAAAAAACCAGAATATGTTTTTTCGATCGTTTTTGGTGTGCTAAATTCAAATCCAAACTCAGAATAACTGTAGCAGGTCAGGTTTTTTAAATATTCTCGTTAGTACAGCGCCAGGGATGTTTGTAACACTAGCTCGTTAGCTCATTTGAGCAACCAAAAAATGCTCAGTATTTCGTCATTCTGCCGCGCGCTTTCGTTTTATCTGCTCACTACTATTTGCAAAATCAAGTACAGGACGTCAAATGGACAACGGAAAAAGGAATTGAGCCAATTTTCTTTTCAGAAGAACCAACCGTTTTTTCATTCGGTTTGAACGATCCCATTTTATTTTAAACTGGTTTTTAAAGCGTTAAAGAGCCAATTTTACATTTGGGATGTGACTTGGGTCCTAAAAAGTTTTTTTTTTTTTAAGAGAATTCAACCCCTAAAAACTTTTGATCAGTCGGTCTGTGCGTCCACTTTTATTTGAGCTAAAACCTAACCGGGTAAACGGATTTGCTTTAAATTTAACATAACAATAGTTTAAATAATATTGCATTTCAAAATTTCAAACAAAAAAAAATCAATTTTTTAGTGTTTATTATTGACTATTTTAATATTTTCTCAGTAATTTTATACATCATTAATCTTCAATGCGTAGTTAGACACACTTGATCGTTCGATCAAGTCGTGCAAACATTTTGACTTGATTTATTCTTTAGCATTGGAAATTTGCACAATTTCAAAATGAGAAATAGTTTTTAAAAAATTAAAGGGCAAGTCAAATGACGGCTTATAAAGAGTCCGCCAAATACATTCTTTTTTTTTTGAAAATGGCGCAAAACATGGAGTGTAGCTTCGGCTGTGTGGCACGTAGCACCGTCCTGTTGAAATCAAATGTTGCCAATATCCCTTTCTTCAATTTTTGTGAACAAACATTCGTTCAACATGGCTCGATAACAATCGCCATTGACTGTAACGGCCACTCCTTGCTCATTTTCGAAAAATGGCCCAATTATGCCTCTGGACCAAAATCCGCACCAAACAGTGACTCGTTTAGGGTGTATCGGCTTTTCAATGTATGCGTGCGGGTTTTCTGTGCCCCAAATGTGACAATTTTGCTTGTTTACTACCCGCCAAGATCAAAATGAGCTTCATCTGAAAAGATGATTTTTTTGGCAAAATCGGCATCTTCTCTAAGTCGATCGCAGGCCCACATAGCGAAGCGTATACACAACCGTATTCGTTCAGCGGAAGGATAAAACTAATTATCTGTCAAATCAGACATGAGCTAAGTGTTACCATTCACGAAATAAGGACTAGTTGAAAAAAAAACCTTAGATGGCGGACCCTTTATCTGCATTTTCTGTAGAGAATCAAAAATGAGCTGGAGCTTCATCTTCAAATTAGAAGGTAAAGAGCGAGCCCATTTGACAAGTGTTCACTAATAAACACCGCAGCTTCGGTGACTTTAACCGTGTGTTGTCATTTGAGTGAGATTCATGATCCTCTGAAGGAGGGAGAATCAGTTATTGCAGTTTGAGTGGTGTATAAGTCAATTTGGCAGTATAACGTTGAGCATTGACCATGCAACATTTTAATCTCCCAACCATCTGATTAAGTAACTCTAAAATATTAACAGCCCTATTATAATATTTATAAAAAATTGTGTAAGTGCCGGGACTCACGGTAAATATGTGTAAGCATCAACGTTTGTCCAAGCGCAGTTTTGAGGATCCATATTTAGATCCATTTGCGAAGTCGTCCATACGTTATTGGCTACGCGCACGGATCGAAAACGGACTAATTTGCTTTAAAGTACCCAATATCTTACTATGCAGATTTTCGTAACGTAACGTGCTACATCGAAAAGTGTGATCTCGTAACGTCACACAGAGGAAAATTCACATTTTTATTGCACTCTCCGCCGGCATAGATGTTAACACATGAAAAACCTTTTTTCCATTGCTATGATCTATATACAATTTAATCTTTGCAATTTAATTTACCTATAGGCAGGTAATATTTTTAAGGGACTCTAGACATTCCAATTATAACAGTTTTGGTTTATAAAATTACTGTTTATGCGGCCCCGCAGGGTCAGGGCTCTCCACCAGTGGGCATACTTCAGGCACTCAAAGTTTTTTTTCAAGTTAACGTAGCGTTAACGTACGCCCACTTTTAATGGTGAAAAACTGTTATAACTGTTATAAATTGGCATGTGTCTAGTCTCGTCCATTTTTAAGGACCTCTCTTAATTTGTATTCTTAATCGAATATAATTTATAACACTACAATACAATGAGCTGCAATGCTAATCAAAAAAATGTTTCAGTCTTAAAACGTTCTTTGATCAAGGACCTCTTAACTCCATTTGAGATTGCTTTAATTTTCGAGTCCCAAGGGGTCACTTAAAAATCCACTTTCTCTTGTAGTCCAAGATGTAAGTAAACTTATGTAAACGAACTTACATTATTTTACCCCCCTCAATAAATTTACATGAAGCCAATCAATCATCTTGGAACTCGTCCAGCATGACCTCATTCTCCAAATCCATGAAGCAACGCATAAAGAAAAAAACTTCTAGTAAAAATATTTTTCTATAGTAGAAAAAAAGGTGGACATTTCAGAGCATTGCGACACTGACAAACAACTGCCATGTCCTGGATGTGCCTCTGAGATGCCCGACGCGACGGATGGATGGCCAGGCCAGGCCAGCCCATCACCCTTGATTTAGCCTCTCCGAGGACCCTCACACCAAATTGAGGGCGCAACATCTTTTCACTTTTCATTTGGGATTTGGCATCTTGTCAGAGGGTGTCCAAATTCAGATTAGCATCCTTCCAGCTCTCGAATTCAGCATGAGCTTGAGCATACATAATGTATTTAATTCGTCCTGGCAACTGGATTGGAGCAGCGAACCAGAACGTGGACAGATATCCTGCATCATTTGTCATCCTTTTTGTTATGCGTTTGTGTGCTTATGATCTCCAAGTGGAGTTTGAACATAGAGGAGCACTTGAACAGCCTTGGGATATATGTGTGTATGTGAACGAAAATTTGATTTAGTTACTTTGTTTGTTTTTTTTTTTTAATTTTTTTTTTTGTTTGAGTACAGGATGGATGTCCTGTCCAGATGCAAAGTGGCGTATAATTTACGTAGGATGATGCTTTTGATTGATTGAATTTTAAACGATTCTCAATAAGTCAAAAGGGAGTGGGCATATCAAGTAGGAAGTGATATTGGTGTACTTGAACGAATATTGCAGAATAATTAAGTTTCAAGGACATAATGAAACAGGAATGAGAGAGGGAAACTAACACCCAGCAGGTACAGAATATATCATTAGCTATTTATTCAGGTTGATATCCCGCCTTTGTTAGATTTCTATATGATAAGGAATCACATAATTTTATTGAATCAAAATACGACACATCACTTTAACAAAAGAATTTCAAGTTTAAAAAAAAACAAAAAATCTAGGTATAGTACAAAAGATATTCGATTGAATTTCTCAGCACGAAAAGTGAGCTTAAATAGGAATGTAGAATGTTATAGGTACAAGAATAAAAAAAGGACATTCATATTATAACCAACAATAAAAGCCAAGCATTTGATACCATATGTATGTGTGTATGTACAGAAAATGGCATTTGCAATATAACGAATACCAAGAACTTGACAATTTAGAAAAGAAAAACCTGATTTTCAACAATATCTAAGGATCCAATTAAATTGAATATATGTCTGTGAATGTAGCTTTTTTGTTCGATTCTTTTGATTTGTTCCTTTGCACGTGTCTGTTTTTTTTAAGGATTTTTTTTTGCACCCACATGACTGGCTTAAAGATTAGATGTACAACGCATCCTGTGCGTACCTTTTCTTTTTTTTTGTTTCTTATAGAAAAGAACATTGCAAAATGTTCATGAATTTGAAATTGTGTTAAAAAGTGTAAATCTTCATATAGTATAGGTATAATTAGAAGCAATTTTCTAAATGAATAGGCAATATTATGAGTAAACTCCGTAATGTGCCTACAATATAATAATGTTAATTTATAGTGCCGTCATTTTGGGGGCAGTTTTACCTGGAAAGTCTTAGAGGAGTTTTGAAAATTGGCGTTTTTCTAGATTTTGATGTCCTCTTTGTTGCGACTGGCTCTTCCATTTTGAAAGAAAAATTGCGGGCAAAAGCCAATATAATATTCTTTGCGTCTTATTTAACGATGAAAACAGTTTTGAAATAAAAAAATGCTGAAAAAAAATTCCTACATTTGGCAGGAGTTTTCTCTAGTGATTCACAACTGTAAGGTAGCCACACATTGAAGATGCATGATGTCATGATATATTTAACTAGTATGTAAAGGGTCCGCCATCTAACTTTTTTTTTTTTTTTCAACTAGTGCTTATTTCGTGAATGGTACCACTTGGCTCATGTCTGATTTGACAGATAATTAGTTTTATCCTTCCGCTGAAAGAATATGGTTGTGTATACGCATTCGCTAAGTGGGCCCGCGATCGACTCAGAGAAGATGCCGATTTTACCAAAAAAAATCATCTTTTCAGATGAAGCTCATTTTGATCTTGGCGGGTAGTTAACAAGCAAATTTGTTGGATTTGGGGCACAGAAAACACGTACGCATACATTGAAAAGCCGATACACCCAAAACGAGTCACTGTTTGGTGCGGATTTTGGTCCAGAGGCATTATTGGGCCATTTTTCGAAAATGAGCAATGAGTGGCCGTTACAGTCAATGGCGATCGTTATCGGGCCATGTTGAACGAATTTTTGTCCACAAACATTGAAGAGGAGGATATTGGCAACATTTGGTTTGAACAGGACGGCGCTACGTGCCACACAGCCGAAGCTACACTCGATGTTTTGCGCCATTTTCAAAAAAAAAAAAGTTATTTGGCGGACCTTTTATTAAAAGTTTGAACTATTTATTATGAGTACTATTTATGAGTACCATATTACAAAATTAAACCATGTTCGGTTGAAGTATTGAAAAAATATACGGGGGAAAGATAAAAATATGACCTCATTTTCTCAAAAAACGTTGATTGGATATTTTTTGCCAAAAACCTGAAACGCAGTTTTCTTGCAATTACTTTGCTCATTACAGATACGAAGTTTAATCAAAATCCTTAAAGCCATTTTCGAGAAAATTTGAAAAAAAAAACAGAATTGTTGAATAGCCACCCGTTCTTGATAAAACTAAAATATAAAATCGACTTTCATCTCTAGGGACTCACATAAAAATGCTCTGTGCAAGGTTCACGCCCGTTTACGCGCTAGCTCAAAGACCGACCGACGGCATGGCGAAACCAACTTTTTCGGACTTCTCGATGATCGTAGCATTAGTTGTGATTACAACACAAAACCAATACATACCCTATAATAGAGCAAGTAAAAAGAACAAAACACCGTCTGCGATGTATGGGACAAGTAAAAAACGCCACTTGAAAATTGGCTACTTTTCACTCTTCAATAGCAATTTTCAGCTGAACCAAGCACTGAATGAACAACCCTAAAAGTTGTATATTCTTGATCTGCTTTCGATTTATCGGACAGTTAAAAAAAAGTCGACTTAAAAAACGCCTTTCTTACCTGTTTTGCACAAGTCAACAACTTTCTTTCATTTGTTATTTCTAATTCATTTTAAACCTTCTTAATGTGCTAAAATAAATCTTTATTTTATTTGTTCTTTTTCTTTAAATTTTTAATTTAATTAAATTTCATTCATTCATTCAATCATTCATTCATTTTCATCATTCATTGAAATTTTTTTTGTAAATCAATATACAACCCCACTGTACTTGCGGTAAGATTTAATATTTTGTCTATTTAGTGGAAGCGGTATTTTTATTTTAATGAATTTAAAATAGCATATTGGAAAGCTACAGGTGCAGTGAGTTGTATACTTTGATTTGGCTGTTGCTTTTGCAAGCAGGGCTTTTCTCTGCCACTTTAGTTTCAACCATATAGCACAGCACTGTAATCTGTATCAAATAATGATAAACTTGTTTGTGTATTGTGGACTGATCACTTGGTAAGGCAATTAAATTCTTCATCACTACCATTAGCGTTTCCATTTCTGTTCAGTTCTGCGCATCTGTGAAAATGGAGGGTCCAGTGTATCTTAACTTGTCGAAATGCTAATATTTGTTGTTGTTTCTAGTAATGTCATGTGCAGTTTTCGTGGGCACTCGAGCCGCCATCTTTAATTTCTGACTGACATCCTGCGCAATATATTACCTTAGATTTGTGTACTGTGGCTATAATCTACCCGCGCCACATGCAAAACCCTATAGATTGTTACCTTGAATAAATCTTTAAGAATTCATTAAAAAAAAAAAAACATGCCTGACCAATTACTGAAACTAATTGACATTTATGAAGCCACTAAAACCTTTCAGATAGTATAAAGTGCTAAATTCCCATAGCCCTATACAGACGCAAGCTGCTTCTGTCAATTCTAATTGCTTTATCATTGTGATTTAAACAATTTAGTTATAAAACAGTCTGCAGTTATTCATTAAAAAAAAAAAATAATGCCCTCTATAATATTGAAGTATAGGTATATTGCGAGTAGCTACCTAGTTAGGCACTTATGTACACGTTTCATTAGTCATTGTCGAAATTATCTTCAATTCCTTCTTACCAAAATACCACCGCATGGGGGGTGGGTATGATAAAATTAACTATTACTTTTATACTGCTCAGTTCGTGGATTAAATTAGTATCCCGTCATCATTATCGGTCTCGAATTAAAATCAAACAAAATCATCACTTTCATCATCACATGCCCCAAAATCCTGATAAAATATGCTCTCCCAGACAACACCAAACCATTAACTCATTCATCACTCAAACAAAAAATCTTTTATTCTCCAGCCTCCACATCCACATCCTACTGTGACTGTCCCATAACATAAATCCCATATCAACCCTTTCTCTTTTCCAACCACAAAGTCATTGCCATCTCTGCCAATCTAATAATCATGCATTCAGAAACAATATACCAACCGACAAGCTCTAATGCAAAACTTCATTGTCAAAGGAGTTCGGCGGGGGAGGGGGGTGTGGAAAGTGAGCAAACAAGAACAAAAAAATCAACCCTTCAATTTCCATAGTTCTTTCTGCTTCGCTTCAAATTACCAACAATGCCATGCCAGTCTATATCCATCTACCTCCATTCCGATTTGGCACAGTTTGCAATTAACTCACTCTGTTTATGTGGGATGGGATGGGTTCGGTTCGGTTCGGGGATGTTGAAACCCCCTTCGTCACATAATAAATTAGATTTCAGCAACCCTATACACAAGATTGCAAACTTTTTGCATCTTTCCAGACTCTCTCATACAGCTTCGTCGTACACGTCGTCGTTTGGTGGTTGTTTGTAAATTACCACTGTTTGAATGCAAAAAGGATTGATCATCAATCCTTTCCGAACACAAACACAACCACATTATTCTTCTTTGTTTACAGGCTAATGCTTTCAGTTTAACTATGTTTGTATGTAAGTAAAGTCATTGCTCGCAGGATATCGAAGGCGACGAAATGGACGAAAGGATTTTATTTTTTTTTTGTGGCCGGCCGGCGGCGGCGTATCATCGACCTTTGTTAGAAAATTCATAATTGTGTTTAATGTCATCAATCATAATTGCGTTGTGATGAGTCACACAGTGGTTACAAGGAAAACCGCTTAGCAATATTAAATTTAGCAAAAGTGTTGGTGTTAATAAATGATCCTTGATGAACCGTGTTTAGTTTCCAATTACTATAACATTAGCTTCGCCTTTTTTTGTGTGACCGAAAGCCCAGAAAAAAAATTGATAAAATAAGTTGCCTTCTTTTCTTTATAGATATACATATACTTACCTTCTGAAATCTGATAAAAAAAAAAACACTGAAAATTCTTGGTGCGTTCTTGCAATGTTGCGTTCGTCGGAAGATGGATCCAAATTCTTGAAATCAATCAATCAATTTTATTTCGAATATTTTCAAAATCGACAGACACCTCGAAAATCACGACTTTTTCGTAATTCAAGAGTTTTAGGTGCGACTATCTGATAGCGCGGATATGTAAATGACAGACATTTTGAATGACGCCATTTGGAATGTATCTAATCGATAGTTCATGACTATGTTCTT
This sequence comes from Leucozona laternaria, assembly GCA_932273885.2. Classification (NCBI taxonomy): domain Eukaryota; kingdom Metazoa; phylum Arthropoda; class Insecta; order Diptera; family Syrphidae; genus Leucozona; species Leucozona laternaria. The sequence continues at coordinate 83,286,684 of OW026368.1, read as the reverse complement.
ATGAGAACGAATATCTATGGAAATATGAATACGAGGCTGATTTTTTTAAATCACATTTGACAGTGGTGGTCTATTGGTCTTTAAACGTAACTCAAAATATCTGTCCCATTGATATTCACATTTAGGAAATCAAAATCTGACAAATTGCAGGTGGTTACTTAAAACTCAATATTGTTGAATCGGTTTCCCCAGATCGAGACTTTGGTAGTCTCGTGGACAGCCCTCACAATGAGGTCTAGAAAATATTTGCTGCGCAACCTTCTTTTTATGGAGTTGATGAGTGAGTGAATGATGATTGTTTCACACCCAACTAACAAACTCCCGGAGTTAAACTCTTCAAATCTGAAAAAAAAACTCCCATAAGATTCTTTTATGTATATCCTATTGCTATACTTAAGAATTAATCTCTCGTTATGAAACTCAAATTCTTCTCAAAGCATTTTTATTGTAAGAGCTAAGCATTTTTTTTAAATTTGAAAGTACTTATGTAAATCCTATACCTATCTAAATCTATTTAAGTCTTATAAGTAGGTATCTCGTTATGAAATTAAAACTCTAAGCGTCATTTTTAGACTTTATAATCCCATAATAATACATCAATATGACTGTTCATAAATAAGTTTTTTTCCAAGATTTTGATAAGAGCTACGACGCCAGCATTAAATGTCAAACGAACATCTGTTTTAGTTGAATTGAACAGTGCGTTCTTTTTTGTTCACAAAACTTGCTTCTGTTCATTTTTCTATCGGATTAGCTATTTTATTGGTTGTGACACTGGTAAATTAAGATTTCGATCAAAAGTTTGATTGTTTTCGTGTAGAGCAAATTTCTTCGGTCGATTTTTGTTCTCTTTGTTTCGATGAACCTAATTTCGGGACTGTTTAACTGGTAATAGTGAATTTGATAATTTCAAAATCGTTATTTTGACACAACATGATCGAAAAAAACCCTGATTCGTTGTACTAATGGAGTTGTACTTTTGGAGTGATCAAAATATTACCAATTGACTTTGATTGTGCCTTTCCAGAAATTATGAGGTTATAAAGTTGTTCCATTGTTTCAAAATGTAAATAATCTAACACAACTACCAATCTTTTCCATTCACATTTGAATTTTTTGCAATACATCAATAATAGTTGGCAATTGCAAATGAAAAGGAACGCCCCACATATAAATGTGTTTCGTTTGAAAGTTAAATGTCAAATTTAAGTCCCATAAGAGCATTTTAGCTCCCATAAGAAGTACTGTCTCTCAGAGAAAAATTTATATTTACTGAAAGCGACGCTTCTTACGGGAGCTCAAACGTTCTTATGGGACTGCAATTTGACATTTAACTTTCAAACGAACACACATTTATCTATCATCATCCAAAGATCTCATAGAGATCTTAATAAAAGAATTAAAGTATCAATCAACATCAGCAGCCATGTTGCAATATGAACAAAATATTTTCATTATATTTTGAGGGTTACCTTAGTTTAAAAATTATATTCCAAATAAATTATCTTATTTAGTTTTCCATTCAGACCAAAACTTGTAAAAAGTCTTATAGGTCGTATTCATTTTGTTTTCTCTTATTTTCTGTCGACTCGTAAGTATACAGCTACTATGCCATTAGACAAGAATGAGCGAGTACATTCTTTTTTGTGTTATGTCATTATTTGAAAAATTGTGGCAGCAGAATATTAACACGACACAAGTAAAATGGCATCATTAAAAATCAGTTGTTTTTGTCAGTGATAGTAAAATGCCAAAAATATTGGAAGATTTCAGAAAACCTTAATAGTAAAAAAGCGACTGACAACGCGTCATATTTTCTGCCACTTTAGATCCAATTTTTGTCATAACAGCACGATAGTGACAATAATTGCAAACAAATATGGTATGATAATGATCTCATATTGTGAATTGTATAAAAACAGGCTGTGATTTTTTTCATCCAAAAAAATATTAATGCGGTAACTCTTTTTCTTATTATAATTAAAAACAAAATATTTTACATATATGCATTATTTTGGAAGCGCGAGTTGTTATTTTCGAAGCAAAATATTTAAATTACTAGATGCAATTTTAATTGCAACAAGAATTTAGCCTACATTTATGCCACAATTTTCATAAAATGTCAAATAACTTGTGAGATAAATACTCGCACCAAAAAACACATTATTTTTTGACATGAGAGAATCACGAACACACATTAAAACTATTCGCCTATACTTTCTTCTCAAAGAAATTAAAAATGCGAAAGATATGTAGATATATGTTTTTTTTTAAGTTTACACACACTCGTTCTCTTTTTAACAACTTCTGTAGGAAGAGACGCACTCCCATAGGAAGAGTTCAGAGAGCTTTACTAGATTTACAAAGCGGCGTCTATATTCGCATAAGAAGAATAAAACTCTTACTATAGGATCAAGAGGCTCCTATAACTAGGCTATTTAAGGCGTTTAACAATCTCATAAGAATCTATAAAAACTCCTCAAGATTGCATTTAGCTCCCTAAAATAAGTCTAGTATAAGGCTTTTGGAGCACCTTATGAGAGGAAAAATGTTACTTGGTTATGTACATATTCATATATATGTATACCTACTTTCCGCATTATTCTGTTTTTGCAATATAATTTGTAAGAATCCATCTTTCAAAATGTGTGTGTATATCGAGCAGTGTTGACTATTATGTAACCGACAGGAGGTATTTAAAAGCGAAGATGTAGGTACTTCGAACGTTTGGACCAATAATTATACAAGAATATGCTGTCATCAATAAAGCCACTAACGTTACCATTATAGAGATAAAATTGCATCATCTTCAAGTTTTTAATAAATTACTTTTCGATAGTGTTTTTCGTTGAAAAGTTACATATGTACACACATGTGCTATGCAAAGTTTTGAAATTTCACTTTGAATATCTTTTTATGCGCACACGATTTCGCGATGGACAGTTTAGACAGTGTTTCATTCCAAAATAGAGATAATTGCGTTTAAAATGTCCATTTGGATTTTTTCTGCAATAAACGTCAATTTTGTCTGGGCTACTATATGATATATCAGCACAAACGGTATAATGTAAAAAAAACTCCAAGTTCCAGGTAGCCGGCGATCTAAAAAGTTTGGCAAATTCCTCGTTATTAAAAGGCTCTTGTGAAGCATGGTCAGGACATATTATGGTAGTTGTAAGAGTGGACCGAAACATGCTCCATATACCTACATACCTATACTTACCTATAATTACGCTATACGACTGCATACATACATCCCTAAACAACATTTTGTTAATTGATTTAGTTTAAGAAAAAAAAACGGTTATGAAGTTACATCAGCTTTTTCCAAGATTTTAAAGAGTATCCTGATCATAAATCTTGTATAGGACGATACATTTTTCTACCACCCATATAAAATTGAAGACTTAACTTTTTTTTCCCCTTGAAGATTGAAGTAACATGCCTACCCATTAAGTTTTTGAATTAGGTATCAAGGTATCATTCAAGTCCGAAAAATAGTGTAGTAGGTAATTTTACGTGGGTATAGCTACTATCTAGCTACCTTTGTAGAAAATTCACTTTTTAGCTTTGCAAACAAAGGTCTCTAGAAGATCCATATACATAGGTATAGAAGATAGAACCTGTTGGGTTTGTTAATATAATACATTTTCAAACTTGAATATATTCTGCAAATCATTGAATTGTGTGTTTATTTGCTTCTGCTGCCATCATCCAACCCCACCCACACGTCTGTTTGGTCAGTCCGAAAAAAAGCATAAAAGCACCTTTTGCAATAAAATTTGGCAAGCAAAGTTTTTTATCTACTCGTATTCGTATCACTCACCGGGCCCGGTTTGTTTGCGTAAAGGGACACACAGCACACAGGATGACAACCATGACGATGACAGTTGAAATGTATTCAATTCCAGTGCTTGGACAGGACAAACGGAACATCCTTTATTTATACAAAATAAATGAAAATACTAAAGAGTCAATGTTGAATATAGCTATAGGTACCTATACTATCTATCTACAGGCTACACTACACAGACACACGGGAAGTATGTATGAAAAAAGAGATATCCTAGATGGATCTAAGTTTCATTTTGTGCTCGGTTTTTGTGTACACATACGGTACATCAGAGCCAGAGTGATGGTGTAGTTGTTTATTTTACGAGGGTGCCTCACTGCTACTGCTGCCCTGCCCTGCCCGCCATTAGTCTGATTGAATTTATTCAGTTTGAGTTTTCAGTTCATTGTTTCTTATTTTTATTTGTATATCCTGCGACTCGCAAAACGGATGCGGACGGATGTGACAGGAAGTCATTTTTATAGAGTATGAAATAAAGGAACAGCTTATTTCATTCGTAAAAGTTGTGATTAGGTAAAAAACATACAACTCCAGGTACAATGTGTAGGTAATATAGGTATACCACATGTTAGCGCTGGAATTCTTTATTTGGAGTTATGTGAAGGATAAGATCTTGACCAATAATCCAAAATCAATCCAAGCGCTCATCAGAATTTATATGAGAACTGTAATTCACCAGATTGAGCCGCAATTATGCGAAAACGTTGGGCAAAACTTTCTCAAATAAAAAGGAGGACTGCTAAACAGAGGAGCCTATTTTGGCAGGATCCAGGATGTAGATTTTCCACTTCACTTTGTAATGATATAAGGTGTGTTTTTGATGTGTAAGCATCTATGCTGGCGGTAGAGTGAAAAAAATAACGTGAACATTCGTGTGCAACGTTACGTCGTGCAACGTTACGGTGTGCAACGTTACGATATGCATACTAGGATGGGTGCATTCAGTGAGAAAATTCTTAAGATCCCCTTCAAGCAAAAACAAGTCCGTTTTGGATCCGCGCACGTTGATGTTTACACATATTAACCGTGAGTCCCGGCACTCACACATTTTTTTTGGCACAAGGATTTTCACTAATAATATGGATATCAGGTGCAACAACAACAATAGTTTTTATCCGCAAAGATAGCAGCGATAAACTACACCTCTTATGGCTTGGCCGGACATCAAAATAGTGCCGCAACATGAAGTTTATTATTTTTTTTGTCGATGAATTCTTCACAAATGTCATAAATAATTCACTAGGAGTTCATTTACATAGTAAATATCAAATCCTAAAAGGGAAAAAGCGGGAGAGATGGCACAGCAGAGGAGATGGCGCACCTTTAATATCTCGTACTCTTACATTTATTATTCAAACAACCCCCTTACACCCTTTTTCTATATTCATTTTCTCACTTCAAACCGAAGTTGCACCTTTTTCCAGATTTTTTTTTTTAAATTGAGAAAAAGGGGGAGATGGCGAAGTTTTTTGAGGGAGAGATGGCGCATTCCACAGAAGAACACTTTTCCACTTGTGCCTGCTGCTGCAGTTCACCATCTCACCTCACCAATAGTAATAAAAATATAAATTTTATTGGTGTTCAAAATTTTAGTTTCTTTTTAAAATGCTAATTTTTTGCGCAAAAAATATTTTCAAAAAGTCCATTTCCGGTCAGTACAAATAAAACGGAAGTTGGCATACAAATTCTAATGAAATGAGTTTTTCAATAAAATTTTTTTGCAAGAATTTGTAGCGCTTAACCGAAATTTGTAGCTCTAACGGTTTTTTTTGTCATATTCAAAATCTAATTTGCATGCAATAAAAGTTGCATACAGTAAAATTTGCATGCAATATAAGTTGCATGGAGTAAAAGTTGCATGCACTAAATGTTGCATGCAATTAAAGTTGCATATAATAATAATATTTGCTAGCAACTTCTATTGCATGCAACTTTTACTACATGCAAACTTTTACTGCATGAAACTTTTACTGCATGCAACTTTTATTGCTTGATACTTTTCTCTCATGAAACTTTCCTCGCAGGTTACTTTTATTGCATTATACATTTTAAACAGTTTAAAAATCATAAGGTTTGTTCAGTGACAAAATAGTTAGATTAGAACAGAACAGAATAGAACAGAACAGCAAAAATTCGTGGTAAACGTCAGAACAAGTTAGAACAGGAAATCTGTTCTAAGTTGTTCTACCTAAAAAGCTAGTACAGAAAATCCTGTTCGAAACTGTTCCAAAGTGTTCTAGACAGCCTCACTGAACAGCAAACCAGAACAGTTTAGAACAGAAAATTCCTCATTGAACAGCAAAAAGTTGTACTTTTCTGTTCGAAAGTGTTCTAAACTGTTCCGAACAGCCTCGCTGAACAAACCTATATTCCGCAGACCTATACGTTCAAAAAATGTTTAATGTAATTTTCGAGTTCACCTGTTCGGAATAACTACAAGGTCACCGTATTCTCAGAACCTCCATCATAAGACAAGTGTATAGCTGTTAGATAATCAGACCACCTTTTTTTTAAATAAGTAAACATTGAAATCTTGGATAGAAATAAGAAAAACATTTTGAACAAAATTTAATATTAAAAAAAAACAAGGTATTGCGTAATATTTATTTTATACCTATACCTTAAAAAGACAGATATAATTCCAACTTTGGGCTCTAATAAACCATCGTTAGCATTTGGAGTGTTTTCAGTTTTTCAGTTTATCTGTGAACTTTAATAGAAACGGATCACTGAGTAATTTATGAAAATTGTTTTCGTGACTATTAATTTTTTTTTTTCTCCGCACTTGTTTAAACACTAAAGAATAAATAAGATGAGGTTTGCATTCCTTTCAGTTTTTTCTCTTATTTTGTTGGTGTGTTGCTGTCAAACCGCAAGTAAAGATAAGTCTTTTTTGGTTGATTTCAATTATGTTTACATATATAAAATATTGATACAGACAGCTTTGATCCTGAACGAAAATCTGGGAGCCCTGATTCGGTAACGGATGCTGAAATTCTTAAGCTTACAGAGAGCTTATTTGACAAAGAGATTTCTCATCTTGATCATGTAAATGTAAATGTCCAGGGGAGGACACGTTCAGTCGATACCAACGACCAAGCTCCTGAACCGTAAGAACAAGTAAAATATGTGTATAGGTAGGTACAATTGATTGTACTGTTTTTTTTTTTTTTTAATTGACAGCCTTTTGGAAGTAAGTAAAAAAGCTCTAACATCACCAACCATTGCCAAGTTGCTAGCTTTCTATGACAACTATGAAATGGACACGTCAGTTGCAGAGTATGTTACTTCTGAAGAGCTCAAAGAAGAAGATGATTTTCTCGATGCTGTTATGGGTACAAAAGTTATGCGTCAGGCTATGTCATTCCTTAACGACAAAGGTTAGAACATATATGTACCTATACAGCTCTATAATCCAAATTAAAAATTTATAACAAATTGTTTTCTAGGAATTGTTTCATCCAACCCAAAACAACAGCAAGAACTTCTCAAAACCATTTGGTTTAAGCTTTACTCCCGGGGTCAGGGTATACTCGGAAGCTCTGGTTTTGAACACGTCTTTTTGAATGAAGTCAACAAAGGCAAGATCATTGGTCTTCATAATTGGGTTTATTTCAATAAAGAAGAAATAGCTGGCCATTTGGACTACAAGGGTTATATTATTAAAATCGACTTGGGAGATGTAAGTTCAAAGTTTTAACTCAACTAATGTTCTAGGTATACCTATATATTTTTTTTATGTTTCTTTAACAAAATAGAAAGGAAAAATCATCAAAGCCCGTTTTACACACAATGGTCTAGACAAGCCAGTGAATTCCATGTTTGTAGGAACAAGTCCCGAATTGGAATTGGCATTGTATACTGTTTGCTTTATATTAAGAGCTGATAAAGAGTGCCCAGTTTCGTTGGGTGGAAACCGGTTCCTCATCCAGACAAATGCTTGGAGATATAATGGAAAAATTTTGATTGGTTCTGCTTTTCCTAAAATTTAAAGAGAAAACAAAATTGCAAATTAAATAATGACAAATTTTATATTAATGGTTTTGATAATTTTTGTGATAAACACACAATCAACTAGTTGATATGTCAACCATAAGTATTAATAAAAATGCAATGGGACAAAATATTGCCTAATTATTTGAATTCATGTAGCACGTTTTAACAGTTTTGGAAGATAGAAAAAATGTAACTATCTTTTCACTAAAACAATCTACCCTTAAGAGCATTGGAAATGAAAATATTGAGCTATCTGAAGATAGAGCCTTGAATCTTTTTGCTAGGATCATCGGTTTTAGCCCCAAATCCCATTTGAGCGTCGCTAACCTTTATTATACTTACTTAGTTAAGGTGGCGCTTATGTAGGTCTGAAGTGAACCAGGTCTTCAACTAACAAGCTTCTTACAGCCAGCTTGTTGCCCAGCTATATCTATAGCGGCCTGCAGTTTTGCATGCCAAGTTGGTTGAGATCCTCTTCCAATAGTGTGCTTCCTAGCGATCGATAGGCAAAGGTTTCGATAGTATCGATAGTTCAAAAAATTGGTATCGGTGATTTTAAAAAAATCTATCAATACTATCCATCGACTGGATCATCAGGCTAATAAATAGTACATTCGAAAGTTTTTCATTGTCGATACTAACGATAGACTATCGATGTTTAACGACCCATCCGTCGCGTCTACAGCGTCGTGATCTTTCTCTACTGCACCATCCCTCGCCGCGGGTGATTTCAAAGACTTCGTGCCTGAGCTTTTCCATCTTAACGTTTCAATTTTATTACCAATACAGAATTTGTCATACCTACTTACAAAAATGTGTATTGAGATACTTGTATATGAACAATTACGATATCAAAGTGGTGAATTACAGTTTCGATTAGCAGATTTGAAGATAAGGTGCTGAATGCTGAATTACATTGACCTCATGTAACAATTGTGTGATGGATCAGAAACAAAACCACTTTTGAAAAAAAAATTACCAAAGTATGAGGTTTTTTCGTATCGTTCAAACACATACTTTGAACGGTGGGCCCAAGTTTGAATCCCAAATCGCATTTCATACCATAGAAATGAGACCTCAAAATCTGTAGTTAATTTCAAAACCAATTTTATCCATTATATTCACATATTTTTTGTTAGTACCAAAACCCATTATAGTTAGGTATCCATTCGAAAAAAAATTTTAATTTTAAACTTTCAATTCAAAAACCTTTATACCCTAAAAGATGTTTGGTTTAGAAGATACAAGTTTTTCTCGATTTACTCAAAACTTATAAACGTGGATATAATGGGTTTTGTTTCTGAACCACACAATTCATATAGGGGGGTAAAAAAAAGCCATATTTCTTTAAACACTGAGTCGTAAAACCCTGACCTCACCTATACCTACACCTATACTATTATCTACAAGATATATGACAACGAAAATCAATCAATTCAAAAACCTATCTTAAGCTTTTGGTGTTCAATGATAATACCATAAGTTCCTCATGAAAAACAATGAAGTACCACCTGTCCACCTGCAATAGAGGTCAATGTATTCATGGCTTTTTATAAAGAAGACAACATATATTCTGAAAGAAGGTTGAACCGTTTATTCTTCAAGAAACTTTTCCGAATAATGAAAAACCCCCGTTTACGTTTTAGCTTCTAAATTAGAGTCATGCATGAGGTGGTTCATCGGTATATACATACGTTACATTTAGGGGTGCATTGTCTTTGGAATAATTGTAAATTGTATACCTAATCCAACCGAGTTCATGCAGCAGCCCAAAGTGAAATCCTTTCAAAAAGAAAGGTGATACCCGAACATAGAACACACAAGTAACACAATTAACAAAAAAAAAAACAACAAAGAGAGAGTGGCCGAAAATAATTATAATGAGGGATGGTCTTCTTCTGTCGACCATAAGCACACCATGCACAAGATTTCCTCCCGGGCGGCCGGCCCCGAGCACCACACTAATGATCCAATGTCCTGTATAAATTGTATTGTAACTGTTAATATCTTTGAGATGAAAATGGGGGTGGCATTGGTCAAGATATATTCCTCTACAACTAAATCCAAAAACAAGAACAGGAACAGGAACATGGACGAAGAACTGCCAAACGTAAACGTGTCCAGGATCACAATTAAGGACGTCTGGACGAATTAAATGATTTACTATTCAAATTTAGGATGTGAAGCATTTCTGTATGATTGCTTACTTCTAAGAGTTTTTATGTATACATAAAAGAAACTATTGGAAGGCATTCCCCTATAATGTACTAGGTATACATATTATGTAGGAAGAAGGAAGGTAGAAAAGGATACATTATTTTGTTCACTCAAGTGTATACTAAAAGGATGTAGAATTGAGCGTATGTCCAGAGCGTGGGTGAATGTTTATTTCCATCTTTTATGCAAAAATACCCGAATCTGCACGAATTGCAATTAAGGGAGATAAATTAAGGGAATGTCGCACAGAATAATATGGTTGGGGCTAAATTCTTTTGATGTTGTTTTTATAAAAAAATACTAGGGGATATTCTTAATTTTCTGGGACAGGGAATTTATTATGAAAATGGAAAGAAGAAAAGAGTATACCTATACTATAGGTATTGAAATAGTTCATCAAACCTATACGCAAAATTTATAGGAAAACGATGAGAAATGACCATAGCAGGAAAAACAAAACTATCAAAACTACTTAAATGTAGGTACATAGCTATAAATACACCTAAGAAACTATGTATTTACATATTTCCAAATTTCAAATTGTTTTTAAGACATTTTGGTAATATTGTTAAATTTATAAAAACTAAAAGCGAAATTCTGGGAAACCTCACTAAAACCTCAAAACAACCTTACAAGGTAAGGTAAGGTAAACTTAATATTGTGAGATTTTCGTATTGCGGCAGCAGCCTCACAATAATTATAACTAAGTACGAAACGAAAATCAAAATTGTGTATAAAGTATAATAACAAGATTCTGTTCTATAGTATACCTAACCTTCTGCATGAACACAATGGAGACGGAGCTGCAACTGCAGCTGGAATAGTTATCAAATTAAATGGCCGCGTTCAGATTTGTATCAAAAGCGATCTGGGCAACTTTTATTGCTGCCACTTTTATTGCTGCAACTTTATTGCTGCAACTTTTATTGCTGCAACTTTTATTGCTGCAACTTTTACTGGTGCAACTTTTGCTGCTGCAACTTTTATTGATGCAACTTTTATTGCATGCAACTTTTACTGCTGCAACTTGTATTGCTGCAACTTTTATTGCTTCAACTTTTATTGGATGAAACTTTTATTGCTGCACCTTTTCTTGCTGCAACTTTTCTTGATGCAACTATTACTGCTGCAACTTTTATTGCATGAAACTTTTATTGCTGCAACTTGTATTGCTGCAACTTTTCTTGCTGCAACTTTTCTTGATGCAACTATTATTGCAGCAACTTTTATTGCATGAAACTTTTATTGCTGCAACTTTTATTGCTGGAGCTTTTATTGCATGCAACTTTTAATGCATGAAACTTTTGTTGCTGCAACTTGTATTGCTCCAACTTTTAATGCTGCTACTTTTACTCCTGCAACTTTTTGATATTTTTTGATATTTATTGATTGATTTGATGATATTTTACTCCTGCAACTTTTATTTCTGCAACTTTTACTGCTGCAACTTTTACTACTGAAACTTTTATTGCATGCAACTTTTCTTGCATGCAATATGAGGTCACACATCTTTTAACTTTTCAAGTACACCACTTTTGACGTTTCAAATTGTTACAAAAAAAAAACAATCAACCTCGCCAATTGTGTCGCGAAAAAAAAATGTAAAGAAAAAATATCAGAATTAAAAAATATGAATAACTATGCCGGTGCAGTCCATCTTTGTTTTTTTTTTTAATACACAAAAGTCTGTGAGCACGTACAAAAGTACGTAGGTATACCAACGACACTTTTTACTAGCTGATCTGTCTCCGGTTCCAGTTGCAGCATTCTTTTGTGTTCAGGGCTTCTGGCAGTTAATCTGTGAAAAATATGTTATAAGCAAATAGACGTGTGAATTGACGATGCAACCGATCCTCGGCCACAAATCCAAAGAAATCAATTTCTGATGCATACAAGAAAAATTAATGTTGACTGGTCAAAGCAAGTCGGTGCAATGGAATGGCCACAAAAGCAAGGAGGTACCCAGTGGCTCACAATCACAATAATTATTATTATCGTAATTGGCGAGTTGTTGGGGTTCAACTGGATCTTCATCAGGATCATGCTCATCAGCAGCGGCGTGTTCTGCTTTGTGTGCCAATGAAAATAAGGGCCATTTTATTCACTACCCGTGTGTTATTATCTACGGATCTGGATCAGGATTATTTTTTAAAACCCAATAGCCGTGTTTTATTATCTACGGATTTGGATCAGGATCATTTTTTAACACGTAATACAACAACAACTTGGGATCTTGCTCTCTATGTGGATCTGTTTCGAAGATCCAAAAATTTGTTCCCATTCTTGCGGGTAGATGGCTTCTCATGCTAAGAAAGTGTGAAATGTAGTGTAAAGAAAAAAGACAACAAATACATGAAAAATAAACCAAAGAAGGAAAATAGAGATAGGTAGATATACAACACAGTTATTGTCACTAAGATCCGTATCGTTTTATTTTCATGGGATGATCTATATGGATCATTATAGCAATAGTAAAACAAGGCTACTAGTCTTTAAACAAATCTATCAAAATCATTGTTGACGAAAGTGAAAAACAAAGTCACAGTTTCAGTTCCAATGCTTGACAACATTTTGTTGGTACTGCCTTCTCTCAAGATACAATAAGGCTTGTCAGTTCCATCTCCTTCAAGCTTCACAACTCGCTTTTGAAAACAAAATTTAAAAAACACAACATTCGATGTAAACTCTCAATTTTGCTCAACCAACTTCTACTCTAAAGCCTAGTACGCAGATTGCGCTAAATTTTCGTTTTCATAAAAAAATTCTCTCCAAAGCTTGTATATAACTATCTGTCCAAAATTTAGCGCACGAAATAATTGTTCGGCACATTAATTTTCGAGCTAAATTTTGAAGGTTTCTTTAACTGTTGATTTTTTTGTGAATTTTGCTTTGTGAAAATAAAAAGCGACGTGGTTAATATTTGGAAACAAACTATTTATCTCAGGCAAAGAAAAGAATCCATTTTATTTTTTTGAAATTACTTGGAATAATGAAAAAAAAATTCTTTGAAATTGTTAAATATAAATTTTTTCAGAAAACATCTATTCTCTTTAAGATATTCTCCACAACGCTCTCATGTGAAAATGTAGCTAGGGGTTTAGCTGATGTTTGGAGAGAAAAGTGGAAGCTAAAATTTAGCGCGATCTGCGTACTAGGCTTAATAGTCTACTGAAAACAAATCAACATCACCAAAACTGAAGAAAACGTACTCATTACAGAAAAAAGGGGTTTCCATACGAGTTATTGATATCAAGTATGTAATTTAAGCCGGTAACACACTTTTTCTCCGTGCTTAAGTTAAGTCTCGAGAATTTTAGTTTATTTCTAAGCCCCGGCGTCGTTTTTTTTCAACCAAGGGTGCTTTCATAAATGCATGGTTGCGAAAGTCTGACAAATGCATAACTTTCATAAATGCAAATGATAAATGTCAGATTTTCATGAAAGCAAACCGCAAATATTTTCAGCGCAAATGTGACAACTATAAAAACTCACATGCAATCTGAATTTCTTTATTAAAGAACGAGATAATTATGTATATAGTATAAACGACTTCCTTTTCTTTATTGTTCCATCTGTCAAATTCTTTCCCTATGACCTATGACATGAAAAAGTGTTCATAAATTCAGCGCAAAACACATGCGCAAATATTTTGTATGAAGTTAATATGATTGCAATTGATCGCATGTAAACAAAGCAACCATGCATTTATGAAAGCACCCCAATTTGCTTAGGGCTTGCAAAAAAACACGACTAACATTATAAGCGTAATGAGCTGAATTAAAATTGAATTAAAAATGTATCAAAAACAATGAACTTTTCGTTCAACAAAAAATCGATTTCAAAGTAGCAATGAAAAATTCACCTTGCTGTGGTGAGTTATTTTTGAGGTTTCTTATTAGAATTCTTATTTCTTACTTATTTCTTATTATTTCTTTTACTCCACTCTTCAAATGAAAAATGGAATATATAAACTGAATGCATTCCAAATAAATATAAAAACAGCAGAATTGTCAATGATTGAATTTGCAAAATGCTTAGATATTTCGAATATTTTGAATAATAATTAGAGCATGAAAAAAACGACATCCCAATCCCAGTATTTTGGCTGAGGTGAGTTCACCCCATCTATCGTCCATTTGTTGAACAAAAAATAAAAGGTGGAAAATGGTAGGTACAGATATTTGATAAATTTTTACAAAAGCTTATGCACAAACCAGCTTACAATTTACTGTGAATGCAAAAGACAAATTATAATACATATTCACAATTATGTTTTCTTGAACACATAAACTAAAATACTGTTCACGTAGTAACTTCGTATAATTCTTCTGTTTTCGTAGTAGTAGTTCATAGCTTCTTCATAACAAAATAATGGAACATTAAAAATGGGAGTGCCTTAACGGGCTTATCGCGAGGTGACAAAAAAACTATAGTTGCCCGATGTATGCCCCCGGTAGAAGGCCCTGCGGGACCGCATAAACAGTCATTTTATAAGGAAGTGACTCTAGACATGCCAATTATAAAAGTTGAGGTTTATAAAAGTACTGTTTTTGCGGCCCCGAAGTGCCAGGGCCCTGCGCCTGTGGGCATACTTCAGGCACCCAGAGATTTTTTTCATGTCGCGTGAAGCGCGTTAACGCACGCCCACTTTTAATGGCGAAAAACTGTTATAACTGTTATAAACTGGCATGTATCTACTCTCGTCCAAAGGTAATATAGCTTGGATGTTTTTTTTTTTGTTTTGATTGTTTTTTTGCAACTATTTTTATCTGACAATAAAATTAAAAAAATCAATTTTCTATTCTGCAACAGAAAAGGTTTAAAGCTTCAATACAAATAACAAATTTTCTCACACTTCCACGTCCGGGACATTATGTAGGTTCATACTTTTATATGGAATGCTTTTAAAATTGTTAACGGTATGGAAGTTCAGTACCTACTATTAGGACTTTTTCAGTAGGTACCTACTGCCCTTAAATTTTTTTAACTTTTCTTCTCGTGTCATCTGCCTGGTAAAGTTAAAATAAAATAAAAACGAAAGTAACTTTTTACATATTTATTTATTAATTAACTAATTTATTACATTTTATCTGCACACTATCATATAAACTTACAATATTTTCTGCTAAATGTACTCTAAAACACCTAAATAAACATTCTACAGACCTTGTTTGTTTCTTTTGGAAAATACAATTTTGCTTATACTTGGAAAGTCTTTTTAAAATATATTTTAAGTATAAATCTTTCGTTATACATATTTGTATATTTTAACTTAATAATATAATCTAAAATATTATCTAAAAATAGTTTTACAGTTAACAATGAATACTATCAGTGTCACAATTATCTTTTCTTTTCAAACATCTTAAATTTTGTTTTGTCTTTATCGTCTTCTTAAAAAAAATATTTTTAAAATTTTACACACTATACATACATACATACATATACATACGTAACAAATAAGTCAAATATTATTTCACATGGGTTTTCAATTTTCCATAGCTATGTAGGTATAACTTGAAAAATACAACCTACCAAAGTTTTTGACTCTTTTCTGAGAAGATTGATTTCGTACTTCGATACAAAAATGAGTAGGAAATTTTTTCTTTTAATGAGTATGACAGAAGGGTGCTTTCGGACAGCGGACCCAGGTGTGTTTTTCTTCTCTCAAATAATTTTTTTTTTTTTTTCAAAAACTATGACACACAAGTATACGAGTAAGGAAAAATAAATAAAATTAAAAAAAAAAAAAATACAATTTTTTGTTAAATTAATTTCCATTGGCAACTTTTTCTTTTAATGGGACACCTTCTTCTTGGTCAGCTTCGGTAGTTCTGTTCTCTTCTGGTGGGTTATTCCAGGACTGGAGTTCTCCAGTTCCCATTAGCACATAGACAACTGCTCCAGACATGTATGTAAACGCAAGGACCCAGAACACAATTTGCCATTGGTGGTAGTCTTTCTGCAATAAAAAATAAATAAAATTTATTTTATTTCAATTAATTGAGTTTAATTTAAGGACGATAAATGTTAATTTATAACAGTTATAACACATTTTCGCCATTAAAAGTACGAAAAATTGAACGTGCTTCGCGTGAGCTTGAAAAAAAAACTCGATAGGTACCCGAGGTACTAACATTACATTACATTTATTATTTATTATAACATTATTACAACAAAACTGTTATAAATTTGCATGGTTAGAGTAATTTGTTTTAGTTTAAAGGTGAATAAAACTTACACCCGTAGAAGTTAAAGCAGCAACCATCCACGTCGAAAGGAAGCCACCAAAAGACGAGAGTGTATTAGCCAATCCGAAAATTGTCCCACTGAAATTAGGAGCAATGTCCAGACCGTTTCCCAAGTAACCAGCTGTCACGGCTCCATGGAAGAAAAGGGCCAGTGTAAAGATAGTAACCGACCATGCAGCAACATCGCCAAGGTATACTTGAGCAATCATCAATAGGCCAGGTGTGAATAGAGCTGTAATTGAAAAGAGAATTTATTATGTTTAGGTCTTTCGATTTTAAAAATTACAATGCAAAATTTTAATGTGTTTTCTGTGTGTTACGGTGTGTTTATGTTGGAGCTTCAATAAACGATTCTAGCCACCATTCGAGCATAATTAAGAAAATTGTACATTGATTGTTGTTGTTCGAAGTTCAAATCGATGTTAGAATCGTTTTTCGAAGTTCATATACATAAACTCACGCTTATACTTTCTCTAATAGGCGCTTTCAGGAATATGAGATCTCAAAGGTTTCTCTCCGTTTAAAATTGAGAAAGCGAGTCCAAAATTTTTTTCTTCAGGATTTTGACAGCAAAATTGAGAAATTTTGCTGAGGAATCCTGTTCATGTAACTCCAAGATCTCATTTTCCTGAACATGCCTAATATTTTTCAATTCCTTGTAAAATTTCGGACAGTCTAAAGGGCTGGGTGGTTATAATATGTAGGAGAAAATGATAAAATATGGCAGTCTAAGTAAATTTCGAAAATTTAAGGCTAAACAGATCTGGGTTCCTGTTCATAGTTTTTCACTATAGATTATGCCACCGGGGACCTGTGGAAACCGCAAAAAAAAAAACGATCCCAATAACTAACTCCAACGGTTGACAGTGGTCCATTTGTTGAATGTTCGAGACATACATCATTTCCCACGCTAATTCTTAACCTTTACCCCAGCAAACATTTTTCTGAAGGTTCAGATTTTCTTCACCAAAAATGATTCCAATAAAGTGAATTAATTGTGAATGTTCATTTAAGAGAAGGGATGATGAGTAAATACCTTCATTTAAATGAATCATAATGCAATCATATTTATGATTCAGAAAAGATAAAGAAATAATTTTATAGACTCTTATATACATTCATTTAAATTAAGTTTAAATGAAGATCATAAATCATTCACAAAAGCGATTCATATCGGTGTCCAAGTGCCCAGGTAAAAGAATTCAAATTGCATCATAAGTGAATTCTTTTCCGGTCAGGTTCTTCAATTTTGTGATTTATTTATGATTCAATTTTGAATTAAAATGTTTGCTGGGACCTATAATGTTTGAATTGTGTAGTGGTATTGCCTGTTTTTACGTAGGTATTTAAAATTTAGGTCGCAAAATATGTTACTAAATTCAGAAGTTCAAGAAAAGCATTGTCAAGTCAAATTGATGTTTGAAATGTTTAAAAATATGGGCTTGAATGTGTATACTTTTGTAATTATGAAAGCTTTGTGCCAAATCCAGATATGTGCCAAATTTAGAAAAGCAAGTCCAAAATGTTGTGCAATAAGTATTCCACATTTTTGTGATATTGCGTTTTTATTTGTTTTATTGAAAAGGGTTTTTATTTCAAACACAAATTTGTCTGAATTCATGACTTCGAAAATGATGTACCATATTGTAGCCCCCATTTTGAATACAAAAAAAAAAACATCCAAACACCTAATGCAGCGTCCCGAAATCATTAGGTGTACCAACTTTCATTAATGTTTCCCATGAATTGGCGTACAAAATGAATACTACTAAATGCAGCGTGCTCAAATCATAAGGTCCACAAACGGTCTGGTGGGAAAATTTTTCATTTAAACAAAAAAATAATAAATTTGTTATAAACTACGTGTGGAACGTAACTGTATGAGTTCTTCTCCATAAAAACTGAACTTACCGAACATAGTGAACACCTTTCGTGTAGCTGTTGTTGATAACGTTCCTTTCTGCCTGAGGAAATCAGCTAAATATGATGAACTTAAAGCCATTATGTATTTACCCAGGTACGGAAGTGATGAGAAAAATCCATTCTATATAACAGAAATAAAACCAATATTAGAATTGTCAATTTACGTAGATATTATTATTAATTAAGCATGATTATTTGAAAGTATGTATTTTAATATTTCTTATAAGTTTCTTCAAAAAATTAATTTAGAAAAATCATGTTCGAAATGTTTTTTTTTTTTAATTTTCGATTTGATTTTTTTTATTAATTTTATTTGGCACCGTTTTTGAGAAAGTCAAAAATCAAGGAAATGGAGGTACAAAATATCCATTTGTTTTACTAAAGAATTACAAAGCAGTGCTGGAGGATAACGGAACAAATCCCTTTTAATCAGATTTTTGGCTTCTAAAGGGAAAAAAGAAATCTGACTCATTTTGTGGGAATTCCTTGTTTAAAATTTAAAAAAAAATTGAAAATAAATTATTTATGAACTATTGAAAGATCCAATGATGAATATACTCAATAAAAATATCTCTCTTTTTTGGGAAATAAAAAGGGGGAAAAAAAGATTTGTGGAAAAAAAGGAAATTTTCCGACCGATTAGAAGGATTTCTCTTAAAAATACGCCCTAGAGCACTGACTACATTAACATATAAAGTTAAATATCATAAAACCTAATAAAAGTACGAACCGTTTTTGAGAAAAATATGATATTCCTTATCATTTAAAAAATTTGGTATGCAGGTACCGATTATTTTTGGTTCTTAGAAAAGAAAAAAAACATATCGGGGGAATGCCCGGAAAATTGCCTTTTATTGTAAGCCCAGAAAAATCCACCCCTCCGTTTAGGTTGTAGGATCTGACTTAAAATTGTTGTGTGAATTAAATAAATAAATTTTGAAAAAAAAAATTAGTTCGGAATTTTTGTTTCATTTTTTTAACAAAATTTTGAGTCAAAAATTAACTGTTAATTAAAAAAAACTTGATTTAAAAACATAATTAAGCATCAAATGGATTTCTGGCTACAGAGGTATGGCATGATTTTAAGACATTTTTTTGGAAATTATTGCTCCCGCTTAAAGGGGGGGGAAGTAGAGGAAGTAGCGTTCTAGCTTTCTGACACATCTAATGGGAAACACCCTGTTTGGAATAAATTTTGTATTCAGACTAAGAATATTAGCTAGTAAGTGTAGGTTGGGACGAGACAAGAAAAAAATCGTATGGGAGGGGGGTCCATTCCCACCCGTTAAGCCGGGTTCACTAAAACAACTTCATTTAAAAATAAAATAAAAGAAGAGATTTCTGAAAAAAGGTGACGCGTGGCATTTTAAATGTAAGCGTTGTTTTTTTAATCATTTTTTTCTGATTTATGAATTTTTTTTTAGAAAATTGCACCTCTTGCTTAAACGGGGGGGAAAAACCCCCTCCTACACGGTTTTCCTTGTCTCGACCCAACCTTCACGCTCTATATACATTGTCACACCTAAAGCGAATCACTCTGTAGATTACCAAATCGATTAATTGTATACAGGCCCAGCTGTTGTTGTTAGCTATTAGGAAATTGTTGTCTAATCCTATTTCGATTAATAAAATACTCCTGATATCTATTTAATTATTACGAAGACTGGCACCTATTTTTTTTTTTTCTTCAGTGTCTCTTAAAGATACTGAAGGGTGGAAAACAAAAATAATAATAACTAATCACCAAAAATTAAATTCTATGAATTCAAAAAAGCGCACAATCAATTTAATTGCTTATATTGCTTATATATCCAAACTAACAACGAAGGACAATCAATTAAATCTTTATAAATCATTTAATTGAGTCAAATAAATAAATGAATGAGTTTTGAATGTAACATTTATTTATGGGGGCGTTAGATGAAGAAATATACTCGTGTATATTACCCATCAAATTTGTTATTTTAATCGTTAGTAATTTTAATGAATTATTCAAAAGTCAAATTGATTTAAGATTATATTTGCATTGTTATGTTTTATAGTTACATAATATGTAGATAGTTATATAGAACAAACCTTTTTAATTTCGAAATCCAATATGTCATGCATATAAGTTGGCAATTGGTTAATCACAGTAAAGAATCCAAATACTGATAAGCCATGAGTTATGATAATTGCCCAGACAGCAGATGATGACAAGAGTTTACCCCATGGGACATGACTAGGACGTTTTTTAGATGTGGACGAACCAATAGCTTCTTCAATTTCACGACGTTCTTCTGGTGAGATCCTTGGATGAGTGGCAGGTGTGTCGAAAACAAAAAGGAACCAACAAATCGACCATAATAAACCAACACCACCTTAAAAGAAAATAATAAGAAAAATAAATAAATAAATTAAAAAAAAAAATGCTCTCCTAAATAAAACAAAAATATTATTTCTTATAAATTGTAGGTATTAAAAAACAAACAAATAATATTAAAACAATTTTCAAATTACATAGCTAGATATACAATCACCGGATTTTCTTTGGCTTTAGTTTTTTTTTATGAATGAAAAACTGTGTTTCGAAACAATTATTCCACATTCTTTAGGAGTATAGTGATTCATGTGTTTTTGACGTGTAGTTCTCTAGTCTCCCCGCTTTGAATTGCCAAAAACTGTTATAAATTGGCATTTCTCTAGTCTTTTGACGTGTAGTTCTCTAGTCTCTTCCACTTTGAATTGTCAAAAAACTGTCATAACTGTTATAAATTGGCATTTCTCTAGTCTAATCCTACCTTTAATGGCGGAAACTGTTATAAATCGACTTGTCTCTAGTCTCGTTCTAAAAAAAAGGAGCGAACAAAAAAAAATTGTAGCATACTTGTAGACCTGTGGTAACTCTAGTTATATTTTAACATAAAAGTCAAATTCGTTAGGAAGTGACAGTCACATTTGTTGTGTGGAAGATAGATGCGAATGTGAATACGATATTAGACCACCAATCGGTGCGGTGCTGGAAATCTATGAAAAAAAAACAATTTTCCTGACTGTTTAATGGTGGAGACAGACAACATTTCGCTACATTATACAAGAAATGCATATGAATTATAACAACATTTTCTTTTTTCAAAAAAAAAAAACGTTTGGTAAACCAAAGACAAATGCTATAAAAATAAATTGATTTACTCATAGATTGATAGAATAATACAAACCTACCAAAATTAATGTCGGATTCCTCTCAACAAAGAAATCGATTTTTTTTCTAAACCGAATCGATTTGTTTCTGTCAATTGACAGGAATTGGTAAAAGAATCGATTTTTTTTTCGTGTGATTTTGCATGTTACTAGACAGCTGCAATTAATTATTTTTGTAGTTATATTGACTGAATGTATTGTTGAATATTTTTTTTAATTATTATTATTTTAAAAAAAAAATAAATTGTCTTCCCAAAACTCTCCAACTTTGAATTTGAAGTATTATAAATGTGAAATCTTTATAGTGTGTGTGTAGAAAAAAAAAAATATGTGAGTGCCGGGACTCACGGTTAAATATGTGTAAACATCAACGTTTGTCCAAGTGCCTGATTTTTGTTACTGAACGTCATCAAAAGAAACATATTGAATAGTAAACACTACATTACCTATCTGTAGGCAGTGCTTAAAAAGCTTATGCTGCATTTACACGACTGACAAATTGGCATTTTTCTGTCACTATACTGCCAAAAGAATGAATTTTTCCATTCTTCTATCATTTTTTTGACAGTTTAATGCCAGAATACTGCCAATTTGTCAGTCGTGTAAATCTAGCATTAGTGTTGAAAGAACGGCAGCGAAATACCCAGTGGGGGAACCGCTGTAACGAAATTTCCAAGCACTAAAAGGCTGGTGGTGAAGTATCCAACGAACGGTGGAGGTTCGGTACTGAAAGGTCCTGCTTCGTAGTTCACTCTCAACTTTAAGATTACTTCACATTACACATGGTTTTTGTTTATGATAATCGCTCTCTGAGCATCGACAAACAACAACTGTCAGCGGAGAGCACTAAAATCGTGGTTTCAATTAAATGACACCGTACCCAAATTCCAAAGGAACTAAATGGTTTGACTGATAGGGGCCGAATTAAAATATCCCGTTAGAACTGTCAACGAACTTGCAACCCTTATGAAACTCCATCTTTCCATTGAGTAAAATTTACAAAAAGTTCAGTCTTAATTTTATACTGAACGAACCTCAAATGAATGTCACTATGAGATAGCCGGCGAATGGTATATCTTGAGTTTTTAGAATATTTAGTTGCAGTTGTTGTCAGTGGAAATCACTAAAATCGTAGTTTCAATCGATTGACACCATCAATTGCCTATGGAATTGGACGCTGTGATTTTTAATGAATGTTAACTTTGTGCAAGTACAAAGGTAGCCGATAACTCTGCAATTTGTTCAACCTCAGCTATTTTGTATATCCCAGCCTACAAATTGCAACAAGAAATTGCATCGTTTAAATGCAGTATAATGTAAACGTAGAATTTAAGTTCAGATTTGTATCACTGAACGCACCCGATATCCTACCATACCTACAGCCATTGATCTACCATACCTACAGTCAATTGTCAATCCCTACAGCTGACTATTATTATTATTATTTTTGTTTTGATTTTGTTTTCTTTTTAATTACTAGCGTCGCGTCCATTTTGTTCAGGGAATAATTCAAAATTAAAGAAAAAAAAATAAAAATATAATGATAAAATCGTCGGTCGCGCTAAAATCAATTTGCTTTCGTCGTTGGCAAACACAATATGAATGAGTGGTTGCGATAAAGTATAATCTAATTGTCGGTCGCGTTAAAATCAATTTGTTTTGGTCGGGGCAAATCAGATTTCGTAACGTAAAGTGCACGACCTAACGTTGCACACGAACATTCACGTTTTTTTTCACTCTACCGCCAGCATAGATGTTTACACATCAATAATCGATTTAGTTCAGAAAAAAATCGGAACAGAATCGAGTCTTTTGTTAAAAGGAATTCGACATAAAATAAATATGTGAACTTTTTTTTTGTTATTTGAATTTAAACCGACATTTTTTGACAGAACACAAACCTTCCGATTTCCGCTGCCCAATTTACGCTACTACCCAATTTGTGAAGTGTGGAACAGGATTTGGCAAAAATTGGCAGTTTTGGTCAAGGTCTAGAACAATATTACTACCATATTAAATCCTACGCCTGCCGCGGCGGCGCTTGTAAATAATAGTTAGATAGTTAATTATAGATATTATTTTAATCGATTGATAATAATTTTATATTTTTTTTCAAGTATTTTAAATTGCATTTCACTAAAATAACAACATTTGAAGAGATTCAGAAATCATTTTTAACCACTTAAAACCAAATGACTTTCAGACTTGAATATCTTGACTAACAGGATCTTCGTTATTCTTCGAAATGATTGAATATTGGCGGTATATGAATTGTACTTGCATCGAGGAAACTTCAAAGCTTTCTATTCTTGGTATATGTGCATAACCGATTACGTTTTGTGGAATGATCATGTATTAGATATAAGCGATGTAAGAACTTTTTCTCCCCTTCTGATCTGCTTACAATGTATAAGGCATACATTCGCCCAAAGCTAGAGTATAACTCTTATATCTGGTCTGGAGCCCCTAAAATATCCTTGCTTCTACTGAATAGAATAGGATTGCATAGAGCTTTAAAGCTGATAGTATAGGAACATCGTCGAAAGGTCTCTTTGCCTATCAATGTTTTAACGTTATTTCTTTAAACAATGCTCTAGTGAAATAGCCAGCTGCACTCCTTCCCTTAAACCATTTCTCCGTAATACTTGTTCTGCCAGGAATGCTCATCACTTCATCAGTATACCCTTGAGCCTTGGGAGTACCGTCAAGTACAGAGATTCTTTCTTTAGCCAAACGAAAACGAATGTGGAATTCCTTTCCTTACCCAACTGTTTTTCCTTCCCATTTCAATATCAAGCCATTCAAGACAAATGTTCATCATTTGCTCCTTTTTAATTTTCCCTCTATCTCCTAAATTTTCTAAACGCTCGCACTGTGTTAGAAATAACATTTAAAGGGTAATCATAACCCCTTTAGTAGGTGTATACAAAAAAAAATTAACTACCAGAGTCGTGTTCGCGGCTTTGGGAGTTCAATGTATTCACTTTAATGAGATGTTATGTATTTTAACTTTGACAGGTGGGATGTGGGAACGCGCGTTCTAACGCGTCTATTGTGTTCAGTCAGTTAAGATAATAGGGAACCCTTTATTTTGCTGGTACGTATATTCGCAATATGTAGCAATTAAATATCTCGAACACAATTTTTTTGCCAATATGGTAGGAGGAGCTTGGGTAGGATTGCTTTTATTCCTAGATATCAAATCAAATCTAAAAGATAAGTATGTTAATTCAAAAAACTACTACTATATTATAAGGTATAGGTATTTCATTTTAATCTTTTGTTTTGTCTTAAAATCTAAACGGAAAAGCTGAATTGTATTTTCACTACACTAACTGACAGTCACTAAAACAATTTTATTAGCAAATTATGATCTTTATCTTTAAATGATAATAATAAAGCTATATTTCAATTATTCAATAAATTGATTATCGAGCGATATACACTTAAGAATTTCAAAATCTATTTTTTGAATAATTGAATGATTTTAATCAACTTGTGATTTGAAGTTTATCAGAACGTTTCTTTTATTTCATTTATAAGCGCATCAGCATAACTTGTTTATTTTGAAGATACTTCAGTAGGTATACCTTAGTAATTGTCGTTTATTCTACTTGTGAATTGAAGAAGAACAGAACGAATCGATGCACGCATTAAATATTAATTTGCTGATTTATAAAACATGCCTCCGGGATCTTCTTAATTGCGTTCTTCTCAAAATGCTTCAATATTATTACGAATAAATGCTTCAATTTAAAAATAGTTCCATTTCCATTTTGTATCTTTGAACTTAGTTCTAAAAGCCCAAATGCAATATGATGCATGTATGTCTATACGCTTTACGTTAAATGCCTATTAATAGTTGACACAATTTCGCAATCACATTTGATGGAATACAATTCATTCATGAAAAAAAAAAATATTATCTTCTATCGAATAACGAGTATTAGTTCAATGAAAAAAAAAAAAAAAAAAAAAACAAAAACAGCAGTCAAGTCATTTTACACATAAACAATAGCCTTACAATTTGCCTGGCATTATAATCAATGAGTCATACAGACTTGAGACTATGCCGCTAGTATACCAAGACGGACACGAGCGCCATAAGTGCACTCTTCTGTGAAATCAAATATATTATGTGACTCAATCACGCTTGTGGTTGGCAAAAAATAGCGAAAACATTGATGTTTTTACAACAAACACAGTATTTAAGTTTTTCTCGGAAAAAACTCGAAATAAACAAATAATTAAACGCTGCAATTACAAATAGCTTTGACTCTTACCGGTAAGATAGAATACACTAGCCCAGCCGTACGATGAAATAAAGAATCCGCAAATTGGCATAGTAATCGCAGCACCAAGTGATGAAGCTGTTAACAAAATAGAAAAGGAAAACATTGTTGTAAATTTAAATATTCATGAGATACAATACAACAGTTAGATAATCGCAACTCACCCATCATGTTGGACATGAATTTAGAACGATCTAGTGGGGGAATCCACACTGCAGCAACTGGGTGAATTGCTGGCCATGACGCACCTTAAAAAACAAAATCGAGAGCAAATTACATTTCAATCAATTGACCTTCAAACTTCAATATCTAGCGCTATCGTTAGGCTTTAAAATATGAAACTCACCCAACATAAAGCCCAGAACAGCTCTTACAACAATCAAAGCCACATAATCTAGGTGAGCTGCCATCGGTGTGAATAAGGTCAGCAGAGACGCCCAAAGCATAGAGTGTCCGAATACCCTTCGACCACCAATCAGTTCAGCCAATCGGCCACCGGGCAGTTCTGTGAGAATATAGCCCCAGAAGAAACTGCCCAGTACAAAGTTCTGCTGGTACTTGTCCCAAGCGAATTTCTCATCTTCTACTTCAGTCGGATATGTGCTATTGCCATTAAGGGCTGGCTTGTGTGGGTCATTGGTTTTTACCATTGCCACAATGGCGATGGTGAGATTAACTCGCAGGGCATAGTTCAGCATAAAGCCGAACATTGTCATTATATTCAATACTTGACGACATGATAGAAGATCTGAAAGAAAAAAATAAGAATAAATAATTAAAATATGTCAATTAATTACTAATTATGAAGAAAATAATAAGAACAAGTTCGTGCGACAGGGAACATTCCTTTTTACTTTTGAATATATGTATGTACCTATACATAAAAGTAAAACATCTGAACATAAAACATTATATGTGGGCGCAGTCGTTTAAAATTAATTTTTTTCATGATCAAATCGACATTGTCGTGACAGCTCTGACAATCATTTGACAGCTTGATTCCATGATTCAGTCATTACCTATTATTTATTTGTGTGTAGCAAAAAATCAAATGCTTTTGTGTCATCGAAGGTTGGAGTGCAAATAGACATTAAAAAAACCGCACTTATGCCTAGTTTTTCAGTGTTGAGTTAAACCAGAGTTAGCTTATTCAAAAAGTAAATTAACCGACAGTGAACTGAGGAAGCAGTTCTACGGTGGAGAATGGGATAAGACATCAAAAGCATCTGTTCAGTTAATCCTGAGTTAAATCACGAAATTTGATGAATTAACTCGTTTTTAACTTTAATCTCGCACTCAAAAACTGGACCTTAGAATTTGCTATAGCTCCTACAAGCTACTAGACATTGTTTTTTTTTAAGTGAGGAAATATTTCTTGACAGATATTTGACAGCTCAGTGGAATCTATTACATTTACAAATACATAGATTTTAGATAAATTATGGCGAATTCCTTTCAAAAAAGAAATCGATTTTTTTCTGTCAATTGAAAGGAACTCGTATTTCGTAAAAGAATCGATTTTTTTGGTGTGATTGTGTTTGTGTTACTTTATAGCTGCAATTGACGCAAAACGTCAAGAAATTATTCACAAAACTATTAAGATTGTTTGTTTTTGTTGTGAGAAAAATGTTTTACCAATAGAATTAAATGAATAAATAAAAGATATTATATCAGCTTATACGGTGGCAATTTGCTGGTGCATTTTATTTGTTTGAACTTGTATTTGCACATATATTTTTAAAGAAAATTGTTATTGAAAAGTTTTCACTTGCACTGAATGTTTTTAACACGTCTTTCACTTGCGAAAGCTATTTTTTTTTGTCAAATTTGTGTTTGATAATGGCCGAGTTCAACGCACATCTGAATATTCAGAATTCTGAATTTTTGAAGCTCTTGACTGGCCAGCTGTCAGAAGTCATCTGAATTTTCAGAACTTTTTCTGACAGCTGGCGAACCAAGAGCTTCAAAAAATCAGAATTCTGAATATTCAGATGTGTGTTGAACTCGGCCAATGAACAACGCACAATAAATTATTTTTATAGCTGTATTGACTGAATATATTGTTGAATATTTTCTTAAATTATGTAGAATTCGTTGCAACCAAAAAAAAAAAACAACTCGTCTTCCGAAAATTCCGCGACTTTCAATTTGACGTATTAGAAATGTCAAGTCTTCATAGTGTGTGTGAAAATCAGTGTGAAATCTTGCTAAAAACGCAAGATTTGTTTTGACAGAAAAGAATGGATTTTGTTTAGAAAAAATTCGATTCTGTTTAGAAAAAATTCGATTTCTCTGTTGTAAGGAATTCGCCATTAATTAGAACTAAAAAAGGGCGTTATCGGGTAAAAATCATTTTAATTTCATTTGTCGAAAAGTTTGCCGTGAGTTTTGTCTGTTTATACTGCATACACAAAATTTACTTACGCATATTTTGAGCACGAAAAGAAAGTTTACAGAAAGTTTAGAGCGCAATTTCTAAAAAGTAGCTCGAAAATTAAGACAAAAGTTACATAATTAATAAAAGTAGGTACATTAAATCAAATATATCTCTGATATTTTTGTGTTTGCGGGCATTTTTCTAAAAACCTATTGCTGTTACGTAAAAAAGTTTTGTAATCTTTTCGGTCATTTCGGACATTTCTTCGAAAAAACTGATAATTTTCACGCAATTAAAAAAATTAGATATGCCGGGATGGTACCTTACTAACATAAACATCAAAGTTTGTCAGAGTGCCAAAATTTGTTGTTATTGTTGAACGTACCCAATAACATAATGCAACCGTATCGTAAAGTAAATGTTTCTCTCGAATCTCTGATGAAATTCCAATTAATAGCTTTAACAACACCCCCATAATTTCACAGACCTTAAACATATTTATTTCGATAACATTGTCAACTTTTGCGAATTGCATTAAAGTTTCTAAAAATAGGTTTGTTTATGAATTTTGGTCTGTCCACCCACTAACATAATATAAATACTCTACCTAGCATCATATCAAAAAATTGCTCGAAGTCACTTCCTGTTATCGAAATTAGAACACACAAAATAAACACACGTGGAAAACTAAAAATAATTTTCGTCAGCTTTGCGTGTGCGTTTAATTAGATTTATGTCTATTCATAGTGTAGATAAATAACAAACGTTTTTTTTTTTTGACACTGACCCTTACCTAGTATAAGAATATAATAATGGCGCGTGCTTGTTTTGAAGGCCAGACAATTTTGTTTTGACAGTTTTTCTACTAAAAGATAGCTACTATGTATGAATGTTTTGTTTTTTTTTTTTACTTTTAATAAAAAAAATCTTGAACATCTGCCAAATGAATATAACTAACAACATATGCATTGTTTAATATACAGACATATGTATTACCAAGACACACCTTCAAAAAAATTGTTTTGACTTTTAAATACACAAATATAAAATTCCAGACGAAATTAATTTTAGCTTTGAATTTAAGAAGAAAAATGAGTCTTACATCAAATAAAACAACGACGGAGCACTTTTCAGCTTTGGGGATTCTTGCAATTTTTAAAAATAATGAAATACACATCATTTAAAAATCGTTTCAATTATAAAACAATGCAAAGAATGAAAACAAAAATAAATGTATTTTGTTTTCAACATTGAAAGAAGAATCGTCGATAAAATTCGATAACATTATATCAAAGATGTGAGCACTTGGACGAATTTGATAAACACTAGCTGTGTTATTTCGCAAGCCCGGAGCGATTTGGTTGAAAAGAAAAACATTGGGGATTAGCGACGCCATCACAGAAAAAAATATGGAGTTTCCATACAAACTATCGATAACAACTATGTAATTCAAGCCGGTAATACAGTTTTTCTCCGTGCTTAAGTTAAACCCCTAAAATTCTATGCGCTTAACTAAGACCGGGGTGGATTTACGCAATTGGTAAACTTATCTCGTTGCATGAATACCCTTATTACAAATTATAATTTTTTCTTTATTCCCTTAGGCCCAGTTTTTCAGATCGAGATTAAAGTTAAGCCCGAGTTATCCACCAAATTTTGTGGGTTATAACTCTGGATTAATTGAACAAATTATTTTGTTATTTTATCTTCTGAGCGTGTTAAGCTCTTCCGCATACATGCTTTCCAAAAAAAACTGCTTATTGTATAAATATAAACTGTAGATACATTTATTTGCAGAGTTGACTAACTCTGGTTTAACTCATCATCACCAAAAACTATTAAAAGTGTATAAAATTTTGTTACATCAAAAACAATGCTTTAGGGGCTTTACGCACCGGACCACTACCTTTGATAGTCATCTTTCAGACTTTCTTTCTTAGACGGTGTTCACATTGGACTCACTCCGCGCGACTCATATTGACATTTCTTTGTTTTATCTCACTTCACCTCATGATGAAAAAGAAATAGCCTAGTGAGGCAGGATTTTTTCAAAAAAATCAAAAAATCCTGCCTCACTTTCTCATATAGTGAGGTGGAGTGAGATAAAAGAAAGCGATGTCAAAATGAGTCGCGCGGAGTGAGTCCAATGTGAACACCGTCTTAAATAGCTTAAATAGAACCAAGTAGGTACCTTATAAACTCAAGCCGGGCGCCCTGAACTCGTTCCCTTAGAATTTAAATGGAACTGCATATGTCAAAGAAATAAAGTCGATTTATTCTTGAACATATACAAATAGATATCAATTTCCAAGCGCATAAATAAAAAAAATATATCCAAGTCAGTTAATTTATGATATTGATATGATTGATATGCAGGAAACTAAAATTACTTGTGTGGTATTGCGGCAAAGAAACAAGTGCATTCATTGTTATCGCATTTAAAGTAAGGACAAAGAAATCAGGCAAGCCATATATGATATAAAAGTTTATAATTATTGTTGTGATTTATATGCTTTGCTGTAGTAGTTATATGATTTGTGGTCTTAAAATAAATTTGAATGATAATACATTTCTGTTAACCGTTATTGTAGAAGATCCCGCCATATAGGTCGATTTTCCCCCATCGAGATTCCCATTGAGATGTATATTATAATGTGTTCTGGTGGTCTCTAAAATACAAAAAATTTCCGCATATTTTTCCAAGTGAAATGTGATTATAGGGCATAGGTTTGCCGCGAAAGAATCGGTTCAAATTAGCTGCATAGAATTTACACATGAGTATTTATTGCGCGGCAAATTTGTTGTCGAATGCTTGATTTAAGCACTCCATACACGGTTCAATTTGGTTTTCAACGACAGCGGCCTACCGACGAGACATGATTACTGACAACACTACAAATAATTGAGGCTATTAACTTCCGCACATTGAATGAGGTTTGAAGTTAGGTTGAACTACATATCGATCGCCTTGTAAATTTGGTTTTGAGTTAAAATGCCTTTGGCTTGACAGCAAATCAAATGATTTGTCTACACACAGCTCAACAAATTTTAAAACATTCACATCAACTTGAAAAAATTCAAAATCTTTTGATTTTCTTCCAACTCAATTGTCAACCTTCGAATAAATCAAATGACAATCCCGCACACGAGTTGATTTGATGAACTTGACATTTAATTGATAACGAAGTTGAACTGTGTATGGAGTGCTTTACATGACTGAACTGACAAATTAGCAATATTTCTGCCAGTAATAGTTAAAACAAATGCTGGAATTAAACAACTGATAAATTGGCAATTTTTTGTCAGTAAACTGCCAAATGAATGAATTTGTCCATTCTTCTGACAGTTTTTGAACAGTTTACTGACATAATACTGCCATTTTGTCAGTCGTGTAAATCCAGCATAAGTGATTTCCATTAGCATGGTGAGCTTGGTGAGTCTGTCAAGTTATCACTACAGTGGCTACACTTTTTGAAATAAATAAAAACTAAGTACCTACCTTCTCAATTGTTGCTTTTTTGTTCTATGTAAGTTGTGGAGAGAAAAACAAATTTTTTTAACAAAAACTAGAAATCGTAGTGTTTAGTTGACACTCTGACTCCAGGCATTTGAAAAGCAAATTAGAAAATCTGAACACGGCATTAATTGCAGCTTTTTTGTTGTAAATGTAAATAAGTTGTGGGAAGAAAATGGGGTTCAGTGAGTAAATGAGTGGCCCGATTTACTTGAAATTTGATAGGTACATAACATTTGTATGTGATTCCCGAGAGGAGAAGTTCGAATTTTTGATTTAAACTTCATCTAGAACGGTTAGTTTTATTTTTTTTTTTTTCTAATTTCCTCGAAAACATCCAAAACGATTTTAAGAATAAAAACGCCATTCAGGTTTTTGG
Organism: Leucozona laternaria; assembly: GCA_932273885.2. Lineage (NCBI taxonomy): Eukaryota > Metazoa > Arthropoda > Insecta > Diptera > Syrphidae > Leucozona > Leucozona laternaria. The sequence continues at coordinate 83,254,702 of OW026368.1, read as the reverse complement.
CCAGCAAATTCACGTTGTGGTAACAGCTTGTTGACGATTTTTGAGAAAATTTTCTTATTTCTGGGTTATTTCCGTATATAGCTTCACCAAATTTTAAATACAGGTATGAACATCTAAGAAGAACAATATTCCATTATAAAATATTACAAAAAAAAGTTTAGTTTAGGTAACCAAAAAATCAAAAGGAAATGAACTATTTTAGGACTTTTCCGACCCTATATGATTTAAAGTCATGAAACACAAGAGCAAGTTCGTGCGATCCAGTCGTGCATATTTTTTGGTCTAGTTTTAATTTAGGTAATAGTGAAGTCATGTTTTTTGTAAAATGACCACATCAGTCGAGTGAAAAAAAACAATCACCCTGATTACAGAATCCTATTTAAATGAACTGCGGAGGTAGTCATTTTCAATTACGCGGTAAGAATGTCAACTCCGTAACTCATTTATCGGTTTCTGTTAACGGCGTTGATACAAAAAAAAAAACATAATTTCATTCTAAATAATTTTGTGCCTGAATTCTATTTCTATATCTGCCCAAGTGGAAAGTGCCCACTTTAAACAAATTATCTTCAAAAAAATCTTTGAAAATCAAGTACCTACCCGCACCTAATATCTATAAATTGATAATAGTTATTTAATTAAATATCTAATCGCATTCATTATAATGTCATTAGTTAATGTTAACCAAGTTCGATTTATGAACAAAAAAATTTATTCAAAACAAGTTGGCAGAGTCGCGTGTATTTCATTGTAAAATCTATTGTTGTAAAATCAACGGAGCACGTTTTAACATTTTTGCATGTTAAATAGATCTAGATAATTTGTATTATTATCATTTTAAGAGATTCACATCTTATGTATGTTGATAAATATACGATATGTGATAATAATTTTTGATTATACTTAATTATAAACTTAAATGTTCTATTACTTTTTTTGTAGGTTAAATCTATATAGCTTAACTTGTTATAATTATAGTCTTAGTTTAATTGTTTGTATTGTATTTAAGAAGTTCTAATAAACATAGGCAAAGCATTTTGCAACCCTGCAATAAATTTTTATAAAAATCGATATGAAAATTAATTATGTAATTTATTAAGGGCTGCCAAAACATAAAACGCATAGATTTATTGAGATTTAATTGATAACAAAACATCCATCTAGACATAACGCTAACTTGCAATATTGATTATAGTTTACTATAGAAAATTATACCCCAATCAGGTTTATTATATTTTTGACCTAAAAGAAGAAGAACAAATAAGGAATCATTTGAAGATTTGTTTTTCTAGGTTTCTTTATAGTCTAAGCGCCGACCATCAGCTCACTTAACACATAGGGTCAGGGTCGGACCAACCAAACGTGCAAGATGTGCAAATGCACAGGGCGCAAATTCTGGGGGCGCATTACCAGGAGCAAGAAAATGTAATCTGATCTTGCACAAACAAATATGTACTGCCATTTGCATTTTAACCACAAAACTTGTTCAAATAATCCAAAAATAACATCCATCACAACTGTGCTAAGTTATTTCTTCCACACTAACTAACTTCACTCTCATTGTAGGAGAATTTAACTCAAAATATCGTAAAATTAAATATCCCACTAGACCTACGCATTGAAAGTCTAGCGCCTGGGTAATGTGGAAAAGTCTTATCCATGTGTATCAGTGTATGTATGCAAATATAAAAAAGGGGCACATTCTACAAATCTTGCACAGGGCGCAAGTTTGGCTGGGGCCGGCCCTGCATAGGGTTAACGGTTTTAATCTTTAATACCATTACTTAATCAATAGATATAACCAAAAGAAATTCAGATAACATGGATGATTTAGAAAAAGAGTTTTTTTTACGATTCAAACTATCTATGTACCTAACTATATCTTAAGAATATCTAAACTGAAATAAAAGTGGTAAAGACCTCTACTTTCTTAGCTATTTGATATATGTACCTAGATATAGTTTTACACTGAATTCCAAATGTATAACAAAACTTTGAAAAAAGGTAAGATTTTTCAAATTTTTAAAAAAAATACAGCTATGGACCCAAGATGTTCCCCTGTGGTACACCAGAAATCACTCACGACAAATGGAGTGTCACCAAATTATTATTTTTAAATATCAAATCAATATTTTTAAAGAAAAAAATTCAAGTTTATAAATTGTGGCAAGTTGAAGGTACAACTGGTCATTTCTGGGCGACAATTCTTGAGCAACTAGTTCAGAAAAGGTTTTTGCCTTTGAAAAGTATTTTACGCCACCCTTTTCACACCACAGATTTAATATTTATCAGTATATTGATTTAATTTTTAAATTATCATATCTAATCCTATCTCATCTTTGCTTTTCAAGTCTGAAATTAATTAATTCGAGACATTTAAGTAGTTTGTCGCTCAAGATTGTACTATTTACAATATAATAATGAAACAGTATTGAAATCCAGCGGTTACTCTGTCGCTACTCAGAAATGTGGATAGTCATTCCATGACTACTTAGGAGCAATATCTATCTCTTTTTCTCTCTCTCTCTCTCGTTTATTCACAAACGTCCAAATCTTCACTTTGATGAAACTGACATTTGTTTAAATATTTTTGAGAGAAAATATACTAGTATTGCGTGAGGTATCTATGTTTCTATAAAAATAAATCATTTCGTTTTAAAAATTATTTATACTTTAAAAATCAAAATAAATGAGCAAAAATGAGCTTTTTATTTGATTTATGTCAGATTCATCAAAGTAATGGCTGTCACTTTTGCCGTTGATAGATTTGTAACGTTCCTTATGTCTCATATGTTTTCGTGTCCCTTCCATTATTTTGAAAGAAAGAGAAAATTTATTGCCTGAGCACAAACTCTCAGTATAAGGCATTTTTCTTTTTTAGTTCAAAACAGAGCCTGAACTGTCAAACAAAAAATTGTGTTTCTTTTTTCGCTCTGAAGGTGCGTTCTGAGCGTGTTCAGAGTGCGCTCTATGAGCTCAGAATAAAATAACTCAGCAGACAGAGTTAAATGCTGAACACAAGCATTTGACAGCTAAAGGTAGAACTAGAATAGTTGGAAGGCCACGCAAGTGATCGTACGAAACCGAGCGAATACAAAGGATTCATATCTTGTGCCCATACTTGCGATTTGATACTGTTCGTTTAGTTTTCGTTCACTTTTGCCGTCGGACGTGCAGAGCGCTCATCGAACGCTCATTCGTAAGTGGATGGATGCAAAAATCAAAATGGTGAAAGCAAACTCAAAAGAATTTCGCGTTTGGTGCTTAGATTTCGACTTTTTTTTTATTTATGAATGAGTGAAGTAAAATTTTAAGTTTTCTTTTAATTAATTTATATCACATCGAATTTTAGTGGTTTCGCAAAGTAAATAATTAAAATCCTCTTTGCTATGAAAATTGACATTGAACAAACAATTATTTCATTTGTTTTCTCTTTCAACCATTTAAGTGCATTATGGGTTATCTACTTGTGAAATTGACGTTTCGGAAAGCTACTTTTCGGTCGGTTTTGACACAAGCTTCCGACAGCTCCCGCCTATTCTAGTTCTACCTTAAGTGTTCAGGTGTGTTTCAAAAATAGTTCAGAGTGCTCAGAACACGCTTCGTTCAGAGGACGTTCAGAACATGCTCGACATGCTAGGACTCTGTTCAGAGCTCTCTTCTGAACTAAAAAAGAAAAACGCCTTATAAGAGCCTAAAATAAACTCAAATATACACATCAAGGATTAACCATATTGAGCAACAATATAATTCAAAATCCAGCCTGTTACAATTGTTTGTGATCTTAAATCTTAATTAACTATTATGAATGTGCTTATACGTGAAATCAGAAAGAACTATTTTGTAAATATATCCAGCAACCATATAAAATTCATGGACATGCGATAAGAACTTCAATATTAAATTGAAATATACACATAACGACACACCATATTCACTAAAAAATTTTGCCAACACAACGATGATAGGCGAAGAACCTATACCAGAGGTTGTCTGTTTTATAACTGCTAACAATGTTAAAGTTTAATTAAAATCATACGATAGCCATTTCAGAAACAATCATAAAAATATTCGGTATAATTTGTTCGCTTATCAGCCTTTTATTTAGTTGAATCCCATGAAAAAATATATGTATGTACAATTCCGTGGGTAAATATTAGCAACTGGCAAACATTGGTTAAGTTTGCTCTGAATATTGACCTTGAGTTAAATAAGCGTAGACATTTTTTCAACAACTATTTTCTATAGGTATAAACAACTTGATTTCTTTTACAAATAACATGGCATTGTAAGTTACCGTTGCTTAAAAAAAATGTTTGTTTAAGTCAATTTAAAGAAAAAATAACCTTTCCGCCTAAACGGGGGGGGGGGGGAATAAACCCCCACCACGCCCTAGCTTTTTGTCGCACGTTATGCGAATCACCCTGTATATCTCCATTAACTTTGGATAAAAGATACAAATAACTTTCTGAACATCTCATATTAAAGACTTGAGGCTCTAATTTTTTTTTGTTTGAGCTCATCTTTTGCCCCAAAAAAAAAATTATGAAAATTTTAAATCTTTGATATTTCAATTTTTGTTAACTTGACATTCAATTTTGACAACCTGCGCAATAAATTACCTTAGATTTGTGTACTGAGATGTTCAATTACCTATAGAAGAAGATCCATTGTTTCCGACTGAAATTTATAGTTTAGTGGTGCGAGGCCTATTTCTGACTTAATGGTTACGTCAATAAGCGAAGTTGTCGTATTTGAACTAAAGAGCAACCCGAATTATGTTTCCTTTTTTTTGTAGTGCCAGCCAGAATGGACTATTTTCTGCCTGATATTGAACCCCGTGATTTTGATGAATTTAAATTGCAACCATGGCGTTATAGCGAGAACAATATTCGGTGAACAGTGAATTTCACTCATTGGAATGGTGAATTGGCCGCTTAAATCACGTCTACGTAAAGTCCAAAGCCAACATGGATATAAGCCAGCTATACAATTCAGGAATTGAAAGCCAACATTGCTTCCGTAATTGTGGAAATACCAATTGAGATGCTCAAACGCGTCAAAAAAGCACCATTTTAGGAGCCCAAGTTGCGGCCAATATTAAAAAAAAAAAAAATAAATAAATGTAAAGAATGATTCTTTTGTAGGAAAATAACGATAACTCGATAAAATTAAATCTTTTATATTTTTATATAAAAAAAGTACCCCTTAAGTCTAAATAAATCACCTATAATTAAAAAACTCAGTAAATTACAATGACAGCAGTTGGATACTAAATCTATATATTTTTATTGAAATATACAAATTTTATTGGAAATATAACAAGTTACAAAATAAAATTAAATTGAATGAATTAGTCATTTTATACATTATTTTTCACAGAATTTTAATTAAGTTAAAATAATTTAAATCACAGAAGAAATTATAAACAAATTAATCTGGCATAATTATAATTAAACAGGTTTAGACACTTTAAAATCAATGAGTCACTTCAAAGTTCTACGAAAATAATGCAATCAATAAATGTTTATGGTCGTTTATAAATCAACTTTCAAACAAGCAATTGCAATAAATTATTTTAAATCATTTTATTCGAAATGTCAATTTAATTTTTCATAAATCCCCTTTTTTTTAATTTGTGTTTAAATCACCAAACAAAAGAAATTAAAATATTGATTATATTTTACACATGTACATATATTTGCAATTGTATGTATCAAATTATAATTAATTTGTATTTTTTCTTAAAAGATCAAAGTCTGATGTACTTTCTTCATACAACAATAGAGATTTAATGTGATACATACAATGTTATGTACGAAAAAGTTCAGGGTCACTTAGGGCACTGCTTGATAGAGCTTGTTTACCAAAAAACTTATGAAAGAAAATAATATGATCCTGAACTTCAAGTTTATCAAATTATTAACATTTATACTAGACTATTTATATAGGTACATTTATGATTCTAGACGCTAATAAACGAAAAATATTAAATGAGCTCTTATTCTGATTTTGAATAGTCACCAGCCTCCAATTTTTTTTATTATTTCTTTATCAAATTTAAAAAAACAAACAGTACTTTTAAAGTGCTTAAATGTGCTAAGTTTAACAGCTTGTGTTTTTAGTTAACACTTTTTTGCAAGAAAAAAATAGACTTTTTAAAAAAGTATACCTAATCGTACATTAGGTATAGGTAACTTCATTATCCTTTATTTTATAACATTTCAAATTTCAAAAAAGGTGGTTCATTTGGGATTTTATCCTGAACACTTTCGCTTTCCAGTTCAATACTCTTAACACTGAGCTAATTGGAACTTCGAAACAATTATTCCGCTTTCTTTCTGGGATTATATAAATGTAAATAGTAGGTTTGTTCGTTGAGCCCTGAAGCCACCCTGGGGTCGCCCCAAAGCGTTTTTTGAAAAACATAAAGTCACCCTTGTGAAAAAATTCTGTGTTTTTTGAGACCTGGGGTCGCCCTGAACTCGCCCTGAAGTAGAACTAGGTATTTTGCTGTGGCGAGTTGAGGTAAAGCAAAAACTGCCAAAATGACATGAATTGTTATGCATATGTTTTGATGTGGATTCACGTGCTGCAGGTTATTGTTTATTTTTGGAAAACAAATTGAAAGAATATTCAAATTTAATATAATGCTAATAAATAGCAATATAAAATGGAAACGGTAGAAGTTGTTTTTGTTAATGTTTAAGACATATTTGAAACAAATTTTAAGTTAAAATTATCTAAGCACATCAGAACTTTTTTTTCTTGCTTTAAATGTCAGCAGCCCTTCAACGTTTTTTGAGAACCGAAAAACCCAGGTTTTTTTGACAATTCTTGGGGTTGTCAAGAAAACCTGGGTCAACCCTGGGTAAAGTTCAACGAACGAAGCTAGTGATTCATGTCTTGTTGACGTGTATTTACTTCACAAATGTCAAAGTAGAATTGACACATGCAGCCATTTGCAAATAAATTATAGCATCTTCCGATATGTTGATGACTTTTGCACCACCTTGTATATACACCAGTGTTAAAAAAGGCTTACTATTTTACTGTTGTGCTATTTAGTTTTTCTAGTACTTTTCAACTTTCAGTACTATTTTTTTGTTAAAATGTTTGCCAATAATAATTTTATAATTATTAATACACAATTTACAAATTCAATATTGCAACGATATTGAAATTTATTTAAAATTCGATAAAACGCATACAATTGTTTATTTTTTTTTTTTTCGTTTTAGAAAATTCGAAATTTTATTCGAAATCGAAATACTCTTGATCTAGAAATCCAAAACAACGGTTTTCATGCATGTCGTGCGTCCGTCACGTAAGTCTTTAGTCTGTGCATCCATTGATCCAGAGGTTTATTGAGCTAGAGCCTAAACGCATCAGAGGTCTTGCATCAAATTTGGTACTCAACATTTGTATGTCATTCCGTATAGGAAAAATTCGAAATTTTGTTTTAACAAATTTAAAATGGGTAGCTGTCATGAAACAATTTTGGTTTCTTTTTTTTTATTTTTTTGAAAACGGCTCTAAGGATTATTTTGATTTAACGTGCTACGAACCAGCAATAACTTAAGTAATAATTGTAGGAAAACTACGATTAAGGTTTAGGGAAAAAGTGTAAATAACGGAAGTGTTTTTTTTTAATTTTGCGAAAATTACCTTATTTCTAAATTCCTCAAAAATAGCTCAACTTTTGTAATCAAAATTTGCGAACTGAAACTTCTAAATAACTAAAAATTTAACAAAAGTAGTTATTCAAAATTGTTCCAAGATTAAAAATCAATGAAAAGTGCATTTTTTTGCAAATGATATATAAATTTTTAAAATTTTCTTTGAAACAGATCAAACCAATTTAAATAAACTTCGCATTTAATATTGAAATAAAACTTCATTTAAGGTTTCTGGCCCAAAATGCACACAGTTAAATATCTATATAGTGGTTGCAATCAATTAGCTATTTGATTTAAAATGAAATATTAAATTACCTAGCTGCAACTGAAAAAGTATTAAGCTAGAATGTTATCAATTTCAAGAATACAAATTACCTAAAAATTTTCAGACAATATTAAAATATTATGCTGATGACTTCCACGTGCATTCGAGGCAAAACGAAAAATGTGGAATACTATTTGGACTTTTCCAGTACTATTTTTTTTTCCGCATTCAGTACTATTGAAAAAAGTCGCTTTCCATGGCTGATATTTATGGGATATTTTTGATTGTAAAGCAAAACTTGCCCAACAAGTTCCTATTGCAAAAACTTGCCGTTTGTCCAGGTGCGTAAGATTGAAGAAAGTGCCAGTTTTGGTTTATAAAAGTACTGTTTGTGCGGCCCCGCAGGGCCAGGGCCTTCCACCGGTTGGCATTCTCCAGACACCCAGAGTTTTTTTTTCAAGTCGCGCGTTAACGCACACCCACTTTTAATGGCGAAAAATTGGCATGTCTCTAGTCCCGTCCAAGATTGAACTACTTTGCAAGAAAGAAACTTATAGGCAAGCAAGCTACTCACCACAAAGATGCATAGTTACTTAATACTTCACCTTAGTTTGAATACGTTACTTAGGAAGTATTTGACGTTTTTTTTAGCTTAAAATATTTTGTGAAAAAAAAAAAACAAAAATAATAAATGTTTTCTAAGCTATCAGTGCAATCTATTCAAAAAATTCCATCAGGACTCATATCATACATATAATGTAGTTAAACTTTGAACGGCATCTCAATTAATAGCTTTATTTTTCTGATTGTAAAGTATCAAAGTATCGAATAGATTTTTGGAATTTGGACCATTGCAAACGTAAGTTTCTATCGAAGATTATTTACTTCCGTCATTAATTGAAACTTGACCCACAAATACCTAACCAATTGTAATAATAAATCTCAGACAAAATTGTTTGTTTTTTTCTCTGATTACAACAAAAAAAAAATTAAAAAGTCAGAAAATATGTTATAAACATATTTAAAAAAATAAGTCTGTTTACAAAATACTATGGGTACCTACATGTTTTCCAGCACAAAACTCAAGGTTAATTGTCTAGTCACTAAGTCACGCAGTGTAAACTTAAAGAATTGTTTTTTTTTTTTTTAATTTTGTTTGCAAAAAAGATGAGGGGAGGCGCGGCGCACGCGCCGACCTCAGATTTAAGTCGTAATCAACTTAAGTTGTAATCTTGTTTTTTTTTTCTTTGAATAAAATCAACATAAATTATTATTTCAGATTGCCATAGAAAAATAAAAATCGAGCTTGAATCATTTCTACATACTATGTTATTGTTATTGGATGTAAAGTCTTGAGGCTTGTGACTAATCCGCAAGTAAAAGATGGCCTATCAAGAAGGTGAGAGTAAAAAGGTATCGAATCAATCACCTACAACATTTATTAATCTTTTTTCGCTGTTTTGACTTAATTTTAAAAATAATTACTACTTAAATATTCATTCACATAAGAAGTGGCGAATATTATATATTCAAAAACGGGAGAATTTAGATAAGAATAGATATACAATAGAAAAAGAGTATTGAGGTTGACAGTTCGACCTACTTATTGTCTGATTTATTATCGCTAAGCCTTGATTATTTTATCCTACAGCCAAAAAAATCAGCACACTTAAATTAAAATGAAAACAAAATGAAATAAAACATTTAATTTATTCTTAATCAACCTTACTTGGCGAAGGAAAATGAATAATATGTTAATAATATGTTAGCCACGGAATTGATCTAAAACTAAGGTTTGACCAATAAGACATAATAATAACATATACCTACGTGCGCAATATCCATATGTTCCATATTCTAAGATGGTGGTGCTGCAAGCATACGAACACTAGATCTACTCCATTATACCAGTGCCGTCAAAATATTATTAAAGAAAAACTAACATTTTAAAATTTGTTCACTAACAGCTAAAATAATAAACGTGGAATATCGAAGCGTTAGTCCTTATTCCGTGAAAATGTTAATATAATAAAACAAAATTTCTAGTAGTTGAGTTTACTAAGCTAAATTAGGTGGTTAAGCAAAGGGATAAGAACCAGATGTGTCAAATTTATTCTAAAATTAAAAAATTTAAGTGAAGATTGCAAATTTAATTTTGAATAAAAATAATAATGTTTACTAGATTTATTGAATTCATCAACGACAATAAAAAGAAAAAAATACAAAATCAGTTATGTTCCAATGCAAGTGCTTATTCAGGAGGATTTCGGGAAGAAATATGGGTTTTCGAAGGAAAATATGAGGAAACTCATAGCAATTTATGAAGATAACCTAAATGGGGATACAAGAGGTGGACACAACACAGAACAGACACAACACAAACAATAGACGAATGATAATAAATTTGACAGAAATATGATATTAGAGGTTATATGTGTTTGGTAAAACGTGAGCTTTTTGTTATTTTTTTTCTATAAATTATCAGAATAAGCTGTCAAAACCCATACGAACAAACAGGCATCTCATATATTGTAGTAGATTTTTGTAAGGGATTTTTTGTAAACATCGCTTTACTATTCCACGAACATTTTGTTTTTATCGATCTAAAATTTTAACCCGTAGCTTAACTCTTATTCTATGGTTAAGTAAGCTCGTGGAATAAAGGTGGATTAAGCGTTTTTATTTATAGGGCTTTTAAGGTATATGTAGGTAGAGGAGAAAAATTATCCCAAAGGAAGATTAATTTGGGGTGTGAAAATTAAAAATGCACGCGAATTAAAAGAAAGATTTAGCAATAAATAAGGTGACCATGCGTACTGTATTTCAATTAATTATACCAGCCCTGGGTTTTTTATTAGAAATATTTACGGGACGCACAAATGTCCCGTATTTGATTTTTAGTCACGCATTTGTCCGGTTTTTGCATATCGATATAATTATTTTTGTTGAAAATATTTGTAATGATTGAGTCAACGGGATATCTTTATAAGAAGTTGAACTTTCTTCGTGATGTCATAATAAAGGCACAAGCAAGCTACAAGATTTTTGAAAACGAAAGCTTTAGCGCCACAAAAAATTTTTGGTTAAAAGTTGTTTGAGATGTTTGAGGTGGTTTAAGCAAAATCCACCCATTGCCACGCCCATATGTATACTATTTTAGTTTCCTCATTACTGGACGTCCTTAGAAGGCTGAAAATTTATAACGATGGCAAAAGTATCTTTTTTTTTAAAATACACCTATTTCCAAGCCCACTTTTATTTCTATGAAAATATCCCATGAAGAGTTTCTTGTATGGGTAAAAAGGTTCACTATGGAAAATGGAAAGTGCGATCATTCTAAGTTTTTTGGCGCTATTCATAGAAGAAATAAAGTGAAAATAATATAAGAATCATTACCAAGGAGATATAACCATAGAGAACTCAGAAGTTACCCTTAAAGCTCTGCGTTTATGCAGAAGGCATATTGAACTAGGTTTTGAGGCAGTATCTCAATCGCTTCCCAAAAAATCTCATTTTCTTGCACTGAGAGCTTATTAGTAATTGGTAAAGTACCTACTAGATTAGCGTTTGCATCTTTTCATGAATAGTTTGCCAACTCCAAAGGAACACGGCTATATTAAATTACTCCCAGAACATGCCAAATGATCGCCTGACAGAAAGCATCTCTATATAAGCTATACAAAGCAAGACTGATGATTGGAACTAGCACAGGAGACTAATTCTGAATTAAACGTCAGCGGACGGAGTTTATGGAAATCTACATTGTATTAGTTTATTACTTGTTTATAGATGGAGATGAGAGACTAACAAGTTCATTACACTGGATGATTTATGGTAAACTGAGTTATATAACCTAACCAGACGAAATTGTTTATTATAACTTAAAAATAAAAAAATGCCTAGAACAAGTAGTTACTGAATACATTTCATGTGACTTGATGGTATAAAGCGCTAATTACACAAATTGTAATCATTAGTGGGCTTTTCTGACTAATTATATACATATTTAGCTTGATTAAGTTTTGATTATGTACTTAATGTAGATACCTAAAGTATCTGAAACTAATGATATTTTATTAAATAAAACTTCTGCCACACATCTTTAAGATTTTACAATACAAAAATGCCAAAAATAATTTTAAATCTTCAATAGTAACAGAATTTAACAATCTTTAAGAGTGTTTTTTTTTTGCAAGTCCGTAGGAAATTAGTCGAAAAAACAACGTCACAAAATAAAAAATGGTAGGTATATATGCAACTTGTAGGTCATCAAATTTTCTACAAAATTGACTACAAGGACGTTTTTGCAAGGTTCATATCGTCGGTGGTATTGGTTGTACAAAAATGCTTTTAAGATTATATATGTTTAGGCCATTTTATTTTCCACAAGTTGCCACATTACTTTTTTTTGCGTAAAAATACACAAGAATAAAGTTATAGGCGCAAAAGACTGAAAAAAGTGCCAATTTTCGCTGTTTTTTTGAAGAAGAAGATTGTACCAACCATACTTGATAACATATGAACAATTTAGAACTATACCCGATCTTTTGTAGGATAGCCCCTCGATTTGGAACAATATTTACTGGACTATAGAAATAGACTTGTTTTGTACGTATTGAAATACAAATTGACCTTTTCTAACATTTAAATAATTACAAAATAAATTCACCTCTATCAAACATAATCGTAATTTATGGTAGGTAAATTATATAATAAAAATCTACTTTCCCTTTTTTTTTAAATGTTCATATTTCCATTCCCCTAGGTTTGTCGGATTCTTTTGTTACATTTTATACGACTTTCATGAGTGTTAACTAGGCGTAGCAACATTCACCGATCGAAAAGCGGTTAGGTGGATAATTTGCCATTAATTGGTTGTGCGATAATTTCGAATTTGTTGTTCCATGTTTTCTATGTTTTTTTTCCACTATGATAAGTTGATATCAACTTAGCGAAGCACCCTTTCAAAAACGGGTAAAAATTTCTTAAATTGAATGGTTTACTACTAAATAATTTACCATTGGGCTGAAAGCTACTAGTTGCGATAATTTAAAATTTTGTCTTGTGATCTTTTCTATGTTTTGTCTTCTAATTTGCTAAATTCATACGAATTAAGCGTATAACACCTCCCAAAAAAGCGTACAAATGGAATGAGTCCACCCGCCATCGCGCGCAACAATTTTATCTGTCGAAAATCGGTCCTCTCGGCTGGAATTTATTCAAGCCGGCCGCGGCGGCCACTTGCCACATAATGCCACATAATGGCAAACCCTTATCTTTATAATAAAGCTTAATTCTCGGCCATAACATTAAATTATATGCGTTTTATTTCTTCTTGAAAACCACATCCTTTATTTCTCTTATTCCTACTTCTACGAAAATAGCGAAAACAGAGTTCACTCCTTAAATTAAGATGGCGGAAACCCTGTAAGGGGCTGTTGGCCAGCAACTCGAATTTCAGCTTCCTATAAGCTACTCAAACAAAAAATAAATTACTAACCAAATCAAATATTATTGCAATCCAATAGAAATCAAGAAGAACTACGACTATGCTGAACTATTTCCATGTTTTCTTTATTCATTGTTTCGTTATAATTCCAGTGGTTCAACTAATGCGACAAGATAGTGTACATGAACAAGTCATTACTATCTACTATGTGTCATTATTAATTAGGTACTGTATCTTTTATAAAGAAGTGATTAGTGTTAATTTTGTTTGACCCCGAGAAGTAAAGTTTTATACGCCACTCTGTATTATAATGAAGTGTTCTATTTTTACCAATTTGTAACTTTATGAAATTTCTAAGTTTTACTAATCATTTTAAATTGATCTTAACACATTTCTCAGAAAATTCCACATTATTTATTAGTCTTCAAAGAACTCTACAATCTGATCTGAATTTATTTTCAAGTCTTGTAATAAACAAAGTTTCCCATATACTCACTTAGTCACTAACTCACAGTCACAGTTCAGTTCATTGACACAAATACAAAAAAAAAAATAATTTACATCCCACATCAGAAACGATTAAGACTGCAACTTTTTTAATTGTCGAGTCATTAAAGTTAATCGCTTATTTCAATGAATTTGTTTAAATTAATAAACAACTAAATAAAATGCAATACATTCGGTTGGTAGTATCGAAATGATGCAACCGTACTTCCCTGTTGCATATACCTGCTATCTACTTGTTAGTTGGTTTTCAAATAATTTAAACAAAAAATTTTGACTAAATGTGTGGGTTGAAGCAGAAGGTGCAGGCAAACTGAATACGCAAGTTCCAAATCGCAATTTGATAGTAGACCAGGCCAACTATACGGCTTAAACTGGATCTAACTACAATTATCACGTATCGAACGAGTTTGCTATAGAACAACTTTCTATATAATGTTGTCGATCGTTGAACGTTTTGAAATCTTTTGATTTGATTAATGAATAAAAATTAATAATATATTCTGAGAAGGAATTGTATCACCCCACTTCTGAGACACACCATATCAACGTTATTCCATATCTGAATCTGAACTCAATGTCCTAGTTCAGCTATACTGATGTGAAGGAGAATGAATGACAAACAGACAAAAAATTCCACAGCAAAGTTTTCCAAGATTAGCCAGATATAAAACGAAAGTAGGGTAAATACCCAATCATTGCTATCTTAATGACACTTTCTCAAAATTCAAAATTTTATAAATTTATTTAAAGTTAAGACAAAAAGCACTATCCGCTCCTTAACACACGTGTTAGCTGGCATACGGCTAGCGCGTTCGTTTGATAACTATTCTTAAACATATTTTTCTTTGTGATATAATTCCAGTCTTTATAACTGGATGCACTACAAAACTAATACGATTGTCACATAATATGATTTATGAAATCTTTGATTGTAGTACTAAACGGTTCTATAAAATGTATTCATGTATGTGTTAAGAAGTTACCCGTCTCTTAACCGCCAAATTTGGCGAATGAAAGTTATCCGCTCGCTATCACATGTCACAGGCGATTCCATATTTTATTAATATGAATTGTAAGTTCACAGATGTGTAAGTTCTATTAAGCCCTTGTTCCTCATTTATTAATAGAGGAGAGTGTAAACAGCCTTCATATATATTTAAAGAAGGACACTTTGACAGTTGAAATATGAATTTCAAGGTTTGAGAACTCCAATGAAGAAATTAAATTAAATAAGTTGTTGAGTTTAAAAGTGTTAATACGCAATAGATCTTTAGGTCAAAGTGCAATTAACCCCAAATATTATTTAATTTGTGTTTTTTTTTTTTTAAGTAACTCGGATAGAATTTCTTTCTCACGTCCAATTCAAATTACATTAATAGAAAGAAATTAACAGCGATGTTCATAATTTTAAATTTAAAGTGCCAACAGTTAGTTTATTTACCCTAAAATAAGGAAAAATCCGCCTATAGCTGCTATAGCTGGTGATAATACTATTTCTACTTGTTGTCTTGTTGATATAGATACACTTAGTGGTCATAACTCATAACACCAACTTGTCTACACAAACATGGGGCGGACGTATGAATGAAGTTATAAGTGCAAGATAGAAGGCGAGCCCCCTTTTCATTCGTTTGTATTTGTATTTGCGTCATGCAAGAGATGTCTGAAAAAAAAAAACAACACTTAAATAAATATTAATATTAATTGCAATATCACTGATTTTTTTTTTGATTTTATTCTTCACGTTCATCGCTGGGTTTTTTTATCTTATCGCTTGGAATTCGGACTTTGGGCTGCTTTTTGCCTGTGATTGTTCTTTGTTTAGTCTGAGAAAAACAGTATAAGTAATTACTTATAGTGACTTAATAAAAATTCACAAAGACTATTTTTTGTTAATCACAAAGCTTTGGTCAAAATAATTCCTTGACCCTGTGATTTTTTTTAATATTTCTAAGATTGCAAAAATTCCAAGAAGCATATGCAAATATATGAACCTATTTCGTTAACGCAAATAAGGTTTTTTTTTTGGGAAGCCACGATTCAATTGATTTGAAAAAAAAAACCTCTCAGAAAAGAAGAAGACCCCCGATGTTATCGTTTTGCATTAATTTTTATATTTGCCAGTTTGGAAAATTTGAGTCTGTCATAAAGTGAATTCGTATATTACAGACCGCAAGCTGATAAGACTTTCAATATATACACACAAAAGCACTAAACTTTTAACAAAGATGAAATCATTCGTTTGAATAAAATTGCAAGTAAATATTTTAATGAAGGGAAAATAAATAAAATTGTAGGTACTTTTGTTAAAACTAACAAAGGGAGCAAACAAAATGGTATAGGTATCAAATAAGGATGTATACGACTGCTAACTGTAGTACATAGTCAAACTATAGACTTAAAATGGGAATTATAACCCAAAAATTTGTTATTGCCCCTTAAAGTCTAAAATATTAAACCTGCCAACGCACAATTTAAAGAAAATTGTGTTTTTATTTCTTATAATAAAATTTATACGTCTAAATTTGCAACTTTTATTTGCTTTGTTTATGATATTTTTAAAATGTTCGTACTGGTTTTTCATAGAGCCATGGCAACTCTAGTCGATATTAATTTTTGACGTTTAATATAAGTGCCAGAATTGTTCGTTCATAAACCATTCCAAACTTTTTGAGAGCTGTTAGTCACTTGGCTCTCTCTATGCACTCTACGAACTACGACCATCCGCCCCGTCAAATTTATTTATTTTATTTTTAATGAATCCTATATTTAGGACTTTACAGGTAAGAAAAGTTATATTGGCCTTATATAACTTGAGAAAAGCGTCAGAAGGCCATTATTCGCATATGGTCTAATGTCACTGTCATGTTTAAAAATATGTCTCTTTTTAATGGGATACATAAATGACATATTATGTACATATGCTGAACTACAGATAATCATAGTTATGTTTTGACAGCTCGGTACCCTATTCTGATTTAATAAAGAAAAGGCCTTATATCCCAACTTTTCTTTTATGGACATAAATGTAAATACTGACGAGGAATGGTTATTTTTAGCATCTCTGTAAAACAAAAACCAATCAATATAAAACGAAAATAATACAAAAGTCATTCATAAGTAGCTACCCAAGTAACATCGTTGGAGCTATTAGAATCAAAACTGTTCTTCTACAGCTCCTAGATAGTGAAATCCAAAGCTACAGCTCTGTTGGAGATTATTTCACAGCTCCCTACATTAAATTTTAAAATAATGTTCTATATTCGAAGTTTTAGAACACATTTAGCTCTATTAACTTTACAACGCTTCCATATTTAAATATATGCTCTCTAACACAGTTCATGATATCTTGCAACGAGCAAACTCTAAATATCAGCATACATAGAGGCATTGTAGAGCTGCTAACAACACATGCGCAAAACACTAACGCATAATCTGTCAAAATATCAAAAAATTGCTTTTACAGAGCTACACTGAAAGCGGCTGTAGAGTTGGATTACTAATATTCTCACACAAAATTTGCTGTCAAAATAATTCATCAATAGAGCTACAATAATGCACATATAAAGCTGAATAAATACTAATCCTCTTTCAAGACAATTCTCCTAATCATATTATAGATTTATAGGGTGTTATAAACTAGAACAAAAATTATTTCAACTGGAAAACTTGAAACAGTGGAAAATAAATTAATTAATTTCACTTTATAAGGGAAATCTTAAGATTAAAATTAGACACGGACTTGACAATTTTTTATTAAAATAAATTAACTATGCAGTTTCCTAAAAAAATTAAAAAGTACTTGCTCCTGTAATTTAAGGTGCTTATAAAACTTTATACACTTCAATGGAAAGTAGGTACCTAGTCTTCGAATTAAAAATTATTTCTACAATTTAAAATTACTTTCAATTGCCAAAACACCCTATTTTCTAAAAAGCCCTGAACGACGAACTGACACATTGCTCTCAGAGCGATATTGCAGCTCTATTAAAGAGACATTTTGTCCATAAAAACAAAAATGGCGACACAAATGAAAATTATTTGAAATATTTGTTTCCATTCATTTAAAAACATTTAAAATCTTCACTTTAAATAGAAAACACAATATGTATTGCAATGTAAAAAGCTTTTTATTTCATGCTTCGATAAATTTATTTGCCCAATTTTTAAATTGTTCAACTTAATGTTTTTCACACTTCATTGCTTAATATACACAATTTGGAAGGCGCGTTATAATTTTGCGAAGTACCTTCAAAACATTTATGAAAAAACTAAGCGCGCACTTAAAATTCACTGGCATTAACTCGAAAAATATTGCTCAGATACATTATTTTCTCTAGGAATAAATAATAACTAGCTTGTTGACATCAAAATAAATGAAGTTTACGCTTCCTACCATTACACACATGAATTATAGTGTGCTACTATTATATTTATTTATCATTTGGATTTCACAAACTAATACAAACAAAAATCTGTCAAAAGTGCCCCTTTTAGGATATCATATGATTATATTAAAGAGCTTCAAAGTCACTAGTCACTGATAACAAGCTTATAACGAGCAAAAATGTGCTCTCAAACTCAATGAATTAGCTGTGAGAAAGCTCTACAATTGCTCTAAGGGTGCATCTAGAGCTCTTTCTTAAATAAACGAGCTTTAAGATTAGCTCTGGAAGCGCTTTTAAAGCATTTAAGCAGCTAAAAATGTTTCTTGGGTATGGTGACCATCCATCCTGTATTTCATGGGTCAGTGTTGTATTCCAATAGCTTGCCTTGCTTATTATATATTAGCTTATTAATGAAAAATATCACGTTAAAATCAATACAACGTAGAACTGAGCAATTTTGATTTATTTGGTTGTTAAAAAATTGTTTTCACCAAAATAAATATTAAGATAATAATCACCCCGATTCGGTTATACAGAATCCTATGAATATTCTGCTGAGGGAGTCAGAATCACTGAGCAAACTTAGACCCTGTTTAGATTGTGCCTGCCCACTACGTAGTGAAAAGTCAATGCGTGTTTACGCTTGTAATTTTCACTCATGTGTATCTCTGAACTATCTGTGAATGGAAACATTTGATTCTGAGCACCAAAAACCCTGACTTTAAAGATTAAATAATTTAATAGTTGCAAAATAAAGAAGAAATTGCATATGCAGCAATTAAATCTGCTTCAGCATCTTTGCTATTATCAAACCAACTATTCAAAAAGCATTTTCTGCTTCTACCCTCGACCAACTACGCATTTTTAATTTTTATTCTTTTCGACCTTTCCGTTCAACGCACAAGCCCAAAATGAAAAAATGCAATAAAATGGAACATTTCGGATGTGAAACATGAGTGCTCACTACAGTTACAGATTACCCATATGAAGAAGAGAATGTTTCGTACGTTTCCCCCTCCAAAATCCATTTGTTTACATTGTTGTATTGTTAATTTCTTGCCGCGTCGATGAATAGATGTGAATTGCAACAACAATTTAAACGGTGTCTGACAGTTCAAACTTGTAGGCAAATTAAAATGGCTGCCGTTGATTCTCATCTTCATGTGGTTAATCTGTGACTACAGTTTTTATATTTTCTTCCTGACTATCGCCTCCCTTGCCACCTCATCGATTTCACCACCAAACTGTCGTCACTACGTAGTGGGCAGTCACAATCTAAACAGGGTATTAAGCACTGAATTGTTATATGAGACGTTTTTCTTTTTTAAGTTTAGAGTAGAGCTCTGTACAGAGTCAGCATGTCGAGCATGTTCTGAACGTCCTCTGAACGAAGCGTGTTCTGAGCACTCTGACTATTTTCGAAACACACCTGAACACTTTGCTGTCAAATGCTTGTGTTCAGCATTTAAAGAAACAGGTCTTTTTTGACAGGTATAGTATTTCACCTTGCAAGCTCATTTGTGATAAATCTCATAACTACAAACAGAAACAACGTGAGGAACACAGAGAAACAGACATACAGACAATCTGACTCTGAATATCATAACAATGCACTAGTGTTAGTGTATTTTAATATTCACACACTAGTTCATTCTTATGGGATTCAGTGTCAGATCTCGCACCTATTGTAGTTTAAATATGATCAGGTTTTTATAAAAAAATAACTATCAATAATATCGATAGAAACGATAATTTTATTTTAAAACTATCGATAAATATCGAATCCGCTGAACATCGATGTTTAAGCAACCCCTTATCTGAACTGAATGAGAAAAATGTTGATTATAAAGCGCAAATACAATTAAAGTTGTCCAGACAATTCAAAAACTATTTAGCACACGAGTTTTGTTATTATTTGCTGTTTTTGATTGTTTTTTTTCATAGTTTTCATATTTTTGATCTGAAATATGGTCATCATAACATCAATGTAAGACATGAAATCATGTCTATAGAAGATGAAGACTCATTAGTTCCAGCAAGTCTACAAATAATAATAACAATCGCGTGATACATACAACGTGTAACATCAGACACAATATAAAGTCAATATTGATTGCTCATTAACACGAGATATTCCGGTCAAGCACCTAATTAAAGCCCAACCACCCATAAATGAACAAAGAATTTCGTTTGCCAAATTCAAGTTAAAATAAAACGCTCTTAATATTCATTCGATTTTGTTTATTTAATTGAGGTCATGAACGTTACGCGACTAACGAACAATATTTCGTGGGTGTAGCTTATACATACGTATGTATATTGCATATATATGTACGTTTATATATCTACGCATACGCAATGTCATCCATGTGCAAATATATATAGATATTATATTAGAAAACTGATACATATGCCAAAAGATAGCTGCCTTTAATAATTGACATCACGTCACTTTGTGGATGTTTTAATTACATTATCACTAAAAATACAAGACAGTGAAATATTTCTAAATTTGTATAGCGGCGGGTTTCATTGCGATGGCACTCCTTCACATACCTGTTCGTTACAAAGAAATATTAATAATGGCGACGAGACAGAATTCTTAAAGTAATAAAGTTATAAGAGGTGCATTGTCATGGAACTTAAATAATAAATCTACCTAAAGAGGGTTAATGACGTACCTTCATAAAGTGTTGTCATAGTACCTATATTATCCTGGTATTTTTGTTTTAAGACTTTTTCAAATGTCATAATTTAAAATAAAACTCAAAATGGCATCTAAATCACATATTGGTAAATAAGTATTTTTGTATTTTCAATACAAACCCAAAGAATATTTATTTTTAGAATCAATCTCATTTATACAGAAAATATCGTTATCGATGGAATTGAGGAAAGTTTTTCCATTTGATTGTTTGCAAAGAAAAGAAAAAAAAAAACAAAAGGAAATATATCGTACTCTAATTTAATAGGAAATTTGATAGTTTGCATTAGAACTCAAAGGAAAATGTGCCATACAAAATTTGTATTAACATTTTAATTACTTAAGTCTTTTTGTAATTGAAGTTTTTGTCAAGAAAAGTTGGGTCATAGTTTCGTTTCAATATTAGAGTAGCTCTCAAGTATTAATAGTATGAATTAAATTAGTAATAAATAGGTTTGGTAAATATCTACATATAACCACCCATTTGTACTTTAATTTTAGGGAATTACCTAAAGATATGGCTATTTTTTTATTAAATAAAAAAACGTCAAAACGTATCTTGCCTACGTCAAAATGCGACGAGGAAACGGGACGAGAGGGTGACAAGAACTCGTTGTAATTGTCAAACCAATTTCAAACCATGAAAGCATACCTGGACGCCAAGAATTCGAAAAATTGAAAAAAAGACGACGATTTTCATTTTTCAAAAATGAGTTTTTGTCGTAAAAACGCTCGCTGCATTGTGAATTTGGCAACGATTTTGTAACTAGAAAAAGATGACAGCTGACAGCGTTTCTCGTCACGCTCACGTCGCGCTTCCTCGTCGCATTATGAAACAGGCTTCTGTTTACTTCACAAATGTCAAAGTAGAATTGACATTTGCCACCATTTGCAAAAATTAAAGCATTTTCCGATAGGGTGATGAGTGATGACTTTTGTAGTTGCTAGTTGGTTGATTGGCCTTTGTTACCTTTTTGGTATGTTTAGGTTCAAATTCTTAAATATTCAAAATTAAATAAAATAAAATAAAATAAACCTATAATTTAATATACATACACACATATTCAATATTTTCAGTCAGATTCAGATAAAGAATTTGCTTTTATTTTGCAAACGAAATAAAACATTGACGCAGGTTGGATGTACAGTAATTTCAAGTTTAAAATCAAATATATTTCCTGCAATTCACCATTGACGTCACAATTAATCAATTATCGTGCCAAAAAAATTGTTTTTCAAAGTATTTATTTTCATCTATAGAAACACTTGTGTCACTTTTGGAAAAAAAACATACATCTGTATTTATTATTTGTCAGGGACAAGCTGTCATAAATTTTGCTTACCTATTTAATCCTACATACTTATGAAAACCAAAAATCGCAATAATACAGGGTGTTTGTTTTAGACGTGTGGTTTTCAATCTGACAATACTTTTTTCGGAGGTGGTCTTTTTGACAGTTGTCACTTGATGTATGCTCAATTTGGGTTGCCATTTTGTAATGAATAGACGACTTATGTACCTGAACAACGTTTGAAAATCGAGCAAATTTATGACTAAAATAATGGTTCGGTTCGCGCGACGCATCGCAAGAAAATTTTGTTCAACGATGAAGTTCATTTTTGGTTGAATGGGTACGTTAATAAGCAAAATTGTCGTATTTGGAGTGATCATAATCTACAAGCCATTGTTGAGACGCCGTTACATCCTCAAAAAGTCACTGTTTGGTGTGCTCTATGGGCAGAGGGAATCATTGGTCCATATTTCAAATGAAGCCGGCCATAATGTTACAGTCAATGGGGAACGCTATAGAGCCATGATTAATGACTTTTTCGTTCGTGAATTGGAGGATGTTAATGTGGACGAACTTTGGTTCCAACAAGACGGCGCTACATGCCATACAGCCAACGAAACAATCAATTTATTGGAGAAATCTTTTGGTGAGCGCATTATCTCGCGTCGTGGGCCTGTAGCGTGGCCTCCAAGATCGTGCGATTTAAGACCGCTGGACTATTTTGTGTGGGGTTATGTGAAGTCGCTTGTTTACGCAGATAAGCCCGAGGCGATTGACGCCTTGGAAGAGAATATTCAGCGCGTCATTGCTGACATACCTACGGCCCCAATTGCTGCATGGTTGCTTTGTTTACATGTGATCAATTGCAATTATATTAACTTCATACAAAATATTTGCGCATGTGTTTTACGCTGCATTTATGAACACTTTTTCTGATTTGCGTCATATGCCATAGGTCATAGGGAAATAATTTGACAGATGGTACAATAAAGAAAAGGAAATCGTTTATACTTTATAAAGAAATTCAGATTGCATGTGAGTTTTTACAGTTGCACATTTGCGCTGCAAATATTTGCGGTTTGCTTTTATGAAAATCTGACATTTACCATTTGCATTTATGAAAGTTATGTATTTGTCAGACTTTCGCAACCATGCATTTATGAAAGCACCCAACATTAAACTATTTATATGCGTTTTATTTCTTCTTGAAAACAACACGTGTTAAAAAAAACACCCTTTATTAATTTGATATATGTAAGTACTTATGTATTTACTGACATCGACACAATATACACCTGGTATTGTCATCGAGCAAATATTATATGAAATGTGTTATTCTCAATTCATAAAGAGAGGTGAGACACTTACCCAACTGGTGAATTAGATTATTACAGTTATTTAGAATAGCAACTCCAACTGATATTGAAACAACGCAAAAATTCAATGACAATGTACTGATGTAGGTACTTCCTGGAAGTTTTTAGTTTTAGAGAATTTTTAACAACATTTAAGGAATTTGTTCAACAGAAAAGTGTCATAAAATCTAACACCTATTATGTGACACCACGTTGTTTTACAGATTTTCAGCTAAGTAAATAGATTTTTTTTTCTAAAAGTCAAACTTACAAAAATTTCTATAACACAAGATCCGGAAGATCAATTTGATAAGTGTGAACCACAGATTAGCCACATGAAGATGAGAATCCCCGGCAGCCATTTTAATTTGCCTACAAACTTGAACTGTCAGATATCAGATAAAAAATGAGAGTGTGTGTATAAAAACCTCACACATAGAGACACCGGTTAAATTGATGTTGCAATTCACATCTATTCATCGACGCGGCAAGAAATTAAAAATACAACAATGTAAACAAATGGGTTTTGTAGGGTGAAACGTAAGAAACATTTTCATCTTCATATGGCTAATCTGTGGTGTGAACGCTTCTGAAACGATTCTGAAAACAAATCCAGAAGCAAATGTCTGATCTTTTCAGAAGAAGAACTATCATTCTGACTCTAATAAAAAATGCCATTAAAAAGCATCCAATTTCAAACATGAGTGAATATAATAAACTAAAATAGACATTGCTTTCACTGACATTTCAATTTAAATTTCACCATAACCTATAAACCTCACTAATCAATTTGCATCAATTGATTCATTTTGAATTGAATATTCTATTAAAGTTGTTCTAATAATTTTTGTTCACTTAATCAAATGACATAAACATAAAACATATCGAAGAAAAAATCAATTTAAATAGATGATGATCATCAACCATATCAAACCTCAGAGTGTTAGGTATATTATTTTATTAATTTATTGAGAACACACTCCATTTGTTTTCTAGTTTTTGTGTGAATTTTCTGGAAATTTATAGCACGTCATGTATGTACTTACTGCTAATTTTACTGAATCCTTTTTTATCTGATGGATTAGACATTCCTTGTGCACCTGAAAACAATCAATATAAAATATTGTTAGAAAAAATATTTTTAAATTATCGAAACAAAAAATAAGATCTGTTCGTGTGTATAGGTACTGTCCTAAGCTCTGAACTTCAGAGAATTTTAGTCCATAAGTTTTCAAAGTTCATATACAAAAGAAAACTTATGAAAGTCTCAGTTTTGGACAGTATGCGAACAGACATTATTTAATATAATATAGGTATACATAATATGAATAATGAAATAAACGGAAAAATAAAATTGATCTACATATACATATGTCTGATAAGTAAAGCTTTTGGTTTTATCAGAAAAGTTATTAGCAGTGTTTTATTATCTACGGATTTGGATCAGGATCGTTTTTTAACACGTAATACAACAACAACTTGGGATCTTGCTCACTATGTGAATCTGTTTCGAAGATCCAAAAATTAGTTCCCATTCTTGCGGGTAGGCTTCTCGTGGTAAGGTAGTGTGAAATGTTGTGTTAAAAAAAAGACAACAAATACATGAAAAATAAACCAACGTAAGAAAATAGAGATAGGTATACAACACAGTTGTTACTTAGATCCGTATCGTTTTATTTTCATGGGAAGATCCTGATCCAGATCCGTAGATTATAAAACACGGCTATTATAACCAAAGTTGTAGGCAAACATTTCATCTTTTGTTTGTACGTAGATTGTTTTTCTGCGCGGGAAAAATTTTCCAGGTTATGACGTTTTATTTTTTTTTTTATTTTTAGAATTTTTCTCCTTCCGTAAGCAGCTTGCTGGAGTTGCAATCATTATAAAAATTGAACATCGGAGTCCAAAGATAACAGCTCCCGAAATTTCCCAAAATCTTATATAAATGAGGCACTTAACCAATTGTACCGCTAGGGATGTGAATCGGTTTTTTCTTAAAAAAAAAATACTGGCCATTTTCGAAAATGTTCTAAATTTTTTAAGTCAAACTGTGTGTATTTGTTTTTGGAAAACTGATGGCGCCGATAGTTTTTGATCGACTATGTATGTATTTTGAGAAATAAAGTCAAGACGGTTAAAGCTGTAATTATCATTTTTGCACTGTATTTACATATACAGTCAACTTCGCCTATATGCACTCCGCTTAAATGGAACTTTCGGTTATTATGTGCAACAAGAAAATTATCACGGTTTTTTTCAGAGCTTTTTCACACAATTTAGTGAGGATAACTGCATTCCGCTTATTTGAAAACTCCCTTTAATCGAAACATTTTTCTTTCCCCCAAATAATTATTTTGTTCTGAAACAACTCTGCTTAAGTGAAACACTAAACGCATCCCTAAATTTTTGAAGTTTGAACACATTTAAAAAATGACATTTTAAGTTTCATTTCATTCTCATCGTTCCAATCCTTTCAATTGTCACAATTATTAAAAGTTGTTTCTTTTTTGTTGATCGAAGTTATTTTTCTATCTTTCGAAATATTTCACATCACATCGTTTAGAGGGAAAATAAAGCTGCAGTTACATGAAGTTTGGTTAAGTGCAAAAAAGTTGAATATTTATGAAATTCGTTTATATGAAAACTCCTCTTAATTGCACACAAATTTTGGGGCATTTTTTGCTTGCGCAAATAAGCGGAGTCGACTGTACAAACATTCAGATAATATGTTAAAAATTATCAAGGAGTCATTAGTTTTTAAAAACACCAATATCGACGCAATTTATATCAAAAAAAAAACCATTGAGCAATTCATACAAAATTAAATTCAAAAATTATCTAGACGTAAAGAGTAAAAACTACGAGCATTCTTCCCATTTTATGTCAGTTTCAAATAAAACTTACAGGCCTACAAAAAAATTAAAAAAAAAA
Organism: Leucozona laternaria; assembly: GCA_932273885.2. Taxonomy (NCBI): domain Eukaryota; kingdom Metazoa; phylum Arthropoda; class Insecta; order Diptera; family Syrphidae; genus Leucozona; species Leucozona laternaria. Next base: position 83,228,132 of record OW026368.1, on the reverse strand, counting down.
GAAGAAATGTAACCGGTGTGTCGGAAAACTCTTAAGTGAAATAAAACACAGGAAAATATTTTTAATTTCTATGAAATTGGCTTTATTTGACTGATAATTTTTTTGAAATGAATTCGGACATGCTACCGCCGATGTTGACGCATACATGGTGTTATCTGCAGCAAATCAGGCTACATTTCGGTAATTACGCATAGAATTTTGGCTTCCAAGTGCTCAATTGTTTCTGGTTTATCGGCAAAGACATGCGATTTTAATATCCCATGTTTAAATGTTTATTTAATTTATGTATTTGTTTATAATTTCAAATGGTTTTTGTGGCTATTGACAAATTGAGTCAAAGTACCTAGGTCCCCTCCCATTGTGATCTTCAGACATTCAAAACCAATGTGCATCGGTATCTCCTTTTCAACCCCCTCCAATCTACGTAATCGCTCGTGCTGTGTATATCATTTTAAGGGTAGTCACAACCCCTTTAGTGCGCGCTTAATAAAAAAAAAAGGTATACCAATAAAAATAGCTGAAATCTGCTGGAAAATCAGCTTTTTTGTGTTAAATGGGACTTAGAATACATAATTATGTTCGTATCGTTCATGTTTTCTTCAGTGCCCTGATTTGTATATAGATATAGTTCAGTGAATGGGGAAAAATCTGTAAATTTTTTAAAAGGATTTGAAAATCAAATTAAATATCATGGGGTAAATCGAGAGCGGTACTGAAAAATGTGCGTAAGGGGCCGCCATTTTAAAAAAGGCGTTTATACGATGTTTGTAACTGCTTAACCCTAAACGGATTATTTTATACGGATTTGTAGGAAAAAATATTATCTAATGCCGAATTCCTTTAAACAAAAAAATCGATTCTATTCTAAGTTTTGAAAAAAATCTATTCTGTTTGGAAAAAAATTGATTTTTTGTTGAAAGGAATTCGCCATAAATGTTTTCAAATATTTTTGACAACTCTTTTAAATAAAAAAATACTGTCAAAAAACTGTCAATCTTTCCGCAATAACGTAAGTCAAACGTTCGAGATTCGATCGGCGACTTTCTCAAATTGATTGGCATATTTCATGTAATTTTGTATCAAAAAAAAAATATGTGAGTGCCGCGACTCACGGTTAAATATGTGTAAACATCAACGTTTGTCCAAGTGCCTAATTTTTGTTACTGAACGTCATCAAAAGAAACATATTGAATAATTAACACTACATTACCTATCTGTAGGCAGCGCTTAAAAAGCTTAGTGTTGAAAGAACGGCAGCGAAATACCCAGTGGAGGAACCGCTGTAACGAAATTTCCAAGCAATAAAAGGCTGGTGGTGAAGTGTCCAACGAACGGTGAAGGTTCGGTACTGAAAGGTCCTGCTTCGTAGTTCACTCTCAACTTTAAGATGACTTCACATTACACATGGTTATTGTTTATGGTAATCACTCTCTGAGCATCGACAAACAACAACTGTCAGCGGAGAGCACTAAAACCGTGGTTTCAATTAAATGACACCGTACCCAAATTCCAAAGGAATTTAATGGCTTGACTGACAGGGGCCAGTTAAAACTGTCAACGAACTTGCAACCCTTATGAAACTCCATCTTTCCATCGAGTAAAACTTACAAAAAGTTCAGTCTTAATTTTATACTGAACGAACCTCAAATGAATGTCACTATGAGATAGCCGGCGAATTATATATCTTGAGTTTTTAGAATATTTAGTTGCAGTTGTTGTCAGTGGAAATCACTAAAATCGCAGTTTCAATCGATTGACTTTATCAATCGCCTATGGAATTGGACGCTGTGATTTTTAATTAATGTTAACTTCGTAGCCGATAACTCTGCAATTTGTTCAACCTCAGCTATTTTGTATATCCCAGCCACCTACGTCCCTCCCCTACGTGCCTAAAAATTGCAAGAAGAAATTGCATCGTTTAAAAGCAGTATAATGTAAACGTAGAATTAAAGTTCAGATTTGTATCACTGAACGCACTCGATATCCTACCATACCTACAGCCATTGGCCTACCATACCTACAGTCAATTTTCAATCCCTAACGCTGACTATTATTATTTTTGTTTTGATTTTGTTTTCTTTTTAATTATTACTGTCGCGTCCATTTTGTTCGGGGAATAATTAAAAATTAAAGAAAAAAAAATTAAAAATTTAAGTGTTAAAATGATAAAATCGTCGGTCGCGCTAAAAACAATTTGCTTTTGTCGTTGGCAAAAAAAATATAAATGAGTGGTCGCGATAAAGTATAATCTAATTGTCGGTCGCGTTAAAATCAATTTGTTTTGGTCGGGGCAAATCAGATTTCGTAACGTAACGTGCTACAACGTAAAGTGCACGACGTAACGTTGCACACGAACGTTCACGTTTTTTTTTCACTCTACCGCCAGCATAGATGTTTACACATCAAAAATATAAAACGACACGTGACGAAACGCCTGACGTTAAGGGGAGGGGAGGGGGAAGTGTGCCAATTAAATTTTGTTAGCTTTGGACATTAAGAAGCAATAAAATTTAAAGTCCAGCCGTTTACAAATTTTTGTAATCTTGGTACCCCATCACCATTTGTGTACAGATTAATTCTACTAAAATAAGGTACATAAAAATGCTGTTTTCGCAAGTTGATATTGTGATACTAATTTGAACAACATTATTGTGTTTGCTTCATCAGTAGTCGCTAATGTATGCATATCACATAACAATTGTGTCAGAAAAACAATAATTTAACACCGACATCAATTTATAGATATTTAAAAATTCAATACAGCATCTAGCTTAGCTATACCCGCCTACAATTCAATTTAATGTTGTAAAATCTTCAATTTTTTGCATCATATAGAACATGACCTTGTACTTGTTTATAAAGAGTGCAACAACTATATGTAAACAGTATGCACACATACATAATGCACAGTACCTACATACATAGAAATAGAAATTTGCTAAATATGCATATCTGTTCCAGAATCCAGTAATTTCAAGACTTCATAATTTTGTTTTGAATAAAAAAAAAACTGGTGATCTATACGCGCCAACGACTACAACATACACATATACATACGCAATCCATTTACAATCCATTTAATCGATATGCAGTTCAATGGGTGTGCTTGTGCTGATGATAAACATTTATTTTGTTTTTCTTTGTGTTGCACATTGTTTAATACATATTTTAATTCGATCAAGGTTAAAAACATCTTGCAATCAATAAAATAAACAAATGGATAAATGTAAATGAAATGAACACGTCATGTTTCGTTAATTTATTTTCAACTTATTATAGCTTCTGTTTTTTCGGTCAATTTTAATGGGGTGAATAGCAGATTGAATATGGTTACATTTCTTAAATTCCGATTTAAGCCAAAAAGTAGAACTAAGTATAATTGTGGGAGGGGAATTTAAATGATGGCCGTACACTTAACCAAACGCATTCAAAGAATTCATATGGTGCGTCCTTAATTGCGGATTGGTATAGTTTTCGTTCACTTTTTCGTTGTTGACAGCTGGAACTTTGTTTTCAGAAACAAAATTTCGATTTTGGTGTTTGTTTGCCACTGGATGGCGTTTTAACTCCTTGGAAGTTCGCGTTCAAAATTTTGTTTTGTTTTACATATATATGTATATCCAGCAAACATTTTAATTCAAAATTGAATCATAAATAAATCACAAAATTGAAGAACCTGACCGGAAAAGAATTCACTTATGATGCAATTTGAATTCTTTTACCTGGGCACTTGGACACCGATATGAATCGCTTTTGTGAATGATTTATGATCTTCATTTAAACTTAATTTAAATGAATGTATATAAGAGTCTATAAAATTATTTCTTTATCTTTTCTGAATCATAAATATGATTGCATTATGATTCATTTAAATGAAGGTATTTACTCATCATCCCTTCTCTTAAATGAACATTCACAATTAATTCACTTTATTGGAATCATTTTTGGTGAAGAAAATCTGAACCTTCAGAAAAATTTTTGCTGGGTAATGATTTTGTTTACTTCTTTGTTTATGTTAAAACAAACACGTTTTCTTGCCTTATACGGAACAAAAACTATTTTTCTGTCTCTTTTCAACCTAAGTGAACAACGCCCTCTACCGCAGTTCACTGATTAATTATTATATAGTTGACACAATCGCTGGAATAGGACTTCACAAAAAGAAATAGATGATTTATTCATTTAAGTGAATTATGGGCGACTTGCTCCAATTTTCGTTGGCTTATGAGGAAGTTTTAACTAAATCCTTAAACTGAAGGACGAGACTAAATAAATGCCAATATATAACAGTTTTTTGCCATTAAAAGTGGGCGTGCGTTAACGTGCTTCGCGCGACTTCAAAGAAAACTCTGGGTGGCCGAAGTATGCTCACCGGAGAAGGGCCCTGACCCTGCAGGGCCGCATAAACAGTACTTTCAAAATGAGCATTTCTAGAGTCACAAAAATATCATACTCGATGTTTTACTACATTAAGTCGCCTGCCATTTTATTATTGTTTTATTTTGAGCTGTGTTATCGTTTTAGTATAACGAACCTATACCTGATAAAATAAATAAACTATGAGTCAATTTCCCACATACTTAAATATTTGGCACGTCTTTTCTCACCAAAGTGAGTTTAATTTAACCATCCTAATATACTATATTTTTGTTTTTTTTTTTTTTAAACCAACAGAGAATGATAACGTGCCGCGCCCCCTAAACTTGACATTAACTGGTATAATGTCCATGCAGTGACACTATCGATGAAAATCAGATTGTTGATTGGATTGTGGTTGTGACTTGTGATGTTGGACTTCATTCATATTCAGTGCGAAGACGGCTTGAAAGAGCAGGTGATAACGATCTATTGTTTTTGGGTTTGATAAAATTGTAAAACGTTCTTGTTTCTTTCGATTATCGTGAAATCATTTTTCAGAAAATTGTTTTTACCTAAAGATAGTTTTAATTAAAATCGTTTCTGTGAAAAACAAGAGGTGTATGAAGTTAGCAGGACATTTTCACAATTCGGACTAAAAATTATGTAGTAATTAGCTGCTATTTAGTTGCTGTAAGCCTGTACCTAATACGTTTCATTACAATATTACACAGGTACACAAAAAAAAAACAACTACATATGTAAGTATCTACTAACGACCAGCATTAAACCAACAACTATCAAAATAAAATTATTATGAATTGTCAGTTTTTCAACATAGTTTGTTTGTTTTCTCTCACTTTATGTTGATTTCTTTTTCTATTTCCTTTTCTATAGCATCTCTAACGACATGCCCGGCCGGCATCTTTTCAAAACCAAGAAGAAAATAAACATGTCCGGTTTTTACATATTTATTTCCTGTTTTCTTCACATCTTTTTCTTTTCAAAACGATTAAATGGTTTACCTCCATAGGTACTTATGTACATATATTTATTTCGTTTAACTATACCTCACGAATTTCACTGCTCATCATCACTGATTCCCACGCGCATCATGAGCAGTGCAACAATATTGCTGCAATATCTTTCGATCTACTCTTGAAAAGTGGAATCTTCAAGTTGTTTAATTTTTTTTAATTTTGAAACCATTAAAAATCACCTGCAATTATATTCTCAAAAAAAAAAAACAGCAGTAATAACTTTCACCATTTGTAAAGGATGACTGCACTACATTTTATGTGTCAAAACTTCATCACGTATTGATTGTTCATTACACTGCACACCACACCTTCTTATCAATTATTTAGCATGTAGGTACTAGTTAATTCTGGCTAATTTATTATCAACATTTTTTTTGTATCATTTGTGGTTCATATCCGGAATTTATTGTATAGCAACTCGTATTTTTGGGGTGACTAAGATTGGTGAATCGAATGTTTTTTTTTTTTTTGTTTTTAAATGTCATTGCCACTAAGTTTATACTGTGCTGTCACACGATTAGAGTCTCGTGGCGACGATGCGACGTATATGTATGTATGTAAACCTATACAAACGACACGTCTTTCAAAATAAAATATGTATTTGCATTAGGTTTATTCAAAGCACGTAACAACTTAAAAAAAAAAACATTTTCTTTGATTTATCTTAAAAATTATGCACAATCTTGATAAACTTAAAAAAAGATACTTATCAATGTTCCAAATTTAAAGCTCTCAACTTAAATGTTTTTAGTTGTTTTAAACAATTTGTAACTAATGTCATAATAAACTCCAGCTAAACAGTAAACACCCCTAAAACATTGACAATTCGTGCGAGAAAAAGGAGGAAGCAAACATACCTTTTTCACATGTTTGTATTGTCAAAGTGACATTTATGTAGTTAGTATGATACTCATTGTCAAAGTGACATATGGATCAAAGTTACATATGGATCATTTGGCGATTTTATCTTTAGTAAAATGGTAAAATGATAGTTCCTATTATACTAAAATTTGGAAAATCCTACTAAAAATGCTTTTAAACAGTACTAAATCGTCTATAACTTTGCGCCATTGGCAATGGGGCAAATTCATGGTCATATAATAAACTCAAGTCTAACTGAACTGTAGTCTAAAGTTAACACCCAGGTTAGACACAGCTGCTATTCATAGAGAATTTGGCAGCTCTGCTTAATTAGAAACAGGTCTAAGGTATATTCTATTACAATTCTACTACAATTTCCTTTCAATTGAAGAAAAAACTAATAAAAACAGCTGTTGCATAGTATTGTTTGTTTAACTCATGGTTAATATGTGTGAACAACAACGTTTGTTGTTACCTACTGTCACGGCCGGTCCTCTAGCTTCAATGGAAACCCGAAAATTTGCACTGTCCAGAATTTTAGTACGGCGCGCGGATCGAAAAACAGAGTATACACCAATCGATTTAGGAGGTGGATATTACCTAATGTCACGCCCTACGTTCTGGATACACTAGAAGACTTTTAGTTTGACAGGTGTCAAAATGTGCCAAAAATTTTAGCACGGTGAATCGAGAAACGGAGTACGCCAATTGATTAAGGAGGTGGAAATTACCTAATGTCACGCCCAGCTCTCTAAGTCCATTAGAACACCAATTAGAAATTGTGAATTTTATTTTCATTCGTGTTTTTTTTTGTACATTTGGCAGAAAAAACAACTTAAACAGACGTTCTGCTGTTTTTATTTTTAGACTCCAGTTTATCATTTAAACATGGGTTTGAATTCTTTATGAATAACATAAACTCCAGTTTTGCTTAGCAGAGACAAAATAAGAACTTATCAGAGAACTATGAATACGGCCCATTGTGTTTAATGAACTTATTTGTGTATGGCATAATAACCACATCAGGCGTCGTCTATTCAGAGAATCTTAGCATTATTTTTAATTTCTTGGAAATAATATTTTTTATAGGATTTTCACATTTAATAGGTTTTATATGTATAAATGTGAGTAGGTAGGTACCTATTTAAGTTCAAGTTTTGCATTTGTAAAAAAAATCCAATTCCGGATACATGTATGATTAAACCTAAGAGATAAGACCAAATAAGCGATTCCAGACCAAGAGTCGATTTACACACTTCGCTCGATCTGAATTAAAAAAAAAAAAAACAATGTGTTACGCAGGTTTCCCCAATGGCGCATGGAGTTCCTTGACCCTGTTAGGCTGCATTATGGCAATATTTTAAGGACGAGACTAGAGAGCCAATTTATAACAGTTTTAACAGTTTTTCGCCATTAAAAGTGGGTGTGCGTTAACGTGCTTCGCGCGACTTGAAAAAAAAAACTCTGGGTGCCTAAAGTATGCCCACCGGCGGAGGGCCCTGGCCCTGCGGGCCTCAAAAACAGTACTTTTATAAAGCAAAACTGTTATAATTAGCATGTCTAGAGTCACTTGAATATTTTAAATGTGGGTCTTAATGCCAGTTCCATAACTACGATAAAAAGCGTAATGGGTTTTAATATGGTTTTTAGTGCTGTGGCTAATATCGCCAATTATTTTTTTTTGTGGTAAATAACACACACAAGCTTTTAGTGCTGTGTCAATAAGCTTTACGTCCCTGAGACTTATATCACTAGAATTAGGATGAAAATATATTTGCAAGAACCTTTCAGAAATTTGACGATTTTAGCAAATATTTCAATTTCTTCTGTTTAAAATTAATGATACGAGTCATAATTAGAATAAGTATCCACATATATCCCATTTGCATTTTATTAATTAATCAATATCATAAAACAACTTCTTTAAAAATTCCTCAACAAATTCATTCAAGCTGTGTTTTTTGCATAAATTGCAATGCGTTCTTTTTTTTGCGTGAAGGTAGGTACTAGTTTATTCAACACCTGGTCACTGCTTGATGGCACATTTGATTTGCATTTTCAAACTTTATAGGTACATAACTTGGCTTTGAGACCTGAATTGATAATCAATCTTTTCACTTAAACTGCGTCTATACCACTTTCTAACTACATTCAACTCTGCTTTATTTGAACTTGAACTACACTTTTACTGTACAAATCGGTTAACTGCAACACAAAACTTTATAACAGTTTTAATAATTCTCAAATATAAATTTCTTCACTTTGAACTAAAAATACCAATTATAATCTAGCATTGCCAAACTTAACATATTTCACTTTGACATTTATACGGCATTTGACAGCACAGCGGTATAGTCTGTTGAAAAAATTCATCCGGAAACAGAATAAGAATTCTTCGTAAAAATGTTTGTTTGATTTCAGTATATTAAGCATTTTTGTCATTTATCCGAAATTCACTTAAGAAAAACTACCTCTTATTGAGTGAAACAAAATTGAGCCAGATTGCCTTTTCAGTTAATTTGAATCGACTGTACCATTAAGCACTTTGCAAATGGCAATCACTCCATTCCATCCTCTTCCACATCAACCATTTGAATTGAGAAAAGTATGAACTATCCTATTATTTAACAAGAAACTCTCCATTGACTAATCCAGCATGAAACACGGTAGTTTATCAATGAACGGCTTAACATTTTGTAATTATAAAAAATACAACCAAAAACACCAGATGAATATAGTAGAAAAAAAATTTGCAAAATATACAAAAAAATAATATTCAAACACGTGGTTGTGGTCTTGGATGGCTATTTGCCGCCACAAAGTTCTTTGTTGTCAGAGCCCGAATAGAAACACTTCTAGGAATTAATTTATCTGAAACCTCTTGTCAAAAGAAACAGAAGAAATGCAAACTACGAAAATAGATTAAAATCAAGTCGTCGCCGTTGTCGCCATGTGGCAAATTGTCTTATTCAAAAACTACAACAAAAGAAAAAAAATCAAACGTAAGTATATTAAAACACCCCATGGTATTAATGTGCAAAATTAATTTTCCTTAATGCATATTGTTTTTTTTTATGTTTTTGACTTTTTATTAATTAATTTATTTATATACTCGTACCTTAAACACTTCTTGTCGAACACAAAATTAATAAATTTATTATTTAAATTTTCTTCGAATGGATGTTTAGACACAATGTTGCTCAGTTTATTAACCTTTTTGAAAAAATCCTAACCACAACCGGCTGGAATAAACTTATAAATTTATGGGTTAATTGTTTTGTTTTAACAATATTGTTAAACTTATTATCGATATTGATATATTTTTTTGTATTATTTTATTGATTTAAGATCTTTTGTTTAAAACATGAAGGCTTTTTTTTTGTGGCTAGACACTTGGCACGTTGTATCACTTTTATTTTTAATTCTTGCACAAAAGACTCAATTCAAAAATGAAAAGAATAATAATAAGGTAGAGGTGAAACAAAAAAAAAACGGTCGTCACAAAAATGATTTTAAATATTTTACTTCACTAGGTGGGTAGGTGTATGTATATTTTCACATAAAATTGACGGAAGACTCTTTTCTTTAGGAAGAGATGTAGCCGCCACGAAACCACGAATTCAACTGAAAATTTTACCAACGTTGCTATGCCTTTTTCTGTCATGAAATCGCTTGCAAGAAGTGCTAGAGTGTTTCTTGGTGTCTAAAGTATCTCATGATAGAATTCTGTTGATTGTTATACTCAATTTGTAGATAGAGTTGCCGTTCTGCGGTTTTAATTGAAAATGTAATCAACAATATTTTGATTTTAACTTTGGTAAAATCTTAAAAAGGTAGTACGATGACGCTAACTCCTTTAAGTTTTTGGAAAATCCTCTCTTTAGCCTACCATCATACTAGAAATGTTTTAACATCGTACTAAATCGTTTAAAATTTTTCGCTAATATCTTTAATTTCAACTTGTTACCTTTTTGATCTAAGCTGAAATTTAAGCTAAAGATTTTAAATATACATATAGGAACCTACAGATATTTTTTTCAAAGACAATTTTTAACTGAATGAACATTTTTTTTCATTTTTCTACATCATTTATTTCGCATGTTATCAACAATTGCTTGGAAAAAATACTGAAATATTTATTTTGTTTATTTTGCAATTGGCTACTTCAAACTCAAATATCTAGACTTTCATATAAATGATTTTGAGAATATTTAACTCACATAACGAACTCAACGTCACCTTTCATTTGATACCAAACTCGTTTGCGTACATTTTTGGCCAGAAATGGGCAGTTCCCTTTGGAAACTTTGTTGATATATTTTAAATTTTTAACTTTTCGGAACTTACCGCTCCTAACCGTTAAGTTCCGAAAAGTAAAAAAATTTAAAATGATTATTTTCTGCGAAAAGAAAAGTGTAAAAATTAATTTTGTTGATATATTTATGGGAGTTATATCTGAGAAAATACCTGAACCAACACCTCTGTTTGCGTTGAATCAGCTCTGTCTTCAATGGGTTGACATTAAATCTGCAGCTACTGGCTCAATAACTTAGCTTGTCTAGCACTGTTTGTAGAATATCGGTCAGTGTGGCATGAAAATTCTTGAGCCCATTTTCATAAAAGTGTACACAACTCTTAAAAACATGTAAAAAAATTTATTTCGAATATTTTGATAAACATAAGTTTTTGCTGTGTGCTAAAATTAGTACAATCTATCATTTAGTAATAAATTATCGTACAAGGTATCTCCCATAGAACAGTTCTCTGGATTTTCGACTTTCCCATACTAGATTTGTGCAATGACAAATAATTTAGATTAGAACAGAACAACATAGATTCGTGAAAAAATGTGGCTAAAACTGGCTACCTTAGCTGTCAGTAAAACAAAATAGCAAGCATGTAAACAATAGCAGCAAGTCCCGAGGAAATTGGTCGAAAAAAACGATGTCGGGCTAACCAATTTTCATTTTAAATGCATCAACGTAAGCACGGATAAAAATTGTGTTATCGGCGTAAATTGCATTCTTGTTATCGATAGTTTGTATGGAAACTCCATTTTGTTTCTGTAATGGCGTCGCTAATCTCTGATGTTGTGTTTTTTTTTTTTGTTTTAGAAGCGTTAGATAGAGATTCAGAAAAAATAATCCAAAGAACAAGCAATTTTCATTTAAAAAAACTACAACAGCAGATTTTGACACTTCTCACAAATCTGTCCTAAGTTGTTCTGCAAGTGCAGAAAATCCTGTTCTAAGCTGTTCCAGACAGACTCATTAAACGGCAAATAAAACAGTTTGGAACAGTAAGTTCCTCATAGAGCAGCAAAAAGTTGTACTGTACTGTTCTTAACTGTTCAAAACAGCCTCATTGAACAAACCTGCAATTGATTAAACTGATTTTGAATTCAATTTCGAATACTGACGTTTTTGTCGTCTGCCGGAGTATAAATAAGATTGCCAAAAACCAAAATTTTCAATGTGTTTGGTAGATGGCATTTGGCATAAAATAAATTTCTTTTATAATAAAGCTTTATAGGCTATCCAGGCTTTAAAACAACCGTGGCAATGTATAAAAGAGAAAGTACGAGAAATCCAGTCGTTTACAACAAGATGAAGCCTTATATTTAATTTTTAAGACAATAGCCTGCTAATAATATAACATAAGCTAAAGCTACTAACTTTTAGCTCAAATATCTTGAAAGCGGTTATTTAGGAAAGTGTACGAGTACAATTTATTTTATTTTTCAGCGGCTATTAATTAGTAAAGTGAACACTTTAATTTAGGGAAACTCTCGATGAAACATTTGGTAAGCGAAAAAGAAGAAAAACGAAATCAATAGAAATGCATCTACAGAGAATCATTTCTGCTAAATATATTTGTGTCGATAACTTTCGACTTAAACCTTACTTCTTAGAAGGGTCGTGCCTGGGCGAAATGCTATTGGACTGAAGGTCGCAAAAAAACATACATTTGGGTAAGGCGGTTATCTGTTTTTGTTTTAGCTGTTTTTCATTTCGCAATAAGAATTTCGCATTTGATTGTTTTGGAAATTAGTCATTTCGCATTTAATTGTTTGCAAAGTTTTTATTTCGCTATGTTATTAAGTATTTCGCAAAGTTAGCATTTCAAAAATTTCACATCGCAACTTTTATCTCGCATTCGATTATTCTTTCGCGTTATATTTCAATTCGTTAATTATAATGCAAAGATATCGCATGTTGTTAAAATATGGAAAAGCACAAAAATCCAGCCTGTAAGGCAACTTAAAACTTTCCTAAATGTGTCACCTTTTAAAATCTAAACATTGGCAACCCTATTTTGTACTTTTTGTTGTTAGTTTTGTTTTGCAGGCTATAAATTTTATATTGGGATTTAAATTTCCATTCGATGAAATGAATGTAAGATGCTAAATAAATTTTTATTACTGCTAGGTACTCCCAACTTTTGTGATACTTTTTCATCTTTATTTCTGTAGGTATTGGTTTTGTTTGTTAGTGATTCTATAGATCGACCACAGGCAAAATGTTGAGTCGAGCCTTCGTGTACTATATACATGTGGCTTGTGGATATGTATATGCACATACCGGTATTAACCGATTTTTGAGTGGGATTTGAATTGGTGGCAACAGGCAACAACGCAATGTCAATAATATGACTGTCGGTGTGCGGCGCGGTGCGGAGCGCGGCGTCGCTATGACTGTGAGTCATTTTTATTGTGGTGTGGCACATTTGTGGGTGTCATTGAGTTTTTTTTGTTTGTTGTTGTCTGGTTTGTGCAACATGTTCACTTTAAAATGCACATATGTAGTTAAATTTGTTTATACTTATTGCTCATTGTAATAAGGTATAAAATTTGAAATTGCATTAAAGAAGGTGATTTCTATTTTATGAACAAGGCGAAATACCTACACATTTTATTTGTATCATAAAATAAACATTGCATTAAGATAAAATTATCCACCTCACCGACTAACGAGATATTTATTTGTTTATTCATTATCTTACTCGTATAGAGATAGGTAGTGGTTTTGTTCCCCCGCAGGTAATATAATATTAACTCTTGTTGAAAGAATTTATTTTGTGAAGCAAAAGCCTGTAGAAATTAAAATGTAAGTATTGAAAATAAAAATGTTCTGCGCATGTTAAAGTTGACGTTTTTTTTCTTGCTACTTATTTAGCAACATTTCCTTGCGATAAATGCAAAAGACTGTACAAAATGTTTGAAATAATTTTACAAAATATTTCGGTATCCGAGATCATAAAATAAAATGGAAAAGTTGAAAAAAAAACTTAAGCTGGGACTTACGCTGGCTATTTAAACAGTACCTACGGCGAAACTTTTGATTTAAATTAGGGTAGGTATCTCGCTAGTTTGATAAAATGATAAACGAGCAACAAATTTTATTTTAGAAACAAGATTCAAAACCTTTGACATTTATAAGATTATTTGTGCTTGAAACAATTTATCCGCTTCGGGATGTTTTAAGCTTTTTAAACAAGAGGATGTGTCATCTTCAAAAAAAACAACGATATCATTTTTCAGTGGAGTTAAAAGAAAATTAAATAAAACCTTGAAATTCTATTAATCATCATAATCAAATAATTAAACGACAAACATGAAATTTGTGGGTCACTTTTAGCAAGTTTACTAAATGAAACCGGACCGATTACACATAGGTACTTCTTCTTATGAACGATATTTGAAAACACTGTGATTTTAAAGCCTCGATTATAATATGTATTTTCATCTAATTTTAAAAGAAAAAAATTAGTTATACGGAAACGTGTATTTAATGCCAAAAAACATAGTTTAGGCAGTATGACGTAGGTATAAGTCTTGTGATACCTATACATAATATTGAAAAGTATAGTAAAGAGTCATTCATTTTGTCGGCTTCGAAAGTAAAGCTAAATAAAACACACATAGCGATACATTTTTGATGAAAATTTTATTTCATTATTAAGTTTGGACTTTTCTATTAAGTGTGAAAAACAATATCATTCCATTGGCAGCCTCGGGAAGATTCGCAGCATATGCGATTCTTTGGAGGTAATTTTTAACCACTTTTTCGCACATTTCGGGCGGTATCTTGGCCATAACTTGAGCAATGTTGGTTTTTAATGTGTCTAGAGTTCGGGCGGATTATTCGCGTAAACACGGTCTTTTGCCTAGCTCTACAGAAAAAAAATCTAACGGTGTTAAATTAGTTGGAACCACATATCGTCCAAGTCATGATCTTCAATCGCCGGCCAAAAAAAATCGGTACAACACTTCCAATTGCTGCGAACGCCGGGAAATCGATAAATTCGGATCATCAGCAACACTTGCAGCAGCAATATATTTTCGACTGAGCTTGCATTACGATGATGCACATAGGCCTTACGACGTCAGTAACGTTTTCCACTCTCTTCGAATTTCCTCACAATTTAACCGATTGCTTGTGTAGTCGATCGATTATGACGACCATAATTATCGCGTAATGCGCAAAAAGTGGCTACGTTTGATTAACCACTTTTGTATAGTAAGTTTTAATAATCTTGACGCGTTGTTCGATTTTTAAGCGATTCAGTATCGTAAATTGCAAACATTCAACTAATATTATGACACTTGAAATGACAGCTGAGTTCGACAGGTGTCAAATGTCAGCGCTACCAACTTGAAACCAATAAATGAATGACCCTGCACTTTCTAGATCACCCCTCTGCGGTCTTATCGTCCGATACCTCGATGAAATAGTAACAAATCCCAGATCATGAATACCAATGCTAATTTTAAATTTTAGGCCTGTTAATTCAACCGTTAGTTCAGTTTCCTTACGGACACAAACAAATTTTTGAAGGGTGTTTTTTTTAATCTTGTGGTATCTACCTGTATTAAAAGGTGGCACTTTCTAGATCACTGATCTGCCATTTTTAGGTTACTTAGATGCTGAAAAACGTTTTCAAGTGGTTTTTGTAAAACTGTCCGATACATCTGAGGTGGTGTTTTGTTCTTTTTTTATTACTATGTACTTTGATGAAAAGAAAGCAAAACAAATTACACAATATGCCTTCTTACCTCGCGTCGCTGGCAAGCTTGATTTCTCGGCAAATCGCTTTTAAAAGGGTGATTTTTTAACAAAAAAATATTCTAAAATTCAATTTTTCACCAAAAAAAAAATGGCGCAAAATTTTAAGCAGCCTGATGCTAGGTGTTAGCATGATACTAGTTTACAATTTACAAACTAAAAAGTTCTTTACTAAAATGTTCTTACTTTTAAATACTTTTTATCTAGTATCTCATACTAAACCTATTTTCTTACGAAACTCAAGCTGAACGCGCCTAAAACAGTGACATTTCGTGCAAAAAAGTAAGCCAACATACCTTTTAAAATTTTGTCTATGTCAAAGTGACATATGGATCAAGTAATATGTTAAAAAGATAAAACAGCAATCTGGCAATTTTAACTTTAGTAAAATGTTAAGATATAGTTTCATGTTAAACTCGTTTAAAATTAGCAAAATCCTCTTTTCAATCATACTAAAAATGATTTAACACTTTTCTAAATCGTCTAAAATTTTGCTCCAATGGTGTTAAATTTGATAGCATGCCAAACGTTATTCTTAATGTCAGCTGTTATCGGTTTGTCAAATTTTTGAATTTGGTGCAGCTTTACACAGCAGAATACAAAAAGTGCGTTCACGATCTACGGAAAAATATTATTTTGCAATCTTGCTAGGGCTATTGCACCAGATCGTGATAACCCCATTGATTTTTTTCTTATCACACATTGAGCTATCTTCAAGCATTTACCCCCAAAAAAAACCAGACAAATTGCTCATGGGGTATCTGATATCATTTTTTTATGAATCAAAAAAACCAAACAACTTAGTGAGTACTACAAAATAACTGTAGGCGCTTACGTATTACAGACAGGTAAAGTATAATTTTTATTTGTTGTTGCGTAAATATTTGATCTAATATATGCCATTTAACCGATAAGCTTGAAATAAAGATAGGAATTTATTTTGAGATTAGATTATGGTGCTGTTGATGTTTTTTTTTTAGGTGGTTAAATTACATTGCAAGTATTTATAAAAAGATATCCAACTTTATTGTATTTTATGTATCAAATTATGTATCAAGATAAAAGCACAGTACTTTATTTTAAAAGACCAACAATTAGATTGGCAGGTGTTGAACTTAAATATATGTATGTCCATAACCCTCCTTTACATAAGGAGATGGGGGCATCTCTGAATGCTTCTCACTTTAATTTTCTCAATTTAATTTTTGCCTCCTGAGGCCCAATTCCTGAAGAATGAGTTTTCTCTGAATGCACAAAAATTTGTGTAGAAATCAAATTTTTGAAATTCAAATATTTTGACAGATCACGTGTAAAGGATGGGCAAATTTATCCTCGCAAATTTTAAGCGTGAACTGAAAGTGCACACTTTCAAGTTTCATACTTGCGAAATTGGTTAAAGCTCATTCAAATATTGAGTTTTACAGGATTTTCTTCGATTTTTGTCTGATAGTATCTAAAATCTATATTTGCCATCGGTTTTGCAATCCAAGAAAATACGTGAAATTTCAACTTCTCTGAAGTGAAAAATATAAGATTTTGAGGACAACGTGGCTACAAACAAAACCCTTGTCCAAAATGTGAAGGGGAGTTTGATATTTGTATTTGATCACTCTGGCGTATGCTTAATATTTTCTTTATATTTTTGATAAATTTGTCAATTCCTCGCAAAATTTCTCGGTAGTATGTCATGTTCGAAAAAGTTTGATTTAAATTTCTGGATAAAGGTATTCAACAAGTCCATACTTTACCTTTGTATAGAACTTTCATACGTACATATACATACATTTGTGTATACATATTTATGTACCGAGTTCAAAGAGGGCTCTTTTCAATTATTACATACTCACGAAAAAGTACTACTGTTGTAATTGTATTTAATTTTTTTGTTCCTAACATATTATTCCATAGTTGTGAGTTCATCAAGTTAACTGAACACTGATTGCCCTTATTTTGACTGTGCTATATGTAAACAAATTAAATTAACATCCCAATGTCGTGATATTGATTATATAAAAACAGACCAGTTTAATTTCACTGAACTGTCATCGATACCAAATAAATAAAACTGTCCTTGATTGTGATGCCCACTTTGAAATGATTTTTAAAAAGTGAAAATGATATTGCATCTTCAAAGCAAACTATCATTTTATCTTTAAATAAGCAATTACAACCTCTGGAACTCTTGAAACTACTATAGTTACATGTTTAAGGGCGTGATTTTGGTTTAAATGCACACATTTAGCAAAAAACGAAGTCTGGAAAGTAAGTAAGTCATAGGTAATGTTTTTTTCTGAAATTTAAAATATATAAAAATTAAAATATAACTAGAAATATTTAGTTTTTATCAAAATTACTAAATATAGAAAGGAAAACTGCAGCGATTTAGTTAGAACAAGATTCAGTTGTTTTCTCGAAACATAAAATATTGTCTGATTGATAATTATTTAAAAAGGAACTCGTTTGATATAGCACAAGACTAAACACCAAACGATGATGTACATACATGCATCATTTCATATGTATGAAGTTTATTCATTGGAATTATGGATTGTGTCACTATAACTTAAGTGCCAATGAGTTATAAATTAATAGGTTTGCCGATTTGAACTCGTTTGCAATGATTTTATAACTCAAAAACTGTAAACTATCGTACTAAACATTTAAGTTTCGATTAAGCTTTGATTGATTCAGAATAAAATGGATAAAACTAGAAATAATTAATTTATTATCATGACAAAATGTGAATTCTTAATAAAAATATGTTTATGACAAATCAAAAATACCAACAATATTCATCTTAGTATATATGGAACCTTTATGAACCTAAGGAGAGGCAACAGTTATAGATATACTTATCTTTGTAAGCCATCATTAGATATTCAATAGTTAAGAAATTATTTAAGTGTATTTTAATGCCAAAATAAAGCATGACTTAAGTCAACAAAAATAAATAACAATTTAAAATTTCAATAATAGTTTTTGATGAAAGCTATAAGTGACACTTTAAAGTAAATAAACGAGGAAATATGACGCCATTAGAAGGAGGACTGCCTTAATAGACCAAAGCCGATAGCATATTTTGGTATTAGATGTATTTATAACCGAAATGTTGGAAAGTTCATAGGTATAAGCATCATCAAGATTAAGGAATTTGAGAAAACGACAGAGCACCATTTCCTATTGCATTCTTCATCATGTGCCCCTTAATGCATTTACTTGCGAAATAATCTGATTTTGATCAAAAAGGAATTGCGAATGGTAATCAGAAAGCACGTCGACGGCGGTACACGTTTGATAGAGTTTAGCATCAATCTATATTATCGAATATACATTCAATTGGTATCACTGAATCTATCTTCTTCCCTGGAAAATAACCTTTCTGACCGATCAATTTAAGTTGTATTGGACCGTTTCAAGTCTGACATTCTTAAAACAAATGCTAATGGTGTGCCGCAGGGCTCCGTTTTGTCTCCGACTCTCTTCCTTATAAAAATATTTATGTATCTCTCTGATTTCTGATTCGTTTTTCATATACGTTTCTTTTACTTTTCTTTCGAATGTAGAACTAAGGCGGTAGTAAATTATAAGCTCATTGAATCCTGATCTTGACGACAATGTTCCTTAAGGAATCAAAAACTCCTCTCATAGGCATAGCGATTCGTTTCTTAGCCGCACTCTTCGAATGTGGAAAGCTATGAGTACATTTGTTCAGAACTTCAAACCCAATTTGCATCAGTATCTTCTTTTAAATCTTTCCCTACTTTAATACTCAAACTCAAATTCCAGAGTCAATTATTCACCAAATTTGGTTAACTTGACTGAAAAGCATTTTTCTAGTTTTTCCGAAACTAGGATGATCTTGCACTGAGAAAACTTGGTTTAAAATTTAAAAAGATTTTTAAATACTATGTCAATTGAGTTTTAAGAGCTTGCAAGTAGCTTACTTGTGAACAAGTAAAGCTTTTTAAACTTTTTCTTAAAAAAAATTGAGTTTCAATGACAATATGAAGAATTTTCGTTTGTCAAATTGATTTAGGTAATTATATAATATATGTACATATTTACAGTGCATATGCATCCAATGTTTACAAAATTATTTGTAAACCTTAGCTTCTAAAAAAAGAGTTCTGACTTTATTTTCTTTTTTTAAAAAAGGAAACTAGATTTTGTGGAAATTAAAATGATTGAAATGTTAATTAAAAATTTATCCCAGTTTGCGACAACGAAACCTACGAATTTTTGTTCAGTGACGTCAGATCTATAAATCAATTTCAATCCCCATAGAAATATCTAAGGTGGAATATTAGCTTTGAGTTCAGGTATCAGATCTAAAAATAAAATAAATACAAAAAATAAAACATTTTATGATAATGCTTATTAGAGGCATCCACTCCACGCTTATTCATTCAGCGATCATTTACTCAGGGTGATGAATAGAAAGAAATCATCCCGCATGCCTCATTCATTTTATCTTTATTGTAGAAAGATAGAGGTACTGGTACCTACATATCTAATAATTTATTATTGTTTTTCCTTAGCAACAAAAACGGAGTCTAATATAGTTTATATGTATGTATGTACATACTTAGTTGTAATTTCCGTAATAGAACACCCGCGAGCTCACATGTTTTTTGCCGCCTATTTAGTAATCAGCATCAGCAAACAATGAGTATAAGTATAGTTGTCGTCTGACTCAAGTATATATGAAATGTGTGGCAGCAACTGTCAAGTCATGGAAATTAAAAACAGAAATTGCAAAACAACTATAATCTAGAGCTGGACCTACCTTCCGATCCGAACCATATTAATAGTTTTCTTTATGATAAATGCAATTCAACGCCTTTATACCTATTTGCACCTTTAAACGTTGTCAGGTAAAAACTTATATAAGACCTATGAAAGATTACAAAAATTAAAGTTCACAGGTACAGGTAGGTACAGTTACTTCAAATTAATCCATATTTTTTGAATTTGAAAATGTACAATTTATAAAACATCTGGCGGTCGTTATAAAAGAGAATCTTATTTTTACACTTCATCTATCATCAGATAGGATCTATAGGTAGACAGTTGGCTGAGTGCTGAGGTAAGGTAAACAATTTTCCATATACCTACCTAGGATCTGATGGATTACTGTATCTGCAATGTGAAGGTATGCTTTTTTTTGTCATTAAGATTTAGATTTGAAACATGAAATTGATACCTACGACCTTTGTATATATATAAATACAATGCTATACGACCTACGTATCTATATCCATCTAGGTATATTATATTGATTCACAATATCTATATTTAGGTATGTCTAGCTACTTGTAGTTCTTTTCACAATTGATCCACAAGTAAACTATGCCATTGGTAAAAAAAAACAAATTTTAAGTATGTATATGAATGTATGTGTAACTGCTTTAAGTGGATGATTTCAAACGGGAAACTTTTATCACTTCATTAGTTAATAAAACAATATTTTAAGGGCCACTTGAACTTAACTGATTAAATTTAAACGACTGACATAAAGTATAACATTTTCTGTGCGAGTTGTTAGTTTTTGTTTGTCATAAGACAATACCGGAATCTATAAAAATGTATAAGACATCAAATCAAGCAATTTTTTGCGAAGAAGTTTTATATTTTTTCGAAGTTTTTTGATACCCTTAATTTGAATCTAACCTCTATTAGATAAGTTAATATTCTTATCTAAAAGCGTAAAAATTAATTTAAACCTTTATAACACAACGCTTTTAGTGTCTCCAATTCTTCTCTGAGAGTGCTCCAACTCTTATTGTGGCAATTAATCATTAATGGAAGAAACTGATTATCGGAATGCCACAGCAATTCAAGGTCTATTATTGCAAGCAAACAACACGCACGCAATAATGCTTAATGGTTAGGCGGTTAGGCCCGGTTTTCCACCAAATATTTTTATTCATTTATTTACTTCAGTTCCTTTGAAGCAATAGAATATAAAATAAGAATATATTTATGTACATTTCTTTATTTTGTATTTTATTCAAATAACGACGATTTTTGTAATAAAATGTTTTATTTTCATCGGAAAAAATCATAAACGGATTTAATAAGAAGAATCTTACTCTCAAAAGTGCTTTAATAAAAATTAAACAACTAAATGGTGATTTAAGCCCCCTTTCACACAAAGAAACTCAGTTTCCAGCAACTTTCAGTTTGTATGGGAGAATGGTACGAATTAAGTGGGTTGAACAAAATCTCCCGGAAAACAATTGAGGAGATTTTTTTTGACATTCTTTTACACACTTAAGAAAGTGTGCGTTCAACCAAGAGATATTTTATGTAAACTACAGAAAATCTCTTACGATTTTGTTTCTTTTTGTGAAAAGTACCTACAAGAAGAAATTAAAAGAAAAAGTGAAAAAATCTCCAGCAACTTATTTCTTTCACACGAAGAAAAGAAATGTCAAAAAAATCCCTTGATAGTTTCCCGTGGAGATTTTGTTCACTTCCCAAGGAAATTGTCGACAAAAGTCCCAAATGAATTTAGCTGACAAATTCTTAATTTTAGCGGTAATAAATTCTAGAATTTCAACATTTCAGTATTTTACAGTAACACATTGATAGAATAAGAATAAATCTATAGCTATGCATCATTTTGTTTTTATATAAATCGAATGAGATTAATTTATATTGAAGATCAAATCTATTTTATAAGCTAATCATGAAATTTATGGAATTCGCAATAATGGATTCGCGGTGATTCGCAGTGCTGTGTTCTCTTTTCTTTTCATGGCGAATGAGTAATGAAGAACGAGTGCACTAGACTGTGAATCCAGAATTCCGAATTCTATAATAGGCATGAATATCTCACAAAAAGTTCATTTATATGCGTACAAATGTGGATAAACAGTTTTGTTTTCCTCTCCGAATTCGTTCAAAGATTCTAGTATAATATTGTAAAATGAACAATAAACAACTAAATGAAATACACACGATGACGTGAACTAGACACTTTTTTACAGACGTTTAGTAAATAAATAGCATTTATTTTATTTATTATTATTACTATT
Source organism: Leucozona laternaria (assembly GCA_932273885.2). NCBI lineage: Eukaryota > Metazoa > Arthropoda > Insecta > Diptera > Syrphidae > Leucozona > Leucozona laternaria. The sequence continues at coordinate 83,205,770 of OW026368.1, read as the reverse complement.
GATATCTCAAATAGTTGTAAACAAAACAAGCGATTATGTTACTATACGCCTGGCACTATCTATATTTATTATTAGTTAAGGTACCTATCCTACGTATTTAATCAGTGTGCTTTACTTCCTATTTATTTAATAAATTGTGTATATATGTAGTTTAAAAATGAGCTGGTGACGTTTACTGGCAGGGTTGCCATTTTAGCGACTTTGGCGCTATATCTAGCGACATTTCCACTTAGAAAGCGACAAAATTTATTTTGATGTCGCTAGATTATTTCTAGCGATTTTTTAGCGACTTCTGAATTTGTGAATTACGATACGACATGCAAATAATACTTTTGATTTCAAATCATGTCCCTGTTGGTTGAAATAATAACTTTAGATTTGACCACATTGCAAACTGTATTCTAAATGTGAGTGCGAGTGAGCGCGGTAGTCTGAATAAGTGTTGGATAAACTATCCCCGATAGTTTAAAAATATCGGTAGTTGATAAATATCGAAAACAAATCAGTCTCATTTTCTTTTACCTCTTCTTGAAAATCAAAATACATGCGTAGATTTTTAAAATTTTTACTTTTTTCACGAAAAAATTATTATGTATAGTTTTGAAGACGTTTCTTTGTTTTTTAATTTTTTGTTTTGATTGATTTATTTAGCTTTGAAAATAGGATCTGTTCAAGGTGTTCAAGTGTTCAACTTTAAATTTGTTTACTTCACTTTAAAAACTTACACTAGGCTTCATTCACATGAAGATTGAAATTGAATTTCAGAGAGAGATTACAATAGAACTGTTTATTAATTTTTTAAACCTCGCTTAATTGATTTTCCCGCTTAATTGATCTTAAAAAACAGCAGCTGAAAAACTAAAAACATTTAAATGTTTCGGTTACTTCACCAAATAATTAGACAAAATGACCATTGCAAGTAAGCGGGAAACCTGTATACTATATTTAAGATACATTAATTTTTATGTGTGCTATGCATGCTATAATGGACTTCTGTTAACAATGGGACTGAATTGTTTTTTTTCAATAATTTTATTCTTTGATCGTATACTCCTAAGTTTTTTTTTACCTACTTTAAAAAAATAAATAGGTTGTTCAAAAAAAATGTTAATTTTTTTTTTCTGGCGACTTCTAGCGACTTTTTGTTTTCGAAATTTCAGCGAATCTAGCGACTTTTGGAGGTTGGTCTAGCGACTTTTATTTTCAGGTTGCGGCAACACTGTTTACTGGTATTGGTGCAGCGGATGTATTGCTTGAAGCTTGACTAATTGTAAGAGATGTAGGTTCGAGGCTTATTCTAGAAGGCAGCGTTCTTTTCTATATACCCCCATCAGCTTCAACTAGACGCCACCCGTGAGATTTCGATTTCATGAGATAATTAACACCTTATCTCTTCTGTACTTCAATTCCTTTTAACTTTAGAATTCTTAGAATACTTTATTTGTTTTCTGGGATTCTTTCACAAACAAATAAAGTGTGCAACTACATAACAATTGTAATTACAAAATGCACGAATGGTTTCAAACTATATAAATACTTTATACCTAAAGCTTAAAATTGTGTAGGGTTCATATATTTACGGTCGTATTATTATAAACCTATCAAAAATATGTGCATCTTTAGACAGCTGTCCAGCTATACTTTTTTCTCAAACATATTAAGGCATTTAATTTCGAAATAAAATGTATTGGTACAAGTTGTTGGATTTCGTATATTTAATATTATACTTTTTTTTAAAACTTGACAGTTGATTGCTTTTTATAGATAGGCAACGAACTATATTCTGACGTTTGTAGAGTATTTCATTATAAATGTCACCGAAAGCCCTAACATTGCATTTTTCCGGAGTAAAAAATAAAATCTAAAACAGGTATATCAGATTTATTTCGAGGTTTTTCAATCGACATCGTAGTTATCCACATCCTTCCAGTTTACATTACTCACGAAAAAGTCACATTGACATATACTTGCCTATGGCTTGTTCAATTGGTGTCGGAATTACTATCTTTGTTCTGAAAAGAAAAAAATATTCTGAATTCAATTTGAACCAGAAGAGTTCAAACCGACGAAATTCTTATTCACTTGACATTAACTATGAACCGTGTAAACCACCGTGTAAAAACGAAACTTCGAACACGCCCAAACACATTTCAAAACATACAAAAATTAATGTTGGTTTCATTTGATTAAAAACCAGATCCAGAATGATTAGATATTTATATTCAACTCGAATGTAATTGAATTTAGCACGATTATCAACTTTGAAATTGAAAAAGAAAATTAAAAAAAACTTGTTTGATGACAAAACTAGTTTTATAAAGGTTAGGAGTTTCAAGTTGTGCACGGTTTTATGAATTGAGTTTTATCCAAAACTAGATTTAAGATTTCGAGTTTTAGGTGTCAAATTATTTTTGAATAATATCGTAATTTTTGTTGTGACCAACTGTATTAACCATCTTTACTACAACTATTCAAAATACTATTGTTTAACATTACCTACTCGTATATATTCATATGAAATTCAAAAAGACTAAAAATTCAAAAAAAGAAAAGAAAAACATTACATTCAAGTGAGTCCATGTTTTACTTTGAATCCTCAACTACCTATCCAAATGAACACTTTTCACTTTCATCGCTGATGTTCAGTATCCTCAATCTTCATGTACCTACCAACGGTTATTTTTAGTCATCAACTATACTAATACTCGCAGTTAGTAACCTTGTCAATGCCTTAAATAGCCGTAGAGAGATGAATCTTTAAGTTAGTTCGCATTCTCGGAAGGCTAATAATAAATTTGGAGGAGCTCCTTGAAACATTACAATAACCACAGTGCAGTGTGTGCACAGCACAACGTAAGGAGTTACCCAGACTGCATACAATATCAAACAACCAGTTAAAGTCTATACAGTCAAGGTGAATTATTGCATACTTGTATCCTTAGAACACTCGTCGCCAATTGTCCAGCTATCTGGTTTCTAAATTGTTGGACATCTATTTATTTATAAAAGAATTCCAACAATTATAGTTATCTAAATTATGTCCTCATATTATATTCATTGACATCCCTGCAATTTCGAATGAAGTAAATGGCCGAGTTCAACGCACATCTGAATATTCAGAATTCTGAAATTTTGAAGCTGTCAGAAGTCATCTGAATTTTCAGAACTTTTTTTGACAGCTGGCCAATCAAGAGCTTCAAAAATTCAGAATTCTGAATATTCAGATGTGCGTTGAACTCGGCCAATGAGTTTGAGTGTTCAATGAACATTTCATGACGGTGTCCACATTTGGAACTTCCACCAGACTTCAGTGCCAAACAAACAACAAAAAAAATCAATAGTTTGACAGAAAAATATGTAGGGAAAACAAAAACATGTGATTGTGATTGGTCGTTTGTTTGTTTTCCCTACATATTTGTATGTCAAAATTAGAAAGAGAAAAGACAAAGATAGTTTCTGGAAAAGCCTAATTGGACTCACTCCGCGTGACTTAATTTGACATCTCTTTCTTATATCTCACTCTACACAACTATATGAGAAAGTGAGGCAGGATTTTTGATTTTTTTGAAAAAATCCTGCCTCACTAGACTCTCTCTTTCTCATCATGAGTCGGAGTGAGATAAAACAAAGAAATGTCAATATGAGTCGCGCAGAGTGAGTCCAATGTGAACACCGTCCGTTCTTTCAATAGCCGCGTTCATTTGGAGGTGGCGAAGCACTCACGAGTACTTTGCTAGCCATTTTCAATGGAACGCACAGAATTAATTTGCCTACAAATCTCAGGCAGGCTCCGTATATTTTTTGTGATATAACTTTGACTATCACACTTATATGACAATTTTGTGCCATATTTATTTATTATTTCTTCTGAAACTACTTTCTAAATCATCTTGCTGCTATATTTTCAGCAAAATAGATTCAGTAATTTTTCAGGCTTTACGAATACAAAGACAAAGATTACTTTTTTTTAAAATTAAAAATGATTAACATCAATTCAACAAATGCAGTACTGGCGAATTAAATTTTTAGTTTTTTGTATTGTATCTTTTATGTGCCACAAATCGCAAGCAGTGTGGATGTGGAGTTTGCGTCGGTCGTTGTCGAGAAGTCGGCCGTCCGGTCGATTTATGCTGGTATTGGTACATACATATAATTTTACAAAATCGCGTGCTATGAGATGACACGCAATAAGATACAGGTGAACAGCATGCCGGATAATAATGATGAGGGCTAGTCGTTTTGTTAAAAATAACCCAACAACAGTATCTTTTGAAAGGGCAATGGATGGACGACTAGGTGTCAATGACTTTGTCAAGGAAAGGGGCTCGGAGTTTGCTCGCTCCGTTCCAGTCAGTTCCAATTTCAATAAAGTTTATATATTTTATTTTTGCAATTTCACCTCTTAATGTCTGGAAGTCTGCGAAGGGCGTGTATAACCGATGGTTTATTTGGAAGGATGGGTACGTTGAACTGAGTTTGTTGGTGCAATCATCATCATTATGAGGAGAAGAAAACAAATTAACAAACAAACAAATTGACAAACTAGAATTTTTTAGTACCTATTCGTGAGGAATTCGTATTTATAGGGTGTGTGTATGGATATGTAAGTGTGTCCATAAAAAAAAAATATATGCACGACTGGGTCGCACGAACTTGCTCTTACGTGCAATCACACTGTGGTTCTAAAGTCTGAAATAAATTAGTTATGGGAGCCTTCCTATCTATATTTTATCCAATTGCCAAAACTTAGTTTAGTTGCAGGTAGTATTATGTGAGTATATACAATTATACATGCAACAATATTAGCCCGTGTTGCACATTTATGCAATATGTATGAAAGGAAATTATTTAAACTGGAAAATTGTTTTAAATTAACGAAACTAGCAAGAAATTGATTAAAATACTTCTGAAACTTTTTTGAACCCAACGCGATGTACACCATCGAATTTCTTATATAAACCTTAATTTATAAGAACAAAATTTTAAAAATCGTATGAACGCTTTTAAAAATAATAAATTTTTTGTATGTAAAATTTTGTTCACATTTTTGAAAAAAAAAATTGGTACGCCAATTTTAAGTAGGGTATTTATTAATGTGAAGTTAAAAACTGAATTTTATAAACAAAACTTCAACCCGTTTTGGAAATATCGAATTTTCAAAAAAAAAAAAATTTTTAATTGCTTCTGCATAAAAAATTTAGTTTCAATCAGTTAATGAGATAATGAGATATTCGACAATCTAAAAACCGGTCTAAGGTACCGACTGTTAATAAACGTAAAATCTAAAATTTAATCATTTTAAATGGTAGATCGTACTATTCAATATTCAATTCTCAAAAAAATTCTATCAAAATCGTAGAAATCGTTTTTGAGCAAAAACAGATTTTTCTTCACGGTTTTTTAATATTTGTGTGGGAAGTAGGTACCTACCGTTATTTTTGGTTATTAGAATAATATTTCTTGAAAATCTTCTAGTTTAAATTACAAAACTGCTTTTTATCAAGTGCAATTAAAGGTCGTTTTCAAAATATAGAATTTTCAAAAAAAAAAAACCAACAAATATTTTTTTGAAAATTTTGGTACATCGCATTATTTAAAATGTATCAATCATCCTTCACAAAGAATTTGATCAAAATAAGTTAAACTATTTTCGAGAAAAGTGAGAAGAAAGAAATGGTTCTTTGGGAGGAAACATTTTTTTTTTTATTGAAAGGCAGCTTTTACTTATTTACATTTATTGAATTAAAAAAAAAAATGTGTGGCGTCGATTTTAAGAAAAATAATAATAAATAATAACATAATGGCCACCAAAAATTTTATGGCAGGTATTGTAATTTTTAAACCTAAAAAAAATTGTATTGGGGGAACGTCCAAAAAAGGCTTGATACCAAGTTAAAAGAAAATGGCCGAGTTCAACGCACATCTGAATATTCAGAATTCTGAATTTTTGAAGGTCTTGATTGGCCAGCTGTCAGAAAAAGTTCTGAAAATTCAGATGACTTCTGACAGCTGGCCAATCAAGAGCTTCAAATATTCAGAATTCTGAATATTTAGATGTGCGTTGAACTCGGCCAATCAACCCGTTCGCTTAGGCTGTAGCCGAACAGACAGGTGGACGTTTTTGCGAGACCCACTTTTGTGTTTGATTAAAATCTCGAGTTCGCTTTTTTTAAGAAGGTATCGCAAGTAAAAATGGACAGAATAAACATAATGGGGCATATTCATAGTCACTTTTAAATTCCAGTTTAACTTAGACCTGGGTTTATCCTATCTAAATAACATTGAATAAACCCCAGTCTAAGATAAACTGGAGTTTAAAAGTGACTATGAATATGCCCCAATGTATACACAACGCTAGCAAATCACCGTTTTTCATAAGGTGGAAAGAATAATATAACTGTTTTATCTTTTTCAAGATTGACAGTTTTATTAAATTATGTTTAAATGTTTTAAATCGTTTTAATTTTGTGTTTAAGTTGTTCCAATATTTGCCATCCATCCGCGATTTGCGTCATATCTTGTTTGAATCTGTATTAGGTAAAAAATTGATTTACGCATGTAAATAGCAATATGTGAAATAAAATAAAAAAAAATAAAAAATTGGGTGGAGGCCAATACGACCAAGCCTCTATATATGTATGTTTGTACGTCAGCAGTGTGCAGGAACAGAAATTATCAAAAGTGATGAGCTCATGAACTCATGGGGCCCACTTCAAATCGTACAACAATGTGCATGATAATAAATAAACAAAAGCGGTCGCATTCATACAGAGCAGAGTCAACAAAAGGTTAAAAAACTCAAAGCAATTAACGACTTTAAAGCAGGAATAAAAATGATTCGCAGTTTAAATTTTGAGGTTTGAAATTTTAACAAACAAAAAAAAACACCTAGCTGAAGTAATTCATAATGTCGATTTTGACAGTTCATACAATCCATAGCCATAAGGAGTGCAGTTTGATATTCCAAGTAAACGTCATTTTAACAGCATCTACGTCAAGCAATTACGTGTAGCAGATCAGATCTGATATTTTTTATAGGAAATGTATGTCATACATGATACCATACCATATACTCATTTAAAAACCACATCATGTCAATTTAGTTGTTATTTTGAAAAAGAAAAAAGAGTGTTATCAATATGCTTTTTTTTATTTGTATTCAAAAACAAATTTATTGTTTTTTTTTTTGTGTGTGTGTAAGTATGTGTTGCAGAATAAACAACAAAAACGGAAGAAAACTCTAATTTGTAAGTTATACATTTTTGTATGCAGCTTGAGCAAAATATTCAACACAAAATATTTTAAACCAGAAAGATTAGAACATCGAAAAATGCAAACTTAATTTTGAAAATAACTAAATACCTACAGTAGATACATCCTACTTTTCGAAATTTTGAAAATAATCAAGGAAAAATTGGGGATTTTATTTGAACACAAAAGAAGAAGGATATTCTTCGTAAGCATATGCCCTGCAACCACATCAAGATTATGTGAAAATAGCCGTATTTCTTTGGAGGTGGCGAAGTACCTATACCTACCTACCCATGAGTACTTTGCTGCAAATTGTATTAATTTAAGACACTTATGAGGTGAACATTCTCGTCTTAATAAGCTTCTGCTCAACTCACAGTACCTCTCAAACGGTTTTATCCTTTTCATGAACCTACATATCAGAGACATTTATGTGGTTTTCCAGTCAACCATTTCAGATTTGGGGGTCAGATTCCAGATCAATCGTGGTAACTAGAACGAATCGCGATTGATCCTTTTTTTTGTAAAGGTGTAGGTTATTTGTCTGTGTTTACTGATGTAAGTAGTGATAGTATATGGAGGGAAAAATTCCTACAAGTATTTTTTTCCTAGGGAACAGTTTTTTCTTTAATACAAAAATATTATATACTTGGCTTTATTTTCATGATGAAACTGGTGAAAAAATGCGTAAGAAAAAATTCTTACAAAACGTTTTTTTTTTCAAATTATAAAAGAACATTTTTGTGTTTAAATTATAATTAATTTCAACTACGCGAATACTTTCACCTGTCTTAATTTATTGAAATGGAGATTAATGAGAGAACCCACACTGGCGCTATGCAAATCTTTGAACATTCTTCAGTCGTCGCATATTCGCGCGAAGGTTTAGCGCCGGTTTGGGAGCCTTTATTGAAGAAAAGTGGGACTGACTTTTAATCTTGAAATTATTAATATCCTGAGGCCATTTTGAAATTATGATAAAATATAAGAAAGAAAAGATTTACGCATTCTTTTCTTGACTTCATTTAAATGAATGTGATATTGTACATTATTTTGTTCAATCAAATTAAAATCAAAAAATAGAATACAAATTAGGGAATTTTTTGTTCCCTAGCAGGAATTTTATTTTGTTGGTATACTATCACTGCTTTATAACATGATTTGGCCATCGGTCGGATCCATATATCCACAGGAATCCCGTCCATCCAAATTCCAAATCAAAGGAGAAGCTATTGGTCGATGGTGAGGAAGAAGACAATGAACATGAAACAAGGTCACTACAAAAGGATTACTATGGAATTTTAATAAAAATAATTTTATTTTCACAAAAAACAATGGACTAACCCACATGTTTCCACAATGCCTTTCATTCCATATGAAACATTTATCCAATTTAATCACTAATTGACTCCGAACTCCAGAAGTCAATGGTTAACGGTAATGAGGACAATAAAGACAAACATTTCACTAATTAAACTTCATTATTTGTATTTATTTTATTAAACAAATTCCTTATCAAAAGTAAACAATGCCAGCGAAAGGCCAAAACGAATCTAAACTGATGAGGAGAGGACGACGTTTAGAAATGTCAATTTGATTTGTGCGCAAGTGTGTGTGAAAGTATGTGTAAATCTGCCAATAAATCGAGATTTGAAAGATCAATCGAGAAAAAAAACAGACCACGAAAAAAATCAATTTTTTTGGTTGTTAGGAACGTAAAATCTGAAAAAGATCAAGTTGACCCCCATAAAAATCAATTTTTTTGGTTGTTTGGAAAACCACATAAGTGTCATCTACACACTTTCTGACAAACAATCAATTACACAAGTAAACAAAACCACGACACAAAACTCACCTTTATTCACTTTGACAGTTCTCTGCCTAAAATCGTACTAGAATTTTATTTGATTTCACAACTGGGACAAATTTTCTGAGTGTGACTTGACTTGCATTGTAAAAATAAAAAATATAAAAGCAGAAACATTTTTGATACTTTTTTGCCAATAACAATATTATTTAATTTAGAGCGTAGTAATTTTTGTATATAATACGTATAAATTGTGATATTAATTAAGTATTTAACTATAACAAGTATAACTTTTAACCAAACAGAAAAGAAAAATGTCTTCACCATGGGGAAAAGTTGAAAACGTGCAAAGCATGAATTTCGCTGAAATCATGTCCGAGGAATATGCACGCGAGATGCAACATAAAGAAATCAAGCGGAATGAACAGTTGCTTCTCGATCGCCTGAAGAATGCAACTAAAATTAAAGAAAAAGAAGTACCTGCCCTGGCGATTGGCAAGGAAGAACAACTAGACTCCTTGTGGGAGTATAATTGTGAAGCATCTGGAAGCTCTACGAACGGGTCCTACGCAGAGGCCGTCAAGATTCCCACTGAAGTTGATAAACAGAGCGATTCAAATAAAGAGAAAGACGATGAATGGGAAGACTGTTCGGAACTTCTGACCAAAACCGATGCAGCATTAGACGAGACATGCCCAATCCCCGAATTCGTTCTTGATGTATTGCGTCAGGATGCCGGTCAAATGGGCTGTGACTCGGACGCTTTGATTGCTCAAATGGTACAATCACAATACGATCATGAGTACAACGAGGAAGTCAAGCGCATTGAGAAGAAACGCAATAAAGGATCCAAGGTGTCTATTTCTTTGGATAACTTCATGCGGGATGGTGACATGGAATTCATGACGGAAGAAGAGCACATCGAAGACACCGAAAAACGAGACTGGGATCGTTTCGACACTAACGAGAGGCTATTCGAGACGATTCCCAAGTGTGGATTCAAAATTGACAAAGATGGTGAAATGATTACGAAGCACGATGACCAGATCTGCGGTGTTCGTAATGCATGCAGGGTTATGTCCTTCCCACCGGAATTCCCCACTGGCGATGCTGCTGGATTCGATATGAAGCTATCCAACCAAGTGTTCAATCAACTGAGGACTTACTCAAGCAAGAAGCAGAAAAAATACAAAGTACAAGATCGAAAGGAGAATGTCGCAACGGCGGAGATGGGAGTCGATGCACCCACTCGTTTGTTGCTCTATAAATTAATAAACAATCAAATTCTTGAACAAGTTAATGGAATCGTTTCGACTGGTAAGGAGGCGGTGATATTGCACGGCTCTCCTGACCCCAATTACGTTGGCGATTTGTTGCTCCCCAAGGAATGCGCAATCAAAATCTTTAAGACCACTTTGAATGAATTCAAACAGCATGACCGTTACATCAAGGATGACTATCGCTTCAAAGACCGCTTCAGCAAACAAAACAACCGCGTCATCATCAATATGTGGGCAGAGAAGGAGATGCACAACATGATGAGAATGCGCGATGCTGGTATCAATTGCCCTGATGTAGTTGTCCTCAAGAAGCATGTTCTGGTAATGTCATTCATCGGAGACAACCATAAAGCAGCTCCAAAGCTCAAAGACGCTCCCCTCACTGATGTAGAATTGAGTCTCGCCTATGAGGAGATCATTGAAATGATGCACAAGCTATACAACGTTGCTAAATTGGTTCACGCTGACTTGTCCGAGTATAATATTCTCTGGTACGACGATAAGAGTTGGTTCATAGATGTTGCTCAGTCTGTGGAGCCAGAACATCCTAGCGCACTTGAGTTTCTCATGCGTGATTGTAACAATATTGTAACAGTAAGTTCAGCGACGAATACTTAAATAATATATTCCTTTTTTATTGCCCCAATTGTATTTCTTTTCCTTTGCAGTTCTTTAGAAAACGCGGATTGCCAAATGTCTACACAAAAGAAAAACTCTTTGAGCACATTACCTCGTTGGATGTTGCCAAACACAATGCTGCCATGTTGGAGAGAATTCACACCCGTGGGGCATCCATCAAAGAAGCTACAGCCCCTAATCAAGATGAAGTTCCAGACGAATTTAAACCATTGTCATATCCGTTTGAGACAGCTTGGGAGAAATCACAAGAAGACAGACGACTGGCTAGAGAAGTGAAATTAAATGCCGAGCCTTCTATTGAAATTACAGATGCACTAAAGGTCCTCAGTGTTTCGTCTGGTAACGAACAAATTGCTGTTGTAGCCGATTAAAAATTTCTAGTTAGGAAAAAAGAAAGAGATTGAAATTTATTAAAACACTACTGAAATTCAAACAAAATAGCTGATGGCTTGTAGCCCATTTATTAACTGTTCACAAATTCTTACCAATATTCATTTTAAGAAGAGCATACCATTTGAAGTCAAAATTGTAATTGGAAAGATTTAATTTTGGTTAAGGGTTTAACATTCTTAAAATGAAATAATACTAATCGTATCGAATAAAATAAAATTTAAACGATAATTTTATTAGAATTAAAAGATAAATTTAATGTCATTTGTTGGCTTTTTATTTAAAATTAGGCTTTGTAGGTTTTGCAAATCGAGACTTCGACAACACAAAAATTAGATGAGTGCTATATACCTAAATACATTTATGGATTCACGTAATTGTGTCCTTGTAGATGATGTCGACACTCCACAAAATTTGTTTGTGTTACCAGGGGGCTCTTCGGTTGGGCCGTGAACGTTGATAAGAATCAGCTAAGGCAAACAAGGGACTGGCTATACGCGATTGTATCGACTGAACTCGATTGTATCAAGTTAAGTTACTTGTTAGGCTCCCCAGGTTTCTCAGGATTTCTGAGATCTCAAAAACGTGACTGGATAAATTACAATCCTTTTACCTAATCTTCATCTTTTTTGTTGTCATACTTCATACATTTTATAAATATTCCTTTAATTAAACATCATCATCAAAATTCTTACTATTTTTAATGGTATTTTTGATTGGTGTAAGAATTACAGTTCTTTGGAAAAGAAGAATCACCCTTATTACGGTTGTCGTTTTACTTAAACGACAGGTAAACGACATGACTCGAGAAGGTACACTTGACTATAAAATAAAACTAAAACTTCAGTGTCCTTACTGCTCTTCACCCTTCTCGCTATTATAACAATATTTGTATTTTGCAACGCTTATTTGAGCTTCTACAGCCGACTCGTTATACTGTCGTTTTAGAAAAACGACAACGGTAATAAGGGTGAATATGTTTCTGGATTTTATTTCCGAATCGAAATCAGAAGTGTTCACACATATCATTCTTCCGGACTACCAATCGAAAAGGCCATAAGATCATTCGTTAAAATTTAATTAAATTCAAGTTTATCATGTTTGCTTAATTGACTAATTCTCTCGGTGGTGGTGAAAATGGAATTTTTCCCAAATCAAAAGTTTCCGCTTTGAAAGCTTCAATTTCTTCTGGCCTCAGGTTTTCCATTTTGCTGTATGTTCGATCACTTGCCATCGCGGGCTGAATTTGGTATTGTTGCTGTTGTTGTGGATAACCAGCTGCAGCTTGTGCAAAGATATTTGCTTGCTGCTGTGGCTGGGCTCCTCCAAATGGGGTGGAGGCAGCTGCTGCCGCAAAAAGTCCAGCCGTTTGTGGTTGCTGCGTGTACTGTTGTTGTGGTTGCTGCTGCATCTGCGAATTGAACATGTTGGCCGTATTTTGTGCTATTTGCAGTTGTTGATTTTGCTGTTGCTGTTGCTGCTGTTGCGTTTGTCCAAAAAAGCCACCCTGTTGCTGTTGCTGTGAAGCACTGAACGGTGACGGCTGCGTCATTTGAGCCCCAAAAGCTGGTGGCGCTTGTTGCTGTTGGCTTGCCTGAGAGAACATTCCAAACGCTGCGGACTGTTGGGGCTGTGCAGCTTGGGCAAAAATATTGCCTCCAATAGCAGGTTGTTGCGGTTGTGTCTGTTGGGCTGATTGTGCGAATATTCCGCCGGCATTAGGCTGCTGCCCAAAAACTGATGTGGTCGTACCCCCAAATGGTTGGGGTTGAGCCATCTGAGTTTGTGGTTGTTGCTGTTGGGCGCCACCGAAAATGGAGCCCCCACCAACTGCGGTTTGTTGAGCAGCTTGAGCAAATATATTGCTTCCAAAAGCATTTGTTTGCTGAGGTTGGACTTGCGCTGAGCCGAAAAGTCCCGCGGACGGTTGCTGCTGTTGCCCAGTAAAACTACCAAACGCACTCTGTCCGAGTAGAGGTTTTTGCGCTCCACCAAAAATGCCTCCACCAGAGGTGGCATTATTACTTGCACCGAATGGGGCTCCTGCTGAAGCCCCACCAAATACACTGTTCTGCGTGGTAGCGGTTGGAGTACTAAACAAATTAGCATTCGTACTCTGTTGCGTGTTTGGTGTAGCAAATGGATTGACATTCGGCTGATTATTGCCTTTTGGTGGCTCACTACAGTTGTACAATTCTATCACTACGTCCATCACTTCTTTATTGAGTGTAAGAAGCATTTTCATTTTGTTCTTTGCTTCCATTACCTCTTTGCTAAATTGTTGATTGAAACTTTCGAAGAAGTTTTGCTTCTTTGAACCATAACACAACATTCTAATTTCTTCAAATGATTGATCTTCTATAAAATTTGGCACCGAAGGTTTTTCCTTGAACGGGCCGAAGCAGGAGAGGGGCCATTGGTTGCCATTCACAGCGGATTCCACATCGGACTTGAGGAGTTGTCTAATAAAATTAAATAAAAAACTTAACTCGAGTGTTTTTTTTATATATATTGTTGTTTACTTACTTGACATCTAAATGGTCGTTTACGCATTTTGTACCAAATCGGCAATTTCCATTCATAAAAAATTTACATAAAACCATTTTAAAATAAATAAATAAATGTTCAAACGTTACGAGGCAAAGACAAGAAGTTTCAGTCAAAAACTTGTGATTTGTGAAATATTTCAGCAAAAACAAAAACAAACGTATGTCAACAACAACAACAAACGTCAGTCAAAAGGTCTGTTTGATTTTTTATTTTTTTTCTACATATGAAAGTACTAAAACAAAAGGTGTTCAGGTTTGTAGTAGTTTAGAATACTTTTAAACAATGCAATTTCACTTTGCAATTTTTAAGCACGATGGCGAGAGATTTAAAATTCATGTAGTAATGCATAGAGTACCTATATTACCTAGAGAACCGACTTAGGCGGTCGTTCTCTTCCACCCTACAAGCTGTACTGAGAGGAAAATGCCCATTAACTTTTGTATGGGGTTGTTGTCCAATGCATTTTAAATGGGACCGAACCAACATGGCTTCAATTGAAAGGACTTCGCTCAAATTGCTCAAAGTGCTCAATAAGGTGGATAAGACCGCCCAGGGATGCAAAAAAAAAATCCGTTAAATTCAAAAATTGAGAAATTTATTAATTTCGTAGTCAAAATTCTTTTTTTTAACCTTTTGTCAACCTAAACTATGAAGAATATCGGTCATTGTTGCTCCCGGGTAATAAATTAAATAATATTTTTGAATATTTATGTTTAAAAAAAAAACAAAAACACCTACCGAAAACTGGAAGCGCACTCTAGTTTCTTAGCTCAAAAAGGTACGTGTCTACGATTTAGGTGTGCAAATCGTAGACACGCACCTTTTTGAGCTAATGCCACCACTTTGTTCACAATTAAACCGTAGACACGTACCTTTTTGAACTAATTCGCCAATTTGTTTTTATATCCACCATTCACACGGATTCACGGATAAGGAAAAAAGAGTAAACTAAGAGAGTTTTCACTTACTCACCTCAAATAAAATTTGCGGGTGTTTAAGGCAAGAGGGGTACCGGTCGGTTCTCTAGGTAATATAGGTACTCTATGTAGTAATGGCGAATTCCTTTCAAAAAAGAAATTGATTTTTTTCTAAACAGAATCGATTTTTTTCTGTCAGTTGAAAGGAATTCGTATTTCGTAAAAGAATCGATTTTTTTTGGTGTGATTGTGTTTGTGTTACTTTATAGCTGCAATTGACGCAAAACGTCAAGAAATTATTCACAAAACTATTAAGGTTGTTTGTTTTTGTTGTGAGAAAAATGTTTTACCAATAGAATTAATTTATTAAATAAAAGATATTAGCCAGCTTATACGGTGCCAATTTGTTGGTGCATTTTATTTGTTTGAACTTCTATTTGCACACATTTTTTTAATGAAAATTGTTATTGAAAAGTTTTCACTTGCACTGAAAGTTTTTAACACGTCTTTCACTCGCGAAAGCTATTTTTTGTTTGTCAAATTTGTGTTTGATAATGAACAACACACAATAAATTATTTTTATAGCTTTATTGACTGAATACATTGTTGAATATTTTGTTAAATTATGTAGAATTCGTTGCAACCAAAAAATCACAGATTAGCCACATGAACATAGAGTACCTATATTACCTAGAGAACCGACTTAGGCGGTCATTCTCTTCCACCCTACAAGCTGTACTGAGAGGAAAATGCCCATTAAGTTTTGTATGGGGTTGTTGTCCAATGCATTTTAAATGGGACCGAACCAACATGGCTTCAATTGAAAGGACTTCGCTCAAATTGCTCAAAGTGCTCAATAAGGTGGATAAGACCGCCCAGGGATTCAAAAAAAAATCCGTTAAATTCAAAAATTGAGAAATTTATTAATTTCGTAGTCAAATTTCTTTTTTTAACCTTTTGTCAACCTAAACTATGAAGAATATTGGTCATTGTTGCTCCCGGGTAATAAATTTAATAATATTTTTGAATATTTATGTTTAAAAAAAAAAACAAAAACACCTACCGAAAATTAGAAGCGCACTCTAGTTTCTTAGCTCAAAAAGGTACGTGTCTACGATTTAGGTGTGCAAATCGTAGACACGCACCTTTTTGAGCTAATGGCACCACTTTGTTCACAATTAAACCATAGACACGTACCTTTTTGAACTAATGCGCCAATTTGTTTTTATATCCACCATTCACACGGATTCACGGATAAGGAAAAAAGAGTAAACTAAGAGAGTTTTCACTTACTCACCTAAAATAAAATTTGCGGGTGTTTAAGGCAAGAGGGGTACCGGTCGGTTCTCTAGGTAATATAGGTACTCTATGATGCACATGAAGATGAGAATCCCCGGCAGCCATTTTAATTTGCCTACAAGCTTGAACTGGCAGTTATCAGATAAAAAATGAGAATGTGTGCATAAAAACCTCACACATAGACAGTAGGGATCTTCACACACCTGGTTAAATTGTTGTTGCAATTCACATCTATTCATCGACGCGGGAAGAAATTACAAATACAACAATGTAAACAAATGGGTTTTGGAGGGTGAAACGTACGAAACATTCTCATCTTCATGTGCATAGAGTACCTATATTACCTAGAGAACCGACCGGTACCCCTCTTGCCTTAAACACCCGCAAATTTTATTTGAGGTGAGTAAGTGAAACTCTCTTAGTTTACTCTTTTTTCCTTATCCGTGAATCCGTGTGAATGGTGGATATAAAAACAAATTGGCGCATTAGTTCAAAAAGGTACGTGTCTACGGTTTAATTGTGAACAAAGTGGTGGCATTAGCTCAAAAAGGTGCGTGTCTACGATTTGCACACCTAAATCGTAGACACGTACCTTTTTGAGCTAAGAAACTAGAGTGCGCTTCCAATTTTCGGTAGGTGTTTTTGTTTTTTTTTTAAACATAAATATTCAAAAATATTATTTAATTTATTACCCGGGAGCAACAATGACCGATATTCTTCATAGTTTAGGTTGACAAAAGGTTAAAAAAAGAAATTTGACTACGAAATTAATAAATTTCTCAATTTTTGAATTTAACGGATTTTTTTTTTGAATCCCTGGGCGGTCTTATCCACCTTATTGAGCACTTTGAGCAATTTGAGCGAAGTCCTTTCAATTGAAGCCATGTTGGTTCGGTCCCATTTAAAATGCATTGGACAACAACCCCATACAAAACTTAATGGGCATTTTCCTCTCAGTACAGCTTGTAGGGTGGAAGAGAACGACCGCCTAAGTCGGTTCTCTAGGTAATATAGGTACTCTATGTTCATGTGGCTAATCTGTGCAAAAAATAAACAACTCGTCTTCCAAAAGTTCCACGACTTTCAATTTGGAACATCCACCAGACTTCAGTGCCAAACAAGTAAAAAAAAAATCAATAGTTTGACAGAAAAATATGTAGGGAAAACAAAAACATGTGATTGTGATTGGTCGATTGTTTGTTTTCCCTACATATTTTTACGTCAAAATTAGAAAGGGAAAAGACAAAGATAGTTTCTGGAAAAGCCTAATTCGACGTATTAGAAATGTCAAGTCTTCAAAGTGTGTGTGCAAATCAGTGTGAAATCTTGCTTAAAACGCAAGATTTGTTTTGACAGAAAAGAATCGATTTTGCTTAGAAAAAAATCGATTCTGTTTACAAAAAATTCGATTTCTTTGTTGTAAGGAATTCGCCATAAGTCTCTCCTAAACCAAGACTGCTTTTAAACCATGCAATTTTTGCTTGCGATTTTTAAGCACGTTGGCGAGGGACGTATGTGGTGGCCGGGGTAGACGAAATTGCTGAGGTTGAACAAATTGCAGAGTTATCGCTCATTCTTCTTTGTGCTTTTCCTTTTTGTTCGAATGTGTTTTATTTTCATTCGTCATCGACTCAGATAACTTCGCTTAATCAAGTGGAGTAAAGAGTGCAGTGAGATGATACTTCTTCACTTGCACAAACTAAACTTTTCATTAAAAATCGCTGTTGTGTAAAAGGTATTTGCAATTAGAAGGAAACCAAAGGAGAAACGAAGATTAAAAATCGCTGTAGTGTAAAAGCAGTCCAATGCGAATACTTCGAAATGATAACGAAACTTTCGCCTGTCTAAATTTATTTACATGGATTAATGAAAGTACCCACAATGGCGCGATGCGAATCTTTGAAAATTCTTCGGTCGTCAGGTATTCGTTGCGAATGCTTCGCACCAGTTTAGGAGAGCCTTTACATTTTATTTAAGGCTCTCCCAGACCAACGCGAAACATTCGGCGCGACAACGAAACTTCCGCCTGTCTTAATTTATTTACATGGATATTAATGGGAGCACCCACACTGGCGCGATGCGAATCTTCGAACATTTTTCATTCGTCGCATATTCGCGCGAATGTTTCGCGTTGGTTTGGGACAGCCTTTAATTTTAAAAACAGTTTTTATTAAAAAAAATTTAAATACATACATGCATAAAATTATTTTCAGCTTTTTAGTCTTGTGTATTTGATGTATTGCAATTAATTAAAAAATTCCATTTTGAAACATCAAACAAACGTTTCATCTAGTTATGACATATACAATTTGAAGACTACCTTATCTGTAAGTTAGTTTAAAATCAATTAAAATTGTTGTATCTAACAAACAGAAAAACATAAAGCACTGAGCTAGAGTCTTGAAACAAACGTGTTGTCATCCGGTTCTGATCTATACCCGAAATTTCAAGTCTAGCTCATCGGACGTAGTTATCAGATAATTTGATAAAAAAGGGTAGTTTATTTTTTAAAAATGATGCACAAAAAAACACTGTTCATATTTTTTCAACTATTATTGCTTTATAATTTTTATCATCTATTTTCATTCATAAAATATTCACCGAATAAGGTCTTAATTATTGCTTAGTGCATTTTCTTTTCTGTAACCGTTAAAGCTTCAACGAATTAAACATTATTTTAACACCTGATTGGTTTGCTTGAACCATAACCGTCGAAATCCTCAATTTCTGGCCCTAAAAAACCGGTTATCATGCCTCTATTAAATTGACTGCAACAATTCTCATACGATGATATAAGAAATACATATAGAATATATATAGAAAAATGGAAATTCAAAAAGAAACGAAATTGTTCTGTTTCATTTCATTATTTTTCTTTTAGAAATGCACTTTTGGATTTGCAATATTTATTGTCAATTTATTTTACTGGTATAAAAACTTAATTGAAACATTAAAAGTAACATCTTATAATCTAACCTACTTATAACGATCGTCCAATATTAATTCAATTGATATACGATGAGATTTAAGTTGATAAAAGTTTAATGTTTCGACAACCCTAACAGAGGTAGGTATAATACTAAGGCTAATAACGAAATTAAATAATTTCATTGATATTATTCGACGAATGGAATCCTGTGTTTTGGGATGTGAGCCTTGTCTGTACAATTGTTTTCAGTATGATTAAACCCCCAGCAGTTGGAACATCGTTTCACATCTACATTATCATAAACATTACATTTTGCCCATCCAACATTGAAATATGGATCCTTATCTTCTTTCAACTTCTCATACAGCTTCTCATCAATCTCCGCAATAGCATTGTACTTAGATGAATCATTTATTTCTTCGAATGTTTTGATCAATTTTATTTCATGTTTTAATTTGTTTTGGCTCTTAATGATGCCAATGAGTTTATCCTCAGCGATTTCATAGCCAATTCCACTTATTTGAATTCTGGGATTTGATAAATGGAGAATCTGTGTTTCGAAATAACTCCCACATTCCAATTCAACATGTCTTTCGAGTTTCTTAACCGATTCTTCGTTCCTGCATTCAATAATAATCGAACCATAAGATCCTCTTATTATATTGTTGATCTGAATTGAAAGCTTTATTGGATCAATATTGGCTTTGATGAATTTCTTAGTTTTGCCACAACTTTGTCTACGCTTAGGTTTGATTAAAATAGAGGCGTTCTTTTTTGGGGGTTCATTATTTTTAGTCTGTTCGTTGTTCTTTTGGGAAATGCTTAGAAGTTTTGCCGAGTTTATCAAGGTACGATCCTGTAATAGCTTTGTGGCGGCTTTATTTTCTTCGAACATCTTGCAAATAGAATCCATTTTGAGTGCTACTCCTTTCAAAAGCTCCTTGCAATCATAAGACCCTTTTCTCTCAAAGGAATCATGGCTTGGAAAGGCGGAAGTAAAAGCTGCAGGCTCAGATGCATTTGCCTGCTGGGTGTGCTGGAAAGGGCAAATCTCAGCAGTGCCGACAATTGGTTGTGTGAATCCAATGTCTGACTGCTTGGTAAAAGAATCTTGTAATTCTTTGAAAGGAACAATTTCCAATGCCTTTTTGCTGCCACCAGGGACAGGAAAACCACTTATTGGGGCACCAAAGACCGGTTTATTAGAATTAGGTGTTTTTTTCTTATTAAAGGGATTGCTATGAAAATTATGACTTGGTTCTTCATAAGCCTCATCATCAAAATCATAAAGTTCACAAAGAATGTCAACGGCATCATTATTTAACAATGCCATCAGCGAATTGGATTTTTCTTCAGATTCAATAATAGCTCTCGAGAACTTGCGGCAGCTCTGGGAGAATTTAGTTGATCCGTAATACATCAATCGAATTTCTTCAAAAGATTGGTCTTCAATAAAATTAGGACAAGATGGTTTATTTGAAATGGGTCCGAAGCAGGAGAGCGGCCATTGATTTCCATTAATAGCGAATTCGATTTCTTCTCTAACAAACGATCTGAGGGAATACGGAATAATTTGAGAAAATCAAGTTTTTCATCAAAAGAATTTGATAACTTACACTATGTCAAAGTGTTCGTTTGGACAGTGATTGAGGAGTGGGCAATCCAAATTGTATGCGAAATCTCTACAAATTACCATTTTTTTAATAAATACAAAAAAATTGTAAAATAAAATTGATTCAGAACTTTTTATCAACAAAGGAAATCCAAAAATGCTGACAGGTTGTTTTTTATTTACATTTTTTTTTATTTTATTTATAGGAAATAATTGTAATAGATTTGAAAGGGAGCATAAGTTAGTTGCCCCTAGCCGTGTTCCTTGGAGGTGGCGAAGTACTCATTTTGATGATGGATTTACATGTATCTGCATCTGCAAATTTGAAGAAAAGTAGAGGTGGATTGATTTATGCCAAAAAACCGAATGAGTGAAAGATATACCATGAAAATAAACATATACGTCTTCATATCTGAATTATGGCACTTCCTATAATCTTCATCTATGAAAACCTCTGAATTTAGGTCTTCTCTCTCTATTCAACAAATGTTACTTTTCTCTTTTACATCCTTGTTTTTTTGCAGCTAATTCAATTAGAATTTTTCCTTGGCTATTCATTCTAAAGGTAGAACTAGAATAGTCGGAAGGCCATCACGCAAGTGGTCGTACAAAACCGAGCGAATACAAAGAATTCATATCTTGTGCCCATAATTGCGATTTGGTACTGTTCGTCTAGTTTTCGTTAACTTTTGCCGTCGGACTTGAAGAGCGCTAATCGACCGCTCATTCGTAAGTGGATGGATGCAAAAATCAAAATGGTGAAAGCAAACTAAGAAGAATTTGGCGTTTGGTGCTTAGATTTCGACTTCTTTTCTGATTTATGAATGAGAGAAGTAAAATTTTCAGTTTTCTTTTAATTATTTTATATCACATCGAATTTTAGTGGTTTCGCAAAGTAAATAATTAAAAGCCTCTCTGCTATGAGAGGACTCTCATATAATCCCATAGTGCCCAAAATCACAACCAAACTATTTAGTTCGATGTGCGCGCCAGGCCTTATAGTTTATTTTCACAAATCAGAATCCACAATTTCAAATTAAAAGCAAAAGATGCAAGCCTTAACTACATTGGCCACTTTTTGCAAAATTACAAAATTAAAAATATGTTTGTCCGGCTAGCGCAGTTGTATTGTGAAAAAGAATATACAAATTTTTTTTTAAACCAAAATTTAAGCTTTCTGCATCATTTTTATAAGTTTTCCAGTCAGAAACACTATCCCAAAATAAGTTTGAAAATTTCCACTTTTGTACTTTTTTAGTCAATGTTGTTAAGAAGGCTTTACTTTTCTTGCACACAGAAAGTTATGTAGCACAAATTCGCAAAGTTATCCAATATGGAGGGGAAATTTTTTTTCTCTCTCAAAGTTCTCTCTCGTTGCAACTTTTTCGAGTTACCAAACAGGAATTTGTGACAAATTGTGCAATTTTGTGAAAATTTGTGCAAATTCGCAAGAAATTTCACGTTACCAAACAGACCTAATTAAACAAAAACAGTATCACATAGTGACAACAGTGTTATATCCCCATTGTTATTTCTTTTCGTTTCCTCATTTTCATGTATTCGTTTGTCCTTTTTCTTCACATTACGGACACATTAGAAGACTCTGAAAACATTCAGCCCTATCACGAATTCCATCGTAATCGGAAACTTAACAAATCCCGAAAAATAAATCTATCACCGATTCAGTATGTAATGGCAATTTATATGAGATTTTCTGCTACGATGAATTCTGGGCTAGTTTTTTTCGAGATTTGTAACAAGTTTCCAAGTACGATGGGATTCGTGATAGGGCTGATTATGTTTGTTCCAGACCTTGACTAAAACTGTCAATTTGTCGCCTATTTTTGCAAAATCCTGTTCCACACTTCGCAAAAAGAGAGCGCTCACGAGAGAGAGAAACATTGTGCTAGGCTGTATTATTTTAGCCAATCCATTAGTAAATCAATTTTATTTTATAGCATTTATCTTTCGTTTACTAAACGTTTTTCTGAAAGAGAAAGCGATATTATAACTCATAATTTTCTTGTATAATTTAGTGCTTGTTGGCACCAGAACATTTATACTACGTTTTATAAATGAATAGTAAATTAATGAAAACTGTTTTATACTACGTTTTCATTAGAGCTGAATTTAATTTAATTTCGATTGACAGCTCGTTTCATTTCGACTTTGAACTGGCTTGTTTTTGTTGTTTTCAACGAATTAAATGGATTCCACTTGGGTATGTTCATAAAGTTTTCCCGTAATTTCCAACCGAATTTCGTGCAAATTTGGTTGAAATTCCTCATTTCGGAATGTGAATTTGTATGGGAAAATGAGGTAATTTTAAGGCTCTCCCAAACCAACGCGAAATATTCGGCGCGACAACGAAACTTCCGCCTGTCTTAATTTATTTACATGGAGATTAATGGGAGCACCCACACTGGCGCGATGCGAATCTTCGAACATTATTCAGTCGTCGCATATTCGCGCGAATGTTTCGCGTTGGTTTGGGTCAGCCTTTAAACCGAATTTGGAAATTTTCAACGAAATTACCTCATTCGCCCTAATGAAAACGTAGTAATACTACTTAAAAATTTGGAAACTTTTTTAGGTTTCATGCTTTATTAAGAATTTTGATTGTGATTTATCATAGATAGATTCTTTGAAACTCTAGTCGATTCTTGTTTTGAAGTTTAAAAAGTGGCAATAATTGTTGCCCACAAAGCGTTCCAAACTTTTTTGGCAGTTTTCTTCTCGCTGAGACGATTTCATCGCCACTCCACAAAATTTGACAGACTGTCCATTTTTGGCCAAAAAAGTCTAGAACAAACTATCATTCGGAACAGTCAATCGAAAACTTTTGTATCAGAAGTACTGAACAAGAGTGCAAAAATAAGTACTATTCTCGGAGGTAATACTTTTCTAGCAGATATACATTCCCATCAAAGTGACATCACTTGATGGGAATCTACTTGAAAACATTTGCCTCCATCTCTTAAAATTACATAACTCTTACTTTGCACACACTCTCTTAAATTCGTTATTTTCTATTCCCCTCTTCGGATAGATACAATATTTTTCCATTGGTAATTGTACAATTTTTCTTGTGAATTTTGTTCTCTATTTCGAATAGAAAAACTAGGTAGGTATACCAACCTACATACATAAGTCGATGCAAACAATTATCTTCAATCGTGTTAAAATTCAACATAACTTAGAAAATCACAACCAATTTCATATTTCACAACACATTTTGATTAGTTGCTTACTAAATTTATAAATTCTTTAAGTACCTACTTCACATGGAGAAATCTAATTTGCCGTATACCTACTGCTATTTCAACACATATAACAGGTAAGAAAGAGATGGAGTTATTAAAATAATTTCTATTTACTTAACAATTCCATGGAGAACAATAAAAAAGAGACAATTATTGAGAACAAACATTTAGTAAGAGAATATGTATAAAAAAACAACATGCAATTTTCAAGAGAGAAGAAAAAGGGTGATTCGAAACGATTTTTTTTTTTTTTTAAACAATAACAAACTCATGGATATAAGCAATATTTATTAAATTAATTAAATGAATTTAATAAATCTATAAGATCAAACAAATTTCGTCATATTAAATCATCAAGTTACTTTCGAAATTAAATACTAAACAATTGAACGGATATTCAACAATTTGCCTCACCCTCTACAATGGGCAACCATTTTGCCGGACTCTCACAATTTATTTGGAAGGAAGATTTTCTCAGTTACTGAGTAAATCGCGATGAGTGTGCATCGTCAGTGTTACGCGTTTTCTTACGGTAACCGTTGTATATAACAAAAAAAAATTAATAAAAATAATTATATACATACATTGAGATATACACGCAAGTAATTGCTGAACTGTTTAAAAAAAAAAATAAATATTAAATAAATAAAACAATTACAAAACAAAAAAAATTTAATTCAAAAGTTTTAAACAATAATCTGCATAGTGTGTGAAAAGTGAAGAGAGATTTGTGAAAAGAAGCAAAAATAAAAAAAAAGTTTTAACCGCGCTAATTTAACAACAACAAAGTTTAAAGAAAGCAGTGCAGTAGATTTTTTTTTCTAAAAAAAGACCGCGAGTTTGTTTCCCCTCTTTTTCGATTAATTTTTATTTCTTAATTAAATTTTTCTTTCTTTGAAAAAAAAATAATTGTGTGTTTCATTTGGAGTAAAGAAAATCGTTTTTTTCTCTCTTGATTACGTTTGTGTGAATTTTTTGAAAAAAAAAAAAAAAAAAATAAATAAGAAAATTACAAAACAAAAAGAATTATTCACGTGTGATCGCGATCATGAGGAATAAAAGGAAACTTTTGCATGGATGAAATATGGGGTTCAATTTTTTGTAAATGATGTAAGTTGAATTATTTTTAGAAATTGTTTATGAAATTCTCCCTTAAAAAAAAAGTATAATTATTGAATTCTTTAAATGTTGTTAGAAATAAATGCGTACAACTACCTCTATTCGGAAAAAGTTATGTTTGTATGTACTCGATTATGTACAAAAATATATTTTGTAGATAGGTATACTACGCCCACATCCGTTATAATCTCACAGGTACTTATTTTTTTCAGAAATGAGAATTGTGTTTTTGTTTGTGTTCATATGTAGGAAGCAAACTTGCAATTATTCTAATCAGTTGTATTTTGCAGGTTTACCTATAAAATAATATAGGTAGATAGGAATTGTGTTAAACTCTAAGCAAAGCTTTCTTCACAATTCAGTCAGGTAGATACTTTGATACCTAACCCGGTTACCTGAATGAATTTTCTTTAACCTTTGTATCTACCATTTTTAAAGGCAATAAAAAGATTTTTGTATTTATTAATAATATATAGTTTATTTAAACAAATAGAAAAAAACAAAACCATTTTCTCCTTTCCCTTTTTTTAAATTTTGTTTTGAAAAAGAACTAGGTAGTTATGCCTAATTAAGTAACATAAGAGTTAAGGCCAACAGAAGAACTAAATTTACCCTACCTCGATCCCTTTAGGTGGTATTCGACTTAAAATGGATCCTCGTAGGTTAGGTACCTAACTAGGTATTTAAAAACAAATTCAAAGCTTCGAAGACGATAAATCTTAATTTTTACTTATTTGTTAAATTTAGTTTGTTTTAAGAAAAACATAAAACTGACTTTTAAAAAAATTTCTAGGTGTGTAAAGACACCTCTTTCATTTGAACTTGTTGTTTTGTAGATTGGTTGGTACAAATTTTGTATTAAAAAGTTGGCCTAGGTTCTCGTCAGGGTCCCACTGAGGCATCATTGAAACTAATTTTTTTTTTTTTAATGGTTTTTATTAGTTTTAAAACTCTTAAAGCTAGTTTTACAATTTTTAAAAAATATTGTTTTTTAATAAAAAGTTGATTTTCATTTTAAATAAATTCAAATTCAATAAGTTTTTCACATTCATTGGAAGACGGTTGAACAATTGAAGGCCTTTAACTCATCGTAATAATGTCTAATTTTGAGGAAGTAAAATCAGTCATTAGGTATTTTGGTATGGTAATTTATATTTCGGGAGATCTCAGCAATTTTCTGTCAAATATTGAGGAAACAAAAATTGTGTAGGTATTCGCCTGCTCAATTTTTGACGCAGTAAAATTAGTGAGATCTCGGAAATATAAACTAACGAACTAGTAGGTATTTTAACTGATTTTTGAAATATTAAGCTTTATTTTGGCTTCTTAATATGTAATGTATGATTTTGCTTTTTAATCGTCTCAAATTCAGTGGTGAGTTATTAAGGCCCAGTTTTTCAGTGGTAAGTTAAACCACGTCTAAGTTAATCATGAAGTAAATTAACCCACAGTTAACTGAGGAAGCAGTTTTTTTTTTGGTGAAGAAAGCATGCGGAACGACTCAAAAAACTTGGTGAATTAAATCCCAAAATTTGATCAGTTAACTCGGCTTTAACTTCTTATCTCGCACTGAAAACCTGGACTTAAGATAGCTATAACTGGCCCTTAAACTTCAGTGGAAAGTTCCTATCGCAAAATAGGCTGATTTATTTTAAATTTTTTTTGAAAGAGTAGGTATACCTCCCTACATATTTACTGTGAACATGTTTTAGGTACCTACCTACATAAATAGGTACCTCTTTAAAAAACAATTTTCCAATTTTAAAGCAGATTTCTAACCTTACACTTAGAACAATAGATCTGTTTGTTTACTTCTCATTCCTACCACTTTCAGTCCAATTTTTATATTTTCAACTTTGGACTAAAATTGTCAGACAGTTTTGTGAAGAAAGCGAACAGAGCTAATGACGGTCCATACAAACAACTAAGCAAACACATCTTTTTAACAATAGCAAGTGTCAAATAGGTGGGTAGGTAATAAAATGATAAGTCTGTTTGGTAACGTGAAATTTTTCACAATTTGCTGTCAAACACCATACAAAAAAAATTGTGTGAGTGCCGGGACTCACGGTTAATATGCGTAAACATCAACGTGCGCGGATCCAAATGGGACTTGTTTTTGCTTGAAGGGGATCTTAAGATTTTTTTCACTGAACGCACCCATCCTAGTATGCAGATCGTAACGTTGCACACCGTAACGTTACATGACGTAACGTTGCACACGAACGTTCACGTTTTTTTTCACTCTACCGCCAGCATAGATGTTTACACATCAAAAAAACCGAAGTTTGCGAAACTTATTATAATTTAAAAAAAAAAAAAAATGTAAATCGTCTTGGTGTCATAATAAAATATTAAATTTTCCAGCAATGATACTTCGAGATACCTTGGGAAATAGTTACCTAGTTGACCATTTTTTCAAATTAAAAAATACTGACCGTATACCTTACTATCTATGTACCTATGTGAATGAAATATATTTACTTCATTCTGTTAGGCTATTTTAAGACTTTTCGGAGCAAAACTTAAAACTTTTTGTTGTTCAATGAATTATGGTACCATCCTTGAAATTTTCAGCAAGTTTTCAACAACTTATCTATTTTTCTTATGGGTTTTTATTTAAAGTAAGTTTTGTTACAAAACTGAAAAAAAAAATCAGCTGCTAATTAGACAGTTTATATTAATGAGCGCTCACATATATGTAGGTACCTATGTATCAAGTAGGTTTGTTCAGCGAGGCTGTTCGGAACAGTTTAGAACAGTTTCGAACAGAAAAGTACAACTTTTTGCTGTTCAATGAGGAAATGTCTGTTCTAAACTGTTCTGGTTTGCTGTTCAATGAGGCTGTCTAGAACACTTTGGAAAAGTTTCGAATAGGCTTTTCTGTACTAGCTTTTTAGGTAGAACAACTTAGAACAGATTTCCTGTTCTAACTTGTTATGACGTGCTGTGCTGTTCTGTTCTGTTCTAATCTGTTATGTTCTAATCTAACTATTTTGTCACTGAACAAACCTAGTGATTCCTAGAGCCTGATTACACGATTCTTTTTACCTACCTATTGTCTTGCGTCTTTTTGAAAGATTGTGTTAGGGGTGTAGAAACGTAGATTCATTCTTCCTGTATTCCTTAACCTCTCTCCCAATCTGTCAAAAAGACGAAACAACTGGGGGGTCATTCCGTAATTTTTAAAACGATAATCGTGCACGATATCGTCATCAATTTGCTTCACGTAACACAATCACTATCGTCTCGACAATCCTTTATTATAAATCACATTTTGAGAAGGATTGACTTTTCAATCATTGTCAGAAATGACAATTCTGTAATTTATTTTTGTCAGTAACGCCCAAAAAATATCAATTTTTATTTAGAAGAAGTGAAGAAAAGTGCGGGCAAAACGTGAAGTCGCCTAAACAAATCGGTTATCCACCTATCCTTCAAACTACATATAATTAATTATAGTGTTTTCAATTGCAGCGGGCAGATTTTGACGGTGACATCTATTAAATCTTTTGTTTATTATTTACTGATGCCAAATCATCATGGCAAGTTACACGATTGAACGACACGTCCAATTGAAAGAACTTTAATATAAAAATCTTTTAGGCAACTATACGTGCGTTGCGCCCATTTTAAGGTTTACATGCTTGTATTTCCATGTCTATTATCCCAGGATCAACCGAAAACATCTACGCGCCCTTATTGAATAAACCCTACATATGATAAAATGCATAAATTGTTTCGAAAAACAAACAAGACGACGCAAGACGATAGCTTAATAGGTATCGTTCAAACGGTAACGATTTAACGATAACGTTTTGACGATTTTTGAGTTACGGAGAGCAAATTTTCGATCGTCAAGACGATATCGTCCAGTCGATAGTGATTATCGCTTTTACGTGAAGCAAAGCTATCGTCAAAACGATATCGTGTGGCGATAATCGAATTACGGAATGACCCCCCTGATTTCGAATTTTATTAAAATTTTTAAAAAAATGAGATCTCAGAGACTACGCTCAATTAAAAGTAAGCAAGCGAATCTAAATCTTTTTTCCTCAGTATTTGACGGAAAAACTGAGAAATATTCGTGATGAATTCTGTTCATGTAACTGGGATTTTTTATATACCTATCCCTGAGATCACATTTAGATCTTTTCCCTAAAAAAAAATGTTTTTTTTTCGATTTTGCTAAGAAAAACAATTATATAAAGATTTTCTTGTAATTCACAACGATCTGCATTTTTCTCAATTATCAAATATTTTATCAATTGGGTTGGATCAAAAAGATCCATCAAAAATTGAGCAGGAAAATCGAAAAATTGTGTTCACTCATTATTTTACAATGAAACTGAGAAGTTATTCTGAAGAATTCCTTGTGTATTTATGAGATTGCTGACCAAACTGATAATTGACAGTCGTAAAAGAAGTGCTTCTCAAATATTTGTTTTTAGGATTTATGTATGCGACTTTGATGAGAAAACCTTTTCTTTTCAATTTTGTGTACCAAAAGCTGTACAAAATGTATGTTCCTGTTTTCTAACAACGAAGATGAAGAAAGTTAGAAGGAATTATGTAGGTACTTCTGTTTAAGTGGAGTGATTGAATATATTTAATTCAATAAAAAGTTGGAGAAGGTATCTTTTTTTCCATGCATTTAATTTTGTTCTATAAGGATTTGCAATTGGCGCGGGTAGATTTTGGCGGCCATGTTGTTTTGGTGACATATGTCATATCTGTTGTATATTATTCAGTTACTGATGCCAAATCACCATGGCAAGTTACACAATTGAAAAGCACTTGCAAATTATTAAACTTTAATATCAAATTTTTTTGGGGCAACGATACGTGCGTTGTGACCATTTTACGGTTTACTGGTTGTGCTTCCAAGTCGATTAGCTATCCAAAGTTTATTGGCCAAATTTGAGTCGACCGATTTAGTGAACAATCAGCCAACGCCCTTGCGTCAACGAAACGCAAGATCAACCGAAAACATCGTCCCTTTCTGTCTCAATTATTTGACAGCACGAAGCGACGAATTCAGCTGGCCAGTTCAGAAAAATGAGATCTCAATAATCTTAAAAATATGAATAAGACTTCTCAGCAAAATTTTTCTTTCGATTCGCTTGCTCACATTTTGACGGAGCTCAACTTGTGAGATCTATGTAGTTTTTCTAAACTGTCAAAAGTCAGAATTTGTGGTATTGATTTACCAATTTTCGAAAAAGAGATTTTTCTCCGTCAGTTTAACATCAGGAAGAACAACCTCTTCTACATTTCTTGGCAAGAAGTCGACAAAAATAACAGAGCAAACGAATCCAAAAAAATCTAATCTCATGTCTTTTCTGCCACTTCTGCCAGTTTTTTGACAGTTAACTGCCAGAATACTGTCAATTTGTCAGTCGTGTAAATCCAGCATTAATTTTTAGCTTCTGAAAGTTAATCAATGATTAAAATGTTCTTGAAGTAATGACAAAGACACACCGGGGAAAATTTTTAGATAGAAATCTGAGTTCACCAATGAACAACCCCATTAATCCTAAGTGGGGAATTTCATGGTTAAAATTAAGCTCAGATTGATGAGAATGTGGAATCTCGCATATCGCTCATTAAAAAGAAAGCCATCATAACTCAAAATATGCTGTTTCGAGATAAATGCGATTGAAAATATCGTTTTTGTGAAAAAGGTGTGGAAAAACGACATTAGTACAAGAAATAAGACGCTATTTTAAATGACTATTTCAATAATATTTTAATTAATTTATTATTTGAGGTGCACCTCTAGAAGAGTCCATTAGTTTACCGTTGAGCCTGATTTAGGATGAGCTGGTTTAAAAAAGAGAATCCTTCTTGTCCGCACTAACCGAGTGTTAAACTTGCTTCTTAAGACCATACTCCGAGCCGTGAAATAAAATATATGATATTGTTGCGAGACAGCTCTTTGGAGAACCAGGACCTTACAATTCTCAATCATTCCCTTGCGGGTGTTATAAATCGGCAGGAATGGAGGTGACCTACAATTTTCTACCGAATCCGAATGGCTTAGATCAGGTGCACTTTTTCATGTCAAGAGAAAAATTGAATTAAAGCTTTTTTTAAAGTTCAAATAGTTAGGTAGGTATAATAAGTTAACATAACATTATCTTAAAAAAAAACTTACAATACCTAGGTAGCTAGGTATATGCAGTTATTTTTATTTAATAATTACAAAAATTTGTTATAAATGTAGGCCTAACTACATTTTTTTTCATTTCAGATGGAAACGCACTCAGTTCTTCGGTAAAAGATGTACTAAATCGAATTAAATTTAAAGATATTCAAAAAAAAAAAAAAAAAAACAGTTAAAAACTCGAACAAATCTTAAAAGTAAGATCGTGTCGAAAAAAGTGTCGCGCTATGCGGTCGCCGCAGCAGCTCAAAAAGTGTGGGCTCCCTTGATCAAAAATCAATATAACTCGTTCTAACAAAGATTCATATGTATGTAGCTCTGTCGCGTATACCTACAATTTTAGTATTGTTGAGAACTCTTTAGATTCAACAAACGTTATTAATATTACAATAAAAAAAGTTCGTGGAATCCTTATTCTCCAAGCTCCAACATAAAATTCGAATTCAGTTCGATTTTTTTTTTGTTGTTGTTTTCGTTCGATTGATCCGCGTCACCCTTCGATAAAATATCGGTGAATTAAAAGAAAATTTATTTCTAACAATACCTAATTCTCGGGTCAAAAAATTAATGATATTTCTCCCAAATAAAATGTGTGAGTGAAAAGTGCGAAAAAAAGAATACAAATCTAAAATAAAAATTAATTGTGCAAAGAAGTGTTTGAAATGTAAGTTTTTTTTCCTCCCTCAAAATCTACAATTTTCTGTTAAAATTTTGTGTTAAAATTAATTAATTTTGTATTTTTCTTTTCATCTAATTGAGAGAGAATGCAGGGTTTGTACCAACAGAAAAAAAAGAGAAATAAAACAGATCGTAATTAGGGATAAATTAAATTAGGGTTTCCTTCTTTGAACTGAGAGCTATTGTTAGTGTAGTAGATAGGTATGTAAGAAGTATATAACTTCGCCAGCAGTACATATAGAAGAAGTAATGTGTTTTTCGTTATTAAATTCTGCAGAAATTAAAATAAAGTACAAAAAAAAAATAGTCTACAGCAAAGAAAAATTATGCACCATTCACCATTTCCCAAGGAACTCTCTTTTATGTCGTAAAAAAAAGTATACAGCACAGAAGAAAACTTACAAAAACCCTTGACAAGATTATGTGCATATATTTATACTGTACTGAGTAGATATGTGTGTTTGTATGCAGCAATAAGTAAATGAATAAGAGAAAAAGAGAAGCAGTATCTGAATCCGACGACCGAACAACAACGACGGAGTAACCGCACCGCAACCAACAACAAGGCTAAGCAAGTAGAGCAGGGGCAGAGAGGACAAGGAAGAGAAGGAAAAAAAAAAAAACGAAGAAAAACGACAACGACTACAAAATTCCTCACATCTACATCTACACTCATCATCGGGTGGCTGCTGCTGCTGCTGCTGCCACTGCCGCCATCATCGTCATAAACTCACGAGACTCATGAAACCGAAAGAGATGGAACAATATGATGTGTGATAGGAGTGAGGGTGAAGCACTGTCTCTGATAGCATAAGCTAAAAAGAACCATCAACCGAACCCAATCAAAACTAGAAGCAGGGGGAACATACAGGGGGATACAAAAGCAATAAAAGAAAATAAACAAGTTAAACAAAAACACGAGAGGAAAAAAACATTGAAGATAATAAAAGGCATATGGGAAAAGAATAAAACAAAAATCGATGCGTTCCGGTTTTAAAAACATGAAACAAAAATTGAAAAAAAAAAATATATCCATGTGACAGAAAGAGATGGAGTAAATTATAGAAGGTAGTTTTTATGGATAGGGAAAATAACTCCAACTAGAGAGGAACGTACACAAGACGAACATAAAAAAAAATCTGGCAAGAACGAACAAAACGAACGTAAACTATTTTCTAGTTTCGCGACGACGAAGAAGAAACAGCAACGCAAAAAGAGACGTGCAACTTTTTCGGTCACGTAGGTATTGCTCTCTAGCAGATGAAACAAAAGCCACCAGCGTTCACCCACCCCACGGCCACAAGAAGTTTCACACTCCCCCTTGTGGTTGTTTTTTTTTTTCTCTGGCTCCTCTTCAAGGAAACTATACAAATTCACAAAAAATTCTCCACAATCGCTCCCGCCAGCAGCAGAGGACGAACGAAAGAATAACTTTCGAGAAACATGTTAAAACGTGAACACTAAAAAGGAAAAATATGAATGTTTTTTTTTCAGCTTTTCTCTTGGATGATGATGATGATGCCCTGACCATGTATTCCTTGGGATAAAAACTCTCTAGTGAGACAGATTTTTTTTCAATGTGACTTTTACGGGCAAAAATGTTGTAGAAATGTAAAAAAAAAAAAAAAACCACACGGCACGACCATCTGCAGAACTGTAATGGCTGCCATCGTATATTTTCTGTATTCTTTTCTGGGTAGAAGTGTATCCATATGGCTGTATTTTTGTACGTTTGTATTGTCAAGTTGCACATACGTGGTACATTTTTTTTTTATCAATTACAAATTAAATGTCAGAAAATTATGTAATTAATTACGGGACTTGACATAAAAACAATTTTATTCAATAAATGTTAAATTAAATTCGTTTTTAATTCCGTCAAATTGAACGTTAAAAAACAACACAATCATTTTCGGTCAACGGTTTTTCTATTTGTCGAAGAACTTTGTTTTGTGTTAAAAAAAAAAATTAATATAAAGAAATATATGTATTCCGGAGGCTAATCGCCGCGGTCGGTCGTTTCCGTTATCATTGATTATCAACCCATCTATCAATCCAACACACTGCCACCCCATTTCATGGCAGCAAACGAAATGAAATAAGTGAGAATACCAGAACCTGAAAATAAATTAAAACTATTCGATCATACCCCCCCTGTTTCGTGTTGTTGCTGTAGCTGTTGTCGCCTTAACGTCTTTTTTTTTTCTGGTATACGGAATCATGACACAACTACTACTACAAAAAACTCTTTTATTTCTTATATACCTTTTATGAAAGTGCGATTGCATATGTATTATACCTACCTAAATAAATCGGGCGTTCACTTTATATGGCTATTGCGCGCGTGTGCTAAAGCTAAAAGCTGGTTCTTCTGTTTTTCCTCGAAAGCCCCTATGAACAACATTTTGAAGCGGGTGTGTGATTTTAACCTGCAAGGGGGGTGGTGTTTGTGTTATAAGAAATTATATGTATCTACATTGTGTATGCATACATACGAAACGGTGTCGTCAATAAATGGAATTTTAGTATTCTATATAAAGGAATAATAGTTGGTGGCGGTGTGTGTCAAGAGGGCTCCCATTTTTGGATTTCACCACACACCATACATAGAGCTCTTTCCATCCATCTTCATCTAGCCAAGTTAATAAACACTGCTACACATATAATAAATATAGCGATTAATGTTGGAAGGAGATAGCAAGCGGTAAATAGAGCCTGGACTCAATGCCAGAAAGGGAGATACATACCTAGTTGCTGGTGGAGTATTTGCAACGAGTGCTCAGAAAAGGGGAGCCGTACCAAAACTTTGTGTGCCCATTTGTGTGTATATGTACTTTGTAGTTTTTCCCTTGCGCGCGCTTGCATATAAGGAAATGCTTTATATATAGAAAATATTAATACATATCTATCACCCATAGCAAAAACGCAGTATAAAATAAAATCGTCAAACAACGGTGGTGCGAAAGAGCGCGAGATATGCATATATATTCACTTATATACATATATTTGAAAAAGTTAAGAAGAAAAGGCAGAGATATCATAATAAAAAAAAAAATGTTGTGTTTACTCTTAATTGTGTGTTATCCATACACGTATAGATAAATGTGTGTTTTCATAAAAATTTAGCTCTGCTTGTATTTTATTTTGTGCCTTGGAAATAAAATGCCATGTTTTATTTTTTCATAATGCGAGTAAAAGAGAAGATAAATAAATTCCTATTCAGTTCTATACAGTGTGAGCCTAAAAGAGCTAGAAATATTAAATGAAATAAAAAAGTGTATCGCAGAGTAAGTGGAATAAATGATAAAAAAAGGGAAGGGAAAAATTGTTATTAAATTGTGCAACGTCGCGTTTCTCTTCTCTCTTTATTCGTCGTAGATCATTGAAATATATATATTTATATAAAAAAAAAAACAAACAAAAATCGGTCCGTCATTTCGCTATGCGCTGTTGTTCGTACTATTGAGAATCGCGTTCGTCAACATTTTATTATTATACTGACGACGGTGTGTGTGTGTATCTTGTTTTTCATTTTTAATGGCAGCAGTTCACTTCAGTTCACTACAAAGTCTACACAAGTAGGTACAGAGGATTGATCGCTTAAAAAAAGACAACACGAAGAGAACAGAATATTAAAACACTGTATTGTATCAATAATAAAAGATGAATGTTCCTATAAACCATGTAGGAAAAAGTATAAAATTAGAAAAGAAATCTATAGGAAACCATAATTGCTGGATGATTATACCTACTTACATAAATAACTTTTGTCCCATCACCCCCAAGAAAAACCCTGTTTTGGTCTAATGTCCTTTCGTTTTGGTACCTTCATACATACATACGTAGTTGCCTCTTCTACCAAGTTAAGAACTTATCTTTCTTTAAGGTTCCCTATACCTACAAGCTTATATATTTAAAGGTATGTACCTATGTATGTATAAATGAGTACCCTTTTTTGTATATAGTAACAGAAAAGGTATGAATAAGTAGAAAAAAAGTATAGAAAGAATGTAGGAAATTTTCAAACGTAGATTACAATTACCAGACTTGCGTTTCCCCCTTTGGAAGGTAATCCCTCTCAATCTTTCTCTTTCACTGCATTGAATAGTTCTATTGGATTAAGACGACAAGTGTAAGTGAGAGCAAGAGAGAAACAATTTAGTACGATAGGGTATAGTTTGTTTAGTTGAGTGTGTTCAGGGAACATGAGAGCAAATTAAATAAATCTTTATATGGGTAGAATACATACGTAGAGTAGATATACCTACATATAAGTACATATCCATTTTAATTTAATAGAATTAAATATAAAAGAAGGATTATGTTTTTTTTTTTTGAAGGTAGGTAGGTAGGTATAATAAAATATATAATAATGCCTCCTACGTCTGCTTTTTTTTTTGTTGGTATTTTCTAGCTAATTCTCTTTGAAAATAATTTTTTTTTTTTAAATTGTTTTTGGAAAGAAAAATACATGTTCACAGTGAAATTGATCAAAAATGAAATGAAAAATCATATACCTACCTAATAAAATTCTTTTTGTTTTTATTAGCCTTTGTAAATCCATGAAAAATAAATCACACATTTGTGAAATTTTAATAATAATAAAATAAAAAAAAAATCCTTTCAAGGATAAATAACCCCTTTCGATTTATGGATATAAATGATTGACAATAAAAATAAGCAATCATACTTAAAACAACAATTTTAAATTAATAATAAATAATATCGACATTTTACGGACGAGTTTTCTTTTGGGAGGAGGTCGCCCATTAGAATCGCCTCCATGAAGAACATAAAGCAAAATGGTACGAGAGACTCGAAACCTTTGGGTTGGACATTTACCCGATACAGCACGTGAGGATAGGATACGAGATCATTTTAAACGGTAAGCTTAGAAAAAATATTAGAATAATCATTTTATTCAAGATTATTTTTTTATTCAGTTCCAAATAAATATGCCTAGTAGCTCTCTGAATGCATTCATTACTAGATCATAAAGTAAAATCAACATAAAACGAAGGTAACGTTAAGCATTACACGTAAATTGGTGCAAAAGAATTTATTAAAGCAAAGAAAAATCCTTGTCTGTAAAATGTTGAGTAACTAGGTAGGTTGGTAAACATTTCAGTTGACAATCTTCTGTTGTTAGAACTCTTTCAATAGCGGTAGAGGTAGGTACATATGTAGGTACCTAACTTACGTACTAAAATTGATTGCCAAAAATAACTTGGTAAGTACCTTAGTAAATCGCCATTCTAAAAATACAGAGTTCTTAAAAATATTTTTATTTCTTTCCACAAAAGTGGAGTGCTTTATACCAAGACTGAATACATTTTGGCAACAGCTTAATTTAAAATATGTAATGTCATAGAACGGTACTTTTACTACCTACCTATAGGGCAAGTTTTTGGCTCGTTAACAAATTTCAGTTAAACCTCACATTAGGAGGATGAGAACACGAATAAAGTTGGTCCCGGAATTTTATATCCATACCTACATATGTAGATATCTGATTAACTTACATATGAAATTTAAATGAGTGTAAGCTTCAAAAACAACAACAACAACTGTTTAGAAAAAAACTTATTAAGCTGGAGATAGCTAAACGGCTCTAACTATTTAAGATAGTCTCACGTCCAGTTTTACAGTGCGAGATTAAAGTTAAACCCAAGTTAATCACGGCTGTTCTAATTTCCATTCGAATTCTATATCCTCGCGTTTTCGAATTTTCGCTGTTCCGAATTCCGTATTCGAAAACGTTTTGCGGGTTCGGCAAACCGAACTGATTATAATCCGCCAAATTAACGTTTTAAATTCGGTTATCCTTTTGTTGGCGGATTACAATTTCGTTTTTGACAGCTCTTGCATACATAACAG
Source organism: Leucozona laternaria (assembly GCA_932273885.2). Taxonomy (NCBI): domain Eukaryota; kingdom Metazoa; phylum Arthropoda; class Insecta; order Diptera; family Syrphidae; genus Leucozona; species Leucozona laternaria. The sequence continues at coordinate 83,167,993 of OW026368.1, read as the reverse complement.
CTGATTTCGAAACTGTTTTGTTGATCAAGTTGGTAAAACTTAAAAGTAAATCCGACTAGAAAGCAGAACAATCGTTTTCAATCCGCACGGATTCAATTTTCGTTTCCGTTTTCAAATTAGACCGAATATCAGAACAGCCGTAAATAATCAAATTTGTTGTGTTAACTCAGGATTAACTGAATAGATGCGTTTGAATATTTATCCATCGAGTTTGTTTAGGCGTTCCGTATGCATTTTCCTCTGAAAAACTGCTTCCTCAGTTAACTGTGGGTTAATTTACGTCTAGAATTAGCTTACTCTGGTTTAACTCTCCTTTGAAAAACTTGGCCTCAGTGTACTATTTTAGATATAATATAGCCTCGACATTCTTGTTACCGACTTAACCACTTTCAATAAAAATTTTTATACAGGGACCTTAAAAGTTAAAAAAAAAAACATGGCATACAAAATCTTTTCATTAAAAGGAAAAACACCTATGTAGGTACAAACAAATTTCAATTCTTTTGAAATGCTTATTGTGAATTGGAATTTCGAAAATAATAATTTTCATCCCCAGGAGCCATGTTCTGTAACTCTCGCATCGTTAAAATCAGTCGAGAAACGATGAAAATTGAAACAAATCATATGAGTTTTGTTCCATTTTTCATCGTTTCTCGACTGATTTTATCGATGCGAGAGTTATGTCGTTTTCGGTTGGATTTCGGAACTGTTCCATTCCTATCGAAAATGGAAAATTTGGAGTAAAAAGAGTGAAAAAGGAGTAACTCCGAACGTCCACTCGAAAACGACATTACAGAACATGGGTCCAGGGGCTCAATTCCGCAAGTGTGAATAATTTTCCGTGTACACTTTCTATTCACGCTCAAAATATGAGTGAATAAATTTGCCTATCTGTGTACGCTTTATCTGTCAAAAAGATTGCACCTCACTCTTGCGGAATCGCATAATTTAATGTTTACACTGATTTTTGTGCACACAGAAAAAACTCACGCTTGCGGAATTGGGCCCCAGGGTAATTTCACTTTACAAAACAATTCAAAATGGATGCAACTTCAATTTTGACAGTTCGAAGCAGGAAATTAAGAAGTTTTGCAAAACAAACGATTTGAATTCGAAAATATTTTCATTGTCTGTTCCAGATAAAACAAAACATTAAAAACCTAGTAGGTACCTACGCTGCTGATGCGAATTGAAAAATCTCGCACAAAATTTAAACAAACGAAATCATTAAAAATAAGAAAATCGTTCTGTTCGATGAGCGAAATAATTATAGCAGTCTATCCCTTCTACTAGACATTATTTTTCAAAAAAATGACATTTGAGTTATATTCGGTTTGTTTTGACTGTTTCTTTCATTTATATTTGTCCACCATGTTTTCGCAAGGATTTCGTTATTTGTTGAAGATCACAGAAAACTTTCGTTTCGAATCAGCAGCGTAGATTTATACTAACTAGTCTTGGCCTGGCCTGAAACAGCTGCAGAAAGTCTGAGCCTGACGCGTCAGTCCAACTTCTGACTTGCTAACCCTAATTTGTAGCGAAATAAAAACAGAGATGCTGAAATAAGTCGGCAAAGTTAGTCTGATGTGAAATCCTGGGCCTGTTAAATAATTATTAAAATCCTTACTGTTTCCACACAACTTATTAAGAAAAAATGCATAAAAACCACCCATTTGCTTTGATTTGAGTACCTATTTAGTTATATTCGTAAAGGTATGTACCTATACCTATCTAGACATGTGCAAGTCCAAGAATGAACATTATATAGGTAGGTACCTAACTAGTTAACATTCTCCCTTATACTTTTTCTATGATTACCTATAATGAATGAATTACACCTGAGGGAATTGAACCAATGTCTTTGCACATCTGTCATTTATTTTGCCACTAGGTATATCTACATAAGTATGTACCCATCTATCTAAAAAATGACAAATAATACACGCCGGTATAAACAATGTCATAAATCATCGACAGCACTAGTTAGGTATACATATAGGTACCTATCTAATACAAAAATCGCATTTATATAGGTACATAGATACCACAATGGTGCTGTTTTATTGTCTTCAACCTTTCAGTATCTATAAACTGTTTGTTTTTATTAAGAAAACAAAAAAAAAAAAATAAAAACATTACGTAATTTTTCTATAAAATTTGGCAACATAGCTTATAGTGAATACTATTTTACATCACTAGTTAGGTATGTTTGTATTGCATTGCCACATTTTCTGTTCGTTCAGGTTCAGTCGTCGCCGCCGTAGGACTCCTCTATAATATCAGCCAAAGGTGATGATTTTTCAATACAAAAAAAAAAACCAACAAAATGAAACATAAAATTCCTGTTCTCAAATTCATCTACAATGTTTTGGCTATACAGAATGAAAAGGAAGCAGAAACAAAAAATCTGGCAACGTCTCAAAATAAGCAACCAGAAAAAAAATAAAAAAAAAATAAAGAACATGGCCAGCAAAGTAGCGCAACTTAAACCAAACATCAGAAGGCAGTCAGGCAGGCAGCAGCAGCAGCAGCCAGAAAAAGACAAACGAACCCCGAAAAAATCGACCGACGAAACGACCCCGTTCGATGAGTTGGCTGGTACTGGTACCGCACGACGACGACGAACGAAGGCTCATACGTTCTTTTATACGTTGTTGTTGTTGCTGCTGCTGCTGCTTAGCTGTTTTTTCTAGAAAAAAAAAATTGACAAGTAAGGGGTTGCAAAAGGGAGTGGAGTGAACGAGTTAGAAGTTAAAAATCAGAATATTGTAAAGTGGAAAAAGATGCGGTGACGTTGGTCGTAGTCTCGTAGTCGTCGTATTACGTGTATACCTACCTATTTTTTAATCCATTCTGGTGTTGGTACTTTTTTGGAATGCCAGTTAGGAACCAAGCACTACACTACCTAACCCACCTTGGTTGAATTCAAGAAAGAAAAATTAAAATATCTAGGAAAGTAGGAAGATACTTAGGTGTCTTCATGATCTAGTACCTGCCTAGTCATAGTTTAAACAGCATGAAACGGAATTAATCTTAAACCAAAAATAAAAACACTGCCAAACAAAAATATGACAACGGCAAAAAAATAAACAAAAGTGGAAATGCTTCATTGAAAACCTTCGACATAACAACTCAAAGTCCAGAGTTTCGAATTGAAGACATATTTTTGTCAGTTATCACTTATTATCTACTTATGCAGGTAGGAACCTACTTCAGATAAACAGCCCTCAACTGATAACACAAACTACCTACCTATGACTTAGTTAAAACAAAATTTCCATAAATTATTAAAAATGAAATGGTACCTTTCACGCTATCATTAATTTAATTTGTTATTCTTATTGTTACTTCGTAGTTAATTGCTCTGAAAGTAATTTTTTGTTAGCATAGGTTGATTGTTAGGTACCTACCTATGTTCATGTACATATATGTTCATACTTGTACATATATTTTCAATTGTTTGTCGACTTGAGGGCCGTTTACTATGTTTCCATTGACTAAATCCAGATCACGTTTTGGTGTAATTTGGTCAGGTATTCAGTAATAATTATAACCTGTAAGTGTCAAACCGTTAAACAAAATGCAGACATAGGTACCTAGAGTTTTAATAAAATTCAACAAAAACGTAAGTTTTATCAATTCGATAATTTGGGCAAGTAAGATTGATTATTTTGATAGTGAGTCTGAATTTATATTTTAAAGAGTGAGATCGAATATCGATTTACGACGTTCTCTCAATTCGCTAAACTTTTGATATTTTAAAGCAAATTTATCTACTTTAGCAAGCTGTCGAAAGACACATTCGCATACCTATAATAATTTTACTTATGATGACAATCATTTCTCATGAGAATCTCGTTTATAAGGATTGTGAATGAGTAAAAATCATACTTCGTCACTCCCGTAACATTAACTTGTCACAACCGTCACAATTTCAAGATGATAGATTTGAAAATGTAGAATATGAAGGTATTTCTTAGCTTATGTGTTTAATAAGTAGATACTTTCAGATAAATATTTGTAGAAGAATAAGATATGCAATAGAACATTAAATGTCCCATTTGCAAGTCACCAATATCGTCAGCTGAAGTGATTCCCTAAATCAAACCAATTTTTTTTAAGGATTTCATGCGTTTTATAAATTATTCAAGTTTTATTTTATTTTTTAAGTACCTACATACATACGTAACAATAAAAATATAGGTGTGAAAGTCCCATTAAATTTAGAAATAGAGGATTTTCAGTTCGTAGATAAAGACAATTGTTTTTACAGAAGCTCGGTTCTTCAAAGTTATTTACTGAGCTTTGTTGCATTAAGAGCCGTTTGCTAATACGAAAATAAAATATTTATGTTATATGTACCTACTAAAGCTCTTATGTTCTACTTTCTCCTCAGTGTAAACTGTCACATGAGCTCTTAAGTTGAAAATAAATTCTTAAGTTTCGTTTTAGGAAATGGGCCTTAATTTTGTTTGATGTCCTGAAAATTCTTAAAATTTTCACAAACTAAATTTTTGTCGAAGAACTCATTTTGATAAGTTGTGACATTCAGAAGTAAGGGTGTACAGTACATTTAGGAAAACAATACTTCTGTTAGTTTACTTCCGAAAACTGTCAACTTGTTCCAATTTTAGTCTAAAGTTCTTTCAAAGTTAATATAAATAAATTAAAGTAGACTAAAAAAAAGTTAACGAACAGACCTAATTTGTTTATATATGTACATATTTGATTGGAATCTAAAAGTAATAGAACATTCATGAGACAAAAAAAAAAAAAAAAAACAACAAATCTGTCAATAAATAGCCGTGTTCCTTTGGAGGTGAGAAAGTACTCATAACCAGAAGATGAAAACTATCTATAATTTAGAACCATCATCTACACAACATACTCTCTCTCTCTTACATCAAGTAGATGAGGAAAGTAATTACGCATCTAAAAATCGCTAGAGGGCATCTGATGAAGCTAATAGAATTTTCATGCAAATGTCATATTTCATTTTCAATTTGTTTACAAATAAAAAAGTAATAAACAAAAAGTATAAATAAGTTGAGACATCCTTCAAAAAATTAGTATGTACATTGTACATTTATCAAAACGAGATCCCCATTCATCTCATTCTTCTATGTATATTTTATTGGAGTTTTTTTTTTTTACACAGAATATGAAGAATGGACAATCACAATAATATCAAATAGTAGTAGATACCTCAATTGCTTCTAGCAAAGCTATTTCTTTGCATTCCATTGAAAATTTCCAGTAAAGTACTTAACCACCTCCGAAAATTCCCAGTATCAGCTTTGTAACAGTAAATATAAAAACAAATTTCTTAGGAATTGGAGTTTTTTTTTGACAGACACCAACTGTCAAATCTATTGAATTCTTTGGAATTTGTAATAAGGAGATAACTTGCTATATTTTTAGATTTATGCAAATATTACAATTTTTTTGTAAACAAAATCACTACAGGAGTTATACATATACAACGGTTTCTTACTAAAAAAAATATCTTCTAACTTATATCTTATACAATTTAAAGGTATTCTATTCTTTTGTGTGACAATTGGTCCACATTAGTCATAAATAAAGGCAGAATTTTTGTATGAAAATATATATTTTTATAGATATGAAAAACTTAGCATAATATTGGCGCTTGTAAAGTTTAAAATATGTGCGTATACCTAAGGTCCGTTTGCTGAAAGGAAACTAAAATATTTAATTCCAAGAGGCAAGAACTTCTTTGAAGATTTACGTTCAGGAAAAAATAGAAAATAATAGTTAAAGCCGACCTTATTTAAGTCAAAAGCGTACCATTTTTAAACTGTTGCTAAGATAAAAGAAATTTTAATTTAATTTATTGAGATTAATTTTAATAATTGTTATGATTTTTTTATGTCAAAATTTGAAGAACGATAATCCAATACACTGTTACTTATATTTAAAAAAAAAAAAACAGAGAAAAGAATTTAATCATGAACGCTAGCTGATGTATTCACTGAGTCATTTTTAATCTTTAACTATTGTTTACTAAAACATGAGTTTATCAAGCGGCTCTAAGAATACGCCCCATTTATTTTACGAAATTATATGACAAGACAAATGATGTCAATTTTTAAATTTCTTTTTTCTTTTTTTTTTGACTTTGCTAGTACCTATATGCACTTTACCAAAAATTAAAAAAAAAAAAATATTAAAAGATGCAAGCAATTTTCGCAATAAAATTTACAATTGTGATTTTTTATTATCCATTTCCGAGAAATACTTTTAAGAATCATATTATGACTCAGATAAAGAGTTTCACACCAAAAAAAGAATAATAAAAAAAATATACGACAAATATAAGTTATCAAAATTTAATAAAACAAGAGCTATTTTTTTTTTTTATAAATAACTCAGCATCAACTAGCACATTTTAAAGCAATACATCATACATCATTTAAATAATAATTAATTAGTCTCGATTATATGTATTTTCAAGTGTAATCTTGAAACAAAAATAAAAATGGAGGAAAATAGAACTAGGTATATATGTTTCATAGGTATGTAGGTTGATAGGTATAGGTATACGTGATAAGTACACTTATCTACTTGATAAAAATAAATCTAAAAATCAATGTATTTGTGATGTGAATGAGTGTGTTATGTTTAACTGACCATGAGACGTTGATACAATTTTCTAATATACATTTATTTATATAGCTTTTACAGATAGAGATTATAAGAGTATGGATGCTTATTTTAATCGAAGGTCATTTAAGGTGTTTTTTTTTTGTAAATTTTTGTCGGTCAAATTATTATCTAATTTATTTTATAATAAATTATGATGAACCTTAATGTTTAATAAGTTTTATTTTTGTGAATCGTTACATTTATTTAATTTTTTGTAAGAACAGGAAGTAAATAGTTAACCAAGAGGAATACCTACTTCAAACAAAAAAAAAGTGATGCAAAATTTTAAACAGCCCGATGTTAAGGCATTAGTAGCATGTACTAAAGGGTTTTCCAATAAGAGGTGTTATTTTGACATTCAAAGAAAAATGGCATTTTTTGAGATAAATGATCGGATGTTTATTTCATTATAAAGAGGAAGGTAGGTATGCCGTTAATAATGAAACACAACATCAGCCAAATGGCCACGCTTACAGGACCATATCCTTTTCATGAAATTTTCCAAATCGCAAAGTGGCTGCCCTATGTCCTCGATAGCCTCACGAATTCCATCTTTGAGGTCTTGAATCGACGCTGGGCTGTTGGCGTAGACCTTATCTTTCACGTGGCCCCAAAGGAAAAAGTCGCAAGGTGTTAAATAACAAGATCTCGGTGGCCAATTGTGATCACCTCTTCGAGAGATAACACGGTCCGGAAACTTTTCCCGTAAAAGATCGATGGTTTCATTGCTTGTGTGGCACGTAGCGCCGTCTTGTTGAAAGTAAACGTTGTCCAGATCAATACCATCCAATTCCGGCCATAAAAAATCATTAATCATCTCTCGATAGCGCAATCCATTGACCGTAACTGTTGCTCCAGCCTCATTTTCGAAAAAGTAAGGTCCAATGACCCCGCCGGACCATAAACCGCACCCAACAGTCACGCGTTGAGGATGGAGAGGCTTTTCAACAATAACTCTTGGGTTTTCCGAGCCCCAGATGCGACAGTTTTGCTTGTTGATGTAGCCTCCGAGGTGGAAATGGGCCTCATCAGTCAAGATGATTTTTCGATGAAATTCCGGATCATTTTCATGTATTTCAAGGACCCAATCAGCAAAGACACGACGTTGTTGATGATCAGCCGGCTTGAGTTCTTGTGTTAACTGAACTTTATAAGCCTTAAGACCCAAGTCTTTATGCAAAATACGGTGTAATGACGTTTGTGGAATGCCTAATTCCAAAGAACGACGAGGAATGGACAAACCTGGGTTTTCTTCAACACTCTGGGCTACAATAGCAATATTATCAGTTGTTCTTGAGCGACGTGCACGGGTTTTATTCTTCACATCACTAACTTGTCCCAACAGCTCGAATTTGTCCACCAATTTCTGTATTGCGGTCCGACAAGGTGCTTCACGACGACCCAAAAATGTTTTCGTTTTACGAACCGTCTCTGCCAAATTTTCACCATTTTTATAGTGAATTTTAATAATTTCAATGCGTTGTTGAAGCGTGTCTATGAAATCTATGAAACTCAAGCTAAACACCCTTTAAACAAAGACAGTTTGTGCAAAAAAGTAAACAAACATACCTTTTCAACATTTGAACCTGTTAAAGTGGCATATGGAGTTAGTATTGGCATTTTTCTTTTTTTGGTTCTGAGCAGAGGCTGAGCAATCAGGTCAGAGTTCTGAGCAGATTATGTTCAGAGTCCTCAGATTTAATTATGAAACATACTTGAGTACTGAACTCTCATTTTATAGGGAATCCATTTTGTATTCTTAATTATGTGTGAAGTTGGCTTCGCTTAGCGTTTCGCTCGATTTGTTCGGTCATTTTATTCTGAGCTTACTCGGATGGAAAAAAGAAACACTCTTTTTAGAGTGTTTTTTGCCAGTTCCGTGATCTGCTCTGACAATGAGTTAAAAAAGAAAAACGCCATATTATGTAAGGTACACTTAATAAATAAAATAGGCATTTGGTTTGTTTAAAATTTTAGAACCTAGCATCATACCAAGAGCCTACAGGGATGGATTGCGTTACATCAAATTAAGTACGGATCATTTTTATGTTATGATATTCCTTAGAGCACAAATTTGAATTCTTGTTTTACACCGTCTAAGGTAGCTACAACGATTTCGGTTTATTTTTCAGATTTCCTTGAAAACCTATTCATCGATTTTGATTAAACTTCGTACCTATCTTTAGTGTATAGGGCAAATGAAATAAAACTGCGTGTGATTTTTTGCCAAACGGAAAATGGTTTTTTTTGACGTTTTTCGAGAAAATTGCCTTATTTTTAGGTTATTCCTGATTATCTCGTAAATGACTCAATACATTTTATTTTAATTTTGTACCTTTATGTATGTATATGTAGTTCATTTAAAAATTATGTAGGTAATTATTTTTTCATAAAAAAAAAAAACAAAACTCAAAGAAACAAATCCATTTTGTAAGTAGGTAGGTACTTTTTATTTTGTTCAAATATTTTCTTGTTGACAATTCCATGTTTTAGTTTTGAACCACAAGAGGAAAGTTCTTGCGACCCTGTCGTGCTATTTATTTTCGATTTGTATTGAGTTTACAGCTTTTTTAAATGTTTTTTTTTTTTTTATTTATTTCCAATTGAATTTCAACCAAGTTTATAAAGCTTGTATAGCAATTTCAGTAACGTTTGATAAATCAAAATATTGGTAATTTATTTTACTTGCGAATTATAGAAAAAAATACAGTAAATCAATGAAGGCATTAAAGAGTTAATACATATTATGTATGTATGAAACAACAGACTTCGTTAACTTTCAAAAATTCTGTCTTATTTCTTTCGTAGTTACCAAAATTTGCCACACAACGAAGTAGAAAATTATTATTTAAACTTTAAACAAACTCACCAAATAGTTTGTTGAATTTAAGTTAATATACCTACCTACCTGTGAAACTACTATGTGAAACTGGTCATTCAGGCAAGCACGTTTCGTTCAAACGGTTTAATCTCATTCTGTCAGAAATTGTACACGTAGCCGAAAAGAATTTATTTAAAAAAAAAATAAACTGTTTTCGTGATTCAGCAAAATAAAAAAAATACTAACAAAAATCAACTGCGCCTTGCTAATTTCTTTGAGTCATCATCGTTTAAATACACTTCCGCAATCGTCGCACAGATACGATATCAAACTGTTTTATTTTTTTTTTTTTTTCAAATAACAAACACAAAACAACGCCACCCCCTCTTATCGAATAAGGCCGCCATATAAATATAAGTAATTTGAACTATGACCACATTAATATTTATCATGCAAACTAACAGTATCCATTGTCCATGTTTTGTTTAGTTTAGTTGAAAATATGTATAATTATAAAGATTATTATACTTTTAGATTAAAAATCCATGCAACTATCAGACATAAATTCAAATAAGTACATACAACATACATACATGTTCAATTTTCTGTGGTTAAATTAGTATTGTGTGGGTTAGTTATGGTGAGATAAAATATTTATACATTTTTATTTTGTTTCTTTCTAACCAAAATGCTGTTTTTTTTTTATTATTAAATATGTATATTTGTGCTTCGATTCTCATGCATAATAATTAGCCTGTTTTCTTATTTATGACATAAAGAAATTTATTTCTAGTTAATATAAACATAAATTATATGAACGTGAACATAAATGTTTGTTTAAAAATAATTAATGGTTGATGTTAGTTAAAGCACTCTCAGAATCGCATGATATAAAAAAGTGATTTACTTTTAAGTTTAACAGTTAGAACAATTTAAAAAAAGACAATAACCATTATTTGTTTTTTTTTTCTGACAGTTGAATTGACGTTGATGTCAATATCAAATTAATGAATCATGCATAGAAGTTCGTAAAAGCTTCTACCATCTAGTTTTTAAGCAAATAGGTATTACTGAAACCTTGAGATAAATACTGTGGCGAAAAAGTGTATTTAGTCATTAGATTAAATTCGGTTTCAGTACCTTTATTATATTTCTCTGTTAATAAAAAACATTTAACATTATAGAATTAAGAAATATTATGCATAAATCAAGACAATAATTCAGACAGTGAAAGTTAGGGTTGCTCTCAAACGGACATCTTTAAAATTTAAAAAAAAATTGTGTGAGTGCCGGGACTCACGGTTAATATGTGTAAACATCAACGTGCGCGGATCCAAAACGGACTTATTTTGGCTTGAAGGGGATCGTAAGATTTTTTTCACTGAACGCACCCATCCTAGTATGCAGATCGTAACGTTGCACACCGTAACGCTGCACGACGTAACGTTGCACACGAACGTTCACGTTATTTTTTTCACTCTACCGCCAGCATAGATGTTTACACATCAAAAATTGTACATAAATCTTCACGCTTGATGCTAGCACATTTAAGCTTTTGTTGTTGCATTCAAACTTCAAAAATATCAACAGCCATATTTAAAAAAAAGTTTAAAGGCTTCTTAACTTTTAAATACCTCTTAATAGCTTCAAAGTACAAAATCAGTTTTTACCAACACATACTCAATTTTCACGTTGCGTAGTTCCACTGACACAAAAGTTTTTTTGACAGTAGTAATCACTGATTTATATACATTTTTGTACTGTTAACAAACAAGTCGGGCTAAAAGGCCTTTTAACTATAAAAAAATATTTTCGTTCGTTTATTTAAATGTACAACGTACATAAATACATACATACGTTCATACATATCAAAAGCCCATGGCGTGAATTTTACAAAGAAACAAAATAAAAAAACACCAGTTTCATTTTCTTCTCTTTCTATCTTATTAATTGTTGCACTCTATTTGCAAACTGTCAAAAAAGCACCGAAAAGTTTAAAATGTACTAGAAACTCATTTAATTTGTAGCAGATTTGTGAATTTTTGTTACGATCGTTAAGTAAAAAATCGATTAAAGATAAGAATTTAAGTAACGTGATACTAAGGCAAATTAAGTATTGAAAAAACTTAACTAATTAACCTCTGATGAATACGGCCGTAATTGTTTTTTCGTATAAATAATACATATGTACATCGAGTTCAATTAAATTAAAGTAAAATGGAAAATAACTTTTGAATGTCTTCTATTGGCCAGCAACTGTCATTGTAAGATTTTTTGACATCGCATTATCACAATCTACATTTTCATACAAATTCACTTTTCGAAATGAGATAATTTTAATCAAATTTGATAAAAATAATGTTGGAAATTAACAAAGATGCTCATTTGGACATTCTGAGCTTGCAACCTCTCGCAATCAAACTTTTCCGATAATTTTTTTAAGCGAGTTTGTGCGAGAAAACTCATTAATTGTTCGTTTTGAAGAAAAATCAAAACAAAGGCTGTTGGTAAATAAAAATAAATTAAACCTCATTCCTTCACTGGATAATGTCGACAGGGAGCCTGAATCCAAAGTGCTTCCAGTTAAGAGACTTTGACTTCCAGTAACACCTCTTTTGACTCATTTAACTTTTGTCAATTGAATTGGTGGACGTTTTTTAATTCTAATTAACAAAACTCTTTGATAGGTAGTAATATTAATCTGATAAAAATATCTCTCTAGTAAAAACAATAAATAGGTATACCAATAACTTTTTTACCTTAAAGTGTCAACACTTATTGTATTTTGACAGATAACACATAAGGTCTGTTCGTTTACTTCCCAAAACTGTGCCAATTTCTATTAATTTTGTTCACACAATTTTTTATGTGAACTTTGACACAATTTTGGACTAAAATTGGTAGAAATTTGCAGTATAATAATATGCAAACGAATTTCATTTACATTGAATTGAATGACATTTTCATAAATCTCTTTAATGCCCCTCAATGACATTTTAGACTGGGTCCATACAGGGATCAATCTAACACTCTTGTGAATTAAATTTTGATATCGAATATTGAAGTTGTGAAGTTTTTGGTAATATTTCCAAGAATTTCTTTCATAGTAGGTACCTACCTACCAAACTACAGTTATTTTTGAATTATTAATCCTTTTTCGTGGATTGCAAAAAAAAAAATAATCCGGTTTTTCTTTCGTGTTTTGTCTAATTAATTATAATAATTTATTTTTATCCTCATGCAGACATTTTTGACGCACAAATTATCAAGTTGTTGTTTTACAGGTTTTAAAAAGTGACAACTATCTTATGTTGTCAACGCGCGATAAATCAAGGTCATATTTAATATGATAGAGATACAAATATTGTAGAAGTCACACATAGATATAATTATTCGTGTAGGTAGGTATATGGGGTTTCAAGACTAGACTGGTGTAGCAAAGAAGGTGTTAACTAAACTACATGCGTCAGACTTCTATTTCTTTCGTCTTACTTAATATCTTAAGAAATCAATTAAAATTCCCCATACCTATACAAACATATAAAAATGTATAGTATCTATACCTATTTGGTACTGAGTAGTCTAGCTTGAATTAAGATTTACATTATACTCGTATTAAGTTGATTAGGGGAAAAACATTTAACTTAATATATTTATATTTATTAACTGGATTGATTTTTTTTAATTTTGTATGTAGAACAATCCTCTCAAGTAATATAAGAATTCAGCAGCAGGAATAACGGTGATCATTTCAATCATTCACCGCCTTAAAAAATGGCAAGTTTGTGCCAAGTTTAATCAAGGCACTAGAAAGTTTTCATTATGGAAAATGAAGACGCGAAAAACTTGTCAAATACTCGTAACACCCTTGCTAATAAAAACTTGTTGCGCAAGTTTTGCTATCGCATCAGAAATACCACGTCTATAACAAAAACAAAAACTTAATAATTCACCATACAATGATATAAACAATATTGTTGAAGTCTGTATTTTGTTTCTATCTCGAGGCAAAATGGCACACAACTGTCGAGGGCCCAGCTAATTCGATATTTGCCCTTACTAGCCCTTGTCAGTATATCTAAGTATTTTTTCAGGTTGATCTTTATTTTATTATTTTCTTAGTCACTCTACGACAAGTTCCATACATTCAATTTCAGTCTAATTAAAAATTCAAAGTTTTTTTGTGACCGTTAGTCCAATTGCGTTTCACCTATGTAGGTACAGCAGTTAGACTCATCATTTTAGATGCTGCTGTACCCTAGTAAAGACGCAAAATTTTGGTTGATGATTTTCGAACAAAAAAAAAAAAAAAACAACTCTTAAGCCCAGTTTTTCAGTGGTGAGTTAGCTAACTCTAGAAGTAAATTAACCCACAGTTAATTGAAGAAGCAGTTTTTGGTGGAGGATGCATGCAGAACGGCTTAAAAAACCGGGTAGATAAAACATCAAAAGGATCTGTTCAATTGATCCTGAGTTAACTCCCCTTTTTTTTTGTTGATGGGATAGCAAAAGTTGCCTAATAAGGGTGCTTTCATAAATGCATGGTTGCTTTGTTTACACGCGATCAATTGCAATCATATTAACTTCATACAAAATATCTGCGCATGAGTTTTACGCTGCATTTATGAAGACTTTTTCTGATTTGCGTCATATGCCATAGGTCATAGGGAAAGAATTTGACAGATGAAACAATATGGTCATAGGGAAAGAATTTGACAGATGAAACAATAAAGAAAAGGAAATCGTTTATACTATATACCTATCTCTTTCTTTAATAAAGAAATTCAGATTGCATGTGAGTTTTTATAGTTGCACATTTGCGCTGCAAATATTTGCGGTTTGATTTTATGAAAATCTGACATTTATCATTTGCATTTATGGAAGTTATGCATTTGTCATACTTTCGCAACCATGCATTTATGAAAGCACACTAAGTTTTTGTTAGCAAGGGCCTCACGAGTATTTGAAAAAATGTTACTCGTCTAGATTTTCGCTGCTGAAAACCTATCAGGGCCTGGTCTAAACTTGGCAAAAACTTGTTGAATGTCACCATTTTTTCAAGGAAAAATGTCTTAAAAATGATATGTATGTACATAATATCTATGTATACATACCTACCTATGTTTTGTACATAGCGAGGTAAGTGCCTACCTAACTTCCAAAAAAAAAAAACAGGTAATTGACGACCTAATACCTAATAGGTATCTAGAAATATACAATACATATTGTGTACATAAATGTAGATACATAATGTACCTGTTTCCATATTTCCGTTTTTTTTTTTACTTACTAATTCTTTCTTAAATATTATTGATGAAGTGTGTAGGTCTCTGTAGGTAGGTAGATAGATACCCACCTACCTACCTATACCGAGCAAAAAGAAACTCTATTCGAGTTGGAATTTTGTCTTCCAGTTAAATCCGGAAAAACAACAAACCTTTCTTGGAAAGATCACAATAGAGCTACAAATAAATATACCTACCTCGTATACCTATATCTAGGTAGATAGAGATAGAATGCTCGAATAACATTTATATAGTTACCTATGAATATTTATAAATCATAATTTTATTCTGTCAAAGAAGGTGCGTTTGAAACTTGACAACATTGCGGCACGGCACGTCTATTATTATTATTACCATTAACAGTCTACGTCGCGCGGGACGGTGTTTTTTTTTCGTCATTTCTGTCTTCTATGAAAAAAGCAACAAAATAAATAAATATAAGTACCTATATGTAGGCACCTAGGAGATACGGAGAAAATATATTTATAATAAATTAATTTCAACTTTTTTTTTCTCTTTCTATCATGTGTTTGAGAGTTGAGAGAGTACAAAAATGGTTCGATGATTTGTACGTCGGAATAACAACACGTCACATCAAAGTCGTTATTACCATCATTATAATCATAATCAATTTTTTCTGTTTGCCTCAGCAAAGACGGTATATTTCTTTCTATGTATAGAAAATAAAATGTTTTTCTCTTTGGACTTGCATATAAAATACATACCTACTTACCGGACGACAACGACAACGACGACGAAGAAAATATGAAAAAAAAAAAATGTACACACTCGTTTCTGAATCTACTGTGTGTGGCCTGGGCTGAGTTTAAAGTGAAATGTGGCAACGTAGCATGAAATGTATTGAGACTTGTTCATAATAATAACAACAATAACAAAATGTTCCTCTGGTACACCAATTCGTGGAATATACAATACCATCTCAGAGCAGCAGCGCACACACAGAAGTTTAGTCATTCAGTCGCTCTATTGTCTTTCCTTTTCTTGTTCAAGGAATATACAAGAAAGAGATACATATATAGGTACCTACAAAAACATTGTATTTTTTTTTTGTATACCTACTTCTGCAAATACGATGACAGCATGAGAAAATTTTCTGCCATGAGAATATACTCATGCATACATATGAATATATGTAAGTTTGTAGGTACATACAAATACATACATAAATAATAAAATGTGAGAGATGTGGTAGCATTAGCACTTTGGTATGGAAAATATTATTTTCTTCTTCTATACCTAGCTGTGCATCTGTTGGTAGGTAGATTTTATGTTTGTATATATACATCTGTACACATTTTATAGCAGCATTTTTCAGTATCCTACGGATTTATTTTGGAAAAACGGCAAAAGGTAAATTGCAAACGCAACACAAAAATAAACATTAAACACCACTGCAACACCCTACATTGCGAAAAACGAAATAACACCACGAACGAAAAGGCAGGGCTGTTATAAGTCCACAAGTAAGTACGAGTAGATAGATAGGAAGGTATTTTACTCTACATATTGGTAGAAAGGTAGGTAGGTACTTATAAGGAATTTATTACGAAATAAATTGGATTTTATCGTTAGTAGAGTTTTTATCTAAAACTAGCTGCAAAATTGATCTATTAAAGAAAATAAAATGGTTTTTTTTTTTTATAAACTGTGCAATTGTGCATTCCTGTCATAAAAACTTTGAAATTCTAGATAAAAAATGCAAATGCGATTTAGTTGCAAAATAATAAGTTCCAAAAGTCATACGAGAAAGCAAGTTCAAAACGTCATTGATTCATTAAGCAAGGCTAGTACCTACCACGCAGCTGATGCGAAACGAAAAATCCCATAGAAAAATGACACTTACGAAATCGTAAATAAAAAATTTCATTGCGCTTTTCGTTTAGCAGATTATTTGGAGATGTATCCGCTCTTTTTTCGCACAGAATTAATTGCCCGGTCCATTTATTGTTTTCGGAAAAGTAACATATGAGCTTCTTCGTGTTTGTATTTTTTGTTTCTTTCATTTTTGTTACGATTTTAAATTCAACTAAATTTATTTTTAATTTTAAAAATTTAACTATACATTAACAATGAACGTCATCTGAAGTGTTAAACATGAAATTTTACACTAAAAAATTTGCAATAGATTTTAAACTGACTTCCTAATGAGCTAAATCTTAAAATTTTGTATTAACGTGTTTAATCCAGTTTTGATCTATGTTTAAAATTGTAGTGTCTCTCTTTAGCTCATCGGAAAGTTAGTTTAAAACTGTTTCCAAGATTATTCCTGCAAAATTTCAACATTTTCAGACTTTGATCACGTTTCCACCGATATTTATTTAAATTTACTCTTAGGGCCTGTTTTTAATGTTGTGAGTTAAACCAGAGTAAGTTAACTCTAGAAATAAACTAATCCACAGTTGACTGAGAAAGCAGTTTTTTGGTCGACAATACATGCGGAACGACTAAACAAACTCGGTGGATAAAATATCAAAAAGCATCTGTTTAGTTAATCCTGAGTTAACACACCAAATTTGATGAGTTAACTCGGCTTTAACTTCACTCTCGCACTAAAAAACTGGACCTTATTCTTTTTCATATCTCAAAGATTTTGGTACCACACAAATTTATTTAGACGATTTTGTTAAATCTTCATAAATTATAAATCCAACTAACTTATACTCATATCGCGGTGAATGCATTCATTGGAAAATCGAATTTTGTGTGCTTCGTTTGACAGTTGACACAAATGAAACTTTCTGTTTCATTCGCACTTTTATAAGAACAAATTCAATACCATTTGCATTTTGAAAGTAGACACTGTCAAAATTAATCTATTTATGTACATATGTATTTAAATTATATGAAATAAAATGCTTTTTTGGAAACACAGCTTTCTTTAACAACTACCTAGGTATAAACTATAATTAAAAACAATAATAAAATTTCTTTTTGATTATTTTCTGAAGATTTGAAATTGTGAAAATTATGAAATATGTAACAACCCTGCACAAAACGAAAACTCACAATGTCGTTGAATGCACTTTGTCAAGCAAAACTATTTTTTTTCCCTTACAACATACCAAAATATAGGTTTAGTTGTGTGTACATATGCATGTATTTTATTTATATTAGTAAACCTATACCTATTTGAAAAAAAAAAAAAAAACAACAGCATGATGGGAGCCAAAAACAACAAAATAAGTAGGTATACCTACCTACACTAAAAATTCGCATAGCAGCCGTATCGTTGGTGTTGTAAAATGATAAAAAAAATTCAATTCTGTTGGCTGTAAAGCTGTAATTGAAAAATGAGTCATACCAATTGTATAGTTGTAGGTACAGTGCAGTGGGTATAGTATTCTCAAACGTAACTGTATAACACGTTGTGTATTCTTTTACTGTGTTAAATCAGACACCCTACTTACGCATCAGAATATGCATATGTATTATTTAAAGTGACCGTTTTGCAAAAGTGTCAAGTAGGTAGGAGTATGTATCTAAATGATAAATGACTTTAAAGGTAAGTAGGTACCTACATACATATATGTCTGTGGTATCTATTTTGTAAATCGAAAATAGGTACCTAATAGGTAGGCTCCTAATAAAAATACATTCAACTGGATGATTGTGTCAATTTAAACCAACCCTATTTAATGTAGAGACAAAAGTTGGTAAGAAATGAATCTGTTCTACTAGGTGTAATTACCTACATATTCTAGAAAACATCTGGGCGCCGAAAACTGCTTTGGAAATATTATAAATTGAACACAGCTTTGTTGAGAAAAGATGCATAGGTACCTTGAAGAAAGCAGAATTATTAGGTGAAAAAGTGAGCAAGCGAATTCAAATTTCTTTTTCCTTAGGATTTTGACAGCAAAACTGAGGAATTCTGTTATATTTATGAACCTATCTAAATGAGTTTGCTGTGGGTCTCCGAGATCTCATTTTCCTGAACATATCTATTGTTACTGCTTATTTAACCAATTTGTGGTCTGTTGTTTTAACGTACTGTTAATTTCGTCATCGTTTTCCTCGTAGTTCTGAACCAGGTGCACGAAGAGTGAAAAATTGATTGGCTCTTTTAATTTTTTTTGAGGACGCCAGATGTTAATTGATTTTTTTATGGCGCCAAGTTGCAAGTTAAAGAAATGAACTGATATTTTGCCAGCAATACCTAGTTCAAAATGCCGAAAAACGAGCACAAATATACATCAACTCTGGACTGGCTTTGACTGATATCATTTTTTCAACTTAACGCCTTCAAATAAACTTTTCATGAAAAAAGTACCCAATTATTTTCTATTCTAACCAAATGGTAGCCAATTCACATTACATTTGACATTACTTTTGTACCGCAAATTGCACACACACACACATTGTATATGTTAATAAGAAATCGTTTTTTTTTTCTTTATTTCCTAACGATCTTTAGACTTAGGAAAAATTACAGAAAATTATTTCCTTCTTTTACAATTTTTTTCTACATACTAGATTCTGTCAAATTTGACAGATCGAGAAGCTGTTGAAGTTTTTTTTGTTTTCAATTTGACTTGTGTCAGTTATAGCTATGCACCTATACAGTTCTTTTGAGTGAAAAAAAAAGAGTTTTGGTGGTGAGAAAAAAATATTTCGTCAAAGAAAACAATCTGTGTGTTGTAATTATTAATAGCCGAATTTATTAGAATTCGCTAAACACCTCTAAACGGCTGAATAGTTATGTAGTTCATAAGCATTTATGAAGCCACTATTCAACGTTGCATAAATCCTAATTCATAAAATATTTCCCTACACATTACAGTTATAATGCGCTTGTGTCAAATAAAGTACCAAGAAAGGAAAATCTATTACGTTTTACTGCCACAATTGATTGACAATACTAAGCTCTGAAAGTGAAAAATCAACAAAAGAATTCTGCTGCGCCGATTGCATTATTTTAAATTTCTTTTAATATTACTTATGTACCTACCTATTCTTATTACTGTTTCTTTTGTGCCGTGTTAGCAAATATAGTTTAATATTTTCGAACAAAAAAAATACATTGTTTTTATTGAAATAATTGTTCCATTCACTGACAGTGCGATCATATTGAGAAGAATATAGCAACATCTATTGGGGTGGCACTTATTTTGGTAGAAGCACATTTATATTATAAATAAAGAATTTCCATCAAATGTTAAGTAAAAGTCGGAAAACTGCGTGCATTTTTAATGATAAGTTTTAACTTCTCGGTGGGATACGTCGCCCTTAGCCGATTTCAAAAAAATTTAACAACATTTTGGTTTGTACAAAGTAGCTTCATAATAAAGCCTGATCACTTTCAGGAGGGGACAAAAAAGATATTTAAGCATTCCCAAAATAAGCGCCACCCTTATAACATTGTATTTTATTCTCGTCTGTGTATGAGTCAAAGTGACATTTCGATACTTAAACATCCTTATGTATGCACTATTCAACCTCCAAACGCGTTTAGCTTCTAATGCCTCTATTCAACGTTGCATAAGTTTTATTAATAACATTTTTGCGTTTAGTTGAATTATAAGGAGTGAATAGTTCTATGCACTCGCTATGATGCATTTATAAATTCGGCTGTAAATGTTTATACTTAGGCATTTTGTTTCCAATGAAAGAGACAGTCCTATTGAAAACCAAGCACAAGTGCCAAACTCTGGGATTTTTTGCTCTGCCATTGTAGAAATAAGTATCCACCACGAGCACTTTCTGAGTCCGTTTTGAAAGACATAAGTTCCAGAAAAGAAAGTGGATAGCCAGGTTTTAAGTAGTTAGTTAGTGAGGTCTGTATCTATATCTCAGACAGTAATTTAGACGGTAGGGTAGGAGAAACTGCTAAATATATGAATTATAAAAATCTAAGTTATAAAATTATATGGATGGTATAAATGTACATAACTATAAGGATTATGAATTGTATAACAGTACATATAGCTTAAAAAAAAAGAATTGTATAGAAATTGTAGAGAACCAATGATTGATGTGTAAAAATAGGAAGTGACTGTAGACATGGCAATTATAACAGTTTTAGTTTATAAAAGTGCTGTTTTTGCGGGCCCTCCGCCGCTGGGCATACTTCAGGCACCCAGAGTTTTTTTTCAAGTCGCGCGAAGCACGTTAACGCCACCCACTTTTAATGGAGACAAACTGTTATAAATTGGCATGTCTCTAGTCGCGTCCGTAAAAATAACCTCGAACACACTAAAGTTTGGTGCTTCTTTTGTAAAACCCTGGATCCGACGAGCATACATACCTCAGCCCTTGACAAAAAACATCTCACAAACTGTATACCTACTTAGCTTAGCTTATAAAAAAAAAAGCGATAAATTTCACATAAATGCTCTGTTTTTTTCGAATACAATTTAAGTCACGAGGTCCTTGTTCAACACGAGCTGTCCCGCCACTATTTTTTTTTTTTTCAGAGACAAAATATGGTTTAAATGTTTTTAAGTTTTGTTCAAGGCTTCAAGTGTGGGCTTGTACATATAAACTTTTCAAATTTAATTCACATACAGCTTTTAAAAGATATTATTGAAATACGTAAGACGTTGGTAGGTACTTGGATTTAACGATTTAATTAAATAAAAAATTATTTTAATAACATTTAATTAACCCGTGCAAATTAATAAATCTCAGGATTTTCATAATAAAACTAATTTATTTCGAAACTAAACTAACCTCCTCCCACATAATGACGCGAACAAAACTGATGAGCCCGCATTTGAATTAATCTCGCTTCCTCTTTTTTACCAAATAAAATTTGTATATAAATTCTTTGACATTTGATCACAATCAATTGTTTTTTTTTATATAAAATGTATGTAGGTATGTACTATACTCGTACATGAGCAATGGTAATCTAACTGACATTATTATTTGTGTGTGACGTTTACAATTGCCATCAGACATCAATATTGCAAGACCCCATAGATTACAAAATATACGGGCTTTAAGTCTCTCAAAACAAGATCCATGCCGCTACGCTACAATACTGCAACGTACTGGGGCGCGCGGCGCTGACGAACTTTCAAAAAAAAAAAAAAAAAAAAACCCATCCATTTAAAACAACAAAAATTTGTCTTGATTTTTGTTCCAAAACAACGAAGTCTGATGTTGTTTTTCGGTTTGTTCGTTTTATTTAAATGCGAGTACATTGACAGTTGTTGTTGTTGTTTTTTTTGTTGATGCAATAAACGTGACTTTATTCAAAGTTATGCAATGGCCGAACTTTATAGTTACAACTATTTATAAGTTCACTATATATTATTAGGTAGGTATATGCTTTCAGTCTCATTGACTATAACAAGATGAACGACCTTTTTTGTGAATGATAATGTTGAATTATAGTAAAGTTGCCTAGGTAGAGTAATAGAGAGAGAGAGAGAGGGAGAGAGAGAAGGAAGGGCTGGAGGGTTAGGCAATGATTTATTTTAATGAAAAAATTTATGGTGAAGATGCGGACGAACAATTGTAATTTTTCTTGTGATTCACAATCCGCATACCTACAACATTTTTTTAGTTTAAATTTGTTTTACATTGGTCGAGGAGGAGGGTAGTATTTTAGATTGACATTTTGTTATTTGTTTTGCTTCAAGGCCTCTTTTATTGGCCAAATGTTCACCATAATAAATAAATCCTCTGATAAATCCAGAAAAGATCTTGATTGATGGAAAAATGTTGCTAATAATTTTAATATAATAATGAATTGGATTCTAAATCCAATCACAGCTAATGTTCTTACGCTCGACAGGCCGTTTCGAAAAAAAATGCTTCTCATTTATAAACGAACGTTTAGTTCGGGTTGGTAGTCATGTGCTTAATATTAATAATAATCTAACCCAGCTGTTTGTACCTACCACCTTCAAATTTTGTTTCTTCATATAAAGGAGAATTTATCAAAGACCATATTAGCATGATTTTATCGCAAGTTCATTTTATCGCGTCGAATTCACATTTCGGCCGCCATCTTGGATTTTAGTTTTTATTAAATATCTCGGTTCCTGTTAGTCCTACAAAAAAGAATGTACCTGTGACAAAGTAAGATAATTAAAATTTCCTATTTTTAATTTTAAGAACAATTTTTCGAAGTAGTAGTAGTAGACGAAGAAATTTAAACAATTTTAAATGTTTAAAGTATTTTTGAATTGTTAGCAAATTTAATACCTACCAACATTTTAAAAAGTTATGTAGAATACATTTCTTGAATTTTAAATGCTCTAAAATTTTGTTGATGTACATAATGTACAAATGTATGTGTACCTATATCTTTTTTCTGTCTTGGAATAAATTAAAAAAAAATATATATTTTTTGTACACTTTCTAAATAAGTGACATTTAATTCTCCCATACATTGGCATCCCATAGTGGCACTTAATAAAATTTCGAAACTGGGCCTAAAACTAATTACCTCACACAAAAACAAAATTGATGGTCGGTTGTCTTTCTCGAAATAGCTAAAAATCTCTAGCCTAAACTTGGAGGCAGCACTCTTGAGTAGCTATTTTCAAATGCAAAATCTTTAATATTAATTGATGCGGTGCGAATACTGTGCATAACGTATGGTTATTATAAAGGGTGTTTTTTTTTTAGACGTGTGGTTTTCAATCTGGCAATACTTTTTCGGAGTTGGTCTTTTTAACAGCTGTCACTCGATTTATGCTCAGTTTGGTTTGCCATTTCATAATGAATTGACTTACTCCTGAACAACGTTTGCAAATCGTGCAAAATGGGCTCGAAACGAGATCGTTGTTGATCCCGATTTTCACAAGAAAATTTTGTTCAGCAATGAAGCCCATTTTTGGTTGAATGGGTAGGTACTTTAATAAGCTAAATTGTCGTATTTAGAGTGATCCTGATCATAATCCACAAGCCATTGTTGAGCCGCCGTTACATTCTCAAAAAGTCAATGTTTGGTTGGTTCTATGGGCAGAGGAAATCATTGGTCCATATTTCTTCAAAAATGAAGCCGGCCATACTGTTACAGTCCATTGGGAACGCTATAGAGCCATGATTAATGATTGGAGGATGTTGATGTGGACGAACTTTGGTTCCAACAAGACGGCGCTACATGCCATACAACCAACGAAACAATCAATTTATTGAAGGAAACTTTTGTTGAGCGCATTATCTCGCATCGTCACGTCGTGGGCCTGTGGCGTGGCCTCCAAGATCGTGCGATTTAACACCACTGGACTATTTTTTGTGGGGTTATGTGAAGTCGCTTGGCTATACGCACATAAGCCCGAGAAGATTGACGCCTTGAAAGAGAATATTCGGTGCGTTATTGCTGACATAGGGCTCCAATTGCTGCAGAAAGTGGTCGAAAATTGGGCCTCTCGGCTGGAATTTATTCGAGCCAGTCGCGGCGGCCACTTGCCCGAAATCATTTTTAAAACATAGTAGCAAACCCTTATCTTTATAATAAATGTAAATTCTTGGCCATAACATTAAATTTTATGCGTTTTATTTTTTTTGAAAACCACACGTCAAAAAAAAAATACCATTTACAAAACTCTCTTTCGATTCCCGAAATAGTTTTCAGCTGAAAATGAAGCAACCCATCTGAATTCTTTGAAAATAAAGCTACCTTAAGGTTTATTTATGTTATAATGTAGGAAATTAAAACATGGGAAACATTGTATCAAGAAACGATATCGTTCAAAAAAATAAGAATTTCACTTCGAAAAAATTCCGACAGTACCGAATTTAAGTGGAGAGCTTTAAATATGTTTTAAAGCATTTCCTAAAAAGTTCCAAAAGACCATGGTTTTTGAATTTGTCAGTTGAAAGGGGCAGATTAAAGTTTTTTTTTTCGTCAGAAATATCAAGGCACAAATTGAAGGGTACACAAAAAAGATTATGAATACTTTTTTGTTTTTTGTAAGACCAATAGATTTTGAGAAAAACGTTCTTTACACCGAGGGGATGTGGAGAAAAACGTTCATTGTATGTAACCTTTGCTCACGTTTTACTCAAGACCTATTGGTCTTTCGAAAAAAAATATTGTAATTTTTGTTTGTGTAAAATCTTGTAAGCTACGATTTGTGCCTTGACATTTCTCCAAAGAAACTGCACAGTTTCGAGATATTTACAAAAAAAAAAAACTGAATGTTGTGAGCATTCGTTCAAATTTCGGACACTTCTTGGAATTTTCTAAAGCTCTCGTTGGATATCAAGTTTTTTTTTTCTAAATTTCCTCTTTTTTTTGTCAAATTTTCCTTACCTAACAGTGGCAGGAACCCACCAAACATTTGAACCCAAGAAAAAATCAATACAACTCGCTTTTATCCGATGCCAATTCTTTCAATGAAAATAATTTCAATTATAAAATCGATTAATAAATTTTATCAAGAGACTCAAAAATATGCAGCCCACTCACTATCTACTGTTTGCATCTGGCGCTCCATATTGGTAAAGAAATATTCAGCGCAAATCTTTTGTAAGGCTTTACTGTTTATGTAGATATAAGTGTGGCAGCATTTTGTTGCAATAGCACAGTTTAAATTTATGAAGAACAACATCGTAGAGATACAGGTAAAAAATAAAATAAAACAAAAAAAAAAAATAAATATATATAAATAAATCCAAAAAGTCGGGCGCATTTTACTAATGCACCACGGTTTCAAACATCGCATATGCCACCACACCACCACGGTTTGTTGAATCTCTTTAGTTTTTTTTTTTTTTTTTTTTTTTTATTTATTTTGTTGCTGTTTGTGTTTTATTTTGATCCAAAAAGGGGACAACCATGAGACAGCATTAGACATGCTTCAGTCCCTCAAAATCTACCTACTTTCTTGAAGTGTTGTTGGTGTTTGTTTTTTTTTTTTGCTACAGTCAATCGTAACTTACCTACATTATACGATCAATCGGCCGACCCTCTTCCCCCAATCCCCCTCTCCACCTCTCAACACGGTTACTAACAACCTCCTACCTACCTATCTATCTACCATAACCATATGAAAACAAAAATGTTGGCCGGTTTTGAACTGGCTTTAACGCCGATTGACTTCCACGACTTTTGTAGCTGCTGCCTGTGAATTGAAATTAATACTCGATTGGTTTATTTTACTTATTGTTGTTGTTGCTGCGTATATAATATGCATATATATTTTTTTTTTTGATTTCTCATTTAATTTCCACCTATTTTAATTTTATTTTTTTTTTGTTCGTGGCCATAGTGCAAAAAAAAAAACAACTTACGAGGGAAACCCATGGCAGGCAAAGACGTATAAAGAAGAGAAAACCAAGAATATGAAGAAAACAAATCCCACATACTCCATCAAGTGTAAATTCAAAATGCAACTACGCGCGAATGGCAGAGCTGCTCTTATTAAACAAACAAAAAAAAACAGGGTTGTATTGCGGTCGTATAGAGGTACTGGACAGGGCCTTAATTTCTAGTAAGAAGATAATAATTCTTTTCGATTCGGTTAATGTGGAAAATGGATCTTTATTAAAACTAAGAACACATCAAATATTGAAAGTTTGTTGATTGAGGTTGATATTGTAGTATTCCTTAAACTCTTATTTTACAAATTAACAAACTAGTCGCTAGGAAACCTGTTTTGCTCGTTGGGTTCTTTACAAACTCTTTCCGTTTTGAAAAAAAAATTAAAAATTATAAAATATATCGATTTGAGTTTTTTTTTTTTGCAGGTGGTTACCACTGGTAACCACCGTGACTGTTGAAATAAATAGAGATGGAAAATAACAACCTTTATGTGTATTTTATTATTTTAACAAACTTAAAGCAAATTTCAATTCATTTTCATAAAAATCAAAAATCTTAGAAACATGTAATTTTGTTTGCGTTTGCACAGTTAGCAAACTTTGCAAGTGCGGCATTGCCATATGTTCCGTGCAGCAGTTCTTTGAGTGTTGCATTAATAATTGTAATTTCTTCTCAATTCTTATCGGTTGATGGTGGCTACTTTATAGATGAAGGAATTATTGGTTTGCTGTTTTACTGTTTTAAATAACATTTTGTTTATATGCATTAGAACCATTCTTCTAAGTTGTAGAACTGGGCATATGCTTGTTGACATACGCCCCAGCTCCCAGTCCTTTGGATATGGTCTTTAGGAAGTCTCAAAGAACCTAAACTTAACTATAAGTTCCTTATGCATCATGTAAAACTACCAACAGCCCACTATAAAAGAAAAAAAAAAGTGGTGGTTACTACAGCTAACCACCGAATAAATACTGTAATATTGCCGGAAATAGACCTAATGGTGGACGTGTTTTTAGTTGGAATACATTAAGCTTGTATAAATTAACAAGAGTATATTCAAAAATTATTAGAAAATTTACACCTTCCCTTTTTTACAACTACAATTAAAAAGCTCACAAAAAAATGGCAAAGCCAGATTTTTTAATTTCAAATTACCTACTTGGCATATACTTGTAGCTATAAAATCTTGCGGCAATTTTTTCAATGTGATTTCATATAAGATTGACATATTTATTTAAATTTTAAATCGAGTCGATAGATGGCGCAGGTACACATATACTGAATAATCAAAAGGTGGTTATAATAATTAACCACCCAACCAGAAAGAGTTGAAGAATGTTAGTTTGTGCATGGCTTATAGACTCGAAAACTACTAAACCGATTTCGATGTAATTTTCAAAGTTTGTTCCTATTAGCGACCCACGACGACAAGGTTTAGAAAGTGGTTTTAATAAAATCCGCCCACTGCCACGCCCAACTTCATTATACTTCAGCTTTCTCTTTATTCAGCGTCCTCAGAGAAAGAAATCATTTTATAATTAAGCCTGAGGCATGCCATCAGCCATTTTTCCCACACACAGCCACGCCCACTTTTCTCATATCGTGAGTTTTTTTTCCTTATTTAACATTGCTGAAAAGTTCAAAATTTGTAATTTAACTCTCTTGAACTACAGCATGGCATACCTGTCTAATTTTGTTAAGGTTCCGCCTACTGGCACACCCACTTTTCCTACATTTGAGTTTTATCCTTTCTTTATTCTATTGAACATAATTGGGCATGAACATGTGTAATTTTTTTGACAATCTACCTTGTGCTTCCACCCCCCCCCCCCCCCATTTTATTTTATTTTATTTTTTTCCTCATTTAACGTCCCAAGGAATTTATGTATTTTAGAGATTTTAAAGAAAGAAACCTCTCTTTTCGATACTAAAAACGTTGAGCACTTTTCAACAAAAAAATTTCAAGGCCCTTAAAATTATGACTGCGCTTCTGAAATAGTAAAAAAAAAAAAATAGGTATCACCAAGCACCTCCGCGAAAGCCACCCGAGACAGTTGGTTGTTGTTGCATTCTTGTTGCAGTAACTGCTGACTTTATACCTACACATCGTAAAGCTGGAGCCATCAAGAGCTATAGCTGAACAATCCGGCGTGTTTCTTGTGCCGTTTTGTTGTTGTGTGTTGGTTGCACAGAATATGGGATTCACTTAGTATATATATGGGGAAAATTGCAAAGGCATATTACAGGTTTTCTATGAATGATTCGAGAGTGACTAGTTTCGCCACACATTGTGATGAAATATAGGTACTAAGAGCCTGTCCTGGTATTGCTGTTTTTAAATGTTGTTTTTTTTTTTCGTTGTTGTTGTTGCTGTTGTTTTGCTATTTGCTCTGCTCTGCATCGTCTTTGTATCTAGATTGTGTACTGTACATATTGACTAAAAAAAGAAATATAATAATTAACTGGATAAGGCAGGGAGAAATATCAAGAAAGGGGAATGAACAACAAAAAGGTTTATGAACTGTCTGTGATTTTGTTGTGCTTTCTGTATAAAGTCTGAGATCATGCCGAAGGTTTTTACTGTTTATTTCCTTTTTATTCTCTCTTTTTTTTTTTTTCTTTAATAAAAAAATCCCACCGTTACAAGAGCGAATATGGTTTTTACGGGGACTTTTTGTTAACACATAACATATTTTGTTTTTTGTATTTTAATTTAATTTGTACGTAATTTTTGTATTTATAATAAAAAATTGTTGTTTTTAAAACAAATGACGCTCTGTGCTTCACCTTAAATGTAAACCAGAGTGAATCACATAGAAATCGTAGGAAATGTTTTGTGATGTTTTTCTTTTTTTTTTAAAGAAGCAATGTGTTAATAATGGAAGTGACTTTAGACATGCAGTTTTGATGGTTTATAAAAGTACTTTTTATGCGACCCGCAGAGCCATTAGGACCCTCCGCCGGTAGGCATTAATAAGTTAACTCACGCCCACTTTTAATTGCGATAACTTATATAATTGTTAGTAGCCAGTGGCGTAATGGTTAGTGCATAGGACTGTCATTCCGCAGAGGCCTGGGTTCGATTCCCAGCCTCGTCCACCTAAATAAAAAATCAGGCTACTGCTTCTTGCGAGGAAGTGACAAATCTTCCAAGCCCCGTGCATAAATAATACTTAATACAGGTACATTTCAAAAACATTTTTTGTCATTTTATTTTACATAATGTCAGTCAGTATAGAAATGGCGCCCAATAGCAAATGTTCTTGTTGTTTTAAAATTCACTATTTTTCGTTATATTAAATTTTTATTCACAAAATGACGAGATAAATCTTCGGGTTTGCTGGAAAACTATTCTTAAAAAGAAGAAACTTCAAAATTTGTTCCCTCAGCAATGGAACGAAATCATTGCCTATCATGTACCGGGCAATATTGCCATTGATGGGTTATTTCAGATGCTTCATCAATTGTATCCCGATAAACGACAAAGCATTGAAATAACTGGGGGAATCGTAACTCTTAGACGTTGCAAAGACAAAGCTTCCAGGGCATTACTCCGTGAGACAGTACTTTGTGATGCCTTACTCCCTGGAATATTATTCCATGGGACCTTACTCCCTGGGACCTTACTCTCTGGGACCTTACTCCCTGGGACCTTACTCCCTGGAATATTACTCCATGGGACCTTACTCCCTGGGTCCTTATCCCCGGGACCTTACTTCCTGGGACCTTACTCCCTGGGACCTTACACCCTGGGACCTTACTCCCTGGGACCTTACTCCCTGCGACCTTACTCCCTGGGACCTTACTCCCTGGGACCTTACTCTCTTTGACCTTACTCCCTGGGACCTTACTTCCTGGGACCTTACTCGCTGGGACCTTTCCCCCTGCTACCTTACTCTATGCGACCTTACTCCCTGGGATCTAAGTCCCTGGGAACTAAGTACCTTGGACCTTACTCCCTCTGACCTTACTCCCTAGGACCTTACTTCCTGGGACCTTATCAGCTGGGACTTAACTCTCTGGGACATCAACACGTAGAACATCAATCTTTGGGATATATTTGACTGGGCTGTAAGTCCCTGGTACATAAATTCCTGGAACGTGACTCCCTGCGACATAAGTTTTTATGGGCTTGTATCCTCTTCGGTGAGTCATAATTCTAAAATTGCATTATGGATTTATATCTCACCCCTAAAGATTTGTACGTAGAGATATAAGTCCCCAGAAGAGTGTCAGTTTTCATCAATTTTTCACATAAATGAAACGAACTTTTCTTTTTTTAAGGAATGTGTACCTATTTGTCATTCAATCTGGATTAAAATTTTTTTTTTGGACAGTCAAAAATCCATGTAAAATGATGCTGAATAAATGTAAATCCTTCCATTGCCTTGTGCTCATTCTAGAGAATTATCTCATGGCTTTGAAGAAACTTTAAATAAAACAACGAAAAAAAAAACCTCAAACACAAACATTCGTCCTTATAAAATCCTTCCCTATAATAGATGTCTCAAGATTATAAATATAGATATAAATGTATATTCTTTAGGTATACCTATACCTATAGCTATCTTGCGAACCCTGAAAACAAAATTAAAGATAGCCATATCCGAATTCGTGATTATTCTTCCTCAACTGAAATTTTGGCAACAACCACCTCCGCACAAACAAAACAGACAAATTGAAAAAAAAGGAACTGACAAAGGTAGGATTGCTATACCAAAAATATAAATCGTTCCCCTTGGTTGGTGTATACCTCTGTGTGTGTATATATGTATATATAAATATTTGTAGGTATAGATATATTGTTTATAGGATATGGCATCGTTCCAAATGCAATGCGCAATTCAAAAACAGCAAATATATTGACTAAAACCCAGCAGTAGAATGGTCATCATTATATACTTATGCGCTTTATATGTAGGTATATACAATTTATATACATAGATAATGTATGTATATACATTCTAAAATTTCTATTGCCTATGTTTAGGTATCTATATCTATATATTTTTAATTCAACATGTTTTGGTTTAAAACGGGGGTTGCAAATTCCCCGAATGATTTTATTGACTATTAAAGAAACAACTCTTTATTTGAACTCAAATTTTATCTTAATCTTGGCGGGCTGAGTTGAGTCCTTGAAAATAATTTCCGTCATAAGTATAATGTTGAAGGAATTTAAGCTACGAAAAAACATTTAAACTTCCTTTGTCTAATCCAAACGCTCTCAAGGTTCAATCTTGAAATACCTGGTGACAAAGGCTATAATTTAATTTTCTGCATATGAATAATTGTGTCTGCAAAGGCATGCCAAACACATGTCCTTAAATCCATTGTGCATATTATTGTGATGTAATAAGATGCGTCATGGCCAGAGATGGAAATGCTTTTAGCAAAAAAATTAAATAAAATGAAACAGTTTAAAATGTATTGAGTAAAAAATTCTTTGAAATGAATACAAAGTAGATAGATACATATATCACCATCCCTGGTCTGGCCATGTCAATCTGCGTTTTTGTTTGAGGACAATATGCACGTGAGAGATACGTGTGATGGCGTTTCCATTCACAGCAGGAAAGCAACCACCAATGCAGCAGTGGCAGGAGGCAGGAGGCAGGAGACATCAGAAGGGGCACCCCTGCGCGAAAAAGATGCCGGCTGGGAGAGCCCATTGAAGAACATCATCAGCATCAGCTTCAGCTTCAAGCATTGACACCAATGATTTCTTTTCAGCCACACTGGCTGGCAGTCAGTGGTGTGTTGATATGGTTGGTGCGATGGTGATGGTGGTGGTTATGGAAAACTTCTAAAATCAAAGTGGGGGTAAAAGAAAAGTAATATCCTGTTTATTCGTATGCATCCTGAATTTAAATATTATTTTTTTTTTTCTTACAAAAAAATAATACAAAAATGAAAAAATGTAGAAAGGGGATGATTTTCATTTTTATATTGCGTTCCGGTTTTTTTTTTTTTACTTGGTATTTTTAAGGACAAGGACATTCTGGAATACACATATGTAAGCCTATGTGATTTTTCATTATGAAATGAGTTTTTTTTTTTTTTTTATTGAAAACCTTTGAAAGGGTTAAATGGCATGCAACATACATCATTATTTTGATCATATATAATACACAATTTCAAGGGTAATTTTATGTATATATTTTTTTTTTTGTAATGGTTGGCCTAGAAAATTCTGCAAGGACCGATCAATCTTTCTTTGTTTCCGTCATCATCATCGTCGTCGTCGTCTTTTTTTGTTATGCTCATGTTTTGTTTCCTTTGTTTGGATAGAAGAGGCCGTTAACACTTTGCATGCGATGATGGTACTCCAATAGGTAGGTATATATGACGATAATATAAATTTCTTTCAGGGATGTCTGGCATACTCTCTTATTAAAAATTTCAGAAGAAGAAGAAAAACAATAAAAAAAAAGTATAAAATCAAGAGGAACAAAGTTATTTAAAATGAATATAATATAAGATATAGAAATTCGTATGTATTTATTGTAAAACTCAAGTACAAACGAAATATACCATAAAAAAATGCAAATTACTAAAAAATTAATTTTTGTTTAAAAAAAAAATTATTTTCAAAACTTTTCAATGCAATATTGTATCAACTAAATATTAAGTAGCACCAGATTGAAAAATTATAACGAAATCGGTAAAGCCATTACATACAATCACTGCTTAATACGGGTACGAAGTTTAATTTAATTGTACCAAATTTGAAGAAAATCCGTCCAATCGTTTAGATTCTAAATTAGCCTAAATTACAATGAACTCACACAGACTGGTATGTCTGACAGTATGACTGAACCCACCTTTTCTGACTTCTCGATTATCGTAGTGTTTGTTTTTGATAACGACCTGGAAAACTTTCTTTTAACACGATTGAAATCTACTTACCCTATAGTATAGAGCTTGTACAACATTAAGGCAAAGAGATAATTTGTTTACGCTTGAGACATCTAAAAAGTCTAAAATGACATGTGTTACACAAGTTTTTTTTTAAATCTTATTATCTTAAGATTTATAGCCCTTGGATTTCCACCCTTGTTCGCCTCATAGTTGAGATCATCATAAAACGTCAATAGGTTCCTAGTCTCTGATCCCATTAACGCCACTTTAGGTGTTCCTCAAGGTAGTCACTTGGACCGTCTAATCTTTATCTTAACAATAAACGATATTAACATATCTAATATCTTTCTTTTTAATCAGATGATATGAAAATCATGAACGTGCTTTCCACCCTTACTGGCTGTCTCTTACTCTTCCAAAACGCCCTTAATTTATTTAAAAAAAAAAACTTTACTAAAGAATAGGGTTTTCCAATGAAAAAATAACAAAATCTGCTTTACTAAGTGACGGCAATGCTATAGCTTCTAAATTAACAAAATGTATCAATTGACAAATTGAATTGACTTAATTGACAAAAATTGACTTAAAACAAAAAAAAAAATATTAAAAAACAAAGGTTGCACTCTCCTGTCAATGTCATGATATAACTTTTCGTAAAGCCAGAAATCGCTTATTTTATTTTAAAAATCTGTTTTAGGAAATAATTTTTGAAAAATTAATTTTCAAACTCAAAATTTGGAAACAAAAACCGAATGCTTAAATGTCTTGTACTTTTTGAGAAAATTGAAAATAAATATGTAAATCTATTTTACTTCCTACGTAGTGGAATTAGGATCCTTTAGAGCAACTTAAGCAACGGAGAATTATATTTCTGATCATTTTTCTCAATTTTCTAAAGAACTATAGAAGCTGCGTGAAGCCAAAACCCCGAACTCAAAATTTTTGGGGGGGGTTAATCGGGTTCGTTTGTCCATCGTTTGTCCACGTTTGTCCAGGAAAAAAAATCGTTCGTCCACCCTCAGGTAAAAAGTTATTAAGCTTTTTTGTTTTTATAGGAAACCCCAAAAATCAAAACACTTGTCCAAAAACCGCAATTTATAATTTAGGAGGATGGGACAAAGTGCATTCGTTTGTCCACCCGCCAATTATGACTGTCCAACAAAAAAATTCGTTTGTCCACCCTCAGAAAAAAAAATATTCAACTTTTCAATTTTATAGCACCAAACAAAAAAATTTCAAAATTTACCAAGCAATATCAAACCAATTGCATTCGATTAACCCCCCCCCCCCAAAATTTTGAGTTCGGGGTTTCGGCTTCACGCAGCTAACTATAGAAGAGATTTTAGCATCTGGTTTTCGCTGTTTGAATAAAAATTAATAAGAGCATTGAATATTGAAATTGAAAATACTACTTAATAACGTAAAATTTTGAATAAAATTAGTTTGAACGAAATTAAAAAAAAAAATAGTTTTTCAAAATTTTGAGTTTGATAATTAATTTTTTCAAAAACTATTTTTTAAAACAGCTTTATTTAAAAATAAAAATAGAATAATAGCTTTCTGGCCTAACAAAAAATATAACATGGCATTGTGAGTGTAACCGTTGTTTTTTTAATAATTTTTTTTCTGTTTTAAGTCAATTTTTAAGAAAACTGCACATCCCGGCTGAACGGTGGGTAATATACCCCCATTCCTAGGGATTTCGTTCTTGTTTCGACCCAACCAACGTGCTCTAGAATTTTATGCGAATCACCCCTCATAAAGACATCATTACAAAATGAATGCTTTTTTAGAATTAAAAAAAATTTAAATGACATAAAAAAATAATAGAAAACAATTAAGGAAAATGGAAAACAAGAAAAAAAAGACAATTGTTTAAACAAATTCCATGTCAAAAAACAACTCAAGAAAAAAAAAATAGAGCAAATCAAAGTTGTGGTAATGCTGGATTCTCTGAAAAATGCAATTTTAAGGTTTTTTAGGTTTAAAAAAAAAAAAAACTGTCGCGACAAATTTTTATCTTTCACTACTAATTTACGACAAATTCACGACAATTAGTGGCATACTTCTTTTTTTTTTGAGTTCATTTTACCCATTTAGAGGGGTGGTAATGCTAACTTGACTGTCAAGTTAGCATTACCAGAGGTTATTTTTAAAAAAACAAGCGCGACAAATTTTTTTCTTTCACGACAAATTTACGACAAATTCACGACAATTAATCCAATTATTAGATTTCTAAAATTTTGAAGTGGTAATGCTAACTTGACACACATGAATTAATGCCCTTAAAGCAAAACTAAAGTTTACGTGTCTTCGTTAATATGTACATACATAATTATGTAGGTATACAATACATATGTACATATTTGCAATGAAAATAAAAATTAACAATTATTAGTCCGAAAATATATACATACATCCATACATATACATATATAAAGAAAATGGATTAAATTGCCTTGAACGACAACAACTAAGAAAGATTAATCGTAAAAGTTTTGGTATGTTTCTTAATTCTCTCATAGATAGAAGAAAATTCCCAAATTCTATCGAAAAAAAAAAATAATTATCCTTCTTACTGTATTGTGGGAGTAGATATTGTAGATAGATAGGTATAAAAATATCCACTTCGAAAAGAACTTGCTTCTCCTCTACTAAAGATACTTTCCTTTTTATCGTTATTATTATTATTATTATTATTCTTTAACACACACACACATACACATACACATATAAATCTTAATAGAATACAACAAAAAAAAAAAAACTAAGAGGGAAAATAATATCCTAGCGAAAATGGAAAAACCCTATCTTCGGTAGAAGTTTTCTTTTATTTTTCTTTGTTAAGCTGAAATCCTGAAGCAGGGAATGGGAAGTCGTTTATCTATCCTAAGCGCGGCGGGAGTGTATCTGTGTATATCACCGGCTATAATGGATTTTATGGAATGGAAATAGTGGCAGTCAAAATCATCTACGGCAATGTTAAGAAAACCAAGGCACAGAGGGCAAGTACAGCTTAAAAAAAAAAAAAAAAAAATAAGTAGTAAAAAGGGTAAGGCATAATAATAAGAGAGAACAGAATTGTTTATAAGCAAATATCAAACACTCCTACATCCATAAACAAACACACACACAAAAACACTCAGCACGCACACCAACAGCAAAGGCTTCAAAGATAAACGACTTTTGTTCTGTGGTGCTACTGAAGGAATTCCATTTGTCAGCAAATGGTGGAAACTTGAAATGAAAGGATGTGGAAGAGATATGGCCATAGAGAGATGCTTCCTTTTCCTCCCAATTCAAACTCTATTCTATGAGTCGTGGAATTCTATTTTCTGTGATTCTTTGGGATGAAGTGATTTTTTTTTGTTGCCTCGAAAATGACTCAGAAAAAAAAAAGATGATACCTCCGCTGCGAAACAACAAAATTCCAAAATAGAAAATAGAAAATGGAACAAAATACAAAAAGGACAAATCTGAGAAAAAGCGGCTCAGTATCTATATTCAGCGACGAGATGAGTTTTTTTGTTAGTTTAAGCGATGACATAGTTTCGAAATAGAAAAGATCCAAAGTAAGTTGACGATGTGGGTGGGTGTGATGCGTGTTTATAGAATTTCTGCGCCATTAAAAGTGATATCCTTTCAGTTTTATTTTATTTTTGTGTATATATATAGTATATGTGTGTGTTAGTGTGTTTTTGTTTTGTAAATATACGAAAGCAAATTTAATTTAAAATGTTTGCTATGCAAAAAAAAGAACAACGACCAACAACAACCAGAGGAAAATTTAACTCCCATCTTTTGGGGTATTGGTTTTTATTTTCAAACAATATGACAGAGAAAAGGATCGACTTTAATCCAGTTTTATGTTTTCTTAAAATATATTGTGTTCACTCAAGAACCTATAGTAGATGCAATATCACGTTTCGAAAACATTTGTTTTTGTATTTGTCTTCTCTATTCTATTTTGTATATACCTTAGGCTTGGGTTTTTGTTTTCCTGAAATAAAATATTCAGCTAATATCATCACGAGGATGGATATTGTCACGTGTTTTAATGTGGGTTTGGTTACGCAATTTATTTTATCCAATATTTCCTGAAAAATAATTGAAAAAAAAAAAAAAATAAAATAAATAGTTTTTCAAGAGGAAGTTGGTAATATGAACCATGTATTTACTTGGAATTTAATATTTTTGTTTGAATGTAGGGATTGGATTGCAAAAGTGTTCTTATTTAACGAAAGGAGATATATGCTGAAGATATGCCTACAAATATTTTTATTTGGAGAAAAATTAAACAAAAATATTTTTGAAAATAATACTTTACCTTGATAACTTTGCAAGTTTTATATTTTGTTTTAATATTTATTTTCAATCAAATTTTTAATACAAATTTTGTGCTTTGGGTACTACCAGTTTTGGAAAAAATAAGAAAAATTGAATACCTATACAAAAATAGCTACGATTTGCGTTTTTCGCTGGAAAAAGGTGGTTATCACTGGTAACCACTGGTAACCACCGTGATTGTACGGATAAAAACAGGTGTCAAATATTTACATTTATTATTATTTTATATTTTAACAAAGTAAATTAAAATTTTTATAAATATCAAAAATCTTGGTAACATGTCTTTCGTTTGCGTGTACAAAGAAACTTAGTCTGCAAGTGCTGAACTGTCATGTGTTACGTGGTACCGCAGCAGGTCTGTTAGTGTTTCAATTGCGAATTTTTCTTAATTTAATTCTTTATTGTTATTGGTGACTGTTAAAAAGACGGAGTTCTGAAAGAACAATTAATTTGTTTTTTTTTTTACTAGCCTGTTCTATATGCCTCAGAATCATTTTCGCTGCAAGCACAACCGGGCCTACTCTTGTTGAATTATGCTCATTACACCATTGGTCATTAGTTAATGCCTGTGAAAGTCTTAAGGATCCTTAATCGAACTGTAAGTTGATTATAAATCGTTGGAAAGAAGAAGCCACTAAAATAGAAAAAAAAACTATCCTACTATTGTAACGGTGGTTATCACAGCTAACCACCAAATAATTTCTGCAATATTTCCAAAAATAATCATTATAGGCAACTTGTTTTAACTAGAAATACATAAAACAAAAATTGACTAAAGTATTCTCAAATACACACACACAGTAGGTACAAGAAAACTTGAACAACTTTACAAAAAAATGGTACATAACAGCAAGTTTTTAAAATTAAAATTTCTTGGCATAGACACTAGAATCTTGCACCACTCTTACCGCTCTTTTGTAACTTAACATTGATAAGCATTCATTTATATTTTAAATCAAATCAATAGATGGCGCAAGTACGTATACAAAAAGAATACAAAGGTGGTTGTCTTAAGTAACCACCCTCCGAAAACGAATCACATCTACAATGTTGAAGATTTTAAAAATTTAATCCGCGAAATGAATTTCATTGCTGGATCAAACCAAAGCAACTGTATTTGAAAAGTTTACTCTCGAGTATATTCTCACTTGCCCACGGATTAGTTCGTTCTGGATCTTCATCAGTTCGAACGCCAGCTCTAGCGCAGCGTCTTCCATCAATGCAAATGGTTGATTAAAACATAATCTGTATCCATGTGAACAGAGCAATCGACAATAAGATCAGTTAGATCCTTGTTAAAAAATGAGAATAGAAGTGGTCCTAAAACAGTACCCTGTGGCACTCCTCAAATTACTTAAAACCGAGCAGAAGTTACACTTGAAACTTCAGCCGCATGTACTGGTTTTGTGGTTGTAATTTATTCATACTATTTCTACTAAAAGTTACCTTATAAAGATTTCAGGACTTTTGTTTTTTGTATTCATTGGTTCTATACACAAAAATTAAACAAAATTTTATGACGCTCTTTTTTTCCTGAAACACCGAAACTCATGTTGATTCTTAGCAATTTGTATTTAATTTCTTTCTTTTACTTACGTAAGTTGATATACGTTGTATCAACAAAAACAAAAATGTATAATAACTTTCATAGTGTTTTGTTTTATTTGTAATTAAATAACCCTCTTGGTGTTTTTGGTATCGACACAAAAGAAAAGGCGTTTTCATAAAAAAAAAAGAAAAAAAAAATATGTATAAAAAAAGGAATATTTATCACACCCTAAAAAAACACTTGTTCCTTAGAGAACATAGAATATGAAGGACCCTAACGAATATTAAGGAATCCTACACAGCAACTCCTCTTTTTTTTCTCTACAGTAAAGGGAGGTTCTCTCGCACACAACCCCACCCCACCTCACCCCCTTATATTGTATAATGTGTTGGGAAATTCCAATTCCCAACGAACTAAACAAAAAAGAACTCTCCAACTTTACCACTAACTATAGAACTACGTCGAAACTCAACTTCGTCCTTATTCATTTTAACTTGGATATTTTATGTATATAGTTGTGTATTTTAGATGTTTCTTATCTTTTCCTCGTGTACTTT
This sequence comes from Leucozona laternaria, assembly GCA_932273885.2. Taxonomy (NCBI): domain Eukaryota; kingdom Metazoa; phylum Arthropoda; class Insecta; order Diptera; family Syrphidae; genus Leucozona; species Leucozona laternaria. Next base: position 83,128,662 of record OW026368.1, on the reverse strand, counting down.
AGTCCTGAATAACTGTCGCCTTAAACTGCGTGTCCCGTTTATGTATGTGTCTGTGTGGGTATATACATACATATTGATGTATTATTGTAAAAGACGTTGACAACACACTTCACACGACAGGACAACCATTCATGTCCTCAAGGAATGAATAATAGAAGGAAAAAAAAATATTATAATAAAAAATAGTCGAAACTCTTCGAAGCCGAAAACGAGAACGTCTTTGATTAGAGAGACCACCGATGATGACGAACAACGACATACACGAATACAATTATTGAGTGTGTACGTGCGGATTCAATGAATATAGTAGGTAGCTACGTGTACCGCCCGACAAAGGCAAACAAAAGCAAGGAGAATTTAAAAGAAATATGCAGATTCCTATCCGATCCGGGAATGCGGAAAGGTGGGGGAGAGGCGGGGTAGGGCCTAAATTGAAGAATAAATTTGGATAAAGAACCGGGGCCTTTTTTTTTGCCAAAGATTAAAAAAACTTGGAGGAGCAAAAGAAATTTTGCTTTTCAATTTTTTCTTTTAAGAATTTGTTTTTTTTTTTTTTTGGTTGGTGCTTTATGCCCTTTTTATCACCTATTCCCAATTTATGGACACAAAAAAAAGAAAATTGAAAATTTATTTGGGGTGTGGTCTAGTTATCTATTTAAGATTTTTCATGTGCATACATAATGTACTTGCTAAAAAAAATCAACACAACTTCTAAATACATAATAAATTTTCCAGTGAAATATTAATGAAACAAGAGAATTTTTCTAAATAAAAAAAAAAAAATTGTAGTAGATTTTTGAAAAGAAAAAATTCTTGTCATTCAGATTTATGTGAGTAGATAATATATGTGTGAGGGTTGGGTTATTTAGAATTCGGAACAAAATAAAATTTCTTATTGAAAAATGTCAGTTAAAATTTTTAGTGAAATCTCTGGTAACTTGGGACAGTTTGGGCAAGTGTATTTTTTTTTATTTTTGAATTCTATGTATTGGGACTCATGCTTTTTGCACATTTAGACCTGATCCGTTTGGATGACATTCTTAGGAGTAAATTAACCCACAGTAAACTGCGAGGAAGCAGTTTTTCGAAGGAGAATGCATGCGGAACGACTAACAAAACTCAGTGGATAAAACATCAAAAGAATGTGTTCAGTTAATTCTGAGTTAACTCACCTGACATTTGATGAGTTAACTCGGGTTTAATTTTAATTCCGCACTGAAAAATTTGTCCTTGAAATAAGTTTGTTTGTTTTTAAAATCAAAACACGTTTATATCTGGAAATTTAATTACTATCTATCTACTGATTATTTCTCTACTCCTATTTAACTATTTATCTAATTTGGAAATTAAAATTTTTGTGTTAAAAATTAAGCTGGGGAGTGTTTGGCCTACTTAAGATTTTTATAAATTATATTTCTTAAGCTTCGTTGTTCGTAATCTTTTATATTAAAAAAAAATATATATACAAAACTTCTTGTCTTAATGCGACAGCTAACGCAAAGGATTAACCTTGTCGTGTGTAAATTTGTGGTAGGTTGTTTATATTTGACATACTATAGTATTTTTGACAGCCGAGAGATAATTCTTAAGAAATAAAAAATTACTTTTGGTGACAGTTAGGTTATTTGTATGGAATTATAGCTAGAATATACAATATACCCTCTTGTGCGCGGGGAGTTTTCAATTAAAAAAAAAATGTGATTGAAACATTGTACCCTAGAAAAATGAGACAAATGAAAGGGCAAACTAAAAAAAAATAGATACTGACAAGGGGCAACCATCAAGGGTACCTATTTTGAGGGACAAACAAAGCATTAATGTTCGTCTGAGTGGCGGATTTTTGCTGTTGAACGTACCCAATATACAATGCATATGTATATAATGTTGCTGTATCGTAAGGTGCTACAGAAAACATGCTACACGTAACGTATTACACGCAAGGCCCAGTTTTTCTTAAATTTTTTCCTACCACCGGGATAAGTGTTAATTGGTCAAAAATCTGGTTCATTTGGGTTTCGATCATGGGACCCTACTCTTACCAATCCGATACGCTGCCCAATGATAGTTCACAATAGATATACATAGACAGTAGGTTAGGTATTACATTGTTGAAAATGAATAAGTTAATACTTTAATTTTTCATGCCGCATTGTTTGGTTTTCTTTTCGTTGTTGAGATAGTAAAACTTGCCCAACAAGTTTTTTTTTTACTACGAAGCTCCTCTTCTCGTCTATGCTGGACTTACACGACTGATAAATTGGTTGCTTTCTTTCAGTAAACTGGCAAAATAATGAATTTGTCCATTCTTTTACCAGTTTTTTTTGACAGAAATACGGCCATTTTGTCGGTCAGTGTAAATCCAGGGTCTTTCATTAAGCGCTTCCTTTCTTTAAATTTAAATAAAACAAAGTACGTGTGAGATATCATCGAAATTTTGTATTGGTTTGAAAGGCATATCGGTTGGAATATAACATCGTACAAATGTCCGCCGCGTCTTCTCTAGGTGGCGCGCATCCGAAATGCATAATTTTCCATGACTGGCGCATAAATCAGGCTGAATTTGACCGATAGCATGGGTTGTTTTGGCTTTGAGGGCCGCTGTGGTTTGCGGCTTATTCGCATAGACCTGCTACTTGAGAAAACTCCACCCGAAAAAGTCTAACGGGATGAAATCGCAAGATCTTGATGGCCAGTTCACATCACCTCCACGTGCGATGACCATGGCCTCGAATCGCTCGTGCAGAATTTCCAATGTATCGTTAGCTGTGTGGCACGTGGCGCCGTTCTGTTGAAACCACATGTTCTGTTGAAACCACAGGCCAAAAGAAATTGGTAATGATCTACCTTTAACGCTCGCCTTTGACGGTGATGGCCTGGCCAACGTCGTTCTCAAAGAAATATGGACCGATTACGCCGCCAGCCCAAAATCCACTCCAATCAATGACTTTTTTGGGATGCATTGGATTGGTATTACCCCAAATTCGCAAATTTAGTTTTTTGACGTACCAATTCAACCAGAAATGGGCCTCATCGCTGAAGATGACCGTAAATAGGCGAATCGCGCGGAACGTTGCCCGAACAGAACATCCAGTTTGATAAAACAATTTTATCATTTGAACGTGTGTTGAACGCTATATTCGTCCATGGTGATTTGGCAAAACAGACTGAATAAATAACAGCTAATTCGACAGATGTAGCTTCAACAATATGGCCGCTATCAACTGTCAAAGTTCGGAAGTCCCTATTGGAAGACCCTTTAGATTGGCTTTCAAAAAACTCTCTTTCTTAAGTTTATCCATCAAACCACCAAATGTTCAGATATGTATATATCAGTAGCTGCATGCATACTACTATATACTATACTATACATACCATTTACACTTCGATTAACATTATTAAACATTTTTATCCAATTACTCATATTTAACACCAGAAAAATAATCTGCGCCTCAAAAGTGCACACGGACCTTTATATTACATATATGTTTATTTTTCTGAGGTTTATCCATGAATTCATCCGATTTTCATGTCCAACACAATACCTCAGTTTGTTTACTCCCAGAAACTGCCAATTTCTACACTTCGAGTCCAACTTCTGTCAAAATTCATTTAAAAACAAATAAAATTAGTAGACATTTTAGATTTGGGAAGTAAGCGAACAGACCTAATGATATTCGCTGAATGTCCATTAAAGTTGTGGCTACCATTTTGTTTTTCTTATTCATATGCCACCATGCTTCGAATTTACATAAATTTATAATATTTATCAAATCGAAAAATCGAAGAGGAACAAAAAAAGAACAAACATAAATAAAAATTACAGAGCCTTCAATTGACGACAGCCACCTGTGGAAGAGATAAAATTCTCGCATCATTTCACTTGTCATCGTTGTCATTCAATATTGTCCGCCATTTTCTTTTTATTTTCGCCTTCTAAAAGAACAAACTTGAGAACAGTTTCCTTCTTTTCTTTTATACATATTTCCATAAAACTTGAATCGATCCTTTTCTTGTGTGTGCTTGTGTGTGTGTGTGAGTGAATTAATTTAAAATATTTCATCAGCAGCTTGATGTTTGTCAGCCAGTTACCAGCAGTAGCAGTCTCTGCGATAAGTCAAACGCATTAAGTCCTAAACATGCTCATAAATAAAAAGTTGAGCTTAAAATAACGTTTGGCACGTGATTTGAAATTTAATTCATCAAAAATTATTGTGTTTATGTGCATTTTCTTTGATCAAAGTTGTGTCTACAATTTTAAGATTGACACTTCAAACAGGAAGGAAAAATTATTAATATATACAGACATAGGTACATTGATATTTACTATTGTTTTGTGTTAGTTTTTTCTCTTCTTCTTCACCTACAAAGTTCTGTTTGTTTTGATTTTTTTTTTGACATAAATTCATTTATATTTGCTTGAAACTATATTTTCAAAATTCAAATGACTAATTTTGTATTTTTCTTCTCTTTTTTCTTGCAGGTATGTTGTGGATATTATTTTAAAAGGATTCCCAACTAAATGTGTGGTAAACTAAATATTTGCAATCGATATAGTTTTTATTTCTAAGTGTTTTTATTTTTTCATGTGTCAAGATGAAAAGAAAAAGATTCTGACAAGAGAACTGTCAAACTGTCAGTTCATCAATGTCTTATACATAGTATCCATCTACCTTCTTGATATTATAGAATCGAGAAAATACAAATGGATGAAAGATCTAATACAACAAAAATGTATCTGCTGAATATAAAAATTATAAGAAACAAAAAAAGAATTTTTGAGAAGAGATGTACAAAATTACAGACATAAAATATATTTAATTTTTTCTTATTTTTTCTATCAAACTGAATGATGTGTTTTTTATGAAATAAATTTGAACGAAGTGAATGAATTTTAATTTTTGATTTGAGGGATCTATTTTTTAAAAATTTTATGAGTGACGTGAATAATAAAAAAGAAGTTATTTTTTACTAACGAATAAAAAGCTATCTTACAGGGTGGGCCTTATAAGACCCTACCAATGTTGAAGACGAATAACTTTTTTATGTTTAGATATTTTCAAATTGTTAGGCGATTTAATAATGGAATACTACACGATCGCACAGTGGAATAAAAACTGTATAATTATTTTTGGGAAATGGCTGGTCAATAATTTACACCAATTTACACCTTTTGTTGTGTTCAAAATGTTCCAACAGCTGCGACAGACCAAATTTGAGCGGTATGGTAACGCTAGATGTGAGAAGTACGGGCAGGCCTCGTTAAAGACGATCGGGCCAAAACATTATGGTAGTTCGTGAAAGTTTTGAAACTGTTCCTGAGACAACGACACGACGACCGAAGTTCAACACATTTGGTTAAATCGCGTGGTACGATTTTGAAGAAAGATCTTCACCTCTACCCCAAAAAACAAAATTCCAGTTGGTCCAGAAGCTCAATCGTGGTGATCAAAAATAACGTTTAGAGTACTTCAGAGCTGTTTACGTTTACATAGGAATTTTCGTATTTAGACCACTCTGTATGATCATCGAGAAAAAAATTGATTATACAGGGTTTTTTTTTTTTAGACGTGTGGTTTTCAATCTGGCAATACTTTTTTCGGAGTTGGCCTTTTTGACAGCTGTCACTTGATTTATGCTCAGTTTGGTTTGCAATTTCATAATGAATGGACTTACTCCTGAACAACGTTTGCAAATCGTGCAAAATGGGCTCGAAACGAGATCGTTGTTGATCCCGATTTTCACAAGAAAGTTTTGTTCAGAGAGGAAGCTCATTTTTGGTGGAATGGGTACGTTAATAAGCAAAATTGTCGTATTTAGAGTGATCATAATCCACAAGCCATTGTTGAGACGCCGTTACATCCTCAAAAAGTCAAGGTTTGGTGTGCTGTATGGGCAGAGGAAATCATTGGTCCATATTTCTTCAAAAATGAAGCCGGCCATAATGTTACAGTCCATTGGGAAAGCTATAGAGCCATGATTAATGACTTTTTCGTACCTGAATTGGAGGATGTTGATGTGGACGACCTTTGGTTCCAACAAGACGGCGCTACATGGCATACAGCCAACGAAACAATCAATTTATTGATGGAAACTTTTGTTGAGCGCATTATCTCGCATCGTCGCGTCGGCCTGTGGCGTGGCTTCCAAGATCGTGCGATTTAACACCGCCGGACTATTTTTTGTGGGGTTATGTGAAGTCGCTTGGCTATGCGCAGATAAGCCCGAGACGATTGACACCTTGGAAGAGAATATTCGGCGCGTTATTGCTGACATATACGACCCCAATTGCTGCAAAAAAGGGTCGAAAATTGGGCTTCTCGGCTGGAATTTATTCGAGCCAGCCGCGGCTGCCACTTGCCTGAAATCATTTATAAAACAAAATGGCAAACCCTTATCTTTATAATAATTGTAAATTCTTGGCCATAACATTAAATTATATGCGTTTTATTTCTTCTTGAAAACCACACGTCTAAAAAAACACCCTTTTATTATTGATTGCGTGTGGGTTTGATTTTTATATTCAAAATATTTGCCTCCAGTTTCAACTGGACACCACCCGTGGGATTTCATGAGTTAATAAAAAGATTATTCTCAATCCATGCTGCCAAAAAAAAATTCTTTTCTATCCTATGAATTGGAAAATGAAACCTTATAGGGCTCATAAGCATAATTTAAATTATCCAAGTGAATCTTCATATGACAGGTTTTGGAAAGGGGGAAAAACGGACCGAAGTAACGCGACGACGAGAAGGAGAAGTTAAAAGAAAATCGACAAATATTGTTTGCTGGATCGTTTGCCAACGACTAACAAAGTGGAGAGAGCCCGTTGTTAATGCAAACTATCGAAAACTACCCGTCTGGAGAAGCGACACGCTTTTGCTAAGTTTAGTGAAGGCTCAGGAAAGTTTTCAGTAGGGAAAATCTAGACCAGACGAGTTCCTTGCTAATAAAAAATTGTTGGCCAAGTCTAGATATTTCCGTGAGTTAGATCAGTTGTTAGAGTAGCGGACTGGTAAGCGGAAGGTCGCAGTATCAAACCCAAAATGAACCAATTATTTGATTGTTAGTCTCTCGGAGCAAAAGGGTACATAACTATGGAGAGGGCCTATCTTACTTCGATATATGCCTCCTCGCTAGCCCGTTGTCAGTAACTATGTACAACTTTCTAGGGCCTCATTAAAAACTAGATTGTTTTTCAAGGCGGGGCTTTTCCCCAACGTGCATTATATTTTTGAGGAGAATCAGTTCAGCTGTTTATGCTGTATAAGTACTGACACAAACAAGTGAAATTATGTAACAAATTATTAATCTGTACATTTACATAAGTAAGAATAATAAATAATAATATTTTTATTGTAATATTGTTTTTTTTTTTTCAACAACTGGAACCTATGTATGCAATATGCCCACACTGCTCCAGCAAATCCGCCACCAATTTAGGTTTTTATAGAAACTGCATACAAAAGTTTAATTAATCAACGACAATGCAATTACTAGAAATGGGGACACAATTTTTAATGGCTTTTTACAATAGAAGAACTTTTTTTCAAAAAAATAAGATATAAATCTTAAAATTGTTTTTGTCTGTTTTTCTTTGAAAAGGGCTTCAATTTTATTAAAGTTGATATGACTGTTTGTCTCCATAACATATTATGCAAATGTCCAATAAAAATTAGAAAAAATAAAAGTTCAAGCTAATGGTTTTTATATATGTATAAAAAGATGCCTAATTTGTCATGATTAGGTCGAGACATTGATTAACGGTTAAATACATATTTGGAATAGATACCTATAAATCTAAAAATAATTTATTCCAATCTTCTATCGAAGCATTATTAAGCTTAAACAAAAATTAAAGAAATTTGTTGAACATCCACGAATGAATTAAAGTTAAGATAAAAAAAACTAGGTTTAGCATTTCTATTTCGTAATAAAATATATAGTTTTAACCAAATGAAAAACAAGTGGAGGAACTTAGTGGCTAAGGAATTTTTTTCGGATGCATATAGATCATGATATTGAGACTAATTTGGTTTGTGTTTGAATTATGGAAGCGTTGACACGAGTTTTCGGGTCAATGCGTTGAATAATTTGTGTGACCGTGCAATCACACCAAGTCAATACAGTTAGAACACATTGACAGACATTGGTCGTCAGTACACTGACTGTATGCCAACGTTGAAGCAGCTGAATTTTCTGAGGGGTGTTAAAGTAGCCTCTGCGTGGACCTTAACCTGTCCTTCAATCGAATTTAACATTTTATATGACTTGATAGATAGACAGCAAACGAAAATTTGACGAATATTGAATATTTCCATCCAAACGTCATCCAAAAGTCCAAAAACCAACTTTTTCCCGAGCATGTCGTGTGCGACTTCAATGCGAAAAATTATTATTTTTTTCCGAAAGTGTTCAGATGTGTTCAAGTTGTGTGATCTTCATAGTTTTACGTGTGAACGCTTTGACACCAAAAAAAACATTTGACACGGATAACCCGTAGCGTATTTTGGAACTGGCATTAACTGACCGGCGTTATTCGTGTGATCGTCAACTTATCATGCACTAGCACAGTCTATACATTGACCATTTACGTTCAACGTCAAATCGCCACTTAATACTTGCGCCGCAGCGGTGAGAAAAACCCGACTTAGTTTTCCCTCTTTCCAACTTTCACAAGGTATGGCCGCCATTTTGAACTGCATGTATTTGTAAATTCAATTATCTCGGTAAATATTGGTTTTAGAGAAAAAAGTGTTAAGGAAAAAATTGTTAAGGATAAGATTTCTAACAACTTTTATTAAACATTTTTTTTTCAAAATTTGGAATGTTTAAAAAGTTGCCAAGTATTCGAGAATTAAAGTTTTAAGCGGTTGATAACTTTTTTTTTTTTTTTTTTTTTTTTTTTTTTGATCTTATGACAAACTATCAATCAGATTCGAAAAATAGTTTTTACAAAAAAAATAAACTCCGTTAAATTCTATACAGATTACATATATTTTTTATTTTTGTAGAATTTCAAACAAAAAATAAATCTACAGAATTTTTCAGTCATCACAAATTTATAAAAAAAATAAATTAAAACATTTTTTATTTTATTCAACAAAAAAAATTCAAAAAAATTGTTAGAAACAAAATTGAGTAGCTAAGTTAATAATACAAATAAGTCGATGATTTTTGGAAGAAAATTTCATCTTGGCAGATCTTGTTGATCTGAAGTATTCCAATGCTGGGTAGTTCCATAGAGGTAGAAAAACCCAAAATCAATTTTTCGAATTTCGATTTTGTGTTACTTTAAAATCAGAATTTGCAAAATATTCTACATAGTGTCAGATGTATGACTGAAAATAAAATAAAATAAAATAAAATAAAATAAAATAAAATAAAATAAAATAAAATAAAATAAAATAAAATAAATTAAAATAAAATAAAATTAAATTAAATTAAATTAAATTAAATTAAATTAAATTAAATTAAATTAAATTAAATTAAATTAAATTAAATTAAATTAAATTAAATTAAATTAAATTAAATTAAATTAAATTAAATTAAATTAAATTAAATTAAATAAAAAAAACTTTATTCTTAGTTTTGAAAACTTGTTGTAAAGCGAGTTATGAAGTAAATTTTCCGTAAAATTATGAATTTGTTTATATTTCTGAACCAGTCTTCAGATTTTAATGAAATTTTCAAACAGTAATTTCGGGTAATATGGACCACCAATCATATTTTTGCTAATAAAACACAAACAATGTAAGTTTTATTAAAGATATATATTTCAAAAATAGATTAGTTAATTAAAAAAAAAATAATTTTTTTTAATTAAAAAGTTAAGTAACTCAAAAACGGAACAAAAAAAAAATGGAACAAAAAAAAAACACAATATTAGCTTATGAGGTACAAAATTCACAAATAAACAGTGTTTTTTTGCAACCAGTATGGCTCCAAATGTGGCAAGAAACGTATTGGATACATATTTTGTCGGTTCGATCTTCAGCATCTATTTTCTTATCGGAGGCGGCGGTGACGGAATGTGTTGGTCGATTTTCGACGTCTGACTTGTCACGATAGCTTATGTGGTCCATCTCCGGGCTTGATGAGCCTTCTGTTACCATGGATCTCAAGTCCAAATTATCGTCCCCTACCATTGTAGAGAAAACAGGACTCTTTACAATAGTTTTTTTTTTAATACAAAATTTACAACACATATTCGCTTCTTATATTTAAGAAAGGAATGGTACAGAAAAAAATATATGTGTTCTTCAGAAAAGTTGTAGATAGTGTGATTTCTAATAATTTTTCTATTTACATTTTTTTGCCACTCCCAATTATGGGGGCCTTTTCCACTAAAATTTTATTTTTTGGTTCAATAGCTATATATGAACACAAAACTAAATAGTCTGAATAATGCGTTAAGAACAAAACATTTATGCAAAATTTTTGCCACGTCCACTTTTGGGTTCCCTTAAAAAAAGAAGATACAATCAAATATTTTGAAAATGTCTTCTTTGAATAAAATGAAGTTCTGTAGCCCGTCACTTTTTGAGTATGGTCAATTAGATGCAAAATTTACTACAATTTAGTAAAATTCTTAGTTCTGACATATTCCAAACATTCTAAAGAATGCACAATGTGATTTAAAGCTAACCCGCGTCAACATTGACAATCGTTGCCTGAAAAAATTGACATATCAGGTTTGGCCGCAGTTTCATGGAATTACCCAGATTTGAACTAAAAATAAAATATAAATGTTGATAGTTTTTTTTTCACTCAAAATGATGCCAAATTTCGTACCTATTCTTTGTATAGAGTAAACAGCTTTGAGGGAAAACCCATAATGACGCATTTATTATTTTTTTTTTAATTGGTTCAAATCGTTGAGATCAATTATTTTTATTCATAACAAAGAGAGATTTTCGAATACAAAGAGAATTAAAAATTATCAATTCCAAGAGGTTTTGATGACCAAATTCCTGGAAACAAACCTGAGCTTAGATAGCGTCTGAATAGCTTTTTAATAAATTAGCTTTTTTATAAATGTTTATTATATAAAAAAAAAAAAAAAAAAAACATATTTATCAATTCAGCTGAGCAAAGTGTGTCAGAAAGATAAGGAAATGAAACATTTACTGTAGGTATGTGTAGTAGATAGGTATGTATATTCATATGTACATATATACAGATAAGTTAAAATTTAAGTATGTATGTATATGTAAGTTTATGAAAAATGTCACAAGAAAACGCAACAGCCCATAAAGAAGTACCTCTTATCAAATCTAACATTTTACTTTGATAAGATAAGATACGGAACCAAATCAAGTCTGTCTTTTAATCATTGTAAAGTATCTACAAACACATTCAATACCTATAATTATTTTTATGAGTTATGTATATAGTGGGATTCATAAATTGAAAGCATTTATACTTATTTTTTGTATACAGCTAGATTCATTTTATCAGAGACACTTTTTAATTGTTCATTTATATCAAATTTTTTTTTTTTGTATTTTCAATAATTTATATAAATTAAGACATACTCGTATGTATTGTATATGTACATATAAACAAAACTTCTGCCATGTTGATGAAATATATTTAATATATGAAAAAATAAATTAAGGGCAAAGCCATACCGTTTTTTAATCTTTTGAAAGCATCTTCTTGACTAAAAACAAAAAAAAAATCACGCTAAAGATAAAAATAATTGGGAAAGATTAAAACACTTCAAAATTGGGGCGACGAAGATATGTTAAACATCAAAAACAAATTCCAATACAAACTTTAAAAAAAATTATGTATATGGTAAAGGGTTTTCCAATAAGAGGTGTTATTTTGATATTCAAAGAAAAATGGCATTTTTTGAGATAAATGATCGGATGTTTATTTCATTATAAAGAGGAAGGTATGCCGTTAATAATGGAATACAACATCAGCCAAATGGCCGCCACGACCACGCTTAGAGGACCATATCCTTTTCATGAAATTTTCCATAACCAAATCGCAAAGTGGCTGCCCTATGTCCTCGATAGCCTCACGAATTCCATCTTTGAGGTCTTGAATCGACGCTGGGCTGTTGGCGTAGACCTTATCTTTCACGTGGCCCCAAAGGAAGAAGTCGCAAGGTGTTAAATCACAAGATCTCGGTGGCCAATTGTGATCACCTCTTCGAGAGATAACACGGTCCGGAAACTTTTCCCGTAAAAGATCGATGGTTTCATTGCTTGTGTGGCACGTAGCGCCGTCTTTTTGAAAGTAAACGTTGTCCAGATCAATACCATCCAATTCCGGCCATTAAAAATCATTAATCATCTCTCGATAGCGCAATCCATTGACCGTAACTGTTGCTCCAGCCTCATTTTCGAAAAAGTAAGGTCCAATGACCCCGCCGGACCATAAACCGCACCCAACAGTCACGCGTTGAGGATGGAGAGGCTTTTCAACAATAACTCTTGGGTTTTCCGAGCCCCAGATGCGACAGTTTTGCTTGTTGACGTAGCCTCCGAGGTGGAAATGGGCCTCATCAGTCAAGATGATTTTTCGATGAAATTCCGGATCATTTTCATGCATTTCAAGGACCCAATCAGCAAAGACACGACGTTGTTGATGATCAGCCGGCTTGAGTTCTTGTGTTAACTGAACTTTATAAGCCTTAAGACCCAAGTCTTTATGCAAAATACGGTGTAATGACGTTTGTGGAATGCCTAATTCCAAAGAACGACGAGGAATGGACAAACTGCTGCTGCTGTGTGCTGCTGGTGTGAATCGAAATTTTTCTATAATCTCGACAGAAAAATGCTTACGGAAATCACAGTGAAAAAAGGACAATTAAGTGTCACCAATTGAAAAAAAGAAAACGCAAAAAATCACAGAAAGTCTTGGTGCAACAATTACAAACACAAACAACCTCAAATGCCACTTTTCCGCACACAATATTAATAGTCCGGGAAATTAATTCAGTGCGACAAAAAGAACGGAGACTTCTCCAAATAATCTGCTACAATTATTACTTTCGCTCATCGCACAGCGTACTGCAAAACGAAAAGGAGAACGAAATTTTTCTTTAATGATTTCGTTGTGTCATTTTTGTATGTGATTTTTCGTTTCGCATCATCATCAGTGTACTAGGCTTTAGCGAGTATTATAACGTTGAAATCGTTTAAGAGGAGAAATTCAGCTAAAGGCTATTTTACTAGAGCGAACGGTTAAAGAAAGTAACGATAACGATACGAAGTGTCGTATACAAGAGACATAACGAAAATATTCTTAAAAAAAAAAACAAATGTTTCTGAAATGGATCTGTCATCTATCAATTTTAAAGCTTCATTCTAAATTCTATCCCATATAGGAAAAAAAGACCAGACCAGATATTGGAGTTGTACTCTAACTTTGGGAGAATACTTGGCAGCCATTTTAATTTGCCTACAAACTTGAAATGTCAGTTTGCAGGTGAAAAATGAGAATGTGTGTATAAAAATCTCACACATTGACAGTAGGGATCTTCACAGACCTCGTTAAATTGTTGTTGCAAAACGAAACATTCTCATCTTTATATTGAATTTCTTTTTGGTTCGTACACTTTATAAATCGTTGCCAGATCCGAAGGGGACCAAAGCTCTTAGAGAACCTTAGAACTTTGTTGCATTTTTAGCAATATCTTATATCTATATGATCTTTCCACGAATTTTTGCCATTTATCGGAATGAAATGGAAATGAAATGGAACCCCGACTACTGCCGATTCAAGCGGTTAAGAAGCACCTTTTCATAACAAAAGCTATTGAAGGGTTTTGCAAATTCCTCTTAAAGTATCGTTTACAAAGAAAAAAAACATTTCTCCCGATATTCTTCCTGACAGTTCTACGCACTACTCATTATGCCCCGGGCTTTGAGTTTTGGAAGCATTGTAGTCCACACGATACTGTTGATACTCAGAATAGGAACATGAATCTTGAAATGAGTATTAAAAGTATTAAAAGGGTTCTGTCTCGTCGGTCAAACCTTTAAATCATTCATAAATAAAGATGAGAAATAGAATCGTAGACAAAACGGAGCCTTAGGGCACACCAGTATTTATTTTGTGAACTTCAGAATTGCCACCAACAAAACAACTTGGAATTAACGATTGGATATATCGAAGATCTGTTAGAGTAGTATCTGGTGCAATTTTGGTGGGGGTGGCGGATTGTTATCCATGAATATCTTAGTATGCCGTTAAAAAAAATTGTTCGTATACCTAACTAATCGAACCGTACTGTGGGTAGTGATACAATGTGTGAAAAGATTTTGTCTGAAAAAAGTATCTTCGCCGTATAGAATAAGAATTGTTACTAGGGGTGTGTTGTGTCATAAGAAATTGTTTTTTGTTTTATATTAATAATTTTTTTCCTCCATCCTCTTTTTTTTGTATTTGTTTAAATATTGATACTTGTCACAGTCATAGGTACAGACATACATTTGTATATGTTAATGTTGATTTTTCTGTTTTGAAAGTGAAATATTCAAAACTCGTGAATTTCTATTCAATATTGTAATTGGGAAAAAAAAACTATTTACAAAACCCTTATCTAAGCATTCAATCAATCGTGTTGGATTATTTAATTTTTTTTTTTTTTTTTGTTAAGGGGCGTTTTCACTTACTGTATCGATGATTGTACGTATACGTGGTTGTTGTTCTGTTTTAGATGATAATATTTGTTAATTTTTATATTCAATCTAGTGGTAGATAATTTTGAATAACCTAAACACGATTGAAGGTGGATTGATTGTTGCTTCAAGCTGTATAGGCACTAATGGATTTATAAATGAAGGTCATTTGAAGCTTAGTCTCAAGGTATCAAAAAAATGATTTTCTTGTTTATTTTTGTTCTTTTATTTGAACAAATGCTATATTTTGTGTTGACACTTTTGTTTTGACAAGTAAGCCAACGAAAAACTTTATTCCTATGTTTGTACCTGTGTGTACTTCTTTATAAAATTGGGAAGGTTTTCAAAGTAGTTATGTATTAGAAGTAAAAAAAAAAACTATTGCAAAAATAGTATTCCGAACGTTAAAAACAAAACGACATTAATTAAACATCAAAATCTTAAGAAAAAACTTTTTTTTTTTGTCTCAACACACAACAAACAGACAAAATCATTTCGGTTTTCTAACGAAAACTTCTAAATATCAAAACAAAAAAATTAACGAAATTTAGTTTCGGAAAAACAAAATTCCAGCAATCGCACAAACATGTTTTTCTGTTTTGTATTTGTGTTTTGTTTGTTCATAAGCGGAGTGTGCAATAACTGACAATGACTGACAACTGGTGCTGGTTTGAACGCAATTATTTCATTCAGCGTGTGTTCAAGGAATATAAAATTCAACGATGTGTTCTGTACCTATACACCATGCTATGTGTTTTGGCCGTGTACAACGCCATTTCTATAAGCGCTCATGAGACACGACGAAATAAAAACAAACTGTGTGCTGTCTAATTCTTACATACATAAATGTGGCTGAAAACCTTATTTATTTCGACAAACGTTAGTTTCCTTAAGCACACAGAACCTACACTGTTCAACTTAGTAGTCAACTCAGTCGGTTGTTGGGCAAATCAATTTGTGTTTTTGCTTAAGTTGATTTACAAGGTTTCAACTCAATTGAACTGCAGTGTTTAGTCAAGTTATTTGACTAACTGTCAAACCAAACTCATTTTTACTCGTCAGGTTTGTGAGGGAGTCGAACTGTAGTTCAACCTAACTTCAAACTTAATTCATCTGATTTGTTTGTATTCTTCAGCGACTCTTTCATCCAAAATATCTACACTCTGCAATGATCATTAAAGCTAATTCTTTTTGTTTAATCATCTTCTAAACAAATTAACAAACTTGTCATGTAACTTCTTTCGACAAATAAAGTTTTTGACAGTTGAAGCAGTAGTATTTCAACTAAGTTTAATTAGAGAGCTATAATAATAATAATTAAACTCTGATGTCGACTATTAGTTAAATGTAAGGCCATAAAACTCATTCATATGAGAATCTCCTATATAATTGAACAATTTATAATGTTCACTTACAAATTACCTATACCTACCTGCAAACTGTCATAATTATTTCTTCGCAGTAAGTTGTTATTTTTTTCAAGCAATTATTTCATTACTTAAAAAAACGTCATTATTTTTGTCATAATTTTGCTGTTATATGTAAATATAAGAAAAAAGATATATAAATAGAAAAAATTAATTAGTTTGTCAGATTATCTCCGGGTGTAAAATAAGCGTGAACCAAATTAAATTATATTAACCACAAAAAATAATAAAAATAAAATAATAAACATAAGTATGTAAATAGTTTTTTTTTTTGTTGAGGTTTGGTTATTGAATTGGCAACACTGTTTCTAGTGACTGTCAATTTGACAGCTGAGTTATGACTTGTTTTCACTTGCGAATTGTAATTTCCGATATACGTCCGCAGCTTCTTGATAAAAGTAGTCAAAAGCTGAACTTCAAGTGTTCCAAATTCCGTAATCCCCGGCGTCCATATGTCCGAAATCTCTTTTAAAAGCACTAATGGTAAAAGATTATACTTCTGTTCGTTTATTATTTGCCGAAGTTGCCAGTATCTATCAATTCTAATTCAAATTACTTTCAAAGCTCATAAACACAAAAATTGTACTAAAATTGTCAGAAATTGATATATAGTTTTGGGAACTACCTAAACGAACAGACCTTAGGTGTGTTCGCGTACTAGTCCGAAACAACCCATTTTTACCATTTTTAGTCCAATTTAATTTTTTTTATATGGACTTTGACAGAACCTCGGACTAAAACTGGTAGAAAATGGCAGGTTTGGAAAGTAAACGAACAGAGGTGTTATCTTTCAAAGAAAGCCAAGACCATGACCATCATTAACACTATTTCAAAGTGTAGACATAATCTTGTCAAAATTTATATATTTTTTTAATCGTAGAATAAAATTTTGCTCGATATACAGAACTTTTAAACAGAATTTTCAAAATACCTACTTGATTTGGAATTATGTAACTGTACACTTGAAATATAGAACAACGACAATTCACCCTGGTGATGGGTATGTGTACCTTCCCATTGAAATTGATTTTTTAAAAATTAATTAATAATTCTGGTTTTATTTTATTTATATTTCTCCTCTCCATCGTGTTGAAATATTTAGGATATTTTAATTGATCATCACATATGTACAAATTTCCATTTATGTATATTGAATTTTTTCTGTTATACACAAAATAAAAAATGTAATTTATTTATTCTCAATTTTATACCACAGCAGCTTGATGGTAGTTACATAATCGATTGTATTGGTGTACCTAAGTAAATATACACATTTTTTTTTTTTTCATATTTTCAGTCAACAAACTGTACAAGATTAATTGCATTTTTTTTATTTTCATTTTTCAATTTACTTTTTATTATATAGTAGTGGTTTGAATTGAAGTGGTTTTTTTTTTGTTGTGATAATAATTACTATTTCGGAACCGGAAACACTGTAGGGTGACATGCGGTTTATTCATTGCGTGGAACTATATTTTATACAACGACACGCGCGCCGGACGTTAAGGGGAGGAATTTACATGAATAAAATGTAGGTAGGTAGGTGTAGGTATTAAAAAAAAAAAACACTTTATGAGTAGGAAATAAATAATATCTTGTTGTCAATGTAAAGGCAGAAATATATTTACATACATTTATACATATATACGAATTACCTATATATATATATTGTGCTATACAACTGTTATAATCTTGATTTGAATGGATTTTTATTTTAACGCAACGCACAACTCACGCACATACTATACCAACCGTCACACAGAGTTAAATGTATATTAATGACAATAATGGTAGAGTGAGTAACTACGTCTGTTTTGTATGCATTGCACATAAATTATAAATTTATTTCATTATTTTAATTCTTTCCATAGCTTAAGGTTTTCAACAAAAGAATAAAACGATGCCGGCTATCATTATGCATGAAAAAAGGATTTTTTTTATTATTCGATGTAGGTAATTATAAAGATTTTTTATGTTTAAAAAATTCAAATAGAGATTATCAATTTAATTTTAAAACATTAAGCTAGTTCTTATAATTACATACATACATATTAAGAATTCAGATTCGTTGATAAAATCGACTTTCACATTTATTCCTGGTTATTTTAAAATTAACGATATTTTCCATCATATACAGTGGTATTTACTACATAGATTTCCTTAGACGCTTATCTATAGTTAGGCAGTGTCTAAATAATACTAAATACAATTAAAGATTGCTTTATTCATTTAAATAGAAGTTCACTTCAACCAAGATTTAGACGAACGATTTTGGTGTATAAAATAGATAACTCTTAGACCTAGTTTTCCAGTGCGAGATTAAAGTTAAACCCGAGTTAACTCATGAAATTTGGTGAGTTAATTCAGGATTAACTGAATACATCCTTTTGATGTTTTATTCACCGAGTTTGTTTAATCGGTCCGCATGCACCGAAAAACTGCTTCCTCAGTTAACTGTGGGATAATTTACTTCTAGAGTTAGCTAAACTCACCACTGAAAAACTGGGCCTTAAACAAAAATGAAAAATGTTTATATACCTACACTTTTTGAAGTTGAATGACTGTTAAAAGTTAGACAGTGTTTAAGTTTATTAAAACGACTGTTAAGCTGGCCATACAAGAGTGAGACATGTGGCTTGGATGCAATTTGCCTCGTGGGATTTCCAACTAAAGCTGAAAATTGAGCGAGCCAAATTGCATCGTGTAAATTGGACTCGGCCGTGCCATTTGGATTTGAATTTTCAGCAAGTCGGAAATCCACTCGATCGTGTTGGTGCAGCTTTAGAGAAACTATTTCTAAGATCCCAAGTAAGCAAGTTTTAAGAAATATAAATTGGCACTGGCGGAACTTATAACGGTATTTTAAACTACAGGGTGGGCCATTTAAAGCTTCGGGTTGTTTTTTTTTTTGCTTATTATTTCAGAATAAAAAAAATTTAGTTTTTTGTGAAGTAATTTTTCGTCTGCATAGTTTGAAACTTGCAAATTTCTTTTAATCTTGTTCACCGCAAGAGCAAGTGACGCAATGGCATCACTTGGCCAAATTGACGTTTGTCATATTTTTCTTTCAAGTTTGTCTACAGGACTGACGACGACGCTTCGAACGCGTGTTTTAAAACGATCCAGCGCCGAATTAGCGCATCAGTAAGCAACCAATACGTAACTGAATTATTTGCATTTGGCATTACTGCTTAGGATATCGAAAAAGGTATCGTTTATCGAATTCGTTTTTTTCACAGTTACTTGTCGGTTAACGTGTGTTTTTTTCATTTCATATAACGGGTGATTTTTAAGCTGGTTTGGTTTTGGCAACACTGGTTTTGACAGCTGACGAGTGTTTAGTACCTTGTGTCACTGTCAAACAGCTTCAGTTTGGTTTGCAATTTAACCATGGATCGTCTTACAAATGAACAACGCTTGCAAATTATTGAATTTTACTATCAAAATTCGTGCTCGGTGCGAAATGTTCATCGCGCGCTGCTTGTGTTCAGCGATGAGGCTCATTTTTGGTTGAATGGATACGTAAATAAGCAAAATTGCCGCATTTGGAGTGAAGATCAGCCAGAAGCATTGCAACAGCTACCAATGCATCCCGAAAAAGCTACTGTTTGGTGCGGTTTATGGGCCGGCGGCATTATTGGGCCTATTTCTTCAAAGATGATGCGAATCGCAGCGTTACTGTCAATGGTGAACGCTACCGAGCGATGATAACAAACTTTTTTTTGCCCGAAATGGAAGTTCTTGACTTGCATGATATGTGGTTTCAACAAGACGGTGCCACATGCCACACAGCACGCGAAACAATGGCGCAATTGCGAGGCGAGTTTGGTGAACAGTTAATTTCACGTTTCGGGCCGGTCAATTGGCCGCCTAGATCGTGCGATTTGACACCATTAGATTATTTTTTGTGGGGGTATGTCAAGGCTAATGTCTATAGGGACAAGCCCGCTTCGATTGACGCACTGGAAGCCAACATCCATGCATTCATTCGTGAGATACCGGCCGATATGTGTGAAAGAGTATGCCAAAATTGGACTCAGCGGATGGGCTACCTGAGACGCAGCCGCGGTCAACATTTGCATGAAATTATCTTTAAACATTAAATTGCAAGGTTCAAACTATCGATTCAAATAAATATTTCATTCATTTTTTCGAATTTTTTGTGTTTTTTTTTTTTGTTTAAAGTTCTAAACCTCTTAAAAAACCACCCTTTAGATGCTAGGCAGACGAGAAGTATGAAAATGATAGGCAAAATGTAATGGTGGATTTATACGACTGTCAAAAAATTGGCAAAAGAAAACACCTATTCATTTTTATATTTATAAGCAATAGCTATAATCAACAGATAGGTTTGACGAATTGAAGTTTTTTTTTTTTTTTAATGTAGGTACTAGTGTTATCCTAGCACAACAGAAACGTATTCGATATGAAATACTTGGTGTAACATTACCCTTGTTCGATTAATTAGCAAAACTGTCAATTTCTTCACAGGCTGTGTCGCAAGTAGCGCCATTTTGTTGAAGCGTTTTCGCGTTCGCTATTCACAATTACGTAATGATGGCTGGCCTTATTTTTGAAGAAATATGGCTCGATGATTCAAACAGACCGTTGTCTTGTCTGAGCATGATGACAGTTCTTGAACCTCTTCGGGGTGCTCTTCTTCCCCAATATTTAAATTTTGGTTATTTACGTAGCCAGAAATGGACTTCATCGCTGAACAAAATATTTCTGGGATCCAATGGATCTTCTTTTTTCGTAATAACTGAATATTTTGTAAAAGTTGTTGATTTTTTGTCTTTCCATGATGAAATGTCATACAATACTAAAGAAAAATACTTATGGCCGATTTCATAAAGCCCTTTTTACTGTTTAACAGGCTTTTAAATAAATGACGTTTGTTCCATACGTCAGCCTGTTAAATATTTGCGAAACCGAATATTAGGCAGTTTGAAACGACCCACGGCTGGTTATCTATCATTAATCCCTACTTAAAAATAGGTCTACTAGTTACATAATGTAGTTTATATTTCTAAATAATGTGTATGTACACACTATTTTCAGTACTAGATACCGTTGTTTTCTAATAACTTTTAATTTCTTTGTAAGAAAATTAGGTACCTCTAACAGAAAAGAGTGGAAATATAGCCCCTCCACCCCATATTTATGTAGGTATGATTTTTCGTATTACAACATGCCTTAAAAGCATTTCCCAAAGTATTAACATTTAATTGGAAAACACCCTGTAGATATACATAATTCTGCTGTGTATATAAATTCATTACTTTTCTGTTATACCTACCCTCGAAGTATGTAGGTACTACTTGTCAAATTAACGATGCGGGGGTTGGTCCAGCTAATGAAATATTTAAGTATTCCCTATTTTATTTTAATACATTCCTTGAAGGCAATTTTAACTCCATAATCTCAATCCCAAAATGCTTCTTTCTACCCCCAAAACACCCTTTTGTTAGGCAATCTAACAAAAAAAGGTTTCCCGCAAATACATGCATACCTACAAAGATACTTTTCGTTGTATATGTACTGTACAGTAACAAACATACATATACATACGTCTATTTGATGACTATTATGGTAAAATCTAATTAGTAATTTTTGTTCTCTCTCCCTCTCTCTCTCTTCCTCTATATTCACATTTAATATTCTCCTAAGGTAATGCCTGACCCCCCACATAATATATTTGAATTATTAATTTTTTTTTTTTGTTTGAAGCCTAGAATAGGTACTGTGCGTCCAAGAGCCGCCAATGTACCATCGCTCCATCCGCACTACCAACGTCTCTGTCACAGCATTAACCGCAATTCCACGCCATAGTTGTCGCAGTCCTCCTCAATCCTCACATCCACATGCCTCAAGAATAAATAATTATTCTGCGTTGATATAATTAGCATAATTCTTCTATTAAATACTAAATAGTAGGTATGTCTAAGTAAATGTGTGTGTGTGTACCTACCTAAGAACGTCTACATAATCTACTCTATATCTCTGAACATGCCATATCTGTCTAGTGAGCGAGCACATTTATACATTATGAGTAGTTTTTTCGAGGACATGCAGCAGAATTATTTTCCACCCCACACTGAGAGTTGGGTGACATTTATGTATTAAAGAGTAGGTACTGTACTGTGTATACCTTACCTACATGAAGGGAGGGTAATTTAATTTTTCTGTTCTGATAACTGAAGGTGGAAACACAAGCGGGAAGCCGGCTTAGGTGTCGCTGTAGTGTCGCTTGTCGCATGACTTGACTTTTCTGTCATTCAAAATATTAAAAAAAAAAAAAAAAACAAACAACTTGCTGACTGAGTAGATTGTTATGTTTTTTTTTAATTTTATTTTATTTTATTATTAATTCTCTTTAGCATACAATAAAAAGTGGGTAGGTATAACTACACAATACAAAAAATGTATCTTTTACTGTTGGGTGTAATGTTTCAAGTTTGTTTGGTTGGTTGGTATGTGATGTGGATGTGAATATGTTTGTATGCCTACGTCAATGGCACATCTAACGTTGTAGGTTGTCATGTAACAATATTCTTCTGTTATAAAATGCCATTGTATCGTGCAACTAAACAACAATAACACACAACTAAACAACAATAAAAAAAAAGAGATGAAAATGCTTATTGTACCCATATCTAAACAACACCCCTTATGACGCAGGAAAAATATTTATTTAAATTTTTGTTCCTTCTCGGTGTCTATCTCTTTCTCTCAATTTTTTTATTTCACAAAGTTTCCATATTATGTACGAACCTACTTTACAGAGCCGTTATTAGACTTTTAGAAGGGAAAAGGCGCTCAATGGAAAACGAAATTTAAGTGTATTTCTGAAAATTCAATTCATGTTATTGAAAAGTTATATTAAAATTTAACAATTTATTGACAATTTAACAGAAAATGCCACACAAATTGAGGAAAATTATACTTTTACTATTAGTGGAGAGTCGTATTTTATGTGTTGCAAATTTGATGTTGTTGAGTGAAAAGGTCAAAAATTATGTAAATTGCTCGAAAACTATCAATTTTTTTTGAAGAAATGTCAACTCTTTTACGAAATTGAGTGTTTTACAGCATTTTGTGTGCATAATTTTATAAATTACAATTTATTTTTTTGATTTCAAAAGAGAATAGTTGTGTCAGAAAAAGGACTAAAACAATGGGAAAATCTATTAGGTTTTAATTTCTGTCAAAACTTAACACACCACAGATTTGTTTTTCTCTCGAAGAAAGTGTTCAACTACTCATCACCAGCTTCTAATCAATACGTTTATATAATTGTCACTTTACTTTGGTGTGCGTGCTATTTCAAGTGCAAGAGCATGCACTCCTATTGTCGTTTTCGCTTGGACGTTTGGAGTACTTTTTTTGCACTACTTTTTCACTCCAATTACTCCAAAAGTCTTCGATTGGCTGTTCCAAGTAATGTTTTCGGAGTGTGTTTCTGTTCCCAATTTCATATAATAGAGTAGATACGGAACACACACATACTTACATATACAGTTTTTCGTCGGATTAATTGTCAAAAGTGACAAATATTTACTTGAGGAAGCCATTTTGTTTGTCACTTATTTAGAATTCAAACGACGAAATTGCATTTTGGTGTTCAAGAATTCGTTCGAAATGCGAATTGTGAATTGGAATTTCGAAAATGACAATTTGATGTTCTGAATTTCGATTCGTTCCATTTTCTGAACGTATCCAATCAATCGACTGTGTATGTATGTGCTTTGTGAATTTTTTTGTCAAATTAGGCATATTTGGTTCTTTCCCAAAACTATCAATTTCTAGAAATTTTAATCGAATTATATTTGTTTGCATGAACTTTGACAGAACTTTAGAATAAAACTGGTTGAAATTGGCATTTTTGGGAAGTGTAAATCTGGAACAGGTATTGGTGCAGTTTTACGTATAGTTTTGTATTTCTTGGTCCATAACGTAAGCAACATTTATAAATATTTGTATTCTTTTTAGTATTTATTTATTATTATTTTAGTGGAAATCATAAGAATATACTAATATCTAAAATATACGTATATGAATAAACAAATCATTAGACAAATCTATATTTAGGTAGGCAAATCAGGTGCTGAATTACCGCATCAGTTATCGAGTAATACGTGACTGAATTATGTGAGTTTGGCATTACCGCTCAGGTTATGGAGTCATCATCCCCATAGGTTTTACTCGTTCATTCGATCACTGATGGCACTCACTCGATCAGTCACTGATGCCGTAATTTGGCCCCAGTTTTATAAGATTTTTCTCACCAAATTGTTTGTCTATTTTTTTCTGTAGAGTTACGCTCTCTTTTTTCCCTTAAAAATGCTAATAAAATTCCATCCAATTTCATCTGCAGTCTAATTTCATTTTACACAACAAATACAAAATGGATGCACCTTCAATTTAGGCAGTTCGAAATAATTACGAAATTTTCGAAAATAAACGTGGAAGATGGAATTTCATTTCGAGTAAAATTTTAAATCAATTCCTATTCGTTTTCGTTTGAAATGCGTCCTGCAACAATTTGCTACAAATATTAACACTTTTTCTTGTTCACGTCTGAATGCGTCCATTGGAAGTGTTTGACGTTTCCGATTATATTTTTGGTTAGAATTATTTGTATCCGTTTTGAACTCATTTTGTCTGAAATATTCGATTTCCTGGAATATGCTTATTCTCTTCCATATGTTCGATAATTTATGAAGTGAAAGTGCAATTTGTCGAGTTTCCAATAAATTCTCTTTCATATACTAAAAATCCTTTGTGTATAAAAGTTTCAAAAGGAAAATCTGTGATGATGTTTTGAGTTTTCGCCTAATTTGTCTGTAAAAATTAATACGGCCATGCCATACTTACTTCTGTGCTTCAATTATAGAGGTGGGTGGTGGAGTTATAACGCCAGCAGCTGTCATTCAATCACCTAGTTTACATCACACACACAATAAGTTACATGAAATTTTATTCACTGCAGTCATTTGTACTCGAGTATAAAGTAACAGACCTAATAACTGCATATATATAACTCGTATGTGTACATATGAATAATGGCATTTACATATCCCATGCATCAGCACATAAGCTCTAAGTCTAAAGTATCTAATGTATACACAGCTCATAATGAATGATGCAAAGATACAAAATCTAAATGTGCATATTTTACGTAGGTACACAACACACATATTGTAAGATTAAGTATATAGTATATGAGATGAGTTTTATATGCTTACTTTACCGTAGGTATTAATTTTTTTTGTTTTTGTAATACTTAAACGCAAAATGTGGCAATCATGGTCGATGTTGCCAGACTTTTCGTTTATCTTTCCTTCTTTTTTTTTCTATAGCTGTGTAATCAGTACACACATCTCTCTTTCATATAAGCAA
The DNA here is from genome assembly GCA_932273885.2 of Leucozona laternaria. NCBI lineage: Eukaryota > Metazoa > Arthropoda > Insecta > Diptera > Syrphidae > Leucozona > Leucozona laternaria. The sequence continues at coordinate 83,103,194 of OW026368.1, read as the reverse complement.
GATACATACAGATAGGTATTAGTGAATAAAACTACTTTGTGGGATTTGATGTGCACTTAAGTGACTTCCTTGTGACTGACTGCCTTATGAATTGTTGATTATATGATGAGAGGTTCGTTACTGAACACAACATGCAACAGAGAAAGGTTATAAAAGAAAGGAAGCAAAGTGTATTTTTTTTTCTTCTCATATATCATCATATGCATATATGTATTATATCTAGGTATTATGCTTATATACTCATGTGAGATATTTTTAGATTCTTTAAATACATATGTATCTCTTGTAACAGACGACTAAAGGCAAAGTTCAATGTGTTTTTTGTCCATGGGTACCTATACTAAATTATTATGAATGCGCTTTTGTAAATATGTATAAATATACACGAACAATACATACATATAGATATGTTATGTATTGTATGTCAAATAGATTGATGGATTGGAATATTAAAAGATCTAATTAATTAACGTAGAAGGACATCGTGATGTGTCAAGTACAAGTTGATGAACAGTCAGTCATTTAATACAATTCAACATCATTAAATCGAAAAATAGTGTAGATAACTATTTTTAATGAAACTAAATAAAGTAGGTACTTTTGTAGATAATGTTTACAATAGTAAAAGTAATTATCAATTTTATTAATTAACTCTACAGAGAGTTGAACGTATGACAAGTTTTTCCAGAGCTGAAATAACTCTGAGTTAAATAAGAGTTAATTCTGAATTGATTTTCATATTCGCATAGTTGTGGGCCAGTTGTACAAACGTGGATCATCCTCGGATTAAGATTTTAATCCTTCGATTTCAGTGGATTAACTGAGGTTCAACCAGGGTTCAAGCTTATGATTGGATATTAATACATTTTTGAACCTTCAACCCTGATTGAACCTCCATTTTTCCGCCTAAATCGATAGATTAAAATCTTAATCCGAGGTTGAACAACGTTTGTAGTTAACTCTGTTTTTTTTTTTCAGTGGATTATTAACTTGGGAAGTTATATTGATCGGTAATTATCTTTTTTTTTTCTTAAACCTGATTTACACTGACGGCTCGGTTGACGACTATTCGCTGGGTCTTCAATTTGTTGTGTTTATAATTATGGAAAAAATGTATACATACACAAATGTATACATTTTTCGATGCTAGAAGTTCAAAACCCTTGAAGAAAAAGCCATGGTAAGATATCGTCGATGAAATCAACAGAAAGTACGATACTATAATAGAATTAGTGAAATTTTTGCACCCAATTAAATGAAAATAGCTTTTACAATAAATAGTATTTCAGCAATTTTCCAAAAAAAACTCTTTTCTCGAACAACCGAATTTATTGAATTAATCGGACTTAAATCGGGATCTAAATTAATGGAGCAACAGATTTAAGAAGTTAACTCGAAACTAGGATGATCTTGCATTGTGAAAAACTGGGCCTAAGGGTTCAAGTGACCAACAAATCATTATGTCATCTTTTTAAGCGAAAAGTCTGAAATGCCGGTTTTAAGACCAGATTTGGTTTAGTTTTAAATATTCTTAAAACTGCCATTTCAGGGTTTTTGACTTACAATAACATAAAGCTTAGGTGTTCAGGGGGACGGTAGGGGGGTGAGCAATTCTAGAATTGTGATTGAATAAGCCATCAATTTGTCTTCGCTTTTTGAAATGCCAAGTCTGATGAAAAATGTCGGCATTTTAAAAATACATAGATACAATTCTACAACGATATTGCTAAAATTTCCTGCTCTACAAAAATGTCTGAGGTTATATAGGAGTTTATGCAAAAGGAGAGGGGTGGTAGGGACACTTTATTCGATTTTTCACAAAAAAAATTGATTTTAATTTAAAAAAAAAACTACTATCTTAAAAAAGTGCTTTGTTGGTTATGTAGCAAATTCTAATAAGGAATTTAGTAATAATTCATTTAATGTTTAACGTATTAGTACTCATTGAATTTTACGCATAAAATAACTTAAAGATTTTATTAAAATGTCAACCCTTTGTCGCTATGCATGTCTAATGGTTTATGCTTTTTTTTTTGGTAAAATGTCAGTTGTTTGAACGAAATTCAAAAAAATACTTCAGCAATCCAAATATTCGTCATTCATTAAATAATTTATTCATAAAACCAGACTTGTTTTTGTTTGTTTTCAAAAATTGAGTTCGTATCGACGCACGCGGGAACTTTCCTCTCGTAAATTATATATTTTTTTTTTTATTATTAATAGGTTTCTAGAAGTAGCAAAGCTATGGATTGGATAACTAAAAATACAAACAAATTATTTTGAATAAAATATAATAAAATGTTCGAATATGTTATAAATAAATAAATTAAAGAACTAACGGAAAATAGTATTCGTTGCAAAAGAGCAAATTTGGTGTTGGTCGATTTAATGAATTATTGCATTTTTGGTCTTAAATTCAGTCATAACTGTCGATCTATATGCGATGTTTGTTCTTCCGCAAATCTGGTGTTTCTGACAGGTTTACTCAACCCGATGATCCGCTGACGTAATTATAAGTGTTGATTCAATATGGATTATGGATCTACTTTCAAGACGACGAAATAAATATGGAAGAATACACGAAAGTTTATTTAACAATTCCTGTTTTTTTTTTTTCTCTTCAGTTACCGAGTAATATAAGGTGATGTAGATCAAAAGATTATCAATTCAAATGATGAAGGGTTTACTCATTTTTAGAATTATTTTTCTTTTTTTCAATTCATCTATACCTACATAATTATACAACCCATGTTTTTAAGTTATTAAAGGCAAATCAATTCCATTTATCAAATATGTTTTAAAGAGGCAAATATCTCATAGCTCATGTTGGGAACTTTCTTTTTAAAACTTGCTGAATAATTTTGTCATCTCATAAAATGAAGTTTTTGTGAAATGATCACAATGTTGTAAGGTCTTTAGAAATATGCACTCTTAAACTCTTTCAAAAATCCAACACCTATTTGATTTCTAGATTCCTTAAAAAATTAAAAATCTGTGGTTACTCAGTCTAATCACGATATCTCTAAAATATAAATAACGATTTTGCTTCCAGAATTTGTTTAAGAATTTTGCAAGTCTCTTTCTTTTGACGTATTCCAAACATTTTAAAGAGTTTATATCTCTCTTAACATATAAATCTTGTCCATGAGCAATTACAGTAAACCCTTAAACATTGAGAATCATTGGCTGACAATCATTCGGATCTTGGCTTTTTTCGTTTTCTTTTGGACGTTCCAATCCGAGTACTCATTTTGTCCTCCCTAATCGTAGAGTTGGGAAATAATGATTATAAAAATAAGTCAATTCCAATTACTAACTTGTAATTGAAATCTCAAAAATACCTTTTTAATTACTTTTAAATGTAATTGAAGAATTTCAATTACTAATTACATGTAATTAAAGAATTTTAATTACTAATTACATGTAATTGAAAATCGTCAAAAAAGCACCAATGTAATTAATTTATTTTTTTTGTCAATTACATTGTACGTGATATTGCACAAAAGGATTCCTGATATCGCTAATAAACCTTTTAGTGCATCAGACTCGTTGAAAGTCTTTTTTCTTTTGCAGGAATTGTAGCTACTCCTTGACAATAAATCCTCAACGACACAAACTTTGACATGTTAGTGATGTTGAAGGTTAATCAACTGTTCTGCTAATAGTACTGTCAAATTATCAAAAAAATAAAAAAAAATCATTAACAAGGTTTACTTTCCGTTTATAAACAAGTTCAAAATGAATATAGGTTTAGTTTTTTTTTTAGTTAAAATGCCTTTTATTTACCTTCATTGTTATTTTTTATTCATTTCAATTAATAAAAACATGTAATGAATTATAATCCAAGAAATCAATTACCTTAAATGTAATTAACACAGTGCTTTCCTTCAAGTACATACTTGCAAAACCCATTACTATTTTCAATTACATGTAATTTTTAATTAAATTTTTTCGATTACAAGTAATGGAAATGTATGTTTTATTCAATTACGAATTACTCTAATTACTTGCAATTGAAATGAAAGTTGAAATAAATTTCAAAAAGTAATCATTATTTCCCAACACTGCGCTAATCGCGCCTAAAACTCCAAAAGCTAACTATTAGCTGTTCCGACCTATGTTTTCGGATTCATTGTTTCTTACCGATTGCACAAATACATTTAAAGTTTTTGGTCGGATTACTTGTCAAAAATGATAATAATTTCTTGTGGAAGCCATTTTGTTATAAACTTCGAAATTGGGTAGTGTGTGATTAAATTTTGGAAAAAGTAGTAGAACAGTCCGAAAATCCAATCGAAAATAACATTTAGTACCTACATATATCTTTAATTCTCCACGGAATTAATAGTAGATTTGATAAATTTATTTATTAAAGAAATATTTAGAAGGAAATAAATTCATGTATACCTACGATATTTATGTTAAAAACGTTCTCAATTCGTCCATGATGGAAATTTCACTCTTATTTTGTGTGAACTATTGTTTCGCATTGTGATTGTGTGATGCAACAATCGCTGACTGTGTAAGGGCAAAATTAATACAGCTGTGACAGTCACATAATAGATTTTCCATGCCATCCACAGAATTGATTTATGTTCAATTTTCCACAATTTTCCTGTATGTACATTGTAGGTACCAGTACAATGTACAATGCATGGTGCACAATTTAATTTTTTTTTTTTTAATTTCAATTCGCTGCATGACACAATTCCACACATTTTGTATATTGTATAAATACGTATGTGTGTATATAGATATTGGTAGGTGTAGTAGGTTGGTTGGTAGGTTGTATATATTTCTTTGCCTTAAATTTATCGTGTTGTCATTTGGCTTTTGTTAGTTTAATTCAATTTAAGTTGGTGGTCGTCGTCGTTGTGTCTACCTACTAAAGAATAAAAACTATCACACTGAATGTAATTTGGTATTTACGGTTTTTTTTTCTATTTCTTTCTTATTTAACAACAGGAAAAGAGAAGCAATGAATTTATATGTATGTATGTAAATTATAACTTGTTTGTTTTCAAATACAGGGCTGTAGAAAAAATTCATTGTTTTTTTTTTTTATTTGGTTTTATTATTTGATTCGGTTGGAAAACTATTTGTTGCATTTTTTTTTTATTTTTTATATTTTTTATATTTATTTTTGAAAACTAAAAAAAAACAGTTTAGTTAACTCTAGTATAAATATTTTATAGTTGTTTGATAGTCAGTTTTCATCAGGACTGATTATTGTAGGATTTGTCAATTTCCTGGAATGAAAGGGAAGAAAGAGTAGGTACCTACCCTTGTAAGAACATATTTTTTGCTGAAATAGACTGGATTCGAACCCAGACTTTTGGCGTCATAGTCCAACGCAAGGGGTTCTCAAACCTTTTTATTTACACTGCATCATAATTTGTTTTTTGAATCATTTTTAGCTAATTGAAAAAAAAAAATTGAATATCTTGAAATTAACTTCTTGGTCCCAGCTTTTAGGTTCGAGATTAAAATTAAACCTGGGTTAACTTGCAAAATTTAGTGACTTAATTCGAATTCCACCTACTACTCGTAAAGTCACTGGGTCCTGATAGTTCTGCATGACCTTCCGTGCCATATTTATTTTTAATAATTTATTATTTACGTACCTACCTGTCTATAAATTTGAAATTTTTTTAATTAATTATTGTAATTTTCTTCTTTTTTTTGCAGGTATGTACACCAAACAAAATCGTAAATTGGATTAATTGGATAAAAACAAAATCAAAGAAATGTGGTAAATTATTATGAAATAAGAATTTAAAAAATCTCCAAATTATTTTCTTAATGTCATGAATTATTTTAAAGTTTTTAAAAAGATATTTTACTGTAAGCCCCCGGTTTGGTCCTGTGATTGACCGATATAACATAAATGTTACCTTTAGATATATAGCAAGAGTTAAACAAAAAAATATTATTAACTATTGGTAGATGCAATATTCCATTTCGGACTTTTACGATGGGCGAACTGGTAAATGCTTGTCGAGAATGGAATATGGAATATTTAATAAAATTAATTTTTCAACTTTTTCCATGTCTCTGAGGTAACATTCATGTTTTACCGGTCAACCCTTGGATTTCGACTAATCCGGGAGTTAACAGTAACATGATGGTTTAAAGTAGAATCATATCTAAAATTAATATGTGTTGCGTCAATTTAATAGCACTTGCTTCAGTTCATCAGATATGAGGATGAGGAATGATGGACGAATACAATGCACGATTAGGGTCGCACATACTTGCTCTTATATTTCTAATGGCTTAGGGCCAGTTTTTCAATGCATTATCCGAGTTTCGGAGTTTAAATCGAATAAACCTATACCAAATTTGGTAAGTTTCCTTCGAAATGCAGATGACCTCGCGCTGAAAAACTGAACCTTTGAGTTTTAAAGATTTGCAGTCGTGTTTTTTTTTTTTTAGATTTACCATTAGAACATAGGACCGATTTTGTATTTATAAATGATTTTTAACTGTTATTGTTTACGTAAATATGTCCTCACTAACATACCTGTAATCATTCTACCTTGAAAGAATTTGAGCGACCAAGCAACAAACATCACCAAAACGACTTATTATACACGATTATTGAACTTATGTGCAATAAACCGTTTGTTGAACGGCTTGTCCCTAAAGCCCCATTTTGTTGGAGCCATAGTTTGTTCAAGCCCAAATCATTCTTGGGTAGTTTCTTCCATCCTTGTCCTGTAAGAACAATAAGGTTCTCAGTCGGCTGCTGAGGGCACAAGATGAACACGAAAATATCTTCGGTTATCAGTCAGCAAACCAGTCTCACGAACTTTCTTCACCAAACTCGCTTAACCCAGCTGCAGTTGTTGCACTATTGCTATTCAAAATTCGCACTCGGCAACACAGAATTCACATTGGAAGTTACTATGCAATATTTTCCCACCTTGTTCAAGTGTTAATCGACCCATATCGTACGATTGTATCTGAGGTTCTGTCAGTTTCTAGAGTGCATAAGAGCTGTCATCAGTTTCAAATTAACATATGATTCAAAAATAAACTTACAAATGACTCACACATTAATAACCATAGCACCTTGCATTATCCATGACGATGTTCACATTGGACTGTCTCCTCCGATTTTTTTGACGTCTCTGTAGTTTATCTCATCTCAGATATACATTTCGCCGGCGACACTTCACAACAAGCCTTTTAGTGCTTGGAAATTTCGTTACAGCGGTTCCCCCACTGGGTATTTCGCTGCCGTTCTTTCAACACTAAGCTTTTTAAGCACTGCCTGCAGATAGGTAATGTAGTGTTAATTATTCAATATGTTTCTTTTGATGACGTTCAGTAACAAAAATTAGGCACTTGGACAAACGTTGATGGTTATACATATTTAACCGTGAGTCCCGGCACTCACATATTTTTTTATTACAGAGTTCCGCCACGCAAATGATGTTATCGAACATATGATTTTAGCAAACTACGTTATCGAAAATAATGCTTTTGCATACGAATTTTGTTTTGGCTTTTCGAACAGCTGATTTTTGCAGTCTGCGTTTAAGACCATCTTGCAGTTTTATTTTTGATGCAAATGACGTTTTCGAAAATGGCCATCCATACGTAGGTAGGTAGGTATATGTAAGAAAAAAAATACAAACCAAAGAAACTTCTTGTTGTCTGGAAGTCGTAAAATAATTTTGATCACCTTTTGCCCAACCCTTTGTTGTGAAATCTTCAAAAAAAAAGGAACCAAAAAGTCGTCAAAAAGAATTATGTCCTTGAAAATTCTCAAACAAAAAAAGAACAACAAACATAACAACTTATGTATGGTGGTCTTTATGTTTTGTTTGTTTGAGTATTTTTTTTTTTTTTTTGTGTTCCTCTTTGGCTCAGACCGGAACACTTAAATAAAAACACCAAGTACCCGCAAGCCGTAACCACGTAGATTCATATTTCTAAGAATTAGCATTTTTGTCTTTTATGAAAAATAAAAAATTAACGTTTCGTTGAATTGAAAGAAGTAGGTACCTACCTTTAACAAAAAAATAAATTTAATGATCCATCACTCTCTGGTGTGTGGTGGACTGTAGTACCTACGTACATATATCTTTATCTATAATCTATATGCAGAAAGAGAGAAAGAGAAAAACAAACATTTCAAGCAAAAACAGGGAAGCCCATCTGTGGAATAGTGTTGATTTTTTTTTGTTTTTTTATATTTGTAAGTAAAACCAGAACATTGCAGGCTTGTTTTTTTTTTTGTATTTATCTTAAAACAGGCTTTCCAGATTCCTATTATTCTCTTCCTATTTATCATTGCCCATAGAAATAACAACAACAATAAACACAGAATAGCCGGGAGTAAATAATATAACACACACGGATGCTACAACGACAAAGTATGCCCTTGTATTTTGTGTAGAGTAAGCTGGGTAAAAGAAATAACACAGACGAAAGAAAATAAAGGAATAAGAACAAAATTTGCAGAAGTAAAATAACATGGTGTATAGGAGTATAGGCATAAACGGAAGCGTAAATGTTGGAAAAAAAAGAAGAAATTGTTTTGATTTATTTGTTTTTCTTTTGATTTCTTGAAATTTATAGAAAAGAAAAAATGTGAAAAATACATATAGGTACATACACAAATATGATTTTATCAATATTTTTTCTCAAATAATTTACTGTAATAAAAACCAACAGCTGGATATTTATTAGAGTCCCTAAGCCTTAGACGGTTGTCTAGTTAGACAGTGTTAACAGTTCTATGTAGGTAGGTAGGTATACCTAATAGTATTTGGAAATAGGCCTCGTTTGTCACTTAAGTTGGTTTCTAGACCATCGATTCCTAATTTAAAAAAAAAAACTCATGTATTGTAGGGTCAATCTTATTCAATATAAAGTATTGCGCAGTAATAATGACCGTGTTAAGGTATTAACAGATGTGTTTTTGATGTGTAAACATCGGTGCTGGCGGTAGAGTGAAAAAAAAAAACGTGAATGTTCGTGTGCAACGTTACGTCGTGCAACGTCACGGTGGGCAACGTTCCGATCTGCATGCTATACTCTGTCCAACAAAAATTGGCAGTGTAGGCAAGATAGGATGTTTGCCTCTCATTCTGGCTACAATGGATTGCATAAATCTGTTATTCATTAAAGCTTTCACAGGGTTGTCGTAGTGTACACGATAACACTCATCATTAAAAGCTTTTTCTTAAAGCTCGAAAACCAAAAGCACGTTAACAGAAACTCAAGGAAAAAAAGCTGAACGAATTAGCAAATGCACACGGGTAACTCTGAAGGTACATCCAGCAGCAACCAATCGCCATTGACCACAGCCACAGATTAGCCACATGAAGATGAGAATCCCCGGCAGCCATTTTAGTTTGCCCACAAGCTTGAACTGGCAGTTATCAGATACAAAATGAGAATGTGTGTAAAAAAACCTCACACATAGACAGTAGGGATCTTCACACACCTGGTTAAATTGTTGTTGCAATTCACATCTATTCATCGACGCGGGAAGAAATTACAAATACAACAATGTAAACAAATGGGTTTTGGAGTACGAAACATTCTCATCTTCATATGGCTAATCTGTGACCACAGCAATTCAGTGCACACTCAGATGTGCCTTGAATAGGACGTTGGGTCTGTGTCCGATGCTATTGGAAATTCACACGGGCGGGCAAACACTTTTTGTGGAGGAGTTATTTCAATTTAATATGGTGCAAAAATATAGCACGCTACTGATTTTGAAAAAGCTTTCCCATAAGACGTGTATTGCCTATTTTTGTTGTACAAAGTATAGGATGGGTGCTTTCAGTGAAAAAAAAATCTTAAAATCCCCTTCAAGCAAAAACAAGTCCGTTTTGGATCCGCGCACGTTGATGTTTACACATATTAACCGTGAGTCCCGGCACTCACACAATTTTTTAAAATTGCTTATTCGTTTAAATAACCTGTGTTACAAAATATTTGGTGTACATTCCTTTTGCTATACAATATGTATATGTATGGATGTACCACTTTGCTTTAGAAATATTTTCTTGGTTCTTTTATAAAAACGCAACAAAGTTGAACTCCTGGCACATAATAAAGCCTTTGTTGCATTCTTTTCTTTCATGCCTGTATTTTCTTCTTTTACTTTACCTACTATGTGGAATTTCTGTAGTTTCTTTTTCATTAAATCAAGATGATCCCAAAAAGAAAACTATTGACTTGGTTGAGATATTATCTTATGGAACATATGATTTTGATGAAATGATGGTGCTACCAAGAACAAGAAACAAATTCATAATGACGACGACGACAAAGATGCTGACGATCATAATGGATTTTGGGTGTTTGGTAGAAGTAGAAGACGAAGACGAAGAAGCTGAGTCTCATGAAAACGCGCTTTTATTATTGTATTTGTAGCTTCAAAAGCAGCAGAAGAAGAAAGAAAAAAAAAAGCTTTAACGTACTAGATGGTCTTAAGACGAGTTAAACAAAAGCCAAACAACAAAACAGAATAACCTGTCTTTCAAGTTTTCTTGGTTTGTTCGTTGGTTATTTTTTTTTTTTTTTTTTATTCAATCATCTTCTGTTTAAACAACAAATAACTTTTTTCTTGTATTTGCTTTCTTCTTCATCCTTCTCTTTTCTTCTTGCCTTACCTGATTTTTTTTTTGTTTAATGGTGTTTTGGATGTGAATAAAAAAAAAAAAAAAAAACCTGTACACAATGTTTGGCTTCCTACGACAAAAACGGGTTTGACAATTATTGTATGTTTTCATCGTTTTCTCGATGACAGGTTCATTTTATATTATACATACATAGGTACCTACATTACATACATATGTATATATATTTATAATATTCTGATTGTATATGCAAGTAGATGAGTATATTATGTACATAGGTACCTATATTCTAAAACATATCGTCATCTTGAAAAGAAAATAAATAAAAGGGGTTATGATGATGATGATGATGGTATATTATTAACGTCATCATCACTTGTTTTCCTATAAACTCACCATGCCGGAATGGTTTTGATTTTTTTTTTGTTGTTGGTAGGTATTCTATTTTTTTTTTTCTTATCACGTGGCTAACATCATCTTCATCATCATGGACATGTTGTTTTTAATATTTATGTATGTAATTATGTACATACATATATGTATATTCCTTTTTTTCGGAAAGAATAGAACCACTTTTTATATAGAAAAAAAAAAACATGTGACCCTGACTTATAGAACGGTGAAAAAATTAGAAATGATGATACAAGCTGGCTGGGACTTTTATACAGTATGAATTATATTAATTATAATTATATTTTTTTCTAATTTAATCCGCTTATTAAAGATTATAGAAAGGTTGAATTTGAACCCTTTATTTTCCATGAAGAGAAAAAAATGATGTAAGAAGTCCGATCGTCAATTTTAAAAAGAAATTAAAAAAAAAAAGAAAAACGTAGGTTCAAGAAAGGTAAAAGGTAACGTAGAACAACAGTTAAGTAAGTCTATTAAAAAAAAAAAAACAAGAGATACCTGCATCAACACCTCAAATTTAAATAAAACAAAGTGTGTGTGAGATGTTATCGACATTTTTTATTAGTTTGAAAGACCTATCGATGCCATTATGTATGGAATATAACAACGTTCAAATGTCCGGCGCGGCTTCTCTGGGTGGTGCGCATCCGAAATGTCCAATTTTCCATGACTTCAGAAAAGCCCACAAGAAAAACTCTCACGGAGTCAAATTGCATGTTCATCTCGGTGGCCAAGTTCACATCACCTCCACGTGAGATGACCTTTGCCTCGAATCGCTCGTGAAGAATTTCCAATGTGGAGTGGGCTATGTGGCATGTAGCGCCATACTGTAAAAACCACATGTCCTTGGTGTCTATGACATCCAATTTAGGCCAAAAGAAGTTGCCAATCATCGACATATAGCGCTCGCCGTTGACGATGATGGCCTGGCTAACGTCGTTCTCAAAGAAATATGGATCGATTACGCCGCCAGCCTAAAATCCACACCGAGCAGTAACTTTTTCGGGATGCATTGGACGCTCTTGGATCTCATATGGATTGGTATCGTCCCAAATTCGACAATTTTGTTTTTTGACGTACCCATATTCATCCAGAAATGGACCTCATCGCTGAAAATGCCCGTAAATGGGAAAAGTGCGCGGAACGTTGCCCGAACAGAACACCCATTCTGTTAAAACAATTTTATCATTTTCACGTGCTGTCCATGGTGATTTGACAAAAGAAAACACTGAAAAAATGACAGCCAATTTGACAGATGTAGCTTCAAACAATAAGGCCGCTATCAACTGTCAAAGTCCGGAAGTCCACATTGGCAGGCGCTTTTTAATTGGGTTTTTGTTAAGGTTTTTTTTCTTTTCGTTAAAAGAATTAAGAAATTAACGAAACTTTAAATCACACAAATGGGCGAAAGGAAAGGCGCATTAATCTCTTAATGCACCGAAACAGTTCCGATTTTGATAATGTTATTTCTTGAATTCTTTTAAATTGGAATTGTTACAGTACAAGGGCTAAATGCCTACCCTGTGGTATTCCAGAGTCATTCTTAAATCTCTTCGATTCGCAATCGTTGAAAAGTTCCGAGTAAGATCTATCGAATAAATAACATTTGGGATGCGATTTTTCACTTAATTTACTTTATATTTTTTTTTTTTGTAAATGAATTTTTTAAAGAAATAGTGAATAGTGTTCTTACTAATGAGTAAAAGGTCTAAAAACGCATATATAGGCATGCTTTTCAATATATTGAGATTATTTAATAGTTTCATTGGTCATTACAATAATTGTGGACTTATGTCCCACCTTTTCCTTAATACCCAATTCTCCTTCTCCTAATGACCCAATTGGATGGGCACAATTGATTTTTGGGCTTATAACTCATCCAAGTGGGTCAAAAGTCCATTATGGACTTTTGACCTGTGGAACTATGTATATGACACTGCGCCGATTATAAAGTGTTTAACATTATAAAGTGTTTGCTAAATCTTAGTTTTATTAATTTAATAGCAATACCTACGCGAGTTTGCGGCTCTAAAGATACAATCTACTCGACTTTTATTCTTAATTCAATCAAAAAAAGTACCGAAAGAGCGGCTTTTGTAAACCATTTTGATTAGAAACAATAAATAAGAAAAAAAAAAATAACTTAAAACGAAATTCGAGAAATAAAATTTGTACATAGGTAGGTACATATTTTATTTTATTGTTTTTTTTAATTTGTTTATTATAGTTAGGAACTGTATTGTTTATTTTCGTATCAGCTGTTGGAAACAGCCAAGCAGGCAGAAAAAAAAAACAAATGAATGTCAAATGTATAATCAGTCTCATAATTCCCAAAAAAAATTCCACATCAACGAAATAACAAGCAATTTTAATAAACTCGTATAATGACTCATTTTATATAAACCTGCCATACAGTATTCATTTCGAAAATGGCACCATCATTGCATTTTTGTTTTGTGCAGTATAATTTTTTTAGCGATTATTATTATGTCCCAACAAAATCGTTAAGGAGAATCATTTTTTAACTTTTCAATCAAACACAAGCATCACGCAGCGATTGAGCTAGACAATAATAATAATAATAAAAAAAAAAAAAAAATTAATACATATTTTTAATTATATTTATATGAACATGCAATTTGTATTGTATGTATGTATGTAGATGTGGATGTAGAGAACCACATTTATTTTGCAATTAAAAACTGATAAGAAATTTGTAATGACTGCAATTAAATTGATGATGTACCTCATGACTGACACTGTCATGTCAATAGTTACCAATGGGCAATGAATGAATATGATGATAATGTTGATGATACTTGTAAATGATTATATATATAACTTATTGACACAACGTGACACAGTTTTCTCTTTATTTTTATTAAAAAAAAAAAAAAAAAAACAGATCATCATTTGAAGTAGCTATTTAATTAAGGACCGCAGGGGTTTCTCTTAAGGGTTTGTGTTCTTGTTGTCCGCGAGTATATATACACTACAGTAAGAGTTTTTTTTGTATTAATCATGAAGAAGAACCAGAGAGAGAGAGAGAGAGAAAATATAGTAAAAAAAAGAGGTCGACAATGAATGCTAGAAGCTAGAACATCTAGCATATGAAAATGTTGCTAATTGGCAAACAAAGGCTTGACATTTGGCAAATAGGCTTGACCCTATAGAATGCCTAAAGATTGCATCATTTTCTCTTGGCATATTGTTTATGTTTTTCTTTCTATTTTTGTATGATATGTACTTGTGCAAAAAATAAAAAAAAAGTATTTACGTTGTTCTTCAATCATTATAGAATTAAGTTTGGTGGTTTTCATGGACAAAGTTGTAAAAGCGAGCTATTTTCGTCAGGGCTGTTAAAAACAAACATCTTAGAGAAAAGCTAACAAAATTTGTGTTTTTCTTTGCTCATATATTTTGAATTTAATAAATAATCCCAATTTGTACGCCATATTTTATATCAACAGTTTTTTTTTCAAACAAATTCTGAACTGAACTATTCTTTAGAAAAAATTCTTAAGTTAGACAGTGGCTATAGTTAGACAGTGTCTATAGTAAGACAGTGTCTATAGTTAGACAGTGCCTAAGAAATTGTGTAGTTGGGTCTATAGTTAAACAGCGTCAATAGATAGCCAGTGCCTATAGTTAGACAGTGCCTACAGTCAGACAGTGCCTACAGTTAGACAGTGTCTATAGTAAGACAGTGTCTATAGTTAGACAGTGCCTAAGAAATTGCGTAGTTGGGTCTATAGTTAAACAGCGTCAATAGATAGCCAGTGCCTATAGTTAGACAGTGCCCACAGTTAGACAGTGCCTACAGTTAGACAGTGTCTATAGTTAGGCAGCATCTATAGTTAGTCAGTGTCTATAGTTAGTCAGTGTCTATAGCTATAGTCTGTTTTTATAGTTATACAGTGTCTTTAGTTAGACAGTGTCTCAAGCAATACAGTGTCTACAGTTGTACAGTGCCTATAGCAAAACAGTGCCTATAGTTAAAGCATATCACACAAAATACTTTCAAGTTGCATTTATATCGGCTTTATATCGATTTGTCGAGCTTCTCTTTAGGGGAAAAGTTGTGATTGGGTAATCAAATTTTAAACAAACACTAAGGCCCAGTTTTTCAGTGCGAGATTAAAGTCAAACCCGAGTTAGCTCATTAAAATTTGGTGAGTTAACTCAGGATTATCTGAACAAAAGCTTTTGATGTTTTATCCACCGACTTTGTTTAGTCGTTCTGCATGCATCCGCCACCGAAAAACTGCTTCCGCAGTTTACAGTAGCTTAATTTACTTCTATAGAGCTTGCTAACTCTGGCTTAACTCATCATTGAAGAAACTGGCCCTAAACATGGATTAAACAAATTTTGTGCTAATCTATAATCACAAATCTAAACAGACTGGCCCTAAGAGAATCCATGATATTAACTTGGAGTTAATTATATATGATGTATCATTTTGAGCGTTGTTATCGTTTTGGTGATTTAGATAACTACATATATGTACGTCGACGTCGAATGTTTCATGACTGCACCTACACATTCAAATTGTTTTAATTTGAAAATAAGTAATAAGCATGCTGAATAAATAATCCTTAACATTTTACTCTCTGAGTGTCAGGGGAACTCCTATTTGAGTTCTAAGGCATTTACCAAATTATTGTTATCCACAACACTTTTAATGTAGTTATACAAAGGGAAAATATTTGTATGCAGAACAGATTCGAATTCACAGATTATGTAGTCGTAAATGTGACGACCATGAGCTCTACTCCCGCCGCAGCTATACATCTGATTCGGTAATTCAAAATACAAATTTTCTGCACCGTTTTTCTATGAATTCAGCTGAACTGAAAAAAAAAACTATTGCAGATTTTTAAAAGTTTATTATGGCAACACTGACATAAGTAATGTTTGAATGCAGGTGGATAGCTATTTTTATTTATATTTCTCGTTCTTATTCTCCCCTCCTCCTATTGCATTTCAACATTAACATTGCGGGAAAATTATTCATAAGAATCCATCAGCAACAGCACAATTTCCACTGCTGCATCTTCTCTTCATAAAAGAAAAGTTGCACAGATGCAGAGTCAGAGGCACACAAAATATAGTTGTGAATCAACAAAAGAATTCCTGGAGGCCTGCAGCACACTGCACGGGGAAATACAACAAAACTGATTGAGATTTATGTGGGAAAAGTAAAAATTAAGTTGGTTGCGCTGCATTTTGTTTTGCTTTTTTTTCAAGAACTTTTCAACGAATGTTTTTTTTTTTTTTTGTTTCATTACGTTTTTCTGATAAATAAAAAAGTTTTCCCTCGATGCATGTGACTTGGACCTGAAAGAATAAAAAAAAATGTCAAGAGGAGAATCAGAAAATCCTATGGGAACTTTGAATGAATGCATATGATGCACAGGTGGACTTCGTCGTCCTTGTAACGTGATGTATAGTGTGGCTTAGCCATGCCATGAGGGACCATCACACGATTTGTATCGTGTTGTGTTGTGTTCGTTGCATGTAATGGATGGTTATTAAGAGTAAACTGATCAGATCTTTTTTTAAAAAAAGAGAAGTGTTATATTAATTGCTTTATTTATTAAACTTGGTGGTTTATTTCAATAAGTGGTTTCCTTTTTCTTTCTTACCAGTCGGCTGTTGGTATGCTTGGATTCTTGTTAAATTCATTATATTCATACATTGAACGTATATTTTATGAAAAACTTGCAAGTAACAGTATTTCGCGAACATTTTTGCCAGTTAAATAAGTGTTCGATTCACAGAAGGTATGGAATATGGCAGACTAGAACTGAAAACCTTTTGCAAATTATCTCAAAGGATTGCAAGAAGCATAAGAAAGTTTAAACGATGTCACTTTAACTGCAAAACTATTTAGAAGGTTTTTGATGTTTTCGATTTGATTCAAAATAGTGAAATCAACCAGTTATCACGTTGTTATTTAAATTTAATTCACGATTGATCATGTAAAATATTTAACACCACACAACATTTTAATGTCGTGTTAAATCAAAACAAGTTACTTAAAAAATCTATGTGAAACACTTAAGCTTCACTTTAAATTGAATAAGTATTCCTGTTAAACTGACATGAGACTCTATAGAACTCTATATCACCATTTAACTGACAGAACTTGTCTTTGTACTCTACATTACTCAATGTGTAACTAACCGCGTAACATTGTCACGCTTAAACACGCGAACCAAGGTGAATTAACAAGACAAACTTTAACAATTTCGTCCTGTGTTTTTTTACATGATATCTAAGCTTATAGTCGACAGGTTATTTTACTGAATTTCCCAATCTTATACAGTAGGAACGGACAAAATAAAAATAAAACAGAACAGTTTAGTGAATACGACAATCAGTATTTGCACAGACAAATGACTTAAACCTTTGAATAACAGTTAAAACTTAAAAACTACGTCAGTTTTTACCTGATTTTGCTTATGTCGATTATTTACCAAATTTCTTCCTTTGATAATTTCTCCCTTGAATACAATATCGTCGAAATTAAATTAAATTAACTCGACGGTTAATTCACATCTGGGAAAGGATACAAAGTGCGATGTTAACAATAATTAGCGTACCATTATCAAATGAAATTTTAAGTTCTTACTGCAAGTAACTCCTTTCTGCTAGACAACGTTGATCAAAAACCACTAACCTTGCATTTCACAGTCTCTACGTACCCATTTTATAGAGATGGATTTATTCTTATTTGGGAAACCGTTATTTTATTACAGTGTCAGTTTTAAATCCGTCCCTTCTATAGCCCCTTTCTTAGCTACATAACTCCGAAGTTCCCCAAGGCAGCCACTTAGGTCCTCTTCTTTTTATTCTTACTATCAACGATATTGAAAATGTCATCAAACATTTCCATATCTCACAATGCCCAACTCTTATTCAAATCTTCTCCCCCTCCATAACTTCTTCAAAACCAACTCATATCTACCACTGAGTCCATTCGCGATCTTGGTATAATGTGTGATAAGAGGCTGAACTACCTCACCCATATTGACGACATAATTCTCAAAGCAAATTCAGCAATTGGCTTTGTTAAACGATGGTCAAAGGAATTCTACAACACCCTGCGTGACCCGATTCTTTTACCTAAGCTTTATTTGTCCCCTGCAAGAATACCCCTGTAAATTGTGTTCCCCTCACAAACATTAACACATGTCCAGAGTCGATTGTATCCAACGTCATCACCATCAAGGTCTGTTTTTTTTTTAGCAGTCCTCATTGACTCAATGAAAAATTCGTTGGCCCAATGAAACACTTAGTTTAAAATGTACGTTGCTTGATGAAGGTTTCATTGTCTCAATGAATGTGCATTCATACACTTTTTCGCTTTACTTTGAAGCTTTTATAATTTTATAAAAAAAAATCCATACAAATATGTTGTTAATTTACGCGTTGTCTCAACTTAAGGATTTGGTTCAGTTAACAATGTATGTACATGGACCCTTGACTCTCCCCTCCCGCACTAGATTTTTCTCTCGACGGCCCTGTATATTTATCACATTTCAGTTAAATCGTGTTAAAATTTTGAATTTCTTAACAACTCTAAACAAAACAACAAAAAATGTATACGTGTGGAAATGTCAAAACGTGCTGCCATACTACCTGTTTTTTTATATTTATTTTTTTTTGTTAACATCAAAATTTAGTGTTAATCTCAAAGTTATCAAATGTTTAGAATTAAAATACTAGAAAATCTATGGGAGAACATCAAATAATGAAAAAAATGTATCTTGCATTTTCGCACGCTTGTTTTTCGCTCATTGCACTCAGACACGTTATGAGGTTAATTATTGTAATAAAATCTATTTACGCAACACACACCTTCACTGTTTTGTATTTAACTTTGCAACAACAATTAATAAAAAATTAAAACAATCAATTCAAAGTATAGTCGGTAGATTCTTTATTATATTCATGTGCGTGCAGAGTGCGTTTTTGTAGTTTCTAATTTGCATTAGTATCTAAGTTTGCAGAGTATAAGCTACCAAATCAGCATTTCCTAACAATAACAACAAAAGAAATATAATAATGAATTTTAAATGTAAACAGACAATAACGAACAAAAAAAAAAAAAAAAAAAAAAAAAACCTTTAGTCTGAGTCTGACCGACCCATCAATCTTATTAAGGTGAAAGCGCACAGCACACATATGAGCGTCTTCTTTTCCTGCAATGGTCATAAACCCCCGAACACAATTCGAACCGAAGTTATTTTTTTTGTTTTTGGCCAGATTTTGTTTTGTTTGTGTATTGTGTGTCTTTGTAAATTTCACTCTTTTTTTTTGTTATTGTTTTTTATTTTTTTATTACATATTAGCTAGTTATTGTTTATTTTTTTTTGGTTTAACAGTAAAAGGTTCTTTACCTTTGGCGCGAAGTATAATTTGGAATCATTTGCTTGTGGTTGCATTTTGTGGTTGGTTAATGTGACTTGAAGAAAAAAAATGACATCTCGATGAGTTTTTTTTTTTTATTAAGGCGAAGCTTTCACCTTTTTGAATATTTGTAGTTTTGTTTTTTTTTATTTTGAAATTATTTTTTAATGATGAAAAGTGGGCGGTGGAATTTGATATGGAGATTATACTTAGCAGTAAAGGGAAATTTTTATTTTATTGATTTTTTTTTTAACCATAGCAATGGTTTTTTTTTTTCTTTTCTTTTTTAATTTATACAGTTATAAGAATAAATAAAGAAAGAAATCTATTTCGTTACTAGCATCAGTTGTTATTTAATAGCAATATTAGGCCTGTTCGTTTACTCACCAAATCTGGAAATTTCTAACAAATTTTAGTACAATTCTACTTTTTGTATAGGTATATGAAGTTTGGCAGAACTTTGGACTTAAATTGCTAGACATTTCGGGAAGTTTACAAACATTCTGCTATAGTACTGCACTATTTGGTCGCATACACTTGCTCTTTTTGTTCAAGTGGCTTCAAAATTTTTAAAGTTATCTAATTATAAAAAAATTGTAATAGAGTTTCTTTTTTATTGTTGATGCTGAATCATCTTTTAAGATCTTTGATAAATAAATACGAGTTTTAGGGGTAGGCGAAGTTTCAAAAATAGTTGAGAGTCAATTTTTAAACAAATTTGGGCGTATTTATAATCATATATTTCAAACCCGAGTCGTAACTGAACGGTAATCTTAAGTTTACACACGCAGGTTTGAAACTGTTGCTATTCATAAAGAATTTGCCAGCTTTGTTTAGTTAGGAATAGGTCTTAAGTATATTCTACTACGATTTTCTGTCAATAGCCGTGTTGCTTTGGAGGTGGCGATGGACTCACGAGTACTTTGCTGGTCATTTTCAATGGAACGCAAAGAATTAATTTGCCTATAAATCTCATCTACTCGTCATGAAAGCACGAGTAGTTGGTTGTACTAGATTATCGTTTGGATCTACTCATGAGTAGTTCGCCACCTCCAAAGGAACACAGCTAATGTTTTACAAATAAACAGCTGTTATTATTCTTGTGGTGCGTTCTCACTGAACACTTGCACTCTTTTGTTTGACATTTCAATGACAGTTGTATGTACATATAGGGTTTTTCCCTGTGCATAATTGCTGTACAAACTGGCTTCCCCACAAGTTTTTTTCTTTTTTTTTTTTTGCCCTCCATTTTCTGTAAATAAAAAAATACATTTCATATCGCGTTCATCAGATTGAAAGTAATTTCTCTTGTCAGCAGCATCCCGTCAGCTGTTTTATGGTTTGGTTGGTTTGGTTGGTTTGGTTTGAGCGCTGAATTGCAAACGGGTTTTGAGAGGCTTTATCAAAAAAGTTGTGGTTTATGAATAAATATTTGTGGTTTACCAAAATTGTGTTTTTGATGTATGTTTTAAGTTCTTTGGACGAAAATCAAGTTTATGGTTTGGTGAGGAAAATACTATTTTTTATTGCAAGATTTTTAAAAATTATTTACGACATTATTTTATAGTTTTTGGCTTGGAATGTTAGTATTCATTTAGTCTAACAATCCTTATTTAAAAAAGGAATGTTTTTTTTTGTCGAGAAAAAATTGAAATTGAAACTTTCCCTTCTTAAATTATTGGCAGTAGTTTTTTTTTAATAAAATTGCGTTTCAGAATAATTCAAATTATAAAAACGGAAGTAATTTTTGGAATGATAAAAAATCCCCTTCTCAGATCTGTTATCCACCAATAGAACAAGTATAGCTAGGTGGCACTATATCGTGCAGTATATATTTGATTAGATTTGAACTACAGCAATCGAAATGAAAAATAACTTCTCTGTATAAAGCATCACGATTTCCATGTTGTAACTAAGCACACCTCGCCCTAAAAAAAAAAAAAAAACAAAAACAACTTACTTCTGTTCATACTTTTGCTAAATTCGTGCCATAGATGTTGAATTTTATTGCAAAAATTGTTGCACACTAACTTACTAACGAAATGTACCTACCAAAAAAAAAAAAAACATTATTACAAGTGGATAGTTTTATAGCGCTAAGTGTTGCCATAGGGATTTAAATTAATAAATTTGTTTAAGTTAAATTTTTGAAAATATTCAGTAAGAAACAAAAGAAATAATTCATAAAAATTCACTCTATACCTAAAATATGTTCTGTCAGATCTTCACCCGAAAAATAATTCACCTTACATTTTTTTGTATTTTGGAATTTTAAAAGCTATTGTGAGTTTCGCCCGAACGAAATTTTATCCGCCTACAAAAAAGAATTGAAATGACATTACATTCCGCCCGAAATGAATGTTCACAATAAGTGGAATTTTTCTATCATGAAATTTCGGGGGAAACTCACAATAAGCGAAAAGGAAATGTCAAAAAGGGTGAAATGTTGTTCGGGTGAAAATCACAATAAGGCTGAATACATATAGACAACCGATTAGTGACAGTGGTATCCGCAGCATTTTACTCCCGAAGAATACCAAATTTACATTTTACTCGAGGGGAGTACCGAATTAATAATAATAATAAACAATCATTTTACTCCCTGGAAACTACAAATTTACATTTTACTCCCGGGCAGCACCAAACTAACTTTTTACTCCCGTGGTACTTCCAAACGATTGTATTGTGTTCGATCATAAAAAGCACTTTTGGCGTGGATATGAAAGTAATATATTTCGTCCATGAATTCACAGAATCGGTAGCCATGGAAAACAAATTTAAAAAAATTTCTATTACACATGTAGTTAAATTTTTGGTAAACCTATGCCAAGGATGTATCCACGGCAACACTGAAGTTAACCAAAAAAAAAATAAACTGTATGCGTTTTTTTTTTATAGACAAATGCACTGGCATTTTTATAGCGCCGCAAATTTTCAACGAACGAAAGTCTTGATTGTTATACCGCCTCCATGTTGGTTTGTAAATTGCATTTTGCCTCCTTTTCAAGTCTCACAGCCTAAAAAGAAATCGGCATTTTGAATTTTCTTTCCATATGCGCACTCATTTACAATTTCCGGGCGAAGAATTGTTATTATTTTTTTTTTTCTTTTTGTTTATTTATTTTGTGTGTGTGTGTGTCTCTTTTCGTATATAGGAATCGTGCTTCATGAAACTTTTAGCATTGTAAAATTCTCTGCACTGTTGCATACGATGTTGGATTTAAGTAGTTTCAATATGCCTCAGGGGGCGCCATCATATCGAAACGATAATTTTATTGCGACATATTTTTACATCTTATGTTTTATCGGCCAAACTTGAAAGTTTTTGACCAATTCAGGTGCTTTCAAGATCCCGAAATTGTAGTTACCACTCTGGAGTTTTATATTACATACGTTTTGTAAAAGTCACTAAGACAGAAGTCAACGAATCAATTAACTCACCTTATTGGGATTGTCGTTCAAATTTCGATGCGATAAAAGTCGATTGTATCAAAACGTTGGGCGCGTTTAAATTTGCACCCAAAGCTATCTGGATAGTTTTATGTTGTTGTAATCCTTTTGCTAAAAAAAAAACTGAAGTTTATACTGCAGCAACAATAACTTAGATATCTGACATTTTCTATGATCGACTTTCGAGGCAATGTCGTTTATACACACGACATTCGCAGTAAGAGCCTAAATTTAATTCACTAAAGCCTTTAAGGTGTCTTAATCCGGCCTTGGTTGGCATACAAAATACATCCATAATAGTATTATTTATAATGCCACCTCTTTCCACCCATTGTTGAAAGATTTCTTGACGGTTGATGCATGCAAGTGGACGGCCGGCGACAGACGTAGTTGGAATATGGTGTCATTGACTTTTTCTCTCATTTTTGATATTTTCTGTAGTTTTTTTTTTTTTTTTTTAACTATTTTTCCGCCATTTTTGTGTTCATTTTTTGTATATTCTTTTATTCATATTCGTTTGGGTCACTTCAATATTCATTAGCAGCATGGCTGACTGAAAGAAACTTCACCATGACCACATGAGTTTGATTATTATAATTATTGTGATTTTTTTTTTGTTTTGTTCCTTTTGCAAAGAAATTTTTTTATCTTTTCTATGAATTTTTATATAGTCATTGATAGGAATGAGGTTTTAGCGTCGATTTTGGCGGCAAACATTGCATGGATTTTTTTTTTCAGTTTATGTAAGAATACGCAAATAAATAACATCAATATTTAGAAACCTCTACATACGGCTTGATAATTAATAAAATACCTCATTCACTTAGGAGAATTAAAAATTGCATATTTAAATTTACGAGACCGATTTAAAAATTCTGACACAAAAATTGTTGATGTTTCACATTTTGTTTTCGAAAAAATTCTGCAGTAGTTGGTAATTGCACGTGTGACAGGTTAATGTTACTGGTGTGACCAAGTTCCGTGATTAAATATTTGCTTGCAAGTAAATGTGAACTCAAATGTAATTAGAAACAAAATATGTGTCACAGTTTAACGTTACGGGAGTGACTAAGTTCTACATTTAAATATTAATTTAAAATATAATATTTATTTTAAAATTGGAAACAAAACTATGAACAAAATTATTCAAAATATTTGTTTGAAATTGTTACATGTGTCACAGTTTAATGTTACGGGAGTAACCAAGTTCGAAATTTAAATATTTATATAGAAGATGACTTCTGTTTTAAATTGGGAATGAAAAGCAAAACTATGAAAAACCACTTAAAATTTTAGATCAAAATTGTTACATATGTGACAGTTTAAAGTTACGTGAGTTACCAATTTCAAAAATTAAACATTTACTTTGCTCTTAATCTTCAATTCCAGTTTAGTAATGAGAAATAAAACTATAAAAAAAAAAACATTCAAAGTTTTAGTTTGGAATTGTTACATGTGTGACACAATATTGCACTTGAATGGGAATTTATTGTTTTTTTTTTGTTTGTATTCTATTCATATCCTGCTTAAAGAGGATTATAGTCTCATTCAGAGTAGATTTTCCTTAAATTATATGCTTGCACCGTAAATTTCATACCAAGTTAATAACAAATCTCACAACGAAATGCCATCTTGTGACTGCTTTGACATTATTTTTTAAAGTATAAATTCGGCTCAAATTCTGTGAAATTTTGTATTATAGAATCAAAATCCATTTGTGTATGTAGTTAATGACTTGCAGAATTTGAATTTAAACGTATCAACAGGAACACATTTAGTGTTATAGGGTCTTCAGAATCTCAATCTCTTTATAAACTTACAACTCGGAGATGATATAAATTTGTGATTTCGCCTATAAGATTTATCACATCACAAATCCATTTAACGACATCTTGTAAATAAATCTTCTTAACCACAGGATGTTTTGAATTTATTTTTTTTTTTTTTTTTCAAACCATCATCACACATTTTGTCGCTATTATCGTAAAATTGTAATGATGGTATTTAAACTGAATCACATCAGAAGAAAGAAACCCCCAAAACACCATCATTAACATTGTGGTTGAGCGTTCGTGCGTCGTTGTCGACATTTCGTCGACGCAGTTTGTAAAATAATTGTTATATTTTTATTTAGTGTTTCACTGTTGTTGATTCATATTATTTTTCTTTCTCTTTTTTCTGAGTGTTCGTTTTATATACAATCATACATATATACTACTTCTCTGTTAAGATGGAGGTCAACGATCTTTCTGTGGTACGTTTTTGAATTTTACAAGATCATTGGTGCTTTTGCATCTTATTGTCTAGTTTCTTTTACTAAACATAAAATAAAAGATACAAAAAAAAAACTTAATTATATCTTTTTATTCTTGTTTTATGATCAACCTTAGTTGTATGTTGTTGTTGCTTTTATACATGATGATGGAAAAATACAAAATGTTTAACAGTTTTTTTTTATTTTCTTTGTAGATAGGTAGTTTATTTTAATAAGCTTAAGTTAGATTTATAAGTTAATAAATTCGATAATGATGTTAATTTAAAAAAAAAATAGGTATATCAATTCCAAAAATTTACATAATTCTGAAGAATGGGTCAAAGGAAAGAGGTTGTGATTAGACTGAGAGAAGAACAATTTACATAAATTAAATCAAATGCACAAGCAATTATCGAATATAGACTTTGTTCCATGTTACTATAGACGAAATTAACTGTTTTTTATAGAATTAGATCAATTTAAGTATTTTTACCCGCGGAATGACACTGATTTTTCTGTTATATCTGCAGCTTGAACCTATAGGTACCTCCTGCGAAATTGTTTTATATAATTTAATTTTAAAGTAATTCTGAGGTCTGATTTTAAACATGCGTTTAATCAATATCTACTTGGGGCGTGTTCTTAGAATTTTCTTAAGAATTTCATTGGTTCTTATTTAAGTCTTTAAGACAAAATAGAATTTCATATTTGTTATGAAAATCAAACAACTGTTATATTCTTTACACAACGTTGAAGAATTTTGAAAAAATCTTAGGTCTTTTGCCATTATATACTCACATTTGTTGTTGATGTTGAATATGAAAGTATTTGTAATTGTTTGATCTCCTCAACCCCATGGATTTTTATTCAAAATTTCGTCTTTATTTGTTTTTTTTTTAGTACCTAAACCAGTTTATTATACAAAAATATTGGCACGAGTACGATAACTCAGGCGCCGCAAAATAATAACAGTTTTTTGTAGAACGGTAAAAAACAAGCATTTTTTACTATGGTAGGGGGGTCTATCTCCCTCCGCTTAGGCGTGAGGGGCAATTTTCTAAAAAAATGACTTAAAGTTAAAAAAAAAAGATTTAAAAACAACGGCAACACTTACAATGCAAAATTATATGTTTTCTGAAAGCCAGAAACTTATTCTTCTCTTATTTGTTTCAACCTAGTTATTTGTGTTAATAGTTTCTGAAAAAAAATGCTTTCAAACACAAAATTTATCCAAAAAAAAAAAACATAACAAAATTTTGTTTACAGTTTTTGTATTCAAAGTTGTGAAATGAAGTACTGAATTGACTTTAATTATTTGATGTCCCTATAAATTCTTAATCAAACACTCAAAACTAGATGGTTTTATGTCTTCTCGTTTATGAGAAAACTGAAAATTACCATTACTACTTTTTAATTTAATTTTTATTTTTGTGGTAAGTAGTTTTTTAGAAAGTTGCCGCTCCCGCCTAAACGGAGGGAGATATACCCCCCCCCCTCCCATAGTAAAAAATGATTTTTTGAACTCCCTTAAAAAAAAAAACGTTATTATTTTGCTGCGCCTGAGTTATCGTACTCTCCCTAAAATATTTTACGATCTTGTTTTATTAAAATTTTGCTGAAAATTTTGAAATCGGAAAATTCCACCGACCTTTAGGGTACACTTTATATATTTCCTTGTATTTATTTCGGTAGTAATAAAGATCCTGTAAATTATTGCCAGGTTCTACCGCAGTTTTGGGTTCAGTCAATAAACAAAACAATAAAATATTTTTGATTAAATGAAAAAAAATATATCAACAATCTAGTACCCTACATAAGTGACAGCATTTTCATGTACTAAACATTCATTTTTAATATTTTCAAAATTTTAGTTTTTATTCAAGAAATCGGAAACGAATGAAATTTGCCCAGTATTAATCATAAATTCCCATTGACTCTTATCATTAAACGGACAGTGTCATTCTCCTAAGCGGATACAAATACTAAACGAATGCTAAAATCGAAGTTTCGCCTCCACTGTCAGCCGATAGCCCTGCTCCACGGCGACTAGTAAAATTCAAACAGTTTCACTATCATTCTCATCATTCGCTTTCAGATCCGTGATAGAAGTATTGATACTTTTAGAACTTAATCCTGTCGTTTATTCTAACATCTATTACAAAAAGTGTGAATAATATTGTTTATATTCCATGCGTAGAAATATGATACTTTTCTAACCTATTACTGACGTTTATTAAATCTATTACAATAAAGAGAAAAATCTATTAGAAAAACTATGAATTATCTTGTTTATACTCCATGTTTACAAATTCGATAGTTCTCTTATTTTATCCTGACGTTTATTCTTAAATCTATTACAATTCAGAGAAAATCTATTACAAAAAGTAAAAATTATCTTGTTTATACTCCATGTTTACAAATTTAATACTTTTCTTACTTTATTCTTCTCTAAACCACATTGTTGGTGATTTAGCTTTAACCTCAATTAATAAACGTCAGGTACCAGAAACTAATTAAAAATAACTGCGCTATTATTAGGTACCCTTTATATTATAGCCTCGACAAGAACTATTGAATGAATTGGAAAATAAATAGGCGCTTATACCAGGCATTTTCTGCATAATTCTATGATTATTGTAGCGTGTTCACCAGGTACATTTTCATCGTCCCATACCATGTTTTTTAATGGAACTAAAAAATGTCCAATGCATGCAGGACTGCAACTAACGGGTGATTTTTTAGCTGGTTTGGTTTTGGCAACACTGGTTTTGACAGCTGACGTGTGTTTAGTACCTTGTGTCACTGTCAAACAGCTTCAGTTTGGTTTGCAATTTAACCATGGATCGTCTTACAAATGAACAACGCTTGCAAATTATTGAATTTTACTATCAAAATTCGTGCTCGGTTCGAAATGTTCATCGCGCGCTGCTTGTGTTCAGCGATGAGGCTCATTTTTGGTTGAATGGTTACGTAAATAAGCAAAATTGCCGCATTTGGAGTGAAGATCAGCCAGAAGCATTGCAACAGCTACCAGTGCATCCCGAAAAAGCCACTGTTTGGTGCGGTTTATGGGCCGGCGGCATTATTGGGCCTATTTCTTCAAAGATGATGCGAATCGCAGCGTTACTGTCAATGGTGAACGCTACCGAGCGATGATAACAAACTTTTTTTTGCCCGAAATGGAAGTTCTTGACTTGCATGATATGTGGTTTCAACAAGACGGTGCCACATGCCACACAGCACGCGAAACAATGGCGCAATTGCGAGGCGAGTTTGGTGAACAGTTAATTTCACGTTTCGGGCCGGTCAATTGGCGGCCTAGATCGTGCGATTTGACACCATTAGATTATTTTTTGTGGGGGTATGTCAAGGCTAATGTCTATAGGGACAAGCCCGCTTCGATTGACGCACTGGAAGCCAACATCCATGCATTCATTCGTGAGATACCGGCCGATATGTGTGAAAGAGTATGCCAAAATTGGACTCAGCGGCTGGGCTACCTGAGACGCAGCCGCGGTCAACATTTGCATGAAATTATCTTTAAACATAAATTGCAAGGTTTAAACTATGGATTCAAATAAATATTTCATTCATTTTTTCGAATTTTTTGTGTTTTTTTTTTTAAAAAAGTTCTAAACCTCTTAAAAAATCACCCATTAGAAAACATCATAATTCTTTTCGACAATTCAAACGTTTATTTTACTGACAAAAAACAAACAACCAATCATACGAAAATAAGAAGATATAAGAAAAAAAACTTTGCTTAATTTCAATTTTTTATAACTTCAATCATTTCATAACCCTTAGTAAATCAAAATAAAACATAAAGCTGCTGCATATCTATCTCCTTCCCTCAATTTCTTAACCTGAGTATAAGTTCTACTTACTTTATTCGGTTTAAGTTCTTCCTAAAAAAAAAAAAAAAAAAAAAACAATCATATAATTAAAACTACCCAATGAAAGCTTTGCCTAAAGCCATTTTACAAAGACTTTTTTAAGAGTCCTTATAGCTCGTAGTGGTATTTCATTCTCTTTTATTTAACGTTGTAGGCCAATTAAGCTCGAAAATGGTTGTATGAATATGTATATTAAAGGGCATCCATCTATACTATTATATCCATCGGTGGTTAACTATAAAGAATAGGTTCATTCGTGCATAAAATAATCAACCTAGAGAGAAGAGTATGATGTTCTTTCTCTTTCATATTTTGCCTTTGTGAAACTTACTTTTACCACTAACTTATTTATTTTTTCCCATCATATAAAGCAATTTGTGAAAAGGATAATGCAAATAAAAGTGCACTCACGAATGAAAAAATAAAAATGGGTCAGTTCAGCATTATATTGTTTTTTTTTTATACCTAACTTCTAAAATATACTTAAACAAAAACTTTATTTTTATTCTTAAAACAATTTTGAACTTTTTCTAATTTTTTATTTTTTTTTTTTCTATTTACAGGTACGTATTTTAGAGAGATTCGTTTTTGTGTTCATTGGAATAAACTCTTGATAAAAAATGGATAAAATACAGTTTACACGAATTCAGTTATTTGTAAGTTTAAGTTTAAGAAACTCAAATATATGCATTATTATTTTATCTGTTTTAAGATATGTGTGATGATTGTCCCTTCTATAGATATTTTTATTTTTATTTAACAAAGCTATCAAAATCAATCCAATAGATATTAAAATATAGACACACATATCTCTCCCAAACAAATTTGGAATCTAATTTTTTTGTATAACCACAAAATCAATAATTTTCAATCAAATAACAATAATATGCTTTTGAAACAAAAGGCATATAAATCAAATTAACAAATTTACATATTTGATTTCAAAGAAAAGTGCATAATGATGCTCAAGTTAAGGAAATTTAATTAAATGACACTGGTATCCATGGTTTTCTAAATTATTCATACATATGTATGTAGGTATTCTAAATTAATTTTAAAAAACAAATGATCTATCTATAGAACGCATGATGTCCTTTAAATAAATGAGTATAAAATTACAAGGTTACGTTACGGGTGTGACATTAGAAAATTTGTGATTTCCGAGTGGGTCATCTAATTTTCATGTATTGTGTAAAATATTACCACCTTTGTACCATTCTTTTTAAAATATTTAAGTGAAAAGAGATTTTCAGTTTAGTAATGAGATACAAATATTCGAAAAAATAGTTTGAAATTGTTACGGATGTGACAAGTTAATGTTATGGGTGTGACCGAGTATGGGCTTTACGTATGCTTAGAATATACATAATAAACCATATAATAGGAATAGGAGATTGTTCTAATAAAAGTGTTATCTCGTTTCTCACACGAATTGTGAAATATCATCACCCATTGAAAAGTGATTTTTTTTTCACAAAGTGATTCGATAGGAATTTATATTTTTGTTTTGTTGGAATTAAATTGGATTATATTCCTTTCTGTTTGCACCTTAAATTCCTCATCAGAAAATATCAACACTCAAAATAATTGAAACCCAGAAAGATGATGTTTTAAAATCAAAATCTGTTACGGGTGTGACATTGACTTCAAACTAAAAAATTCGGGCTTAGCAAAAATTTCAAGTTCAATGAAGTTTTGTCTGGAAGTAGATCACAATAGTCTCCTTACTTCCCCATACAAATTTTGTTTTTGAGTACCTGCTTACCTATCTCATAATTTTTGATGTGTAAACATCTATGCTGGCGGTAGAGTGAACAAAAAACGTGAACGTTCGTGTGCAACGTTACGTCGTGCAACGTTACGGTGTGCAACGTTACGATCTGCATAATAGGATGGGTGCGTTCAGTGAAAAAAATCTTAAGATCCCCTTCAAGCAAAACCAAGTCCGTTTTGGATCCGCGCACGTTGATGTTTACACATATTAACCGTGAGTCCCGGCACTCACACAATTTTTTTGTTACGGTTGTGACACACTACTTACCAATTTTTTGTATTTTCCTGCACATAAACTCAGTTTGAATAGTCAAATCAAACCAAATCGTGTTGCGAGTTTATATATTATACAAAATTGATTTAATGATAATTCCACTTCGGAAATGTAACATTGATTTAGTTGAAATCGTTGTAAAGTAAATAGGTTCCGTTTTTTCTAGTCCTAAAAAAACAATTTTCTAAAAATCGACTGGATAGCGGTTTTAACTAAATGACAATTAACAAAAAAAATCGAATGAGTCATTTTCTTTGAAATATCGAGTTTTCAAAAAAAAGAATAATTCAATTTCTCAAAAATTTCCCACCCGTGAAGAATTTCTGCCTGAGACACATCATCTTTCCATCATCTACGATCCCGAGCAGACTTCCCCCAGTCATCAAGACCAAGCCAAGCACTCTGGCATCCGTCACGAGCTTGTGTTTTTAACCGCAGATTCGCTCTTCGTTGTTGTCTTGAACCTGAGGACTGGAAATCAAGGACTCTCTTGTTTGTTCGCTAGATGAGGCCGAGCCATTGTAGACGACATCTACATCTACATTTACTTACGTCTAGACATCTTGGTACAGCTCATAGAGGTTGCGGCTGTATCTTCCCCTCCATTTGCCCTCTCCGAAAACAGGACTAAATATTGGTGAAATGAAAAAAAAATTACTATACGGTTCGGTGGATTAGGTCCTTATTTTTTTTTTTTTTTTTTTTTCTTTAAAAGAGGTCAAATCCTCTGAACCGCATTGTGAAATGTTTTTGTATTTAATGACCATAAATCTTTCTGGGATCAACGTTTCAATTA
Organism: Leucozona laternaria; assembly: GCA_932273885.2. Lineage (NCBI taxonomy): Eukaryota > Metazoa > Arthropoda > Insecta > Diptera > Syrphidae > Leucozona > Leucozona laternaria. The sequence goes on along the minus strand of OW026368.1, from coordinate 83,071,317 downwards.
ATTACCGACTTGGTTTTGTCGTTGTTTACTTTAAGGCTAACAAGTTTCACTTGTTCTTGCAGCGCCGCCGTTGTGAAAGTCTCTATTACTACACGTTAGGCTTGGGAGTGGTCGATGATGGCGAAATCCTCCACATACCCTCGTATATATAGTTTAATAAATCTATTGAAGAAACTTCCTTCCGCGTAAACGCTTACCCTAGACACTATCTGTTACAGAAGGAAGTCACATAATAGCACATATGCTGCCGAAACCCTATGCTCTGCATGTTTGAAATTACAAATTTCGAAGAGCTTTTCCCTGTACTGGCACATTGCACTTGTTTTCTAATTTCACGTAACTCAGCTTGTTCAGTTTTCCCTGGATCCTGAAATCGGCTCATGTAAAGGGTGCTTTTTTTTAGACGTGTGGTTTTCAATCTGGCAATACTTTTTTCCGAGTTGGTCTTTTTGACAGCCGTCACTTGATTTATGCTCAGTTTGGTTTGCCATTTCATAATGAATAGACTTACTCTTGAACAATCTTTGCAAATTGTGCAAATTTATTACCAAAATAAGGGTCTAATCACGCAGAAAAATTATTTCCAACCGAGACCGTTTTTTCATCGAGTTAGAAAAATATTCGTAGTCTTGTTTAAAAACTATATGAATGTTGCTAAAAGTAACCTTTTCAACTCGATTAAATCGACTTAACGGTTATATTAATCGAAAAACTTGGTTATATAACTCGCAATTCTCAAGTTTGTTAATTTTTAACAAGTAACTTGTTTGAATCAAATAATTATGTACATTTTGTTAATTTCTCATATATTCTTTTATAATATTAAACAGTCTCCTTGTTTGAATTAAACTACTACTAGCTATGTTGTTTAAATTTAACTAGGTAGTATTTATGTAAAAAAAAAAACAATCAATCTGATTTATTTAATCTTACTATAAAGCTTGTACATTCTAAAACAGCTTAGTTGCAACAATCTAAATTTTGTGTAAAAGTCTCTTCCAAATCACAAAGTATTTCAAATCTTCTTAATTTGTCTAAAGAATTGGCTTGGGAAATGATTTTTGTCGCAAAATTTAAACAAAAAATTCATAAAACCGCCCTTAAATCTACAACTTATATCTACATTTTTCTATCTTGTACACTTTTAAAATTCAATTTAGATATATTTGTTAGGTTAAACAAATAATGTACACCTATACATACGTCCTATGTACTTTGAATACTGAGTCAAAACTATTTCTTACATAAAACATTAATTTAAGAAGCTTTTAAACGTGAGAAGAATCAAATAGAAAACACCTGCTGTCATAGTTGAGGCTTATATCACCAAATTAATCATTCAGTTCTATTATAGTAGCATGAATTTTTTAAAATCACCTTCGTACTACATACTTAAGTTTTTTTTTTTTTGTATCGATAAACCACTCACAAAATACTGTTTTATTCATGTACGAATATTCAAAGCAAACCTCGAATTAAACACAAAAAAAAACGAATAACGACCCACTTAAAAAAAATCAATATGTCGTTAAAAAAATATAGGACCAACTCATAAGATATTCTGTGATCAATAAAAGCTATCTATCCGTCATACAGCCATCAATCAAAAATCTTTTATCTTGACAGACTATCTTGGTATGTACATTGGTAGGTATGGATAGGTACTTTAAGCCCATGCGCCATTTGAATGAATAAAATTTCCATTATTCGTTGAAAACAATTTAAACAAAAAAAAAAATCAAACAAACAAAAGTGTATGCCAAAAACACGAGCAAGAGATAAGGACAGGCCAACTATAAGATTAAAAACAAAAATTCATTCTTATTAAATTTTCAAGTTAAGAACAAGTGCTTAGCTCTACACATGTGGTTTCCTTAAAATGAACTTGCGTAGCTTCATTTGCGTGCGTCATCCCACAAAAAAAAGTTGCTAAATTAAAAAAAAAAAAATAATAAAACTCAATTTCCTTAGATAAACTAAGCAAAATTACATAACATACATAGCTGGTGTAGAAATTTCAAGTCTGACGTTTATTTCTATGATATTACTTCACCTTTCTATACCTAGCAAAAGATACATATTCATCTACCTACATATATGTTGTTATTTTGCTTTTATTGTTAAAGCCTTACGTTAAAAAAAAAAAAAACACACCCTTAAGTTAGCTAAGGGTGTGTGTTTGTTTGTAGCTCGCATCGTTTTTAATGACTCGAATTCCAGGGTGGTTATGATATTATGTACGTTTGTTGCCTGTAGAAGTGACCTTGAACGGCGCTTTTTTTTTGCCTTAAATTTGATGACTTCTGTTTCATTTTTATTCTGTTTCCCTTTAACGAAAAAGTTGTTTGGTTGGTAGGAATATTGTCTATATTTGCGTTTATGTGTTTTCCCATTAAAAATGAGGGGGCGGATTCAGACGTCATAGATAAATGTATGTATGTTTGTTTTTTTAATAATAATTATTCGTGTACATTCTTATCAAGACTTCATTTTTCTTCTTTTATGCCCAATATGAAGTATTTATTTTATTACTAATATGAAGTATTTATTTTGCTTTTAAGTAAAATACCATGTTAAACCATTAATGATGGTGAACAAAAATGATAATTATATCAAGAACTTCATACATTTTTCATTTTTCAAGTACATATACCTTTATATTCCCCTTTCGGAGAATGAGAAACATGAGAGTGAAAAAAAAATGTATAAAAAATTACAAAAGGAAATAATTATGGCGAAATTATGTTTAATGGAAATACCATCACAGATAATATTATTTACTACTGTTTCCAGTTTCCTTTCTCCAAAAAATTGCAATAAACAAAACCAGAATAATTTTACGCATAATGTATTTATTTTTATGAAATGTGATGAGAAATGAGAAAAAGTTTTAAGTACAAATTATTAGAACATTGTTTTATTCCAAAAAGTATGGAAATTTAATATACCACCCTTTTAACTTGTGTTATATTTATATCGGCTGGGCCATTTGTTGGTTTCTTTTTGAATCATATGTTATTTTGACACTGACAGCTCTTATGCGCTCAGAAATCACTGAAACTGAAGTACATAAATGTATCTACTAATATTTCCGCGGTAAGAAATGCATTAATTTACACTTGAACGTTGCAACGTTGAGAAATATTGAAAATTTACTTCCAAAGTGGATGCTATTTTGACGAAATAGTGCGAATTTTAGTCTAGTTAGTAGTTTTAGTGATGTTGCTTGGCCGCCATGGAGCTGCGATTTGTAGCCGTTGAGCTGTTTTTTGTGGAGTTTCATTAAAGAATGATTCTGTAAGAACAATTCATGTACTTAAGAACAATATTGGTCAACCTATTGGTGCAACAGATGCCGAAACCATCGAAAATGTATTGAAAAATTGGCTTGACAGGGTAGCCTAGTAGACATTTAAATTTTATAATTAGTCGTAAGGTTTAGGACCAGTTTCACAGTCGACACTTACCGAAATAAGTGGCATTTAAGTTTCCCATATTAGGAATTTAAGCTAAATTTCATAGTCACCAACATCGGAGACTTGAGTGCCACTTATTCAGGTAACAGTGAACGTTGATATTGGGAATTAATCTTTCACATTCCCCACTTAAGTGTCACTTTTCTGGCTGTGAAACTGGCCCTTAGTCTTTTCAATAAACCAACTATCGTTGAAAAATAAAAAGAAAGCAACAGATGTCCCACCCTGTACAGTAGACACATGCAGAGGTATGTACATTGTAGCCAAATTATACATTCGTAAAAAAAATCGAAGTCGAAATTTTGGTCAACTTTGACATAGCGAAGACGAAAAAAAAACCACTCGAAATTTTGTCTACTGGAAACAGAAACTGTAAAGAATATTCATTTTTAAGTGAAATACCATCAGCCAGTCGAAAAATTCCATTTTTTGTAGCAGATATCCTTTTTTATTTCCCATATAAAAAAAAGAAGGAATTTTTCATTAATTACCTAGGTATTTTTTAAGTAAATACAAAAATTTGTCGTTATTTTCTACAACGGCAAGTGTTCGTAAAAGCGAGGTTGAGCCAGTGCTCTGGGCCATTTTTAAGTGAAATACCATCAGCCAGTCGAAAAATTCCCATTTTTTTTTTGAAGATATCCTTTTTTATTTCCCACATAAAAAAAGAATGAATTTTTCATTAATTACCTAGGTATTTTTTAAGTAAATAAAATTCCCTGCTAAAAAAAATATGATTTAATTTTATCCCAGAAGTCTTCGATATTATTGAAAGATTTTTTTTTTTTCTTTTCAATATCATTAAAAACGAAGGAAATGCTCCCCACTTAAAGAATGACTTTAAAAAGTTATAGTTTACTTAAGAATAATTCTTAAGAATAATTCTTAAAATATTCTAGTGATAAAATAGTTTCGACAAGATCTCGTAACGCTCTCGTTTCGTTTTGTTGTTGCATTGTGAATCAAGCTTAAAACTGTACGAAATAACCTTTTCTGAGGGAAATTTCGTGTTCCAATATTTTTTTGGGATATTTAAGGATAATTGCCGACAAATGTCATATCAGTGTAACTATATACATATGTGAAATGTCACCGATGTACATAAGTATTTGCACAAAATCCAAGATGGCCGCCTATTGATGACACAGATTAATTGAAAATTGGAATAGATCAGTATTATTTGACGTTTGAAAATTTCCTCCAATGCTGAATCCCGGTGTTTTTCAATGTTCTGTCAGTTTTGACAATACAATGTTTTCAATTTCTTATTTATATTTTTTTGTAATATTTCGTTAAATTTTAATGATAATTTTTATAATTGTGGTTAAGGGAACAAATTCGCATCTATCTGAAGCTCAGCTTAGAATAAAAAAAAAACTCTAAGAATTGGATACAAACTGTCGAAAAATCCAATTTTAGTTAAACGGAATCGAGTGTGCCTATTTATTATTTAACTTGACCACATTTTCAAATCTGTAGGTTATATGTTTGTATATAGCCTCCTGATTCGACCTGTCCCAAAGAGGTGGCAACAAAGTTCCAACATCACAGCATCGTTCTTTTTTGTTGTTGCCTACTGATTGTAGCCACATGCCGCATTGGACAATCTATCTGCACGTACACATATGTACCTATATATGTATATACTTTATTAAATTCAAAAAATAATACCCGGACTGAGCTTTGTGAATTGAACATTTCCAATCAGTGTTTGGGTTTCGGGATGAAAAAAAAAACATAAAAAAAGAACACCAAAATTAAATCAACAATAGAAACTCCCCTAACCGAGGTCAGGTTGATTAGAAGCAGAGAGTTCTACTACACTACACCAAATTAGATTTTGACTAAATGAAACTCAATTTAGATTTTCAAATCAAATGCTTCGTTGAGTTTGAATTTTATTACCTTAGCTGAGTACCGTTACGTTATATATGGACATACATATGTTTAAACCCCAACTATTATTATAGACTAGGAACTAGAGATGAATTCCTCTAACCTCATTTTTTTATATTTTGGGTGATTTTTGCAGAGTCTACCTATAGCTATAAAGTGAAGAGTCTCATAAAAGGTTTTCTGATTCCAGTTGGTTGTTTTACTTTTCTATATTAATTATTGAAACTTGAAAGTGCAATTAGACTTTAAAGCGGCTGGTAAAAATAATACACAAAATATGCACGACTGGATCGCACGAACTTGCTCTTGCTGTTTACAACTGTAATGTTGCCACACATTGAAGAAGCATAATTATGATACATTTAAAGAAAAGAGTCAAAAATACAAAAAAAAACTATTTTTTGTTTTATATTAGAAACAAATATTTTTTAAAATTTTCAAAGGCAATATTGTTTGAACTATTCAGAATCACCAGATTGCAAAACTATAACAATATCGGTCCAACTATTGAAAAGATATGCCCGAAAAAATAAAAAATTAGATCATTTTCTCAAAAAAAAAGTGAAATGCCTATTTTTGGCCAAAAACCGTAAACGTAGTTTTTTTTGCAATTGCTTTGGTCATTCCAGGTACGAAGGTTGATCAAATTCGTTACAGCGGTTTTCGGGAAAATTTGAAAAAAAAAAACACCAAAATTGTTGTATGACAGCTGCCCGTTCCAGATCAGCTAAAGCAAAAATTCGAATTTCACCTCGATCTGTACCAAATGTTAATCCGTTTAGGCTCTAGTTCAAATTACAGTGGACGCACAAAAATAAAAATAAAAAACAATGAAATTATTTTTTTACGGAATTTTTAAAACATTCAAAATATTTTTATATTTCAAGTTTGACTTTACACAAAAACGAGCTTGAATTTTGCGTTAAATTTGTTGTTGGCCTAGATCTTGAGTTATTCTTTGAATTTTGCTCGCTAGCATTCAAGAAGTCTTGTTGTGCATTATGGAGTTCCCCAAGGCAGCTATTCGGGTCCAGTTCTTTTTATTTATGATCTTCCGTCAGTTTTAAAGTATTCAAACTGTCTTATCTGTCCTAAAGATGTAAAATATGTACATTTAAGTATTTCTAATAACCTCGACTAAGAATTCAATTTTCGATGACTTTTTCCAACATTTCTGGCCGTATGTCGGCAATAACGCGACGAATGATGTCCTCCAAGTGGTCAATCGTTTCGGGATTAACGGCGTAAACTAGCGATTTCACATATACCCACAGAAAATAGTCAAGCGGCGTTAAATCGCACGATATTGGAGACCAATTCACGGGTCCGTAACGTGAAACTATGCGGTAACCAAACGTTTCCTTCAATAAATCAATTGTGGCACGAGCTGTCTGACATGTTGCGCCGTCTTGTTGAAACCACAGCTCCTGCACATCATGGTTGTTCAATTGATGAACGAAAAAGTCAGTAATCATGGCTCTATAGCGGTCACCATTGACTGTTACGTTCTGGCCAGCATCGTTTTTAAAGAATTACGGACCAATTATTCAACCAAACCATAAAGCACACCAAACAGTCAGTTTTTGTGGATGTAACGGGGTCTCAACAAACACTTGAGGATTATCATCACTCCAAATACGGCAGTTTTGTTTATTGACCTATCTATTCAACCAAAAGTGAGCTTATGAACGTATTTCGAACAGAACCATTATTTTCAAAATAAATTTCCGTTGTTCAGGCGTCAGTCTATTTATGTTGAAATGCCAAACTAAACTAAAAATAAATCATTTGACAGCTGAGAAAATGGCCGCCAGTTAAAATTGTGTTGCCAACTTAAAGTTCTATACCTCTAAAAAAAAAAAACACCCTTTGTAATCTGGTTTCATCACCAGAAAATTAGTTAAATTTACGCGGATCTGCGTAATTTATATTTATAAGTTTCACTTATAGCGAGACTTTTTGAAACAAGAAAAAGGCATTATCCTTCTGTTTGCTCAACTGATTAATATTAATGCAAATGTATCGTTTTATACGCCTATATTTATTACAGTTTCAAATGGAATTTTTCTTCAAACACCTTCCTCAATTATTCCAAATCATCTTGATTAACCAATTAAAAAACAAATCACGTGTAATAAGTTTTGAATGTGATTACCATCAAACTTTTTATACCATCTGAACCCTAATTTCTGTATATGTAATATACAAATCAACCTATACATTCAAAACTTTAATAAACCGGCTTTTTTTCAAACTAGAAATTCTTTTGAAAAATAACTTCTTCATAAATCACTGAATCACTGGTGACATCAACTCAAAAAAAAATATATATAACAGAGAATACAAATAATAATTGCTCTTATGTCACAATGTAATTATTGTGTTTCCATTAGCCAACAAAATATCACTTCTGTCGATTTTACCATCGAATTGTCATTTATTTTTATTTTTAAGACAGCAACCTACTCATATTTTAAGCACAAGGTTATCTTATTTTTTCGAGTTGAAATTATTAATAAAAGGGAAATTATCGACTTAAGGAACAACAACTACAGTTTTAGACATTCGTGTCTAGTGGTAAATAATAGAGTCAGAAAAATAGACCAAAATATACTGAAATGTATTTATTTTTTATTATTTTTTTTATTTTTGTTTTAAAGGTTAACTGAAAGCAAAGACAGCGCATGTGATCAGTAAACATACATGAATAAGCAGAAGTACACGTTTTGACAGCACAATCCATATCACCATTGTGTGTGTAGCTTAAACAAATATGAACGTACATACATATGTATGTATATATTTGACGTTTCTCGTTTGTAAATATTGTTAGCCTTGAAATTATCCAAAATAAGCGGGCGGCATTTGTATAGACACATAGACGATATGACGCGTTCGCTGTCTTAAGTCGATCTAATCGTGTTTGGTTCGTCTTTTTTTGTTCAATAAATTGATTTCAGATTTGGTGTATCATATAAATGCAAAAACTTGTATATATACTTATAGACCTTACCAAAAGAAAGACAATTAAAAAAAAAAAAAAAAAACCAACAGAATGTGATTATTGATTCATGCCTGTTTTATGTTGCACTTGTTTGAGGGAAATTGGAAGTAATTGACTGAAGCAATTAGTTTTCAATGAATTCATACAGATTAGAAAGTTAAAAATCAATTTTAATAAAAACTCCCTTAAAATAAGAATAATAAAATGGTAGGAAAAACAGTGGAATAAATGAAAGAAAATTCACAAATCTTCTACTACAAATTAAATGCGTTTCATGTACAATTTAAACATCTCGTCAGTATTTTGACAGCTCGCAAAAATAAGTTTTTAATTTCTTTATATCGGGTTGGGGGGGGGGGGGGGGGGGATAGGCGCAAAAACCATACCACACTCGTATAGTGCGGCTATAGGAGGAATCTCTGTATTTGACAGTACGTCTGAAGTTAAATTCAAGGGTAAATTGATAGCGGTGGAAGTTTAGCGTTCAAATTGTTTTAAAATAGGAATCCCACAGCGATCAAAAATGATACTGTAAATCCCCGAATTGATCGAAATACTACAATTGACCGGTGAAACATAGAAAACGCTGATATGAACACCTAGGATGGATTGCATTCATGGTAAAAGTCGAGAATGGACTATTGAATAAAATGCAATTCTCAATATTTTCCCTTATTCTGAGGTTATCATTGTTTTACCGGTCAATATAAGCATTTCGAACATTCCGGGGGCTTACAGTAACACTAAATTTTTCCAAATTCATGTAATTTCAATGCCATTTTGACCTTATAATTTCACTGCTGGCTGCTGAAATAGATGGAAGTATATTTTTAACAAGATTAACAAATATTTTCGTTTACATGTAAGACATTTTTTAGCTTGTGGCTGATAAAGTTTTGTTTTTTTTTTAATTTTTTTTTTAATTTGCCTAAAAATGTTTAATAATTTATAAATTATAAAATGTTTTTTTTATGAACTTGTATTAAGTACATCATATAAATGAATAAACAATTTATTATTTACGTTATTCAATTTCGAAATTCTTAAAACTTTTACAGGTTGGGTGGTTAGTTAGGATAACCACTTTTTGTTAATTTATGATTATGTGTACCTGAAATGATTTAAAACTTAAGAACGTAAGAACTAAGAATAGTGCAAGATCTTATGTACATGCCTAGTAATTTAAAATCTAGCTGGTAACATTTGTTGAGCGCTCTATATAAAATTATAAAATTGAAGAAATTTTGAAGTTTTCTAATATCTTCTATTCAAGCATATCCTTATTAAAATGTATATGTTTTATGTATCCCAAATAAAAACACGTTCTTTATAATGTTTATTTCCATCAGAAATATAATAGAATTTATTTGGTGGTTAATTGTGGTAACCACCACTAGAAAAGTAGCTTTTTAGTGGCTTCATGTTAGTTTCAACATCATTTATAAGGAACTTATAGTAAAATTTAGGTTCCTTGATACAAAATGCATTTTTCTTAGGAAGTATTTCTAAAGGACTCGTAGCTCCAACGCATGTCTACAAGCTTAGGATTGATTCTTAGTGCAGCAATAATAGTTCTAGGGTCTATAGACTAGACTTATGAAAATAAAACAAACTAATAGTTCTTCTAGAACTTCTTCGTCTATAAAGCAGCCTTTAGATTAACCAACAAGAGCGAAATTGAGACGAATTTGCAATTATTGCAACACTCGCATAGCTTCGGTACGTAACATATGGCAGTGCAACAAATATAGTGAGTTGCTTTGCTCGCGCAAATGAATGACATGTTTCCAAGAATTTTGACATAAAAGTAAATTTAAATTAGCTTTTAGTTCAAATTCAAAATATTAAGGATAAAGGTTGTTATTTTTTATCACCTTTTATTCCAACAGTCGCGGTGGTTAATAATGGTAACCACCGTTTTTCTTCAACAACGAAATTTTATATTTTGTATTTAAAATTAGTTTGATATAGGTTAGGTTACAAAATAGCTTTTAACGGCCTTTAGTCGATAAAAATTGGCGTTTCGTCACGGCGATCTCACTTGGACTCATCAGTAGGTTAGGTTTGGTTATTAGGCTGATGGAAGATCTTATGCCTAATAAACTTAGATCAATGTAGATCCCTTGTGATACCCTGGAGGATTGGACACTCCTAATAAGTTTACCTATAAGTTTTCATGGATTATCAAGCCATCAAGAGGCATTAATGAATTTCGACAATTTCACACCAGCTAAGTTGGAGAGCTCTTCTATAAGTTATTCAAGAAGAAGTTTCCTAGTTGTTTATTTCTTAGTTGCGAGAGTGCTGGGCAGTGACATAAAAAGTGAGAAGAGTCCTCCTGTGCCTCTTCATATCCACAACCTCTACATAAATCATGCGTGTTGAGCCTCAGTTTTTTCTTGTGGTAATTCAGCAGGTTGTGTCCGGTAACGGTACCTACAAGAGAGTACAGTGATTTCTTAATTCGTGTTAAGATCCTATCTGTCTTCCCCTTGTCAAAACAAGGCCAAATTTTTTTTGGTATTCGCACAAGAGTCGAGTAGGGTCCATCTTACATTTGTTTTCCGAGAATTTTCTCTGCCACATGCGGTTTGGAGGAGCATATTGGTGCGTATGTTTTAATATCTTCCTGGCTAGGATCAACTACCTGGAATTCCTATATGACTTGGTACCCAGCAGAGCCTAACGTTATGCTGCGAGCCAAGAATCTTTACCTCTTCGCGGCAGGAAACAAGCTTCCACTTTATTTCGATGGCGGAGTCTATAGGGAGTCTATAGGTGCTGCCCGCTCCAAATCCACATTCCATTTTTGACACATCTGTAAAGACTGTTACAGTTGGTTCGTTGATGTGTAGTTCATTGACTTCCTATCCTTGTCTACAGATTAGCCACATGAAGATGAAAATCCCGGCAGCCATTTTAATTTACCTACAAGCTTGAACTGTCAGATATCAGATAAAAAAAGAGAATGTGTGTATAAAAACCTCACACATAGACAGTAGGGATCTTCCCACACCTGGTTAACTTGTTGTTGCAATTCACATCTATTCATCGACGCGGGATGAAATTACAAATACAACAATGTAAAAAAATGGGTTTTGGAGAGTGAAACGTACGAAACATTCTCATCTCCATATGGCTAACCTGATGTGGTGAAAAATCTGTAAAAGTCGAGGTGGTGAGTAATATAGTCTGTGAAAACATTACTACCTATGTATTTATTTAGAATCTGAGCGTCCCCTACTTGACTGTGTTTCCAGACGTTTGATATAAAAATGTGACATTGACATTTGACACATTTTCTCTCGAAAATCTAATTCGAATATTTTTCTAACGTTTTGAGCAAACATTCTGAAATTTAATGGAACACTTAATTGAGAACGGTCATTTTTTTAAAGTCAAACTAGCAAACAATGCTTATCCCTTCTTTTCAAAAATATGATAATTGTCCATTATATGCAACTAAAAAAATTGTATTCTTCTTTTTCCAAACCTTTTATATTTTCACATTGGTTGGGCGACAAAAAGGGTTAAATTGCTTAAATACTGTAATCCCGAAAGGAATTTTTCAATTGTTACATTTTTGAATGCATCTCTTGCGTATTCTCGACTCATACATATATAGTATTCAGTTGATATGACATGGCAGTGGCAAAAATTTAGGCATTCAGTTTGTGCACTCAACCATGATTCAATTGTATATGAAATTGAGTATATTCTTTCTTGTTTTTTTTTTATTATTTCTGTATTTCTATAGAAAGAATGTGAATTAAAATCGCATGACTAAGCTATCACTTTTATCGCTTTTGTGAAAATATAAAAAAATAATTTTGACATAACATTTTAGATGTTGTCTGGATAATATTAATCATCCTCTAACATTATGTACGTAATTCAAAACTGTAAGAATTTTTTGAATCGTTTACTCTTTCTAATTTATGTATTTTCAAAATATATTACGACCGACGGTCTGTGTCACAAATATCTCCATGAATCACAAACAATAAAAGAAATAATTTTTAAAGTTATAAATATATCTTCCTTGATAGTCAGCATTTTCTTTCTTCTAATAAAAGTTCAAAAATTGAGACAAAATTATAATGAACATAATTATGCCCTAGTCTCTCTCTCTCTTTCTCTCTCTCTCTCTCTAAATTAACTCAAGTAAAAAAATTTATTTGAGATCTATTTTCTGATTTTTTTTTGTTTTTAGAGAAAATTTCATTTTTTATTGCAATCTTGATTTAATAAAATAAACAACAAATGAATTACATTTAAGTTTTAAAAGTGTTGTTTTTTTTTAAATCTACATGATTGTTTGTCTATGGTCTCTTATGGTATATTTAATTTCTGTACGCCCTTGACCAAACCGAAAACTATGAATTTTTAATGTATATTTAAAAATTGATATAATTTACGTACAAATTATAAATCCAATCTGTTTAACAAATCGTACAGAATCATGTGAGGATGTCTGATTCAGAATATGTCATAAGTTTTATTTTTACACTCGTTTGATAATATATTTAATTTTAAACAAACAACAACACAAGAAAAAAATAAATAACAAAACTGTCAAAATGTAAATCATTCGTCAACAAACTTAGGCCAGAAATTCGGAAAGATACGATTTTGTTGGCGTAGACAATTATTTGTTTAAATTTATTGTTGGATAATATGTAACATTTTTTTTACCATATAGTATTCTAGTTCAGACAATTTATGTTATTTAGAAATTCAATATGACTTTTAGTTGGTTTTTATCTAAGTTCTCATTCAAAAGATGACACCGGGATGTCACATTGGTATAATAAATAGATAATGTGAGTTCAAAACATAGGGTTATATTTTCGTCTATATTAGTACCGTACTTTTGAATATTTTCACACATTCGTATTTCTGTACAATGAACCATTTGAGATTATGCTTAAAATATATCTCAAGCCTTCTCACGTTTAAACAATGGCAGTTATTTCCTGAAAAGATATTAGTGACGCCGACTTGTCATTGTAAGTGAGTATTATACAGAAAGGGGCGCGGCAGACGGATTGGTTTTGAATTAGATGAAATATTTTTATTTTTTTCTAAAACATTGGGAATTTTAATTTACATGGTTCTTAATAACGTGTAGGCCAAATGAAGCCCTCTTTGGTCCATACACTGCCGATGATAAGCAGTTCTCCATTTTTTACGCTCTGAAACCTGTGTAAACTTATGTCGTTTTCGGTTGGATATCGGAACTGTTCCATTCCTATCGAAAATGGAAAATTTGAAATAAAAGGATTGAAAAAGGAGTGCAGAAAGAGTGAAAAAGGAGTCATTCCGAAGTCTGAATGTCCACTGGAAAATTACATTAAATTCCCAATGTTGTGCTTTGCGGAAAAAATAGAAAAGCTGTTCTGATTCAATTCATTCCAGTTATATACCAATTTAAAACTAATGGCGAATAATTTTAGAGGATTTAGTAAGATGGTGAAGCATTTTTAGTGTGATACTAGGTTAAAAAGAGAATTTCCCTAATTTTAGCATCTTTTATAATAATTTTATTAAAGTTAAAATCAACAAATCCCTAATTTATCTTTTTAGTATGCTACTAACTCACTATTGCACTTTGACAGTAACAAAATGTGGAAAAGCTATGTTTGCTTACTTTTTTGCGTGAACTGTCACTGTTTTAGACTGGAGTTAGTTGGATTTTATTAGGAAAATAAGTTTAGTATGATACTTTTCAAAAAACTAAGAATATTTTAGTTAAGAACTTTGAAGTTAGAAAATTGTTGAGTAGTCTGGTGCTAATACCTTAACATCAGGATGCATACAATTTTGCGCCAATCCGTCTGCCAAACTCACTGGGACTCACAGTTATGATATATGTAAATTCCAGCACATGAGTTGAATTCGGGCATATTTCAGAGGAAAGTAAAAATCACTTTTTTTTCCGGAACGAAGAAATATATTTAAAAACGCTCATTCCACGAGTTTACTAAACCATGGATTAAGAGTTAAACTACAGACTATAATTTTCCATTAATAAAAATAAAATCTTCGTGGAATAGTAAAGTGACGTTTACGAAAAATCCCCTCAAGACAATCTACTACAATAAGTAAGATGCCAGTTTGGTAACTTGAAATTTTTACCAAATTTCGAAAACTTGGTTTTTTTTTCGTATGGGTTTTGACAGCAAATTGTAAAAATTTGTAAAAAAAAAAAAACAAGAGCTAGCTAACTCTATAAGTAAATTAACTCACAGTTAACTGAATATGCAAATTTTTTTTTGTGGTTTGACAGATAGGGGGCGAACTATATTTTGACGTAAGAAGGTATACCTACAGAATATATACAGAAGAGAACTGTCAGAGTTGGGGTATTCTCAGTGAAAAAATTTAATACATCATAAACATCCTCCAATTGACAGGTAGGAGACGAATTATATTTTGACTTAAGAATATTAAATTCGAATTTTCAACGGAAATACTAAACTTCGGGGTTTCCTTATGCAGAAATTAAACGTTTTAATCCACTGAAATCGTAGGCATCTCCCACTGAAATTTTAAACATTGCCGTTTGAAATAAGAAGAAAAAACTACATTTTGACGTACATATTAAGGAATGTCTGTAGATGTAACTGCGGAAAGCACATAAATCGAGGTTTTGATCCATTTACTTTGCAGACATTTTGCTATGAAATTTGACACTCTGTGGATTGAAGGATAGAAGACGAACTATGTTTTGACGTTAGTAGAATATTAAATAACTACGAACTGTCAACCAACTACCAACTCTAATACAACTCGATCTTTCGATCCTTTATATAAAAGTAGACACAAATTCAGATCATAATTTTTTTTGATTGAACGTATCCAATAGGTACCTATGTATGTACATAACGTGGACCTCTTAATTTTGTACTTTACGTTTTTCCCTAAGTGTATTTAGTATTTTTCCCTAAATTGTTTAAGTAATTTAATTGAACTCCATAGACATTTTCAACAAAATCAGTCTGTATGTATTATAGTCGCAGGCTTGTAAAATAATTTTGGGCAAATGGGCCTTTTCTTAATATTCCACTTCTTCTGAAACATCTATTAATGAATGTTATCAAATTTCCTTAATATCGATAACTTTTTTCATCCTGTAAATATTTGTAAATTCTGGAAAAACTACGTGTTTTTATACGTGTAAAGCCCGATCCACACTACTTTCGTGTAGTGTGTTGTGGAGTAGTGTGTCGCTGTCATTCCAATGTACTTCATAGATTTCGACACAACACATCACACGATACAAATATGGCTCTACGCATATGAAATACATTAGAGCGATAGCGACACACTACTCCCCAACACACCACACGAGAGTAGTGTGGTTCGGGCTTAAGTCCTTTTTCAAAGTGTCTTATCGCAACCTCTTATTAAGTTTTTTTTTCTCCAAAACAACTGTAATTGGTATAATTTTATCTTTTTCTATTTCAGGTACGTGTGCTTTTTGGATTACAAATGCGTAGTAATAGTGCATAACCAAAAATAATGATGTAAGTTCAATGATATTTATTTGTGTGAGTTGCAAAAAAAAAAAAAAAAACTAAACCTACAAAAAAAGCAACATTCCTACCTTATACATATTTTCTACTGACTATCTCAAAAACACAAGTATACTATAACTCTATTATTAACCACCCCGCGATAACTACTACAACTGCAATTTAGAAATTAAAAAAAAAAAAAAAAATCTTATCAGCCTCTTATCAAAAACTCAAAACGCAAAATATTTATTTAAGTAAGATATTTTTTTTTATTGTTTTAAACCACTTACCACCATTCTACAAATATTTGGATACTACTATTTATTATAAAATCTGTTTATTTTTTTCTTTATTTTATTTTTATCTTATCTTATTTTTTACACAGATATATGACTAATATTCGAGATATTTTTATTTTTCAGATTTTTTTTTTTTTTGTTGTACCTACTTCTCTGTTATTGTTTTTTTTTTTATTGTTTGTTAAGTTCAATTCTGAGAAGAAAGAAAATAAACAAAATTTTGTTGTTTATTATTTATTTTTATATTTAAAAAAAATTGTTGTAAATTAGTTTTATACTTTTCTGTACAAAATATCATTTTGTAAAAAAAAAAAAAACAAAGAAAGCCAAAATAAATTAAAAATTCTACACAACTTTTGGAGACAATGTATTTTTTTTTCGTTTTTGTTAAAATTATACTAAAACTAGGTACCTATACAAATATTGCAAAACTCTATTAACCAAGTCTTGAATTTATATTTTTTTTATTTCACTATTTTCTGACTTTAAATTAAAGTTTATTCTAACAATTCTTAGATCTACTTAGGTTTATACATGTACAATGTACAAACATACCGAAAGTAATCCCCAAACCAGTAATGATGATGAAACTTTTTCCGGTCGATAGAGGGTGAAGCTTTATTTTTTTTTGTTTCTTGTCTTATCACAAATTGCAATTCTTTATAATCTTCCAGCTTCATCCGTCACTCTTCTTAAATCCCAAGATGATGACGGTGCCTGAAATAGTTCAAATTGCCATACGATACATGTATACACTGAAAGAAAAAAAGGAAAATCGGATAATTTGAAAAGCGAAATTTCGTTATACGGGATTTATTTAAAAAAAGCGAGATTTTTTTCTTTTTAGGTATTTTAGGCAAAAATTCGATAAATTTTTGTCCGAGATTAAATTTTGACGTTTCCACGTATAGATTCACCTGATTAGTGTCAAATAAATAATCATGGGATACAATTTAACGGGATTTTAATCTAATTCACACACGGGCTTAGAGATTTTGGTTTGCGGTCTATCGTACTGATTCCATCGCTCTATTTTTTTTTTTAGATAATGTAAAGACAGACATATATCGTAGGTATATGTCAAAACAATCTCGTTCTTTCTTTTTCTATTCACATAATTCGGTTTCGCAATTATCCGCTTTGTAATTTGTTCCTTCACGTTTAATTTTTCTCTCACTGTACCCTATGCGCACAGGGTGTCTCTGTGTAGCCTTCTGTCTGTGTATAGAGCGCCCCCATCTGACGTTTGACAAAGACCGCAAAATGGAGACTGCTGCCATTGTGCCATGCCAGCGCGCACTACCCTCATCATCATTTCTTAAGTTCTTCAAACTTTCCATGCGTTACTGTCTCGGAATTTTTGGTTGTCATTTCTTTTTTTTTTATTTCGAATGTCTGTATATCTCCTTATGTAGTAGATGTAGACTTTGTTCCATTGCGGCACCATCACCACCGATGACAGATAGCACATGCGATGAAAGTTGAACAATGTTCTTATCAACAATAGTGGGACTGCCTCTGTTTGTGCTATGCGCTTCTGTGCGACGCAATACAACGGAGTATATTATGTAGATTTTCAGTTCTATGCTTGTTCTATGCTATTTCTTATCTAGTCGGCAATTTATTGCAGATATTCTCACCAAAACCATTCAGAGTTTATTATACAAACGTATACCTAGAAAATATAAGAAAATAAACGTTTTTTTTGTTGTTGTTTTTTTTCTTTTTGCTAAAAAGTATAGTCTTGCCGTTGCTGGTTTTATCCATCTCCTCTTATTTTATTTTTTTTTCTTCGTCTTCTTTGTTTTTGAGGGTATTCTTGCTGATTAACTGTTTTGAATGCTAAGATTGTATTACACACTTATCTGCAGGCAGAGAGCTAAAGAAGCAGTATAAGAAAAAGCATGGGTGGGAGAGGTACATGGGGATGGGGATGCTGATATTTAGAGGGATGTACCTATACACTGTACGTGTACAGTGGAACGAAGAAGGATGTGACGAAGCTAGAGTATTTTCTTTGAATCTTTTTATATAATAGGTAGGTATATATAGGACTGTACGTTGTTGGATGAAGATTGCTGCCAAATTTCACCATAAAAAGATTAAAACGAAAAACGGATAAGACAAAGTAGAGAAATCCTTTTTGATGGTCTCTGGAAAAATTCCCTACCATCGTCTTATGTTTGTAGGTATTAGAGGGAGAAATACAGTATAAATCTAAAGTCAAACTTTTTGATAACTTTATAGCAAAAAGTTTAATAGGTAGGTATAATGTTCATACGTAGCAACAACGTGAATTCTTTGGTTAAGTTTAAATATGGAAGATTATTTTGTAGATATAGAAAGATTTGCTTAAAACTTACTGGCTGTGAACACAATAGACGCGAGTCATGGCGCGCGTCCTTACCTTTTATAGTTAAAATACATCAAATCTTGTCTAAGTGAAAACAATGGAGACGCAGCCGCGAACACGACTCTGGCAGTTAAATAAGTTTTAATAATCACCCGCGTGCGAACGCGCGTTAAGAATTGCGCAAATCAACGCGATGCATATAGCGGCGGCGATGTGATTCAATATAATGGGATATGTGGATTGCAAATACGCAAACTTAAGTTCTTTTGCACGTGAAACACGACCAGCGAACTGCGAATTTTGAATGATGGAGAATTTAAACATTTCATTTACATGAGCGGTCGCTGACAACTGGGAATTGTCATAAAACAAGGACAAGTGAAATGGGTGTTTTAGGTTAAATTATTCGCCGGCGTCGCGCCGGTCTCTGGAAAGCGTCTTAATAGGCGTTTTTTTTTAATTTTAGTTCACAATAGAGCTCTGAACAGAGACAGAGCATGTCGACCATGTTCTGAACGTCCTATGAACGAAGCGTGTTCTGAGCACTCTGAACTTTTTTTCGAAACACACCTGAACAATTAGCTGTCAAATGCTTGTGTTCAGCATTTAACTCTGTCTGCTCAGTAATTTTTTTCTGGGCTCATAGAGCGCACTCTGAACACGTTCAGAACGAAGAAAGAAACTCAAATTTGAAGTTCTGAACACTCAGAGCGAAAAAAGAAACACAATTGTTTGTTTGACAGTTCAGGCTCTGCTCTGAACTAAAAAAGAAAAACGCCAAATGTTGTGCATTGCGAACTTACGTTTGACAGTTCGACTGTCAGTCTAATTTTGTGAAAATTTGCTTTTCGTTCAGAAATATGTAGGTAATGGAAATAAAATATGCAAAGTTCTTTTCTTATTTATTTCGTTATATTTTTACCTTTGTGCTGCCTTTTCCTCATTTATAAGCAAAAAGTAAAGCCCCTTTCATTTCTTTATAAACTTTGATCTCTTTTTGCTAAAAATTCAATGTTTAACGTTTGTTTATTGTTTTTTTTTGACAACTTGCCCGCCACACAATGTAGGTATCGCAATATCGCAGAATAAATGTTCGTCGCTTGCGTTTGTTGCGTAGGCAGGTGACTGTGATTAAACCAGCTTGTTGTTGATACTTTTTCTAACTATATTTAAGGTTATGTTACATAACGAAATAATTTGTGTAATTTTGTTTTTTTTAAATTCAATAAAATGGGAAAGTGTTTGTGCAATTTTCCCGATTTTTTTTTTTTTTGGTGGTACAGATTTCACAGAATGTGAACATCACATAAAACTGTAGTAGATCTCTGCTTACAAAGCCGTTTCTGTGTGTTCCATTGAACATTTCTAGCCACCTCCAAAAGAACAAGGTTCTAGGTATTTCCAGTTTACAAAAAAAAGGAGTTCGTAGAGTTTTAGCTTTATGTCGATTTCAATTTCAAGAATCTGATTTTTTTTCTTGTAAACATGATTTCTTCTGACTTTTGTGTTACACTGTTAATCCATTCACTCTCTGCAGGAATTCCATCAGGATAAAAGAATTCAAACAAAATGACATTGATGATGATGAGCTTAATTTCATTGCTTTCTCCAAATAATGAAGGAAAATATACGCTGAGGCTTTTATTTATTTACAGTTACCTTTTTACTCCAATACTCTTCCCCCTTTTCAATTGCCTTAATCGTCCTTTTATATATTTTTTTGTTTTTTTTTTTTTTTGTATGAAATATGTCAATAAAATGCAAGAATAAATTCAGTTTACGCCGATGTGTGTGTATAAGGGTGTATTGTATAATGCTGTAAAATGTATAGATATGTAGGTACCTACGTACATATTTATTCGAAATCGTATCAGTGTTGTAAAAAAAAAACTTTTTTTTACGTTGACGTTCCATCTCTATATTTACATACTTAATGAGAAAATTGTGGATAATGATGATGGGTTTATGGTTTCTCGAATGATAAAATTTATTTTTTAATGTCATGTTGTTTAAGATGCAACGATATGTCACAAAAGATTCGAGAAAGCTGTATATGTCAAGTATTTTCTAAAAATTAAACAAAATTTTAATAGGTACCTCTGTTCGTCTACTTTCCAAAACTGCCAATTAAGACCAATTTTAGTCGAAAGTTCATTTAAAAAATAAATTGAATAAGATTCATTGAAGTTGACAGTTTTGGAAAGTAAACGAACAGGCCTATAGTGTTAAAGCTCTGTTAGGGGGTGATTACAATTTAGTGAACACAAAACATGTAGCTTATGCAGTTCTACAAAAAAAGCTTTTTCCGTAGAACGCAAACGTTAAAATATAATAATTTTGTCTTGTTTTTCCGCACCGCCGCCGCGCCCTAAAGTACTTGGTGTGTTGTTTGCGCATGTTTTTTTCTTCTCAAAATCTGTTCCTCTTAAGAATACTAGTTAATATTTTACTTACTTTAAAGCTCTTTACTAAAATGTTCTTAGTTTTAAACAGTTTTTAACTAGTATTTTACTAAGCCTGTTTTCTTAATAAATACCAGCTGAACAAACATACCTTTTTCACATTTTGTACTGTCAAAAATGACATATGATACTAAAATGATAAAATTGCCATTTGGTGATTTTAACTTTAGTTAAATGTTAAAACGATACTACGATGCTTACACATTTAAAATCTGGAAAATCGTCTTTTTAACATATCATCGTACTAAAAATGTTCTAACACGATACTAAATCGTCTAAAATGTTCGGCCAATGTGTTCAAAGTTCTCAATACCATCGTGTGATTTTCTCAGCGTCCTGATAAATAATTTCAACTTCCTCCATCAATTATTCATTCAAAAACATCCTCCTATAAATTAGCGAATCTCTTTAATTTTGTATTAAACTTAAATCCATAAGAATTGACGTAAGAGAATCAAAAATATCAGATAAGTATTACCTTCTTACTTACATAATAAACGAAACCCCTAATCCCATTCTCGAAGCATTGCAATTATAGATTATTGACTTTATTTTAAATTGGTTACTAGCGCAGTAAAAAGTTCTTATTTAATAATTCAATAACGAAATCAATGACAGCTGTCTGTTTTGTATTGATTGCCTTATAAATATTTACGATGTTATCATGCCGCTTTTGAGAGGCATTAAGGTAGGGAAGAAGGAAGGAAGGAAGGAAGTATTATTATTTGTTGATTTTAAAATGAAATAAATATTTTGGTGTAACACATAGTTTTTATTTTATATAAACTGTGATAGGAAATCTTCAAAGTAAGATACCTATAATCTATGTACACAATTTTTATTAAAGAAATCAAGAACCAAAAGCCTTATGGCGTTTTCCATTGAATTTTTCAAGAGTTTCACTTCTTTTTTTGATTCCAATGAAACACGAACATTTGTTTTCCCAAACAAAATCATATGTTTCGTTTCAATTTTCATCTACTAATTTTATCGATTCGAGACTTATACAGATCTGCGAGATTTCCGGCAGAAACCTGAAATGCAGTAATATTTCATTTGTTAAAAACACTATAGGTACGAAGTTTAATCCTAATGTTTTAATCCGCTTTCGCGAAAATTTGACAAAAAACCAAGTAATTGTGTATGGAACCTACCTGTTCTGGATGATCTATAGGGTTCTGGAGTTGGCGCGGGGGCAGATTTTGGCAGCTTGTGGCAGCCATGTTTTTATGACATCTGTCAAATCTTTTATTTATTATTCAGTTACTGATGTCAAATCACAATGGCAAGTTATATTATTGAACAACACGTCGAAATGATAAAACTTTAATATCAAAATCTTTTTGGGGGAACGATACGTGCGTTCAAAGCTAAGTTGCCAAATTTAAGTCGAAAAATTCAGTGAACAATCAGCCAACGCCCTTGCGTCAACGAAACGCAAGATCATCCGAAAACATCGTCGCTGTCTGGGAGAGTCCATACAGTTCTTCGAAAACGACGATTTCATTGATAACCACCCACCATTGGACTTTTGATTATTGTAATGTTGATTTTCTTTTTCACACGAACACAATATTTGCCCTAATCTATTGAGCAAGTACAAAAAAAAGTACCTATACTGCGGGACAGAATGCCATATGTCAATCAAAATTTCCAAGGCACAACTTTTTCGTGTCGAAATATAATTTTTACGCGAACCTTATGTGCAAGGGTTTTAGAAAGTTTTTGACTTTAAAAAAAATTCGGTAAAGTATGGAGTTGTTAACATAACCTACCTCTGTTCGTTTCGCAAAATTGCAAGTTCAATGGAAAGTTTTGTGTGACCTATAGTTCAAATGCAGTTAGATGCAAGATTTTAGTAGATATGGTTGTCGACACAAATATATTAAGCAGCAATGACACGCTATATCTACCAATCTTAGTCCAAAGTTCTGTCAAAGTTCAGCTAACAAAAATAAAATTGGTAGAAATTGACAGTTTTGGAAAGTAAACGAACAGAACTTTTACCTCCGTTCTACATTACCATAGCCTACTTCGCTGAATTGTTTCCACTATTAAATTTCTTAAATTATACGCAGGAATTGTTTTTAAAGAGATACCTTCGTATGATGTAGATGTGTATGAATGTATGTATATTTCATTCAACAAATGAATTACCAAAAGCTGCTGCTGCTGCAGCTGTAACGTCTCTCTATATTGTAACAATTATAATAGTCATTATAATTGCTTAGAACTCATTATATACATATATGCATGCATACATACAACAATTGACTTCGGTGTGAGGTTGATTATGGTTTTGTTGACAACCACAGAACGGTTTCACTCCCCCATTTCAAATGCGTTGTCAAAATTAAATGCATATATACAAACATACTTACAGACAATATACTATACACGCCCATCCATAAAATTAATCGGAAAATGTTTCTAATCAAATGTGCAAAAATTATTATTGTCTATATATCTATACCTACTTGCATAAGTATGACACTTACAAAAGATTCAAACTATGTTAAATTATAATCATAACAATGGCTATATAATTGCACCATCATGGCAACCATAAAATTTGTTGCTTTACCGGTTTATTAAGTCAAATTTTAATAGTTCCTTATATCAACCGATAGATGTCTCTATACATATATATAGAGTGGGTGAGTGAACAACCGCTATACCAACTTTATATGTACATATGCTTATACAGTTGTATATACATACATATATGTATATATATGAACGTTTTAAATAAGGAACTTCATAAGACACACCCGCAGAAAATGAACATATCTACATACATATAGAAAATTAAAATTATTGTAATTATTCATTAGACATGGGTTGGATGTGAACTTTGTCCTGGGTATAGTACATATATGTCAACTAATGGCTATTAGTGCTACTGCTGCCATTATCATCACCATCAGTCGTAGTTATTAGTCAACAAAAAAAGTACATGCCTAATAAAAAATTCAAACAATTTAAATGTTATGACTGAATGCATAGATGATGATGATCATGGTGATGACCTCAGTCTAGCAGAACCTTGGTCGGATTTTATTTGATAAAGTTTCTATTTATTTTTTATTTTTTTTTTTTTTGTAAGCAGGTTAAGTAGGTAGTTTGCGGTTTAGAATATTTCAAGTACCTATGTATATGTGACCATTAAATCGACAATTTTATTCAAAATTTGTTGATGTACAGAAGTGTCATTTTTGGCAGGTCAACCAAACGTCAAAAACATCTCCTTTTTTGTTTACTTACACATATTTTAATATTCATCATTTTTCTTCATATATTGTCCTCATCGAAAATGCGTCTCATTCACTCTCCAAAAAGTCAGATCGCTTTGGGACACCCTGTATTTCGATTTTCAAAGAAAACGGAATTTGACATTTCAAGTTTTCTTATTGTTTGTTTTCTTTTTGGAAACGGGGCTACAAAATGTCTGATTATTCTTTGTAATAATTCAAACAATAAATAAGCTTCAATTGACTTTTTTTCAATGTAAGGTACTAAATAGGATCCAATTGTATATTCCTCTGTCTGTACATACATTTTTACAGCAACTATACCTTCATTTAAAGTCTATTGAAAGTGTTGAACGCAACCAATCAGTTCACCGACAGCCATTTATTTTCAATTTCTCATCCTATATAAAATCGTCATCCACACATTTGATTTGTTGCTTTTTAGAGATATAAATATGTAGGTACGTCTATATTTTATTTTTATTTTGTTTGATGTATACTTTTTGACCAAATTAGATAATCTTTATCAACATTGTGTACAATTCAACAAATTGCTTGATGCACAAATGCTCTGTCGCCTTCGTCATCCCTCTTCCACCCCCTCCATATAAATTTATCCAATTTGTTTCGCTTTTGTGCACTCTACTTTGCCAAAACTTATATTTTCCTTCCCTTTCTACCTTGAAATCAAAGTTGAAAGAAAAAAATTGAAGAATAAAAAAACAAACAAAAACTGCGACAAGTTATTTCTATTTCTATCATTCGTTTCGTTTTGGTAACTGTTGCCAAATTGCAATATAAACGAGTACATGACGTGCGCTTGGCGAAACCGCTTATTATGTCGCTCGCAAAAATTTTCTCCGGGTTGTTTGAGGTTTTGCACTCTGATGTCTCTGTGGTGGCCAGGGCTGCACTTAGTTGAAACCTGTGCCTACGTTCTGTAACTCTCGCATGGTTGAAATTGGTCGAGAAACGATGGAAAATAGAACAAAACTCATAGGATTTGTTTCAATTTTCATCGTTTCTCGACTAATTTTATCGATGCTAGAGTTACAGAACGTAGGCACTGTATGCCTCAGGGAATGTTCAGGCATTCTTTGTTAGGGCCTATCCCCTTTTTGAAACTGTGTACTTGACCACGCTTCACAGCAAACTGGGCTTTTCCAGAAAGTCTTTTTACAAATATTGTCTGAGGAACAATGCTCTTTTGAATTAATTTATTCATAGTGAACGCGTGAAATCCGAAAGTTAATCACAATAAATACTCTTCTACTTTATTGTTTTCACAATTTTGGTATAATCGTGAAAACAATAAGGTAGAAGACTATTTCTTTTAATTAAATAGGTCTTTTCATTGTTTTTTTTCTTCTTTTCAGTGCAATTTCCATCCCAATTTTTTGTATTTCTCTTTTTTTACATTCGATATATTTTTTTGTCGTCTGGTGGAAATTCCCAACTGTCATTAAGGTTCTAGTACATTTGTCGTATTCAACTAGCTAATGACATTAGGTTCGTTCGTGTACTTTCTGGACCCACTATTTGCAATCTGTCATATTTTAAGGAATGTTGGATGAAATTCTCTTAGAGAGAAGTTAAACTAACGAGAATTAAATGAGTTCTTTGAACGAAAAATATATGCCACGGCAAAAAGTAAATATGAGACTAGCAACAAAAGAAAACAAACGACAACATTGAAGTAGCTGTTGTTACTCTATATTGTTAAATTTGATAATAAACAAAGTTAAATTCTTATTTATACATTATCTTTTTGGGAAACAGAAATGAAATGAATTCAATAAAAAAATAAAACAAACAAATACAATTCAACATTAAATGAAACGAAAAGAAAGATATTTTGTGTTTTTTTTATTGTTCTTTGATTTCAAGTTGTTTGTGACAGAAAACAGAATTGGCAAATTTCTACACATTAGAAATTTCTCGGGTAGAAATAGTGCTTTTTATCACATCAAAACTTCAAAATCTTCACTTTGGTGAAACTGACATTTGGTGAGATATTTTAGAAAGCAAAAGTGTGGGGTACGTTTTTATAAAAAAAGAAAAACATTTTGTTATTATAATTATACTTAAAAATCAAATTATGATAAGTTAACACTTCTTCTCTTGATAAACAAACGCGCTTTAAGTTTTCTCCTTTAAAGTTTAAGAAAATTCTTGAGCAATGTAAGGTTTTCTATAGATGGATCTTCATACTATGATTAATCCGACCCTGTCTATGGGGATAACATTGCTCTGTCGTTGAAGCTGTTTTTCTTTTAATTTGATTGTCATGAAGTTCGGTAAATTAAATTGAAAATAAGAAACAAGAAAAAAAAAACGATGAAGAATTTTCCCCCATCATCATTCTTAAGTAGATCGTGTTTTTATTTTGAACTTTTGGCCTAAGATCTATTTAAAAAAAAAAAATTGTGTGAGTGCCGGGACTCACGGTTAATATGTGTAAACATCAACGTGCGCGGATCCAAAACGGACTTGTTTTTGCTTGAAGGGGATCTTAAGATTTTTTTCACTGAGCGCACCCATCCTAGTATGCAGATCGTAACGTTGCACACCGTAACGTTGCACGACGTAACGTTGCACACGAACGTTCACGTTTTTTTTACTCTACCGCCAGCATAGATGTTTACACTTCAATAATAGTACTTATAACTAGAAAAATTTTGTTTTGTTCCCATGCTAAACAATCTCCTTATTGAAAATTAAGTTTTCTTGGGTTTTCAATATATCTATTCAGGATCTACAAGTATAATATATAAAAAGTCATTAAATAAATATTTTCATCTGCCGATTTTCAGTAGTGTTTCAGATATCTTGAAGTCCAAAATTCAACATCCACCAAGTGAAAAATATATTTTGAAAAAAGTTTTTTCTTAACATCTAAAAAGAAATTGAAAAATTCGGGAAATTCGATTGGCTTTTCAAAGTTCGTATTAGCAACTCTGTGTACTTGTCATTTGACAATCTCAAAATGTCATAAATAAAAAGGTACCTCTGTTCGTTTACTTCGCGCGAAATTGTCAATTTCTACCACTTTTTGTCTAAAGTTCTGTTGAAGTTCATATAACAAAAATAAATTTGAACAAAAATTAGACCTGTTCGTTTATTTCCCAAAACTAAAAAATTTCTACCAATTTTAGTCCAATTTTTTTCTATATGAACTTTGACAGAACTTTGGAGTAAAATTTGTATATATTGAAAGTTAAGGGAAGAAAACAAACAGATCTAATAACTATACACAATCATTAACGGCATCGGAATTGAAAAGAAACCAAATTGACCATTATTGTCTAAAAATTATGCCTCCGCACAATGCTCCTAATGCAGCTACAGAGTAAACAAGAAAAAAATTAAATTTAAGTTGAGTAAATTTCTTTTTTAACATGAAAATCCATCGATAAAACAAGAAAAAAAAAACAAATAAAAATGTTGATGAAATGCAACAAATAAAAAAAAAAAAACGAAAAAAATCCATAAGGCGGAGTCAGAAGAAAAAGGCCATCAGGTGTAGGTACTGCTTGGGGAGCAAAGGAGACCATTAAATGGCTTTTGTGGCCACACAAAAGTTCATTTGCGCTTCGCAACGTGAATCTAATTTGCATTATAATGCAATGGGTGACTGTAATTTAGCAAGCATTCTTCATTAGGTTTTTTTTTTTTTTTTTGTTATTTTGTTCGTACTCAATTTGCTGGGTATTATTCGCTCGAGTTAAAACACCCCGCTGTCTATTGAACAAGAAGAAAATAAATATAATTCTTTTGGCATATAAAATGTATAATTTTTCTATTCTTGCAGAATAAATTCACCATTTTCAATTTGAAGAAAATGATAATAAAAAATTTAACAATAGAAAAATAAAAAAAAAAAAAATAAATAAAAGTTTTATTAGATTTCTATTTGCTATGTATTTTAGTTTTAAATTGGGAACACGTCACGTTGTTGGTCGTCGTCATTGGCTTACCATTTATAGTGCGAAGTTGAATGCCTTTATATTTCTACTTTATAAATTGATTAGAGACCTGCTTTTAATATGCAACGTGTCTGATGAGAAAAGTTACTCAAAATACTGGAGCACATTTTGTTTTGTGACTCAAGGCGGTCACCTTATGATGGGGGTAATAAGGTTATATAGGGTGACTTTGTTACTCATAAACTTTCTTAAAATTTTATATGTTTTCTCAGAGAATACCTAATTTCACTTACGTAGTCTTCGGCCAGGCACTAGCCTTATAATTTCTTTCCAGCAATTCTGTTTTTAATCCATCGAATTTTTGACGTTTTGAATGGATTCAACTTTGAGTGTAATTTCCTTACGAATTTTTTCCAAATTTGATTGAAATGACCTCACTGCCCCTTACAAACAAACCAAAAAAAAACATCATAAACCAAAATGGAGTCTACCTAGGTAGTTACAAGCTGTCAAATCAACAGCCGATGTATATAAAATGTACTAGAAATTCTTTTAACTTGTAGCAGATTTCTTAATTTTCTTGGGCTACGTTACATTACGATCGTTTATTTTTAAGTATACCTACATACTAATAGAAAATGAGTTCTAGATAAGAATTTAAGTAAATTGAATTAAAGACAAATTGAATATTTGCGTATTTGTACCTATGTACGCGTAGAAAAAGAATAAGTTTCGAATTTTTTAAAAATAGATGTAGGTACATATTTATTTACTGATCTAAGCACACTTAAATGTCAAATGTCGCTTCTTTAAAGATCAAACATATGCATAAAAAACTCAACTCACATAATGCATTAAATTATCCTTGCCATTTCGAATATGTAATTGATAACAAGTAGATATTATATTGAAATTCAATATAACTGTTTTGTGTGTTTCAAGTTTGTTATGCTATTGGTTTTATATTTCATTTCCCATAAATATAAATATTTTTCTTCCTGTTGAATATACACGAACTTTCTCAATAACGAGGTATTTTTATTTTTCTAACGTCCGTCGTCGTGGGTCGTGGGTCGTCGTCTTTGTGCCTTTTTGTAATACCACACCCAATTTTAATGCTGGGATGGCCTCATACAAAAATAAAAACCAACCAGTAAAGAAAAAAAAATATACCTTTATTACAATCCCAAATCCAACATGTCCTTAAACGCAATCCTGAAAGCATTTTCCCCATTTCATTCATCTTCGTCGTTAGCGCGATGGGTTCCTTTTGGAAGTTGTTTTTTTTTTCTTTTCTTTATATTTCACTCCCAAAAATCTCATTTATCATTTCAAAATGACAAAATTGCAAACGTGAGCAATTTTCTTGTCTGTTAGAAGTCGAATAAATGAAAAAAAAAAAAAATATGATAAGATCCTAATAAAATTTATTCGAAATGACAAGAACGCATAATGAGATCCTAATAGGGGAAGGATAATATTAAAAAAAAAAAATTTAAATGAGCTTTTGGTCAGAAATTTACACAATTTTGTGGTCATTTACAAGATGAAAGGAGCCATACGCAATAAAAAAAAAATAAATATAATGATGATCAAAAATGAATTACCAAATGCTGGAGTGAGGTTATTAAAAATACTAACAGCAAAATTAATTAATATGCAAAACGTACTTTTTTTTTTAATTGTATTGTATTCCTGTAAGACTTAAGGCCTTTTAATTCTCTTTCAGTTTTATATAAAACCAATTTTCCAAACCATTTTTTGTTTTGCTTTTAGTTATTGCAAAAAATAATTAATCATAATATATAAAAAAATAATTGCATATTGCTTTTTTTTGAAGAAAAACGGTGTGGTGGTTATCATCGATAACCACCGTGGTTATTAAGAATAAAAAGAGATGAAAAATGGCAACCTTTGTATTTATTTTAATATTTTTGAAAGCTAGAAACAAAGTTAAATTCATTTTCATGAAAATCAAAAATCTTGGAAGCATGTCATTCCTTTTTGTGAACACTCTGCAAGTGCTTCAATGTCATTTGTTAAGCCGCCCTGTAACGTAGTTCTGTTAAGTCCAGTTTTCAGTACGAGTTTAAAGTTAAGCCCGATTAACTCAGGATTAACTGATCAAATGCTTTTGATGTTTTATCCATCTAGTTTTTGTAGTGGTTCCATTCTCCACCGAAAACCTGCTTCCTCAGTTAACTGTGGGTTTATTAACTTTTAGAGTTAGTTAACCCTGGTTTAAATCACCACTGAAAATTTGGATCTTAGTGTTCCAATTGAAAATTCTTTTCATCTTAATTCGTCTTGGTTGATGGTGGCTGTTTTAAAGACTGAGTTCTGGAAGAACTATTCGTTTGTTTTGTTTTTAGTGCCTCGCCTATATGCCGTAGAAACATTCTTACTGCACATTGAACCGAGCCATACGCTCGAGCTTCCAGTCCTTGGTAAATGATTCCTACAAAAGGTTTTTTTTAGTGTCAAGGAACCTAAGCCTAACTATAGATTCCTTAAAAGTCATAGAGAAACTAATCATGGATCACTCACCACTGAAAAACTACTAGGGTGGTTACCACAACTAACCACCACATACATTCTGTATTATTTCCAAAAAATAAACAGTTGTGAATGTGTTTTTCCTTGGAATACATAAAGCATACACAAAATAACCCGGAAATGCTCAAACAGTATTTGAAAACTTTAATTTATCATATTTTACAACTTTATTAATAGAATATGTAGAAGGCTCAATCTAAAATCTTAACAACAAGATTTTAAATTTCAAATTACTTGGCATGGAGGTTAGATCTTGCGCCACTCAATTAATATTTTTTTCTGCATACGATTGACATATTCATTTAAAGTTCTGAATAAAATGGATAGATGGCGCGAATACACGTAATCAATAGGTGGTTAGCTTAACTAACCATCCAACCTGAAAGATTTAAAACAAAAATCAAACCAATTCAGCCACTCGATCCTGTCAAATGCATTTGGTTTTTTTTTTTTCAGTCGTAAAAACAATATGGAGAATCTAGAATAACTCATAAAGTCATAAGTGTCTATTTATGCATCTCAAGTATTTTCTTTGCAGTATTTTATTTTAACTGACAAATGTCCCGTTTTAAATCGGCCTTAATGTACAAACTCAAAAAATTGGATGATTTGACTTTAACGCCTTCTGTGCCTTTAGAGATAATTTCAAAATTCTCAAACATTGACATTTATGTGATTTTGAATTTCGTCTTTGACAGTTATTCTGTAACAAAAAGTTGAAACCAAATCGCTTACTTTTGAAAAATGACAGTTCGTTCCGATGCTATAAAATGTCAAATCACTGTACTTTAAACAACAGCACACTTCCAGTTCAGATTATACAGTATATATTAACAGCTAATAGGTCTGTTTGTTTACCTCCCTAAACTGCCAATTTCTAACAATTTTAGTCTAATTTAATTTTTTTATATGAACTTTGACAGAAATTTGTACTAAAATTGGTAGAAATTGACAGTTTGAGAAGTAAACGATCAGAAGTAATGTGAAAAAGAAACAAAATTATCGAGTACCGACCTGACAGTGAAACTATTACAATTTTATAATTGTAATTTTCGATTTCAGATTATGACAGTTTTTTTGCACAAATTTTCTACGTGAATTATGATTATGTGGTAGACTTGTACAATTTCTTGGAATTAGTCTTGTTGATAACACTATTATTGATGTGCTGTAATAGCTTCGACTTCACATGCAACATCTAATATTGGTATTTTACTGTTGTTCACTAGAACAAGAGAGCAATATTGAAAGAATAGCAAAACAATTAAAAAACAACACCCTTGTTTATTTTATTATAAATGTATAACAAGGTATTTCTGCGTATAGTCTTGCGTAATGCAATCGTATAACGTAACATAACAATCAAAGTGATTGCATTACCTTTGAAGCAGTCTTATATTTTGTTTTTATTATTTGATGATGCGTTTCAAATTCTCATAACATATAAATACATATCTCTTCTAGGCTTCCGCAATAAAACAAGCTTACTTTAGAAAAGAGCCACCACCCCCCAGCCAACCAACCAACCAACTCATCCTTTCGTCATGTAATTAGAATTGATTTTCGGATCGATATATTCTAGGGAAATTTAATCAAGGAACAACAATAACAGAGTTTCTCAAGCTCAATTCAAAGTTATTTCTTGTGTGTGTAGAATGATAGAGTGTATAGTTGAGTGGAGTGGAGTGGGCGGTGTTGCTGCTGCTGGTGCTATTGTTAGATGTGATGGCAAGAATGTGGGTGGACGGGTTGGAATTGAGGGTGTGACACAATCCGCACAATGTTCGCTTGGAAAAGGGCCTTTCAGCGTGATACATTATATATATATACATATATACGTACATATAGTACTAGAAAAGGGATTATTACGACAAAATACAGGAATCGAGGAGATTGGTTATAGTCGACAAGGGTCGAGTATAGAATGACAGAGACTGCCGATGATAAATACTCGAATATGCGTTTATGTGTATGTGTGTGACTTGGCACTAAGCAACAGTAGGTAC
Source organism: Leucozona laternaria (assembly GCA_932273885.2). NCBI lineage: Eukaryota > Metazoa > Arthropoda > Insecta > Diptera > Syrphidae > Leucozona > Leucozona laternaria. Next base: position 83,038,568 of record OW026368.1, on the reverse strand, counting down.
AGATTTGAAATAAAAAATGTATTGAATTCAAATGGGAATGCTGTAGAATTTTGTTTTCTTTTAATTCGTGCGTAAGTTGATGGAACCTATGTGTGTATGTTGGAAAGGACCTTTTAAATAGACCCTTTAGGCACTTGTATACCAACGTGTATATGGAATTTAATTTCTGTCCAAATTCCTCACTTTTTTTTCCAATTTGTTTTTTTGCTAGGCCGTAAAGAAATAAGATTGGAAACAAAGGTTGATGAAGCTGTATTATTTTAGTTTAGCCAATGGAAATACATTGACAGTGTAAACAAGTATTCTCAAAATTAATTTTTTTTTTGTTTCAAAGGATTTAAACTCATAGACTGACTTTAATTTTTTTGGAAATAATTCTTACTTTTAGGAAATAAAATTGTGTTTGTGTCAGCAAGTATACAACTATGGATGTGAATTTTTTTTTGACTGTTCTTTACGAACAAACATTTAGTTCATTGTGTGCATATTTCATGAAAAAGTAGAATGAAGTTTTCTCCCTCCTGTTGCAATGTTTGCTTTAAATGATTTCACAGAAAGTTCTGTTTTTTTCATAAATTTTTTGATTTTTTTAAAGCGAAAATCAAATTGATGGCGGATTCAAACACCCCTCTAGTATTCAATTTTAGCACCTCCCAAAATACACAACTGTAGTCTGAAGTTGCACCTTTATAAAAAGTCCTTAACCTTGAAGATTCGACTATTAGAACCGAAATTATAGACTAAAGCAACCATATCGATAGTTTTTGGGGATATTTCATAAATAAGGGTCTGTCTCAACTGAAGCTTGTCATTGTTTATTCTTTTTTGTAACTCCTATACTCTAAGGAGTGACGTAAATTCCGTCATCCGTCGCTCTGATGGTGAGTGTTATGTCATTTTCGTTTGGATTTCGGAACTGTTTCATTCCTATATAAAATGGGAAATTTGGAGTAAAAGGACTGAAAAAGGAGTAGCTCCGAACGTCCACTCGAAAACGACATTAACTCCCCATCACAGAGCCTGCGTTGCCAAATTACTATTTTTGTTGCAGTAAATCAAATTATAGTAGAAAAGATCGATTTTTTTGTAATGTTACTTCTTGGTTAAAAATCTGGTTTTTCAAAGTAACGAAGGAAAATATGTGAAGACTTAGAATTATAAACTAGCCCAATTGATTGTTTGATAAGTCAAAAATCAATAAACAGATGTGTTTATTTAAATTTTTAACACACTTATGACGCACTTGATTAAAAAAAAAAACATAATAATATATCGCAGCTGTCGCTTAAATTGAATTATTGGCTGAAGTATACTACGCATCATGAATTAGAACAACATGATAGAAATATTAAACAAAAAACACTTTTAATCATTTTATAGCTTATAACGTCTCTCATTTCTAACGCTAATGTTTGTTTTCGCATTCTACAAAAACACTTTTTAGAGGTTCTTGAAAATAAACTTCCACAACTTCGATTTTGAAAAAAAAAAAAAATACTTACTAATAACGGCGTATTTTCTTTCTGCCGCACGAACAGCGAAATGTCTTTACAACCACAACTACGATTGAAGTTGAAGTGATCGATTTTGACTTGTCTTGTCTGTGAAAATCCAACCATCGGTTAACCATAGGACAAAACAAACAAAATGGCTGCCTTTTTAGTTATATGTTTACTTATTACTGCACCAAGAAACGCATCCCATAAAGTTAAGTGTCAAATATGACAGTGAAAATCGACTGTCAAAGTTTCTGTGTGTGTTTATTTCGCTAAACAGCCAAATTCCCCTTCAATCAAACAAGCCCGTTTTGGATCCGCGAACGTAGGTAGTCAATAACGTATGGACGACTTCGCATACTGATCCTCAAAACTCCGTTTGTCGACTCAAATTATTATGGTAATTAGAATCGCACAGAAAGAGATCTCACCAAAATGAATAAAAAAAAAGCACGACCAGTTGATAGTACTGTATTATCTTTTGCATCTACTCATGAGTAGTTCGCCGCCACCTCCAAAATAAAACGACTGCTTACTTAAATCTACTGAAAAAAAGGTGTGAGTAGAAAAATCCAATAGATATGCGCATGTAGAGCAAAGAATTTTTGTAAATGTGCGTGGAGGCACTCCGTTTTGCAAAGATCCAAGGCTGGGTCAATGAATTTCCTTGAAGGAAATTAGTTAGTTCTTTCAAAGTTCATATAAAAAAAATTAAATTGGAAGAAATTAGCAGTTTTGGGACATAAACAAACAGACTTAAAAATAAAAACAGACAGTATATGCGAGCCAGTGGTGGATTTTATTTAACTAGTGCACATAGTAATTTCCCGGTTTATGTACCTTTTCAATTCCAATTACAAGTTTTTGTATCCGTGCATTTACGTTTATTTATAACGCCCACACACACAGTAAAAACATCCAAGAAAATATGTATATATACAATCCATCCACATATAAAAATCACAAAGGGAAAAAAAGAATCAAAGACTATCTTCTATTATTATTCTGAGTGCCGCCTGTGTGGGGTCTTTATTTATATATGTCGTTTTAGTTCACAATTGCAAATTTAAAACTTTAGCTTGCATTAATAAAAAAATAAACATCCACTTCAGTCACAATAATATGTGTGCTTGCAAAAAAAAAAAAAAAACAACACTGAATGATCAGACAGACACAGCCGGAGACATCTTTGGTTTATGTTCAAAGTTGAAAGAAGACAAAAAAAAACGTAGTAGAATAACGGTACGGTGAGGAATATATGTATATCGGATCCATAGAAATAAAATGAATGTAGAATACTTTTATGTCTGTACCGATGTGTGAGTGCTTTAGGTTGGGATTATAATTTCTGTTGTCTTAGAGTTTAGGGGTCGTTCAAATGAAAGCGATTATCTAGTTTTTTCAATTATAGAATGCGTTGCAAAAAAAAGTAGGTACAATCATTATAGAAATGTCCTTGGTCAATTAATATTCTCTCTGTCTGCTTATGCCGGTTTGTGTCTCTTACCCGCTTGAAGAAGTCAGTTCCGCTTGATCTTATGTGAATCTTGCACATTTAAAACCTCTGTAAAAGAGCCATAAGAATAGGGTCTGTACTAATTAGGCATCAAACTAAGCGATCAATAAATTTTACTATTACTGTAAATATTGAGCCAACTCAAACGATTGTAAAAATTGAAATTTGACATATTGAGCGGGCAAAATCACGATGGTCAATATTTTCCGGTTGCTCGAGCCCCATTCACGATGGAGTCTTGCGACTGTCCTTACGACCGTCTGAACGTGCATACAATTAGCCTAAAAGCTTGTAAATAACAATATTTTTAACAACGAGAATACTCAATTATGTAAAAAAAAAAAAAAGTATTCACAATAGATCTTAAGTCCGTATACCTACTATTTAGGCCCATTTGCTGAAACGAAACTTAAGAGTTTATGTTCTACATAAGATCTTATGTGAAAGTTTACGCTGAGGAAAAAGTAGAACATAAGCGTTTAAGTAGAACATAAAATTTATGTTTCGTATCAGCAAACGGCTCTTAGAGTTGGTTAGAAAAAATTGTTTTTTTGTTTTTAGAAATCTGTTGATAATTGACAACCGTACTCTGAGCGGTAGTAAGTACTGTTGAAGTAGTTCCCATTTCGCAGAAAAGATCACTGCATTTGCGTGGCAAAGAAGCCTGCCATCCGTCAAAAAAAAATTCCTTGCAATGCCTGCAAACAATACAAATTGAACTTCTACTTCTGAAGGTTTGAAAAATTAAGAAAAGAACATAAAGATTCAAAATATTTCATGTTTTTTATTCAAGAACTTTACAAAGTATTGCAGAATTTAATCTCGAAACCATTAAATTGCTATTTTTGTTGCTTATTTTTTTTTGTTTGATAGAATTGCTACAGATAACTTTGATGATCTGCTGTAGAGCTGCAGGGTTTCAACTTGCTTCAATTTGTGTGTCTTTCATTCATCATATGCATTTCGTTTTTATTTTTTTGCTAATTCATATACCTATAGGTGTGTATAACTAACCCCCGGGTTAAAATGGTTGCTTACCGGACGTACAATGGATACATAAGCATTCGATAAAACCGGGCGCAAAATTGAAATAACCACCATCATCAATGCCACCACAGGCTTCTTCTGTCAAATCCTTCCTGTCTCCTTTTACCGCACCACCACTATATTCGCTGTCGTAATCCGCAATACTACAACTTGAGGATGATGAACATCATGGATGTCCATCCAGCGTCCATGTTCTACATATATGTATATGTTTTCATCGAAAACTCCCCGGCAACCACCCATAGATATCCATTGAGTAGGTATGCATGTATGTGTGCACTTACACTTTTCTGCATTCATTTGTTCTGTCGCCGTGTCAGTCGTATTGTCCAAGCCCAAAAATATACGGACTGAAACAAGAGAGAACATGAAGCACACCCTACGCCTTCAGCCACAGCAGCAGCAGCAGCAGCAGCCAACAGCTCATCAGGGTTGCTCTCGTGAGCTTTCGTTTTCCGTTTCGTCGACCTCATTTTGGCCATAAAGTGCAAATTTTCTAGATTAAAACGGGGGCCGGGGGTGCCACTCACTCACCCTGTACACGAGAATTTTGAAACCGATGACGGTGAGTGTCTGCCACATGGTAAAAGCGAAGGAATTGCGAAATTCCGCCCATGCTCGCTCTTTTTCTCATGATGGTCCTGTCAATGTTCGGTGAATATCTATCTGTATAGGTAACGAGCTACGGCTGGTTGTTGGATGTGCGCTACTTCCTCCTTTACACAGCCACCATCACACCACCCCTTTGAGTTTTTCACCAGTGTACTCAACCCAAATAATCATTTACCATCAAAGCACACATACTACATAAAGTATAACATCTGAATCTGAAAATAGCAAAGGGGAGCAAGGAACGTTGTATGTCATTCATGTTTTTCGTATTTTTTTTTTGCCACCCAGCATCAGGATGGGTCGGTTTCCTTCATTGTAGCAAACTCCAGGGTTTCACAAAAAGAGAGTTTAAAATTTCTCACTCTTTCTCTCAGCGAAAGAGGTCGAAAGTTTAAAATAATATTCTGCTCTCTCTCTCTCTCTCTCAGAATCTCCAGGGGTATCCGTTATCCTTGGCTTGGAGTTGAGAGTCGGTATTTTCCTGGATTCCATCCGAACTCCGGTGCACTCAATTTTTGTTTTTTTTTTTTTTTAATTTTTTTAATTTTTCAGACCGACCGTCGACGAAGATGACGACGACACGGATTTAGTGAAGGCGCCGTTGTTTTTTCTTCGCGATGTGATATGCCCCCATATCATCATCCCTATCTTTACCTAACCACCACCCCCTCGAATCGAGTATTTTGTGTTTGTTTTGAGAGTGTATTAACAATTTAAGTATTCACACACACTGGTTGTCTTAAATTCTATTTTGTATTCCATTCACACAGGCTACGCGCACACTACACAGTGTTTTTTTTTTTCTTTCTTTTTTATTTGACATAAAACCCATCGATTGCGGAAAATACATTTTTTTTCTTTTCTCCAGAGGTATTTTTCCATTTGGAGAATTTTTTTTTTTTTTATTATTATTCTGATGCTTTTAGATGCTTCAATGGAATTTCTTTGAAATATTTATGGTAAATTCAGCAAGGGATGAAGTTATAATTTATAACAAAAAGAAAAAAAAGAAAAGAAAAATGATATTGTTTTATGTTTTAAGAGGTTTTCATCTAGAACTTGAGGGAGGTGGTGGTGATGGCATGGTTTGAAGCAGGTTATGTCTGCCGGCAGAATGGAGCTTTATTTAATGGTCTGCGGGCTATAAATTGAAACAATCTTATGAACTTTGGTTATATTTTACGAAATAACTTTATATTAAGAGATTTTAGGTAAGGTTTTGCCTTTTTGGCCGCGCCAGCAATGCCGGTTTAAACGTCTTGCGAGATAGTTTTATGAATTTTATATAATATGTACTGTACATGTTAATAGGTACCTCCTATGTATTTTCCTCTGAAACCCTAGAAATGTTTGTGGAGTTACTTTTGTATAAATCACTGTGGTGTAAAGATTTATTCATTTTGTTGGTCCTGAATAATGTGCACCTTTAAGGCACATAGTTAAGTTTGAAATATATTTCGAAGGATTATACTACAAATTGTATTCTAAAGAAACATTCTAGTGCTTCAAGTTATATGAAATAATTTGTTCCTCAACCAAGATTTCTAGCGAGAACAACGAACCCTACAATCATCAGAGATAAAACTAAGAAAAGATTAAAAAAAAAGCTACAACCAGTCACAAATTTATTTCGCTGTCAAGGAAAACATCATGTTGAGTTAAACAGATATTAACCAGTTATCAGGTCGCTATTTTTTAAAACGGTTGATCACGTTAAATATTTAACGAAATTTGAATGTCTTGTTAAATCTACACAAATGATCACCATGCTAACATTTCACACTGTAATTTTAACAATGTTCATCTATGTGGCTTACATGACCGTTTGTCAATTTGAACCATTGGTAATGATGGTGGACTTCAGAAAGCCGGTTTGATAACTCAACACTGAGATCAGGTAAAAAGCAGGAAAAGAGACAATGTTTAATGAATCAATATTGTTAAAAATAACAATTCAGTCATGTCAAAATTTATTTAGTTTTATTATTTAAAAGAATTGTAGGTATATTGAAATACCAATGTTTTCAAAGGTGCTGCCATAATAATTTAATATTTATTTAAATCCTGTTCATTTTGTAAGTTTCCTATTGGAAAGAGCATCTTAAATTTAACATTTTTAAATCTTAACCTGACGTTTTTCTTTGAGTGTATGTCATTCGAATTCTATTTTCTAAATTTTAATTAACAACAAAGTATTTTCGACAGTTTACAAACAGGATGATTTTGTAAAATTTTCTTCGATTTTTCATTGGGGCCTATCGGGAATAATTTGTCTGCTATTGCGAATCATCTTCGGAATAGATTTCCCCCGAACAAAAAAATCCAATGAAATGACAGCCAAATTCCCCTAAAAGTATTCCTAATACCAATCAATTCCGAGGGAAATTTTACTTTTAATAATCCCCATTAACAAAATTAGTTGCATCTACTACCATTTGAGGTTGAGCTAACCAAACTTTTGCCAAGTTGACTAAGATTTCCTCTCAGATTGTTTGCTGGGCTTCAAAAAAATCCCAGTTTTGCAATTTATTTTTTTTTTTGATATAGGATTTATTTGTACGCGTTTCTGTCAATCGACATTTTGTCGCTTTGGTTTCCGCAAGCATTTCGCTGTCGTGTTTGAGACCAAAGAAATATTTCGTTTCGCATCAGCAGCATACTAGTCTTAAGTAAAGACAATAATTTCGAGATTTTAGAAAATATCTACCGAAGTTCCAAGGCTGATCGTTTTTCTTATTGCTCTTCAGCCTCATGATTTCAGATGCTCTCTTCACCCTTCTTTTCATTTAATGGAGATCCATGATCTACCAAAACATAGGTGTTCGAAATGTGATTGGCCGACTGACTTCCTTCATTTCTGTATTCCAGTCGTCAACACTGGTGTAGTCCAGTAAATCAATTTATCAGTTAAGTATTACCAATAAAAAAAAGTATTGGCCACAGTATACAGCCCTGTGTTATCCCATTTTTGACTTTTTTTGTGGAAAATATGACATTTGGACGCAGCATTATGTTGCCTTCATAATATTATTATTTGTTTCAAATAAAAATGTAAGTGTCAAAAACACATTTCAAACCAGAAGTTCCATGGAACTTGATTAAACTCTTAATGTAAATGTAATGCTTTACTGCAAAATAATAACCATTATCTGTATTTGGAACGAGCTAAAAACACCTTTAAATTTAAAACCCTCCAAATGAAGTAGACACCTACCTGCCATCTGGGGTAGGTGATGTACTGAATTTCCGTTGCGAACGTAACAACCTATCTACCCTTATTTAAAAAAAAATCAATATCAATTAATTTTTAAATTTATAATTAAACAAAATAAATGGGTTGGTAGATACTTTGACTTGAGTGGTTTCAGCATTTCAAAAAATACATAGACCAACAACATTAAAAATATTTCAATATTTACAACAGTCATACGACGAAACGACGTAATTGAAGCCTATTTCAACTAACATACGCCTTAATGTGAGAAATCACTTAGTAAACACCATTAACTTAAAAAATAAATAAATAATATATAAATGTAATGTATCTAGTAGGTATGTACTGTATATATATCTTTGTACAAATACCTAACTACTTATGTAAGCCATTAAGTAAAGTTCCAGAACAGAGGATGCAGTCTTATCAAACTTTAGGAATATAGGTACTGTTTCACAGAGGACCCATCTTCTTCTTATTCAATATGGAACAAAAACACAAATTTAACAGATGATGACACATGCGAGAGATTGTTGTTGGATACAAGTGGATGCAAATAAAATACAACCTCAGCACGAATACAACAAAAAAAAAAGAAAAACAAAACAACAACTGCTGCTATATAAGGCAGATATGTGTATATGTACAATATTTGTAGGAATGGTAGATACATAGGGAAACATATACCTAGCTTACTCATGAATAATATCGAATTTCCTCTTTTTTTCACCATTTTCCCGGAAAATTCTATCAGCTTATGGGGCAGATGATTGGCATGGTGAAGTAGAGGTCATTTGCCACTTCCAACTCTAGGTAGGTTGGTATACACCACACCAACACAGCGAAAAAGGAAAAAAAATTGCCTGCAATTGTGTTGGTTTAACCTCAGACAAGGACGTTCCAGCGGGGTACCTAAATTATTTATGTACCTATGTATGTACGTAGGTATAACGTAGATACTTAGAAAATGAATGAACCACAACCACAGCCAAAACTGGGGGTAATATTCAAGCAAAATCCCCATTTAAAGGGGGTTTCTTCTTCATATACATATACATATACATATACATATACATATAAGGGTTCTGCAGATATGAGAGTATTGTAGGGGCGGCTTTTTTGTACATAGATTTATGTGGGGTATCCATATCCAGCTTCAAGTGGAGAAAAACGTTTGTGCACATAAAATAAATTTCACAGTAATGTAAACCCATCCATTGACCAAAGTAATGGAAGGAAGTAGTCACTATGTACAGGGTGGTAATAAATTTTGGAGAGTATTATGTTGGAAAGAAGCAATAATGAAACTAGCAGAGCACTGAGCACCGAACAGCCAACAGTCAAACCCAATCCCAACCCCATCACCACAACCCATTTGCCCAATTGATGAGAATGGGTAGGATGGTGGTATAGTGCACATGAAACATAAAATACTTTGCAGTGGTTTTTTTGGAGTGAAAACTTTGTATCCCATTACTTTTTACCGGGACAGGATGAAACTCTGGGTCTGGTGAAAAATGAACTCTTGCTTATAATGCAGCAGGAGCTCGAGTCTCTCACGGCCCGGCCCGGTCTTTTTTGTACGTATGTGTACTCTACATAGCTGAATTGATTTTTTACGGCTAACAGTGCTGTTTTTGTTTTTGTTTTTGTTTCTCTCTTTTTCATCTCTTCTCTGATCCTTTTTGCTTGATTTTGTTTTATGGGTGTGTGCGTTTAGTATAGCTAAGCTTTATACCCAGAATACGTATAGGTATATAGCAGCGAGGGGGAAGCTTTAAATTATACGAGTTGCGATTTCTTATTTAATGAGACAGACGTGGTATGATGGTGGTTACTTTTCTCTGAGCTGTGGGGCTTCAATTTTTTTGTTATTTTTTTTTTGAATTTACTTTTTCCCACTTTTAATGGATCCTTTAAAGCCGAACTGCTGTAACATTGGATTAATTTTTTTTTTTTTTTTTTGTAGATATGTAGGTACCTTCCTATTTTATCTGCTCTGCCGTCCTTTTATCCACTTGAAAGTGTGTCTCTGGGAGATTTAAGGCTTCTACTAGGTATTTACACTATATTATTAAGGTAGAAATGTGTGTACCTACCTACCTGTTAATTTAATGACACCTTATGGTAGTGTTTTTTTTAACTTTTAAACATGTTATAAGATTGTAGGTATAGGTTGATACATACTTGATTAGCTAATTGTTAAATCATGTAACTTAAGCTTTTTTACATAAGATTTTCCTTTCCTAGGTAGGTACCTATGAGAAGATATATCTATATCTACTTACAAAAATTAGGTACCCACCTGAGAAAGCCAATTACAATTTAATCACAAAAAATAATTACGAATTAGCTGGGTAAATTCCAGTATTGTTTTGACTAATTGCAACGATTTTCAATTTGAATTAAATTTAATCAATGTTATTTTTTTCACAAATGATTAAAAATAGGAAAGAGGATAATATCATACGAAAAAAAAAGTTTTAATTGCAAATTTTATTTAATTGATTGATGTAGGTAGGTATTAAGGTGTGAGTTAATTTAAAACAAAAAAAGAAGCTAAAATACGAAATTATCAATTTAAATGGAAATGTAATCATAGCTTTAGGTTTAAAAAAAATGACAGTTAGATAGATAGTTTTTTCTGTTGTTTCGTCTTTCGTCATTTTGACAGATTGTGTGAAAGGTGTAGGAATGAAAGGGGAAATGAAGATCCGTTTCTACCCCCTCATTATATATCTGTCAAAAAGCAGAAAGACGAAACAATCGGAAAAGGAATCGTGTAATAAGGCCCATTGTTGCTTTCTTTTATTGAGATTCAATTTTGTTGGGGAATCTTCGAATCGATTTTGCACACCTATTTGAACTTATTTGAAAAGAATTTATAAAGAATTTTATAATGGGGCCGACCCATAAAATAATCTAGTACTACTAACTACTCGTGCTCTTACGGCGAGTAGATGAGGTTTGTAGGAAAACCAATTTTGTGCGTTCCATTCAAAATGGCTAGCAAAGTAGGTACTCATGAGTACTTCGCCACCTCCAAAGCAACACGGCTATTGTTATAACAAGCGACCCATATGCAATGCAAGCGATGACGCCGACGGACGCAATGTTAAAAGTAGCTGAACTTTTCTCTCCGGCAGGTCCGTTAAATTCAGTTATGTCAATGGTAATTTGCACTTGTGTTTTTATTCTGTTCTGCGGTTTTGTTTCGCTGTTTGCAAATAAAAAATAGAATATAAACGAAGGGAATTTTTGTTTATGAAATGAATTCCAATCCGTCGAAACAACGTATTATTTGGGTCACCCTTATCCATCCTATCCGTCCAAGTCAACGGATCCGTTGACGCAACGCGTTTGACGGAATTGTATGGCTCAGGGCCTTAAGACTACTTAACTTTTAACCCCAATTTATTTACTCCATTTAATTTAAACTGTCAATTAAAAATGGTAAATTTATTACGTATCGGAGAATATATTTAAATTTCCCATTTTAAATGTCGACTTTAAATGTAATGGAGAGTAAACTCGTTATTTAAAATAAGTTTTGACGTTGTTTTAACAGCGTCAGCGCAATTTCAATGCTTCTCTTTCTCTGTATATAAGTTTTTGTTTGTTTACAATTTGCAAGCTATTGTCAAAAAATATCCCATAGTATAAGTTGTGTTCGCGTACTACTCTAAAACTAATCCAAATTGCGAATCCTGTTCGCGTACCTACATCAGAAGAAAGCGCTCAAGAGAGAGTAAATTATTTCTCTTTTTTAACAATTTTTACACTTCAAAAGTCAATTTGAAGTCAAAATGGTGGTTCTTTAGTGTTATTTTTTTTTTTTAATTATAAGTGAAATTTTTTGTTTGTTCATCTATAATTTTACCAGTGAAAAATAAACCGGTTTTAAAGAAGAAAATTAAATAAAGATTATAAAGTTACAAAAGAAATTCCAATGTTGTCGCTATGTTTACTTTTTTTTTGATATGAAGGCTCTTTTGTTTTATTTTTGTTCACGTTTCAAAAGTAACAGCTATTTTGGTTCCCAGCGTTCGTGTACTTTTAGCAAAATTTCACTTTTCTCTGAAAGAATTTCATTCCCACTCCTCATAATTTGACAGATTGCAATTTTTAGTTCTCGAACAAACCTATAATATGTAGTAGAAATTCATTTAATTTGTAACAAATTTTTGAATTTTTTTACGTTCCGTTACGTGGTTTAAGACGTAAATTTCAGTATCGTGACAATTATTTTTTTTTTTTAATCTTATTTCCTTATTTATCTGGAGAAGCAAAAAATTAGCAGCTACAATGTCACTTAATGAATGCGCTTTTTTGAAGCTTGATGCAAACCTCAAAAACTGGTCAAAAAAAAAAATATATATACCTAACCCCGATTTATATTAGAACTCCAGAGGGAAATTTGTGAATTTTGATGAGCAATTCAAATAAAATTTAATTGCTGCCTCTATATAATATTCCTAATCGAAAAAGTCAACTATTTTTATTTACAATGTTAGCTGGAATGCTTTGATGAAGCCTAAAATTACTTTAGGTTACCTATAGCTATTATTTCAATCAAATCTTAAGCAATTCATTCTTTGTATTAAGATAAGTATATTATCTATTATTATTAAACCCTGTTTCCTGAACTTATGCATCAAGGGGAGCAGCATTTACGATTTATTCTTCTTAAGATTTTCAGTTCACTTGTCTTCTTTAGCTTTAATTTATTATCGAAAAGTTCATCAATGTTAAAACAATCACGACTTTTTGCAACTAAAAATTCCATTTTGTAATAAACATAATATGTAGGTAGAGGTACCTATACCTACCTTAGTTGGTTTATAGTCTTTGTTATTTTGTTCCAATATACCTAACTACAACTCTCCCACTAATGAAACAAAAAATATAAAATATAAAGCACTTGCAATGAAATTCCTTAACTCCCTCTCATACTGTGACATTTTCGAATAAAACGCATTCGAGCAATTGTGTGACCTTTCATCTAAGCTTTGTTGCACATGCACTAAAAGATCTCATCTAAAAGATTTTTTTTTTAGATGTCTAATTCATTATAAGCTCTCCTACCAAAGCCATAACTTGTTATACGCTTCAACACAGCCCCAACCATGTGTGCAGCACTTCTGTAGCTTCAATTGCCTGCAGGCGTTTTAAACGTTAAAACGTCATGCAGCGAAAAATAAAAAAAAAATAATACAAATTGCATCGTGATAGTGCACAGCAGTGCTATATAGAAGCAGAACTTAAATATAAAGACACATAACAAAACTGCATGCATGCAATAAAAGTGCTTGCAAGTTGCAACCAACGGAAAAATTTTGCTCTCAAATGAGCAAAACAAAAAAAAAAAAAAATAAAAAAGTAGGCCGAGCTTTTTGGATTCCCACAGATAGTTTTCTACAGAAAATAGAATAGGTACACATACACACACTATCATAGTCGGTGTATGAATACTGCAGATGCAGATAGTAGATACATAAAAAGAGCTTGTTACTGTTGAAGCTGCTGAATTTTTTGTTCTAAAAAAAAATCAGTGCTGCCATGCTTAAAAAATGTTAAAATTTTAAATTTTAGGTATGCCGGTTTTTGTAGTCAAAATATTTCTGACGTGGCAACGATGATAGATGCCTGCTTACATGGATCGTTTTACTGAAGAGCGCATTGGTGTGACAGTGAGAGTTTATGTGCGTAAAAGAGAAGGTAGATTCCACCCAAATTTCACCGATGCGCCAGTTTCATTTAATATTTTCGAAATCAGCATGAAACGTGTGAGTGAGATATATATGGATTTTAAGGGTGTGAAATAGGGAAGGGTAGATTGAAATGAAAGGATTTTTCTTCACCATGTAATCACGAGTTCAGTAAAACGACCTTCAGTAAAACAGACCATGTAATCAGGCACATAGAAGCTAAGTTTGTGCTGAACGCATTCGAGAATCGATTAATGATTTTAATCCATTGACACTTAAATGAAACATAAACGTATCTGTCAATCGAAACATTCTGTCTCTTTCCCACTTCATTAAAAAAAATTAATTAAAATTAAAAATAACGTCAAAGTTAAGCCTTCTAAATCTTTTAGGGTCATGGAAATACTACCTAGATTTACTTAACCTTTTTCTTATAATACCGAGATTATGGGGAGATCTTAACCATTTGACGCCATTTTTTTTATTTTTTTTTTTACAAATTCGAATGAACGCGTCCAGAGCAATACGTAAGTATTTAATGTCGTCGATTAGATTTTCGGATTATTCTACTCCTTTTTAGTGTCAATCGAATATGAAAACATTGCCTTCCCAAATTTACACACACACTACTGCACGTCGCCGCATTTAACAAAGTGGAATCTTGAAGAATTTACCTGATCTACTACTTTATAAAATAACAGAAAAACACTCCGAAAATGTTACTAATCGAAGGCTTTTGGAGTAGTTGAAGTGAAAATGGAGTACTCCGCACAGACACAAGTTTTTTTTTTTAACGTACTAGAACTATTAACTTAAATGTACTTAAAGGTTGTGTAAGATTTTGATCAAAATCTCAAACTCACTTTTCCTGTCAAAAAAGTTTCAACTTTTTATAACCATTGGGAGGTTTTTTATTTCAAATTACACAAACAAAAAAACAATTACGGAGAACAAAAACTTGGGTAATTGAATATTCCAGAACATAAAGGAAATTTATAAACATAATATAAAGACATACATATATGTACATACATACATATGTATAAAGAAGTTCAGTTCATAGGTATTTGCAATTCGAAAGTAAAATAAAGTAGATATACCTTCACATAGGTACCTGTATTCTAATTTTTTTTTGTTAGCCTGTATGTACAGTACATACAGAGGTTTGTTTTTGTGTGCACTGTTTTGCATTTGCAAATAAACTGCCTTCAACTTATGTTTCACTTGCGGGACTGCAGCGTATTCAAGATCTCTTATCTGTCTGTCAATTTGTGAGCTGCTGCAATTGTTTGAATAAGACCCAACAACAGCAGATGAAAACAGAAAATGTTTTTTTATAGCGATTCGAGTTTCTCTTTTCCTCTCTTTCAGTTTCAAATTAAATTAAAATGTTGAGGTTAAGTACTAAGTTATTTATGTGTATATACTTATGCACATATTGTACCTAATTGAACAGCAATATATCTATAAAACTATTTTTTTTTAACATACTGACCCTGAAAACATAAAGGGGCATGTTCATAGTCATAATAAACTCGAGTCTAACTGAACTGGATTCTAAAGTTAGCACCCAGGTTAGACAGAGCTGCTATTCAAAGCAGCTCTGTTTAATTACGCAGAAGCAGATAAGGTATATTCTATTACAAATCCACTACAATTTCCTTTCATTTGAAAAAAAAACGACTAAGAACAGCTGTCCCACAGTATTGCTTGTTTGGTTCCTGGTTAATATGTGTAAAGATCAACGTTTGTTTTTACGAAAAACAGAGTATCTGCAATCGATTTAGGAGGTGGATATTACCTTATATCACTCCCGATGTTCTGGGTCCACTAGAGCACTTTTAGTTTGACAGGTGTCAAAACATGCCAAAACTTTTGGTGCGGCGGATCGAGGAATAGAGTTCACCAATCGATTTAGGAGGTGGAAATTACCTAATGTCACGCCCAGCTCTCTAGGTCCATTAGAAATTAGAACACCAATTAAAAATTGTGAATTTTATTTTCATTCGTGTTTTTTTTTTGACATTTGGCAGAGTTAAAAACAACTCAAACAGACTTTCTGCCGTGTTTATTCTTAGCCTCTGGTTTATCGCTTAAACATGGGTTTAAATTCTTTATGAATAACATTAACTCCAGCTTAGCTTAGCAGAGACAAAAATAAGATTTTATCAGAGAACTATGAATACGGGCCATTATGTTTTAATGTCAAACATTTTGTCAGTTTATACTTTTGTTCTCAGAGATCTCTGCAATCTTAGAAATAGAAAATGAATAAATGAAATGATTGACCGAGAGTGATTTTTGAGTGTTCCGAAAGTAAAACAATCAATTATCATACGTCATTATGGTATCATTGCCCAAATCATTACAGAAATAATGGCATTTTGTCATAGTCATGTTAATTCATCATCAGTCTCGGATTATATGAAAACTTCTCTGAGAAACTCAACTTGTATTTCAAAAACCGGGGAGTAAAGTAGAATTTAACGAGAAATTGCGCGTATTGACAGGGCTCTCACTAGCCGTTTTTTATTATCAGAGATGATCCATACAGATCATCAAAATACGTGCATTACAACAACAACAACACGTGATCCTGCTCTCTATCAGGATCACGTTTCATTAACCAAAAGTTTAGTTTTTGCTATTGCTTCTCAGCTTTGCAAATGGTTAGGAATTGTGAACTGTATAGTGTAAGGAAAAAAGAAAACCAATAAATGAAAAATAAATAAACGTAAGGAAAAATGAGACAGGTATACAACACAGTTGTCACTAAGATCCGTATTGTTTTATTTTCACGAGATGATCTATATGGATCATCAGCGATAATAAAATACGGCTAATGTCACTAGTCAGCTACTGAGTGCCAGTGAGATCGCCGGGACGAAATGCCAATTTATATTTGTTAATTCCAACGGCCAATAAATATGGCTGTCAACTGGACGAAGACAATTTTCTGGAACCTTTTTTCAAAGGAATTGGCCTAATATAATAGTTTAAAAATTATAAACAAAATTTACACCCACTTCATATCAATAAAATAATATTATGTCCATGGGCATTTGGTAGATACTTTATACTATAAGTAGCATAAACCTACTGGTTTTAACATTCATATTCAATTAGAATCAAGTTTTTTTTTTTTTTTTGTATCGGCAACCTCGCCAACGACGTCCACATGTCTTTACACATTATTGCGCTTTGCGCCCAAGAAAACCGTACATCAACAAAGAAAAAAAAATCCGATAGAATTAAAAAAAAAATTATAAAAACAAAGTCAACTTGACATCATTACAGAGTCATTCACATTTGGTTTGAGTGTTTTGCTATTTATTTTATTTTTTCTATTGCTAAATAATATTTAAAGTTGTGTTGAAACTTAGATGGCACCAACCTAGTTGAAGGTAAAATTTTACAAAAAAAAAAAAAAAAAAAAAGTTATGACAATCACACACTTCAAGTGAACACAAAAGTAGGTAGGTTGAGTTAGGTTAGCTAGAAAGTGTAATAAGCTAAAAGAGTTTGTTAGCCACCTAGTGTTTCGTCTTTTTTTTTGCCGATCAGGGTCATCTGCGTTTCTACCGATATGTACACAGGTAGGTTATTGGCCGAAGAAAAAAAAAATACAAACCAAACTTAATGAATCTATCTCAAAGTTATAGATTTAAAGTAGGCCTACCAAAAACAGTCAGTGTTGTAATAATGGATCTCTGCCACCAAATGTCAGAAGTGTCAGTGTGAAATTAAAAAAAAAAAAAAAAAATAATAATCTGGCAGCACTCCCTGGTTGGAAAACAAAACCAAATGAGGAAGGCACGAAGGCGAGCGAAAAAAGTCGGGTGTTTAATAATAGTGATCAATATGTAATAAAATTAGTTTTTTGTATCAAACACTTGAAAAAATGTTCACTAAAATGTTTAAACACTAATTAATAGGTAATTCGATCGCAAATTTAAGTTTTCAGTTCCAAATACAATAAATAATCAAATGACCGGATTTTTAACACTACCAAGAGCATGTAAATATTTTCCAACCAGGGACTTTTTTTGTTGTTGTTTTTAGATGTCAAATTAGAAAGAGAAAAGACAAATCTTGGAAGACCGCTATTAACTAATTAAATATGAGATGTCAGATTGACGTTACTTACTTACATCTAACTTATTGTAACAGATTTTTTTAATAAACGTCATATACCTACCTATGACTATTTCAAAATTGTTCATCAGATTTACCTCTTGTCGTACAAACATCGCAAAATAATTTTCAGGTTTCAGTTTGGCAATGTGGATTTTGATTTGTTTAATTTATTTAAGAAATAATAAAGTGGAAGTGGCAGTTTTAAATAATGTGGTAAATTCATCAAGCTCTTGATTACAACATGAATGCCTAGGCTTTGAGAACTCATCAGAAAACTGTAGATATGTTGCTCCTTTCCTATTGTCTTACAAAGCACATTTATGCTTAAAAGTTTAAGTACAGAATAAACTCTTCGTAAACTTTTCGTCACTTTCGTTTACTTTTCTTTCAGAAAATCCATCAATCATTCAGAATTCTATATCATTCCATGATTTTTGTTGCAATAATCAGAATTATTATCGTTTGCATTAAATACATACATTGGTATTTTTGACAAACAAATCAAACAAAATTTAATGAAAGACTAGGTAGGTATTTACTCTAGGTTTACTGTAAAAAAAAATCAAAAATAATTCATCAATGAAATAAAAAAAAAAAAAACAAAGGTGTGTCTATTGTCCCATACCAAAGAGTCAGGTATAAATTTCCTGTTTGTTAGTTTGCCCTCTCTAACTCGTGTTAAGGTTGCTTGTTGCTTAATACAATCAATGGCTGGGTAAACAAAGCCAACAGAGCTAGGTAGAGAAATCGCCCCTTTTTCGTGTCGCTGTTCTTTATAATTATATATTACCTATATTGTGTGTACCTATTTATATACATATTATAGTAAACGTCACTTGACTATGTATAACCCCTTGCCAGACACAACGGTTTCCCGTTGTCAAATCTGAATAAGAAAGAAAATGTTAAATTTGTTTCATGTTTAACATCTCACGAAATATTTGTTGCACAGTTTTTTTTTGCTTTTTTGTCGTATAGACCATCGCGTTTTTACATTGTTTTGGAGTAGGTAGGTATTGTACTTCCGTGAAATCTCGAATTGACATTTAGGTATCTAATATCTATATATAGGTAGGTACTCTGCCTTTTGAATTTGATAGATGAATCATCAGGGGGCTTCATCTTTGGTGTACCTATAAGTTGCTTAACTTTTTAGAACTTTTAAAATATAAACAAAAATGAATAGGCCCAAAAGATTTAATTTTATTTTTGTGTCAGAAATAACAAAATACAAACTAAAAGCAGAAAACTCATTTGTTCTTAGATCGTTCCCGCGAGGCCATAATTAAAAAGGGACTGCTTCATAAGAAAGTTTTATTTAACAATACCTATTAGTTTATAAAAAAAAAAACTTTTTCTATACCTACATCTCTTATCTGACCTATTTTTCTGTTCTTTTGTACATGTGAAATGGCGAAGGAGTGCGTTTCACATGTTTACACGCATCAACAAACGTAGGTATATTTTGTGTTTAACATTTTTTTTCCCAAAGCACTTTGTTGAACAACTGGATATGTTTCCTGAGTAAGGTTTATATTTCGGGTCTATATAAATATGTAGTACATACACCCATACATACATGTGAACTTATATACATGTTATGCTGTCATGCTACTTTTTAAAGTTCAGGATTAATGTAGCTATTTCATTTCTCTTTTCAGGAATTAATAAAATTTAAAGCTTGAAATCAATCCAGATATTTGCCAATAATTTGCAATTATTCTGAGAATTTTTTTTTATTGAATTACAGACACAAAACAATTATTATTTATCTTGAGCTTCGAGGAGTTTTGTATTGCGTGATAATATGCTATTCCTACTTCCGCTTTTTTTTTACTTAGAACTAAAAGAAAATGATTCATAAAACTTATCTACTTACAATTATTTTTTTCGCTACGTTTTTTTTTCGACTACGGTCAAATCAAAGGAAATGAGATTCATTAATTTAATTTACAGCTGCACGCATTTTTGTTTTCGGTTTTAAAATGAAGTACCTAATTCACTCCTTTTTTCATGTAGGGGTGGTTGTTTATATTTGTCCAAATGTCACTGAATAATATAAATATCATTGATTGCTGCCTTTGATTTGCTATATAAAAATAATATCTTCATTAAAACTTAAAAATAAATTAGAAACATCTAATACATGATGAATCTTAAAATATAACCAACAAATAAATACAAATCAAAAATCACCCACACACCACAAAAAAAAAAAATCTATTATGCTGCATTTACACGACTGACAAATTGGCATTTTTCCGTCACTATATTGCCAAAAGAATGAATTTTTCAATTGTTCTGCCATTTTTTTGACAGTTTAATGCCAGAAAACTGCCAATTTGTTATTCGTGTAAATCCAGAATTAGGTATATTTCCTGGTCCTTAAGCAAGTAGGTAATATTCAATTAAATTTCACAAATCGATCTCTGCCACCAAATGTCAGAAGTGTCAGTGTGAAATTAAAAAAAAAAAAAAAAAAACAATCTGACAGCACTCCCTGGTTGGAAAACAAAACCAAATGCAGAAGGCAAGACGGCACGAAGGCGAGCCAAAAAAGTCGTGTGTTTAATAATAGTGATTAATATGTAATAAAATTAGTTTTTTTTGTATCAAACACTTGAAAAAATGTTCACTAAAATGTTTAAACACTAATTAATACGTAATTCGATCGCAAATTCAAGTTTTCAGTTCCAAATACAAAAAATATTCGAATGGCCGGATTTTTAACACTGCCAAGAGCATGTAAATATTTTCCAACCAGGGACTTTTTTTGTTGTTGTTTTAAGATGTCAAATTAGAAAGAGAAAAGACAAAGACAAATCTTGGAAGACCTCTATAGACGAAAATTATATTTGACATTTATACTTACCTACATACATATGTACATACATACATGTATAAAAAAAAGTGGGGAAAATTGCAATAACGTCTTTTGTACAGTTTTATTTGTCAGTAAAATGATAGATTTTATTAAATATATCGCTTAATTAAAAAAGAAATAAAGCAAACAAATTATTCAAGGTAAGATTGTGGTTCAAACAAATCATAAAAAAACAAAAATATTGAAATATATGTAGGTATTTGTTAAATATATTAAAGACAGTAATTGAAAAAAATTGAATTAATTCACAAGTAGGTAGGTACCTACCTAATTTTATTTCCTTTTTGATAAATTTAAATTTAACAAGGTTATATTTACCTACTCAATAAATAATTGTTCATTGCTCTTTTCCTTTAGTTTTGCCAACAATAATCATCTTTTTTTTAAGCTTCCACCAAATGAAGGATTTTTTATTTAAATGTTTACATTGTCCAATTCCAATAAGAATTTTATCGCAATACAGCTAAATGAATTTTTAAAATGCTATAAAAGGAAAGCAATAAATCGCTTGGCCTGACACGCGTTTGCTACAACCTACATCTCATTTTTTGAAAACCATGCACAAAATATCCCAAAATATGAATTGTATCCATATCAATCATTCAACTATCATTTATTCATATTTCAAAGGTCCGGATTTAATACTGGAAAAACACATCTCAGCTTATATTTATAAGTTAAACAGCCTTCATTTCATATCATTTCTCTATGCATTTTGTCACCCCGTCCGTGTATGGCTCTGGACAGAGAATGTAATCCACCCCTTATATAAATTCGCTACATTTAAAAATCTAGTACAATACAAAGAGTTCTGTCAAAAATATCCTCTTTTTTTCCCCTCCAAAGAAATGCATTTCGACGCCATTTTTTTTTTATAACAAATACACACTGACGTTTCATTTTTCATAGCGAAAACAAAAATCAAGATTTTTATAGACAAATTTAAAGAAATATAATTTTAAATGAATGAAAATCAATCAATCAATAGATAAATTTAATCTACATAGGTATACCATCATTGTTTTTTGTTTGTTTTGCGATTATTTGTGGTGTTTATATTTGAGTTTTCCCTCCGCCGCCGCCAGAGAGAAACAGTGTTTGTTTGTGGTCATTTTAGGTTTTTTTTTTTTGTTTAATTGACGCCGCGCGCAAAGTTGATTTATATTTATTTCTTTTTTAACTTCGTGAAGAAAGTGGAATTTTTATAAACATTCACATAGTTTTACCCCACGCGTTGTAAAACGATTTAAATCATATATGTACTGAAAGGCTGTTAAAACTTTACATATGTTCACAATAAATTTTAGGAGCACAAATAGCGTATTTTTAAACCTACACAAAAATGAGTTTCGATTTGTGTAAAAGTGTGATCTTGAACATTTAAAGTGACGGGATGAAATAAAAATAAGAACAAATATCCATTGTTAGAAAATTTATGTTTTCAATCATTCATACAACAATTATTCTGTCTCAAAATGAAAAGGTATTCCTATCCTATTTCTATTAAAAGAAAAATATTAAAACAAAACAAAAAAATTATTACAGCCGAGCCTGTGATTTAAAAATATGCTTACGTACTGTTTATTTGATCTCTTACAGGTCCACAGAAGACGTATCACCACCGAATTTCGAACAGCGTAGCAGTAGCTACTATGAACGCAGTTCGAGATTAGTTACTGAAACAGAACAATATATTAGACGACCAAATGTTAATTATCATTCTTCGTCTGGTGATAGCCGGGGGCGTACTAGGGATAGACTGTACAGAAATGGTCCATATAGTTCGATAATCGATAGGTGAGTTTTAATCATTTTCTTAATTTTCTCTTCAATGTCTGTTTAGTTTTTTTTAATTACATCAATTAATAGTTATTTGTTAGGTATTCGCCATAAAAGCATCCCTCAATCTGTAGCCAGGTTATGCGTGTGTCTATCCTTGAACTACATATTCTGATTTGATACACAATACAAATTAAGATAGTTTATTATTTAGAGATCGGCCACTTCAGGTCCAGTCATTAAGAAGAAGTCTCTTAGGGCAGCCTTTCTCTGAGATTCCCTCATGTATATTCTATTCATATAGAGCCCAAGTCAAGTGTGACCCATTAAGACTTTAGACTTCGTATATGCTGAAAACTCGTTGGTCTAACATTTTAATGAACGAACATGGCTAGGTAAACTGTTGTTTTTGGCCCAAATATTTCAATGAGTTGAATACCGGTCCCTATTCGACGAAGAAATCAGATAACCAAGTTCTTAGTTGAAGCTTATATTATTGCTCTAGCTGTGATGAAAACAAAGTGCAGATATTTCTAGGATTAAAAAGGCAATGTGTCTTAAAGTCAGGGTTTAACTGTTTTTAAATAATTATACAAAAAACTACCATTATATCAATAGACTAGAACCACCTTCACAGCACAGCGCATACACAAATCCACTGCTCCGATCCTCCTCTTTAACACAATTTTGTGAAACTGGCTCCTACATACTCGTATAAATCAATCAAATGAATTAAGATGAAAAATTGTATAGATTTGGTGGCGTGCAGTTTCTTATGGCAAATACTGGGTGATTTTGGTCTGAGCTTCGAGTGTGCTCTAACCATCAGCTTTAAACTTGTATGGGAGTGGGTCACGTTGTTTTCACGGCCTTTTAATTATTTTGTTCTATGAAGGGAATATATGCTGAATGATCATTTGGAGTTTTTTCTTTTTAATTATTTTATATTTTTGTCCAAATTACCTTACATTGCCATACGTCCATTCCTGAGTCATTTATCGCTATGCAACCCATAGTTCTATATTTTTTTTTTTTTTTTATTATTATGAATTCGTTCAAAAATGTTTCCATTTTGAATAGTAAAAATCAAATTGATTGTTCCCAATTTGTTATTTTATTTAAAATTTGTTTTAAAATCAATTATTTCATTGGGTCTGTTCGTTTATTTCCAAAAAGTGTCATTTTCTACCAACTTTTTCTGAACTTTGACAGAAATTTGGACTAAAACTGTTAGAAAATGGTAGTTTTGAGAAGTTAACGAGCAAAGGTGTTGATGGAACTCTTCACAAAAAAGCAATATATCCCACTCGCATATATTCACAAAAGTCAAAAATATCACATTGTGGAAACTCACATTTGGTCGGCTAAATGCGCAAAGCTGCTAAATCTACTCTTCATTTCTTAAATAAGTTTGGGCCTATGTAACGTGGTTGTTTCAAAATTTTAGAGACAAGCTTTATATGGAGCCTAATATAGTCAAAGTGGACTAACAGTTTCACACATTCAGCCAACGATTTGTGTATCTTTTTTGAAGGCAAAATCTGGCTTGTGCAATATATTAAAATAAATAGCAAAAGTATTGTAATTTAAAACAACGTTTTAAATATCAAAATTTAGCTCAGATACTAAAAAAATCGCCTTTGTGTTTGCTTTGCAAGTTTGGAACTGCAAGTTTCAACAAAGTAATTGCTGACACTTTCAAAGTTCACAGATGAGATTTCCTTATCGATTCGCTTTCTTTCAGTTTATATAATATCTGATATCTCGGAGCCCACCTACATACAAACATATTTGGGTTAATTTTGTATTTCTTTTCTCGTCTGTCGGAAAATTTTTCTTTCGATGATGAAACCTAACTAAAAATTGTTTTTAGTATGATATATTAATTTTTTGTTTTGTTATTGTTTGAGTTTTAAACATTTGCTCAGCTGGCTATATGTTTTATTTCCAGAAAACATGGAAAATGACTGAGCAACAGGTTTATTTTTTTTTTTATTTAATTTTGTGAGCTCTAGTGTAATTAAACATGAATTCTTAATAATTTCAAAGTGTTGGTGAGACGATTTCTAACAAAAGTGCATTTTTCTTGCTTCTGCAAAATTTTCCTATTGTAAATCTCACTGGAAACGGAAAATGATTGGCAAATAGCTATTCTTGGTTTGTGTTTTGTGTGTGCCTGCGTGCTAACCAAATTAACTCCAAACGCGACAATTTTTTTATTTTCTTATATTGTTAGGAACAACTGGTTGAGAGGTGAACATCTGGATTAGAACGAGTTCCAATGTGTGATGATCCTTGTTGGAAATCAAACAAAACAATAATAAATTATCAATCAACAATTCTATGAAAAGGTATTTAACACTAGGATGAGAGGCGACAATTTGTTGATTGAAAAATGTCCAATGGCCCGCTAATATAATATGTAATCACAATATTGACGTATCGTGAATTTTAAATTGAGCTTACATAGTTCTTGACATATTGATTTCCTGATACATGCCAATGAACCTACAAAAATTAATAATAAAACTTTGGAAATGGGTTTATTATTTAGTGTACATAAGACGAAACTTACGCAAAATTTGCCCGAAAATAGAATGTAAAAATTTTTGGATTCGACAGAAACCTACTATGATAACGAAGATGAAGAAAATTGGAAAGAAATTGCTCCTTTTTAAGTGGATTGATTGAATTATAATAACTGTGGTCACTAGAACTTTTAATTGAAAACTATTATGTCCCTCTCTGTTGATTTCGACAAATATCTAATCCAATGAATATTGTTGTGTCTAACTCAAAAGACATCCTCCCTTATGAGTCTAACTCTATAACTACTTCAACGTTTTATAGATCTTCTAAGAGAAAAGTATTTTGCTCCATTGATTAAAGTTTATTAATTTTGTTATACCCGGGTTTTAATCTCCAACTATTAATCATGAAAGTTACTTGTTTACCCTTAATTGTAACTCCTTTCATTATTAAAGTGCAATTTCTTAAAAAAAAAAAACACACGTAGATTTGTGTAATGCCTGTAAAAATCGCTTAACTGTTGTTTGTATGTATTTTTTCTTTTCTTCTCATTTGCAGACCGTCACCCTCATCAGTGGGCCACCATAGAGTGCCGTCATGGTACGACACAAGTCCAGGCAACAATGGTGGAAACAATGGAAGCGGCAGCAGTGGCAGCAGCAGCCTACCAAACCAAACTTCTGCGCCAAGCTCTGCGACTTTATTGTCAACCGCCATAATCGCCGGATCCTCTTCATCTCAATCACCCGCCGCTTCAAGAACTGTCTACGGGAACGTGGCCAGTGCTGTTGTTCAACCAGACACAAATAGTAACAGCAGCAATAGCAGTATAGGGGGTGTTGGTGGTGGAGTTGGTGCTACTAACAGCTACAACAATGATTTACAAATCTTAAAGAGTAAAAGTAAAAAATCCCGTTGTGGTTCTGAGTCGCCATGCAGCGGTAGCATACATAATTTAACATCCGCGGTAGCAGCGGCAGTTGTTGCAGCAGCCTCAGCGGGCGTCAATAGTAGCGCAAGTAGTAGTAGTAGTTGTAATAGTGGTAGTACAATCATCGCTGCCCCAAGCAGCAGCACTAGTAATAATAATAATACAAGTAGTAGTGGCGGTGTTTTAAACATTGGTCATATCCCCTCCTCCTCTTCGTCGTCTGCGTTTAACAACAACAACGCAGCGATAACAGCAACAAACAGTAGTCATAGTTGTCACCTGATAGATCGGGGGAACAGCAGTGGAAGCAGCAATCACAGCCAGCATAATCACGATGGCCGTGATGGTGGCAGTACGGCGTCAAGTAGATCCCATTCACGCAGTCCAAGCAGCTATAGTTCGACGCATAGTTCGTCGTCTAATTCGCATGCATCCAGTCCGGTGTCCGGCAGTGAGCAACCTCCGAGCCGTACGAGAAATCTGCAATCAGCTGTGTTAGCGCCCGGCCAAAGTAAACGTAAGTACAATTTTGTTTGAGTCCAGAAGATCCGCAGAAGCTGAATGGTTTGATTATAATTTTCAGGTAACAGCACGGCTACTTCATCATCGTCAACATCCAGTGGTGGCAGTGGTGGGGGTAGTGGCAATCCTGTTGTGCACTCCGAAGATAACCGGCCGCTGGCAATACGTGTTCGAAATTTACCGGCCCGTTCCTCGGATACATCCCTTAAGGATGGTCTCTTTCATGAGTACAAAAAGCATGGCAAAGTAACCTGGGTAAAGGTGGTCGGCCAAAACTCAGAGCGTTATGCATTAGTGTGTTTCAAGAAACCCGACGATGTTGATAAAGCTCTCGAGGTGTCACACGACAAATTGTTTTTCGGTTGCAAAATCGAAGTGGAACCCTATCAGGGCTATGATGTGGACGACAACGAGTTTCGACCGTACGAAGCCGAGCTGGACGAATACCATCCGAAGTCTACGCGCACGCTATTCATTGGTAACCTCGAGAAGGACATAACGGCAAGTGAACTGCGGGCTCAGTTCGATTGCTTTGGGGAAATCATAGAAATCGATATCAAAAAGCAGGGAATGAATGCGTATGCTTTCTGTCAGTATTCCAACATTCTGTCTGTCGTTAAAGCAATGCGTAAAATGGACGGAGAACATCTGGGCAATAATCGGATAAAGTTGGGGTTCGGCAAATCTATGCCAACAAACTGTGTGTGGATCGATGGCATAGCGGATAACGTTAGCGAAAGTCATCTGATGGGGCAGTTCTCGCGGTATGGATCGGTTTCGAAGGTGATTATCAACCGAGTGAGCCAACTGGCGCTCGTTATGTTTGATCAGATCCAGTATGCGCAAACGGCTGTGAAAGAAATGCGCGGCACAACGATGCGAGGTCGCAAACTGCAGGTGGACTT
The DNA here is from genome assembly GCA_932273885.2 of Leucozona laternaria. NCBI lineage: Eukaryota > Metazoa > Arthropoda > Insecta > Diptera > Syrphidae > Leucozona > Leucozona laternaria. The sequence continues at coordinate 83,011,288 of OW026368.1, read as the reverse complement.
TGCTTCTCGAGAATGCCAAGAGGCATTTTATGAGAAGCTAGAAAAACCAACTGCAGGTAAGAACAAGCGCTATTAGAACGAAAGAGAGAGGGTTTTTAAAATGTTTTTATTTAATTTCAGCTGGAACTCGTTTTAATCGGTACGATTCGCAATCGTCAAGATCGCGGGCGTCTTCCTTTAGTCGTCATCAGAATTCCAGCGGAAACTGTTCGCCAAACAATCTGTCAACAGTACTATCGACTAGTGCGAGTGGTTCATCAGGTAGCTGTAGTCTCCAATCTGTGGTTGGCGCTTCATCTCTGCCAACAGCGGGGGCAAGCATTGGAAGCGTTGCTGTCTTAGGTGGTGCATCATCATCAAGCAGCGGCTTAGCCACTTCTGGTGTGATCACGTCCGTAGGAGTCGTGCCAGCAGTTGTATCTGGTGTACTTCCAGCTGCCGGCAGCACAACACCTCGAGGTGCAAGATCCAGAAGTTCCCGCCACAATACCGGTGATTATGAGTACTTGTCGGAGCGTAGATTTCGCAGTTATGACGAATACAGCCAGGGATCGACGGCGTCTCACGACGAGGATGTGACACCGGCGGGTCAACATTGCAGCGGATATTCACAGCGATCAGACTCGCCTTTGTCGCGACTATGTGGCGCCACCAGTGGAGGTGTTGGTAGTGCTGGCCTCAGTAGTGCTGTTAGTACTGCTGGAGTTATAGGCATCAACAACACAATTGATACTTTTGATATTAGTAATTCCAATAATGGGCGACGTCGTTGCGACAAAAGTCCTGGAAAGCAAAAAGGTACGCGTTCAGGTGGATCTCAAGGTAATTTCGCAAAGCTAAAATATTTCTCTTCCACAGGTGATATACGAAATTTACAAAAGGAACGTTCCCATCTGCTGGAACAACTAGAAGAATGCCCGTCCAGTGGTGATGAGTTAGTTAGCCCTAAGAAACGTATGAAGTTCGATCATTCATCGTCTTTGCATCACCACAATCATCATCACACATTAGCCGGATTGGTGAGTTCATTTCAAAAGGCTTTTTTTTGTAAGGCTTTTTTTTCTGTTTATGCAAATGAATGTTATTTAGTTAAGAGGCTGATAGTAGAAAAGGTTGTAATAAAAACACACGCAAAATTATACTTACACATATGCTTTTGCTTATATTATTGTTTTTTTTTTTTTTTTTTTACTAACAACGAATCTTATTCATGAATCGATTCTTAAAACAATAAAAAAAAAAATGGTGTTACAGAACTTTTTTCGTTCTGTTTGCATTTTTTTTTTTTTACACATTTGTTTTCGTTTTTTTTTTTCAGATTTCTTTTGTCTCCACATTTTATGCATGACTATGTAGAGTTTCATAATATTTAATTTTGTATATGTTACTTTACTATAAGATGGTGTCTTATAAAATTGGACAAATTTGGAGACATGTATAACGTCAAGTCCAGAAACTTGTAAAAGAACAGAACAAGAATTGTTCAACAAATTAGAATTGGGGGATACTTCAGCATGTTTTGTGGTCATATTTGCATCTAGTTATTTGAAAGGCGCCGCCATCGCCACCGCTTTATCCCCTTTCTTTCCGATGGTGTAAAATTCGTCCTAATTCGACGTTCCTCTGATTTACTGCGAATTGTTTGTGAAACATCGATTACGAAAAGATACCTTAGCGGGGACGACGATTGCATATTTTAGAACTGAGTGTCCATTAATTCGGTTGATTTCTTCCATCACGAAGATTACAGCTCCATGCCTATCGTACTTGGTCTGCACCAATGCTTAATTTCTATTCCAAACTCGACAATATGATTCGCAACTAACTGAATTGTATAGTGTTATGCAGACATCTGATCCCAAGTATACTTAATTTCGTACATGAATTTATTAATTCATAAATTACTATAGTTACATACGGGTAGAAATTTTGCAGATAGTTGAACTACGCGACTTCGTCTATAAACTCTTGCCTCAAAACAAAATTCAGATTTGTTGTGCACACTTTGATCTTTTTCCTCTAAATCCTTTTCACTTGCAGTCTTCACGCTGTTTGTCAAGAAACAGGTAGTGAAGAAACAGATAGTGAAAAGCAAAGAAACAACTACCATAGTGGAAGTGAAAATATTCCGAGCAAAAACAGAAAAAGCTGCAATTCTTATCCTTAAGCCAACATAAGCCGAAGGATGATCTGATGATCTCATGCTAAGTGAATTAATTTGTACTTTTTTAACTGTTGAATATTCCTGAAAAATGTCCCTTCCACCTTAAAGTCACTGAAAGATTTTCATTCATATCCAGCTTAAAGGGGTTCGACAGGGTTTTGATTTAGATGGTTGAGGATCACTGTCTGAAGTTGTTGTGACCCTAATAAATTTTATACTTTTTGCGTTTGACTGTAGCCATCTAAAATAGAGTCGCTCTGACTACATACATGAATATGTCTGACTTTTTTCAATGCACCCAATGCTTGCAAAACGTCTTACATAGATACATTTATATTTTTTACATTGTTTGTTTAAGTAATTCTCACTTTCACAATATTTAATTGTTATTTCGTGAAACAAAAAAAAAAATCAATGACAATATTCTTGATGCTTTAAATGTTTATCATTTGGCAATTATGCACATATTGGGATGCTATTTCATAAAATTTACTTAGAACTACTGAAAGTATTAGAATAATGTTACAATTTTGTTCATACTTTGTATTGATCTTGATTCCCCTACGCTTATTTTTGTTATCATTACCAACAAAGTTCTGATGTTAACCTTTTCAACTAATCATTTTGTATTTTTTTTAATTATTTTCATTACAGCCGCAGTCGCATTCAATTGATGGTAGCAGCATCAGCAACAACAATAGTAGTAGTGTACAGCCACCGGCCTTAATCGGTGATTCCAACTGTGATGTTTTAAGCACTGATACAAATAGTTCAGCAGTAATGCAGCAGCAGCAACAACAACAACAACAACAACCACAGCAACAACAACACCCACACCCGCACCCTCACCGGAAAACCAGCATGTGTGGCGGCGTTGAAGTTCGACGATTATCAGAATGCAATAGTCTTAAGTATGGTTCGCAACAGCAACAACAACAACAACAACAGCCACCACCTCCATTGCTGCACCATCACCACCATCAACAGCTGCAACAACAGCTATCAAATAGTAGTAGTAGTAGCCGACGACCGTCCATTGAAATATCTTCGTTGGCTGCAACTGCGCGTTCTAGCAGTAGCAGCGATCATACACACTCGCAAAACTCAACTCTTAACTCCTCTGCGAATTCGAGCTCCTCGGCATCAGTGCTAACTATGAATTCATCGATAGCCTGCAAGAGACGAAGAGTTGTGGGCAGTAGTAGTAGCCTTATGGCCGGTGGCGTACTTGGTGGCGCGCAATCTTCCACGGCGGCAAGTGGGGGAGCACCAGGTTCATCATCAACAAACACGCTTAACGATGCTAACCACGAATACCACACTTCAAGAGGTCGCGGCCATCAATTACATTCCCATCACTCGCATGAAGCGTCCGGTGGTGAAAGTGCGGACGGCTCACGACCTGGTACTCCGTTGTGCGATGAGCGCCCCGAAATTCCAGTACCCAGTGAACCGCGAAGAATACCACGCGATCGGCCGCACGAGCCGATGATTTTACCGCTGCCAAAATTTGGCATCCCATTTTTTCAACAGTATCGAATGGTCGCCACCAATCAGATGTACGCTTCCTCAACGTCCTCTATTGCGGGAGCGCTATCATCATCGTTAGGGGCGGCGACAGCAGCGGCAAATCATAGTAATAGTAATCCTAGTAATAGTTTAATAAATTCAAGTTCTTCTTCTTCTTCTGCAAATTCGGGGCCGGCGTTACTGTCAAACAGTAGCTGCGGCCATCACTCTAGTCTTAGTAGTGCGCTGTCGAGTCCGCCTGCTTCGATGCTTTTGGGTGTCCCTAGATTATCCACCTCAGCATCTTTGTCGTCGGCGGTGCATCATCATCCGCACCACCACCATCATCACCACCATCACCATCAACAGCATAACAATACCAGCGGTGGTAATCCGCATCATCTGTCCTCCCAAATGCTTCATCAGCCAGACTCGTCTCTGGCTAACTCGCTGCGATCACGTTCACTCAGTACAAACTCGAGTGATTCAGATGCGGGAGCGCGACGAAGTTCGAGTCCAACGCTTGAAGAACGCATAAAATCACTTGACGAGCTATATGAAAAATGGAATGGAGGAGGTAGTAGTCTTACTTCACGGCTTAACCAACTGACAGCATCGACAACGCCGTCCTCAGCATCCTCTGTAGACAGTGCGTCCCACCCGCTGCAGCACGCCCCCTTCCCGCACTACCAACATCCGAGCAATGTTGTCAGCAACAGTTCATCATTCACACCAACGCGACACAAACTCTTTGATCTGGACGTGAAGGAAATGAAGCCATCGGACATAGTGAAATCAGTTCTGGCGAAAAAGTCCATCTTTGACGATGACCTGCAGCGACTGAAGAATATCAATGAGAAGTACGAACCCGCTGAAGTTTCTCATTTGTCTAAGGCGGTTCTTGCGGCATCGATCACGCCAGCGCTTCCTAATTTGGCCGCAACCAAAACGCCCATTGTCGGCTGTGTTTCGCTTATTAAAACAGTACCAGTAGCAACACAAAGTGTAACACTAACACCCGCGGCGGTGCTACAGCGCCTTAGTAATTCATCACCCATGAACAGCCCCCAGGGTTCGATGTCGCCGTACAATAGCCCATCGCAATCACCCGTTGTGAGTGGCAGTATGGCTGCAAATGGAAGTAAAGTAATGCCGTCGATTGATTCGAAGTCATCTATTATAACGCCCCAGCCTGCTAAAGGATTACAATATCCATTTCCCAGCCACCCACCGTTGGTTAGCCCAGCTAGTGGTGCTTCGCCCAACAGCTCAGAACACAGTAATAGCAGCAAGCAGGATTCCACTGTAGCTGCACCACAACCATCAACAAAACCAAAGACTAATTCTATAACGAAAAGCTTAAGTATGTCTGGAGATAAGATGTCTTCCGTCCCAGTGGCGACAGTGGTAGCTACAGCGACGCTAGTGAATACGTCAACGCCCACGGTGACACATTCAGTAGCACAGCCATCAAGGGTTCTTTTGAAATCCGCCTCGATTCCAGGCAGCACAAACATTGGTACAATTAAAACAACCACAACCGGTAGCAGTTCCTCCCACTCGACTACTTCATCTACTCTAAAGCAGCATCAGCATCATAACTCCACAGTTGATGATGAGATGGTGACAGCAGCGGCAACGTCAACGTCAAAAGTCAAACATTCTACATCGACATCGTCTAGTAGTAGCAGAAAAGGCTGTGAAAAAAGCGAAAGAAGCTACAAACATAACCATCGGAGTGACTCGATAAATAGTGAGAAAAAATCCTCATCCGCGAAAAGTGAGAAAGTGAAAAGCGAATCCTCTACGGAACGAAGAAAACATTCTGTTTCGTCAGCAACGGTAGAAGAATCAGCTCTTGCATCATCTGTGACAAGTGCTGAGAGCGAAAAAGTCGACCAAAAACATCAGCAACACGAAGAGAAAGAAAGGGAACAACGCCAGGAGCGTGAGGGACAGGAAAAGGAAAAGGAAAAAGAAAAAGAAAAGCAACAACAGAAGGAGAAAGAGCGCCGTGAAAAAGAACTCAAAAAGCAGCGAGAGCGGGAAGAGAAAGAACGCGAAGAAAGAGAACGAAAGGAGCGTGAAGAGCTGCAGCAACGTGAACGTGAACGTGAGCGTGAAGAAAAAGAGCGTAAAGAACGAGAACGTCGAGATCGTGAAGAGGCTGAACGTAAAGAAAAAGAGCGAGAAGACAGGGAAAGACGCGAAAAACAAGAACGTGAACAGAAGGAGCTTGAAGAAAAGGAACGAAGAGATCGCGAACGTCGAGAAGAACATGAGCGCATGTATCGTGAACAACAGCAAAAGCGTCAAGAGCAAGAACGACGTGAACGAGAGCAGCCAGCCCTACCTCTCGAGCCACCAAAAGAAGTTCCGACGCCAGCGCCCCCTCCGAACGAATGCAATGAAAAAGAAAACCGTCAAAATCACGTTCGTGCCGATGGAAGTGATCTCACCAACACAGATACTCTCGATTTCGAAAAGCGATTCTTTCGCCACATGCAGCACTTTGAAGACAAGCACAACAAAGAGAATAGCGGAGATGACATCCTGTTGCCATCTTCTGATGGGCAAAAAAATCGCAGTCGCAAATCTTCGCGAAATTCTCCCATTCGTTTGCCAAAGCGTCGCCTAAGCTCGCAAGATAGTATGGACACGACCGAAGATCCAGCTAAGCGTGTTCGAATCACATCCTCTACAGAGACTTCCGCAAACCTGATAAACAATCACAAAATCATCGATCGTCGAGACTCGAAGGATCCGAACTCCAAGAAGCACCACAAGTCTTCCTCTTCGTCCCACAAAAATACTAACGATGAGAAGCTACAGCTGCAGCTTAATGATACAACATCCGTTGAACACAGATACCGCAAAGATTCTGGATTCGAAGAGAAAAAGTTCAAAAAGAGTGATCCAGGTGCGTTCTCAATGCTAATGCAACGTTTCAAAAAGCACAACAATAAGGATGACAAAGATGTCACGATCACGACAAACAACGTAAGTGAGAAAAACGAAGAGCTGTCGTTTGGCAATAATCAGGCGGAAGAACTGGAAAATGTAGCGCCTAAGACCCCACAACACACAGGTGCAGCTTCTTCGGATGAAGAGGAACGTCAACGGCAACAGACGCAACACCATCATCATCAGCACCAAAGACATAAGAGCAAACGTGAACACCGAGAAAAGAAACGACACAGCATCGGAGACTATGAAGATCGAGAAAAGAAAGATCAATGCGAACCATCGACCCGCCACCTCGATCGAAAGTCTTCCCGCTCTGATGAAGGTTCACACTCTCATCATCGCCATCAACAGCACCATCCGCCAAAACCGTCATCTTCATGTGGTAGCAACAGCGGTGGTGAAAAGTCATCGTCACACCGCAATAAATCGACACCGACAAGCCGCCTTATGCTGAGTGATTCCAACGATTCCGATTCGGATGCACAGACGTCTAAAAAGCATTCCATATTCGATATCCCAGACGAAGGACCTTACGTCTCTATGTATGACAAAGTAAAAGCTCGCTCTTGCAAAAATATGCAGAAGCAAGAAGAGGAGAAAAAAATCAAAGCCAAGTTTTCTCAATTGAAACAGTGTCGGGCGAAACGAGAAGAAAAGAAACGTTCGACGTCCTACGATGGAGATTCGGACTCGGACTTTGAAGATCGCCAACAGCGGTATCGCAGTGGCTACAAGTTGAATCGCTGTGGAGGCTTTATAAGCTCCTCCGATGAAAGCGAAATAATTCAACGGCGAGTCAGTGCAACTGGCTGCAATAACATATCCGATGATTCCGACTCAGACACTCGTCGCATGAGTTTCAATCGCAAACGCCTCAATGAACTTTGTGACGCTGATGATAGCTCTGAAACGGGTATCTACATTCGAAAGAGTTCTTCGTGCAAAAAGATTTCCTCGAAGCGGAACTCGCGATCTACCCGCATAGAGTCAGACTCATCTGAAATGGATATTGAGGCTCCAACTCAAACGTCATCTGTGAAACTAGAAAACAACGACACAGAAGACGTCGTCGAACATAAATTCAAGCCTGAAATCAAAACAGAACATTCAGAAGACGAACAGCAGGTTCAAGCTATAGTGAAAACAGAAAAAATTAAATCAGAAGCCGAAGATGCCGAAGATGATGAAGAACCACCAAAAGTACTTGCTCCTCCACCGGTTTCGTTGATCTGTGAGATTAAAAAAGAAAGCAAGGACTTTTTTGAAATGATCACGGAATCAGACAACAATAACGTACACTCTGAAAGTGCTCTCGAAAGTAAAGAATCCATATTTGATTCTCATTACTCACCCGAGGGCAGAAGAAGGCATAAAAAGAGCAAAAAACGACAAAAAACACCTCTACCCTTGGATAGTGATACAAATGTGTCTGAGAAATTAGAAAAGGTTGAGACTTCTGAAAAATTTGAAGCCAACTGCTCAGCTCCAAAGATAGATCTTTTCGATAAACTTAAAGAGGAGACCCTCGTTACGACAGCACCGGTTATAGCAACAACCCAAGTGAACAATACCGCTCCTCCTACTACACCAACAACAATATCCGGTGAAAAGAAGCGGCATAAGGATCGAAAAGATAAGAAACGAGAGAAGTTTCGTAGCGTTGATTTCGACAAGTCGACTCTATCGAAAGAAGAACGACATCGGCTTAAGAAGTCTAAAAAATCAAAAAGTACCGATCTTCCTCGATATACCCCTTCGTCTGCTAATACGACGCCCTCCATTAATACAGTTTCAGCTCAAAATCAAAAGAGGACTGAAGAAAAAATGGAATATATCTTTGGGCCAATCTCGGACGAAGAAGAATCCCAGCTTTCTGGCAGTGAACCAATGGTTCACACAAAATCAGAATGTGGCCCGGTGGTATCAGCTGCGATCAATCCCTACAAAACTGAACCTCTTACACCCAAGTCACACACTGTGGAAGAGAATGAGGAAAACAAGCAGAAGACGTTGATTACTTCGCACGTGGAACGTGAACGACACCGTAAGGAAAAACGAGAGAAAAAGCGCAAAGAGCGAGAGAAGTCTCGAGAACAACACGCTCTAGCAGCCCTCCAAACTTCAGTATCCGCACACACCACAGCAAAAGTAGAGGATGATAATAGCGTCGATTTGGACGAAGCCGGCCGAGCGCTGGAAGCCCAACTAATGGAAGATTCTGATAATAAAATGACTGACGAGACGACGCCTTCAACGGCTGCCACATATCGAAGTGATATGACAGACGTGTTTCGATTTTCCGATGGTGACGAAAACAGTATGGAGGTTCTTCCACCTCAATCGGCGACGGGAACAGCGGAAAAGAAAGACACCTCTCACCAGTCGCAACAGCCACAACAGCAGGATCATCATAAAAACAAAGAAAAGAAGAAGAAAAAGAAGCGTTCTAAAGAGGAACGTCATCATCAGCGACGAGAACACCACCACAATCAACAACAACAGCAGCAGCAGCAGCAAATGGACGAGGCAGCAATTATGTCGCCCCCAACATTATGCTCGAGCAAGCTTTCAATTGACATTGAGGATGAGCTTAAAGATCCAACTCCCATTTGCAAGCCCTCACCAAGTCTGCCATGTCTGTTTGATGATGATGTCCCATCAAGCATCACCACGAAGACATCTAATGATATGCTCTTAAGGTCGCCGATAAGAGAGAAGACTTTGATAAGCCCAATTCCCAAGACTCCAACACTCATATCTTCTACAGTCACGCCAGTGACATCTGTTCTGACTTCGACCACGCCTCCTTCTTCGAAAGTTTCGACGTTGACTAAACAGACCATGTCTCCAGTGGTTGAACCAAAGAAGAAGCCTGAGAATTTCATTCCCGGGTTTGACGGTGAACTTGACGAAAAAATCAGCGAATCGGCAGTGCAATCAATTTCAGCTGATTTTACTGCATCGGCAATTGATTCGATAGTCGATGTTGAACCAAAGATTGCAGTTCAAAGTTCATCGGATTCATCTAAGCATCTCGAAAAAATAGAGGAAAAGTCGCGAGTGGTTATTTCCCAAGAAGAAACTGAAGATGCTGTAGCTGCTCTTCTCGGAGAGAGTTTCGGCAACTCAAGCACAGTCGACTACTCTTTGACTGATGATCCTTGTGATTTACAATCCACAGTGATTGATGAGGTGGTTTCGCAGACTGTCGAAGAAGAGCAATCAGCTGCAGTGATTCCTGAGGAAGATGCCGAAGAAATGTTGAAAGCAGTACAATCTCTCAGTAATGAAGACATCGACATCAAGGCAGACACACCGCAGTCGGAACAAGATTTGCAAATTGATACCGACACTGAAGAGTCACCCGAAGATGAAAGACCCAAGACACCAGATGTTGATTTCGATCGTCTAAAGGGTAAAAAGTCTGAACCAGATGTGTCCAGTAAAGAGACCAAAGAAGTAAAGAAACCATTAGTTGAGGCCCAAACTCCGTCGGTCATTACAAAAGTGGCAGACTCTAATAGGGACGAAGAAAAGAAACCTTCTGAACTCCGCAAGAAACCTCTTCCCCCTAAAATCGAACCACCGACAATTACAAAAGACCAACCAGCTGTACAGCCAGTGCAGACTATTCTTCAGCCGCCGCAGCAACAGACATTATCGCAAGCGACTTCGGTCGTTAAGATTGATAATATTCCGCTACAAATACAACCCTTGAAGACTAGTGCCCCACCAGCTGCACCTCAATCTCCAAAAAATTCTGTAGCTTCAAATCCAACCGTGTTGTTGACTCGGCCTCAATTCACCATTCAACCGCCATCAATCAGTATTCCCGATTCGCAGCCAACACATTTCATACATCCTTCCATAAATGTTGTTGTTTCACCTAGATCCACTACCGATCTCAAGATGCATTCGCCTCGGGCTCAACAACAACATACGCCTTCACCATCTGTCAGCGGTGTTCGGGTGCCATCTCCGCATAGTCCAAATGTTCAGCAACGCGGTGCAAGTAACATTCGTCAGCATTTAAGTCCGGTAGCGTCGCCGTCGCCGACGCCGCCACAGCCTCATGTGATCCTTCAGCAGAGGCAGTTAATGTCACCGCCGTGCACTGCTCCACCTCAAACTAGCAGTCCGGGCGCAATGGCAGCTGGACTTAATCGTATGACAGTAACTTCGGTGTCATCTGTGCTGTCGCCGGCAACTAAGGCCAGTGTTCATCCAGTCGTGATTCCCAATATGATCAATGCAACCAGCAACATGAACGTCATAACTGAACAGCCCGAAAACAAAGACAGCAAACACTCGAAGAATCATCAAGCATCTCCAATGAAACCAAATGCTTTTGATCAGCATATGATGCAGCAACAAAATCCGGCACCAGTTGCAAATAAAGTGGTTCAACCTGGCGCAAATGCTTATGGTAGTTCGCCGCAACAACAGGCCTCGCTATCACCGCTTCGCCGGTCACCACATGTGATGCAGATGTCTAAGCACACTACGCAGCAAATCATGCACCATCAACATATGCTTCAAATGATAGACGCTCAACAGCATCAGCAACATCAATTCTTAGAAATGCAGCTACAGATGATAAATGCTCAGCAAAACAATTCCCAGTTGAAGCAGCATCAACCACAACAACCCCCACCGCAACAGAGATTACTGCAAACTTTGCATCCACCACCACCAACAACAAGTGGTATCACTTCTAGCGCGACACACCCTGCTACAATTATGCACTGTAACAACAGTGAAAGAGATGCAATTGGGCGGCCACTACAACAGCAATCGCAACATGTTGTGATTGTACGCCAACAGCAGCAACAACAACAACAGCAGCAGCAACAACTACAACAGCAGCAGCAACAACAGCAGCAGCAGCAACAACTACCACAACCAAGCTCGCAAATGCCCCCAATACAGAAAGTTTTACTGCAACCTCAGGTTACCGCTAAGCCACAACCTCCTATAGTCATGCAGCAACAACAACATAAGACGCCCAACCTTATCATTCAACAGAAGCAGCCTATGCCAACGGCCTCCTTCTTAAACCAACAGCCTCCACAACAGATTCAACCTCCACAGCAACCAATGACACCTCAGCAGCCAATGCCACATCAACAACCGGTACAGCATGCACAAAAACAACCTCAGCAGCCCATGCAACACCTGCTGCCGTTGCAACAACTGCAAATGCATTCTAGACAACACCTGCCACCACAACCCGAACAACAATCAAATATGGTCAAGCCCTCAACACAACAAGAATTACCTCCATTACAAAAGGCGCAGGCACCAAACATGCCACAATTGGTACATGACGAACCGGTGATCACCAAGCCCACTGCACCAGTTAAAGAGCTTACTCCTAAAACAAATGATTCCGATCTAACAAAGACTTTGGATAAGCCTCAAACAACTCCTGTGCCTTCTGACGTCAAACCTACTGAAGCTAAACCAGCAGAAGAAAATGTATCGATCATTAAGAATCAACCCACAACTTCTTCAGTTGTTGTCTCCCCGATACAGCAACAAAATAAAGAAAAATCTCTTTTGACGGAGGAAAATGTGACAAAGATTTCTCCACCTAAAGAAGATGAAATCGAACAAGATTCTAAGGAGGACAGTGATTATTGGTCCGCTAAAGAATTAAACATTGATTCCGTGATAAAGAAGGTCGATGCTGCAATTTGTTCGAACGAAGATAACAAGAAAATTCCAACTCCTGACAGTAATCCAAAAGCATCTTCTACAATCTCTGTTAATAGCGAGAAGATTGAGAAAAAAGAACAGAGTCAAAGTAAAGCTTCCACACCTGTAATAAACGCCGAAGAGAAATCGCACAATTCATCGGGGAATATGGACACCAGTGAAATTGATCGTACAGGTGAAGATACTCACGACGATGATGACGAAACTACTGAAGAGAGTCAAAGTGAAACGACTGACACTTCTGGCACAGGGAAGCAATTGAGGGGTAGCACAACAGCCAGACGGGGACGAACACCGCGAGGTGGTAAAAAGTCTTCTGGTATTGTGCCAGCCATTTCCCCGCCAGAATCAGGAGTACAAACGCGACGTGCCAAAGGAACACCAAGTACACGTGGCCGAAAAGGTCGACCACCGACCAAATCGCTTCCACCCATCCAGCACCAACCTCTACAGCCAACGCCATCGCCGGTGGTGCTTGATAAGACACGCAATGCCGTTTCAGCGAGTGACCAAGATGTATATGAATTTCATGAAGATTCCGGCGAAGAGACACAACCAAAGTCAACGACATCATCTACAGTTTCTGGTGATCGTCCTCGTTTGATTTTAACCATAAAAAGTCCAGGTCAGCCGGCGGCAGCAGCTGTTGTAAAGTCAACTGAAAAGGAAATAGTTCCGATAGAAGCAACCATACCATCGCCTTCGCAATCAGTGACATCGATTCAGCCTCCACAATCGCCATCGACACCTGAACCAACTGAAGGACATATGAAAGACCCAAAGAAGGACTTTCAAACACCCAACACTCGGAAGTCCCGTCGCCTTCAAGAGAAAGATCGCACCACAGTGGATGACATCATTGAAGACGTTGTCCGTAATGCTCAGACATCGCCCAAAGGTGGACAAACACCACCGCGTCGGTCAACGCGAATTAATCAGCCTAAGAAGCCTGGTCAGCCAACGGAGCTGTTGAACAATTCTTCAACGCCAAAGCCCCGTCGATCGAAAGATCGTTCCAAGGTTGGCGGAGAAACCTCCTCAGAAACTGAAGATAAGTTTGATAAACTAAAGTCTCCCCAGACCGATGAAGATGTAAGCACGGAGAAAATACCTGAACCCGAAAAGAAAGAGTTGTCTGACAAGATTGAGCCCGGAATAGATGCAAAAGTGGTTGTATCTTCAACACCTCCAACAACAGGCACAAGCGTTGTACATACCACCACAGAGGCAAAGACGATTGTATCAAATTCTACCCTAACATCATCAATGAAAGAGTCATTTTTGATAGATCCGGTCACAGGTCTTCTTACTGTTGTCAACCAAACCAAGGAGAGTCAAAATGTGAATCAATCTGGAAGTGCATTGAAACAACCGATAGTGGAGAAAAAATCTATACAACCAGTTCCAACTACTCCGTTGGTTGTACAATCGGCTTCCAGCTCTAAAGAACCATTGAAGCTAATTGAATCGGAAAAGGTAACAACTTTCCCCTCAATTCCAACATCTGGAACAAGTCATATGCCATCAAAGGTTGAACCTACACCACAGGGAGTAAATCCACCGTCGCAGCCGATGAGCGTTGTTGTTAAACCGACCAACTCTCAACAGCCTATTGGTAATCTACCTTTACTACCACTTGCTCCTCAAATGAACGTTGTTGTGACACAAAATCCACCCCAACTACAGCAACAGCATATCCCAAAACCACAAGCAATTGTGGTGCAACAGGTACAGCCGCCATTGCAGCCTCAATTGAGTTCTACACGGCCAACTACTCTTAAGGCTCATGTGCTCAACAGTCAAAAACATCAACAACATCATCAACAAACACAACCAAAACAACAACATCAACAACAACAACAGCAGCAACAACAGCAGCAACAACAACAGCAACAACAACAGCAACAACAGCAGCAGCAACAACAGCAACAACAACAACAGCAGCAACAACAGCAACAACAACAACATCAGCAGCAACAACATCAACAACAACAACACCATCATCAGCAACAACATCATCCATCCCAGCAACTGGGTCCAAGTGTTGTTAAGATGGGACATACCAATCCAACACAGTCCCAGTCGCATGCTAACCAACAGCCACACATTGTTGTGACGAATGCTAGTCATGTGATTCAATCAAGTATGGTGTCACGACATCTTCAACATGCACCTGGCTTAGGGGGGATACAACAACAGCCCTCAACAGTGCCACCAGCAGTGACACATCCTAATTTGGTAGTTAACATTCCCCCAGCTCATTCACCGCACGGCACAGTTCATTCGCCTAGAATCCAACAAGGCGTTGTAATAAAACAGGGAGTGCCGCCATCACAGACACAACAACCACATTCGCAGTTACACCCAGCCACATTCGGACCTCAACAACAGCCACAGCAACAACAATTTCATCCCCAACAAATTGTTCATGTGGTTTCCTCAAAAGCACCAACTTCACATCAGCAATTGCAACAGCAGCAACATCATCAGCAGCATCAACAACATTCACAGCAACATCAGCCTGTGGTAATGCATAGCAAACAATTGCCGCCACAGCAACAGCAGCAACAACATCCACAAAATCTGCCATACGGTCCACCACAGACACAGCAACAATTGACCCAAGGTGGGAAGATCATCCAACAACAAACCACAATACAGACAGTGGGCAAACAACAACACTCGGCAACTATTCAAGTTCCAATACCTCATGCGCATCTGCATTTGCAACAACAACAGCAGCAGCCACAGCAACAGAAGCCTCCGTTATCCGGGGTGCCTATTGTAACGCATCAGCAGATAATCAAGCAATCAGTGCCACAGCAGCAGCCATCTCAACATCATTTGGTTCAGCAGCAGCAACAACAACAACAACAGCCACTATCACAGCAGCACCACTTATCAGTGAAACAACAACAAGCTGTTCAAGCACAGCCGTTGGTCTTAACCAGCCAGGCTGTAGCTGGAGCCAGTGGAAACATCACCACCAACACAAATATAATATCAGGCTCTCAACATATCATGGCCCATTCACACCAGTCTTCCCATTTGCATCAACCAACTGGTGCATCATTGCTTCAAGCCAAACCAGCGCATCAGCAACAAGTAGTACCACCTGCCGGCAAAGCAGTTATTGGTCTACAAGCTCCACAAATAATGACAGGCGCTGTAGCAAGCCCACCGCTTAAACAAGCGCATCTTGCGGGCCAGCAGCCAGTCGTAACTGGTAAGTTCATTTGAAATACTTATGATTACTGTGTTCCAAACTCATTCTTTAATTTTCTTATAGGTGCGAGTAGTCTTCGTGCCACGGTACCACCAATTAGCCCACAAGGACAATCGAGGCACTTGTTGCAACCTGGTCTGCCAGTTGCTGCTTTTGAAGCAAACATGGTGAGTTTTTTTTTTAAAGTTTTTTCTCCAATTTGCCTAACTTTCGAACAATTACATATATACATATATATCCAAATTACTAACACAATTTTTTTTTAAACGGACGCAGCACGAAATTGGAAACTATAATTCAACTCGTTCCCAAAGTCCACCGCCTGCCCATCAGCAGGCAACACCTATTACAGCGGTAAAGCTAATAATACAAGATTTATATTACTAAAATATGATTTAGATAGTTCCTATTCCAATAATTGTTTGAGTAGTTTTCTTTATCCTTATATTATGATAATAAATATAGCACACATGAACTTAAAGCAGTAGTAGTAAAAATATTGTTAGCATTAAAGTAGTATGCGTATACATATGTTCGTAGTCGACAACAATTCTCAATTTTCCATCTTTCTATTAAGTGTCAATTACTGACAACAACCTGCGTTGATTGCAAGGCTTTTTTAACGTAAGCAAGCTAAGTAAAATACATTTACGTAGTATTATTTCCTAGGCTTTAAAGCTGCTAAATTATCCTTTGATATCTATAATGTAAAATTCTTTAAAAAAAAACTGTTTTTTTTTTTTAAATCAGGACAAGATCTAAATTACTAAAAAGCACTAAATCCGCTAAACATTATTATCGGCCACAACAAGTTGTCTGTCAAAAGACCACCATCGGACAACTAACTTTGTGTACTTTCTGAACTAAATATTCCAATCAGAAACATTTTGAGGAGTGGGAATGAAATTCTTTCAGAAAGTAGTAAAAAGGTACTTTTCGAAGTCACTTCTAAAACGTGAAAACAAATGTAAACAAAAAGCCTTCATAGCTAAAAAAAGTAAACAAAACAAATTCATTGGACGGTTTTCACATTGCAGTGTCTGTTCCGATTTTTGTTGCCCTCTGTGTGCTTTTGCCCACTCCATAGTGAAAAAGAGATGGCCAAGAAAGGCAGCATTTTTCAATTTTTTTTAAAACTAGTGGATTCTTTTTGACGTTTTCTCTTGTGACATCTGTTTTCTCTGTGTGTGATTTATATTTGGCACTTAAATCCTACAGAATCCAATTTTTTTCATTTGGAATCATAAATTAATAAGATTTACATTTTATAGTGGAATATTTCTAATTAATGCTTCACCAAGCACAGATTTTTGTTATGTTTTAACGAAAGCTGAAGGTCAAATAGAGACGGAAATGATCAAATTAGTTTGTGTGTGAACAATACAAGTTGGATCCAAGTCAAAAAAAAAATCGGAGGAGACAGTCCAATGTGAATACCGCCTTGGAATAAGAATAACAAAAAATAAATAAAAGTAAAGCAGCCATTTAGTATTTTTGACTTGGTTTTTGGCAGAATTAACTCTCTTCTGCTCAAAACTACACAAAAGCTCTGTTCGTTTACTTCTTAAAACTGCCAATTTCACTCCAAAGTTCTGTCAAAGTTCATATAAAACAAATATAATTTTACCAAATTTTTTAGAAATTAGCGGTTTTGCAAATTAAACGAACTTAAAATGAGCGTACGACGCGTATAAGATTAAAGGTAGAAAAGGGAGTATTTAAATGTAAAAAGTTTGGAATAGTAATATTCGTTCATAGTTGACATTGGACTGTGAAAAATGTCACTCAAATTTCTAAAGCTGTCAGGTTAAAATTTTTCAACGAATATATTTTAAAAATAACATACCAAAATCTTTCTTTGAAATCTCGAGTTTTTATTAAAAAAAAAATAGTATATGTCCCTCAGGTACGCACTTTATAATTTATACATCTTTGTAAGAGAAGTGGCCTTGTCCCAAATTTGTCACAGCTGTTAGTGCCAACCAAACAAAAATAAACCCCTACTATGCAAACCCCAAAATATACACCAACTGGATTTTTTTCCTACAAGAATTTCCATCGCGGAATCAGCGTAAACAACCGTTTGCATCTATAAAATGTATCAACACGAGTAAAGTTTTACTATCAGTGTGGCACTGACTGCTCTTGAGCTTTTTAAAATTACTCAAGGCTTAATGGGAAAACAATATACTAACGCAATATACTTTTTTCAGTTTAACTTCAATGACAAACATTAGAATCAAAGTACGTGTTGGTTGGACATATCGACTATTGTGTTTTTGTTCTCTCTTAAGTCTTAAGTTTCTAAAATTTTGACAATATTTTTAAAAAGACAAGAAATTGTGTATAAGGTGAATCAAACACTGTCAGTGAGAGTCATTCGAAAACTGTTCCATCGGATTTTGACTCATTTCCTTTTTAGATTAATTTATTTTTTTTACTTGCTAAAATCGAGTTTTTAATCAAAATTTACATTACGATAACGGATAAAATCAAAAAAGTATTTTTTCTGCATGCCGTCCTTCAGTCTGTTTGTCTGTGCGTCTGTTCGTCCGTGCGTCCAGGTGTACATTGAGCAAGAGTCTAAACGCTTGGATGGATTTGCTGGAAACTGGGTACAGAGCCTTATATGTGAATCTCTAGAGGAGAAATTAGAATTTTTGTTTTTGCTCATCCAGAACGGGTAGCTCGCAAACAACGATTTCTGTTTTTTCTTCAAGTTTTCTCGAAAACGGCGACATATGACATTTTCCCGTTAAAGGTATCATTACATTATTGAACCATTAAGATTCATCTTTAATGTGTAGCTAAGCTACATTATAGTTCTTAACCCACAAGAGCTAGTTTGTGCGACCCAGTCGTGCATTTTATTTTACTAGTATTTGATACCACCCCCTATAGTCAGTCTGTACCATAAAATAACATATCTCGTTTAACAGGAAAATTCTTACAGGCTTATCAAGTTTCGTCATATAAAAATCTGATTAAGTTTTTTTTAAAATAACTTGTCAAACAAGATCTGTTGTGATTTGTGGTGTAATAGGTATTTGGAAAAAGTTGCAGATTGTCAGATTTAAATCAGATGAGTTTTTTTTATTTCAAAAACACACTGGTTCGTGAATTACTATTTTTAAAATGGATTGGATTGAATCTACGGAAACCCAATTCTAAAACGAAGATAAATTTTTTTGTTTAATCATTTGTTATCTGTTACCATGTCATTGCATCCACACGAGTATTTTTCCAAAATAGATACACGCTTTTCCAATAAGAACGATCAAACTTTAAATTTAAATAAATCAAGTTGTGCATGATATATTATTACTTTTTACTTGCGATATATAGGTACTATATGGCTAGTTATGGATTCGTAAACAAAAAATCGAACTCAAAAGTGTTTATTTGAAAGAGTTACATGACAATGTGTATCGAATATAAAATCAGCCACATGACTTAGCGACTTAGCTAGTTGGCGGCGCGTATTCGAGAGGTACAATTCTCGACGGCTCAGGTGCGTAAATCGAACTTATTCGCATAGATCAGTGATTTTAAATAGCCGCACAAGAAAAATGGCATAAAATCACACTATCTCGGTGGTCAGTTGACATCGCCGAAATGCGAGATAACCACTCGATCGAAGTTTTTGTGCATTCATTAATTTTTTTGCTTGTGTTTTGTGATACATAAAGCGATTCGTCTTGTAAGAAACACATCCCATTCAAGTTTGTGATCAATATTTTCCAAGTTAGACAACAAAAATTGGTTATCATCGACCTGTACCTTGCATCGGCGACAGTTAAGGAGCGCCAGCTCCATTTTGGATTTAGTTGGGGCAACATAATTGGCATACCCTTTATTTGAGGTTGCAAACCAGAAGTAGTATCAGTAGTGTCGTCGCAAAAAATTGCTTTTAAAACTATTTAGATATCTATCTTACTCTCTGAGTTTAATGTTATCACTCATTTGAGTCAAAAATTTACTCGAGCTGACATTTCGTAAGCTGAAAAAAGATCTATTTTGTCTGCAGTCGTATATCAGCAGCATTTGATTTATTTTTTTCATTGAATGAGAAAGTTGTTATTAGTAGATCTTTATAGAATTAAAAATGTATCTCGTTTCGATGTATTTAATTATAATATTATTTTTAGTAAAGTTTTAATTTTGTTTTGATATTTGTTTAATGTGAGTTTCTTTTAATTTGTATTTAAGTATTTCTTGTATTGATTATATTATTTATTTCATTCTAGGGTGAAGGGCCATATCCACCTGGTGCTATGAGAGCAGTTAATCGCGAACAAATTATAATGTATCAGAATTTTTTGCGAGCCCAAGATGCACTTGGAACCGCCAGAATTCCATATATTGCAAGGTAAGTCATACATTTCGTGATTCATTTAAAAATCACATTATTTTAATTAGTTGATAATATTAATGTATTAAACCTTTGTTTTAATTTAAGAACACCTCTATTGCCTGGTGCTACTGATCAAAAAGATGTTGTTGAACTAGATGAATCAATGGTAGCTAGTCCACCACTGGAATTGCGTAGACCTGGAAGCGTACCGAGAACAGTTGCTGTGCCACATAGTTTACAGAGCCCCCAGGATAGAGCAACAGGTAAGAGTGTAAACTAAAATACATATAATAACGGAGCTAAAGAAAACAAGAAAGAACTACATAATATGTATTGTGTTTTTTTTATAAAAAGGTTTATTGAAATGTTTGATCTACATATATATTTTAATTTTTAAATTCAGCAGAAAAATATATATTAGCACACTGTTCAATATTTTTGAGCAATTATTGTTGTTGCCAATCCAATTGTTCGGTACTTTTTCAGTGGTTTCGGCTCCAATATCACGAACAGCTTATTCTCCGCACAGGACGAACACGGGAATAAGTTCGGTTATCAATCATCGAGGCAGTCTTTACTTTATTCACAAATTTGCTTACAAAAGCTGCAGTTGGTGCATTATTTCGATTGAAATTTACTTTAAAAATTCGGGGGCCAACACAGCATCCACTTTGAAAGTAACTGTGTAATATTTCCCAACGTTGTGAAAGCGAAAATTCATTCCCGCTGAAATATAATACTGAGTTTCTGTCATAAGAGCCTTCAGTGTCAAAATAACATACATATGATCAAAAAGAATCCAACCAAACAAAAGTTGTGATGTACTTTTCAAATGTATGTCACTTTAGATCCGTTTGTTGCTTTTGATTTCACTTAGATAACAAAACAAATACATTTTGTAGTCTATCGTCAATTATCACCCTTCCTGGAGTATTTTTGTTTCTAATTTTATTTTTATTTTTTTTTAAGATTCACCACAAGTTGCCCAAGTTTACGTACACAACACCCGTATTCCACATCCTCACTTTCCGGAGGTTCCAGGACGCTTCTACGAACCAGTACGCCAATTACCAGCTGAACCACCACCAGCTCATAGACCATCGCATAGTGTTGTTGCTCCGGCTCCATCTGGATTTGTTGCACAAGCTGCTGGTCCAGCAAACCATTCGCACATACATCCGAAGATATTCGATCGTGAACGCGAACGAGAACGTGAGCGTGATCGCGAACAAAGAGAACGTGATCAACGTGAACGTGAACTTAGAGATCAACGCGATCCTCGTGATTTAAGAGAGAAGGAACGAATATCAATTCCAGGTATGTACAAAAGCATTTTTTCTTTTTATAAATTCATATTTATTTATTATTAACATGGAATATATATTATTTAGGTGGACACACAAGTATGCCAAGTCATGATAGTTTGGTACCTGCGTTGCCAACACCAAGTGGCAGAAGCCTTCAAGTTGCTACACCACCACATGCCAGTCAGGTACCACCACCCCAACCAGACTCATTGTTGACGCTTTTACAAAGATATCCAGTTATGTGGCAAGGTCTGTTGGCCCTTAAGACTGATCAAGCTGCCGTGCAGATGCATTTCGTTTTTGGAAATCCATTTGTGGCGAGGGCATCATTGCCTTGTAATAGTGATGGTAGTACACCACCATTGCGTATTGCGCAGCGAATGAGATTGGAACAAACTCAATTAGAGGGAGTTGCTAAGAAAATGCAGGTTAGTTGTTATTTGTTTAAACTTCATACTTGCAATTGTTTGTTAAAGAATTTAAAGCATGCAAATTTAAGTTTTTAGTTATGTGATTTTATTTAAGAAACTGAATTCAACTCAATCCTGAATACTTAAATTTTTGTTTTCTTTCAGTCCGAAAGTGAACATTGTATGCTGCTGGCGCTTCCATGTGGTCGCGATCATGCGGACGTCCTTCAACAGTCGCGCAATCTTCAAACCGGATTTATCACATACCTTCAACAAAAGATGGCGGCTGGAATTGTCAATATACCAATGCCAGGTAGTGAACAAGCCGCCTACGTAGTTCACATATTCCCATCGTGTGATTTTGCCAACGAAAATCTAGAACGTGCAGCGCCTGATCTTAAAAATCGAGTAGCTGAAATCGCCCATCTACTAATCGTAATAGCAACTGTGTAAACCATCGAACTTCGCTTTTCTAACCTACTATGACTATAACGACTATAAAAAAGTTAAAATAATCACGGCCAAATATATACACACCTATTTAAACAAAAAAAAATGCTTTATACGTGTATATGTATATGTAACAACAACAATTAAACAAAAATTAAACAATGATGCACACCAACACCAAAAAAATACTAGACTTAGACGAATACTAAAACTAAATGAAATATTCTGAATATAACCAGTAGAAGAAGAAGAACTTGTATTTAAGTTTAAAAAAAAAATAATAAAACACACAAGAGGATTATAATAAACAAAAATGTATAAATAGGTCAATAAATAAATAACAAACAAACAAAAATAAATAGTTAGCTATACATAAAATATTTTTAAAAAAATGTAAAAAAAATAACAACACAACTATGAAAAGTGTATTAAATAAAAACAAAAAATCTTTTGTATTTAAACAAAAAGAAAAAAGGAAATAAACATCAACAAAATTATGCTTATTTGGATACAAAACAAAAGTGAGGATATAATTTAATTTTTTATATATATATATTTAAATGTTTTTATTTCTTATTATAAATAGGTTAAACATTATAAATACACAAACAAACGATAAAATAATACTTTTTTATTTGATCTCAATATTTGAATATGTATATATGTTATCTACTATTCCTCTTTTTCTCCCCGCCCTTAACTTATATAGAAAACAAAAACAAAAAACAAAATAAGCAAATAATGTATATGTTCTTTTTTATAAATATAATTTTCTTTTTTTTAAGTTTGAAACTATTTAATTTTTTTTACTGTAAACATTAAACAAACAAAAATGTGAATAAAAAAACACAAAAATGACAAAGATGCGTGTGTGTAAATATAATGAAGTTTTTTTTTGTCTGTTGAAAAGAAAGAAACGGTTTGTTGTTCTTTTTTCTTTAAATAACAAAAAATATACTTTTTTCTGTTGTAAAGGAAAAACACTTATTTAGTTGTTGAAGTTCAAATAACAAAACTTGTAATATTCTTTCATTTTTTTACGACCTTTGATAATAATAATTGATTTTCCGCAGAACCGCTGTTTTTTGTAACAACAATTATCCTTACTTCTTCACCTAGCTAGGCGACTATGAACTAAAAATCATTGTAATTACAAAATATTTTTTTTTTTATGAAGTTAACAGGTTACAAATGGCGCAAAAACTACGTCTTCAAGGAAAGAAATAAGTTTGGAGTAAAATTATTTTTTGTTTTCTTCGCAATAATCAAAGTTTTGTTCTGCTGCAGTTGATACACCCTTGGTTAAATAATTCAAGCTTTAAGTGTTACGTAACTTGGCGATTTATTTCAAAAAAATTACTCTTCATTGGGCAATAGTACTAATCGAATTGGTTTCTTGAACAAATTGCTATTTATCAATAAGATTGCTCAGTTGGATTGTTGCTCTTTGAATGTGCTTGTTTGGCTCGGAAATGAAATGCAGTCTTTGGTTACTCAAAATAGGTACCATAATGGATCATATTAATTTGAAAAACAGGGATGGTTTAGGAATCCGCCCCATAACTCTAGTTTTGTGTTCTATCCTGAACAACCAAAGCCTAGAACACAGGTGGTGCACAACAGAATTTGCCTGTAGACGCGAATGGAAGAACGAAATGCTTACTAGTGAAAACAGACAACGCATTCTTGTTCCATAAATTGCATACAAAAAAAAAAAAAAATAACACAAACAAACAATTTATACTCCGGGCCAGAGAATACATTCCGTGAGAATGTTTATAGAATGATAGAGTGGAGACTATCTATTTAGTCTATCTGCTACAATTATTAATTTTCAAAATTCAGAACAAATTTTTGGTGGGGTTTTTCATTTCGCATCACCTGCGTACTAGGCTTAATCCTTATACCTTATTTACCACGCTTATGTTGAATTAGAAAAAAATCAGTAACTTTTATCCTTATTGAGGGACTAACTTTCAATTTAAACAACAATTATTTAGTTACTTGATTTCTTAAATTGTTTATTAATGCTTTGACTTGGAGGAATTTTTATAGACTCGTACGTGTGCCACAGTTTAACGATTTAAGAAACATACAGATTAGTTCGTCCTTCATTCCTATTACCAATGTCGCCTCGTCTAAAAATGGAATAAAAATATGGATGATGTGATGTAGTTTTTTCAAGTCAAGTGCGACATCGGTGATAAGAATGATTATTATTCTTACGACGACACAAACAAAAATGCCCCATACCTGATACGACTTGATTTTCGAATTACGATGCGTGTTGGCTATGAATATTTCGTCTCAGTGTCGCGTTATTTGGTTCTGATGGTGGAAATATAATCGTTTTTGAAGCAACTTGTATCATATATGGGACAAATTATTGGTTACCTCCCAGTGTAGAGTAAAAGTAAGACAAGCACAAGCCAAGAATTTAATCATAAATTATTACAAATGGTAGCAAAATCATTTTCTCACTTTTTCGTAGTAACTATCCTATCATGAAAATAATTTCATATTATATTCAATTAAGTTTGTTTTATGAAGAGTGATTTTAGCAAAATGCGTTCGGTTTTAAGAAGTAACTTCAAATTAAAATAATTCAAATAAGTTGTTTCCTTTCACTGCCAGTATTTCTTTCTTTCGATATTTTTATGAATATAAATGGATTTACAAAGTTTAAATTAAAACAAAAAATAAATAAAGTCAATACTACTTTTGTTTTGGGAATTTCAGCAAACTACAAAAAGAAAAAAAAAAAAATTAAAATGTTTGTCGGTTTATGCAAACTACTGTAATAAATTTGTAAAATATTATAAATATAATAAACGATATCCAAAATAATAAAAAGTGTACAGATTATTTAATTTTCTTATTTTTGTAGCAATTAAATTATAAGTTTCTGTCTTTTTATTTTGTTTATATTTTTTGTTCAATTATTATAATTTTTTTTTCTGACACAATAATCACTTTGTACTGATAAAAAAGTTGTTTTTCTCTAAAATTTTCTTTCTCTTTCTTAAACAAGTAAAATTCGAATGTTAAATTTAACAAAAAGAACGACGAAAATACTAAGCAACAAAATAAGAAACAAGTAAACCATGTGTATACAGGCAACTTTTTCTTAAGCAAAAAAGATGAAAAAAAAAAACTGCTAACTACATAAATATTAAATAAAAAAAATAATACCATTTGAATAGTTAACTTAATGAAAAAATAAATAACACGAGAAACGAAGAAAAACATTAGTATAAATGAAATTAAGAAGAAAAGATAATTTAAAGTAGAATTAGAAAACACAAAGAAAATGTTATACCTATATATATATATATATAATATCTATATATATATATGAATATACATGCATACAAATAATTTAATTAAAATAAGCAGAAGTTCATAATAATTGATTAAATTAAATTAAAATATTTAATTTAGCAATATACAAATTGGATATATATATATATATATAAAGTAAATATTAAATAAGTAAAATAAAGAAAAAATACAAAAAAAAAACAAGCAAACAAAAATATTTTAATGTTATGGAAAAAAATAAAAATATAATATATTATATAATATAATCTGTAAAAAATGAATTTAATTTGTAGGTATTGCATATAAATATAGAATATTATTATTATATTATTATTATTATTATATTATTATTATTATTACTGAAGAACTAAAAGAAAAAAAGAGTTACGGAAAACTAATAAACTACTGTATATAGTAATAAAAAGTCAATGGATTAAAAGAAATAAAATATGAGAAAAAATAATAAAATTAAAAATGGAATTTTCTTTTCAAGGTACATACATATTTTTAATTTTCAGTGATGCTGCGGAGATCTGCAATAAATTAATGAAAAACAAATCACACGTAAATATGTAGTACATTATGTGTATTTTCGACACAAATACATCTACTATTACGTAAAATAAACGGTTCTTGAAATAGAAATAAATAAGAATACAGCTAACCATGCTGAGAAGGGCGCCAAGCCGGATGATATGGTAGGCCGAGGGTTGGGCTAGTCTGCTGATGACTTAACTCACTTTTGATTCTAAAGTTAAATCGATCGCTTTCAAAGAAATCGGCTTTTACACGGTGTCCCTTGAGTCTTGACACTTAGAGTCGTTGGCTTTCAACATAAGATCTTATGTGACAGTTTACGCTAAGGAAAAAGTAGAACATAAGCGCTATATGGGCCTCAGAAGTTTAATTAAGACGTATTGTTTTTTATGGATTGAAATTAAATAAATTGTATTTAATTTTATAAGAAAATCTTTATTAAATGAACTGATCATTAGAAAATAATTGATAAGAATAACTTGATTTGAAAAATAATTTCTGAGCTTTAAACAAAAACAGACTTAATTAAAATATAAAAGCTAAGTTCTAAAAAGACAAAGTATACAAATTAACATCAAGGTATTTATAACTTCAACAAGACGAAGGTGAAATCTGATGTTTTTTCGGCTTCGCACTTATTTAATTTCTAAGAGCCAAGCTTCAAGAGGCTTGAAATCGTAATGTGATGTCCGAATTATCCGAAATCAACAATGGCGCAAAAAATGTGAAACGATTAGCACGATATTACTTAAGTACCTCCACACTAACACAAACATGCCAAAAAATATTTTTTTATTTGGATTTGCCAAAAATCCACACAGATACGAAATTACACGAATACAACAATTTAAAATCGTATTCCATTCGTCATAAGTGAAATCTAAATGAGATGACCCATTTTCCTAGGGAGCCTGGGCGCAGTGCGTTCACTAATGAATTTGGTGTCAATTGAAAGGTTATTTTAGACACATTTATGTGGGTCAAATAATTCAGGTCCGTCAATCTGGGTCCGCCGCAACAGAAATTCAAAATTCTAATGATGCAGGAACTTAGTTCCATTTAAGTGCTAATTTAGTACCGCAATCCCGATCTGGAACTAAAATCTCCTCCCTCTCAAACCTGTGACGGACCCAGCTTGACGTCAAACTAGAATCGCCACACCTCCAAACAAATAATTTAAAAAAACTTGTGATGAAGAAATTTAGTTCCGAATTTGGAACTTCAAATACTTCACGATTTGAAACTTAAATTAAGTGCCGAAGATACCAACTCGTTGATACTTATACTCTATACCTGACTCAAAAAAAAAACAAAAAACAGATTAGATGAACAATGGGTTAATTAGAAAAAATAACCAGCTTCGTCTTTCTACTTCCACTAGTTTATTTTGTATGACTCCTACGCTAAACCCCTAATTGTGGCGGATCAAGCTTGACGTCAAGCTAGGACCTCCACAACAGAATTTCAAAAACCTACAGAAGGAATTTAGTTCCGATTTTAGTGCACCTAATTATCGGTTACTTCCTTCCAGAACATTTTCAGGCATGTAAGCTTTGTACTCGTGGAATTCTAGGCGTAAAATAGCATCCCTGAAACCTCTGTGTAAGATGAAAACATCATTTTCTCTAACAAAACGCCTCATGTTCGCACATTCGTCTCTAAAAATATTTTTTTATAATAAATTGTTGCATCAGATTCAGTTGCTGCATAATGTCTATAATATAGCCTTCACAGATGTCACCATAAAGAGTTTAATTAAATTTTGAAACCTATGCAGACTTTTTGAAAACTATAATTTTTGAACTTTTTTGAAGGTAAATAAGTAAATAAGTTCAGTCAAATATGATTATGGCTGGTTGCAGGCACGTAGCCAGGGGGGAGGGGGGCTAAAGGGGCTGAAGCCCCTCCCGAAATGATTTGTATCTAAACAAATTTAGTAAAAACTAAAGATTTTTAATATCAATTCAAATTTAAAAAAATATGAAGACTATGTCTAGGTATAGTTTATTTGATTTCGGATCAGTTAAAGACTTTAATTATTATCTTCGTTTATAAGAATAAGAAGCCAAAATATTGCAAAATAAAAATAACCGAAGCTATAAGATCTCAGTATAATAAAAAACCACAAATGAATAGAAATAATGACTATGGGTGACTGGAAAACCCAATGCAAAAGCAATAGCTGAAAATAAAGCCGTAATTAGACCTATTATTCAGCCTATTTTATTTTGTGCAGAGCAAGAGGTGACGACGATAGCTATATATCTTCTTCGGACCACAAAAAAAGATGGAAAATTAAGGGCTCTCCTGCAGCTCAGAATTGAATCTGGGAACAACAATTTAAAGAATCACGTCATTACCAGCTCTAAAAACACAAGCTATTTGAGCTCAGCTATACAAAATGAAATCCTGGAGACATGTTCTGATATTGTCACAACCGAAATATACAAAATGCATGTTTCTGGCACTGAACAACTTTCCATATGCCTTTGATATGTCGACTGTTTATTGTTTAACAGACCCAAAAAGTTGTATGCTTCGGGAAGTTTAAGAATTCTTTGTGGTTGAAAGATTATTTTTTAGGGAGGGCCATAATAGACATAATTATTTAACTATATTGGGGTCAAAATGATTTTAAAAAAAAAATATAGGAGGAAATGGGGTAAAAACAAAGAAAATAAATTCGATTTAACAAATTCTTTTTGTTTTTGAAGGGTTATTTCTAGGGGATGGCCTTAGAGAAATTTTGTTTTTGAATTTGCTATTTTTAGCATTTATTTATTTAGAAACAGGAATTTATATTAAGATATATGTACACATATCTTTGAGATAATTAAGCCTTGAAATTAATGGAATATAATGATTTAAATTGGTTTTTTGTAAAAAAAAGAAAACAATACCTATGTTTAAACTTTAAATTGAAACATTTAGGTTGAGTAAAAACAAAAAAGTTATATTCGATTTCAAAAATTCTGTACAGAAAACGATTTTTGCATCAGGAAAAATAATAAATGCATTTTTATGAATAAATATTGCCCCAAAGATTTTTTTTTGCGAAATAAATATTTCAAGTGATTTTTAATAGATTTGTATCTTTTTTATTTTTCATATTGTAAGTTAACACATTAAATTATCAAAAAGAAAATTCTTCCTGATCGCTATAACTGGCCCCTAATGCAAACGTTTTGAGCTCAAATGAAAACTGATTTTTATTTAGAAAAAATACATTTAGCTATAGATGAGTTTATTCTGATTTCTGCTAAAAATATTTTTAGTTTGGGTTTTTCGATGTTATAATTTTTACTTGCGAATATAGGTACTATATGCAAGTTATGTATTCGTACAAAAAATCGAACTCGAGATTTTGATCAAACTTGACATTACGATTATAGCGAAGACGAAAAAAGTGGGTCTCGCAAAAACGTCCGTCTGTCTGTCGGTTCGACTACAGCCTAAACGGATGGGTTGATTTTCTTTAAACTTGGTACCTAGCATTTTTTGAACATTCCCCCCACCCTTTTTTTCTCCTTTTTTTTAGGACCAAGACTAAGAGTAGCTGTCATACAAATTTTCTTGGCCAAAAACGAAAAACTTATTTTTCTCAATACAAGCGCTACCGAATTTTTTTTTAAGAAGTCAATAAATTTAAATATTTACAAGTTGCCGTTTGATAAAAAAAATGGTTTCGAAAAATGGACCAGGTCGATTTTTATTAAAATTGGTAAATAGCAGTTTTTTTTACTTTATCTAGAAGATTTTTGACAAAAATTATTCCAATACCCAAAAATAACGGCGCCTCCCATACAAATGTTTAAAAAGCGTTAAGAAAAATTTTTTTTAAAACAACTCGTACGATTTTGATAAAAGTTTTTGTTGTGTGTTAAAATTAGTACGATCTACCATTAACAGTACCTCTCATAGAAAGGTTTCTTTGATTTTAGACTATCTCAATATTTGATCAACCGAATATAATTAGATTTTTTATACAGAAGCTTGTAACAAATATAAATAAAAGTGCGTAGCAAAAATTTCTAAAAAATAATTTTTTATTTTTTTTTTTTTTTGAAAATTCGATATTTCGAAAACGGGTAGCAGATTTTATTGTAAAGTTCAATTTTTAACTTAACATTAACAAATACTTAAAATTGGACTACCAATTTTTGTTCTCAAAAATGTTAACGAAATTTTATATATAAAAAATTAATTATTTTTAAAACCGCTCCTACGATTTTCAAAATTTTTTTCTCATAAATTAAGATTTATATAAGAAATATGAGATGGTCTACACCGCGTTGGATTAAAACAGATTTGAAGTATTTTAATCAATTTCTTTCTAGTTTTGTTGACTTAAAACAATTTACTATTTTTTTTTTTTTATAATTTCCTTTTATGCATATTGCATATGTGCAACACCACGATATATTTTTTAATTTTTGTATACTCACATAATACCACCTGCAACTAAACTAAGTTTTGGCAAATGGATAAAATATAGACTCGCATAGCTAATTTATTTCAGACTATAGAAACACAATGTGATCGCGCATAAGAGCAAGTTCGTGCGACCCAGACGTGCATATTTTTTCAGAAGCAACGGTTGTTCAGTGGTAGAATGCTCGCCTGCCACGCGGGCGGTCCGGCTTCGATTCCCGGCCGATGCAATCAATTCCTTTTGTAGGTTTGAGTGATTAATTTCAGAAAAAAACTGAATGTTCAACATTTTAAAATATTAAATGAATCGGCGGGGAATCGAACCCGGGCCGCCCGCTTGCCGGGTGAGCATTCTACCACTAAACCGCCGATGCTTCACGAGAAACATTTGTTTCCGAAAAATGTGGGTGCTTAAAATTAAGAACTTTCTCACCGTTCTTGTACATGTTTACAGTGCCCCGCTCTCCCTAAAGACATAAAACATCAGCACTATAATTGATCGCGTTTTATATGATTTTGAAACAACCATTTCCACAAACAATCATAACACAATTTAGGCTACTGGCGAAATTCTACAACAACGGATCCTAGTTATCTGATAAAAACAGATAGTTCTATTATTCTTCACGTCAAGCTCTTAAATCTTTTAAGGAGCAGGGTGTAAGACGTTCACTTATAGGTTCGTTTGATGGTAATATATTTAATGGTTAAACTGTGGTTGCTTTGGTTGCTTGCTGGGAGCAATTAACCTATAAATAAAACCAACCTGTATATAAATGCTGTAGGATAGAATAACGGCAACAAATACTGTGCTTTCGGTTGTATTTCGTAATTATATACAAAAAAAATATATCACATAACTTATAATAGAGCATTAAAACTAATTTCAAATACCATTTAGTTTGGTAATTTGTATTATTCAGCAACGATTACTTATTGCTTTCTCGACCTCCTCTTCTTCGGATGCAAGTATTACTCTAGACCGGCAGTGTATTGGTTACTTTGCTCTTGAACAACTGTCCGAAGAAACGCACTCCTGTTGCACCCCCGGGAACCGTTCCAAGGACCATAAACAGCAAGGCGATTATTTGTGCCACGGCAAACAGCACAGTGAGTGCAGTGCTTTGGGCAAATAAAGACCAATAGAGTGTCGCAATTAGACAAAACGTATAGGAAGCCGAAACGAGAAGCCGTGGTTTGGAGAACATTTGTTTGAAAAAGGCGGTGAATCCGGACAAAAAGCAGAAACTATAAATAAAATTGCAAGCATCAATTTGTTTAAATCACTAAATAGTTTTAAATTTCTTGTTTTGTTGAATTTTACCTCAAAATAAAGAAAACGCTTCCAAGTGTGTAGAGCAGAGCAAATTTCCTAGCTTTAAACATAAGGACAGGAATGTAGAATGTGGAGATGGTCAAACAAAGCGCTCCCATCCCCAAGCATGCTACAAATCCAACGATTCTCTGTAGCCGAGACTGCAGAAGAAAAAAAAAAATACATGGAAAGTATGGAGTATGCACTTTTATCTCTTATCGCAGCGCTTCAATGATGTCACGAAAAAAAACTTACTAATTTCGGGCAACAAGAGTCTTGAGTTTCTTTTAACCAACTGTTTGCTTCGGGAGCAGTTTCGGTACGCGAAAATAGCTTCCCAAATTCAGGAACTTTAATGTCGGGCATTTTTATGCCAAAATTCTTCTTTTGGTCACTTTGTAGAAGTAAATATTCATCGAGGTCTTGCTTTAAATTTGCCATATCTCAATGTTTTTAGTGGCTCCCTTGAGATTATAATGAAGACAATTGATCAAAACAATGTTTTGTTTGTTAATCAGGCACATAAATAAATTAAAACATGAGAAATAAGAAAAACTTTGTTAATTGCCACGAATGTTTATTTTTGCGTTTGGAAAAAGTCTAGCTGTCAGATAGAGTAGAGATGTCAGTTTTTTAGAATGTAGTAGATTAAGAAAATCAAACTCAAAATTTTGGTTTTTAGTGTATTGGGCTCCATTTAATTGCATAATTTGCGGCGGCTTAAAATCATAATTTTTGCGCTGTTTTATTTTGATTTCTGCTGCATGCTTTCCAGATTTGAATAGGTTTTCTGGTATATAGAGGTAGCTGCGAACTATATTAGAATTTTCGGGGATAAAACAGAATTTTCTTAAAGATTTTATTTATTAATGTGCAAATAACGGAGGAAAATTAAATTTAATGCTTAGCTATTAAAAAATACATGCTCAACGCATTTTTACATTTGATTTATAATCAGAAAGAACGCTGCTGGTTTACATTTACAGTTCCTAGGCGAAAAATTAAATGCTATCATTGTATATAGAACAATGATGCTATGCTAAAATTCCCGCAAGCTAAAATAATTGCGTTTAATTGTATTTTTTTTTTTGGAAAAATGTTTAGAAATAATTTTCGCACGTGAACAGTAAATAGCCTTTTCGATTGGTAATCCGGGAGAACGATTTGATACGTGTTAACCCTTCTGAAAAGAAAACCAGAAGCAAATTTCTCTTCTTTTCAGAAGAAGAACTGTCGTTCTGACTCCAATCGAAAAGGCCATAAGTAATTAATGCCGAATTCCTTTGAACAAAAGAATCGATTTTGTTCTGAATTTTTATAAACAAAATCGATTATTTTCAGTCAAAATAATGTCGAATTCCTTTCAACAAAGAAATCGAATTTTTTTTAAACGATTTATTTCTGTCAATTGAAAGCAATTCGTAAAAGAATCAAATTTTATTCGTGTGATTGTGTGTGTTACTAGCCAGCTGCAATTAATTATTTTTGTAGTTGACTGAAAGTATTGTTGAAAATTGTATTTAAATATGCAGGATTCGTTTCAAAAAAAAAAAAAAAACAATTTGCCTTCCCAAAATTCCCCGACTTTCAATTTGACGTATTTGAAGATTTTAGATCTTATGAATGCAAATTGAATTGCTGATTGATTTTTTCCTTAGGCTATTGCATTCAAAGCATTTTGTTATAGACACAAAAAAGATATATACGTGATACACAAGCAATAATTCCCTTCGTCTAGCCTTCTAAACCCATTTACCCAAGAAGTCTAGACAAAACACTGATTTGGACCCAGTAACCACAACAAAATCATTGCATTTTAACAAATTCCTTTGGATTCATTCTAAACATTTTTGTATAGCTATAAAGTAAAATGTGTTTATTTAATCTTCTATTTCACCCAAAAACATATTTTTGTCACTTGATGCCGACAAGATAATTGGTTCTTTGGGATGGAAATCTACATCATTCACGCTGCCATTATGGCCTGGCAGTTTGTACAAAATTCGACGACTTGTTGTATCCCAAATATACACATGACGATCAGAAGAGCCTGCCGATATCTGTTTGAAAACAAAGTTCCGATTTGAAAATATGTACGAGTTTTTTCTAACAAATTGAACTCACCTTGCTGCCGTCTGATGACCAGGCACATCTCAGTAGATTCTTTTCGAAATTATGCTGATTTCCGTTGAAAATTTTGACACACCGCTCACCTGAGACATAAGGGCGAATATCCCAAATGCGTAATGTGTTGTCCATTGAATTCGACAAGATATAAGAACCATCTGGAGATAAAGATATTCCTGTAATCGTGTCCATGTGACCTCTTAACTTGTAGACAATATCATTGCGGCGAATGTCCCAGATTTTTATTTCATTGTCAATTCCTCCCGAGATAACTTGTTCGCCGGTGTCGTTGAAGCAAGTTGCAGTTACTTGGTAGTTGCTTTCGAATGTTTGCGCTGGGAACTTTTTTCGGGCATCCCAGATCCTTACAGTTCGATCATCCGAACCGGAGCATAGCATTTGCACACCTCTACGTGTTCCGTGCACCGAATTTACAAACGTAGTGTGACCTTTTAGTCGTCGTATTCTCGACCCTGTCACAATGTCCCAGATCGCAAGCGTTTTGTCTGTAGAACAGGTGTAGATGTTTGCCCCATCCGTGGAGAAATGAGCTTCCATCACAGCTCCAGTGTGTCCAGACATGGCCATTATATTTTCACATTCACCATACACCCCCCATATATCTAAAATATCAATTATAATTTTAAACCTTAAAGCATTGCTTTTCTCCATAATTGTATACTTACATATTTGTCTATCATAGCCAGAAGACATGAGCAGTTCCCCATCTGGATGAAATTCACATGTATAAATTTCACCTTGATGGCCCTCGAGTAGCATAATGGAAGCAGATAAATTGGATGTCCTTTGAACTCCCTGTAACAAATGGAAATTAAAAAAAAAAATCAGGACAGCAGATCAAAAGGAAGCTACCGTTTCCAATAAAGCCTTGTCCCGGTTTGAATATGCAATAATATCGTGCCTAGAGCGCTTATTTTCTTGAGCTAAGACAATACTATTCGACACACGTTTAGTTCCCATTTTAAGAATGATTTTATTTATCAAAAATTAATAAATATTTCAATTTAATTAACTTTATTGTTAAACTTGATTATTAAGCCCAAAAACGCTTGCAAACGGCAAGGTTGTCAGTTTTGACAGCCAAGCTGAACAAGAAAAATTAGTACTAAATAATGTAGTAGATTTATAGAAACAAAAAGTAGTAGTTTACTAAGGCTTTGACTACATAATTCAATTCCCATCTCATCCTTCTATGCCGATGCCAAAAACAAATACACACTGCTAGCCATTTTTGCTTTCAGAAATGATCCATTTAAAACATTAGAAACATGAATTACAACAACAACACGAGTTCCTGCTTTCTATCGGGATCACGTTTCAAGAACCAAAATTTTTGTTGTTACTCTTACTTCAGCTTTGCAAATGGTTAGGTAGTTAAAACTGTAGTGTAAAGAAAAAAGACAACGAATGCATGAAAAATAACCAAACACGTAAGGAAAAAAAGAGATAGGTGTACAACACAGTTGTCACTAAGATCCGTATCGTTTTATTTTAATGAGATAGATCATCCATAGGTCATCAGCGATAATAAAATGGCTAATAATATTTTTGAAGCCAAATAAAGTACTTCATATTTAAATTTCTACATTTCTACCTGCTATCGTTTATTTATTTCTTGTGTTGCCATTATTAGAATCTACTTAACTCTTGAAAATGTTAAATCACTTTTTAGAATTTTTATCCAACTACCTGTATCCCATTTATCAAATATATAGGTACATATAAGAGGCGATGTGAAAATGGAGGAGATAGTTACTCAATCGTGTTTCAAGAACGTCGTGTTTGGTCCTACAGTTGAATACGATAAAATTCAGGCTGAATTAAACAATCGAAAATGGACACATCAAACCAACAAAATAAAAAACAATTTTTCTCAAATGTAAAAGCTAGCGCTTTTAGAAAGGAACTTTTTGGAATAGACCTGCTTAATTTTTGGAAGAAAGATACCGAAAATAGAGAAGAACTTTTTACTTCCTGCCCTAAGTATCTTTACGAGGAACGTTTTCAAATTGATCGAACTAGACTACGAATGATGATGCAAACTTCAAAAGGTTTTCAAAATAAGAGCGAAGCTGATATTTACTTCGAAAATATTATGAAATCTACTGAGACTCAAATCGAATGGCCCCGCTCATACAAAAGTGACACAAAATGCAAACAACATCCA
Organism: Leucozona laternaria; assembly: GCA_932273885.2. Taxonomy (NCBI): domain Eukaryota; kingdom Metazoa; phylum Arthropoda; class Insecta; order Diptera; family Syrphidae; genus Leucozona; species Leucozona laternaria. Next base: position 82,975,264 of record OW026368.1, on the reverse strand, counting down.
TTTGTTCGCGTCTGTGGAAGTCGACTGGAGGATGTAACTTGGGCCAAAGGACTAGTTTTGGCAAATCTCCAAGTAAACAATTCTTTTCTAAGGCTTAAAATGGCAATTTCTAATGCAGATCACCTTTACATCTTGGGAAGAAATAATAATAATGTCAATCGCATTATGGACGATACTAAAACTCATATTCAATTTCCTGATTCAAATCAGATGAAAAAAGAAAATCAGGTTATAGTGTATGGAACACTTGATGATTTGGAAAATGCAAGAGTTCTATTGCGTTCATCATCACCCCTATTGATGTCATTCGAATTGCCGATGAATCAAACAATACCATTTTCAGACAAAGTCGGAGCTTATTACAAAGTCCAAGTAATTTTCTCAGCGAGTTCTAAACCAAACACTTCGTTAGTTCTGATACGAGGAACAGTGAGAAGAGCCGAACAAATAAAAGAAGCCACACGATCACTTCTGAATTCTGCTTTCGGTAAGTTTGCGAGTAGTACTATAGTGAGTGTTCAATTGGAAATTCCACCCCATCATCAAGAATCGGTCAAAGGAGAGGATTGTGCAAACATTTTAGCAATAATGGAACAAACGAATACCAAAATATTTTTTCCAGAACTTCCCACAAGAGGCTATAGAAAATCACAAGTGATAATAACAGGAACTATTGACGAAGCATGTATGGCAAGAGAGGAGCTAGTTGAGAGTTTCCCGATCGAATTGACATTTGACGTTCCTGATGAAAATAGAAGTGCCACGGAAATAATGAATTTTGGAAAAAGAGCTGGACTTAGCATAACAATTTCTCAAAAGGAACGCAAATATGGAATGTCTGTTACTATAAAAGGGGCGGAGAGACTTATGGACAAAATCTATCAAGTCCATCGTAGCATCCTAAAACTGAAGAAAATTTTCCGAAATGAAAAATGTATGACAAAACCGCTTTATTTTCTTAAGGACGCCCATCACCAACCAGAAGCTGGTTTGGCGATGATTGACAAAATTGAAAACTTTTTGCAACGAAACGATTTGGATATGAAGGAAGGAAGAACGATTTCTAATGAGCAGTTCCCAGTTATGAGCTCTCCTGATTCGGGTTACGCCAGTCAAGCATCTTATCGTGACGAATCACAGCAAAACCAATGGACTGTTCTTGACCACCAGGCGGGTCCTAACCACACTTATTTAGAACCATCAGCCTTTAAAGGACTCCAGTCTACTTTTTCAACAAACTTATCCAATTATCATCATTCAGACACATTAATACAACCGCATGGCGAAAGAACTTCACATGGGCATGGCATTCCAAGTTATATAGATGTCCTATCGAATTCATATAAAGAACATCATTTAGATATGGTGGATTGCATCCAGGAGCCACCTCAAATTGCATACCCATCATATTCAAATCACGAAACAAATGATTGGAAAATTTCCGGACATCAAGGTACAGAAGCCATTCACCACACAAGCATTCAGCAAATAGAAGAAAATGCTGACATCTTCCCCTTTTCTCATCAACATAAGCATCTGATACATTATGCAGTGCCTGAGCAAATATACCCAAATCATCACAATCAACAATATTCTGTATCAAATTATGTAAATGTCATAAAATCAGGAGCTTCATCATCATCTCCGTTGATAAACTCACCTCTCATTCTTGGATCAGAAGAATCAGTTGCTGGGAGATTAATCTGCACTGGATGGGGAAATTTTGTTTAAGTCTGAAATAATATGAAATATATCAAACATTTCTTATGCCCTATTATTATAAAAAGCATTATATTTACTTATGTTATATAAAAATTCTACATAATCTACATACCACATGTCATAATTATCCCTTTATTCCTAGACAAAGTATTTACGTATTTATAAGTAAAGACAAAAATCTACGTTACTACATGTATTCTTGTTTGGTTAAATTGTATATTAGAAATAAAATAATTTATGACTTTTAGTACACAACAAGTTTTTTTCTCATTTATAAATATTTAGAAGGAAACCGTCATTTTAATAACTTTCAATAAAATAGATAATTTTTAACTTCAGTATGCCTGATGTTAAACCAATGGGCTTTTATATATGTACCTTGGATTTTAATCATAGAACGGTGCTGATACAAAACGAAAAATCCCACTGTCCGGACCATTAGTTGTGTTCGGAAAAGTGGCACTTGAGTTTTATTTGTATATGTTATTTCATTCATAACAACATGGCTTTCTGCTTCGGTGTTTGTATTTTTTTTAAATTAATTCAGATCGAAAAAGGCCGAATACTTCACCAAATAATCTGCTACAATTATCAATTTCGCTCGTCGAATAGCGTACTGCAAAACGAAATTTGTCGTTTATGATTAATTTCGTTGTGTCAGATTTGTATGGATTTTTTCGTTTCGCATGAGCAACGTACTAGGCTTTAAAAGTGATTTGTAGCCGCTTTTAAAGCCGATATTCACCGAACGCTCATAAACAGCTCTTACCCGGAGGTCACACGAGGCAGTACTGGCTAGCAGTCGCAATACACTAAAATCTATTTACTAATACACACAAACTTATGCAACTTGCTTGTCAAATTTCTTGCCTTTCTCGAAGCCAGTTGAGCCAGCCTGTAGAAAAACTAGCAGTGCGTTCATTTTTTTAACTTTAGGTAGTCAAAATTCATCGTTCCTTTTATTCAAATTTCTTAAGTGATTCGATTCTGTGCAAAAAATAAGTTGAAAGAAACTTTGTTTGTAATTTGTATGCATTTTTAAAATGTATAAATTCACTTTCATGTGAAACTTAACATTACAGAATATTTTTGTGTTTGCAAACATTTCGTTAGAAATCACCAAAAAGTTCGAAAATGGGCATTTTCAAAAAATAAAAACTCAAAATTTTTGGATTTTTAGAGGTTTTTTAATCCAACGACATCGTAGACATCCTTCAATGAAATTTAATAGTTTATTGCTAGGCGGATGGGTAAAAAGTGCATTTTGATGTCTTTAGAATATTTCGTTACAAAACTATAACTCACCAGAAAGTTCAACGAATTGCCCTGAAAATTCATTTTTCCGGAGCAGAAACTAAAATGGAAAAAAATTCAAATTTTTCCGAGGTTTTTTAATCCATTGTCATCGTAGCCATCCTTCAATTAAAATTTTTTAATTTTATATTTGTCACTGATTATAGTTTGTGACAGTAGTTAAAAAATTTATTTTGACATCGAATGCCATTCAATTTAGCACCATTACAAACTTTGAAATTACAAAAGAAAAGTAAATATAAAAGTGACTTTTATTGTTTTATTCATAACTGCGCTGGCTATAATTTTCACCAAAAAACCGCAAGGAAAAAGGTTTCTATTACATTAAATTTTAATGTAGTAACAACATTTTTCTTGAATATTCACTCCAAATGTATTTTGATTAATTGCTCAACCCATTTTGTTTGAAAGATCAACCAAAGCAACTTGCTTGGCAAGCGGAGTGCCGCCATACGTCACAGACAGTATACACAGATACGAATTTGACAGGCAATGTATGAACCCAACTGCCACAGATTAGCCATATGAAGATGAGAATGTTTCGTACGTTTCACCCTCCAAAACCCATTTGTTTACATTAGATGTGAATTGCAACAACAATTTAACCAGGTGTGGGAAGATCCCTAATGTATATGTGTGAGGTTTGTATACACACATTCTCATTTTTTATCTGATATCTGACAGTTCAAGCTTGTAGGCAAATTAAAATGGCTGCCGGGGATTCTCATCTTCATGTGGCTAATCTGTGCCAACTGCCCTCTGGCCACCAAGTACTGCCTCGTGTGGCCTCGGGGTTAAGTTTATGAGGCTCATAACTTAAAAAATTATTTGCGGTAATCACCAAAAAGAAAAACTATCATTGGTATTTTCCGAAGTCCAAAAATGAGAGCCACTCTCTCTCTTAACCAGACATACATAAACTGTGAAATTAAGTTGTTTTTGACACAAATTTTACTGCATTTTTTGCAAATAAATTTGTCACTTATTTACTTACAGCCCGATTCTCTCCTTGTGAGGAGTCACAAGCTCTTGTGACTATTCCTTCTGAGGATTGTTGTGACTCGATAACATTTTTATAATTCTCCCCCAATCATCACAAGAAAGCTCACAACTAAACTCACCACAGCAAAGGTGAATTTTTTTAGTGCCATAATTGCAACAGCTGATTAATAAAAACATAAAAAAAGAGAATTTATTTAAAACTGAAAAAATCTAGTTATCATCCATTTTTTAGCAATAAAGTGATTTAAAAAAATTGTTTATATATATATTTGTAAAATGGAAGTGAAAAAACTAATAAAAAATATTGTTTTCGAGGGCGAATGCATCATTTGTTTCCTGCGTTAGAAAAAAAAGTCTGTGCTATTGTGAAAATCTTATTTTTTTTATTTCGGATGAAAGATACCGAAGAAGACACGCCCAATAAAATCCACTTTAATATTCTCTGTCCTAATCTAAAAAAAATCAATATTGTTTACAAAATATATAGCTTATGATATCAAAGTTTCAAAACACATGTAATTTGTGAGTTGTGACCTGCTATGAAGGAGATCACAATTCACAATTTCGATTGTTTTTGTGACTCTCATAAGTTGTGACTCTGGGGGAGAATTCGAAAAAGTCACAATATTAATTTCACCTCTTCTTGTGACTTGTGAGGTATCAGTGATGATGGGGAGAATCGGGCTATAATTTCAATTTATATATTTCAATGACGTTTTGCTTCACTGAATTTTGAATCTAAAAACAGAAAAGTTGAAAAAAAAACTTAACTAATACGATTGTTAACTTCGAAATTTTTTGGTGAGAGCGCTCATAACTTAAGAGTGCAGTCATGAGCACTCATAAGTCTTATGAGCGCTCATATTTACTATTTTTTACTTTTATGTTACATGCGCTTTATTTAGATATTAATTTTGTATGGATTTCTAAAAAAATATACAATAGCTATACAAATTCTTTAAAAAATAAATTAAAGGTTGATTCTGGTAAATTTATTAAGAGAGATTAAGAGAGCTACTATAAAGAAGTTTCGTTTAAAATAATCGATGGATCGATAATAGCTTAAGCAGTATTATTAGTTAGTGAAAAGTTTGAAATACAAAACACCGGTTCTATTGTAGATAGGATTTTTGGAAAAATAATTACCATATTTCTAACAATTCACCCAAAATATTTTATAAAAATCTCTAATTCTCAAGAAAAAAAAAAGATTTTCCTTGAAAAAGAATAGCTGCATTGCAATGATGAAAAGATTTTCTAATTATTTTGTAATGAAAGAAAATGTTAAAATTCTCAGCTACAAATTGAAAAATATGTGTAACCAGAATATGACATAATCTAGCATAATATTTGTGAGTATCTATGCATGTACATTGTTCGCATAGCTTTATAGCGTACCTGCAGCCTAATTACATAATATACTGCTAAATAGCTGTTATGAAAGTGCAATAAATCCATATCCATACAGTAAGTATTGAGTAAATATTGAAACAATATGTACCTGTGAAAGGTAATTAGGGTACAATGCTCTTAAAAGACCTTATTAATTACATTCCACGCCCACATTGATCCTTTACAGCATCCATACTGAAGGAAAATTTTTAGTTGGTTTACTATTTAAACCTAACTCAAATTTATTTTCATTCAGTTGTATTCAAAGTTTAAAGCAGACAATTGTTAATAACATAAATTGTTGTACATTTTAAATTTTCTACCTTGAAAATAGATCCAAGTACCAAACTTATCCTAAAAGACCTTTTCAATTTAAATCATTTATTAATTTTTTGAAGAAAGTTAATTTAAAAAAAAAAAAATTGTTAGATTCAAGTGTTTTTCAAAATGCTATCTTCGGATTTGTCAAACGAAAAACCATTATACTCTCACATAGTGGCTACTCCAAGATTCTCCCTAATGCAGAATCATTCCCAGCTTTCGTCTTCATCCATTGAAACAACGGATAGTGAAAACGACCATTCCAATAACGAACTGGAGAGTCCTAGTTTAAGCCATTTGGAGAAAGACACATTCAAGATCGATCGCCGTAAGCTCGAAAAAATGATTCAAACCTCAAGCAACACTGTTGGACTGAATAGCGCCGAGCATTTTTTCAACAATATCATGAAAACCACCGATACCTTCATTACGTGGCCAAGGAACTTAAGGATTGGAGCAAGAACTAGGAAGGATCCCTTTGTTAATATCATAGGCAGACCAAATGACATTGCCTGGGCAAAAGGGCTTATTCTAGCAAGTTTGGCTACAAGAGGTCCACTACTCAAAATGAAAATGATTGTTGCAGACTATGATCATGCACATATAATTGGTCGCACCGGAAGTAATGTCAAAAGCATTATGGAACAAACGGACACCCATATTCATTTTCCTGATTCAAATAATCGAACTGTGACGGAGAAAAGCAATCAGGTTTCAATATACGGGTCAGTTGAAAGCCTAGAACGAGCCAGAGCATCCCTTCGTTTCTCAACTCCACTGGTGATGTCATTTGAGTTGCCATTTGGGATTCCGTTACCGAGACATGACATACCGGATATAAAACAATTAGAAACTGATTTCGGTGTAAAAGTAATTTTCATGGCGATACCGAATAAATGTTCATATTTTGCCATTGTAAAAGGAACACAAGAGATCGCAGATAAGTTGAAAGAAGCTGTAAGGATTTTGGTTAATGCAACTTGTGGCACAGGAGCTGCTTACACCCTGTCAAACATAAAGTTGGAGCTTTCAAAGCAGCTCTGCGATTTATCGAATGCAGAAAACAGTATAAACCTAGTCGACCTACAGCAAAAAACCCAAACGATAATTTCAGTTCCGGATTCCAGTGAAAACCGACAAAGGATTACCATAACTGGAACAATCGAAGGGATCTATGAAGTACATGAGGAAATTATGTCACATCTGCCCATCGATTTGACATTTGATATTCTTGAAAATCCTTACCACACTTGCGATATAATGAGTCTTGGAATGAAATATGGAATATCTATAAGCATACAACACAAAGAAAAGGATAATAGTATAACAGTTACGATGAGAGCAGCAGAAAGAATTATTTCTCAAATTTTTAAAGCCCACCATGAAGTAGCCGAAATGCAAAACACTTCTCGAGATGAAGCTGAATTTCCCAAAGCCTATTTCTTAGTTGAGCCCGCCTATCGCAAAGCGTTGGAAAATAACATTAACAATGGAAACCAATATGAGGAAATTTCAAGGAAAATCTGGGCTCCCATCGAACCGAACATTGAGAGCAATTTCTTATATGTTGAACCATCTGGTGATCCTGGTAGTAGTACATTATTTTATAACTTGGACGAAAATGCTGATATGTCTGACCATCAAAACGAAGCTGTTCCATCGCCTTCATTTTCGCCTGGCACCACATGTAGCAGTGATAATAGCTCTCAAGCAGGAAGACTATCCGGCGATTGGTCGGTAATGAGGACAGTTCATAATGATAATCAGTATTTTGAGTGTGATTTTGATTCAGAAGATATGGAAGTTGCTTTCATATTTATGTCATCAAGTAAAAATCTTACTCCTGTATTTCCAAACGCCCCAGGAGCAGAAAGAGATTGTCGAAGGTGAATTATAAGATATGTAACTCTTTAAAATATTTGATAAACACAAAGGACATTTACGTCTGGATTACCAAGAACTAAAAACAATATGACTTTATCTTACTTGTATTTTTTGTTCATAAATAAAAAAGCCTTAATCAAATATATTGTTTTGTCCTTGTTCTTGAAGAATTTCCAAATAGGTTTTAACAACTACCAGTCAATTGCTTTTCATTGACTTATTGGAATAGGTAGAGCGATTAACATGTTAAATGCAACAACAACTATAATACTCTTAGAGCTTAGCTTAGACCAGAGAATTTTTACAACTTAACTTAAGCACGGAGAAAAACTACTGTGTTACCGGCGTGAATTATCTACATAATGTACGTGTTATCGATTTTTTTTCTGTAAGGCGTATACACAATATGTCGTCCCTCCGCCTGGGCTTTCCAAAAAAAAAACAAGCCTATTAATACAGGGTGTCCAGTACATAATGGATAACCGCATTCAACCGGATAAAGCAGGCCTTAAGACCTTTGGGAAACAAATATTTAAAAAAATATATCCCATGTGGCACCTATGTTGTGACCTTAATTTAACTACCTGCGCCTGCGCATTTGTTTTACTAGAGGCGCCCATACGCAACTGTTCGGTAAGAAGAAGAACCTAAACTTTAAAACTTTTCTCTTAAAAATATTAAGCGATCAGCTTCCACCCCCCTTGAAGCCAGTACATATTTCTGCACTTCACAGCATGACCGGGATGACCTGTGTTTTAAACTCCTCGTTAGATATCTAATAATAAAGAAATTTAAACAAATAAAAACGATTAATTTTAATTAGTTATAAAATTTTAATTTTTTTAATTTTCAAATAACTTTCACAACTTTAATAAATAAATTTGGTTTAGCAACGCGTTTCTGAGTGTAACTCCATCTTCGGGCGAATAACTTAATTTAATATGCATCCTCGTTAGAATTTACATGCACTTCTCAACAGCGTTCGAACTTAACTCTTAACTCCAAAAGCAGTAGATCCGCTTCGCTTTTTCATAAATGTTCAAATCTATTTTTGATTGAATGGCAACACTGATCATAGGAATCAGTAGCTTCGTTCGTTGAACTTTACGCAGGGTTGACCCAGGTTTTCTTGACAACCCTAAGAATTGTCAAAAAAAAGTGGGTTTTTCAGTTCTTAAAAAACGCTCAAGGGCTGCTGACATTTAAAGCAAGAAAAAAAAGTTCTGTGCTTAAATAATTAAAACTTAAAATTTGTTTCAAATATGTCTTAAAAATGAATAAAAACAACTTTTACCGTTTCCATTTTAATTACACATACGACAAAAATAAAACAAATATAAATTTTATTAGTATATTACATATACGACAATGTTAAAACATATTACCTATTTATTTGAAAACAAAATCAAACTCAGATCAAATTTTGTATTTTCTGTATACAAAATATTCCGGGTACAACCATTAAACAGGTATGTGTGCAAGTGTCACCCATCGTTCTACTGCCAGGTTTTGAAACACCGCCTTTTACTTGATTTCGAAGATTTTTTCTGAGGTTTTGTTCCAACAATGAAGGATTTTTGTTTCGTTGTTGGCGGAAACTTACAAAAAGTGCTATAACTAGATGGTAGCCTAAGGTCTCCTACTCGATTAGTGGAGGGAGTGGACAAAATCATTGTATCTACAACCTGATACAAATTTCTCAGGGCTGACGTCCTGTTTTCTGTGTTATTTGGCAATTCATATGTTTGATCTTCTTCCTCATCATCTGCTCAAAAATCATTACCACTGGAATGAAGACTCGCATCTGTATTATGATCATCATCCCCTTCCTAGTCTTTCGTTGCGCATGTTCAAAAAATATGCACGACTGGGTCGCACGAACTTGCTCTTATGCGCAATCAGATTGTGGTTCTATAGTCTGAAATAAATTAGCTATGCGAGTCTATATTTTATCCATTTGCCAAAACTTACTTTAGTTGCAGGTGGTATTATGTGAGTATACAAAAATTAAACAATATAGCCTAGTGTTGCACATATGCAATATGCATAAAAGGAAATTATATTATTTAAACTGGTAAATTGTAATTGTGGTAAATTAGAAATAAATTGATTAAAATACTTTAAATCTGTTTTAACCCAACGCGATGTACACCATCTCATATTTCTTATATAAATCTCAATTTATGAGAAAAAAAATTTGAAAATCGTAGAAGCGGTTTTAAAAATAATTAATTTTGTATATATAAAATTTCGTTAACATTTTTGAGAAAAAAAATTGGTGCGCCAATTTTAAGTATTTGTTAATGTTAAGTTAAAAATTGAACTTTACAAAAAAATCTGCTACCCGTTTTCGAAATATCGAATTTTCAAAAAAAAAAAAAAAAAATTATTTTTTAGAAAATTTTGCTACGCACTTTTATTTATATTTGTTACAAGCTTCTGTATAAAAAATCTAATTATATTCGGTTGATCAAATATTGAGATAGTCTAAAATCAAAGAAACCTTTCTATGAGAGGTACTGTTAATAAACGTAAACTATAAAATAAAAAAACTTTTATCAAAATCGTACGAGTTGTTTTTGACAAACAAATTTTTTTCTTAACGGTTTTTGAACATTTGTATAGGAGGCACCGTTATTTTTGGGTATTAGAATAATTTTTGTCAAATATCTTCTAGATAAAGTACAAAAAACTGCTATTTACCAAGTTTAATAAAAATCGACAGAGTCCATTTTTTTTTATTAAACGGCAACTTATAAATATTTAAATTTTCTTTAAAAAAAATTCGGTAGCGCTGGTTTTGAGAAAAATAAGTTTTTCCTTTTTGGCCAAGAAATTTTGTATGACAGCTACTGTTAGTTTTGGTCCTAAAAAAAAGGAGAAAAAAAACGGGTGGGGGAATGTTCAAAAAATGCTAGGTACCAAGTTTAAAGAAAATCGACCCATCCGTTTAGGCTGTAGTCGAACCGACAGACAGACAGTCGGACGTTTTTGCGAGACCCACTTTTTTCGTCTTCCCCATCATCGTAATGTCGAGTTTGATCAAAATCTCAAGTTCGGTTTTTTGTACGAATGCATAACTTGCCATATAGTACCTACTATATGTATATCGCAAGTAAAAATTAAAAAGAATAATTCAAAGCTCTATTTTGCTTTATCAGGCATTATCATGCGCATAGAGTTCCTCAGATACACTTGGTGCTGGGGACTCATCCGACCTCTGCAACTGCAACATCTTGATCACGACAGAAATTACACCAATGACCAATCTGTGTTCTATCTTATGAGACATATACGACAAACGTTTACCGGAATTTCAGTAAAATATTGTCGTATGTGTATTAAAAATGGCACATACGACAATAATTATTTACAAAACTTTCACTGAACAGATTTTGTATGAAAAAACTGCCGTATGTTTTTATTTTGTCGTATGTGTGGCATTTTGCATACACACATACGACAAGGAAATACTTAAATGTTGCCGACCTTATGCACATACGAAAAATTTTAACGATATTATCTTGGAAATAAGGCAGATATCGAAAAACGGATCTCACTAGGTTGTAGAGAAAAATTCAAATAACAAAACTGCATTTAAATTTCAAAACCTCATTTTTTCACATACCTACGACAATATTTTATCCAGGCGACGAAATTTGCACAAATTCTCACAATTTGTTGTCTCAAATGGTGCTTTTGCTTATAAATATTGTATTGTATTAGAATGCAAAAGTTTAATTGAGCCTTAATTGATGTTCAGACAAAACACAAAAAAAAAAAAAAACTGGACAAAAACCAGACAACTTCAAAAACAAATATATTTCTTAAATGAAAATTTGACTTCTTCAAAACTTCGTGAAAAATTATTAACTTATATTTTCGTACTCTTCATAGTTTTAATTTTAAGATACAACACATTTTTTGTTTTAAGTTCTTTTCCTAAAACACATTTTCGAAATTCTTCTTATGCATACATTATGGGGCATATTCATAGTCACTTTTAAACTCCAGTTTATCTTAGGCCTGGGTTTATCCTATCTAAATAACATTGAATAAACCCCAGTCTAAGATAAACTGGAGTTTAAAAGTGACTATGAATATGTCCCTATGTATGTATGTATGTATGTGGGTAGTGGGTATTTTGTTCAGTTTTACTTTTTTGTCTACAAATTTCTAAAAACTTAAAAGAAAAACTGTTTTACTTACATATACATTTATTAAAATATAACATAGCTACAAAAATGTAAATTTAATTTTATTTTTTACAATTTTATGATTTTACTTAGGTTTATGGATATCTTATATTTCAACTCTGCAACTCATGCATATACAAGTTTTCATAGCTGGACCCAGACACAATTATTGGCTCTTTTGGATGGAAGTCAACGTCAATTACACTGCTTTCATGGCCTTCTAACTCATACAACTTTCGATGATTAATGACGTCCCAAATATAAACACGATGGTTGGAAGATCCGGCAGCAATCTAAGGAGATGAAATTGTTATAATTTTTTTTGATGAACTCATATGTAAATAAATCGAACTTACCTTCTTGCCATCTTTTGACCAGGCGCATCGCAAAAGGTTCGGCTCTGAAATTGATTGATAAGCCATATAAGAGTCCACACACCGGTCACCATGCATAAAAGGCCTCATATTCCAAACACGAAGAGAGTTATCCAAAGAGTTTGAAAGCAGCAACGATCCGCAAGGTGATAGCGCCATACCGGATATCATATCTTCATGTCCAATCAATATGCTAACAATTTCGTTCTTGCGAAGGTCCCAGATTTTGATGCAATTATCCACTCCACCACTTATGATATGATCACCCCTGTCATTGAAGCAAGACGTCAGAACTTGATAGCCGCTGTTAAAGAGCTGAACTGCGTGCGGCTCACGAATGTCCCAGAGGCGGATTGTGCCATCGTTAGAACCGGAGCAAATAATGTTACTTGAATTCTTGTTACTTTGTACGGTGTTGACTTCGGACTTATGCCCATCAAGAAATTTAAGCCTAGATCCAGTAGCCGTGTCCCAAACCCCAAGAGAGTCATCCAAAGAACTGCTATACACTGTGGAGCCATCCGATGAAAATTGAACTTCAGTTATAGTGCCTCTATGACCATTCATGGCCATTACGACACCATTTTCTCCATAAACACACCGAATATCTGAACAAAAAATGTGAGTTATTAATAATATGATGTGACTTATATATAGATAAAGAATTGAAACTTACAAATTTGCTTATCATATCCAGATGACATGACAAGTTCACCTAGAGGATGAAATTTACAAGAATTAATTGCACCCTGATGATCTTCGAGTCGAATAATTGGTGAAGATAAACTAGAAGTCCTTCGTATTCCTGATACTATCGTCCTACCAAGTCCCTCCAACTTGGATCGCTTGTGAGTTTGAATTAATCCTGGAACACTGGGTAGACGTTTTGCGGCCATCGTTTGTAGAATAGATTTAAAATTTAACAATATCCTATTTTTGTCAACGAAAATTAATCAAGATATGCTATGTCAAAGGATGCTGATATTCAAATGATGCTAACCACTAGAGCGATGGTAGAATATATATAGGCTATAGCAAGGGTCATTTTCATTAGATGCCCAGGTATAAGTTAGAAGGTGAGGGTAAATACACAGAAGTTTTACTTCATTTCTGAGAACGCATATTTATTTCTGTCATGCATATACTTCTACCTGTGGCCTTAATTATTATTTTGAAAAGTTGCTAACAGTTGTAGGCACAAATTTCAAAAACAGGTTTTCCGATGCAATATACCGTTGGCTGATAAGGATGATGATTTTATGTATGTAAGTGGTGACAAACAGGCGTTGTAAAGTTAGATTAATTTAAAAAATGCTTTAAAATAAAAAAAAACTTGCTCCGTACGTCTCCCCGACGGGGAATTGAACCCCGGTCTCCCGCGTGACAGGCGGGGATACTGACCACTATACTATCGAGGATATTGAAAAATAAATGGAAAAAAAGCATTTTGTAAAATATTACTATGCCTTCCTAAATTAACGAATTAATGGCGCAAATTTTTAAACAGTCCTCGTTTAAGGAATAAAACTGACTCTAGTATACGCAGTCGTTTAGTTGCGAACCCTTGTCTAACCTTTTCTTAATTTTAAACACTTTAAACAACTCTTCTAACTAATGAAGGTTTTTAGCGCGTTAGTAAGGTTTTTTTTATGATTTGTGGTAGAGCATTCGACTGCAGATCGAGAGGTCCCCGGTTCAAATCCGGGTGTCCCCGTTGAAAATTATTTTTTTTTGTAATTTTTTTATTTTTTTTAACTCCCTTTTAGCTATTTCACCTTTTCAGCTAAGATGACGGGCGATATTGTGAGCAGAAAATGATTTGCCGCGATATGGTAGTCCAACACTATGTAACACAATTGTTTTTGTTTTTGTTGGGGCGGTCGACCGAATACAAGTTTGTATTGTATATTGTTTGGTGTCGTAGTCTATTGAATCGGGGGGTGGAGATGGTGTTGTTTTGACGTGGTAATGGTTACTGGGTGCATGCACCACAAATTAAAGCTAAGACAGTTTTCGTGATTGTTGATTTACACGCTTAAAATCTTCATCAAACATTTTTCTTTAAATTTTTGTTATGAAATTACAAACTTTGAATGGATGGATGGATGCTTTTAAAGTTGCTTTAGTGTTAAAGTATACTTTATATCGTTTAAAATTATTAAAGCGTCGACTCTCAGGGCCAGTTTCACAGTCGACACTTACCGGAATAAGTGGCACTTAAGTTTCCCATATTGGGACTTTAGGCTTAGTTTCATAGCCAGCGTAAGTGGAACTTAAGTCACCATCATCGGAGACTTAAGTGCCATTTGTTCGGATAAGTATGCACTGTGATATTGCGCATTAATTTTTCACATTGCCCACTTAAGTGCCACTTTTCTGACTGTGAAACTGGCCCTCAATCTAAAACTTATTTTTAGAGTCGGCGTCGATTTTAAAAATGATTTAGAGTAGGTTTTAAATGCTTAAAATTTTGCGCCAGTTTTTAAAGTTTCCGGCAAAAAATTCACATAACGCTTTTGAAAATGTTCGTTTTCATATTTTTGGGTTATTACGGTGTATATCTCGTTATGGGAACAACCGATTTTGTTAGCATTTCGCGCACACGTATTTTTAAGTACCTACCTACCTACTTAGAGAAAATAATATTACATTGCAAAATTATAACTACAACCTTGAACCCCAAGAGCAAGTTCATACAATCCATTCGTGGAATTTATTCTATTATATTTTAGTAAATGTATATAAAATATTAAAAAAATCATCCGAATAAAAATTCTTATATCTACTCATGAGATTGAAGAATCAGAAATATTCATACAAATATTTAGCGTCTTTAAGAGTGGTTTTTTTTTAGTGTGGAGGTGAAGGCTTAAAAATTTGAAAACTCTATTTTAATACAATCTTAACATATTCCACTTGATCTTAGGGTGAATGAATCGAATGAAACCAAGACTGTACGACCATCCCAAAAAAAATATGTATGTTAATTTTTATGAAAGGATGACTGTATTTTCAGAACGGACGAGACTAGAGATATGCCAATTTATAACAGATATAACAGTTTTTTGACATTAAAAGTGAGCGTAAGTTAACGCGCTTCGCGCGACTTGAAAAAAAAAACTCTGGTTGCCTGAAGTATGCCCACCGGCAGATGGCCCTATGGCCCTGCGGGGACAAATTAACAGTACTTTTATAAACCAAATCTGTTATAATTGGCATGTCTAGAGTCACTTTGTTTCATAACACCAATTTAATATTCCTTTGAAATTAATGGTCTATTGATGAAGCTTTGAATATATTTCATTATTGGTAGAAAAGCTTTAAATCAAATGATTTAATAAAATTATTATGATGAAAAGATGTTGTTTTAGGGGCGAGGGGAAGTGATGTAATTTTTACCATAAAACCATATTATTATGTGTCAAATTAGGTGTTCATATGCTAGATTTTTATTTTGCTAACAGTTATATAGGTATAGTTTCTCGTTTTTGTATTTTAACATTTCGTTATCTCGCCGCTTTTTTATATTTCCTTTCTTTTATAAAAGTATAGGTATACATAGATCAGACCGTTCTTATATGAGGTATGAGTGTTGAAACAAAAAAATAAATTTTAGTTTAATTATAGTATTCGTATTTTTTTTTTTGTCTTAAAAATACGAAAAGGTTTCTTATAAATTAAT
The DNA here is from genome assembly GCA_932273885.2 of Leucozona laternaria. NCBI lineage: Eukaryota > Metazoa > Arthropoda > Insecta > Diptera > Syrphidae > Leucozona > Leucozona laternaria. The sequence continues at coordinate 82,959,377 of OW026368.1, read as the reverse complement.
TTGTTTTGCACAAAATTTATTAACAAATTATGTAACAAAAATGTCGTAGGGCAAAACAGTTTAAAAGCCAAATAAAACTATACAAAATAATGATTTGTTAAATAATAATTAGAAAACTAATAACTAGCGAAGAAGAAGATAAAAACTGCGAAGTGAATTATGTGAAACGATGATTTTACGAAATGATTACATAGCCAAATAAAAACATACTAATCAATATGCGAAATGATTACATTCCGAAATGATCATTATGAAAAAACCCGAATACAGGTAGGTACACCTACAGTGACTTTGTAATTCTATGGCTTTGTTGTCAACAATCTATTTACAGGTTCCCTATTTAGGGATTTATCTCAGCTATAAAATAACCATTAGTACATTATTAGCCATTTTTTTTATTATCAGAGATGATCCATATAGATCACCCAAATACATGGATTACAAAATCAACACGATATCCTGTTCTCTATGGGGATCACGTTTCATGAACCAAAAGTTTAGTTTTCGCTCCTGCTTCTCCGCTTTGCAAATGGTTAGGAATTAGGAAATGTATAGTTTAAAGAAAAAAGATAACGAATAAATGAAAAATAAATAAACGTACCTAAGGAAAAAAGAAATAGGCATATAATACAGTTGTCACTAAGATCCCTATTGTTTTATTTTCATGACATGATCTATATGGATCATTGGCGATAATAAAAAACGGGTATTATTTAAAACAAAATAAACATTTGTATGAATAATATTTATTTCTAGTACCTATATACTTTTGCGTCAAAAACGATCGAGGTGTCTAAAAATATCTACCTAGTACAAATTTTTCCCGAACAATTAAAAAATACAATTATTATCATTGACAAAACAAAAACATTAATTATTTTTGTTCTATTTAAACAAAATGGATAAAATAAAAAAAGAAGAAAGACAGAAATATAGAAAGTAAGAAAGTAAGAAAAAATAAGCAAAGTTGGAAAGTTAAGTATAGATAGGGAAATATTACAATTATTAATGTGTGTTATTTTTTGTATTGTTGACAAAAATGTATTCTTTTTTATACTTTAAACGCAATTCATTTCTTTTATATTCCTAAGCCTAGTAAATTACTAACATAGAGTAGGAGTACATAATTATTAACTTTCTGGTGTTTTTGTAATAAAATATTCTACATACGTCAAAATACAGTTTAGTGCAATAAACTGTCAAATTTCATTGAAGGATTTCTACGATGTCGATGGATTTAAAAACCTCTAAAAATCCAACAATTTTGAGATTTTATTTTTTTAAAAAGGCAAATTTAGAGTTTTTTGGAGATTCGCAACAAAATATTCACAAACATCAAAAATATTCTTAAAAATGAAAACTAAATTTCTTTTAACTTATTTTTTGCATAAAATTGAATTAATTCAGAAATTTGAATAAAAGGAACCATGAATGTAGACTATAGTCAAAAAATTAACGCACTACCTACTGGCTTCTCTACTGGCTGCTTAACTGGCTTCGAAAAAGGCAAGCCAGATGACCAGCAAGTTCCTTAAGTTTGAGTGTATTGCGACTGGCTAGCTAGTACTGGCACGTGTGGCCTCTGGGTTAAGTATACCCACCGATGGAGGGCCCTCTGGTATTGGGGGGCCGCATAAACAGTACTTTTATAAACCAAAACTGTTATAATTGGCATGTCTTCTCTTCTATTAACATTTAGTACTCGTACTGATATATTTTGCAAATATTTATTTCTATTTGTTTTTCAACATCCTCGATAGTATAGTGGTCAGTATCCCCGCCTGTCACGCGGGAGACCGGGGTTCAATTCCCCGTCGGGGAGAGGTGGAAAATATTTTTTTTAAACTACATATTAGGTCTGTTTGGTATCTTTTTTCAGCAAAATGTATAAAACTTTCAAAAGACCAAAGTGAGAACGAATTTCTCAAAAAATGGAGAAACTTACAAGAAAGTTAACAAACGCATTGAACCACTTTTGTGTACAAAACGTCATAATTTTACTCCTCACATCAACAATCACATGCCAAAAGTCTGGTTTTGTTAACCATTTGCGTTTAATTTAAAAAAAAAATTACATAAACTATAAATTTTCGAAGTTATTTATTATTTATAAAGTTAATTTTAACATACAGAAAGCCCAATTTCAAATTAAAAGCCAAAGATGCTAACAGCTGGGTGTTTTGACAGTCTTTACTCTTCTTACACACCAAAATGTATGTAGCACAAATTCGCAAGTTATCCAATGGAGGCGAAATTTTTTTCTCTCTCGATGTGCTCTCTCGTTGCAACTTTTTCGAGTTAACAAACAGTATAATTTGTGACAAATTGTGCAATTTTGTGAAAATTTGTGCTAATTCGCAAGAAATTTCACGTTGTCAAACAGACCTATTTACACTTTACACAGATAGATAAATTTATTCATGCATATTTTTATCGTGTGAAAGTGTATGTACCTATACGGAAAATTATTGATACTTGCCCTTTTCTGCATCCTTCAAATTGACATTGAGCTCTCACAATCAGTGATATTAGCCGTGTTTTTTTGCAAGCCCCGAGGAAATCGATTGAAAAAAACGACGTCCTGTCCTGCAATTTACATGTTAAATGCAACAACAAGCGCGGAGAATTCTCGGGGCTTAACTTAAGCACGGAGAAAAACTGTGTTACCGGCGTGAATTACATACTTGTTATCGATAGTTTGTATCGAAACTCCACTTTGTTTCTGTAATGGCGTCGCTAATCCCCGATGTCGTTTTTTTCAACAAAATCTTTTTTTTTTAAAACACGCCTTATATTTCACGTTTTGTTCCCATTTGTTTTGACAGCACATTGTGAAAATTTGTAAGAATTTTCAAATAAACAATCACACCTCTATTTCAATTAAGTTCAATCGATAAGGCGTTAATTATAAAGATTCTGGATATTCCCAGTTATTCCACAAAATGTTCTTAAGTTTTTATTAGCTACATATTTATTTTATTAACCTATTTAAAAATGTAACTTCCTCACGATAGAGTTAAGAGTGCATGTACCCTCTCGCACCGTTCGGTTCGTCGTGTCATACCCTTAGCCTTAATTTTAAGTAATTAGCTCAACAGGTAGAAATTATTATCTTTAAGAATCATAACAACTTTCAATAAAAAGCAGAACAATATGCAATTTGTCATCAGTGTTGTTGAGAGCTATGGTTGATGCAAATAAATCATAAAAATTTATATATTGTACTGAAAAAAAAAGATGGGAGCTACTACTAAAAGACATTCGTCCTCGATTAAGCGAATGGAAACTCACAAACGTACCCACTTCAATCCGTTGGGTGCTCCCGCACTTTCCACTCTTCGATCTCCAATTGTGCGCATTGAAGATCACAAAAGTGAGGTGACATCTTGTGACTTTCACCCTTCTGGGAAATTTATTTTATCAGCGAATAGCAAAGGACAAATTCGTAAGTTTTTATTACAAACATTTTAAAATCTTTTATCAAATTTCCAAAAGAAAATCGTAGTAGATGTGTTTTGTTGAGCTAGTTACTGTTCCGATTCCGCAAGTTTCCATGCATTAAGCCACATAAATACTGAAGAACTTTTTTTTGATAGGATTTGCATGTGAAAATTTGGCTTAGCGTGATTTCTTCTTAGTTGAATTTTATAATAAATGGCTAAGCGAAACCTATCTTCAATCTATTATTAAGTATCTACACATTTTCACACAAGAACTTGAAAAGAGAAAGGTATTATATTTTTTGAATAGGAACATCATATTATTTGATTTAAATTTAACTCGTATATTTATATAATTATTTTCTTATTTTATTTTCCAGATATATGTGATATCTATGGAACTTTTTCAAAAACAATGATTTTGAAAGGACATGCAGGATCAGTAATGGAAGCACACTTTTCCAGAGATGGTTTTGACTTTTACTCTTGTTCCAGTGATAGTACCATTGGAATATGGGACACCTTTAGAGGATATAGGAAAGCCAAATTAGAAGGGCATGAGGATGGTGTCAATTGTGTTCAAGGAGGGAGATTGGCATATCCTATCCTTTGTTCTGGTTCCAATGACGGAACAGTGCGACTATGGGACGTTCGGGAAAAGGAATGCGTCTTAGCTCTAGATAGTACTTCCAAAGTAACCGCAACCTGTTTTACTGATGATGGAAACTACGCCATTTCTGGTGGAATTGACAGTGATATTAAAATCTGGGATCTTCGAATCTGTGAAATTATTTGTAAGCTACGTGGTCATATTGGAAAAATAACTGGACTATCGTTATCTCCATGTGGCTCGTATTTACTTTCCCATGCGGTTGACAATACACTTCGAGTTTGGGATATTCGTCCTCACGTCACATTCAAAAGATGTGTTGGATGTTTTTCGTCATATCAATTTTGTCCCAGTGCACTCTTGCGTTGTGCTTGGTCACCAGATGGTACAATGGTAAGTTTAATTTAAAAAAAAAAATGATGTTACAACTAAGAGTTATAAGCTTTTTTTTCTTATTTTTAGATATCGGCGGGAACGTCTGATCGTGATGTTTTCGTTTGGGATGCACTTACTGGAGAAACATTACATGAGTTACCAGGCCATGAAAGGACTATCAATGACATTAAGTTCCATCCAAAGGAAGCAATTATTTTATCGGCTTCACAGGATAATTACTTATTTTTACATGAATTATAGGGAACTTTGTGAATTGTATGAGTGTGCTTTAATATAAGAACGTAAAGTTAATAAAGTTATTTTTTTAATATTTTTTATTTCAAACTTTTGAAAATAATTTTTAATTTTGTCATCAATAGAAAAAATAAAGACTTTCTTTCCATTTAAATTTCCTAATTCGATTCCAAATTAGCTTATTTCTCAAACAGTACATAGTTGGTTATTTTCACCAAGTACCATCAGTAGAAACGTTGAAAAATTGAACGAAACTCATATGTTTAGTTTCACAGTTTCTCGATGAATTATGTCGATGCGATGGTAGCTACAGAACATGGGCACAGACCTCAAGGAAGCAAAACTGCAACAAAACTCATACGATTTGTTTCAATTTTCATCGTTTCTCGACTGATCTTATCGATAAGAGAGTTACAGAACGTAGGCACACATTAGTTGGAATGCAGTGAAGAGAAACACTTTTCTCGAGAGTTACAGAACGTAGGCTCAGATTACAATAAATTGTAAATTAAATTAGATTGAAGATATTCCTAAATTCGATATTTTAAAATAATCTACTACAATATTAAAATGACTCCGAGTTGCCCAACACTACTTTAGAACTCAAGCAAAAAAACAACCAAAAACCCAGAACTGTCATTGATGACAGTTTTGTAGTGTCACAAATTCGTGGAGCAAAAAAAAACCAAAAAAAGTTTCTACTTCTTCGTGTTTTGTTTCCCAATCTGCAAATGGATGAAAACGATAATCCTTAAACAATTCAATTAATGAACGAACATTATGGTAATATATTCTCACAAAAGAATTTTTAAGTAGCAACTGAGCAAATACAATACACAATAAGATCTTAAATGAAAGTGTAGTTGCAAGTGAAGAAGAAAAAATCATTAATCAAAATATTGCACGTAGTACATAATTTCTTCACAAATGAGAAGTATGAATTTTATTTGAGGATCTCTTGAAGACAAATAAATGATATTTGGACAAGTGGACAACTACTGTCAATGAAATCTACGGTCAGTTATATGTTGTCGCATGGATCCGGGGAGCCTGTAATGTCTCGTCCGGACTACGAACAGTCTGGTTATCATCACGGCTGTTTGCTGGTGCTATTGCGTGGTATCGGTGATGCTAAGCCACGATCCCTTCAGCGAATATTCGACCGTGTGAGAAAAGTGAATAATGTAAAGATAACAGGTGGGTGTATTTAGTTTTTAATCGTATGTTGATAAAAGATTTGTTGTTTTTTCTTTGAAAATTGAATAAGCAAATAGAGAGATACCTACTTGTTCATTGCTGTTGTAGTACAGAGATTTTAGTTAAAACATCACTAAAAGAAAACGACCCATTTATTCAACTATGTATATCTATCTTCAGATTTATTTAATTCCTCTCCTTAGGTCTGTACCAGATTTAAAGCTTTCTTTTCTTCACGTAAGAATTAGAAAAATGTTTCTTTTACTTTAAGAGGGTGGATTCATTATCCTTGGCAATTAGTAACTAATTTTTGATCCGTAAATTTGTGCTACTGCTAATCACTCAGTCTCAGATTTTTGCGTTGATCGCTCGTTCGCCCTCTATTTTTTTTAAACTGCAAAAGGATGATTAATAGAAATGATAGACGCCTTTCAGATGAAACGATTTTATCCCTTGCGACTTGTAAATTCTAATATTCTTTAGAATAGAAGAGCTTCTTTATTTCTTTCTCTCCTTCCCCATTTCCCCAACGCTCTCACTGTTGTACTTATTTTAAGTGAAGACAGAACCCCCTTAGTGCACGCCCATTACTTAGGCCGCACTTAATGAGCTTTTTTTTCTAAGCTTAACTTTTTTGCCCTTTCTTAACATGCAGTGTTAACAAAAAAGTTAAGTAATGGTTAACAAGCTAAATTTTCCTCGACTAAATAGTCCAATCAGAGTTTTTTGCATAAGATTTGACTTGGGAGTGCGAGGTGTTTCAATGCAAGTAAAAAATCATGTTGTGTAGAGGACGTCTATTTTCCCCCGGGAGGGTAGATTTTCTAAAAAAAATATATACTTTTATTTCAAACTAATCTGTATTCAACATTTAACAGATTCTGGAATAAGTCGTGATATCTGGCTAAGGTACATACACGACCATCCTGTTGAGAACAATGAGTGGGGAGACTTTCAAACCCACAGACGACTGCTGGGACTTATAACGATTGGGAAATTCGAAAAACAATCCGAATTGAATGAACTTTGCCTTCAGCATGAATCCTTAAAAGCCACATACATGACGACACTTTATGATTCACGTGCAATTCTTTTCGGACCTCCAGCAACACCATCAACTCAAAATGAAAACGAAGATGAGCTTTCTCAAAATAAACTTCAAAACGAATTTACGATGCCGCCGAATTTCAAAAGCCTGGTATTCCTTTACCGTGAAAATGATCCCTGTGTTGATCTGGAAACACACATTACTGACTTTGCGAATTCGCTATTTTGGGTTCTTGAAGCAAAGCGGTTAGACAGATCACGCGAAAAAGTTGAAAAAATTCAACTACTTTATGCACCTTTTGAAAAACGCGATTTTGTCGGACTTGATTTGGATTCACGCAACGGTCGTAAGCGATGTGTTGGTCGTGTTACCAAAAACTTAGCCGATCTATCACTGCAAGCAGGCCTAATAGCCGATGCGTTAAATTTATATCACAATGCTTGTGAAACTCTACGTGCCATAAACGATTCATTGTGGGCCGGTGCTTCGGAAGAGGGTCTATGTGCTGCCTCGGCCATTCTTCTCTACCCGCAACTAAGAGAAATTGAAACTTTTCATCGAAATGCGAGCCTTCAAGAGGGTAATGCTTCGCCATTAAAATCGACGCCAGAAAAATGGCGTGCCAGCGATCTTACAAAGAAAGTCATACTCGAGCATCAAAACTCAAATGAGACGACACAAATCGTATCGAATTCGTCATCTACTTCGTCAGTGTCATCGCTTTTGACTTCCACGTCCTCTAACTCATCGTCACTGTCGTCCTCTGCAGGACGCAATGATCTGCCTGGGTCCATCCTAAAGCCTGACGAAATAACTGCAAATTATCGTCGAGCTATAATTAATTATAGCAAATATAGACATGCAGCTGTTGTGGAAACTGAAGCTGCCTTAAAGGCTGCTCGCATTTGTATCGAACAGAATAAAAACTTGGATGTGACAATGTTTTTGCAAAATATTCTCTCGATTAATTTGAACATGAGTGATCAGGATCGCGTGAAAAGATTTGAAGTCATAACTAGCTTGTACCAACAAATTGGCTATCGAAGAAAAGCAGCCTTCTTTCAACGAATGGCAGCTTGGAAGCATGTCGGATGTGGACATCAGAATCCCGAATGGGCACAAAACTACCGACTGATGTTGGAGAGCTTTCCGGGATACATGCTCTCGCTCGATCCCTTAGAGGTGATTGAAAACCATGCAGGGTGGCCAGCACTTCAAATAGAGCAGGTGCAGTCGTTGATAACAGCGGCAGGTCGATTGGGCCATTCAGCGTTGGCCACACGGCATATGACATTTCTCTTGCAGACGCAGTGGGATAATATGACCCCAGTTGAGCAAAGTAAAATGGCGCAAGATCTTCAAGTAAATCTAAACAAAATTTAAGGCATTTTATGAATAAATTGTTTTTTTTTTTTACAGAAACTAAGTGCTCAGTGCGAAGGTTCACCGGTACCACTGGTGCTAGAAAATGGTACTGTAATACCTCCAGCAAATTTGACAGATATCCCTTACTGTTTAGGCTTGGCACTAAAGGATCTACCGTCGCACTTGCGACCGCAGCAAATCAAAGTGATCAAAGTCGATAGTGGTCCATTTTTGTTTACTCCTATTCATTTTAGTTCAATAGACCGGAGGGAAAAGAAAAAGGATAAAAATAAAATTTGTAAATTTTGTATTTTATTATACTCAACATTCCTAATGCAATTTTATTTTCAGCATTTGTTTGGGTCCAAAACGACCTTTCTGAGATCACAATCAAAGTGCGCAACCCACTACCCTTCGAACTTCAAATTTGTGATATGCGACTGTTGACCAATGGTATAGTTTTTGAATCTCTACCACAGACAGTGAAACTCCAGCCATCGGTTCCCACACCAATAACACTTCACGGAACACCCATCGAAGTGGGTCAGTTGGAAATCCAAGGCTACAGTACACACACATTGGGCGTTAAATCAAACTGCCGCCTGAAACATATGCGCAATCGCAACTTCCCCCAAAACTATTTGATTGATATTATTCCAGCATTGCCGCGAATAAGCATCAAGACATCACTTCCACAGACTGCGACATTTTGCACCTTGGCCAATTCGGAAACGGTTATAACATCTGCCAGTCTTACACTGTACAACGGAGAGAGCGCGGAATGTATAATAACCATTATAAATGACAGTCCAATGCCTGTGGAGCACTTAGAAATGACTATCAGTTCGAACGTTGACCAAGCAGCTCAGTCCAGAATATTTCATATTGACGAAATCGAGCTGCAATCCCAGTTGCCCATTCCACCAAAGAGTACAATCGATTTTCCTGTTCGTATATTCGGCGATGCAGATTTTATTTGCCCCTCAATAAGTGGGCGCGCTGCTTCAGTTCATTCCGGAGCTACAACATATATTGGTGGACATCATCACGACGGACCGCAATCACTTGGTTATTCAACTGTCTCTTCGGGTCATGCTAGTTTGCCGAGTCGCGTCAGTTCACCAACACCACAACATCATTCGAGTGCTGCAGGTCGGCGCAACGATACACAAACATCGAGTTTTCGTTCCTCCCATTCTGGCGGTCATTCTTCGTTAGCAACACTTAGCCTTCCACAACCGTCCAATATTAACGTTGGCCAGCATGTCGAGGCTCAGTTTCGTATAAAATATTCAGGTGGGGATGCAATGCGCGACGGTTATTGCCGGCAATGTGCAATATCTTTTAACGTCGAGCTTTTGCCAAGTGCTCAAATAACCAGTTGGGATGTACTGCCAGCTGAGATGTAAGTTAATTTGATACCAAATGGTAACCTATGTAGTGTTGAGTTTATACTAATTTATGCTTAATCTCCTTTTAGACCTTCGCAGTTCTACCTTGTACTGGATGTATCGAATTTAACTGCTCAAGAAATGTCGCTCAACTATACCAATAATAAAAATATTCTTATAGAAGCTAAAGAAAGCTGCAGGGTACCAATACCAGTTGATAGGTGTTCATTGGAAAGTCTTTGTAAAAATGAAGAGAAATCAGAGGAAATAGGTATGATTTTTTTGGAAATATTTAGCCACTCAAATTTTTTTAAAATCATTTCACATACATTAAATAAGGATTTTTTGGATTAACAAGCTCAATTATTATTTTTTACCTTTATTATTATTGTTGATAAATAGTTTGTTTATTTTTGGGTTTTAATTTAAAAAAAAGTAATTTTCGACACAATGTATGTCGCTCTGTGAGTGTTTCCGTGCACTGCCTTATTCCCTAGGGGATAAATTGGAATTTTTGTAGCATCCAACCAATAACAATGTTTTTTTTTCAAATTTGATCGAAAATAGTTGTTTAACGTTTTTTGAAGGTTTACCTTGTTTCATGTTCTCTATGTACATGATTAATTTTAAAGTATTGCTTCACTATGTATTTTTCATTTTTGTTTCAGTACATATGAATATGAATGCAAAACCTTCTTATAGTGATAAAATTAGCAAATTGTGTTCGGATCATATAGCCGAACGCGTTAACATAAGTTGGCTTTTGACCGGAACTGAAATTCAAGGAATAGCATCTTTAAAAGGGATCACACTTACTCCTGCCATGATTGATCTAACAACAGTTGCCCCCTTACAATGGAGTAAGTCGTAATTAAAAAAAAAGAAAAAGAATCTTTTAACTCAACTATTTATATAATTATTTAAGCTGTTTCAATGCAAAATACCCTGGTGGAGCCGCAATCCGAAGTTGTTTGTACAGCTGGCCATAGTTTAACTTTAAGTATAACTGTGTGTAATCAATCAGTTACACCTCTTAAACATTTAGCTTTGACAATACAATTCTATCAAGACTATAAAAATGGAATTGACAACTATAACCTGGATGTTGCTATGTCTGGACCACATCAGTGAGTTATAATATTAATATAATATTATTATTTTTGTTTGTGTTGCATTTGAAACCATCAATTATAACTTTTGCTTTTATATTTAGAACATCAATTCCATTGTTAGAAAAAAATGAAGAGGCACATCATGAGTGTACAGTCATATTTTTCACTCCTGGTATTTATAAAACAAACATTCAGTGTCGATCCCTGCCCACGCAAGATAGACCAACTTTACCACCGACGACGTCAACAGACCCCGGTGCTCCAGGTCAATTAGAGCAATCAGCATACCAAAATTTCGCCAGTTACCATGAAAGCCAACAGCATGCATGGAAATTCATTCCGCCAATCGAGGTGACAGTTCTTGAGCAATAATTTGTGATGATATTTTTCTTTCCTTAATATTTTTTTTCTTTTTAACTCTTTGTTTCAACTATCCAAATAGTTAACTCAGATTTGTAAATAAATCAGAAAAAAAAGATTTTTATAAATGTTTTAGTTAAGATGTGATTATATACCTATTAAAGGAAAAAGTTAATTCTTTTCGAAACCAAATCCAATATCCTGAGCTTATATGTACTCTTTAAACAAAAAGTAAATTAATGAGTTGTACGAAAAAAAAAAACTATTATTGTTGCTATTTTTATGAATTTTGTTAATAAAAAAATACTCTAAGGTTAAAAACCTATTTATATTTTTTATTTTTACTTATTTTATGAATTTATAATACACACATACACACACACAGAAAATAAAACGCAATTAGCTAAATATATATATTTTTATATTGCGATAAACTAAACAAAAAAAAACATATAAAATAATAAAGACAAAAATATATATATGTATATGTAGATACCTAAAATAAAATGATATTCATTGAAATGCTTAAACAATAATAAATTAAATAAAAGCTGTTTTATTTTGTTTGTGCGTAAATATGGAAATAATGAGGTTTATATAATGATATACCTACCTAGTAATGTAAGACATTTATTTGTCTGCTTAGAAATGTACCATTAAGTCAAAAAAGAAATATATAAAAGGAACATGTTATTGGAAAAAAAAATATTAAACAAACATATATTAATAAAAATGCAATAAGGGAAAGTTATAAAATGATGTGTTTTAATTCTGTGATAAATCTTTGTTCAGATCAATGCAAACAATTACCTAGCTAACTGAAAATTCTAATTGAGATCATCGGGATGAAACGCCAATAATAATAAATTATAGTTTGAATGATCTTTAATTAAAACATTTTCAAATTCTTGCCAACAAAAAATCCAATTCAAATGCAAAAATCAAAACAAATTATAAACGGTCTTACCTAAGTGAGTTTGCGTTGAACGACGTCGATGAAATATTTACAATCGTTTTAGATCGAAAAGTTTATTGGTGAGTTCAAACCTTTTACACGTCACCCGCCTGTAAAAGCTTTTACAAAAATGGAGGAATTTGAAACCTTTGGGGGAGAGCTATCAAACCATCATTAGCCGTGAGTCCCGTCGCTCAAACATTTTTTACAACGGATTGTTTGAAATTGTGTATATTGTACATACATATTTTTCGATGTTTTTGAGGTTATGTATCAAGGAGAAATGTTTTTTTAAACTAATTTCGCAACTCTCCCAAAACCGTGTAAACCCGAAGAGGATTAGTTGTTGTTGCATTTAACAAACACTTGGAAAGATAACACGCCTTTTAGTACAGAAATAACTGATTTCAAAATTAAATTAACTGATCTCAAAATTAAAAACTAAAATTTTCAGTAAAATTATTACATTCAGCCTTATTGTGAGTTTCACCCGAACAACATTCCACACTTTTTGCCTATTGTGAGTTTCCCCCGAAATTTCATGATCGAAAAATTCCCCTTATTGTGAACATTAATTTCAGGCGGAATGTAATGTAATTTTCACTTCTTTTTTGTAGGCGAATAAAATTTCGTTCGGGCGAAACTCACAATAGCTTTTAAAATTCCGGGCGAACAAACATTTTAAGTGAAATATTTTTCGGGTGAAACTCACAATAAGGCTGATTATGTATTATTATTTTTATTCAGCCTTATTGTGCGTTTCACCCGAAAAATATTTCACTTTAAAAATTTTTGTTCGCCCGGAATTTTAAAAGCTTTTGTGAGTTTCGCTCGAACGAAATTTTGTCAAAATAAAATATTTTCGAATAAGTCGTGAAGTTCCGCGCAATGTCTGCCTTTGAGGTCAAAAATTCGACCAGCCGGTCGTATTGCACCTGATGTTTTTTTTTTTTTTTTTTTTTTTTTAAGAAAGAAACATACATGTTTACCAAATAAAAAGACGCTTACTTGCTAATCTTTTTTTTGCTGAGCGTCCGTTACAGTCTTTAATTTTGTTTCGGGAGATTTTCCACTTCTAATTTTCTGTCGGGGAAATCGGAAAGCAAATATCTTCATACATCGCATAATTCGTGATGCGTTGCTGCCATTTTGACATTTCATCGTCCCGCAACGCATGAATTTGATATTTTCAACGCACATTCAATTTTGTTTTGTAGATCTTTCCGATTGGAATGGCTACAATGATTCACAATTCGTACATTTCGTAGAAATCGGAGCAAATTTTCTTCCGATCGGATACGATGATAGGGCTGATTATTTTTAAGTAGGTATACCAAACAAAACGAATAAATTAACTCTGTCAAAAAAACTCGTTCTCAAGCAACTCGCCGCATTCTTGAATTGGGGAACGATTTTATAACGCGGAAAAGTTAGCAGCGTTTGTCGTCACGCTGACGTCTCGTTCTCTCGTACCTAAGTATATGAGTGAACTAACCACGATGGAGCTTAGTACCTACCTACAAGGACGAGCTTAAACTCCTTGTGATTGTTTATTTTTCATGCATTTTGTTGTTTTTTTTCTTTACACTACAGTTAACATTATCATTTGCAAAACTGAAAAAGAATGAAACGTGAAAAGTTATTATAAAATGAGGCTAGTATCAATCCGAAGATCATTGGCAAAAATTTCATAGATGTTATGAGCCAGGCCACATCTCAAACTAGGTAGTTAACAGTTGAGATAAATTTGAGGTTTAGTAAACAAACAAAAATAATGTAGGTATTATAATAAAGTCATGAACGAATAAAACCCAACTTAGGCACATATGTTTTAATAAAAGAAACTGAGCTTCGTATTGCATATTCTCGTTGAAAAGACCATCATTTAAGTTTCCCTCTTGCAGCGGAGATAATTCAATATTTATGTACCTTACAATGTTTTAACTTATTTTTTTTTTTATTTTAAAAATTAAATAAAAGATATATTCTTGGGCTCGTCCGGGATTTGAACCCGGGACCTCCCGCACCCTAAGCGGAAATCATACCCCTAGACCAACGAGCCAGTTAGGTATTTAAGCTTATTCTCATGATAAATATTTTTTCTTATTTTTTTTTTTTATTAAAAAGTTAAGAAAAATACAAAAAAAAGAACTAAAAGCAGTAGAACTACTTAAGAATCTTTCCACGAGAAAATTCGGATCAATCGCTTAAGGTATATACATATATATTTATAATTATTTTTTTTTCGATGATCAAAACTGTTGCTTTCTCAGAATTTTCGGGTTTATACAATTATTTTTTTTTCTTCTGCATTGTTGTATTATCAGAATTGTAATGGAATGAGAAAATGAAGTTGAATTGACTTTCGCTACCGACACGGCCCGAAAGAAAAGCTACACGACTACGACTCAACGAACTAAATTTTGACGAGAAAATCACCCGATAACAGAATTCGATGAATTAGCTGCGGATGGAGTCAGACTCAATTTTGACATTTTTATTATAAGCGAAATGTCAAAATCGAGCCCGACTCCCTCCGCAGTTTATTCATCGGATTCTGTAATCGGGTGATTTTCGTATGAAAATTAAATCTCCTAAAAATTGTACGCCGCAATCATAAAAATAGAGCTGAATTTTGGTACATCAGGACTCCTGATATAATTATTCGACTAGATACCTTTAAAAGAGCTTTTAGAATTTCATACAACTCTAAACATTCATCAGCATACCTACACCGACAAAATTTACATAAATGTACAACATAATATTTAATTAAAATTTTTTATTTCATGCAAGAACAAAAATGTATCATTTGAAGCTGATAGTAAAATTGATTCCCTTGGATGGAAAGCCACATCATTTATACTGCTACTGTGTCCGGGTAGGTCGTATATAACTTCACCACTGTCCGCATCCCAAACGAAGACATCACGCTCTGATGTTCCAGCTGATATCTGTTAAAGGAAACGTAAAACTAAAATACAAAACAGGTTGATCTGAATCTTACCATAGATCCATCATGAGACCAATTACATCGCAAAAGATTGTCAGCTGCATCTTGATTGGATGGAAAGCAGCGAACAGCTCTATCTATAGGTGTATATGGGCCAACATCCCAAACTCGAAGAGTATTGTCTGTCGCATGTGAAAGCAAATAGCTTCCACAGGGTGACAAGGCAACTCCCGTAATTGTACCCGTGTGCCCAGATAACACATGAAGAACTTCTTTCTGTCGAAGATCCCAAATCTCGATACCGCCATCACATCCACCGGAGAAAACATAGTCACCAGTTTCACTGAAGGAACACGCTGTCACAGTTTTGTCTGCTTCGCTCTTAAGCGTTAATGTGCTCTTTTGCTCACGTGTGTCCCATATTCTAACTGTACCATCATTGGATCCTGAACATAGTAAAGGGTATCCTATTTTGGTTCCTTGCATGCAGTTGACACCTTTATTGTGTCCATCTAGTTTGGATTTCCGTGTGCCTCCGAAGGTATCCCAAACGCCTAGAGTTCCGTCAGTAGAGCAGGAGTAAACATCAAAACCGTCTTTGGAGAAATGTGTCTCCATCACTGCACCTGTGTGTCCCTCCATTACCATCATCTTCGTAAATGTTCCATAAATATCACAAATATCTGGTCAAATTGAAAAAGAAAAATTTGTTAAAAACATCAAGTTCTCTAAAATAGGAGAATGCTTAACTTACGTATAAGGCCTTCACGATTGGATGATAGAATATATTTTCCCGATGGATGAAACTCACAAGATAAAACTTCACTTCTATGATTTTCAATCCGAACCATAGGTGCTTTCAGAGTTGAAATTCCTGGTTCCCCCATGGGGTTGAAGTGTGTGCGTTTCTGTGTTTGCATTCTAGTTTGACTTTGCGATTTTCCATTCGGCGCCATTTTACTTTGGTTTTTAATTTATGAAAATTTAAAAATTTAAATTCTAAATTTAAGAGCAACCCAATTTTTTGAAGTGTTGTTAACGTGATCAATAGAACTTGATGATTACATAATGCCGACACATCTTCTAAGGTATTTATATATGAAATCTCAATATTTGAATCCATTTACCTGCCGATGCAGAAACTATAAGCCATCCGTTTTATGATACGTATTTACCTGAGGATTACAATGGTAATTATCTTAAGCATGTCTTTGGTTAATGATTTCCTGTTATATGGGAAGGACACTTACCTAAATTTCAGTTTATTAAAATATAATCAACTTAATTTTGTAAATTGTGTAGGTAGATAATTATGATTATAAATAGTATATATTTAACTAAAGGTATAAACAATTACGGAACACACAACACCAAGAAATGATTTGGAATTATCAAAACAATTAATTTTATGAACAATTATAATCGAAAAGTCCATTTTGTGCATTGTGTTAATAAATGACCAATCCAATTCTATTCCCACGTTTTTGCTTTTTAAACGAATAATTATAATAATTTTATCTTTAGGCTTGGGTTTTCCTGCACAATGTCAAAGTCAAGTTAATTTTTTTATATCCAACTCAAATGTTGCACAATTGGTGGATTTTAAATCGATACATTGTGGACTTTTGGAAAGTGAACCAATGGCTAGGTTAACAAAATGTATGTGTGGGATGTATAATCAGAACTTTGGGGGGTCATCTTGCCCGGGATCATAGACAGGGTGTCCCATAATGAATGGTCCAAACTGAAACTAGTGTTAGGCCAGATCATGGCCTCTCAGAATTTAGTAACATGTCCATACCGAATCATAACAGTTTTCGATTAACGGATTTTTTTTTTTTTTTGAAATTCGGGAAAATCTTACTTTGAACCAGTTTTTTGGTCGTCCATAATTGATTTTTTTAATTTTTTCACTCAAATACTGGCCAATAGTAGGACCAATTTTTGTCATTAAAATATTTTTGATTTCCTACACCATTAAATAGATAAAATAATATTTTGATCAAACCTAATTTCAACTTCAATATTTAAAAGACCATCCTGAAAAAATTCGAATACTGTTTTTTACTTTTAAAAAATTGCATGTTTCTCTTTAATTTCTTAAAAGGTTGGTACAAAACTTATCAAATCTAGCTTCAGAACGAAAGTTATAAAAATTTCAACTCAAACAGACAGGGTGGTTCTAAAATAAATAAAAAAATAAACCTTTTTTGTTTAATACATAACAGTTATTTTTTATTTATTTTCATTTTTATTTCTCTCTTACAGCCATATTATTGACTTGTTTCAAAACTAGTTTCATAGCAAAACTAGTTTTATAGACGTTTGGAGTCCCAAATTTTGCACGATGGTGTTATGGATTTAGAGTTTTATCCGGAGCTACTTCTAATAATTTTTCGAGTTGTACGTAGGTATAAAAATATTTTTGAATAACACCGATTTGAACACCTACAAACATCTATAAAACTAGTTTTGTCATGAAACTAGTTTTGAAACAAGTCAATAATATGGCTGTTAGGGTTTAGTTCGGCGCTTCCCACAAGCTAACGACTTCTTTACGGACCTAAAAAATACATACTAGATAACCAGTGGGTAATTTATAAGTCGCTAGACTGGTTCAGCCGCAAACAGCTTTTAAAGAGTTTTAAACGAGGTAAAAAAGACGATTTTATAGTTCCGTTTTGGTATTGTCCGATGCATCGAAGGCGTTGCTATTTAATATCGTTCGATACACTGATAGAAAGACAGAAACTAGAATTAAACAAATTTATGCGCGTTTTACGGCTTTGGGAAGTCTGGTTTAGTGGAATTAAGAGGTTTGAAGAGGTGAAAAAGCCAGTTTCTTCTTAGTACATATATTTTTGTCAAAGTTTATTTTTTTTTAAATATTGTTTTTCTCATCGAGCGATACATCGATTGAAAGCTATTGACTCCTGGATCACGAAAATTTTGTTTTTAGGTTGCAAAGGCTCTTAGTTCGGGTACGGCTGCAAATCGAGTAAAAAGGTTTCACAAATTTAAAGTGTCAAAAAAACACTTTATTGCGTTTTCCTTTGGAGGTGACGAAGTACTTGTGAGTAGATGAAAACTAAAATCTAGTACCTTCATCTACTCATGCTTTCTTCGCGAGTACGTATATGAGGTTTGTAGGAAAACTTATTTTGTGCGTTCCATTCAAAATGGCTAGCAAAGTACCTACTTCGCCACCTCCAAATTAAAACGGTTATTATAAATGATGGAAGTACAGTAGAATCTCGAAAACATGAACGGTTCTATAACATGAACAGTTCGGAAAGATGAATGTTTTTTTTCGACCATTGTAGTGTTCCAAAAGATGAACGGGTTGAAACCTAGGTACTCAAAAAGATGAAAGCTACATTTCTAATAAGTTCAATTTCTTCCTCGTCGTGTAATTTTTTAGTTACTGTATTAAATTTTTTTAACGGTACTTTTGGCCCCGGTTTACTTTATAGTTTGTGTAAATTCTTCATTTAAATGTGAATTTTGAAGAGAAAATTTAGGTTTTAAACCTTAAACAAAAGTTTGCTGTTCTAGAAGACATAAAGAATGGAAATCTTGTCGAAACAATGCAAAACAAATATGGAATCACTGTATCCACAATTGTTGGAATACAAAAAAAGGTAAGGCAATCACTTCGACAGTATGTAATACATCGATTTCTGGAGAGGAAAAACGCAGATCATTGCATAAATCAGAAATGCGGAAAATGGACGTGGCGTTGTATAAATGGTTCCTGAAGCTACGAGACCGACATGTTCCCGTGTCAGGGATAATGATGAAAAACAAAGCCACAAAATTGCACGCTATTTTAAAGGAGACCAATTCATTTAACACGAGTGATGGATGGATTAATAATTCCAAGGATAGATTTGGACTTCGGCTTCTAGCAATCAGTGGAGAAAAACTGAGTTCTAATAAAAACGCTGCATTGCCCTTGAAACAAAAATTAAAGAAAACTATGGCTGACTTCGGTATAACCCGACAACAAGTGTATAATGCCGATGAAGGTGACCTGTTTCGGCGACCGATCACAAATAAAACGTTTGTCCACTCTCCGGTGAGAGATCAGCTCCAGCTCTCGGAAGAAAAATTGCAATAGATCGTTTTACATGTTTTGTATGCACGAACAGCACTGGTGAGCTCAAGTTAAAACAACTGACCATTGGAAAATCAAAAATCCCAGGTGCTTTAAGAATTGTAGGTTCCCCAAATACGGGCGACATCGACAGTCTACTATAGACTACAGCAGTTTTTTTTTAGAAAAATGTCTGAAAAGGGCTGTTTTTTTAGCTCTTCTGAAAAGCTTGTTACTTTTTGATAATTTTTTTTTTTTAAATAAAATGAATTGTAATTTTGATAGATGCAATGTTTTAATAGCTATAAATGTTTTTCTCAAACTAATTGTCGATGCTTGGAAAGATGAACAATTCCAAATGATGAAAGGGAACTTTTTTTATATCTGTTCATCTTTTCGAGATTCTACAATAATATTATTATATGACAAGTATTTATTCTAATGTGTAGAAGAGTGGGTCAGTGTTAGTATACCACTTGGTTTTCGAGTGAGAAAAACTCCCCATTTGGTGGTGTGAAATGTGATATCTTGAGAACCATTAGGTCTCAAAGAAAAAATGTGTATACCTTTTTTTTATAGAGAATTGAATTCCCTACAACTTAAGATTTTTTTTTAACCAAGTAATTGAAAAGAAATAAGTTATAATTATTAGTAGACGAATATTTTGAAGAAAAATAATTGACAGGAAATGACACTGAATGTACTGAAAATGACTTCACGCTAAGCTCCAATGCAACCCAATTTTATAAAAAAAAAAACAACCGGTTCTTAAAGAAATCTTGTACATATATTTAATTTAAAATTAAAAACAAAATTACTATAATCATAATATTTTATATTTGATTGAATCATTACTTATTTGAAAAAAAATTATAAAGACACTTTTGAATTAGGTATCTATAATCTAACAAAAATAAAACATTTTATTTCAACTGCAATTTTAAAATGAAAAAGAAAAACAATTAAATTATACAATATTGTTTTAAACAACTATTTGTACAATTATGAAGGCAAGTTCTACAATAAAAGAAAGTCTTATATTTTCTTACAAACAGAGAAAATATTTTTTTTTTTGTTAATAACAATAATCAATTATTTTCTCACCGTTTAATATAACTGTATATTATAATATATGTTTTATATTCATTTAAAAATTAGGTACTTATTTTTTAATATTAAATTATTTGATTTAATGATTTCTGTTTTTTTTTTTTATATATTTACTTGTAAATGCATTTCTAATTTATTCATTTATTTTATTTTTTATGAGCTACATTTAAATGTTTTCTGTTGAATATATTAGTTTAATATGCTTGTGAATTTAAAGTAATATTTTTTTTTTATAAATCTAGAAAAATGTATATAATATTTATCCTATGTAATAATTATGAATTGTTGTTTTTAAGTTTAATTTATGTTGTGATGGATGAAGAGCGAAAATGTGGTTTTAGTTAATCTATCATGTTTTATAATATTTTTTTTTTTTTGTTTTGGGTGAATTATGATTGCAAACATATTTTACAAACAATTAGAATGGTTTCATATAACAATCGTTATAATGTATTTTAAATTAATGTACAAAAAAAACATGTATACAATCGTTTGATGTGTGCTTTTGAAGTTATATTTTATTTATAAATTTATCCTACAGCGCATATAAAAAGGACAATGTATTTATATACAAAATAAAATTATTAAAATTTATGGTAAAATTTGGAAAATTATATTTTGTTTCTTACCGTTTAATTACTATTTTAGTTCTTCTAAAATAAGTGAAAACATTTATTCAAGAAATAATTTATTAGAACATCAAACTCATTGAAATCTAAGTCATTGAGATGTGTCGTGTCATTGTTTCGATTAAAATAGGATGGTGTTAATCATAAAAATAATTTTGTCCAACTGTTATTATTATTTTATCGTTGAAAAATACTATATATAATTGGATTTAATGTAACTGTAAAGAGTGTAATGGAAATGTAATATAAAATATTAAATGTCGGTTGTATGCCTTGTTCTGAATATGGCGGTGTGACAACATTTTGAAGACCCATTGGCATTGTTCGATCTCTATCTACACATAGTAAAAGTTGCTAACTTTGATCCGTCAAATCAAATATTAAAAACCATTATTTTTCTAGCTTTTTCTTTTTTAAAAAAACTAGTTTTTTTTATGTTTTAACATTTGTGTCGCCCGGCAGGCAGGGGTAGGGTGAACTTAAAACGTTTGCCTTACGTCCTTACGTATGGCTCGTTACATGTTATACGTTAAATGTTCGTATATTGGGTACTTCAGTAACAAAAATGCGGCACTGGGAGGAACCTTGATGTTTACACATCTTAACCGTAGGTCCCAGCCCTCACATTTTTTTATATTTGAAATACGTCAGTGCTCTTATCCAATATATGTAAGTTTATTCTCGAATTGTTTTTGTGTTGGTTTTTTTATACACATGGTGGCGCAAAATTAATCATCCAATTTTGTTTTTGAATTACTTTTTAATTAGTAAAAAAAGATTTGAGTGATAGAAATCTTTATTTATCTTTACAATTTTTTCTTTTAAATGGAAAAGATGATATCCTTCAAGTGGCTGCAGCCAGTGTTGATACACATTTATGCCCGTTTAATCGCATTTTCCATGACTTTCCGCAAGATTTCCGATGATAACTGCTCGCATTGATGTCGAATATTCTCCTTAAGGGCTGCGATTGTCGGAGGCTTGTTGGCACGACTTCAAGTAGACCCAAAGAAAGAAGTCTGGGATGGGACCAGGAAACACTTCCCTCACAATTGGGGCTCGTGCGGTTGCATCGTCTCATTGAAACCACATGCTCACCAGAACCCGCTCATCCAATTCCGGCAGTAAGAAGTCGTTTATCATGGCCCTGTAGGGTTCGCCAGTAACAGTGTCCGTATTGCCGATGGAGTCTTTAAAAAAAATACGGCCCAATCACTCCTCCCGCGTGAACGCCGCACCACACAGTGACAGTGGCTTTGATCGTATTTAATGGCTCTTCGTGCATCACAAGCGGATTTTCAGTGCCCCAGAAACGAAGATTTTGCTTATCGACTTAACCGCTTAAGTTTAAATGCACCTCGTCGCTCATGACGATTTTCGACACAAAATCGTCCTTTTCGTTGTTGGGATTGAGGATGGCTTGACAGCGGAATATAGCACTCCATTGCCTGTCTGTTTGTATAATGCAACACTGTCGAGTTAATGACAAATATGATTGACGAACGACTACTACGCCATTTGCAAAAATTATAACATCTTCCTATAGGGTAATTAATTTTGCGCCACCTTGTATTTATATGTCAAGTTTTTGAGTGAAGTAAACAAATTCAAACTCTTGATATTGATATTGATACAAACTAAAATACACTAGCAAACAATATTTTCGCACAAAAAATAGTTTTCAAATATTATGCAATCTTTTATTGTGTTTGTTAATCAGGCGGTTATCAGCTTTTTCTAGAAAATATATATGTACATATGTATTTTTAAATCATCTGAAAAGAGGCACCAGCCTGATTCTTCTTTCTATTCTGTCGATAATCCTATTCTAAGCAAATACTTCTGTAATTTCGAGCCAAGTTCCACTGATATCCAAAATACGATTCAAGTCGAATTCCATAATCAGGTCCTTTTTTAATGAATTTACATTACATATATTGCTTACACATATTTAGCAAATGCTTAGAATAGAATAGATTTTTATTGAGATTTTTTATAGACTATTACAGAGTTTGTCTTATTCTAACGATAGGTATATTTGTACAAAAGTGGCTGTAATGTATGGCTTTCTTTTTCGGATTACTTTATTGATAAGCCTCGTGGCAGAAAATTTACATATAACAATATATAGTGAGACTACTTTTGCTCATAAGTATTATTGTGTCGCTTGAGACGTAGGTTCTATTTACAATAAACCTTAGCTAATGCTTTATCAACACACCTTCGTTCGTTGAACTTTACCCAGGGTTGAAGCAGGTTTTCATGACAACCCCAAGAATTGTCAACAAAAAACTGGGTTTTTCGGTTCTTAAAAAACGCTCAAGGGCTGTTGACATTTTTAAAGCAAGAAAAAAAAGTTCTGTGCTTAGAAAATTAAAACTTAAAATTTCTTTCAAATATGTCTTAAAAAATGAATAAAAACAACTTTTACCGTTTCCATTTTCTATTGCTATTTATTAGCATTAAATTAAATTTGTATATTCTTTCAATTTGATTTCCAAAAATAAACAATAACCTGCAGCACGTGAATCCACAACAAAACATATGCATAACAACTCATGTCACTTTGGCAGTTTTTGCTTTACCTCAACTCGCCACAGCAAAATACCTAGTTCTACTTTAGGACGAGTTCAGGGCGACCGAAGGTCTCAAAAAACACAGAATTTTTTTACCAGGGTGACTTCAGGTTTTTCAAAAAAACGCTTTGGGGGCGACCCCAGGATGACTTCAGGGCTCAACGAACAAACCTACTATAACATTTGGACAAAATTACTTTGAAATAAGATTCATTTTCATAATCAAAAAGGATATTACATAATCTAATTTATGAAGAAATAATCATGCATATATTAAAATAAAAACTTCAGAAATTTATAAATCCATGTAGGTATTTGTTTAAAAATTTTTTTTTGATTTTTAACTTAAAATAATATTGCTAATGATAATGTCCTTAATTTTACAAATACAAGAACAGGTTTTAAACAGGTTAAATTTAAAAATAATTTGTGATACAATACATAGTTAAATAATATATATTTACCAGTCTTTTGCTTATATTCAAATATATTTTGCCACATTTTAAATATTGCACAGATTTTTTTTTTTAAATTTTTTTTTAACTAATTATAACCAAATTTTGAAAGCAAATAAATTTTCAAAAGACAAACAAATTAATATGCTAAGTTGTATTTTATACTTTCATTGTCCATTTTGTAAAGCACACGCCACATTTATTAAACCTATTTTTCGATTTACGTATTTTTATTAATATTTTTCATATTTCATAGTTCTACTTGTTAATTTTGAGTTTTTTTTTAATTTAAAACAATAATAAATGAGGTTCGTTCAATGACCGTAACCTATTTAAAAAATAAATACTCAAACGTAGGCATCAAATTAAAATCGAACAATACTTATCTACGATACCTATTTTTCTACACATCACTACGAAATGATTTGTTTATTTGTTTTTGTTAGGCAGATAATTTTAAAATATATTTTTTCCCTATTCTATTTTCCTATCGTTTTTTTCTTTTTATTATAATTATTATATCTTTTTTATTCGATTTGATTCGATTTTTTTATATTTCTTTTTTTTGCTTGGCAAAAAAGTGCACTTTTTTTTTAATTGTTCTATTCATTTTCAACATTCTAATTTTTCCTTTTCGATCTTTACAATGAAACAATTGGTCTGTTTTTATATTTCTAAATTGCTATGGGATCCCGTTTATGTTTGTGAGATTTCTGAGATCAAATAAATATATAAACTGACTGAATATTTTAAAATTTGACACATTTCGCGTCTGATAATAATATTCCGTTGATTATGCTGGTAAATTTTTAGTCTCATGCTAAATATTTGCAAGAAAACGAAAAGACGTGAATGACCGTTAAGAAGGAGGAATGTTTCAAAAGCATTGTTGGTCATTTGGAGCCTAATTTTTGTTTGTAAAAAGTCCATTGTCGAGATATTTAAGCCACCTGCATTTGGTGTCATAAGTTGACAAATATTAGAAGACCAGTTTAAGGGCATTACGTATGAATAACAAATATTTAAGTTAAACTTTGACGTGAATATCGGTTTGATTGAAATTCATACGGTCTTGGACGTTTTTAAAAATTTATATTTTTTTAATTGCTCCAAGATATTGAAACCAATTTGTAATTACGAGGATCAAGAGAAGAATACAAGCGATATTATTTTTGCGAAATAATATTTATGCGACTTGAACTGAAATTGATTTCAATATTATTTCAATTTTTAAATATTGATAATAGAAGAAGAAATTGATATGTGTAGCAAAAGATATATATATATACGTCAAATTTTTAATTTAAAATTTCCCATTGTAATTCGCAAATTTAATCTGCCTTTGGACCTATTGTTTTATATTTGATGACAGTAAAACTTTCTGTGACCAATGATTCATTTGATAAACTCTTATTATAACTGTTCTTAATTGACATGCCTCATCTTTATTTCAAATTCTTTAAGCCTAAAAATGTCTGTTGTCATTATTGTTTAAACTTATATTGTATACGTTTTCGTTAGGGACGATATACGGTAAATTCGTAAAAGTGTTCTCATCTCAAATTTGGTAATGTTTGAAAGCTCATTACGTTTTGAATTTGATTTGATCGTTATAATCACTTCTTTTTGTTATTTGCTCTTTCTGTGCATTTTGTGCATCGAGGTTTGACGTTTTCATACAATGTTTTTTTTTCAAAGTTTTTTAAATGAAGTGTGTTCCAACTTAATTATGTGGGGAGATGGGTTTCTAATAGGGTTTTCCATTGCTAAAATAAATAAATTCATTTTTAATTTGGATCTGTCAAAAAGCCGATTTTGACCATTTTTGCTTTTATACTAATCCTTCAACGAGCACAGATTTTTGGTTTATTTTAACGACTGCTGAACGTCAAAGTGAGTCGAATGTCCAATGTGAACACTGTCTTTCAGGTGTGAAAATTGTATTCAAAATACCTCTGTTCGTTTACTTTCCAAACTTGCCAGTTTTAGTCCGAAGTTCTGTCAAAGTCAATATAAAAAAAATTAAATTGGACCAAAAATGGTAAAAATGGGTAGTTTCGGACTAGTACGCGAACACACCTACTATGTGAGAAATAATCGCTCTAACCGCTTTAAATAGTGTTCCATGCGCCACGAATGAAATCAATTTTTAAATTGAAATCTTTATTTACCAATGGAAAACTCCATAATAGAACGGTGCAGCGCACGACGATGGACGATGGAGAATGGTCATTTTGAAGGATGCGTTTTCGGGTCGCTTAATATTTCGTTTTAGTAATTTGAACTGGCCAGTAAGCTGCCCCGATTTGACCACCCCAGAGTTCTTTTCTTGGGTTTCTTGGTTAGAAGTCAAGGGTGTATGAGAACAAGTCTCAAAATCTAAACTCTTTAATAGAATATCCGGCAAAAGTACGAAAACTTATTGCCCGAACTTCCGGCCAAAACGAATGAAAATAAAAAAAAAAACATGTAAAGAAAACAACATAAATTAGTGAATCATTGGCAAAATCAAATTCAAAAATCTGTATATTGCGCTGCAAACGAAACTAGGTGAAAACAATTTTAAGGCTGAGTGGCTGTGACCTAATCTAAATAGTTTCCAAGGCAGCAGCCCGAGATGCTAATTGGTTGTTAGCAGGCCCAAGAAGCCTGTCCTGTTGTAAGCAGTGAAATTTCATAAGAAACCATTTCGGGAAGCACTATTTGTTCCTTTGAGTTTCTAATGTCAACAGTTGTACATTAGATCGCATTTAAACATTCCAAATGGTCCACGCTCTGGTCAGTTCTCTAACCTCAGAAATCAAGACTGTAGAACTAGATTGAGGTAAATTAAGTATTAGCACATTGTATGAGCTTCTGTTTAAAACAATTTAAAGCCCTTCAGTAAATCTGGGAACAACTAATTTTCCCTTCAATCACCTTGTTATATTTTGATCAGTTAAGAAATATAAATTTTGTTTTTCTTCCGCAAAACAGGCATTTTGGTGAGCAATTTTGTTCATATTTCTGAGATTTATCTGAACCACCGGCCCATTTTAGAGCTTTAAATGTTTTTCGGGGGTCAAAAAACAAAAAAAAATAATCTGTTTATTCAATTAAACCAATTGAAAAATAGCAATTTACCTACATTTCAGTCAAGGCCACTGGATTGGTATTTAAGAGCGTATATCCGTTGCCACGGAGCTTTTAGCTGAGAAAGAAAATGCTATCTTTCAGAGCTTGTACTTAAAGCATCCAAATTTAATTTTTTTTTAAATATGCAGTCTCTTTTTCGTTCAGTCACGGTTTTCTTATACATTCCCTAAAAAAAATACATTTTAACAAACAAATACAAATAAACAAAACACCAAACGATCTACTTTCTTTCACACCTACTGCCGCTTAGACCCTAATAACTGACCTTTTTGCGTAATTTCAGCGATAGGGACTGCCGCAGAGGTGGATCCGGTTGTGATTCTACAAATCTATTTGAACTACGTCCACTACTTGCTGCCGCTACTGCCACCGCAGTGGCTGAAGAATGAGCATGCAGCAACAAAGAATCCATCACTGATCCAGGTCCAATAAGCCGTCGACTCAGTGAGGAATTCTTTACAACTGATGGTGCTGGCGAGGTCGATGCCGAAACTGATATGGCACCGTGAGAGTGATTATAATTGCCAGTTCTATACGAAGTGGTGGACGTTGTGCCCGATGAGGATGCAGCGGTTGTGGTATTATTATTGTTAGTT
Source organism: Leucozona laternaria (assembly GCA_932273885.2). Lineage (NCBI taxonomy): Eukaryota > Metazoa > Arthropoda > Insecta > Diptera > Syrphidae > Leucozona > Leucozona laternaria. The sequence continues at coordinate 82,931,719 of OW026368.1, read as the reverse complement.
CCACTTTGGTTGGCAGTCTTTCGCAGCAACTTGGTGTTGTATTCATCACACTTGTCCTTTTCTATTCGTGTGCTACTTAGAGAGCGTTTATTGCGTTTTGTAATGTTATTAGTAACCGGAATGCCAGATGGTTGATGATTATGATGTTGATGAGGATGCAGGTGTGAGTGATATTGAGAATGAGCAGATGAAACACCACCTGTGTTGGCAGCTTTCAATTCCAAGACAACACCGTTGTTTGATTTGTTGCTGGAAGAAGAGAGATTGTTATCATCGATTAGCAATTTCTGGCTTACACCCGTTGGCCCCGTCAAAGCTGTCATTGGCGGAACACTGATCGGATTCGAATTGTGATCAACATGAACACCAGAAGAAGCACAGACAGAAGATAATACTGAGGATGAGGAAGTGGTGTTGGCATTGTTGCCGCCAGTGGCAGTGGTTGAACTGTCACGATAGTACCTTGCACCCAATACAGAAGCAGCACCCACTGAAGAAGTTGAAGTTTGCGATGACGGTTGCTGTTCGACACTGTGAGTCGATGTTCGATAACGTATTCGGGATCGGCCACGCAATGTCATGTGATGCAAATGATGACCTAGGCGCGATGTTGATCGACCCGGAAGCACTACATTGCTGCTGCTGTTGCTGTTATTGTTATTGGTGTTGGCTGCCCCTCCGCCGCCGCCGGCATGGCCACCTCCACCACTGTCCACATCGCGAACTATTGGAATTTTACTCTCAGTTATCGACGCCATTACACTGGACGAGGATAGAAGGGTATTGTTGTGGGTTTTGGTCTGTTTATTCAAACTACTAAGGGTTGGTGCAGTCACATCATGATGATGGTGCTCCAGTTGCTGCTGGTGATGATAATGATGATTGGAATTTTGGACAGACCCAGCCATTGAACTATTTATATTATTATTAGTAGTAGCAACAGAAGTTGTTGTTGAGGTTGTGGAGGTGGTAGTGGTTGAGGTTGAGGTCGATGATGAAGTGCTGTTAGTGATGGTAGAACTAGAGAAGGATGTTGATGGGATATTACTCTGTTGTGCTTCCGCTTTACGCATGTGCATTAGACCCATTCTGGTAGGATTCAGTTTTTGTTTATTTAAAAAATAAGGATAGAAGGAGAGAAAAAAGAAAAAAACATAGAATGAGAATACTTTAACATTCTCAAGGCATCTACTACAGAGGCATTTTGTGTTTAAATAAATAGAAAAAGCATAGCAGAATGATCCAAAGCGCAAGGAAAGGAAACAAATCAAAGCAAAACAAAAAACAAACATAAAAAAATAATAAATTTATTCATAAAAAAGCCGACTTATCAGCAAAAAAAAAAACAAATTTTGTAATTTGTATTTGAATTTATTGGCATGCGATACATTTAATAAAAAATAGAACAGGGTTTTCAATTAATCACCTTAAAAAGAACATATAAACAAAAACAAATACAATTAATAAGGGTTATACGGTTGTGCTCTTAGTTTTTAAAAAAATATCACTTGTTTTATCAAAACATAGAGATTGTGTTTTAGTATTGTAAACTTGGTTTTTGTTTTTTTTTTTTTAGTTACAAATATTTAATGAATTTCTTAATACTTAATGCCACTTATTTTTCATATATTTCTAATGTAGTTGTTGATTGGTTTCACTCAGGGATTCATTCACTCATTCTAAAATCCAATGGACAATGGACTTGTACTCAACTTAAAATGTTTGTGCCCTGCCAGTTACAGCTTTTATAAATCATTATTGTTTGTTAATTGCCTGCAAGAGATGTACCTATGGCGTCGTTGGGTTTGAGTGAGTTTGTTTTGACGTTAAAACTTAAATCTATTAGTGCTTCTTGAGCGGATTTTGATTTGAAAACGATAAGCGAGATTTTCTTCTCAGAAGTGTGGTTCGACTGTTTTGTTTGCCAATGAAATGGTTTCAGAAGAGTTCTTTTTTGGTTCGGAACGCTTCCAGACGTCCATTGGAAAACGACATAAGTGTAGTCACTGTTTAAACCAACCTCGAAAACTATTTGAACCAAAATACTGGGCCAATAATCCAAACAGATTTTTAAAACAAAAGTCCCCAATCCATAACGATTTTCCACTTAAAAAAATGTATAATTGCATGGGGAAGTTTATGAACTAAACTAAACTAAAAAATCTCAAAGGACATGAAACCATGATGGATTCGATCGAGGGGTCAGGTATTAAAAGAACAATATACAATTTTGTAAAAAAAAAAATGTTCTTTCATAACGTCCACCTGTGATGCGTCTTTAACACACACTTTAAGGTCGATGTAAAAATCCTCAGCGGATGAACAGACTTGTTTCAAATTCGGTACCAATATTTCTAAGTAATTCCTCAGAACAGATATTCGAATTTCTCTTTTATATCATCTAAAAATTCACACAACGAAAACATATGGTAGGTATAGCTCGGCTGTTCTTGTTCAAATTTTGTTAACAGGTTATTTTGAGAAGAAAATTTCTCAAAAACGACTCAAAAGGTTTTTAAACTTCGAATCTGCAGTTTCCCATTCGGGATGTTTGACAAAAAAATTGTCATATTTATTGCATTTCCCATAAATAAAAATTCGAATTTCCTCTCTAGGGAATCACATAAAAATCCTCTGCAAGTAAATTGTTCCACCCGTTAAGGCTCTAAATTACAATTAAATGGACACATGATAAACCGACGAACAGTGGTCGAAAATGGTCATAGTTCGAAAGTGTTCCTATTCTTGCTTCAAATATAGAGGGCGCCCAGATAGCATGGAAGATTTTTTTTAAACATCTCTGTTTCTTCTAGGCAATGGAATCTCCCTAAGTCCATTACTTGAGATAACTCTAGTAAATACCGTAAAAAAAGTCTCTGTTTGTATGATTTTCAAAACAATGGAAAAAAGTGAGGAAAAAACTTTAAAAAAATGTATGGATTCGTGCACGAATGGTTCATTGAATTTCGTTGTGATCGTATGAGCACAAATTACGTTGATCGTCCTGGATAAAGTCACAACTGAAGAAATGACCAAATAAATCAACGATATTGTGTTAGACGATCGCGCGCCAGTTCAAAGTTTGTGATAGTTAACATTGATAGCGTTATTCGGTTCCTGATTGAGTATTTGGACATACAAAAATTATCGGCAAGATGTGTGCCTTGTTTGCTCAAAATATTGATCAAAAAAACAGAATATTGTCACAATTTCAAAGTAGTGTGGATACACCAGTACATACCAGAGATGATAGAACAATTTAAATAGTAGACTTTTTTTAGGAGAAAGTTCTCCAAAAAATAACGAAGATGAAGAAAATTAAAAGAAGGTCACGAAGAAGAAAACATTAAAAATTATATTTCTGTTTAAGTTGAGTGTTTGAATGTAATTTATCTAACTCATGAGCCCACTGTCGTACCTTGGCGAAACGAATTATTTAGTTGAGGTCACTTTAATTGAGTTCTCCAAAAAAAAAGGCAAAAACGGTTCCGGAAAAGTAATGGCAACGGTTATCTAAGATTCCCACGGCAGCATTATCTTCATTGATTACTTGGAAAAAGGAAAAACCATTACCGGACCGTAATATGTCAATACTTGGAGTTCCGTCTACTTAGAGTAATGATGTTAAGAACAAACGAGAGTAAACTTTTTATGAATATTTCAACTCAATGTGGCTGAAAATAGAGATATGTATGTATGTCTTTTTGACCTAACTCTATAGGTGGCATTTTTAATTTGAAAAAATTTCTAAATACTATTTTTACAAAAAAGAAAACAAATCTTAAAACCAATTTCGTTAAAAATATACAAAAACTTTCGTTTACTTACATGAACATATAAATAAAACATTTCCAAAAAAAAATTGAACAAAAATGGCAAGCATTTAAGGACGTTATAATAACTAGGGATCAATAAACAGGACCATTTGTTGGAATGGATAAAAGGAAGACATTACTTTAGCATCGCAAATTAAACAAATTTACAAGAGAAACAAAAAAAAAAATACTTAAAACGAAATACTTCCCCCAAAAGGTTCGTTTTGTTTGGGGTTCTTTTTCAGTTTTTTTTTTGAGAGCTACTCTTACCTCTTGCTATAGAACGCAAGACCTTTGCTTCGTGTGCTGGTTATGGAACTGGTCGTGGTACTTGTGGTTGTTGTACCGACCGCAGGGGTTGTATGCGTGGTTGTTGTTTCAATACAATCGATTGTAGTCTTCAAGAGTTGTGGCGATAGTGAAGTACTACTCAATATATTAACAATATTACCATTGTTGTTTCTAAATGGTTGCGACCGGGCGCGGGTATGTCTAGCTGGATTATCACAGTCACTAAAAAAAAAAATAATTTATCACAAAGTTCCTAAAACAAAAATAATAAAAACCAAAAAAAAAAAACTAACAGTGTTCCTGACGCATTGACTGATCTTGAATTATGCTGCCTGCGCATTGCTTTAATCTGATTAAGCTTGTCGCCTTGAGTTTGGGCGTTTTTCTTGTCAATAGCTGCTTGGGTCATTTTCACCGTTGATGCTATCGTATGTTTATTAGCTGCTTCGAAAATACTACATGGCTTTTTAAGCTTCTTTTCTGTATACAGAGGCTCTATGGAAAGTTTATTGTTGTCAACAACATCAATGCCACGTTGCAAAAGTTTCTCATCGTCTTTATTATCCTCATCACTACTAGATTCATCTTGCTCAACATTTTTTGTTGTTAGCACCTTCTTTTTGGGAACATTTCCGTTTTCATTCTCTTCATCGTTGATATGCATTGTATCGACTTTTTGTGAAATACCTTTCACTCGACTTGTAAGGAGAACTTCCGAATTGTCATTTAGCTGATTGCTAGCCTTGCCATTCAAAATCTGGGAGTAGATACCATATTTATGCTTTGGTGGTTCGGTGTTCCAGCGTTTTCGATGACGTTCACCTTCGGTCCACAGCCAAGCTTGTTTACTTTAAATAGATAAACGTATGGGAATAAATAAAGAAGCTATGTTTGAAGATCTTAATAACTTACTCTTCCATCCATTGTTGTTGATGACCAATAACTGACCCTGGTCGACAGAGTCGTAGCCATGCTATCGCTTCCAGAGCCGAAAAACTATAGTGTTTCATAATATAAGCACCTATTAAACTACCAGTTCTGCCAAGTCCAGCTGAAATGTATTAAATGCATATTAAATTAACTGTCATTGGAAAAACATTTAAAAATATAGTTTTATTTGTCGGAAAATCACCCAACACTCTAGCGTCTTATTGTTTAATCATACATTTCACGTCTCACCTTTGCAATGCACCGCAATAGCACCTTTTGTTGTTTCGCAAATATTAAGGAACTTTTTCAAAATCAAATCACTCGGCGTACTGCCATCGATGAAGAACAAATCCTTATGATCGAAACCTGCATTCTCAAAACTTGACGCATGATAGACCTTTGCATTTAATCTAATGACCGTTGTCACATTATTTTCACGAAAATATTCAAAATATGTTTCGGGCGAATGACAGGGATAACCATTCGAAAGTGTTTTGGACTTTTGATGAGGGCCACAAAAAGCTATGAATTTCTCTGGTACAATCCAATTGAAATCACCATTTTCGACACGCTCGAAGTATTCATACTCTTCGGCATCGAAATCATCGAAATTAAAGAAACCTGCCTTCAGTGCTTTGTATACAGCATTTATACAATCAATTAGGGATATTTTATATCCACTTGGGCCATAGGATGCATCACAGAAACGGGTGTAAGCTGGTATATCGCCGGCTACCAGCGGCCGATAAGCTTCTTCTGGTGTCCTATTCAGATAGATGACCTATGGAGAGCAGACAAATTGTAATATTAATAAATGAATTAATAAAAAAATTAAACAAAAGAATTTCACTTACTGCATACGAACCAATCAAATAAGCAGCATTTAATCTTTTTGCCGGATTCATCGATGTGTAGTGAATGATTTTTTTATTTGAATGCCATTTTGAGGTTATTTTTCGATTGAGTTTCTGGCAGTAACGGTATAGCATGCATATATTAAGAGGACCGAAGTCATTGTAGAAATTTTCGTAGACAAAATCTTCATCTATACTAAAATAATGCGTACTTGGTGTGTTCTTTGGCTTAAAGTTCTTTTTGAAGGCCACAAAATACAGTCGATCTGGAAAAAAAATAAACTCGTTTAAAATTGTTATTAATATTTCTAAAACAAGAATTTAAGTTAAATATGTTTGCTAATAGAACTAGAAATAAATGAAGACGATTTGGGTACAAATGCTTCAAAATTATTATAGAAAGCTATTCCTTTCGCCACAGAGATCCTTGGGGGGTAATGTTCCATTTAAGTGGGATTCAATCGAATTCTGAACCAATTAACAACTCAACTGATAGATACGTTTTGCATGAAATTATGTGCTAATAAGTAATATTCCTGCACCGTGCTAATATACTGGTTTCCAATTTGTATTTCTAAAAGAGTAGAAATAGAGAACGGAAATACAAATGGGGGTGTAAAGGAAAATCATTGAGTCGATTCAACAGAATTATTTATTCTATATGCGGCAAGTCTCGCCCAAGAGATAATAACAAACTCATCTTACAGAGGTAGAGCGCATACACGACTTGTGTAAGTCTCTAAAGACTCAAGGGATAAACACTAGGTGAAGAATCTGAAAAAAGTTTTCTCTTACTGAGAATTTTGATAGATATTTTTTTTTGTGTAGGAATTTCCAGTCTTAAATTTTAATGACGTATAATTAATTTACACCGCGTAAAGTTCTTAAAACATCAAAATGTAGTGTGGCATCCGTCTGTCATTCAGTATTATGAATGAAAAACCATAATTCTCTAATGAATATAAAAAAACCTCACAAGGACAAAAGGAATCTAAGCACGGAAATATATTTAGATCTGGTAACAAAAAGCGCAACACGTAATTTATTCCTCATTTTGAAATGAATATTATACTTATAACGACCGACAATGAAACAATTATAGTGAACTAAATAGAATTGAATTGCACAGTTTGCTTGCTATGAGTATTCATGTCTTTTGTATTAACAATAACTAAATATACATACATACATGTGTAGGTCATGTTTTGCTGTAACCAGGCCATCGATGTAACGAAGTCGAGTATAACTATACGCAAAACATGAATAAGTTCTTAGGTTTTTTTTAGAAAAAAAAAAAAAAAACTATTTATTCAGAACAAGCGGTGAAGTGGTGAATGCAGAGAAAAATTCCAATATTTTTGTTTTGTTTGGAAGATAGCCTTATAACAGGCAATCCGCACTATATTTTGTTATTTGGGGTGGATATTGTATTGTGATTGTAAACTCTAGGTTAACAATTGAGCTCATATTACGGAAGAAATTTGAAATTTTAGGAAAAAGTAGGTGTAAACTGATTGATTTATTACCTAAGTGCAAATAATATTTGGAAGCAATGTTTTACTTAAAAAATATTTTATAAACAACAGTTTTTTGCTGGGTGAAACAAAACTTCGTTTTTTAGAGATTTTGCTTTCAAACATTTTCAATTATTTTTTTTGTATCACTTCAGATTAGGAACCATGCCAAGCTTGGCGGCCCACCTATTAGGTCTGTTTGGCAACGTGTAATTTTTCACAAATTTTCGCAATTTTACACAATTTGCTGTCAGAAACCATTGGAGAAAAAAGTCGACTATAGGAAACTTGGTGAAAATTTCACGTTACAGGCATATTGAAAATTTCTAAAAACACAAAAGGTGTGTTTGGTAACGTGAAACTTCCACAAAAAATAACATACTTATACAAATACCTACTTACATTTATGTTCTTATGTCAACCTTTACATGCCGCCTCTACTGGGCATGAATAATGCTCGGATTATGAACATGTTTAGAAAAAAACCAATAGAGGCACAAAAATCCATGTGATGTGGTGAAATATCCATACAAATCAGATTGTGGATTGGATTGTGGTTGTGTTACATTCTAATGGCTAGTTGTACAAACGCGTGGTTAAGCATCGGTCTGCACACGCTGGGGGATTTGGGTGGAAACAAACCATTTTATAAAAAAGGAATCTTTACTTTTTGGGAATGGAGTCTCGAATGTATAATTTTCAGCGTCATTCAACTCAACTAAAATTGTATGTCCCTGATTATAGGTTTTTTTTTTTACTGAAGGCCGTTTTACTGAACTCGTGACTACACGATGAAGAAAAGTCCTTTAATTTCAATCTACCCTTCTCTTTCTCACGCCACTAATATCCATATTTTAAAATATTATTTGAAAGTCCCCCCAATATTTCTTTGTTGTTGTAATCGTGTGAGATTTCGAGGGATAGCCGACATGTTGCACACGATTTTTCCATTCTCTCTCACGCAATTACAACAACAAACAAAAAATCGGCATTGGAAAAATCGTTTAATGTAAGTGTCGACAAACTGTAGCCTGATTCACAACGCGGCGAGGAAACGATACATGAGCGTGACGAGAACTCGTTGTAGTTGTCAAACCAATTTCAAACAATGAAAGCAATACCTGGATATACACAACGCGGCGTTTCTCGTCGTCACGCCACGCCAAGAATTCGAAAAATTGAAAAAAAGACGCGACGTGACGACGATTTTCATTGTTCCTAAGTAATGTACAGATTTTTCACATAAGATGTTGTCAAATTGTGTCTAACAAATAAAGTTAAGGTATTTTGTTTATAATTCATTGATTTTTTTTTTACAAAAATGGATTTTTGTCGTAAAAACGATAGCTGCATTGTGAATTGGGCGACGATTTTGTAACTAGAAAAAATGACAGCGGTTCTCGTCACGCTCACGTCTCGCTTCCTCGTCGCATTGTGGATCAGGCTTGTCGCATCGGTGGATTTTGGGTGGAATCAACCCTTCTCTTTTTAACGCACATAAAATCTTCCTGTCTCACTGGATGCGCCTTTCAGAAAAACGAACATGATTGCTTTGACACGAGAGCGATTTTTAATCTTCGTTTCTCTTTTGGTTTCCTTCTCTTATTGCAAATAGCTTTTAAACGTTGCGATTTTTAATGAAAAGTTTACTTTGTGCAAGTGAAAAAGTAACATCTCTCTGTCCTCTTCACTCCACTTGATTGAGCGCAGTTATGTGAGTGGCCGACGCAACGAATGAAAATAAAACACACTCGAACAATAAGAAAAGCACAAAGAAGAATGAGCAATAACTCTGCAATTTGTTCAACCTCAGCAATTTCGTCTACCCCGGACACCACATACGTCCCTCGAAAGAAGAAGTTCCATCATTCAAAAGCAGTTTATGTAATCAGGCATTATGGATGCGTTCTGAAAATGAGCGCGTTCAAGAGTTTTAGATAAGAAGTGTTTAGAAAATGTCTTGTGGCTGCGTCCAAGTAAAGAATAACTTATTTAGTTTGTGATGTAAATTTAAAAATGCGATGCATTTAATTTATGAATAAATGCGATGTCCACTACATTTCTTGTGCATTATTTTTCTAATACTGTCAAATATCGAACAAATGAATTTTTGCATCAGCAGTGAAGTTTTAGAGGAACTACTGTGAGCCCCCTCTTTTGTTTTGCTGAAATAACTCAAAAACTTATATTGGTGTTTCAAGTTTTTATTTCCACACAGCAGCAGCTTAATATTGATGAGATTTGTTTGAAAAAAAAAAAAATTTGAAAAAGGGAAACAATTTTTTTTTCAAAACCAACAGAAATCTCATTTGATCTGAGTCCCAGGCCTTTTCTTTTAGTATGTTGTTGTTGTTCCGCGGTATCTTAAATTAAGGAATAAATAAAATAAAACGATTTATATTTATTAGCTGCATTTAAAATAGCCCTCTGGGGCCATAGTTCTGCATGAACAGGGGGCAAAATTAACTGCATGACAATCATGCATAATTTTTATGATAAAACTGCTCGACTCAACTTTATTAACAAAAGAAATCATAATTTTATTCCTTTTAAAGTTGTATTTTATCAACAAAACCGTTAGTCTTCGCACTCAAAATTTTACAATAAATAAAAATTTTAGTTTTAACGTTTTACTTCAAACGCAAATTGTAGTTTCACTTAAGCGCTCAGAGCGCCAGTATTTTCCATATAAACTATTTAAACAGGTATGTTTGAAAAAAATTATTGGGCTTCCAACCGATGTAGCGAACGACGTTTTTTTTCAAAACAGCAGCTGAAGCATACAACTTACAGCAACTCCATTTTTTTTTTCGATTCAAGCCGAAAACTAATTATTTTATAGTAATATCGGTAAGTCTAAAGGTAGATGTCGTTTAAAAAAATACAATAAATTGCTCAGTGGCAATTTACTTATTAATCAATATTGCCGATCATAATATGAAAAAACTGCATCAATTAATTTCTTCAATTAAGCCAAAGCCAATAGACAAAGAGACTAAATGGTGGATGAAAAATGATGATGTTGGATTGTAACATAGATGTGGCAAGAATTGTGGTAAGTCATTACACACACACACACACATACAAATACCTTTTCGTGACCTCATTATGGATTTTTTTTTTAACTTTTATCATTTGACATTTTGCAATAAAAACTTTGGCATGCTTCGACCAACCGCTGCTTTAAAGAATAAATAATAATATTAATAACAATAATAAAATAAGAAAAAAAAAACAATACTAGCTTGTCTTCCGGTACACGAACTTTGTTATAGGGACGACGTTATATTACTTTACTAGTCGTTATACAAACTGGAAAGTTAACTAAGTATAAAAATGATTATTACATTTGCACGTAAGAGCAACGAGGGAGTTAAGGAAGGAATGTGATGCCAATGTTGTTTTCTGTATGGTTAAGCCGTTGAGGTGTATGTACACTACCTACATGAATAAATTGGAATACAAAAAATGTTCCCCGACGACCGACCGACGTCAATTGCTAAGGTAAGGAACATCAGGTGAAAATGTTTCCGCTTCAAGAACACCCATACCATCGGTTAGTTGTTCCCTTGAAATCTAAAGCTTTCCTACCATTTCTTTTTATAACTGTAACATCAAATTCAAATTTTTTCTGTCATGAGATACATAAGCTCAGCCGAGTGTATGACTTGACTATGTCATTGGATTTAACATTTTCTTGATTAAATTGTGCATTGCCTGCAATCTTAATTCCAGCGGCGGATTAACAAAATGTAATAGCATTAGCTCCCATTTAAACATACATTTGTACATAATATGTAAGTTGTAATACATGAGTGTGGTGAAATGAAATCAATTTTTTTTCTTGAAACCATGAACAGTTGGTTTTTTCTTAGCTTTACAGACAATAGTCAAAAAGCTGGAGAGTAAAAATGTTGGTTTAAGAAAAACATTGTTTTTGAGCTTTTACGAGACAAGCTGTCACCAGTTCCACACTCTAAGTTGAGGTCTAATTCCAATTGCGTGCACCATCGCCACCTGATTAGCAGTCTTTCATATTTTCTGGTCCGGAGCGATGCTTGTAAGGAAATGCTTAACACATACAAAGTAAAGCTCTGCACGAAAATTAAGCTATGTGGGAATTTTTTTCAAGTTAAAGTCTAATTTTCCTGGGTTACAAGCCTTGAAAAAAGAAACAAACGAGCGAACCGTCTTGTTGCTCTCCAGTCTCAGCAATATATGTATGCCCCTTTATCATTTACTTAATGTTGTTATTGAGGCCTCGAATGTCTTAATCCGCAACTGTCTTAATTTAAGACGGACAGTTTGCAATGATACTGTCATGATGGTGATGTGCAAAAGTAGACAAGATTACAATTATTATTGATCTTGGGTGATGATGATGTCAATTTAAACTGACACAATATATAGCCTCTTTCAATTTGTTTGTATTTGTTAATTTTATACTAACTAAAAGCGTCATTTTAATTACACATTAATGTAAAGTTTAATTTTGACAGCTTGCCAAGTTCGATTATGTCACTGTTTTGAGAATAATATATTCGTGTATTAGAATGTTGTTGGGCGGAATATTAAGTATTTTATTTTTAAATTACATATTCAATATTCTGGTCACTTGAAATGAAACCAGTAAGCGATTATTGACCATTCTGGATATTTTATAATCAACTTTTAAATTATGGAAATGTTATCTCTTTCAATGTGCGAAGATGTAAATTGAACCTTGTGTTAAAGTTGGATATTATACATACTATTAAGACATTGATGTGAATTGTTGTAAGTGAGAGGCGGTATATTATGATGAAGCAAGTGTAGGCTTGCAATTTAAATAAGATAACAACAAAAACTGGTCAATCTGTGGAAAAAAATATAATTCTAAATTTTTTTTGTGCAGAACTCTTTATGGTGTTGTAAAATGTATCTACTATAAATAGTAATTGATATCATTTTGCTCGCATGTATGTATATTTAATTCAAAATATCATTTTATTGCAGTTAAAATGTTTTGTCTTTGTAAAGGAAATTAACAAACTATAACGTCAATGCCCCGATGATGCTTTGAGCAGAAATTAGGTGTGTTTGCGTACTAGTCCAAAAGTACTCATTTCTACCATTTTTAGTCCAACTAAATTTTTTTATATTATGAACTTTGACTGAACTTTAAAAACTAAAACTGGTAGAAAGTGGTAGTTTTGGCAGGTAATCGAACAGAGGTATTATTTAGCTAGTTAAGCAGGGTCATTCATTTCAAGTTGGTAGCGCTGGCATTTGACACCTGTCAAACTCAGCTGTCATTTGAAGTTTGATAATATTAGTTGAATGTTTTCTATTTACGATAATGCATAGCTTAACAATCGAACAATGCGTTAAAATTATTAAAACTCACTACAAAAGTGGTGATTCAAACGTAACCACTTTTCGCGCATTAAACGATGATTATGATCGTCATAATCGACCGACTACGCAAGCTGTCGGTAACATTGTGAAGAAATTTGAAGAAAGTGGATGACGCGTAAGGCCTGTGCACCATCGTAATTCACGCTCAGTCGAAAATATTGCTGCTGCAAGTGCTAGTATTGCTGATGATCCGAATTTTCAATTTTCCGGCCAGCGGGCGTTCACAGCAATTGAACGTGTTGTAACCGGTTTTTTTGGCCGGCGATTAAAGATCATGACTTGGAAGATATGTGGTTCCAACAAGACGGGGCAACAAGCCTCACAACACGACCAATTGTGGCTTAATTGCGTGAGAAGTTTCCTGGTCGCGTAATTTAACGTTTTGGCGACGTCAATTGGCCTCCAAGATCATGCGTTTTGATACCGTTTGATTTTTTTTCTGTGGAGCTATGCAAAAGACCGTTTTTACGCGAATAATACCCGAACTCTAGACGCATTAAAAACCAACATTACTCAAGTTATGGCCGAAATGTGAAATGTGCGAAAAAGTGGTTAAAAATTACCTCAAAAGAATCGCATGCTGCGAGGCTGTCATTTGAATGATATTATTTTTCACACTTAATGGCAAAGTCCAAACTTTATAATGAAATAAAAATTTGATCAAAAATGTATCGCTGTGTGTTTTATTTAGGTTTACTTTCGAAACCGAAAAATAAATGACCCTTTATGTATAAACACAAAAAGCTCCAAATCGAATGTACATATATGAGCTTTGAAGGAATTTATACTACAAACTGCTACAGCGCGCCGGCCGGTTAGCACACTTCGGGTCGTAAGATTCTTTTTTTTCAATCCGCCCAAATCGTCCTGATTCACGCTTGATTCAAACGAAAAATCCCATACAAAAATGGAACAACGAAATCATAAAGAAAAAATTTCGTTTTGCAGTGCGCTGTTCGACGAGCTTAATTGATAATTGTAGCAGATTGTTTGGAGAAGTCTCCGTTCCTTTTTTCGCACTGAATTAATTGCCCAGAGCCCGGAGCATTAACTGTGTGCGGAAAAGTGACGTTTGATTTTTTTTGGGGTTGTATTTCTTGTATATTTCACTACAGCATGGCTTTCTGTGATTTTTTTGCGTTTGTGTTTGATTTGTTGTAATTGGTGACGCTTTCAGTTGTCATTTTTTCGCTGTGGTTTCCGTAAGAATTTCCCTCTCGTGTTGGAGACCAACGATAAATTTCGTTTCGCGTCAGCAGCGTACTAGACTTTAGCTTAGAACACTTTAACCATAGATTAGCCATATGAAGATGAGAATGTTTCGTACGTTTCATCTTACAAAACCCATTTGTTTACATTGTTGTATTTGTAATTTTTTCCCACGTCGATGAATAGATGTGAATTGCAACAACATTTTAAGTAGGTGTGTGAAGATCCCTACTGTCTATGTGTGAGATTTTTATACACACATTCTCATTTTTTATCTGATAACTGACAGTTCACGCTTGTAGGCAAATTAAAATGGCTGCCGGGGATTCTCATCTTCATGTGGCTAATCTGTGACTTAAACTAAATTTTGGAGCCTCTGTCCGATTCTCCGCCTGTGCTCACCTCGTAATTTCCAAAAATGTATATTTAGTGCTTTGGACATTTAAAAAATGCATTAGCAGACAGTTTCTGAAGCCAGTGAAGATGTATTTCGATGATTATGCAAACGCCGACAGCCAAAAGAATTTTCAGTGGAAAGAAAAAAAGGTGCATTGAATTAATGGGAGAAAAATTATGTATTTATGATTTGTGTATCAATTCTAACCGACCGTTTAATTTTTTGAATGACCTTCGTAGCATAATATTTTAAAACCTTGCTTAAAAACTTTTCCACCATCAATGATATTAAATTTACCTCATTAAGAGTTAAGACTACGGATGTAATAATTGATGCTTAAGCTTTATTTAACAAAAAAAAAAAACAATCGAATATTTTTCACAAACCAATATAAAATCGATTTCGATTATTTTTCATAAATTAAAACAAAAACAAAAAAGTCAATACAATTAATATTGTTACACGCAAAAACCAAAACAGTGACATCACCTTTTAGAGAAAACAAAAATGATCCCATTATCGTATGTACATAAATATAGGGTATATGCTGTCATAATGGTTTCGTCTATAGTTTTTAGATACACAAACAAAATATTCGCTCGCTTGTTTACTCTCAAAATCACGATACAATTAAAATTTAATTTTGTAAACAGAATATAAAAATCAAACATAAACAATATCTATAGCAATAAGAAAGAAGAAACATAGAAAGATACTCACTTCGTTGGATTTCCGAAGCTGATGCCAACAAATCGCTGTTATCGTCGTCTATCATTGTCGTCTTTGTCGTCGTCTTGGTCGTGCGTCGTCCTGAACCTGATATCAAGAATCAAAATTAGAATTCAAACACTGTTACTGGTCTCTCCGCTCGACTCGACTCGGTACACTTGATTGAATATTTTAGACGAAACTCTTTAATCCTGATCTGAAATTAAACAACAAAATATTGCACTTTAAAAAAAAAAATACGAAGCGCTATTTTGAATATAAAATGCATTAGCAACTGGTGTGAAAACCTCCAACTAACAATTGGGTCGCGTCAGATTGAGAGCTGTCCACTGTCTAATTCTCTAACAGTTTAACAGTCTAACAGCCGACAGATGTGAAACTCTCAGCGTATCAACAACTCAAACCTTTTCCGTCTCTCGTACATGCGTCTACGTCGTCATTCATAATTCAAATATGTGATGAGGGATGAAAGAGGAGTCTACAAAATATCTATGTAGAGAGAGAGGACACAAGTTTTCCACCCACATGTATTATTTTCTTATGCCTTATTAGGTTCACACTGGATTATGAATCACGAAAAATTTCACTCTGTTTTAACGCTTTATAAAAATCAACATTAGAGACACATCCATATGAACGAACATTCACACGTCACCCGCCTGCCAACTCAAAATGAGTACTAATATAGATGGCTATGGATGAACTAAAACCAAAAGCCATTGTCAGTGAGACCATTCTTGTTGTTTTTTTTTTTATTTTATTTTAAGATGAACTATCAGTCTGGTCCTGATACTCGTTTGCATCAATTATAATTGCATTTTTTAAACCCAACTCTTTGCTGTCACAATTTTTTTTTGTCAAAATGCAAGAACGAATTAACTTGCTCATTCGTCATTCTTTTCTGGCGCAATAGCAATATATTCGATGGGGGATCATTGTTTGTATGTTTGTGATGAGATGCTATGATGTACGTAAATCTTGGACGATTGGTACTGCGTTGACAAGAAAAAAAAAAATCTTAAAATTTAACATTTTATTTTTCTCCCGCCCCGGAAAAGAGGGATTTGAGTGTTTGCAGGGAACGAAATATTTTACATACGTCAAAATATAGTTTTTCCGCTATCTGTCAATACAAAACAAGAATGGATAAGACTTAAATTTATTAAAAAAAAAGTTTTAAAAAATCAGAAAATGACACGATTTTATTAATTGCTCCGGAAAAAGGCGGTTGAATGACATTTGGTAAAAATATATCTCTTTCTCTATCTGTCAATTTATAAATGTTTGTCAAACTCCATACTCCTTGTTCTTTAAACCCGAACATTTTGAAATTTTAATGATTGCTTCAGACAAATGTTATAATATTAAAACTTTATAGTCTCATTTTTACAGGGTGATAACACTGTCAACTAAAATAATGAACGAGTTGTCCCATTAGTCGTGGCAACGGGATTGCCAACGCATCTGCCTGCCAACGGGTTGATAGCGATCCGAATTGACTTAATATAACTTTGGGACATAATTTAACGTCATTTTGCCCTACGAGAGTCTAAACGTAGCTTAAGGGTGAAAACACAAAACATTTTCATCGGGCAAGATAACGTCTGAAAACATTTACATATTTTGTTTCACCTGTTTGGTGTGTGTTGGACTAGAAAATCTAATGTTTTGTTTGTTTCATAAATTAGAATAAAACATTTTGACAACCTTCATACACTAAGATTCAGTTTTTCAGTGCGAGATTAAAGTTAAGCCCGAGTTAACTCATCAAATTTGGAGAGTTAACTCAGGATTAACTGAACAGATGCTTTTGATGTCTTATCCACCGAGTTTGTTTAGTCGTTCCGCATACATTCTTCACCAAAAAACTGCTTCCTCACTTAACTGTGGGTTAATTTACTTCTTGAGTTAACTAACTCTAGTTTAACTCACCACTGAAATACTGGGCCTAAATGTTTTTCAGTGCGAGATTAAAGTTAAACCCAAGTTAATTCATCAAATTTAGTGAGTTAACTCAGAATTAACTGAACAGATGCTTCTTTTCGTATGAAGCTGAAGTGAGACAGAAAGTTAAAGGTTGAATTTTCCAATGAATGCGTTCAGCGCGACATAAAATCGGTTTGTTCGATTTGCCTTATAAACATTTAACAAGATTTATTTGAAATCTACTAGATTTACGAAATAAATTTGCATGGTAAATCTTCGAAATTTGAAGAAGATTATGGACAAATCTTATCAAATCTCGGTTAAGTGGTCGATGGAAACGAAGTATTCGAAATTTAAAGGGCAACAAAAGAAAGCGCTGAGGTTTAAACACCAAATTTGGTAAGCTTTGAGGAAAAATAAAAGACAAAGTCTAGTCTGTTAGAAATGTTTATGATGTCAAACCTTATAGTTTAACTGTACTGCAAGAAATATTTATTGTGATTGATTAAGGCTAATTTTTTCTACTTCTAATTATATTCTATATAGTTACGTTGGTCACACTATTTTGTTCATCTACGAACACGCTATAAAGCTGCATATACATTCATTTAAATGACATGAAACAAAAAAGAAATACAGGGAAGGCAAAAGTCAGTGATGTATTTTTAAATTAGAAACATTTCAGATATACATATGTATATTTGAGCTTCCATTTCGAGATGAAAAATGTGTATAAGAGTTCATAGAAACTGTAAATACAATTAATTAATTAATTTTGTTTGTATTTATAAAGTTGCTGCGAATAAAACAAAGATAAATGCTTATATACTTCTTAATTATTTGAATTAAATAATTGGATCTATTGGGGTGATAAGTATCAAATAATAATAAAAATTCATTGAAGTATTGACGCTTTACAACAAATTTACAAATAGCAAAATAAAGTATCAATTTTATTACAAGTAAAACTTTTATACAATTATACCTATCCCATTTGCCAACGCATTTTGCTGCCAAACACAATATTTTTTCTAAAGAAATGACTTCAAAAATAAAACATCTAGTCACACTTTTGCTCCACAGTGTATTGACTTCCATGTCCATTCTCTTAATTTATTTCAAATTTTTATGTCAATAATTCTCGCTTCATTTAAAATATCTTTGAACAAAATTTCTATGTTCTATAAATAAATCACAGCAATCTTAAAATATTCTTTAAGTTTTTTAACCCTTAAGCCATTAGGTACATGGTTGTATTGCGGCCAATCATATAACATTAAAAATATGGCAGATTACAATGAACCAACACGCACACATACACCAACGAAAATACGATGAAAACAATAGAGGAAAAACCGTTTTATCGGTAAGATATACAACAACGGTTCTGTGTGACCGGTAGATTATAAATCAATAAAACAAAAGATAGAGAACTCGAATAAATTGTGGTCAAGATAACAAAAATAATTGAATGAGGAATAAACAATAAATGCATAGTGCAAAGAAGATGATATACTGGTGTTGTTACAACTTAAAAATTGGAAATAAATCAGCTTTACGAAGAAGCAGAAAAACGAAAACAATAGAAACGCATTGTTTTTGTTCTTGTTGCAGTGGACTGTAATGAATTAAATTCAATGGATTAAATCAGTTTTAAAAACGAGTATAATAAACAAGGTACATATATTAAAGGTAATATCATTAGCGTTTAAATTTTTATTCAATTCTGCTCATCTGTGAAAATGGCGGATACAGTGTCTCTTTACTTGTCAAAATGCTTATATTTGTTGTTGTTTCTAGTAATGTCATGTGCAGTTTTCGTGTTTAATTTCTGACTGACAACCTGCGCAATATATTACCTTAGATTTGTGTACTGTGTATAATAAATATGTGTACCAATAGCGCACTTTATCACTAATTGTAAGGACTGATTTTTTCTACTGATTTAATTTATTTACAAAAGGGACAAAACAACTTAACTTTCTTAAGAACAAATTAGTTACAATGCGATAATTAAAATGTGTGTATATTATTAATTCTTGTTTTTTGATATAAGTTTGTAGTTCGGTTAGCTTTTTGCATTCATTAACATTATATATACTGTTTTTTATCTAACAGCCAATTGAAATTCACTCAAAACAAAAATAATAATAGTCAGCTGTAGGGATTGACAATTGACTGTAGGTATGGTAGATCAATGGCTGTAGGTATGGTAGGATATCGGGTGCGTTCAGTGATACAAATCTGAACTTAAATTCTACGTTTACATTCAACTGCTTTTTAACGATGCAATTTCTTCTTACAATTTGTAGGCACGTAGGCGAGGGACGTAGGTGGCTGGGATATACAAAATAGCTGAGGTTGAACAAATTGCAGAGTTATCGGCTACCTTTGGTGTCAATCGATTGAAACTGCGATTTTAGTGATTTCCACTGACAACGACTACAACTAAATATTCTAAAAACTCAAGATATATAATTCGCCGGCTATCTCATAGTGACATTCATTTGAGGTTCGTTCAGTATAAAAGTAAGACTGAACTTTTTGTAAGTTTTACTCGATGGAAAGATGGAGTTTCATAAGGGTTGCAAGTTCGTTGACAGTTCTAACTGGATATTTTAATTCGGCCCTTGTCAGTCAAACCATTAAGTTCCTTTGGAATTTGGGTACGGTGTCATTTAATCGAAACCACGATTTTAGTGCTCTCCACTGACAGTTGTTGTTTTTCGATGGTCAGAGAGTGATTACCATAAACAATAACCATGTGTAATGTGAAGTCATATTAAAGTTGAGAGTGAACTACGAAGCAGGACCTTTCAGTACCGAACCTTCACCGTTCGTTGGACACTTCACCACCAGCCTTTTAGTGCTTGGAAATTTCGTTACAGCGGTTCCTGAACTGGGTATTTCGCTGCCGTTCTTTCAACACTAAGCTTTTTAAGCACTGCCTTCAGATAGGTAATGTAGTGTTAATTATTCAATATGTTTCTTTTGATGACGTTCAGTAACAAAAATCAGGCACTTAGACAAAAGTTGATGTTTACACATATTTAACCGTGAGTCCCGGCACTCACATATTTTTTTTTATGCTTTATAGTTGTATACAATTTTTATTTTTTAAAAGTTTTCAGTTTCATAATAGAATATGAAAAAAATTTGAAAAGAAGAATTCTTCCCTGTAAGTGGGCGAAACGCATTTATGGAGTTGAGCTCACTTGAACTTTTAACTTGAGTTTTCAGTTTTCAAATTTTCAGATTTAGTATTTCCAGAGTTTTCTATTGAACAATGGGTAATGCTTTTATTTACAAATGTTTTTTATTTTAATATTTAGCTTTTTTTTATCATACAATTAATATACAGAAACTAATTTCTTTATTTAAAAATCGTTTAATTATTTAATTCACACTTACAAGTGACATAAGCTGCAGAGGAAAATCATTATAACGCGATGGAAAATCACTAGCAATTAAATTTACTCTGAATCTAAAGCGACTCGATTTATCATAATCAACCAATTACCAAAAAATATTCTTATAAATAATAAATTAACGAATTTAAGCATACCGAAGTTCCCACATCCAAAGACGATTAAAAAATATAAAACATTTTCAAGACACTGGGGCGTATACGCAACTATTTCATTATAATAAAATCATCAAAAGAGAAATGCTATTTTTATAACAATTATACCAGTTGTTCGGTGTGTAAAAAAAAATTCTCGTTCCCCGAAATATGGCCGGTGGAGAGGCCTGGCCCTGCAGGGCCGCATAAACAGTACATTTACTAACAAAACTGTTATAAATTGGCATGTCTGGAAGTGTTTCATTTTCATCCATAAACAAAATCCATCCACAACGATACAATAATTGGTTGCCTCGATTTAAGAAGGCCATTTTTATTACCAAGAGTTGGAACCTGAAAGTATTGACTTCAAGAAGCCGGTCAACGTTTCAAAGAACCATAAGTCGCTTTAGGGATGACGGTGCGATCGAATCAAAGTCCAGATCTGGAAGACCATCGAAGCTCAGTGCGAGGGACTGGCGCTCTATCAAACGAATTGTGGACCACGAGCCGTTCATTAGCGCTAAAAAGATAGCTATACACATCTCAATATATATAACAACATCACAGCGCATCCAGATACAATGAGGACAGCCATAGTCGACATGGGATTCAAGTCGCACACACCCCGGAAAAAACTTTTCTTCAATGAAATAAATAGGAAAAAAGCGTCTCACATTTGCAAAGGAGTATCTTAAGAAGCCGCCTGTATTTTGGCGGCAGGTTATATTCTCGGATGAGTCGAAATACAAAATTGTTGGCTCGGACGGGCGGCTTAGGGTTTGGTGGCGTCAAAATGATGCTTATAATGCAAACAATTCAAATAAGTGAAGCACGGAGGTAGTGATTTGATGGTATGGGGTGTATGTCTACATCGAGGGTTGGAAAGCTGGAAATAATCGAAGGAATCATGGGCCAATTTGCGTACATTGATATTCTGAAAAGAAATTTAAATGAAAGTGCTGAAATGTTGGGTATAGCTAGTGATTTTATCTTTTAGCAAGATAACAACCCCAAACATACCGCTCATAATAAGCGTATGTGGCTTTTGGATAACGTTACCCACATCTTGCTAACGCCTCCTCACAGTCCTCACCTTAACTCCATTGAACACCTGTGGGATTAATTAGATCGAAGGATTCGAAGTCGCGAAATACGGAACAAAGCTCAACTTAAAGAAGCCCTACTTTCAGAGTGGAATGAAATAGGCAGTTCCTGCACAAAAAAGCTAGTGGCTTCAATGCCATAGCGTCTCAGGGAGGTTATTAAGATGAAAGGATATCCTACAAAGTATTAACCAGAAAAGTAAAATGATAGATATTAATTTTTAGCCAGTGAAACTTATTCTTACCTTATTCTTTTAAATGTACGCTAACTGGAATACATTCAATGAATTAATTTTCCTTATATTCCTTTTTTCTACATGTGTTTTAAGAAAATTAAAATTTTTGTTTGAAATGAATGTGTTTAATATTATTTTACGGATGTTTGAATATAAAGTCGGGTTGTAAATCCAAATGAATACTAAATTTATTATACAAAAATGTCTTCCTTAAATACTATTTTTATAAGAAACTATTTACATTTTCTTATTGAATATCTAACACTATGTTATCTATAAATGATTCTTTAGTGTACATCGTTATGTGTTTCATGTATTTCTTTTCTTGTTGTTTTACTAGGCGGGCAGTTGAATTTTTGCTGATTGACGCTTGAGGGCTCCTTGTCTTCCTTGGTAGGTTTCTTCTCCGGCTTGTGGTTTCGCTTCTGGCTCTTCTGGGTCATTTACCTCGGCTGAGGAATCCCTCAACGACTTATCAGTGGCTGTCAACTAGCTTATCAACGGCTTTTAACCGGCTTAAATTAACTTTATTTAAGTCGAAACCCCTAACATCTGGCGAAGGAGAATTCTTCGAAAAAAGTAATCGAACACAACTTACTTTATTTATTTAGTTTAGTCTTTGCATCTAGTACATAGTAATTGTTATATTCAAGTCTATTAGACAAGAAAAACACCTTTCATTTGGTATCAATATGATTTTTCTATATCAATTATTGCGCACGTTATGAACAATTATTTGGAAAAACACACTGAAATCTTTATTTTGCAATAGGCAACTTCAACTTTCCCACGAACGATTGTCAAAAAATTTCATTCATATAACAAGCTTAACGTCGCACCTTTCATTTTATACCAATCTCATGCGTGTACACTCTTGGCCAGAAATGGGCAATTTTCCTTGTACATTTTAAAAATATAAAACAAAAGAGCATTACCTATTTTAAAAATCAAAATTTCACATACGGAACTTCCTCAACTTATTTATTTATTTTTATTTATTTGTTCATCTTAAAATTGCTGTTTTAAGTTTTATAATAACAAAAAAATTATATAGAAAGTCACATAAATTGTTTCTTGAATGAATTTTCCACCCGGTTCGGTACTGAAAGGTCCTGCTTCGTAGTTTACTCTCAACTTTAAGATGACTTCACATTACACATGGTTATTGTTTATGATAATCACTCTCTGAGCATCGACAAACAACAACTGGCAGCGGAGACACAGCAAATGACACCGTACCCAAATTCCAAAGGAACTTAATGGTTTGACTGACAGGGGCCGAATTAAAATATCCAGTTAGAACTGTCAACGAACTTGCAACCCTTATGAAACTCCATCTTTCCATCGAGTAAAACTTACAAAAAGTTCAGTCTTACTTTTATACTGAACGAACCTCAAATGAATGTCACTATGAGATAGCCGGCGAATTATATATCTTGAGTTTTTAGAATATTTAGTTGTAGTCGTTGTCAGTGGAAATCACTAAAATCGCAGTTTCAATCCATTGACACCAAAGGTAGCCGATAACTCTGCAATTTGTTCAACCTCAGCTATTTTGTATATCCCAGCCACCTACATCCCTCGCCTACGTGCCTAAAAATTGCAAGAAGAAATTGCATCGTTTAAAAGCAGTATAATGTAAACGTAGAATTTAAGTTCAGATTTGTATCACTGAACGCACCCGATATCCTACCACACCTACAGCCATTGACCTACCATACCTACAGTCAATTGTCAATCCCTACAGCTGACTATTATTATTTTTGTTTTGATTTTGTTTTCTTTTTAATTACTAGTGTCGCGTCCATTTTGTTCGGGGAATAATTAAATATTAAAGACAAAAATATAAAAATATAAGTGTTAAAATGATAAAATCGTCGGTCGCGCTAAAAACAATTTGCTTTCGTCGTTGGCAAAAACAATATAAATGAGTGGTCGCGATAAAGTATAATCTAATTGTCGGTCGCGTTAAAATCAATTTGTTTTGGGCGGTGCACGGTGTAAAGTGCACGACGTAACGTTGCACACGAACGTTCACGTTTTTTTCACTCTACCGCCAGCATAGATGTTTACACATCAATAATTGCAGCGGGTAGCAGACAATTTACACTTCAGTTTACACACTACATATATCCTCTCCGTTCTTGCAAAAGCTGGACCATCATTCCCTTTTTTCAGGAAACTATACGATTCATATAGGTACCTAAGCTTTCTCTATTAGTGTGTATATATACAACAGATTGCTGGATGCTGTTGGCATTACTCGTTATTATTCTGCGGGGGTTCCTCAATTAATACTGGTTTATTGTTTTTAGGGATTTGATTGCAGTACCAAATGATGTTTCCTCTACTGGGGGTAACAGTGCATAATTTGATCTACTGAAGCGTAATTTTGCTATTTTCACCTGTCTAATGATTAAAAAAAATATGTGAGTGCCGGGACTCACGGTTAAATATGTGTAAACATCAACGTTTGTCCAAGTGCCTGATTTTTGTTACTGAACGTCATCAAAAGAAACATATTGAATAATTAACACTACATTACCTATATATAGGCAGTGCTTAAAAAGCGTAGTGTTGAAAGAACGGCAGCGAAATACCCAGTGGGGGAACCGCTGTAACGAAATTTCCAAGCACTAAAAGGCTGGTGGTGAAGTGTCCAACGAACGGCAAAGGTTCCGAACTGAAAGGTCCTGCTTCGTAGTTCACTCTCAGCTTTAAGATGACTTCACATTACACATGGTTATTTTGTATGGTTATCACTCTCTGAGCATCGACAAACAACAACTGTCAGCGGAGACCACTAAAATCGTGGTTTCAATTAAATGACACTGTACCCAAATTCCAAAGGAACTTAATGGTTTGACTGACAGGGGCCGAATTAAAATATCCAGTTAGAACGGTCAACAAACTTACACCTTTTATAAATTTCATCTTTCCATCGAGTAAAACTTACACAAAGTTCAGTATTGATGTTATACTGAACGAACCTCAAATGAATGTCACTGAAAAATAGCCGGCGGGCGAACTAATTATAAATTTTGACGTTTTTAGAATATTTAGTTGCAATTGTCAGTGGAAAAAAACTAAAATCGCAGTGTGTATCGATTGACACCACAGCCAACCGCCTATGGAATTGGACGCTGTGATTTTTAATGAATGTTAACTTTGTGCAAGTAAAAAGTAGCCGATAGCTCTGCAAATTGTTCAACCTCAGCTATTTTGTATATCCCAGCCTCCTACGTCCCTCGCCTACGTGACTAAAAATTGCAGGAAGAAATTGCATCGTTTAAAAGCAGTATAATGTAAACGTAGAATTTAAGTTCTGATTTGTATCACTGAACGCACCCGATATCCTACCATACCTCCAGCCATTGACCTACCATACCCACAGTCAATTGTCAATCCGTACAGCTGACTATTATTATTTTTGTTTTGATTTTGTTTTCTTTTTAATTACTAGTGTCGCGTCCATTTTGTTCGGGGAATAATTAAAAATTAAAGAAAAAAATATGAAAATATAAGTGTTAAAATGATAAAATCGTCGGTCGCGCTAAAAACAATTTGCTTTCGTAGTTGGCAAAAACAATATAAATGAGTGGTAGCGATAAAGTATAATCTAACTGTCGGTAGCGTTAAAATCAATTTGTTTTGGTCGGGGCAAATCAGATTTCGTAACGTAACGTGCTACAACGTAAAGTGCACGACGTAACGTTGCACACGAACGTTCACGTTTTTTTTTCACTCTACCGCCAGCATAGATGTTTACACATCAATAGGTTAGGCTCTAAATTACATACACTTGATGAAGTAACCTTTTAAAATTAACAATTTGAAATACTCAATTAGAAAAGTAAGCAAAAACTCAATTATTCATATAAACCACTTGCATTAGAACTTCCATTTTGTTTATAGAACAGTTGATTTCATCACTCTGATAGAGAAATACCTACCTCCACAGAAAAGAGTTAAGTTTCATTCAAAAGCATGCCGCTACTAACAAGCCATTTGCCATTCCACAACATTGTAGAAGAGAGAAGCTACCTGTTACAAAAGGGCAATTTATTTATAGGCAAAAGAATAATTTATGCACAAAGAAGGTGTCTACTATTTCCATAGGTTAAATGCTGCAAGGAATGAAAATAATGGTTGATTGAAGAAGAGGAATTATTTCCCATACAGCTTGGCTTGGCTTGGCACGCTATATAGCTGTTGCTAAACGAAAATTCTAGTTACCTATTTTTTATCGAGGATATTTTATTGGAAAGAAAATTATATGTGAATATTTTCTTGTGTTTATTTTTTTGCATTTATAGTGGAGAATTGATAGAAATTATCATATCAATGACCTCATTTATTTCGTGTTGGTTTTATTACAACACGACTTTTTTCCTAAATCAATATATTTTTACATTGAATGGTTTTACAGGATTTGTCTTTTTCGGAGTGGTGGTTAAAAGCCCAGTAAAAAAGATGAATAGAAAAAAAGACGAAAAGAAGGAAAATGTAGATCTTGGTATCTCTATACTAATACTTTATACAGGGTGGGCCAAATAAGACCTTCCTATGTAAATATAAACAGCTCTGAAATACTCCAAACGTTATTCTGGATCACCTGATGGATTGAGCTTCTGGACCAACTAGAATTTTGTTAGGGTTCAAGGGGAGATCTATCTTTAAAATCGTGCAACGCGGTATAACCAACTGTGTTGAACGTTACGATCATTCAGGACCAGCTGCAAGAGTTTTACGAACGAACTGGCTGTTTTCAACTGATCGTCTAAAACAAAGTTTTGTCCGTACTTCTTACATTTTTAACATTCCCATATCGCTTAAATTTGGCCACCACAGGACTTGTCACAGCTGTTGGACTATTTTGAACACCATAAAATGTGTTAATTTGTGTAAATTATTGACTGGCTATTTACCAAAAATAATTGCGTTTTTGTTCGATGTGCGTAATTAATCGCCCAATCCTTGTGCCTAAAACATAATAAAAAATAATTCGAAAATATCTTTAAATAAAAAAGTAATTCGTGTTTAACATTTGTAGGTCTTATTTGGCACACCCTGTATTAACCTAGTCTTTTTTTCGTTTGTTAGTTTGTTTCTGTGTATTACAAGAAAACTGATGGCAACTTAGGTCCTCTGCACACGAATCGAATCGTCATGTGATAGTGACGATTTCTTGACGCTGAGACTTCGATTTTTTAATTTTTTTTTTCAGAAGATTTATCACTTAAATAATTTTTTTTAAAAAGGAAATTATGCTCTGTCATTTTCCCTAAGTTTAAAGACTTTTATCTTGGCGATTCAATTAATAGAACACAAGATAAAAGGCTTTTTTTAGTGAGTCTTATCGTTTTTTTTTTTTTTGGAGATTCGATGCATTGCAGGGATGAACAGAAGCACAGACAAACAGACTCACCGACGCACTGTGGGACGAAATGGGATTTTAGCGCGCCAAAAGTCTTTTTGAAAATGTTCTCCGATATGCATGAAATTTTCAAGAATGACTCTCAATAATTAAAATAACGGTTTTTGTAAAAGTTCATGCATATTTTTGTTATTCTTCGTTTTTTTAGACCAGTATTTTTCAACCTATTATTATTCCAGTCACATGTGGACACTGGACAGGTAAATGCTACTATCTTTGTTACAAGTATTTAAATAAACAACAGGAAAGTGCTGCCATCTGTGAGGTATATTAAGAAGTGAACATATAAAGGTACATTATGTATAACAAAATGGCGGCAAATTAAAAAAAAATCTGCATTATTTTTTACACTGAGGGAGAATTGCAACAGTACCGCCAGAAAAAGTGTGTTCCCAATAACATCTGAAGATCACAAACTTATTTTCTCCGACCAACAGGAATCGAAATTTATCCAGTTTTTAAAATTTTTAAAAAAATAAAAATATTAATTTTTCCTAAACTATTTGCTCAAACAACTTGGTTTGAAAAAGCAAATTGATGAACGGCATTCTGGCTTTAAAAGAAAAAAAATCCATAACGTTATAAGGGTTACCGCTGTTTTTTAATATTTTTTCTCTAGTTTAAGTATTTTTTTATAAATTTCCGCCTAAACGGGGAGAAATAGACCCCCTTCCAAAACGATTTTTTTTTTGTCTTGCGCCAACCTACACAAATTCCTTTATACCTGACTTTTGGCACGCTAAAATTCAATTTCGTCCCACACTTCACGTTATGAAAGGCTAAATTTGTTAAAATATGATACTCAAAGTCCAACCTTTATTGCTTTCCCAACACAAAAAGAATTTTTTTTATTCGAAGACCACTTTAAAATAAGCTTTCAACCACTATTTTATTTGTATCCCATTTCTTTCTATAAATAGCATTTTTTAAAATAAGCTTTCAAACAACAAAAGAATTTTTTAAATCGGATATGTATATTTTTTTCCATTTTACCCCCATTTCACCCTACAAATAAAAAAATTTAAAAAGAATATCCCTAAGGCCATTTCCTAAAAAAAAAAACTTCCAAACAAAAAAAAAGAATTTCTTAATTCGGACATTTTTTTTATTTTTAAGCCATTTCACCCTACAAGTAGCAAAATTAAAAAAAAAAATATCCTTGAAGCCATGTCCTAAGAATAACCTTTTAAACGCAGATAGAGTTTTTTTTTATCAATTGGATACGTATTTTTCATTTTGCCCCATTGCACCCTATAAAGTAAATTTTTCTGATATTTTGATAGTTATTCTGCTATTATGGGCGGAGACGAATCTAAAAATTTGAAGATCATTAAAATCGGTCCAGCCATTCTTGAGTAATAAATGGTGTAACTAAACCGATTTTGTTATATATAAATGCTGTTTTTTTTAGACGTGTGGTTTTCAAGAAGAAATAAAACGCATATAATTCAATGTGATGGCCAAGAATTTAGCTTTATTATAAAGATAAGGATTTTCCATTATGTTTTAAAATTGATTTCGGACAAGTGGCCGCCGCGGCTGGCTCGAATAAATTCCAGCCGAGAGGCCCAATTTTCGAACACTTTCTGCAGCAATTTGGGTCGTATGTCAACAAACGCGCCGAATATTCTCTTCCAAGGCGTCAATCATCTCGGGCTTATCTGCGTAGACAAGCGACTCCACATAACCCCACAAAAAAATAGTCCAGGGGTGTTAAGTCGCACGATCTTGGAGGACACGCCACAGTTCCAAAAGTTTTCTTCAATAAATCGATTGTTTCGTTAGCTGTATGGCATGTAGCGCCGCCGTCTTGTTGGAACCAAAGGTCGTCCACATCAACATCCTCCAATTCAGGCACGAAAAAGTCATTAATCATGGCTCTATAGCGTTCCCAATGGACTGTAACATTATGGCCGGCTTCATTTTTGAAGATATATGGACAAATGATTCCCTCTGCCCATAGAGCACATCAAACAGTGACTTTTTGAGGATGTAACGGCGGCGGCGTCTCAACAATGGCTTGTGGATTATGATCACTCCAAATTCGACAATCTTGCTTATTAACGTACCCATTCAACCAAAAATGAGCTTCATCACTAAACAAAATTCGCTTATGAAAATTGGGATCAACGGCAATCTTGTTTTGGGCCCATTTGGGCACGATTTGCAAACGTTGTACAGGAGTAAGTCTATTCATTATAAAATGGCAAACCAAACTGAGTTTAAATCAAGTGACAGCTGTCAAAAAGACTAACTCCGAAAAAAGTATTGCCAGATGGAAAACTACACGTCTAAAAAAAACACCCTGTATTAAGATATCTCTGTAACGACGACACAGTGGGGCCGAGATGGAAAGAACCACGTTTTTTTAAGTTCTTAATTTTGCGTTGTGATGATGACCTATACTTTTCTTACATTTATTTGTTCGGGAGGAATAATAATGACAATAATTACAATACATTTTCTTCAAAAAAAACTGATATTTATCGTACAACTCAAAATTTTGTCCATTTTACGATTAAAGTGCTTAACAACTACAATACACCTCTTCCCCAAAATTCAACTTTGTCGGAATTTTTCGACAATGGCCCAAATTAGGTTCGAATTCAGGCCATCAAAACCTTCGGGAAAGTGTAGTCTGCTTTCGGAAAACGTAAAAAAAATTCGCAGGCCTATGTAATAACTGATAATGGAAAACACTGTGGTGTGGCATATTTTATTAATTCTATTCCCAAAATCCCTTCAATTATTATCAAAGTGTTCCTTCCCATTAATGAACAAATTCTAAAGAAGTTTTATAGTTATTTAATCTGTGACAACGAAAAAATAATAACTGTTGTTTCAAATTGGCTCTGTTTTTTTTTTTTTTAATTTGTCAAGATTTGTTAAAATATTTTTAAAGCACAATGAAACTCTTTGCCATTTAGTTATACATTTATAAATAAAAAAGCTCAAAGTCATAGCTCACATAGAAACGGTAGGTATATATCTACAAGACAGAAATTCTTCCATCTCAAAGTCATTGTTCTTTCTATTAAAGGACATTTTTGTTTAGTTGGCCTCCCCCTCCATCCCTTACCAACGATCCCACCAATTGAATGTCCCCACTTATCTCAAACACTTGACGCGCACGTGAATATACAATTTTAACCTGTAAGTGCTGTAGTCGCCTCAAGACGAACCGAATCCTCCTTCTTCTCCTCCTCCACCACTTGCTCACTGTGCAATGTTTTGTGTATACAGTTCTTTTCTT
Source organism: Leucozona laternaria (assembly GCA_932273885.2). NCBI lineage: Eukaryota > Metazoa > Arthropoda > Insecta > Diptera > Syrphidae > Leucozona > Leucozona laternaria. Next base: position 82,901,063 of record OW026368.1, on the reverse strand, counting down.
TTATATCTTAGGCTTTTTTTTTAACTTTCTTTTATTCTTTTCACTTATGCAACAATGTCCAGTTATTCTGATGATATTGAATGCGAAAGAATAAAATTGAAAATAAAACAAACCAAAGGTGGAAAACTATTTTTTTCTAAGTTTTCAAAGCAAAAAGGAGAAAAGGAGGAAGTTTTTCTTTCTATTGTTATCATTTTCGTAACGAAATAGAACAAAACTAAAGTTAACAACTAGGTCGCACTTACTTGATCATATGTTTGATAATTTGCTTTAGGGTTTAGATCTATAAGAATAATTTATTTTAAAATTTAAAGCTGTAAGCAAATGGAAATAATACAGGATGTTAAAAGAGGTTAGGTAAAATCCATGACTGGGTCGCACGTAGTTGCTCTTATAGTTCCAGTGATTTCAAATTTTAATGATTTTATAAAGATTCTACAAGAATATTACGTTTATGGGTGTTATTAGAGAAAAACGTAAAAACCTTAAAATTCGTTCTTTAAAACATATTTTTGTTTTTAATCTAAAACAACATTTTTAGAAAAAAAAATTTGTTTTAAATTTTTGAAGCTCATTTATAAAAAAAATGATTGTTATAGGTGAAACCGTTAGCGAGAATGTCGAAAACAAAAAAGGATTAAATTTAGATAAATTTCGAGATCGATATTTAACGAATCCAAAACATGGCCTTAATTTTCCTCGTTTGCCGCTGCCGTTTTGAGTTAAAAAAGGAAACTTTGAGTAAATTATTTTCCTCTATACGCTACACCACAATATACAGTGAAGCGCCCGCTGCAGCACCAGCCTAGCATTGTTATACCAATGGATTTTTATTTATTTCTGCTTCCATCCCGATCGAAACTTTCGCCCTCATCGACCCCCTCCCCTTCTTTAGGGTGTGATTTTGAGAACAAGGTTTTTCTTTTCGGCCTCACGAGTGCATTTTGTTCTTCTTTAAAATGAACACCCATCACCCAGCGCATTATGAATTCGATTTTGTTGTCAAGGCATGTTTCTCATATTTTTTTTTTTTTTTGTGTTGGTTTTGTTTGCTTTTTTGCCGACGGACGACGACGACGATGTTGACGGTGACGCCAACCTCTAGCCGAGTCTGATGGTTGAAAAAACTTTTAAGTGTTGTTATGCATCGATTTAAAGGAGTATTACAGTATGTATACGAGGAACTGAATCCATTAGTTAATCAAAATACAGTCTAGGGAAAATGAAATTTTTACCTCACTTCCGTAAGTTCTTTAAAAATAGGATTTTTTTTTATCAATTTTAAATAAGAACTTCCTGCAAGTGTACTTGATTGTAGAAACATTCAAATTCGTTTTCGGCACCGCACAGAGCGATATAAATTATGACTTTAAAAAAAAAAAAAAATTGCATCGTTAAACGAGGAATACACGATAAAAAATCGTTGTTCCAATTTGTTTTGAACAAGCGTTGGCCAAATCATTGCTTGCGCCACAAACAGTAAACATCCGATTTCCGATCTACCTGAATGATGCAAGCAGCTTCCGAGTGTCTACAATCGGTACAACCTTTGTTGCATGTTTGTGCGACTGTAAAGTTGGTTAGTGAATTTTTTTTTGAAAAATTTGTTTTCCAGTTCTGCCACTGAGTGGGAAAATTATTGGAAGGAACGTGAAATGTCAGATGGCGTTCAGGCAACAATTTAAAAGAATAAAAGCAATGAAGGTTAAGGTCGGACACACAAGTATGCCGCGTCACTTGTGGTTCAAACTGAGAATCGTCATCACTTTTACTTGACAAAATATTAATTAGCTCAACTTCTGTCTTTTCATTGTCAACACTTGACCGTTACTGAATTTCTTGTCACAATTGTCAATTAAATACTGACAAATACGTATACTGTATATTTTATTCATCTCACAAAAGAATTGTCACTACAAATTTTTCAGAAAATTACTGAAAATTGTCGAAAAATACTTGACAGTTCATTGTAATGAAATTTTTTTTATGAACCGCAAGGTTGACAACTGTCGGGTATTTTCAGACAATTCTACAAAATTGTCAAATTGTTTATGACGGTGTTCACATTGGACTGACTCCTCCGGTTTTTGTTGACGTCTCTGTGCTTTTGCTCACTTCGACTTCATGGTGAGAAAGAGATGGCCAGGAAAGGCAGGATTTTTTATTTTTTTTTAAAATCAGTGGATTTTTTTGACGTCTTCTTTTGTGACATCTGTTTTCTCTGTCTTTGATTTATCTTTGGCACTTAAATCTTACAGAAACAATTTTTTTCAATTGGAAACATATTTATTTTAGAATATTAACATTTTGTAAGTGAAAAATTTGTAATTAATCGTCCAAACTGCACAGATTTTTGTTTTGTTTTAACGACTGCTAAACGTCAAAGTAAGTCCGATGTGTTCACATTAGTTTGTGTCTGAACAAAACAAGTTGGATTCACGTGAAAAAAAATCGGATGAGTCAGTCCAATGTTCCATAGATTTAATAATTGTCAAGTTGTTAATTAACAAATTGTCACCCGTTGCAATTGTCAATGTTTATGAAATAGGGCCCAGGTAGCTGTGATTTTCTGAACAAGCTCTCTATTACGGCTGTTCTGATATTCGGTCGAATTTGAAAACGGAAACGAAAATTGAATCCGTGCGGATTGAAAACGATTGTTCTGATTTCCAGTCGGATTTACTTTTAAGTGTTACCAACTTGATCAACAAAACATTTCCGAAATCAGCTGTTATGTATGCAAAACCTGTCAAAAACGAAATTGTAATCCGCCAACAAAAGGGTAACCGAATTTAAAACGTCAATTTGGGGGATTGTAGATCCGTTCGTTTTGCCGAATCCGCAAAACGTTTTCGAATACGGAATTCGGAACAGCGAAAATTCGAAAACGTGAGGATATAGAATTCGAATGGAAATTAGAACAGCCGTGTATATCTTAAAAGACGACAGATGTAAGATAACCAATAAAATACAAAATATATTTCAAAAAATTATAGAAAAAATAAAACTTTCTAGAATGTTCCATCTGAATAGTATAATAAATTGGCACTCGAATTTCGAGGTTTATGGCCTTTGTTATACGTATTATTGAAACTTATTAGTGCTTTTGACTTTGACATATGCTCTTAAGTTGCAAGCGCAAGCAGTTGCAGATTCCCAACAAAATTATAAACTTCCTGTTGCCGGTAAAATCGTAGCAGGCAGACACGTTGCAAGTAAGTTGCGTAAATAACAAATTTCAATTTTAGTATCTGGCGTTTTTTCCAAAAATATTTCTTTTATTCCAAATTTGAGCCAACAAAAATGCCTGGGCGTTTTTTCCAAAAAAATATTTTATGACGTAATTGACGGGGGCGCTGCGCGAGTAATAATACTGTATTGTGAAGGAACAATCAGTATAGGTAATATGAGATGCCATTAAGATTTTTTCAGTATGAAAAGTTACTTCGTGATATAAACCATAAGCTCAATTATCTGATTCAATTGAACAATAATTTCGGAGGTCGGTTTCGAATCAAGGATATCAAAAACCTTCGAAAAAGTATAATTTAGTTTTGGCAACAGAAAAATGTTTTAATTTTGTTGACCTATGTATGTATGCAGGTTGTGTAATCGTAATGTTATATTTGATTAAAAACTCAAAATCCTTTTACACGCAATCTAAAAATTAAGCTAACCAACTTCTATTTGTCATAAAGTCAGCCAATGATTCCTTGGGACGCAGAATTACACCGTAACAATAGAACAGAATTGAGTAGTGTTACGTGCACTTTCTACGTAGCAGCAAATGTAAGATATTGCTGGATCGACGTAACAATGTTGTTTTGGAAACAAGAATTGGCCCAACATGCAGTGATGTATCCCACTTCTGACACCATGTAATTCTCTCTCAATATATGCACGTTAACTAAATATTTAGGTGAATATCAATGCTCCATTGATTGACAAACCTTATTTATAAACGGTATTTCATTTTTAAACGCTTCTATGAAATTATTCGCCTCAGTAATACTTAACCGAATAAAGGTATGAGTTGAAGAAAACGATGTGTTAAGCGAATACCAGGCAGGATTTCGTAGCGGATACTCAACAATTGATCACATCTTTACGCTAACATCTATCGCCAAATCATATCTGGAGAAAGGAGCCAAACTATACGCGTTCTTCGTTGACTTAAGAGCAGCCTTCGATTCTGTTGATCGAAAATCTCTATTTTATAAGTTGAGCTGTATAGGACTTTCGACGAAAATAATTACACTGCTGCACCAAATCGGCAGTTTGGAATGGTGAATCTTAGTATTATTTGTACTGTGAAGTCATTTTGGGGCCCAAAGTTGATATCAGCTTAGTTAATTGTCTGATTTGGTTTTTTTGTGTCTGTTTTTTCGTAATGGTAGGTGAATTTAGGGTTGATTACAGCAACATTCGGGGACTTAGGCAGAATTTTTGTGCTGCATATGTCCATACTGCGAAAAACAGGCCAGCTGTTTTGGCACTAAGCGAAACCCAGGTAGGGGAAAATACTTATCACTCGGAATTCAGCCTACATGGTTATAGCTTAGTGCCTTTATTTTTCCCACATCATGGTCTCGCCGTGTATGTTCGAAATGATGTTGCTTATCAGCTTCAGCCACAATATGGTACATGTTGGAATACCAACTTTAATTTCATGTGGTTTAAATTCACCGTCCATAAGCGCATCATCCATACTTGTTTTATTTATCGTAGTCCTAGTTTGGATAGTAATTCGACTTCTAATGAATTTGATGCACTATCCGACTCCATCCAGTGAATTATTTCCCATTTTCCGCACAGTGAAATCGTTGTCAGGGGCGATTTCAATGTACATAATTCTTCGTGGCTACGCTATTCGGGTCAGACAACACCCGAAGGAAGGTATGCCGAGATTTTTGCTGAGTTAAACAACCTGACTCAGCTTGTTGACGAGCCCACTCGGATTCCTGACGTTGCAGGTCAATCCGCCAACACTCTAGACTTGTTCCTTACTTCTGACCCTGATAAATACACTATTAGTGTATTATCGCCTCTAGGCACATCAGACCATTGTATCATATCTGCAAATTTCTCGTATCAACAAAACCCAGTTAAAGGAAAAACTCCTAAGAGAACCGTTTGGCAATACGAGAAAGCCAACTGGGACGGTCTAAATGTTTTCTTCAGGAACTTTAACTGGTCACTATGCTTCCTCGATAGTGACGTAGATTCCAGCGCAGATATGGTTGCAAACATAATTCTTTGTGGAATGAGAAATTTTATCCCGAACAGGGTAAAATCTATCAAACCCAAAGAAAACTCATGGTTTGATTCGAGCTGCAAAGAGGTTATTAGGGTCAGAGAAGTAAGCTTCCGTTGTTATAAAGCCAACCCTACTGAGGAAAACCGGAAAAAGTTTCAACAAGCTAGAAAGACCTGCAACGTTCACATTCGACGAACCAAATTTCTACATGATCAAAAATTACGGCAAAAAATACTACAATGTCCCAGAGGTAGTAAAAATGTTTGGTCATTTGTAAAAAACATACGAAATACCACCTCGTCCTCGGTTCCAACGCTCGTCTCCAACGATACTCCTTTTGTCAGCTCACTCGATAAAGCCAATTTGCTTGCAGCACAGTTTGCTGTTAATTCGACGCTGCCAGAAGAAGATATGACTCCACCTGTACTTGAGAGCGTAAACGATTTTATGGGGCAAATCTTATTTCGCACTCGTGCAGTTGCTAGAGTTCTGAAAGATCTCGACATTCACAAATCCGCTGGCCCGGATAGTATCCCTCCCATTGTTCTGAAGAGGTATTCTTCAACGCTGGCAAAACCACTGCGTAAGCTTTTCCATCTGTCCTACTCTACTGGTCTCTTTCCGAGTGGATGGAAAACAGCATTTGTCCAGCCTGTCCCTAAAAAAGGCGTGTCTTCTTCCCCCTCCAACTATCGACCAATTGCACTTACGTCCCTTCTTTCCAAGGTCATGGAAACGCTGATTAATCATCAGCTTAGGAAATATCTCGAAGAACGAAAGCTTCTTAATGACCGTCAGTATGGCTTTCGTAGCAATAGGTCCACCGGTGATCTGATGGTATATCTCACCGAACAGTGGAACAAATCTTTACATCGTTTTGGCGAAAGTAAGATTATTGCACTTGATATTTCAAAAGCATTTGATAGAGTTTGGCACCAAGCTCTCTTATCGAAAATGCGTGCATTTGGAATCGATGAATCTCTTCTTCGTTGGATTAGAAATTACCTTTCGGACCGATCAATACAAGTTGTATTGGACGGTTTCAAGTCTGATATCTACAAAATAAATGCTGGTGTGCCCCAGGGCTCCGTTTTGTCTCCGACCCTCTTCCTAATATTCATAAATGATCTGTTATCTGAAACTTCTAATCCATTAAACTGTTTTGCTGACGACAGTACCCTCAGCTTTTCATATTCGTTTCAAGATTCACATCCATGTTCTTCAGATGTGGAACTTCAACGGCAGCGTATGATAAGCTCATTAAATTCTGATCTCGACAGCATTGTCCAATGGGGAATCAAAAACCGTGTAGAATTTAATGCTTCCAAAACTCAATGCTGTCTCCTGTCGTTAAAGCGGAACCCGCCCCCCATGCCGCTATCCATGAGCGGTACTTGCATAGAGGAAACTGAACAGCTTTCAGTACTCGGTATGTGTGTCACAGACCACCTTTTGTGGAACGACCACATATTTGACATAGCCAAAAACGCTGCTAAGTGTTTAGGTTTCCTCCGTCGATGCAAGAAATTTTTCTCCCCTTCTGATCTGGCTGTGATCTACAAAGCCTTTATTCGTCCAAAACTTGAGTACAACTCCCATATTTGGGCAGGTGCACCAAAAACCCACTTGAGCCTATTGGATAGAATACAAAAGAGAGCTCTGAAAATGATAGGTGAAAGAACTATAACGGAAACATTTACATCTCTTGAGCACCGTCGCAATGTTTCATGTCTATCATTATTCTACCGCTATTTCTATAAACAGTGTTCTAGTGAAATAGCCAGTTGCATTCCTCCCCTTAAACAATTCAACCGTAATACCCGCGCTTCTAGGAATGCCCATCAATTTACCCTTGAGCCCAACTTCGGACGTACTGTTAAGTACAGAGATTCTTTCCTTAGTCGCACTACACGAATGTGGAATGCTCTACCCAGCCCTGTTTTCCCCTCCCATTGTGATCTTCAGACATTTAAAACCAATGTGCATCGGTATCTCCTTTTCAATCCCCTCCAATCTACCTAATCGCTCGTGCTGTGTATATTCATATTAAGGGTAGTCACAACCCCTTTAGTGCGCGCTAAATTAAAAAAAAAAAAAAAAAAAAAAAAAAAATTTGAACATGCAAAACCATCTTGTAAATAAGCTTAACGTTGCGAAATCCACACTGAATTCAACATGGAGGGCATGTATGAGTAACTCAGCCCTGCATCCATCCGCAAAATACAAAATTTTCCAAAGCACTGCAACCGCAACAATGTTTTACGCTGCGCAAGTTTGGGGAATCACGAGGTATGACGATATTGAAAAGCTTTTGCGGTTCTTCATCAAACGATGCTTTCATCTGCCGCAAAACACTCCGAATTACATGCTACTTTTGGAAACAGGATTGTCCCCGTTGCACATCTCAACAGTTAAACTACACTTTGACTATATTCTTAACGTACTAACTCAAATGCCCGATGCACGCCTACCTAAAAAAATTGCACAATTTGCAATTAATAACAACACCTTATTTTTTAAGGAATGGAGTTCATTGGCACAAAAACATAACCTACAGCTAAACATAAATCCTAGTCGCCCAAATGATTGGAAAAAGATTTTGTACAGTTTTTTAAAGGATCTTGATTTGAAATCAAGAGAAACGTTTATTGAGGAAGCTGAATCTTCACTTCACCGAAATTACTACAGGCAACTTAACTTTAATTTAGAAGATCTCAACTACTTCAACCCAGAATACAACGTACATTTTATTGAAACCATATTTAGAACAAGGGGAGAACTTCTTAGACTTAACTACGTACCACATCGTGATGATCTTCCCATCTTTTGTAACCTGTGCAACATGAACATCAGGGAGGATATTTTTCACTTCGTCGCAATCTGCCCCATTTTGAAGGATATTAGAAGAAGGTGCCTTGGACAAAATGAGTTAAATTGGCTAGAAACAAAGGATATTTTGAACGGCAAAGCTGGTTGGAGACCTCTCTTCTCTTTTGTCAAAACTGCAGCAACCTATAGACAAATGATAGTCGATGAATTGCATTTGAATTTGTTTGCAACTTAAAAATTTAAATTAAAGATTTTAATTCACAATTTCTAAATCATTTAATAATGTTAATGTAATTTTTTCGTCTAATTTAAAAAAAAAAAAAAAAAATCATTTCTAAAGTAACATTTGTCAATCAGGCAGGCGGCTTCAAAGCCATGCCTTAACATGCATTTGAAAAAAAAAACTATGTAAGAACTTTAAATTGAACTGAATAAATCAACTTTTATTATTATATTATTATACCTATTATAAACGGTATTTTGTTTCTTGTGTCTTTATAAATTTCTTAGTGAGCAGTTAAAAGGTTACAAACTTACACAAGGATACCAGAGGACCATTGCCTACATTTTCAAACAAACATATTCTGCACCTCTATAATTCATGTTGGTAAATGTTGATAAAAGCTGAATTGAACACGTATGATATTTATGTCATGGCCTTCCAACAAGAGATCAAGTATTTCTATTTTTTGTTGTGTATGGGCAATGGGCATTAACCTAAAAGTCTACTCAAAGATTAAGACCGTCTAAGTGGGGGGTAATTTGTCAGCACTTTCTGCTAATATATTTTTTGTCCTTTATTATGCCACCCTCAACAACAATTCCAATCTGCCGGACCAAAGAAGCGACAGCCGAACGTCAACAAAAACATTTTTTTTTTCGGTTCAGTTTGGCACTGGTTCAAGTGGACCTATACATAAATGAAGAATTTCATGTGCGCCTATTGTTGCTTGTGGCTGTTTTACGAGCATTGTCATTTAGATATCTTCATTTTGTTGGTTATGGAATCATTTTTTTTTTTTCATTTCGAATTTCAGCCGTGTCTATTTGGCAACATAACCCATCATCAAATAACAATATCCTCTCGACTCTCGACATGAAGTTATGCTGCTTCACTATCTCTATCCAGAGGGGGCCATACGTCACTGTGTACTTATTTTGAATTTGATGTTTTTTATATATCTTTTGGAGAGATTCTCTATTGTTCAGTAGTTTTTGACATTACGATGTCAAAAGTCAAATGCTATAATATATAACGATGAGTTCTAACGGAATTAGTTGCTCACACACCATGGATGAATGCTGAAAAGTTATATCTACTCAACACACATACACACACACACATAATCAATTATAAAATGTTCTGTTATCAGCGCGGTATTTTTATTTTTAATTTTATTTTTAAATAAACATACAACAAGCAACCGGATATATTTAGACGTATAATTTTTTGTTTGCGGTAAAGTTATTGCTTATAACTTTTGGTTGTGGTTATTGCAGCGCCATCAAATCAGTTCGATTTGAATTTTATAGATAGATCAGACGATTTTACCAGGGGCTCGACCATGATCGAAACCGGTTTCAACTGGTTCATTATTGGAAGGGTTTTGGCGTTATAAGGGATTTCATTGGAATAAACGCATTGGCGCGCGCACAATTTTAGGGGATTTTGCTAATTTTAAAGGAGATAGCATCGTTCTACGTTCTTAACCTTTTGATTAAAGTTAAAATCATCAAATGAAATGACTAATTTATTTTTTTTTATCATACTAACTCCATATGTCACTTTGACAATAACAAATTTTAAAAAGGTATGTTTGTTTACTTTTTTGCACGAACTGTCATTGGTTTAGGGGTGTTCAGCTAGAGTTTATTATGAAAAAAGTGTGTGTGCATAATACAAATTCCCCAAACATCCCAAGCACGCCCATATGTATGTATGTATTTACCTACTAAAAATTTTCTATTCATTTTAAAATTTGCAGTTTAAAAGCTCGTTGGCATCGAAGTACATCTTTGAAGTCTAAGTGCACTTTTTGACACATATAACACATATTTTATCTGTCAAATTAGACTTGCCTCACACAATTTATTTATTCAAACAAACATAAGTTCATAATGCACGTTTGAAGGTAGCTATACAGAAATAATATAAAAATAAAGCAAATAAAAAGACAAAACTCAAAAGATTTCATAGAGCAATGAATCACTATTGTACATGATGTCACACGTGAAACGTGATTCTTATTCTAGGCAGAAGCACACACATTTTTGTTTATATTTATTTTACCAGAACATCAAAAAAAAAGAAGCCTTTTCAAGTTGGAAATTTGAAAGCAGATTCTGAAATATTTCGAGTATGTTATGGATGGTTGAATCAAAATACTAAAATTACCCTCATCATTCACGCGAGAGTAAATCGCGGACAAGTTAATTTTTATTCAATTAAACGAATGTTTTAAGTAGTAATAGAGATGGAGGTTATATCTATTTTTGGTTCTTTCTAAATACAAACGGGATAAAGGCGGACATTTTGAATTTACTGATTCTGTTTTATCAATTAATAGGTAGGTTTGTTTCTCTTTTTCACTCAGATACTAATCATTTTAGAGGTTAGGGGTTTTATTTTTGGACGCAGCTGATTGTAAAACGAAGTCGTTTTATATAAAAAACGGAAAATGTCATTTTTCGGTCAATTAGGCTTAAAATAGAACTTTTTCATCACCATTATAGGTAATAAATACAAAATTGCATGAAATTAAAGGACATTTAATCGCACAATTGGTTTTTGAAAATAATTTTTTTAACTAATTATATAGCAATTGTGACAAGTAAAATGAGTACTGAGTTATCTTCAAGCAAACAAGTCCGTTTTGGATTCGCGCACGTAGTCAACAACGTATAGACGACTACGCACACGGTTGAATCTTCAAAAGTACGTTTGGCGGTTCAAATAAGTATTGAATTTAGAATCACCACGGAAGCACTTCTGCATTTAATAGCCGTGTTCATTTGTTCATTTGTACTTTACCACCTCGAAAGAAACACGGCTTTTATGAGAAAGAGAGCTCACCATATTTAGTGAAACCTCAAACCAAAACGGATTCAAAGCAAATAAAAAATTGTTTCTCAAATCGACAAAAAACAAACAAAGCATATTTTTTCATTTCAAGACGGTGTTCACATTGGACTCACTCCGCGCGACTCATTTTGACATCTTTTTCTTTTATCTCACTCTACACAACTATATAAGAAAGTGAGGCAGGATTTTTTTTTTTTTTTGAAAAAATCCTGCCTCATTAGACTCTCTCTTTCTCATCATGAGTTGGAGTGAGATAAAACAATGAAATGTCAATATGAGTCGCGCGGAGTGAGTCCAATGTGAACACCGTCCAAGATACATACTTGTATCAAATATAAAAAAAAAAAAACATTTACAAACACATATTTTGTACTAACAAAGATAACTGATCCAGAAACATTCAAATTTTCTTTTATTAATCGAAAATTTCTGATGTTGTCATATGAAACGGAATAAAAAAAAGAAATATGTATTCGCTAAACCACTTTTAAAAATGAACTGAAAAAAAGATGTCGAGAAAAAAACAAAACAAAATGCTTGTTGACACACCGAATTTTTGAAGGCACTCCGTTTTGCAATGATCCAAGAAAGACCGACAAAGCTGGGTCAGTGAATTTGGTTGGAGGATTGCTTTTGTGCAGTGCATTCCAGGTTAAGCCTAGTACGCTGCTGATACGGAACTAAATTTTTCGGTGGTCTCCAACACACTGTAATGAAAGATACAACAAATACAAATACAAAAAAAAACGCAAATGTCACTTTTCCGCACAAAATTAATGGTCCGGGAAATTAATTGAGTGCGAAAAAAGAGCGGAGACCTCTCCAAATAATCTGCTATAATTATCAATTTCGCTCATCGAACAGCGTACTGCTAAACGAATAGGAGGACGAAATTTTTGTTGTGTCATTTTTGTATGGGATTTTTCGTTTCGCATCATAAGCGTACTAGGCTTAATTAAAAATCATTGTTGCTCAGTGGTTGCCAGAAGCGATATAACAACCCGAAAATGATCTATCCAAGTAGTTGTTCGTATATCTGAGAAAACAGATTTCTTAACTCTACCGGTTTCCTAAAAAAAATTCTATTAGGTTTAATTATTATTAATTTAATTAATTTTTAATTTAATTTAATTAATATTTAATTTAATTATTAACATTGGCATAACCAGGGCAAAATATCCAAATGACTGATCAAGCCATGGAAGTAATTTGTCGAAAGGGAAGGGAACTCTGAGAACCGGAGTTGTTAGTTGTCTCATCATCAATCAAATCAATTAACAATGTTCGGTGACTTCTTCCAGAATGTGTACTCTGTGATCCCCGAGTCCTTAATTCTTCGCTTCCACCAACCACTAAAAAAGAATTTAATTAGATTTATCCTTAATATTCTTCAAATCTCCAAGATTTACCATACACATAAATACATTGTTAAATCTTCATAGGCCCAATAGTTTTACAAATCTAACTAACCTATATTACATCGCCCTGAATGCATTCATTGTAAATTCGAATTTTGTTTGCTTCTTTTGACATACACATGCATCTTTTTGTCTCACTTCAACTTTATTTTGAAAGATACTGCCATAGCACGATAAACAGATACAAGGTATGCTCATTACATACACCCAAGCCACCATCTTGGCATTTGTATGACGTTAAGTATTATTTTATTTTTTTAAATGTAGACTATTATTTAGAATTCAGCATTTAAACAAATTATTTTTAGGTGATAAGAACTATGAACATAAAATAACAATTAAAAACAATCTAATGAAATGGAATTATCTTTTTGCTCTCCGAACAAATCCAGATGTGTGACGTCATACAGCTAATGAGCATACCTTGTTTCTGTTTATCGTGCTGTCTTACTCTTAGTATAAGACTATTGCTGGCAACAGTTGCTCTTAAACACTAACGATGCTCCTTCGATCCTTACCTATAGAAAGAATTGTTTTTTTCTTGAACATTCAATAATATCACCAGTTCAATTATATCACCAGCGAGGTCCAGCTCGTTTGCATCTACATTACTGCTAGCGATTGGTGTGCGACAAGTTCAGGTTAAAACCTTTGGTTGAGTAATTGATTTTCAGTTAGTTTCAAGTGGCATCGCTTCTGGAAACCTCAGACATCATGCGACCAACTAAACTTATCTCGAAAGTCTTTTTATTTTTGTACCCTATTAAAAGACGCCTTGTAGACTAGGCTACAAGAAAATGTATATCTACTTGTTGCACGTATTATTTGATTATTTTTACTATTAAGCGGCAGCGTCGCTCTCTCAAGAATAATAGAGGTAAACTGTTCTAGGGCACGTCCCGATTTGGAATAAATAAAACTGTTGAGAGAGTGGTTCTCGATGTATATGCAGTTTCATTCGGTTGAATACATAAAAATAACACATTTTCATGAAAGACCGAATTAAACGCAATGACTGTGTCAAAACTCAAAATGTCTCTCTCAATCGAGGGTTAAAGTTGAAAATTAAATTACAAATTTGGATTTAAGGGCGCGTCATTCTGTTCTCCGTATTATTTTCAATGTCAGCATTTTGTATGGATTCATGAATTTTCGATGCTCAATTTGAAACCTGATTATAAAAAAAAAAAAAAAACAATCAAAAGCTTTGGAACATTGAGAGACTGCCTTGCAAATTGTTTCCCATTTTTCCCACGCAAATAATTTATTGTTCAGTAAAAAAAAAAGTAAGAATCGAATCTCTAATACCCAATACGACGAAATGGCGCGTCGCGTCGCGTGGGCTGCGTTTGGGTTTGAGGAAGTCAAAGCCATACGATATATAATACAAAAATAATTGAGGTAGAATCTTAGGTATATAGCTTGAAACTTGGTGGCATTAATTGTGTGACATTGACAAATGGGAAGTTTCAGACCCACGCCACTGCGCGCCGACCAAGTATTTGTTTATGTATATTATATCGTTTTTGTCTCAAAGCATTGTTGAACCATTTTTAATAAGAGAGTAATTGAAGGCCTACAAGAAGCAATTAGGTTTGTATTTTTTATAAAATTTCCATCGATTATGAGTCATTCAAATGAATTTAATACGTTATAAATGTACGGAATGCGATGAACCAGCAAATTATATTATTTTTTTTTTTTCAAATAATACATTTTATAATTGATCTCCTCCTTCAGCCTCATTTATTAGAATTTTGTTAAACACCTCTTAATGTAGTGCATAAGCCTTTATGTAGATTCTATTCAACGTTGCATAAATCCTTATTCATAAAACATTTCCCTATATATTGTAGTTATAATGTACTTGTGTCAAATAAAGTACCAAAATACCAAAAATCTATTACGTTTTACTGCCACAACTGATTGACAAAAGACAGCTGTTCGTGAAAGTGAGAAATCAATAAAAGAATAATTCTGCTGCGCCGCGCCGATTGGATTCGTTTAAATTTCTTTAAATATTATTCTAATTCTGTTTTGTATGCCGTTTTTGTTTTAACTTTTACACTTTCGTCGACATTTTAAGTAATGAACGGAAAACTGCGTGTATTTTAAATGAAAAATTTCAACCTGAGCCGATTTGAAAAAAAAATTAAACAAAATTTTTGTTTGTACAAAGTACCTACATAGTGTGATCACTTGCAGCCCAATTCTAAACATTCCCCGGGAAAATAACTCCCCGGGAAATAACTCCCCGGGAGAAGTGTTCTCTCGGGAGTAGTAGTACCTACTCCTATTCCGAATTCCCCGAGATAAATTCCCGGGAATTTTTTGTTTAGAATACGGAAGTAGGGAAAAGGGAAAAATTTCCTGGGGAATTGTCATTTAGAATTGGGCTGTTGATAACTTTTAAGAGGGAGCAAAAAAAGAAATTCAAACATACCCAAAATAAGCGCCAACCTTAACATTGTATTTAATTGTCGTCTGTGTGTGAGTCAAAGTGACAGTTCGATACTAAAACATCCTTCTGTAGGCACTATTCAACACATCAAAAAAACGCTTAATCCACCTTTATTCCACGAGTTTACTGAACCATAAAAACAAAATGTTCGTGGAATAGTAAAGCGACGTTTATGAAAAATCCCTTACGAAAATCTACTACAATAAGTAAGATGCCTGTTTGTTCGTATTGGTTTTGACAGCAAATTCTGATAATTTGTAAACAAAATAAAAAAGTTTTTGTTGTATCTGTTGTGTGTTATGTCAACCTCTTGTATCCCCATTTAGGTTATCTTTATCAATTGCTATGAGTTTCCTCATATTTTCCTTGGAAAACCCATATTTCTTCCCGAAATCCTCCTGAATAAGCACGCATTGGAACATATCTGCCTATCTGGTTTTGTATATTTTTTATTTTATTGTCGTTGATGGCTGATTGTCCAATATATTGAAAATGGTTTAAGAACTCGATAAAGCTAGTAAACATTATTATTTTTATTCAAAATTAAATATGCAATCTTCACTTAATTTTTTTAGTTTTAGAATAAATTTGACACAAATGGTTCTTATTCCTTCGCTAAACCACCTAGTTCGGTGGTTTCTCCTCGTCACATTGTGAAACAGGCTTCATCAACTCTAACGCGAAAATATCCTGTAATAAGTCAATTTTCATTGATTTTTCCTACTATGCAAGAAGTAGTAGTTGTGTGCATGTGTGTGTTTATCTAATTTGAGCCCTCATTCTGATCTTGATCTACTATATTGCTTTCAAGTGTAATTTACTTCAAACTACCCTTCATGATTAAGACCATTAAACGAAATTAATTTTTTTTTTTAAGAAAAACCTATAATTTTCTTCCAATTTATATCAAGGAAATTAATTTTCCCCGAACGAACACCTTCTTAGAGTGCTGATGTAACCTCACATTCATACAGTGCGCTTCACTTGATTGGGAGTGTTTGATTATTTTTTTTTTTTTTTTGTTATCTAATAAAACTAAAGCTTTTATTTGTATTTATTTACTGTTAATGAACAAATAATTCTGCCCAAGAAGAAATTCTGGACAGAAATCGGCAGTTATGAGTTTGTTTTCGTTGATTTTTTTTATTTAAATGTTGATAAAGTGGTTTATCATAGATCTGTGGCAGCTCTAGTCAACTCAATTTTTTTGACGTTTAAAAAGTGATTTCTGCAACTTTCAAATTATACTTGACTTTTTTTCGGCAGTTTACTTCTTTTTGAAAGAATTTTATACCCATTCCTCTTAAATGCATTTATAGCCAGTTTACATATCAGAGTCCAGACTAATTTTCTCCGTCAAAAAATGGAGCAGACGAATCCAATGAGACATTTTGCTGAGGAATCCCGTTTATATTTGTGAGATTGCTGAGATCTTCGAAATAACGGGTGATTTTTGGGCTGGTTTGGTTTTGGCAACACTGGTTTTGACAGCTGACGTGTGTTTAGTACCTTGTGTCACTGTCAAACAGCTTCAGTTTGGTTTGCAATTTAACCATGGATCGTCTTACAAATGAACAACGCTTGCAAATTATTGAATTTTACTATAAAAATTCGTGCTCGGTTCGAAATGTTCATCGCGCGCTGCTTGTGTTCAGCGATGAGGCTCATTTTTGGTTGAATGGGTACGTAAATAAGCAAAATTGCCGCATTTGGAGTGAAGATCAGCCAGAAGCATTGCAACAGCTACCAATGCATCCCGAAAAAGCCACTGTTTGGTGCGGTTTATGGGCCGGCGGCATTATTGGGCCTATTTCTTCAAAGATGATGCGAATCGCAGCGTTACTGTCAATGGTGAACGCTACCGAGCGATGATAACAAACTTTTTTTTTGCCCGAAATGGAAGTTCTTGACTTGCATGATATGTGGTTTCAACAAGACGGTGCCACATGCCACACAGCACGCGAAACAATGGCGCAATTGCGAGGCGAGTTTGGTGAACAGTTAATTTCACGTTTCGGGCCGGTCAATTGGCCGCCTAGATCGTGCGATTTGACACCATTAGATTATTTTTTGTGGGGGTATGTCAAGGCTAAAGTCTAAAGGGACAAGCCCGCTTCGATTGACGCACTGGAAGCCAACATCCATGCATTCATTCGTGAGATACCGGCCGATATGTGTGAAAGAGTATGCCAAAATTGGACTCAGCGGATGGGCTACCTGAGACGCAGCCGCGGTCAACATTTGCATGAAATTATCTTTAAACATTAAATTGCAAGGTTCAAACTATCGATTCAAATAAATATTTCATTCATTTTTTCGAATTTTTTGTGTTATTTTTTTAAAAAAAGTTCTAAACCTCTTAAAAAATCACCCATTATAAACTTACTAATTTAATCCATCTTTCTTTTTTTCATAAACGTCAAAATCATCACTATGTGGAAACTGACATTTGTTTATCTTTTTTTGAAAGCAAATATTTGCTTGCATAAGGTTTGTTTGTTTAGTTCCCAAAACTGCCAATTTCTACCGATTTTAGTCGTATTATATGTATATTTATTTATAATGAACTTTGATAGATATTTGGGCTGAAAGTGGTTAAAAATTGGAATATTGGTGAGTAAGCGCACAGAGGTAATACCTCTGTTCGTTTACTTTCCAAACCTGCCATTTCTACTAGTTTTAATCCAAAGTTCTGTCAAAGTTCATATAAAAAAAATAAATTGGACTAAAAATAGTAGAAATGGGTAGTTTTGGACTAGTACGCGAACACACCTAATATGTGGTGTAATAGTTTATTGTAACTAAAAATTCAGTTTAAATGTCAAAATGGATCATAATTTTCTTTAAAGATATAAAATATCTAGCTGATCGTTCATCTGTCAATTGCTGTTGAAATATTTAAATACCTCTGTTAGTTTACTTCTTTAAACTGCCAATATCTGAAAAATTTTGTTCCAATGTTGTGTCAAAGTTCATATATCCAAAATTTTAATTGGACTAAAATGATAGAAATTGATAGTATTGGGAAGTAATTGAACAGACCTTAGAGCCTGTTTAAATTGAGTACGGACTGGTAAGTCTCATCGTGTTTACGTTAGAAACTTTAAGGCGCTTCAAAATACATTGAAACAACAACAATTTCAAAATTTCGCACATTGAAACAACAACAAATGAGACTCATGATTCCGGTTTTTTTGTTTTCTTGGTGCCTCATGAGATCCCTCACCCTTCACTCTTGCCTACAAACTTCCCTAATACCGGACTCAATCTTCCCAATCTAAACAACGTCTTATGTAACAGTAGCTTAGATGAAATATCTCTTTTAAACACAACAAGTTGGAAATAAAATTAAATATGTAAGTGACGAATTGACTAATTATTTTACTACTCTTGCCGCTCCCATCGGATCATGATTCCCGTTCAAAAAAAAAATTCTTCCCCCAAATAACCCATAAAAGGTCATTGATATTCTTAAAAAACGCAGAAAATAAAAATTGTTTTAAATTTATTTTATTGTGTCTGTGAATTTTATTTAGTGTGTCTCACCTAGTGAGCCGCAGTGCATGCCCACATATGTACATATATTATATAAACAAATTGCAGCTCGCCAAACAAAACAAAAGTGTAAGTTTCTCGGGGTTAAATTGAAAAGTATCTTTAAAAGCGACGACTAACACGGCGAGCAACGACGACGATGGAAGCAGAGGCATTATAGGTGGGTAGAATCATCAGAAACATACATAGGTAAGACGCGCTGAGACATTGAAACGCCAAAGGGTTGCTGTCGTGTGGTTGTTATGTTATGGCTGCGTTGTATTTATTTTTTTTTTTTTTTTGCAAAAAAGAAACGAATACAAAAAAAAGTTTACAAAATACCGACACAGACGCAATAGTTCTTGCGTCATCGTTATTTTTGTTATTGTCCTTATTTTTGTTGTTTTTAATTTAGCTTTCTTTTATTAGAAGAAGAGGACTCGTTATCGGCTTTTGAGTTGCACTTGATTTATTTTGAACATAAAATTAATGCGATGCTCTATGTATAGGTACTGTGTTGTGTCTTTTTGTCTTCTCCATTTTAGATTGCCCCTTGGGGAATACAGTGTCCAGCAAAAGTAAAGGCACACGAAATTATATGTGATTTTTTTTTTTTAATTCTATAAATATACGAAATGATATATTATAGATAATCAAAAAACATGCATTACAACAACAAGAGATGCTGCTTTTTATCGGAATAACGGTTCATGATTCATGAACTAAAACTTTACTTTCAACACTGGCGGGTAGCTTTTCAGTATTGCAAATGATAAGGTAGTTTAAACTGTAGTGTAAATAAAAAAAGACAAGTACATGCAAAATCAACAAACATAAGGAAAAAAGAGATAGGTATACAATACTATTAGCCGTGTTTTATTATCTACGGATCGGGATCAGGATCATCGCATGAAAATAAAACGAAACGGATCTTAGTGACAATTGTGTTGTATACCTGTCTCTATTTTCCTTACGTTGGTTGTCTTTTTTCTGTACACTACATTTCACACTACCTTACCATTAGAAGCCATCTACCCGCAAGAGTGGGAACTAATTTTCGGATCTTTAAAACAGATCCAGATAGAGAGCAGGATCCCGAGTTGTTGTTGTATTACATGTTAAAAAATGATACTGATCCAGATCCGTTGATAATAAAACACGGCTAATGTTGTATTCATATAAATTCAGTGGCCAACATTAAATCGAAAATTCAATTTTCATTAATATTTTTTTTTGAAAAATAAATGATTTAAAAAAAAATTAAATCCTGTGCCATTACATTTTCTGCAGACTGTCTATTTGTTTTATAACATTCACCACCCTAACGTTGTTTGATCTTAATTAATTTATTAATGCAAATTTGAGTTGTATTCAATGGGGAAATGCGCTTGGTCATGGCCATAAGTTAAGGATGAAATAATTTGTCTAGGTTTATATTTGTATGTAGGTATGTACATACATATTTGCATGCTGAAGTAGTTAAACAACGCATTTTCCTGTGGCTTCTTTTTATTATTTATTGCGTCTTAGCTAGGTATATGTTTACATTATGGTTTGGTCGAAGTAGCTTCAACTGTGTCACTAAGTTCTTTGTTGAACTTTTGTTTCATCTAAAAAATTAATTTATCGCTAGAGACACATGAAAGGTAGACAAAAACTGGTTGTTTGAGTTTTTTTTTTGTTTTTGTTGATTTATTAAGTTTTCTTTTGTGAAATGATGACCGATTATAGAGTGCCTATTTGGTTTTGTATACACGAACATTTTTGGGACGAAATACGAAATGTGGCAGTTAACCTACAAAAGTTCTTTTTGTATTATTTTTTTTTTTTGTTCAATGTCTTTACACTCTTCTAGCTCATTTATGGCTGTATTACAACAAATAAATTAATCGATTTCATTAAATAGAAAAAAGTCGTTGAACTTTTTGTTCAAGAACCAAAAGGTCATTAAGTAGGTAAACAACAAAGTCGGGGAGTTTTGGGAAGGCAAAGTTTTTTTTGTTGCAACGGATTCTATATAATTAAACAAAATATTTTCAGTCAATACAACTACAGAAATAAATAATTGCACCTGTCTAGTGAAACACAAAACAATCACTCGAAAAAAAATCGATTCTTTTGACAGAAAAAAAATCGATTTCTTTGTTGAAAGGAATTTGACATTAGTCAGTTTATATTTCAGAGACCACACTTATTTTTCTCCATCAAAAATTGAGCTGACAAATCCAAATTGTCTTCTCTCTGAGCACTCCGAAATATAAACCGAACAACTGTTTAGGGAAATTAAATCTTAGAGATCTCGCTCCATGAAAAGTGAGCAAGCGAATCTAAACAAACTGAGAAATTCTGCAGAGGAATACTGTTTATGCAACTGACATATAAAAGATCTCTAATGCCGAATTCCTTTCAACAATAGAATCAATTCTGTTCAGAATTTTTTCTAAACAAAATCGGTTTTTTTTTGTCAAAACGTATCCTGCGTTTTTACCAAGATTTCACACCGATTTGCATACACACTATGAAGAATTGACATTTCTATTACATCACATTGAAAGTCGCCGAATTTTTGGAATTCTACATAATTAAACAAAATATTCAAAAATATTTTCAGTCAATATAACTACAAAAATAATTAATTGCGGGCGTCTAGTAACACACACAATCATACGAAACAAAATTCGATTCTTTTACGAATTCCTTTCAATTGACAGAAAAAAATCGATTCTGTTTAGAAAAAAATCGAATTTTTTGTTGAAAGAAATTCGCCATTAGTCCAGAGTTCTGTCAAAGTTCATATAAAATAATTAAATTGGACTAAAATTGTCAGTTTAAGGAAGTAAACAAACAGACCATTTTGTAACTTGAAATTTTTCACAATTTTTCATATTTTGCTGTCATAACCCATGGAAAATTGACAGCTAATTGTGAAAATTTGTAGAAAAACGTTAACAAACAGACCTAGTAAAAGGGAAACTAAAGGCCACTTTACACGATAATAGAAGTCATATGACCTGTCATTATATTTTAAGTATGATTTCTCAAATGAGCTGTCATTCTATTTGTGAAATCATATCGTTTTATTTTTTGTATTTTTACACGTCTACGACTTTCGATTTGATTTTCTCAAAAAAAAAGTCTATATTCTCAAGTTTTTGGTACTTTCCATTTTTGTTCACACACAAAATTTAAAATTGAGCACAAGAATTCAAAATGTACATTGATTTCAACACTAAATTTGAACACGTTCAACTAGGAACAGAATAATATCATGACTTCTCAAATGGAATTAGCTGCAATCCTAATGTCAAAAAAGTCATATGATTTTTCTTTTAAGAAGTCGTATGAGTGGGGTGCCAATAATTGTATCATATGTAGCGACAATTATTGGCACTGCCAATAGTTGTACTTTTATGAGTGCCAATAGGTGTATCATTCAACCGTTATTAATTCCCGTTTGATCAAAATGCTGAAAAAAAAATTTCAATACGATGAAAAAAATCTTCAGAAAGTCTTGCTCGATATAAAAAGTTAAAAAATATTTCCAAAAAATCTGCTTCAAAAATTCGGCATTTTGTTGTTTATTTTCCTTGTAGTCTGTTCCAGGTGGAACTCTTAGCGATCAAAGAAGTTTTATCTTGGCTTAAAGAAAACGTGATATCAACAACTGATATCCGTATTTTCTCAGACAGCCAAGCTGCTATTAAATCTCTGGACGCAGTCTCTGCAAACTCTAGAACAGCCCCTAACAACATTCACCCTTGGTGGGTGACGGGCCATGGGGACATTCCATTAAACTGTAAGTCTGATGAACTCGCTAAAGAGTACCTATTTCAATAGATAGGTCAGATATTGGTATACCCATTGCTACATGTAAACTCATGCTATAAGGGTAGCAAACCTTAGGTGGGAAAACATCACTACTTGCTTGGCGACAAAACAGATCTGGCCAACACTTGACATGAAGCGCTCTAAGGGCTTGATTTCATTAAGCAGATTGCACATTAGCTCCGTTATAGGTGTCATCACCGGACACTGTCTAATAGGTAGGCACGC
Organism: Leucozona laternaria; assembly: GCA_932273885.2. Taxonomy (NCBI): domain Eukaryota; kingdom Metazoa; phylum Arthropoda; class Insecta; order Diptera; family Syrphidae; genus Leucozona; species Leucozona laternaria. Next base: position 82,878,429 of record OW026368.1, on the reverse strand, counting down.
CACGAGACTTGGCGTCTACTCAAACGATTTCTGCAGGAGCTGTATGGAAGAAGAGGAAGAGGAAACGATTCCTCATCTACTCTGTACAAGTCCTGCACTATCCCAAAGACGTAGATTGCACTTAGGAGAATTCTACTACAACGATCCTAGTGATCCCGCAAACACTGTCTCACGCGCTTCATAAGGAGCTCAAAGTGGTTTAATGAGTAGGGAAAAGATTTTCCTAGATCCATGTGGTATCACAACGGGCCAACATTTGGTCTAAGTGTGTCGACTCTCCGTCGACAGCCGCTTCTACCTAACCTAACCTATATAGCTAACTAGCTATATGCTTGATAATCTTTGTTTTTGTTAACTAAATAAATATAAAATAAATAGCAATATTCCTTAAAACCTTAAAAAAGTAAAGTAAATTAAAGTTTCTATAAAAATATACATTTGTATTAATGAATTTATTAATTTATATTATAACCATTATTTATCTTTCACTTTTTATTTAAATTAAAATGTCTTAAATTTATGAATAAAACAGTAAAGCATTAATAAAACACAATTTTTGCTCTGTTTTGAAGGGTGCCAATAATTGTAGTCTTGGGGTGACAATAATTGTATCACGGTGCCAATAACTGTGGTTTTTGGTAAGCTTTTTTAAATTTAATATTTTTAACTGTTTTTTTTACTAATAAAACCTTAATTTTACTAACTAAATCAACTCATAATTATTTTAAGAGTCTGTCTAAAGGCGCGTAGTTTCGCGTACGCGAATTTAGTTCTCTTACCAGGTTCTCCTATCGAAACAGTGAGGTATCTATGGGGGGCATGCTGCTCCCTGCAACCCCCCCCCCCCCCCCCCTGCTTGGCTTCACTATAGGATTTGGGGTAGGTGCAAGGTTATTTATATGCAGTTTTTTTGGATTCAAAGAAACCTCACAGTATATACATATACCTCACTGTTTAGGTATGAGAACTTATTTCGCGTACTACGTGCCTTTAGACAGTTTCTTATTTTAATATTACTTTGATATACTTAGGTACAAATTATTTTTATAACTCTATAAACGCAAAAGTTATGGTTGTTCAAAGTAAAAAATTTCCTTAGGGTGCCAATAATAGTGGTCGCGGTCGGTACGCTATATCGCAATTATAATATTTATATGAATATAGCTAATTGGAAAAATAAATGATATTGGGTTCCTTTTTTGGTTTTCTTTTATGCGAAAGTATGTATATGCACATTAAGACCCAGTTTTTAAGTGCGAGATTAAGCTAAACCCGAGTTAACCCACTTAATTTGATGAGTTAGCTCTGGATTAATTGAACAATTTCTTTTGTTTTTTTATCATCCAAGTTTGTTGGGTCCTTCCGCATACATCCTTCCATAAAAAAAAATTGTAGATACATTTATTTGCAGAGTTGGCTAGCTCTGGTTTAACTCACCACTGAAAAACTGGGCCCTAGCGTCAAATCAATTTTTTAAAGAAGAAATGTCTATCACGGTGTGTTGTAGCTTGAAGGGACTAATGCACCGCTAAGGTAATTTTTAGTGTTTATCTACTTAAAGCCAAAATTATGTTTAAAACAAAAGTGTGGTATTGATTTGTGTGTACCGAATAGCTCCAATTTAAAAATAATGACTACTCCAACAGCATTAGATTTTAGTTTGAAATTTTACATATTTATATTTATATTATAATATGATAAGGTATAATTCATCAAGTTTTTAACCATACACCACATATGAAACTTTCAATTCATTGATATAGAGACCAAACATAACCACCAAGATGCACCAAGATCATCTTCAAAGAATACCTTCAACACAAAATGCACCTGCAACAAGCAACAACCCATTAACCTTCGCAATATACCTATTTATATCAACATCACCATGTAATAACCTTGAAAAATCTCTACCTAATCCCATTATGATAACATTTTCCAAATACTAGATAACATTTCTAATTCGAACTCTACATGCATAAAACTGGATAAACACATCGAACTTTCAACCACTCTTTTCCAATCTTTATTGGATTTCCGGATTTTCCTTTGGGTTTTCTTCCTTTTCACCAATACACTTTTCCAATTTGAATTTTTTTTTTCATAAACAAAACGCATTTTCATCTTGTTATTGGCTCTTAAGACCACAACGAGAAGAAATGAAGAGAAGACGAAAAAGTTAAGTAAACGAAAGAAACTCTCTCTCTTTATCTTTATACATACGCAAGAATGGAAAAAGAAGAAAATTTAAACGAGATTTGTTGTTTTTTTTTCTCTCATCGTTCTTATTGAACTTATTGAATTAGAAGAGGCGAACACTAGTCACGTCATATGCACAAACTTTTTTCTTGTACGCACTAAAAAAAGATTGACAGAAAAAAAAGAAGAAAATATTCACACCTTTTTATACTTTTTAATGCGGCAGTACAGCACGTTAAAGTGAATAAATATTACACTGTTTGGTTTTAGCACTTTAATTAAACTTATCTTTTTAATCGAAGACGTTAAACTTGCTTTTTTTTTGTATGGCCTTAACGGTGGCAGCAGATTTTTTTTTTCTTTTTTTAAGTAACAAGTGCACCTCCGACGTCGACAAGCTTCGTTTTTCGACTCTTGAATTCTTGATTCGCTATTCGCTTTCGCTATTCGAAAAATCTTATTTGAATTTTTATTTTCGGTGTGAAAAAAAGCTCGTTTGCAATGGGAAAATTTTGACAGTTGATTGGGACTTTTTATTTGTGAGTAGTGTTGTTTATTTCGAAATAGGTTCTGTTTCGTGTTTCGAAAAAGCATCTTTGGGTTGTTGAATTTGATAAAATAAGAAATTAGCTAAGTTTGGTTCTATAACTTTTGTTTTCTTCCGAACAACGCCAAAAAGAGCTTTGTCCCCTTTCACACGAGGAAACAAGTTGATGGAGATTTTGCTGAGGTTTTCTTTTAATTTCCTTAAAAATCTCCTATACCTTTCACACGAAGAAACAAAATCGTGAAAACTTTCTCTAGTTTCCTTTTAAATTAGCTTGGTTGAACGTACTCTACTGTGTGTGTGAAGAGGAATGTCGAAAAATCTCCTCGAATCGTTGACCGGGGAGATTTTGTTCACCCCATTTGCGTCGTGCCCTTCTTTCCTACAAAGTGAATGTTGCTGGAAACTCAGTTTCCTCGTGTGAAAGGGGACTTTATTTCGCAAATTACAGAAAAAGTATCACGTAATTTCTGATACTAGGTCTGTTTGGTATTTTTTTTCAGCAAAATGTGGAAAACCTGTCAAAACACCAAAGTGAGAACGAATTTCTCAAAAATGGAGAAACTTACAAGAAAGTTAACAAACGCATTGAACCACTTTTGTGTACAAATCATCAGAATTTTAATCCTCAAATCAACAATCAAGACTCATAGGACGAAACCTTAAAGAAGAATTCGAAGAAGAGTCATGACGCAAAAGTCGTCGTGTAATAGCAGAAACTCTGTTTTTTTTTTTTGCTTGAAGACGTTTCGTAACTGGATCAATGAACTACTTTCAACCACAGAGTGGAAATAGTTGACTGCAGCCAGAAATACTTGGCGATGGCTTTTTTAAACCAAGAGGTGATAGTCAGGCATTGTTTTTGCTGGCATGTAGTTAGGCAACTTTTAGTTGCTCCCGAGTGTTTTATTGGTAATTTTTAGGAAGCGCAGCAATACCAGTGCCAATTAAAAGCTTTATCCCCTTCTATGTTAACTCTTTATTTCTGTGGCTGCGTTCGCAATGTATTTTATTGTTTCCATGTCTCCATACTCCATAGTACATAATTCTATATCAAGATTATCGACACTTCAGGAAATGTTTGGTGAACATGACATTTCAGCAGTCCTACTATATTTTGACATATATAATATGTTATTTGGTTCAAAATGTCACCGGAAAATAATAAAATCAAGTTTTTCTCTTATAAAAATTGCTTAGTCTGCTATTACACTACGACTTTTGCGTCGTGACTCTTCTTCGAATTCTTCTTTAAAATTTCGTCCTGTGAGTCGTACGCTATTACACCATGACTTTTGAGTCATGACTCAAATTTGGCAATCCTCTATAATTTTTCTTCGGTAATGAAAACCAAACAAACAACAAACATAAATGGAACGATTTTGTTCCGGCATAGAAATTCTCTATGCTCTACACCTTAGCAACCATATACAGGTATAGGTACATGTGCGTTCCACAAATAACGAAAATAAATAAAACAATTTGATAAAATACCAAACAAAAAATAAAATAATGTCGAAAATGAGTCGCAGAAATTTGGCCCACGAATCATAGGGCAGTTTGTTTTCCGTCTCATTTTTCTTCTCTTTTGCACTCATTATGTTCGAAAAGAGTCACGACGCAAAAGTCGCCGTGTAATAGCAGACTTACAAATTTTTAATCGGACATTTCAATGATTATTTGGGGAGACGCGGTTTGGTATTTATAAATTACAAATATCGTACAACACTTCACGTTTTTTAAGTAAAAACAATCTTTATTGCTGACGTTAGGTTCAAGTCATAAATACTTTTCAAAAGTGCTATTCATCTTCAAAATCTATGTCCACTTTTATATCCACTAATTTGCTGGCTTATTTATCGGCTTACCAAGGGAAATTTTACTGGGCTCGCTATACAATTTCAAATAAAACACACCTATTTGTCGGTGATATTTTTGTATTTTAAAATTGTAACAGGGGCCTATAAAAAACATTGAATTCGCTTTTCAAATTTTAAAAACAAACACACCTATTCACTGTCAAAAAGCTGAGCGAACAGCTCCATCAAATTCGCCTTCGAATTGACGCAAGTCAATTCTTCTTCTCTTTTTCTCTAACCTATTCGCTACATTTTTTCTCTCATTCAAAATATTTTAAGAGAAAAAGGAACAACAAATTTCCCAACCATCGCATGACGAAAAAAAAAGTCAACTAATTTTTCATTTCACTTCGCCCCAGCCCTAGGAGGACGCGTGTCGTGTACTATTTTGCTCAAGCTTGTCAGTGGGGTTTTAAATTAATTTTATTGAAAAAAAAAATTAATTAGTATTAATTTTCTTTTAACAAAACTAAAATCCGTGTTCTGGAAGTTTTAAGTTTATATTCTGTGGTGCAAAAGTGTTCCTTTCGAGTTAACATCTCGAGACTGCCAGAAGCTTTTTTTATTGTTTAATTTTAAATTATTTTACATTCCCAAACTACACGCTGAAATAGATATATCTGCGAAATTCGTGTTCCTCCATAAAGATTTTAATTCTTAAAACGGGCACAATTGCTACGACAAAGAGATTTAACCGCAAGCGTCGGCTATACATGGAAGAAGTTATCGTGATCAGTGACACCGAGCTTGAACAGGATTCATCAGACATGGATATTGAAGACCAAGACATAATTGTCCCCAAGGATACAGAAACGTAAGTTCTAGAACTAAAACAAAATAACAACGATTTATCCAAAGAAAAGAAAATCTCCAAAAGTCTCTTTGTTTGCTTTCGAAGTTTATGTAACCTCAACTTTTGTTGCTGTCATGCGATGTAGATTGTATGGGTTTTTATGTAGTATTAATTTTTTTTTTTTGTTAAATCAAACCGCAGTTGGGAGTTCACAAAAAAACTGGTTTAATGATATTTCCAAGCTGTTTCCACCGTCCTGCTACCTACGTTCAGATTCATACGACTTCGCCCCGCGTTGGACAATCCATGATGTTGCCTTATGTACAATGCCCGTTTAGAGAAACTGCCTTTTCTACTTCTACGCAAATTTATTGATTTTCAATTTTGCAACCTTGCAGGCAACCAATTTGAGCTTAGAGCACATGTAATGATTTTAATTTTTTTTTTGTTTTAAGTTTTATTTTCCATGCTGCTTCTCAACTCTGGCAGTCTTTTTTTTTTGGGTCAGACATAGTAAACAATCTCTTGTTCAAGTGATTTTTGGTTCTCCTTGAATTGCAGAGGGCTTTTAGGACTAAGTGAAATTGCTTCCTAGCAATGTAATTACGCAATAAATAAATTTATTGCTAGTACCTACCTACATACATATAAATAGTATGTATGTGCCTATTTCGTTTTCAATAATCGCTTGTAGGTATTTTTTGTGTATGTTATTCCTACAAGTTCGTTTCTCATTTTAATTATTAACTTGTTATCTTTTACTTACCTACACTCTAATTTTTGTTTGCTTCGTGCAGCTGATTCTCTTGTTTGCTTAGTATCTACAAAATCACCTTGTGCAACGCCCACTTACTGTTGGAGCACACCCAATGCTATCATTTATTTTCTTTTATTTTTCAAACTCTTGTTTTCGTTGTTTGTTTCTTTTGGTGGGACAAAAAAAAAAAACACTTAATTTTGAACAAAAACATATAGAATGACGAATCTATGTCTACTTATTGAGAAAGTTACAAGTAATTTGATGTTTTAATATTTAAATCAATAAACGATAGCACGGACTCCGGTTGCGTCGCAATTTTACCTACATACATATGTACATAACATATACCTGCATACATGATAACGTGTTAAAACTGTCACATAAGTTCATATTTTGAACATATTTATTAAAGTTTCGTTTCAGAAATGGGCCTGATTTGCAGCCTCCCTGTGCTGAACTCACATATTTTCTGTTCTGAAACATTGGTGTCCATCCCCTCTGCAGGTCCCAATCACCTCCGTGCTTGGACTTTTAATCTAGGTCGTGGTAACGTTAAAGATTAATCTCTAGGCATCTAAATTAATGCAATTGACATTATATACAGCTTTAGTTTCCTTAAATGGATATTGTCAAGATTGATTCCCTGCGGTGATGTAAATTTACGTTGTAATGGGCAACCCTCTTTCATCAAATCGAGACGTTGTCCAAATCACCGATAGAGTCCTTTCTCGATTCGCCATTTTTGCCGCTGTCAATTTAATAGAAGTTCTTTTTTACTCAGAGCAGGGCATATACAAACACATCTATGTTATGCTACAATCAATTCATTGCTCGCAGTGAGCTCAGAATAAAATGACCGAGCAACAAGAGTAAAAAGCTGAGCTCGATCAACATCAATCAATCATTTATTAAAGCGAGGTGCTCAACTGTGTTTTGCTTTTAACTTTTTTAATGTCGCTACTCACTCCTGTCTAAAGCTTACCAAGTAGATTGGCATCCCTTGTTGAAATTGTGGTTATCGATATAAGTGCGCAACGGAAACTGGCCTGCTTGGCTTCGATATTTTCTTCGAGAGTCTTTTATTTACAAAATCGCTGGAAGCACAAAGATTATTCACATAATTTTGCTTTAATTTGAATCTCTTTACCAAGAGAACTTGACGATGATAAGCTTTTTGTTTTTTTCCGTATTCTCAAGTTCTGAAAAAAAACCTGACAAACTTTGCAAAAAATTTTTCGAGACTAAAGTTTTAATTTTCAAATTAATAATTGTCAGACTTCCCACAACAAAAAAATAGAGTTATCCATTTTTTTTAAACTGGGTAGATAGTTTCATGCAAAGATCAGGTATACCAGTTGTATATTTTGTGGGCTACGTACAAAGCCTAGGGTGCTCTGATTATTGTTAAATAGGTCCAATGCTATTAGTAAAAGTATATTAAACAAGTTTATGAACTGTGAATACGGTCCGCAGGTTTCTCCACTGCTGGGCAGCCTCGAGTCATTTATAGTGAGTCCTAGGATTAGCTACAAATTGGGTTCCGGGTCAATGGGCTGATGACCTCCGTTGGCTGGAAAACTTATGTTATACTGAGTAAACAGGCTGTGTTATATCTCAACATCAATTATGTACAAATTAAGAATTCTCACAACACCTATAGTTGTCATATCTGTAATATTGCGAATGAGTGTCAAAATTAAGTCTTTTTCGCCCCCATTGCATCAACTAAGTGTTCCAATTGTTTTGTATTATAAATTTTGACAACCATTACGAACTTTAAGGACCGATTTATTTAATGTTTTACGAGATTATGTTTTCTTTTTCAAAATGTAATAGTCTCACTTTTACAGCTTAAACGTTCTAATCGATGATTAGTAAGTTTAAAACAATTGAAATACTTTTAGTCATGCAAGACAGCACATAACGAATGTTTGCTGGCAGCCTTCAATTCCAAACATGTTCATTACAATAACCTTTCTCGCTTGTCGATTTCAATTTTATATGAGGTTTTTTTTTTTTATTGTTTGCATTGGAAAGTAGTTTAGATGACATTTCCTGAAGCAATATAGCCTACTCCTCCGAAGCCAAAAAAGGCTTTGATTCAGAAACTTGATATGTATAAGATACAATCTAAAACAACGATGAAATTCTATTAAAACTCACAAAAGAATAAAGGAACTGAAGAAATTTCAAGGACATACGAGGCGACATTTTCCCATTGGACAAATACATTTTGTGCATCAACACTTGTTTTTACGCCTTCAGCGAGCTTGATATTTTTGTTTATCAAGTTGTGCTGACAGCTGCTTGCTATCGTATTGTGTTTTTGATTAAATTTTCTCTTAGCAAAACAATAGTCTAACCTGGCATGCATTTCAAAATGAATGACCTAAATTTGCAACTGCAACGTGCAACGAGGAGACAATTATAATATGTATTGCTAACATGAATTTCTCGAGTCTTAATTTCCGCATGGATGAATCTAGCATAAATACTATACTAAAAAAATTTGGAAAAGCAAACACAAAAAGAAAAATAAATATGTGATACATACCTACATATGTAGGTACATGTGTAGATAATTTATTTAAGTGTGAATGTTAACGTTTTACTAGGGATGTAAATATTATCGAGTGACAATCGAATTCAAAAAGTTTCGCCTGGATAAAGTTTTATATTAATGAAGATGGGGTGATTATTCGTAATGGTTACTTTCGTAACTACTGTTCTTAAACACGGAAGTTTTTATCTGGAAAAACAACAACTTGTTGATTAAAAACAAAAAACGGGCTCCTTTCTGTTGTGTCCGAAATTGCTCAAGACAAGAAATCATAACTTCTTATGACGATAGAATAAGTGTATTTGGCAGAAGGATGAGTGATAGCGCATTAATTTAAAACCAGCTGGCAAAATAAAAATGGAATTCTAAAAGATACACACAACTTGCTCAACCAAAACAAGCAACGAAGAGAAGGTTTAGACTGTATTGACGACATCTAGATCCTATGTAGGATAAAATGGAAGGAACTTGTAGTCGCCTTTTGTTGTAAGAGCATTTAACGTATCTTTTTGATATTGCCTTGCTGCCTGAACACAATGGAGACGGAGTTGCAACTGGAACTGCAGCCGAAATAGCTTGTCAAAATATTTAATACACACAGGTTCAATGTTGCGAACACAACACAACGCAACGTAGCTGCAATAGGAGCTGCAACCGCAGCTGCAAGAGGTCACCAATTTTTAACTTTTGCGTGCAGCACTTTTCACATTGCCGATTTGTGTCGTGCAAAAAATTATAAATTACTAAAAAATACAAAGAACTAAGGCTGTGAAACCCCATAATTTTTAAAATATGCACAAAGCAGTACAAGTATATAATTACAATAAACTTGCCCTATAACCCAAATCTTTTACTATCAAGACTTTATGAAACACCATTTTTTTCTAATATGAATATCGAACAACCTCTTAATTTAAACGTTTTGATGGATCAATTTGTGCTTAACCTTAAAAATATGGTCAAATCTATGGTTAAACAAAAGAAATTACCATATAATAATGCAGAATGGTTTAATAATGAACTAAGAATGTAAAAATCAAGGAAAGTTAATCTGTATAGACAAGCAGTTCTCAGCAATGACATTGATGTATGGCACGCGTACCAGCAATGTAGAAACTAGTACGAAAAGAAAATTCAAGAAACAAAATCCCTACTTACTACAGCAGTGAAATATAGATTTTAAGTTCCGTCTAGTCAACATAGATATTATAAAAAGTGCAATAGATATGCTTAGCAAGAAAACGATTTTAATTTTATGAGTGTAAAAATTTTTAAGGACTCCCTGTGTGTTGTTGGCCCAGTGATCGAAAGAATTATTAACATTTCCCTTAGTGCCGGTATCTTTCCACATTCTTGGAAAGAATCTCTTATAGTACCGATTAAAAAGATCCCAAATGCAAAAACCCTTAGTGACTTTCGACCAATAAATATGATGCCCTTATATGAAAAAATAATTGAAAAATGTGTTGCATTAAAGCTACAAGAACACTTAGAGGGTCAAGGGCTGCTTGATAACTACCAATCTGGATTTCGTGCAAATCACTCATGTGAAAGTAGTCTGACTCTGAATTTTGTAATAAATGAGTGGAGAAGAGAAATTGACCAAAAAAATGTGGTAGTTGCTGTTTTCTTAGACTTGAAAAGGGCGTTCGAAACTGTAAATCATGAAATCCTCTTGAAGAAATTAAAGTACTACGGAATTAAGTCGGTTGAATTCAAATGGTTTAAGCCTTTTTTATCAGGGAGAACACAATGCACTTCCGTAAATGGAATCATATCGTCACCAGTAAGTGTCAAAGTAGGAATACCACAAGGCACAATACTGGGAGTGTGGTTATTCCTAATGTTTATAAACGATATGAGTTTAATAATTCGATCTTCAAAAATACATCATCTTTTTTACATTACATCTGGGAAAAATACTGCGGAGTGCTTAGATGTAATAAATCAAGACCTGGAGAGAATAAACACATGGCTGAAAATGAATAGACTAGTCCTTAATAAATATAACAAAAACTAAATGTATAATATTCAGATGTTTTCCTGTAAGTCCGTCTATAATTGTTAACATCTCTATAAATAATGAGCAAATTGAACAAATTGAAACAGTTAAAATACCTTGGTGTTGTCTTAGACGAGAAACTTAACTTTAATGAACATGTAAATTATTTATGTAAGAAAATATCAAAAAAAATAAGGAAAAATATATCTATGAGTACGGCTGTTAATCTACGTAATGTTTTGATTAAACCTCATTTTGATTACTGTGCTTGTTTGTTGTATATGTGTCCGCAAAGTCACAAAGATAGGTTACAATTACAGCAAAATAAGATTATGCGAACTATTTTAAAATGTAGTAGATATACACCTATAAGAACCATGTTAAATACGCTAAAATGGCTAAATCTAAATCACAGATTATTTATGTTATGTATGATATTTGTAAATATATAAAATTAAAAATAATATGTATCCTGGTTATTTATGTGAAAATGTACTTACTAATGTAGGACTCGAATACAACCTAAAAAACAATGATGACCTTAGAATATTAAGATCAAGAACCACAAGAGGTTAAAGAACAATATTTTATATGGGGTTCCATGGCTTCAACAATCTACCAAGAGAAATAAAACACACAAATAACTTTGTAGAATTTAAGAGAAAACTTATTGTTTATATTCAATCACATTATAATGTATAGAAATTTGATATAATTCTAAAATATTGTAAATACTTTAAACTGCGATTTTTACATAACTAAACTTTAATTTAAAAAAACTGTAAACTAAATGGCTTATTTAAAAGCTAAATAAAGAAAATTCAATTCAAAAACTATTAAGAAAAAAGCATTACAGCAACATTGTGGGCAGTTAGCACCAAAGATATTCTTCAAAATTAGACCTTCTGTATTGTCGAAATGATTTCATCCGGGTTAGTCTTTAACCCCTACAGCCATATTATTCACTCAATTAATCCGGTTTTAAATTAATACCTTGGTTAAAGGTTAGTTAGGTCTCAAAAGTTCAACCCAAGCGCATAATATTCACTCGATAAACCCGTTAATATACCCTATTTATTAAACTTTGTCGTGTTTAATCCGATTAAATTTTAACTGCCCTTCAGGGAGCTGTTAAAGTAGTTCAACCCAAGTGTAAACTAAATTTTCAGTACATTCACTCATTTTAACCAAGCAAAGTGAAATTATTTGAAGTTTCTACGCACGTGAACATACATACACAGTTTTGATTTCAATTACACAAACAAACAAACAAAATTGTGTTCAAACGAAAAAAAAACTACGGTAACTTGATTTTTTTTTTAAATTTCGAACAATGAAATTTGAAATACAACAACAAGAAACAAAATATATGCTAGAAAATGTCAAATTATTGACATTCCGTATGTTTATAGTCAAGTTTAAACAACTTTACATCTGGCTGTTATGCATTTTTAATCAACTGTGTTTAATGCGCGTTTTGAGTGAATATTATACACAAAAGTTGAATTTCAAAAGTTTAAAAAATGCGGATTAATAGGACAGATTCAAAATTCACTTAAACCTTATTTACACCTTGAGTGAAAAACAACATGTGTGTGCTCCTCTTCCTGCTTTCTATTTAGATTTTAAAAAATAATGTTTCAATATTGGAATCAAAACAAATAATAACTTTACGTCATGTTGATTCACTATGTAAAAAATCATTCAAAAATAAAAATAACTTTCTCTGTATGGGCAATGTCAGGTGTTTCCGGAATTTTTGAAAATTCGTACCAATCTAATAATGTATTTTAATTTTATCTTCGTTTTTTTTTTTGTTTAATATAAAGAAAAAAAATTACCATTCAATACTCAAATTTATTTCTGCAGGTGAATGAGGAATACATTTTTTTTTGGCTTTTTTTTTATCTGGTCTGGTCCAAAAGGTAAAGCTATTTATATACACACAAACACACAATATATTTAAATTGTATTGCGCAAGAGGAAATATATAACCAAAACAAAAAATAAAGCAAATAAAATTTAAAAATAAAATTGAAATAGATAAAATTGTTATTCAATTCAATTGCAACCCATAGACGAAAATATTTTCATTTATAATTTCAACACAACTGACGTATTTAATTGAAATAAATGACAGATAATACAGTGGAATCCCGGAAAATTGTCGAGAAAAGTTAAATACGCTATATTAGCCACAATAGTAAAAGCTTAATTGGTTTAAAATATTCAAAAATCATATTTAAGTTTATTATTGCAAACAAAACGTTGTAACGAATTGATAATAAACATTTTTTTTTCAATTTTAAATAAAGGAACATACTTGAAGATAATACTGTAAATATCCACGAGACAGTCTTTTAATTATCTATCGTTAGACCTTAACTATGTATCTTGATAGGAAACCTACTGTACTTTGACTGTGTTGTATCAAAGAACGCAAACCCATTGCATGCAAAGATGGAGAGGGTAAGACGATCTGAAATGTATATTTAATCTACAAAATAATGAACACCTTCGTGTGTTACATTTGTAAGTATGTATGGATGTACAAAATCTTGCTGTTAAAAGATATTGCTTACTTTATAATATGCGGAAAAAAACCAAACCACAAACATTTAATCGGTCACACGAGTTATGCATTTCATCTATCAAATCAACCATCAACATCGTTTGTTTACTGTAGTGAGTCGGAAAGTCTAGTTTAATTTCACGTGATTTATAATCGAATTTTGTATGTATATACATTATATTATGTTCCATACTTGTTATACATATACATTAAGATGTACCAAAATAAATTAATACAAAAAATTTGACTGTTTAATATTCTATTGTTTAAAAAAAAAAAACTGTAAAAAAATTTGTTTCATACTTCTCATAGTTCTTGAGATATTTGCCGAGTTTGAAAATTTTACTTGAAACTTGTAGAATATTTTTTAAAAATTATTTCAAACCCTTTAAGAGGCCGTATGCGTATACAAATTCAAACATTATGCAAATTTGGGACACCCTATTCCGACCCGTGAAGTATCTCAGCTTGAGTGAGACATGGCAGCTTTCTAAACCGGAGATTTTGTCTTCCTTGTCGCCTCGAATTTAAAGCCTGTGATTCGAAGACTGTGGCAGGAGCATTGTTGTCCACTTGTTCGATGAACCGGAGTCAGTCCTCACTAACTCGAAGTTGCTGCTATCAAGGGTGGCTCTATAATCGTAGGCAGTGTACAGATGCTTGTTTGTTTTTTTTTATAGTAAGCAATTGGCATGATATTCGTTTACATCATTAACAAGTGTTCTTCAATCGTCGTGAAGTAATCTATAATAGCACGTTGGGAGCGCCGTTGCTGTCGATATGTCCGCATAAAACACAATAGTTGGATGGATTTGTTGAAAATAGTGCCTTCCTCCCTAACAACTTGTCCTGCGTGATGTATATTTGTTCGAGAACGATATTGATAGTGCCCTTCTTGCCGAAACCCTTTTCATTTTTGGATTAGTTCGAAAGGCTATTCCTTAGTTTCATATTGTGGTTTATAATTTCAAGTCACACAACTGGATCAATTTTCTAGAGATCCCGAGTTCGATCATCGCCATATGGAGCTCCTAACGATGAATACAGCTTTGAAGTCAATGGTGGGTCTCGTTAGTAACATACGAGTTTTGCTTCATTGTGCAGATTTGGTCTATGCTCGACATGTCTGGCCGGAAGCCCACTGGTACTTGCCGATTAAAGTGTTGCCAGAACGGCTTATGTCGCTCACAGAGATATTATTCAAAGCATTATGTGTCAATCAATAAAGCACTGCACATATCAGTTTTTTTTCTATCAAATAAATGCGAAATTTTTGTTTGTAGAAATGTTTTTGACTACAAGTTAATTCATAGATAAATAGCACATTTACAAATACAATCAAAAATGGAATGTTTCTAAAAAACTCCAAGGAATATATCAAAATAAGAGTCAAGAAAATAATGAAGCGTTTTTTTTACACTAAAAGATCAGGCCGTCCTGTTATTTTTCATAAGTTTCTTGTGATTAACATTATCTAAGGGTATTATTTTTAATGATAACTCAGCAATCTGAGAAATATGAACACGGTTTCTCAATTTCAGCAAAATATCTCGCTTATGCTGTCAGGTTAATTCTTACAACTGAATTGCGAATAATCTGGAAAATGGATAAAGCTATGATTTTCCACATTTAAAATACAATATAGTTTTTAATAAGACTCTAGGAAGTTCTCCATAGATTCTAATAAGGAGCTAGCAAGAGTAACTATCGAAATTATCTCGGCCCTTGTACCATTTTGCCTCGAGACAAAAAAAAACATATTTCTTTTATAAAGAGGGTTTACATATCTGATGGGATGGCAAAACTTGCTCAACAAGTTTTTACTATCAAGGACCTTACGACCATTTGAAAGGTTTTTCTTCACTAAATTTTCCCTCCTGAAAACTTTCGACGGACGGAAATTTTTCCTGGAGGGAAATCAGAAATTCATTACCATGAATTAAGAAAAAACCTGTCGTTATCTATTCACATATTTGAGCAGCTGTGAACAGACTATCCCTAAGGGTCTTCCATAATATCACGTTGTTGATAAATTATAACCAACTTACTTTTGTATCAATGACCTTTTAATGTAAAAATACCATAGAGACTGATTATAATAATATATCCTACATGAATTCACGAGGCAAAACATGTGCTGTCCAAAGAAAAACTTGAGTGATTATAGATAAAACACACACCTAAAAGAAATATTCCACGTGTGTTAGTATACATTGCAAAAACTATCATGCTCAAGGATTTATATTCCCACTATATCCATCAGTTAAGTCACATCCAACATCCACTTTAAAGGTCAACTATAGAAAATTATGTAGTTGAATTCTACATACATCTTGAGTATAGCAACTGCTTGCAACTTTTTGAACAAAAGTGTCCTTGGCTGCGATGTTTTCGTTCTTGATTGACGTTAAGAAATAAGGTCACTGTCTTTTATGATATTTTTTTCAAGTCATTAATATTCACATTCATATTCGAGCTTAACACACCCCCTCATATTTGTTTTCTTCTTTTAATCTGCAAAGTTCATGTCGGATTCAAGGATCAGTTCCACTTAACTAGAAAAGGCAAACAAAAACTAGAAACAGAAAAAAAAAAATAAATGAAAAATAATTAAAGATGAATATAATGTGCAGCACTGGGTTGTACCTGGTTGCTTTTATAATAATAAATTAAAAATTTAAATAAAGTAATAAAATTAAAAAAAAAAAAACAAAAAATATGAATGACAAATTATTTAATAAATAAATTAATTTAATAAGAAATAAATCTTTGGTACCAAGGCCCAGTTTTCTAGTCTGATAAAGTGGCAGCACTTAACTGGCCGAAATGGGAGACTTGAGTGCCACTTATTCGGGTCAGTGTACACTGTGAAACTTGTGAATAATTTTAAATTTTGCCAATTTTTTTCGAGGGTATTCCTAACATTGGAATGAGTTTATGTATATCTGAATGATGAAAGAGAGTAACAAGAAGTTGTGGCAGCAAATTGCGAGGCAAGAACCTGGTCATATGTCAAAACCGTACACAACCGTAAAACTGAAACCATTTCAAGACTGGAAATCACGTTTTAAGGTGACTTTTTGCTACATTTTTCAAATCGTTTTTTATTTACTGAATTATTTTTAACCTTCTTATAGGCCGGATTTCTTCACAGATAGTATGCCGTATGCCACTTGTGTTGATGCATTTAGCTTCAATCATCGTCAAACCAAGAGTTTCTAATATAAAACCAAGAACGTCGGAGGCTTCTGGGCAATATTGCCACTGATTTATCAATACTTGATGCTGTCATCATTTAACTTTGTAAGAGGTTGTTAGAGACTGACTCGGAACGGATGAGCAAGTGGCGATCTTTTGCTATTGCAGCAGTTGGAGGTCGAACTTTCTCACAGCATTTCTTTGTTTTGGTTGTGAACGGGATGTCCACCTTGGCTACAACGAGGTAGTGGTCTGAGTCAAAGGCCCCTCGGGAAGTTCGGACATCCATGATACTGGACGAGAGTCTTGTCCATTTCAATATCGCTAATCTTGTTGTGGATTTCAAGATGTGGGAACTGTGTACTACCTACCAACATTTTTCGCCCCGCATCCTGAACTCCTGAACTGAGCAGACTGAATCTGTTATCGGAGATGGTGGCGGTTATACTTTCGAACTGTACTACTAAAGGTGTCTTTTCTTCGCAGCTTGGCGTTAAAATGGCCTAGGACGATTCTAATGTCTGCTCTGCTCATATTGTTTAACCAAAAGCCCGTTGAATATGTCTTTGGTGGCATCATCTTTCTTCTTTCTTGCATATGAGGCTTAGGTTGACGATTTCTGTTTTGAAGACAATAATTTCTTGTCGTTAAATTTGAGTCTCAAAAATTATTGCCTAAGCCTGCCTCCGACAAGACGAACACATGCTGATTTTGTTCTAGCTAACTGTCATGGTAGTATACATTGGAGTTGTTCATCTCTCTTTTGCCCGATGATATCTGCATTGCAGCAATCTAAGGCCTCCGTTAATTGTTTGGCTCTACGTGGTTTATTAAAGGACCTGACATATTACACCTACAGATTCGAAGTTCATTGTCCTTATTTCGTTTGCTTGGTATGTCATTAGGAAATTCATGCGTCGTCGAGGATTTTTGATGGTCTGCAACTAAATAACTTTACATGGCCAGGAAGTCTACCGACGGCGATGGAAGGACCCTAACTTGAGGACCAGAGCATTAGTCTAACCCAACGGATGAGGAGCTGGATAAACCGCTTCTTATAGGCCTGAGCTACTAATATGTCGTAGTTGTCCATAAGTAGCTTAGCCTAACGGGAATTGTGGACGCCAACAGTTAATTCTATGTGGGGAATTATTCGGCGGTCGGCTGGATCCAAGGATGGAGTGGAAACACTCCACTTGGATTTTTTTGCTCGTGGTCCCAAGTAAACAAGCCTCTAAATGTGAAGCCTTTGTAAAATTAACTGGTTAATCCATTCCAATTTTGTTTTCTCCTGCAAGTTGTATGAGAAACCCTTCAACTTGCGGAGAGTTATTTAAGAATTTTTGTGTTAATGCCCCAAGTAGCAAAATTCTCACCGCATCTCCTTCTTAAAATGCAACTTTAAAATCGAATGTCTTTGTTGCTTAAACAAATTCCTACATAAGTATTCATTTTTTAAGTTCTAACTGAAAAAAAAACAGTTTTATATCTAATAATATCTCAATTCCTCATCGAGATCAAAATAACGTATAAAAGAATGCCTCATGACCAGGTGTGGAGTCTTTCCAATGAGTCAGAAACTGACTTCATATGACTAGGGCGGGGAATACACTTTTGTGAATAGAAACATGTTTCTTATTTTTATTGGGGACAAACTGAGTCTTGACGTGACTAATCTATATGAAACTCATCATCACTTACCTTTGAATAGCAAATGGTTTTTTTTTTGTCAATTAAATCTGATCAACGATCAGTCTTTAAACTTTTGTCTTTAATAATTTTATCGAAAGTTCTCTTTTGTTCTTGGTCAGGGACATACATTACAACCAACCAAATGACTTCATACTTCAATTAATAAAGGTTTAGTGATGAGCTTTCCTCATCAGCCATCACGACCTCAAAGTATAAACAAACTATTATTACAAGTGTGGGTGTGGGTTGACTGAGAGGCACACTTCGACTTCAACTTTTTGTACTGGTGGCGCACCGGTTTCGCCTGGTACTACAGTCAAGACCAAGCAAAAAGCTAAACTATGACAAATTATTGAATTATGTAATCTATGTTAAGGTTATTGAGGTTCATTCACTTCATAATAATTGTGATAAATTATTTTTGTTATGAATGGTATATTCATTGCCAACTAGCGTGACATTTCTTACAATCACAATAGATTTTTAGTTTTAACCTGTGGGGTCAAAGACTTTCATAGCTGAACTGGAACAAAACAAAAAATGTGTGTTGACTTTTGTTTTGAGTATAAGTTTGTTTAAGATTTAATTAGAAATTTAATAAACACAAATAAAATACCCGAAAGGTTCGTAACGCTTTGTAATTATAATCCAAGGCTGCTGAGTTCTGAAGGTGTGTGATCTATTTATGTACATCGGCAGTCGAGGCTTTTGTAACTGATGACAAACGCAACATCACTATACAGAGAATACGAAGGTGTCCGGTGGGTGCCTTTGTGAAGAAGTTTCTGCACAAATTCCGATCAAAAGCCGAAGTCATTCAGTTGCTAACTCTCAAGGTCTTGGGAATTTTCGTTTACGCCATCCTTCCAGCATCCAAAAATGCATTGCTGTTAAGCTTCAGATTTTCTGCTGCCCGTCAGATTTGTGGATATCTTTTTCCACCAGGTTGAAGAAGAGCCGGGTCAGACCTTCCCGTGTCTAGTTAATTAAAGATTATATTTGATTGATTTGCTTTTCTATACTGCTGTTTGGTGGGTGGGTCGTGTCATAACTAATTTGGGATGCTGAATTTGCTTAACCGCTGAATTCTCTCATGACTATATTTATGTTTAATATGTAAAATGTCGTAGGCTGCCTTGACGTCTAAGAGTAGGTGGTATAATGCGATGTATAATTTTAGACATTTGTCCATTTTCAATATTCAAAGGTAAAGATCTGATCAATTGTTGATCTACCTGCGACAAATTAAAAAAAAATAATTGTTAACAATTTTATGAAACCTTTTCCTAACCTTGTTCAAACTGGTTAGCAGTTTGCGGCGCTAATACTTTATTGACAAAAAAAAATACACGTGAAAAATTTCAGCCTACAAATAGAAAAACAATCTATTATAAAACTGTTATTTTCTATTCGTATTCAATCAATCTTGCTTTCAGTTTGAGATTTAAATGTACATATGTATGTAGATATGTATATACCTTTTCAAAGCACACACTCATCACTAAACATAAACTCACCAAATGTAGTCATCTAAAAAAAATAAACGTGTCATGGAGAAATGCAAACATAATATGTACTATATAGGGTGTTCCATAAGGCGGTGTTTTATTTTTAGTCTCGTAGGTACATTCTTTAAAGTAGAAAATATCAAAACCGATTTATAACAATACTACAACTGTTATACATAGAGAAACCAACCGGCCATTATTCAGATTTAAAGTAGTTTAATTAAGTTGTAGAGATATTATCAAAATTCTATACATAAGTAAGGACAGGATTTAATTATGGGGGGCTGCACATTAGTGAAGGTAAAACAAAGTACATGGTGGCGTCGAATGCGAGAGGAACAGTTGGTCAAACAATCAAGGTAGCGGAGCACGAATTTGAAGTGGTGCAATACTTTAAATACCTTGGGTCAATAGTAGCAGCCGATAACAATATAGAAGAAGAAATAGCGGGCGGCTTCTCAAATCCAACAGAGCCTATTATAGTCTGTCAAAGCTCTTCAAATCCAGAAATCTCACCATAACTTCAAAACTGCTGCTGTAAAGGACCATGGTCCTGCCAGTACTCACATATGGATCCGAGACTTGGGCGCTTAGCAAAAGGCACTCCGACCTCTTAGCCGCGTTCGAGAGAAAAGTCTTAAGGAGAATTTTGGCCCCATATGTGAGGAAGGACGATTCCGGAGACGGTACAATCATGAATTTTACGCAATCTACCTTGAAGCAGATATCGTGACAATAATTAAGCTGGGTAGACTCCGGTGGGCAGGTCACCTAGCTCGCATGAGCGAAGAGGAACCTGCTCGGAAAGTTCTTTGTGGTACATTCTATGGTAGACGACAGCGTGGTAGACCATGCTTGCGCCGGAGAGATGGCGTAGACCAGGACGCCCGGAGCCTTGGGGTGCGCAACTGGATGGCGGCGGCTCGAGACCGGGATGGGTGGAGAGACTTGTTGAAGGAGGCCAGGACCGGATCCCGGTTGTCGAGCCGGCGATGATGATGAGGATTTAATTATAATATTTAAGTAGGGTAAAAGAGGGAAAGGGCCGATAAAGTATTTTCTAAATAGAAGGCCATATAGACGGCTGAGTGAAATAAGGCCGCGTCAAATAAGACCACGATTGAAAAATAAATTTAGGCTGCGAGGTCTTGTTGTATTGTATTGTTGTCGTCAGTCAAGATCATAGTTTCAATATTCTAAAAAATGGATGAGGAGAAAATCGCGTGTGCTTCAGGCAGTGTGTGAAATGGATTAAATTTTCGATTCGATTTTGACAGTTTCATTCAAAAATTAAACTTTTGATAAAATTTAACGCGATTTTAATCCAATTTAAACACGGCCTAAGGGTGCGTCTTATTTAATTTTCAAAATGAATTTAGGCTGCGATTGAAAAATAAAATTAGGCCGCTCGAGAATTTTCTGCAAAAAAATTTCAACACAAACAATCTAATTTTAATGAGCCCCTAGAAAGTTTTACATTTATGAAGATACAAAAGGGGCTAGCATAGCATGTCCAACAAGATTTTATTACCAAGGGCCTCACGAGTATTTAAAATGTTTTCCTCGTCTTTATTTTCCATACTTAAAAGTTTCCAGAGTCTTGACTAAACTTATTTTATAAATCAAATTGGTTTTGAAGAAAAAATTAAATTAAAAAAAAAAATTAAAAATAAATAAAATTAAATTAAAATCAAATTTTTTTAAAATAAAAAAATACAATAAAAAGATAAATTAAAAAAAAAAAAAAAACAATATAAAGATAAATTAAAAAAAAAAGAAAAATTAAATAATTTTTTTCTAAATAACAAAAAAAAAATTTTTTTTTAAATATTTTTAAGATTAAAATTTGGTGCACCAATCGTTTTTGAAATCAAATTACAAATAATTTTTTGTTTTGAAAATATTGATCTGCAATATTATTTGAACTCTTTAGAAGCTTCTCTATACAAAATTTAATTTATATCAATTAAACCGTCGATGAGTAACACGAAAAGCAAAGAAAATGGTTCTAATTTAAAATTGTTGTTGTGAATTTAAGTTTCGTCGGTTTAGGTTTTTGGATTTTGCCAATTTGTATAGGTTTAAAAAACACAATAAGATTTATTTTTCAGCTCTTCAAAATACATTCCTATTTAAATGGAACACCCCTTATTTTTTATAGTTGTTTATAATAACTATGTCTTTTGTCAACAAAATCAAAAAAAACTTATTCATTTTTGTGTGAGAATATATAGAATATTTGATAAACAAAAAGAAGATCTCTGTGGAAAATTTCTGTGGTTTTTTTTTTTATGTAGAGAAATATGATAAAGAGATTATTATAGTACTTGCATGTCTCATCGTCATCATATACCTCGATGCTATAGTATTTGTTTTCTATTTTTGAAGGAAACGCTTCTAGTGCTTATTTTGTGTGTATGTACAATGTGTACATTTATAAACAACAAAATGGCCTTAATCGCTTATTCTTTATTCTGCTTGTGTGTGCCAATTTCATAAAGTATCGCTTACAAAAGAAAAGAAGAAAAAAAAAACAAATGCAACTACATACCAACTTCATTCAAATTATGTATTTATTTTTATTTGAATAAAATGTGTTACTAACTCTATATTCTGTTTGTCATTAAATCCCTCTTCACTTGTCGTTCCAAAAGTAGGTATAGGAGGTATCTATGTATGTATGAACATTTATGTACATTCATATATCTAAATCGCGACGAGGTGTCACATAATTTTAGAGAGCTTTTCTACAACTAACTTTTCATGAGTCAACAAAGAAAACAAAAATGATGTTTGAAGGTTTGAATGAAACAACAACCACCTGATTGAACTACCACCAAGTCATTATGGGCTGGAGTTAAAGCTATTTCACGTCTCCCAGGCCGATCATCAGACTTCTTTTTTAGTGCTGCTTAGTCTATTACGTTCAATTTTAATTTTGAAAAACTTTTTGTCCAGCTGAGAGTGGAACATAGACCAAGCGTCTTCAGAGCTATCGCACTACGAATTGGGCTAACGAAGTCACGTGATCAGGGCCGACCTAATGTAGGTTTTATTGTTTGATCATTGTATTTGAATCATCTAGCATTTTTATAAGCTTCAAGCAGGCTGGTTGTTGTACCTTCGGAATAGACCCATACGATACGATACGATACGATACCCATACGATTTTTTGCTTGTCTCGACCCAACCCACACACTCTAGCTTTTTGTGACACTTTATTTGAATCACCCTGTATAGTAAAATACTTATTTTTAAAATCACTTCTACGTTAAAAAAAAAAAAATGTTCTCAAAAATTAAGATTTATTAAAGAAATCAGAAGGTGACAATCGCCACATTTTGCAACACTAAATCGTGGACTATTAAGTTTTTAAATGTATTCCCTAGTTTTTTTTTTTTTTATTATTTTCAAATACAAAATTATTAAAGTTATGAAAATCTCAAACAAAGATAAAACTTTAAACTTTGTTTAAAGCAATAACTTGCTGCCAACGCTTTTCTGTTATTTTATTTAATTGCGGTCGATTGCGCCAAAATAAATTAAAAAAAAAACATACACAAGCCCATTATTCAGAACATGTAGGAGTTTGATGGGATAACATTTTGTGAGTCTTTAAAAAAAAAAATTACCTGATTCACCCCCATGTCGAAATTTGATAAAAAAAAATAAAAGAAATAAAATTAGCTTTCAAATGAAAGTGCATATTCACTGCCGGTGAACTGGTGAATAGATTGATTGTCAGTTGTCTATTAAAGAAATAACCCCAATCAATTCGTCATGACCTTTGGTATTTAATAAAAAAGCCCTATTAATACCTAGCATACCAAATAAGAACACAAAAATAGAATTTGATTTCTTAATAACTTTCAAACAAAATAAATGTAAAAAAAAACCGTTTAGGTATAAAATCTTTGAAACTATTCAAATGACCGAGAGTGAAGGTAGGTACAACGTCTTTTTACGAACAATAAAATGATTAATGAATTACCTTTCTGTCTGCAAATCATTTTCATTTGAAATTAAAAATATTTTAAAATAAAAAATTAAAGTTGCCAAGTGTTTGTTGGTTGAAATAAAAGTGCAAAAGACAAAGCCCTCATCGCTAACCTCATGTTCTTTTTAGTGCTATTCTTTCGATGTTCTTTTATGTGAAGGTACTTACATATAATAAATAATTTATATGCTCAAAAGTACATAAAGTGGAGTAGAAGGAAACTACATACATATACATATTTGTGGTGATAACAACTTTAGCATTGCGGTTGCAGTTGTAATTTGTAAAGTAATTCATTTTTTTAAGCCAAAACACAAAAATACTGTACTGACTCTCTCAAGACAGCAGCAGCGAAAGAGAGAGTTATTGTGGCTTCTCAGGCTTGACCAATGACCATACCAACGCCAAATTCAACTAAACGGTCAACGAATTCATTTATCCTGTTCTAGACTTTGCCTTACAGCAGCTGTGTCTGTCTGTGTGTGTCTGTGTCTGCTCATCGAACTCTATCTACCGTTGACAAGACACTTTCCTTCGATTTCAATTCAATTCATCTTCGTTTATGCTTATGCACTCATCGTGGTTCGTGGATTGGTATTTGTATTTATAGATATCAGACATTAGAGAAGTCTGCGGTCTAAATAGTTTTAACTGCAATTTATTTTCTATACACATATGGTCGATTATGGTTGCCATGTGATTTTTTATTTGATCGTACATACATAAAATGTGTATGTGTAGTGGTCTATTTTAATTTTTTTCTTAATGATAATTTTTTGATCATCAGAAAGAGAGTTATGAAGAAAAACTTGAAAAAAAAAATGTTTATCGAGGTTTTAACTCTTAGCGGGGGCAGCTCAACCCGACTTGGCTAAGTTGACAATGAATTTGTTTAAATTTAAACTCAAAAATCACTTTTTCATTAGAGAATTCATGCGGATCCATCTAAAAAAAACTCGCAGGATTACAATTTTCGTGACTTGGTGGATAAAACATTAAAACCTTCTTAATCCTGAGTTAAATCACAATATTTGATGACTGAACTCGAGTTTAACTTTAATCTCGCACTGAACAACTATACTTTAAAGTATAAATCATACAAAAATTGTTTTTTTGTTTGTAAATAAAAAAAGTAAGATAGTTAAATTTTCTATAAGAAAGATCCTAAAAAATGTTGTATGCCATGAACTTTTCTCGCGAGATGTTGGTTAAAGCGTTTTTATCAAAATGGAATGGATTTTTCAAAAACATCAAGGTTAATTTTAGATGGTTTTTGAGTTTTATCTTTTAAGTTGGGTGAATTTTAAAATATGAAACGTTTACGGATTCATTATCGCTACTAATCTGGTATAAAATTTACATTTCAAAAAAAAAAAAATGTGCGGAATTGTTTTGTACATCAACAATATTACTCATAGGTCCAGTTTTTCAGTGCGAGATTAAAGTTAATCCCGAGTCAACTCATCAAATTTGGTGAGTTAACTCAGGATTAACTGAACAAATGCTTTTGATATTTTATCCACCGAGTTTTTTCAGTCGTTCAGCATGCATCCACCGAAAAACTGTTTCTTCATTTAACTGTGGGTTAATTTATTTCTAGAGTTAACTAACTCTGGTTTAAATCACTACTGAAAAACTATGTCTTATAGCCCTATAAATAAAAAACGCTTAATCCACCTTTATTCCACGAGTTAACTAAACCATAGAATAAGAGTTAAGCTACGGGTTCGTTCGTGAAATAGTTCTTGAAATAGTAAAACGACGTTTACGAAAAATCTCTTACGAAAATCTACTACAATAAGTAAGATGCCTGTTTGTTCGTATGGGTTTTGACAGCAAATTCTGATAATTTATAAAAAAAAAAAAACAAAAATCTCACGTTATACCAAACACACATAACCTCAAATATCATATTTCTGTGTATGCCATTTGTACTAGACTTGCCAATTATAATAGTTTTGCTTTATAAAAGTAGCTACTGAATATGCGGCCCCGCAGGGCGAGGGCCCTCCGCCGGTGGGCATACTTCAGGCACCCAGAGTTTTTTTTCAAGTCGCGCAAAGCTCGTTAAGGCACGCCCACTTTTAATGGCGAAAAACTGTTATAACTGTTATAAATGGGCATGTCTCTATACAAAAATAGGCAGTACACCTACACGTCTTATGGGAAAGCTTTTTAAAATTCAGTAGCGTGCCATATTTTTGCACCATATTAAATTTAAATAACTCCTCCACAAAAAGTGTTCGCCCGCCCGTGAATTTCCAATAGCATCGGAAACAGACCCAACGTCCTATTCAAGGCACATCTGAGTTTGCACTGACTGAATAGAGCTGTGTCAATCGTGATTGATTCGGTCTTTGCGACCCGTTCACCAAAAAGAACGATTGATTGCAATCACAGTAAACCGAAACAATCAATCCCAGTATCAATCATTTCAGTTTTCAAATAAACGAGGCGACATGAAACGCGAAGTATGTTTCGTTCATTCCAATCGTTCTCAATCAATTCATACAAAGAAAGAAAAACACAAAAAAAAGCAAGCGCATCAAAAGGTAGAGAAACTAATATCTAAATGAATAAAACAAAACCCAACACAGACAGACAGATACATGCAATTATTTGTTCTTAGTTCAACCCTGCTTTGATTGGGGCGGGGCTTATCATTCTCATGTATGCATTTGTGTTTCTCGTTTCTTGTGTTTCTTTCTCATTGGATTCGGTCAATGTTCAGTGTCTGTCTTGTGCGTTGTATCTATCATTTTTGATTGAGAATGACTTGAACGAACGAAAAATATATCGTTCATATGAAATGAACGATTGAAATAAATTGGGATACATTGGTGTTCGGCACGGGTCACAATCAAAAAGACCGAATCAATATGATTGACAAAGTGAACGATGCGATCTTTGTGCATTAAAAAGCGCGTGCGTTGCCAATTGGTATTATTTTTTAAATCAGTTTAAAGTAAATCAAAAAGTAAGACAAAAAGAACATTATGCTTTTTGTAGAAAGATTTTTAATTCTGGCCTCTCTTAAATATGGATACAAAAAAATTGTGAGTGCTGGGACTCACGGTTAAGATGTGTAAACATCAACGTTTGCACAAGCGCCTAATTTTTGTTACTAAATGTACTCAATATACATAACTACATACATGCTACATCGTTGCAACGAATAAAGTGCACGTTTTCATTTCACTCTACCGCCGGCATAGATGTTTACACATCAAAAACTACAATCGTATATTGGTGCCTTTTCAATTGTTATGTCGACGTGTTTGGCTTTTTATTGCCTTCCCAGATTTCCGGTGGCACCTCCGCGGATACTAATAAATTTTTGACAATGGACGCATTTTCCCTTTTTTCAGTTGCTTAGAAAAAACGATGGAAAGAAATGATATTTCCCCATTTTATTCGCAACAAAAAGGAAACAGAAACCAAAATGATTGGAAAAATGAACGATTGAAAAGAACGAATCATTGAACTGAACGACAAATGAACGATTGAATCTTTTAAAATGAACGATTGACACACCTCTATGACTGAATTGCTGTGGCCAATGGCGATTGGCTGCTGCTTGATGTACATTCAGAGTTGGCAGTGTTCATTTGGTAATTCGTTTAGCTTTTTTTCCTTGAGTTTCTGTTAAAGTGCTTTTGATTTTCGAGCTTTAAGAAAAAGCTTTTAATGATGAGTGGTATCGTGTACACTACGACAACCCTGTGAAAGCTTTAATGAAGGACAGAATTTATGCAATCCACTGAAGCCAGAATGAGAGGCAAACGTCCTATCTTGCCTACACTGCCAATTTTTGTTGGAAAGAGTATAGTTTCGTCCATTTTTAATGCCGAAAAACTGTTATAACTGTTATATATTGGCATTACTTTAGTCTCTTCCCTTGCCTAAACAATACAACTTGTAAATTGGACGAAGCAACGAAAGCACTGGTCTCCTAGTATTACATTAATCAATTTGAATAACATAGAGCCTTTTCCCCTGTATCATCTAGGTTTTTTTTTGTTGTTGTTATGGTACCACTGGAATTCAAAGAGAAAGTTGAAGGTCTTTTGCCGTCATTATAAGAAAAATCTAATTTCCAAAAATGCTTTATTCCCTAAGAGCGTACGGTAGAGTCTTTTAATAAGTCAATCTAATAGGAAGTTGTCGGTTTTTAGAACTTCCATAGCACTACCCAATTAAAAAACAAAAAAGTCCTAGCTACTCTCCAATCATACAAAACGGATACATTTTTTTTTTCAGCGTTGCATTGGCCCAAATAACTCCACTTGATAAACTTTACAAACAATGTTGGCAACCATTGTTTGGCTTAACGTTTGATGTTATGAATGGAGGGGGACGCAATGCGATGCAATACTTAACTGACTGACTCACAGCACAGAGTCAAGTTATTCATATTGTGCTCTTCGCGGTTTTTCTTGCTCTTGGCAAAGCGATTATTTCTCGCACATACTGTGTGCCCAATTTATTAATTTAATTGTACCTTCTGCAAAAAAAGAAAGAAAAAAAAATACAAACAAGAAACAGTAAGTCCCAGCGTACTGAATTTCTTTTCTTTATTACTTCCTTGCGATCGTCGCAAGGGGATACACGTCCGTTGCTGTCGTTGTGTTTTCGTCGCAGTTGCATGCTCTGAGAAATTTCGTCGTGGTTTTTTTTTTTAATTTCTTTGTTTCTTAAAGAAATTTCCTTATTTTTATTTTTTTTCGCATTTTTCAAATTTTCATTTCACTTTGTGTTAAAAGTTTTTTGAGTTTTTTGTGAACTTCTCAGAGGTGTGTAGTATAACGCGTGGTATATTAGGAACACTCGTCTTTAAAACAAAGCAAGCGACAAAAAGTTCAACAAGTGTTCTTGCCTCAACTTATTTTAATTAATTTCTTTCAAAATGTCTCTAAGAACAATGACATAGTAAGTGACAGTGTGTGTGTGTGACTTACTAAACCATTAAACTTCTTTATACACGTGAATTGCATAATTATTATAACACTTTTAATTTTCGTTCTTAATTTTTGTTTTACCAAAAAAGCATATAAATTGCAATATGAGAAGGAGTAACATACGAAGGTGTGTTTGTTTTTTTTGTTTTTCTTCTTCAATGTGTGTGTGATACAAAAAAAAAATACAAAATCCAATAATATTCAGGTCAATTTCTACGGCAATAAAAAAAAAAACAAAAACAATGCGTACCATTGATAGATTTATGTTAATTATTTTTATAAAATGCGTTTTTTTATGCCCAGATTTTTCTTGACAAAAAAAGACTAGGTATAAAAATTGTTGCTTAATTTTTTTTTTTTTAGATTGGGAAATGTTTTTGTGGATCATTTTCTATATAGACAAATTTGATTATCGGTAGATGAAAAAATTACGTTTGAATCAAATTTTATATTTGATTTATTAAATTTTGGTAAATTTATAAATTATATTTTGATCAAAAAGAGAAGTGCTAATTATAAGTGTAACATGAGAGCTAACTGATAGCAGCTGTGGTGTGGTACAGTGCGGTGGTTGAGCAACCGTTAGGAAAAACTTGTTTTTTTCTTCACGAAAATGACTAACAATTTTTATACAATTTTTTCTGTACACTCTTGTTAACATTTCTTTTAATTATTGTCGGTTTCTGTCAAAAAAAAAATAAAGGAACAAATATTTGTTTAAGTTTCGTGTTTTTGGAAAAATTAATACTTACACACACTTTTGTAGACAATTTTTTTAATTTTTGTTTTTATTTTTTTTTCGATTTTTGTTTTTATTTTTTTTTCAATTTTTTTTATTTAATTTTTTTTTTATTTTTTTTTTATTTTTTTATTTTTTTCATTTTTAAAAATAAAAAAAAAAAATAAATTAAATTAAATTAAATTAAATTAAATTAAAATAAAATAAATTAAAATAAAAGAAGGCTTTGTAAGTGTTATTATTCTTTTTTAATATTTTTTTTCTGCTTTAAGTCATTTTTTTAGAAAATTGCCCCTACTAGCTAAACGGGTAGAATAGTCTCCCCACCCATACCACTTTTGTCTTGTCTGGACCCAACGCACACGCTCTAGCTTTTTGTCGCACCTTATGCGAATCACTCTGTACATAATCGATTTTCTATTGGTGCTTGACTTAACGATCGTAATGTAACGGAACATAATGTAAGAAAATTCTCAAATCTGCTACAAATTAAATGAATCTGTGATAATTTTTTTTTTACATCTTTGCTGTTTTTTGACAGCTTTAAAAAAAATTCAAACAACAATTAATCATTAACTAATAAGTTAGAAAGAGAAGCAACTGGTTGGTATAGTGTATAGTCCAAACAAAAGAAATGGAACCACACTCCATTTAGCTTTATGATTTTTTTTTGTTTTCGTAAATTTCTTTGGTTTATTTTGTAGCCTCACGGCTTGCCTTTTTGTATATGTAAATATAATAATTTTTCAAAAACTTTTTCGCCTAATTTTTAGTCGCATTTACATAAAGTTTGTTCCACACTTCTTCTGGGTAAAATTGGGCATTTTTTCAAATTTTGTGGAGTGGCGATGAAATCCTCTCTGCGAGAAGAAAACTGCCAAAAAAATTTAGAACGCTTTGTGGACAACAATTTTTGACACTTTTTAAACGTCAAAACGAGAATCGACTAGAGTTGCCATGGGTCTATGAAAAATCACAATTAAAATTTTCAATAAATCATAACCAAAGCAAAAACAAGTTTCCAAATTTACACGTGTACATTTAATTGTAATAGAAACATAATTTACCTTTCAATTATAAAACATAAATATTATCTGGTGTCAAAAAGCACTAAATTATACAAGAAATTCATGAGTTATAATAATAGACGTATTTTATTATCTACGGATCAGGATCATCCCATGAAAATAAAACGATATGACAACTGTGTTGTATAACTATCTCTATTTTCCTTACGTTGGTTTATTTTTAATGAATTTGTTGTCTTTTTTCTTTACACTACATTTCACACTACCCTACCATGAGAAGCCATCTACCCGCAAGAGTGAAAACTAATTTTTGGGATCTTTAAAATAGATCCAGATGGAGAGCAGGATCCCAAGTTGTTGTTGTATTACGTATTACAAAATGATCCTGATCCAGATCCGTAGATAATCAAACACGGTTAATATCGTTTTCGTTTTGGAAATAAATTCATTTATTAATAGATTGAAAAAAATAATACAACTTAGCCTCATACCAAAACTAAAATAAATATAGAAGTAACACTTGGGCAACCCTCAGTCAACTGCTTTATTTTTTATTTTTTTTTTTTGTTATTTGAATAAAAACTGACATTTTTTTTTTACAGAACACAAACCCTCCGATTTCTGACCAAAGAAATTTCTTGGGCGCAGAAATTGTCAGGAAGTGGAAATTTTTTTCTCTCTCGTGAGCGCTCTCTTTTAAGCCTGGTACGCTGCTGATGCGAAACGAAATTTTTCGGTGGTCTCCAACACGACAACGAAATGCTTGCGGAAACCACAATGAAAAAATGACAACTGAAAGCGTCACACCAATAACAAAAAAAAAAAAAACAAACAAACTCAAAAAAATCACAGAAAGCCATGTTGTGTATTGAAAGAAACAACAAATACAAACAAGAACAAACCTCAAATGTCACTTTTCCTCACACAATTAATTGAGTGCGAAATAAGAGCGGAGACCTCTCCAAATAATCTGCTACAATTATCATTTTCGCTTATCGAACAGCGTACTGCAAAACGAAAAGGAGGACGAAATTTTTCGTTTATGATTTCGTTGTGTCTTTTTTGTATGGGATTTTTCGTTTCGCATCAGCAGCGTACTAGGCTTTACACAAAACTAGGAAATTTTTGAAGCGTGGAACAGGATTTGCCAAAAATAGGCAACAAATTGTTAGTATTGGCAGTTTTAGTCCTACATATATTTAATAATTATATCACAGAAAATGATTGGTATTACAAAACTGTCTTGTTAAAAACAATGCATGACCGAACGTTCTAATTTTCCAGTGATTAATTAATTCATAAGAAATTTGAATCGTGTTATTTCCATTTGATTTTTTTTTTGTTGTTTCAAAAAAGTCATTACAATTTATGTATAAATCGTAACTGAAGTTAACCGGTTAACCAATTGAACCGCACTGTAGATATTAGAACCAACAACAAAAAAAAAAACAAATTGTTTATTTTGAGTCACTCGTCAATTGCTTTTTGGCGTTGTTGTTCTTTTTTGCGATAAGTAAACACCGCACGATAGCAAAGAAGTTTGTTTATAAGTCAAAACAATATGAGGGTGTATATACTGCCCGATCAATTTAATATGATAAGGAAAAATATTTGTGTTGGTTTTAAATTGCTAAAAACTATATATACATCGAAATCATATGGGAATTGTGCATGTGCAGGGGCTGCGTTTTGATTTATTCAACACAAAAAAAAAATAAATAACCGAGGAGAAAGTAAAGATATAGTAATTTTGTGTTTCTTTTATGAAAGATAAAAGATATGCCTTTGGCATATCAAGCTTACTAACTTCAATGAAAATTTAACAATGTTTGTTTTCCTATCAGCGAACTCAGCAGTTCTATTTTCAAAAATAAAATCATGACTAAGTTAGTAGATTGCAAAGAAAGTCGTGATGAAGAACATTAACAACCATGACAGGCAAATTATATTAACTTACATACATATTTGTATGTATTGTATTCATTATCAAGAATTATTTTAATGTCCAGGGATTTCAGTTCTTATAGTTTCCAAAAATTCGGAAAAATCATGAAACATTTTTGCAAAATTTAAAGCACTTTACGTAAGACCATTGCCATAAATGTCCAACATCACAACCACAATCCAATCCACAATCTGATTTGTATGGATATGTCACCATGGATTTTGGTTTTTTTTTTTTCTAGAAAAGTTCATAATCCGAGCATCGTTCATGCCCAGTGGAGGCGGCGTGTAAGGGCGTGGAGAAGTGTTATATTTGGCAATCAATATGCATTTGGTTTGAGATAGTAACTGTGAAATTTAAAGCGAAAAAAATTCAGTCTGATTTTGTATGAAGATCAAATTTTCTCTTGAAAAATGTTTAAGAAAGGAAAACAATAAGCACTAAGATCTAGCTTAAAGCCCGAACCACACTACTCTCGTGTGGTGTGTTGGGGAGTAGTGTGTCGCTATCGCTCTAATGTATTTCATATGCGTAGAACCTTATTTGTATCGTGTGATTTGTTGTGTCGAAATCTATGAATTACATTGAAATGACAGCGACACACTACTCCACAACATACCACTCGAGAGTAGTGTGGTTCGGGCTTAAATTAGACTTGAAAAAGTTTATCTCTTTTTTAACATGGAAATAGAATCATTTTTAAATGTTAACATATTTAAAGTACTCCAAATCAAGAGTATTTAATGGTTTAATCTCTCTCTCTTTTAAAATGATTTTTCATTTCACGATCTATGAGTTATGGTCTTTTAATTGTCGTAAAATGATTTCGAATATACAACTCACGGAAATTCATCATCATCGTCGGCTCGACAACCGGGGTCCGGTCCTGGCCTCCTTCAACAAGTCTCTCCACCCATCCCGGTCTCGAGCCGCCGCCATCCAGTTGCGCACCCCAAGGCTCCGGGCGTCCTGGTCTACGCCATCTCTCCAGCGCAAGCATGGTCTACCACGCTGTCGTCTACCATAGAATGTACCACAAAGAACTTTCCGAGCAGGTTCCTCTTCGCTCATGCGAGCTAGGTGCCCTGCCCACCGGAGTCTACCGAGCTTAATTTTTGTCACGATATCTGCTTCAAGTTAGATTGCGTACAATTCATGATTGTACCGTCTCCGGAATCGTCCTTACGTCACGGAAATTACATATTTATATGTATTCATTTATTTTTGCCTATCATAATGAATATTCAGACAATTTTTTTTGCTTTAGAAATAAGAAAAAAATTAACTTTATCTTAAATAATCTGAGATTACCATTTAATGTTCATTAAGTTGTAACTTTTGTCACGCATAATCGCACCTACTTTCACCTTAATCTACGTACATCACGTTCACATTGCCACTTCATTTGATTTTATTGATTAAATTGTACTCTAATTAGAAATCACAAGCACAATCATGTCAATTTTATTGTTGTAGTGATTTGCTTTATTCGATGCATTTAAGTTTCAAACACATAGCTTTTTATGGTTAGACGTTAATGCGAACAATTTATAAATTAAATTTATCTTTAATTTAAACCGCAATTAAAAATTTGAATTCACAAACAAAATTACTTGTCGTTGAATATTCAACTATGAACGTTTTAACCGCAACAATTTTATTATAAGGAGGTGAAACTGCCCTAGGCTACTGGCACCACACTTGCGACGAAAGTTACTTAAACGCTTTTAGTTCCATAAATAAATCATGCCCGGTTAAATTTAAGAGATTAAATAAATTTCTTCTTTAATGGCGTCTTAAGTTTAATGGAGAGTTAATAAATCTCCCAGTTAAAATAACAAAAATAAATGACCTCCACAGTCTTCAAGTGACTCGTTTATTATTTTGAATTCACTAAAATCATGCTTATTAATTAATCTTGGGCTACAGCTATAAGTTCAAAAGGACTTTGTTTCTACTAGGTAACTCTGAGCTCTTTACATCAATTTCTACTCTCACAATTCTTTCTACATATTTTGTTGTTTTAATTTTCGTATGTCACAGAGTTTAAATTATCAAAATTGAAACTTAATTTTACTAATGTACTCTATTTGCTTTCTTTCTTCTTGCAGTATTGCTGAGGAGAAGAAGAAACAGGGAAATGATCAATACAAAGCACAAAACTATCAAGCTGCCCTCAAATTATACTCCGACGCAATATCACTATGTCCTGATTCGGCTGCTTTCTATGGCAATCGTGCTGCTTGCCACATGATGTTGTTTAATTATCAAAATGCACTGAATGACGCCCGAACATCTATCCGCATTGATCCGAAATTCGAAAAGGGCTACGTCCGCATAGCCAAATGCTGCACTATTCTCGGCGATATTATTGGAACTGAGCAGGCCATTAAGAAACTCGAGGAAGTCGATCCCTTGAATAGTGCTATCAAATTCGAACAACAGTCGTGTCAGCAATTGCGACAAATCGAAAAGACTGTCCAGACTCAGTATGAAAATCAGTCTTACAGAAATGTCGTTTATTATTTGGACAATGCCCTGAAGATTGCACCAGCTTGCCTCAAGTACAAGTTGATGAAGGCCGAGTGTTTGGCATTCCTGGGTCGAACAGATGAGGCTGTTGATATTGCCGTGAGCGTTATGAAAAATGATACAACGTCAGCTGATGCGATTTATGTACGCGGATTGTGCTTGTACTACAGTGACAATCTGGAAAAGGGTATATTGCACTTTGAGCGAGCTCTACAGCTCGATCCAGACCATCAAAAGGCAAAGACCATGCGCTTCAAATCCAAATTACTCAAAGAGAAAAAAGAGTCTGGCAATGTGCTATTCAAATCAGGTCGTTTCCGTGAGGCACTAACCGTTTATACAGATGCGCTTGAAATCGATCCCTTCAACAAAGATATGAACAGCAAATTGTACTACAACCGGGCTTTGGTTAATTCGAAAATTGGCAGTCTCCGCGAAGCCATTGTAGATTGCACAAAAGTTCTTGAAATCAATACAAATTACTTGAAAGCTTTACTCTTGCGTGCCAGATGTAATAACGATCTGGAGAAATACGAGGAGTGCGTGGCTGATTATGAGTCAGCATTCCAACTTCAAAAAACAACCGACATCAAGAATATGCTACGCGATGCAAAGTTTGCATTGAAAAAATCAAAACGAAAGGATTACTATAAGATCTTGGGCATAAACAAAAATTCAACAGAAGATGAAATCAAAAAGGCTTATCGCAAGAAAGCTCTTGTACATCATCCCGACAGACATGCAAACTCAACACCTGAGGAGCGCAAAATTGAAGAGCTTAAATTCAAGGAAATCGGTGAGGCGTATGCAATTCTTTCGGATTCAAGAAAGAAGATGCGGTATGACAGTGGACAAGATATGGATGAACAGGAACAAGGTATATAGAGCATACATAGGTATCTAACTTTTTTTAGTGTATTTATCATAATAATCGAGCTTTCAATGTGATAATAATTGTCTTTATATATTAGAATCTAAATTGTACCCGTGGCGTAATTGAAGTGTGTATGACTGTCACACCGCGCCGGTCGAAGGTCTGGGGATCCGCTCCCAGCCTATTCCACCTAAATAAAAGATCTGTGATTGCCGGGACTCGTGTAGAAGATGTGTAAAAATCCGTTTTCTCCTGAGGGGAACAAAAGAAAGGCAAAACCAGAACGAATTGCGTTTTAAAGCAAATATTTGTTCACTTCTGTAATATCCGTTGCCGTTGCATTTTCAGTTTCCCCGTACCGAGAACTAAGACGTTTTGTTTACACATAGAAAAGAAGCTTTTTTCACCGGTGGTGTCTCTTTGGAGGAAGTGACTAATCCTCCATGAGTATCTCCTTTCATGAAAAAGTGCATTTCATCTTAGCTGTTGGGATTCAACAGAAAATGTAGGTCCCTCTGGCTCCCCTCTAGGACCTGGTTCTCGCTCCACAAAATTTATTGTATTTATTAAAATCGCAAATCTTGTACAAGACTCGAATTAAATACTCTTTTTACGGTCTGTAAGAAACTGGGGAATAAATTAACATAAGAATAAATTTGGAGCTGATATCTCTAGAGAATGAGCCAATGTCTTGATTTTTGAAACCGCATGACGCAGCTGCGGACGAACAAAATATTCGAGCATTGCTATACACTTGTCCCCATATATCAATACTTGGATCCCAATTCTTGTCTTTAAAGAAATGTACTTTTCGAATAAGTTACCGCACCTCAGAAATACGTACTTTTTTTATTGACTACATTTAGGTTTGTTTTTTTTTTTTTTTTTTTCAACCAAAGTGCAGGCCAATATTAGCAGACTTGTCTCTGGCAAGCAGCTGATGTCTTAATTTGATTTTGCATCAAAAAAATTCAAAATACTGCTTAAAACTCTCCGCAAAGTCGTCCGTTTGGTGATTAGTAGTGATGAGTTGCGCCGCCTCACACTGGAGCCAATCAATCGTTAATCTGGTGGTTCGAAAGTCCACAAAATAAACTTTAGATATCAAGGTTGGAAATACTTAGGCAGATCGTTTATACGGTAGTGACGATTTAACGAGGTGAATCAATTGAGGACAATGAGAGTATACTGATCAAACAATAAACACTGTTTGTTCTAGATACGTTGTTAATTAAGGTTTTCGCTCAATCATTATGAAGACGGGAATTTTGTTTACTTACAAAAATACTCGTTTGCAGAGTTATTGATTATTTTTTCATTTTGAATCCAAGATGGATTACATTTAAGGCTCTCCCAAACCAACGCGAATACTTCGGAACGACGACGAAACTTTCGCTTGTCTTAATTTATTTATATGGATATTAATGGGAGCACCCACACTGACACGAGGCGAATCTTCGAACATTATTCAGTCGTCGCATATCCGCGCGAATGTTTCGCGTTGGTTTGGGAGAGTCTTTAAGGAGGAAAGTCTTTTTTTTTTTAGAACTTATGATTTATTATGTATATTTAAGTTAAGCAAAGTCTTCCTGTTTTCGTATTAGTAAAACAAAGTGAACCAAATCCTGCAGGCGTCCACATTGTTGGTGCCAATTAGGGCGGTCGAATGTCTCAGTCTAGCGCAAGGCAGGCCACGTCCCTCAATCGTGGTTAACAATCACTTTTCAATTGAGCTAGAATCATGAGTTGTGAAATAAATTCTAAATCATAGATTTGGTGCCAATTTGTGTCGCAAAATTTATCGAAGGACAATAGTGTGACCAAGAATTAAAATAAACAACAGATGTCGTTGTGTCCAAAGGAAACTTACTAGGACCTTTTATACCACCAGCATATTTTAATTTTATCCCACCTTCGAGAAAAATGGACTTAGCGGGATACTCCCTCCGATGGCGATTCATTTCTCATTTGGAGAGGGCAAAATTATGCACAATGCCGTAATGGTCATCTTACAAGAGAAAAATTATGAGTGGCAAAAAGGTATCTCAGAAGCCAAATAGACTATTTAAGGTGTTTAAGAAAGATGTGAACTTATTACCTCCTCTTTTAGGACTATGTATGTACATATTTTTGACCCACCAATGTTATTGTCTGTCATCTCTGTGTTAATTTTTTTTTTCGCAGCCAGCGTCCGATATTATTAGATATTCCAGTTTTCCTATGATTAATAGTTGTCTTAATCCGAGCCAAACCGAATTCTCAGTACTTGTGTACATATATGTACATATATCACTGGACCAAGGAAAGAGTAGAATTCACCAGAATTTCCTCAATACCGCAAACGGCAGATGGTCAGCAATTAATACTACTGTTGTCGGGTCTCGAGAAATTTAAAGTCGAATCTCGAAAAAAAAAAAAAATAAACCACTTAGGTCCAGCTAGGTTTTCAGTGCGAGATTAAAATTAAACCAGAGTTAACTCATAAAATTTGATGTGGTAACTCAGGATTAACTGAACAGATGGTTTTGATGTTTTATCCACCGAGTTTGTTAAGTCGTTCCGCATGCATTCTCCACCGAAAAACTGCTTCCTGAGTTCACTGTGGGTTAATTTACTTCTAGAGTTATCTCTGTCTCTGGTTTAACTCACCACTCAAACTGGGCCTTGCTCAAGCTAAACTGGATTAAACTGTTCCACGGTGTTGGAATCCTAGCGGGTCAAAACTTAATGGGAACCCACATTGAGTAGAATATATGTACATCAGCACATCTGACTTATGTAGGACTTGTTTCTGGATGAACAAAGGGCGGAGGAGGGCTCATATCATTTCCTTTGTGAATGAACCAAAAGGGCGGCCCTCGGCGACTATTTATTCGACTGGGTATCGCGACGTCTCGTTTGTGCCACTAAAGAACAACCTGAAATTCAGGCTCAAGCGTCCACTTACTCCACTTACTACTTTCCCTACCCCTCCTTTTACCTAACTTACCTTCATCCTGGGGAGCACAATGGATCCATTGAGATCCGAGTGAGATGATGCGGCCTAACCTCAATGGGATATTTCTTACATTGAAATGACTGCCAAATTCTCGATGTGTACTAATAGTTAAGAAACTGTGCCGAGGTTGAGATTCGACAACGAAATCTGTCTGCTCTACCAGTTTTTGAATTCGGAATCTAGAATAATTCAAAAAAATTGCTTGATTAAAAAAAAAAACACCCTGTAGATTCATTTCAACAGCTATTACTTTGTATCCTTTAGTTCAAAATTCTCTTTTATTTATTTCATAAAATAATGTTATTTTCTTGTTTTTTTTTCAGAATTCGATCCAAATCAAATGTTCCGCCAGTTTTTCCAGTTTAGTGGCGGCAATTTTGGTTTTGACTTCCAATGAATTTAAATTAAATTACGTACCACCTATTCTTTACTCTGATTCTCTCTATCAAGATCTCTACCGAGACTTAAAAAAATATCCTTTGAAATTTTGAAACAAATAAAATGCAGTAAAAACAATTTTTCAGAATTCTTAACACAACACCAATAATAACATTAATAATAACAATTTATGTTATAAATTATTTAAATAAGAATTATTGTTTCTATAGAAAAAATGTTAAATTGTTAAAACTTACTGAAATTATTTTAATTATTAATTTCTATTTCTATTTCTATTTCTATTTCTATTCATATTTTTTTTTTTTTTGTTTTACAAACTTAAATTAATTAGTTTGTGAGTAGTCATTTACATCATAAAACACTTATGAGAGTCTTGATAAAAATAACTTCAATTTTGTTTTCGTTTAAGAAGATGAGAGAATATAGACGGACTAGAGTAAAACAAAAATAGTAAACAAAAGATAAAATACAAAAATATACACTCTTGATTATTATGTTTCCAAAATGAAATGTGATATTAAAATCAGAAGAAAGAAAATAAATTTTAAAACAAATCATGTTATGGAAGCTTGTTATCGATTGTTAAAATAAACAGAAAACATGTTAGAAACAACTACATTATAATATACATAAGTGGATTTTAAGATTTTAATAATTTCAATACATTTATGTAGTTTAATTTATTTGCTTTTGTTTTGATTTTTTTTTAGAGTTTTGATTTTTTTTTTTCATTTTTTTACAATAAATATCTGGTTAGCGTTTATTTACAATTTACCATTCAAGAATAATTTTAAATTAAAAGAAGAAATATACACAAGTTCTTGAAAAATAACTTGATTAAATGTAATATAATTGTTTTATTTCCCCACAAAGGTCGAAAAACTGTTATGGTTTTAGGAATCGTCAACATTTTCAACAATTCATTTTACAAAATGTCTTTGGTTTGAGCTTTATGAAAGACTGGGACTTGAGACTGGAATAAATCACGATCAGCAACCATTCCCTTGACGGTAAGAGTTTCTGGTTTATCTGTAAAATAGAACAATGCAATCTGGAGCGAGTCCGCATTGTGCATTAATAGTTTGCAGCCTCAGCAAACATTTTTTAAGCATAGCACAAATCTTAAATGTGTGGATAATCAATGAAGAATAAATATCGTGAAGCTCATTCGAGTTTGAGTTATAAGCCATTTTAACTCGCACATTTAGCTCTTTCTACAAATTTTAAGCTTATAATAGGGTCTGTGTGGAGAGCACCAATTTGGGTAGTGGAAAATCACATTAAAAAGACGGCATTCGGAAAGTTTCCGACTAAGATGGAATTCGTGATAGGACTGATGGTTTTTGTTTGATTAGAAGAACGAACTGTAATCCTTTTTTCGAAGATTTTTCATAAAAGAAAGGAACCTTTCAATGGGGATAGTAATTTGCAAAAGAGACAGGGGCCTGTTCCAGAAATGTCTTGTTAATTAGGCCTATCGACTTATCCGCTCGGAAGAAAAATTAATCTGATTAGGGGGGTTCACATTGAACTACATCTGGTACGTTCTTTTTCTAACTAAAGTTAACTATGGTTGATGTGTCAAAAATAAAAGTTGGAATGTCATAGTTAAAACAGTTACTTTGGGTAACTTTTCATTTAGGAACGATCAAAGTTATAAAGGCTTCGTTCGTTGAACTTTACCCAGGGTTGACCAAGTTTTTTTTTGACAACCCCAGGAATTGTCAAAAAAAAACTGGGTTTTTCGGTTCTCAAAAAACGCTCAAGGGCTGTTGTCAAGCAAGAAAAAAAAGTTTTGTGCTTAGATAAATAAAACTTAAAATTTGTTTCAAATATGTCTTAAAAATGAATAAAAACAACTTCTACCGCTTCCATTTTATATTGCTATTATAAGCATTAAATTAAATTTGTAGATATATTCTTTAGATTTGTTTTCCAAAAATAAATAATAACCAGCAGCACGTGAATCCACAACAAAACATATGCATAACAACTCATGTCACTTTGGCAGTTTTTGCTTTACCTCCACTCGCCACAGCAAAATACCTAGTTCTACTTAAGGGCGAGTTCAGGGCGACCCCAGGTAAAAAAAAAACAGATTTTTTTCACCAGGGTGACTTCAGGTTTTTCAAAAAACGCTTTGGGGCGACCCCAGGGTGACTTCAGGGCTCAACGAAAAACCTAAATATGGTTGATCTGTCAAACGAAGTGTGTTGAAAAAAAAATCGAAATACATTTGGAATGAATAAAAAAAGATGAAATCGTGTTTGCATTAAATTTATTGCCAAAAATTATTATTTGCACTTCAAAAATGGAAACAATTTGTTAATTAAATTTCTGTATACTTGAATTTTTGGACAAAATCGAATCAATAATATGTACATTGTTGTTTCATTCCTTATGGGCACAATGCACAAATTTCGTAATACAAAATTGACCAAATCGAAAAAATAAAATGAGGAAAATTAATCAGATAATAACAGAAAACAATTTCCAAAATCGAAATCGACAAAAAAAATGAGTTAATTGAAAACACATTTATAAAAATTAATGCAATTTCATATTTCAAGAACGCACCAATGTTCATCAACACGGTGTCGTTTCGTTATGTCAGATTTTTGTAATGTGAACACCAGTGGAACGACCGTTGATCGACTTAAGGACTATTCACATGAGAACGACCGACGAATGAACAAATAAATGTGAATTAAAACAATTTATAAATATAAATTCTTTACAAATTCTAATCAAAATCGTAGAAATATAGTTTATTATTATGTTTAGATACTAAAATCCGCTTTTTAATTGCTAAAATAAGTTAAATTTGAGAAAACAAATTGGTCGTCGCGAATTGCAATCTGATTGTTACGAATTGTCAAACTCTATTCGCGTTCCACATGCGGTCCACACTTAAACGAACAAATTGTTCGCGCGCGGCTAACCTCATTTCGTCCTCCTTTTCGTTTTGCAGTACGCTGTTCGATGAGCGAAATTGATTTGGAGCAGATTATTTGGGGAAGTCTCCGCTCTTTTTGGCAATGAAATAATTGGCCGGACCATTAGTTGTGTGCGCAAAAGTGACATTTGGGTTTTGTTCACAATAAACAGATATAAGGTATGCTCATCAGATACACCCAAGTCGCCATCTTGGCATTTTTATGACGTCACAATCATCTTTAAGTATTATTTTCTTTTTTAAATGAAGACTATAATTTAGAATTCAGCATTTAAAGAAATTATTTTAAAGTGATAAGAACTGCGAACATAAAACAACAACTAAAAACAGTCTAATGAAAAAATGAATGAATTAACTTTTTGCTCTCCTAACGAACCCAGATGATTGTGACGTCATACAGCATGCATACAGCTAATGAGCATACCTTGCTTCTGTTTATCGTGGGTTTTGTTCGTGTTTGTATTTCTTGTTTTTGTCATTAGCCGTGTTCCTTTGGAGGTGGCGAACTACTCATGAGTAGATCCAAACGATAATCTAGTGCTACCAACTGCTCGTGCTTTCATGACGAGTAGATGACATTTGTAGGCAAATTAATTCTGTGAATTCAGTGCGTTCCATTGAAAATGGCTAGCAAAGTACTCGTGAGTGCTTTGCCACCTCCTATTATTAGCTATTACAGCATGGCTTTCTGTGATTTTTTTTTTGCAATTTTTGGTGCTGAACTCAAAACCGTCATCCGTTTCCACCATGAAGTATGGTTTTCGAAATTATGTATGTACTGCCCGTTTGAAAATGAAATTTTTTTTTTCGATATTTTTGAGGTTATGTAACAAAGCGAAGTAATTTTTTGAACAAAATAATGGAGTTATTTCTGAAGGTAAGAATTCATTCATGTAAAAACCCGTTTTATCAATTTATAATTGAAGGTCTTATTGTAATAGTATAGTAATAGTATGATTAGCCTAATTTTCAAAATGCCGGCATTTTATGTAAAAAAAATCAAATAATGTGAGCATGGTTCTTATTTCATTTTTGTTGTTAAGAATAGGTTATATAG
This sequence comes from Leucozona laternaria, assembly GCA_932273885.2. Taxonomy (NCBI): domain Eukaryota; kingdom Metazoa; phylum Arthropoda; class Insecta; order Diptera; family Syrphidae; genus Leucozona; species Leucozona laternaria. Next base: position 82,835,256 of record OW026368.1, on the reverse strand, counting down.
TATTCCTTAATATTATCCCTAAGAAGTGTGGAAAAAAAATATCTAAATTTTTCTGCGGCTTATCATGTTTTTTTTTTAAGTAAGCCCTTAATTGTCAAACAATTATGTATAAAGGATGCGCTATGTATGTATGTATATTTCTGGGCCCGTATTACGAATCACGATTATCGTTTAAAATCCGTCGTTATAGTTACTTTGCGATTACGACTTAAGATAGTTGTTTTTTAAAAATGATACTCGTTTTCGTTCACGACTGCTTTTGGTGGACGTTTTTTATAATTTTCAATCGTGACTTATGTTGCTGTCACATATTTATTATATTGGTTTGGTTCTGCTGGTTTTGTTATATTATCTGGCATCCATTCCATTCTCTGGCATCCATTCCATTCTCGTAAATCTCGTAAATCATAATCGGCATGCCTATCGTTTTCTTGGGTATCGTTTTTTTTTGCCTTTCGTTTCGTTATTTGTAATACGGGCCCTGGTTCTGATATTTTATTGTATTTTACAAGTGTCTTTTTTTTCGATAAACGACTTTTGTCTAAAATCGATCAACGGAAATTCAAGGGGGTCATTCCGTAAAACGATTATCGTCAGACGATAGCGTTTCGGCGATAGTCGCGCTTCACGTTAGACGATCAAAACGATATCGTTTACTCGATAGCTAAATAGGTATCATTTGGCATTGAAATCTGTCAATTTAGTAGATAAATACAAGTAAAAATGTTTCAGCGCAATTTATTTGTCTTGCAAAGTGAAAATGAAAATTAAGAAAAACTACAATTAATACGATTGCGAAGACAATTAAGAGATAAATCAGATCCTTTATCTCTTCCAACCCATAGGCAAGCACAATGTTTTATGTTTATGTACTATTGTAGAATATCTTTTAGTGCACTGGTTGCTAAATAAAATTAAACAAACAAATAATCTTTTTATTATTATTATAGTAATTCAAACCATTATAGTTTTGTTCAACGTTTTCGGCTATCAAAAGAAGCCTTTGTGATGGTACTCGAAATAATAAATTTGCCAGACGGCTTTTCAATCCAATCGGCGGCGGCTGCACCAAAACAAAACACAAAGCAATAGGGCACGTTCGATCACAAAATCTGAAAATTCAGATCTGAATTCATGCTGTTGAACGCACAAAAAATCTAAATTTTCAGTCCAAAGTTGTTGTGTCAAATGCTAGCACTTACTTAAAGGATTTACATTTAAACGAAATAAAATAGAACTTTAATTATATTCTTAAATTAAAAAATAAGCGTCAGCAGTTCTGGTGGTGATTTATTTAGCTAAATCAGCAACAATTTACAGCAAGACTATGTTTAAAAATAATTCCACAATATAAGAATAGTTTATCTTTTGATTTAGCAACTCACTTATCAATAAACGATAAATTCTTTTATGTAAAAAGTATTAATTTGTTCGTGATGAAAATTAATCATCCCAAATCAACCACTAACCACAGCGAAAATCATAAAGTTGAACTTCTATGTATGGTACTTCAACATTTCCCTACCACTATCAGCTCTAAAAATTTAGAAATCTGAAAATTCAGATGTAAAACGTAATGCTATGAACGTACCCATACACAACACAAAAAAGTTGTAGGTGCGCTTTTTTACTACAAATTTTCTGTCAAACCCCATAGAAAAAAAACATTTTCACTACAGTTTGAGAATTTGTGAAATATACCAAACAATCTCAAACTGAAAACGATAGACGAGACCTTAGACTGCTTTTAAACCATGCAATTTCTTCTTGCGATTTTTAAGCACGTGGGCAAGGGACGTATGTGGTGGCCGGGGTAGACGAAATTGCTGAGGTTGAACAAATTGCAGAGTTATCGCTCATTCTTCTTTGTGCTTTTCCTTTTTGTTCGAATGTGTTTTATTTTCATTCGTCGTCCACTCAGATAACTTCGTTTAATCAAGTGGAGTAAAGAGTGCAGTGAGATGATACTTCTTCACTTGCACAAACTAAACTTTTCATTAAAAATCGCTGTCGTGTAAAAGGTATTTGCAATTAGAAGGAAACCAAAGGAGAAACGAAGATTAAAAATCGCTGTAGTGTAAAAGCAGTCTTAGTGGTCGAGTTACGTTACGTGAAGCAAATCATTGACGATAGCGTTAACGATAATCGTTTTGACGATTATCATTTTGAAAATTACGGAATGACCCCCCAAGATTTGTGTTAAAAGGTTTTCCATTGGTAAAATAAATCGAATTATTTTTTATTTGCATCTGACAAAAAGCTGTTTTTGACCATTTTTAACATAAATTGATTTATTTTTGATTTAATACAAATTTTTGTGATATAAATTTGCGCCAGATTTACCCCTTCCCTGTACTAAAAGCAAAATAATTTACAACTGTGTATTTTGATTTGTTTAATTTAATTCGGATGTGAAAATTGTGTTCAAAATATTTGAGAAATAAAAGCTCTTAATAAATGGAAGCAGTTTAAATTTAATCGGTAACTTACAGCAACATAAAGAATGCACGAAGCAATTGCATCGTTCAAAAGCAGTCAAAGCTGTTCAGATAACAATTTGAACGCATATGTAGAGGAATAATTGTCGCTGCATGACTGATCTTTTAAGAGTCTATTAAGAAGACGCTTTGTAGCTCAATTTTGTTTCAAAAGACAACCGCAAACAGTTTGAAGTATGACTGAACATATTGGTGGAATGTTGAATACATAAAAGAAAAGTGTGAAATTTGTTGAAAATTTTCAGTGTTTTGAGTATGATGTGACGCTTTGTGTGCAGAACCCCTTAGCGTGGAGGAATCGTAACTGATGCATGACGAATCTTGTATGAATCTTCGTATTCAGAAGCTTTACGCGTCTCAATTCTCAAACAGAGAGCATACCTAATTATTGAAAATCATGGCTGAAACGCTACAATGCAAAAATCCACATAACAAAAACATATTATTTAATTCTTTTTTTTTAATTAAAAGTAATTATTGTATTGAATAACTTTACACATGTATTCTACAGTCGTCTTAAATTCTAGGAGTATATATATACCTACTATACATTTCTTTAATTTTATTTATTTAAAATTAAATGCAACAGTCTTACAAAAGCATAGGTTTAGTCAACGATAAAATGTATACGTATGTAACTAAAAAAATAAAATTTACTATGGACAAGCGACAGTCGGGAAAGGGAAACCACCTGCAGTTCCAACCGACACACTCCTCGCTCTGCTCTTAACTCAAACAGTCATCACAGTTATATCTCTTAATTACACATCCCCATCTCATTTAGGTTGTATTTTAGCAGTCTTTTCGAGTTCAGCAATTTGCCCATAAAACAATACCTCGCTGATGAGCTTTTCGGCGATTATCCTTTGAGTGCGCTCCATTGAACGCAGCTTTATGGAGACATTGGAGCCAACATAGTCGCAGTCGTCATGTTCGTTGCCATTTCCCGATGTTGTCATCCCCGATTGCTGTTGTGCACTCGAGTGCATTTGATTGGTATGTTGCTTTCGTGGCACGGGCGGGGGCGAACAGTTGGCATCATATCTTTCCGATTGTTGCAACAGTCCGCGGGCCAGGCTGTAACGGCTAAAATCAATGCCCTGGGCTGCAGCACTGACCCGCAGGTCCTGGGCGAAGTCATCGGTTTCGGTTCTGTTGTCATCGGGTGAACTGTTGAACGATCTATGCGAATCGGAGCGTCCTAAGGGCGGGTGATGTGAAAAATCGGACATTTCCTGTTTAATTTCCAGTTCTTCATTGTCTTGTTGCGCGGAAAAATTACCAGCAGCAGGTGTGGCATTGCGACTGACAGCGGCTGATGCTGGTGTTGTCTGATGCTCATCGTCCTTTTCATCGATTTCAATTGTCTCAGTGGTGTTGTCGTTTTTCTGATTCTGATTCTGATTGAAGGGATTGTTCCGAGAGTTAAGTAGATCTGATGTGTTTTGGACATTTGGAAAGCCAATCGGTATGGGACAAAGACCCTTCCTTTCGTTGGGTGGAGAGAATGGACCTCCTCCATTCCATCCTGTCAGACTTTGGCTATTTGCTATAAGCAAAGGTAATCCTAACCCCATCTGGAAAAAAATTAAAAAGTTGTTATTTTATTTATTTATTAATTTAAATAGTTAATAAGTAGATAATCAGTTATTTAATTTAAAAATTCTGAAGTTCTTTTTTTATTGGATACATATGGCCAAAAATGTTGATAAATATAAGAAGTAGAATCGAGCTTCTGATTGGCCAGCTGCTATTGAAAGTTAGATGACTTTTAGTTACGTTTGCTTACGTTTCATTTGAATTTTCAGACAAAAATTTTCTCGAGAAAATCGACCTCAGTCAAAAAACAACTATGGGCAGGAAAAATGGAACAGACTAGAAACTGAATGTCTTGACTGAGAGAAGATAATCAACTTTATTAAAACGCAGTTTTAAAGGCTAGTATTTCTTCCTAAACGAAGATTCTACCACTAGAATTAGCAGAGTAATTTTTGTCAACATAAGTCAGGGCAGAGGGTACACCAAAGTAAACGTTTTCTTAAATCCACAATAAATGATGTCAAAATTGGAGATAGACCTGTACTGTAAAATTATTATTTTCCTAGAATATACCCAAGAAACCACACCCTAAAATACTTCCAACCACGTCCGAGACACCCTGTAGGCAAGATTTGTTTTGACAGAAAAGAATCGACTTTGTGATTTTTTTATTGAAAGGAATTCGACTTAAACTGTTGGAGACACAGGACATACTCACTGAAAAACAAACAAAACAATGGCTGATAAGGTACACTTTTGTTCTAGATAAATAATATTTACATTGGGTACGTTCAGCAGACACAAGGGACTACATATGTAGTCAAGTGCATTCATTGAACGCAAATTTTACAAAGGAAACTAGTTATTTTTTTGAGATGTCATTAATGCCAAAATTGGAACTTTACTTCCAACCTTTACCTTCCGTTGATAGTGCAGATAGTATTTATAATAATATTTTTTTTTGAAAAACACCTTACACAAGTCAATTCCAAATTGTAAATTATATTTTTTTCAATACTTCTTACTAATGATGCATTTTTTAATTCTATTAATTAATTAAGAACTCCTCCACCCAAAACAATAAAACAAACGTTGAAAAAAGAAGTCACTGAACAATGAAGTTCAGCTTGCTGTTTAATGACCAAATATAATCAGCTGATATTTTGACATAAATGCACTTGACTTGAAATGAAGGGAGATATTTCTTAACTAGCTTTCCAGTCACTTTCCAATAAAAGTTGCCTTAATTGGAAGGAAATTTTGCGACAGCTGGCCAATTAGAGACGAGAAACTTGCCTTGCCTTCAAGTCCCTTCGTCATCTGAACGTACCCATTTACATATATAGAATTTCAAAGCATCAATCCATCAAGTTTTTATGGCAGAAACTTTCAGAACTTAGGACGCGCCTTAGACTTCGTTGAAACGTCTTCAAGCCATACAAATTTCAACATTGTGTTGCTTCCACCAGATCCAGATTATAATACGGATGTGGAAGAGGGTGATGCTGAAGATCTTGTTGCTTGCACCATGCCGCAAGATGTTCCAGGTGAAGTAGAGGTGTTTTGTAGCAGTGACAGTAACAGTGAAGACGATTTGCCGCTTCAAGAGCTACGGTGCAGAATGCACACCGCAAAACGTTGTGAAAATTTTCCAAAATGGTCCAAGAAACCGTGTGCTATTGAAATGCCAAAAAGCACAGTTTTTTTGGGACAAAAGGTAAACATGGTAACTACATTGGATGGGGAGTCTAATGCCCTCAATTTTTCATTTACCGCAGACGATTTGAAAGTCTTTGTTGCTATTTTGCTTTACAGCGGCTATCACTCTATGCCAAGAGAGAACATGTACTGGCAAACAGATGAAGACACCCGTGTACCAATTGTTGCCAGCAATATGTCCCGAACCAGATTCAAGGAAATCAAAAAAAATATCTCCATCTTGCTGACAACAATAATTTGGTTCTCACCGACAAAATGGCAAAAATAAGGCCTCTAGCAACCCTTCTTAACGAAAAATTTTGCCAGTTTGGATACATAGATACATGAAAAACTTGCGGTTGATGAGTCGATGGTAAAATACTACGGAAGCCACTCTTCGAAGCAATTCATTAGAGGCAAGCCTGTAAGGTGGTTATTTGTACCAATTCGAAACCTATTGTGAAACCAAAAACGTCACTATGGCAAAACAGCAAATGCCGCTTGGATCCAGAGTTTGTTGTTGATTTTTTGTACAAAGTTACCCATCCTTCAGATCACATTGGATTTTTTGATATTTTTTTTTACGTCACATGATCTGCTTGTTTTGCTGAAACAAAAAGGTTTTCGAGCTATCGGGACTGTACGTGAGTCTAGAACAAAAAAATGTCCGCTGAAATCGAATGCAGAGTTCAAAAAAGAAAAAAAAAGAGGATTCTATGATCACCGATACGATACTGCCAATAAAATACTTTTTGTGAAATGGAATGACAACAGCGCTGTGACTGTGTGAGTGTTGGCTCAAACTTTGAAGGTATCGAACCGATGCATTCTGTCAACTGATGGTGCTCGAAGGAAAAAGCAAAAATAAATGTAAAGCAGCCGAAAATTACCGCAGAGTACAATTCAGGGATGGGAGGCGTTGACCTACATGATCAAGCCATCAATAATTACCGAATTAAATTTCGAATTCTGTCATGGTCAATGCATGGAAGTTGCATAAAATGGTCTACAGCAGCAACATAGACTTATTGCACTTTCATCGTACTATTGTTCGGCACTACTTGCGAAATTATACACAGCCTTCAGTAGTTCAGTAGTTCCCTCTGTAGCATTTACTAGTGGAAACCATTTTCCAAAACGAATAGCTAAACAACTACACTGTCGTCAATGTCATAACAGAATAAGATGGACTTGCGAGCAATGCGACGACGTAGCACTTTGCGTGGAGAAGGAGTGTGTTTCAAAATGTTTCATTTAACAAAAAAATGAGCATGCATTGTGCCATTGTACCCGGTTGGATACAGGTCCCAAAACCCTACTTTAAATATTTTGTTTCCAGTTATTTTTATAGTTTTAGGTACATTACGTATTTTTAATGGGTTTATAATTATTTTGGTTATGTTGCATGATAATTTCAAAATTCTAAAATGGATAAAAGAAACAAAAACTTCATGAAATAAAAAACACTTTTTTCAGATTTTCACAAATTGTATGTTATGTCTCCTCATTGCCTTCATCGATAGAATAGAACTTGTATATCCAAATTATACAAATAACAGAAAAAAGGGAAGGGAAATTCCAACATTTAACAATTTGCATTCAGTTACAAAAGTCGTAGTTACTTGATAAGCCTGATTTATTGTTAACAAAAAAGATTTTAGAGTTGATGTTTTGTTATATACATAGAAGGCAGAATTTCCATTTTATTAATGTTTCTTATAGAATTGTGCTCTGTTAAGCAGCTATCTAAAACATAAACAATTATTTGTAATTTGTAAAAAAATAAGTTTAGCTGCAAGAAATAAATTTCTAAATGGCAGAGATATAGTAGGTACTTTTTACAAAAATTTAAAAAAAAAAAAAACTTAATTTCATCGTGTAATCATTATGCTATGCTTCCACTGAAGGTTTATCTCAATTAAGATTCAATAAATCTATGTATAGTGTTTTCACAACAATTCATTTTCAAAATCAAATGTTGTTTCATTTTTTCGTATCAAGTTGAAGTGAGACAGAATGTTTCATGTTTCTCAAAAGAAGCAAAAAGTGTTTGATTTTCATGTTAATGCGTTTAGCGCGACATAAAATCGGGTTGTTTGATTTCTAAAACTATTTAACATGATTTATTTGAAATCTACTAGATTAACGAAATGAATTTTGCATGGTAAATCTTCGAGATTTCATGCCAAGGTTATATGTTGCCTCTCCTTCCTTTCTTAATTATTTTCTAAAAAATCTATAAGAGTCTATTGTTTTTCGGTAGAAAATCAAATTGTTATGATTTATGAATTGAATTTTTCGATTACGTACCAACTGCATAAACAAAATGGCACATAATTGTAAACGGTTTTGTACGGTGTTAAAGTATTTTTAGTATGATGATAGGCTTGAGAAAGGATTTTCAAAATTTTAAACGAGTATGCATATCGTATTATCTTTTTAACATTTTATTAAAGTAAAAATCACCAAATGGCTATTCTATTTTTTTTAATACCATATTAACTCCATATGTCACTATGAGAGAGGCAACAAATGTAAAAAAGGTATGTTTGCCTACTTTTTTGCACAAAATCTCACACTTTTAGGCGTGTGTAGCTTGAGCTATGTACAAAAACAGGTTTAGTGATGACACTAGTTAAAAATTGTTTAAAACTAAGAACATTTTCATAAAGAGCTTAAAAGTTAGAAAATTTATAAGTAGTGTAATGCCTTAACATCAGGGTGTTTAAAATTTTGAGACAGTTAGTTTAAAATTGAAGTTTTAATAATTTCATAATTTTTGTTAACAATCATACAATTATAGCAATGACTTTTTAAAGCCGTCTGCCTGAGTGAACAAATTTTTAATAAAAGTTAAATAAAAGTTTGAGTAAATTTAATGAAAATTTGTTGGATAAAATAAAAACTGAAATTTAAAAGTAATTAAAAAAGGTCATTTACTCTTTTATTGTGATAATTAAGGAGTTCTAAGAAGTTAATAAATCTTATACTTCGTCCCTGGTGAGATAGTTGGCTCTCCAATATTCTCTTCTTATTTCCCGTAAAACTGCACATTCACCAAGGAAATGCATGGCATTTTCTATGGTATCGCTCCTGAGTTGCATAGGTCACAAATAAATGGGAGGTCCTCCGTCCTCCCTGTGTGGAAAAAAGTTCAGTAGTTCGTAGCAGTTCAACCCTAGCTCGAAAAATAGTTGAGATAACTTCTGTGTTAAAATTGCTCTTAAAATAACGGCCATATTATTCACAATTTGTAAAACTAGAAATTAAACTAATTTTCGTTAAAACTAGTTTTATTTCGAGTTTTGAACAAATTTAGTAAAACTAGTTTTCACAAGAAATCGGTATTGTTCACTTTGGGATATAAACTAGTTTAAATTTTCAAACTCATTCCTAGTTTCAGACATAAAACTAGTTTTCTCGTAGTTTGACAACAAATCGAAATTAAAATTATTGTTAACGTCATTTTTGTGTGAAGAAAATAAAAAAAATTGTTGTTTGGAAGCCTTTAAATAAGATACAGGTGTCATCTATTCTCAGCAGTAGTTATTTAAGTCCGAAAAAGGACAACGTGAAATTGAAAGTGTTTTGAAAAACCTGTGATGGAAGCGAAATTTGAAGAAATAGTTCAGAAGAGTTTGATTCGGCAAGTGCAGCGGGAACGTGTCGTGTCGAGCTGCAAGCAATTACAATACCACAATGAAGGTGTTTTTAAAAGCCAAATAAAGTTATTGAACGCTGCATGCAACGTTCTTTCGTTCGTTCAATTATTTAAATGGCAATGGTGAACACTGGCTGTAATCTAAAAGTTGAACAAAATGTGAAGAAAAGTTTCACTCATTTCCTCATCATGGACCAAAGATCAACGCAGAATTGCGTCCGAGTTGGTTTTTTGCCGCTTCAATGCTACATCTCGTGCTAAAAATCAAAATTATAAGTCATCGAACGCGAATTGTCTTCTTCTTCTGCATCCATGCATTACGTGCCATTTAAAAAAAATGTCAATTTATTCAAATGACAATCAATAATTGAAATGCTGAATTTTTTATGAATAATACAAAACAACGCCAAAACTAGTTTTAGAGCTCTTAAAACTAGTTATTTCTGGTTTTACGTATTTCGAGTTTTATCCAAAACTAGTTTTGATATTTCAAATTTTTAATGTCAAAACGTTTTTGAATAATACCGATTTATGCAAAACTTGAAACTCGAAACGTCTTTAGAACTAGTTTTGCCGTAAAACTAGTTTTGAAATGAGTCAATAATATGGCTGTAAGAGTATTCTCCTAGTATGTAGTTCAGCACTGAATATATTTCTCTATGCACAGATTGTTTAGCCTTTTCTATACATATCTGCATCAAATCTTCATTAAGTGCCACAATAATATCATAAAACCGCTCTCTGCATTCTTCGACGTTTCCAATATTTAATTCAAAAGACTTTTCGCACTGAATCGCTATCTCTTTCCATTTCTTGTAAAACAGTTTTTCTTTGGATATTGCAATTTGTGTAATTATTTTTGGTAGTCGATATTCTTCCATCCCTGCTTGTTCTACAGATATAGTCTGCGTGGAGCTTTAATGTTTGTATGTACATCGGTGAAAGCCCAGTTTCGAGATGCAGCATATACAATACATATGAGGGTGTCGTCATCGGGAGTTTAAAAGTTCTCTAACAGATTTTCAACAGGTTCCAGTTTTTGTAGCCCTAGTATTGCACACTGTAGAATAAGACATATTTTGAAGTCGCCTCGAAAATTCTGTATTTAACTGAATTTTGGAACTGCGTAGTTGTTAAAGCAGTTTTTCCACGTCATGTTTATGGCTGCCTTGGCTTTCACTGGTTTATTCTCGAGATGATTCTTCAAATTAAGAGTAGGAGTGATAGTAAAGCCAAGGTAAATATACTCTTTTACCACCTCCATGTTTTCTCCACCAAAGTGGCAGCACTCATTCTTTGCACGACTGCCCCCTTCTTTTTCAAAAGATCATGACATTTGATTTAGATTGACTGTCAGATTCCATGTTTCACAGTAGTCCTGAAGACGATTTATCATTTTAGTTGCAATGTTTCTGGAGACCCTGCTTATAACACTAAATCATCAACATACATCAAGACTTTAAGTTGAAGTGAATACCGCCAGGTAAAACATTTGATAAGTCATCAATGTATAGAGCGAAAACAACCTGGGGCTTAACGCGCACCATTGTTTTAAACCAAGCTCCGTTTTGAAGTATTCTGACATTACTTTTCTGTCCCACACGGCTGCACTTCTGTTTGTTTACATGGATTCGATAAATTTGAACAACTTGAGAGAAAGTCCTTTTTTGGCTGGCTTGAGGAGCAATGAACTGACTTCAATTGAATCAAACGCTGCCTTTAAATTTACAAAACATGCCTATACCTACCTATACTTTTATATTTTTATTCATATACAGCTCAACAGCATTAACTAAAACGTAAACAGTATAATTAAATTATGAAATAAAATTTTTGTGTTACATAATTGTATTTTAAATTAAAACCAATGGGTTAGTAAAGCTTTATAATAATTCCTCACTCGCTCTTTTTCCTCTTTTTTTTTTTAATTTTGCCTGCATTAAAGTTTATAATGGTTTCTCAGTAGCTCTTTTTACTGTTTTTTTTTTTTATTTTTGTTTAATTTTGTCCACATAAATTTATCAGTTTTTTTGTTAGATACCCCTTAAATAAATTCACCAGGTCTTATCAGGCAATTCAGCGATGATAAATAACTTTTGACAGAAGCTTTCACGTCTACGCAGAACTAGAATCGCAAAATGACGTTTATCTCTGAGAAATCATTTCACCACTTATGGCCTTTTCGATTGGTAATCCGGAAGAACAATTTGATACGTGTGAACGATTCTGAAAACAAAATCAGAAGCAAATTTCTCTTCTTTTCAGAAGAAGAACTGTCATTCTGACTGCAATCGAAAAGGCCATTAAATCACACAATCAGAATCAGAATAGCTCTCCAGCTCGAGTTCTGGTGATTTCACGTTTTTTTAATCCTCTTTTATTCAAACACAAAAAAAGGTTAGGTAAAATAAAATAATTGTTTATGTAAGTACCTAACCTACTCTGATAACATCGAGAACTTTCAAACACCACTGTAAACCTACCCACAGCCAATAATCTTTATCTTTCTCTTACTCACAGCAGCATCATCACTAATTTATCACAAACAAGTCAACTTAAAACACACCATTGTTTACCAACCTGATGTTACACTTTAAACGCCAGGTCATAATAGCAATAATCTCACACGATTAAAAAAAAATAAAAACACAAAAAGTGATGTGACATTTAAATATAGGTACTTCTTTCAAAAATTCAAAAACAACTCACCGTATTAAAGTACTTCATATCACGACTCTTCCGTCGACCAACCCCCATAGACAGTACAGCATCGCCACCACCCTCCAAAAACTCGAACCGTTTAAATGCATACCACTTGGAGGGACCCGGCGTGATTCCCTCGTATAATTTCATCAAAAGTTTGTGTTTTTCGCGCCGATACTGCGTCAACAAAACATTCATTTTCCGTTCCACCTCTGCCTTACTGCAGCCAAATGCCTCTGCAATATTCGACCACGCGCGGAATCTGCACAATTTGTCTTTGTACTTTGGATAAGCTCTGTTCCACAACTCCGGATGCACACGATACTGTTCGATCAACTGCAAGGCATCGTCCATTGACCATTCCATATTAAAAAAAAAAAAATAAAGAGGTTTATTTTTTTGTCTTGCTGTTGTTGTTGTTTACTACAAATGAATTTTAAGTGTAATAAATAAACAAATAAGTTTATTTCACAATCTTGCGACGCATTTAATCGTGTTTACGCGTTTGATAGTCGTTTTTTTTTTATCACCGGTGACGACGCGACTATGGTTATGGCAGTGGCAGCGGTAGCGAAACTTGCTCTTCTCTCGCGTCGACTTGCAGCGAATGGGAATTTGTTTTCGTCTAAATCGCGTTTCCATGTAACAAGCACAAACACAAATTCACGACTTCAAACAAAATAATAATAAAAAAAAAAACACTGTTGTCTGTTCTTCCTTCTCCCTCTGCACCGTTGTTGGGCTATATTCTTCTTGTACTTGTAATGCTACCTCAAACACTTAATGCAAACACAGGGAGAGGGAGATGGCGATAAAAATGTGTGACAAACTGCGCAGAGCGAATCGATAAACCAAGAGCCACCTTTAGCTGTTTACGTTACCTGCCCTCTCCTCGTCTTCGGTGAGTCAACGTTCAACGAATCCCCGACGCCATTCAGCTTCAGCAGTCCAGAAGCAGAGCCCGAGATTAGATAGCTGAATATCTCTCTCTCTCCGGCGCGTCGTCTTCGATCGTCTTAACTGCACTTATTCCACTGTTCGTTTAATTCCCCCCGCCTTGCAACTGCAACTGCCACCCCTTTCCAAGAGGTAAATGTTTGTTTGTTCCGTCGACGACTAGAACAACGAAAACAACAACTATGAAATGGAAATAAATGTAAATGGAAAAATGGAATGAGTAGCGGTCGCGAAGGTCATTCCGTTTCTCTACGCTGCTGTTGTTGTTTGTTTTCGCGCTTTTTTCTGTTATTTCTTGATTTCTTTTTAAGTGCAGGCGAAACGGAAAAAAAACATCAAATTGAATAAATAACGATGTTCAAAAAAAAAAAAAAAACTAAAGAAACACTTAAGAACACTAGAGAAATACCGTAAGATGCTGATGCGCATACACCGACTAAATAACGAATGACAATTAGACGACGGACGGGAAACCACGTAAAATGTTTGATACACACAAAATGAGGCAAAGATATTTTTATGTTTTTTTTTTTTTTTTTTGTTTTTGTTTTTGTATTTGTTTTGTTTTGTTTTAATTTATTTTTGTTTTTCTTTGATTTACATTAAAACGCTATCTCTACTCCACTCTACACTGAGCTGAGCTGAGCTGAGAGCGGTTTAACGTTGACGGTTGACCTCTTTGAGTTGTTTTGCTTGCCTTGTCGTAAGGAATGAGTAATGCTGGGCTGGTTGGCGAGAAAACGATTGCAAAAATAAGGGGATGATTCAGTTCCTTGCAGCGCAATGTTTGTTGAAGAGTTTACGTTTGTTTGTGCGTGTGATAGAGGGGGTAATGGTAATATGGGTTCGGAATCCAGATTGGGGGTGGAATTGTGTTGTTTTAGAGCGAATTTGTTTGTAGGAATAAATTTAATATTGTTTTGTGTGTATGCACGATGAGCGATGCGATGGGGGTGAATAGTGGGGGAGGTTGAAGAATTCAAGGGGTGAAACTTGAAAGGCAATTTTATGGATTTTCGTATCGTTGGAGTTTATAGGTAGGTACCTATAGCCAAGTACCTATGTACTTGACAAACTTTTGTTCTTGGTTTTATTACTTATGCTGGTGTTGGTTTAGTTTTGAATTTGTATATACCTACCTATCCTGTTGTAATTGCTTTCTTTTAATTCAACTGCATTGGTAGATAGGTATATAGGTATGTATGTATGTAGGTCTAGGTACTTATACCTTCTTAATGTCAAGAGAAGAAGTAAATAGGAGACAATGCTATTATTACCGCCGTAATATTCACGCCGTTTAAACTCGGTTTAAAAGTCCTAAAATCGACTACATTTAACCGAAGTAAACCGATAGAATTTAAACCACAAAATCTCGTTTAAACTGCTAATATTCACACCGTTTAAGCAAAAAATGACATTCAGTTTACTTCTATTTAAATTTGTGATTTAAAACCGAACGTCGGATAGCAGCGCAGTATGAGTATGGCTTTCGAGCACATGTTTGCTGATTTATTTATTAATATTTTTAATTTTATTGTTATGTTTTAGTGTTGAATCAAAATTAACAAAAAATCTAAAATTTTGGTAGGACAGAAAGTGCCACCGAAAGAATAAAAAGCGAATTCAATTCGGGCCAAACGCTTTACTCAAAATAAAACTGATTTGTTGTGTGACCTTATGTTGGCCAGCGACGTCAATACTATAACACCGTACGATACGCTGGTGGGAGGAAATCACCCGAATTTTCAATGCAACACCAGACGTGGCAGTGAGTTGTATATTATTGTATTTTTCTTTTCTCTCTATTTTTTTCTTCCTCCCCTCTATCAGCAACAAACAGATCGAGAATTGCGAGAACGATGCTTCAACATAAAAAGAGACCTAAAAAACTTGCCGATCAATATCTGATGGCTACTGTTTTGAATACCGGTGGCGGTGCCGTTTCTCAAAACATTTATAAAAAATGTTCGGTTTCGTTCAAATTGTCATGCTGTTTTTTTTTCAAAAATCAACGTCGGTTGAAGTGAGTGAATATTACCGATTAGTCGGTTTAAAAATTTTAAACCGACTACTGAATTTAAACTTATGTTAAACGGCGTGAATATTACGGCCGTTAAAGTATACATTTTATAATTAAAAAATATTAATTAAACATATCTAGCTAAGAAATAAATAATAGGTTCCTAAGAAATGTACCGACAGCCCTACACGTATGTCTATCTATGTATAATGCAGTTTCTTTGAGCTTCTATGTAGGTATTTAGGTTTAAGTTGCAAAAATTGCATTTTAGAGTTATTGATTGGGTTGGATTCAATCTTTTAATTTTTGCAATGGTATCAAAATCATAAGTTGAGAGCAACTTCTCCTGGTAGAAATAAGCGGCCAAATAAGGAAGAAGGTCATCATAGGTATGTAGGTATACCTCTATCATGTAGGACTAAGATTTCAAAATCATTTTCTGGAATACTTATTTTTCTGGCTTAAGAACTTATTAGCTAACGTTGAGGGTCTAACCCACATTTAAAAAAGCGAACGGCCATATGTTTCAAAAGAGCCTGTTTGGAAAAGTTACAAGTTTCTGACGAGTTTATGAATGGTAAGATATCAGTAAGAAAATTGGAAGCGAGGAATCTTCAGACGTGAGACCAAACATATTTAGTAAAAGGGGTATCCGTAGAGTAAAATAATATTTATAAAATAAAATAAAATAAAAAATTAAAAACCATGCCATTTAAGGTGAGGTCTTCCTCTATGGCCTTGCCCCTCCGAGTAAGACTCAAGCACTCACTTCACTATGTATAGTGCGATGTTTCTATAAAACAAGCCATGTTTTTGGTTGAATCGATCGAAAAGCGTCCAAAAATATCTTAATCTGCCTTCGATAAGGTCCATGGGATGCGGCAAGTTTTCTTCTTTGGCCAGGTTGGTGATCTGTCGAAAAATGTCAGTTTAATTTCAAAAAAATTTGTTCAAACTAATTTTGTTCAAAATTTGACGTCATTAAGTAGTATTTTTGATTTTTATATTCAATTCTTTTATTAAGTTTTAGTCAAACACCAAAATCCAGATGCTAGAATCTCTTCTAGTTTCTTTAGAAAATTGAAAATAACAGGAATAAAATGCTCTTAATTTCTCTTAATGATCCTATTTCCATTTTGTAGGCAGTAAATTAGATTTAGTTATTATCAATTTTCTCAAAAAGTACAAGACATTTTAAATTCGGTTTTCTGTTTTTGACCAAAAACTCATAAGAGCATTGAATTTTGAAAACAAAATTAGGACTTAATTACGTAAAATATTGAAAAAAAAAAATAGTTTGAAACTTAATTTTTTTTTAATTTTGAGTTTGAAAATTAATTTTCGAAAAACTGTTCACTTAACCAACTTAATTTAAGAAGAAAATAAAAGAAGAGATTTCTGGCTTTACAAAAACGTATATCATATTATTGTAAGTGTTACCGTTGATTTTTAATAATTTTTTTCTGTTTTTTTTTAGAAAATTGCCCCTCTCCTAGCTAAATGGGGGAGATTAGACCCCCCCTTGTATACGATTATATTTTTATCTCCAACCAACCTACTTGCTCTAGATTTTTTTCACACCTTATGCGAATCATCCCGTATAAAAATATAGTTTACAAATTCACTCAACGGTCACTTAGGCGTATACGTACTTTTTTTGCGGAACTAATCTGAATTTCAGTTTAATTATCAAAAATTATTGCTAACTGAATTTTTAAAAAATATTTATATGTACATATATATTAGGGGTGGTCATTATAAGAAGTTCGTATGGGATGGGCCTGTAGTTAATAGCACATATAATGTACATTTCATATAAGAAAAGACAAGATTAAATACACGGGAAAATTAAGAATATTTTTGGTTTGCGGACAATTTTTTTGAACTCGATTAGCCATACAAAAGATAGCTCCACCTTTTCCTAAGGTTAAAAAGTAGTTCTCAATTACTAGAAGACATACAAACTTTGATCTTTTTCTTGCCTTAATGGCGGGGGTTATGTAAAGGGATTTCCAAAAAGGGCGGGTAGATGTTGAAAAGGAATAAACCAAGCACTGCGTGTGAGGTATTAACAAAATTATTCTTATTTTAAAGGCTCATGTATGCCATTGTGTATGGAATATGACATCATTGAAATGAAAGTTTCGGCTTCTTACGGTCGCACGGAGCCGAGTTGTCTAATTTTCAATTACTCTTCCGCATAGATCTGGCTAAATTTCAGCGATGGCCTGTGTTATGTTTAACTTAAGGGCATCGGTTGATTGTGATTTATTCGCGTGGGCCTGCAACTTCAGGAAACCCCACAACAAAAACCTTAATAGGTCCAAATTGCACAATCTTGATGGCAAATTCACGCCAGTATCCAGCCTAAATTCTGCAAAAAATAATGAAAATTAGAGTTGCATTTCGGATGCATTTGTTTCTCAACACTCACTCGTGCATTTTCTGAACTTCAAAATTTATTGACAATTTTCTGAACTTCAAAATCTATGGACAATATATTATGTTTGTTACACTGATCAAAAACTTAGGTAGTAATTTCCTTATTCGCGCCAACTTTTCCCCTTTCCGCGCTCTGATAGCGGTTTTACTTCCACCAGATCACTATCAGAGGCCATCTTTACAGATACACATAGGTATGACGCCATCTTTTACCATGTCAAAATTTCATCAAAATCTGTCGAGTCTCAAGAGATTCAGATTTTATAAAGAATGCCTTTCCATGGCTACAATCTTAAGAAGCGTTTTGAAAAAATCGTAGCAAAATGTTTTCGGGAAAGCTGACAATTGAAAAGCTGAAATTTGAATACGATTTTATCAGATCCACAGCAGCAAACCTGAAAAATTCATTGTTTTATATTAAAACAAACCGCGAAGAACCTTGTTTTAGTTGTCGAAAAAAACGCATTTTTTCCGCCATTTAAATCAATTCATTACACCCTATACAAAAAAGCTTAAAATCCTCACATAAAATCAAGCTTCAGTTCAATTCCACCACAAAGAACGAACTACACAGATTGTGTCACCACAAAAGCTCACCACGAGGTAACTGCACTGTGCCCAGTGCCAGCCAACTATACGCTGCACTTGTTACAGCGCAACGTTGCAAATGCATTGTATACAAACAAAAACAAAACAGAATAAAGATGTCTCATAAGAAATTTGCAAACAAAAAAAAAAAAGAGAGAAGAACCCATGTCTTTTCTTGATGCGGGAAAGACCAGAACAACCCAACATTCCTCAGCAGCAGCTGTCATACCTATTGAATAATCGATAGACGCTAAAATGGCGTACGATACGAGTAGTATTTTCAGATAAGCAATTATGATTTAAAAATAAAAATGTGTTTGGGATTTGAACTGTGTGATAGTGGCAACTAGGCAAAAACCGAGTAACATATATTGTGGCAGGTAAATGCCAATGTTGCGTGAGTGCATAAATTCCCCGGCAATAAAAATAAGATTGGCTTGTGTTTGCTGATATTTTTAATGGGTTCGGCAGATAACACAATCAACATTATTAATTGTCTAATTGTCTACTACTGTTGAATACAAGGAAAGAAATTCTCCAGGTATTGCACAATAATATGATAGAGAAGAATTTTCTATCGGTTTCTATTTCTTACCATTTCTGTTATCCTACTCAGTTTTTATTTTATTTGTTGTCATTTGAAATCCACTTGTTTGGTTAACTGACATACATTCTTCACCTTTTAGTTCCCACTCGTTTTACCGCTATAGTTTTTCTTTAAAACCCGGCGACTGACGTGATGGTGTGTAAGTACGTAAATTGACTTCGTTTTGTTGGTACTTTTTCTTTTTATTCGCCGCAATCATTTTGTGCAGAACCCGAATTCGCTGCATAAAAATGCCAAATTCGCGGTGTTTTCTTCCATATAAAAAACATACACACGTACATATGTACATATATGCGATGTATGAATAGGTGTGTGTGTTAGTTTTGTGTGCGTCAAACAAAAATACAGGAAAAATCTAAAACAATCAGATTTTTCCTTCGCTTTCGTGTGTGCGCTCTTGTTCTCGTTCCCGATGGAACTTTTGTCCTGTGTGCGAATTGTCGTGTCGTAAATGCAAATTTGTACGTTAACCATCAAGTGCGTTATAGTAGTGAACATTTTAAACGATACAAAAAAAAAAATACACCAAAATTCCATACCTCGAAGTGCGAGTGATGTGAACAGTGTGTTAGTAGCTTTAAAATTCAAGAAGAACATCAAAATAAATCTGCATAAACGCATAAAACTAACATCACAAAAGTAAGTAGAGGTAAAAGAAATTTGTTAACACATTGGATTTTTGAGTGGGCGTGTTGGTAACCTCTATTAAGTTAATTTTTCTTTTCTTAAAAACATAATTTAAAGTGAGTTAGTTATTTGTCATTTACTCTCAAACAACGGTTGTCAAAGAGTTTTTTTTTTTAAACTATCTTTAATCACATCGGATTTGTTATAAGAAGGTGAAAAAATTTGCAACAATATGGTGCTGCTTTTGCCTTGCTGGCGGCACCCTTTCGCGCACCATACAGAGCCACCCACTCGGTTAGCCCGCCACCCCATTTGGCAGTAGCAGTTGTTGTTGTTGGTGCCTTTGCTGCTGCTGCTTCTGCTTCTAAGGGGATGGTGTTTCTTGTTATCCCTTTTTTCAGATTTTCTTGTGACTTTTGACATTTCTGTTGTTCACACTGTTGCCGTGGCGCAGCGCAACTTGTGAGAATTATTGTTGTATTTCTTGGATTTGTTTTGTTAACCATAAGTATGTCTTTAACATTCTTTGCTCTTTGTAATCCCAAACCAAATATCAACTTCCGATACCACATTTTGTCACCCTAAAGCCTTCGTCACTCACTCACCCACCCACCCAACAATCCAATTTTATTCAAATTGAAGACGTCAACAATAGGTGGCAGTCAAAAAGTGATACACAATCGCACAAATTTGAGGCGCATACAGTGTCATCACTCGTGCAGTTCAGTGTGGCAATAAACTCTCTCTCTCTCTCTCTCTGTATACCTACTCTCTAAACCGTTGCTTTATTTTTGTTTTTGTTTTTAGATTTTCGGCGGAAAATCTATAAATGTGTTCTTCTCTTTGGGTTCGTTTTTGTTATTGTTTTTGTTCCATATTATGCCTGTATAAGTGCGTCTGAAGGTAACCCATTGACCACTAGAAATGTCAATTAGCACAGGGAAATGCATTTCAAGTGCAGCAATACTGACACATATGGTTTGATTAGTATCTGACATTTATATGAGCACCTTTCAATGAGGTAAATTACAAAGTAAGTGTCATGTGTCAGTCCAGTTACCTAGTTGGTTTTGTGGTTGATTGGAATCATTGCACTCAATTTATAAACATTGTGTTCACATAAATATAGCGTCATCGTCAATTAGTGGTTTTCGCGGTAAGTGTGTCACTTATCAAAATTTCACTTTTCTAGATAAAAATTTTATATAAAAATACACATGTTCTATATACTGTAGGTTGTAGGGGTGTGAATTTGTGGTTAAATTTAATAAATTTTAGTAAATTGAGCGTGTCTGTCAATTAGATTAAAATTATATTAAATTATGATCTAAAGTTTAATTTATGACACTTCTGATGTAAATATGTCCGTCAAAATGGTAACGATTTGTATTTTAAAGATCAATATGTGTGTCAACGCGTTTCTTACCCGTTGGTGTCAATATGGTTTGACACGTAAAACTATGACTAAAATCAATCATTTTTCACGTATTCACGTGCGCAGCATCCACATTGTTATCGCGATTGCCACCGCGCGCCGCCATCGCGTCGGTTCGCGCATAAGCTTAGCGTTGTGCGATTGTCAACGTGATGGTGGTGGCAATTGTGATAACAATTTGAATGCTGCACACGTGAACAAATGGAATGGCTCACATCTGTCATCTTCGCAATATTTATATTGCATTCGAACGATGCTCAGATTATGAACATGTGTAGAAAAAAACCAGTGGACGCACAAAAATATGTGTCATATGGTGACATAGGTATATATTTAGAAATCAGATTGTGGACTGTGGTTGTGGTTGTGATGTTGAACATCGTTCATATGTCCATATTTATTGTGTTTGTGATGCAAAGCTAAAAGTGAAGTCTTTGAAGTGGATCCATTGCTTTCCCCGGGGTAAAGGGATAGTGTGTGGGTAGGGAGGGGAGTGAGTGGATATTTTTAAGTATGTGTATAGGGAGCCTCTCTGAATTATCCTGAATTCTGGATGAATTTCAGGATGCTATCCAGTGGCAAGGTTGAGATGTCACCCAGTTAATCGAAGAAGTATTCTCTTAAAGTAATTTTCCTATTTCGGGCTAGGCTGATGGGCCATTCACAAAAGAAGTGATATGAGCGCTCTTCCGCCTCTTCATTGTGACACCCTCTGCAAAAGTCAGATGTGCTAATGCCAATCTGCTCATATGGGTTTACTGTAGGGTTGTGATACGTTAGGATTCCAACAAGAAGGAATAGTTGAAGTCTGCTTAACCTGAGTAAGTAATTTAGAGATATTGGGCCAAAAAGTCCTTGAAACAAATGTCCAGTGACAACCACCTGTCGTTTGCTGCTTTGAGGAAGCTTTGGTGAACTCTATTCTTTTCTTGATCCATTTGGCATGAGTACCGATGATTCGATTTGGCTTGGATCAATATATGACCCGTTTTTGGCCAATTCATCAGCCATTTCGTTCCCTTGTATATCACGGTG
Source organism: Leucozona laternaria (assembly GCA_932273885.2). Taxonomy (NCBI): domain Eukaryota; kingdom Metazoa; phylum Arthropoda; class Insecta; order Diptera; family Syrphidae; genus Leucozona; species Leucozona laternaria. The sequence continues at coordinate 82,813,446 of OW026368.1, read as the reverse complement.
TTCTGGGATCCATTTTAGGGTAACTATGTGTTTGTGGCGCTGAGTAATTTCAAGTTATTCCTGACCCTACCCCCTCAATTGTCTTAGAGCCGTCTGTAAAGACTGAAACATGGCTTTCATTTATCAATTCCTTCCAGAATTCCCTTGTTGGGATGGCCTTAGATGGCTTTTCAGTTTTGCAAATGATAAAGTAGTGTGTAAAATGAAGTGTAAAGAAAACAGGCAACAAATACATGAAAAAATAAACAAACGGAAGGAAAAGCAGATAGGTAGGAAACAACACAGTTGTCACTAAAATTCGTTTCGTTTAATGGGGCGCGTTCAACGCATATATGTATCTGAATTTTCAAAATTCTGAATTTTTGTACTTTCTGAGTGGCCAGCTATCATAAAAAGTTCTGAAAATTCAGATGACATCTAACTTTTTATGACAGCTGGCCAATCAGGAGCTCCGAAAATTCAAATTTCTGAACATTTAGATATGCATTGAATGCGCTCATTTTCATGTGATTATCTTTGTATATGTATCACAACCGATAGTAAAATGCAGCTATTGAAATAATTAAAGCCATTTCATGTGGACGAACGATTATTTTTTTGCAAGAATTAATAATTTAGTCACCACCACGGCTGGCTCGGACGTAGTCTAATCTGCAGGTCCAATTTTCGATGACTTCTTCCAACATTTGTGGCCGTATATCGGCCATAACGCGGCGAATGTTGTCCTCCAAGTGGTCAATCGTTTCGAGCTTATCGGCGTAAACTAGCAACTTCACATATCCCCACAGAAAATAGTCAAGCGGCGTTAAATCGCACGATCTTGGAGGCCAATTCACGGGTCCGTAACGTGAAACTATGCGGTTACCAAACGTTTCCTTCAATAAATCAATTGTGGCACGAGCTGTGTGACATGTTGCGCCGGCCGTCTTGTTGAAACCACAGCTCCTGCACATCATGGTTGTTCAATTGATGAATGAAAAAGTCAGTAATCATGGCTCTATAGCGGTCACCGTTGACTGTAACGTTCTGGCCAGCATCGTTTTTAAAGAAGTACGGACCAATTATTCCACCAAACCATAAAGCACAACAATCAGTCAGTTTTTATGGATGTAACGGTGTCTCAACATACGCTTGAGGATTGTCATTACTCCAAATAGGGCAGTTTTATTTATTGATGTATCCATTCAACCAAAAGTGAGCTTCATCGCTAATCAAATTCGCATATGGAAATTGGGATACGTATTTCGAGCAGAATCATGATTTTCAAAATAAATTTGCACAATTTTGAAGCGTTGTTCAGGCGTCAGTCTATTCATGTTGAAATGCCAAACCAAACTAAGAATAAATCACTTGACAGCTGACAAAATGGCCCAAAGTTAAAATAGTGTTGCCAACTTAAAGTTAAAACACCCTTTATTTCCGTCAAAATAATTACAGACTTTGGTTCTTAAATATCTCAAAACTTAAAATTTTCAATGACGGTTTTAAATGAAAGCTATGCATATTATTGACGCCTATGCCACTCACCTATTATTTAAATTCTAAAATAATATCTTACAAATTTAATGCTTAACATCTTTATAAACTCCAACCATAACAGAGATTAAGTTAGTGCGACCCAGTCGTGCGCTTTATATTTTAGGTATAGAATCTATTTATGATAATTTTTGTTTGGAACCTACGCAAATTACAAGTAAATACCCTTCATCATTCTTGTTCAATGCAATAGAAGTTGACATTTATTGTCCCTTAAAAGGCGTAGGTTGTAGTTGATGATGTCTATTTTTGTTTTTTATATTGTTATTCTTTTTTCTTTCTTATCAATATCTGGTATAGTTCAAAAATGAAACATTATCGCTGCCTTAACCAATGAAAGGATAATGATAAACCAATGAAGGGATGATGAAATTAGATTTTTAACAAAATTATATCAAATATACCTACGCTCGAATTTAAATTAAAGCTTTTCAAAATTTCTTAAAAAAATCTAACAAAATTCGTGTATGATGCAATATATTATGTATGATTGAAGGAAGACTTTTGAACTTTGGTCTCTTTTCAACTTAAATAATACTCAAACCCAAGGGACAAATTCCACTCACCTGGTTTTTCCTACTCGCCTATATATATCACTTAAAGCTGCTCTGCTCCTTCATTTAAAGTTTATAGAAAAATATTTCTTTTTACGAAATCTCAAAGAGAATTGATGCAGAAAATAATATGATTTTCTAAGTGACCTTTAATCCTTATTGTTGCTCTCTTAGAGCATGTCGCTTATATGATGTAAAGAATCAAGTAACATTTTATTAACCTACATACATGCGTACGTAACATTGAATAAGCTTTTCTGCATATATGTATATGTATGTAGATACATATGTATGTATATCAGAATTTATAGATACAAACTTTTTTCTCCGCAATTTGAGTATTTTTTTGTTTGCAGCGAGAAGTCAGAGAAAAGGACAGTGGAGATTGAAAAAAAAAAAAACAATTAGATAGGTACACGAAAAGAGATAGAAATGTCCACTTGTTGCTCCGAACATAGTAACAGTGTTGTTGTAGGTGAAGAAACAAATACAATAAAAGTGTGCGGTAGTCTTCACTTTGGTATCCTTTTATTTTGTTTAATGAAAAAAAAAAAGGATCAAAGTCCTTAAAAGTGGTTAATTAAAGATATTTTGTACGTAAGTACTTCCTATACATGCGTTGTGTATATAAAAATGGTCTCTGTGAGTACAATAGAGATTGAAATAAGTGACAGCTAATGATTAAACTAGAAGCCTTAAATGAGCCTAATTAATGTGAATTTGAATGCGATAATATTGTTTAATTAGAACTTGTTGATGTCTAAATAATATACTTAACGTGCTATTAAATGTCATATGTGGTGATACAAGGTATTTGACTTAATAACTATAGGCATTCACAAAGCCATCCGTTAGTCGCTTATAAAGGCTTTTGTGAGTTGTCATATATAGATGAGGAGGCGACGTCGTTGTGGCGTGTTGGTGGTTGATAAATGAGTAACGTGATTAAAATTTGGTGGCTGAAAGCAGAATATACATACATTTATAAAGTTATTACAAATGAAACAATATGGTTTTGGGTTGACTTAATAGGTTTAACATTGCTTAATATGAGATAACGGTTTTAATTACCTTAGTTTAGAATCCTCTGTCACTAAGAATTTAAATCAGTATATGTGTAAACACATTTTAAGAATGTTATGTCCTTCTTAAATATTTTAAAATTCTTCGAGTTTAGGGAAAACCCTACAAATTGCATTTGTAAGATTTTTTAGGCACTTTCTTATTTTTCAAAACTTTCAAATCTGTTCTATAAGATTACCTTTACGTTACATATTAAGAAAATGTTATTGTTAAGCAGATTTGAAATTAATTTTAGGCCTGGAATAGTAAAGACCTATATCAATTGTAGACCAAAAATTATTCAATTGGGATAGAATCAATCGGTCAGTGGCGTAGCTAGAAAATTGATCATTTTGGGGAAACACTCATCCACTGCTTCTAATTGTCTGGGAAATATTTAGACATTTATAACTTTGCAATTAATTAAACTCACAAGCACATCTCGATTAATATCGATAATTCGTGAAAGTTACCTCTTTTATTAGTACCTCCACACTATCTCGGAAACTATGGACCTTTGACACCGAATGTCAGTGTAAGATTTGTTAAAAAAAAAACTTCTTAACACAAGTCAAAAAGTAAAAGGCATGCACCCTTCAAGCAAATTCACTGACCCAGCTTTGTCGGTCTTTCTTATGGATCATTGCAAAACGGAGTTTTTCACGATCACTTACAAAAATGTGTTGTCTCTACAGGCATTTTGTTATTTTTTTCCCCACACTTCATTTCATTTTTTTAATTGGCGTAGCGTAGAAACATTTCTTTGTTTTAGTTCGTTTCCTATACAAAAATGAGAAATTTTCGATTTATGTATGTATGTCGTTCATTTCGTGCAAAAATTTTGTGTTTTGTGAATGTTTAAACATCTATGCTGGCAGTAGAGTGAAAAAACAAAACGTGAACGTTCGTGTGCAACGTTACGTCGTGCACTTTACGTTGTAGCACGTTACGTTACGAAATCTGATTTTCCCCGACCAAAACAAATTGATTTTAACGCGACCGACAATTAGATTATACTTTATCGCGACCACTCATTTATATTGTTTTTGCCAACGACGAAAGCAAATTGTTTTTAGAGCGACCGACGATTTTATCATTTTAACACTTATATTTTTATATTTTTTTCTTTAATTTTTAATTATTCCCCGAACAAAATGGACGCGACACTAGTAATTAAAAAGAAAACAATAATAATAATAGTCAGCTGTAGGGATTGACAATTGACTGTAGGTATGGTAGATCAATGGCTGTAGGTATGGTAGGATATCGGGTGCGTTCAGTGATACAAATCTGAACTTAAATTCTACGTTTACATTATACTGCTTTTAAACGATGCAATTTCTTCTTGCAATTTGTAGGCTGGGATATACAAAATAGCTGAGGTTGAACAAATTGCAGAGTTATCGGCTACTTTTGTACTTGCACAAAGTTAACATTCATTAAAAATCACAGCGTCCAATTCCATAGGCGATTGATGGTGTCAATCTATTGAAACTGCGATTTTAGTGATTTCCACTGACAACAACTGCAACTAAATATTCTAAAAACTCAAGATATATAACACGCCGGCTATCTCATATTCACATTCATTTGAGGTTCGTTCAGTATAAAATTAAGACTGAACTTTTTGTAAGTTTTACTCGATGGAGTTTCATAAGGGTTGCAAGTTCGTTGACAGTTATAACTGGATATTTTAATTCGGCCCCTGTCAGTCAAACCATTAAGTTCCTTTGGAATTTGGGTACGGTGTCATTTAATTGAAACCACGATTTAAGTGCTCTCCGCTGACAGTTGTTGTTTGTCGATGCTCAGAGAGTGATTACCATAAACAATAACCATGTGTAATGTAAAGTCATCTTAAAGTTGAGAGTGAACTACGAAGCAGGACCTTTCAGTACCGAACCTTCACCGTTCGTTGGACACTTCACCACCCGCCTTTTAGTGCTTGGAAATTTCATTGCAGCGGTTCCCCCACTGGGTATTTCGCTGCCGTTCTTTCAACACTAAGCTTTTTAAGCACTGCCTACAGATAGGTAATGTAGTGTTAATGATTCAATATGCTTCTTTTGATGACGTTCAGTAACAAAAATCAGGCACTTGGACAAACGTTGATGATTACACATATTTAAGCGTGAGTCCCGGCACTCACATATTTTTTTATAATTGATCAATAAAAGTTTCTTGAAATGGATAAAATGCTTTATTTAATTGTTGTAGGCAATGTAGAACTTGATTAGAGAAGTCTTTTTTTCTGTTTCGCTATATGGATCCGTTTTGGTATCGGCTTTCACTGAGTATGGTGAGCTCTTTTTCTCACAAAACATGCACACGTGAGTTCGTTGTGATTCTAATTTCCATATTAATTTGAACCGCAAAACGGAGCTGAACTTTAGAGTGAGTTAAATGTGCTCACGTCACATTAGTTTGTGAACGAGCAAAAGAAGATGAATTCACGTAAAAAAGTTGGATGTGAACACTGTCATATTATGTGGCTTCTTCATTTCACTTGCATCGAAACAAATCAATACAAACAGAACCTCAAGCACAAACCATAATCCTAAAAATTTTAATGAATAAGTAAGTGTCAAATTGTGTATGATGATCTGTCAACTTTGTTAGATGCAGGGGCGTAGCTACCGTGGTATCAGCCGTATCAATGATACGGGGTCCCCGAGATTAAGGGTCCCCCGAAAATTGGAGGACTCGAAATGTGTCATCAAATTATAAGTATTGAGATGAATACGAAACACAAAGTATTACATTGCTTCTCCCAGCACGTTGTGGCAGCGTTACGGAGATGCAAATGTATAACTTTTCTGATGAAAATTAAATTAGTGAAAGAAATCAATTTTAATACATTACATCGCACACACATTACATACACACCACAAATATGGTTTTGACAGAGGTTTAGGTGCCCCGACATTATACGTCTCCGAAAATGTGTTTTGGACTTTTGGGAAACCATACACATGAAAATACACATGACAGACGTCAAAGTGGCGGCAAAACCTTCAAGAGAAGTAATAAAAATTGCGGCCTTTTTATATAAACTTTTAGATAACTGATGGTTTAACCCACCAAGATATATCGTTATCGAAAGGCCTTAACTACTTGAGTATAAAAATATAACTGAAAGACGTTTTGAGTTCCGCACCCATCAGCTGGAAGACGCGATAGCAATTGCGAGTTTTTTTTAATATAATTTTTTTTTAATGGGTTTTTGGAGGAAGCCACTTTAAAGTACAGCCTAGTGACTGACAACTCCCAACCATTTCCGTGTGCATGTTGTTTGTTTGTAGGTATGTAGAGTAGAGAGGACCTACAATTTCTGCTGAATGCTAACGGCTAAGGTGACAGGTACTTATTCATTGCAAGAGATACGCTCTTCAAAGATTTGTAACGAGGCAGTTGCTAGTTTATTAAGGAGGGCGAGGTTGGGAATCGAACCCAGACCTCCGGCATGACAGTCCTACGCGCTCACTATTCTAATAATAATCTAGTCTAAAGTTCTTTCACAAGAAACTTTCATAAAATGTGTTCGCAAATTTGATCCAAACCTTGAAAACCTCTTTAAAAATGGAATATTCGAAATAAATTTTAAATCCTATTAATTTGTTTCTAAATCCTCTAAGTATTATGAATTTTCGTAAAAAAAAACGTTAGTTAAGTTTGGTTAGTCATTAGTTAGTATCCGAAGCTTTTGTGTTTCAAGTGCTAATAGGCCGCTCCAATACTTTGAAGTCTAACAATATTAATTAAATACTATTTAATAATTAAAATCTTGTTTTGTCGCTGTTTTAATTATAATTTTATCTTTTAATTCGATATTTTTTGTTTCATTACAGAAGTTTGTTCCACTAGCTAATAAATATAAGGCTATAAAATCGAATTTCGGATCCTTATTATCAGCGCAAGCAAATTTGTACAACTATTTGCAACATCTATTGGTAAAGTCTAATTGAAAAAAAAAACAACACACCCACAAACATTATTTATCGAAGTACGACATTTCGATGGTGAAGGCACCAGCAGATTCAGCACCAAACAAATATCCCTTATCGAATGCCATACAGTCGGCGGAAGTGGCTGTTGCAATTGATAGCGATAGGGAGGTTAATGTAGCTGATGTATGCACGAGTAGTGTTAATTTATTAGAAACAGAAAACACTTCAAATGAATCGAATAACTATGCCGCCTCCACTAATAGTGATACCCACAACAGAACATCATGCCTCCATAATATGACAACATCAGCAATAATTGCCGAAGAGTTGACAGAAGTTTTCGAGTATTCCACTCCGGATAGTGTTGAAATAAATGGAAACAATATTGACAATGGGAATATTTCAAGTCCAAAAAACGAACAAAGTACCCAAACCGATGACGATGACAATTCATCGAACTGCTCATCGAAACATAGTATAAGATATCTAGTTATCGATCGTGATGAGGAAGATGAAGAATTGCAGAATAACTTTGAAGAATTAACGGGAGCAAACAGCGCTAACAACGGTGGCGAAGAGTTTATCGATAACGAAGACGATAATAGTGCACTGGCTTCATATATCGATAATAGATATGAAAAACATTCCATAAACTACGGGGAAATCGAAAGTTCTGCACACGTAATTGATGAAACTGAAGAAGAGACATATTGTGTTGGTTATTTCTACGGACAAGATGACGCAGAAACTAAGTCGAATGGCGGTGAAACCGAAAATGCTATCGAAACCCATAGCATCGATGATGGCAATGAGAATTGTGATAGTGAAAAATCAATGAAAACTGGTCTAGAAACCGTCCCAGAAGCAAATGAAACAAGCGAATTTATCGCAGAAAACAACTTAATTCAAAATTCAAATCTTCCAACAACTACCATATCAATTCCAGTACCCAGCAGTGCCACAAAGCCATCATACAATAACCTACCTAACCGTTCAATTCCTCAGATCATTGGTTGTCCAGGAATAATGACTCAACAGCATTCGATGCTGCAGCCTCATCATAAACAACATCAGCCACAACAATCAGTCGGGGGTCTCTTGCAGCCACTTCATTTGGCAACCCTTAGTGCACATTCCGGTGGAGCAGTTAACCAACAAATCTCACCCACCCCCAACGGTGCATCTGCGTTAGCAGTGTCAACTGCAATTCAGCCCCATCATCATCATCATCATCATCATTGTATGCACCATCCACACGTGCATCTGCACTCTCCGGCGGGTCAACAAGCGACAAATGGAGGCGTAGTTGGGGCAGCACCGGTGGGATCGGCAGGTCATCCCCATACACACATTTTTCCATTGCAAGTCATTTCTCTCGCTCAAGGACCTGGAACAGCAGCGGCAGCAGCAGGAGCTGCAGCTGCCTGGCCTTTGGTTGAGGCGCCAATTTACGTTGATGCCAACGGGGAATACCGGACCTATTGTCCTGCACATCCACAAGGACCCCCACCACCGCCGCGGGAGCACCGTGTCCTGCTGCAATTGGATGCAGGCGTATCCTTGCCGCTGCAGATTGCCGGCAAGCGAAAAGTATTTAGAGGTGAGTTTCGTGTTTCTTTTGTTCCTATATGACAGTTGTCTCGATTTGCCCCCCGGGTATGGCGAGTTGTAATCTGCGTGTGCTTAAGCCAAAAACTTTCCATCCAACATTACACCGTGTATCCTTTGTGCTTTTGTACCTCTGGTGTTCTGAATTATCATTCTTCCATTCATATTGGATTTAAAGTGGATTTCGATTTACGATGGCAATGGCAATGGTAACAGGGCAGGACAAATAAGTCTCCCCTTATATTGGGTGGTTATATATGGTGTTCCTGCTCGGTTCGTAGAATAAACCGGAAGAGGACGTATGTTGAGACTTTTTGGCTGCCCTTTTTGCTGTGAATTTTCACATTATGCACATTTATGAGTGTGGCAGTGGCACTAGAGTTTGGGGTTCAACTTCTTTTTTTTCTTTTTGTTTCCTTGTTAACCGGGAACAGTTTTTCAACAGCATAAACGTCAGGATTTGCGGCATGGAATCTTTTCATCTTCCCCATAATGCTATTAAGGTTGGGTATATAACCAAAAAAAAATGATGCCATTAAATTTGGCTATAGAGGAGATTGCAGCATGGAGTTGGCCAGATTCTGATAGGAGTTTGGTGACGCACATATTACGATGATTTGGAAATATAAATCGTAGTTATGGTTGGATGGGTTTTAAATGACTTCGTATTATGTTCAACATCCCTTTTGGGATTAGGATTAAGATACAAGAGGTGACATTTTCTGTAGGTTGAAATTTTGTTGTGCTGTGGCAAAAAGATAAATATACACATAAACAGGCTTATTTTTGGATGTGATTTATGTGGTGAGTTGAGACTGACGCATTTTTTGGATAGATATCTACTGAAGATAATGTTCCATGAAAAACGTCAATTCTCGCTTCGTTTGTTAAACAGTACCTACCTTTGAGTCTTTTTTTTTTTTTTTTGTTAGGCCAGGTCTGAAAGGTACAAACCTGTAAAACCCTTCTTGATGCGTCAATAGATTTTTTTAGGATCGTTTATTTACCAATTTTGGAATCTACAAGGGCTTTAAGATGTCCTCGAAGTTTTACAAAATTGTCCGCAAAATCTCCTTTTTTTTGGACGTCATATTGGTTTCTGAATATCAGCTTTTACCCGAAGAGCCAGGTGTAGTTTTGGATCTTGAAAGTTCTTGTAACATATGTACATAGATGTGAAAGAGTTCTAGCTATCTTAAGTAGTCTTCTGCAATTGATAGTCGAAGCTTCATAAGAGAGGGCTATATGCACCATAGTAAGATCTACTAAGTATTGGGATCAAAGGCTGTTGTCTTCTTAAAATTGGCGGACTAAGACTAAAATTTATCTTGCACAGAACTGATGGAGATGTTATTGAACCATTATAAAAATTGAAGATATTGCCTATGTTTCGAGAGTAATGGGAGGTCTATTAATTTTAGTCTCTGAAAATAAGGAGTTATAATAAGTCTTTACGATCAGGGGAGAAGTCGAAGGTAAAAACGCAAAAATCTTTTCTCTACCGCTTCTAAGTTTATGGTATATGGACAGAGAGTAGGAATAAGGGGCCTCTATATGACACATCCGTATTCTAAAAGAAGCTGCAAAACGTAGGGATACCGAAATTCACGGGAAAAACGTTTTACAAATTATAATACCCTATTAGCTTTTTTTATTATTAAACTAGCTGGCCCTCCCGGCTTTGCACGGGTAGCTGGCCCGCCCTATAAGCTTCACATACAAAGAAAATATAAATAAATATTTAAGCTAATTTTTGTAATCGAATTCTACTTTATGGCTTTTAACCTACTTCACGTAATGAATGGCTAAATATGTAAAAACATGATCCTCTTAGCCCAACCTTTATTAATTTTCCAAAATAGAAAGAATTTTTGCAATCGATAACCACTTTTTTATTTTTACCCCATTTGACCCTGCAATAAAAAATAATAAAAATTGAAAAAAATATCAGTCAAACTATTTCCTTAGAAAAACTCTTCAAATAAAAACGAACATCTTCAATTGGACACTTTTTTATGTTTACCCCATTTCACCCTATGAATAACAAAATTTCTAAAGAAAGAAAAACCTTTCGACAATATTATTTTATTTTGACCCCATTTCACTCAACAAATAACAAAAGTTGGAGAAGAATATCCCAAAAGTCATTTCCTAAACAGCGCCACCTGTTGAACCTTTCCGACTTTTGGTTTTTCCTAAACCTTCGCGGTATAATTACAATCAAACCCGTAGAACAAAGTACCCAATTTGGTCCAGTCGTTCTCGAGTTTAAAGCATCCGAACCCACCACGATCCATTTTTATATATTAATATAGATTAAAGTGATCATTAAATGTCAGTTTTGAATCCAGAATTGTTCCAAGATCAAAAATTCAGACAGTTTATTCAAAGGAGAAGAATCAAACATGTTACTATGTATGTGTAATTGTGTCTTTTTTTAAGTAAAAAAACACACAGGTTTGCATTTGTTAATATTCAAAAAAAGACGATTTAAATTGCACCATTCAATGAATCTGTCAAAATCATCTTGTTAAAGTATACAGTTAGTGTATGATTTTATTCTTTTGTAAAGTTTAGTGTCATCAGCATAAATAAGAACAGAAGTATTTCCAATGATCGAGACTGTGCCATTTATAAATAAAATAAATAAAACTGGGCCCAGGTGGCTACCCTGAGGAACTCCTTCAAACCAATCTTTGCTCTCGAAATATAAAAGATGAAACAAAATAAAAATTAATCTGAGATATAAATCGAATCAAACCTTCACGTGAACTGAAAGTTTCTATCGTTAAATGGTTAAAACCTTATTTTTTTAACAAGTTTCATCTTAAATATTTTAGTTTGCCTTAAAAAAAAAAATTTAAATACCAAAACTTCCAATTTAATCAATCAAATTAAAATTTATTTATTATTTATGAAATTGGTTCCCTTATTGAATTCTTTATCAAATACTACTAAATGTATGTATGTATGTGCATAAAAAATTTCAACTTTACATATAATTAAGGAAAAAAAAAAGGGTAATGGCTTTACATAAACGAAAATAATAATAAAAAACAGAAAAAGAAAAAGAAAAAAAAAAAACGGTTCAAATGAAAACATTTTATACTGCCGCACATGGCGGAGGACATGGGCACGAGTAACATAAAAAGTGCATTTTCGTAAGAGAATTTACGACAAGTTGAGTTATTTTACTCATTTTATGACCCTTCGTAACTTCTTTACTGTACCTATATTAAACACTCCGTATCAGTTGATTGATCTTGTTTTAAGCTTTTTTAACGCAGGTTCTGTGAAATGGAGTTAACGCAACAAAAAAAAAATGAGCGAGACGGAAGTACAATGAGGGGAGTTAATTCCCAGTTAAAATAAAAGAAAACAAATCCATAATCCCGAAATTCAAAATCCACAAAACCCAAAATCTCGAAAACCCTAAATCCAGAAAAATGATAATCCTGAAAACTTAAAAAACAGAAAACCAAAAATCCAGAAAATTCAATATCCAGAAAATTCAATATCCAGAAAATCCAAAATCCCAAAAAACCCATAATCCCGAATGGCCAAAATCCCAGTATTAAAATAGAAAAATCTGTTGGCCTTATGTTTCAGGAGCTCTTTAATGACAGTGTTTTGATGGGGATAAGCACATTTTCGCATTATTTTTATTTTCTGGAAATCCCAAAAAATTATATCAAATGAAAAATTTGCCTTTCGATTTTGGGTTTCCGTTATTTTGTTTTTTTTTCTGGATTTTTGATTTTCGGTATTTTGGGTTTTCCGGATGTCGCATTTTCTAGAGTTCAGATTTTGGGGTTTCGGGATTTTGATTTTCGGGATTTTGATTTTCGGGATTCTGACCCCAAACCCGAAATATTGTCTGCTTGATCGTTTGTAAGCGACTAGTCTCAGTGGACAGACAGTCCGTTATTCATGCAAAACATCCAAAAACTTAAAATATGGAAGCCTGTGTGACTTATGAGTAACTACTTAGTGTCAAATCTTCAAAATTAAGGCCTTAAAATAAAGGCTCAATATCAGTCTATACATGAATGTATGAAAATTGTTTGGAGGTGTCAAATAAATTTCAAACTTGAAGGGTGTTTCAGTGGAATCTCAATTTTAACATTAGAATAGTATTTCTAAAAAGCAATAGATTAGGCAGTTGTGTTTCTATATGGAAAGTATTTCAACAATTGAATCAAATGTTTGAAGTCCAAAACATTGGTTTTACTTATACTGCCGAGCGCGTCATGTCGGTCTGTACATATATCTGCGCGAAAAGTACAAACTTTTTAAAATGTACAAATACGCGAGTATAATGCAGATATAATATTGTTAAATATACGAACCTAATCAAATGACCCTAAGTGTATCTATGACGACCCTGATGATGACGACGAAGACGATGAGGACGATTTGGGAGTGGGCTACAAACGAGTGCAGTATACTTCAAGAGCGCAGAGTGTGAGATGTATGTCTTTTTATTTTTATTTTCCTTTTTCTGTTGCTATATTACTTTTTAAGCTTGTTTAGATCCTTCTTATGCAATGACACTGGCAAAAGTTGTGCTTAGTACTATGTGTTCTCATCGTTTTTATAGTTTAATATCTTGAATTATTTAATAAGCCAAAAGGTCAAGAGCTCGAACAAGTGCCCCTTTAAGTCCTTTTAAAATAAAGATGCTGAGACTTTCTGAGCTGAGTGGTTAATCTGTAAATGCCCACTCTGTAGGACTTCCCCCCGCGCGCCGCCGTTCATATATCATAAAGCCTTTGCTGGAAGTAGCAAGAGTGTGCGCTTGTGGATAGAAGAATAATTGCTTAGTCTAAATAATATTTTATATCTGGTCTGATGCTTGCAGGTGACAGTGACATCTTCTTTTGTTGCATATTATGGAGATGATTCTATATAAGAGTTGCTGATTGTTATTGTTATCTATGTCAAAGCCATACATAAATTCACTAGTCAAGAGGGATTAAGTTGTATTTTTTGGGAGTTATTTTATTTGGTTAGAGATTCATTGTTTAACTGTTGCATGGGCGCCATCTTTAACTGTAATATTTATTTTTGTAAATATTTAATTTACAATAAAAGTTCTTTAAAAATGGTTTCATGTTAAAAGGCTGAAAATATAAAAAGAATTAGGTTAGGTTAAGTTGGAATTTGCCCTTACAAATTTGTGTATTAACGCATTTCCAACTCACGTCTGGAACCTTATTAGAAGGAAGGAAATAAGACAAAAAAAAAACCAAGTTGGGTTTAGCTCTAATTCCGGAGAAAACTGTGTTACCGTTAGGAATTATCGATAGTTTGTATGGAAATGTAACTTTTTTGATTTTATTCTTAGAGTTAATTTTATTATCTAATCGTTCTGTATTTTGATTTTTTCAAAATTCATATTATTTTAGTCACTTCTACATCAAAAATTGGCAGCAATGTTTTTAAATTTTCGATGTTAGTAAAATTATCAACAATCCAAAGTCAAGTTTTTTGTCTCTAATGTGCCAGCTGTCAAAAAATTGTCTTCCAACTAGGGAAAATTTTACTGGAAAGTGGCTGGAAGCTAGTCAAGTGTGTTTGTGTGGAAAGTTGCTGGAAGCTAGTCAAGTGTATTTGTGTCAAAATATCAGCTGACTATATTAAGGTCATTAAATAGAAATCTGGGGCCCAATTCCGCAAGCGTGAGTTTTTTCTGTGTGCACAAAAATCAGTGTACACATTAACTTATGCGATTCTGCAAGAGTGTTATTCAATCTTTTTGACAGATAAAGTGTACAAAGATAGGCAAATTTATTCACGCATATTTTGAGCGTGAATAGAAAGTGTACACGGAAAACTATTCACACTTGCGGAATTGAGCCCCTGAGCTTAATTGTTCTGTGATTTAATTTTGTTCTATATTTGTTTTTTTTTTATTTTTTTGTGAAGGGGTTCTTTATCAAAATTATGGAAAAGATTTAATTAAAAAAATGCTTTATTAGTAAAAAAAATTGTGTGAGTTCCGGGACTCATGGTTAATATGTGTAAACATCAACGTGCGCGGATCCAAAACGGACTTGTTTTTGCTTGAAGGGGATCTTAAGATTTTTTTCACTGAACGCACCCATCCTAGTATGCAGATCGTAACGTTGCACACCGTAACGTTGCACGACGTAACGTTGCACAAGAACATTCACGTTTTTTTTCACTTTACCACCAGCATAGATGTTTACACATCAAAAGTATTTAAAAATTGTTATTTGCAACTCAGATACAAAAATTATTATAAGTTCCTACTTTCTGCACAATCAACGCAAGGTAAAAGTTAAGAGTAAAGTTTCAAGTTTCTCATTAATGACACCTTAACAAAATAATTAGTTTCCTTTGTAAAATTTGCGTTAAATTAATGCATTTGACTACATATGACTTTCCTTGTGCTTTCTGCTCTTCATTTTACATTGATATTCAATCAGAACATATCACACGTAAAAGCTTTTTGCCTCGCCTCTTGCACTACTTTACGAGAAGCCTTGAGAAAAAAAAAGTCAGAATTTAAATTCTTCTAATCGGTTTTAACAGAGATGCCATCTTATCAGAAATAATTAATCAAATATGGCATTAAAACAAAAATAATAATCTAGGCTTTATTTAATGGGATTTTGGGAAACTTTTTCATTCCTTACAATTAGCACGGAAAATCTTATGTGTTATGTGACATAAGGTTTGAAAATTTGGATTAAATGTGCCTAAATAGTTTATACATGTGTACATATATGAAGAAGACTACGTACAAAGTTATAAGTTTATTGGAAAAAACTGTGGATGCCAGGTCACCCCGCCATTCCAGTTGACAAACCATAAAGGTGCATTTAACTTTTCCTATGCCTTTTGCGGGACTCATTTGTCATTTAATTTTCTGTTCAGGGATTTTATTTCGCAGTTTGGAATTTTTTTTTTATTTTCCGTTTCGATAGATATTTCATTGGAGGTGTTTTTCCCAAAGCCGACTCATACAAATTGGCGATTTCTTCATAGTTTTAGACTTTTGTGTAAACCACCTGTAATTTGTAACATTATCCGACTTCCTGAGTGTAAATGTCAATGTGACAGGCGTCTTGAGTGACGTTGAAAAACTGACCGGCTACAACACTGTAGAAAGAGGTCACCTAAAACGTCTATCAAATGCATAGATTTTCTTTCTCATCAGGGAGTTATGACCTTTCGATTAAAATACGTTTCTTGACTTAAACCAGTCATTTAAATTGTCTTGCAAGTATACATTCGCACTCAGGTAGTTGAGTTAATATACGCCAAATTATTGAACAGGATGAAAAAAACACACTGTTGTGTCGACAAGAGAAAGCGAATAAATATAACCTTCGGGAAGCTTTTAATCATCCCGATGGCCTACAGTGAAGTTTCTGTCCAGGGGCCAAATTACCGCTTCACTGACTGAGTGAGTGATCAAATGAAAGAGTAAAAATAAAATGAAAAATAATAAAAATAATAGTTCTTTCAGTTTTTCTTCAGAATTCGCATCCATTACACACTGTCAGTCGGCTGTCCATCTATCGAATGAAATTCTGTTCGATTACTGTTAAGAAAATGTAAAATTAATACAAATACAATCGATCGATTGTTCGATAAAGTGAGTGGTAATGCCAAATTCACATAATTCAGTCACGTATTACTCAAAAACTAATGCGGTACCTGGTCTGGTCTGGTTCCATAAAATGATATTTGACGTTTTGTTGACTTTTACTTTCTGGTTCTCACCGTGGTGTCATCTTCCAACTCGAATAAAATACTTTTTTTACTCATTTGAATTAAGTTTAAGAATAAACTTAAATCAATTAAAACCCACAAATGTATTACACCCATAAACAATTCTTTGTTATGGGTGTAATACAGTTGCTAAGATAAAAAAATTATTGCTGAACACCGAATTGTAAATTCAATATACTTTGGCAAGACATTTGTGATTATGTTTTTCAATCTCCCCTTTTAATTTCTGCGTTTAAAAACCTCATATCTTTCTGATATCATATTTTAAAACGCATAGTGCTTAAAGCAATAAAAATCTTTTGCAGAAGGAATTATTGTGTTGTTACTCTGAATAAAATCCCTTGCCATTTAAATATGTAATACCATTACAACTGTTGTATTGGATTACGTCCAAAATTACAAGGATTACAGCATCCCCATTTGAAAATAAATTCTCCAAACAATACAAAAATAAACTAAAAAATAAGAGATATACTCAGGACAAAAACTGAATGCAACTAACCGCATGTTTTAACTCGGTTCAAGCCATCGTTGCATCGCATCGCATGCCAAGCCAGATAGAGCCACAAATAGTCCGAATTCGTTTTGTATCTTCTAGAGATTTATGCCCAAGCACATAGGCATACATCAGGACAGTCGAGCGAGGCGCATGTTGCATAGTAGATAATATGTACCTACAATACACACAGGCAGCAGTATTCTCTGTAAGTTGATAAATCCACGAGATGCATTGGGCACACTGGGAAGCTTGAACAATGTACATTTATATGTATGTGTTTGGGTACGTGGTAATAAATTTTGCAAGCAAATGCGGAAAAGTGAATCAACTTCCGACTTTCTCCGCAAAGCATGACTGACTTCACTTTGTTGGAAATTATTTGGAATGGAGCAGGAACGCGACTTGATGTTTTTTTATTTCTTGTTTTTTTTTTTTTTTTAGTGACTGCCAGCTTTTTCATCATCACTTCTCAAAAAAATGCTAAGCAGTTAAAGGAAACAACGCGATCATGGATTTGTGTGAGGCAAGACGCGTTAAAGGTGAATTTCGACAGGGGTTTTTAACAGATCACAAATTGCGACAAAGGTGATGATTTAATATGTGTCTACAGCGTTCCGCCAATGAAAACTCCATACAAAATTGCCATTTTTGGTTAAAACTATAGTCAGCTCAGTTAGGAAATATCATTAAAACGTCCATAGGTTATGTTCTAACTTTTAATATTCAATTTTGAAACTAGTTGAATAAATTCGGATGCTTTGCAAAGTTAACGTGTTTTTTCAGTCAAGCTCTGCGTTTGCATCAGAGAGCATACTTTTTGTCTGGGTCATATTCATCAACACATCTCACAGTTAAGTCAAAAACTCGATTGATACTAACCTTCTCGAAACGAATATTTTTCCATATTTTGCAGATGAGCTGTGAGTATTGCTAACCAGAGCCATATGGCACTAACAACTTATCACTATATAATCACTTATCATGATGCTTGTTAGTGTAATAGAGCCCAGGTCATCAACTGTAGATTTGTACAACTCGGCAGCATTAAGGCCGTCAGCTCCAGCAGCTGAATTGGACCTGAGTTTAGATATGGATATCGTCAGTTCGTCGAGACCGGGTGAATACAATTTTTGGTCGACCTCGTCTAAGACACAGTTCTTATTGATAATATACCAATCGAAAAGTTCCTCCTTATCCTTGATGAACTTTTTCGCAGAGCCTAATCAAAGTCAAAGTAAATTTTTACCATTCATCGTTATTTTCACAATAAAAACGCCTGGTGAAATTCTCCCTTAATTCAAACGTCAAATAAAACATGTGTGGCGGTTGTTCCTTATTTTGTTCATGGTTGGTGGCTCTGCTTTGCTCGGCTCTGACTTCAGCTCGACACCGCTCTGAACAGCTGAACTGGTCTTCAGCACTACAACATGTGTGCCTGTGCCCTCTTTTACACACAAATTGGACAAATCTTTGTGGTTGGTATTGCTCTTGGAGCGCATACATATAATAAACGCCAAGTCAAAGGTTCGGCTGGGTGAAACACCCCAGGTGAAAAAAAAGGATATAATTCCCGTACTAATGAATAATTTTGGGTTCATGGCTCGTGGCTTTTTGACTGTATAGTATACATCGGAATCCCGAATGGTGTGAATTTTATTTTTATTCATCATGAATGCATGAAAATCTGGAATGGAAGGCTATAAAATTCAACACAAGTGGGTGTGCACCGTTGAGCACATTATATCTTCGTTAAGTGAGACCCAAAGTGAAATACACTATACTTATACTTACTTTACCCGGCGCGGAACTACCGTCTCAGAACGTTAACTTGTATATAGTTAGGTACCACTAGGTGTGTATAGGTAGGTATAGCGTTGGGAAATGGAAAATTTTGATGTTTAAATGTCGATTTGGGGAATGTGTTAACGTTAAATCGTGTTAGGGTGGGTTAAACTCATGACAAATTGTAGCTTTAAGGTTATGAGAGGTTTAAACTCAAAAGGTGTGCTGTGCATGGGAAATTGATTTGCTATAAAACTATGTAGGTATGTGATTATCGTTAGTATACAAATTTGTATTGAAAGTTATCTATATTTCCCTATAAGTCTATAATATTTGATACATCTAATAGTCAAGAAGATTAAAACAAATATACTACAGCTTAGGAACAAAATGCTCTTAAAAGTTCTTGCCCCATACCACAGTTATTTAATGAGTATTTTCACATAATGAAAAAAGAATTTCATGCGAAATGTCAAATAAGTGTGAGCAAATCAGTTTCATCATAACCTCAAACACTCAAATGTCAAATGTGTAAGAAGGTCTGGTCGCGTGTTTTAGTCCAAAACTACTTTTGTTTACCAATTTTAAATTTTGACACAATCCTGTTCGCTTAGGCACAGTAATTTTAATAATTTACTTCCAATAACTGCATATAAAAAAAATAAAATTGGATACAAATTGGTAGATATTGGCAGTTTTGGAAGTAAACGAGCAGAACTTATAAAAGTGAGAATTTTGTTTGACGTTATTCGAAAAGGCAGACGATTTTGTTTGGCTGTCTCCAAAGCACCAATTGGACGTATTTATAATGATTCAACCGCTAGTTTGTATTCTGAAACTGTGCAAAGAATATTTTAATATGGTAAACATAGTAAACAAAATAAAAATACAAACACAAACACAAACACCAAAACACAAACTGATAGCGCCAGCGAGTAGGTTCCTATATCCTCACAAATTCGTACTTTTGATTGCAAAACTGGTATAAACTGTTATAAAACCTAATTTAGATTGCAATTGAATTGAAATTGGGGTTTTCGGGAAACCATCTTTGTCTTTTCTCCTTCTTGTTTTTACAGTTATAGAATCCTAGTCAGAGGTTAAACAAACAAATACAAACACAATAGCGAATGATCTTTTCAGCAAATCTTATGTCGTTTTCGAGTGGACGTTCGGAGCTACTCCTTTTTCACTCCTTTTACTCCAAATTTCCCATTTTAGATAGGAATGGAACAGTTCCGAAATCCAAACGAAAATGACATCAATAAAAATATAATTTTTTTAATACTTAAATTAATACTTAAAATTCTTAAATTTTAGTGTAATAACATTTATTCAATAGTTTGAAACGTCTTTGTGAGAAAAAAAAACAAGCATTACCAAGAAAAATACTTTGTGCGAAAAGATATCGCAAGTGCAGCCAGATTCACAAAAACAAATTTAATGAAATAACTACAATTTTGAAGTGTTAACACGTTTTTAACATTCGAAGTAGAACTTTGATCTTTTAGTTATTAGAAGCAATAGTTTCAACAGAAAACTTTCCTTTTACAATAATATTTTGAGCCAATTTAGAGATCACAAATCACTTTGTTATTATTTGAGCCATTGAAAGACGATGTCCACATTGCACTAACACAATCAAAGAGTTTGTTTAACCTCTGACAAGCTTTCAACTGACGTCTGTGCCTACGTTCTGTAACTCTCGCATGGTTAAAATTGGTCGAGAAACGATGGAAAATGGAACAAAACTCATATGATTTGTTTCAATTTTCATCGTTTCTCGACTGATTTTTTCGATGCGAGGGTTACAGAATATGGGTCGGGCAGACTTCCTAATCAAAAACATCTCGGCTGTCATCCGAGTTTGCCTACAAGCTCATATAGGGAAAATTTAGGAGAAACACACACACATATGCAGTAAGCGTACATTCACCACCAAAATGTCTGTTATTTACGAGTTTCAATGGGTATGTCCAAAAAGTATAATAAAAGAAGCAACGAGTTATCAAGTGCTTACCCAACCTTATAAGGATAAGTTTGTGGAAACAAATTGAACGTGAAAATTTATAATCAATTTAAGTATATTCGATTGTCTTTAGTCATTATTTGTTTTGTTTCTACGATTGTTTAGTATTGTATTTCGATCTCGAATTATTGAAACAGACTGTGAACATTACAAAAAAAAAAACGAATGAGAAATCAGAGAATCAACGCAACTGTCGTAAGATAACTTTAGGCGTGTTTTTTTGCAGGAAGTGACTAGACATGCCAATTATAACAGTTTTTGTTTATAAAATTACTGTTTATGCGGCCCCGCAGGGCCAGGGTCCTCCGCCGGTGGGCATAATTCAAGCACCTAAAGTTTTTTTTTTTAAGTAGTGCGAAGCGCGTAAACGTACGCCCGCTTTTAATGGCCAAAAATTGTTATAACTGTTATAAATTGGCATGTCTGTAGTCTCGTCCTGCGAAACCAATAGGAAACTATCGATGACCGAAATTTCAATGTATAAATTCTAACTTATCACGTTATTTATTTTATTACAGACTTTTCTGTGAAATGCCAAAGATTAAAAATCATTGTGTAACAGCAAACTACTCACAGGATGAATTTTCAAAGAAAAATTTAAAGAAGTTTCATCACGCGAAATTCGTAGTGTAATAGCAGACTTAGCACCATTAAATTGGTGTTTTTTTTCAACACATCCCGATATCCCACCTAACATCCGCCATTTTCATGGTGAAAAGCTGGTGAGTTGAAATTTTTTTTAAAGATGGCTGCGTTATTTGCACATACAAAATGGTTGTTCTGGCAAAACAGAACAATCCCACCCCGTTAAATTGTTGTTGCAATTCACATCTATTCTTGGACAGATGACGAAATTACAAAAACAACAATGTAAACAAATGGGTTTTGGAGGGTGATACGTACGAAAGATTGGCATCTTCATATAGAGTGTTTTTGTTCCTAATTTATGTTATTTGAGGTGAAATTTCAATTTGACAGTGACAACACACCTAGTATTAGCTCGAAAAATCAAAACTGTAAACAAAAATGTCTGCCCGATGATTTGATTGCTCCAATCCATTTTCCGCAAGCATCGGTGGTTCAGTGGTAGAATGCTCGCCTGCCACGCGGGCGGCCCGGGTTCGATTCCCGGCCGATGCATTCATTTTTTTGTATTCAATTTGTGATTTAGAAGTCGTTTTATTTAAATGTTGTGCTCATAAAGTTCTTTTTATCATGACTATAAATACATAATAAAATAACGCAAGCAGCTACCCTGAAACCTAATTGGATTAATTATGTATATAAATCGTAAAACGTAAAGGAGAAACTAATTTGTTTTCAAACGGTTCATTAATTGGGTTATTTTGCAATCTCCGAGGGATTTCGACGGAAAAACGAGGTCGGTACTGGACAATTTACATTTTAAATGGAACAACAACTAAACCTGGGAATTTTCGGGGCTTAGCTTTAATTCCGAAGAAAACTGGGAATGAC
The DNA here is from genome assembly GCA_932273885.2 of Leucozona laternaria. Classification (NCBI taxonomy): domain Eukaryota; kingdom Metazoa; phylum Arthropoda; class Insecta; order Diptera; family Syrphidae; genus Leucozona; species Leucozona laternaria. Next base: position 82,791,189 of record OW026368.1, on the reverse strand, counting down.
CTTTGTTATCGATAGTTTGTTTGTAAACGTGATTTTTTTTTCTGTGATTTTGTCGATTATCTCTGATGACGTTCTTTTTTCGATCCAGTTCCTTTCAGGATTGAAACAAAATACGCCTCATGTCAAACGACAAAAGCTATGATATTTTTCAAAATTGTATTTTTATAGTAGCCGCTGGTTTTGTGTTTACGTTTCCCTACAGACTGGCACAATATTATTTAATTAATTTTAGTAATTTTAGTTAAATTAGGATTCCTTACGTTACGTTTAGCTACGTTAAACTAATTAATGTTAAGTAACGTCACAATTAAGTAACGTCAGAATTTAGTGATATCACGTTACAATAATTCAAGGAACATAACGCTACGTCACATTACGTTATACTCAACTTTGATTAAATCTAATCAAAATACATTTTACGTAAAAATAACCAGATGCCTTACTTATTATGACATCCGGTACAAGGAGAATCGCTGAATATGGCAATTTTAATGGGAGTATGTATAGGTACTGTATTTGGCTGCACCAATTTGAGTAGATGCAATAGTTTTTCCCCGTCGATTTTTCGGATTTTCCCTCTGATATTTATGTTTGCATATTTTTTGTTTTGTGGTTTTCTCTATATCTCTCCTCTCTGATGTCTGACAATGACAGTTAGGCAGCGAAGGCATTGCAAATGTTAGCAGTAATACCGACCTAGCGAAAACTGGCAGAGAGACGACACGACACCGACGACAACGTCGAAGACACGACGCCGGCCGTGCGGCTGCCTCTCCGTGCCGCTGCATCAGACAGACCGCAGCGCAGTTCAATTTTGAAATGAATTTTCAATTTGTATCCGCAAGCGATTTGGTAATACTTTGGCATTATCAATGCTTCGGAACAAAGCAAGACTTTATTTGTGTGGAATTCGATGTTGAGAGGGTTTTTCTTCTCTGTTTGTTTTTTTTTTCTGTTTTAATAAATTCGTTATTATATTTTTTTATTTAGTTTTTTAGCATTTTGTGCTTTATTGTGAATCACGAGATGATGATAATAATCTGTGTGAATATAATGATTCTTGTATGTCTTGGGTGCTGGTTGAGCTTATAACAAGACTTTGAAAGAGATTTTATGTAACAAGATACTAAAGGGTTACGACTTTGTTAACAACATAATCAGCTGTACTTGCCAGGCGAACCCTACCTATACATGGGAAAAATGCATTTATAGACTGGAGGGCTTAAATAAAAAAAAATAAAAGAGGAAAAGCTTTGATACTCTTTGTAAGAAAATAACAAAAAAAACCGTGTTTTGTTTACATAGTCTTTTTGAAAAGATTAATATGCGGAAAAAAATCGTCATACCTATCTAGTTCGCAGATTCCTTTGAAAATTCTGCAAATAAAGCCGTCAAAGAAAAAAAAGTAAATGATTAAAACTGCTTCTGAGAGAAATTTTTTATTTCGTTATTTTTAAGATTAGTATAGGTAAATAAAAATATACGCATAGATTTATTTTTGGCAGTCAATTAAAGGCCGTGATTACACGTGTACTGAAGTCAGTAAATTCAGAAAAATTAACTACGTCGGTATCAACAGTCAGTCCTATCAAATTCCATAGGGAGAAAATTGAAACGGTAAATGAACGTAGACATAGTTTGATTTCATCATCATTATATTATTGCACTCGAATTAGTAATATAGGTATAATATTTTTTTACGACGAAAGCATTTATTCCTGTCTGTCTTAACCGCCATCTGTTGGTTTCATTTTGAATCATAAGTAAGTAATTTTGACACTAGCAGCTGTAGCAAAATGAAAAAATTGCCGATTTGTGTCACCAAAAAAAATAATAAATTATAAAGAGAAAACATCAGAATTAAAAATACAAAAATTTCTGAAAATTGTATTCTTTAAAAAATATAAAAATTGTTAGAACGTAAAAAAAGCTCATACGATACTTTTTGCCAGCTGTTGCAGCCCCAGCTAGTTGTGTTCAGGGATTCAACCCGAAAATATAATTTTTTTTTTCAATGAAGAGTGCTCCCAAGGCATGATTACCGATTTCTTAGACGGTGTTCACATTGGACTGACTCATCCGATTTTTTTTGACGTGAATCCAACTCGGTTTGTTCAGACACAAACTAATGTGAACACATCGGACTAACTTTGACGTTTAGCAGTCGTTAAAACAAAGCAGAAATCTGTGCAGTTTGAAAGATTAATTACAATTTTTTCACTTGCACAATGTAAATCTTCTTTAATAAATATGTTTCCAATTGAAAAAAATTATATTCTGTAAGATTTAAGTGCCAAAGATAAATCACAGACAGAGAAAACAGGTGTCACAAAAGAAGACGTCAAAAAAAATCCACTGATTTTTAAATAATTTAAAAAATCCTGCCTTTCCTGGCCATCTCTTTCTCACAATGAAGTGGAAGTGAGCAAAAGCACAGAGAAGTCAAAAAAAATCGGAGGAGTCAGTCTAATGTGAACACCGTCTTACTGCTACAAACTTAGAATATACAGCCCTATTCTGCTAAACGATTCGATCGAATCTTTCGATTCACGTGAATGATTTATTCAATTTTCTTCAAATCATTTATTTAAAACTTATGTCTTTCGAATGCAAAACTTAACCAGTTCTTTATTTTTGAAATTCTAAAGAGAATTTCATTGCATTCATTTTATTTTCATCGCAATTAATAGGCATTATGGAACAATCATTTCCTTCCCGCTGATAGCAGAATGCCAATGTTCACGCGAACGTTTAGCAGAATAGGGCTGATAGACTGATGTAAGCTAAACCGTCCAACAATTGATTGCACATTAATTTCAATAATTGTGTTATTGCAAATCCGTCTCAAAAAACGCCCGAGAACTTAAAATTTGTTTTAAATATGGCTTTATAATTAATAAATTCATAACAAAACAAATGTTTCACAATTCATGTCACTTTGGTAGGTTTTTCGTTACCTCAACTCGCCACAGCAAAAAAACCTAGGTCTACTTCAGGGTGAGTTCCGAGGGCGACCCCAGGTCTCAAAAAACACAGAACCAACGTTGACCCAGGGTGACTTCAGGTTTTTCAAAAGACCCTTTGGGGCGACCCCATATGTCACTTATTTGACAATACAAAATGTGAAAAAGGTATGTTTGCTTACTTTTTTGCACGAACTATCACTGTTTTAAGTCTGTTCAGTTGAAGTTGATAAAGAATACAGGCTTAGTATGATACTATACTCTGTCCAACAAAAATAGGCAGTATACGTCTTATGGGAAAGCTTTTTCAAAATCAGTAGCGTGCCATATTCTTGCACCATATTAAATTGAAATAAGTCCTCCATAAAAAGTGTTTGCCCGCCCGTGAATTTCCAATAGCATCTGACACAGAGTTCAGAGTTACCCGTGTCCATTTGGTAATTCGTTCAGCTTTTTTTCTTTGAGTTTATGTTAAGGTGCTTTTGATTTCGAGCTGTAAGAAAAGCCTTTAATGATGAGTGTTATCGTGTACACTACGACAACCCTGTGAAAGCTTTAATGAATGACAGATTTATGCAAGGCACTGTAGCCAGAATAAGAGGCAAACGTACTGGCTTGCCTACACTGTCAATTTTTGTTGGACAGAGCATAGTGTTGCAATATTATTACTTGAATTTAAAAGAAGATTATGATGACGGAACTAATATACCACGACTAAGGATTATACGAATCCAATTATTATAAACTAAACAAAAAAACGAATTTAATTATTAATTATTAAATTTGTGCAACCGGCACACGCGAAGGTAAAGATCGAATTGACGAACTGTCAAACGATCAACCAAAGACAAGAGATAAGAGAGAAGACACGAATATTGCAACAACACTGCAACAACGATGCAGCCAACCGGCTAGTCAGCTGGGGGTGGGTTCGTCGAATTAAGAAGATGTTATGTATGTATACACGAGAGGTGGAAAAAAGTAATCGAATTAATTTTATTAATATCCAATTGTTGATGATTTAAAAAAAGGAATCGAATTAAATGTAGGTAGGTAAATACAGGGGCGTACTTACGCTACAGGGTGGGCGCCAGGAAACTGTTGAGGGTCGTTTGCCTTAACCGGGAATCTGAAATTCGTCTTCAAAAATATGAAGGAAACGCAAATATTTTTATCCCCAATGGGAAGTTTAGAAGTTTATTTTAAAATATCTGGGAAACCTTGGCTTGCGCCTGGATTAAAACCCAGAATTTTTTCGATAAAAAGATGAGTACAAAAATGAATTATTGTCCGAAGAACAATCAAAAGAAAAAAATGAAACAGAGAAAAATTACAAAAACAAAGACCGTAAGAATGGACCGCTACTACTCGGTCCCGAAATAAAACGGATAAAGAAAACTACTTTAAAACTGGGTCACGAGTCCCACAAAATTACAGGGATTAAACCGAATGAAACAAGGGCCAACCGAATCTTATATTTTCACAACTTATGCCACGAATTAACCACTAAATAAACACTCTACTTATCTTTTCTTATCCAACTTATTCTTTTTCCTTTCTCCTTCTTTCCTCACTTCTATTCGCCCTGTTCTGGCGACTTCAAATTATAATTCCTCTTTCTCCAAATTATTTCCTCCACCGAAACACTTTCAAAATAAATTATAAAACCTAAACTCTTTTTAACAAATTCAAATTTATAATTTATTTTCAACTTTTTTTTCTTTTCTTTTAAATTTCTCGAATTTATAAAAAAACCTCTATCGGCTTAACTGGTCAACCAAGAAGTGGTTGGTCATGCGTAGCCTATTCGTCTTCCTTGGCCCCTCTCTCACTCACACACTCACACTCTCAAACAAAAGCTTTCGTGGAACTCGGTTGCGGTACCACTCCGACGTTGAGTTCCATCGAAACTCTCTATCTCTCACACATTCAATGGATTCCCCAAGTTGTTGGCGTTCTTCCAAAACTTGACGAATCCTCGGCCGAATTCAGACTTATTCACAATAACTATTTTCGAGAAAAGCAAAAGAATACAAAAAGTTGAAAATATTATTCTGAGCATTTTCTCAGCTACTCTACTCAATATAATTTTTTGAAAATGCTTCGAAGAAGGAGCCTACAATTTAATATCGATTTTCTTAACATATTGAGGAAACGAAGGAGGAAGGCAAATACTCAAATTAACTAATTATTGCGCAATCTACTATTCAGTGGACCCTTGTGCAGATTTGGGGAATTGGGGACTAGCGTTTAGCGTTCCATTCTTTTCTGCGGTCGATGTTAGATTAAGATTAAATTTATATTTTAGGATGGGCTTATAGCCATGATTAAAAAAGAAAGTTAACTTTAGGTTGGTTTAATGATATTGTTGTTGTGTTGTTGTTTAGGTAATATCCACTTTAAGTGTACGTGTATGTTTCGTTCTGGCGTCTTCTCTGAATATTGTTATTTGTATTATGAGCTTCCTCGCTCTCTATATAGATGGCGTGCGAGTCTCCAGCCCATCCGCTGGCTCAACACGGTCGAGTCAAGTGTTACCTACTTTGTCATCCTCTCCGAGTCACCCTTAAACTCCCAGAGGACGACGGACTCAAAATGGGGGTCGAAAAATAGGAATGGTTGGGATGGAGGGGAAAACAGATATCAAGGGTTAGACCATGACCAAACAACATGGTCAGAAGAAGGTTTTAAGAACCAATTAAAGAATGGTTTTGTTGCGGTAAATTTTACCGTAACAGATTCCACCCTTACCTACCGAGGAGTGAAAACTGGCTTTCAGAAATGAAAGCGAAGTAAAAAGGAATAGAATAAAGGTTTTACAACACGAAAATGGAATACATACACTACTATACAACACAACTAAAAAAAACTCGATCACTCCAGGTGAGAGTTAAGCACATCACAGAGCTTGAAAACTCTCAGTACCTCTTAGCGCAGCTCATCCGCTACGCGACTAATTTTCGGGGTCGTCGCAGTAAGGCTTTAAATCCTTAACATTCCAGGTACCTCGATTTGTACCTTTCTCGTCTACTAGAATATAAGTCCACGGCGATACTCGTTTCTTAATTAGAAACGGACCTACAAACTTGGGCGCTAATTTAGCCGTATAATAATTCGCTGCTTCCGATAGGGTAAAGTTGCGTCGCCAAACCAATTCGTTCGGGAGGAATTGTACATCTCTCCTACGAAGGTTATATGTTTTCGCTGCCTTCTTGGTTGCCGACTCTAACTTTTTCCCTATCTCTTCCCTAAGCTTCCTAAACTGTTCCCTAGTATCGTCCGTATTATCGCCCCTACTATTCGGAATGGTGGTTAAGGAATCATCTCCAAAAGTCACCATACCTCGACCAAAATTTGCGTAATACGGCGACACACCTAACACCTCATGCTGGGACGTGCGTATGCTACACGCAACCTTCGCCAACTGCGAATCCCATGCCCTATGATTTTCTGAAACATAAGCCCTAAGTGTTGTCTTAATAATCTGGTTTATCCGCTCCGCTGGGTTGGCCTGCGGGTGGTAATGCGCTGTAAACTTTATCGTCGAACCGTACCTATCACATAAAGATTTTAATTCCCTACTTTTGAACTGCGGACCGTTATCACAAATAACGAATTTAGGGACCCCGAATAATAAAAAGACATTGTCTTCTAACTCCTTACAAACCGATTTTGCCGTTGCAGACCTCAAAGGAAACAATAGAGGGAACTTCGTGAAATAATCCACGACAGTTAAAATATAGATAAAACCCCTACTCGATTTTGGAAGTGGACCAACCAAGTCTACGCAAATCATCTCCCACGGATTGGTAACCCCTTTCCTCTCCGTCATCAACCCAGCCGGTTTTTCATTAATAGGTTTCACGCTTTGACAGACCTTACAATTTTTAACATACCTAGTGATATCTGACCTCATTTTTGGCCAGTAATATCTTTCTCCTATCCTAGCAAAAGTTTTCTTCACCCCCATATGCCCTGCTAACGGATGGTCATGATTTTCTTCTAAAAACTTTTTCCTATCATTCTTGGGTACTACTAATTTCCACTCACTATTAGTGTTATGCACTACTACATGATTTGCTTTTACAAATTTAAATAATTTTCCCTGCTCTACTCTCCAAGCTGGAAAAGACAATGGCTTCTTTTCTACCTCTCCTATCATTTTTCCTATCCATGGATCGTTTGTGGGTTCTGAAATCCCGGATAAAACCGGTACGCTTCTAGAGAGCATATCTGGCACCACATGATCCTTACCTTTGCGGTGAACAATGTCGAACTCGAACTGCTGCATACGTACAGCCCATCGAGCCAGCCTACCCGCTGGGTCCTTTAACTTACTCAACCATATCAAAGAGTGGTGATCGGTAATAACCTTAAATCTCACCCCCTCCAGATATGGCCGCAACTTCTCTATTGCCCACAGAACAGCTAAGCACTCTTTTTCTGTGGTCGAATAGTTCCTCTCATTCCTGTTAAGTGATCTGCTCAAATAGCAAACCACCTTCTCTCCCTCCTCAAAATCCTGTGTCAAGACAGCCCCAATCCCGAAATCAGAAGCATCTGTCTGAACGACAAATGGCTTCGAAAAATCCGGACACGTCAGGATGGGTGCAGCAACGAGACACTCTTTAGCCTTTCTAAAACTTTCCTCACATTCCCTACTCCAATCAAATTTCTTATTCTTTTTCAGAAGGTCGGATAGCGGCTTCACCAAACTCGCAAAGTTTGGGATAAATCTCCTATACCAGGATACCGTTCCGATAAAACTCCTTACCTGCTTAACATTCTTTGGCGATGGAATTCCTAACATACTCTCTATCTTTTCTGGGTCCATGTGTAAACCGTTTCTGTCCACAACATAGCCCAAAAATTTTAAAGATGGCCTAACAAAATTGCATTTTTCCCTACCTACTTTTAATCCTGCTTTAATTAATCTCCTAAAAACTTCGTTCAAAATTTCCATATGCTTCTCAAAAGTGTCTGTCACGATGATGATATCATCGAGATAGACGAAGACATATGGTTCTAACTCTGGACCTAAAACAGTGTCTATAAATCTTTGCCAAGTTGCAGGTGCATTATGCAACCCGAACGGCATCCTCAAAAATTGAAATAAACCCCTACCTGGAACTGTGAAAGCAGTATACTTTCTTGAATCTTTCTCAACTGGAATCTGCCAATATGCAGACTTGATATCCAGTGAACTCAAAAACCTGGCATTATTTAGCTTATCTAAGATGGCCGTAATATACGGAAGGGGGTATGCATCCCTATCCGTAACCTCATTCAATTTCCTATAATCTACACAAAACCTATACGTGCCATCTTTCTTTTTAATCATGACAATGGGAGAAGCCCATGGACTGTCAGATTTTTCTATAACCCCCTCTTTAAGCATCTCTTCTAACTCTTTATCTATGAAAGACTGAACCACAGGAGACACCGGATAATACCGTTGTTTTATTGGTTCAGCTTTCGTCCTAATTTTGTGCTCCACCATCTGTGTGCACCCTAAGCCTTCTGGCATCTCCCTAAAAACTTTTTCTAAACACCTATCTAACTCTTTCTTCTGTGTCTCATTTAATTCCGTTAAATGATCCGCCACGGACATCGAAGCCAACGAACTTTGGTTCGAAAATGTCCATTCCCCTGATTTCAAATCCGGGACCACACCCGATAGAGCCCAAAAATCTGCTCCTAAAATCAGTTTGTGGGGAAGGCGTGGAATAACGAGACATTCTATAAGAACTACTTTTTCCCTAACCCTGATTGGAAGTGAAGCTACTCTTTCTACTCCAATACCTGCACCATCCGCTAAAATTACTCTACCTAAGTTTGTTTTCCCTAAATTTATTCCTAAATCCTTTAAAATTTCCCATCCGTCCCTACCTATAATTGTGCGTGAAGCACCTGAATCTAAAAGTCCTAACATATTAATACCATAAATTTCAACGCCAAGATACGGTCGTTGATCCCTACCATTTTGCTCAAGCGTGAAATCCAAGTTAATGTATGCCGACTGGTTACCAGTAGGCAACCTATCAGGTTTTAACGGAACTCTCGTCCTACTGACCCGAAAGTTCGTCTCCCGTTTCCCGAGCATTGTTGGCAGTTATTTCTATTAACTCCAACCCTACCACAACCATAACAACGCCTAACAGCGGAACACCTATTTGCAAAATGGCCTTCTCCATTGCAATTATAACACCTAAAAACGGGCCCTGCACTATTAGTTGAAAATGGGTTCGAAGTTTGTCCTTGTCGCACAATTTGGTTGTTTTCAGTAACAACCGAAACTGTTGGAGTCTGTCTGCGTCGACCAATTTGGTTGTTTTCTGTTACAACCGAAACTGGTGAAAAATCTACACCTACGTATGCCAGATCCGGTTCTAGCAAAGTCCTACTTCTACTATTTGGTGGGGGAACGTATGATTCCACGTTTCCTCTCACCGCCTCTAAATCTCGACCTAACGCTACTAAATCTGAAATGCAATTTGGTCTAGCCAAACCAAGTTGCGTCTGGTAGAAAGGTGTCAAATTCCGTTGGATTATTGACAGCTTCCTCCGCTCTGATATTTGTTCGGAAAGCCTGCCGAACAAATTCTGCATCGTAGCCACATAGACGCCGATTGACTCGTCTCGTCCTTGTGTTCGATGCCTAATCTCCTCCAATAACGAATCATCGTAATTCGGTAGCAAGAACTCCAGTTTTAATTCCCTGACGAGTTCTGGCCACGCATTAATAGAAAGCCTAACTGCCCTAAACCATATCAACGCTTTTCCTACAAATAACTCTACGGCGGACCTAAAAAGTTGCGCTTCCGTCACACCACGGGACTGGCGCATTTCCTCAACCCTCTCTACGAATGCGTTCACGGAGGCACCACAGCGCTCACCAGTGAATTTCACATTCCATTTATAAACCTGTTCGAATTTTTGCGAATTTACAACTACCTGCTCTAAAATTGGGTTTTCTAACCTACCACTATCCCTAATGCCACCAGTTCTACTATCTGCCACTACTAAGCCCGTCGATGTGCCGGCAGAAGTACTCATCGACCTGTTTTGAGGTTCAGCTGAACGCTGATTTTCAACCTCCGAATTCTTTGTGTGTTCATTTTTTTGTTTCTCCTCATTTTCACTGTCATCCTTCTCATCTTTATCGTCTTCATCATCTTCTAATACAGCCATTGCCATAATTAATTTATTCTTTAGAGCCTGCTTGCTCTTTTCCTGAATCTCATTCTCTGGTATAGATCTATCTAGCCTACGTAATCCCCACTCTACTTTCGTCAGAATCTTCAAATACTCCTTTGAAGTTTCCGACTTCGGAGGATTTTCTAAAAGTTTCCCTAACTCTCCTAACTTTTTCTCTACCGCTATTTGATCCTGTTCAAAATTGAACGGGTAAGCGGGAGCTACAAAAGAATTCCTACGTTCTAACTTGGTGGCAACCCTAAGCGATTTTCGCATTTCTTCCACTGTCCCTACAGGTAAACCTCGCCACTCCATTTCGTATGCGAGTTCGTCTTGCGACAATCTATTAACCTCCATTTAAAAAAAAAATAAAAGCAAAATTATTAAATAAGATGATTCAAAATCCTAATAAAAATGCCTTTAAATGCGCTGAAAAACTTTTTTAAAATTCTAAGAAAAAGTTCTTAAAAGTATTTAAGAACACCCAATAAAAATTGCAATTAATTAAAGAAAATTCCAAAAGAAATCAAAACTAATTGAAATGAAAACAAAAATATTGCACGATGGCAACCCTATCCAGATTCCAAAATTTACACTTTAAGCAAAAAAAAAAATGAATGTCCTCAAACTCCAATAAACAAATTTCACTTGCGTCTGTCCGAAATTCCAATAAAAAAAAAACGCTCAAAACACCTCCAAAACCACTTGTATAAAAACTTTTGACTCGATGTCCAAAATCTTATTTATCAATATTACCTATTCTTTTAGCACGAAAATAGAAAAAGAATTACCAATTTAATATAAATTCACAAAAAAAAATAATTAAAAAGAATATAAAATGGATTCTCAGAAAAAGTGCCCTTTTTTAAAGTGGGAACACTGATTTCCTGTTGTTTACAACTTGAATCCAAATTAAATTCCACGAAGAAAAAAATAATCACGAAAAAGAAAGAGACCGCACTATCAATTTCAATTAAAAAAACTATGCAAATTTATGCGAATTTAATTAAAATGGAGAATAAAAAGACACTTCCTATATATGTAATATAAAAACACTAACCGAAATAGATTAAGATAATAAAAAAAATCAGTATAAAAATCAATAAAAACACCTTACTCAATTTCCGTAGGTAGGTACTCCCTTCACACTTGCACTTCTCAAGGAAAAGTAAAAAAAAACTGGAACTCCGCTGACACTCTTGTTGATCAAAATAATAAACCTAGGGATAAAAAGACTTTAGTAAAAAAAAAACACTAAATTTTATAAAAAAGGAACAATTAATTCCACCGAAAAATAACACAAAACAAACACTTCCACAGATTATGTAGGTAGCCAGGGATTTTGCACTCAATTGCAGAACAAGAAAAAAAAACACGTATGGGCGCCAATTTGTTGCAATATTATTACTTGAATTTAAAAGAAGATTATGATGACGGAACTAATATACCACGACTAAGGATTATACGAATCCAATTATTATAAACTAAACAAAAAAACGAATTTAATTATTAATTATTAAATTTGTGCAACCGGCACACGCGAAGGTAAAGATCGAATTGACGAACTGTCAAACGATCAACCAAAGACAAGAGATAAGAGAGAAGACACGAATATTGCAACAACACTGCAACAACGATGCAGCCAACCGGCTAGTCAGCTGGGGGTGGGTTCGTCGAATTAAGAAGATGTTATGTATGTATACACGAGAGGTGGAAAAAAGTAATCGAATTAATTTTATTAATATCCAATTGTTGATGATTTAAAAAAAGGAATCGAATTAAATGTAGGTAGGTAAATACAGGGGCGTACTTACGCTACAGGGTGGGCGCCAGGAAACTGTTGAGGGTCGTTTGCCTTAACCGGGAATCTGAAATTCGTCTTCAAAAATATGAAGGAAACGCAAATATTTTTATCCCCAATGGGAAGTTTAGAAGTTTATTTTAAAATATCTGGGAAACCTTGGCTTGCGCCTGGATTAAAACCCAGAATTTTTTCGATAAAAAGATGAGTACAAAAATGAATTATTGTCCGAAGAACAATCAAAAGAAAAAAATGAAACAGAGAAAAATTACAAAAACAAAGACCGTAAGAATGGACCGCTACTACTCGGTCCCGAAATAAAACGGATAAAGAAAACTACTTTAAAACTGGGTCACGAGTCCCACAAAATTACAGGGATTAAACCGAATGAAACAAGGGCCAACCGAATCTTATATTTTCACAACTTATGCCACGAATTAACCACTAAATAAACACTCTACTTATCTTTTCTTATCCAACTTATTCTTTTTCCTTTCTCCTTCTTTCCTCACTTCTATTCGCCCTGTTCTGGCGACTTCAAATTATAATTCCTCTTTCTCCAAATTATTTCCTCCACCGAAACACTTTCAAAATAAATTATAAAACCTAAACTCTTTTTAACAAATTCAAATTTATAATTTATTTTCAACTTTTTTTTCTTTTCTTTTAAATTTCTCGAATTTATAAAAAAACCTCTATCGGCTTAACTGGTCAACCAAGAAGTGGTTGGTCATGCGTAGCCTATTCGTCTTCCTTGGCCCCTCTCTCACTCACACACTCACACTCTCAAACAAAAGCTTTCGTGGAACTCGGTTGCGGTACCACTCCGACGTTGAGTTCCATCGAAACTCTCTATCTCTCACACATTCAATGGATTCCCCAAGTTGTTGGCGTTCTTCCAAAACTTGACGAATCCTCGGCCGAATTCAGACTTATTCACAATAACTATTTTCGAGAAAAGCAAAAGAATACAAAAAGTTGAAAATATTATTCTGAGCATTTTCTCAGCTACTCTACTCAATATAATTTTTTGAAAATGCTTCGAAGAAGGAGCCTACAATTTAATATCGATTTTCTTAACATATTGAGGAAACGAAGGAGGAAGGCAAATACTCAAATTAACTAATTATTGCGCAATCTACTATTCAGTGGACCCTTGTGCAGATTTGGGGAATTGGGGACTAGCGTTTAGCGTTCCATTCTTTTCTGCGGTCGATGTTAGATTAAGATTAAATTTATATTTTAGGATGGGCTTATAGCCATGATTAAAAAAGAAAGTTAACTTTAGGTTGGTTTAATGATATTGTTGTTGTGTTGTTGTTTAGGTAATATCCACTTTAAGTGTACGTGTATGTTTCGTTCTGGCGTCTTCTCTGAATATTGTTATTTGTATTATGAGCTTCCTCGCTCTCTATATAGATGGCGTGCGAGTCTCCAGCCCATCCGCTGGCTCAACACGGTCGAGTCAAGTGTTACCTACTTTGTCATCCTCTCCGAGTCACCCTTAAACTCCCAGAGGACGACGGACTCAAAATGGGGGTCGAAAAATAGGAATGGTTGGGATGGAGGGGAAAACAGATATCAAGGGTTAGACCATGACCAAACAACATGGTCAGAAGAAGGTTTTAAGAACCAATTAAAGAATGGTTTTGTTGCGGTAAATTTTACCGTAACAATAGAAAACGCCAATTTATAACAGTTCTGACAACTGACAGTTTATAGTTGTTGGACAGAGTATAGGCTCGTCCATTTAGGAAATGCTTAAGACATATAAATGAGGATTAGACTAAAGAATGGCCTTAATGGGCATGCATTAATAATTGGTATATGTCTTGAGTCTCTTCTTTTCTTGATTCAGATTTGGTCCTTTTTCGTGTCTAATTTCTTTGGGCTATTGCAAGATGTTCTCCAAATAATTTCCAGTTTGTTCTGAGTTAGTTAATTTTCATATTTTATAACTTCATTTTAAAAATTTATTTAGAGCCATTTTCTGAAAAGAAACTTAAATATTTAAGTTTTCATATAAGCGCTTTTGTTCTTCTTTTGTCTCATAACCACATAACCTCTTATGTTGAACTTTAGTTTTTATGATTCGTATCAGCAAACGGCTCTTAGTCAAATATAATAAATGTCGATTTACAAATTCTGTTGGTATTTTTAGAAATCAGCCCTCGATAGTCATCGATGATGGCGAAGTTCGTACAAGGATTATGCATTATAATAGCTTTTCCTAATACATACCATCCTACCACATTTCTATCCCTTTTAACCCCATCTTATTTTTAAGTGAGGGCAAAGGGTTAAGCGAACGATATTTGATTTTTTTGTTTGTATCCTTAAATTCTAAATACAACCTGTTGTGCTCCTGTCAACACACAACAAAATGTCCAAAAAAGGACTTTCAAATTTGTGTGTTTTGATTTGTGGTTGCCGCATTATGAATGTTAGGTATTGTGTATTTGAGTGGTGGCAAATGATATAGACGGCTGGACATAATATGGGTTATATGGTTAAGTCAGGATGAGAGTCCATCATCTGAACACACAGAGGATCTATACGTGCTTTGAAGGGTTAATAATAATACATATTTTGTGTTAAGTAGGTGCTGCCGTAGGTATATATGTTATGTATTTATGTAGGTCATGTTAATGTAGATATCCCAAACGAATTTCACACTATATAATTGGCATTGTGTTGCTTGCTATAGAGTGTCATCTGGATAATCCTTATTTAAGATTTATTATCGACTCACTTCAACCGTATATTTGTAAGTCGAATGTGGAAGTATGCGGGATTTGTTCGTGTGATTGATGTCACCACAATACAATATGAATGAATAGCAACCGCCTGCTATTGACATTGTGTGTTCTGAGCAGGCTCGAGACCATTATGGTGTCAAGGATATACTTAATTATAAGTGGATTGCTATAATTTGATGTGGGAATTATTCTATTTGAAATGTTTTACTATAGATATTTTTAGTGTGAAGGTTTAGTGAATGGGTCATCGGTTAAGTTGAATGCCAAAAGAAGAAATTTCTGCATTTAAATAATTTTTTACTGATGGTAGAAAAGAAATATAAAATGAAATAGGTTAATTATTTTTCTGGATTAGTTTTTATTACCTATTAATACTTACACATTTTTTGTAGGTCACTTTAAGGTGGTTTTGTTATTGTATCTTTTTTGTTTTAATTTATAAAATACTAGGTAAGATGCCTATGTCGCTGACATTATTCTACACTTAATCAATTTTTTTTTTTGAAAGTTTCTGTTAATTCGGAGACTTAATACAAAGTTTATAGTGAATACTAATATTTTAATTTTTACATTTAAAAACACATTAACCTTCAAGATGTTACCATTAGAAATCAGGTAATAAATTCAGACGATTTGCCTGTGTCCGTTTGCTTCTCTGGCATAATGCATGGTAAAGCCCGATATTTAACTTTAATTTTACAACCTGAAAATCCGACCATTAAAACTCAAATTAAAAAAATTGAATTTTGTTTTACCACCTCGATTTGAAAATATTTTTTCTATTTTAATTTTATTATATCTATTTACATGTGTCAATTTTATTAAAATCGCTCAAACCACTGAAAATGGCACTTTTTGAACCACCCTGATGTGACCGTTATAACTAGCCGACATTAAGCTTGACATTTACCTACATTTCAAGACCTCAGCCTTACATAATTATGTAATTGGTTGACTTGACATTGACTTACCTTCCATTTGCATTCTTTTTTTCACTATACCATAACGCTTACCTTATGGATGGTGATGGTCACATTGGACTCATATTGAAATTTCTTTGTTTTATCTCACTCCACCTCCTGATGAGAAAGAGATAGTCTAGTGAGGCAGGATTTATTAAAATAAAATCAAAAAATCCTTCCTCACTTTCTCATATAGTGAGGTAAAGTGAGATAAAAGAAAGAGATGTCAAAATGAGTTGCGATGATTGAGTCCAATGTGAACACCTTCATGCATAATACTTTAAATCCGACATTTGTGTTAATAGTCTTATCTTTCTTATCCGTTGTTTCTTCTTTTCAACAAGTCGGTTAAATTTTTGAAATTTCTTGTTCTTTGGAAAAATTAATTCCAGCTAACGCCAATACGTAAAAAGAGCGTTAGAATCTAATAACAAATTATCATCCTGTTGCGAAACTATCTGCTTTTCCAAAACTCTTCGAGCCTTTTTCTGTGATAAACTTCCATATTTAACTATTCTTCTGTTATACCTATGTGAAAAAAGTCACTTATTTATTACAATAATTCTCTAGTAGATTGTATCTTTAAAGACTTCATTAAAGCTTTTGACAAATTAAGTCAGAAAATACTTTTACTGCCTGAACACAATGGAGACGGAGATGCCGCCGGACTAGCTGTCAAAATATTCATGTCGGTTATGGGATTCGCAGTGCAATGCACTCGTTGCTCTTTACCCATTCGTCATTAAAAGAAAAGAGAACACAGCACTGCGAATCACCGTAAATCCATTATTGCAAATTCCATAATCGGCATGATTGAATACACATAATTTACATTTTGCGAACACAACGCAACGTAGCTGCAAGAGTTCACCAACTTTTAACTTTTGCGTGCAAATTTTTGACATTTCAAAATTGATGGCCCATTTCAAGTCGATGAGTGTTTATATAGGGGTTGAAATGAACTTCAAGCTCTCTTCAATTCTCATGTTCACAAAATTCACAAAAGATGCAATCACCTTACTCGAAAAATGACATCAAAACATCAAATGTCAGAAAGCTGTATACAGCTGCATTGTGGGCACGTAAAAAAAGCACGTTTGTCACTTTTTGACAGCTATTGCAGCTGCAGCTCCAATTCCAGTTGCAGCATTCTATTGTTTTCAAGAAGTTAAACAAATTAATGAAAGTTGGACTTAACGACAGCTTTGTTTTGTGGATATCTTCAGACCATAAACAGAGATATTACAGTGCTATATTAAGAAATAACCGTTCATGTCAATTTAAAGTTAATTCAAGTGTACCTCAGGGGAGTCATTTTGGTCTTTTCCTGTTTGTTTTACTTATAAATGATCTTCTTTCTTTATTACATTAATTTATGGCATTAATTTATGCTGATGCAGAGGCGACGACGCACGTGAACTTTGGCCATAAAGATCGTTTCCTTAAGTTGGAGGTCAATAATATTTCTCTAATTTTAAGTCACACTTAATAATTTCCATACCAAAACTTACTTATGTAATGTAAATATGTAGGTACCTACATCTTAATATTAATTAATGATTTTTATTTTTTTATTTGTAGGTAAGCTCCATATGGCATTTTACAAATATAAGTGGTAAGTTTTCAAAAATATAAATTTGGTCATTGATAGAGATGACAGTAAACTTTATTGCTTTCACCAAAAAGAAGTTTCTTGCATCGGCCGGGAATCGAACCCGGGCCGCCCGCGTGGCAGGCGAGCATTCTACCACTGAACCACCGATGCTTCATACAAAATTTTGATTAAAAAAAAATTTTCTAACTGAATAGTATTCTAAAAATTCTAATCTAATCACAAAAATATTAATAAAAAGATTCAAGGTCAACGACAAATCCTAAATTTTGCCATAAACTTTTGTAGCAATTTCACTTACTGACTGAAACAAAAATATTCTATGTGAGTTGATTTATATCTTCCCTCTTTTGACTACTTCCATTACTTTTACTCACCCAAAACATCATCTACAAGATACCTAGGCGTGTTATCTAAAATACTTTTAAGAAGGTTGTTTTCATGCGAACTTGTCATTTGTCACTTTTGTTTAATTTTTCCTTATCACTCAATTTAAGTTGTCAAGCATTTCTTCATTAAATGAAATTAAATCATTTAAAACACTCTCGGCAACTACAGCGAGTCCCTCCTTAATTATCATCCCAGTCACAAGCTGTTCGTGTTTTTATTATTTTTTTGTTGTAGGTATTCTGTATTGACTTTTTACCTGTCCATCATCAACCTACCTGCCTATAGATACTCTTGTAGGCATGTCTTTCTAAATTATTATTATACGCTTAAATATATAATTATAAAAGTCTGTGTGAACGCGCCCGCCGCCGAACTTGTAGTTTAATCTTCAATCTATACCTCTACCTACCTGTATCTGTCTGCATTTTGTGGAATGCATTCAAAAGGCTAATTAATTACAACCTCATCGAAACGCATTCACTTATAGACATTCATAGTATGTCGCCAATTAATTGGAGCAGTTATGTAGAAGGTAATTAAAAAATTGAAAAAAAAAATACATATTTATTTATTTTTCTGTCCATACACAACTTATGTGATTAATTTTAAATTGAAAAATGTTAAATGGGGGCGAAACGACACAACAACAAGGCATTGCGGATATGATGGCTAGAGTGAAAATGGAAAGTAGTTATTAACCACCGCCCATACCTTTGATATGACATAATTATTCATAAGTAAAATTACTTGTATTCCTGTAAATCCTAGGTATATATAAATCAAGTAACAAAAGTGTGGTAGGTACTAGGTAAAAGGTTAATTAGAGTTTTGCAATAAAAATGATTTCGGGCAAGTGGACGCCGCGGCTGGCTCGAATAAATTCCAACCGATAGGCCTAATTTTTGACAGCTTCAATTGTTGCGCGCGATGCCGGATGGACTCATTCGGGTCTTCTTCGATACTCTGCTCCACTGCAGCAATAGCGTCTTCGGTGCAAACCACACGTCTAAAACATACACTCTTTATAAGAAAGTCATAGATATTATCGTACCTACGCATATCGGAAAAATCGATGAGGAATCGAGATTATGAACGTTTAAAATTTATTAGAAAAATTGTAAGGAGAAGCTTAGAAATAGAATAATTTGTAAAAAAAAATATGTGAGTGCCGGGACTCACGGTTAAATATGTGTAAACATCAACATTTGTCCAAGTGCCTGATTTTTGTTACTGAACGTCATCAAAAGAAACATATTGAATAATTAACACTACATTACCTATCTGAAGGCAGTGCTTAAAAAGCTTAGTGTTGAAAGAACGGCAGTGAAATACCCAGTCGGGGAACCGTTGTAACGAAATTTCCAAGCACCAAAAGGCTGGTGGTGAAGTGTCCAACGAACGGTGAAGGTTCGGTACTGAAAGGTCCTGCTTCGTAGTTCACTCTCAACTTTAAGATGACTTCACATTACACATGGTTATTGTTTATGGTAATCACTCTCTGAGCATCGACAAACAACAACTGTCAGCGGAGAGCACTAAAATCGTGGTTTCAATTAAATGACACCGTATCCAAATTCCAAAGGAACTTAATGGTTTGACTGACAGGGGCCGAATTAAAATATCCAGCTCGAACTGTCAACGAACTTGCAACCCTTATGAAACTCCATCTTTCCATCGAGTAAAACTTACAAAAAGTTCAGTCTTAATTTTATACTGAACGAACCTCAAATGAATTTCACTATGAGATAGCCGGCGAATTATATATCTTCAGTTTTTAGAATATTTAGTTGCAGTTGTTGTCAGTGGAAATCACTAAAATCGCAGTTTCAATCGATTGACACCAAAGGTAGCCGATAACTCTGCAATTTGTTCAACCTCAGCTATTTTGTATATCCCAGCCACCTACGTCCCTCGCCAACGTGCCTAAAAATTGCAAGAAGAAATTGCATCGTATAACAGCATTATAATGTAAACGTAGAATTTAAGTTCAGATTTGTATCACTGAACGCACCCGATATCCTACCATACCTACAGCCATTGATCTACCATACCTGCAGTCAATTGTCAATCCCTACAGCTGACTATTATTATTTTTGTTTTGATTTTGTTTTCTGTTTTAATACTAGTGTCGCGTCCATTTTGTATAAATGAGTAGTCGCGATAAAGTATAATCTAATTGTCGGTCGCGTTAAAATCAATTTGTTTTGGTCGGGGCAAATCAGATTTCGTAACGTAGCGTGCTACAACGTAAAGTGCACGACGTAACGTTGCACACGAACGTTCACGTTTTTTTTTTCACTCTACCGCCAGCATAGATGTTTACACATCAAAAAATCAGGAATTGTTTTGGTAGTTTTTAAGAAGAATTTTAATTTAAAGTTGCCATTAAAAGCCAGCCATTTCTCTTAGTGGTATTGAATGAATAGAAAACTTAATGCAGTGTTCATAATGACACCATAACCTTAAAAACGATTTTATTTAAATCAAATGAAAAATAAGTTAAAGGGCGTGGCACTGTCAGTTAAAATTGCTAAATGAGGTTGAATAAATTAAATTCGAAAAAAACGAATGAATTTATCTCTTTTTAGTTTTCCATTGGATTTCTGGAAGCGTCCGGAATCAAGAAGAACTCTTCTGAAATCATTTCACTGAGAAAAAGTACAGTCTGCATCTGAGAAGAAAATTTCGCTTCCCGATTTCAAATCAGAATCCACTATCAAGAGGCTTCTCTTGCAGACAAATAACAAAAAATAATGAATTATAATAACTGTAACTGGCCTGTTGTCGTGGATACAATGACAAAATTTTAAAGTTGACTAAAATAATTATTTAACGTTCCATTTGATTTTAGAATGAGTGAAACCAATGGAAAACGACATTTATGAAGTTTGAATAAATTGGGCCTTAGTGAACTTATGGCCTTTTCGATTGGTAGTCCGCGGGAGAACGATTTGATACGTGTGAACCCTTTTGGAACTATTGTGAAAACAAAATCAGAAGCAAATTTCTCTTCTTTTCAGAAGAAGAACTGTCATTCTGACCGCACTCGAAAAGGCCATTAGTTTACCGGAACTTTATCACCGCATCGTTTGATAGGCATGTATATGTAATAAGTTCTTTTTTTATAATTTGTTTTCTAAACCTGCCCTTTTATACTTTTTGACTATTTGTTGGATTGTAATGAATGTTTGCCATGTAGTCGCCTTTAAAAAATGCGTGAAACTGAAAATGAAATGAACTCTTGTTAGGCACCATATACCTACATCTGGGTAAAGTTCAACGACATTTGGACTGACCGTCAAAAAAATAAAATGAAATGTGATTTTACTCCACCTCCACCTCCCCCCCACCCCCCTCTCACCACCATACGTCCCATTAATCGACATTTTGCAAGTATTTTATCTCATGTCTATAGAGAAAAGAGGGGTACCTAAAATTAAGTGCGAGCTGCGTACTATAGTCATATCGTTAAATTAACTAACAATAAGTATAGGTATTACCTGAAACAAAATATTTTTGCATCGGCCGGGAATCGAACCCGGGCCGCCCGCGTGGCAGGCGAGCATTCTACCACTGAACCACCGATGCTTGCAAAAATTATAATATTTGCAGTTATCACAAAATTGCGGTAAATTGTTTTATAGGAAAATATAGAAAATAATATAAAACATTGCCATGTAATTATTGAACCATAATATTATAACCTCATTGTCATTATGTGTAAGCTATAAATAGTTAATTTCATTGGCGCAAAATCCAAAAGAGCCTGGTGTTTGGGTTTAAGCACGATACTACTTTACAATGTTCAATTGTTCTTACTTTAAAGCTCTTTACTAAAATGTTCTTAGTTTTGAACATTTTTTAACTAATAGGTTGGTATCATACGAAACATATTTTCACAATAAACTCAAGCGGATCCCAGTGACAGTTCAATCAAAAAAGGAGGCAAACCTGCCTTTTTCACATTGGTTACTGTCAAAGTGACATATTGAGTTAGTATGCTACTAAAAAGTTAAAATAAACATTTGCCGCCTGAGTGCTTAAGTGCCCCATAGACCACTTTTTCAGGAAACTGATTGTGAGTTAATGATGCAGTTATACTAATTCGAATATTCTCTATCGTTTCCCCATTGCTCTATCTATAGTTACGGAGACCATTTTTGCTCAAGATATACACCACAAATTTTTGGGTTCTCTTAGTGCTTATTTGCCTCATATCCAAAATTTCTACTGAAAAGTTCAATTTTCGTAGAGAAGTTTGAGTGACAAGCACGTAGTGCTTAAATGCCCTATAGCAATGGGCAATGGATGTATTTATTAAATAGGCTTCGACGTTTCAATACTGGTTAGAATCTTCTTCAAGGCCGAATTAATAATTTTGACTGTGTCTGTAAGGATCCTTTCTAAAAAGCAGCATAATAAACAATGTGGTTTTATACTATTGTAAGAAAAAATAAAAAAAACGAGTTTAACAAGAGGAAACAAATTTATTTTAAATAACACGAATTATGTACCTTCACGTTGCCATAATTCATAAAAGAGTTAAATTTAGTCTTTTCGAAGTTTTAATCGATAGATATTATGTAACCATTTTATCATTTTGATAGGTTTTTCATTGCCTTAGAAATAAGCCAATGTTATATAAGATAAGACATACCCAAAGAATTAATATTAATTTTTATTTTATATTCTTATCACCAAAAATTAAATTTTAAAAATTAATAATGCCAGTGATTTTTAATTTTTTTTATTATTATTTTTTTCGTTGATTTCCCGATGTTTAGTGCACAAAAGTCCTATATCAAATGGAAATATGAAGTTTGGTTTTCATTGATTTCACATTCGTATGATGGAATAGGGTCCTATATCCATTTTTGTCTTTTTTCAAACTTTTTTTTTTCTTTTTAACCGTAACAGTTTTTGCCCCAAGGTTTTCAAATTAGAAAAAAGAAATGCGAAGTTATATAAGTTAAGTAGAGTAAGTTAAGTATTCTGAGGAATAATATCGATGGATATGAGGCACTTAACCACTCAGGCGGCGAAAATTTAGTGATTTTAACTTTGACTCCTTCAAAATTTGGAAAATCCTCCTTCACAATAAAAATGCTATAACATCGTACATACAAAATCGTCTACACTATAAATTCTTATTGCACTTTATTACAGCTCATAGCTCATATTTATGTAAAAAACTTTTCTATTTAATCTGTGCTTTCATAAAAAAATATATTTTCAGTATACACTATATACCCACTATTTTTAAAAAAGGTTACACATACGCCATAGTGTACTTTCATTTTTTTCTATTTTCTTGAACAGAAATTTAATTTTTTTTTTTAAATGTGAATGCCATTTTGTTTTGGTGACATATGTCAAATCTGTTATTTATTATTCAGTTAATGATGCAAAAGCACCATGGCAAGTAAAAGTAAATTTGAGTCAACCGCAGCCAACGCTCTTGCGTCAACGAAACGCAAGATCAACCGAAAACATAGTCACTATCCTTGAGAGTCTGTAGTTTTTCAAAACCGATACGATGTCATTGAAATCACCATTAACGGATAGCGCTACAGATCGATGATAACCAAATATTATTGGTGGCTCCAATTGAATAATATGGATTTTAACGACATCTGGTTCCAACAGGACAGCCCTACATGCCACACAGCGAAGACCACAATGGACATTCTGCATGAGGGAAAGGTTGTCTTTCGCAGAGGTGACGTGTATTGGCCACCAAAGTCCTTCAATTCGACCTCCCTATAGAATTTTTTTGTGTGGTTTCCTTAAGTCGTAGGAAAATTCGGCCAATCGAATCCGTACCACCGTAAGAAGCTGAAGCGGGTATTTAAACGATGTCATGTCAGTTGTTTTATTCCATTTAGTAAGCCAAAATATTTTAAATCTTCAATGGTTAGCCACTTTATAGTCTTCAAAACCATAAAAGCAAAATTCGTCGTGTCGTGCATTTTATTTTATGAGTCCATGTTTTTCGTTTACGGCTAAACCTATTTTTATAGTTTGGTTTAACTCAATATATGAAGTTTTATGTCTGTAATAACTTTTAGTGAATGTACTTACACTAATATTACACTTAGCAATATTTCATGCCGAATAAAATTAACAATCTCTTTTAGAGTTAAAACCAGCATCTCTGACCCTTTTAAATGTGCGCTGACTTCAACTTCAGTGGCAATGTTTATTGCAATACCTCAAGCATTCTGTTATTAGAATTTTCAAACACATGAACTGTTTTTCATAACACCTGCTGCGTGCTGGTATTAAACCCAGCAGTAAATTCACATGCAATTAATAACAAACAACCTTCTGCGAGCAGTAATCACACATAACAAACCCTTAGAGCCTTTAGGCAGCAGGCAGCAGGCAGCAGCCATCAGTCAATCACACACTCTGCATCTCATGACTGCGACAGTGCGACTGCCGGAATCCATATCACACCCCATCATAGCCCGCCACCCGTAGCTTAGCCCATACCACAAGTACAACCCAGAAGTTTCGCCATTGTGTATAGATACCATTGTGAATGAATGATTGTTGTTGACTTTTTACACAGGCAGAGTTATGAGTGTCATTATGCAATCAATCTCAAAAGCAGCCCATTTCCAACTTGACGGATTCGAGAAGAATTTGCATACAAAAGATACCCGATGGATGGCGGGATGATTTTTAAACTTTTATTTAGCTGTTGATGGTGATGGTGATGGTGATGGTGTGTGTCGTGCTGGTGCTTCGCTATCATTTTAGCCCCCTCCTGATGCAAGAACGGCCCAGCGAACTCATATTATATGGGTACGAGTATTAAAAAAAAAATATAAAAAAATAAAAATGAAGTCTACTCTTTCTGCTTCTAATGTCAATGACTGGAGGTTGAGTTGCAGGGTGGTGGAAGGTTGAGCGGGCAAAGTTAAAGTTGGAACGTTCGTTGGAAGCACCGCACCGGCCGACCGTGTATAGATGAAGTGGTTTGGTTTTGGTTTCGCATTCGCATTCGCGCTCGTTATCCAGTGATCTACTTTCAAAAAAATGTTGCGATGACAGGCGGGTGGACGGAACTTCATCGCAGTGCATTGGGATTAGGCGGATGGCGGGTGCTGCTGGAGTTGGCGTCATGGATTAGATAGCAGCAGTAGGATGATGACTTTCATTATAATGTACCTATACCCAGAAACTTTTTTTTCCTTTTTAATACTTCTTTTGTTGTCCGCTAGGGGGCTTTCCTTACCTTTCTTTGTAGTTGTTTTGTTTTTGTTCATCATGCAACGAAATTCCCGCTGAAAGAAAGATGAATGCTTTTTGAATATTATGCTGCTGCTGCTGCTGATGGCGATAGTATAATAATGTTGATGGTTGGTGTAGATATATAGGCAGTTAAGTTAGTTGGCATAGGTCGGGTAGTGGTGTAAGTATGCAAATTCAATTGAAATTGCTAGTTTCATCAGCAGTGCACTGGCTCACGGAAGAGAAATGATGAAAGAATAATATATATGTATATGTAATATACATGGTAAGCTATCGGACCCTATTGTCTCATGCGTTGTGCTAAACCATCAGTGTTTTAGGTAGGGCTTGGTTACAAAGACTTATGTGAGCTGGATTTTTTATTTCAGTTGAGGAATTATAAATAACTAAGGTTTTGTGTAAAAGTATAAGAACATTTTGTTTGTTATGGACGTTTGTCGTTAATTACAGATGAATTTGAGATATCTTAACTTTAAATGATGCTTTATATCATGATACATGCTGTAATGAACAATGTTCCTATTTGCGAGTAGGGCCGGTCCCAGCCAAACTGGCGCCCTGTGCAAGATTTGTAGAAAGCGCCCCTTTTTATATTTGCAAACATACACTGATACACATGCATAAGACTTTTCCACATTACCCAGGCGGTAGACTTTGAATGCCTAGGTCTAGTGGGATTTTTAATTTTACGATATTTTGAGTTCAATTCTCCTTGAATGCAACAATGAAAGTGAAGTTAGTTAGTGAGCAAGAATGTTGTGAGTGTTGTGATGGATGTTATTTTGGGATTATTTGAACAAGTTTTGAGGTTAAAATACAAATGGCAGTACATATTTGTTTGCGCAATTTCAAATTACATTTTCTTGCTCCTCCTGGTAATGCGCCCCCAGAATTTTGCGCCCTGTGCATTTGCACATCTTTCACATATGGTTGGTCCGGCCCTGTTTGCGAGTGTCATTTGTTTAACGATAAACGACTTTTGTCGATAGTTGATTATTGAAAAATAATTTTGGTATTGCGAATATCTGTTTTTAATGAAATTTTTCGTTTTGACATGCCATTCAACCATTTCCTATTCGAATGTGAAACATTTTTTTTTCTTCGTAAACACGAAAATGAAAATTAAGTCCGAATCAAATCTTTAGTGAACGGATTGGCGTTCGAGCTAATGAAAATTACGTCACCTCAATTGAGTGAACGTTGTGAGAAGTGACGATAGCTCTAAAAAGTCAAAATGTAGAAGTTAATAAAGGGTCCGCCATCTAACGTTTTTTTTTCAACTAGTGCTTTTTTCGTGAATGGTAACACTAAGCTCATGTCTCATTTGACAGATAATTAGTTTTATCCTTCCGCTGAACGAATATGGTTGTGTATACGCTTCGCTAAGTGGGCCTGCGGTCGACTTAGAGAAGATGCCGATTTTGGCAAAAAAAAAATCATCTTTTCAGATGAAGTTCATTTTGATCTTGGCGGGTAGTAAACAAGCAACATTGTCGCATTTGGGGCACAGAAAACCCGCACGCATACATCGAAAAGCCGATATACCCAAAACGAGTCACTGTTTGGTGCGGATTTTGGTCCAGAGGCATAATTGGGCCATTTTTCGAAAATGAGCAAGGAGTGGCCGTTACACTCAATGGCAATCGTTATCGGGCCATGTTGAACAAATTTTTGTTGACAAAAATTGAAGAGGAGGATATTGGCAACATTTGGTTTCAACAGGACGGCGCTACGTGCCACACAGCCAAAGCTAAACTCGATGTTTTGCGCCATTTTCAAAAAAAAAAGTTATTTGGCGGACCCTTTATAAGAAAAACAAATCTTAATACATATAAAAAACAAAGTCGTTTTAGTTACAACACTCATAACTCAAGAACGACTGAACCGATTTTAATGGTCTTTAATTTGTTGGAATAACTTTTAAAATATCCGAAAAAAATTCACTTTATAGGGTGAAATGGGGTAAATGGAAAAAACGTATCCGATTAAAAAACTCAACTTGCGTTTATAAGGTTATTCTTAGGAAATGGCTTCAAGAATATTTTTTTTTAATTTGCAATTTGTAGGGTGAGATGGGGTAAAATAAAAAAATGACGGATTTAAGAAATTCGTTTTGGTATTTGGTATTTATAAAATTAAACGGGGGGTAAAAGCGGTAAGTGGTATCCTCTTTTATTAAAAAAATGCTATTTATAGAGTGAAAATGGATAAAAATAAAACAATGGTTTTCGAACACAAAATTCTTACGGTGTTGGGAAAGCAATAAAGGTTAGACTAAGAGGATCATATTTTTGGAAATTAAGGCTTTCATAACGTGAAGTGGGTCAAAACTCAGAAAGTGGTATTCAATTACAAAAAGAAGCTTATACTATATTTATCTACATTTTCTTTTGTAATTTTGTATTCAAAGCTTATGTGTGTCCATACGGAGGGTCAGCTGGTAGAAAATATTTGAAAATACTTATGTACATACATTGGTTCCTATCAGGCGCGGATCCAGGAATTCAGTTTGGGGGGGGGGGGTCATGGTCCTTACAGGCACTCAACCGAGAAAAATGTATAGAAAATACATACATATAGGTACCTAAAAATAAACATGCTGTACCTACTTAGAATAAACTCATACATAATGTGCATAATATGTGGGTATGTAGATAAATTTTTTGTATTTAATTGAAAAACATTTCTCTTTAATTTGTTTAGAATTCATATAATAAAATCAAGTCCTTTTTGGTTTTTCTAAGAAAATCTTGATATTATTTCATCAACATATCGATATCTACAGAGGTTTGTTCGTTGAGCCCTGAAATCACCCTGGGCTCCCCCCAAACCGTTTTTTGAAAAACCTGAAGTCACCCTGGTGAAAAAATTCTGTGTTTGTTGAGACCTGGGGTCGCCCTGAACTCGCCCTGAAGTAGAACTAGGTATCTTGCTGTGGTGAGTTAAGGTAAAGCAAAAACTGACAATTGACATGAGTTGTTATGCATATATGTTTTGTTGTGGATTCACGTGCTGCAGGTTATTGTATATTTTTGGAAAACAAATTGAAAGAATATAGGTACAAATTTAATTTAATGCTAATAAATAGCAAACAAAATGGAAACGGTAAAAGTTGCTTTTATGCATTTTTAAGACATATTTGAAACAAATTTTTAGATTTGATTATCTAAGCACAGAACTTTTTTTCTTGCTTTAAACGTTTTTTGAGAACCGAAACACCCAGGTTTTTTTGACAATTCTTGGGGTTGTCAAGAAAACCTGGGTTAAGTTAAACGAACGAACGAACGAACGAAGCTTATATCTCGATGAACATTCATTAAAGCAAGGCAGAGTTTTTCACTTTTCCAACTAATTCTGTTTTTATGTTGTTTCTTTTTAGGCTTATATATAATTTAAAACAATTTAATATCAATTTAAAAATAATTGTCGGTAATATTTTCTTACTTTTAAAACGAAAAGCTTTTCTTATCATTGAATTATTCGCACACGAAAAATATTTTCACTGAAATTTTCCTGGCTGTCACATTTATTGGTATTGTTTTGTCTATGACGTAGAAGTGGCTTAATCTCTTGTGGTTCAAGTTTATTAGAATTTTTAAGATTTCATATTATTAAATGCGATATAACTATGCCATAAAATATATATCAACATATTTGTTGTATGTCAAAGTAGTATTAGGCTATATGTATTTTATGTCATATAAATTTGACTATCACACTAATATGACACTTTGTGTGACATATTTTGTTTGGCAAACTATCCATATTTATATGATAATGTTATACTGCCTTAAGAATGGTTAATAATAAATTAGAGAAAATGGTAAAGAAGCATGAAACTCGTTCCTTAAATTATTATAACAACTCCTAAGAAAGTTTTGATCTCAAAATAAAAAACACCGCCGGCCGCCTGAATGAAAAATTTTCCTTATTTTGAACGATTTTTAACTAGTACTACCTATACTAACCCTGTTTTCTTAAAACTTACCTTAAACAGTCCCAGATCGAGCAAAAAAGTAAGCAAACAGACTTTTCTCACATTTTTGTTTGTCAAAATGGCATAATGGAGTTAGTATGATACTAAAAAGATAAGATTGCCATTTGAGGATTTTAACTTTAGCGAAATGTTAAAAAGATAGTACGTTGCTAACTCAATTAAAGTTTGGAAAATCGTCTTTTTAGCTTAGTATCGTACTAAAAATACTTTAACACGATACAAATTTAAAAACAGCTATAACAAAAATAACTTTAAGCCTGCACAACAAGAGAATAATTATTCTGAATTAACTACATAATTAATAAATTCTTTTTCGAAAGATGTGTAGGTAGGTATAAATGAAATAAATAACTTAAATTGTGGAATATAAATGCATGTGTATGTACCGAAACAAACAAACATAGTTGTAAATTATAAAGTTTAACCTGCTGTATAAGACAAAATAAATACATTCGTCGCGTTTTAAATAAATTTTTATAAAATCAAGAAAAACGATTTTAGGGAAATCCAAACAAGTGATTCTCGTCTAAACGTTCGTCACGTCGGATGAGTGGATTCAGTTACAGAGCACTTTTTTTTAATTCCAATCTCTCAGTATAATCAGAGTTAAGCATTAAAATGTATGGAAGCATGTCGAATGTTAACAAAAGGATTCTTTCTATGTCCATTTCTTAGAATATAAGTGAAGATTGTTTGTGTTTATCTTTTTCTCTTGAGTTCTGGGGGCTCATGACCCCCATGACCGCCCCTCTGGATCCGCCACTAGTTCCTATTAAAGTAATAACTAATCAACATTTTTCCTGTTTGTTCCTCTGACAGTTAATTGAAAATTTGGCTCTAAATCGCAAACAAATTTTTAAGGGAAACTTTCAAAACTCTAGCTCCGATGGATGGATATTTGGCACGCAAAATTGCACTGTGTCCAAATACATAAATGGATAGCTTTATAGCTAATCTTACTTAGCCGCAAGCAGAAAAAAACTAGTGTGAATTAAAGTAGTGTTCATTCGTGCTATCAAAGTTGCTTATTTGGCCTACATAGTACAAAAATTGTTTGCAAAGGGAAATTGCCATCGAAAGCCATTTTTTTATTTTGTTTGTATCTACGTTTTTTTCTTGTTCTTGTAGTATTTATTATTTATTAATGATGAAAAATTTACAATTTCTTAGACAACAAAGCATGTTTAATAGTGCCTTGAATTAATTATTATTATCAATAAACTTCTATTTAATTTGTCTCATCACATTTTTAACATCCTCGATAGTATAGTGGTCAGTATCCCCGCCTGTCACGCGGGAGACCGGGGTTCAATTCCCCGTCGGGGAGGAACAGTCGTGCAATTTTTTTTTCTAGTCAATAATTACTATTGAAATAGACGATAGAAATGATTCACTATAAAACAAAATCGAAGTTTTTCTTTTGTGACATGGATGGGAAGATTATGAAATTCGAAGCAAGTTGTATTACTTTAATTAAAAAATTCTCTTTTGCTTCAAATCAAACCTATGGCGACATTTCTAAACTGGAAATTGAAATTCAATTACCTAAAAGAAAATATTAACAGTGTTCGTGTAGCAGTCTTTTAGATCTGTTTTCTGTCATAAGAGTTTTTTTCGAACATAAGGGATGAAAGGTAGAATTGCGATAACAGATTTGAACTTTGATGTAATCTATAGTACCTACATTATGTACATAATACATTAGTAGTAGTAGTGGTAGTAGTAA
This sequence comes from Leucozona laternaria, assembly GCA_932273885.2. Lineage (NCBI taxonomy): Eukaryota > Metazoa > Arthropoda > Insecta > Diptera > Syrphidae > Leucozona > Leucozona laternaria. The sequence goes on along the minus strand of OW026368.1, from coordinate 82,760,522 downwards.
TTAGAAGATATTTTTTGTCAGTATCGTAGTAGGAATTGTAATCCAAGCGTGGTATGATTTTGATTTTTTTGAAATTTTGAGTTTGAAAATTAATTTTTCAAAAACTGTTTACTAAAACAACTTTATTTAAAAATAAAATAAAAGAAGAGATTTATGGATTTACGAAATGGTAGCGTGGGATATTTTAAGTTCAACCGTTGTTTTTTAGTAATTTTTCTGTTTTAAGATTTTTTTTTTAGAAAATTGCCCCTCCCTGCTAAACGGGGGAAATAGACCCCCTCCCATACGATTTTCTTCTTGTCTCGACCCAACCTACACGCTCTAGCTTCATTTCACAACTTATGCGACTCACCCTGTATAGGTACATAGCTATATAATTTATCACATTCCCTTCTGTTAACAATTTTCATTAAAATTAGTAAAAAAAAAATTAACAAAAACATTTATTTCTGAGCGTTATTAATCTATTCCCTCTAGATGAGCGAGTGCCACACTTTGCGGCTGCTTGCACGGCGGTACCTAGTTGTCGGCACTTACATTAGCAGAGCGCCCGATAAGTTGTCATGTTAGATTGCTACAATTAAGACTATCTATGAAATTCGTCTACAAGTTCAAATTTCCGTCCCCTGAATGCCAGAAACAGCTTGACAAAAATTAATAAAACTTTAATAGTTCACTTTAGGTTCCTATATACTGATTTTTTTTTGACACTGAAAATAGCAAAAAAAATATAATATTACTTAGGCACCGAAAATGCTATATTTAGAAAAACTACTACATACATACTTCTAAATTAAATTTTTAACTAAATTTAAAACATAAACTGCTAAGGTTATGCTTAAATCTACGCTAGAGGCTAGACACAGACACACTACGTTTACTACGTTGCCACGTAAAGTAGGTGGGTACAATGATGAATAAAAGTGTCTATAAATAGAAGCAAATCTAGGTAGGTACCTACTTAATATTCATAATTAAGAAAAAACAAAATTGATCACCTCTCGACCCATTCTGTCACAAAACAAAAACCATACCATTTATTCATCACATGGCGCATAATAGGCTAAAAATGGCCCTAACCCACGAACCGGCCACATTAAGGTAGGGGCGGGCGTAGGGCCAACAATAATTTCGAAGTAAATAAAATTATAAAAAAGTACTAACAAAGTAACAATAAGTCTACACACTTAAGGCTGGTGAGCACGACGACAACTTTTCCCTTCTTCTCATGTTTCATCCGATTTCAAATTCCAGAATCGATTCGACAGTCAAAAATCAAGTAGGTATAAAGAATAAAGTAAATATTTTCACTTCGGATACTCTCGAATACTAACCGTACTGCTAATCAGGGCTGCCATTTTGAAAATTAGCATGGGAGTATTTCAGAGGATTAGAGGGGAGTATTTTGTGTTTGTGGGGAGTACGCAAAAAAAAAATACATTCACCATTAATATTAACAATATAAACTTTATTAAAATATTTTTAAAATTTGTACTTCAATTCATATATGTCTGTATGTAAATAAAGTCCATAAATTAATTTAATAAATAAAAACTTAACAAAACAGTAAATAACTTAATCAAAAAACTTATACAAAGAAAAATAGAAACTTAACTCACGTTCAATGTGAACAAATAAGAAAAAAATCAGACTTTCATGTGTTACAGTGTATGTCAGACTTTTTTGTATTTTATTTCAAAAAAAGAGCTCCATTGGGATGCATGTGAATTTTGAAGAAGTATTTTGCCATTAAAATGAGATTTCCCTTGTGCCTCTCTTTTTTGTTTTTATTAAAAACAAGCCGGCCCGCCGGATGCCACTTTTCGTTTTTACCCCATTTCAACTAATATATGCGCGTATTTTATGAAAAAATCACTTTCAAACACCAAAAAAAAAACAACCTTTCAAGCACCAAAAGAATTTCTTAAATCAGATTTTTTATTTTTACCCTATTTCACTCTACAATTCTTATAATTTTGAAAAAGAATATGCCTTAAACCATTTCCTAAGAAAAACCTTTCAAACAAAAAAGAATTTCTTAAAACTGACAATTATTTTATTTTGACCCCATTTCACCCTTCAAATAACAAAATTTGAAAAAGAATATCCCAAAAACCATGTCCTAACCGCCTACAGTCACCTGTTGAACTGTAATTGAATTGAACTGAAAAACGAAATGTGTGCCTACAGCGCCACCTGTGGAGAATTTTCCAATTTTTATTTTTCCTAAACCTTCGCGGAGCAATTACGAACAAAACCCGCAAATGAAAGTATCCAAATTGGTCCATTCGTTTTCAAGTTTTAAGCATCCGAACCAGGGTTGCCAGTTTAGGGGTCCCCCCCCCCTAGATTTAGGGGCTTTTTTTGTCATTGGGTGGTTATCTGGGGGGACGCGATGTTTGGGGGGGGAATCTGGAATCTCTGATTAATTCAGAGCTAAGGTTGAGAAATCGTATAGGTTTTTAAACTGCTGACAGTATTTCAAGAGTTAGATATTCCTTACACCCTGGGTGTCAGAATTTTAAACCAATGCCTAACTCTCGCATCGATTAAATCAGTCGAGAAACGATGAAAACTGAAACAAATCGTATGAGAGTTTCTCGACCAATTTTAACCACGCCAGAGTTACATAACGTAGGCACAAGGGAAGAAATGCTGAAAATTTTCACAAGTGCGAAAATGGATCAAACCGACGCGACAGCCAAAACGAACGCGACGATGTATTACAACTTTTTTAAAGAAGTGCAAACAAAAATTTTAATTCCTTTATTATGTATTTTTATTTTCATATTAATTTCTGGTGAGTTAAACCAGAATGAGTTAACTCTAGAACTAAATTAACTCACAGTGAGTGGAGGAAGAAGTTTTTCGGTGGAGAATGTATGCGAAATGACTAAACAAACTCGTTGCATAAAATATGAAAAGCATATGATGATTTAATTCGGGATAAACTTTAATCACGCACGTAAGGGCTTGTTTCACAATGCCTGATTAAAGTTCTAAATAAGCAATTTGGAACTTCTTAGTCAATATCAACCTCCCTTATGTTTCACAATGTGAAACAAATTTTCTTTTATTACTTAAGTACCTTTTTTACATATGTTTTTTTATTGTAGCTGTGTGCATTAATTAAATTTTAAAACAAATTTAAGCGCTGCGAATAAAAATAAAAGGTTGAAAAAAAATTTAGGGGTTTTTGTTGATAAAATGTGGTCATCTGGGGGGTTTCTAAATTTTTCTGGGGGTAAATTTTTTTTTCATCTGGCAACACCCACCACGATTCATTTTTATATGTAGGTATATGTAAATATAGAATATAGAGATATAGAATATAGATAACTGAGTAAAAATTCAGCATTGGCACTGCTGTGAGGTAAATAAATCGAAACACTAATAAATGTTTTCAATGGCTTTCCAAGCTCAAATCAGCTCAGCTTTCCAGGGCATTTTTATTGCGAACACTCCCAGAACTCAGAACTCTTCTAAATTACAATTTCTGTTAAAAGATTCAGTGTTGTTAAAAAACTCCACTTTATCTAGTGCCTCAGCGTCAGTATATAGCATTATCAGATCACCCGCTAAAAGATAAGGAATTACTTTTATAAGAGCAACTTACGAGAAGGACTGGTAGAGTTTTGGTCAATACTCTTAACACTTCATGAGCTTATTTCCATACCAAAACAGCCAGTTAACTTCGGCAGCCCTGATCAGAACCATTATAAAGAGTAATGCAAACACACATACGCGTTGAACCTTGAACTCAAATGTACTACTGCACTCCCTCTTGTTGTTATAGCACTTTTAACAATTTAACATCATTTCTACACTACTATCAAAAAGTCACAATAAAAAGTGACTATTCATTCGAATAGGAATAAATAATTATATTGTACTAACTAACTAAACGCTAACCCATCATTTGATGATAACATTACAATTAGATACCTACATATGTAATTTATAATTATTTATTTTGTGTTTTAATTTTTAAATTTGATCACAGAACCATCAGTCATTCCACTAACACTAGACAGGGGCAAACCCGTCAGCGCCGTAGGCGTGATATGAATCAAGAAAAATTCATAATCCAATGCACATCATTTGGTTTAGTATTAAGTAAAAACCGTCAGTTCTTACTCTACTGTGACAATTTGTTGCTTCCAATTCACATTTACTTATCAACATTTGTAGAAAAACACAGTGTGAACCAAAAGAATACAAGAAACTCAAAAACATATTTTTTGTTGTTGTTTTAAGATTGTTAGAATGTTGTTGTTGTGTGATGTGATGATGAAGCAGACGGCAGACGTTGAGTGGCGATGTGGACAAAAAAATATAATTCCAGTTTGTTTGGGTAGCAGTAGCATGACAACAGCAGCAGTAGTAGTGGAAGTAGGTATAGGTAGATATTTTTTTTTCTGTTTTCATTCTTTTAATAATCGAATCGCACCACACTAGAAAATTATACATAATTATACTTTAATGAACAAGTGAAAAAATTAATTCAAAGGATTTCAATAACTGTTCAAATAATTGCAATTTAAACATGAGAAACTAAATATTTTGCTTATGAAAAAAGAATTTGCATCGGCCGGGAATCGAACCCGGGCCGCCCGCGTGGCAGGCGAGCATTCTACCACTGAACCACCGATGCTTCTGAAAATTTGGTGGCAAAACAAGATTATAAGAACAAATATAAAATCACACCGATTAAAATTTTGTAGGTAGATAAAAATCATACGTGTTGACTGAAAAATAACTTTCAAAGCTAGGACTGCTGGGGGGCATTTTAAAGATAAATCCCTTCAATCAGTGCCAAAATTCCCTTTCTATCCCACATTTTTGATGTGTAAACATCTATGCTGGCGGTTGGGTAAAAAAATTGCGTGAGTGCCGTTACGGACGGTTAATATGTGTAAGCATCAACGTGTGCGGATCCAAAACGCACTTGTTTTTGCTTGAAGGGGATCTTAAGATTTTTTTCACTGAACGTACCCATCCTAGTATGCAGATCGTAACGTTGCACACCGTAAAGTCAGTTCAGTTTATAACTCAAGAACGGCTGGACCGAAATTAATGAATTCTGATTTGTTGGATTCGTCTCCACCCCTAATAGCAGAATAACTAAATATAAAAATATCGGAAGAATTCACTTTGTAGGGTGAAATGGGGTAAAATAAAGAAGACATATCCGATTGAAAAAACTCTACCTGCGTTTAAAAGGTTATTCTTAGGAAATGGCTTTAGGGATATTCTTTTTAAAATATTTAATTTGTAGGGTGAAATAGGGTAAAAATAAAAAAATGTCCAATTTAAGGAATTCTTTTTGTGTTTGAAAGGATATTTTCAGTGGATGGCTTTAGGAATATTTTTTTTCAAAAATTTGGTATTTATAGGGTGAAAGGGGGTAGAAACGAAAAGTGGTATCCGATTTCAAAAATTTTGTTTGTGTTTCAAACTTTGTTTAAAAAAAAAATGCTTTTTATAGAGTGAAATGGGATAAAAATAAAACAGTGGTTTTCAAATACAAAAATTATTTCTGTGTTGGGAAAGTAATAAAGATTTGACTTAGAAAATATTTTTAAGAATTTAGTCATTCATAACGTGAAATGGGTTAAGACCCAGAAAGTAGTATTCGATTACAAAAACTGGTTTAAATATATGTATATTTATATTTTCTTTTGTAATTTCTATGCGAAGCTTAGGTTTTTTCATTTTCATAATCACCTTCCAAAACTAAATTCTGGAAAGTGGTTTTGTAGATAGGTATATCTACCTCTCTTTAAACTTTCAGTAGAAAATAAAATAAAAAAAAATTAAATAAATTAGGTGCCTACAATAAATTATAAGAAGATATAAGGGTACAATTAGAATTAAGTAAACGTCCCGAAACGGGTGGTAGGTACCTACCTATCTACATTAAGTAGGTACCTACCAAGGAATAGCTAGTTTGGAACTCTTTACTTAATAAGGTTGAAGTAAATAATTGCACATAAGTCTTATTTCAGTGATATTGTACTTAATTATACTTCAGCTACTTTTGCCTGTGCTAAAATACCTATACACTTCAACACATTTTTGTTAGTCCTTTTAGGCTCTGTATTTATTCCAATTATTTTGATGGAAAAAAAATAAAGCAAATAGCCCACAGCCACAAGGTTATTCACAAAAATCCTAAACGTGTTGTTTACCTCACGAACAAAATTAACAATTTCATTACTCCAAGGATACAATCACTCGAACCATAAAAAAATGTTAGGTCAACCTCAGCTTGCTCCGCACCATAAAATGAATTCGGGGGACTATCAGGGATGTTTGCAACCCAATTTCGCTGCTGGCTAACATTAGTTCTATAAGTGGTGTTCACATTTTGGACTCACTTCGCGTGACTATGAGAAAGATTTGACTATGTTTTTTTTTTTTGAAAAAATCCTGCCTCACCCCTCACTAGATTATCTCTTTCTTATCATGAGGTGGATTGAGATAAAACAAAGAAATGTCAATATGAGTAGCGAAGAGTGGAGTCCAATGTAGTCCAATAATAATCGCGTTGAGGAAAATCAGCAGCGCAAGCGAATCCAAATTTTTTTCCTCAGGATTTTGACAGCGAATATGAAGAATTTTGCTGAGTAATCCTGTTCATATAACTGAGATTGATGAGGTCTCCGAGATCACATTTTGCTGGACACGCCTTATAAGAACAGAATTAAAACATTTATCTACTGTTTTTTCTGTAGCCACCCCCGATCTCCCCTATTTGACAACAGAAAAAATGAGAACAAAAATATTTAAATTAATTTCAATAAGAAATTATTCACGTACTTTATTCCGCATAACTGTCTGGGAATATGTCATCATCTTCTAATGCCACACCTGTACACATCATATTTCCACGGATGTCATTGAGAAAATTGGAGCACACAGCGATATGTATCCATCCGTTTGAATAAAATCTAACCACACCTACCTACATATGTATACAAAGCTAACCTACCTCTATGTCCTACATGTGACAGAGACGAAAAGGAATGAGAATCGTCTTCAAAGCCAACGTGTATACTGATAAGATAAATCCATCCAAATAGCAGGTAGGTACCTAGACGTCTTGAATCTGCACGTTCGTGTCCTTTGTTCCAGTTGCGGTATCACGTGCGGTGCGGTTGAATCGTGAAGACGCTGGCTGGGGCTGGCTGACTGACATGACACTGTAGACGACAACGAAGATGACGGTTTGTTCTACACTCCGACTCTGTACTTGTGTCGATGTGACATTAAGTGGTGGAAAAATGCACGTCTAACGAGGTTGTAGACATCTTTTTCTTTATCTTCCCACTGTCGACTACGACGACGACGACGACGGCCCACGCCCATCGACTTGGCTACCGACCAAAAAACGGCCATGCATAACTAGATACTAGAAGAAAACAAAAATGGAGGACAAAAAATACCCCTCAACTAGATATAGACTAAAAGTTTAAAGCAGAACTAGGTATATAGACAAAAGGCAACATCCAAGCAAATTTTGTTAGAGGGTGTTTTAGGAATCAGGATGAATATCGTCTAGACAGAGACTACTTGTATCAGAGTATTAGCTTATGGGAATTCTTCTTATTTGTCAGAAATGAATTGTAAAGTGGAAAAGTCTTGCATTTGCATACAGGCTTCGCCAAAAGCAGAAATCAACCGTTGGATAGGGAATCCACACAACCGATGGAAAGTCTATTTCTCCAATGGGCCTGATTTTTAGCATTGAATTAGTGTTGACTGATGACAAAAAAAAAACTTCCCCGAGAAAAGTTTAAAAATCACCCAGATAACCACATTTTAACAAAAAAAAACCCTACATCTTGTGAAACTTTTTATTTTTATTCACAGCTCATAAATTTATGTTTTTAATTTTAAATTTAATTAATTCACAGTAATTAAGTAGCTACAAAAAAAAAGAATTTTGTAATGAAGGTAGATATTAAGTTAAAACAAATTAAATTTTGTTTAAGGTTTTCTTTACAATGTCTGAGTTCTGATTACTTACTCGACATTTAAATTATCCGCAAATTAAACCCTCCCAGTAAAAAATTTAGGGTTTCACAATTTTCCGAAATAATAAATGCAAATGTCAATTAGATGTTCCTACATTTTCTACATAAAATAGTTTTTGACTGATGGGAAATTGAAAAAAAAAATCAGATTTTGATTGTCAAGTAAATTTGCTAATCGTTACTTCATCTGGCCATTTAAATACTTTAAACTTTAATTATAAATTAGATTATTATCCAGATATTGGGCGCGTTCAACGCATATTCGAATTTTCAGAATTCGGAATTTTTGAAGCTCCTGATTGGCCAGCTGTCATAAAAAGTTCTGAAAATTCAGATGACATCTAGCTTTTTTTTGACAACTGGCCAATCAGAAGCTCCAAAAATTCAGATATGGGTTGAATGCGCACATAATGACACGTAAGTGAGGTTAATAATTGACATATAACTTTTAAGTTGCATTTTTAGAACTTTAATTAGAAATTGTGAAACAAGCCCTTAATGTAATAAATATCCCAGTAAAAAATAAATATGAAAATCAAAACATGAAGAAATAAAAAAAACATTGTTTGCACTTCATTAAAAAAGTAGTACTAATTGATACATCTTCTCACTTGTGAAAATTGTCAGCATTTCTTCAGTTGGTGTAAAATTGTGGCATCCAGAATGTAAGGAATATCTAACTCATAAAATATTGTCAGCTGTTTAAATACTAATTCGATTCCTCAACCTCTAAATGAATCCCCCCAGATTTCTCCCCAAACATCTCATACCACCAGAGATAGCCCTCCAACGACAAAAAAAGCCCTAAATCTAGGGGGAAAACCCCTAAACTGGCAACCCTGCACTGAATCAACTCTGACAATGAGTTATTGAACCCGAGTTCACTCCAACAGAAGCAATTTTTCAGTGGAACATTATTATCTTTGACTTTTAGTTGTCGAAAATCTTACCCATTCCATAGTTTCATATTTCAATTTCAAACCATTTTTGATACACATCTCTCAGAAATATCAGTTGATATCAGTGCTGGGGGATCATGGGAAAAATGGTTTTCTCTGGGAAATTTGACTTGACAGAGAGAAAATCAACTCATTATGTGGGAATTCCTTGTTTAAAAAAATTTCCTCGGACAAATAGATTATCAAATTATAAACGATTCTTTAAGAATTAATGACACAGTTTAATTTATGAAGGTGTATGCAGTATAAGCGACTGCATTTGTAGAAAATAAGCATACGTTTATATTAATATGTTAGGCCAACATTTTAATAATTATTTGAAGGTAATTTTATTATTACCGAAACGAAAATTAACGGATGTTAATATTTTTAAGAAAAAGTTTTTAACAAAATTAAAAAAAGTTACTTCCTTTTTCAAGGATCCCTGAAGTCCTTTTTTCAAATGAAAGAATAAATAAAAGGAAACAGTTAACTAAAAAAATGTTTTTATAAACTTTTTAAAGTAATTTTTTCCAATTTTAGTAAAAGTTTCTTTCAATAATAAGGAGTTTTATTTCTTAAAGAGGAATTAAATTTTCTCAAAAAACTCTTATTACGTAAATAGTTAATGAACATATGTTCCTTTTATTCTGTGGGAATTAAAAAGGGAAGACAGACAAGATTGGTGGGATAAATGGGAATTTTCCGAATGGCTGAAGGGATTTCGCTTTAAAATTCCCCCCCCAGCACTGGTTCAGATATAATTTAAATAGTATTCCAAATGTGTTTCACGCAGATATAACTTAACAAAGTGGTTTATTTGGACTGAAAAAATGCGTAAGGTGTTAATTTGAGTTGAAACAAGGAGGATCTCTCGCCGAAAAAAATAGGCCTTAAACTATGCTACTCTACTTGTGAAGACATTTATTTTTCACAACAGATTTTTTCACGATAATAAAAAACGGCCAGTTTGTCAAGCTATAACCTTTGATGTTCGTGCTAAATGCATGAACACAACCACGAACATCGAGTGGTGTAGTGTACAGCTAGCTTAAGATCTCTATTCGAGATGAAAAGCTTGACCAAGCTCTACATTCCTGGAACACTCTGTCTGTCACGTATTTTCTTGTTGTATAGGTATGTGCATCAGTGTAAACTCTGGAGGTGGAAACCTTGTAACCTCTTCGTTGCCCTGATGGGCAACCTGAGGATTGTAATTTGTAAAATGTCTCTTTTGAGGCTTTGTATAACGTGAAACGTGTGCAGACAGTCATTCGTCCACAAAGGACAGACAAAAAGTATGCAAAACTGAAAATAAAAAAAAAAAAAACGCACCGAAACGGAAGGAACCCACCACAACCCACAGATAAATAGATATGTCAAGCACAGATATAGGTAAGTACTTTCCGCCACAGATGGCTTTATAAAAACAACGAACACAACGGTTATGACTTAGACAAATTTTGTCCCTTTAATTTGCGTATATATATATATATAAATATATGTATATATGTACGTATATATGTTTATTTGTATGTATATGTATCGAGTTGACAACTAACTTTGTCATTGAAATTTCATTTTTTTGGAATGGTTTCGAATTATCGTTTCTGCGTGTACCCCTGCCCTGCCCATAAATACCCGCGATTATACAAGTTTCAGAGTTCATGATTACTCATAGGAATTTGGGTGTAGGTACAGGATAGGTTCCACCTTAACCCAACCTCCACCTTTGCCAGGATTGTTTTAAAAACTTCATGCAACAGGTTGCTCATCGTTTTGATTTTCAGATTGTTCGGATGGATTGTTATAGGGTATGGTGGTGGTGATGGTGGATGGAGGATGGTGGATGATGGTGTCTCTTGCATTATAAATAGCGGGCGGATAACGTTCTGGGGATGAACGACGAAACTTATTTATTGTTAAAGAGGATGCAGGAGATTAAACGATGTTAGAACTAAAAGATTATGAACTTTCTCTTTAAATGTTTACTTAACAAAGTTTCAATCACTGAATAGACAAACAGTTTATATTAGATGTTGGAAATAAGTGAGCTGAGCTGATGGATGAACTACTGATGCTGGAGGTGACAAAGTATAGGTATAGGTATACGACGACAATGTCAGAGGGTGGTAGGATCTGCTTTACAGAGAGCTTTATAATAATGTCATTCTGCTTGTAAGTTGATGGAAAAGTTTTTGCTTACACACATACGTACATATATTTATATTAAATTAGAAAACAAAGGGTTTTACAGACATTAAATACCAGGGAAAATGGTGTTAAGGGAGGTTAAAAGGCGGTAGGGTCGGAGGGAAGATGTAAGATGAAGAAGGATTGCAATAATTTATTGAAAAGTGTGAAAAGTACGAGTAATTGAAATTATTTCGCTTGAATTCTTCTTCAATTTTCTTTTGCAGGAATAGTTTTCCATCACATTTTCTAAACGAATTAAATTCAGAAATACATAATTGCAAATGCTTTTGAGATTGTTTTGAAAAATTATGTAAAATATGTAGCTACAGTCAAACTTCTTTATAACGAACCTTCAAGGGAACACAAAATTGCTTCGTTATAAAGAAGCTTTATACAAAATTCCTTATATAGAAATTATTTTGTTTTTAAATACTGCAAGGGGAACAAAATTAAGTTCGCTATAGAGAGAATTACGTTACAAAGAAGTTCGTTATAAAGAAGTTTGACTGCAATTGCAGAATTCTGAAGGAATATAAAATTTAAAAAAAAAATGGAAAAGAAGAGTTTAAAATAAAAAACTGAACAAATTTATGATGCTCTAAACGACTCTATGTAAAGAACAGTTTCTCATAATTTCCACACTAAAATCTTCTTTACGAGCAATTCAGAGTATTTGAACTATAGCTTCTGTGTTGAGATAATGTCTGATCGAAAGGTATGGTAGGGCAATATTATTGGTTTAAACGACCTGATGCAATTCGTGACATTTGCAGCTGAATTTGCCAATTATTTGGACTAGGTTTTTGCCTCTGCCACTGATGATAAATTGAAGCCGAAAAAAAACGAAGATGGGTGTAAGTAATTTGCATATGTTAAATGAAACAACAACTAATACCCTCCGGGCCTAGCTAAGCGCACAGGATTCTCGGGGTTTAACTTAAGCACAGAGAAAACTGTGTAACCGGCTTGAATTGCATACTTATTATCGATAGTTTGTATGGAAACTCCATTATTGTTTTTATAATGGCATCGCTATAATCCCCAAAGTCGTTTTTCTCAACCAAATCCCTTGGGGCTTGCAAAAAAAAAAAAACACGGCTAATATCATTTTCAAATTTCTCGTGCCAAAAAATCCATATAATAAAAAAAAGAAATAAGGTGACAATACAAGAGAGGCAACTGGGACTGTCTGAATAATTTCTGCAGAACATTTAGCTGCCAATTAGATGCACAACTTGATCGCACGAATTTGCTCTTGTGGTTATCAACAACTGTGTGTAACCACACATAAACGATGCATGATGTTTATGTATATTTAACGAGAAAATATTAAAAGAGTCAAAAGTACCCGATTAAAAATTAATTTTTTGTTTGATTTTTTTTTTGTGTTAAAAATCAATGTTTTTCAAAATATTTAAAAACAATATTGTTTTAACTATTGAGAAGTGCAAGATTGCAAAATTATTACAAAATCGTTCAAATTATCAAAAAGATATTCTTGAATAACCCAAAAATAAGACCATTTTTTCAAAAAAAATGAGGAAAACTTAATTCTTACTTATAGGTACTTACTTAATAAGGTGGCGCTACAGTCCGGGATGGACCAGGGCCTCAACCAACATATACCTCTACAGCCAGCTCGGTCAATAGCTATAGCTGTTTCAAGTTTTTAACTCCAAGTTGGTTGAGATCCTCTCCCACCTGTGTGAACTATCTGAGTCACGGTCTTCCTCTACTGCGCCGCCGTCCCTCGGGATATTATTGGAAGACTTTACAGGCCGGAGCGTTGGGGTCCATTTGCTCTACATGACCCAGCCATCTAAGTTGTTGGATCTTGACCCGTTCGACCAGGTCAGTCTAGCTGTACAGTTCGTGATTGTATCTTCTCCTCCACCTCCACTCACCATCTATGCAGACGGGACAAAAAATCACCCGGAGAATTTTACTCTCGAAACATCCTAAAACGTTCTCATCCAGTTTTAACGAAGTCCATGTCTCTGCGCCATATAAATAAAAGGACCGGGATGATAAGTGTCTTGTAAAGGGACACTTTAATTGCTCGAGAGAGAACTTTACTACTCAATTGCCTTCTTTGTCTAAAGAAGCAGCGATTCGCAAGAGTTATTCTCCGTTGGATTTCAGCGCTGCTGTCGTTGTCTGAATTAACAGCGGTGCCTAGGTAGACAAAGTCCTTAACTATCTCGAAGTTATAGCTGTCTGTGGTGACATTCTGTCCAAGACGTCGGTTTGGGCGTCCTTTCTTGATGACAGCATTTACTTGGTCTTACCTTCATTCACCGCTAAACCCATCTTCTTCGCTTCCACCTCAATGCTCACAAGCGCTACACTGACATCACGCTGCGTTCTTCTAATTATGCCAATAGCGTCGGCATATCCGAGTTATTGGACGGATCTTTGAAAAACGCTTGAGTTTCGCAATATTCTTTCCAGGATGATGTTGAAGAAATCGCATGGACAGTGCATCGCCTTGTCTAAAACCTTTTTTGACATTAAATGCGTCGGTGAGATCTTTTCCGACCCTGATGGAGCAGCGTGCGTTCTCCATCGTCATCCTGCACAAACACACAAGTTTGCCAGGGATGCCAAAACTAGACATTGCTCTATATAGTTCGTCTCTATAGATGCTGTCATATGCGGCTTTAAAGTCGATGAAAAGATATGGTATAGGTATCGATTTCAAGCTCCTGGGGTTTTTTCCGAGATCTGCCGTAAAGAGAATATTTGGTCGATGGTGGACTTTTAAGGAGACTTATGCCTCTGTAGTTGGCGCAGTTCAGAGGGTCTTCTTTGAGGATTGGGGAAACAATACTAAGGTTCCATTCATCGAGCATGCTTTCTTCAGACCATATTTTGCAGATGAGCTGGTGCATACTCCTACAACCAAATCACCACCTGCCGCTTTGAATAGAAAACCTAATTCCGTTATGTGATTTTTTTTGAGAAAAACCTGAAACGCGGTTTTCTTACAGTTGACTGGGTTATTACAGGTACGGAATTTAATCAAAATCGTTGCAGACGTTTTTGAGAAAAATTAATAAAACCAAAATGTTTCTGTGGCAGCTACCCGTTCTAGATGAGCTAAACCAAAAATTCGAATTCCTCTCTAGGCACTTACATAAAAATGCTCTGCACTAAATTTCATGCAAATCGGATCACCCGTTTAGGCTCTAGCTCAAATAACAGTGAACGCACAGACCTACGGACGGCATGCCGAAACTCATTTTTGATGTGTAAACATCTATGCTGGCGGTAGAGTGAAAAAAAAACGTGAACGTTCGTGTGCAACGTTACGTCGTGCAACGTTACGGTGTGCAACGTTACGATCTGCATACTAGGATGGGTGCGTTCAGTGAAAAAAACCTTAAGATCCCCTTCAAGCAAAAACAAGTCCGTTTTGGATCCGCGCACGTTGATGTTTACACATATTACCCGTGAGTCCCGGCACTCACACAATTTTTTTCGAACTTCTTGATCATCGTAGTATTAGTGTTGATATCAACCTCGAAACCAATACATATAGAGCAAGTAAAAATGCTCATATTGCCAGCATAATAACAATTTGTAAATTTTTGATTTGTTTAATTGATTCACTTTTTTTTTGGAATACCTATTTGTAAATTGCCATGTCTGAACTTTTGTTTTTGAGAGCGAACAAAATTCAAATCAACCCAAGAGTTAATTGCATAGCGCAGAGTGTGATGGCAATCGCAGACAGCAAAAAGAAAACCCTTTTCCACCAATTGAAACCGGAAAATCCATCATTCGTGATATACAAAAACTCAAATGAAATGCTTTTGTGTCAAGCAAGATTGTGATACAGTGATAGTCGATTGAATGAATATCACGGAGGTGGCATCTGGTGTTACACAGGAAAAACGTGTTCATGCTGCAAAAAAAAAAAAAAAAACACAAAAGCAATGAATATAATTTTTAAATGCACGCGGAGGCAAATCTATCTCTTCCAATGCACAGAAGCTATATGCTGCACAGTTACATTAGGTAGGTATAATGCTGCTGAAAGATCATTTAATTCGATAGGAAAGCGCTGTCGCTGTATAGCAAAGTAGGATATGTATTTGTTCATGTTTTGCAATTTAATTGCAAGCAACACGTTTGTTTGGGGGAATTCCTCATTTAAAACAAAAGATGAAAAAAACCACCATATAGTTAGGTTTTCACTAAAAAGAACTTTAAAACGATAATTTTTTTTTTGTAAGCTTCACCTGACATTTGTCCCAATGGAATGTGATTAAATTTAAATTACAACTTTGTAAGTCTTGAGATGGAAACTATAGGTTCATTCTTCGCAAGGTTTAATTTCGCCCTTTCCACAACCAACATACACTGGCACCTTTTCTTCCACATCGAACACACCGTCGGTCGTCGGTCGTCGTCGCCATAGCCGCCAACAACTACATTTTATTGCATAATTACATTATTTCGCTTTTAAGCAAATTTTCCCTGTACTGCAGCTATAGCTATATATAGGAGGATTTTGCTATCTCTCACGTAATTTAATGACAGTTTCTTGAGATGCCTCTTTTACGTATCCATCAGCTCCACCTCAGTGTTGGGAAATTTTGTTGTTATATGGTATTTTAGCTCTGTCTTCAGATTGTTTCACACTTGATAGCATCTCATATCAAAGACTATCAAAGTAGTTCTCCTCTTTTGATCCCCTGCGCCCTGATACCTACGTTCATTTCTCTTCCTGTGTATAATTTTAAGGTTGAAGCTATAGAGTCGGCAGCGGCCGGCGCGGCATGATGCAAAGCAGAAGCAGAAGCACAGACACCTAAAGTGCACTGCCCTATGACACAATATCTGTTAAAAGATTATATAAACTGAAAGTTCACTATACAACTACTAACTATCTCTGTTAAGCAATAGGGTGATACAAACTTCAAATGAAAAATATAACTATAGAGGAAACCAAAAAGGAAAAGACGAATTATTTGAGGTGGGAGTGTTGCTGTTTATAAAGGGTGTTCTTTTAGACATGTGGATTTCAAGAAGAAATAAAACGCATATTATTAAATTTTATGGCCAAGAATTTAGCTCTGTTATAAAGATAAGGGTTTGCCATTATGTTTAAAAAATGATTTTGGTCAAATTCCAGCACAGAGGACCAACTTTCGACCATTTTTTGCAGCAATTAAGGCCGTATGTCAGCAATAATGCGCCGAATATTCTCTTCCAAGGCGTCAATCGTCTCGGGCTTATCTGCGTAGACAAGCGACTTCACTAACACCACAAAGAATAGTCTAGCAGTGTTAAATCGCATGATCTTGGAGGCCACGCCACAGGCCCACGACGACGCGAGATAATGCACTCACCAAAAGTTTCCTTCAATAAATTGATTGTTTCGTTAGCTGTATGGCATGTAGTGCCGTCTTGTTGAAACAAAGAGTCGTCCACATCAACCTATTCCAATTCATTAATCATCACTCTATAGCGTTCCCCATTGACTTTAACATTATGGCCGGCTTCATTTTTGAAGAAATATGGACCAATGATTCCCTCTGCCTATAGAGCACACCAAACAGTGACAGTGAGGATGTAACGGCGCCGTCTCAACAATGGCTTGTGAATTATGATCACTCCAAATATGACAATTTTGCTTTACCCATTCAACCAAAAGTGAGCTTCATCGCTAAACAAAATTTGCTTATGAAAATTGGGATCAACGGCAATCTTGTTTGGGGTCCATTTGGGCACAATTTGGAAGCGTTGTTCAGGTGTAAGTCTATTTATTATAAAATGGCAAACTTAACTAAGCATAAATCAAGTGACAGCTGTCAAAAAGACCAATTCCGAAAAAAGTATTGCCAGATTGAAAACCACACGTCTAAAAAAAAACACCCTGTATTATGTCGAATTTCTTTTTTCCAACGTAATTTTATGATTTAAAAGCGCATAATAGTTCAGAAGTTGGGAGTCATTACTAAGGCAACACATTGTAGACAGTTCATGTATCCTGCCTGGGACATATATTCTTCTATATAACCACAAGCCCTGCAAGCAAATTCACTGACCCAGATTTTTCGGTCTTGCTTGGATCATTGCAAAAGGGAGTGTCTCATGCACACCTATACAAAAAATCTTTATCGTAACACAGGCAATTTGTTTTTTTTTCCGCACCATTTATTCAGTCGATTTTTCTAATTTTATTTCGTTATTTTTATGAAAACTTGAGAAATTTTCCATAAATAAAATAAATTCGAACGTTTGTCGTTTACTTTCTTTGTTAATGCAAAAAATGTTTTATTTTTATATAATTGGTAAATAAAACGGTCTTGAATTCCCACACCATACTTATTTGAGCCAGAAACGCAGCTTTAAGTATTCATATTTGGATCCGTATGCGAAGTCGTCCATGCGTTGTTGACTACGTGATGTGCGGATCCAAAACGGACTTGTTTGCTTTAAGGGAGGTATGGGTTTTCTGTCAAAATTACATAACTTCAAGAGATACCTCTCTACCTGAGAGCATTTTTGGGGACCTCAACTACCATTTAACTTTACTTAATTGAACTTTCAACCTGAATCACCCTTTATAACAAGGGAGAGCAGTCCCACGATAAAGGAACAAAAATAATGATAAAAAAAAATTCAGCAGAAAAGTTAAACAGGGATGCAATGCGATGAAATGATGATGGAATGAAAATAGCTACACAAATTTAAAGAAAAGTAAGGAAAATTGTATTTATTTTTGGTTTCATCGTTCATGATCTAGTTTCACGCTTGTAATAATTGTAATGCGGTCTTAAAGAGATGTAAAGTGTGCATGAATGGATGACGCTGATTATATTTATTAGATTCTTATGCTTATGGAGAAAAAGTGACCATGATATTTCAATAAAATCAGCAGTGTCACACAGTATTGCACATTCGTTCAATTAGAAATGTTTTACATCCGGCACTTTAGAGAAGGACTTCATCATCATGTACTTTAAAAAAAAAAAGTCCTTACAACTTTAAACACATTAAAATAAATTTTGTGACAAGACAGTTCGTGCTGAGCCAAGACCTAGTGACTAACAACCCTTCAACTATTCCCATGATGCGTGCGATGTCGACAGGAATGGAGGGGACCTATATTTTTCTTCCAAATCCAAATGGCTAAGGTGAGAGGCGTTTATTCATGACAAGAGATACTCTTGGAGGATTTGTCACTTCCTCGCAGGAGGCAGTTGCCGTTGTTTTTATTTAGATGGATGGGAATCGAACCCAGATTGTAAATATAAACATCAAGTTTCTTACAGACTTTTTTTGGGCAGAAATGGACACAGTCTGTGAAATTTTTAAGGAGTGGGATGAAGTCCTCTAAGCGAGAAGATAACGGCCAAAAGAGTTTGGAATGCATTGTTTCCAACAATTGTTGCCACTTTTTAAACGTCAAAATAAAAATCGACTAGAGTTGCCACGAATCTATGATAAATCACAATCAAAATTTTCAATAAATCAAAACCAAAGCAAAAAAATTTCCAAATGTTCACGTAAACATACAATAAAATTTTCTTGAATTTACCATTAAATAATAAAATATAAATATTTATATTCTGGTGTCAAAAAGCACTACATTATACAAGAAAGTCATGAGTTATTATGATAACATTTTCTTTTTTTAGAAAAAATTTTGTCAAACAAAAGATAAATGCTCTAAAAATAAATTGATTTATTAATAGATTGATAAAATATTACAAAGTAGCACAACTATACCAGAACAAAAATAAATATAAAAGTAACACTTGGGCAACCCTTAGTCAACAGCTTTATTTTCATGTTTTGTGTAAGTTGAATTTAAACTGACATTTTTTTGACAGAACACAAACCTGACGATTTCTGCTTTATGATATCTACTGAACAGAAATTGTCAGGATGGGGTAATGTTTTTCTCTCTCGTGAGCACTCTCTCTTCTGTCCAAAACTACCGAATTTGTGAAGAGTGAACAGGATTTTGCAAAAATTGATAACAATAAGTGACAGTTGGCAGTTTTAGTTATTTATTGGTAACACTTGTATTAATACATATTTATTTGAAACATTTATGTATTTTAAAACATTGGGTGGTATGAATAAAAAGGAGCATCTGCTCAAAACTCAACTTTTAAGAGCATGTGCTCCATTTGGTATGAATAAAACACTTGAGAAAGTGGTCAAGGATTGAACATCTAAGTGTTTGATGAGCACCTCCTAAAAATAACCACCTGCTCCATTATAAGCTATGCACAAACCAAAGCACGTACTCCACCGAGAGGAGCACCTGCTCCTATTTGTGAGTTAGTTCATCTTTATTATTTGTTTATTTGTTTTCCATAAATGGCGGAGTTCATGCCAATTTTAAACCACAAGGTCAAATTTTATAAAGGAAGAAGAGAAGGATTTTAAAATTATCTCGCGTTCTTAAAAGATTTAACAAAGAAAATGTGGATATCTTGGCAAATCATTTGGTGGCTTAACAAGCATTGGAAAAATGGGAATTTCGCTTTGCTACATAGATATTATGAAGGTGATCCAGGTTTTTAAACTGGAGTTGGAGAAGACATAAGAGTACACCAGCCACGGTCTCTAAATCTGTTTTCGTTGTAAGTGCGGGAATATTCCAGAAGTCAAACCATCGGATTAAATTCCTTATACAACTACTGAAGAATTGCAGATTGCAAAACGTGAATGGCAAGAAAAATAGAACTTTCCTTCAGCGATAGGTGCAACGTGCAATTGATTGCACTCATGATCTTATCTATCATGAAACCAGTAGTTTATGTTCAGAGATGAATTTACGATTGTTGACCTTTCATGTCCAGGATCGGTGTATGATTCAAGAATTTGGAAAAACTCACGCATATTTAAAATCATACAATGGGATGAAGCTAGTGTCATTTTAATTGGTAATTCAGGATTCGGACTTACTCCTTTTACTGGCTTTTAACTCCGTATCAAAATCCAGATACTTCTGAGGAAAATTCTTTCAATAAGTGCCTAACGCACAAGTCAAGCAACTTTTTCCTATCCTTCACAATAAAATGCGAGTCAAAACAGAAAAAGTTCCATCTCTTACATTCCTAATTCTTAAAGAAAAAAAAAAGATTTTCAATCAAAAACAATACCGAATTGAATTAAAATTAACGTCAGCTTTTTCTTGTTAATCATAGAAATGAGTTGCAAATACAAAAAAAAAAAAAACAATTGAATTTGACTCGGGGTATGAGAGCACCTACTCCGTGTAAAGCAGGAGGTGCTCACTGTTTGGAGTATAATCTTATTCATACGAAACGGGAGCAGGTACTTTTTTTTGAGCACCTTCTCTGATTCGTATGGAGCAACTGCTTTGAGTACGTGCTCCATTTTTAATCATATCACCCCATGTCTGTCTCCTTCGTTACCTCCATTTTTGTACTGCACAGCTGCACCACAGATGATGTTTTCGACAATGTGACTTAAGCAAACCGCATTATCGAACACAACGCTAATGCAGAAAATTTGTATTTGCGTTTTCGAACAGAAAACTTTTGCGCTTACGAACATTCTGCGAATGCATTTTTGACACAGATGACGTTTTCCAAAACAGCGTAAATCTAAATTTTTAAGAGAAGTCTTTCATGTTGAATCTCAGAGGACTTTCTTGTGAAATAAAAGACACCTGGTCACTGTAGAAGCTATAGGTATAAGTATATTCATTTAAAACCAATATTAATAGACTAAATGAATGCAAAACCATTTTATCTAGAATGCAATACAAAGTAATTCCTGCTGTCATTTTAAATCATTTGATACAATAAAATTGCATACCAAACCTAATTGCTATGGCCTCGGCTTTTTTAACGCGATAAAAAATAAAAATAAAAACTACAAAAACAAAAACAAAAAAAAAAAAATCTACCTATAACCACCCCACAACATTTGCGTTTGCAATTTATTTGACGCGCCGTGCCGCTTTGCGCGCACGTCGAAACGACGGACGACGAGGACGGCAAAAGATAATTTGAAGCAAAGTGCGCTAAAAATTCCATCACATTAACATCTGCCAGCCGCAAAGTGCCACTCCTCTTGTGCTGCCGCAGGGAATGCACTGCAGCAGCCACTCCAGAAACCAATGCAAACCGAAATGCCATTTCAATGATTCATCATTCAGTATTGCGATGGTGCTGGATGGAATCAAAGCTGGGTTAGTGCAACATGTAGAATCAACAGGCACCAGGCGCAGGTTTTATTTTTAGTTTTGTTTTGTTTTTCTTTTGGGTAATTAGAATTGACATTGTGCCGAAATGGTGCGGCGGCGTGCGGCACGACTGGCAACAGGCAAGTTGCACAATTTTCCGGGAGTCAAGTCCCACATCAAGTGGGAATTCTCATGCGAATTTGATGCGCAAGTCCACAAGTTCTGAAACACCTTGCAAATCAAATGGGAGAAAAGACGCATTTGATGGTGCAAATGTGGCAAGGTCCAGAACGCGCACACTTGTCGTCCGTGGAACATTACATTCCTAAGTAAACACTCGACAATAGTAATTACACTACCCAGCCACATTTAGTGCAATCGCTGATTGCAGCTGATGCAAATAAAAATAAATCCAATTCCAGGGAATGACTATTATACCAACGCGATGGGTTGCGACGCACGGACAGACGGGATGAGCTCATCGACGACAACCGCGACGTTCCCCACCGCCTTGCGCCGGCCCATGCATGTGGCTGTTGCACAAATTGACCGACTAATTTGCGAGTTTAATTCGGTTCCGCAGATAGATTGCCATCGCTGCAACTGCAAACAAAACTATACCCACACAATTATTGGAGGAATCTCGCTGTTGGAATTCCATATTGTCGTGCTGTTGCCACAAGTGTAGATGCAGCTGCAGACGCAGGAAGTTTTTGTTCTCTATGTGCGCGGGAATCATTGGAAATATTAAGAATTAGTTTGGTTTAGGTATATGGATGCAGCAATTAGCACGAATGTGGATTTCTCAAGGGAAGGATTCAAAGTGTGGAAATCTAGGCCACACACACGAGGGTCATCGCTCTGTACGATTTCATCCCTACAATCATCACCATTTGATTAGGACGTATTAGATATGTCATTCTGAAGCTTGAGTCAGTTTTTTAAAGAGGATGATATAAAGGGTCTGCCAAATAACCTGCTCAAATCAATTGCGATATTCCGATATATTGTTTGGCGCTCAAATTGTCAAAAAACGCAAACAATCGTTAATGTTGTTCAGCAAACAGAAATCGAACTAATAAAAGAAATTGAAGAGGCTATACTTTCTGCTTATTTCAGTAACAGAAGTAGAATCAGGGCACAAGAAACAACTTTGAGCCGGTGATTTAGCCAAAAATGATATCTTCTTTCTTTCTATTTAAGGGATATTCTTTGAACGGTAAATCATATCTTTTATCAGTTCAGTTTTCTTTATTGAGACTTAAATTCACAAGATTATTTTGAATACAATGATAAAGCAACCGACTTCATAATATGTCTGGTTGAAAAAAAAAAAAATTAAATTAAGGATAAAGAATGATTACAAATTTTCTTCAAATAACATTATAATTACATTGTTTTAAAATGTATCTTTTTTATCAAAATATATGCTTGCTCCCGGCACATGTTAACATAGAGGCTCTTTTAGGCCAAACTTAAAACTAATTAATAAAATAAAATAAAAATAAAAATAACAATTGAAGATTTTAATATATGTAGACCTTAGAAAGTTACTGGTTTCATGATATAATTTAATATATTAGAACAAGAAACTTATGATCTATACAAAATCTATACAAAATCTAGGGATGTAAGAGATTACATAAATAACATAGATAAATTAAATAATATTAATTTCGCAAGGCTTATGTCAAACTCTAATGGTTTTAGCAATAAAGATTTATGTAAGTACTATGTATTTACTATATTTGTATGCTCGTAATTATTTCTTTTCTTTATTTAAAAACTTATCTCTTAAAATTATCCGCGGAGAACATTCATTGACGCTTTCTCGTAGAAAGAAAGCGTTAGGTTGTCATTTATTTGAGGCTCAAAGATTCGAGATCCACTTTGTAAGGCATTGACAGGTGATAGGTAATACTGGATATCTGGGCTTTCATTTACATTCGTATCCCATACATTCTTTAAAACGGGATTTGGATGGTTTTCAATTGATTTTAATCTGGTCTTTAATAAGGATGTCAAGTAGATCATTAAAGGTTTTACTTTAGTTAAGTTATACAAAGTATAATTAGAGAACCATTTTTTATTCGGTCGACGAAATTTTCCAGAACAAAAACGCAAGATTGTCCGTTCGAACTTTTCTAGCTCTTTTGCTGCAGTAGGTGATATGGTAAACCAAGAGCTAAAACCATACGAGATTATTGGTCTGATTAGTGTTTTATAAATAAGAACTTTAGTGTTTTGTGATAAATGTTTTGAAGACAGTAATTTTTTTAGAGTCGCTGTGGCTATTTTTGCTTTAACTAAAACATATCTGGCATGTTTATTGAATCTTAACTTGTTTTGAAACAGAATGCCTAGGTATTTAGTTTCTGTTTTTAATGGGATGGTGTTATCTTCGATACATAAGGCAAGATTCTTGCTCTCTTTTACTGCTTTTCGGTGACCTTTGCCAGAAGCGTTTCTGAAACAAGTAAGTCCGCATTTGTTAGTGTTAATGGTCAAACCCCAGGTTTTCAGATACGACACTAGAATGGGTAATGCGTTTTGAATTTTTTCTAACGCGTATGTTGGCCTTATATCTGAGGCTAAGACTTTCGTGTCATCTGCATACATAAGAGCTTCAGGCTCAGATTCTGAGGTGCAAAATGGCATGTCATGTAGGTAGAGATTGAATAGTTTCGGTCCCAGTAATGTTCCTTGGGCCACTCCTAATTTGATTGGAAAAACTGCTGAAAATTGCGAGTCAATAACAACAGAGGCATATCTAGATTCGAGAAAGCTTATAATCAACCTTATCAGAGGATTGGGACAATTCAATCGTATGAGTTTAAAAATAAGTCCTTTATGCCAAATAGAATCAAATGCTGCCTCTAAATCGATATCTAGGACAACAGTGCATTTTTTTTGCCTAAGATTGCGAATGATTTTATTATTAAGAACTAAAAGACAATGTTCAGTTGAGTGCTGTTTTCTGAACCCAAACTGTTCGTTTGGGATAACGTTTGATTCATCAAGGAAGCTATCTAAATAATCTGCTATAATTTTTTCAAAAAGCTTACCTAAGTTGGAAAGTAAAGATATTGGTCGAAAATCTTTAATATTTAGAGCATGATTCTTTTTGGCTATGGGTAGTATTTTTGAAGTTTTCCATGCATTTGGAAAATAACCATTATTTATGCAATGATTGAACACGCAAGAAAGGATAGTGTCAAGAGAATTCGGACATTTTCTTAAAATAAAGTTTGAAATGCGATCAAAACCGAAAGATTTTTTGTTATTCAAGTTATTTCTGAATAAATTGACTTTTTGATGTGTCGTAAACGGTAAAGAAAGTTGATTAGATGTGGTGTTAACCTGAGTAAAAGAAGTGAGAGGAAAATTAAGTTGTAAGTTACAATATTCTTCAACAGTTGCAGTGACATCGTTGTTCACATTTAAATCATAAGACGGTATTCGATCTGTGAAATGATTTGAATATAAAGATCTAAATGCACTGAGTTTCTGATCAATATCAACTAGCTCCTGCCCATCAATATTGAGAACATCCTTGACAATATCTGCTCCGACTAATTTTCTTCCTGTTATTCTATCAATTTCCTTGAAAGCATAAGGCGATGGCTTTATTTTATTAAGACGTGCTTTAAATTCTTGATCAAGATCTTGCTTAACCCTCTCTTTAATTATTTTGCTAAGACACTGTATTTGAGACTGAAGTTCTTTGTATTCAGAGTTGCATCTATTAAGATGCCTATGAAAGATTCTCTTCAATTTCCTTAGCCATACATTACGAATTTTCAGAAGATTTTTTGTTAAATTACTTATATATTTATATTTTAAGTCTTTTGCAGTTCGCATAATAGAGTTGTTTTCAATACATGATACAATATTTTGGCTTACATTGTCAACAAATACGTCGATTTCTGCGTTCGAGATATTTGTATCTGTTGGAACTGTCACCCTTGAGAGCCTATTGTGAAGTTGATATCTAAACACATCCCAATCAGTTCTCTCAAAACTAGTATACGTTGGTGGCGGAAGCAAAATTGGGGAAACGCTGAAAATTTCTAGATTTATTTCAATGCCATAGTGATTTGAGAATGTAGCAAATGTTTTACAGAGCCTATTGTTAGTACTATTAGGGGTTTGAAATAGCGAGCATGATATTAAAAAATAGTCTAAAATTGAGGAGGATTGCGGATAAGTTGGACTGAAAGGAGATATAAAATCAAGATGAAGGAATGGGCCGTTGTGAAACCAATTGTAAATAATTTTGCCATTTGAATTACATACTGAGTCTCCCCATGTTGTGTGACGTCCATTAAAGTCACCACCAATTATTGCTGCATCAAAAGTCTTAGTTATATTGTTCACTCTTTCTAATTCAATTGATAGGTCGTGTCCTGCATTCGATGGTATATAGATACTTCCCAGTAGAATACGCTTTGTAATCCCTGAATTATTCCTACAAATTAAAACACCTAGGCAGGTAGAAAAGATATCGCTATGAAAAGGCAAAGCGTTAAATTTAAATTTTTCATCGATAACGATGGCAGTTCCCCTGCCATCGTCATTGCGAATTATGTTATATCCTTCAAATGAAGGTCTGTGTCTCTTGCTCAATACAGTTTCAGATAGAAAACAAATGTCTGGCTTGTGATTTTTCAGAAGGCTCAATAGTGCTAATCTTCTTTCATTAGATATTATAGAATTTATGTTTACGGAGATTATTTTAAGTTTCATGTTTGAATCCATCATATAACGATTGATGCTACGAACTCAAGATATGCAAACATCTTGTCTTCTTTGTTTTGAAGTTTCTGGTATTTTGGCCAGAATTCTCTGATTTTGTATAACAGTTCAGTGAACGAAATATTAAATAATGTTTTTGCTTCATCAAGAAAATCGGAAATGTTGTTGGGTTGAGAACTTTTTTCTCTAAGTGGGGGGTTTGTCAATATAGGAGTTGACTGCTGTTTAGGAGTCATACCTAATTTTGTTTGCTTTCTCGCCATATCTGCAAAAGAGATGTGTTTGTCGGTAAATGTATTAATTGAGTTAATTACCTGATTTCTGGCTCTGTTTGCCATAAACTTTGCATTTTCAACAGTTAGCATTTGTTTCTCTTTGTATCTGACATAAGCTTCACACTCAAGAGAGTTTGCCGAGTGTTCTTTAAGACAGTTCGCACATTTAGGAGGAGGAATTGGTTCGTTTTTCTCTTTCAGTTCTTTTACAGAATTGATGCATACCTCAGAATCGTGAAATTCGCTGCACAAGACACAGCGGCTATTATATGAACAACAATCACCAGTGTGACCAAATCTTTGGCAGCGATAACACCTTATTACCGACCTATTTTGTTTTTTTTCCCAATATACTCTCTGGTGGAGAAGGGATGTTATTTTCGTTAACTCTTTGAGTGACTCTCCAACTTCCAGTTGGACAACAAAAATATTAAGTTTTATACCTTGCTCTTTTGTTTTTGCCGTAGAAAATTGCGTGACCTTACTTAGTTTGACATTAGGTAATGCTTCGTTCAAAGCCTTTTTAATTGAATCTGGATGAGTGTCACCATCAATACCTTTCAACAAAATGGATGCACGTTTTGTTTCTTTTGGTGAAAAAGTAAAAGCACCAATGCCTGTTCCCCTAAGTTTTTCGATAACTATTTTATGAACGTCTATGTTATCCACATAAACCTTGGTTTTCCTATAACCTAAGTTAACAAATTTGTGATTAGTGCCATTTGCTTTACACTCGAGAGCAGCAAGATTTAAAAGATCCGTAATTAGACTACAATTAGCCCCAAAAATATAAATTGGTGGACAAAAATTTTTATTGCTTACAATAATTTTGGTGGAGTGCGGGGGATCGTCTCCTTCTGTTGATGGATTGCTGGTGTCTCCTTCGTTGTTTGGGCTTCTGACGTTTGCATTCGTCCCACTTTTGTTTTTGTTTGGATCGGGTATAATGTTAGAGGGATTGTCTAACCCCGATAGTGCATAATAAGTGTTGTTTGATAAATTTGATTGAATATGAAACTCAACATTATCATCATTTAATTTTCGTTTTTTGCCAAAATGTTTGGCAGCATGTTTTAGATTTGATAACACAGTTGTCCAATTGTTTTCAATTGGGAACTCATCATCGATTTCGATTCCCATTGCCATGCTTGTACTGGCATTGCTATCCGGATTAACAGATGTCATTTTGCTTGCACTCGATCTCAATGGATTGAGATCATGAATTGTTTGCAAATTTTGATTAATCACTGTTCCTACACTAGCACTCGTATAGGGATTGTTTAAATGTGTCAAGTGCTCCAGAACGGAGTCTGGAGCACTGTTTTGGGTATTATTAAAGTTTGTTTCCACTTTAATTAAATATAGGGGCCACACTCACTAATCAATTAAATGATATAGTTTTGGACAAGTGTATGCCCGATCAAATGTTTTTAATAAATTTAACGAGATAAATATATGCAAAGGGCGCGCTTTCAAGGCAGATATTACATGTGCTCACCACGGCTGTCAAAATTGCACTCATCATATCTTTTATGTCAAATTACTTTCAGCAAAGAATCGATTTTCATTTTAACTTTGAAAGTATTTTCACTCAAATTGTTAGCGCCCGACTAACCTCAAAATCCATCTTGTTTTTGTTTTCTTGGTGGCCGTCGTTCGCGACTAAAATATAAATAATAAAAAAAGCCATGTGAAAGAAATGTCAAAATGGACGAATAATCGTATATTCGTTGGTCGCTCTCATGTGAATAGTCCTTTATTGTTACGAACTGTAAGATTCTATTTGCATCCCACTTCCCACATACGATCCACTCATCAACAACAAATTGTTTTCGCGCCACTAACCTCAAGAGCACTCTTATGTCGTTTTCGGTTGGATTTCGGAATTGTTCCATTCCTATCGAAAATGGAAAATTTGGAGTAAAAGGAGTGAAAAAAGAGTAGCTCCGAACGTCCACTCGAAAACGACATTAGTTTTTGTTTTCTTGGTGGTTTGTCATTCGAGACGTATAAAAAAGCCATGTGGAAGAAATGTCAGAATGGACGAACATTTAAGCGACTATTAACTGTGTCTACGTTCTGTAATGTCGTTTTCGAGTGGATGTCCGGAGTACCGGAGTTACTCCTTTTCCATTCCTTTTAGTCCAAATTTTCTTTTTTAAATAGGAATGGAACAGTTCCTTAATCCAACCGAAAACGAAATTACTCTCGCATGGGTAAAATTGGCGGAGAAACGATGAAGAATGGAACAAAACGCATATGATTTGTTTCAATTTTCATCGTTTCTCCAACCTTCTCTTCAGTGATATTTATATTTACGAAGCTAATAACATCGTGGCAACAAATTATTTGAAAAATATTGGCGCAGCATTTTAGTGTTAAAGCATTTTTAGTATGATGCTAAGATAAAAAGACTATTTTCCAAATTTTAAATGATTTCGCATATCGTACTATCTTTTTAATAGTTTACTAAAGTTAAAATCACCAAAGGTCTATGTAATCTGATATTGATCACTTGAGTAAGCTACTACCAAGTCACTATAGACTGGAGTTATAGCTATTTCACTCAGCTAGGCAGCTCTAAAAGGAGTCTGATGATGGCAGCCGTGAAATAGCTATAACTCCAGCCTAAAATGACTTGGTGGTAGCTCACTCAAGTGGTTGTTATTTCATTCAAACCTTCAACATGAATAAAAAAAATATTTGTTGAAAATTCGATATTTTAAAAACGGTATGTTGATTTTTTTTTTTTTAAACTCGATTATTTTTTTTCTTAAAAATGTTTAAAAAATTTTAATATCTAATAATCATGTTCTGTAACCCGTGTTTTTTTGAAATTTTTAAAACCACAGCCCTGATTGGAAACTCCAATCATCGTGAAGTCAAGTTCGATCAAAATCTCAAATTTTGTTTATGAATCTAAAAATTGTCATATTTTCATAAACAATTCATATAAAGGGTTTTTTAACAGGGACGCTACAAAAGTAGAGCAACAGGGACAGCAAACGACGCAATATTTCTTGCCGCTCTTTTGACATTTCTCTTAAGTAAGATTTGCCATTTTATGATGGAAAGATATACGAGCCAACAACGAGTCGAAATTATTAAATTTTACTACCGAATTCGGAGTCAGTGGCCTCAACGTTAAGAGCGCTACGTTCAATTTATGGTCGTCATAATCGTCCTAGCGGATCAACAATTGAGCGTCTAGTGGAAAAATTTGAATCCACAGGCACAGTGCAAAATGTTCCCGTGCCAGTGAGACAAAGAAATGCCCGTAGTTTCGAGAATATTGCTGCCGCTGAGGCTTCAGTTGCAGAAAGCCCAAATGTGTCTCTCACACGTCGTTCTCAAGCGTTGGGCATCGCTGTGACGTCGTTGTGGCGAATTTTGCGAAAAGATCTTGGCCTACATCTTTACAAGATTAAACTGTCGCAATAACTGAAGCCGCTTGACCACCAGAAGCGTCGTATGTTCGTGAATTGGGCTGAGCAACAACTTGAAAATGATTCGGATTTTAATCGAAAAATCATCTTTAGTGATGAGGCTCATTTCTGGCTGAATGGCTTCGTCAATAAACAAAATATGCGGTATTGGTCAGGCAGCAATCCACACGTACTCCATGAGTCATCATTGCATCCCGAAAAAATTACGGTTTGGTGTGGTTTATGGGCCGGCGGCGTTATTGGGCCGTACTTCTTCCGTGATGATCAAGACCGGCACGTTACTGTAAATGGGGATCGCTACCGTGCAATGATAACCGAATATTTTTGGCCCCTATTGGATGATATGGACTTGGAGGACATGTGGTTCTAACAGGACGGCGGGCGCCACAAGCCACACAGCGAATGTCACAATCAATTTATTGGAAACCAAGTTTGGAGAACGTGTTATCTCACGAAATGGTCCAGTCGCATGGCCGCCTCGGTCGCTCGATTTGACGCCGTTAGACTATTTCCTCTGGGGAAACGTCAAGTCTATGGTCTATGCCAACAAGCCAGCGACGATTGATGAACTTCGTACGAATATCGAACGTGAAATTGCAGCAGTATCGGCCGATTTATGCTTGAAAACCGTCGAAAATTGGGTTCAGCGTCTGGACTTCTGCAAGCGTGCCCGTGGTGGACATGCAAAAGAAATCGAATTCCATACATAATGACATCGAACGTACTTTCACAGGAATAAAGAATTTCATTGATATCCAAAACCTTTTTTATTTAAAAAAACTTTTGTGGCGCTCTTATTGAAAAACCCGATACAAATATGTATGTGTGTATGTAGGTTTATTTTTTTTTTTAATTTTATAAATTTAGTTCATAATGTGTAAAGAAAATGATCTATTTGCTGATATGTATACGCACAATTTTTTTTTTTTTTCAAAACAGTAAACTGAAATACTGAAACATGATAAGACTATCTACAACAACTGTGTTGGATTTTCACTCAATAAAAATTGAATTAAAGAAAAAAGATTTAATGTGTAGAAAAAAGTGTGTGTTGAAAGCTTTTTTTCATAATCATAATAATATTGTGTTATCAGGGTCCAAATACTAATGTGAATGCTTTTTAATGCTTTTAATGCTCTTACAATGTACACTATCAATGTTTCAGAGTTCAAAGACTATCACAGCAATTCTGTGCAACGCAATTAATTGATTAACATAAACTTTTTCCTCAACAAAGAAATATAGTTTTCAAAAAAAAAAAAAAATAAAAAACTATAAAGATTATGAAAGAGATAAGCTGATCATAAATTGTGTTCTTATGTTCATAGAAATAAAACATTAAACTCATCAATCATTTTTTTACTTTTGTTTTAGGTCAAGTATTAGTTTTGTGTGGGAATTTCTTTTTTTCAGGTTTTAATCAAACCTTTATAGTTAACAATATAAATTAATGTGATTTCCTAAAATATCGTGATATGTATTTCTTTACGCACAATTCGATAGTGTCACCATTTTTTTTTTGAAAAATTAAAGATGCATTGGTTCTTACACTAAATTGTCAAAATCTGTTCCATAAACAGTTTGAAAATTTTGTACAATTGTCGGAAAATACCCGACAACTGTCAACTTTTCGGTTCATAAAATAATTGCCATGACATCGAAATGTCAAGTAATTTTCGACAATTGTCAGGAATTTTCTGACAAATTTGTAGTGACAATTCTTTTATGAGATCAAAAAAAAATATACAATTAACATAATTGTCAGTATTTAATCCACATTAGTCCCTTTAAGAAAGTTGAGGACTTGGAGAATTTTTAGAGACGATAATTTGCTCTCTTCTATTTACTGGTTGCCCAGATGCTTGTGTCTTTGGTGCATAAGTGCATCACATTTACTCAGTATGTAGTTTGTCGTCTCCTCAAGGATGTTGCAGAATATTCACCTGGCACTGCTTACTAGGCCCAGCATGTAAAGAAAGATCTTCTTAATTTGTAGTGGCCAGTGAGGACCTCCGTTATTATTCTGGGTTTGTTCCTACTTAAGCTGATGCAGGATATAAAGCGTTCCTGATTATATTAGTTTCCAAGTAGGAGTTTAGCTTGTCTCAGGTAAGGGAGTTCGTTCCAGATATTGAGTCTTTTTGCCTTCAATTCTGTTTTGATTTTTATTTGAGTCACGTTTTCTCCTATTCCGCAGGGCTCTGGCCCTGTTTGGGGGTGTTGTTGCTCTTTTGAACTTTGAACCTTCGAGCTATGTAGTCTTGAATTTAATTTTTAGTACTTTATGATTTTTTTTAATTTTAGTATAACAACGTGGGGGGTCAATAGAAAAAGTTACTAGCGATCTATTAACCTTGAATTTGCTTTCACCAAGTAGTATAGTAAGCCGCGTCGAGTTCAAAAAAGTTTCGATTTGGTCATATGTACCTATCAAATTTTAATAGTATTGTACCAAAAGATATATTTTTCAGTTCCATGAACTGTTTACCTCCCCCTCTACCCCTCAAAACACCATTAGACACTGGATATTTTTTTGGCATGGGTTATCTGAGGGATTTTGTTCGGCTTTTTTTCATTTCGCATTTAATCATTTTTCGCATTTAATCATTGTTTCGCAAAATCATTACTTCCTATTTTTTTCGCAATTTGTATCTTGCATTTCATTATTTCGCATTGCATTGCTTCGCTTATTATTATTTCGTACTTCATTATTTCGCAAAATTATTATTTTTTTTTTTTAAATTGTTTTTCCTTCCGATATTTTAGATAGGTACCTATATGTCATGATCAGATCTTTACCCTTAGGCAGGCGATGGAAAAATTAAGGCCGCCTACGATAGCATAGCCAGGGTAGAACTTTACAAAGCCATGAGAGAATTCGGCATCCCACATAAATTGACACGACTATGTAGGTTGACCATGACCAACGTAACAAGTCAAGTAAAAATAGCCGGATTGCTATCCAAACCAATCAACATCTTTAATGGACTCCGACAAGGGGATGGTTTGGCCTGCCTCCTCTTCAACCTGGCGTTGGAGAAAGCAATCCGTGACTATGGCACGGCAACCAGAGGGACCATCGTCAACAGGTCCAGCCAGATACTGGCTTACGCAGACGACATCGCCATCATCGGAAGAACCGAGCAAGCTGTACATGATTCCTTCATCTAGATCGAGCAGGCGGCACAAAATCTGGGGCTGCACATTAGTGAAGTACATGGTGGCGTCGAATGCAAGAGGAACAGTTGGTCAAACAATCAAGGTAGCGGAGCACGAATTTGAAGTGGTGCAATCCTTTAAATACCTTGGGTCAATAGTAGCAGCCGATAACAATATAGAAGAAGAAATACGCGGGCGGCTTCTCAAATCCAACAGAGCCTACTATAGTCTGTCAAAGCTCTTCAAATCCAGAAATCTCACCATAACTTCAAAACTGCTGCTGTACAGGACCATGGTCCTGCCAGTACTCACATATGGATCCGAGACTTGGGTGCTTAGCAAAAGGCACTCCGACCTTTTAGCCGCGTTCGAGAGAAAAGTCTTAAGGAGGAGAATTGTTGGCCCCATATGTGAGGAAGGACGATTCCGGAGACGGTACAATCATGAATTGTACGCAATCTACCTTGAAGCAGATATCGTGACAAAAATTAAGCTCGGTAGACTCCGGGGGGCAGGGCACCTAGCTCGCATGAGCGAAGAGGAACCTGCTCGGAAAGTTCTTTGTGGTACATTCTATGGTAGACGACAGCGTGGTAGACCATGCTTGCGCTGGAGAGATGGCGTAGACCAGGACGCCCGGAGCCTTGGGGTGCGCAACTGGATGGCGGCGGCTCGAGACCGGGATGGGTGGAGAGACTTGTTGAAGGAGGCCAGGACCGGACCCCGGTTGTCGAGCCGATGATGATGATGATATGTCATGTTGATGAATTTCGTGCGAATTTAGAGAATTCGCATAAACAGAGACCATAGCCATGTGTCTAATTTAAAGTTGATCAAACTTTGTTTTCGTGCGAAACCCATTCTTGCCCCATATAGAAAGTAAATTAAAAATGAAATAACCGTTATATAGCACTCGATAGTTCGAGTATCCAAATACAAACGCACAACTTTTGCACAGAAAAACAAAAAATAGTTCAATGCACATTTCAAATCAAGGCATATGCAGTATATGCACACATAATATTTATAAACTATACGTACCTATCTTGAAATTTACTTCTGCTAATGTACTCGTACCTACATAAATCTTGTTTATTTCTCTTTGGCTTTGGGTAATCTGGTTTTTATCGCATAGCTTGATGGAAAAATAGCAATTTACCTATACTTTGTTGGAAAAGCGTGTGTTGTTTATATGTTCAGTAATCAATTTATATTAAAAGACGAGTAAATGATTCGTAGAAATAATAGGTAACTGATGTCAGTTAGTAATTAAAAAGTTTTTGTAATATATAGAAGATTACGATTTAAGAGTGTTTTCGTGTATAAAGGATTAACTGACATTAATATTTGTCACGTTTCTACTTTAAAACAGTCTTAGATTAATATTTGATAACGTTTCATAAGTAGTATATTGTTAATCGAACTTAAAGATTAAATCCATCACTATCGTGTACTACTCTGAAAAAGTTGTTTGTTCGATGTTACACTTGACTGTCTGACCACTAAAACTTATTTACCTCTCACAGTCACGTTTGCGGCTGCAATTCCATTGTATTCACTTTAACAAGTTTTTTGAATTATAACTTTGACAGGTAATGACGGACGCCATTACTCGCGTCTATTGTGTCCAGCCAGTCAAAAAGAACTGGAAATAAAAATAATAAAAGGATATTGTTTTTCAAAAGTTATCCCTAATCACTGATTAATATATTTTTCAATAGACCAATATTTATAAACTGATGATAACTGCTGTAAAAAAAAACTTTCGTGCAAGTTGGTCTAAGTAAAGTTCTAATTGTTCATACATACAAAACTTTACAGGCTCAATTTCTAAAAGTATCTTTTGATTCACCTAAGTAGATTATATATAACTCCAAAAAAAATTGAATTTTTGACAGAATTCAGCTTTAACTTTAAGCTTTGTGCCTACGATGCTGATGCGAATCGAAATTTTTCGTTGGCCTCCAATGCGAAATGCTTACGGAAACCACATTGAAAAATGACACGTGAAAGCGTCACCAATTGCAAAAAAACTAAAACTAAAACTAAAACACAGTCACAGATATCCATGAAATGAAAGAAAACAACAAATACAAACACGAACAAACCTCATATAAATATGTCCAGTGTCCATATCAAAATTTTCCAAAAAAATATTTTTGGATTTAAATTCAAAATGATTTTTCGAAAATTCGATATTTCGAAAACGAGTGGAAGATTTTTTTTTATGACATTCAATTTTTAACTCCATATTTATAAATACTTAACATTTGCATAACAATTTTTTGTTTCAAAGATGTTTACAAAATTTTATATTTAAAAAAATTAATTATTTTTTAAAACCGCTTTTACGATTTTTGAAATTTTTTCTCATAAATTAAGAATAAGATAAAAAATCAGATGGTGTATATCGCGTTGGGATCAAAACAGTTTTCGAAGTATTTTAATCAATTTATTTCTAATTTTGTTGATTTAAAACAGTTTTCCAGTTTAAATAATTAATTAATAATTGGCATGCATGCATTATGTAAAAAACGGGGCTATATTGTTCATTTTTGTATTCTCACATAATACAACCTGCAACTTAATTATGTTTTTGGCAAATGGATACAATACAGGCTCCCATATGACCAATTTAATTCAGACTTTAGAACCACATTGTGATCGCACATAAGAGCAAGTTCGTGCGACCCAGTCGTGAAGATATTTTTTTTTTTTTTTTTTAATTTTAATATTCCATAATAGTTTTCAGAAGCATCGGTGGTTCAGTGGTAGAATGCTCGCCTGCCACGCGGGCGGCCCGGGTTCGATTCCCGGCCGATGCAATAGGATTATTTTGAAACAATTTCGACGGTTAATCTTAAAAACAACACAATGGATTTTGATGCAGTTTTAGAGAAATAAAATTGAAAGCTTTTCCTTCGAACTTTTGCGTAACAAAATCTATTGATTTATTTTATTTATTTGTATTGTGTTCAAACATATGGTTATTAATTAGGTATCAAACATAATACAAGATGTATATTATGTAGATGTTTGATTTCATTTTTTTTTTCAAGGCTCAATGTTTCAAAATATTTATTGCATCGGCCGGGAATCGAACCCGGGCCGCCCGCGTGGCAGGCGAGCATTCTACCACTGAACCACCGATGCTAATGTAAATGATTAGACCCTCAAAAACTAACGTTTAAAATCAAATGCCTTATTTTATTTCACCTACATACAACATTATGTGTGACTACACAAAAGCAAGACTAATAATATTGTAAGTTTATAAATCGACATCCTATTCTGACAATACAATCATTTTAAAGCTACTTGTAGCTTTTCAATTATTGTGGCTTAAAAAATAATTATTTAAAAGCCATCTTTGTAGTTGTGACAGTTTTTTGTTGTTATATTTGAGGGCTCGTTAAAAAATTTCACATTATTTAAAAACAAAAAAAAAAAAAAATATAAACTACGGCGCGCGTATGTGTAACCTATTTTCATATACCTAAATAAACAGAATAATGATAATACCTATTTGTTTTTGATGTGCAAACATCTATGCCGCCAATAGAGTGAAATAAAAATATTGTGTGAGTGCCGGGACTCACGGTTAAAATGTGTAAACATCAACGTGCGCGGATCCAAAACGGACTTGTTTTTGCTTGAAGGGGATCTTAAGATTTTTTTCACTGAACGCATCCATCCTAGTATGCAGATCGTAACGTTGCACACCGTAACGTTGCACGACGTAACGTTGCACACGAACGTTCACGTTTATTTTCCACTCTACCGCCAGCATAGATGTTTACACATCAATAAGATTGAAACAAGCAACTTATTGGTGTAAAAATAATTACACCCATTCATAGAAAAGCAACGCCAAATATTTCATATTGATTGTGTCTTTTTGATTTAGGAATGAGTGGTTCACCATCCCCTATCTTGCCATCGAATTTAAATTATTTATTTAGAATGAAACCATTTTAGTAGACAAGACCTTGCATTGATTCATATCAAATAACGCTAATTTAAAAATGAATATTTTCCAAGAAGCATCGGTGGTTCAGTGGTAGAATGCTCGCCTGCCAGTCGATCTTGAACTGTGGAGGTGAGCGAACGTTAAGCGACTTTCCCAGTGTTTGCAAATAAATTCGAGAGTGATAAAGTATAACTTTAGCCAAGGCTTTTTCAATAGTGCCAATAGCACAGTGATAGAGGTGGCGAACCGCGGTGCGGAGGGTCACGAGTTCGAGTCCCGGTCGGGCATAAAAAAATTGGAAGCTTTTTTTCATAACAGAGAAGTTGAAAATTTTATTGAGTGGGAGAACCAACTTATGGAAGACAGAAAAAGTGCAGGGGCATCGAAAGGTGTCCCAGCAACAACAACAAAGCCAACAACGGCATCATCAATGGGACCGGCAAAAGGTTTCCCAACAACAACAACGAAGCCGGCAACGGCAGCATCAGCTATGGAACCATCGAAAGGTGTCCAAGAAGCATCATCAAAGCCGGCAACGGCACCAACAGCGGGGACATCGAAAGATGCCCTAGCAACAACGGCAACGGCACCAACAACCGATATGCCAACGAAGAGGAGGAAGAGGATTCGGTATCTACCGAACTTAGTGAAGCGCCAGTCCACTACC
Organism: Leucozona laternaria; assembly: GCA_932273885.2. NCBI lineage: Eukaryota > Metazoa > Arthropoda > Insecta > Diptera > Syrphidae > Leucozona > Leucozona laternaria. The sequence goes on along the minus strand of OW026368.1, from coordinate 82,722,894 downwards.
ACTTCAGTTAAGCTGCTAGCTGGAGCGAGGGAGATGGGGCCTACGGCGAAGGTATCGATAGCAGCAAATCAACTAAGTTCCGACGAGGAAATTCATTATATGTCCGAAGGGGGAGAGGGACATTATACAGAGGACAGTAATCTGTTCGTGGACCTAACCTCACCAGAGGCGTCCTCAGAAGATGAAAAAGAGGAGCGAACCATACAGGCCAAAATTGGTGCTGTCCAAGGGGAAATAGATCTCCTCAGAGCCCAGCTAACGCCCCTGATACTGGCTCTGAAAGCAAAACAAGAAGCTCGCCGGGAGAGAGAACGGCTGGAGCAAATTAACAAAAAGGCGCTACAGCAGCAACAAAAAGTAGCGCACGAAAGTGCAACCAATGTTGAGCTGCCGTCAACATCTAAGCAGCCTCAGCCTAACCGGCAAATACACCAGCAACAAAAAGAAAACAAACCAAAGCATTCACAGCAAATGATGCCTACACAACAGCCACAGCAGCAGAGACAACAGCAACCAAAAAAACAACAGCAAAATCAGCAGCAACATAAACAGCAGCAGCAGAATCAACAGCAGCAGAAACAACAACAACAGCAGCAGAATCAACAGCAGCAGAACCAACAGCAGCAGAGTCAACAGAAGCAGCCACAGCCCCCCAAAAACAAAAAAGAAAAAGTGCCACCCATCAACACTTATAAGATGGATCTTCAAGACACCATAAACATATGTAAGTCGGCCATAGGCCAAAACTTTACTATTAAGAGACTTAGTGAAAATAGACATGCTATCCACTGCTTTACAGTGGAACAGCATAAAATTATTAAAGAATTATTAAAAAAATCCACGACAGAGTTCTTTAGCTTTACCCCCAAAACTGATAAATTGCAAACGGTCCTTCTGAAGGGCATAGATTCCTGCACGGAACCACAGGTGCTCTTAAATGAGCTCCGCCAAAAAGCGAGCGACGATCTCGAGTTTATCGGGGTCAAGCCGTTCGCTACAGTCAGAGCCAGACGGGAGAAGCGGAATCTACCGTTCTTCCTGGTACAGCTCTCGCCCAGCAGCAAACTGGATAGTTTGAGGAGTATCTCCATCCTCAACTACCAGGTTGTAACTTGGGATAGACTAAAGAGACGCGGCGACATGCTTCAATGCATGCGCTGCCAAAGGTTCGGCCATGCTGCAGCAAACTGCGAAATGCAGTCACGCTGCGTCAAGTGTGGCGAGAACCACAAGGTAGAAGAGTGTAAGCTCGGACAGGAACGGGTTGAAGATAGGACCCAGCTTAGATGTGCACTTTGCCGAGGCGAAGGGCACCCCGCAAATTATCGGGGATGTCCAGCGTTTCAGCAGATCAAACAAAACAAAGCGGCTAGGCAGACAGAGGTAGAGAGACGCCCTTCAGTGCGTCCTCCTACAGTAACGCCCGTCAACCCCCAAATTTCCTATGCCCAAATGGCTTCAGGAAGGGGGAGTACGGTACAGCCTGCGCCAAAGGTAGCCCAACCGGCCCTCGTGCCTAAGGCACCGGACGCACAGGCCGAAATCAGAGGCATGTTGCTGGCCATTCAAGGCCAGTTAACAGGTCTTCAAAAACAGATCAGGGAGCAGGCGACAAGGGTGGACTATCTCTACTCTGTTTTGCCTAGCTTAACGCAACTTAGAGGTTAAGGGCGCGCTGCCGGAGAGGCCTTTTAAGATCCTTGCTGTGAATGTAAATTCACTGATTAGGACCGAACGTAGAGCTAATCTCTTCCAATTGTTGAAAGACCAAAGTCCAGATGTGTTTATGGCTAGCGAAACTAAGCTAAACCAGAAACATAAATTGACTAATAGCAAATACAATATCGTTAGAAGAGATCGGCCCAACTCCACTCAAGGGGGTGGTGTCGCAATCTTCATACGAAAGGGCATTGATCACAAGGTAATATATAATAGCGATGTGCGAAGATTTCGGTTGCTTGAGGCGTGCATCGTATGCATTCCTCTCCAACAGGGGAAGCGAATGTATGTGATCTCGGCTTACGCACCGGAATCACCTCTGCCAACTAATTTTATAACAGAGCTCGAAAAACTTTTCGATTGTCTTCGATTGAACTCGGAAGATAACTACTATCTGATGGCCGGTGATTTGAATGCCAAACACACAGATTGGGGAAATCAAATACAAAATCCTAGAGGTAGTCATCTGTATAATTGGATGAGTCAATTCAGCGTTGAGTATGGGGTTGACCTGCTGGCTACAGATAGGCCATCGTTTCCAAGAAGCGGTGCCTTTCTGGATCTATTGCTGATAGACTCAAGACTGACAATTACTGACACTGTGGGTCAACAACGAAGGAACTGTTTACGGACCATCGAGTACGACAGCGATCACTGCGGACTCGGTGCCGTAATACAGCTGCCGAACGAGCTTGTGGAGCTGGAGGAGTATGTACCGGTGCATACTTACAATTACAGTAAGATGCGCTGGCCACGCTTCACCAGCGCCATAGCAAGCGAAATTCGGTCGCAGAATATATCCCCACCAAACGACAGGAACCTTACAAATACTGAAATCGACCAATACTTGGAACAAATGGACGAGACAATCCAACGAACAATGGAAAGAACAATACCGAAATACAAAGAACGTGACGCAACTGACATGTACCGTAACGCGACCATTGACGCACTACACAGACAAAAAAGTGGACTTCTGACAAGACTAAAACGCTTGTACCGACGGTTTACTGACCCACATGATCTGGAGATTAGGACACTGAAGTCGTCTATCAAAAACATCAACCAACTGATCAAGGAGAACTATCGGTTGTCCATTAATTTGTATTGGGACAACAAAATTCGGGCCGTTAATTCTAGCGACCCGAGCATGTTTCCGCAAATTAATAAGATATTTAGGAAAAACGATCAAAACGAACTTCCGTGTCTTAAGCTCCAGAGGACGACAGAGAACAGAGACGTACTTCTGACAGCAGGCATAGATCCAGAGGAAGCCGTCTTGGACGATGACCTCTTTATCATCGAAGATCCTCGTGAGAAAGTGGAGGCTGTGGGGGCTGCTTTCCAGCAAGTGTACAAGATTAATGCATGCATTCGCCCGAACCATGACCTGGAAAACAGGGCCCTGCTTCACCACTTCTACCTTAGAAACGATATTACGCAATGGCGATCGGAGAACCTCGGTTTTACTGGGTTCAATGAAGAACACTTGGCAAACGCCATCATCGCCGAGCGAAACGGGCCAAGTTCCCTGTTAATTTCGAAGGTCGAGCTCCAACTAATCTTCGACTCACTAAAGAAAAAGAAGTCAGCAGGAGTCGATGGTATATCCAACGTTGTACTACGACATCTACCTCGGGAAGCAGTAGACATTTACACCACACTGTTTAACAACGCTCTGAATAATGCATATTATCCAGTGCGTTGGAAGACAGCCGTGGTACATCCTCTCCCGAAAAAGGGAAAGGACAACTCCAATCCGGCGAATCTCCGGTCGATAAGTCTTCTTCCGAGTATCAGCAAGGTATTCGAAAAGGTTATCAATAGAGCTCTGTTTAAGTGGGCAGAGGACAACAATATCATACCGGAAAATCAGTTCGGATTTAAGGCGAGACATGACACCATTCATGCCGCGTCTAAACTCGTTTCTGATATCCAATGGAACAAATCCAAAAAGCAGTGTACGGGTGCCTGTCTGGTTGATTTGGAGAAGGCTTTCGACACCGTATGGCTAGAAGGTCTTTATCTGAAGCTGACCAGGCTTGGCATAAGTAAACCGCTATTGTATATGCTTTATGACATGCTCAATGGTAGAAAGTTTGTTGTCAAAAGTGGCAATGTAACTTCTACCGCAACATTTCATATTAAAAATGGTCTTCAACAGGGAGCGGTAAACTCGCCGATTCTATTCAGTATTTACACCAGCGATCTGATAGGTAGTTTAACTCAGGCAATTGCGTATGCCGATGATCTAATTGCGTACAGAACAGCCCCAAAAGTTGAGGTCATCAGAATTCTTTTGCAGCGTGACTTCGACAAGATTCAGCGATATTGCGATGACTGGAAGTTGAAAATCAACTTTCAGAAATCAGAAACTATTCTGTTTAGGACTCCGTTGCATGGAGCCACAAGGGATACGAGAAAGAACTGGCGCAAGCTGGTGATCGTGGGGCCAAATGGACATCCACTGGCGAGTAAAAGTGTAGTAAAGTACCTTGGCATCTGGTTGGATCAGTATTTGTATTTCGACAGACATATAAGTGCTGCTCTGGCCAGGGCTAGGGGAGCTTTTGCCCTGACGAAACGGTTGTTTTATAGCAGCCGGCTTGACACCAGGGTGAAGGTGATTTGCTACATGGCCCTCATCCGGCCGATGATTGCCTATGGATGCCCGGTTTGGTTCAACGTTGCCCCATCTCAAATGGAAAAGATTCGGGTGTTTGAGAGGCAGTGCCTTAGACGCTGCCTTGGATTACACAGAACACCAGAGTCGGAGTACACACGACACTATTCCAACCAGGTTCTATACAACGGGGCCAACATAAACAGAATAGATAATTTTTTGTTTAAGCTGATTCGGGGTCACATTGCAAGAGCGATGTCTTCAACCAACAGCTTAATTTTTGGGGCTTACTACCCTAACGACGATTATTATGAAAGTGTACGTCTAAGCGGCTTTATTCCGCCCGATGCTTTCCTCTATTTAGACAGTCGAGGCCTGGTCCAGGATAGAGCGGCGATCCCGCTAATCTACCACGTCGGCCGTAGAACTGTAGATAGGCGACTCCTTTACAACCGAGACGTCCTCGCACAAAGCGGAGCTGAGCGCCTTCGGTTCAGTAGGACTGTGTCCGATCGGGACCGAAAAGATAGGGTAAAGCAGGAGAACCAGTTCTGGTGGTTGAAAAATGATATTTAAAGTTAACTAAGGTTTCTTGTCTTGGCCGACTTACATAGGTTTAGGTGTATTAGTTTTAAGTAGGGACAGTCAGGGTGGCACAAAAAAAAAAAAAAAAAAAAAAAAAAAAAAAAAAAAAAAAAAAAAACATAAAACACATTAAAAAAAAAAAAAAAATAATAAAACCAAAGAAAATGCTTGCTGTGGCTGTTCTAGTTTTTAAGTAGTTTTAAGTAGTTCTAAGTAGTTTAAGTAGTTTTAGTTAGTTTTACAATAGTTTTATGTAGTTTGTAAGTTTTATATAAAAAAAATAAAAATGATAAGATACCAAGTTTTTTTTTTAAATTCTTCTTGGTAAAAAATAAAACCACGCTGAATTTTAGTATTAATATAGTTTTAAGGCCGAAAGGCATTAGTTAATATTATTTAATATAGTTTAACTTAGAGCGTCCGCATGGGGCCAGTAAGTTAGTTGTAAGTTATTGATAAGTAGGCTAGTTTTTATGAATTTTTGTCTAGCTTTAAGTTAGTTATAAGTTAAACGAAAAATAAAAATGAATTGAAAAAAAAAAAAAAAAAAAAATGCTCGCCTGCCACGCGGGCGGCCCGGGTTCGATTCCCGGCCGATGCATAAGAATTATTTTGAAACAATTTCGACGTTTAATCTTAAAAACAACTTAATGGATTTTGATGCAATTTTAGAAAAATAAAATTAAAAGCTTTTCCTTCGCACTTTTAGTTAGTAACAAAATCTATTGATTTGTTTTATTTGTTTGGATTTTGTTAAAACATTCATACATATTATGTGTGTCTATATTATGTTTGTTCTGAAACGCTTTTAAAGATTCAATGTTTCAAAATATTTATTGCATCGGCCGGGTATCGAACCCGGGCCGCCCGCGTGGCAGGCGAGCATTCTACCACTGAACCACCGATGCTTCTTGAAAAATATTCATGAATATAATCATTCCAAACACGTAGATTCTATTTTGGAGATACAAAAATCTAACGGTTTTAGCTGCACTTTATAGAGAAACATCTTCAACTCGCCTTAAATCTGTTGAATCCAGAGAGCGTCCTTTTTTATATAAAAAGGTTGGTTTTCAAAAAGAAATAAAACGCATATAATTTAATGTTATATGGCCAAGAATTTAGCTTTATTATAAAGATAAGGGTTTGCCATTATGTTTTAAAAATGATTTTGGGCAAGTGATCGCCGTGGCTGGCTGGAATAAATTCCAGCCGAGAGGCCCAATTTTTGACAGCTCCAATTAATGCGCGCGATGGTGGATGGGCTTATTCGGGTTTTCTTCGATACTCTGCTCCACAGCAGCAATAGCGTCTTCGGTGCGCACTGTATGGCGTCTCTGAGGATGCGCATTATCCACTAGAGTAAACGTGGTGCGAAAATGATACATGGTTGCTCGAATTTATGCGATTTTGCGAATACCGAAAATTGGACGCAGCGCGCGATGCGTGCGAACCGAAACATTATTTTGGTAAAAAAATTGCACGATTTGCAAACGTTGTTCAGGAGTTAGTCTATTAATTATAAAATGGCAAGCCAAAGTGAGCACTAATCAAGTGACAGCTGTCAAAAACACCAACTCCGAAAAAAGTATTGCCAGATTGAAAACCACACGTCTAAAAAAAAAACCCTTTATGAATTTAAAAAACATCGACAAGTCCTTCAGCGCCCCCCTTTTTAAGAATCAAAAATTCAAAAAATTGTTCCTGGTTGTTCTAGGGCTCTTCTAAATTGTTCCAGAATTTCTTTTTTCTTTAAATTCAGTTCAAGCTGGGAATGTTTCGAAACTAATGAACAGAGTTTGAACGCGCATTCCACTTTATATACCTATTTTCACTGTTAACCATTGGAAACGGGTTAAGTTAATTAACATTTTCTTCAAACACTTCGTTAAAAGATTTGTATGTACGGGCCTCCTAGACTCACTGTTAGGTCAGTATAGAGCTCGTAGTTGAACCTTTTTTTTCTTTTACCAATCTCCATTGATTTGCTGCACATACTGGCATTTTGGATCGAATATCGCCTTAGGAATATATTTCTCAAAACAACCCAGCAAGTTTGTATATAATCATGACAGAGTCCCTGCACTTCTGTCCCATACAGCATGATTGGGATGGTTAAGTAGTTCTTGTAAAGAATCAAAGTTCTAAGGAAGTCAGATGCCTTCTTAGCATGGCGAACGAAAAGCTGGATGGGAAAAGAAGATTGTTCGTTTGATATTTGCATTGAATTGGGGGTAATTTTGGGAGGTAATATAGTAGAGTCTATTTAGACAACTTCCAAATTATATCCAAAAAATCGTTAATGTTTTGAGATCTTCCTCGGTGACAGGTGACATCTTTAAGCTTCCTTTTGAACTCTCATTACCAAACGTACTCCACCGCCTTTGTTTCGATTCAGTACTTGTAAAAGAAAGGTAAATAATAGTTGTTGAAACACTCGAAGCTTTCCCAATAAACCCGTTATTTTCCCTTTCTGCGCGGGGTGGGCCAAATAAGACCTTTCTAAATTTAAACAGCTCTGAAGTTCTCTAATAGTTATTCTGGACTACCAAGATTGAGCGTTTGGGCCAACTGAAATTTTGTTAGTATTCAATTATTAAATCTCCCAATCTTTATATCTTAAACATCATAATATTTACAAAATAATTCAAAAACATCAATAAATAAAAAAGTTATTATTTGTTTCCTTAGAAAAGGAGCTTTTAGCCCATTCTATAGGAGCTTAAAAATGAGACCAAGCAAGTTAATGCGACCGAGATCAGACATTTATTTACTGCTGAATGGGTAAGGCATGCGTGCAAATTAATTGCCACTCGCCAACACCCCAACCTAAATGCCCCAATATATAGTCATTTATAATATTTTTATATAAATCAAATTTCCATTTGTAAACTTACATAAATAAGCATACCTATAATAAGTTGAAGTGCGTTTTGCACAAGTTTGCAACTGCAGGAGCGCAGCGGCGAAACGCAAATGCTGGCGTCGGTCGTCGCCGCCAGCCAGCCAGCCAGCCACTGCAACACAGTAAGCCATTATTGAATTATGCATTTGGGGCAGTGAATTGACCGTTTGGGTGCAGTTGCAATTTAAGTGTATCTGGCCCCCAAAACCAAGCAAACTAAATTTGGCAAATAATGGCGTTTGAAAAAAATCCATATCAAATTCAGATAGATAGGCCTCCCAAGAGGGGAGAGGCAAAAAAAAAAATAACAACTACCTCGTTTCTCAACTCAACTTTGTTTGCATTAATTATTTATTATTTCTCCAGATATACTTATACATATACATTTTGTATCTTTTATTTTAAAAGCCGATGCCGCTGCCGACAACGCAACGACCGACGACGTGCGATGCCACGCCAACGTCGGAGTTTATAAGAAGTATTATTGGTTACATACATATATATAGCTAGTTAAAATGCAATGGACTCTGCATTTACATTACACTTAAACCATGTTAGTAGCTAGTACTTATATGGCACAGCGACAAAGGCACAAATTTGATAGATATGGATGCCATTTTAATAACGTTTAATTAAACGCTCTTTATCTTAAATTAATAAAAAAAATCATTAATGGCATTTTTATTACATACCTACTAATACTTTTTTGGAAAAAAATAATTAGGACTTTTTTTTAGTGAATAATGAGGTACGAACGAGTGTTAGTATTTATAGGATTTTCCTTTAAAACGAAAAACTTGGATTCCATTGATTTTTAAATGGATAATAATTTGCTTCGTGGGAATTATTCGTCTTTTGCGGATTATAATTGTTTAAGCTTCGTATAATTAACTCTTTATATGGTAATAAATAAATTCTTTTGGGACTTAATATTTTATCGCTTGCCAAGGTTGCTATATAAATTGTTCGTTTAACGATTTGGGAAACTTTATCCCTCCAACGAGAACGACAACGACAACCTTCATCTTGGCTGAGACACATATTGGGAATTATTGTAGGCATGCAGAAAAGTTGTTTGTTTTCTTAAAATTAAAATATTTAATCGAGAAGGTTTAATTGTGAATAATTGCAGTTAATTTTCAAGATTATTTTTAAAGTTAAGATATTTATGGTGCAAGCTCTGTGAACGGAACTACCATCCTGAAAACAAAATCTATCAAAATCAAATAAAAAATATCTTGGGGTCGCTAGCCAATGATGTGCTTTAGTGGAGGGAAATTGACTCTAGACGTCTAGACATGCCAATTATAACAGTTTTGGTTTATAAAAGTCCTTTTTTTGCGGCCCCGCATGCCCAGGGCCCTCCAAAGGTGAGCATACTTAAGGCACCTAGATTTTTTTTTTTTTCAAGTCGCGCGAGGCGCTGTAACGCACGCATATTTATAATAGCGAAAAACTGTTATATATTGGCATATCTCTAATTTGGTCCTTAGTGGAGAGTGTTGACGCACATAGCGCAGCTGTCTGCAGCTTATTCCTCGAGCCAGCGCTACATGGACTCGATACATTGCGCGGACGGACTGTGCACAAACGGCTCCAAAAACGTCAATGCGTTTCCTCTATTATTTGTGATTATGTATACCCACCAAATCTCCCAGTATTCCACAAATACTGGTTATTGGTTTCTGAATCGGTGGAAGCCATTTTATAATAATTCATTCTAAAGGCATAACCAAATGTGGAACATTTACGTAAGTTCAGAGCCATTTAAATGGCTCTTGCTTAAGTTAAAGGAAAGTTATAACGAAACTGAGCAGGACAACTAAAGGGTGTTTTTTTGCGACGTGTGGTTTTCAAGAAGAAATAAAACGCATATATAATTTAATGTTATGGCCAAGAATTTAGTTTTTAAAAATTATTTCGGGCAAATGACCGCCGCGGCTGGCTCGAATAAATTCCAGGTCCAGCCCAGAGACCCAATTTTCGACAGTTCCAATTGTTGCGCGCGATGGCGGATGTACTCATTCGGGTCTTCTTCGATACTCTGCTCCACGGCAGCAATAGCGTCTTCCGTGCGCACTGTATAGCATCTCTGAGGATGCGCATTATCCACAAGAGTAAACGTGGTGCTAAACCGATCCATGGTTGCTCGAATTACCGACTCTGCTGGGCGATTATGTCGACCGAATATTGGACGCAGCGGGTTATGCGTCGCGCGAACCGAACCATTTTGTTGGTAATATATTTGCACGATTTGCAAACGTTGTTCAGGAGTAGGTCTATTAATTATGAAATGGCAAACCAAACTGAGCATAATTCAAGTGACATCTGTCAAAAAGACCAACTAAGAAAAAAGTATTCCCAGATTGAAAACCACATGTCTAAAAAAAAACCCTGTATAAGAGTGTTTATTTGCTTGGTTGTTAAAGTTGATTAAGGTTCGGATAGGTCTATTATGGTTAGGCCTTAAATCTTTGTCTTTCACAAGTTGGCGGCACATCTTCGTGAACGGTATTTGCTGCTGCTGCTTTACGGTAACAGTTTCCGTGTTTGGCCAAAAGTGTGCTAAATAGAGAGTGTTTGTTATTTTATGGAAACTCCTCCAAAAAGTCTACATAAAATGTTATTATGTTGATAAGTTGGTAATCATCAACCTATAGCAATCGCCGTTGATGGTGATGGCATCTCAAAGAAATATGGACCGATGACGGCGCCAACCCAAAATCCACATCACCAAACAGTGACTTCTTCGGGATGTATTGCCCACGCTCAAGGTTCTCATGTGGTTCTCAATTTTTTCTGTTGAAGTTGACGTACCCATTCATCCAGACATGGGCCTAATTGCTGAAGATGATTTTTTGATGAAAAGCGCACTGAACACCCATTTTTATAAAACTATTTTATAATTCGCATGTGTTGTTGAACGTCCATTGTGATTTGGGAAAACAGACTGAATAAATGACAGTTAATTTGACAGATGTAGTTTTAACAATATGGCCGCTACCAACTGTCAAATTTCGGAAGTCCCTATTGGAAGATCTTTTAATTAAAAATAAGCTACAAGAAGCTCTATATAGTTTTTTTTTTATATAGAAGTGACAATAATGATAATTGAATTAAATTCAATATTTCAATTAGTTTTGTCGCTACAATTAAAATCGTAATATCAAAAACTTCACAGCTATCCTTTGTTTAAACACCAAACAAAAGAATTTTCTATCTTGAATTGACGAAATAAGACAAAAACCTAGTTGTCTATAAGAAACCGCAAGCTGAACTATTATTAATTATTATTTAATTACTGTGGACTCCTTTTTTTATTATTACACAATCAAACTCGATGGTTTTACAACATCTGCGCTAACACAAAATAAAGGTGCAGATCTTGTTTTAAAACGATTAAAACGGGCTCACTATACTATATACTTTGTCCGAAGTAACAACATAAAAAAAAACAATCTATGGACTTTGTACTTACATACATACATACAAATGTGTCACTTTTGCTCTGCAATTAAATGATTATAAACCAAAAAAAAAAAAATAAGCTCTCTGCTGCTTCAACTTAATAAGACTCTTCTAGATTGAAAATTCAATACAAATTATATTTCATTCCCATGAGACAACCTCATGGTGGCGATGGCGATGGTGAGTTGATGGTATAATGAAATCATCTTTCACCAACATGATATAAGGTATCTTTCAGTCCAAGTCCGCAATCCCCATACCGCCATACGCCATACGCTTTCATTTGATGGAGCAAAAAAGAAAACATTGACTTTGTTGGTCCTGCAAAATTAGGTATGTATGTATGTATATAAATCTGTATACTATATTTCGTCCTTGACACCGGTCTAGTGGGAGCAGGAGTCTATGTCAATTTGTGTGTGGTTTGGGCGCCATCAAAAGGCAAGCAAACACTTTAGAAGTGCCCAACGTAGAGTCCTGGATGATGGTCGATTCGATACGTGTGCGCACATTTTTTTTTATTTTGTTGTTGTTGAGAGATGAGATGCTTCGATAGCTTTTACAAAGTTATTCAGGCTTATAAAATTGTGTATAGCAAAACAGAATAAGTGCGACAAGGACGACGACACCCATGATGACGATGACGAAGAAGATTCAAAGAGGCGAGAGGATGGTGGAGGGTGAGATAAAAAGGGTTGATAGCCAAAATAAATCTCAATTTCTGGCATCCGATGTGTGAGGTGTTGTGAATACTTTTGATTGCTTTTTCACGTTTTCGATAAAATTCCACAACAATGGAATACAAATAGGCACACCTCTACACCTCTTTATAGGTACACATCACCTTATACCTTTAGCTCTAAAGTTTGTTAGGATAAGGATAACATTATTAAAGTAAGTATATTGGCAATATATACGAGTATGTAGGTACATACTTTATGGGTTAATGCATTGAATGATGTTTTTGATAAGTTGGATCGATAAATCAGCATGGTTGTCGGATTTTATTTTATTACATTTTAAACTCCTGGCATCTTCAATCGATAATGGTATCAATGATTTGGCCTTTCGATGTTTATCTTCTTCTTCTTCTTATGCTTATCAATGATATGTAATTAAATTTTGATCATGAAAAGAATGGTATTTAAGTTAGAAGAAGAGTTGACACAATAGAAAAACAGTATATAAGCTTTCTCAATCTTACAAAGGGTGTTTTTTTTTAGAGGTTTAGAACTTTGAAATGGAATAACACAAAGTTGATTTTTTTAAATTGACATGAAGTTTACTTTATTCGAAAGACAATTTTCTGGCATTATAATTTAAATATGCTTTCTGGCATATGATAGCCTCATCTGGCTCAGACTTAGTCTAATCCTGAGGTCTAATTTTCGATAAATTTTTCCAACATTTGTGGCCGTATATCGGCAATAACGCAGCGAATTTTGTCCTCCAAGTGGTCAATCGTTTCGGGATTATCGGTGTAGACTAGCGACTTCACATATCCCCACAGAAATGTGTCAAGCTGCGTTAAATCGCACGATCTTGGAGGCCAATTCACGGGTCCTTAACGTGAAACTATGCGGTTAACAAACGTTTCCTTCAATAAATCAATTGTGGCAAAAGCTGTTTGGCATATTGCGCCGTCTTGTTGAAACCACAGCTCCTGCACATCATGTTTGTTCTATTGATGAATAAAAAAGTCAGTAACCATGGCTCTATATCGGTCACCATTGACTGTAACGTTCTGGCCAACATCGTTCTTAAAGAAGTACGGACCATAATTATTCCACCAAACCATAAACCACACCAGACAGTCAGTCTTTGTGGATGTAACGGTGTCTCAACATGCACTTGAGGATTATCATCACTCCAAATATGGCAGTTTTGTTTATTGACGTATCCATTCAACCAAAAGTGAGCTTCATCGCTAAACAAAATTCGCTTATGAACGTATTTCGAACAGAACCATAATTTTAAAAATAACTTTGCACAATTTTGAAGCGTTGTTCAGGCGTCAGTCTATTCATGTTGAAATGTCAAACCAAACTTAAAATAATTCACTTGACAGCTGACAAAATAGCCGCCATTTAAAATAGTGTTGCCAACTTAAAGTTCTATACCTCTAAAAAAAACACAAGTTATTTAGTTTTGTATTTTTTTTTCCATTTGCAAAATTTTAGAGATTCAAGCTTTCATTTCAGTTAAGTGCCTTGTATATTTGTTCTTATTTACTTGCATATGATATAGATACCTACGTAAATAAAGGTATTGCCAAACCTGTGTACAAATTGTGTTGTCTGGTCTGTCTGCTAATCCTTTCAAATAAATAGCAAATTCCTACAACTTTTTCGCCACATAAGTTCCCTCATTAAACCTTTCAATCTTTTTGTCTATCCTTTCAAAGGAGCTATATTTCTAGTCTGACCCACAAAAGAACCGTTACTCACATTGTATTATGTCAGTTGGGCTGATTTGAACCAAATTATAATGCGCGTTGTGACGCATTGTGTCAAACATTCACTTCAGCATGATCATATCTTAAGAGCCAGACACAGGGCCAACCCGACAACAAAAATTTCGATTATCAAGCCGAAAGTACTTAGCGTAGGTGTGCCACTTACAATCACTCTATAAATTAGTGCAACTCTATAAAAATGTGCAACTTTGACAGCTGATTGCGTCACGTTTTAACGGTCAAGTCAATATGGCTAACGCATGCAGCTTTATGCATCACGCCACACAGTGGGAAAGATTAGACTACAAATTTGAATAAAAACATCTTCTTATAGCACCCTGTTTAGAGCATGAAACTAACACTTTTTACTTGATCTTTTAGGGCAAGTATTGGCTGCGTGTAGAAAAAAAATTTGAGGTTGTAATCAAAATTAACACTACGATGATGGAGAAGTCCGAAAAAGTGGGTTTTGTGATGCCGTCCGTCGGTCTGTGCGTCCACTAGTAATTTGAGCTAGAGCCTAAATGGGTGGACCGGTTTGCTTCAAATTTGGTACAGAGCATTTTTATTTGATTCCCTAGAGGGGAAATTTGAGTTTTTGTTGTAGCACATCTAGAACGGGTAGCTGCCATATTTTGTTTCTTTACAATTTTCTCGAAAACGACTCTAACCATTTTGATTAAACTTCGTACCTGTAATAACGAAGTTAATTGTAAGAAAACTGTGTTTCAGATTTTTCTCAAAAATTTTACATAACGGAATTAGGTATTCCATGTTTTTTTGAGAAAATTGCCTTATTTTTGGGTTATTAAAGTATATACATATCTTTTTGATGGTTAGACCGATTTTGTTATAATTTTACAAACTGGCGCTTCTTAATAGTTTGAACAAATTTGATTAATGGAAAACAAAAATGAAAAGAAAAACAAACAAAAGTTAGCAGTCAACTGCCAAAATTCAATGGAAATTTAACGAAATTAAAAACAAATGAAAACATTTTTTGTGTGAATTTGGAAAATTTGTCATTTCAATTCTCATGAAAATGGAAACTGAATTGTAATAGAAAACTTTTATTCGCACAATGCATTCCACGATTTGTAATTAGTTATATGTTCCCTACAACAAAACAATGGTGATCTGGTAGTCGGGTATACTTCCGGGTTTATTATTCTTTGTAAAATGTTCGTGGTGTTGTGGTCTGAAAACGTCTTAATTATTAATATTTTCATTCTCAGGTCCAGAAAAGGGATTATGGGTTTAAAATTCTATAGGCATGATTACTAACTCTGCACACGTGTACGATAACTACATATAAGGCGGTGAAAATTAATAACGATTTTTTCGATGGTTAAAAAACAAGCAGTTTTTCCTATAAAGGGTAGGGGTATATTTCATCTGTTCAGGTAGGAGGGGCAATTTTCTACAAAAAAAAAAAATACTTAAAATGCAAATAAAATAATTAAAATCAACGGCAGTGCGCATACTCGTACACAAAATTTCTAAAATTGTTTTGAAAGCCAGAAGTAAATTTTCTTAGATATTTAATTTTTAAATCAAGTTATAGTGGACTCTCGTTAACTTGAACATACTAAGTCGAACTTCTATAACTCGAACTTCCTTAAGTCGAATTTCTCTATTACTCAAAGTTTTATTGAGGACTTTGCATTTTCAACTTTATTTTCATTAACTTTGCCCTCCATAATTCGAACTTCTATAACTCGAATTTCTCTATATTTCGAATTTTTTAGATTGCGTTTGATGTCGAAAAGTCTCTTCAACTCGAACTTTCCCTCTAATTGGGAAAATCCTTTTTGTTTCAATTTTTTTGAAAAGTACTTGAGTCTAAAGGGTCTCCCAAACAAACGCAAATACTTCCGAACGACGACGAACCTTTCGCCTGTCTTAATTTATTTACATGGAAATCAATGAGAGCACCCAGCACCCACACTGGTGCGAAGCGAATCTTCGAACATTTCCAGTCGTCGCATATTCGCTCCGAATGTTTCGCGTTGGTTTGGGAGAGCCTTAACTGTGATGAATTTCGAAAGTTTTTTTCGTTGATGAGGTTGATGGCCATGTTTAGAATTTGTATGTTTTTTATTTGAACTTCGGTTTTGAACGGGTTAAACATTTTTCATGCGCAGAAGTTTCTAGTAAGGTTTCAATTTTTTGTGGGAAAAGGATGAATTCACGAATTTTAATTGTAGGAAGAAAATTCAAGCATCTTCATTTTGAACAAAAACTAAAGGCCATAAAATATATTTTACCTCAAAGTACACTTTCCAACAACAGAGAAAGAATTAAAAAATGATGACACTTCAAGAAACGAAAAAACCTCTTAAATTCGAGTGTTGGCAAGGCAGTCTCCAAGGAATAAAAACCTCCCAATTTCAAAAACAGTTATAAAGCATCACAAATTTGTATGTATGATGTTTTTTTCCATTAGAAATGGGATTGTTCAAAAAACACGCTGGATCGTTTTTTTTCAATGTAATTCACAAGATTGAATCATACAATGATAGAAAACGCCAACGAATGATTAATGATTTTTTTAAGCTTCTAGATATTAATAACAAATCATTTACTTCTTTTTAATATTCCATTTACTGTAGTAAAACAGTAAAACTAAAAATTTTGTCTCATTTCTGTAAATCGAAGTTTCTATAACTCGAATTTCTTTTCTTTCATTTTGAGGGTTCGACTTATGGAAGTTCCACTGTATAACTTGAACATTCCAATAACTTGAACAATTAATTTTTCCTTTTATGCATTCTGTAACTTGAATAGACCATTTGTTAGACTCGAAACCTTGAATTTTTCGCTTAAGTACTCTATAAGTTGAACAAATAAAATGTTCAATGCAAACTCTGTAACTTGAACAAAGTTTAATATTTGAATTTTTGCAAAATACCCAGGATGTTGGTACAAAATGCAAAATTATAAAGGGGAATCTCAGTAAATTACTTTTATATTTCTTTATAAGGCTTTATTTTCCTGAATCTGCCTTTCAAAATGTGCTGCGCCAGGCTAAGCAGTATAAAATAATTAATTTTTTTTTCAAGTCTTTTTAAAATCGTCTCAATTCAAATTATTTATTTATAATATTATTATTTACGTTTTAAAACAATTTTAATGAATATGATTAAAAAACATTTCCATTTTGAATCTCGATTTAGTAACTTAAACAACCCTATAGCATGAATACCCCCTGGTTTTTTACGTGTTCAAGTTAACGAGCGATCACTGTATTTCTATCAATATTTTTCGAAAAAATTGCTTCCAAAGTAAAAATTAAAAATCATTTTTAACGCAACTCGGTTGCTCCGCTTAAAATATATTCATTCGCCATAGCCAGAGAGGCGCCAATATCGAAATTTGGTTATCAACAGCACCTTGGTTGGTGCGCTTCGAGGGTTCAAAGAATTTTAACTCCCTTTTTCGGGTGCTCCAGCTCATACCGCTCACGCAACTCCGAAAGAAATATCTTGTTTTAAAAAAGGTAATAAAAGAACAGATCAATCTTTTAAAAAAGGTACAAACTATTGTATTAACTGTTGCCGTTGTGTTTTAATATATTTTTTTCTGTTACTTTGAGTATTTTTTTAGACAATTGCCCCGCCCGTCTAAAGGGGGGGATGTACTCTCTCTTCTGATTAAAAATGCTTGTATTTCTTTCTACAAGAATCAGTTTTAATTTTTCGCCACCGCACCGTAGTTATCGTACTCTCCCCAAAAAATGTCAGTTTTAATTCAAATAGGTACCTAACGAAAAAAAAATGTTGGTAGTTTTCTTCCCACTGAGAGAATTTCACTGCCACTCCCCAATATTTTAAAGACTGCCCATTTTTGCCCAAAAAAGTCTTGTCACAAACATATATGTACCTGCCGATTTCTACCCTTAGAAATTTCTTGGGTAGAAATTGTCAGGATGGGGAAATTTTTTTCTATATCTGGTGGGTGTTCTCTTCTGCCCAAAACTAGAACCAATTTGTGAAGTGTGGAACTGGATTTGACAAAAATAGGCAACAAATTGTGCCAATTATCAAGGTATGGAATAAACTCATTTTATTTTTCGAGCTTATGTATGGATATGCAGATATCTTATTTTAATTAAAAAAAAATATTTAAATTAAACAAAAATCGACTTATAGTTTAAAGTTTAAGCTTCCATTTTAATTATTTTAAAATTAAATCCAGTTATCTTGTTAGGTTATTGTAGCCCTTATTTTGCAAGCCCGCGGAATGCATTGGTTTTAAAAAAAAACCACATCAAAGATTACCAACGCCATGATAGAAACAAAATGGAGTTTCCATACAAACTATCGACAACACCAACAAGTATGTAATTCACGCCGCCGGTAACACAGTTTTTCTCCGTGCTAAAGTTAAGGAAGTGACTCTAGACATTCGAATTATAACAGTTTTGGGTTATTAAAGTACTGTTTATGCAGCCCCGCAGTGCCAGGGCCCTCCGAAGGTGGGCATACTTCAGGCACCCAGATTTTGTTTTCCAAGTCGCGAGAAGCGCGTTAACGCACGCCCACTTTTACTGGCAAAAAAACTATTATAACTGTTATAAATTGGCATTTCTCTAGTCTCGTCCTAAAGTTAAACCCCAAATATTGTGTGTGCTTAGCTAAGCCCGATGGGGATTAGTTGTTGTTGCATTTAACATGTAAATTGCTTAGCCCCGAGGTCGTTTTTTTCGATCAATTTAATCGGAGCTTGCAAAAAACACTCCTTGTGTTCCACTGTGCAAAGTACGTCTGGGCCTAGGTGGCAGTTTTAAAAAGAGCAAATATGTAGGTGTTCTAAAAACTATTCATTGTTCTCTTTCTATATTTTTTTTTCAAATAAACAACAGAACTATATTATATAAACATCATATCTATGTTTTTATATTTTTATTTACGAATTTTCTTATTTTCATTGTTATATCAGGTATAAGTGGTGAATTTTATTGATTTTTGCTCACTCAGACATCAGACGACGCGACAGTTTTTTAATGAATAAAGTGTTTATGTTCGGCAACAACAAAACAACAATTCACCATGATGTATAGTTTAGCATCAACATCAAAGACTGGAGAGGTCTGGAACCTTGGCATGGTTATCGATGAAGACTTAAGAGAAAAAAAAAAAATATTATACAAAACTTCATAAGGCTCACGTGTCTTCTTCGACTTTATTAAATTTACTCCTTGGGGCTACAAAGAAAAACGAAGATGTTGATGACGATGACGACGTATGTATGATTCCACAAAAATTAAACTACAACGACTTTGTATGTATGTTATGTTATGTTATGTATGATGCATTTCGAGTATGTATTTAGTTTCATTTAAAAGATGAACATCAGGTATAGTGAGATACTCCTAAATGTATCTATCAAAGTGGATAATGACGCAAGACCTCCCGTCTCTACTGGAGCACTATGCATTTTTTTTTTATTTTTTTTGAAGAGATTTCAGGCGGAGTAGGTAAGGTACCTATAGTTATATCTTAAAGTTTCTGGGAATCTTTTCATTTTTCTTTTTTTTATGTTTGGTTAAAAATTTGCAAAAAATGCAAGTGACCTTTTATCACCCTATGTTTTGGGAATGAGGTTAATTAGTGAGTTGTGTGTATAGTGATGTAGAAATCAAGTTACTATGTTACTAATACTTTTGATGGTTTAAACTACTTACATAATTAGAAGTCATCAATCAAATATGCACGAGGGAAAGGAGTTGAGTTTTGAGTGAATGAGTTTTTCACAATATTTGTAGGTATCTAAATACAGGGTGATTCGAATAAGGTGCAGCAAAAGGCTAGAGAGTTTAAGTTGGGTCGAGATAAGAAAAAAACTGTATATGAGAAGGGGTCAGATAGGGCAATTTTCTAAAAAAATGACTTAAAATAGAAAAAAAAAAATGTTAAAAAACAACGGTAACACTTACAATGCCATGCTATACCTTTTTGTTAAGCCTGAAATCTCTCCTTTTATTTTCTTTTTAAATAAAGTTGTTTTGATTTTACGTTTTTAATGCCCATTTGCTAAGGACGAAACTTAAATATTGAATGTTGAAGTTGAACATAATAACTTATGTCACAGTTTACGCCTTAGGAAAAAGTAGAACATAAGCGCTTAAGTTGAACATAAATATTTAAGTACCTATTATCGTACCAGCAAACGGCTCGAAGTAGTATTTTTGTTTTTAATATTCAATGCTCTTATTATAATTGTTAGTATCGAACACCCAAAACCAGATGCTTAAATCTTTTCTAGTTCTTTAGGAAATAACAAAAACCAAATTCCTTTAATTTGACTCGAATCCATTGCTTAAGTTGCTCTAAAGTTCCTATTTCCACTACGTTAGTAGTAAAGTAAATTTAGTTATTTTCAATTTTCTCAAAAAGTACAAGACTTCAAGGCATCCGGTTTTCTGTTTCTGACTAAAATTATATAAGAGCATTGAATTTTGGAAACAAAAACAGTATTTAATTACGTGAAATTTTGAAAAAATTAGTATGAAATTTTTTTTTATTTTGAGTTTTAAAATACATTTTTCAAAAACTGTTCACTAACAACTTTATTTAAAAATAAAATAAAAGCAGAGATTTCTGGCTTTACAAAAAGCATAGTATAGCATTTTAAAAACTACCGTTGTTTTTTAATATTTCTTTTTCTGTTTTAAGTCCATTTTTTTTAGAAAATTGCTGCACCCGACTAAATGGGGGGGGGGGGGGGAGGAATAAACCCTTTCTCTCATACGATTTTTATTTCGTCTCGACCCATTCTATACGCTCTAGTCTTTTGTCACACCTTATGCGATTCACCCTGTGTAAAGTAAAATGGAAAGAATTCCGTGGGGAAACAAACTCAGTTCCATTTAAAAATAGCTACTGAGTTAACTCTGAGTTATATACACATACCTATACACGCACCTTGGAAATTATGTCCATTTATTTTTTTTTTGAAATTGATATAATGTCCATTTGGAGCTTATGTCTCTTTGAAAGGGACTTTATGTATGATTTCAACGAAAATAATTTAAAAATGGCAATTTATGCTATTCTTAAAACGGCATTTATGAGATATAAGGTATACAAAAAACGGATGGTATTTATGTCATTTTCAAATTGACACATCATCTATCTGAATTTAAATCCTAATATGACCGTTTCAGATTGAACATTATATCTCCACATAATCTCCGTGGAGGTTATTTATTATTTTTGTGCAAAGTAAAGGTTCATGATGGACATTATGTCATCAGACCGAAGAAAAATATTTTAGGGGGGACAGGGAGCAATGGATGGTAATACTCTAATATTTGTTGACTTTATTAAAAAAGTACATACAGTAAAACCCGAATAAGTGCCTCACCATAAATGCCTCGTTTTGAGAGGTACTTATGCGGGTTAGGCAGTTATTAAAAAAAAAACTGCTTAATTGCACACAAGCACTTATCTCTATATAATTTGCAAAAAAAAAAAAAAATTGACAACAAAAAAAGATTTAATGTTATTTAAAAAATAAGAAAATAAATTACATCAACTGACTAAAGTATTGGTAAACTTTTTAAAAGTGAACTTTGTATTTACAAATTAAAATTATCAGATATTTTGAATTGTGTTGCGTTGGAATTTGATTTCAACCATTTTTTCATCAAGACTCGATTTCACCATCATCTATGTTGTTGCCTGAAACACAAGAAGGCGCTACATGAAATGAAGCTTTTATGTTTTTCTGCTGATTTCATTTATGTACTTAAAAGAATTTTTTTTAGGTAAATTTAAAAAAAAAGGCAATTAAGCGGGGAAGGTAGTTAAGCGAAAGGTACTTATTAGATGAGTTTTATATGAAAATGTTGGTTCTAAAAAAAATGTAGGTACTTATGCGGGTTTTACTGTATCTGAATTGTCTGTGATAAAACACTAATAAAACAGATTATAACTACATTCCTACTACAATACATAATTTGAGAACCCATCATGCACGTGAAAAGTAAATCATAAGACACAGTAGATATACCCTAACGCCCAAAATACACTTTTCTTCCATTCATTATTACAAGGGTTTTTATTTTTACAAATGCAAATCCGTAATGAATTCATTTGGGTGTTGCTGGATCCCGCCTTTACAACACCCTTCCAACGGAGAAAAGAACAGAACTAGAGAACACAATCCAGAACCACATTTTTTGAATAACCTACCTCTGGCAGCATTGTTGGCATGACAACAGCACTATTACTATACTTATCCCCTCATATATTACCACCATATCTTGCACTTTACATACTTATCTGGATAATTTTGGTAGCCAAATTGAAAACTGTATATTCAGGGTCATAATTTACTCCATCAGATACTCCGCATCCATATATTTTTGCTCCTCTGAATGCCACCATAGATTCATATCCTAGCCCAATATTTTCTCTTCGCCATCCAACCTAATTTTTTAATAAAAAAAAAAAAAAATTACAAAAAAAAACTAAACAAAAAATTACAAAAAATAAAAGTTAAAAGTTATGTATTCTAGTGAATAAAAATAAATGTTTAAGCTTCCATCGCTTGGGGACAAGAATTTGTGGCATGCAGCCAACTAAAAATTCCTTCAGTTTTCATAATGTGTGTATAGAGGGGAGTGGGGGTCTCTGTGGGATCGGGTTCGAGGAGTTCGGGATGCATGAGAATATAAAGAGGCAACCAGCAGGAGGACATTCATTCATTTGAACGTCCAAGAACAACAACAACATCAGCATACAGCACAGATACATTGTCCCCATCATTCGCAGGAGAGTTCTTCTTTTTTTTTATATTCCTACTTCTAAGTGCTTCATATCTTTCCACTAAAGAGACATATTTTTCTTGACTTTTATTCTGTAGATAGTTTTTTTTCTTTTTATAATTTTTTTGTGTATTCTTATTTTTAAGACGAAAAGAATAAAAGCAAGCATATCCAAGTTGTCTTCTAAGATGTTTAACAAATATTTCCAACATTGAAGCTAACATCAGGAACATTCACATTCGGGAGTGGCATCAGTGCGGAGGTCCCTTCGGTTGTCCTGGTCCCAGTCCTAGTCCTGGTCTTGGTCCTGGTCATTCTCAAAAGTCCTTATCCTTCCTACTATATGTCTAAGCATGGGAAAGTTTTTCTATTTTTTTTTTTTTTTGTACGCTCTAGTGTGATTTTTTTTTTCTGGACCAAAGAGGAATGACTTTAAGCTTGTGAATGCTTCTATAGAAACGATAAGATGAGTCAGTGACATTTTTTTTTTTTTTTTATTTTCGAAGAGTTTTCCATTTGATATGGGAAAATGCAGATTGTAAATCGCTTTTCAAATGACAAATATAAGAAATGCAGCTTGAAGTTTACATATGCATATATGTATATGAGGAATGCGAAATCAATTGGGAACACAATGCCAATGGCTTTGATAAACATTAAGGTTGAGATTGCTACTGACAGCTGGTTTATTATGAATGTAGCAGTTCTAAATAATGTACGAGTATATAATATTTATATGGATAGTACATTTTTTTTATCTCGACCAATTGAGTTTTTAATAGAAATCACTTTTTTTTAGATCGTTTCTAATGTAATGAACTTAAGATTTTAAGTAGTTTAAGGTATGGTTTCATTTTGTAACTTTTTTTTTTTGTCTTTAACAGTTTTGAGGTTCAATAAATTTAAGTCACAATCACAAACTAGGTAAATACTTCGTTCCTTTAACTAAGAGAGAAAATTAAAAAAAGTTAATGAGCCTGGAAGTTTTGGTTCAATAATTTAATAATAAAACATTCGAAGCGAAAGCAACGACGATATCTTCTTTGTCGAATTGACAATAAAATTCCTTTACCCAGACCCTTTTTACAGCCTTGAACTCGACAATCGATGCGACGATAAAAATATTGTCAACAGCGAATGTCCAAAGCTTTGCTGATGCTGATGTTTTTTTTTTTGTGCAAGCCTAAGTGATTTGGTTGGGAAAAAAAAAACGATATCGGGGATTAGCGAGGCCATCACAAAATAAAAATTGCAGTTTCCATAGAAACTATCGATGATATCAAGTATTTATGCAATTCAAGACGGTTACTCATTTTTCTCCGTCCTTAAGTTAAGGCTCGAGAATTCTCTGCGCTTATCTAAGCCCGAATGCGATTAGTTGTTGTTGTATTTAACATGTGAATTTCTTAGCCCCGACGTCATTTTGTGCGACCAATTTCCTCCAGGTTTGAAAAAGAAACACATCTTGTGTCAGATAGAGTTAATCGGGTCAGTGTCACGTGTGAGTTGTGAGTACTCTCATCGCTATATTAATTAGTTTTGACAGGTGAAAGTTTTGTTGTGGTTCCGGATGATTCGCGTTAGTTTGCGGTAGAGCCTTAAAACATCTGCGACGAAACCTTAACCTTTTGACTGAAATGAAACAAGATTCGCTTTGATCGGTAGAAACTATTAATAATAGAAAAATATTTAAAATAATTAAATTAGGTAAATGATTCAATCCCAATATGTATTTAGAAACTTCCAGCCAGGAATTCCAGATCACTACACACGGTGTCGAACCTGGAAGTTTTGCCGCCGCCCTAGGCAAAAATTCTTATTTTGCCGCCTCAGATAAAAAAGAAGATAACTACAACATTAACATTTATATAGGTTTTTATTTAATAACAATCAAAGGCTTTCGACAAAATACACGTTTACAAAATTTTGAAACTAAAATGCAGCTCTGCGCGATCTCATTTTTGCACATCTTGTAGGGAGTTCTTCTTCTTCAATGCGTGTCTTTTTCAATTGAAATAGTTTCAAGACCAGTTAATCGCTCTTTGGGCATTGTTGAGCGAAGATAGGTTTTTATAAGCTTAAGTTTCGAGAAGCTAGCTTTACCTGATGCAATACTTACAGGAAACGTTAATAGTATCTTAATGCCGTTAATAAATTTGGATAGAATTCAAGTAAGAAATGTCAAGCTAAATAGTTTAAAATTGACAAAAGTTTGAAATTAATAGCAGAAGAAGTTCGTTTAAATTAATAATTTCATTCAAGAGATCTTTAGCTATAATATCCTTTTAAACTTTGTTGTTAATTGTTGCCGTTAATATTGCGTCAAGTCCAGCGTGGACAAATGCCAAGATTTTGCCAAGCTTAGGCAAGGCGCTGGCAAGTTTTCGGTAAGGAAGTCCAGAAGAGAAAACATGACAATGTTTATTTAAACTCGAATCATATAAATAAATCCCTACGTTATAGAATTACATCTAAAAGTTGTTTATAAATTACATTTTGACCTGTTTGCTGATACGTAACTTAAATATTTATGTTCTACCTTAACCCACTTAAACGCTAATTTTCTCCTTTTTCCTCAGTGTAAACTGTCACATAAGCTCTTATTTTGAACTTAAAACTTTAAGTTTCGTTTAAGCAAACGGGTCTAAATGTCATTTATAAACAACTCTTAGTTGTAAATAAGTTTGTAAATGAGTTTAAATAAATGAAACATACTATATACATACATATACTGAATACAAAGTAATGCTTTAATGAAGATTGTTAAAAACATTTTAATTTTGTGCCGCAATTTTACCAATTTTCATTTAAACTTTGGTATTATTTCTGGTTCCAGCTGTTTTTATTATCAAAGGTCTAATCAAATACAGTTAAAAAATATGAAATAAATCTAAGATTTTCCTGCCTATGCAAAAAGGTTTATAACTGCCGAGGGCCTAGAGAATACCATGAATAGTAACCCTTGCTTCCCCCTTATTAGGGGTTGTTCGCAGTATTTTTCCTTCTTCTTTGAAATATTGCAAAGAAATCCCAAATATTGGCTGAGAAATTGATACTCCGCAAAGCATCCGCATCGAGAGAAGATAGCGTAACATCGATAACGTAAACAAAATTAGCTTTAAATTTCAATTTTGGATCGATTGTTTCAAGAGATTGTTCAGATTCAAAACGGCGTCTACGTAGGCTTATCAAATTGGACACAATGAAATCCGCTTGAATATTATTTTTCGTAGCAATATTTACAGCGTTCTTGTATAATGTTTCAAACAAAGATTCCTTAGAACGGTTGATCTGAAAGGATTGTCGCAATTTATCTAAATGCTCCAAACAGTTCTAAAAGTCCATTGATTTTGATTGAAGGATTGAAGAAGAAAGACAAAAGTATACGGAATTAGTAATTGAAGTAGACGGATGTGCAGTTTTATTTTGTTTTGAAATTATTGTACTGATTTTGCTGCCCTAATTGAGTGCTGCCCTAGGCAATTACCTGTTTTGCCTATATGCCAGGTTCTGCACCGACTACACACCATCATTTTACGTCACTGGAGCAAAGATTATTGATTTAAAATAACCAACTTAAAGCAGAATGATCGGTAAGTAACTGCAAAACTGTTGGCCGTACAAATACAATTATGAAAGCTCTTCATGGACAGCTAAGAGCTTGACTTCTTTAACGAAAGTTTTTGCTGGTGATAAGCAATACATAGCTCTTTCTTCATCATTTATGACTTGAAGCAGAAGAAAATCTTTTCTCTTCAAAAAATAAGAAAAATGAGAGAATTGCACTGACTGAGCATGCGCTCTTTAGTGCTAACGGTATAATGCACTTCGGGCTTTGGGTTGTGTTGATAGGCGTGTTTTTTTTTTTAGCAAGTATGGATGAAATTAGTTAAAAAAACGGGAGTTAAGCAATTTAAATGTTAAATGGAACAGTCTTAGCTAAGCGCAAATAATTCTCGGGGCTTAACTAAACTACGGAGAAAACTGTTTTACCGGCTTGAATTTCATACTTGTTATCGATAATTTGTAAGCAAACTCAAAAAAAAAAAAAAAATGAAAGCAATGTGTAAGAACGGAGGGGAGAACAATTAATTATTTTTTGCACAGAATTAGAATTCGCCCCTTGGTGTTAGCGTGATGTTGAGCAATTGTTGATCTGCCATTATTGTCTCCAAGATTATTAGGATAACCTATTAAAACTTTGGTCATAGACAGAATTATGGCCATCATATACAAAAATGTCAGTCTTACATTCCCGTTTGGGGGCTTATAGGCATATTTTGGAAAATAAAAAAAGCAACTAAAAATAAATATCCAATCAACAGACTATTTTTTTGTGGCTAAAGTTTGATCAATCATTATTTCATCATCATAGCAATCAATTTTTGTTTATATCGAACGAACCCAAAAATTAACCTATGTATGTACATAAATACCTAATGATATACCTACTGGGTTAAATCAGATTTAGATACGGTCAGTTTTACAGAGCTGATTAATCTTAGATTAAAGATTTTAACCCGTCAATTTTGACAAAATAACTAAGGTTCAACCAGTGTTTAAAAATTAATTCATATCCAATCTCATATCTACTTAAATACAGGTTGAAACACAGATCTGTTAATCCGTCAAAATAAATTTAAATCCGAGGATGAAAACAAGTTTGGTACAACTGGTCCTTAATCCTACAAATAAATCAAACCAGAGTTAAATCTGAAGCAGTTTTTTAAGTGGAAGATTAACTAAAATTTTAGTTGTCAAAACTCAATCAAAAACGAAGTGAGAAACTTTTCCAGAAATATCTGTTCAGTTAAACCGAGTGTTAACCCACCAAATTAGTTGGTGTAATCTTAACTCGGGATTCAAGTTAACCAAAAAACATGTTTAATGAGTAAATTTGGTTTTAAA
This sequence comes from Leucozona laternaria, assembly GCA_932273885.2. Classification (NCBI taxonomy): domain Eukaryota; kingdom Metazoa; phylum Arthropoda; class Insecta; order Diptera; family Syrphidae; genus Leucozona; species Leucozona laternaria. The sequence continues at coordinate 82,695,458 of OW026368.1, read as the reverse complement.
CCCTAAACTAGGATGACTTCGCACTGTAACTGACATATATTATTCACTTTGGACTTTAAATTCAGATTTTTTACATCCGGATTTATTAAATCTATGACCATGTTATCCTTGTCCAAAATAATCTGGATGTAACTTCTTAAACTGGTTTCTGAGAGCAGTTTAAATACAAATGGGGTTATCCATACATTGGATTTAAAAATTTAATTTAAATGTGGATTTAACGACTCAACATTATGGAATTGGATTTAATGTTTGGATTTAAATTAATTTTTATCTGGATTTAAGTTTTAATCTAGTTTAATCAAGTGAATAATATGGCTGTAAGACTGGGCCTTAAAACTTGGGACGAGCCTAGGGAAATCCCAAGTTTATCGCGACTTGAAAAAAAAACTCTGGGTAATCGAAGAATGCCCACCGGCCGGAGGCGGAGGGACTCGGCCTTCTGGGAGCGCATAAACAGTCCTTTAATAAACCAAAACTGTTATAATTGACATGTTTAGAGTGACTACCTAAAGTGTAACCCTCAAAAGCTCACTAAGAGACAGACCTAATAGGGTGCTCGAATGACATATTATATTATGTTTGGTTGGTATAAGGATAAGGACTTAGAAAACCCTTCTAAGAAAATTTGAACAAGCTCAATCGAGCCAGCAATGAGAAATGCTGGAATAAATACCAAATAAAATAATTTTTACAAGAACCATTAACTCATGCCTATGCGTAATACTAGTAACTAAACTTAATAATTATGCTGCTAACTCCATTGTACTTAAAGCAAAAACCCTCGACAAATCGTGCCTCGTCAACACCGTAGTTATTATTTCCACTCAGATTTTAAAACTCCACTCATACAAACAATCATTGTGGATCGTAAATCGTGATTCGAGATCATGATCTTTCCTAACAGTAAATTGTGTGGTGAGTATAAACGAACATACAAATGGAGACGATGCAGATGAGATGAATGGAGAATGGAGATTTCAGTTGGAGACTTACTCGCAGTTCCATTTCCATATCGAAGATTGCTTTTGCTTCTTGTGCTTCTGCTTGAAGCTTGGAACCTTGGAAGTTGCAACGTTTGCATGCATACAAAGCCCCCCATAACTGGAATCATCGGAATTTGGCGAACTTCATAGCTCTCTGTAACGACTGTTGTTGGCTTTGATGGGATAGCTATTCTCCCCACAAAACTGGAATTTTTTTATTATTATGTGGATGTGGACAAAGAAGCAATGACTACCTCATTCTCGTTTGTTCATTTTGTTGTTATTTGAGGAATCAGGAATGAGAACGTAGAGTAACTCTTTACATAGATCATTCGTTACGGTTAAATAAAAGAAAGACAAAAATGTAACTACATCTCGACCAAGTGCAGTAGTGAGTGAGTATATCTATTATCTATATGGTTTGCCATTCGAAAACAAGGTTTTTCTTTGCTTCTCTGATGCTGATCTAATGGAATTTATTTTTAGATTTTGTTGTTCGAAATGATAATAATTTAAATATGGAACAAATAAAAATGTCTTATTCAAATTGAATAATTCAAGATATTCAAAGACAAAATCAATCAATGACATTTAACGCGCTAAATCATCCACCATTCCACGCGTATTTAAAACTGCATGCACAATTCGCACCTCGTTTATTGCTTTTTTGTGGTTTTCGTTTGGCAACTTGAGATACCTACTGTCATTGAACCCATCTAGACTTCAAGGCATGCGATGTGATTTAGTTGTTGTTGTTGTTGCTGTATCTGTGTGGTATTACGAAAAATAAAAAAAAAACTGTATGCACAGGTACACACTGATGTTGTGAATGATGATGTCAATGAAATTCCTCTGTGACTACTTTCTCTTTGCAAATATGTTGGAATAAAATATAGTGAACAAAGCATCAGGCTACGATTTAAATTTTTGTTTAGGGATAGGTAGGTACCTACGAAAATTTATGGAAGCACAGCATTTGAGTTGCTTATCAATTTTGATTTGAAAAAAGATTTTGTAGATATCTAAGGCTTTTGCATCATACTGAAAATAATTGAGTTATATTATTAATATTCTTATGTCGGCTTAGACAAAGAATTTATTTGCAAAAATCAAAACTAATACAGTTTATAATGATTTTATGTCCTTAACCTGTGGGCATGGGCACACATAATTATCAAGACCAGAGATTATGAATTATAAAGATTGGAAACCTTCGTACGTTTCACCCTCCAAAACCCATTTGTTTACATTGTTGTTTTTGTAATTTCGTTTTGTGTCGATGAATAGATGTGAATTGCAACAACAATTAAACAGGATGGGTTTGTTCTGTTTTGACAGTTCGACCATTTTTTATGTGTAAAAAACGCAGCCATCTTTAAAGAAATTTCAACTCATCAGCTTTTCACCACGAAAATGGCGGACGTTAGGTGGGATATCGGGATGTGTTCAGAAAATACAGATTCAATGGTGCAAACAGAATAATTAAGGGTGCACCCATATTTTTCATAAATCTATAGCTGGCCATTCACGAGTGAGCTTTAAGTTAATATTTTTTAAAGAAATCGACACTTGCAGCTTCCTTAGGGTAATTTCATCAAACAGAAATAATTAGTTATTATCGAAAGTGATAAAAATATGATGCAGAGCATCGTAATACAGATGATTAAATAACGACACAGATCTAACTCAAAATACATTATATGTTGTGGCGAAGATTGGGATGAGCTGAATTAGAATATTTTGAGTTTATTTTAAAAATGCTAGCAATGCTTTTTTTGCTACAAATAGTGCTAACTATTCTACTTGGCTGATGTATTTCAATTGTATATAGAATTTGTATTATAAACCCTTCATATACAACAGTTAAAGCCCAAACCACGCTACTTTCGTTTGGTGTGTTGTGGAGTCATGTGTCGACGTTGACAGATTAGAGGTTACAGCGCGGAAATATTCTATAAGAATATTGAATTCATCCGGTGTCAACCGGGTTTGAAATTCTGGTGCAAAACTATAGTGCCATCTGTGCGTTGAAAGGGGTAAGGGTAAACAGAGTTAAAAAGTAGTAGATGAGGTTTGGCGAAATGTCAAAGAAAGAGTGGTAGATACAGAATACACATACAATTTAATAAGAGAAAATGTTAGAACAGCCCGGATCGGATGATGCAAACGGTGTAAGAGAAGGAAATAGTAATAATATACAAAAATATTGTATGTTCAATGGCTTAAATCACTTTGAGCAGTTATCCGATGAAAGGCTTTATATTTATGTGCATTTTTGTTAAATCAGTGTTCAGAAATCATAGAAAAGCAAGGAACACTCCTAAAGCATCACTTTCAACAGCAAATGGAAGGAAGACTTTTTGCAATATTCTGTTCCCTCACTAACTGATTAAATTTATCTACTGCGTTGATTATGTATTGATTTATTGTCAATTTGCATTTTTGATTATTATTTTACTACCCTTTAAATATAATTGTTCAAAATCCTCCATGCATTTTTAAAACCAAATGATTTTAGGTGTCGTGAACACTTGATAGTTCGTTTCGCCATTTTTATTAGTTTTTGAACGTGCCCATTGAAACTCATCAAGTTTTCAAAATATCGTGGTGGAAATCAGTATACTAATGCAACTTACATACTTCACCACGGGCAGCCATATTGTTTAGCTTGTAGACAAACCCGAATGACAGCCGAGGTTCCCAATCTTTATAACTCATAATCTCTGATCAAGACTTGAGGCAAAAGTTTAAAAAAATTAACACATATACTTACTCTAGCGACGTCTTCTTGCGAGAAAGTTTAACAAAAATGTGTTTTGTACTAAAAAGTATTTGTCATTTCTTTGAACAAAAACTACTATTCCAGGAACAAAACTATATTTTATCTGAAATTAATACTTTTTGAACAGGAAATGTGTATTCTACTACGAATTTCAACCAAATATTTAGTTCGAATATTTTACCACAAGGCTTCCGAAAGGCGATACTATTTCCGCTACACAAAAAAGGTGACTTGAATGCAGCCGAGAACTATAGAGGCATTTCTTTCCTCAACTGTTCCTTGAAGATTTTCTCACTGGTAATCTACGCAAGACTCACAGCATGGGTCGATAATGAGAACGTTCTAAGCGATTTTCAGTCTGGTTTTAGACAAAATCATTCAACAATTGACCAAATTTTTACCCTTAACAAATATAGCGCAGTCGTTTCAGGATCAACATAGGAAATTGTATGCTTTTTACATAGACTTCACAGCCGCTTTTGGTTCTATCGACAGAAGGTCACTTTTCTACAAACTTTCATTGATGGCAATGTCACAAAGATGCTTAATGTTCTTAAAACTCTTGTATTTGGATACAAAATCAGCTGTATGGAATGGCAAGCTTCTATCTGAATGGTTTTCAGCAACAATAGGAGTAAAACAGGGGTGTGTGTTAAGTACCCTCTTGTTCATTCTGTTTCTGGATGACCTGAATGAAGAGCTTTGCGGTGGAATTATGTGGGCTGGAAGGAGGATTAAAGTGCTCAGGTATTCTGATGATATAGTCATATTATCGGACTCACCCTTAGACTAAGTCGCATGATTTTGGACCTTGAAGATTATTGTACGAAATGGAGCTGTGAACTTGTCTAAGTCCAAAATTATGATATTCAGAAAGGCTGGTGGATGTTATGCCAGAAATGAAAAGTGGAAATTCGCTGGAAAAAAAAAATTGAAATTGTTAAGGAGTATGACTATCTGGAAATGAAAATATCATCGAACTTAAGTGTGAACAGTCACCTTTCCGACAAACTTCGGTTAGCAAAAACAGCACTTAATTGCACGTTGAAACACCTGTATTAGTACAAGTGAACTCAGTTTTAGCGCAAAGTACAAACTATTTGAGGCAACTTCGAAATCAGTTTTGTTTTATGCCGGGCAAGTTTGGTGTTACCAGCAAAGTGAAGAAATAGAAAAATTACTTAGATTTTTTCTGAAAAGTTTGTTTAAGCTTCCATCTAGTTCTCCAAACTATATGATTTTATTGGAGACGGGAATATCTCCACTATTTACGGCAACGTTGAAGCTTCACTTTGATTACATTATTAAGGCTGCGTCTCATTCAGAAAATCGTCTAACAAAGCTTATTGTAACACATGCAATCTCTTCAAAATCTTTTGTTCTACAAAAAGTGGGACCTTTTGGCAAGAAGATACTACCTACAACTCACTGTTTCGGTGGAAAATTTGGATGATTGGAGAGAAAATATGTACACCTTCATAAGAAATCTAGATGAGCAACTAAGGGAGGAGTTTAGAGATCAAGCGCAATCATCACTCTACAGACAATATTACAGCAAACTTAACTACGATTTAAATGAACTCAACTATTTTCGGGATGAAAACAGTATTTTCGACATATCAACCATATTTAAAGGCAGAGGAGAATTGTTGAATTTGAATTTTAAACCGCATAAGGATGATCTTCCTTTACTTTGTATACTCTATGAAACCTTAAAGCTCAGGAGGACGTATTCCATTTTGTAGCAGTATGCCCCATCCTTAAGGAGATCAGAATTGTCTTCTTTGACTGCAAAACACTTGCCTTGGAAAAAACAACAAGTATTTTAAACGGAAAGGAAGGCTGGAATACATTTACCGCATTTTGCAGGGAAGCCGCGAGCTATACAGAGCCAAAATAATTGCTGAAGAGTTTTAATTTTGTTTGTACTAACACCAACCCATATTCTTAATTATTATTATTGTAATTGATATATAAATATTTTTTGTTCCAAAATTAATTATAAATTAATGTTAATGTTTCAAACATCATAGAAATTATATCAAGTTTTGAAATTACTATTTAATTGCCATCTGATCTGAGGTGAAGGCCATGGCCATGCCTTAATAAGATTGAGTTGATCAATATTATGTAAGCTTTGTAATTTATTACTACTTTAGCGATAAATAAAACAATCTATCTAATCTAATCGAAATCTACTACGAATATTTTTATGTAGATGAAAACAACACAGGATCATTTACAAATTTATTGTCAAAACTACTTTTCTTTCATTGAATTTATTTTTTTCTCGATAGAAACCAAAACAAAATAGTCATCTGTCTAGATAAAGTTTGTTCGCGGATTGTTCCCGTACAATTTTACCCACATCCATGTACTTTACATTTACGTTAATCCGAAGTTAAAAGAGTCCAAGTCCGAGTTTTTCGTATTTCTTTTAAAGTTTCATGGTTAAAAAAGCTAAATAATGAAAAAAAAAAACTAAGGAACATCGCCCCCTGGAGAAAGGTATGTTCTACCTAGTGTAATTTTTGTTTTGTCTATACCACATTTGTTGTGGCCTTTATCCTCTCCTAAAAAAAATATTAATTTTCAAAATTAAAAAAGTCATTTTTAAAAATATAAGGAGATACAATTTTAAAAAGATAATGGATTGCGCCCAACATTTTGTTGTTTAAACTTTTCCAATATCAATGATACTTATCGAGGTATCCCCTCCTAAAAGAAAATAAAACTTTGGATGCAGCGATCTTTAGCTTCATCTATGAGTCATTTTCAAAACTAGTTGTGTAGGTGAATTGCTCTTCTACTTTTGTATAAAAGTAAAAGTTATATTCAGTCCACTAAAACAAAAACAAAAAACAATATAATTTTTGTTTTCTATTTTTTTCGTTCTTCTTCTTTTAGTAAAAGTTATAGGTATATTACGTCCTCATTAGAGCCGAAATGAAGTAATTTCGAAAATTGCAGAAAAAGGGTTTTCATCTAAAATTTGCTAATTTCGTTTGTTAGCTCATTTTGTTTTAAATTTGATTTGGCCGTTTATCATTTGTTTTTGTTGTTTTCTCTTTTTGTTTTTCATACATCGAGTTGTAAAATTTCAATACAAAAACAGTTATCACGTAATATCCAACCTAATTATGTGCAAATTTGGTTCAAATTACCTCATTTTGAAATGTGAATTTGTATGCGAAATGACAATATGGTAATTTGCGATAGAATTTTAAATTTTTCATCAAAATTACCTCATTTGCTCCAGCAAAATTAAAGTATTAAATTAAAAGTTTTGTAAAATTTGAGAATAAATATAAAATTGGGTAGTGCGTGCGACAAAACAATTTGTTCACTTTTGTACAAAAGTTAGTTAAATGTAGTAAAGCCTTTATGTTCAACTTGAATACATTTTATATCCAGTGTTATGAAATGTAAAGAAAATAAGGCCTGCTAAATATAGAGGCTAATACTCCGTTTTTACCGACCACTAAAATTGAGATTTGTTTATTATCTTCTTCAAATATCGAAGATTTACCATACAAAATTCATTTCGTAAATCTTAGATTTCAAATAAATCTTGTTAAATCTTCCAATAGTTTTATAAATCGAAAAAAAAAACTATTTTATGTCGCGCTGAACGCATTCATTGGAAAACTCAACCTTTGTTTGTTTCTTTTGACACACATGAAACTTTCTGTCTCACTTCAATTTCATGCAAAAAACGAAACAACATTTGAATTTTGATTTCTTAACTTTCTGTGTGGTGGAAACACTACATAGATTTATTTAATCTAAATTAATGTCGTTTTCGTTTGGATTTCGAAACTGTTCCATTTCTATAGAAAATCGAAAATTTGGAGTAACTCCGAACGTAGACTCTAAAACGGCATAAAATAAACCTTCGTGGAAACATAGTATAACGATAAACTGTATTGTTTAGTTTTTACCAAATTTCCAAATACAATACCATTGTATTCTAAATGCAGGATCTCCGATTAATAGCAAACAAATCCTTGTTGTGGATTTGTTGCTTAGTTTTTCTTCACAAAATTCTTCACCATCAGTTGGAAAAAACATATGTTTTGATGTGTAAACATCTATGCTGGCGGTAGAGTGAAAAAAAACGTGAACGTTCGTGTGCAACGTTACGTCGCGTCGTGCAACGTTACGGTGTGCAACGTTACGATCTGCATACTAGGATCGGTGCGTTCAGTGAAAAAATCTTAAGATCCCCTTCAAGCAAAAACAAGTCCGTTTTGGATCCGCGCACGTTGATGTTTACACATATTAACCGTGAGTTCCGGCACTCACACAATTTTTTTTTTTAAAGTCGCCACTTTGAGCAACTGGAGTAAAAATATTTTAGTACTCAGTTATTCTTTTTCCTGAGATAATTAACTTTTAGTCTTAACTATTGAAGTGTCTAGAGAAAAAGGCAAGTTTTTTTTCTTAATTACTTCATTTAGGGTCTGTTTAACAATGATTGAGTAAAGTTGTGATTAGTTAGGTGACACATAAATATTGGTACAGGGTCATAATTCCACAGAAGGAAAAATCACTGTTGTTGTAAAGGGTTTTCCAATAAGAGGTGTTATTTTGAATAGCCCGCTATATCGGTAGCTGTCACTTTTGATATTTGACAAGTAGAAACTACGCCATTAATAAAGATGGAACGATACATGCTTCAACAACGCATTGAAATTATTAAAATTCACTATAAAAATGGTGAAAATTTGGCAGAGACGGTTCGTAAAACTAAAACATTTTTGGGTCGTCGTGAAGCACCTTGTCGGACCGCAATACAGAAATTGGTGTACAAATTCGAGCTGTTGGAACAAGTTAGTGATGTGAAGAATAAAACCCGTGCACGTCGCTCAAGAACAACTGAGAATATTGCTGTTGTAGCCCAAAGTGTTGAAGAAAACCCAGGTTTGTCCATTCCCCGTCGTTCTTTGGAATTAGGCATTCCACAAACATCATTACACCGCTTTTTTTTGCATAAAGACTTGGGTCTTAAGGCTTATAAAGTTCAGTTAACACAAGAACTCAAGCTGGCTGATCATCAACAACGTCGTGTCTCTGCTGATTGGGTCCTTGAAATGCATGAAAATGATCCGGAATTTCATCGAAAAATCATCTTGACTGATGAGGCCCATTTCCACCTCGGAGGCTACGTCAACAAGCAAAACTGTCGCATCTGGGGCGTGGAAAACCCAAGAGTTATTGTTGAAAAGCCTCTCCATCCTCAACGCGTGACTGTTTGGTGCGGCTTATGGTCCGGCGGGGTCATTGGACCTTACTTTTTCGAAAATGAGGCTGGAGCAACAGTTACGGTCAATGGATTGCGCTATCGAGAGATGATTAATGATTTTTTATAGCCGGAATTGGATGGTATTGATTTGGACAACGTTTACTTTCAACAAGACGGCGCTACGTGCCACACAAGCAATGAAACCATCGATCTTTTACCGGAAAAGTTTCCGGACCGTGTTATCTCTCGAAGAGGTGATCACAATTGGCCACCGAGATCTTGTGATTTACACCTTGCGACTTCTTTCTTTGGGGCCACGTGAAAGATAAGGTCTACGCCAACAGCCCAGCGTCGATTCAAGGGCAGCCACTTTGCGATTTGGTTATGGAAAATTTCATGAAAAGGATATGGTCCTGTAAGCGTGGTCGTGGCGGCCATTTGGCTGATGTTGTGTTTCATTATTAACGGCATACCTTCCTCTTTATAATGAAATAAACATCCGATCATTTATCTCAAAAAATGCCATTTTTCTTTGAATATCAAAATAACACCTCTTATTGGAAAACCCTTTATTTTAACCGACAAGAATAGGTTCTAAATCCAAAAATATAAATGAATAAATAGACATATGTTTGTATATATGGTATAAAGATGTCAAGTTTAAGGAGGCGATGAAATAGTTCCTCGTATTCTAGTTTTGATAAAATTTCAAATTTCAGTTGAATTTGTTGAATTTATCAAAGTTTCAATATAAAATTAACCTTCGTATAGGTGGGTAACTGATGAATCAATTAAATGTCAACCAGATCATCAGTCTCTCTGACATGACATGAGAACTTAAAAGAACTCATCAAGCACAATCGATTGCATCGGACAAATTTAACAGCATTTTATTGGATGAGAGATTTTGGATTTAACTAGAAATAGAAAGCATTTCAGTTGCTAGTTGATTGATTTATGGTTTTGATTTTTTGAATCTGCAATCTACAGACAAACAATAGCTTGTAGATTTAAATTTGAAGATGCAGGGTGATTTGAATAAATTGCCGCAAAAACACTAGGATTTTTTCCACCAGTTTATTCGGTAAAGGGAAATATTTTTGTTTTTTTTTAAACCGTCACCTTGCTTTTATCTTTATGGCAGTAGTTAGTAGCAGAATTAATACTTTTTCTTTAAATATGAAAAAGAAGCTTAAGCCTCAGAGTCTGTATACCAAAATACATGTTTTGTAATGGCACACCAGTCAATATCGTTTTTACTTGCGATATATGTATCTACATACCTAATATAGGGAAAGTTAAAGATTCGTAAAAATTTCGATAGAATTTACGATAATAGAGAACACGAAAAAAGGGTATGTCTGTATGTCTATACCTCGACCTAGAGCCTAAAGCACTGATGCGATATTCTTCTAACTTTCAACTTGAAATTTTTAGGTGATTCCGACACCACGTTGAATTTGTGTGTCCTAGACTCAAATTAGTGCCTTTTTAAAACCGCATGAAACCGATTGGCGCCGAGGGGCGGGGAGTTTTCGGTGCTACGCGGTGTTCATCAGGTTCTATTCCCGTCGAAAAAAAAAACACCGTTTCAAACTTATTAGTCGGATCCGAATACCAACCAATTACGGGCCGTACCAAATGGAACAGAATAAATAAGTGTGGACTGGACAGAGCCTAATTTTAGCGCTATGAAATATCTAGCTTGCGATCTAGTTTGTCCAAGGCTTTCATCTTACCATTGGCGTTTTTCTTTTTTAACTCAGAGCAGATCACGGAACTGTCAAAATAACATTCTGTTTTGTTTTTTAGCTCAGACATATCAGAGCATAAAAAGAGTGTTCTCTTTTTTCCATCGGAGTTAGCTCAGAGATTGCTCAATTAGCTCAGAATAAAATGACTGAGCTAATCGAGTGAAACGCTGAGCGAAGCCAACTTCACACATAATTAAGAATAAAAAATAGATTCCCTATGAAATGATAGTTCAGTGCTCAAGTGTGTTTCATAATTGAATCTGAGGACTCTGATCATAATCCGTTCAGAGCTCTGATCTGATCGCTCTGCCTCTGCTCAGAGCTTTGCTCAGAACCAAAAAAGAAAAACGCCATATTCCTTTTCTGAATTAGTGATAATTTTGATGACAAAATCTTTTAAATAAAATATTCCACGAACAAACTAAATCAAAGAACAGTAAATACCGGTTCAAAATAAAGTTTATTATTTTTTGTACTTTAAGTTAATTTTTGTTTTCTTCTGATGATATTAATATACAAATTATAAAAACCTAAAAATTCTCCTGAAAATCCACAAAAATGTGGGTATACTTGTACCTGTTGAGTTCTGCAAAATCAGTTCCAGTGACTCAACTACCTACCTACACTTTTTCCAATTTTATTTATCAAGTCTGGTAGACCAAGGTCATTAGGAATGGGTTAAGCTAGGTATAGTTACTTAAAAGCAAAATAATTTCATATACCTAGTTTAAATTTCAAGGAACTAAATAAAGGTATCTACTTACATAAAATTAAAACTTTCTGTTTTGCAATTACCATTCAAGGTTTGAGTTGTTTTTTTTTTAAAGCTGTATCTTTTAAACTCCAAAATTATACGGTTTCGAGTTGTAGGTTGATTTGGAATGTTTGTTGCCACCAATAAAACATTTCAATCATATACATTTCGATATTAAGTTATTGAAGAAATTCTTGCATTTCTTCTCAGTTTTCAATATCGTCAATCAATCATTATTTACTAATCAAATAGATAAATAAATGAAACAAATAAAGATAAAATAAGAAATTGCGGAAATAATTTAAAAATAACTGCAACTTCAACCGGCTCGTTGGTCTAGGGGTATGATTTCCGCTTAGGGTGCGGGAGGTCCCGGGTTCAAATCCCGGACGAGCCCAAGAGAGATATTTTTTTTTATTTTTATTTTTTCATTATAAAAAATAGGAACCATGGACTTTTTACAGAGGCTACACGGTTTAAGTGTAAGTTAGTATAAGAGAGTGGTATTGGAAATATATTTTAATTGAATTTTAAAGAAGAAGATTAGTTGGAAATCGTTGCAAATTTTGTATACAAAAAATTACTTATCGTTGTTACGTAACCTCAAAAAGAGCAAACAAAATCTTTTAATTTTAATTTGCAACAGAGAAACAGTGCCCAAAAGTATGCTTTGAAAGACTCTTGACTTCTAGTGTAAAAAAAAACAATTGATATTTGTAAACCTGTGTTATTATTGATGACACATTGTATAATGACTTAAATAAATAAAATATTTACATATTTAAGAGGAATTATTGTAGATTACAACAATTCTCTTCCTGAAAAGGACGTATTTTATCTACGAGTTGATATTTCGTTTCAAGCTTGTTTATATGTAGATAAATTTGTTCAAATTGCTAAAATTTACTGTAAGAATTAAAAATCATTACGTTGAGAGTTTGTAATGTATAAAGTTTGAATCCACTTATTTTGTACCAACATATTTCATTCATTGGTCAGAAGCTACACATTTGCTCTCTCTTTTTTAAATATCTTGTTACAAATACTTAATAATAAAAGCAAAAAAGTAAGGAACACCATCATGTCTACAAAAGATCATGCCAGAGTAGTGTTGTGCTTAAAACTTTTGAACTATCAATGATATATGCACATCGAGATATTCATTCCTAGAGATATTCATTTCTATAGACAAAAAAGTGCTTGGGTTAGCATGCAGCTATATCTTAAGATTAATTTTTAAGGATAATTATTACCAACTCTGAATATGAATAATTAATAAAAACATATTTATATAAATTATTTGGAAAAGTAATTATATAATTAAGGAGCAAAACTAAAACGTTCACTCAGGCGTATGCGTACTTTTTTATGTTATTGAATTTTAAATCTTTTCTTCGAATTCGATTCGAAATATTTACCAAAATTGATGTTAAGGTGATAGGGAAGATAAAAAAAAGTGGGTGTCGTAATGCCATCCGTCCGTCTGATCGTCTGTCTGTTTAGCTCAGGAAAATCACTTCGAAAAAAATTCAAACAAAACTGAATTTTTGTGGAGAGCTTTATTTATTTTGTATGTTTTGAAGCATTTTCCAAAAAGTAGGTACCCTAAACTAAGAGTTTGTAGAAGGGGGAGGGGGGTCAAAAGGGGTGAAGTTCAGTTTATTGCAATTTTCTCGAAAACTAAATATGTACCAGTTTTTTTTTTTGGAAATATAAGAAAAGTTGTACCTCGTATCAAATTTGGTCAAATATGTTGGTATTGTTTCATTTAACGGAAGGGAAGAGAAGAGAAAAAAAGAAAAGGAAAGAGAAAAGAAGAGAAAATAAAAAAAAGAGAAGGAGGTCTTTTGAAGAAAAACAAACGGTTGGAGGAGATTTTGGGACGTTAAACCTATGCTGGCCTCAAATTTTTCAAACGGAAACACAAAATACATTTTCGAATCGATAGTTTTGCCAGTGCTTACTTATAGGTCCCAAAAATTGAGTAACAATGCTTCACTTAAATGAAATCTTACAACAACACAATGGTCAATGGAAAGAGCAACCTTAAGAATATGAAGATCTCAATATGAAATTTTAACATACGAAGATGGACAGGATTTGCAGTTGTACTTTGGAAGGCAAAGAAGTTCAAGTGGGACTGGACAAGGACTAGTTCTGAGAAATATGGATGGGAGGTAATCAAAGGAATATTGGAATGTAATAAGTACCTATATTAAGGCAGTACCTATAGCTAATAAATAATAATAGGCCCCATAACTAGGATATTTCTTTTTAAATCAGGTGAAAACTTTTTCACTCAGACTTTCTATAAACGACAGTTTGATCAATTATAAGAGCAAAATAAACCCAGTCGTGCATTTTATTTACTAAGGCCTAGAGTTTTATCAGCGCAAAACGTCTACGTTAGGTCAATATAATATAAATTTGACCATAATTCGAACAATTTGAAATCTATAAGAGGTAAAAGGATGATATTCAAAGGTTTTTGCTAATTTCAGAAAATGTGAACTAGCTATATGTAAGCTGATCTTTTTGATCAATATCTAAAAATTTTCCAGAGATCATTTTTTTTAACTATAATATCTATAGGTATAAAACGACGTGTGAATGTGATGTGGTACTTTAAGATACATACATAGGTAATTAACTTAACATATATACCGACTAGAAATCTTATTGCATTATCTCCATTTTATCCATCCACGGACTGGAGTTATCGCAATAGACTTGGTTTAATTCTTAAAAGCGGTTCATCATTTTTATTTATTTTTTTAATGCTATATAGATTACTTTACACATCCTTGGAACTTGTGACAAGCAATAAACTCCGTTCCACCATGATAAAGTAGATAGGTAGATATATTTCATAGATATAGAGAAGATTTGTGTTGGTTTTATCCTCTGTGTTGTTGTTTTTTTTTTGTCGAATGGGTTATGAATTAAATGAAGCCAAACAATGTGGCAACATGATGCCTGATTGCGTTTTCTAGTGTCTGATAGGCAAGTTAATTTATACCTTCTTCGCATCTTCTTGCCTTACCACCAGAAACCCTTTCATGTCCTCTTAAATTAAATCTCATCAAACCAACGACCACCCTGCAGCAAAGTCTATAATCTCATTGCACTTGCACCCGCCTGAAACCTGTACAAACTCCACAACATTTAGGTATAAGGAACTCAGAAGTACAAAATATACCCAAGCCACACATACATACACTCAAAGCTGAAATCACATCATCTGAAAAGGGATACAGCGAGAAAAAAAAGTATATTATAACAATTATTATTATTACAGCCATTACACCACATAAGAATATACGAATGTTGTTGCAACTTGCATCTTGCAAATGCAGCTCATCAAATTTTTAAGATACAGAAACAGATATGCAGCCATCAGCAGAGAGATATACAGAGACCTACATATTTATATATGTATAGGAGAGTCTTGGATTTATATTGATCTGTCCCAACCGCCCCGTGCCCAAACTGCCATTCCCCCTTACCCCTTAAAGAGCAGCTCTAAGTTGCACGAATATATAAAGCAACAAGTCAGGTTATATTCTCTTTGTTTTACACTAACTTGTCGTTGTCGTCTCCTTCCTCGGTCACCTTCCACCGTCAGCATCCAGCCACAGAGAATCGTATTTCATTCTTACAACTTACAATTTACATTGTGAGGGGGTGGAGAGGAGGTAGACGGGCGGTACACAAGATGTAACATACAATTATCTTTGTATAGATACCAAATCTCTCATCTCTGTGGCAAGAAAAAAAAAAAAGAAGTAAGATACATTGCGCATTTCGCATGCAACTTACATAAAGCATTTTAAAGGTTCACATACACAACATTTGCACTCATCCAACTATTACAACAGAAATCCAAATCAAATCAGAATTTCACCAGAATTGTTGGAAGGGAAAGATTATTTAACATTAAATCCAAATAGCAAAACGTATCTACAGATCTATACTCTGTCCAACAAAAATTGGCAGTGTAGGCAGGATAGGACGTTTGCCTCTCATTCTGGCTACAGTGTATTGCATAAATCTGTCATTCATTAAAGCTTTCACAGGGTTGTCGTAGTGTACACAATAACACTCATCATTAAAAGCTTTTTCTTGAAGCTCGAAAATCAAAAGCACCTTAACAGAAACTCAAAGAAAAAAAGCTGAACGAATTACCAAATGGACACGGGTAACTCTGAATGTACATCAAGCAGCAGTCAATCGCCATCGCCATTGGCCACAGCAATTCAGTGCACCTGCACACTCAGATGTGCCTTAAATAGGACGTTGGGTTTGTGTCAAATGCTATTGGAAATTCACGGGCGGGCATACACTTTTTGTGGAGGACTTATTTCAATTTAATATGGTGCAAAAATATGGCACGCTACTGATTTTGAAAAAGCTTTCCCATAAGACGTGTAGGTGTACTGCCTATTCTTGTAGGACAAAGTATAGTCAATGTGACGAAACAGTTCAATACATTAGTGAATTTGTAATAAGCTTTCCTGAAAAATTATTTAAATAAAACACAAAATTCATCATCGAGCATTTTTTTTCAAAATCTTTCCAAATGATAGTTTATTGGCTACAGCTTAAGTCTTTACAAAAATCTTGATCAGTCACGAAAACCTGGCCTTATAGGCTTTTCTAATAAACTTTCAGGTGTCAAAAATTGGATGTTCGATATTTTGTTCTACGATGAATTCTATATTTTCAGTACTACATAACTGTCGTAGGGTAAACTAAGAACGTGAGTCTGTAATACGTTCCGTGTAACACATTTTACCTTGTAACTGGGTTCGTTCAATAACAAAACTCCGACACTTAGACGAACATATTGATGCTTACACATCTTAGTCGTGAGACCCGGCATTCACAAAATTTTTATTTTTCTTTTGTAAACATAACGAACTTAAACAAAATCCAAAAATCTTTTGGAGCTACATATGGTTAGGTAGGGTCTTCAGATACAGACACGTCATACGAGTAGCTGCTCTGGTGAAAAGCGATGTAGGGTCTAAAGCCACCATTTACAGCTTTCTTTTCCTTTTTATATATTTTGTTTGTCGATCTTAATCTTAATAAATTCCAAAAAAAATTACATTAACTTAACAACACAAAGGAAAAAATATTGACGGTTAGCCTTACTCTATGTCTTTTAATAATGAAACAAGTCAAGACTCAGAAGAAATTTCAAACATGTTTACAATTTTTTGCAAAGGTGCTTTCCAAGAGCCTATATAGTTTTCGTTCGAAACCTCCGATTCATTCTTTCCGTACCAACATTTTTCACACAAGAATTCACTTAATTACCAAGATTATAAGATTCAGATTAAGATTAAGATTCAATTATTAAAAAAAATCTTAGAACTTGCAGATTATTTTATTCCTGGTCTTGATGGTATTCCATCTAATGATCTTTTCATAATGCAAAAGTATACTGATCAAATTTTATGATCTAAATTGGCAGGTAGGTCGTTTCATAGTAAACTAAAAATTGGCACGGCTGTAAAGTGTAAATGTTGAATTTCAGCCGCCATTTTGAACAACGCGTTGAACGGCTCTTAGTTCATTAAATTTGGTAATTTCTTTTTTATAGGAAATTAATCTATTTTTTTTTTCATTAAACATTTTTGTAGAGAATTTATATTTTCAAAGTTAGGGCGCCTAAAAGTATGCTAGTATTAATGTTGTCCCTTATATCTCCCTAATGGGTTGCTACAGTGAAAAAAATGTCAAAACAAAGTTGTAGAACATACAATTTTCTACAATGAGTATTTTTCAGGTCAAATATAATTATTAAGAAGACGAGTTGATTGAGATAGAAACAAATTTAGAACTCTTCGAGCCAAGACAAATTTTGTAAACAAACTTTTGTGAATTAGGCTTGCGCGCCTTTGACTATACCTCTTCGCTCGTGGTGAAATGAGTCAAGCCTGCTTGTGAAAATGCAGTCTTTAAACAGGGTCTTTCATTCAGCGCTTCCTATCCTTAAATTTAAATAAAACAAAGTGTGTGTGAGACTTCATCGAAATTTCTTATTCGAACGATCTCGGTAGCCAGTATACACATCACATCCACGTGAGATGACCATGCCCTCAAATCGTTCGTGTAGAATTTTCAATGTGGTCTTGAGCTGTGTGGCACCTAGCGCCGTTCTGTTGAAACCACATGTCGTTGGTGTCCATATCATCCAATGTAGGCCAAAATAAGTTGGTAATCATCGACCTATAGCCCTCAGCGGTGATGGACGTCATCCTCATAGAAATATGGATCGATGAATCGCGCCGTCATCGTCAGCCCAAAATCCACACCAAACAGTAACTTTTTCGGGATGCATTGGACGCTCTTGGATCTCATGTGGATTTGTATCGTCCCAAATTCGACAATTTTGTTTGTTGACGTACCCATTCATTCAGCAATGTGCCTCATTGCTAAATATGACGGAAAATGGGCAAAGCGTGCGGAACCCTGGCCCGAACATCAGGAACTATTTTATCATTTGCACGTGTTGTTGAACGCTACATGGTGATTTGGCATTAAGACTTAATAAATAACAGCCAATTTGACAGATGTAACTTCAACAATATGGCCGCTATCAACTGTCAAAGTTTAGAAGTCCCTATTGGAAGACCCTTTATAAACATAACTTGCAAGCCATACGTTGTAGAAAAAAAACTTATGAACAAAACTTGTAGAAAATTTTATGTTCTACAACTTCAATTAACATTTTTTTTCATAATGCCAACCGTTAGTGAGAAATAGCATACTTTTAGGTGCCGTAACTTTGAAAGTATTAAATTCTACTCTACAAAAATATTCTATGAATATGAAAACAATGTAATTTCCTAAAAAAAATACATCACCAAATTTATTGTTCCCGTTTAAAACGCCTTTTTCAAAATGGCGGCTGACGCACAACATTTACAAACGTGTCATTTGATTTGTATACTCAAGAACGACAAAAACCTCTGCAGATTGCCCTATTTACAGCCTTCCTGAATTGGGAACATCTTTATTCAAATAGGTCATGGGATTTAACATCAACGTAACAATCAGCTGGTGAATTTCACCCTTAAGTTTTCGCGTTGGACTTGGTACGAGTATAATAATATGTTTCTTTATTGTTGTTGTTCTATATTTTTTTTTTCATTTTTTTTTTTTGTTATTCTTCATTTTTCTCTGCATTTTCCTTTTTCTCTGCATTTTCCTGTTTTTCTTTTTCTGTCTTGGAGAAGTTTTGTTTGGATTTGCTCATTTGCCTTTTGCAATTTTCCTGATGTGGGTTTTCCATTCGGAATTCGGATTGGGTTTTGGTTTTTGGTGTTTTTGTTGTTGTTGCAGCGTTGCCGTTCTCTTAATTCTCTAACAACTAAACTGATATTCATTATAGTGGGTTCACGTTTTAGAATGACTTTTGTATTTAATTTGAGTGGAGCGTGTGGTTATGGTTTTGTTGCTGTTGGTGCATATCTCTATTGGATTATTTGGGGAAACAATCCATCAGTAGTTTTGCGCTATTTTATATCCATATACATACATACTATACTCCTTTGTAAAACTCACACAGAGAAAAATCGATAAATGTGGCAAAGACAGCGCCGGCCGCAGCGGTGCAGTGGTACTGATGGCAATGGCAAGTTGCGGAAAAAGGGAAACCTATAGGAGTGGATTATTGGGGTTGCATTGTGTAGGAGCGGGGGGTAGGCGAGAGGGCAACTGGTACAGAGCGAATGAGGACAATAAGAAATCTGCGAAACTTCCCCGCATTCCATTCGGGAAAAGTCAATAAATGGAGATGGAGTATCTCTTTTCCATACATACGTCATTATACATGTAGGTACATTATACTCATACATATTATGTACACACCAACATTCTATATTTATTGGCAACATCTTTGGCATGGAGCGGGGTTCCATGCGAGTGGCGCGGAGGGTGGGACTTTGTTAGATGATGGAACTGATGATGGAAGAGGAGGAATGCATAAGCTGGGATTATTTTTATGTGTGCACCTTAATTTCGCAATAAAACTGATCTATTCCAGCAAAACGATGGTATACACGTGTCTTTTTTTTTTTTGTCTTTTTTTGTTTTGAATTTGGATCACAAGAATTTTCTTTTAAATTTTAAGGAATGTGAGATATTCGGTATTGAAAGAATTTGATATTTTGATATGTGAACAAAATAATGCATGTTTATGGGTGAAAGCAGGTTTTGAGATATACCTACTTGGTCATAATCTCTACCCTACTCAGAAATTATTTGTTTGTCGTATAAGTATAGGACTATCTTTTTTTTATTATTAAACCCTTGTAATGCTCTCTGCAAATTGTTGTTTTTGATAAGGTACCTAACCTTATCAACGTGAATAAGTTGATAAGAATATGGGCGTGTTTTTTTGCAAGCCCGGAAGAAATTGGTCGAAAAAAATATGTCGGGCTAAGATGGTAGGCTAAGCGAAATCTACTGTACTGGAAGAAATAAACTTTCATAAAAATAATATTATTTATAATTAAATAAAAGGCTCAATTTTCATTTAACATAATTTACTTACATTTCTTCAACCTTCGAGAATTGGTGAATCTATACTTTTATAGCATATTTTCGGTATTACTTTAAGCTTTAACGACGGTATTTGTATGGCTTTCATGGTCCCTAAGCGACAATTTAAAGGTATTTTCATAAAAAAAAAAAAAAAGATAGGGGAGAAGAGGGAGACTTGATACCCTTTTCAGTTTTTCTATAATAACTTTTTATTAAAATTTTCTAGAAGAGCCGTTCTTATCTTAAAATAAAAATACATTCATTAGCTTCCTTTTTTCTATAGAAAGCAACAATCAGTTGTAATCAGCTAATGCGCTGTTTCCAAAAAAGTAAAAAGAGCCAAAAGGATCAAGTCTCCCCAAAATATGGGAGACTTGATCCCCACCTATGGGAGACTTGATCCCATTTTTCCATTTCCTTATTTTTCTTAAGTAAAAATAATAATACATTTTTGGAACGATTTTTAATTTATTTAAATTATTTATTCAGTGAAAGAACAAACAAATAAATAAATAACGAATTCATTTTAAAACAAAAGCAAAATCAACTTAAACAAGAAGAAAGAGATCATTTTTATCATTTTCTTAAATCTATTTGATTTAAAATAGACCCAGAGATTTTGGGAAAAAAAAAACACCACACACGCTTGCTGTAGGTAAGATCTTAAAGTTGGATTTGGTAATTTTTTAATGACATCAGTTTGAACCACTTCGCTGATATCCTCGTTTTCAGGTATGCAAGAGTTCATCCGGTGGGGAGACTTGATCCCCGGCTCAAGTCTACCATATAACAGGGGATCAAGTCTCCCAGTTTTTGCAAATTCTAAAATAAATTTATCAACATTAAATAGGATACAAATCTTCATAAAAGAATTTAGAATATATTTATAAAAAATTATTTGTGATACCTACAACAAAAAACAACAGAACAGTTAGAATCGACATAACAGTACAAAATAAATACGAATCACAAAAAAACTAAAAACTGCCACGTGCTCGATCACCGCGAGTTGAATGAAGACTGGAATAGACACATTGCTATGATTTGGATATAAGAGAAATCAAATCTCCCCCAGGGGATCAAGTCTCCCTCTTCTCCCCAACTGATTTGTTTGCTTTTTTTCTTTAAAATTAAATACATTGTCGCTCTCTGTGATGTAGCCAAAGGTCAACCAGAATTTACCAAAAACGAATGAAATGTGTTGTAGGGGAAGGCTATAAGGAACCTTAAAAAAAAATTAAGTTTTAAATTATAAAAACAAAACACCTTAAATTAACTTCACTTGAGACCAAGGCCGTACCCAGACAATTTTTTCGGGAAAGGGGGAGGGGGGGTTGGTATATTATTTTTCGGAAAAAAAAATTCACCAATTAGTAATCAAAAAACTCAACCATATCATACACAATTTTGTTTTAAATATTTGGGCATGTAGGTTTATGCATAAATATATGTACATATGTATAATTGTACATATATATCACGATGACCCCTCAGTTGTTAAAAAATTGCATAGATTAATTGCAGCAGATGTAGATTTGGCAGCGCTTTATCTCCAGTATAGTGATTTTTGGAAGAACAAAATCATAGCCAAATTGCTTCTCAAAAAAATTATTCACCTCATTTTGAAGAGTTCACAACAATATTAGCACGTGTGCTGGCTTGCACGCCTTATTCTGCGGATTTTGAAAGATGCATAAAGTGCTAATAACAAACATAAGACCAAATTTGCGCATCGAGACTGAGAACAAGTATTTGTATCTATTTCAATTTACCGAATCTAGAAAATTGGAATCCGAGATCATTCATCAAGAAATGTTTCAATCGATACCTACAGAGACAAGCACCACAAAAAAAAACGCATTTTAAGGAAATATTCAGTAATTGTGAGGCCGATGAAGATGAGTACGAGTGCAACATCGAAATAAAGTTCGATCTATTCCAATGAATTAACAAAAATGTGTTATTATATTCTTGGAATGAAAATGAAGTTTTTAAATAAACACGAACATTTGCCGCTTCATACCTTTGAATAATGACTTTTTTAAATTCGTGGTAGTTCAGATTTTTCCTTAAAACAGTCTCTGGTAGGTACCTTACTATGTTCATTAAAAATTATGAAGAATCCTAGATATATCTACTCTTTATACTAAAATCAGAAAATTTTGAACATTATTAATAGCTGCAGTAGAAATTTGATTAAAATATCGAAAAAGTGTGATTTAGAAATGCACTCCTCAAACATTTGGGGGGGGGGGGGCAAACCCCTGTGTTTCAAATTGTCTATCCTTATGTTTTCATGACCATTATTTAACACATGAGATGCAATTGCAGATTTTTGTGGTTGGTTTAGGCGAATAAACGTCATATGTTCTTTAAATCTAGTTTCATAATTACGTTTTGTTTGGCCATAATATTTTCGTTTACAGTCATCGCACTTTTTCTTTTTGTGAGAAAAAGGTTTTCATATTGAAATTGTTCACTTTTCACGTATGTTTATAAATTAATTGATCGACCAATTGTTCACGAAAACCATTAATGTTTTTATGTAGTCATACTCTTTTCTGAAATTAATTACCGAGAGAGGCAGACGACACAATCTATGAACCATCGAATGGTACGCGGCTACTTTATTTTCGATCGGACAAAATGAATCACTAGTGATAGTTCTCATGGTGCTAGTTGGTTTTTGTTAATTTAAGGTTTTTTGTTTTTATAATTTAAAACTTAATTTATCGAACTTCACGCCGGCGCCGTTCAACATTTTCTTGTGCTTAAAAAAAAAGTTTGCCAGAAATTTAAAAAAAAAAGTTCTTCAGCATTTTCGCGATTCAAGAGGTCCATTTGAAGCCTGTAATAAATGTTAATGATTGAACACAATAATTTTATTATTACTAGTAAATTTACTAGGTAAATTATTTTACCTTCTTTTGCAGGTCGACTATTCTTGTCCGCCGTTTTTACCGTTTTAATTTTTTTGTCCACTTGTCAAATTTTATGTCCGCATTTACCGATTTTTGCAATGCCGATTTTTCTTTGTTGTTGTAATCGTGTGAAATTTGGAGGGACAGCCAACATGTTCCACAAGATTGTTCCATTCTCTCTCACACGATTAAAACAACAACAACAACAAAACATCGGCATTGGAAAAATCGTTCAATGTAAATGCCGACTATTCAACTCTGTCTGCTCTATCAATTTATTCTGAGCTCATAGAGGGCGCTCTGAACATGCTCTGAGCTAAAAAAAGAAACACGATATTTTTTTTGACGTTTCAGGCTCTGCTCTGAACTAAAAAAGAAAAATGCCCTTAGAGAGAAGAAAACTGTTTGAAACGCGGTTTATGCAACAATTGTTGCCACTTATAAAACGTCAAAACAAAGAAGCCACTATAGAGTTGCCACGATTCTATAATAAATTAAAGTCAAAATTTTCAATAAATCATAGCCAAAGCATACAAAAATGCAAATTTACAAATAAGGTATAGATAAACTTATGTTAATTATTCATACAAGTATTTTTTGTATTTATTTCTTTTCAGGTAAGCAATTAAAATCGTTGCAATTTTTACACTTGTATACAAAACATTCTGTGAGTATAACTATATTTTTTTTTTTATATTAATTTGAGTAACTATAGGTTAAAAAAGAAACAAACAAGTATTACTAGCTTTACAATTATTATGATATGCTCTTCAAATACTGAATTATTCATGAAGAACTAATAATACTCACATATTTCAGCTCTTAATATTCAGATTTTAGTTTTAAAAATATAATAAAATATTTGTTGTTTTTGTATAAAATACATATAAGGAATATTCAATCGTGTATCTGCAAACTTCAAGTAAAGAAGAGCGGTATACCAAAAAATGGAATGTGTGAAAGAGTAGGTATGTAGGTACCTACAATTATGAAGATTTACACGTTCGTCTACAAATCTTCATTGTGGCATTTCCCATAATCTAAATTTATGAAGATTTTCAGCATTTTTGTCTTCTGTCTCTATCAAAATAATGTTCGTTTTATATCTTACTTTCTCTTAGATTTTTAGGAAAATCAATTCTGTGCGTTGCAGTGAAAAAGTACCTGCTTGGTTATGAATAGGTACTTTTCCACCTCCAAAGGAACACCGATAGTATTAATTTGAATCTTATTGGAAATTTCGCTTTACGCTCATCCAACAAATTCAAGACACCTAATCGAAATTACCACGAGTATTTGCCTGTCAACCGAAAAGAATAATTGTATTCTGGTACACCCTGTCTGTTACATTTGAATAGATACAAATCAGAATATACATTTTTGCTCACCAGAGATACATTCCACTTGTCATTTGAGTTCGTTGTTTTTAGTTTTTCTTGTTTGTGATAATATGTTCAGTTTGAGCTGGTGAAATTTCGATAATCTCATTTTACATTCCCTTGCATCGTGTATATTCGTAATATTTGTATCGTATCGTATCGTAAAACACAAAATGAAAATGAGAAGAAGGGTGTGTGCGCGTTAATGTATGTTGAGAAAAAAAAAAACAAAATTTGATATTTTCTTGTTTGGCGATGCGCAAAGTCAAACATAGGTAAACTAATACTAATACATCTCGATATTTTTCTCTGCACATCACAATCCAATCCACAATTGAGTGGAATGGAGTAGATACCTACGCCCGCATCAAAAACTTCCGTTTCGATTAGAAAAACACGGAAAATCCCAAGTACCACTCAAAAAAAAAACTCTCAACAGAATAAATAAAAACAAAAAAAAAACACTAAAACTAACACAAAAAAACAATTTTGAGATTAAAAATTTGAGTGAGATTTTTTAAGGGGAAACGATATATCGAAACAAATCTGCGCGAAAATGGCATTTCTCCTCTAGAATCTTCTTCTCAAAACGAATCTCTACACGGAAAAAAACTCACTCCACAAATACATCTAGAAACTTACTTCTAGTTTTTTCCAATTCACTCAACTCAAACTATTCCCATTCGGAGTATAATTGAGTGGAGGTATTTTTGGGTGGGAAAATATGTATCTTTTTGTAGAGTTTCGGAGTGGAAATTTGAATTAACAATAATTGAAGTGAAGGCAAAGCAAAAGCAAAAGCAAGGCTGCAAGGCAAGGCAACAACATCATCAATCTACCATCGCCATCCAATCCAGCACAATATTTTTATCCGAATCTCTTATTGTAGAAAAAAGAAGAAGAAAAAAAAATACACCCAGCCAAATCGAATCGAACTTAAAACACCACCAACCAAGCACCAAATACCAAGCCAAGACCAACCGACAACGACAACAACGAGTGAGACTTTCTCAGTATCTGAGTATCTGAGTGAGAAATAGTCCGATTCTAACATTCAAACTGAATGGTTAATCGACAATCTTGTATGCGCGATTCTCATTTCGTTTTTGTGTTTCTCCATATATTTTGTTTTGTTATTTTTTTGATTTTTTGTGTTTCCCAACATTCGTCGTCTTAACAAAAAAAAAAAAAAAAATTAATATCCATCTATCATAATTTTGATAGATAGATCGGTCGTGTCGGCTATAATCAATCGAATTTGATTTGAAGAAGAAAAAAAAAAGAAATTGAAATCTGCTCAAACAGCAAAAAAAAAATCCGGTATCCGTGAGTCTGCAAGTCTCATCATCTATCTTTTTTTTTTTAAATATTGTAGTTGTTTCTTTGTTAAACTTATAACACAACAAAAAGTCTCTAAGAATTAAAATATATCTCTCTACCGAAAAGTATCTTTTACATAAATCTATATAACGCGTATCTGTATATGTGAAAATAAAATAAATTTTTCTTTCAATTACAAAAATTAAAAAAAAGAAAAAGAAAGTAAAACTAAAAAGTATATGTACCTTGTTCGATCGGCAAGTAATTTCAAAATACCAAGTCAAGTTTAAAGTGAAAGAAATTCCTCTGAAAGAATCTTATTTTTTTTTTTTTTCGTTTTCTACCCCCGAACCCGACAAACCCGAATACTAATTTGATTTTTCAGTAGATATTCAATCTATAGTGTTTCTTCTTCCTATATTTTGCCTTTCGTTTTTTTTTTCTTTTTCGATTGACGGTGGAAAAAAAAATAATTATTGAAAGAAGTGATGATGTGGATGAAATAAAAAAAATACCACAAAAAAAAAGAGATATAAATTTTATAATATCTCCAATTGGAATAACACACATCCTTAATGAAATCAAATAAAATATAAAAATCACTGTGCTCATTTTTTTTATACCTACCTACCTACTATAATATTTACTTATACGAATAGCTAAACTGTTTTATTGTTAATAATAATAATATGCCTTGTAGTTCTTCTTCTTATAACTATAAATAAATACAAAATAATACAACAACAAAAAAAAAATATTGTTTGTTTAATAAATTTTTGCAAAATTAAAAAAAAAATAAAAATACCTACCTATAATTTAATCAAACAAAAAATAATAAGAAGCTCATAAATACATGAGATGCCTAAAGTTATATATTAGAGGTACCTATATATTATAATATCAGTGATTCATAATTCGTAGAATTGAAATACGAGATAGGTACAAAAGCATTATTGTTTCGTATCTTTCTCTTATTAGAAAAAAACGTGCAGTTTTCAAGTAAAGAATTTGTATACACAAAGAAAACAAAAAAAAAAATCAAATCGAATATAGTTGAATGAAAAATAATAAAATATTTAATAAAAAATCAACGAACTCCGAGAACTCAAAAACAAATAAAAAAAACATCATTAATTAAAACGTAACATTATATCGAGCATGGATCAATTTTGAATAAATTTTTTGTGGATAGTTGGATAAATTAATAAACAAAAAAAAACAAATTGCATTGCATTTATACGTAAGTACCTATTTTTTTAATAAATATTTTTTTTTTAAAGTTTTTACCTATTTTTTTTGTTTGTTTTAAAGAAGTTTATTCAAATGCACTTGAGGATGTTAGCGTTGATAAAGATAGTTTTATTTTACATATCTATTAATTTAAATAAAAAAAAAATCATGAGTAATACGATATTATTTAAATTAAACTTTGTCGAGAAAACATATACCTACCTACAACTTACGTACAAATCGATTTTTTTCAATTATTAAATATAAATTTATAAAAATCATACAAATACAAATAGGTACTTAATAATGAAATAAAATTAAAATTAAGTTTTCTTTTGGATCAATATTTAATTAATTTAATTCTTTCTTTTTATTTGAATAAAAATTAATTATTATTTGAGTTTAAAAAATTATCAAAAAACATATTGAAGTAGGTACCTCATCTACTTATTTAAAATTAAGTTTTGTCAATGGTTAGTAAATCTATTACAAAACAGTGTGATCTGGGATAATAAACCAAACTAGTACATTTCTTTCAAATGGATCCTCATTTTAAGAATCAAATGATTGTGAAGTTATAATGTGGTTGATATATTTGATACTAAATAAAAGATTTTTTTTTTTAAGAAGTTTAGTTAATACATTGGCAACACTGTTTTTTGTGACAATAAATTAAACAGCTGACAGATGATTTTTGTTCCGTATAATTCGCCATTGCACTGTGAATAGACTTATGCTGGACTTCCACGACTGATAATTTGGCATTATTTCTATCAACAAATTGGGAAAAGAATGAATATTTTTTATTCTTTTGACAGTTATTTTGACAGAAATCGTTCGTAAATCGTTCGTTTACATCCGAAAACAACCATTTTGCATCATTTTAAGTCCAATTTAATTGACATGACTTTGGACTAAAATTGTTAAAAAAAAATGGCAGTTATATGAACTTTGACAGAATTTTGGACTTTGGTAAAAATTGGCACTTTTGTTAAGTAAACGAACAGAGGTGATACTATCATTATTAGTTAACTTTCCAAAACGGACAATTTTCTTCAATTTTGGTGGAAAGATCTATCATTTTTGGGAAGTAAACGAACAGACCTAATTTATAATATTGACTTTCGTGATGTAGCAGTGGTTTAATTCAGCAAAATACATTTCGATGTAATTGTGGCAACATTTTTCTGCTCATTATCTGCCATACCAATTTCAGTTAAAACGTTAGGAATATAAACAGCTACGTACAATTGTATGCCTCCTCTAAAAAGATCGTTTGCTTAAAATCTGTAGCTGATAAATAGGTTAATCATTTTGGAACAATGTGGGGGAACTTGAAGAACGGAGAGGAATTCAAATAATAAAGCTCTCGGGACTAATATTTTGGCAAATTATTTTAAAATTTTGCTATCAGAGGATGAGACACTTGCATTGTTTAGTTACGATCCATTAAAGACGTATATACATAGATACGTAGACCAGATCGATGAACCTATATATATGTATTTCTCTGAATGAATTGGAAATTGTTTTGACAAAAAAGTATCAGGTGTCGCGTCGTTGAAATTCCAACTGAGTTCTGTACAAAATGTTTCCGCTCA
The DNA here is from genome assembly GCA_932273885.2 of Leucozona laternaria. NCBI lineage: Eukaryota > Metazoa > Arthropoda > Insecta > Diptera > Syrphidae > Leucozona > Leucozona laternaria. The sequence continues at coordinate 82,666,930 of OW026368.1, read as the reverse complement.
GTTAAAAACTATTTGTCAGTGATGCTTTTTACTTCTTCACTTCCAAAAAGCTGTTATTTACCTCCGCTATCTTCAAGAAAGGGGGGAGGTAAATATTGCAAATTACTAAACATCTCCAACTCTGTTTTCTACGAGAGACCTACGAGGTTGACTGAAATAAACAACAGCTTTAGTCTATTTTAAGTTGGATTTTGTTTTTGGTTCGGATTCTAAACTGGAGATCAGCATTCGAGTATTTCAAGAAAAAAAAAAGAATCTACACGGTTAATAGAAAAGCCTTGATATAATAAACTATCTTCCCTGGGTGTGGCGAAAATGAATACATTTTCATTCCAAATTCCTATCCTACCTCAGCTGTTTATTATTAGAAGGCAACAAACATATCACAGGGGTTTGAGACTCCTGTAGGAGTTCCACAACGATGAATTCTCAGTCCAATTTTATTCGCCCTTTATATTGATGGTCTATGTGACATTCTTCTAGGAGGTGTAAAATTTGTTGATTCCTTAGTTGAAGGTCCATTAATTGTACGCCCCCAATGATCTCGTTCTTTATTCTACTGGCGGACGGATGATCCATTTGTCGTCAACTACACATCAATTAGACTTCAGGAGTATTGCAAAGCATGTGATGGTTTACGAATAAATACCCAAAAGAAAAAAAAAACAAACAAGGCAAGATTTTTGAACCAAAAGAAACGTGGATTGTGAACAAGTTTAAGGGCCAGTTTGTTCACAGTGATTGAAATCTGAACCATAACTTTCATAGGTTCTAATTAAATGGCGTTTTTTTACAACAAAAATCTGATGATTATCGATTTCCATAATGAACAACTTAAATTATGAATTCCTTGTTTTCATGCACTTTGGGCCCTAAGTGTCTCGGAGTGCTTTAAGCTTTTATAAATTAAATTGGAATTAGCAAGCAGAGGAGAAAAGTAAGGATGCTAAGCTAGCCCTTAACCTTACGTAGGGATTTTTTTTTTCGAATAAGACCATACATATCTACTTGTGTTCTAAATTCCGAATGTTAAATGTTACAGTTACTATTTGTACGTTATAAAGTATAGACAAGTCTTTGTTTTTATGCTGAAGTTGAGAAGTTTGACACGATCAAGCCATATTTTTAGTTGTTTAAATTGTCTAACGCAGCAACATAGTGTATTCTATTCAAGTCCAACTTTTTAACCAAAGTTATCCGAAGGCAAAATTGACAAGTTGCTACTTCGAATCTTCAAGGAATAGAAGAAGCTTGCAAAGAACTCTCTGAAGAAGATATCCGTATCATTTTTAGAGCTAAAGTCAAAATCATAGTAATCTCAAATTCTTTCTTATTTTACTCTCCATTTCTAGCAGTTTGTCCAATATTGCAAGAAATCTTCCGTGGCGTTTTTGTTCACAACACCAACAGTTTTTCAAATCGAACAAACTTCAATTAATATATCGCGCTGAACGTAGTCATTCGAAATCAATTTTCGTTTCATTGTTTGGTCTGACACAAACGAAACTATCTATCTCACTTTCACTTCATAAGCAAAAATGAAACATCATTTGCATTTTGAAAGAAGCTGTCAAAGTTAATCTACTTGTAAATCCGTTTTGGGTTGGTGGAAACACTACACAAATAATTATTTAGTCAGACTTTTTTTGAAGAATCTTAGATTAAATTTTAATGTATCAAACACAGCTGTTTAGTAATGTATGTGGATTAAGAATCTGAGGAAAACAGTGGCGATTTAGTTCAAGGTCTTTGGAGAGAACCGGGAACTAAAAATAATCTCAAATGGCCGGAAGTGCATGCCTCAAACAAATTGCCTAATTTCCTCCGAATAGTGAATTACCCCAATAGAACTTCAGTGACGTTTAAAAGGATGATATTATTGTGCTAGTTATCGATAGAAAATATTTTATGGCACGATTCTTAAATTAAAATATCGTCATAAATAATTATTATCGAACCTGACAAATCGATATTTTTCAAAAACAGTACCTGTTACTTACTTTTCCGAAACTGCCAATTTAAATCCTAAGTTCTGTCAAAGTTTATATAAAAAAAATAAAATTGATATGAATTGGGAGTTTCGCGAAGTAAACGAACAGAGCTAATGTTCTTTATTTAATTGCTCTATATGAGGAAAGTTTAGGTTCCGTGTAAATCAAAACTAACTAAGTGATCGAAAAGTCTAAAAAAGTGGCTTTCGTCACCCCGTCTTTCGGTAGGTCTGTGAGTCAGTGTATCAGTTTGTCCGTGCGCCTGGACGTCTGTGGTGCGTCTACTGTAATTTCAACTAGAGCCTAAAGGGGTGGCCCGATTTGCTTCAGATTTGATACAGAGCATTTTTATGTGATTCCTTAAGGAATTCGAATTTTTCTTTTAGCACATCTGGAACGATGGCTGATGCTTACCTACAAAAGTTTTGGCTTCACAAATTTTCTCGAAAACTGCTCTAACGATTTTGATAAAACTTCATAACTTAACCAAAGAAATTGTAAGAAAACTGCGTTTCAGGTTTTGGCAAAAAATTGACATAATGGAAACAGACATTCCACATTTTTTTTTTTTTTTTTTTTGAGAAAATTGTCTTATTTTTGGTAAGACCGATTTTTTCATAACTTTGCAAACTGGTAATTTTTAATAGTTTAAACAATTAACATTTTACAACAAACCATTTTATAACTACATATTAAACTAACAATGAATTTAAACCTGTTTCTTGTGAAATACATGCAACCAGTTATTTAATTAAGTATAGGTACATTTGTATGTAAGTAAAGGTATTCTAAAAATGAATTGCAATCAAACAAAATAATTAAAAATCTAAAAATACATTTTATATAAAAGTAAGTATAGGTACCCTTTGTTAAATGCATTAGAATAAATTAAGCAACTAAATATACTTTTGTTTAGGTTATTGTTATTGTTTTTGTTTTAATTGGTTAATTTTTTACCCGGACAATAAATCATTGTCAGCTGTTATGATAATATCTATATAATTCCTTGTAATACCAACAAGATTCTTTTGAATATACCTTATGCCTAATTATAATTCATGAACATTAACAAGTAGGATTTTACATTGAAAAACCAATAAATTTAATTATTGTAAGATAATTCAATACAATTTCGTACTTATTTATAAAACCTAGCACTTTGAATAAACTTCTTTTAAAAAAAAAAAACTAATTTATTTTAACATTATTCACTTTTGTACGATATCTCTTATATTTATATAATTAAAAATCTGTTAATATCTTTTAAACAATAAAAATTGTAAGTATACAAGTGTCGTTAAGGGTATTTTATTATTATTAAAAAAAAAATATATAAATTACAAAAAAAATCCCATAAAGCTATTTGGTTAGAATAGCATGTGATAGTTGTTGTTAATTTAAACAAATAAGCACTTTCTCCATTATCTTAATGGGAGAGTCAATAGGGATATTCAACTAAAGGTTCATTTAAATATTTTCTTGTTTTCTTGTTTTTTTTTTTGTGGACCAACTTCATTTCATGTTACTATTTCGAACGCTAAGGCTAAATTTTTATCATCTTTATTTCGAAGATAAACTCGAGTTATTAAATTTTAGACTTTAGTTATGAAAAATATTTAACCAAAATTTGAACATTAGATCTGAATCATTTGTTTTAGTTATACAACTGCATCGTTGCAAAAATCATAACTTTTGCCCGAAAAATCATATCGTTACAATTTTGTTCTTTTACTTTAAAGAAATTTACAATTATTATTAAATTTTTGAAATAAAAATGGTTTGCAGGGTATTTTAGAATCTCAATCAAATCGAGGTATATTTTCTCAGAAAAGGCAGAAGATTTTATTTCAAAAACAATAACAATCATTGCAAATCTTGTAAAACAAAAAAAAAACAAATATTTTATAATATCTTATCTATTTGAACCATTGACGTATTATATATATGGACTGCTAGTTACTTGTCACTTCCATATACATTTCTTGGGCAGAAACTTATTCCAAGAAATCGCAGCGCTCCTGGGACTGAGCGGCCACATTCGTTACTAAACAGATGTCAAACGCAAACGACGTTAAAATTGAAATATTTAAGAAGAACAGACGATAGATGGCATCTAAAAAAGTTCCTTGGCTTTCATTTCGGTTTGCCTTTACAATTTAAACAAAACAATTACAAATTGGTTTCGGAGGGTGAAACGTAGGAAAGTTTGACATTTTTGTAAATCCTTTCGTGCAACGACCACCGGGTCCTAAGTGCGCTGCTATTCACTGGAACACGAATGAAGTTGTGTATACTAGCAGTCCATATTTAATATACGTCAATGATTTGAACTATTTACTTTAAGTAGCCCAGAAAAATTTGACTTTCACTTCTAAAAACTTTCGAAAAAGTTCACTTTTGGTGGGAGATTTTTATTTTTTGCGTTTTTCTCAAAAACTATTGATCTTATGAAAAAAAGTCTTATAATTTTTTTTTCGTAGAATTTTATAAGCTATAATTTTTCTCCAAAAAACTGACAGTTTTCGAGATATGTATTCACAAACAATATATTTTGCTCCTTTTACTAGACAAAATCAAAGACATATTGATGCACTTAGGTCCAGTTTTTCAGTGCGAGGTTATCCTTGATTCGGGGTAAAGCCCGAGTTAACTCATGAAACATATTTTTTTTTAAGTATTTTTAGATCCTGAATTAACTCAACAAAGTTGGTGAGTTGGCGGAAAGGGTAATTTTCATAGTGGCGCCATCTCAACTTCGATCGATAGCAAAACGTTAATTTCTATAGTAGCCGTCTTTCTTTTTTTGCATGCCCGAGGAAATTGATAGACGAAAACGACGTCGGGGCTAAACAATATACATTTAAATGCAACAACAACTAATCCCCTTCGGGCTTAGCTAAGCGCGGAGAATTCTCGGGGCTTAACCTAACCACGGAGAAAAATTGTGTTACTGGAGTGAATTGCATACTTGTTATCGATAGTTTGTATGGAAACTCCATTTTGTTTCAGTAATGGCGTCGCTAATCCCCGATGTCACTTTTTTTTCAACCAAATCTCCCCGGGCTTGCAAAAAAACACGTCTATAGTGTCGCACTTCGATTTCGATAGATTTTTGACAACTTGGAGTTCAAGTTAATACCCCACTAAAAAATTGATTGCGAGCTTACTCGGATTTAATTTAATTGGCAGGATTAACTAACTCAACACTGAAAAACTGGCCCTTAGAGTACTTTTAAGAATATTCTTAAGATGGCAGAATAAAGCTCTTCACAGAGGTTTAGCTCATTTTTTTTTTTGAAGTTTGACCCCTTTTCGTTTACTAATTTTCCTAGGCTATAACCTGCAATACAAATAATTATTGTCCATCAAATAAAAGGGTTACCTTAATCATCAAACACTTGTTGAAATAATTACAGGGCGTTTATCTCAAAATTTCTCGAAAACTGCCCAAACGATTTTGATTTAACTTTGTATCTACCTGTAATGTCCATAGTATAATTGTAATAAAACCACGTTTGATCCATTTGTGGAGAAATCATATGACTGACTTTAACATTTTTTTCACATTGATATTTCTTAAAAGTTTAAATATCACTTTATCTCAAAATAAAAATAAAAATTTGTTGATAACCAAACAAAATTCAAAAACAGAACTATAGAAATTAATTTTAGTATGTTGTGAGTTATCGCCTAATACTGCTATCACACAACCTTTGTTCTACTTACATTGCTCTGTTAATTTATAGTGAACATTGATCGGCCATCTAATAACCATAATATATACCAAAGAGATAGTGGATTGAATTTACACATGCCTGGGACAGTTCGTAGCGTGCGCCGCGTCATAAATGCTCGAGTATTGTTGGTATGGGAAAAGCTTTATCTCATTACCAAATCTCATCTTTATATATTCATAAAACTAATTTTAAAACAAAAATGAGATTTGAGTCTTAAGATAAAGGTTTTCGCATAATTAATTAGGATTGGCTCGAGCAGTTGATAACCGATCCATGAAGGAATTGCCGTGTCAAAAAAGCACCATCGTGCCACGTTAGCAACGTTGCTCTATCTCCGAGCCTATTTTCACCTTCCCAATGATGATTTTTACGTCATATTGTCTTGAACAGGTATTGAAACCCATTTCTACTTGTTTTGTAATACGTATCATTCTAATCAGTAATGGGCTCCTCCACAGGTCCGTGAACGTTTATGAGGCAAAATTTCATACTTTTTTAATGCAAATCATCATTTTCTTTGTTCATCTAAGTTCAGTTCAGTTTTTCAGTGCGAGATTAAAGTTAAACTGGGGTTAACTCATCAAATTTTGTGTGTTTATTCCGCATTAACTGAGTTAAACTTGTCTAGTCGTTCCGGGTGCATTTTACACCGAAAAACTACTTCATCAGTTCAATGAACCTCTGCAAACGGAGGTCAGTTGTGCCACAAAATTTGTTTAGGTATGTATGTATGCATCAAAAATTCCGGAATGGAATATGGGATATAAATATAGCGCACTTTTAACTTTGTTGCTTGAAAATGCTATGTTTTATCCATTAAAACTAGACTTTGGGAAAATCCGGGGGTTTACAGTAACCTTTATATTGCTGATGGAAAAAGTGATGTTAGAAAACGTAAGCTCAATTTTTATTAAATTTTAAACATGGACTTCAGCGTTAAACTTAATTTTAGCTTGACGCTTTTATTGCTGCATCTAAACCAAGGCTTATCTAGAAGTTATTCTCTTCATTCCATTCTACTTTTCTTGTTACACTTTTTAATTACTATCGAAGCTTACCTTTATCTCTAAAAATTATGTCGAAATTCATTGTTTATTCAAAAAAATAATGGAAAATTGTTTCCACGAGTTTTTTTTTTTTAATATTGCAAAATAAGGGGATTTAAAAATCTCTAAAGACCATAATCTAACGACCAAATACTTTAGAATACTTTTTCCTTTATCTCAATTGGGCCATTTTTAACAGAGATACAGCTCTTCAAAAAAACCACTAAAAAAAGTGTACAACAAACTTTGTCCCTTTAAATTTATCCAGCAGTGTATTAAATCAACAATGAAGTACAAAAAGAACATTTCTTAAAACCCAGAAAACACTAATCGTCCAGAAAATTAAAAAAAAAATACAATTTATTTATTATTTTATTTAAAAAACCAAATCGGATTCCTGTTAAACAAAAAATATTGGCAACCCTGCTCCACAGGTAATATTTCTAAGAAAAATGAGCAAACCACGACACCAGCAAAAAAATTAGAAAAAAAAAAACACAAAACAAAACAAGAAATAATAAAGGAGCTTATAGCTACATATTGAGCAAAATAGAATATAGAAAAAAGATAAAAACAAATTATTTATTTCTGTTTTGTACCTTTAGGATTCGCCAACACCACACCGCCATTTATTCTATCTTTCAAGCGAGAACATCTCAAGGCAAAAAAATTATAAAATTTATTTTTCTTTGATTGAAATGAATGCAAGAAAACTGCATACACAATGAATTGATGGGGTTTCGAGCGGGTGTGTTGGGGGCTTAGAGAAGAGTTAAAATAATAAAAAGAAGAACACAAAAAAAAAAAAAAAAGAAGATGTGCTGCATCAAGTATAGAAAGGCAGAGTGCATAGAAATACATTTATATATGACTACATGCACTACTATATGCAGGTACAAGCGAAGCCCTAGTTGCGCACGATATTTTATAGAAACCGGTGAGTTATAGACTTTAAAATTGATGATGATGCTAGATTTAGAGCAGACTACGTGAAGATGAACTAAAGATACTCTTGGGGCTTGTTTAAAGATTTCCTTTTACAAAAAATATAAATCTAACCTATACAGAAGTGTGTGTGTATATAGAATAGACCTATGTATGTTTGTTGTTTTATAGATAGCTACTTCATGTTTTCTTTAAAGAAACGCACCGAAAAGATACGCAATGCATAGATATATACGGGGATAAGTAGTCTTTTGATAGATTATACGAGAAAGGTACTTGGAGAAAATGCAAAAATCACATAGCGCAGACAGTGTATGGAATGGGAGTACCTACCTATACCTAGCTCTGTTGAAGATTGACACGATAAAAGAAGTGAAGACATAATAGAAAACGATGGGAATTCATCCAAGACGGATTGTATATATTATAACACCTTCCTATAGGTATATATCTTATATCGTTTGTTTTACCTACTAGACCTTACTAAAGCCTTAGAAGGGGAGCTATATCTACATTTATAAGGGTACCTATATAGCAATTATACTATACTAAAGCAACAGCAAGAGTGTTGAGAGATTTTGAATAAAATTATTGCTTTAATTGTGATGAAGTACTAAAAACAAAAAAACGTTTCTTCATGTGTTATAGAGTCTGATGAAACCGATAAAAAATTAGTTACAGAAATACCCAATTCGTTGAATCTGTACCTAGCTTCTTTAGAGTTTAGATACAAGGGCCCCACCGATTTGACTAAAGTTGTTGGTATGAAATTTTGACAAGTGACTTTTGTGTTATGAGGGAATTCTTATAGCTTATTTGGCGACGATTTTATAGCCGGAAACAAAAGCTATTTAAAAGTAAAAGGCCTTCTAGAAAGGTTGAGGATAGGATGAAGTTGCTCCCATTAGCAGAAAAGCTGACACTCTTAGACCATAAGTTATTCCATAGCGATACCACATGAATTTATAGAATACTTCCTACTCGTTAAACCCCTTTGAGCCCCCTATATGAAGCTTTGTTAGATTACTAATATCTATTGTTAACTCAAACACAGCTCAAACCACACAAATCAATGTTGTCAAGCTCTGGCCACAGAAAGTCGGTTAACATCGCTCTATGCCAGAGACTATTGACAGGGGTGTCTCTTTCTTCGTTTCCAAAGAAGTAAGGTCCGATGATGCCATAAACATAAACCGCTCCAAACAGTCGATCGTTGTGGATTAATTGGCAATTGGTTGAACACTTGTGGATTGTATTCGCTGCAATAATGGAAATTTCGCTTGTGGACATAGCCGCTAAGCCAAAAATGGGCTGATTCGACATTTATAGAGCCCAATTAGCGAACTCATGCGCGGTGTTGTCTATGGACGCCTGGTTTAAAATATTGCGTCAGCACAATTTTATATATGCAGATGTAGGCCCAAATCCAACCACAAAATAAGACGGGGTGACTCTGGCGATGCCCAATTCAGCTTAAGGGGAACCGACCACCGAATCAACATTTCTAGGTCTTCTTCGATATGGCCGCTTCGGTGGCTATGTTTTTTCACTACTCACCAATCTGGTCTGGTTGTTGGTTAAAGGTCCAAAAGAGTGTACTCACGCTCAAACTATTCCTTGGTGAGACGAATTGCCAGCGTACTGAAGCCATGATGACGAGGAGCTCACGACGAAATTCACGTTGCGTTTTCTCAACTGAGCAGGAATTTCGATAATATTTTCTTTAATAATCTTCACATGTTCGGCAAGGTTGAAACGATTCATTATGAAATGTCAAAGCTTATTCCATATTTTGACAGCTGGATGTCATTGGTAACTTTGACAGCTGCGTTTCCATGACATTTCGTTGAATATCTTTATTCCTGGTGTTCTACTCTCCTTCAGCTGCGGAACGGTGGTAGATTTATTTACGTTAACTTTTCCCTTAAAGAATTTCCAAAGAAAAAAGTCAAGGGCTCTTCAATCAGAAGATTGCGGGCACCAATAAATCCTGATTTTTTAAAGATATGAGCTAGATTGCCAGCATTCAGCAATATCTGGCCTCAAAAAAAATATCGATTCATATGTGTATGTGAGTAGGATGTTTCGAGATTCTTCGCCCGAATTCTCTCAATATTTGCTTCAGTTCGCGAGCACTCTATCCGTTCGGATCAGATCAGCAACAGCTTTCCGTTGCTGATATTGTTCCACCAGTCATCTTAGCAACAACTGCAGGTGAATTCCGCACATGAAAATGATGCTGATGAAAAGCTCTTTGAGTTAACACAATTTATCTCGTATCATTCACTGGCTTTTGGGATAACCTTTATAGATACTCAACTTTTTTTTCAGTGAACGTGCACCTACACCTAATTGGGTCTTGGGGGCATTGACACGTAGTTTACCTTTAAGCTATATTCGACGCACCAGCACTACTTCTGTATTCAGCTAAATTAATCAAACTAGTAGAGAATCACTATCACATCATTTGCATTTAACTTAAGCAAATAAAAATCACGACTGGGTCGCACGTGTGTGCTCTTAAAAAAAAATAAAATGCTTTACTTTATTATAGTTAAGTAAAAAGAGATCTATATTACTGGTTTATTAATACAATAATTAAGGAGAAAGTTTGAAAACCAACCCATGTATTCAATTCAATCTGCGGCAATACTTTTTTTCGGAGTTGGTCTTTTTGACAGCTGTCACTTAATTTACGCTCAATTTGATTTGCCATTTCATAATTAATAGACTTACTCCTGAACAACGTTTGCAAATCGTGCAAATGGTTCGGTTCGCGCCACGCATACCGCGCTGCGTGCAATATTCGGTCGACATAATCGCAAAATCGCTTAAATTCGAGCAACCATGGATCATTTTCGCACCACGTTTACTCTAGTGGATAATGCGCATCCTCAGAGACGCCGTACAGTGCGCACCGAAGACGCTATTGCTGCTGTGGACCAGAGTATCGAAGAAGACCGGAATGTCGAAATTTGGGCCTCTCGGTTGGAATTTATTCGAGCCAGCCGCGGCAGCCGCTTGCCCGAAATCATTTTTAAAACATAATGGCAAACCTTTATGTTTATAATAAAGCTAAATTCTTGGCCATAACATTAAATTATATGCGTTTTATTGAATCACATCATAAAAATGCTCTGTACCAAATTTGAAGCAAATCGGTCCACCCGTTTAGGATCTAGCTCAAATCACAGTAGACGCAACCTCCCGTCTTCATCCGTCAGTCAAGTCACTTCTCAGCTAAAGGATGCGCAGTCGAACATACTTACTTCAACAACACTTGCGCTAGCATTGTTGCCAACAACAACTTTAAAACTATTGGCAACTAGTGGGACTTCAGCGTATGTGCGAGTATTATGTGATTCAGATGCCCAAGTTAATCTGAACACAAGAAAATGTGTTCAAAAGAATGGCTTTATAGTATTAAGCTAATGGAAACGAACATCAGAGGCGTAGGTGGGAACTCGCGGCTTTAAACACAAGGTGTTGTGTTCGGTGAATTGTGCTCACGCCAAATGACAGCATTAAATATCACAATTCAACTGATTGTGGTTTTGGCTCTTACGAATAGCTTGCCGGCTACCAAATTGTCTGAAGAATCAAAAAACAAGTTACTGTCTTCTGATTTAGCCGATCCACAGTTCAATTTACCAGGACAAGTCGATGTCACTATCGGAGCAGGAGCAATGGCCGCGATAAAATGAAAAAAGGTTTTAAAAGTCTTGACATTGGTCTTATGGCTCAGGAAACTCTACTCAGGAAACTCTGGAGCAAGTAAAAAGAAGAGGCCCACAGTGACTTCCCTGAGGAACTCCAGATTTGGCAATGAATTGTTTTGCGAAAGAGACCCTAAGTTTCCATGTAAGTTTTCCGACAAATTTCAGTCCAAAATAAAAACCCTATCGTCTCTGATACTTTGGAGGATGGTAGTAAATTTCATTCTTGTTAACCGTGACGAGATTGAGATTTTCTACGTCTAGTGACCATCAGCATCATACAACTAATTCGAATTCATCATAAAATGACACGAAAGTTCTCTATTCTTTACCAAATTTGAAGTGCATTAATCGTTCGGTTTAGATTGCAATTCTTGTGTGAAGATGGGTGAACGCAGATGTACACACCGACAGATATAGTATGTATTTTAAAAATTACTTGTTTTACCAATTTTGAGTTTGACTAAAGCTTCGATGATTTTTTTTAACACGAAGCCAATACTTTGCCCTAAAAAGCAAGTACAAAAATATAACTAATTTCTAACAAAATTAACATAATATTTGTTTATGCAAAAAAAAATGTTAGATACACAAAAAAAAAAAACAAACAAAAAAAAAAACATTCACATGCATGTTTAATATAGACCCACTTAAAATGTATCTATAATGGATAAATTAACATTTAGAAAAATAGCGAGTGTGTTTCTTGGATTTAATTTTTTGTTTACCTGTTACCATTTTATTTAGATCAAGTTTTGTTGCAATTTTTTTGTTTGTTTTGTTTTTTCTTGTATTTTAAAAATAAAATAAATAAAAAAGATAATTTGATACAACAATCATTAAAGTAGGTATGTGTGTGCTTTTTTTTAAAGTTGGTTGTTGTTGAGTATCCAATCGAGTAACGGGATTAGAAGAAGTGAAAGTAGACTGCCTTCTGTTTATTTAAGTTTTTTTTTTTTTTTTTTTTTTTTTTTTTCTTCATATTTTTGTCTTGCTGTGCAAATATTTTAAAAATGACGCTAATGGCATATTGCAGATGAAGTTGGACAAGAAAAAAAATATCCATAAAATTAATTTATTTCATATTTATTTGAAGTCAGCCGGATGGAAAGTGATTATTTTTTTTTCATTTAATTTATGTATTTCATATAGCATATCTTTAAATAAAATTTTTGTTAACATATTTTTGTGTTCTGAAGCAAGCAATTGTGAGCGGATTGTTGTTATTGTCTTTTTCGGCTATGGGAAACTAAATACTGTTTAATGTATATATTTAATTATGTATTCATTAAGTTCTCATTCAAATTGGTTTGGAAGAAAGCTAATTAAAATAAAACAGTATGTTTTTTGTCCGAAAATTAAATCTGCATTTGAATTTTTGACGTCAAATTACGATCAACCTTAATTTATTTATTTTAAATTTATAAAAGCCAAGGAAACTGAAAGTCATAATAAATAAGATGGAAGTAGGAAAACGAAAAAAGTGGCTCTCCCAGACTGTCTCTCTGTCTGCTTGGCTACAACTTAAACCTCTGGGTCGATTTGATTTGTAAAGTTGAGTCGAAATTTGTGACGAAAAACCTGAGTTGGTTTGACAGTGATGCTACTTAGGACTGTGCGTCTGTCAAACCAACTCTTCGATCCAGCATTTTCGTCACAAAGTTTGAGCCTGCTTCAAGTTTTTGCTCCACAAATAATTTACAATAAAAAAAAGCTAAAATTATTGTGAAGTGAAGAACCTACATATTACTAACTTGGCAGACGTCTAAACTTGGACCAATAAAATAAATTTACTTTTTTTTAAACTTTTTTGCAGTTTATTGCTTCAATAGTAATAATTTTGTGTAAGAAAATTTATTTGTTTTGAGCAGTTGATTCGTAAAGTGTCACAACTGTCACAAAAATATGTTATGTTTTAATACTATATTGGTGGCGTTGTTGCAACGGTAGAATATTGTGATTTGCCGTCAGACAAAATATTATTGAATTTGAGATTTATACTGTGCAAAAATTTAGACTCAAAAGGTTTTGTCACACTCGTAACATTATTCGTATTTTAACTAATCAAAAGTTTTTTTTTATAAATATCTTTGGGGTTTACGGTACAAAGAAACAGAAATCAGTTCTAGGAATAAAAGTCACACACGTAACTTTAATTTGTCACACTCGTAACAATTTCAAGCTAAAATTGTGCACACTTTTGTTTTTTTTTTTTTTTCATTTGAAAACTAATTAAGAATAATATTTGGAATGTGAGTAGATCATCAGAATTGCTGTGTGTCACAATCGTAACAATGAAAACACCCTTTTATTAATTTATAAAGCTACGATTAGACGGTTAACGCAAATGGTCACATAAAATACTGTCCCAAAGCTGCTAAGTCGTGTCGAGAGTCAACGCGTTGATTATTTGGGTTGGCCGTCTAATCGTAGACTAACTTCTTACCAAAATTTTATTATTTACTATCGAGGTTTTCACTAAAGCAGGTTTAATAAATTTATTAAAATTAACTGTGCTGCAATTTTTTGTTTCAATTATGTGATATTTTGTATTTAAGTGAACTTCCAAAAAGCTAAATCAACTGTATTTGACTTTCGTTTTGTACAGACAGATACAAATTTAAAAGAAAAAATTCTAAAACAGCGAGCTTACAGCTTCCAATGAGATAACTTTTAAGCCTAATCAAGTTATCTTAGAGTGGTTTTGACTACCCTCAAAGCTCAAAATAATTAAACACAGTGTGGCTATTGAAGGAAGGTTTAATCAGCTTTTTTCTACATTTGCATCTGCGCACTGGGTTAGCAACAAAATCTCTAGGTACTATTGTTTTAAAATACTTTTGGCCAATGTCAGAGCCACTGTGCGCCACTGGAACCCGCATCCGTATCATGTTTCTCATACATCTATAATTCAACATATTATACTCGTATGCGATGTGGTGTGTCTTGTAAAATATCTCAAAACCTACCCCACGAATCCGGTTTTCCCACTGAGATGGTGCTGAGTTTATGTAGCAGTGATTGCATCCGTAAGTTTTTTTTTTTGTTTTGTTTTGTATATTTATAAATATATTCGACTGGCAATGCTTATGTTCATGTTGTAGTTATAGAGTGCCGATGTGTGTAGCTAGATACACTACACTCCTGTCTGACCTCCTGAAAGATGGTGCGGTGTCACTTAACTCGACTTTCCGGTTTGTATAAAAATACTTTGCCAAAGTCCAGTTTTCCTGTTTAGCATTTTTTTTTTTTTTTTTTTTTTAATTTGTTTCACGTATTTCTTGCTCAATTTCGTCTCTTGTTTCAGTCCATGCACCCGCAGCACCCTTTAGCACCCTCTTTAAACCACTCTCCACCACCCCCACACCCCGCCTTTCCCTTATCACGCCTTTCCCTTATCACGCCTCTTGTAACACAACAACAGAATTAAAAAAAAAAAAGATTGAAATTTCTCTTTTGGTGTTGGTGTTTGGGTGCATCCGTATCCGTGAAGTTGGTATAGTGGAATGCAATAAGAAACCGAACCACAAGACAAGAGAGTGATGAAGAAACGATGGATGCTATTTGAGTATATTTCGCTTGAGATATTTTTCTGCTTCTTTAAGATAAAGCAGTTAAGTTGCAATATAAGAAAATAATATACGGCCCGGTGGGCGGCGCACAGTGGTTCGGTTTGTATGGGAGAGCGGAAAAAAGTCTGTTTTATCTGAACGGTTCAATGGATTTAAATGAAATTTGGCAAACATGTTTATATTAGTCTTATACATATTTGGTCAAAATTTGGTTGAAAAAAAATAATTAGAAACAAACTTATTGACATTTTTCTAAAATTTGAGGGATTTGATGTTTGTATGGGAGAGCGGAAAAAAAATCTGTAACATCTGAACTGTTTAACGGATTAAGATGAAATTTGATTCGCATTTTTAAATTAGTCTTATACACATTTTGTCAAAATTTGGCTTAGAAAAAATCATTAGTAAAAAAGTTATTGACTTTTTTTCTAAAATTTGAGTGTTTTGATGTTTGTATTGGAGAGCGGAAAAAAGTCTGTAAAATCTGAACTATTAAACGAATTTTAATGAAATTTGACAAACATGTTAAGATTAGTTTTATACATGCTTGGTCGAAATTTGGTCAAGAAAAAATTGTTAGAAAAAAAGTTATTGACATTTTTATATAAAATAAAAGTTTTTTTTAGTAAAATCTTAACTTTTTATTTTGAATAAAATATTATTATTAACTATGTATATTATAAAATTAAATAAATAAATAGATGAATACATAAAAAAAAAAAAAATAAAAAACAATTATGAAGTAATAATTTTATAATGCTAGAATGAGGTTTTTTGCGTCTGCGCTGATTGGAGGTATTTTCTTTTTTGCCTGTGGCCTTAAACCTGTTATTATTGGATCTGAGGATATGAGTATATGATGCATCACATCTTCATTCGTCGCAATTCGGCTGCATTTTCTCGAATGAAACCTGCGGTAGGCTTTATAATCCTTATTTCGGCATTCTTGGGCTTCCTCGGAGAGCGATCCAACAGGAAATGCACAGCTTTTAATTATTTCTTCTCCATAGATCAAAACCTTATGTACGGTTGCTGGCATATTGTACCATTTATATTTCTCAACAAACAGTTCAGCAGTTTCCCACGTGTAAGGTGCATATTTTTTGAAATCTAATTTTTCATTCGACGTTATTACTTCAAGGATAGCAGCAAACCGCCGAATTAGGGATTCCCTAACTCCAGTGATTTCTGAAGTCATGGTTGGATTTATATATATTTTATATATATAGATTTAAGTAAGAGATTTTATTCTAATAAGCCATTGCTAATCCTTACAGGTAATAAAAAATTACGCAATACAGAACAAAAACAAAGCAATAAAACTTTAAAAAGAACACCTTTTTTATTTTTACCTGCCCTACTTTTAGCGAAAAATTAAAAAAAAAATAAAAGATTACCCCTGATCCTTTTCTTTATTTTGTATTAAGCTCTATCATATAATTCAAAATTTCATATAACTATATTATTTTTCTTGTGTTGATTTCAAGAAAATTGAGTTGAAAGTTGAAAAATTTTCCAGGCAGAAATAAATGGTTTCGCAAAAATCGAAATTCTCAGCCCTGGGTCAATGTATTAATTTTGTTTTATTTTTAAAATAAAGTTTGACATTTTTTCTTAAAATAATAGGCTTAACTAGTTCATTCTGACAATTAATACCGAAGTAATCAAACTTTTTGGTAAACACCACCGTCAAGACGGAGTTTTTTGAAATCCGATTAAGTGAAACATTTTTGAGCATAACTTCCACATCTGCACGTATCTGCAGCTGATTTTTTCTGTGCTTTAACATGAATGTATGGAGCATATGGTGGCATACTTACTTTCTTGGTATCTTTTGGAGCTGTTTTTTTAAATCAAAAAGTTTTAAAAAAAAGCATTTTTTCTTAGTACTAAAGCTTCAGGCTACTTATAGAAGGTATCTTTTATAAATAATCAATATTTTTTTTTATTTTTAGATAATCGAAAATAGACCAATTAAATTATTTAAGAAGCTAGAGAATTTATCTACAGGAACTTCGGAAAAAAACATCTCAAAATTTGTTGAAAATACGGTTCGCGATTTGAGTAAAATTATTTTTCAACTTTGAGGGCTTGTAAATCAGAACATACAATATATATGTTAAAAAATACTTTTAAATCATACGCTCGGGTTATCTAAGAGTACTTAAACATAAACTTTAAAAGGATAGATATGACTTTTTCAAAAGACTTTTTTCCGCTCTCGCACCACTGTGCGGCGCGGCGTTCGGTATAGTAGCGACACAGGCGGCAACGGAGAACATTATTTGTAGAAAGTAATAAATGTATCTGTGGTTTAAAAGAAAAGAGAATAAATAGCAAAATATACAGATAAAAAAGACAAAATATGCCATACCATCAGAGACGAGAATTTATGACCATCTCGAGTTCGTTCGAAAATAAGTGAAGGAGATATTAATTTGGTGTTAAGGTTCACCAAGGCTGCCACAACTCTGAACTTTTTGTTTTGTTTAATTTTTTTTATATAAAATTATTTTTATTTTAACATTGTATACAATAAATTGAAATTGATTCGACATTGATAAGATTTGCATCGAACTCGTCTGGGAATGCAATAAATTTGTATCAGAATTTAATGAAACATGCTAATTCGAATAACAGTATAATGAATCACTGAATCATACAGCACATTTAGGTAGGTGGGTGACACCGGCAGCGGTCGATCCGCACCACGATGTGTGTTCGAGCTTAATGAAGAAATTGCTTTTATGGTTCTTTTATTGCTGAAGGTGATATTGATTGTTGAATATTAAAATTGCATGCGCTCAAAATTGATATTTTAACAGTAAAATATTCGATTTAAATAAACTTTAAACTTATTAATATACTTTTACTTTAGATGGCGTTTACATCAGTCCATAACGGCCTTAACAAGTTTCTGCAGCCAAATCGTCTCTATAGCTATATCTGTCTCGAGTTTCGCATGACAAGCCGAGGTTCCTTTGCACTTGGGTGAGCTACCTGAAACGCTGTCTTATTCCTATACTGCGAGGCACAGTGAGAAAAGTACTGATTCATGGTTCCCACATTATAGCCCAGAAAATCTGCCGAAAAATTCTAAGTGAAGATTTTTAAATGCATTTATTTTTATTTTGACATAACAAATTCTGTTTAAAAAATCCATTGTGCAATCATTAGGGCATATGAAGTTAGCAAAGCAAATCCTTGAAAATGGGTTAAAACTCCTTGTATTGAATTGTTTATGGCTTAATAATTTGCAATTAATTAGACACGATAAAGTTGGCAAAATATATAGAGCGACTGCAATAGAACATTCAATAAAACAAGTTTTAACATTTTTTGATGGGGTGCTTCGCCTACTTGATCGAAAAAAAACATCGAAAACATGGCAAAACAAATAACTAACGATGCATGCCCGGAAAATCATTGAGCAATAAAACATTCAATATTACAAGTTTTTACCACTTTTTGAGAGGATTCTTGGGTAATTCATTATGAACTTAGAAAAAAAAAACTAAAACATAGAACGACAAAATTTGAAATTGTCTCAGCTAATTAACGACTGATGTACAGTAAATTATTGAGCAGTAAAACATTCAATATATGAAGCTTTTAACACTTTTTTGGGGGCTGCTTCGCCAACTTCATATGAAATTAGCAAATAAGAAGATCAAATATAGAAAACATAGCACGATAAAATTGAAATTGTCACAACTAATTTACGACTGATGTGCGGCAAGTTACTAAGTAGGTGATAAAACATTCATTATAATAAGTTTGTACCACTTTTTGAGGGAGTGATTCGCTAACTTCTTATGAATTTAGGAAAAAATCCAACAAAAAAAACATAGAAAACAAAGCATACACATAGAAAACGTAGCATAGCAAAATTGTTACTACTAATTCAAGCCTTATGGACTGCAAATTATTAAGCAATAAAACATTCAATATAAGAAGCTTTTAACACTCTTTGGGGGGCTGCTTCGCTAACTTCATATACATTTAGCAAATAAGCAGACAAAAATATAGAAAACATAGCACAACAAAATTGAAATTGTCATAACTAATTCACGACTGATTTACGGCAAATTATTAAACAATACAAAATTCAATATAACAAGTTTTCATCACTTTTTGAGGGTTTCTTCGCTCACTTCATATTAATTTTGAAAACAAATTAAAAAAAAAAAAAACATAGAAAACATAGCATGACAAAATTCAAGTTGTCAAAACTCAAACATCCAGAAACTAAAATATTCAATATAATAAGTTTTTATCACTTTTTGAGGGGGTGCTCTTCGCTTACCTTCATATAAATTTAGAAGCAAAGCCAAAACACATAGAAAACATAGCACGACAACATTTAAATTCTCTCAAATAATTTAAAACCACCGAAGGGCAAATTATTGAGTAGAAAATCATACATTTTGAGAAGTTTTTACCACTTGAGAGGGTAAACAAAAAAAACATAGAAAACATAGAACGACAAATTCGAAATTATCACAACTAATTAAGGACTAATTAACTGCAAATTTTTCACCTAACCACTTTTCGATCGGTGAGGTGAATGTTGTTTCACAAATGTTGTTAAAAGTTTAATTTTTGATAAAACTTATATAGGCGAAAAGCTGACATTTTCGTCATTTTTTTGAAATGGCGATATCTTCTAAACAATAAGTCAAAGAAAGTGCCAAAATCTTTCTGTACCCATATTATAACGCATGATTTACGAGTTTTTTTTAATGAAGTACTTCGTTTTTACGTTTATGGTTTAAAAGTTAAATACGAAAACCCGATATTTTCGATGTTTAACCTTCGATATCACATTATTTCCAGTATTTCTTATGCTTAAATAAGGATAATTGTGTTTGAAAATCTCGGATGAATTAGCGTAAAAGAATTTCGACAGTTTATTTATGAACGTCAAAAGTTCCAAAATTACAAAATCCTTATTTTTTTTTCAAAACCAATACACAGATTCACCTCTGTGTCTTTGTTTTATTGTGGCAGGAAGTGAACCAAATTACTTAATGACCTAAGCCTTGACACACACCCTCCTTCTACGCGCCTGGGCTCATTTTCAACATAAATACATTTCAAATTACTCACTGTGGCAAATCCTCTCGCAAAACGGAACAAAAAAAACCATTGTGTCATGCAACATGCGAGTACCTTTCTATCTACACATCCGGGTGATTGGCCGTACGTATACTCACTGCCCAAAAATGTATCTCGGTATATACGACTTGTATACATTCACGCAGCGAAAGCAAACCAAAAAAAAAAAATAATAATTACCCGGGAAAAAACAGTTCCGATAACCCTATAGATACAAATGTCATGCCGGTTGGTAGTTACATTCAATCATACACACATGCAAAGAGTCCACGCGTTGAGTTTTATTCAAATACAAATAATTTATCTATCGGATATCGAATATCGATTATGGTTCATTCTTCATCATAACAAATATAATGATGGTGACTTGTCTATGAGGCCGGTATGAATGATATATCAGCACAGATAGGTATTAAAGAAAGCAAATGCGGGTTAATCAATGCTATGTCATTTGTTGTTTGAGTTTGAGTTTAATTACTATCGATATCGAGTGCGTAAGCGCGTGTGTATTTAATGTATGTATAGTATCGACACCACACGCCATGAATTTGACACGCCACCAGAAACCATTATATGACCGAGCGAGCAATCTCATTAAAAAAAAAAATGGTAAAATAAATTCCAAAGCCCACAGAAATAGACATCACAAATCGGACAGCTAAAGTATCTAGAGTGGTGGTGGCTGGTGATGGGTTACATTTTTGACGAGGGTCTGTGTCCGTCCGCTTTATTGGACGTTTAGTCTTTTTACATGGAATAAATGTTTTACTTTTGCTTTAGCCTTTGCAATGATATTTGAATAAATCTTTTCATATGAAAACACTCTCTCATTAATGATTAAAAAGAGAATTTATATAGGAACATGTAAATGCGAGACAAAAGAGTTTAATCGTATTCAATTATGGTCAGTCACGTTTTGGGCAACTTTAAGAGATAAGTTTGTTATTGCTTTTGAGTAAGATTTCTTTTCGGATCAAATCCGGATGAATTGTATAAAACATTAAGGGAGCAGGCTATTCATGAGTATACTTACTTTTATCAGTTTTTATCCCAGCTGATGGTATAACCATTGTTCTTTGTTCATCAAAATTTTAACCAGTGAATTGATGATGGTTTTGTTAGATAATTGGAGAAATCATTAACGAGATGATTTTCATTGGTTTACTTACGCCATCAAAAAGGTGGTCTTTAACCATAGGCCTTTTTACTACCTCTTTTTACTTGCTCTATACAGGGCAGGTAAAGGGTGTTTTTTTAGACGTGTAGTTTTCAATCTGGCAATACTTTTTTCGGAGTTGGTCTTTTTGATAGATGTCACTTGATTTAGGCTTAGTTTGGTTTGCCATTTCATATTGAATATATTTACTCCTGAACAACGTTTGCAAATCGTGCAAATTTTTTACCAAAATAATGGTTCATTTTTGGTTGAATGTGTACGTTAATAAGCAAAATTGTGGTATTAGGAGTGATCATAATCCACAAGCCATTGTTGAGACGCCGCGACGTTACATTATCAAAAAGTCACTGTTTGGTGTTCTCTATGGGCAGAGGGAATCATTGGTCTATATTTCTTCAAAAATGAAGCCGCCCATAATGTTACAGTCAATGGGGAACGCTATAGAGCCATGATTAATGACTTTTTTGTGCCTGAATTGGAGGATTTTTAAAACATAATGGCAAACCCTTATCTTTATAATAAAGCTAAAATCTTGGCCATAACATTAAATTTTATGCATTTTATTTCTTCTTGAAAACCACACGTCTAAAAAAAACACCCTTTAGATATTGATTTCGTGTCGAATGATGAAAATGAATTGTGGTTCCACGCAGGATAGGCCATAACTCGAAAAATTTTTCCTAATAATTTCTGCTTTAAATCAGCTAAGCCAAACCAAAACTTATCATAGAGAGGTACAATTTTCGTATTTGCTTCTGTTTCTGAAGTTGGAATCTTTATAAAAGAATGCAATGTTTAAAAATCATTCATTTAATTCAATAAAAAGATTGCATTCAATATTTACTTCTTTTTGAGATTTTGAATTCAAAATTTTACTACCACTATTCATTTGACATTAAAAAGACTGCAATAATTTATTTAACTCTGGGAATGTATGTATGCTTTTGCACAGTTTTGAAATTTTTGACTTATGAACAAGAAAAACTAGATAATATATGTAAAGTATATTGTAAATAGAAAAATACATATCTATATGTAGGTAGGTATATTTATATTAATGTTATCACTTTTTGTTAACAATTTAATTTTAATGAGCTTAACAAAAATGAATGCAAATGAATTGAAAGAATAATAAGAAATCAAAAGAATGCAAAAGATTCCAAAGAATGCATGAATTTCCAAAAGATTGCATTCTTCTGTCTTCACCGACAGTAAATCGGGAAACAATTATTGCAGTCGTTTTGAGGTTAAATGAGTAGTGAATTTATAATTTGAAGTCGAAACCTCAAAGTGAAGTCAGCGAATGGAATCTGTTTTTATTGAAGTCATTAAAGAATGCATTTACAAAAGATTGCATTCACAAAAGATTGCATCCTTTTGCAAGTCAGCTCTTTGACTACTGAACCGGTTCCCGTTTTCGTGATCTTAACTGATCACTTTTGGGATTATAAAAAAAAAGAAGTAGAACAACTGAAAGATCTAAAACTGGTCACAAAATGTAGACCATAGTTTTTTTTATGAATTTTTAAAGCCATCTTGAAAAAATAAATTTAAAAAAATAAAAAAAAAAAAAAAACTTTCGCTCATCTAATTATGAAACTCATTTAACTTATATGATCATTTTCTGACCTTTTTCAATTGAGTGCGGTCCAAATTTTATTGAAATAAGACTGCCTCCCCACTCAACCGGAACCACTGTGTAATGATGGAAAAGTTCAAAAATTTGATTTTGTGTCAGACCGATTTACACCCCAGTGGGTGGGTACGCATTTACGCATTTTAAGGGTAAAACCAATAAACTCAATAAATACTTTGCTTAGAGAAAACATAATATTTTTTTAACAAATTTTTGTAAAGTACTTTCTTTTTAAAATTTGGAATATTTACAAAGATATATACAAAATTGAAATGTGGAGGTATAAACGGTTTTTTTGATTTAATGAAGAAAATAATCAATAAGACGACAGCATCTTGTGACAAGTGAGGAAGGAGAGGGGGGGGGTCCAGGATCTAAGTGGGAGTGTTCTAGTGATACCCCATAATGCTCTATTTACAGTAAAATTTCCATTGGAACTATACTTCCTTTACTGAACTTTAGAGATTAAATTTGAATTTTATTTAGCTCATCTCATCAGGTAGCTGCCCTGCAACGATTTCAATAATTTATTAAAATTTTCTGTTAACCGATTGTCATGATTTTGATTGAACTTCTTTCAATTAACAAATGTCTTAAATATGCTCAGCAACACCATGAGGTTAAGGCGTTCATGCATTTTGTGCAAAACTTGAATTCAAGACTTTTCTAAGCTTAACCTCATTAGAATTACATCAGGTTCTACTATAATGCAATATTTTGCATTTCGAAGATTTTATTAATATACCTACATTTTCTCAACAAACAAAAAAAAAACACCCACCTAAAATCAACTTCTATATAAGCTAGCATAGTGCAGAATATATTTTTAGATTTTAAGTAAATTTAATGCTCATTCATTGTTCCGATGAATTTCTTGATGAATTTTGCATTAGTTTTAAAGCATTTAGAAGATAAAACCCCCATGAATTCTAAATCAATGAAACTGTACGAAAAAAAAAAAAAAACAAAACCACAAACCAGAACTCCCAAGAGTTTTATACCTACTCGTTAATGACTCATGCACAAATCAAACAAAGCCGACAAGTTATAGTTCCGTTCAGAATATAAAAACAAAAAATTATTCGAATTAAATTGTTAAATATCTGCACGAACGTGAGGTTTCTGAAAACCTAAGGTAAATGAAAAAAAACACATTTTTTTTTGGAATTTCCGATGACCGAAATCTGAATTAAAATATTTCCAAATTCGTGTGTATCTGTCTACCTCTAGACTAGAGTTTAAAGGTAGGTACGTTCACGTTGGTCTTCATCGTTTCATCATCGCGTCGCGTCGATGTCGGACGTAAGGACTCCTTTTCCTTTTTTTTTTGCACAGTAATTCCCTTTTATTCACATATACTATCGTCTCAGACTTATTGTTGTACGTGGAATTTAATTTCGAAATTATATTCCAAGGAAAAAGGTCATCGTCATCATCGCCCTCTAGTTTTAATAGTATGGGAAGTGGTGTTGAAAAAAATTACATAAGTCCTATTCTAGGAATCTAAATCCTTTAAAAATTGCTATTTTGGCAGTTTTTTCTAGGTTTAAAAAAATAGTTTTTTGAATGCCGAAATTATCTATAAATAAGATATGTATTGTTTTCTTTGTGATTGATCAATAAAAAGGCAGCTATGAAAATTGGTCAAAGAAACGCATTTTGCTGAAAAATAAATGAATGTGTTATGTTATTGAATTTATTCCAATTTAGGCATCAGAAATATTATTAAATAAACGGAAAGTCAATTTGTAAGGCTTAATACACTAAATAACCATTAAGGGCTTTGAGGGGTCGACAAAGAAAATCTTAGGTTTTTTATCAAGTGCACGTGTTGTGATTGATGCTTTTTCTTCGAGGGTTCTTCCTAAAAAAAGCAACTAAGCTCCGAAATAACAAATTCTTTATTTAACTTTAGTTTCTGTTACAATTTATTAATAGTGTTCAAAAACATAAATAACTACAACATATAATTCTCGGATTTAACAATTCTTCATTGATTTACTTTTAATAACAGGTCTCCAGAACTCCAGCACGCAATCTAGAGAAAGGTCAGGTTGGAATCCTCTCGGGGAATCTTGTCCAACCTAAGGCAATCTTGAGGAAACCTAAGGCTAGTACTGTCGGAATCCTCGTAGGGAATCCATGTCCCTAGCCCTTGCACGCACAAGCTAAGGAAAGTTCCGGTCGGAACCTTGTTGAAAGGAAGCTTGAAGAGGCAACCTAAGGAAAGTACTATCAAAATCCTCGTAGGGAATTCCTTATCCAAAGGAACTTTGAAGAGGCAACCTGAGGGAAATACTATAAGCAAATCTACTTAACTGAACGGCCTTACTCTAAAAATATTTACAAAAAACTTATAGAGAGGCGGTGGCTTCTTAAGTTGTGCAATAACACCACCAACACAATAGTATGCCTCTCTTTCAGTCGTCACCAAAGCCCCGCCAATTATAGGTCTGTGTCAATCGGATCTTCTAGTATCTAGTCTCTATACTCTTGATTGGCACCACTGGGCGAGATTAAAAGAAAATTTTGCTGTTTACTTCCTCATAATATACTTTGGGTCACAAGTGAATGTGAACTGAAAGTGGGGAAGTTAAAATTTATATGAAATTTTATAAAATTTAAATTACATTTGAAATCAATCAGTAAGGCGCACATGAGGATAAGTTGTAACGTTTTGTTACTGTGTAAACGTTGACGTAAATGTGTCAGAAAAAGTGGGACAAGTCAAGTTAATGGCGTAAATATTTGAAATTGAAACCAAACAGCTAATATGTCCTAAGCTTATAAAAAAAAAAAAAAAATACACAGACCATTTGGACGTAACGGTAAAACTGATGGTAGACGCGATTATTCATACATACGTCATTTGAGTAACATTTATACGAACGTCATTCGTCTTTCGACGTGACATTTCAACCGTCCGTCAGCTTATACAAAATATATTGAAGATGGCAAGCTTCTTAATGACAAGTAAAACCGCTTTCGTAATACTCTAAACAAAAAAAAAAATTAGGGGACAAGAATTTTGTCCGTATTTATTGAAGGAGATAAAAAATTTCAGTTTTTTTTCTATTTTTCTTTGAAGAGCGTCATTTTCTTTGACATTTTTTTTTTAATCAATAAAATGTGTTGGTCAGATAACTTGTTTATTCAGCTTTAAACCAAATTTTGTTCGTTGTTCTGGCTTTAAATGAAAAAAAGACACTTTTGACTTTGGTCACCGTTATATCTCAGCATCAAATGACACCACCGAAAATTTAAGGGCAGTAATTTTGAATCAATTTAAAAATTTAGAGATATATTGGTGATGCATTATTTAGAAAGAACCTCATACTAACATTAGTCTTGCAATCAATATTTGTGAAGCAGCGAAAGATTTACCAAAAGTCTAAAAAAATATTTTTTTTTTTAATTGGCAACTCTATTTTCCGTACTATATAAATACACAGGGCGCCATTTGTCCTTCCTCGTCAGAACCAAGATGGTGTCACTGAGTCTGACTATAATGGGATGGCTTACATATATATACCAGTGAGTCGCCTCGGGCTTATGCCAACCATCGTACAATTAAATAAGCTCTTCGGTATAAGATTTAGATACAAATATGTAGGTATAGATACCTATTCATTACTTAGTAGGATAGATATGTAGGTATAATAAATACAAAATTAGGTCATATCATAGTGGGAACGATTTCGTTTGCCGGTATTACAAATGTTTACCTGTTTTCGTACTGAACATCAGCCAGATCTAGAACACAAGCTTCCGGTGGCCGACAAAGCGCGGCGCGGCGGCGCGGCTCGGCGTTTGTGTTGTTCATTTTGCAAAATTCCACACAAAACCAAATTATAAATGCAACAATATTTTTCGAATTAATCAGAATTTTTAAAAATCGATATATAGGTTTGCCTACGAACATCATCTTCAAAAAAAAAAAAAATAATAAACCAAATCGACTTAATTATAAAATAGCACATGGCTAGATAGCTTGGATGAGGATTTCTTTGGAGAACAAAAATGTAGATGTATTTGTATAGGTACCTACCTCTAGATACATTCTCTCTGAAATGAACATTAAATTTTACGACTTCCTTTGAAAGTTCTTCAAACCGTGGCGCGTGTTAAAATTATATCTAATATTTCATTTGCATCAAAAATACCGTAGATAGGTATAACGTAAAACAAATTCGATTTAATAGATAAAACAGTGCGAGAATAGGTATAATTGATAAAAAAAAAAGAATGAAGAAAAAAAAAAGGAAAATAAAAGTAACTTTTTTTTTCTGCCAATCAAATTGAACTACTCTCCTAAAGCAAACAGAATAAAGTATATCTCTGCTGGGTAGCTGATGTATCTAGACCAAATGGATAGATCTTTGACGTAAACGAAGACGAATTGACCGAGGAATTGAAACAAAGTGATGCGAAATATACTCGTATACCTACTCGTAGAGGGGAAGACTAAATTTATTTGAGTTTGTTTGTTTTTGTTTTATTTGTTTTTGTGAAATCGAAAGTTTATAAAAGTGATTTCAATACAATTCCAATAAATTGCCAAATGCAATCCGATTTATTGTTTTTCTGATATTCCAAGAAAAAATACTTTTTCGTTGTAATAAGCTTTTATATATAGATGTTTCAAAGCGAAATGATACCGTGCAACAGTTAAACTAAGATATTTCTGAATTATTTAGGACTTATTTAATTTTCGGTGAAGTGATAGGTATAAAGCCGAATTTATGCAAGCCCTACTTTTTTCACAGTTGGTCTTTTTGACAGCTGTCATTTCATAATAAATAGACTTACTCCTGAACAACGTTTGCAAATGGTGCAAATTTATTACCAAAATAATGGTTCGGTTAGCTTGACGCATCGCGCGCTTCGTCCAATATTCGGTCGACATAATCGCCCAGCAGAGTCAGTAATTCGAGCAACTATGGATCGGTTTCGCATCTCGTTTACTCTAGTGGATAATGCGCATCCTCAGAGACACCGTACAGCGCGCACCGAAGACGCTATTGCTGCTGTGGAGCAGAGTATCGAAGAACACCCGATTGAGTCCATCCGCCATCGAGCGCAACAATTGGAGCTGTCGAAAATTGGGCATTTCGAGCCAGCCCCGGCGGCCACTTGCCCGAAATCATTTTTAAAACCTAATGGCAAACCCTTATCTTTATAATAAATTTAAATTCTTCGCCATAACATTAAATTATATGCGTTTTATTTCTTCTTGAAAACCATACGCCTAAAAAAAAAACACCCTTTATCAAGCTGAGAAATATGGGCAACTTTGCAAACTGCACACCAGTTGACCCTTCCCGTTAGATATTCTACAAAAAATTGGTTTGATTTAAAATTTCTTAGCGAAATATATTTACCTATGCAATCATGTTAGCAACTCAACAAGTTAAATAAGCGCTTAACCACCCCTTTCTTCTTTTGCGATGGGAATCACCAAAGGCTTTCGAAATTATTTTCAGTAATTATAGTCTTAAGCATAAAGCTGATGACTTATATGAATTTCCAGGCTATGTGCAGCAAGGTGAAGTGAGAAACAGAAGTTTCTCATATTTTTTTTTTTTTCAAAATGACAATTCTTCTTCTGAAAAATGGGAAAATGACTAAGGCTGTGGTATTCACGGAACGCTCATAACTTGAAAATAATTCGTGGTACTCACACCAACCACTCATAATTTTGTTTCGAAGTCCGAAAATGAGAGCCGCTCTCTCACAACCAGACATGCTCAAACTGTGAAATGGAGTTGTTTTTTGTTGAAAAAATTTAAAATCTTTTCACGACGGTTTATGAGCCTACTTAGTTATGAGCGGTCGGTGAATACCGGTCTAAATCGAGACCAGAAGGCTTTTGAGATGACCGTTGGAAAAGAAAATTACTACATTATAGCAACCTCCCTCCTTACTTAGTAAATTTTGCGACTAGAAGAATTGCATTCCAGCTCCATATGCTACTAATTTCCACAGTTTTGTTTATTTTGTGTGAATAATTTGCAAATTTTAGCTATTTATAGGGTGAAATGGGGTAAAAACAGAAAAAATATCCTTAATTAAAAACTCTCTTTGCGATTAAAAGGTTAAATTTAACACTGGATATTTTTCAAAATTTAATTATTTATAGGGTGCAACAGGTTAAAAAAAACAACAAAAATCCCATTATAAAAATTATTGTTTTTGAGTTTGAAACGTTATCTATGTTAAGAGGATAAACCAACAGGATCGATTTATGGCTAGATATTTTACAAACTTAACCTTTTTAAAGGGTAAAGTAGGGTTATCACACAAAACGGAGAATATCATTTATTAAAAATTCTTATACTCAAAAAATGGCTTAGGAGCTGAATATCCGACCCCATATCTTAGATCCGAATAGGTATAGAACTCCATTTAACTGTAAATGTACAGGGTGGGCCCAATAAGACCTTCCCATATGTAAATGTAAACACATCTTAAGTACTCTAAATGTTATTTTAGATCACCAGGATTTGAAGGTTATTGAGTCTGTTCCTCCAACAAACAGGCACTACAAATAAGTAAACTAGAAATAAAAATTATGAAGAACAAAAAAAAAAATAATCTACTAAATCCCAATTTTTTGCAGTTTAAAGTTTAAACCATGATAATATCGAATTCAAGGCGTGATTTGCAAACTATCTATATAGGTATGTCTCGTAAGCTCTATAACAACGTCAGTTAACAAGTTAATAAATTTAAATTTTCACAACAATTTTCTTCAAAAAACTCAAGAAAATAAACAACATTTTCTCTTTTTATGCCACGTAATAAATGATACATCCTTAAACATATCTCTCTCTTTGTCTCTTTATATCCAATCCCTGCAAGCCTACAACCAAAACAAGACGAACGCGACTCCATAAATGCATTCAGCATGTTATTATCAGCGTTTACTCAACTCAAATACGTGACGTGACAATCATTTTTAATGCATTCCTAATGTAGTTCTATAGGAATAAAAAAAAATGAAAACAAAATAATATCTACAACAATAAAAACAAAAAAAAAAAAAACAACAAACTTACAATCAAAACAAACATTAAAATTAAAACAAACTTGTTTATCTATAAAGAAATTCTCCTTACAAGAGAATCCACAGAATTTGATACAGAGACCATGGGCGGATCTTAAATCAAGCTGGCAAAATGCCTACTGGGGGGCGAATTTGTGTTTTGATTTATTTTTAGAAATTTATTGATGTGTAAACATCACAACTCTCGGTATGAAGAAACTGAAAATGCAACGGTAAAGTAAATATATTACAGAAACGAAACGGAAAAAACTCATTTTCCCTTTAAAACGCAATTCGTTCTCGTTTTGTCATTCTTTTGTTCCTTTGAGGAAACTTTTCGAGAGTCTCAGTTCTCACACTTTTTTTTCTAATATCAGATTGCTTTTGGTCTGTTGAAGATACCTAATGCCTCCCGTGTTAACAGTCACCCTGGGAACTATCTGTCCCGGAAAAAATAAGGGTATCCCGCACTCGGCGACTAGCAGTTGGGTCACAAATTTGTTGCCTTTAGGATGTCTACAATGCTTGTTGCGGTTCCCTTCATGTAATCTAGGCGCAGAAGAAAACATGTCAAATACTCTAGAGGCCCTTGCTAGTAAAATCTTGTTGGACAAGTTTTGATATCTCCTAAAAATAGCCCGTATAAAAGGCTAGGGCGTGTAGGTTGGGTCAAGACAAGAAAAAAATCGTATGGGAAGAGGGTCTAGTTCCCCCTTGATTTGATTGAATTTTATAAAAAATCGACATGAAATAGAAACAAAATCGATTAAAAACAACGGCAGCACTTACATCGTTATGCTATAGGTACCTTTTTTTAAAACCAGAAATCCATTTTTTAATTCTGTTTTTAAATAAAATTGTTTTAGTGAAAAGTTTTTGAAAATTAAAGTTTAAAATTTAAAAAAATTTAATTTTTTTTTAAGTTTAACGTCATTAATTAGTATTTTTGTTTTTAAAATTCAATGATCTTATCAATTTTTAGTCAAACACTAAAAACCAGATGCTTAAAAGGGTTCTAGTTTTTTAGAAAAGTGCTAATTTGGCTTCAATCAGTTGTTTAAGTTGCTCTTAAAGTCCTATTTCCACTTAGGAAGTAGTAAATTAAATTTAGTTATTTTCAATTTTAGCAAAAAATAGAAGACATTTGGTTAAGCAACAAAAATATACTACAAACTGGCAAGAGCATAGCCAATGTCCATAATAGTCACTCGCGCTAGCGTCAAACTTAAACTATGTCCTCATTAAAAACTATATTGCTTTTCCGGGCGGTTGCTGGCCTTGTGATAGCGGCTTTAATGTACTTTTTAAATCCGTCCATGTAATAGAATATACAAAAAGTTGCCACATACTTTGGAAGCAAGCAAGCAAAAAAAAAAAAATAAGATGACAGAGAAAACAAATATCAACAACGGAAAAGATAAAAAAAAAACCTAACGGATCATTATTTATAATATTATTATGACTGATTATACAGTTAGTTACGTCCACTTATTGCTTCTTCCTTCATTCGTGAATTCGACCCATGTCCGCCGCGGCCGGCGTGCATCTTCCTAGAACAAGCTTCCAGCGTCTCCCCTTCCCCCTCCCTACCCCTACAATTATTCACCGGCATTCTTCTACTTGTTTTGCAAAAGAAAACAAAAAAAAAAATCTCTCGCAACTGCGTATATGTACCTACCTACATAAATTTCTGTAAAATTTTCTTCTTTTATTTTTCATTTGATTTTATTCTGATATGTGTTTTGTGTGTGGTTCTCATGTTTATGTATGTATACCCTGGGTATAGGCTATATTGACGACAACGCGACGTCAGGTTGGCATTTTGAAAATGAATCTTCTTACCTAAACCTAAAAAACTTGCACTTAATACTTTAAAAAAAAATCCAAAAGTCAATTTATCGAACCATGTTACCAAATGTCAATCTACACTCAGAATACAAAAGTTAAATAAAATAATTTACCACACAAATTTTATTTTAAAAATTCACAATTAGCAGAGAATCACCCACATACATAGCTAACATCTTTTTCTAGAATCTAGGTACATTTTTAGAATGAACCCGGCGCCAAGAATGAACCCGAGCGCCATCGAGCGTCGGTCGTCGGCTATATATATGACCCACGACATTTCAAAACTCGTGTATTTTGTAGAAATGTTGTGCTTAGTAGCGGCGGAGCTAAAATTAGCTTATGTTTACCTTACAAATGCCTAAAATTAAAGTCTTTTGATTTTTGATCAAATCATAGGCCATTTTCGAATACGTCATCTGCGTCAAAAATCCATTTGCAGTTACTTTCTTAAACGCAAACTGCAAAAGTCTTCTGTTCGAAAACGCACACAAATTTTACTGCATTAGCATTGTGGTCGATAATGCAGTTTGCTTAAGCCACATGTTCGAAAACATCATCTGCCCATTAGAGTAAAAAAAAATAGAGGTGACGAAAGAGACAGACATGGTGGTTCGTGAGATTGTTAGCACCATTGATTTACTAAATAAAACAATATGTCACTTTCTCTAATAAAATCTGAATACCTATTTAAAATTTTTGGATGCATTTGTTCGAAAATGTCAAATACGCTTGAAAAAAAAAACTCATTTGACGTTCATCAAAAGACATGTGTGCAAGCAGCACGATTGCATATTTGACGATTGCAACTTCTGCGTCATAAGTGACGATCATTTCCCGGTGAAATTGATGTTTTCGAAAACGGCCATTTTGTTTAGTTTTTGTTCGAAAACTTCAAATGCGCTTTCAAAAAGAATCATTTGACATTCATCAAAAGAGATGTGTGTGCAAGCATATTTGACGATTGCAAACTTCTGCGTCATAAATGACGATCATTTACCGGTAAAATTGACATTGATTTGACGTTTTCGAAATATAGCGACTATAGCGACACTCGTTGTTTCATTTTTCCACTGTGCACTCGGCGGGGTTAAAGCGCCGAAAAGATTTAATTTTTCACTATAGGTACATATGCCACTAACCTAGCGATCATTAGGGAGTCAAGTCCAAAAAAATTGAAAAAGGAATTAACTGAGATCTCAAAGGTTTAGTTTTTCAGTACGAGATTAAAGTTAAACCCGAGTTAACTCATCAAATTTGGTGAGTTAACTCAGGATTAACTGCAATGATGCTTTTGATGTTTTAACAACCGAGTGTGTTTAGTCGTTGCACATGCATTCTCCACCGTAAAACTGCTTCCTCACAGTTCATTGTGGGTTAATTTACTTCTAGATTAAGCTATAACTCAGGCTTAACTTACCACTGAAAAACTGGGCCTTAATCTTAAACTATAAATTTTATAAGAAAATGTAATATCCAAAAATAAAAGTCATTCAGTTGTCTTTAAAAAAAAGATCCTCAACAACTTTTTCGTACGATGAGCCGTTCTCGAGAATCGAGATATTGGTTAAAATGTATTTTTTTTTTTTTCAAAATGGCGGCTCAAGCGAAACACATAAAGAGGTCCCATTTTTCTGAATACGCGGTTCATCTGCATTGTACATAAATGTATGTACATAGTAGCATATAGTATGTGCTAGAACATAACAATTAAATCAACATACATATTTAATAAATTCTAAATATCACATTGATTTTCTCAGAGTGTATCCGCCCTAGAAAATAACACACAAACATGCTAGCAGCAGGAACCTATTTCCATACGTGTGATGTAGAATGAATAGATTTTCCGCTCGGATAAGTGCACAAGCAACTTGAAGAACCTAGGTATATCTACTCTACAAGCAAACACAATCCGTCGTCGGTGGCGCGGCCGCGGCGTGTATTGTGCGAAAAACGAATGTGTATTGGTATGTTGCGTATAATTCGCTTCGCCCGCTCACTCCCCATCGACAAACGTTAAAAATGCATTCGAAAGCAGTTATCGATAAAAATTTACCGTATTATTTTTAATTGGGCATTGTGAAATCGATTTTTGTAGGTAGGTAGGTATGTACATAAATTCAGTTATATTTTTGTGTGCTGATGCATGCGGGCTTAAGAGCGTATCGTGGCGAAACGGGGAGGAAAGTGTTTTCTGATGCTCGTGGAAAAATGAACGCCCATATCTATACCTACATATACATACGTAATAAGCTTCCTATAGTTAAACATCTCAAATGCGGGTTGTTGCTTATAGCTTATATAGACATCTGCTACCGGTTTTCAATAAATACGGTGGGGTGGCGGCACAGCGGGCAGTAGGTACATGATAGTGCTGTGGCGTTGTATTTACATTTTCTATTTCTGCTTCTGCTTCTCGCACAGGTCACGATTGATTGCAAATTTTCCAATTTAAAAAGTCAGATATGAATTGGGGGTCGTAGGTAGTGGAAAGGAATTCCATCAGAAAAATAAAACACAAATTGGAAAAGCGTGCATATGGATAAGCTAGGCAAACAGAATAAATTTCTGCAATCATTTCAATTATTGTTTTTTCACTGCAAGCATCATTTATCGTCATGCATAACTTTCCTTTCGTTGAAGTGTTACACACCCACATAATTAGTTTGCATTTTGCTTTTGTTATACCTACGGACGTTCTTATAGATTTATTTACTATCCCTTGAATTTTATTAACTAATAATAGGAATTTATAATGCAAATTCTATAAAAAATACTGAAATACATCAGCACTATTTAATTGGACTTGTTGAATTATTGATTAAAAATAGCTTTTAATGGCCATAAAAATTAGCATTTGTCACATTTAATTTTTGTCCAAAAATGTGAGGTGAACTGAACTTAATAAAAATTGCGTATTCATTTGCATTTTTCTGGAACAAAAAATAAATAGCAAATATTTTCAGATTTTCCAGGAGAGTTTTTAGTCCGTCGTCATCCTTCGATGGAATTTAACAGTTAATAGCTTCACACATAGGGGACATATATTGCATTTTGACGTGTAGGGAATATTTTTTTTCAAATGTCAACTGATTGCCCTTAAATTGCATATTTTTGGAGCAAAAAATAAAAAGCAAACATTTTCGGATATTTCAGAGGTTTTATAATCCGTCGTCATCGTAACCATCCTTTGATGGAATTTGACAGTAAATAGCTTGAAAGATAGGGGACACATTACATTTTGACGTGTAGAGAATATTTCTTTTCAAATGTCAGCCGATTGTCCTTAAATCGCAGTTTTCTGGAGAAAAAAAAATTTAAAGTTCAAATTTTCGGATTTTTTAGCCACATGGGTCGATCGTTTATGGGCAACTTACGATTTTGTATTTCAAGATTCAAAATAACCGTTACTCAATAACTGGTTAGAATAACTGTTTCCTTGAATTATCTGTAATTGTTATAACAGTTATTCAAAAATGAAGATTTTTTTTGCACATGCTTTTGACCGCCATCTTGAATTTAAGTTTTTATTGAATATCTCAGTTCCTGTAAGTCTTACAGAAAAGTTTGTCGAGTAAAAAGTGTGCTAAATTTAGTTTCCCATTTTTTGTGTTTAGAACAAATTTTTGGAATTTGTTAATATTAAAGAAGTTAGAAGCGGTCCATTTAAATTTTACAATTAGTTTTGTAATCTTAATGTTAGAATTTTATAATTTTTTTTAAAAAAATGTTGAAACGAAAGTTATTAAGCTACGATTAGACGGTCAACGAAAATGGTCAACGCGTTGACTCTCCGACGTCAAAATGACGTCGAATTTTAACTCAAAGTTGTCTTGTCGTGTGATGGTCAACAAAGAATACTGTAAATGCGTTGACGGCTGCGTTGACTTCGACATTGCCATTGTTTTAACCTTCAACGCATTGACTTTTTTCGTTGAACTTATAATCACTCTGAGCAAATGTTAAGACACATTGACGCAAAGCGTTGACCATAATCCTAACGTTGACAAGGCATACTTTTCTGTAACGTCGTTGTAGTCTGCGTTCACTTCCGTGTGAAATTTACGGACTAGCGTCATTCGTGTGATCGCCAATGAGATATGTGTTGACGGTCCAGGGGCAGTGTGTTGATTATTTTTTTGGTGACGTTAGAGAGGCAATGCGTTGACCATTTTAGTTGACCGTCTAATCGTAGCTTTAATTTTTTTTATAATTGTGTGATACTTTTTTTCTGAATTGCAATAAATAAAAAGATATGATTATGTATTTAAAAAAAATGCGAACGTCAGAATAATTGGCCTTGTTATGGCTTTATACCTCCAAAATGAATAATATTCGAGCACACAAATCTTGTAGCAACATAACAAACGCCAAAACCTATTATATTCGCCCATTCAATTAATAGCTGTGTTTTATTGGTAATTTATAGCTAGCGCAATAATCAAATACCAATAAAACGCTTTGGCTGTGTTAATAAAACGCGTTAGCAACTTTTGGCTGTGTTCGCTACAAATATCATAGATCACATCCATTTTGTGAGTGAAAAACAACATTAAGGTTCAAGTCATGAATACTTTTCAAGAGCGCCATCTTCATCTTCAAAGTTCTAACTGTGTATATCCACTTTTATATCCACTCTTTTACTGGCTAATTTATCGACACTCTTTGTTTTCGTTTTTGTTTGCCAAGGGAAATTTCACTGCGCTAACTATCAAATTACCAATAAAACACGGCTATTAATCGAAGAACATTTAGGTATACTCGATAACACATAAACATATCTGCACAAATCTAAAACAGTTCCAAAAACCAAAACATATTATTATAGACAGACGTCAAACGAACCTCGTTCTCAACTTTTACAACAATAAAAACTGCATACCTAACTGTTAAATTAAATTAAATTAAATTAAAATTCGATTGTTTTTATTATGTATTTTTTTATTTTACAATTTTTGTCATTTTTTGTCATTTAACTCTCAGACTTCAGGTCAATTGTCTCACTAAAAAATGCCTTTTTCGAAATTGCAATGACCTTTCTAAAGAAAAAGAACACAAAGATGCAATTAATAAAAAAATAAACTAAATCAGCATTGATGTCAATTTCACTTTATATAGAGTTCAATCGAAATAAAGAAGGAAAGGTTAAAAACCGCCATCTTTATTGTTTTCACTCTTTGTCTTGCGACCATAAGGCAATCAATTCGATTTCAATTTGCAAAATGTCATCGGTCTGTCTGTCTGTCTTTATTTGCGGGCTGACTTTGGTTTGTTTTGTTTTTGTTTTTAAAAACTCTGATGGTGGCAATTATAAATGCTTTCACTCTTTCTTGTTCTTAGGGGTTAAAAATGTCAGACACTGACCGTCCCCTCTAACCGAATAACTATGGCGAATGAATTAATATTATTTATACAAACAGTTTTGCCCCCAAAAAAAAAAAAAACAAAAAACAAAACAATAAATTATACCAAAAGAGAAAATAAACAATCTGCCTCTAGTGAGTAGAGATTTCGTAAAAATAAATTGGAATTCTTAAAAAAATGTCAAACTGTCAGTTACCTGTCATCGTTTTATTAAAAGTGGCAACAAAAAATAACTGAGAATTTATGCAAAGTGAAAGATGCTTAATATGTTCAGAACATAACATGCATGTGACACGTCCTAGTCATCATCATCATCATCATAGTCATCACATCAACATCAACATACAATAATGATTTTCTCCGACGCGGCACCCTCGGCATTCGCCATCACCACCACCACCGCCGGCTTCGGCGAGCCATTGTCATTTTCATCAAAGGCGGCATACTTGACATCAAACCAACAACAACAACAAAACGTAATCTACATAGATATACCGACATTTTAGACTCGCCCTTTATGTTGTAGGTTGTAGCTTGTAGGTAATGTGGTTAAACGTCATAGTTGCAAAATTGCTGTCATTCTATTTCATCATTTTGAGACAAAGTCTACTATATTATATGTATGTGTGTATGTCTATGACACTAAAACAGCCCTGCATAAATTCGTAAAAGCAAACCAAATTGCAAATTACTACCCCACATTTTTTCTCTCATTTTTTTTTTGTGCCTCTGCTTTGTCTTGTCGCTTCTATGATGGACTTCCTTATCGATTTTTTATTGCTTCTTTGTTTCAGTTTTACTTTTTTTATGCGAAGCACATTGTCTTTGGCTGATGGCATAAATTAGGCTTTTGCATGAGTCCATTAAAATAATATCTTCATGAATTTCAAGTATTCCTCACCACCAGGGGTTCTTTTAAATACTTTTTTATAGATTAGCATTTGAATATAATAATAAAAAATAAAAATTACTTGCAAAAGAGAGAAAGAGAGAGAAGGAGAGAGAGAGGCATGGGCTTCAAAAATTGCTGGCATTTTTAAATAATTATGTAAGATACAATAACGGCCAATTTCTTGACGAAGTTCTTTAATCATTTTAAAACTTGATCTTGTAACTCTCGGTTTAGGTATCTTTGGAACTTCCAGTTCCAGCCTGGAAAAAGAAATTATTTTTAATTTTACAAATACATATGTAAATAGTAACAAGAAGCTTTCAAGTTTAACTGTGGAAATAAGCTAGGCCCTCGCTAGTTATGTGCCGTTTTGCCTCGAAAGACAAACAAAAATTGATCCTGGTGGGACATTCCGTTTATACCAGTCCGCCACGATAACCACTGGGCTAATTCGCAAGACAAAATCAATATTGCGGAAATGAATAATTTTTGACCTACCTGCGTATACCATTTTATGGTGATTACTGATTATAAAAAAATTCGAGGTCCGAGAAGTCCGATAAAATGAGTTTCGTCATGGCGTCCTTCGGTCTGTGCGTTCATTGTATTTTGAGCTAGATCCTAAAAGGGTGGGCCGATTTGCTTGAAATTCGGTACAGAGCATTTTTATGTGATTTCCTAGAAAGTAAATTTGAATTTTTGATTTAGCACATCCAAAACGGTTAGCTGCCATACAAACATTTCGGTTTTTTTTTCAATTTTTTTCGAAAACGGCTCTAACGATTTTGATAAAGCTACGTACCTACTTGCAATGACCAAAATAATTGTAAGAAAAATGCGTTTCAGATTTTTGCCAACAAAAAATCACTCAACGGAAATAGGCATGCCACATTTTTTTTTGAGAAAATGGTCTTATTTTTGTGTTATTCACGTATATTTACAATTTTTGCCTTAACTGTTCTCAAGAAAAAAAACTGAAAGTCTTAGAGCAATTTACCAAAACTAAAGACTTTATTCTTTAATCCCACAAAATCAAAAGCGGTGGTTCAATTTTGGGGTACTTTTTGTTTGAATTTAGTGCTTTAAGACGGCAACACAAAGCTCTCGACGAAAATCGAAAATCTCGCAATTTATTTGAAGAGGCCTTTTT
The DNA here is from genome assembly GCA_932273885.2 of Leucozona laternaria. NCBI lineage: Eukaryota > Metazoa > Arthropoda > Insecta > Diptera > Syrphidae > Leucozona > Leucozona laternaria. The sequence goes on along the minus strand of OW026368.1, from coordinate 82,627,690 downwards.
TTGTCTAATTTTCCTGTTTTAAAAGGAATCTGACTCAGGGTTGCGAATTTTTGAATTAAAAAATCATCAAGTCATAAGTCTGTAGTAGATGACTTGTGAATTAACAAAATTTAATTCATAAGCTAGTTGGTAGATTGGAAATTCTTAAGCTTGTTTTGACTCCATAATTATTTAATTATTAACGAAAGTAGTTTTCAAGCTTTTGGAGAATTTTGTGTGAGTTGCCGTTTATGCAGTCCCTACATAAAAATAATTTAAAATGTATTTTCAATAAAATTGAAAAAAAAAAACATTAAATTTTCTTAAATAAGTACTTCGAAACTTTTGGTACCTGCTTAGTTAGTATAATTAGATTTTGAATCTATTTTTAGCTTTCAAATCTGGTTTTAAAATCATAAAATGATCATGCTAGCCTATAAATTTTCCAATTCATAATTTTTCTAATCAAAAGTCACCCAGTAGCTTATGAATTAATTTTTTTTTAATTCATAAGTCACTAACTTGCTCATGACTTATTTTTTTTAATTCATAAGTCACTAACTAGCTTGTGAATTAAAGTCAAGCTTAAGCTAGAAAAAGACTTAAGCTTTTGCAACTCTGATCTGACTAACTATGTAGTACATTATACTCCACTATATACAAGGTGATTCGCATAAGGTATGACAAAAAGCTAGGCTGTGTAGGTTGGGTCGAAACACGAACAAAATAGTATAGGATGGGGGCCTATTCCCCCCTGTTTATGCTGGCGGGGCAGTTTTCTACAAAAATGAACTTAAAACAGAAAACGTACTATTAAAAAACAACGGTATTAGTTATAACCCTATGTTATACCTTTTTGTTAAGTCAGAAACGCCTTCTTTTATCTTATTTTGAAATAAGGTTATTTTAGTGAAAAGTTTTTAAAAAATTCATTTCCAAACTGTAAATTTTGAAAAAAAAAATCCTTAAAATTAGTTCAAACTTATTTTATTTCAAATTTAACCTTATTAAGTAGTACTTTAGTTTTTAATATTCAATGCACTTATCAATTTTAAGTCAAACACTAAATATCAGATGCTTAAACCTCTTTTAGGTTTTTTTGAGAAAATTGAAAAATTTTAATAAACGATTTTGTACGATGTTAAAGGATTTTTAGTATGAGGCTACATGTGTTGAAAAGAAGATTTGCCAGCTTAGCATCGTATACTTTTTTTTTAAAATATTTTATTAAAGTTTAAATCACCAAATATTTGAACTATGATACTTAAGATATTAAAATATTTTAAGTATCATACTAACTCAATATGTCACTTTGACAGTGACAAATGTCAAAAGGGTGTTTTTTAGGTGTCTGAAGCTGGAGCTTCTTAAGAAATTATGTAGGCTGAGTATGATAGTCGTTGAAAACTGTTTAAAACGAAGAACATTTAGTAAAGAGCTTTAAAGTTAGAAAATTGTGTAGTTGTACCATGCTATTACCTTAAAATCAGACTGTTCAAAAGTTTCCACCATTGTATTTAAGCTTGTGAAGCTATCATAGCAAGTACATTAACGTGCCATACATCAAAACAATTATTTCTTAATATAGTGTCTATTGAAAACCTTCAAGACTTTTTAGTTCATAGATACTCTCAGAAAATGTTTTAGTATGAATTTCTGCTTTGAACGGTACCTAGCTACTTGCGGGGAATCCAATTTTTTTTACTAAAAAGCCTATCTTTCATCTCTTAAAAATTTTCAAACCCGACCTTATAGAATAAAGCATCATCCTGATTTATGCCAAAAGTTTTTTTTTTTTAAAGTCTTTTCCGTTTTCAACCCTCGATTCTTAGATTTTTCAGTATTTTTTTTTTTTAATTTATCTACAACTTTATTATATTTCTCTACATTCCGCAAAAGACGAGTTTACTCTTTAAATTAAGATGCCCAAGTTTATACAGTTAAAGGGTGGTTAATCTAAATTTTTCTAAAACCAAGTTTCTTGGAGTGGAAATGCTACGATAATTTTGAAGGCAAAAGAAATTTGAATAATACACAGTAATAAATACCAAACCATTATTTTCATAGAATTGATGGCTCAATTTGTGTGAAAAGAAGTCTCGTAGATTCATTTACATCACTATAGTTCCCCATGCTTAAATTAACCTTCTAAATTCTATAGTCTGCGGCAGCCTCAACTAGACTAAAAAAAAATTCGGATAATGAACAAATCTTTTGAACTTCTCTGTTCACTCTCCCGCATGTATATGTAGGTGGAAGTGGGACAGACTAAAATGTCAAGCAAATGAAAAGTTTTCATCAACTATACGAAAACCTTCACCACTTATCACAAAGTTTCTAACAAATTTTTCGTCAAAACTCAATTTCCATAACCACTTGTCAAAAGGTAGGTACATATATAGCTACAGTTAGTCCGTTTTTGTATCCTTTTGATATGAAAGGTTCGTTCCTGGAAACTTTTTTATTTTGTTTTAATTAAAAGTTACCCTTTGCATAGAACAAGTTCTTTATCCAGACCACCTGCGAGTCAAAAATATTAAATTAAAAAAAAAAATGTATATAAAAGTACAGGAATAGCCAAAGGACTTCGGACCACTCAACTTTCAACCGCCATCATTAATTTGTTTTATTTTAGTGCTTCACTTTGGAATTCGATTACGTTCACGTTCATACAGTGGTGCGTTCGCAACGCAAATGTTTAATTTGTCACACGTCACCGGCACCATGTTGGTTTTGGTGATGGAAGCAATTTGTAGTTCGTTTCCTGACCTTAGCTGGCTGTGGCTAGGATTGTAGATTGCAGTAGGTGGAACTACTGTCATCCAAACGAGTTGTTTATCACTTTTACGTGTAAAACTGACAGACATAATACTTACGTTTCGTTTATATACGCGACAAGAATGATATTGCAATGCAATAATATATGTTGGGTTGGTGAGTTATAGAGTGTATAAGTGTATTCGCACTACCTTATGCTCATTTTTGTATTCGTTTCGTATTGCTTCGTTATTGTTTACCCCCCTTTCCTTTGGGTTCTTATTTTTATATTATTTTTTTTCTTTTGTTGCAACAAGAAGCTTGAGGCTTTATTGTCATTCAGTCAGCCTCAGCCACATACCTACATGCATTGTTGCCAGATAGAAAAAGAAGACTTTGAAGTGCTGATTTTTATTCAAGTGAACATTCAAACTTAAACAACAGCAGCAGCAACAGCAAAACAAAAAAAAACATTAGAGTGTTGTGCTAATTTTTTTTTTTTTTTTTGCTCTTCTTCAAATTGCTAATATACACATAGAAAAAAAAGAATAAGACAAATGGGTGTGACCGTGGAGAACTAATTTTATTTTATGTAAATTTCCCCCCCCCCCCCCCCCCCTCTGTTTCAAAGGCAAAGGCTATGCCATTAAATTGAAATTTTTCGGAGTAGACAAAAAGTTCTTATTTTTTTTTCTTGACACTTCATACTTCATAGTACAAAATGTATAGTAGGTATGTACTTGTATACTCTAGTCTGGGTTTGGGTTTTTATTGATTGATGAGTCATTTTGTAGTTGACGTTCTATTAACATAATGAGTTTACGATTGTAAGCAGTCTGGAAGTGTATACAAGATTCATTTTTTTTTTTTAATTTATTGGCAATGACGTGATTTGTTAGAAGTAGAGGTAATAAAAACCAGCAAAGTGCAAATTTTTAATTGTTTGTTGGAAAACAAATTTCATAATAAATCAGAACTAGAAAGAATCTTATATGTATACTAGTATAAGTACCAATATTCTCTGTTAAGATATTATATCTGTTAAGATATTAAAAAGTTTGGCTTTTTAAATATTAACATCATTCATGTTTTTATGGACCTTGTGTTACTTTTAAGACAGCCGTTCCAACTTTAAAAAAAAGTTTTTAATAAACATTTATTTATTGCTGTCTAAGAGCTGTCTAACTTAGACATTGGAATCGGATATGTCTTAGCCTTGACTAAGGCTAATTTGTAAAAATACAAATACAAAGGGTGTTTTTTTAGCAAACGTCTATTTTCAATCTGGCAATACTTTTTTCGGAGTTGGTCTTTTTGACAGATGTCACTTGATTTAGGCTTAGTTTGGTTTGACATTTCATAATGAATAGACTTAATACTGAACAACGTTTGCAAATTGTGCCCAAATGGGCCCAAAACAAGATGGCCGTTGATCCCAATTTTCATTTTTAACGATGAAGCTCATTTTTGGTTGAATGGGTACGTTAATAAGCAAAATCGTCTGAGGTATTTGGGGTGATCATAATCCACAAGCCATTGTTGAGACGCCGGTACAGCCTCAAGAAGTCACTGTTTGGTGTGCTCTATGGGCAGAGGGAATCATTGGTCCATATTTCTTCAAAAATGAAGCCGGGCATAATGTTACAGTCAATGGGGAACGCTATAGAATCATGATTTATGACTTTTTCGTACCTGAATTCGAGGATGTTGATGTGGACGACCTTTGGTTCCAACAACACGGCACTACATGCCATACAGCTGACGAAACAATCAATTTATTGAAAGAAACTTTTAGTAAGCGCATTATCTCGCGTCGTGGTCCTGTGGCGTGGCCTCCACGATTGTGCGACTTAACGCCGCTGGACTATTTTTTGTGTGGTTATTTGAAGTCGCTTGTCTATGCAGATAAGTCCGAGACGATTGACGCCTTGGAAGAGAATATTCGGCGCGTTATTGCTGACATACGCCCCCAAATGCTGCAAAAAGTGGTCGAAAATTGGGCCTCTCGGCTGGCCACTTGCCCGAAATCATTTTTAAAACATAATGGCAAACCGTATCTTTATAATAAAGCTAAATTCTTGGCCATAACATTAAATCATATGCGTTTTATTTCTTCTTGAAAACCACACGTCTAAAAAAACACCCTTTATATTAAAAATTGCCTAGCTATAGATATCTATCCAGTCCAGGTCCAGTTTTTCAGTGCGAGATTAAAGTTCAACCAGAGTTAACTCATCAAATTTGGCGAGTTAACTTAGGATTAACCGGACAGATGCTTTTGATGTTTTATCCACTATTCTCCACCAAAAAACTGCTTCTTGCAAATTAATAATCCCACCTATTTTAATCTCGTGATAACAAAATCCCCCTTTTAACAATTTCGCATTTCATTTTCGCACCCAAATATAAAAATCTAGTAAATTATATATCCAACGAAATCTCGCAAATTCAAATCTTGCAAATACAAATATCGAATACTGTTGTTCCAGAAAACAGTTGACATAACCCGACGCGACGTAGACGCCTGTCTGACGACCGAATATATCCTAAGCAGAAGGAGCGCCCGAAAACGGAGTTAAAATCCTTAGCAAAATTAAATTGATAATAATAAAATTGATGCGCTATAGAATTAGTGCAAATATGTTCTATGTTCTCTCTCTAAAAATTTGCTTGAAAATGTTGCCGGTAAGACATTTGTTGAATGTGAACGCTAGCATAATGAAAAATCAGGACTTTGTTGGTAATTGCGAGATTTTGTAATGCGAGATTTTAATTTGCGAGATTTTGTAGACAATCCCTTACACACATCCATAGTATAAAAAAGAGTACCTATATAGATGACTGGACTATTTTCTGCCTCTGGAATGACTTCCCTTGGTTAAGGCCCTAGTCAACTCCTGAACGTAGCGTTAAGTAAATAAGAATGACTCATCTATCCTAAGCTCTCGCAATGATGGAGAGTACCAAAATATTTGACTAAATCAATCCTTAAAGAATAAAACAATGAATAAAAATCAATTATTTTTAAATTGGAACTTCAGCTGCTTTGCCCAGTCAAATCAGAAAGAAAAGGCCAAACCACGGACAAACTATGCTACAAAGCTGAATTTTGATGAAGAGCTTCATTTCTATGTTCAAAACATTTTCCATAAAGATCCCTTTATTTGAACCAGGGGTAACATTTTAAGCGGCGAATAAGGGTCGTAAAAGAGGTAAATATCTCGAAAACTACGAAATTTTTTAAAAAAATTGTAATTCTACCAAGAAAATATTGCATCAGTTTTTTTTCGATGGAGCAATAGATTTCTTACTTTCATTTTGAAGGGGGGGGGGGGGGTTAAGTGTCAACAAATCGTAGCTTATATATAAAACTTTGCATTGGTTATTTTCGTAAATTGCGGGTAAGTGTGCGCACAGCGATTGCTCTTACAAATAAAAATTTATTTAAAAGGTCTTATTTGCCTTTATTAAGATTGGGAATATACAAAGAAGCTTTAATCCAAATTTTTTCAAAAACAGTAAAAAAAAAAACACCGTTTGGGGTAAATGTGCGCAGAAAGTTAAAAAGTTAAAGTTTTCTAGTTGTTAATTATAGTAACTGAAATTTGCATATTTAAAGTCCAATTAAAATTGTTTGTATTTAATCTATAATTTAATTTAAATTCAGCTTCAAAGTCAAAAGTGCGCACACTTACCCTAAACGACTATTCCATACCAGTAGTTAGCTAATGTACGTTGAAATTCATACAAAAATATGTTACAGTTACTCTAACTCATTCATAGCCTGTTTATAGGTATATGTAGGATCGAGAGCTCGAGTTGGATAAGAGTCGGATTTTCGACCCAGGTTTTTCGTTCCTAAAGTTGAGAGCTCGATTTGGAGTTGAGATACCATCTTATATATTATTTATGAATTTATATATTTGTATAATTTTTTTTAATTTTTAAAAGCCGACTTTATAGTCAACAAAAAAATAAAAACACGAGACGCCACTAGACTAGACGAGAGCAAAGAAAAATTAGACACACACAAGTAAAATGGTACATAATGTCAAACCGACTCTTCAGGCCAAGTTTTTTAGAACGAATTTCGACTCGACTCCGCTCCTGAAGTGGAGTCGAGCCGGTTCAAGCTCATTTCAACTCAATATAGGCCTTCAAAGGGTCGAATCGAGCTTCAATAATAGTGTACTTCGTGTACTATAAGGCCTCACACGATGTTTTGATGCATTTGCTGTTTACCGAACAAAACAGTTCAGATCGGACTATACATTTTGATTCGGTTAAAAATGAGATTTTACATCATCCCTTGACATTCTTGTAGAAGAAGTTGGAGGCAATAATTCTGTATATCTGTTTTCTTTAAATTAAGAAATTGTCTATCATGTTTTGCTTTTAATAGTGAAAAATACCATTGACGATATATTTTTCTCCCCATTTTCGAAAACGTTGATGCAAAAATCGAAGCTTTATGCATCTACTTTATTTTAAAACTTTACTTTATATTTTAACCTTAAAAATACGGCCATTAGAACCGAAGTTATCGACGAATATCGTGCGAGTTTAGAGCTTTAGAATCATAGAAGAGATAAGGCAAAAGTAATGTCACAATGTAAATTTGCTGCCATTTTGTTAGAAATGAAATTAATTGAGCTCAGTTTTCGCGAAAAGTTTATTTGAATATGTAAAATGACATTTTGTTAAAAAAATGTTGTCGTTCAAATGACCACCTCCTGGATGGACATTTATGCTGGTTTTACGACATTTTGAATTGGTTGCAAATTGTAGATTTCTTCTTCAATGTTGGTTTTCAATGTTGGGTAAACATCAACGTTTGTCCATCAAGCGCAGTTTTGAAGCTCGATATTTGGATTCGTATTCGTATGCAAAGTTGTCCATACGTTGTTGATTACGTCCACACTCTCCACACTCTTTGTTTCGATTCATCTAAAACAGACTAGTTTGCTTGAAGGGATCTTCAGATTTTCGTCACTGAACGTATACCCAATATCCTACTATGCTGACTTCCGTAACGTAATGTAACATCGCACAGAGCAAATTCGAGTTTGTATGTCACTCCGCCAGCTGGCATAGATGTTAAAACATCAAAAAAAGGTTATTTAAGAGGAATGCCACATTAACAGGGGGTTAGGCAATAACGCCCAAATCGATTTGGAAATATTGCCCAAGAAAATTCTGAACAATTGTTGTTTTTTTTTCCCGATTTGGGCGTTATTTCCATTTTTTTAAATTTGGTTTAAAGAAAAAAACTGCCAAAATAGAAATTTTAAAAGTTTAATGGGAAATAACGCCCGAAATTGGAAATATCGCCCAAAAAAAACCCAGAAAAAGGAAATAACGCCCAAATGCTAGGAAAAACGCCCAAATCAAAATCTTGATAATAATTGTACTGAAACAACTCCGTTTTAAATCAAATCAATTTTATTTCACTTAAATAAAATAATCAGTGTGGTATGTATGCAACCCCCTGCTTAGGTGCACTATAGGATTTGGGGTAGGTGCGAGGCTGCGTGTATGCCAAGTTTCTTTAAATCCAAATTCTTTAAATACAAAAGAGACTTTGCATACGCCTTGCACATATCCCAAATCCTATGGTGTGCCTATAAGCAGGGGAGTTGCAGGCTGGTAACATGCCCCCGCCTCCATACAAACCTCACTGTTTATGCGCAGTAACTTTCATTGAATTTTCACTTTGGAAATATCGCCCAAAATTTAGGAAAGAACGCCCAAATTTTACAACAACAAGTTGCATTGAAATCATTTGGGCTATATTTTCAAATTGATTTGGGCGTTATTGCCTAGCGCCCATTAGTAGTTTTTTTTTTGAGAAAAATAAAATTTGCTGCTTAAAAAATTAAGAAGAAAAACTGTGGGAATGTATAAAGTTGTAAATTGCTCACTTGTGTTTTTCGATAAAAATTCAATATCTGAACGGTGTATATCCATCTATATTTGACTATAGTAAGAAACCTTAAAACTCTCCACACTCTTTGTTTTATTATTAAATGTATAAATTTAAAAATCGAATTAAATTTAATTGCCATTTTATTAATAACTTTATTGTATACCTATTTCCATCAAAATGAAAAATATTTAAAAATTCACAATCTCTCAATTCAAAGTTCATTATAATGATGTGTGTGCATCAAATTATTATCATTCTGGTTCATTTTTCCAAGAATCACAGCTATAAAATCACTGCATACATAATTCTCGTTCTTATATTCCAACTGGTGCCTATAGGCGCAGCCTTTATCGCACTTCCATATGTGTATGTATTTTGTATGGCAAATTTGCGATGCATTTTAAATTTGTCCCATCATTCTAGATCCCGCTATGAACGATGTATTACAATTTGTATAAAAATGAAAAAAAAAAAAATACACATTTCCAATGTTTGGTGGTAAAGAGGAAAAAATAATTTTATATAATTTTTTTTGTGTTGTTTACAACTTTGCACAACTAATTCAATGAATGATAATAATCTACTCAACCTCCCCTCAATACACTCCTGTCTGAACCACACCAAAACAATAATAAACAAAATAAATAATAAACAAAATAATGTGATTATATTTTATTTTATAAACATAACAAAGGCAAACACAATATGGCGGGCGGATGGAACGGAACAAAGCGGGTGAAGCGGCGGATTAAAGTTGAGTTACCGCTGCTGGCTGGTCGGCCATTGATTAATTGATTGCACTCGGTACAATGAGAGAACAAAAAATTCACGACTACGGAACGCATTATAACTTTATTTTGTATGTAGTTCAAGGCTATTTGTGGTTCATCGTTCAAGGTGAAAGGTATTGGTCCATTAATACAATGAAATAGTGAATACGAGAATACAATGTAGATATGTGTGAAAAAAAAACAAAAACGCTTAAAAATAATCGCATGAACTTACTCTTGTGATTCAAGGCCATAAAGTAGCTAAATCATTGAACGGTTTATGCACGAACTGGAAAAACCATATTTTTGCTAAAACTTGAAACGCATTTCAATCGTCTGCAACATCAGACTAATACAAAATTTGACCATAGTCTTTAAAGCCGTTTAAGTTTAAAATCATTTTTTTAAAAAGTCAAAAGTATTACAAATGGTTTTTTGGACGATTTTGGTATGGAATACAACTCTAGAGTCATTTTGAGATTATTTTTCCAATCCTTTCTTTTCATTTCGAGGAATTTGACGTATAGAAAACGGCTTCTGAAGCTTGAGAAAAGAGATAAAGTTCTTGATCTTCAGTTTTGGAAGTTTTTGTAGGGCCGTGAGAAAAAAATTTACCAAATGATTGTGGTCTAATTTTGGCCAGAGAAAGACATTAAAGCTACGATTAGACGGCCAACGCGTTTGACACTTCGATGTCACCAAAAAATTAACAAACAGACTGTCAACGTCCAACGAACCAAGGCATAAAACATTGACAACTCAAGTTAAACTTTTAACTTGAATTTTATTCAGTCACTCCACTCAAACAGAAGAATTTTTCTTTTCAAATTTTCTTCATATTCTATTATAAAACATTGACAATCATACCAATTAAATCAGTCAGACGATATTGTCCCAAAATGTTGACGTGTAATATGTGCCAACGCACGTAAGACGTTAAAGATCACACGAGTTCAACTGAACACACGCAAACAAGTCTCAAACGGTTGGATCTGCGTTGGAACTAAGAGTGAAAGTTCGTCGTTATGCGCATTGACGCTCACAAGACGCAAATTGACGTATTAAGTCAATATCAATCGAATTTTTCAATTTTATGACGTTTTCGATTGGTATAATATCGAAGAACTCTATGCAAGCGAAAGTTTTGAAAGCGTTGCGGTGACATTTGGAACGAAATACTCTTAATGTACGTCAAAATATATATCTTCCTCTATCTGACAGGTCATTAAGTGTCAAATTCTATCAAAAGATGGCTACAATGTCAACGTTTTATAGGCAGGTACCTATCCTATACTACATTTTTATTAGACCCGAAATTAAGTAATTTCGCAATTTACAGAAAAAGTGTTCTCATCTCTTAATTTCTAATTTCGTTTGACAGCTCTTTTTATTTTTTGGTTGAGACCGTAGTCCATCCTGGGGCCGAATTACCGCCTCAGTTATCGAGTACTACGTGACTGAATTATGTGTGTTTGGCATTACCGCTCACGTCATGGAGCCATCATCCCCATAGGTTTTACTCGTTCATTCGATCACTGATGGCACTCACTCGATCAGTCACTGATGCGGTAATTTGGCCCCTGGACTGTTAGCGGCTTCTAAAGTAAAGTAAAGTAAGCTCTTTTATTGTGAATTAAATCTGTCGTTTATTCGCTCTTATGTTGATGTGTACATATCTATGCCGACGCGGCAATGTATTGAAATGAAAACGTAGACTTTCCTCTGTGCGACGTTACGAGGTCACACTTTACGATGTAGCACGTTACGTTACAAAAATCTGCATAGTGGGATATTTTGGGTACATTCAGTGACAAAAATCTGAAATCCCCTTCAACCAAACTAGTCCGTTTTGGATCGAGTGCACGTAGTCAAATACGTATGGATCCTCAAAACTGCGCTTGGACAAACGTTGATGCTTATATACACACATTAACCGTGCGTCCCGGCACTCACACACTTTTTATTCTACAGAGATGCCTGAAAACCCTTGAGTGTCAGTGATGTTTCTTTACTGCCTCTAAAAACTTAGTGAAATTAAAACTCACAGCTCTACATGATTGTGTGTTTAGTGTTTATTTATATTTCTTTACTTAATGTTTATTTACAAATATTTTCTTTTGACTAATTATAGTTCATCGCATGTTATATCTCATACTCATACTTCTAACCTGTCATTTTGTTGCAAAATTGCATGTTTGCTTGTCTACATTAATTTTGTTATGCTCACAAAAATGTCATTTTGATTGATTTCTATGACAATTGATTGGTTACGCTCACTTTAAATGCAGACCTATAACCTACACAACACACATAATTAACAATTATACCTCAAGTCGGAATAAAAATTTAAAAAATGTAAACAGTTTTGCACATAAAAATGAGAGAGGTGGGTAATTATTTTGAAACAAGTTTTGCAATGCCTAAGCATTGTATTGAATTAGATGAAGTAATTATTAAGTTATTTGTCAAGCACATCTGTGTGTTAAGGTATAGTCTTCGGTCTTTCATGATTTCGTTGCGAAATGCTTACCGCAATTGATTTTGGGAATGGAGTAGGTACTATTAAAAAATTACAAAAGCACTTTAAATTGTATTTTTTTTCAACATATGTTAGAAAATGCGCATAGACACAAAGCTCCAAAAGGGTAGATAACATATATGGTTATGGACAAAGTCCTAAATTTTATTTAATTATATGAAGCACTTATATCAAAGCTAATATTTATGTTTTTTTTTTTAAGGATTTGCCTACAGAAATTCAGAAAAATGCGGGAAAGCTAGTTAGATGCTGTCAAAGCTGCTTTATTGAAAGTATTAGGGTGGATAGTTCACCAACGTCACAGTCAGTGTATGCATTAAAGTTCAATGATTTGATGAAAAATAAGAAAAAAGCATATGATTCCAATGTCTGCTTGTTGTAATGGGTCAATTTATTCATACTAACATCGCAAATCATATAACTTTAAGTATAGTTCTTTTTAGGGCCGGTTTTTCAGTGCCGAGTTAACTTTGATTTAAACCAAAGTAAAAATTAGTCCTGGAAATAAATTAAACCCGAGTTAATCAAGAAACACATTGTCAGTGGAAGATTAACATTCAAAAAATTGTCAAAAATCGCCTTTTCACTTTTGGGCGACCTTCCATTACCATTCCGACTAAACGGTCGAGAAAAGACCCTCCCTCACATACGATTTTTTGTTTGTCTCGACCCAACCTACACGCTCTAGCTTTTTGGCACCACTAATGCGAAATACCCTGTATACAGGGTGCACCATTTTGTATTTCGTTATGTGAATATTTAATAACTTAAAAAAAAAAAACGATTCCCAAAATAGAGCTATTTTTATTTAATTTGGCCTTTACAATTTCTTTGGACTAGTTTTTGAATACAACATAAATCAAGTGAGGCCCTTTATTGACCAAAGCAAAATATGCCCTTTTTACTGCGTTTTCCATCACTTTTTCGAGCATCTCGGGAGGTATAGCGATGATATCGGCACGAATATTCGCCTTAAGCTCGTCAATGGTCTATGGCTGATTGCTGGCGTACAGTTTGCTTTCCAAATAACCCCACAAAAAAAACTCCCAAGTGTTAAAATCTGAAGATCTGGATGTCGCCATTTTTTGATAGCACACGTTCAGGGAATTTTCGTTGCAGAAACTGCATTCTTTGATTTACAGTGCAGCATGATGGCGGGCGCACCAGATCTTGTTTAAGCCTTCTCTAAAGAAAAATGGTCCAATGATGGTTTTTGGTCCAAACAGTCAATTTTGGTCATGAATTGGTGTCTCGTGGATCTCGTATGGATTCTCCATTCCCCAAATGTGACAATTTTGCTTGTAAATTCCGCCAGAGAGTTTGAAATGAGCCGCGTTGGTAATCAAAATTTCCTTCCCAAAATCAGGTTCAGTGTCAACTATTCGAGCGACTGTTTCGCCGTATTCCAAGCGTGACGTGAACGGTCTGTCCGCAAAATTCTTTGAGTCAATTGTATTTTATACGAAAACATTTGCAAATCATCCTTCAAAATGCGCTGCAAGTTGGTTCCATTCACGCTAAAATGCTGAGCTCGGTGACAATACGACACACGTGGTTTCTAAGCAGCACCTATCTTACCGGTTCAACCAGTTGATTGGAAGTTGGAACGACTTGGGCGTTGATGAACAGCATGTCGACGATATCCCACTGTTCTGTACTCAACAAAATTCGACACCAAACGATGAACAGTGTTGTCAAACGGACCTTATTGGCCACGATATTTTCGACGAAATGCACGTTGAGTTAACACAACTGGACGACTATTTTCAATATATACCACTGTCACTATTTAGGAACATTGTTTCGGTATAAAACGGTTCATGGTTAAAATTATGGACGAGACTAGAGACATGCCAATTTATAACAGTTTTTCGCCATTAAAAGTGGGCGTACGTAAACGGTCTTCGCACTACTTGAAAAAAAAAACTCTGGATGCCTGAAGTATGCCCACCGATGGAGGGCCCTGGCCCTGCAGGGCCGCATAAGCAGTACTTTTATAATCCAAAACTGTTATAATTGGCATGTCTAGAGTCACTTCCTAAAAAAATATGTCTACCTACTCAAGTCAATCGGTTGATAAAAATGTCAAAGTTATTCAATGTTTACAAAACGACATAAAAGATATGGCGCACCCATTACTCACGGAAATTAACCTGCAACTGTTTCCGTAACGGTTCAAACGATTTTAAAGAAAATGTTTATAAAAAGGGTTTTTTTTGAAAAGCCTAAATTTGAAACTGGCAAAAGTCCAAATAGATAATTATAATAATTCTATATTTATCAATTTTTATTAAGTTTTCAACAGAAAAAAACATTATGTCTACGGATTCATAGAAAGTTATCTGCTAGCTAACAATTGCCTTATGACCTCAATTAAATTCAATTTTTAGTTTCCAAAGTCCAATCACTTATCCACTCAGCTCGAGTTTAGAGTGAAAAAAAAAAAAAAAAACTCTGTAAACATTTTTATATTTAATCAAAAATAAAACAAAAATTCAGCGAATTCCATCAGGTCCAGGAAATCTTATGTCAATAACAACAATACAAAAAATAATCTTTATTCTTGAATAATATTAACCTACACTCAACAATAAGATCAACATTTACTCAGATGCCAGCTCATATTTCAATAAACAAGAAAATTCCCCAGAGACGGATTAACTTCTAAGCAACTTATAAGGCCCTTAACCATCATGTGGGCTAATTTTAATGATTTATTTTTCAGAATTTTAAAATGTAAAAACATAGATTTTGTAGAGATACCAATTTATAAATGATTTTAGAATATTACAAAATTAAATTCCAAAAAATAATAGTTTTAGACGGTCTTAAACGGTAAAGTAATAATCTCAATGTTCCAAAATGTCGAATATCCATTTTCAAAAAAGGATTGAATGGTAGCCATATATAAAATTCCACTTGTGCTTAGGGCCCCCAAGTGTCAAATACTCCACTGCATATTAACCGTCCCAACAGAAAATACAACTGCATAGGTATTTACTATAAAACAAAAAAAAAACAAGTAACAGCAAAATTAAATTCATTCATAATTACCACATCCGATTTATGAATTAAAAATACTCGAGCGCGTTTCATCAATTTGGTACACTGCACCCACGAGCCCATACGACATTGTCGCATATCGCTGCAATTTTCCTTCTCGTCCGTCGTTGGCGTCGCATCGTCGTCATCATCTGTCACTTGCAGTTGCGTTTCTATCCATGGTAATCCAATGACACCAATTACGCTACTCTACTCTGTATATACACACCAAAAATGTAAAGTAGATAAATCAAATTTAGAACAACGTTCTTTGAGCAAGCGTCTGAAATATATTTTTGTCATGGACGCTGCAGCTGTCAAAAAAAAAAAAAAAAACAAAATAGATACAGATACAGAGACTCTCTCTCGAAAATATTTGAAACATTTCGATGTGAACTTGAAGAAGTGCACTTTTGAACATTTAGAATCTTTGAGTTGCAAAAAAAAAAAAAAAACTAAATAGAAAAAAAAAAAAAAATAAAACCAGCACAGGAAGAACAGTTAGTGTTTGTTGAAGATAAGCAACGAGAAGCTGTATATACGTCTCCGGCAAATTTTTATCAGCAAATCGTCGAGAGTATTTGAACACGTTTTCATTCATAATATTCATCACACACTTTATAGGGAACCAGAGTTGCCATTTAGTATCTGCCGATTAAAACTACAAAATAAAAATATGTGTTGGTAGGTAGTAGTTTTTTTTTTTTTTTTTACGAAACTTTTTGACTTAAACAAAATCAGCAGAACTATTTATAGTCCAGTCATTTGGTGAATTTACCAAGAAAGATTTGAGGAGTTTCAGAAATTAGGTAAGAGTTCGCGGCGTTTTTTCGAATCTTCAATTTGCCAGCTTGCTATTTAAATAAACAAAATAAGAAAAATCATGACTAGTGAGGGCCTTGTCAACACGACATTTTGATTAAGTTCAGTTCAACTTAAATTGATTTTTTAACAAAAGTTCAATGTGTATCTATTGACAATTTTTTTTTTTTTTTATTTTAAAGGTCCATTGCCATTTAATATGGAATATTAGATCGTTCAAATGCCTGCCCCTCGGCTTCCTACGGTGGCACGGATCTGAGTTGTCCAATATTCAATGACTCTTCCGCATTGATCTGGCTGAATTTGATTGATAGCATCTGTTATGTTCACCTTAAGGGATTCAGTGGATTGAGGTTTCTTCGCATATACCTGCGACTTCAGAAAACCCTACAAGAAAAAGCCCAACATGGTCAAATCTTCGTGGCCAATTCATGTCACCTCCGCGACAGTTTGCCTTACCCTCAAACCGTTCATGCAGAATGTCCATTGTGGTGTTCGCTGTGTGGCACGAAGCGCCATTCTATTGGACCCACATGTCGTTCTCATCCATATTATCCAATCGCAGCCAGCAAAAATTGGTTATCCATCGATCGGTAGCGCTATCCGTTGATGCTGATGGCAATGACATCGTCGTTTTCGAAGAATTACGGTCTCTCATAGACAGCGACGATGTTTTCGGTTGATCTTGCGTTTAATTGACCCAAGGGCGTTAGCTGATTGTTCGATGAATCGGCCGATTCAAATTTGGCCACCAAACTAATTGACATGGAAGGAAAATCATGAAAACCGTAAAATGGGCGCAACGTACGTATTGTTGCCCCAAAAGATTTTGATATTCAAGTTTTATCATTTAAACGTGGTGTTCAATCGTGTAACTTGCTTTGGCGATTTGGCATCAGTAACTGAATAATAAACAACAGATTTGACAGATGTCACTAACACAACATGGCCGCCAAAGGCCTAAATCTACCCGCGCCAATTGAAAAAAAACTTTTAGTTTTTTTTTTAGCAATATCTCCTTTCCGACTAATTTTACATACAATGAAAATAATTAAGAGCTAAAACAAATTTGAGAAATTTTTTTAAAATTTTATGTTGTGACCTTTCTGTCGTACGAGCACCACAAAGTCCATCCCAACATGTGCATTAGCGAAAAGCTCATTTCCACACCACCCTTCGGGTAGGGCAAATATCGCGTTTTTTTGTTGCCCATCAGTTAGTTAGGCCTAAAAGGTTAAAAGGTAATTCTTGTAAAGTAACTTTTAACGATAGGAATTCAATGGTGACGTTGTTTTTGACCTTAAGGATAACCTTTAAGGTTATTTCAAAGTTAAATTTTTATTTTAAGTATAGAAACTCCAATTTTTTGACATCGGAAATTGATAATGCGCGAAATTTTTTTGTTTAAATATGTATTTAGGTTATTGGTACATTATTTATGTAGGTACTTGAAAAGGTCACTCTTATGTCACGTAAACTTATTCAATGTTTTTGTTGGATATCTCTGGGAATAGAACATTTTTAAAGATCAAAGTTATTAATTTTAACAACCCTTGGCCCTACAAAGTCATATTGATACTGGCAAGAGGCTATAGCAATTGACGATGATGACTATCAAAATTGAATAGGCCCTCGCCAGTTTTTCTGTTTTGCCTTCACAGACTACAAAAAAAAGAAGTTGATTAATATGGCATTCGATCCTGATGGGACCCTCCGTTTACCAATCCAATACGCTAACCACTAAGCTTTAAAAAAAAAAAAAACTTTAAAAACTATTTTCTCTCCCAACAAAAATTTTCAGCAATCGATTTGTCTTGAAAAAATCTTCATACATTATTTTTATTTTATTTGATTTATCAAAACAAAAAAGTTATGTTGAAATTACTACTCAGAAGTGTCTAAAAAAAAGTAATTTTAGATTTTTAAGAAAATCGCTCCTTTTGCCTAAAACGGGGTCAGGTTCAGTCATTTATCATTTTTTCTTGACTTGATATACACCAAAACTTTATTTAGCTTTTTCTAAATCACACTTGTAAATTTGCCGAGTTGTTAAAAAAAATTGCCTGGTTGGCATCTCTGGCACCGACGACGCGACGGATGTAGATGCTATTACAGATTTGAGTAACTAGAACATTCTTACAAGCGTGTGCGTGTGCTTAAAGAAAAACTCATATTTAATTTAGAACTCTGATGTAACATCACGTTGGAATGAGAGATTTTTTTTATTACAGCTTACTAGGGTCAAATCTGACACTTTTGTATATCCGTTGGGGTTTGTGGCCTACAAAAACCAAAAACAAAAAAGCTTCAGTTTGTCTTATGTTCATTCAACGTCAATTATAATTAGAACTGTGCCAAGCCAAACGAAAGGGAGGTGATTATTATCCTGGTTAGATTACTATATGTAGGTATAGTACGAGTATTTCGTTATCAGTTATGTTTAAGAGACTATACGAATTCAATTTCAACGACGCATATATGGACGACAACGTGACGAAAAAAAACACAGCTTAGCTTGTTCTTGTGTCACTTTTTCTTCATGCTTGAAATTAGTATTTTTTTTATTTAAGATTTTTTATTGAGAAACGTTTATCTCTTTTTGAAGATGGTGGAGTTTTGTCATGTACCTCGCGGTTTAATTAAAAAAAAACTTTATCGTTTCTTTTTTTTATTTATTTTTTTTTTCTTTATTATTATTTATTATTTTCTTATTATTTATTTATTATTTTCTTATAAATTATTTATTATTTTCTTTAACAAAAGAGGCCGCTGTCCAAAGCAAGGCTGCACCTCTTAGGTCAAAGTTACAAATTAGACTGACTTAAAATAATAGTTTGAGTTTTAACGAAAGTTACAAAAGAAGAAAAATGTGCCGCGTTTACAAAAAGTATATTTGTTTTTAAAATATTCATATTTCGTTTATTTTAAGTGAAATATGAGTAAATAGGAATGCGCTATTGGTGGCGTGGAAAGGGGTGTATCCGCTTGGGATTGGTTTTGCAAGGTTTGCAAAAATGGCGTGGGAACTGTAAATATGCCGTTAGGCAAAGGGGAGTTTCCGGGGAAACGGGATTATTGTTTCAGGTGGAGTCTCGGACGTAACTCCTCCCCCCTTAAGATTCTTCTCCGGAGAATCATTATTTCGAATATTTACTTTAATTTTAGTTTTTGTTGTTCTTTTTGTGAAACAAATAATTAAAAATACAATTATTAAACTCAAAATTAAAAAGTTAAAACTATAATGTATGCTCGTGTTTATTTTATGTTTAAATTTAATTTCCTCAATGAGCTTTCGATTTTCTATTTGTTTTACATTAATTTCAGCGCTAGAAAAATTCATATCAACTGCTTTGATTTTTACGTTACTTAAGCTAGGTATTATAAAACTTTCATAATATATAAAATTTTCGTACTTAATATTATTTATATTTATTACACAATTTTCAAATTTAATAGCATAATTGCCCATCAATTCTAATTTAAAATTATTACAGTTATGTTCAATAGTTGTCTTGGGCATATTTTTAAGTATTATAATATTATTTGCTAATTGTTTAATTTCTATGTTTTTGTTTTTTATAAAATTACAACTTGTATTTTTTTTGAAAATATTTTTAATACATTCATCATCAATGATTTTCAATTCATCTTTTCTTAAAATTTTATTATCATCTTTATAATTAGTTTTTCCATCTGTTATTATTGTTTTGTAATTAGAGTTAAGTTCAAGAAATTCTAAATTTGGAATTGGTTCTATAAATACACGGTGAAATTTTGTATTATCATAAACTGGGATCATTATAACAAAGATTATTTGGTTTTTGTGAAATATACTTGAACTTTTGATGTCTTTAAAGTTTTCAAATGTAATATTAAAATTTTCAACTTCTTTTGGTGACAAAATATCTTTTCCTAGGAGACCTAATTGGCTTAGTAAAATGCTTTCCTTTACTTTTTTAACTTGATTGCTAAGTAATTGAATATCGTACTGAATTTGAAATGCATGTTGCATTGTGGTTATTTTAAAGTTTTCCTTTTCGATTGCGTTACTTATTGTTGAAAATTGGTTTTTTATGTCTTGTGTTGTTTGTTTATGTGTTTTGTTATATTGTAAATGTTTTCGTAAAATTCAGAATTTATTTTAATTTGGTCGTTCAACCCGTCAATTAGATTTTTACTGTTTTGTTCGTTTAAGCTAAGTCTTGTTTTTACTTCGCGTTCGTCTTCGTAGTCCATTGTTCCTGCCAAATATTTTAAACTTGTTCCTAAAAAATTGAATAAAGCTCTTTTTTGTCTATGTTTAATTAAACTATTTATTTCTTGTCCTAGTTGGTTTAATCCATGTATAATAGTTGGGAATTCGTCCTTGTCTTTTAAGTTTTCAACGTTGTGTTTAAGAAGTTCAAAACTGTCCGTCCATAGTGTTAAATTTATGACGTGCAAAATTTTATAATAACTTTCAATGACTTTTGTTTCTTCGCCTCTAATTGTTATAAATCCATTGCCTTCGTTTAAATTCTGTATGTCAATCTTTTGTTCGGTTGTCGTTGTAATTAATAGGAAGATTATGAATAAAATCTGAAAGGAAAATATCTTAATAATAATTTTTTTTTTTTTTTTTTTTCATCGATCTTCATATTTGTATTTTCTCTTAACTTGTGTCTTATAAAATTTACTACCTTTCTCGTTCTGTATATAATCTTTGTTTATAACAACTGGATTTGATTCTGTGTGGACTGGCTTAAGTTTATTACTAACTCTATTCTTTAAGTATGTATGTTTATCTTCTGTAAAATCAATGTCTTCTCTATTTTTATTTAACTTATCTATACATTTAATTTTATTTGTATTTACTAGTTCTACAATTTTAGGGTATTCCTCTTTTGAAACGTTTCCGTTTAGGAAATCTAAGGGTCTCTTTTTGGTTGTTGAATGGATGGTATTGTTATATATTGCAACTGCATTCAAAACCTTATTACGTAAAGTATCTCTGTTGTTTTCATCAGCAGAGAAGGTTCGAATGTGTTCATTCAGGGTAGAATGGAACCTTTCAATATCAGAGTTACCCGTTTTATTGTATGGAGTGGTGATGTGTAGGTGGACGTTTTTCTCTTTAAGAAATTCCTTAATCATTATTGAAGAAAAACCTGTTTCTCCATCAGTTATTATTTTGGTTGGTGGGCCAAAATTTATAAATCTATGTTTAAGTGTATTAAGAAGGCTTATCCACGTTCTGTGTTTTATTTCTTCTACAGTCACATGTTTGGTAAATTTATCTATCATGGTAACGTACATCAGGTTAATATGCGCGTACCAGATATCGATGTGGAGGACTTCATTCGGTTTTTCGGGAGTTTCCGTTATTTTTAATGGAATTTTGTACGGGTGTCTTTCGTATTTCGATTTGTTGCAAATTTTACAATTATTAATAAAACTTTGGATTCTGTCTTTTAACTTTGGGGCGTAAAAACTATCTTTAATTTCTTCGTAGGTTTCATTGATACCTCTATGATTTAGGTGCTCATGTGTTGTAATTATTACATGTGCCAATTTTTCCTCATCTTCTAAGTCTCCTAAAAACTTACTACACTTAATTACTCTTAAACGTTTGTTTTTACTAAAATATCTCACATAAACATCTTGAAACTTTGCAAATAAATGGTCATCCTTAGAGTAGACACCTACTATTCCTTTTGAAGGTATAAATTTCTTCATTATATCTATAATCAATTTTTCATTAAAATTTTTCATTTCTACTACTATTCTACTTTTTTTGAAGACGTGGTATACTTTATGGTTGGTTGTTTTGTCTGTAGTATTAAGGATTATTTGGGTTTTGTATATGTTGACAGGGGATTCTACGATTGGAATATGGTTGCTACTATCCTCATTTGCACTGTGAATAGTTGCCACCATTGATTCTTCGTCTTCATTCCTTGTATTGTTATGTTCTGTAAACCTACTTGTACTGCAATGTGGTTCTTCTAAATAATCGGTGGAATTTCCTGCATTTTCATTAAAGTATGATTCCATTCTGGATAATCCATCCGCCACTTGATTATCCTTACCTTTTACATATTCGATCTCAAAATTAAACTCTTCCAGTTTAATTTTCCATCGTTGGAGTTTAATATTGGGTTCTCTTAAAGAACTCAACCAAACAAGAGGACGATGGTCTGTTCGAACTGTAAACTTCCTTCCATAGAGATAGGGCCTAAAATATTTTGTGGCCCATACTATTGCCAATAGTTCTTTCTCTATCGTGGAGTACTTAGTTTCGTGTATGTTAAGTGTTCGGCTAGCAAAACACAATGGGTGATTATCCTGTGAAAGTACAGCGCCCAACGCATAGTTTGAGGCGTCTGTAGTTAAAACGAACTTTTTATTAAAATCTGGGTACTGAAGTATAGGATCTGATATTATTAACTTCTTAAGACTTTGGAAACTGTCGATATATTCTTGATTGTTGATGTCAATTTTAGCATTTTTTTTCAAAAATACTGTCATCGGTTTTGCTACTTTAGAATAATCTTTTATAAACTTCCTATAATATCCGGTTATACCTAAGAAAGCTTTAATTTGTTTTGAAGTCTTTGGTAACTTATACTCCTGTATTGCCGCAACTTTGTTTGGGTTTGGTTTTACACCTTCAGTTGTGACAATGTGCCCTAAGAACTCTGTTTCTTTTTTTAAAAATTCACACTTGTCAAGTTGTACTTTTAAATTAACTTCTTTTAACCTTCTAAAAATTTTATTTAATGCTAACAAATGTTCATCAAGACTTGTGGAGAATATAATAATATCATCTAAATAAACCCAACAAAATTTTCCTACGTAATCTGCCAGTATGGAATTCATTAACCTCTGAAAAGTTGCAGGAGCGTTTTTCAAGCCGAAGGGCATACGAACAAACTCATAATGTTCGTCATCGGTAGAAAAAGCTGTTTTTTGTATATCTTCCTCTGCAATTTCAATTTGGTGAAATCCTTTCGCTAAGTCGAGGGTCGTGAAGTACTGAGCTCTACCCAATTTGTCGAATATTTCATCCATATTACGCATTGGGAATTTGTCGTCTATTGTAACGTCGTTTACTTTTCGATAGTCGACTACTATCCTCCATTTTTTTTCGTTTGATGCGTCCATTTTCTTTGGGACTACCCAGATTGGTGCTGAGTATGGCGAATTGCTATGCCTGATAATGCCTTGTCTCAGCATATCAGTTATTTGTTTCTTTACTTCGTTTTTGTGCACTTCCGGGTATCTGTAAGTTTTGGTATATATTGGTATCTCATTCACTGTCCTTATTCGGTGCTTAATTGCACTAGTGAATGATAGATCACTTCCTTCTTGGTAGAATATAGAAGCGTTTCTTGAAACAATGTTTAAAACTCCTTTTCTTTCTTCTTCGTTAAGGTGTTTGACTCTTATTTGATCGAGAATTGGGTCAGTACTTGTTTCTGTGTGGTATATTTCAAACTCGGGGACTATTTGTTCATAGTCTTCAAGTTTGGGGTGTACACTGGATTCTAAAACTGAAACTACTTTTTCGCAGTTATTTGTTGTTGTTTCTTCATTTCCATTGAAGAAAATCGGAATTTTCGTTTCCTTTATTATTAGTAATTTATTCTCAAAGTCAAGAACAGCTTTAATTGGAATTAAAATGTTATTACCAATCAGACCATCGAAGCAATCGTGAAATTTATGTTCCAGGAATTCAGCAGTTTTGTTTAACATGCCTAACTCTTTGAATAATGGAATTTTCACTTTGCTATATGCATATATTGGTGTACCTGCCGTTTTGATTTCAATTGGTTTTTCTAACTTTGCTTGCCATTTTGGGTGGCATAACCCAGGATTGAGGATACTAGTTTCTGACCCTGTGTCAATTAGTATCCGCAATGTAAACTTATTATTTTTTGTCTTTATGACTATATAGGGAAGTCTACCCCTGGGCTTTCTTCCCGAAAATCCTCAACGTCATTGAGAGTGTTTATTTGACGTTGATGAGATATGGACAAGGTGTCCATCTGTTCAGAGTTATTACCATAATTGTTATAGTTTTTATTATTAGAGTTGCTATTATTATAGTTTCGGAACTGGTTAGAAGGATTTTTCCAGTTTCCGGAGTTATTATTGGGGTTGTTATAGTTTCGGAACTGGTTAGAAGAAGAATTTCTCCAGTTTCCGGAGTTATTATTGGGGTTGTTATAGTTTCGGAACTGGTTAGAAGAAGAATTTCTCCAGTTTCCGGAGTTATTATTGGGGTTGTTATTATTATTAAAGTTTCGGGACTGTCCCGATCCATTACTTTGATTAAAGGGATTGTTATTATAATTATTATTGTTATTATTATAAGAAGGATTTTGATAATTTTGTGAAAATGTTTGCCTTGGTAACATGTTATTGGGATTTTTGTTTAGTCTAGAATTGTTATTTGGATTGATTTTTGCAGTAATTTTTGTATAAGCATAGCCAGACTCATGAAGAATGTCCATGGCTTGCTCTAATGTTTTTGGCTGCCTGCATATCAGTATGCCTTTCATTGGCTCTGGGATTTTACTTATGAATAGCCTAAGTGACATTTCGCAATTTTTCTTTATTTCTATTGAAGAAATAATTGTCTTGTCCTGATTTGTCTTGCTATTAAGTCTCCTAAGTGCTATCTTAATTCTATCATAGAAGTTCTGGCAACTATCGTAGAATTGTAGACCTCGCAGGTCATCGTATAGTTGTTCTACAGATTTTCTGTCACCAAAGTATTGATAAAGTATTTTTTTTATTTCTTCCCAAGTGGAAGCACTATTGTTTATTTCTATTGCTTCTCGAGCTCTTCCTATCAATTTACTTTTGATTATGTCTAGAAAAATGAGTTGGACATTTGGTTCAAATTTGCAGAGGGAGGGATAAGCCCTATCTAATAAATCAATGAAATTATTTAGATTTTCGAAATTACCATTAAAGGTAGGTAATCCGTTTAAATATTTTATCGGATCTAATGTTAAAGTTAGGCCGTGACTTACTCCTGTTTCCGTTGTTATTGCCGCCGCTGCTGCTGCTGCTGTTGACTTTGGGTCTGCTGTGGTGTTCATCTTGTCACTTAGTTGTTGCTCTGTGTTGATTCACTTGTGTCAATTTTTGTGTAAGAACTTTTTTTCTTTGATTTGTCACTTCCCTGATCACCATTCACTTTTGTTCTCGCATTGGTGTGTTTTTGTTTGAACGTTAGTTATTCTTATTTTTTCCGCACTTTTTTTCTTTTCTCGAACGATATTGATTTGTATTTTTCAGCTCTTTTTCGAACTGAGTTCTTTTTCGAACTTTTGCACTTTTAACGCATTTATTATTTTTCGAATTGTTCGCACGTTTTTTGCACTTTTTGTTCTTTTTCGAACCGTTGTACTTTAACGTATTTATTGTTCTTCGAATTGTTCGCACGTTTTTTGCACTTTTTGTTCTTTTTCGAACCGTTGTACTTTAACGTATTTATTGTTCTTTTTCGAACGACCGACTGCGCCAGTTTTGTCATGTACCTCGCGGTTTAATTAAAAAAAAACTTTATCGTTTCTTTTTTTTATTTATTTTTTTTTTCTTTATTATTATTTATTATTTTCTTATTATTTATTTATTATTTTCTTATAAATTATTTATTATTTTATTTAACAAAAGAGGCCGCTGTCCAAAGCAAGGCTGCACCTCTTAGGTCAAAGTTACAAATTAGACTGACTTAAAATAATAGTTTGAGTTTTAACGAAAGTTACAAAAGAAGAAAAATGTGCCGCGTTTACAAAAAGTATATTTGTTTTTAAAATATTCATATTTCGTTTATTTAAAGTGAAATATGAGTAAATAGGAATGCGCTATTGGTGGCGTGGAAAGGGGTGTATCCGCTTGGGATTGGTTTTGCAAGGTTTGCAAAAATGGCGTGGGAACTGTAAATATGCCGTTAAGCAAAGGGGAGTTTCCGGGGAAACGGGATTATTGTTTCAGGTGGAGTCTCGGACGTAACTGTGGTAGTTATGATTTAAAAGAAGACATCATTTGTACTGAATGAGGAGTATGGAGATAAAAAGGTCATCAAAACAAATTGATTATATGAACCGTATGCAAAGAAAAAGCCAAAATTAATCACTAATGACTTTATGGCTATGGCCAATGGGGGGGGGAGGGGGTAGTACTATGAGAAAATGAGAAGAATTAATCTCGATTTTTTTTTCTCTATCAGATTCTCGGAATGTTTATGTCAAAGTGATGGGACTTCAGATGAGACATGGTGTGAGGGATTGAGTTGAATATTAGGGTTCATTGCGATATTTATTTTCTTAAGGGCTTGTTTGGCTTTTCGAGATAGTTATAAGATAAGAAAAAAGTTATTTTCATTTTTATTAATTTGGCTTTCTGCTTCTACTTTTTGTTTGCAAAAAAGGCAAAAACAAGTTACGAAAGTACAACTTCCTTTAAAAGACCTGTTTATTGATAAAAGTTTTCGTCAAAATTTGTTGGATACAAAAGATAAACAGTGTCGAACTTGTACATAGAAAACTTATAATTATTAGCAGTTTTCGAGGAAATCAAGAGTGTTCCAGACGAAATTGTAATATTTGTAGTACAAAAATGTTTTCGACTGAGCAAATCATTAAAATTATATTTGGATGGAATAAGTTCTTCCCTAAACAAAAATGTTAGACTAAAAAGTATAAAATTTACTTAATTTTTTTTTAGTAAAACGGCTTTGAAAACGTCAGAAGGGAGAAAAACCTTATTTTTATCAAAGCGAATTTTGATTACTTGCATACAAGTTATTTTTTTTTGGCCACTTGGTAGAAAAAGTTAAAATTCAATATTTGAACAATCACACTCTTGGACGAAATACATAAAAATGTTTACTTGCATACTTTACGGAGTATCTGTTCAAAACACGCCAGCTTTTCATCCTCTGCAATTGCGAGAATGCTTCCAGTCATCCTGGCCAAGTGGTCTGGCATCCGCTATTTCTAGGTATTGAAACAGTAGTTTTGGTCTTCCTTATCGCCTCCAACGTTGGGCTGGGATTCGAAGAATCTCTTGGATGTAGCATTGTTGTGCATTCCCTCGATGTATGGCGTAGCAAATATAAAATACTTTGATCCATGTTCTGGTACTGCTCATATAGTTCGCACTAAGTCCTTTGTCGTAATGGTTACTGCGTAGGACTTGCACGCCAGATGTCTGGGAATCGAGTTAGAGCTTCTTTCTCCTAAAAAACAAAAAAATACAAATTTTCAAGGCCTTTTGGGAGTAAGTATAACAAATCCTTCTAGAGTATATCTTGTCATGAAATCATGAAAAAAGTACCTGACATCTAAGCCGTTAGGATTCGGCAGAAAATTGAAGGTGGTGGTGGTGTTCAATGTTTTTCATATGCGTATAGAGCCTTATTTGTCTCGTGTCATGTATTATGTAGGGGTCTGTTTTTGTTTTGTCGGAATTTATCTTGTTCCGATTGCACCATTTTGTCCTTGTGCGGGAAAGAGAAGAAAGATATTTTTTGCGGAAAAAGAATAATTAAATAGGGAATCCAAAAATGACGCACGCTTTTTTAGTGTGCACAGTCAGCGACACAACACACCACTTCACGACACACCACACGAGACAAGTGTGCTTCCTGGGTTCTGTAGGGTGGGCACTTTGTGATGCGTCATGAGTTTTGAATACATTTAGCTGGCCGAAGTATCAGCGGATTACCAGGCTAATTCAGCTTGTTGTTCATGGAATTAATGATTTATGCAATGTAGATGAATTCCTTCACTAAACCTATAGACGGAAAGGACTGATGCTTGTTTTATTGTTGAAAGCAAGAAGTTGCCCTTTGTCTTCGTTAACTATACATGTTCTTCAGTAGCTGTGTAGGACTCTGTAACAGCACATTGGGAGTGGCCAATGATGTCGATTTCTATACTCTAGTTATTGGATGGATCGGTGCCTTATCTGTCTCTACTCTCGGCCTACAAACTATCTGATCATGCAGAAAGAATTTGAATAAATGGCATGATACCCTTGCGAAATACTGCGAGTGTGCATGTTTGAAATAGTGCGGAGGAGCTCTGTTCTTTCTGTGGTTTATTATTTCACGTGACATAGCTTTGCGGGATTCCGATCCCCGAGTTTGGCCATTGCTATAAAGAGCTCCTTGCGACGACTCATTTGACGTATTTGGTTTTCAGTGAATTTATCGTGAGTTTCTAACTGAAATTGGTTGGTCTTTTTTAGGATTTGGTTCCGTGTGAAGATATCTGCTGGGTGTGACTATAAAGGATTGCAAAACGACTTAAGACTCTCACAGAGACACGCTGGGTAGGAGCTTATATGCGACGGCTACGTTTAGCAGGGATATGCTTTGTAAGCTGGTAAGAAGTATTTTTGATTTTAAGCTCTTCATAGATAAGCATACCTCTTCCATACTGCGTGGTGTAACTGGGTCTTCATTGACTGTAAGTGAGTTTCATTCTGGCTCTATCAATAACGGAATCATATGAAAAACGCTTCATACATATTGGATTTTTTTTATTTTTCACATAAAACCCCCAGGTGTCTTATCGATTCCGAGCCTCGGTCTTCTTCAGCTAGAAAACTGGGTAAATGTTTAACATACATTATGACAAACAATTTTCATATGACAGTATTAATTTTTATTACAAAATACTTTGGTATTCTGGATCACCAGGATTGATCTTTTGGACCAATTGGAATTTTGTTAGGGTACAGCTGCAGATCTTTCTTCAAAATAGTTCAACGCGGTATAACCAACTGTGTTGAACGTCTTCGTGTTGACGTTTCAAGACCAGCTGCAAAACTTTCTGGAATGACCTGGTTGTTTTCGACCGATCTTCTATAACGAGGTCTGCCCCTTCTGCTCACATCTTAACCGTTTCTATATTCTCAAAAAAGTTTATTTTAAGGACATAAATGAATAAGTATAAGAAATATTTATAACAAAATTGGGCATATTAGAGGGCGGACATTACTAAAACTATTTTCCGAACCTTCCCGCTACTAATAGGGACAAACTATGAAAATTTCATTGAAATCGATTCTGTAGTTTTTGAGTATAAACGTGACAAACATTGAATTGTGTGTATAATTCTATTAAGAAAAGAAGATAGCAAAATTTAAAAAGTTAAAAAACTTTAAACTTAAAAATACAAAATGTTATAGAAAAATTCAACAGTAGCCAAAAAGCCGAATGGTAGAAATCACCACTAAAATTAGGAAAGTTGTGGTTTAATATAGCAGAAGAACAGTGAACAGTTTGATGTTTCAGTTGCGTATGAAACACTCCTAAGTCCAGATTTTGAGTGCGAGATTGAAGTTAAGGCTGAGTTAACTTATAACATTTGGTTAGTTAACTGAACGAATGCTTTTGATGCATGCATTCTCCACCGAAAAACGGCTTTACTTAGTTAATTGTGGGTGAATTTACTTCTAGAGTTAACTAACTCTGGTTTAACTCACCACTGAAAAACTCGGTCTTAGACCCGTTGGCTGATATGAAGCTAAGACTGTGATTTTACAAGACGAAGTTTATTCGACTTTTTTTACTTCAATCGAAGATAGTTCTATTTCGAATGCAATAAATTGGTAGGTAGGTACCCTCCATTACATATTTTTTTTTATTTTAATACAAATTCTATAAATTTTTTACTGAAATAAACCAGCCAAGTTGAAGATTTCGTACTTTATTTAATTGTACTTGATTTAAAAAAGATTAAGTCGATAACCTCATTATGGGAATCATTCAGTTGATTAGAAACAGGCCCTTGACACTTCACAGTTTTTGTGTGTTAAAGCAACAGATATCGTACAAAGTGGATATATTTTTTATGCGTCTAAGAATTTTATTAATTTTTATAATTCTTTTTTTATAAATTTCAGATAAAAATAAAGGAATTTCTCTTCTAACATAATATTTAACTAAATATTTTCTAACTGCCGTAAATCTACTCGCCACGTAAAGCAACGTAAGCCCCCCTCAAAAGATATTCAAAAAAATTAAAAAAAAAAACAACAAATTACCGAAACAAACTAAAACAGCAATGACAATTATTCAAAATAAAAACTAATTCGACTAAAAGGAATCAACATTTTTATATTTCCTTTTTACAGAAAAAAAAAATAAGTTAAAATAATTCTGATTTTATTGAAAAAAAGCATGGTACGCATGAATATATCGGTATCAGCACCAGAACAACATCAACACAATCACATCAATAATAACAATGCCGTAACACACAACAACAGTAACAGCAACAGCAACAATAATAATTCCAACAATAACAATAACAACAACAACAATAATAATACAAGCAACATCAGTAATAAACACAAACACAAACATTCAAATAACAAAAATAATAATTTTCAAAGCGGCAACAAATCAATAACACAAGTAGGGATGGTTGTAGGCGTGCAACAACAACAACAACAGCAGCAACAACAACAACAGCAGCAGCAGCAGCAGCAACAACACCAACAACATTATCCACGACATCACCAACAGTCTTCACCAGATGGTTCAACATCTTTGCCGGCGTCACCGCCACTCATTCAACAGACGGCAACAGCGCCCCAGGGCGCTTCCTTAGTACCGCCCTGTGCCTTGCATCATCCGCAACAGCATCAGCAACATCAGCAGCAACAGTTGGCAGTTATTGCTGCAATGCATCACTTGGCCGCGGCCGGAGCTGGTGGAGTTCCCATGAACCATCATCAGATTCACCATGCTCCTCCACCACCGCCTCCACATCACCATCCCCTGCATCCACACCACCATCCGCCACCACAGCAGCAGCAGCAGCAGGGTGGCGGGCAACAGCAACAACAGCAGCAGCAACAACAACAGACCCACGAAAACGGTCACGGACCGAATAATGGCAATGTAAACGGCAACGTTAACGGCGGAGGCGGTGGCATGAATGGTGTCGTAGCAACAACAGCTACAGCTCCTCAAAATCCAGGACCTCCCCAGCCGCCACCCCCAACGCCGGTTTACATTCAGTACCCAGGAGAATTCTATCCTGCTGCCGAATACTACATCCCACATCATCATGACAACATGTGCCCGGCACACCATCAGCCGATGTGCACAATGCCTTCAGAATATGGTAAGGTTGCCAAAAATGGTTTCTATATTGAATAAATTTTAATTTGCTTGTACATTTTTCAAGTGCGAAATCTTTTTAATAGGATTTCGCTTTATTTTTTGCTACATCCTTAAAAAAATGTTAAGTTATGTATGTAGATATATACCCATAGGAGTGTAAACGTGGTTGTTTTAGTGATTCCGTGATGTTGAATATAAAGTGAAAGTACCTGTTCCAGCCACTGCAACAATTGATTTTATTTCAGGGACGCGAAACCACAATGGCGTGATTCACAATATTTTCAATTTTTTCTCTACACACAGATTTTAATTTATTTTCCTCTTTATGTTTTATTTTTTATGAATAATGTACAAGGTGGTGCAAAAGTTGTCACCCGAATTTTTTTGGCTGTAATTATTTCAAAATATTCCGCAGGTGATTCATGTCTTTCTGACGAGTATTTTGCATTTGTTAGTCTGTTTACTTTACAAATGTCAAAGTAGAATTGATAATTGCCGCCATTTGCAAAAATGAAAAACGATATACGGCGCACGGTACGGTAAAATTGGAAACCGCAAATTGATAAACGGACACTTCAACACCGCCGCGCCGCCACCGCGTGCTACTCCGATTGAGTATTGGATCTTTAAGTGCTCCCATTTAAGTGCTCAATATTTGAGTGTCGTAGTTTTAAGTGCAAGATTTTTCGTGTCTGGATAATTTGTTTCCGTGTTGGCAAAGTAGTGTGGATTTAATTAAAAATGGTTTCCAAGTTAAATGGTTAATTCACAATAGGAATTCATTTATATTGTTTTAAATAACAAAAATAACAAAAAGTGTTTTTTTTTCAGCTAATTTTTAATCATTTGCATTTTAGTATATAATTGTGTAGAACAACTACCTACTGTTGCCAGAAAAACACAAACAATACTGACGCAAATTAATAGGCAATAGGAAAGCATTTTTTTTATGTTTAATTGTTAAAAAGCACTAAATAATAGCAAATTGAAATTTTCTTAATTGAAACATACCGAAATTCACTTGCTTAGCAAGATTTGACCTAACATTTCAATGAATAAAATGTTCTTAATGGAATAACCAACACTGCATTACCTATCTGTAGGCAGTATTTAAAAAATGGCAGCAATCTACCCAGTGGCAGAACCGCTGTAACGAAATTTCTAAGCACTAAAATGCTGGTAGTCAAAAGCTGGTGGTGAAGTGTCAAACGGAAAGATTCGGCACCGATAAGTCCTGCTTCGTGACGGCTTTTGACGGTGTTCACATTGGACTGTGTCCTTCGATTTTTTTTGACGTGAATCCAACTTCTATTTTTCAGACACAATTTAATGTGAACAGCAGTCGTTGAAGGATTAATACGAAATTTTTTCACTAACAAAATAGGTATGTCTGTTTGTTAACTTGCAACTTCTTGCTACTTTTGGCTACTTGTCAAAAATGTGTATGGGATTTGACAGAAAGTTGAACTACGTCATACGACGTTTCTATAGTTACCAAACAGACATAATGTTAATCTTATTAAGTAAATATGTTTCCAATTGACAACAAAATTTGGATTCTGTAGGATTTAAGTGCCAAAGATAATAATCACAGTTAGAGTAAACAGATGTCATAAAATAAAACGTCAACAAAAAATTAACAGCATCCCACAGTATACGATGGTGTAGAATGTCATAAAAGTTTGTATCAATTCAGACGGTATATAGAGCTAGGAACCTGAAATTTGGCACGTTTGCTTCTGAGACCAATATCTAGATATTTTAAAATTCCATCCACTGATATGGCCACTTTTTCAAGCAAAGCTTGATGCCTAACTTGGGCAAATGTAACTGTGACTTTTATATACATATACGCATAAACATACATATTTTGTATACATTAGTCCTAAATGATTTGTTTCAATAATTGATTCGTTCTTAAATTTCTTCTAGTTGTTGAGAAAACTGAAAAGGATAACATAAGATTACTTTAATTTCACTTTAATCTGTTGTTTACGACTGGGTCGCACGAACTTGCTCTTATGCGCTATCACATTATGGTTCTATAGTCTGAAATAAATTAGCTATGGGAGTCTATATTTTATCCATTTGCCAAAACTTAGTTTAATTGCAGGTGGTATTAAGTGAGTATACAGACATTAACAATATAGCCTAGTGTTGTACATACATAAAAGGAAATTATATTATTTAAACTGGTAAATTGTGATTGTGGTAAATTAGAAATAAATTGATTAAAATACTTTAAATCTGTTTTAACCCAACGCGATGTACACCATCTGATTTCTTATATAAATCTTAATTTATGAGAACAAAAATTTGAAAATCGTAGGAGCGGTTTTAAAAATAACTAATTTTTATATATTAAATTTCATTAACATTTCTGAGAAAACAAATTGGTATGCCAATTTTAGGTATTTATTAATTTTGAGTTGAAAATTGAACTTTATAAAAAAATCTGCTACCCGTTTTCGGAATATCGAATTTTCAAAAAAATTATTTTTAATTCTTTTTTAAAAATCCAAAAATCATTTTTTAGAAAAATTTGATATGCACTTTTATTTATATTTTATATAAGATTTTTATAATCTAGTTTTATTCAATTAATCAGATATTGAGATAGTCGAAAATCAAAGAAACCGTTCTATGAGTGGCACTGTTAACAAGCGTAAAATATATAATTTAAAAATTTTAAACGGTAGACCGTACTAATTTTTTACACACAAACAAAATTTTGTCAAAATCGTAGGAGTCGTTTTTGAGAAAAAAAAATACCTTTCTTAATGATTTTTAAAGATTTGTACGGGAGGTACCGTTATTTTTGAGTATTAGAATAATTTCTATTAAAAATCTTCTATATAAAGTTAAAAAAACTGCTTTTTACCAAGTTTAGTATAAATCGACTAAAATGTTTTCAAAATATTAAGTTTAAAAAAAAAAAGTTTTTAAAACCTTTTATAAAAATCCAAAAAAAAAATATTTTTTTTAGAATTTCGATACACAATTTTATTTCAAATGTTTTAGCTCTTCATAAAAAAAAATCATCAAAATCTGTTGAACAGTTTTCGAGAAAAGCGAAAATCAAAAAAAATGGTTCTTTGGGAGGTGCCATTAATATCCATTTTTCGGAACCATTTTTTTTTATTTAACGGCAACTTATAACTATTTAAATTTATTGAGTTCTTAAAAAAAAAATCTGTAGCGCCGATTTTGAGAAAAATAAGTTTTTCCTTTTTGGACAAGAAATTTTATATGACAGCTACTGTTAGTTTTGGTCCTAAAAAATAAAGAGAAAAAAACGGGTGGGGGGAATGCCCAAAAAAAACCTAGGTACCAAGTTTAAAGAAAATCGACCCATCCGTTTAGGCTGTAGTCGAATGGATAGACAGACAGACAGATAGGCAGACGAACGTTTATGCGAGACCCACTTTTTTCGTCTTCCCTATCATCGTAATGTCGAGTTTGATCAAAATCTCGAGTTCGATTTTTTGTAAGAATGCATAACTTGCCATATAGAACCTATATCTCGCAAGTAAAAATGGATTTTTGGCTTTAAAAAAGTAAGAAACTGTAAGTGTTGCCGTTGATTTTTAAATATTTGTGTCTCTTTTTCAAGTTTATTTTTTCTTTTGAGAATTGTTATTTCCACCTTAAACAGGGGAAATAGACTCCCTCCTCCCATACCATTTTTTTCTTGTCTTGACCCAACCTACACACCCTAGGCCTTTGTCGCATCTTATGCAAGACACCTGTACATCACATTCATTAGACATTCAAAAAAAAAAAAGAAACTTGATACCAAGAAATACTTATAAATACTCAAAATAAGTAGGTATCTACCTCTTACATATATCCTTTGGCAACAAAATACAAATATTCTATCTGCTCTGTTTTCTACACATGAGAGATCTCACCTTGCCACCTTCACACATCTCTCATTGAGAGTGCTTGACATAAAACAAAGAAAAAAAAAGGGTTCTCATATAATAATCCCTACGCAAGGTGCAAGTATAAATTCTACTTAAGCCTTTTATATAACTCGTTCTCGATGTTATCAACCCTTACTTCAAAAAATTGTACTTTCCAAAGACCCATTGTGAGTAATCGTTCTCCTTTCTTTTTTTTTTCTTATGAAAAGACAATGAATTTTACAAAGAAAGCCCCACAGCTTTAACATAAGTTAAAACAAATTCCTCATCAATTATTAAGTTCACTATATCCCATTTGTCATACATGACGAATATGTAGCTAAAGGGTATAAATATCCAATTAACAAAAAAAAAAAAAAAAAAAAAAAAAACACACCAAGTCTCAAATTCCATTCCATTATAATTAATTCTCAAGCTCATTGTCTGTTATTATTAAGTCAATACTTTTGGAGGCAGTAATAACTGTTTAAATACGCATATTACCAACCCTCGTCGTTCACTTATCTACACCATGTGTGTCTTTTGACGTCTATCGACGCTCATCAGTTTAACCTCTGTTGTTCAGTTTAATAACAACTCGAGCATTATTTTCATAAACCCATCATTCCCTAAAGACTATGGAAGTCGCTTAAGACAATCAGCCTCTCAGCCCTCATACTTATACACTCAAAAGGGAGGTTTTTTTCTTCACACTATAATCCCACCAGGAGAACCTACATATACATAATAATAGGAAATGAAAAGTCCATTAGGAATTCAAGACCGTGCGTCGTCGTCGTCGTCTAATATTATTTGATTGCTTTTGTTTGCAATTTATATATATGATTATAATATGTTTTAGGTAGTTGAAGAAATATTTATTATAGTTAGATAAATAAATTATGATTTCATTAGCATCGCCTTGGTATGATTAAACGCTTAAAGGTTGCTAATATTCCAATTCCTTTAAATAAACATGTGTTTTTGTCGTCAATAAATTATGCAAACGGGCATTTTTGGCACTAAATACCACTAACAAAGGTAAATTGATGAATTGTTAAGTATTTAAGAAGTTTGAAAAACAGAACTTTAATATTCATTTTATTCTGCTTCTTTTTTTGGCACTAACAGTCCGCCGTGAGCCTAGGTTTACTGGCTTAGCTGTTTATTGCAAGGTAAAAGTATTGAGGTCCTTCTTCCCTCGGTGATTTCATGAGCACCTCTGAAGCTATACCGTCCAATCAAAGAGGTTGGCTTGAAGATCTTACGAGCTCGAACTGAAACGTTATGTTTGTTGTTGATAACGTATCCTCCTTGTCAGTTTCATGTTGCTGTTCGTTGTACGTATAGTTCTTATACAATCTCCTCTATACACCGTGTAGGTACATTATGTGGAAGACTCAAAAGCCTTCGAAGTTCATAGCATCGATTTAATGATCTTTAATTGGTTCTGCTTCTGTGCCAAAGGAGATACTAATTTGTAGTAGGTAGGTACGCCACGCCACGGTCACCCGCCGTAGGTCTTGAGATAAAATCCCAGCCCATTCCACCTAAAAACATTGATACTACCTGCTGCGAGGAAATAAAGTGACTCTCATTTTAACCGTTTATAGCCGGCAAAAAATTGTAGGTCCCTCCATTCCTGCCAAGTAAAAACGTACGCACTCACGTACGTTCTCTTAGACCCTAATTCTCTACAAGCCGTCGAGTCACCAATTTATTTATTTTTATATAGAGACGGATTTAGTTCTTTGAGAAACGACATTAATGGCCAAAACAGATATGCAACTTTTATCATTGTCATGTATGCCCTCGATACAGACTTAATATCTGCTTGCAACTCAGCATCAGCACTGCATGATATCTCTATTTCTAAATTTGCTGCGCAGCAATAGGTGAGTTGTTTATCGCTAACCTACGAGCTTTAGAGGAGAAAAGTTCCGTTGGCCTTCAAATCAAAAGATATGGATTGGTTCGAGAGCATATAACTTGGGTTCTTACTGTCAGAGTGTCAGATCTTCAAAGTAAAGGTCTTAAAAGAAAGGTTTATTGTAAGTCTATTCAGGAGGTTTTAATAATAAATTCTGTCTTGTCCTTCTGCTGATACATAGCTGTATCGGATTTTGATGAAATTATATGACAGCTCATCAACAGCTCAACACTTTGTTTACATCAAAGGTGTCCATAGAATTTCTTACTACCTTAATGGGCATTTTCAAGAACCATCTTGCCCACCTGGTTGGGTTTGAATAAATGAGTAATATTGGGTTTATATTGCACTTCCGACCTTAAGATCAATTGTTCAATTATGAGCCGGATGAGATATATCTATAGGTACAGCTTTTTCTTTAAATAAGTTCATTTGAGAAACTTCCGTACTCTGTTAGAGGGAAATTTACACTCTTCTATCTGGTGATTTCCCACATACATACATACTTCTGTCTGCGGAGGAATTAAAATAACACAGGTTTTATACAGGGGCCTGGAAATCGATGAAGAGATTATGTTAATCAATCGGTCTTTTCTATTAGCATCTATTTTAATCTGATAAATCAGACTGATGAATCACTTTATAAGAGGTTTTCCAATAAGAGGTGCTATTTTGAATAGCCCGCTATTTCGGTAGGTGTCACTTTTGAAGCTGTCATTTTTTGACATTTGACAAGTAGAAACTACGCCATTAATAAAAATCGAACGATACACGCTTCAACAACGCATTGAAATTATTAAAATTCACTATAAAAATGGTGAAAATTTGGCAGAGACGGTTCGTAAAACTAAAACATTTTTGGGTCGTCGTGAAGCACCTTGTCGGACCGCAATACAGAAATTGGTGGACAAATTCGAGCTGTTGGGACAAGTTAGTGATGTGAAGAATAAAACCCGTGCACGTCGCTCAAGAACAACTGAGAATATTGCTGTTGTAGCCCAGTGTTGAAGAAAACCCAGGTTTGTCCATTCCTCGTCGTTCTTTGGAATTAGGCATTCCACAATCGTAATTACACCGTACTTTGCATAAAGACTTGGGTCTTAAGGCTTATAAAGTTCAGTTAACACAAGAACTCAAGCCGGCTGATCATCAACAACGTCGTGTCTTTGCTGATTGGGTCCTTGAAATGCATGAAAATGATCCGGAATTTCATCGAAAAATCATCTTGACTGATGAGGCCCATTTCCACCTCGGAGGCTACGTCAACAAGCAAAACTGTCGCATCTGGGGCTCGGAAAACCCAAGAGGTATTGTTGAAAAGCCTCTCCATCCTCAACGCGTGACTGTTTGGTGCGGTTTATGGTCCGGCGGGGTCATTGGACCTTACTTTTTCGAAAATGAGGCTGGAGCAACAGTTACGGTCAATGGATTGCGCTATCGAGAGATGATTAATGATTTTTCATGGCCGGAATTGGATGGTATTGATCTGGACAACGTTTACTTTCAACAAGACGGCGCTACGTGCCACACAAGCAATGAAACCATCGATCTTTTACGGGAAAAATTTCCGGACCGTGTTATCTCTCGAAGAGGTGATCACAATTGGCCACCGAGATCTTGTGATTTAACACCTTGCGACTTCTTCCTTTGGGGCTACGTGAAAGATAAGGTCTACGGCAACAGCCCAGCGTCGATTCAAGACCTCAAAGATGGAATTCGTGAATTTCATGAAAAGGATATGGTCCTGTAAGCGTGGTCGTGGCGGCCATTTGGCTGATGTTGTGTTCCATTATTAACGGCATACCTTCCTCTCTATAATGAAATAAACATCCGATCATTTATCTCAAAAAATGCCATTTTTCTTTGAATATCAAAACAACAGCTCTTATTGGAAAACCCTTATATGACTCTTGAGGTATAAGATGGGCCTATATGTCTAGAATGAATGGATGGGGTCGGCCTCGACGAGAAAGACCCTCTAGTCAGCCTGGTTTGTAGCTATCTGCCTCCAGCTCCGCACACCAATTCGGTAGAAATCGTTCTTCATTTGTTGCTTTGTCCATCAGGGGTAGATTCAAAGATTTGTCGGACTTGTGAGTCGCAGTCCATACGCCCCACGTATCTCATGCATCCCACCCTCTGTGTTTCCATCTTTTAGACTAAATTTGTAAAGTTTCAAAGATCGGGATGATCAAGGTCTGGTATATGTTCCCTTTGGTTCTTTGGGAATGAGCTTTACCACTAAAACACCTTCTTAGCTCGACGGAACAAGGAATAGCAAGAGTGGTTTTTTGTTTGATCTCTGCAGTAATGGCAATTTGCGAGGTAATAGTGGGGCTTAGGTGGACAAAGTCCTTAACTACTTCGAAGTTTCAACTATTTATCGGGATGTTTTGCCCGTGTAGATGACTTCGTCTTTACTTTTTACAGCCAAGTCTATTTTTCCGGCCTCCTCTTCAATACTTCCAAATGCGCCAGTAACATCAGCTTGCTTAGTTCTCCCAATATAATGTCAAAATCATCTTTCGAAAAATTGTACCTCTGTTCTTGACTTGTGAGTTGAGTGCAATTTCTTCTAGAATGATATTTAAGAGATTTCCTGATAACACGTTACCTTGCCTTAGACCTTTTTTGTGATCAAAGGGTTCATTCGGTGGTGTTAGGTGTTATAGCTGACTGACGAAGCATCAAGGTTTAAGGTTTCTCCAAAGGACAGGCGAATGAGTTTAGCACAAATGCATCTCTTTGTAACAATTAGTTCCTCCTATTCAAAATCTGTCGAAATGTGAATATTAAGTCGCCGGTTAATATAACTGGTCTTAAACTTCACCAATAGGGGCCGATCAGATTGTTGAGCTTTTAAACAATCACACAGTACAGATGGCAAGATATTATATGTGATGACATTAAGGAGACTTATTCCTCTGTCGTTAGATTGGCATAGTTCAGAGCTTTTCGTCTCTTATGGATATGGCAGCATGGGTATACTTTCATTCGACCAAGCCTTACAGATAAATTGTTGTGTGGTCCTTACCAAGTCATCTCCCGCTGCTGATTTGAATGGTTCACCCG
The DNA here is from genome assembly GCA_932273885.2 of Leucozona laternaria. Lineage (NCBI taxonomy): Eukaryota > Metazoa > Arthropoda > Insecta > Diptera > Syrphidae > Leucozona > Leucozona laternaria. The sequence goes on along the minus strand of OW026368.1, from coordinate 82,587,812 downwards.
GTAAGACATCCAAACTAGCATCTTTGAAGGAATTAAGTTTTGATATCGCTTTTCTCACTTCTTGTTGGCTGGGTGGATGGAAATTTCGGTCATCATCGTCCAAGTTGAAAAGATGTTCGGCCTCGTATCAGAATGTTGGGTCTCTGCCTATCAGCAGACAAGAAGTGTTCTTTTCAGAACCTCAGCTCCTACTGTGTATCTAATATCGTATCTCTCAGGCTTCTGTTATACCCTTGCAGCCTCGGTATTATTCCACCCTTAGGTAGAACTTTCGAATGTTACCCCTGTCGAATGATGGCATAGTCAAAGATATATCTACTGCAAACAGCTCTCGATAGCCCTTTGAAGAAGAGTTTTATAGGCTTTTTGTGCAGCTGCGTCGGAACTTTTGCTATCGTGGTCCAAGCAATAGTTTCTCTGTGGTATGGTGGCCGGACAAACGTTACAACATCATTATAAAGAGTATGTATATGCTATCAGCTTGAATACTGGTCACCTCTTCTTGCGAGTGCAGCTTTTTTATATTTAACTTTTTATTTATTCGCTTTTTTCTTATTCGTTTAAGGTTCAACAAGATATACTGGTCAGAATAACTGGTTTCTTCTCAGAAGAAGCCATTGATTTTGACAATTGTATGGTAGCTATAACTTCCAGTAGCTCGTAAAAAGCTTTTTTACGTATCGTCTTTTCCCTCTAGTGGAAAATGTTTGCATATTCCATTGATATTGGCTAATTAAGCCCGGAAACGGATTATCCGGATTATCCATGAGACTTTTGGTTATGAAAACTCTTAGGTTATAACCTTCTTGTAGCCAAAAGTGACGTCTATATAGATGAATCCGCAACCTGCTAAGAAGGGTTTATCTATTTTGACAGCTTCTCCAAAAACAACAATTATTGTCCGTGAGTTCTTCTAAGTCTAAAAGTCTATATTAGAATCCATTCAATAACTGGATAATTTTTTTTTTTTGATTTTCTCAATCAAAATGCAATTAAAATTTTAATTAATCCGTTTAAAATGCCTTCAGAAATGAGGGAACCGCCAGCGTATATTATTTCACTACTTTGTTTCCTCTCCAAAGAAGAAAACAAATATGTAGATTGAAAAATCCCAATGGCAACACATTGCCCATCAGCAACAGCAATGGTTTATAATCTTCTATCCAGATCCCCCAAAGAAATCGATGATTATGTGCATCTGAAGTGCCTTCCAAACTAAATACACAAACAATTTAAAATTCTGGCAGTTGTTATATTGTGGTCTAATAAATAATAACTAATTGATGATAATTAAAAGATTATTTAAATATTTATTTATCGAGCGAGTGTGTATAATGAGGTTTGCGAACGGGCGTTCGCAGCCCCGGCCCCAGCCCCAGCCCTAGCCCCAGCCCGAATATATATTACAAAGTACTGCGCACATATCGATTTATTGTTGAAGGTTTCATTCTGTCGTTTCCTTCCGATCCGAAGCCGACCGACTAACAGCTACAGCGACACAACGACAGCTTCGATTCGATTCAGAGTGCGGATAAGATGCAATTAACGATAAAGTATGGCCGGTCGGGAAAATAAATGTATTTATTTATTTATTTCTTTTTTTTTTTGTGAATTGTGGTTGGGGAAAACCGGCGGAACATAAAATCGAACAAAATCTCTTGGATGAGGGCAAAAAGTAGTAAAGAGTTCAACTCTGAGTTTGGGGTTTTGTTTAAACATAGACAAAAAAAAACAACGAAAATCACCCTGCTGCCTGCTCTATACCGCCCAGATTTGATTGTCCTCCACCATTACGCATATAGAAGACTGAGTATGTAGACGACATAGACCAGACGGCGAACTCAAAATAAAAATCTTACAGTTTTGAAAAAAAAAAAAAAACAAAAATAAATAAAATGAAATAAAAGTCTGACTCTAGATAAACTGACACCGACACTGACTGCAGCCATTACGCCAGACGACGTTAGCCAAAAATTGTGTACTGACTATTTTTGGGACATGTCAAGTGGAATATCTATAGAGGAGTACCACCGGGTGACGCGACGCGGCGGCGATGACAACGTCGTCGGTTGAATATGCTTGTGTATTGTGTGTATCTATATGTATGTCTTTTAATGCCGCAATTTGATGCAGGTCTGGGGCGTTGTTTCTTTTTTTCTTACTGTCGGTAGGTATACCTTACTTACTCAGATATACATACTACTACTAGATATAGGAAAATTTAGGACGAGGCGTTGGCACAGTGGAATGACACTATTTCTTTGTGAGTCCTGAATGTTCCTTCTGTGCAAATTGTCTGGGAAATTATGTATTGAGGTACTTATTTGCGTATACACATACATACATACACTTTTTTGGGAAAAAAATCATGACAAATCGATTTTATTTGGAAAAAAATTATACATTCAAAGGCGAAATTTAGACTCTTTAGCCAAACAGTAGTACAGGTATATGCATAATGAATTATGTTCTTTTAGATTTTAGTTTATGACTTTTTCATTAGTTTTATTTTATTGTTTTTCGTTGGCGCAGGAAAAATTAGCAAAAATAAAGGTCAATCCACGAAAAAAAACTAATTGGCATTTCTCTCACATTTGGATTATCTTTATTTTGGCATCAGAAATATACCTACTGCCTCAAAACTATATAACGAAAAATTTATTCAAGGTCAAGGTTAGGGATTGTATTGTTCAATTTAATCTTTCTAATTAATCCATACTGTTTTATTATTTTAAAGTACTTTATTTAAAAAATATTACAAAAGGGGAATATTGAGATATTTTTGCTCAAGCAAAAAATATATAAAGGTCCGCCATCTAACGTTTTTTTTTACAACTAGTGCTTATTTCGTGAATGGTAACACTTAGCTCATGTCTGATTTGACAGATGATTAGTTTTATCCTTCCGCTGAACGAATAGGTTGTGTATACGCTTCGCTAAGTGGGCCTGTGATCGACTTAGAGAAGATGCCGATTTTGCCAAAAAAAATCATCTTTTCAGATGAAGCTCATTTTGATCTTGGCGGGTAGTAAACAAGCAACATTGTCGCATTTGGGGCACAGAAAACCCGCACGCATACATTGGAAAGCCGATACACCCAAAACGAGTCACTGTTTGGTGCGGATTTTGGTCCAGAGGCATAATTGGGCCATTTTTCGAAAATGAGAAAGGAGTGGCTGTTACAGTCAATGGCGATCGTTATCGGGCCATGTTGAACGAATTTTTGTTCACAAAAATTGAAGAGGAGGATATTGGCAATATTTGGTTTCAACAGGACGGCGCTACGTGCCACACAGCCGAAGCTACACTCGATGTTTTGCGCCATTTTCAAAAAAAAAAAGAAGTTATTTGGCGGATCCGGAGAAAATAATGGTTCGCGTCGCGGCCACAATTGCACATTATGAACAGAATTAACTTTTAGGCTCGGTCAAACAGACCGCGATCTGGTGGTCCGGGCAGAATTCTAGTTAACTGAACGACGAGTTCTGTAACGTCAAACAGAACGCGGGCATCATTCGGCGTTATAGTTTTTTTCACGTAATTTTAACCCAATTTTGTTTTTTTTTTTATAATTATATATGAGCTTTGACAGATCTTAGGGCTATAACTGTTAGATTTTAGCTGTTTTGGGAAATAAACGAACAGAAGTATTGTAAGATATGTCCCAAATGTCTTACAACAATTTCGTCTGACAATACAGTCGAACTTCCATAACTTGAACTTCTTCAAGTCGAATTTCTCTATTACTCAAAGTTTTATTGAATTTGCATTTTAAACTTTATATTTTCATGAATTTTGCCCTCCATCATAATTCGAAGTTCTTTAACTCGAATTTCTCTATTTTTCGAATTTATTAGAAGAAGAAGCCAAGAAGTCTCTTTAACTCGAACTTTTTCTCTAAATGCGGAAATCACTTTTGTTTCAATTTTTTGAAATTTACTCAAGCCTACTAGTAGATACATTCTTAACTCTTTGACCTAAATTGGGAAACCCCCTCTTGTTTAAATTTTATGAAAAGTCTAATGTTCGGTTTCAAAAATATTTAACAGGCTTTTAAATTTTTAAATGGCTTATTTTGTATGCAACAAGTCATTTTAACATTTAAAAGCCTGCTAAATCATCCTTATTGTGAATTAATTTCACCCGAACAACATTCCACCCAGAAAATTTGACATTTTACTTTTCGCCTATTGTGAGTTTCACCCGAAATTTCATGATCGAAAAATTCCCCTTATTGTGAACATTTATTTTGGGCGGAATTAAATGCCATTTTCATTTTTTTTTGTAGGCGAATAAAATTTCGTTCGGGCGAAACTCACAATATCGGGCGAACTAAAAATTTTAAGGTGAAATATTTTTCGGGTGATACTCACAATAAGGCTGAATAGTTAAAAAGGCTTTATGAAATTGGCCATAAGTATGATGAATTTCGGAAGTTTTTTGGGGATGAGGAATGGCTGTGTTCAGAGTTTGTATGTTTTTCATTTGAACTTTGGTTTGAATGGGTTATACTTTTTTTTATGCGCAGAAGTTCCTAGATATGTTTTAATTTTTTGTATGGGAAAAGGATGAATTCACGAATTTTATGGCCGATTTCATAAAGCCCTTTTAACTATTTAACAGGCTTTTAAATCTTAAAATTACGTTTGTTCCATACAATATACGTTTGTATTTGTTTGTATTTGTGAAATCGAACATTAGACATTAGACGGTTTCACAAACATTTAACAGGCTTTTAAATGACGTATTTTGTATGGAACAAACGTCATTTTAATATTTATTTATAAGACTGTTAAATAGTTAAAAGGGCTTTATGAAATCGGCATATAAACCGCAGTTTGGGGCAACATTTTAAATGAATTACCTACACATTAATTTTTGTTTTTTTTTTTGCAAGCTTGGAGAAATTTGGTTGAAAAAAAAACGACATCGGGGATCAGTGACGGCATTACAGAAACAAAATGGTGTTTCCATACAAACTATCGATAGCAATTATGCAATTTACGCCGGTAACACAGTTTTTCTTCGTGCTTAAGTTAAGCCAGGAGAATTCTGTAGTAGTTGTTGTTGCATGTGACATGTACATTGCTTAGCCCCGAAGTCGTTTATTTCGACCATTTTCCTCGGGGCTTCCAAAAAAAAAACACGGATTTTATTTCAAAATCGATATTTCGTTTTCGATTAAAATAAAAATAGGTGGGTGTGCGATAAATTTTTGTAACATTACTGCGGCTTGTAAAATATACCTATACATATCTCTGTGAACTACAATTTCACTTAATTTGTGTTCAAATAATTCTAATTATTTTACAATCTGCTGCCAAACAAATATCAAAGATTATTATTATTCTAAAATTTAATTCGATTCGATTTTTAATAATTTTTGTATCTTCTCGATTCAATTCAAATCCCTCCCACAATTTCACATTATTTTATTTTCGGCAATATACATATACATAGGACATACGAAATCATTTTATCCGTTCGGTTGTGATGTATAGGTATTCAAAAAAAAATAGAAACTACATACATATTTGCATTGTATCCACATTTCATTCTCATCGTATTATGGCTGCAAATCTGCTTTTAAGCTTTATTGGATCTTTGCCATGAAATATTTTATTTCATCACTAAGCCATAATTGATATTTCTTTAATTAATTTTAAGTACAAAGCGGTGCAAAGCGGGGGTGGTGGAATGTGTCTGTATGTGTGTCTGTGTCTGTGATGTATCTTCAGAGTTTGGTTTGAATACCTAAATATACAAAGTTAAATACAAAAAAGAACAACATCAATAATGATGAAGAAGAAATAAATAAATACATCACGTATACTGACTGACTGATGAGATGCTTTTATTTATCTTTCAATTCAAACCAAATGTCATCAGTCAGATTGTCAAAAGGTCATTCTTCTCTTATTGCTGATGTTGGGCTAATAAATTAAAATGGCTTCCATTTTTTTTGTTTATTTGTTTTTCCATCGACAGGCATTCACGATATTAAATGCATCTTCCAGATGTTTCCAGTCTGTCAGTAGGTATAGGTATATGAGAGAGGCAGAGGAGTGAAATAAGCGCGTGAATGGAAGCATCTATATAACCGGGAGCAGGACTTCCTCTTTATTTTAAGACCGCTCTTTGGAGTACGGTTGGGTGCTGTGCCAGCGGATGGTTGAATCATAATCAAAGGCGAACATGGTTTCATTAATTATGCTCTACATTTTGTTGCTGTTTCTAGATTTGTATTGCTATTCTTCCATTCAAATGCAGAACAAAATTTTTAGATGTAGGTGTCCCATGTCTCCTTTATGAACAGGGCCTAGTCGATAAGAAATGTTGATTAAGCTGAACTTGAAATAGAAGATGTCATAAAATTACAGTCTGAGATAGCAGATGTCACTAAATTATAGTCTGAAATAGTAGATGTAACTAATTTACAGTATGAAATGGCAGATTCCACTTAATTACACTCCGAGAAAGTAGACATCATTAACTTAAAATCTGAAGTAGCAGATGTTACTAAATTACAGTCTGAAACAGAAGATTTGACTAAATTACTGTCTCACACAACAGACTCTTTTAAATAACAGTCTGAAATACCAGATGTTACAAAATTACAAACCTCGATAACAAACGTCAGTAAATAACAGTCTGAAATAGAAAATGTCACTCATTTACAGTCGGAGACATCAAAACTCACTTAATTACAGCCTAAAATAGCAGATGCCACAAATTTGCAGTCTGATATAGCTAAAATCATCAAATTACAGTTTGAAATAGAAGATGTCAATATATTACAGTCGGAGACAAGAGATGTCTCTAAATTACATTCATAGACAGAAAACGTCTCTTAAGTACATTATGAGGAAGTAGATGTCAATGAAATAAAGCCTGAAATAGCAGATGTGAACAAATTTACTGTCTGAGACAACAAACGTCACTTAACTACAGTCTGAAATAGCAGGTGTCACTTATTTACAGTCGGAGACTCAAAAACTCACTTATTTACAGCCTAAAATAGCAGATGTACATAATTTACAGTATGAAAAAGCAGATTCCATTCAATTACAGTCCGAGAAAGTAGACATCATTAACTTACAATCTGAAGTGGCAGATGTAGCTAAATTACAGTCTCAAACAGAAGATTTTACTAAAATACAGTTTGACACGGCATGCAGACAGTTTGAAATAGTAGATTTTACAAAAATACAATCCTGGATAGTATATGTCAGTAAATAACAGTCTGAAATAGCAAATGTCACTCATTTACAGTCGGAGACACAAAAACTCACTAAAACTACAGCTTAAAATAGCAGATGTCAATAAATTACAGTCTGAGATAGCAGATATAACTACTTTACAGTCTGATATAGCAAATGTCGCTAAATTTAATGGATTTTATGGCCCAAAGATTTTCTGGTCGTCTCATTTGGCTTAGAGACTAACCGTTTTCCTGATTTGACTCCGGGCCCCAAATTGGGTCCTAGAATTTATGGGATATTTTTTTTCACACACCAGACCCCAGTAACTGCTTTTCCGTTGGACAATTTTTTGTTTCTACTACACTTTTGCGCAAATTTTAATACATAATTTCCGTAATAATGCTTTCGACGGCACTGGCAAAAGGTAGTTCAGCTTGTACGTGTTCTGCAGCACCCTCTAGTAGTCAGGAATAGAAGGTGGAATAAGTATTTATCCTCCCCTGAGGCGCTTAATTCTCTCGATCCGGGCTTGTCCAAAACCAGTATAGTAAACTCCTCTCGATCATAGACCATAGAGCAATTAAATTAAACTCCCTCCTCTGTCACTTCGTGTAGTCGTCGTCGTCGTGCGTCGCCCGATGGTTACCTACTGCTATTTTATCAGGGTATAAGCAAAGCACCCACATTTTTCTTCTCTTCTTCGATGTTTCTACACAGTCTTTCTACAGTTTTTTTTTTTGTTGTGTTTAAGCGTTACATAGAGTAGATAAATAATTTAATTTTGTTTTTATTTGTTCTTCTTTAAATAATTTAATTATGCGCTTCGAGGGCTACAAGAAAATGGAACACAACACACACGACGCGACATATTATGATTTTCCTCAACTCAACTCAACTCAACTCAAACCCCCAGCAGTAGTATTTCATCAAACCCTCTCTACTCATATGACAACGTTGTGCTTGTGATGTTTATCCCACTTCCCATTATCAGCCCCTCGTTTCGTTCCTTGTTGGGACGCCATCAACGAGTCTCATTTATAGGGACAAACATTCTTTTTTAAATTATAGACGTTCGTGAGAGTGTGACAGTGGTTGTGGTGGCTCGCCTCGGCTCGGCGCGGCGGGTGGTTGTAACTTGGGATGGCAATGGCGATCTATAGATGCCGTACATCCGGTTGTTGAACCAAGGGTGTGAAGTGTTATGTTGGCTGGCGATGATGTGGCGTTGTGGCGAATATCAAATTTGATTTAGCTCCTCCATTTTAACGGATCGGTTTTTTACAAAAAAAATTTAATTTTCTTAAGAGACAAATTTTGTATAGCTGTTCCTGACCGATGGAAAATAAATTGGAAGATATTTTCGGAGCATAATGAGTTCCATGTATACTTAAATACCAAATTAGGTATCTGCTAATGTAATTACAATAGTTTAATGACTTAGCCATAACTTGCGGTTATAGTAAGTAAATGAGCTAGTGTTTTTAACGACGCACGAGGCTGACGCGACGATGGCACGTTCTGGTTTAAATTAAATCAATTAGAGAATATATACAATGGGGGGGGGGGGGGTACTTATTCATAGGGGCTCGCTAATTTCATGTTAAAGTAATTAAACTACAGTTTAAAATCTAATAACTCATTCATAACCAAAATAAAATTCTGTTTATTAAACAAACCATAAGAATTTAAATTAATCTCAGAAAATGTAATAAGACTTACCTGCTGTTTAAACATGACTACCTAGGCATACTAATATACGTTTTCTTTTTTGGTCTTCTCTTGGAACGTAGTTCTTATGGACCCAAAGATATTTTCGCGTAACTAGTTTCCTTTATATGTCGCCTACAATCCATCAGAATGGATCACTTTCTCAACTAACAATCCTTTATTTCATCCAGCCCGGTGCCTAGCTAGCTGCTTCGACTTATGTAGCCCAAGTTGGTTTGTGCGTGGGATACCTACGGTGGAAGCTACCCCTACTGCGTATTCCATCTGGGGTATAGAATGGAAGACTTGCCAGACTGGACGCTCCCCGAGTTTCAGCCATTTGAACCGCTGTATTTTCATGTTTTTGACCAGGGCAACGTTCCTGTGAAACCCAAAGAGCTCATCGTTTAATATTCTCCTCCACACTCCCATCTTTAAGCACTGGGCGGAATATCACCCGAAAAACTTTCCTGCCAAAGCAACCAAGTAAATGTTCATCTGTTCTTGAATATTAGGTCTATATTTCAGCGTCACGCAACGCCAGAGAGTGTTTATCAAGGTCTTACATAGGATCGCCTTGGTTCGTTGGCTTCTTTTTCTTTTTTTTTGGCGATTTTTCGATTGATCACTGTACTTTTGTCATTTTACGTGGTTATATTGAAAGTCCAGTTAGACAAAGTTCGTGACTACTTTTCGAAGTTGTATCAAATCCATCGTTACGAAATTAACGTTTATTTCTCAATGGCTGCATATACTCTGCATTGTAAGGCGGGTGGATGGACATTTTGGCCAACATCGTTCAAATTGAATGGAATATTCTTCTGGAAAATTGCTCTTTCCAGATCTTGACCACTTAATGTGTATCTATAATATCCTTTTGGAACATTACCACTGCTGTAACAACCATCAATATATACACTCAATCATCCGCTACTCTTTTCCATTTTTTCTTCCTTCTTCTTTACCCGGAGAGCTCCCGGGCTACTTCCTTAGCTGCTCTGGTCCTAACTCCTAGTCTGCCTGCAGCTTTGACTGATACTGATAGGTTTAGTTCCTGCCAGCACTCTTCATCGAACCAGGGGTTTTGTTGTGAAACCCAGCTCATCAGTGGCGGCACTTCTGGTGGCAGGATTGCTGATAGATTTGGAGAAATGCTGTCAGTCTTTTGTAATATTAGCTCCGCGGCATCAAATTTGAAAACATTCCTGACTTCAATTGCAACATGATCAATTTGGTTGACGGTTTGTTGAACTGGACATTGTCAATTCCTCTTGTGAATGTTGAGGTGTGTGAATTGCTTGATATCATGACATTTCTCTCCACCGCAACTGCACCACAAGGACTATTTGAAGTGTTGTCATGCAGTCTGTGTCCTCCGACTATATAATCAAAGATATTGTCCTTTCTAGTTTTGGCGTTGAAGTTGCCAAGTATTAGCTTAACATCAACGTTCCTCGGGCACATATGTATTATCATACGAGAAATTCATAGAATTGGTTAATTTATCCTTCTCTTCCATGCGGGTGTGGGCGTTGTGTTTTTCAAATTTGTCCGATTGTGAGCAAGTGCTCGGCAACATTTCGACACCACCTCAACTTCCTCAGCCGGGGCTGGATGAATTCGTTATTTTTTAACGTACAGCAAAATAATAGCTGTCAGCGCTTATTTTGTGTCTCGAAAAAAAAAATACAAATTAAAAGAAAAAAAATAACCGATACACAAAATTTGGATACTAAGCCCGTGAACCACCATCTTGGATTTTTTTTTTCTTTGATTTACACAAAAAGTTGTATACCTGCTATTCCATCTCCAGCACCAATTCCAGTTGCAGCAGTCTATTTTATTTAGGGAGTTAGTCTCCCCCTTATCACACAACCACAACCAAAACACTAGCAAACCAGCACTCGGCGAAGTACAGGGTCTTTCATTAAGAGCTTCATATCTTAAAATTTAAATAAAATAAAGTGTGTGTGAGAAATGTCCAATTTTCCATGAATCTGGCGCATAAATCAGGATGAATTTGACTTATTGGCTTTGAGGGCCGCTGTAGTTTGTGGCTTATTTGCATAGACCTGCGACTTCAGAAAACCCTACAAGAAAAAGTCTAGCGGGGTCAAACGCACGATCTCGGGTGGTCATTTCAGTTCACATCACCACAACGTGAGGTGAACATGCCCTGTAGCACGAACATGAGGTGTGTAGCACGTAGCGCCGGCGCTGTCCTGTTGAAACCACATGTCGTTGCGGTGCCCATATCATTCAATTCAGGCCAAAATAAGTGATATATTAAGTGATGGCCTGGCCAACGTCGTTCTCAAAAAAATATGGACGATGACGTAGGCCGTCAGCCCAAAATTTACACCAAACAGTGACTTTTTCGGGATGCATTGAACGCTCTTGGATCTCATGTTGAATGGTAGCGTCCCAAATTCGACAATTTTGTTTGTTGACGTACCCATTCATTGAACAATGGGCTTCATCGCTGAAGATGATTTTTCGATGAAAATTAGGGTCAGTTTCCTACTGCTCCAGGGCCCATTCAGCGAACACACGTGCGTCGTTGTGTATGGTCGTTTACCTTCAGCTCCTGGGTCAGTTGAATTTTATACGAGTTTTCGGTCTTCAAAAAGGCCGAGTTTTAATGAGCAATGCGAAATCGACTGCCTCGGATTCTCCTCCACGCACTCTCACAGACAGCAGCCATGTTTTCTGCAGATCTTGCTTTTACTCGACGAACGGGTGTTGGTTAATCGAACGAGTAGACTCCAATTTATCTATCTACCACACACCGAATAGTCCTCTCGGTATTTTATTTTTATAATATATTTTATTTTTATAAAACAATTTTATAATTTTTTGTTGAACGCTATATTCGTCCATGGTGATTTGGTAAAACAGACTGAATTAATGACAGCCAATTTGATGAATGTAGCTTCAACAATATGGCCGCTATAATTAACTGTCAAAGTTCGGTAGTCCCTATCATCTCTCCGATCTCGCCCACAAACCCATCGTTATGGCATAATGAGCAGTCACAGTCTAAACGGGGTCTAATTTCATAATTAGCGAAAGAAACGAGAAGTACCTGATTACAGGTTTAACTGAAGAGTAAGCGTAAAAAGAGAAGGGTAGATTCCACCCAAAATCCACCCATGCGCCAGTTTCAAATAATAGGTATACTTTCGGATTCAGCATCAAACGCTTTGAATTTTGTGAGTGAGATAGATTTGGACTTTAAGGGTGTGTGATAGGTAAGATTGGATTGAAATGAAAGGATTTTTCTTCTTTTTTAAGTAGCAGACATTCGCATCAGTGCAGATAAGTTTCGGAACCGAAAATGTTGTCCCTGATGGCAGGGAAGTTATCCCAAAGCATAACTCAAAACCTGGCGGACCAAACCCTTGATATAACTGGAAAGATTGCTCCTGAGTTCCAAATATGTCGAATAAGCCCATATAAGATATTCACCAAGTAGAGAAACTACCGTTGATTAGAGAATAAATTCTTCCCACACTCTACGAGTCGTATCTGTCTATTTTGACAATTGTACTATACTATCTGTTATTTTGCTTAACAGGAGTTTATTTGAGTTCACCAATGCACTTAAAATCCCAATTTTATTAGCTTTCAAATGATGCGCCCTTAGCCTAACGCATACATTAACTCATTTCAATCAGTATCCTTTGCAAAATCTTAAAACTAGACAAAACAAAGCAAAGAAAATCCTCGCAAGTCATTGTCGGCATTTTAGAACTTAGATCGGGAAAGAACAAAGGCTAATTTACGGCTCTCTGTTTTGCTTCTTTGATTGCAGAGGAGTAGCAATCGTAGGACTTGCTCAAGAGACCAGTTAAAGATATATGAATCTCCCATAAAGCATGCCATCACCTCTCATAATCATATAGCTCTTATGAAGAGTATCTCGACGAACCTAGTCGTCTTTGTCCTCGTGGTTGTACTCATCGTCTATATGACTTTGAGTTGGTACTAAAATATCAAAACCCGACCCATCGGCCTAGAGCTGCAATGAGTCGTCGCCTCTTCGGTCTTTGGTTCGAGGTTCTCCTCCTTTTTTTAACTTGTTTTTTTTTTTTTTTTTGTAAAATCTTCAACCCGTGTCGTCGTCATCGTCGTCGTCATTGTGGTCCCGGCCAGTGATTCTCATTTTATTGTTATTTTCTTGTTTTTTAATTGAACCTCGTCGTCTCGATCGAGGTTACCATTGAAACTGCTTTGGTTTCTTTTCCTTTTTTTTTATTTTTGTTATTCCTTACAAAGGGACTAGGGTTCGTTTGTTATGAAGTACCCTAGAAAAAAGCTTAACAAAAAAAAAAAAAAAATACAAGAATCAACGCCACAGCAACAGTAGCAAACAGTCGACAATTGAAGCAGAGACCAACAAACCAACCAACAACAAGGCTTCTTAAGGACTCCACAGCGATACCCCCTCCCCCATCCCCCAATCCAATGCTAATGTACATGGGATAGAGAAGAGATACTAGAATTGAAGATGCTGCTTTTAGTGGTAGCAACTGGCAACAGAAAAACGAGTCCCATTCCAATAGCAACATGTAACCAGAGATGAAAAATCAGAGAAGAAAAAAAAAAAAAAAAAACGAAAAACCCACTCACTCACTAGCTATAGGGACAAAATTGAATGCTCATCATCTCATTCGGCTTTTTTTGCCAGCATCCGAATCTTTTCGACCCTCACCCTATGCAACAAAGACAGACCATCAAGGGGGACGAGAGAGAAAGAGAGAGATAGGGAATAAGATTTTTATGTTTCATGCTTCGAACTGTCATTGAACCCTCGTTGTTGAGCAATAAACAATCTCAACTAGCTCTTAAAGAACCTTGAAGATGTTTACTTTTTTTTTCCATTGTTCGTCTATTTTATACTTTCTTTGTTTCTACTAAACCTACCATCAGTACCAGGGTTGGCAGAGAGGAGTAAATTTTTTATATTTTGCGAGAGAAAATGAGAAACAACAAAAAAAGGAGGTAAAATAGAAATTGCGTATGGCGCCTTCTTTTCAATTGAGATTAATTTATGGTTCCATTGGTGTTTTTTTTTTTTTTTCATTTTGCTATTGCTCTGTAACGCTTCTTCACCACCACATCAAATAAGAACAAAAAAATAAGATTATATACTGGGAGTTTTGGATTTTCTAGATTTTTCTTTTGCCGAGTGTCTACACTGACAGAAATCAATCGAGTAAAACTAACTACAATTCATCACTAAGCTGCGGTGTTGACGATAAATTGAATACATATATAAATTTGGTGACGCGACAGCTTGTTGAGAGCCAAGGTCTATTGTGACTTACAACTCTCAACCATTCCTGTATGGGGATGTTTGCTTACATGAATACAATTTTCTGCCGAATTATAACGGCTAATGTGAGAGGCACTTATTTATGACAAGAGATACTTTTGGAGGATTTGACACTCTCTCGCAAGAGGCAGGAGCTAATTTTGCTTTTTGTTTATTTAGACGAGACTGGGGATCGAACCAAGATCTCCGGAATGATAGTCCTACTCCAGGACCAGCGCCATTATATTTTCTTATTTCTTTTAGTTATGTGTGAACTAAAGGGGTTTTGACTAACCCTAAAATGTTTAGCACTGTGCAACGTTAGGAAATTAAGGAAGGAGATGCTGTGTTGATATTTCAAAACTTCAAAATGTCTAATCTTACATGGAACCATGTCAAATCAACATTGTATACCTTGTTAAATTAAAGCCGCTCGCCCTAGACTCGTACTACGCTTGTTTGCGCCTTGTGTGCAGCTTCTGTAAAGCTTACGTTTGTTGCAAGAGACAATCGCACACAAAAGCTGTATTTAAGCTGCATGTAATCGATGCACCTCACGCGCTCCAAATCGTCAGGCGTACCGCAGTGTCGCTCGTACAATATATATAGATATATATAGACCAGAGCTGCTCGCCAACTCTATTATTTATTGAAATAAACCTCCCATTTTATTTATAAACGAAAGCTGAATGTCGCCCTGATGCCAATTGTTAAATTCGCTTACGTTTCTAATTTCTCTAAGTGTACCTTCTTCCTTAGTTTTTCCATTTCGATTATTTTCTTAAGTGCTGTTCCGAGGCTTAGAAGCGCGATTATATTCGTTGTGGGGAGGGGATAGCTGCGAAAAGGACATCATTAGACAATTTTCTTTGTGCTTGGCGTGAATTTTATTGGTTTTCCAGGATAATCACCATTAATTTTGTTGAAAAGTTTTCTATTAAATGCCTTCTCTAGATTATAAAGAGATACCCAAAGAATGGTAGTATAGGTACATACCGATGTATATATCGATAATTAAGAAAAGATATCGAATACTTTCATATACCTATGTACTTATGTTCATAATGGAAAAAAGTTATCGGCTAAACCATTTCGAAGGAAATGGAAAATATTTATCGTTGCCAAGAGAGTTAAGGAATTTGATGGCACACAGAGTGCCAAATGTCACATAATTTCAACAAAAAAAAAATTAAAAAGGAAGTAAATCAGGAGGAATTTCTGCGAGAGAGGAAAAAGGATATATATCCAACGATGCTGCAATAACTAGCTGATTTACCGTTTCTATTTAGTTTGTTGTGTAGGTACATAAAGTTTTTCAAGTTATAAGACTTCGTAATTTTTATTTGGTCGAACTAATTGACAAGGCATGCGGAAGCATACATATATACACAACTGTCAATAGGAATGTTCGTTTTTTTATGAAGGGTGTTTTTTTTAGACGTGTGGTTTTCAAGAAGAAATAAAACGCATATAATTTAATGTTATGGCCAAGAATTTAGCTTTATTTTAAAGATAACGGTTTGCCATTATGTTTTAAATATAATTTCGAGTAAGTGGCCACCGCGGCTGGCTTGAATAAATTCCAGCGGAGAGGACCAATTTTCGACGACTTTTTGCAGCAATTGGGGCCGTATGTCAGCAAGAACGAGCCGAATATTCTCTTCCAAGGCGTCAATCGTCTCGGACTTATCTGCGTAGACAAGCGACTTCACATAATCCCACAAAAAATAGTCCAGTGGTGTTAAGTCGCACAATCTTGGAGGCCACGCCACAGGCCCACGACGCGAGATAATGCGCTCAACAAAAATTTCCTTCAATAAATTGATTGTTTCGTTGGCTGTATGGCATGTAGCGCCGCCGCCTTGTTGGAACTAAAGGTCTTCCACATCAACATCCTCCAATTCAGGCACGAAAAAGTCATTAATCATAGCTCTATAGCGTTCCACATTGACTGTTACATTATGGCCGGCTTCATTTTTGAATAAATATGGACAAATGATTCCCTTTGCCCATAGAGCACACCAAACAGTGACGTTTTGAGGATGTAAACAATGGCTTGTGGATTATTATCACTCCAAATACGACAATTTTGCTTATTAACGTACCCATTCAACCAAAAATGAGCTTCATCGAATATTCAATTTGGCACGATTTGTAAACATTGTTCAGGAGTCTATTCGTTATGAGTCTATTCGTTATGAAATGGCAAACCAAACTGAGCATAAATCTAGTAACAGCTGTCAAAAAGACCAAGTCCGAAAAAAGAATGCCAGATTGAAAACCACACGTCTTAAAAAAAACACCCTGTATTTTATAAGCATCACACATGGAAGTTGAGAAGAAATTATCCAAGATATACTTGTGATTGATGTTGGATGAGAAAATTTAGTTCAAAACCTAGATATTATGTTAAGGTATAGGTAATTCCTTTATTACATATATTGAGCTCGTAGAAAGTTTTAAATTCATTGATTTTGGCTTTGGCTGGTAGTTTTTTTTTTTTTATTTTTCACGGTGATTATAGATCTGTTATTTATCCTTGAATTTCATTCCTGCTCTGAAGCTTTTTCCCGTCGATAAAATTGTATTCTACCACCGATGGCTGACTGTTGTAAGTCACCTTTATTTAACAAAACCATCGAAAAAGTCCTGTTAATTGTACATTTCATCAAACTTCAAATTACTTCATTGCTCAAATATTTGTTTTTTCTTTTTTTTTTAATTGCACTCTTAACACGAAAAACCATTGATTCCATGAAAGCAATTTAAGTTTCTTAGTAAACTCATAGAAGTAAGGTTCGTAAAGAAAAAAAAAAAAAAAACAAAACAAAATACAAAAATGTACTTTCTCTTCACAAAAAAAAAATAAAAAAATTCACCCGATGGTGTAGGTAGCAAGAATTATATGCAAATTACCGTTAGGGAAATTTGTAAAACACCAAAGAAACATTCGTGCGCCTGTATATAACACTTCACACTATAAACACAAATTTGCAAGTCTCTCGTTGGAGACCTTTACAAGATGACATTTTGTGCGAGACCGGAATTCCAATTATATCCACGAGCTAAAGTACATGTTCAACACTATATTTATTCAACATTTGCACAGTGGAACAGAAATGATTTAAAACTGGAATAAAATAAAAAAAAAGAGTTACTAGAAAATTGAAGTTGCTCATAATCGTAGTGCATAGGTCAAAACCAAGGCCACAAGAGTTTTGCTGACACCCAAATAACTGACCTAATGTCTGGCCTCATTTTTTATTTTAAAATTATTTTTATTAAAACCACTTAAGATATATTTGTTTACTGTCATAAAAAGCCTTTAAAAATGCACATGAATAAACTTATCTTATCTAATTATTAAGTCGACTTTTTGAAGAATTGGTTGTATAACATCACTGGTTTGATATTATATATAAAGGGTGTTTTTTTTAGACGTGTGGTTTTAAATCTGGCAATACTTTTTTCGGAGTTGGTCTTTTTGACAGCTGTTACTAGATTTATGCTCAGTTTGGTTTGCTATTTCATAACGAATAGACTTACTCCTCAACAACGTTTACAAATCGTGCCAAATTGAATATTCGATGAAGTTAACTTTTGGTTGAATTGGTATGGGCCTGTGGCGTGGCTTCCTAAATCTTGGCCATAACATTTAATTATATGGGTTTTATTTCGTTTCAAAAGAAACACCCTTTATAATCATTACATAAATAGTTTATTTCCTTTATTGTATGTATATTGAAAATATATTAATATGGAAAGATTACAATCATATGGTCCATATCCGTACATTTTTTTTAGTTCTGTTATTAATTTTGTCCAATTTTGGCAAATAAGCTGCCCACTATGTATCGAAGAGAAGGAAGGAAAAATTGCTGAAAGTTTGTTTAATAATCGGTAAGGAACGACGAATGAATATATATGTATATACACCTAAATATATACACAAATTCCACTGTGAAAAGTGCAAGATATCTATGAAAAACGTGACCTTCCGGTAAAACGATTATTTTTCTTTTTGTTCAATTTAATCGATAGTTTTCACTACTTAAGTATACACACCGAGAAGAAAACTTCCTATACGAATAAGGCAATTTTATTCAGTTCAATTTTTTAATATTCCCTATAGACATCTATGTTAAGTACCTATAGTATTTGATTTTTAAAGGTAAGAACTCAGCGAAATTGGGCTATATATCTATATGGTATAGGTACAGCAAGATAGGTAAAAGAAGTTCTTGAACAAAATAATAAATCAAATAATAGTTGGGTCTCTTGACATAGATTGAAGGCAAATAAATGATTAAGTTTTCAAAGCAGGACAAATTTTATACAAGAAGTCTTTCCGATGATTTATGAAGAGTATAATTATGTACTATACTCTGAACTCTAGAGCATGTACTTATAGATTTTAAGAAGCATTCAAAACTTTTTATAAGTATATCTAATAAAAATAAGAAGAACTGTGATGAAATGCCATGGAAAAGTTTAGTTTGTATATTAAAGGTTTAAGTAGGAAGGTACTATGATTTGAAGGACTTAAACTTTTAGTGATGTTATTAGAGTTTGTAGAGCAAGTAGATGCTCTTTCTGAAAGAATTTGCAAGAATGTAACCTTCTTAAAAGAATATCAATGCATGTGTACCTACTCATAGAAAAATGATGTATTCTTTCACTAAGGTAATTGCTGTACTTTTGTAAATCCCCTTTGTATTTGTATTTTGTATATCGGGTTTTTCAATAAGAGCGCTACAAAAGTTTTTTTTTAAATAAAACAAAAATGGTTTTGGATATCAATGAAATCCTGTGAAAGTACGTTCGATGCACGCTTGCAAAAGTCAAGACGCTGAACCCAATTTTCGACGGTTTTCAACCATAAATCGGCCGATACTGCTGCAATTTCACGTTCGATATTCGTACGAAGTTCATCAATCGTCGCTGGCTTGTTGGCATAGACCATAGACTTGACGTAGCCCTACAGGAAATAGTCTAACGGCGTCAAACCGCACGACCGAGGCGGCCAAGCGACTGGACCATTTCGTGAGATAACACGTTCTCCAAACTTGGTTCCCAATAAATTGATTGTGACATTCGCTGTGTGGCTTGTGGCGCCGTCCTGTTGGAACCACATGTCCTCCAAGTCCATATCATCCAATTGGGGCCAAAAATATTCGGTTATCATTATCATTCACAGTAACGTGTCGGTCTTGATCATCGCGGAAGAAGTACGGCCCAATGACGCCGCCGGCCCATAAACCACACCAAACCGCATATTTTGTTTATTGACGAAACCATTCAGCCAGAAATGAGCCTCATCGCTGAAGATGATTTTTCGATGAAAACCCGAATCATTTTCAAGTTGTTGCTCAGCCCAATTCACGAACATACGACGCTTCTGGTGTTCAAGCGGCTTCAGTTCTTGCGTCAGTTTAATCTTGTAAGGATGTAGGCCAAGATCTTTTCGCCCAACGCTTGAGAACGACGTGTGAGAGACACATTTGGGTTTTTCTGCAAATGAAGCCAGAGCGGCAGCAATATTCTCGACACTACGGGCACTTTTTTGTCTCACTGGCACGGGAACATTTTGTACTGTGCCTGTAGATTCAAATTTGTCCACTAGACGCTCAATTGTTGATCTGCTAGGAGGATTATGACGACCATAAATTGGACGTAGCGCTCTTAACGTTGAGGCCACTGACTCCGAATGTCGGTAGTAAATTTTAATAATTTCGACTCGTTGCCAAAGATTTTGCGGTAGATGGGAAGGGCTGTTGATTTGATAGGGTTTAGGCAAAGATGGTTTTTCTAAGACCAGCGTGTAATGTGAAGAAGATGAATCAGACAATGCTAAACAACTTTTGGAAGCTCATTTATGTAAAGTGAGAAGGGAATTGGGCCAAGGATGAATCCCTGTGGTACTCCAGTTAAAACATTGAGAAAGGTTGATGGCCTACCATTTGCCACCACGCACTGTTGCCTTCCCCTAAGGTACGAAAGAATCAACTTACAGGACTCTATAGAAAACCGAAAGAAATTTCGAAGTTTTTTACATAAAATAACGGTTTTCAAACATTTGTATGGGAGGTACCTTTTTTTTTTGGTTATAACGGGTGATTTTTAAGCTGGTTTGGTTTTGGCAACACTGGTTTTGACAGCTGACGTGTGTTTAGTACCTTGTGTCACTGTCAAACAGCTTCAGTTTGGTTTGCAATTTAACCATGGATCGTCTTACAAATGAACAACGCTTGCAAATTATTGAATTTTACTATCAAAATTCGTGCTCGGTTCGAAATGTTCATCGCGCGCTGCTTCCATTTTATGATCGGCTCATTTTTGGTTGAATGGGTACGTAAATAATCAAAATTGCCGCATTTGGAGTGAAGATCAGCCAGAAGCATTGCAACAGCTACCAATGCATCCCGAAAAAGCCACTGTTTGGTGCGGTTTATGGCCGGCGGCATTATTGGGCCATATTTCTTCAAAGATGATGCGAATCGCAGCGTTACTGTCAATGGTGAACGCTACCGAGCGATGATAACAAACTTTTTTTTGCCCGAAATGGAAGTTCTTGACTTGCATGATATGTGGTTTCAACAAGACGGTGCGACATGCCACACAGCACGCGAAACAATGGCGCAATTGCGAGGCGAGTTTGGTGGGTGAACAGTTAATTTCACGTTTCGGGCCGGTCAATTGGCCGCCTAGATCGTGCGATTTGACACCATTAGATTATTTTTTGTGGGGGTATGTCAAGGCTAATGTCTATAGGGACAAGCCCGCTTCGATTGACGCACTGGAAGCCAACATCCATGCATTCATTCGTGAGATACCGGCCGATATGTGTGAAAGAGTATGCCAAAATTGGACTCAGCGGATGGGCTACCTGAGACGCAGCCGCGGTCAACATTTGCATGAAATTATCTTTAAACATTAAATTGCAAGGTTCAAACTATCGATTCAAATAAATATTTCATTCATTTTTTCGAATTTTTTGTGTTTTTTTTTTAAAAAAAGTTCTAAACCTCTTAAAAAATCACCCATTACGAACAATTTATTGAGTTTTCAAAAAAATTATTTCAAATTTTTTTTTTTTTAAAATTCAACAAAAATTTGGAATACTTTATTATTTAAAATAAATATCAATTATTCTTTATAAAAAAAATTGATCCAAATCAGTTCAACCGTTTGCGAGAAAAGCGAAAATAAAAAAAAATTCAACTTTGGAAGGTGCCATTAGTATCCATAGTTTTCGGAACCAATTTTTAGTTAACTGAAAGGCAGTTTAAACCTATTAAAACTTACTGATTTTTTTTTCAATCTGTGGAACCGATTTTGATTTTTTCGCCAACGAATTTTGTTAAACAGGTGCCTACCGTCGTTATTTTTGGTCCTTAAAAAAATAGTTTGGGGAATGTCCAATAAACGCTATTTTTGAGAAAATACAAAATTAAAAAAAAAAAAAAATGGAAAAAATCACACTAATTTTTTTTCAAAACTTAACGAAATTAAGTACTATTTTTGTTTTTTTTGTGTTTGACTAACAATAAATAAAAGCATTGAATATAAGAACAACAAAAAACTACTAAATAACGTAAAATTTTAAGAAAAATTAGTTTGAATAAAAGGAGAATGCCCAAAAAAAACCCAGAGCGGATTAAAATAAAACCTATATGGATTGAAAGGGAAAAATATAAAAAATGTTAAAGGATAACATTTAAAGAAAGTAATTTCATACTTTTTTGTTATCCACAACTAATGGCCTTTCAATCTATATAGATTTTATTTTAATCCGCTCTGGGTTTTTCGCCCATATATTTTTGGGCATTCTCCTTTAAAATTTTGTTTTTCAAAATTTTGAGTTTAAAAATTAATTTTTCCAAAACTGTTCATTAAATTTACTTTAGTTAAATAAATATAAAAGAAAGGATTTCTGGACTTACAAAAAGGTATAAAATGGCATTGTTGGTGTTACCGTTGTTTTTATAACATTTTTTTTTCCTTTTTAAGACTTAACGGGAGAACTACACCCCACCATCTCTAGTAAAATTTTTTCTTGTTTCGCCACACCCTTTTGTTCTTTTGTTGACCTAATGCCAATGACCCTGTATATCATTGGAAAGGTATTGTAGCACAGAGGTGCAGAATATATAAATTTACGGCATTGATATAGTGACCAATTTTTCAGCTCTGAGTAGAAAAATCATTGGAAGGAACGTAAAACGTCTTTCAGAACATAATTAAGAGGAAAAAACGCAATAAAGATGTTAAGGGGGGATATAAGTGTATATAAGGGGGGATATAAGAGTATAAAAATAATAATGACACTACTATCGCTTTAATCTGTATTGCTTCGTTATCATTTGAAGAAGTTTAAGGGCCAGTTTGTTCACAGTGAATTAAATTATTATTTGTACCATGGCTTTCAAAAGTTCTATTTAAAATCAAACAAAATTGGCTGATTCGCGATTTCCATGATTAACAACTGAAATTATAGATTCGTTGATAAACATTTTGGTAAGCAGGCACATTCGCTTGACCAATCATTGATTAAAGATGATCAGCTTTCAACAAACTGGCCCTAAGAGTAAATCTACCTACAACTGGGTTAAGTGGTCGGTGAAAAGGAAGTATTACAATAATTTTCGTGCACGAATTGGTCGCATATACCTACTTAAGACTTAAACGTAAGAGTACGTTCAAATTGATAAATTTCTTCTCAAAATCTTTAAACCTACAGGAGAAGCTGTAACAATCTGCTTTCACTTGGTATGGTAACACTATTTTCATGTACCTTTTTAATTTATTTACAAAATACAGAGTAAGCTAGGGCGAGGGTAAACGTAAATGGATCAATCAGACCAGTGGCCGCGGAGGGAATTTTTGAGAAAAATCCTTTCAATCAGTGTGAAAATTCCCTTTTAATTTCACACATTTGTTCGTTTTTATTCTGTTTATGCCTGACGAAAAAATACAAATATTTTCATTAAGTACAAACTATAAAATTAATTTTAAAAGTTTCTAACTTAAGAGTTTTATTTAAAATTGTTAAGTTTTAACTCTCTATTCCTTGTGCAATTTTCAAAGAAATAATTATGTATAACATTTCTTTTAAATTATTTCACTTTTTTTCAATGATTCTAGAGGAAAATTTTTAGATTTGTTGCGATAATCTGTTTGCAGTTTAAATTTTATAAGAAATTTAAACGAAATGAGTTTCCCTTTGTCCCTTTTGTAGTCGAAATTTCTAAGAAAAGGAATTTTTCCCACGATCTCCCAGCACTGTATTAGACTGCACTCAGCTGCATTACCGACTGGTCATGTTCGATTCGTAGTGTATGAATTTTTGAGAAGAATTACAACAACATTTTCAGTTTAGTTTAGGTTAAAGTATCTACTTGCTAACATTATCTGATGGCCTTGAAAAACTGTAACAATTGATATAAAAATGTCTATCACTATGACCAATATCTTTTAATCAAATTGACCTCTTATGACCATTTTAAGACCTTTTAGATGAGATACATCACTAAAAATACAATCGCATCACTTGCGAGCATGATTTGAATTGCATATTTTTAGGTGCTAAATAAAATTTGGGAGAAATTCTATGGCGCAAAATTTTAGACGATTTAGTAAAGTGTTAAATCATTTTTAGTATGACACTAGGTTAAAAAGAGGATTTTGCTAATTTTAAACATCATGGAAAAATATCTCTTAACATTTTACTAAAGTTAAAATCGCCAGATTGCTGTTTTATCTTTTTAACTTTACATATTACTAAAAAAGGTATGTTTGCTTCATTTTTTTTACTGTTTTAGGCGCGTTCAGCTTGAGTTTCGTAAGAATATGGGTTTAGTAAGATACTAGTTAAAAAGTGTTTAAAACTAACAACATTTTAGTAAAGAGCTTTAAAGTTAGTAAAGTGTTAACTAGTATCATGCTAACACCTTAGCATCAGGCTGTTTAACATTTTGCGCCTATATATTTTAGTTTTAAACCGAATTTCATCGAAACTTTAATGTATATTATTATTTTTCAGTGACAAAAAAATATAAAGTCTCAAATTGACTCTGATGACGTCTGACACACTTATCCATTTGCATGCTTGGTCAAGCGTGTGTGTTGTGTATATTCCCCTCTCTATACTTCTTTAGCTTATTTTTGCTTAAGAACACAGAGATTTAAACTACAATAAAACCCTTTATGAATGGATGATGATATTATATTATCTGAGAAAATTATGTCACATGCCATCGTCGTCATCGTCATCATCATCGCCCTGTCGGTGTCCATGAAGATGCATCCAATCTGTTATCCACCCAAAATCCGTTTCATTTCAAAAATGCCAGCTTTTAATTTCCCACAATGTATCATCCATCACTTGAATGAGTAGTGACAGTAGTGGCTTCAGCTTGGCTATACAAACAGGGAGGGAGGGGGCTACATACATTCATATCAGAAGACTCCGAACTGAACAGCCTGAGAGCCGGCTGATGATGCTTCGAAAGAACCACAACCTAAAATCTCGTCATCGTTGTCATCGCAACGGCATGACGCGACGACAATGACTTGAATTCCATTCGTATATCCTTTTTAGTCCTCATCCAGTCAACTTCGACTCTTAGAGTATCTTTGGGGTTCGAGTGATGCTCCTCTGTTCTGAAATTTGTGCAGCATTCATTAAAATCCATATCGTTGTCCTTTCCTACTGATATATGTAGTTGCGTTGCTCCGGCTCCCCCATCATACACATATCATATAGCACATTGATCCTGCTCTCCATATTCTCCACTGTAAAAAGGACATCAGCCCATCATCGCCGCGGCATAGGCAATGATTTGGCAGCACAGATTCAGAAGATGAGAGACATTCCTTCCATCCACAGACACACTCCATGATTCCAACACTCACCAAAACCAACACAAACTCATACAAAAGATATGGAGCATTATAAAATGCAGGCTGGGCATCCGTATCCGTATACAATGCATTTGGGGTTATGTCTGATTTTCGTTTGCCTGCTGAAAAGATACATTCATCATTGGATCTTCTATGGATGCATGAATTGGACTGGAATCGAGGGTAGTAGCATTTAAATGGGTTTTCGTTTGGTTGATTATGGGTTTTTTTTTTTATTATTATTATTTCACTGTTCCTGGCTGCCATTTGTATATTATCCTACAGAGTTTCCCTATTGGAATTCGGATTCGAGGACTACCCCAAGTTCAATAACCTAAAGATGGGACATGGTACAGTGATAGAGGGAATTTTATATGCGCTGATACTTTTGTGGTAGGCAATATTTTCATTTGTTATTGGTTGTTGGCACAAATAGATTATAATAGTGTAGGACTGATGTATATATAGTAAAGGACTTTGTATAAAAGAAATTTATGGAGAGGGATCCTTATAGTCTTGCAGCAGCAGGACGACGACAAATGCAGAGGGATATTCTTTTTATAGGTTTTTCTATTTTTCTATATTGTATTATTTTATTTTGTATTAGCGAGGGCTATATGTATTCTCTGGAGGGATAAATAAATAATAATTGGTAATAACTTAAGTGCGGAGAGGATTCTTTTTATTATTCTGTAAAGTTAAAAGGAAACAAATTACACGCACACTCGAAAGGAGAAACAAGATGAAGGGAGGACCGCTTTGTATTGTAAAATCCAATCATTTTGGTGGAAAAAAGGGGGTTGTATGCAAAGTTTTGAAGGAGTTTTGAAAGTTGAAGGTTTGTATAGTAATGAAGGTGCTCCTCATTAAATATTAAGGCGAAAAGCTAAAAGGTAATCACCGATTTCATAAAGCCCTTTTAACTATTTAACAGGCTTTTAAATTTTAAAATGACGTTTGTTCCATACAAAATACGTCATTTAAAAATTTTAAAACCTATTAAATATTTGTGAAACCACACATAAGAAAATAATTTTTTAGTGACAATCAACGCGATCAGATTTCAAAGAATTTTTTAATCAGAGGAAAATTTCAAAGAGTTTTTAACTCAGAGGAAAATTATAAAAAAGCCACTAACATCTCAAAAAGAGCCAATTATGGATGATTTTAGAAAAGCGTAGCTAAAGAGCCACATTTGAAAAGGGGGGGGAAATTTGAATTATTTTGTTTTAGTAGATCGGTTGACAAATTTGTCACTCACATATCTTCTACCTTTTCAAAAAATTCCCAGTCTCAATCGACCTTCTTTATTCTTACTCATCTAGAACGGGTAGCTGCCATACAACGATTTTGTTTTTTTTTTTTTCAAATTTTCTCAAAAACCACTCTAACGATTTTGATTTAATTTCGCACCTGTAAAGAAAAATTCACATACCTGAGGGAAACAGGCATATTCCACGTTGTTTTTTTTACAAAAAGTACTTATTTTTGGTGGGTTATTCACGTAAATATATCTTTTTGATGGTTAGACCGATTTTGTTAAAATCAAGCTATCTGGTGCTTCTCGATAGTTTAAATAATATTGCATTTGAACATTTTGAAAAAAACATTTTTTTCACACAAAAAAAAGTTTAAAGAAAAAATCAAGATTTAAGTCGTATTGAATTTTTTGAATATTTTCTTGTTAAAGATATAATAACATCATGCATCTTCAAACTGTTAACCACAAGAGAAAATTCATGCGATCCAGTCGTGTATATATTTTTTCACAAGCGATTACAACAAGACAATCGTATCAAAATATAGCTTTAGATAGATAGTTCCTTGGACGCGGGCAATTCGGCTTGCTATGTTTAGTTTGAGTTTTTATTATAAATCATGTTTTCTATATAAAAAAAAAACATAGAAAACATCGCAGGACAAAATTGAAATTTTCACAACTAATTCACGATAAATTATCCGCCTAACCACTTTTCGATTGTCGAATTTTGCTTCGCTAACTTGAACTTGACATTCATGCCTAGCATTGCCGAGACGTCCTGAGTTTCATGCATAAATTCAACTGTCCCATCGGGACAACTTATTCCCAAATTTCGACCAAAATTCACAGAAAAATATACCAAATGTATCTTAACATCTTTTAATATTTTTAAAACGATAAATGCTTTGTGAATTGATGTTTTCAAAATTTTTGTTAAAATGTCAAACGAACACACCTAGCTTAGTAGGAACGTCATTTTTACAGCTGTCATTCCAAATTGTCAAAATACCAAATACATACTTTCGTTCGTTTACTTCTCATACCTAGAAAATTCTACCAATTTAAAGCCAAAGTTTTATCAAAGTTCATATAAAAAAAAAAAATATAAATAAACTAAAATTGGTAAAAATTAAACAAATCAAATATTATTAAAAGACAGTTTTTCCATTGTCACCCTTCTTTATCTCACTCCCAGCAAGTAAGGATGAATTTTTAAAGTTTGTTTAATTAATGCCGTATGCGGTAATTTAATTAAAATCACGTTAAATTTTATCAAAAGATTAATTTTTGACACTAAAGAGGTATACGTGGAAACGTCAAGATTTAATCTCGGTTGAAATTTTGTTGAAATTTTAATCCAATTCGCACACGGCTTAAAATTTGTTTCGCAATGTGAAGTTATCGAAATGGATAAAAACTCGCACCGACACTACATATGTCACATTTATGTATATGCATGCTAAAAGAGGGCCTATATAATCAGTGATTTTTAATAAAAGAATTTATTTATTTTTATTCCACTATTTTTCCATATTTTTGCCATTTCTCTCCCGCCACGCTACGAAACAAATCTGGAAAACATTTTCATGTCTATTGCAAAGAAGAAACAAAATCTTTCAAAAGTAACTCTTTTCATGAAAAAGTGTCTCTTACCTTAGCCGTTCAACCCTCCATTCTTGCCAATACCTCCTACACAAGAATGATTGATTGCCATGTTCTGAAACGAAACTCAAATATTGATGTACAACTTAAACGATTATGTTATATTTTTCCTCACCGTAGACTGTCACATATAAGCTCTTATGTTGAACTTAAATACTTAAGTTTCGTTTCAGAAAATGGGCCTGAAAGGTGAAAGTTCGAAGTCGCCATCAGGACCCTGACTGACTGGCTTTATTGAGTCGAGAGTTACAGAACATGGGTCCAGGATCTATGTTTCTCCACGAGCTGCCGCGCCATCAAATTTAGATAAAGTAAGACTAAAAGTACCTAACTAAATTAATAAATTTAGTGCCAATAATTCCGTAATACATGTTTTTTTTTTTTAATTATTACCAAACACAACTGTTTCGTTCCCTAAACATGAGGGTGTATTGTATGCATCAACAATTTGCGAAAGTAATTTTCATAACACTTCCAATTTCTTTCTTTTTTTCTGAAAATTTAATTCATAAAATATTTCCTCTTTCCTCAAAAAAAAAATAGAAAAATATTTTTAGATTTTTGTTCCAAGAAAAATATTATGTGAATGATTTGTTATCAACAACATCTAACATCAATCAAATAATTCTACCGAAAATAAACACACACATGGTCCACTTCCACTCTATACCTACTGTCGACATGTTGTTTGCTTAACATTATAAATTTATATTTTTTTAACGTGTGTCCTCTTAAAAACCGTGATGAATAGATCATAGATCAAAATCACTTTAAACAAAAAAAAAAGAAAAGATTTTTATCTTATTTTTTGTATTTTTTTTTTGTCTATGTTGTTTAAACAAATAAAATTGAAAATAGAAGCGAAAAAATTAAAGATACTCTTTTGCCACACTTTTTGTTGCTGTTGTTGTTAAATGATAATCAGTTTCATGTCCAAGCAACCTAACACTGGCACGCTCGTCACCACTTCAGCTTGCTGACCTAGAAAAGTTCCCAGCCAGAAACCGACAAAAGATTATTTAGATACAAAAAAAAATAATATCTAATAATAAAAAGAAGACAAAACGAAAAAAAAAAAAAAAGTCTTTTTATTTATGTTGGAAAAGGAAAATATAGGTAGGCTATGCGAAAATAGATTTTAGCATAGCTTTACCATCATCGAACACGCCAACCATCACGCACGCTTTTAATTAAAAACAAGAACACGACCATGATATTTAGAATATAGGTTTTGTAATTTGCGACTTAATAATAAATAGTTCGATGAACTTTGCCACTGTGTGTGTGTGTTTTGTTTTCCTTTTCTTTATTTATAATAAGAGAATTTTAATTAAATTTGTTGACATATATTTAATCGAAAAAAATTATATTAATTAAATTTTAATATTTTATTAAGGTTTTTACATTCTGTTGCGCGAAATGAGTAGGTTGAAAATCGAAAACAAATATCTACCTTTATTCTTTTGGTTTATTGAAATTAAAATAAGAAGCTTTACTTTGAAGATGTGTGAGATGAGCTTTTTCAAGCGGTTCAATAATGTATTGATATCTGTAGGGTGACCAGACCGTGCCATAAACCGCACAAAACAGTCAATCTTTGTAGATTGATTCTTATAGTCGAACACTTCGCTTCAATAACTGCTTTTGCTTGTTGACATAACATAGCCACTGAACCAAAAATGGGCCTTGTCCGAAGGGGTGATTTTTTGGCCAAAATCTGGATCGCCGACCAACATTTCCAGCGACCAATTAGGGAACTCACGGCGCGGCGTTGTCTGTGGTCGTCCGGCTTCAATTCTTGCGTCAGCACAATCTTGTACGGATGTCGGCCCAACTTTAGCAGCAAAATAAGCTAAATTTACTCTCTGGCTATGCCCAATTCAGCTGATCTGAGCTGAATCCACATTTCTGGGTCTTCTTCGTATTTACAACTGCGCCGGAATTTCGATAATATTTTTTAATAATTTCCACACGTTCGGCAAGAGTGAAACGATGCATGATGAAATGGGCAAACCTTGCTGAATATTTTGACAGCTGGATTTCATTGGTAACTTTGACAGCTGCCGAAACATAACAATTGGAAAAACTGTCATTGCTATCTGGTCAACCTTTATTACGGTTGGAATTGATTTTTTTTGTTTAAAGCTAAGTATACAGTTCTTCAACAAAAAAAAAATTTCTGCTGAATAATATATTTTATCGAACTGTGAACTTAACCCTGGAAAAAAAATTATACTCACCACGATTTCAGTGACATTGTTTTGTGCAAACAAATCTAGTTTGCGTAGGTACCACGAATGTTTTTTTTTTTTCGGAAAAAATTTCTTTCTCACCATCAAGTTTTTTTGTTCAAAAGAACTGTATACTAAGCTTAAGAAAAAAAAATTTTTTTAAATTTTAATATTATTTGAACTACGCACTAAGGTCGAGTTTTTCTGTGCGAGATTAACAGCCCTATTGTGGCAAATCTCACTGTTGCCTTACAAGTCACAACAACCTCACAAGTCACAAGGTTAGGTGAATTTGATTTTGTGAGGTTTTGGTATTCTGGCATCACCCTCACAACTTCTGAGCCTCACACAAATTCATATCAGTACCGAGATTTAGCTATTTCGGTGAGTGAAATGAGATGACTTGCCCTACTCGCTGACTCATCTCACTTCAATCGCAAAAGTGATTTAGATATTTAAGTGAAATGAGTAACTTCGAATTTAGTTTGGAACACTCAAATGTCATAACCAAAGACTATTTTTTTCTGTGTTTTGTGTCTTTGTTCTTATTTATTTGACATAGAGAAGAAAAATAATGTTTGTCCTCACAATTTTATCAATAGACTTTCATTATTGCAAATTTAACTCACAAATTACTTGTGTTTTAACATTTTGTTTTCATAATCTATTTATTTTGTAAACAAAATTGCAATTTTATTAGATAAGAAAGAGAAAATTGAACTGGTTTTGATTTCGGCGTACATTGTTCGATAAATTTCGTCCGAAATAAAAATAAGACTTTCACAATAGCACCGATTTCTTTTTAACACAGGAGACACAAATGATTCATTCGCACTGCAAAACAGCATTTTTTAAAAGTTTTTCACTTCCATTTTGCAAAACGTATTTATAAACGAATTTATTAACTCACTTTATTGCTAAAAAACTTATGTTTTTTTAAGTTTTAAATAAATTTGTATGGCCCAATTCAAAAATTTTTCTATGTGTTTAATAATCAGCTGTTGCAATTCTGACACTACAAAATTCACCTTTGCTATGGTGAGTTTCGTTGTGAGTTTTATTGGAGAATACGGAAATTGGTATCGAGTGTTTCGTTCTTCTACAATTTCATTTGCTTTATGTATCTGGCTTTGAATGAAACAAGAGACATTTGACTCTGGTGACCGGAATATCTCAGCAACAAATGACGCGACAGGAAATTTATGGCAGTTTTGAAAAATTGAATAAATTTTCTACAACGTTTTTACAACTTTACAACGGTTTGTTTTTTCCTGACCCTTCACCCTTAAGGCTTAACTACATAAGCCAAAAAGTACTTTTGTACAAAAGTAAAAATATTTTTTTTCCCGCTAGCGCAGCTGTTTTGTTAAAAAGAATATACACATTTTTTTTTAGACCAAAATGTAATCTTTCTGTATCATTTTTATAAGTTTTCCAGTCAGAAAAACTATTCCAAAATGAGTTTGAAAATTTTCACTTTTGTACTTTTTAACTTTTTGGGCTTATGTAGTTAAGGCTTTAGTTTTATTTGTTGCCAAAGTCAAATTAATTTCTCTTTTTCTGGGCTGAAAAATAATTTTTTTCAATAATTTATTTGCTTAGTGTATTTAGAAACACCGGATTGTTAAATTACAACAAAAACAGTTCAGCCATTAAAACTAGACGTGAATATCCCAAAAATTAGAGTAATTTTCTCAAATAAAATCCAAATTCTTGAAAAAGCCTTACTTTTTGTTTCTATACGTTAGACTCAAGGCGTTAAGTGTTTTTTTTTTCTAATCTGTAGACTGAGGAAAATAAAATGCAAAAAATCACCTGATGCTGTATGAAATTATTGTCGTATCAACACCTATTTTGACTGTATAATAATATTTCAAAGGTAGATTTGAAGATTAACTAACGTATAAAATACCTTGGGATTAAACTAGTTTTTAAATAAAAAAAAAAAAAAAAAAAAAAGAATATGGCCTTTACTGTAGGTAATTAATACAAATTATTTTTTTTTTATCTTTTCAGGTAAGAACACAGAAATGTATCAACATCCACTTGTTTTTTGTAAGTAAAAGCTTTTAGAAACGTTATCGACAAAACTGATTTTTAAATTTTATTATTGTAATTTATAATTTTGTAACAAGGGAAGAGAATTCTTCAATCAATATAAATTTAAAATGTTAATAAACTCCAAATAGTAATATTTCGAACACTTCTTACCCGATGGTCATATATATCGGTCACGCTCACAGGAATGGTGGTCGCTATTATACAAGTAAACCGGGGCCCTGTTAAACAAAGTGACTAGTAAGCTTCTCGGAAAAGAGTGGAAAGCGATAACTATTCCACTATTTTCTAACACAATGTAACAATCTGGAAAGGCCTCTTAAGCAACTCTCGTGATCAAAACTCGCAAGTGAACACAATCATCAGTTCGCGAAGGGTTAGACAGCTACACGAGATTAATTAGAGATTTACACACAATGAAATTTGAAGTTCTTTGACAATTTCTCTGAAGTCACTCTCTTAAATGACCGGACTGTAATCAGAAGTTGATTTATTATGACACCAATGAGCTTTGCTCGGTTACATGCTCTTTGGTGTAAATATTGGAAATCTTAGATTCTGTTTAGCTGAAAACTTTTGTACAGAATAGATTCCATACTTTAAAGAAAATATTGTAAAATTAATGTAGATTACAGGTCCAGGCAGAAGTTAAGTTTCACTCAAACAGAATTTTATGATCATGCAGAACTTTAAACTTTGAAATTCAAAAAAAAAAATCATTAAAATAAAAAATAAAAAAATAAAATAAATAAAATAAAAAATAAAAAAAATAAAAATAAATATTCAAGCATTATTATGTAGGTAATTAACGTATAAAAAGGGCACACATAGGTAGCTTATTTTTATTGCCAACCCTGTATAAGAGTATGTATGTTTTTGCTCTTTTTACTATTCTTCCAAAACCGCTGCCAATTTTAGTTTTAATAATAATACAACTTGTAGTACTTAAAAGTTAAAGAATAAAGCAATAAATTATGAGTTTTTATTTGCGCTAAAAGGGCACCATCATCGTTGGAAAAGTTCCATGCCAGAAGGCAAAAGACACATAACACGGCAACACGCATTTGTTGGACATTGGACAACGAGTATAAAGACTGTAAAATAATTGTTTTTCTTAATGCTTTTTATGTACGAGCATAGTGGAATTGTGAGTCTGATGTGAAAAATAGGTTTAACGATGTCTTTTATATTGGAGAAGATGGCAATTTTTGTTGTTATTTTGTTCTTTAATTAACACAAATATAAATAAATGCACTATAATAAATAAAAGATATTAAATGAAAAGAAAGAGTCACTTTGCATTGACCCGACCAGTGGTTGTTTCTTTTTTAAAGGAAATCATATAATTTTTTTTATGACGGAACAAGTTTTTTTATAAAGGGTGTTTTTTTGGACGTGTGGTTTTCAATCTGGCAACACTTTTTTCGGAGTTTGTCTTTTTGACAGCTGTCATTTGATTCATGCTCAGTTTGGTTTGCCATTTCATTATGAATAGAATTACTTCTGAACAACGTTTGCAAATCGTGCAAATTTATTACCAAAATAATGGTTCGGTTGCGCCCAATATTCGATAAAGCTCATTTTTGGTTGAATAGGTACGTTAATAAGCAAAATTGTCGTATTAAGAGTGATCATAATCCACAAGCCATTGTTGAGACGCCGCTACGTTACATTATCAAAAAGTCACTGTTTGGTGTGGTCTATGGGCAGAGGGAATCATTGGTCCAAACTTCTTCAAAAATGAAGCCGGCCATAATGTTACAGTCAATGGGGAAAGCTATAGACCCATGATTAATGACTTTTTCGTGCCTGAATTGGAGGATGTTGATGTGGACGACCTTTGGTTCCAACAAGGCGGCGCTACATGCCATACAGCCAACGAAACAATCAATTTATTGAAGGAAACTTTTGTTAAGCGCATTATCTCGCGTCGTGTGCCTGTGACGTGGCCTCCAAGATCGTGCGATTTAACACCACTGGACTATTTTTTGTGGGGTTATTTGAAGGTGCTTGTCTACGCAGATAAGCCCGAGACGATTGACGCCTTGGAAGAGAATATTCGGCTCGTTATTGCTGACATACGGCCCCAATTGCTGCAAAAAGTGGTCGAAAATTGGGCCTCTCGGCTGGAGTTTCTTAGAGCCAGCCGCGGCAGCCACTTGCCCCAAATCATTTTTAAAAATAATGGCAAACCCTTATCTTTATAATAAAGCTAAATTCTTGGCCATAACATTAAATGATATGCGTTTTATTTCTTCTTGAAAACCACACGTCTAAAAAAAACACCCTTCGTAAGAAAAAACAAAGAAGTTGTTTAGCCAACGTCAACTTCTCTTCAGAAGCTTATCCTTAGTTCCCTTTTAGTTCGGAGAAGCAGCAGCTCATTTCAATAAACATTATACAGGGTGATTCGCGTAAGGTGTGGCAAAAAGCTAGAGTGTGTAGGTTGGGTCGAGGCAAGAAAAAAAATCATATTGGAGGAAGGGGTCTCTTCCTCCCGTTTAGGGGAGGGGCAATTTAAAAAAAAATTACCTTGAACTGAAAAAAAAAATAAAAAATAACGGTAAGGCTTACAATGCTATGCAATACGTTTTTGTAAAGCCAGTGGAAATGGGGTGGAATAGACCACTTCTCCTACAAGATGTGTTAAAGGTGAAGTTTTATAAAAGTAACAAATTTATTTCGGTACAATGTAAGGACTTAATACATGATTTAAAAGCTCTTTATAAGGACGATATATTAGTTTTTCATGGGTGTACCTGTGGAGCCGCATAAACAGTTCTTTTATCTGTCTGGAGTCACTTCCATTAAAACTATGACGTTTTGTATTTTGACGTTTTGTATTTTGCAATAAGAAAGCCTTCAACCTCCCCCAGAGTCGTGACATTTTAAAAGCTGTCAATTATCACGTCAAATCATTACCACACTATCTCAATGAATTTTGACAACACAACATAGAAAAGATATCGTCGGCGACCGACACGTCAGTTTGTTAAGAAAATGTCAAGGAAAAAGTAGCAAAAGATATAACCTTAAAAAAATTAAAAATCATCATCATCATCTTATTCTCATCAGACTCTGGACAATGGCCACTAGCCACTAGCCACTACTGGCCACCTCCTTCATCCATCGCGCAACATCGCTCACTCTTTTGATTCAATCTGATTTTGCAATAACAGAAGTATATACAGGGTGTAATGGCTTCGAGTGGTGATGACCTTGCTAGAGAATCATTGCAGCAGCCACAGCGTGATCGTATATCGTGTCTTGCATTTTTTATTTTATTCGGTTTGTTTTTTTTTTTAATAATAATTTTGTTTGTATTATTTTTCTCGAGTTAAATAAAAATAAATTGCTTATGCTGAGTATATACGAGTATATACTCGTACTTAAGTTAAGTGCAGTTCTTGGCCGCCTGCTGATGATGATGCGGCTCTGCTGTGGCTGGATGTTGTTGCTGTGATGAGAAAACACGTTTGTTGAAGTTTTACGATCTGCACCACACCACACCACACCACACCACCAACATGATGGAGGTTTCTACATAAAAGACTCAGCACATCAGAATAATACACTAAGCAGATATACTTTTTTGTAAGTTCAATATTGTGAATTGAGGTGAATGTTCGCAAGGCATGGTGTTCGGCCAGTTCGGTTTCATATACATATTTTAATTTAATTTTTGTTGTTGCAATGGACGATTGCAATATTTATTTAAATTACTTTGGAAAAATTCCTCAAAATCTGCGCGAACCAAACTGCAGTGCGAAAATTTCATAAGAAATAATTATACTAAAAATAAAAAAAAAAAAATAACGGAAACTACTTACCGAATCAGATTGTGTTTAAATGACTACAAGCATTTTGTAACAATGAATAACAACTCCGCAAATGAGTTGACTGTTTCCGAACTCAAATTATACCTATACTAAACTTTTCATAGCGATGATGTAGTGGCAACGCCTATCTGTCAACGACTCAATGGGTATTGCAACTCTTCTGATATCTGGATTCTGAATTGTGCAATCCAAGGTATGTTCTCAGACATAGACTCGCAAACACTCCGATCAGTTCCATTTGGAATGGTTCAACTTTGAACTACGCATCTTTATACATATTGGTTGATATGAATAAAACGAAGCACGTGCTCAGAGCATGTGCTCAATGTAAAAAGCTGAGCAGGTGCTATGAAAAGTCTAGTATTTAGAAATTTAATTAATAGCAAATGGAAAACTTGCTCCAAAAAGTGGAGTTTTGAGCAGTTGCTGCGTTTTATTCATACTACCTATGAAGTTTCTATTTATATAACAATTTCTCCCTTAGACGGTCAAAGAAATATCTACATATAAAGCCAGTCGAAATACATCATCTGACTTGGCTATTACTACAAGGTTGCGCAAAAGTTTGAACACTTCCGACGTTATTCCGCAAAAAATCGAAACAATTTTATTCTAATTTATGGGGTAAATGTAAACACCAATGTTAATCATCTTGATTAATAACTGCCAACTGAAAACTGTAAACACACGAATGAGTGACATGTATGTGACAGATAATGAATGCGTCCGAGTTCGTCATTGAGTGCGTTCAAGACTGCATAATCTGTATGAAATTTGACCTCTGTTTACATTTACCCACATTGACCCTATTCCGCGTTCTTTTGATACAAAATACACGACAACAAGACATGAATCACTATACTCCTAAAGACCGTAACCGCTGTCATATAGAAAAGTAGTTTATTTTAATTGAAATGGCCTGCAATGTTGAAGGCATTGACGTGTTATATATATGGCC
The DNA here is from genome assembly GCA_932273885.2 of Leucozona laternaria. Classification (NCBI taxonomy): domain Eukaryota; kingdom Metazoa; phylum Arthropoda; class Insecta; order Diptera; family Syrphidae; genus Leucozona; species Leucozona laternaria. The sequence goes on along the minus strand of OW026368.1, from coordinate 82,550,675 downwards.
TGCTAGTACCCAAAATCACTCGTGTTTCAGTTTACAGCAGCGCTTTTGGGACCCAGTGGTCGTTGCATGAAACTCGCCTTTAAGATACTCTATTAACAAAGATGCTAAACCTTCCTACGTTTTACCCTCCGAAACCAATTTGTTTATGTTGTTATATTTCTAATTGGTTTCTTAAGATTGTATTAAGCTTTTCCAGAAACTATGTTTCTCTTTTCTCTTTCTAATTTTGACATTAAAAAAATGTAGGGAAAACAAAAAAACGACCAATCATAATGACAGGTTTTATGTTTTCTCTACAAATTTTCCTACTGATTTTTTTTGCTATTTGGCACTGACGTCTGGTGGAAGTTCAAAATAGGCAAACGACAATGACAGCCGAGGTTTCCTATCTTGTTTTAGAGTATCTTTGGCATCAACATTTGGCGTTTGTCTTTTTCGGCTCTAGGCAAAGGCTGATCGATCAGAGCAGAGCTCTGAGCAGATTATGATCAGAGCCCTCAGGTTTAATTATGAAATGCACTTGAGCATACTGAACTGTCATTTCAAAGGTATGTCTGTCAAATCACTAAAAAAAAAACAATTCAAGTTGGCTTCGCTCAGAGTTTCGCTCGATTAGCTCGGTCATTTTATTCTGAGCTAATTGAGCAAGCTCTGAGCTAACTCCGATGGAAAAAATAAACACACTTTTTATGCTCTGATATGTCTGAGCTAAAAAAAACATCGAATTTTGTTTGACAGTTCCGTGATCTGCTCTGAGTTAAAAAAGAAAAACGCCAATTGTTAGAATAATTTGATTGTTTTCGATGTCTTTTATTCTATTTAAAAAAAATCGAACTTTTTTAGATGCCATATCTAACGTCAGTTTTTTTTTAAATATTTAAATTTGAACGTCATTTTAGCATTTGATATGTATCTATTTAGTTGCGAATGTGGCCGCTCAGTCCGAAGAGCGCTGCCATATCTTGGAACATTTGTTTGCTCATGAAATGTATGGAAGTGACAAGTAACTATAGACGTCAATGGTTGAAGGCACCAACAACCGGTATTTTCAAATACCGGGAAAATAAGGTGCGTTTAGCCGTGGAAATGCGATTAGCTCGGTTCGTGCACACTGCGATTGTGATTGCGGACGAACAGATAATTTATCAAGATTTTAGTGTTTTTAGGTACAAAAGTGTAAAATATTTTATTACAGTAAAAGAGCAACAAATAGACATTTTACATCAGATTTACATATTTTTCTTAAATTATAACCCCATGAATCTTTTTCTCTTGAGTGCCTTTAGAAAAAAGCACCTTAAACATTTTGTGTTTTTTTTTTCCCAAAATCAAAATGCAAACTTCAATCTTCCTCTCCCCTAATGTCCGTGTCCGATTATTTGATGCATTTCAAGTCATTAAAATATTTAAATTTTATGAAATTTTCATTAAACGCAGCTAAACGAAATCCCCCTCTTTGCTTATTCAATGTTGTTGTTGCAGCTTTTAATTCCACTACACATCTAGGTACGTATATGAATATACGTAGATACACATGATGTCTGACTTAGTATACATAGGTAGTAGTCACATGCTTGAATTCTGGACAAACACCTTCTATTTTGCCTTCAAAGTTTCACAGACTTTCAGTAAAAAAAAAAAACTAAGAAAAACCTCAATACCCTAGCCCATTATTTATTTCACCTGTTTCGTTGGATTTTATTACCTTTGCTGATGCAGCCATAGTTCCAACTCAAGACCGCGCATGTACAATCTCTTACCTTCTTTTATTTATTTTTTTTTTTTAATTATTTTATTTTGTTTTTTGTTGCTTCTAGAGCAGTGTGTGGCTGTCTTTTCTGAACCTCTTGCGTTTTATTTATCGTTTGGTGTTTTTTTTTTTTTTTTATGTTTGCCTGAAATTCTCTTCAGTTTCAAACAAACCTGGGTGTGTTCCACATTTTCGCATAGATATAGATATTTGTATCTACACAATCAATTTTCTGAAAGTTGCTGAATTTCAATTCGAACGAATAATGCAGCACAGCTCGAGCACAAAGAACACAAAACAATTCGTACTTAAATTTGCAGAAGAAAAAAAAATAACTCGCAGGTATTAGTTAGTAATAATCATATAGCAAAACGAGACAAGGAAGGCTACAAATTTAATCTGCCACCCGGTCTTTGGGTTGGGCCACTCAAACTCTTACAACTCGAATCCATTTCTATATACCTCTCTATTGATGTCGCTGCGGATTGCCTGTTTGACTTCTTTGACATTCTTGCCCTCCAGCGCGCATGAGGATTGGGGAATTCGCAACAGAGCTATACATATTTAGTAGCCAGCTAGGCCAAAAGCATAGACAGTTAGGTAAGACTTACCCTGGGAGAAATTTCAGTGAGTTGTTGGATTTGACGTTTATGTATATAGCTTGGAACCTGGAAATGGTAACAAGCGCAACAAGTGATTCCAAATGGGAAATATTAAAAAAGAATATAAGTGAAGTGAAGAGAAGAGAAGAGAAGAGAAGAGAAAAGATCAACATTGCCATCACTGACGATGGGAAAAAGTGTAGGAGTTTGGTAATAATTTACACAGAGGTGCTCAGTGGAACAAACCAACCCTATCCGGGTGAATCTTCCGAACAAAACAGACATCCGTGTTGTGGATTAAATATTCATTCGTATTTACACTGACACGACCAACGTGATGGCGGCGGAAATGGTGACGGTTGGAAATTGCCGTTATTGCAAGTGCTTTGCGGTAGATTGATTTAGAAAGAGCAATTGAATTGACACATGTCACTGTAAATTTTGCAGATTTGAAATTGGAGAAGTTTTTGAGTGGATTGCTTTATGATTGTGTGTGATGTAGGTACATACATACATGCATACATGTTACTTTAAATTTAATATGTCAATTATTTGACTTTTGATTTGAAATATATGTATGGCATTTTCGATTGGTGTCACCAGAATGACAGTTCTCGTTCTGCATTTGATTTCAAAATTGAATCTAGAAGCGTTCACTCGTATCGAATTTCTGTTAATATCAAATCCCGCTATGATTTTGACAGTGGGAAGGTACATCTCTATCGCTATGTCTTAAGTAGTTTCTGATATTCAAATGGTACCTCTTATTAAAAAAAACGTTTGCAGCTGACTACCCTTTACAGTACTAAACACAGTGCTGGCGTTAGGAAAATAGGAAAGAAATTAAGAGGAGATACCGATACAAAGCGTTCTGCATATCAAAATGGAAGGGTAAAATAGAGCCGGATTAAGTTTTTTACATTCGTATAGTACGACTAATAAAAAAATCTCTCTACCTACGATAAAACTGCAGTTTTGAGGATCCATTAGTTGGACGTTCTTGATTATGTGAGAGAATAACTATTACTTAACAGTGATTGATCCACTTTTCTTTCAGCCAGATATGAAGATAGATTTGTCTCAATTGACTGTTACAGTGCGGAGGTTTTTCTCGAAAAAGTATGGCCCGATAATGCAGCTTGACGAAACTGCACACGGCACAACACACTATGACTCGTGATCGTTCCATTTCATGGAGTATGTCCTGGTACACAAAAGTGTGTTTTTTTTAGACGTGTGGTTTTCAATCTGGCAATACATTTTTCGGAGTCGGTCTTTTTGACAGTTGTCACTTGATTTATGCTTAGTTTGGTTTGCCATTTCATAATTAATAGACTGACTCCTAATGGTTCGGTTCGCACGACGCATCGCGCGCTGCGTCCAATATTCGGTCGACATAATCGTTGTTTGAGAACCCCTTCCACTTAGAAGCACCACTTAAGTCGCGTTCTTGCTTTACTGCGCCGCCGTCAAAATGTTATCCGTCGGACATTTAAATGCAGACGCAGAGTTACGCATGGTCTCTTCTCCGTCACCATTTGAATATAAGGAGCTTGTGGTAAAAATTCCAAGCGGATGGGCAATAATACGATACTAAGTTTTCTTGTTAGAATATGCAGAATTGTCTGCAGGGAATGTATGCTGATAACATTTTGAGCACATACGGTTGGGACTGGAAGTGACCTGTATAGCAGCAGCTATGGGGACACTGATGCGTCCGAACCATAAGGTTTCGGTCGTAAGGTCTTCGAGTGACTCTCCCGCGCTCCGCAAAAGAGTTTACCGGGGGCTCAATACAGCAAGTGCGAATAATTTTCCGTGTACACTTTCTATTTTCGCTCAAAATATGGGTGTATATATTAACTATTTGTGTACACGTTACCTGTCAAAAACTGTACACCTCACGGAATCACAAAATTTGATGTTTACACGGATTTTTGTGTAATCAGAGAAAACTGACGCTTGCGGAACTAATCCTCAGCCTTACAACAGCTCATCTCATCATCTGCTCGGAGGATTGCCACCAAACGTGCACCGAAACTCCCTTTGGACGGAAATGACAGACTCCAGTGCGGGGTGGTGGTAGCAGCCAACTGTCTATTTTCATTAAATCTATATAAAAATATGTAAAAGTAAAAAAGATAGCCACTCTGAATTTACGGACCTATAGCTGGTCTGCACCAAAGACGGTGTTCACATTGGACTCACTTGACATTTCTTTGTTTTATCTTACTCCAACCTAATGACTATATCTTTCTCATCATACTGAGGTGGAGTGAAATAAAAGAAAGAGATGTCAAAATGAGTCGCGCGGAGTGAGTCCAATGTGAACACCGTCAAATATTTTCTTAGCAATGAATTTTTATAATTTTCTCATCACTCAGTCATCTTATCAATTAAATACCTGCTTATATTTTGCAACTGTGCTTCAATGCAATAATTGCTATCATGAAAAATTAAATATTGATGAAATCTTTCAACAGACAGCTATCAATTTTGTTTCATTAATTCGAACATCTTGAGAGACAATCATGTCTCGTTGGCAATTTAATTATCACACATTATTCTACTACTAGCAATTATATATTTATATGACGTGTCAAGAAGAGAACCTACTTTACTGTCATCGTGACATGTGACATTTCCACCCATCATCAGGTAGTTATAGAGGTGCCGACATTGTACACACTTTTAAAGTGTCACGTCTTCATATTAATTGCACGTTCTTATCGCGACGCGCCGCGCCGCACCACCAAAATAACATCGTATCGTAGCACAGACAAAAAGCACAACTCTACTCTACACAGGCAAGTTAAAAAAAAAAAAAATTAAACAACAGAACGTAATGCACCGCTGGTTGCAGCGCCAAGTGAAATTCTGTCATTTTCGTGTATGTTTTTGTTATTGTTTTTTGGTTTAAAGTGTCTTGTTCCAAAAATAAAGTCATTAAGAAACTCAACAAAAGTACGACAAGCAATTCCGATTTATTCAAATACACGCTGCGCGCTATAAGAATTGCATGTCTGGCTCTCTGACAGATGAACAAAAATGTATTTTATGTCCTCACGAAATCGTGGGAAATGAGTAAACGAATCTTAAAAAGCCACGATTTGACCTTTTAAACTCAACAAAAAAACAAAAAATTATCAAATTAAGATGACGGCTCTTTAAAATACTTCATCAAACAAACAACCACAAAGACCACAAATTTAGTCAGGAATTAATTATATTTTTGTTACTAAATTATGTTTGACATAAGTCATGACGGTGCGGTGATGGTGTGTACTTATATCTTAATTTACCAGATGCTCGTTGCTTCTCATTTTAGCCTGATTTGTCAAAAGTTTAATTTTTTTATTATTTGCCTGAATAACAATGCATTTTGTTGTTGTTGTTGTTGTTGTTTAGGAGCGATAAGTCAACGTATCTCAAGTCTAAAGCTGAACGTAAACATTCTCTTTTTGGTTTGAAATTTTGTCGTTTGTTTTGCTGTTTTTGTTTATGTTTATATTTATGATGACTGAAAACAAACAGCACAGCAAGCAAAAGTATTTCCGGTGTCGTTCGTATTTTATACGCGCTTAGATTGTTGTTTATGATTTCCATATTGTAGCGAGGGAGGATTTCAATCTGGTAATTAATATCTTTGTATTTCCGAAAAAAAGCCAATAACAATGGTTAACAAATGTTTGCCTTTTACGATTACACTTGCTCGCAGATATACTTAATATGGTGGTTTCATATTCAAACCACTGGGAGATAAAAGAAAATTGGTTGATTTGGTTGTTTCATGCTGTTACGACCAGGACCCATGTTTTACAACTCTCGCGTCGAGAAACGATGAAAAATGGAACAAAACTCATATGATTTGTTTCAATTTCCATCGTTTCTCGACTGATTTTAGCGATGCGAGAGTTACAGAACATGGGTCCAGGCAACAAAATATCTATGTGCATTTATTTCCAAAAACTGTAAATTTCGATCATTTTTAATCCAAAGTTCTGTCAGGTCTTATTGAAAAAATATAATTGGACTAAAATCTGTAGAAACTGTCAGTTTCGGGGAGTGAAAGAACAGCGCCCTAACGTCAAAATGTTACTGCCTAATGCTACATTTACACGACTGACAAATTGGCAATATTCTGGCATTTAACTGTCAAAAAAAATGACAGAACAATGGAAAAAATCATTCTTTTGGCAGTATAGTGACAGAAAAATGCCAATTTTTGTCAGTCGTGTAAATGCAGCATAATTGCTTCTAGGTGTGGCATGTATGTCGGTGCCACATCGAGGCATACATAATTCCCTTAAACGCTGCTACAATAGATCCGGTACTGTTTCTTTGAATGATTTGTCTTTTTATGTTTTTTTATATTTGCAAAAAAAAAAAATCGATTCATGATCGCAGCGCAATGACACGCACACGCACAACATTAGAAATTAAATGCCACTGCATCGAGAGTCAACTGAGAGATATGTTTTCCACCGCAGCTTGTTTTGACTTTTATTTTTTTTTTTTGTCTGACTACTGACGCCAAGAGTTTGCTTGCTGGCTCTTAAGAAAGTCTCCAGAAGTTGTGAAATCATCAAATGCAAGATGGTGTAAATAGTGCAACCACCTTAAAACCGATATTCACATAGCGCTACAACATCAACAACTACTACTCTATCTTCTGGCAATGGTGCGTTGCGTAGTGTAGTAGTGATAGTGTTGATGTTTCTGGCGGTGCGGAGTGCGGTGTATGCTTGTTCAAAATAAACATACAACAGCAAAATCCAAAAAACAACAGGTTGTTGTCTTCTATTGGATCGTGAACGTGATTATTTTGTCTTTCTTGTTTGTTTGTTGTTGTCATTTGTGTATTTTAGCTAACGGGTGTTCCGAATACACAAACAGACAGACGACGCGACGCACAGACAGTATTTTGTTTTTTGCTTTAGCACACAACGTGTTAATCATCTTTAACTATCACCTTAATGAGCTTTCGAATACGTAAGTAAGCACAAGTGACATTTTAGGAGCCATTTTGACAACCGCCATTGAAAATGAAGTAGGTAAATGTGAAATGTCAGCTTACGAAAAATAAAGTCGGATAAAAATCGAAAAATAAAAGTCAGACGAGTGCTCGTAAAGGTATAAGTTATTCGGCTTACATTCGTTTGCATACTTTGTAATAGATTAATCTCAGGTCTCAGGGTACTGAGAAATAGATGAAAGATATATATGAAGATTCTATTGTTTATGGGACTATTTGCAGTTAAATTTTAGTAAAATCATTTCAAATGTCAAATGGATGTTTGACAATTCGATAAAGCTGGTCACACACAAGCCAAATGGCTCTCCGATTCACAGTGAATTGCGTGTATTGTGCTTGGCCAAGCCATTTAGATTTTCAGCAAGTCCGAAATCCACGAACCAAATTAGCTCCGAGCTATAATTAGCTCAGAGGATAGAATAAACAGAACCGTTAATTACTCTTTGACACTTTTCGGTTATGATCACACCAAATCGGTTATCATGTCTTGGTAGCGCTCTTAATTGACTGTAAAATTTCTTCCACCGTCATCGTCGTCGTCGTCCACTGAATGCCTGAGCACAATAGGAGCGTGCCAAAGCGCGCGTCCTTACCTGTCAAAAAAGTGTGTTTTTTCTCAATCCTGGAGAAATTTGGTTTAAAAAGAAGACATCAAAAGGATTAACGACGCCATCACAAAAAAAAAATAATGTTTCCATACAAACTATCGATAACAAGTCGGTAACTTAGCTAAGCCCTAAGGGGATTATTTGTTGTTGCGTTTAACATGTAAATTGCTTAGTCCCGACGCCGACGTCGTTTTTTTCTACCAATTTCCTCCGGGCGTGCAAAAAAATATGCCCATAAATTTTGTTAAAGTGAATACATGAAGCTGTAGGCACAGACCCACCTCTATAAAAGTTGAAAACGTCAAATGATCATCTCCGTTTATTGACACAATCGTAATGCTTGCACTAAATCCGTCTTATCAACATCAGTCAATTTGACGTTTACGAACACGCTCTGTTGCTATATGCTGCTCGGGCAATTTTCTCCCACACACAAACAAAATAGACAATCTAAATTTTAATCTTTGGGTTCTTGATACTTTTTTTTCGTCAACTCAGTTTTTGTTTATTGCTGAGCATGCACCGCAAATGATGTTATCGAACATATTTAGCTATGTATTTAGCAAACTGCGTTATCGAAAAAAATGCTTTTGCATACAAAATTCGTTTTGGTTTTTCTAACAAATGACTTGCAGTTTGCGTTTAAGAACATCTTGTGATAACATTTTTAACCCAAATGACATTTTCAAAAACGGCCTGAGTTTAAGTAATCTCGCGCGTACGGACGCACGTCTATTGTGGCCAGTCAGTTGGCTTACACTTTTGGCAACAGCTGCAAAATTCTGCGTTGAGAGCACCGAACGAACACGGGAATGTGTTCTAATATCAATTAGAAAACCAGTCTCAAGTACTTTCTTCACAAACTAGCGTATAGCATCAGTGCGGTATTCGACGGGAATTTCTATTAAAAATTCAGTTTGGTAGTAACTTTGCAATATTTTCCAACCTTGTTCAGGCATTAATCGATCGATCGTACTGAGGAAATATATTACTGAGTTTCTGTCAATTTCGTCAAATTATTCTTAACATTCTAGTACATTGAAGGTATTGTAATTTCTAATTGTACTAAACAACATTCTAGTATCTATCAACTAGATGACGTGGAGAATTTTTTTGTGTGATATAATTAACTGTCAAATTTGACAAACATAAAATGTGTGTTCAGTAGTTTTCCGCTTATTTTTCCCCATATGCGATTAGCCAATTCTTATGTATCACAGTTATTCTTTTTTGCACACATGCATCTATAGCTTTTCAACTTTTTGCAAAAATTCTTTTGATTGTGGTTAAGCCTTTACAATAATTCAGAACTCACAAGCCTACAAATATTAGGTACATCTTTTCGTTAACTTCCCAAAACAGCAAATTTCGATGAATTTAAAGTTAAAGTTCTTTCCCTTTTTCTATTCCCTTCAGAAGAAGAACTGTCATTCTGACACTTGACAATTGAAAACACCATTAGTGCTATATTCAGTGTTAGTATCTAGGTATAATTTAACAACAATCAAAAACGGTTTGAGCACAAGCAATTGAATTATGTTCACTATTCTTGTGGTCAAAAAAGTTTGAAGTTTACATACAAAAAATATCCACAGCCAAAAGCAAAACCTCCCCAGGAGCCAGGCAATTTATAAAAACTATTTATTTGTAAAACACCTAATATCTCTTGTCACTCGTAAAACAAAAAAAAAAAAAAAAAAAAAAAAAACAAGTAAATAAGCAACAAAAATTTGACGTGACGTGACATTTAACAGTTTTGTAAAGGTATTCTCAATGGCATACGCTCAAATGTCAACAATGTCATAAATACGAATGCTATTACTTTCTCGACACTTTTTTTTTGTGCTACCACTCCTTTCGTGTGGTGGTACGTTAACGTTTTTTTTGTTTGTTTTCGTTAAATTTATTTTGCATTTCAGTTAAAAAGCATTTTGTACACCTGTTGATAAATATTGACATTATAGACTATGGCAATGGCAGCACTGTATAATTTTTCTTTATTTTTCTCTGGTACGCAATTATTAACGACTTTGTTCCAGTCCACTTGGCACTTGGCATGTCATGTCTTATTCATTATGGATAAAGATAAATAGATAGGTAGACCTTTTCATGGATGGAGTATCTAAAGTTGTTTTGTAGCTGATGATGAAGTCAAATAATTCCGAAGAGGAGAAGGCATAAGTTTTATTGTATACGGCGCGGCGGCGGTATCCGGCCACGGCCCGGCCCACTGATATTTTTGTACTCATCGCGTAGGTTTGTGCGCACAGTGTAGAGTTGGGAGCACTTGTTTTTTAATGGAATTTAAATTGACGGATATTATTGTGGGATGCACGGATCTGGTGGTTGTATGGTTGACTGGCATGGTGCAAGATTGTTTAAAAGTTCCGTTTAGCAGAGAGTGAGAGGAAAATTTGCAAATACATATGTACATACAAACAGGTGGGTATAGTTTATAAAAAATGCAAATATTTGAAAACTGAGTCGTCGCTTTTTTGTACTGCTTATCATTTACTGGTTGTGATTCAACTTCTGCTCTATACAGCAAAGGTAAATTAAAAAAAATATGTCCTACACATTTTATTGTTGCAAACGGTATACGTCTACTTCTAAAGGGTGAGTTACAATAAGCACATCATTCAGATAGCGGCCTCGGCTTCGTTGGCAGTTCCTTAAGCGGACGGTGCAATTTCTAATGACTCGGTCTAATATTCCGGCAACAGCGTCTTGAATATTGACCTCGAGCTAGTCCAAAGTGGTTGGTTTGTTAGCGTAAACTATGTATGTAGCCCCAGACAAAATAAAATAACATGATCGCCGTAAAATGACCCAATCGCCAAATTTCTCCTTCACAACTTTGAGCGTTGCGTCGCTTGTAGTGCCATCTTGTTGGAACCACAGCTCGGATACATATATCGGTTTTGTCAAGCACATAGAGTTGATTAACATCGCTCTACACCTGAGACTATTGACACTAACGGAGTCTCCTTCATCATTTCGAAAGAAATAAGGTCGAATGATACCACCATGCCATAAACCACACCAAACAGTCAATCTTTGTGGATCCATTGATGAATAGTCGAACACTTGTGGATTGTGTTTGCTCCAATAATGGCAATTTTGCTTGTTGACATAGCCGCTGAGAAAAAAAAGGCCTCGTCCTAGAAGATGATTTTTGCCCAAAATCCGGATGTCAACAATCCGCCAACAATTTTTTTTAATGAGAAAAAAATGGCTTCGTCTTAGAAGATGATTTTTGGCCAAAATCCGGATGTCAACAATCCGCCAACAATTTTTTTTAATTATTTCCACACGTTCGGTGGGTGTAGAACGATGCATGATGAATTGGTAAATCTTTCCTACTGAATATTTTGACAGATCGATGTCATTGGTACATAACTTTGACAGCTGCTGAAACAGAACAATTGAAAAAACTATGTCATTACCACCCTGTAGTAAAATATTTTGTAAAGCGAAAGAGCCGGAGCGGCGTGGAGTAATGGTTAGTGGATAGGACTGTCATGCCGGAGGTCTGGGTTCGATACCCAGCCTCATCCACCTAATACAAGTGAAAAGCAGTGATTGCCATCAAACTGGGGCCTATTAAAAAAAATTACAAGTTCAATCCGTCATAATTTGTAATATGACATTTTTTTAATTGAGAAATTTCGAAACCTCTCAACTTGACAGCATTCATTTCGTCGCAATAGCTGCCAAATACAAAATTAGGTATAAATCGAAAATAAAAGACAATCTCGTTAATTCAAGAAAATTTTATTTTTTCTGGTTCCCGAGAGGATTTTAGTTTTTTTTTTATTTGCAGCTCAAGAAAATTGATCGGAAGATTTGTGCTTCCTGCTTAAAGATCCGCACAGAAAAATATAGTGTCATTCACTTTGCGCGCGCTTTTTATGGCTTTCCGAAGTCTCCACAAAATTTTTTTTGAAACCACTAGTAGAGCTCCTCACAATGTGTCTATGCATCTCTCTCTTAGGAATTCAAATGAAAGCTCCTTTTAATTTGACAGCTCGCGGTAACGTGGTTTTTGGATTGTTTCCGAAAAAGATGTGTTTCCTTTATTTATCCTAAAGAGTGAATCGTAGATCGACGGAATCATTTTTGTTAAAATATGAACAAATGTCAGCTTCCACAATGTGATTACTTTGACGTTCATGAATAAAAGAGATAGAAATATATTGATATTTGGTAGAGAACTCTATCTCTTTCTCTTCTCTTACTCTGTACCATAAATAACTTAACAATTTTCAGTAAAAAAAAAATATTCATGAAATTATTTTAAAAAAATGTCAAGAATTTTCTGAGAACCATCTTGAATTTTCTAGTAAATTTATGCTGCTATTTTTGTATGAAACAAAACTACCATGAATTTATAATTTTTGTTCAAAATTTGACAATTAGGATTTTTGTAAAAATTGTGTGAGTGCCGGGACTCACGGTTAATATGTGTAAACATCAACGTGTGCGGATCCAAAACGGACTTGTTTTTGCTTGAAGGGGATCTTAAGATTTTTTTCACTGAACGCACCCATCCTAGTATGCAGATCGTAACGTTGCACACCGTAACGTTGCACGACGTAACGTTGCACACGAACGTTCACGTTTTTTTTTTCACTCTATCGCCAGCATAGATGTTTACACATCAAAAAGTGAAAACTAGGAGTGTTTGCCCATCAAGTGTGTTTTGCCAAGTACAATATGAAATGGGGTTGGTGAGTGTAAACATTTACTACCTATTTTATTTAGAAGTATGGGTAGGTATCTACTTATTTTCTTAAGCACTTGACTTCATAATTTCATAAAATAAATAATTTCTATATTTCACATTTAAAGATTAAAAACAAATCTTAAAAATGAAGAACTCATCCAAACAGTTACTAATATCGCCACTGTAAAAATAGAATGGAATGTTGCCTTGAAGATGAACTCAAAACTCCAGATCCAGATTCTTATTTCACTCTACATTCTTTTTTTTTTTCAATTGAAACCAACCAACCAATTTAACTTTGCACCACATCTCACATGACTCCATTGCGTTTTACACATCACAGCCAGTCCCATCAGGTTCAGCATTTCAGCAATAACGTCTTCGCGCGTTGTTACTGAGACGTAAATGCGTTAAGTAATTCATGCGTCCCCATCCGTCGTCGTCTTTCATTCTATACTTTGCTCTTTATAGTGCACAAGTATTGGATTCGTACAAATTCAAAGTGTTCATCAAGCAAAACAATCAATGAAATGAGATAACTAGTCTCCTAATCGGCCTGATTATTTTGAAAACATTCAGTGCAGACGGTGGTTAATTTTGTTCTTAAATTAAAAAAAACTTTAGTCTGAAAGTAAATTTTATTGATAGATCCCTCCTTATTCGCAATTGACTTTATAATTGTTGTTAACAAAGCAAATTCATGCGACCCATTCGTGAAATTTAATTTTGATGTTGTCGCCACTGAGGCAATAATTTAGTGCACTAACTTCTATTTTGCAGTTGGATTGTTTTTCATTAAAGATTTTTTTCCATCCCATACTTTCAGGTTCAGGTTATAAATGAAATAAGGGGTTTTTAGTGCGAGGGTGGTGGAGAAAGAGAAGGTTTTTTTTTTACAACAACGACGACGACGACGATAGTTAGTTTCATGGGTAAATGAACGCGAGGCAAATGGTCGTTCTATGTGTGCAGTACCTCAATGGCTACTGACCCAAATATTTGTGCATCGTAAGTGGGCAAACGAACGGTATTATCTTCAATGTAATAGTAATAGTGCTGCATTGCATTTTTCATTGCATACAATACTTGTCTTACATATATTCATGTTCACAACTGAAACGTAGTTGAGTACTATTTCAAATAGTCAAGGATGCAGGGTTGTAAATCGTTTATATGGATAACAATCATCTTATCCCATTTGTATCTGACCTTATGTATAGAAATGCAGTTCGGGCTAAAATAATTTTTTTTATTGCTCTTGAATTTTTATCGCCACAATTAAGCTTAAATATTAACAAATTTTTTAACATACATAGGTGCCTAAAAAAATAGAAAAGGTTATACAATAGTCTGATTGTTGAATGTTGTTATTTTAAAACTACTATATTCACTGATGCCAGAAGTAAACTAAAAAAAAAATATGTGAGTGCCGGGAGTCAAGGTTAAATATGTGTAAACATCAACGTTTGTCCAAGTGCCTAATTTTTGTTACTGAACGTCATCAAAAGAAACATATTGAATAATTAACACTACATTACCTATATGTAGGCAGTGCTTAAAAAGCTTAGTGTTGAAAGAACGGCAGCGAAATACCCAGTGGGGGAAACCGCTGTAACGAAATTTCCAAGCACTAAAAGGCTGGTGGTGAAGTGTCCAACGAACGATGAAGGTTCGGTACTGAAAGGTCCTGCTTCGTAGTTCATTCTCAAATTTAAGATGACTTCACATTACACATGGTTATTGTTTATGGTAATCACTCTCAAACAACAACTGTCAGCGGAGAGCACTAAAACCGTGGTTTCAATTAAATGACACCGTACCCAAATTCCAAAGGAACTTAATGGTTTGACTGACAGGGGCCGAATTAAAATATCCAGTTAGAACTGTCAACGAACTTGCAACCCTTATGAAACTCCATCTTTCCATCGAGTAAAACTTACAAAAAGTTCAATCTTAATTTTATACTGAACGAACCTCAAATAATTGTCACTATGAGATAGCCGGGGAATTATATATCTTGAGTTTTTAGAATATTTAGTTGCACTTGTTGTCAGTGGACATCACTAAAATCGCAGTTTCAATCGATTGACACTATCAATCGCCTATGGATTTGGACGCTGTGATTTTTTTGAATGATTTTAATGAATATTAACTTCGTGCAAGTACAAAAGAGCTATTTTGTTTATCCCAGCCACCTACGTCCCTCGCCTACGTGCCTAAAAATTGCAAGAAGAAATTTCATCGTTTGAAAGCAGTATAATGGAAACGTAGAATTTAAGTTCAGATTTGTATCACTGAACGCACCCGATATCCTACCATACCTACAGCCATTGATCTACCATACCTACAGTCAATTGTCAATCCCTACAGCTGACTTTTATTATTTTTGTTTTGATTTTGTTTTCTTTTTAATTACTAGTGTCGCGTCCATTTTGTTCGGGGAATAATTAAAAATTAAAGAAAAAAATATAAAAATATAAGTGTTAAAATGATAAAAACGTCGGTCGCGCTAAAAACAATTTGCTTTCGTCGTTGGCAAAAACAATATAAATGAGTGGTCGCGATAAAGTATAATCTAATTGTCGGTCGCGTTAAAATCCATTTGTTTTGGTCGGGGCAAATCAGATTTCATAACGTAACGTGCTACAACCTAAAGTGCACGACGTAACGTTGCACACGAACGTTCACGTTTTTTTCACTCTACCGCCAGCATAGATGTTTACACATCAATAAAGATTATTATTTAAGATCGTTTCAAGTTTTTGAATCGTTGACTATAAGTTGGTCAAAACCTTCTATTTTCAAAAATATATTTGAAAATTCAATCTGAAAAATCATTTTTAATAAAATAAAAACTCGAGCACGAACTTGGTTTTATGAATCCAGGCCATAACGTAGATAAGTATTGAAAACATTGTTGATGAAAAAATGTGAACATTTTAAAAGTCAAATGTTTTGTTATAATTTTTGCTATTACTTGCATGAATTTTTAAACCCGTTTGTCTTCTACTGAATTAAATTTTAAGGAAATAATTCAACCCTTCTATCGGCATATTATTTTTAAATGGACTTTAAATCCAAATTTATAAAATCCATTTATAAAATAAATTTAGATGATTAAGTACATAATGTACTTAAACTCACCCCCTGAGAGCATAGTTTTAATTGGATCTATCTACATTGGATAGGTATATATGTAGATGTTTGGATTTAAATTAATTTGACAGCTGTTTCCAATTGCATCCTCATGTCATGTCGTCGGTCGTTTCAAAACTGACACTTGTATTCAAATTTTACCAGCTGTCAGTCATCTTCAATGAAATTTATGAAAGAAAGTTTATTTTATTCTTCTGCTGAATAAAAAGGTTAATATTTTCAATTTTAACTGGGCGTGTGAAATTACAAAATATTTTTGATGTGTAAACATCTATGCTGGCGGTAGAGTGAAAAAAAAACGTGAACGTTCGTGTGCAGCGTTACGTCGTGCAACGTTACGGTGTGCAACGTTACGATCTGCATACTAGGATGGGTGCGTTCAGTGCAAAAAATCTTAAGATTCCCTTCAAGCAAAAACGAGTCCGTTTTGGATCCGCGCACGTTGATGTTTACACATATTAACCGTGCGTCCCGGCACTCACACAATTTTTTTACGGTTTCATTACATTAAAAAGGAAACAAATTGATATTCCCTCGTTTGTGGGTTTTGTTGGCACAGAATTGGAACTGAATTTCACTGAATTAATTTTTTGAAAATTTCTTTATTTTTTTTTCGTGAATGGGAAATCGGCCAAACAACGATTGATTTAGCTGTCAAGTGTCAAATCAGTTTCGTTCGTTAACAAAGGATAAAACAAGTTAGATAGATATTTTCTCGGTCTGTCAAAGACAAAATGGCGTCCGGTTTTCCAATTCATCTACATATTTCCACTAACTTATATTTCAAATTCATTATGTTTCATTAAATTTTGTTGTAAAAAAAATGGTCTAAAAAATAATTTCTAACACCAATACAATGGAACCACTGTGCGGCCGTCACGTCGGTCGTACATATAGCCTAGGAAAATGGTACTTTTATTTCTAAATCCAATTTTCTTTCTTTTGGCATCAGAAATAGCTACTGGTCAGCTTTCTCGAAAGATTATGTTTATAAAATGTGTAGGTAAATTGTGTGACTCTTTACAATGATGCATTGATATTTTTTTTTTCTTACTAGTGAACTTTCTAGAGAATAACTTATGTTCATTTTATAGATTATTTTGTAATATTAGCCGTGTTTTGGTGAAAATTGCAGCTAGCGCAGTAATGAATTATGAATAAAACGCTAATAGTCACTTTTATAATATTTACTTTTCTTTTGTTATTTTAATGTTGGTAATCGTGCCAAATCTATGACATTCGATGTCAAAATAAATTTCTTATCTTTCACAAACAATAATCAGTGACAGTCATAAAATTAACAAACTTTAATAATTGATATGATGGATAACGAAACAAAAGAGGTAACAATTTAATACTTTATGCAACAATAAACTTTTCAATTATAGGTCTTATTACCACTTCTACACTCACCAATTGATGAAAATTCATATTCACACGACACCAACATTCGTTTTATGTTTGGAAATGCGTTTGGGCGCGTTCGAAGGTACCTTTTTGCATTTGGCTTACATGGAGCATAGATAATGTCCAGTGAACAATCAATTCCAAATGTGTCAACGCTTTTGGTTCAAATTGAATTTAGAAAGATTGATTCTTCTTTTGAGAACATGGACAGTAATTCCGGCATCAATAGTGGTTAATGTAGACTATCAAGCAATAAACTGTCAAATTTGATTGAAGGATGGCTGCGATGTAAATAGATTAAAAAAAATTGTGTGAGTGCCGGTACTCACGGTTAAAATGTGTAAACATCAACGTGCGCGGATCCAAAACGGACTTGTTTTTGCTTGAAGGAGATCTTAAGTTTTTTTTCACTGAACGCACCCATCCTAGTATGCAGATCGTAACGTTGCACACCGTAACGTTGCACCCGAACGTTCACATTTTTTTTCACTCTACCGCCAGCATAGATGTTTACACATCAAAAACCTGTACAAAATTCGAACATTTTTCCATTTTATTTTATGTTCCCGAACAAAACATTTTAAGGGAAATTCGTTAACATTTGGAACGAAATATTCTCGATTCGGTCAAATATATTTTGTCCCCTAACTGTCAAGCCATCAACCGTCAAATTCCACTGAAGGCTGGCTACGATGACGATGGATTAAAAAAATTCTAAAATTTTTCATTTTATTTTATGCTCCGGAAAAATGCATTTTCAGGGCAATCCATTGACATTTGCAACAAAATATTCTCGATACGATCAAATAAAATTTTCCCCCTATCTGTCAAGCCATAAGCTGTCAAATTCCATCGAAGGATGGCTAACGATGACCATGAATTTAAAAACATCTACAAATCAAAAAAAAATTAAGATTTTATTTTTTTCAAAGAGTAATTTTAGAGCTTCCTGGTGAATTTTTATTCCGAAATGAAATGCATTGCCCTTACCCGGGATGCATTTAAGAACACATCCCGTTGTAAGTCAAAAAATCTATGGCTACCAACCATTCGGAGACGAATATTTTCCTGCAACCGAATTAAGCGCCACCTTAACATCTCAACAATTTATATCCGCTCTATGTTCAATCTGATTACTGACCTAAGCAATATTCATTTTTCGATTTGTTGTTGTTTGCGTGTAAAAATTTACTTTTATTCATTTGGAGGACTATTAAATTTTTTTTTGGGCGTGTCAATAAGCTGTGATGCTACATATAAATGACATCCTTTTTTTATTTCTGTTAAATTTAAGCTTGGTTATTCTAGGCTAGACTTTTTCATAATAGACGGGTGTTTTATTGAATATTCACCAAAGTATAACAAATCAATGATTGGTAAAAATGCAACTTTACGTCCTGGCCTTTAAAAGAAGAATCCAGTGTTACAACACACAAATTTTGCACTTAATATCTTTTATTTATGATTTTTATTTAAAAAATATTCCTTTTATCCAAATTAATTTAATAATAGTTTTTAAAAAAAAAAATTTGCACCGAGCGTCGTGTTAACAGTGGGTATTGTTTCCATGAGAGACATTGCTATAAAAGGAGGCAATTTCACGTTTTTTAATGCTCGAGTATTAACCCGATAGTCATCTCTATGTACTTATCGGAACAGACTTTGAATACTAAAATTTTTTATTTTGCAAATTATTATAAATATGTGGCTTGATTGTAAGTGTTGTAAATGTGAAGTCATTGCTGCTGTTGTAGCAGTTATGGTGCCAGCCATGTGTATTTTTTTTTTTTTTTATTGTTTAATTCAAAAAACGTAGGAATTTGTCATCAAGAAAGGGGGCATTGTTTTTACAAGTATTTATTTCATTGTTTACTGGCAAATAAGTAAATTGCTTGGAATAACACAAAAAGTTCAGTTGCATCAGTAGTATACCCTGCATTTCAATCATGAATCATGCAAAATATATGGAATGTATAAAACTGAAGCTTAAAAAAAAAAAAAAAAATCACATTAATTTGTTCATTGTAAATGTGCAGTATGATGTGAGTCGTTAGGAAAATTAGATATGGCTTTGAAGGTAGAGAATTGCAACTTAGAAACAAAAAAAATGTACCTATACTTAGATATGTATCTACCTCTCATTCATAATAATTGCTGTGAAAAATAAAATGTAGAGGCAGCTGCTATTAAAACTTAGGTATGCAACGAACACAGACTTTTTAATATTTTTTGCCATAACTTGAATTTGTACAGATTTTATTTGACTAATTTAAATGATCTAATAATTTTTTCTCTTGTCATTAAGGTCCAGTTTTTCAGTGTAAGATTAAAGTTAAACCCGAGTTAACTCATCAAATTTGGTGATAGTTAACTCAGGATTAACTCAACAGATGCTTTTGATATTTTATCCACCGAGTTTGTTAAGTCAATTCGCATGCATTTTCCACCAAAAATCTACTTCCTCAGTTTACTGTGGGTTCATTTACTTCTAGAGCTAACTAACTCTGGTTTAACTCACCACTGAAAAACTGGGACTAAGTGTATGAAATATTTTATTTTTATTCATAAAAGACAAGTGTAGATTCTTAATCGATAAGTTTCAATCACAACAAACAAAAATTAATCTAAAAAAAAAAACAAAAAAAAAGCCTGTTCAGTGTAAATCCCGTTATATTTTATGCAAAATGTCCAAAATCAACCGATCTGGTTGGTTTGCGGAGGTCTAATATAGTCGAATCTTTCAAGTTAACGACTTGCTTTAATGCTCAAATACTTACTAGGAATTAGGATTCATTTGTGTTGGTATAGAAATTATTAAGGTGTGTCAATTAAACTCATATAAAGGGGGTTTTTTTTAGACGTGTAGTTTTCAAGAAGAAATAAAACGCATATAATTTATTGTTATGGCCAAAAATTTAGCTTTATTATAGAGATAAAGGTCTGCCATTATGTTTTAAAAATGATTTCAGGCAAGTGGCCACCGCGGCTGGCTCGAATAAATTCGACAGCTACAATTGTTGTGCGCGATGACGGATGGACTCATTCGGGTCTTCTTCGATACTCTGCTCCACAGCGGCAATAGCTTCTTCGCTGAGCACTGTACGGCGCGCGTCTCTGATGAGGATGCGAATTATTCACTAGAGTGAACGTGGTGCGAAACCGATCCATGGTTGCTCGAATTTATGCGATTTTACGATTATGTCGACCGAATATTGGATGCAGCGCGCGATACGTCGCCCGAACCGTATAGTATCTAATAAATTTGCACGATTTGCAAACGTTGTTCACGAAACTGAGCATAAATCAAGTGACAGCTGTCAAAAAGACTAACTCCTAAAAAAATATTGCCAGATTGAAAACCACACGTCTACACCCTTTATATAGTGATTGCAGTTGTCGTTCCTTAATGGATCCTTAATTCCAAAGCTTATTGTCTGATAAACACCCTTGAAAGTTATCAATACTTTTAAGTCTCTTATATACCTTGCCAAAACTATGTCCTTTGTATTAATTAATTACACATTATCCTTCCATGCAGTATGTTAAGTAACCTGACCTACTACCTATAACCATATACCTCCAACACCCATGAGCTTTCTTTGGATATAGGTAGGTAGGTATTATAAAGTCATAGAAATTAGATTTCATGCGTCACTATGGGTGACTACCTGGGGCAACGGCTTTAAATAATCCTCTCAACCTGAACACCTAATCCCTTTACGCACCCAAATGAGTCGTTAATTAAATTCAAAAAAAAAAAAAAAAAAAAGGGAAATAATCTTCCATCCAAAAAGCACCCCTATACTTGCAATTCGCTATAAACAGATAAATATACAGTAAATTACATGTAGGTATGAAAGCAAATATGTACATATACACACATCAAGTGATGAACTTTAACACCCTCGCGTCTTTGTTGAAATTTTAATGACAAAAAGGGCGTGAGCATTAATGTAAGTAAGTAAATTCCTTATTTAAAATTGCACAAAAGGTATTGTTTACAGATTTTCCGCTCCATGCACTTCATTCACACCTACCGAACACAAAAATAACAAAACAAAAAACCAACGGTCTAGATCTATCGGGAATCTAAACCTTATTTGATTATTGCTACATCAATGGCTTCCATACCTAACTTACGCTACGCTAACTGATAGCGGACAAACGAACAACTAACGGCTCATACATATATGGTGGTAAAAGTTAATCGAATCTGTCAACAGGACCAACAGCAACACCAAAGGCAGCTAATTTCCCAACCCCTAGAATATAAACCGTTTATCCAAACTGTCATCATTTTACCTTCTCTATAACGGCGCGGAGGTGCATTATTCTGAACAACGCCAACGCAACGAAGGGATGTGTTCGCAGACTTTAAACCTTTCGCACTAATTTGCATGCGTGATGAGTAGATATAGGAAATAAACTTATCCCTATTATGGTTATTTTTAAAAGTGACAGCTTAAAAGCTTAACGATAAAAACCCTGAAGACGCATTTTATGCGCTTTTACGTAAATCATTTCGCTTGAATACCTACGCTTACGTCTAATGTGACACAGCGCAAGCATATTCAATTCATAGCTTCTGCATGATTCCACAGATCTATAGATGTGATGGACACACACACACACACACACGCAAATAACTCTCATTAATTAGGATAAATTAATTACTACAAAATTGGAATTAAGCCTTCTTGTGCCTCTAGGGCTTCAGATATTATGTTAGGTATATATGGATGACAGACTTTGTCTTGTCCTTTGTCGGCAATTCTACTTATTAGACGCAAAGTTATGGAAGAACATTCGAAGTCAAAACAAAAATGTCAAAAATTTCCCCACAAACATCAAAAGGAAATTTCGGATAGATTGCCATTCCCCAAAGCAATTAGAAGTATCTCAAGAATTCCAACTACGTTCTGTGTAGAGTATGTGATTGTGGAGAGATGCATCAGCTCTTATAGAGTTAAGATAAAGAATTTATTAATTTAGTATTGTTTTTGTTCCTGGTTTAAGGAACAATAGAAGCAACATAAAAGGAGGATAGTTTGTGAACGCAGGATGTGATGCAGTACATAAAATATGTATAGGTACCTCCATTTTTAGGGTGTGGTGTGGGGATAGGGTGTTTTTGTGTTTTTCTTTAACTATAGATTTTCCATTTTCACGAAATGATCTGCGAATAGAGTAGTAGTGTGTATCTTGTGTTGTGTATGGGAAAAGAGATGAAGACCATCATCAAGGCGACTGCTCTATGATATGCTTAAGGAGAAAGCTTGGCTTTTGACGTTCGCAAAGATATGTGGGAATTTTTAGACGCACAAATAAAAATAAAAGAAATAATATTTTCAAAAGTTTTGTTCTGCTAAGCATAATGCCTGTCATTGTTGTCGCTTGAATAGAAAAGAGTTATAAATGCGACGCATACAAGTGATTCATATATCTTGGTACATCATATAAAGGGTGTTTTTTTTTGTTAGAGGTACAGAACTTTGAAATGATATAAAACAAAGATGATTTTTTTTAAATTGACATGAAATCTACTTTATTCAAAAGATAATCTTCTGGCATTATAATTTCAAAATGATTTCTGGCATATGACCGCCACGGCTAGCTCGGACGTAGTCTAATTTGGAGATCCGATTGTCGATGATTTTTTCCAACGCAAGCGGCGTTAAATCGAACGATCTTGGAGGCCAATTCACGGTTCCGTAACGTGAAACTATGCGGTTACCAAACGTTTCCTTCAATGAATCAATTGTGGCACGAGCTGTGTGACATGTCGCGCCGGCCGTCTTGTTGAAACCACAGCTCCTGCACATCATGGTTGTTCAATTGCCGAACGAAAAAGTCAGTAATCATGGCTCTATAGCGGTCATTATTGACTGTAACGTTCTGGCCAGCATAGTTCTTAAAGAAGTACGGACCATAATTATTCCACCAAACCATAAAGCACACCAAACAGTCCGTTTTTGTGGAAGTAACGGTCTCTCAACATACACTTGAGGATTGTCATCACTCCAAATACGGCGGTTTTGTTTATTGACGTATCCATTCAACCAAAAGTGAGCTTCATCGCTAAACAAAATTCACTTATGAAAATTGGAATAAACGGCAATCTTGTGTTGGGCCCATTTGGGCACAATTCGGAAGCGTTGTTCAGGCGTCAGTCTATTCATGTTGAAATGCCAAACCAAACTAAAAATAAGTCACTTGACAGCTGACAAAATGGCCGCCATTTAAAATAGTGTTGCCAACTTAAAATTGTATACCTTTAAAAAAAAAAAACACCCGTTACATACAAGATGTATATGTACCTAGTTCGTTGTTTGTTGGCAGATGGACTAGAACGTTGTAAACTACCTACTACACCTATACTACATTTTAAATGTCGTCTGAAACATTTATCATTTCGGTCAAACAGTGTGGGAACGTGAACAGATGTCAACTCGGATCCCAGATAAATCATCATTAGTGTTTGCTATGTTTAGTTTGGACCCATTCTAAAATTGAAAACTAAAATTCATATTATAACGGATAATTTGTGTGTGTGTCAATTTGACAAGGTGTCATCCTAATCTGTCTGTTTTTTTTTTTTTTTGACAAATATGGATGTGCGCGAAATTTAAGGCAACAACAATAATTAAGAGGGAATATTTTAATGGGTTTCTTTTTAAAATGACTAAAGAGCGGATGAAATTTGAGTTGGAGGTTCAAAAATTATATTTACGTACGCAGTTATATGTAGGTATACTTGTTCGCTCGCTAAATTCTTAAGAATTCAGTTTAAAAGCAAACAAGAAGAAAAGCGGGAATAATAACAGTCAGTTTTTTTGACATTTTGAAAACTTATTTTTTACATTTTATAAAATCATTAAAATTACTGTTTTTATCAATCGCAGAATTATGCCCGTTCTTTCTTGAATACGCCTTGAAAAGGTGTTTTTTTAAATGATTTTGACATCGCTGACGTTTATCTTAAATGATCTAAGCTCTGTGAATGGTTTTTTTAAGGAGTTTGTCCCCTTTCATCTAACTGAGTTAAACGCCTACAGTCGTATATTTATATAAGATTTTCTTAAAACACTATTGGACAGTGTTGTTGTTGTCCAGCTATAGCCATTGTTATCTAAAAATCTTATATTCACGATTTTATGTACTTTTGAATACTTTTCAAGATAATTTTTCAATTCATATAAATATAGAAACCTGCTTTACCTCGTTCATTGAACGCGTATACCCACCTTAGATTAGGTTTGGACAGCAGACAATATGGACTTTAGAATGGATTTGTAAATAAGACTGCTATAGAGCATTTACTATGGGCAGTGCATGCATCGTAAAAGAAATTTGTCAACCTTTGTCCACTTCTCTAAAGTAACATTTATGTTTTACCATGATCAAACCCATCAATCTTATCCTAGAATTTTGACAAATCCGGGGGTTTACAGTAACATGTTCATAATCTTTTGTTGGCGTATCCCGCCTACCCACCGCTATCACCCCAATCAAAAACTACGAAACCTAACTTCTCTAAAATTTTGAGTTTGTTTGTTGCGGAGAGAAGCTTTAGGAATTGATTTTAGTAAAATCCTCCTACTGCCACGCCCACATTTCCTGTATTTGAATTCCTTCCACATTCAAAGTCATGAACAAATTTTGTAGCTAAGCTCACTCAAAACTATAACATGACATGCCTTTTTTTCCAGCCTATATATGTACATACATAGTTTTATTTTCACCCCCATTTTATGAAATATTTTTTTAACTAATAAATTTGTAACTCAAAACTTTGAAACTTAAAAAATCTAAACTTACCCATTGAAAGGTGATTGTGGCCATCTGTTAGAATAACGGGAACATAATGGGTTTAAAAAAACTTAAAAATTGGGGCCCTTGACCCTGTGGTATAGAAGGGAAATTCATTTTGGCCCACCGAACTTGGTATAGTTTTCGAAAGTAATTTTAACATTCCCAATTGAACACAAATGTTTTACCAAATGTTATAAATTTCAACAAACAAACCCACACGCACTTATAATCACATTGTATCAAATAAAACACCGGTTCGACTCTTTATAGGTAGGTAACTATACAATCAGCCTTTCAATCAGCCATAATTGCAGGTAAACATGCCAACATTTTATGTGTACTTCCATTGAAAAAACAAACCAAAAATCATTCAGAAAAAAAAAACACACCATAATCAACATTATAATCTGCGTGTTTACCAATCGAATGTAGTATTTTTCTCAACAAAAAATAAATAAAACAGTAAACTGTATGCCTGATGGGTCGCATGTACTTGCTTTTACGAAATGTCAGCAGGAAAAGAAGAAAGGGATTTCTTACGTTTTTCACTCTCACACTCATGGGATTTTAAAGCCCTTATACACCCACCATCTCACACGCACCGTATAAACACATGTCAAAAATTTGTGAACAAATCATGTGTGAAAACAAATTAAGAAGCTTTATCTCACCCTACTTGACAGTCCATATCTCGCACAATTTGACATTTTAAGGCTTGGTTCTAAAACCATCGCACATTCTATTCGATTTCTCATTGTTTAAGAGGTTATGGTGAAAGTGACACTGTAGTATGGATCCAAGTGTTGAAGAAAAATATGAAAATCATTTTCAACACACAAATTCGGCAGTATGCATTACTATCCCACTTTTTTGACATTTTGTGTTAATACTCTGTGAGATAGTCTGAAAGTACATTAAGGTCCAGGTTTTCAGTGGTGAGTTAAACCAGAGTTAGGTAACTCTAGAAATGAATTCACCCACAGTTAACTGAGGTAGCGGGACGACTAAAAAAACTCGGTGAATAAAACATCAAAAGCATTTGTTCAGTTAATCCTGAGTTAACTCATCAATGGCCGATTTCATAAAGCCATTTTAACGTAACTAAATCTTTAAATGACGTTTGTTGCATACAAAATACGTCATTTTAAAAATTTAAATTCCTGTTAAATACTTGTGAAACCGAACACAAATATGATTGATTAACTCAGGTTTAACTTTAATCTCGTACTGAAAAGCTGCTTCTATAGGGAACATTTATACAAAAGCTCTGAAATAGTAATCTTTGACGGTGTACACATTGGACTCACTACGCGCGACTCATTTTGACATATCTTTCATTTATCTCACTCCAACTCACTATATAAGAAAGTGAGGCAGGATTTTTTAATTTATTTGAAAAAATCTTGCCTCACTAGACTATCTCTTCCTCCTCATGAGGTGGAGAGAGATAAAACAAAGAAATGTCAAAATGAGTCACGCGGAGTAAGTCCAATGTGAACACCGTCTTTTATTTTGGGATTTCAAAAGTTTATATTTCAAAATTCCGAAATTCGATTCCTAATTGAGACATAACATAATTTCAGCCAAATTTGCTCGTTTAAACTTTACGAACACACCCAATGGGAATCCATTTTAAAAGCTTTGGAAAGCTATTGTATTAAAATGTCAAAACTCGATATATGAAAAAGAAAAAGAGAAAACAACAAAAACAAGTGATTAATGGCTTAATCAAATTCAACATTAAATGAGCTGTCAAACGAAATTAGAAAATTTGAGATGAAAACAATTCTCTCATTAATCACTATGTAAATAAATTAATACAGGAGAAAGTTTCGTTGTCGTTCTGAAATATTCGCGTTGGTTTGGGAGAGCCCTAAATCAATTAAATGTGATCTCTGAAAACTGTAAGTCTCATTAAAACATAGCTTAATGTCGTTTTCGATTTCAATCGAATATGAAAACATCGACTTCCCAATTTTATACACACACTACTAACGATCGCCATTTTACAAAATGGCTTCTTCAAGGGTTTATCTATTTTGACAAGTAAGACTGCTTTTACATTACAGCGATTTTTAATCTTCGTTTCTCCTTTGGTTTCCTTCTAATTGCAAATACCTTTTACACGACAGCGATTTTTAATGAAAAGTTTAGTTTGTGCAAGTGAAGAAGTATCATCTCACTGCACTCTTTACTCCACTTGATTAAGCGAAGTTATCTGAGTGGACGACGAATGAAAATAAAACACATTCGAACAATAAGGAAAAGCACAAAGAAGAATGAGCGATAACTCTGCAATTTGTTCAACCTCAGCAATTTCGTCTACCCCGGCCACCACATACGTCCCTCGCCGACGTGCTTAAAAATCGCAAGAAGAAATTGAAAAACTTTTTATGGATGTGTGTTTCTCGTCTACTCCATTATGAAATTGGGAACAGAAAAACACTCCGAAAACGTTACTCGGAACAGTCAATCGAAGGCTTTTGAAGTAGTTGGAGTGAAAAAGGATTACAAAAGGAGTACTCCGAACGTCTAATCGGAAACGACATAAGGCTATGATAACAGTTACAGTAGATGTGATATCTGACATATTCTTCAGAATTGTACTTCGTAGAACCTGGTGGTTAGGTACAGTCAATGATTTGGAATTCCAACAAAATCAAACTGATTTGGACGATGGATTTGTTCTGACCATTTCGTGCGCAGATTCAAATGAACTTAAAGTTTTGATAGTTCAGATGAAGTGTACGTCAGAACAATATTTTCATCAGAACACACATCCACTTAAATCATAGCCTAAGGGAATTTGTATTTCTAGTTAAGCTGATGTCCCATCTGCACTAATTTATCGACTGTTTTTTGACTTATATTTCCACGAAATGTTAAATTTCATACCCATCACCCGTTTTTGTCAACCGTTTTCCAGGAATCTTACCGAAGTTGTTTTAAAATGTATGAAGGCGAACCGATTTCTGCTTTCATATACTTTATTGTGTTTTTGGAAGCAACTTAGGTCGATATAAGATTATTTTTGACTCCATTTTGATTTTTGATTTGATTATTTGATGGAAAAATCTTTTCAACTTCATTGGATTTCTTAACAGCACAAAAAAGGCATGGAAAACATGCTTTACAACAAAAAAAAAAAAGAACGACTTTTGTCTTAAGTCGATTTAAGGCAAGTTTTTCAGTGCTCAGTTAACTCTGACTTAAATGCAATTAGATTAATCCTGCAAATAAATTAAACCCGAGTTTTTCAGTGGGGTCCAAATCTATAGAAACGGAGGTGCGACACAATATAAATCGCCGTTTAGTTGTCGAAATCAAGATGGCGCCATTATTGAAGTCTGCATCTGTTAGTCCAGAGTTAATTCAGCTGTTGAGCTAACTCGGGGATCTAAGTTCCGACTGAAAAACTTGTTTCAGGAGTTAAATCAGGTTTAATCCAGAAACTAGGATGATCTCCCACTGATACCACTTAGTAAATGGAAGTGACTCTAGACATCTCAATTCTATCAGTTTTGGTTTGTAAAAGTACTGTTTATGCGGCCCCGCACGGCCAGGATCCTCCGCCGCTGGTGGGCATGCTTCATGCATCCAGATTTTTTTCAAGTCGCACGAAGTACGTTAACATATGCCCACTTTTTAATGGTGATAAACTGTTATAACCGTTATAAATTGGCATCATCAAACTCTTTAGGAATTATGTTTTTTTTTTTTCATTAAAATAGTGACAAATACAAGTGACATTTAATTGAACCATTACACTGACATATTAACAACCATTTTCCAAATGATGGCAACACACAATAAAGAATGAACCTGGTCATATTCTTGCCAGTTTTAGAGCGCCCTCCTGTTTGACTTCGTGTAAATAGTAAATGCACGTCATTTTGCTTATTTATCACTCGTATTAAAATGTGGAACAATGCAGTAATCAAAGAACAAACTTTTGAAAATACCTATAAATGCATAATAACGGGATTAATATATATCCCTTTTTTTTATTTAAGTGAAAATCTCAATTATTTGGATTTATTTTATTTTACGCATCTTTAACTATAGTCCTTATGAAATACACATATATTTACCAGGCCCTACACATGAGGATTGAAAAAAGGAGTTCAATGAAATCCTTGATGTATTTGCACACACGAATGGCTTGCCAACTCGCAGAATGTTGGCAGCACTGGTATATGTCATATAGTGGTTTCCTTTCACGTATTTTTTTTTTCGGTATACATTTTTTTTTGCTTTAGCTTATATGCCAGCCAAACACCAAAACCATTCATTATGTCATTTGGCCTCTCGAAAAAGGGTTTTTGTTTTTTTGTTAAAATAAATAAATTACAACCCATGGTCACAGAATTCTGCAATTTTTCGTTTTCGTATATTTAAATTGTAAAAGTCATTCTCTCTCTTACTCGGACTGGCTGTTGTCGCTACTGATTAATGATCATCTTTTCGCGCATTCGTTCTTGTGTGTGTACAAAATTAAAAACAGAAAAATATAACCGTTGTTTATACAACACATATAGTCAAAACCAACATAACATACATACATATACAAATACGTACATACTTTCCCGCCTTGACCCCAATTTAGGTGGGATTAATATTCATCAGCTGTAAGCAAGCGACTTGACGTTTCTAGGTATATATGTAATAGTTAAAGCTTCATCAAATTCTACGTTTTGGTGGTACTTTGACAAATTACAACCTGTCAAGCATAATGCAAAAAAAAAAAATAAACAAAAAAGAATGTCAATGTGACATTGAGAGAAAAGAAAACAAATAAAAATAATTACAGAAATAATTAATTTAAGCTTCATGAAGTGACATTAAAAGTTCACGGTAGTTAGGTTCCTTACGGAAGTTAAACTCCGTGACCTTTCCATATACATGCATATGTGTGAATATCAAGGGCTGGATTTAGCCATTATTTGTCTTATTATATCTAGCTCCATACAATAAAGTTATCTGTCGTGTAAATCAGATTTAAATCGGAGTCCTTGGACGGTGTTCACATTGGACTGTCTCCTCCGATTTTCATTTACGTCAATCCAACTTTTATTGTTCAAACACACACTAATGTGAACACATCCGATTCATTTTGACGTTCAGCGCATCAGTCGTTAAATGTATATCACATACAAAATATTAATTTTATTAAGTAAATATATTTCCAATTGTGAATTGATTAAGTGCTTAAGATAAATCCCAGACAGAGAAAACAGATGTCACAAAAGAAGACGTCAACAAAAATCCACTAGTTTAAAAAAAAAATAAAAAATCCTGTCTTCCCTGGCCATCTCTTTCTCACCATGAAATGGGAGTGAACAAAACCACAGAGATGTCAAAAAAATCAAAGGAGACAATCCAATGTGAACACCAATGACGTTGTACTTATTCACTTCAAAAAAAAGTTAGAGGAATGTATCGAATACTTGTTCGTGTGGTCTGAAGGGCTCGGCCCTTCAGCGAGCATGTTATCGTGACAGAGCAGAGCAGCAAAGTGACAGAGCAGAGCAGTAGAGTGTCAGAGCGACTATTTGGAATGAAGACTAGGAATTTATTGAGGGACACGGACAACTTTAAGTTTTGAAGAAAAGTATTATATGGAAGTAAATCAATAAAGGAGTTTTGAGCTGATATTTAAAAACCCTGAAAAATGATGCCGGCTGGTGGTAGAGTAAACTAATAACGAGAAGATTACGTGGAATACATTCGATGTCACACGTTACGTATCACACGATCACGTTACAATAGATTGCATTATGTTTAGTATATATGTACTTGGAAGAACGTAGATGTTTTTACATCTCAACGGTGAGTCGCGGTACTCACACATATTATGATCCTCCAATAGAACTAGGTGTCCATAAAAATCAGCTGTGGCCTACGTATATGTACAATTACGACTAATCCGCCTTTGACCATTGAAAATTTTGGTCAACTATAGTCTAGTGACCTTGATTACCTTTTAACCCATAACCCTCACTGTCATCATCCATCTGCGATGAGAAAAATTCCAATGGAATAGGCATTATCAAAAGAAACGAAAATAATATTAACGACTGACTGACAAGACAAATGATGGAAAGGTTAAAATTATCATGGCTGACTGGAATTATACGTTTAACGTTGTCGTTGTCGTTGTCGTTCATGTCACAGTCTAGAGAGTGTCAAAAGTCGTGACACTCAATTTTTTATCGGCAAAGGAATTTTTGTTGGTAAATTGCAAATCGCATGACGTTTGATTACATCGCACACTTGAACTGTCACAAGCTAAGATGGGGCAGACGGGTAACAACAATCTAAAACAGTCTCGTTAACTCCTGAGTATGAGATCGGAAAATAAAAAAATATCAAAAAACAACAAATGACAGCCGGCAGCCGGTAATAAAAAAATAACAAAAAAAAAACGGAAGACAATAAAAATCACTGAACCCCAATTGCGTTGACGGCGACAACGCGCCGTTGGCGTTGGTTGGTTGGTTTGTTAAGTTTTTGGATACGAGTCATCAATTTGCAAAAAGAAAAATCGTTATTTCAGCAGATGTATGTACGAGTACGAGTACATAATCTAGTTGTTTTATTTTACTCAGTAGGTTACGGCTTAATAATAATAATAATAATAATTTTGTTTGCAAACAAAAATTAAACTAAATTTGTGTCGGCTGTTGTGTGTACCTATACGAGTTGCTGATAGGAACGCAATGGCGAATATGCGATGATTTTAACAAAAGAAAACATTATTATTAATTTTTGTTTGTAATATGGTTTAATGACCACCGGAAGTTATAATAGGTGTAATTTATAAATTGAGAAAATTAACTATGTATCTGCGTTGACTGTGACAATTTAAGCGGAAATTTTACTTTAAACGCTTTTTTCACGCCATCCATCAGAGTACAGTGCCCCTGATGCTGTTAATTATATCATCAAAACAAAAAAAAAATGTAATGATAATTTTTTAAATTTATTGCGTTTGACAACAACACAGAAAATTTGGAAAAGGTATTTCATCCATAAATAAACACATTAAGGAAAGGTTTTCGAATGATATTATAGACGCTTTTAATTATCAATAAATGATCGCAAATGGAATGGATAGTAAAAACAAACAGTTGCGATAGTCAAGAGAGTTTTTTTTATCATCATAGCGAACAGAGCTGATTTGTATTTCCACATGTGACACTGACACTCTGACAGTAGATCCAGTTATTTATTATGGCCTTTTCGATTGGTAATCTGGAAGAACTATTTGTGAACGCTTTTATATGGAACGATTGTGTTAACAAATGAGAAGAAAATTTCTCTTCTTTTCAGCATGAGAACTGTCACTTTGACACTAATCGAAAAGAGCATACACATAAGAATACAATTATCGTTCAACTTTGTACGTTAGTGCAAGTTGTACAAACGTGTTTCAAATATTCATCCGTGGTTCAACAATTTTAACTCACTGATTTCGGCGGATTAACTGAGGTTCAATGATGGTTTAAGGTGCGAGTACATCCATTCTTGAACCTTAAACCATTGTTGAACGTCAGTTAATCCGTGTATAAATCAGTGGTGAATAAGTTAAAATTGCTGAACCACTTATCAATATTTGAACCGCACGTTTGTACCACTGGGAATTCAAATGAATTAGCATGTATAAATGTTTTCCTTTGTGCACAGAAACTGACAAACTGCAAACGGGAACGGCTTTTGGAAAGTAACGCAGTGGGAAGGAACAGACCTAGCGTGATACCATTGAATATTATCTTTCGTCTTTTTGACAGACAGGGTGAGGGGTGTAGAAACGTAGTTCCATTCCCCCTAAATTCTTACACCTCCCACCCAATCTGTCAAAATGACGAAAGACAAATCAACCGAAAAAAGGAAACGTGTAATCAGCCTCATACTAGAAAAAATCCATCTATATATGTAGTCTTATGAGCTGTAGTACCTGGGCGTGAGCAAAATTTTTTTTTATCGGAACGTTAAGCGTTATCTATCGGAACTTTACGCGTTATCCTAGAAAATCGGGAAAATTATCAAAAACGGTCCAAAGGGCTTACTTTCTAAGTAAGTCATTGTTTATTACCATTCGGGCTCTTTTTAACGCACTCTTGTCGGATATTCTCTTTGAGAGCTTCCAAGAGTTTGTGGCTTGTACTCATAAACCCGAGAGCACAGATTAGCCACATAAAGATGAGAATCCCCGTCATCCATTTTTATTTGCCTACAAGCTTGAACTGTCAGATATCAGATAAAAAATGAGAATGTGTGTAAAAAAACCTCACACATAGACAGTAGGGATCTTCAGACACCGGTTAAATTGTTGTTGCAATTCACATCTATTCATCGACGCGGGAAGAAATTACAAATACAACAATGTAAACAAATGGGTTTTGGAGGGTGAAACGTACGGAACATTCTCATTTTCATATATGGCTAATCTTTGCCCGAGAGTTCAAAAATACCCAAAGAAAAAGAAGTCTGGAGCGGTCAAATCATCAGGCGATCTTGCCGGTTAGTTGAAATTGCCAAAGTGAGATCC
Source organism: Leucozona laternaria (assembly GCA_932273885.2). Lineage (NCBI taxonomy): Eukaryota > Metazoa > Arthropoda > Insecta > Diptera > Syrphidae > Leucozona > Leucozona laternaria. The sequence goes on along the minus strand of OW026368.1, from coordinate 82,517,028 downwards.
AGAAATGCGTCCTTAAAAAATCCCATTATATAGTGGGAGTTGTGTGAGGTTGGACGATCATGTTGGAACAAATTCATTAAATTGCTATCAATGAACGTGATTCTGTATCGGTAACCAGTCATAAGAGCCGTATTACCCACATCCCAAGGCAGGCGTCCTCAAAAAAAAAAAAATAAGGCCCGATAACACCTCCGGCTCGCGGATATGGCGCACCATACAGTGATTTTCAGTAGGATGTAATGGCTCCTCGTGAATGATACGTAGATTGTCAGCACCCCTGATGCCCAAATTTAGTTTGTTTACATATCCGTTCAGATGGAAATTGGGATCGTCATTTATGATGAATTTGGACCGAAATTCAATCGTTGAGGTTCAGGAGAAGTGTGAGTGTAGTTTAGACTGACGGTCAGCAGGCAGTAGCTGATGGACTATCTGCACTTTGTAATGGAACCAATTAACGGCGCAGCGCTCCGGCGGCGCCGCAGAGACAAACATAATATGGCCTATTGCGTTGAACGTCGCGTTGTTCTTCGTGTGGTCGACGTTGAAATCCTGGCCACGACATATTCAACCACAGTGATGATATATTCTCATCGGATCGACCTCTACGAGCCTTTCGGACATCTCTTCCTAGTCTAAAGTCCTAATATGGGAAACTTTAGCGCCGCTTATTCCGGTAAGTGTCGACTGTGAAACTGGCCCTTATTCTTCTTGCACCTTGAACTTAACTAATTTAACCAAAAAATTAAAACTCCAACGCCTTAGTTGGCTGGAAATTCTTTGCATCCACCCTGGAAAGACGACGCACGCAGTATAGAGACAGACTGCGACTAAGGCTGCTTTATAAAACAAGAAAACGTGTTTTGAAGCAAACAATACCTTTTCACTCTTCTGTTTCGTTTGGTGTGTGTTGTGATAAAACAACAAAGAAATTTCAACGAGAACGTGCTAATAATAAAATGCCAGTGGCAAACAAACAAACAACAACAAAGTTCGAGCTATCGACAACAAAACATTTTGCCCTCTTGTTTCTTTGCTTTGTCGAATTTGGTGTGGGTTGCGGAAGGATGTGTGTAATAATCGACAACGACACTGGTTTAAAATACAATGTTTTCATTCGGTGTGCGTTGGCCGTGCACAAAACCATGTATTTTCGACAATCAGTCATAAAAACATACAAACAAAAACATGCTTTTGTTTTGATTCGCCTGGTTCTTGTGTGGATTCTTGTTTCATAAGAACAGAAAAGCACGTTTTGACTAATCCGGTGTGTTTTCAGTCTGTCTTAGGTGGCGCACATATGAAGAAGAGAACTTCAACCAACTTGGCGTGCAAAACCATGTATTTTCGACAATCAGTCATAAAAACATACAAACAAAAACATGCTTTTGTTTTGATTCGCCTGGTGCTTGTGTGGATTCTTGTTTCATAAGAACAGAAAAGCACGTTTTGACTAATCCGGTGTGTTTTCAGTCTTTGGTGGCGCACATATGAAGAAGAGAACTTCAACCAACTTGGCGTGCAAAATTGGAAACAGCTAGCCAAAAAATGGCTGGAGAAGCTTCTTGATTGACGCTTAGGTCCCCACCAAAATGTAGCGACACCTTAAATCAACTAGTAACTATTACACTCAGTTTTTGAGATTTGAATTTTTTAATATTGCAACCAAATTATTTAAACAACTAAGCTTAACCAAAATCAATAACCCTTAAAGCAATTACTCACTCACTTCATCAATATGTCGATAGTAAAAGCTTTATTGTTTTATGATCTTGAACCTAAAACCACAAGAGACAGACGCCTATAATGAAATATTGTACATTGTACATTGTGTTTTCTTTTTTATTTATCTCTATGACAAAACAAAAAGAAGAAAAAACAAATAATTTCCCAGATGTAAAGCAAAGTCAGTGGTGGAACTTTTAGGAAGTATCTTCATACATACTTTTCGTAAAATGTTTATTCAAGTCATTTACCATTTCCATCCACAGCACAGCCTAATGTCGAACCCAAAATCTTTTACTTCTTTCTCCAGACCAAATATTGCTCCCAGCTGCAATGCACTTCGGACTTTATAGACAGAGTGCTTATAGTATGCAAGTCTGGGGGAAGATGGCAATGAATGGCGTCCAATGCCCGAAACACTGCGCGAGATCTCTTGCCACTGGCAGAAATGATATAACTTCAATCGAATTATTGAATTGAATGGCCGTCGCTGTTTGTTGTTAATCTTGTGGAAATTATTCGGAACTTTCTGCCATCGACATCAGCAACAACGTGTAGGTATAATATAGGAGGAGTGTATGGTGTATCTGTGTATCTTGACTAGACATCGCCATATCGTAGTCAGCAGTAATAACATCAAAAGGCGGATTTTTGCTTTGCTTTTTTTTTATTTTCAAATTTTTCTTGTAGCAGCCGAAGCAGTCGGTTCTCGGTTGTATGTTGTATCTTTGAGTTATTCAGTGAGGCGAACAACATACAAAAATTCTGGCGACATTCGGGAGCCATAATGATGATTTTCTTTTTATTCCCTGGGAGCTCGGATCTTATGTGCACATATTTCTATACTCTCTCTCACTCTTTATCTCTCTAACCTTACATTCAAAAAGTAAGTTTGTTTTTGTGTTTGTTTTTTTCATAGTTTTCAAAGCAGAAATATGTACAAATCGTATATAACTTTGTTTGTTCTAATATTTTCTTCGGTTGAATGTTTTTGAGATACAAATTATTTTACCTTGAGGTATGAGAGTTTGTTTGTAGATATTTTGCATTTGCACATCACGCATAAGTTAATTTTAATAGAGAAGAGATTATAATTGCTGACAGAACACAGTTAGCGGTTCAGAGAAATTAGATATTAGATGAAAAGAAAAATTAAAAACTTATATTAATTGGTCAAGATCCGGCGGCTGGCGCGGCCGGCGTGGCGGTGTGTATTTTCTTTTCAATTGGGGTTGAGGCCAAAAAGTTCAAATAAAATAATTATAATAAAATGTGAGTTTTCTCTTACAGAAAGAGATTGTAGAATAGTATTCGTTGAATCATCAAAAATATCTAATCTGTTATCTCTTGTTTGCTCGAATAATTATTATTAAATAAATATAGGGTGACCAGATTATAAGAAAATTGATTCTGGCTTTATTTCGAAGCTACATTCATGTCGTTATGAATTAAATAGCACATCATCCAAATGGCCACCTCGGCTTCGCTGGCATTGCTTTAAGGGATCGGTCCAATTTTTGATGACTCGGTCTAATATGTGCGGGGTTACTCCGTCAATAGCGTCTCGAATGTTGACTTGAGCTCTTCGACAGTGGTTGGCTTGTTTGGCGTAGGCTAATAGGGCCCATACACCACACATGCCTGCATGCGCAATAGAGTGATTGCGCATGCAAACTGCGAGTGTATGGTGTTGAATGTGTGGTGCATGCGGCATGAGTGATTTCAAAAAAATTTAATATTTTCTTGTTTGTGCATGCAAGCATGTGTGGTGTGTGAACACACGACTAAATATTGTACAGTTTGCATGAGTAGTGTATGTTGAAGCGTGATTGTGCATTCTTTTATTTGGCCATGCAGGCATGTGTGGTGTATGGGCCCTATAAGGAATTGACGTAGATCCAGAGAAAATAATCGAGTTGGTGTCAAGTCACATGATTGCGGTGGCCAATTGGATGAACGCTTGCCGTGAGTGCGAGTTGTGAGATGACCCAGTCGCCTAATTTCTCCTTCACAACTTCAAGCGTTGCGTCACTTGTATTGTGAGTAGTGCCGTCTTGTTGGAACCACAGCACGGATATATCGATGTTGTCAGAAATTCTTTTAACATCGCTCTATACTACCTGAGACCATTGAGGGAAACAGTGTATCCTTCCTCTATTCGAAAGAAATAAGGTCCGATGATGCCACCATGCCGTAAACCGCACCAAACGGTCAATCTTTGTGGATGCATTGATGCTTCCGTTCAAACACTTGTTGATTGTGTTCGCTCTAATAACGGCAATTTTGCTTTTTTGACATAGCGGGTGACCCAAAAATGAGCCTCGTTATTAGAAGGTTTCAGAAAAAATAAGTTAATTGAGTGATTTCAATCAAGATAAAGCCAGTTCAGATTTTTAAGATGTATTACATCTCAGCAATCTGAAGGAAATTGCTCAGGAAAATTGTTCAATTTTTGCTGTCCAAAAGCTGATGCTGACATTTTTTGTTTGAATTATTTTTTGTCGCACTTAATCAATTTATAAAAAAAAGATGCAGCGAGTGCCTTTGACTTCTTGAGGAGAAATCTTGTTCATGTTTTTTCATCCTCCATCAAATTGACGAAGATCTTTGAGATCTCAAACGCAAATGAATTGATTTATTAATGAGTTAGTATACAGTTATAAATTGAATTTAGAAAGTTGTTGTTTTACCCAAAATACCTCAATTTTTGTTACTGACGAAACAATGTTTATGAAAAAGAAGAAGTGTTCTTTTGCTGGAATATTGCAGAAGGTACAGAATTAATAGAATTTGCCGTTGCTAGTATTAGCTTCTGTTACCAATATTTCTCGAACTAAAAGTCGATATATCTATAAGGATTTCTGCCACTTTATGATCCACCAGTTCTTATATTTGGAAATTTATACAGGAGCATTTTATTGGTCAAAAAAGCATCTGCTTGGGAAGCAACTTTAAGGATTTATATAGTCTGCCTGAAGCTTAGATACTGGTTAATACAGGGTGTTTTTTTTTAAGACGTGTCGTTTTCAAGAAGAAAGAAAACGCATATAATTTAATGTTATGGCCAACAATTTAGCTTTATTATAAAGATAAGGGTTTGCCATTATGTTTTAAAAATGATTTCGCACAAGTGGCCGCCGCGGCTGGCTCGAATAAATTCCCGACGAGAGGGCCAATTTTCGTCAGCTAGAGTTGTTGCGCGCGATTCGGATCTTGTTCGATACTCTGCTCCACAGCAGCAATAACGTCTTCGGTGCGCACTGTACGGCGCGGCGTCTGTTAGGATGCGCATTATCCACTAGAGTAAACGTGGTGAGAAACCGATCCATGGTTGCTCGAATTACCGACTCTGTTGGGCGATTATGTCGACCGAATATTAGACGCAGCGCGCGATGCGTCGCGCCAAACGAACCATTATTTTGGTAATAAATTTGCAGAATTTGCAAACGTTTTTCAAGAGTAAAGGCTTAACTACATAAGCCAAAAAGTACTTTTGTACAAAAGTAAAAGTATTTTTTTTCCCGCTAGCGCAGTTGTTTTGTGAAAAAGAATATACAATAATTTTTGTAAACCAAAATTTAAGCTTTCTGCATCATTTATATAAGTTTTCCAGTCAGAAAAACTATTCCAAAATGAGTTTGAAAATTTTCACTTTTGTACTTTTTCACTTTTTTGGCTTATGTAGCTAAGCCTTTAGTCTAATAACTATGAAATGGCAAACCAAACTGAGCATAAATGAAGTGACAGCTGTCAAAAAGACCAACTCCGAAGAAAGTATTGCCAGATTGAAAACCACACGTCTTAAAAAAAAACACCCTTTTCTAAAATGATCCTGATGATCCGAATGATGTTGCTATAAAAATATTAGTAGTATCGCTTCTCGCACGCTTCGTACCGAGCTTCAAGTAATTTAAAGAGCAGGGAGAAAAAGTCCTAGATTAAAATCAGGGTCTAAGGTCCACTTCTTCAGTGCAAGATTAAAGTTAAACCTGAGTTAACTGCTCAAATTCGGTGATTTAACTCAGGATTAACTGGACAGATGCCTTTGATGTTTTATCCATTTATGTTTTTTAGGCGTTCCGCATGCATTCTCCACCGAAAAACTGCTTCCTCACTTCACTATGATGGGGGCTAATTTAATTCTAGTGTTAGCTAACTCTAGTTTAACTCACCATTAAAAAACTGGGCCTAAGTGTGTCAACCTAACCTAACATCGTATAGTAATGTCAGGTGTCAGGTTGATTAAAATCTCGAATTTTAAATTTTAAGAATCTTAAACTTGACCTATGTATGAATATATTTGTATATGATCCTATACCTGCACACATATCATACACATATGTAGGTATATCACAAGCATTACTAAAGGGTCCGCCATCTAACATTTTTTTTTTCAACAAGTGCTTATTTCGTGAATGGTAACACTTAGCTCATGTCTGATTTGACAGATAATTAGTTTTATCCATCCGCTGAACGAATATGGTTTTTAAAATAAATACAATAGCGGTGCTAATGTAGAATTGACATTTGCCGCCATTTGCAAAAAATATAGTATCTTCCAAAACAGGGAGTGATGACTTTTGCTTCACCTTGTAGTAAAAGTATTTACTTTATGTTGAACTCTTATACATTTAATTCGTTGGAGTAAAGAGGACAACACGACGACAGCAAAAAAATATCCCTTGTTCAAATTAATTCTTCTAATGTCCAACTGAATGGATTTAATTTTAATATTTTGTAATTACATTTTTAACCCAACTACACAGGACCAGGTAACTTTCTCTCTATATACGTATATCTACGAATTTCCGTTACGAGCTTAATTAATTCACATTAGTTCAACGAATAATAAAATACAAAAAACATTTGTGAAATTTCAAAAGTTTAAATTCCTCTCACTCAGAATATATTTCATAGAGTAAAAACTTTTATGGATTAAATTTTCAATTACTAAAACCAAATCCCAAACAAACGCATGAAAAGACAAAGTTTTTAACTTTGCGAGCATTAATTTTTTTTGTTGTTTTATACGAAGATAAATGAATTTTGTTTATTTTACTTTTTATATTTAATTTATTAAATTGAATATATACCTAGTTTTTGTGTTATTAAATTAAATTTTAATTTTGTTGATGTTTTTTTTTTCTACTTTCTAGGTCCAACAACGGTACAAATGGTTTCACAAAATCGCCCGCCCCATATGCAGGTACCAGTGCAAGTGCCCCAAGGTCAAGTCATGCAACAGTATGTCAACGAGAGCGGCACGTTGACTCATGTTGTTCTGTCTCCAACCCAGTATCCGCAATTGCATACAGGCCAAGGAGGCGTCCAGCATATCCATGCGCCATTTGTAAGTTTCTATTTTCTTTTTCTTTTCCTTTGTGTTGGTTTTCACTTAAAATAATAAATAATATTTAATTAGCTATAGGTATAGCTTTTTTTTCCTATTAAACATTGTTGAGTGGGAAGGACCATAATGTTACGTATAGCTTCTGTGTTTAGGTTACTGCACCTGTTACAATATTTGTAATTAAAACACCCTTAATCCAAGGTTTGGGGCGTTTATTATTGTCTATTATTAGAGCCTGGGGGCTGATAGAGGCGGTTGGTTTCTTAAAATGTAATGTGAGGTCAAAGGTTACAAGAAACATGTATCGTGGATATCTCGTTAACGGTCAACTTAACAGGAAAAAGAGTCTTCATCAATATTGTTCCTAGGAAAATTTCCTATTTAAAATGATTACGAACATTTTGTGTATGAGCATTAGTTTTGAAAATAATTTGATTTTAAAAGTGGTATCTCAGCTAAAAAGTTACTTAATAAGTATATTTTTAAGAAATTCAATACGAATGCTATTGCTGAAAAACTACCAATCCCGATACATTAATGAAAAAATCGATTATTTTGTAATCGTTCTTATTACATAAAGCTCAAATTTAAACACTTTCGGGAATAACAGTTTCATGGCCTTCACTTTGCTACTCATATAACCTCTCACCAACTGCACTTGGGGAAATAATTTATTCATTTTTGTATTTACAATGAATAAATTGTTATTTAATCTAGTTAAAAGACACACACTGTCTCGGGAATATTTCACTGTCTCAGCAGATGTTTGAAATAGAATTATTTTTTGAAATGATAAATGTGCAGGATATGGAATCAAGGGCGCAGTTATTTTCTATTTATAAATTAAATATTAATAACTGGAATTTAAATAAATGCAAAAGCTGTTACGTACTGTTGAAATATGTATATTCTAACTTGCTCATAGGGTAAGTAATCAACCATATCACAGAATCTTTCGTAATCGAAAATTTTCTACGAATGGAAAAATATGTAAAGGGTTTTCCAATAAGAGGTGTTATTTTGATATTCAAAGAAAAATGGCATTTTTTGAGATAGATGATCGGATGTTTATTTCATTATAAAGAGGAAGGTATGCCGTTAATAATGGAACACAACATCAGCCAAATGGCCGCCACGACCACGCTTACAGGACCATATCCTTTTCATGAAATTTTCCATAACCAAATCGCAAAGTGGCTTCCCTATGTCCTCGATAGCCTCACGAATTCCATCTTTGAGGTCTTGAATCGACGCTGGGCTGTTGGCGTAGACCTTATCTTTCACGTGGCCCCAAAGGAAGAAGTCGCAAGGTGTTAAATCACAAGATCTCGGTAGCCAATTGTGATCACCTCTTCGAGAGATAACACGGTCCGGAAACTTTTCCCGTAAAAGATCGATGGTTTCATTGCTTGTGTGGCACGTAGCGCCGTCTTGTTGAAAGTAAACGTTGTCCAGATCAATACCATCCAATTCCGGCCATAAAAAATCATTAATCATCTCTCGATAGCGCAATCCATTGACCGTAACTGTTGCTCCAGCCTCATTTTCGAAAAAGTAAGGTCCAATGACCCCGCCGGATCATAAACCGCACCAAACAGTCACGCGTTGAGGATGGAGAGGCTTTTGAACAATAACTCTTGGGTTTTCCGAGCTCCAGATGCGACAGTTTTGCTTGTTGACGTAGCCTCCGAGGTGGAGATGATTTTTCGATGAAATTCCGGATCATTTTCATGCATTTCCCATTGACCCAATCAGCAAAGACACGACGTTGTTGATGATCAGCCGGCTTGAGTTCTTGTGTTAACTGAACTTTATAATCCTTAAGACCCAAGTCTTTATGCAAAATACGGTGTAATGACGTTTGTGGAATGCCTAATTCCAAAGAACGACGAGGAATGGACAAACCTGGGTTTTCTTCAACACTTTGGGCTACAACAGCAATATTCTCAGTTGTTCTTGAGCGACGTGCACGGGTTTTATTCTTCACATCACTAACTTGTCCCAACAGCTCGAATTTGTCCACCAATTTCTGTATTGCGGTCCGACAAGGTGCTTCACGACGACCCAAAAATGTTTTAGTTTTACGAACCGTCTCTGCCAAATTTTCACCATTTTTATAGTGAATTTTAATAATTTCAATGCGTTGTTGAAGCGTGTATCGTTCGATTTTTATTAATGGCGTAGTTTCTACTTGTCAAATGTGAAAAAATAACAGCTTCAAAAGTGACAGCTACCGAAATAGCGGGCTATTCAAAATAACACCTCTTATTGGAAAACCCTTTATCACAGATTCCATTCGTAGCACATTCGTAGTGAAAAATCTCCTACGAATTTCGAAATTCGTGGAATTTCATACCACTGAATCCGAATGAAACGAAAATTATGTCATCCATCTCTACGATACTTTATTCCTTTCGAAGCCAAAGTGAAATTGGTTATTGACACCGAAAAGAAAATATTTTTGAAGGACTTACATTTGAAATAAATAAATAACTTAAAATAGTTGATTATTTTATAGTTCAAACTCCTATTCCAGCTCCTCCAAACATATTTGTTAGCTAGTATATGCACTCTATATTTTATCAAACACAAAAAATTCCACTTGAAAAATAAAACAAAATTGAATTCTCATATGCATTTCTACATGTATTTGTATATATAAAATGGAGCGGATGCAATAATAAAGCATTAATAATTGCACAAATGAATAAATTTGATTGTAAAACTAAAACAAAGTTTAAAAAAAAACTTCCAATAAACAATTTCTAAGTAGAACTAATTGTAAGTCCACCACATTGAGCCATTACTTGTTTATTTACAGTGATGGTAGACGTAGGAAAAAATTCCTAACTCGTAAGGAATTTTCCCAAAATGACACTTTTGGAAAAATATTAATATATTCCGTTTTGTTTTTGGGTAATTTATTTATATTCCCGGTGAAAATTCTTTTTCCGTACAGAATTTCCATTAAGAAAATTAATAAATGCTTTTTTTAAAAAAAAAAAATATTTTCCCAAAGGAAAATTTTGTTTGCGAAAAATATTATTTCAAGTGATTTCTCATAGATTCGTATTTTTTTATTTTCCAAATTGTAAGTTAGCACGTTAAAGTATCCAAAAGAAATTTTCTCCTGCGTTTTCCTGGTCGCTATTAACAACCCCTAACCTAAGAAAATATTCAAAAATTATCAAAAATTCCCTTCCTAACTTCATTCATTCATTCGTTCATTTCGTTAGCAAAGGGAAAAATTGGAATTTTTCCAAATGGCCCAGGAATTTTTTTTCACTTGATGTATACTATCACTCTTTGTGTACTTCTCTCAATGATTTGACGTAAGACAGCTGATTTCGAAATTGAGAACGATGAATGAGGGAATGCTTTTTTCGTTTCCATTTGGCTCCTATGAAGACAATTTTTCGTGTTTCGCAGTAACGATGGATTTTGTGATAGGGCTGATTAGTTTGTGTGAATCGTTTTAATCGAGAAATTCAATAACGGTCGAGTCGCCCGTCGGTATTAAGTGTGTAGGTTTAATCGTCCATTATATTTAAATCGAGCTAGAAATAAACGGATGTACCGATCTGCATCAAACTTGGAAGCTTGGAACCGAGCATTATATAGTGATTCTCTGGGGAAAAATTTTAAGTTTTAATTTTAGCTCATCTAGAACGGGGTTGATGTCATACCATGCATTTGGTTTTAATCAATTTTCTTCAAAAACGACTTTAACAACTTTGATTAGGTATAAACTTCACATCTGTAATTTATAAGGTAATTTTAATAAAACTGGTATTTCTTTAGAGAATGGAAATGAAGTCGATGTTATTTCCACAGATTTCAGGATTTCAGTAAGGCCTTTGATAAAATTTCGCATAGACTTATACTCATCAAATTGTCCTCCCTCGGCTTTGAACCTTTATTTTTGAGTTGGATATATTCTTACTTAGAGAATCGTTACTACAGCGTGCCCTTCAGATCGGCCCTTCCAATACTTTCCTTTCTACCTCCGGCGTTCCTCAAGGCAGCCATTTGGGTCCCCTTCTTTTTATTCTTACTATTAACCATATCGAAATGGTGATCAAACATTTCTTTATCTCACTTTACGCCGACGATACGAAGTTTTTCAAGATCATTTCGTCGTCACGCGACACTGCGCTTATACAACAAGACCTCGATAATTTTTCCGTTTGGTGTCTCAAAAATAGCTTGAAGCTTAACATATACAAATGCCAATCAAGAACCTTTTCGCGTAAACGCATCAAATCTCCTCGTATCTACTTCCTTCATAACCAACTCATCTCAAATCTCAATCATAGAGTCCATTCGCGATCTTATGGCCTCCTAAGTGACCAGAAACTTAATTTCCCTGCACATATAGATGACATCATTCTAAAAAGCCAACTCAGCTCTCGGCTTTGTCAAAAGGTGGTCCAAAGAATTCTCCAACCCCTATGTGACAAGGTCGCTGTACATAACATTTGTTCAACCCCTTCTCGAATACGCTTGTCAAGCTTGGTCAAGAACGCCGATTCCTTCGATTTTCTCTTCGAGGCCTCCCTTGGAACGATCCTTTGATCCTACCATCTTATAGTGTTCGCTTACAATTAATTAACCTGATATCGCTCGAGAAACGAAGAGAAATAGCTGACATTCATCATGATAAATGTTTCTCCTAACCTTTGACCTCAGATTAAATTTTAGTAAACTCATTAACGGCTATTTCCCACATGGGTATTTCTAAGCAAATGATCTTCCAATAGAGACTTCCGAACTTTCATATTGTTGAAGCTACACATCATCTGTCAAATTGGCTGTCATTTATTCAGTCTGTTTTGCCAAATCAACATGGACGGATATAGCGTTCAACAACACGTTCAAATGATAAAATTGTTTTATCAAAATGGGTATTCTGTTCGGGAAACGTACCCCGCGCTTCGCTGAATTTACGTACATCTTCAGCGATGAGGTCCATTTCTGGATGAATGTGTACGTCAACAAACAAAATTGTCGAATTTGGTACGCTACCACTACCAATCGACTTGAGATCCAATAGCTTCCCGAAAAAGTCACTGTTTGGTGTGGATTTTGGGCTGGCGGCGCGGCGGCGCGGCGGCGCGGCGGCACCATCGCTCCACATTTCTTTGAGAACGACGTTTGCCATCAGGTCAACGACGAGTGCTATAGGTTGATGATTACCACAACATGTGGTTTCAATAGAACGGCGCTACGTGCCACACCAACTAACGACACATTGGAAATTCTGCACGAGCATTGTCAACTCTCGTGGAGGTGATCCGAACTGGCCACCGAGATCGTGCGATTTGACCCCGTTAGACTTCTGATTGCAGAGCTTTCTGAAGTTGCAGGTCTATGCGAATAAGGCACAAACCACAGCGGCCCTCAAAGCCAACATAACTCATGCCATCCGTCAAATTCAGCCTGATTTATGCGCCAGAGTCAGGGAAAATTGAACATTTCGGATGCGCGGCGATCAAAGAAGCCGTGGCGGACATTTGAATGATGTTATATTCCATTTATAATGGCATCAATAGGCTTTTCAAACGAATACAAAATTTCGGTGATATCTCACACACACTTTGTTGTATTTAAATTTAAAGATAAGAAACGCTGAATGAAAGACCCTGTACTTTTCTACTTTTTCGTGCGAAGCCTGAATTTCCTTTTTTTACACCTTGTTTATTTAACACTCTTATTTCTATGTTTAAACATTTAAATTAAGTTTATAACCTTGAGTCACACAATTTAATGTTTCGCTGGCCTTTATAATTAATCGCTGTATACTTAAAAATTGTTTGCATTAAGCGTTTTCCCCCAATCGCACATAAATAAAACACCTGTAACCGCCTTACATTAGGGTTACCACTATTGTTTTTTCCTCCCTTCAAAACCAAAGAATGTGTCGGTGTACGTAGGTATATCAATCTCATTTTAATAACTCATATAGAATTTATTTAAGCCCTACGACTGAGCTTATGAGTTATTGTTTTTTTGATAGTTTAAATAGAAAACTTTTCTTTTTTTTAAGTATTTTTTTTCAAATCATAATTTAAAGTTGGGAACTCTATGTTGCATGAGTAAGTAGTATGCAAAAAAATCAACAAAAGGCGTGTTTTTCGCAAGCCCGGAAAAATTTGGTTGAAAAAAAACAACATAAGGGATAAGCGACGCCATAAAAGAAAAGAAATAGAGTTTCCATACAAACTATCGATAACAAGTAGGTAATCACGCCGATAACACAGTTTTTCTCCGTGCTTAAGTTAAGCCCCGAGAGTTCTCTGCGCTTAGGTAACCCCAAAGGGATTAATTGTTGTTGCATTTATCAGGTAAATTGGCTAGCCCCGACTTCGTTTTTTAGGACCACTTTCCTCCGAACTTGCCAGAAAAAAACAAGCCTTAAATCACTGTGCTATAAAAAGTTCGAAATTATTGTTAACAAAGGTTGAATCTTTTTAAAATTTTAACTGCTCTTTCTGTCAGGAAATTCCTATATTGGTAACTATGGAATTCGCATATAAATCTCTTAAAATATCCAGAGGTAACCCTATAACCGAGAGTATTTAATTAAGTTTTGAAACAAGCTTTACCCTTCTCATGAGATACCCATTTCATGTATATATACTCATTCGAAGTTTACATTTTTTTTTTTTGTGGCAGAATGGATTTTCCAGAATCAACTACTTTTAAGAACAGTGAAAGCTTGAGGTATCTTTTCTAAAGAGGTTTAGCGTGTATTTCGCTTAACGCAAGGTCGTCCCATTTCGTTTTACTTGACTGGTAGAGACATAATATTAGAAAGAGAAAATGTCCTTTTTTTTGTTTTTGTTTTTTTTTTTTTTTTAGTAACATCACAACGGAAACTGCCGAACAGGAAATTGGTGCTTAAACTATATGAAATGAACAAAACAACTGGGATAGGAAATACTTTTTTTTTTTATTTCGTTTTTGATTTTCTTGAATTCTTAAGAGAAAGTATTGGTTTCGTTAAAAAATAGATTTATGGTTTTTTACGAAGGTAACTCATAACATTATTTTGGTTACTTATACCCCGTTTACATGCTGGATCTTAAGATTCTCAAAGTGGAGTTGAGTCGGTTGAAGCTCCTATCAGCAACTCAATGCTGCTTTTTAAAAAGTCGAAGCGGGATTTAAACTCGTTTTAATACCTCGTATAAACTTTGTATTAAATAAGGAGGCGCTGATGTGGACTATACAAGCTTCTACAATCAGCTGGGTGCCTGTCTAGCTGTCAGCTGTTCCGGACAGAAATCGCGTGAATCGCGCCATGCTTCATTTCACTTTTTGCATTGATGGAACATATGAATCGCTGGAATACGCTTTTAACGATTTGAATAAAAACAATGATTATCCTCAAAAGTGATGGAAGAGCTTGTACTGCCACTCGTTTCTTCGCAGACAGTGGCCTCCGCCTTTTCAAGTCATTAAACTTGAATCCAAAGGATTTCTCCATATGGTGACTAAGGTGTCAACAAAAAAAAATGAGAGTGCTGAAAGATTGTAATCAGCGCTTGGTCAGGAATCCCACAGGACCCGCCTTCATCATGATTAACCATCATTAACTTTTCGGTTTCGAAAGTAAAACTAAATAAAACACACACAGCGATTCATTTTTAATATCATTCAAATGGCCGCCTGGGGAATATTTGCAGCATGCGATTCGTTTGCGGTAATTTTTAACCACTTCTTCGCACATTTCGGGCGGTATCTCGCCCATAACTTGAGTAATGTTGGTTTTTAAAACGTCTAGAGTTTGAGGATTATTCGCGTAAACACGGTCTTTTGCGTAGCGCTACAGAAAAAAATCTAACGGTATAAAATCGCTTGATCTTGGTGCCCGACTGGCTTTACCAAACAGAAATTACGCGACCAGGAAACTTCTCACTCAATAAAGCCATAATTGGTCGTGTTGTTTGGCTTGTTGCCCCGTTGAATGCGTTGAAGGTAAAAACAATGTCAACGTAGGTGTCAACGCAGCCGCCAACGCATGAACAGTATTTGGCGTTGACCACGACAAGACAACTTTGGGACGGAATTTAACGTCATTTTGACGATAGATAGTCAACGCGTTGACTATTTTCGTTGACCATCGTAGCTTAACGCTTCCACTCTCTTAAAATTTCTTAACAATTTTTACCAATTTCTTGCGTAGTTGGTCAATTATGACGACTATAATCATCGCTTAATAACGCGAAAAGTGGCTACGTTTGAATCACCACTTTTGTATAGTAAGTTTTAATAATTATAAATCCTTGTTTGATTGTTAAGCGATCCATAATCGTAAACGACTAACATTCAACTAATATTATGACACTTCGAATGACAGCTGAGTTTGACAGGTGTAAAATGCAAGCGCAACTAACTTGAAACCACGAAATGAATGACCCTGTATCTTTCAAATGATCTTTAAATATGAAATATAAATTTAAGAAATGAAGAATCTGCAGTACCTATATTGAACTCATTTGACGGTTAAGACAAATGACTCTGTACCTAGGAGATAATTATTGTTTTCGGTTTATTAAAGTGGAAACAGTTCTTTGTCCATCGCTGAAATACACGAGTTCTAGACATCAAAGTAAATTTTTAAATCTTCTGTGTATTTCTTTTCTGCATAGAAGGAATTGGGTGACGCGCGTGTCTTAAATTTGTCCAACGTGGTGGCCTGTTGGTGTACCGGTGGTTGCCCGGTGTTCTCCCGGTGGTTGCCCGGTAGTTGCCCGGTGGTAACCCGGTGGTGGCCCGGTGATGGACTGTGGTTTGAAAATGGGATCTTCCATACTTCAGATAAGAAATAAAAGCTGTGGATGATATTTATGTTTTTATATGCAATTAATGCAGGCTGATGTAACAATTCTTTAGAAAAAATTAAACTACGCTATTTTTAACCCTTTCAATTTTTTTTTTTGAAAAATGTATAAAGTTCGTGCCAGTCCCTGCGACACCAGTCGGCAACTTAATTCTTTTCTTACTTATATGTAGTTGCTCTATTTTGTGTTGTGGATGTGTATTTTATTATTTTCTTTTTGTTTATTGTGTGTGTGTTTGCCTATTTTGTCTTATTATATTTGTACCTATAATACATTTTTCTTGATCCTTATTGGGTTCCTCATTGTTGGGATTGTCCTTATAAATTGAAGAAATATTAGAAATTGAAAATTGATTATTAAATTATTATTTCTTTTTGTTTGTATATATTGCATATGTATTTGTTTTGGGTGTTTTTTTTTTAAATTATTTGAAAAATTTGATATTTTTTTTTATTTCAAATGATGATTCCTTTAGATGTGGGGGTTGTTTGAAAGAACAAAAGTTTTCTTATTGAACTTTATTTTTATTCGATTTTAATGCATTCGTGCATTGAAATTGGAGCAAATCTAAAAAAAAAAAAAAAAAAAAAAAAGACGTTGAAGAAGACTTCAGCCTTGGTCTGATTTCTTTCTACTTACCTACCATCACCACACCATCGCACCCATGAAACTCCCACTTTTATAGGTAGGTAAAAGTTCTTTTCGTCGTTGTTGTTCGTGTTTCTTTTTTCGACAAAGTTTCAAAAACAATAACGAAGAAGCGTGGTCGTCAAAAAATTTGTGAAGATATAATATATAAGCATGTATAGCTACAGGGTTTTTGGAAAAAATATATACATATATTCATAGGAGATAGAAAGGCATAAGCTATATAATGAAATAAGGTCAAGGATTTAGTTTGAATTCTCATGGAAAAACCTGAAATATTATATTCATTGAATCATGCTTTCTCTTCTTCGTTAAGCCTCTGATGTCAACATATTATAGAGTCAAAGTTCTAATTTGTATTTGCATATAAATGATTTGGATGGCAAAGTACTTTTGTGATGGTGCACATCAGCAATGGCAGTCTAATGGAGTGTGAAGTGCTTTCAATTATTGATGATGACTCAAAGTAAACAGATCAAGGTGTTTGTTTTTTTTTGTTTAACAAAAAGTTTACTCACAGATTAGAGACATTTAATACAAAGTGGTTTTAAGTAATTTTGTGTGATTTGATATGTCTGGAGCTGTATAACTTCAAGAGTTGTTCTTCTTGTTAAAATTCGAATCATCCATGCGTTTATATACATAGTATGAAATGAAGTCCCTAGTGAGCGTCTGTCTTTATGTAAATTTACGCTCATCTCAAATTTTACCAAGGTGAAGCCAATGACGGTCACTACAGCTCAGTTTTTCAGTGGTGAGTTAAACCAGAGTTATCCAGCTCTAGAAGTAAATCAACCCACTGCGAACTGAGGAAGCAGTTTTTCGGTGTAGAATGCATGTGGAACGACTAAACAAACTCGGTGGATAAAACATCAAGAGGATCTGTTTAGTTAATCCTGAGTTAACTTACCATATTTGATGAGTTAACTTTGATCACGCACTGAAAAACTGGACCTTAGTGTTGCTAGATGAAAAAAAATCATCCTTCAGAAAAATTTAAAAAACCCCCATATTAACACATCTTAACAAAAAAAACACTAATTTCTTTTACCTTTTTATTTTTATTCACAGCTCATAATTTTTTTTTTTTTTGGGGAAAATCCACGAACTGGCAACACTGTATGTATTCGCTACACCTTTTTCTCGAACGCACGAGCTTTTATAGATTATTTGGTGATTGAAAAATATTCAATGACAAGTGACAACGTAAAATACATGGGTATAACATAGACACTCAGACAGAATTTATCAATTCAAAAAAATCGTGTGTAACAACACGAGCGCCACGTGAGTGCTTTTAAAACATTAACTAAATAATTGTTAGGGCCCGTACACATTTTATATTTATAATTTCAAAAGACTTTACAAGAATCTTATTTTGAGTAATAAAAGTTATAATTCTATTCTAACAAATCCGGTTAGCTCATAAGTGGCAATAGATATTATTTATCGCTGCTTACAAAGCGGATCTAGGTTATCGTCCTGTTGTATTTTTTTGCTCATGCTAATTATTTTTTTTTTTAAGCAAACACACACGTATCTGCAAAAAAAAACAT
Organism: Leucozona laternaria; assembly: GCA_932273885.2. NCBI lineage: Eukaryota > Metazoa > Arthropoda > Insecta > Diptera > Syrphidae > Leucozona > Leucozona laternaria. The sequence goes on along the minus strand of OW026368.1, from coordinate 82,498,903 downwards.
CTTATTTTTTCAATTATTCACGTCAATTAGTTTCCAGAGTAATTGCAAACAAAATCATAAAACAAACAACAGCATATAGTGAATATTAAACAGAAAAAGAACAAAAAACTTGTTGTTCTTTGTTATGCTATGCGTTTTTTCCCGAACATGTTATTCACTTTGAATGATAAGTTTTATTTTGTATTGCATTTGTATATAAAGGGTGTTTTTTTTAAGAGGTATAGAACTTTAAAATGGAATAAAACAAAAATGATTTTTTTTAAATTGACATAAAATTTACTTCATTCGATATATAATCTTCTGGCATTAAAATTTCAATACGTTTTCTGGCGTATGACCGCCAAGGCTGGCTCGGACGTAGTCTAATCTGGAGATCCAATTTTCGATGATTTTTTCCAACATTTGTGGCCGTATATCGGCAATAAAGCGGCGAATATTGTCCTCCAAGTGGTCAATCGTTTCAGGGCTATCGGCGTAGACTAGCGACTTCACATATCCCCACAGAAAATACTTAGTCAAGCAGCGTTAAATCGAACGATCTTGGAGGCCAATTCACGCGTTGTTCAGGCGTCAGTCTATTCATGTTGAAATGCCAAACCAAACTAAAAATAAATCACTTGACAGCTGAAAAAATGGCCACCCAGTTAAAATAGTGTTGCCAACTTTAAGTTCTATACCTCAAAAAAAAACAACCTTTGTATAAATAAATAAATCGAAAACAAATAAATTTAACAGAAATAAAATTTTAAAAAAATAGATACACATGCACATCAAGTTTCAGTGAAATATAAAAACTGTTAATTGCAAAACATTTTCTGTTTTGTTTTTCTTAAATTTAAAAATTAAAACAAAAGAAAAGGATACAATATGAAGTTATTCTGGATTGATATCGCTTCATATTGTATTGAATATTCTGAATACTTAGCTACATACATAACATACATAAGTGTATGTATATATATAAAAATCACCTCTGGGTAGGAATAAAATAAGTTTAAAATGCATTTCGCACGAACTTGCTGTTGTGGTTGAAAATTGTATGTAGCCTCACATTGAAGATTCATACTAATATGGTTAATAAGGTTATGAAATCTTTAACGTGAAAATAAGACCTTGACCAAAACTGCCAATTGTCACAATTTGTTATTTATTTAGGCAAAAGAGTTTTAGGTACACTAGAGAGAAAAACATTTCCACTTCCTCACAATTTCTGCCCAAGAAATTTCTTTTGGCATAAATTGGCAGGTTTGTGTTCTGTCAAAAAATGTTAGTGTGACTTTTATATTTATTTTAGATTTGGTAGTTGGGCAAAGTTGTATTATTTCGTTCAGTCTATTAGTAAATCAATTTATTTGTACAGCATTCATCTTGCGTTTAGCAAACGTTTTTCTGAAAAAAGAAAACAATATTAGAATTTTTAATTGTTTGCCTTTTTGTACAAGAATTATATGCCTATATGTTTTATAGATGTATGGTAAATTAAAGAAAATTGTATTTCTGTTATAATAAAATTAAGTATGTATACGTGAAAATTTGGAAACTTTTTTTTGCTTTGGTTATGAAATATTGAAAATTTTGATGGTAATTTATTATAGATCCATGGCAACTCTAGTCGATTCTTGTTCTGACGTTTAAAAAGTGTCAACAATTGTTGCAAAGCGTTACAAACTTTTTTGTCAGTTTTCTTCTCGCTGAGAGGATTTCATTCCCGCACTTCACAAAATTTGACAGAAACTGTCCATTTTTGGCCAAAAAAGTCTGAAACAAACGTATCTAATATTTAAAAAAAAGCATGAAATAAAAAAAATTGTTTTCTGTTCGGTTTTTTATTAATTTTTTTTTTTTGCAAACTTTTAAATCCAATTTTGTTTGAACTATTCTTGAGTACTAGTGAGCAAAATTAGAACAAAATCTGTCCGATCAATAAAAATATAAACGCGAAGAACCTTAAAATGAGACTATTTTCTCAAAAAACGTGGAATGGCTATTTGCGTTATGTGATTTTTTTTGCCAAAAGCCTGAAACGGAAACGTAGTTTTCTTTCAATTATTTTGATCTTAGATAAAGGTAGTAAGTTTAATCAGTGTCGTTTGGCATTTTCGAGAAAATTAAAAAAATGGTGTTAATATGGCAGAAGGACCAAAAAAAATTCTTGAAATTTGCTTTGCTGCTTTTGTAACTTGATTCCTCCTAAATTTCTCCACCCCTCTGTCAAAAAGTCAAAATGACAGCTAGATGAAATCAGTGTTATCAGGCTCTTAGTCCTTCTCAGAGTTGCCGATGTGGCGCGATCGTGGTTTTTGACAATGCAATTTCCTCGTGGCACGGTGGCATGATCAAATTCAATATGGTACGCTATTCTTATTTCCATTATACCTATTATTACTCAAACTAAAGTTAATTTCGAAAAAATTGTATGATGATTGCTCCAAATAGCTTAAAAATTGACAGAAACAGTTCTTTTCGACAGTAAACGAATAAAGATGATTTTTTGTTGAATTTAACTTATTTTTTTTAAATAGTAGATACATTATATCTTGTATTTTTCTCATATGGCATGAAAATGGCACGATAATTCTGAAATTATGGCACGTTTGCTGAGTGGCAACTCTGGTCCTTTTTCTATTAAAGCCTATTACGCTACTGATGCGAAACGAAAAATTTCGTCCTCCTTTTCGTTTTGCAATAGATACGCTGTTCGATGAGCGAAATTTATATAATTGTACCAGATTATTTGGAGAAATATCCGCTGCTTTTTCGCACTCAATTAAATTCCCGGAACATTCATTGTGGGCGGAAAAGTGACATTTGAGGTTTGTTCGTGTTTGTATTTGTTGTTTCTTCCATTACAGCATTGGTGGTGATTTTGTTTGCATTTGTGTTTGTTTTTTGTTGGCAATTGGTGACGCTTTCAATTGTCATTTTTTCTCTGTGGTTTTCGTAAGCGTTTCGCTGTCGTGTTGGAAACCACCGAAAAATTTAATTTCGCTTCAGCAACGTCCAAGACTTAGCTGTCAAATAACAAAGAGAAAAGACAAAGATAATTAAAAGTGAAGCTTCAACATAGAAATTACCGAAATGTCATTACCGACAAAAACGCTAATGCCAGTTTAAAAAGACTAACAAATTGGTATAATTTTTTTAATTTCCTTGAGAGTTAGAACTTTATCGGGTAAATTGTTTAAGATCTCCCACTATTTTTCCATTTTAACTAACAAATGCAACTGACGCGACAATTGACATTACAGCGTACAGCTGGTGTCTTGTAAATAGTAAGTTTTTTTTGAGCGTTTTTGATGTGTAAACATCTATGCTGGCGGTAGAGTGAAAAAAAAAAACGTGAACGTTCGTGTGCAACGTTACGTCGTGCAACGTTACGGTGTGCAACTTTACAATCTGCATACTAGGATGGGTGCGTTCAGTGAAAAAAATCTTAAGATCCCCTTCAAGCAAAAACAAGTCCGTTTTGGATCCGCGCACGCTGATGTTTACACATATTAATCGTGAGTCCCGGCACTCACACAATTTTTTTTTAAAAACCGAAAAACCCAGGTTTTTTTTTGAAAATTCTTGGGGTTGTCAAGAAAACCTGGATAAACCCTGGGTAAAGTTAAACGAACGAAACTATTGTGATGATACCATATCCTGATAAGCGATACTCTTGAAGAATTTACCACCTCCCCTGAGTAAAATTTTTGTTTCATAAAAAATGCTTTAACTGTTAAAGAAGAATTAAAGAAGTATTTAAGAAGGCTTTTTGAAGGAGTAAGAAAGTATTTAAGGAAAATGTAGTTCCGAATTAAGAAGATTTTAAGAATCAATTTATCTTCTTAATTCCTTCTATCGGACCTCCCACTTGCGCCTTTTCTCTACTCAATATGAACTTAAATCCGTTTTAAAGAAGAATGCAGGAAACGCTTTAGAATTCTTAAATCCTTCTTCAAGTAATTTTGTGCTACTTGTGACGTTTCTTCAAGCGCAGTTTTGAGGATCCGTATGCGATGTCGTCCTAGTTTGCTATTATCTTACTGTGCAGATTGTCGTAACGTATCACAGAGGAAAGTTCACGTATTTTGTTTACTCTACCGCCGCGGCATAGATGTTTACACATCAATAAATTTTTCTTAGGTGGAATGGACGTATCCAAAACCTTCAGCATGAACGTCAAATGCATAAGCTCTTATGCCAAGGGACACTACGAAAATAAATATAATTTTTTCTAAATTTATCGTTGATGGGTTGACCGCAAATTGATAAAATTTTGATATAAAATATGCTCGTTTATACTAGACTAAAATTGATAGAAAATCGAAGTTTTTTTTTAAATAAATGAACAGATCAAATATTAGAAAGACATGCTTTTAAACGAAACAATTTCTTCTTGCAATTTTAAGTCCGCGTTGGCGAGGGAAGACAAAATTGAAATGAATAAATCCTTTTTTTTTACTTCGTGGGTGGTCCGTACATTATTTTAAGTGTTTCCGGTCCTGAAGTGGTATTGCACAAAATGAAGAAGAACCAGAATCGAATTTCTGGTTTTGATCATTTTTCTCCCCTCTGTCTCTATCTATTGAAATATCCAACGTGGTACGTACCAAATTTCAAACTCGGATGTCTTGATTTAATGATCAAAAAAAAAAAAACCCGAATTCAAGTATACTTTCGCAGAAAAATTATACACCAAATAATCGTAAAAGGGAAAGATTAAACCAACAACTCAATTGGTATAACTTGTTAACCTCCATCTCCTGAAGCCAGTCACTACACTATTGCTTTAAATCTCGAATATACATATACATAAACTGTTTAAAAATTAGAGGAAAAATATAAATGATGTGATGACGACAACGAAAACGAACAGGCACGACAGTAACGTTTATTTAACTGCAAATGATTAAATTCTGCACAGTTGGCTGCATTCCACGAACGGTTGGTCGCCCCAATATACATATACACGTTGTGGCACGTTGCAAGCAAATACAAACTAAAAAAAAAAAAGAGATTTTTCCACTTGAGTCTTAAAGCTGTATATTGTGGTTAGGTTTTTCTTCTTTGAGCTCTCAAGTTGGTTGTGTTAGTGTTGCGCATTTTTGCCCGTCGAGGTCTACTTTTTCCCGAGCACACCGATCCTATCCTATCCGACCCGATCCCATTACGACGTATTTTTTTTTTCTGCCACAGAATTCAATTCAAGCCAAATCACATATAGCTTAAGCTTGTGAATGCTTTGGAACAACAAACGATCTCTTGCGATATTTCTTGTGTTGCTATGCAATATTGCTGGATTATTGCGCTATAAGTTGTATAGAATGTCTATGGATAGTCACCAAATAGGTGAGACCACAGTTGAAATGGTTGCTGATGGCTGAAGTGGCTGCTCGCTTGGCTTGAAGCTTCCTTGAGGAATCATATAGTTGAAGTTGTAAATTGTAATAGTTCATTAGACTTGAAATTTAACTCACGATTTTGATTTGTGTGGCAGTTGTTGTTGTTGTTATTGTTGTTGTTGGTTTTGTCTCTTGTGGTTTCTCACATTGTTCTTTGTTAGGGTTTTCTGTGTGCAGCGAAAATGAGATGTTGACAGTGTGAGATTTTTCTTATTTTTTATTTTGTCGATGGAACTTTCAAAATGGGTACTTCCGGGTTTGCGGTTAGGCTGTTTAAGAGCGATTTCACATTCAAAAGGCAACACAAAACTGCAACAAAGTAAGAGAGTGATGAATGAGTTTATTGAATTTGCTTGAACAACACGAAGTAGAAACATTTAAAGTGAGTTTCGAAATGTTTTATTTAAAGCGCTACTGTGTCACTATCATCCATAAGGATCTGAGATCTCCCAAAAACAGCTGTATCTACCTACCCTCTTGATAAAAAGTAGTAATAACTCAATCATATTTAAAAATCATGTTTATTTACATACTTAGTACTAACACATGGCAAAATAATAGAAATTGCGTAGGACTGCCTTGGCGGAGGTCTATAAGTTTGATTCCCAGCCGCTTCCATCTAATTCAACAGCACTTTTTTAAGGCTACTGTCTCTTGCGAGGAAGTGAAATGGGCCAAAAGTATCTCTTGTTAGAATAAGTGCCTCACATCTAGGCCGTTTGGATTCAGCAGAAAATTGCAACACGCATACAAGAATAGTTGAAAGTTGTAAGTCACTTGGACTTGGCTCTACAATTACAAGGATCGCACTCTAAATCAAATTTAATTTTATGAAGGTTTTTATAATACAAATTCTATATACTTTTGAAATACATCAGCCAAGTAGAAGACTTAGAATTATTTAATTGGACTTGTTGAATTATTGATTCAAAAAAGCTGTTATCGGCTTTATTCCATACAAAATTGCGTTTCGTCCCGGCGGCGGCGACCACGGTCCCACTTGGACTCATCAAAATCCTAGTGGGGGCCTTGTCAAAATGAGTCGCGCGGAGTGAGTCCAGTGTGAACCGACAGATATATCCAACAAGACGTCAAAAATATCATTTTGTTAAAGTCAAGGAAGTGTTTGGAAAATCTGCAAAATTAAAGGTTACAACACAATATCTTAAAGTAGCGCAACATTCAGTAGCAAAAAGTTTTTATTTTTTCTTCGCTTAAAATTTCAAGTCAGTAATGTTGCAAAATATTTACAAAATTTAAAAATATTTTTTTGATTTATTATTATTTTCTATAAATTCAGGATAGATGTAATTATTATTTTTTTGTAATCAACTCCCACAATTCAAATTTAATCGTTGATTATGTACTGCTGCTGTTGCACGATATTTGTATTTTTGATTATCTGATGAATTTATTATGGCAACGAGCATGCAGTGGCGGATTGTTTGTAAGACAAATTAATATAATTGTCAAAAGGCCCGAAATCTATCGGGATCCTTTTATAAAAGTGAATAAAAAGTGTCTTGAAGATGCCTAAAGATGGCATATATTCAAAGCTATAAAATTGACTAATGCTGCATTTACACGACTGACAAATTGGCATTATTCTGGCATTTAACTGTCAAAAAAAATGACAGAACAATGGAAAAAATCATTCTTTTGGCAGTATAGTGACAGAAAAATGCCAATTTGTCAGTCGTGTAAATGCAACATAAGTATAAGTACGTCAATGAGCTATTACGTTCATTTTGTCCACTGATGCCAGAAAGATGGGTTCTTTGATATTTAACAATTATAAACAAAAGAAACAAGCATTACACGCGTAAATTTTGACATTTTATTTTTCGCTCTTGAAACAAGCAGTTTTAATGACTGTGTTCACTAGTTTTTTTTCTATCTGTAATACATCAAAGTGTCAAGTTCTAGTTAAGTAAGTCTACGATGTCAATGGATCGAAAAAAAACGTCTAAGTAATCCAAAAAAAATGTACAGCCTCTTTTTCTTCGCGTAAAAGAGCAATTTTAGTGCTTGGCGGTGACATTTGGAAACCAATACTCTATAAACGTCAAACTATAATTTGTCATCAATCTGTCAATTCATATATAAGCTAGGATTCTCTAGCATATTGGTCACAATGAATTTGAAAAAAGGCAATACAAAATATAAATGTAATTGATTTTTATTTTTCGCCCGGAGAAAAGGGCGATCTCAGTACTATATTATGACAGTTCGAATTGATGGCGTTTTCGATAAGGATTCCAATTACTGTTTGATTTTGTTTGAAAACAGAAGCACTTTCTCTTGTTTGTAGATAGAGAATTGTTGAAGGGTTCAGATGATGAACAATCGAAAACTCATTACACGTTTTTTGAAATGTGCTTTTTTGATGACATAAAATGTCACATTAGTCCAGGTTTAGACAATGGATTCCTTTGTTTAAGTTAGATATGTTTTAGACAACAATTAAACATGTTTATTTATAACTCGGACCTGTGTTAAGTTACACAAACATTATAAATACGATTGTATAAGTAAACTTCAAAATATAAGGTGGGGCAGACGTAATATCATAATGTGAATGGGCCATAATTTGTCAAATGGTGTAAAATGTCTACAGACATGTTAAGCGAGTTTTTTGTTTTTTGCGGAAGTTGCTGAATTGGGTCTCGAGCATTGTTGATTTCAGCAGGACAAAAGTGACCGCTAAATTGGTAGAAAACCTTAGTTTTGGGAAAAAATCGAACGGACCTATTATGACATTACTTTTGCCCCATCGTGTATATTTGAATGTGAATACTTTGCAAAATGTGTCAAAAGAATTAAAAAATAAGACAGATCTACAGATGCTACACTAGCAAATAATATCAAAATAAATCTACGTCTTTTTAAAATGACTCCATTGTGAATTTCGTAAAAGCATTTATCGAACATTTCACCTCTTATCGATAATCTCGACACAAAATTATGCACTGTGGAATCGCGGACACGGAAATAAATGGCGACAGCCACATAATAAAATGTTTTATTGGAAACTCTATTAAAATTACCAATAAAACGCTGTTTAAGCTGGCTACACACCACACATTGTTCGTGCATTTACCACGAATACCGAAGGTTAGTATTACAATATGGTCGATTTTGATCATTGAAAACTTTAAATGTCGCTTTTACACAATGTTTCCCAACAACTTTGCTGGATTAAAGCGGAAATGAGATAATCTTGCATACAAAAAGTTGTTTTCATCTCAAATCAGCACTTTTCGGTTGACAGCTTATTTCGGTTGACAGCTTATTTCGTTTGACAGCCCATTTCATTTTGAATTTTATGTGCCCGTTAATCGCTGGTTTTTCTTATGATTTTGATACCATCGAATTACGACATTTTAATGGACTCTCTTGGGTAGTTTTAACCAAATCTGATTGAACTTCTACATTTCGAAATTTGAATTTGTGTGGGAAATGAGATGAGTTGCAATCGAATTTAGAAATTTTCAGCTCCACCGTTAAAGGCATCAATAACCAATATTTTGAGATACAGGGAATTTGGGTGCGTTCAACACTGGAGCCAATGAAATATACATAGTTAGGCCTGTTTGGGCACATTGCGATTGTCGGCCCCCTGTATCGAGTCCGCGTTGCGCTGACTTATAGGCTTTCAATTAAATAATTTGTTTCTTTCAAAATTCACATTTTGTATCCTACGATAAAATGGTGGTAAGGCCTTGATGTGTTGTATGTATATAAATCTCAGGGTCCAAGAAAAAAACCCACACAGAAAAATCAAAAAGGCCTCAACATAGCAAAGTGGGGCCCTGAAAGCCTACGATGCCTACGATTATAGCGGTCAATTGGCATTATTGCTCAAGAGCCTTTTGGCGCCAAATTGATCCGACAAAAGATATTGGTTTGTTGTGTAAAATTTACATACCTAACTAGAGACATAGGTTCTAAAAACATTGTCTATGCCTTCTTTGCCAATAAGTGTTGTAAGACTATTTTGCGTTTTTTTTTTTCTCCCGTTGTTGTATCTTTTTCGTGCATTAATTTTATTCAGTTGTAAATTATGTATCGTTTATTTATTAATTTTCTTTTGTTTTGTGTTTTTGTTGTGTTTGTTTTCAAACTTCTTGCGACTATTATCGATTTTGAATTATTCAAATGGAGGTCAAGATTTTTTTTTTTTGTTTTTGCAAATCGTGCAAATTTATTGCGAAACTGAGTAAGTTGGCTGACGCGGCAGAGATTCGAATATTTTATTCGACAGTGACAAGAGATTTTCAGATACAGATGAAGCTAAGTAGATGTGTATTTGGAATGATATTCCGTTGAAAGAGGCGCCATATGTCTACTGCAATGATTTGAATTTTTTGATTATTTTCTTCTTGTTGTATCAAATAGGGTTTTTAAATTGTTCGAATTGCATGAACACAATTTTCGATTGAAATTTGACGATTTTATTTCATTATTTATTCCATGAAAAAAAAAAGAATAATCAATTGACAGAAGGAAGAAAATAATTAAATGTTTTAAATAGAAAAAAATATTACGTATACGCCATACGTTCGTGATATTTATGAATTTAAAATTCAAATAAAAATCAATACCGTTATTTTTTTTTTTTTTTCTCTTTTGGATTGATTGATCTCTTTGAATATATAATTCGCAGAGAAGATGCATTTAATGGAAATAATAATTTTTGGGAATATATTCAATGCACACAATAAATCATTAGCATCAGTGCTGTGAATTTAAATACAGACTTCATTTATTGAGAATATAATGGTGATTGCGAATTCACTGAATTGTCTTTTACACCCTAGGTCACAACATTTTCATTGGATTGTATGATTTTTTTTTTTTTTTTGAAAAAAAACTTATTAAAATTGGAAAAACAGTACAGAAAACAAGAAAATTTAAATCGCTTCCACCGAAGCGATAATTTTCGATAAATTCCTTGATTACGCCAACACAGTAATTATAAAATTATTATTCCCGGAGATTCATTAATTGGATGTTGTTTTATTCGTGATTTAATCCACCTTTGTATGGTACTTCATTTTCAGCTGTTATGATGATGATTGCACAAATTATACCCTCACAAACTTGTTACAACAACAATTAAATTAAAACCTGTTGATAGATTGTTAGAGATGATAATTTTGTTGTTATAATTGAATTATTTTTACTTTGTATTTAAAGAAACGACTGGCGAACAAGTATTGTTCGAGAGTCACTACTTGAGACAAAATTAATCCAAAGGTTTAAAAATATAGTGTTATATAAGGATTAGTATGTATATTTAACCTGAGGTCACACCAGCGAGTACTCGCTATAGGGAGGTGGCTATACATACATTGACTGTCAAATTCCTATTTGTCACTCTACTTACTTCTCAACTGCAACTCGCTAGCGAGTACTCGCTCGTGTGGGACCCTCAGTTAACAGAAGTATGAAGTTCTGATAATCGTATACCTACACATCACAATTTTTCACTTTTGTTATGCCTTTAAATAATTGGCAACACTGTTTTCTGTGACAGCTGATTTGACAGTTCTCGTTTCTTTGAGTTTAGTTTAGCAATTCATCATGAATTGACTTACGCCACTACGAAGCAACAACGTTCAATTTTTTTTTTTGAAATACATGGTTCAATTTTAGAAGCTCGAAAAAAAACTCGAAAGTGAACAGCACAAAAATCGGATATGGACACTTCATTCTTATCGGGAGTTCTCTCGACCCTCAGCATCATGTTTTGATTCGCTATTGCTCGAAGGTAAATTCATATCCTACATCCGACTCTGTAGTTAGTGGCCAACAAGATAGAGGACTGCGCGCGGCCAAATCCCAAAAATTTCTCGCTAGAGGTTTTTCATTTGCGCTTCACAAAACAATTTGTATTAAAAATTGTTGATTCGGTAAATGCCATACGACTTACTCGTAGAGTAAAAAAAAAAAAATTATCTTCTTAGTTATACTTTAATGGTTTTTTTATGTTTATTTACCTTTCATGGCAATGTGGTCAGGAAAATATAACTGTTGAAGTCACAGCACCAGATCCTCTTAACTTAAAAGATTAAATATAAACACTGTGAGTAAATATAAATAAATAAGAACACAACTTTTGTACGAGAATCAAAAAGAATATAGAAATCATAATCAAAGAAGAGCATGTCCGGGTCAAAGTAAAGATGAACCACCAACGACCAACGACCATGTTTTATTTTATTTTTTTTTTTGTTTTTTGGGGAAAAATTTCTTCAAAAAAAAAAAAAAAAACAAATCCGATTACAGAATCTTAGTTATAGTTATAAGGGTCAGAGAAACAAAAACAAAACCTTTTTTTTCAGGAAACCAAAGTAAAAGCAGTTTGCCTGTGGCAATACCTAGATACTCGAAAAAAAAAGGTTTCATGGTAGCAAAAGTGTGTAGACTTTTATCGGGTTTTGTCTGTATACCTAATACTGCTGAGAGGATGACCAAAAGTTAAGTCAAAGCCAGGCAAATTCTTATAGTTTCCGATGTTGTGTTGCAAATGAATGATGACTTTCTTATTTCAATCATTTAGGATTGAGGAGTGACTTTGCTTCATCTTCTGATGCTCGATTAAGTCCGTTCAAGTTGAGTCTAAAAACAAAACGAACCCAAGAATATGGACTGCAAACCTTTTTTTTCCAAGAGAAATGAGTATACTAAGCCATTGGCATTTGAAGGTTATTAGGGACGTATTAAAAATTAATACACAGTTGTGTAAGTTTCTTGGACCGAAGGTTTTCAAATTTCAATTCAATGATTGTAGAACCTTGGACGTATTAATTTTTAACTTCTCTAGAGTCTTTAAAATTATCACTTTTCTAATGACAACCTAACTTCTTGGACTATAATACGTATTTGCCTTAAAACGAATGCAGATGATGATGATGATGATTTGTTTTCTGGACTTATACGTATGCCATCATGAGCTACAATAATAACAAAATGTGGCTAAGCGCGTTGATATGTTGTGCTCTGCGCTCTGCCTAAAGGCAAAGGATGATTTTCCAAGGGCTTTATATGCTACTCATTGCTTATTTCATACACACCAGACATAACGACTGACTATTCCTACATACTTTCATAAATATACATATATTTAACTTGAGTGGGTGACCTTATCTTGTGAAAGTTGAGTGTTGGAGTGTTTTGAAATTCAGGGGCGTTTACTGGAAGATAAATGAATGCGTTCAATTGCCCGGAGTTATTCAAAGTTAAATTTTTTACTTTAAATGTCTTCTTCTTCGTTATGGGTGGATGTTTAAAATAAAAGCTTGTAGAGAATTTCATATTTTTTTTTTTTTATTGAAGGAATTTAAAGAAAAAGCCACTTGCTATTACAACTAAGGGTATTTGTTAGAAGAAAATGTTAATTTTTGAAGTTTGTATCAAAGGAAGATATTTATTAAGAATTTTGTGTGAAAAAAAAAACGTTAAGTTAGTTCATTATTTTAAGAATTCAAAAAATTTTCCTCAGTCACAGAGTTTAATAGACCCAGTTCAGAGAAATGAGATCTCAGAAATATGAGAACAGGATTCTTTAGCGAATTTTCTCAGCGTGCCTGTCAATACTCAGGAGAAAAATTTTGTATTCACTTGTTCCCTTTTTGACAAAGCGAAATTTGTTAGATATCTTATTTCTGAACTGCTCAAATATATAAACAGGCTCTATCGTGGTCTTCCTTACCAAGTATGTGGGCTCCATTACTTATTGTTAATAAGTTTAAGTTTACAAGGATTCATGTTATTTCTACCGGTCACTAATGTTAAAATGACAGTTTGCCATGTTAATTCATTCATGTCCGCTTTTAATACGGCTATGGGTCTTGTTGAAAATCAAGCACATAATGTAGATAACACAGACAAATTTCAGTCAGTTTAACAGATACCATGTTTATTTGCCTACGTTTTGTGTTGCTAGTTTAACAGGATTACTTATTTAAGGTAATGTAAAACTAAAAAACGTGCCAAGTAGATTTTTCAATCTACACGTGTTGATAGAACTCGATGCGTTGTTAGAATCTTGTACCATATGTAACATGATCCACCATGTTGACAAAAAAAAAAACAACCTGATAACTAGTTAGCTTCTGTTTTTACTTGATTTTTTCTTCGACTGTTGCTAAATACACCACGCAAACTTAAAACTTATTGCAAAAGTGTCCAGAACCCATGTTCTGTAATTCTCGCATCGATAAAATCAATCGAGAAACGATGAAAAATGGAACAGAACTCATATGATTTGTTTCCATTTTGAATCGTTTCTCGACTGATTTTATCGATGCGAGAGTTACAGAACATGGATCCAGTATTAATTTCGCAATTTGTGAAGAGTTCTTCCTAGTCCTTAAATTTAGCTTGGTTTACACCTGAATTAACTGACATTTATATGTTGCTGGATTTCAAAAGTTCCATTATGGTTTTGTGTAAAACCCAAAGTTTTTAATTATAAATTGCCGTCTTAATTTTAAAAAAAAATATCATTAAATGCCAACCGAACTGTCTCTATTGTTAATTTCAAAACATCAGTTCCCTTAATCATCATCCCAGTCTGATGCTGAGGTTAAACTCTGTTTCATTGCACTATGTTGTATATATGTAGGTACATCATGTAATGCTCTCATTCAAATATATACGTTAAGGTCTAGGTATTTGTATGGATATAGGAAAAGCCGCAAACGCCCCTTTTCATTAAGCTCGAGGTTTACCGTGCGAGGTGGTTAAGTAGCCTTTAGATGAACCCATTCCAGTCACCATCTCATTTCAGACACTGGATACAAACTATACCAAGGCTATTTAGTGTATCAGTGGGGATACACATAAATACATAGATACCAAAATACTATATATATTGTATATAGCACTGACATACAGGGTCGAATTTAGAGGCAATGTAATCAATTCCTTATGGGCGCTTCTGAGTCCCTTAGGAAGCATTCATTTTCAAGGCTTTATTAAGTTTAATTTTGGATTTGACTTAAGCTGGCTACACACCACACAATGTTCGTGCTTGTGTTTATGAATGTACCACGAACATTGAAGGGGTTCCATGAACTCCAACAGTTTACTTTTCGAACGCTTATACAAGCTTACACATTTTGCGTGCTGTGGCTTGGGACGATTGCTAAGTTTACTCGTCAATCTTTTGACCACAGATTAACCATATAAAGATGAGAATGTTTCGTACGTTTCACCCTCCAAAATCCATTTGTTTACATTGTTGTATTTGTAATTTCATCCCAAGTCGATGAATAGATGTGAATTGCAACAAAAATTAGACCAGGTGTGTGAAGATCCCTAATGTCTCTATATGTGAGGTTTTTATACACATTTTCTCATTTTGTATCTGCAATCTGACAGTTCAAGCTTGTAGGTAAATTAAAATGGCTACCGGGGATTCTCATCTTCTTGTGGGTATTGTCCTTTTGACAGTGCTGATCATGTCGTAGAGTGGCTAGTTGCTGAAATGCTTTCGTCGTTGCCTTTTTTCGAATTAGAGCCTCTCGCAGATATACCGTATTTACCTCCCAAACGCAAGTTGAAACGTAACTTCTCTTCTGAGATATTTCACCGATGCAATGGTTTGGTTGTCTGTTGCGTTCTATTGGAGAGATAAAGCTCTTTACCAAAGAGCAATATATTCCTCCCTAGTCAAAATCAACACTTTGTGGTAACTGACATTTGTTAATCTATTTTTGAAAGCAAATGGACATTGTGTGTGATATAAAGGGTGTTTTTTTTAGAGGTATATTACTTTAAGTTGTATACCGTATTTTAACTGGCCGCCATTTTGTCAGCTGTCAAATGATTTTCTTTTAGTTTGGTTTGACATTTCCACATGAATAGACTGACGGCTTCCGAATTGTGCCCAAATGAACCCAAAATGGGCGAATTTTGTTTATCGATGATGCTCACAAAACTGAATTATTTGGAGTAATGATAATCCTCAAGTGTATGTTGAGACACCGTTACATAGACAAAAACTGACTGTTTGGTGTGCTTTATGGTTTGGTGAAATAATTGGTCCGTACTTCTTTAAAAACGATGCTGTACAGAATGTTACATTCAACGATGACCGCTATAGAGCTATGATTACTTTTTCGTTCATCAACTGAACAACCATGATATGCAGGATCTGTAGTTTCAACAAGACGGCCGGCGCAACATGTCACACAGCTCGTGCCACAATTGATTTATTGAAGGAAACGTTTGGTAACCGCACAGTTTCACGTTACGGACCCGTGAACTGGCCTCCAAAATCGTGCGATTTAAAGCCGCTTGATTATTTTCTGTGGGGATATGTGAAGTCGCCGTTAAGCCCGAAACTATTGACCATTTGGAGGACAACATTCGCCGCGTAATTGCCGATATATGGCCACAAATGATGGAAAAAGTCACCGAAAATTGCACCTCCAGATTAGACTACGTCCCAGCCATCCGTGGCGGTCATATGCCAGAAATCAAATTTAAATTAAAATGCCAGAAGATTATCTTTCGAATAAAGTAAATTGCATGTCAATTTAAAAAAAATCATATTTGTTTTATTCCATTTCAAAGTTCTATACCTCTAAAAAAACACTCTTTAGTTCACTATTCACCATTGGGTAAAGTTGGTGTTGGCCGTGTTCCAATCTCTTTGTTGGATCCTTTGCAGTCGCGTCTGAAATCGCTGTCGATGATCAAACAGTCGAACAAATGCTAGATACCAACTGGTAGATATCTGTGCCTCGAGGCCTCCTGTCTATTTTTAATTATAACATTTTTATTTTCAATTTTTCGGTAAAAATTTTAACCAAAATTGTAGAAAAATCAATTCTGTACAAAAACGTGCTACAATTTATAGTTTTGTGAGATTTCTGGTTCTTAATATGTGGTGGCAAACTTTTTACACCGCTTTTCCCAAGATGGCGGCCAAATAAAAAAAATCTTGTTTTCTCCTAAATGGGAGGCGGAGAACTTTAAATTGGCAACACTGTTTTCTGTGAAAGTCAATTTGACAGTTCGTTTGTAATGGGTGATTTTTTAAGAGGTTAAGAACTTTTTTTAAAAAAAAAACACAAAAAATTCGAAAAAATGAATAAAATATTTATTTTAATCGATAGTTTGAACCTTGCAATTTAATGTTTAAAGATAATTTCATGCAAATGTTGACCGCGGCTGCGTCTCAGGTAGCCCATCCGCTGAGTCCAATTTTGGCATACTCTTTCACACATATCGGCCGGTATCTCACGAATGAATGCATGGATGTTGGCTTCCAGTGCGTCAATCGAAGCGGGCTTGTCCCTATAGACATTAGCCTTGACATACCCCCACAAAAAATAATCTAATGGTGTCAAATCGCACGATCTAGGCGGCCAATTGACCGGCCCGAAACGTGAAATTAACTGTTCACCAAACTCGCCTCGCAATTGCGCCATTGTTTCGCGTGCTATGTGGCATGTGGCACCGTCTTGTTGAAACCACATATCATGCAAGTCAAGAACTTCCATTTCGGGCAAAAAAAAGTTTGTTATCATCGCTCGGTAGCGTTCACCATTGACAGTAACGCTGCGATTCGCATCATCTTTGAAGAAATAGGCCCAATAATGCCGCCAGCTCATAAACCGCACCAAACAGTGGCTTTTTCGGGATGCATTGGTAGCTGTTGCAATGCTTCTGGCTGATCTTCACTCCAAATGCGGCAATTTTGCTTATTTACGTACCCATTCAACCAAAAATGAGCCTCATCGCTGAACACAATTTTTCGATAAAAAAGCGGATCCTCGGCCAGCTTTCCAAGAGCCCATCCACCAAAAATTCGGCGTTGTGGTAGGTCGGCTGGCTTTAGTTCTTGCACCAGCTGTATCTTAAAAGGCTTTACGCCCAAATCCTTCCGCAAAATTTTCCACGTAGTGCTGTAACAAAGGCCTAACTGCTGGGAACGGCGCCGAATCGACATTTCGCGGTCTTCTGTCACACTAGTTGATACGGCCGCATTATTTTCTTCACTATGCACAGTACGAAAGTTGGTCACAATCTTCCGAATAGACTGCTCAGAAGGTCGAGAATGCCGATCATAAAATGGAAGCAGCGCGCGATGAACATTTCGAACCGAGCACGAATTTTGATAGTAAAATTCAATAATTTGCAAGCGTTGTTCATTTGTAAGACGATCCATGGTTAAATTGCAAACCAAACTGAAGCTGTTTGACAGTGACACAAGGTACTAAACACACGTCAGCTGTCAAAACCAGTGTTGCCAAAACCAAACCAGCTAAAAAATCACCCTTTACAAGATTCCAATGGAACAGTTGTTTTCTCAAAAAAAAAAAATTGTGGAAATGCAGAGGGGCCCACAAAAAAACTATAGGTACAGGGCCTCGAAATGAATTTATCCGTCCCTAGGTATACTATAGTTTCACCGGTCAGAACTTAATTTTTTTTTATTTTCAATTTTCAAAGGCAACATCAGCATTATATATAAGCTGTAATAAATATAGTTTTTACTCCACTATACCCGTTGAGATTCCTCAGCTGCTAGTAAAGCTGTAGAGTGGAGCTATATAGTAAGGTGCATCGTGCATATTGTTTTCGGACCATAGTACCGCATGGAAAACGAAGGAGGCACCCACCGTTTGTTAAAGCGCCAAACCCATTCGATTGCACACAAAATTACTAATATACGAGCTCTTGAAACTGCAATGAAACTGATGGTGGACATTGACTCTGGACCAGCTATAATAACCATCAACTATAGGTATAAGGAACGAACAAACGGATGTGTTCGACACTTTTGCGCAATCAGTGGCAGTGACTAATTGTGGCTGAAGGACGAGGTCGTTCGTTGCAATGTTGCGATGTTGAAAAAGGAGTAAAGCTGGATGGTATACGATGAATAATGGTTTTTTTTTTTTTATGATTTCTATACACATAGTTTCATGATGCATCAGGAAATTTGAATTTATCATGAAAGTGTTATGAAATGTGATTTTAGCCAAACAGGATTGAAGAAATTTTCTTTTTGTTGGTTCTCTAATGACTGATGGCGCTAGTTTTAAATTTTTTCTTATCTATAAACAAACACGAGAGCATTCAAATCCAATTAAACACGAAGTTAGGAATATGTGGAATAATTTTGATTCTATATTGGGCGTAATCAGTCAAATGTAACATTCTTTATAAATTTAGATTTATTTTTATTTGTTTGTGTACCAATATATTTTCTAATCAATTAAAAAGGGATTGTTTTGAAAAAAGGCTCAAAAAGCACCCAAATAAATTGTTCAACACCAGGAACAACTTTAACGAACAAAAGATAGGTAGGTACACATTTAACAACTCTTATGATATCTTTAAATTTTTAAGAACAAATTTATGTTTAAGGTGTAGTCACATTCCCAGATGGCAGGTTTTTCCATTTACGTATGTTTCTAACGAAATAAAAAGAAGTCACGGGGTTTTTTGTAAAGTTGCTGAGGTATCTCAAAATGAAACAAATTTGTAAATAACTTTGTGTTAGTTGGTAGAAATTTCCGGAAAGTTTACACAAATCAGTTGATAAGTGAATACAAAGTGGAATGTTTTTAATGTTTCTTGTCGGCACTCAGATGGAGATGTCTTCGCCCCAAAGGGTTTTTTAAAAATCTTGAAGTCACCCTGGTGAAAAAATTTTGTGTTTTTTGAGACCTGGGGTCGCCCTGAACTCGCCCTGAAGTAGAACTAGGTTTTTGGCTGTGGCGAGTTGAGGTAAAGAATAAACTGCAAAAGTGACATTAGTTATTAAGCATTTGTGGTTTGTTGTGGATTCACGACCTGCTGCAGGTTAATGTATATTTTTGAAAAATCAATTGAAAGAATATATGTATGTACATACAAATTTATTTGAATGCTAATAAACAAAAATAGATAATGGAAAAGTTAGAAGATATTTTGATTAATTTTTAAGACATATTTGAAACAAATTTTAAGTTTCAATTATCTGAGCACAGAACTTTTTGTTCTTGCTTTAAATGTCAACAGCCCTTGAGCGTTTTTTGAGAACTGAAAAACCCAGGTTTTTGTTGGCAATTCTTGGGGTTGTCAAGAAAACCTACTGGGTCAACCCTAGGTAAAGTTCAACGAACGACACTTATGTTACATGCACATTTTTTATTCAGCCTGCAGCTGTCAACAAAATTTGCGGAGTTTGCAAAAATTTTATGTGGAAGACGGATTTTTTTATACACCGATAAAACTCACGCTGGCGGAATTTTTCTCTAGCTTAGTCCCCTTTCACACGAGGAAACTGAGTTGCCAGCAACATTCAGTTTGTTGGCGAGAAGGGCAAGAAGTAAGAGGGGAAAATGAAATCTCCCCAGTCAACGATTCGAGGAGATTTTTTTGACATTCCTCTTCACACACACACAGTAGTGTGTTCAACCAAGCTATTTCAAAAGGAAACTACAGAAAGTTTCCACGATTTTGTTTCTTCGTGTGAAAGGTACAGGAGATTTTTAAGGAAATTGAGACAAAACGTCAAAAAAATCTCCAGCAATTTGTTTCTTCGTGTGAAAGGGGACTTACTACATTTTTTAGCTGGCAGTGACTCTAGACATGCTAATTATAACAGTTTTAGTCTATAAAAGTACTATTGTGGGCATACTTCAGGCACCCAGTTTTTTTTTTCAAGTCGCGCGAAGCGCGTTAACGCACCCCCACTTTTAATGGCAAAAAACTGTTATAACTGTTATAAATTGGCATGTCTCCAGTCGCGTCCTTTTTAACTAGTATCATATTAAACTGAACAGCTGAACTCAGTGAAAGTTCATGCAAAAAAGTAAGCAAACATACCCTCTTGACATTTATAACTGTCAAAGTGACATATGGTGTTAATATGATAATAAACATATGAAATATCCATTTAATAAAATGTTAATGTGTGATGCTAATGTTCGGTTTCACAAATATTTAACAGGTTTTTAAATTTTTAAATGACGTATTTTTTACGGAACAAACGTCATTTAAAGATTTAAGTTAAATTGTTAAAAGGGCTTTATGAAATCAGCCATAACTCGTTGTAAATTTGAATAATCTTCTAGGTTAAAATAGCATGATACTTAAAATACTTTAGAAGGTGTGTTCCATTGGGTCTTGCAAAGTAATTTTTAATATTTTCCAGTAAATGATGAATGGAACGCTTTCATTCTTCCAAAAGTAAAATCTAACCACAATATAAATGTTATTTGGATTGCTTATTTTTGCTTTTTTTAATTTTAAATTAGAGAAACCTCAACGTTAATAATTTACTAAGATGGTGTTTTTTTTAATTGCGTGGATACTTTTCGTAACTTCATAAATGATCTACTTCGAGTAGAAGTAGTTGACTGCAGCCAGAAGTACTAAGCAGCAGATTCTGGAGTCATACTGAATTGTATAAATTTGTGTGCCATTATATTTGATGTTAAAATAACACTTGCATTATCTTTCACAATATTATAGTTGATTTAAGAAAACACCATGTTATTTCAACATGAAATTCTTGTTAATAAAACAATTGAATACATTGATATGATAGCAGGATTTTTAATTTTAACCAAGTTTTTTTTATAGTTATCTTGTAAATTTGAATTTCACTACATACCAACCATAGAGCCCTACTTTGACTTAACATTTCATATAGTTATTTTAAAAATGTTTAATCTTATGAACTTAACTTAATCTTGTGTTAAACTAATGCTGTGTCTGTTTATTTTAACATTAGTAACCCCACCATCATCTTGTTGGTGTATAAAAATAACAGTTAATTTTGTCTGC
This sequence comes from Leucozona laternaria, assembly GCA_932273885.2. Lineage (NCBI taxonomy): Eukaryota > Metazoa > Arthropoda > Insecta > Diptera > Syrphidae > Leucozona > Leucozona laternaria. The sequence goes on along the minus strand of OW026368.1, from coordinate 82,477,715 downwards.
TCTTATTATAACTGATATCAGTGTAGATTTTCCCCTGCGTCTGTGTTATCAAAACTGAGTTCTGAAATCTTGTGGAGTCAACAGTTAGTCTTACTTGAAATCAGAAGAAGAACAGCGAACAGAAAATCTTAACATAATTTATCAAATATAATCTGTAATCTCTAAAATGTAATCTCTAAAACTACTGAACTAATGATGCTGTATTAAACCTAAACATGGTCAGCCAGGTTAAAAAATATCAACCTGATAACTAGTTAAATTCTGTTGAAATGTACATGAAGTTTTCCTTGAGTATATTATCACCAAAAATCCCTGGTTCAATGCAGAGGGGTTAGAGTTAGAAGCTTATTATTTGATGGTTGGACCTTTAAGATTGATATCATAAATTCTCGGGAAAATAATAGGTTACATTTTTAGGCTACATGAAATTTGGCCCAATGAAAAATGACCCCAAACAAAAAATTAAAATTGCCCCCAAAATTGGGGCTTTTTTCACAGTGAAAAATTGCCCCATTCTCAAATTGGAAAAATCACCCTAAAATAAATTATTAAATCAAATCAGAAATAAAAAATGGCCCCAAAAAATGAAAAGCAAGAACAAAAAAAAACACAAATTGATCAATTTTGTGATTTTTTATTTTTCAGTTTTGGGTTATTATTTAATCAGTTTTTATCAAAATATAAAAAGATTAAAGAATCGTACACTAAAATCGCGCGATTTTCGCCTGCGATTTTTTCATCAGATTTTTCAAAATTAAAAAAGGACCATTTTGCGGCAGTGAATTAATTTTGAAAAATCTGATTAAATAATCGCACACAAAAATCGTGCGATTATTGTACGATTATTTAATCACTATTACAGAATGGTTCTTTTTAATTTTTAAAAATCTGATTCAATAATCATATACAAAAATCGCGCGATTTGTTTGTGCAATTATTTAATCAGATTTTTCAAAATTAAAAAGGACCATTCAAACTTTTTTTTACGATTATTATTCACCATCGCAGAATTGTCCTTTTTAATAATCGTACAAATATTAGAATGATCCTTTTAAATTTTGAAAAATCAAATTAAATAATCGTTCGAAAAAATCCCGCCATGTTTCATGTTTGGTCTGAGGCATTTTTTTAATTTGAAAAAAGTTTGGGGTCATGTTTATGTGGACACAAAAATTGTGTGTCGATTTTGAGTGGACGTTCGGAGCTACTCCTTTTTCACTCATTTTACTCCAAATATTCCATTTTCGATAGGAATCAAACAGTTCTGAAATCCAAACGGAAACTGCATGAATTGTAGAAATTTTATATTGTGTAGGGTAAATTTTAAAAGGAAATACGGTAGTAATCGTATATCCTATTTATGTTCATATATGGACGCCACTGTTTGGTATTTCTATTTATCTCTCTTTACAAACAAAAATTTAGGTACACTGTTTCACTTTTTAGTTAGAAAGGCTGTACTTTTTAAGGTATTTTCAACATAGTGTGAGAAATTATTATCTACACCTACAATAATGACAAAAAATATTTTCGATTTGACTTTATTGAGCATATTCTACTTAAAGTTAAAATCATACTAATGTCACACTCGTAACACTAACTTGTCACACCCGTTAAATTGGAAACACCGGCATAATGGTGATAGAGGTTATAAGAGTAGCTGATTGCGAAAAAAAAAACATTATGGTATGGCGCAATAATATTTTCGAATTTTGCTTGATAAAACACTTGATATAAAGCTATAAATTACACTACCAATAGATGCCGACATACAAATTGTTCCACATCATAAATAAATTTGTTTCATTATTCGGACCACTAGCTTCCTTCTGGCAAGCAACAAAATGTAAAACCCTATTTTAATTAGGTATTCCAAACTTAAATTAAATAATTGTAAGACTGTGTATTTGTCATAATAGTATAGATATTCGTCAGTAAACACAAACCAATAAAACCCATAATTCTGCTCAATAAAACAATGTATCAAATAAATGTATAAGAGTATATACTTAGTTGGGTACTTTCTCTTTTCAAAACCGAAAACTGCGCAGTATAAATATAATTTATGTCTGCAATAATGAATGTCGTAAAAATATTAATTTCATGTCCCCTAAACTATTCTAATATTTGTTGTTATATTACAATCATAACAACAGTTATTGGTGACATATGTCAGAAAAAAAAATACCATCCAAAAACCTCTCTATCTTGAAGCTTAATTTATGCAAAAAAAATGGTCCACTGGTTGTTTTTTTTTTTTTTTTGGCACATTAAAATAATAATATCTATGAAAACAAAAGAACAATAGACATAGGGAAAAGGAAAACGCATAATATTCTTTAGATCTGTGTGTATGCAAAACTCTATAGAAACAAAGTACTCGTCTATAGAGTCTGTTTACAAAATACATAAACCTAACCTAACACCAGAATAAAACAAAATCATGAACAAAATGTGTATAACATTATAAAATACGAAACAACATGCTCTATCCATTATTCACGCTTCGGATAAGATAATATGGGGATGGGTAGCCTTGAACATTAATATACATATTTCTGCACACACGAATCGAGTATATAGTACATAATAATATTGTTTGAATTTTGTTTTAATATTCTTTGAAAACCATAAGAACAATAAATAGACATATGTAGGTACATCAATTCAAAATAATGACAACAAGCAAAAGCACAAAATATTAATTTCGGATTCATTGGTTACATAAAACATAGGTAGGTAGGTACTCGTATATTGAATGCGGTTGATAAGTCAGGGAACAATAAAAATAAATACAAACAAAATTGTTTTCGTTATAAATGTCAACTTTATTATTCATCCTCCCAAAAAAACAATTCAAGTTAGATTTGAATAAAGTTGTTAGTACATATATCTAAACCTTGTTTATATAAACCTTAACCTATATGTATATAACCCAAGAAAATAATAAGACTTTATTCACTTGGGAAAAATTTCAACAAAGGTAGAGGGTTTCGTTTGAAATTCTTACATCTTATATGACATCCTAAAAAGAACCCTGAATTCAAACCAGGACTTTTGAGAGAAAGGGACAATATTTATTTTTGATGTGTAAACATCTCTGCCGGTGGTATAAGGGAAACTAAAACAGTGGGCCCTACGTGTAATACATTCCGTGTCACACGTTCACGTGAGGATACCGTTGTTTATTCAGCCCTATCACGAATTCCATCGTAATCGGAATGTTTCCGAATCCCGAAAAAAAAACTCACAGACTCCATTCGTAATAGCAATTTGTATGAGATTTTCCGATACGATGGATTCTGTAACTTTTTTTCGGAACTAATGATAGGGCCGATTGGGTTTGTATACACTAACCAGAATCCTATATTTTGAGTCTGACGTAATTTCATGTTTACTCATCCTAGCGCCGCGAGTCCCGGCGCTCAGAATTTTTTTTGTAAATTGCTTGAAAACTATCAGATTTTTTTAATAAACCTTCAGTGGAAACAAAATGATACTTGACTGAATTTGAATTAAAAATCTGTGAGGCCGTTTTTAAGAAATGCATATTTTCCTTATTTTTGTTATTTTTGGCCCTAAATAAATTGTCGGAGGAATGTCCGTACACGCTATGTAGGTAGGTACTAGGTACCTTTTGTTTTAAAAAATCGATTCAACCGTTCAGGCTGCAGCCGGCTCAGAGAATACAGTCCCTATGAATAAGCAAACTGCTAACTTTTTATAAATTGAATTAATGGCTAAACACAATGGTGTAGCTGCAGCACGTAGTACTGTCAAAGTTGAAAATTACGAAATACTATACACAGCGCTACAATCTGAAGCTGCAGCTGCAGCAAGAAAAGTTGCTGCAATAACGCGGCGAATGTTGTCCTCCAAACTAAAAAAAAATCACTTGACAGCTGACAAAATGGCCGCCAGTTAAAATAGTGTTGCCAACTTAAAGTACTATTCCTCTAAAAAAAAACACCACTTATATAGAATTTATATTTTAAAAACCTTCACATACAAATTTAAATTATTCTCAAAAAATTCAATTCAACTTATTTTTAACTTAGCAGCAATTAATAACAAAACTATGAATACGCTTCTTTATGTAAAGTTCGGAACTTTTAAATCACTTTACAACAACTCAAAAAATTATTTTCGAAGTCCTGCATCAGTGCTCTTGAGTGACACTAATTCTTTAATAAAATTGGCATTAGGAAAATATTAAAAAATTGTAATATCTTTAAAACCCGACGTCATGCATGAAAACGGATGGCAGACTTGAGTTCAGCACCAAAAACACCGTTATAATGACTTTTACTTGCTTGTGTCCGAAACCGTGTAAAGCTGTTTAATTGAAGCTTGTAGAACTGGAGCTCAATAAATCATTTTGTATGTCAGTTCCTAATAAAATAATAAAAATATTCTCAACTTTTTATTATTATTTATTGTACTATTCATACTAGAATGTCAGTTTATTAGACTTGACCATTCTTTATTCCATCAATTTCATTGAATTTTTGAACAACAACAACTTAAAGGTGCTAACACCAATTGTTTACGAATTAATTTATAATTTGTTTTATTTTGGCTAGAGATACAGCTGTTTCAAGGGGTGCCAAGCCACCTATCATCAGTCTCCTCTTATTAGTGGTGCTGAGCTTTAATCCAATTTTATTATGAAAAACTTTCTACATGCCCATCATAGGGATCGAACCCACGATAAAGGCGCTTAGAAAAATGCTGATGCTCCAAATGCATGCATGGCGGCGGAATGTGTAGTGCAAACGGCTTCTAAGACTGAGCAAATCTGATATCGTGGGTTCGATCCCTATGATGGGCATGTAGAAAGTTTTTCATAATAAAATTGGATTAAAGCTCAGCACTACTAATAGAGGAGACTGATGATAGGTGGCTTGGCACCCCTTGAAACAGCTGTATCTCTAGCCAAAATAAAACAAATTATAAATTAATTCGTAAACAATTGGTGTTAGCACCTTTAAGTTGTTGTTGTTGTTCAAAAAAAACTCAACTTTTATTTTCCCAAGAAATATTAACACTACAATGCTGTCACAAATTTTCCCCTAGTCTGTTTAGATATAGACCTAATCCCAATATTTCGCTTTAACATTTTATAACCGCAATCAAAACGAACAGAGTTCTTTTATTAAATCGATATACCTACTGTTATACTGAGAACGTACGTAGGTAGATAACAACAGAGATACAATAACAAAATCATATTGACTGACTGAGCCAACTATACAACCGAACCGCAAAGACAAAACGCAGCTGACGTGTTGGGTAAACAATAATTTAATTTGTGATGTGTTCAAATTTTTGAATAAAATTCTCATTTTGTTTCTCCACAAGTTCATATAAAACCGGAAACCGGCATTTGTTTTGTTTTTATTCTTTCATTCTACTCTTTATTCATCACATAACATACATAGGTAAGGTAGATCGTAAATCCCAATCCCAACTCGTATAGATAAGAAATGTATAAAAACAAAAAAAAAAATGCTGATTAGACAATCGGAGAAGAGCAAATTGAACTCAGTTTCAGTTCTTATTCTCTGACCCAGTGCAAGCACCCAGCAGTAGTAGCAGTCATCAGCTCAGCTAGTAGGCTGGGTTAACTAACTATATTGAAATCAAAAAATATCAACTTCCACTTGACGTTGGTATTGAAAAGTAAAATAATAATTTTAAAAGATTACGTGGCAGCAGCTTGTTCTTGTTGTTTTGCTATTGGATTGGATTGTCAGCGAATTTGTATTTTGTCTTATTGATTTCTGAGTGGAAAAAAGATGATAGACGACGAAGAAAATAAAAATGAAAGCAATGTTCTTGAAACAAAAGTTATATTTAAAGTAAACAATTATTATTATGCAAAGTGCTTGTCCAACTACCTAATTCTTGATGTTTTTTTCTTGTTTCTCATTGTAGCTAGCGACAAATGGCACATCACATTTCTATTCGCCTTTGCCAGCTGGATTCCCACCCGGTCCGGGTGGAGGACCAGCGCATTTTCATCCGATGTCTGGTGGGCATTTGCCACCACAACAGATGTCACATTCTCCACATTCCCCATCGCCGCCAAACAACAATTATCACAAAGACGAACGAACGCAGCGTCAACACACGAAATTGCTGCGTAAATTGGATCAAAAGCGTGAAATGAGTGAGTATGGTTTTGTAATTTATAGTTTTTTTGTTTTTTTTTTTTTACATAGGCATACCTAAACTAGGTGTTTGTTTTGTTTTTTTATTTTTAATTCCTATGTGTTTTGAAATAGTTGCAATTGCAAATTGCAATTCTACCTATAGAATGGTAATTAGAATTAAGTCATTTGTCTGTCAATATGTCATTCTGTTAGAGAGTGATGGAGTCAAGTATAAGTTGGCAGAGGTACTCTTGTTTATTTTTAAATAAATACAGATGTCAGGTGTTTTTTGAACTCAACAAATTACCTGGCGGTATAGGTAGGTACCTATATATGGAACACGAAGAAGTTTTTTATTTAGGAGATTAGGTAAGTTTAAGAATACCTACATAGTACGCGGCACTTTTGGATTTACCCATTACCAACGAGGTGGACCCTTTGTACTTAATTAAATATATTTATAGTTTATCTATATAACGGCCATTTGAATCGGTTTCTGAATCAATTTTTGTTTTGATAATGAATCAATTTTTGTTTTGATAATTGTAGATGTTAGATATTTGAGCTTTTGAAGAACAAGGAATATCGTCTATCATTTTAAAGACATTTCCTTGAGTAGCAGTCTTCCATGGAAGCTTTATAGCCTTTCCAATTTCTTGTAAACATTTCATACAAATTTGTTTTTTGGTTTTCTCTCTCACTTGAGCAATATTTTTATCATAACATGTCCAATACCCGAAGAGCCAGACATAATTGGAGAAGTATCAATTTCATTGTTCAAGCTGCGTTATTTACCTCTTCCGCTGACCACTTCTTTATGACCTACAAATGTATTACATAATATTTATAACAGTTACAACTATCGCTGATTTCCTGAAGGTTGCACTTGGCTAAATTTTAATGATGGAAGTGACCCCAGACATGCCAATCATAATAGTTTTGGGCTACAAAAGTACTGTTTATGCGGCCCGCAGGGTCAGGCCTCTCCGCCGGTGGGCATACATCAGGCACCCAGAGTTTTTTTTTTGTCAAGTCGCGCGAAGCGCGTTAACGCACGCCCACTTTTAATGGTGAAATACTGTTATAACCTTTATAAATTGGCATGTCTCTAGTCTCGTCCTTCAATAATACCTGATGACACTGCTTGAGGACCACTGTGGGGAGTGGTGCAATTTTTGATGTGAAACCATTTATGCCGGCCGGTGATGAGAAGATAAACTAAAAACATTGGCCAAGCTTAACGTGAGCAAATCTGTAATCATCTTTATCTCTGTTATACCTATGTATATATGCTCCCGTTAATCTCGAAGCTACACAGATACATTGACAAAACAAAGCAATTTGAAATCGTCACGAAAAAAATCAATTTTTTAATTGAAATCTGAATATACCAATGAAAACCCTCATTATTTTTGAAAAAGGGATGCGCTTACTTTTTTCCAAAATCTTTAAATTTCGAAAATTATTTTAACCTTAAATTCTTTTTTTTTTGGATATAGATTCAGCGATGTCGACCCCAGCTCACTCTCCATCACCACGAAAGAACGAACTAAATGGTAATCATCATCGACGTACATCACGAAATGGTGCCTCATCTGTTGGTACATCTGAAGATGGTGAAGAATCATCCAGTGTGCCAGAGGACGAAGAAGATACCCAAACAATAATCGAGCAATTGTCAGCCATCCAAAAGCCAGAGGTATCGTATTTATTGGTTTACCTATTATGAAATTTAATATTCCACATTATTATCATTAGGTAATTGACATCACATCTCGATCGGCAAAAATAATTTGGGAAGCACCAGCCATTACTGATAACCTGATAAATTCCCGAGACTTGCGCTACAATGTTCTCCTTAGCGATCGTGCTAAGGAATGCAAGTATAAGAGTCTATACAAAGGTGAATCGTACGACTGCATTGTTCAGGACTTGCAGCCAGGCCAGGAGTATGTTGTGCGATTGCAAGTATGTACATTTTTTTTTTAATTTCCCCGGCAAGTTATGTTTTATAATTTTGTTCAAATTATATTATTTTAGGTCCACTATGAACAGCTGCAGGGCTCCTTTTCAGAACCGACTGAATTCACAACCCCACCGTGTGAACCTGACCAACCAATGCCACCGAAACTGATCGTTCGCACGCGGAATTCTCTACAGCTGCGTTGGACAGCGCCATTCAGCAATGGAGCTCATATTCAACAATACATCCTCGAGTACGATGAGGGCAAGGGAAATCATTTCGTCGAAGCCGCTAAGACCAAGAGCAGGCAATACATCCTAACAAAGCTGATGCCTTCGACGGTGTACAATTTCCGGCTTTCTGCAATAAATGAGTGCGGTCCGTCATTGTATTCTGGGATTGTAGCCTACAGCACTTCAGGCAATCCACCTCAAGCTCCAAAAGCTCCCACCTTGCATTCGGCCACACCAAATTCACTACGCCTTGCCTGGGAACGACGTAATCAAGATGGTGAATTCGTTCTTCAAATGCTAGACCGTGATTCGGGACATGGCTATTTGAATATGTACAACGGGCCCGAAACGATCTACGAGTGCTGTGACTTGCGTCGCTCCACATCTTATCAATTCCGACTTAGATCGGACAACGAAGCTGGTTCTTCACCTTGGTCCTCCGAAGTGGCATATAAAACTCATCCCGAGCGACCTGGACGCCCCGGCAAGCCGCAGGTCAAAGGTAAAATTCATGGCAACTATTTCAAAGCGAAGTGGGACCCGCCCAATGATCGAGGTGGGGCTGAAATCAGTCGCTACTTTTTGGAGATTAGCTCTGGACCAAAGTTCGAACGAGTCTACGCTGGTCGTGAACCAGAGACCGTGTGTGATCGCCTCAGCCCGGGCACAACCTACCAGATTCGAGCAGCCTGCGAAGGGCCTGGTGGCATGAGTGGTTATTCGGATGTCTCCACTGTGACAACTGAAGCTATTGTACCTGGTGCTCCAGAGCCACCACGTTGTGATAACGCACCTGGTCCCTATGCGGCTGTTTTACATTTCGACAGACCAGACTACAATGGGGGAGCCCCTGTTTTGGAATTCGAAGTGCAACTGAATGGCAACACCCTTATCTACCGCGGCAGGGACTCCTATTGCATTGCCAAGGATTTGACACCAGGCGAGCGATACGAAGCGTGTGTTCGAGCGATCAATCGCATCGGCGCTGGGCCTTGGTCATCAGCGATGCGTTTTGCAGCTGCCCCAGCACCGCCATTCGCTCCTGATGCACCCGCAGTTGTAGTCCGATCACCCACACACCTAACTGTTTCATGGAAGGAGCCACACAGCAACGGCGCCTCCATCAGTGAGTATCGCCTGGAGAGCTCTACAGCTGCCAACGAGTCCAATGATAGCTTTAACATGTGTTACCGTGGAGTAAACACCACGGCCGACATTCGCAACCTGTTGCCCTTCACTTTGTACTTCTTCCGAGTGAATGCCTCCAATGTTGCTGGCAGCAGTCAATGGTCACCAGTAGTGTCGACCAAGACTCCAGCTGCCATTCCCACAGCACCCCAAATCAAAAGCTATGAATTCACAGCGAACGAGGTATCGCTCATTTGGACACAACCTGAGTGCAATGGTTCCGAAATTGTTTCCTATACTATTGAGTACGCAGAGCGTTCAATATCAACCGAAAATAACTCCTTGGAACACACCATCATAGGTCTGACACCAGAGACCAACTACAAGTTCCGTGTCCAGGCCATAAATGGCATTGGAGCTGGTCCCTTCTCAAGCTATGTGAAACTAACAACGTTGCCACCTCCACCGGAGCCACCACAACTAGAGTGCACTGGTCTGGGACACAATTTCATCAAACTTAAGTGGGGAGATGGAAAGAATTTGGACTTCACCAAGTACTACGTAGAAATGTATGTGAATCGAGCTAAAGACTTCCAACAAGTGTACAGTGGGACGAATGCCATGTGCAAGGTTAACAAACTCCAGGAGCAAACGGCCTACGTGTTTAGAATATGTGCAGGCAATGATCGTGCTGGTGTGGGTGAGTACTCGAAAGAGTATACCTTCAAGACAACTGCAACGCTTCCCGGTCCTATTAAGGCACCTCGCATGGCTATGGAAAGCAGTTGTATGTTCGGCATGAGTCCTTGTGTGGGCAGCAATGGAGCACCTATTGCATCAGCTGTTTTGCCAGGTAGTCAGAGTCATTTCGGAATTCCTCTTACATTGGAATGGCAGAACAGCAAGAATTCGTTCAGTGATCCCGTGGAGTATGCTCTGCAGTACAGTGTTGGCAAAGATGTTGAATACAAGCAGGTAATATTCGTTTTTTTTGTTTTGTTTTATTTTATTGAATAAAAGTAATGATTCATTCCATTTTTATTTTTTACAGATTTATAGAGGACTAGATACCAAATTCACAATAGAAAATCTTGAGCCGGGTGCCGTTTATCTGTTTCGCGTGTGTCCTATTCGTGTGTGCGCATCCAAGGGCAATGAACTTCCTGGCCAATTTACTAACCCCTTCCGATACCAGGTGCCACCATTCATCGATAATATCGATGGAAATCTATTCGCAGCAAGTTCAGCGGCTCTAGCTGCTGCAGCAGCTGCCAGCGGCAATGCCTTCGCTGCGCACCATGCCCACCATCTTCATCATCATCACCACGCGCACGCGCACTCTCACGCCCACTCACACATTCACAGCCACCACAGTCGCCACCTTCAAGCAGCCACAATGCTAGTCGGCGGCAATGGCATTACAAATCACCTGCATCATCGCTCCGTTAGCGCCTCAGCTATCGGCTCGAATGCCTCAAATGGAATCGATGGTGGTAATGCCTTCGGCCTCATCCCAATCAGTGCCAATGACTTAGCCAACTTTGAAAACAACTGCGAGGAGCTCTTCAAAGGAGCACTCCACCATCCACATCACCATGCCATGAACCACAGTGCTGGCAACGGTAGCAGTGGCATACTTGCGGAAATGGCCAATAACGGTGCTATTCGACGTATTACAGGTAAACTAAGTGCGCTCTACACAAATCGGAAACGGTTCACTGATCAGGAAAAAGCCGTTATATTTATGGTTTCATTTTTGTTTATTGCGTTTCTATTCGCCGCCGTTGTGAAAATGCTTATGAGATAAAATAAATACCTATCCTAGATTTTGAATCTTAGAAAAAAAAGATAATTAAAAAATGAGTGTGTGATCAAAACAAATAAAAAAACAAAAAGAGAGGTAGGGGAGTGAGAATAGGTTTTGAATGTGAGACAAGATGTTTTCCTTGATTTCTATTTGAAAAAAAAAACAAACAATCATTTTCACATCCATTAATTTGTTTTAATATCCTCCTATACCTACCTACCTATATGCCCCATTTTAAGTGTGCCCTTTTTCTATATGCTCGCTAAATATATGGCTTTATTTGTTCCACTTCCATTAGAATATAAAATTTACAAAATATAATTAAATATTATATATATATGTATATATATGTATACATATGGAAATATATAGAGAGTAAAGGAATTTATGTAATGTGCATTATTAAAGGGTTTGAGGTATACTTACGTACATATATATATATATTAAAATTTATGATAAAACAATTTTTAAAAAAATATACATACCTACATAATATTTTAAAACAAATATAAATTTGGATTTGTCTATTTCTGTTTTTTTTTCTCTCTTTTTGCGTTCGTCTTATACATATATGTATTTCCTCTTAAATAAAAGCGAAATGTCAAATTAGTTAATAAAACAATTGTTACTTTGTTTTGTGTTTGTTTCTACTTTATATAGAATGAATAATGTATGCATGGTTAAAAATCATTTTTAAATAGTTAAAATTTAAATGAAGCGAAGAAATGTGAATATATAAACAAAAACAAAAAAAATAAATTGCTTAGGAAAAATGTTAAAAATAATTAAAACAAAAATTAAGTAAATTTGAAATTTAAACCAAACAAATTAAATAAATTAACAATGATGTTAGAGAGAAAAGATGTCCTAAATGTTAAATAAAATATTATTATAAATTGATTCAATTATATATATTTAAACAACAAAAAAAAGATGATCAACATTATGTATAAACAAAAAAAATACAAAAAATTAATGATAAATATACATACATACATAGTTGTCGTCCCGATTATCTCTCTGAAATGTAATTTACTATAACATGTGCTACAAGCCTACAAGTGAAACTTTAAGGTAATAGAATATTTATAAACAATAAAAATCCATGACATTGTTGTATTTTGTTGAGAATATGTTATATTTTAGGCAGGCATGCAAAATCAAATACACACATTTACCTATAAAAGCAGCATAAGGATTGTGGTTTAAAACTACACAGCTTTAAACAATGTGGGGCATATTCATAGTCACTTTTAAACTCCAGGTTATCTTACACTGGGGTTTATTCAATGTTATTTAGATAGGATAAACCCAGGTCTAAGATAAACTGTAGTTTAAAAGTGACTATGAATATGCCCCTGTATCTTTAATTTTGTTATACTTTCCTACACGTTCGTATACAATTATATATTACTTACATATATTGAATTACTTTTTTGACAACAGTTACAAGTCCCAAAAAAACAAGCACCTCGCATTTTCAATATCAACAAAATGAGAGTGTTTGAAATGAAAATATTGGGGCTATTATAGAACTCATGGTTCTTTGTCTAACTAAATTCTTTCAGTTTGAGTTGATCAAAAGAAAATTGTTTCCCTTTGCTAAAAAAAAAAATTTGCAGTTGTGTCAGAAAATATGGTTGCACCGCGGATAATGATTTTGAAGACGTATCTTGAGTATGGTAGTTAAAATTTGTACCTATTTGCATTTTTGAACAATTTACTTTTGCAGTTTGTGATAAAGAATATTTCTGACGCGTTTGACGTTTTCGAAAACAAGGGACTCATTCTGTCAGGTAAAACAATTATCTCCTGACGATAGCTTTGCTTCACGTATCACTGAAAATAACTATCTTTTGGCAGATCACGTTCTAACGATCAAATATGCGCGTGTATATCATTTTATTGCATTTGTTTTCATGTTTATAAGTCTTTTAACAAATTGAAGTCAAAATGTTTCCGCGTAGTTATTTACTTATTTTGAAAAGTGAAAACTAGCAATGATCCTCGTGAGTCCACAATTTCTTTATTTCGTGCTTCCTTGAACTAAGTTTGATTTGTAGCCCACCCAGGGCCAAATTGAGTTCGTGTAATTGATATATACATATTTATATATATTAACATAATGCGTTTGTTTTAATTTCCAAAAATATCTGAAAAAATAAATTCTTACATGTCTCTAAAGTTGTCAATCCTTCTTGCACAAAACAAAACATAAACAACACAAAACAAAAATAAATAATAAAATAATGAAACAAACAAGTTGTCAATTATGACTGACAGCCAACCACAGTTTTATAATCTCTGAAAGATTCCAAGCGCTCTCAAAATTTCCTTTATAAAAATGGACGAGACTAGAGACATGCTAATTTATAGCAGTTATAACAGTTTCTCGACATTAAAAGTGGGCGTCTTATGGCCTTTTCGATTGGAATCAGAATGACTGTTCTTCTTCTGAAAAGAAGAGAAATTTGCTTCTGATTTTGTTTTCAGAATCGTTCCAGATGGGTTCACACGTATCAAATCGTTCTCCCGGATTACCAATCGAAAAAGCCATTAGATGTTAGAGACTTCCTCCTTCGTTCGTTGAACTTTAGACAGGGTTGACCCAAATTTTCTTGACAACCCCAAGAATTGTCAAAAAAAAACTGGGGTTTTCGGTTGACATTTAAAGCAAGAAAAAAAAAAGTTTTGTGGTTAGGAAATTAAAATTTAAAATATGTTATAAAAATAAGTACAAAGATCTTTCAACTTTTCTACTTCTATTTATTAGTATTAAATTTAATTTGTGTATTCCTCCAATTTATTTTTTTCAAAAATAAACAATTACCTGCTGCACGTGAATGAATGCACACCAAAACAAATGCTTCACAACTCATGTCACTTTATGGTGGATTTACAATGATCTAATAGAGAGAGAGAGAGAGATCTTCATGAATGCAGATTATACGAAGTGCCATAATGCGGATATGAAGACGAACATGTTCATTTTATAATGGTGAAGTGAAAAGTCATTCGATTTTTGGCATACATCCATCCCGCTGTACTTTAATTTGCAGATGCAAATACATGTAAATTCATTCATATTCGATACCTAAGCTCGCCACATTAAAAAACCTAGGTCTACTTCAGGACGAGTTCAGGGAGACCCCAGATCGAAAAAAAAACAGAATTTTGTCACCAGGGTGACTCCAGGTTTTTTCAAAAAAAGCTTTGGGTTGACCCCGGGGTGACTTCAGGACTCAAAAAACAAAAAAACCTATTGAGTTTGAGAGACAAATGCCCTGTGGATTCGAGTTGTCAAGAACAATGAACAAAGACCAGACCTTTCTAAAATTTAATGATTCAAATTAATACAGCACACAGCATCACCTCCACCCGACTTAGCCTCAGAGCTCGAACTAATCTAAAATAGAAAAAAACTTTTGAAACTTTCTTTAGACATCCCGCAGGCGAAGAACGACGAAGATTAGTAGATCCGTGTTGGATAAATCTTGAAAAAAAAAACAAACTGTCAAAATAGTAATTAAATTAGAATATATTCATTATTGTATATCTACTTAAAAAAAAAAAAATACAATCTATCTCTTTTGCTACACATTAAAATAAAACTGCACCATTCCTTACATTTTATTTATACTTTGCAATACATATTTTCATTTTTTTTTTATTTTTCAATTTATATTTAATTATTATTTTTTATGTTCAATATTGTGCAATATAAGTGTCTGAATTTATTTAATTGCTTATTGTAGTACCTGAAACTAAAACAAACTAAACAAAAAATAAACACAAACAAAAAATGTCACTTTTCTTTGAATATTTTTAGTTCTTAAATAAAAAAAATCTTTATCTGAAAAATAATATCAAACTAATCTTAAACTTAAATTAGTGAAGAAAAAAGCTTTCAAGTATTAGAAAAATAACACAATACATTCCAATAAGGAAAGGAAAATTATATGCAACGAATTTTACTATTCTGCTGGCTACAATAACTCAAAATAAATCTATTTATAGTATTAACAACAAAAAACCACAATCCCATTGCTAAATATATTTAAAAAAAATGTACATAATTCTATAGTTCTTTTTTTAATTAAATTTTAATTGCAATATTAAAACAACAGGGGAAAGCTATGCAATATGAAAACAAAATAAATAAATGTATTTCAATACATATTCAAATAATGATGATATAAATATTAAAAAAACAAAAAAAAAATAAAAAACATGTATACGTAGGTATGAATTTTATAATTGTCTATTGTGTTATATCCATAACTTTTTTTATATATTTTTTTTCAACTAGAATAAATATTTAGTATAGAAACAAAAACAAACTATATGCATATAAATCAATTAAAACTAAACAAATCAATTAAGTCTTAATGAAAATAAAATGCTTTAATACATTTTTATGAATAAAAATAGTACATAATAAAAATAAATAATAAAAAACTAAAATACACAAACAAAACAACCAACAGAAAACAGAGCGAAAAAGTATTATCTTTGTCCTAAATCAAATTAAAAACAAAACAAAAAAATAAATAAAATAAAATAAAATAAAATAAAAGCTTAAAACAATTTAAGTGAAATGCAAACATAAAATATATTTTATTTCTGTGTTAATTCATATTTTTGTTCATTAATCTCATCGTGAAACTGACCTTTTTATAATATTACCTTTAATACATTTAAATTAAATAAACAATTAAGAACCTATCATTCCACAAAATATGAATAAAAATAAATATAATATTTTAACTATGTAATTAAAAACAAAAATAAATAAACAATTAAAAAAAGAAAATATTCCGAATTTCTTTTCGATGTGTTTTATTTTTTTTTTATTTTGTATATGTTTCCCTTTTTCTACTCAATACTACGTAAACTTATACCATATTTATATTTTATATCTGTAAAAATGAAAAAAAAAATATATATGAAAAAAACAATAATTATTGTAAAAAATGTATGACAAACAACAAAAACATATACATATAATTTTTAAAAGTAAATAAATCAGCTTTATTTGATTTGATTTCTTTTTTCCAAATGAACTTATTGAATTAAACTAATTTAAAAACAATTACATAAATATAATATACAAATAACAAAAATCAAATATTTGCCTGCTGTCTATTTTTATTGAATGAAAAATAAAATAATTTATAAATAAATATATAAATATAACTATTAAAAATAAATCCTTATCATTATAAATGTTATGTTATTCTTTTTGTAAATATTTTTTAAGAAGTAAAAAAAAAACATTCAAATGATTTAAATAAATGAAATCTTAGAAAAAAGAAAATAAATTAAAAAAAAATCATATATATATTTTTAATAATCATTTATATACAATTAAAAGAAAAAGAAAAAAAAAACAAGAAAAAAATTATATATGAACAAGATATATATATATTAATATTACTATATAAAACGAAACAAATTTATATATATTATTAAATGAGAAATAAATAAATGTTATATACATATTAAAAATAAATAAAAGGAAAGTATATATTAAAACAAAACAAAACTGCTTTTTTTTTTTTATTTCTACCGTTTTAAAACATTCTGCCTAGCTTCGTCGTCATCTTCAAGGAATTTATTAGAAGTTGGTTTCGAGTAGATAAAATATTTACAATTTTTTATCCCCCGAAATTAATTGCGCTTATGGTTCAAGGCTAGACGGAGAGTCCATGCTTGTATTTTAACATTTCCTTCCACCAATATAGGCGAAAGGGGAAATTTATTAACGGACGCAAAAGGGAAATAAAATAATATGTATTAATTACAAAAACAACGGCACATGGTTTTTCAACGTGGATTTGAAATCGATATATGGTAGCTACCCGTTCTAGATGAGCTTTATCAATAGCCGTTTTTTTTTTTGTCAGATTTGATCCATATAGATCATCAAAAAACATGCATTACAGCAACAACACGAGATCCCGCTCTCTATGGGGATCACGTTTCATAAACCAAAAATTTAGTTTTTACTCTTGCGGCCTGATGAAATTCTTTTTCTAACTAGTGCCCCATTTGCACGACTGACAAATTGGCATTTTTCTGTCACTATACTGCCAAAAGAATGAATTTTTCCATTATTCTGTCATTTTTTTGACAGTTAATTGCCTGAATATTTCCAATTTGTCAATTGTGAAAATGGCGCATAATAGGGTTTTAACTTGGTAAATTCAGATTCCAATTTACAAATTGTCATTGTATTCATGTAATTTCGTTTCTGTGTTAATAGGCGTGTTTTTTTTTGCAAGTCCATATGGATTTGTCGAAAAAAACGACATCGGACCTTAGGAACTTCTTACTTACAGTACGTAAGTCCCGATAATTATCTGGACTTAGCTAAGTCTATATGGATTTAAGTTGTTGTTGTATTTACGTGTAAAACTATTAGTCCCGATGTCGTTTTTTTCGACAAATCCTTATGGACTTGCAAAAAAAACACGCCTAATATTTCAAAAAAAAACTTCATCCTTTGCTGCAAATTTAGAAGATAAAGATGGGAGGGGTTAATCTGCCGAAAAATTTAGATCTGCAAAATTGATTTTAAATCAAAAATAAATCAAAATCGGCTTTTTGACAGATCCAAATCAAAAATAAATTAGGTTTGTTCAGCGAGGCTGTTCGGAACAGTTTAGAACAGTTTCGAACAGAAAAGTACAACTTTTTGGTGTCCAATGAGGAATTTTCTGTTCTAAACTGTTCTGGTTTGCTGTTCAATGAGGTCTTGGAACAGTTTCGAACAGGATTTTCTGTACTAGCTTTTTAGGTAGAACAACTTAGAACAGATTTCCTGTTCTAACTTCTTCTGACGTTTATCACGAATCTATGTCCCCTTTCACACGAGGAAACAAGTTGCTGGAGATTTTTTTGACGTTTTCTTTTAATTTCCTTAAAAATCTCCTGTACCTTTCACACGAAGAAACAAAATCGTGGAAACTTTCTGTATTTTCCTTTTAAAATAGCTTGGTTGAACACACTCTACTGTGTGTGTGAAGAGGAATGTCAAAAAAATCTCCTCGAATCGTTGACCGGGGAGATTTCATTTTCCCCTCTTACTTCTTGCCCTTCTCACCAACAAACTGATTGTTGCTGGCAACTCAGTTTCCTCGTGTGAAAGGGGACTATGCTGTTCTGTTCTAATCTAACTATTTTGTCACTGAACAAAACTATTGATTTATTTTACCAATGGAAACCCCCATAAGAACCTCATTACACGATTCTTTTTTTCTTCGCTTCGTCTTTTTGAAAGGTACGTACACGTCACTGATCTCTATAATACACTGGATAGCGTATTCATACAAACAAAATGACTCCAATTGAAGATTGTTATACGGTGCGCTTGGCACCAGGTTTATATAACAGTATAACTTCATTTTGTCAAAGTGGCTGAACACAATACACGCGAGTCATGGCGCGCGTCCTTATCTTGCAAATGTTAAAATACATAAAATCTCGTTATAGAACGGTGTTCACATTGGACTGTCTCCTTTGACTATTGACTATGTACTTTATCTCACTCACACTTCATGGTGAGAAAATGATGGCGAAGAAAGTAAGGATTTTTTGATTTTTTGCTTAAGATTGTTCATTTTTTTTACGTTTTCTTTTGTGATATCTGTTCTCTCTGTCTGTACCTTATTTTTGGCACTTAAATCCTACAGAATCCAATTTTTTTAATTGAAAGCATTTTAATAATAAGATTTATATTTTGTTAGTGAAATGTTTCTAATTACGAGCAAAGATTTTTGTTTTGTTTTAACGACTGCTGCACGTCAGAATGAGTCGGATGTGTTCATATTAGGTTTTGTGCCTGTAGCCACAAACGCAATTCTGGGATTTAAATAGTAGATGACATTTCTTGCGAATTTGCACAAATTGTAACAAACACTGAATTGTAATTTTTTGTTGTTTGGATAAACGCACAATTTTTTTTTGTTTTGTATGGTAAATTAAATGCAGTTTGAAATATTTGTTGTGAATTTGAAGGACCATTATTTTTTGTGTTCAAATTCCTGTCAAATAGAACTCACACCATCATATACAAAAATAAGCCATCTGAAATGGTTGAAAGAAATTCGACACAAGTTTTAATAATCACGCTCATGTGAACGCTCGCCCTGCCGCGCGTACTGTGTTCAACCAGTGGACTCTCATATAATCCCGAGTGCTCAAAATCGAAAGACTGCTTTTAAACCATGCAATTTCTTCTTGCGATTTTTAAGCACGTGGGCGAGGGACGTATGTGGTGGCCGGGGTAGACGAAATTGCTGAGGTTGAACAAATTGCAGAGTTATCGCTCATTCTTCTTTGTGCTTTTCCTTTTTGTTCGAATGTGTTTTATTTTCATTCGTCGTCCACTCAGATAACATCGTTTAATCAAGTGGAGTAAAGAGTGCAGTGAGATGATACTTCTTCACTTGCACAAACTAAACTTTTCATTAAAAATCGCTGTCGTGTAAAAGGTATTTGCAATTAGAAGGAAACCAAAGGAGAAACGAAGATTAAAAATCGCTGTAGTGTAAAAGCAGTCTTAGACTGCTTTTAAACCATGCAATTTTTGCTTGCGATTTTTAAGCCCGTAGGCGAGGGACGTATGTGGTGGCCGGGGTAGACGAAATTGCTGAGGTTGAACAAATTGCAGAGTTATCGCTCATTCTTCTTTGTGCTTTTCCTTTTTGTTCGAATGTGTTTTATTTTCATTCGTCAACGACTCAGATAACTTCGCTTAATCAAGTGGAGTAAAGAGTGCAGTGAGATGATACTTCTTCACTTGCACAAACTAAACTTTTCATTAAAAATCGCTGTCGTGTAAAATGTATTTGCAATTAGAAGGAAACCAAAGGAGAAACGAAGATTAAAAATCGCTGTAGTGTAAAAGCAGTCTTAGTTGCATGTGCACGCCTGGCCTTAAAGTGACTATGAATATTCCCCATTGTGTATCTATGCAGTTGGCGTCCATTCACCACCAAAATGGTGGTTATTTTCAAAATGTCAAGAGTTTCAATGGGTATTTTCAAAAAGTATAGCAATGAGTTATCAAGTGCTAACCTGACTTCATTTGGATAAGTTTTCGGAAACAAATATTGAAACAACCAAAATAAAACCATTGTATATATATTATTATAGTACTATTATGAAGAGGAACGAACGCAGCGCCGCCTGGGCAACCGTTTTTCGTTATTTTGAGGAGGGAAGTGCAGACTTGAGTGTGCAGATTTAAGAGTAGGAAATAAGAGGAAGAGCAAAACCCTATTTTGTGTTTATCATTTCTTTTACAAAGGGGAAAACGTGTTTTTTTTTTTGTTTTCGTAGGTAGAGAAAGAACGAAACTAAATATTGTTCGAAAGAAGGTTGGATTTTTTTGCCTTGCCGTGACGTAGTATGGGAATAGAGAAAATGTATAATATGCATGCAAATGTTTTCCCTTTCTGTGACGTTGCTTGAGATCAGCGCACTTTTTCAATTTGCATGCAAATTATACGAACGGGGTTACCACTAGGAAAAATAATTTTGTTTTAAATAAGTACATTTTAACTGAATTATATCGAAGGATGTTTTTAGTTTTTGTAGGTAGTTTTTTCGTTGCAATTTAAATATAGGTATTTAAATAGAAACATAAATTTATAAGAATGGCTCTCATTGTAGATTTTTTGTGAAGTCAAGTTAGTTGCCCTACATTAGTTTTAAATGGGTAGAGGTATTTATTTTTGTCTTTATATGTATGTAGGTATGTACTATGTAGGGAGGTATATACAGATGATCGTTTGTTTATGTCGTTGTATTCAAAAACTACCCATCCGATTGAGCTCAAGCTTGCACAATGTAGGTATTGTTGAGTCAGAAGTACAAGTAAATAACTTTCTTTGAGTTTTCGATAAAATATAAAACCAAAATAGGTATACAAAAAGAAATAATCATCCAATTGAGCTGAAACTTGAAATGCTTTTAAATTTACCATCATACCTGCCTATCATCTGATGAATTTATTCCGTGAAGTTTTTAATTTAATTTTTGAATTCATGTGGCTCTACGTGTTTTTTTTTAGCCAAATTTATAGTTTAGACTTTAAGGAACAAAAATATCGTCATTAAAAAAAATTCGTGTGGTTTTTTTTTAAGAAAAATGAACTCTCAATTTTTTGAAAACTTAAGACAGGATAATTAGATTTTCTGCATTTGACTTTAATTTAATAAAAAAATGCTATAAACCAAAGTTATGAATACAAAATTAAGATCAATTTTTTAAGAAATCAGTATGAAAAGCTGTATAAACTTTTTTTTCAAAATTCAAAGAACAAAAAAAATTGAAAATGGCTATTGGATATATGATTTGTATTTGTGTCTTGCAAGAACTAATTTTATTAGTTTTAATGAAAAACATTTAAGTTTCATAATAAATGAATTTTTGTTTTTTAAATGTACTTTTCAATATTGTAATTCGACAGATTGCAATTTTTTGTCCAGAAAGTACACGATTCTTTAGACTTTTTTTTATTTCAAGTCATTTTTTGTATAGAAAATTGGCCACTAACGGTAAATGCGAGTTACTCCCTAATCCCTATACATGTATAACTTTGTTTTTTTGGTTAAATTAGAAAATTCTTAATTAACTTTTACTGTTTTTATTTTTAATAAACACAAATCTGACAAACTTATTAACAAATTTTGTTAAACAATTAACAAATGTGGTTATCATGTCATACTTTTTCGTATAAGTTTAACCGTTTTTTGTAGTACAATTCGGGATATAGGTTGGTTTGTTTCTTTTTGCTACGACTAAGTAGGTGTTTGAGTGGGATGACAGATATAACATTATTTTTTATTTTATGATCATATAATAAATTTTTTTCGAAATGATTTGCATAATTTTCTTGAAAAATAGTTTTTAGGAGTATTATTTATTTTTTCAAACAAAAACACCAAATTTTTGATTTATTTCAGATTTTTCCAAATTGTCTATATTCATGAAAACTATTTTTTTCGAAATAATTTGCATAATTTTCTTGAAAAAATAGTTTTTAGGAGTATTAATTATTTTTTCAAACAAAAACACCAAATTTTTGATTTATTTCAAATTTTTCAAAATTGTCTATATTCATGAAAAATAATTTTTCGAAATAATTAGCTTAATTTTTTTTGAAAATAGTTGTAAAAAGTGTATTTCAATCGATTTTCAAAATTGGTAAACTATTATTTTAATTCTTGAAAAATTGTCTGCTGATGAAAGCAAACTTTTTCCGAAATAAAAAGCATGTCATTTTTTTTCAAGTTTTGCTAAATTGGTATATTTTTTTTGAAAAGATCGTTCAATTTAGTTTTTAAATTATTTTCAAAATTGTAT
Source organism: Leucozona laternaria (assembly GCA_932273885.2). NCBI lineage: Eukaryota > Metazoa > Arthropoda > Insecta > Diptera > Syrphidae > Leucozona > Leucozona laternaria. Next base: position 82,455,056 of record OW026368.1, on the reverse strand, counting down.
AGGTACCTAGGTCCATTATAGTACCTATGAACCAATTTTTTTTTAAATTTTGTCTACTTGCTTACGTAGGTACCTACCTACCAATAGATAGATAGGTACTATTTTTTTCATAAAAAGAAAGATAGGTAGGTAGGTATGTACATATGTATAAGGTACCTATTTGATTTTCTTTGAAAATAATCTTTAATAGGTGCATGGGTGGGTAGGTAGTTAATATTTAAAACTGACAAACCTACCTACCAAAAACATACATATGTAGGTACCTAGCTATATTTTTATTAAATGTTTAAAAATTCAATATTTTAATAGGTAGGTAGGTATACCACCCGCCTATTGATACCCACGAACCTACATACGTACATTAATATTTATGAACCCACCTACATACCTACCTACCTACTTAAAAGTTAAAAAACAAATTATGAAAATGATTATACCAACCTACCTAATACCTACATAATTATTATTTTTGTTATTCAAAATCCCAATTTTCTTCCTTTTGAATAAAAAAAATAATAAAATACCTACCTGCGATAAAAAACCTACCTAGGTACCTACATCCCTAAATTAGTATTTATTCTACCTATCTAAAAGTTAAACAAAAAAACTTTTTTGAAAAAAATATTCAAAAAACTCAATATCTTAATCGGTACCACCCTGTGGATACCCACCCACGTACCTCCATCCCTACATTAATATTTATGTACCCACCTACATACCTAGCTAAAAGTTAAAAAAGGATTATACCTACCTACCTTACCAACATACCTAATTATTATTTTTGCTATTCAAAATTCCAATTATCTTCCTTTTGAATAACAAAAATAATAATATACCTACCTACGATAGGAAAAGCCTAACAGAAATATAATAGGTATATGTATACCTACCTACTATTACTATACTTTAAAAGTGGGTATACCTATACAGCATAATTCAAAATATAGCAACGTTGTATTTATTGCACAAGTTATTGAGAAATTTGACAACGTTGCTTTGAAAATCAACAAAACAAATTCAAATTGTGCTGAAAAATAAAAAGCATAGGTAATGTATAAACCATTGACTTATTATATATGGACTGCCAGGAGCCAACTTCACGTTGACGCCACTTTAAGCTATGCGTTACAAGCGCCGAGTTCAGTCCTATCGGAAAATACAGATACTACTGTTTGACATTTGTATCGAGGATCTTTTTGAAGGATTTTTTTCCATCTGATTTCATTTTTCATTGGGTACGTTCAGCAGACACAAGGGACTACATTTATGTAGTCAAGTGCTTTCATTGAACGCAAGTTTTACAAAGGAAACTAGTTATTTTTTACCTTCCGTCGATAGTGCAGACAGTATTTATAATAATATTTTTATCTGAAAAACACCTCACACAAATGAATTACGAATTGTATATTATAATTTCTTCAATACATGCATTCTGTCTTTCCGACATCCTTCACGTTGTGTGACGCTGAACGTGACTGAGATTTTTCACTTCTTGTCTAGGAGCAAATAAAATTTTCTTTCACTTAAATCGATAACCATTACCGCTGTTTGTTGATTTCATTGGTTGCTATTGTTAATTAGTTTCGTAATGATTTAACTTTGTTTTCATACTTTTTTTAATTAATAACAACAAACTAATAAACAAACATCATCGAGAAGAATTCTGAAACTGAATTGCAAAATAAAAACAAACAATAAATGTCAAACCAGTGCTAAGGGTTATTTGAAAAAAAAAAATCCCTTAACCAAATCCGAAAATTTCCTTTTTTTTACAAACAACTTCTCGCTTAATTTTAAAAACTGTTAATTCATACAAATTTTAGTCATGTCGAAGTTCATAAAATAAAATAAAATTAGTAGAAACTGGCAGATTTGAAAAGTAAATGAGTAGAGGTAGTATTTTGCTTTACACTTTTTGCTAAGAATATTGAATATATTTAGTAGGCGTGTTTTTTGCAAGTCCATATGGATTGTCGAAAAAACGACATCGGGACTTCTTACAACAGTACGTAAGTCCCGATAATTATCTGGACTTAGCTAAGTCCATATAGATTTAAGTTGTTGTTGTATTTACGTGTAAAACAATTAGTTCCGATGTTGTTTTTTCGACAAATCCACATGGACTTGCAAAAAAAAAACGCCTTGTAGTTTTAAGTACACAGTTTAAGCGCGTTTTTATAGGGAATTCTAATCCTCTACAATTTCGGTTAAGATAAATTTTACTGATAAATTAAAAGTAAGGTTCGTTCCTTTACTCCAAATTTTTGGGCCTTTTTGTACAATTTTATTGTTTTTTTATGAACTTTGACAGAACTTTGGACTGAAATGCACAAAAATCAGAATTTTAAAATTAAGGAATGAACCTATGAATAAGTTATAATTAAAAAAAATACGAACGTTTTCAAGAAAAATAAGATATCTAAAAAGCTGCTCGGAAGTTGCCTAGTGGGCGAGTCGTATTTATTAGATTTTTGACTAGTTAGACAGTTTATAATTATTTCGAAATAGTTGGAAAATACTTTATTTGATATATACAAAAAATATTGCAATATTGCAGGTTTAGACAATAGATTCCATTGTCTTAAGGTAGGTAAAAAGTTAGAAAACTTCAGACATTAAAAATGTTTTTATAACTTGGACGGCCGTCTAAAGTAAGACGGCGTTTATAAATACGATTGTACGAATTTTTCCTTGAAATAATGTTTTAAAAATATCTTCCTTCACTACATCTCTTGAAATGGAGAAAATAAATTTCATTGAAAAATCTTTTATTTCGAATATGACTCTAAAATCAAAGGTTTTATAAAATAAATCAAAAAAGGATTTTTTTCAGTGCTCCCCCAACACTACGCCGATTGGTGACTTCCTATGACCATAGATGGCTTTACCTTCTATTAATGAAATTTCATTCTGAGGCGAAGTATGTAACAGATGGCGCTAAAAATAGTATTTATTATTGTCGGTAGGCCCGAACTTGTCGCTGATTTCGCTTTGAGAACTGGAACCATCATCTTCGCAGGTTATGTATGGAATTGACAACCAACTAGCAGTCCATATATAATAAGTCAATGGTATAAACATATATCTATAGCACATAGAAAACAAAAATTCTATTTTTACAAAGAGAAACGTCAAAACCGTTGAATAGGTCTAGACAACAAAATTTAATTTTCTCCTCCTTATTGTCGATGCTAGCTGATTTAATTATCTGATTTATTTATCTCTCTCACTCCCTTTATTAATATACGAATTGCAAATAATACAATTCTCTCTTTCTCGCTTCTTGTTCTCGTTTGCTATCCTACCTATGCTCTTAGTCTGCAAACGTGAATTTTGTCATCTCCAACGCCACCTTAGGCGACGGATTTGAAGCAAAAAATTCTGTTCCATGAGAGTACTATAGAGTTTATATCACAGATTAGCCACATGAAGATGAGAATCCCCGGCAGCCATTTTAATTTGCCTACAAGCTTGAACTGGCAGTTATCAGATAAAAAATGAGAATGTGTGTATAAAAATCTCACACATAGACAGTAGGGATCTTCACACACCGGGTTAAATTGTTGTTGCAATTCACATCTATTCATCGACGCGGGAAAAAATTACAAATACAACAATGTAAACAAATGGGTTTTGGAGGGTGAAACGTACGAAACATTCTCATCTTCATATGGCTAATCTGTGGTTTATATACAATGATAAAACTGTCGAAGACAGAAATTTCAATGTATAAATCACAGATTACCCACATGAACACAGATTAGCTACTGCACAAGCACATGAAGATGAGATTCCCCGGCAGCCATTTTAATTTGCCTAAAAGCTTGTACTGTCAGATATCAGATAAAAAATGAAAATGTGTGTGTAAAAACTTCACAAAAATACATTAGAGATCTTCACACGCCTGGTTAAATTGTTGTTGCAATTCACATCTATTCATCGACCTGGGATGAAATTACAAATACAACAACGTAAACAAATGGGTTTTGGAGGGTGAAACGTACGAAAGATTTTCATTTTCATGTTGCTTAACTGTGGTATAAATCACAGATTAGCCATATGAAGATGAGAATGTTTCGTACGTTTCACCCTCCAAAACCCATTTGTTTACATTGTTGTATTTGTAATTTCTTCCCGCGTCGATGAATAGATGTGAATTGCAACAACAATTTAAACGGTGTCTGAAGATCCCTACTGTCTATGTGTGAGGTTTTTATACACACATTCTCATTTTTTATCTGATAACTGCCAGTTCAAGCACAGATTAGCCATATGAAGATGAGAATGTTTCGTACGTTTCACCCTCCAAAACCCATTTGTTTACATTGTTGTATTTGTAATTTTTTCCCGCGTCGATGAATAGATGTGAATTGCAACAACAATTTAACCCGGTGTGTGAAGATCCCTACTGTCTATGTGTGAGATTTTTATACACACATTCTCATTTTTTATCTGATAACTGCCAGTTCAAGCTTGTAGGCAAATTAAAATGGCTGCCGGGGATTCTCATCTTCATGTGGCTAATCTGTGAGTTCAAGCTTGTAGGCAAATTAAAATGGCTGCCGGGGATTCTCATCTTCATGTGGCTAATCTGTGGTATAAATCCTAACTAATCGCGTACGCGTAGCGTAGAGGATCGCATGTTTTCTTGAGGGTAGTATGTATAAAATTCGTTTCTTTCCTATTTTATTATGAAAAAAAGCCATAAATATTAATTTTATAAAGAATAGAATTTGGTATTTTAAGAAGAAACGTAAGAAATCTTTCTGCCACATTCTCTTAAAGCGATGGAAAATTATTTGTGCGTGATTAGTATAAAAACTGCAAAGTTTTGCGAAAATGTAATGAACAAATAGTACTACCTAAACAAAATCTTCTATTGGTATGTAGTTATAAATAAATTAATAATTCAATAAAGTATTTAATTTTGTTAAAAAAGTGCAAAAGCGATTCGAACATAGCTATTGCCTCATAAAAATCATTTTACATAAGGTATTTAATTTTGTTTCATATTATGTATGTACTGTCATATTTATGTGTATATAGTATTCAAAAATATTTATACATAGGTGCACAACAAGTTAAAAATTGGTCAGTTTATATTTCCGAAATAACATATATATACCTATCACCAAAATTTCTCAGTTTCTCTCTTTATATCCGAGGAAAAAACTGTTTAAATCGGTACTTAAAAATCCCATCAAACAACTTCGCAGTTGAAACAAAAATTTGAGAAGATGATGTCCTGTTTAATGCAAGAAGTAGGAGCAACTTTATCCAACAATTCCATGAAACCTCACTTCCGACCTCGTTCACACACACACGCGCACCTCAATGTTTTATTAAAAATGCTGTGGATGCGGAGTGCATTAAACTGCATTTATTGCACTTTTAACGGAAGCACCGGGTGGCCATCTTCGAGACCTTCATGTTCATATTTACATTTGTTGCCTTAGGGTCCGTGGGTTGTCTACAATAGAGCATAACTCAATATTTTATTAAAAATGCTGTGGAGTGCATTGAACTGCAGTTGCACTTTTAAACGATGCGCCGGCTGATCATCTTTGAGACCTTCATTTCGGTATGAAAATTGGCAGGCTAGGGTCCCGTGGATTGTCAACCTTAATATTTTGTTGATAACTCTGCTCATATATATTTTTTCAGAAATTGCACTTTTAAACATAACAACGCGTCACCATCTTCTACAACTTTATTTCAGTATGCATATTTTGAAGCTAGAGTCCTTTAATTTACCTTCCATCACAAACATTTTACCTCACTTTTGATGAAAATTCTCTTGATCAGTTTTGACATTTCTGGACCACTCGCATACAAAAACAAAACATATTGCAGATACCAAAACTGCATCGAGTTAATTGCGCCTCTGTACATGTACCTACTTATGGTCAATATTTTATTTACAATGTAAGACTGCCCCAACTCCCAAAACTGCTCTGAATTTTTTCTATGTCGTCGAACCTGCGCTCTTTGAGCGGAATTTTTAAACTTGCAGACAGCCATTACTAAAGCCGATCTTTTTAAAACCTTTTTGTCATGAGTTACCACATCCAATTTGTACAACGTACAATTTACATGTCCAGGGTGACTTCAAAGTGCAGATTTTGCTGATCCACCGCATTCACGTGAAAAAAATCTGTAGTCGATGAATCCTTGAGTAGTCAGTAGTTACGATAATATACCCCATTGAGGGCGATCTATATCGTTATGGCATGGCGATGGCGCGTAGTTATTAAGGAAGTTCGGGTTTGTGTGGGACACAGCAGGTATAAGTTACACATGAATAAAATCTGTTTATGAATTCAATCACTGTCTTTTCGGTCTTGTAGTCATAATATGAAGAAGGCTTGGAAATTGAAAATTTTCTATATAATCTAGAAAACTTCGAAAAAAATATCATTAAGAAAAAAAAAATATATGCAAGTATTGAAAATGAATAATAATTGGAGAAAAATAGTGATTGGATTGGGAGAAATCTTGCATAGAAATGTTAATAAAAATAACGTAATCTAAATAATAAAAATAACGTTATATTTCTATTTTAGTTTCCAAGATGGACATTAAAGCCGAAAAATGAAGACGAAGAAGCGGAATGCTGGAGGAGGATGTTTCAAATTGCTGATTCAATTGTGAGTAAATTTTTTTGTATAATGATAATGGTGAAAAAATGTGTTGTGTGGTTTCTTTTTATAGCCCTCTACCTCAAAGAAAAAAGATGAAGAAAGCGATACAAGAGAGGATTTAAAATCGTTTTATTTTATGAGCTTATGGACTTCATAAGTCCAAATGTTCAGAAGATTCTTAATCTGTTGTTTTTAACAGCTCTATAGGGCAAGTATTGCACCCAGGTTCTACATTCTACTTTCATTCGAAATGAAATTGACATCAATTGAAATCAGATTGACTTCAATTTCATTTCGAGCGAAAGTGAAATGTAGAACCTGGCTGTTGGTTTCGTGTACAAAAAAAACTTCGAGGTTGTAATCTAAACTTACACTACGATGATCGAGGAGTCCGAAAAATGTTTCGTCATGCCGTCTGTCCGTCGCGTCGGTCTGTGAGTCTGTGCGCCGGTGAGTCTGTGAGTCTGTGCGTCTGAGCGTCCACTGTAATTTGAGCTAGAGCTAGAGAACGGGTTAACCGATTTGCATGAGATTTACCTATGTACATCATGCACCTTCAATGTGTGGTTAAACACAGTTTTTAACCACAAGAGCAAGTTCGTGCGATCAATTCGTGCATATTTTTTGTTTTTGAAGTTTTGTTTTGTTTGATTTTTAATTGAATATAAATAAAATTATGTTTTTTAAAGAAACAAAAAAATAGAGATATTGGACTTTAGGTTTTTATGTTCCATCGATTTCATATTTCTATTTATTTCTGAAAATTGTTGACAATTGAATTATTTTTTGGTAATTGGTAGTTTAGCTTTGAAGACAATTTCAACTGTTTGTTGTGACTGAACATAAGAGCACTGGCAATTTTATTTTTTTTTATGCCTATAGAAGTTTTAAACCACTCTGACATACAATTTCTGTCCCGAAATTTTGATTGGTTATATTCTGTAGTCGAAGAATCCTTGAGTAGTCAGTGGTTACGACAATACGCACTCGAGGGCGATGTATATCGTTATGGCATGGCGATGGCGCCTAGTTATTAAGGAAGTTCGGGTTTGTGTGGGACACAGCAGGTATAAGTTACACATGAATAAAATCTGTTTATGAATTCAATCACTGTCTTTTCGGTCTTGTAGTCATAATATGAAGAAGGCTTGGAAATTGAAAATTTTCTATATAATCTAGAAAACTTCGAAAAAAATATCATTAAGAAAAAAAAAATATATGTAAGTATTGAAAATGAATAATAATTGGAGAAAAATAGTGATTGGATTGGGAGAAATCTTGCATAGAAATGTTAATAAAAATAACGTAATCTAAATAATAAAAATAACGTTATATTTCTATTTTAGTTTCCAAGATGGACATTAAAGCCGAAAAATGAAGACGAAGAAGCGGAATGCTGGAGGAGGATGTTTCAAATTGCTGATTCAATTGTGAGTAAATTTTTTTGTATAATGATAATGGTGAAAAAATGTGTTGTGTGGTTTCTTTTTATAGCCCTCTACCTCAAAGAAAAAAGATGAAGAAAGCGATACAAGAGAGGATTTAAAATCGTTTTATTTTATGAGCTTATGGACTTCATAAGTCCAAATGTTCAGAAGATTCTTAATCTGTTGTTTTTAACAGCTCTATAGGGCAAGTATTGCACCCAGGTTCTACATTCTACTTTCATTCGAAATGAAATTGACATCAATTGAAATCAGATTGACTTCAATTTCATTTCGAGCGAAAGTGAAATGTAGAACCTGGCTGTTGGTTTCGTGTACAAAAAAAACTTCGAGGTTGTAATCTAAACTTACACTACGATGATCGAGGAGTCCGAAAAATGTTTCGTCATGCCGTCTGTCCGTCGCGTCGGTCTGTGAGTCTGTGCGCCGGTGAGTCTGTGAGTCTGTGCGTCTGAGCGTCCACTGTAATTTGAGCTAGAGCTAGAGAACGGGTTAACCGATTTGCATGAGATTTACCTATGTACATCATGCACCTTCAATGTGTGGTTAAACACAGTTTTTAACCACAAGAGCAAGTTCGTGCGATCAATTCGTGCATATTTTTTGTTTTCGAAGTTTTGTTTTGTTTGATTTTTAATTGAATATAAATAAAATTATGTTTTTTAAAGAAACAAAAAAATAGAGATATTGGACTTTAGGTTTTTATGTTCCATCGATTTCATATTTCTATTTATTTCTGAAAATTGTTGACAATTGAATTATTTTTTGGTAATTGGTAGTTTAGCTTTGAAGACAATTTCAACTGTTTGTTGTGACTGAACATAAGAGCACTGGCAATTTTATTTTTTTTTGTGCCTATAGAAGTTTTAAGCCACTCTGACATACAATTTCTGTCCCGAAATTTTGATTGGTTATATTCTGTAGTCGAAGAATCCTTGAGTAGTCAGTGGTTACGACAATACGCACTCGAGGGCGATGTATATCGTTATGGCATGGCGATGGCGCCTAGTTATTAAGGAAGTTCGGGTTTGTGTGGGACACAGCAGGTATAAGTTACACATGAATAAAATCTGTTTATGAATTCAATCACTGTCTTTTCGGTCTTGTAGTCATAATATGAAGAAGGCTTGGAAATTGAAAATTTTCTATATAATCTAGAAAACTTCGAAAAAAATATCATTAAGAAAAAAAAAATATATGTAAGTATTGAAAATGAATAATAATTGGAGAAAAATAGTGATTGGATTGGGAGAAATCTTGCATAGAAATGTTAATAAAAATAACGTAATCTAAATAATAAAAATAACGTTATATTTCTATTTTAGTTTCCAAGATGGACATTAAAGCCGAAAAATGAAGACGAAGAAGCGGAATGCTGGAGGAGGATGTTTCAAATTGCTGATTCAATTGTGAGTAAATTTTTTTGTATAATGATAATGGTGAAAAAATGTGTTGTGTGGTTTCTTTTTATAGCCCTCTACCTCAAAGAAAAAAGATGAAGAAAGCGATACAAGAGAGGATTTAAAATCGTTTTATTTTATGAGCTTATGGACTTCATAAGTCCAAATGTTCAGAAGATTCTTAATCTGTTGTTTTTAACAGCTCTATAGGGCAAGTATTGCACCCAGGTTCTACATTCTACTTTCATTCGAAATGAAATTGACATCAATTGAAATCAGATTGACTTCAATTTCATTTCCTTGACATCAATTGAAATCAGATTGACTTCAATTTCATTTCGAGCGAAAGTGAAATGTAGAACCTGGCTGTTGGTTTCGTGTACAAAAAAAACTTCGAGGTTGTAATCTAAACTTACACTACGATGATCGAGGAGTCCGAAAAATGTTTCGTCATGCCGTCTGGCCGTCGCGTCGGTCTGTGAGTCTGTGCGTCGGTGCGTCGGTGAGTCTGTGAGTCTGTGCGTCTGAGCGTCCACTGTAATTTGAGCTAGAGCTAGAGAACGGGTTAACCGATTTGCATGAGATTTACCTATGTACATCATGCACCTTCAATGTGTGGTTATACACAGTTTTTAACCACAAGAGCAAGTTCGTGCGACCAATTCGTGCATATTTTTTGTTTTTGAAGTTTTGTTACTTATTATGTATATATTTGTTTGATTTTTAATTGAATATAAATAAAATTATGTTTTTTAAAGAAACAAAAAAATATAGATATTGGACTTTGGAAATTGTTGACAATTGAATTATTTTTTGGTAATTGGTAGTTTAGCTTTGAAGACAATTTCAACTGTTTGTTGTGACTGAACATAAGAGCACTGGCAATTTTATTTTTTTTTATGCCTTTAGAAGTTTTAAGCCACTCTGGCATACAATTTCTGTCCCGAAATTTTGATTGGTTATATTCTGTAGTCGAAGAATCCTTGAGTAGTCAGTGGTTACGACAATACGCACTTGAGGGCGATGTATATCGTTATGGCATGGCGATGGCGCGTAGTTATTAAGGAAGTTCGGGTTTGTGTGGGACACAGCAGGTATAAGTTACACATGAATAAAATCTGTTTATGAATTCAATCACTGTCTTTTCGGTCTTGTAGTCATAATATGAAGAAGGCTTGGAAATTGAAAATTTTCTATATAATCTAGAAAACTTCGAAAAAAATATCATTAAGAAAAAAAAAATATATGTAAGTATTGAAAATGAATAATAATTGGAGAAAAATAGTGATTGGATTGGGAGAAATCTTGCATAGAAATGTTAATAAAAATAACGTAATCTAAATAATAAAAATAACGTTATATTTCTATTTTAGTTTCCAAGATGGACATTAAAGCCGAAAAATGAAGACGAAGAAGCGGAATGCTGGAGGAGGATGTTTCAAATTGCTGATTCAATCGTGAGTAAATTTTTTTGTATAATGATAATGGTGAAAAAATGTGTTGTGTGGTTTCTTTTTATAGCCCTCTACCTCAAAGAAAAAAGATGAAGAAAGCGATACAAGAGAGGATTTAAAATCGTTTTATTTTATGAGCTTATGGACTTCATAAGTCCAAATGTTCAGAAGATTCTTAATCTGTTGTTTTTAACAGCTCTATAGGGCAAGTATTGCACCCAGGTTCTACATTTTACTTTCATTCGAAATGAAATTGACATCAATTGAAATCAGATTGACTTCAATTTCATTTCGAGCGAAAGTGAAATGTAGAACCTGGCTGTTGGTTTCGTGTACAAAAAAAACTTCGAGGTTGTAATCTAAACTTACACTACGATGATCGAGGAGTCCGAAAAATGTTTCGTCATGCCGTCCGTCCGTCGCGTCGGTCTGTGAGTCTGTGCGTCGGTGCGTCGGTGCGTCGGTGCGTCGGTGAGTCTGTGCGTCTGAGCGTCCACTGTAATTTGAGCTAGAGCTAGAGAACGGGTTAACCGATTTGCATGAGATTTACCTATGTACATCATGCACCTTCAATGTGTGGTTAAACACAGTTTTTAACCACAAGAGCAAGTTCGTGCGATCAATTCGTGCATATTTTTTGTTTTTGAAGTTTTGTTTTGTTTGATTTTTAATTGAATATAAATAAAATTATGTTTTTTAAAGAAACAAAAAAATATAGATATTGGACTTTGGAAATTGTTGACAATTGAATTATTTTTTGGTAATTGGTAGTTTAGCTTTGAAGACAATTTCAACTGTTTGTTGTGACTGAACATAAGAGCACTGGCAATTTTATTTTTTTTGTATGCCTATAGAAGTTTTAAGCCACTCTGACATACAATTTCTGTGCCGAAATTTTGATTGGTTATATTCTGTAGTCGAAGAATCCTTGAGTAGTCAGTGGTTACGACAATACGCACTCGAGGGCGATGTATATCGTTATGGCATGGCGATGGCGCGTAGTTATTAAGGAAGTTCGGGTTTGTGTGGGACACAGCAGGTATAAGTTACACATGAATAAAATCTGTTTATGAATTCAATCACTGTCTTTTCGGTCTTGTAGTCATAATATGAAGAAGGCTTGGAAATTGAAAATTTTCTATATAATCTAGAAAACTTCGAAAAAAATATCATTAAGAAAAAAAAAATATATGTAAGTATTGAAAATGAATAATAATTGGAGAAAAATAGTGATTGGATTGGGAGAAATCTTGCATAGAAATGTTAATAAAAATAACGTAATCTAAATAATAAAAATAACGTTATATTTCTATTTTAGTTTCCAAGATGGACATTAAAGCCGAAAAATGAAGACGAAGAAGCGGAATGCTGGAGGAGGATGTTTCAAATTGCTGATTCAATTGTGAGTAAATTTTTTGTATAATGATAATGGTGAAAAAATGTGTTGTGTGGTTTCTTTTTATAGCCCTCTACCTCAAAGAAAAAAGATGAAGAAAGCGATACAAGAGAGGATTTAAAATCGTTTTATTTTATGAGCTTATGGACTTCATAAGTCCAAATGTTCAGAAGATTCTTAATCTGTTGTTTTTAACAGCTCTATAGGGCAAGTATTGCACCCAGGTTCTACATTTTACTTTCATTCGAAATGAAATTGACATCAATTGAAATCAGATTGAAATTTCATTTCGAGCGAAACTGAAATGTAGAACCTGGCTGTTGGTTTCGTGTACAAAAAAAACTTCGAGGTTGTAATCTAAACTTACACTACGATGATCGAGGAGTCCGAAAAATGTTTCGTCATGCCGTCTGGCCGTCGCGTCGGTCTGTGAGTCTATGCGTCGGTGCGTCGGTGAGTCTGTGAGTCTGTGCGTCTGAGCGTCCACTGTAATTTGAGCTAGAGCTAGAGAACGGGTTAACCGATTTGCATGAGATTTACCTATGTACATCATGCACCTTCAATGTGTGGTTATACACAGTTTTTAACCACAAGAGCAAGTTCGTGCGACCAATTCGTGCATATTTTTTGTTTTTGAAGTTTTGTTACTTATTATGTATATATTTGTTTGATTTTTAATTGAATATAAATAAAATTATGTTTTTTAAAGAAACAAAAAAATATAGATATTGGACTTTGGAAATTGTTGACAATTGAATTATTTTTTGGTAATTGGTAGTTTAGCTTTGAAGACAATTTCAACTGTTTGTTGTGACTGAACATAAGAGCACTGGCAATTTTATTTTTTTTTATGCCTATAGAAGTTTTAAGCCACTCTGACATACAATTTCTGTCCCGAAATTTTGATTGGTTATATTCTGTAGTCGAAGAATCCTTGAGTAGTCAGTGGTTACGACAATACGCACTCGAGGGCGATGTATATCGTTATGGCATGGCGATGGCGCGTAGTTATTAAGGAAGTTCGGGTTTGTGTGGGACACAGCAGGTATAAGTTACACATGAATAAAATCTGTTTATGAATTCAATCACTGTCTTTTCGGTCTTGTAGTCATAATATGAAGAAGGCTTGGAAATTGAAAATTTTCTATATAATCTAGAAAACTTCGAAAAAAATATCATTAAGAAAAAAAAAATATATGTAAGTATTGAAAATGAATAATAATTGGAGAAAAATAGTGATTGGATTGGGAGAAATCTTGCATAGAAATGTTAATAAAAATAACGTAATCTAAATAATAAAAATAACGTTATATTTCTATTTTAGTTTCCAAGATGGACATTAAAGCCGAAAAATGAAGACGAAGAAGCGGAATGCTGGAGGAGGATGTTTCAAATTGCTGATTCAATTGTGAGTACATTTTTTTGTATAATGATAATGGTGAAAAAATGTGTTGTGTGGTTTCTTTTTATAGCCCTCTACCTCAAAGAAAAAAGATGAAGAAAGCGATACAAGAGAGGATTTAAAATCGTTTTATTTTATGAGCTTATGGACTTCATAAGTCCAAATGTTCAGAAGATTCTTAATATGTTGTTTTTAACAGCTCTATAGGGCAAGTATTGCACCCAGGTTCTACATTCTACTTTCATTCGAAATGAAATTGACATCAATTGAAATCAGATTGACTTCAATTTCATTTCGAGCGAAAGTGAAATGTAGAACCTGGCTGTTGGTTTCGTGTACAAAAAAAACTTCGAGGTTGTAATCTAAACTTACACTACGATGATCGAGGAGTCCGAAAAATGTTTCGTCATGCCGTCCGTCCGTCGCGTCGGTCTGTGAGTCTGTGCGTCGGTGCGTCGGTGAGTCTGTGCGTCTGAGCGTCCACTGTAATTTGAGCTAGAGCTAGAGAACGGGTTAACCGATTTGCATGAGATTTACCTATGTACATCATGCACCTTCAATGTGTGGTTAAACACAGTTTTTAACCACAAGAGCAAGTTCGTGCGATCAATTCGTGCATATTTTTTGTTTTTGAAGTTTTGTTACTTATTATGTATATATTTGTTTGATTTTTAATTGAATATAAATAAAATTATGTTTTTTAAAGAAACAAAAAAATATAGATATTGGACTTTGGAAATTGTTGACAATTGAATTATTTTTTGGTAATTGGTAGTTTAGCTTTGAAGACAATTTCAACTGTTTGTTGTGACTGAACATAAGAGCACTGGCAATTTTATTTTTTTTGTATGCCTATAGAAGTTTTAAGCCACTCTGACATACAATTTCTGTCCCGAAATTTTGATTGGTTATATTCTGTAGTCGAAGAATCCTTGAGTAGTCAGTGAGTACGACAATACGCACTCGAGGGCGATGTATATCGTTATGGCATGGCGATGGCGCGTAGTTATTAAGGAAGTTCGGGTTTGTGTGGGACACAGCAGGTATAAGTTACACATGAATAAAATCTGTTTATGAATTCAATCACTGTCTTTTCGGTCTTGTAGTCATAATATGAAGAAGGCTTGGAAATTGAAAATTTTCTATATAATCTAGAAAACTTCGAAAAAAATATCATTAAGAAAAAAAAAATATATGTAAGTATTGAAAATGAATAATAATTGGAGAAAAATAGTGATTGGATTGGGAGAAATCTTGCATAGAAATGTTAATAAAAATAACGTAATCTAAATAATAAAAATAACGTTATATTTCTATTTTAGTTTCCAAGATGGACATTAAAGCCGAAAAATGAAGACGAAGAAGCGGAATGCTGGAGGAGGATGTTTCAAATTGCTGATTCAATCGTGAGTAAATTTTTTTGTATAATGATAATGGTGAAAAAATGTGTTGTGTGGTTTCTTTTTATAGCCCTCTACCTCAAAGAAAAAAGATGAAAAAAGCGATACAAGAGAGGATTTAAAATCGTTTTATTTTATGAGCTTATGGACTTCATAAGTCCAAATGTTCAGAAGATTCTTAATATGTTGTTTTTAACAGCTCTATAGGGCAAGTATTGCACCCAGGTTCTACATTCTACTTTCATTCGAAATGAAATTGACATCAATTGAAATCAGATTGACTTCAATTTCATTTCGAGCGAAAGTGAAATGTAGAACCTGGCTGTTGGTTTCGTGTACAAAAAAAACTTCGAGGTTGTAATCTAAACTTACACTACGATGATCGAGGAGTCCGAAAAATGTTTCGTCATGCCGTCCGTCCGTCGCGTCGGTCTGTGAGTCTGTGCGTCGGTGCGTCGGTGAGTCTGTGCGTCTGAGCGTCCACTGTAATTTGAGCTAGAGCTAGAGAACGGGTTAACCGATTTGCATGAGATTTACCTATGTACATCATGCACCTTCAATGTGTGGTTAAACACAGTTTTTAACCACAAGAGCAAGTTCGTGCGATCAATTCGTGCATATTTTTTGTTTTTGAAGTTTTGTTACTTATTATGTATATATTTGTTTGATTTTTAATTGAATATAAATAAAATTATGTTTTTTAAAGAAACAAAAAAAATATAGATATTGGACTTTGGAAATTGTTGACAATTGAATTATTTTTTGGTAATTGGTAGTTTAGCTTTGAAGACAATTTCAACTGTTTGTTGTGACTGAACATAAGAGCACTGGCAATTTTATTTTTTTTGTATGCCTATAGAAGTTTTAAGCCACTCTGACATACAATTTCTGTCCCGAAATTTTGATTGGTTATATTCTGTAGTCGAAGAATCCTTGAGTAGTCAGTGAGTACGACAATACGCACTCGAGGGCGATGTATATCGTTATGGCATGGCGATGGCGCGTAGTTATTAAGGAAGTTCGGGTTTGTGTGGGACACAGCAGGTATAAGTTACACATGAATAAAATCTGTTTATGAATTCAATCACTGTCTTTTCGGTCTTGTAGTCATAATATGAAGAAGGCTTGGAAATTGAAAATTTTCTATATAATCTAGAAAACTTCGAAAAAAATATCATTAAGAAAAAAAAAATATATGTAAGTATTGAAAATGAATAATAATTGGAGAAAAATAGTGATTGGATTGGGAGAAATCTTGCATAGAAATGTTAATAAAAATAACGTAATCTAAATAATAAAAATAACGTTATATTTCTATTTTAGTTTCCAAGATGGACATTAAAGCCGAAAAATGAAGACGAAGAAGCGGAATGCTGGAGGAGGATGTTTCAAATTGCTGATTCAATTGTGAGTAAATTTTTTTGTATAATGATAATGGTGAAAAAATGTGTTGTGTGGTTTCTTTTTATAGCCCTCTACCTCAAAGAAAAAAGATGAAGAAAGCGATACAAGAGAGGATTTAAAATCGTTTTATTTTATGAGCTTATGGACTTCATAAGTCCAAATGTTCAGAAGATTCTTAATCTGTTGTTTTTAACAGCTCTATAGGGCAAGTATTGCACCCAGGTTCTACATTTTACTTTCATTCGAAATGAAATTGACATCAATTGAAATCAGATTGACTTCAATTTCATTTCGAGCGAAAGTGAAATGTAGAACCTGGCTGTTGGTTTCGTGTACAAAAAAAACTTCGAGGTTGTAATCTAAACTTACACTACGATGATCGAGGAGTCCGAAAAATGTTTCGTCATGCCGTCCGTCCGTCGCGTCGGTCTGTGAGTCTGTGCGTCGGTGCGTCGGTGAGTCTGTGCGTCTGAGCGTCCACTGTAATTTGAGCTAGAGCTAGAGAACGGGTTAACCGATTTGCATGAGATTTACCTATGTACATCATGCACCTTCAATGTGTGGTTAAACACAGTTTTTAACCACAAGAGCAAGTTCGTGCGATCAATTCGTGCATATTTTTTGTTTTTGAAGTTTTGTTTTGTTTGATTTTTAATTGAATATAAATAAAATTATGTTTTTTAAAGAAACAAAAAAATAGAGATATTGGACTTTAGGTTTTTATGTTCCATCGATTTCATATTTCTATTTATTTCTGAAAATTGTTGACAATTGAATTATTTTTTGGTAATTGGTAGTTTAGCTTTGAAGACAATTTCAACTGTTTGTTGTGACTGAACATAAGAGCACTGGCAATTTTATTTTTTTTTATGCCTATAGAAGTTTTAAGCCACTCTGACATACAATTTCTGTCCCGAAATTTTGATTGGTTATATTCTGTAGTCGAAGAATCCTTGAGTAGTCAGTGGTTACGACAATACGCACTCGAGGGCGATGTATATCGTTATGGCATGGCGATGGCGCCTAGTTATTAAGGAAGTTCGGGTTTGTGTGGGACACAGCAGGTATAAGTTACACATGAATAAAATCTGTTTATGAATTCAATCACTGTCTTTTCGGTCTTGTAGTCATAATATGAAGAAGGCTTGGAAATTGAAAATTTTCTATATAATCTAGAAAACTTCGAAAAAAATATCATTAAGAAAAAAAAAATATATGTAAGTATTGAAAATGAATAATAATTGGAGAAAAATAGTGATTGGATTGGGAGAAATCTTGCATAGAAATGTTAATAAAAATAACGTAATCTAAATAATAAAAATAACGTTATATTTCTATTTTAGTTTCCAAGATGGACATTAAAGCCGAAAAATGAAGACGAAGAAGCGGAATGCTGGAGGAGGATGTTTCAAATTGCTGATTCAATCGTGAGTAAATTTTTTTGTATAATGATAATGGTGAAAAAATGTGTTGTGTGGTTTCTTTTTATAGCCCTCTACCTCAAAGAAAAAAGATGAAAAAAGCGATACAAGAGAGGATTTAAAATCGTTTTATTTTATGAGCTTATGGACTTCATAAGTCCAAATGTTCAGAAGATTCTTAATATGTTGTTTTTAACAGCTCTATAGGGCAAGTATTGCACCCAGGTTCTACATTCTACTTTCATTCGAAATGAAATTGACATCAATTGAAATCAGATTGACTTCAATTTCATTTCGAGCGAAAGTGAAATGTAGAACCTGGCTGTTGGTTTCGTGTACAAAAAAAACTTCGAGGTTGTAATCTAAACTTACACTACGATGATCGAGGAGTCCGAAAAATGTTTCGTCATGCCGTCCGTCCGTCGCGTCGGTCTGTGAGTCTGTGCGTCGGTGCGTCGGTGAGTCTGTGCGTCTGAGCGTCCACTGTAATTTGAGCTAGAGCTAGAGAACGGGTTAACCGATTTGCATGAGATTTACCTATGTACATCATGCACCTTCAATGTGTGGTTAAACACAGTTTTTAACCACAAGAGCAAGTTCGTGCGATCAATTCGTGCATATTTTTTGTTTTTGAAGTTTTGTTACTTATTATGTATATATTTGTTTGATTTTTAATTGAATATAAATAAAATTATGTTTTTTAAAGAAACAAAAAAAATATAGATATTGGACTTTGGAAATTGTTGACAATTGAATTATTTTTTGGTAATTGGTAGTTTAGCTTTGAAGACAATTTCAACTGTTTGTTGTGACTGAACATAAGAGCACTGGCAATTTTATTTTTTTTGTATGCCTATAGAAGTTTTAAGCCACTCTGACATACAATTTCTGTCCCGAAATTTTGATTGGTTATATTCTGTAGTCGAAGAATCCTTGAGTAGTCAGTGAGTACGACAATACGCACTCGAGGGCGATGTATATCGTTATGGCATGGCGATGGCGCGTAGTTATTAAGGAAGTTCGGGTTTGTGTGGGACACAGCAGGTATAAGTTACACATGAATAAAATCTGTTTATGAATTCAATCACTGTCTTTTCGGTCTTGTAGTCATAATATGAAGAAGGCTTGGAAATTGAAAATTTTCTATATAATCTAGAAAACTTCGAAAAAAATATCATTAAGAAAAAAAAAATATATGTAAGTATTGAAAATGAATAATAATTGGAGAAAAATAGTGATTGGATTGGGAGAAATCTTGCATAGAAATGTTAATAAAAATAACGTAATCTAAATAATAAAAATAACGTTATATTTCTATTTTAGTTTCCAAGATGGACATTAAAGCCGAAAAATGAAGACGAAGAAGCGGAATGCTGGAGGAGGATGTTTCAAATTGCTGATTCAATTGTGAGTAAATTTTTTTGTATAATGATAATGGTGAAAAAATGTGTTGTGTGGTTTCTTTTTATAGCCCTCTACCTCAAAGAAAAAAGATGAAGAAAGCGATACAAGAGAGGATTTAAAATCGTTTTATTTTATGAGCTTATGGACTTCATAAGTCCAAATGTTCAGAAGATTCTTAATCTGTTGTTTTTAACAGCTCTATAGGGCAAGTATTGCACCCAGGTTCTACATTTTACTTTCATTCGAAATGAAATTGACATCAATTGAAATCAGATTGACTTCAATTTCATTTCGAGCGAAAGTGAAATGTAGAACCTGGCTGTTGGTTTCGTGTACAAAAAAAACTTCGAGGTTGTAATCTAAACTTACACTACGATGATCGAGGAGTCCGAAAAATGTTTCGTCATGCCGTCCGTCCGTCGCGTCGGTCTGTGAGTCTGTGCGTCGGTGCGTCGGTGAGTCTGTGCGTCTGAGCGTCCACTGTAATTTGAGCTAGAGCTAGAGAACGGGTTAACCGATTTGCATGAGATTTACCTATGTACATCATGCACCTTCAATGTGTGGTTAAACACAGTTTTTAACCACAAGAGCAAGTTCGTGCGATCAATTCGTGCATATTTTTTGTTTTTGAAGTTTTGTTTTGTTTGATTTTTAATTGAATATAAATAAAATTATGTTTTTTAAAGAAACAAAAAAATAGAGATATTGGACTTTAGGTTTTTATGTTCCATCGATTTCATATTTCTATTTATTTCTGAAAATTGTTGACAATTGAATTATTTTTTGGTAATTGGTAGTTTAGCTTTGAAGACAATTTCAACTGTTTGTTGTGACTGAACATAAGAGCACTGGCAATTTTATTTTTTTTTATGCCTATAGAAGTTTTAAGCCACTCTGACATACAATTTCTGTCCCGAAATTTTGATTGGTTATATTCTGTAGTCGAAGAATCCTTGAGTAGTCAGTGGTTACGACAATACGCACTCGAGGGCGATGTATATCGTTATGGCATGGCGATGGCGCCTAGTTATTAAGGAAGTTCGGGTTTGTGTGGGACACAGCAGGTATAAGTTACACATGAATAAAATCTGTTTATGAATTCAATCACTGTCTTTTCGGTCTTGTAGTCATAATATGAAGAAGGCTTGGAAATTGAAAATTTTCTATATAATCTAGAAAACTTCGAAAAAAATATCATTAAGAAAAAAAAAATATATGTAAGTATTGAAAATGAATAATAATTGGAGAAAAATAGTGATTGGATTGGGAGAAATCTTGCATAGAAATGTTAATAAAAATAACGTAATCTAAATAATAAAAATAACGTTATATTTCTATTTTAGTTTCCAAGATGGACATTAAAGCCGAAAAATGAAGACGAAGAAGCGGAATGCTGGAGGAGGATGTTTCAAATTGCTGATTCAATCGTGAGTAAATTTTTTTGTATAATGATAATGGTGAAAAAATGTGTTGTGTGGTTTCTTTTTATAGCCCTCTACCTCAAAGAAAAAAGATGAAAAAAGCGATACAAGAGAGGATTTAAAATCGTTTTATTTTATGAGCTTATGGACTTCATAAGTCCAAATGTTCAGAAGATTCTTAATATGTTGTTTTTAACAGCTCTATAGGGCAAGTATTGCACCCAGGTTCTACATTCTACTTTCATTCGAAATGAAATTGACATCAATTGAAATCAGATTGACTTCAATTTCATTTCGAGCGAAAGTGAAATGTAGAACCTGGCTGTTGGTTTCGTGTACAAAAAAAACTTCGAGGTTGTAATCTAAACTTACACTACGATGATCGAGGAGTCCGAAAAATGTTTCGTCATGCCGTCCGTCCGTCGCGTCGGTCTGTGAGTCTGTGCGTCGGTGCGTCGGTGAGTCTGTGCGTCTGAGCGTCCACTGTAATTTGAGCTAGAGCTAGAGAACGGGTTAACCGATTTGCATGAGATTTACCTATGTACATCATGCACCTTCAATGTGTGGTTAAACACAGTTTTTAACCACAAGAGCAAGTTCGTGCGATCAATTCGTGCATATTTTTTGTTTTTGAAGTTTTGTTACTTATTATGTATATATTTGTTTGATTTTTAATTGAATATAAATAAAATTATGTTTTTTAAAGAAACAAAAAAAATATAGATATTGGACTTTGGAAATTGTTGACAATTGAATTATTTTTTGGTAATTGGTAGTTTAGCTTTGAAGACAATTTCAACTGTTTGTTGTGACTGAACATAAGAGCACTGGCAATTTTATTTTTTTTGTATGCCTATAGAAGTTTTAAGCCACTCTGACATACAATTTCTGTCCCGAAATTTTGATTGGTTATATTCTGTAGTCGAAGAATCCTTGAGTAGTCAGTGAGTACGACAATACGCACTCGAGGGCGATGTATATCGTTATGGCATGGCGATGGCGCGTAGTTATTAAGGAAGTTCGGGTTTGTGTGGGACACAGCAGGTATAAGTTACACATGAATAAAATCTGTTTATGAATTCAATCACTGTCTTTTCGGTCTTGTAGTCATAATATGAAGAAGGCTTGGAAATTGAAAATTTTCTATATAATCTAGAAAACTTCGAAAAAAATATCATTAAGAAAAAAAAAATATATGTAAGTATTGAAAATGAATAATAATTGGAGAAAAATAGTGATTGGATTGGGAGAAATCTTGCATAGAAATGTTAATAAAAATAACGTAATCTAAATAATAAAAATAACGTTATATTTCTATTTTAGTTTCCAAGATGGACATTAAAGCCGAAAAATGAAGACGAAGAAGCGGAATGCTGGAGGAGGATGTTTCAAATTGCTGATTCAATTGTGAGTAAATTTTTTTGTATAATGATAATGGTGAAAAAATGTGTTGTGTGGTTTCTTTTTATAGCCCTCTACCTCAAAGAAAAAAGATGAAGAAAGCGATACAAGAGAGGATTTAAAATCGTTTTATTTTATGAGCTTATGGACTTCATAAGTCCAAATGTTCAGAAGATTCTTAATCTGTTGTTTTTAACAGCTCTATAGGGCAAGTATTGCACCCAGGTTCTACATTTTACTTTCATTCGAAATGAAATTGACATCAATTGAAATCAGATTGACTTCAATTTCATTTCGAGCGAAAGTGAAATGTAGAACCTGGCTGTTGGTTTCGTGTACAAAAAAAACTTCGAGGTTGTAATCTAAACTTACACTACGATGATCGAGGAGTCCGAAAAATGTTTCGTCATGCCGTCCGTCCGTCGCGTCGGTCTGTGAGTCTGTGCGTCGGTGCGTCGGTGAGTCTGTGCGTCTGAGCGTCCACTGTAATTTGAGCTAGAGCTAGAGAACGGGTTAACCGATTTGCATGAGATTTACCTATGTACATCATGCACCTTCAATGTGTGGTTAAACACAGTTTTTAACCACAAGAGCAAGTTCGTGCGATCAATTCGTGCATATTTTTTGTTTTTGAAGTTTTGTTTTGTTTGATTTTTAATTGAATATAAATAAAATTATGTTTTTTAAAGAAACAAAAAAATAGAGATATTGGACTTTAGGTTTTTATGTTCCATCGATTTCATATTTCTATTTATTTCTGAAAATTGTTGACAATTGAATTATTTTTTGGTAATTGGTAGTTTAGCTTTGAAGACAATTTCAACTGTTTGTTGTGACTGAACATAAGAGCACTGGCAATTTTATTTTTTTTTATGCCTATAGAAGTCTTAAGCCACTCTGACATACAATTTCTGTCCCGAAATTTTGATTGGTTATATTCTGTAGTCGAAGAATCCTTGAGTAGTCAGTGGTTACGACAATACGCACTCGAGGGCGATGTATATCGTTATGGCATGGCGATGGCGCCTAGTTATTAAGGAAGTTCGGGTTTGTGTGGGACACAGCAGGTATAAGTTACACATGAATAAAATCTGTTTATGAATTCAATCACTGTCTTTTCGGTCTTGTAGTCATAATATGAAGAAGGCTTGGAAATTGAAAATTTTCTATATAATCTAGAAAACTTCGAAAAAAATATCATTAAGAAAAAAAAAATATATGTAAGTATTGAAAATGAATAATAATTGGAGAAAAATAGTGATTGGATTGGGAGAAATCTTGCATAGAAATGTTAATAAAAATAACGTAATCTAAATAATAAAAATAACGTTATATTTCTATTTTAGTTTCCAAGATGGACATTAAAGCCGAAAAATGAAGACGAAGAAGCGGAATGCTGGAGGAGGATGTTTCAAATTGCTGATTCAATTGTGAGTAAATTTTTTTGTATAATGATAATGGTGAAAAAATGTGTTGTGTGGTTTCTTTTTATAGCCCTCTACCTCAAAGAAAAAAGATGAAGAAAGCGATACGAGAGAGGATTTAAAATCGTTTTATTTTATGAGCTTATGGACTTCATAAGTCCAAATGTTCAGAAGATTCTTAATCTGTTGTTTTTAACAGCTCTATAGGGCAAGTATTGCACCCAGGTTCTACATTCTACTTTCATTCGAAATGAAATTGACATCAATTGAAATCAGATTGACTTCAATTTCATTTCGAGCGAAAGTGAAATGTAGAACCTGGCTGTTGGTTTCGTGTACAAAAAAAACTTCGAGGTTGTAATCTAAACTTACACTACGATGATCGAGGAGTCCGAAAAATGTTTCGTCATGCCGTCCGTCCGTCGCGTCTGTCTGTGAGTCTGTGCGTCGGTGCGTCGGTGAGTCTGTGCGTCTGAGCGTCCACTGTAATTTGAGCTAGAGCTAGAGAACGGGTTAACCGATTTGCATGAGATTTACCTATGTACATCATGCACCTTCAATGTGTGGTTAAACACAGTTTTTAACCACAAGAGCAAGTTCGTGCGATCAATTCGTGCATATTTTTTGTTTTTGAAGTTTTGTTACTTATTATGTATATATTTGTTTGATTTTTAATTGAATATAAATAAAATTATGTTTTTTAAAGAAACAAAAAAAATATAGATATTGGACTTTGGAAATTGTTGACAATTGAATTATTTTTTGGTAATTGGTAGTTTAGCTTTGAAGACAATTTCAACTGTTTGTTGTGACTGAACATAAGAGCACTGGCAATTTTATTTTTTTTGTATGCCTATAGAAGTTTTAAGCCACTCTGACATACAATTTCTGTCCCGAAATTTTGATTGGTTATATTCTGTAGTCGAAGAATCCTTGAGTAGTCAGTGAGTACGACAATACGCACTCGAGGGCGATGTATATCGTTATGGCATGGCGATGGCGCGTAGTTATTAAGGAAGTTCGGGTTTGTGTGGGACACAGCAGGTATAAGTTACACATGAATAAAATCTGTTTATGAATTCAATCACTGTCTTTTCGGTCTTGTAGTCATAATATGAAGAAGGCTTGGAAATTGAAAATTTTCTATATAATCTAGAAAACTTCGAAAAAAATATCATTAAGAAAAAAAAAATATATGTAAGTATTGAAAATGAATAATAATTGGAGAAAAATAGTGATTGGATTGGGAGAAATCTTGCATAGAAATGTTAATAAAAATAACGTAATCTAAATAATAAAAATAACGTTATATTTCTATTTTAGTTTCCAAGATGGACATTAAAGCCGAAAAATGAAGACGAAGAAGCGGAATGCTGGAGGAGGATGTTTCAAATTGCTGATTCAATTGTGAGTAAATTTTTTTGTATAATGATAATGGTGAAAAAATGTGTTGTGTGGTTTCTTTTTATAGCCCTCTACCTCAAAGAAAAAAGATGAAGAAAGCGATACAAGAGAGGATTTAAAATCGTTTTATTTTATGAGCTTATGGACTTCATAAGTCCAAATGTTCAGAAGATTCTTAATCTGTTGTTTTTAACAGCTCTATAGGGCAAGTATTGCACCCAGGTTCTACATTTTACTTTCATTCGAAATGAAATTGACATCAATTGAAATCAGATTGACTTCAATTTCATTTCGAGCGAAAGTGAAATGTAGAACCTGGCTGTTGGTTTCGTGTACAAAAAAAACTTCGAGGTTGTAATCTAAACTTACACTACGATGATCGAGGAGTCCGAAAAATGTTTCGTCATGCCGTCCGTCCGTCGCGTCGGTCTGTGAGTCTGTGCGTCGGTGCGTCGGTGAGTCTGTGCGTCTGAGCGTCCACTGTAATTTGAGCTAGAGCTAGAGAACGGGTTAACCGATTTGCATGAGATTTACCTATGTACATCATGCACCTTCAATGTGTGGTTAAACACAGTTTTTAACCACAAGAGCAAGTTCGTGCGATCAATTCGTGCATATTTTTTGTTTTTGAAGTTTTGTTTTGTTTGATTTTTAATTGAATATAAATAAAATTATGTTTTTTAAAGAAACAAAAAAATAGAGATATTGGACTTTAGGTTTTTATGTTCCATCGATTTCATATTTCTATTTATTTCTGAAAATTGTTGACAATTGAATTATTTTTTGGTAATTGGTAGTTTAGCTTTGAAGACAATTTCAACTGTTTGTTGTGACTGAACATAAGAGCACTGGCAATTTTATTTTTTTTTATGCCTATAGAAGTTTTAAGCCACTCTGACATACAATTTCTGTCCCGAAATTTTGATTGGTTATATTCTGTAGTCGAAGAATCCTTGAGTAGTCAGTGGTTACGACAATACGCACTCGAGGGCGATGTATATCGTTATGGCATGGCGATGGCGCCTAGTTATTAAGGAAGTTCGGGTTTGTGTGGGACACAGCAGGTATAAGTTACACATGAATAAAATCTGTTTATGAATTCAATCACTGTCTTTTCGGTCTTGTAGTCATAATATGAAGAAGGCTTGGAAATTGAAAATTTTCTATATAATCTAGAAAACTTCGAAAAAAATATCATTAAGAAAAAAAAAATATATGTAAGTATTGAAAATGAATAATAATTGGAGAAAAATAGTGATTGGATTGGGAGAAATCTTGCATAGAAATGTTAATAAAAATAACGTAATCTAAATAATAAAAATAACGTTATATTTCTATTTTAGTTTCCAAGATGGACATTAAAGCCGAAAAATGAAGACGAAGAAGCGGAATGCTGGAGGAGGATGTTTCAAATTGCTGATTCAATCGTGAGTAAATTTTTTTGTATAATGATAATGGTGAAAAAATGTGTTGTGTGGTTTCTTTTTATAGCCCTCTACCTCAAAGAAAAAAGATGAAAAAAGCGATACAAGAGAGGATTTAAAATCGTTTTATTTTATGAGCTTATGGAC
Source organism: Leucozona laternaria (assembly GCA_932273885.2). Classification (NCBI taxonomy): domain Eukaryota; kingdom Metazoa; phylum Arthropoda; class Insecta; order Diptera; family Syrphidae; genus Leucozona; species Leucozona laternaria. The sequence goes on along the minus strand of OW026368.1, from coordinate 82,428,468 downwards.
TTCATAAGTCCAAATGTTCAGAAGATTCTTAATATGTTGTTTTTAACAGCTCTATAGGGCAAGTATTGCACCCAGGTTCTACATTCTACTTTCATTCGAAATGAAATTGACATCAATTGAAATCAGATTGACTTCAATTTCATTTCGAGCGAAAGTGAAATGTAGAACCTGGCTGTTGGTTTCGTGTACAAAAAAAACTTCGAGGTTGTAATCTAAACTTACACTACGATGATCGAGGAGTCCGAAAAATGTTTCGTCATGCCGTCCGTCCGTCGCGTCGGTCTGTGAGTCTGTGCGTCGGTGCGTCGGTGAGTCTGTGCGTCTGAGCGTCCACTGTAATTTGAGCTAGAGCTAGAGAACGGGTTAACCGATTTGCATGAGATTTACCTATGTACATCATGCACCTTCAATGTGTGGTTAAACACAGTTTTTAACCACAAGAGCAAGTTCGTGCGATCAATTCGTGCATATTTTTTGTTTTTGAAGTTTTGTTACTTATTATGTATATATTTGTTTGATTTTTAATTGAATATAAATAAAATTATGTTTTTTAAAGAAACAAAAAAAATATAGATATTGGACTTTGGAAATTGTTGACAATTGAATTATTTTTTGGTAATTGGTAGTTTAGCTTTGAAGACAATTTCAACTGTTTGTTGTGACTGAACATAAGAGCACTGGCAATTTTATTTTTTTTGTATGCCTATAGAAGTTTTAAGCCACTCTGACATACAATTTCTGTCCCGAAATTTTGATTGGTTATATTCTGTAGTCGAAGAATCCTTGAGTAGTCAGTGAGTACGACAATACGCACTCGAGGGCGATGTATATCGTTATGGCATGGCGATGGCGCGTAGTTATTAAGGAAGTTCGGGTTTGTGTGGGACACAGCAGGTATAAGTTACACATGAATAAAATCTGTTTATGAATTCAATCACTGTCTTTTCGGTCTTGTAGTCATAATATGAAGAAGGCTTGGAAATTGAAAATTTTCTATATAATCTAGAAAACTTCGAAAAAAATATCATTAAGAAAAAAAAAATATATGTAAGTATTGAAAATGAATAATAATTGGAGAAAAATAGTGATTGGATTGGGAGAAATCTTGCATAGAAATGTTAATAAAAATAACGTAATCTAAATAATAAAAATAACGTTATATTTCTATTTTAGTTTCCAAGATGGACATTAAAGCCAAAAAATGAAGACGAAGAAGCGGAATGCTGGAGGAGGATGTTTCAAATTGCTGATTCAATTGTGAGTAAATTTTTTTGTATAATGATAATGGTGAAAAAATGTGTTGTGTGGTTTCTTTTTATAGCCCTCTACCTCAAAGAAAAAAGATGAAGAAAGCGATACAAGAGAGGATTTAAAATCGTTTTATTTTATGAGCTTATGGACTTCATAAGTCCAAATGTTCAGAAGATTCTTAATCTGTTGTTTTTAACAGCTCTATAGGGCAAGTATTGCACCCAGGTTCTACATTTTACTTTCATTCGAAATGAAATTGACATCAATTGAAATCAGATTGACTTCAATTTCATTTCGAGCGAAAGTGAAATGTAGAACCTGGCTGTTGGTTTCGTGTACAAAAAAAACTTCGAGGTTGTAATCTAAACTTACACTACGATGATCGAGGAGTCCGAAAAATGTTTCGTCATGCCGTCCGTCCGTCGCGTCGGTCTGTGAGTCTGTGCGTCGGTGCGTCGGTGAGTCTGTGCGTCTGAGCGTCCACTGTAATTTGAGCTAGAGCTAGAGAACGGGTTAACCGATTTGCATGAGATTTACCTATGTACATCATGCACCTTCAATGTGTGGTTAAACACAGTTTTTAACCACAAGAGCAAGTTCGTGCGATCAATTCGTGCATATTTTTTGTTTTTGAAGTTTTGTTTTGTTTGATTTTTAATTGAATATAAATAAAATTATGTTTTTTAAAGAAACAAAAAAATATAGATATTGGAATTTAGGTTTTTATGTTCCATAGATTTCATATTTCTATTTATTTCTGAAAATTGTTGACAATTGAATTATTTTTTGGTAATTGGTAGTTTAGCTTTGAAGACAATTTCAACTGTTTGTTGTGACTGAACATAAGAGCACTGGCAATTTTATTTTTTTTGTATGCCTATAGAAGTTTTAAGCCACTCTGACATACAATTTCTGTCCCGAAATTTTGATTGGTTATATTCTGTAGTCGAAGAATCCTTGAGTAGTCAGTGGTTACGACAATACGCACTCGAGGGCGATGTATATCGTTATGGCATGGCGATGGCGCGTAGTTATTAAGGAAGTTCGGGTTTGTGTGGGACACAGCAGGTATAAGTTACACATGAATAAAATCTGTTTATGAATTCAATCACTGTCTTTTCGGTCTTGTAGTCATAATATGAAGAAGGCTTGGAAATTGAAAATTTTCTATATAATCTAGAAAACTTCGAAAAAAATATCATTAAGAAAAAAAAAATATATGTAAGTATTGAAAATGAATAATAATTGGAGAAAAATAGTGATTGGATTGGGAGAAATCTTGCATAGAAATGTTAATAAAAATAACGTAATCTAAATAATAAAAATAACGTTATATTTCTATTTTAGTTTCCAAGATGGACATTAAAGCCGAAAAATGAAGACGAAGAAGCGGAATGCTGGAGGAGGATGTTTCAAATTGCTGATTCAATTGTGAGTAAATTTTTTTGTATAATGATAATGGTGAAAAAATGTGTTGTGTGGTTTCTTTTTATAGCCCTCTACCTCAAAGAAAAAAGATGAAGAAAGCGATACAAGAGAGGATTTAAAATCGTTTTATTTTATGAGCTTATGGACTTCATAAGTCCAAATGTTCAGAAGATTCTTAATCTGTTGTTTTTAACAGCTCTATAGGGCAAGTATTGCACCCAGGTTCTACATTTTACTTTCATTCGAAATGAAATTGACATCAATTGAAATCAGATTGACTTCAATTTCATTTCGAGCGAAAGTGAAATGTAGAACCTGGCTGTTGGTTTCGTGTACAAAAAAAACTTCGAGGTTGTAATCTAAACTTACACTACGATGATCGAGGAGTCCGAAAAATGTTTCGTCATGCCGTCCGTCCGTCGCGTCGGTCTGTGAGTCTGTGCGTCGGTGCGTCGGTGAGTCTGTGCGTCTGAGCGTCCACTGTAATTTGAGCTAGAGCTAGAGAACGGGTTAACCGATTTGCATGAGATTTACCTATGTACATCATGCACCTTCAATGTGTGGTTAAACACAGTTTTTAACCACAAGAGCAAGTTCGTGCGATCAATTCGTGCATATTTTTTGTTTTTGAAGTTTTGTTACTTATTATGTATATATTTGTTTGATTTTTAATTGAATATAAATAAAATTATGTTTTTTAAAGAAACAAAAAAAATATAGATATTGGACTTTGGAAATTGTTGACAATTGAATTATTTTTTGGTAATTGGTAGTTTAGCTTTGAAGACAATTTCAACTGTTTGTTGTGACTGAACATAAGAGCACTGGCAATTTTATTTTTTTTGTATGCCTATAGAAGTTTTAAGCCACTCTGACATACAATTTCTGTCCCGAAATTTTGATTGGTTATATTCTGTAGTCGAAGAATCCTTGAGTAGTCAGTGAGTACGACAATACGCACTCGAGGGCGATGTATATCGTTATGGCATGGCGATGGCGCGTAGTTATTAAGGAAGTTCGGGTTTGTGTGGGACACAGCAGGTATAAGTTACACATGAATAAAATCTGTTTATGAATTCAATCACTGTCTTTTCGGTCTTGTAGTCATAATATGAAGAAGGCTTGGAAATTGAAAATTTTCTATATAATCTAGAAAACTTCGAAAAAAATATCATTAAGAAAAAAAAAATATATGTAAGTATTGAAAATGAATAATAATTGGAGAAAAATAGTGATTGGATTGGGAGAAATCTTGCATAGAAATGTTAATAAAAATAACGTAATCTAAATAATAAAAATAACGTTATATTTCTATTTTAGTTTCCAAGATGGACATTAAAGCCAAAAAATGAAGACGAAGAAGCGGAATGCTGGAGGAGGATGTTTCAAATTGCTGATTCAATTGTGAGTAAATTTTTTTGTATAATGATAATGGTGAAAAAATGTGTTGTGTGGTTTCTTTTTATAGCCCTCTACCTCAAAGAAAAAAGATGAAGAAAGCGATACAAGAGAGGATTTAAAATCGTTTTATTTTATGAGCTTATGGACTTCATAAGTCCAAATGTTCAGAAGATTCTTAATCTGTTGTTTTTAACAGCTCTATAGGGCAAGTATTGCACCCAGGTTCTACATTTTACTTTCATTCGAAATGAAATTGACATCAATTGAAATCAGATTGACTTCAATTTCATTTCGAGCGAAAGTGAAATGTAGAACCTGGCTGTTGGTTTCGTGTACAAAAAAAACTTCGAGGTTGTAATCTAAACTTACACTACGATGATCGAGGAGTCCGAAAAATGTTTCGTCATGCCGTCCGTCCGTCGCGTCGGTCTGTGAGTCTGTGCGTCGGTGCGTCGGTGAGTCTGTGCGTCTGAGCGTCCACTGTAATTTGAGCTAGAGCTAGAGAACGGGTTAACCGATTTGCATGAGATTTACCTATGTACATCATGCACCTTCAATGTGTGGTTAAACACAGTTTTTAACCACAAGAGCAAGTTCGTGCGATCAATTCGTGCATATTTTTTGTTTTTGAAGTTTTGTTTTGTTTGATTTTTAATTGAATATAAATAAAATTATGTTTTTTAAAGAAACAAAAAAATATAGATATTGGAATTTAGGTTTTTATGTTCCATAGATTTCATATTTCTATTTATTTCTGAAAATTGTTGACAATTGAATTATTTTTTGGTAATTGGTAGTTTAGCTTTGAAGACAATTTCAACTGTTTGTTGTGACTGAACATAAGAGCACTGGCAATTTTATTTTTTTTGTATGCCTATAGAAGTTTTAAGCCACTCTGACATACAATTTCTGTCCCGAAATTTTGATTGGTTATATTCTGTAGTCGAAGAATCCTTGAGTAGTCAGTGGTTACGACAATACGCACTCGAGGGCGATGTATATCGTTATGGCATGGCGATGGCGCGTAGTTATTAAGGAAGTTCGGGTTTGTGTGGGACACAGCAGGTATAAGTTACACATGAATAAAATCTGTTTATGAATTCAATCACTGTCTTTTCGGTCTTGTAGTCATAATATGAAGAAGGCTTGGAAATTGAAAATTTTCTATATAATCTAGAAAACTTCGAAAAAAATATCATTAAGAAAAAAAAAATATATGTAAGTATTGAAAATGAATAATAATTGGAGAAAAATAGTGATTGGATTGGGAGAAATCTTGCATAGAAATGTTAATAAAAATAACGTAATCTAAATAATAAAAATAACGTTATATTTCTATTTTAGTTTCCAAGATGGACATTAAAGCCGAAAAATGAAGACGAAGAAGCGGAATGCTGGAGGAGGATGTTTCAAATTGCTGATTCAATTGTGAGTAAATTTTTTTGTATAATGATAATGGTGAAAAAATGTGTTGTGTGGTTTCTTTTTATAGCCCTCTACCTCAAAGAAAAAAGATGAAGAAAGCGATACAAGAGAGGATTTAAAATCGTTTTATTTTATGAGCTTATGGACTTCATAAGTCCAAATGTTCAGAAGATTCTTAATCTGTTGTTTTTAACAGCTCTATAGGGCAAGTATTGCACCCAGGTTCTACATTTTACTTTCATTCGAAATGAAATTGACATCAATTGAAATCAGATTGACTTCAATTTCATTTCGAGCGAAAGTGAAATGTAGAACCTGGCTGTTGGTTTCGTGTACAAAAAAAACTTCGAGGTTGTAATCTAAACTTACACTACGATGATCGAGGAGTCCGAAAAATGTTTCGTCATGCCGTCCGTCCGTCGCGTCGGTCTGTGAGTCTGTGCGTCGGTGCGTCGGTGAGTCTGTGCGTCTGAGCGTCCACTGTAATTTGAGCTAGAGCTAGAGAACGGGTTAACCGATTTGCATGAGATTTACCTATGTACATCATGCACCTTCAATGTGTGGTTAAACACAGTTTTTAACCACAAGAGCAAGTTCGTGCGATCAATTCGTGCATATTTTTTGTTTTTGAAGTTTTGTTTTGTTTGATTTTTAATTGAATATAAATAAAATTATGTTTTTTAAAGAAACAAAAAAATAGAGATATTGGACTTTAGGTTTTTATGTTCCATCGATTTCATATTTCTATTTATTTCTGAAAATTGTTGACAATTGAATTATTTTTTGGTAATTGGTAGTTTAGCTTTGAAGACAATTTCAACTGTTTGTTGTGACTGAACATAAGAGCACTGGCAATTTTATTTTTTTTTATGCCTATAGAAGTTTTAAGCCACTCTGACATACAATTTCTGTCCCGAAATTTTGATTGGTTATATTCTGTAGTCGAAGAATCCTTGAGTAGTCAGTGGTTACGACAATACGCACTCGAGGGCGATGTATATCGTTATGGCATGGCGATGGCGCCTAGTTATTAAGGAAGTTCGGGTTTGTGTGGGACACAGCAGGTATAAGTTACACATGAATAAAATCTGTTTATGAATTCAATCACTGTCTTTTCGGTCTTGTAGTCATAATATGAAGAAGGCTTGGAAATTGAAAATTTTCTATATAATCTAGAAAACTTCGAAAAAAATATCATTAAGAAAAAAAAAATATATGTAAGTATTGAAAATGAATAATAATTGGAGAAAAATAGTGATTGGATTGGGAGAAATCTTGCATAGAAATGTTAATAAAAATAACGTAATCTAAATAATAAAAATAACGTTATATTTCTATTTTAGTTTCCAAGATGGACATTAAAGCCGAAAAATGAAGACGAAGAAGCGGAATGCTGGAGGAGGATGTTTCAAATTGCTGATTCAATTGTGAGTAAATTTTTTGTATAATGATAATGGTGAAAAAATGTGTTGTGTGGTTTCTTTTTATAGCCCTCTACCTCAAAGAAAAAAGATGAAGAAAGCGATACAAGAGAGGATTTAAAATCGTTTTATTTTATGAGCTTATGGACTTCATAAGTCCAAATGTTCAGAAGATTCTTAATCTGTTGTTTTTAACAGCTCTATAGGGCAAGTATTGCACCCAGGTTCTACATTTTACTTTCATTCGAAATGAAATTGACATCAATTGAAATCAGATTGACTTCAATTTCATTTCGAGCGAAAGTGAAATGTAGAACCTGGCTGTTGGTTTCGTGTACAAAAAAAACTTCGAGGTTGTAATCTAAACTTACACTACGATGATCGAGGAGTCCGAAAAATGTTTCGTCATGCCGTCCGTCCGTCGCGTCGGTCTGTGAGTCTGTGCGTCGGTGCGTCGGTGAGTCTGTGCGTCTGAGCGTCCACTGTAATTTGAGCTAGAGCTAGAGAACGGGTTAACCGATTTGCATGAGATTTACCTATGTACATCATGCACCTTCAATGTGTGGTTAAACACAGTTTTTAACCACAAGAGCAAGTTCGTGCGATCAATTCGTGCATATTTTTTGTTTTTGAAGTTTTGTTTTGTTTGATTTTTAATTGAATATAAATAAAATTATGTTTTTTAAAGAAACAAAAAAATAGAGATATTGGACTTTAGGTTTTTATGTTCCATCGATTTCATATTTCTATTTATTTCTGAAAATTGTTGACAATTGAATTATTTTTTGGTAATTGGTAGTTTAGCTTTGAAGACAATTTCAACTGTTTGTTGTGACTGAACATAAGAGCACTGGCAATTTTATTTTTTTTTATGCCTATAGAAGTTTTAAGCCACTCTGACATACAATTTCTGTCCCGAAATTTTGATTGGTTATATTCTGTAGTCGAAGAATCCTTGAGTAGTCAGTGGTTACGACAATACGCACTCGAGGGCGATGTATATCGTTATGGCATGGCGATGGCGCCTAGTTATTAAGGAAGTTCGGGTTTGTGTGGGACACAGCAGGTATAAGTTACACATGAATAAAATCTGTTTATGAATTCAATCACTGTCTTTTCGGTCTTGTAGTCATAATATGAAGAAGGCTTGGAAATTGAAAATTTTCTATATAATCTAGAAAACTTCGAAAAAAATATCATTAAGAAAAAAAAAATATATGTAAGTATTGAAAATGAATAATAATTGGAGAAAAATAGTGATTGGATTGGGAGAAATCTTGCATAGAAATGTTAATAAAAATAACGTAATCTAAATAATAAAAATAACGTTATATTTCTATTTTAGTTTCCAAGATGGACATTAAAGCCGAAAAATGAAGACGAAGAAGCGGAATGCTGGAGGAGGATGTTTCAAATTGCTGATTCAATTGTGAGTAAATTTTTTTGTATAATGATAATGGTGAAAAAATGTGTTGTGTGGTTTCTTTTTATAGCCCTCTACCTCAAAGAAAAAAGATGAAGAAAGCGATACAAGAGAGGATTTAAAATCGTTTTATTTTATGAGCTTATGGACTTCATAAGTCCAAATGTTCAGACGATTCTTAATATGTTGTTTTTAACAGCTCTATAGGGCAAGTATTGCACCCAGGTTCTACATTCTACTTTCATTCGAAATGAAATTGACATCAATTGAAATCAGATTGACTTCAATTTCATTTCGAGCGAAAGTGAAATGTAGAACCTGGCTGTTGGTTTCGTGTACAAAAAAAACTTCGAGGTTGTAATCTAAACTTACACTACGATGATCGAGGAGTCCGAAAAATGTTTCGTCATGCCGTCCGTCCGTCGCGTCGGTCTGTGAGTCTGTGCGTCGGTGCGTCGGTGAGTCTGTGCGTCTGAGCGTCCACTGTAATTTGAGCTAGAGCTAGAGAACGGGTTAACCGATTTGCATGAGATTTACCTATGTACATCATGCACCTTCAATGTGTGGTTAAACACAGTTTTTAACCACAAGAGCAAGTTCGTGCGATCAATTCGTGCATATTTTTTGTTTTTGAAGTTTTGTTACTTATTATGTATATATTTGTTTGATTTTTAATTGAATATAAATAAAATTATGTTTTTTAAAGAAACAAAAAAATATAGATATTGGACTTTGGAAATTGTTGACAATTGAATTATTTTTTGGTAATTGGTAGTTTAGCTTTGAAGACAATTTCAACTGTTTGTTGTGACTGAACATAAGAGCACTGGCAATTTTATTTTTTTTTATGCCTATAGAAGTTTTAAGCCACTCTGACATACAATTTCTGTCCCGAAATTTTGATTGGTTATATTCTGTAGTCGAAGAATCCTTGAGTAGTCAGTGAGTACGACAATACGCACTCGAGGGCGATGTATATCGTTATGGCATGGCGATGGCGCGTAGTTATTAAGGAAGTTCGGGTTTGTGTGGGACACAGCAGGTATAAGTTACACATGAATAAAATCTGTTTATGAATTCAATCACTGTCTTTTCGGTCTTGTAGTCATAATATGAAGAAGGCTTGGAAATTGAAAATTTTCTATATAATCTAGAAAACTTCGAAAAAAATATCATTAAGAAAAAAAAAATATATGTAAGTATTGAAAATGAATAATAATTGGAGAAAAATAGTGATTGGATTGGGAGAAATCTTGCATAGAAATGTTAATAAAAATAACGTAATCTAAATAATAAAAATAACGTTATATTTCTATTTTAGTTTCCAAGATGGACATTAAAGCCAAAAAATGAAGACGAAGAAGCGGAATGCTGGAGGAGGATGTTTCAAATTGCTGATTCAATTGTGAGTAAATTTTTTTGTATAATGATAATGGTGAAAAAATGTGTTGTGTGGTTTCTTTTTATAGCCCTCTACCTCAAAGAAAAAAGATGAAGAAAGCGATACAAGAGAGGATTTAAAATCGTTTTATTTTATGAGCTTATGGACTTCATAAGTCCAAATGTTCAGAAGATTCTTAATCTGTTGTTTTTAACAGCTCTATAGGGCAAGTATTGCACCCAGGTTCTACATTTTACTTTCATTCGAAATGAAATTGACATCAATTGAAATCAGATTGACTTCAATTTCATTTCGAGCGAAAGTGAAATGTAGAACCTGGCTGTTGGTTTCGTGTACAAAAAAAACTTCGAGGTTGTAATCTAAACTTACACTACGATGATCGAGGAGTCCGAAAAATGTTTCGTCATGCCGTCCGTCCGTCGCGTCGGTCTGTGAGTCTGTGCGTCGGTGCGTCGGTGCGTCGGTGAGTCTGTGCGTCTGAGCGTCCACTGTAATTTGAGCTAGAGCTAGAGAACGGGTTAACCGATTTGCATGAGATTTACCTATGTACATCATGCACCTTCAATGTGTGGTTAAACACAGTTTTTAACCACAAGAGCAAGTTCGTGCGATCAATTCGTGCATATTTTTTGTTTTTGAAGTTTTGTTTTGTTTGATTTTTAATTGAATATAAATAAAATTATGTTTTTTAAAGAAACAAAAAAATATAGATATTGGACTTTGGAAATTGTTGACAATTGAATTATTTTTTGGTAATTGGTAGTTTAGCTTTGAAGACAATTTCAACTGTTTGTTGTGACTGAACATAAGAGCACTGGCAATTTTATTTTTTTTTGTATGCCTATAGAAGTTTTAAGCCACTCTGACATACAATTTCTGTGCCGAAATTTTGATTGGTTATATTCTGTAGTCGAAGAATCCTAGTAGTAGTGGTTACGACAATACGCAGTCGAGGGCGATGTATATCGTTATGGCATGGCGATGGCGCGTAGTTATTAAGGAAGTTCGGGTTTGTGTGGGACACAGTAGGTATAAGTTACACATGAATAAAATCTGTTTATGAATTCAATCACTGTCTTTTCGGTCTTGTAGTCATAATATGAAGAAGGCTTGGAAATTGAAAATTTTCTATATAATCTAGAAAACTTCGAAAAAAATATCATTAAGAAAAAAAAAATATATGTAAGTATTGAAAATGAATAATAATTGGAGAAAAATAGTGATTGGATTGGGAGAAATCTTGCATAGAAATGTTAATAAAAATAACGTAATCTAAATAATAAAAATAACGTTATATTTCTATTTTAGTTTCCAAGATGGACATTAAAGCCGAAAAATGAAGACGAAGAAGCGGAATGCTGGAGGAGGATGTTTCAAATTGCTGATTCAATTGTGAGTAAATTTTTTGTATAATGATAATGGTGAAAAAATGTGTTGTGTGGTTTCTTTTTATAGCCCTCTACCTCAAAGAAAAAAGATGAAGAAAGCGATACAAGAGAGGATTTAAAATCGTTTTATTTTATGAGCTTATGGACTTCATAAGTCCAAATGTTCAGAAGATTCTTAATCTGTTGTTTTTAACAGCTCTATAGGGCAGGTATTGCACCCAGGTTCTACATTTTACTTTCATTCGAAATGAAATTGACATCAATTGAAATCAGATTGACTTCAATTTCATTTCGAGCGAAAGTGAAATGTAGAACCTGGCTGTTGGTTTCGTGTACAAAAAAAACTTCGAGGTTGTAATCTAAACTTACACTACGATGATCGAGGAGTCCGAAAAATGTTTCGTCATGCCGTCCGTCCGTCGCGTCGGTCTGTGAGTCTGTGCGTCGGTGCGTCGGTGAGTCTGTGCGTCTGAGCGTCCACTGTAATTTGAGCTAGAGCTAGAGAACGGGTTAACCGATTTGCATGAGATTTACCTATGTACATCATGCACCTTCAATGTGTGGTTAAACACAGTTTTTAACCACAAGAGCAAGTTCGTGCGATCAATTCGTGCATATTTTTTGTTTTTGAAGTTTTGTTTTGTTTGATTTTTAATTGAATATAAATAAAATTATGTTTTTTAAAGAAACAAAAAAATATAGATATTGGAATTTAGGTTTTTATGTTCCATAGATTTCATATTTCTATTTATTTCTGAAAATTGTTGACAATTGAATTATTTTTTGGTAATTGGTAGTTTAGCTTTGAAGACAATTTCAACTGTTTGTTGTGACTGAACATAAGAGCACTGGCAATTTTATTTTTTTTGTATGCCTATAGAAGTTTTAAGCCACTCTGACATACAATTTCTGTCCCGAAATTTTGATTGGTTATATTCTGTAGTCGAAGAATCCTTGAGTAGTCAGTGGTTACGACAATACGCACTCGAGGGCGATGTATATCGTTATGGCATGGCGATGGCGCGTAGTTATTAAGGAAGTTCGGGTTTGTGTGGGACACAGCAGGTATAAGTTACACATGAATAAAATCTGTTTATGAATTCAATCACTGTCTTTTCGGTCTTGTAGTCATAATATGAAGAAGGCTTGGAAATTGAAAATTTTCTATATAATCTAGAAAACTTCGAAAAAAATATCATTAAGAAAAAAAAAATATATGTAAGTATTGAAAATGAATAATAATTGGAGAAAAATAGTGATTGGATTGGGAGAAATCTTGCATAGAAATGTTAATAAAAATAACGTAATCTAAATAATAAAAATAACGTTATATTTCTATTTTAGTTTCCAAGATGGACATTAAAGCCGAAAAATGAAGACGAAGAAGCGGAATGCTGGAGGAGGATGTTTCAAATTGCTGATTCAATTGTGAGTAAATTTTTTTGTATAATGATAATGGTGAAAAAATGTGTTGTGTGGTTTCTTTTTATAGCCCTCTACCTCAAAGAAAAAAGATGAAGAAAGCGATACAAGAGAGGATTTAAAATCGTTTTATTTTATGAGCTTATGGACTTCATAAGTCCAAATGTTCAGAAGATTCTTAATATGTTGTTTTTAACAGCTCTATAGGGCAAGTATTGCACCCAGGTTCTACATTCTACTTTCATTCGAAATGAAATTGACATCAATTGAAATCAGATTGACTTCAATTTCATTTCGAGCGAAAGTGAAATGTAGAACCTGGCTGTTGGTTTCGTGTACAAAAAAAACTTCGAGGTTGTAATCTAAACTTACACTACGATGATCGAGGAGTCCGAAAAATGTTTCGTCATGCCGTCCGTCCGTCGCGTCGGTCTGTGAGTCTGTGCGTCGGTGCGTCGGTGAGTCTGTGCGTCTGAGCGTCCACTGTAATTTGAGCTAGAGCTAGAGAACGGGTTAACCGATTTGCATGAGATTTACCTATGTACATCATGCACCTTCAATGTGTGGTTAAACACAGTTTTTAACCACAAGAGCAAGTTCGTGCGATCAATTCGTGCATATTTTTTGTTTTTGAAGTTTTGTTTTGTTTGATTTTTAATTGAATATAAATAAAATTATGTTTTTTAAAGAAACAAAAAAATATAGATATTGGACTTTGGAAATTGTTGACAATTGAATTATTTTTTGGTAATTGGTAGTTTAGCTTTGAAGACAATTTCAACTGTTTGTTGTGACTTAACATAAGAGCACTGGCAATTTTATTTTTTTTGTATGCCTATAGAAGTTTTAAGCCACTCTGACATACAATTTCTGTGCCGAAATTTTGATTGGTTATATTCTGTAGTCGAAGAATCCTTGAGTAGTCAGTGGTTACGACAATACGCACTCGAGGGCGATGTATATCGTTATGGCATGGCGATGGCGCGTAGTTATTAAGGAAGTTCGGGTTTGTGTGGGACACAGCAGGTATAAGTTACACATGAATAAAATCTGTTTATGAATTCAATCACTGTCTTTTCGGTCTTGTAGTCATAATATGAAGAAGGCTTGGAAATTGAAAATTTTCTATATAATCTAGAAAACTTCGAAAAAAATATCATTAAGAAAAAAAAAATATATGTAATTGAAAATGAATAATAATTGGAGAAAAATAGTGATTGGATTGGGAGAAATCATGCATAGAAATGTTAATAAAAATAACGTAATCTAAATAATAAAAATAACGTTATATTTCTATTTTAGTTTCCAAGATGGACATTAAAGCCGAAAAATGAAGACGAAGAAGCGGAATGCTGGAGGAGGATGTTTCAAATTGCTGATTTAATTGTGAGTAAATTTTTTTGTATAATGATAATGGTGAACAAATGTGTTGTGTGGTTTCTTTTTATAGCCCTCTACCTCAAAGAAAAAAGATGAAGAAAGCGATACAAGAGAGGATTTAAAATCGTTTTATTTTATGAGCTTATGGACTTCATAAGTCCAAATGTTCAGAAGATTCTTAATCTGTTGTTTTTAACAGCTCTATAGGGCAAGTATTGCACCCAGGTTCTACATTTTACTTTCATTCGAAATAAATTGACATCAATTGAAATCAGATTGACTTCAATTTCATTTCGAGCGAAAGTGAAATGTAGAACCTGGCTGTTGGTTTCGTGTACAAAAAAAACTTCGAGGTTGTAATCTAAACTTACACTACGATGATCGAGGAGTCCGAAAAATGTTTCGTCATGCCGTCCGTCCGTCGCGTCGGTCTGTGAGTCTGTGCGTCGGTGCGTCGGTGAGTCTGTGCGTCTGAGCGTCCACTGTAATTTGAGCTAGAGCTAGAGAACGGGTTAACCGATTTGCATGAGATTTACCTATGTACATCATGCACCTTCAATGTGTGGTTAAACACAGTTTTTAACCACAAGAGCAAGTTCGTGCGATCAATTCGTGCATATTTTTTGTTTTTGAAGTTTTGTTTTGTTTGATTTTTAATTGAATATAAATAAAATTATGTTTTTTAAAGAAACAAAAAAATAGAGATATTGGACTTTAGGTTTTTATGTTCCATCGATTTCATATTTCTATTTATTTCTGAAAATTGTTGACAATTGAATTATTTTTTGGTAATTGGTAGTTTAGCTTTGAAGACAATTTCAACTGTTTGTTGTGACTGAACATAAGAGCACTGGCAATTTTATTTTTTTTGTATGCCTATAGAAGTTTTAAGCCACTCTGACATACAATTTCTGTCCCGAAATTTTGATTGGTTATATTCTGTAGTCGAAGAATCCTTGAGTAGTCAGTGGTTACGACAATACGCACTCGAGGGCGATGTATATCGTTATGGCATGGCGATGGCGCCTAGTTATTAAGGAAGTTCGGGTTTGTGTGGGACACAGCAGGTATAAGTTACACATGAATAAAATCTGTTTATGAATTCAATCACTGTCTTTTCGGTCTTGTAGTCATAATATGAAGAAGGCTTGGAAATTGAAAATTTTCTATATAATCTAGAAAACTTCGAAAAAAATATCATTAAGAAAAAAAAAATATATGTAAGTATTGAAAATGAATAATAATTGGAGAAAAATAGTGATTGGATTGGGAGAAATCTTGCATAGAAATGTTAATAAAAATAACGTAATCTAAATAATAAAAATAACGTTATATTTCTATTTTAGTTTCCAAGATGGACATTAAAGCCGAAAAATGAAGACGAAGAAGCGGAATGCTGGAGGAGGATGTTTCAAATTGCTGATTCAATTGTGAGTAAATTTTTTTGTATAATGATAATGGTGAAAAAATGTGTTGTGTGGTTTCTTTTTATAGCCCTCTACCTCAAAGAAAAAAGATGAAGAAAGCGATACAAGAGAGGATTTAAAATCGTTTTATTTTATGAGCTTATGGACTTCATAAGTCCAAATGTTCAGAAGATTCTTAATCTGTTGTTTTTAACAGCTCTATAGGGCAAGTATTGCACCCAGGTTCTACATTTTACTTTCATTCGAAATGAAATTGACATCAATTGAAATCAGATTGACTTCAATTTCATTTCGAGCGAAAGTGAAATGTAGAACCTGGCTGTTGGTTTCGTGTACAAAAAAAACTTCGAGGTTGTAATCTAAACTTACACTACGATGATCGAGGAGTCCGAAAAATGTTTCGTCATGCCGTCCGTCCGTCGCGTCGGTCTGTGAGTCTGTGCGTCGGTGCGTCGGTGAGTCTGTGCGTCTGAGCGTCCACTGTAATTTGAGCTAGAGCTAGAGAACGGGTTAACCGATTTGCATGAGATTTACCTATGTACATCATGCACCTTCAATGTGTGGTTAAACACAGTTTTTAACCACAAGAGCAAGTTCGTGCGATCAATTCGTGCATATTTTTTGTTTTTGAAGTTTTGTTTTGTTTGATTTTTAATTGAATATAAATAAAATTATGTTTTTTAAAGAAACAAAAAAATAGAGATATTGGACTTTAGGTTTTTATGTTCCATCGATTTCATATTTCTATTTATTTCTGAAAATTGTTGACAATTGAATTATTTTTTGGTAATTGGTAGTTTAGCTTTGAAGACAATTTCAACTGTTTGTTGTGACTGAACATAAGAGCACTGGCAATTTTATTTTTTTTTATGCCTATAGAAGTTTTAAGCCACTCTGACATACAATTTCTGTCCCGAAATTTTGATTGGTTATATTCTGTAGTCGAAGAATCCTTGAGTAGTCAGTGGTTACGACAATACGCACTCGAGGGCGATGTATATCGTTATGGCATGGCGATGGCGCCTAGTTATTAAGGAAGTTCGGGTTTGTGTGGGACACAGCAGGTATAAGTTACACATGAATAAAATCTGTTTATGAATTCAATCACTGTCTTTTCGGTCTTGTAGTCATAATATGAAGAAGGCTTGGAAATTGAAAATTTTCTATATAATCTAGAAAACTTCGAAAAAAATATCATTAAGAAAAAAAAAATATATGTAAGTATTGAAAATGAATAATAATTGGAGAAAAATAGTGATTGGATTGGGAGAAATCTTGCATAGAAATGTTAATAAAAATAACGTAATCTAAATAATAAAAATAACGTTATATTTCTATTTTAGTTTCCAAGATGGACATTAAAGCCGAAAAATGAAGACGAAGAAGCGGAATGCTGGAGGAGGATGTTTCAAATTGCTGATTCAATTGTGAGTAAATTTTTTTGTATAATGATAATGGTGAAAAAATGTGTTGTGTGGTTTCTTTTTATAGCCCTCTACCTCAAAGAAAAAAGATGAAGAAAGCGATACAAGAGAGGATTTAAAATCGTTTTATTTTATGAGCTTATGGACTTCATAAGTCCAAATGTTCAGAAGATTCTTAATCTGTTGTTTTTAACAGCTCTATAGGGCAAGTATTGCACCCAGGTTCTACATTTTACTTTCATTCGAAATGAAATTGACATCAATTGAAATCAGATTGACTTCAATTTCATTTCGAGCGAAAGTGAAATGTAGAACCTGGCTGTTGGTTTCGTGTACAAAAAAAACTTCGAGGTTGTAATCTAAACTTACACTACGATGATCGAGGAGTCCGAAAAATGTTTCGTCATGCCGTCCGTCCGTCGCGTCGGTCTGTGAGTCTGTGCGTCGGTGCGTCGGTGAGTCTGTGCGTCTGAGCGTCCACTGTAATTTGAGCTAGAGCTAGAGAACGGGTTAACCGATTTGCATGAGATTTACCTATGTACATCATGCACCTTCAATGTGTGGTTAAACACAGTTTTTAACCACAAGAGCAAGTTCGTGCGATCAATTCGTGCATATTTTTTGTTTTTGAAGTTTTGTTTTGTTTGATTTTTAATTGAATATAAATAAAATTATGTTTTTTAAAGAAACAAAAAAATATAGATATTGGAATTTAGGTTTTTATGTTCCATAGATTTCATATTTCTATTTATTTCTGAAAATTGTTGACAATTGAATTATTTTTTGGTAATTGGTAGTTTAGCTTTGAATACAATTTCAACTGTTTGTTGTGACTGAACATAAGAGCACTGGCAATTTTATTTTTTTTTATGCCTATAGAAGTTTTAAGCCACTCTGACATACAATTTCTGTCCCGAAATTTTGATTGGTTATATTCTGTAGTCGAAGAATCCTTGAGTAGTCAGTGGTTACGACAATACGCACTCGAGGGCGATGTATATCGTTATGGCATGGCGATGGCGCGTAGTTATTAAGGAAGTTCGGGTTTGTGTGGGACACAGCAGGTATAAGTTACACATGAATAAAATCTGTTTATGAATTCAATCACTGTCTTTTCGGTCTTGTAGTCATAATATGAAGAAGGCTTGGAAATTGAAAATTTTCTATATAATCTAGAAAACTTCGAAAAAAATGTCATTAAGAAAAAAAAAATATATGTAAGTATTGAAAATGAATAATAATTGGAGAAAAATAGTGATTGGATTGGGAGAAATCTTGCATAGAAATGTTAATAAAAATAACGTAATCTAAATAATAAAAATAACGTTATATTTCTATTTTAGTTTCCAAGATGGACATTAAAGCCGAAAAATGAAGACGAAGAAGCGGAATGCTGGAGGAGGATGTTTCAAATTGCTGATTCAATTGTGAGTAAATTTTTTTGTATAATGATAATGGTGAAAAAATGTGTTGTGTGGTTTCTTTTTATAGCCCTCTACCTCAAAGAAAAAAGATGAAGAAAGCGATACAAGAGAGGATTTAAAATCGTTTTATTTTATGAGCTTATGGACTTCATAAGTCCAAATGTTCAGAAGATTCTTAATCTGTTGTTTTTAACAGCTCTATAGGGCAAGTATTGCACCCAGGTTCTACATTTTACTTTCATTCGAAATGAAATTGACATCAATTGAAATCAGATTGACTTCAATTTCATTTCGAGCGAAAGTGAAATGTAGAACCTGGCTGTTGGTTTCGTGTACAAAAAAAACTTCGAGGTTGTAATCTAAACTTACACTACGATGATCGAGGAGTCCGAAAAATGTTTCGTCATGCCGTCCGTCCGTCGCGTCGGTCTGTGAGTCTGTGCGTCGGTGCGTCGGTGAGTCTGTGCGTCTGAGCGTCCACTGTAATTTGAGCTAGAGCTAGAGAACGGGTTAACCGATTTGCATGAGATTTACCTATGTACATCATGCACCTTCAATGTGTGGTTAAACACAGTTTTTAACCACAAGAGCAAGTTCGTGCGATCAATTCGTGCATATTTTTTGTTTTTGAAGTTTTGTTTTGTTTGATTTTTAATTGAATATAAATAAAATTATGTTCTTTAAAGAAACAAAAAATATAGATATTGGACTTTAGGTTTTTATGTTCCATAGATTTCATATTTCTATTTATTTCTGAAAATTGTTGACAATTGAATTATTTTTTGGTAATTGGTAGTTTAGCTTTGAAGACAATTTCAACTGTTTGTTGTGACTGAACATAAGAGCACTGGCAATTTTATTTTTTTTTATGCCTATAGAAGTTTTAAGCCACTCTGACATACAATTTCTGTCCCGAAATTTTGATTGGTTATATTCTGTAGTCGAAGAATCCTTGAGTAGTCAGTGGTTACGACAATACGCACTCGAGGGCGATGTATATCGTTATGGCATGGCGATGGCGCGTAGTTATTAAGGAAGTTCGGGTTTGTGTGGGACACAGCAGGTATAAGTTACACATGAATAAAATCTGTTTATGAATTCAATCACTGTCTTTTCGGTCTTGTAGTCATAATATGAAGAAGGCTTGGAAATTGAAAATTTTCTATATAATCTAGAAAACTTCGAAAAAAATATCATTAAGAAAAAAAAAAAATATATGTAAGTATTGAAAATGAATAATAATTGGAGAAAAATAGTGATTGGATTGGGAGAAATCTTGCATAGAAATGTTAATAAAAATAACGTAATCTAAATAATAAAAATAACGTTATATTTCTATTTTAGTTTCCAAGATGGACATTAAAGCCGAAAAATGAAGACGAAGAAGCGGAATGCTGGAGGAGGATGTTTCAAATTGCTGATTCAATTGTGAGTAAATTTTTTGTATAATGATAATGGTGAAAAAATGTGTTGTGTGGTTTCTTTTTATAGCCCTCTACCTCAAAGAAAAAAGATGAAGAAAGCGATACAAGAGAGGATTTAAAATCGTTTTATTTTATGAGCTTATGGACTTCATAAGTCCAAATGTTCAGAAGATTCTTAATCTGTTGTTTTTAACAGCTCTATAGGGCAAGTATTGCACCCAGGTTCTACATTTTACTTTCATTCGAAATGAAATTGACATCAATTGAAATCAGATTGACTTCAATTTCATTTCGAGCGAAAGTGAAATGTAGAACCTGGCTGTTGGTTTCGTGTACAAAAAAAACTTCGAGGTTGTAATCTAAACTTACACTACGATGATCGAGGAGTCCGAAAAATGTTTCGTCATGCCGTCCGTCCGTCGCGTCGGTCTGTGAGTCTGTGCGTCTGAGCGTCCACTGTAATTTGAGCTAGAGCTAGAGAACGGGTTAACCGATTTGCATGAGATTTACCTATGTACATCATGCACCTTCAATGTGTGGTTAAACACAGTTTTTAACCACAAGAGCAAGTTCGTGCGATCAATTCGTGCATATTTTTTGGTTTTGAAGTTTTGTTTTGTTTGATTTTTAATTGAATATAAATAAAATTATGTTTTTTAAAGAAACAAAAAAATATAGATATTGGAATTTAGGTTTTTATGTTCCATAGATTTCATATTTCTATTTATTTCTGAAAATTGTTGACAATTGAATTATTTTTTGGTAATTGGTAGTTTAGCTTTGAAGACAATTTCAACTGTTTGTTGTGACTGAACATAAGAGCACTGGCAATTTTATTTTTTTTTATGCCTATAGAAGTTTTAAGCCACTCTGACATACAATTTCTGTCCCGAAATTTTGATTGGTTATATTCTGTAGTCGAAGAATCCTTGAGTAGTCAGTGGTTACGACAATACGCACTCGAGGGCGATGTATATCGTTATGGCATGGCGATGGCGCGTAGTTATTAAGGAAGTTCGGGTTTGTGTGGGACACAGCAGGTATAAGTTACACATGAATAAAATCTGTTTATGAATTCAATCACTGTCTTTTCGGTCTTGTAGTCATAATATGAAGAAGGCTTGGAAATTGAAAATTTTCTATATAATCTAGAAAACTTCGAAAAAAATGTCATTAAGAAAAAAAAAATATATGTAAGTATTGAAAATGAATAATAATTGGAGAAAAATAGTGATTGGATTGGGAGAAATCTTGCATAGAAATGTTAATAAAAATAACGTAATCTAAATAATAAAAATAACGTTATATTTCTATTTTAGTTTCCAAGATGGACATTAAAGCCGAAAAATGAAGACGAAGAAGCGGAATGCTGGAGGAGGATGTTTCAAATTGCTGATTCAATTGTGAGTAAATTTTTTTGTATAATGATAATGGTGAAAAAATGTGTTGTGTGGTTTCTTTTTATAGCCCTCTACCTCAAAGAAAAAAGATGAAGAAAGCGATACAAGAGAGGATTTAAAATCGTTTTATTTTATGAGCTTATGGACTTCATAAGTCCAAATGTTCAGAAGATTCTTAATCTGTTGTTTTTAACAGCTCTATAGGGCAAGTATTGCACCCAGGTTCTACATTTTACTTTCATTCGAAATGAAATTGACATCAATTGAAATCAGATTGACTTCAATTTCATTTCGAGCGAAAGTGAAATGTAGAACCTGGCTGTTGGTTTCGTGTACAAAAAAAACTTCGAGGTTGTAATCTAAACTTACACTACGATGATCGAGGAGTCCGAAAAATGTTTCGTCATGCCGTCCGTCCGTCGCGTCGGTCTGTGAGTCTGTGCGTCGGTGCGTCGGTGAGTCTGTGCGTCTGAGCGTCCACTGTAATTTGAGCTAGAGCTAGAGAACGGAGTAACCGATTTGCATGAGATTTACCTATGTACATCATGCACCTTCAATGTGTGGTTAAACACAGTTTTTAACCACAAGAGCAAGTTCGTGCGATCAATTCGTGCATATTTTTTGTTTTTGAAGTTTTGTTTTGTTTGATTTTTAATTGAATATAAATAAAATTATGTTTTTTAAAGAAACAAAAAAATATAGATATTGGAATTTAGGTTTTTATGTTCCATAGATTTCATATTTCTATTTATTTCTGAAAATTGTTGACAATTGAATTATTTTTTGGTAATTGGTAGTTTAGCTTTGAAGACAATTTCAACTGTTTGTTGTGACTGAACATAAGAGCACTGGCAATTTTATTTTTTTTGTATGCCTATAGAAGTTTTAAGCCACTCTGACATACAATTTCTGTCCCGAAATTTTGATTGGTTATATTCTGTAGTCGAAGAATCCTTGAGTAGTCAGTGGTTACGACAATACGCACTCGAGGGCGATGTATATCGTTATGGCATGGCGATGGCGCGTAGTTATTAAGGAAGTTCGGGTTTGTGTGGGACACAGCAGGTATAAGTTACACATGAATAAAATCTGTTTATGAATTCAATCACTGTCTTTTCGGTCTTGTAGTCATAATATGAAGAAGGCTTGGAAATTGAAAATTTTCTATATAATCTAGAAAACTTCGAAAAAAATGTCATTAAGAAAAAAAAAATATATGTAAGTATTGAAAATGAATAATAATTGGAGAAAAATAGTGATTGGATTGGGAGAAATCTTGCATAGAAATGTTAATAAAAATAACGTAATCTAAATAATAAAAATAACGTTATATTTCTATTTTAGTTTCCAAGATGGACATTAAAGCCGAAAAATGAAGACGAAGAAGCGGAATGCTGGAGGAGGATGTTTCAAATTGCTGATTCAATTGTGAGTAAATTTTTTTGTATAATGATAATGGTGAAAAAATGTGTTGTGTGGTTTCTTTTTATAGCCCTCTACCTCAAAGAAAAAAGATGAAGAAAGCGATACAAGAGAGGATTTAAAATCGTTTTATTTTATGAGCTTATGGACTTCATAAGTCCAAATGTTCAGAAGATTCTTAATCTGTTGTTTTTAACAGCTCTATAGGGCAAGTATTGCACCCAGGTTCTACATTTTACTTTCATTCGAAATGAAATTGACATCAATTGAAATCAGATTGACTTCAATTTCATTTCGAGCGAAAGTGAAATGTAGAACATGGCTGTTGGTTTCGTGTACAAAAAAAACTTCGAGGTTGTAATCTAAACTTACACTACGATGATCGAGGAGTCCGAAAAATGTTTCGTCATGCCGTCCGTCCGTCGCGTCGGTCTGTGAGTCTGTGCGTCGGTGCGTCGGTGAGTCTGTGCGTCTGAGCGTCCACTGTAATTTGAGCTAGAGCTAGAGAACGGGTTAACCGATTTGCATGAGATTTACCTATGTACATCATGCACCTTCAATGTGTGGTTAAACACAGTTTTTAACCACAAGAGCAAGTTCGTGCGATCAATTCGTGCATATTTTTTGTTTTTGAAGTTTTGTTTTGTTTGATTTTTAATTGAATATAAATAAAATTATGTTTTTTAAAGAAACAAAAAAATATAGATATTGGACTTTGGAAATTGTTGACAATTGAATTATTTTTTGGTAATTGGTAGTTTAGCTTTGAAGACAATTTCAACTGTTTGTTGTGACTGAACATAAGAGCACTGGCAATTTTATTTTTTTTGTATGCCTATAGAAGTTTTAAGCCACTTTGACATACAATTTCTGTGCCGAAATTTTGATTGGTTATATTCTGTAGTCGAAGAATCCTTGAGTAGTCAGTGGTTACGACAATACGCACTCGAGGGCGATGTATATCGTTATGGCATGGCGATGGCGCGTAGTTATTAAGGAAGTTCGGGTTTGTGTGGGACACAGCAGGTATAAGTTACACATGAATAAAATCTGTTTATGAATTCAATCACTGTCTTTTCGGTCTTGTAGTCATAATATGAAGAAGGCTTGGAAATTGAAAATTTTCTATATAATCTAGAAAACTTCGAAAAAAATGTCATTAAGAAAAAAAAAATATATGTAAGTATTGAAAATGAATAATAATTGGAGAAAAATAGTGATTGGATTGGGAGAAATCTTGCATAGAAATGTTAATAAAAATAACGTAATCTAAATAATAAAAATAACGTTATATTTCTATTTTAGTTTCCAAGATGGACATTAAAGCCGAAAAATGAAGACGAAGAAGCGGAATGCTGGAGGAGGATGTTTCAAATTGCTGATTCAATTGTGAGTAAATTTTTTTGTATAATGATAATGGTGAAAAAATGTGTTGTGTGGTTTCTTTTTATAGCCCTCTACCTCAAAGAAAAAAGATGAAGAAAGCGATACAAGAGAGGATTTAAAATCGTTTTATTTTATGAGCTTATGGACTTCATAAGTCCAAATGTTCAGAAGATTCTTAATATGTTGTTTTTAACAGCTCTATAGGGCAAGTATTGCACCCAGGTTCTACATTCTACTTTCATTCGAAATGAAATTGACATCAATTGAAATCAGATTGACTTCAATTTCATTTCGAGCGAAAGTGAAATGTAGAACCTGGCTGTTGGTTTCGTGTACAAAAAAAACTTCGAGGTTGTAATCTAAACTTACACTACGATGATCAAGGAGTCCGAAAAATGTTTCGTCATGCCGTCCGTCCGTCGCGTCGGTCTGTGAGTCTGTGCGTCGGTGAGTCTGTGCGTCTGAGCGTCCACTGTAATTTGAGCTAGAGCTAGAGAACGGGTTAACCGATTTGCATGAGATTTACCTATGTACATCATGCACCTTCAATGTGTGGTTAAACACAGATTTTAACCACAAGAGCAAGTTCGTGCGATCAATTCGTGCATATTTTTTGTTTTTGAAGTTTTGTTTTGTTTGATTTTTAATTGAATATAAATAAAATTATGTTTTTTAAAGAAACAAAAAAATATAGATATTGGACTTTGGAAATTGTTGACAATTGAATTATTTTTTGGTAATTGGTAGTTTAGCTTTGAAGACAATTTCAACTGTTTGTTGTGACTGAACATAAGAGCACTGGCAATTTTATTTTTTTTTGTATGCCTATAGAAGTTTTAAGCCACTCTGACATACAATTTCTGTGCCGAAATTTTGATTGTTTATATTCTGTAGTCGAAGAATCCTAGTAGTAGTGGTTACGACAATACGCAGTCGAGGGCGATGTATATCGTTATGGCATGGCGATGGCGCGTAGTTATTAAGGAAGTTCGGGTTTGTGTGGGACACAGCAGGTATAAGTTACACATGAATAAAATCTGTTATGAATTCAATCACTGTCTTTTCGGTCTTGTAGTCATAATATGAAGAAGGCTTGGAAATTGAAAATTTTCTATATAATCTAGAAAACTTCGAAAAAAATATCATTAAGAAAAAAAAAATATATGTAAGTATTGAAAATGAATAATAATTGGAGAAAAATAGTGATTGGATTGGGAGAAATCTTGCATAGAAATGTTAATAAAAATAACGTAATCTAAATAATAAAAATAACGTTATATTTCTATTTTAGTTTCCAAGATGGACATTAAAGCCAAAAAATGAAGACGAAGAAGCGGAATGCTGGAGGAGGATGTTTCAAATTGCTGATTCAATTGTGAGTAAATTTTTTTGTATAATGATAATGGTGAAAAAATGTGTTTTGTGGTTTCTTTTTATAGCCCTCTACCTCAAAGAAAAAAGATGAAGAAAGCGATACAAGAGAGGATTTAAAATCGTTTTATTTTATGAGCTTATGGACTTCATAAGTCCAAATGTTCAGAAGATTCTTAATCTGTTGTTTTTAACAGCTCTATAGGGCAAGTATTGCACCCAGGTTCTACATTTTACTTTCATTCGAAATGAAATTGACATCAATTGAAATCAGATTGACTTCAATTTCATTTCGAGCGAAAGTGAAATGTAGAACCTGGCTGTTGGTTTCGTGTACAAAAAAAACTTCGAGGTTGTAATCTAAACTTACACTACGATGATCGAGGAGTCCGAAAAATGTTTCGTCATGCCGTCCGTCCGTCGCGTCGGTCTGTGAGTCTGTGCGTCGGTGCGTCGGTGAGTCTGTGCGTCTGAGCGTCCACTGTAATTTGAGCTAGAGCTAGAGAACGGGTTAACCGATTTGCATGAGATTTACCTATGTACATCATGCACCTTCAATGTGTGGTTAAACACAGTTTTTAACCACAAGAGCAAGTTCGTGCGATCAATTCGTGCATATTTTTTGTTTTTGAAGTTTTGTTTTGTTTGATTTTTAATTGAATATAAATAAAATTATGTTTTTTAAAGAAACAAAAAAATATAGATATTGGAATTTAGGTTTTTATGTTCCATAGATTTCATATTTCTATTTATTTCTGAAAATTGTTGACAATTGAATTATTTTTTGGTAATTGGTAGTTTAGCTTTGAAGACAATTTCAACTGTTTGTTGTGACTGAACATAAGAGCAATGGCAATTTTATTTTTTTTTATGCCTATAGAAGTTTTAAGCCACTCTGACATACAATTTCTGTCCCGAAATTTTGATTGGTTATATTCTGTAGTCGAAGAATCCTTGAGTAGTCAGTGGTTACGACAATACGCACTCGAGGGCGATGTATATCGTTATGGCATGGCGATGGCGCGTAGTTATTAAGGAAGTTCGGGTTTGTGTGGGACACAGCAGGTATAAGTTACACATGAATAAAATCTGTTTATGAATTCAATCACTGTCTTTTCGGTCTTGTAGTCATAATATGAAGAAGGCTTGGAAATTGAAAATTTTCTATATAATCTAGAAAACTTCGAAAAAAATGTCATTAAGAAAAAAAAAATATATGTAAGTATTGAAAATGAATAATAATTGGAGAAAAATAGTGATTGGATTGGGAGAAATCTTGCATAGAAATGTTAATAAAAATAACGTAATCTAAATAATAAAAATAACGTTATATTTCTATTTTAGTTTCCAAGATGGACATTAAAGCCGAAAAATGAAGACGAAGAAGCGGAATGCTGGAGGAGGATGTTTCAAATTGCTGATTCAATTGTGAGTAAATTTTTTTGTATAATGATAATGGTGAAAAAATGTGTTGTGTGGTTTCTTTTTATAGCCCTCTACCTCAAAGAAAAAAGATGAAGAAAGCGATACAAGAGAGGATTTAAAATCGTTTTATTTTATGAGCTTATGGACTTCATAAGTCCAAATGTTCAGAAGATTCTTAATCTGTTGTTTTTAACAGCTCTATAGGGCAAGTATTGCACCCAGGTTCTACATTTTACTTTCATTCGAAATGAAATTGACATCAATTGAAATCAGATTGACTTCAATTTCATTTCGAGCGAAAGTGAAATGTAGAACCTGGCTGTTGGTTTCGTGTACAAAAAAAACTTCGAGGTTGTAATCTAAACTTACACTACGATGATCGAGGAGTCCGAAAAATGTTTCGTCATGCCGTCCGTCCGTCGCGTCGGTCTGTGAGTCTGTGCGTCGGTGCGTCGGTGAGTCTGTGCGTCTGAGCGTCCACTGTAATTTGAGCTAGAGCTAGAGAACGGGTTAACCGATTTGCATGAGATTTACCTATGTACATCATGCACCTTCAATGTGTGGTTAAACACAGTTTTTAACCACAAGAGCAAGTTCGTGCGATCAATTCGTGCATATTTTTTGTTTTTGAAGTTTTTGTTTTGTTTGATTTTTAATTGAATATAAATAAAATTATGTTCTTTAAAGAAACAAAAAATATAGATATTGGACTTTAGGTTTTTATGTTCCATAGATTTCATATTTCTATTTATTTCTGAAAATTGTTGACAATTGAATTATTTTTTGGTAATTGGTAGTTTAGCTTTGAAGACAATTTCAACTGTTTGTTGTGACTGAACATAAGAGCACTGGCAATTTTATTTTTTTTTATGCCTATAGAAGTTTTAAGCCACTCTGACATACAATTTCTGTCCCGAAATTTTGATTGGTTATATTCTGTAGTCGAAGAATCCTTGAGTAGTCAGTGGTTACGACAATACGCACTCGAGGGCGATGTATATCGTTATGGCATGGCGATGGCGCATAGTTATTAAGGAAGTTCGGGTTTGTGTGGGACACAGCAGGTATAAGTTACACATGAATAAAATCTGTTTATGAATTCAATCACTGTCTTTTCGGTCTTGTAGTCATAATATGAAGAAGGCTTGGAAATTGAAAATTTTCTATATAATCTAGAAAACTTCGAAAAAAATATCATTAAGAAAAAAAAAAAATATATGTAAGTATTGAAAATGAATAATAATTGGAGAAAAATAGTGATTGGATTGGGAGAAATCTTGCATAGAAATGTTAATAAAAATAACGTAATCTAAATAATAAAAATAACGTTATATTTCTATTTTAGTTTCCAAGATGGACATTAAAGCCGAAAAATGAAGACGAAGAAGCGGAATGCTGGAGGAGGATGTTTCAAATTGCTGATTCAATTGTGAGTAAATTTTTTGTATAATGATAATGGTGAAAAAATGTGTTGTGTGGTTTCTTTTTATAGCCCTCTACCTCAAAGAAAAAAGATGAAGAAAGCGATACAAGAGAGGATTTAAAATCGTTTTATTTTATGAGCTTATGGACTTCATAAGTCCAAATGTTCAGAAGATTCTTAATCTGTTGTTTTTAACAGCTCTATAGGGCAAGTATTGCACCCAGGTTCTACATTTTACTTTCATTCGAAATGAAATTGACATCAATTGAAATCAGATTGACTTCAATTTCATTTCGAGCGAAAGTGAAATGTAGAACCTGGCTGTTGGTTTCGTGTACAAAAAAAACTTCGAGGTTGTAATCTAAACTTACACTACGATGATCGAGGAGTCCGAAAAATGTTTCGTCATGCCGTCCGTCCGTCGCGTCGGTCTGTGAGTCTGTGCGTCGGTGCGTCGGTGAGTCTGTGCGTCTGAGCGTCCACTGTAATTTGAGCTAGAGCTAGAGAACGGGTTAACCGATTTGCATGAGATTTACCTATGTACATCATGCACCTTCAATGTGTGGTTAAACACAGTTTTTAACCACAAGAGCAAGTTCGTGCGATCAATTCGTGCATATTTTTTGTTTTTGAAGTTTTGTTTTGTTTGATTTTTAATTGAATATAAATAAAATTATGTTTTTTAAAGAAACAAAAAAATAGAGATATTGGACTTTGGAAATTGTTGACAATTGAATTATTTTTTGGTAATTGGTAGTTTAGCTTTGAAGACAATTTCAACTGTTTGTTGTGACTGAACATAAGAGCACTGGCAATTTTATTTTTTTTGTATGCCTATAGAAGTTTTAAGCCACTTTGACATACAATTTCTGTGCCGAAATTTTGATTGGTTATATTCTGTAGTCGAAGAATCCTTGAGTAGTCAGTGGTTACGACAATACGCACTCGAGGGCGATGTATATCGTTATGGCATGGCGATGGCGCGTAGTTATTAAGGAAGTTCGGGTTTGTGTGGGACACAGCAGGTATAAGTTACACATGAATAAAATCTGTTTATGAATTCAATCACTGTCTTTTCGGTCTTGTAGTCATAATATGAAGAAGGCTTGGAAATTGAAAATTTTCTATATAATCTAGAAAACTTCGAAAAAAATGTCATTAAGAAAAAAAAAATATATGTAAGTATTGAAAATGAATAATAATTGGAGAAAAATAGTGATTGGATTGGGAGAAATCTTGCATAGAAATGTTAATAAAAATAACGTAATCTAAATAATAAAAATAACGTTATATTTCTATTTTAGTTTCCAAGATGGACATTAAAGCCGAAAAATGAAGACGAAGAAGCGGAATGCTGGAGGAGGATGTTTCAAATTGCTGATTCAATTGTGAGTAAATTTTTTTGTATAATGATAATGGTGAAAAAATGTGTTGTGTGGTTTCTTTTTATAGCCCTCTACCTCAAAGAAAAAAGATGAAGAAAGCGATACAAGAGAGGATTTAAAATCGTTTTATTTTATGAGCTTATGGACTTCATAAGTCCAAATGTTCAGAAGATTCTTAATCTGTTGTTTTTAACAGCTCTATAGGGCAAGTATTGCACCCAGGTTCTACATTTTACTTTCATTCGAAATGAAATTGACATCAATTGAAATCAGATTGACTTCAATTTCATTTCGAGCGAAAGTGAAATGTAGAACCTGGCTGTTGGTTTCGTGTACAAAAAAAACTTCGAGGTTGTAATCTAAACTTACACTACGATGATCGAGGAGTCCGAAAAATGTTTCGTCATGCCGTCCGTCCGTCGCGTCGGTCTGTGAGTCTGTGCGTCGGTGCGTCGGTGAGTCTGTGCGTCTGAGCGTCCACTGTAATTTGAGCTAGAGCTAGAGAACGGGTTAACCGATTTGCATGAGATTTACCTATGTACATCATGCACCTTCAATGTGTGGTTAAACACAGTTTTTAACCACAAGAGCAAGTTCGTGCGATCAATTCGTGCATATTTTTTGTTTTTGAAGTTTTTGTTTTGTTTGATTTTTAATTGAATATAAATAAAATTATGTTCTTTAAAGAAACAAAAAATATAGATATTGGACTTTAGGTTTTTATGTTCCATAGATTTCATATTTCTATTTATTTCTGAAAATTGTTGACAATTGAATTATTTTTTGGTAATTGGTAGTTTAGCTTTGAAGACAATTTCAACTGTTTGTTGTGACTGAACATAAGAGCACTGGCAATTTTATTTTTTTTTATGCCTATAGAAGTTTTAAGCCACTCTGACATACAATTTCTGTCCCGAAATTTTGATTGGTTATATTCTGTAGTCGAAGAATCCTTGAGTAGTCAGTGGTTACGACAATACGCACTCGAGGGCGATGTATATCGTTATGGCATGGCGATGGCGCATAGTTATTAAGGAAGTTCGGGTTTGTGTGGGACACAGCAGGTATAAGTTACACATGAATAAAATCTGTTTATGAATTCAATCACTGTCTTTTCGGTCTTGTAGTCATAATATGAAGAAGGCTTGGAAATTGAAAATTTTCTATATAATCTAGAAAACTTCGAAAAAAATATCATTAAGAAAAAAAAAAAATATATGTAAGTATTGAAAATGAATAATAATTGGAGAAAAATAGTGATTGGATTGGGAGAAATCTTGCATAGAAATGTTAATAAAAATAACGTAATCTAAATAATAAAAATAACGTTATATTTCTATTTTAGTTTCCAAGATGGACATTAAAGCCGAAAAATGAAGACGAAGAAGCGGAATGCTGGAGGAGGATGTTTCAAATTGCTGATTCAATTGTGAGTAAATTTTTTGTATAATGATAATGGTGAAAAAATGTGTTGTGTGGTTTCTTTTTATAGCCCTCTACCTCAAAGAAAAAAGATGAAGAAAGCGATACAAGAGAGGATTTAAAATCGTTTTATTTTATGAGCTTATGGACTTCATAAGTCCAAATGTTCAGAAGATTCTTAATCTGTTGTTTTTAACAGCTCTATAGGGCAAGTATTGCACCCAGGTTCTACATTTTACTTTCATTCGAAATGAAATTGACATCAATTGAAATCAGATTGACTTCAATTTCATTTCGAGCGAAAGTGAAATGTAGAACCTGGCTGTTGGTTTCGTGTACAAAAAAAACTTCGAGGTTGTAATCTAAACTTACACTACGATGATCGAGGAGTCCGAAAAATGTTTCGTCATGCCGTCCGTCCGTCGCGTCGGTCTGTGAGTCTGTGCGTCGGTGCGTCGGTGAGTCTGTGCGTCTGAGCGTCCACTGTAATTTGAGCTAGAGCTAGAGAACGGGTTAACCGATTTGCATGAGATTTACCTATGTACATCATGCACCTTCAATGTGTGGTTAAACACAGTTTTTAACCACAAGAGCAAGTTCGTGCGATCAATTCGTGCATATTTTTTGTTTTTGAAGTTTTGTTTTGTTTGATTTTTAATTGAATATAAATAAAATTATGTTTTTTAAAGAAACAAAAAAATATAGATATTGGAATTTAGGTTTTTATGTTCCATAGATTTCATATTTCTATTTATTTCTGAAAATTGTTGACAATTGAATTATTTTTTGGTAATTGGTAGTTTAGCTTTGAAGACAATTTCAACTGTTTGTTGTGACTGAACATAAGAGCACTGGCAATTTTATTTTTTTTGTATGCCTATAGAAGTTTTAAGCCACTCTGACATACAATTTCTGTCCCGAAATTTTGATTGGTTATATTCTGTAGTCGAAGAATCCTTGAGTAGTCAGTGGTTACGACAATACGCACTCGAGGGCGATGTATATCGTTATGGCATGGCGATGGCGCGTAGTTATTAAGGAAGTTCGGGTTTGTGTGGGACACAGCAGGTATAAGTTACACATGAATAAAATCTGTTTATGAATTCAATCACTGTCTTTTCGGTCTTGTAGTCATAATATGAAGAAGGCTTGGAAATTGAAAATTTTCTATATAATCTAGAAAACTTCGAAAAAAATATCATTAAGAAAAAAAAAATATATGTAAGTATTGAAAATGAATAATAATTGGAGAAAAATAGTGATTGGATTGGGAGAAATCTTGCATAGAAATGTTAATAAAAATAACGTAATCTAAATAATAAAAATAACGTTATATTTCTATTTTAGTTTCCAAGATGGACATTAAAGCCGAAAAATGAAGACGAAGAAGCGGAATGCTGGAGGAGGATGTTTCAAATTGCTGATTCAATCGTGAGTAAATTTTTTTGTATAATGATAATGGTGAAAAAATGTGTTGTGTGGTTTCTTTTTATAGCCCTCTACCTCAAAGAAAAAAGATGAAGAAAGCGATACAAGAGAGGATTTAAAATCGTTTTATTTTATGAGCTTATGGACTTCATAAGTCCAAATGTTCAGAAGATTCTTAATATGTTGTTTTTAACAGCTCTATAGGGCAAGTATTGCACCCAGGTTCTACATTCTACTTTCATTCGAAATGAAATTGACATCAATTGAAATCAGATTGACTTCAATTTCATTTCGAGCGAAAGTGAAATGTAGAACCTGGCTGTTGGTTTCGTGTACAAAAAAAACTTCGAGGTTGTAATCTAAACTTACACTACGATGATCGAGGAGTCCGAAAAATGTTTCGTCATGCCGTCCGTCCGTCGCGTCGGTCTGTGAGTCTGTGCGTCGGTGCGTCGGTGAGTCTGTGCGTCTGAGCGTCCACTGTAATTTGAGCTAGAGCTAGAGAACGGGTTAACCGATTTGCATGAGATTTACCTATGTACATCATGCACCTTCAATGTGTGGTTAAACACAGTTTTTAACCACAAGAGCAAGTTCGTGCGATCAATTCGTGCATATTTTTTGTTTTTGAAGTTTTGTTTTGTTTGATTTTTAATTGAATATAAATAAAATTATGTTTTTTAAAGAAACAAAAAAATATAGATATTGGACTTTGGAAATTGTTGACAATTGAATTATTTTTTGGTAATTGGTAGTTTAGCTTTGAAGACAATTTCAACTGTTTGTTGTGACTGAACATAAGAGCACTGGCAATTTTATTTTTTTTGTATGCCTATAGAAGTTTTAAGCCACTCTGACATACAATTTCTGTGCCGAAATTTTGATTGGTTATATTCTGTAGTCGAAGAATCCTTGAGTAGTCAGTGGTTACGACAATACGCACTCGAGGGCGATGTATATCGTTATGGCATGGCGATGGCGCGTAGTTATTAAGGAAGTTCGGGTTTGTGTGGGACACAGCAGGTATAAGTTACACATGAATAAAATCTGTTTATGAATTCAATCACTGTCTTTTCGGTCTTGTAGTCATAATATGAAGAAGGCTTGGAAATTGAAAATTTTCTATATAATCTAGAAAACTTCGAAAAAAATGTCATTAAGAAAAAAAAAATATATGTAAGTATTGAAAATGAATAATAATTGGAGAAAAATAGTGATTGGATTGGGAGAAATCTTGCATAGAAATGTTAATAAAAATAACGTAATCTAAATAATAAAAATAACGTTATATTTCTATTTTAGTTTCCAAGATGGACATTAAAGCCGAAAAATGAAGACGAAGAAGCGGAATGCTGGAGGAGGATGTTTCAAATTGCTGATTCAATTGTGAGTAAATTTTTTTGTATAATGATAATGGTGAAAAAATGTGTTGTGTGGTTTCTTTTTATAGCCCTCTACCTCAAAGAAAAAAGATGAAGAAAGCGATACAAGAGAGGATTTAAAATCGTTTTATTTTATGAGCTTATGGACTTCATAAGTCCAAATGTTCAGAAGATTCTTAATATGTTGTTTTTAACAGCTCTATAGGGCAAGTATTGCACCCAGGTTCTACATTCTACTTTCATTCGAAATGAAATTGACATCAATTGAAATCAGATTGACTTCAATTTCATTTCGAGCGAAAGTGAAATGTAGAACCTGGCTGTTGGTTTCGTGTACAAAAAAAACTTCGAGGTTGTAATCTAAACTTACACTACGATGATCGAGGAGTCCGAAAAATGTTTCGTCATGCCGTCCGTCCGTCGCGTCGGTCTGTGAGTCGGTGCGTCGGTGAGTCTGTGAGTCTGTGCGTCTGAGCGTCCACTGTAATTTGAGCTAGAGCTAGAGAACGGGTTAACCGATTTGCATGAGATTTACCTATGTACATCATGCACCTTCAATGTGTGGTTAAACACAGATTTTAACCACAAGAGCAAGTTCGTGCGATCAATTCGTGCATATTTTTTGTTTTTGAAGTTTTGTTTTGTTTGATTTTTAATTGAATATAAATAAAATTATGTTTTTTAAAGAAACAAAAAAATATAGATATTGGACTTTGGAAATTGTTGACAATTGAATTATTTTTTGGTAATTGGTAGTTTAGCTTTGAAGACAATTTCAACTGTTTGTTGTGACTGAACATAAGAGCACTGGCAATTTTATTTTTTTTTTGTATGCCTATAGAAGTTTTAAGCCACTCTGACATACAATTTCTGTGCCGAAATTTTGATTGTTTATATTCTGTAGTCGAAGAATCCTAGTAGTAGTGGTTACGACAATACGCAGTCGAGGGCGATGTATATCGTTATGGCATGGCGATGGCGCGTAGTTATTAAGGAAGTTCGGGTTTGTGTGGGACACAGCAGGTATAAGTTACACATGAATAAAATCTGTTATGAATTCAATCACTGTCTTTTCGGTCTTGTAGTCATAATATGAAGAAGGCTTGGAAATTGAAAATTTTCTATATAATCTAGAAAACTTCGAAAAAAATATCATTAAGAAAAAAAAAATATATGTAAGTATTGAAAATGAATAATAATTGGAGAAAAATAGTGATTGGATTGGGAGAAATCTTGCATAGAAATGTTAATAAAAATAACGTAATCTAAATAATAAAAATAACGTTATATTTCTATTTTAGTTTCCAAGATGGACATTAAAGCCAAAAAATGAAGACGAAGAAGCGGAATGCTGGAGGAGGATGTTTCAAATTGCTGATTCAATTGTGAGTAAATTTTTTTGTATAATGATAATGGTGAAAAAATGTGTTTTGTGGTTTCTTTTTATAGCCCTCTACCTCAAAGAAAAAAGATGAAGAAAGCGATACAAGAGAGGATTTAAAATCGTTTTATTTTATGAGCTTATGGACTTCATAAGTCCAAATGTTCAGAAGATTCTTAATCTGTTGTTTTTAACAGCTCTATAGGGCAAGTATTGCACCCAGGTTCTACATTTTACTTTCATTCGAAATGAAATTGACATCAATTGAAATCAGATTGACTTCAATTTCATTTCGAGCGAAAGTGAAATGTAGAACCTGGCTGTTGGTTTCGTGTACAAAAAAAACTTCGAGGTTGTAATCTAAACTTACACTACGATGATCGAGGAGTCCGAAAAATGTTTCGTCATGCCGTCCGTCCGTCGCGTCGGTCTGTGAGTCTGTGCGTCGGTGCGTCGGTGAGTCTGTGCGTCTGAGCGTCCACTGTAATTTGAGCTAGAGCTAGAGAACGGGTTAACCGATTTGCATGAGATTTACCTATGTACATCATGCACCTTCAATGTGTGGTTAAACACAGTTTTTAACCACAAGAGCAAGTTCGTGCGATCAATTCGTGCATATTTTTTGTTTTTGAAGTTTTGTTTTGTTTGATTTTTAATTGAATATAAATAAAATTATGTTTTTTAAAGAAACAAAAAAATATAGATATTGGAATTTAGGTTTTTATGTTCCATAGATTTCATATTTCTATTTATTTCTGAAAATTGTTGACAATTGAATTATTTTTTGGTAATTGGTAGTTTAGCTTTGAAGACAATTTCAACTGTTTGTTGTGACTGAACATAAGAGCACTGGCAATTTTATTTTTTTTGTATGCCTATAGAAGTTTTAAGCCACTCTGACATACAATTTCTGTCCCGAAATTTTGATTGGTTATATTCTGTAGTCGAAGAATCCTTGAGTAGTCAGTGGTTACGACAATACGCACTCGAGGGCGATGTATATCGTTATGGCATGGCGATGGCGCGTAGTTATTAAGGAAGTTCGGGTTTGTGTGGGACACAGCAGGTATAAGTTACACATGAATAAAATCTGTTTATGAATTCAATCACTGTCTTTTCGGTCTTGTAGTCATAATATGAAGAAGGCTTGGAAATTGAAAATTTTCTATATAATCTAGAAAACTTCGAAAAAAATATCATTAAGAAAAAAAAAATATATGTAAGTATTGAAAATGAATAATAATTGGAGAAAAATAGTGATTGGATTGGGAGAAATCTTGCATAGAAATGTTAATAAAAATAACGTAATCTAAATAATAAAAATAACGTTATATTTCTATTTTAGTTTCCAAGATGGACATTAAAGCCGAAAAATGAAGACGAAGAAGCGGAATGCTGGAGGAGGATGTTTCAAATTGCTGATTCAATTGTGAGTAAATTTTTTTGTATAATGATAAAGGTGAAAAAATGTGTTGTGTGGTTTCTTTTTATAGCCCTCTACCTCAAAGAAAAAAGATGAAGAAAGCGATACAAGAGAGGATTTAAAATCGTTTTATTTTATGAGCTTATGGACTTCATAAGTCCAAATGTTCAGAAGATTCTTAATCTGTTGTTTTTAACAGCTCTATAGGGCAAGTATTGCACCCAGGTTCTACATTTTACTTTCATTCGAAATGAAATTGACATCAATTGAAATCAGATTGACTTCAATTTCATTTCGAGCGAAAGTGAAATGTAGAACCTGGCTGTTGGTTTCGTGTACAAAAAAAACTTCGAGGTTGTAATCTAAACTTACACTACGATGATCGAGGAGTCCGAAAAATGTTTCGTCATGCCGTCCGTCCGTCGCGTCGGTCTGTGAGTCTGTGCGTCGGTGCGTCGGTGAGTCTGTGCGTCTGAGCGTCCACTGTAATTTGAGGTAGAGCTAGAGAACGGGTTAACCGATTTGCATGAGATTTACCTATGTACATCATGCACCTTCAATGTGTGGTTAAACACAGTTTTTAACCACAAGAGCAAGTTCGTGCGATCAATTCGTGCATACTTTTTGTTTTTGAAGTTTTGTTTTGTTTGATTTTTAATTGAATATAAATAAAATTATGTTTTTTAAAGAAACAAAAATATAGATATTGGACTTTAGGTTTTTATGATCCATAGATTTCATATTTCTATTTATTTCTGAAAATTGTTGACAATTGAATTATTTTTTGGTAATTGGTAGTTTAGCTTTGAAGACAATTTCAACTGTTTGTTGTGACTGAACATAAGAGCACTGGCAATTTTATTTTTTTTTATGCCTATAGAAGTTTTAAGCCACTCTGACATACAATTTCTGTGCCGAAATTTTGATTGGTTATATTCTGTAGTCGAAGAATCCTTGAGTAGTCAGTGGTTACGACAATACGCACTTGAGGGCGATGTATATCGTTATGGCATGGCGATGGCGCGTAGTTATTAAGGAAGTTCGGGTTTGTGTGGGACACAGCAGGTATAAGTTACACATGAATAAAATCTGTTTATGAATTCAATCACTGTCTTTTCGGTCTTGTAGTCATAATATGAAGAAGGCTTGGAAATTGAAAATTTTCTATATAATCTAGAAAACTTCGAAAAAAATATCATTAAGAAAAAAAAAATATATGTAAGTATTGAAAATGAATAATAATTGGAGAAAAATAGTGATTGGATTGGGAGAAATCTTGCATAGAAATGTTAATAAAAATAACGTAATCTAAATAATAAAAATAACGTTATATTTCTATTTTAGTTTCCAAGATGGACATTAAAGCCGAAAAATGAAGACGAAGAAGCGGAATGCTGGAGGAGGATGTTTCAAATTGCTGATTCAATTGTGAGTAAATTTTTTTGTATAATGATAATGGTGAAAAAATGTGTTGTGTGGTTTCTTTTTATAGCCCTCTACCTCAAAGAAAAAAGATGAAGAAAGCGATACAAGAGAGGATTTAAAATCGTTTTATTTTATGAGCTTATGGACTTCATAAGTCCAAATGTTCAGAAGATTCTTAATCTGTTGTTTTTAACAGCTCTATAGGGCAAGTATTGCACCCAGGTTCTACATTTTACTTTCATTCGAAATGAAATTGACATCAATTGAAATCAGATTGACTTCAATTTCATTTCGAGCGAAAGTGAAATGTAGAACCTGGCTGTTGGTTTCGTGTACAAAAAAAACTTCGAGGTTGTAATCTAAACTTACACTACGATGATCAAGTCCGAAAAATGTTTCGTCATGCCGTCTGGCCGTCGCGTCGGTCTGTGAGTCGGTGCGTCGGTGAGTCGGTGCGTCTGTGCGTCTGAGCGTCCACTGTAATCTGAGCTAGAGCTAGAGAACGGGTTAACCGATTTGCATGAGATTTACCTATGTACATCATGCACCTTCAATGTGTGGTTAAACACAGTTTTTAACCACAAGAGCAAGTTCGTGCGATCAATTCGTGCATATTTTTTGTTTTTGAAGTTTTGTTACTTATTATGTATATATTTGTTTGATTTTTAATTGAATATAAATAAAATTATGTTTTTTAAAGAAACAAAAAAATATAGATATTGGACTTTGGAAATTGTTGACAATTGAATTATTTTTTGGTAATTGGTAGTTTAGCTTTGAAGACAATTTCAACTGTTTGTTGTGACTGAACATAAGAGCACTGGCAATTTTATTTTTTTTTATGCCTATAGAAGTTTTAAGCCACTCTGACATACAATTTCTGTCCCGAAATTTTGATTGGTTATATTCTGTAGTCGAAGAATCCTTGAGTAGTCAGTGGTTACGACAATACGCACTTGAGGGCGATGTATATCGTTATGGCATGGCGATGGCGCGTAGTTATTAAGGAAGTTCGGGTTTGTGTGGGACACAGCAGGTATAAGTTACACATGAATAAAATCTGTTTATGAATTCAATCACTGTCTTTTCGGTCTTGTAGTCATAATATGAAGAAGGCTTGGAAATTGAAAATTTTCTATATAATCTAGAAAACTTCGAAAAAAATATCATTAAGAAAAAAAAAATATATGTAAGTATTGAAAATGAATAATAATTGGAGGAAAATAGTGATTGGATTGGGAGAAATCTTGCATAGAAATGTTAATAAAAATAACGTACATAATCTAAATAATAAAAATAACGTTATATTTCTATTTAAGTTTCCAAGATGGACATTAAAGCCGAAAAATGAAGACGAAGAAGCGGAATGCTGGAGGAGGATGTTTCAAATTGCTGATTCAATTGTGAGTAATTTTTTTTGTATAATGATAATGGTGAAAAAATGTGTTGTGTGGTTTCTTTTTATAGCCCTCTACATCAAAGAAAAAAGATGAAGAAAGCGATACAAGAGAGGATTTAAAATCGTTTTATTTTATGAGCTTATGGACTTCATAAGTCCAAATGTTCAGAAGATTCTTAATCTGTTGTTTTTAACAGCTCTATAGGGCAAGTATTGCACCCAGGTTCTACATTTCACTTTCGCTCGAAATGAAATTGAAGTCAATCTGATTTCAATTGATGTCAATTTCATTTTGAATGAAAGTAAAATGTAGAACCTGGGTGCAATACTTGCCCTATAGAGCTGTTAAAAACAACAGATTAAGAATCTTCTGAACATTTGGACTTATGAAGTCCATAAGCTCATAAAATAAAACGATTTTAAATCCTCTCTTGTATCGCTTTCTTCATCTTTTTTCTTTGATGTAGAGGGCTATAAAAAGAAACCACACAACACATTTTTTCACCATTATCATTATACAAAAAAAATTACTCACAATTGAATCAGCAATTTGAAACATCCTCCTCCAGCATTCCGCTTCTTCGTCTTCATTTTTCGGCTTTAATGTCCATCTTGGAAACTTAAATAGAAATATAACGTTATTTTTATTATTTAGATTATGTACGTTATTTTTATTAACATTTCTATGCAAGATTTCTCCCAATCCAATCACTATTTTTCTCCAATTATTATTCATTTTCAATACTTACATATATTTTTTTTTTCTTAATGATATTTTTTTCGAAGTTTTCTAGATTATATAGAAAATTTTCAATTTCCAAGCCTTCTTCATATTATGACTACAAGACCGAAAAGACAGTGATTGAATTCATAAACAGATTTTATTCATGTGTAACTTATACCTGCTGTTTCCCACACAAACCCGAACTTCCTTAATAACTACGCGCCATCGCCATGCCATAACGATGTACATCGCCCTCAAGTGCGTATTGTCGTAACCACTGACTACTCAAGGATTCTTCGACTACAGAATATAACCAATCAAAATTGCGGGACAGAAATTGTATGTCAGAGTGGCTTAAAACTTCTATAGGCATAAAAAAAATAAAATTGCCAGTGCTAATAAGTCCAAATGTTCAGAAGATTCTTAATCTGTTGTT
This sequence comes from Leucozona laternaria, assembly GCA_932273885.2. Lineage (NCBI taxonomy): Eukaryota > Metazoa > Arthropoda > Insecta > Diptera > Syrphidae > Leucozona > Leucozona laternaria. Next base: position 82,387,996 of record OW026368.1, on the reverse strand, counting down.
TTTAACAGCTCTATAGGGCAAGTATTGCACCCAGGTTCTACATTTTACTTTCATTCGAAATGAAATTGACATCAATTGAAATCAGATTGACTTCAATTTCATTTCGAGCGAAAGTGAAATGTAGAACCTGGCTGTTGGTTTCGTGTACAAAAAAAACTTCGAGGTTGTAATCTAAACTTACACTACGATGATCGAGGAGTCCGAAAAATGTTTCGTCATGCCGTCCGTCCGTCGCGTCGGTCTGTGAGTCTGTGCGTCGGTGCGTCGGTGAGTCTGTGCGTCTGAGCGTCCACTGTAATTTGAGCTAGAGCTAGAGAACGGGTTAACCGATTTGCATGAGATTTACCTATGTACATCATGCACCTTCAATGTGTGGTTAAACACAGTTTTTAACCACAAGAGCAAGTTCGTGCGATCAATTCGTGCATATTTTTTGTTTTTGAAGTTTTGTTTTGTTTGATTTTTAATTGAATATAAATAAAATTATGTTTTTTAAAGAAACAAAAATATAGATATTGGACTTTAGGTTTTTATGTTCCATAGATTTCATATTTCTATTTATTTCTGAAAATTGTTGACAATTGAATTATTTTTTGGTAATTGGTAGTTTAGCTTTGAAGACAATTTCAACTGTTTGTTGTGACTGAACATAAGAGCACTGGCAATTTTATTTTTTTTTATGCCTATAGAAGTTTTAAGCCACTCTGACATACAATTTCTGTCCCGAAATTTTGATTGGTTATATTCTGTAGTCGAAGAATCCTTGAGTAGTCAGTGGTTACGACAATACGCACTTGAGGGCGATGTATATCGTTATGGCATGGCGATGGCGCGTAGTTATTAAGGAAGTTCGGGTTTGTGTGGGACACAGCAGGTATAAGTTACACATGAATAAAATCTGTTTATGAATTCAATCACTGTCTTTTCGGTCTTGTAGTCATAATATGAAGAAGGCTTGGAAATTGAAAATTTTCTATATAATCTAGAAAACTTCGAAAAAAATATCATTAAGAAAAAAAAAATATATGTTAGTATTGAAAATGAATAATAATTGGAGAAAAATAGTGATTGGATTGGGAGAAATCTTGCATAGAAATGTTAATAAAAATAACGTAATCTAAATAATAAAAATAACGTTATATTTCTATTTAAGTTTCCAAGATGGACATTAAAGCCGAAAAATGAAGACGAAGAAGCGGAATGCTGGAGGAGGATGTTTCAAATTGCTGATTCAATTGTGAGTAAATTTTTTTGTATAATGATAATGGTGAAAAAATGTGTTGTGTGGTTTCTTTTTATAGCCCTCTACCTCAAAGAAAAAAGATGAAGAAAGCGATACAAGAGAGGATTTAAAATCGTTTTATTTTATGAGCTTATGGACTTCATAAGTCCAAATGTTCAGAAGATTCTTAATCTGTTGTTTTTAACAGCTCTATAGGGCAAGTATTGCACCCAGGTTCTACATTTCACTTTCGCTCGAAATGAAATTGAAGTCAATCTGATTTCAATTGATGTCAATTTCATTTCGAATGAAAGTAAAATGTAGAACCTGGGTGCAATATTTGCCCTATAGAGCTGTTAAAAACAACAGATTAAGAATCTTCTGAACATTTGGACTTATGAAGTCCATAAGCTCATAAAATAAAACGATTTTAAATCCTCTCTTGTATCGCTTTCTTCATCTTTTTTCTTTGATGTAGAGGGCTATAAAAAGAAACCACACAACACATTTTTTCACCATTATCATTATACAAAAAAAATTACTCACAATTGAATCAGCAATTTGAAACATCCTCCTCCAGCATTCCGCTTCTTCGTCTTCATTTTTCGGCTTTAATGTCCATCTTGGAAACTTAAATAGAAATATAACGTTATTTTTATTATTTAGATTATGTACGTTATTTTTATTAACATTTCTATGCAAGATTTCTCCCAATCCAATCACTATTTTTCTCCAATTATTATTCATTTTCAATACTTACATATATTTTTTTTTTCTTAATGATATTTTTTTCGAAGTTTTCTAGATTATATAGAAAATTTTCAATTTCCAAGCCTTCTTCATATTATGACTACAAGACCGAAAAGACAGTGATTGAATTCATAAACAGATTTTATTCATGTGTAACTTATACCTGCTGTTTCCCACACAAACCCGAACTTCCTTAATAACTACGCGCCATCGCCATGCCATAACGATGTACATCGCCCTCAAGTGCGTATTGTCGTAACCACTGACTACTCAAGGATTCTTCGACTACAGAATATAACCAATCAAAATTGCGGGACAGAAATTGTATGTCAGAGTGGCTTAAAACTTCTATAGGCATAAAAAAAATAAAATTGCCAGTGCTAATAAGTCCAAATGTTCAGAAGATTCTTAATCTGTTGTTTTTAACAGCTCTATAGGGCAAGTATTGCACCCAGGTTCTACATTTTACTTTCATTCGAAATGAAATTGACATCAATTGAAATCAGATTGACTTCAATTTCATTTCGAGCGAAAGTGAAATGTAGAACCTGGCTGTTGGTTTCGTGTACAAAAAAAACTTCGAGGTTGTAATCTAAACTTACACTACGATGATCGAGGAGTCCGAAAAATGTTTCGTCATGCCGTCCGTCCGTCGCGTCGGTCTGTGAGTCTGTGCGTCGGTGCGTCGGTGAGTCTGTGCGTCTGAGCGTCCACTGTAATTTGAGCTAGAGCTAGAGAACGGGTTAACCGATTTGCATGAGATTTACCTATGTACATCATGCACCTTCAATGTGTGGTTAAACACAGTTTTTAACCACAAGAGCAAGTTCGTGCGATCAATTCGTGCATGTTTTTTGTTTTTGAAGTTTTGTTACTTATTATGTATATATTTGTTTGATTTTTAATTGAATATAAATAAAATTATGTTTTTTAAAGAAACAAAAAAATATAGATATTGGACTTTGGAAATTGTTGACAGTTGAATTATTTTTTGGTAATTGGTAGTTTAGCTTTGAAGACAATTTCAACTGTTTGTTGTTGAATACGTGGTATAGCCTGCAGGCAGGAATGAGATGAGGTTAACCCAAAAGTGACTGAACATAAGAGCACTGGCAATTTTATTTTTTTTTTATGCCTGTAGAAGTTTTAAGCCACTCTGACATACAATTTCTGTCCCGAAATTTTGATTGGTTATATTCGTCTGGTTATATTTTCTTTCTTTCTATGACTCGATGATTTTTCTACAAGTTGCCATGTCCATTGTTGTTTTTTAAAGCTTTGATAACAACACCGTACAGGCTTTAAAAATACACTTGACTAGGAAAGCAAATTAATTTCCTAAAACACATTAAGACTTCTACATTGGAATAAAACACTTTTAAGATTACTAATAAATGTTTGTCTGTTTTTAATATAATATAATCAAATCGATTTTCTCTTTTTTTTGTATTAATTATAAAGTATTCATATAAAGACAATTTATACTTATTTATTGGTGTTTCTTTTTTATCATGTTTTATTTTATACAAAAGAAGCAAAAACTATACATTTAGGAATTTTTTTTACTCAAATACGAATGCGAATACATCAAATTTCAAAAGCGAAACAATACAAAAAATGATAGGCATAATATGTATGTATTTATAAAATAATAAACCTATAGCGCTTAATTACATAAGCCATGTTTTATTCTTATTCATAAGTTATACTCATTTTTACTTTTCTTTTTGCATTTTATCTGCGAAAAATTAATTAACTGCTTAGTCTCTTATTCTTATTCTTGGGTTTAAAATAAAAAATGAGTTGCTATACAGAGCAGTAGAAAATAAACACGGCTTTTGAAGACAGACATCTTCACACACGTTTGTTTTCGATTTGAATTGTTTGAAAAAATAAACGAAGTGGAATCATCATCATTATCATTTATATAATAGTATATTAAAAATATTAAATAAAAAAAATAAAAAACAAACTTGGAAAAATTAGTCTCAGAGTCATCAAGTTGTCATGACAAAAACAAAATTATCTCACATAAAATGGAAATGGATCAAAGAATCAACAACTCTCTACGCAACAATTTTGTTATTAAAATATATATATAAAAAAATCTATATATATATATATATAAATAATATTTCAACGCGCGCACTCAAACGGAACTACACTAAAACACCCACGACGACTACAACTGCCCCTAAGATCGCCAAGACTCTCTCAAAGACCCGTATGGCTGGTTTGTAATTGCTCTATCGATATTGACAACTGTTCCAGTCGTTGCACCAGCTGCAGCATGTTCTCCTGCGCCTTGGCTGCATTTAAATCGGTGCCACTGTCTAGAGAGTCTTCTTCGGCAGCTGCCAATTCGAAATGCAACTTGGCCAGGCTCTCCTGCTGCTCGCGAATTTTTGTCATCTGATCCATTGTACAACCGGAACCTAAAGGTAAAACAAAATTAAATAAGACAATTCGTTTGATTGGATGGGTTAAAGGAGCTTACCAAATGCCTTCAACTTCCCCGAATGGAAGTCATCGAGAAGACCGAGCAATGCACGTTCCATGTGTTTCACGTCCGGAACTTCTGAGACAAAAGAATGATGCTTAATTGGCCGATCATCAAATTTGTCGCTATTGTTTAGGGCCGGAGCTATTACAACACTACTACCGCTAGCGTCGTTGTCACCAATTTCTATGTTCAAAGTGTCGAACGTTCAAGGGTATTTTTATTAAAAGTGCGTGTGTTTTTTTTTTTTGTTCGAGCGTTCGTTTGTTGTTAGTTAGGTTAAGTTAAGTTTAGTTTAGTTACATTTGGTATATAATTTAGTGTAAAAGTAGTTTTGTTTTGCGTTGATATGGTGTGCGACAGCAGCGGTGGCGCGGTTGACGGCGAATCAATTCGAATTACGAAATCAAACCAAAATAAATGTAAAAAATAAAAAAAAGAAACAAAACGAATCAAATAATAAAAATAAATTAAACGAAAGAAAGCGCAGAGAATGAGAACAGATTTGAATTTAATATTGAAATGAATATGAAAGCTATATAGGCTACGCGCTGAGAAGATGAGATTTGCACATCAAACTGACTTTGATTTTTGCTAAATTATCTCTGTGTACCTTCTGCGTCGTGTCGGAGGTGTATGCAGACTGTGATTACCTATCAGTTCTATGTTAGAATCAACATTTTAGAGTGCAAAAAAAGCAAATAAACTATTTTGTAGTAAAAAAAGAAAACATATCATAACACAACAGGCGGGCTCCCAAATCCAATTAGACCGATAAACACTTAGAGAGTGGAAAACAAAAACAAAAAGACACAGCGCGAAACGGAACTCTCACATTCCATTTCCTTAGGTAATCATATTATTCTGAGTTAAAAGTCACGAACTTCAAGACTATAGGTTGAATATTGAATGGTAATGGTGATGGGGATGATGATGACGATGGTGATGAAATCGTGAGTATGTTAATAAAAGAACACAAAATGGGTGTGCACAAGAGGGAGGTTTCGCTTCTGTTCACACAAGTAATTTAAAAAATCTAATTCGAATAGGGGCTTAGGCGAAGAAGGGTGGGTAAATTGGTTGGCGCTGTTTCAATTGTGGTATGGTACTGAAATGGAGGTGCTATTTCCGATTGAGATTGAAATATGTCTTTTCTGAGTAATGACGCATTATTTTAAATCTTAATTCCCGTTGTATGGGGTTTTGTTTCATGTTTTTGATTTAAGTACGCAAATCAGAACATCAATTGTGACATATATAAGAGGAAAAAAGGTATTACACGTAATCAAGGATAATGAAGCTACAGCACATCCTTATCATCCGTTATTTCTTAAATTATTTAGACTTTTTATTTTTTGCATAAGCCCGTGGTGTAATGGCTAATGCGTAGCCCAGCCTCTGCCACCTAAAAACAGAAATGTTTTAAATGGTGCTGCCTCTTCCGAGGACTTGTCAAGAAAAAGTGCCATTCACCTTAGAATTTTAAATTCGCCAGAAAATGTAAGGTCTTCTCCATCCCTGCTTATAACCCACACACAGGAATGGTTGAGAGTTTTAAGACGCACGAGAAGTCGCGCCACCAAATGGTTTTATAAGACTTTTTATTAAGTTATAAAATTAAGATTTTTTACAATGAAATGAATATTGTCGTCCTTCAATAAAGATTCCCTTAGTTAATTTTTCTCGCAACTTTGATAACTCTCGGAAACACAACATTCATCGAATAATACAATAAGATTCTGTTTAAAAGATTTTTCCATTGGTAAAAATATGAAGTTTTGTTATTTTGATATTCAAAAAGATTTGAGGTTGAGCTTTCTCAATCAACAAGGTAGTAAAACGAAAATTAAGGTGATATTACCCTTATGTCATATAAAATATGACACAATATTATACTATTACACTTATATGACACTTTTCAGACATAAATTTATTTGGCAAACATGCCATGTTTATGTATGTACATGATAATGTAATACTGCCTTAGATACAATTACTGGGCGGTTTAGACATTTTTCTAGTGACTCATTTTGACGTATCTTTATTTTATCTCGCTTTCGCCTCCTTATGAGGAGAAGAGATAATCAAGTACGGCAGAATTTTTAGTATTTTTTTTTCAAAAAATCCTGGGATACAACAAAGGGATGAGTCGCGCGGAGTGAGTCTTATGTGAACATATCATCCTGTGCGTACTATACAAACGTCAAAAATCTTGAAATTAATCGAAAAATAAAAAATAATCAATCAAGATGGTGTTCAAACTAATTTTGTTAAAAATTTAAAATTACGTTATTAAGTAGTATTTCTGTTTTTTTAGATTTTGTTTGTAGATTTAGTTATTTCCAATTTTCTCAAAAAGCACAAGATTTTTAAGCATCCGGTTTTCTGTTTTTGACTAAAAACAAGTAAGAGCATTGAATTTTGAAAACAAAATCAGTACTCAATTACGTAAAAAGTTAGTTTGAAATTTTTTTTTCAAAATTTTGAGTTTGAAAATTAATTTTTCAAAAACTATTGTCTAAAACAACTTTATTTAAGAACACAATAAAAGAAGAGATTTCTGGCTTTACAAAAAGGTACATTATGGCATTGGAAGTGTAATCGCTGTTTTTTTAATAATTTTGGTTTTCTGTTTTAAGTAAATTATTTAAAACAGAAATACAACAGAATATACAACTTTTTTCTTGTCAACCTACGCGCTCTAGCTTTTTGTTAAACCTTATGCGAATCACCCTGTATATCCGTTAATTTTAATTGAAAAACATTATTAGGCACCGGTTGTAACGAACGTCTTCATCATCTACAATCATTGTCTACAATTTTTTGTGCTTGGGTAATATTTTTTAAGTTATATCTCTTTTTTGTTTACTTTTTCACCTTTTGTCTCGTACCTAAAGAAGCTTACGGAAATTCTTCCCAAAATACAAATTGTAGAGCACGGATTTTTCAACACTTGTATACATTTTTAAGATGAATTTTGAACTTTTTTGAAAATTGCCAGTAACTTTTTACATGATTGTGGAAAATTATAGTCAAAATTATTTCGGCGGCACCGTTAGCTTTTAAAAAAAAAACACTTTAATTTGGGCACAATTTATTACTGTAGTAGTGGATTTTTAAAACGTTTTAAACCACCAGATCTAAAACTAGAAAGTAGCAAGGAAGTATTTGCAAAATGTTGCATTCCTTCAAGAACTTTTCATGTAAGGGATTTATGAAAATGGAATCATATCCAATGGATTTTCGCTATTTGAACAAAATTTTTTATCAAAACATTTGCATTTTGAAAAGCGAAAATCAAATTGATTGTTGGCAAACAGTTTGTAAAAGAAGACTGAGACTCAAATATCGAGTCAACTCAAGTAAGTTTTCTCATCTCTATTCTCAAAGTATTATGCACCCTCTCCTTATACTGTCTAAACATTCCCAGACAAATATTTGAGAGACTGACCCTCAAGCTCTTGCTCTCTTGGCAATTTTTGCACATAAAAATCCCATACATATTATTATGTAAATATTTAGTTCTTTGAAATTAGTTGTTTCTTTATATTATTTTTCATTTCTTTGATTATTTCTATGATTGCTTTTTAAATGGCTAATTCATATTAAACACTTTGGAATGTTAGATTTTAAGCTTATATACTCGCTGTTATACATTTTGAATACTTGAAACGTCGGGAGACCTTTTTATTCAAGTATTTGAAGTTAAATAAAGGTGTTAAGTCCGAAAAATAAACTAAATAAATAAAATTTTGGAATGGATTTTAAGCTTCTATCGACTACAGCTAGGAATACACAACCTATATTTAAACTCACGACCACCAACCCAAGAAAAATCAACAATGATATTAATATGTAGTTGTACTTTCTCAAGTCTTTCCATGTTCGTGATTATGATGCAAGGCGAATATTAAAATCAAAATGAAACCAAAAAAAAAAAACAAATACTATTAATAATACTAAAATTCCGAATTGAAAAACAATCATAATCTACTGGCGGTTGATAAGTGAAAAGAAAATATGAAGTCCAGCCGAAAACATTTTAATTGGAAAAAGCTTATTGCTCAAGAAAGACAACAAGAAATCTTTACATTACCTTTCAAGAGCTTCCTTGGACGTGATTTGAATTCAAACCTAGATTCATCCTGAGGCTTTTGACGTCGTTCATTCACATAGGTCACTTTGGCCGATGAAGTATTTTTATCCGATGTCGTCCGTTCAATTGAACATGAAGCAGAATTTCGACTTCTAGTTGTATCACCACTGGAAGTGCTTTTAATCTAAAAAAAATGGCAAATATCGTTACATTTCAATCAAGAAAAATTATATAGGTTTACAGAGAGATTGACTTTCACGGAAAATTGGAAGACAATAATCCAATTTGTACACTCACATTAACCTTTGGAATTGTGACTGGAGATGCTGGAGTTGGGGCGGATTTGGGGGCACTCTGAGGGGCTGTGGTCACTTGGCTGGTTGGTTCTTCTTCTGTTTCGATATCGTTAGGGACGAGTTTTTGGCGTTCGACAACCTCATCGTTGGGTTCCATCGTTTTTTTTGTTTATTTTTATTACTTATTTTAAGTTAATATTAATATTGGCTTTCCGGAATTTCTACTTCTATAAAAAAAAATAAAACAGAACACACACCAACAAATCTATGTAAATTTTTCGAGATCAAACACTGATGAGGAACATTTTTGAGTTTAATTTTTATTTTCTACTGTTTTTTATTTTGTTTTATGTATAAAATAAAAAGATAAAAGTTATATTTTCTTGAGCAAAAAATAATCACAAAGAGTAGAGTTTACTTTTCACAGAACTTGACAAATGTGTCAAACGAAATGTCTGATTAGAAAAAAAGGGAGGGCTACAGTTTGAGGGACTAAATCAGAGATGTTCAAACAATTCTAGTAGTGTGTTGCCGTTGTTTATGATTTCGCTTAACAAGAGAGTATCACAATATATTAGTATGGTATTTTACAAAAATTTACATATAGGATTGTAAAAAAAAAACGCCCAGTCGCAACAACGCCACCACTGAAAAAATCATCAAAAATAAAAACTAATGAAATTACCACTCATGGCACGTAAAGCCCAGAACGCTGCCAATGCAGAACGCATTTTAATATTTAACTAGCACCTACTAGCCAAATTACACAATAGCCGTTTTTTGAAAACGAAAAAAAAGGCTTAATTACATTCAAAACTTTTTCAAAAAGTGGAAAGTGAAAAACAAAAAATATGCGCTAGAGATGCGTGTGAGCAAAAAATCGTACTAACATTTTGTTTAATCTGTTTTATAATGAAAAAGTCAAAAATCAAAATAACTGTTTTGGGAGTTAAGCACGCTTATCAATAATTCATCATCATCATCATCGGCTCGACAACCGGGGTCCGGTCCTGCCCTCTTTCAACAAGTCTCTCCACCCATCCCGGTCTCGAGCCACCGCCATCCAGTTGCGCACCCCAAGGCTCCGGGCGTCCTGGTCTACGCCATCTCTCCGGCGCAAGCATGGTCTACCACGCTGTCGTCTACCATAGAATGTACCACAAAGAACTTTCCGAGCAGGTTCATCTTCGCTCATGCGAGCTAGGTGCCCTGCCCACCGGAGTCTACAGAGCTTAAAAGCTCTCCCAAACCAACGCGAATACTTCGAAGCGACGACGAAACTTTCGTCTGTCATAATTTATTTACATGGAAATAAATGAGAGCACCCACACTGGCGCGATGCGAATCTTTGAACATTATTCAGTCGTCGCATATTCGCGCGAATGTTTCGCCTTGGTTTGGGAGAGCCTTAATTTTTGTCACGATATCCGCTTCAAGGTAGATTGCGTACAATTTATAATTGTACCGTCTCCGGAATCAATAATTCAGCTTGCCCTAATTTCTCGCTCCCACTTTCCTCTCCAAACATTAGCTAAAACGTTAGGGTGAATTCCTTTCAACAAAGAAATTGAATTTTTTCTAAACAGAATCGAATTTTTTCTAAACAGAATCGATTTTTTTCTGTCAATTGAAAGGAATTCGTATTTCGTTAAGGAATCGATTTTATTTTTGTGTGAATGTGGTTGTGTTACTTGACAACTGCAATTGACGCAAAACATCAAGAAATTATTCACAAAACTATTAAGCTAGGACCGCACTCGACGGAACTGCACTTCAGCGGAACTGAACTTCACGACTTATTTGTGGGAAATTGTATGAGCTATATCGCACTAAGCGACAACTGCACTTCACGACGCGACACTATGCGACAAAGTTGGTAATCTGACCAACTGTGTCGCGACGTGAAGTTTCGTTCAGTTTCGTGCGAAAGTGCGCACGGTGTCGCTGAAGTGCAGTTCCGCCTAGTGCGGTTCTACCTTTAAGGTTGTTTGTTTTTGTTGTGAGAAAAATGTTTTACCAATAGGATTAAAGGCTCTCCCAAACCAACGCGAATATTTCAGAACGACGACGAAACTTTCGCCCGTATATAAATTAAGACAGGCGAAAGTTTCGTCGTCGATCGAAAGTATTCGCGTTGGTTTGGGAGAGCCTTTAAATTAATAACTATAAAGGCTTAACTACATAAGCCAAAAAGTACTTTTGTACAAAAGTAAAAATATTTTTTTCCCGCTAGCGCAGTTGTTTTGTGAAAAAGAATATAAAATTTTTTTTTTAACCCAAAATTTAATTTTTCTGCATCTTTTTTAAGAGTTTTCCAGTCAGAAAAACTATTCGAAAATAAGTTTCAAAATTTTCCCTTTTGTGCTTTTTCACTTTTTGGCTAATAATTTTAATTTAATGACAAAAGATTTTAGCCTGCTTTTACGGGGGCAATTTATTTGTGCATTTTATTTGTTTGAACTTTTACTTGCACTTATATTTTTAAAGAAAATTGTTTTTGAAAAGTTTTCACTTGCACTGAAAGTTTTTATCACGTCTTTCACTCGAGAAAGGTATTTTTTGTCAAATTTTTGTTTGATAATGAACAACGCACTATAAATTATTTGTATATTATTCCGCGACTTTCAATTTGACGTATTATAAATGTCAAGTCTTCATATTGTGTGTGTAAATCAGTGTGAAATCTTGCTAAAACGCAAGATTTGTTTTGACAAAAAAGAATCGATTTTGTTTAGAAAAATTTCTGAACAGAATTGATTCTTTTGTTGAAAGGAATTCGGCATTAGCTAAATTTTAACATAAGACTGTCGTGGAGAAAATGTTACAGAAAACAGCTGTTTTCTGATAAGTATAGGTAATATTATTTAACCATATTTTAATGGATTTGTTTTCATTATTTCTAGCGATTTTAATCAAACAAAATGGTTTATTTTCTTGGTCCGATATAGATCATTTACTCCCAAATATTCCTTCATTTCTATTTTAAAAAGCAAAGTTCGCACAAAACTCAAAAATTACAGAATCTGTAATGTGCCGAACAGTTAATTCGTGAGCTAAAAGTTGACATACTAGTGATATGTACAGTAAGAAACTTGAATTTTTTTAAAAGGAGCTGCGCGTACCACTAAATATACTTGGTTAAATTTAAGCTTGACTAAATTTTGGATAGGATTTTGAATGGGAGCTTATATTTAGCGCAACTTGCGTACTATGTTTTAAAGTAAATTTGTTTGCTCTGTTAAATGGTAGGTCTTGTATCAAAATTTCTGGAGCCATTTTGAAGAAAAAGAGAAATGTCCTTAACGGTTTTTAACAGGGTGTCTGGTAAATACCGCCAATTTTGGTTCTAAGAACATTTTTTCTAATCGTTTAGATAGTATTGAAAAAAAAAATTACTGTACATTACCATTTAAGAAGCACTCTTAAATCAAAAGGGTACATAGTAGCCTAAACCAATAGGGGCATGGCCCTGCAGGTCCTCATAAACCAAATCTGTTCTAATTGGCATACATGTCTACAGCCGAATTTATAAACGCATCATAGCGAGTGCGTAGAACTATTCAATCCTTATAATTCCACTAAACGCAAAAATATTATTCATAAAACTTATGCAACGTTCAATAGAGGCATTAGAAGCTAAACGCGTTTGATGGATGAATAGAGCCTACATAAGGATGTTTAAGTATCGAAATGTCACTTTGACTCACACACAGACGACAATAAAATATCTTTTTTGTCGCCTCCTAAAAGTGATCAATCTATATTATGAAGGTACTTTGTACAAACAAAAATGTTGTTAAATTTGTTTTAAATCGGCTAAGGTCGAGAAGTTACAACTTTTCATTAAAAATACACGTAGTTTTCCGTCTTTTACTTAAAATGTCGGTGAAAGTGTAAAAGTTGATGGAAATTCTTTATTTATTAATATACATGTGCTTAGATGTATGCGAAAATTGAGGTTTATTGAATATTTTCAGTGGGACACATTGCCAAAATAATTGTCACCCTAATAGATGTTCCTATATTCTTCTCAATTTGATCGCACTGTCAGTGAATGAAACAATTATTTCAATAAAAACCATGAATTTTTTGTTCTAAAATATTAAACTATATATTCTAACACGGCACAAAAGAAACAGTAATAAGAATAGGTACATAATGCAATATTAAATGAAATTTAAACAAATCCAATCGGTGCAACAGAATTCGTTTATTGACTTTTCACTTTCAGATCTTAGTTTTGTTAATCAATTGTGGCAGTAAAACGTAATAGATTTTCCCTTCTTGGTACTTTATTTGACACAATCGCATTATAACTATAATGTGTAGGGAAATATTTTATGAATTAGGATTTGTGCAACGTTGAATAGTGGCTTCATAAATGCCTATGCACTATATAACTATTCAGCAGTTTAGAGGTGTTTAGCGAATTCTAATAAATTGGGCTGCTCTAGAGTTTAGAGGAAATATAATTTATGTAGTGCTCGTTTTTATTCCAAATACGGATCTTTCATAGGGGTCGCTACTCAAGTTTCAGTAACTTCAAAGATACTTCATTTTCAAAGAATCAACAGAAGTTTTCAGTGTAGAATTTTTATAATATGCCAAATTGACGATACAGCCCCCTATCACAACTCCAGGTGCTACAAAGCATTACGGATAGAAACAAGCACTCCATATTATATATCCTTCCTTTTCGAAAACACTCGTGCCTCGAAATTACGATTGAAATATCTTCAAAAAGAACATGCAAATTGTTTTTGTAACCCATGTCGTACATAAATGTACATCTCACTAACTGACACACATCTGAGGTCAGATGAATGATTTGCACTCGTTGTCTACCTGGGTATATGGTAATTTACGTGATAACAAATATTCACTTTGAATCAGAGTTATATAATTCCAAAGTTTTTGCACCTTTTGGTTTTTATTAAGGATTTATCCTAATTTAGAACTTTGAAGGCGCTGAAACGGGCGACCCAGCTGTGATTTTTAAAGCTAAAATTCTTCCTTTAATGATGGACATTTTTATGTTCTGTTATTTCCCACTGTACATTTTATTTAAATCCCGATTTTTTAGAAAATAAAAGAAGTCAACGGTATTCTTACAGCACTGTTATTATTTAATAGAAGTCTTGTTCACAATATATACATTTAACCCGACTTCTTCTTGAATCCTAAGTCGTATGTCATTTTGACAATATTAATAAGTCCCAAACCACATAGAGCCATTGTCAAGCCAAACAGAAATTTGTCAGCTGGTCCTCCCTTTAGGAAAACAGGTACACCATTAGGAGCCTACATAAAAGATTTGGTTAACAACCATACAAAATATTAAATTTACTTTAATTTAAAAAAAAAAACGTACCTGGAATTTCTTGTAGTTAGCAGCTAATTCTTCAGGAAGTGCCATTTTGAAGTCTTCACTTAATCTGTCGTAAATGAAAAATGATTATGTACCTTGTATTTTAAAGTATTTAAAATGTTTTTGTATCGTCAAATCACTTATTTATGTAATCGTTTTTTTTTTTTGCCAGAAACTTACAGCACAATATGGTAAAAGATGCAGCTGCAAAGGTTTTGATGTAACTGATCTAAAAATACACAGACATTTTGCGCCTGCAAAAATAGATTTGTGATTTAGTGCAGTTCAGTATGTTGTGTGTGCACAATTGAACGTGAATTTGAGTTAATGCTGGTACAACATATTTCTTAAATGATTTGACTGAAGAAAAGTGTGGTTGATGATGGTGGTTTGAGGGCTTAGTGCGATTTTTTGACAATTTTGTATTTTATTTTACTTGATGATACTCAACAGATCTATATTTGATGCCATACAATTTTATTAAAATTCTTTTCAGCTCAAATAATAACTTCCGGTAAACATTATGGTTAGTTCACCATTATGTAAAAACGGCTTGAATTTTGATTAAGTTAACATATTTAGAAAATGTTCTAATTCCATTTTTTCCAAAAGTTAAGGTAAACGGTTGGGATCTCTACATAATTTTTGTTTTCATTTTTCATAGGTTTATGATGAGGTAACGGTTTTAATAGATTTTAATCTTACGATTTAGTATCGTTTTAAAGCATTTAGTAGTAGGAATATGATGCTAGGGGCCAGTTTTACAGTCAACACTTACAGAAATAAGTGGCACTTAAGTTTCCCATATTAGGAATTTAAACTAAATTTCATAGCTAGCGTAAGTGGAACTTAAGTCACCAACATCTGAAACTCAAATGCCACTTATTCAGGTAACAGTGAACGTTGATATCGGGAATTAATCTTTCAAATTCCCCACTTAAGTGTCACTTTACTGACTCTGAAACTGGCCCTAAGTTTAAAAGACGGTTTTCCAAATTTTAAATTAGTTAGCGTATCGTTTTTTTTTAACATTTTACTAAAGGTAAATTCACCAAATGGCAAATTTATCTTTTTAGTATCATACTAATTCCATATTATGTCATTTTGATTATACAAAATTTGAAAAAGGTATCTTCTAGTTGCTCACCACAGCTCCCGATTCAATTACATTGGCTTATATGGAAGAGCGCCCACTGATGGGCTTACAATACAATTACTCACAATTAGTTGCCTATGTAATTGAATAGGGAACAACTTAAAGTTGCTTATAGTGGGTGGCAGGTATTGTTGTGCCATGTAGACTATAAATGTAGACTACATATTATTGTCTACATGTAGACGATTCAATGTAGACAATTCACAATTATTGTCGACATAAGTTTGTCGATAATGTAGAAAAATATGCAATCTTTAGGTTTGTTCGTTGAGCCCCGAAGTCAACCTGGGGTCGGCACAAAGCGTTTTTTGAAAAACCTGAAGTCACCCTGGTGAAAAAAATCTGTGTTTTTTGAGACCTGGGGTCGCCCTGAACTCGCCCTGAAGAAGAACTACGTATTTTGCTGTGGCGAGCTCAGGTAAAGCAAAAACTGCCAAAGTGACATGAGTTGTTATGCATATGTTTTGTTGTGGATTCACGTGCTGCAGGTTATTGTTTATTTTTGGAAAACAAATTGCAAGAATATACAAATTTAATTTAATGCTAATAAATAGGAATAAAAAATGGCAACGGTAGAAGTTGCTATTTATTCATTTTAAAGACATATTTGAAACAAACAGAACTTTTTTTCTTGCTTTATGCCCTTGAGCGTTTTTTGAGAACCAAAAAACCCAGGTTTTTTTTGACAATACTTGGGGCTGTCAAGAAAACCTGGGTCAACCCTGGGTAAAGTTCAACGAACGAAGCTTTTATTCCATCTACAAGAACAATATGCGGGTGACCCTAATAACCGACAGTCGTAGAAAATAATTTAATCTAGATGTTGTTTATAAAGGCTCTCCCAAACCAACGCGAATACTTCGGAACGACGACGAAACTTTCGCCTGTCTTAATTTATTTACATGGATATTAATGGGAGCACCCACACTGGCGCGATGCGAATCTTCGAACATTATTCAGTCGTCGCATATTCGCGCGAATGTTTCGCGTTGGTTTGGGAGAGCCTTAAAGGTTTAGTTTCAAATATTTTAATAAGACTAATATATTGAAAAACTTCAAATTATGGGAGAAATTTGTGATTTAATAATTACTCACTAAAATTTGTTAGGTCATCTGAATTACTGGTTCATTGTTCCTGGTCAAGTTTTAAAAATCTTTTAAAATTTGAGTAATTTAGTAACAAAATGAAATAGAATAGAACATCTCCAGTTTTCAATTTTTAACTTTATATTTATGAACATAAAATCATGCCACTCTCTATTTTAATTTGAATTTCTACAGCAATAGGAAGTGCTTTATTATTTATTGATAACGATTCTGAAGAAAGTGGGTGGATGCCACCTGAATGAAAATCTAGCTCTTCAAAAGCTTTGGTTTTAGGTCGACCAGACATATATTAATGCGTTTGAAACTTAATTTTTATAGTAAATATATTATAAATGGAAGTGACTGTAGAGACATGCCAATTATAACAGTTTTGGTTTATAAAAGTACTGTTTATGCGGCCCCAGGGCAAGGGCCCTCCGCCGGTGGGCATACTTCAGGCACCCACAGTTATTTTTCAACTCGCGCGAGGCACGTTAACGTACGCCTACTTTTAATGGCGAAAAACTGTTATAACTGTCATAAATTGCCATCTCTCTAGTCTCGTCCATTATAAATATCCAACCACCTGTCTATTAAGATCTTAGAAATGTTAACGCAATTGTTTACATTGTCGACATGATAGTTGACATTGTCGACTTTGTTGACGCGATTTTCTACGTTGAAATGTAGACAGTTAAAGTCGACATGTCGAGGAACAACACTGGTGGCAGGCCTCAAAGTTAGTATCATGCTAACACCTTAACACCAGGCTGTTTAAAATTTGGCGCCACTTTCTTTGGATTTATACCATACCTACATATTAAGAACTTTGCAGAAGGAAACATTACTGTTAAAATGCCGAACTGTTTTTTTTTTATTTTTGATTATCGTTATGCTGGACTTACACGACTGACATATGGCAGTAGCCTGCCAGTTAACTGTCAAAAAACTGGTAGAAGAATGGAAAAATTCATTCTTTTGGCAGTTTACTAACAGTCAGTCATGTAAATCCAGCATTATTTGTTTTGTTGTTATGTATATGACAATGTGTTAGAAATAGGAGAAGGAGCAAATTAATTCTTTCCTTTTAATTTCTGCTATCCTTTTAATATTATGCTGACAACATTGCAAATAATGACAAAATGCAAGAAATAATTAACTTTGCTCATTCTCTTCCGCTACACGCTTCGCGTGTAACTGTATGTCATTGAGAAAGAATTTTTCATTATTTTGCCAGTTAATTTCTATTCTAGTTTGGGACCTTTATTGGTTAGAAACAACAATGATTTTTAAACCATATGATCATCATGTAGGTATAAATAAATTAAATGAATTTTCTACTCCTTTTTGATTCTAACAGCCCTATAAATAAAAAACGCTTAATCCACCTTTATTCCACGAGTTTACTAAACCATAGAATAACCGCCATATTATTCACTAGATACATCCATATTAAAACTTAAATCCAGATGTATTTAAATTGTATTGTATGCTTTAAGCTACGGGTAAAAATTTCCCATCAATAAAACAAAATGTTGGTGGAATAGAAAAGCGACGTTTACGAAAAATCCCTTACGAAAATTTACTTCAACAAAGTAAGATGCCTGTTTGTTCGTATGGGTTTTGACCCGGTTTAGATTGTTACTTTTCACTACGCAATGACAATGTTTTTTTTTGTGAGATCGGTGAGGGGAACAGAGCTCCTAACCGGTCTCGCCTACAAAACCATTGTCATGTCGTAGTGAAAAGTAACAATCTAAACTGGGTCTTGGACTGCAAATTCTGAAAATTTATAGAAACAAAAAAACAAAAAGCTCACGTTATACCAAACACACATAACCACTTATATCAGATTTCTGTCAAAATTATTATCAATTTTCTATTGTTTGTGTTGTGTCTGTTGTGTGTTCTATGTCCACCTCTTGTATCCCCATTTTAGGTTATATTCATCAATTGCTATGAGTTTCATCATATTTTCCTTGGAAAATCCATATTTCTTCCTGAAATCTTCCTGAATAAACACTTCCCAACTGACATTTCAGCTTCGCGTGCATTGGATCATATCTGGTTTTGTATATTTTTCTTTTTATTGTCGTTGATGGCTGATCTGATTGTCCAATAATTGCAAATGGTTTAAGAACTCAATAAATCTAGTAAAAATTATTATTTTTATTCAAAAAAATTTGTTTTATTTATTAACATTTTGCACTAAGTTCACGGAATAAGGACTAACCCTCGCTATTCCATGTTCATTAATTTGGCTGTTGGAGTGCAAAAGGAATACTAGGAACGCCCAAGTCTCTATTTCTGGTTGAACGTGCTCCCGCACAAAAATCAAACAAACATCCTATTTTCGCGACAAACACACCTAAATTCTGTCAAAATCCATGTAAAAAAAAAACACCGACCAAATGCCATTTGAAAACAAATTACCGATACACAAAAATGCAACAGCAAATTTCGAAGAACACCGAAATAAAACGGAGTGCGCAATAAATACAAAATTCGAATTCGAAGTGTCAAAAAAATACGTGCACCACAAAAATTCGTTTAAAGAAGTCCATTGATGAGAATTTTTCATTTACTAATCTTTTCCCTTATAAAAAAAACAATAAAAACAAATTAAGAAAATTTTCTGCGAAAACATCATTATCCATCCCTCCGAATTGTGGTTATAAATTGAAGTTAAACGTTTGCCCATCCAGTCCACCACAAGTGCAAGTTGTGCTGGAAAAAAATCCTTCACAATTAGAGAAGAACCCCTGCCTGCACACTAATTTGCTTCAGGTCTAGGTACACTACGCCTCCGCCCCTACAACTCAATCCTTAAACAGGGGTTTGAGAAGTTCTCTAGGCTGAAGCAAAAAGTGAATAGACGACAAAAAACTCGAAAGAATATTCTGCAAAATTCTCTTTGAAACTCAACAATTAGACAATGGAAGCGGTGGCTTTAACCGAAACCGAGTCCCGGTACTTTGGGGACTTATTTCTGTGCTGTGACATCGAGAAAACGGGCAAAATTCCGATGCTAAAAGCCACCGAACTATACCGTTCGGCAAATCTCTCCAATGACGTTATCCGTGAGGTATGTTTTTGAAATACTTCGTCATTTGGGCGGTGGTAGTAAATCACATTGTTGTCTCTTTGTCCTTAGATAACATCTCTATCAGGAATCCCACAGACAGCTCTGCACATCTCTAGGTCACAGTTTTATTCGTGTTTGAAGCTCATTGCCGCCTATCAGGCTTCGATGCCGCTTCGCACGGAGCTAATATCATCATCCGTCAACTTGCCCCTACCCAGATTCAGCTGGAAGTTGGAGTCGACGTCACCAATCGCTTCAACAATGACGCGGGCCGATGCATTGCAGACAAATGGCTTGTCAATGGGAATGGGCGGTGTTGCGTCCAGTAGCAAGGGAGTTGCAGTTCCTCGACGCGGATCTTGGTTCGATACTACAACCACACAGCTGGTGGATCCTACAAATTCAGATGTCCCAAGCACTGATTCGGAGGTTGAACACAATGAATCAAGCAGTGGCAGGGAACCGGTGAGTGAGATTCATGAGTATCTTATGCAATAAGATCTTCTGAACGTTTTGAATCATCTCCGTATCATACACTTTCTGTTATCTTTCTCTAAGCTGCTACAACATATAAAACTGCTTACGCAAGTTAAGATGACATACATTAAATTTTAATCCCGCACTTTTGCGTCAGCAGTCTTATCTTGTTCTTTAAAAATATATT
The DNA here is from genome assembly GCA_932273885.2 of Leucozona laternaria. Classification (NCBI taxonomy): domain Eukaryota; kingdom Metazoa; phylum Arthropoda; class Insecta; order Diptera; family Syrphidae; genus Leucozona; species Leucozona laternaria. The sequence continues at coordinate 82,367,773 of OW026368.1, read as the reverse complement.
CTCGTTTGTTTCCTTTCCTTGGTGTTACTTTCAATTGCATCTTCTATTTATATTTGATTGTTCAAATTTTGTCAAATTACTTGAATTACGTTATCAATGATGTTTCGAAAGTACTAAAAGTTAAAGAGCTCATAATCAAGATTATTTGCTCTAAAATTTTAGAAATGCAAAATGAATAAGTAGTACAAGACTATGATTCCAATTTTGCACTAAAATTTTCTACATTCTGTCGTGTTGAGTTGCAAGAAGTTAACTCAAATAACCAGAATATATTTCGTACATATCCTCAAAAGTATGAATAATTTTTTAGAATAAGAGCTTTAGTATATATTCAAATGCTCGAACTTTGCATGTCTACAGAAATAAAAAAGAGGCTAAGAATTTTCCTCTCAAAATAATCTGAACCTTTCGCATCGATCTTTGAGAAATTCCATTGCTGTTCCATCATACGCTTGGTGTCTGGGACCACTGTACTCCAAAGGAATTTGCAACTTGTGTGCTTCGAGGGATCGTGTAGCTAAAACCTCGTGTACGGTTCTATATATATTGAAACTAACGTGAGAATCACACAAGCTGAACATAAGCGTATTACGCGTGTACGATGGAGATGATTCCTGTATAGAAACCTTTAGGCCTTCTGCACACGAAGCGTTTCGTCATAGACGCGTACTATGGTTGTTTACGGCTTGTGTGTAGGCCAAGTAAGCTGCACGTATTCGTCGCAGCACACAAGCTGCAAATCTTACTTATAACAGTTTCTAAGAGCAGCAAATAATTTTTTAAAACCTGCATACATTTTGTAAATAAGTAGAATAAATAACAATTATTTTTATTATATCACTTCTAACGGTAGTTGCTACATAAGCTTCAAACATAAAAAAATCAATTCAAATCGAAAAACTGGCCCTACTTTGTATTTTTACTACATACTACAAAGTTGTTTTTCGTAAAATTTGAAGGATATGGTTCCGTTTAAATATTTATAAATAGAATTTTCATCTTCAAGGTGAAGTTCATTGAATCAATAAAAGTAAATAGCTTGATTTTAATCTAAAATTGATTGGGCTCGTCATGTAGTCATTACCCCTGAATGAGATTTAAAGACAAAATCAATTCGATTAGGTAAACAGCGGTAACTTTTTGTATACTTATTTTAAGCGTGTACCGTATACATATTTATTACTTAATTAATGGTGCGACAGATCAATCAGATATGGGGCCAGGTGACTTACACGGCTATAATGAGACCGGCCACAGTCCGCATTGTGTTCGTTCTTTATCTTCAAGATTCTTACAAATCTCCTTATAGCTATGTCTCCAACATATAAAAATTTAGTGTTAGCTAACTCAAGAGTGTGTTGTTTCATTGAAAACTGCAAGTTAATATAGATTTTATACGGATCTCCGGTCACTCGAGACCCATTCACGATAGAACCTGTCTCTAATAACCTAATAATCTATAAAAACTTTGCTACTGTCCTTACGACCCTCCCAACTTGACTTGACTGCTTGAGTCTTAAAATGTATTTTAAATACAAATTTCAGCACCGACATCGAGGAGGTGGTGCTGCTGGAGGTGGATCGCCCGAAGCATGGAGCACGAATAGTGACAGTCCAACTCCAACCAACAGTGTTGCTGAGCGTCCATGGGCAAAAGAATCTCTTTGGCAAGGATTACTTGGTGACGAACACCGTCAATTACTGGGTACAGAAGAAGAATCCTCTGATCGCCATAGTTCGGACGATGACAATGAAGGCGATCCATTCTACTATCAAATAACACCAGAACAAAGAGAATACTATCAAAAACAATTCAAGGCTGTGCAACATGATCCCAATGGTCTACTTTCTGGTCACATTGCTAGGTAAAATTATAAATCATTGCAAGTGAAATATCTAATATAAAAACTCAAATTACAGAGTGTTCTTTGAGAAATCTCAAATTCCTGTCAAAGAACTCCGTCATATTTGGCAACTATGCGATGTTACTCGTGATGGTGCACTGAGTTTGGCTGAATTTACTGCAGCAATGCACTTGGTAGTACTACGACGCCATAATCTACCATTGCCAGCTGTCTTACCAGCATGCCTACATCCGAATGTGCTAGTGCAACCAAATCAAACGCAAACAGTTGCAGACCCTCCAGAGGCTGATCTTTTACACCTGAATGACGACGACGAAGATGACAATACTGACAATACTATTAAGCAAGTGGTAGCTCCAACCGCTGCAACTTCTGCGATTGATCCGGATCTTAAACGTATTCCATCGCGTTCGGAGAAGAATGCAATGAATATAAGTATTCTATCGACTTCTTCACAAGCTAGTACAGGCACAAAACAACCCAATGCTGCCGTTACTCAGCAAGTAGCATCAATGAGTCCACCACTACCAGTGAGAAATCGTAGCATATCTAATTCTCCTAGTGTTGCTGAGCCAACAACAACACCACCCCCACTGGCAGCTAATTTGTGGAAAGTTTCACTCGATGAATGGACAAAGTATATGGATTCACCCGTGTCTGATAGCCCCGGTCCGAAACCAGTCAATTTCGATATGAAGCGAACTGCTCAGGCAGTTGTCTCAGATCCACAAATTCTCCATCCAGTACCATTGCGTGTTACACCAGTAGCTGGTAAGTTCAATACAAAATACCTCATACGATCTATTAAAGATGGGTGTATAATACAGGTACCGAAGTGGTCCCAGTGACAGCTGATGATGAAGTCGCATTGCGACTCTCGCGCAAAACCGAGAATCTAGTCTATGATACCAGTTCGGGTATCTTGCGAGACAACAACGACGCCAGTCCTATGCAACAGTCAACGCAGCCACCACCATCTTCGCAAGTTCCACCTTTGCCAGCTGCAATGACATCATCTCACCATCGCGACTCATTGCAAAATAATGATTTACGAGCCATTCAACGTCCGCAAGCGAAAAAGCTACCAGCTAAAAATATTGGAGCAATACCTCCGCCACCACAGCGTGAACCTAGTATTGGCTCCAATAATGCAATTGGCAGCGAAGCAGTTTCTGCAATAGATGGAGGCAATAATTTGCCAAAAAAGGATCCACCACCATTGCCTCCACCGAGACCACATCGTCATGGACGCAGCAGCAGCTTGGATTTAAATAAATTCAAATTGGGTGGACCCTCATCACAACCTGAGGTGAGTTAAGAGCTATTTCAAAATATGCCGTCGATATTTATTTATCGATTTTATAGATAACTGCTCAGGCTAGTTTTGATCTCCAGACGACTGGATTCGCCGATTTCGCTCACTTTCCAGTATGTTTTGGCTTTTTGTTTGTGATTTTTTTAAATTATCAGTTAAAAATTAATGATTTATTATTTCTCAGGCCACAAATGAGCAGTTGTCTTCGGATGCTGCGGAACACTCAGGTAGCGTGACTCTACCAACAAGTTCCCAACCACCAAGATATAACGCAATCTCAGGCCTGCAATCGACGCAGCGAGTAAGTGCTTTTGAAGTCTATCGCAAGCCCAACACGCCAAGAAACTCACAATCACCAGATTTTAGTCAACACAACATAACGCCACTGCCACCGCCTTCACTTGCTGCAGTCTCTAACACAAGTGTTGTTGATTCTGACTCGTTGCGCCATGTTTCTTTTAGGCACGACAACAAGAATATGCCCGACGTGTTGCGCCATCTACGCGAACAAAATTCGCTTCTATTGCGAATATGCAGTGATCTCAGTGAAGAACTGTTAGGTGTGACACGACGCAAAGAAGAGATGAAAACTAAAGTAGAAACTAACAACAGCAATGCTGTTCTTCATGTTGCACCGGCAAGTGTCGCAACGACTTCGTCAGCTTCGATGGCTCCAGTTACCGCTAATATAACTGGTGGTTCTGGCAGCAGTGGAGTACATTCAAATGTTTAAGTTTATGTGGAGGCCAGCCAGCTTTTCTTGTGATGGTTTCCTCATTGATGAAACTAGAAAGCAGTATGTCAGGTAATTTTTTTTTTCGAATTATTTGAGCAAAATCAATTTCGATTGAAATAAGAAAATAATTGAAAATGTAAGGAAGCTAACGAGAGGATATGAAAGTACTTTTTTTAAATTTAATTTTTTATCATCGGACAATATAAAAACATTTTATTTATGTGAACTCTTCAGTTCCTTGTTTTTTTTTTTTTTTTAATATATGTATGACTTACAATTAGATGAGAAGACTAGTTTATATATAAAAGTGAAAGTTCCTTCTTATCCCTGAAAACGTTTGAATTATCGTCTCCAAAAACTTCTCTTAAGTTGTTAAATATCAAAATTATTCAGTTATTCGAACGCTGCCAGTTCTTTTTTTATTGTAGAATCAGCAGGCTATCTCATGTCCTACTCATAAATTATTATTAATTTTTGGTTTAAGTTCAACAAATACATAAATATTTATGCAGGTATTGTGCAATTCGATTCATAAAGTGATTGTAATTAAACAACTTTTCACGTTTTTGATGAGAAATTCACATAACGGAAATAGCATATCGACGATTGTCTTATTTTTGGGTTAATCAACATTAATTCTATTTTTCGAAAATGGCTGCCTCCGCATAAAAAGATGGAAATGTAATTCCACATATCAAAAGGTTTTTTCTTGTCTTGACCCAGCCTACACTCTATCTTGTTCTCGCATCTTGTGCGTTTGTGTATCGTAAATCCAATTGAGTTAAAAATTTCCAAGTTTTTTTTTTTTTAATTAAGACGCCGACGGGAAGGTTTAGGAAGTAAAGTGGTTATAATAAAATCAGCTATCTGTTTATGCTCTAAAAACTCGAAAAAAAAACATTATGTTGAGCTGAAACCTACACAATTTATATTTGTTATGAAATGTAAATGTAAATAAAATGTTTTAATATAGAGTAACAAAGTTGAAGCAAATTAGAGAGAATTACTTCTGTTTAACTGTATCAGACTAAACACAAATTAATTGCACTTGTTGAATGTTATTAATGAGTCCAAGTCAGATCGTCGCCGGGACGAAAGGCCATAAAAAGCTATTTTGCAAGTATGTAGTTTATTTTTTTTTTCAAGAGATGGCACTGTACGCCAAATTGTCAAACTTAGCTTAAAACCCAAAAATTAACCACAACATACAAATTTGATAGAACTCAATAAGTAACCATTTGATTGAGCTGATTTGCACAATATATACCTACATATATATGTATGTTGTGAAGTAAGAATTGCATGTTAATCAAGTTTTCGGATGAATGGTGCTTAACACCAAAAAAATGTTTCGCTCATGGACATGCTCGCTAACACGTTGGCAAACCAATAGATTTATTCATTTACCCACCAGACAGCCGCACACAGTACGCTGTCTTTTTGCAATCATTAGAATAAGTTTTTATTTAATTTTACTTAAATTTTTCAATAAAAACATTTTTTGTTTAAATTAATAAATATAGGTACATATGTACGTATAAAAAATATGCACGACTGGGTCGCACGAACTTGCTCTTATGCGCGATCACATTGTGGTTCTATAGTCTGAAATAAATTAGCTATAGGAGTATATATGTTATCCATTTGCCAAATCTTAGTTTAGTTTCAGGTGGTATTATGTGAGTATACAAAAATTAACAATATAGGCTAGTGTTGCACATATGCAATATGCATAAAAGGAAATTAAGCTATTTAAACTGGTAAATTGTTTTAAATCAACAAAATTAGAAAGAAATTGATTAAAATACTTTGAATCCGTTTTAACCCAACGCGATGTACACCATCTGATTTCTTATATAAATCTTTATTTATGAGAAAAAAATTTTGAATATCGTAGGAGCGGTTTTAAAAATAATTAATTTTTTATATATAAAATTTCGTTAACATTTTTGAGAAAAATAATTGGTACGCCAATTTAAAGCATTTATTAATGTTGCGTTAAAAATTGAACTTCATAAAAAAATCTGCTACCAGTTTTCGAAATATCGAATTTTCAAAAAATAATTTTGATTTTTTTTTTAAAAATCCAAAAATCATTTTTTAGAAAATTTTGATACGCACTTTTATTTATATTTGTTACAAGCTTCTGTATACAATATCTAATTTTATTCGGTTGATCAGATGTTGAGATAGTCGAAAATCAAAGAAACCGTTCTATGAGAGGTACTGTTAATAAACCTAAAACATAAACTTTAAACATTTTAAATGGTAGATCGTACTAATTTTAACACACAAAAAAACTTTTATGAAAATCGTAGGAGTCGTTTTTGAGAAACAAAATATTTTTCATAACGGTTTTTTAACATTTGTATGGGAGGCACCGTTATTTTTGAGTATTAGAATAATTTTTGTCAAAAATCTTCTAGATAAAGTTAAAAAACTGTTATTTACCAAGTTTAATGAAAATCGACCAAGTCGTTTTTGAAATATTGAGTTTTCAAAAAAAAATATTAAAACTTTTTTTAAAAATCTAAAAAATATTTTTTTGAAAATTTTGGTACATAAAAATATTTAGAATGTGTCAATACTTCTTCATAAAAAAATTGATCAGAATCTGTTTAACCGTTTTCGAGAAAAGCGAAAATCAAAAAAATGGTTCTTTGGGAGGTACCATTAATAACCATTTTTCGGAACCATTTTTTTTATTAAACAGCAACTTATAACTATTTAAATTTATGGAGTTCTTAAAAACAAATTCGGTAGCGCTGGATTTGAGAAAAATAAGTTTTTCCTTTTTGGCCAAGAAATTTTGTATGACAGCTACTGTTAATTTTGGTCCTAAAAAAAAAGAGAAAAAAACGGGTGGGGGGAATGTCCAAAAAACGCTAGGTACCAAGTTTAAAGAAAATCGACCCATCCGTTTAGGCTGTAGTCGAACCGACAGACAGACAGACAGACAGACAGACAGACGGACGTTTTTGCGAGACCCACTTTTTTTGACTTCTCTATCATCGTAATGTAAAGTTTGATCAAAATCTCGAGTTCGATTTTTTGTACGAATCCATAACTTCCCATATAGTACCTATATCGCAAGTAAAAAATACAACTACGGTGTTGCGCAAGTCAAAATGTCTGGTGAAGTTAAGTTACTTGATCGCAGAAGGAAGTCAAAATCACCATATTTATAAATTAGGCGTCGATTCTTTTTCGAATTGCTTTCTATAGACAGAAACAAATCGATGCTGCTTAGAAAGAAATCGATTTCTTTGTTGAAAGGGATTCGACATTAGTAAAACTAGAGTAGCGATCCCTATGAAAGCTTTGCATTTGGAATAAAAACGAGCACTTCATATTATATTTATATCCTCTGAGGTGTTGAGGTGTCGGTATGGAGAACTGTACACATACTTGTGTACTGTGGCTCTGAACAAAGTATGATCAGAACTCTTTGATTTAATTATGAAACACACTTCAAAAATTACATGTATGATCAGAGCTCTATAAACTTTGCCGCACTCAAAATTTTACTCCATCTACTCGGGTACTTTATTTTGAGGTATGCGCCATAAGCTAGCTTCTATGAAAAAAAACCCAATTTGAGCGCTTTGATGTTTTCGATGGAATAAAGAAAACCATTGCTTTTTCTCCGAGAAATTCTTTTCTATTTACCACATATTTATTATATTAATTTTCTTTTTCTCTCAAAACTTACTAGGAAAACCATTCATTCCTCATGAACGACATTTTGTGTTTCCCTGAAGGCAGCTTGATCAGAAAGTATTCATTTTGTTTGTCCTTATTATGCTTAGAAAGCATTATTCACCTATTATATTCCTAATAGTCCTACAACTATTAATTTAATATATAAATATTAGAAATATAAATATATAAATGTTTTTTTTTTTTTTTTTAATTATTTTTAAATTTTTTTTTGTTCTCTTTTGCGATAAAATCGCATTTATTTTCATTCGAATTTATTATTATTATTATTATTTAAACCATATTTTTGTCTTAAGCCATTTAAGAAATAGGACAAAAGTGTATTTTTTTATCTTTAAGAAATGAAAACAAATATGTAAAACAAGTGATAAATTAATATTAATTATATGAGTATATATAAATTAATTAATAGAATGATTAAAAACAAAAATAAATTATAATATATATATAGTTAATGGAGAAATAAAATTACTTTTTATTTTTACATTATATTTTGCCATCATTAACTGAAAATATTGTTGAAAAATACAAATCTTAAAAATATTTTTATATAAATTATTAATATATGTTCTTTAACTCTGTATTAACTAATTTTTTTTTCATTTTAGAGGCAAAACAAATGCAATTACTCATTATTTCATTTTAACCGCAATACAAATACAATACAATTACTCACTAGGCATGTATTTGATTTGTTTATGTGTTGAAGGCTTAATTGAAAAAAAAAGACTCAGAAGGGGAAGAGTTTGAAAAAAACACGACTTTTATAATTTGACGACTTGTAATAATTTCACGACTTGACTTTTTTTTTACCAAATTTAAATCAATTCAAGGGTCGCATAGTTGATCAGTTTATTTTATTTTATATTTCTGAGTCTCTACAAAAATCCATTTTTTTTACCACAAAACTGTCAAATTTTGAATATTTTGTTTAGTAGTAATCAACAACGAAGGGTAGTGTTCGATGAATCTTCTGTAAATGCCTACCAAGTTGTCCAATATATTCTTCATAATTTAAGTAGTTTTGTTGAATAAAAAAAAATACTATATTTTTGTATGGGAATAACGAACAAAAAGGCAAATCGCACTTATTTAAATTTAAAAAAAAATTATATAAATGTGAATGTATGCATTATGTAATCATCGATTTCATTTAATTAACAATTTTTATCTGATAACAATTTAGTTTCAAGTCGTAGTTTTTGTGTTTTAAAATTTTATTTGATTATAATTCGTACTGTAATAAAATATAATTAATTACTTAAAGAACAGAAATCTATGAAACAAAACCTATTTATGAAAGCTACATATATAGTAGCTTTTTGACCACTTGATGTGGTCTTGTCTCAATATCTCAAATGTTCTCTCAATCCCGTTATGCAGATTTTACGGTCTTGTTATATGTAGAAGTCGTTGAAAATGTATATTTCGGACCAGTTTCATCTTACCAGATATTTATTCATTATGCTTTTATGATATGCAAACCATAAATTTTAACAAAACTGTTGCCAGATCACAATCCAACTTCTATAGTCAAGAAAAATTTCGTTTACATTTAACATTAATACGACCTGTCGGCCCAATTTTTTTTTATATTTAATTTTAGTCAATGTTTGTAGTTTATAGAACAAATTGTAGCACTCCTGGAAAATTGATTTTTGTAGGAGGGAAATGGGACGAGACTAGTTTTTGCCATTCAAATTCAACGCACTTCTCGTAACTTAGTGCCCGAAGTATCTACGCATGTCTGAAGTCACTTCCATTAAAAATACGCTTGAACAGAGCCTTGTTTTTTTTTCAGCAGATAATTTTTATTTTGCGGTACTAAATTGCATTTTCAACTCATAAATTTCGTTTGTTAAGTTGTGACGGTTTTCTTTGGGACCGGACGATATGCCATGGCACATTTATTAAGGGAAATAACGAGGGATTTACTTTTGTAAATCTTTTATCCTATGCCATAACGGAAGACTGTTTCGAAAATTATATTGTCTATAAGTCCCCTCCCCCTAAAGTTCTGAAAAAAAAGACAAAAAAATCGATATTCGATGTGAGTAAATGACAAAACATCTTGGACTTTGGCTTCTTCCATGTTACGCACATGTCTAACCAACTTTCGATTCCTTTCCAAACATTAAACGTAGCAAAGTCAATTTTCAGCCCAATTCTGCTCTACGATTCGATGGAAACTTTCGATTCACTTGAATGTTTCATTCAATTTGCCCTATATTGTTTATTTAAAACATTTATGTCTTTCGAATGCAATTCATATAACTCCAATAACTCTCAAATATAAAACTAATGGCCTTTTCGATTGGTAATCCGGGAGAACGATTTGATACTTGTGAACTCTTCTGGAACGATTCTGAAAACAAAATCAGAAGCAAATTTCTGATGAACTGTCTGATGATAAGAAAGATTTACAGAAATCCCATTAACTTCTTAGAGGATATAATAAAATAGAGTGCTCATTTCTATCCGTAAGCATTGTAGTACCTGAAGCCTTGATATAAAGAGCACTGTTTCACTTTTAGTAAAAGTAAAGTTCAACAGTAAAGTTCTCCTTTGAAGTAATTCTTTAAATTTGATAGTGTTTCTTTTGAATGTATTGCGATATTATTTTTTCGTTTTTCTCTAACGTGCAGTTTTTTTTTTCTTTTGTCGCTGTGTCGACATACAAAAATTTTACTCAGAAAACATCTGTTGATTCTCGGAAAACTAATAAAATTTTACATTCACTCTTTTCCTTAATAATCAATTAGGTATTTAATAGAATTCCAATTCAAAGAGAAAATGACCAACGAAACAAAAAAAAATATGAAAGACTGGTTCGCTCGAACTTGCTCTTATGTGCGATCATACTGTGGTTCTTAAGTCTGAAATAAATTAGTTATCGAGCCTATATTGCCCAAAACTTAGTTGCACATATGTATATGCAGTCTGAAATTATATTACATATTTATACTGGAAAATTCTTTTAAATCGACAATTTTAGAAATAAATTGATTAAAATACTTCTGAATCTGTTTTGAACACAAACAAAAATTAAAAAAAAAATCCTAGTAGTGGTTTTAAAAATAATTAATTTTGTACTTATACAATTTTGTTAACATTTTTGCAAAAAAAAAAAAAATGGTAGGTCAATTTTAAGTTTTTATTAATGTGGAGCTAAAAATTGAAATGTACAAGAAATCTTCCTCCCTTGTCGAAGTATCGAGTTTTCAATTTTTTTTTTTTAATCCAAAAATAATTTTTCGGAAAATGTTGATATGCAATAGTTTTAATATTTGTTACAATCTTCTGTATAAAAAATGTTGTTTTAATCGCTCAATCAGATAATGAGATAGATAATGAGTAAATCAAAATAACCGTTCTATGGGAGGTACTGATTTAAAAAAGTAAAATGTAAAATTTAATAATTTCAAATTTTTAAATGGTACTAATTTAGATACATGCAAAAAATTATCAAAATCGAAGGAGTCGTTTTTCAGCAAAAACCCATTTTCCTTAACGGTTTTTAAAAATTTGTATGAGAGGTACGGTTAGTTTTGGTTAGTACAGTCATTTTTTTAAAAAATCTTCTAGATAAAATAAGAAAAAATGCATTTTGCCAAGTTTCATAAAAATTGAATTAATCGTTTTTAAAATATTGAGTTTTCAAAAAAAAATGTCAAACTTTTTTTTTAAAAATCCAAAAAAATTTATTTTGAAAATTTTGGTACAAATGTATCAATCATTTTTTATAAGAAAAATTGATCAAAATCAGAACAAGCGTTTTTAAGAAAAACGAAAATTAAAAATATGGTTCTTTGGGTGGTGTCATTATTAACCATTTTTCGGAAACACTAAACGGCAGCCTATAACTAATAAAATTTATTGATTTTGAGAAAAATAAAATTTTGTATGGCGTTCCAATATTTTTGGTCTTAAAAAAAATGAAAAAAAAACGTGTGGGGGGAATGTCCAAAAACGCTTAGGCTGTAGCCGAAAAGACACACGGGCGTTTTTGCGAGACCCTATCATCGTAAAGTTTGATCGAGTTCGATTTTTCTTTACGAATTCATAACTTGCCATATAGTTAGTACCTATGTGTGTATATATCGCATGTATAAAAGTGCGAAATTGAGTACCTTTAAACTAACTGAAACTTGAGCTTCGCGTTTGGAATAAAAACGAGCTTTACAGATTATATTATATCCTCTAAGATTAACTTTGGAAATCTTGTACCTATCAACCAACAAATTTCTTAAAAATGTTTACAATATCAATGCGCTTTCAAAACTCAGACAAAACAAACAGTTTTGGGAAACTTGGCGATCATTTCATGTTATCAAAAAGGCATATTATGTCTATCAAACAGGCAAATTAGACGTAAATCAGACATCACTTTGACATAGAATTTCAGCCAAATTTCGTTAATAAGTTTTATTAAAACACTTCACTTTTTTTTTCATTTACATATTTTATTCATCATAACATATCTCCACTTACATACATATTCCTTAATCAAAGAAATATATTCATTGTTATTCAGAGAAAAGAAAAAGATTGTTGACAAAAAAACTACTTAAAATAAATTTAAAAAAAATCTCATGATTTTTTTTGTATAATCGATAGTTTAACATTTAAAAATAAATAAATAAATATATATTTAAATACTAATTGTGATTAAAAAATACATGCATAAAACTCAATGAAAAACAATTATTTAAAATTTATATAAAGATCAAAGGCGACGTAAAAAATTCTTATACATAATAGTTAAAAAAAGAAAACCATAATAATAATTAAAGAATAATTTTGTTTTAAAATGTAGAACATAGGATATAACTTGTGTCCTTAGCTTGTTTACCTGACAACACGATTCATAAAATATAATAAAATTTAAAATAAAAATTCATAAAACTGATGAATGTATTTGTATATATATCGAATTTTTAACCTCACTTTTTCATAAAAAAAAAAGAAAAAAATCATAAAAGAAAACTTAAAATAAAATTATATTTTATAGACTGTCTAAGTTAAAGAAAATAATTAAATTATTGTACTCCTGCAGTACACTATATATAAATGTATAATAACTTAAAAAGAACAAACGCAGAAATTTATGGTATGTACCTACTACAAACAACAAAATAACTTCTTACTCTATTTATAACAATCTCTTTTTAATTTTCCGATTAAACTAAAAGAATAAATAAAATTAAATACAAAACTCAACAAAGAAGTATTAAATGGTTGCAGGGAAGGAAAAAGAAAAAAGAAGTACGTTTACTTTTCTTTATTATAGTTTCAAGTTCTATGAGCAAAATGTATAATAAATGTAAAATGGTTTGAAATTAAAAAAAAAAAAAACAAAACAAAATATAAGAGAATGACTGTTTATAAGAATGAAAAAGCTTGATAAATTGATTAAATGAATCACTAAATGTTTATAATGTTTTATATATATATATATGCGATGGTTAATAAAACAATAATAATATAATATTTTAATCTCATTGATTTCCTGTTACGAGCATACGTTATACCTAAACTTACTACCTACTATGCATCTTTTCCTGATTTTAATTTTATTAGAATATTTATCTATTATAAATTTTATTTAATTAAAACTTTATTTACTATGTACTTTATTTTTGTATTGCCAACAAAAAATCAACATAAATAATTTCTTAAATTAATTAAACTGAATGTTTATTCATTAATGTTTATTACTATTGAATTTCAAAATAGAGGATTAATAATAAATATGAAATAAAAATTATTAACGAATCAAAAGAAACAAAAACTTCAGCTGTCGATGTAAAAATAAAACATGAAACAATAAAAAAATAAATAAATATTTATAAATGTTTTTTTATTAGCATTATGCTCTAAAAATGATGGGGCATTTGAAAGTCCGATGTCGTTTTTCTTTGGACTTTAGATTTCATCACATCTGCTTCGTTTGTATTCATTTGTCATTTCTCAATTTTTATTTCTCAGTTACGAGTTTTCATTTGACAACCAAATTGTAATTTTTCGGTGATATGCAAATACGAATGCGGTAAATAAACAAAATAAAGACGCGAAACATTCGCAGCGAATAGGCGACGGCCGAAGAATGTTCAAAGATTCGCATCGCGCCAGTGTGGGTACTCTGTCTCTCATTAATCTCTTTGACTACGTACACAAACCCCTTCAAGCAAAACAGGTCCGTTTTGGATCCGCATCCGCGCAACAAACTGCGTTTAACGGCTTAAATTATTATCCAATTTGGTATCACCACACCACGGCCAAGGCCAACATGGCGACATGCAAGTGAAGCATACATTTACCCAAATACGACATTCATACATTTATTTCATTGCATGAATACCCCTCATGAGTTGTTGTTGCATCAGCAGTTTTTTTTCACAAGGGATTACAACACAACACAAAGGACCCATGTTCTGTAACTTCTCGCATGGTTAAAAGCAGAGAAACGATGAAAATTGAAACAAATCATATGAGTTTTGTTCGATTTCTCATCGTTTCTCGACTGATTTTATCGATGCGAGAGTTACCGCCATATTAAGGCTCCCCCAAACCAAGGCGAATATTTCAGAACGACGACGAAGCTTTCGCCTGTCTTAATTTATTTTCATGGAGATTAATGGGAGCACCCACACTGGAGCGATGCGAATCTTCGAATATTATTCAATCGTCGCATATTCGCGCGAATGTTTCGCGTTGGTTTGGGACAGCCTTTATTCACTAGATACATCCAGATTAAAACTTAAATCCAGATGTATTTACATTGAATTTGTATGCTTTACATCTCGATTTAAATTTTTAATCTGGGATGAATCGAGTTTATAATATGGCCCTTACAGAACATGGGTCCTGTGCCTACGTTCTGTAACTCTCGCATGGTTAAAATTGGTCGAGAAACGATGAAAAATTTAACAAAAACTAATACGATTTGTTTCAACTTTCATCGTTTCTCGACTGATTTTATCGATGCGAGAGTTACAGAACGTAGCCACAGATCGCTTTGGATACAATCCTGAACGTGGCCATTTGAATTTTTGATTTCATTTGTTGGGTCAGCTGATCGCATATTTTGTGAAAATGAGGAATTGAAGAGAGCTTGAAGCTCATTTCAACCCCTATACAAACACTCATCGGATGAAATGGGCTTTTTCGCGTCCATCAATTTTGCAATGTATAAAACGTATGCTCGCAAAAGTTAAAAGTTGGTGAACTCTTGCAGATGCGGTTGCAGCTCCGTTTGGAGCTACGTTGCGTTGCCTATGAAAACCATTCAAACAAAGAAGTCCGTTTTAGATCCCCGGCGGAAATTTTGTTGACATTCCTTTTCACTCTTCACGTAGTAGTCGGTCAATCAAGCCAATTTATAAGGAAACTATAGAAAATCTACGATTTTATTTCTTCGAGTGAAAGGTACAAGAGATTTTAGAAGAAATAATAAGTCTGCTTGGTAACGTGAAATTTTTCACAAATTTTCACAATTTGCTGCCAAAACCCATAAGAAAAAAAACCTAGTTTTGTGAAGCTTAGTCCCCTTTCACACGAGGAAACTGAGTTGCCAGCAACAATCAGTATGTTGGTGAGAAGGGCAAGAAGTAAGAGGGGAAAATGAAATCTCCCCGGTCAACGATTCGAGGAGATTTTTTTGACATTCCTCTTCACACACACAGTAGAGTGTGTTCAACCAAGCTATTTTAAAAGGAAAATACGGAAAGTTTCCACGATTTTGTTTCTTCGTGTGAAAGGTACAGGAGATTTTTAAGGAAATTAAAAGAAAACGTCAAAAAAATCTCCAGCAACTTGTTTCCTCGTGTGAAAGGGGACTTAGCATATAAGAATATCGCCAGCAACTTGTTTCTTCGTTCGAAAGGGGACTACACTGTAGTTTTTGTACTCATTTCCGAACGCTGATTCTGTCACAAGAAAGATGAAAAAGCAAAACGTCAAAAACTTCAAAAGCGATCGAAATCTGCATTTGTTCAAACAAATCAGCTGTAGCATCTACTCTACTCGCCGTTTCAAAAGCAAGGTTGTTATTCCATTTCCAAGCAGAGCTTTCCCTCTTGTGGTTCGGTTGTAATTCAGAATTTTAAATTCGTTTTCATTTAATTTGTTCATTGAAAAATAATTTATACACATTGCCAATCAAGTTCTTTACACCTAAGTCGTATACTATTAATTCGCAATACTATTACAGTTAAAAAATAAGTGCATTGTTTCAGATTATACGAGCATTTCTAAAAATAGTCTTTAACAATAAACAATTCGTTTGGCTATTTCTATTGCGCCTCTTAGCTTAGCTCTGGAGTTCAAAATCACTGAAGGCCGAATACACAGTGACACAACAATTTGGAGGTGAAGGCATGTCATGCAAGCTGTGAGTAGAGATTTTAAGATAATTGCCATATTTAAAGTAACTTTTGCCCTCAAACTATCATTACGTAAGTTAATATTATTGCGGATAATTAAGCGGCTATTCGCAAATCGCAACCCATGTCATTTAGATGTAATAAACTTACACGGCAATGAAGCTTAGGAAAAGTCAATTATTTAGTTGTTCATTTTCATTTTCTTACAAGATACTGATAGATGCATGTGACCACCTTGCATTGCAGTCCGTTGTTGCTCTTTCTTTAGTTATTCTGGAACGTGTATTTTGCATTAGTTCTCTATCAGCAATGAATCATCGCTTAGTCTGTTTATTAATCAATCTGTTTTTCTTTGTTTTTCCTCCTCGATACAGTTGTTCCCCATATGAAAAATAAACATTAGCCACAGTCATGTCAGACTGATAAGAAAATGTTGAAATTGTTGTGTTTCAGTTTAATAAACAAACAAAACTTATCTACAGACCACACTGGAATCAATGGTAAAGATAAATTTGAGTTGCATTGCAGTGACAGTCACTCCCCGGTTGGCAGTATTAGTGCAATACGCTGGAAAGTTGTCATTCGAGTTTAAGGCTTAGCAGTACATGACCTTGAATCGTTTTGGCATTGGACTGCATCTACTGGGTATTCGCCAACAATCCTTTTAGCCAAAACGATGTTTTTTTTTTTGCTTGTAAAAAGGGCCGCCATAGAGCAGAGAATTCTTATTTTTTTCCTTATCTTTTTTATTTCTTTGTTTACACACAATTTAATTGTATGCAAACAATCCTTTGTTACATTTAAAAGGCAAAATGCTTCTTTTTGCTTTGCTATTACTTTTAAAATACTATAAGCCGCCTTTTGAAAATTGTACCGTCTGTCACATGAGCAATAAAAGAAATCTTAAATTAATTTCAATTTTATCTGAAAAGTGAAGAGGAGGATATTGGCAACATTTGGTTTCAACAGGACGGCGCTACGTGCCACACAGCCGAATCTACACTCGACGTTTTGCGCCATTTTAAAAAAAAAAGAAGTTATTTGGCGGACCCTTTACATATTCTACATAAATTATGTACAAAAAAACACATACATATGTAGCTTCTTATGTGAAAGTATTTGCACTCGAAATCTTTTGAATAAAAAAAAACATAATGTTTACCCACTTTTCAGTAATCAATAGTTTCGGTAAAGAGAAATTTAAATTTTAATTAGGGTAAAATAGGGTAAATAAAGGTCGATATTTTTTTCTTACAAAAAGCAGAATCATACATATGTATGTATGTATCCCTACAGCATGTACATCTCACATAAAATTGCAAACAAAATCCATTGCCACTCATGCAGCCAGCTATGGGTTGTATTAAAGTGGATTTAGATTTATAAACGTCGGCAAAATTAGAAATTCAAATTTTCATTTTTATATTTCGCCGAAAAATAATAAATTTTCTGTATGGAAATGTATAAGCGGCTCGAAACATGATGCGAGTTCGAGTTGATTTTATCTGTCTGCAGGCTATTTCGAGTACCTATAAATTTTGAGCGGCCACCAATTTGGTCTCACGAAATTCAAAAGTACTCGGATTTTTATCGATGGTCGAGGAAGGGACTACATGTTTGTGGCACCAAGTTTGTCTGGTTTACTATATTAACTCGAACATGTCATCCATTTTTTGCCGAAATTATAATGAAATAAATAAAAATAAAAATGTTCTTCCTTGAAAACACCAGTTGTTTGTTCCTAGGCGAAAAAAACAATCGGTTGCATACTTACTTAAATTTTATTTTTGTAAAAGCAAAGGATTTTTGTTGTTCGAATTCTCAAATTGAAATAAAAAATACTCATACATTTAAATCCGTTTCATGAACACAAAATTTTCCCCAGCTTTCTTAATTCCGTGTGCGATTGAACCAAAAGTTACTCAAGAGCAAGTCTCTTTTAAAATTGACCCAGTGTGTGATGGCCCAATGAAATTATTTCTTGATGAATAATGAATTTCTAACTGATCACAAACCAAACACAACGACAAACTACATCAATAAAGTGTTTAATTTAAATGGCAACATTTTCAAACAAGAAAATATAAAATACAAATAACCATCGAAAATAAACAAAAGTAAAACAATGTTCTCTGGAGAAACGTTGGGAAAAAAATTAATTGGTTTTTTAATTAATTGCATCATGTCTCAATACTCACCCTAGACTTCGAAAAAGCGTTTGACAGAATAGGCATCCATATTGTTCTAAACAAACTAAAAGAATGGGGTATTGGGTGGCCCCAAAATATTCAATTATGCGAAAGCATATTTCTTACTAATAGAAAATTTTGACTTCAATTCATAACATAACTTCGACTTCATAACGGAATCCCCCAAGGATCTCCATTATCTGTGGTCTATAGCATTCCAATACATTTGCGACATCTTATCTGATCACAAATCATTAAAATACTGCCTTTACGCAGATGACGTTTACATCCTTTCTAAGAGTCAGAATATAAATTATTCAAAAACAGTTCTGACAAATGCTCTTAACGACATTCTAACATGAACTGTGTCTTCCGGAGCCAAGCTTTCGTTATCAAAATGTAAAGTCCTACATGTTTGTCGCAAACAATCTTGCACAACTTATTAAAGCAACCTATCATCAGGCAGCAAGGTGCAGTGTTGGGGCCTTTCCCACATCCCCCATCAAAAACATTTTGGCAGAAGCCGGCCTCCCCTCTATCGAAGAACGAAGAGTTAAAGTGGTATCAAAACTTTACGCCAAGATTGCTTTTTCATCCAAATCAGTTATCGACAATGAGATAAATCTTACGCTGGAAAGAAAACGGGTAAAAAGGATCCCGTCTGCTATATTTACCATTCTTCAAACCAACAAAGTAATCGAACTCCGAAAACTAAACAAAATCAAACCCACAGCCTTTCAACCCCCATGGCTTATAGATTCGGACTCATTCATAATGGACCTTTCATATTATGGGAAAAGAAATAAAGGAAATAACCTATATCGACAAATTTTTAGACATTTCTATGGAATACAAGGCTAATGACTGGAGTTTCATTTTTACCGACGGATCAAAAACCATAAGTGCCACATCATTTGCAATTACTTTTGAGGATGGCAATATATTAACACTTGGAATTCTTCCACAATCTGCATCCATCTTTACAGCAGAAGCACTAGCTATCCTGATCGCCCTCCAGGAGGCAATAATCACGGGAAATAAATATATTATTTGTACTGACAGCCTCTCGTCAATTAAAGCTATACGAAACACCAATAACAGCACAGCACTCATCAGCAACATACGCCATCTGTTAATAAAATCTCATGTTCGAACAAAGATAATGTGTGGACTCCTGGCCATGTTGGCATTCGTGGTAACGAGCTGGCAGATGAAGCTGCCAATTTCGCGAGTAAAGCCCCAGTTTACCTTTACAATATATATACCAAAACCGACCTCATCAACACCATCGAGAATAAACTCTTCATCTCCGAACAATCCGCATGGAGTGAATACGAACACCACTACTCTAAAACCAACCCCAACAAATCACAACCCATCTATCCCACAAACATTCAAAAATCCGAAATAAAGAACTTTATTCGACTCCGTCTTGGTCATACTTCTGCCACTCACCTCCACATCCTTAAGAGGGAAAGTCCTCCAACCTGCCCTACCTGCCACACAATTGCTAACCTCCATCACCTGCTCTACGACTGCAACCGACTAAGATCATTCATCAACAACATACTAGAAGGAGAAGATATAATAGAAGTACTAAAAAACCCAAATAAACTAAACTTGGATAAAATAAACGAAATTTTTCTACAAACGGGAATTAAACTATAAATATGTAAAAAAGAATATCTAATTAGAATTAAGTATCAAAGAGCGGTAGGCCTTTGCAGCTAGATGCTCACTAAACTATCATTAGCCTGTAATTAATTGCATGTTTAATAAATTAATAATAATAATAATAATAAAACCCAAATTTAAAATTAGGCAAAATACATGATAAAATACTATTACACAGAAGTTAGAGTTATTTCGTATCAGCTAATGGTTTCCCTGTCTGCGGGGCTTAGTCGATTTTCTGAGTATTTACAGAGCCCATAACGGATTGAGCATGAGTCATGATCATGACTGAATAATCACCAAATTCTTAATTGAAAAAAAAAAATATTTAAATAAAAGCCTTTGTTTTTGTTTTAATATGTATATCTGTAATGGCGCTAGTACTATTACCCTTTTTAATTATCAATACAAAATATTTAAAGGAAGTTGTAGTTTCATAATTTTTGTTATTGTTGACATTTTTATCAACTTTTTCATTTGAACGAAACTAGAGACATGCTAATTTAACTGTTATAAATTAGTAATGCAAAATGTGAAATATTCAAGTTGGTTCACGCGACTTGTGAAAAAATAACTATGGGTGCTCGAAGTATGTCCACATTAACAACAGGTTACTTGAATAAACAGAACTGGTCTATTTCACCAACTTACTAATTGTAATTTACAAGCGATTTCTTACCAATTTTGTGAAAAAAAATTATTTATTCTGTTTCACAAAATAATTGCATTAAAAAATTGTAGTTGTAATTTACATTGAGAAATTTGTGGGAATATCTTTATTTTCGTTTCACCAAGAGTTATTTTTGTTTGTAGTTTACAAGTTAAAATTTATGAAAATTCAGGTGTGTTTGCAAGTGTTTGCGTTTGACGAAATAAAAGAATTTTACAAATTTAATAAATTGTTGAAAAATTCTAACAGAAGAAAGTTCATGTGTAATTTTAGTTACAATTTGTACTTTTTCAATAGAAATCTCTTTCCGAAGTTAAAAATGTCTTAACCGCGAAGGCATAGTGGTACCGATAGTAATACAAGTGAATAATAATCGTGCGATAAAAAGCTCTAAAAAATCTGTCGGTCGCGCATTTGCAGATTCATTCAATATGAATAATTGAACCACGATTGGTAGGTAATGAGCCTGAAAAAATGTTTTTATTAACATCAAATGGAAATGTGGACAATATCATGAGCTCGCAGACATGCACGGTATATCTTGTGAAATCACAACTACAATGTCCTCCTTTTTTTACAAATTTGTTGGAATTATGTTTTTACAAGTACAAATTTGTGATTGTAATTTAAATTTGGTGAAATAGACCACTGTTATCAACTGGCATTTCTCTGGTGACTTCTTCTCGAAACTTTGTTATAATTGTAATCCAATAATTGTTGCCAAAAAAAAAATAAAATTCATAGTGACACATTCATTGCCCTCGGTCGGGTGGCAGTTAGATAGGATATCTAAATATCTTTGATTTGTTGTTGCATCAGCTGTCATCAGCTGTTTTTTTAACAAAGGATTACAACAACATATAGCTTTGGATAGTTACCCGAACGCGGCGATTCACCCTTTACAAATTATTTTAAAAAGTAAAATCTGTATGATTGTCACTACATGTCATTTTTCAGATGTAAATACATAATGTATTTCCTTTTCTGTTAAATTTTGAATTAAATTGTTCTTGGCTTTCATCTGCTTTCATTTTTAATCTTATTTATTTCCTCTAATTTTGTCAAAAACGTTAGCAAAAGCTCTACAACTATTTTTTTTTTATCAATGTATCGAGACGATCAAAGGTCTTAGAAATAGTTTTATAGGATCGAATAACATTGTTTTGACGGCTATCGATTTAAAATTATTATGAAGATAATTAGAGATAAGAAGATAAAATTGCGAAGTCGTACATGAAAACAATTTAGGAGATACAAAAAAAAAAAAAAAATTAAAAAAAAACTGTTTTAAAGATGCAAAAGAAATCATAATATAGAAATATAAAAACGAGTCATTGATATTTGAATTCGGTGATTTTTTGTTTCTGAAATACATTTAAATGTCATTTTTAGACTTACGAGGTGGTTCAAGTTGCTTCAAAATTCTTGTAACGATAAAATGTTTGTTCCTTGGGGCTCTAAAAAAGAGCTCAAAATTTTAACGATAATAAGTCCCACATCTTCATACAAATTGTATTGCAAACAAGTGCTAAAAAGTTAGAAACTTTTTTTTACCTTCGAAATGTCATGTATGTAAATATTCAAAAATTTAATAGGAAAATCCTAAGAGTTTAAAACATGTGAGCATAAAGACTCTCCCAAACCGGTTCGAATCTTCGTGCATCGCGCTAGTGTAGGTACTCTCGAAATATCGTAGTCGTTTCGAAGTATTCGGGTTGGTTTGGGTGAGCCTTAAAAATAAAGATTTTTAAATATTTTAATGTGCGTGCGAAAATTAATTGATACGATTTGATCATAAAAATGATTTCCTTCTTTGATTCTTTATTCCCTTCTTTGGAAACCGATAAGAAGATTCTGACAAAGTTTAAACAATATCTAAAATGAGCTGTTTCTTTTGTATTAGTCTATTTCATATATGTACATGCATATGTATATGTAATGACTCGTATGTCGTATATTAACTTTATCATTTTCATTTTTCGTTTACGTGTCGCCAAGGCGTTCCAATTAACTCTAAATGAGCAATCTGAATTTGGAAAAAAATCTAAATGAACAACCGATATACTGGAGAATTTGCTTAAGTATTTATCAATATGCTATGTACACTATTTTACATTGTAATAAAATATGCTCGACTGGATCGCATGATCCATTGTGGTTCAAAGCATTAACGTGACTAGGAAATGGAAATTGATAGGAATAGCTCAATAATGTAATGAGTTTTAACATGAAAATATATGAAGAAAATTAAAAAAATGAGTATTTTATTAGATTTTTCCAGCAAAAATGTACTAAAATCGATCAAGCCATTAGAGAAATATGTGTATTCCCACATATAAGGCATTTTACTTTTCAATATCGTTGAAGCTTTGAGAAAACATCGAAGCACATTAAGGCCCAGCTTTTCAGTGGTGAGTTTAACCAGAGTTAGTTAACTCTAGAATTATATTACCCCACATTTAACTGAGGGAGCAGTTTTTTTTTTGGTGGAGAATGCATCCGGAACGACTAAACAAACTCGGTGGATAAAACAATAAAAGCATTTGTTTAGTTAATCCAGAGTTAACTCGCCAAATTTGATGAGATAAGTCAGGCTTAGCTTTAATCTCGCACTGAAAAACCTGGACCTAAGACACTTCTGCGTGAGTAACGTCTCTACCATTATAGTAGCCGTGTTTTTTTTTATAAACAGATTTGATGCCAAAACTCTCTTCTTATTATGTAGGCGCTCATGTAGAAATAAATGTTACCGGAGGTAGATATAGTTCACTGAGCCTTTTCGTTGAAGCTTATCAAAAATCTCAAAATTCTTATTTTAATATGACTTCGCGAAAACTTTCTGAATGTGTGAGCTCAAATTAAGCCAAGAATTAATCCATTTCACACTCAAGCTTGCTTTTAGACTTTTGATATTGTATTAGGAATAATAATTCATTTCATTTTAAATTGAGTACGTAAAGAATAAAAAAAAAAAATGTAAAATGTATAAATTTTAGCTTGCGATTTTGGTCTGAGTGTAGGGCATCTTTGTATGATATTTTGACAAAATAAGAAATGATTTAAAACCAGAGTTATATTTAGATTTATTTTTCTGATTTTTGTTTTTGTATACATTATATTGATTTGTTTTCATAATATCAATTTTCAATACTATTTTTTTATTTCAGTGGAAAAATATATAAATACATAGATAGGTATATGACAATCTTTGTATTTATTTTGTATAACAGTGATACCTAATGTCATAAACATTATCAGTACTGCGGTTATTTTAGGCATTTGTAACATTATCTCTTATTTTCGAGTTTTTTCACCTTTATACATATACTGATAAAATACAAATTGTCATTTGTCACACTCATCATTCAGCGTAGTGTTGTTGTTAAAACAAATATAAATTTAGCCCAACACATTAAACGCCATTTGCATTACATTTATTATTGACTGATCACAATCTATATCGATTTGTATCCGCCGTTAATTAGAGAATACTTGACTCAGACGTGTTAACTGTTCTTTATTTTTGTGTGTTTACAGACACATTAATCCAATTATTCGAAAAAAAGAATACATTTTCTTGTAGGATTTCCTATAGTCTAACTAGGAAGTATACAAATTGTTTAATT
Source organism: Leucozona laternaria (assembly GCA_932273885.2). NCBI lineage: Eukaryota > Metazoa > Arthropoda > Insecta > Diptera > Syrphidae > Leucozona > Leucozona laternaria. Next base: position 82,343,594 of record OW026368.1, on the reverse strand, counting down.
TTAATCAGTGGCGTAGTTAGCCTTGTGGGGGCCTGAATCAAATTTTGAAATTATTAACCAATCTCCTTTTTCCCAGCGTCGATAGATTAGGAAGATTATATAGACTTTCATAGTGCCTGATAACATGGTTCGTTTTACTGAAGAGCGCATCGGTCAGACAGGTAGGTTTTATGTGCGTAAAAAAGAGAAGGTAGATTCCTATGTTATATAGTCAGTAAAACGACCCATGTGGTGGTAAGTGGGGTTCCATAGAAGATGTCGTTCTATTTATATAGTGACAGTGTGTTGTTGTTGTTGTTCGTGTTTCATTCATACTGTATTTTGGGAGCCCCCTACATCATTGATACGGCTGATACCGCGGTAGCTACGCCCCTGATCTTAACTCAAACAAACGGTCATTGCTATGAGGAGGATTATTACCATTCAGAGCACGTCATAATGATTTTACCTACATATTCTTTTTAGTGTTATTTGCAAATGGACAAGAATACGTATTCGAATGAATAAAATTAGAGCTCTGTGAATGAGTGCAATAAAGTATGTAGTGTCATCCAAAAAGAATTAACAAGGAGAGATGAAAGCTGCGATGTCATTCCGCGTTGCCCACAAGCTTAACTGCCAAGTATGTGAACAAAGGCACATTAATCCCAGCGCATATAGGTATGTACACATAAACACAAAATAAAATACAAAAATGCAGTGTTGTATTTTTTGGGAAAATAAAGAAGTAAGGGGAAAGTTCCAAGCCTCGTTTCCTTATTAGTACTCTTTGGTGTAGATAATTGACGAGGCTAGAGCAATGCCAATATATAACAGTTATAACAGTTATCTTGTATAGGTATTCAGCTATCAACTATCACCTTAGCCGATTCCACCCCAGAACTATCTCTCGTTTCTTACACTTATCATGGGGAAATTCCTCTTTGACTAAAACCTAGTTGAAAATAGGTCAGTTATAACGAGTTGGCCAATGAAAATTTGACGGACTTTTATCGTTCCTTAAACTATGTATTTATTTCACTATTTCGCTTTTATGAAATGATGGAAATCAAAGTCTACTGCGCTACTAAGATACACTTATATAGTTACCCTTATAAAAAAAAAGTTTTTCGTTAGAACTGGAAACAACCTATTAACACACACTTATTATTGATTTACTCATTCTAAAGCTGAATTTTGTATATTACAAAAAAAAAAAAAACAATTATTAATTGTTATATCAATAATTACGTATATTATTAATTTATTGTAACTATAGTTTATCATTTCAAGGTCAATTTTTATTCGTCTAGTTTCATATTTATCAACTTTTTATCAATTTGTTTAATTTTACAAAGTTTTTAAAAGCTCCTTAGATTTTATTATTTTATTTTGAATTAATTGTGTCAATTTAATAGCTACAAATATAATATGTCAGTTTCTTATCACACATGTCATACATATTTATAATAAATTCAATATCACTTAAGATTTTTACTAACTACATAAATGTATTGGGCAATTATTTGATTCGTATGAAAACAAAATTGACCGAAATTAATTTAATTTATATTGGATGCACTTAATTCCAACGTTTAATTTCTAGTCAAACGCATCCTTGTGATTATAAGAGGCTTTTAGACTTCTAAAAATCGGACATAACGTTATTATGCAAGTCGAATTTTCGTTTTACCTCAAAGCTCATCCAGAACGAGTACTGGTATGCTATAACACGATCTACATTTTTCAAAAATGGGGCTACCGGTTTTGATTAATATTCAAAACCGTAATAAACAATTGAAAAATTGTGAAATTGCTTTTCAAGTTTTCGGCGAAAAATTTCCATCAAACGGCAATAATTTTTTGTCTCAAATTTGAATTATTTAGCTCTACCGATTTTTTTCAGACATGTTCTTCTAAATAGTTAAATAATATTGCATTAAGAAAACAAATTTTAAATACAAAAATAAAAGAATAAAAATCTACTTCGCCTTTTATGTAAACAATGTCGTTGTAGAGGCTGTTTTTTTTTAGAGGTATATAACTTTGAAATGGAATAACACAAAGATGATTTTTTTAAATTCACATGAAATTTACTTTATTCGAAAGATTTTTATTTTAATTTAAATATGATTTCGGACGGCTGGCTCGGACGTAGTCTAATCTGGAGGTCCAATTTTCGATGACTTTTTCCAACATTTGTGGCCGTATATCGGCAATAACGCGGCGAATGTTGTCCTCCAAGTGGTTAATCGTTTCGGGCTTATCGGCGTAGACTAGCGACTTCGCATATATCCCCACTGAAAATAGTCAAGCGGTGTTAAATCGCTCTATAGCGGTCACCATTGACTGTAACGTTCTGGCCAGCATCGTTTTTAAAGAAGTACGGACCAATTATTCCACCAAACCATAAAGCTCACCAAACAGTCAGTTTTTGTGGATGTAACCGGTGTCTCAACATACACTTGAAGATTGTCATCACTCCAAATAGGGCAGTTTTATTTATTGACGTATCCATTCAACCAAAAGTGAGCTTCATCGCTAAACAAAATTTGGAAGCGTTGTTCAGGCGTCAGTCTATGGATCTCTGCCACCAAATGTCGGAAGTGTCAGTGTGAAATTAAAAAAAAAAAAAAAAAAACAATCTGACAGCACTCCCTGGTTGGAAAACAAAACCAAATGCAGAAGGCACGAGGGCGAGCCAAAAAAGTCGTGTGTTTAATAATAGTGATTAATAATGTAATAAAATTAGTTTTTTTGTATCAAACACTTGAAAAAATGTTCACTTAAATGTTTAAACACTAATTAATACGTAGTTCGATCGCAAATTTAAGTTTTCAGTTCCAAATACTAAAAATAATCAAATGACCCGATTTTTAACACTGCCAAGAGCATGTAAATATTTTCCAACCAGGGACTTTTTTTTTGTTGTTGTTTTTAGATGTCAAATTAGAAAGAGAAAAGACAAAGACAAATCTTGGAAGACCTCTATTCATGTTGAAATGCCAAACCAAACTAAAAATAAATCACTTCACTTGACAGCTGACAAAATGGCCGCCAGTTAAAATAGTGTTGCCAACTTAAAGTTCTATACCACAGATTAGCCATATGAAGATGAGAATGTTTCGTACGTTTCACCCTCCAAAACCCATTTGTTTACATTGTTGTATTTGTAATTTCTTCCCGCGTCGATGAATAGATGTGAATTGCAACAACAATTTAACCAGGTGTGTGAAGATCCCTACTGTCTGTGTGTGAGATTTGTATACACACATTCTCATTTTTTATCTGATAACTGCCAGTTCAAGCTTGTAGGCAAATTAAAATGGCTGCCGGGGATTCTCATCTTCATGTGGCTAATCTGTGTTCTATACTATATTCTAAAAAAAATACCCTTTACTTAGCAAGATTCCGATTGCGATGTATTCAGTGATAGATATTTTAAAAAAGTAATTTTTAAATCGCAAATCGATTCCATTTATTGTTTTGTTTGTACTTATCTTTTCAATTAATTTATACATTTATGTTCATTATAAAAAGTTTATTGTTATTGTATACGAAATTGTTTACAAAAATATGACAATCTCTTACATACCTACATACATACATATATATCACTCTATGCACTTATTTATTGAAAAATAAAACCTACTTATTTGCCATGAAAACACATTGATCAGATTTTTTAAAGTAGGTAAATACAAAAGGGGAATACATTTTTTGATTATAATGAATGACATTTTTATCCGAAATTGATAAGAAATGAATTTCAACTGCTTATAAATACTTCAAATTTAGCTCAATAGCAAAATTAATCCGATAAAAAGTTTGTTGGTATTTCTATGTCAATCATCAGCACACTTACTTCTAATTTTTTCCTAAAGATTGGGTTTTTTTTTAAATTTGAGTTTTGATAATCAAAAGTGATATAGATCTTAATAAGTTCGCGTAGGGACCAAAGTTATATTTTTTTTTTTTGACGCCAAAGTTCAAATTGTAAGAAGATAAAAGCTCAGTTTTATAAAATAACTGAAACCGTCGTCGTCGTGGAGTTTCATTTTCATATTTTTGTTAGTTTTTAACTTTTGATTTAAATATACCTAAAAATATAATAGAAAAATTTAAGAGAAAATAAACCGTTATATTGCCACATAATCTTAATCCTCAAAATCAATAAAACGTGCTTGTATCGGACCGGAAAAGAACCGACAACACAATCAACGAATGAAATTTTCAACTCAACAACGTAATTTTGTGAAAAAAAAAACAATCCACCTGAAAACACAGGGCGTTCAGTATTTGAAACTCATACAGGTTTAGATAGCTTAGTAGTTTAAAAGAATTCCACGGTATATTATATATCAGTGTTACCGCAGGTGAAATTATTTATGTGTCCTTCTGAATGAAAAATGTGTCCTTTTGAAAATAAATCCATAACATTTAAAAAGATACGAATGTAGGTAATATGCAAACTTTTTCTTATTATTCTATAAAAGAAAATCTTAACTGAAAATTAAGAATAAAGTGAAAGCATTTTAATGCATAATAAATCTTCGTTCTTTGTTTTTAAATAAATTGAAAGTTTCTTAAGGTTAAATGATCGTGAAAAATGTGTTCTTTTTAAAAAAATGTGTCCCCGAGTGCCCTAAAGAAAAAAGAGTCCCCGGGGACACTATACTTTCTCAGTGGTAACACTGTTATATATATGCGGAAAAATGAGATTTGTGTTCGTTTACTTCCGGAACGACGATATGTATTTGTGATCAAACATTACAAAAACCGAAAAAGATCAACATAAAATTTTGATTCTTACACAAAATTAAAAAAAAAAAAAGTCACGACAGGATCGCACGAACTTGTTCTTATGGTTCAAAAGTATCTAGACATTGCAAATGTCTGTTTATGGTTCAATAACATTTTGATATCGTTTAAAAGAAAAATATAAAAAAGTCAAAAGTACTAAAAACAGTTTTTTTATGTCACAAAAATTATTTGTAAAATTTTAAAATAAAAAATTGTTTATACTAAAAGATTGCTAAATCGTAACAAAATCAGTCCATTCATTTACGAGATATGCATAAATAACCCAAAAATATGGCAATTTCCTAAAAAAAATCAAAAATCTATTACCGTTAGTGAAATTTTTAGCAAAGACCTGAACCGCAGTATAATAATAGTCATTGGTTTATACATTAAGGGGGGTTAACATTCTCAAATATGTTTGACAAATATGGCTTGATGAATGTTTGATGGATTGAAACCATTTGCGTTCACATTTGTCAAACATACTGTCAAACATCAGTTCTCTTTAGAATTTTAACCATGGCGAACGTTTTGATTGCAGCTCTCGTAATAGATCAAATTAAAGAAAATGAAAAACAAGAAGAAAAAAATGGAAACAAAATAAGAGGAACCAAATTTGAACTTAGGAATGGCTAAAATAGCGCTTTTTTTGTTTTGTTATTATATTCTTCGCTTTTAATCTGCCATATATCTCGTAAACTTCTATATATTTCAAAAATTCTCTCCAATAATTGCAATTTCCTGTTACAGCCATTTTTTTCCTTTTCTTTTGATGCGCATACCATGAAAACTTTTTTAAAATGAAATTTCCTCCTGGTTTGACGAGAGAGCGTTCATATTCTCAAATATGTTCGTCAAGCATGCAACATATAAAAATATTTTGATATTCATCAAGCATGTTTGACAATCCGTTTGATGGAGCGTTCACATTTTTAAATTCGAGTCAATCAAACCGTGTTTGTCAAACATATTTGAGAATGTGAACCCCCCTTTACAGGTAAAGGAATTATTTCATCGAAATGAGTGCCTCGTCTGGGCTTGACAGTCGAACAAAATTTCTTTTCAAAATTCACACTGTATCACTGCAACACATCATCGACTTTGGAAGTAACTTTAAAACGTTGTTAAGGTGTAAATCGACCCATTTCGCATAGCGGAAATATAAAATTGAGTTTCTGTCAGCGCCAATGCATAAGAGATGTCAGTGTCAAAATAACATATGATTCAAAAAGACACCAACAGATGCCCCCACCCTATACTGTCAGATCTGAAATTACCTATTTTTACTTGTGAATATAGGTACTACATATATGGCAAGTTATGGATTCGTACAAAAAATCGAACTCGTGATTTTGATCAAACTTAACATTACGATGATAGAGAAGACGGAAAAAGTGAATCTCGCAAGAACGTTCGTCTGTAAGTTCGACTTCAGCCTAAACGGATGGGTCTTTAAACTTGGTACCTAGCGTTGTTTCCACTCTTTTTTTTATTTTTTTTTATGACCAAAACTAACAGTAGCTCTCATACAAAAATTTTTGGCCAAAAAGGAAAAACTTATTTTTCTCAAAAGTGGCTCCACAGATTTTTTTTTTTAAAACTCAATAAATTTAAATTGTTATAAGTTGCCGTTAAATAAAATTAATGGTTCAGAAAAATGGTTATTAATGGCACCTCCCAAAAAACAATTTTTTTTGATTTTCGCTTTTCTCGAAAACGGTTCAACGGATTTTGATAAATTTTCTTATGAAGAAGAACTAAAAAAATTTAAAATAAAACTACCGAATTTTTCAAAAAATATATTCATTTAATTTTTAAAAAAAGTTTGAAATTTTTTTTTTGAAAACTCGATACATATCTAAAGGGTTTTCCAATAAGAGGTGTTATTTTGATATTCAAAGAAAAATGGCATTTTTTGAGATAAATGATCGGATGTTTATTTCATTATACAGAGGAAGGTATACCGTTAATGATGGAATACAACATCAGCCAAATGGCCGCCACGACCACGCTTACAGGACCATATCGTTTTCATGAAATTTTCCATAACCAAATCGCAAAGTGGCTGCCCTATGTCCTCGATAGCCTCACGAATTCCATCTTTGAGGTCTTGAATCGACGCTGGGCTGTTGGCGTAGACCTTATCTTTCACGTGGCCCCAAAGGAAGAAGTCGCAAGGTGTTAAATCACAAGATCTCGGTGGCCAATTGTGATCACCTCTTCGAGAGATAACACGGTCCGGAAACTTTTCCCGTAAAAGATCGATGGTTTCATTGCTTGTGTGGCACGTAGCGCCGTCTTGTTGAAAGTAAACGTTGTCCAGATCAATACCCTCAAATTCATTAATCATTAATCATCTCTCGATAGCGCAATCCATTGACCGTAACTGTTGCTCCAGCCTCATTTTCGAAAAAGTAAGGCCCAATGACCCCGCCGGACCATAAACCGCACCAAACAGTCACGCGTTGAGGATGGAGAGGCTTTTCAACAATAACTCTTGGGATTTCCGAGCCCCAGATGCGACAGTTTTGCTTGTTGACGTAGCCTCCGAGGTGGAAATGGGCCTCATCAGTCAAGATGATTTTTCGATGGAATTCCGGATCATTTTCATGCATTTCAAGGACCCAATCAGCAAAGACATGACGTTGTTGATGAAAAGCCGGCTTGAGTGCTTGTGTTAACTGAACTTTATAAGCCTTAAGACCCAAGTCTTTATGCAAAATACGGTGTAATGACGTTTGTGGAATGCCTAATTCCAAAGAACGACGAGGAATGGACAAACCTGGGTTTTCTTCAACACTTTGGGCTACAACAGCAATATTCTCAGTTGTTCTTGAGCGACGTGCACGGGTTTTATTCTTCACATCACTAACTTGTCCCAACAGCTCGAATTTGTCCACCAATTTCTGTATTGCGGTCCGACAAGGTGCTTCACGACGACCCAAAAATGTTTTAGTTTTACGAACCGTCTCTGCCAAATTTTCACCATTTTTATAGTGAATTTTAATAATTTCAATGTGTTGTTGAAGCGTGTATCGTTCCATTTTTATTAATGGCGTAGTTTCTACTTGTCAAATGTGAAAAAATGACAGCTTCAAAAGTGACAGCTACCGAAATAGCGGGCTATTCAAAATAACACCTCTTATTGGAAAACCCTTTATTACAAAAAACGAAGTGGTCGATTTTTATTAAACTTCGCAAAAAGCATTTCTATAAAACTATCTAAAAGATTTTAGACAAAAATAATTCCCATAATTAAAAAAAATGGTACAAATGTTTAAAACCGTTAAGGAAAACTTTTTTTTTTCTCAAAAATGACTTCTACGATTTTGATTATTTATTTTTGTGTAGCGTAACAATTAATAACAGCACCTTCCATAGAACGGTTTTTTGATTTTCGATTATCTCATTATCTGATTTACCGATTAAAACTAATCTAAAAAAAAAATTTTGAAAATTAATTTAGAAAAAAAAAAATATAACTCCACATCAATAAATTCTTATAATTGACGTACCAATTTTTTTTCTTAAAAATGTTGACGAAAGTTTATATACATATTAAAAATTAATTATTTTTAAAACCACTCCTAGGATTTTAAGATTTTTTTCTCATAAATTAAGATTTATAAATATGTATAAGAAATCAGATGGAGTACATCGTACATCGTGTTCGATTCATAACAGTTTCAGAAGTATTTTACTCAATTTATTTCTTATTTTGTTTATTTAAAACAATTTTCCAGGTTAAATAATAATAATAATTTCCTTGCATGCATATTGCATGTTATGTGCAACACTGGGCTATATTGTTAATTTTTGTATACTCACATAATACTACCTGCAACTAAAATAAGTTTTGGCAAATGGATACAATATATATTCCCATAGCTAATTTATTTCAGACTGTAGAACCACAATGTGATCGCACATAAGAGCAAGTTCGTGCGACCCAGTCGTGCATATTTTTCCCTTTGATTTATCTGTTTTATTGGGATAGCAATACAAGAAACTAATATTTCTTCTTCTACCTGTTTGATTGAACCATATACAACTTATCCATTTACTGTTTTATTACGCAGGCTGTAAAATAATTAATTCACTGACAAATAAAAAAAACAATACAAATTATTGATTACGTTTTTCATTTCTATGTCCATTCGTTTTTTACCTATTACAAGAACAAAAACATAAACTGACTACTCATAATAAATTGCTTTAGATAATTTCAATAATTTGAGGAAATTTGATTATAGGTATTAAGTTATCCAAAAGCGTGTTTACAAAACTCTGGTTTAGAAGTTAAAGGAATTTGCTCAAAAAGGGGTATAAAAGTTGGCGGATTAGAGAAATTTAAAACCACTAATAGTTTGCTTGCAATATTCTAATTTTATTATTTTTATTTTTACTTAGGAGTAATTCGCATTTCCATACAAAAGTGGCATGGAAGGGAGTGAATTTCTTTTAACTATCAAAATAATGACGAAATTTAGTCAACTTGATCACAAAATTTCACGTTCTTAGCTCTTATGAGAAATGAAATAAACTCAAATATGCCAAAAGTAAAGTGTCTACAATCTTGCACATGGTTAACAATGGTTAAGGTTGAAAACCATGATAATTTTCATTTAAGACCACATCCGCAAGTATTGATTTTCGGTCTTAACACGGCTATGAATTATAGAATCCGAAGAAAGAGACGCGCGGGTTATATGAACTTTTGTGTGGACATGTCATTGTGGACATGTCATATGGTCATTCCTTATACTATCCTTTATCATGTCTGAAAGTTTCATTAAAATTGGTTTGATGGTTCAGATTTAATCGAACTAAATTTATTTATAGGAAATCCTCTATACAAAAGTCAAAATACATGCATAAGCCGATTTTATCTATAAGGTTTAGGTACTTAGACAACATCTCGGGTTGTTATCAATTTTCAAGACGATATTTCATTTTTAAAAGTGGGCGTGGTAGTGGGCGAAAATTAATTGTGTTTATTCCTCACCCTGAAAATTTCATCAAAATCGGTTTAGTGGTTCAGTATTTTTTGGTATTTGTACCCTCTTACCACTGTGTAATAAACAATGAATGATGCATTTTTGTACATAACATATTATGAACATAACATTTTGTACATAAAGTATGTACATGTACTGTACATATTATATTTATATAGAATTATATTATAATTTAATAATGAATGATGTTGTTTTCTTTTTCCAGATGACCGCTAACCAGATTTGAATTAATAACTTTATCCCTTCAAAAGAAAACCTGGCCAGATTTTCTGAACTCGAGAAAATCTCCAGTCAGAAGTGCACAATACTAGTCAGCGAAATTAATACGTGTCAAATACCAAAATGTGTTGCAAGTGTTGTGGCGTGACCCAGCGAAAGATATGGGTTTTTGGCATTGGAACATTACTACTGCTGCTAGGTGTAGCTGTAGTATTAATCTGGCCTGACATGTCCACTAATATGGTGCAATCAGTAAGATTGAAAAATTGTTTTTCTTAAAAAAAGAAAAGATTTATTAACTTTCTTTTTTTTTTTTTCTTAAATAAAGTCCTTAGTCTTAAAGGAAGGAACAGAAAATTTTGAAAATTGGAAAGAAACTCCAATTCCAATTTACACCAAATTTGTTCTTTTCAATTGGACAAACCCCGAAGAAGTTAGAAATCCCAAAGTAAAACCGAACTTGGTAGAAATGGGGCCATATGTATTTATAGAGAAAGACCTAAAAATGGACTTGGATTTTCACGAAAACAACACTGTTTCGTATTATAACCGGAAGTCGTGGTTTTTTGTGCCAGAAATGTCTAACGGAACACTGGATGATATGGTGACAGCAGCTCATGTGATAACAGCTGTAAGTATAGTGTCCTAATTGTGTTTTTTTTTTCTCATTATTCATAAACTCTTTTCCTATTTTCTAGAGCGTTGCTGATATGATGCGCAATCGGAACATATATGTGAAAAAAATAATGAATTTTATTCTCAATCATGAAGGCGGCGAACTGGTTGTGACACGAAAGGCAGGCGAATGGATTTTTGACGGTTACCAAGATAATTTAATTGACTTCCTTAAACTCTTCAATACATCAGCAATACATATTCCTTATACAAAATTTGGTTTTCTTGTCGATCGTAATAACTCAAAGGAATACGATGGACGATATATGATCGGAACAGGTGCCGATGACATTCATAAAGTTGGGCAATTGACTCACTGGAATGGAAGTCCAACGAATGGTTTTTATCCAGGCGAATGTGGGAAAGTGAATGGAAGTGCAGGAGATCTACTTCCGCCAAAATTAGATGTGAACGAAGATTTAACTATTTATGCAGTTGATACATGTAGATTTTTGAATTTATCACCAAATGGCAAAGTCAATGTTCAGGGTATAGATGGGTATGAATGGACTGGCACAGCTGATACCTTAGACAGCGGTGAGAATGATCCCGCTCAGAAGTGTTTTTGTAATCCTAAGGAAGAAGTATGCCCCAAGACTGGAGTTGTCGATTGTCGAAAGTGTCGCAACAATGCCCCAATTTATGCGTCCTTCCCGCATTTCTACCTCGGTGATTCAAGTTATGTGAATGCTGTCACTGGGATTAATCCAATCAAAGAAAAACATCAATTTAGATTCGCTGTTGAACCAACGATGGGAGTACCTTTGCAGATTCATGCTCGTATTCAGATTAATTTACTTATTCAACCAGATAAAGATTTTGAGTAAGGAAATGTTTTTTTTTTTTCGTACAAATGTAATTCTTGTAATTATTTTGATTTCGTTTTCTATTGCAGTATTTATAACGGAGTGCCGAAAGTTATGATGCCGATGTTCTACTTTGAGCAAATTGCTGAACTAACAGATCAACTGGCTCAAAGGACGAGGGTGAGTTAACAAATCAGTTACAAAGTCAACAAATAGTAAAACTTTTTCACAGGAGGAAACTGCTGGAGATTTTTTGAAATTTTTTTTTAATTCGATTTTATTCAGCCCTCTTATTTCTGACCATTCTCTTCTAAAAATCAAGAGTTGTTGCAAACAAAGTTTCTTCGTGTGAAATTGGTCTAAGAAAAATATGGTAGAAAATATTTGTGTGCAGTTTTCGACTGGAATAGAAATAAGTCAGTTTTTTTTTTTTTTAATCTTCAGTGTATTTGAACATGCAAACAAAGATAAGATTATTATTCGTGTTGCTTATGTAAACTAACTCAAGTCTTTGGATATCAACTACTAAGCATTTATAATTTTTGACAAATGAAAATGATATTAAAGTCCTGTGGCATTTAGAACTTCCGTCGGTTAATACTATTATTAAGAGCTATCCACCAAAATTAAAAAAAAATAAGTACCTTTATAACTCGCCACTCATGTTTTTACATAAATGATAAAAAACATGATGTTAGTTACAGGTTTTTTCGAACATTTCATGTCAAATTTCAAGAGATTCACTGCGTCCACTGTAGGGTGGAGCGTTATAAGCGAATCCCCATCATTTATTTTGAGTTTCCTTTGGGAAAATGAACCAAGCCACCGATGAATTGGGGCGCAAAATAATAGTCGATTCTTGAAGAAGGGCAAAGTACAAGCACTGATTATTCTTGCACATATAAGCTTTACACCAATAGGAATGCGTTTGGTGGCGTGTGTTAGCATTTTTTAAGATTCAAGGATTTCGAAATTTTATGAAATTAAAAAAAAATAGATTTTTAGATTGGTGTGATGATTAAAAATATACTTTAGTTTCGAAATCAATTATTTTAAACAGAATTAGAACCAATCTATATAAGTTAATTTATTTTTAAGTTCTTACTTTATTAAAATAATTTCAATTTGTCTGTAAGGAACATCTAAAATGCCGCATCAAGTTTATTCAGGATCTGAATAGTTTGCTGTTACTCTGTTGATTAGTAATCCCTTCCCAGGATATTTACTTTTATTTCCGTCAGAACTGGGCATCTTCATACAGCAAAGACTATATATGAAGGGTTGGTCTTGTCTATTAGGCATAAAGTTAAGCTTTAAAAGTTCTCCTCTGAGACGAAATATGGTAACAAATTCTTTCAATACATGAATTTCAAAAATAGATTTTTCGAATTGTGATCCAGTTGCCTGTATCTGTAACGAGCCTGACGCCTCGTCCAGCAAAAGATTAATCACATTTTCAAAACAATATTTTTGTAGAAGAATAACGGCTAATATTACGTTTCCACCGATCACTTAATTGAGTTTTAGGCCGGTATTCACCGAACGCTCATAACTTAAGATACTCATAAACCTATTCACCAAGCAATAATAGTGAATATTTATGAGCGCTCATAAGACATACGAGTGGTTTCGACCACTCTTAAGTTATGAGGGCTCTCATCAAAAATTTTCGAAGTCCACATGTCAACTCTCCCATTGCTTGAGTTTTTTTTTTGCAATTTCAATGTTTTTAGATTCAAATTTCAGTGAAGAAACACACCATTGAAATAAATAAAATGAAAATAAGTAAATAAATGAAAAAAATGAAAAAAATGCAAAACTGCAATGAAATAAAGTGATTGTAAATTCATTTTAGCCGTTGTGAAAAGATTTTAAATTTTTCCAACAAAAAACAACTTCATTTCACAGTTTCGAACTTCGAAAAATACTTATGAGTGGTTGGTGAATACCACAAATAATTTTTAAGCTAAGTTTAAGAGCGCTCGGTGAATACCAGCCTTAATGTAAATTGCCCATTTAGCATTTCTTATTTATTTCTCTAATTTAGTAGATTAAGAAAAAATCTTGTTCAATCTTCATTGATTCAATTATTATTTAATAGATTAAACTAACTTGTTCGCTGAAGGCATTCATTGGAAAATATTTTTTTTTTATTTGATTTTTTATTCTTCGTTTGACACAAATTAAACTTTCTAGCTCACTTCCACTTTCATAAGAACAAATTAAAATGAATCTTTTGCAAATATTTTTGTCCGGTGGAAACACGACATGGATTTATTTTATCTAAAGGAGATAAATGGATTTTGCGAAGGAAGTGATTAGCAGATTTGCAGAGGCGAACTAACGGTAAATTGTCAATAAGCATCGGTGGTTCAGTGGTAGAATGCTCGCCTGCCACGCGGGCGGCCCGGGTTCGATTCCCGGCCGATGCAGCTTCTTTTTTTTCCATGCGAATATTTCATTTTTAAAATGCTTTTATTACAAATTAAAACAACTGAACGAACACTGACAGATTAAAGATGTTGGCAGTAATTAGGATGATATTTTTGTTTTGTGTTGAATCTATTTCAATCAGTCTTCAACCATGAGGAATATTCATCTTTATTTTATTAATTATTCATATTTTTAAAGTGAAACTTCTTTATCGGAGGTACAATTTTAAATTTGTTAACGAAAAGAAGAAATTGTATTGTATAAAAGAAGAGTTCCAGAAAAAGAGATTATTTTGTTGTCACTGTCACTCGCACTCTCAATTTGTCTGTCGTAAACTTATGCCTGTTTGGTAACTAAAACTATCACCAAGTTTCCCAAAAGTGGGATTTTTTCCTATAGGTTTTGACAGCAAATTGTGAAATATTGTGAAAATTTGTGAAAAATTTCACGTTACCAAACGTTTTTTCACTCATGGTCACAATAATGAAAAATATATTACTATTTATCACGGTGCGTTCAGAATTAACTGAATGGTTTATTGATTGATACAAAAAAGATTTTGCATCGGCCGGGAATCGAACCCGGGCCGCCCGCGTGGCAGGCGAGCATTCTACCACTGAACCACCGATGCTTGTAGCACACTTTTGGTTAGAATCTCTAGTAATTGAAACAAATGCAAAAAATGCTGGTGGCATGATGTTCGAAAATAAATACTATTCTTTTAACGGCCATATTATTCGCTGACTTTAAGCTGAATTGAAAGTTAGGTACATATGGGTTAAAGTGAGGTTATTCTGAGAATTAAGCCCTGGTCCATAATATTTACTCGTTAATCCCATAAATCCAGAATTTGTTAGAATATTTAAAGCAAAGTGCGGCTTCAAAGCTGTCGGTGAACTCATATCAAATTTATTAAAGTTTTGATAGAACACAGAATTTGCATAAAATCGACAACCCCGATAAGCAAATCAGTATGGCTTAGTATTTAAATCGGAAGGCGATTAGGTAGAATGGGCTGACCCTATAGCATCAGTAAGCTAAAAATATAGCTATGTGGTCGTGAATGATGGGAGTATAATGTAAAAGACACATAGAAAAATTATTGAATTATAAATGCAAAACTTTGATTCTTTTGTGTTTAAAATTCTCTTTTGACCTAGTTGTCACCCGAATAAGTATTTATATTTAAATAATATTTTCTTTTTCTTGACCTTTTTGTACACACAATAGTAATAAACAAGAGATAAAGCCCACTTAGGAGAAGTTCAAATTTTTATATTTAAACATAAAATAAAATATTATTTTAAAATAATTAAAAAAATGCTGCTCAATGTTTAATAAAACTTCTGACATGTTATCCAAGACTCATGATCCCCAGGATAACAAATCCGAGCTTTACTTACAGATTATGAAATAAGCCCTTAAAACCTTTTCCAATACATATAAATAGTAATTTTTAAATTATTTTTTTTCTTCTAATTTTAGCTTGGGATGAACCTAAAAAGCTACGGCATGTACTTGGGATATTTCCTTATAGTTGTTGGTGTACTTATGGATGTAATCGGTATTGTACTAACATTGACAAAAAAATGGACACGTTCTGTAGACGACGATGAAGAACTACTGACTAACTAGAATTTGACGATATTGTTTCCAATCTGCGTTGGTCATGCAACGATCTCACACCAAAAAACTGACGAAGAAGATGAAGAAGAAGACGAAGAAGGATTTGAAATCGAACATCACAACGACACAACGATCAATCTGACCTCTGAAGCAATTGAAACAATATCATGAACAACAATAATATTACTAGTCTTCATTTGAGAAGACAAACATATTAATTATGTATATTTTGTGTGTTTTCATTTTGTTTTATGTTTTTTTTTTTGGAGAGACAAATCTACATTATTCTAATCATTAATCATATCCTTAGTTGAAAAAAAATACTTAGTTTTTTTTTTTTTTTTGTTAAGGAAAAGAAGTCGATTAATTCAAAGCCAAGTGCCACTTTGTAACAAACAAAAAAAAAAAAGAAAAAAACAAGCAATGAAGTCAAATCTAGTAATAAAATCCTTAAGGCGAATTAGTAAATATGGATCTAGAGTTTGGACATAATATATATAAGCTCAAATCTGCATTTTAGTAGGTGAATAAACCAAAAAAAAATGTTATAAACATTCCCATTAAACTAAAAAAATAATACAGGTACCTGTAGATAAAATAATTTATTTTTTGAAAAAAATAAAACCAAAATCAATCCAACGTAATAATTAAGTAAGTTAATGAAAATTAAAAAAATAAAACCTAACGCTCACGTAAGATGCTATAATAATATGCCGCACGTGTCTTGAAATGCCTAACAAGATGCATTTGTTTTTATATTCGTATATCTTTATTTTTTTAATTTTTTATTTTTATTGTTCATTATTATTTTGTATTTTTACTCGAAATAAGAAGAATTACTCTCATTTTAAATTAAATATTAATATTGTAAAAGAAAAACAAAAATTGTTAGAGAAAATTATTGTTAAATGAAATATTTTTTTATATGGGACAATAAAAGCAAATAACTCATTAAAAAATATTTTGCAAACTATGTTTTCTTAAGTATGGTTATTATACGACAAAAGGAGTAATCCATCTCGCTAATAAAATAGAAGTCATATTACTCGTTTTAATAAAAACTGAACGAAATCCAAAAGTTATATAAATGTTTTTTTATTGAAGATAAAATTAGTTACAAAATTTAAATTAGTGAGACTTTCAGTTAAATGATTGTCACAATTGCAATTTGAAGATTTACTTTATGAATGATTTTACCTTCTACATTGGACTTTTAGGGAATTTTCAAAAGTTCTGCAATTGCTAAGTCTTCTTAGGTCGATAGGCAGGGAATTCCATGAGAAATAAGAATATATTAAAAACTCATGATTCTAATGTACATAACTATGTATGCCTCTTTAAAGAGAATTGAAGATTTAAGAATTCATTGAGTTGCACATTGCAAAATATTGATTTTATAAATATTTTTACAATTTCCTCAATTGCCTGAAAAAGAAAGTAAAGTAAAGAATAAAGTCATACATCCCATATAATAATCAACATTGAAATTACGACATTTTAGTTTAATATTATTTTACTTGCAATCATATCGATACCTTCCCATAAGAATATATTAAGCGACACTTTTTCGAAAATGACTTTTGACGGGTTCGGCTACCCTATCGTGCATACAAAGGAAACCAGGGACAAAATAAAATTGTAGTAACGGCTAAGTTTGTTGACTGGAATAATGTTGCTTTATGAAATTTGTACTATCCGCCGAAATAATTATACTAAGCGACAGTTGAGCAAAGCTCATTGTCGTATGCAACAAAATCTCCGTACAAAAATTTTGTTGCATAGCGCTTAGTTTAACCGAAATCGTTGCTTAGAACACTGCGGTGGAATCGGCTAAGGTAATAGTTGATTATCAATTTTTTGATTGTCGCTTTGACCATAGCTGTCTCTATCATGTTTATAGGGAAAGATATAGGGATCAATCGTAAAAACGACAATCGCTTAATAGAGCGATCGCTTTAGTTTTACGCGATACGGGCCCTGGTCGAACTAGAATTTTGCCCATTTTTGTCGCTTAAGATATTCCCTTCCAGGCATGATTGTCTTTGATTTGAATTAGGCTACTGTTATGTTATGTTCTGATTTGTTTTGTTGTTTTTTGTCTTGTCAGTTTTCAGCGTATTTATTTCAGTTTATTAAATTTTCTTAGCTTTATTGTTTGTCCAAAAAAATGAATAAAGAATTAAACGACACTATTTGTTTCAATCTTGTGTTTTTTTGTGACCATGTAAATGCTTTAAGAGCCATTTACTGTTGTATCAAGCGTCTTGACCGCAAAAATGTACTAAGCGACAAAAACTTCTTATCTGATTTAATTTATATTATTTATTGCAATGATATCATATTTTGTAGGTTGAGAATCAATTTCGAAATCTGTTTCTTCCAATAAGATACACAAATAAATAATTTTCGTTTCCTGAAAAATTTTGGAAATGTCGCTTATGTACATACTTCGTTAGTTCAAAAATACAACATCATCATTTTCCGAACAACAAAAAAAAATTGTATCTTTAAATTTTGCGAGTTTAAGTTATCCACTCGCTATCGTATGTCAAAGACCATTTCACATGTAGTAATATAAATTACAAGTTGGCAGGGGGGTTTTTCTGAAATGTGCGGCGGATCGCTTTTGATGGCGGAGTTGCATTTTCGTACACTTTCATAAGAGGAAGTGGCTTTTTTTTTCGTATTTGACTTTCGACTTTAACAAATAGTATTTATTTTTCAATAGAAGCATAATCTATAAATATATATGTAGGTACAGCCCTAGCTGTTTACTCGTAACCTAACCACAATTATTATTGAACTTCCTATATGTAAAACTTAAGAGTTAAATCATAACATCCGTAGGTATGTTGAAAGAAAACGTCTTTTATTGATTTTTTTTTTGAGCTTAAGCTTTTATAGAACGGTAACCTATGACAATCGGTGTTTATTATTAATCATCAATCGTTCGCTTACAATTATTTTCAGTTTAAAAAATAAAATGTCTTGCTTGTGCCTTGGTCCAAAGCGTTCCGGAAAAACACATTTACTAAAAGCCTTGCAAGATTTTAAAAATGTAGATTTTACAACTTATTCTATGCCAACAGTCGGTACAAGTATTTACACCATTAAATTCCCACAAAAAGCACCTCCAGTGATTCCCGAAACTGCAGTTATTCCGAAAAAGAAGAAAGACTTGACAACATGCATCGATATAATTGAGGTTGGAGGATCGATGGCTCCAATGTGGAAAAGATTCTTTAAAAATGTTGCAAAAATAATTTATGTTGTTGACACCTCAAATTTGTGTCAAATTTCTGCAGCAAGTAAGCAAACATTTCAATATTTTACATCTTATCAATATAATTATGTATGTTATTATTACAGGTGTTCTCCTGTATTCTATCCTTGCTGAGCCCAAGTTGCAGAATACTAAATTTCTTCTTGTTCTGACCAAAATGGATTATGCGTATCGTCAAATGCGTAATGAAGCCTTGCTTATAATGCAAATGTCAAAGCTACAGAAGGAAATCAATCAAAGTATCACAATTGTTGAAGTGAGCTCTGTTACTAAAGACGGGTTCGACAAAGTTTATGAATGGTTGGAAAAAAGTTAATAAGTTTTCCATTTTCCAATTATTTAAGTATTGTGTACATTTATGTATGTAGTTTTAGTAGGTTGTAAAATACATAGGGGTATATTCATAGCCACTTTTAAACTCCATTTTAGCTTAGAGTGGGGTTTATTCAATGTTATTTAGATAGGATAAACCCAGGTCTAAGATAAACTGGAGTTTAAAAGCGACTATGAATATGCGCCATAATAATGGTGTTATTATCGGAAGTGACTCTAGACATGGCAATTATAACAGTTTTGGGTTATAAAAGTACTGTTTGTGCGGCCCCGCAGGGCCAGGGCCCTCCGCCGGTATGCATACTTCAGGCACCCAGAGTGTTTTTTTCAAGTCGCGCGAAGCGCGTTAACGCGCGCCCACTTTTAATTGTGAAAAACTGTTATAACTGTTATAAATTGGCATGCCTCTAGTCTCGTCCGTTATTATCAGATGTGTAATTGGACATTGAAGTGTGGATTCAACAAAGATACCGTTAGTTTTGCAAATTGAATTCAGATTACAGATTTTTCAAAATATAAATGATCAAATGTACTTAACAAATAAAGTAATTTATAAATCTAGTGTTTTGTGTGTTATTTTGTTTATATTTTACTGATTCCTTTTTTATAAAAACGAGTTTTTTTCGTAAAAACGCTCGCTGCATTGTGAATTGGGCAACGACCTTGTAACTAGAAAAAGATGACAGCCTTTGTCGTCATGTTCACGTCGCGCTGCCTCGACGCATTGTGAAACATACTTGAATATTCCTTGCGTTCGAGAATCTATCCGGGAGGGCGTCAACCTATCCAAAAATTTTCAGATACCTTGAGTTGTTGTTGCGTTTTTTCATAAGGGACTACAACAACACAACCCTATCCGGATAGCTTTGGATTGATCCCCGAACGTGGCCAATGTGTGTATGAATTTGGAAAGTCGATGTTTTTAAATTCAATTGGAATCAAAAAGGAGAAGAACCGTCCGAAAACCCAATCTAAAACGACATTAAAAACTGCTTCTTGACTTAACCGTAGAGTTGACTTAATCTGGGTTCACTCATTTAACTTGTCTCCAACACTTCTGAAAAGATCTTTTAACTGTTTAAAAATTTGTGTGCTCACGACGAAATCACAATGATTTTAAATGAGTACATCACTTCGTCTGCCCTTCTCTTCATCTCTAGAAGTTTAGTTTCATATAATCGATATTTCCATTTACATAAATAGCAACAAGTCCAAGCTAATTTTATTTAGCTACCCCACTATCATGTTGTGGTCTACTGGTTGTCATGGATAAATTTATTTTTCTTGTCAAAGCTGAAACAACAGTGTTTTTTTTTTCTAATTTTGCTGTGGGTATATTCATAATGGAACTTGAATATATTAAAGCTGTTTCTCTATATCGTCGAAGATCGTACGAAAAATGCATTGAAGTATGCAATGTCATACTTCAAATGGGCCACGAAAATAATGTCCCAATTTTTACAAATAATGAAGATGAGGACACAAAAAGCATCCATAGCCGCAGTAGTGGCAACAGCTCCAAAGATCCAGACAACAAAAAACAAACCAAAATGCCCACCTGGATGATGGAAGGAATTTGGCAATTAAAAATGCGTGCCCTCACTCAGAGGATTTTCGTCGATGACCTGGAGGCAAACGATGATATCAGTGCAGGTGAGTAACCAGGATTCCTTGATGAATTCCTCTGTGGTGTGTGCAGAGCATCGTTTTTTTTTTTTTTTTTTTTTGGTTTGTTATTTCTTTGTTTTGGACATTCCACACACTGTAATCGAGACTCAATCTGTTCCTCCTCGACGGGTTCGGGTGCAATCATCAGAGAATGAGGAAGTCGAATATGAACGTATTGCAACGGCTGCCAGACCAGGAACCTCACTGAAGACTGCATTTGTGCCGCGGCCAGGTAGCAGTTTAATGGTTGGTGGAATGCGACCATCAACGCATTTAGTATCACGACCAACATCAGGCATAGTGAGTTTGGTCTCCAAAAATTGCACCATTCCAATGTTTTGAATCATGAGAACATATACCTGGAATGGGCGTAATTTTTGCAAGAGGAAATTCTCGTTTTTAATATAATGTATGGGGGCTCTCATCTGCATATAGGCACGTCCAGGAACCGCTTCGGCTCGTCCGGGCTCTTCAATTGGTGGTCGTCCTTCGTCGCGTTGTGGAACTGCCCGTCGAGTTCGAGTGACTTCAGCAGCAGTGTTTAGTTTGGGCGATCTAACATCGGTACTGTACCAAGCCTCCCGAATGAACCCCACCATTTATGCCGATCGGAAGAACATCATCAAAGCCCTGTTTCAGTTTCTCTTCTATCATGAAGGTGAACCGAGTAAGGCTCTAAGTCTATGCGAGGCCGTTTCCGATGCCCAACTTCAAAAAGTCGATTGGTGGTGGGACCAGCAACGAGGAAGATGTCTAATCGCTTTGAATCATCCCAAAAAGGCAGAGACGTTTCTTCAACGTTCGTTGCGCAGTCTCGCACATCCTGACACTTATTTGTTGCTGTCAAAAATGTACCAAAAGCTAGATCAACTAGAGCCGGCTTTGCAGTTAATTTCGACTGCTTTGGATAAAAACTCATTTGATATAGCTTTGAGGACAGAACAAGGACGAATCTATGAGCTAATGGAAAATACAGGTGAATCTGTAGAAGTTTATCGAGCTATAGCTAAAGTGAATCCAATCAATGTTGAAGCCCTGGCAAGTATTGCAGTTAATTATTTTTATGACAACAATCCTGAAATGGCGCTGATGTACTATAGGTAATTATTTGAGTTTATTTTCTCCTATTTTGTTTAAGAAAAATTAATTTTATAAAATTTAAAATTAAAAAAAATATGTGTTTTTAAAGTAGGTAGTTCTCGCGTCAGGTCTTTTGTTTAAAAATAGTTGAACACTAACATAATTTATCAACTTTATTTGTTTTCTGAAAAAGTTCTTGCGTGATTGTGAGTTTTTGTTTCGGAATTCTCCTTGTTTCCACTACGGATTTTTGAAAATTAGGAACCCTAACTGGTAGCACGTACTTGGTATGTTGGTTCAAGGTTATAAATGGGATAAGCGAATTGTTAATGAGCCCCGAGAACTAAAATCAATCATTTTTGTAACTATTAATAATTTTGAAAATGTTTATATGTACGCAGGTACATTTGTCATGAATGTGACACTGATACTTAAGATTTTATGAAGTACCAGTAGTTTAGTAATGAGAAACAAAAATATGAAAAACTGTGCAAAATTGTTTCGGCTGTGATTAATTAATGTTACGGATGTGACCATATGATTTTTACGCAAGAACAGAATATTATAAATTAAATTCTTAATAAGGAAATTACTGTCATTGTAATATATCGTTTTCTTTGCACATGGAATAGAAACTATTTTCCTCTGAAAATTGAAGTTTTTTTTGACAAAAACTAGGAATTAATTGCTTATTTTAAAATTAGGAAACTTAACAATTAAAATCAGATTCAATTTCCATATGGAATCTTCGTGGTATTCTTTACCTATATACAGTATATAACAAAACTCAAAATAAAAAAACAGAATGATTTAGTTCATGTATCCCTCTGTTACGTATGTGACACAATAATACAATTTTAAATTTGGGTTAAGTATAGTTTACAATTTCTGTAGTATTTTTTCTGACGATAGATAAAAATATCATTGTCCTTATACTTTCGTAATCATCAGCTTCATACAAAATTTTGTTTTTCTGGAACTGAAATGTAATATATTTTTGCTACGGGTGTGACACACTTTATGAATTATCTGCGAATTAATTCAGTTTGTATTTATTATACAAAGAACATACCCAAATTACATCAAAATATGCCCTGAGCGTAGCTATTGGAAAATAGTTAACAGTTTTCCATTGGACACTCAATATACGTATTTTGAAAACACAGGGTGTCCGAATTACGACACCACTAAAAAATTACATCTGGACGGAGCAATAAAACAATGCGAATACTTAAAATTTTTCGTTTATGCTCTAAAAAATAAAAATATCTAATAATAGAATATGAAGAAAAAACTATCGTACCTGGGCGAAACGCATTTATGAAGTTGAGCTCACTTGTACTTTTAACTTAAAAATATCTAAGCCATCAGATTGAGCTGAAACTCTCACTACACTTTTTGTTATGAATTTAGAAGTTCACATAAATCAAAAGTTTCAAATCTTTCTGATAGATGGCGTTCAACACCGAAATCTGAAAATTTGTTTAATAATACAAAAAATAAGCTTCTTCGTCTGAGCTAAAACTTACACAATGTTTGTTATGAAATAAGAAGTTTATTTAAATTAAAACAAAATTTTTATCGATAGATGGCGCTGAACAATATAATACACAAATTGAATACAGCTCAAAAACTAACCACTTGATTGAGCTGAAACTTATACTATACTACTACTATCTTGAAAAATAGATCTCAAGCTATCCTAACAATTGTGGTATACTCATTTATCCGATGAGAATTGTCATGAACAGCTCTGCCTTCAAAACTGATTTTAACAGCAAATTGAACCTATCCGGTTTTGGTCGTTCAGAATAATACATGGATTCTATAGAGTATCTAATATAGGCTATCCCACGATAAACAGAAAGAAGGTATGCTCATTAGCTGTATGCATGCTGTATGACATAACAATCATCTGGGATTGTTAGGAGAGCAAAAAGTTAATTCCATTTCATTAAATTGTTTTTAGTTGTTGTTTTATGTTCACAGTTCTTATCACTTTAAAATAGTGTGTTTAAATACTGAATTCTAAATTATAGTCTTCATTTTAAAAAGAAAATAACACCCAAAGATGATTGTGACGACATAAAAATTCCAAGATGGCGACTTGGGTGTATCTAATGAGCATACCTTGTTCCTGTTTATCATGGGCTATCCTATAGTGAATTCTGAGCGTGGCCAATATCAAAATTAGCTAAGTTTTACATTTGTCTGATAGATGGCGCTTAACAAAAACATTTGTTTTACCCACGGACAGTTGTATGTGGTATACGTTCACGCGTTGACAACCCAGTTGAGGGCCCTTTTATATGGAAACATACTCATATGTAATATTACAAACTGCTGTTCAAATTTCAATTACTTAGTTCAATTATTTTATTATAAATTATTTCATTTCAGACGAATTCTATCAATGGGCGCTCACAACGCAGAGCTGTATTGTAATATAGCATTGTGTTGCTTGTATGGTGGCCAGATTGATTTGGTGTTACCATGTTTCCAGAGAGCCTTAAGTTTGGCTACAACACCCGACCAACGATCTGATATATGGTACAACTTGAGTTTTGTAGGAGTTGTAAGTACAAATAAATTATTTATTTTTTTTATCAAATTTTACTTTCCTATGTGTGGTTTGATTAATAATATAAACAATGAATTTGTTTCTTCATTTTAGACTACTGGTGATTTTAATCTAGCTCGTCGATGTTTAAGGCTATGTCTGACTTCAGATGCAACAAATGGAGCTGCCCTCAATAACTTGGCTGTTTTGTCGGCGCATAGTGGTGACTTAGCAAAAGCTAAGTCATATTTAGCAGCTGCCAAAGAAGTACTTGGAGACTCGTTGGAAATCGAAAGCAATTTAAAATACATGGACAAATATTATAAACTTTAAATTGTTTTAAAAAAGAAAATTAAAAAAAAAAAATGTTTTCGACTTGTTTTAATCAAATTTCTAATTTAATTATAAGGCGTTCAGAATGACAGTGGACCAGTGTCCATTTATGCTTAATGGCTAGTACCACAGATAATTGAGTTTTTTTTTAAATTGACATTAAATTTACTTTATTCGAAACATATTCTTCTGGCATTATAATTTCAATATGATTTCTGGCATATGACCGCCACGGCTAGCTCGGACGTAGTCTAATTTGGAGATCCAATTTTCGATGATTTTTTCCAACATTTGTGGCCGTATATCGTCAATAACGCGGCGAATATTGTTCTCCAAGTGGTCAATCGTTTCAGGCCTATCGGCGTTGACTCGCGACTTCACATATCCCCACAGAAAATAGTCAAACGGCGCGCCGCGGCGTTAAATCGCACGATCTTGGAGGCCAATTCACAGGTCCGTAACGTGAAACTATGCGGTTACCAAACGTTTCCTTCAATAAATCAATTGTGGCACGAGCAGTGTGCCATGTTGCGCCGGCCGTCTTGTTGAAACCACAGCTCCTGCACATCATGTTGTCCAATTGATGAACGAAAAAGTCAGTAATCATGGCTCTATAGCGGTCACCATTAACTGTAACGTTCTAGCCAGCATCGTTTTTAAAGAAGTACGGACCAATTATTCCACCAAACCATAAAGCACACCAAACAGTCAGTTTTTGTGGATGTAACGGTGTCTCAACATACACTTGAGGATTATCATCACTACAAATACGGCAGTTTTTTTTTATTGACGTATCCAAAGTAAGCTTCATCGCTGAAAAAAATTTGCTTATGAAAATTGGGATCAACGGCCATCTTGTTTTGGGCCCATTTGGGCACAATTTGGCATTGACTTATTATATATATAATAAGTCAATGCAATTTGGAATCTATTCTATTCATTTTGAAATGTCAAACCAAACTAAAAATAAATCTTTTGACAGCTGACAAAATGGCCGCCAGTTAAATAGTGTTGCCAACTTAAAGTTCTATACCTCTAAAAAAAAAGACACCCAATACAACACAATAGAGTAACATCATGTCCTGGTATAGTTCATACGGGTTCAAAAAAACTGGGACGTAGCTGTACGCCCCAGTCCCAGGCGGTTAAAAATTGGTAATTTGTTTTGCTCTGCATGCGATATCTATGGAACAATAATATTTGTGCTAGTACGCTTCTGAAGTGCTGATGCAAAACCAAAAATTCCATAAAAAAATGACGCAACGAAATCATGAACGAAAAATTTCGTTTTGCAGTACGCTCTGTTCAATGAACGAAATTGTTAATTGTAACAAATTATTTGAAGAAGTCTGCGTTTGATTTTGTTTTTTGCAATTGGTGGCACATGGCACTTTCAATTTTAATTTTTTTCTCTGTGGTTTCAGTAAGCATTTCAATTTCGTAAGCATTTCGCTAAATATTTTTTTTTTTTTAAATACCTACATACGTCGTTATAATTTCAAAAACACAGATTCGCAAACTCCTTTATCATCATTCATCGCTCGAATCTTAAGGCGGATTTAGGTCATCTCCACTGTGAACGCCTCATTATGTAGGTTTATAACAATATTTGGAACTCTTAAATGAAACAAACGATTGCTAGGTGTTAGTGTAAATTTATTTTTAAATAAATTGATTTGTTTAACATAGTTATTTCAGCTCTTATACATGACTACAAACTATATTACACATCATTTCCAAACATTGAATTATATCGAAACTTTCATTACACACAACTTGACACTGCAGACAATCTACTGACTTCGGGAAACCTCCATTCACGACTGTTCGAAGGTAATTAGTTGTAAAAACAACCAGGAAGATTAATAAATCCATTTCGAAATACCCAACGTAAAAAGGAATTTTTTTTTATTTGATACTCGTATATAAGTATAATATTGCTATCTATGATAATAAAATATTATTAGCTGTTCATGTATGATAGACATTAGTGCTATAACTGATTTTCATCTAATCGTTCTAATCACTGTGTAACTATTATTAAAAGTATAATGTGCATTGAAAATGAACTATTAATATACCTATTGCTGGATTGGATTCTTTTTTTTTGATATTTAGATAACCTAGTTTTTTTTTTAATCTACATACATACATACATTCATAAGTCTCTTTTGTGAGGAATGCCATAGAATTGAAGCAAATTTGAGATGTTTTACAAACCGAATATAAAATATTTTTCCTACCACACCTATTCCGACTAAAGATTAAAAAAATGCCATTAAAAATTTTGTATATTTTTAAGTGGAACCTAATTATACACCGCCATGCCAGCACCACTTAAAAAGAACTAAAACTGACCCGCCAGATTCTTCTTGGTCCAAAAATAATAGATTCGTTTTCTTATTATCTGTTTCATACGTAATTTTATGTATTTTTTTCTTTGTTTAAAGGGAATTCTAGAATAATGATGAATTCCTTTCCCAGTCAAATAATGAATTAAGAAAAAAAAAAAAATGGTTGATCGATTAAGAAACTTGTCTTGGAATTATGTGATGAGAAATTCTTTTGGGAAACAAGAATTGGGTCTAATAAGAAAAACGGAAATGAAATAATAGGACTATTATTATATTATAGGAATTTTAGGGCGCACAAAAAGGACATGACTTTTAGGTGAAAAAAAAACTTCTAACTTAAAATGTTGATATGGGTAATGGGTCGTTCTTAGAACAAATATAATTTTAATTTATGCTGGTACAAGAGTATAAAACATTATGTATCTGTAAGCCCATGAATTGGTTCAAAAACCTAGATTTGACCAATAGAACAATAGGATTTACAGGCAAAAATTGCAAAATTCCAAAATATCAATGGCTTATTCCGGACATCCACTGTATCTGTAATTTACTTATGATCTAGAAATTGTTGTAGGTAAGTAATGTTTGTACATATTGGATATAATTTTGTCCTGTGCAATTTCTTGAAAAACTTCCAATATCATTAATCATTCAAACTAGGATCTTAGAACTAGGATTTAGAATAGAATGGTTTCTGAATTTTATTGTTACTCAATGTATAAGGTACACTAATAAAAATAGATTGATCCCCCCCAATGCTTCCTCCTATTTTGAAATAAATAAATCTCAACTTTATTTAAGGGGATTACAAATGTGTATGTATTTACATATAAAATTATCTTCAAGTTTAAAAAGGAATAATGCTAGAGTTGAGTTATGTCGTGATATTTCAATCACAGGTATAACTGTGACTGTAAATTATGAATCACTGTGATTTAAACCTGTGATAGTGATAGATGAGTTCAAAACATTATTTGAGTGTCAGCAAATGCGTGGCAGTTGGTGAATTCCCGGTTTGTGCTTTAGGTTTTAGAACGAGCTTATTTAAAAAAAATCAGCTTTCTAGAACAACCAGAAAAAGTAGAAAACTTAAAAACAAAAAGGTATATTCAGCCGACGACACGGTTAAAATTTCACATTCGATTTTGAGTGATGTCTTCGTTGTAATTTTACAATGGTCTTTGTTCTTTCATGTTTCATTATTTTGTACAGAAAATTACGAGCACAGTTTTACTACGTTCTTTAGGTAAAGGTATAAAGGTTCTTTTCAATTGACGCGGGTAGATTTTGGCGGCCTGTGGCTGCCATGTTGTTTTGGTGACATCTGTCAAATCTATTGTTTATTATTCAGTTACTGATGTCAAATCACCATGACATAAGTTATATTTTAGTTCCAAATCGGGATTGCAGTTCTAACTAAGCACTTAATTGGAACTTAATTCCTGCGTCATTAGAATTTTGATTTTCTGTTGTGGTGTACCCAGCTTGACGGATCTTCGTGATCTGTGAGAATTTTGGCTTTCTTGTGATTTCAACCTAGTCGTGATTCACAGTGTGTGAAATAAGGACGAGACTAGAGACATGCCAATTTATAACAGTTACAACAGTTTTTTTGCCATTAAAAGTGGGCTTGGGTTAACGCGCTTCGCGTGACTTGAAAAAAAACTCTGGGTGCGAAGTATGCCCACTGGCGGTGGCCCCTGGACCTGCGGAGCCGCATAAACAGTACTTTTATAAACCAAAACTGTTATAATTGGCATGTTTGGAGTCACTTCCGTGAAATAAACGACGTACCTACCTATCACCACCACAGTTGCCCTCGACGTGATTTTTGTGAGTTGTTACTCTTTGTTGTAATTTTAAAACTGCGGTTTCGCGACTGTGAAATGAACAGAGGGCAAAAAAATCAAATCACATTACAGGCACTTACAGTTAATTTGTGAATCGTTCACAAGTTGCATTTGTGATTTTGTATTCACAGGTTAGTAAATCACAGGTCGTTTTGTTTTTCTCTAGAAGGACTTTCTCTTGAAGGACTTAAAGTCGGTTAAATTTTTTAATTTTTTTGTAGCTTTGTACCGCATTAAAAACATAAATTCTCGAAAGCTCATGGGGCAAGGACATCATATAAAATGGAATTCCACGTTGACGACTATTCAATTTTGTTTCTGTTTCTTTTCTTTTTGTGATCGGGCAGTAAGATATTATGAACATTTTGAAACATTGAAGTTAGCACTCAGTCAGAAATGTTTGGTGGTAAGTGGCAACGCAAACTTAACCCATAAAATTAACTACTTTATAGAGTTACCGATAGTTTAAAAAAAAAAACTGAAACAAGTGATCCACCCAAGATTTTCCATTTTTTTCGGTTTGCCTGATGGAAGTCGCTTTACAGTTCAATGCATCAACGAAAAATTCAAAAACTTAAAACAAATGGAAGATTCACCAATTAAAATGAATGCAAAAAAAACAACAAGATAAATTCATCTTTTCCTCGAGCATCACCACTCGCTCATCTTATATGTCCGTCCACCTTCGTTCTGCACCTTTTAAAGAGATGAACATTATTCCCATAAGCATCTGCTACTTCAACACTTGTGGCTATATGGGATGCTGCGTGTGAGCTTCTTCTGCCAGATGGTGCAGGAATCAAGCAAATGCAAAAAAATAAAAACTGAATAAGACCAAACTCAAACGCACAAAAAAACAAAAACTACAAATATTTCCCAAAGCGTGCATGATGATGCTTTTGGAAACCTTTTCTGGTCTTCCCTAAAAAAAAAAATCACACTCAACCCAACGATAAAACCCAAAAGAATACATAAAAAAGGAATTCCAAGCACCTTACCGCATTCCCGCATAATCCAGTGCTCCACTATCCAGAGATACACCCAAAGCCCTCACGTCCCCTATCCCATACCCTCTACAAAAAGGTTGCCAAAGCCGGTTGTTATTAACTGCTGCTGGTCTTTTCGGAGGGCGGCAATGTGGCCCCATCGCAGCAGCACCAACTCCAACGTCCAACTTCAGCAACAGCAGCAGGGGGATCAGTTTGTTACTCCGTTTGTGAGGCCCGGAATGCGTCTATTTTTCGTTGTTTTTCAGTTAGAGGGGTTCGGGAAAGGTGTGTGCACTACACCGGGGTACCATTTTATCTTTTCATTTTCCACAGGCTATGTTATGTTTGTACCTACCTATATTGAAGGTATATAGCTCTTATACGGACGAAACTGAAGATTCTGTGTACCTATAAGGTTACTCCCAACTCCATGTGGAATGCAATGAAACGAACGACCGACCGATAGGCATAGAGGATGGCTATATGACGATGACTACGACGAGGACAAGGACGAGGACGGACGGTGGGTGGGGAGCAGCGAGTCCGTGCTTATATCGACCCCTAGGTGGAATCATTCAGAGTTTGGAATCTACGCTTTGGATACTCGTCCTTTGGGACACGTGTACGTATATATCTATATGGAAGTTGCAGCAGTGGTGGCTTTCGAGTTTCGAAAGGAGGTGTGGTGTACAAATCTTTAAAGATCTACCTTCATTCATATACACTCTGCATCAATTGATTGAGGTTGCTTTTATTTTAAAAGACCATTTTCACGTTAAAGCAAAATGGTTATGGCTTATGGTAGGAAATTCCAAGAGCATTACGGATATGCTTACTTACTGTAGGTGGCGCTGCAGTCAACCAAAAAGCAACTTCCATCCAGCTAGGTTCCTAGCTAACTGTCTCTCCAGTGATCAGCTGTCGCGGTAAATTTTATTAAATCACAAAATCTGTTGTATTTTGAAATTATTTACAAAACTTTATACAACCTCCATCAAGCGATCAAGAGTGTATATTTGTTTGGATTTATTCCTGCTGGCTGATGCAGCCTAAGAAAAAACAGGAACCATGGAAAGGCATTCAGGTTGAGTGCCTTGGAATGCAATACGCGAGATTGCATCAGAAAAATAATTCAGCCTCAGTTGTGTATGCGTGTGCAACTTAAGTGGGTTTTGTTAAAAAAAAAAACATCATGGCTTCAAGATGGGCCAACATAATAAAAAAATAATACAAAAAAAATCAAACAGGGAATTCGGGGTTGAAGGACTCTAAAATCATCAATCTTTTATGTCCTGCGGTCACAATAGGTGCGTTTATCATTATTTTTTGACAGATTGTCGACCTTTATATAGAAGCCAACTCTGGAGTAAAACACCTGGCTTCGATGGAATGTATTTTTCTTCTTTTTTTTGTAATTTGATTTGAAATGTGATATGAATTGAAATGCAGCAGTATGAGATAATCTTCTTATATTATTAGGCCTCTTAGCTATGATCAACTCGATTTTAATTTATGTTCATGTTGTTAAAGATGCAGATTGCATACAATTGTGTAAGGTATACTATTAAGGATGTCGAAATAGCCATGGTAACTACTGCAAAGCATCAAGATGCCTAAAACAGTCTATGCGGAGCTTCTGATTGGCCAGCTGTCATAAAAAGTTAGATGTCATCTGAAGTTTCAGAACTTTTTTTTGACAGCTTCAATAATTCAGAATTCTGAAAATTCAAAAACGCGTAGTTGAACGCAGTGACACTTCGTGCTAAAAAGTAAACAAACATATCTTTTTCACATTTTGTATTGTCAAAGTGACATATAGAGTTGGTATGGTACTAAAAAGATAAAATAAGAATTTGGTTATTTCTACTTTAATAAAATGTTAGAAAACATTGTACGATGCTAACTCCTTCAAAATTTGTGAATTCATCTGTTTAAACTAGCATCATTATAAAAATGCTTTGACATTTTACTTAATATTCTAAAATTGTGAGCCAGTAATTTCGTTTTCAGTTGGATTTCGGAACTGTTCCATTCTCATCGAAAATGGAGGATTTGGAGTAAAAAGAGTGAAAAATGGAGTAGCTCCAAACGTCCACTCAAAAACGATATAAGCTTTATAAGCATTGTTCTCTAGGCGATTTTCAAATAAACTTTATCTTCAAATTAACTGATTATTTATTCAAAAGTATGTAAAATTGTATTACACAATTTTTTTCAGTACGAACTTAATGGTATACAAAAAAAAAACCATGGTGTGTCGAGTCAATCAAAAATTGTTACCAAAATTAAATCTGACATAACAAATCGTTGCCCTGTTTGCGTATGTTACTGATGCTGACAACTGACATGACAATCCGATTATAAAGCAAACAAAATAATTCAAAGGGTCATTTTAGAGCTTACAATAATAATTTACATACATGAATGTGTCTGTCAGAATAATTTTTTCATTGTTCTTTGTTTTTCCGAATTTTGACTGACAAAGAAGTTTGATTTTTCTAAAGGAAAAAAAAGTGTTTATTCATCTATTGCACAGTGGGACAATTTTAATCGGTTTGTTGGAATAAATTGAGACAATTAATTGAAATACATATGCACATACAGCCGATTATAAAAGAATATTTATTGAAAACAAGCTGAGCCGCCCGGCTTTGCACGAGTAGACAAACCTACAGCTTTGCGTAAAAATTACAAATGAAAATATAGATAAATACCTATTTAAGTTCCTTTTTGTAATTGAATACTACACACTGATTTTTGAACCACTTCACGTTATGAATGGCGAAATTTGTTAAAATATGATCATCTGAGTAGAATCTTTATTACTTTTCTAACGAAGAAAGAATTTTTGTAATCAAAAACCACTTTTTTGTTTTTATCCCATTTCACTCTATAAATATCAAATTTTTAAAAATTACCTCTTCAACACCAACAGAATTTTTAATATCGGATACCATTTTTCGTTTGTACCCCCTTTCTCCCTATAAATACCAAATTTTTGAGAAAAATATTCCTAAGGTCATCAACTCAAAATTATAACCTTAAAACACAAAAAGACTTTCTTTAATCGGACATTTTTTTTATTTTTACCCCATTTCATCTTTCAAATTGCAATTTAAAAATAATACTTGAAGCCTAAGAATAACCTTTCAAACGCATGTAGAGTTTTTTTAATCGAATACTTCTTTTCCATTTTACCCTACAAAGTGATTTTTTTTATTTTAATAGTTATATTGCTATTCGGGAGGAGTAGGATGCCAGACGTTCTGCCAGGCGTGGGACGTCCCGCAAAACGACATTTGTCCCACAAGTGTCACGTCAATATATTCTGTCCCGCAAAGTAATTTAGTCCAACCTTTATTGCTTTCTCAACACAGAAACAATTTGTGTATTCAAAAACCACCATTTTATATTTACCCCATTTCACCCAAACACAAAGAGAATTTCTTAAATCGGACAATTTTTCATTTTTAACCCATTTTACCCTACAAATAAGAAAATTGAAAAAGAATATCTATAAAACCATTTCCTGAAAAAAAACCGTTTTCAAATAAAAAAAGAATTTTTTAAATCGGACAATTTTTTTTTATTTTAACCCCATTTTACCCTATAAATAAAAAAAATTGAAAAAAGAATATATTTCATTTCCTAATTTTTATTTTTACTCCATTTCAACCTAAAAATTGAAGATTTAAAAAAAATACCCTTGAAGCCATTTCCTAAGAATAACCTTTGAAACGCAAGTTGAGTTTTTTTAATCGCATACGTCTTTTTCATTTTATCCCATTTCACCCTACAAAGTGAATTTTTCAAATATTTTTATAGTTACTCAGCTATTCGGGGCGGAGACGAAACCAACAAATCAAAGATCATTAAAATCGATCCAGCGGTTCTTGATTTATAAGTGTTGTAACTAAAACGAGTTTGTTTTATATATTAAGATTTAAAAAAAGAAAATGTGACGTCATGAAAATGCCAAGATGGCGACTTGGGTGTATCTAATGAGCATACCTTGTATCTGTTTATCGTGGGATGCACCTTTCAGTCAAACGATCATGTAAACAAGTACTTAGGGACTAAGGGTGTGCCTACACGAACCTATTAAAGTGACAAATAAATCGCTTTAGTCTGGATTTACATTGCACGATTTTTCCACTAAGATTTTTCCTGATATCGGATGAAATGTATGTATATATGGAATCCACACAGTATGAATTGCCTGGACCATATTATTTGTGTTCGAAAAATTGACATTTGGGTGTTTGTTTTTGTTTTTTCTTTCAGTGTTCATATTTCAAATTTGGTGAGTTAAGTCAGGATTAACTGAACAGATGCTTTTGATGTTATATATCCACTGCGTTTGTTTAGTCGTTCCGCATGCATTCTGCACCGAAAAACTGCTTCCTCCGTTAGCTGTGGGTCAATTTAATTCTAGAGTTAGCTAACTCTGGTTAAGCTCACCACTGTAAAACTGGGCCTTAATATTTAACTAACCTATTTAGGTATGGATATGGATTAAATTTAACCAACATTTTAACGCAGTTGTAACACGCCAAAAAAAAATAAAAACTGATAATTTTACCTCCTCTCCAGTAAAGAGATCAAATCCTTAATAATTGACCATAAATAATTAGGCCGATGTTTTGATGAGAATAAATTATACAATTTTGGAAAGAAAACGAACAAAAATAAATGACTCCCATAAATGTGTAATTTTTATTTTTTGTTTGTGAATTTTCGTTATAATTTTAATTGCAAAAGAACATGAAAAAGAGGACTATATCGTGTAAAGTAAATACAAGAAATACCTAATAAAATAAAGCAATAAACATTAAAAAAAATATTTTTTATTATTAACTTATTTTCAAAAAAAGTTTTTTTTTAACAGTTACAAATAACTTATGCAGCATCTGAATCATCAAAGCTAAATCTGTGCTCAGTATAATGTAAATTCAAACGAATTAAATGCAACTCCTGCTTGTTTAAAATTACGACCTAAAAATTGCGGTGGGCTTATCGATGGCTATTTGAAGCCACCAAGAAAAACTCAACAAGTTCATGATATATTGGATACGACGCAACAACCATTAAGTGATGATGAGAATTTCTCACAATTATTTTTTTAAATTTTGATACTTTTGATGAATCAGAGAATCATATTGCGATCAGGAAAACGAATCAAAAATTCTGACGGAATATTATTAGTATTTACGTTTTCAGTCGATTTGAAAAACAAATTCTATACTTATCGATGACTTAAGATAACTCAAAGAAATTTTGTGTGCAAGTGAAATTTTCAATTGGACAATTTTATCTTTTGCTGAATTGTAGATAATTTATTTATTTTGCTGACCAATTTGGATAAATGATGATGGCGATGGCTTGGGTATAGAAGTTTTAACTAAACAAAATAATAGTCGTCAGTTCTGTTTAAGGATTGTTTATAATTCCATCAAGTTTAAAGTTTTTAGTTGATTTGTTTAATTTTATTCCAACATTGAAAATGTTTTGCTTCACTGTAGTATAGAGATTTAGTGTGGTAAAATATTTTTAAAGGGTGAATATTAAATCTTAAGCCGGAAATCCGTTTGACTACTACCTCTGCTTAGGAATGTGTGTTGGACAATGTATTTTCTATGAAATAAAACAGAAATTGTCAATTGACCCCAAGAAACGGGCACACGCCATGGCATATCATCATTGTCGCCCACGTTAAATCCCCTGGAAGCAGAATGTAGGTATGTATAAAGTTGCATAAATTCTGTGGGCTAAATTACAGGTGCTTCACGAATCTTCTTGAATCATCATTTCTTCAACTATGTATATCCAACCAAACGTAATGTGCTCAGGTTGAGGTCAGTTATTTTTAAGAGGCGTCTTGGTATATAAGCAGTGGCAAACGTTCGTGATAGTTTAACGACTGACACTATAAGTAGGTATAACTATCTAAATATATTTATATGCGGAGGTGGAGTTAACAGCCTATTTGGACAGATATTGAGCCCGGTCTACGTTTGCGGGTCATTAACTGATTAGGCCCATTGGAATGACCATTCTTTATAAGCTTTTGGCATTAAGTTTTTTTTTTTTTAAACTGAAATTAATACCATCAGTTTAGAGAAACCCACGCCTTTTAAGATCTGCGCCATAACAACATGATATACCTGACATTTTTTATTGCTGTTTTTTCCTAACTGGGATGATATTATTTTGTGAAAAATTTAAATAATAATACATAATTTAAATTTTGTATTTACATTTGTTTTTTTTTTTATTTTGTTGCGTCAAAGAGATTGAAGTGAACTTCATTATCTACATATTTTGTTTTAATGTTTTTTTCGACTTAATGAACTATTGATAAGAGATTCTAAGCGCCAGTTTCACAGTCAGAAAAGTGACACTTAAGTGGGGAATGTGAAAGATTAATTCCCAATATCACAGTGCACTGTTATCTGATTAAGTGGCACTTTAAGCTACGAAATTTAGCTTAAATTCCTCATATGTAAAACTTAAGTGTCGACTGTGAAACTGGCCCTAAGAGTCTGGGGAACTGTTCAAAAATTGGATTATGTTCAGTTTAGTTGTTATTAATAAGCATGGGAGCTTAACTATTGTAATATCTTCATTTTATAAAAATTCAACCCAAATATGTAAGGTAGCTGGCTTACGAAAAGTTCGTAATGTAATACATTATAAACATTAAGCGTGTTTTGTGGAGCTCCTTATAATGTGAACATTAAGAAATTCTTCACATTAAGCCGAAATGTCACATGCAAATTCTACCAACAACAAGTTAACAGCACATTTGGTTTTCAGTAACTATATGGCTGAATGTGGAACATTGCGGAATTGGTCCAGTAACTAGTTCAAGAAAACACACCTATTGAGTGTGTTTCTTTATTTATTCCGGATATGGAATAGAAAAGATGGAAAGGAAAAAAAAAAATCTTGTGCCTACGTTCTGTAATAATGGATAAAATTGGTTGAGAAACGATGAAAAATGGAACAAAACTCATACGATTTGTTTCAATTTTCATCGTTTCTCGACTGATTTTATCGATGCGAGAGTTACAGAACATGGGTCCTGGATGGAATGAATAAATAAACAAAACTAGAACAAAAAGAATGGCAATCAGTTGTTCGGTGCTATGTCAAAACAATTGAATACACATACATTTTTGTTTTGCTTAATTACATATGTATTCCTAAAGTTCAAAATTGATAATTTGTTATATTAAATACGTAGCACTTATGGCGTGGCGCCTTTATTAGAATTGCTTTCGTGTTTTTAAATTTTTACACTAATGTGAATATGCCATAAAAGAGAATAGGTACATCAATTCCACTGAACGCTCCAAATATTCCTTTTATTCCATCTTTCACATGGAATGAAAAGAATGCATTCCAAATATTCCAGCATGAATTAAAAAAACAACAGCTATTCGGTTGTTATCCGGAATATTCTTGTGAATAAAGAAACGCAAAATGCTTACTCCGAATATTCTGAATGTTTGGAATGAATAAAGAAACACACTCATTGTGTCATTATTTTCTATCCCATGCCTACGTTCTGTAACTCTCGCATGGATAAAGGTAGAACTAGAATAGGTGGGAGCTGTCGGAAGCTTATGTCAAAACCGACCGAAAAGTAGCTTTCCGAAACGTCAATTTCACAAGTAACCCATAATGCACTTAAATGGTTGAAAGAGAAAACAAATTAAATAATTGTTTGTTCAATGCAAATTTAAATAGCCGAGAGGCTTTTAATTATTTACTTTGCGAAACCACTAAAATTCGATGTGATATAAATTAATTAAAAGAAAACTAAAAATTTTACTTCACTCATTCATAAATCAGACAAAAAAGTCGAAATCTAAGCACCAAACGCTAAATTCTTTTTAGTTTGCTTTCACCATTTTGAATCTGGCATCCATCCACTTACGAATGAGCGGTCGATGAGCGCTCTTCACGTCCGACGGCAAAAGTTAACGAAAACTAGGCGAACAGTACCAAATCGCAATTATGGGCACAAGATATAATATATTTGTATTCGCTCGGTTTCGTACGACCACTTGCGTGGCCTTCCGACTATTCTAGTTCTACCTTAAATTTGGTCGAGAAACGATGAAAAATGGAACAATACTCATACGATTTGTTTCAATTTTCATCGTTTCTCGAGTGATTTTATCGATGCGAGAGTTACAGAACGTAGGCACCAGATTCAAAAGAATTTGCAAAAATAAATAAATAAGTCTTTTCTACAACTTTTGAATTAAACTTTGCGAGATAATAAATTTCGAAGAACAAAGGAATTTAAAAAAGTAGAGACAGATACATATACGTATATTGCGAGCAAAATAGCATATGCGACAAATATGTCATGCGAGAAAAGTATCATGCGAGAAAAATATCATTCGAGAAATGTATCATGCGAGAAAAGTGCCATGCGAGAAATATATCATGCGAGAAAAGTATCATGAGGATTTTCCTAATTGTAAAAGGGTTAGCATCATACTATCAGTTTAACATTTTATTAAAGTTAAAATTAACGAATGATGTTTTCAGTATCATACAACCTAACTCCCATATGTCACTTTGACAACTATAAATGTAAAAAAGGTATTATTGCTCACTTGTTTGTATGAAGTCTGAATGTTTTAAGCCTTAACTACATTGGCAAAACTTATTTTGCGATAGTGTTTCTGACTGGAAAACTTATAAAAATGACGCAGAAAGCTTAATTTTTTGTTTAAAAAAAAATTGTATTTATATTCTTTTTCACAAAACAACTGCGCTAGCGGGATTAAAAATATTTTTACTTTTGGAATTTTGCAAAAAGTGGTCAATGTAGTTAAGGCTTTAGGCGTGTTCAGCTTGAGTTTATTAAGAAAATATTGCTAGTATGACACGAGTTAAAAACATTTTAGTAAAGAGGTTGAAAGTTAGTAAATTGTTAAGTATGTAGTATCATACTAGGTCTGTTCCCGAAATTTTTCGCACTAAATCTGGCCAAATGTCAAATTTTGAGGAGTGGGGATGAAATGCTCTCAGAGACAAATACAACTTAAGCTAGGAGCAGACGGCATATGAAAAGTCGCCAACGTTTGCGACTCTGACGTCACGTAAATAGTCGCAAATGTGTTGCAAATTCTATACCTACATCATTGCTCGCAAACTTGTATATGGGGGTGTTCACACGATATGCAAAAACTGTCCCAAAAGTCGCAAATGCATTTGCGACCAAGGCACTCGCACATCATGTGTCCGCAAATGTGGTCGCAAATGTTGTGATGGATATGCGAGGTGTTCAGACGATGTGCTATAAAGTCCGCATATCACCCAATTCCAATCATATGCAGGTTTGCGAACATTTCATATTTTTTTGGAACTGAAAAATTCTCATCTGAAAATTCATAACAAATGAATTGTGGTGGGGAAAATATTAAAAGCAGCCAGAATCGGAATATTGTGGAATACTTTTTTCTTTGAACTTTACATAGTTTTGCTGCATTTTGTCAATAAAAAGATTAAACAAAAATAGAAAAAAAATAATGTACTTCATATTATAAAAGCAAACAATTTTATTGAAATTTTTAAAATCCTGTTGCTGCTTTACATTATAATATCATCCCCAGAACTACCCACGCTTAATTTTAAATGTACGAATATAATAATTAAAGTTCCATTTTATTTCATTTAAATGTAAATTCTATAAGCTATAGCTATGTACATGCAAGAATTTAACACAACAACAACTCTACTAGTAAAATGAAGAATCACAGCAGCTGATATGCTGCATATGTGGAGATGTGCAATGTTCGGTTTTCGTGTCATCGCAAATGCTTGGGATGGTCGCATATGGCCGCACATGCTCGCAAACTGTCACAAATTATATGCGAGGGTGTTCACACGATATGCAAGAAAGTCGCAAACTTATATGCAATTTGGGTGTCGCACATAATCCGCAAATGGTTTGCGAGCATATGCGGACTGTCCCAAAAGGGTGTTCAGACGATATACTCTCAAAGTCGCAAATGGTGACGTAAAAATGACGTCAGAGTCGCAAACGTTTGCGACTTTTATATGCCGTCTGCTCCTAGCTTTACTGTCAAAATATCGGGAACGGTTTGCGCACTACTTTCCACTAATTCGAACCAAACGTCACAATCATACTCGAT
Organism: Leucozona laternaria; assembly: GCA_932273885.2. Classification (NCBI taxonomy): domain Eukaryota; kingdom Metazoa; phylum Arthropoda; class Insecta; order Diptera; family Syrphidae; genus Leucozona; species Leucozona laternaria. Next base: position 82,303,407 of record OW026368.1, on the reverse strand, counting down.
ACTCGAATAGGATTGCCGTAGATCTAATGATAAATCTTGATCGACATTTTCAAGAATCACAGCTCAAGAAAGTAAATGCTAATTAATATAAAAATAAAACAAACATTCTTTAATTAAACATTAAATTATGAAGCTCAGTGTGTTTCTTTTTTTCAAAAAAACACTAAAATATACAAGAAATATATATAATATAATATTTAATTTAATATTTTATTTCTCAAAACAAAATGCTGTCATTTGACTTACGTTAACCTGGCATTTGACAATCAGCAAGAAATAGCCACAAGAAGTTTCTCGGACTAAAACTGGAAAGGAGGGGAAATGTCTTACTCTCATTTGAGCGCTCTCTTTAGCAAGAAATAGCACAATTTTTGATGTGTGAAACGGCTTTGGACTAAAAGCGGAGCTTAACACATCTACTAATACTTTAACATCAGGGTTGTTTAAAATGTTGCGCCATTACCTTATTTGTACTTTGCCTTACCTATACGTTAGGTTGTACAATTTTATCGGGCGTACTTTTTACTACTAACAGTATTGTATTTTAAACACTCTCAGCCATATTTATAAGTCCTGTCTAACTTTAGACAGGCGTCCAATTTAAATTTATCTGAAAACTGTTTAACATTAACCGCTTGTCAAAACCTAGAATAAATCGGCATTTTATTTAATTGAAGAAATTATAATAACAAACTATTCAGCATTTAAATCAACATATTATTTAGATGCTGCTTAACAAGACAAAAACTGTGTAACGAAATCTAATAAATACGATTGTCTGAATCTTTGTACCTATGTTGTGTTAAAATATTGGGGCATATTCATAGTCACTTTTAAACTCCAGTTTATCTTAGACTGGGGTTTATTCAATGTTATTTAGATAGGATAAGCCCAGGTCTAAGATAAACTCGAGTTTAAAAATCACTGTGAATATGCCACATTCTGTTTATGAGAAGGAAAAATTGAGGAAGAGGGAAAAATGTGAATATTTTTGAACTGGAACTTTATGTTGGTGTAAATTATTAACCTGTAGATACTCGTACTAAATAAATTTAAATAATACTCTTCTTCTCTTTCTATCTGCACAATTTTCAATACAGGCAGGCAAATAAAGAGTAACAACAGCGATACACGATTTGGTTTTGCGTATTTTGGTGGACCATTTGATTGTGTTGTTTAGATATTTTTTATAAAAGCAAATACACCTAAGAGCTCTCTTGATCCAACACTAAAAAAGCAGTCACAACTGCGGCAAACATTATCCCTTGTGTTTACCTAGTGATTAGGCGGTATCGTATCATACATGAATGCCACTGGGTAATGGTGAGTGGTGACTCGTATCAACTGGAATTCCTAAAGCAAACAACTTATTTTTATCGAGTGCAAAAAAAAACAAAAAAAAACTGAATATTCTCCAAGCGATACTGATAAGGGAGTTGAAATTCCTTAAGCTAATGTTTACACTTTGGGTATGTCAGAAATTAACGTCATAAATATTTATTTCGCTTATCAAGAATGCGGAGATTGCTAGGGAACAACCTAACTGACTGAGTCGGAATAAATATAAAAATGCAATGCATTTAGTTTTTCTTAACATGTTTTTATTAACTATCGCTTTCTTTATGTCTGTCTATTTGGGACAAATTTTGCAATCGATTTAAAACTACCTTACCGATAAACTAAAGACTTGAAATTTTAAACTTAGCTCAGAACTGACAACACACGTCTTTTAAAGTTTCAAGTTTATATAGCTTATGTTGAAGTTAGTTAAAATCGATTGCCAAATTTGTGCCAATCAGATAAAAAATACTTGAAATTTGACATTATCATAATCTTATCAAGATTCCTTAGATCTATTGGAAAAATTGACATACAAGACTTAAAAACAGATAATTATTAATAATTATTTAATCATTTTTTTTCAAAAATATATTCCATTTTAAGATCGACTACAAAATATTAGAAATATAAAACTAACTAAAACTTGGGTAGCATATGCAACAGATAATAATACATATAGTAAGGGTCTTAGAGATTAGCTGAAGCTGAGAAAAATAATACAACAGTTCATTACATTTGCAGTATTATTATTTCAAAAAAAGCTTCTCAACTCAACTCTCACTTCGCTTGTTAAAATTTCGTATTTTTAAAAAAAACAAAAGTTAAAGAGTTAAAAATTTACTAACTTCAAAGCTCTTTACCAAAATGTTCTTAGTTTTAAACAATTTTTAACTAGTATTCTACTAAACCTATTTCCTTATTAAACTCCAGGTGAACGCACCTAAAACAGTGACAGTTCGTGCAAAAACGTAAGCAAACAAACCCTTTTCACATTTTTTATTCTAAAATGACATATGGAGTTAGTATGATACTAAAACGATAAAATTATACATTTGGTGTTTATAACTTTAGTAAAATTTAAAAGAAATAGTCTCATTTAAAATTTAGAAAATCGTCTTTTTAACTTAGCATCACATTAAAAATGCTTTAACACGATACTAACTCGTATAAAACTTTGCCGCTGTAAAGTATTTTCTGAAAAACATGAACTCATCCTGTCGAACAAACTCCGTGTTTTTTGTTAGCCCTGCGGTGCGATAGGAAATGAAACTGTCAAAGTGACATTTATATTCCTTCAGTTGTCAAGCTTTTTTTGCAGTTTCACGTGCTACAGTTAGTTTTTTATTTTATTTTTACAATGGATGTATTGTATGGTTTGGGCAACAGAAAAAGTCTTGCAGCTCTCATTCACTTTAAATTATATGCACACATTTAGTTAACCGAAATTTGTATAATTCGTAAAAAAATCGATATCGAGATTTGGAACAAACTTGACATAACCATGACAGGGAAGACGAAAAAGTTGGTCTCGCAGAAACGTCCGTTTGTCTGAGTCGATTTTCTTTAAACTTGATACCTAGCGATTTTTGGGCATTTTGGGCATACGTTTTTTTTTTTCATTTCTTTTAGGATCAAAAATGGCGTTCCTGTCATAAAAAAAGTTTTGTCCAAAAAGGAAAATATTATTTTTCTTAAAAACGGCTCCACAGATTTTTAAAATAAAAATTTCAGTAAATTTTTTTAGGTATAAGCTGCCTTTCAGTAAAAAAAAAAGGTTCTGAAAAATGGTTATTAATGGCACTACCCAAAGTACCAATTTTTGTATTGGTTTCGTGTAAAAAAACAAATTCGACGTCGTAACGAAAACTAACACTACGACGATTAAGAAGTTGGAAAAAGTGGGATTCAGCATGCCATCCATCACGTGTCGGTCTGGTCTGTTCGTCTATGTGTCTGTGCGTCTATGCAACCACTGTAATTTGAGCTAGAGCCTAAATGGGTTTTCCGATTTTCATGAAATTTAGTACAGAGCATTTTTATGTGATTGCAATTAATTTAGAACGCGTTTAACTGCTAAAAAACAGATTTGTTTTTTTTAATTTCTCGAAAACTGCGTTTCAGGTTTTTGGCAAAAAATTCACATACCTAGCGGCATTGCACGTTTTTAAAAAAAGAAGAAGATCTTTGGGTTATTTGCGTATAGATTTTGCAAAGTTAGACCGATTTTGTTATAATCTTGTCCTTCACAATAGTTCAAACAATATAACATTTAAAAAAATTGAAAAATATATATTTAAACTGGAAACACTAATTTCGTTACTTTTGACTTTTTTAACGTTTTCTCGTTAAATATAGGTATGATAATAAATATTAGGTGTCTTTTTTTGAACTCACTTGTTCGCTTTAAATAAAAGTGCACAGAAAACGCCATGTATAACAGTTATAGGTAATACTTATTGCTCTGTATTTATATGCTCTTAAGTTCAAGTGGAAAGGTTTATCGCTATTAACTATGGGGAATTGTTGTTATATTTTACATGGGAATTATTTCTTGAGCTGATATACATATATATGCACTAACACAACACATATTATTGAACCATTAACATTAAGCACAAGAGCAAGTTCGTGCGATCCAGTCGTGCATATTTTTTTTTTTTGATTTTGATAAATTTTTATTTTATTTTTATGAAGAATGATTGATATATTTTAAATAATATTGTATACAAACATTTTAAAAATAATATATTTTAGATTTTAGAAAGTTTGATTTTTTATTTATTTCTAAAATACTCGGTTGATTTGTATTTAACTTGGAAAAATTCGGTTTTTTGATATTTCCTAGAAGATTTTTACCAAAACTTATTGTTTTTACCCAAAATAACGTTACATCCCATAAAAATGTTGAAAAAACCGTCAAGGAAAATCTTATTTTACTCAAAAACGACTCCAACGATATTGATACAATTTTGTATGTGTTCCAAAATAAGTACGATTTACCATTTAAAATTAATAGATTACAGATTTTTCCATGATTAACATAGCGGTTTTTTTTTTATTTTCGACTACTATCTCAATATTTGACTAACCGAATAAAATTTAATTTTTTGTACAAAAGCTTGTCATAAGTTTAATTAATATTGCATATCAAAATTTTCCAAAAAAAATATTTTTGAATCTGACAAAAAAAAAGTTTAAAAATTCGATATTTCAAAACGGATGGATGATTGTTTTGAAATTCAATTTTTAACGTCATTTTAACAAATACTTAAAATTAGTGTACAAAAGTTGACAAAATTTTATATAGGTAAGAAAAAATTAATTAAAATTTTTTAAATCACTTCTACGATTTCTTTAAATATTACATTTTTCCGTGCACTGTGAACTATTGTCATATTTTATCGAACTATCGAATAAAAAAGTACATGGGAATGATTGAACATGAACTACCTATCACAAATCTAGTACGTTTTATTTAAAAAAAAACGTCATTTCGACACAGCTGTTGGTTATATTAGATCTGTTCGTTTACTTCCCAATACTGCTAACTTCAACCGCAATATTGATTTTTTACATCAATTTTGACAGAGCTTTTTACTCAACTTTGTAGAAAGAACAGAGGTTTTCTGTTTGCTTTTGAGTTAGAAAATTAATTACCTAAAAAAAATTAACAATGGATTAATTGTAGCCTTATCGTTGTTCGATTCTTCTGAAGAAGATGGATGTAGATACATAGCATATTATTTAACTTTATTTACTGCCCAACCCGGTTGTTGTGCCATGAAATCGGCAAGATTATTTTTCTATGTGCTGTTTATTTTATTTAAATTCATCCTGAAAATTCATTGTTAATGTTCTATCTTCTATATATGTATATAAATAAAAATGTAAATGTTGGTTTGTTCCTAGTCGGTAATCTCTGAAAGTTCTTCATAGATTGCTTTGGAATTTTGACTCAACGCAATGTTGCATTCGCATTCGCACGTGTTTTTCTATAGGTCTTAAAAACAGCACCATCTGTTGGACGTAAAAGCAAAGCACTGTTTACTGAGATCGCAGTTCAAAGCGGAACAGGATTCCTCAATTGACATAATCTCTTTCTGACAGAGCAAAATATACGAAATCTCATTTTTGAATTTTGATTAAGTTATCTCGAAGTTATCAGAAGCATTGCTCTGAAATTTAATGGAGACAAAAAGGTATGTACGTGTTGTGCCACCGGAAAAATTAGACTGGTTCAACTTGAGGTTTGCAAAATGTCAATTATTTGTTTCCCTGTCAGTTTATTGTTTGCCGATTTTGGCCGTTTTTACCTTTGTATATACTTACACCAAAATAATTTACAGAAGTCAATTTCCAAGGCGTTTTTTTGATTTGTTTAATTTATTTCGGTTGTGAAAATTGTGCCCAAAATATAATCGTTCATAACAAAGGGAAGCGATTTGAAATGAAATGGTAGCTTCATGCATCTCATTTTTCTCTTCTAAAATGCATCCATTCGTCACGCAAAAAAATCAATTTTTAAATTGAAATCTGAATATACCAATGGAAAACCCCATTACAAGACTAATTTTGCGTCTTGGATTTTCTTCGAATTCTTCCTTGAAATGTCAGCCTATGAGTTGTGCACAGGTTCGGTAATTCCTTTACTGTTTGCATCGAAACACCGAAAGAAAAGCAACGATTAAATTCACAGTGTTCCTAGCTAATCTGAATGACAAGTTCGCCACTATATTTGCCTTCTTCTTTTACTCTCAGAATAACATTTTGCTGAACTGTTGATTTCTATCCTCAGAAATTGCTTGAACAGAAAATCACAAATGGGGGAAATTTTTAAGTCTCTCTCGAGAGGACTCTTTTTCTGTGTAAAACAATTTTTGGGTACAGCTAAACAAAATTGTATGGCAAATATTGTTATAATTATTTCCTCCTACAAAAAGCGTGTTCGGGGAATGTTCAAAGCTAGGAACCAACTACCTGATTTAGGTACCTTTTTCATTTATTTAATTTCAACCAAGGCTTTAGTTTTAAAATTTAACTGACAAAAAAAATTCACAACAAAAACGTAGATTATGTAGGTACCAACCATCCAAGTTATTTAAATTTTTTAACATAACTACGTCAAAAGGATATTATTGTGTAGGTATACATGCTGCGCATTCATTTTTGATGCAAATTCGTCCAAATGGAATTCTTTGAAAATCATCTCCATCAGCATTTCCGTTCCCGAAATCCCCTTATGGATGGACCCACTGTTCTATCCTCCTCATCACACAGAAAGCTGTTAACAGAAAAAAAAAATGCTTTTTAAGTGGGTATAATAAATATTTTAAGCCTCTCGTGAAGGCCATGGCAGAGGCAGCGCGCTTGGTTGGTTTATTCTGCTTGCTGGTTGTATTCGACTGCCTGCCGCGGCAGGCGATAGCTGCAACGGCAGGCAGTAGGCAGCAGGCGGAAAACAAAAAATATCGAATCTGGCGGCCATATGAAATGCGATGAAATTCACGTAGCCGCTTGAGTTCCTTTTGCCACTGTGCTGCGCATTCTGGTGGACACCACTCCGCCCATCAGTGGGTATATATACAATATACATACCTCTACCTTATGCTTCCAATTCCAATCCAAACCAGATGCTGATGCCGCTTCGTTGTACCTACCTAACCTACCTATAGTATAGAGTAGCTGATGCAGTATAGGGAATGATAGCAATGTGAATGCGCTTCCATCCTGATTTCCCTCACCCTTTTTTCTTCATGATAAACCTTTCATAAAAAATAATACAAGAAAATAACAAAAAAACTTAAAAAAAATATGTATGTACATATATAAAATATCAAAAATAAAGAAAAAAGAAAATGTGTTCTGTTCATATTTTTTCTTGACGTCGCGTCGCGTCCTCATCGTCATTGTCAAGATTCAAGAGGCCCCTCATTTCAAAATCAACGAACGAACGCTTCACTATACTCGAAGGATACAAACCAACCGTGCGTCTCGTTGAGTCTGACTTACAATCAAAGGCCTATATGCAGGCAAACTTAAAACTTTACAGTAAGTTATGTCGATTATGGAATTCGCAATATTTGACACCCGGCGGGAAGTTACTGAATTTGCGGTGAATTCGAGCTAGCGTTAATTTCAATTATTGAACTTCCCTACCATTTTCTGAACTTTTCTATCGGCGCTGTCATTTTTTGACATTTAAACGTCATTAAGAAACAATTTAAAAATGAGCGAGAATGGATAGCATGACATTTTTATTTATCTTGCGAGAACAGATAACATTCTTCGAAAAAAACCGGATTAAGATAAGGTACAAAGCGAAATGTATTTTTATATCTCTGATACGCTAACTCCTACATTTCTTTGAACTTTTCGCGATTAGTTGTTCTTTCTCTACAGAGAATGTCAAATAAGGACTTTAACCTTTAAATTTATTAATCTTAACTAACTTTTTGTACTATCCATTTAATTTAAGTGTAAATAAAATAGTAGCAAAAGCAGATGCGTGACAAAATTATCGCGGATAACAAAAGCCAGAATCTGTATGGACTACGAATGATTTGCGATTTCAATAATACCAATTTATGTAGTTGAACAAGGTCAAGTTACCGACATTGGCTGAATTTTTATCGACGGATTAAATAGTAGCAATTTCTCTTAAAATGTTGACAACTGCCACTAGCTCATTCGCTGATTTCTGTAATAGGGGTGAATAATAAATCAGCCGTTATAACAACTATGAAAAGTATGTTAATACTTAGATGAGAGTCGTAAACGTTTGTGACTCTGACGTCATGTACAAAATGCTCGCAAACTGGCATATGGGGGTGTTCACACGATATTGAAAAACTGTCAAAAAAGTCGCAAATGCGTTTGTGATCAAGGAACTCGCACATCGTGTATCCGAAAATGCAATCGCAACGATATTTTTGGTGTTCAGTCGATGTACTATAAAATCCGGATATCACTCAACTCCAATCATATGCAAGTTTGCGAACATTTCATAACTTTATTGAAGCAGCTTGTCTGGAATATTTTAAAGTGCAGCGATAAATTCCAAATGTGCAAAATGGCCTTACAAAATATTTCAGAAAATGATGAATTTAAAGTCGCAAATAATCAAATGTCGAACAAAGACAACGGATTAGTATTGTGCGGACAAAGAACTTGGTTTTACATCGTCAGGAGGAAGGCTTTTGCGCAAATATGCAGACGTGTAATGTTCTGTTTTCTTGCCATCGCAAATGCTTGGAGTGATCGCATATACCCACACATGTTCGCAAACTGTCAGACTGTCACAAACTATATGGGAGGGTGTTCACACGATATGCAAGAAAGTCGCAAACTTAAATGCAATGTGGATGTTGCGCATAGTTTCGCAAATGGTTTGCGAGCATATGCGGACTGTCCCAAAAGGATCGTCAGACCTATCAAAATCGCAAATGATGCCGTAAAAATGAAGTCAGACTCGCAAAAGACGCAAAGTCTTTTATATGAAAATCCGATTGAAGTAAACTACAAATACGTCTTAGGCTATATACTCGACACATAAAATTTTGTATGCGAGCTGGAAAGGAATTTCACAAAAAAAAAAAAACAAAAAAAAAATATTGAACATGTTTTTGTGTTGTGTGTTTTTTTATAGGCTCATTGAATTTTAGAAATTCTTCACATTGCATCGGTGTACTTTGCAGATCGGATTATGGAACTGAAGTTGTTTTTTTTGTTAAAGCTATACCCTTACCTATATGTACATATGTACATATATATCTACGTTAGTAAAGACCTCTTTGGAATGTGGATAAGGATCATGATTGTTATGGATGATGACAGGAGGTCATAAGGAAGCTAATTCTTTTTTTTTTGCGTTCGCATTGCTGTGATCGGTGATATGTCAGATCGCCAATTTGGCGAATAGACCTACTTAAATGTTCCGATCGTTTTTTATTTAGTAGAATATTTTTTTTTTGTTCGTGAAAACTTTTTTAAAATTTATTCTTCAGTAAATGAATATTTTCCTTTGGCCTATTTAAAAAAAAAAACTTGCGCAAACTCGTGTGGACAACTCTGATTTTTCTGCAATTGGAAATTTTTACCGGAATAGTCCGAAAATTGAACACTTTCAGGGGTGGATGTTATGGCGATATCTGAAAATTCCATTTTGTATGGGGAGAAGAAACTATTGATTCTATAAGCAATGATAAACACTACTATAATGATAAACGGGTAATTATGACCCTGACGAAATAGCCAACAGATGGCGTTACGCTCTCAGAATCATGTTTGACAACTGATTATAACGTTTTCGTTTGGTAATTCGGAAGAAGCCTTTAATTTGAAAACATGGTGAAAATTAACTTAGAAGATTTTGATCCCTTACGAATAATATAATATTCTCCAAAATATGTAGATAAATAAATATTAGGTCGAATTTAATCTAAGCAAAAAATGACATTTCACGATTTTGACGCTTAAAACGTGCTAAAATGTGCGCATGTGTGTTAAACGAACGTTTTCAATAGCATTCGGAACGCTTCCGGATGACTAAACGAAAATTAAATTATTATAATTGATCTTTCCACATTGATTGATTCCACGATTCATACGAAGCGGTTGTGTCTCGATGTAGTGCGAAAATTATTGCTGCTTTTTTTCACTTTTTAATCGACGAAGTGATTAAAATGACTCAGTGACCAAGTGAAATTCAAAGGATTGCTGTTGAATTTTGTGGTTTTTTTCAGAACGTTTTGATTTCCAGAAGTGATGTTATCGCCAAATCGAGTTTCGATTTACATCTACACAAATTCCCTTTATTCATTCACTGTTTTTCTGCGGAAGAAAGTTCACCGGGTCAGCTAGTTAATTAAATAAAAGTAATGATTTTGTCGGACACTCAGAAAATACGTCACACCAAATCCTATCAACGACCTGTTATAAAAGAATCAACCAATAACGTTTAACGTCTACTTCTACCATTTCATTAAATGTAATATGCATTTTTAAAAGTTCAATAAACAAAAGATCAAACAAAAAATATACAAGACAACAAAATTTTGAAAGAGCTCAGGAATGTCTCTATGACCACACGTTCAATTACAAAAAGGAACATCACGTCATGTTCGTGCATAGCGCTGAGTCCATAAATGTATACGGTCAACTTAAAAATGGTGTCGTATTGTGATTGTTTTATATTTTTTTTTTTGCATTTACCCCCATGAGCTTAGAAATACCGCGACTTCAAAAAAGCTATTAAGGCACGCTAAACGTAGGTACGAATACATACTATACTATGCGCGCCCTCCTCGTTACATTTTTAAGCAAAAAGCCGCTGCGCTGACTGCTTTGAAGCTATGAGCTGAGCTATGTCTTTTTACAATTATATTGCTACTGTATGCCTTTTTGTTTGGATAGATTACATAATTGAAATTGTTTATATGACACGTTATTTCGGAACTCTACTCATTTGAGCATAGGTTTCAAGTCATACATACATAATGTAGGTATAAATAAAAAAAAATTATAAATACCTTAAGGCGAATTTTAAGGTGGGAATAACAATGATTGACACAGAGACGAAGCCGACAGAGGAAAAACTAGCGACAATATAGCATTTTTCTTCATACCCACCAGCTTACAGTTAAGTCTAAAAGTTTGTCAACCCAGAGTAGATATTTAGCTCACAAATTTTCACAATCAGAATAGGTTAGAAGGGGTGATGAAATGGCAAGCCGCACCATCTCACTCGAATGTCTATGGATCTTTATTGCGCTTCCTAGGACAGGTATAGATATAGGGATAGGTATGGAACCATTCCGAATTCTATATCAATTTCAGGATGTTCCTTAGTGATGGCAAAGCTGAGATGTCGCCAAGTTCTTCGAAACAGTGTTCTCCAAGGGCATTTTCCAAATTCTGGCTAGGCTGGGGCATTCAACCTCTTCATTTTGACACCCTTTAAGTGATGTAAGTCAGATTTGCTAATGTCCATACCGCTCATGTGGGTTCCCATTGAGTTGTGACCAGTTAGGACTTCGACTAGTAAAGATAACTGAGGTCCGCTTATCTTAAGTAAGTACCTATTCTGTGTTTTCCTGAATATATTCGGCGATGGATTCCTTGAAACCCGACGAGTTAATATTGATGACCATCTATCGTTTGGGGCTTAAAAGAAACTCTCGTGAATTATATTCTTTTCTTGCTCCAGTGGCATAAGTATCGATACTTCGGTTTGGCTTGGGTCAAGGGATGACCCGTTTTTGATCAACTCATCTGCCACTTCGTTCCATCAGACCCATCTTAGGGTAATTATGCTTATGGCGCTGAGTATTCTCAAGTTATTCTGCAACGGTTCACAGGTTTTGACTATGTGATAATTGAGGACACGTCTTTAATAGTCCTCTGCCTATCTATGAAGATATCGTTATTTCTATATCAACTATTTTACATGAAGTAAGATGTTTTGCGGCTTCGCAAACTGCCAACATTTCTGCTTGGAGCTTGGAAGACACCGCAAACATTTGGAAGCTTTATTGATCTATTGACGGGTGGGTTATATCTCAGTTGATGCCTGACCTTACCCTGGCGTTTGTCTTGTAACCGTTCGTAAAGACCGAAACATGATTTGTATTTATGACCCGATTTTCATGCCAGAATTCCCTTGTTGAGATATCTATTAGAGCAACTAGGCAAAATCATTGGTCCTCGAGAAAAAGCCTTGATTTGCAGATCTACAGCAACAAAACTTCTTGACTTACCAAGAGATGGGAAGATTAGAAAGTAAAAGTTTGAAACGAATTTTCAAAAAGAGTTAAGAAGAAAGAGTGGGTAGGCGAAACAACGAACTAAAAACTCAGGGCAAACGCCATCAAATACTACACTGATGGATCGAAAACAACCGAAGGGACTGGTGCAGGAATCTTTGGGCCTAGAACAAAACTCTCCTTACCGATGGGACAGTCTACTAGCATCTTCCAGGCAGAAGTAAATGTCATTGTGAAGTGTGCTGAATGCAACCTCGAAAGAAATTACAAAAAACCAGCACATATTACCATCATGTCAGATAGCCAGGCCGCACTCAAAGCCCTAAACTCATAAAATATCAGTTCGCAACTGGTACGGGAGTGTGTGGGCAGGCTTAACGAACTGGGCAAGAACAACAATGTCACACTTCATTGGTACAATAGGGGCAACAACACCCCTAACGGGGCCAGAACCCTACTGCGGAATAGGAGAAAACATGATTAAAAACAAAATCAAATCAGAAGAGAAGAGAAGGCAACAAGACAAAAAATCTGGAATGAACTCCCAAAACTGAGACAAGCCAAACTCCTACTAGGAAGCTATAATCAGGAACGCTTTCTATCCTGCATCAGCTTAAGTAAGAACAAACTCAGAATAATTACGAGTCTCCTCTCTGGCCACTGCAAGCTAAGAAGACACCTTAATATTCTTGGTCTAGTAAGCAGTGCCCCTATCAGATTCTGCAACATTCATGAAGAGACGCTGGCCCACACATTGGGTAAATGTGTGCACCAAGGACATAGGCGTCCTGGGTAACCACCAGATAGAAGAGAGCAAACTATCCTCTCTAAAAGTACTCAAAATTCTCGAGTTCCTCAAGGCAATTAATTTGGAGGTCGAGCTGTAGAATGAGTTGCCTCATTCAGGCCCCAAAGGGGGACACAACAGATCTTAAGGTCGCAGTGTAATCATACCCAACAATATTCGTTCATTCAGGATGTAGTTTGTGTGTAGTTTTGTGACCGTAGTCCGTAGTGCCCCCTTGTCCAGTTATAACACTGTTTAAGTCTTAAACCCGCTAACTCTTTCGTAAGTAAATCGGCTAGTGAAAGGAATGTTTCTATAGGGCTGCGGTGGGCGTAGTTCTAATGGCACTATGGTTGTATAAATACACGCTATAGTCTTTGAATTTTTGTCATAGTTTTTAGATTGGTTACCTTGTCTTAGGGCAGCCACCAGACCAAACATGCGTATACTTTGGAATTGGCTTTAACATAGCTGTCTACATTCAATGAAAGGTTTTAGGGCTAGGTCTCAAATTTTAACCAAAAATTCTACTGCAAGTTTAGAATGCTATTGAAGCTTTTTCTCTCTTTATTTGATATTTGTTTCCAGTTTATTTAGCGATCAAGCGAACCACGCCAATACACTTGGCCGTTAATGTGAAAGCACAACAGCTCTAAACTTTAGGCGAATGTGCTTTTCAATAAGTCTTTCTATGGTCTAAAGGAGAAAAGAGGATAAGTTTATTAGCCTGAAGCCTTATTTAAAAAGCCTTCTTGAGTTTTTCCTCTTTGGGCCACCAAACGGGGTTAGTCTTGTCTTTTCCTTTAGGAATGGAGCAAGAACTTTCGTAAGCATTTTTAATAGCTGACGTAAGTACATCAACATGAGTTTCAATGTCTCAACTATTTAACATAGGATGACATTTAAAGTGACCCAAAAATGGAGCCAGTCTTATATTGAAGGCTTCCCGGTTTGTTTTCCTGATACGATTTCTGTAGGGCTTTGGATTTCCTATATATCGTGCTCAATTTAGAATGTTATCATTCTATGGTCTGTTACTGATTGCGATGTAATCACTTCTTTTCTATTTCTAGATAACGAAGGTTGGTTAATTACCTCTATTTCTTAGGCCCAGTTTTTCAGTGGTGAGTTAAACTAGAGTTAGCTAACTCTGGAGGTAAATTAATCCACAGTGAACTGAGGAAACAGTTTTTCGGTGGAGAATGCATGCGGAACGACTAAAAAAACTCGGTAGATAAAACATCAAAAGCATCTGTTCATTTAATCCTGAGTTAACTCACCAAATTTAATGGGTTAACTCGGGTTTCCTTTTAATCTTTAATCTCGCACTGAAAAATTGGACCATAATTATATATTTAAAAAGTGATGCATGATAGCCCAGCCCAACGCTTTAACTAGTATGCCAAAGAAATACTGCACGCTAGTGACAACGTTAATAGTTCCCAGTTATTGAAGACACATCTTAAATAATGCGCTACATTCCTTTTAGACACAACTGTCAGAGTACTTTAGAAATCAAATGGCTCTATAACTTCAATAGGTGACGACCAATGTGCCAAATGCGGGTTAAACACATTTGGTAGTCCGTATATCAGTTCCATTATAACCGTTTTTATTTTTGCTATGAGCGAAGAGCGAAAAGCGATTCAATTCAACTATCGCGTTGACGTACGGCTACGGACTTCGGAGATATCTACACGTAGGTATATGTTCATAAATATTACCGAGTATCTAAATATCTATTGCGAGCATTGTCGTTTGGTCTTCGCGTTTGTTCGCATTCGCGTCATTGGAATTGGGTGACTCTGACTCTCTGACTCTGATGACTAGCTCAGCTATGTACCTACCTATTTATATAAATATAATCTTGGGTTAGGAGAGATATTTACAAAGTGGGATTGGCCAATTCCAATTGTGATATGGAGTTCTTTTGAAATTTCAATAAAAGTATTATGTTGCGAGTATATTTATTGTTAAAGTATGTTAAAATGTTTATTTTTTTTTTCGTACGGATATTGTTGGTTTTTTGTCTGTATAATTGGTCGATGGTGATGGAGTGTATGAATGTTGGCTGTTTGTTGTGTTGATTCAAACACATTCCTAAGAATCCAATTTGGACTTAATTCTTTAATAATAATGAGGCAATATGTTACTGGGTGTCAAACGGAAGGTTCTCTGGTTGCGCTATAAAATATTTGTTTTTCCGTTTCATATCGATTGGCAATTTTAAATTATTCAAAATTCCATTTAATAAAAATAAAAAAAAATTATTCTGATTGATAAGTTAAAATCAAGCTGAGTAATCATATCACCACCCCAGTATGATTTTTTTTTTCTATTGAATGTGGGTATCATTTTGGAGTCAACGTCTCATGTGGGTTCTGCGGATTGTGGGTTATATGAAAGGATAGTTTTATTTTTTAACAGTTAAATTTGTGGATGTATTCTTAACTATATGTTGGTGCTATAAATCATGTTGGATTTAGAATATAAAGGTGTTTTAGGATTTACTTTTTTTCAACTCGCTTCTTATATGATTTTTATTTGTCAATTTGACAAACGCGAGGTTATGATCAAACTTGACATAACGATGACAAGGAAGACGAACAAATTCTCTCTTTCTGCCTGTCCAGCTATACAGAGGTTTTTTTTTCGCTGGCAAAATTGACAAAGTCTGGGAATTTTTCATAATATACCTACTTATATTAAGGGTTTTTCAAGAAGGGCGCGGCGGTTAGATGTTGAAATGGAACATTGCGGCGTTCGTTGTGTGGCGGTTTTTTGGAACCACATGTCGTTGACACCCATATTGGAATAAATGGGTGCAACGCTCGTATCGTAGCCCCAAAAGATTTTTATAATATCATTTGGACGTGCTGTTCAATCGTGTAACTTGCCAAAGTGCCATGTATATCAGTAACTGAATACTAAACAACATATTTGACAGATGTCACTAAAACAACATGGCCGCCACAGGCTACCAAAATCTACCCGAGCCAGTTGAAAACCCATTTACCAAACCGATATTAATGAAATTTTCAAGTATGATAAAGGATATAGTATAGGCCACAAATTGACCCACTGATATCTCTTCTTCTTGCTCTGAGGTTGCTACCAGTTCAAATAGATATGTGCAGAACGGATGGGCAGATGATTGTTGTAATAATGCAAACTTTAACATTTTGAGATATTTTGTACAGAACTATCGCGCCTTCCATTAATATTGATGATACTGCTTAAAATTTTTGTTTGCATGATTCAATCGCATTGCATTACTATAGGCATCCTAAAGAAGGAAACGAAATAATTGCCTTTGGCACTGACACTCTTGCAAAGTTAACTCAAGTTCACATACCTATAATTTCCAATATTTTGACTTTGGGGCTCTATCTAGGGATATTTACTTGAGTTTCGTTCCAAATCCTTGATGTACCTCCATATGTGATAACAGATGGCTATGCGTACATAAGTCAATTATGGCTATACACGTTACTTTTGCAAACATAAGCAAATTTTCGTTGGGAGTTCGCTTATCCCTTTTATATAGTTGGGTCTTAAATCAGCACTTTCGAAAAATAAAATTTTTACCGCCCTTGACAATACTTTAAGGGTTTTCCAATAAGAGGTGTTATTTTGATATTCAAAGAAAAATGGCATTTTTTTAAATAAATGATCGGATGTTTATTTCATTATAATGAGGAAGGTATGTTGTTAATAATGGAATACAACATCAGCCAAATGGCCGCCACGACCACGCTTACAGGACCATATTCTTTTCATGAAATTTTCCATAACCATAAATCGCAAAGTGGCTGCCCTATGTCCTCGATAGCCTCACGAATTCCATCTTTGAGGTCTTGAATCGACGCTGGGCTGTTGGCGTAGACCTTATCTTTCACGTGGCCCCAAAGGAAGAAGTCGCAAGGTGTTAAATCACAAGATCTCGGTGGCCAATTGTGATCACCTCTTCGAGAGATAACACGGTCCGGAAACTTTTCCCGTAAAAGATCGATGGTTTCATTGCTTGTGTGGCACGTAGCGCCGTCTTGTTGAAAGTAAACGTTGTTCAGATCAATACCATCCAATTCCGGCCATAAAAAATCATTAATCATCTCTCGATAGCGCAATCCATTGACCGTAACTGTTGCTCCAGCCTCATTTTCGAAAAAGTAAGGTCCAATGACCCCGCCGGACCATAAACCGCACCAAACAGTCACGCGTTGAGGATGGAGAGGCTTTTCAACAATAACTCTTGGGTTTTCCGAGCCCCAGATGCGACAGTTTTGCTTGTTGACGTAGCCTCCAAGGTGGAAATGGGCCTCATCAGTCAAGATGATTTTTCGATGAAATTCCGGATCATTTTCATGCATTTCAAGGACCCAATCAGCAAAGACACGACGTTGTTGATGATCAGCCGGCTTGAATTCTTGTGTTAACTGAACTTTATAAGCCTTAAGACCAAAGTCTTTATGCAAAATACGGTGTAATGACGTTTGTGGAATGCCTAATTCCAAAGAACGACGAGGAATGGACAAACCTGGGTTTTCTTCAACAGTTTGGGCTACAACAGCAATATTCTCAGTTGTTCTTGAGCGACGTGCACGGGTTTTATTCTTCACATCACTAACTTGTCCCAACAGCTCGAATTTGTCCACCAATTTCTGTATTGCGGTCCGACAAGGTGCTTCACGACGACCCAAAAATGTTTTAGTTTTACGAACCGTCTCTGCCAAATTTTCACCCTTTTTATAGTGAATTTTAATAATTTCAATACGTTGTTGAAGCGTGTATCGTTCCATTTTTATTAATGGCGTAGTTTCTACTTGTCAAATGTCAAAAAACGACAGCTTCAAAAGTGACAGCTACCGAAATAGCGGGCTATTCAAAATAACACCTCTTATTGGAAAACCCTTGTAAAATGGCAGATACTCGTCATTCTATGTCCTTCCAAACCACCATTATATACTTACTTATATACCCTTATATGCTTACTTAATAGCGGGCTATTCAAAATAACACCTCTTATTGGAAAACCCTTATATATACTTACGTGCATCTGCGCGTTCAGGTGGACATGGGGCTGGAGTCTTAACGGATGAACGGATTTCATTAAAACTTGGAACAGAGCCAGTTTATGTCATTCCATAATTTTTGTTTTCTTTTTTTTTTTTTTTAATTATGTATATCAAAAATATTACGCACTTTGCAATATCCAAAACAGTAAAGAATAAAATGCGTTTCCAGGTTCTTAGCAAAAAATTCACATAACGGAAATAGGCTTAGACATTTTTTTTTGAGAATATAGTCATGCCCAACCACATACAAAAATGTTATAACGCTCAAAAGCTGACAAATCGCCTGAAATCTCTCGAATGAAAGCGGGTCCGTTTGGTGGTGTGACACACGCCCTATCGGCGTATATATCACCCAAATTCCAAAACATAAGAAATCTTCTGCTATGAATTACCTACATAGCTTTCAAAAATTAAACAAAAAAGTCCAATCTTCGAAATAACTCCGAAAAAGGTGAATTTTATTGCAGAGTTTTGTTTTGACTTCTTAAACATCACTGGTACCCTAAATTTGAAACCCTTTTTTGCGTAGAATTTTATGAGCCACTATAAAAATAATAGTTGTTGAGCGATTCTCGTTCTACCCAAATTTAGTTTTTTTGGAATTTTTAAGAATAAAAGTCTTATTTCAGTCCTTAAAATTTAAAATCTTTATTTGACGTTATGACTTAGTTTAAAGATGACATTCATTTAAGGTTTTGCTGCTGTTTCAGTCTTGAGTTGGGTGTTTTGGTTTCGGACGATAATCACATTTTTGGGTTATTATACCGTTTAAATCCTCAATTGCCGCACTGATTTTGTTCAAATTTTGCAATCTGGTGCTCCTAAAAAGTATAAATAAATATTAAAATTAATTTGTTTTAATTGTATTATTCTACATGAAAAAAAAATAGATTAAAATTCATTTTTTAGTAGTTTTGAATTTTGTCCACATTCTCTTTAACGATATTTTCATAACGTTATTGAACAACTACTTGAGGATTTATATTCCGTCTCGGATAGGACATAAGTCTTTGATTGACTTTTGGTGTAAGATGGAACAAAAACCCCTGCCCTTCTATTTGAAAACATGTTTTCGGTGTGCGTGAAGTTAGCATAACAAGTTAGTGTCAGTGTTACACAGTTTTTTGAAGTCTTATCGCATCATGCACCTGAGTTTTTGAGGTAAAACAAAAAGACATTCAAATAGTTTTGAAATTCCAACTGTTATATTGTCCGAGAAGTATGGATTTCTTACATTTTTATAACAAAAATTATGAAAATTTTTGTAGCTACAGTGATTTTTTCCCAACTTTGTGCAGCTACATTGAGGTGCTAGCATTCACAATTTTGGTTGGAAAAGTGTTTGAAACGGGAACTACTTGGGCCAAGCAACTTGCTTAACCCGGAATGGCGACGAAATTCTTCATTTTAATTGACTCCTTTGATTATTATTGAAATCAATGCAACCGATATGAACCAATGGATCCAAATATTGAAGTCATGACTATAAAAATAACACAAAAAATACTGCAAAACAAATGAATCAGCAAATGGGTGACTCTCAGTCTCAATACTCCACAGACAAATTGGTGCCGTATAGAGCTCACACTTATCACAATCAGGAAAGTAACGTGTTGAACATTTCCGTTTCGCTAAAAAACTACTTTACGATTTCGCAACGAATAACGTAAGCAAAATTGATAAAAAAAAACCAAATTCGTCATCGCAAAAGGCATCAAATCACTCGAAACCAAAATGATCATGAACGTGATCATTGACGAAATTCACTAATTTCAATATGTGATATTGCATTTTAATGAGCTTATAATTATAGAGGTTCAAGTTTAAAGTTCAATATTCAATTAGGATTCAAATGCAGAAAAAATTTAAAAAAAAAATCTGAAATCTATATATTGATACAATTTAAACAAATTTATTTCTTAATTTGTCTTTATTTGAAAGAATTTCACACAGGAAACACAATAAAGAACAAAACAATATTTTAAAAAAAAATTTATACTCCCCCTTTTCTTATAGGTAAACGAGTATGTAGGTTCAAGAATTTCATGGGAACAAATTGCATCTGGTTGACCTATGTCAACCTTAAATTCCAACACGAAAATCTACGATGACATTCATCTTGAATTCATTAAATTAAACATTTATCTTTCATCTAAGTACTTAGAAAAATATTTGACTCTAATCGCGCACCGAATGATTTCATTGTTATACAAAAAAATGTTCTCATCTACACATATGTATAGTATACACTCCGTGTCATTTGATTTGATGTTGATGTTAAAATGTTATCAATTTAAGCCTAGTACGCAGATCGCGCTTAAATTTATCTTACATACAAATTTCCTCCAAAGATAAATTTTAGCGCGGATTCTTAGCCGAGCAGTACGCAGTTCACGAGTTAAATTCCAACTGTCATCTAGTATTTTATCAAAATTAATTTAGCGCAAGAAATAATGCTAGACACATTCTTTCACAGATAATTTTTGACATTTTTTGTGAATCAAGACCAAAGATACTCAATATAGAGATGAGAATGTTTTTTACGTTTCACCCTGTAAAATCTACTGTTTTTGTAATTTCGTCTCGTGTCGACGAATAGATGTGAATTGCAACAACAATTCAACGATCTGTGTGAAGAACCCTGCTGTAAAAATGTGAGGTTTTTATACATACATGCAAATTGAAATGGCTACCGAGTATTCTCGTCTTGATGTGGATAGTCTCTGCTCACTTTATTTTTTATCGAAGCTTTTAGAGTTAAAATTTAGTTTAGCGCGATCTGCGTACTAGGATTTACCTTATAGATGGTGTTCACATTTGACTCACTCCTCTTATTATTTTGACGTGAATCCAACTTCTTTGGTTCAGACAAAAACAAATGTGTGAAGCCATCCAACTCACTGATACTTGAACACAATAGAAATCTGCAACTGGAACTGGAGTTGCAGCTGCCATAGCTGTCAAAAAGTGTCTTATGTGCTTCTTTTTACGTGCCCATAATGTAGCTGTACAGCTTACTGACATTTGATGTGTTGATGTCATTTGTTGGGTCAGCTGATTGCATCTTTTGTGAATTTTGTGAACACGAGGAATTGAAGAGATCTTGAAGCTTATTTCAACCCCTATATAAACACTCATCGAATTGAAATGGGCTTGGTTCGCCTCCATCAATTTTGAAATGTCAAAAATGCTGCACGCAAAACTTAAAAGTTGCTGAACTCTTGCAGCTACATTGCGTTGTGTTCGCAACATTGAAAATATATATATTCAATATTTTGACAGCTAGTTCGGCTCCAGATCCAGTTGCAGCTTCTCCGTCTCCATTGTGTTCAAGTTGTCACTTTGGCGTGCAGCATTCGTTAAAACATAACAAAAATCTGGGCTTATTGAAGGATTAATTCGAAATATTTCTAAAATCATATTAAATAAATATGTTTCCAATTGAAAAAAAAAATATTTTTAGGATTAAAGTGCCAAAGATAAAGTATGCAGACAGAGAAGAAAGATGTCACAAAAGAAAACGTCAAAAAATCCAAAAGTTTAATAAAAATTTAGAAAATCCTCCCTTTCTTTGCCAAATTTCTTTCTCACCATGAAGGGGGAAGGTGAAATGAAGTACAGAGTTGTCAAAAAAAGGTCAGAGGAGTCAATCGAATGTGAATACCGTCACAGACTTTGAGAAAAATCCTCAAAGAAACAAACTGCAAAAAAACAGTCTCAAACGGTCTTGAATCTATAAAAGCTGCCATAACGTATCTATTATAAATGATTAACAAAATTTTCAAAAATGATATCCAAGCAAAAAATCATTAGGAAATGTAAACGGCCTCATTAATTTTATTAAAATAAAACAATACAATTTTCTGAAATTTAATTTGAATAGTCTCTTGATGGTTTGTGCAGCAGAGTAAGACCCACCTTAAGTTGCAGGCACAACCATCTTGGTGAATCCTGTAAATGTATAGCAAGAGATCTATGCAAGTTGGCCAGATTTCAACATTCTGCTACAGCTACATTTATTGTGATCAAGGATAAAGCCTGGCCATAATTATAAATTGATCTCAGTTTTTTGAAACTGTCACACTATATTGTTCACTCGCTTAGTCCAGATTAAAAATAAAATACAGATTTAAATTAATTTTAATCCAATTCCAAATTTTTCACTCCTTAAATCCACATTTAAATACAATAAGTTGACAAATCCAATGGGATTTAAACTACTCTCAGGAGGCCAGTTTAAGTACTTACATCCAGATCATTTTGGGCAATGATAATAGGCACATAGATTTAATAAATCTGGATTAAAAGTCCACTTAAATTCAAAGTGAACAACATGGAGTTTAGTTATCGTCCAAGTTGAATGATATCGGTTGCTCATTGGCGAGATTTTGACGGTTAGAGTATTCTTTGCAGATGTTAAGTGTTGATTGCATGGCCTTCAGATAACTATATCTGCAGGCTACAGAGTGGTCAAAAGGAAAAATGTATCGAAACTAAGTTTTAGGAAACTAAAGTCATATAATAGAAGTCCGTTTTATTGGAACAGTTACTTGTGATAAGTGGTCGTTCGCCTGATAAAGTTCCGCTTTTCAGTTGAACAATTTAAATTACCAAGTAAATAAAATATACATCGAGAAACTACATATATTACTACAAATCGACCTCAATCAAGTGCTGTGCAGTGTATAGATGTGCTGCCCTTGCCCAAAAAAAAAGGAACATTGGGACTCATAAAGCCATATAGTATATACCAATCCGCCTGCGTAAACTGGTAGCCCTTTTTTTAACAATGCGGTCGGCCAGACACAGCGTCACCATACATTACATTCCAGCATTGTCACCACGTCGTCGTTGTCGTTGTCGTCATCGCCGTCGTGTTGTTCGTATCTCTCTGTGGTTTAGGTTTTGAACCATTTCATTGCCTTCTTCCAACAAGCTACAATTTTTTTTATAATGTTTGTCTTTTTTTTTTGTGGTCTTGACATATCTTATCAGATCGAGAAAAAAGGACATTCTTTATAAAGAAACGTGACTTTCTTTTTTGTTTTTTAGTTTTTTTTTTTTGTTTTGTCAAAACCAAATTTATCGGACAGGTTTGTTTTTCCAATCACATTCCACAGCCAAATATGAAAAGCCCATACTCGCAGTTAGTAAAATTTCAATATCAGGTAGATTTGGAGTAGAGTAGAATTGGCGGTTGATCTTCAAAAAAATAGACAAACCTTAATTTTTGGTTACAAATCAGAATAAAAATCATCTTGTATATATATGGTTAATTAATTGCTTCATTAGCGGAATGATATGAGACAGCTTTTCGAAATAAAGATTTCATGATTTCCATCAAACAAGGGCATCACTCAGCAAATTAAAAGCTTCAGCTCAAGACTTTGATACATATTGCAAAATGTGAATATTCAATAGAAAATTCTAGGAAATTATATAAGAACATAAGATGTAATCTCTGTTCTCATTTTAATGAATCATTCCTTCATTTATTAAATACAGTTAAATGCTTAATGGCCAATTTGACTGAATAAGCTCTTTTTATTAACATTCAAATTTACATTGCTTTATCTTTGACTCATGATGAAGCAAACACGGATAGAATATTTTGATGAAGTGAAGGCGAAGGGTAGTTGTGGACATAGACATATCAGAAAAACGAATAAACAGAAATACCGTTTAATATACGTAGATTAACCGATAATTTTATAGGATTTGCAATTGAAACTTTGTGGAAAATTATTCATGCTTCACAGTGTGGTTTTAAGCTACTTACGTAAACCCAGCTATAGGCGTTTTTTTTGCAAGCCTGGAGAAAATTGGTTGAAAAAATGACGTCGGGACTAAGCAATTTACATGTTAAAGGCAACAACAACTTAGCGAAGCGCAGAGAAAAACTGTTTTACCGGCTTGAATTACATACTTGTTGTCTGTAGCTTGTATGGCAACTCCATTTTATTTCTGCGATGTAGTTATTTCAACCGATTTCCTACAGGCTTGCAAAAAAACACGTTGCTGAACCGAAACGAAATTTTTCTGTGGTCTCCAAAACGACAGCGATATCCTTACGAAAACTACAGCGAGATTATTACAACTGAAAGTGGCACCAATTGAACAAAAAATTGCGTGAGTGACTACTGACGGGACTCACGGTTAATATGTGTAAACATCAACGTTTGTCTAAGTGCAGTTTTAAGGAACCATATTTGGATCCGTATGCGAAGTCGTCCATACGTTGTTGACTACGTGCACGGATCCAGAAGGCAGAACGGACCAAAGGGGATCTTCAGATTTTTGTCAATAAACGTACCCAATATCCTTATATGCAGATTTTTGTACCGTAACGTGCTACATCGTAAAGTAGTAGTAAAACGAATAAAAACGCAAACAGTGGTGAAGTGCTCATGAGTACTTTGCTAGCCGTTTTGAATGGAAAGCAAAAAATTGATTTTCCTACAAACGTCATCTTCTCGCGATGGTTGCACGAGTAGTTGGTAGTACTAGATTATTGGTTGCATCTACTCATGAGTAGTTCACCACCTCCAAAGGAACACGGCTATTAATGCTCCGGGCGAAATTTTATCGTTTATGATTTCGTAGTGTCCTTTTTTGTATATGGGATTTTTCGTTTCACATCAGTAGAGTACTAGGCCTTATTTTTTGCGTGCAGTACGGATGCCGGGATGGTACGCGGACTAAATAAAATAAATAAAATGAATTTGGATAGTAGAAACTTTATTATGGCCTTAAAGAATAGTGTCTGGCATTTACTTTTTAAATATTTTTTTGTGTAAATGTCGCCCGTGACTACGCTGCACAACGTACGTACATGGTCCATCCTGAAGGTAAAATTCTGGATCACTACTTCCAGCGTTGCGACCGGTATATTCCGAATTAAGCGGGTATTTTTGCCTTCCGAATCCTGGATCGGACCTGCCGAAGAAAATTGACTTCACAAAACCCCAAAGAAAAAGGTATCTAATTTGCGGATGGTAAATTCAATAACGGACTCGGAAGATCGATGATGCATACCATAAATGTTGCTCGAAACGCACGAAAAACGTCTTTTACAGAACGCTGATTTTTTTTAAGTATGTAAGGTCCAGTTTTTCAGTACGAGATTTATGTAAAACCCTAGTTAACTCATCAAATTTGGTGAGTTAACTCAGGATTAACTAAACAGATGCTTTTGATGTTTAATCAACGGAGTTTTTCTGTCGTTCCGGATGCATCCTTCACCGAAAACCTGCTTTTTTAGTTAACTGTCGATGAATTTACTTCTAGAGGTAGCTAACTCAGATTTAACTCCATATACTAAAAAACTGGACCTAAGTCTGCTATTACATCATTACAACCTTGGGCTTTGGAGTAATGACTTTTTTCAAACATAATGTGTGGAAAATAAAAGAAAGATGAGTCTCTGTGATGTTCCAAAGAGTTTATTCTAAACTAAATCAGGGTAGTTGGAATAAGTGTGTCAAAAGTCTGAAATAATTTAATCCTTACAGTCTGTTCATACAGAATAATCTGCCTCTAGTACCTAGTTTTCACTGTTACACCTCTTAATCTCTCTCTAAGAAAAATTTCAAAAATTAAAAATTCATAACCGTTAAAAACGAAAATTTTCAAAAATAAACTTAAAGCTTTGTATATACATAAATATAGGTATATAGAAAAGCTATATATATAAATATACATACAAAGCTTCAAGCAAATACAATTTTCCACAAACAATTCGATAGTCCTTGCGTTTTAGTCGTGGTGTTAGTAAAAAAAACTAATTTTAAGGCCAAAATTTATGCTTGCTATTAAAGACTGCGTTATTTTCTTGGGCTCTTATTTTCAAAAATAATTTATCTGCATATAGCTTATACCTATATACCATAAACGCACACAGACACACTCATGCCAGTTAATTGCATTGTCAGTAGAAGTCCCACTGTAAAGGGAAAATTCCTGCGAATACCGCAAAAATTTTGTCCTTCCAATTTGGAATGAAACAAGATCTTTTAAAAAAAAGAACCATCCATTCCATTCCACGCTTTGATTCTGTCCTTTTTTTTCTATCCCTTTTCTTCTCGCTTCAATATATGTATGTAAACCTAAATGTTGGCAAGAATTTTTGTTCATTTTTTATCCAAAGACTCTCCCGAAAAAAAAATCACAAAAATGTCAAGAAAGAACGAACTCCAACGATACGAACAAAAATCTAACCAAACATATACCTACCCTACTTTCACTCGATTCAGCTGTCCAATTTCTTCGATTTTGACTTTTTTCTATCCGTTTTTGGGTTTTTTTTGGTCAGCGCATCAAATAGCGAATATGCATGAAATGGGAAATCTTAAAGAATTCAAGAGTGCAGCAGTATAGAAGGCAAGATACAAAACCATAAGATGATTCAGTATAGAAGACGCGGGCATCAGGAGTCTAAGACACAACCACACACCATCTCTCTAATCGGACGCTCGATTACACACACTTCAAAATTCAATTGGGTGCAGATGGTGGAGTCACTCGAGGAATCCATGCAGTCATCTACCAAAAAAAAAAAAAATAAATAAAAATATGGAAGACAAATTCAAAAAAAGAAAACAAAGTTACAAATTCAATTCCAAAGCAAATGCAATACAGTAGCCGTCATGCAACATAACCACCTTCAACTCTACCCCTGCTCCCCTCATATTTCAACCACCACCATCACTAGCAATCGAAGAACGAATGCACTTACAGGTTATACCTAGAAAAGAGTCAAACATATTCGCAAGAGGCCAAGATCGAGATCCTCAAACATGGGATAGTGAGGAGTGAGAGTCCGATGGGAGGAAAAGGTATATGTGTGAAAGGAATTCTCAGATACAGTGTGTCCTGGCATTGAAATAGATTTATATTTAAAAAAAAAAATAAACAATTAAAAATAAAACCAATTCATGAATACAGAAATATCTTAATCGGGACTTAAAATTCAACTAAAATTCAAATTGATTTGAAAGAGGGAAAAGGTGTTTTGACATTTTTTTTTAATAATAGTCCTTCTTTACCATTGTATTTGCCGCTCGTTTGTTAATTTGAAATAATATTCTCTTTTAAGCATTCTTTTTGTTTTAGTATAACATTTTAAAAATATTCTATTTTATAAAACAATGAATTAAAGCTAGCCGCAATGACCACTAACATCAAAGTAGTGTCCAGAAGTCTAAAAAGCCTCGACCTAAAATTATAATTATAATTGATAGATCATTAAAAAAATATTTAAAAAAAATATCCATAAATTGATAACACAAACTTGCTCTTGTTGTTAACAACTAACAGCCCTATTAATAAAAACTTCTATTCCACGAGTTAACTAAACCATGAAACTGGAGTTAACTCGCTAACCCACCCTTTTTGGTAAATTAGCTTACATGCAGTTAGTAAACGTCAGTTAATAGACGTTTTATGAATGCGATTTTGCACTTATTCATAACTTAAAGATAACTCGCTTTTATTGATAGGGCTGTAAGTATTTCATGAACCAACATATTAAAGATAATGTCATGATTTATATTTATGTCAAAAGTCAATAGGAGTATACTAAAATATGGATTTTTTTGTTTTATTCTATTTTTTTAATAATCTTAAAATTTTTTATTTAGAAGCACCAGATTGCTATACTATACTCAAATTATTGAGGTATACATGGACGAAAAAAAAACATGTAAAAACCTTATTTCCACTAGGAATTTGTTTTTTTTTTTTTGCCAAATACCTGAAGCGCAGTTTTCTTTAAATTTATTTAGTCAATACAGGTATGAAGATTAATAATTAAAATCGTTAAAGCCGTTTCGGAGGAAATCTGTCAAAACAAAAACCATGTTATGGCAGCTACCCGTTTTAGATGAGATACAAAAAATTCGAGCTTCCATCTTCAGTTGATGCAAAGACGCATGGGCGCATGGACGCACGAACCCACATATGCAAGGACGGACTTCTCCATTACTGTAGTCTTAATTTTGACATTTTTCAACGGAATGATAGTAGAAAAAGATCAATCTCATTAACCAATAGAATACTATAACCAGAACTTACCCATGACTTAGTAGAAAACTATTTTAATGATAAATATAGCGTGCGTGCGATATCCCTTATTTGCAAAGCTATAGAAGTGAAACACTAAACTTGAATGGATCACCTTACAGAAAATCCTTAGATACACGGTGCTCTCTATGTAACCTGAGTTCAAAAGAATGATTGATGAGATGATTTATCACACTTCTGTAAATGTTGTTTTTTTTTTTTTTTAGTTTAACTAAAAGCCCACAACTATAATTGTACTTTCGCAATTGAGATATCAAATTCTTATTCATGTATAATACCTATGTATGTATCTCAATTTTGTATGTATGTTTCTCAATTTTGTTTTGACTAAACTAAGTCCCACTTATTTTATATAATAAGTACACTTATTCCGTTTTCGCTAAAATCAAAGCCCATGTACATTTAATAATACGTATGTATCTTATCTTTGTTTTGACTAAACTAAAAATTGCAATTATTTTCATTTCGTTTTCCACTAAACTCGAAACTTAAGCTATTTATAATGATTAATTAAATTTCAAAAATATATATATTATAAATTCTGATTAAAATATTAAACTAAAGTCCAAATTTTTGTTTTAGTATCTGTATACTGTTTGAACTTATATTAGTTAAACCCCGAAAAATAACTTCAATTTATATTATTTAAAAAGAAAAAAAAAATATTATAAATATTAAATATTATTTAACATAAAAATACAGTTTAAATAGTCAATCAGGCAGACGGTAACACCATAGCCTATTATTTTATTTTTTTATTTTATAAATTGAAAAACAAAAATTGTATATTGATTTAAAGAAAAAATAAAATCTAATCTAATCTGTAGTGTTAATTTTGATTACAACCTCGAATTTGTTTTTGTACATAAAATCAATATTTGCTCTATAGGAAGTTCGAGTAAAAACATCACTACCATAAATCCTCTTCAAATCTCGAAGATTTATCATACAAATTTAAATCTCCTCAAATGAAGATTTAAAATAAATTTCATTGAAATCTTCTTGCAAGCAGGAGATTTTCAAATCAAACAATCCTAATTTTGTGGAACGGACCTATTTAAACGTCAGTTTTTTTCATCATCTTTAATTTGATCTGCGCGCCTTGGCTGTCTAGGGACAAAAATGTAAGTATTTATAAATATATTTTATAAATTTATAATAATATTTCACAAAA
This sequence comes from Leucozona laternaria, assembly GCA_932273885.2. NCBI lineage: Eukaryota > Metazoa > Arthropoda > Insecta > Diptera > Syrphidae > Leucozona > Leucozona laternaria. The sequence continues at coordinate 82,274,190 of OW026368.1, read as the reverse complement.
AAAAAACAAATTCCAGATAGTGGAACAACCAAAACGAAAAAAAAACAACAGACAACCTAGGCACTGGAGGATGAGGATTTTCTTATTGAAGTGTAGGCCGATAAATTGCCCGAATTAAGAGAATTCTCCTATTCAATGTACCTACGAATTATCACTCTCATGTTATTTTGAAGAATCAAATGTTGTGACAATAGATTTATGTATGTAGGTTACCTATACTATAGTTTATTGAAAATTAATTATTTTATTGCTCAAAATAAAATGAGTTTTTTTCATTTTGCTATACGATTTTTTAATTAAATTTTTTTTACTCTTGTCAAATTGACAATTGAATGACAATTCAGACTGAAAACGTCAAATTAATCTCTTTTTCTCTGGTGGAAACACTTCAAGATTAATCTTAAATTTCTTACCTTAAATCACGGATTATCTCTCTTGGTGAAAACGTAGTATTAGATATTAAGTTGAGGAATTGATTGATTTCGTGGAATAGTTATGTGATACTGGTTAACAATTTACTAAATTTAAAGCTCTACTAAAATGTTCTTAGCATTATTTTCGTTGGAAAATGCTTTCCGTCGGCTGTTATGGTCACAATAATTTTAGCAATGAAACAAAATGTGTAACATGTAGTTTTTCCCTACGTTTCGACAGGGATTGCTGCCTTCTTCAGAGGAGACTTTATATTATAAACGAAAAATAAAAATGCTTAATCACAATGTAATGCAACAAAAAAAAAAAAACGCCAAGCTTACACACTTAAAGAAAGAAAATGAAATTAACATAATTCAAAATTAATATGGATTATTATAACAATTTATAAATAAATATATATGCACTTCTGTTGAAGGAGATAAGTCGACAACCTAATGTCTAAAAGAGAGGTTAATTTTTAACATTTTTTAAATTCATACTAAACCACGCCTAAAACAGTGACATTTTTATTTCGTGCTAAAAAGTAAGCAAACATACCTTTTCCACATTTGATGTTATTGTCAAAGTGACAGATTGAGTAAGTGTGTTACTAAAAAGGAAGGAGAAAAGATACTACCCTTTTCTGTGTATTGTGTTATTAAACATTCTACATTCTATCTCTCGCTCTTAAGCCTAGTACTCAGTTCGACTGGAAATGAAATTTCCATATAAAACTGACGGTTAGTTCACAGCGACGAAATTCCCAACCAGAAGCGAGTACCCAAATGTGAAAGTGGAATATGAACCGGTTTAACATCAATTTCACACTTCAATTTTCATTTCGTAACGTACAACCACTAGGAAAATGTAAAGACTAAAGAGATGTGGAAAAGTGTGACATTTGTCAATTTATTTGAAGAAATTTCTGAAACCATCGTCCTCTTTTGTGAATTTATTGCAACCAACAGGCTAAAAACAATAAAAAACGGTATCAAAGCAATCTTCCTTGGGATTTTTTTAAGGTTCTGTCAAATAATTATTCATCAATCAAACATTTTCTTTTTTCATTCAAAGTGAGTATTAAAAATTACAAACTGAGTGTCAAAAATACACGTGAAGAATTTATTATGTTTTCATAATCATCATTCACGTGTATTTTGAAGCGGTTTTATATGTATTTCATTTCACAAAGGGGTGAGTACTAGACTTTAATACTAAATTTTCTATTATTGCTTATTTAAACTATTTGGGGTTAAATTATTTAATGAATGTATATACATTTTGCACTTCCGTGTGTTAAAACATTTCCAACGATATACTTTTCATGCCTCTCAGCTTTTTTCAGACCTTGTAAGTTGTACCACAAATTTCATATTTGCCGTTTTATTATAATATGATGATTTGGTTTACTGTGGCGTATGTGGAATATTTTGTTTAACAATTTTTTTTTTGCGAAAACTTAAATAGGTACAACAATTTAATTTTTTTGTCTTCATCCCAAGTTGATACACATTTTATAATTTCTTGTCATTTATTTGGGTTATTTATACATGCAATATATATACGTCGCCGCCCTAATGATAGAAGCATGAATTTGCAAAAATGAAAATTTTGTGATATTGTATTAGTAGCCATTCACAGTCGAATCTACAACCTTTGTGGCTAAAATTGAGACGACCGGTTCAGAAAACAATCAGCCAACATTCGAAAGTCAAAAGAACGCAAGATCGGCCGCGAAAATGGCCGCGGTTCGCGAAAGTGTACAGCAGAACAGCAGTCGATTCCCCACCGTGCACAAGCACTCGCAGACTTTCAACTTGGTGAATTTTGCATCGGAACTTGGGCCTACACCCATAGAATATGCAACTGACTCATGACCACAGACAACGCCGTTTGTTCGCTGACTGGGCTTCGGAGTGTTTGGAAGAGGACCCCAATTTTGACTGAAAAATTATCTTTAGCAACGAGGCGCATTTTTGGATGAATGCGGCTATTTTAACAAGCAAAATTTCGGTATATGGGACGACACCAACCCACACAAGTTTTTTTCAGGTGACAATGCATCCTCAATAAGTTGCCGTTTGGTGTGGATCATTGGTCCGTACTTTTTTCGAAAACGACGTTGGTGAGGCGGTCACCGTCAATGGCGAGCGCTTCAGAACGATGATTACCAATTTCTCAATGGCTCAAATTGAAACATATAGACCTGTGGTTCCAGTAGGACAGCGCTACGTACCACACAGCAGACGCCACGACTGATATTCTGCATGAATGATTTGAGGGTAAGGTTATCTCTGGCAGAGTTGTAGCTAGACTTTTTCTTGTGGGGTTTCATGAAGTTGCAGGTCTATGCAAATAAACCTCAATCGACCGCTGTCCTTAAGGTGAACATAACACAGGGTTTGATGATTTTTAAGATTTCATTAATTAACTGGATACTAATAAATTATGTAAATAAATAGTATTTTTATAAACAAAACTGTTATAATGTGTGCATGTCTAAGGTATAACATCCTTTTTTTAAAGCCACAATTTTTTTATTTACTTTTCAAATCAGCCTTTTTTAATAAATAGTTTTTGAGAAAATAATTTTTCGAACTCAAGATTTTGGAAAAAAAGTTCAAACAAACATGTTTTTCAAAATTGTACCTTATACATAAGGTGCTTAAATGTCTTCTTGTTTTTGAGAAAATTTCAAAACACCGCAGGCAGAATATTTTAAGTTTCTCAGATAGACACTATTAGACTCCCTTTCAATGTACTTTAAGCAAAAACATAAATATTTCTAGTAAAAAAACCATAATCTTGTCACACACGCTGTTTGGCGTACCTGTGACGCCGCATTTAAGCGGCATATCTATCTACTGCTATCTTTCATGGATCTTTGCAATGCGAAAAAGAAAGCTCACAAATTCCATCACCTGAAGAGTGTGCAAAGGAAAACTTGATGATCGTCATCAAAAGCGCTTGCCCCGAGATGATAATGATGATGATTGTGGTGATGACGAAGATGATGATGTTGATGGGCAAAATGATGATGGTGATGTTGATGGTCTTTCAACCGGGTCTGGACCAGGCGGCATGCATGGTGATTCGGTGTCGCTGTTGAATGCTTGACTTGAAAATTCCCCAAAAACTATAAAAAATAAGAAACACTTGAAATAGCAACAAAACAACATATGGGGGCATTTTGAGATTGTTATTTGGATGTTGAGCTCCATTTTTTGTTTTTTTTTAAACTTCTCTTCATTTTTCCCTCCTTAGTATATGTTTAAGCCTGCTCTCTACCGCCAATCTTCTTCCATCTTCTTCTTATTATTGGATTCTGATTCTGGGCTCTGAGCTCTGAGATGGAATTTCACGTTAATTCTGTTGTAATTTTCTACTTTTGCCCCTGCCACCATATAATAATAATAATAAATTCTTGTGCTCTTTGGTTTCTATATTTTTTTTTGTTTGTTTGCATCGACTTGCCTTGAAGACCTGGATGGAGTTAGAGTAGGTATACAAATGTATGTATGTATGTGCGCGTATTTTCGACTTGTACTTTTGCTCCTTTTTGCATTTTTCGCGCGTACAGGCCAACATAGAGTAGAATAAAACCTGTAATACCTGATGGAGGAGGAAGAAATCCCAAAACATGGTCGGTTTGTCCGGCGAGGAGTTAGCCACGCTGCGTCTCTCAGCCTAAAAAATTCCTTACACCGCGCTGAATTCTTTAGCCTATAAGCCATTTTGGCAGTCACTATCTGTTTTTTTTTTTTTTCTTCTTCTTCTTTTTTTTTTTCTCAGTGTAGATATACGAAAAAGTATCTTGTGTCTCCATCTATATACCTACTTTAAATTTCTGGATTGAAATTTGTTGTGCTTTTGATGCTATATAAAGTGACTTGACGCTGAGCGCGCAAAAGCCGCCTCAATGAACGATAGAACGGGCTATGGTGATATGGTGACTATTTGCAACAACAATGACAACGTGACGTGTGGTTCGAATTCGAATACTTTTGCGCTAAGTTGGGGCCAGGTCGAGAGAGAGCGCTATTTGAACATACATGAGAATGGAGAACCACCATCAGGTCTGCACTTTTCTAGATACCTATAACCTATAAAAATTTCTATGGCTATAACTATGATTATAGAATTGGATTGGATTGGATTGGATTGGATTGGATGTCAGTCATTCGGTCGAGGAGCGGGCGCAACAAAGTGGACAAAGCTTCTGCGCGGTGTGTGTTGTGTGTAGAATGAGTGAGTGAGTGGTCTGCGCCGATCAAAGCGTCGTCGACGACGACGATGGCGAGGGACGTACAAACAGCGATCGTGTTCAAGCCCAGTAAACACTCTGGAATGTACCTTCCGAGCTGCGATATGAGCTCAAGCTGGTGGAATACGATTAGTAAGACCATTCGCCATTTGCCATTCGCTTTTCGCCATCGCCAAAGTTTATTTTTCTTTTATGAAATTTTATTTTCTTTTTCGCAATCCTCTTTTATCTGCAGCTCTATACTCTAAGTTGGATAGTTGTTCGACGTCGCCATGTCGGTCTTCTCGTTGTTGCTGGTTTTGTCAGTTTGTATATGTATTTGGCGCATGCTTGAATTTCACATATACATTCTACTTTTAGCTTGAAAAATAAAAAAAAATATAATATGTATGATTCGCGGTATTGAATGTTACCAGATGTGCAAAAGATCAAACATTGTCGTTTTTTTTATGTGGAAATGCCATTCCATTTTGATAGTCTTGCTTAGCCACAAATTTCTTAAAAAAAATTTGATTAAAATATATTCTTCCATTTATATATAATTTATGTGCCACTCCTGAGTTGCAGTATTTCTCTACTGCCCTGGGGTGTCTATACGATGACATTATGACAACTTCGCTGTGGGGTTGAAAATAAAATTTGTGAGTTTACCCACTAGTCCAGTCAAATTGCAAATCATCAAAAATATTCTAAAGTCGGTACACAAATTAGGGTAGTTACAATTTTTTGATGAGTAAACATCTATGCCGTCGGTCGGTAGAGTGAAATAAAAACGTAGACTTTCGTCTGTGTGATGTTACGAGATCACTTTTTACGGTGTAGCACATTACGTTACGGAAGTCAGCTTAATAGGATATTGGGTACGTTCAGTGTCATAGTTACACATATTAACCGTGAGTCCCCGCTCCCGGCACTCACACATTTTTTTTTTTTTTAACGTTTGGGTTTGTTCAGTTTTGAAAAACTCAAGTTTTCGAATTTTGTCACGAATACATCGTAAAAAAACTTGTTCCTATTTTTTTCAAAATATCTTATAAATATATCTAATTTTTGTACCTGATACGAAAGTTGTAGTTGTTATATTTCCTGTATTACAATAAAAATTGGCAAAAAAAACCTCAAGAAATTCCATTTTTTAGATAATCTTATTCCCTCCACAAGTTTATTTTTGGTCAAAGCTCATAGCATAGGTATTGTGATAAAGTAAAATGCGTGAATTACCTTAGTATATACAAACAAGATGGCGATTTGTCTACTATCATCTTAATAACTTGGTTTTATAAAGAGGAGATGTACCCAAACAGATGCCATATAGTAAATTTTGCCCACAAGAAAATACGAATTCATTTTCCTAATTTTGAGTGTACTAGTGCTGGGAGATCATGGTAAAAAATCCCTTTCTGTGAGAATTTTAACCTAAGGGACAAAATGAAAACCAATTCATTTTACGGCAATTCCCTGTTTATAATATTTAACTCAGAAAAATAGATTATACAAAAATTTATAGATATTAATGTGTTAGGTCAACAATTATTTGAAAACAATTAAATGTTATAAACGAGACGAAAAATAACTGATACAAACAGATTCAAACATAGATTCCATCTCAAAAATTCATCAAAATAGTCTTTAATTAAACTAAAAGAATAAATAATTGCAAAAACTAAATATCCTCCTTTCATTTTGTGGGAAATAAAAGAGAAAAAAAAATAAACAAAATTTGGGGAAAAATGGAATTTTCCCACTGGCTGAGGGAATTTCTCTTAAAAAGGCCTCTCATCTCTGGGATGTACTACCGAAGGAGAGCTCGTCAACTTTCGATCAGTCAGTCTGATAAAACGATTCATAGAAGCAGATAGGATGGTATTGGAAACTGGAGCCTCCATCTCACCACTGTCAAAAAAGGCAGCAAATTTTTCAAGTAGCTGGGTATTTTGTATGCAAAATGTACATATTTGTACCTTCAAGATATTTTTTTTTTTTTACAAAATAGAAAAAACGCAGTTGAATACCATGCGTTTAAAGTTTAAAGATTCTGTTTTTTTTCAGGGACTCCAACAAATTCTGATCAGGTATTTGGATGTATGGACACCGATGCAAATGATTAAAATATCTGGTGAATTGACAGGTATATACTACTGGTAGTATCATTCCTAAATTCCCAGGCAATAAAAGAGTAAGTTACAGAGGTAGGGGAAAATGAGCTTGTTTCTTTGAATGATCCCGCAATTCAAAACCTTGATGAACTGCGGTACCATCATAATCATTTGTTAAATCTGCAGCAACAAACTAAATTTAATCTAACGCCAACTGCAGATACTAAGTTTGTTTTTTCATTGTCACAATTTACTGCCTGTTTTTGCCAGATCCACACAAATTGTCAAAACACAAATTGGGTAGTTTTGGGCAAAAGAGAGCGCTCACGAGAGAAAAACAGTTTGGTTTGTGTTCTGTAAAAAAATGTCGGCTTTAATTCAAATAACAACAGAATTCAAATAACAAAAAAGTCAATTGTTGCCCAGAAAGCGTTGCTAACTTTTTTTGGCAATTTTCTTCTAGCTGAGAGGATCTCATCCGCACTCCTCAAAATTCGACGGACTGGCTATTTCTGCCCGTTCTTTGAGTAAAAAATTGTCTTTGGGATTAGATACTTTAACGAAAACGACATGACCCTTCTGTTGGGCGCCAATTTTAGATGGGTATCGTTTGTATTTTTTTTTTTACTTGTCTTTTAAAACACTAAACAATTTTTTCAAAAACAAGTTGAACGACATTGCATAACTCAAACCTTAAATTGTCGTTGTCTTTGTTTTTCTTTTGTTTGGTTTCGTTTCGGTTACAGAGATATGTACTTTTAAACGCTTGGTTTTTTTTCGAAAATGAATCAACTCTCATTTATTTCAATGAATTATCAGCAATGATTTTAATTCAGCAATTTGTTATGCCTCCACCACTACAAGCGTTTCTTTACCTCGTTAATTAAAATTCTATAAGGAAATTTCATAATTGATATTTTCATAGCCAGTTTGATTTGATATCATTTGAAAAATGTCTGCTTTTTACCATTCAAAAATTGATACACAACCAAATTTGAAGGACATAATCTGTTCAGCAAAGCAATCATCCCTTCTCTGATTTGGAATTTTCTTTGATTTTTCGAGAGAATCGTTTTATCAGAATAGGTCTAAACATTGGGCGCCATTTTCAGTGAATTTTTTAGTAGGTATCTAGGAACGACAAAATTTAAGGTTTATTGATTTTTAAATATATCCTTTTTATGGTATTTTTAAGGTACCAATGCGATTCAATGAACTCATGACATGATGTTTACTTTTAAAGAAATCCCTAAGTTGGGCGCCATTTTTCGTTTGTTTATTTTTACTCAGTTGTAATTCTGCTAGATTTTAAAACTTTACATATATATAATATAAAAACTCACATTATTGGTGCCAGGTGCTGTTAACCGTTAAAAAAAAATAACAACTCAAATTATACTTCAAAACTGTACAGCACGTTGCCCTATACTAATGGCTTTCCTATTATACGAGAACTATATAGACCTTTTTTTAATCGCCCAAGCACCTGGCAATACTGGAGATCCCGCTGAGATCTTGTTCGCTCGCAAGTCTGAGATTCAAATATTTTTCAACTCATCAGCTCAATACACAGCACAGCACACAGCACTCTACAAAGTAAACAAGAGACCGCGATTAAGCTGCAAATACTCACCCGTTTCACTTTATAAGTATTAGTGACATTCCAATCTTCATGGTTTCATAATATTAGTGTGGCAGTGATTTTGTAATCGTATTGGTGGTAGGAAAAAAATGATACTCAAAAGCAAAATGTATACAGAAAGAAGACTTGGACTGTAAAAATGAAAGAAAAAAATTAAAAAAAAAAAAAATCAAATGAAATGAAATGAAATGAAAGAAAAAAAAAAAGTATCTACAGCGGGTGCTCATTTTTCTATTACGATTTCTAGTTAGTTTGGTTTTCGGTGCTGAGCATTCCGCAGTGTTTGCTCCCGACGAGCGATCACATTAATATTATTATTTTTTTTTGTGTCTATTATAATTTGTCATTTCTACCGCATTTTAAATATATCGAGAACGCAACGCGTGCCGCCGCCACTTCAAAACCTATACAGCGTGAATAAAGCCATTTTTTAAAAAAAAAAAAAAAAAAAATCAAAAATCCAAACGTGGCTTAAAGACACAAATATTCAAAAGCAAACAAAAAAAAATCGCAAGATTTACATTGAATTTTTTTAACTTTCAAACCAGCCAACTTTGAATGAAGGTATACCTACATACAAAAAAAAATATATAGGTACCTAGATACAGATACTAAATTGAAAAAAAAAAAAAATATTGATCAAATCATTTTTGATAGTGTACTACTTGGAATTCCACACAATATGACACACAGCAATAATAGTGAATAGGGTTTGTTTTGCTTTTTTGTTGTTAATCTAAAAAGATATATCCATAGGCAATAGATATTGTATCTCAAAGTGTATCTTTCTCTTCAACTATTCGTATACAAACCTACCTACTATTCCTACATACCAAGAAGAAACTAAAAAAAAAAAACGATCGCTTTGAATTGGATTTAGGATTTACCTGCTGCATGTGCGCTCTCTCTTGCTGACTCTCTCCCTCTCCCTGAATTTCAATTATATGTGTGTTTTTTTTGTCCAAATTCAATTGTATGTTCTAATAATGAAAAATACTTGAAAATAAAACAACGAATAAAAAAAACAACAATTTCATATTATAACTGAGAGAAATACTTCGCGTATCTACTAGTAACACTACTTGGTGTTTACATCTGTGTTGGTTGCTTGCCCGATATCATCGGGAGTAAAACAAAACAAAATTCGTAACAAAAAAAAAAAAAAAATCGAACTCGTTGGAATGCAGCACGATCAGGTCTTGAGAGGTCAAATATTTTACACACAAAACGGTGATCGATAGATTGATCGTTGAAATATACAAAAATAAAAAAAAACATCCCACCTAATCGCATAAATTAAATCGAACCCAATTTAAATGAAAAACATAATTATAATCTGCAAATGATCGAGAAATCAACTCAAATATACAAAAGATAGATTCAGTAAAATCAAGAAAAAATAAAAAAGTGATAGAAAGTTATGAAAAAAAAAAATTATACATGTATAAAATTTATTCGGTGATCGTTTACGATATTAAAACGCGTTTTGCGGTGTGATATTTCGATATTCCGCACCCTCCCGCAATACAAAAAAAATATTCTACCACCAATACCACTCTATTAATTATTATCTTCAGCTATTTGTGCATTTGTTTTGTTATCACGTGTAAAATAAGTGTAGATATTGTTCGTTTATATTATAAAATCATACACACAAGAGAATGTCTTATATTCTTTTTTTTTTTAATATTAAATATTCATAGAAGTGAAAATATATAGTATATGTATGAATGTATATAAAAAATATTTTCTGTTGAAGCATAAAGTGCAGTGTGTGCAGTGTGTGACCGTCACCAATTGGGAATTTATTTCACATAAATAAAAAAAAAATGATCGTCATTTCTGCTTATTAACAGATAAAGTCGAGAAAAGGAAATTTTGTGTACCCGCTTTTTTTTTGTTTTTTTTTTTTTTTTTAAATAAATTCTGTTCACTGATTGTCTACTGGATTTGATCAAACATTTACTTGGATTTTTGTTTGTTTATTTGTATCTTACGGATTAACTCGTAGAGAAGAATTACACATATGGACTAACATATGGACACAATGTGTTAGCACAGTGTGCAGGTAAATTTTTGTTAGAATTAGAAAAAAAAAGAACAAAATTGTTATATTTGAATTTGTTTGTTCATTTGAAATGAATTTTGATTTTCTCGACCTTGATTTTGAAAAAGAAAAGGAAGAGGTAGGTAGCGAGCGTGTGAGGAAAAAATACATTGAACTTATTTGGAGGAAGACATAATATGCTTCTTTTTTTTTTTAATGAAAATTAGTTGTGCTGGAAATAGGTAGAAATTTTCAAATGTTCCTGCAAATATTGGAACCTCTACTCATATCTTTTCCATATTTCTAAATTAAAATTTATAAATATGTACGTACACTGTACACAGATTTTAAGCTCTATAGAATAAGGAGGAGGTGCAATTCATTTGTTATGAATTGTAACGTTTTCTGAATCAAATGTATTCCATTGAACAGCTTAAAAAAACATTTATGTTTTGTTGTACCTAATTTAAAAAAAAAATTGTGTGAGTTGCGGGACTCATGGTTAATATGTGTAAACATCAACGTGCGCGGATCCAAAACGGATTTGTTATGCAGATCTTAACGTTGCACACCGTAATGTTGCACGACGTAACGTTGCACACGAACGTTCACTTTTTTTTTTCACTCTACCGCCAGCATAGATGTTTACACATCAAAAAGCAAAACCGGTTCTAATTTTAAAAGCTTATAGCTAAAAATATTTTTAAATTAAGGAAAATACCATTTTTACCCAAAATTCTATACATAAATGTATGTAATTACAAAATGTACATACTCATAAAGAAGGACCAGACTAGAGAAATGCCAATTTATAACAGTTATAACAGTTTATCGCCATTTAAGATGGCTGTGCTTTAACGCGCTTCGCTTTGGGTGCCCGAAGTATGTCCACCGGTGGCCGCATAATCAGTACAGAAAACTGTTATAATTGTCTAGAGTGATCACTTTCCATGACCAAACCATTAGGTCTGTTCATTTACTTCGCAGAACTATACAAATTTCTACCAATTTAAGTCGAAAATTCTGTCAAAGGCTGTTACTGAAAACGTCATTGCGTCGTAAATGAAATTGCAGAATGTTCTTAAACGCAAACTGCAAAATCACAAGTTCGAAAACATCATCTGCAGTGCACTAAAAAAAAATGGAGGTGACGAAAGAGACAAAGATGGTGGTTCGAGAGATTTTTTTTGTTTTGTTTTGTTTTAGCTTTTGTTCGAAAACGTCAAATGCAAATAAAAATCATTTGACGTTCATCAAAAGACGTTTTAGGGCGATTGCATTTTTGACGATTGCAACTTCTGTTTCATAAATGAAGATCATGTTTCGGTCAAATTGACTTTGGTTTGACGTTGATATTACCTCCGTTGTTTTTATAAGGTTCTATTCACAAAAACACCTACCTAATTCCTTGCTTGCGAATATTTTCAATGTTAGTCATTTTAAATCGATTTTCCATTTAACTAAACTGTAATAAAAATGTTTATCTTCTTTATTTGAATTATATAAATTCATTCGTGGAATCAAATCACAAAAATAGAAGAAAGTGATTGGTTTATTTTTTTCTTCTTTCATCTCCTAAACCTTGTTTATTAATTTGTTTGTTTATTTGAAACACAATATATCATTTTATATTTTATTTAGACTTAATAATATGTTTATCTACAAAAACTAAAGAGATATAGGTACAAGATAAACAGTAGTAGTTAATTTATGTATACCCATTCCGCTATAACTTTGAATTAATTCACAACCTACTTAAAAAAAAAAACTGTGGCACAACTTTTTATAAATTAACAATTTTAATGCTTAAGCAAAAAAATTCCAATCAGATAAATACTTAAGAACTCATTTATTGAAGACAAAAATCGTTGCAGCAATTCTGAACTTTTTTCAAAATTTTTAAGAAGTTATGCCAATTTTTAAGTTTCTTATTAACTGCATCCTCAACTACTGTTTCGTCATGGTTAGTGCGCAGGACTGTCATGCCGAAGGTCTGGGTTCGATTCCCAGCCTCATCCACTTAACATAAAAAAGTGGCTAGTGCCTCTTGTGAGGAAGTAACAAATTCTCCAAGAGTATCTCTTGTCACAAAATAAGTGCTTCTCGCATTAGCCGTAAGAATTTGGCAGAAAATTGTAGGTTCTCTCCATTCCATTCCATTCCATTCCATTCCATTCCATTCTATTCCATTCCATTCGTGCAAACAAACAATATGCAGTGTTCACATTGGACTCACTCTGCTCGACTCAAATTGACATTTCTTTGTTTTATCTCACTCTACCTCATTATGAGAAAGAGATAGTCTAGTGAGGCAGGAATTTTTCAAAAAATTAAAAAATCCTGCCTCACTTTCTCATACAGTGAGTTGGAGTGAGATAAAAGAAATAGATGTCAAAATGAGTCGCGCGGAAAAAGTCCAATGGGAACACCGTCATACGCACCCAGGAATTGTTGAGATTTTGAAATTCACTATGCCCTGGCTCTCCACCAGCTGTCGTACCACCAATTTTGTTTTAATATTTTATTTAATAATGTCGTTTTCGTTTGGATTTCGGAACTGTTCTATTCCTATTGAAAATGGAAAATTTGGAGTAAAAAGAGTGAAAAAGGAGTAGCACCGAACGTCCACTTGAAAACGACATAAGAAAGGTAAAGAAAAAATTGATAAAAAAAAAAAACTAAAACAAAATTGTCTGGAAGTGGCTCTAGACATCCCAATTTATAAAAGTTTTGTTTATAAAAGTACTGTTTATGCAGCCGTGGGTATGGGCATACTTCGTTTTTTTTTTGTGCAAGTCGTGCGAAGTGCGTTTGTGCAAGCCCACTTTTAATGGCGTAAAGTTGCTATAACTATTATAAATTATACACAAATAATTTACACTCAGGTTTTTCTCTCGGTGTAGAATGGAATTTCGAAGTTTATTTCATTTTTTCTGTATTACCTGAACATTCTTAAATGTATTATCCACTGATATTCAAAAAGTGATTAAAATGATTTAAATTAACATTCCATTCCACATAATATTATTTTTATATTTACGAACCACTTAAAAATGGCACTTAGGTCGCTTATAAATAAGCACAATAAATAAAAAAAAAACCAATATTTTATTGTTTTTAATAAATTTTTTATTCGCCTTATCAAAAATGCAATTGAAAGTTTAATTATCTGAAACTTAATTTAGAAAAAACAATCAAATTAAATTGTAAGAGAAAAAAACAAAATAAATGACAAGCGGAATTTAAGAAAAGTTTTTTTTTTTAAAGGGGTTAGACTACCCTTAATATGTGGAACACAGTAGGAGCGTTAGGAAAATAGGAAGGTATTTGAAAGGAGTTGTATTGTAAAAAGGATAATTATAATGAATAACAATATCAATGGAGAAATTGCCAGAAATCTTATATTTTTTTTTCATCCTGATTTTGTAGATTTTTTTTTAATACCTAAGTTTGTCTTACGTACTTACCTTTTCTAAGAAAAAATAAATTATAAGCGTGAACTGATAATCTACGTCTTTAAAACTACCTACTCAAAGTTCGCAGTTAGACCTTGATAAATAATATTTTTAAGTACATATTCTACACAATTGAAATACACTTCATAAAAAAAAATTATTATTTTTTTTATGAATTTTTCCCCGAAATAATCCTAGATCACCCAGAAATTCCTAAAATACCAAACGCCTCTAGAAAGTCCATTAAATCTAATTTTTATAGTCTCTCTAATGTTGTTTTAATTTATCCCAAAATAAAATAAAAAAAAATTATCACTCAAACGATTTAATTGTGGTTTTGTGTTACACGCTATCTATCTTTCATCTGGCCGCACTATGAAATTAAATTTAATTAGTTTTGTTTAAGATTTTATTTTTTTTTTGTTTTGTTATAAGTAAGATAGATACTCTTTGTAAAATCTTCTCTGGGCGGTTTTTTATAGAAGAAATTCCAGACACATGAACAAATACCTATACCTACCTACTATAAGAACGTTCGTATAGTGTATGGGTTTTTTTTTTTAGTGCGTTATAACCTGCTGCGGATGTAATTACTCAGTTAATTACATATATCTGCTTCTATAGGCCTGGTGTAGTAAAGTTGTTGTCGGCACAAGGAACACACTATTATTTGGGCTTGAGACCTTAACAATTAATATATAGTTATACAGGGAGAGGTGCTTGTTGTGTTTGCCTCTTTTGTGTGTGTTATTCTAGTGGATTGGTCTTAATTAATGAATTTAGAAAATAAACAAAATACCTAATATTCATTACTTGACAATATAACCTTGAAAATGTTGTTTTAGTTTTAGATTTAAGCGTCTGAATGACTGGCAGAACGGCTTTCAAAGCAATATAGATCCACTGATGGCGATCAGTTTTTGAAAAAGTAATATTTTTGCGTTCCAAACTGAGCGCATTTGGTATTGATGAATCTTTTCTTCTTGGTCAGTCGGCAGAGGTTTTACTTGCGAAACTATACCGCCCGAAATTGATTGGAATAGGTATGTGAATCTCTTTCGAGTATTCAAACAAAAGTTTTGTGCTTCCAGCAGCCATTTTGTAAAATGGGTTTTTACCAATACCTCGACAACTACTGATCGTAGAAAAAATTAATTGGTATCGTTCTGATAGGAAATTTAATAAATTTTCTTATGGGACCTATATGATTGGAGCTCACGGGCCTAAAAGTAATTTTTTTTTTTTAATTAGCAACCGTTTGGCAGTTATGAGGCAAACATTAGAAAGAAACATACTTTTCGACTCCTAAGCAATGACAGTCAAGTTAATAAACGTGGAATAGCGAAGGATTAAGTCTTATTCCGTGGACTAAGTGCAATATGTTATTAATAAAACAAAATTTTTACTAAGCGACGTTTACTAAGCTAAGCCCCCCAAAAAGGTGGTTTAGCGAAGAAATCAAATTTATGCTGAAAATAAAATCTATATAAGTGAAGATTGGAAATTTAATTTTGGATAAAATTAATAATGTCGACTTGATTTATCGAGTTCTGAAACCATTTGCAATAATTATTGGACAATCAGCCATCAACGACAAGAAAAATAAAAATATACAACACCAGATATTATCCAATGCAAGTGCTTTAGTGAGGGGGATTTAAGGAAGAAATATAGGTTTTTAAAGGAAAATATGAGTTGAAGATGACCTAAATGGAGATACAATAGGTGGACATATATAACACAACAGATACAACACAATTATTTGAAAAATGATAATTATTTGACAGAAATATAATATTGACAAAGAGCATTGTAAGGTGTGTTTGGTAACCTGAGCTTAATTTTTTTTTAACAAATTATCAAAATTTGCTGTCACAGTCTATAAAAAAAACAAGTTTACGAAACTTAAAAGTTACCAAACAGGCATCTTACTTATTGTAGTAGATTTTTTTTAAGGGATTTTTCGTAAAGTTCACTTTACATTTTGTTGTTATTGATGGAAAATCTTAACCCGTAGTTTAACTCTTATTCCATGGTGAAGTAAACTCGTGGAATAAAGGTGGAATAAGCATTTCTTATTAATAGGGCAGTGATAGTATAAGTCGTAAATACAATATATTGTTTGTATAGAAGAAAGATAATTTGTTTTCAAAACAAATTTTGTCTACATAATGACTCATTTTCGGGTTATTATTTAAAACGGGTTTTTCAAAATAGTGGCTGAAATACAAAACTTACAGCTACTTCAAGATAACTTACATACCAATTCTAATCATGAAATCTGACCGGTACATTTGTTTGCATTATGAATAATTTTTTTTGTATGTACTGACTTTCTTCGGGTAAGAAATTACATTTCAAGTCATATTCACAAAATGTTGTGTTGTGTCCCATCAGACCCAGGGGTCCGTTTTGTCACCGGTTCTCTTTTTCATATCTTGTCTGAAACATTAGGGTAATCCATGAAATTGTTTAGCTGAAAACAGCATTACCTATCTATTTTTTTAATATGCGTTTCTAAATCTTTTGTTCTTCGGATGTGGAACTTTAACTTATTTCATTTAGGCTAAAACGAATCTTAAGAGTTTATGATCAACATAAGAGCTTATTTAACAGTTGTTTCATTTTTAAGTTTAAGTGCTTAGGTAACTGAAAATAACGTTACTTAAAAAAATATTACTTCAAAATTCATTTCACTTTTCTTAGGTGTACCTTTAAAAAGGCCTTAAAAGTTCTGAGTAATAAATTGAATTTAAAAAAAAAAGGTGAATTCAACGCAATTATTGTGACTCAATTTCATGATTTCGTTATTGTAACCTAACACAGATAACATTGACAAATACCCCGTTTAAATGCTGGATTTACACGACTGAAAAATTGGCATTATACTGACAAAAAACTGGCAATTTGTCAGTCATGTGAATCCAGCATAACACTATACAAACCCTTTGTACACCTTCATCTAGTTAAAATATGGTATGGTTCTTCTCACCATGAACCCTCTATGAATATTTAAATTGAATTTAAATACAGGTGAAAATGGCTTATTACAGATTCGTTTATTACTTACTGAGCTAGGTTTCTGCTATTGGCGGTAATTTTTTTATTTTCATAGGATTATATATGTACATATGTATATAGATCTTGAGTAAAATGCGGCTATTATTTCATTTAACATGTAAATTGCTTACCCCGACTTCGTTCGTTTTTTCGTCCGATTTTCTTCGGTCTTATCGAACATTTGGTTTCATTCGTGTGACCAACAACATTTTCTGCGTTTTATTACAACAAAAACTTTTCAATACATTCAATGTGATTATTTATAAGACAATCAATATGAAAACAATAATTTATTGCGACACCAAAAGAGGATCAAAAAGTGTCGTAACTCGTAAGTCAAACATTATCAAACTCGAAGTGTGTTTTGTGTTTTATGCCTAATGAGTTTGACAAAAAAAAAAAAAAAAAAAACACGCCTACGTCGGTTTTTACCAACAAATATTGGTTATTTCCCTTCAAAAACAAATTTCTTCTTTTTATCGAATAATTTGGTTATCACTTAATGAGTTCCTTTTTACTTTAATGTGACTCGTGTGTTGGTGTTATGTGTATACAAGACCAGTTTTTCACACAGAATTTTAACATTTCACTACAAAAGCATAATGAGAGTATTCATGCACTGTCGGAAAACCATCGTAAACGTCGGAAAGCTTAGGTTGTCGTAACGAACTGTCAAAATTTGTATTAGAAATCTTTTCCAACAAATCGTAAGCTCCCCGACAAATATTTTTGTCGTAAACCGAGATGGTAAACGTAGAACACTTTTTCAATGGGATTACGACATTGGCTGAATCAGCTGATCGGTTCATTCATGAAACATCCGTCGGAAACTTTACGATTTTATGACGCCAGAAAGTTTCCGACGTCGACCTTAACTTTCATTGCGTTTGTTCTTCAATCTATTTGCTGAATGCCGTTCATTAATAATTCCAAAAAGTGTACCAAAAATTTTATGTCTGCTGTTTTATTATATATTATATTAAATGATTTACAACTCTCAACTATTCCTGTGTGCGTGTTATCGGTAGAAATGAAGGGGACCTACAATTTTCTGCTAAGGCGATAGGCACTTTTCCATGACAACAGTTACTCTTGGAGGATTCGTCAAAACACGTGGATGAGGACTTATAAAAAACAAATTCAAAAATTAAAACACACAAGAATGAATGTTAGGTTTGTTCAAGCTTTTCTCAAAATCTTTTGATGCTCCTAAGAAAAGAAAATATTAAAATCTTTTTTAAGAATGCATAAAGAATGAAAGTTCTAAAAGCTTCAATTTTGCAAAAAAAAAAAAACTCATAGCTTTCGAGCTATTTACAAAAAACCAAAATAGACCCCTTTGCACCCTGGTCCTTAACACTTTAGCTCTAGTCGAAATTCAGGTTTCTTTTTAGAAAATGCTTAAGACATACAAATATAAAGCTCTCCCTTAAAACTCAACTTCAACCTTTTTTTTTGTCTAATTTTCCTTTAAACTTTTCGAAAAAAAAAACCAAATGTTTAATTATTGAAGCCCGAGGTCTGCTTATCTACTTACATATACAAATACATGACTACATATATAGTTTATACACGTACAGCCTAGTATTTTGTATTTGTTTCGTTCTTGCTGTATGCTAATTGAGTTTGAAATACTCAACATTCCATTAGAGTGATTCATTAGCCTTAAACGATACGCTTAAATTTAACTTGACACCCAAATGCTAAGATACTCGCATTTTATTGATGTCAGGCTGTCAGCTTGCTATAATAATTATTTGATCCGGTTTTTTAATGTAAATACATACCTACATCAATAGAATTTTATAGTACCTATCTACATACTTAATGTATGTACATATGTATTTTCTATGAATAAAATTATATTGTTGATTTATTTTACAAATAATAATAAGAGAAGCTTTTATTTTTAATCAAGTTCATTTTATTTAACGTAAATTTTTATCTGTCCCAAAATGTTTATCCCGTGGGGAATAAAATTCTTTTAAAAAAAATAAATACAACCAAAAATATTCATCATCCATATAGCGTGAATTTGGCTTTATATTGAAGTTAAAAATATATAAACAACAGGTGTTTCTATATATTTGTCTTTTTTTTTTTTTGTTTATTGATTTAAAATCTACATAATTTCGGCAACAAAAATAAGACAAAAAATATGAATATGGCTTGTATATGTTTCTAAAAATAGTTACCTTTGAATTAATATGTTAATTTAATTCTATTTATTAATTAGAAATATTTGATTTTTGTTTCGCTTTTCTGTGTTCAAACCTGCTTGGAAAAACATAACTGAAGCAATTTTGTTTTTCGTTTAATTAGTTTGGTAATATGTTAAAGAGCTTTAGAGATTTATTGAAAACTGATGGGCTTATCAATGAACTTAAATCGCTTTCAACTATCTGAATTTTATGTTTCTCGCACTTTTCTCATTTTAGTGACCCTTTTTAATCGTAAAAAACAGATTTATTGTGACACAGCACTTAATATTCTTCAAATGATTACCTATTCTTTTAAGGTTAAATTTGGGTTGGATAAATAAGTATTATCTATTTAATATATAACACTTTTGCAGTAATTTACAGTTACTTTTCTTGACATTTCAAATGCCAAACAGTGTTATGCTTAAAAAATGGCGCCCAATGTTAGGAACTTTTTTGTTTATTCTTAACCGAAAAACACTTTTTTCAATTACTGGAATAAGATATTTTGGATATTTTAAAGATACATATTACAAGTTAGATATAAAAAAGGAAGTTACATGCCAATGAAAACAGTTTTGGTTTATAAAAGTTATGTTTATGCGGCCCCGCAGGGGCCTTCCACCAGTGGGCATACTTCAGGCACCCAGAGTTTTTTTTCAAGTCGCTCGGAGCTCGCTTACGAACAACCATACTTTTAATGGCAAACAACAGTTATAACTGTTATAAATTGGCATGTCTCCAGTCTCGATTATTAAAAAAAAAACGGCGCATTGGTTTTGAATCGGAATGAAACTCAGTACATAGATATTTGGCAAGATAGCCAATTTGACAAGTGTATAGCTTCAACAAAATGGCCGCTATCAACTGTCAAAGCTTGGAAGTCCCTATTGGGACACCCTATTTAATGATTTACCAAATCCAAATGGCTGAGATGAGAAGCACTTCATCAAGACAACACTAAGTATTTTTTAACTGAACAAATTGAATGAGACACTATTTATTCCGTATCGTACAACATTGATAATTTTAGTGTAAGTACATGATTTCGAATGGGAAGTGACTAAAGACATGTCAATTTATAAAAGTTTTGATATAAAAGTACTGTTTATGCGGCTCCGCAGGGTCAGGGACCTCCACCAGAGGGCCAACTTCGGGCATCCAGTGTTTTCTTGTCAAACGGCACGAAGCGCGTTGATGCACAACTACTGTTATGACTGTTATAAAATGATATTTCTCTAGTCTAGTCTTTTCAAGAAATGTGTCGGTTAAATGGTGCTCTCTATATATTTCCAAAGCGTTTTTCTTGCACCCTTTCGTGAATTATGACCGAAATTTAGTCGATTTCGTTCCGGATGTTATCTTTCAAGGCTTCAAGGGTCCTTGGACGATTATTAAAAACAATGGATTTGAGATAGCTCACCAAAAAAAAAGCGCGTTGGGATCGGAAACGTGTAATGCATATCGAACTGTCTGGCTTCACAATCATCAAGCAGGAGTTCTGGCAAGACTGCCATTTTGTAGGGCTGCATAAGAGGATTCTCACGCACGAAAGGATAAAATGCATGTCCCTAAAATCCAATAACATGAACTGCTCGCCAGGCGAGATTGATCAAAGACATTTCGAACTAGCTTGATGTTTTCTAGGTTTTTGACAGTCCTTTGCAGTCCCTTTCGTATCGTGGCCACATTTACTGTCCCCTTTAATGCATTTACCCACAAGATAATTCTATTTCGAAAACCAATAAGTCTGCCACTCTCCAACCGGTATAAGAAAATAATTATTAAAAAAAAATAAACTTAAGTAGAAAAATTGTGGTTCGATACTTTAACGATGTTGTATATACCTTAATTTTAATTATCATTAAAAGTGGCGCCCCATGTGGGACACAAAAATACAAGAATAACATGGCAACTCATTATTCTAGGTGTCTTAAAATATCAAGAACCTTAAATATTTTCATTCATTCCATGCCTGGATTATTTTATAGGGTCAATCTCTTTAAAATTCAATATAATCTTAACTTACAAGTTCATAAACCACCATTTAACAACATTTATGTGAATTCTCATATAGAATACAAAATAACCATATGATTCACTATTCACACATTCTTGTAAAAAGCACAAAGTCCAAATATCTCTAAACCAACTGACCATAGCTCAGAGTGCCATTAACTTTTTATGAGCAGCATAAATTGCTCTCTAAAGGCTTGTATAACTAACAGTCCGGCACGAAGTTCAATTGCAATTATTATACCAACAAGATTTTTTTTTTAAACAACGAACTTTAACTATTTTTAGCATATGCTATCATTTATGGGTTGACTAGATTTTAAATACAAAACACGCTAACAAAATATATATATAAAAACAAAAAGAAATATATTCACACATTCACATGTATTATACGTGCGAAACCCCTTTTCAAACTCTTCTAATGTCTATATGCTTTAATATAACGAATGTTAGCTATAGCTTTAAAGAACCGCATTTTTTCTCTCGTTTCTAATTGATTACCAACTACAAACGAATGACAATGCGGTCACAAAGGTGTGTCGTGTCGCAGCCATTAAAACATGCCGCTGCCGCCACACTATGGGCACAACCAGAGCGGAGCGCGCAACTACTTTTTGTTATTCCTCAAACAAGTTAGGTTTTTTTTTTCATAAAATAATAAAACCAACAAAAAAAAAAAAAAATCATTGCATACTGATGATGGAGTTCCCAGTGCAGTTTTGTATACCTCTCCCAAAATGTAAATAAAATACATTAATACAAAAAATAAAATATTTATATAAAATATTTACTATGTAGGAGGTTGAGAAAATTTTTTTTTTTTTTGATAAACGAATTAACATAACAACAAAATTAAACTGCATAATTTATTACTTTTATTTAAATAAATTAAATGCAATATATTAAATACTTCATTTTGAAAATTTGTGTTACTGGCCAAGTAGGGTGATATTTACCGTTCAATATAATTAAATAATTAAAAATTAAAAAAACAAAACTAGAAGTTATTTCCCCAAACACGGTAATCCACCTTTTAAAGAATGTCAAATGTTATGGCTATACTGAATATGAAGCCAATTGTCTGCAGATAAAGACAATCTTCAATAAAGTCCCGTTAAATTAAGTTCTGTTGTATCTGCCATCGTATAATTGACGTCAGAACAATGGAAAACTTATACATACATATATGGGGTGAGCTTAGGGTTGCCAGAAGCGTATTGATAAAACTAATTATGGAGATTTAAAATCTCAGATTTCCCTAGACAGAATTCGGATCAAAAACTATAGGACAAAATCAACCATATTACTTATTTTGCATAAAATATTATTAAAATAAAAATAGTTTAAAAACAGTGCCTAACAATAAATTGCAACTGGGAGGTCTCTGTCATGATTTCGTTTTTTGAAGGTAATATTTGCAATATGTATAATGTATCTTTAACGGTCTTCAATAATAATATAAAATATTTTGTTAAGTCCACACTTTTTCCCGAATTTTGCAAATCAAAAATAAATCCAACGAACGTAGTAATTATTTTGACGTTTGACGGTTCAAAAGTTCTGTTCGTTTTGAATTTTATTTTCTCAATCATTGGTTATGTTAGCTTTTATATATTAATAATATTAAACAAGTACTTTAGTACAGTACGGCTCTTAAGCTTATAAGGGTCATAATTTGAAAACTATTAGTGCTATTTACCAACTAATCATAAGTTTTTTTCGAAGTCCGAAAATTAGGACTCTGCTTTGAACCTTGTTAGAGAACGCAACATTTACAACAATCTGCATGACAAACTATCTAGATTAACACTTTAATAAACGCATTTTTTCCCTTAAAAAAAAAAAGTTTACAAAAAAACGCCATCACAGCTTACCTTGTGTATAACAGTTATAACAGTTTTATATCCGCTTAGTTCAGAAGCGGAAATGTTTATCGACGTTGACTTAGTGGGATTATTGTTGTATTTTACATGGAAGTTATTTTTCAACCACACCCTTAATACTATTCATACACCACGACAGGACTGGAAAATTAAGAAAACGATAGCCGTGTTCCTTTGGAGGTGGCGAAGTACTCATATGTACTTTGCTAGCCATTTTGAATGGAACGCACAAAATTGGTTTTCCTACAAACCTCATCTACTCACCATGAAAGCACGAGTAGTTGGTAATACTAGATTATGGTTTGCATCTACTCATGAGTAATTCGCCACCTCCAAAGAAACACTACTAATGGCGCACACTCGACGATTTAGTACGGTGTTAAGGCATTTTTAGTATGATGCTTGGTTGAAAATGGGATTTTCCCATTTTTTAGCGATTCACCACCGTATACTATCTTTTTTTTTTTACTATTTTTTAACTTGACTATTTTATCTTTATATTTAGTATCATTCTAACTCTTTATGTCACTTTGACAATTACAAATGTGAAAAGGTATGTTTGCTCACTGTTTTGCTAAGTAGTTATGTAATAAGTTACAAAAATTAAAAACTGAGAACACTTTAGTAAAGAGCTTTAAAGTTAGAAAATTGTTAAATGGTATAATGCTTATAATTAAAAATCAAGCGGTTTAAAATTATGCGCCAATATCTTTAAGTCAATATCCGTTCTCGAAAAAACAGCTTCACTGCACGAGTAAAGTTATTGTCATACGTTATCGAGCTATCGAATAAAAACGTCAGGATGGATTTCCACAAATTCAGTTTTTATTAGTATTGTACTAGGATGAATCTAGTACATTTTTAAAAACAGTCATTTCATCACTTGTCATTTGTCTGTTTGACACAGCTGTTGCAAATATTTGTTTTGCGTTTTAATTTCGTAAATAACTTCAACAATTTAAAAATTCAATTCTTCTGAAGCTGCATAATATTACGAATTCATTGCAATGAAGACAGAGTCTTAAGCGATAGAAGTAATCCCTTAGCACTACCAAATTCTGCATAGCACTTGTAGACTTTCCCTGACCGCAGTTTGTGCAATTATCAAAAATGCAAAGATATTTTTCTGTAACAATTGCCAACAATATTTTGTTTAAATAGTTGTAGAAAACAAAATAACCTACACATTGGCTGCCATTTTCTTGACATTCGTCTCCTTAGCATCTATCAAATACAAAAATCACACGTTCAACTGGGAAGGAGATGTCAACGAAAATCGAATTCGACACTCTCGCCATGTTCTGCATTTCGAAAGAAATCGAATTGAAATCGATTTGCAATTGCACTCGAAGTAAAATTCTATGTTCTGCAATTCGTTCGTTTTCGAACATTTTCGCAATTACTTCGAACTGCCAAAAAAATGAAGGTGTATCCATTTTTTAATTACACTGTGGATGAAAATGGATGTAAATTAGGCGTTTTTCTTTTTAAGTTCAGAGCAAACTCTGAACTGTCAAACAAAAAATTGTGTTTCTTTTTCGCTCTGAGTGCTCAGAGCTTCAAATTTGTGTTTTTTTTTTCGTTCTGAACGTATTCAGAGTGCGCTTTATGAGCTCAGAATAAAATAACTGAGCAGACAGAGTTAAATGTTGAACACAAGCATGTCAACTTTGACAGTTCAGTTCAGGTGTGTTTCAAAAATAGTTCAGAGTGCTCAGAGTCAGAACACTCTTCGTTCAAAGGGCGTTCAGAACATGCTCGACATACTCGGACTCTGTTCAGAACTCTATTCTGAACTAAAAAAGAAAAACCCCTATTATTGGCATTGTTAAGGATGAAAAAAATTGAGCAACAAATTCACTGATAGCCATTCAAATGCAATGTATTCGAACAGAGATCAAAAAAGAGTTGCTGCAAGAAATACAATGAAATACAGAAGATGGCACCTGTGGACAAAACGATATTCTCCTCGGGTTTGACCTTTAAAACAGGCTTTTTAATTTTGATATAACTCAAACAAAGTCGTACCTACCATAAAAAAGAACAAAATAAAAAATATTTAAAAACAAAAAATCGAATTTTTTATAGATCCATCAACTGTCGGTAGAGATTGTCTTGTTTTCTTGACAAAATCTTGACTCATTATAATGCGCCTTACTAAATAATTTATCAAAATAAAAAACCTTGTCAGATACGAGGAGAAATTTAATTTATAAATTGCCACACTAAATCTTCACACAAAAGGCTTTCAGACAAAAGTTAAAGAAATTTAAATCAAAAAGCCAAAAAAATAGAACCTTGAATAAATTAATTTTGATCTATCTGATGGAATTTATGGAACCTCAACAGAATTTACTGTTATACCATTTCTGGTTCTGGTTCTTGTTTTTTTTTTTTAATTTTTGTCTCTATGAACAAAATTAAAATGCAGCAGTTAAATTTTTATATCTAATGCGTGTTGGCCATGTTGGGTGCAACACATCATCGATCAAGTCAAGATATAAATCTTTTAGAAAATAAAACTAAATGGAATATTTAGGTGAATACTTTATCATTTTAGAAACAGCCATAGGCATTCCTCTGGTCATTATAGCTGTATAGGTTTGTATTGTATATGGCTTTGGCTGCAAGCCAAACTTAACTTAAGGTAATGCTTACAGTTTTTTTGTTTGTATTAATAATATTTTGTGGTTAAGCTTGTCTGAGAGATAGCAATTTATTTTGTATATTTTTACTCCGATTATAGTGAATTGTTTGTAATTATTGGAAGTCGGCGAATTCATATTACAAATGGATTTTGACTATCTTTCGTAGAATATCGTTCCTTTTGATGAACTCTCCAAACATTCCAAGATGGAATTATAAATTTGACGGATTGACAATATTCGTATTTTATTGGTAATTTTATAGCTAGCGCAGTAAAATTTCCCTCGGTAAGCAATAACAAAAACAAAACAAAAAGTGCCGATAAATTAGCTAGCAAATTAGTGAATATAAAAGTGGACAAAGAGTGTTTAAATTTTTAAGATGAAGATGGCGCTGTGGAAAAGTATTAATGACTTGAACCTTAGTTGTCGGTAACATCGACTGTTTTTGCACTTATGCTGCATTTCACAGATTAGCCACATGAAGATGAGAATCTCCGGCAGCCATTTTTGTTTGCCTACAAGCTTGAACTGGTAGTTATCAGATACAAAATGAGAATCTGTGTAAAAAAAAAAACCTCACAAATAGACAGTAGGGATCTTCACACACCTGGTTAAATTGTTGTTGCAATTCACATCTATTCATCGACGAGGGATGAAATTACAAATACAACAATGTAAACAAATGGGTTTTGGAGGATTAAACGTACGAAACATTCTCATCTTCATATGGCTAATCTGTGCTGCATTTACACGAGTGACAAATTGGCATTTTTCTGTCACTATACTGCCAAAAGAATGAATTTTTCCATTGTTCTGTCATTTTATTGACAGTTAAATGCCAGAATACTGGCAATTTGTCAGTCGTGTAAATCCAGCATTAGAAAAGGAATGTGTTCTACGATATTTGTAATTTAAAAAATACCGATGCGCGTCTTCACAAGTCATTGACATGTCCGAATGAAAATCTGCAAATTATTTTTGGGTGCCAGTTATAGCTATCATTGAAAACTATCATTGAAAACTTTAATGACTGAATTTGAGACGTTTAGAAAGTAAAATCAGTAATTAATTTGATTCAAAAATAAAGCTGTTGGATTGAATTATTACTTTTGTGAAAAAAAAAAATCAATTCGATCCCAAACTTCGCCATAAAATTAAGTTTAATTTTTCAATGATCATTGGTAAGGTAGTTCAGTCATTGAAATAATAAAAGTCATTTTATGTGGACGGTTAGGCCAATATGAAATATTTTTTTGGCAAGTATTAATAATTAAGTCACCGCCTTCATATTGGCATCAAAATATGCACTGATTTTGCTTTTTAAGTCCCTCAAAACCAATCATTAAAGTTTTCAATGATGGTTTTCAATGATAGCTATAACTGGGGCCTTACTCGAGAAAAAAACACTATAGGTATTTACTTCAAAATATATTGCGTTCCATATCTAACAAGCAATAAACTTCACCGTTGGATTGCTGAAATGTCATATCCGCCAAACAAATCACGACTTGTTGATAATCATGAACTAAAGTTATGTTCTGCTGGGAAGACATGGGAACAAGAAAACTTTGCGAACACAGACATAGAAGTAAATAGTGTTCATAAAAGTGGATAAAGAGCTTTTTATTGACAATTGTATTGCTGCTTTAACTTTAAATTACCAATAAAACGCAACCAATAAGCCGTTTTCCTTTTTTTTTTAATTCAGAGTAGAGCCTGAGTTGTCAAAAAAAATGTACTTCTTTTTAAGCTCACAGCGTGCTCCAAGAGCTAAGAGTAAAATCAACAAGAAAACGGATTAAAAAGCTAAGCTAACTTCATGCAATGTTCATGTATTTTGACAGATATGACAATTCAGTGCTCATGTGTGTTTCATAAATTAATCGAAGAGCTCTGATCATACTTAGTTCAGAGCTTACTAGGTTCGCTTAGTGCTCTGCTCTGAACGAAAAAAGAAAAACGACTATTCATTGACTGACTATTATATGGACTGCCAGGAGGCAACTTCACGTTTGTTCTGTCTATAACTATACACCACTAGCGCTACTGTAGGTAAGGCGGAAAAAAAATGTAACGTTTGACACTTCAGTTCTGTGCTTGTTTATTTGTATTTTATTTATTTATTTTGGAAAACTTCATTCATTCGTTCTGACGCCGGTCGTTCTAGTTCTATATGAATGAAATAGCGAGTTTCCATTGCAACAAGTCTTAATTTTGTCCATTTGAGTTTTTTTCCATATAAAAAGTAATTTTCTCTGACAAGCAATGAAATTTCAGTCTACTTCAAAAAAAAAAATCCCTCGAAAGAGAGTACAAAACTTCGTCTACCTTTGATTTTCTTTTCAAAAAATGTCTGTGGACTGAAATTCACAGTTTAACAAAATGTCATTCAGCCTTATTTTAAGTTTCACCCGAACAACATTCCACCCGGAATGAATGACATTTCACTTTTTGCCTATTGTGAGTTCAAAAAATTCCCCTCATTGTCAGTCTTTTTGGGCGAAATTTAAAGAAATTATGGGGTAAAATCTTAACTTATTTTTTGGAAGCGAACGGAAACGGTAGAAATCATTATCATCGTTCCGTTCGGGTGAAACTAGCAACCCCTCTTAAAATTCTGGGCGAACAAAAATGTTTAAGATAAAATATTTTTTCGGTGAAACTCGCACAATACGACTGAATGAGGTAGAACAAGAAAAAGAGATAATTGAGTCTTGGCGAGCGTGTCAATTGGACAAGATAATACAAAATACTAGGTCTGTTTGGTAAAGTGAAATTTTTCACAAATCTTCACAATTCTTAACAAATTTTCAAGACTTGCAGTTAAAACTAAAAAAAAAAACAATATTGTGACTTGGTGAAAATTTTAATTACCAAACAAGGTCTACTGTGAATTATTATTTCCGTACTTTTGAGAGAATTTCATTCAAAATTTGGCAGTTATTCAGATTCTGTGCAAAAAGTAAACAAATTGGAATTGCTTTATACAAATTTTAAATTTACAATTCAATAAATTATCGTTTTGCAATAATCAAAAACAAAAAAAAAATACTTCTGAAGGGCAGTTTTAACCTAGTCGTTAAACTAGGTATACTATTTTATAAAATGTGCTATGTGGTTCTGTCTGAAGCATAAATTATTTGGATGAATCATCATGACGAGAGTACACCTATGTATTAACAGTTTTTATTTTAGCGATTTCTCATTCTCATTGTGTTGTGGGCTTAACCGCAGCCAGTCGCATAAACTCCACAATCAGACTGTGACCGCAAAACATAGCTTCGAGTGTCAGTTAAGTGCAATGGCACATGCGTGTGACTTTCTTGTTATGACGAGGCATTATGCGGTTTGGGGAACATCAATTTTTGTTCATATTGAATTCAAATCTAAATGATTTTTTCCTGTTTAACTGCCAATTTAGACGTCATTCTTTGGCTAAAGTTGAATCAACCAATTAATAATTTACTTTTTTTTTAAAACGGTCTTAGTAAACCATTTGTTTCCCTAAAAGTTCAATCACTTATCTTTTAAATTGTTGCTATAGGTTGTATATTAAAACTCACGTCATTAGTTATGTGTATTTATTTTTTTGTTAATAAAACATTCCAAAGCTGCTTTCAAGGCTGTCAGTAACTACCAATTTGAAGTGCAGTCAAGCGAAAAGTAAATAAAATTTTGTTCCGCTCGTGGTATTTTTTTTTTTGTACATATGGTATTGCCTACAGAGACATTACAGACTTAAATTATGAAGAGTACTTAAAGGTTGTTTATTATCACGCACGACACCGACTAGCTGATAAACAAACTGAATAAAAAAAAAAAAAACAAAATTGTCAGAAAATTGCGTTAACACAAATTGAGACAAGTTTTTATTTGTAAATTAATCGAAGGAATTTTGCTTAATCATGTTTATTTTATTCAAAAAAAAATTGATATTCAATGAAATAAACCGAGAAAGCTTTTTGTTACACCTAACCTACCTTTATACCTATAACCGTATGTTAAAGCAGATTTTTTTTTTTTATTAAATTTAAGTACATATTTTGAACCCGAATAAGGTGGTTTTTTGCCAGTAAATAAAGTTCGCAATATAGCCAAAGGTATAAATACAAATATGTATGCATAAAGTTGACTTAAATATCAGAGCGTACATCGCTTTATTTCTCTTAGAAAAAATGTGAGTGCGAAGGTATATGCGTGTTAAAGTAACAGCAATAAATTTAAAAAAGTCAATTTTAACAATTTGATAACTCCTGAAAATATAAATTGTGTTAAAGATCTCTTTTATTAAAAGAGCCTTGCCTCTGCCAAATTGTCTTGTCATGAAAAAGTGCCTTAGCCTTTGAATTCGGTAGAAAATTGTAGGTCCCTTCCATTCCTGCTGATAACACGCACCTAGGAAAAGTTGAAAGTTGTAAAAGCACAAGCCTCTGGTTCTATATGATCTTTGACGCCGCCAAATTTTGTTCATTTATATTTTTTTTTTTTAAATTTGAGTTTAAAAATATTATTTTTAAAAACAATTTATTGAAACAACTTGATTCAAGAATCGAATAAAATTATACATTTCTGTATGGTGTGCGTGTGTGTGTGCAGTAGGACACTCTACGGACTTTAGCTTGGAGATCTTATTTTTTAACGGTTAAAGGTGGGTTTTTCTATTTTCCATCCACTTGGTGCAAATTTGAATAAAAACCGATCAGGTCATTTCTAGCAAATATTTTTTTTGAAAATATAAGTTAAAACTTCTGTTTATAGTTTCTAGAGAAACTTCGGCACACAGTTTTTTTGTCAAAATTGGGTAAATGTTTTAGAAAATGCAGCCAATACCCAATTAAATTAACTGAATCATTTTTATAAAAATCTGTGTGGAGCCGTTTTAGAGAAAAATAAGGTTTTCTTTAACGGCTAATACCATTTGTATGGCATCAGGTACTAAGAGTATTATTTTTGGTCTTAAAAAATATAATGGACAGGCAGACGGACGGAAATTTGGGACGACCGTGACTCAATTTATATGTAGATTTCGTCTTTCAAAGCCGACAACAATGATTTTACTTGATTTGCTTAATGATTCGCTCCCTTGTGACGAGAGACGGAATAAGTTTAAATTGAATGTGAACTTCAAAACTCACGTTCCTTTTTAAACAGGTCACGTGAATTGCGCCAAATTACACGGTTTTTAAAGATTTGTATGACAGGTATCGTTATTTTTGGTTATAAGAAAAATGTTCGCTTAAACTCTTCTAGAAAATATAAAAAAAACGGTTTTCACCAAGTTTAATACAAAATTACAAAGTTGTTTTTGCAATATGGAGTTTGAAAAAAAAATTTCAAACTTTTTTTAAATATCCAAAATTTATTTTTTTTAAATTTTAGTACACGTTATTCTTTAAAATGTATCAATCACTCTGCTTAAAAAAATTCATGAAAATCAGTTTAACTGTTTGCGAGAAATATCAAAATTAGAAAAATGGTCTTTGGAAGGCCATTAATAATCATTTTTCGGAACAATTTTTATAACTGAAAGGCAGCCTATACCTTTTATATTTTGCTGATTAAAAAAAAAAAAAATTGTGCAGCCGATTTTGAGAAAAATAAGATTTTCCTTTTTTGGCCAAAAAATTTTGTACCGTTTTTGTTCCTAACAAAATCTAAAAAGGGAATCAAAAAATCGACGAGTTATTCCTTTTTTGGGAGTAATTTCATTTTCTGTTTGGGCAGTTATGTATATAACCTTTCGAAATAATTCAATTTCTCAGATGAGTCATTTTAATAGGTCGCCAAGATCATATGATTTAACGACGTTGGATTTCTTTGCAGTCTACGGTATTAATGCTTATAAATCCAACGTCTGTAACACCAAAATTCAATAAAATTTAAGCCAAAATTTCCGAAAAAAGAGTGTGTACATCCGAACAATGCCATTGAGTTCATTTCCAATATGTTAATCAATACAAAGGGTGTTTTTTAGAGGTAAAGAACTTTAAGTTGGCAACACTATTTTTTCAACTGGCGGCGTTTGGTTTTGCTTCCAAATTGTGCCCAAATGGGCCCAAAACAAGATTGCCGTTGGTCCCAATTTTCATAAGCGAATTTTGTTTAGCGATGAAGCTCACTTTTGGTTGAATGGATACGTCAATAAACAAAACTGCTTTATGTGTGTGTGCTTTATGGTTTGGTAGAATAATTGGTCCGTACTTCTTTAAAAATCGATGCTGGCCAGAACGTTACAGACAATGGTGACCGCTATAGACCCATGATTACTGACTTTTTCGTTCATCGATTGAACAACCATGATGTGCTGGAGCTGTAATTTCAACAAGACGGCGCAACATGTCAAACAGATTGTGCGACAATTGATTTATTGAAGGAAACGTTTGGTAACCGCATAGTTTCACGTTACGGACCCTTGAATTGGGCCACCAAGATCGTTCAATTTAACGCTGCTTGACTATTTTCTGTAGAGATATGTGACGTCGCTAGTCTACCCCGATAAACTGGAAATGATTGACCACTTGAAGGACAAAATTCGCCGCGTTATTGCCGATATACAGCCACAAATGTTGGAAAAAGTCATCGAAAATTTGGACCTCCAGATTAGACTACGTCCGAGCCAGCCGTGGCGGTCAAATGTCAGAAACAATATTTAAATTATAATGCCGGAAAATTATCTTTCGAATAAAGTAAATTTCATGTCAATTTAAAAAAATCATCCTTGTTTTATTCCATTTCAAAGCTATAAACCTCTAAAATAAACACCCTTTACATAACCCGCCAATACTGTGTACACATACTTTATGAATAAATACAAAAATTACAATTTTTAAGTAAAAAAATCTTCGTTTTTTTATCAAAATAACTTTTTGTGAGAATTTTGGAATAATCTTTCGTTATTTTAGGCACGTCATGAAAATAAGATCTCAGAGATTTCGCTCCATCAAAAAGTGAGCAAGCAAATCCAAATGTTTGTTCTTCAGGATTTTGGCAATAAAATTGAAAATTTTTGCTGAGGAGTCCTGTTCATGTAACTGAGATTGCTAAACTCTCCGAGATCTCATTTTCCTGAAAATGCCTATTATTGAGAATAGAGCGCTTTTTATGTGCCTTTGCTGTACTTTTATTCAAAACAAAGATAATAAACAATCATACATATTAGCATTCTCATAAATCTTTTTATTTAAACATTTTTTTTTTTCCATAATAATTATTGTTATTAATTTGAATTTTCCAATTGTTTCAGAAAATATTTCCGACAGCAAATCGCAGTTAGTAATGAATGATGCAGCATGCGAGCTTTTTGTACCGTCAGCGCGCCACTAGAAGTATGCGCGTCATCAGCCGAACAACTATCACCGGGCTCCCGTTTTTTAGCTCTAAGGTAAATTAATTACCACATCCATACATCCAAAATCATATAATTATAAATTCTTTTGATTTACTAAACCCTTTTGGTTTTATGTTGCAGATTATTGGGAACACAACAACCAAGAACACTATACTTCCTAGTCGATGCCAAGAGTCGAGTCCGAGAAGTATACACACAAACATGCCTACATTTTGCAACGCAAGGAATGCTAGACACCGAACTCTTCGGTTTAGCAGTACTTATAGGTAAGTTGTTATGTTGCTTTTGTTGTTGTTCAATGTCAAAACCTCTCCAGATATACAATTATACAAGAAAGAACGCACCAAGCCACCAAGTCTATAATAGTCCAAATAAACTCTTAAGGCTATATAATTTAATTAATGAATAGTTTTAGCATTGATATCAAAGCATGATTATCATTTTTGTGCATGCTTCTTGTTTCAGTTTGTTGTTTTTTTTTTTGTGTGCTTGTATGTGTGTGTTTGCATATCTAAATAAAATAATTATCCAAAGAGTAAATTATCGGAGAAAGTTTCACACACAACACCCCTTTCCCGCGAAAAAAAAACATGATATGATATGCTAGCAATCCTCACCACCACCAATGACGACTATATGAGAGATTATATGGGACTATTCTATATTCGAGTTTGCCGTTGAACTCTTTCGTTTTTGTTTTTATTTGAAATCTATTGCTACACCACACCGTGTTTCGCGTTATCGGTCACTTTTGTAGGTATGTATATGTGCATATAGACAAAGTTATAGATAGATTTTTCGAAATTGGATACATGCATTAATTTTTCTTGCCTGCATATACATATGTGTGCTTGTAACAAGTTATGAGCGGATGTACTAAGTGGAAATTATATGCATATTTTATTGGGGCTAATGGTTGTGAACGCGCGAGATTTTTTTTTATTTTGTTTTTGCGCGCATGAAGAAAAATTAAATTAGATAGAATTTTTGCAAATTAATAATTCAATTTTAAATTGATATTCAATAAATTAAGAATTAGTTTAAATATAGTGGAGACATGTATATAGATATAAAAACAATTCAGGCACTGAAGCGGTTTCTTAGAGAACTATACCACTTAACTCTGAGCAGATCAAATCAGGAACCCCTGAAATAGATTCAGAATATTAGTTTTTAAATTATAAAAATCTTTTGAAAGACACACCTGAAGAATTTCTGGGCATTTCGTGGGTATAGTAGTGCTAAGGGCGACCAAATTTAGTTAAGGATTAACCAAAATAAAAGCAGTTCAGTTAACAACAGTTTTTGATTAAGCTTTTTAAGAAAATAAACTGTGAGAAAGGTGGTTGTGCATTTTCCCCTTTATATAAAGTTGTAGAAATCTCAAAAACTTAAAGGATTTCAGTAACATATTATATTGAATGCTTAATTATCATCAGCAGCAATGTTTACAACATGAATTTTGGACAAATTTTTACATGATCACGTTGTCAATTTTGATCAGTTATCTATTTTTAATTTCAATTTTACTACATGGCTCTTTCACTGATTTACACAAAATATTAAAGATTTATTAATTGTTAATTTTTGATATTTCAACTTAAGTTTCGTTTGTTGTTTTGATTTGCAATGTCTAGATGTTAGTAAAGACCAATTAGGTTCCATAAGTGAGTTTTAATTTAATTTTGTCATTCTCGTCATCCATTCATGGTCTCATGCAAGCGTAATATTGTCACATGTTTGGTTTGACAATGGGTCATATGCTATTTACACATAACTTTTTAAAGTTACAGTGTGCCACACTTTAATTCAGCCTTGTTCGTGTGTAAGCGGAGCAAGGATACTTGGATCAATCAACATTTTATTATGTATGTTGCAGATAGCACATACAAGTTCTGTTAGCGCAACAGTTTACTAAGTTAATTTATCTGGATTGTCATGTTAGTTTAACAAGATTATTTATTTAAAATTTAAAAGGTGTAATTTAGATTTTTCAAATATCTTGTCTTGATTTAGCATGACTTTGATATCTCTTGTGTCAAGGAGAATAATCTGATAACTGGTTAAATTATTTTTTTTTATTTTATATGAAGTTTTCCTTGTAGGTACTTTAGTTGTCTACTGACTTTTTTTTTATCAAATAACAGGTGTTTTTGGAAAAAAAAATTATAAGCGACTACCAAGCGATATGCACTTTTAGTCAGTGAATTGCGGGAGAATAATATGCAATTCTGTTGTTCATGGTTTCGAGAAAATTAAAAAAGCCCTTGCTGACAAATCGAAGGACCAAGAACGAGAAACGTTGTGAAATTTGAAGATCCTTATAGACTTTTACAGTAGTAGTAGAAGTAGTGGGAACATTTTGGAACACGACGACGAAGACATTAAAAATTTTAGTAACAAAACTAGGCACAAAGCTTAGCCTGTTACAAAATTTTTGTACAAATTAATTGTACCGTGATACTTGTCCTACACCATTTTTACGTGCTCCATAGGGCAAGTATTGGTTTTGTGTAAAAAAAAAATTTCGAGGTTATAATCAAAACTAACACTACGATAATCGAGAAGTCCGAAAAAGTGGGTTTCGTCAAGCCGCCCGTCGGTCTGTGCGTATGTACGTCTGTGCGTCTGTGCGTCGGTGTGTCCATTGTAATTTGAGCTAGAGCCTAAACGGGTGAACCGATTTGCATGAAATTTGGTACAGAGCATTTTAATGTGATTTCCCAGAGAGAAAAATTCGAATTTTTGTTTTAGCTCATCTAGAACGGGTAGCTGCCATACAAATATTTTGGTTTCTTCAAATTTTCTCGAAAACGGCTCTAACGATTTTGATTAAACTGCGTGCCTGTAATAACCAAGTCAATTTTAAGAAAACTGCGTTTCCGGTATTTCTCATAAAATTCACATAACGGAATTAGGAATTCCACGTTTTTTGAGAAAATGGTCTTATTATTGGGTTATTCGCGTATATCTTTGCCACGGCTGAACCGATTTTGTTATAATTTTGCAGTCTGATGCTTCTCAATAGTTTAAACAAAAATGCATTTAAAAATTTTAAAAAACATTTTTTATAAACAAACAAAAAATCAATTTTTTAGCACTTTTGACTCTTTTAATATTATCTCGTTAAATATAAACATTATGCATCTTCAATGTGGGGTTACACACATTATTTAACCACAAGAGCAAGTTCGTGCGATCAAGTCGTGCATATTTTTTTTTTAATTTTTAGAAGTTTTTTTAATAATTGAATCTTTTTGAATTAGTATTAAGGAAATGGCAATAACTTTTATTAATTCTGTTCAAAATATTAACTACAGTTACAAATATTTATTTAAATTCAAACATAATTTCCCTAATCTATATATCTTAGTTGCTATAGGTTCATCAGTTGATCTTTTCAGTATTTAAGTCCAAAGGAATTTCATACAAAAAATAGTAGATAAATAACCTTTTTTTTCTATATCTCTGGTCTCCAGTTTGGTATTTTAATTTAATATAAAGTACACCTAAAGCTGATAAGAAGATTAAACTGCACACCACCATCCAGCATCCAGCAACCAGCATTCAAATACTGGTTAGACTGCAACTTCTAGAAACTTCTTTTACAAACGAACATCATAAAAATGACAAGCTCGTTGCCTTAGCATCATCAACATCCATGGACTTTCTCTTCCCCAAGACAAACTATGTATATATCCAAACCCAGAAGCCAGAGAGCCATTGTATGGAAGCACACACAACTCTGAAATTTATGTTATAGGGAGAGTGGCGACTGGCGACTGGCGAGGCTCTTTTAGGAAGAGGAGGAGTATGAATCGAGGTAGAAAAATGTGGAATTCCAATTTATATTTCCATTGATCCACCATACTCGTTTATTTCATTCGAATCCATTCATTAAATCGACCATATGCACTACGTATACATACATATATGCATGTACATATAGCTATTGCAGATTGTGTTTTTGAAAGCTTGTGCATATGATACAGGCATAGCGACATAGCTATAAGTATATCTTGACATTTATATCAAAGTCATTTTACACCATATACCTACCTACATTATATTTTCGTATCTATAAGATACAATTGGATTTTTCGCTATTCGAATAAGAATGATCTCAACAGCGCAAAGAAAAAGTGGGCGCGCAGAATAGGAAACAAAAAAATGCAGAACCAAACCACACTATGGTCTTAAAAAAATTAAAAAAAAAAAGGAATCAAAACCGACACAACCGAAAGACCAAATAAAATTGAAAAACAAAACAAAAAAATAACAAAACCCACCACTGGGTCGCATGTACTGGCGCTCAGAGATCCAGTCCAAAATAGGCTAACAATATTTTTTGAAGCAAATATCCAGTTAGGGATGAAATTAGGTATGTTTTTCAAAACGTTAAAATTTTATTTTGACCAAAATCAAGAAAGGCAATCATATACCAAAAATTTGAATTTGATTTTCGTTCTGCAGTACGCTTCTCGAGGGACAAAATTGACCAATGAAATAGATTAATTGGAGAAGTCTCCATTACTCTTTTTTTGCACAGAATTAATTGGCTGGACAATACATTGTCTGCGGAATAATGATATTTTAATTATTTTCATTTTAATTGCTATTTGTTTTCTATGATACTGTCTTTTTGTTCTTATTTTTACAATTCAGTGGTGAAACTCTCCAAAATAATGTGTTCGCTTTGTTTGCGTAAGCGTTTCGTTCTCTTGTTGGAGATCACAGGGAAATTTCGTTTCGCAACAGCCTACAAGGCTTAACTTTTAACACTTCTCGGTTATCGGTCAATTTGATTAATTTTATAAAAAAAAATGAAGGGTATCTCAAATCAAATATAACGAGTTATGGTATCACAACAGCGCATAACAGCGCTAATTGGGTTCTTCAGGAACAGGTGTTCTCAGAACCACCATTTTACCTACCTACCTACCTAAGGGTATCTCGAGGTTAACCCATCGATGGAGGCCTTGCTGGGGTAAACCGTAATCCAAGTGCTTAAACGAAATGTTTCACACGACACATGCACAAAAACCAAATGCACGCAAAGCAAAATGCTCACAGTGCAGCAAATACAAAATTTCCCAACAACTAATGTACTCACGAAACATGTACGAAAACGAAAGTCAACAATGGACATTTTAGCGCCTTTAGGAAGGTTAAAGTGCGCAAATTAATTTTGAACTTTTAAACCACCCTGAAGGTGGGACAAAAGTTCACAGTGAATTGTTAACAGCTATTTGTATTAAATTCATACTGAACCCAGTGAGTACATTAGTCGTTGAGTATTTTTGTACTTCGTGCGTGTGTTGTTGCATGTGTCATGCACGCATTTTATTTAAGCGCTTATGTCAGATTCTTTTGCAATTAAATTCTCTAAATCCATAACTTTTTCATAACTATATTTGGTCCCAACCGAATATGACAATTTAGGCTAATAGCCCACATGCAATTCATACCGCATATAAAAAGTTTAATCACTATTTGACCGATGAGCACTCACATGGGCAACTCTGTAAGCAAGCAGCACAGACAATAGGCATTTTTATCCAACCACGGTGGAACTATTTAGGTAAAAAAAAAACGACATAAGGGATCAGCAAAGCCACCTCAGATAAAATTTGACATTTGCTATCGCTTTTATTGTCGTAATGTATTAAGCTGGATTTAGACCTTCGGTTTTATCGTCCGTGTACGTTGTTCGTTGTTGGTCGTACGCGGAACAACGAAGGTCTAAATGCTAACACCGAACAACGAATGAACACCGAACGAAGAACGAATAAATTCAAAGTGGCTTTGAATTTTCGGTGTTCGATGTTACCCGAACAACGAACAACGTGAGTGTAAATGCGAAAATTATTTAATCGAAGAACTTTTTCAGTGCCGTGCAATGAATTGGGACGCTCTCCACGTTTATCTTAGGCCAGGCGCGCACATGCAACTAAACTGTTTGGTTTCGATTTTGAGCACTCGGGCTTATATGAGAGTCCGCCGGTTTATATTTGAATAAACTATTTTCGACTTCTCTCTTAAAATCGATTTTTTTTTAACAAATCAATAACTTATCTTTAAATACCTATACCTATATTACATTGCAAAGTTAGAATGGAATAAATTAAAGGAATGTAAGTGGCAAGAGCGAAAGGGGACGAAGAATAGTACGACAACCTCAAAATGAAGGAACAAAAAAAAAAAAGAACCAAAAAAAAGTTCCCTAATCTGGCACCAGCCATCCTTAAGATTGTCTGCTTGGTCTCAAAAAAAAAACTACACACAAACCATCAAGACTTTCAGCTCACTCAACAACAACAAAAATACCATTCAAGTCAACCAGTCCAAGAAGAAGACAACAAATGAAAAAAAAAAAAAAATATTGGAAAAGATTCTTCCTTGGCTATAGTTTTTGCTCCAATCTTCACGGCTCCAAAACTTTAGCGCGTGCAGCCAAGATCCAATATAATGGTTGTCCCTGGTGTTATAAGTGTATCCGCTGTAGAATCCTCTTGAGAGCAATGACGGGTACCTAACGTATATACAGACATATAAATGTGTTTTCGTTAGAACCAGCAGTTAGTTGCTGATGCCAATGTGCATGAAAATACTTTAAGTTAGTGATGAAAAATACGATTTTCTTAAAGAGAAAAATAAAATGGGCATAGCAAAAATTCGTAACTTCGGTACCAATCGACAAAAAAATAAAAAAAAAAAAAAAACAAAACAACATACAAAATACAAACGCTAAAAAGCTTGAGCTTGTGACAGTGCAGCCTTCTCTATCCAAAAGGGGCCAAATAAGTTACGTTTATACGTTGTAGATTTTTTTTAAACATTTTTCGGCGATACAGAAGTGATTGGATCTAACCAAAAACTGACCAGAATAGACGGAAGTTTTTACCATTTATTTTTTAAAGCTTTATTCGCCAAAATGATTTTTATTTTTTATAAATACAGAAATTAATTAAACGAAATAGATATAACATTAGGCAATTATACTTATTAATGAACGAGACGGAAGGGAATTGAAGTCACACTATATCTTCACTGTAGTTCTAATACCTCGTACATACTTGCATATCTATTTCCGAAAACTCAATTTTTTAGAAGACACAAACATATGTTTGAGCAGTGATAAGAGAGCTTTTCAAGCAAACCTTATCGGATTTTTTTTTTTGGAGACTTGTTGATCAAATCTCAAAAAAAAAAATCCGATAAGGTTCACTTAAAAAGCTTTTTATATCTTGAGTACTATTAATTGGATCGTGAAGAAAGAAAGTCTTAACACTTAGGGAAAGTGACAGAGCATCATTTTCTATTTAAAAAAAAAATGAATTTTTGTGGTAATGCTTCTGAAAAAATATTGTAAATATCACTATTGTCTACTCCAATTTAAAAACTAGATTAAAGAGTCAGTATTAGGCAGTTAACTAATGCTATCAATAGACTGTAGTGGTTAATTGAAGGCAGTTCTTTTTGCCTGCTTTCAGACTTTTATAGTCA
Source organism: Leucozona laternaria (assembly GCA_932273885.2). Taxonomy (NCBI): domain Eukaryota; kingdom Metazoa; phylum Arthropoda; class Insecta; order Diptera; family Syrphidae; genus Leucozona; species Leucozona laternaria. The sequence goes on along the minus strand of OW026368.1, from coordinate 82,233,607 downwards.
CATAAAAGATGGCTTCCGAGACTTTACATTAATTACTATAAAACTGCATCAAAAGGCGATGAAGTGACGATAAACGATGCTCTATCACATTAGGGGTAACAAATGGCCTGCTTAGTCGTTTGCCAAAGACGAGTTCCAGTAGAGAACGACTTTAATTTTATACAAATGTTTATACATACTTCCCTTTAGAAGTCTGTAATTTAAGCTGTAAGGTCGGATCGACATTTTGGCATATAAATTATTAGTGGATATCAAATTATTTTAATAACTTTTCGATGTTTGGTGTATTCTAAATTTAAAAGTTTATGGCAAATTTCTGAATTTTGAATGTTATAATATATAAATGGCATCACAACTCGTGCAGAACCAGAACCTAGTGACCTACACTCTCAACCATTCCTGTGTGAGTGGTGTAAGTCGGCTAGGCCGCCTCAACCAGAACGAACAAAAACGTCAACGTTGAATATCATACCATGTGTTATTTATATAGCATGGTATTCGCTTATATGTCGAAACAATCAAATCACTATACATTTCATAAAGTTCATGCGTCAACGCAAACAGGATGAGATATTTTGCAAAGAAAGATACTCAATTGCCTTCCTAGCGCAAAGAAACAGCGATTAGCAATAGTGATTTTTCGCTTGATTTCTTGACTAATATTGTCAGATGTCCTAATAGGGCCAAGATAGACGAAGTCCCTTACTAATTCAAAGTTATACTCTGATACGCCTGATTCTTAGATGTTGGTTGTTCGTTCTTGTTGGTAGCTTGTGCCAATGATGTCAGTTTTAAAATATCCTCAGGTTTATGCAAGTAAGTATACAGACTTGTAAAAGAATATACCAATGGTGGTGGGTTTGTGTGTTTCGCACAATGCTTTCTAATACGATATTTAAAAAGTCACATCACAGCGTCTACATCCTTTTTGAGTTCGAAGGTCTTGGTGAGTTCGCTCCCAATGTCATTCTGCACATGTTGAGATCCTCTACCACTTGTGTGCGGAACCTACTTAAGTCACGTTCTTCCTTTACTTAGCCTTCATTAGGGTGTAGGTGGATTTAATGATTTTCTGGGCTGGAGCTTTGGTATCAATTTGCTCTAAATGACCCAGCCACTTCAGTCGTTTGTTTTTTTTTTTACTTCTGTGTGAAACTGTTATCTGATGTGGGCTTTTCTGGCAAATATAAATTAGTTAATTATAGAGATAATGATCTTCCAATAGTCCTTTTGGAATATTCGATCAAAGGTTCTTAAATTTACCAGCTCTACCCCACAGTCCAGCCATCATGACAGGTATGTTGCTAGTTAAATTGCATTCGCAAAAAAAAAAATGTAGACAAACAACTTACAACAAAGAAACAAAAAACAAAAAAAATAACTCTAAAAGAAAACTAAAAATAACAACAACCTACCAACTGTTCAGCAAAAAAAAAAAAAAAAAAAAGGATACATTTATCGAGCCTTTGGAAAAATATTTATAAATACATACCTACCCGCATTTATATTTACAAATCACAAAAAAAAAGAAGAAAACATAACATAAAAAAAATAAACCAAAAAAAAAAAGAAGCATAAGAAGACAACCTCCATCTTAACATCAACGAAAAATAATAAATAAACCAGTCATGGAGCCACAAAGGAGATTGAAAGACATAAGACGCGTGTTCAGTAATTCAGGTAGCCGTACCGATATTACTTAAGGAATTCCATCTCGGTTTTGCCGCGCCACCCCACCGAGCTGCCCCGGAACCACCTTCACCATCACATCCACCACCGCATCCGATCGATGTATCTTTAGCTGCTGCTGCTGCTGATTCTGCTGCTGCCCCTGCCATGTTCACGTCCACGTCATTTTCCTGTTCTTGCAGAAGAATTTCCTGAGGCTTTTTTAGAATTTATTTTTCTTCTCATTTTTTTTTTGTTTTTTGAAATGTTGTTTTTGTTGGTTGTTGCATTTTTGAATTGGTTGATGCTTCTCTTGAGACATTCTTATGATTTTTGTTTTGTTTTTGATTATCAGAGTAAATGCACTGTGAGAAAAATATGATATACAGAATACAGGTAGCTATTTTGTATGATCGATGTTCTTTGTGGTTCTTGCACTGATATTAGTAAAATTACTTATTGATTCTTACTGAACATATTGTCACATTTGGTGTAGTGGGGCGGCGGGTTTTTAATAGGTTTTAACCCGACTAAGCCACCGTATTTGCAGAGCTATATCTTGGGACTGCGGTAATGGATCATATTCAATATATATATCAAAATGTTGGAAATTTGATGCTCTATAATATGTATGAAGACAAAATTCACGAAAGTCTCTTAAGGCACGTGAAAAAAGTGGTAAAATAGAAAAAAAAATAAAACAAAAAACCAATATAAATTTACAAATAAAGTTAACAATACAACGTCAACAAAATTATGAAGATAGCTACAGTAAGAAAGGAATATTTAGAATAAAACGTTATAAAAAAAACCACAAAAATTACGTATAAAATTTAGTGGAAAAGTAAGGTCCAGTTTTTCAGTGCGAGTTAAAGTTAAGCCCGAGTTTACTCATCAAATTTGGTGACTTAACTCAGGATTAACTGAAGAGATGCTTTTGATGTTTTATCCACCGAGTTTATTTAGTCGTTCCGCTTGCATTATCTACCAAAAAACTGCTACCATAGTTAACTGTGACTTAATTTACTTCTTGAGTTACCTAACTCTGCTTTAACTCACCACTGAAAAACTGGGCCTTAGACCTTAGATGCACGGGTTAATAACCTTGAAAGTTACGTTTTTTTTTTTTATGAAATCTCTTTTTAGGACCTAAGTTTATGTATTATAATTGTCTTTTAGACACATACTTAGCTGAGTAACTGGCTTTACTTTGTACACGATTTTTTTTTTCTCTCAGTGTAGCAAATGGAGAACAAAGTTTGTTTTTTGTAATTGTTATTTTTTGATATTTATTTATTATTTAGTAATACATATATATTGAAACCTACATATATATAATTTCTTAAGACTGTGATATTAAAGAAATATCACGCGTCTCAAAACCTGGTTTTAAAGAACCCTACACACAAAGAAAAGAAAAAAAAACGATCTGCGCGCTTCAATTTGTTAGTTTTTTTTTTTTGTTGCTGCTGTTGCTAGAAAATAATCATAACTTTATGATTTTATGGCTTTAGAATGAAATTATTAAAATTTTAATTTCTTGTTTTTTTTTTTCTTTTTAATTCTTAATGAGCCTTCAAAAGACCAAGAAGACTAAAGATCAATTTGGTTTTTATGTTCTCTTTGAGTTGTTATAGCCCAAGGGGCATGGAATTTCCGATGGAATGTGGTCGGTTTTCGAAAAAAATATGTTGTTGTTTTCTTCTTATAATTTTTTTTTTTTTTTTATTATCTGTGGATGCTACTTTTGTTTGAGACATGGAGTTTTATGACAAAAAAAAAAAAATGTGGAATGTGGTATCTTTTCCTTGGTGGCAGATGTTGCGAGGCATTGAAAGTATGAGGTATGAAGATGTTATAAATGAGAAATTATTACTAGATTGGTAGGTACTAGAGAATTTTTAAAACTATTAAAAACAACAATAATAAATTGTAAGAAAAACTATAAAAATAAATTATGGAGAGATTAACTTAACGCTAATGAGTCATGATAGATTAAAATCATCACTCATTGTCATTAGCGCCGTTAAGCCAATCTCTGCATGAGAGAGATATATTTTATCAGGGTTTCCTCTTAAGACTTGTATTGTGGTTTAATATTTCGAGACTTATGTTTATTTAAGGCGGGCTTTCTTCGATGCAAATAGGTCTTTTTAACAAATACTAATACAATCTTCACTTTGACGAAACTGACATTTGTTGTGTAAGGTATGTTTCTATAAAAAAAAGAAGACATTTTAACACTTCCTTACAGATAAAAACCGCCCTTTATTTTCGTTTCCAATTTGCCATCTGACGGATTAATCAGTCATGAGTATAGATGCAAACAATAATCTAGTACTACCAACTACTCGTGCTCTCATGGCGAGTAGATGATGTTTGTAGGAAAACCAATTGAAAATGGCTAGCAAAGTACTCATGAGTACTTCACCACCTCCAAAAGAACACGGCTTTTGAAAAGCAAGGACGCTCGCCATGACTAGCGTCTATTGTATTTAGCCCAGTTACTGTCAAATTTTGAGAAGCATATGTCGTTTTCGAGTGGACGTTCGGAGCAATTCCTATTTCACTCCTTTTACTCAAAATTTCCTATTTTAGATAGGAATGGAACAGTTCCGAAATCCAAAGGAAAACGACAATAGCGGTGTTCCTTTTGGAGGTGGCGAACTGCTCATGAGTATAGATGCCAACAATAATCTAGTACTACCAACTACTCGTGCTCTCATGGCGAGTATAGATGAGTTTTATAGGAAAACCAATTTTGTGCGTTTCATTCAAAATGGCTAGCAGAGTACTCATGAGTACTGCGCCACCTCCAAAGGAACACGGCTATTAAATTCTCCTATGTCGAATTCCTTTCCACCATTTCAGATGGATTATTTATTTTTTTTTTGGTTGGAAGGAATTTGTGAACGAAATAGATTATTTTGTGTAATAGTGTGTGCTATTTCACAGGAATTTTAACACACTAATAAGTATGTAGATGTACGTCTTCAAATTCACAACAAATATTCAATTTGCAAGCCATTTCATTTCATTTTTTCTAGTGAAGTTGAAGTTAGACAGAAAGTTTAATGTATGGCAAAAGAAGCAACAAAGGTTCAATTTTCCAATGAATGCGTTCAGTGCGACATAATATCTAAAGTTTAACAGGTAACTTAATTAATTTGAAATCTACTATAGATTAACGAAAGTATGGTAAATCTTTGAGATTTAAAAAAAAAACATTAAGGGTAAATCTAACTAAATCTCGGTAAAGTGGTAGTTAGAAACCCAGTATTAAAGCCGTATACCTATATCTTCTAAAAAAAATATTTAAAATCTTAAGGCTCCTAATTACCCATAGCTGAAATTATCACTACTTATTCTTATGTTATTTATATCTTTCGAGCTTCTGGAATTTATTGTTCAACTAAATTGCCGCAATTTATAACGTCAGTATTACCTTTCTATACCTATTTACAATGCACATTCACAACAACAAAAAAAAGTCTTCTCGAAGAATATATTCATTAGGTACCTATCTATACTGTCAAAAGGAACTTTGAAAACCTAGAAGTTCGATCGTTCGATTCTTCTCCGTTTGGCAAAATGTTGTCTCAAGGCAAAAATGAAACAAAAAAAAAATTATAATAAAAATAAAAATCCAACGACAAAGGCTAACATAACTTTGTTTGTTTGTTGAAGGTAATAAAACTGGAGGATAACGCAAGACTCTTCGTCTTCCAGGCAGGCATTCAGGCATACAGGGAAGAAGATATATATTGCAACGTGTGCTACGTCTTGTACCATGACCATCATCATCATTTTTCGCTTCGCATACCCCTTCGTCAAACAAAAATGTAGGTAGGTAGTATCTTCACGAAAAATCATCAAATAAAATAAAGTATGCTGCAGCACGTACGGACGAAGCATCAGCTACAAAGAAAGAGAGAGAGAGAGACAAAGAAGGATAGTTCAAGGAAGAGATTGTGTGTTTCCGAACACCCCCTTCACCATTAAAAAAAAAGGGCCAGGCAACGTGCCTGAAGTCTGAATGTCAAAGAACAAGAACAAAACGAAGAAGTTTCCTTTGGATTTGAAGATAACAATCTTCTTAAAATCGTTCCCTCTTCGTTTTTCTTCGTCTTCTTTATCGAATTCTTGCTTCATCTAACTGCTTGAAGTATTTCATTTTGACATTGCTTACTTTTTTGTTTCTTTTTCTTGTTGTATCCTTTATCCTGTTCTAAGTATCTATACTATATAGACAGCAGATGAAGAGAAGACGATCCTGCAAACCATGTATGGTGTGGTGTGTATATCTTTCGTATTTTATGACGGAACGTCTTGAATAAACCTCACCATCATCATGGCATCATGGAATTTTGTGTGTTTTTAATCTCCCTATAACTTATTTTCCATTTGCATCAACTAGAGAAATCTTTAAGTTTTTATAGAATTATTATTATGGAAAAAATGCAGGAAAAAAGTTAATTTCTTGAACTACTGCTATCTGCCAAGGCCAATGCTGTAGTTTTTAAAGAAAACTAAAATTAGAAGATTAAGTTTTTTTCGATCAAGATTGACCTACTTTCTTAGCCAAATATATGGCTAAGCTATCAATTAAATAATATTCCAAAACCATTTTAGTTTTGAATTGGCCGATAATAGGGGATTTTACGAATATATCAAAGTCAAAAGTGACAGAATTCACTTTGGTGAATCTGACGGATGGAAATGAAAAGGAAAATGAAAATTGCAAAGGAAAATAAAATGCGTTTTTTTTTTAATTTTAGAGAAGTTTTTGACTTTTAAGTAGATATAATTTTAGGTACAAAATGATTTCATTTTATAAAAATATACCTACCTCACAGAATGCCGGAGGGTTTTTGTTTTCTAATGGCCTTCTGAATTGGTGATCTGGACCAACAAGTTGATACGACCGTGTGAACGCTTCTGAAAACAAATCCAGAAGCAAATGTGTGCGTGTAACGCATATCTGAAATTTCAGAATTCTCAATTTTTGGAGCTTATGATTTTCCAGCTTTCATAAAAAGTTATGCTGCATTTACATGACTGACAAATTGGCATTTTTCTGTCACTATCCTGCCAAAAGAATGAATTTTTCCATTGTTCTGTCGTTTTTTTGACAGTTAAATGCCAGAATACTTCCAAGTTGTCAGTCGTGTAAATGCAGCATTAGATGTCATCTAAATTTCCAGATCTTTTTATGACAGCTGGCCAATCAGAAGCTCCAAAAATTTAGATATACGTTGAACTCGCCCAATATCTTTTCTTTTCAGAAGAAGATTTTGACATTTTTGAATAAACGAGAGAGGCATAATATACCATAAATGCTATTTGGTAAAAAGCCCTACCATGTTAATATTGTTTATTTTTTTTTTCTTTTTGTGTGTCTGTTTTTCAAGAAGCAGGACAATTCAGTGCCGAACTTTCACCGTTGGACACTTCACCACCAGATTTTCACCACCAGCCTTTTAGTGCTTGGAATTTTCGTTACAGCGGTTCCGCCACTGGGTAGTTCATTGTCGATCTTTCAACACTAGACTTTTTTTCACTGCCTACAGACACTGCCTACAGGCCGGTACTGAACAATGAAGTGCTTATTATTCATACGGCCATTGTTTCCTTTGGAATAAAAATGTGGTTAGTCACAATAGAATATAGATTTGCCAGTTATAGCCATGTTTTTTTGACAACTTTTGCATGGTGCAACATTTTAGAACATTTTATTCATTACAATGTAAAGTGAAATCTTGCTAAACAAGCGAATTCTGTATTCTGTTTCAATTTTTGACGCAAATTTCAATTTGCTATGATTGACAATAAAACATGTAACAATTGCCTCCCGCCATCGCCATCAAAAATAGTGTTAATAAACGATTTTCTATTTAATTGCATCATTTATTTTTAGTGTTCGTGTTTTATTTAGCAAAAGTTGCTGTTCTGCTAAATTTCCCAAATAAAATGCAAATGATTAAATAAGCTGAAGAAGAATACGATTTGTTATTGAAAACAATATAAATGAATTCTTATTGTGAATTAACCATTTCTAATAAAATCTACACTACTTTTATAACACGAAAACAAAATATCCAGACACGAAAAATCTGACACTTAAATAGGTGGCACTCAAATATTGAGCACTAAACGGCAGCACTTAAAGATCCAACACTCAATCGGCGGTGGTGAAATGTCCATCCATCAATTTTCGGTGGCCAATGGTACCGTACCGGTTTTTCATGTATCGATTTTTGACATTTGTACATAGAAAAGCTTTCCAAAGCTTTTTAAATGGCTTCCTTACCTAATTTCGTGCAAACTTAAAAATGTATGCAATGATATGATTTAGAATCAAGTTTAGATTTTTTTCATTTGTCCTAATGAAAACGTAATAGGTATGGTCTACTCTGCATCTGTACCAACTAAAGAGTTCGTGTGACTGTTTCAAGCCGTTCTTTTCAAAGGGGCTGAAGAGTCTCGACTTAAAATTCTTTGGTTTTTTGCTAGGATTCGACTAATACATAACATAAAGATTTTGTCTGATGTGCTCTCGATCTGCCGGGCCATAAGCACAACGGCACATGCAGAACGGCTTCAGACGCTCACACAACACAGTACGTTAGATATAGGATCTTGTATGCAACGTTTATCGGAAAGATATACCTCGATAGTTCTTGCAAGACATAGGAATAGGATCGTCTTCATCGGACATACTCCCTTCCCCACATACTTGGTGGAATATTTGAAGAACTCTGCTGGTAATCCATCAGATCCGGCAAGCTTTTTGTTCTCAAGCTTTTTTATAGCTAAGTCTACCTCTTCTTTAGTGGGTGTTGGAATTTGTTCTTTATTGACTGGGGGTAGGTTGTGTATTATCTTTTGCAAGAACTTAATTGAAAAGGATAGATACCTACCAATATTCAAAAACGGTTGTATGAAAATTAAGTTTTACATCTGAACATTTTGTTAAATTCTATAGGTACCTGAACCTGATGTTAATTTCGCTTCCTTGAGAATTTGTGTACCTCCCTAAGTCTAATTGGAGCAATTCAATGCCATAGCCCATAAGCGAAGTCAAATGCCATCGTCCTTCTCTATGTTGTTTCTTTTTATTATTGCTTTCAAGCCTCCAGCTAAATTGTTCAAGGTTATGATTTTAGTATAAACCTCAACAATGCTATGTACACATTTATATCTTTCCATATAAGAAGTTCCTTGTTTCTTATATTTTCGTTCACTAGGCTTAGGTATATAAATATGTAGGTATATATATAAACTTCTATACATTGGCATGCTGCAAGGCATCTGACATTCCAATGCAATGGATGGGCTCGATTTTCACCATCCGCCATCAGATCATCATAATGATCATGATCATCGTTCGTCTCCAACCAGCCAGCCGCACAGCTTCTTAAATTTATCCATCCATCCGGAATGGTTATACGCTAAAGCGGGAACAGGGAACGCACATCACTCCAACACATTTATAGCTAGGTAAGGTATACAAACAAATAAAGTCAAAAAATTCTTGGCCAACAAATAAAGAAAAAGATGGAGTCAAAAAAAAAAGAACCGGATATTCCTCTTGGCAAAGATCTTTCATTTATAGAAGTTTTACGAGAGAAGGATGATAATGATGGGTGCTGTTTGTGGACCATCGCTTCGGTTGTGGGATGAGAGAAGAAACATACCAGTTGTTCCGCGGGCTACAACACTATACGCTGCCGCAGCAGCCATGCTTGCAATGGTGTTGCCACTCGTCCAGAATGGAGAATGCTGGTTGGCCTGGGGGCAATTTGGATACATTCTTTTGCTGTTGGATCGCTTTTTAGATATCTGAATTGGATTTTTTTGGTTTTCTACCAACTTTCGTGTTGTATCTTTTGGAATTTTTAAGAAATCGAAAAACGATTTTTATTGATACCTGGAAATGGAGTATAGAGAGCAAGGAGACAAGGAAGAAATAGAGTGAGTGAGTGAGAGGAAGAGCTTGAATTTACCTACTGCTATGTTTCAGTGATCACGATCACGATGATGATGATGATGATGGTGCTGGTTGGAATTTTGCGCGCGTAAACTTCGAGGAAACTTTTACCGGTCCGAGTGGTTTTCGATTCTTTTTTTTTTTACTTTCGTCGTTGGACTCTTGTGTCTCCGTTTGATTTGTGTTTTTTCTTCGAATTCTTTTCTAATTTAAAATTTTTCAATAATAATGATGTCGGCATAATGATGAATATTATCAAATAATGAGATGAGGTTTACACACTGGCTTTGTTTAATTCAAAATATCAACCATTTTGCTGATTTATCACTTTGAAAATTTGTTGTTGTTATCCAAATTGGCAAATGGAGAAATAAATCAGTAGATGAGGAAATATAATTAAATTACAATATCTATACCCATCTACAAGATTTTCGAATTCGATGATGCTTAATGACATACATTTGTATGTATCCTGGCCTACACTCTTCCCGATGGCTTTGTCCGACATTACGAGTATTGCCATTGCTGATAATTGCTCATTAGATCAGATAACGTTAATTTTATTGCATTCCTATAGGGTAAAGTAGCACATTCTATTCATGATTTTTGTATGTTTACTGGGTGTGCTTATAATTTAACCTTAACCATTTTTGTACTCACCCTGAGCTCTTTAAAACAAAATTTTATATTTTCAGAATTCCCATTGCTCGCTGCTCCATTCAATATCTATATCATTTCAATTTCCATCCAATATATAATTGACTCTAGAAACTAGAACCCATTAGGCTAAATTGAGCATTTAAACAAATGCCATAGAGTTCACCAATAAAATAGTTTAAAAATCTTTCCCCTCATCAATTTTCAATAACGATCAATTCAAAACCCATTATCTATCAATTGAAAAACATCAACAACGCTGTTCATGATCTTACTACCTACATTTATATTATAATGTCAATGTAAGTTCAGATACAATTTCCAAACCCAATGCTTGACTAATTAATTATATAAACTACAAAATCGAAAGTTGACCATATACTTATACATGTACCTATAACTATCTCGGATTAACTTAAAGTTTGTGCGTCGAATAAAATTACAATATAACAAACAAAGAAAACATAAGCGATAAGCTAAATTAATAGTGTGAGAGGAGTGGAATTTCATTTCCGGAGAATGACGATAAGTTATGATGACAAAAATTTGATTTCAAAATAAATATTTGCCACTTTGGTTTTTGGTGAATTGCAATCAATTCCCATTTTATTGCTGTGCCTCTTAAGGTGTTTGGACATGAATTTTTAATTCATTGCAATTATGGGTGGTTTACAACGCGGGAGAATATGATAAAGTGACTTATAATAGAAATATGAAACTTTAACGAGATTGGCAAAACCAAAATAAAGGAAGGGCCCCTAGCATAATACACTTCAAATTGACTTGTAGTGTTGCAGTTCAGAATTGTGGAACAAAGCGAAATATAGAAGTTGGTTTCATTGCAAAATACAATTTGCTAAAAAAAAAATATTTTTTTTATAAAAAATGGTTTATTTTGGCCCATTTAAAGGTTCGCTTTGCCCGCTATTATTTGAGAACAATTCTCTTTGATTTTTAAAAATACTAAAAAAATTAGTCCGGAATGCCTTTTTGCTCCCCTTTCCCCTATATAAGTACATAAATTGGCCACGTTTGGGCAACTATCCAAAGCTATCCGGATAGGTTTGTGTTGTTGTAATCGCATAGAAAAATTCAGCTGATGACCGAATCAGCTGTTGTCAGAAACAAATCCCAAGCTATTCTAATTTTTTTTACTTATTTTGCTTTTTAGTGTCGCGTCTGATTTTGTTTGTTTAAAGAATAAAATAACAAATAAGGGTTAAAATGTATACCAGTGTGATATTAAATGGTACTGAATACTTAATTGATGATTCAGAAGGTATTTGCAATAAAATTAAAAACAAATCGTCGCGTTAAAAACTCAATAGTTTTCCCTTTAATTAGCTGCCTTGTCTTTTGACAGCAAATGCTACCTATCTCGTTTTGGTCGTTCGAAAACATATTAGATACTAAGGTATCTTGGAAAGCCTATCGGATTGGTACTCGAACGCGGCCATTATTAGTGTGGTTCACGTTCACACTCAACGACGTGTTGCCCGACCCGCGTCGTTTTGCTAGCGTTCACAATAAACGACTTTCTTACCGGCCCCGTGGGGCCGCATAATGAGTACTTTTATAAACCAAAACTGTTATAATTGGCGTGTCTAGAGTCACTAAATAAATAAAGTGTTAAATCATTTTTAATATGATACTAGGTTAAAAAGAGGATTTTGCTAATTTTAAACGAGTTTAACATGATACTATCTCTTAACATTTTACTAAAGTTTAAATCGCCAGATTGTTGTTTTATCTTTTTAACATATTACTTAATCCACATGTCACAAAAGGTATGTTTGCTTTCTTTTTTGCACTAAATGTCACTGTTTTAGACGCGTTCAGGTTCAGTTTTGTAAGAAAATAGGTTTATGCCCGATTTCATAAAGGACTTTTAAATATTTAAAAGCCCATTTAGAGTTAAAATGGGATTTTTTGGTTGCACCAAGTGCTTTTAAATTTAAAATGCTTTTAAATGCCCTTATAAACTAAAAGCCAATTTTCTTCTCAATAAATTTTAAAAGTGTGATTTGTAAAGTCTAATATGTCAGATGTCAGCCGACGAGTAAGAAAATTATAGATGATATTTCGCAGTCACTTTTTTATTGAATTTCTTGCAAATATAAATTGTGAATAGGTCGAAACAAAAATATAGTTTGTGTGTAGATAATAATCTTTTAAGCCTCTCCCAAGCCAACGCGAATACTTCCGAACGACGACAAGACTTTCGCCTTTCTTAATTTATTTACATGGAGATAAATGAGAGCACCCACATTGACGCGATGTGAATCTTCAAACATTGTTCAGTCATCGCATTCATTCGCTCCGAATGTTTCGCGTTGGTTTCGGAAAGCCTTCATAATTTGTTTGTTTTTAGAATAATTGATTGTTCATCTGAGGATAAAGAGCAACATAAAGTAAGACGTCCAAGAATATTCCAAATTCATATTGGAATCCGTTCTCCAAATATTTTTTTTTTCGTAGCATTTTTTTCTACATATAATGCTTTTTCACGTGCATTTCGAATGTGAGAAGGAAACAACCTATTTCCATATCCAGGGATGTGAGGCAAACCCAATTTTAACTAAAATTTCCTTTTTTTAGATATTGAAACTGGAAATATTTAAAGGTCTGATAAAATTTAAGAGGACTTTAGATAAATGGGATTTTAGTGTATTCTTTATGAAATCGGGCATTAGTATGATACTATTTAAAAAGTGTTTAAAAATAAGAACATTTTAATAAAAAGCTTTAAATTTAGTAAAGTGTTAACTTGTATCATGCTAAAACCTTAACATGAGGTTGTTTAAAATTTTGCGCCATAAAAGTTAATTGCTCAAAATTAATGTGGATTAGGAAATCATCAAATTACTTATAAGTTTACGATGATAATAGGAATGTCAAACCGCAAATACATCAAAAATGTAAATATCTACGTCCATGGTCATGGTTATCGTGATTTTTGATTTGCCTTTTGTTTCGTCTGAAAGTTCCATCTAGTAATTTCCATGAGAATTGTTGATCCAACCAGTGAGTTCATAATTCAAAAATGTCTCCATAAAGATTAAAAAAAATTGTACTCTCATCGAAAACACAAAATATTTTATTCAAAACAATAAACGGTCAATTCGCATTTATTATTTGTATAATTTAAACGGAAACCCCATCACCATCCGGTATGGAGATGTTGTGTATAGTGAATCTACACATTAAACACCCCAGGACGTCACACTTGAATGAATTCTGCAGTTTGTTACCATATAGGTATACATATATACCTATAATATGATGATCTCGAATCAAAAAGCTGCATTCCATTTTATAATAAAAAAAATTCCACGTAAAGATAGAGGTGTAGGTATTTCCATTTTTCCAAACAAACGCAGCTCAAACAATAGACGAGAACGAAATAAAAAATTTATACCTACCTACAAAATAATTTATTGAGAAAAAAAAAAAAAAAACATAACAGGAAAATTAATTGGAATTAATTTCTAATCTACAAAGTCCACTTAATGGCCAGCAGTATAGCAACTACATTATATAGCAACAGCAATGCGCTTGGAACTGGAATTTGGCTTTGATTAATCTCCATCGATAACTTGAACTTTGAAAAGGCATTTAATCATTTTCTAAAGAATTTTCCTGCCTCATAGTGTTTTTGTTGTTGCATTTACTGCTGCGCTATGCTGCACTGCATTCAACCGCTCACATAACAAACAATCGGTAGCATTTTTAGTTTATTTTTTTTTTCTTCTTTTGTTGTGGTTTGAAAATGAATCGCTTTAAGGTGTTGTTGGGCGTCTTTTGTGCTTGCATAAATGATGTGTGTTCTTTTAAAATTTTTATATTCTTTATAGCTCTTCTATTCTTTTTCTTTTTTTTGAAGAGACCGTACCTATTTAAAAATTTCAAGGAATGTTGAAATGTTTGTTTCGATTTTGGAATTAATTAAATCTACCTACATACAGTTGGTATGTCAGTATTGAAGGAACCGCTATATTTCCAGCAAAACAATTATGCTGAATTTACACTACTGACATTTGGCAGTATTCATTCTTTTTCCAGAAATACTGTCAATTTTTCAGTCGTAAAAATGCAGCATTAATCTTTTGATGTACTTTTCATTCAACTATTTCTGTTTTGGGGGTTAGATTTGGGTTGCCTAAACTTAAACCATCACCTTTTTCGAAATGCCTATAAATACAAAATGGTGTTTAATTTTACTTATGAAATGGAAATGCAAGTCTCATTTGACAGAATATTTTTGTTTTTTAGGTAAACGACGTTTCTAGTAAATACTGAATGGCCGCATTCAGATTTATATCCAAAGCGATCTGGATAGCTTTGTGTTGTTTTAATCCCGTGTAAAAACAAGTCTGGTGATAAAACAGCTGTTGGCAAAAAAGAAATCTCAAGCTATCCTAAAAATTCTGGTATACTCATCTATCCAATGAGAATTGTCATTAACAGCTGACTAAAAAACTGATTTGAGCAGCAAATTTAACCTATCCGGTTTTGGTCGTTCAGAAACATACATGGATACTCGAGTATCTTAGATAGGCTATGGCCGCTTTCAGGCAACTATCCGATAGGCTATCCACCTATCCCAAAAAGATAGCTTGAGTTGTTGTTGCATCAGCTGACATCATATGTTTTTCAACAAGGGATTATTACAACAATACAAACCTATCCGGATAGCCATTGATTGATCCCCGAACGTGGCCTATCCTAGTGAATCCTGAACGTTGCCAATGTGTTCAGCGCGATA
Source organism: Leucozona laternaria (assembly GCA_932273885.2). NCBI lineage: Eukaryota > Metazoa > Arthropoda > Insecta > Diptera > Syrphidae > Leucozona > Leucozona laternaria. Next base: position 82,218,527 of record OW026368.1, on the reverse strand, counting down.
TGGTTAGGTACGTTCGATTGGTAAAATGAATTGGTTATTTTTTATGAAAATTTACACAAGATAAGGTTTCATGTTTCCATCACCAAAGATTAATCTTAGTTTAGATTACACAAATCTATGTAGTGTTTCCACCGCACAAAAAGATTAAGGCCCATTTGCTGAAACGAAACTTAAATGTAGGTATATAACTTACAAATGCGCTTAACAAATATAACATAACTTAACATATGTGCTTATGTTCTAATTTTTCCTTAGCATAAACCGTCACATAAGCTCTAAGTGCCTGATTACATGGTTCGTTTTACTGAAGAGCGCATCGGTGAGACATGTAGATTTTATGTGCCTTAAAAAAGAGAAGGCAGATTCCACCCAAATTTCACCGATGCGCCAGTTTCATTTAATATTTTCGGATTCAGCATGAAACATGTGAGTGAGATATATATGGATATTAAGGGTGTGAGATAAGGATGGGTAGATTGAAATGAAAGGATTTTTCTTCACCGTATAATCACGGGTTCAGTAAAACGGGCTTTAGTAAAATGACTCATGTAATCAGGCACTTATGTTGAACATAAATATTTAAGTTTCGTTTCAGCAAAATGGGCCTAAGTAAATCAACTTTTAGAGTATCAAACAAGATAAAAATAGTGTTTGATTTTTTCATATCAATTTGAAGTGAGACAGAAAATTTCGTATGTGTCAATAATGGTGTTCTAATTGGACTCACTCCACGCAACTCATTTTCACAACTCTTTGTTAAAGAGATATACTACGTTTATATGACCGGATTCAATCAGAATCGAAATTTCGATACAGGTATATGACGATGCCGGATCGAAAGATAGAATTCAAATAAAATCGAAGTGACAGTCTTGTTTTTATTGTGTGCAGTAAAATAAACAAACAATAGCACACACCCACCAACAATCAACTGAAATCTCCATGCTAATTCTTCGATCTAGGTATACGTAGGTACATTTATGTTTTCGATTCGATCCAGCTCGCCGAGTTGGATTGGATCGAGTAATCCGAATTCAATTCGATCCAGGTTTACAAAGACCTCAATCTTGATTCAATTCGGAATTAATTCATCATGTAAACGTAGTAATAGTTAAGTGAGGTAGGATTTTTTTCAAAAAAATTAAAAAAATCTTTCTCATTCGACTATTTTTTTCTCATTATGAGGTGCGGGAGAGAGATAAAGTAAAGAGACGTCAAAATGATCTTCATTATTTGGAACATCCACCAGACCATCCACCAGGGAAAACAAAAACATGTTATTGTGATTGGTCGTTTGTTTGTTTTCCCTACATATTTTTATGTCAAAATTAGGAAGAGGAAAGACAAAGATATTTAGTTTCTGGAAAAGCCTAATTATCACAATATGAACACACAAAAGAAGTAATTTTCCAATCAATGTGTTCAGCGTGACATAATACAAGCTAGTTTGATTTGTAAAACTATAAGCTCTATTCAGATTTATGTAAGAAGATAAATTTGAAATCTACTAGATAAACGAAATGGTAAATCTTCGATACCTATATAAAGATATTTCATTTTGTCTTCTAAAATGAAAGTGAGTCAGAAAGTTTAACTTGTAATTAATTCAGTTTGGTAATGTGAAATTTCTTACAAATTTTCACAATTTGCTGTCAAAAGCTATTGGAAAAACCCAGGGTTGCAAAACTTAGTGAAAATGTCAAGTTACCAAACATAGGTATTGTAGTATGATCATTGTTTGGCAGAGATATTTATATACATCAGGATCAATTTGAGTAAAATTTGTAAACCCTGTAAAAATAGCGAAACGAGAGAAAATTTACAAGAAAGTTTACAAAATGCGTTGAACCCCATTTTACTATGTCGAAATCCTACTCATAAAATCAACAATCAGGCTACAAAAAATTTGAATATATTAACAATTTGCGTTTAAAGAAAAAAAAAATAGATTAAATTATCTACACATTTAACAAGATATTTGTGGCGCTTTCGATTGGTCGTCCAGAATCCTTCTAGACTCTACAATAAAATGATAGTTCTTTTTCTGGAAATAAAATGAAATCGGTAGCATTTTTTTGTAACACAGTAATGAACTAATTTTTTTAAATCCTCAGAAATTTTCATAACATAAATTTAATATACCTAAGTACTCGAGAAATCAAATAAAAATACACTCCTCTAGAGTCTAGATTTTATAATAATTCAAAGAAAGCACCGGATTCAAACACAGAACATACCAAATCATCCAAGTCATACTTTTGGAAGTTCCTCAAAAAAAAACATACACACACACACATTTATATCAGTAAGAAAAGGAATCCCCTTTTCCATTGACTTGGCGTACGCATCAGGTCCAATAGAAAAAAAATCGAATAAAATATTTCTTGTAGGTAGTTATGTAAATAAATCCGGACTTTATGTGAGTAGACATACATATACTTATACCTACCATCTACCTACTATATTCCCTGATATCCAGAGAAATGGATTCTTATATCTACCTGCTTCATCTTAAATATTTCAAAAACCGAAAATACAACAAAAAAAAAAACCAAAACTTCTATTCGATAAAGAAAGATGAATGTTGTGCCGTGGTCCTCCTTAATTTACTTCCAAATTCCTTGAGCAAAGTGCTTCAACATCATCACAAGAAGATCATTTTGTTGTTGTTTTTGTGGTTGTTACTTCTTCTGATCAAGCTCCACCTGCGTTTTTTTTTTTTTTTTTTTTTTTTGTTTATCGTCTTCGTGCAACTCACATCTCATCTCATCAATCCGGTATCGTATATAATATAGACCTTTGTATAAGTTCCAAGTGGTTATTCAAAAAAAAAAAGGCAGCTTGTCTCAGCTCCAAACAGCTCAAGGGCATGACGATGTCTCTTTTTCGACATGGGGTCTCTGAAACCGAACAACCTCCTTTTTTTTGGAGAGTTATTCACATTCATATTTCAAACTCCACTTGGTTCAATTGAAATTAAAAAAAAAACCTGCTGCGAACCAAATTCTCGATTTATGAACGTGAACAGGTTAACAATTTAGGAAGGAGGCAGGACTCGTATAAAGGTACAGGAACAGAGTCAAAATCAGGTTAGACAGTTTTTTTTTTTCTTAAAAATTAATTCTACCAAAAATAATTTGGATTTGAAAGAATTCATCTAGGTACCTAAGCCTCTTCCTACCTTTACATTTAAAATAGAACATGATAAAGGAACAAATTGTAATTGCATGTTTTATGTTGCCCAAACCGTGAAATCCCTTGTTTTACGTTTACAATGTGGCAAGAAAGAAAACTCATAGACCTATATAGGTACACGAAACGGAAGTGAATAAATTAAAGTTTATTCTTTATTTTCCAATTTCCTCTTTTCACTTGTGACTATTAAAACAATCGGAACCGAGTTTTTAACCTAATTTGACATTAGGATTAGTTTTTATTTTTTTCCAATCCTGGAGGGAATTTGGTGGAAAAAAAAAAAACCAGATTAGAATTTAGCGATGCCATAAAATTTAAATTTGACGTTTCCGTACAAACTATCGATGACAAGTATGTAATTCAAGCCGTTAAGACGTGCTTTAATAAAGAGTCTCAGACTGGAGATACGGCAGAATTTCATTGTTAATGATCCCGAACATCGGTTAACAATACGTCCTGTCTTCCTTATTGCTGTAAACCTGAGAGCTGATCCGATCTAGTATCAGCTCTCCCTTTCCCAATGTGTCCAATACTCGGCTCAGTAAAGCAGGGCAGGTATGAGGATTTTGTAAGTATGGCTTCAACCAACAAGCCCTTCCAGCCTGCTCGGTCCTTAGCTAGCTGCCTAGAGTTACGCACACCAAGTTGGTTGAGGTCGTTCTTCACTTGTGCGCTCCACCTAAGGTAGGTCTTCCTCTGCTGCGCAGACCATCAAGGGTAGACTCGAAGATTAGTTGGGCTAATGCGTCGGAGTACATTCGCTCCACGTGATTCAGCCATCTCAGCCGAACGTAGCTGTAAAGCCCGTAGAGTTCGTCCTTGAATCTTCTCCTCCATACTCCTTCGATGCATACTAGACCGAAAGCCACTAGAAGAATCTTCCTTTCAAAGCGTCTAAGCAGATTTTCATCTGTTTTCGACAGGATCTATGCTTTTGCGTTCTGGCCCACGCAGCAGGATCAGGATGAATTATGTCTTATATTAAATCTCCTTGGTTCTCTGAGAGCGGGCTTTACTACTTAAATATTTTCTAAGCCCGAAGATTGGAAGCAATTGACTGAAGTGATTCTCAGTGTGATATCTGCCTTGACGTCATTTTGCGAGATTATAGGTTGACAAAGTCCTTAAAGTGCCTTGCACATGAACGGCGACCTGCGAATACGAGCAAATATTTTAAATCAATTTCTATAGCAAACACACAATTTTTTCTGTATTTACTTTTCGACAACTAAGTAATCCATGCAATCAACAAATTTAAATAGGGAACACTGCGAAAAGTTAGTTTAAAATGAAAAATTTTGTATTTTAATGTTTTCTACGCGACTAAAAACTTATCTTCTGCGAACTGTTAAAAGTAAATTCGCAATACACAACATCTGTACGCATTCCACAAACTGGCAAATAAATAGAAAATTCGTAGAGATGAGCAAAAAATCACGACCTGTGATTTTCGACCTGTGAGTCAAAAATCACAATCACTACCTGTGAGCGACTCTTTAATAAACCTGTGAGTGCCCTAAATGTGATTGAAAATCACAACTGTAGTAAAATCACAACAAAAAGAAACGATTTACAAATCACGACAATCGCACAATGAACTTTATGAACTGGGAACAAAATCTCGATGAGAGAAAAGTCAACAATGAGTAAAATTAATCAGAACGAGAACTGTAGTCGTGATTTAGTTATTATTTAAGCAACTGAACGAAATCACACTACAGAAAAACAAAATCTCAGGACTCATGATGAAAATATGAAGAACAGATTTATTTTTTTATTTTTAGTTAAGGATCTAGAAGGTAGAACTGAATTGTGAACTGAGGTCCTAGCCTGGTTGTGATTTTGTACACAAGGACAAGGAAAAGTGAAACTAAAATTTTGACATTGCAAATTTTCGGGTTTCCACTGGAGCTAGAGAGTTGGGCGAGAAAAGGTAATTTCCACCTCCTCAATCGATTGGCATACTCCGTTTTTCGATCCGAAGTATGTATGTATTGGAAATTTTGGGTATTCGATATTTTAGACGTTCGAGATTTTGCTATTCGATAATTTTTAATTCGGGACTTGAGATTTTGAGCATTTTTGTATTCATTGTTATGTCCTACGAGCTAATTTTAATTCCTTATTTGTTGTCCTCATTTAATTACACACTTCATATTTTACTGAGAATTTTTTTTTTTTTTGCCTCAAAGATATTCCAAACTTGAAAATCACAATCACAGGTTAAACTTACAGTGATTCAGAAATCACAATCACAGTTATACCTGTGATTAGAAAATCACAGTTTAGCTCATCTCTAAAAATTCGCTCGAGTTTAACCTCAATCACTCATTTTACTTCATTATGTTTGATGACAGTTCGCAGTTGTCAGCGACTACTCATGTGAATGAAATTTCGAAATTCACGACCATTTGCAATTCGCAGTTCATAGGTCGTATTTATGTGCAAAGCACTTAACTACTTCAAAGTTGTACCTATATACATTGTGACGTTTTGACCGAGTCGACGATGTTGATATTCCTTTCTCGATGACGGCATATACTTCGATTTGACTTCATTAACACCCAAACCCATTTTCACCGCTTCCGCTTCAATTCAGCTCCCTTCGTTCTCCCGACAATGTCAACACCATCTGCATAGGTAAGTACCTGAACAGACTTTTGAAAAATTGTACCTCTGTTGTTGACTAGCGAGTTGGGTACAATTGCTTCAAGAACGATGTTAAATAGGTTGCATGATAAAGCTTCGCCTTGCCTTAGATCTTTCTCGACCTCGCAAAGGGTTCGGTGGTGTTCTTGCCCACTTTGTCGGAGTAGCGAGATTTCTCCATTGTCATCCTGCACAAGCGGACGAGTTTTGTAGGGATGTCGATATACGACATGGCTCTGAATAATTCGTCCCTATCCACGCTATCATATGTGACCTTAAAATCGATAAAGAGGCGTGTTTTTTTTACAAAATCTGTCGGAGTGTGAAGATTTGCTCTACGGTTAATTTGACCAGATCGTTTACAAGAGGTTTAAGACGATCGCAGAGTATAGATGACAAGATTTTATATGCAATGTTTTAGGAGACTTATTCCTCTGTAGTTGGCAAAGGTCAGAGCATCTCCATTTTTGTGGATGGGGCAAACTATACTGAGGTTTCTTTCATCCGACCATGTTGGTGTATCCTCCCTTCCAAGTCATCTCCCGCTGTTTTGAATAGTTCGACTGCGAGGCTGTCGGCACCAGTTTCCTGGATGGCTGCAACATAAGCTTTTAACTGGATCTGATGACCCCACCCTTTATTCTATCGAGAGAATTCTTCCGCTACCGTCTTCAGGAGGCTAGATACCTTGGCGTGAATACTTTTACGTGGTAGGGTTTTTAGCAATTACATGCTACTCCACTTTGACCTGTCGACCATGGGTGGCCCTTTTACAGAAACGAGTTCCACGATCGCATAGCTCTCAGTTTCACCTATTGTTTTCAACGGTAGATCTAGATACGTCTTCGAAATCCTGTTTTTTTTTTATTTTTTGACTTTCTTGTAAACGGATTGAACGATTTGGCCGTCAATAACGTTACAAAAGTCACGTATCTTTGGCAGAATTTTCTTTAAAACAAGTCCAATAAATAGGGTACATAAAATAGTACAAATAAGACAAAAACGTACAGAAATATTAAGAAATAACCTTTAAATTGTATAACCTAGATAACATGGATTTTAAAATTTAAGCTTTTTTTTGGTCTTTGTTTTCCTTATTATTTGACTAAAAGAATGCTTTATGTCTTTTATTTTCCAGATGGCGAATACATGTTTGCCGACCCAGAAAGCAAACTCTCAAAGTACGGTCCAAAAAGTTGGCGATCATCTCACACTCATGTAAGTTCTCAACTAAAATTGCTAAACCTATTTTTGCTAAACTGTTTTTTTTTTTATTGATTTATTGAAGGGACTCGATGCCAATGGTCGACCTCTCTTAGAGTTACACTTTCGAGTGCAGTTCTACATCGAGAGCCCGTTCATGTTGAAAGATGAGACCTCACGTCACAATTATTATTTACAATTAAAAGAAAATTCCCTCAATCGATGCGATGTTCCTAGGGATTACTCTGAACAATCAATGATTCTGCTAGCGGGTCTTGCCTTGCAAGCTGATCTCGGCGATTGCCCAGAGGATGAAGTAACAGATTCGGCAATATCATCAGCTGGATGTGGTGGTACTGGCAGCGGAAGTAGTGATAGTAATATAAGCACAGCAGGGCCAATAACAACACCTTCAGCTTTGCCTTTGAACAAAACCCTATCGCCATCGGTAATTATTTCTGGTCACAATATGAAGGCAATCGTTGATAAACTATCGCCGGCTATTGTTGCTGCTGTTTCGTCATTGTCTGCTGCTTCCTCGTCGTCATCTATCAATGTTCCGGATTACTTTCGTCCAGACGAATACCTCCCGCCTAATTTGAGAACCCTTCGAGCAGTGAATGCATTGCGAGCATGTCATCGAGAAAATCGGGGAATGCCCCGAGCCAATGCCGAGCTGCATTACATCCAGCAAGCTTGCATGCATGAAGGAATTAATGCTCATATGTATCGCATGAAGATGGCTAAAAGTGAAAACGGGCCCGGTAACTCATGGTTTGCTGTATATGCGAAGGGCATTAAGATCAGCAGTGATAATACCCAGCCGACGACCTTCCTGTGGCCGAATATCACAAAGCTGAGCTTCGAGCGAAAGAAGTTTGAGATAAGATCGGGGGACAATAAGATCATTTTGTATGCAACAAGCGATGAGAAAAATAAAATGCTGCTGACTCTCTGTAAGGAGACACACCAGTTTAGCATGAAGATCGCCGCTCGCCTCAAGGAAGTTATCAAACGGGAAGAAGAGGAAAGTAACAGCCTGCACGCGTGCTACATATATTCCCGCAGCCTTCATTTGCCATATAAGAATAAGAACGATCAGCGGATTTCGGTGATATCGAGCACCAGCTCGAACACCACCTCAGGAATAGTAAGCGATCGTGTGCATTCGGAGGATGAGTTGGAGATCATGATCAATACTCCGCCAGCACCCATCGCGGCACCATCTACCGAAAGTTTGGCCTTGGTCCATCTTCTAGATAGGCCAAGTGTAAGCAGACAAACATCATCAGTTGGCCAGGTATCACTTAAAGACTTAGAAGACCAACTTGCTGCGCTCTCGGTTCGGCAGAAGTCTTCGGAACGTAATTCTCCTACGGAACAGGTAACGGAACAAAAGGCAAGTACAGATTCCCCCGGCTCTCAGCACAATATCGGATCACAATGTTCGTCGACTTGCAGTACAGTTGTAGTCGCTACGGAAACTACTGCTCTCACTACTCTTGCTGTTCACTCTACTTCAGCAAATCGGCGCTCATCGACGTCCAGCAGCCTGGAGTTGGGCTTTAGTCATACTGCACAGAATTCACAACTGAGTGAAGGTGAGAGTACTTGTATAGACCACGATTTCATTGCATCCACTCAAGATGAGACAGAAAGCAACTCGGGGGTGTATACTCTTGCACATGGTGCTCCACCAACGGAAACTTCCGGTGTGTACACTATGCATAGCAGTGAGATGACTGGCCAATCGTCTGAGATCGCAGAATCAGAGAGTGCAACAAGTTCGCACTATGGTATATTTCAGCCAAAAAGCGAGCTCGGCAAGTCACCGGCTATAGACTCTGTTGACGGTGGTTACCGCAATAACCGAATAAAGAACGAAGAGATTCCGGATTTCCGACTGCGATCGGATTCGAATGTTAGTGCCAGTGGATCTTTCCGAGGTGATGGAAGTGATCCGACTGATAATAAACATGCACTACTAAGTGCAGAGGAACTCACTGATCTAATTGTTGGTCGTGGAACGTATCCGTGTCGGAAGACTGTATCGAACACTCTGGACTCCGACTGCGATTATGTGACACTTCCTCTTACTATGGAAGGCGAGAGCTACATCCAGGGGCATCAAGATACTGCACCAACAGAAGACCAGGATATTGATCTTATGGATGCTATTTTACCCACAGATCCACCAGCGCCTCCTCAACGGATAGACAGCAACAGTCAGCGATCAATGGCGAATCTAAGTGACATTCGAATGCGTTCGCCCCCGCCATATGGTGCCAGACACGAAACAACTGGACTCTGTGGCCCACCTGTCCGGACCATTTCCGGACCGAAGCCAGTGCTGCGCGATCCACCACCATATCAGCCAAAACCAAGGCCAACATCACTCATCTCGACATCTTCGTCCTCTTCTAGTAATATCCATGCGGTGAATTCAGCTTTGGGATCTTCAGCTAGACCAGAAGAAGTGACCGCACGATTCATTACAACACGTCCCCAAATCAACATCCTCCAAGCACACACTAGCGTGGTCAGTGAAAATCCTAAACCAAGTTATGCGGCACCAACGATTACCAGTCTACAATCACAGCCCAGTTATATGGGGGCACCAACATACAGCCACCCAAGTCAACAGTCACAAATCTCAAACGTACCCAGCACAATTGGTATTCCTATAGTTCCTTATCAACATCTGCACGCGACACACAAAAGTATGTCTGCAGCTATACCACCTCCACCACCACCTTATCCGGAGATAAAGCCGCCACCAACACGGACCTGTGTCCTTTTGCCGGTTATCAAGCCCAGACAATATTTGCCTCCACCTCCACCCAGCCTACCGCGTCAGCCTCCACCACCACCACCTCAACAGTTGGCTACTGTTTACAATGCCTCTCATATAGCTCGCAAACAGCATGAGCTCTACGAACAACAGCTGTTCAGCGATGTAAACTATGTAATTTATCCCATTCAAGATCCTGCTATTAGTCAACAGGAGTACCTAGATTCCAAGCAGAGTTCGTTCTTAGCTGCAATGGCACAGAGTCCACCTCCTCATCCGTATCTAGCTTATGCTCATGGTACCATGCATAGTGCTCATCATATCAGCCCGTGGGATACGTGCAAGGGTCATGCCATCTACCAAAGCACCCCTTATCTTCCGATGGCATTGTCAGCGCACTCTCGCTACGCATCGACGCAAAATCTTTCTGACACCTATGTTCAGCTGCCAGGTGCCTATTCTCCTCTATACAGTCCATCGGTTGCGAGTCTGTGCTCGTCTTACGAGCCACCACCACCACCTCCTCTGCATCCAGCTACGCTTGCAAACACTTCAAGCTTATTTGCCCGTTCTCGATCTGATGACAATATTCTAAACTCAATTGATGCTATGCCCAAAATTAAAAGACTACCACCTCCACCTCCGCCTCCAAATGTAGATCGGCGATTGAAGAAACCACCAATGCCAGCACCACACGAAAAACCTCCCCCAAGTAAGTTTTGAATTTTTTTTTTATTGAAAGCTAGTTTTAGTTAGTAAATTATTTGCAGGTCACTGGTTGGCCAGCTGTCAATGTTAACTTAAATCTCACTTCAGAACTGATGTCATTTGACAGGTGGCCAACCAGAGATAAAATAATTTGTTAACTATAGATATTAAAGCGTGAAAATGAACTTGTCGAATTATGGTTTGACATCTATACTAGTTCCATTCTAATTTGTATTTTTTCTCCTCACAGTTCCTTGCAAGCCGTCGTCGATGGGTCTAAGTTCACACACGGCACTTCATTCAACTCGAAACTTAAAAACTCACAAACAACCTACTCACTCACAGAGCGTTCAACAACAACAACAGTTGCACCAACAACAACAACAACAACATCAGCACCAGCAACGCATGCATTTACTGCGCAGCGAAGTTTCTACATCTTCTGCACATTCAGTCACAACAAACAACAACGGTGCTAATTCTTTAATAACGAAAAATGGCAACCCCATTGATATCCAACTACTGCGCGAAAAGAGTCGCCATCTTGATTTACCGCTTATATCAGCTCTTTGCAATGATCGTTCGCTCCTTAAGCAAACAAAGGCTTTTGGAACGCCAAAGAACGCACGAAGCACAGTAGTTCCAACAGGTACTGGCCAACAAATGATGACGCCACAGTTCCAACCCAGCCTTAGTAGCCAAACAGCTACAAAATCACCGCCTCCACGTTATCCAGGCACACAACAATCATCAGGCGTGTCAATGTCAGCTGTCAGCACGATATCCGCAAGTCATCAGCTGTCAAAACCTCGCAAAGCGTCCATTCATCATCGACATCCGAATGATAAACTTCCGCCATTACCAATGCAAATGGCTGCAGCTAATAATTACGTTATGGATCCAACACCGGCCATTTTGAAGCACAAAAGTTATAACTCACAAACGTAGGGCACAAACAGATCGGCAGATCAGGATCAGCGAATCAGAATCACTTGTCAAACTGCACAGGATGTGTGACTGGAAGTGCAAAACAAAAAAACAACAAAATAATGTCACCTAAAAAAAAATAATTTTTTGTTTGTTTGAGTGCAGAAAGATATATCTTCCGGTTAAAGTCAATCACGCATAATAACGGTTTTTGGGGAGGATTTTGAGACGTACTTTCTTTGATTGTTATCTTCAGTGAAATGCAGAAAAGAATGTTTGTCAATAATGATGGAGGTATGGTTTTAGTTGATTTCCAAGAAAAAAAAGCTTAAGTGGACTGCTGCCTTCGTTTGATTTTCAGTTTTCACTCAGAATTAGCTGACAGATAAGTTTGAGTAAAAGATACCATTTATTTCATTTCGTTTGACAGACTACTGTCAGATTATTTCTATTCATATTGAACAGTTAAGTTCTCAATTGGGTTTCATAAATAAATCGGAGAAGTCTGAATATAGGTACTCCGCTCCGCTCAATTTGCTCAAGTTGTACTCAATTCTGTGGACAGATTTATGAAAAGAAAGGTGTTGTAAAATTTATCAAACACAAAAATGGCAGTAACAGTTCGATATCAATAGATTTTGTTTAAATGACGTTATGACAGCTGAAAAGCTCTCTAGCTGGTCTTGTTGACTAAATATTAGGTCTGTTAGGTAACGTAAAATTTTTCACAAATTTTCGCAATTTTGCACAAATTTTCACAATTTGCTGTGAAAACCCATGGGAAAAAAACCCAGTTTTGGAAAACTTGGTGAAACCAAACAGGCATATTCTAACTCTCTTTAAAACAGACTTACAAAAAGCTTGAACTATAAATAGACGGAAGATACCTGAAGCTAATGTCTTAAATGACCGAAAAGTAGCTTTCCGATATTTCGAAGTATGTGGGTACAACTTAATAATAAAAAATAAAAGGAAATATTTTGTATTCTGACTCCAAATTGCAGTCAACTTTGAGTTAATAATCTGCGCCGGGGTGCGCTTTATATGTCTTTCCTGAATTCCCTGTTCGACTTCTGACAAGACAAGACTGTGAAATAAAATCCAGAAATCCTTTCTTCTAAGGTTCAAAGTAATATCGATAAAGCCATTAGCTTCTGAGGTACCTAAAGTTCCTACCATAATAGTTCTATCTTATGTAAAGAAATAATTTTGATATTTTAAACGTCAAGAAAAGGGCAACGGCCATATTGAAGAAATCATTCCTTCAAAGTTAGAATTTCTGAGAAACTCGAAACAATTATTATGTATAATTTTGAAACAAAACCAAAAATAACAATCATTCCTCTCAGCATTCCATGACACATTCAACATTTTTTTTTTTAAATTAACTCACCCATGACGCAAAGATGCTTTTAAAAAAGAACTAAATATTGTATAAAAAAAAATAATTAAAAAGAGAAAAACTTTTGTATTTTGTCTATTCTAGTCATTTAAAAAGAAAAGATAAAAAAAAACATTAATACTCAGCATGGACAATAGCCAAAGCATCTATATTGGATTAATTTTTGTTTCACCACAAAACAAACTAAACTCACGTTAAAATCTTAAAAACTAAATAAAAATAATTAAAAAAAATATTTATTAACAATTCGAATTAAGCAACGGATCAAAAGTCCCCAAACCCCACACTTATCTGTGATTGATGAATTTATATCTATATTTAGACATAAGGAATAGTAACTTTAGAAAACAAAAAACTTCCTTACGCTGCACCCCGTAGTTTGTATCGTTTAAGAGTAGACTTCGATTGCCTTTAACTTGCCCACCGATCGCATGGATTTTTTTTATTTACTTTTCATAGAATAAAAATTAGGAATTTAATTAATTACAAATTAAAATACACTAAATTTTTATCAAATAAAACTGCGTTTAGGAAAAAACAACTAAAAAAAAAAACAAATTATATTCATATTTTTTCGTCCATTTAAAATGAAAGAAAAAATTATGCAATACAAAATTTTGTAAGCATACAAAATAAAAACTGTTCAGTTTCAATGTAATTTATATCTTCAACTAATTAATACTGTCAAAAAATCATTTAACTTAAAGTTAATATTGACAGCTGACCAATCAGAAGTACTGAAATTCTTAGTTGGTTATCTATAATTATCATGCATTGAATCTGACCACTAAATGAAAGCAAAAATAATAGGTTACGTGTTCATTATTTTTAAAAGGTAATAAATATTCTTATGAAAGATCTGTTTTCGGCAGTATTGCACGTTCATTTTTTATGAATTTTGGAAAAAAAACAAAACTTAACGAAACTTGAATGATTTTTGTTTCATTCTTGACGTATTCTAGGTGACATAAAATAAATTTTATGTCATTACTCAGATGCAAAACTACGTCAAAAGTTTGATATCAAATTTTTCATTCTGCAATATACCACATTAGCTTTATCGTTGTTGACGATTTTATTTATAAATGAGGTACAGAAATATAAAAATTAAACAATATTTTTTTCGATTTAAAAACAAAAAAATAACTTAAATGTCACAAACACAGTTAATTCTTATTATCTTGCTTAAATGTGTATACAAAAATCCTGCTTATCAACAGACATTCCATTAAAAAAAAAAAAAAAAAAAAAAAAACAGACTAAAAAACAACTAAAACTGTATAAAGTTAAGATGTAAAAAAAAATAAACTGTATTTTAAACAGAATTTAAAAATGAACTACCTTAAAAAAAATATAATTATTAGGTATACTTAAAATATCTTTAAATAGCATTAATTTAATAAAAAGCACATAAAGAACGATAAAACAAAAATATATTATATTTAATAAAACAACCACGAAACAGGGACTTGATGATCCTTTTGACCATATTATGTATTTTTGTTTGTTTTTGTAGTCTAATTGTTTAGGGTTTTTAATTCATGATTTATTTTAAATTTGTTTCCAAGAAAAGTTACGTTTTTTTTTTTTTTTAATAATTTCACTATGGTGTTATTGGTTTTTGTATTTAGATTTATGTACATTTTATTTTTCCAAACAAAAGAAATCGTTTTATTTTTGTGTAAGATTGAAAGGATTATCAAGTCAGGTGAATTTGAATTTTGTATTGTTCTTGGAAAGGGTCATTTTATAAATGTGCTTTTATTTTAGGTTAGTGATTGATAAGAAAAGAAAATAATAATAAAATGTTTAAATTTAAATATTATAAATACAAAACAAATTTATCATTTAAAAATATATAAAAGTTTTATTTTTAATTTTTACATAAATGTGTATATGAAATAAATGAAGATATTAAAAAAAATACATTTTTTGCTTTTGTTTTATTTTAAACAAACTCGACATCGATTTGGAAGTTTTTGTCGAACGGAGAGCACATCCTTATTTTTAAATGAGATATGAGAAGGGAAGAAAATGCTTTATAGAGTTGAGACCAATTTGATATGCATATGAACTGCAGCTACTTTGCAGTTTCAAATGAAGTATAGGGCGCCATCTGTTGAAAAATTCACATATAACCTTACAAGAAAGACCACTCCTCTTCACGGTCAGACAGTTTGAACTTTATATTTCGATGAGAAGATATAAAAGATATTTGAAAGTAAATAAAGCATTTAAGATTGATACCTACACAAACAAAATTGCACTTTTACCGAGACTGAAAATAAAATAAAAGTAAAATTTTGGCAATCTTTGAGGGAGAAATATAATAGGTTTGTTCGTTGAGCCCTGAAGTCACCCTGCGGTCGCCTTAAAGCGTTTTTTGAAAAACCTGAAGTCACCTGGGGTCGCCCTGAAGTAGAACTAGGTATTTTGCTGTGACGAGTTGAGGTAAAGCAAAAACTGCCAAAGTGACATGAGCTGTTATGCATATGTTTTAATGTGGATTCACGTGCTGCAGGTTATTGTTTATTTTTGGAAAACAAATTCAAAGAATATACAAATAATTTAATTTAATGCTAATTAATAGCAATAAAAATGGAAACGGTAGAAGTTGTTTTTATTCATTTTTAAGAGATATTTGAAACAAATATTAAGTTTTAATTATCTAAGCACATAACTTTTTTTTCTTACTTTAAATGTCAATAGCCCTTGAGCGTTTTTTCTTTAACTAATGGGGTTTTCCATTGGTAAATTCAGATTGCAATTTAAAAATTAATATTTTTTAGTGGCGAATGGAACAATTTTTAAAAATGATTTATTTTTGTCATTGTATTCGTGTAGTTTCGTTTATGTATTTATATTTAAAAAAAAAACTTCATCCCTTGAAGTTACCGATTAATTCTAAACTGGTTCACACCTGAAATAAATTAATCAATTCAAAAAAACACAGTTGCAAACTGACAGCTGTAAATTATGTTCGTGTAAGTACAGGGAGGGGTAAATCTGCCGAAAAATTTAGATTTGCAAAATTGATTTTAAATCAAAAATAAATCAATTTATTTTGCCCAATGGAACGAAAAGATGGTCAAAATCGGGTGTTTGACAGATCCAAATCAAAAACATATTGATTTATTTTACCAATGGAAAACGGCATTAAAAACCCAGGTTTTTTTGACAATTCTTGGGGCTATCAAGATAACCTGTAGCAACCCTGGGTAAAGTTCAACGAACGAAGCTAATAACACTTGCCACACACATCTGGCATCTGGGGCGCTATTCCGCAAGCGTGAGTTCTGTCTGCCTATGAGTACACAAAAACACATGCACACATCTAATTCTGCGATTCCACAAGAGAAAGGTAATGTTTGTTTACAGATATGGTGTACATACGTGTTCTCAATAAGATCACCCGAGAAAAAACCGCGGTTAGAGAAGGTCGCTCTATATAACCTTAATCAGATATCTGTCCCTTACGTTGGGAAGATGGCAGACAGATTCAGAATGGACGAGACAAGAGACACGCCAATTTATAACATTTATAACAGTTTTTCGTCATTAAAAGTGGCCGTGCGCTTACGCGCTTCGCGCGACTTGAAAAAAAAAACTCTTGGTGCCTGAAGGATGCCCATCGGCGGAGGACCCTGGCCCTGCGGGCCCGCATAAGCAACTGCAATAATCGTTGCAGCAGTCGTAACAGGTTATGATGTTAGTAATAATGACATGGAGCAGTTGAATATTACTGATAGAGGCAAGATTTGGAGAGAGAGATCCAAATAAAGGACGAAACTGACTCAGACACTAGGGCTCAGGGTATTAACGGTAGCATGGAAAAACTGCCATTAATAATGCTATTGAAGAGCATGAAAACGCAGAAACTGTTAAAAATGCAATTATCCACTTTTTCAACAATCTGGCACAAAGTTATTCGGTACGACGGAACTAATTTTAATATCAGGGTAAGAGTTGGAATTATTTGACAAATTGAGCAACCTTTGCAATGGCCTTTCGCTTGCTCCATACAAATGAATAACACCTAGCAGAAAAGCTTTACGGAATAACATCAGGTTTAAACGCATACTCCGATGATATTGGAAAAGATCTTAAGAACTGTCAAAATTTCAGGCAGTTCAAATAAATAAATATTATAAAAATTCAGCCTTCCTTCGCGTAATGTGCGAACATTTTTTTAAAGACCATTAAGTTGCCAAACAATTTAAAAAAAATATTATATGGCGTCTTCGGTCGCAATGGATACTTTGGAACAAAATTTGGCAGCTATGTTGAACGATGATCGCCAAAATATTCGAGAACTCTGGCTCTTCGCGGCGTTCTTGAAGCAAGAGAAGAATTCAAAAGCAACACTAGTGATGTAGTTGTCTGAAAGTTTAAGTTCCCCAAACTTCCGTTTCGATGTATGTTGCGAGGTAGCAGATTGGAGGAAAGTTGAGAAGAGCCGTTTGACCGAAACTCCAATGCTCGTGGATTATATCCAGGAAAACCTTTCTCAGACAAAAATAAACAACAAAATCAAATTTGTTAAAACAGCTTCCATGTCAGAGCAAAGCATCACTTGAAAAAGCGATGAAGTTGGTGATTGAGGCTTAAATGATATACATCATATAATTGTATTTAAATGCTTCAGACAAACTTATTTTTCAGATTCTTTGTCCTAACGGTCATTTACACAAAAAAATCAAAAATCTTAAAATTATTAAAACGAACCAATGCAACTTTTGCAGGGGGTATGTTTTTCATATTCTCATCATTTTATATTATTCCTATACAAGAGCGCTCCACCCTTGTGGAAGGAATTTGATGCAACTTCAGGCAACTTTAGTGGACGATAGCCCTTGGGAGGATTGTATTCATTCGCGTAGAACCGTCACACCAGATAAATAGGGATGTAATTCCAGCCTAAAAATCCACGTAAAAATAAAAATGCTGGCTTTCAACAATCAAGTTGTTGATGTCTTACTGAAACAAAATATTGTTAGATACAATACATGATACAAATTTTATAAAAAAAGAAATTTATTTATTTAAAAGAATTAATAATAAAGTAAAACCAATGTAAAATTATGTAAAATAAAATATAAAAAATATTAATAATATTATGTATAACTATAATGCATACATATATTAAACTATTTAGAAAATAAAAACAATTAAATTAGTATCGTTAATCCTTTAGAAAATTTGTAGGATCACTGAAGTATAAACTAGTGGACGTCTCTATAAGAAAAGAACAACATAAGTACTTCATCAACACAACATACCTATGCTAAATTTCTACTCACCATATTCAAATACTCCTTCCTCTTCCTCGTTATCATCATCCTCAATCAACTTCTGCCATTCGATTATATTTCCTTCTCCGTAATATTTCTTTTCTTCTTTTCTCCTTTTAATCCACCCCAAAAACTAAAAAAAAGTATTAAAAACATCAACAAAATATTTAATAGTAAAAATATAATTTTCTTACATTATTGAAAGCATCCTTTCCTAACCAATTCTTTTTTTCCACTATCACTTCCATTTTCAAACTAATTCACAAATATTTTTTTTCACTATGATTTTATTCTATAATAAAATAAATTATATAGACAAATAAATGTCAATATGTCTACTGAGAATTGTAATTATTAAATGAAAACACAGTGGATCACTTCAAAAATATGTAATTAATTTATACTAAGATGTCACATGGAAGGTTGAGCATTAGAGACCGTTTTGAATACAAAACGTTCCAACATACATATCGAAGTAAAGGTCCCAAGTATGGCCACCTGCAGTACAAGGAAAAAGTGCAACAAAGTACAAAGA
Organism: Leucozona laternaria; assembly: GCA_932273885.2. Classification (NCBI taxonomy): domain Eukaryota; kingdom Metazoa; phylum Arthropoda; class Insecta; order Diptera; family Syrphidae; genus Leucozona; species Leucozona laternaria. The sequence goes on along the minus strand of OW026368.1, from coordinate 82,199,826 downwards.
ATTGCACTAATGTACATTTCTATTCACAAATCGGAATTTTGTCTATTGTGGACAATCCGAGGGTCCTAGCGTTCCAATATGCATATCGAAGTAAAGGTCCCAAGTATGGCCTCCTGTTGCACAAGAAAAAAGTGCACCAAAGTGCAGAGAATCGCAGGAATGCACGTTTTTAATCAAAAATAGGGGTTGCGTCTATTGTGGGCAATCCGCGGATCCTAGCGTTCCAAAATGTATATCGAAGTAAAGGTCCCAAGTATGGCCACCTGCAGTACAAGGAAAAAGTGCAACAAAGTACAAAGAATTGCACTAATGTACATTTCTATTCACAAATCGGAATTTTGTCTATTGTGGACAATCCGAGGGTCCTAGCGTTTTCCAATATGCATATCGACGTAAAGGTCCCAAGTATGGCCACCTGTTGCAGAAGAAAAACGTGCAACAAAGTGCAGATAATTGCAGGAATGCACGTTTTTAATCAAAAATAGGGGTTGCGTCTATTGTGGGCAATCCGAGGGTCCTAGCGTTCCAATATGCATATCGAAGTAAAGGTCCCAAGTATGGCCACCTGTTGCACAAGAAAAAAGTGCAACAAAGTGCAGAGAATCGCAGGAATGCACGTTTTTAATCAAAAATAGGGGTTGCGTCTATTGTGGGCAATCCGAGGATCCTAGCGCTCCAAAATGTATATCGAAGTAAAAGTTCCAAGTATGGCCACCTGCAGTACAAGGAAAAAGTGCAACAAAGTGCAGAGAATTGCAGGAATGCACGTTTTTAATCAAAAATAGGGGTTGCGTCTATTGTGGGCAATCCGAGGATCCTAGCGTTCCAAAATATATATCGAAGTAAAGGTCTCAAGTATGGCCACCTGTTGCACAAGAAAAAAGTTCAACAAAGTGCAGAGAATTGCAGGAATGCACGTTTTTAATCAAAAATAGGGGTTGCGTCTATTGTGGGCAATCCGAGGATCCTAGCGTTCCAAAATGTACATCGAAGTAAAGGTCCCAAGTATGGCCACCTGCAGTACAAGGAAAAAGTGCAACAAAGTGCAGAGAATTGCAGGAATGCACGTTTTTAATCAAAAATAGGGGTTGCGTCTATTGTGGGCAATCCGAGGATCCTAGCGTTCCAAAATGTATATCGAAGTAAAGGTCCCAAGTATGGCCACCTGCAGTACAAGGAAAAAGTGCAACAAAGTGCAGAGAATTGCAGGAATGCACGTTTTTAATCAAAAATAGGGGTTGCGTCTATTGTGGGCAATCCGAGGGTCCTAGCGTTCCAATATGCATATCAAAGTAAAGGTCCCAAGTATGGCCACCTGTTGCAGAAGAAAAACGTGCAACAAAGTGCAGATAATTGCAGGAATGCACGTTTTTAATCAAAAATAGGGGTTGCGTCTATTGTGGGCAATCCGAGGGTCCTAGCGTTCCAATATGCATATCGAAGTAAAGGTCCCAAGTATGGCCACCTGTTGCACAAGAAAAAAGTGCAACAAAGTGCAGAGAATTGCAGGAATGCACGTTTTTAATCAAAAATAGGGGTTGCGTCTATTGTGGGCAATCCGCGGATCCTAGCGTTCCAAAATGTATATCGAAGTAAAGGTCCCAAGTATGGCCACCTGCAGTACAAGGAAAAAGTGCAACAAAGTGCAGAGAATTGCAGGAATGCACGTTTTTAATCAAAAATAGGGGTTGCGTCTATTGTGGGCAATCCGAGGATCCTAGCGTTCCAAAATGTATATCGAAGTAAAGGTCTCAAGTATGGCCACCTGTTGCACAAGAAAAAAGTGCAACAAAGTGCAGAGAATTGCAGGAATGCACGTTATTAATAAAAAAAAAGGGTTGCGTCTATTGTGGGCAATCCGAGGGTCCTAGCGTTCCAATATGCATATCGAAGTAAAGGTCCCAAGTATGGCCACCTGTTGCACAAGAAAAAAGTGCAACAAAGTGCAGAGAATCGCAGGAATGCACGTTTTTAATCAAAAATAGGGGTTGCGTCTATTGTGGGCAATCCGAGGATCCTAGCGTTCCAAAATGTATATCGAAGTAAAAGTTTCAAGTATGGCCACCTGTTGCACAAGAAAAAAGTGCAACAAAGTGCAGAGAATTGCAGGAATGCACGTTTTTAATCAAAAATAGGGGTTGCGTCTATTGTGGGCAATCCGAGGGTCCTAGCGTTCCAATATGCATATCGAAGTAAAGGTCCCAAGTATGGCCACCTGTTGCACAAGAAAAAAGTGCAACAAAGTGCAGAGAATAGCAGGAATGCACGTTTTTAATCAAAAATAGGGGTTGCGTCTATTGTGGGCAATCCGAGGATCCTAGCGTTCCAAAATGTATATCGAAGTAAAAGTTCCAAGTATGGCCACCTGTTGCACAAGAAAAAAGTGCAACAAAGTGCAGAGAATTGCAGGAATGCACGTTTTTAATCAAAAATAGGGGTTGCGTCTATTGTGGGCAATCCGAGGGTCCTAGCGTTCCAATATGCATATCGAAGTTAAGGTCCCAAGTATGGCCACCTGTTGCACAAGAAAAAAGTGCAACAAAGTGCAGAGAATTGCAGGAATGCACGTTTTTAATCAAAAATAGGGGTTGCGTCTATTGTGGGCAATCCGCGGATCCTAGCGTTCCAAAATGTATATCGAAGTAAAGGTCCCAAGTATGGCCACCTGCAGTACAAGGAAAAAGTGCAACAAAGTGCAGAGAATTGCAGGAATGCACGTTTTTAATCAAAAATAGGGGTTGCGTCTATTGTGGGCAATCCGAGGATCACCTGTTGCACAAGAAAAAAGTGCAACAAAGTGCAGAGAATTGCAGGAATGCACGTTATTAATAAAAAAAAAGGGTTGCGTCTATTGTGGGCAATCCGAGGGTCCTAGCGTTCCAATATGCATATCGAAGTAAAGGTCCCAAGTATGGCCACCTGTTGCACAAGAAAAAAGTGCAACAAAGTGCAGAGAATCGCAGGAATGCACGTTTTTAATCAAAAATAGGGGTTGCGTCTATTGTGGGCAATCCGCGGATCCTAGCGTTCCAAAATGTATATCGAAGTAAAGGTCCCAAGTATGGCCACCTGCAGTACAAGGAAAAAGTGCAACAAAGTGCAGAGAATTGCAGGAATGCACGTTTTTAATCAAAAATAGGGGTTGCGTCTATTGTGGGCAATCCGAGGATCCTAGCGTTCCAAAATGTATATCGAAGTAAAGGTCTCAAGTATGGCCACCTGTTGCACAAGAAAAAAGTGCAACAAAGTGCAGAGAATTGCAGGAATGCACGTTTTTAATCAAAAATAGGGGTTGCGTCTATTGTGGGCAATCCGAGGGTCCTAGCGTTCCAATATGCATATCGAAGTAAAGGTCCCAAGTATGGCCACCTGTTGCACAAGAAAAAAGTGCAACAAAGTGCAGAGAATCGCAGGAATGCACGTTTTTAATCAAAAATAGGGGTTGCGTCTATTGTGGGCAATCCGAGGATCCTAGCGTTCCAAAATGTATATCGAAGTAAAAGTTCCAAGTATGGCCACCTGTTGCACAAGAAAAAAGTGCAACAAAGTGCAGAGAATTGCAGGAATGCACGTTTTTAATCAAAAATAGGGGTTGCGTCTATTGTGGGCAATCCGAGGGTCCTAGCGTTCCAATATGCATATCGAAGTAAAGGTCCCAAGTATGGCCACCTGTTGCACAAGAAAAAAGTGCAACAAAGTGCAGAGAATCGCAGGAATGCACGTTTTTAATCAAAAATAGGGGTTGCGTCTATTGTGGGCAATCCGAGGATCCTAGCGTTCCAAAATGTATATCGAAGTAAAAGTTCCAAGTATGGCCACCTGTTGCACAAGAAAAAAGTGCAACAAAGTGCAGAGAATTGCAGGAATGCACGTTTTTAATCAAAAATAGGGGTTGCGTCTATTGTGGGCAATCCGAGGGTCCTAGCGTTCCAATATGCATATCGAAGTTAAGGTCCCAAGTATGGCCACCTGTTGCACAAGAAAAAAGTGCAACAAAGTGCAGAGAATCGCAGGAATGCACGTTTTTAATCAAAAATAGGGGTTGCGTCTATTGTGGGCAATCTGAGGATCCTAGCGTTCCAAAATGTATATCGAAGTAAAAGTTCCAAGTATGGCCACCTGTTGCACAAGAAAAAAGTGCAACAAAGTGCAGAGAATTGCAGGAATGCACGTTTTTAATCAAAAATAGGGGTTGCGTCTATTGTGGGCAATCCGCGGATCCTAGCGTTCCAAAATGTATAAAGGTCCCAAGTATGGCCACCTGCAGTACAAGGAAAAAGTGCAACAAAGTACAAAGAATTGCACTAATGTACATTTCTATTCATAAATCGGAATGTTGTCTATTGTGGACAATCCGAGGGTCCTAGCGTTCCAATATGCATATCGAAGTAAAGGTCTCAAGTATGGCCACCTGATGCGCAAGAAAAAAGTGCATCAAAGTGCAAAGAGTTCCCTTGCTGCACATTTGTATTCAAAATAAAGGGATTTTGTCTATTGTGGACAATCCGAGGATTCTAGCGTTCCAAAATGCATATCGAAATAAAGTTCTCAAGTATGGCCATATTGGAACGCTAGAGTCCTCGGATTGCCCACAATAGACGCAACCCCTATTTTTGATTAAAAACGAGCATTCCTGCAATTCTCTGGACTTTGTTGCACTTTTTTCTTGTGCAACAGGTGGCCATACTTGAGACCTTTACTTCGATATACATTTTGGAACGCTAGGATCCTCGGATTGCCCACAATAGACGCAACCCCTATTTTTGATTAAAAACGTGCATTCCTACAATTCTCTGCCCTTTTTGCACTTTTTTCTTCTGCAACAGGTGGCCATACTTGGGACCTTTACTTCGATATGCATATTGGAACGCTAGGACCCTCGGATTGTCCACAATAGACAAAATTCCGATTTGTGAATAGAAATGTACATCAGTGCAATTCTTTGTACTTTGTTGCACTTTTTCCTTGTACTGCAGGTGGCCATACTTGAGACCTTTACTTCGATATACATTTTGGAACGCTAGGATCCGCGGATTGCCCACAATAGACGCAACCCCTATTTTTGATTAAAAACGTGCATTCCTGCAATTCTCTGCACTTTGTTGCACTTTTTTCTTGTGCAACAGGTGGCCATACTTGGGACCTTTACTTCGATATGCATATTGGAACGCTAGGACCCTCGGATTGCCCACAATAGACGCAACCCCTATTTTTGATTAAAAACGTGCATTCCTGCAATTCTCTGCACTTTGTTGCACTTTTTTCTTGTGCAACAGGTGGCCATACTTGTGACCTTTACTTCGATATGCATATTGGAACGCTAGGATCCTCGGATTGCCCACAATAGACGCAACCCCTATTTTTGATTAAAAACGTGCATTCCTGCGATTCTCTGCACTTTGTTGCACTTTTTTCTTGTGCAACAGGTGGCCATACTTGGGACCTTTACTTCGATATGCATATTGGAACGCTAGGACCCTCGGATTGCCCACAATAGACGCAACCCCTATTTTTGATTAAAAACGTGCATTCCTGCAATTCTCTGCACTTTGTTGCACTTTTTTCTTGTGCAACAGGTGGCCATACTTGGGACTTTTACTTCGATATACATTTTGGAACGCTAGGATCCTCGGATTGCCCACAATAGACGCAACCCCTATTTTTGATTAATAACGTGCATTCCTGCAATTCTCTCCACTTTGTTGCAGTTTTTTCTTGTGCAACAGGTGGCCATACTTGAGACCTTTACCTCGATATACATTTTGGAACGCTAGGATCCTCGGATTGCCCACAATAGACGCAACCCCTATTTTTGATTAAAAACGTGCATTCCTGCGATTCTCTGCACTTTGTTGCACTTTTTTCTTATGCAACAGGTGGCCATACTTGGGACCTTAACTTCGATATGCATATTGGAACGCTAGGACCCTCGGATTGCCCACAATAGACGCAACCCCTATTTTTGATTAATAACGTGCATTCCTGCAATTCTCTGTACTTTGTTGCACTTTTTTCTTGTGCAACAGGTGGCCATACTTGAGACCTTTACCTCGATATACATTTTGGAACGCTAGGATCCTCGGATTGCCCACAATAGACGCAACCCCTATTTTTGATTAAAAACGTGCATTCCTGCGATTCTTTGCACTTTGTTGCACTTTTTTCTTGTGCAACAGGTGGCCATACTTGAGACCTTTACTTCGATATACATTTTGGAACGCTAGGATCCTCGGATTGCCCACAATAGACGCAACCCCTATTTTTGATTAAAAACGTGCATTCCTGCGATTCTCTGCACTTTGTTGCACTTTTTTCTTGTGCAACAGGTGGCCATACTTGGGACCTTTACTTCGATATGCATATTGGAACGCTAGGACCCTCGGATTGCCCACAATAGACGCAACCCCTATTTTTGATTAAAAACGTGCATTCCTGCAATTCTCTGCACTTTGTTGCACTTTTTTCTTGTGCAACAGGTGGCCATACTTGGAACTTTTACTTCGATATACATTTTGGAACGCTAGGATCCTCGGATTGCCCACAATAGACGCAACCCCTATTTTTGATTAAAAACGTGCATTCCTGCAATTCTCTGCACTTTGTTGCACTTTTTTCTTGTGCAACAGGTGGCCATACTTGGGACCTTTACTTCGATATGCATATTGGAACGCTAGGACCCTCGGATTGCCCACAATAGACGCAACCCCTATTTTTGATTAAAAACGTGCATTACTGCAATTATCTGCACTTTGTTGCACTTTTTTCTTGTGCAACAGGTGGCCATACTTGGGACTTTTACTTCGATATACATTTTGGAACGCTAGGATCCTCGGATTGCCCACAATAGACGCAACCCCTATTTTTGATTAAAAACGTGCATTCCTGCAATTATCTGCACTTTGTTGCACTTTTTTCTTCTGCAACAGGTGGCCATACTTGGGACCTTTACTTCGATATGCATATTGGAACGCTAGGACCCTCGGATTGCCCACAATAGACGCAACCCCTATTTTTGATTAAAAACGTGCATTCCTGCAATTATCTGCACTTTGTTGCACTTTTTTCTTGTGCAACAGGTGGCCATACTTGGGACTTTTACTTCGATATACATTTTGGAACGCTAAGACCCTCGGATTGTCCACAATAGACAAAATTCCGATTTGTGAATAGAAATGTACATTAGTGCAATTCGTTGTACTTTGTTGCACTTTTTCCTTGTACTGCAGGTGGCCATACTTGAGACCTTTACTTCGATATACATTTTGGAACGCTAGGATCCTCGGATTGCCCACAATAGACGCAACCCCTATTTTTGATTAAAAACGTGCATTCCTGCAATTCTCTGCACTTTGTTGCACTTTTTCCTTGTACTGCAGGTGGCCATACTTGGGACCTTTACTTCGATATACATTTTGGAACGCTAGGATCCTCGGATTGCCCACAATAGACGCAACCCCTATTTTTGATTAAAAACGTGCATTCCTGCGATTCTCTGCACTTTGTTGCACTTTTTTCTGGTGCAACAGGTGGCCATACTTGGGACCTTTACTTCGATATGCATATTGGAACGCTAGGACCCTCGGATTGCCCACAATAGACGCAACCCCTATTTTTGATTAAAAACGTGCATTCCTGCAATTCTCTGCACTTTGTTGCACTTTTTCCTTGTACTGCAGGTGGCCATACTTGGGACCTTTACTTCGATATACATTTTGGAACGCTAGGATCCGCGGATTGCCCACAATAGACGCAACCCCTATTTTTGATTAAAAACGTGCATTCCTGCAATTCTCTGCACTTTGTTGCACTTTTTTCTTGTGCAACAGGTGGCCATACTTGGGACTTTTACTTCGATATACATTTTGGAACGCTAGGATCCTCGGATTGCCCACAATAGACGCAACCCCTATTTTTGATTAAAAACGTGCATTCCTGCAACTATCTGCACTTTGTTGCACGTTTTTCTTCTGCAACAGGTGGCCATACTTGGGACCTTTACTTCGATATGCATATTGGAACGCTAGGACCCTCAGATTGTCCACAATAGACAAAATTCCGATTTGTGAATAGAAATGTACATTAGTGCAATTCTTTGTACTTTGTTGCACTTTTTCCTTGTACTGCAGGTGGCCATACTTGGGACCTTTACTTCGATATACATTTTGGAACGCTAGGATCCGCGGATTGCCCACAATAGACGCAACCCCTATTTTTGATTAAAAACGTGCATTCCTGCAATTCTCTGCACTTTGTTGCACTTTTTCCTTGTACTGCAGGTGGCCATACTTGGGACCTTTACTTCGATATACATTTTGGAACGCTAGGATCCACGGATTGCCCACAATAGACGCAACCCCTATTTTTGATTAAAAACGTGCATTCCTGCAATTCTCTGCACTTTGTTGCACTTTTTTCTTGTGCAACAGGTGGCCATACTTGGAACTTTTACTTCGATATACATTTTGGAACGCTAGGATCCTCGGATTGCCCACAATAGACGCAACCCCTATTTTTGATTAAAAACGTGCATTCCTGCGATTCTCTGCACTTTGTTGCACTTTTTTCTTGTGCAACAGGTGGCCATACTTGGGACCTTTACGTCGATATGCATATTGGAAAACGCTAGGACCCTCGGATTGTCCACAATAGACAAAATTCCGATTTGTGAATAGAAATGTACATTCCTGCAATTCTTTGTACTTTGTTGCACTTTTTCCTTGTACTGCAGGTGGCCATACTTGGGACCTTTACTTCGATATACATTTTGGAACGCTAGGATCCGCGGATTGCCCACAATAGACGCAACCCCTATTTTTGATTAAAAACGTGCATTCCTGCGATTCTCTGCACTTTGGTGCACTTTTTTCTTGTGCAACAGGAGGCCATACTTGGGACCTTTACTTCGATATGCATATTGGAACGCTAGGACCCTCGGATTGTCCACAATAGACAAAATTCCGATTTGTGAATAGAAATGTACATTAGTGCAATTCTTTGTACTTTGTTGCACTTTTTCCTTGTACTGCAGGTGGCCATACTTGGGACCTTTACTTCGATATGCATATTGGAACGCTAGGACCCTCGGATTGCCCACAATAGACGCAACCCCTATTTTTGATTAAAAACGTGCATTCCTGCAATTATCTGCACTTTGTTGCACTTTTTTCTTGTGCAACAGGTGGCCATACTTGGGACCTTTACGTCGATATGCATATTGGAAAACGCTAGGACCCTCGGATTGTCCACAATAGACAAAATTCCGATTTGTGAATAGAAATGTACATTCCTGCAATTCTTTGTACTTTGTTGCACTTTTTCCTTGTACTGCAGGTGGCCATACTTGGGACCTTTACTTCGATATACATTTTGGAACGCTAGGATCCGCGGATTGCCCACAATAGACGCAACCCCTATTTTTGATTAAAAACGTGCATTCCTGCGATTCTCTGCACTTTGGTGCACTTTTTTCTTGTGCAACAGGAGGCCATACTTGGGACCTTTACTTCGATATGCATATTGGAACGCTAGGACCCTCGGATTGTCCACAATAGACAAAATTCCGATTTGTGAATAGAAATGTACATTAGTGCAATTCTTTGTACTTTGTTGCACTTTTTCCTTGTACTGCAGGTGGCCATACTTGGGACCTTTACTTCGATATGTATGTTGGAACGTTTTGTATTCAAAACGGTCTCTAATGCGTAAACCTTCTATGTGATATTTTAGTAAAAATTAATTACATATTGTTGAAGTGATCCACTGTGTTTTCATTTAATAATTACAATTCTCAGTAGACATATTGACATTTATTTGTCTATATAATTTATTTTATTATAGAATAAAATCATAGTGAAAAAAAATATTTGTGAATTAGTTTGAAAATGGAAGTGATAGTGGAAAAAAAGAATTGGTTAGGAAAGGATGCTTTCAATAATGTAAGAAAATTATATTTTTACTATTAAATATTTTGTTGATGTTTTTAATACTTTTTTTTAGTTTTTGGGATGGATTAAAAGGAGAAAAGAAGAAAAGAAATATTACGGAGAAGGAAATATAATCGAATGGCAGAAGTTGATTGAGGATGATGATAACGAGGAAGAGGAAGGAGTATTTGAATATGGTGAGTAGAAATTTAGCATAGGTATGTTGTGTTGATGAAGTATTTATGTTGTTCTTTTCTTATAGAGACGTCCACTAGTTTATACTTCAGTGATCCTACAAATTTTCTAAAGGATTAACGATACTAATTTAATTGTTTTTATTTTCTAAATAGTTTAATATATGTATGCATTATAGTTATACATAATATTATTAATATTTTTTATATTTTATTTTACATAATTTTACATTGGTTTTACTTTATTATTAATTCTTTTAAATAAATAAATATCTTTTTTTATAAAATTTGTATCATGTATTGTGTCTAACAATATTTTGTTTCAGTAAGACATCAACAACTTGATTGTTGAAAGCCAGCATTTTAATTTTTACGTGGAATTTTAGGCTGGAATTACATCCCTATTTATCTGGTGTGACGGTTCTACGCAAATGAATACAATAGTCCCAACGGCTATTGTCCACTAAAATTCCTTGATGTTGCATCAAATTCCTTCCGCAAGGGTGGAGCGCTCTCGTTTAGTCAAAATATAAAATGGGAATATGAAAAACTTACCCCCTGCAATAGTTGCCAATAGTTGCAGTGATCTCTGATAGTAAAAACGGCTATTGTGAACTTAACATACGCATAACTCATCCCATTAGACTGCTTTTAGACCAGAGCGATTTTTAATCTTCGTTATCTTAGTGGAAGACGAATGAAATTAAACACACTCGAACAATAAGGAAAAGCACAAGAAAGAATGAGCAATAACTCTGCAATTTGTTCAACCTCGACAATTTTGTCCATCCTGGCACCACATTTACTCAAAATCGCAAAAAGAAATTGCATCGTTTAAAAGCAGTCTTGCCTATTGTGAATTGCTGATATGATGCGACTTGTTGCTTGTCATTTTTTGACACATTTTCTTTTCTCTATTTTTCTGTATTTGCTTTCAAATTTTCACTAAAAACTCAAACATATGTGTGTTTTGATTAATTTCCATAAAAGTTTTCCAATTTTATTTATTTAAGTACATATAATTAACTTTTTAATCAAACTCGAACGACCGCTGCTATGGATCTATTACCAAAAAGCCATCATGAATTCAATCAAACCGAATATTGGAATACATTTTTCAAGAAACGTGGAACCAAAGCATTTGAATGGTTAGTTTTGTTTTGCTTAATGTTGGAATGTATTTATTTTCAATTAAAAACTCAAGGTATGGAGAATATCTAAATCTAATTGTGCAGATCCATAAGTATGTCAAGTACCAAGACAAGATTCTCATGGTTGGGTGTGGTAATTCCAGACTCAGCATGGATATGTATGATTCTGGTTTTAAGTGAGTTCTAATGAGATTTCTGAATTGGAACCACCAGATTTATGATTATCCTTTTTCCAGAGACATCACCAACATCGATATCTCGCCGGTGGCAATAAAAAAAATGATAGAAATGAACGGCAAGGAAAGAAGCGACATGAAATTCATGCAAATGGATGCCACTGCTATGTCGTTTGAAGATGAAACTTTCTCCGTGGTTTTTGACAAAGGAACGCTAGACGCTCTAATGACAGACAACTCCGAGGAGGTCCGCAAAACAGTTGAAACATATTTCAGTGAAATTCTAAGAACCTTGAGGTCATTAATCAAGATTTGCCTCCCTTTTTTCATAATGCCATTTGAATGATTTTTAGAAATGGAGGTCGATACATCTGTATATCTCTGCTCCAGGAGCATATTCTCAATTTTGTGCTTCAGTTCTTTCCCAAAAACTCTTGTATGTTCAGAGTAGTTCGCTGTTTTGAAACCGAACAATGTTCTGGTGAAGCCGATTCGGATTCTCTATCAATGCCAGTTTTTGCTGTGGTGGCTACAAAGTTTAAGGCGCTGCCCCAAGCTGTAAGAATTTCTGTGTATTTTGCCTTTGATAACATTAACAACCGGTACTTTTTTCTTAGATCCTAGAAGTCTGCATGGCTGGTGAAAAGATGCAACGTGTTACCTCAACCGACGAAGTCATAGCAGCTGTAACATCCACACAGAATGCAGTTATGGTCTGTAATGGACTGTCAAGGAGTAATATTGTTGGTAAGACTTTTGTTCAATTTGTACGACGTGGCTCTTGACTGAGAGCATAGATAGCTGATCTGATCAAGGAAATATTTCAAATGATGAATTAGTACACCCTCCTAAATAGTGGTTGGCTAACTTCTTCTTTTGTTTGTTATAATCAGGTCTCAACGAGGTAACAATGGATCTATTTAAACCAGGAGAACATATGCCACGCTACACTATTTACATTTTAGACCAGCCACCAGCTAGAACAAATGGAAAGTATGCTGCATTTATAGTTCCACAAGGAAGAGAAATCGAATGGCTTTTCTCGACGCCGCAAGGTCGGAAAAAACTTCTCGAAAATGCCAAATATAATCGTTTAACCATCGTCACAATGCATCGTGATCAAGTGTATGATTCTTGGGAATCAGTAGAATCTGAATTAGGTGAAAGTATAAAAAGTCTAGCACCTAAAGGCCTAACGGAACTGGTGAGATTTTTTTTTGAGAGATCTAAACACAAATAACTTTAAAACAGTTTTTTTTTTTAAATAAAATTGTTTTAGATTCCATATCTTTCCTTAGGCAAAGATGTAGGTAAACGTGAGACCCTAGTCTGTGGATTTTCCACAATATCGGGAGATTTTCGAATTGAAGAAGTCGAAGGACAAGATGGCAAGCTTTTCCGAAGACTTATATTTTTGTCTAATCAGAATGTAGTGCAGTCTGAAGCATTGCTCAAAACAAGTTAGATTTCTTTATGCATTCTTTTCTTACAAATAGATTTCATTTTTTTTTTTTTTTCAACAGTCAAACCAAAGAATAAAAAACCTCGGACTAAAATTGACGTGGGATATTTAGCTTGTCAGCATCATTTGTATATGACAGTCGGTGTTCAAATGGCTACAATGGGTCCTGGCTCAAGTTCGAATGAGGATGGTTCAAAAAATGTCCTTGTTGTTGGCTTGGGAGGTGGTGGTCTGTGTACATTTATCAGAGCGGCATTGAAGTAATTCACATTTATTTAACCTGATGTCAAAAATATTTATGTAAATATGATTTTTTTTTTTGTTTTAGAAATGTTTGTGTAACGGCAGTTGAAATTGATCCTATTATGCTGGAAGTTGCTGAACAATATTTTGAATTAAAACAAGATAATCGACTTCATGTAGTCATTGATGATGGTTTGGCCTTTGTGAATAGATGCAAACAAAAAGGTGAGCTTATTTCTTCAGGATAGAAGTCGTCTCAGTTCAAAAACATATGTATGTGGAAATATGCGGGATTCGATACTAGACCGTCGGGTTAGTAGCCCAACGCTCTAACCATTCTATGCTGCCTTTAACTCGGTTGGTAGCAGAGCTCTTTTTTCTTAAAGTCAGCAAATATTTGGATACCTTCTTTAATATTTTATATTTTGCCTGCTAGAAAATATGTGCAAAAATAATCGACCTCCAGTATAAGAAGGATAGGCGATGTCAAATTGGGTCAAATTGTTTTCAGACATTTGAAGTATCTTATATTTCACTATATCAATTATATTTCACTGAAAGCAATTTTCTCCCCGGATTATTTAATGTTTTTTTTAGAATTTGCCTTTGAAGATTATATACACTTGATGAGGTTAATAGATTTGATGTAATTGCAACCGACCTCAGCAAAGCAAAGACAAAATCTCTCCCTTTCTAATCCCGTTGAAGGGTAATGTCCTAAGTTTCATCCGGCAATCATTTCAAAGATTCAATCCTAAATGAGCATCGATACGATATGCAAAAATCGTTAGTTCCTCTGAATCTGATCCTATCCTAGCAATCTCTGGTGTCCCACAGTCAAGCCACTTTGGCCGACTGATTTTTATTTTGACAATAAGGTCGACCGTATCATAAAAGGCTTCTTTATATCAATCTACGCCGATGGTATCTAATGTTCGGCTTTGTTTTTCCTTGTAATTGTTCTCTACTGGAACATAAGGTGCTAATTCCGGAATTTTCTAACTCGCACTTTAATGGTTCTAGCCCATTTAACCTTGATGCTAGAGTAGCTTCGATACGATGTGTTTGAGGTATTATATTTTCATAAATCATTGCCCAAGTTTCTTTAGGCAGCTAACCACTATTTCTACCTTGCAACCGACTAAACTATTCTTCAGGCAATGGGTAGGAAAGTAGGTTTAACATTACACCAATAGTATTCGTTGGAGGCTAAATCGTCGGATTTAAAAAAATTTGTTTCTAATTTTCTTGTCTGTCTGTGGACACCCAAATGATTTTGTCGGACTAATCTGAATTTTTTTTTTAATTTAACCGTACCCCTGTAACCTTAATCGCAGGGCACTAGTTAGAAGGATAGGAAAACATTTTTGTTGAAACAGATGATTGAGAAATGTGTTTATTATCTCATGAAACTAAATAGATACTTTGACGTATAATTGAAATTGGGATTACATACATATATAGAAAACAAGCTGTTTTCTGAATTATGTAAATAAATACAAAATTAAAGCCTTGTTTCTTGTGTACGTACATACGAGTATTTAAATGAATCAACTCATTTTACCTAATATTTTCCAACAGCTATCCAATTTGATGCCGTCCTATTTGACGTTGACAGCAAAGATATTTCACTTGGTATGAGTTGTCCACCGCAGAGCTTCTTGGAACCACAAATACTAGAAAGTCTTAAGTATATAATCGGAGCGAAAGGCATGTTCGTTCTCAATCTTGTGTGCCGTGATGAGCAACTCCGCGAGCAGGCTGTCAATAATTTAAATAAAGTCTTCACTTCTTGCTGTTGCTACAAATTAGATGAGGACGTCAATGAAGTTATCTACTGTACAAACGATGAAAAATATAAGAATCTTGCAGATTGGAAAAAAATTCTTGCAACCTCCAGTAGAAGTCTCAATTCAATAGCCAAACAATCCCAATTTTGTGACAAAGATATGGTTGACGTCACAGACTTTATAAATGACTTGAAAATCTAAAAGCAAGCGATGAATAATGAATGACCAAGTACCTACCAGAACACAATGACCATAAATTAAACACAAAACAAAGAAAAACTCATGTTGTACAATCTTTAAAGTCTAAAAACAAAGTTTTTGTAAATTTTATTTTCCACAAAAAAAAAAAATACGCCTATTTGCCTGCGGGGGTATACATGTGCTTATACAATTTTACTTATATGTATACAAAAAAAACAGTAAAGTAAAACTTACATAAATGAATTAT
The DNA here is from genome assembly GCA_932273885.2 of Leucozona laternaria. Lineage (NCBI taxonomy): Eukaryota > Metazoa > Arthropoda > Insecta > Diptera > Syrphidae > Leucozona > Leucozona laternaria. The sequence continues at coordinate 82,184,439 of OW026368.1, read as the reverse complement.
TGAAAATCATTAAATTAAAATTAACTTAATTTAAATACAATAAATAAATTTTATACATAATTGAAGATATAGTTAAATATAATATAATGTAATTATATTATAACAAACTACAAAACATATACTATATATTGTATGTATGTCTTTCTTAAAGTCTTATATTATAAATAAAGAAGGAAAATAAAAACATATAACTAAATACATTGTTTTATTGTTGTTGTTAAGAAAGAAATCATAATATGCAGTTGGGTTTTCTTCATTAAATTCTCACAATTTGTTTTTGTAGTTTTTAACTTACATTAATTAACATTCAGTTTTTTTTTTTTTAAGTTTTCTTGCTTTTTTCAATTCATTTTTTCTAAGCCTTAACTATCTAACATTATGCTATAATTTTTATTTTTAGTTTTTACTTTTATTTAATTGTTTTGTATTATGCGAGTTGTTTCCAAACATAACTTGATTTCATGAAACAAAACTCCAATAATATCAATCACATTGTTTGTCAGAGGCGTTTCAGTTGCCCAAAAACACTTCTTATCGTTTATCTAAAGGAAAGAGAAAAGAAAACACTTTTTTGTTTAAATTCATTTTTTAGTAAGATTTAGTTGTGCGAGAAATAACAAATGTGTTAGGAATTTTTTTTTTAAATAAAAAGAAGCAACACAAAAAAAAAAAAAACAAAACATGCTAAAATGTAAAACATAGCCACTCTTGGCCGGTGGGCAAGTAATGGCAATTGCGGGCGGATGGATATGCAGTTGATAGCTTGTATCTTAAAAATGCTAACTAAGTATAGCTCTTAGAGAAATATTAAGAAGGTTTAACACTTCAAAGGTGTTAACAAAAACAAGAAAAATTATGTGTAAAGCCACCATCAGTTAATTGAAAGAGAAAAACTAGTCTTGTTCTAGTATGTATTATGTTGTTTATTACATTTACAACGTGTAAGTAGTCTTATGTTTGATCTTCAGGGGCCATACTATTCAAATTTATTCTATTGGCGAATCTATTCGAAAGGTGATTTCGACGCACATTTTAAATGACATTATGTATGAAATTACAACAAAATTTTTTATTAGGGCTGTTCGAGCTTGCCATAGAATAATAAAGTTATGTGTGCGTGCTGTAAGTCGTCAGGAATGGAGGGAACCTAAAATTTTCTGCCGAATTGAAACGATTTAGATGAGGGGTGCTTTATCGTGACAAGATGGATTAAGCTGGATTGCAGCCCAGACCAGAAGAAAACAAAATTCCACTCGAGGTCCACTTCTGTTTTGCGTTGCTTTTAACAACTTTTCTAATCCATATCTAAGACAATGAAGATATTTTTAAGTTTATTTGACCTAAATGTCTTAAGCCCATTTTCATTTTCTGAAACGGAACTTAAATACATATTTGATTTCAACATAAGCACTTGTTGAGTTAGAAAAGTAGCACGCAAACATTTAAGTTGAACTTGGAATATTGAAGTTTAGTATCAGTAAGCGGTTCATTTATGTTTTGTCTATTTTCAGTACCAGTGTTCATACTCATCAAGATTATTGGAATCAATCAAGCTGTTTGAATACTGAAAGAGTTTTTTAACGTGATTTTCAAACATTTAAAGTAAGTGTACCTGAGAGCTTACGTCAAAATGAGAATAGATTTAAGCGAAACCTGCAACAGCACCAGAGGACTACGGTAAATTGACGGGATCTTAGATAGGTAGAGAATAACTTACGTGCTGTACATCGAAGTGCCTCTGGTTGAAAGGTTAGATGCTAAGGCTATTTAAAACGAATAAACATCGAAACTTCAGCCAGTAAATTATTCGATGACAAGTAAGTCGGTGTGATCAGGTAGAGGGAAATCTGCGTTGACTTGACGTAGAAACTTCGAGACGACTGGCTATAGAACGAGTAGGCTGTCGAGGTCTTTTACATAGATTTCAGTAGTAGTACTTCGCGCTTTAGTGGCAACTTGAGTAAAAGTACCTCAACTGAAATTTCAGAGGGCACACATAATTTTTCTTGTCCACGCTTATCAAAAAATTCGAGTATTTATCGCACGCAAAAACAGATAGCGATCTAATTAAGCCTCTACTACAAGAATTAGAAAATAAATTAATCGTGATACCGTTAACGATGATTTTTTTCTGGAAAAATGTTTTGAGGAAAGTTTGGAAATTATGAAAAAAAAGGTACAGAAAATGCACATTGTAAACCATTTAAATCGTCAACAGAAAAAAAGGCATAGCGAAATGAATATTATTAATCATCAGATAAATAGACACTTTTAAGTGTATCCCTCTCAATTCCAAAACTAAAAGTTGGTGTTGATTTGTTTTCATATTTCAAAACTGAATTCAGATTTTAGTCTTTTTCTTCCATTGCATAATGCAAACAAAAATTAAACTGTTTTTTTTTTTTTTATTAAATCTTTTAAAACATAAAAGCTTCTTTATTCCACAAATCAATCACTGTTAGTGGACAAAAACAAAACCACCCATTTTTAAAAAAAAATCAATTTAAAAAATTGTAAATGCTTCTTTTACATTTTAGCAAACAGTCTTTTGTAATTTTCAAAAACAAAAAAAAAAAACACATTTCATCAATTTTAACATTCAAATAACCCAAATCTAATACACAACATAACAAATAATTAAATCAAATTAGCGCTCGCACAATACAATCAAAACACACACGCAATCGGAGAAACGAGAAAGGCACACACACTTCAAAAGACCTTCTTGAATATTCGATTGAAAGTGTGACTTTTTTTCGAGCTTCTATTACTACCAGCACTACTTCCACTATGGCTTCCGCCTCCACTATTACCATTGCTGCTCGATGACGTCGCTATTGCCGATGTATTAATAGCCTCTTCTAAAATACGAAACGAATTATCACTGCTTCCTTGGCAACTGTTTGGTAGGATTTCCGAGAGAGACGATGCCGGCGATGGTTGACCATTGTGTGCTGCTGCTGCTGCTATACCGTTGACTTTGGACGATTTAAGGACGCCGCCGACTCCGCCACTACTGCCGATATTCTGACTAGATGTTGTTGATGATGCAGATGATGACTTTTTGGAACGATACCACTCCCAGCTGGTCGATTCGTGGGGTGTTGATTTTTTACTACTTTTGCTGAATGGTGATTTGAAGAAAGCTGGCGATGACAGTCTTCGGGTTTTTTTATTCTTGTTTTTTTGTTTATCCTCTGAACTTGCACCATCATTGATTTGGTAGCCTGATGGTCCGTCTGGCATAAATTCGTTGTAGGCCAGATCGGCTGCCGGAATAAAATTCTCGATTTCATCTTCGTCGAGAATTAGTTTTTCATCGAATGTGTCTGTTGTTATATTTTGGGCTCCACCAATATCCGAAGGAGCTGATTCTTGCCGTTTGTAGCTTGAATTGTTCTTCTTTGTTTTTTTTCCAACTCTTCCGTTGAATATGTTGGCGAATTTTCTCGACTTTCCACTCGAAGAGGGTTGCTGCTGCTGCTGCTGCTCTGACGTACAAACTGAATCCGATTCGCTTGCATTGAATTGATCGTATTCCTCGTCTTCAAGTACAGCAGCAGGAATTGGTTCAGCTGGCGGTAGATCCTCCACTCCAGGATTGAAAACTCCTGGTTGACTTACCTCCGGCCAGGAGCGTTTTTCCCCTTTTCGATTACCCTTTCTTCCATAGAATACGGAAACTTTTCGCTGTCTCACTTTCACATCACTCTCTGGTGCAGAATTCTCTCCAGCACAGTCTTTTAGAATCAACATCGCTTCCTCACTAGGACGACGAGCCTTCTGTTTCCCCATCGAGGCATCGGAATAATCATCAAACGACTTCCTGCGATTCAATTTCTTTTGTGTGGCTTTCCTCTTCTCGGCTTGTTTGCAGTTGGGCGAAAGATTCCTCGTCATGGACCGATAGCAAACAACACCCACAATGGTGAGGAGAATCATAAACGATCCAACGAAGATAATGAGGATTATGCAAGCATGAACTCTCAGTGAGACATCTTCCAATTCATCTTTAAGCAAAGCATTTCTATCCAACAACTCCCGTTCCTGCTCGGAGTGTCGTCGATTTTGGTCTTCCAATGCTCGAACAGTTTTCGTTAAGGACAACTGAAGCTCCTCAACTTGCTTCTTGTAGCGGCGACTAAGTTCTTCCAAATACTGACCAGACAGCGACATGTTGCGCTCAAGTGCCTGCAAGGAAATAGATTGGAAAAATTAAGTAAAGAATATTTGGCAGCTTTTCAAAAGGTTATATACTCAAAATGGTGGGATAGAGGTAAATGTTTAGTCAATAGCTGAAGGTGGTTGCCTTGCCCACAAGTCTTATCAAAATATCTATTCTCGTCGTTTTGGTAGAGTTTCTCTCACGCAAAATAAAAATAAAGGCTAAGCACCAGCATTGACGTCTCTAAGGGCATTGATTTTTGTTATTTCACATGGAAGACTGCGAGCCAGATACTAGAAACAAATCGAAGCTCATTTCCGCAAAAAGAAATGGAAAGTAACCTCATCGTGATATCATTTGCGAGGATTTCTCCTTGAAATAATAAAGACTTTGCAATCGTGTGAAGAGAAACACAATTTATTGACTATTTCCTTTTTGAATGTTTCTATTGTTCTATCCAAAACTTTTGTGGAATATTTAGTTCACATAGTCGGCCTTCTTATTTTGATAGGTATTGCAAATGAGGATAATTGGAGCGGTTATTGTGCCGAAATTATTTTTGTCTGTAGATTAGCATTTAGATTGAGGTGCTTTACAAACTTTTTATGTACACGTGTGTTTGTGTAAATTATGTACCGACCTACATATATGTTTTTGGGAGCACAAGGATTTGCATTTTTAACATCGAGTTTGTGTATTGTAAGTTATGCACCACCTACCGTGTGGTTTTGATATATGTACATATAATACATAGATGTTAATAATTAGCAACGGTTTATAAGGAAATAAGTTAGACGTTACATGAATCCAGAATTTTAAATTTGTTTTTGGTTAAGGTTTGTTACTCGATCTGCATACCAAATGCTCTACTAGAGTCGGAGGGACACTTAAGTGGTCGTAGGAAAATAATTAAAAATGTACATGGTATTATTATGGATTGGTAATTTTCGTATAGTTTTCGTTAAATTTTGCAGGAAGAACGCTCAACTTTATATTCAGCCTTATTGTGAGTTTCAATCGAAAAATATTTCACCTTTAAACTTAAAAGCTATTCAGCCTTGTTGTGAGTTTCACCCGAACAGAATTCCACTTGGAAAATTTGGCATTTCACTTTTCGCCTATTGTCAGTTTCCTCCGAAATTTCATGATCGAAAAATTCCCCTTATTGTGAACATTCATTTCGGGCGGAATGTAATGTCATTTTCACTTTTTTTTTGTCGGCGAACAAGATTTCGTTCGGGCGAAACTCACAATAGCTTTTAAAATTCCGGGCGAACAAAAAATTTTAAGGTGAAATATTTTTCAGATGAAACTCACAATGAGGCTCATTGTGAGTTTCGCCCGAACGAAATTTTGTTCTCTACAAAATGACATTTGATTCCGCCCGAAATGAATGTTCACAGTAAGATGCATTTTTCGATCATGAAATCTTGCGGGGAACTCACAATAGGAGAAAAGTGAAATGTCAAATTTACCGGGTGGAATGTTGTTCGGGTGAAGCTCACAATAAGGCTGATTATGAACTTAATTTCGCAACTAATTATTTTATTTTCAATTTATTTTTGATTTGGATCTGTCAAAAGCCCAATTTTGACGATGTTTGCGTTCCATGACGGTGCTAACATTGGACTGACTCCTCCGAATTTTGTTGACGTCTTTGTACTATACCTCACTTCCACTACATTGTGAGAGAAATGGCCAGGAAAACCATTTTTTTTAATTTTTTTTTTAGACTCATGGCCTTTATGATTGGGGTCAGAATGACAGTTCTTATCTTTTTTTTTTGATTTTGATTTCAGAATCGTTCATGAAGGGTTGACACGTATCAAATCGATCTCCCGGATTACCAATCGAAAAGGCCATTAGGGATTTTTGTTGACGTTTTCATTTGAACCATCTGATTTCTTTGTCTGTATTTTATCTCATATCGAACTCCTTTTGACACAGAAATCGATTTCTCTGTCTGTATTTTATCTCATATCGAATTCCTTTTAACAAAGAAATCGATTTTGTTCGAAACCGAATAGATTTTTCAACGAATCGATTTTTGTTTCTTTCAATTGAAAGGAATCCGTAAAAGAATCGATTTTTATTGTGTGATTGTGCGCGTTGAACACATATCTGAATTTTAGGAGCTTCTGAATGGCCAGCTGTCATAAAAAGTTAGACATCATCTGAATTTTCAGAACTTTTTATGACAGCTCACTACTAAAAAAGAAAAACCCCTATCGCCTATTGCATCCATCAGGATGAAAATACCTACTTTCCTATTAAATAAATTATGTACAATATTTAACCAAATAAAAATATGTACTCACTTTAATTCGATTATTCAGTCTTATGAAAACACTCTCCGAGTGTGGTCCACTTGCAATTCTTTGTTGATTGCCTTGATTGCCACCTCCCATGTTATTGCCAGTTCCTGGCACTACTCCTTCAGACAAGAGCGTATCGAGATTGTCCCACGATGATGGATCTTCGGAATTTGCACCCGACGATGATGGTTTTGGAGTCAAGTCGACTTCAGCTTTTGGCGGCATTGTTGTGTCCATCACTGCCTCTTCTGACTTTTGTTCGTCAGTCTTAACAAATTCCATTGGTGGGGCTTCTATTGAGGGTGCTTTCTCATCAACTGTATCTGCCACATTGTATATGTTTATATCTAGAGTTTCTGTAGATGAAACGGGGGGCTCTACATAAATTCTCTCAGTCGATGTGATTTCTTCTTCAACTTTGCTAGGCGGTGGAGGAATTTGAAGTGACAACTCTCCGGAGAACTCGTCATCTACTTTGGGGTTTCGTCTAACCTCTTCTGTTATGTCAGGCAGTTTATCTAGGCTGCCAAACGATCCGCCGTTGCTTTTGTCTATTGTTAAATTCATAGATACTTCTCCATTTTGATCTCCATCCGAGTCTACATCCATGGAATCATTTAAGGATATCCGCTTTCTTCCGGCCAGAAGCATGCACAGAGCTCCAACATAATCTTCCGGCAGTAAGCTCAAAAAATAGCTACTCTTTTCATTCAGTCCACTGCTCCTACAATCTAAATGGCTATTAAGGTTAACACTAAATCTTTTGGCACATATCTGGGATGTGTGAATGTCGTTTTTTAAACGCTCAACTTTAAGCATGTTTAGCAGCTGAGGATGTTTGCACGAGAGCACATAATTGACTCTGGCAGCTAGGGATGCATCCTTACACTGGGTACATGCGAATTCGCCCGCCGACGGAGTAAAACAGCCTTGTTCACTCTTGATCTCCATTGTGGTACGATTGGAATTCGTTTTGACCAAGACTTCAGCAGCTTTTTTGACGATTGATAGCACAGCATCACTTGCAGACTTAAATAAGTTATTCTCGTTCTTTTGGTGTGCCTGATCAGATGTGATATCATCATCGTACTCATCAATATCATCGACACGATCCTCAGTCTCAAATGCCTCGAACTCTGACGTGCCATATACACGAAACAACGAAACTGGACAGAAATGTTCCGAATTGTAATGGGAGTGGATGTCCACCCGAACAAACTTCCCAAAAAGATGCGGATGCAGATCGAAAGTTTGTATGGTTCGCTTGTCATCGGCAATAAATCGTCCCACATTCGACCAGTCGCGAGTTGGAAAACGATTGCTCACAGCAACCGTAAAATTCTTGGGCGAAGATGAGAATAGCTCGAAATTGGCCAAATCGATTTTCTCGGCTTGAATTGCTTCGCAGAGTTCTACAACGAACCAAATGCGATTTGTACACGGACTTAGCATATATTCATCCTTTGATGAAGTCAGCACAGCTCCGGTATTTTGAGCATCCGAATTGGATGCAATTATTTTGGCCCCACAATCCGGTGAGGCGTAGTTCTTTGTTCGCAGCTTTCCCGGTTGCTGCTTCGACCCAGTTGTTTGGTTTTTTCTTTGCGTCGACGAATTAACAACATCCTGCTCAAGTTGCTGTTTCTCTTCGGCCTCCATTTGCTTTTGGGCCCATTCTGAGAATACCGGAATAGGTACTTCTTCGGCAGTAAGATTCACTTCGTTTGTGATTGTCCCATTTGTTGATGCTTTAGGCATCGCCGCCGTACTCCCAGCATCAGCCACAGCAGCTTCATCACTATCAGGTGGCTGCGGTGGAATCAATCCACCTGAATCATTTATCTTCTCTATCTGATCATTTGCTAAAAAGGAAACGAAATGAAGGTTAGTGGTTGAAATTTTATGTAAGTAATTAAATATATAAAATGCATTACCATTCTGGTTGCTTTCAGTGGTTTTGGTTTCGTTGGCATCCTGTGTCTGATTGGTGGTGACATTCGATTCGGGTGTTGAAACTATTACGGAATCGATTGTGTGATGCTCAAGGCTACCGCCACCACCATTCAGAGGAGGGTCTGTGGATGTTATTTCATTCAATGGTATTACAGTTGGGTTTTCGGCGGATATATCTGGTAAGCTGCAAGGAGAAAAAATACAAAATCTGTATTAATGTATTTGTATAGTGGAAAATGGGTAGTGCATTTATTATTCAAGGTTAATTTCATGGGAGAATTATACTTAAAGTGAAACATTCAAACGGAATTATTAAGCGTAAGGTAAACTAGACTCTTTAGGCAAATGCCATCAAGTTATACCTATATGGAGGGATCTAGTAACTAGAACAACACGATACTGATGTAGACATTTTCGTACGTAGAACACACCAATACAAATGTATATATTATATAAGCTGAAGAAGGAATCATTTATATGAGAATAGAAAGAAATTTTTTCTTGTAGAATTATTAGTTCTGTCAAAAGCTTACTTTAACAACAGCAAACAAATATTCAAAATGGCTGTTGTGTACTTGTACGGCCTTTTCGATTGGTAATCCGGGAGAACGATTTGATGTGTGCGAACCCTTCTGGAACGAATTTGAAAACAAAACCAGAAGCAAAACTCTCTTCTTTTCAGAAGAAGAACTGTCATTCTGACTCCAATCGAAAAGGCCATTAGTTATAATTTTAATTTGTTTGGGTTGGAATTTTTTTTTTTTAATGTTTGCATCTTTTACTTAGAGCCTCTTTCACAATTTCTGAGTTAACTGACACATTAATATCGGCACAGGGTCATAAGGTCACATTTCACGAAAAATTATTTGTTGATTTATAACCCATTCAGGTGGTTCAAAAAGACAACTATGAATTTTTCTCTTGTCGATTTATGAACCGATTTATGTACCAGTTTTTATGTGTCGGATAACTATAATTAGAACTTATCTCAAACATTGTGAAACAGATCCTCAGAAAAATTTTAATAAAATTTATACAGGCAAACTTTTCAATGAAAAAAAATTATTAAATTTTGTGTTCATTGAAGTTTCATAATAAAAAATTGAATAAAAAATTTTTATTATTTTTAAGTGAACTTAAATAAGACTTTTTAATCAAGTTTTGCTCTAAATTTTAAAGGTTTTTATAATGAAATTATAAAAGAATACAAGAGGTAAAATAAATATTTCCAATTTGGTCGCTTTCTTTACATTTTTGCTATTCAGATTTTTTGTTTACCAAGGTAAACAGATATTTTCGTTCAAAAAGCATTCTTTTACTTTTGGACAATTTCAATCTTTACAGAGATTACAAATTTAGCGCGGAAAGTAAACGTACAGACCTAATTAAAAAAACTTGCTATCTCTTTCTCACCATGAAGTTGGAGTAAGAAAAAGAAGAGACGACAAAAAAAGTTGGAGAGACTGATTCCAAATTATCTAATTTTTCGAAATGAGATAATTTCAACCAAATTAGCATGAAATTAGGTTAGACATTACGAACACACCCAATTAGAATCCATTTTAAAAGTTTTGAAAAGATTTTGTATTGAAATATCACATCTCGATGTATAAAAAACAGAAACAGATAGAGAAAACAACAAAAAACAAGTGATTAAAGGCCAATTCAAATTCAAAATGAAATCAGCTGTCAACACTTTTTTTTTAATTTTCGGAATAACTTAGTATCAGGCCTGCCGAAATGCATTTTCGAGTTTCGAGTTGAGCAAATGTATCAAGTTAGTCGTTTTTTTTTTTAATTTCTTCTAAATTCTCTTATACCTTTCACACTAATAGGGTTTTCTATTGGTAAAATAAATCAATTTATTTTTGATTTGGATCTGTCAAAAAGCCGGTTTTGAACATTGTTGCGTTCCATTGGGCAAAATAAATCGATTTATTTTTAATTTTAAATCAAGTTTGCAGATATAAATTTTTCGACAGATTAACCCCTCCCTGTATTAATTTTGTTTAATTTATTTTGTGTGTAAAAATTGTGTTCAAAATAATCGCTCATAATAAATGGAAGCTGTTTAAAATGAATCGGTAACTTTATCAAGCTCATCTTACTATTCTAAAAGTGCATCAAGTAATGAAGACTTTTAGAAATATGGACACAGAATCGAAATAAATTAATTCCAAATCGTGTTCCATTTGCCATGAAAAATTTCAATCTATAATTTAAAATCTGAATTTGCCAATGGAAAACATTTTGCCCAATTTAAATTTAAAACTGCTTTTTCACAAAAAAAAATGAAGGTCATATACTCAAAATTCTTTAAAGTTTTTAATTTTTGGGGGCCCGGGATCTTAACACCTCATATGTAGGATAATTGTAAAAAAAATATACCATTCCAAATGTCATTTAATGATGTCCATTTAGATTCAGTTGGTGGAGAGCAATAGATTTATGGGTATGAATTTTTTTTTTGTCAATGTCATTGAAGAATGTAGGTACGTTATCAAAAATTAAAGGCACCTCAGTTAAATAAAAACAAAATCAATGAAATCATTAGAAAAATAATTAAATGATCTTAAAACGTCAACTTACTGGTGTTAATAATTTGTCAGTCATTGGAGTTTTTTTTTATGAAAATTCAATTTTTTTTTTTTCAAAATCTCTAATGACTAATCACTGAAATCAGCTGACCATTTAATGGCTTTTCAAATGGTATACTTATTTTTTTAATGAGGTGCTAATGATCCTCTTGACTTAAACATACTCTTTATAACCTTGACACATTTTAAAAATGCCTGACTAATTAATGAAACTGACTGATCTTTCATGACCAATTACTTGATGCTATTTTTTATTTTTTTTTTTCGAATATTACACATACGAGGGGTACTCAGATTCCGGAGGCACATAAATTAGATGTGAATTTTGACGAGCGCTGAATAATTAAATTCAAATTTTGTCAGTTCAAGGACCAAGAAAGTGTGTAAGGAAAAACAAAATACTTCAAAATATATATACACCATAGATTACTCATTAATAATTAAGCTTAATTTATTGGTAAACAACAGTCTTATTCAAAAAATAATTTATACGAACAAAAAAAAAATCATAATGGGTTCAAGTACACGTTTCGTTTTTAATTCTTATTGACAATAATGAGGGTAAAGTATTATTTGACGTTTTATGATGAGCTCATTTATTTTTGTCAATATTTGTTTATTTTTTTTTTTTTTGCGTTTTGATGCATTCTGTACAGATTTTATCACAAATTATTATAACACTTACAAAATTCTTACCCCATAAACATTGTTGATATACTCAGAATCTGCGAAAACCATAATATCCAAAAGAACAACAGGAACAAAGTGAAATTCTGTCCTTTTTTCACCTCACACCACAAATATTTGACAACGTATATCATTTGTATAAGCATTAAGTTGGCACTGTGAATTTCTTTAAAACAAACCAAGCAAAATAATAAAATAAGAAAAACCACCCTTATTTTTTTTCAATTCAATTAAAATGCAAATAATCTATTTTTTTTTTTTTTTTTTGTTGTGTTTAATCATAAATGTAAAATATTATCTACAATCGTTCGTTATTAGTCGGTCGTGAACTATTGTGCTTTATATTTTTTTTTTGTTTCAAGCAAACATACATATTTGGAATAAGTTAAATACACGTCAACTATATGCGAAGGGCAATTAAATAAGTTCAGCATGACGATGAAAATATGACACGAAAAATAAATTTATAAAATAAAACCACATCGTTTTAGGCGATTCATGGCTATGATAAGCGCGAGTGTAAAAATGAACCGATTCCGCCCCTTTGTAATTTGAGTTTTCACGTTAAGGTTGTTGTTGTTAAGAGACATATACATATATACTTTCTGTCGATTGTTAAAGGTGATATTTAAACAATCTGGGAAAATGAAGCATAATGGAAGATTGAGTTTAAAAGTGAACAATTATATGTCACAGGTACCTACCTACATGCTCTTAGTTGAAAACAGCAGCCTGATGGTGAATAACCTGCATTCCTATCCTCATAACTTTTGTTTATTAATTTTGTAGTAAGACCAAGCCATTGAAATTTGTTGACTTTGGTTGTGACTAAGATCGAACGATGTTCAGATCTCTCATCCCTCAAAAATGTGAACGAGCCTTACGAACCAGACCAGCTGTCAAAATTAATGCTGCATTTACACGACTGACAAATTGGCATTATTCTGGCATTTAACTGTCAAAAAAATGACAGAACAATGGAAAAATTCATTCTTTTGGCAGTATAATGACAGAAAAATGCCAATTTGTCAGTCGTGCAAATGCAGCATTAGTCAAGTCTAATAAACTGACATTCTAATGGCCGATTTCATAAAGCCCTTTTAACAGGCTTTAAAATTTTTAAATGACGTTTCTTCCATACAAAATACGTCATTTAAAAATTTAAAAGCCTGCTAAATATTTGTGAAACCGAACATAAGTATGAATAGTACAATAATGTGGTTTTCGTTTCAACTATTTCAGATTTGGGTGTCAGATCTTAAATTTTACTGGCAAAAGGAACAGAAAACGTGATTTTAGTTTGTTTTGCAATTGTGTGAGTGCCACTTTTGAAATAACACTGATAAATGTCACTTTTTTTTGAAGTGTGTGTAAGTGCGTGTGAAAATCTGTGTAAATCTTGCTAAAAATCGAGATCTGCAAAATCGACTTAAGATCGACAAAAATTCGATTTTTTTGGTCGAAAGGAAAGGAAAAACTTGTCATAAATCAAAAAATCAAAAAAAAATCGATTTTTTTGGTCGAAACGAAAACCACATTAATAATAATAAAATTAATATTGTTTTTTTTTTTTCAAAATGAGACAGATATAATTTCTTCTTTTAAGCAAAACTGTTAACTCTGTTCATTCGCTATAATTTTGAATGGGCGCGTTAAAAGTATATCTGACTTTTCAGAATTCTGAATTTTTTGGAGCTGCGGATAATTGGCCAGTTGTCATAAAAAGTTCTGAAAATTCAGATGACATCTAACTTTTAATGACAGCTGGCCAATCAGAAGCTCCAAAAATTCAGAATTCTGAAAATTCAGATATGCGTTGAACGCGCACAATGTTAAGGTAAAAACTAAAAACAAAATTTCCTTACAGAAAGTTAATTCATTATTCAGTAGCTAGATATTACTATCATAACTTTGTGTAAATTTTGTGGTTACAACCAAATTAAAACAAAAAAACTATGCTGTTAATGAATGTTAGTTAAAATCATTTTCGGACAAAAAAAAAAATTAGAAACAAAAAAAATAACAAACAAAAGCCGTTTACAGGAAATCCGTCAATCAAGGCTGTATATCAGGAAGCTCAGACAGCGGGGCACAGTGGCCCGTTTGTTGAATATTGGCGAAAAAAGTATTAAAATCTATTCTTGAAAAAAATTTATGGAATTTGGTACACCAAATGATTTGTGAACGCAGAGTTCAGTTGCATTCTGTCTACATTTTTGTATTTTAAATGGGAGATTCTGAATTTAGGCAAGAATTTAGTAAAAAATTTCAAAATTTAAATAAAAATCATTGTCAAATTCAAACATATATGTACATATATTTGAAATGTCTTAAAATGTATATTTTCTTGAATATGAAAGTGATTTCAGTGTAGAATGCAAATACATACATTTTGTATGAACCAAGTTTAAAAAAGCAAGTCCAAAATGTTGCGCAATGTTTCTAAGCGATTAGAACTATTTTATTGATATATTTTATCAAACATAGTTTTAAACCAAATTCTGATAGGAATTCGACAATTTTTGAAAATTAAAAGTAGCCATCTAAGTTTTAGGTCAACGGCTTAGAATAAAATTGGAATTGGTAGATAATTTTAAATTTTAACCAAAACTGTTCGGATTGAGCACAAAAATTGTAGGTCCCATCCATTCATGCAAACAAACAACTCGCACACAGGAATAGTTGAGAGTTGTAACTCACTATATGCCTTGTCTTTCTACGAGCTGTCGCACCATCAAATTTATTTTTATTTTATTTTGTATTTAAATCTGCTTACAAGTTAAAAATTTGAAACTTTTTTGAAATACTTTTTGTTGCCAAAAATTGAACAAATGGACCACTGTTTGGGGCAGTGGATTGTTTTGTTGGAGTTGTCCGTAATCATTGTTTTTGTTTATCAAAATCTACAAACATATTTTTTATAAAAAATGTACATGTACACTCCGAACCACTTGTTTAAGTACAGGTATATTTTTATATTATTTTTTTTTTGAGAAAAAATGTTGATGTGCCAATTTTAAGTAGATATTAATTAAAATGTGCAGTTAATAATAAAATAAAATTAAAAAAAAGGCTTCACACGGGTAGACCAGTAAATTACAAAAAAATACATATAAATAAATATTTAAACCACTTTTTGTAATCGAATACTGTTTTCCAGGTTTTAACCCACTTCACGTTATGAATGGCTAAATATGTAAAAATGAGATCCTCTAAGTCCAACACAGAAAATATTTTTGTATTGGAAAACCATTGTTTTATTTTAATCCTATTTCACTCTGTAAATAACATTAAAACAAAAAAACAAACTTTCAAACACAAACAGAATTTTTGAAATCGGATAACTCTTTTTTTTTTGTGTTTGCCTCACTTCACCCTATAAATATCAATTTTTTGAATCCACTAAAAATAACATTTTAAACCCAAAAATAATTTTTGAAATCGGATACAACTTTTTTGTTTAATCCCACTTCACCATTTACATGGCACATTTAAAAAAAAATAGCCTCAAAATAACCTTTCAAACAAAAAAAGAATTTTTGTTATCGGAACCCACTTTTCATATTTACCCCATTTCACCCTATAAATACCTAATTTTTGAAAAAAAATATTCCTAAAGTCATCCACTCAAAATAACCTTTCAAACAATAAAAAGAATTTCTTACATGGAACAATTATTTTTATTTTTACCCTATTTTACTCAACAAATATTAAAATTTTTTAACAAATATTTAAGTTTTGAAAAAGAATGTCCCATTTCCTGAGAAAAACATTTCAAACAAAAGAATATCCCTAAGGCAATTTCTGTAGGAATGCCTTTTCAGACACCAAAAGGAATTTTTAAACTCGATACATGTTTTTTTTCATTTTACCCCATTTCACCCTACAAATTTTAATATTTTGAAAAAGTAAATCCCTAAAGCCATTTCATAGAAAAAGCTATCAAACAAAAGAAGAATTTCTTAAATCGGATTTTTTTTTATGTTTACCCCATTTCGCCCTACAAATAGCTAAATTAAAAAAAATGCAATATCCTTGAAGCCATTTTCTAACAATAAACTTTTAAACGCAGGTCGAGTTTTTTTTCAATCGGATACGTCTTTTTCATTTTACCCCATTTCACCCTACAAAGGGAATTGTTCCGATATTTATATAGTTATATTCTGCTATTCGGGGCGGAGACCAATCCAATAAATTAGAAATCATTAAAATCGTTCCCTTCGTTCTTACGTTATAATTGTTGTAACTAAAAGGACTTTATTTTATACAGGGTGTCCTGAAATAACCGCCACAGAAGAAAACCATGAATCTACAATACAATTTTTTCTCTGTATGGATAATGGTTTTCCGGCAATTTATTATCAAATACATTTTTTAAGCATTTTTTGGTTGGTTTTTTGACTTCGATAACATTTTTTTAACAAAAACATCTTATCAAGAAAACTAATTTTTTCGAACAAAATGTTTCTTCTACTTATAATAAACATCCAAATATACACAATTAATTTGTATCGAATTTCCACATACAGCGAAGCAAAAGTGTTTTTTAATAACTGAAATTCTCTGAATAATTTATTACGTTAAATTCAGAAGCTTTTAGGGATTACAATCTCATATGAATTTACTGCTTTGATCAATACAACTGACATTATTAGTTTTCTTACAGAATGACTAATTGGAATATCCTTTTAATATAAGAACTTATTTAATAAAATTAGTACACTATGGCGTATGTAGAATCTATTTTTTTTTTTTTTGTATTTTTGACAATACAATATTATTTATTATTTCGATGTAGGTATGTGTATATACATATAAGTAAATACAAAAATGATAAAAAAAAATAAATTTCCAAAGATTTCTCCCGTCATAACAAGATACAAACAATACATTTTACCCGTGTCTATGATAGCAATCACAATACGAATATTATTGATGTGACTAAAAACACGTTTTTATTTTTCATTAAATATTTTTTTTTTTTTTTTTTACAAAACAAACAAAAATTTGCGTGGCGTTAATAAACGATTTTGTGACTAGGAAATTAATTAATCAACATCGTGCGCTAAATGAAATTTTTCTTTTCTTGTTTTTAAGTTAATTGACTGAGTTTAGCGTCATAGTACAGAAGGTTATGTTGTAAATTGAGTATAAAATGATTTAGTGGATAGACAAGGAACAGCATTACATATTATGTACATATATACTTATTCCTGTCGAAAAAAAAACCAGAGTATTTTTAACAGATTTTAGGATAGCCATTTATATGTGCTTTGATTGTTACGTGTGTGACACTTTTACTCCTAGTTTTGTAAATTATCCGAATAATATAATAAATTAATACAATATAGAATTAAACTTGATAGTATAAATGCATTTGATAACCAGACTGACTGCTAAGCCATATGTTTAAAATTCATAAATTTATAAATTTGTACTTACTTATAAATTAATTAAAAAAAGGCTTGAACAATCTATAAAACGCAAGGTCGATTTAATGAATTAGTATACTCAATTTGAAAAAAAAAAATGTTTAATCAAGCTATAGGATCAGTTTCAGTTGCGTTACGGGTGTGACACTTACGAAAACTTGTCATTTGCGAATGACACATCTATGTGTTTTTGTTGACACAATGTGTTTTTTTTTTGACACATCTTATGTTATTATGGTGTAATACACTGCATTATATAGCTTTGCCTCATACTCTTTAGAATATTTACTTGAAAGCCTAGAAGTGTGTCGAAACTTTCAAAAAAAAATTGTTCGAAATTGGTACGTGTGTGACAAGTGAACAATATTTTTCAAATATTTACCTGAAAGCATAGAAATGGCACACAAAATTGTACAAAACTTTAGTTTTGTTACGTTTGTGACAAGTAAATGTATAACATGTATGATCAAGTATGATTTTAACGCATGAACAGAATATAGTTGACAAGATTCTAAAGGGAATCGATTGTCACAATAAGTAAAATCATTTATCACACACAGAGGAAAATACTTCCCTTTGGATAGTGAATTTTTTCCCACGAAAATGTAAAGCAATTCTTAAAACAAATGGGATTTCATCCTTATTTAAAAGATACCAAATAAAAGTGGATTCAATTCCCATACAAAAAAAAAACAGAACTCAAATTGAGTTGAAAACAGAAAGATTGAGTTTTAAAACACCAAGCTATTACTTTACGGATGGGATAAATAACGACTTCTGGAAAAATAAACTAGCAAGTAGATCAGACTGTATTTGGGTGCTAGAAAAATTGAAAACATGGACAATCATAATTGAGCGGTGGACCTGTCCTATCCTTCTATATTTTCTATTGTGAACGTTAGATGAGTTTTTTTTTTTTGTTTTTTTGGGGGTGTTGCTATAAAAAAGAAAAGCATATACATACTTACTCTAAATTTAAGCTTGATCTGGACTCTGATTTTATGCTTGAATTTTGATTTTATCCCTTACAACACAACCTGCCGAACTATAAATGTAGTTGTGGGCCGGTCAGCCATTCGGTCGACCACCTTTCTTCATTAAAATGTACCTATTACATAACGATTGCGATTCGCAAGCGCCACTCCAACGTGATATGTATTTATTAACAAATTGCTATTAAAATTTGATGATGTCTACAAAATTAAATGAATGAAAATGAATTGATGGCAACTTCTCGTGATGTTTAATACAAATGTTAGCACTTAACGAGGGTGAAGATAAATATTTTGACAGATAACATATATCGAATGCATGCGTATGTCAATTTTGATTACGTATGTTATTTTTTTTTGTTTTCGTTTTCGAATTCAATATAAAGAAGAAGAAGAAGAAAAAAAACCACACATGTTTGACATTCTAGTAAACAACACACAGTAGCAAATTCGCTCCAATGGATGACGAGGTTTAAATTACAGATAGCTAAGTATGTACATACGCAGAGTATACACACTTATGGATTAGAATACAACAACCAAGTGACGCAAGTAAGTTAAACAAAAAAAAAAAGGAGCTCGAGAGGCTATACGGACTTGATTATTACGTAATTTGAAACTTGAGATAATAATATTTATAATAACAATGAATGAACAATGATTAGGTTAGGTGTATCACAGAGGCAACCTGTCTGTGGCTCCTAGCCAATACCCGATGTGAGTATTCTTCAGCTACCTATATAAACGTATATAGGGTATGTGATGCTGTTTGCGGCAGTGATATGGCGCACAGCGGTTACGAGCTTAAATTATGCAATAAATAATGCGGAATGTATTGAAACTTAATTAGACCAATGGATAAGGTGTCAATATACAAATGTACAAGTACCTATACAAATAAAAATGCTATTTCTTGGTTTGTGGTTTTTACTGGTTTTGCAAGCTTCAAACCATAAGAACACTTACCTACAGTTATTTTTTTTTTTTTTACTCCAAATTTGAACGATATGAGCTTAAACTTTGAGTATTTGCTTGTATATGTGTAGTTAAAAATAGAACTCGCATTGCATAAAATTGAAGGTAGGTGTGTTTTGTTGCTTATATATACGCAGTTTAACGAACAAATAGGAAATTGAATGGACATTAAGATAAGTTTATTGGAATTGAGCTACATTATGTGTGGCACTTGATTTTTGACAGCTGTCATTATTTTCATTGGTGACAATATAATAACAAATCGAAGCTGTTTGAATGTTATGATTGACGATTTCATTAAAAATGTGTTCGTGTAGTTTACTTCAGTGCAAGTATTCAATAATACAATCAACTCTCTATTATCCGGATGACCTATCATTTTTATGCGTCAAATACACGTCTTCGGAAAAGTCAAATTTCCGATGATTCTGTTGCATAAATTTAACTGAATTTTTGCTGATAAATGGTGGTTGTTATTTTGACTTTTGAGACATCAATTGTGTGCGGTTTGTTTGCATAGACCTATACGACTTAAGATAGCTCTAAAGGAAGAAGTTTGTAAATACGTTTCATCGAAGGATCTCTGTGATCAGTTCCACTTGCGCGCCGCTGGCGCTGCTCTGCCTTACTGGCTGAACACAATAGACGAGCGTTAGAGCGTGCGTTCGCACTTGTCATAGTTATTATACATAACATCTCGTTAAAGTGAATACAATGGAGACGCAGCCGCGAACGCAATTCTGGGAGTTAAATAAGTTTTAATAATCACGACTATTATTGTGTTCAGCCAGTTAGATTGCCATGCCATCAAATCAGTCGTAAGAAATGTCCATGTTGAAACTATTTGTCGTCGGTAACCATATCATTAATTTCAGATGGAGTATCTCGTTTATTGCTAACGTGTCAAATCTGACATTTTTGCTTTTTCATATACATGTATCCATTCATCCAAAAATGGGGCTCACCGCTAGTATGATTTTGTAGGTTTAAAATCGGTTGGTCCAAATTTTCCAATTGGTCTGAATCGCCAACGCATCGTGAGTACTTAATTTTTTTAAGTAAGCACTTCAGCATTTTAGAAAGTCGTCATTACAACACAAAAAAAAAAACAAATCTATTGACATTTTGAGTCATAAATTGTGAAATGAAATAAAATTAAAAGCTATAACATGATTTACGATTTCGAAACAAATTGTCAATTGGAATATGCGCGGTAGAGGAAATGACAAAATATTAGTTAAGATAATGGATTTGTCCGATGCATGTTATTATTAATAATCTACACTTCAGCATTACCATGCCATATAGTAAAAAAGTAAAGTGGTAAACAAAATAAAAAATATCAAATGTCATAAACGTAAAGCTGCAAACAAAATGAATAAATCTCTGTATCTCTCTGTCTCTGTACCTTTAGGCTGGTTTTTATGATTGAAGTAAAGGTACACACAAGCTAAAATAAACCACTCGAACCTTCAGCCCACGAAGCAACGGTATAGGTTTGTTCGACTGAGGTGCATTAAAGTAAATTCACATAGAGCCGTCAGCTTAAAATTTTTGTGTGAACTGAATTATGTGGACAGGTAGAGCCTCAAGTGTTGACTCAGACTCAGTCAAAGTAAATATATAACACCATCAGCTTAAAGCTTATGAAACGACATAATAAGACAGAAATAAAATAAAAACAAAATGACAACCCTTAAGAAACGGTAGATTTATAGGAGCATAGATGGTGTTTTATTATGTGAACGTAAGTCAATTTGGAGGCGGAAATTCAGAGTGGGTTCATTATCAGTAGACAATATAAAAACTTTGGACATACGCGAATGCGAGTAAGTGCCCTCGTAGGTAGGTACTCATGTGATGATATAATGTAACTATTTTAGGCTGATGAGAGATAAATTTTTTGTTATATAGTGAAGTGAGAGTGAAGATAACAAACACTTTGGTGCTGATAGGGAAAGTAAAATTGTTTTGATCATATACAGTTTGAAGTGCAATATAAAAGACAAATTCTTTACATTTCGGCAGTTCAAGCAGCAGTTAATACCTTCAATGACATTTTCTGGCTTTTCTCTTCACCGGACATAACATGACGAAAGTTACGTTAATATTATAAAACTAAAATGAAAATGAAAAGAAAAATATTAAGCGACACAATGGGCACGTTCAATCGAAAAATCTGACAATTCAGATCTGAATTTATGTTGTTGAACGCTAAAAAAATCTGAAGTTTCAGTTTATGTCAAAGCTACACCTATCTGTGCTAGGTCACAATAACGAAATTATGAAATTGATGTTGTTTTCGATTCAATTTTCGGACTGTTTTACTGATTGATTGCAAATTGCAATCGAATATAAAAACATCGAATTTTTAAATTTACACCCACACTACCAAATGGTGCCATTTAACGAAATGGCTACTTGGAGGAACTTATCACCTTTGAAATGCAACTCGACAAAAAACTTTGTAGTGATAGAAAGATAGAGAGGTATATAAAGGGTTTTCCAATAAGAGGTGTTATTTTGATATCCAAAGAAAAATGGCATTTTTTGAGATAAATGATCGGATGTTTATTTCATTATAAACAGGAAGGTATGCTGTTAATAATGGAATACAACATCAGCCAAATGGCCGCCACGACCACGCTTACAGGACCATATCCTTTTCATGAAATTTTCCATAACCAAATCGCAAAGTGGCTGTCCTATGTCCTCGATAGCCTCACGAATTCCATCTTTGAGGTCTTGAATCGACGCTGGGCTGTTGGCGTAGACCTTATCTTTCACGTGGCCCCAAAGGAAGAAGGCGCAAGGTGTTAAATCACAAGATCTCGGTGGCCAATTGTGATCACCTCTTTGAGAGATAACACGGTCCGGAAACTTTTCCCGTGAAAGATCGATGGTTTCATTGCTTGTGTGGCACGTAGCCCCGTCTTGTTGAAAGTAAACGTTGTCCAGATCAATACCATCCAATTCCGGCCATAAAAAATCATTAATCATCTCTCGATAGCGCAATCCATTGACCGTAACTGTTGCTCCAGCCTCATTTTCGAAAAAGTAAGGTCCAATGACCCCGCCGGACCATAAACCGCACCAAACAGTCACGCGTTGAGGATGGAGAGGCTTTTCAACAATAACTCTTGGGTTTTCCGAGCCCCAGATGCGACAGTTTTGCTTGTTGACGTAGCCTCCGAGGTGGAAATGGGCCTCATCAGTCAAGATGATTTTTCGATGAAATTCCGGATCATTTTCATGCATTTCAAGGACCCAATCAGCAAAGACACGACGTTGTTGATGATCAGCCGGCTTGAGTTCTTGTGTTAACTGAACTTTATAAGCCTTAAGACCCAAGTCTTTATGCAAAATACGGTGTAATGACGTTTGTGGAATGCCTAATTCCAAAGAACGACGAGGAATGGACAAACCTGGGTTTTCTTCAACACTTTGGGCTATAACAGCAATATTCTTAGTTGTTCTTGAGCGACGTGCACGGGTTTTATTCTTCACATCACTAACTTGTCCCAACAGCTCGAATTTGTCCACCAATTTCTGTATTGCGGTCCGACAAGGTGCTTCACGACGACCCAAAAATGTTTTAGTTTTACGAACCGTCTCTGCCAAATTTTCACCATTTTTATAGTGAATTTTAATAATTTGAATGCGTTGTTGAAGCGTGTATCGTTCCATTTTTATTAATGGCGTAGTTTCTACTTGTCAAATGTCAAAAAATGACAGCTTTAAAAGTGACAGCTACCGAAATAGCGGGCTATTCAAAATAACACCTCTTATTGGAAAACCCTTTAGATTTATTAATGTGTTCCATTGATAAAATGATTACAAAGTTTACAAACATATAAAAAAAACTTTATATGAAGTTTGTGTTCCGGGTATACTCTATAATGAAATTGAAAACAGAAAAACAAACTCGTAACAGCCAAACGAAGGTTTTTGGAGTAGAAGGAGTGAAAAAGGAGTGCAAAAAGTTTACTCAAACGTCCAAACGAAAACAACACAAGTCAAAATGATTGCGTTAAATTCGGCTTCGATTTATAACTATAGTAACTTTGAAAAGTAATTTTGGTGCCAGTTAGGTATAGCTATCATTGAACGGCATAAAGGCTCTCCCAGACCAGCGCGAAACATTCGCAGCGAATATGCGGCGACCGAAGAAAGTTTAAAGTGTGCGTACTCTCATATTCATGTAAATAAATTAAGATAGGCAAAAGTTTCGTTCCCGTTCGGAAGCAATAGAGTTGTTTTCGGAGAGCCTTAATTGAAAACTTAATAAATAATTGATTTTAAGAGGTTTAGAAAGCAAAATCAGTGAATTTCTTGATGCCAACAAAAAGCTAATGACTGCATTGTCTAAATGATCTTAGATTTGCAAGTATTTTCGTCATAAAAAAAAAAACTGACATGTGCAACTAACGTTTATTCTTGACATTGCTAACAATTATTTTTCATCTCCGGAGACATCGCACGAGACATATTCACAAGAGAAAATTCTTTCCATTCCATTGAAAATCTTTACGAAACTCGCGACCGACGTCAATTTTAAAGTTGTTTCTTTTTCTATACGAATTCATAACTTTATTTATTTTATACATAAAAAACATCACCACCTATTCGAGCAGTAATTTTAATCAAAACAATAATAAGTCGATGTTTCTCCCCAGCTTGTTATATTTATTTGTTTGTATTGTTTAGGTTATTTATAATTACAATACCAAATAACAAAACAAAGTATGCCTATGAGTTGGCAGGGTTTTTTTTGGCAGTTATAGACATTTGATAAGGCAAATTAGTGATATCATTATTTTTTGTGATGACTTCCTTGTTCTGAATCATCTAGTCTGGCAAATGCAATTCAGAAAAAGATATATATGAATAAAAATCTATCTGCCAAGCTTGGTAAACTAGATTGAAGAAAGGGACATACAAATGTATGCTCAACTAATTTTCTTTACATACGAGTATGTATAAAATTACGGAATCGTATATACAAAAAAAATAAATCTCGTGGAAAATACGAACAACCGAAATAATGTAAAATTAAATAACTGTATCTACATAAAAATTAAAAATTTGTCATTATTTTTTATTTCAAATAATTATTATAAGTAAACACATACTGGTAAATGTAATTAACTTTATTGATTTACTTTTAGAACACGAGTAAAGTTCAAGTACACTTTTGGTCCTCTCAATTAAAGAAAATAAATTGAGATAGCAATTTCCTAATAGCTTTAGACACAAACAAATTTAGTTAGGTACGTGGGTATAATAACATTTTAAATTGTTTTTACTTATAGGATTTTAATGGCTTTCATTTCTGGGGGGAAATTCTTATGAGAAGGTGGTTTCTTTTTATTAATCAAAATAATATTTTGTGGGGATTTTGTAAAAATACCGTGTATGTACTTCTTGGCTCATAATTAATACGTGCGAATTTAAACCGCACCACGATTCTAACAACATTATATTCATGTTAAAAACAACATGGTAGTATTATTGATAATAATGTAGTTGATTTAAGAAGATACTATGTTATTTTAACATTAAATGTTGTAAATGAAACAATTTGGCAAGATTTTGACATGACAGCAGTGTTATTTTTACCAAGTATATGCTATTTTAACATGATCTCTTGTAAATTTAAATACTTAGCCTACTTGACTTAACGACAATTTTTACTTGTTCTATAGGGCAAGAATTCGCTGCGTTTAAAACAAAAATCGAGCTTGAATAAAACTAACGCTACGACGATTAAGAAGTCCAAAAAGTTGGTTTCGTCATGCTACCGGTCGGTCTCTGCGTCAATTGGTATTTAAGCTAGAGCCCTTAACGCGTGAACCGATTTGCTTCAAATTTGTTACAGAACATTTTAATGTGATTTCCTAGAACTAATCTACGAAGAGTTTTTTTTTCAAATTTTCTCGAAAACTTCTCGAACGATTTTGATTTAACTTCGTACCTGTATGGACCAAAGTAATTGTAGTCTTACTTACAACGTTTTTGAAAAAAAAAATGGTCTTATTTTTGGGTTATTCACGTATATCTCTTAGACGATTTTGTTAAAATTTTGCTACCTGGTGCTTCTCAACAGTTTGAACAATATTAGAAACATTTCTAAGTTTTGCAAAACATTTTTTTTAAACAACAAAAAAAATTATTGCTTTAGTACTTTTGAATCTTTTAATATTTTTTCGTTTAAGATATCATAACTTCATGTATTTTCAATGTGTGGCTGATGCTTACTGTCTGTTGTTAATCACATATGCATATTTTTGTATTTACGATCAAACAAACATACAACATAAAATACAAAAAAGTGATTTTAGGACATTTTTGATAGAAATTCATTTTAAACTCACAAAATATTTTCTGAAAAATAAAGGATCCGCCATCTAAGGTTTTTTTTTCAACTAGTGCTTATTTCGTGAATGGTAACACTTAGTTCATGTCTGATTTGACAGATAATTAGTTTTATCCTTCTGCTGAACGAATATGGTTGTGTATACGCTTCGCTAAGTGGGCCTGCGATCGACTTAGAGAAGATGCCGATTTTGCCAAAAAAATCATCTTTTCAGATGAAGCTCATTTTGATCGTGGCGGGTAGTGAACAAGCAAAATTGTCGCATTTGGGGCACAGAAAACCCTCACGCATACATTGAAAAGCCGATACACCCAAAATGATCACTGTTTGGTGCGGATTTTGGTCCAGAGGCATAATTGGGCCATTTTTCGAAAATGAGCAAGGAGTGGCCGTTCCGTTACAGTCAATGGCGATCGTTATCGGGCCATGTTGAACGAATTTTTGTTCACAAAAATTGAAGAGGAGGATATTGGCAACATTTGGTTTCAACAGGACGGAGCTACGTGCAACACAGCCGAAGCTACACTCGATGTTTTGCGCCATTTTCTAAAAAAAATGTTATTTGGTGGACCCTTTAAATTTTGTGTTTTAATTTTCTATATACTTTTCCACAATGAGATAATTTTGTGCTTTAGTTTTGGCCAACACTGTAGATCAACGCATCATAAATTCAAAAACAAAACCGTTTTTCGATTTTTCCACAAATGTTATTTTTGATTCAAGACCTCGATTCTAGAATAAAGTAGATTAAACTAATAACTTCCGTATACCGCAAGTATAAAATTACACAGTACCACATATATACTGAAGGCCAATTAGTAGAAGGGATTGCTCGCAAATGATTGCATTTTCAATGCGCATAAATGTGCGGTCACAAATGGTTTTGGGTTTGGGACGTTTGCAAATTGTCACAAATGCTTAGAAATTTTTTTTTGCAAGAAAATTATTTCGTATATTTCTTGCTTTTCTTTTTTTCATCTTTGCATTTCATTATTTCACGTATTATTTTGTAGCTTTTATTAAATTATTTCCTCTTCGACGTGTCTTATCAATTTTGATCGAAATTATTATAAACAAGTATTTTATTATGTTTTTTAAATGTATTCCAAATAGTAAAATTGTTATACGACTTGAAGAACTAAATTTAGATAAATCGATAAGGACAAAGGCACAACAAAACTGGTGCAATTCCTTACAATTCATCAAGAATTTGTTGTCAATCATCTTGGCATATATTCCTCAGACTTAAACGTCTAAGCCCAGAATTTCTTAGAATCCCCACCAATTAAATCAAATTCTATAGACTTTTTGTATAAATGTAAAAGGCCAAGAAACATTATATTCAATCCAGCTTATACGTTGCACAAGTGGAAACCTCCTTTCTGCAAAGGAATAATTATAATTATTATAACCCAGAATTTCACCCTCTCTCATCATGAATAATGGCTATGACAATAATGCCCTTTCATTTTCAATGGTGGGAGTTTGTTCTCAATAATAATTGCAGCATAACTACTGGCATTGTTCTTATAAAACAAGTACATATACCTACACACATAATTATTCCAACTTCCTACTTAAAACCGATTTAGTTGGGGACAATAATTAAAACAATCATCAATGTCTATTATCTTTGTTCTTAATAACCAAACCAAAAAAGTTTAGGTTCAACAGTAACTAGCTTCAATTCGAGACAGTTTCAATTAATTTGGTTTATATTTAAAGGAAATGTCTTCGATTGACATATGAGGCCAATAAAATATGACACAGAGCACCTTAATATTTAACTTTAAATCATTAATTTTGAGCACATTTTGAAAAAAAAAAAAAAAAATCTAAACAAACAACAAATCATATTATTTGCATATATTTAAGCTCATTTCCTTGATTGTAAAAGCACACCAACACATTTTATAAAGCAAGAAATAAATACATCTCATCTACAACAACAACAACAACAAACAACAAATTTAAAATACATATTTCGAATGTTTGTTTTGACACAAGTAGTATAATGACATTAAACTTAATTTACTACGAGTAAACTAATGTCGCTTGCGTCACATTATACGATAAATGCGTATTGAGATTGAACCCAAACATGGAGTTATCAACCCCAACCTTATCATCACTTTAAATGGAATTCCAATCGTTTGCCACACTTGGAAACGACAACACACAACGCGACGACGAACGGATGGATGGACGGATGGACGGATTGACGGGCGTTCGTTTCGAAGGGAAAAACTGCATTATAGATTGTGTGAGAGAAATCTTTCTCCTTTCACGTTATTAACGCGTCAATTAAAATTTTTGAAAAATAGTTAAGAAAAACAAAACAAACACGAAAACATGATCGTGACCGCGAGCAAAAAAAAAAAAACAAAAAATAAAAAAAATAATAATAATTGATGATCTTGTGGCCGCTTTCTTTCGTGTCGACCGACTTAGCGTGTTCTAATTGAAAATCATTCTTACGTGTAAACACGCACCAAGTACAACACGCATTTCACTTCTATGTATATAGATATAAGACAAATGACACCCGTGGTGTAATTCACTTTCGCACAAAATGCAATGCAAATGTTCGACGTCACGGCGCCGATTAAAACCAACTGCAGTGGTCTCGAATCCGTAGCGACGACGTCAGACCGTGAGCGAATCTAAACGTCTACTGACGAGAGTGGCATTAAATGATTTGCAAATAATAATGAAAAATAAAAATAGTTAAATATAGCACGGGGCGCGAGTGAGGGCATCCCCATAAATGCTGCAAGTAGATATATGTAGTGGGTATACATGAAGCTGGGGCAGCCGGCCGTCCCCTACCCGCTGCAGCTGGTACTTCTTATATTATCGGCCCCCATACACGCCATCACCATACACACTTTTTCTGTATAAAACCCTTCCTTTCATCGGGCGCACCGTGCCGGCCGGGTCTCACGTTCACGTTCGCGTTCCACTGCACTTTCGAGCGTAGGACGACGCAATTGCATTCCGGAATCCGGTCGTTTGGTGGACCGCAACAGAACGGTATGGAGTGAACAATTCAATGAGAGGGGAAATCAGACCATATGTTACCTTACCACCATACCTTACATGCAAGCATGCAATAGGTACAGCGCCGAGCAGTGTCAAGCTGGATCAGAGTTGATGAATGTACAGCGAAAAAGTGGGGAAGCAGCCAGCAGCGCCCCTAGGCAGCGATCGAAAATTGATTCTTCCGAGACATATGTATATGTACAGTCCGGTTAATCTGATTACACTAAACATTAAAGACTCTCCCAAACCAACGCGAATAATTTAGAACTACGACGAAACTTTCGCCTGTCTTCATTTAATTCATCATCATCGTCGGCTCGACAACCGGGGTCCGGTCCTGGCTTCCTTCAACAAGTCTCTCCACCCATCCCGATCTCGAGCCGCCGCCATCCAGTTGCGCACCCCAAGGCTCCGGGCGTCCTGGTCTACGCCATCTCTCCAGCGCAAGCATGGTCTACCACGCTGTCGTCTACCATAGAATGTACCACAAAGAACTTTCCGAGCAGGTTCCTCTTCGCTCATGCGAGCTAGGTGCCCTGCCCACCGGAGTCTACCGAGCTTCATTTAATTACATGGAGATTAATGAGAGCACCCACACTGGAGCGATGGGAATCTTCGAACATTATTCAGTCGTCCAATATTCGCGCGAATGTTTCGCGTTGGTTTGGGAGAGCCTTATTCGTTGTTTTTTTGTAAGACGAATGTTTTAATAAAAATAATATACCAGGGGTGCCAACATACACGACTTGATGAATTGGACTTAGGAAACATTTGGCACCAACCGGACGGAGCAACGGCTCAAACTTCAAGGACATCGATTGATGTTTTGAGGAAACACTCCTGGAGCGCCTCTTCTCAATAAAGGGCAATTTGGAATAGCCAGCCAGCTTTGGCCCCTTGCAGTTTTTTTTTTTTTTTTTTTTTTTTTTTAATTCCACGTTTACGTCAACCGGGAATGTACTCTACAAGGCCTGAATGTCAACATCTGGCAAGAAATTGCCAACTCCACATGGAATCACTAAGCTTTAACCTTGTTTTCTAAAAATAGGGCTTAGCGGGATAACATGGGATTTTAAAAAGCGGGATTATAATTTATAAGATTTCGAATAAACGGGATTTTAGAAAACAGTATTTTAAAAGACTGTAATTTAAACCTTTTTTCTTGATTTTTTTAACAATGGGTTTTTAAAAAGCGAGATTCCGATACGCTCCCAAACAAAATTTATAAAGGTTGCGAAAAAGAGCACTTTTAGAAAATCTTGTTTTCTAAGTTTTTAAATTTTTGGAAGTAGGTACTTTCTAAAACTGTATTGAAGTTTTTCAACTATCTATGGAAACTGAATCACAAAAATATATTTTTAAAAAACAAAGGCGCAAAATTGTAAAAAGTATTAGCATAAAGGCTTAACTACATAAGCCCAAAATGTGAAAAAGTACAAAAGTGAAAATTTTCAAACTCATTTTGGAATAGTTTTTCTGGCTGGAAAACTTATAAAAATGATGCAGAAAGCTTAAATTTTTGTTTAAAAAAAATTGTATATTCTTTTTCACAAAACAATTGCGCTAGCGGGAAAAAAAATATTTTTACTTTTGTACAAAAGTACTTTTTGGCTTATGTAGTTAAGCCTTAATACTACCTTACAATTTTCTAACTTTAAAGCTCTTGAATAAAATGTTCTTAGCATTAAACAATTTTTAACCACCAAAAACCTATTTTCTTAATAAACTGCAGCTGAACACACCTAAAACAGTGACAGTTCGTGCGAAAAAGTAGGCAAACATACCTTTTTTGCATTTTTTACTGTCAAAGTGACATAAAGTGATCTTAAATTTAATAAAATATTAAAAAGATGCTAATTCGTTTAAAATTTGGAAAATCCTCTTCTTTACCTAGCATTATACTCAAATTGCTTTAAGACCGTAATAAATCGTCTAAAATTTTGCGTCTAATCAATTGAATCGGACTGTATGTTTTGCACCTACCACTATTGTAAGAAAAAAGCCGGTTAGCCGGCTTCTTGAAGCAACACAATAAGTGGGACCAACATTTTACGTTTTTCCTGAGCTCAAAACTAAGCCTCTAGTCAAATGCTAGACTATAGCCAACATGAATAAACGATAGCAATATAGACGCGACACCACACAACAGACAGACCTCGGAATGGGAATATGTATCTTGGAGCTGTGCCTGTGCCTGTGCCTGTGCTATGCGCCCCACTTGGGACGGGAGTAAATGCGATTGCGACGCGACAAACGGTCGGTCGGTCGTGTGTTTTAAGTAACCACATCGGCATCGGCTCGGCACAGAAGGCTGCAAGGTGTCTACGGGTTTTGTGTAATTCATTAATATTTTGTTATTGCTTTTTTGTGTTATACTGCGAGTAGGTATTTGTTTTTCTTTGATTTTATTTGTCGCCGTATTAGAGAGGGCGCCACGTGAGGGCAGTTAGACAACCAACGACTATGAGGAAAAGTGCAAGTGGGCAGTATTTACTGTTTTTTTTTTATTTTTTTTAGTACAATATAATATAGTATATTTGAGCGCCGCCGTTGCCGTTGCCGTTGCCGCCATCATTATAGTTATGGAAGAATGAAAGGGAACAAAAAAAAAACAATGCAAATAATAATAATACAAAAATATAATACGTTATGTATACTGTGCATACATATACAGATACATATTTGTTAAAATGATTTATTTATATCAACGTTTTAAAAGGTTTTGTTATTGGCGATTTGGCGATTCACGCGATATAGGTAATTATTTTGATAAGTTAATTGAATTTTCTATAAAAATATGTGGAGGTCACAACCGGGGTGCAGGTGTTGAGATTAACTTGGTGAAAAGGGAGTATATATAGTTTAGACATCTTATGTAATTGAGTAAAGTTAGATAAAGTTGAACGTTGGGATAGGTTTGAATAAAGGCTTTTTGAGACGTTTAATCGCTCTTAAATGTAGACAAACATATTGAAAGGCTTCTTTTTTTTATAGATAAATATTTATTTATCATTAAAGTATACGAATTTGCTTTAATATTTTTTCACATGCCTTTTATTGCAAGATAGATCGTCAAGTTTATCGAAAAAGAACTATATGTACTTCTTTATATCAAAGACTTTTGCGCCACTAAATAAAGTGGAGTAAAAGCTGTCACCTATATAGTTTTTGCAAATGGCGGCAAATGTCAATTCTGGTTTGACATTTGTGAAGTAAACGGATGCAAATAAACATACCTAATCCAAAAGCAGAATCACAGTTTTTCATTCATAAACAAAAATTACAGCCAAAGAACATCGGGTGACAATTTTTGCGCCGGGTGATAACTTTTGCGTTAGCTTGTATGTAAGGTGAGACATTTGGCGTTTTTCTTTTATGGCTCTGAGCAAAGCTCTGAGCAGAGGCTGAGCGATCAGATCAGAGCTCTGAGCAGATTATGATCAGAGTCCTCAGATTTAATTATGGGCATTTTTCTTTTTTTTTAGTTCAGAGTAGAGCTCTGAACAGAGTCTGAACACTCCGAATATACTCTGAGCGTGCTCTGAACAGAGCGTGCTCTGCTCTGAGAGTTCTTCCTTCCTTCTTTTTCCACTTGTCAAATTTGTGTTCAGCTATTCAACTCCGTCTGCTCTATCTGAACCTGCTCTGAACATGCTCAGAGCGAAAAAAAGAAAAACAAAATTGGAGCTCTGAATGCCCTGAGCTAAATAAGAAAAAACGCCCTATGAAACACACTTGAGCACTGAACTGTCATTTCATAAGGAATCCATTTTTTTTTTTTTCTTAATTATGTGTGAAGTTAGCTTCGCTCAGCGTTTCGCTCGATTTGCTCGGTCATTTTATTCTGAGCTAATTGAGCAAGCTCTGTGCTTACTCCGATGGAAAAAAGAAACACACTTCTTCTGCTATAATATGTATGAGCTAAAAAAAAAAACATAGTTTTTTTTTTGACGGTTCCGTGATCTGATTTGATTAAAAAAAACAAAAACGCCAATTCACAAAGAACTTCTTCATCCTGTCGCCACTTTCTGCTAAAGTCAAATAACGGGTGATTTTTAAGCTGGTTTGGTTTTGGCAACACTGGTTTTGAGAGCTGACGTGTGTTTAGTACCTTGTGTCACTGTCAAACAGCTTCAGTTTGGTTTGCAATTTAACCATGGATCGTCTTACAAATGAACAACGCTTGCAAATTATTGAATTTTACTATCAAAATTCGTGCTCGGTTCGAAATGTTCATCGCACGCTGCTTGTGTCCAGCGATGAGGCTCATTTTTGGTTGAATGGGTACGTAAATAAGCAAAATTGCCGCATTTGGAGTGAAGATCAGCCAGAAGCATTGCAACAGCTACCAATGCATCCCGAAAAAGCCACTGTTTGGTGCGGTTTATGGGCCGGCGGCATTATTGGGCCTATTTCTTCAAAGATGATGCGAATCGCAGCGTTACTGTCAATGGTGAACGCTACCGAGCGATGATAACAAGCTTTTTTTTGCCCGAAATGGAAGTTCTTGACTTGCATGATATGTGGTTTCAACAAGACGGTGCCACATGCCACACAGCACGCGAAACAATGGCGCAATTGCGAGGCGAGTTTGGTGAACAGTTAATTTCACGTTTCGGGCCGGTCTATTGGCCGCCTAGATCGTGCGATTTGACACCATTAGATTATTTTTTGTGGGAGTATGTCAAGGCTAATGTCTATAGGGACAAGCCCGCTTCGATTGACGCACTGGAAGCCAACATCCATGCATTCATTCGTGAGATACCGGCCGATATGTGTGAAAGAGTATGCCAAAATTGGACTCAGCGGATGGGCTACCTGAGACGCAGCCGCGGTCAACATTTGCATGAAATTATCCTTAAACATTAAATTGCAAGGTTCAAACTATCGATTCAAATAAATATTTCATTCATTTTTTCGAATTTTTTGTGTTTTTTTTTAAAAAAAAGTTCTAAACCTCTTAAAAAACCACCCTTTATTATGCTGATTATATGGTGACGCGAATTCTGCTCATGTGGATTTCCATGGAATTGTGAGTTGTGACCCGTAACTATTCCAATCAAGACAGATAATTGAAACGTGATTAGCTCGAAGAAGTCATTTGTTTTTTTTTTTTTTTTTTTTTTTTTTTTTTTTGGCAAAAACCCGGTCATAAAGTACAAGTTTCAATTTAATTTTTTGTCACCTGTCATAAGCGCTAGCAATACAAGAATAATCGAATTGAATTATTCGATTCATTCAGCCCTATCACGAATTCCATCGTAATCGGAAAAAAAACTATCACCGATTCCGTTCATAATGGAAATTTGTATGAGATTTTCAACTACGAAGGATTCTGTGAAAGTATTTTTCGGGATTCATAAGAAGTTTCCGAGTACAATGGAATTCGTGATTCATACAATTTTCGTTCATTCTATTTCCTACTTCTAAATTGAACGATTTTAGATTGGGAGATTTAAAAATGGAATACCTACTACACGATCGCACAGCGAACAAAAACTGTCCAATTTATTTTTGGAACGGTCATTAACTTACACAAATTTACACATTTTATGGTGTTCAAAATGTTCCAACACTTGCGACAATTCGACCTGTGGTGACGAAATTTGAGCGATATGGGAACGTTAGAGTATGAGAAGTACGGACAAACTTTGTTATGTAGATGATTGGTTGAAAACATTCAGGTTGTTTCTGAAACTTTTGCGGTTGGTCCTGAAACATCGACACGACAACGTTCAGCACAGTTTTTAATACCGCGTGGCACTATTTTGAAGAAAAATCTGCACCTGAACCCGAACAAAATTCCAGTCGGCCCAAAACCTCAATCTTGGTGACCCAGAATAACATTTGAAGTACTTGAGAGCTGTTTACATTTTCATATACGAAGGTCTTATTTGGCCTTTTATATTTGATCAAAAAATAAATTTATTAAAAAATTCCTGAAAACGGGTAATTTTTGTTCCCTAACTTCCAACAGGTCAACATTTTTTTTTTTTTAATAAAGTTTAAACTTAATGAATTCCTCAACCCTCTATTTTTGGATTTAAGGGTTAATATCTTAATTTTTAGAATTATTACAATTTTCACTTAACACAATTTTTATATTTATATTGATTTGAAAAAATCAATATCTTGGCACTTCTCGTTAAAAATATAGTGTCAGTTAGTCCTTATTTTACTGTCTATACTTTTAATGGAAATTTCAAAAAATCTCGCCTATTTAAAAAAAAAAACAAATTCAAAGCAATTTTTATTATAAAGGGTGTTTTTTTTAGACGTGTGGTTTTCAATCTGGCAATACTTTTTTCGGAGTTGGTCATTTTGACAGCTGCCACTTGATTTATGCTCAGTTTGGTTTGCCATTTCATAATTAATAGACTTACTCTTGAACAACGTTTGCAAATCGTGCAAATTTATTACCAAAATAATGGTTCGGTTCGCGCGACGCATCGCGCGCTGCGTCCAATATTCGGTCGACATAATCGCAAAATCGCATAAATTCGAGCAACCATGTATCGGTTTCGCACCACGTTTACTCTAGTGCTCACCGAAGAAGCTATTGCTGCTGTGGAGCAGAGTATCGAAGAAAACCCGAATGAGCGCATCCGCCATCGCGCGCAACAATTGAATTTGTCGAAAATTGGGCCTCTCGGCTGAAATTTATTCGAGCCGGCCGCGGCGGCCACTTGCCCGAAATCATTTTAAAAACATAATGGCAAACCCTTATCCTAATAATAAAGCTAAATTCTTGGCCATAACATTAAATTATATGCGTTTTATTTCTTCTTGAAAACCACACGTCTAAAAAAACACCCTTTACTTTTAGCAGTTACAATGATGAATCGTTGAGTCACCTTTTTCCTTTTATGAATAAGGTGCCTGTCAGTTAGTCAGTTACGTGACTGACACCCGTAAATAAGTATAACTTTGAAAATCGTAATTTTATTCTAATTAAACGATGAATTCGTTCGATAGTTCAAAATTCAAATCATTCAGTTTGGCTTAGATCAATTTCTGTCACATTTTTGGTCAATTCATATCCCATTTCGTTTACAATTTATTGCGTAAATGGCATTTAATTACCACCTTCATAAATATTGACAACTGTGACAGATAATAATGGCCGAGTTCAACGCACATCTGAATATTCAGAATTCTGAATTTTTGAAGCTCTTGATTGGCCAGCTGTCAGAAGTCATCTGAATTTTCAGAACTTTTTCTGACAGCTGGCCAATCAAGAGCTTCAAAAATTCAGAATTCTGAACATTCAGATGTGCGTTGAACTCGGCCAATTTGTAAAGCGACAACTTGACAACTTTCAAATTTCTGACCCATAAATAATTTGACAATTTTGAAGAATAGTCGAAACATATGCGACCATAATTGTCAACTTGTCATCACAATGAATTGTCAAAAATTTTCCAAAAACTGTCATGAATTCTCTGATAAACTTGTACTTCCAATTTTTTTTGTATGAGGACAAAAATATATATATACCTACATAATTTTCATATTACAGCTTTTTAGTCGTTTTGCAAATTTGTTTATGCGTTGCTGGAATTTTAGATAAAAATAAAAATTGATGCACCGACGCACGGCGACGGAAAATGAGTCAGCATTTGTTGACAGAAATGACAATCATTCAGTTAATGACTTGGAGTTCTGTTTTGTATCTGCTCGCTGGCTTGGATCCGATCATCACGATGCAAGAAAGAGTTCTGTGGGTGAAGGCCATTTCCCGATGAAACTTTGATATTTTTTATATTGTGTATGTAGCTGCATAACGTTATGTACATAAGTCAACTTCTTACAATGACGAAATTTGTCATAACAGATTTGTCGTTATATTAAACTGCCAATTATGTCACCTTGTCAATATTTTCCGAATTGAAAATTTTTTTCAGACAAATTTTTAGAAATGTCACCTGTCAATTTTTTTGAACAAGGCACTGGTTGTCTATGAAGATACCAATATTTCTAGGAAGCAACTTAGAAATTTCGCTCGAAAAAAAAACTATAGAAATTTGGTAGCTTTTCTGATCTTCGACCTGAACAAGTGTCAAACTATTACCGGTTTTTCTTCCAGTTAACATCTATGTACAAAATATGTAGGTACTAACTATCGGCTCTCATATATCACAAAATTAGGCATTAAACTGACTGAAAATTGGTTTTTGTGTGACAACACACTCGCAGTTTAGACTGCAAAGCTTACCATTATATTAATATTGAAGGTTTGAATGAAACAACAACCACTTGAGTGAGCTAGCTGACTTAATAGTTATTTCACGGTAGCGCAATGCGTAGTGCAATGGCTCTGAAGACGCTTGGTATATGTTCAATTCCCAGTTGGGCAAAAAGTTTTTCAAATTAAAATTGAACGTAATAGACTAAGCACCACTAAAAGGAGTTTGATGATCAGCCTGGCAGCCATGAAATAGCTATAACTCCTGCCTATGAGTGGTTGTTGTTTCCTTCAAACCTATTTATTAAAAATAGCATATTTTATTAATTAAAGTGGACGTCCAGTAAGAGAAATATATTTTAAAAGAAATATTACAGTTGTTAAACCGTTTCAAATTAATTTAAACAAAACAGTTGCATATAACAAAAGTTGAAGAAAACCTACACCTCCACACCCATGCATATGAAATCGAGGGATCCAGATGGTATATTTTATATTTGCAATATAAATTCTATTAATTTATAGGAGGAAATGTTTAAATAGTTAATAGTCTTTCCTTAAGCACATAGCTACCTACGAATTGAAATAAATTGCTTTAATGACAAAAAAACCCACACAGTATGTCGATTCAGATTTATTAAAGCTTTATGAATGAAATCTCTTGTTCAGTTTTCATATTTCCCTTTGCACATAGAAAGTAAGGATCAATGAAATATATACATAGATATATATTTTTTTCATAATTAAAATATGTATATGTAAAAGAAAATGTATACACTGAAATAAAAGTTTGCAAAGTTTTAGACGAGGCGATACGAGATACCACCGTTAGCCTACCAGTCACTTGATAATGGATTAGGTCAAGAAGAAAAAGTGAACTTTCACTATACCCAGTATATATGTACATATATAGAAGAGGTAGATAGTTAAAGCACAACAAGGCTGCTGGCCTGTTCTGATCGATTATTAGCGGAGCTCCTCAAACACAGAGGCGATGGCGATGTTTTGAAATAGAGAGCATGTCCGATGACTGGACGATAAGTTCGACAAATTTTCATTTTTTACCACAAAATTACGACAATTAATTCAATTATTGAACGCTTAAAATGTTGAAGAGGTAATGTTAACTGGACGGACATTCAACCTACTGTGTGAGCGTCTTGAGCGCTTCTGCAACACTTTAATCGGCAAATATGAACGCAGTTTGCAGATCAACCATAAATCAAAGCTTTAAAGACTTGAAGAAAATCCTTGAAAAGAACAACAAATTTAATGTCGAGACTCTTTAATTTTTCTAATATTTTAAGATTGCAAATTAAGGTATTCACTAACTGGAACTATCTATATGCCACCGATGGCCGAACTGAGGATCCCGGGAAAACCAATCCAGTGGCGTTCTGTGACTTTAAAAAGGACACGGGGCAATGCACAACTAGAGAATTGGTCTTCCGAACTGCATTCGCAGTGCTTCATCAAAATGATGCCCTATCATATGAGTTCTTCAATATCGTTTTGGAACGCATATATTGCGTAGGGCAGGCGTCAAAACAGAAGGAATTGTTTTAAACAAATCAAACCAACTACTAGGGTATCGATATCGCCATCACATACAATTATAATTACAATTACAGCTACAATTACGATTATAATTACAATTACAATTATAATCACAAATAAAATTACAATTAAAATTTTAAAACTCCTTACAAAGTAAGCGCCTTTAAGAACTCTTATACTGGCAGTCCTGCTTTACGGCTCGACAAATTTTGGAGTTAGGAGGGGAAATCGAGGAGAAGATCCGACTGCGAACTCCACGACCTGCACCAACACGTAGATAAAGTCCAGATAATCAAACCTCGTGCATCGACTAGATAAGTTCGGCCATCACACACGGCGAATGAAGGACAAGAGTCTTCTCCAAGTTAAAAGCGACAAAGAAAACTTAAATTCCAGCCTGGTTTTAAGACCAAGCCATGGGGGATGCCAGAGCGACTGGAAGCAGCGTGCCTGGGATTGTAGGCATTGGCAGAGACCTTTCACGGGTTGGGAGCCCGTTAAGTAAGTATGTACGCAGTATTATATCATCGGACTTTAATTCGCAAGCTTTCATTCAATAAACACATCCACGGAGGTCGCCTATTCCAACTACAAAGAAGAGGATTTTTCAGTACATAGTACTTACTCTTGGAAGTGTTAAATCATCCAAGAGTCTTTATTTTCATGATAAAGTGCCTCGAAAATTGTAGCCCCCCTTCATTTCTCCCGTGAAAGTCACTAGTCCCTGTTCTTTTACGAGATGTCGGGTCACTTATTTATTTTAGTATATTTAGTTTACTTCGATGTATAAGACTTTAAAAAATATTTAAAAAATTAATTTCAGTCAAGTAAAGATCCGTATATACGAAATTAATTTCAGTGTAGAAAGCACACAACAAAGTAAAAACCCAACTCACCCACTATTTACGGTTGAAAGAATTCACAAGAAAATTCCGTTCACATGAATTCAAATGTCTTCCATTTCCTTGTGGAATATGGCGCGTATACTTCGGCTTAAAAATTTAAATGATTTATGCATGCACACTATGCTTACTATGCACACTTTTGATGCAGTCTACACTGCAAAGTCTATTCCGTCCCGTACCGTCCATATATATATCGCAGATAGGAGCAGCAAAATAAATAAAAGTTGAACTTTAACCATATTAGAATGTTTTGGTGAATTGTGTTGAATTAACAGACAGTTAAGTTAGTTAGTTAGATATAATAAATGCAAATTAACAGCCTTTGCACTTCAACCGCATTTGTAAAATCACGTACCTCTATTCAGTAGGTATATGTACATACTCGTATTAAAGGAAAATAAAAACGAATTAATGGCCGCACGATAAATAAAAACAGATTACAAAAAAGTGTGTTTCCTTAATTTTGAAGCTTATAAGAGCGCGCGAGCGAACGCGCAAAGTGGTTTGTGTTTGCGTTTGGGTTTGCGTTTGCGCTTGCGCTTGAGCCAAATGAAAGTGAAAATGTTTTTTTTTTTTGTTTTTGAAAAAAAAGTGAAATCAGCAACCATTATTATTATTATTATTATTAGTGTTTCTACGGGAGAATGTTGCAAAAGGACACTAGACTCGCGCCTAATGGGCGAAAGGATTAATTACAGTCCCCGTGGCCTTTGAATTTGATTAACGAAGTCTAGTTGAAGTTGAAGTTGAAACCGCTTTACCTTCTACAGCTGCAGGAGAACATGAGTTTAGCAGTGCCAGCTGCCATTAAAGCAATTAGCTTACCGCGCACATAAGGAATATAACGTCATCTCCCACGCTCATAGCCATTTGCAAAGTGCTCCTCTATACGACCGACCATACACACCATATGTGTGTTGGCGTTAGAGTTCCCTCAAGCCTTTAGCGACTACGGCAGCGGTGGAGGTGGTGTCGGAGTTGTGCACTCAGCGGCCCCATCCTGCTTCAGTTTGATCGTATTGAACTCTCTTTATACTTTCCCAAAACAATGAGCCGCCATCTCCATCTCCACCATCATCATCAGCATCGAACTATTTGTAACCACTACATTCACTTTTCCCAACCATCCATCCAGGCAGGGAAAAATTCCTTCTGCTTCTGCTTCTGCCGATGCAGACAGCATTTTGATTCGACAATGCAAAATGCAGTACACACCATCTCAACATGATAAATTGTCTGGAAAATGTTTAATCTCGTGAAGCTTGATCTTTCGCCAGCGCAGCGATTTCGAATTGGTGGATTATTATTGCTTGCCGGCTTAAGGACCAGTTTTTTGTTTACTTTTATTCAACTTTACTCGCGGGTTCGCTAAGGTGTGCTTTAATTTGTCTTCGAGTTTGTAACATAGAAGAAAAAAAAAACAAACACAATTAATTTTTATTGAATGCACAAGTATTTCTTCTTGCAGGAATTCAAACCATTGTGATTAATATTATGAGCTTACTTTCATCATTTGTCATAGTTAATTAATCGGGGGCTTATGAGATTTCTAATTTCACCAATCAGACTTATTTTTTAGTTGCGATATTATTCAGGAACTATGTATGTGTCGTACATACATATTCTGGAAATAAGATTAAAATTCAAGGTCTAATGGGCATTATGGATAAATAGAAGAAACATGAAATAAACGACTAAGTCGTATGCAGTTGGACTTTTAAATTTTTTTAAAAACTAAGCCCTCTATTAATAAACAGCAAACAACTGCGTGATAGAACTTACATATCTGTCACCTCGTAAATAAATGTGGAATATTCTGTGGCAGGTGATAGTTAGTGAATAAGTTTAACTTGCCAAATTTGGCGTTTAAAAGACGGATAACTTCTTAACACACACATGTAAACACCGCATAGAACCGTTTATTACTACAATTTTAGGTTTCATAATCAGTATGTGACACATTGTTGCTTCATTTTGATGAAGTGTTGCCGTGCTTCCAGTTATATAAAGACCAGAAAGATATCATAAAGTGAAAATATGTTTATTAATAAGAAAAGTTATCAAACGGACGAGTTCCCTATCCGTGTGCCAGCTAATATACGTGGGTTAAGGAGCCGATAGTGTTTTTTTTTTAAATAGGGCTGTAAAAAGAAATAATTTTGATATGCCAATTTTAAGTATCTATCTATTAATGTGATTCTTTTCTAAAAAGTCATAAACAAGTTTTTGAAAAATCGCATTTTAAAAATATAGTTTATATTTAAAAACCAAAACATAAATCGGTTGAGAAATTTGAAAATATGTACCATAAAAAAAAAGTTCTCTAATTGTAAGTGGTGCTGTCAATTACTACTCAATGTAAAATTGTTGTTCGTGTTAAATGGTCAATAATTAGCACAAAGCAGTTTTTTCTTAAATAAAATTCGTAGTACATAGTCGTGTTCAGTAAAAATAATATTTTCCTTAATGGATTTCAAACATTTGTATGGAAAGTACCAAATGGTAGCCCGGTGTATTATTTCAAATCCCCGAGTGAATTTGTTGAAAAAAACGGTCATCGAAGATTAACTAAAAATTGACGTTTCCATACAAACTATCGATAACAAGTTATAATTAAATTGGCAATTTAAAATTGTTGAACTGATGAACAATATTGTCAAAGTGGCAACTTTGATTATGTCATGAAATTTTCAACATGAATTTTTTTAAGTTTTCGATTTGAAGAATTTTAATTTAAAAATTTTAAATTGAGTTTAAAAAAAAAAGTAGTATAATGGACATACGACACCTGCCCATACATTTGCAAACACATTAAAAAGTGAAGTTAAATATTTTGTCCTATTGGATATAGAATTGGATATAGAACACACAACAAAATACAAAAATTAGAAAATCGACTATTTTTTCTTTGAAATCAAAACTCATTTCATTCTTTATTTGAAAAAAAAAATAAACAGAAAATAAATAATACTTTTTCTCTTTAAGCTTATTGAATTAAAACAAATATCAACAAAAAAGGTAACTCTTATTCATTTTCAAGATAATTTTTTCTATGTTGATAAAGTCTTCGTACGTTTTATAGGTGTGTGTATTTTTTAGTGCCGAATTAAGTGTGAGTTAAATCAGAGTTAGTTATGGCCAGTTATTTTAACCCACTGATTTTTGCAATTTAACTGAGGTTTAACAATGGTTTAAGGTTCAAGAATGTATGTGATAATATCCCATTACAGGCTTGAAATAGCACTGAACCTGATATGGGTTTTACCTCCATTTAAATCAATGAGTGAAATTCTTGATTCAAGTTTTTTACCACTGATCCTTAATCCTGTTGATAAATTAAACCTCAGTTAACTCATGAAGTTTTTCAGCGGAGGATTAACTTTAAGTTAGGGCGTGTTGTGCATGTGCAAACGTTGTTCATCCTCGGTTCAAGATTGTATCTTCCCGATTTCAGCGGATCAAATGCGTATTAAGAATAGTTAAGGATTCAAGTAGGTGATATTATGTAAATATTGGTTTGAAACCAGCGTTGAACTACGGTTGAACCTTCACCGAAATTGAGGAGTTTAAATCTTCAACCATTGCTGATTAACGTTTGTAGATACATCTGGCCCTTAACCTTGCTAGTAAATTAAACCTCAGTTAACTCCTGAAGCAGTTTTTCAGTATGGATTAATTTTAAATTGCATTTCACTGCATTTCGTGTGCATTGCGTGTGTCGGTTATTTATTAAACTCTCTTATTCTATCATAATGCAAACTTCTTATTTGTTATGATAACGAGAGTATCAAATTTTTAATGAATAGTTCTATTCGATGTTTTGTTGAAATATATTTATATAAATATATTTTTATATAAACATAACGTATTATTTTATTAACTTTTTAATATTTTTTTAAGGGTCACCATTTAAATTGATTCATGTTTAAATTAATTGCTAAAGAGTGATATTATTTTCACTTATATTTCTTTTTATCTTAAATATTGTATTAGAATTTAAAGAAATAAGAAAATTTATCTATCTCTTTATATCCAACTTAATTGGAAATAGGACATTCAAGCACAAATTTTACATAATTCCAATGCCGGTACAAAATGTGTCCTACTGTATACAAAAAATGTATATAGGACAAATAAGCACAAAATTCATTGAAAAAAAGTGGTCTGTAGAACAAAATCACATTTTCTTATTTCGAAAACTAAAAGAGGTATGACAATTCTGATTGCACCATTTGAAAGACCGTGGCCGAAAATATAAGATGGCATTCATAACTCATTTTCGACTAAAATGGTCTGTATGACAAATAAGAACTCACGTGACGAGATGTCACCAAAACAACATGGCCGCCACAGGCTCTTTCTATCTACATATAAACTTGCGTAAGGAAGTTTTTTGTGAAATAGTATATGTATCTTTTTCTTGTTACCAAACAGACGTAGTTTCATTCGAGGCAAGTACCGGGTGGTTCTCACTTTAGATAGTTATATCTGTCAAACCAATTGTCAGATTGCAACCTTTCACTTTCATTTTTATTCAGTAGTGATGACATAAACGCTTCAAAAACTTAACTCAATTTTTTTTAATTTGGTACCAAAATTATGGTTTTGTGAAGCAAATTTATGTATAAAGCTATTTTATCTACAAGTTTTGTTCAGCGATGAGGCTCATTTTAGGGCAAAGTTGATATCATTGAAACGTCGCCAGCCGCACGGTGGTTCGCTTCAATTCTCCACTCGTATTCTTGACGAAAATTAATGGAATTTAGTACACTTACGAGTAATTTTTTTCAATTTAAGTACTATAAGTTAACCTATAGTACCAAGTGTAGCTAGACCAGGTATTAGCTCTGGTACTCGGCCCTAACGAAAACTTAATGTCTGAGCATTTCTTCACATTCGTAACTAGTACTGGATGTAAGTTCACAAAGCGGTATTAGGAACTTAAAACGTCTAAAACTGGTCTAATTCAGATTTTGACACTATCACTTGGTACCGATTTGAGTACCCACTAACCACTGTTAACAAAACCAGGTATAGTATACTAGCTTATTTTGAGGAGTTATCTATAGTACTCGGTGCCAAATTGACAAAACTAGGTCCTAGAATTTGTGTGAAGAAATGAGTTTATACCCATTTGTATACTAATTTTAGGACTAGTACCGATACTAGCGTTAGGACTCTATGAAGAAATTAGCTGTTTATGGTTTGGGGACGCTGAATTCAGTAGAACTGCTTTTTTCTGGGGACTGCATAATTTTGGTCAGAATATGGTACGAAAATTCAAAATTCATAAAAAAAAGCGTTCTCAAAGTCAGGAATTTAGACTAATTGGGGAATGTTTACAATGGCTTAAAATATTTACTTTAAAGTAGGTACCTACATGAAAGTGTTTTCAATGTAGATAATATATGTATGTATCTATGTACTAAACTTAGAAAAGCAAGTTCAAAA
The DNA here is from genome assembly GCA_932273885.2 of Leucozona laternaria. NCBI lineage: Eukaryota > Metazoa > Arthropoda > Insecta > Diptera > Syrphidae > Leucozona > Leucozona laternaria. The sequence continues at coordinate 82,139,807 of OW026368.1, read as the reverse complement.
TGTTGCGAAATGATATAAACGGATTATAGCGAATTTTTGAAATATTGCTTTGAGAGTTTTGTTTAAAAATGATTTTTAGACCAAAGCTGATAAAAAATTGACAATTTAAAGTTGTCAAAAAAGTCAAAAATTTAAAGTCAAAACTCTTAATTATCTAAAATAGGTACTGCTTTTAAAAATGTTGCTAATTTGTTCCTGAATGCTGTAATTAAATTTGATACCAGAGCAAGAAAATAACCATTAAGTTTCTATAAAAGTTGTTAAAAGTTGCTGAAATAAATCATATATTTTTAAGTTCAAAAAAGCTTATATGTGACAGTTTACGCTGAGGAAAAAGTAGAACATAGCCAAGCGCGTATGCTGAACCTATGTAAATATTTAAGTATTTTTTCATCAAATGCGCCTTAAATATTAAAACGCCTTGAGCAGTGGTAATGCGATCTAGTTAGTAAATGTTATTATCCAAACTAACAGCCAACCTTTGAAACACAAATTAAACCATCCTTTTGATTTTTTTAAAAAATCATAAATCAATAGGGTATGTTACAATATGCTGCAGATTGTCTGCATTCGATGTTTTCTCTTAAATGCTAGGTACATATAATGGTCTTCAAGAAAGTAGACCCTCAAAATTGAGAGCTCTGAATGAAAATGAGTCTTTAGTGTGTGGCGGCTTCGTTGGCGGCAATAAAATATATGGACAAACAAATGATATCAGTATTGATGGCTGCCGGCTTCAGACTTAAGATGATTTGTACTTTCACTTTCCGTTCGATGGATATGAACATAAAGAAAATAGTACTTAACTCACTTGAAGTATGAATTTAAAAAAAGTTAAAAAAAAAACTTCGTCAGTGCATTTCAAAGAAGACAGAAGTATAAAAATGCGCATAGTAAAATAATTCAATTTACGATCTTCATTCAATCAGTATCAGAAAGCAGCACCAAGGCGCACAGTTCACAGCTCATTTGGAAGAGGTGGCCACTTAGAAAGGAAACACGTTTCTCACGATCAATTAAGCGCGAGCATTTATACACATAAATGTATACACATCGAGCTCTGATGCTCAAGCTGAGACTGTATAGTCGACGAAGAGGTAGGTAACTGTCGATTGAGACTTTTCATATTTACGATCGATTGAAGATCAATTTGGAGTCTTGACCTGCGTTCAGCGTTCAGGTGATGCAAATGCCTTGTTTACTCGAACGTCATGTTTTGTTGTACCGGCGATGTTTTTTTTTTTGTTTGTTTTTCCTGGCATTCGCTGTCGGGTTGGTGAGGTGGGGGAGGGGTGGGGTGGGTTCGGTACGAAATTTCTTTTCTGCTCCGGCAGTTAGTGTGGGAACAGAAAAACATTTGTCTAACAGTTGTTAGTTAGTGCCAGAAAAATAAACGTTATTATTGGGAGGTTGAACCCATGTGGCGGTTGTAACACGAAAATACAACACAACATGAACATGAGGTAGTCAGTCGCCTGTTGTATGGGGCGGTTGACTTTGTGCAATTACTTTTGTTTATCTTTTTCTTTGGGTATTTGCCGACACTGCACTACCGCCACCGCCAACGCTAATGCTAACGCTAACGCTAACGCCGAAGGAGTTAGCATTTCCTGGAATTTAAAGATATATTTTTTTTACAGCTATCTATCGAGCTGTTGTATTTTGTTGTTGTTGTTATTGCTGTTGCTGTTGTTTTCGATGTTATTATTTTTAAGCGCATATCTTAAGGAATGTGGCATTTTAAAACTTAAATAGACCTTTGGCTTCAAATGGGGAATGCCAATAAATTACGGATAAAACCAACATTGTATACCTACATACATATGTATATGTGTGTATGAATGTTGACTTGGATAAAGTGTAACGAAACAAGCCTAAGGACATCAAGAGTCGTTTTATAAGTGCACTTGACCATTATCAAGCGGGAGGTATATTGTGTATTTCATACCATACATTCTTTAAAACCATACATTAGCATTTGTTAAAAAAGGTTGATCTAAAAAACAGGCTCTAATAGCATTAACTTGTTTGTTGCTTCTATAAGGTATAAATTATCGTCAGAAACGGTAGGGTTTTTTTCGACCAATTTCCCTAAAAAAGTTTGTTTGGCAATCGTCGACTATGGCTATACATATACTTGGTGTTTGAGCATAGTGCTTTGAGTGCGGCTAGGCTGTCCGACTTAATGGCAATGTTTTGGTTTCGATACTTTTTTTCGAGATTACGATCTGCGCTGCGCATCTTCCCATCATAGCATGTACTTCCGCTTGGAAGATGCTAACAGATTGTCCCATCGGTATGAAAAATTTTGTTCTGGGAACAAAAATTCCTGCCCCATCTCTTCAATCGTTCTCGATTCACCAGTGTACCACTGGATGGCGTTTGCTTTAAAAGTGTTTAGTTAACTATTTCACGTACCCAATCTCTTTTGCAACGAAATCCGTTTGAAAGTTTTTCTTCTTATGGTCACCGCACCATAGGTAGTGACGGGTCTTATCATCATAGCGTACATCCACCTGAGGATTTTTGGTTTGCAAACCCATGATTTACTTGCTAGTCTCGCCGGGTATTTGTGAAATGGCTCTAAGGGTCTTTGTGGCTTTCCCGAATGACTCTACGTGTTTATTCCAGCAGAATATACTTTCTTGTGTAATTCCTAATTGACTAACGTAACAAGCCAAGTAAAAATAGCCGGATTGCTATCCAAACCAATCAACATATTTAATGGACTCCGACAAGGGGATGGTTTGGCCTGCCTCCTCTTCAACCTGGCGTTGGAGAAAGCAATCTGTGACTCTGGCACGGCAACAAGAGGGACCATCGTCAACAGGTCCAGCCAGATACTGGCTTACGCAGACGACATCGACATCATCGGAAGAACCGAGCAAGCTGTATATGATTCCTTCATCCAGATCGAGCAGGCCGCACAAAATCTGGGGCTGCACATTAGTGAAGGTAAAACAAAGTACATGGTGGCGTCGAAAGCGAGAGGAACAGTTGGTCAAACAATCAAGGTAGCGGAGCACGAATTTGAAGTGGTGCAATCCTTTAAATACCTTGGGTCAATAGTAGCAGCCGATAACAATATAGAAGAAGAAATACGCGGGCGGCTTCTCAAATCCAACAGAGCCTACTATAGTCTGTCTAAGCTCTTCAAATCCAGAAATCTCCAGTACTCACATATGGAGCCGAGACTTGGGTGCTTAGCAAAAGGCACTCCGACCTTTTAGCCGCGTTCGAGAGAAAAGTCTTAAGGAGAATTGTTGGCCCCATATGTGAGGAAGGACGATTCCGGAGACGGTACAATCATGAATTGTACGCAATCTACCTTGAAGCAGATATCGTGACAAAAATTAAGCTCGGTAGACTCCGGTGGGCAGGGCACCTAGCTCGCATGAGCGAAGAGGAACCTGCTCGGAAAGTTCTTTGTGGTACATTCTATGGTAGACGACAGCGTGGTAGACCATGCTTGCGCTGGAGAGATGGCGTAGACCAGGACGCCCGGAGCCTTGGGGTGCGCAACTGGATGGCGGCGGCTCGAGACCGGGATGGGTGGAGAGACTTGTTGAAGGAGGCCAGGACCGGACCCCGGTTGTCGAGCCGACGATGATGATGAAATTCCTAGATATTTTACCTCCCTCTTTATTTCGAAGCGTATATTAGGGTTTTATTTTATATAAGAAGTAAAACTAATGTACTTTACCCCATGGAGTATGCTTTTGTTTAGCTGTGGCGTACTCGTTTTTTTATTTTTCCCATAAAAACTGTTGATTTCAGTTCAGAAATTACTGTCTATACAGAATACATTTAACAGGATCATCACTTTCGTTAGTCCAACTATTTATAACTTGTTTTTTTTTTTTATTAAAACAAAATGATGATGGATATCTTCACTTAACACGACACATACAAAATTACTGACCTAATTATGTTTGAGCATTGTTGATTGCATTTCATACATTTTTACTTTTGATTTCTTATTTTATTAAATTTTATTTAATTAACTACAAGAATGTTAGTGTTAACTCGGTTAGGAGATTACAATTCAGGCTAAGCGCACACAAATCATTTTTTTTTTTTAAACTCTCTTTTTCATAAATTAAATTGGCGTTACACTTTTTCTTCAATCATCCCATTGCTTGTGGAATTAATACAACAACAAAAAAACATGGACATTCTTTTGATGAGTCTGGTGCAAGTTGTTGAGAGCCAGGTTTAATTGACAGACGATGTGCCAATGGCGGTGCATTGTGGCATGGTAAAATAGTTTACAGGAAAAAAAAAAGTCGTTTTTTGTCGGGAGCAGTAGCTATACATTTTTAATTGAAATTTTTCAACTAAAGGATTGTTTTACATTACTAACTTGTTTGACACAGTGATAAAGTTAAGTGAAGCGCAATTGATCCATTGACATCCGAGTGAGGTGATGCAGCTTGACGTATCAACATCCCGACCTCTTCTAATCTAACTTAACCTCGTTATGAGTTTAAATTTGACTGTTTCGCAGATCTCTAATACGAGTCAACGAGTTTTTGTTCTTCAATTCAAACCTAAGTTTGTTTTTTTTTTTTTGCAGGCACTGTTTGTGTTTACTTCTTTTGTTTGAACACGTTTCGAATGAACTGTCTATCGATTTTAGTAGGCATTTATTCTCGGATGGAAATTCATTGCTAACTGTCTCTAAATCTAGCAAATGTAATCAATATTAAATATTTATAATAAATATTTATTTCAAGTATAAAAATAATTTTATAATAGGTTCGTTCGATTTTTCCTGCGCAAGCTGCGCACTGGGGAATGTCATTCAATTGTCAAAAATTGCGTAGCTGCTCGGGTTTCAATTTTACATCAACACCCAAAGCTAGTAACTAAATATTTTGTGCAACTTTAAAATCATTTGTAAATGGCGAGCAAATTCAGTGTTTTTTTGAGGCTAGGGTCACATTGAGCTCGCCCCCATAGGTAGACCTACATATTTACTGTGGTGAGTTCAGGTAACAATTAAACTGTCAAAGTGACATTAATGCTGGACCATTTGTTTTTCTTGGGTGTTTTTTTAAGAACCGAAAAACCCAGTTTTACAACTTTTGGGGCAGTCAAGAAAACCTGGCTCAGCCTTGGGTAAAGGAGCTAAAAATGTACAAATAGACATCGAACAAACCCAATGACAAGTTAATCTTCTGAATAGAAAAGAAAATGAGTCTGACCGTATGCTTCCCAAAACTGCTCATATCCACTAATTTTAAACTAATATACTATATATACGGTGACCATATTTTAAAATTCCAAATAATGAACAAAAAGAAAAAAAAAAAGAAATTAAACCTGGTTTTCTCATTAGAAAAAAATATAACACAATTAATATAACAGAAGTCACTCTTAATAATTATTAATATTAGGCAAAATCTTAATATATAAAACAAAGTCGTTTTAGTTACAACACTTATGACTCAAGAAAGGCTGGACCGATTTTAATGATCTTTGATTTGTTAGATTTGTTTCCATCCCGAATAGCAGAATAACTATAAATACTTTTGAAAAATTCACTTTGTAGGGTGAAAGGGGGCAAAATAAAATAGACGTATCCGATTAAAAAACTCAACCTGCGTTTCAAAGGTTATTCTTAGGAAATGGCTTTAAGAGTATTTTTTTTTTTATTTCAATTTGTAGGGTGAAATCGGGTAAAAATAACGAAAAAATAGTCCGATTTAAGAAAATATTTTTTGTATGAAAGTTTTTTTTTGGAAATGGATTTAGTGATATTCTTTTTCAAATTTAATTATTTGTAGGGTGAAATGGGCTAAAAATAAAAATTGTCCGATTAAAGAAATCCTTTTTGTGTTTGAAAAGATATTTAAAATAAATGCTATTAATAGAGTGAAATGGGGCAAACAAAAAAAAAAAAACAAATACAAAAATTGTTTCTGTGTTGGGAAAGCAATAAAGGTTGGAGTTTTTTGTTTGAATTTTGTTATTTGCAGGGAGAAATGGGGAAATAGTAAAAAATTGTTTGATCTTAGATATTATTTTGGTGATTGAAAGGTTGTTCTCTGTGGATGGTTTAAGGGTCATTTTTTCTAAAAAAAATTGGTAGTTATAGTGTGTAATAGGGTAAAAATAAAATGTTGTATTTGATTTCAAAAATATTTTTTGTACATTTATCAAGTTTTTTCTATGCGATGACTTAAGGAATTTTTTCTTCAAAAAATTGATATTTGTAGGGTGATGTGGGGTTAAAAACAGATTGAAATGGGATAACACACAAAAAAGTTGTTTTTAATTACGAAAATTCTTTCTGTGTTGGGAAAGTAATAAAGGTCGGACTGAGATGAACATATTTTTTACAAATTTCACGTTATTAACGTTAAGTGGGATAAAACCCAGAAAGTAGTATTCAATTACAAAAAGTATCTCAAATATTTATCTATATATATTTTCTTTTGTAATTTTTATGCGAAACTTCTGTTTGCCTACCCGTGTGAAGCCGGGCGGGCCAGCTAATAAATAAATAAATAAATAAAATTCAGTATTTACTTTAACTAAATTTTAGTGTAAAATAAAAGCTTAAAAACTAAACAAGTATCCTCATTAACTAAAATGACCTAATGTAGTGAACTTTTATTTGTTTACATATTTGAATAGTTTCCTGGAGAAGGTATATAGATCTGTTTAATTAAATCTGGCTTTTGTTTAAAATATTCTGGGAATAAAGCCGAAGAGGAACCAGATTCTTCACGAAAATAATATTCCAACTTGGTCAATCTAAAACTAATTAAATTCATTCTCTGAACTCTCATAGTTAAATTCAGTAATTAAAATAGATTTCATAGTTTTGACTTTGCAGTCATTAAATAAGGCACGTTCGCATTATCATTTTGTTGAAAGAATTTTGGTTTGGTTAGTTTTTGGTTTTTTTTTCAACAAAATTAAATAAAATACTGAACAAATAATGAACTACTTTTAAAGTAATGAATGTTTGTATTTTTTTTTTAATACAAAATAATTCATAATGAACATCTACTTCAAATAATGAACAGTTCATTTTAATAATGAACGGATGGTCACCGTAACTATATACCCAAATCCTGTTCTTTTACGCACAAGTTGTGTAGTTTTGGGAAGAGGTGAGGAGAGGGTGAGTAACACATTTCGTTTACTTCCCATACAAATTTTCAAACAATTTTGAACTTTGTCAGAACTTTGTACTAAATGTCAGTTTTTCGAAGTAAAATAACAGAGGTGTCAGAAATTTCTTCAGGAAAAACTGGAAGTTCTGTCAAAAGCCATGTCACTGTTGACTTGCGACTCTAATGGAACTCGATATTTAGATCATGTATATAAAACAGTGTAAATTATGTTCCAATGTATTAATTTGATTGTTCTAGATATTTCCTGGATTTTAAGGATCGATAAGTGAGATTATTTTTTCAGTTATCCAAATCCCAATTAAGTGAATATTTTTCCAACTATCGGTAGTTTATTGCTACAAAATAAAACATTTCTAAGTTAAAACAAATGAATTAAATTGCGGGTTCAGTAAAGCGGAATTGACTATTTTTCATATCAAATTAATAAATTCTTTACCTTATGCCATATTATATAGCAAATATACTTTTAAGTAACTAAAATGTCTTAATGTGGAACATTGTCCTGCTCAACAAATCACGTCAATAAAAGAATTTAATCATGTGGAATTGTTGTTGCTAAAAAAAAGATTCGTTAATAGTAGACAGGACGAAGACCTTTAAAATTATTGAATATGTACATATGTACATGTATATATATATTTTTTATTTAAACGTTGTCTTAATATTATGCAGGTATAAGGATTTGATTTGAAATATCTAACATTTGAGTTACATATATGTAAATAAGTATAGGTAAATTCTTATATTAATAAAATTTAGCTGGTTTTATTGAATAAAACTTAACTTCCTAAAAACCTCAAGATAAAGACAAAATTAATTCGCGAAATTTCGATTTAATCTTTACCGTCGAATTCAATTTAACTAACAAACTTTATAAAAAACCTATTTTATTTGTAGACTTATTCCGATTATAAAAGAACGCTACGCAGTACCTACGTCTTTTGCGTTGTTTTTTTTTAGATTCACTTCCTCTTTACATTCGTTATCTTGACCCAGTTGATATCTCAACTAGCAATAAACTCAACCACATAAACCAAAAAAAAAAAAAAAAAAAACAAAGCAAAAAATAAGAAGCAATGCTCATTTGTTCAAGGTCAATAACCATCTATTAAAAAGTAAAAGTTCTTCGCATTTTAGACCTGACAGTCTCTAAATGTGGATTTATATATGTGTGAACTTGTACATCTTTTGTTTTTGTAATTCCGTGAGTATATTGATCTTAGGACTCGAATAAAAAACGAATGTGCGACCAAATTAGCGACACTTCAATTGTCAATTGCGACAAAAAAAAACCTGCCTCTGTTTAGTTCGATCGCATTTTATACTGCAATAAGTTCAAGGTTGTTAGATTAATCGAAATGAATTTTTTTTCCAGTTCATTCGACTACGAACGACGACGTGATATTTAAAAAAAAATTATTTCCCAGGTGTTATCAGATAAGAAGCATGAAATAATCTTGGTATTATCATTGAGATAATATCGAGCTTGAATATTATTTCACTTAGGTAGACTTAACATTTCATCATGCGCTTTATTTTGTATTGTCATGGACTAGGTATATAAAAGCAATATCAAAATCATCTTGCAGATAAAACACAAACAAGGGATTTATAGAACGACGTCAATGCCAAGGTGAACTACGACGATAACAAATGAGATAAAAATTATTTTATGATGAGAAGTCGAAAATGTTTTGAATGTTAGGGCATTGGGTCAGAGTCAAGAGAATTCAAGTTTATTGAACAAAAGACTGATTAGGACTGATTTTAGATTTTGCCAATTTAACTAAACGGTTAAAGGTTTAATGTAAATGACAGGTGTAATTGTTTAATTAATTATTTCTGTACTTTCTTGGCTTTGTGTAAACAACGACTTTTCTTTGGACTTTGGGTCAATATTGAATTATTTTTAGAGAAAATGTTTTTTTTTTTTTTGATGGGCTGAGATATGACATTTTGAGATTAGCCAGCTCTTTTTCTAGGCTATACAAATTAAAAAAATAAATAAAATTAGAAAACTGAAACAAAAATAAGGAAAATCAATACAATTATTTTTTGGCTGCGCATCGTCATCGTGAGTCGTTATTACGCTTTAAGCCCGATCCACACTACTCTCGTGTGGTGTGTTGTGGAGTAGTGTGTCGCGTCATTCCAATGTATTTCATAGATTTCGACACAACACATCACACGATACAAATATGGCTCTACGCATATGAAATACATTAGAGCGATAGCGACACACTACTCCCCAACACACCACACGAGAGTAGTGTGGTTCGGGCTTTACTTGTTTGAAAAAATATAATTTTTGAATGAGTCATCAACGGTGAGCGCTGTACGCACTTGATATCCGATTTTTTGCCACCAATTAGAAGAAAACGACTTGAAGACATGTGGGGTATGAATTTTTGCAATAAGATTCCTTAAACAATCAAGCCAATAATAGGAGACAATTCATGAAAAAGTCGTTTTTTTTTTACAGAAACTGCATCCTTAAAGTGTTTAGAATACGTATAGTTGCCTCCAGATCCGATGTGATAAGTAAAACCTTTCGCGGATGGCAGAGAGCGCCAGCATGCTCTGTATAGTAGAGGATTGAAACTAAACTTTGAAGCTTTAAAACATAAGAGCATATATATGCGATACAGTCATATATGTTATTTTTATCTTAAAAAAGATTACAACTCAAATATCGCACTAAATACTAAGTCAATTATTTACGCAAAATCTTCAGTCTTTGTAGTTGAACAAAAAACTTAAATGAAACTTAATAAAGTAATAATAATAAATATGTGTATATACATTTATATACATAAGTAGTTAATTTAAAAGTAGTTTAAAACTTGTCTTAAAATTAATAAAAATGTGAAAGGAAGTAGGTAGATATTCACGAAAAAATAAAAAAAAAAAACTGATAACACAAAGAAGATAACATAGAAAGTGAATTCCAATAGTTGCTATTGCGCTAACACACAAAGGCCACAATTAGTTTTATAAATGCATGATCATAAAAAATCAATGAGAAACAGAAAGGTTCATGGAGAATTTAATTCAAACAATGAAAGTTGCCGTCCATCTGTCACCAAATAAGGACAGACCCCTTATTACTTACAAAGAAACGCATCACAAACAATAACACAAACATCTGCTTGATAAAATTCACTAAGAGATAATTCCTTCACTCAGAGATTCGATTAGGCATTTGGAAAAGGTGTACCTTGTCTTATTTGAAGAAAAAAAAAACAAGACAAACTGGAATGCGGCTTCATTTTGCAAAACAACGAAATCAATTGAAAATTGTTTCTCTAAACAAAAGTGCAGCTAATTCCTAAGTTGTCCAGAGACAATCAAATCTGAATTCGCTCTCTAAAGGTCAGACTGAGGATCAGCCTCAACAGCACGCAACCGGTTCTCCAGTCTCTTAAATAAATAAATTGAACAAAAAAAAACTCATCACTTACCTCGCGGAATGCGAAGATGCTCCAATTGGCTTCGAATTCACTGTCTCCCATTCATTGCTGCCGCTTCTTCGGCTGGTACTAGATGTTTCATGGCTTTCCAGCCCTCCTTCCCCTTTTAGATGGGAAGCTGCCTTAATAACTGGGACATTAATGGTCTCACTAAACACTGCACTATCATAACTATCTAATAGACTCAATTCTTCCCCATCAAACTCTGCCCGCGAAGATGGCGGAAATCGGGAAGATGGAGGCGCATCACCCCCTGCGCCAGTCGAAGACACTTTAACGTGCACACTTGGTACTTCGGAATGAACGAGTTTCGCCCGGTTACGCGACGTCGCACTTAAATCTTTTTTCACTTTAACGAATTTATGCACATATTTGGAATCGGCGTTGACGCCACTTACACCTTTTCTATCGCCAACGACAACGTAATCATCTGTGTTCCGGTGTGGTGCAGCATCGATGGCAGCAGCTGCAGCGGTAGGAGGAGCATCTTGTCGAGCGGCATTGGCAATAATCCGTGCACTGGACTCCGATGCAACAACCAAAAACAAAAAGCAACTAAACGCAGCAACGAACAAGAAGAATCGACACATTTATAATTAAAATTAATATTTATTGCTTTTCTATTTATGTACACATAGATATGTGTGTATATATGTAGATTTTTGTTTTTTTTTTTTTATTATGTATTTGCTAATTTTTCAGCAACAAAAATGTATTTTTATCGATAGTTTTTTGTTTCAATTTTTCTTACCTTGAGATTATTGTTATTGAAACTAAACACCAATAAGTTAGTTGCAAATTGAAACGCATTTTTTTGATTAAAAACGGCGAGTTAGTGTGAGAAATTAAATCAAATTAGATTGAGATTTTATTAAATTAACATTTTTTATAAAGAAAATTACCGCGAAAAGAACGCAAGCCCCCGGAAAATGAACGCAAACGGCGACACACGGACAACCCTTTCAGAAAAATTCACGAGAGTTCAAATATCTGACGTGTTGTTGGGGAGCTACGAAGATTTTTTTATTTCTTTTTTTTTTTGTTCTTTTTGACATTTGACGTTTTGTTTTGTTGCTTTTTTTTAACATCATCACGGATGTGTTCGAAGGAGTTTGTTTGTGTTTGTTTTGATTGTACTAGAAGTTATATTAGGTTTGTTCAGCGAGGCTGTTGGGAAATGTTTAGAACAGAAACAACAATTACAATCACGTAGTTAACTTTTCATTAAAAATCTCTTTCGTGTAAAAGGTATTTGCAATTAAAAGGAAACCAAAGAAGAAATGAAAATTAAAAATCTCTGTCGTGTAAAAGCAGTCTAATGGGATGAATTCCGTGTGTTATGTTCATAATAGCCGTTTTTTATTATCGGAGTTCACTGCAACTATTGCAGGGGGTATGTTTTTCATATTCCCATTTTATATTTTGCCAAAAACAAGAGCGCTCCACCCTTGCCGAAGGAATTTGATGCAACTTCAGGGAACTTTAGTGGACAATAGCCGTTGGGACGATTGTATTCATTTGCGTAGAACCGTCACACCACTTTTTTCTTGTGCTGCAGGTGGCCATTTGTGGGACCTTTACCTCGATATGCATTTTGGAACGCTAGGATTCTCGGATTGCTTACAATAGACAGAGCCGTATTTTTGATTAAAAACGTGCAGCAGTGCAATTCTTTGCACTTTTTCCTTGTAATGGAGGTGGCTATACTTGGGACCTTTACTTCGATATGCATGTTGGACCGTTTTTTATTCAAAACGCTCTCTAATGCTCAACCTTCCATGTGACATCTTAGTATAAATTAATTACATATTTTTGAAGTGATCCACTGTGTTTTCATTTAATAATTATAATTCTCAGTAGACATATTGACATTTATTTGTCTATATAATTTATTTTATTATAGAATAAAATCATAGTGAAAAAAAATATTTGTGAATTAGTTTGAAAATGGAAGTGATAGTGGAAAAAAAGAATTGGTTAGGAAAGGATGCTTTCAATAATGTAAGAAAATTATATTTTTACTATTATATATTTTGTTGATGTTTTAATACTTTTTTTTTAGTTTTTGGGATGGATTAAAAGGAGAAAAGAAGAAAAGAAATATTACGGAGAAGGAAATATAATCGAATGGCAGAAGTTGATTGAGGATGATGATAACGAGGAAGAGGAAGGAGTATTTGAATATGGTGAGTAGAAATTTAGCATAGGTATGTTGTGTTGATGAAGTATTTATGTTGTTCTTTTCTTATAGAGATGTCCACTAGTTTATACTTCAGTGATCCTAGAAATTTTCTAAAGAATTAACGATACTAACTTAATTGTTTTTATTTTCTAAATAGTTTAATATATGTATGCATTATAGTTATACATAATATTATTAATATTTTTTATATTTTATTTTACATTATTTTACATTGGTTTTACTTTATTATTAACTCTTTTAAATAAATAAAATTCTTTTTTATAAAATTTGTATCATGTATTGTGTCTAACAATATTTTGTTTCAGTAAGACATCAACAACTTGATTGTTGAAAGCCAGCATTTATATTTTTAGGTGGATTTTTGGGCTGGAATTGGATCCCTATTTATCTGGTGTGACGGTTTTACGCAAATGAATACAATCGCCCCAACGGCTATTGTCCACATACCTCTGATCTCTGATAATAAAAAAAAACATATGGAACTCGTCGCATTAGACTGCTTTTAGACGATAGCGATTTTTATTATTTGTTTCTTAGTTTCCTTCTAATTGCAAATGAATGAATGAATGAAAATAAAACACATTCGAGCAAAAAGGAAAAACACAAAGAAGAATGAGCGATAACTCTGCAATTTGTTCAACCTCAGCTATTTCGTCTACCCTGGCCACCACATACGTCCCTCGCCAACGTGCAGATCGCAAATAGAAATTCCATCGTTTAAACGCAGTCATTGAAATAGTTTTCATTCGAACATACCTTGTTTTGTTTCAACTTTGAACACGATGAATTTGAACTGTCACTTTTGACAGTAAGCAAAAAAAAAGTCAAAAAACGAGATAGAAAAAACAGAAAAACACCCACGTCAAGTGGCCGGTTCGTTTTGTTGATTTTTTTCTTTGCGCGGTTTATCTAGCAAAAAGTATTTAATATTAGTAATATATTACATTAACTGAAAACAAAATGCTCGAAACCCTTTACGCACTTCCATTTCACGTTCTTGTGCCGCCGAACATCAAAGTTCGTCGCCCATCATGGTTCAAGAAACCCTCGCCCATGACAATGTTCTCCATCATTTTACTTTCTTATTTCCTGGTAACCGGAGGTATGTTTAACCAAAAATTCACACTTGTCATAAATATACACACCTGGTTACTTTTTTCATATTAGGAATCATCTATGATGTCATTGTTGAACCACCAAGTGTTGGTGCAACCGTCGATGAACACGGTCATTCCCGACCTGTAGCCTTTATGCCCTACCGTGTCAATGGCCAATACATAATGGAAGGTCTGGCTAGCAGTTTCCTCTTCACAATCGGTGGCATTGGATTCATCATCATGGATCAAACTCATGCCCCAGGCAAAACGAATCTCAATCGAATTCTCATTACCTCCATGGGATTCGTGTTCATTCTCGTCTCGTTTTTCACAACTTGGTTGTTTATGCGAATGAAGCTGCCCGGCTACTTGCAGCCATAAGAAAAAAAAATGCAGACTTTATTACTTTAATGTATTTTAATTAATATTTTATTATTTCTGCCAATTACATGTAAATCGTACAGAAAAACAATCTTTTACTTTATTTATTCAGTTTCTGGGTATAAGTTACCGAAAGTGGCTGTGTTGTGTAGCATTTGTATAAAACTAAATTATTCTTGTGCTTTCTTCGACTTTTAACCAAAGCCTACTATTTCTGATGAATGATTCTTAGACAAAGTTTCGTAAAGTAAACATATCATTCTCAATGACATAGATTCCCAGTTTCACGACATTTATTCTTCAATAATTTTCTAAATACAGTGCATCTTTTTCAGAAGAAGGAAAAATGAGTTTTCAACTTCTTGTAAGAAACATCGTTTCCGGCCTTTGTGCTTTCGAGATATTTTGTGAACAGTTTTGGACGAAAAAAATTGTATTTTCTTTGTTTCGACATGTTACGTTTCTATTTAACTGGTGTTTCAACAAGAGGTTTCATTTATTTTGTATTCGTTAAAGTTAGAGGTGTCATTCATTGTCATTTGATTAGATAAAACAATTTTTTTAACGAAAATGCAGTGAGATCTGCTTTTCAACAGAAGGGCGCAACATGCCACTCATTTCGTGATTCAATCGTTTCAATTGGCCGTCTTAATCTAACACTTCTAGATTTTTTTTTCTTTGGAGACGCGTCCTGCAACAATTGAACTACTACAAGAGTTTTTTTTTGGCTAGATACAGCCCAAATTATAAGAAAACGATGGAAAATTTCGCTACCATCTTATATTCGGCATATTACAGGTATATAATAATAAATAGCACAGTCAGTCCTTTCGACAAATTTGACATTATTCATTGGAAGAAATAAATTTGTTTACTAAATAAAATCTCTTGTTGAAATATCCTGTAGTATATAAGTAACAGCTTATAACTGGCTCTTTCGTTTTCCAAAATAATCAAAATACTGAAAGATAGGAATTTTCTGCAGCTGGGAAGGAATAGTTTGAAAGTAGTGCGAGGGATCTCTTAAGCAAGGATAAATACCAGCATTACATATACTGACATAAAACTATGTTTTCTCTATAAAACATGTCCAAAAATCATCTAAGCACACATGCACAATCTTTGTCATAATACTCGATTTTATTGTACAAGTATTAAAAATGTTGTTTTCTTTTTGTTTCTTTTTTTTTGTTTGTTTTTGGTTCAATAAATAAATACAAAGTTTTTAAATAACCCTCTACTGTAAAATACAACAATTTTGTTTGTATATTAAAAGTATGTATAGGTATAATAAATATTTGTGTGACAAGATCGCATCGTTTGACTTAAAACAATAACAAAAAAAAAAAAATTAAACTAAATAAATATCATTAATAAGTTACCTGACTTTATAGTGTATTATACATAGTTTATGTTGAGAGTCTTGTTTATATGAGAAAATTTGAATAAATATTGATATTAAATATAATTATGTTTAATAAAATTTTTGCTGCCATGTTTTAAAGTCTTATTCGAAAAGAGCTAAAATAAACAAAAATTATTTAGAAATTATTTTATGTTGGTGGAGAAATATAATGTATGTATAAAATATAATCGTACTTGCTAAAATCGGAGGCTTTATCAATGACATGTTCAAATTCTGGATACGATAATGCTCCATCGTCATCCAAATCAGCCTCGGCAAGAACATTTTGTATAAGTTGTTTAATATCACTGTCTTTGAGATTATTTGGACCCGTCAAACGTTCAATGACTTGTTTGAGGTCAGATACGCCCAGCATATCGTCGCCGTCGAAGTCTATATAAATAAAATATATGATTAGCTTAAAAATAAATAAAAGGTATTCTCAATGGAAAATTCGTGAGGTTATGTTAAGAAGATACAAAAAAAACCGCCAGATTAAATACTTATTTGTGGATCATTGGAATGAAGAGTGTTCCAATAGATACGGTTCAATGTTGACAGTGTGTTGTTTTGGCGGCGTCTGTCAAATCTGTTGTTTATTATTCAGTCACTGATGCCAAATCACCATGGCAAGTAACACGATTGAGCAACATGTCCAAATATAAAAATCTCTTTTGGCAACAATGCACCCATTTTACTTTTAACACTTGTTGTCCTCTTTCCAGTCGACTATTAAACGTTTGGTGACCAAATTTGGGTCGACTCCTTTAGTGAAAAATTAGACAATGTCCGAAAGGTAACGAAATGAAAGTCTACTCAAAACAAAACAACGATATCATTGCCATCACCACTAACGGAAAGCGCTACCGATTGATAATAACCAATAACTTTGTCCAAATTGTTTGACATGTGTTGTTCTAACAGAACGGCGCTATATTCCACACAGCGAATGCCACAATGGACATTCTGCATGAATTGTTTTAGGTTAGGGTTATTTCTCACGGAGGAGACGTGAATTGGCAAACAAGATCGTGCGATTTGACGTCGTTAGATTTTTCGTGTGTCGTGAAGTTGTAGATCGATGCCAATAAGCCACAATCGAGGACAATACCCAGGCCATCGCTCAAACACAGCTGGAATATATGCGTCAAATTCATTGAAATATGGACCTCTCGGATCCGTGCCACCTTGCAGAGCCGCTGCGGATATTTGAACGATGTCAACGCAGCGTCAATTGACCATCGTGGCTAGAAGCTTCCTCTCCCCAATATCACATGAATATCGAATTCCAGCTGGTGCTAACTCAAAACACGATTTTTTTTCACAGGTACTTGCGAGGAATAATTGACAAATCCTCCAAGAGTATCTGTTGTCCTGAAAAAGTGCCTCTCACCTTAGCTGTTGCGATTCGGCAGAAAATTATAGGTCCCCTCCATAACTGCCACCAAAACGCGCACAAGAATAGTTGAGAGATGTATATAAGTCACTAGGAATTGGTTCTCCACGAGCTGTAGCGCCACCAAGTTTTTTTTTTTTTTTTTTTTAATTTGAAATTTCTCTTGTCTCGTGTCCAATAGTTAAATGTGGCATAAGTGTCTAGATACCAAATATTGTGTGTAAAACTGATGTAAAATATGTAAAGGTATTAGAATGGGGCTTATTTTGGAAATGCCATATCATATCCTTCGCTGATGTAGGGCCTACAAACATTAGCGAAAAACTTTTCCTGGGTTTTTTAAACAACTATCAAATTGATACCGTATAATACATATAACCTATAATAGATTCTACTAAGTCAAATAATCTTATAATCAACTGAAAATTACACCGCATACTCAGTCCCTGAACACAAGCCTTCAGGGCCGACTAGTCAGTTGACTTTTTTTCGTCTTCACCATGGTCTACTCGCAGTCCAAGCTGAAGATAATAATGCTGAGCTCTGAGTGAGCTTAAAAAGCCATATAATATCCCGGTCAATACAATAATTTGTATATGAAAGTGTTAATGCTCCCCGCAGGTCCACGGCTCTCCGGAGATGGGCTACTTCGGGCACCCAAAAGTTTTTTCTTAAGTCGCACGAAGCTCGGTAATGCATGCGCACTTTTACTTTTAATGGCTAAAACCTGTTATAACGGTTATAAATTGGAGTTTATCTAGTCTCGTCCTTCTATATATGCAAGTACATCGATTACTTCGGTGTTCTGAAGGGTCTCTAGGGTCTAACCAATGAATGTCCACCTCTAAATATTTATAAAAAAAAGTACCAAACTTAAAATATCTGTCCTGGATAATAAAAGACACATGTTAATCGAAGGGTTTGAATTTAGTGATGCAACCTTAAAATCAACTGTCCTTTTGAGGAACTCGAGAATATTTTATACGACTAAGAACTTTCGAAAAAGAAATTCTTCACTCTCTTTCGTTTGTCCGTAGCAAACAAATTAGTCACCACCAAACATAAACTGATATTAAAACTTTAGACAAAACAGCACCAAGAATATTCTTGATTTGTCGTTGCTGATCTATAGTATTGCTATCAGCTTTGTTGCGTAGCGGTATCGCAACAACGCAATTATTTGACGTTATTTACTCATTCATAAGTCATTTGTGATTATGTTAAAAAAAATTTAGGAGAGAGTGTTAGTAATAATCTAACTCAAAGCTGTACTGCATGAATCATTACGGAAGCAAATACAAATTTAAAAATGCTTTATGTTTACTTAACACAGTATCCAAAATATTCACAAAGGTTTTTCAAACTTCGTTGACAATTTCTTCTTTTTTACTCGCGATTTATGTACATAAATGTATGTAGTACGTATACTTTACTGTATAAGAAGTTTTGGATTCGGAAAAAAAGTCTACATCGGGATTTTAATCAAACATGATATTACCATTATAGAGAACACGAAAAAGGTGTTGCCGCAATTTTGTTTATCTGTCTTTCTATATGTATTTCTGTCTGTACTCCGACCTACAGCCTAAAGCCCTGAAGCTATTTTCTTAAAATTTTGAATATTAAAAAAAATATAGAAAAAATTCTGCGGTTGTTACTAAGTTTATTTATGCTATCATTACTCACTACTGTTATAGACAAATAAGTAAGTAACTATGAAAAGAACATACAAAACAGTTAAACACATACAGGGTGTTCCATAATGAATGGTCCACACTGAAACTAGTGCTAGGCCAGGTCATGACCTCTCAGAATTTAGCTTTTCCGTAACGAATCATAACGGTTTTCGATTAACGGATGTTTTTTTTTTGAAATTTGAGAAAACACCCACTTTGAACCAGTATTTTGATCACCCCGCCCATAATTGATTTTTGTCTTTTTTTTTATTTTTTCACCCGAATACTGTCTAATAGTAAGACCAATTTTTATCATTAAAATATTTTTGATTTCCTGCATCACTAAATTCTAAACCTGGCTTAACACTGGACACCCTGCATATCTATTTAGTAATTAAAGCTAAATACTCAACAAACAAAATGTCCATGACCATTTCAGAAATTTCGGATCAAATTTGCATTCAATGAATTTCCAGTGCAGTGCCAAAAAAAAGGAATGTTTCTTGGCATTTTAAAGTACGATGCCCAAGTTGAATTTTATTCGTTTTACGAGAATATTCGTCATAATTAAAGTATCTCACTAAAATAATAACTGCAGACGTTGATCTGAAATTTACAAAAGATAAATCAAAAAGTACAACCCTCAATTAAATAACAGTCATGAATTCTTTCGTTATCAGTACAGTCAGGTTAACATTGAAAAATTAAAGACCTCATCAGTTTGCCCAGGCAACATAGTCACACACTGAGTTATATCTTCAAACTGAAATTGAACACATATCGCTAAGTGGATAAATTGCCACTATAAATAATTACAGTCGCTAATGCATGCAATACGCTTGGGTAACCAAACCAAAAAAAAAAAAAAAACTTAAGCATCCGCCCGCGAAACACAATCATCAAAACCAACTATAATTAATTGCACAAATGAAAAGAAAAAATAGAAAAAAAAAAAAACAAACAATGTGCCTGGGGAAGCGCCTCTTGTTCCGCCGGTTCCCCTTGCCCAAATTTACTCACCGAATATACGAAAAGCATATTCTGCTTTTAACGATTTAGGGCACGCATCACTGAACACCGACATCATGTCCAGGAAGTCTTCGAAGGTGCAATCTCCATCGTTGCTGGAGCTGAATACTTTGCAAATTCGATCACCGAAAGGATTCACCCGCAGCTCTGGATACTCTAGGATTTTGGATTTTGATAATTTGGCATTTTTGTTATGGCCGACCTTCTCAGGAGCAAGGGATTTGAATTTTTTGTGAGCCCTAAGATGGTGGGAAGAATTAAAAGAGATGAACTTCCAAAAAAGTTTTAAACTTACAAAAGTATTTCTTTTTTTGAGAAGAACGTCAAATCCTGTTGGAATGAACCAAAATTATACAATAATGGAATTTAATACCAAGAAGTTCTATTTTACTGAAGGAATGCGTGAACCACAATAATTTATTACCTCATAATCTTGGAGTTCTTCTTCGGTAAATTGACTTTTTGTTTGACCCATTTAGTTACCGTTACTTAAACTAATTGCAATAAGAACTTTGATTTATTAGTACATGATTACGAAGATTTCAGGTGAAAGCTGCTAGGCACGGCCTTAAGAATTTTTAAATCGTCGGTGGAAGAACAAAACACACAAGTCAAGACAAAAAAAATACAAAACTGGAGAAGATGAGCAAACAGCAAATCAGCAAAGCAAATAGCGAAACTTCAGAAATTTGGCAGAAGAATTTATTTTGATAGTCACCTACGTTTGACAACAGCAGCTGTCACTTAACGTAGGGTATACGCAAAGGTTTGTTGCCAAAGAGCCGCTGTAACGAATCTATGTTTTCATAAGGCTTGGCCCACATGTTCGTTATTCATTCGGAGTGTTTCACCCACGTTCGGGTGGTAGTCAGATAGGCTATGTTATGTCGTTTTCGATTGGATTTTCGAAATATTCTTCTGCTTTTTGATTCCAGTCGAAAAATCGACACAAACACAACTGAACTTTGGCATTTAATGTGGTTTTCTATTGGAATTTTGGCCTATTCTCCTCCTTTTGGAGTAGTTGGAGTGAAAAAAGATTATAAAAGGAGTACTTCAAACGTCCAAGCGAAAAAGACATAACAGGCTTCTTCAGGCATTTGTTTTCCGCGAATATTACTTTATGAAATGGGGAACAGAAAAATTCTTCGAAAATAATAATCGAAACAGGGAATCGAAGGCTTTCGGAGTCGTTAACTGTCCAAAAAATTTCAAATAGCTTTAATTTGTTGTTGCATTTGCTGTCATCAGCTGTTTTTTTTAACAAGGGATTATAAAACCACTTAAATCTCACTGGTTAGCTTTGGATAGTTGCCTGAAAGCCACCATTTATTCCGGATAAGATATAGAAAAGATGAAGAATGTGTTTTGCATTTAATGAACCCGATTTTCCTTTTATTCCACTCTTCCCTTACATGCCGCCTCCACTGGGCATCAACGATGTCCAACATCACAACCACAATCCAATCCACAATCTGACTTGTATGGATTATGTCACTACATGACATGGATATTTCTGCCTCCATTGGATTTTTTAAAGACATGTTCATAATCCGAGCATCGTTCATGCCCAGTGGAGGCGGCATGTTATGTATTCTAGAATTAATTTCCGTACAAACAAAAACAGAAGGGTTTATAGGCAAAAACTTCGTTTAAACCATTTAATTTCACCTTGCAATTTTGATAAACGTAGACAAGATATGGTGGCGTGTGTATTATTGTTCAAAAATTTACATTACATCGCCATTTTAAGAAATTTTGTACACTTTGACAAGTAGTAATCCGAAGAAAATGACATAGATGCAGATTATGAGCAGCGCTGCAGCTGAAAAAAAAGCTCAGTGCCAACTATAATTTTGTTGCGTGCCACAGAGTGCCAAGTTAGTAAAAGAAAAAATCGGATGTTCGAACAAAAACTATGAATATTTTTATTGCTCATTAACAAAAAAGTATAACAAAATCAATAAGAAGAAAACAAACTCATTAATAAACATTTTTTTTTTAATTTAAGACAAGATAGATAAGATTTGTGTGTGCATATGCTCGTATACCTATATAATAATATTTTTTATGACTTCAGTAGGCCAATTTATAACTCTTCAAAAGTGATTTTAATGGAGTCCAACCGGACAAACTATCGTTTTTAGTCATTTGCTTTGTTATTAATAAAGCGTTTACTACAGAATTACGATTTTTTGTTTTTATATTGGCCAAATCTGAAAATATTCTTTCTGCCGCTGCACTGCTGTGCGGAAGGCTTAGGAGGGCACCGATAAAAATTTTCAGATACCTAAGAGTTCTTGTTGCGTCAGCTGATTTTTCACAAGGGAATACAGTAACACAAAGCTTTCCAGATCGCTTTGGATACAATCCTGAACGTGGCCCATTTCTTTCTCTAATTTAAGCATTAAACACAATAGCTGTGTTCCTTACCTGGTTTCAAGTAGTTTCAGACCGCCAGATTTAGTCATATTTAGTCCGAAGTCGTTCCACACATCAAAAATTGTGCTAATTCTTGCTAAAGAGAGCGCTCAAATGAGAGTAAAACATTTCCCCTCCTTACCAGTTTTGGTCCGAGAAATTTCTTCTGGCTATTTCTTACTGGGTATTTCTTACCAGGTTGAAGTATGTCAGATGACAGCATTTTGTCGGTTGGCCACAAATAACAAGGTTGCCCAAGTGTTATTTTTATTTTAGTTTTAGTTTTGGAAGATGGGCATGTTTTTTATTATTTTATTAATCTTTTAACTGACCAAATGATTTTTATAAAATATAAATCATCAAGCAAAACTGTTTATTAGGAATAAAATATTAAATTAAATATTACATATTTCTTCTATATTTTACTGTTTTTTGAAGAAAAAAACACACTGGAGCCTCATAATTTAATGTATAATTAAAGAATTTTTGTTTTGTTTTTATATTAATAGACTTGGGACTGGTACGTTTAATTTTTTTAAACATTTACATACTTTGTTGTGTTCTGATTCTGGAAAAAGTTGATTAAGATTTATCATTGATCTACGGCAACCCTTGTCGAGTATAATTTTGACGATTGGCCTGAATTAGTGCAAAGTAGTGCGCAAACCGTTCCCGACATTTTGACAGTTTTCCTTCTCTCTGAGAGCATTTCTTCCCCACTCCTCAAAATTTGACATTTAGCCAGATTTAGTGCGAAAAATCTTGGGAACAGACCTAATTTGACACATTCATTGTAGTAGCTTTTTCTGTGGGTTTACAAAAAGAGTAAGAGGTTTTTTTCAATGATTGTAGTGAATGGGGCATATTCATAGTCACTTTTAAACTCCAGTTTATCTTAGACCTGGGTTTACCCTATCTAAATAATATTGAATAAACCCCAGTCTAAGATAAACTGGAGTTTAAAAGTGACTATGAATATATACCCCATTTATTAGAGCTGCCATATTAACGCCAACTATAGCTATAAAGCGGATATCTCGTGCTTTTCGTGCACACACAGGATATCAAATAGTCAGAGGTAGAACTGAACAAAATATGAAAATAATTGTAAAATAGACTTTCATTAAAAGTATAACTAATGGCTCTGCTGCTTTTAAAGCAGAAACAGATACACTTTAAAATGAGGGCATATACATAACATATCCCACAGCAGCTCCCTTTCATTGTATACTCTACCCAGCAAACTGACCTGATGTGTTAGCTAGCACGAAGGATGAAAGAAACTTGTAATTTTGGCCGGCTCAATTTCAAAAAAGGACTTTTTTTTTTATCTTTGTGTGCCTTCGAAAAGAGGATATCCTCGACACTGTGGTAGATATTTTATGCAATTGCAGATTGCGCGAGAAGATAAGAAAAGCTATTATTTTCCCCACATGGAACCCCACAACAACAACAACGAAAGCAGCGCGTTGAAGGATGTGGTGGGAGTAGCATTAGCAAGCAACAACAATCAGGCACTATTCTATAGGAGCTGATGCACTAAAGATGTGATTTACTTTGTAAGATGCCAGCAAGGACGTTCTGTTTTTGGGTGAGTTGCTGTCTAGAGCAGCAGAAGCATAAAACACCATTCTTCACTTTAGCCATATCAACCGTGTCGGTGTTCGTGTTGAGAGTATAAATTGCTTACATTTCATGTGCATGCTCCTGATGTCTGGAAGCTTTTGTTGTTATAACGTAAAAAGACCTGGAATCTGGATCAAATAAGTAAAAGAACAATGTTGAAGGGTGGATGTTTGTTATTTGGAACCTTAGTGTATTTTGATACCTGGGTTAAGTGTGGATTTGGAAAAATTATTCTTAATCAAAAAAGATATCGTATCTAGTTTAAGATATCTCTTCATTGAATCCACAATTTTGGAAAAACAAAATTATGTACCTACATAACCTGAAGAAAGAAAGCATAATCACTGAAGAATAAAGGATATATTCGAGTCGAGTGCACATAGAAGAAGCAGCAGAGGTAAATTAAGATACATAAAATCAACCAATTTTATCCATGCTAGAGTTACAGAACGTAGGCACTGCTCTCTATCTGGATCTGGATTTTAATTTAAAATTAGTTAGGTTAGGCTGCATTGTTTTGTAAACATGGTAAGGTATTGCAAACTGTAGTGAAATGAAGAAAAAATACCACAAATTCATGAAAAATAAACAAACTTAAGGAAAAAAAGAGGGATCTGTATCGTCTTCCACTCAAAGTGAAATGCATTGAAAATGTCAAATTCGATGTAGGTATAATAAATAGAAACAGAAAGAGAAAACATGCCAACTCAAATTCAAAATGAAATGAGCTGTCAAACCAAATTAAGAAATTTGCGATGAAAACACTTTTTGTGTAATTTTCCAAATTAGCGCAATACGGCTCAAATGAAAACGTAGTAGGTATAGGAGTTTTTTTTTTTGAAATTTGAACTCACTCTATATGTCAATTAAAACAGTTATGGTTAATTAAAGTACTTTTTATGCTATTTCGCAGGGCCAGGGCCATCCGCCAGTGGGCATATATCAGGATTGCCACCTTTTGAAAAATTTTCCGAAGTAGATTTGTAAAAATTGCAGTAGATTCAATGTTTTTGCAGTAGATTTATATTTTCAAGAAACAAACCCATCAAGGGTTAGGTCTTGAAATTTCTCCTAAAAGTCGTCGACTCCGTCATTGTTACGAGGGCAATGAAACATTGAATAAAAACTCGGCAATTATCAATTATTTAACATAGTGAGTTACTTTACTAATGTATAGTATAACATTTTAGTATATTGACTGGGTATATCGGCTGGTTTAAAAATTTGTGAATTTACCACGGCTAATCACATTTTTCCGTACACTTCGAGATCCTCTGATTTGAGGTTCAGTTATGGTTATTTGGCGATAGAAGGACTTTTTCTATTGGTTGACCAATCAGTGAAGTCCTTTTTTTGACGTTTCGACGTTTAATATTTTAGGTTTGTTCCATGGGCGTTGTTGTTACAACATTTTTCGTCGGTGATGACATTGATGACGATAGTCATTAAAAAAACGCTTAGGTTTTAAAAACCTAACCAAGGAAATATGCTACAAGTACTTAGAAATATAAACTTATTAACTTGATCAACACATCGATTTTCCTCTTCTGCAGCCCGTTTTTTCTGTGAATCACTACCTACTAATTAAATACAAATAAAATTTATATCAATTTTCAAACACTTAAAACAATTTTACCTTTTGCGTGAGTTACGATGTCGATTCCCGCTTTTAATAAAAAAACAATTTTTTACTTGGGCAGAGCTTCGCCCATTGACTTTTATTATAATCGAAAGACAGCTTAGAACTAAAATACATTGGTTTATATATATTTGTACTGCTTAGGTAGCAGTTTACTGAAAAATTAAATATGTCTATTATGCAAAAAGTATTTGTGGGAACAAAGTTGTAATTTGATGTTTGAGTTAAATGAAAATTAAAGTAATGCTATTTAAGAATAAAATAATGTTATTTGATATTGCATGGTATAGTTTATGGAAAAGAAGAAAGTGCAGGTTAAGTGTTGGCTGGTTGAGGGGTCAACGTAACTCGTGTGGATTTAATTAAAAATGTATCCATCGTTGCCCCTTTTCTTACAATAAAAACAAAAAACAAACTCAAATTTCAAATTACGTTACGTTACGTTATCAAATTTACTGTGACAGCTGTCAATTATCATCAAAACAAAGCCCGATAGTCGAAAGATGTATTCATAAATTAAAGAGTGGATTTCATGATGAGAATAACTGCATTCAATGACCGAATTGAAAAAATTATTTTATGGATTAATTATTGAAGGATTTTTTTTCGTAAAACTAAAAGTGCAGTAGATTTGATTTAAAGGCAGTGGATTTATTTTTCGAAAAAAGTGCAGTAGATCTAATGCAATTGCAGCAAAGTGACAACCCTGGTTACCATACGTCGCGCAAAGCTCACTTTTGACGATAAACTGTTATAATTGTTATAAATGGGCATTTCTTTATGCGAGAAACAGATTGGCACTGCAACTTCAACAGCAATTTTGAAAACCGCATCACTCATTTTAGA
The DNA here is from genome assembly GCA_932273885.2 of Leucozona laternaria. Taxonomy (NCBI): domain Eukaryota; kingdom Metazoa; phylum Arthropoda; class Insecta; order Diptera; family Syrphidae; genus Leucozona; species Leucozona laternaria. The sequence continues at coordinate 82,113,470 of OW026368.1, read as the reverse complement.
ACTAGTGGTTTTAAATGGCTTTGAATACATTAACACAGCAACATCGACATCGACATCAACGTTAGACCTAAACCCTAAATTCGATGTCGCTGTGCAAATGATGCCAACTTTAAAGCAATGTTTTTCAGGTTTATCAACACTAAAAAATGAAAATGTGACAAATTTTATATATGTTTTAATGCTGTCAAAAGCGCTGTTCACGTTGGTAATCTATTTTACATGACTTTTGATGTCAAAGTTTTCGTTGCTGCCAAAGTTGATGTTGACGTTGCTGTGCCAATCTGTTTCTCGCTAGACTTGCCCATTTAGAATGGACGCAACTAGAGACATGCCAATTTATAACAGTTATAATAGTTTTACGCCATTAAAAGTGGGCGTGCGTTAACGCGCTTCGCGCGACTTGAAACAAAATTCTGGGTGCCTGAGGTATGCCTACCGGCAGAGGCCCTGGCCCTGCGGGCCGCAAAAACAGTACTCTTATAAACTTAAACTGTTATAATTCCATTTAGAATACATCCAGTCCCATGATTACAACCGTATATCTACCCCACCCAATTTTACTACATACATAAATAATATGCCATTCAAATTAAGTTAAGTTAGAGATGGCACACAAAATCGAATAAACCTTCTTTCGACTAAAATTCAGTCATGCTGCGAAAAGATTACGCTGCTTATGGCATTTGCAAGAAAATATTATGGAAATGTATATCAAACCAAATACGCTCCAAGTCCTTTTCTTACCTCCGAGCTATAACCTTCATTGTAAACAAGACTACGACCATTTATCTTCTTCATTTTGTGGTGAAAAAAAAACACGTCGTTAAAACAAAAACGCAAAGTGTCCTGCTATTGGACAGGAAACCTGATTAAAAATTCAAAACATGCAAACAATCACCGCACGTACGAAACGAATTGAAAATAAAATGCACACAAAAAAAAATTAGAAAACTATGGAGCTAGAGGTGGTGCAAAAAAAAAAACTGCCACCATACGAAAAAAAATATGACGTCCTCTTTTTTCGTCATCCTTCGTTAGCAAAGGCAAAAAACCATTTGACAACTTAACCGATGATTCGATTGTCAGTTCTGAAAAACAGGCAACCAGTACCAGCTGGAGCATTGAATTGTTTGTTTTGTTTCTTTTTTTTTTAGCTCACTTTTCCCGAATAAAAAGCATTTGCCCCGAATACTCGAATATGGACCAATCAAAACATCTCCTGGCCTGACTCATCGCTCATTAGTATTCATCTCAATTCATGGAGGATATGTCTGGTGGAAAAAACAACCATCCAAAGACGGAACAAAATATACACAACGAAAATAAGGCTAACATTATAATGTACAATGTATCATATCGTTTGGCCACAGACTCCGGAAAATCCTTCTGGCGAGCATTAAATTGGCATTTTTATTAAAGCTATCAAAGATAAGTGTGGACTCTGATTAAAAAAGGAAACCACTACAAATTAGGCAATTGAATGCAAATACCAATGGAAGCTTGAGTTAGACTGTTTGATAAGGCAAGGTATTTAGGAAAATTACTTAATTACATCCTATGCAAACCCTTTACAGGAAGATTCAAGAAGCAATTATTATACGAGCATTATGCCTGGAAGCGGAAGGATGAAAATATTATAAGAGTGAGAAAATTGAAGCAAAACGAAACGAGAAATAGAATCCGGCCAACACAATCTCGGACATAATGTTGTTCTAACGAGAAAAGTTTTACTACTATTCAAGGCCCGTCTAAAGTCGAATGGGGGCCCAGAGGGTATAGCCATATCAGTGCTGGAGCTCCATAGGTATCACAAATTATTTCAAAATTGTTTTTTTTTTGTATGCGTGGGGTAATTCGACTGGAATGAAGGCGACCTACAACTTTATGCGAAATTTAAAACCTAAAATGAGAGGGGGTACCCCTGATAAATGTTTTGTATTAAGCTGTAATTAGGCTGGGATTCGATGCCCACTGAGTCATCCAGCTCGAGAGTTCAACGCACTAACTAAAGGGTGTTTACTCCTAACCAAACTGAGCATAAATCAAGTGACATCTGTCAAAAAGACCAACTCCGAAAAAAGTATTGCCAGATTGAAAACCACACGTCTAAAAAACCACAATTTATTTCACCACGGGGTGATATGAACTCTGTACCTACAACCCGACTAAAGAGAATGGTGGATATCAGAAAATTCTTCAGGTGGGATATTCCGTGTTCAATTTGTATCGATGCAATCGACGCACCAGCCCAAGTTTAATTATTAGTTAAATATCATTGGACCAAAAGGGCTGCCCAGGAGACTACCAGAAAATGTTGATAATGTGAAAATCGAAAGAAAATGAAGGACATTCGATCCGACAGTTTCTTTCACTTGTAAAAGGTCATCCATTTTGAATTTCTGACACATTTAATATTGACAACCGGTGAAGTATATCACATTAGATTTGTGTACTGTCAGGCCTGGTGATTTAAAACTCTCATTCATTCCTGTTTGCGTGTTATCAAGGACGAATGGATGGATCCACAATTTTCTGCAAAACGCACGTATCGTTGCCAGAAAAGATTTTGATATTAAAGTTTTATCATGTAGACAAGCTGTTCAATCGTGTAACTTGCCATGGTGATTTGGCATCAGCAAATAAATAATAAACAACAGATTTGACAGATGTCACCAAAACAACATGGCCGGCACAGGCCGTCAAAATCTACCCGCGCCAATGGAAAAACCTTTAAAAATGCTTTAACACCAAACTAAATGACGAAGAGTTGCCAGTGAGCCAGTGTTGTCAGAATGGATTCCTCTCTGATGGATATAAACTACACACAAAGGGCCCTCTATATAATGACTGGGCCCCGAGAACTATCTTAAGATAATGTAACCCTGCTTTTAATGGTGCGATTTTCTATCCTGAATCATGTTCAACTAAAGTCATCAAGAAGAACTAAACTCAAGATAAATAATTTATGCTGAGGCCAACCACCTGTTGCAGCTTTCTACGAGTTAACAAGGAGTTACTTTGTTAATTATTTATACAAACAAACGTAGTGTTTTTTTTTTGTTATTTTTTTCTCCATTCAAGCCCATGGATATAGGGTAAGGAAGAAGTGAAGAAAACTTAACAATAAAGTTGGCTTCAATGGCCCACATCTAAATGAAAATTGGTTCTTAGTCCTGCATAGAAGCATACAGGGTACCTACATGTATACATACATATGTAGCTAAATGCTTTATGTATATCTACTTTATACTACTTTGCCTTAAGCTCATTTAACTATGCAGGATAAACTATTGTTGAGAAGTGAACGTACAAAAGGTGGTCGTTCTTAATCTGGGAGTGCAGAACTGCAGAATATGTATAATATTCAAGAGTTCAACTCTAGGAACACACTCACATTGAGTTTAATTAAAATTGTTGTCTTTTCTCTTTTCTGGTGCGAAGTACGAATATGCTGCGTAAAGGGTATTTACTTGTTAGGAAGTTCTTTTTTTTTTAAGAAAGAAAGAGTTGACATAAATAAAAATGCAAGTGAATGGGGGATTTTAGGTTTTTTTTTTTTTGGGTGTGTATTAGTTTTATGCTAATTGCATATTATATTAAAATCTAAGTATTTGAATTATGATATGTTTTAAGTAGAAAACTACGTTGCAGTTACAAGAAAAAGAAAGTAAAACCTGTAATGGGGCAGTTAATGAGACAAAATCGCAGCCAACATAATGGAACAAAAAAAATACGAAAATAGGTAAACTTCTTTCTTTCTCTTTCCATATCTAATATGTCGACGCCACATTTTAAAAATTATAATAGGAACTTAATATTTAAAATAAAAGGCCTGAAGTAGAGACACTCTCTCTCTCTAGCGACTTTTCCGGCGGTACACCTCCAGCTTGGCATTCTTCGTAAGTAAAGAAAAAGAGCATATGGAAAAAGTACTAAAGGGTTTTCCAATTAGAGGTGTTATTTTGATATTCAAAGAAAAATGGCATTTTTTGAGATAAATAATCGGATGTTTATTTCATTATAAAGAGAAAGATATACCGTTAATAATTGAACACAACATCAGCCAAATGGCCGCCACGACCACGTTTACAGGACCATATCCTTTTCATGAAATTTTCCATAACCAAATCGCAAAGTGGCTGCCCTATGTCCTCGATAGCCTCACGAATTCCATCTTTGAGGTCTTGAATCGACGCTGGGCTGTTGGCGTAGACCTTATCTTTCACGTGGCTCCAAAGGAAGAAGTCGCAAGGTGTTAAATCACAAGATCTCGGTGGCCAATTGTGATCACCTCTTCGAGAGATAACACGGCCCGGAAACTTTTCCCGTAAAAGATCGATGGTTTCATTGCTTGTGTGGCACGTAGCGCCGTCTTGTTGAAAGTAAACGTTGTCCAGATCAATACCATCCAATTCCGGCCATAAAAAATCATTAATCATCTCTCGATAGCGCAATCCATTGACCGTAACTGTTGCTCCAGCCTCATTTTCGAAAAAGTAAGGTCCAATGACCCCGCCGGACCATAAACCGCACCAAACAGTCACGCGTTGAGGATGGAGAGGCTTTTCAACAATAACTCTTGGGTTTTCCGAGCCCCAGATGCGACAGTTTTGCTTGTTGACGTAGCCTCCGAGGTGGAAATGGGCCTCATCAGTCAAGATGATTTTTCGATGAAATTCCGGATCATTTTCATGCATTTCAAGGACCCAATCAGCAAAGACACGACGTTGTTGATGATCAGCCGGCTTGAGTTCTTGTGTTTACTGAACTTTATAAGCCAAGTCTTTATGCAAAATACGGTGTAATGACGTTTGTGGAATGCCTAATTTCAAAGAACGACGAGGAATGGACAAACCTGGGTTTTCTTCAACACTTTGGGCTACAACAGCAATATTCTCAGTTGTTCTTGAGCGACGTGCACGGGTTTTATTCTTCACATCACTAACTTGTCCCAACAGCTCGAATTTGTCCACCAATTTCTGTATTGCGGTCCGACAAGGTGCTTCACGACGACCCAAAAATGTTTTAGTTTTACGAACCGTCTCTGCCAAATTTGCACCATTTCTATAGTGAATTTTAATAATTTCAATGCGTTGTTGAAGCGTGTATCGTTCCATTTTTATTAATGGCGTAGTCAAATGTCAAAAAATGACAGCTTCAAAAGTGACAGCTACCGAAATAGCGGGCTATTCAAAATAACTACCCGTGCGAAGCCGGGGTGGTTCAGCTAGTCCAAAATTTTTATTACATTTTAAGTTGCTGTTAACGGTAAACAAGAAGTGACATACCCCCATATATTCAGTATTCAGGGTGTACGTGAAAAAAGAGTTTCAATTTATTTTAATTTTTTCAAGGACAAAACTTTTCTACTTGATTTGAGTTTGAATGGCTTACACACAGGGCCGGATCAACCATATGTGCAAGATGTGCAGATGTCTTATGCATGTTTATCAGTGTATGTATGTATTGATGCAAATACAAAAAGGGGCGCTTTCTAAAAATCTTGCAGAGGGCGCTAGTTTGGCTGGGCCCGGCCCTGCTTACACACATAAATATATAGCAGTAGGTATTTAAGGTTATTATAAAAAATGTATCATTTGCCCCATACATAAGAAGGGAGATGTCACAACGTGCAGCAATTATAGAGGTATCACGTTGTTGAGTACCGCCTATAAGATACTCTCCTCTATCCTACAAGACCGGATAACCCCATACGCTAAAACCATCATCGGACAATATCAGTGCGGTTTCATTCCAGGCAAATCAACAACTGATCAGATCTTTACCCTTAGGCAGGCGATGGAAAAATGTCTAGAATTTAACATCCCAACATACCACCTGTTTATAGACTTTAAGGCCGCCTACGATAGCATAGCCAGGGTAGAACTTTACAAAGCCATGAGAGAATTCGGCATCCCAAATAAATTGACACGACTATGTAGGTTGACCATGACCAACGTAACAAGCCAAGTAAAAATAGCCGGATTGCTATCCAAACCAATCAACATCTTTAATGGACTCCGACAAGGGGATGGTTTGGCCTGCCTCCTCTTCAACCTGGCGTTGGAGAAAGCAATCCGTGACTCTGGCACGGCAACAAGAGGGACCATCGTCAACAGGTCCAGCCAGATACTGGCTTACGCAGACGACATCGACATCATCGGAAGAACTGAGCAAGCTGTACATGATTCCTTCATCCAGATCGAGCAGGCGGCACAAAATCTGGGGCTGCACATTAGTGAAGGTAAAACAAAGTACATGGTGGCGTCGAATGCGAGAGGAACAGTTGGTCAAACAATCAAGGTAGCGGAGCACGAATTTGAAGTGGTGCAATCCTTTAAATACCTTGGGTCAATAGTAGCAGCCGATAACAATATAGAAGAAGAAATACGCGGGCGGCTTCTCAAATCCAACAGAGCCTACTATAGTCTGTCAAAGCTCTTCAAATCCAGAAATCTCACCATAACTTCAAAACTGCTGCTGTACAGGACCATGGTCCTGCCAGTACTCACATATGGATCCGAGACTTGGGTGCTTAGCAAAAGGCACTCCGACCTCTTAGCCGCGTTCGAGAGAAAAGTCTTAAGGAGAATTGTTGGCCCCATATGTGAGGAAGGACGATTCCGGAGACGGTACAATCATGAATTGTACGCAATCTACCTTGAAGCAGATATCGTGACAAAAATTAAGCTCGGTAGACTCCGGTGGGCAGGGCACCTAGCTCGCATGAGCGAAGAGGAACCTGCTCGGAAAGTTCTTTGTGGTACATTCTATGGTAGACGACAGCGTGGTAGACCATGCTTGCGCTGGAGAGATGGCGTAGACCAGGACGCCCGGAGCCTTGGGGTGCGCAACTGGATGGCGGCGGCTCGAGACCGGGATGGGTGGAGAGACTTGTTGAAGGAGGCCAGGACCGGACCCCGGTTGTCGAGCCGACGATGATGATAAAAAATGTCCTTTAAATTTTGAGCTGAAGGTATAAAGGTAATGATTTGTGTTACGTTGCCGTCGGCTTGGATCGATTTTGAATAGAATCCTAGTAAAAAAATACCTTTCCATTGCAATATAGAATATATAGCTGTATAAATTACATTTGAGCTAGTCATATAGTATATTAAAAGGTAATCTTGTTTCTTAAGGATCGAGGAATGGAATCGTAAGAAAATCTAATTTGAGATCTCAAAACACAGTAACAAAAAAAACCTTGAGATTTTTCTATATACAATTTTGTTTGTTTATCAGACTTACCTTACACTTGACTTTGTAGAAAAATTGAAAATTAAATCCTTCAAAAACGAGTCTAAAACGATCTTGTTGGAGAAACCAAAACCAAACCAACCTTTTTGTCAAAAAAGTTCGATTATCAAAATTTTCGTTCATTGGATAAACTGTATACAAACATAAGCTAGTTTTTGCGACTCAATTCGACATTTTATTTCTTGAGAGAATCCATAACACCATACACCAAGGTCGGCGAAATAGAAATGTGTGTCTGGTATTTTTCTTCAACGCATAATTATTTTGCTTCTGTCAGAGTGTCAGTGCAATAAAAAAACAGACAAATTTGAATATTGATTGAGAATGATGGATGTTCTTGTCAATATTCTGCAATATATTACAGAAGTTTGCCATAAAGAAGGGTCTTACAACAAAATTATTTTTGAGGGATATGGTAGGATAAAGCAAAGAAAGACAGTTTGTATTATTTACGTTGCTATGAAATATAGAAATGTCTGGCTTGAATAGATATAATTTGGTAGAGTTAGGAACACGTGTCTGAACTGAACGTCGGTTGATGTATTTGACCTTGGGGGTTTTGAAAGCTAAACAAAAATAAAAATCGACACGTAAGGCCATCAGTAAGTTTATGACAACATGCTTCATAATTTAATTTCTTTTAAGAAAAAAATGTTTTTTTTTAATGAATTAAATATACATACATAAATACATACATTTATTTATTTCGATATAAAATCGTATAATATAGAGAAGTTGCTGTAAGCAAAAAAAAAAAAATAGAAAACGAATAAGCACAGCATGTTTTTTAAGCTCATAAAGGGTTTTCCAATGAGCATGGGTAGGTATAGATTTTGACGGCTTGTGGTGGCCATTTTCTTTTGGTGACATCTGCCAAATCTGTTTTTTTTTTTTATTATGCAGTTACTGGCCGAGTTCAACGCACATCTGAATATTCAGAATTCTGAATTTTTGAAGCTCTTGATTGGCCAGCTGTCAGAAGTCATCTGAATTTTCAGAACTTTTTCTGACAGCTGGCCAATCAAGAGCTTCAAAAATTCAGAATTCTGAATATTCAGATGTGCGTTGAACTCGGCCACTGAAACTGAAGCCAAATCACCATGGCAAGTTACACGATTGAAACGCACGTCCAAATGATAAAACATTAGAATCAAAATCTCTTGTGGCAACGATGTGTGCATTGATTCCATTTTTTCCAGTCGACTATTGAACGTTTGGTGGCCAAAATAGAGTCAACCGATTCAGTGAACAATCAGACAACACCCGTTCGTCAACGAAACGCAAGAACTATGGAAAACATCGCGATGTTCGTGAGAGTCGGGACTTCTTCCAAAACGTAGAACGCTACCGATCGATGATAAATAATTTATTTAAGCCTTAATTGGATGACATTCTTGTGAACGACATGTGGTTCCAACAGAACGGTGCTACGTGCCACACGGAAAACGCCACACTAGACTTTCTGCATGAACGATTTAAGGGTAAGGCTCACATTCACAGAGGTGAATTGGCAACGAAGATCGTGCGATTTGACCACGTTCCACGTTAGACTTTTTCTTGTGAGGTTTCCTGGAGTCGCATGTAATGTAAATAAGGCAAAATCAACCGATGCCCTTAAGGTGAACATAACACAGACCATCGCTGAATTTCAGCTGGATCTATGCGGAAGAGTCATTGAAAATGGGACCATTCGGATCCATGACACCGTAAGAAGCCGGGGCGTGCATTTGAGGGATGCCATATTCCATACATAATGGCAAACATGGGCCTTTTAAATCAAAAAGAATTTCGTTAATGGAAGAGACGCAAGACATGCCAATTATAACAGTTGTGGTTATACTGTTGGTACTGTTTATGCAGCCGTGTAGGGCCAGGGCCCTCCGCTGGTGGGCATACTTCAAGCACCCAGAGTTTTTTTTTCAAGACGCCTGAAGCGCGTTAACGCACGCCCACTTTTAATTGCGAAAAACTGTTATAATTGTTATTAATTTGCATATCTCTAGTCTCGTCCTTTGATAAAACCTCACACACAGCTTGTTTTATTCCATTTCTACATCTAACCGCTATACAATCTACCACGAGTTCTTGTTTACTCAATGAAATTCTCACAACATTTCATATTTACACAATGCAATTATCAAAGCAAAATAAACGCCCATTATGGACGCATATCTTTTTCGATTTGGATAAATTTCATCCATTATTTTCAAGATTTATAACTTTGCCTCATATAGAGGAAAATCGACCCCATCCAGATCTAGTCCATCTCGGAAAGGCACGGTCCACTCAGCCAGTCCGTTTATTTCCTCTTGGAACATTAATAACCCATTGCTGCTAGATCGTTACATTTCACGTCCTGACATCAACATAATTGTCCACACATGCGAGTGAACTACGAAACGAAGGCGAGCATAAATTTTCCATACAAAATGTTCAAAAAAAACAACAACAAAAAAACACCAGAGCGTTCAGTAAATCAGCGCGGAAATTATTATTGTCGGCTCGCGAAACAGCAGTTGGAAATGAGAAATCCTTCGAGATTTATGCCACAATATCCATCCATTCGCACTGAGAGCAAAATGCTCGTAGGGTAGGGTTACGGATTGGGGCAGAGCCGTAGGCAGGATTTTGTTTCGAATGACTCCATGAGTTTTAAAACATAATTTGAGTATAGTTGTCAATTTTGGAATAAGTATTAATATTTCGGGGTTCAAAGTATTAAAATCCTGTAGCCTTAAGAGCTCATTCCATTTTCATCTCTCCAGTTTATATATGTAGACAGTTATCAATCATCTGCGCTGATTTGGCAGCTTATACGTACAGATATGTTAGAATTTTCCTCATATAGGTTTTTGCGATTATTATTTGATGCTATACTTAAGCTAAGTACAGACAATTGGCAGATCTTACAACATTATCAGATCTGTCAGTAAAAAAATTGTCCCAAATGTCTTACAACCGTGTTAACTTACAATTTTGTGTGACAATATGTCTGTTTGTTAACTTGCTACTCCTTGCTATAGGTATACTTTTGGCTACTTGTCAAAAATTTGTATGGGATTTGACAGCAAGTTGTGCTTCGTCGTATGACGTTTTAAGTTACCAAACAGACATATTATTGCTAGAAACGTCATTGTTAGCCACTGTCGTACGACGATCTGACAGTGAAATTGTCAAGTATGTGACAATCGTCTGAGCACACAATTTTTGTATTGTCAGACTATTAGGACATTGTCAGATTCGTTTGAAATTAACAAATGTCGTTGTTTAAGACATCTGACAACTGCTGACAATTTCTTCACTATCGCATATAAAAAATCAAGCTGCGCAGATGCAAAATCAAAGTTGTTTTAAGTTTGTGTGTATATTTGTATTTTTTGTTATACATATCGAATTGCGATACAACTCCTTCTCCTCAGCTCGTAATTTCGAATAGAATCCCTTTTAACGTCGACGAGCCACCAAATTCTTCGTCCAAACACGTCGTCTTTTTTGTGGCAATTCCTCCTCTTCGCTGTCTTCCAACGCGTACGCCACCGTTAAAAGAGTAGCAATTACAATATTTTCCATTTCTATTTATTTTTTAAAAATTATCTTCACAAAAATTATGCACTGACCTCTTCAAACAACACTTTTAACTTTTCTGACAATGTCTGTCAACGGATCGACCAATTTTTCGAAAACAAACATCTGCCAACCATGTGAACAGACAATTTTCAACCTGACAATATTCTCAGAAATGTCACTGCCAGACTCGTCATCTTACCATCTGACAATGAAATTGAAAGACGGTGTTCACATTGGACTGCCTCCTCCGATTTTTTTTGACGTCTCTGTGCTTTTGCTCACTTCCACTTCATGGTGAGAAAGAGATGGCCAGGAAAGGCAGGATTTTTTAAATTATTTAAACATCAGTGGATTTTTTTTGACGTCTTCTTTTGTGACATCTGTTTTCTCTGTCTGTCATTTTGGCACTTAAATCTTACAGAATCCAATTTTTTTCAATTGGAAACATATTTATTAAAGAAGATTTACATTTTGCATGTGAACAAATTGTAATTAATCCCTCAAACTGCACAGATTTCTGCTTTGTTTTAACGACTGCTAAACGTGAAAGTAAGTCCGATGTGTTCACATTAGTTTGTGTCTGAGCAAACCAAGTTGGATTCACGTCAAAAAAAATCGGATGAGTCAGTCTAATGTGAACACCGTCAAAAACTTTGGGACAACCGTGTGAACAGACAATTTTTCATTGTTGGCAATTGCCAACTCACTGGCAACTATTGTCAGAGAATTGACAGATGTGACAATGTTTAAACATCTGACAATCGTCTGTACTAAGCTTAAGTTTTTCATTAAGAGTAAGGCTACACTCCCCCTATATCCCACCTGAGGCTGCGTGCCTGCGTTGTTGTCTGCACAAGTATTCTCTACATAAATAGAGAACCGAAATCCTCCACTTTTCCTGCAGATGTGGTTATCATTCTGCAAGTTAAATTGGTAAAAGGGTGGCTAAAATTGTGTTGCTTAGTGCTGGCCACAGGATGTGTGTGCTTTCTATATAAAGTAGGAAACGTTGCAAATTAAGTTGACTTTTCCTGCATTCGTTGCAAGTTGCAGTACATAGTTTCCCAGAGCACTAAAGACTTTCTAATTGCATTCGGTACCTACCTAACTCGTATTGGTATATCGTGTATCTATTATCTATGCGATACGAGCAACTTCTCCTTAAGCAGACTTAAATATTTTGCTAAAATCATTTCAGAGATACACAAGCCAAATTCCAAATGGAATTTAGTACAAAGTTTTTCATACAAAGTAGTAATTAACTATTCTGGGCGAAGTGTTGTAAAGAAGGTTCTTTGGCATAATATAGTGTCTCTATGTATAGCTCCGTACGTTTGCGGATTTATTTCTAAGGGTTTAGTAAGCTTTTATATACGTATATACCTACATATACCAAAGTTTACTCTTCCAGTTTACTCCTTATATTTATATAGCTGGCATCGGAACAGTTGACTCTGTCAACTTTTTAATAACCAGTTAAAGTTGCATTAGGTGATTTTATAATATCTTAAACGATAGAACGATATATAAGTCATGCTGGAAGGATATCCTTTTTGAGGGAAACTTTCAAAGTTTTCGTATCGATGTTGCATTTTTGGGGGGTCGGGATCTGAACTTTTTAATAAGTGGTTTAGTTTAGTGTTTGCTGATATACATGAAGAAACAAAAAACAAACTATATTAGCTTAAGTGTAAGGAGCTATAAAGGCTGCAGGATAGAATTTATATCGATTTTTTTTTTAATGATATGAAAATGCGAAAGTGGTTTTTGTTGTGAACGATATTATAATTGGATTTCGGGGCAAAATTAGATTTCATTAATCGTGCTCGTATAGTTAAGGCCACGAATTCGGGTTTTGAAGATTAGTTGTAAACCCAATTTAATTTATTGAAGTGGGAATTTAGTTTTTTTTTGAAAATAACTAAAAGGGAAGAATGGGTTTCATTTATGTTATGGTTGAACTTTTTTACTTGTGCTAGGTATACATTTGTATAGGAACTAGGGCTAGTTTTGGATTCGTAAACGAAAATTGACCTGTGGATTTCAATCCAACCTTACATTAAGATGGTAGAGAACAGGAAAAAAGTAGGAGCCGCAACTCTGTCTGTATATCTGTATTTCTGTATGTCTGTATGTATGTATGTCTGTATGTCTGGATTTTTGTATATCTGTATGTCTGTATGTCTGTATGGCTGTGTATGTCTGTATGTCTGTATGTCTGTATTTATGTATGTCTGTATAGCTGTATAAATGTAGAAACACATGTTTGTCTCTCTGCATGTATGTCGGGATGTCTTTATGTCTCCATATGTTTAGAAGACAATTAAGCATTTTTTATTAATAAGAAATGAAAGCGTTTAAGTTGGATACAAAAATCGATTCAGACGGAGAATTCTCGTCTTTCCGTTCGAAAGATGGATGCAATTTAATATAAAAAAAAACAACGGCAGCATTTACCTAAAATAAAATGTTTCAAAGCCAGAAATATATTCGTGCACTTTGTTGTTGTTTTAAGTACAAACCTAGTCTTAATAAAAACATTTTTAAATTACATTTTCAATTTTGCAAATTGCGACATAACGGAAACAAAAAAAATAGAGTTGTTTTTGTTAACAATGTCAACGCCACAATGAAATTTTAGTTACGAAAAGCCCTGGAATGCAGTTTTGTTACACTAACTTTTGACATTGCATAAAGGTATACAAAGTTTAATCAGAATCCTTACAGACAAACCTATAAACAGTAAAGAACTTTTCCAACTGAATTTATGTTTAATTTTTAACCATCAAAAAAAAGCAATTGCTTTATTTATGTCAACTGCTGACATATTTTTTTAAAAACAAAATACAAAATGAAGATGTATATCCCATATACGCAGAATGGCTTCCGGGCAAGAATAATCTTCAATAAAATTAAAATTTTCGTCATTGAAGAATGCCTGAAGTCTAATTCAGTAAAGTTTATTCAACCATCCATAATTAGAAACAACAAATTGTTCACAGTGGCAAAATTTCCATATGCTTGGGCATATCGAAACGACCATTAAGTGCAACCAACAAACCACGATGTGTATACAGCACAACATAAACCCCCTTTGCACACTTTTGAAGAAAACTTCTTATCTCGAACATCACATCCGTATTCCATGGCCGCAGGGCCAGGGGATAATATGTGTTCCTGTTTCCATCGTCTGGGCAAAGCTAAATGTCATCACATAACATTTTGCCATATATACAAATATAATTTGTACGGGTGAGTTGTAACTTAAAACGGCTCACCACTCCCCCTTCCCCCCCATTACCGTCAACTTATCCCATTTACAAAGGGGGGTGATATATGTATATGGAGAGGGGTGAAATGTTAAAAGATAAATTCTCACAAACCGCTTGATATTGCATGCATTCGTTTACGTTCATCAGCAACGTCAAACGCACAAACATACACAAAACAGGATGCAAAGAGCCAACAAACCAAAGAACAAGGAGCTAGCTGGGAAACCCTTGTTCGTTTAGCACCAACCAAAAGGGCATACAACGCAACAGCAGACAGATGACAAGACAAGAACAGAACATCTCCTGTTAGCACCGTTGGCATTCTTTACAGCCCCTTCATGTCCCTACCCTAGTCTAATTTCCAACAACCCTTACACTAACCAAGAGTGACATCCTCCAAAATATGGTTATGCGAGTGTGTGTCTTTGAAAATCTGCCGAGTCAGTGATGTTATAAACCTGCTTTAGGTACAATAGAAACGTAACATTATTTACAACAAACAACTATGTTAAAAGTCTACATTTTATGAGGTCGCATACCATAGTCGAAAACTTCCCGAAACTTCTTGATTCTACAAGCTTTAGCCCAATCTTGTTCACGTACGGCGCGCGTACGTCCATGTTGTGTAGAGTAACTGGCTGAACACAATAGACGCTCTTTCGATCGCGCGTTCGCACCTGTCAAAGTTAAAATACGTGAAATCTCGTTAAAGTGAATACAATGGATCTCTGCCACCAAATGCCAGAAGTGTCAGTGTGAAATAAAAAAAAAAAAAAAAAAAAGAATCTGACAGCACTCCCTGGTTGGAAAACAAAACCAAATGCCGAAGGCACGAAGGCGAGCCAAAAAAGTCGTGTGTTTAATAATAGTGATTAATATGTAATAAAATTAGTTTTTTTGTATCAAACACTTGAAAAAATGTTCACTAAAATGTTTAAACACTAATTAATACGTAATTCGATCGCAAATTTAATTTCAGTTCCAAATACAAAAAATAATCAAATGAACGGATTTTTAACACTACCGAGCATGTAAATATTTTCCAACCAGGGACTTTTTTTGTTGTTGTTTTTAGCTGTCAAATTAGAAAGAGAAAAGACAAAGACAAATCTTGGAAGACCTCTATGGAGACGCAAACGCGAACGCGACTCTGGGAGTTAAATAAGTTTTAATAATCACGCGCGTACGAACGCGCGATCGAACGCGCGTCTATTGTGTTCAACCAGTAAGGCAGAAAAGAGCGCTCACAAGAGAGTAAATGACTGGACTATCTTTTCAGACTTTTTTTGACGTCTCTGTAATTTATCTCACTCCCACTTCATGGTTAGAAAGAGATGGCAAAGAGAGGCAGGATTTATAATTTTTTTTTAATATTAATTGATTTTTTTTTAGGTTTAAAAATTGTGACATATGTTTTCTCAATGTGTGCTTTATCTTTTGCTCTTAAATTCTACAGAATCCAATTAATCAACAAGCACAGATTTTTATTTTGTTTTAACGACTGCTAAACGTCAAAGTGAGTCGGATGTGTTCACATTAGGTTGTTTCTGAACAATACAAGTTCGATTCACGTAAAAAAAAGTCGGAGTTGTGAGTTCAATGTGAACACCGACAATAATGTCTACTTCTTGACAGCTTCAAAAGAAATTCCAATATTGTCGCTTTGTTTACATGTTTTTTTGCTTCAAAGGTTCTTTTATTTACCTTTTTTTGACGTTTAAAAAGTCAGCGATATTTTTGGTTTAACGACTTCGTATACTCTTGGACAGTTAAACTTCTCTTTGAGAGAATTTCATCCCCACTCCTCAAAATTTGACAGCTTGTAATTTTTAGTCCAGAAAGTACCGAAACAAACCTATGGTTTCTTTTATTGATTTACACTGGGCATGTGCAACACATTTACACTATGTAATGTGTTATATTTACACTACTGTGCGACAGCAATGACTGTTTTATGTTATTGTATTGCTTTATTCTCTACAACCGCACTTTGTTTTATAACTTTGGCTTTATTGTTTTAGGTGGTGAGTCATAGAATTTAAGCCAAATTTCAGCTCAGTTAGCAACACTTAATTTTTTTCGCGCAGCACTACTCCGAATATACAAGTTCCACGAAAGAGCTCCCCTTAACATATTAACCATAGACATACTCGCAGTCGGCAGTCCTTTGAGATCGTGATATTGCGTCATTTGCCAAGAAGAGCAGCAATTTAACTCAAAACCCGCAACCAAACAAACAAACTTAACATAAGAAACGTAATTTGTGTTCGAAAGGTGCCACACACAAGGTTGATCTAACATCAAGGGAACAGAACGTAAGTTTTGCTCCCTACGATCTTTTCAACAAGTCTCCTATAAATAATGTGTAATACTTCATTCGGAATTTAACAAAAAATTATACATTAACTAACTACAAAAATTATAACATCCCTGTTCTCAATGAAAAATTGTTAGTGAAAAGACAAAAACGGTTGATTGTCGTGCAAAAAGGCTGTTGGCTTCCAGCCAAGCGCTTGGTAAAGACGTGAATGCCTTCAAGGGACGACCGACGAAAGCATATACCAAAATTTAACGTATGTACCTACTTTTTTGAAAGTATGGAATCCTTAATTTATCCTTTACTAAATTTGCATCCCAAAAAAGAGCAGTTAGTTCACTCGCTCAGACACATGGCCTGTGTTTATCATTACCATGTTTTGAAAGGAGCACTTGTTTTGGAATCAATGAAGGCTGTGACAACAATTGTGAAATCCTTATTACCAGACACATGTACACACACACTTTCATTTCCTGTGTCAAAAAAGAGAAGACTTTAAAGTGCGTTTACACATATTTTGACAATTTGTGTGCAAACGATGTGAATCGACTAACTCAGTTTGTAAAAGGTGTCAGTTAAAAACTGATTAATTTAGCATAACATTTTTTACAAAGGCTTTTTCCACGAGTGGATTAAGACTAAAAGCGCAGTATTTATGATGTCGAAAGTTTGATGATTCTTTGAGTTTTTTTTCATCAGGCACCACCGAGAGAAGTGAGTGAGCATGCAGCATGAATTAAATTGACAAAATGTTCATAAGCAAAAGGGAATAGGTTATATTGTGTTTCGGCACCAGCTGTGTGGAGGCAGAGGATGTTCATTGTTTTTTGTACCTAGATAGGCTTTTGGTAAAATATTAATTTGATTATGCTAACAAAAGGCATTTTAAACAATTCTAATTTAATTGTTTAACAAAGTGGAAACCCCTGTGTTGCGTTGTCGTTGCAAATTGAATATTTTAATGAAATGGATTGAACAAAGGGATTTGTGTTGCACAAAATTTGTATGTGTAAAATAAATAAAGGGGATTCATTGAAAACATGGCTCATATGACAGGCGAATATTCATAAAAGCTTTTAATTTTAAAATCATTATGTGAATTAACCACGATTCTGGCTCATATTCGATATTCAGTTAGATTTTTTTTGTTCAAATGATTTAATTATATGTATTACTAAATTAGAATTCATTATTGTCAGTAAAGGCTCTCCCAAACCAACGCGAAACATTCGCGCGAATATGTGACGACTGAATAAAGGCTGTCCCAAACCAACGCGAAACATTCGCGCGAATATGCGACGACTGAATAATGTTCGAAGATTCGCATCGCGCCGGTGTGGTTGCTGCCATCAAACTCCATGTAAATAAATTAAGACAGGCGAAAGTTTCGTCGTCGTTCGGAAGTATTCGCGTTGGGTTGCGAGAGCCTTAAGTTTGATGAAATCATAAAAATTTGTCGGAAGTAAAACCTTCTAACATTTGCTTCTGTGGGTACAAAACATTTTAATAGTATATAGTAGCATCTCTATCTTACTGGCTGATGTGTTTGGCAGGCTCACGAAAACACATTGTAACGTATGCACCGTTATTTTTTTCAAAATCTATTGTTCTTGCAAAATAAAAGGGCATTTCTTATAAGTGGGTTTTTCAATTGCCGCGAGTAGCAGATTTTGGCGACCTGTGGCGGCCATGTTGTTTTGGTGACATTCAGTTCGCTGACTGGGCTTCGAAGCGTTTGGAAGAGGATCCCAATTTTGGCTGAATGGCTATGTTAATAAGTAAAATTGCAGTATATAGCACAACACCAACCCACACAAGGTTCACCATAGGTGACAATGCATCCTCGAAAAGTTATCGTTTGGTGTGAATTTGGGCCGGTGGCGTCATTGGTCCGTATTTTCTTTGACAATGACGTTTGTGAGGCCGCCACCGTCGATGACGGGCGCTACAGAACGATGATAACCAATTTCGTACAGCCCAAATTGAACCATATGGACCTAGACGACTTGTGTTTTAGCAGGATGGCACTACGTGCCACACAGCGGACGCCGCCGCGATAAACTGCATAAACGATTTGAGGGTTAGGTTATCTCTAGGAGAGGTGACGTGTATTGGCCAACAAAGTCATGCGATTTGATCCCGCTAGACTTTTTCTTGTAGGGTTTCCTGATAAGTCGCAGGCCTATGCGAATAAGCCACAATCGAACGATTTCCTTAAGCAAAACATAACACAGGCAAATTCAGCCGGATCTATACGGAAGAGTCTTTGAAAATTGGCATACATGTGCCTTTCAAATAAAAAAGAAGAATTTTATTAATACCTCACACCAACATCAGCATCTACCCGCCCTTATTGAAAACCCTTTTAGTATACTTTTTTTTTTTTCTTTGTAAATATGTACGCTTATTTTTCTTTCTGACTCTTCCGTATAAATGTTTTTCAAAACTTTGTAAATAGGTTCCATTAGTTCCATTGTGTTCGTTTAGGTTCCACCTAGTTTCTTATTTAATTTCCACTAATGTTCTGGGTTCCGCAAAGGCGACCACAAAAACGAAATACCAGAGTTTTGCTTAATAACCCTAAACCCATAAATACAAATTTTCGATGATTGTTTTAAACGAATACCGTAATTGGCTCATTTAGGCTATGTTCTTTACAAAATTTAACCATTGTACAAGATTAACCGCTAAAAATTCACTTTTATAGAAAACGTTTTGTTCAAATCAAACAATCAAACTCCATATTAAAATAAACGATTCTTTCCCCAAGGAACCCTTTTACGTATAGTTTTAATATCTAGAGGCATTTATTTAACATTGTACTAGAATGCTATAACTGTTAAATTAATTATTATAAAAATCCCTTGTTTCGTGTGTGAATCGTCGATCTCCTCAGTTTTTCAATTCCTCTTTGAACCTTTAATCTACATCTTAATGAAATAATGGAAACAGATGATACCTAGCGTCTTTCTAAAATAGAAGATTCCCAGACAGGCAGACACCTTGATATACCTACAAGAAAATAAAAATAGACAATAATGCCTATAGAAATTGAATTGAATTTACCTTCTGCTTCTGCTGTCAGAGTACTAAAGCTGATGTTTGAATATAAATGTAGATAAAGCGATGTGTACTGCCATCAGGCGCACAGACAAACTTTAACCTTTGCTTCACGTATTTGTTCCAATCTCTCGGGAATCCCCTTTGATCCGTCTTAAAACAAAGGCAAATTAAGCTTGAAATCTTCTCCTTGACAGTAAATAGTTATTAATCAACTTTTCTTTTCTTGGTGGATGGCTATATTTTGAGGTTGAGTTGTTCATTATGTTGTTGTTGTTTAGAGTGAGTGAGAATGGAATAGGGCGGAGATAACAACATCAGCGAATAAAAATATTTAATATTTCAAACCAAATTAAGGGCATGACTGGGTTGTACGTTTTTGCCTTATGGTTGTTATTTTTAATTCGCTGATGTTGGAAGGTCTGCGTTCGATTCCCAGCCTCGTCCACCTTAAAAAAAAAGCGGAACGTCAAAATTTATTGCCTCAGTGATGAAAAACATTTCCATTGGCAAAATTCAAAGCAATGTCAATGAGCAATGCAATTTATTGCCCTAAATGTTGCCAATGGATACGCTGGGTAAGTGCCCCTCATCTTAGACGTTCAAATTCGGCAGAAAATTGTAGGTCCCCTCCATTCCTACAAACAAACATCACGCACACTTGAAGGGTTGGGAGTCAATAATGGTGTTACGCCACCAAATTTATGTTTATTTTTATTTCAATATTGAATTTACACGACTGGCTAATTGGGAGTATTTCTGTCAAAAAATAGCCAACAGAATTGACTAATTTATTCTTTTGGCAATTTAGTGAGAGAAAACTTCCAACTTGTCAGTCGTATGCAAATCCAGCTTAAGTATTCCTGAATGGGAAGTTGGCATAAATGCAACGGGAAGTAGGTATAGATAAACAAAGTTTTGAAATTAAAAGTATTACTCTTAACTTATTTACTCAGAAAGGAGCGTGATAGAAGGCTTATTTTTTAAACAAATCATGAACAAAATTTAAAATTCCTGTTTTCGAGCATTGTTAAGAAATGCAATATCTAATAAAACCTTACTTCGATCCTTGACTACAAGGCCAAGATCGGGAACACGGAAACAAATTCCCATTCCTCCGAAGACTACAGCTACAATTTAATAATAAATGCAATGTTTGACAAATTGCCCATTGGTATATTTTTTTTTTCAAATACCTGCCTTTGCCTTTATAGTAAGTATTTATATATTGCAAGTACAAAAACAGTATCCTGGTGTAAACCTCTATAGAAAAAATAAGTTTCCAACTTTAGATAAATCAAGGATTATCATGATTGATGAAGTTGAAAATTTGTTGCGTTTTTATTTTCCATTGTCTGCTGGTGGGTGTGCTTTTTTTGTTCTTCTTCTGTGAACTTAAATAAATTCCAAAATCCCCAAAATCACAAAAGCATGAACCGATAAACACGAGTTGTTGAACTTTATTGAAGAGCCGTGTTGGCTGTCGAACCGGAAGTAGGTCACAAGGATTAAAGCAAAATATTCAGTGCTCTGATGGGTCAGAGGTATTTTTTGTATTCTTAAATTTTGTTTTTGCCTCAGAGGTTTCATTTGTTGGTTTTTATCTTAAAACGGATTATATATCTTAAGTTCTATAATTTAGCTGACTTAATCTTTAAAAGGAAAAGGAACACGGCACAGCATGGTGTATACTTAACCTTTTTTTTATATACATATCTGGGGATTATACATACATTATAATAATATTAGTCTGAATAAATTTTATAGACAAGTGGTTCTCTTTTGTGTAAGTAAATCGTCTGAATAATTTTGTTGCATGCTTCAGAAATAAAGATCATAATACACAAGATGGCGCAATAGTTCTCACCCGATGTTATTTAGCTTTAATTTTTTTTCATAAATGAAAATTTTTGGTTCGAAACAATTATTCCGCATTCTTTAGAACTAGGTATTGTCATTCATGTCTTTTTGACGTATATTTTGTATCTGTTTACTTCACAAAATGTCAAAGTCAAATTGACATTTGCTTATGCGTTAGCAAAAATTATATCATCTTCCGATAGGGTGATGACTTTTGCGCCACGTTATATGTATATATTAATTTATAGGTTTTATTTTAAATGTATCAGTTATATTATGCATATATTAGGTTTCAAAAAGGTGTCGTAACTATATAGTTTTGTCGTACAGCTTACCAATTGGCTTTAAAAAATTTTAAATTTACATTTTTTTGATGTGTAAACATCTATGCCGGCGGGCGGTAGAGTGAAATAAAAACGTGGATAAAAACTGTGCGATGTAACGATATCACACTTTACGATGTAGCACGTTACGTTACAAAATCTGCATGGTAGGATAATGGGTACGTTCAGTGACAAAAATCTGAAGATTTCCTTCAAGCAAACTAGTCCGTTTTGGATCCGTGCACGTAGTCACCAACGTATGGACGTTGTTAAACACATTTTGAGATATTAAGTTTTAACTTCTACAAAAGCTACTTTTTCCGCGCGTTCTTTTACATACCGATATTTCAAACAATTCAGTGATGACAAACTCTTTTTTTTAGCTAGTGAAAACCTGATATGAATATCAGTTTTCTACGTCAATTATTTCTCCCGTTAAGGACAATAATTATTTGGAACAAAAACTGATATCATTATTTTGCAGTCGGCAACTTGAAAGATTTAAAAAAAAAAATTATTTATGTAATCGGATTTAAGTCACCTTTTATTTGATACCAAACTCGTTCGTGAACACTCTGGAACAGAAATGGGCAATTCCCTTTGTGGGCATTATTGATATACATAGTTTACAATTTGGTAAAAAAAAAAATAACGAAGAAAATCCTACTTTCCCGTCAACGGCCAGACCTATGTATTTCTATCAAAATTTTATTACAGGAAAATTTAGAAAAATATTTCATACAAAATTAAAAAAAAAAAAATTGGATTAATCAAAGAAAATTAATTTAAGATTTTTTTTTTTTAAATTACGTTAGTAGGTGTATATTATTTGGTTATTAAAAGTTGCAACCCAATTTCAATTGTTTAAGAAATTGTATACACACAATTTTATTTTTTAAGAAAGCCACTACGATTATTATTATTGAAATTTTTCATCCATAAATAAATTTTTTATTTCAAAAAAAAATACAGACGCCGTTTTTTATTCTGAGATGAAAACATTTTAAGGGATTATAAAAGAAATTTAAAGAAAGAGTTTTATTAAAAATCGTATGAGAGGCGGGTCTATTCTCTCTTCGCTTAGCCAGGAAGAAGAATTTTCTAAAAAAAAACTGACTTAAAACTGAAAATAAAATATTAAAAAAACAACGGTAATACTTACTATGCTATACCTTTTTGTAAAGCCAAAAATCTCTTTTTTTATATTCTTATTAAATAAAGTTCTTTAAGATAATAGTTTTTGAAAAATTAATTTTCAAAATCAAAACTTTGAAAAAAAGTTAAAAAAAATTTGTTCTAACACATTTTTTATTCAAAATTTTCCGTAATTAAGTATCTACTATTTTTGTTTTCAAAATTCAATGCTCTTGTGAATTTTAAGTTAAAAATAGAAAAGCATTTAAAAAAAAAAATTTATATCTCAAAAACTAAAACACCTTTATTTAAAAATAAAATAAAATAAAATAAAATAAAATAAAATAAAATAAAATAAAAAATTGCTGGCTTTACAAAAATGTTAAGCGTGGCATTGTGACCGTTGTTTTTCATTATATTATTTCATTTTTCAGTAGATTTTGTTAGAAAATTGCCCCTCCCCCACGTATACGGTTTATTCCCCCGACCTAATTTTTTCTCACCCCTAATGTGAAGCACACTGTATAATAATAATTATTATTAATTACATAAATATGTATGCATGTATCCAACCAACTTGAACCACAAGAGCAAGCTGATCGTTCGATCCAGCCGTTATCGTTATTTAGATTACAAAAAGTAAAGAAAGAGAACAAGATTTTTTCTATACCTTCTCCTTCATTTATTTAAATAAACAGTTAGATATTTATTAATCTAATAATTTTTTTAATTTTATTTTACTAAAAATTTTCTATTTTAAGAGATTACTACATAGTTAGAGATAAATAAATAAAAAATAAAATTTGTTGGTTAATTTCTAAAAGCGACGCCTTGGATTTGGATTAAAAGGTCCTGTGCTGGATCCTGGTCGGGGGAAGTTATTTCCTCCAGATCTGCGGCCACCAAAGGTTGCCTCAGCACCAGTTGTCAGAACAGCGATAAGGGCAAACATTACGATTAGAAATACTTTCACGTTCATGTTGATTGTTGAATTTTTTGGAGATAAGTAGGTGTATATCAGTGTGGTTGTTCTAGACTTATGATGATCATTCAACTCTGCTGAGAGTATTTATACATTTTTGAGAAAATAAAGAATCTAGGCAAGTGTTTTTGCAATATAATTTTGTTGTTCTTATCTGTTTGAGATGATTTGTATTTGTAAAGTACAAAATATATTTCACTTTCGGGGTTTTTCCTAGAAATGTGTAGGTATAGAAAAAACAAATTGTGAAGTACATTTACGTAGATGTATCTACGACTAGGTAGGGGAATTCGATTTTGGAATTTTAATTGGAAAAACACCAAGCCTATGTTCGTATACAACCCAAAATAATTCGACGCAAAATCCACACCAAATAGTGACTTTTTGGGGATGCATATCTCATGTGGATTGGTATCGTCTCAACTTCGACAATTTGTTTGTTGAAATATTTAGAAATGGGCCTCATTGCTGAAGATGACCGCAAATGGGCGAAACTCTCGGATCGTTTCCCGAACAGAACAACCAATTTGATAAAATAATTTTATCATTTTCACGTGTTGTTGAACGCTTTATCCATCCATGGTGATTAGATTGAATAAATGACAGCCAATTTGACAGATGTAGCTTCAACAATATGGCCGCTATCAACTGTCAAAATTCCCAATTCCCCATTGGAGAACCCTTTATTGAAATGGAGCTGATGTATAATTTGCTCTGGGGGGGCTGATTGTTAGTGAAGGGGTTTATTGAAATTCGAGTCTAAATAATATAATCTTCTTGAAGACTTAAGAAAGGCAAGGTATAGGACTCCTTTTGTTCTAAAATATGCTTGAGGGATAGTAATTTCGTAAGGAAAAAATCTGAGAATTTTCCAAGAAAGAAGAAAAAGAGTGGAAGTGCAAATGCAGTAAATTATTCAAGATGATTTAAATTCGATTTGATTATTGCGGTAAGCATCAACACATCTAAAAAAGTAGAAAACAGTACTTCCCTGGTTAAATTGAACGTGAATTTTGCAGTATTTCCGAACTTTTACATTTGTTCAAGCCATTTTAAAATGTATTTTCTTTAATTTTTCGTAAATGATTTTACTTTTATTGTCATCCTGATATTTGTTTGTTTGTATAAAGTATTATCAAATATTTCCTTAAAAATAATTCCATTTGCTTAAAATTAAACAAATAAACCGGGTTAAGTGCTTTGATGATAATCATACATCTAAATACAATAATAATAATCCATCCATCTATTTTATTTAATTAAATACCCAAAATCAATAAGACCCGCTCGTTTGAGTTTATCAACCACCCATCAAGTCGAATATGCACGAGTTTGTATAGTTTGGTACACACTTATCCTTCAAAGACTCAAGTGTTTGCTTTAAGAGGATACTAATCGAGAAGCACGTTATCGCATTAAACAGCTTAATTGTCTGCATAAAATGGATAGTCTATCCAACCGCATAATCGACTTCATTGTTTCATTCAATCTCATCACAAGAAACGATGACTTAATCCTCTTATATACCAAGTCATAGCCATCATATAGGCAAAGACTCAATATTTAAGTAAAGAGATATGATGCTATGATGCTTCCACAAAGGAGCTATCAGTGCGAGAGTTATAGTGTTGTGTGTTTAATTTTTCTTCGAGCGGAATGTGAGCCACTTTTTGAGATCAACTAATATCCCAACTTTATACGAGTCATCAGGACCGCAAAAATGCCACTTTCAAAGAGCCACACCCATCCGACTGGCAGAGAACCACATCACACAAACATCCATATCGTTAAGCCACTATTTATATACCATCGCCTTCGGAGCGGTGTGGCACTCTTACTCCATATGAGCGCATTCACAGAAAGTAATCGTATCGTAATAATCATCATCGTCATCAGGAAAAGTGGCTACAGTTAAGCCAGCACAAGGATAATATTATAGAATTGTGCAGAACAAAGTGAAGGAGGCAGGATCCAAAACAAACCACCATATGTGCAAGTCTCTTATTAAAAGGAACATATAGCCATCACCATCACCCATATGGGTGTAGATGTTTAGCTAGACCAAGCCGAAGCCAGTCACCCATCTGGAAATTGCTTGAGTTTTCCGTCACACAACGGGCGACCACAGGATGTTTGCAAGGACTCGTTTTCATCATTTCCCTAGTATTTCTCCATCCGTTGGAGATCCTACTATACTATACGAGTATAAGGACGAGTTGGAATAGTTAAACATTATAATAACTAATAGGAACAGGGACACGGGAGGACGACATGGTGAGAACATATCTTATGCTCCGTTGAATCGAGAGCAAATTAAATGCTTTTCAATTGAGCGATGAAAGGAAACTGTGTGTTTGATGGAAAAATCCCGTTTAATGGAACCTTTCCCGCAGGATATTTTCTTATCTCCTTTTTTTTTTTTTTTATTTTCCATGTTTTTACTTGTGTCTGTTAATAACAGAAATGATTTTGATCATGTGATGGATTTGAGTTATTCTTTACTTTTATAATGGCTGCAATAATATTTGAAGAGTCCTTGAAACTTTGTATTATAACGGTTTGAATAGGTTGGTAAGGTACCTTATGTATATTGATGCTGTAAATTTATTAATTTTTTGAGTTGATATGGAGGATCTTTTCGTTGTATTGTTCGATTAAAGTTATGATTTTTTATCCTTCAGAAGAATGACATGACATGACATGACACATTGGCAGTTTTCTGTCACTCGGCTGTAAATTGGATAAAGCTATAAAAAAGCATGTTACACTGACAATATAAGTGTATGTACATTTAATTCAAAAAATT
The DNA here is from genome assembly GCA_932273885.2 of Leucozona laternaria. NCBI lineage: Eukaryota > Metazoa > Arthropoda > Insecta > Diptera > Syrphidae > Leucozona > Leucozona laternaria. The sequence continues at coordinate 82,086,892 of OW026368.1, read as the reverse complement.
AATGATTTGAATTTAAAAAGCATGAAATTTAATTTGGAATGGTTTTCAAAATTAGTGTCATAAGTGTCACAGGTTTTTTTTTTTTTTAACGGGAAAAACAGTTCAAAATAAGTTTGTTATGACTATAACGCAATGGGCAACACAATTTAAGATTTTGTGATCCATCACCATCTTCTCGTTACTAAAAGTGACAGAAGTGACAAACATGTGACGATAGTGACAATTAAGACTGATCACAGATAGATTTATCAATAAAAAATTTAGGTATATATAATACCGACAGAAATAATATAAAATTTTGTATTGATCATTTTGTCTGTGATTAGTCTTAATCACTATGTCACTATCGTCACATGTTTGTCACTTCTGTTACTTTTAGTAACGAGAAGATGGTGATGTATTACAAAATCTTAAAATTGTGCTGACCATTGCGTTATAGAGAGAAGATGGCTTCTTATTTATGAACATCACTTTGGTCACGAATTAACCAGTTAACACTTGACCATCAGCTTTAAAAAAAAACAAATCAATCAATTTAAGAAGACCTTATAGAAGGATGGAAGGAAGATTTATACATTTACGAATTTAAAGCTTCCAAGTGCCCGATAAGGTCTGTCAGAGGTGCACAGCCGTAGCCACAGCTCGGCTGCTTGAAGTTGAAATAACGAGCAATTCTCTCAGAAATGTGCAAAAATACACTTTTCGGAAGGAAAAGCTTTGAGGAACAGTTTTTCTTTGGGAGTTTAAGGACCAGTTTCACAGCCGACAATACCGGAATAAGTGGCACTTGAGTTTCCTATATTAGGACTTTAGAACTTAAGTGACCAACATCGGAGATTTTAAGTGTCATTTATTCAGGTAAGTGTGCACTGTGATGTTGTACGTTGATCTTTCACATTGACCCTTTAAGTGCCACTTGTATGACTGTGAAACTGGCCCTCAAGTTCAACTGAATTCAATGAACACAATATCTTTTTTGGTGTTTTATCATCCCAGTTTGTTAAGTCGTTCCACATGTATCCTCCACTTTAAAACAGCTTCTTGAGTTACTTAAAGGTTAATTAATGTCCAGAGTTCGCTAACTCTGGTTTAATTCAGCACTGAAAAACTAAATCTAATGCTGGATGATTTATACGACTGACAAATAGTCAGGTTTCTGTCAAAAGAATAAATTTGTCCTTTCATCTGCCAGTTTTTTGACATAAATACTGCCAATTTGTCAGCTGTGTAAGCCCAGCATAAATGTAAGGAAATAAATGCTGGTGTTCCACAAGGAAGTGATCTTACCTTTATACTCGTACTATAACTTTAGTATACCATTAATCTAGGTACATTTGCGGACCGAACGGCTTACTTGACCAATAATTCAATTTTTATAACTGTATCCGAACAAGGTAGGTTATGTATTCATATGAAAATTGATTTGGATATATTTTCAGTAAGGTTACAATAAGGAAAACGAAGCTGTTAAGAGTTAGCTTGTGCAGCGCATTGGTGCATTTTAATTATAACCTACAGAAATGTGTATCCACTACACCATAAAACATTACTCGTACTTAGAAGTTAAAACTATAGCCCACAGCTGTAGGTAAAGAGGTACCTATTTTCATAAATTTATCGCTTTCATGTTTGGGAATTAGAGTGCAAAATCTGCAACACTACGTAGAGTGCACAAGAATAAATAAATAAAACAGGAAACGTTTGTCATTTATTTCTCTTTCGTATATACTATACATAAAATCCCATTTTCAGCTCCTGCTATACATACATAAACCTACAACAACTTACCTTCATTTTGAGTAATGCTTTGTTTATTGTGTGAAAATATTTTATAATCAGGATTAAACAGGGTGTTTAGGGTTTAATAAATAAAATCTATCATAGGATATAGTAATTTAAAAACATATTAATGTGAGATAAAAAAAAACCTGTAGGCACTGGAAAAATATATTTCTAATGCTTTTCAGTGCGATCCGAGTTAAATCATCAAATTTGGTGAGTTAACTCAGGATTAACTAAACAGAACCTTTTGATGTTTTATCTACCGAGTTTGTCAAGTCGTTCCGCATGCATTCTCCACCAAAAAAACTGCTTCCTCAGTTAACTGTGGTTTAATTTACTTCTATAGAGTTAACTAACTCTGGTTTAACTCACCACTGAAAAATCGGGCCTTATAGTATACTTGTGATAAATCAGTAAATTTTGTATCAATAATTATTTGTGAAGCTTTTATACAAAAGTAAATTATTCACCAATTTTCGTGTAGACGTATAGCTCTTTGGCCCCTACACAATCTTGGTTTTGACAGAATCGCATCTGTAGGTACTTCTGCTGTAATATAGTTGTTTTTGACGAAATACGTCATATGCTCTCAACGATGTTCATGTGTTTTTCTTGGTACACTCAGGCCCAGTTTTTAAGTGCGAGATTATTCTAATTTCGGGGTTAAGCCCCAATTAACTCCTGAAACATGTTTTTCAGTCAATTTAGATCACCGAGTTAACTTAACAAATTTATTGAGTTAACTCTGGGTCTTCTTCTGAAAGATGCGTGTCAAAAATCTATTCAAATCGAGGATTGACAATAGGGAAAAGGGTGATTTTCATAGTGCAGGATTATAACTAACTCTGATTTAACTCGGAGTTAACTCATGCACTGAAAAACTAGATCTTAATGATTTGGGGGCTCTACTGTGATTTGTGCATCGCGACGGCGGCGACAGATACACACGTTCGTTGTACAAAGCAATAAGAATCGTGTAACCAAAATAGGTTCTCATATTGACAATTTTCAGTTGACAAACCATTATAAAAAACACCCTGTGGAGAAGTGTGGATATATAAAGGGTAAGTCTTTTTAGAGGTATAGAACTTTGAAATGGAATAAAACAAAGATGATTTTTTTTAAATTGACATGAAATTTACTTTATTTGAAAGATAATCTTCTGGCATCATAATTTAAATATGATTTTTGGCATAATTATGACCACCACGGTTGGCTCGGACGTAGTCTAATCTGGTGGTCCAATTTTCGATGAGATTTTCCAACATTTGTGGCCGCATATCGGCAATAACGGAGTGAATGTTGTCCTCCAAGTGCGGTCAATCGTTTCGGGCTTATTGGCGTAGACTAGCGACTTCACATATCCCCACAGAAAATAGTCAAGGGGCGTTAAATTGCACGATCTTGAAGGCCAATTCAAGGGTCCGTAACGTGAAACTATGTGGTTACCAAACCTTTCCTTCAATAAATCAATTGTGGCACGAGCTGTGTGAAATGTTGCGACGTCTTGTTGAAATCACAGCTCCTGCACATCATGGTTGTTCAGTTGATGAACGAAAAAGTCAGTATCTAATCATGGCTCTATAGCGGTCACCATTGACTGTAACGTTCTGGCCAGCATCGTTTTTAAAGAAGTACGGACCAATTATTCCACCAAACCATAAAGCACACCAAACAGTCAGTTATTGTGGATGTAACCGGTGCGGTGTCTCAACATGCAATTGAGGATTATCATCACTCCAAATACGGCAGTTTTGTTTATTGACGTATCCATTCAACCAAAAGTGAGCTTCCTCGCTAAACAAAATTCGCATATGAAAATTGGGATCAACGGCAATCTTTTTTTGGGCCCATTTGGGCTCAATTTGGAAGCGTTGTTCAGGCGTCGCGTCGGTCTATTTATGTTGAAATGCTAAACCAAACTAAAAATGAATCACTTGACAGCTGACAAAATGGCCGCTAATTTAAAAAGTGTTGCCAACTTAAAGTTCTATACCTATAAAAAACACCCTTTATTACAACACGAAGGATATAATCTAGGTGAATTGGAAATTTTAATAGACAAAAGTACACCCTCTGGACAATAAATCATTCCAAATATTAATTGGACTGCTTTTCGTTGTAATAATACTTTTATAGTTGAAAATATGACGACTGAACTGGGAATGGAAATCGTCAGATAGATTGCACACTGAAAGAAGAAGGAAAACAATAAATCTTATAATTGATACAATGGCTGTTTCGTGTGAAAGTATACCGAAGTGGGTAGTGAGTGAAGTTTTCATTTGTATAGAATTGTTTTTGAAAAGTCATTCACAATACAAGCATGAAAGTGTATAGTATATACACAGTTCAAGGTCACACGTGTCTATAGCACAAACAAAAAATACAAATTTCGTGTCATAAATGAAGATAAATTTTCCATAATTCTTGTTCAAATATATGAAAGGGGAATAACTTGAATGAATAAGACACAATTTTTCAATTTATTATTATAGAAAATGTTTAAGAAAGTTCTAACAACAAAGACTCAACATTTTTCGTTCGTTGTTTGAAAATTCTTACAAAGATTCGTTTTTAGATTGAGTTAGGAAAATTGTCAGGAGTTATCTATTTATTTTGTTACTGTCTGTATCCCTACGGACAAAAGCCATTTTATTGCAGAAAGATAGACGGTTTATAATATTTATATACAAATATAGGATTTAAAATTTACGTGACAGGTGGTATTACCAGTCTGCATGTCTTGTTAAATTTTATTTTTCTTTAAACTTATAGCTCATTTAAAGCTAGACAAAAGTTATGCACGAACCAAAAACACAATTAACTGTCTTACATTCAATTAATATTTGAAATTTAATTACATTTTTTGTTTAATTTTCTTAAAAACGGCTCTAACGATTTTGATTAAACTTCATACCTGATGGAATGACTAAAGAAATAGTAAGAAAACTGTGTTATTTGATTTATAAGTTGTCAGTATATTTTATTAAAATATTAAAAGCAAAATTCAGTTTTGTATATCTAAAATATCCATTAAAACTACAGCAAAACAAAAACCATAATCACATACAATTTGGAACCCAAAAAAGGGCCATTATGCTGAGCAGAATGGATACAGCATGTTTATACACTATGGGTTGTTTATATGCAGGTATATAAAATATTTAATATATATGGATGGCAATAAAAACAATTCTGCAAAAATAACACATTTGTGTTGTTATACCTACCTAGAAATCTACTGTAAGGTAAATAATGTATAAATGTCGGCAATATCGAGGAGTTATGTAAATACCGAAAAATTTTTCGTGTCGAGCAAAGAGATCCACTCAATTATTTATTCCATTGCACAGTGGCCATGGATGACAGTGGGACAAAATAGCCACGAAAATAAAACTAAACAAAATTATGCCTGAAGTTTGTTTCGATAATATTCCATTAAATTAAATTGACAAAATGTCACTATTCCCGCCATATTAAGACTTAAGTCTGATATAGTTTTACTTGCTCCTATAGGCCAATTATTGGCTTCGTGTAAAAAAATAATTTTGGATTGTTATCGCAACTAACACTACACGATGATCGAGAAGTTAGAAAAAGTGTGTGTTCGTCATACCGTTTGGTCTGTCAGTTGGTGCGGCTAGGTGTCCCTGCGTTCACTGTATTTTCAGCTAGAGACAAATTTGGTACACAGCAATTTAATGTGATTTCATAGAGGTAAAATTCGAATTTTTGTTTTAGGTCATCTAAAAGAACTGGTATGCTATACCATACAACAATTTTGAATTTTTAAATTTTCTCAAAAACGGCTCCTACGATTTTGATTAAACTTCGTATCTGAAATGACCAAATAAATTTTAAGAAAACTGTGTTTCAGATTTTTGGCAAAAAATTCACATAACGAAAAAAGCCATTGCTGTTTTTTTTGAGAAAATGGTCTTATATTTGGCATATTCTTGTATATCTTTTTGATGGTTGAAACGGCTTTGTTATAATTTTTGCAATTCGGTACTCGTTAATAGTTTAAACAATATCGCATTTAGAAATTTTGAATACCTACAAATTTTTTTAAAATCAAATAAATGAAAAAAAAAATTATTTCTCTAGTACTTTTGACTATTTAACATTTTCTCGTTAAAAAATGTCATGAATTTATCAACCATTAACATGCATCTTCAATTTCTGGCTATACATTATACAACTGTATATGACAAGAGCAAGTTCGTACAATCCAGTCGGGAATATATTTTTTAACAAATAATTTATACAAAATGGCGGAAAATAAAACAATCAAGCATGGAGATATTTTTTGTAATTTCCACTGAAACTTTCTTAAAACATAATTAATATTATTTGTATTTTTCATGTAAAATTAATTATGAAGGGATTTTTAACAAGAAAATCTATTTTATTGAGAATGTTATTTTTATTTTGTCCCTACTTTACCATCACAGATGTCCCACTGTTATAAATGGGAAACAGCGGCGGTGATGAAGCCTCCCTTTCAACCATAACCTTGCAAACAATTTCTCTTCCTCAAACAAATACAAGGGCACAGCATTAATTTTCCAGGATATGTGCGATATTGTCAGCAAAAAAAAATGTTAACATCCCTACAAATATACCTATACGTACATTATAATGAAACTGCTTTTCACTGTGCCAAATGGAATAAATGCTCTTTTTTTACAGCCGGATCCTTACACCCTTGGTTCACTGGCTCCGGAACTAATTGCCAATGACAATTGCTCGACAGTTATGTGTGTGCTGATGTTTCGTCGTGTTATGTAAGCTCGAAGGACTCAGTTTACTTACAGCCCAGAATAATGCTTTTGAATGAAAAAAAAAAAAAAAAATAACCAGAATTCCTGGTCCTGCCTACAGTTGTTGTTGTATCTATACTGTATGAATGTGCGTATGGTGAAACTTAACAACTTGTGCTATCACCACACTGACCGACCTCTATTACCACATCCGCATGTATAATATTTAAGTGAGAAAATGGGACCAACGAATTTCGAAAAAATAAAATAAAACACAAATGTTGTATTATGTATATATGTAGATGATGCCTTTGCCTTTTGAACGAGTACGTTTTTCGGCAGAAATATTTTATTTTAACATTTTTAGATTGTTTGTTCTGTTTGCCATAATGTAAGATTCATTAATGGAGAGTTTTGAATTTATACAAAAAAATATACAAAGGATTTTTTTTTTTTTTTTAATGTGACAAGACCCGTGACAAATATTCGAAGTAATGTGGGGCCGAAGTTAGAAGATCTAATTAAATATGTACATATTATGTTTGCTTTTTGTGCAGGTACTTACCGTTACTTGTTAAAACTCATAAAGGTGGTTTGATTTTGATTATAATTTGAAACAATGAAAAGTTCTGTGGGTATAAACGTAATTCTAAAGGGTGTTTTTTAAAGAAATTTCTGTTTTCATTGGCAGCACTGTTTCCAATGACAGGAAATTAGACAGCTGACAGATGATTTGTTTGCACTTTTTCGAATAGAGGTCTTCCAAGATTTGTCTTTGTCTTTTCTCTTTCTAATTTGACATCTAAAAACAACAACAAAAAAAAGTCCCTGGTTGGAAAATATTTAGATGCTCTTGGCAGTGTTAAAAATCCGGTCATTTGATTATTTATTGTATTTGGAACTGAAAACTTAAATTTGCGATCGAATTACCTATTATTTTCGACAAAACAGATGTGGCCAAGGTTGGACCTGAAGCGCTCGAAGAGTTTAATATCTCTAAGCAGACTGCATATCAGCTCCGTCATAGGTGTCATCACCGGTCACTGCTTGATAGGCAAGCACGCAACGAGGCTTGGAGTATTCTCAAATGATTTCTGCAGAAGCTGTATGGATGAAGAAGAGGAAGAATCGATTCCTCATCTCCTCTGCACTTGCCCTGCTCTATCCCAACGACGTAAACTCCATCTCGGAGAATACTACTTCAACGATCCTAATGATCTGGTAAATGTTGACATAATTGATCTCGCACGCTTCGTAAGGAGCTCTAAGTGGTTCAACAAATAGGAAGAAGAGTTTCAAGATTCCTGTGGTATCACAATGGACCAACTATGGTCTAAGTGTGTCTAGCCTTGCTCGACAGCCACCTTAACCTAACCTAACCTAACCTACCTATTAATTAGTGTTTAAACATTTTAGTGAACATTTTGTGTTTGATACAAAAAAAAAACTAATTTTATTACATTTAAATCACTATTATTAAACACCCGACTTTTTTGGCTCGCCTTTGTACCTTCGGCATTTGGTTTTGTTTTCCAACCAGGGAGTGCTGTCAGATTGTTTTTTTTTTTTTTTTTTTTTTAAATTTCACACTGACACTTCTGACTTTGGTGGCAGAGATCCATTCTCTTGATGGAACTGTCAATCGAATTGGGCGCGTTCGTTGATTTTCACAACTGAAAGCAAATAAAGTGCTGCCATTGAGGAGCCCAGCTTGGAGGTGGGTTGAACGCTAATGAATCGATCTGGAAAATTGAATTAAATGATTTCTTTGTCGAAAAATGAAATGAACGAAAAAGAAACAGAATTAAAAGTGGCAGCTTCTAGATCATCGGTCTGTCATTTTTAGTTAAATTGGACACTTGGTTCAGCCGAAAATCGCTTATGAAGATGTAAAGAGGTAAAAAAAAAGCGATTTTAAAGTTGATTTTTCGTATTGTCCGATACATCGAAGGCGTGCGTATTTTTCTTAATCGATATTTTGATACAAATATGTCAAATTGATGTTCACGAATCAATTTAATTTTTCACGTTAATCGTCGGTATTTCTTTTTTAGTGTCAAATCGTGTTTAAGGAGGTGAAAATCGCGTTAAAATAGCCCAAAAAGTCAATTTTTAACAAAAATATTTTTTTTTAAATTTTATAGCGTGTGATACCTCGATGGAAGGGTATAGGAACTCCCAGATCAAGAATTTGCTGTTTTAAAATTTCTATACGGCTATGAGTTTAACCGCAAAACGAATAAACCAATTTCACGTTACCGACGTAAAAAATGGGATTTTTTGAAAGTTAGTTTTTTGGGGTCTTTCCATAGCTAGAATTAAAGGTGGCAGCTTCTAGGTTGTTTACGTCCGTAAAGAAGTCGGACCTTTGGAGCAAACGTGAAATTTGTGTATTACAACATAACAAGTCCTAGAAGAAAAAAAATTAATCAAAAGATTGACTTGTTTTAGGTATATGTAGGTATAGATGGCGTAGGTAGAGAGGGAGCGCGCCATTTTGATATCATCGTACTCAAATTGACCTGTTGGTTGAAAGTGGTTTTATTGGAAAGATTTGCGGATAAACCCTCTTACGGGTCCTTAGACACTCTTATTTAGCTTACGCGCTGTCTAAGGAGTCCAACGGATGTGGCGAAGTAATTAAAGTCGAAGTTATACCTACATCTAATTCGTCGTGTTGAGAAAAGCGATCAAATCTTTGATCTTTATCTCAGAAAGTTTGTGTAGGTCTTCAAGAAAAGCCTTTCCAAATGATTTCGCTCTCAATCTGGACATCAGAGCAGGGCATTTACAGATTAAGTGAACTACTGTTTCCGTCTCCTGATGGTCCCCACAACTACGACAAAAAGTGTTGTACGGAATGCTTAGCCATGTTCTCCTACAGGCCAGTGACCAGAACATGTCGCAACAACACTGAATACGTCTCGCCTGGGCCTAAATATCAGGTCAGTTGTTCGAGACTTATTATAGATGGACCGTATCTTTCTGGATATGACGCAGTTTGTTAAACTTTTCCCACATTTGATTGGATTTAGTAAGAAAAATTGAGACTATTTTGCCACTTTTAACTCCAAGCGGAAAGCTAACTCTTTCATGGAGGGCTGATTTTTGCCTGACCAGTTCGTCAGCCCGCTCGTTTCCCTCAATGCCACAAAGACCTGGAACCAAGATAAGAGTGACACCTAAGTTGACATTAAGGCTTGATAGTTTATCTCGACATTGCTGGACCAATTTATAGGATGATAAAGCCGAATCAATGGCTTTAACAGCTGCCTGACTGTCTATCAGGATAGCAGTGTTCCTGTTTTGGTGAAGATCTTGTTTGAGTATCTTGCATGCTTCCCTGATTGCTATTAATTCAGCTTAAAATACACTTGCAAAGTCGGTAAGCCGAAAGGACTTAGAGAGACCAACACCACACTCCTACTTTAAACCATCAGTAAAAATGGTTTTGTTGTCACGACGTCGTCCTAACAATCCTTTTTGGATGGAAATAAAACCTTAAAATCCTTACTAAGATCCAGAGTTGGTAGTCGGTCTGTTTTGAAAGCACATCATTAGGAATCAAACATGTGATATTTCTGTGATATGGTTAAGCAAACCAACGATTTGATTCCTTAAGTCTTATCGCGCTGCAGAATACGAAATATTTAATGTGTTGATCAAGTGGTAAGAGGTGAAGAAATACGCTTAAGGAATCCGTCGGACAGGAACGTAGAGCCGCAGTGGTACCAACGCTAGCTGTTCTTGAATCTTCTTTAGTTTGTTTACGTTATACGCTTTGTTAAGTGCGGGACACCATAGCCATACGTAAGGACTTGTTTTAAACTAAGCTATATTCCTTCGACTGCATCATTGTCATTTGTGGATTACCAAGAAGATTAATAATTTTTGAGTTTTTACCAAAGATAAACATTTTTCCTCAACCTCTAACCCCGTTCATTCAATATTTAAACCATGATTTATGTCATAGCCCAGTAGTAAAGACTTTGTCAAAAATTAGTAAGTCATAAACAACATCTTGCAGGACTACTGAACTAATAAAAAAATTCCTCTTTGCTGTAACGCCTACATAACTTAAATAACAGTATCTATTACTGCCACCTTTCTATGGTTAATAATGTTCGAAAATGTCAATGTTCGGATAAAACATTTCCCTATCAATGTCTGTTCATTAAAAATAACAAAGAAACGACAATCGAAGCTCACGTAAAAAAAAACTCATACCCACTAAATAAACAGTTAATTAAGACATCTCTATCTCTGAAATACAAAAATCCCTACAATCCACAAATTCAAAGTTCTTCTAATGGATACATTCTTTAAATTTGCCCTTGAACAAATATAGAATATAGATAGAAAAACACTTTCCCTTAATTCTGCAATAAGACTAGCAATTACAAATTACGTGATTGTAATCTCTTAGTTCGTGTCGTGTAAAATATTCCTCACTATATCAATGTATAATTAAACACTCTGGATTGGAATGATATCGAAAAGTTCATGTAATAAGGATTTGTTATAGGTAATCTCAGACTATTATTTCTAGCAGCATCTGGTCGTACGTCGATAAATTTAATGTTATCTCTTTGGAATGGTCCTTGCGGATTTAAAATGGGAAGCATTAATTGTCCAATTGACACTTTTTTAAGGTGGATAAGAAGGGAACACTTTAAGGTGCAATATTTCCTAATCATATTTTTTTTATCGTTTACCTGCATGGGTACGCTATGAGTTGAATTCCACTCTTAAGTTTTATAGCATTGATTTTTAATTTAAAAAAAACAATGGCCGTACAATTCGGTTCATCAAAAGGTAATTGGGCATTTTAAAGATTTTTAATTTCTCGAAAATGGTTGAAACAATTTTGATTAAAATTCGTAAATCGTAACCACGATATACTTTTGCTTTAGATTAAGAATTTTTATTTATCAGTTAGTTGTGTATAGACAAGGGTGTTTTTTTATTTTGTATAGAACTTTGAAATGGAATAAAAGAAACATTATTTTTTTAAATTGACATGAAATTTACTTTATTCGAAAGATAATTTCCTGACATTATAATTTGAATATGATTTCAATATAATTCATTTCGGACGTAGTCTAATATGGAGGTCCAATTTTAGATGAGTTTTTCCAACATTTGAATGTTGTCCTTCAAGTGCGGTCAATCGTTTCGGGCTTATTGGCGTAGACTAGCGACTTCACATATCCCCACAGAAAATAGTCAAGCGGTGTTAAATCGCACGATCTTGGAGGCCAATTCACGGGTCCGAAAAGTGAAACTATGCGGTTACCAAACGTTTCCTTCAATAAATCAATTGTGGCACGAGCTGTGTGACATGTTGCACCGTCTTGTTGAAACCACAGCTCCTGCACATATCATGGTTGTTCAATTATTGATGAACGAAAAAGTCAGTAATCATGGCTCTATAGCGGTCACCATTGACTGTAACGTTCTGGCCAGCATCGTTTTTAAAGAAGTACGGACCAATTATTCCACCAAACCATAAAGCACACCAAACAGTCAGTTATTGTGGATGTAACCGGTGCGGTGTCTCAACATGCAACGGCAGTTTTGTTTATTGACGTATCCATTCAACCAAAAGTGAGCTTCATCGCTAAACAAAATTTGCTTTTGAAAATTGGGAACAACGGCAATCTTGTTTTGTGCCCATTTGGGCTCAATTTGGAAGCGTTGTTCAGGCGTCAGTATATTCATGTTAAAATGCCAAACTAAACAAATCATTTGACAGCTGAGAAAATGGCCGCCAGTTAAAATAGTATTGCCAGCTTAAAGTTGTATACCTCTAAAAAAAAACATCCGTTAGTTATAATAAGTGTTGGGTTTGGCTATGGTTACAAAAATTGGGGCTAAGTTGCGGATTTGATAATCCTCGGTAATTGCGGTTGTTGGCCCTCTCGTAAAATGGTGTTTCTTCATTGTGGATGATATCCTCGTATCGGTGGTCTGTGATGGCTCGAACGTTCAGGCTGGGCTCTAGTTATTGCTGGAGTAGTTGATGAACTTCCAAGTTAGGGTATTTTTCCAAGTTCCTGATGATTTTTGTGGATAGCTGCAACATTATTTGATTTATTGGAATCAATTTTATTTCTTGGTTGGGCCATATTTCCTCATTACTGGGACCTACAATATCCATGGTATTTGAAATAAAACTGCGTTTGAGGTCTTTGGCGAAAAATTCATGTAACGGAAATAGATCAGTTGACGTTTCTTGAGAAAATTTTCTTATTTTTAGGTTATCCCCATGTATCTCGTTAATGACTCAACCAATTTTATTATAATTTTGAAAAACAGGTACTTCTAAGAAAAACAAATAATTTAGCAATTCAAAATATTAAAATAAATTTTTGCTTTATTAAAAAAAAAACATCTTTTTAGTACTTTTGACTTTTTTAATTTCTAGGTATACTTACTTTTTTTTTGACTTTCCAGCTTGCATTGTTAGCTATGTAAACTGAATAGCCTTGAACAACAAGAGCAAGCTCGTGTGATCCATTCGTGCATATCAAAATTTTATTGTGAAAATATTTGAGTCATTGTGTTGAAAATTAAAGTGGGAATTTGATGAATTATTAGTGATGCAAATCGCTTGACCTTAATTCAGGAATTCAGAGTCCTCTTGTTTTGAATTTTGCGATTCTTCTCAACACAGTAAGTTATGTATGTATAATGTTAATTTAGTCATTATCTTAAATAAAACATCCCTCGAATCCATAACGTTCAGGGAATCTCATATGGGAGGAAGATGAGATGAGGATTGGTATTCAGGATTTGGCTGTTAGGATGCAATACACATTATATTATGTATGTTTGTTATGTGTGTAGGTAATTTGTTGGTTCTCAGAAATTAAATCTAGATCTTAGACATATCTCATCACAGCATGTTTTTTCGTTTAAAATTTGACAAATACAGAAGAAGTTGGCCCTGTCATAAATTTGATGAAGATCTTTGACAATAATAATTATTGTATCTATACCACATGCTCGTGGCTGTGAATAACAGATGTGCATTCGTATACCAAGCTGGTATGTACATATGTAGGAATTTTGAGTTTTTGAAGTTATTTAGCATTTGTTGAGGGCGTAACATACATTTTTAAAATTCACCTGACTACTACTACTACTTGCTCTATAGGGCAAGTATTGGTTTCGTATAAAAAAAAAAAATTTCGATGTTATAGTCAAAACTAACACTACGATAATCGAGAAGTCCGAAAAAGTAGGTTTCGTCATGCCGTCCGTCGGTCTGTGCGTCTGTACGTCTGTGCGTCGGTGCGTGCACTGTAATTTCAGCTAGAACCTAAACGGGTGAACCGATTTGCATGAAATTTGGTACAGAGCATTTTTGTGTGATTCCCTAGAGGAAAAATTCGAATTTTTGTTTTAGCTTATCTAGAACGGGTAGCTGCCATACAAATATTTTGCTTTCGTACCTGTTATAACCAAATCAATTGTAAGAAAACTGCATTTCATGTTTTTCTCAAAAAATTCATATAACGGAATTAGGTATTGAACGTTTTTTGAGAAAATGGTGTTATTTTTGGGTTATTCGCGTATATCTTTGCCATGGTTAAATCGATTTTGTTATAATTTTGCAATCTGATGCTTCTCAATAGTTTAAACAATAATACATTTAAGAATTTTTAAAAACATATTTTTAAAAACAAAAAAAAAATCAAACAAAAAATCAATTTTTTAGTGCTTTTGACTCTTTCAATATTTTCTCATTAAATATATAGGTACATCATGCATCTTCAATGTAGGGTTACACACAATATTTGACCACAAGAGGAAGTTTGTGCCCTATCAAGTCGTGCATATTTTTTCTTAAGAAAACCGCCCAACGATTTTTAAATATCTTTTGCATAAATTCATATATTTTAAGGAATTCAGGTGACGTTCGTTGTTTTACGATTTAAAAAAAATTAAGAATTATTTTATTAATTCAATGAAAGAGTTTCATGCTTCTTTACTATTTTCTCTAATTTATCATTAAGCATCTTGAACCGCAACAGCAAGTTATTTCGATGCAATCGTGCATTTTTTGTTTTTTGAAAATCGATTTATTAAGGCTGGAGGTATTGTATTGTTTGGAAAATATATATAATACTATATAGACTCTAGATAAATAAAAAAATTCAACTAGACACCTTTTTTTTTGACAAAGTTTCTACCTTGCTTCAGTCGAATTGTGAATTTGAAAAAGTAATAAAGTCTGACAAAAAAAAACTGTTTTATGGTGGTGTGACGTGTGATGATAAAAAATTGACTGTGCCTTTATTTTGAAGCTATGTACATTTATATGCCATTATGTATGGAATAGCAAATCATTCAAATGGCCTCCTCGGCTTTGCTGGCAGTGCTTTAAGCAATCTGTCAAATTTTTGATGCCTCGGTCCAATACATATGTGTGGCGTATTTCCGGCAATAATGTCTCGAATATTGGTCACGAGCTTGTCCAAAGTGGTTGGCTTTTTAGCGTAGTGCGTAGACTAAACACGCAACCAGAGAATATAATTGAGTGGTATCAAAGGCGCATGATTGCGGCGGCCAATTGATGAACGCTTGCCGTTAAATGAACGTGTTTTGGGAACCACATCTTGTCTTCTTGGATTATGGATTGTGTTTGCTCCAATAACTGCAATTTTGCTTGTTGACATTGCCGCTGAGACAATAATGGGCATCGTCCGAGAAGATGATTTTTTGCCCAAGCCCCGGTTCTCCGAAAAAAATTTCTAGCACCGTTGTCTATGGCGTTGTCTATGGTTATCTGCCTCCAATTCTTGCGTCAGCACAATTAAAACAGACTGCAAAATAAATCGGTCGGCGATGACCAATTCAGCCGATCGGCAATGAATCGGTGTTTCTGGATCTTTTTCGATACTTGCCGCTACGGTACGCGCCGCCAGCTGCTATGTTTTCCTCCTTTCCCATCAATCTCTCTCTGGTTGGTGGCTTAGTGTCCAAAATAGTGTTACCAATCATGCTCAAATTTTCGATAGTATTATTCAATAATTTCCACAGCGTAAAACGATGCATGATGAAATGGCAAACCTTACTGAATATTTTGACAGCTGGACCTGTATGTCATTGGTAAACTTGAGTGCTGCTGAAACATAACAATCGGAAATATTTACTATCGTTACTATCTAGTCGCCCTTTATAAATTACCAAATTATGACAGCAACCAGCTATAGTAAAGCAGTTTTGTTTAAATTCAAAAAACTGTTTTTGGGATATATACATAAATACATACATACATTTTTCCAAAAAAATCGCCGTTTTTCATACTGTTGGTTCCTTCTTGTTACCAATCTGCCATCAGCCATCAGCCATCAGAATATTGTAGACCTCACTCATTTTATAAAGAACACATAAATACCAATGCAAGTGTAAAAAGTATAGCCTTTTTTAAATTTTCCTTTAGTACAACCAGTGATTACTGAGCTTCAAGATATTTTCAAAAATTTCATATGCCTACATAGGTACATATATGTCATTTACCTTCTTACAAACATACAAATTAAAAGAAGCCCAAGTAAGTCGTTATAAGATTTCATCTGTTAAAATATTGCAGATACATACACATAAAAGAGTAAAGAAAGATATAAACAAAAAAACCAACAAACTTTTTCGCCTTCCCCAAGAAAAATTAAATTAAATTCCTCAAAAAAATAAAATTGCGATGTCACATTAAAAAAAAAAACACAGTTCCCTAGATAAATTTCTTTGCCACACCACATCAAAAGAAGCGTTAAAAACAAGATGAACTCATAAAACCTCCAGAGTCAAAAAATGTATATTCTACTTCTACTCGTAGATACTTCTTGGTCGCATTGCAAATCTTAAATGAAAAGTTTAAATCTCGTCGTAAGCATAAACAAACGCATTAATGTTTATTAAAACGAAACATTTTATTGCTCAGGATTTTCTTTTTTAATTATTCAGTCACCACTCTCAGTCTCTAAGAGGAGTTAAGAGCTATACGAAAAATAAGAAAAGTCTTATGTACATATATGTATGCAGATCCTTTTTGCATATACAAATACCTACATTATGTAACTTTAAAACTTTTCTTAAATTAATTTTATTACAAAAATCTGATTTATAAATCTTATTCTGTGTATAAAACTTTTTTTGCAGTATTTTTTTTTTTTAATTTGAAAGAGAGAGAGCTGATAGAAACCTTATAGCTTTACGTAAGTCACGCGATAGCTTTGCGTTTGCTTCGGTTTAACTCAATATTGGGATTTAAACTTTTAATATATTAATTTTGTTTTTTGATGTGTAAACATCTATTCCGGCAGTAGAGTGAAATAAAAACGTGGACTCTCCTCTGTCTGACGTTACGAGGTCACAATTTACGATGTAGCACGTTACGTTTCGTAATCTGCATAGAAGGATATTGGTTACGTTCAGTGACACAAATCTAAACATCCCTTTCAAGCAAACTAGTCCGTTTTGCATCCGTGCACAAAGTCAATAACGTGCAACACGGGGCTATATTGTTCATTGTTGTTTGCTCACATAATACCACCTTCAACTAAACTATGTTTCACTATATGAACAATATAAAAGCTCCCATAGCTAATTTATTTCAGACTTAAGAACCACATTGTGATTTCACATAAGAGCAAGTTCGCACGCCCTAGTAGTGCATTTTTGTCAATACAATCTTTGAAACTCATTCATTGAATTCAATTAAAAGATTGCATTCATTGACATTAATTGTGTTCCCCATCCACTTTAGAGCAATCAATTGAATGTAATCTTTTGGGACTGCATGTATTATTTGCAGTCGTTTGTAATAAATGCTAAAGAATGCAAAGTATATTTGCCTTCCTTGGAAGATTGCATTCAATTGAATGCAATGCACAATGAAAGGGGGACACAATGACTGCAACCTTTTTGATGCCAAATGAAGAAAATTATTGGATTGTTGCCGAAGTTAAAAATTATTTAATTCACAAAAGATTGCATTCTTTTACAATCCTAATATAGCTTCATTTTTGATATCGACACATAAACATATTCATTACATATACTCAAAAACCAACCTACTGGTATCTGGTAGGAAACAATTCGTTTAGATTTCTTCATCATTGTATTACCTAAACCTATAAGAAAATATTGTTTGACACAATTTAGAGAACACGCTAAAGTTGTTTGATTATTGATTACTTTTTGTACCTGTGTCAAGTTTTTCAAAACTAATGAGACTTAAATGGAAAATGAAAATCAAAAATATGACATCCCTGAAGTTAAGCTCCGTGTGGCAAGATTTCATCATTCATCTCCAAACACCTCTTCTGGACACACCCTAATGAAATGATAAAAAGAGTGCGGACAAAAAAACTTGTCTGCAAAACCATTTTTGATCGTTCGTTTTCTGAACCATAAACTATTCAATAAAACTCGTAAAATTTTCTTCTTTAAAATACACCTAATCTAACACAAGGTTTATATCAATAATTTAGAATCATTAGTGATGCGGTTTTGTAAAACATTTTTTAAAAAGGAACCAATTACTTTTAAAAGCAATACCTCTTCGCTAATTTTATTCACTTCCCGCAATCCAGCTTCTATACACCTAAAAAAAAAACACACACCTCTTACCGTTCCCATCGGGAAATCCAGAGACTTATTTGCTCCTTGACGCAATTCTGTTCCCACTTCTCGCTAGGGACAGAAAGACACCCGAACGACAGCGACAACGACAAGTTCAAATATTTCCACTCCTTAATATCATTTCGCTATCGATTGACAGCCACTCCTGAGGCGGAATAAATTTATTATGCTCCATTACATTTACACACTAGATAAGGTCGATGAGATTGGAGTAGGTGTAGGGGTAGGAGTGAACTTGTTGGTGTGGGGGTGTTGGAAAAGCAAAGCACCTAACCTCTACCTCTGCAGTTAGTAGAGCGGAGCAACTGCCAAGTTAATCGCATAGCAACCTCGGGGTACAGTCATAATAATAAATTGAAAATTTTCAACCAAAAACCCGAAACACGGAACACCTCCGACTCCGAGTAGATATGCTCGATACCTGGAAACACCCCCAAAATGACTTTCACAACGACGTAGATGATGAACTTTTTCGCAAACATTCAGTTGTTAGAAGAACAGGAAGTTTTGTTCTCAAAAAGGATTTCGCAAAACTAGAGACCGCATGTTACATGCGGTTAATTTAAAAAAAAAAAGAAACGAAAGACAGAATATTAAACTGAATTCCCTTGCTTTTTATTTACCTTAGGTTCAATGATAGGTGAATTTCACCGTCAGAAAAAAAAAACCATTACATTACATTGAATTTGTGTCATTTAATGATTTCTGTACAATGTACATGACAGCTGAGTAAAACTTATAATTTTGACGATTTGACAGTCGTGTGAGTCGAGCATTATCTCATTGTGTCAAAGGCACAGATTAGCTACATGAAGATGAGAATCCCCGGCAGCCATTTTAATTTGCCTACAAACTTGAGCTGTCAGATATCAGATAAAAAATGAGAATGTGTGTATAAAAACCTCACACATAGACAGTAGGGATCTTTACACACCTGGTTAAATTGTTGTTGCAATTCACATCTATTCATCGACGCGGGATGAAATTACAAATACAACAATGTAAACAAATGGGTTTTGGAGGGTGAAACGTACGAAACATTCTCATCTTCATATGGTTAATCTGTGGTCAAAGGTGTTAGACGGTATTCACAGTGGACCTTAGAGGATATAATAATATGGAGTGCTTGTTTTTATTTGAATGCGGAGCTTTCATAGGGGTCGCTGTTCAAGTTTCGGTCACTGAGTTTTCTGCACATTGGAGAAAAAAACGAAAAAAGAAGATATTGCAATCTTAAAAATACTAAACAAACACTTATTAATTTCAAGAACTACTTCAAAGTAGAACAATTTAGAATGAAAATAAGAAAATTATGACACAATTGATAGCAGCTGTACGATATCTTCTAAGACTTTAACTTAACCGAAAGCGAAATAGCGCCCCCTATCATGGCCTCAGGCACTACAATGCATTAGGGATAGAAACGAGCACTCCATATTATATATCATCTAAGCATTGGACTGACTCATTCGATTTTTTTTGACGTGAATCCAACTTGTTTTGTTCAGGCACAAACTAATGTGAGCATATCGAACTTACTTTGACGTTTGGCAGTCGCTAAAACAAAACAAAAATCTGTACAGTTTGAGGGACTATTTACAAATTTCTCACTTACAAAATGTAAATCTTCTTAAACATGTTTCCAATTAATCAAAATTGGATTCCACTGATTATTAAACAATTTAAAAAATCTTGCCTTTCCTGGCCATCTCTTTCTCACCATGAAATGAGAGTGAGAAAAAACACAGAGACTTCAAAAAAAAATCGGAGGAGTCAGTCAAATGTGAACACCGTCTTACAGGTATTTCCAACACATTAGTAATGGGGACATTTCCGAATCTGTCAAAGTCAAAAGTGACAGCCAACATTTTGTAGAAACTGACAGATGTAAACGATAAAATTGGTATTAGATGAATAAAACTTCAATAAAATGTAAAATATTGTACGATGCTCGATCCAACTGATAAAAATTGTGTTTTTTTTTTCCTTGGTATCATTCTACAAAAGTCAACCATTACTTAATGTGCGAAATTCTTCTCAAAACAATGCCATTCAAAATGACAGAACACTTGCGGCATTATCACATGTCATCCGAAACGTAATAAGATATCTTGTCGCCATTAAATTGAAAAATTGAAATATTATATTTTGCCAGGGTTGACATTTAAATATATACTCTCCACCGCCCTGCCATCACCAGCTCCACCACCCTCCCAACCAATCAAAAAAACAAGTGAAAAACAACCAGTTGAACCCCCACAAGAAAGGGGAGCTTATACTTTGTTCAAGTTTTTGTTGTCGATTTTCACGATCGATTTTTGTTTAAAAAAAAAAAAAATAAAGAAACTTTTTTAACGAAAAACATGTCAACATTTCAAGGATAGCTATCTATATTCTGGTCTGATGTTTCTTGATTGCCTTTGTTATAAGCCCCATTCTGTCGAATTTCGAAGCATCATAAATAAGAGGGATATATCTTGGCAGGAGGTTTATAACTTGGGCGGACTGAATAGAAGAACACTTGTTGATTCAACTTGTGCTAATGATGATGATGAGCCCGACAGTGTTGGCGGTGGCTTTTCTATGGATACATACCTATTTTCAATTTAAAGATGTCTTTTTCGTTTTTGGTTTACAAAATTTAATGGGAAATTCAATTTTTTTTTTTGTCAATTTGACCTTCTGATGAATGGAAATAAATTAGGAAATTATCCGTCTATGATGCTATGTATACAAGGATGATCAATTTAAATTTTATTTCAAGGATTTTCAGGAAAAATAAAGGGTGTTTTTTTTGTATTGTATAAAGGTTTTTTTTTTTAATTGGCAACACTTTTCAAATGATAGTAAGTTTGACATTTCAGAATGGAAGTCGTGTGACAGTTATTTGTGTCAAACGTTCAGTTAATGGTTCAGTAGCTGCCTTATCTACATAAATTGGTTGAACATAGGAATCCTACAGTTTGCTCAAGAGTCTACATTTGAGCAGGCCATATCTGCATTAAAAAATGTATAATAGTTTATTACATAGAATTATTGGACACGTTCAATCACCAAATCTGAAAATTCAGATCTGAATTCATGCTGTTGAACGCGCAAAAAATCTGAATTTTTTGTTGAAGTTGTTGTGTCAAATGCTAGCATTTACCTAAAGGGTTCACATTAAAACAAAATAAAATAGAACTTTAATTATATTCTTAAATTAAAAATTAAGTGTCAGTAGTTCTGGTTATGATATATGTAACTAAATCAGCAACAAATTACAGCAAGACTATTTGAAGTTTAATGAAAAAATAATTCCACAATACTGCGATGTAGAATTCTGGGAACATTTTTCTAAGAATAGTTAATCTTTTGATTTAAAAACTCACTTATCAATAAACAATAAGTTCTTTTAATAAAAAAATATTAATTTGTTCGTGAAGAAAATTATTCATCATAAATCAACTACTAACCAGAGCGAAAATCATAAAGTTCAACTTCTATGTATGTATAGTACTTCAAAATTTCCCCCAGCACTATCACTTTATTCTAAATTTTCAGATAAGAATTTTTGGCTGAAAATTCAGATGAAACGTAAGCAAACGTAACTAAAAGGCACTTAAAGTCATCTAACTTTTAATGGCAGCTGGCCAATCAGAAGCTCCAAAAATTCAGAAATCTGAAAATTCAGATGTAAAACGTAATGCGTTGAACGCGCCCATTATCTTTCCAATAAAGCCAATACCATGGACATTTATATTATTTAATTGTTGCATATCTACATCTAAAAAAGAACACCCTTTATAATTGCCACAACTTCATAAAAATAATATTATATTTTAATTGGAAGCTTCAAAAAATATGCACGACTGGATCGCACGAACTTGCTTTTGTGGTTAAGCATAACTATTATGATACCTATCTTTATCGAAAAAAATGCTAAAAAGTCTAAAGAAACACAAAAATGGATTTTTTTATTTGATGTTTTTTCAGTTTGAATTTTTTTTTTAAATGCAATATTGTTTGAACTATTGAGAAGCACCAGATTGCAAAATTATATCAAAATCGGTCTAACCACGGAAGAGTAATTTTTGATTCGTCTTGCATCCGTTTTGGTTTCGGCTTTCACTGAGTACGGTGAGCTCTCTTTCTCACAATACATGCACAAGTGGGTCCGTCTTGATTTCAATTTGCATAATAATTTGAGCCACCAAACGCAGTTTTGAGGAACCATATCTGGATCCGTATGCGAAGTCGTCCATATACGTTGTTGACTAACCACGGATCCAAAACGGATTGGTTAGTGTGGCACGTAGCGTCGTTGGTGTCCATATCATCCATTTCAGACCAAAAGAAGTTGGTAACCATCCACCTTTAGCGCTCGCCGTTGATGGTGATGGCCTGGCCAACGTCGGCGTCGTTCTCAAAGAAATATGGACCGCTGACGCCGCTAGCCCAAAATCCACAGCAAACGGTGACTTTTTCGGGACGCATTGGAATTGGACGCTCTTGGATCGTGGATTGGTAATTTAGTACCGTCCCAAATTCGACAATTACAGAAATGGGCTGAAGATAGCCGTAAATGGGCAAAGCACGCGCAACGTTGCCCGAACAAAGCACCTATTTTGATAAAACAATTTTATCATTTGCACGTGTTTTTGAACGCTATATCTCTCCATGGTGATTTAGCTGAATAAATGACAGCCAATTTGGCACATGTAGTTCGGAAGTCCCTAACCATTTTTTTGTATGTTAACGGCCTTTTACACACACAAAAAAAATGGATGCTGAAAAATTAATATCATGGCAGGGTTAAATGAAAAATCGGCCGATGATTGGGTTCCAGAGTATACGCGAACCCTTAGCCCCAATTTATTTAAATTCGTATTAAAAATTGGAAATTTATAAACTTTGACGTTAATATAATTTGATTCTTTTTTGAATTCTACCCCAAAACAATGGAAACAAATATAAAAACAAACAGAAAAGTCTAGCTATACGAGTACCTATTATGTACCTTCGCTTTTCTGAATAATTTCCGTATAAAATATCCAGAGCACCATCAGGGTCTACGAGTATAGGTAAATTTTGGAAAGTGATTTACATTTTTGATTGATTTACTTTACTATACAAATAAAAAAGTTAAAGCAAAAAAAATAACGATATAGGTACGTACCAACAAAATAAAGTCAATATACCTATTCAATCTTTTAGTCATTTCTGTACATCACCTCAGTAACCTTTGAACATTTTTTTTGAATCCCCCGACATAATAAAGTCGTGTGCTTTACAAATCACAATTGCGGAAAAAAAATACAATTTCAAAACAAATAAACATATATTTATATGTAGATGATATAAAGTTGTGTTATCTCTTTATTATTGCTCTATAAATAAAAGTGTACCTATAAATGGTCGTTTTGAATCTCAAACAATCACCACAAGCCCAAAGCACTTTCTGTGATCAAGATTGATTACAGATTCAGGGAAAAAGTAAAACAGTTGAATAGAATTCAATATGAACGTAAAAGTGTATCTGGTAGCTATTTTCGCACTAATTGCTGCTTTGACTTCGACGACTGGTGTCAAGGCGACGACCTTTCCCAAAGGGGGACCATCTAGAGGGGGTAGATTGCCTGGACCAATCTCGAGCACCGGACCTTTTATGACATATCGACCATCAACCCGTTTTTAAATTAAACAATAATGTTTTACCTACATATGTACATCATATATTAAAAAATGAACGTATATTTTAAAAAAAAAGTTAAATACATATGACATATGTACATAGATACATATACCTACTGTGACCATAAAACATACAAAAATACTTTTTGTTTATCTTGTCTGTTTCTATTTTGTTAGTAAAGTTAGATAAGTTTTACAATTATTGGCCGGTTTGCTAAAAAGTTTCTACAAAATGACGTTTACAAATTTTAGCTTGGAATTTTGATGTGTAAACATCTATGCTGGCAGTAGAGTGAAAAAAAAAACGTGAACGTTCGTGTGCAACGTTACGTCGTGCAACGTTACGGTGTGCAACGTTACGATCTGCATACTAGGATGGGTGCGTTCAGTGAAAAAAATCTTAAGATCCCCTTCAAGCAAAAACAAGTCCGTTTTGGATCCGCGCACGTTGATGTTTACACATATTAACCGTGAGTCCCGGCACTCACACAATTTTTTTAAAGCACAATCATTTTACCTACTCTTCGTGTAGGGCAAGTATAGGTTTCGTGTTTAGAGGTTTTAATCAACACTATAACACGACGATTATCGAAAACTCCAAAAAGCGTCTGCACATCCACTGTAATTTGAGCTACAGCCTAAACGGGTAGCCCAAATTGCTTAAAATTTGGTACAGAGCATTCTCATGTGAATTTTGAATTTTTCTTATAAATCAATTAGAACTGGTTGTCCTCAAAAACGACTCTAATGAATTTGATTTAAACTTCTTACCTGTAATTTAAAATGTAATTTTAATAAAACTGCGCTGTAGGTTTTTGGCAAAAAGTTCACATATCGGAGTTTTTTTTGTTGAGAAAATGGTCTTATTTTTGGGGCTATTCGCGTACAATTTGTTTCAATGAAAAGACCGATTTTGTTGAAATTTTGCAAATTGGTGCTGTTTAATAGTTTAAGCCGTATTGCATTTAAAAATCTAAAAAAATAAATACATAGTTACATAATTTTATTTTTTTCTTTTGCGTGAGTCCTCGTTTCGAAAGGGTGTTTTTTTTGGAGGTATAGAACATTAAGTTGGCAACACTATTTTAACTGGTGGTCATTTTGCCAGCTGTCAAGTGATTTGTTTTTAGTTTGGTTTGGCATTTCAATATGAATAGACTGACGCCTGTGGTGCGTTCTTTTTCTATACAATAGTTAACTATTGTTAATGTGTCAAATAAAGATGTTGAAGTGCCATTGTTAAAAATGTTACACAATGTAACATTTCATTTAGGAACGATCAATGTTAAAAATATTGTTGATCTGTCAAACGCAATGGGTTGAAAAAAAAATGAAAATACATTTAGAATGAATAAATCAAAGAAATCATTTAATTGCATCAAATTTATTTCAAAAAATACTTAAAAAATGTTTACAGTTTGTTATTATATTAAATAAACTATAATAAAATAAATAATATATATTATATATTAAATAAACTTTTTTTTTGGAAAAAAAGCGAATCTTCCAGCGAAATATAAGATTTTTTTTGATTAAAAATGGACACAAATTCACTTGTTAAATTTCTACCGAAATATAAACGAAAGAATACATCAAACAAAGAATATTCATCATTAAATAAGAGAACTCGTTTCCAAAAATCGAAATCGACAGTAAAAATCTATTAAATTGAAAAAGGAAATCCAAAAATTAATATAGTTTCAACTCAAAAGAACGAAAAGTAAACAAAAGATAACCATGAAATGAAATCATTTCCAAATTCAGCTGCTTTTGACAGATTAACATTTCAATTCATATCGTCGAGATGAGTTGGAAATTGTTACAAAGTGTAACATTCTGACAGCTCAACATTGAATTTAGGAACGATTTGAAGACGTCAGAATGTTACACAATGTAACAATTTGAGAATTTAGGAACGACCAAAGTTAACAATAGTTAACAATAGTTCACTTTTTAGAGAAAAAGAACGGACCACTGAACAACGCTTCCAAATTGTGCCCAAAACAAGATTGCCGTTGATCCCAATTTTCATAAGCGAATTTTGTTTAGCGACGAAGCTCACTTTTGGTTGAATGGATACGTCAATAAAAAAAACTGCTGTATTTGGAGTGATGATAATCCTCAATTGCATGTTGAGACACCGGTTACATCCACAATAACTAACTCTTTGGTGTGCTTTATGGTTTGGTGGAATAATTGGTCCGTACTTCTTTAAAAACGATGCAGGCCAGAACGTTACAGTCAATGGTGACCGCTACAGAGCCATGATAACTGACTTTTCGTTCATCAACTGAACAACCATGATGTGCAGCAGCTGTGATTTCAACAAGACGACGCAACATTTTACACAGCTCGTGCCACAATTGACTTATTGAAGGAAAGGTTTGGTAACCGCATATAGTTTCACGTTACGGACCCGTGAATAAGCCTTCAAGATCGTGCTATTTAACACCGCTTGACTATTTTCTGTGGTGATATGTGAAGTCGCTAGTCTACGCCAATAAGCCCGAAACGATTGACCAATAGGAGGACAACATTCGCCGCGTTATTGCCGATATACGGCTACAAATGTTGGAAAATTGGAGCTCCAGATTAGACAACGTCCGAGCTAGCCGTGGCGATCATATGCCAGAAAGTCATATTTAAATTATAATGCCAGACGATTATATTTCAAATAATGTAAATTTCATATCAATTTAAAAAAAAATTGTCTTTGTTTTATTCCATTTCAAAGTTCTATACCTCTAAAAAAACACCCTTTATTATTAAGAGAAAACGAGAAAATCAAGCTCAAAAATTGAACTTATGTATTAAGGGTATTCATATTAATGCAAAACGGCAATTCGCATCACCTTATTTCGATCTCAGTGGATCCATTGCCTTCCCATAAGTGAAAAGGCGAAGAGAGAAAAAACAAATACATCCTAGAACCATCCTATCTGAATGGATTTCAAGATATTTCTAAGTGGCTTTTTTGTAGACGTGTAGCCCAATTTATTTAAAAAAGAATATTGTCTAAGGGCTAATTTTCTAGTCTATGATAGGCTTAAGGTAGGGCATTCACCAAGAAATTGAGATGATCCTGCCATATAGGTTTCTCGAGACCCGATTTTTGGTCAAGTGTATGTCTAAAGTATAGCCTAGAGTAGAAGTTTACGGGCCTTCCAGCGACCTCGAAGTGGTTTAAAAAGTGGAATTGGAACAGGCATTTTTACTTTGTACAAGGCTAGAGAAAGGCGAATTAATATGGAAGTGACTCTACCCATGCCAATTATAACAGTTTTGGTTTATAAACGTACTTTTTATGCGGCCCTCCGCCAGTGCGCATACTTCAGGCACCCAAGTTTTTTATAATGTCGCGCGAAGAGCGTTAACGAACGCCAAAAAACTGTTATAACTGTTATATATTGGCATTTCACTTCCGTTGTGAAAACAGGTATGCAATGGGATTCGTGACGTGTAACATAAAGCTCAAAGTCGTCAGCTAAGATAAAGGGTTTTGAATGTACGATATCCACACCATAATGTCATTAGTAATAAAGTATAAATAATAATGGTCCAATATGACTTCCATGAGGTATTCCAGATAATACATTAATAATCTTATGCACACAATTGATATATGTAATTAACGTACTGCGTACTGGTTTTGTAATACTAATCCAAGCCAATATCCACTTAGGAATTCCATACTTTTCTAATTAAATTAAGGGTAGGTATAGGAGTGACTAACCCCATCAAATGCTTTACTCAGATCAGCATAAAGCATATCTATTGGTCCTACGGGTTGAGAATCAGAAACTGAAAGACCAGAAAAAGGGTTTTTTTTTATAGGTACACACAAAATGTAGGAGAACTCGGAATTTCTTCAACGATGAACTCCCGGAGTTGAAAAAGGCGTTATCATAATTTATTTTACACTTAGGTGATAACTCCCTATATTCTGGAATTCTAAGTTATGAAAGCGCATGACGCAGCAGTTTTCTTGGACATTTGAAATAATTCATGTTTTCTTATCATAATAATTCTTGCAAAACCACCGAAGACCCTTTCCAATTTTAAGAAGCTTCAAAATATGAAGAAGAAGTTTCAAAGTGAAGCCAGCACTCTTCATGTGAGTGAAACCATTACAAATCCAACACATAGACATTCTTTCATCATCGCCATAATGATTTCATTGCAAAGCAGGCAATTCAGATTAAAAGAAAAAGCAAGTTTAATAGCAAACGCACAAAAGGTAGGCAATGCTTTGCAGAAAATTACTATGAGTCCGATTAAATATGCAATGATTTTTCCCCTGAGCCCAAAAGTAATCCATTCTAAACCATTTTCTATAATTTATTTTAAATAAGTGCCTAACAACTCTTAACCATTCCTGTGTGCGTGTTGTTTGTGTGCAGGAATAGAGGGGACCTATAATTATTTGCTGAATCCGAAAAGAAGTTAAAGTTAGCGGCACTTATTCATAACAAGAGATAATTTTATAGGAATTGTCAATCCCGCACAAGAGATACATTTTTTTTTTAGGGCGACGAGGCTGGGAATCGAACCCAGACCTCCGGCACGACAGTCTTACGCACGAACCATTACGCCACTGTCTAATAATTCATTTCATTCCAGTTTTAGAAAGGAAAATCTTTAACTGCCTGACAATGAGCCACTTGAACCACAAGAGCAGTTACGTGCGATCGAATCGTTCCTTTACTTGGATTAGAAAAAGCTAAGAAAGAGAGCAAGTTTTTTGTATAGATGTTTTGATTTATTTTATTAAAAGTTTTCTATTTTAAGAGATTACTACATAGTTAGAGATAAATAAATAAAAAATAAAATTTGTTGGTTCATTTCTAAAAGCGACGCCTTGGATTTGGATTAAAAGGTCCTGTGCTGGATCCTGGTCGGGGGAAGTTATTTCCTCCAGATCTGCGGCCACCAAAGGTTGCCTCAGCACCAGTTGTCAGAACAGCGATAAGGGCAAACATTACGATTAGAAATACTTTCACGTTCATTTTGATTGTTGAATTTTTTGGAGATAAGTAGGTGTATATCAGTGTGGTTGTTCTAGACTTATGATGATCATTCAACTCTGCTGAGAGTATTTATACATTTTTGAGAAAATAAAGAATCTAGGCAAGTGTTTTTGCAATATATTTTGTTGTTCTTATCTGTTTGAGATGATTTGTATTTGTAAAGTACAAAATATATTTCACTTTCGGGGTTTTTCCTAGGAATGTGTAGGTACCTATAGAAAATAAATTGTGAAGTACATTTATGTAGGTATATCTACTAATTAGTTAGGGGAATTCGATTTTGGAATGTTGTTGAAAAAACACCAAACTTATGTTCGTACAACCCAAAATGCAGAATCCTGGTTTTGGCTCGATAAGATTAAAAACTTCAGATTAAAACAAAAATTCAATTAATTATTTTGATTTAAATTCAAAAAAATAGTTTTGAAAAATGGTAATATATTATTTTTGCTTTTATCGACAACGCCAACGGTTTAATTGATTTTCATCATTTTTTTTCGAAGAAACTATTGAAAAGTGTGACAAGTAGGTTCTGTACACCAAAACTAAAAAAATATGTTTATAGTATTTTTTAAAAAAAGGTTTCCGATATTTTTTTTAAAAGCACTCCAATTCCAAACGATTTTTTTTTCCTGTTTCGTATCAACCTACACA
Source organism: Leucozona laternaria (assembly GCA_932273885.2). Taxonomy (NCBI): domain Eukaryota; kingdom Metazoa; phylum Arthropoda; class Insecta; order Diptera; family Syrphidae; genus Leucozona; species Leucozona laternaria. Next base: position 82,057,338 of record OW026368.1, on the reverse strand, counting down.
GTCTAGCTTTTTTGTCACATTTTATGCAAAACACCAGATAACTCGACTCACTTATACATAATGATATTGTGTTTTAGTGAAATGCAACAATGATGGTTCCTTGATTTCTAAGTTAGTGATGATGAAAACGAAGCCTCCATTAATTTTTCTCCAAAAACAAAAAAACGGTGTAAAAACTAGGCAGTTCCAAAAGCAAGTAACGGGTGTTTTTTTTTAGACGTGTGGTTTTCAATCTGGCGATACTTTTTTCGGAGTTGGTTTTTTTGACAGCTGTCACTTGATTAATGCTCAGTTTGTTTCGAAACGAGATCGTTGTTGATCCCGATTTTCACAAGAATCAATTTTTTTTTCACCGATGAATCTCATTTTTGGATGAATGGCTACGTCAATAAGCAAAACTACCGTATTTCGAGTGTAGATAATCTTCAAGCCATTGTTAAGACGCCGTTACATCCTCAAAAAGTCACTGTTTGGTGTGCTCTATGGGCAGAGGGAATCTTTGGTCCATATTTCTTCAAAAATGAAGCCGGTTATAATTTTACCGTCAATGGGGATCGCTATAGAGCCATGATTAATGACTTTTTCGTGCCTGAATTGGAGGATATTGATGTGGACGACCTTTGTGGTTCCAATAAAACGGCGTTACATTCCATACAGCCAACGAAACAATCAATTTATTATGAAGAAAACTTTTGGTGAGCGCATTATCTCGCGTCGTGGGCCTGTGGCGTGGTCTCCAAGATCGTGCGATTAAACACCGCTGGACTATTTTTTGTGGAATTATGTGAACTCAATTGTCTACGCAGATAATCCCAAGACGATTGACGCCTTGGAATAGAATATTCGGAGAGTTATTGCTGATATACGGCCCTAATTGCTGCAAAAAGTGGTCGAAAATTGGGCCTCTCGGCTGGAATTTATTCGAACCATCCGCGGCAGCCATCACTTGCCCGAAATCAGAAGGTGCATAAATATGTTGAAGAACTACGTCACATTTTTAAAGCTGATTTTTTTTATACCTATATTTTAAGGGGATGGGGTGTTAACTTTAATTATTATTATACTTGTTCAACTCATCGACGAAGACCTAGACCCAGGTTCGGATTAGACCTAAAGCTTATCTAAACTAAAAAACAATTAAATTTGAAATAAAAAAGTAATGAAATAGTTAACAAAATGAGTCAGTGCCAAGACTCGCGGGTCTTTTTTTATTTCACGTACCCAATATACATAATGCAACCGTATCGTAACGTATTAAACGTAACGCGCTATACGAATTATGCTACACAGAAGGTATAACACGTAAGGCCCATGTTTTAAGTCTACCGTACCGCTGCGCCACCGCGGCCGGCATAAATGTTTACACATAAAAAAAAAAAAAATTGTCAGTGGAATATTGCATTTGAATCAACTAGCTATAACTCCAGCCTATAATGACTTGGTGGTAGTTCACCCAAGTGGTTGTTGTTTCATTCAAAACCTTCAATATTAATATGATGGTGCGTAAGCTGTGTGTTCTTACACAAAAACCAAATTACTATGATCATTTTTCAGAGGGGAGAAGGATTCCGAGGCTTGCATTGCCTTGGAGTCCCTATACCAGTCTTAATCCGGCATTGCCTTAACCTACCTTACAAAAATTTAGAATTTATTGAAGGTGTGACAGTTCAGGATTCCACCTTCTTTAGAAAGTAATAATTATTGTGAGCAAATATTATATTTGAAGGGATATTTTGAAGTTCTATCAGAATTTCACAGCATTAGGTTCCGTAAAATACTTTGACCGCAATGGAATACCATTAACAAAACCAAAATCTGTAGCTGAAAATTTTTAGATTTAATTGAAAAAATATCATAACATAATAAATAAAAACAGATTATATTTTATTAAATATTTATTTATTTTTTAAAAAATAACCATTAAACGTATAATATTTGCTTAGTCTAAAAACGAATTCTTCTGCCACCTGAACCACCAAAACTTCCTACCGGCTTTGGTACACGAAGTCCACGATTTACATCATATCCACCGCCTCCGGTATTAAATCGAGCCTGGACAACGGTTGAAGTAAGAGCAATCAAGGCAAATACCAGCATCAAAAATACATTAAAGTTCATTTTGATATTTATTTATTTCCGTTTAGAATTATTTATTGACGTAGGTAATCCAACTTCAGCTTATTGAGTTCTGATGGTTTATCAAGCTTTGAACAGATTATTTATACAATTTTGTATTCTTAGACAAAATATGAGAAAATATAGAAAAAAAGAACACTTTTAATCTTATTTTGTGAACCTACATATTCCAATTTTTGGAGGGGATTTTTTTGTCATGAAATGCAAAGGCTTCCCCTTGTTTAAATTCCTATCCCAACACACCATAGAGATATGTGTTTTTATATGTACATTTTAATAAACAAATGAAGAGACTTATGTTGTTTTAAAGTGGACGTTTGGAGTTACTCCTTTTTCACTCCTTTTACTCCAAATTCTCCATTTCCGATAGGAACGGAACAGTTTTTGAAATCCAACCGAAGACGATATCATTCTGTATTTAAACGACAATCAAAATGACATTATTTTTGCCAAATCCAGACTAGTTTTCTTGCCATCGCGAGAATGGTCTAAGATCTGCCTAATGCTGGATTAACACGACTGACAGATTGACAGTTTTCTGTCGGTATACTGCCAAAAGAATGAATTTTTCCATTGTTCTGGCAGTTTTTTGACAGTTAACTGCCAGAATACTGCCAATTTGTCAGTCGTGTAGATCCAGCATTTTTGTATGTTCGTCATTAAAAAAACTGACATGTTCAACTGACATTAAAGTTCATCTTCCTGAGGGTAATAATATTTTGAAGTTTGCATGGCTATGAGTGGTCAATACTAACAAAAAAATATCAATAATATTTGTGAAATAATTTACAAGGTGGGTTAAAGGTTAAAAACCACCGACGAAGTGTTTCTCAAAAAATCAAAACAATTATTAATTTTTTTTCAAAACAATTTTTCACTGCACATTGTATTGTGTTAAATAAAAGTCGAAAAATGTTTGCTTTGACGTAAGCAACCAATGGAGTTGCGTGCATTTAATAAACTTAGTCTAAAAATGCAATAACAATTTGAATTAGGGATGATCGATGTTCATCGATGTTAACAAAAAATCCAATAAATTGATTGTGACATTCGCTGTGTGGCTTGTGGCGCCGTCTTGTTGGAACCACATGTCCTCCAAGTCCATGTCATCCAATTGGGGCCAAAAATATTCGGTTATCATTGAACGGTAGCGATCCCCATTCACAGTAACGTGCCGGTTTTGATCATCACGGAAGAAGTACGGCCCAATGACGCCACCGGCCCATAAACCACACCAAACCGTAATTTTTTTTGGGATGCAATGATGACTCATGGAGTACGTGTGGATTGCTGCCTGACCAATAACGCATATTTTGTTTATTGACGAAGCTATTCAGCCAGAAATGAGCCTCATCGCTGAAGATGATTTTTCGATGAAAATCCGAATCATTTTCAAGTTGTTGCTCAGCCCAATTCACGAACATACGATTCTTCTGGTGGTCAAGCGGCTTCAGTTCTTACGTCAATTTAATCTTGTAAGGATGTAGGCCAAGATCTTTTCGCAAAATTCGCCACAACGACGTCACAGAGATGCCCAACGCTTGAGAACGACGTGTGAGAGACACATTTGGGCTTTCTGCAACTGAAGCCTCAGCGGCAGCAATATTCTCGACACTACGGGAAATTCTTTGTCTCACTGGTACGGGAACATTTTGTACTGTGCCTGTGGATTCAAGTTTTTCCACTAGACTCTCAATTGTTGATCTGCTAGGACTGTTATGACGACCATAAATTGGACGTAGCGCTCTTAACGTTGAGGCCACTGACTCCGAATTTCGGTGGTAAATTTTAATAATTTCGACTCGTTGTTGGCTCGTATATCTTTCCATCATGAAATGGCAAACCATACTGAAGAGAAATGTCAAAAGAACGGCAAGAAATATGGCGTCCTTTGTTGTCCCTGTTGCTCTACTTTTGTAGCGTCACTGTTGAAAAACCCTTTACAAGTTCTTCTAGTAAAATGCAGAGGGATCAAATTATGCCATACAGTAAAGCACCGCTTACATTTGCAGTTTTTTGTATTTCTTCATAAGGTTTATATTTTCACGTGAAATCTTTTGCTATGCTACCATATTTATTTAATACATTGCTGCTACTAAATTTGTTAGATGTTCATTAAGGCGAAATATTTTAACATCGATGTTCAAGCATTAAAATCATCATGCCGCACAATCGATGATCAATAATTTAATATACAAACTTCAAAAATAATTTTGTTCAAAAATATTTTTAAAAGCATCGATGTTTGAAAGTATAGATTTTAAAAACTTCAATATTTGAATTTTCGAAAGACTAAAGGTAGAAAGTTGAATTTAAAAATGATATATTTGATTTGGTTCTCGAGTTATTATTCAGATCCCAAATGATACTACTTTGTGTACTTCGATCCAACCTTAAAAAGGGTGTCGATGGCAATATTTCGCCAACAAAAGCCTCGTAAGGGGTTGCGGTTTGCAGTGGCGAATAGCAAATTAACAGACCTTTCCAGCGACGTAAAAATTTCGCCAATTTTTTTCCAAAAAAATGTTATTGATTTTTGAAAAAAATGATGGACTGACCCCTTGTATCTTTTTTTCGGCTTTTCAAAAATGTTTCCAAAACCCACCGAGCTATACATAAAAAGAAAGGTCTTTTCAAACTCTATCCGAAAAAAAATAAACCAAAAGTGTGTGGAAGGTCTGGTTCTCAAAATATTCTCATCCAAAGTGATTGTTTGATTTTACTGCATTTCCGTCCAAAACATTGAAACACGTTTGTGTTTGGATAGAAATATATCTGTAATCGAGCCTCAAAATCGGTTGCAGTTTTCAAAATTGCTTATTAAATTTTTAAGAGCTTTCCCAAACTCAAAATCAAAATACTCTTAGAGGTTTGGTTCTCGAAATATTCGCATCCAAAGTCAAATTACTGTATTTCGATGCAACCCTAAAAAGGGCTTTGGATAACGATATTTCCGTAACCAAGCCTTGTAGGAGGTTGCAATTTGCATAAAAATCCGGGCCCTAATCATAACATACATAGATTTTTCGAAACATTTTTTATTTATTTTTCTGAAAGGTCTTAAGGCCTGGTTTATCCAGTAGCAAGGTTATCCATTATACAGGGCTTACGCACATTTAAATGAAACAAGACTCAAATCAAACCTATTTTCTCGCACGCAAAACAATTACCAGTCAATTATTTTGTATGGAAATATGTAAATTGTTTTGACAATTTGATTTACAGACGTACATATTTGTTTTCTTGTTATTGAATTTTAAGATCCAAGCAAATGTTTCTAAATCACCATTGGCGGTGAAACATAATGTCATATTTGTTATGACATTTCATGACAGCAATGAAACTGTTAACCAATTATGCAAACAAATATTTTTCTATTCACCTTTACCTACCTATTTTGACATGCAAACTTTGTTTCATGTACATGTACACTAGGCTACCAACACTTATGTAAATCGTAAATGCCATCGAAAAGCAGTTAATCCAAATCTCTGATGTTATGGTATACCTACGAATTTGAACAAGGGGAAAACCTTTGCATTTCATATGTTTTTTTGCTATAAAATAAATCCCCTAGAAAAGTAAAAATAGGTACAGTTTTTTTTCTACATGTTCTCATATTTTGTCTAAGAGTACAAAATTGTATAAATAATCTGTTCAAAGCTTGATAAACCATCAGAACTCAAAAAGCTGCAGTTGGATTACCTACTTCAACAAATAATTCTACACGGAAATAAATAAATATCAAAATGAACTTCAAAGTATTTTTGATGCTGGTATTTGCCTTGATTGCTCTTACTTCAACCGTCGTCCAGGCTCGATTTAATACCGGAGGCGGTGGATATGATGTGAATCGTGGACTTCGTGTACCAAAGCCGGTAGGAAGTTTTGGTGGTTCAGGTGGCAGAAGAATTCGTTTTTAGACTAAGCAAATATTATACGTTTTAAGGTTATTTTTATAAAAATAAATAAATATTTAATAAAATAAAATCTGTTTTTATTTTTCATATTAATACAAAAATTTAATTAAAGCCAAAACTATTCCTTTGGCCTTAGGTATCTGTTGGTTGTGTCAAAATATCATTGTATGTTACTAAACGTGAAAAGGGCTGCTCTGAAATCCTGATTGAACTTTTAAACATCCATTCATATGGTTTAGGGTGTCCTGTAAATAATGGATAACCTTGCTACCGGGTAAAGCAGGCCTTAAGACCTTTCAGAAAAATATATAAACAAAATTTTCAAATGCGGCCTGTAAGTTATGATTGGGGCCCGGATTTGTATGTCCCAAAAAACACAAAATATGTACCTAAAATATGCCATCAAAAATCGAAATTATGCCATAAAAAAATCAAAAATGTGCTGCAAAAATATTCAAAAAGTATATGAAAAAGACATTGAAATAAAGCAAACAAAATTTAGTCATTTATTTATAGAGTTTGCACAGCACAAAGTTTATAAAAAAAAATCAAAAAAAATATACTTCAAATAGGTGTGTATGACTTAAAAAGTTTTTGTACATCGTAAATGATCTCTCCACGTCAACAGACTTTAGTGGATAATTTTTCAATGAAACAATCTCATTTATGGAATATCCAAGCACGTTTTTTTATTCACATTCAAGGATAACATGGTGGAGATATTTTTAATTTTCGAAAATCCTTTGCTTTTTTATGAATATGCGTTTATTGTGAAAATATTCTAAATAAGCTTAAATGTTCATTTATAGCAAAATATGCGCTACCGATTAAATGCCATTTCATCAGAAATTTTTTAATTCGAAAAACCACATTATTCACTTGCTTCCACTGCTGTCCCAAAACAATATGTATTTTAAATTAAAATTAAGTTACAGGGAATAGCGAATTATTGGGCTTATAAAATTAACATTTTTTGCAAATATTAAGTAGTAAGGTATTTTGCTTGATCGATGTACCTAGGAAGGCACATAATTGTTAGAACATTGGCATTTATTAAGTCTTGTACACTATGGATGGCGGTTATTGCATAATAACCGGTTTACGGTTTTTCCGGTGAACTTTCGGTTTAAACCGACGGCTTTAGCAGGGTAAAAGAATCGGTTTTTAAAATAATCGATTTTTGGTTTAAAAAAATAATACATTTTTGAGTAATTATTTCAAAAAATATAATTGAAAAAAATGTTTATAAGTTCAAAGTCATATATAGTAAAAGTGTAATTAATAAAGCATTTTCTTTTTTATAAAACAAACGACCGTCTTTCTGTATATCTAAAATCAAACTCCACCTTGTCGCGTCATTGCATCGTTGAGCAGTGAAAGTGAAAGAGACAGTTGATATGCATTGAGTACAACGCACGACGCGACGATTTCCTCTCGTAGGTACATATATGTAAAGGGTGATTTTTTAAGAGGTTTAGAACTTTTTAAAAAAAAAAAACACAAAAAATTCGAAAAAATGAATAAAATATTTATTTGAATCGATAGTTTGAGCCTTGCAATTTAATGTTTAAAGATAATTTCATGCAAATGTTGACCGCGGCTGCGTCTCAGGTAGCCCATCCGCTGAGTCCAATTTTGGCATACTCTTTCACACATATCGGCCGGTATCTCTCACATGAATGCATGGATGTTGGCTTCCAGTGCGTCAATCGAAGCGGGCTTGTCCCTATAGACATTAGCCTTGACATACCCCCACAAAAAATAATCTAATGGTGTCAAATCGCACGATCTAGGCGGCCAATTGACCGGCCCGAAACGTGAAATTAACTGTTCACCAAACACGCCTCGCAATTGCGCCATTGTTTCGCGTGCCATGTGGCATGTGGCACCGTCTTGTTGAAACCACATATCATGCAAGTCAAGAACTTGCATTTCGGGCAAAAAAAAGTTTGTTATCATCGCTCGGTAGCGTTCACCATTGACAGTAACGCTGCGATTCGCATCATCTTTGAAGAAATAGGCCCAATAATGCCGCCGGCCCATAAACCGCACCAAACAGTGGCTTTTTCGGGATGCATTGGTAGCTGTTGCAATGCTTCTGGCTGATCTTCACTCCAAATGCGGCAATTTTGCTTATTTACGTACCCATTCAACCAAAAATGAGCCTCATCGCTGAACACAAGCAGCGCGCGATGAACATTTCGAACCGAGCACGAATTTTGATAGTAAAATTCAATAATTTGCAAGCGTTGTTCATTTGTAAGACGATCCATGGTTAAATTGCAAACCAAACTGAAGCTGTTTGACAGTGACACAAGGTACTAAACACACGTCAGCTGTCAAAACCAGTGTTGCCAAAACCAAACCAGCTTAAAAATCACCCGTTATAAATGGAAGTAAAACAAAAGTTTTTAAAAAATTGTCGACTAAAACCCGTTATTTTAAGAAAATAAATCATTGCACTTTTTTTCTTGAGTGGCCAGTATTTTTCATCTAAGAAACCGTTTTTTTTAGAAAATAAATTTTTTTAAACGAAGTGAAAAACGTAGTACAAAACAGGTCATTTGCGGCAACGAATATTTTTTTTGGAAACAAATTTCTGTATTTGAAAGTGTAAAATTAAATTTCCGGTTTTTTTTACCAGTGCCTACTTTCTGTAACTCTCGCATCGATAAAATCAGTAGAGAAACGATGAAAATTGAAACAAATCGTATGAGTTTTGTTCCATTTTTCATCGTTTCTCGACCAATTTTAACCATGCTAGAGTAACAGAACGTAGGTACAGGTTGTTTGGTTTTAGAAGAAACACCGGTTTTAACCAAGATAAAAAAATCACCGAAAAAAAACGGTTAACCGAAACGGCTAAAACCGGTTTAGGTCTTAGCCGTCCGGTTTTTCCCATCCATATGTTTGTCTACCTGTTACCCTCCTTATCACTGGGCCACTTAGTAATAAAAAAAAGTCTACTGTAGCTGTAACTGCCACCAAAGTCGATAGAAGTCTACTTTCTTCGATATATGTACACAGTCGGACATATTCCCGGAATCCAAATTGCAGAAAACTCGAGATCCAGACAATCCATAATTCCGAAAACCTGAAATCCCTAAAAACCAAAATCCCGAAAACCCATAGTCCCTAAAACCAATAATCCCGAATGGCCAAAATCCTGAATTTGAAATAGAAAAATCTATTAAGCGTATGTTTTAGGAGCTCATTCCGTACATACACTGAGTGCAATAAGGGCTCATGACATTGTTTTTTTGTTGCACATTCTCTCGCTTCTTTCCTCACACTCCCAGTATAATACATCCTTGTATTTTTTGTTCAGATGGTAAGTTAAACCGTCCAAACAAAGTTTCTCACACCCTTTATTAGTTTTGATGATGGAAACATTCGCTTTAGCTACAAAACCAATAATAAAACACCATTAAGGGATATTAGTTTTTTGGGATTTTTGAGATATTGGGTTTTATGGATTTCGGGTTTTCGGGATTTTGGGTTTTCGAAATTTCAGTTTTCGAGATTTTGACCGCAACCCATGCGCATACCATGTACGACTTTGCTTATGCACGCAAAATATGGACTAGATGAATAACCAAAACAAATGAAATTTAATTTCAATTTCAGTATTATATTTTTTACCGTGAATTGCCAATTTCGAGGCAGTTTAATTTAAAAAGAAATGTAAGCTCTATTACAAAACTTTAAAAAATGGACGAGACTAAGGACATGCCAATTTATAACAGTTATAACAGTTTTTCGCCATTAAAAGTGGGCGTGCGTTAAAGGGCTTCGCGCGACTTGAAAAAAAATCTATGTGCCTGAAGTATACCCACGGGTGGAGGGCCTTGGCCCTGCGGGGCCGCATAAACAGTACTTTTATAAACCAAAAATGTTATAATTGGGATGTCTAGAGTCACTTCCTTTAAAAATATCTAGTGATCCTTTAAGTAAATCCCAAAAATATAACTTTTCAAACACAAAAAGAATTTTTTAAAATCGCTTACCATTTATTTTTTTGTTCTTACCCAATTTCACCATTAACTATCTAAATTTAAAAAAAATATAATTAGGTATGTATTGTACCCCTTAAGCTATCCTTTAAGTATAATCTTTCAAACTTAAAAAAGAATTTTTTTTTAATTCGGATACCATTTTTTTTGTACTACCCCATTTTGCCCTATCAATTTTTGAAAATAAAACTAAAGCCTTAAGCTATCCCCTAGACGGTAGGATGGACGGAAATGCGTGGCCTTTTGCATTTCATCGTTAACCCTATCTTTGTAATAATATCTGTGTTTTATTGGTAATTTATAGCTAGCGCAATAATCAAGTACCAATTTTGGCTCTGTTCGCTACAAATATCATAGATCACATCCATTTTGTGAGTGAAAAACAACATTAAGGTTCAAGTCATGAATACTTTTCCAGAGCGCCATCTTCATCTTCAAAGCTTTAACTATGTATATCCACTTTTTTATCCACTCTTTTACTGGCTAATTTATCGACACTCTTTGTTTTTGTTTGCCAAGGGAAATTTTACTGCGCTGGCTATAAAATTACCAATTAAACACGGCTAATATTATGTTTGATCAATAATCCTCGCGTTAAATTTTTAACGAATCCATAACTGCACTTAACTTATAGAATATACTTGCCCCTATAAAGTTTCAAAATTATTAAAAAATGTATTTGGCGAAGAGACAGCTATATATACTATATACTTACTCTCAATCTCAACCATTCTTGTGTTCCTGTTATCAACAGCAATTGAAGGGAGGGGAGGGGAAAATATTATGCTCTTAAAAAAATTGTTCAAAAACAATAATTAAACAAATTAATTTACCAAAAAATGTAAATATATTTTTTATTCATTTGTATAATTTACAGAAAAATTATTTTTTTTTGTTGTTTGTTTTTATTATTTATTTGTTTGCAGTTACCATATAAACTTTTTTTTTTACGTACATTCATTTATATAACTTGTGTTGTTAAATAATATAAAAATAAAAACATTTTGTAAAACTAAGTTATTATTTTACATAAAATCAATTAATAACAAATATACAAATTGCATGTTTTATATAATATTGTTATAAATATTTTAATTCATTTCTTTTTGTCAAGGAACACATTGTTTGAGTTTAAAAAAAAAATAGTTAATTTAAAAAAAATAATATAATTTAAATATTAGATTTAAAAAAAATAGAATGAAAAGACAATATATTAATAAGCTATACTTATAAATTAAAATAAATTCATAAACAAGAAAAAAAAATAATAAGTTATTATATCCACATAATAATCAAAGTAAAATAAATTGCATTTGTTTTGTTTATCTCAGTAACAATAGCCTTACGTATGTAATATGTTAAATAACATTTATATTAATTTATTTTTATTTTAAGTTCTTAAAACATACGAAGATATACATTTATATAGATAAATATTTATGATTGAAAATAATTGTTTTCAATATTTTGTTTGTTCTTTATTATGAACAAGTTATACATTAACTAGATACATTTATAGTATTTATAATATATTTTAATTTTTCTTTTAAATTTTTGTATTCTATATAATTAACAATAAGTTTTCTTAAAAGGTATTCTGGAATTTTAATATTTTTTTTTGTTGATCATAAAAATTATTTTAATTTTTTTTTTTTTTAATTTTAAGCTTTAAGTATTGAAGTTTGCTTTGATTTCTGTTTTATTTTTTTAATTAATTTTTTGGCCAGATTATAATGTATGTGTAAGTACAAAGTTATGAGTTAATATAAGTAATGACAGCAAATTGTTAAGTTAGCTTCTGAAGTGAAATGCAGAGGTCAGCAAAGTAATTGTAAGAAAATGTATTTGTAATGTAATTAATTTTTTGAACCAAAATCCATCTAATTGTTATTATTTCTTGTTGAACTTGTTCGAAGCTCATTTGTTTTAAGTTGGAGTTCAATGGTTTTTTGTGTCGTTTACGAGTGGACATTTGGAGCAACTCCTTTTTCACTCCTTTAACTCCAAATTTTCCATTTTCGATAGGAACGAAACAGTTGCGAAATCCAACCGAAAATGACATTAGTTTACTTCTGAACTGCAACTGACCTTCCACAAAAATTATGGTGATGAAAAATGGCAATTATTTATAAATTTTTAACAAGTCGCAATTTGCATTTTGTTGTTCCACAAAGCTTTAGGCGAGTAAGCTAAATTGGCCAGCCCGCCCAACTACTTTCCCCCATTTTCCCCTTTTAAAACAAGAATCGGAGTATTTTGATTCCTACACCTTTTAAAACTAGAATCGATGTATTTTGATTGATTGAAATATATTCCAGTTTTTAGTGAGGCCCTAGAATGTTTAACATTCATTGATACTAACAAGGGGCTAGCAAGGCTCTTGCCAGTTATACAGGGTGATTCGCATAAATCCCGAACCATACTACTAACTACTCTCGTGTGGTGTGTTGGGTAGAAGTGTGTCACTATCGCTCTAATGTATTTCATATGCATGGAGCCATATTTGTATCGTGTCATGTGTTGTGTCGAAATCTATGAAATAAATTGGAATGACAGCGAAACACCACTCCACGACACACCACACGAGAGTAGTGTGGTTCGGGCTTAAGGTGTGACAAAAAGCTAAAGCGTGTAGGGTGGGTCGAGACAAAATTCTGTCTTTTACCTGCTCGTGTCAAAAACTGTGTAAATTTGTGTAATTTTCTATTTTAGTCTTAATAACTGATTTGACAAAAAACCATCTCATTTTAAGATAATGGTTAAGATTTGTGCACAGATTTTGTCTTTCGCGCTTATGTTTCTCAAATTTTGATTTGTGAGATTTTATGGAGACCCAACTTTCTTATTTAATTGCTGTTTGGTATGAGTAGGGTCAATGTGGCTAAATGTAAGCAGAGATAAATGTTAACAGAGCTTAAATTCCATACAAATCTTGAACGCGTCCATTGAATAAACCTTCGGACGAATTTATTATCTGACATGACACTTATGAATCAAACAATACAAGATTACGCCACTTCTACGTCATAGGAGCCAAAACAATTAAAACAAATGTGACAGCCAAGAAAATTTCAGTGAAGATGGCTCTTCGTGTGCGAATAATTCAATAATTAAAAAAGCTTTTCGATTGAAAAGTATTAAAATATCAACGATAATTGTTTTAAAATATATATAAATCGCCAAAAAAAACAACAAAAAAAAACAGTATGGAAAAATGAAAATATCAGTCATATATTATTTCCTTCATGTTTTAGTATTTTTATTGTTGTTACTTCTAGAGCAAGATATAGCAAAATATTTCAAATCTATATATGTAGAAAAAAAATGGATCGTAGTCTGTTCGGATGCTTAAAACTTGAAAACGGCTGGACCTACGGATTTGTTCGTAATTGCTACGCAAAGGCTTATGAAAAAAGAAAAGTCGGCAAGTTCTCAACAGGTGGCGCTGTAGGCTGGCATTTCTTTTTTCAGTTTAATTAAATTACCGTCCAACAGGTGGCGCTTTATCCGTTTAGGAAATGACTTTTAGGATCTTCTATTTCAACTTTTGTTATTTGTAGGGTGAAATTGGGTCAAAATAAAACAATTGTCCGATTTAAGAAATTCTTTTTTTTTTATTTGAAAGGTTTTTCTTAGGAAATAACTTTAGGGATATTTTTTTTTTGTTTCAAATTATGTTATGTAAAGGGTGAAATAGGATGAAAACGAAAAGTTGCATCTGATTTCAAAAATTCGTTTTGTGTTTGAAAGATTATTTGAAAAAAATTGCTATTTATAGTGTGAAATGGGATAAAACAAATATGTGGTTTTTGATTTCAAAAATTCTTTCTATGTTGGGAAAGTAATAAAGGTTGTTTGAAAATTAAAATTGTTATCAAATTTTAGTGTGTTATTTTAAATGATTTGCTGCAAAATATTTACATTTCATTTGGAAATATCCTTCGAAATTACTATTTATACTCATTGGATGACGTTGCCAAACTAAGCAAAGCAATGCTGAGAGTAACAAAATCATGACCTTCAAATTTTATGCGTATCCTTTAACTATCGTTGAATGGTTGCCTCTGAATTAAAGAAGATTTACGAGTTTTGAAAGCCAAATACGTTGTTTATAACAACATAAAGCCTTTGGTTCAAAACTTTAAGATAATTTACATTGATGTTTACATTTACCCCATAAATAAGAATAAAAATAAAAAGAGAACTGGGAAAATGTAAACATAACAATGTTAACCGTTATTTTAAAATTTTTAAAGTGATTTTCATAATTTTTAATACAGAAATATTCTATTTTCACGTTATTATTCATAGTTTCTCGTTAAACTTTCGATAAAAAAAATTAAAAAAGTTTTAACTCAAATTTTTCAACAAAAAAAAAGTGAAATTGTTTACAATTATTCACATTGACCCTAATTTATATCTCAAACCAGATCAATATCATCCCAGTCGTACATGAAAATAATTCATTTGTCCTCCCTTTCCACAAATTCAAAGCCGACCTCTTTCTTCCACTATCAGTTATTTTTTTTTTTTTTTTTTTAAGATTATTTAAACAAAATAATTTTTATACAATTAACATTTACCACATATTTACAAGTTTTTATATATATATATTTTTTAGTTAATAATTTATCATCAAATAAGTACATCAGACTCCAAATTAACAATTCATTAATTTCCCACTTCTGATTAAAGAGTAGATAAGTGTTGGTAGTAAAACTTAAAGTCGTTTTACGTCAAAAATATAACATTAAAGTTAGGTATTTACATTTACATACCTTTTTCTTAAAAAAATAAAATCAATTTAACATCCTAACAAATAACTCATAGGTAGTCACTATGCGCCTATATGAAGCTTTTTCAAAAAAAAAAAAAAAAAAAAAAAATATTACCAAGAAAAACATAAAAGTTCTTAAAAACTTTCTTCTTTGATTATTCAACGAACAAATCAAATATCCATGCATAAATCAGTAAAAACGTGGGAGAACAAAACTTTTTCTCCATTTTAATAATATATACCAACCTGATGTTGCATGTCCTCATGTTGGTTTATTAATAAACACAAAAAAAAAAAAAAAAAACATGGAAATTCAATATACCACCGCATTCAATTAAATACATAATACCTATATCAAAAAAAAAAAAAATATAAACAAGACCAAACACATTATACGTAACAAAATCAGGACAACACACAGGGCACATCCTCCTAGATCAGATGTCACCACCCGCATCAAACACACATTTAATTTCATTTCTCTCGTACATTCTGTTTTTTCTTCTTCTCACTTCTTATATATTAAATAAAACTTTTCACCAGTTTTCCCTTGGGGGGGAAAAAGGACTTCATCATCGAACAAGAACAAGAACAAAAAAAAAAAAATTAATTTCTTTTTCTTGTTTATTCCTTGACTCACGCTAATTTCGTGACAAACGCCCACCGTTGTGTGTCCAGGGCGGAGTTGCATCGTTCCGCTGATATGCCATCGGTGTCATGGACATCTCGCGTATCCAGGCAGATGTTCATTTTGGAGTGTTTGATGAAGCCACCGTCACGCAAAGTCCATATTTGGTTCTCGGACTCATCGCAATTCTTCATTATCACCTGTGAGCCTCTGGCAAAGTTGACCAGTGTCAGGCAGAGGTCGTGATGTTTGATTTGGCCCCGCTTCGTTAGTGTCCACTCTTGATTGCCACCAGTGTTGTGACACTGATAGATACCTGAAGGGGTTGAAATTAAGGGATGTACATATGTGTGTGTGTGAAAAGGACGAAGTTTAATTAAATGAGGTGTCGTTTTGGGGGAAAGTGTCAGTATGTCACTTTATACGTGTCAAAACTTACCGACAGTGCCATCCATCAGATGACCTAAGGTGTCCAGGCAATATGGGCCTTGTCGCAGTTGACCATATTGCTGTGTGTCTGGAACCTGAAGATCTGGATACACATGCTCCAAATACCATTTGAATGGTTTGCAGTGGAGTTTCTCCTTCAGGGCCAGTCGGTCGGCAATGCTGTTGCGAGAGAAAGTTTTCGAAAAAATCCCCACATAAAATACAAATTAAGTTTCAATACTTACTTGCCGAAGGGAATATTCTTGGCCAGTGGAACGGCAGCGTAGTAGTACTGCTTATAATCGTCCATCCAGACCTCAGCAGCCCGTCGGGTATTTCGGGCAAATACATTACCACTTCCTCCGGGGAACGTGTAAGGATGTCGTTTTCGGAACACATGACCAACCCTGCTGCATGGAATGATTTCCAAACTTCCGCCACACTGCCACACTCTGAACGATATCTCAAGATTCTCGCCACCCCAGACGTCCATTTTCATATCGTATTTGCCCAAATTATTGAAATAGGCCTTATTGATAACAAATAGTCCGCCAGCAATCATGGGAGTTCGAATAGCTGATGTGGGGTCGTGTTGTCGCTGGGCCCGTTCCGTTACACTCAGATATTCCCATTTAAATATTAGATTCCAATCGAAACCACCTCGCAGATCTGCCGAAGCACCAATATACTGAAAGTTATCCATGCTGATCACATCGATGACGGGACACACCACACGTGTTGGGTCTTCGGCAACACGTTCCAACAGTGGTTCCAGCCAGTTTTCATTACATTCCACATGACTGTCAAGGAATGTGAGGACTTCAGCTATAGCTGCATCAGCACCACGGACTCGTGACCGGACCAGGCCTTCGCGCTTCTCGTTGCGAATTATTCGCACTTTATCGATCTTGGCTAGCTCGTAACCATCCTCAGCTGAAATAATGAAATTTTTTACGTTTTTTTTTGTTTTTCTAGCAAAAGCAAGGTTTTGAGAAAGTAATTTCGAACTTACGATGGTCACTGAAATCATCGACGAGTATTATTTCTTTTATAAGTCGTTCGGGACTTCGATTAAGGACACTGAAAAGATAATAAATAGTTAGATTACATATTAAAGATGTTTTAGTTGCATTTTTATTTAAGCCCGCACAGAGGCAGGATTTTTGGAATTACAACTTTAAAGTTGGGTTTCACAAATATTTAACGGGCTTTTAAATTTTTAAATGACGTATTTTGTATGGAACAAATGTCATTTTAAGATTTAAAAGCCTGTTAAATATGGCTTCATGAAATCAGCCATAATGTAAGAGAGGATGTCTGTGAGGTCCAACAAATATTATTTTAACAGAAGGCTGTTAAGTGTTGAATTTTTTGCCATCGATATATATTTTTTTATAATTCCTCTACAGCTCGAGGTATGAACTTTAGATTCCGAGAAGTTCTTTGAAAAATGTCTATAAAGTTCGCTCACGAAACCTAGATTCGGTCATAACGACCTGATCTTCAAACTTTAAGATATTAAGCTTCGGCTATCCCGTTGACTATCTTTTATCAAAATAATGTCAAGTTCAAAGGTACCATTAAAAGGTCGATGCAATTGTTCAACGCGTTAACTCTCTGACGTCAGAATAACGTAAAATACTGCCCCAAAGTTGCTTAAGCTATGATAAGACGGTCAATGTAAATGGTCAACGCATTGACTCTCTGACGTCACCAAAAAAGTCATCAACACCCTGCCAATGGACCGTCAATATTGACCATGTCAACGCATAACAGACTGGACGATCACACGAATGACGATAGTCTGTCAATGTCACACGGAAGTCAACGCAGACTACGTTGACGTGACAGAAAAGTATGTCAACGTTGGGATTATGCTCAACGCTTTATGTCAATGTGTCCTAACATTTGCTCAGGGTCAATGCGTTGAAGCTAAAAATAATGTCAACGTAGGTGTGAACGCAGGCGACAATGCATGAGCAGTATTTTGCGTTGACTATCACACTACGAGACAACTTTGGGACGTAATTTAACGTCATTTTGACGTCAGAGAGTCAACGCGTTGACCATTTTCGTTGACTGTCTTGTCGTAGCTTTAGTCATGTGTGTTTTACGTCATTCTGACGGCAGAGTCAACGCATTGACCATTTGCGTTGAACGTCTTATCGTAGCTTAAGTCATGTGATCTTCAGCGCAAATCGCTGCGTCAATGCACTGACGATTTGCGTTGACAGTTCCGTTGACCGTTGCGTTGATGGTTGCGTTGATGGTTGCGTTGATGGTTGCGTTGATGGTTGCGTTGATGGTTGCGTTGAAGGCTGCTTTAACAATGACGTTGTATGTATAATCACACGCAGTTAAGGCATATTGACAGACTGCTCATCAGCACGGTGACTGTGACTCTACGTTTACACAGAAATGGTTCTGGTTTTTTTTTTAGAATCAAAAGCAGATTGGCTCAATTTTTGTTTTCATAGGACTTCATCCGATGACGTATCGAAACTTGGCAGATAGATAACATAAAATTTGTGTACGCATTTTGAATATTTTGTTTCACTTGTCTTGTCGGAGCATATAGTATAGCTGATAGCTCAAAATGTTCAGTTTCTTTAAATTTATTGACATCGCAGCCATTCTTCTATACGAAATTTAATAGTTTATGACTTCAAAAAGATAGAGTTAGAACTATAATTTTGGAAAGTGACTCTAGACATGCCAATTATAAAAGTTTTGGTTTATAAAAGTACTTTATATGCGGCCTCGCAGGCATATTTCAGCCACCCAGAGTTTTCTTTTTCAAGTCGCGCGAAGCTCGTTAACGCAAGCCCACTTTTAATGGCGAAAAACTGTTATAACTGTTATAAATTGGCATGTCTCTTGTCTCGTCCATAATTTTGACGTATGTAGAATGTTAAGGCTGGTATTCACCCAACGCCCATAAACGGCTCTTAAGTTTATGAGGCTCATATCTTGTTGTAAAAATCGTCGCTGTCTGTCAGAGTTCTTGGTTTATCGAAAACGACGATGTCATTGCCATCAGCATCAAAGGATAGCGCTACCGATCGATGATAATCAATTTTTGCTGGCTCCAATTGGATAAAATGAATTTGAACGACATGTAGTTCCAATAGAACGGCCGGCGCTACGTGCCACACAGCGATCGCCACAGTGTTCCTTTTCAACATCTACCCGCCCTTATTGATATTGATTGATAATACAAAGGTTTTGATAAACTTTTAATTGCGGCATCGAAATTTATTAATTTTCACTGACTCGCCAGGTGATAAGTTTTGCGTGCAGTGTACTGTACCTCCTATGGTTAAAAACCACGAATTTATTGTCACCATTACAAGCTTTACAGCATTTCTTATTTCAAACTTGGAATATATTGTATGTAGGTATATATAGATTGTGTATACCTAACCCTAAAAAGGACAACAAAAATACAAAATATGTAGCAAGAAAACCATAGCATTTAATTTAAATTGTTTTGACATCAGGTCTCTAGCCCTCCCAACTCGCACATTCACAAATCTCGGATTCTATTATCTTTTTTAATGACTCACCTTACTATGGTCCGTAACAGCGTGGAACGGGCTTCGTTGTGGAATGTTATAATGACACTTGTCTCTGGCAGATCCTGTCGCCATTTTTTCTTACGGCACCTGAAAATGAAAATATAAAATGAGTAAACGGAATGTGTGTATTAAGGAAACATCATTTATACAAAAAACAAAAATGTTTATGTCAAAGGGGTTTCATCAGAATCTGAAAAAAAGAGTATTTGAAAAGTTATTTCGTGATTAAATTCCACCAGAATTATTTACCTACTATTCCCCTTGTTGTATAGGTTAGGTATACCTAAACGAAAATTCCCCATTGTAATGATTTGCCCTTAGCAAGTTTCTACATCACTATTCACTACTTCCGTTGAATTTATGCCAGAAGGAGGACATTATACTCAAATTCAAAGTCAATAAAAAACAACTGCATGTGACTTGAAATGCGTAGAAGGTACTCGTATTGGAGAGTTGCCATTCTGTTTTGTAACTCGATTAATTTTCCAAGAACGACCGACAAACTCTATTGTGATGGTAAGGACTTCATACCGAAAACAAAACTAAAGGACTTTGGCATGGACAAAAGGCTCTGTGTGCGATGATCTTAATCTCTTTGGTATATATGGTATTTTGCTTTGGATTTAATTTTACATTTTGTTTGCTTCTGGAAATTGTCCTGGCATTATTGTACACTCGTATAAGATCTATTTGAAAGTACAAAGATTTCAGACGGAGCACATTCTCTACCATGATATGGTGCATTCGAATATCTAGAGTCTTTATCTTTTTGAAACAAAACTTAATTATACCTTCAAACAATTTGTAAGGATAGATTGGATAAAGAAACAAATATTTATTTGGGATAAGTCAAATTACATAAAACTCTTACATTCTTGCAAACAAAACAGTTCAACTTTAAAAAAAAAATTGTGTGAGTGCCGGGACTCACGGTGTAAACATCAACGTGAGCGGATCCAAAACGGACTTGATTTTGCTTGCAGGGGATCTTAAGATTTTTTTCACTGAACGCACCCATCCTAGTATGCAGATCGTAACGTTGCACACCGTAACGTTGCACGACGTAACGTTGCACACGAACGTTCACTTTTTTTTCACTCTACCGCCAGCAAAATATTATTAGGAATTAGTAAGGAATTAAAAACTCAATTTTAC
Organism: Leucozona laternaria; assembly: GCA_932273885.2. NCBI lineage: Eukaryota > Metazoa > Arthropoda > Insecta > Diptera > Syrphidae > Leucozona > Leucozona laternaria. Next base: position 82,036,702 of record OW026368.1, on the reverse strand, counting down.
GGCTATAGCCAAAATGAATGGTTCCATTTTTATCAATTATAAAGAATGACGAATACATTTTAATTAATTTTCAAATTCTTTTGATTTTTAAAAAAAGTTGAACTTATTTTTAAACTCATTAGGTACCTATATCAAAAATGACTCAGTGGAGTTTATTAAACTTGGCAAAAAGCAGTTTTCTAACATTACCGAAAAGATTTTCACCATAAACTATTTTTATAACCAATAATAACGGTAACTCCCATACCAATGTTTAAAAACCTTTCGGAAAATCATACTTTGCTGAAAACGACTACTACGATTTTGATAAAAAATGTCTGTATCAAAATTAGTACGAATTAACATTTGAAATTATCAATTTTTTTTACATTTTACCATTCATTTTACCAAGTGATTGCTGATAAGTTGTTGGCCCTATTGCACCAACAACTTATCAGCAATCACTTAGCAAATATCATGCATCTTGATACAATTTTCTTGCGGTGGGATGGCAAAATTTCTCCGGACATAATGTCCATGGATATGTATGTCCGACTTTAGGCCCATGGACATTATATTCGCAGACATTATCTCATCGCACCTCAAGTAAATCGTATCAAAATTCATGATATTTGCTAAGTGATTAGTGATAAGTTGTTGATGCAATAGGGCCCTGGTACCCAATCCTGCAGTTACAAATAATTCCAGCAGCGCTGGAAGAACTCCAGAAAAAAAAAATCAATCCACTCCTGCACATGATTCCCAAATGTCTGCTTGTTCGCAGCCATTAATATCTACCTCGATCATCCCACCAAAACCATATGATGACTTCTTAAAGAAGATTTTTTTTGGCTACTGTTTTAGTTGGTATAAAGTGGGAACGGAAACAGAAAATCTTGTAAGACCCTGGCTCGGGAATATCCTTCATCTCAGAATTCGTACAAAATACGTTTAAATCTGCCATTCGTCGAAAAAAAACACTACCGTTTTTGGTATACGTGGAACTCTCTAAGTCACTTCCAAAAAATTTTGTTCGTTTTCACTCGCTCATATATGTAACTCTTTCAGCTCAAGCCATTATGCTTTAGCCACTCACGATCTTATCAGGAGGAATTCCAGATTTTTTTCAGTCACTAATAGTATAAAACCCAACTGCACAAACAGTTTGGAAAAATTACCTTCTACTACCATCCGTTCAAAGGAGTTCCTGGTACTGCAAGGAATTTAAAAAAAAAAAAAAAAACACTTTCAGACGCTCTGATTGTAGGTTCGTTGTTCGTCTTCCATTTAAATCTCAAAGCTATTAAAACTAAGAAAGATTGGATTCAGCGACCACTTTATTAAATGGCTTCAATCTTATTTATTTTTTAGATCGTACTTTGTACTTTTCAATGGTCGTACATCTAAAATATTTAACGTCAACTCTGGAATACCTCAGGATAGCCATTTAGGTCCTATACTTTTTATTATATTCATAAATGACTTACCATCTGTGTTGAAGTATTCAAATTGTCTCATTTATTCAGACGATGTAAGAATGTTTAAGACTATTTGTGCAAACGTTAATGCGTTTTTTTTAATGGTGTGTTCGTAACTGTTTGTTTCTTAACATCGATAAATGTAAAAGTATGAGTTTTACGAGAAAGCTTTCAGAAATTTCTTTTAATTATTTATTTAAAGGTGTATCCTTATGACGTGTGAGCGAAATGTCTGTCCTTGGTGTGTCATTTGATGGCAAGCTTGAATTCATACAACACATCAACTCAATAACTAATAAAGCAAATTCAATTCTTGGTTGGATAAAGAGCAGAGAGTCAAGGCAATTTTCTGATCCTTTTGTTACAAAGCACCTTTTCATAACATTTTTGTTCGACCCATTCTCGAATACTCTTGTCAAGTTTGGGCACCAAATTACGCTTGTCATACATAGCCAGACATGAACAGATGCAAAAAATGTTCCTGAGATTTGCATTTAGGTTAGGATGGAATTATCCCTTTGATCTCCATCCTTATCACAACAGACTTAAACTTATCGATATGCCTAGTCTTGAGAGCAGACAATTCTTATTTATGTTTTGTCTGCATTTTTAAATTTATAAATGGAAAAATAGAGTCTTTGCATCTTTTGTCTCGTATTAATTTCAATATAAACTTGAGGAATTTGCCCGAATGTATAAATATTTCAAACTATCGGACTAATTATGAATGATTTGCTCCTTTAAATAAAATGTCTCAATTATTTAACCTATTCAATGATAAATATTTTAATTTTTTCTTTCTTTAACAATAATACATAGACTGTAAATGTATTTTCAAAAGCTAGTAATTAGCTCAGTTATAAATAAATAAATAAATAAATAATTAAATAAATACATAAATAAATAAATGACTTAATTTAAGAAACAAAAAATTCACAAACATTTTTTGAAAAGTCGATATTTCAAAAACCGATTGGTGATTTTTTTTTTAAACCTACACATTAATAAAACGCTAAAATAGGGGTACCAAATAGGGGTATTATTTTTAAAACCGCTCCTATACGATTTTTTAATTTTTTTCTCATAAATTAGGATTTATTAAAGAAATCAGATGGTGTACATCGCATTGGGTTCTGTGCGTCCACTGTAATTTGAACTAAAGCACAAAACAAGTGCTCCGATTTGCATAAAATTTGGTACAGAAAATTTGTATCTGATTTCCTAGAGGTAGAATTCGAATTCTTATTTAAGCTTTCCTAGAACGGGTAGCTGCCATACAAAAATTTAGATTTTTCAACAATTTTTATTAAACTTTGTACCCGTAATAACTAGAGTGATTGTAAGAAAACTGCGTTTCAGGTTTTTTCGCGAAAAATTCACATAACGTTTTTTGAGAAAATGGTCTTAATTTTAGGTTATTCACGTATATATCTTTTTCATGGTTAAACCGATTTTGTTATATTTTTATAATCTGGTTCTTCTTAATAGCTTGAACAGTATTGTTTTTAAAAATTTTGAAAAAAAATTTCAAATTGAAAAAAAAAAAAATCAAACAAAAAAATCCATTTTTGTGTTACTTTTGACCTTTTAACATTTTCTCGTTAAAGATAGGTATCATAATTTTAGGTATGTTTTTTTTTTGTAATAACTTATTGTTAGCTTTAAATTAAGGACGAGACTGGAGACATGCCAATTTATAACAGTTATAACAGTTTTTCGCCATTAAAAGTTGCTGTGCGTTAACGTGCTTCGCGCGACTTGAAAAAAAAAACTCTGGGTGCCTGAAGTATGCCCACCGGCGGAGGGCCCTGGCCCTGCGGGGCCACATATACAGTACTTTTATAAACCAAAACTGTTATAATTGGCATGCCTACAGTCACTTCCTTAATTAAAGTGCACAAAAACGTTATCATACTTATTATTCTGTTCTTATATGCTATTTGCTCATAAGCAGAGAGGTTTATCGCCATTAACTAGGCGGAATTGTTGTTGTATTTTACAATGCAATTATTTTTTAAGCGGGTGTACATACATGCACTAAATAACACACCTTTCATGGAACCAGTAACATATTTCTTAACGGTAAGTCTGCATTACAGTTGTTAACCAAATGAGAATCCAGTCGTGCATATTTTCTTCTACCTAAAAAACTGCAAATTTCTTTTGTTGTCCCATTAGTCTAGTTGAAAATTATTATGCCAACTTGACAGACGTTAGTTGGAGAGCTATTTTTGGTATACAACAAAATTATACATAACAAAAATGTTGGTTCTCCTCCTGGGAATGAATTTCGTTTCATACTCATTTCTTGGGAAATTCCTAAGCAAATTTTGACCATCAAAATGATTATCTCTAAAAACCAACCAAAATACATAACTGTTTGGTCTTAAATCATATAAGTATATAATATCTGAGATTATACAATATAATGAACTGGTATAATAAACACAAAACTAAGTATCTTCTCCCGACGACGGTAATCCCACCAAAATAATCCATCAATTAATTTTTAAGATACTTAAAAAAAAAAAACACTCAAATTCCTCACAATCATAATCTACTACAACTTTAGTATTATAACAGTTTGACCCAAAAGCATTTAATTGTTCTCCATCACCGCCAAATGAATTATCCGCCTCTGTTGATTTTTTTTTCTGTTCTTTATGTGATGATGAGTTAAAAGGTTTTAAGGATTTTTTGTTTTTTGTTTTGTTTCTCCTCATAAAAGCTTAATCCCTCTGTAGCCATAGCATGGATTGGGGAAGATTTAATGGTTAAATTTATTATCCAATCCAAACCAACCTTCCAAAAAACCTAATTGTGTTAAAACAGAGAGGTAAAGTTGAAATAAGACGGTTTATCCTGTGTATGTGTCGGGATTGGTATTTTTTTTTTTTTTTTTTTTGGAAACCGCTTAAGGAAAGGATAATATTCCAATCCTTTATACATAGTATGTACATACTTCACCGTAAAAGGACAACTTCCTTTATCGTCCTTATTGGATGGATGAGAAAATGTATATCTAACTACCTAGGCAAATGTTGTCCTCGTTTAGAATAGATTGTGTTTCAAGCATGTTTTGACTATACTTTTGAGAAATTCTTGGAATTTTAGTTTGTTTCCTTGAATTAAGGATAAACATATTTTCTTTAAACATATACATCTACCTAACTTATTGAAATCAACATTATCTTAAAACGATTTTCCATTTAGATACTGTCTGATGTGCACTTCATCTGGTAAACAAGAGATATTGGAAACATAAAGATAAGTCGTTGATTTTCTAACTTCTCTAACTAAAAATCCCTTTGTCAACAAACGGAAATGATTTACACAAAATTCGTGCAAATATATTTAAGGACCGTGTTAAGTGTGTGTGTGTGTGTAGGGTTTATTTAACCGATTTAAAGGGTTATATTTATGTGATATGTGTATCATTCTGTATTTTTTTATGTTCAAACAAAAAAATATTATTATCTTCTTTCAAATTCACATCAATATAGTCCAAGTGTAATAAACATTTAAACTGTCAACTCAATTCATCCGGCAAATGAGTCGAAAGGATAAAGTGGCAACTGAAGTTCCTCAACAACAAACATCAAAAATATTAAACAACCCAGGATATCCCTTCTGAGTGTCGTCGTCATCGTCGTTATTTTGTGGAGAACGCTGCCGCAGGGCTCAATCCTCCAGCCCTTATTGTTAGTGAGAGGTTATGTATATATGTATGTATTCAAATATTTATCCATTCTATTTATATACCTATACGTATATATTTCAATAAATGAAAGGACAAAAGAACCTTTTTATGGCAAATCGGAAACAATATTTTTATATCTTTTATATTCCAATTTAACACTACAAAGAATTTATTTGCATGCAACGTTTTATTGAATTGCTTGTTTTGTATGAATTCAAGTCCTTTTTTATATTTGGGCTTTTATTGCTTTAATAACAAAGTGGACAACAAACTCAATCAATAACACTTGCTGCGGGAAGGGAAAAACCAAAACTGTTTTGCCTTTGAGGTAATATGTATGTATGTTTTTTGTTTCAATAAAACGGGACGTCTCGTCCGTAACATTAAGCTATCGATTTTTTTTTGTTTTTGCTGGTGTTTAATGGCTTGAAAAGCCATATCGAAGTAGTAATAGTTTTTTTTTTAAGTCCATGATATAGTATTTTACGACAGGAATCTCGAAAGAATCAGTTATTTAAAGATCATAAACAACAATTTTAAACGCTAACAGCCAATTTAGTAACTCGTTTAAAAATAACAAGGTTTAACCACAAAATAAAGATCATGAGTTTTAAGGTTATCTTTATTGAGACATATAAATCATTAGGTACATTTTAATTGCGAACAGGAAACACGTTAATCTGTCAGCTTAAACCTAAACAGAAGCGGGTTAATTCAAATGTTTAGGTGGTTTTTAGGTATGTTTCCTACATCAGTAGCCTAGCAAAATTAGACTTTCACTTTAAGGGCCAGTTTTTCAGTGGTGAGTTAAACCAGAGTTAGTTAAATCTAGAAGTAAATTTCCCCACAGTTAAGTAAGGAAGCCGTTTTTCGGCGGAGACTGCATGCGGAACGACTAAACGAACCCAGTGGATAAAACATCAAAAGCACCTGTTCAGTTAATCCTGAGTTAAATCACCAAATTTGATGAGTTTACTCGGGTTAAGCTTTAGTCTCACACTGAAAAACTTGACCTAAGAGTTTTTACAACCAATCAGTGCGCCGGAGCAACATTTCAAATTTATTTAGAAAAATAATCATTATAAATGATAAAATCTTCCATGAGAGCGATGAATTTGGGAAAATGTGGATCGTTTTCGCAATACGTTTAGGTACTCGAATAATCCAAACATCATTGTGGAAACATTACTACATCCAGAAAAAGTCACCGTCCATATGGTTTCAAAAATGATTCTGGTAAAAACGTTAGAAGTCAATTTTCAAGCCTCAATTGGAAGGCATTATAATGTTACAGACAAGCGTGGTTTTAGCAGGACGGATGGCTGGCGCGCGGTGCTACATGCTGCAGAGCGCGCTATAGAAATAATTCACTGAAAGAAACATTTGACCGCACCTCCAACTCGTTTGTGCGATTTCAAGCAATTTTATTAATTTCTGTGGGGATAAATAAAGTTACATATCTACGCGGTCTCATAAATCAGAAACAATAATTGAGAACTTGTATTTTAAGCCAACATTCGGCAAGTTGTTGCCGAAATACGAATAATGCAAAAGAATGTGTGACAGTTGGACCTCCAGATTACACCCCTAGTACGATGCACGCGCCAGCTGCAGCGGCCACATTGCCGAAATCATATTTAAAAATAAATGTCAAAGAATTATCTGTCAAATAAATCCAATTTCATGGATATTAAAAACAGTTTTCTGTGTTTTATTTCAATTTAAAATTCTCCGCCCCTCTATACAAAAAAACACCTTCATATAAAACTTTTGCCTGGCTTTGGGCCCTGTTATGAGTGAAATCTGTAAATTTTATTTCTTACTTAAAAAATCTTACCTCAGGTTTCATGCAAATGTTTTCTTGTAAAACATGAATTTGAAATGTCTCTTTACTGAGCCAATGTTCAGTTTTCTAGATTCCTCAAGAAGGCTTCCACCCAAAACTCCAACGAAAGTCATTACCATAACCATCTTTAAGGTAAATAAGGAAAGAATCAATTCAAAATTGTTTTTTTAATATTAAAGTAAAAGCCAATTTATACAATCTATTTATTTATCTTCTTTTTCTACCTATCTATCTTCTATCTATCTTCTATCTATCTTCAATCTACCTTCTATCTATATTTTATCTATCTTCTATCTATCTTCTATCTACCTTCAATCTATCTTCTAACTATCTTCTATCTATCTTCTATCTATCTTCTATCTATCTTCTATCTATATTCTATCTATCTTCTATCTATCTTCTATCTATCTTCTATCTATCTTCTATCTATCTTCTATCTATCTTCTATCTATCTTCTATCTACCTTCTTCATATTAATGAAGCTGAACTCTTGCTTTGTTTTAGCTAATCTCAGAAACCACATGACCAATTTCTAAAAATCTTTTTGTGATTGAAAGGTTATTTTAAGACGATGGCTGAGGGGATATTTTTTTTTACAAAATTTGGCTATTTGTGAGGTGAAATAGGGTAAAAATAAGAAAGGCGAATTCAAGCAATTCGATTTTTGTTTCAAAGGTTTTTCTTAGGCAATTGTTTTAGGGATATTCTTTTTAAAATGTAGGGTAAAATGAGGTAAAAACGAAAAGCGATATCCGATTTCAAAAAAATCTATTTGTGTTTGAAATGTTATTTAAAAAGTTTGCTATTTGTATTTAAAGAGTGAAATAGGATAAAAATAAAACAGTGGTTTTTAAAGACAAAAATTTCTCTGTGTTGGACTTATTATATGGATTATATTTTTTACAAATTCAGCCATTCATAATATTAACTGGATTAAAACCCAGAAAGTAGTAGGTTCTCGGTTAAAAAAGTTGTTTAAATATTTATTTATATTTTGTTTTGTAATTTTTAAAGCGAAGCTTAGGTTTGTCTATCCATGCGAAGCGGGGCGGGCCAGCTAGTGAAAAATAAAAATGTAAATGGTTTTATTAGTATGACCGCTATTACATAATGACTCCTTTCTATCCTGTCTTTTTTCGAAATTTAGTAAGTGCTAACGTGAAATAAGATGTAGGTACTGTCATTTTTCTGTCTAAATTGTCATTCCCGTCACATGTCATCAGCTTTCCTTTAAATAACTAATAATTAAGCTATTGCTCTTTAATGACGGAATTTGTTTTTTTTTTTTTAATTAACCAAAAATATCCAGGTTAACCTCTTCTTATCTTAAATCTCATATCCGTATGAAACTTCGGAAACTTAATTACCAACTTAAGAAATATCTTAAAGAACGAAAGATTCTTAATGGCCGACAGTATGGCTTTCGTAGCAATAGGCCCACTGGTGATCCGATGGTATATCTCGGCGAACAGTGGAACAAATCTGTACATCGTTTTGTCGAAATTAATATAACTACACTTATTGTTATTTCAAAAGCCTTTGATAGAGTTTGGCATCAAGCTGTCTTAGGGCCACTTGCACCAAAGTTATCTGACAGCAGTAACTACTGATTTATCCTGAGATAAGCTAATTTATCTAATTTAAAAAAAAAAACTGGTTGCACCATTACATTTATCAACCTATCCATAGATAAACATTTAAAATAGTTATCCAGTCTCATTTCTCTGGATAACTCTTATTAACTGTCAATATTAATTTAAAAGGAAGGGAAAACTTTCAAAACTGATTACAAAAAGCGAGAAAACATTATTATTATGCTCATGATGTTTAAGTTTTTCTACATATGTACATATGTATGTATGTATGTATGTACATATGTACATATCTACAAGTTCCAATTTTCGTTTGCTATAATTAATGAAAGAGGACGTCACTGATGTCTTTTGTTAAGGTCTTCTTCTACCAAAATCATGTTATTTATTTTTAGTTGTACTTATCTATTAAGATTTCAACAGATGTATGCACATAATTATGTAAGCACGACACAACAAAATATACAAAACAACAATACCTTTGGCCAATTGCTGAATTGCTAAGCTCAAAAAGAGAATCTACAAAGTGGTAAAATTTGGAGCTCTTGAACGCTTTTATAGTGAATTAGACATCGCAAAACCGATAGAGAATGAAACTATTTAAAAAAAAATCAGAAAAAACATGACATTTATGACTTAAGTTTCATTGTTTTTTTTTTCTAATGTTGCTCTTTCTGTAATTAAATAAGTATCCTATAGTTACTTATCCAAGTTAGTTTTTTCATTTGTGCAACGTCACAACAAAAATAATAAACTTATTTTTATATCCAAGGATAGCTATCTCAAATTTTAGAAATTTATCCTTTGGTTTCGTGCAAGTCGCCCTTAGTAGAATGCGTTAATTTGGTATCGATGAGTCTTTTCTTCGTTGTTTTAGAAATTACTTTTCTGGCAGCACAATCAAAGCTGTATTGGACGGTTTTAAGTTTGAAATTCATAAAATAAATTCTGGTGTGCCCCAGGGCTCTGTTTTTTTTCCGAATCTCTTTCTCATATATATCAACAATCTTTTGTCTGAAACTTCGAATCCATTCAACTGTATTCCAGACGAAAGTACCCTCAGTTTTTCATATTCGTTTCTAGAACCACATCCTTGCTTTTCGAATGTGAAACTTCAACGGCAGCGGATGACAAGCTCATGAAATTGATCTCTACAGCATTTTCCAATGGGGGACTAAACTTCTAGTTGAATTTAACATTGCTGTCTATTGTCGTTAAAGCGAAGCCTGAGCATCTGTGAGTGGCATTTTTATCGGGGAATCTAAACAGCTTTCAATTTTTGGTGTATGTATTACAACCATAACCACCTTTTGTGAAATTACCACATATTCGACGTTGCCAAAAATGCTTCAAAGTGTTTAGACTTCCTTCAAGGATGCAAGAAATTTGTCTTCCTTTTTGAACTGGCAGTTTTCTACACGGCATACATTCGTTCAAAGCTTGAATACAACTCGCATATTTGGACAGGTGTGCCATTATCAATCCATTTGAGTCTTTTGGACAGAATACAGAAAGGAATTTTAAAAACGACAGGTGATGATAGAACAATAAGGCAAAATATTGCGTCAATCGAACACCATCGTAATGTTATTTGTCTTTCCTTATTTTATCACTAGTTCTATCAACAATGATCCAATGAAATAGCTTGTTGCATTCATTCCTTGAAACAATTTAACTGTAATGCTCGCGCTTCCTGAAAAACCCATATCAGTTGACTCTTGAACCCGATTTCGGAAGTACAATCAAGTGCAGAAATTCTTTCCTTAACCGTACTACACGAATGTGGAATTTGTACTCTATTTTTCCTTATTATTTTGATATTCAGAAATTCAAAACCAATGTGCATCGGAATCACCTTTTAAACCCTATCCTATTTTTCTAACGCCCGAATTCTGTTCTTAAATGTTAAAGGTAGTCATAAAGCGGGATATACATTGTTCAAATGCTTGTCATGCATATGAGAGTGTATTAATAATTTTTTTTTTGACGTTGCATATACACACTTCATGCATGAGTCTTCAATCATTTATTTTTAATTAAATTTCTACGCTAAAATGTGCCTATGCTTGATCAAGCAATCATTCTCAAATATACATTGTTTCAATTCTGGCTATCTGATTGAACAAAAATCAAAACTTTTTGATTTTGCTTCAAGCATACACACAATGTATACGTGTTTCATTTTTACTAATACACTCTCTATGCATGACAAGCATTTGAACAATGTATATCCCGCTTAAACCCTTCAGCGAGCGTAAATAGTAAAAAACACTACACACAGTATATGTCTGTATATACTGGGAAGAAAAAAAATGGGCTGAGAGCATTCAAAAATACTTAAGTACAAATATACTTACTACCCAATTAATGCATCATGTTCTAGCTTTGTAAAAATGGTTCCTATTGTCAAAACTAACACACAAAAAACTATACCATTTGAGATTTTTACTCATAACAAACAAAACAATATGAAAACTAAAGCTTAAAAGTTAACAATCATCTTGAGGAAGACGAAGCCATAATTCCTTTTTAATGATCAAAAGGATTTAAGTTTTGTTTTTTTTTCTATTTGTTTGTCCAATTTATTTTTTGCTTTGAATTTATCCATTTTAATAATCAGCTCAACAGTATACAACTTGCATATCTTTAAACTTTAGCGTCCCATTATTTACAATGCCATATTATTTGAAAACAAAAGCCACAGTGATTATAAGAGCCATGAGAAAATCCTCACCATGCTCTCTACTCTCGGTTTGGTGATGGAAGATGAATTTGAAAAATACAGCTCAAGGAAAGCTGATTAAAATAATTATTATTATTCAACGTCTACATAGGAGCGTAATGGATCCTTCGAATTCTAAAAGAAAAAAAATATTTTAATACAAACAAATTCCATACTCAACTCATTTTGCCATTGCGTACACAGCTTTGTTTTTTTTTTATTATTATTTCCATTCGTCCTTTAAACTAGAAATGGAATAAATATTTTCCAAACGTTGCTTGGGAATAAATTCTTTGTCAGTCTGACAGAAGGAGTTTACGTCCTTGAAATGGCAGGCGGGAATGTTTCAACGAGAGAATATCTATTTTTTTTATAGAACACTACAAATATGTCATAAATTTTTGTTAGAATCCCCATGCCTGGGTTAAAAAAAAAAAAACTTAAATTAGAATAAAGGGAGTAACATTTTTGTAAAAGTTTCTATACGTCAACGACATCCTCATGTGACTTTATCGCTGAGGGAGTTTTTGCGTACGATTATTGTGGTGGCGATGGCGGGCGGCAGGATTAAATTACAATTGAGTGACAGTCAGGGTTTCACTCTGTCAAGTTTTTAAAATTTTGTTTTATATTTTTTTTAAACGGTCATGTGACAGTCTGTTAAGTACGTCAATCTATTGGTTTTATGAAATTGATTTTACCCAACAACAAACCCCAACCCGCCCTCACCCCAAGTTCGCTTTATTGAGGTTTTTGTTTAACAAAAATCTGCATTTTTTGTTATTTTGTCGTTGAATAGAAAGTTGTAACTTAAAAATGAAATAGATCGTCATGGGGTTTGAAAGTAGCAAAAAAGAATTTCATTGAAATTTTTTTTATAAAACAGTTGAGTTGTGATACATTTTATGTACATCAGGGATATTGTATATAGAGAGAAAGTTGTTAAAAGGCCAATTTTTCTTGGCGATTCTGGGGATGTGATTTTACTAAAACCATATGTCAGGGTTAGTAAAGGGTGGTTTTTTTAGACGTGTGGTTTTCAAGAAGAAATAAAACGCATATAAACTGATTTGACAGATAATTAGTTTTATCCTTCCGCTGAATGAATATGGTTGTGTATACAGTTCGCTAAGTGGGCCTGCGATCGACTTAGAAAAGATGCCGATTTTGCCAAAAAAATTATCTTTTCAGATGAAGCTCATTTTGATCTTGGCGGGTAGTAAACAAGCAAAATTGTCGCATTTGGGGCACAGAAAACCCGCACGCATACATTGAAAAGCCGATACACCCAAAACGAGTCACTGTTTGGTGCGGATTTTGGTCCAGAGGCATAATTGGGGCATTTTTCGAAAATGAGCAAGGAGTGGCCGTTACAGTCAATGGCGATCGTTATCGGGCCATGTTGAACGAATTTTTGTTCACAAAAATTGAAGTGGAGGATATTGGCAACATTCGGTTTCAACAGGACGGCGCTACGTGCCACACAGCCGAAGCTTCACTCGATGTTTTGCGCCATTTTCAAAAAAAAAAGTTATTTGGCGGACCCTTTAATTTAATGTTATGGCCAAGAATTTAGCTTTATTATAAAGATAAGGGTTTGCCATTATGTTTTAAAAATGATTTCGGGTAACTGGCTGCCGTGGCTGGCTCGAATAAATTCCAGCCGAGAGGCAATTTTTGAGCGCGATGGCGGATGCTCATTCGGGTCTTCTTCGATACTCTGCTCCACAGCAGCAGTACGGCGTTTCTGAGGATGCTCGCACTATCCACGTGGTGCGAAACCGATCCATGCGGTTGCTCAAATTTCTGCGATTTTGCGAATATGTCAAAGGAATATTGGAGGCAGCACCATTATTTTGGTAATAAATTGGCACGATTTGCAAACGTTGTTCAGAAGTAAATCTATTAATTATGAAATCACAAACTAAACAGAGCATAAATCAAGTGACAACTCCGAAAAAAGTATTTCCAGATTGAAAACCACACGTCTAAAAAAAAACACCATTTATAAAGCTTTTACCTTTTTCCGTAAAAGTTTCCAACTACCTGCTATAACCGTTACCTCCACACTGAATTTATTTTTTCTGTTACCTGGCTCTATCCTTGTTTTTTTGGTATTATTTGGAGATAGATAGTCAAATTTAAACTCTTTAGAGTGAAGGCCGATTGAAATTGAAAACAAGTGTAATTGATTCCTTTAGTTTTATGCTACACTAAGCCTCACAACCTTAGGGCTTTGAAGAAATTACGAGAATATGTTTCGTCTTTCCAATAATGAATGCATTAAGCACTTTTTTTAATTTTCCATTTTTTTGTTTATTTTTTGTTGAAAAAGAGTGCGCGGGTCCTCGGGTCTTCCTTTAGGAATTGAATGATTATGTATTGTTAGGAGCTTTTGGTTGATTTAGTTTCTAAATTTTTGGTAATGCTTTCAACTAAGTATTTCCATAAGAATCTTTTACACCAGCTCAAACCCTACCCCCCCCCCCCTCCCTCATTAGAATTATTGTCATCTAAAAGAAAACAGAGACCTTAGGGCAAATGTCATTAACATCATTCAATAAGTAAAATAAAAATTATTCCCATAATCACCCCTTAAGCTTAATTAGATCTCATTTACAGATGAAAACATTGTTTCGCATGGAATTTTCTCTTACAAAAGGACGAGACTCCAAGGACTTTGGATTAATGTAGTGCCAGATGCCTACTGTTTTTTCTCTTATGCCCGATTTTTCCATTCGGATTAGGTATGTATTTAGTTGTTTTGTTTTGTCTGTGTATTTCGGACATTCTTAATCCCACATTAATTGAGTTTTTGTCATATTTGATTAATGAACATGAAAAGGACAAGAAAATACCACAGCAACATATACATAGTGGCTTGTTTATAAAAGAGCACATAATATTTCTGTATATCCCCACTGATGGTACTACTGGATGGAAATATAGCAAAGAGAAAAATTGACATTAATAAATCCCCCTGCTGATACCAATTAATTGATCCACGTCAAAACATTGTTTGGCTCCGTTTTGCAGGATCATATTTTGCATTGTATACTTATCCCTCACCATCACACCCTGAACGTCCATTTATATTTATTATACCATCAGCAACCCCAAAATCTAAGGTACCTATGTGTAGGTTATACAAAAAGGAATAGATAAAATAAAATTAAACACTTTAGGTGGGGCTTAATGGATTATTTGAAATTCTAACTTCGACCTCCGTGACGCTTCTTCAAACCGCCCTCGATAAAATCCTTAATAATTATGGAAGAAAATCCTTTTTAAAAAATGTCTTTACTCCCCCGTATCAGCAGAAAGCCAGTGAGAATATAGCTGAGAAAAAAAAAAAAAAAATACATCACAGAATAGAAAAGGACACAATTTGATTGTTAGTCGGCACGTTTCCGCAATAAGAAATCCCGTGTTTATTTTGTTTTTTTTTTTTTTTCTTGTTAATGTGGGAGTAAATTAAACGATGTCACATTGGACATATCAATTTCCTGCTGTCAGAGCTCTTCGTAATCCTTGGGTACTTTATAAATAAAAATACACAACAGGGTCGCACATACTTGCGTTTGAAATTTTACATCACATACGTCAGATTTGTTAAAACGAGGAGGTAGTGTAAAATAGGGCGTTCAGGTTGTTTTTGGTCGTTATTTCCAAACCATTTGGGTGATTTTTCCCTGGACGTGTGTTATATTAGATAACACCATCTCTTAATTGGTCCAATGACAATTGCCAAAATATCCTGTATAGATGATCCGGAAATGTTACAAGGTAAGTTCTCGACTTTCTTGCAGCAAAAACCAACTTTAAAATTTATATTCAGAAAAGTACTCATACGCCCCGTAGCACCATCGCTTTCGCTAGTTTGCTAGAAACCAATGCAACGCAATTCATTTTCCAAAAATGCATAAATTAATATGATAGTGTAGTTGTGTTGATAAATAAAAGTAAGAAGAGAAGGAAATGCGATTATTTGGAACGAAAATTGAGAACACAAAAATGGTTTCGAAAAATGGATATTAATGGTCAAATGTGTACCTAATTTTGAATTTTCGCTTTTCTCGAAAACAGTTCAATTGAATTGGCTTGATTTTTTTGCTTGGCATGGAAAGGCTTGCACACGAGCGCTCATAGAACGCTCTCAGCTCATATAATGTCCGCTTGTCCGCTCATGGGCAGGAGCGATCATTCTGATTGAAACGATGTTGAAAACTGATTAGTTAATATCTACAAGGTGTCCAGTGGTAGATTTCATAGTTTATTAAACTAACGTTTAATTCTGAACGGAACGCGCAAGAGGGGCGGATAGGGCGTGCGTCGTTTCAAGTGCAGGCGTCGCGGATTTTTAAGTAGCTATGGAACTGTGGAGTAGAATAAGGTACAACAACGGACCGTAGAGGCTGTACAGCGACACGGACTAAGCCGAAAAAGTAAAAATATAACGACTGAGGGGGCTGGATCATTTAGAGCGAATATACACAAAATCTTCAGCCCAAAAAGTCTTTGAATCCAATCCTGAGGGACGGCGCAGTAGAGGAAGACCACGACTAAGATAGCGCACGCAATTGGAAGAGGACCTCAACCAACTTTGCATGCGTAACTGGGGAAATCTAGCTAGGGACCGAATTGGCTGTAAAAAGCTTCTCTAGGGCTTCTCTAGAACCACCTTAAGTAAATAAAAAACAGTGCTTTAGCGGCTCGATATTGGGAGTAATGCAATTAACATTTTCAGACGAAACACGAGGTTCTAGCAGGATTGGACCCACAGGTCGTCATACTACTTTATGGTATCCATCAATGACAGTTCGTCAGCTATATCCTGAAAAAAATATATCCCAAAACATGGCCATCCCGTGGCCACCCAGGTCACCAGACTAAAGTTCGTGCGTAACTTTTTCTTGTGCGGTTACCTAAAATCCGTCGTTTAGAAAACAAATCCAAGTACTGTGACACAACTTAAAGAAAATTATTCAGCCGAAGTCAGCAGGATTCCTCCGTATTGCTCTGTAATTGCTTTTTTGAAAACATGTGGGCTTGAATCGAATAGTGTGCTAGGGTCCATGGTTGCCATTTGGGAAAATGTGCTGTTTTAAAAAAAAATAATTGTTGTTTTTTAAATAAATACAAATATTTTATGTTAAAGACTTAGTTTTTTTGTTTACAATTTTTTGAGCTTTGAAATCTGCCACTTGACAACTTGTAATTAGTTTAATTTTTATTCATTCCGTTGTGGTATGGTATTTTTGAGAAGTTAGTTTCTAGTTATTAGCAGTGTGTCTCAAATATTTTTAAAATTTTTTCCCTACTGAAAACTTTCCAGGCCCTTGATTAAACTTGGCAAAAACTTGAAATTTTTCCTGGCGGCTATAAAATAAATTTAATTTTTATTTGTGGCACAGGGTCTTACTCTTCAGGCCATCAGTCAATTTTTGACTTGTCCTAATTTAAGACTGACGCGTTGCTGATGTCAAACTAAAAATCCCATACAAAAATGACACAACGAAATCATAAACGAAAAATTTCGTTCTGCTTTTTGTTCTGCTCGCTGTTCAACGAGCGAAATTTATAATTGTAGCAGATTATTTGGAGAATAATAATGCTTTCTTTTTTTGCGCTAAATTAATTGACCGGGCCAGTAATTTTGTGCGGAAAAGTTACATTTGAAGTTTCTTGTGTTTGTATTTGTTGTTTCTTTTATTACAGCATGGTTATCTGCGCTTTTTTTGTGCAATTGGTAACACTATCAATTGTCAATTTTTTAATGAGATTTCTGTGAGCATTTCGCACTTGTGTTGGAGACCAAAGGAAAATTTCGTTTCGCATCAGCAGCGCACTAGGCTTAAATTGGCGTAAACCCATACAAAAGTGTATGGAAGTCTGTGGCAACTTGAATGATTTGTTTTAATATGAATCCAGTACTTGGAAAGTTTTCCTTACAGATTTGAAACTCTTAACGTTATTATTAAAAAAAAAATTGAATTTAACAAAAACAGCTTGTACCTTCAGTGAACAGAGAGTTTAAGGTAGGTTTCTATTTGCAAATTAGAAAATCCTCTTGAAATTAAAGAAATGATACTTGAACGCATCCAAAATGATTACAGGGAAGTCAGTGAATATAATGAGGACATATTTCGACAACTGTCAGAATGCTTTTATGTATGTATAAGGAGACTTCCAATGTTGAATTTGAAGGTATTTAAGTTGTTAGCTTTACGCTGCATTCCAGTCAAAGGTTCGTATACGCCGTAATCAGTACCGTGGTATGCAAAAAGGAAGAATGGAACTGATCTCAACTCACTTGATTTAAACAACAACTAGTTAATATCTTTTCTCTTGATTTGCGGTCTAGTGCCTAGAATATGTCATTTTTGTAAGAGCGTTCTTAGCCAGCATGTGAATGAATGACGTTCATTTCCTCTGTAAATATCCCGCTCTGATGATGGCCAAAATGAGAGTACAACTTTTTGATATTTTTTTCTGAACGCGATGAAGTAGATTTAGGTCAAACTCCGGTTTGAACTCCTATATACCTATAGGACTATCCTTCAGGCCGCGTGAAAGCGGACTATGGTTTTCTAAGGATATGTACCTCTTTCATATCATAGTAAAGGGGTATATCCACAAATCCTTCTAATAAAATCCCAATAGGTCTATACGAGTTATGGTATCAAAACGGCGAACTTGAGCGCTAATTGGGTCACTGATGAGCTAGGTTTCTCTAAGCCACCATTTCCACCTATACCTACCTAATATATGCCATGATTTGGCATCCTACAAATGTAATTTTAATTCTAAATAATGCTTTAAAATTCTTAGATCAACTTCGACATTTTAAACCTTTTTTAAAAAGAAGATTTAAAATCTTCAACAAAAAATAAATAAAAATCCTACTATTTTCCCTTGCATTGAACATGAACCCATCAGACCTTCGCTTGAATTTCCACACTTGAGATTTAAAATTTTTCACAAAGCATGTACTTGTCCTTTCGAAGAGCGACAAAATTGCAAACCGAAAAATAGAAGTAAAATATAGGATCAAGGGCCTCTCCATCTCGTCTAATCCCGTTAAAAATAAACTCGTTTTTATTTTTTGTTGTTGTTCCTTGTATTCCATTTACAAAACAAGGATACCGGAATTCGTGACACGGGTTGATGATAAGGACGATTTTCTACGACAAACTTCAAGATAAATAGAGAAAACATAAGATTATGTCTATTTTCGATGTTATAGAGCCTCAAAAGGTAAACCTAATGGTTTCATAGAAAATAAGTAGTTTCTCTTTGTATAGATATCCTATAGCTGCCGCTATCATAGCTATAAGATGAACAAAAATATCTTTTGGACAAGGATGGTGTGGTTAGGGAGAGTTTATGTATAAAGAGTAACCTTTTGTGAAACATAAACGTTACAAGAAGGACGACAAGATGGTGTGCACATCCTGTTTGGACAATTTGTTGTCTCTTGATGGCTTGATGAAAGATTTGCTTGATTGATGATCAAATGAAGGGAGTGCACTTAAGAACGTAATTGACGGGGATAACAAAAGTGACGAACTCTTTAATGAAGTTCCTGCGTAGACCGACCGTTAATAGCTTGATTTTTGAAAAGGGTTAAGTTAAGAATTCTCATACAAGAAGAGAAACGAAAACAAATGAGAGTGTTGACATTATTCAAAGTTAAGATTTAAAATAGGTATGATGTGGTGAATCAAGCATCAGTCTGTGTGTGTGATAAGGATGCGAAAAGGATCCTTGTAATAATTTTATTCCGAAGACTTTATTTGAAAAGCCATCGCTGGATGAGGAGTGTGAGTGTGAGATATCAAAATTCGTTATGGTATCATTTTTTTCTCTCTCTCTCTCTCTGTGGGCGATTAAATTTTTGATTGAATGAGGTACTCATCTATGGGATTTTTTTTTTTTTATGAATGTAAAGTTACCCAGTGAGGGCTCTTTTAAGGGTTCAAGTGTTTGGCATGATAATAAAGTGAAAGTTATGGTAGGGACATGAAAATGATTTTATTTTCTTGAGGACATTTGCTTTTTCCACCATCCAGTCAAGGAGTATATTAAACAAAAAAAAAATTGAAAACATTTTATTTAAAAAAAAAAAAAATACAGTTTATTTGGGTTTCTTAAAAATTATGTAAGTAAACTTATTTCAAAGTAGGTGAGATTTATGAATATGATGTAAATTATTTATATAAAATTGTAATTTAATTCAAAAACGATGTGGTCTTCTATTGATTGGACTGAAAGGTCCTGTTCTTGGTCTGCGTTGTGCAGCTTGAAGAGTATAACGGCCACCGTTAACCTGGGTGCTTGTTGTTGCTGTTATTACTGCTAGAACAGCAAGGAACAATCTCAGAAATACATTGGTATTCATTTTTCTTTATTTTATTAATCTTTAGAACCTCCTATAAAGAACGTTTAGTATATCTTTAAATGCAAATTTAATTTGACTAGAGTATTTATACAAATTTCTGTACTAAGCTTATTTGATTGATATAAGAAACAAAAAAGTGGGAATTCCATTTTTCGTATCTCTTAGGTGATTTCAGCTTGCATTGTAAAACACATTGCTAAGGGGATTTTTTTTCTCTCAGAACTGATGGAATTGATTTTAGTTAACAAAAAGAACAAATATTGGAAAATTATCAATGTTTTTTAACGATGGTGCAGATGCTTTGGAGGTGACACTTCACGTATGTAGTTGTAGGTATGGATAGCGTACTAAAACCACATTGCAATTTAAAGTGGGTGACTTTTTGTATTTAATTTAATTTTAAAAAATTGATTATGAGCTGCTAATGGAATGCTTAAAGTGTTAATAATCAATTAACACTTAAGTAGTTTCATTTAGATTGTATGTTCTGGGTAGTGCAAAACAATTTGTCAGGTAGGTTGATTTTTTTTTTTATAAAAATGATGATAATAATGGTTTCCAGAAGTGTAAATTTCAAGTTGTCATTTCCCGATCTATTCCGGAAACTGACAAATGCAAACAGATATATAATTGAACACAACTTTTGGAAAAAAAATTTTAAAAGTTTTGTAATGTGTATAGTAAGGTTCTCACAACAGGAAGTTACCTTTAAATTTAAAAAGTGTCTAGGACAATTTACAAGGTGCACTTTATCGCATATAAAGTGACACAAAATTAAGAAAATTATTCAATTTCAACAGACAACATTATATTTATGGTTAAAATTAACACGGATATGTTTTGACAAAATTGTAGTTAATTTAAGTAAGAAGATGACTTTTTTTTACTGGATCAAGTTAATTTAACTAGATTTTTGGTGTTGATTCAATAAGGTGTCACGTTTATTTTACAATTATTTCAATTGATTAAATACAACGGACGGTAGGTTATATTTTGTATCTTTTTAAAAATTTAACATGATCGCAACCATGTTGACAAAAAAACAATCTGATCATTGGATCTGGTTAATTTTACCTGGTAATTTCTGTGAGTAAGGGAAAGACTTTTTTCTCGCTATCATATAAGAAGTTTAAAGCCAAATTTTTCAAAACTTATTTTGGCAGGGTTGCAATGAAAAACATCTTTCACGATTTGTGAAGAATTTAGTTATACAAAATTGTTTATATGACATTTTATTCATATTTGACTTATTTAATGATTTATAACCAATTCGATTATTTAATTATTTTTGTATAATGTGTTTTGGCTCGTTTAATGTTTGATAGATACATACATAATTATATCAACAAAATATCATTATTTTCAAAATTTGCAAAATCCAATTTTGTTGTGCCTTACGGTACATGGTGAATTCAAATTCTATGTATATTAAAATTCCGAATAAATAACTTCCATCATCGCTTCAAATTTTATATTTTTAAGCCCATCCTCTTAATTGATAAAAATAAAAATCTATTAAAATTTATTTCGAAAAATGTGTATATTTCACCATCCTTATTTTATTACAAATTATTTCTTATAAACGTCAACTTTGCTATTTTTTTTGGTTTTAAATTTCTAAAGTTGAAGCTTTTTCGAATGAAAATCACTTTGCGATGTTAAAAACGAGAGAAGTGCGGATTCAGAGAGTGAGTATTCCCTATGTTATCAACAATGCATCTGCAACGAACAGGTTCTACCCGGTGAAGTTCGAGAGTGTAGCAAGAAGCTTATAAGACAGTGTAGCAGTGTGTGAGCAGCCGTGTTAAGAGGGTCAAGATTGGACAAGTTAGTTGAGAGCATCGAAGATACTGCAAGATGAAAAAAAACACTAAGGACGGTATAGGTACAAAAAAGTACCACCAACCAGCATATGCTAGACACAAAACAGTAACCTTTTAGAGTCAATATAGAAGACAAACTTCAAATGTAGAAGAAACACATACTTTACACTGCTCAATGATGATCATACAGTGGAAAAAAAACAAACCACGAATTGCTGGACTTTGAGAGTCTAACAAAAATAAGAAGTGTAATCCCACTTCTGAAAAATAACAAGAAAGCTGCATAGAGTTCCTTAAAGCAGATCCCGGAACTGCAGAGTTTCTTAAAGCAGATTCTGGGTCAGTCAACAAGCCTGTATTTTATTTTGACTTCTTCTTCTATTTGAGAGAACATAACCCTTCCCAGAGAACGGACAGAAAGACTTACTTAAAAAAAAGACGCTCTCAAAACCTTCTCTAACCACATTGTGCTGACCACTACTGACATCGAGACTTGAGAAGCTGAACGCACTCATAATTCAGCCTGGGCTGAAGTGCTTACAAAGCCACGGATTTAAATAAAATCGTTGTTGATCGAGAACATTCTATATTTGACGAGAGAAAACTTAAGATCATTTCCATAGAAAGAAAAACTTTTTATAAAAAAAAATATAAAAAATTGAGTAAAAATTAAAGTATAAATTAGATTAAAATCTTATGTTCATTAAAATAAAGCTACAAAACTGTACTAAAAACATCTATTAAATATAAAAGACATTTTCTCTACAAAATCTGAATATTTTCGTTCTATACTGCACGAAGGAATACCGTGGAACCATCTTTTTGTCTAAGAGGATGTGAAGTGGGCCGTAGAAAATGTGGAGAATCACAAGGTACTTAGCCCAAATGGGTGCCTCGTGTAAAAAATCAGTAGAACCCAACTTTATCAACTCAACCATTCAACTTCTACGCTAATTTTTGAGTAAGATGTGCAGGATTCAAATGTGGCACGTATGGAATCTACTCTTAAGTCAAAACTGTCAGTAAGTATCTTCATCTTTTATGCCATAGCCCACAGCAGGCATTCACCAAACAGAGCCATAATTTCGTGTACATAGACAAACACAAACTTATTAGAGTGGCGCTGAAAATAAATTGAAACCAAGATCCACAAACTGCACAGGCACACTTCAAACTCTCCAATTCAGGGATATTTTTCAACTGACATATGTGCAGACCATTAATCTTGCACGTATGGGAATGAACAAACGGGCTACTTGCGAGTAGTTCTTCTTTCGTCTGCTTTTTCTATAGATAAAAAAAATGTCCCGATTTGCCAAGTGGGCAATATCGATTGGTGATGGAACAGACCAGACGTAAGATGTAGAAATTTCACATTACATTCGCAATTCTTTCTTCAGTGTGGAACTCTACCAAAATATTGTTTTGCACTTAGCTAAAACAGTTTGAATCCATCGTGAAATTTGTGCTGCTTTATGCTTGTGAAACGTGAAAATTATTCACCTACATCTTGAGCTACGTTACAGTCTTATGAAGTTAATAATTGTCGGTATTACATCCTTTAAAAATTCGTTGGCCACAAACAATTTCAAACAATGGTTTGGGGATTTGGGCTGAACGAACTTAAAATAAAATATCATGTGCCAAAAAAACAAGTTCAATTGTCTAATGGCATGAATGATTAGAACGTAATTAGGTGCTAATTTATTGTTGAAATTTTTACTGAGCACTTAAGTCCCTTCCCCCTCCAACATATGCTGGTGCTAACTTATCTTGTTGACGTGTGTTTTGTATCTAAAAACGTGGAATAATTGTCTCGGAATAACTCGTCGGCAGTGTCCAACTTTTGTGCTGCGTGGCAACTTTTGCGCCACCTTGTAGCTTATTCAATTTTTCACAACCATAATCGTATGACATTATTTTTTTTAAGAGCAATAAATTTCGAAAAAAATTGTGCAAACGTTACAAAATCAGTTCTTTGTTTTGTACTTTTTCCTAGGGTACTGGGTGAGGGGGGGGGGGGGGGGGGGTTCGTACATTATTCTCAAAATCTATTACTCTAACGAAAAAAAAGTCTCACAGTCTTTTTTGTTTCGAATTTTATAAGCTATAATTTATGCTATAACATTTAAAAAAAAAAAAATGATAGTACAGGGTCATTCAATTCATGGTTTCAAGTTGGTAGTGCTGGCATTTGATACCTGTCAAACTCAGCTGTCATTTGAAGTGTCATAATATCAGTTGAATTGTTTGCCATTTACAATAATGGATCGCTTAACAATCAAACAACGTTAAAATTATTAAAACTTAGGTACTACAAAAGTGGTGATTCAAACGTAGCCACTTTCCGCAAACTACGCGACGACTATGTTCGTCATAATCGACTGACTACGCAAGCATTCGGTAAAATTGTGAAGAAATTTGAAGAGAGTGGAAGCGTTACTGATTTCGTCCGGACTGTGGATCTTCGTTATGCACGCTCAGTCGAAAATATTGCTGCTGCAAGTACAAGTGTTGCTGATGATCCGAATTTATCAATATCCCGGCGGTTGCAGCAATTGGTCGAATGATAACCGATTTCTTTTGGCCGGTGGTTGAACAACATGACTTGGACGATATATGGTTCAAACAAGACGTATCAACAAGCCACACAACACGACCAATTATGGCTTTATTGCGTCAATTTGCCACCAAGTCAATTGGCCACCAAGATCATGCATTTCACACCGCAAATTTTTTTTTTGTTTCGCTAAAGACTGTGTCTACGCGAGTGATTCCCGGACTCTAGACGCATTAGCAACCAACATTACTCAAGTTATGGCCAAGATAACACCCGAAATGTGCGAAAAAGAGGTTAAAATTAACTAAAAAAATTGTATGCTGCGAATCTTCCCGAGGCGGCCATTTGAATGATATTGTTTTTCACACTAAATGGCAAAGTCCAAAGTTTATAATGAAATAAAATTTTTCATCAAAAACGTATCACTGTGTGTGTTTTATTTAGCTTTACTTTCGAAACCGAAAAATCAATAACCCCTAATTTTCGAGTATTTTAAATAAAACTACATTTTTCCTCTGTCACCCCACGAAATCAAAAGCAAATGCTTAACATAAAAGTATTTTTTCGTAGTGAAAGTCTAATTTTCCTGGAGAAATAATATTCAAAGATCATGGTGGAGGCCTTTTATTCACCGATAAAATAGTAAAGATCTAAAAGATAGTGTGTACAAACAAGATGCGACTCATTTCTTAATGAAAATAAACAGGCATTTCATTAGCTCAAACCAAATTATTATGTCGCTATAGAACAGAATCATCCTGAGTTCGAGTACCAGGAAGAGGTATATAGGTTAGGTATAGGTTTAACGAAATCTTTTAAAAGCCACTCAATTTGTCTTCACAAATTATTCCTTTCAGCCTTGCAAAGCCAAATATATTATGTTTTATGTATACTTCATTTGTGCACATTATTCTTCTAAATATATGTATAGGTAGATTGTGTAAGGACATGCCTAGGAAACACTCAAAAGAAAAATGATGAGAAATGTTCATGCTTCCTTTATTTAACACATGGATAGAGACGAATATATATTATTTGCTGTAGAATACACCCCCCCCCCCCCCTCCCCCTCAAACCAACTCAAAACATGAGTTCCCTTTCAATAAGCTTTCCAAGTTCTGTACAAAAAAAAAAAAAAAAAAATCCAGAGACAAAATATAACATTTGGTTTTTCATTCCAAACGTATGTATATATCCCGCACCACTTCCCCACCCCACCCAACATGATTGAACTATATTTCCCAGCTTTATCGTTGATTAAAAATATATATAAATGTATGCTCTGTTCAAGTTGTGTAACCCGTAGATACGAGTACCTTTATATTGTAGAAGAAGAATACACCTTCCGCTATAGAGCATTTCGTAACAACTCATCAAACCAGCTGATGAAAATGCCTCGAAGCATAAATAAGTACCTACCTAGGTTAGGTACTCGCACTGAGTAAATAGAGAGACTCCTCCTAAAATGTAGAACTTCCATCGGGGTGGTGGATGTGGTTTTTTTTGTGTTGCCCCTTGGAAAAAATCACCCTCCGGTTATTTGGGAAACCATATGAGTTTTCATATATATGGCACACAGAAGTACCCAAATCCCTCTAAAGCTCATCCAATGCCAACTTCAATCGAAGTCAAGCCAGGTTGTGTCTTTGTGCTTGACAAAGCATCACCCAGGATTCTGATTCTCCACCACCACATGGTACCTTTACTTTTAAATTAATTTCATCTCTGTCTTCCTTATTCCAAATGGCAACTAATCAATCAATAGATGGAATCTAATTCCAAGCAAAGTCATCGTGTGCTTCCCAAAGTCGACTTCAACTCCAATCTTCAAAGCAAACTCCCAAAAAGTGAACCATGACATTACACATTGGTATTATAACGAAAGAAGGTATAGAATATATACTCACATTGGATGCCTGGTGTCGGGAACCTCTCGATTGCTCGGCAATGCATCACTTGCCTCCTGATTGAAGCGATTCCGAATGTACGGATCTTCTCCGGTCCTCAAGGCACCACCACGAATATATCCAATCTCATCAAAGTACTCCCACTCTGTACCACCACCACCGCCTGACGGCGAGGTCTCCTCCGGCATCAATCCATTCAGACCCAACCCACCAACTCGTGGGTGGGGTACGTGTTCGGCTCCTGATCCACCACTGCTACCACCGCCACCCGATGCGATGGCGTTTTGTTGGCGGTGAAAAATGTGCTGTTGTTGTGGCTTATCGGCGCCGTAATTGCGCTGGTGTGCCAAGTGTGGTGTCGTAGACGATGGTTGGATCTCGTCCTGGTACTGGAGGGCTGTTGCCACTTCACGAAGCCGCAACGCTCGGTTCTCCACCTGAAACACAAGAAAAACAGAAACATGAAGTGATGAAGATAAATGTATTTTTGGAGCTTTCTTTCGAGGATTAAGTGGATGCAATTAGAAATAGTATATCCTTGTTGAATGGGCTCTGGCTGGAAAAAGGTTGACGATGAAAGAAAGAATTTACTCAGTCAAGATCAAGACAAAGACAAAGGATAGACAAAACTAAACCCGTATAAAAGTAAGTTTCATCAAAAAGCACAAACACTCTTTCAATTCACTGGCATCAGGATACGAGGAGTTAGGTGCTTTTTTTGTTGTAATTTAGATTTTATATGTATATAATATCTTCTGATGAAGAATAACAAGAGCAAAGAGTATAGTGCAAGGAGTTGAAGTGACTTCTATTTGAAAGGTAGATATACGGTATATATATATATATAGGCTAGAAGTAGCCGTATTAGTTGTTACCATTTGTTCTTAATTAAAAATCTTCGAAATGGTTTATTTGGAGTTCAAGTAAATTACGTAGACAAATTTTTGATTTTTTACAAACTAACAACAAATTCAAAGAAAAAAATAAAATTTCCTAGGGTCATCATTTTTGTGTCATTAGATTTAGCACTAAATCATGTGTCATATGCTTTGATTGTAACAAAGTAAATTTTTCTGTTTGATACACCACAATTTAATTCCCCTATATCCCCCTAAAAAAAACACCATACCATTCTAGATATTTGTATACTTTTTTTATATTTCATTCTTATGGCATTATGGTAAATGAAACGTTTTCACCAACTTTCATGGGGTATGAACTTTTATGGCAGAATTCGAGAAAGCCAATATTCTTCTTTTTTAAGGATAGCTTTAGGGGCGTTGGGCAATAACGCCCAAAGAAATAACCCCCAAATCGCTTTGGAAATATCGCCCAAAAAAATTCTGAACAATTGTTGTTGTTTTTTTCTCGATTTGGGCGTTATTTCCATTTAAAAAAAAAAAATTAAGAAAAAGACGGCCAAAGTAAAAATTGTAAAAGTTAAATGGGAAATAACGCCCAAAATTTAAAAAAAATGCCCAATAAAATCCAGAAAAAGGAAATGTTTGGAAATATCACCCCGAAATTGGGACAATTTACATTGAAATCATTTGGGCGATAATATTTCCATTTTTTTTTGTTTTTTTGGGCGATATTTCTAAATCGATTTGGGCGTTATTACCTAACGCCGGCTTTATAGTTAGGGCTAAATTTCATTGTATTGAGTTACTTTAAAATGAATAATAAAATAAAGAAAAAAATGATTCCATCAGATATCGTTTACTTTCAGCTATAATATCCACAAAAGAAGAAAAATTTAAATTTTAAATAAAAGTCTATACCTACAGCTACCGCGTGTACGATTATTATCAAGAAGTAAGAATCAAAATTGAAGTCGGTTTTTTAAGGAAAGCAAAGAAAATAATGAAACGGGCAAAACCAAAATGAACTATGTATGTACGCGGTATCTATAAGCTCGCCGGTGTTCAGGATTCTTCCCAAGGAAACAACGAAACTTGGGTTTAGAAGGTCTGTCTTACTCCAAATAACAAATTCTTTAATTAAATATTGTTTCGGTTACAATTCTTTATAATGTTCCTTAACTAAAAATAACTATCTTAGTATTTCGTATAATTTTCGGGTTTTAGCAATTTGTAATTGACTTACTATAAATGACAAATTATTTACATTAACTTTGTCCCCAGCATGCAATCTGGAGAAAGGTCAAGTCGGAACAGCGTTACCACTTCCGGAAAAAAAGTCGAAGTAGATTTGAAGAAAAAAGTGAAGTAGATAGAGAAAAATCGAAGTAGATTTCAATTTTAATTTTTTTTTTAATAAATCTATATTTTTAATTTATTAATTAATAATTTAATTTAATTACATAAAAAAAAAGACTGAAATTTTTTGAGACATCATAAATATTTACATAATATTTCAATATATTGTTTAATAACACTTTTTAAATTGATTTAGCAAAAAACATACCTACATTATTACAATTCTTAGCTTTAAAAAAAACAATCTCAGAATTCATGTTTAAGTAGGTACTTTAGCTATTTTCTATTTATTAAAAAGAACATTAATATTATTATAATTAAATATAATTTAATTAAACAAAAAAAATTGATAGCAAAAAATTACATGTATATATTTGGGGACATTCCTTCAAAATTCAGCTTTGCAAAACCCTATCTACTCAATTAAAAATCCTCCTTTTTTTAAATTCAACCGAACAAAATTCTGATTTTCAAAATTTTGGAAATAAATATTTATTCTTTAAATAAAATTCTGTTGTTAAGTAACTTTTAACATTTTTCTAACTTTCTAAACAAAATATGAATTCTTAGATCCAAAAAGAAAATAAAAATCTCTGCAAGGAAAAGTATTGTTTTAAATAGAGAAAATAATAAAAAAATGATAAAAAGCGCGCGCTTTGACAAAATTTTAAAAATATATACTAACAGCATGATTGTCTTAAAAAATTAAATAGGTAAGTTAAGTAATCAGTTTTAAAACCAAAAAATAAAATAAAAAAATATGTTTCCTTACAATTGAGAATTTTGCAAAACAGAATTTTGAAAAGCAGAATTTTGTACAGAAAATGTTGAAACAGTCAGATTTTTTACCCCGACCCATAGTATTGTGTTCTGCTGTTTAGTAACATTTTTTATTGAAATTCTGGGGTTAGGTACAAACTAAAAATAAGCGAAAAAAGAAGTAGATTTGGCCCTTATTTGTAAAATTGATGTAGGTTGAAACAGAGATTTTAAAAATGAAGTAGATTCCAATATTTTGGTGATGGTGCGAAGTAGGAAGTAGATTTCAAATATTTTTGGAACAAAAGAAGTAGATCTACTTCAATTGAAGTAAAGTGGTTCCACTGGCGTCGAAACCCTCTCGGTAAAGCTTGTTCAAAGGAACATTGAAGAGGCAGCCTAAGGAAAGTACTATAAGCTTATCTTTACATAAATGTTTAGAAAAAAAATTTTTCATAAGTACTGTAATAACACCACAAAAGCTTGTCTCTCTTTCAGTAGTCACGCCAATTATGTGGCCAACCTTGCAGTATTCCAGCAAAGCCGAATTTTGTTGCGTAAAACCGGTGCTTTTGTTCCTGTGGCCTGAAAGGGGCAAAAGTAAATTGTTGAATTTCGAAATCTATTAGGTTTTTTGCTTGTAATAATTTCAAGGTGAACATTTATAATTGAGCAAAATTGATAATTGTAGTAGATTTTTGTACTGAATTAATTGCCTGTCCAATAAATGGTGTGCG
Organism: Leucozona laternaria; assembly: GCA_932273885.2. Classification (NCBI taxonomy): domain Eukaryota; kingdom Metazoa; phylum Arthropoda; class Insecta; order Diptera; family Syrphidae; genus Leucozona; species Leucozona laternaria. The sequence continues at coordinate 82,006,979 of OW026368.1, read as the reverse complement.
GAAAAATGAAATTTGACTGGTATTCAGTTAATTTTTGCTGTGCCTTTTATTGTACGCCGGTTTGTTTGTGTTTTATATAACTGGATATAAGCTCCCCACGGGTATTTCGGCTGTGCTTCACAAGCATTTTGCTGTCTTATTGTTGGAGGCCACAGACAAATTTCGTTTTTTATCAGTATCGTACTAGGTTTTATATAAGTGTTTTAAACATTTGTATGTAGAATTTCATAACCTACAATAATTACATAAACATTTATTCCAAAATCTGATAGTTTTCCAGCAATTCAAACCTAATTTTTCCCTTTTCCCATAAAAAATCAAAAACCATGGTCCAAATTAAGAGTAAAGGTACCCTAGTTCAAAGGAATTGCTATAAATACATACAAATAAAGTTTGCCACCACAAAAATTCAATTTTGTCGGAATTTCAAAGTGTTATTTTTCTAAACTAAAGCCTAAGGAGTATTAGGAGTTTTTTTTTATTATCAGAGATGATCCATATAGATCATCAAAATACATGCATTACAACAACAACACGAGATCCTGCTCTCTATCGGGATCACGTTTCATTAACCAAAAGTTTAGTTTTTGCTATTGCTTCTCAGCTTTGCAAGTGGTTAGGAATAGTGAACTGTATATTGTAGAGAAAAAAGAAAACCGTCCTTGTGCTGTTGTAATGTTCTTAATTTAACAAGAAATTTATCTATCCTATTTAAGAAAATGCTCTTACATAATTGAAACAACTATGAACCACCTATACCAACCAACAACTGACATTCCTTATTGCCAAACCCTAAACTAATAACATTCCTTGAACTACACTAAAACCATTTCATTAATTAATTTCATAACCTTTGACTCTATCAATCACATAAATAATATTTCCTGCAGCTATGTATGTTTAACATGCCTTATGATTTTTTCTTATAAATATTAACTTCCCTTTCTAGATTTTAATAACTCTGGTCAACCCCATTGAGGGACATCATAAAGATTTAATGTTGACGTAAATTGGTAATTTGAGTGTGGACATAGAAAAAAAATGTATAGAGGAGGACTAAATTGGCCATTTCTGTTCCTTCCCTAAAGGGATTAATATTTATTTTATTTTAGTTGAAATGATTTAAATAGCAAGTGATGGTTAGTTCTGTGACACATAAAGTCACATTTTCATTTTTATGATTAGATAATGCTTCTCGAATATACATACATATATAATATATACGTTAAGGAAGGTTTTGGATGTCCTAAATTCAAATACTTCTCGGATTTGCCAATGTTTCGAGGAACTTTTTGGGCTTTATCTGTTTGAAATTGTGTTACGTCACGAAATAATGGCACCTTAAGAAAGTTATAACATTTTTCTTTCAAATATTTTTTCCAGTCATAGTCAAAGCAAAAACTAACAAGGACAACTTACAAACGAAACGATGTCTCGAAGAAGGAAGAAAGAATTGGAATGTTACAAATTTTTAAGGCGAAGAGTAGTCTTCTAATCAAGCAAAATGGGAGGTTATAGGCGTTTTTCGTTTTTAGTTCAGACTTTAGAATAGAGCTCTGAACAGAGTGCGAGCCGAGCATGTTCTGAACGTCCTCTGAACGAAGCGTATTTTGAGCACTCTATTTTTGAAACACATCTGAACATTTAGGTGTCAAATGCTCGTGTTCAGCATTTAACTCTGTCTGCTCAGTTATTTTATTCTGAACACGCTCAGAGTCAGAACACGTTCAGAACGAAAAAAGAAACACAAATTTGAAGCCCGGAACACTCTGCGCAAAAAAAGAAACACTATTTTTTCTTTGACAGTTAGTTATTTTAAGAAAAACGTCTTATAATAGATCAACAACATACCTATATAAAACCTGATAGCACCGATAGTTTTTCCAATTGTTATGTTTCAGCAGCTGTCAAGGTTACTTCTAATGAAATCCAGCTGTCAAAATATTCGGTAAGGTTTGCCATTTCATTGTGCATCGTTTCACGCTTGCCGAACGTGTGGAAAATATTTAAAAATTATTATGGTCTTAAATCCAGATTTTGACAAAAAAATGATCTTCTCGGACGTGGACTATGTTTTGCTCAGCGGATATGTCAACAAACAAAACTGCCGTTAGTGGAGCGAACACAATCTACAAGTGTTCGACCAAGCATCAATGCATCCACAAAGATTGACTGTTTGGTGCGGTGTATGGCACTGTGGCATCATCACTAGACACCGGTATATTTTCAATGGTCTAAAGTATAGAGCGATTTTAACCAACTTAATGTGGCCAGAACTTGAAACATCGATATATCGGAGATGCGATTCCAACAAGACGACTCGAAGTTGTGAACGAGAAATTTTGCGACTGAGTCATTTCACGACGAGCGTTCATCAATTATTGGCCGCCACGATTGCATAAGACTTGACACTACACGATTTTTTTTTTCTGGGGCTACGTCAAGTCCAAAGTCTACGCTAACAAGTCAACCACTTTGGATGAGTTTGAGGCCAATAATCGAGAAGCAAGTGCGTGAATAATTACTCCCATCGAAGGCAGTTTAATAATGTGCTATTATATATAATAAAGCCAGAATCAATGACGACTTTTATAGAAAAGCTTAAGTACAGGTTTTGGGGAAACCATTATGATACTGGCAAAATCTGTCATTTTGGAAAACAGGTAAATTATCGGTTTTAATGGGTTTTCTACGCGAGCAATATATTCCAGGTTATGTCTTTAAAATTTTCGAATTTTTTTCGTGTCTTAAGAAGCTAACGTACTAAGCATATTACAGTCAAAAATGATCTAGGTATCATCAAAAATTTTAAAAAGTAAAACAATTAAAACTACAAAACTTCGATAATATTGGTCCGCAGGAAAAAAATCCCACGTTTTTTTTTTAATTTACGAGCCTTTATTTTATTATTTTCATTACAAAAACTAAAGATCAGTTTAGAGGCTACAACTTTTGGTCTCCACAACTTTCTCGACAAAAGCAATTATTTTGGCGATTTCTATAAAATCCAGATTTCCCCATGGCATGGCACGTCGCGTCGCGTCCCGAAAACCTTGACATAAGCTTTTTTAAAAGACCTCTTTCAGTTAGGTAAATGTGTTTTTTTGTAGCACACAAAGTTGTGTTTGTATTCAAATTCACACTAAAAAAAGCCTACACTCATACATAATGGTCAAAATTAAAAAAAAATGTATTTCAAACTTTGTTTTATATTTTTGAATTTTTAGGTTTTTTTTTTTGCCAATTTGTTGCGCAAAAATTACTTCTACCTATAGCTTTTATGAATCATTTCCAATTTGAAATTCAATCTTCAAAACGCATGTTTTACATAATTTGTTATTTTATTCTTCAGACGTGTTGTTTATTGCCAGCGCCAATGTGCTGGTCTGCGACCTTGATACTCTATAATTCTATTCTTTTACAATAAAATCGAAAGTTTAGTGTGTTAAAAAAAAAAAATTGTGTGAGTGCCGGGACTCACGGTTAATATGTGTAAACATCAACGTGCGCGGATCCAAAACGGACTTGTTTTTGCTTGAAGGGGATCTTAAGACTTTTTTCACTGAACGCACCCATCCTAGTATGCAGATCGTAACGTTGCACACCGTAACGTTGAACGACGTAACGTTGAACAACGTAACGTTGCACGTTTTTTTTTCACTCTACCGCCAGCATAGATGTTTACACATCAAAATTGTTCGTATACAAAACTTTTGAATTTATAAAAATTTCTTTAAAATATGCGTATAATCAAGTGAACCAGGCTGTTATTTCGATGCTATACTGACTGACCAAGTAAAATAGATTTTTTTTAATGCTTATTCACTTCGCTATGCCGTAAATCTTCACCATGATCAAAATCAAAACAAAACTAGCAAAACACAATTTTAAGTTCAATGTCATTTACGTACGTTACGTATGCCTATATTTGTATCAATATAAAATGACACACTTTTGAATGAAAGATGTGTGTACATAATTAAGTTAATTTTTTTTTGTATTTATTTATTCAAGACTAAAGTCAATAAAGCTGATTTAGGAAACATTTTTCCAGCAATTAATCGCTGTTGACACTCTGTTAATAGTACACACACTTATGGCATTTATCCGGGCGTCATGTCAGGTTGAGATCGGTATCGATAGCAAGCATTATAATAAAAAAAAAATAGTTTTAAGTTTTATTTGGTGTTTTATTTATACACGTATCAAGTATCAATCAGAATAATGAAAACTTATTTATAGCTTTAATTAGTCTAAACTCGTTTCAAATTATTTGTGAGAAATGTTTGATTGCAAAAAATGTTTGATTTGGTGAGAAGAATTTTAATAAAATAAAGCTATTTTTGTATATACGAAAACAAACTGGAATTTTATTATAAATTAATACTGTTTGTGTGTTTTAGTTTTTTTAAAACCTGAAGTTGGTTGAATTGAATTAAATTAATGACCTTTCGAATGCATGTGGCATAAAACTTTTCTGAATCGAAATTCATAAATTTGAAATTCCAATCTAAATCTACCAAAACATTAATTTCCGTTGTTAAGTTTAATGAAATTAAGACCATTTAAAAAAGATTTTCATTTGAATAAGCTTAGATGATAATTTCAAATAAGTATTTCTTTTATGCTCCACAAAATGTTTTAATAAAGAAAATGGAATTTCTTTACGCACCAACCCACTTACATTAAATAATTCACAAAAAGCTTAGAGGAAGATTAAATATTCTCATTTAAGGATTCTGAACAAAATTAACTTGGTGAATACTTAATGAGTAAATAATGTACAATGAAATTGCAATTTGATTCAATTTTTTTTTTATTTCACTTAAGCTGAAATTTCAACTAAGCGAGCTTCGGTTAGCTCAAAAAAAAAATTTACTTTAACTGAAAAATAATTTCACCCTTCCAATTTTGACACGGAATTCGAATTTAAATTATATAAAGGGTTTTTCAACAGGGACGCTACAAAAGTAGAGCAACAGGAACAGCAAACGATGTCATATTTCTTGCCGCTCTTTTGATATTTCTCTTAAGTAAGGTTTGCTATTTCATGATGGAAAGAAATACGAGCCAACAACGAGTCGAAGTTATTAAAATTTACTACCGAAATTCGGAGTCAGTGGCCTCAACGTTAAGAGCGCTAAGTCCAATTTATGGTCGTCATAATCGTCCTAGCAGATCAACAATTGAGCGTCTAGTGGAAAAATTTGAATCCACAGGCACAGTACAAAATGTTTCCGTGCCAGTGAGACAAAGAAGTGCCCGTCGAGAATATTGCTGCCGCTGAGGCTTCAGTTGCAGAAAGCCCAAATGTGTCTCTCACACGTCGTTCTCAAGCGTTGGGCATCTCTGTGACGTCGTTGTGGTGAATTTTGCGAAAAGATCTTGGCCTACATCCTTACAAAATTAAATTGACGCAAGAACTGAAGCCGCTTGGCCACCAGAAGCGTCGTATGTTCGTGAATTGGGCTGAGCAACAACTTGAAAATGATTCGGATTTTCATCGAAAAATCATCTTCAGCGATGAGGCTCATTTCTGTCTGAATGGCTTCGTCAATAAACAAAATATTCGGTATTGGTCAGTCAGCAATCCACACGTACTCCGGTGGCGTCATGGGGCCGTACTTCTTCCGTCATTATCAAGACCGGCACGTTACTGTGAATGGGGATCGCTACCGTTCAATGATAACCGAATATTTTTGGCCCTAATTGGATGATATGGACTTGAAGGACATGTGGTTCCAACAGGACGGCGCGCCACAAGCCACACAGCGAATGTCACAATCAATTTATTGGAAACCAAGTTTGGAGAACGTGTTATCTCACGGAATGGTCCAGTCGCTTGGCCGCCTCGGTCGTGCGATTTGACGCCGTTAGACTATTTCCTGTGGGGCTACGTCAAGTCTATGGTCTATGCCAACAAGCCAGCGACGATTGATGAACTTCGTACGAATATAGAACGTGAAATTGCAGCAGTATCGGCCGATTTATGCTTGAAAACCGTCGAAAATTGGGTTCAGCGTCTGGACTTCTGCAAGCGTGCCCGTGGTGGCCATGCAAAAGAAATCAAGTTCCATACATAATGGCATCGAACGCACTTTCACAGAAAAAAAGAGTTTCATTGATATACAAAACCGTTTTTGTTTTATTTAAAAAAAGTTTTGTAGCGCTCTTATTGAAAAACCCGATATAATGTTTACCATATATACCTACGTGCGTGAGGTTAAGCGTAAAATTGTGTGTATGACATAATTGAGAGCAAAATAATGATTAACTAGACAATGCGACTGTTTACTGATTTATGTCGGTGATATTGCTAAAGCACATTGCGACTGTGTGCAGCTTATTCCTCGAGCCAGCACAACGCGGACTCGATTCATTGCGCTGATAGTCGCAATGTACGCAAATAGCTCCAAACACCTCATTGTGTTTCCTTCACTGGTGAATGTACCCATTCTCCCAGCAATCGACAAAATACTGGTTATTAGCAGGGTTGTCATAGGTTCTAAAAAGTGGAATAACCAATTGAAAAATTTAAATCGCCAAATTTAAAAATGCGCCTCCCAATAAATTGCACTTAATTTAATAATTAAATAAAATTTCGGAACTTGTAGTTTTGATCAGAGTAGTCACTTTGCTGCAATTGCAGTAGATCTACTGCACTTTTTTCGAAATATAAATTTACTTCACTTTTGGTTTTATGAAAAAAAAATAAATGAATAAATAATCGTTATACAATAATTTTTCAATTCTGTCATTGAATGCAGATGCAGTCATTCTCATTCTTCATGAAATCCACCCCTTAATTTATGCATTATAGCTTTCAACTATCGGGCTTTGTTTTGATGACAATTGACAGCTGTCACAAATAATCTGTCAACGTAACGTTTTTATTTTATTTGAGTTTTTTTTTACTGTGAGAAAAGGGGAAAGGATGGATAAATTTTTAATAAAATCTAAACGAAAAATGTTAAATTGTTTTAAGTGGTTGAAAATTGATATTAGTTTATTTGTATTTATTTAGTAGTGAATTACAAATCACAAACGGGCTGCAGAAGAGGAAAATCAATGTGTTCATTAAGTTTGTAAGTTTATATTTCTAATTAGTTCTAATCTACTTGGGAAATTTTTTTCAAAAGGTGGCAACCCTGGTTTTGATTGATAGAATTTAAAATTGCTTTATTTGAAGTTTTGCGTATGTACGTAATTTATTTTAGGGATGGGAAAGAAAATTTCAGTTTTGGGGTGCGTATTTCGATTGCTGCTTTCAGCGCAAACAGCAATGAAAAAGGTGTAGGCAAGGTTTAAGTGAAAATTAGAGAGTATAATATTATAGAATTCCATATCTGATGAAAAACAGAGTACAAAATATTACACCCATTATTTGACGTCTGTGAAGTTGGCATAACAATTTTCACCTAGGCTAACGGGACCATAACAGGAATTTGCAGTTTTTTTGCATTTTTTTTGCATTTCCATTCCGGATTTTGCAGTTCACCAAATAGTGGGTGTAATCCCATGTACTACTAACTTCACTGTGAATTTGGCAGTACATGGGGTTTTTTCAACAACCACGCATGCTAGAACCTTGCAGTTAGGCTCCAAATTTGCAGTTTAATTTGCAGTTCAAGAAAAAAGTCACCCAAAATTTTGAAGTCGTTAAATAAAAAAAAAATTTCATACTAAACACCTGACTTCACTGTAGAGTTAGAAGTACATGGGGTTTTTGAAGCAATCACATAAGCTATCGCTTTGAAATATGTACCCAAATTTGCAGTTTTTCTTGCAATTCCAGAAAAAAATTACTCAAAATTTTTTTCATTTAAAATAAAAATCAAGAAATCCTCGCAAGCCAGTTACCGTGGTATTGGTGCGCTAGGCGATGGGTTCTCAAAAGAGAAATGGCAATGGGTGGAAAGAACAGTAGGGCTGAACGGGAGTAGAGCAGCGAATATAAAAATAGCGCGTTGGATTTAAAGAAAATGTTATCTTCGTCGTTCTTTGAGCAATTTCGATGAAATTGACACAGGTTATAGCTGTGGCAGAATTATGAACGAAAAAAACATTTCCAGCACAGGGTGCCTCCACAAAATGTCACTTTCGTTCAGGAGATGTTGTTTGCGAGCATTAGTTACGGATCCAAAATAATAAAATATAAAAAACCTCCAAACTCCTGCCGTGATCACCTTATGATCTGGAATACAAATATCCTAGATGAACTCCACAGATGTACCTACCAAGACCAACTTTTAATTTTGTATTTCAAAATGAGAACGAGAATTTCGAAGATTTATATTTCAAGTTTCAATCAATTTATGCTTAATTTTCATTATAGCTAGGCAATGCATTATAAGTTTTCACTCCGTCAAAAATTAGTGTTTTTTCACATGCGACCATGAGTTTTCAACATTTCAAAACCGACGATATTATTCATCAACGTTTTCCGAAGTATAAGAAACGTGAAAATATTCAATTAACTGCGTAGCTGTTATATTATAAATAAAACGTATAGAAAATGATTTAATGATCCAACAAATGAACCAAATAAAACACATGCATAGCCATAATATTGTACGTACCCTATAAAATAATTTGGGCGAAAAATTCCTTCATTAACTTCACATAACAGTTGAGCATATAAATATTTCCCAAAACGAAGTAAATGTTATTTTTCAATAAAAATTCTCAACAGAGAAAAAAAAATATGTACATACATACATATCTACAGAATTTATTTAGTAAATCAGAAAAAAAACTATGAGAAAAGAGAAAATAAGAATAAAATAATAAAAAAAAAACGAACAACAGAAATATAATATTCCAATTTCCCATGTTACGTCATTAACTCGAGGCTCAGATGTAACAGAGTAAAATAACCATAAAATGCAGCCCCTTGGACAGACATGTGCTGCTTGGCTGTGTGTTGTATGTGGCTTATGGTTTTATGGCCAAACTCCATGAACTCATTGCTCCCACAATTACGTACAAACGTACATAGAGTTTCGAATAAACTTGAGGTGACCATCTTCTAAATTTCCATATCGGTATTCACTTTTTTGAAGAGTCTGCAAAATCACTTATGAAATGTCAAAAAATGAATAAATATTAGCTGACTTTGATTTAAGTTTAGGTGAGTTGTATGGATTTGTGGACGTAAGAAGCCTCTGACTAGATAATATTGTTCTATACATTGCCAGTCTAATTTATAAACGCGTTGTAGCCAGTGAATAGAGTTTCCTTCAAAAAGTATTTGTCGAGTAATTGCTTATTTTGATGTGCCTATATACTTAGATAACATTCTTCAAACAAAAATATTTAATATTTTTAATTTTCTCAGAGAGATATAGTCAGATGGTCACCCTAAGTAACTGACTTTTAGATTGCTGGATTGCTGGACTGTTGGACTGTGCTCTGCAGCGCCACATTTGATTAATTTTGCTCGTTACCATGCTATGCCATATAGACCATCGTTGTCGACAGAGCAAAAGCCAAAGGAAACGAATACGAAAAATGAAAATTATTTCGAAATTGAAAGTAGTTGTACGACTAAAGTATATATACTCGTAGTAAGAACACAGATGGTTGGTAACTGTATTTGGATGTTTTGCTAATTGACAAACTTAAAGTTCGAGTTCGTGTAGAAGTACTTGCAGTCTTTATTAAGATTCAAGTTAGGTATAATGTTGGAAGAAGCTACATTTTTTTATCGTGCAGATGATGATTTTATGGAAAAATGAATTATTACAAATGATTATCTTTTGTGTCGATTTAGCTAAATCTATAGTAAGTGTCAACTTTGTCAACAAATAATTTATTTGTTTTTTTTTTTCTTCTTAGGATGTTTGTGCAAATAAACATGTCAAGGACGTTAAAAAGTAGTATAGATTAATGTTAATTTAAAATTTTTTTCATGAAAAACAAAGCTTGAGTGAAAAAGAAATACGTACCTACTCCTAACTCTCAGCTGAGCTTGAAGAAATAAAATTAATTTAAGTGCTTATAAGAAGCTAGTTTTCCAGTATAGGTAAGACAAATCTATATGCATTTAATTCTGACAGTGATATGTCGTTATTTCTGCATTCTGTATACCGAACTTAATAAGCGAGTACATATTTGTTTTTAATGTTAAAGTCTTGGGGCCAGTTTGTTCACAGCTGATCATCTTCAATCAAGGATTGATGCAACTGGTAAATCAGCGAATGTGCATGTTAACCAAAATGTTTATCAATGAATCTTTAATTTAAGTTGTTAATCAAGGAAATATCAAATCAGCTGATTTTGGTTGATAAGCGCAATTTAATTAGACCATTTGAAAGTCGTGGTACCAAATTTAACCCATTGTGAAGAAACTGGCTAGTTCATAAAACTCTTCTTTAATTAAGTATTTTAAAGGGTTTTCCAATAAGAGGTGTTATTTTGATATTCAAAGAAAAATGACAGTTTTTGAGATAAATGATCGGATGTTTATTTCATTATAAAGAGGAAGGTATGCCGTTAATAATGGAACACAACATCAGCCAAATGGCCGCCACGACCACGCTTACAGGACCATATCCTTTTCATGAAATTTTCCATAACCAAATCCCAAAGTGGCTGCCCTATGTCCTCGATAGCCTCACGAATTCCATCTTTGAGGTCTTGAATCGACGCTGGGCTGTTGGCGTAGACCTTATCTTTCACGTGGCCCCAAAGGAAAAAGTCGCAAGGTGTTAAATCACAAGATCTCGGTGGCCAATTGTGATCAACTCTTCGAGAGATAACACGGTCCGGAAACTTTTCCCGTAAAAGATCGATCGCACCAAACAGTCACGCGTTGAGGATGGAGAGGCTTTTAAACAATAACTCTTGGGTTTTTCGAGCCCCAGATGCGACAGTTTTGCTTGTTGACGTAGCCTCCGAGGTGGAAATGGGCCTCATCAGTCAAGATGATTTTTCGATGAAATTCCGGATCATTTTCATGCATTTCAAGGACCCAATCAGTAAAGACACGACGTTGTTGATGATCAGCCGGCTTGAGTTCTTGTGTTTACTGAACTTTATAAGCCAAGTCTTTATGCAAAATACGGTGTAATGACGTTTGTGGAATGCCTAATTCCAAAGAACGACGAGGAATGGACAAACCTGGGTTTTCTTCAACACTTTGGGCTACAACAGCAATATTCTCAGTTGTTCTTGAGCGACGTGCACGGGTTTTATTCTTCACATCACTAACTTGTCCCAACAGCTGGAATTTGTCCACCAATTTCTGTATTGCGGTCCGACAAGGTGCTTCACGACGACCCAAAAATGTTTTAGTTTTACGAACCGTCTCTGCCAAATTTTCACCATTTTTATAGTGAATTTTAATAATTTCAATGCGTTGTTGAAGCGTGTATCGTTCCATTTTTATTAATGGCGTAGTTTCAACTTGTCAAATATCAAAAAATGACAGCTTCAAAAGTTACAGCTACCGAAATAGCGGGCTATTCAAAATAACACCTCTTATTGGAAAACCCTTTAGTATAGTAAGTATATAGGTTTTCGATTTTTGTTTTAAATTGCTTGTTACCTGTGTTTATTTACATATCTTTTTTTCAGAATTAACATTGACCTTGTCTCCATAACTACTACATACTGAATCATTTCAAGGTCGTCTAAATATTAATGTAACCGTTGACACCGTCGTCTAAATATTAATGTAACCGTTGACACCGCACTGTCAACTAAAAAAAGATATAATTAAATCATTGAAACTCACCAGACCATTTCTTTATTATCTTTTTTTGTTCGAGTTTGTTAATTTGCATTATAACAACAAGCTTGCTCGTAAACACTAAATTACTGTGTTCCAATTCAAATATTGTTATTTATTGTCTTTTTTTTCACCTGACTTAATGATGTTATTGCAGCTAATATAAAAACAAAATTAATGACAACTATTATTTAGTTCATCTCAGCATTCTCAGCCTTTAAAAATCAATTTAAATTAATTCTCTAATTTACAAATGCACACTTTGATAATTCGAGGCTCAACAATTCGGAACCAAATTCCATACAAAAATTAAGGTGTTAAAGTGTTAACTGCATTTTAAATGTATAAAACTACTTTAGGAACTAATTATTATTGCCAATTATATTGATCGGATTTATATACCTAAGTAGGTATTGGAGTTTTCCAAGGATTGGTGGTAATTAAATGGATTATTATGTAGCGTCGCTGCTATAGTGATAGTAGATGGACAAAGGAAAATTATTCTCATGCACTGAATTCAACGTGTGTTGGCTTAATTAGGTCAATTAATTGATTATTTCATATCAGTTCAATGATGGTATTGTGTGACAAACGTAACAACAATATAAAACCATAGACACAACTTGGGATTAGGGTATAAGGGGTTTTAAGAATGCATTATTTTGTGAATGAAACCTTTAGTGACTCCAATCAAAAAATTGAATTCATTGAATTCATATTGAGACTTATATTTATAATGCAACCATTAATTTGCAGAGAAAAAGATTGCAATCATTTTTTCAATCATTCATTTTATGTACAGCAATCAATAGAATGAAATCTTTTTTGAAATTAATACATTCTTTTGCACTGTTTGAATTCTTTTCATTCTTTTGCATTATTTTTGCCCTCCTGGCTCAATTAAATTTATTCCCCAGTTACATGCCAGAACCTTACTTATACATGAACATATACAAATGAATGCATAATGCAATCTTATCGATGTCAAATAATTGGTGATTGCATAATTTTAAGTCGAAATCTCAAAGTGAATACGATGAATGCAATCTTTTAATTGAATTCAATGAATTATTTTCAAAGACCAACACAACGAGGCTCCTGTTTCGTGAGTGCCAGCATCAGCAAGTACATAAAGCTTAACAAGAAAGTAGCGTTGCATAGAATGACCAGAGAAAAATAATAGAGAAGAACCTCGTCTTCTCAAATGGGGAAAAGAAGGAGCATGAAAGTTATAGCTAGGTCATAACAGGAATGAGCAAGGTAAAACAAATCTCTCAAGGTGAAAGTCAGTGCTAGAACCGAAGCCTTCAACGACGATCAAGGAAACATCGTAGTAGAATCGCACCAGTCTTTGCACAAGAGTGCTTCGAAAGCGCTGATTTAGTTTTATATTTCTCACGTGCATCCTTGTAACGGTTTTCGTTTTACTAAAACTACAGTAAAAAGACAAGGAGCATTGCAGCAAAACAACTATAGTTATCTTATAATACCGGGTAGGATGAAGAGCGGTGAGGACACTGAAGTTTTAGTTTTATTTTATTGTTAAAGCAATGTCGTTTAACTATCGTTTTAATAAAACTATACAACCGTGATAAGGGTGAATATATTAAAGGGTGTTTTTTTAGACGTGTGGTTTTCAATCTGGCAATACTTTTTTCGGAGTTAGTCTTTTTGACAGCTGTCACTTGATTTATGCTCAGTTTGGTCCGCCATTTCATAATTAATAGACCTACTACTGAACAACGTTTGCAAATTGTGCAAATTTATTACCAAAATAATGGTTCGGTTCGTGTGCTGCGTCCAATATTCGGTCGAAATAATTGCAAAATCGCATAAATCCGAGCAACCATTGATCGGTTTCGCACCATGTTTACTCTAGTGGATAATGCCCATCCCCAGAGGCGCCGTACAGTGAGCACCGAAGACGCTATTGCTGCTGTGGACCAGAGTATCGAAGAAGACCCGAAATCATTTTTTAAACATAATGGGGCATATTCATAGTCACTTTTAAACTCCAGTTTATCTTAGACCTGGGTTTATCCTATCTAAATAACATTGAATAAACCCCAGTCTAAGATAAACTGGAGTTTAAAAATGACTATGAATATGCCCCAATGGCAAAACCTTATCGTTATAAAAAAACCTAAATTCGTGGCCATAACATTAAGTTATATGCGTTTTATTTCTTCTTGAAAACCACACGTCTAAAAAAAAACACCCTTTATAAGCCAGAAAGTCTGTAGAAAGCAGGGATTTGGGCCGAAACTTAAGTAGTCAAAATATTATAATTTGTATGCTGTGAACCTGTCAATAGTGTTACGTGGCCTGGGGGCGTTCTTTGCTAATCTAGCATTCCTTTCAATGCAACACAGTGGCCAAATTCTGCAAAAAAAAAAACTCGGATGCGCATAACAACAAAATGTAAATTAAATAAAAAGTAAACAAAACAACCAAAAAGTGGGCATGGGAAAAAACTTTGCATAGCCGATTTTCTTAAAGAAATATAAATTTATTTTATAGGATTTTAAATTTTAAACTTTTTTTATAGGATGTTTAATTAAAAAACATCCCAGATTTTCATCAATTTTGAAAACAATACTAATTTTTGTTGATTCATCCTATTTATAATCATGCCTGAAAATTTCATCAATATCGGTTTAGTTTTTTTAATAATTAATGCTGCCGACCAGTGACTCATGGCGACTAACAATTCCGCAAATCCTGCGCTTTGAATGATACCGCTCCTGTTAACCTCAACCCGCTAGTATTTCGATAATTACAATTTAAAGTTGAAAAAATCCCGCTGGGCACCCTTTACAAATAAAAATCGAAAAGTTTCTGAGAATTTTATTTTGAAATTGTGTGTGTCTATTAGATACGTTTTGTGCTTCTCCAATACATCCTATAATGGGAAAATGTCTGCGGGAGCTTATACGTATTCACAGTGCGATTTTGAATAGATAATTCATAGCAAATCAACTTAGCTGCTTTATATACCTACCTACAGAAAACGCAATTCATGATGAGCTTAAATTTTCAATCTAATTTTACCACTAAGCCATTTATCGATTACGATCCACGCCGCCCCTCATTGACGGACGTATTGGAAGCAATTTGTCATATTTTGCACACTATTCGTTTGATGCATTTGCAATATTCAGGGCAATTTATAAAATGTTCTAACATTAGATTTTAGATTTCACATCAGCATAGATGTCTGCTTAATCTAGATTAGTATTTTTTTTTTAATTGTGCAAAAGAGAACAATTTATTTATTTGCAGCAAAATTGGTGTTAGTGCGGTTTAGGTTCAGAGTGTACAATATGCGAGGCGGCGGCGAGGGGAACTGAATTAATGAGTATATGATATTTATAAAGTTGGCAACGCACAAAGTGATGAATACAAATCTGACCGTCTGAAAAATATTGTAATTATTGACCTAATAATGTGCTCTTAACGCAGTGATGCAGTTGTACAAATATTAGCAAATAGCAGAATGAATTAATAAATTGATGATGGCGCAGTGCACCAATCGTAAACTTTAACATTAAGTGCCTTAATTATTGTAAAAACGTAATGCTATAGATTGGTACTTTAACATTATGGTAGAATACACCAACAAAGCCCAGAGTATATTTATTTATAGAAATATATTTTGTATTTTTGTTTTCGGTAATCCATTATTTTGAATTAATTGGTAGATATATATCAACAAAAATACAATGGAATTGATTATGATGCCAAAACATATTTTTAAAGGCAAATTAAAATTTATTATGTTGTTAAGATGGCCACTCTTAAAACAATGGAATTCAAAGAAGATTAATTTGATTTTTTTTTTAAATTAATAATCCACGTCACGTCGTTTTAAAATTTTAATTTTGTTGGATTTGTTTCTATTTTAGTTTTTGTATTATCATTAATTAATTTTATTCAACAGGATATCATATTGATAACGATTTGTTTGGTTTAAATAAAAAAAACATGTGTCATATAAATATTTTCGGCGCTAGGCAGAATGCCCAAATCGTATTTAAAAATATGTAACGCCAAAAAAAAATAGAACAATTCTTATTGTAATTTTTCAGTAATTTTGGGTCGTATTTTCTGTTTTGGGTTTGTTTTTAAAGCAGAAATACAGCCCAAAATAAAAAGAAGGCAAATTTGAAAACGAAATAATGCCCAAAAAGCAGGAAATATCATCCAAAATAATCAGGCAAAATTTATTTCAATCAAATTCGTTTAAATAAGAATTGGAAATAACGCGCGTTTTGAACGATATATATTAAGGCGTTAGGCAATAACTCCCGAATTGATTTGGAAATATCGCCAACAAAAATTCTGAACTACTGTTGTTGTTTTTTTTCTCGATGTCGGCGTTATTTCCAATTTTAATTTCTTTTTAAAAGAAAGAACTCCCAAAATAAAAATTTTAAAAGTCGAATGGAAAATAACGTCCAAAATTGGATATATCGCTTAAAAAAAATCAAGAAAAAGGAAATATCTCCCAAATCTTAGGAAATAACTCCCAAATGCTAGGAAAAAATGCCCAAATCAAAATCTTGTCAAGAATTTGCATAACTAAATATAAGCAGCACTTTGGAACCTGAGCACTGTTTTTTATGTCACCCAAGGCATCCAATTTCTTGAACAATCCTTATTCTTGGTTGCCATGGTTATGCTAAAAGTTTTTTGATTTTTCGCAAATATTTTTAATATTTGATATAAAAACACGCCCGGTACATTTAATTATCTAACAAACGTAAAAAATTTTCTAACTCGAGATTTTGATCAAACAAAAATTTATTTTTTTCTCAAAATCAGCGCTACAGAATATTTTTTTAAAGAATTCAATAAATTTAAATAGTTATAAGTTGTCGTTAAATAAAAAAAAAATGGTTCCGAAAAATTGTTATTAATGGTACCTCAAAAAGAACCATTTTTTTGATTTTCGCTTTTCTCGAAAACGGTTAAACTGAATTTGATCAATTTTTTTATGAAAAATTATTGACACATTCTCAATAATATTGTGTACCAAAATTTTCAAAAAAATATTTTTTGAATTTTTAAAAAAAGTTTTAAATTTTTTTTGAAAACTTAATATTTCAAAAACGACTTGGTCGATTTTTATTAAACTTGGTAAATAGCAGTTTTTTAAACTTTATCTAGAAGAATTTTGACAAAAATTATTCTAATATCCAAAAACAGCGGTGCCTCTCATACAAATGTTTAAAAACCGTTAAGAAAAATATTTTTTTTTCTCAAAAACAACTCCTACGATTTTGGTAAAAGTTTTTTGGTGTGTTAAAATTAGTACGATCTACCATTTAAAATTTTTAAATTTTATATTTTACATTTATTAACAGTATTGATCAACCGAATAAAATTAGATTTTTTATACAGAAGCTTGTAACAAATATAAATAAAAGTGAGTAGCAAAATTTTCTACAAAATGATTTTTGGATTTAAAAAAAAAAATACAAAATAATTTTTTGAAAGTTCGATATTTCGAAAACTTGGAGCAGATTTTTTTGTGAAGTTCAATTTTTAACTTAACATTAACAAATACTTAAAATTGGCGTACCAATTGTTTTTCTCAAAAATGTTAACGAAATTTTATACGATTTTCAAAACTTTTTCCTCATAAATTAAGAGGAAATAACCATAATTGAGGAAATAAATCCCAAATTAAACAAAAACAATTTACATTGAAAATATTTGGGCGATATTTCCAAAACGATTTGGGCGTTATTGCCTAACGCCATGTAGTAACCAAATTTATCTAACAGTTGGAAATAACGTCAAAAATATGCAAATAACACCCGAAATTAGGGAAATATTGTCCAAAATAAAAAAAAAAAACAATTTCCATTGAAATTTTTGGGCGCTATTTCCCACATATAATTTTGGTGATATGGAGTTTTGTGCGTTAAGCAGATTTTTTTGGGCTTTATTTCCATTTTGTTTATTACTTTTGGACGTTAGAAATTATTTTGGGAGTTATTTCCTTGGGAGTTATTGCCTAATGCCAATGTTTTCACTTGCGCTTTCCGGTTGCATGTATACTTACATTATTATGTATTTTGGTTTTATGTACCAAAACTTCAAACAATTTATTGTTTTTAACTATGTACATACACTCAATCAAAACAAACAAGGATTTGTGTTGCATTGACTGTATGTCGCTGTCGTTGTTTGTAAAGTTGGCTGTGGGTTCTAGACTTCTGTTGCTATTCATGCATATTCTGCTGTTTTGCACCTACCCTATATTGCAATAGGAGAGGTAATTGCTTTACACACACTTTTCGCCTTTATCGATACAATTTTAAGAAAACAAAAAGTTTGTATATAGGAATTTATCTACCTGAGGTTCGCCACTCACTATACAAACACAGACAATGATGCTAATGCATCAATGCTGCTTTGGACTTCTACTTATCAAGTCTTATTTTCCGGAAATGGAAAGCTTTTAGAGTTCTTACAAATTTGTTCATTGGACTACAAATTTGTAAAATTAGCATCATTTTCTCCAATATTTTAATTGAAATACAAGCAAAAAAAAGTCCATCGCATAAACTCTAAAGAAAAAAAAAACGCTTTAAGAATATTATCAACTTAAATAAAGTTGAATTCTGGCTTGGTTTGAAATTATTTACAAATAAAGTTTGTTAATTTCAATTTGCAAAACTCTCCATAAATAAAATCTCAAAAACAAAAATCTCAAATGAGCCACAAGCCACCATCACCATTTAGTTCCCCACCTTTCCTTGCCGCGGCGCGGCGCGCACAATGAATTTATTTAGCAAATGGATGTATCAATTAAATTCATCCAGCCTACAGTCCTTTTCGGTCTAAAATACCAAAAATATTTCGTTCATCATTTATACTTTTGGCAAATATTTTGCCTCCCCTGTAGGGCATTTTTGAAAAGTTTATAATGAAATTAAATTAAATATCTCAAAAACTTAGGCTTTAAGTTTCAAGTTAAATAGGTATACGCCTAGCTATTAAAAAAGCATCAAGCTCTGTTCTTCATTAAAAAAAAAACAAATTGAAAGAAATATTTCAAAACCAAATTTGAATATTACAAAAATATCACAAATGCGTATAGCTCCAGAATCGTCAAAAAAAAAATTAGAAACTTTGTATGCTAAAGCATGAAAACGCAAAACAACCCCTTGAGAGAGAGAAAAGCAATCTCAAACATTTAGGGTCATTAAAAACAATCACCCATGACCTTTTCTTTACATTTGAAGGCGCGAAACTTCCGCCAACAGGCTATAAAACTGTTTGCAAAGTAATAAAACGCCAACGGGTTCCAATTAATTTTTTTCTTTTTATAATTTTTTTTTTTTTTTGATATTCTTCTCTTTGGCATCAGGAAACTTTTTGACAAACTTATCCTTTAAAATCGGGTTTTTTTTTTTTTTTGGTGATTTGTTTGGTTCAAAGTATCTCCTCGAGTGTTTCGTTTCGTTTATCTTTTATTATTTTCATAAAAAGCACCGCGTATTCCGGATTGATAAAATGAAAAATCCCTCTCAGCATAATTGAAAATTGAACAAAAGATTCTTCAAATGTTCGTCTTGCAACCGATACCATACCAGTGATATAGGCTTAGAGGGCAAAATGCGGACTTGTCTGATGCCTTTATGGGGCCCGTTTATCTAAGGGGCTCCACCACTGGGGTTTGAGAATTAATTTTTGTGAACTGAACCAAGGCTGCCACTTTGTTCAATTTACTGATGTCAGAGCTCACCACTAAAAGTTTTCACAATTGACTACTTTTTGATTTTAATAGAAAACTCAGTAGGGAAGCACTGTCAACAAAAAACACTTTGACAGAACTTGGACTGAAATAGGAAGAAATTGGAAGTTTTGGAAAACGACCAGAGGTATTCACTCCGAAAGCAAAATACGATAAATGAGCTGCGGAGGGAGTTAGACTCAAAAGTGACATTTTTATTATAGGTGAATAAGTGAAAAATTAAGGTTTATTTAAGGGATTCTGTTATCAGGGTAGTTGTTTTTTTTTTGTGAGTGGAAAATAAAATGTCAAAATGTTTGGGTTTTTGAATCTATTGACATTGTAGCGATCATTAAGTGAAATTTGATGATTTACACTTTTGAGGTCTGTTTGGTAACATGAAATTCCTTACGAATTTGAACAAATTGTCAAAAATTCCTGTTTCTTACTCAAAGAAGTTGCAACGACAGAGCACATCGAGAGAGCAAATAAACTTGAGAATTTGTGTTATATAAATTTCTGTGTGCAAGAAGAGTAAAGACTGTCAAAACACCCACCTCCAGCTGTTAGTATCTTTTGCTTTTGATTTCAAATAGTGGTGTTTGGTTTCTGCTATGTCAAAATTAACTACCTAAATAATATATAACTTGAGTATTTTTTTTTTTAAATTAAACCTAAGTTATTAACAAAACCATGGTTTTGGTATGTAAGTAATTATTGATTTGAAAAGTGAGTTTTTGGCGAGAAATTCGTTCTCACTTTGGTGTTGGTTTTACACATTAAAAAAGAAAAAAGATACCCAGCAAACCTATACAATATGGTGTTCAAATTGGGCTCTGTTTGCCGACTCATTTCGGTTTCTCAGTATTTTATTTCGCTCCCACTCTATGTTGAAAATTACGATATAAATATTTCGCACTTCCAATACAAAGCATTAAAATCAAAGAGAAAAATAAGAAAAGTTTTTTTTTAAGTTGAAAATAACAAAGGAGACACCTTCCTGCCTGTGCAAAACAGTCGATGTTTCCAAGCTAAATTCAGAGTCATCTGCATCGTTATTGTTATCGTAATCGATATCCCTATAATTATCGTTACAGTATTTGTTAACTTTATCGTAATCATCTTGGTTATCGTCAACTTTATGGTCATCGTTATAGTTATCGTCAGCGACATCATTATTGTTAACGTTATCCATATCTTTACTGTGATTGTTTTCGTCATAATCATTGTTATCGTTATCGTTATTATTATTGCTATCCCTATCCTTAATCGTTATCAGCATCGGTGATTTTTCGTCATCTTCATCTTCATCGATATCACTATCGCTTTCACTATCATTATTCTGTTTGTTAAAGTTAACGTTATCATCATCGTCATATTCAAGGTAATCGTTATCGTAATCGTGCTTGCAATCGTAATCGTTATCGTTATCTTTATCAGTATATAGTTATCGTAATTATTATCTTTATAATGCCATCCATACCCTTATTGTAGTCATTATCGTTATACTCATGTTATCGTTATCGTCATCTCGATCTTCGTCTCTTATTTTATTCACCTCAAGATTTCAACTCCCACATCATACTCACTTTTATTTGCACCGATGATAGACTAAACCTAGGATTAGACGGTCAACGAAAATGATCAACGCGACGACTCTCTGACGTCAAATTCCGTCCCAACGTTGTCTTGTCGTGTGATCGTCAACGCAGAATACTGGCCATGCGTTGACGGCTGCGTTGAAATCTGCGTTGACATTGTTTTCACCTTCAACGCATTGACTTTTTTTCGTTGAACGTGTTATCACCATAATCCCAACATTGACATGGCATACTTTTCTGCCACGTCAACGTAGTCTGCGTTGACTTCCATGTGGCACTGACGCACTAGCGTCATTCGTGTGATCTTCAATGTGTTATGCGTTGACATATGGTTAACGTTGACGGTCCATTGGTAGTGTGTTGATGACTTTTTTGGTGACTACTAAAAATTCACTTGATGGTTTATACCCAAGTGCGGCCCTGATCATTACGTTGCTTTGGTTTAGTTGATACAACTAAATAAATATACTTTTTATTACTTCCTGTACCTACTGCTTAGCCACAACAACAACAACAACAACAACGACGACAAATACTTCAAACAAAAAAAATTATCCAAACAACAAAAAGTAAATAAAACATTTTAGCCAAAAAGGAAAATTCGGATAAAAGAATCGATCATCTGGATTGGAAGTCGATAACAATACATACATGATAGCTTTATATACGCGTATAGTCGAAGTTTGAAGTCGAAGCCGAAGTAGGATTGATGTGTTCTATTGTGTAAAGAAATGTGAATCCATAAAACTCATTTTAAGTGAATTAGTGCCAGCCATTGTGTGCTGGGTGCTGGTGTATCGCAATGTGATACAAAATTGAATTACCACAAACGGAAGCGTGTTCAGCTAAGGGATTTAGACGCACGTATCATTTTTCACTCAATTTCGACTCTACTCTCAGCTGTTGCCTTCAGGAAAAAAAATGGAAGGATTTAATTCAACAAAAAAAAAAAAAGTATAATGCACGTACTTACCTAAATGCCTATAGCTATATTTGTACATAGGAACCATCAAATATACCGATCCGCTGTTCCTTGAAGGTTTATTTGACGAGGTTAAATCGTGCAAAAACTCACACGTAATATTTGGAATACCACGAACGTTTGAAAATAGCGTCATTTAAGTAAGTAGAAGCTAAAAACAGGGATTTACCTTTTTATTATTGTTGTGTCTTTATCTTTTTGAGTTTTTAAAAAAAGAAAGTGAAATAGCTATGTATGTATTGTATGTGTATTGTGTATAGAATCAATTGCAATTTAACAGCTACAGTGTTTCGTAGCTATGTAAAGTTCATAACTCAGGTCACCAAAATTGCGGTTGTTAAGGTGTCTGGGGATAAGGGAACCGACTCTAAAAAATTAATCCGGATTTTTGTTTGAAAAAATTCTTAAGCATTTCTGTACAAATTCTGCTGCAATTTTCATTTTGATTTTTTTGAAATTGAGTCGGTAGTCGTGTGCTATATATTTCTGGATTTTTCCCAAGGCCATTTACGACAACTTGCGACATTCTGGGTCATTTGACTTTTCAAAGTAAGAAAAGCACCGTCTCGAAACAGGGTTAAAACTCTTTATATTTAATTTTTGATTGCTTCATAATTTGTTACAATTTTTTCTATGTTTCTTACTTGCTCTATAGGGCATGTATTGATTTTGTGTGAACAAAACTCGAGGTTGTAATCAAAACTAACAGCCAATGATCGAGAAATCGAGAAGAAGTGGGTTTCGCATGTTTTACCTGGAAGTCTTTTGCATATCATATGAGTGCTTTTGTTGATTTTCCGACAGTTAATTCAACGTTTTTATTCCTGAGGAGCTTACTATCTAGTGTTATACCTAGATATTTAACTTAAGTGTGGGTCACGATTAGTTTTCATGCTTGGAAGAAGCCTCTTTTTGGTAAATGGTACTAATGTTGTCTTGGTGGGGTTGATGTTTAATGTCACTGATAGACACCATTTCCTTGTTATTGACAGTTCTCTTTGGATAATATCGCAAAGAGTTCCTTTGAACTTTCCCACTGTTATTACAGTGTCATCAGCAAAGCCAATACAGGGTATGCCTTGTGAAGTAAGTAATTCATCAACTATACAAGACTCCACAGCAAGGGTGATAAGACCCCTCTCTGAGAACAGCCTCTTGTTGTATAATGACCTTTTGGACTTCTTGTGCCTAAAATTTTGCTTATCCATTTGATTATGCTGATGCGCTGATGGAAACGCACTTCCTTACAAGAGCTTTATTCACTGCTTCATGAGAGGTATTATCGAAGGCCCCCTCAATGTCTAAGAAGGCACGTAAGGTTGTGTCTTTTGATTCTACAGCAATTTTTTAAGGCATTAGTGAGTTCATACAGATCTTCCCGCTTTATAAGTACATATGCTGACGATGGTTAAGAGGCTTGCGAATGATCTAATGAAGTGTTATTACTTAATATCAAAATTCGAAATTGTCAAACTTGATGTCATGTCAGTAAAGCAGGAAAAAACATAGAACAAATCAAACAACAAAATTTAAATTCACACAAGGTAATGTCAAATAAGTAAGGTAGAAAAAAAACATCGAGTCAAAAAATTTAAAAATAAACATAGAAAACATCGAACATAAACATAGAAACATCGAACAATAAAATTCAAACTGTTACAAATAAACGAATGGCGACATCATATCAAGTAAGCAAATCATCATAAAAAAAAAAACATAGAAGACATCGAACCACGCAAATAATCCACCTAATTGTGGTGATATATGTATGATGCAGTTATTAATAAGTGTATCAACTTTTTCGCCCAAATACGACTGCCTACATCCAAATAGATTACATGCAAAATGTTTGCCCGCGGGCAATGGGCATGTGTATACCTCTAAACGCAATGATAACACATTCCCGTAATCCTTAAGCGATCCTTGCACAACCAGTTCATCTTGGACACCTTTAAATTGCTTTGAATCTCAGAATCACCTGGGAACATATATAGGAGTAATTCAAACCTTCAACCAAAACATAAAAGAGTTCAGCAGAATCATTGTCGCATAAATTGTTTAAATTAAATGCTAATCTTAATAATTCCTCTATTCTCTCCAATCGCAGTATTCTGACTGAGTAGTCAGAGCGTATAATCATAAACCAATGAAAAGCACACTCCATCACATCCAATCAATGCAAAGAATTTAAATCGTATTGAACTTTCGAAAAATCACCAAAAACGCTTATTAAAAATACGAACGGACAAGACTTGATAGTAATTACAAAAAAAAAAGAATCCAAAGTAGGTTTTCGAGCTGAATAACGTTGCTTCATTTGAAAAAATGGAGCAAAATCAACTTGTGAATAATAAAATTGCAACTAAAACGCAATGATTAGAGAGAGAGAGAAAGAGAGAGAGAGGGGAATTACAAAAACAAAAAGAGAGAAATGTTTTAAATGCTTTTGGTAGAGAAAAGAACTTTTTTTTTTATTTCTCCTGTCAACATCCCAAGAATACTAAATTAGTGCAATTCGGTTGGTTGGGCATGGCTGGGTTTTTCCAAACTCTTGTAACCCAAATAAAGCCATTTTCTGATTTTCTCCAGTAGATTTATTCTGTTGATTTTCTGTCGTGATTGTCAAAAAAAAAAAAAAAAGAATCTAAATCTTGAACTTGTGGCAAGTCACGGTATACCTAATACTGTTTATATGTATGTAGATGTATATGTATGTACGTGATGAAAAACCCATCAGACTTAACAACTAATGGCTTAAATATAGCCGAAGAGGAAAAAATATTGTCAAAGACTTTCGCAAATGGGAACTTGGTCATGGATTAATGAACTAATGGTTCGAGTGGCTTCTTAATCATTGCAGTCACGTTTTGATTTTTTTTTTTTTTTGTTTGTTCTGTTCAGTTTTGTCAGTCAATCACTTTCGAATACAATAATAATGATTGGACATTAGAGAAAATAATATATTATTTTTATAATCGCAAAGTAAATTACTGAATAAAAATCAATTTATTGAAACAGGTTTATCTAGATATAATTTATTTCACAATTCTCATATAAATTATTTCGCTTAACTAAAACCCTCTTATCCGATTATAGAATTCGCCACGTTTTATTCTTTCAGAGTCAGGGGCTTTTAGTCTTTGTATTCAGAGGAAACTTGCATTCTTTTTGATCCACGACACTTTAAGCGGTTTTAAGACAAGAAATTATTTGTATGCTGCGCGGTTGGTCAGTGAATTCAAACATTTGGTGATCGTGAATATGACAAAAGTGAGTTTGACCCCCTTCGCTGCCGGATTCGCTAAATCAAGGTGAATAGCTATAGGTAGTGAAACTACAGCTTCCTATCGTAGTTCACAAATCTAAGGTAATCGCAGGTTGGAAAAATAATGCACACCACATTAAAAGAGATAATAACAAGTATTGACATTTTGACATGTGAAGGGGCACTAGATCCGCTATTTTGACAGATTCACCGAACTGAACAAAAATGATGTCAATATGTTTGTGTACTGTGGCTCCTATAGCTGACTTTTTTTATTTCTTTAACTGAACGGGTCCATTATTTAATATGACAAAATTGTGATAATTTCGAATTGGCTGTTCGATGGTTTCTATGTTCTTTTTTTATACTTTGCTAAGTTGATACCAAGTTAGAGAAGCACTGCCTAAAAATGTGTTAAAACTTGTTATGGATGAATGGTTTATTCCTTAATAATTTGCCGATAAATAGATGTGACAATTTTAAATTTGTCATGATACGTTTTCTATGTTTTTGTTTATAATTTCGTATTTTCTATGTTTCTGTTTTTTTTTTGTATTTATTAAAACAAAAAAAACACGGATTTTGCAAAAAAAAAACTTTGCACGACAAAATTGAAATTTTCAAAAACAAATAAAGGAAAATTATCGACCTAACCACTTTTCCATCAGTGAATGTTGCATTGATAAATTGCCAATATCAATTTTCTCAATGAAGGCTGTAAAGTCAAGATATTGTGAGAAGTATAGGTTCACCCACGTCACCTGTTATATGAACCTCTTTTAAGGAGAATACTGTGGTAAAAAAAATTGATTTTTTCTGAGGACATCCAATGGCATTTTGCGAATTCAGAAAAAAATTAATATGTGAACACTAATCAGAAAAAATATTTAGGCAATTTTTAAGAAAAACTTAGCATCATCAGCGTATAGAATTAAGCACACTTCAGAATTTTAAAATCGAAATAACATCATTGGCAGAAACTTTAAAGAGTAGTGGAACTAGTTGACTATCTTGGGGTACACCGCAAAGTTGGCAAATGGCGATTATTACATCAAAAATGATCCCTTTTAAAGAGAAAAGAGAACGAAACCTGAAGAGAAACCCAAAAAATGAAAGTTTGAATATACAATAAGGCTATGAGAATAATTGTCAAAGGCCTTGAATGTGTGAATTTTGACTGAATTAAAATTCAAACGCAATGCTTGAAGTAAGATGTTACACGCGGCTATGATTGATGTTATTTTTTGTGTTGGATGGAGCTACAAACTAATATTTAAATAAATTCTTGAAACTGAAAAAATGTTTTACCAAAGATACATGCAAAATTCTAGCGATTTTTTTAATTTCCGCAACCCAAACTAATATTCTCTCGGCAAAACCTTAATTCCGTTTACTTCAATTCAATTCTTAATATTAAAGAAAGTGTACAAAAAATATTAGTAGTTACTAATAAAGAAGGTACTAAATGGCATTAATAATAAAGTGTTGCCAATGCCTACTG
Organism: Leucozona laternaria; assembly: GCA_932273885.2. Classification (NCBI taxonomy): domain Eukaryota; kingdom Metazoa; phylum Arthropoda; class Insecta; order Diptera; family Syrphidae; genus Leucozona; species Leucozona laternaria. The sequence goes on along the minus strand of OW026368.1, from coordinate 81,980,152 downwards.
CCTATAGAGTTGTCATTTACAACAAATGAAGCCAAAATTGTTTCACTCCCAATTAAATTTAAATTTAACGTTAAAAATAGTACTAAATCACAATACTAATTGAAAACAATAATAAAGTGTTGCCAATCACTACAATTTTCATTTTTTATGCATTAAGCTACAATTATTTGTTCACTCTTTATTAAATTCAAATAACATTAAAAATAGTTGCGAAAAATTTTAGAGGATTTAGCATCATGTTAAAGCTATGTTAAAAAGTCGATTTTAAAATTTTAAATGGTTTAGCATCGTACTATCTTTTAACATTTTCCTTAAAATCACCAAATGGCTATTTTATCTTTTAAGTATCATAATTACTCCATAATTATGTCACTTTGACAATCACAAATGTGATAAAGGTACATTTTGCACGAACTGCTACTGTTTAAGGTGTGATCAGCAGGAGTTTTTTTTTAAGAAAACAGACTTAATATTATGATAATACTTAATATTTTAGTCAAGAGCTTTAAAGTTAGTAAATTGTAAACACTAGTATCATGGTAACACCTTAATATCAGGCTATTTAAAATTTTAATCCAGTAACTTTATTGACTTCATTTTTCAACTTGATTTAGCAATTTTTTATAGTTTATTTTATTAACAAATTTGTCGTTAAATTTAAATATTGTTCAAGATAAAACGAAATTTATTTTCACAATAGCCATCTTGCAAGTTGTGAAAAAATATTTTTTTTAAGCAGATAACCAGTTATATTCATATAATATAATTCATTGTTTCGATCCATGGACCTCTATTACCAATTCCTATCAAAATCTAGTGCCGCAGTTTGGGGTGGTTCTAATCTATCGTATTTATTTGAGAAAACGCAACGTGTCCCACAGGGATGTACTCTGAGTCCTCTTTTGTTTGCCTTGTTTACCAACGGAATATCTGATATGCTTCCAGGGGTCGTCGCCGACGTGTTTGCGGGATTTCTATCAAGGTTCTACTCTACGTAGATGACTTGGTTTTGATAGCGGAAAACCCTTTTACTATATTCAGCTGCAAATCAATAAACTGGAGGCTTATTGCAAAACATGGGACCTCCAAATCAATGTGCAGAAAACTAAAATCTATATGAAGGTTTTATAATACAAATTCTATATACTACTGAAATACATCAGCCAAGTAGAAGACTTAGCACTATTTAATTGGACTTGTTGAATTATTGATTCAAAATAGCTTTGAACGGCCTTTAGTCCATAAAAATTGGCGTTTCGTCCCAATTTTTGGATTTTTGGCAAAAATTCATGTAAGTTGAACTGAACTTAATAAAGATTGTGTATTGACAAGGCCCTCACTAGTCAACTGATAAGTCCAAGTGGGATCGCCGGGACGAAACGCCAATTTTTATGGACTAAGTGTCGTTAAAAGCTATTTTGAATCGAAAACTAAAATCATGATTTTAAAATTCGGCAGAGAAGAAGACTACCTGAAGAAAATTGGCGGCTCAACAATGAGAATATTGATATAGTATCTCGGAGTTCTGTCAACATCGAACTTAAATTTTGCCAAAAATGCAAAGGATAAAAGCAGTGAGGCTAAGCAGGCGCTAAATATGATGTAGTCTACAGGGCCGGCCCCAGCCAAACATGCGCCCTGTGCAAGATTTGTAGAAAGCGCCCCTTTTTTGTATTTGCATACATCCATATACACTGATACATATGCATAAGACTTTTCCACATTAACCAGGAGGTAGACTTTCAATGCCTAGGTCTAGTGGGATCTTTAATTTTACGAGATTTTGAGTTAAATTCTCCAACAATGAAAGTGAAGTTAGTTAGTGTTCAAGAAATTACTGAGCACAGTTGTGATGGATGTTATTTTGGGATTATTTGAACAAGTTTTGTGTTTAAAATGCAATACATATTTGTTTACACAAGATCAGATTACACTTTATTGCTCCTTTTAATGCGCCCCCAGAAAATTGCGCTCTGTGCATTTGCACATCTGGCACATATGGTTGGTCCGGCCCTGGTGGTCTACGTTCTTTGCAAAGCAAAACATTAACCAATTGACGAAATATGAACTGTTTAAAGCGACAATCAATACTTGTATGTGTAATGATAAAAATTCTTCGATCTTCAAAAAAAAACATATAATTTGTGCAACAGGAGACGGAGAAAATCTGAAGATATTTGCCACTTCATTGCAATTTTTCCAATTTTACAAGAAATTCGACGCTTATATTTCCAAGAAAGTTTTTGTTTCTCTCAATAGTCGGTATAAAATATCAAATGGCGCTCTAAGATGGTCCAATTTATTTTAGTTCTGCAAACACGCTTTAATTTATCGGAATAGTTTTTAAAAAGGAATTATTTTTTCCTCACGCCTGTTTTCACTAATAGTTGTCCAGTTACTGGACTCTTCTTTTATACGAATGTTCCAATTCATTAGAAACGTTTATCGAAAATTGTTTACCTGTGATACTATGAATGGTATAGGTACTGTTAAATCCTAAATGGCTTTTACACGCATTTGTACGTGATCTAAACGAAATAATTCCCCCTTTAAGAGTAGTAGGTAAATACGACCCACAACTACTGTTAAACATGAAAAATATAAAATTCAAATAGTTTGAAAGTTGAACAAGTTGGTATGGTATGTTTATTTGTACGCTCGAGCACGACCGATGGATGTTGCTGATTTGCAATTCATGAAATGTTGTGCGCTCCTCCAACGGATTTGACGGCACAATGATGATGATGATGACGATGACGACGACGGGAATCATGATGATTACAATGCTCATTTTGAAACTCATTCACACCCCGCTTTGGCAATATTTGAATTCTGAGTACAAGTCTTTTCGTATAGGTACCTACTATATAGCTAAAGCCTCGTTTGACACGGATAGAGTATATCAAGAGTGTGACTACACTTGGAATGCATTGAATTTTAGAGCAGTTCGATCCGGAGCCTGGTAATTCTACATATTGGCAACATGAATTCTTCAATGTGCGTCTTCAATTTCAAATCAGTTGTTTCCTTGAAAAAAAAACGCCATCAGAAAATATTCATACTACTAATGAAATAAACTTTACTAAGTTTTTTAATTTAAATATGAATAATTTGTCTATCAAATCGAAAGAAGATTGATAAAACTGGTTTTATGCGGTTTTTTTTGCTTCAAAGTTTTTCCACCTGCCAAATCAGCTATTATATAGGTTTCCAGTTCAACCAGACTCTAAAGTCATCTTATTTGCATATACAGACGCAGACATCAGACTGACGACAGTTTATTGGCCGAAAGGCACATTTTGAATGGCTTCGAAGTTCGAACTTGACTCAGTTCACGCTTAGCATCAGAGAGAGATTCCGGGTGCCATGTTGCATAATAGAAACAAAACTGGTCTCTTTTTTGAATTGAATCATATAAACAATTATTATGAAAATAAAATTTTAATATGGGAATGACATTGGTTGAATGATTTGAATCTTTAAGTCATAGGGCAATTTATTGGTTGCATGAATATGTTTACTAGCGCATATATTTCAACTGGGGTAAAACCCATTTGGAGCTTTTTGTATTCTTGCTCAATCAAGATGTCTTAAAAATAAGCAAATTAAGAAAAATTGTTCAAAATGATTATAATGGATGATAATAATTAATCTTTACTCGTCCACTAAAAATGTTCAATGCAGGCGTTATAGGAGAGCTTTATTTTAAGCTCTGGTGCCTGTTGCTGCTCGCTCAAAGTAAAGGGTGTTTTTTTTAGAGACGTGTGGTTTTTAATCTGGCAATACTTTTTTCGGAGTTGGTCTTTTTGACAGCTGTCACTTGATTTATTCTCAGTTTGGTCCGCCATTTCATAATTAATAGATTTACTCCTGAAAAACGTTTGGAAATTGAGCAAATAAAGGGTCCGCCAAATAACTTTTTTTTTTGAAAATGGCGGAAAACATCGAGTGTAGCTTCGGCTGTGTGGCACGTAGCGCCATCCTGTTGAAACCAAATGTTGCCAATATCCTCCTCTTCAATTTTTGTGAACAAAAATTCGTTCAACATGGATCGATAACGATCGCCATTGACTGTAACGGCCACTCCTTGCTCATTTTCGAAAAATGGCCCAATTATGCCTCTGGACCAAAATCCGCACCAAACAGTGACTCGTTTTGGGTGTATCGGCGGGTTTTCTGTGCCCCAAATGCGAAAATTTTGCTTGTTTACTACCCGCCAAGATCAAAATGAGCTTCATCTTCTCTAAGTCGATCGCAGGCCCACTTAGCGAAGCGTATACACAACCATATTCGTTCAGCGGAAGGATAAAACTAATTATCTGTCAAATCAGACATGAGCTAAGTGTAACCATTCACGAAATAAGCACTAGTTGAAAAAAAACGTTAGATGGCGGACCATTTACTATTTTTTTAACATTTTACTAAAGTTAAAACTACCAAATGGCAATTTAATCTTTTTATCAGCTTCTAGCTCCATATGTCATTTTGACAATACAAAATGTGAAAAAGGTATTTATGTTTGGTTACTTTTTTGCACGAACTGTTACTGTTTTATGTGTGTTTAGTTGGAGTTTATTAAGAAAACAGACTTAGTCTAAAAACTAAAAACATTTTAGTAAAGAGCTTTAAAGTTAGTAAATTGTTAACTATTATTATGCTTAACCATGAAAAATATGACATGAAACAAGTATCCTGCATATTTTTCTGCAACTGAACGAACCATCTATATATTTTTAAAAGGTAGTGTGGACAAAGATAAATTGAAATTACGTCGGTCAAAAATTAGTTTGATGGTATAATCTAAATCAATAAATGGTAATCCTACTGATATCTGTCACATATATCTGGCAGTTCATTATACTAATGCTACGGCAACCGTATAAGAGCTTTAAAGTAGTGACAGCTTATTGAAATTAAATTTTAATTAATCTTCCCTCTCTCTATTGAACATTTTTATTGGACAGAGATAAGAGGTAATTTTTGTATGATAATAAAGATTTCCCGATAAAAATTCATTCCTATCTTTCCATACCTTCTAACTATTGTTTGATTTAAAAGGCGTTAGGTGTCACAGACGCACATAAATAGTTAAAATTATATTGTCTGTTATTTATTATTAGAACATATTTAATTTTTCAAAAAAAAAATATTTTTTCAGTGCGAGATTAAAGTTAAATCCCAGTTAACTCATCAAATTTGGTTAGTTAACTCAGAATTAACTGAACAGATGCCTTTGATATTTTTTGCAGGAATTGTTTTCACCGATCCGCATGCATCCTCTACCAAAAATTACTCCTTTCTTAGTCAACTGTCGATTAGTTTACTTCTTGAGTTCATTAACTCTGGTTTAACTCAACAATGAAAAACTGGGACAAGGTTGTGTTTATGTTCGAGCTTCGATAAACGATTCGAGCATATTTGTTTGATGCTCGAATCGGTTATCGAAGCTTCAAAATAGACTCACCCTAAGGGCCAGTTAAACAGTAGTGATTTAACGCTGAGTTAGACCAGAGTAAGTTAATCCTAACAAAAAAAATTAACTCAGAACCAGGTTTTCAGTAGAGGATTAAAATGACTTTTAAGTTTTAAACAAATCAATTGAAATCGAAGTGCAACACTATAGAAATTGTCATTTCACTATCGAAATCGAAATGGCGCCATTTTGAAAATATCCCCTTCTTCAATTTCGATAGATTTTAGATTTAGTTTCGGCAGAAAAATCTGTTTAGCTAGTTTAGCTAGGCAAATCACGAAATTTGTTGTGTTAACACAGGGATCTAGAGGCAAATCACAAAATTTGTTGAGTTAACACAGGGATCTAAATTGACTGAAAACATGCATTTTAGGAGTCAAATCGATTCTTAACCCAAAAACTAGGATGATTTCGCACTTCAAAACTGCACCTAAATGAATGACCCATATTATTATTAGAGAGCAAGTATGTGCGGCGACCCCGTCCTAATGGTGCATTTTACTCTGTAAAGTATATATAGAAACTGTCGAGCCTTAGTTAGAATTTAATTTTACCTTCCGAAATAGAATAGAAGTTGAATTTCTATGATGGAACCTTCCCTTGCATCCTATTTTTATAATTCAAAACAACCTTTGAAATTCTGATTCATTCAATCCATATAAGCAACTTCATACAACCCTGTTGTGAATTTTATATTTCTTGTAATTGAATTAACGAGTTTGTATATGATGGTGTAAAGACATTTGCCAGATAAGGAAATCAAAATTGGTGACGTTATAACAACATTCTTTGTTTTTTATATACTTTCATCTTCATTCGAAATTATTGTGTAATTTTTGAATAAAATTATACTCTTGTAATTATTTTTATAGGCATCATTAGTTTTTGTATGGCTTCTGAATAAGGCAATGTGTTTTCCGGTGAATGAAAGTAAAAATACGGGTGTTGATTTGTAGGTCAACAAAAATAAAATGAATGTGGTAAGAGTAGCTGCATAAATACATGAGTATAGGGAGAACAATGGAGCTATTTAAAAATGTTTCAGAGTAGGTATCTACTTAACAGGTGAAGTAATTGATGCCTTTCTTTATTACTACAGTAGAGTATAAAGCTATGTGCCCGACTGTGCCAGAATAGTAAAATAAATTATTTTGAAACTTATAAACCTTAAGGGCTTTCAAGATTTAAAAAAGTGAAATATTGTAAAATTTTGTGCATGTTTTAAATTGCATATTGATGCGCACGATATGTGGAGATTTATATGTTAAGCATGATAACGGCATTATGGAACACAATATTAACAAGCTTTAAATGAATACATCTTAGAAATATTATTATTATTATTATGTGTAAAATTGCTATTACTAAAAGTTTACAAAAGTACTTCAGAGCTGTTTACGTTGACTCAGTAAGGTCTTATTTGGACTACCCTGTATGTGCGGGGTGTAATGCTACAGACTGGGAATGGGTTTGAATTTGAATGAAACTGGAATCAATTCAATCAGAACATTTTTTAATTTTTTTCCGCTCTGTACAAAATTGGGAATTTGTGGGTATGCAACAACTTTAGTCGACAAAATATGCACGACTGGATCCCACGAACATGCTCTTATGTGCGATCACACTATATGGTTCTAAAGTCTGGTATAAATTAGAGCCTATATTTTATTTACCTGCCTATGTGAGTATTCGAACATGAACAATATAACAAAGTGTTGCATATATAAAGGCCGTTTTTTTAGAGGTATAGAACTTTAAGTTGGCAACACTATTTTAACTAGCGCCAATTTTGTCAGCTGTCAAATGATTTATTTTCAGTGTGGTTTGGCATTTCAACATGAATAGACTGACGCCTGTGCATTTCCAAATTGTGCCCAAATGGGCCCAAAACAAGATTGCCGTTGATCCCAATTTTCATAAGCGAATTTTGTTTAGCGACGAAGCTCACTTTTGGTTGAATGGATATACAAAATTGCCGTATTTGGAGTGATGATAATACTCAAGTGTATGTTGAGACACCGGTTACATCCACAAAAACTGACTGTTTGGTGTGCTTTATGGTTTGTTGGAATAATTGGTAAGTAAATACTTCCTCAAAAACGATGCTGGCCAGAACGTTACAGTCAATGGTGACCGCTATAGAGCCTTGATTACTGACTTTTTCTTGCATCAATTGAACAACAATGATGTGCAGGAGCTTGATTTGTTGAAGGAAACGTTTGTTAACCGCATAGTTTCACGTTACGGACCAGTAAATTGGCCTCGAAGATCGTGCGATTTAACGCCGGTTGACTATTTTCTGGTGGGATATGTGAAGTCGCTAGTCAACGCCAATAAGCAGGAAACGATTGACCACTTGGAGGACAACATTCGCCGCGTTATTATAAAATTGGACCTCCAGATGTTTGAGCAAACTGATTTTTACTTTTGCTTTTACTTTAGTTGGCACTACAGCGCGGGTTGATCTTGGGCCTCAAGTAATAGACATCACCAGCTTTCTCGATCTTTAGCTTGCTTTTTCCAGTTTTGAATACCAAGTCAGCTTGTATCTTCGTCAACTCGGTCACGCCACAGGAGATGAGGTCTGCTTCTGTTTCTCGTTCCCTCTGTGCTAGCGTTGAATACCTTACGGCCTGGAGCTTCGATGTTCATCCGCTCTACATTCTCTAGCCATTTTAACCGTTGAAGACGTAGTTTTTTTTTACCAGTGGCACGTTTCCGAAAAAAAGACTAAAAATCTGGAATGTACTCCCAAAACTGAGACAAGAAAAACTCTTACTTTTAAGCTATAACCAGGTTCTATCCAGCATCAGCTTAAGTAGGAACAAACTCAGAATAATAAGGAGTCTCGTCACTGGCCACTGCAGGCTAAGAAGACACCTTAACATTCTTGGTCTAGTAAGCAGTGCCACTTGCAGATTCTGCAATACTCATGAAGAGACGCCACCGGCCAATATATTGGGCAAATGTGATGCACATATGCACCAAAGGCATCTGCGCAGCCACCAGATAGAAGGGAGCAAACTATCCTCTCTAAAAGTACTCAAAATTCTCGAGTTCCTCAAAGGAACTAATTTGAATGACGAGCTGTAGAATGAGTAACCTCATCCAGCTCCAAAAGAGGAACACAATAGATCTTAAAGTCACAGTGTAATTATACCCAAAAATATTCATTCATTCATTCATCGTTTCCGCAAGATGTTATTTTGCCTACAGACACAAACCAGCCCATAAATCGTGCGAAGAACCTTTGTCTTGAAGACACCAAAGGAGCATGCATCATCCACCTGGAAGAGGGTCCATGCTTGCGCACCATAGAGCAAGACCAGGATAATTAGAGTTTTATACACCGTCTTCTTGGTACTTTTCGATAAGGCTTTATTCTTCAATTGCATACTTAGCCCAAAGAAACAGCGATAAGCGCAAGTGTTATTCAAGTGATGTCATTTGCAGAGTTCACAGTAGTGCCCAGGTAGACAAAGTCACTGACCACCTCAAAGTTATGCCTATCAATAGTCACGTTCTGACCAAGTCTGCTATGGGAATTAACTCCATTCGATGACAACATATACTTCGTCTTCTCCTCATTAATAAAAAACTAATTCTTGCCAAGTTTAATACAAATCCACCCAGTCGTTTTTGAAATATTGAGTTTTCAAGACAAATATTTCAAATATTTTTTAAAATACAAGAAATAGATTTTTTTTTTTTGATATAAAATGCATGAATTATTCTTCATAAAAAAAAACTTGATCAAAATCAGTTGAATCGTTTTTGAGGAAAACGAAATTCAAAAAACGGTACTTTGGAAGGTGCCCATAATAACTATTTTTCGAAACCATTTTCTTGTACTGAAAGGCTGCTTTAAATACCTGTTAAATATTTAACTGAATGTTTAAAAAATCTGTTGGAGCTGATTTTCGGTTCATAGAGACGGATCAAACGTGCAGACTTCTCCTGCAACGCTTTAGATGTGACACACCAAAGTGAATAACAATCAACTGAAAAATGGTTGTTTTTTTTTGTTGATTTACAAATTAATTCAAAGATGGTAGCACTACAATCCCATATAGATTAAGACCATAAAAACACAAAAAAACAAACTTTGAATAGACTTAAACTGCAACATTTACGTTTGAAATACCAATTACACGCACATCCAGGACGAATGCCAACATGTCCAGTGTCCAATTAAGACGTATACCTTCTCCACTGTTTCTGTCAAATTAAATGGAAAATGGAATAGGTCTTCCGTTCTTTCAACACATCTATAAAAAAAAAACAACCTGACAGGCAAAAGCAAATACAAAGTACAAACGAAAGGACATCCATTAGTGTGAATCTCATCCTCTTTGCGAATCCAGTTCAATGGCCCAAAAAGGCTATATAACTGACTAACAGCAATAAAAGTGCATTAAAAGCACTTGCCCATATTTTTTTATACATCACCTTGTGTGTGTGTGCTATAATTCCGGATGGAAAAAATCCTGATTTATATCGATTTCGTTAGCTGTCACAAGATCCTTCTATACCTACATACATACCTTACAATGAAACGATAGTATAAGTATGAGAAGGAGAAGGATAATCATGAAAGAAGAAGTTCGTTCCATTTTCCTTTGCCTGTGTGCACAACATTGTGCACTAGTTTAACATTTCAAACATAACCTCACATAATTCTTCCCACAAAATCCGATGAAATTAATTCAATAAATTTTTTGTGTTGCTCCATTTCTATAAGCATATCCCACAGCAATAAGGACAACAAAAGCCAACTGGTAAAACTGACTTTCAAAATTCCTAACTGGTAAATCCCAAATCAGTTTCCCCCCTGCCTTGTATAGAGATGGATGAAAAAAAAAATGAATTGATGCCTTTTAAAGTGAGTCCAAATCCAAAGGAAACCTCTCTCGACTTTCGAAATCCACTCATTAATAATTTACAAGCTTGGAGTTCAGTTTTGTTCAGTTCGAGACGGGACGGGTATTGCGCTGGGATGTTTTGAATATTTAACTTAAATGTTAGGTCTGTGCAGTGTAGTAGTAGATATGATGGGTGCTCAGGAGCTATACCTTTTCATTCAAAATTATCTTCTTCTGAGTGGAATTTCAGTATTGGAATTAATAATGCTCCTCCGTCTCTGGGGTAAGGGTGTATTTTTGCAAATATATTGTATGGGAAGGTCCATTATAAATTTGGAATTTGATCCTTATAAAAATGTTAAGGGGCTTTTCCCAGAGATGCATATTTAAATGTTTGTATGTAGGTACCTACATAAAATGGTTTTAAACATGGTCTGACCAAAGAGGAGATTGGATTTATTTTTTTAAATTATTAACAAGATTTGTTTTTGATTTATGTTTGTCCGGGTAATTTTTACTTTAAAAATATGTAAAAGTCATTTATCAAAAAATACGTCGTCTCGTTGTGAATAACAAAATGCTTTGGAAATACCTTTGATTGCTAAATTTGAGTTCGGTTGTCCCAGCTTTACATATGTATAGTTTCGTAAAATATATTCTAAACCAGGAAGATGATTTCTGGCTCAACAGTTCCGTAAATAAGAAAAAATTGTTTTATGTTCCTGATGAGCTATAGCAAGCAGAATTTTGGCAGACAGCTTTATTTTTATTTGCACAGTAGTATTTCCTAAAAAGTACCCGAAATTCGAACCAGGGGCCGAACTACCGCATCAGTTATCGAGTAATACGTGATTGAATTACGTGAGTTTGGCAATACCGCTCACGTTATGGACGAGCCATCATCCCCATAGGTTTTACTCGTTCATTCCATCAGTAATGGCACTCACTCGATCAGTCACTAATGCTGTAATGTGGCCACAGGGCTTTTGATTTTGTGGGGTGAAAATACCGATATATATTTCTTTGTAAATTGCTCGAAATCTGTTATCAACATTTTTGAATATAATTTTAGGGATCAAAGAAATCTACCCAAAAAACATGTTGATAGTTTTTTTTTCGTAAAAGCAATAGATTTTGAGAAAATCGGTGTCAAAATTGACTATTTTGTGCGGTTTGCCTTTCTGGAAGTGTCATTCGACCAGTGTTGGGAGGCATTTTTAAGAGAATTCCCTTCAGCCACTCAGAAAATTCCCTTTTTTTTCCACAAATATTTTCCTTATTCCCTTTTTATTTTGCACAGAATATTAAAAAGATGAACGAGACTAGAGACATGCCAATTTATAAACAGTTATAACAGTATTTCGTAATTAAAAGTGGCAGTGCATTAACGCGTTTCGCGCGACTTGAGAAAAAACTCTGGGTGCCTGAAGTATGCCCACCGGCGGAAGGCCCTATCCCTGCGGGGCCGCATAAGCAGTACTTTTATAAACCAAAACTGTTATAATTGGCATGTCTAGATTCACTTCCAAAAAAGATATTTTTTGATTAAATTAAATTCCTTGTTAAAAAATAAGTATTATACTTATTTTTTTTTAACCATATTTTGCCTTATTTAAATAATTGTGAAAGATTTTTGTATAATGGTTTCTTCCAAACTAAACTATTGGAATTCCCACAAAAGAAGTTGTTTTTTCCATTGTCTCTTTACAGGTCAAAATTCACAGAGAAAGGAATTTTTCCAACGATCCACTAGCACTGCGATTGGAACATATTTATTTTTAAACTGGAAAAGACAATCTGAACATGTTGATGAAAACCGCTAGTGTGGAAAACTGGTCAGTTAACAAATTGATAAAATTGGACTTTGCTGATTTTCAGAGAGTTGGTTCAGTAAATTGGACACAAACTCGGTTTTTACGATAGGGGTATGTTTATTCAAATGATAAATAGACTTCATACCATTTCAGAATCTAAAAAATAAATATACCTTTTAAGCTTGACACTCAAATTAAGGCACTGATAAATGGTTCCGAATTATACTGCCTACTCAAATTTTTGAATTTCAAGAAAATAATTATAGCAAAATGTTATTTATTAAAAGTATTTATTATAAAGTTCAATCAGGATTTCACAACAGCCCATTAGGTTGTAGTAAAATACATTGACAGTGGTGGAACTAAATTTCCACAAACTACACTTACCAAAATCTACACGGTGCTACGATTTAATCAAAAAATAAAAAAAAATTGTATTTAATTAAATATTAATTTATTTTAACAAAATAACCATAATTAAACGTATAAAATTAGCTTAGTCTAGAACCGAATTCTCCTGCCACCTGAACCACCAAAACTTCCTACCGGCTTTGGTACACGAAGTCCACGATTCACATCATATCCACCGCCTCCGGTATTGAATCGAGCCTGGACAACAGTTGAAGTAAGAGCAATCAAGGCAAATACCAGCATCAAAAATACTTTGAAGTTCATTTTGATATTTATTTATTTTTGTTTAGAATTATTTTTTTGATAAAATCCAACTGCAGCTTGATGAGTTCTGATGGTTTGTTTAGCTTTGAGCAGAATATTTATACAATTTTATAATCTTGAAATAAATACTTGTCGGACATAGACAAAAAAGAACACTTTTAATCTTATTTTGTGTATTTCAATTTTCTAAGGGGAATTTTATTTAATACAAAAAAAATAGATAATGTTGTTCTAATTCGTATCCCATAAAATCGCTATAGCAATGTCCAGTATCAATAGTGTTTAGGGATGCTTGAAAAAGGTTTCATACAAAAATATTCGTAAACAAATCAACAAGCTTAATCTTAAGGGATAAAAATAGTTTAAGAGAATACTATGCCAAAAATGATTGTTTATTTATTAATTTAATTTGAATAAAAGTGAATTATTCACAAAACTATATTTAGCGATTCGTTTGTATTTAATTTCAGCAAAATATCAAAATTAAGTCAGAAAACTCGTTAAAAATGTGTAAATTATTAAATAAATGTGAAGTGAAACTAGTATATAATTCACAAATATATTATAGGAGATTATTCAGTTTCCATGTGTCTGAAAACCTAATTCTTGACAATCCAATTAACAAAACTGAAAACAATTACTAGCTTTTTAAGCAAACCGTATATCCATATCGACTTTTTGTTTAAAATATTTTTGTTTGGTAGTGTGACAGCTCATGGAGAGCCAGGGCCTAGTGACTTACAACTCTCAACGTGTGTACAATTTTCTGCCGAATCTGAACAGGAAATTATATACATGACAAGAGATACTCTTGTCATGTATATAATTTGTCACTTCCTCGATTTTTTTTTAATGAACGAGTCTGGGAATCGAACCCATACCTCCGGCACGACATTACTATTAACCGCCTTATAATGGGTGATTTTTTAAGAGGCTTAGAACTTTAAAAAAAAAAAAAACACAAAAAATTCGAAAAAATGAATGAAATATTTATTTGAATCGATAGTTTGAACCTTGCAATTTAATGTTTAAAGATAATTTCATGCAAATGTTGACCGCGGCTGCGTCTCAGGTAGCCCATCCGCTGAGTCCAATTTTGGCATACTCTTTCACACATATCGGCCGGTATCTCACGGATGAATGCATGGATGTTGGCTTCCAGTGCGTCAATCGAAGCGGGCTTGTCCCTATAGACATTAGCTTTAACATAGCCCCACAAAAAATAATCTAATGGTGTCAAATCGCACGATCTAGGCGGCCAATTGACCGGCCCGAAACGTGAAATTAACTGTTCACCAAACTCGCCTCGCAATTGCGCCATTGTTTCGCGTGCTGTGTGGCATGTGGCACCGTCTTGTTGAAACCACATATCATGCAAGTCAAGAACTTCCATTTCGGGCAAAAAAAAGTTTGTTATCATCGCTCGGTAGCGTTCACCATTGACAGTAACGCTGCGATTCGCATCATCTTTGAAGAAATATGGCCGAATAATTAATGCCGCCGGCCCATAAACCCCACCAAACAGTGGCTTTTTCGGGATGCATTGGTAGCTGTTGCAATGCTTCTGGCTGATCTTCACTCCAAATGCGGCAATTTTGCTTATTTACGTACCCATTCAACCAAAAATGAGCCTCATCGCTGAACACAATTTTTCGATAAAAAAGCGGATCCTCGGCCAGCTTTCCAAGAGCCCATTCACCAAAAATTCGGCGTTGTGGTAGGTCGGCTGGCTTTAGTTCTTGCACCAGCTGTATCTTAAAAGGCTTTACGCCCAAATCCTTCCGCAAAATTTTCCACGTAGTGCTGTAACAAAGGCCTAACTGCTGGGAACGGCGCCGAATCGACATTTCGCGGTCTTCTGTCACACTAGCTGATACGGCCGCAATATTTTCTTCACTACGCACAGTACGTAAACGTGTTGGTGGTTTAATGTCCAACAAAGTAAATTTGGTGCGAAATTTGGTCACAATCTTCCGAATAGACTGCTATGTGAAAGATTGCAAAAATAGAGCATACATATGGTTCGATTCAAGAGCTTATACATCCGTTATCAGAGAAAAGGGTACTAAGAACTTACACAAACTTAACACAAACAATTAGGATGAGTTAGGGGTGTTTGAGAAGACGGAGTTTTAGGCATTGTGAACTGAGGTTAAAGTTGAAATAGTTGAAGTTCTAATACTTCTCAGAATACGAGTCATAGGTTCATTAGAGCTATAAGAAGTACGGTGTGTATAGGTATTTACATATGTAGAAGAGGCAAGGGTTTCTTAGATTACGGGGGTTTGTGTTTAAAGAGATAGAGTTGTGCAGTCAATGGAACCAAAAAGAAGTTGATGAACCAAGAGGATGTCAGTTATTTCTCCTCGTTTTCCAGCGAATTTAAGTTAATTAGTTAAAAACGTGGTCTTGATAGGGAGGTAGGATCAAAAGATCATTCCAGGACAGACCGTTGAATGTCCTCAATATTTGATATGTGTGTATTTGTAGGTTGATAAGGGAACCACACTTGACAGGCGTATTCGAGGAGTGGGCACACAAAGGCTATGTAGAGGGATCGCGTTACGTAGGGGTCGGAAAATTCCTTAGACCAATGTTTCACAAAGCTAAGTGCTCAGTTGGATTTAAGAATTATGTCGTCGACTTGAGTGTTCGAAAGTTAAGCTCTCGGTTACATAAGATACCAAGGTCACGAATTATCGACTCCACGCTGGAAATGAATTTATTGCATAAAAGAAAGGGACGAGGAGGAGATTTGATGCGTTTATCTCAGTTAATCAACCATAATCGGTGAGTTAAAATCGCTGAAATACGGATTAATATTTGAACTGCCTTCGACAACTGGTCCTCATTAGTCTATTAGCATAAATTAGGTCAAAAATACAAAATACATTTTTTAAGGGATACTGGAGAAATTGGGCCTTAATATTAATTTGTAGTTTTTAAAAAATAATTAAAAGATCTTATTTCTTGCAACCCTGTAATCATCAATAAGGCTGTGAAAATTAACCTGTACTCATTCAACAATTTTTTGATCTTAAACTACAGTTTAGTAAAACATGATTTAAGAAAACTATAAGTATGCTCTTAATTAACATATATTTTTTAGTGAATGGGTCAGGCAAAAACACCGAAAATGGATACTGGCCGAAACAAAAAGTAACCAAATTTTGAAAACCGATGGATAACTTTGATTTTTTGTGACACTAGTTACTTTATTAAATTCCATTCCGATACTAACAATTTTAAAACTTCAACATCAAATACCTTTAGAGAAAATAATGACAGCACATCATAATGTAAGCTTAAATAATCAGCAGCATGACAACCTCAAAGATTGTATGTATAATAGAAAAAAAATTGTTTGTCTTGCTAATTTTATACTGATAAGCCGTATGGGGGCTTGTTATCTTCTGCGAAATTTATTATTTGATTTTAAGATGAGCATTTTTATTAATACAAAAACAATTATCATGGAATTTTAGTATTATCTCTATTCACGTTCATAAAGTTCAATTCAGGGGGTGTTTTGAATAAAAGAGAATTAATAAGACCAAGTATAGCCATTTTTCAGTCGTTAGGTATTTTCCCTGACGTAAGTTATTTATGAAAAAGCACACGTAAAATACGACCCTTGATGCATGGATTATGCATGTGTAGTACATAAAGATGTATGGTAAATATGACTTTCAATCACACATAGATACATTTATACAAAATTACATTTTTTTGATGCCGCGGACCAGAATTTATATTTTCGATAACAATAAATAAATAATAAGTCATTCGGATTCAGTAGAAAATTTCAAGTGCACGTGCCCGCAACTAACAAGTAATAACAACGCACACAGCAATTGTTCAGATTTGAATAATTAATCTATCAAAGGCCCTGATTATCCTCCCTTAAACTGTTTTTATCCCTTAAGCTTAAGTCTCTTGATTTGTTTACCAATATTTTTGAATGAAACCATTTTTAAAACAACCCTAAGCCCTCTATTGATACTGGACATTGCTATAGCGATCTTATGGGATACGAATTAGAACAACATTATCTGTTTTTTTTTCTTTTATTAAATAAAATTCCCCTCAGAAAATTGAAATACACAAAATAAGATTAAAAGTGTTCTTTTTTTTTCTACACATGTCAGACTTAGTATTTATTTTAAGATTATAAAATTGTATAAATATTCTGCTCAAAGCTAAACAAACCATCAGAACTCATCAAGCTGCAGTTGGATTTTATCAACAAAATAATTCTTAACTAAAATAAATAAATATCAAAATGAACTTCAAATTATTCTTGATGCTGGTATTTGCCTTGATTGCTCTTACTTCAACCGCTGTCCAGGCTCGATTTAATACCGGAGGCGGTGGATATGATGTGAATCGTGGACTTCGTGTACCAAAGCCGGTAGGAAGTTTTGGTGGTTCAGGTGGCAGGAGAATTCGTTTTTAGACTAAGCTAATATTATAATATGTTTAAAGATGGTTATTTTATAGAAATAAATTTATATTTAATTAAATACAATCCTTTTTTTTATTTTTATGTTATGATAACATTTTTTGACATTTACATTTTTAATTACCTGCATTTTGCTGCAGATTTTGGTAATATTGTTCAATTATAGGGTCAACGTATTTTACTGAACTAATAGGTGATGGTGATATAAATATATTCTGGTTGGACTTTTAAATATTTGAAAACAAATAACTGAAATTTTCACAATTGGTTCCTAACTAAAACAAGGGAAATGTTTAAAAAGTGGTTTCAGTAAAATCCACCCACTACATAATAAATCGGGAGTTTATATTTTAAATCAAAAATTTGATAATATTTTAAATTGCATTACTACAAAAAGAATCTAGTGGTTACTGTAAAAAAAAACATGCGGGTTTTTATTCGAAACTAACATTATTACAGGTAACGATAATGGAAAAACTCCAAAAATAGCAGTTTTCTGTATGCCGCCAGTGTAAGCAGATTTTCTAAGAGGATCGGACCAAAATTTTAAAAATCTGCTAACCGATAATAGCCTCACTCATCGCTGATCGACAACAAATAAGCAAACCAAACAATTTTTTCTCGCTACTTGTATTTTATTTTTAATTAAAAAAAAATATAAAAAAAATATTCAGACTCTTCACAAGCATTAAACAATTAATGAGAAAAATTATATTTAATAATAAAACTCTGTACTTAAACTAAACACTTTTCAATTATATTTTTTTTTTTATATTTTTAAGTTATGAATTTTCAAGAAGCTTCAAATCGCCCAAGTTGAAAATCCAATAGCCCTAACCCCAAATTGGGAGAAATAACAAATCGAGCGAGCGAAAAATTTGAGTAGTCCCAGTGGCGATAAAGAACGCGTTATGGCAACACTGCATGCCGTTCAGTGATCTGTTTGTATGTGAATATGTTCGTTTGTGCGGGTGCAGGTGTATATCGTCTAAATGTATTTACGGATAAAAAAAAAAAATTTCAACAATTTAGTTTTTTTTTCAATTTTTCCCAAAAACTTCTTTTTTTTTATTTTGATTGAAATGAGCAAAGTGATTGTAAGAAAACTGCATTTTAGATTTTTGGCAAAAACTTAACATATCGGAAATAGGCATTCTATTTTTTTTTTTTTAGAAAATGATCTTATTTTTGCTTATTCACGTATATCTGTTCAACGGTTGGACCGATTTTGTTATAGTTTTTTTTTCTGGTGCATCTTTATAGTTCAAACAATATTGCATTTAAAAAATTTGGAAAAAAATGTTTGTTAAACTTAAAATGCATTTTTTTGTAAAGGATGTTTTCTTAGACGTGTGGTTTTCAATTTGGCAATATTTTTTTTCGAATTTGGTCTTTTTGACAGCTGTCACTTGATTTATGCTTAGTTTAGTTTGTGATTTCATAATTAATAGATTTACTTCTGAACAACGTTTGCAAAGCATGCAAATATATTACCAAAATAATGGTTCGCTGCGTCCAATATTCGGTCGACATAATCGCCCAGCAGAGTCGGTAATTCGAGCAACCACGGATCGGTTTCACACCACTTTTTCTTCTAGTGGATAATGCACATCCTCAGAGACGCCGTACAGTGCTCACCGAAGACGCTATTGCCTCTGTGGAGCAGGGTATCGAAGAGGACCCGAATGAGTCCATCCGCTACCACGCGCAACAATTGGAGCTGTCGACAATTGGGCCTCTCGGCTGGAATTTATTCGAGCCAGCCGCGGCGGCCACTTGCTCGAAATTATTTTTAAAATATAATGGCAAACCCTTATCTTTAAAATAATGCTAAATTCTTGGCCATAACATTAAATTATATGCGATTTATTTCTTGTTAAAAACCACACGTCTAAAAAACATCCTTTACTTTGAACCATTAATAAAGGGTCCGCCAAATAATTTCTTTTTTTTTTTGAAAAGGGCGCAAAACATCGAGTGTAGCTTCGACTGTATGGCACGTAGCAACGCGCGCCGTTCTGTTGAAACCAAATGTTGCCAATATCCTCCTCTTCAATTTTTGTGAACAAAATTCGTTCAACATGGCCCGATAACGATCGCCATTGACTGTAACGGCCACTCCTTGCTCATTTTCGATAAATGGCCCAATTATGCCTCTGGACCAAAATCCGCACCAAACAGTGACTCATTTTGGGTGTATCGGCTTTTCAATGTATGCGTGAGGGTTTTCTGTGCCCCAAATGCTACAATTTTGCTTGTTTACTACCCGCTAAGATCAAAATGATCTTCATCTGAAAAGATAATTTTTTTGGCAAAATCGGCATCTTCTCTAAGTCGATCGCAGGCCCACTTAGCGAAGCGTATACCCAACCATATTCGTTCAGCGGAAGGATAAAACTAATTATCTGTCAAATCAGACATAAGCTAAGTGTTACCGTTCACGAAATAAGCACTAGTTGAAAAAAAAACCTTAGATGGCGGACCCTTTATGTATTTTCAATGTTTAGCTAAGTTACAGTTGGGTTACTGTTTTAAACCACAAGAGTAAGTTCATGCGATCCATTTGCGAATGTTTTTTTGTTTAAGATAAAATGATTGCTTACTTCATTCAACCAAGGATTGTTATTGGAGTCGTCTAAAATAGGTCTTCTTACCTGCAATAGAAAGAAAGAAAGAAACATCTTCTTAATTAAAAATTAAAAAAACAAACATCGTTATAAATATTGTAGGTATAGAAATTCCACAATTAAAATTTAATATCCTCAATATTTTTAAAGACCTTACACCTACCACTGTACCTGCAGAATACAAAAATTAGAAAAAAAAACTTGTCAGAAAACAAAACAATTCATACCCAATTAACTCTTCGTCTATAATAATGCCTCTCTGAACCTTATATATATACCTTAACGGTCCTACTATACCTTTGAATGGCAAATAATTCCAAACTCTATATACTAGGTACAACATTGTGAAGAAGGGAAGCCTCATGAAGAACTTTAGTTGCGTTAGTTACCTTCTACTAACTATATCTACAACAATTCACATTATTCTCTTCATTTGGAAAAAAGTCAATTCTCTGATGCAAAAAGGAAACCTTAACCGCAGCACCTTTCTATATAATAGTCATCCTGTCATCAAGTTTGTGGTGAAACAAAGTGTGATACATTTTCTGTGCATCTTTACCTTCCTTTAATGTTGATTATGTCTGTGTGGGTGCTTCAGAGTGAATTTTTATAAAGCTCTCTGTCTCTGCATCACTATTGTGCCTCCTTTCACCATCGCCATCTCCTTTATTTTACATATCCCTTCACATTCACTTTAGCTCAGCTTATTAACCAAGAACACTTTAGCTATTGTAACGATAACCTCTAAGACGAGCGATTCAAAAAGGAAGAGGGTTGTTTTTTTTTTTTTCTTTCCTATTTTTGCTGCTTTTGAAGAGCTTCACTTTAATGCTGCAAGTTTCTGTTTGGACATACATATACATAAGTATGAACGTAAGGTGTAGTGAAGAAGCCCTATCTGCATAATGATGCGAGGAACAACAACAACAACACCGCATCCAACAGGAACTAAACAAACAAAAAATAAGGTACAGTACAACTTGTTTGCTATTAATTATAGCACTGTCACGGGCTGGGCTGGGCACGTCATATTATAGAGAATGCCGACCCACCAGGTCATATGGTGCTGTCTGTGTGAACTTAATTCAAACAAACACAAAGTTCACTTCTTCTCCACTTGCGATACCAGGGGCGGATTCGCTCATAAAATAAGGACGAGACTAGAAACATGCCAATTTATATCAGTTATATCAGTTTTTCGCCATTGAAAGTGGGCGTGAGTTAACGCGTTTCGAGTGCCTTGAAAAAAACTCTAGGTGCCTGAAGTATACCCACCGGCGGTGGAGGGCCCTGGCCCTGGGGGACCGCATATGCATATGCAGTTATTTTTTAAATAAAAACTGTTATAATTGGCATGTCTAGAGTCACTTAGTGCACATTGCGACTGTCATCAGCTTAATGATAGAGCCAGCAATGTGGACTTGATCCATTGCGATATGCGCCAACATCTCCAAACACGTAGTTGTGTTTCCGCCATCGGTGAACGCATCCAAGCTCTTCGTTCTAAGTTGTTCTTACGTCTTTATTAATACATAATTATAAGACAAAGAAATTAACACTAAGGCCTAGTTTTTCGGTGGTGAGTTAAACTAGTGAGTTAAGTTAGATAACTATAGAAGTAAGTTAGTCCACAGTTAACTGAATAATCAGATTTTTGGTGGAGTATGCATGCGGAAGGACTGAAAGAACTCTGTGGATAAAACATCAAAAGCATCTCTTTAGTTAAAGTCATGAGTCAACTCATCAAATTTGATGAGTTAACTCAGGTTTAACTTTAATCTCGCACCGAAAAACTGGACTTGAGAAATACAAATAAAATTATTAATCGAACAAATAAACAACACAAAAATTATATTTCTAGTCGAGGTCCCACTTACTTAGGCCACACTTGCGGCAAAATTCTATTTGTGCCTTAATCAACAAATATGCTAGCCTTAAGCTATTCTAATCTAAGCAGTAACGGCCCATTTTTTTTGGAAGAAAGATTGTTTTGAATATGTGATGGTCTTTGTTCATTTCTTCTAATAATTTATGGCAATTGTTGCCAGTTTTCCAATTCGGCCCCATTGATACTATTGTACGTGGCTAGGGCCCCGTTAGTACACGACTTAGTACATCATTGGACTTCACTGACCCAATTTGCGATTATTATAGAGAATGTGTGCTGGTGAATGTTTGGCATGTTGTACAAAATAAGACACAGGGGATTTCGAGTTGGGTATAAATAAATATTGTTTGGATAATGGCTTACGTTGTTAGGTAGGTAAGTTCATAGCAAAACTTTATGAGAGAGGATAAAATTATTTTTTTTTGTTTTTGTTTTAAAGACTGACAAAAAATGGCTTGCAAAAAAAAAACAAACCAAACAACTGTATGAACCAAAAATTCTTTCTGAACACAACACGATGTCAATTAATTAAAAAAAAAAAAAATGAAAAATAAGAAAAGTTAAATTTACTTTGAAAGTAAAAGTGAACTTACCATAATCGGATATACTTATGCTCTTGCTCCTATGTTAGCTAGGTATAACGTGTAGGTAATACTCAATGGAATCTCTCTCAAGAAGGAAATTTGTTTGACCTTTGTAATCTGCCACAATCTTCCTCATTAGGAGAAAACGATTTTGTTTTGACAACATGAGGACATTTTTGTTGTAAATGGAGATAAAAATAGTTCGTCCTTGGGAAAAGGAACTTAAGTTACAGAGAAGGATTTTATAGTGGGAGTTTGTGTTTTATGGGTAGTATAGATATACAAAAGATAGTTTGACGACAAAAAACAAAAAAAAAAAAACAAAGATAAGAGGATAGAGTGGTATTATTTTGTTTGCGATATATGGTACAAGTAGCATAAATATGGTTAAGTTGAACAATAGAAAAAGTCCTCTGGATCACAGTTCTTATTGCAAATAAAGAAAAGACGAAGAATTCTTATCTGTATGTGTGGTTATTGCGTAAGTATACCTATGCAGATTAAGATTAAGCTGAAGGCCGATTTTCTTATAACTTGGATTTTGAATCTTTTTAAAAAAAGGTTTTGCTATTTCTTTTTAGATCCACATCCAATATAAACCGTACTTACTTAATAAATAAAACAATCGAATTTAACGGATATTTTTATTCGCATTATTTATTTTATGATATATTTTTTTTATAGGTACCCGCAATTAATTTTTCCAATCAAAATATGATGACATTTCTGATAAAATGTTGTCTTATTACCGATTTAAAGGTTATTTCAAACTCAACCGATTTTATTTATCAAGGTGAAAAGCATAATCTATACAATTAATTTTGTATCTTTTGATCGGAAATATACTTGAAAGAGAATTTTGTTCAGCATTTAAATCAATCAAATAATTAAGGATAAATGTTACCGTCGTTCGTTGGATCTTAGAGTTGTAATACGCTTATTTCTTTGACTTTTATGTTGATTTAAATTGAACCGAAGTTGCACGTATTTGTTGCATTATATACAAGTTACAAATCTCTGAGTGGTTGGGATGTCGAATAGATGATAGATGATACAGTAGATCATAAGATGGTAAAAAGGCTGCAATTGATTGAAAATTATCAGTGGTTTTTTCCTATGACAAGACGGCTTTTATGAGTGAGGAAGGTGGCCTAGCACCCCAGATATGTGAGCTATTTGTAAAAAAAATTATACCATTTGAAAGGTCTTAGTAAACTAATAAAAGGTCACCTAGTTGTTGAAGTTGATCAGTCATAAGTTTTTTTTTAACTCTAAACTTGTGGCTAACCAATTTCTTGATCCATTTGGCCTTTTAAAAAGTCACTAAGGAATTTCAAATGGTATACTGTTTTTGTTAATACCCCACAAATTAGGTGCTAAAAATCTCTACCACTTTGAAAAAATAAAAATTAAAAAAAAAAAAATCAGTAAAAAACGTTCGGCTGTCCAATTACTGCAACTACATAGTTGACCTTTTATGAGGTCAGTTGGGCATACCCATAGCCAAAGAAGGCCAGATGTTTTCGGTGAAAAATAAGAGGAATACTTATTAAGTTTTGCATTAACTTTATAGACACTAAAAAGTTGCACATACGCCACAGTGTACCATACAAATGCAACAATTTTGAGTTTGTCTAAGTATTTTTGTTTCATAATCAAACATCTAAAAGGCTTCAAATCGGGATCGTTACGAAATCCCGCAGCACACAATCCCGCAGATAACAAATACAACAAAATCCAGCAGGAAAGTATGCTGCGGGATTTTCAATACTTTTTTAAAAAATCACGATTGGAAGAATATTGATGGTGATTTCGAATAAAATAATACAATTGGGAGAATGTGGGAGATTTCAATTATGTCTAGGTTCTGGACCTGGAAAGGGATGGACATTTTTTTTATTGGAAAAAATATGCACGACTGGGTCGCACGAACTTGCTCTTATGCGCGATCACATTGTGCTTCTATAGTCTGAAATAAATTAGCTATGCGAGTCTATATTTATATAGCACCTTATTTTATCCATTTGACATAACTTAGTTTAGTTCAAGGTGGTATTATGTGAGTAAACAAAAATTAGCAATATAGCCCAGTGTTGCACATATGCAATATGAATAAAAGGAAATTTTATTATTTAAACTGGTAAATTGTTTTAAATCAACAAAATTAGAAAGAAATTTATTAAAATACTTTAAATCTGTTTTAACCCAACGCGATGTACACCATCTCATCTCTTATATAAATCTTAATTTATGAGGAAAAAAAATTCTATGAGAGGTACTGTTAATAAGCGTAAAATACAAAATTTAAAAATTTTAAATGGAAGATCGTACTAATTTTAACACATAAAAAAACTTTTATCAAAATCGTAGGAGTTGTTTTTGAGAAAAAAAATATTAAGAATAATTTTTTTCAAAAATCTTCTAGATAAAGTTAAAAAACTGCTATTTACCAAGTTTAATAAGAATCCACAGATTCCTTTTTGAAATATTGAGTTTTAAACTTTTTTTAAAAATCCAAAAAACAATTTAGAACACAATATTATTAAGAATGTGTCAATAATTCTTCATAAAAAAATCGATCAGAATCAGTTGAACCGTTTTCGAGAAAAGCGAAAATAAAAAAAAAATAGTTCTTTGGGAGGTACCATTAATAACCAATTTTCGGAACCATTTTTTTTTATTAAACGGCAACTTATAACTATTTGAATTTATTGAGTTCTTAAAAAAAAATCTGTAGCACCGATTTTGAGAAAAATAAGTTTTTCCTTTTTGGTCAAGAAATTTTGTATGACAGCTATTGTACGTTTTGGTCCTAAAACAAAAGAGAAAAAAACGGATGGGGGAAATGTCCAGAAAACGCTCGGTACCGAGTTTAAACAAAATCGACCCACCCGTTTAGGCTGTAGTCGAACAGACAGACAGACAGACGGACGTTTTTGCGAGACCCACTTTTTTCGTCTTCGCTATCATCGTAATGTCAAGTTTGATCAAAATCTCGAGTTCGATTTTTTGTACGAATTCATAACTTGCCATAAGTACCTATATATTCGCAAGTAAAAATGATCATTTCTCAACTTTTTTTTTTGGAAAAATTAAAAAAAAAACATTTTTTTTCCTAAACTTTTCTTTGGTTTTTTTGGAAAAAAAATTGAGATTATTGAAATATATTTTGTTTCTTTTTGAAGAAAAAAATTATTTTTTAAAAGTAAAAAAATGTGTTTGTATAAAAAACAAATTAAAAAAAAGTTTCTTTTTAGTTGAAAACTGTTGACATTGGCGCCTGCCAGGAGACTGAACATACCCTTAGCTACCACCCGAAAAAGTGAGTTAAGATCCTTAGAACCCGCGGTTTAGAGAATCGAAAAAGGGAGCTAAAAAAACATTTTTTTTTTAATTTGCAAAATAAAGTTTATGAATAATGTTTTGTTTCCAAAAAAAAAAAATTGTCCTTTGTCGAAGTTCCAGAGCCACCTCCAGAACCTCCCCACCAAACTAATACTAATAAAAAGAACGCTTCGAAATATTGGCTAAAATTAATCCAAACCAGCTGATCAACCAAATTCACTATGCACATAGTTTCATTGAAAACCGGGAATTGGATAAATCAATCTTCATAGTTGAAATTAAAAAAATGCTATCCAACGTAAAACTAAATAAAGCTCCTGGAGAAGATAGAATTAGTTACTAATTCCTAATAAATGCCACGGATGATTTCTTAAATTATCTAGCAGTAGTCTATACGAATTAATCTAGGATTGAAGAATCTGTCAATAAAACAATTATTTTTCCAATATTTAAGAAAGGGGATGTAAATCTGCCAAGTAATTACAGAGGTATTTCTTTCACGAACTGCATTGCGAAGACGATGATGGGAATCCTAAATGATAGACTTTACACTTGGGTTGAGAGGAACCATATCCTGACAGAGTACCAATCTGGTTTCAGGAAAAATTACTCTACTATTGATAACATTTATAACTTGGCTTCAATAGTTCATATAAAACTTGGCGAGAAAAAGAAAGTGTATGCTTTTTTCATGGATCTTAAAGCTGCCTTCGACAAAATTTCACGGAGTCTGCTAATTTATAAATTACATTCGATGGGTGTTTCAACAAAATTCGTCAACTTGATTGAAGCTATCTATGCCAACACTTTTTCGGCTGTGTGGACTGGAAAAGAAATATCGGAGTATTTTGAAACATTCAATGGAGTCAAACAAGGATGTCTCCTTTCACCCCTACTTTTTGCACTTTATATAAACGATCTACATGAATGCTTAGGAGGAGGTCTCCAAATCGAGAATATTAATGTGAGACTGCTATTGTATGCGGACGATATGGTCATCCTAGCAGACGACATCCGAATTATGCAAAATATGATAGATCGTCTGGAAGAGTATTGCAACAATTGGTGTTTAGAAGTTAACATGGTAAAGTCAGAAATAATGGTGTTTCTAAAGGGAGGTAGACTATCTCACCAGGAAAAGTGGTTATTCAAAAGAGAAGAAATAAGAATTACTTCTAGTTATATATACTTGGGTGTTCTTCTTACTCCAAAGATGTCATTCAACAAGCACGTGGAGGCCAGAAATATATCAGCAAAAAATAGCATAAATGCGACTTGGCAAACTTTTTGGCAAGGAAAAATATTAGTCTTAGTTCAAAGTGGAAACTTTTTCTAGCGGTATGTAGGGCTATTCAAACATATGGCGCGCAAGTTTGGGGGTTTGGGATATTCGAAGAAGTAGATAAGCTGCAACGATATTTCATAAAGCGGATATTAAAACTACCAGCGAGCACACCAAACTATGCCCTGTCACTTGAAACTGGTGCCGAAGAAGGACATTTTTATTCCCTGGATCTTCACCTGCGGTATGTCAAGAAAACCCTGTTTGACTTCAGTGAAATTAGGCTACCACATCGACTCTCAAAAATTCTTTTACGGAAAAATCAATTTTGGGTAAAAGAGCTAAATAACATCGGATCTGAATTCGGAGTACATTGGAATGAACATTTGCGGTCAGAGGAAGAATGGATCGTCAAAAGTCTTGTACTATGTGATTCTCTCAAGTTTAAGTCACTTCAAGAAAATAAAAGAAGAGCATTAGCAAGCAGTACACGCATCTATAAGTTCTTAGATCATACAGAATTTGATGTTTTTAAAATAAGCTAGATCTTCAAAGCGAGATGTTATCTAATCTTTCTGAATGGAAGCATATATAGCGGCAATGAATCGTCCTTCTGTAGCCTTTGCAATATTAGGGAAGTAGAAAATATCATACACTTTTTGGGCAGATGCCCAATACTGCGAGAATTCAGAGTCAGATACTTCGGAAAACCTGCAATGGAGGAAAATGAGATCTTATGTGTGCTAAACGGTGAAGATTTATTGGATTGGGACAAACTGGTCAAGTATATAACTGTGGCCATAACCTACAGAAAATTGCTGGTCGAAGAGTACAATTAAATAAATAAAATAATGTTTCAATTATCTTTTAATCATGTTTAAAATTATTGAATGCCTGTTTAAAATGCAAATTAAAAATTAAAAAAATTAAAACTTCTGCTTTTGTCATATCCTTTTAAATTATTGGTTTATAAAGGGTGATTTTTTAGCTGGTTTGGTTTTGGCAACACTGGTTTTGACAGCTGACGTGTGTTTAGTACCTTGTGTCACTGTCAAACAGCTTCAGTTTGGTTTGCAATTTAACCATGGATCGTCTTACAAATGAACAACGCTTGCAAATTATTGAATTTTACTATCAAAATTCGTGCTCGATTCGAAATGTTCATCGCGCGCTGCTTCCATTTTATGATCGGCATTCTCGACCTTCTGAGCAGTCTATTCGGAAGATTGTGACCAAATTTCGTACCAAATTTACTTTGTTGGACATTAAACCACCAAAACGTTTACGTACTGTGCGTAGTGAAGAAAATATTGCGGCCGTATCAGCTAGTGTGACAGAAGACCGCGAAATGTCGATTCGGCGCCGTTCCCAGCAGTTAGGCCTTTGTTACAGCACTACGTGGAAAATTTTGCGGAAGGATTTGGGCGCAAAGCCTTTTAAGATACAGCTGGTGCAAGAACTAAAGCCAGCCGAACTACCACAACGCCGAATTTTTGGTGAATGGGCTCTTGGAAAGCTGGCCGAGGATCCGCTTTTTTATCGAAAAATTGTGTTCAGCGATGAGGCTCATTTTTGGTTGAATAGGTACGTAAATAAGCAAAATTGCCGCATTTGGAGTGAAGATCAGCCAGAAGCATTGCAACAGCTACCAATGCATCCCGAAAAAGCCACTGTTTGGTGCAATTTATGGGCCGGCGGCATTATTGGGCCTATTTCTTCAAAGATGATGCGAATCGCAGCGTTACTGTCAATGGTGAACGCTACCGAGCGATGATAACAAACTTTTTTTTGCCCGGAATGGAAGTTCTTGACTTGCATGATATGTGGTTTCAACAAGACGGTGCCACATGCCACACAGCACGCGAAACAATGGCGCAATTGCGAGGCGAGTTTGGTGAACAGTTAATTTCACGTTTCGGGCCGGTCAATTGGCCGCCTAGATCGTGCGATTTGACACCATTAGATTATTTTTTGTGGGGGCATGTCAAGGCTAATGTCTATAGGGACAAGCCCGCTTCGCTTCGATTGACGCACTGGAAGCCAACATCCATGCATTCATTCGTGAGATACCGGCCGATATGTGTGAAAGAGTATGCCAAAATTGGACTCAGCGGATGGGCTACCTGAGACGCAGCCGCGGTCAACATTTGCATGAAATTATCTTTAAACATTAAATTGCAAGGTTCAAACTATCGATTCAAATAAATATTTCATTCATTTTTTCGAATTTTTTGTGTTTTTTTTTTAAAAAAAAGTTCTAAACCTCTTAAAAAATCATCCATTATAATGTATAAAATCTTTTTACAAACAGTGTTTTAAATGAAAATTTATTATTTATTTAACCACCCGACAGACGACTTTTAAGGTCATTGTCGTAAATTTGAAATTTTAAAGGCTTAACTACATAAGCCCAAAAAGTGAAAAAGTACAAAAGTAAAAATTTTCAAACTCATTTTGGAATAGTTTTTCTGACTGGAAAACTTATAAAAATGATGCAGAAAGCTTAGATTTTGGCCTAAAAAAAATTTGTATAGTCTTTTTCACAAAAAAAACTGCGCTAGCGGGAAAAAAAATATTTTTACTTTTGTACAAAAGTTCTTTTTGGCTTATGTAGTTAAGCCTTAACAATATAAAAAAAAAACAAGGCAAATGATATGTTATATATTTAAGATTTAAGTTTAAATAAAAACAATTTACAATACAACATTGGCTAAAATTTACGAAACGTTTGTTATTTTGGCATTCATTCTACTGAATTTTTAGTAAGATTCTATATTCCTACAAAATCTTCATTAACACAAAGCTTGCTGTTTCCACAAAAGAAAATAAATCAATTGGTAGCTATAAGAAAGCTTTTTTTTTGTTTTTTTTTTTTCAAAGAACCAAAACTCTCCTACGATATTTTAGGTAACATTACTCTTTTCCTCCAACCGCCCAGCTTGCTTTCATTTTATTATATTTTTTCTTTGATCTGTAAGATTGTTTTTTCCTATCGTTATGCAATGCATCCATGCCCATCAGTAAATCTATAAAATGCCACTTTTATTATATTTTTCAACGTAACCTTTGGCAGTATGGCAAAAATCTCCTTTACCAAAACAGTGCAAATCGGAAATATGTACCTATATCTGCACTGTAAGAAAAACATACCTCACTCTATTTAACCACACATACTTCCAAAAAGAGATGAACGTAAAACAAAATCAATGAGATCGGGTTGGTATCATGGTATACGATGAGCGGCTTTTTCGGAACTCCAATAAAATTGCGATGCTGCAAGCCAAGCTAGCAAGGATTTCACATTCATTTAGTGCTTTTTATCCTTTTTTGTTTTTTATTTTTGATATAAGGCTCATCAGTATAAGGAGTTTTCGAAATTCAAAGGAATATTTATCCTTCGATGAGGCGAGGGCTGGCTTAAGAGCTCTGTTCGTGTGTACAGTTATGGGTTTTTGTGTAAATCTATTAGGGATTTTGTTTGCAAAATTTATTATAATGTTTTATGGGTGCCACCACCGCACAAAGTACCTACCGATCCGCTTGGTCGGTCGGTCGGTCGGTCGTTGCCGTTGGCCATTTTGTATGGCAGCTTACGGGCATTAGCAATTTCGAAAACTGGGTCAGTAGGAGCTTATAGTGAACATTTATTTCCCCATAGGTTGCACTGTTGAAACCAGTTGAAATGGGACTTGGAATGGTTTAGTCTTCCATGGGGAATTTCATGCATTTGCAAACAATTTGTTCGTTCGATGGGATATTATGGCTCTAATAAAAACATTAAAATTAATAAATAACACTTTAGTTGAGGACAAAATAAATCAAGTTTGGCTGCTCCATCCATCGATAAATGGAAAATTCACGTAACCTACTGGTACAGCATTTTGTGAAAGTGATAATAAAACCATCACATCTATCTGAACTATATTGAAACAAATTTTCATCGAGGTTAAACTGGTGTTACGTATACAATATGAACTTGAAGTGTGAAGAAAAATAAATAAAATATTGCAATTGAAACCACTTGGGTCAAATTGATATCACCTAAATCATACGAATTTCCAACCATACCAACAACAAAAAACAGATAAAACATGCAAAGTTACAGTTTTCGCTGTTGGTTTATTAATTTATTAAATTTTTATTATTGTTGGAAAATGTATTTAAATTTATACATGAACTTGTTATAATTTTTTGTATATTTTCATACAGTCGACTCCCTATAAGTTGAATTTTCACGGGATATCAAAAATTATAGGTAGACTTTTAGAAAAATTTGAGAATTAATACTTTTTTTTTGTTTAAAATCATTTATTGAATTTAATAATAAGTTTACAAAACTTCATTAAAATCTTATCGAAATATTGTTTATACTAAATAACTTTAAAAAAATTGGTAATTTTCGATTGAGCCATCACAGTACTCGCAGTTAAAAAAAAATGATTCTGAGACATTATGGATTACCTAAAAGGCTAAAAGTTTAGGTTAGGTAGAAGGGCTGACAGTTGATCTTGTTACAGTCACACCTGATACCCTAGGAAGTTGTATCCCACTTAATGTAAGAATTTGCGTGAATAAAAATAGCTTAAACTAGAATATTATAAAAGTTTAAGCTACAAAAAAATCAAGATTTTTTTTTACCTGTCTAGAAAGCTTTAACTAGTTCTTATTTTTAATATTGTGTTTAGTTATAGTGCGAATATGGCCGAGTTTTTACGCGCGTTAGAAAATAAAAATTGTAAAGGGTCCGCCATCTAACGTTTTTTTTTCAACTAGCGCTTATTTCGTGAATGGTAACACTTAGATCATGTCTGATTTGACAGATAATTAGTTTTATCCTTCCGCTGAACGAATATGGTTGTGTATACGCTTCGTTAAGTGGGCCTGCGATCGACTTAGAGAAAATGCCGATTTTGCCAAGAAAATCATCTTTTCAGATGAAGCTCATTTTGATCGTGGCGGGTAGTGAACAAGCAAAATTGTCGCATTTGGGGCACAGAAAACCCGCAGCATACATTGAAAAGCCGATACACCCAAAACGAGTCACTGTTTGGTGCGGATTTTGGTCCAGAGGCATAATTGGGCCATTTTTTGAAAATGAGCAAGGAGTGGCCGTTACAGTCAATGGCGATCGTTATCGGGCCATGTTAAACGAATTTTTGTTCACAAAAATTGAAGAGAAGGATGTTGGCAACATTTGGTTTCAACAGGACGGCCGGCGCGCGCTACGTGCCACACAGCCGAAGCTACACTCGATGTCTTGCGCCATTTTAAAAAAAAAAAAAGTTATTTGGCGGACCCTTTATAAGAAACGGTTGGAAATTAGTGGTGAGGATTTTCATAGTTTTATTCAGTTTTCAAAAAAAAAAAAAATGTTCAGTGGCTTTCTGATTACTTTTTAGGAGGTTCAATTGAGCGTAAAGGAGGTGCACTGACCTCTGAGCAGAGAATGCAGATATTTTTGAGATATCTGAGTGCAGCTGGATTTCAGTGCGGTTTAGGAGAAGATCTTGGAGATCTTCTGTATGCAAAACTGTTAAACACGTGGCCAGTAAGATTGTGAAAAAGGCTCACATCGATATTAGATTTCCGTCGAGTCACAGAGAAATCGAAACAGAAAAGACAAAATGGGTGTAAAAATATACGTTTTACGGAGCTTTTGTGGCAATAAACTGCACCCATATTGCTATCTTCAAACCCCCAAGATTTTCTGATTAACACATTAATCGGAAAGGCTTTCACAGACTTAATGTAGAAGCCGAAGGATTCACAAGTTGTGGACGCCCAGTGGCCAGGGTCAGTTCACGACTCACGGATCTCGAAAAAATCATCAATTTATACATTCATGAACTAGAATTTGCACTTGAATGCTAAATATAATTCTGGGTACGGAATTACACCTTGGCTACAAACACCTTACAAAAATCCTCAAACCGATGCAGAAAAAGAATACAGTAAAATATTCCGCCGAGAGCGCGTTATAATAGAGAGATGTTTTGACCAAGTGAAGCAGAGGTTTTCATGTCTGCAATACAAAATGAATGTTGCAACAAGCATGGTTCCCACCCTTGTCATGTGTTGCTGAGTGCTCCACAATCTGGCAAAATATTTGAATGACTTATTAGCTGAAGATCTTCAAGCTTCTTCCCTGCCAGATAGACTAGACAGAAAACAAGAACAACCACAAGATGAAGACCAAATTGATGATAACAACTCAAGCAAAATAAACATTCGTAGACGAAGGCAGCAGCGCAGAAATGAAATATAGCTTCAGCAATCGGTCTATATAAAAACAGTTCTAGCTAAAGCTATCTAAGTCAAAACATGTGAATAAGAAACCGAGATCTTAAATAACGAAGCTAAAGCTAGAATTTTCCAGCTCTAGCTATTTAGCGTTATCATTTTTTTATTCACATAAAACAAAGCTTAAGCTAGAACTGTCCTGCTTTAGCTGCTAGTATAAAAGCAAAAGTTTTTACTTTTGTTTTATTCACAAGACCCAATGAAGTCCTTTAAAATTTAAATTTTGCGTTTAGTTTTAATTTTTCTATTTCAAATTAACATAAAGCGTGAAATCCGAAAGTAATACAGTTTAAAATAAGTTAACAACATTCCTGACCACACCGCAACAGTAACTTGGTATTGGTATATCTTACTATACCACTCTGCTAAGAATAACTGTATAGCAATTTTTTTTTCTATGTACAATAATTCGATAGTTACGTGCGAAAATCAAAATCACAGTTAAAAACAAAATGGCGCCCAAATGACACCAGGTGCTATTGTGAAAAAAATGCAGTTTTCGACTCGTGGATTATTTATCGGAGCACCATATATTGAAATCTTAATACCCCGTACTTAAAAAAAAATCGCTACAATTATCCACGTTCTCTAAGAGTACCTATAGTGATTCACATGCATGTCTTGTTGACGTGTATTTTGTATCTAAAGAAAAAGGAATAAATGTTCGATTTTTTTGCGGAATAATTCGTCGGTGGTGCTCAACTTTGAGTAAGAGGAAATTTCGACTTATATGATGGTTTTTGTATGGAAAATTCAGGCGAATGCCAAAAGAATGGCGAACGAACTGTAGTTAGATGGAAATTCGACTTAGAGGGTCTCGACTGTGTATATATTCTTACTAATAAAATTCGATGTGTAATTGTTTTTTTTTTTTTGAAAATAATACTGATTTAAAATTTGATTACCTACATTATATTGGAAATGATTTGATAAGGAAAAATCTTTATTTATATGCAAATTTCAAATTAATCAAACAAATCTCATCTGTTCCTATAGAAAATTATTTGAATATAAGCTCTTAACCCAAACACCTTTACTGATTAGAGATGTGTATTGTGTAATGAATTCTGAATAAATTTCAGAATGTTCTTTGTGGCAAAAATAACGAGACTTCACGTCGTCAGCCGCTGTTCTTCGGATAAATATTCTTTGAGGGCGGCTTTATAAATTATGTCTATAGCCTGGGGCAGGGTGCGTACTTTAGAAAACTCATTCCAAAGTGGATTAAAAAAAAAAAAACACCCTTGGTACCGAAGATATGGGTAACATGCTAAGGGTAAAATGCTACGCCTAATGTTGTGGTAGTCGATTTTGTGGCGGATTTCGACCTTTATCCTTGTTCTTCTTTGGCGGTATTGGTATGACGGTATTTCACGATTTCAAAGGGTATCTAAAGGGTGTTTTTTTAGACGTGTGGTCTTCAAGAAGAAATAAAATGCATATAATTTAATGTTATGGCCAAGAATTTAGCTTAATTTTAAAGATAAGGGTTTGCCATTATGTTTTCTGGAAAGTGGCCGCTTTGGCTGACTCGAATAAATTCCAGCCGAGAGGCCCAATTTTCGACCACTTTTTGCAGCAATTGGGGATGTATGTTATTAATAACTAGCCGAATATTCCCTTCCAATCGTCAATCCTCTTGGGCTTATCTGCGTAGACAAGCAGTGTTAAATCGCACGATCTAGGGGCCACGCCACAGGCCCAAGAGGCGAGATAATGCGCTCACCAAAAGTTTCCTTCAATAAATTGATTATTTCGTTGGCTGTTTGGCATGTAGCTCCGTCTTGTGGGAACCAAAGGTCGTCCACATCAACATCCTCCAATTTAGGCACGAAAAAGTAATTAGTCGTGGTTCTATAGCCTTCCCCATTGACTGTAACATTATAGCCGGCTTCATTTTTGAAGAAATATGGACCAATGATTCGATCTGCCTATAGAGTACACCAAACAGTGACTTTTTGAGAATGTAATGGCGTTTCAATAATGGCTTGAGGATTATCTACACTCCAAATGCGGTAGTTTTGCATATTGACGTAGCCATTTATCCAAAAATGAGCTTCATCGCTGAAAAAAAAACTTCTTGCAAAAATCGGGATCAACAACGATCTCGTTTCGATCCAATTTCGCACAATTTCCATTCTATTTATTATGAAATGGCAAATCAAACTGAGCATCAATCAAGTGACAGCTGTCAAAAAGACCAACTCCGAAAAAAGAATTGCCTGATTGAAAACTACACGTCTAATAAAAACACCAGTTAGACGGTGTTCACATTGGGATCACTCCGCGCGACTCATTTTGACATCTTTTTCTTTTATCTCACTTTTGACACATTTTTGATTTTTTTGAAAAAATCCTGCCTCACTAGACTCTCTCTCTTTCTCATCATGAGTTGGAGTGAGATAAAACAATGAAATGTCAATATGAGTCGCGCGTTGTGAGATTTTATTCATTTTCATGTTGACAACTAACTTTCAAAATTGTTAGTTGTTCTTAAAAAAAATGAACTAATTCGCAATCATTAAAATGATGTTCAAGGAAACAATTTACGGCATGAATTTGAAATTCTTAAATACTAAAACACCGCTAAAGGTAAAATGTGGTGCAACTATAACTTTCAATCTAATTATGCTAAACTATAGGTTTTACAAAATTTCAACGGATTTTAATTAAAATTGATAAAAGTAAGTTATTTATTGTGGATATGCTCTTATATTTAAATAATAACTATAGGTTAGTTGATAACCCGTATAAATACCTTAAATAAATAAATTTGAAAAAGAACAATTTGAAATTTAATTCAAACCCCTATATGTAGGTATATCTAATTAATTATACCAACAATCTAATTGGAATATACATAGATGAGGGTTTATCTTTCACACCTTATTGCTGATTGTATATGTTTGTATTTGGTTCGCTGTGCTGGTTTCCTACATTTATGTTCAATTCCACGCATATTCATTAATCTTTTTTCTTTTGACTATGACTATCTATAACATTACATATAAAGCCAGACTATACACTTGGGTTCAGTGTGCCTTGAAGTGACGTCTCTTACTTTTTGCAAACTCTTTTTGGCGGAATCAAAAAAATTATATTTGACGCTGAAATTTGAATTCTAACGGTTTTATTGATATTCAACTTAGTTCTAAAGTAAACTACTTAAATTTGAAAAATGAGAAAAATCAATACATTTTTGCACAAATTTAATAAGTTTCCCAAAATTAAATTAAACACGCAAACCTCGATTTTGTAACTTGCAGTTTTCTTGTATCAACATTTTTAAAAAAAGAATGAATTTTAGATTATTTTTTCCCAAGAAATTGAAACATTTAAAATGCTTATTTGTTATGCAAGATTTAATATTGTATAGCTTATTGAAAATTTTGAACATTACTTATGATTATAATGGGTTATTTTAGCGGAAACTTTTATGACAAAAAATTAATGAAAGTTACAAAATTAGGGTTTCCGGGCTTAATCAACTTTTGGGGTATCTTCAAATTCGTGCAAAATTATTTTTTTTTGATTTTCCTCCGTTAGAGCTAAAAATGTCGGTTAGGCACAAGATATTGGCATTTAAAAAAAGCTACAATTTCTGGCAAATAATTTGAAAATCTCATTTTTTAGATTTTGTTCACCAACTTCAAGTTTAATTTTAACCTATCGTGAAATAGACTTTTTAATTTTAATTTGCAAAAAAAAAAAAATGATCCCATAAAAGCTACAAATTTATAATTTTTGAGCAACAAATAATCGTTTGAAAAGCTTCAAGAGGTTCAATATTTTTTTATTTTCGTCTGCTAACACTTAATTTATTGGAAACTTCAAACTTAAACTAAAAAAAAACTATGCGAGCTTCAAAGATTTTGGATTGAGCAACAAATTAGCATTTAACTAGCCAAAAAGTATTTGCCGAAGTGAGGCTCGTTTTGGATTGTATTGAACTCAAGATACTTTAATTATTCGGCAATTATCAGATACTTTACAAGGGGGGCAAATATTAACAGTTTTTAAAAAGGCAATTTTTGAAAAAAATATCAGTTTTTACCTAGCTATTATAATGTACTGCTGTCAAGAGCTTACTCCGGCCTTTGGTAAAGAGAGGGAGGGGGTAGGTGAAGGAAAGAGGTGGTGGTGAGGGAGGTGGTTGAGGGGAAGGGAGGTGAGCACTCTCATTCAGAAACCAATTCAGCGGATTTGTATATTTGTATTCTATTTTCTAAACCTAGTTATCTGTGTTCATCAGAATGATAAGCTGCATTCTCAGTTTAAGCACCGATCTTCAAAAGACACGGAACCCTAAGGCGACGTGACCACTTAATAAGTTTTTTGAAACACTAATAAGTACCAATCGAGTGACTTGGAGTGTTTTTTTTCAATTGAATTAAAATTTGCATCGGGCTTTTTGTCATTTATGTCACTTATATGTACAACGAGACTCGAGAATGAGTAAAACAAACGGCTTTAAGCTTTATTGTTCTATAGGCTGACATTTTAAAGTAGACATGAATCCCCAATACAAATAATAATATTTTAAAAGTGTGAACAGAGATCCGGGATCCGGGTCCCCATACCCATTCCCAGTCAGACGCACGCACGAATGTTCACGTACATCGCATTAATTCTCATTTTGCAAAAACCGCGACGGACGTATCTGTGAAGTTCTATTGTTTCAAATGCATCCCCCGGGTGCCATTAGAGATTTATGTGTTTAGTTCTAAAGACAGAGCCCGCTCAAACGTATGACATTCATAAATTGAAATTCAGATCCAAACAAAAAAAGTATCTAGATATTATAATTCATTCCATTCAAAAGCATATCTGTGGCTTTACATTTTTTTTTGTTTTTTGAATTTCTTCTTTTTTTTTAAGTTTGCGAATTCTTCTCTGAGGTATTCAAAATCATCCAGGTCTAAACTTATTAATAAGATATGCTCCTTCGTCTATTTTTTTTTGTGTTTTGCCTTCCTTGCTCCTTGTTTTTTTTTTGTTTCTTACTACTGTGATGCTGATGCTGATGGTTTGGCAGCTAGGGAATCTTTGGATTTTCTCAAAATGAATGTTTGTTCTGGTTTCTTGTGGTGCCCTCGGGCATTTAACTCTTTTAACTTTGAATGCTTTTTCACTTCCCTGCATTTGGTTCAGCAGCAATGACTTTCCGTTCACTTTTCTTCGCATCGTCAGCGTCGTCGTCATCGTCCTCGTGTCGGTCGGTCGGTCGTCCTGGAGAATTTTATTTTTTCTTCGTTTAATTTTTTTTTTTTTTTTTTTTTTTCAAACTATTTTACTGAACTTTTCAGAGGGAAAAATAATAATTCTTTCACTTGGAAATTTGTCTGCTCTGTCAGAGTGAAAGAATTTTTTTCTTCTTCCTTACTATATGGAAGGTAGGTATAACTAAGTATTTTTGTAAGTGGGATTTTTTCCCCATTTTTATATTAATGTTTGGATAAAGTTTGCATCCTTACATGCCAGCTAGAGGGAGAATTATTACAAAAAATAAAATGAAAATATCTAAAATTACCATCTAACTCGTAAAATGTTAGGTCATTCTAGATGGATGTTATGTTATATGTACATTGTACAGCCTTTGGGTATGCACATAGGTCTGTGAGAGCTGAGTTTTAAACATCATGGACTATAAATGGTGTGTCTTAGATATTCGTTTAGATTTAGATTGGCTTTTAGCACCCAATTACATCTAACACACATACGTTTCTCAGTCGAAATTTAATTTTAACATAAAAAAGGATATTAATTAAAAAAAAAAAACGATTTACTAATACTGAAATGTTATTCTTATATCGAAATTTCAAATAACTTTAACAATCACATTTCGTAAAGAGAAGTTTAGGATCTCTGAGGGAAAAAAGAAGGAAAGGAAGGCTGGCTGGAGGAAAGAGGGAGAGAACAAGAAATTTTAAGCTAATATTGTTTACGTTATCGATGTTACGCTATCTTCTCTCGATGCGGATGCTTTGCGGAGTATCAATTTCTTAGCCAACATTTGGGATTTCTTTGCAATATTTCAAAGAAGAAGAAAAAAATACTGCGAACAACCCCTAGCAAGGGGGAAGCAAGGGTTACTATTGACATTCTCTAGGCCGTCGCCAGTTATGAACCTTTTTGCCTCGGCAGGAAAATCTTACTTAGCGCTGCCTTACCTTGAGGCCACACGGGCAAGTACTGGCAAGTAAGTTGGGTTCATACATTGCCTGCCAAATTCATATCTGTGTACTGGCTGTGACGTAGGTGGCACTCCACTTGCCAAGCAAGTTCCTTGCAAGTAGGTTGTTCTTTTTCTCTATTATAGTAAGCAACTTTGGTTGACCTTTCAAATAAAATGGATTGAAAAAATCAAAATACATTTGGAACGAATATTAAAGGAAAACGCAAAAATGGTTAACAAACTTTAATAATTGAAATTATGGACAACGAAACATGAGAGGGAATAACGTATACTTTAACTAAAGTATACTTAAACTAAAAAAAAAACTACAGACGTCAAAGTACATTTTGTTAGCTATCCGTCTGTTAAGAACAAAACTTTCAAATTCCATTGAAGGTTGTATACGATGTCAATGGATTAAGAAACCTCTAAAAATCCGATTTTTTTTCCATTTTATTTTCTACTCCGGAAAAATGCATTTTCAGGGCAATCGGTTGACATTTGGAACGAAATATTCACGAGACGATCAAATATAATTTATCCCCTATGTCAAGCCACAAACTTTCAAATTCCATTAAAGGATGTCTACGATGTCAATGGATTAAGAAACTTCTAAAAATCCGATTTTTTTTCCATTTTATTTTCTACTCAGGAAAAATGCATTTTGAGGGCAATCGGTTGACATTTGGAACGAAATATTCACGAGACGATTAAATATAATTTGTCCCCTATCTGTCAAGCCATAAACTTTCAAATTCCATTAAAGGATGTCTACGATGTCAATGGATTAAAAAACCTCTAAAAATCCGAAAAATTTGAAATTTTATTTTTTGAAAAGGGTAATTTTAGAGCTTTTTGGTGATTTGTAACGAAATATTCGCAAACGTCAAATATTCTGTCAAGCAATGTCAAGTTTCGTATAAAAGTGAATTTTAACATTTTTAAAATGCAATCAAATTCCAAACTAAATTTTTTTTAACTTATTTTTTGCACAAAATCTAATTAATTCAGATTTTTAATAAAAGGAACGATGATTATTGACTAAAGTTTAAAAAAGTGAAAGCCCTATTTGCTTCTCTACTGGCTGCTCAACTGGCAAGCCAGTTGACGAGCAAGTTGCCTGGGTTTATATGTGTTAGTGCAAAAATGTGTATGTATTGCAACTTGCTTGCCAGTACTGGCTCGTGTGGCCTCCGGGTTAGCTACATTTATTTCATATTTTTTTGCTTTAGATAACTGTATTTGATTAGACTTTTGATAATAAACAGCTAAAATTATATTTTATTAGTGAGTAACTAGCAAGCGCCTCACCAGTATTTTATATAGTATAGGCAGGGGTCTGTCATGTTTTTCTCTTCTGGATTTCCTTACCGAAAACTTGCCAGCGCCTTGCCTAAACTTGTTAAAATCTTGGCATTTTTCGACGCGAGACTTGACAACAAAGTTCACAAGGATATTATAGGTTAAGATCTCTTGGATAAAATTAATATATTTAAACTAACCTCTTCTGCTGTTTATTTTAAACTTTCGTCAATTTTAAACTATTTAGGTTGATATTTCATTCTTGAATTGTATCCAAATTTATTAACAACGACATAAAGATACTATTAACGTTTCCTGTGAGTGTTGCATCAGGTGAAGCTAGCTTCTCGAAACTAAAGCTTATAAAAACCTATCTTCGCTCAACAATGACCCAAGAGCGATTAACCGGTCTTGAAACTATTTCTATTGAAAAAGACACACATTGAAGAAGAATAACTCGCTACAAGATGTGAAAAAATGAAGTCGCGCAGAGCATCATTTTAGTTTCAAAATTTTGTAAACGTCTATTTTGTCGAAAGCCTTTGATTGTTATTAAATAAAAACCTATATAAATGTTAATGTTGTCATTATCTTCATTTTTTATTTGAGGCTGCAAAATTAGAACTTTTGCCTAGGGCGCAAAACTTCCAGGTTCAGCACCGGATAGGGGTGATGTTTCAAGGTTCTATGAAAGGTGATATACCCAGGGCTTGAAGGCAAGAACAGTATAGTCTACCGAAGTGAGGTCTTGGGATTATGGTAGAAGTCGGTGCTGATGATAGAAAGAATACTTTTCTTAATAGCCTTTTCACACCACACCCAAAACCCGGTTTTCGCGAAAAATGCAGTCCATATGGATTTGTCCAAAAAAAACAACATTGGAACTAATAGTTTTACACGTAAATACAACAACAACTTAAATCCATATGGACTTAGCTATGTATACCTAGCCAAGTCCAGATAATTTTCGGGACTTACTGTAAGTCCCGATAAAAACGGAACAAATATAACGGGCCAAAATAATATATTCTATATGTTATCGATAATTTATTCAGAGACGTCAAAATTGACGTTTTTGGATGGTGGTTGAACAATTTAATTTTTGAATTTGAAAAAAAATGGCGGAGGAAGGCAAAAGGTAAATAAATATTTATTTATGTCTGTAACAATTAATTGATTATTAACCTTTCTTTCCTATGAGTTTTCTTTGCTTTAACTTATACATTTTTATTTGTGTTGATACTTTTCTTCTTTTTTGTATCTTATTATTTTTTTGTTAAACAGCTGATCAACAAATGTCATAGAGTGCACAGTGCTGCCAATTTTTACGGAAGAAATTCCCAAGTTCTGATGTCGTTTTTTTCGACAAATTCATATGGACTTGTGAAAAAAGCACGCCTATTGAGATTTAATTAATTTTAATTTCTATTTATTGAATTTTTAAGTTTTTTTTTCTTGTTTTGTTTTTTGTTTTTTAATAAAAAATATTTGTTAATTTATAAAATAAATTTTTGGTATAAAGAATCTGCATAGCAGATTGGTTTTCGTCATTATTGCAGATTTCTGAAAACATCACCTTGGCAATACTGCTGATGAGATTCATATTCATTGGATTACAGACTACCTGTCTATGCCGATTAATTCGACCAACACGACGCACGGTTTACATCAGCGGTCAGGCTAGAAACTGTCCTTAATAATTCGGATAATAAATGTTGGTATACCTCAGGGCACCGTTTTGTTTCCCACTCTGTTTCTTATCTTTAAAAATGATCTATATTCTCTAAAGCTCCTAGTGAAATTTACTGTTTCACGGATGACCTTAGCTTCTCATTTTCGTTTCCAGACTCGCATCCCTGCTCTTCGGGTGTGATACTGCAACAGCAGAGTATGATGAGTTAAATTA
The DNA here is from genome assembly GCA_932273885.2 of Leucozona laternaria. Classification (NCBI taxonomy): domain Eukaryota; kingdom Metazoa; phylum Arthropoda; class Insecta; order Diptera; family Syrphidae; genus Leucozona; species Leucozona laternaria. The sequence continues at coordinate 81,937,457 of OW026368.1, read as the reverse complement.
ACCTCCGATCTTGAACGCATCGTGGAATGGGTTCCACGTGGAATTTAATGCATCGAAAACCCAGTGGTGTGCCTTGTGGGTCAACGTGAACGGGATTATCCATGAATGGCAATTGCATACAAAAAAATACTTTTGTACTCACTGCCTCAATAAAAAATTACCATATCTCCAATATGACATTTTTCTTTTTCTCTGCTAAATTTCTAAGAAATGACAAAAGCGTTTATCTTGTTTCAATACAAAAAAAATTAAAAATTTAGTAGACTGTTCTTGTTCATAATCAACTAAAAGATTTTATACGTAATTAGACCCAAATCTAAATGTCAGCACTTAAAGTGGCATCATTTTTCACTCCTCTACTTCTCCACTTGGGTGATTCATTTTGTTGTTTTTTTTTTTGTCAGTCATGCTCTTAAACTTTCTTCTTTCCCATCTATTGGCATTGGTGATTGGCAAGAGTGGCAACTGAACTGACAGAAGCAGCAGCAGCAGACATAAACAAAATTTAGACATGCAAGGCACAGAGCAGAGCACATCAAGTGTATCTGCTCAGCTTCATGCTCGATTAAATGTAGGCCACCATACCCTACCCACTATATACTCTGATGCGCTAGACATTGAATGGAAATATCGATATTAAAAATGGAAACACTATAATGGCGTGTCATTACCTCCGGCTCCGCTCTAAAGGAGTCTAAAATTTTCTTTATCCTACAAATGGTAGTATATGAATACTAAATGAGTTAAGAAAATACAATTTATAAAAAAAAAATAAGCAATGCGAAAACGGTGGAGCTGCTGTGCTGGCAAAGGTTTACTTTTTTAAAGTTTTGCACTCCTGGGCCATCGCCGCGTCGTCGTGGCGTGCGTCGTACCACGAAGTTCGTCGGTGCGTTCATTAGATTCAATGACATCACGACGAAACGCGGCGCGGCGACCGACGACGCGACGCAGTCAGCAACTTAATGAAGATGCGGGTAGCGGGTGGTCAAAGCGGCATTTAAATGAATATTTTTCGCATTTTTAATATTTATCTGATATTCAAATTAATTCCTCGGGGGATGATAGCATGGTTTTGATTATAAATCTCGTATTTAATTTTAAATTATTTTTCTATTTGAAAAAAGGCAAATGACGCAAAAATAAAATGAAATACGTCAAGAAAAGTTGCATAAGAGGATTTAAACTCGTTGGGTTTGGCTTTGACGGAACATGACTTCATGCTGTGAAAAGGTTCGAAGTTTTGGAATAGAAGAATTGTTTGGTGTTTTAAACATTTATCAATAATTTCCTGGTAAAATTAATACCTATACATACATAGATTAAGAGGAGGTAAAAACGAAAATTACCAAAAAGAGGTGTTATTTTGATATTCAAAGAAAAATGGCATTTTTTGAGATAAATGATCAAATGTTTATTTCATTAAAAAGAGGAAGGTATGCCGTTAATAATGGAACACAACATCAGCCAAATGGCCGCCACCACCACGCTTACAGGACCATATCCTTTTCATGAAATTTTCCATAACCAAATCGCAAAGTGGCTGCCCTATGTCCTCGATAGCCTCACGAATTCCATCTTTGAGGTCTTGAATCGACGCTGGGCTGTTGGCGTAGACCTTATCTTTCACGTGGCCCCAAAGGAAGAAGTCGCAAGGTGTTAAATCACAAGATCTCGGTGGCCAATTGTGATCACCTCTTCGAGAGATAACACGGTCCGGAAACTTTTCCCGTAAAAGATCGATGGTTTCATTGCTTGTGTGGCATGTAGCGCCGTCTTGTTGAAAGCAAACGTTGTCCAAATCAATACCATCCAATTCCGGCCATAAAAAATCATTAATCATCTCTCGATAGCGCAATCCATTGACCGTAACTGTTGCTCCAGCCTCATTTTCGAAAATTTAAGGTCCAATGACCCCGCCGGACCATAAACCGCACCAAACAGTCACGCGTTGAGGATGGAGAGGCTTTTCAACAATAACTCTTGGGTTTTCCGAGCCCCAGATGCGACAGTTTTGCTTGTTGACGTAACCTCCGAGGTGGAAATGGGCCTCATCAGTCAAGATGATTTTTCGATGAAATTCGGGATCATTTTCATGCATTTCAAGGACCCAATCAGCAAAGACACGACGTTGTTGATGATCAGCCGGCTTGAGTTCTTGTGTTAACTGAACTTTATAAGCCTTAAGACCCAAGTCTTTATGCAAAATACGGTGTAATGACGTTTGTGGAATGCCTAATTCCAAAGAACGACGAGGAATGGACAAACCTGGGGTTTCTTCAACACTTTGGGCTACAACAGCAATATTCTCACTTGTTCTTGAGCGACGTACACGGGTTTTATTCTTCACATCACTAACTTGTCCCAACAGCTCGAATTTGTCCACCAATTTCTGTATTGCGGTCCGACAAGGTGCTTCACGACGACCCAAAAATGTTTTAGTTTTACGAACCGTCTCTGCCAAATTTTCACCATTTTTATAGTGAATTTTAATAATTTGTTGAAGCGTGTATCGTAGTAGTAGTAGTTTCTACTTGTCAAATGCCAAACAATGACAGCTTCAAAAGTGACAGCTACCGAAATAGCGGGCTATTCAAAATAACACCTCTTATTGGAAAACCCTTTAGATTTGTTTTTGTGGACTGTGTTGAATGAATTTCAATTATTTAGTGTTTACGGTTCAGCTTTTCAGTGCAAGTTCAACCCGAGTTAACTTATCAAATTTGGGTGAGTTATCTCAGGATACTTCCGATGTTTTATCCATCACCGTGTGTAATTAGTCGTTTCGCATGAATTTTCCACCGAAAAATTGCTTCCTCAATTCACTGTGGGTTAATTTACTTCTTGAGTTAGCTTACTCTCGTTTAACTCACCACTGAAAAACTGGGCCTAAGTATACATTTGAAATACATGGGGCCTGTTTCATAGAACATATACATCACATATATATACATCACTTACAAAATACAATAATTTCTGCATTATTTTCTATACCACCGCTTTGTTCCACTCATTTTCTCGTTTTGCATTTTCTTGACGAAAGCACTTGACACATAAGATTTGTTTGTTATTTCAAATCTATGTAAATTTATCATGCATTAGGCTTTTTTCTTTTTTCGTTCCGAACAGAGTCTGAACTGTCAAAAAAAAATATTGTGTTTCTTTTTTTGCTCAGTTGGTTCAGAGCCTCAAAGTTGTGTATCTTTTTTCGTTCAGAGACTTGATCAGAGCTTTTTCAGAGTCCGAACTACGAGCTCAGACAAAATTGGCTGAGCATGCTATGAGTAAAATGCTGAATTCTAAACGTCATGTGCGAAATGATTAAAAAAGAAAACAAATTTGCAAATAAATTAAAATGGCGGATGAAGCGCTCGGCACCCGCACAGAAGTTACGTTTTATTAAAAAAAATTACACAGAAATATTTTATTTTTAATGCATAAAAACGTATTTCAGTGTTCAAATGGACCAAGCCGATGCTTTTGTTCTTGAACTTTTGACTGTAATTTTTTTGCTTTGTGAAGTCTGACAGTTTAAATTGACAAATTTAATTTGTTGACAGCTTGGTTCTCAAATATGTTTCAAAAAAATATCTGAACGCTCAGAACACGTCCAGTAATTTCAACATGCTCGACCTCTGCTCAGAGTTTTCTTCTCAACGAAAAAAGAAAAAAACGCCTATTGTTGACGGACCTCTTCCATCAAATGTCACAAGTGTCAGTGTTAAATTTGTAAAAAAAAATAACAATCTGACAGCACTCCCTGGTAGGAAAATAAAACCAAATGTCAAAGGCACAAAAGTGAGCCAAAAAAGTCGGGTGTTTAATAATAGGGATTAATATGTACTAAAATTAGTTTCTTTTGTCAAACACTTGGAAAAAACGCAAACTTAAGTTTTCACTTCCATTACAAAAAATAATCAAATGACCGCCTTTACAACACTGACAAGAACATGCAAATATTTTCCAACCAGGGACTATTTTTTTTTTTCTTTTTAAATGTCAAATTAGAAAGAGAATATAAAAGAGACAGACACGCCACAAAGAAGTTGCAGGATTATACACTTTACGGATTGTGTTTCAGATTGTTTTGATTGATTTTCTTCACTTTTTGGTGGAGAATGTTATGTTTATGTAAGCAAAGGTCTATATTAGCCAAGCTTTCCCTCTGTCCAGCCATGTTAACCTAACCTAACCTTTTAGATCGTAGGTAATGTGGGTCGAAAGCAAACCAAAATATATTAATGTTGCAGGTCGTAGTCCTGGATAAATCAATCAACAGTCTTTTCACGCACAATGGTGTTACCATTGAATAAATACTTTTTATTCAATGGTGTTACATTTATTGATAAAAAGTGCATCTTACTCTTATCTACTTTTTTTTCTAAAAAAAGATATTGGAGAATTTACTTCTTCGAAAATTGAATGGGCAAATCTTAAAAATTGAAAGTATGAGAAAGAAAGATTCATTTCATCATTTAAATTTGCATACCTATAAAAAAAACCGTTAGAAGCTTCACTTCCATCGTTCTTGCGCTTGCTTATTATACAAAACCAATTATTTTTGTATAAAGAAATTTTTCTTAAGAAAATTACACTTTTAATAAGCTGCTTTGTTTTTAACATATAGGTTCCCTGTAGACCTTCTTTGTGTTAATACTGTAAGCCACTTTTAATTGCTAAGGTGTTACTTTAACAAACAAACAAAAAAAAAAAAACAAAAAAAAAAAAAATTAAAACCCAAATCAAGTGAAAGTGCTTATTTAACTGTACCTATTTTTTTAGTTTTTTTTTTTACTCAATTATTATTATTCTTCTTTTATTACTCATTCTGTTGAGATCAACAAACAAACATCATGCAAGGTCAGTTCTTCATCTTCGATCAAAATAAACCTAAAAAAAAAAAACAAACATGAAATTAAATGTTAAACCAGTTAAGAGGCTATGTAACTTTTTGCCAGTCACGTTCTATTTTGTGGCGCCCGCCCGCTCATCTTAACCTACACTGCAAATCACTTGATTATTATCAGTATTACATCCTTTTTGTTACTATTAAGAATATATGTACATACACAACGCATACATACCTACTCAAAAACTACATATATACAGCATTTAATTTTCTCATTTGCAGACGGCCAATAAAATTATTATAAAACAAATCAGTGCCTAGGTATACGCGTTCTGTAACTCTCGCATCGATAAAATTTGTCGAGAAACAATGCAAATTGAAACAAAACATTCAGGAGTTTCGTTCCATTTTTCAACGTTTCTCAACGAATTTGATTGAAGGCAGAGTAACAAAAGGTAGGCAGAGTTATGTTTGTTAAAAAGGTGGATTCTTTCACAAGTAAATTTTCAAAAAAACTGTTTTTTGAAAGTAAAACTTCGGAATAAAAATTTTGACTAGAAAAATGTTTAAAAAATTCAATATTCAAAATATTTAATAAAAAGAAACATTTTTTTTATTGAGTAATTTTCATGTACCTACCCAGCAGTACTAGAGCTATCTATTACATTTTTGTAACTATATCGCAAGTTAAATGAAACTTCAATCATTTGAAGTGGAGTGTAACAGAAAAAGATTAAATTCACATGCAAAATAAAACCACTTTGTATAGGATGAATCTTGTGGAATTTTACTGCGCACATCTTGATATGCAACTTGGCATACACAGCACAACGCAACAACACAAAAAAACAGAACAACCTGAGGCAATCTAAATGAAAGCACGACAAGAATTCCACATGATGCAGATGGATAGAGATGGTGGAACTATAAAAACGGGCACTGTTGCTGATAGTTGCTGCTTGCTGATGATGCAGAGCGCAGGCGCAAAATGTGAATAACACTCTTGCCTCAAGTGCAATTCACTTTCAATATGCATCCGTAAGTAGCTTCCGAAGATGGTAAAACGGGTCTTCAACTGAAGACAGCGCGATCCAAAGACACGTTTTTTTGTGAAAGGAAAATGTAAATGTAAATGATTGGCTTGACTTGGCTTTAGTTCCCAATTCAATCGCTATAGCAGAGAGACTCATTGACAGCAGTAATATCTCAGGTGTGCGTTAAGGTTATCCCAAAGAAGAAGAAAAAGAAGATGAAGACGAAAACGATACCGACTCACTATATATATGGTCGTAATAGGTAATAATCTTCCGTGGTATTTGCGATGATGCGATCAGTGGCTTAATTAGACTTTGATCTGTTCAATTTACCTCTTAAATAATGAAAGTAAAAGTTGGAATTCATGAGTTCATCCGACGACCAACGCCGAAGACGCGACGCGTAGCCATCACTGAAGAAAGGGGTTTTCGGTTGGAATTTGATATTTTGTGACTTGTGTGCGCAGCTGCTGGCGAAGCGCGCGAGTCTTATATGATGGAGAAGGGAATTGTGGTAAAATTATAAAAAAAAAAATGTTATTTAATGCAATTTATGATTATAACCACGATTTCTGACAATCATTACCGTAACAACTAGGTAATAAGGAAATCAGTTGAAATATGACCATATCGGGTGAAATAATAATGAACAAAGGGTGTTTTTACATACCTATGTAGGTTGGGATTAGTTGGAGCACCATAATCAACTATAATTGTGTTGGAATCGGAAGAAAGAGGCTTTGAATTACATTAACATAAAAACGGAGGAAAGAAAACCACGCGTCTTGCGCTGGAATAACCAGTGTTACCACGGATTTTTTTCTTATAAAGAAGCCGGAAACAAACTGTTAAGAAAAACACAATTAATATATAAATGCTTGATGTGCAAACTTTAAAGAGATTATGATGTTAGCATAGGTATGAAAGTTAAAAAAAAAACAGGAAAGTGCAATTATACAAATACCTATACTTAAATATCTCGATATTAAAAGATTTAAGAGAACTGCAACGACTTATGGGCGTAAAATCTGAAATTAATTTTTTTATAGTTAATTTGGTCGTTACAGTCACAAAGTAATCAAAATCTTTAGAGCCATTTTCTTAAAAAAAAACTAATTTATGGAAGATAAAGCTATACATGTCCTAGATGATATAATGGGTGATTTTTTAAGAGGTTTAGAACTTTTTAAAAAAAAAAAACACAAAAAATTCGAAAAAATGAATGAAATATTTATTTGAATCGATAGTTTGAACCTTGCAATTTAATGTTTAAAGATAATTTCATGCAAATGTTGACCGCGGCTGCGTCTCAGGTAGCCCATCCGCTGAGTCCAATTTTGGCATACTCTTTCACACATATCGGCCGGTATCTCACGAATGAATGCATGGATGTTGGCTTCCAGTGCGTCAATCGAAGCGGGCTTGTCCCTATAGACATTAGCCTTGACATACCCCACAAAAAATAATCTAATGGTGTCAAATCGCACGATCTAGGCGGCCAATTGACCGGCCCGAAACGTGAAATTAACCGTTCACCAAACTCGCCTCGCAATTGCGCCATTGTTTCGCGTGCTGTGTGGCATGTGGCACCGTCTTGTTGAAACCACATATCATGCAAGTCAAGAACTTCCATTTCGGGCAAAAAAAAGTTTGTTATCATCGCTCGGTAGCGTTCACCATTGACAGTAACGCTGCGATTCGCATCATCTTTGAAGAAATAGGCCCAATAATGGCGCCGGCCCATAAACCGCACCAAACAGTGGCTTTTTCGGGATGCATTGGTAGCTGTTGCAATGCTTCTGGCTGATCTTCACTCCAAATGCGGCAATTTTGCTTATTTACGTACCCATTCAACCGAAAATGAGCCTCATCGCTGAACACAAGCAGCGCGCGATGAACATTTCGAACCGAGCACGAATTTTGATAGTAAAATTCAATAATTTGCAAGCGTTGTTCATTTGTAAGACGATCCATGGTTAAATTGCAAACCAAACTGAAGCTGTTTGACAGTGACACAAGGTACTAAACACACGTCAGCTGTCAAACCAGTGTTGCCAAAACCAAACCAGCTAAAAAATCACCCGTTACAACGAAAATTCGAATTTTCTCTCTCACACAAAAATGTTCTGTATCAAATTTAAAGTAACTCGGTTCACCTACTGTTAAGCGCCTAGCTAATATTACAAATTTCGCACAGACATAGGCACCCGCAGAATTTTTCCCAGGAGGGGGGCAAACAAAATATTCTATTACAATTTTTAAGGTGATGCTCTATTGCATTGAAAATTGATTTAATATTTTTAATAGTATTCACATTTTTTCTTTTAAAAAAACAAAAACATTTTGTTTGTATTTTTGTTGTTTTGAAGACAGAAATCGTGGTTGTTTACCAAAACGTTATATAATTTTACTATAAAAATCTATTAACTATATTTTTGTGAATGTTCATCATACACAAGACACAACGTATGAAACCTTTCATCGCTCATTATTGACATTAGCCAAGTTTTAACCTTTCTTGTGGCCGATTTCATAAAGCCCTTTTAACTATTTAACAGGTTTTTAAATCTTAAAATGACGTTTGTTAAATACAAAATACGTCAAGGCCATAGCCAGACAATTTTTTTCGGGGGGTGGGGGGGGGGGGGGGGGTGGTGGTTGAGGTGGGCATATAATTCGGAAAAAAAAAATCACCAATTAGTAATCAAAACTAGAATAGCCCATTAGCCGAAATTCAACCATATCATACACAATTTTGTTTTGAACATTTGGGCATGTAGGTTAATGCATATACATATTATGTACATATGTATAATTGTATATATCATGCAATTCCGTTGAATAGGTACCTAAGCAGAAAAATTTACGACAAGTTACTATTTATATAAAAGATAATCGTACAGTTCCAATTAAAGTTATTATTTATTAAGCAGGAACATAACGTCAATATTAAATAGTATCACTACAAAAGTATTAAATATTTAAAAAAAAAAACTATCAGCCTTATCAGCGTATCCGATCGGAAGAAAATTTTCTCCGATTTTTAGGAAATGTACGAATTTTGTATCATTGTAGCCGTTTCGATAGGCCAATCGGGCAGATCTTCGAAAAGAAATGTAATGTGCGTTGAAAGTATCAAATTCGTGCGTTGCATGCCGATGAAATGTCAAAGTGGCATCAACGCATCACGAATTCATGCGATGTATGAAGATATTTGCTTTCCGATTTCCCCGACAGAAAATTAGAAGTGGCAAATTTCCCGCAACAAAATTAAAGACTGAAATGGACGCTCAGCAACAAAAAGATTTGTAAAGTAAGCGTTTTTTTTATTTGGTAAACATGTATGTTTCTTTCTATTAGAAAAAAAAAAAACACATGACCTCAAAGGCAGACATTGTGCGGAAGATCGGAGAATTCTCCGAACGGATACGGTGATAGGGCTGTATATTCAGTCTTCTGGCCTTAAGCCTAGTACGCTGCTGATGGGAAACGAAATTTTCCGGTGGTCTCCAACACGACAGCGAAATGCTTTCGAAAACCACAGCGAAGAAATGACAATAGAAAGCGTAACCATTTGCAAAAACAAAAACAAACACAAGCGCAAAAAAATCACAGAAAGCCATTTTGTATTGAAAGAAACAACAAATACAAACACGAACAAACCTCAAATGTCACTTTTCCGCACACAATTAATGGTCCGGGCAATTAATTGAGTGCGAAAAAAGAGTGGAGACCTCTCCAAATAATCTGTTACAATTATCAATTCCGCTCATCGAACAGCGTACTGCAAAACGAAAAGGAGGAAGAAATTCTCGTTTATGATTTTGTTGTGTCATTTTTGTATGGGATTTTTCGTTTCGCATCAGCAGCGTACTAGGCTTTAGCTTCAAATACATCGATAACTTCCTCAGTGTCAATCTCAATTTGTCGATGAACTGACAGAAACGTCAATTCTTTTAGTCTTTCTTCACCGGTAGAATTTTTTAAATAAGATTTCAGACGTTTCATTGTCGAAAATGTTCTTTCCGGTGTGCATGTTGAAACCGGTAATTTTTAGAAGCTTGTGGATGTTAGGAAACAGATCCTTGTTGCACTCTTTGACCGGTCAAACCCCTGTGACCCCCCCCCCCTGGTTACGGCCTTGAAACACGTCATTTAAAAATTAAAAAGCCTGTTAAATATTTGTGAAACCGAACATTAATGTACTAAAATATCGCTCTGCTGTATATGTTGTGGCGGTAATGAAAACTCCTATAGATAGTGCCACAAAAACCGAAGGATACAATTCTTCGACTAAAAGTCGCAAAAAAAAACTTTCCATCACATATACTGGTATATTGACTTTGGTCAAAATTCATCTTATTGTGGTTAAACCAGATAAAGAACTCGGCAGAAAAATTATCGGGGAAGGATCTATATTTATCAGTTATCTTAGGGACAATCAAATTGAAATTGAATGAGTCCATGCTTTGCATTATTTTTAAGGAGATGACTGAAATATTGCATATGCGGATTAATTTTCTTCTGAACACCGCTCTTTGAGAGACATTATAAGAGAATCCAAGTAAGGAACGAAAATTGATGCTCTAAAATAATTTTCGGGTAAAAACGAAGGAACATTCCCAACTAACAATTTATCTTGTATAAGGTCCAATTTTTCGAATTCGGCAAGTAATAGCTTGTATAGAGCTTGCATAAAGCATATTTTCGCAAGCTACATATTTCGATCTTTGACAATTATAAAATATGTAGCTGCTTTAAGGCCTTTTAAAGTGAGTTTGGCAAGTTCTATACAAGGCTTGTAGATAAAGTTTAAAAATTGCCTGTATAAGGCCTTCCGAAGTTGTTTACTGAAAATTAAAGCTATGATAGCTTCTATAAGGCTCTCCACTACAATTCAATGCAAACAACTTGTGTAAGGCTTGCCAAGACCTTATACAAACTAAACTAATATGCTATCAAGTAGTTCCCATTTGATGACATTTTCTTAACAACGAAGTGGCGTAGTGGTAAAGTGCTGGAGTGGTACGCGGAAGGTTTTCATACAAAAATCTCTCCAAAATTTAGCTAAGCTAAAATTTAGCCAAGCATTTTATCCGAGTTGTATGCAGCTCCAGGCTCCAGATAACAAATCAAATTTTTGTTTTTTACTGTATATCACTATTTGTCAAAATTTAGCGCACGAAATAATTGTTCGGCACATTAAAGGCTGTCCCAAACCAACGCGAAACATTCGCGCGAATATGCGACGACTGAATAATGTTCGAAGATTCGCATCGCGCCAGTGTGGGTGCTCCCATTAATCTCCATGTAAATAAATTAAGACAGGCGGAAGTTTCGTTGTCGCGCCAAATGTTTCGCGTTGGTTTGGGGGAGCCTCAATTCTCGAGCTAAATTTTGAAGGTTTCTATATAATTCTTGAATTTTTTGTGAATTTTTCTTTGTGAAAATAAAAAGTGACGTGGATAATATTTGGAACCAAACAATTTATCTCAGTCAAAGAGAAGAATCCATTTTATTTTCTTAAAATTATTTGAAATAATGAAAAAAAAAATTCTTTGAAATTGTTAAATATACATAACTTCTTTCAGATAACAGCTGTTATCTGTAACATACTTTCCACAACGCTCTCATGTCAAAATTTAGCTAGAGTTATGTGAACAATTTTTCAACATGAAACGAAAAATTAAATCCATTTTTATCATCAGTAAACGATTTTCATTGTCTACAAGAGGGGGCAAAACTATAGAACTTAGGGATTTATTCGATCAAAGTCCAGAGTCAGAGGGGGGCAATCTATGGAATTTGACGAAAAAAGTGAAAAATTACCAATTAGTCAAAATTCACTAATTAAAACTGATAAAATGGTAATAGACAAAAGTCTTAGCTCAGGAGATTACCCCCCCTCCCCCCCTGCGGGCGCCTATGCGCACAGACGCACAGAGCCACGTGAAGGATGGTAGGGTCTTAGTTTTGAAGAAAATCAATACTTGTCCTATCCTATAGAGCAAGTAAAAACATTGTTTATGAGTCTATACTTTGGTCCGCGTGCAGCTTCGAATGGTAAATAAACAAATAAAAAATAATAATTCTTTTTTTTGTAAAACTTTCAACGAATCCATCACATTTTCATTTTGTAAAATTCGCAAAGTCCCGCATATTTTAACTGCCATTGTGTCCATTTTTGTATGCCTACAGGAACAAACCACATGTTTCTATTTATACGTCAAAGTTCTTTAAAATAATCAACTTCCAGTGAATCTAGCTTTAATGTGAGCTTCAAAAAAATTGCATCGATTAAACAAAAAAACCTTAGCGAAATGATTTCAGTGTCTCTCAATGTGGCAACACTGGGAAAAAAGTAGTTACAAGTAAGAAGATGTAATTAAATTAAATTAAATTCTGTTTCACTTGATGTAAACTTTCTTTGTAAATTAATCTTTCTGTTGTTGCAATTTCGTAACTATTTTTGTTTCTAAAAAAAAAAAAGTAAATTAGGTGCTGAAGCAAAAGCATTCCACTTAGATGAACGTTTAATCAAAACTTACAATTCTCTAATTAACATAACACAATTTTTTTTTATAAAAAACGAAAATAGTACTGAGATATCTACGTATTTTTTTCTGTATTTTGTTAAACTCCTACAGAGGCTACAGACATTTATTTTTCAATATAAAAGGGGACCTCTTCGAGTAGGTATAGGTAGATTTACTTGACTTCTCCGTATTTCCATTTGCACTTGGAAGCTTGGACTTGTTGTACTCAATTTGTTTTGTTTTTATTTTTTTATCTTTGCATAGCATGGCGGGCGAGACGATGTTTTTATTTTGCAAAAAGTTCTCATAGTAGGTAAGAAGAACAAGTTTGAAAATAGGTATTCTTTTCTATGAGTTAAAATTAGATCCAAACCAGATTGAATAAAAAAAAAATGTTGTCTGTTGTTTGTTGTCTCTAAAAGACAATTATGTGTGGTAGTCCCACCTATTTTAAATTCCAAGTAATATGAATAAAAGGATGCAATCAATAATTTTATTGCCAAAACTATCAGAGAAATCAGGACAGGAATCAACACAATTAATGACACCTTCAAATTGAGTATGAAATAAGTGAAAAGAAGAGATTTACAATCTTCATCAATTAAAGAAATACAAAATAGCGCCATTGTGACCCTTTCTCTTTAACTAAGTAAAGGGTTTTTCAGCAGGAACGCTACAAAAGTAGAGCAACAGGGACAGCAAACGACGCCATATTTCTTGCCGCTCTTTTAACATTTCTCTTCAGTATAGTATTGCCATTTCATGATGGAAAGATATACGAGCCAACAACGAGTCGAAATTATTAAAATTTCCTACCGAAATTCGGAGTCAGTGGCCTCAACGTTAAGAGCGCTACGTCCAATTTATGGTCGTCATAACAGTCCTAGCAGATCGACAATTGAGCGTCTAGTGGAAAAATTTGAATTCACAGGCACAGTACAAAATGTTCCCGTGCCAGTGAGACAAAGCAGTGCCCGTAGTGTCGAGAATATTGCTGCCGCTGAGGCTTCAGTTGCAGAAAGCCCAAATGTGTCTCTCACACGTCGTTCTCAAGCGTTGGGCATCTCTGTGACGTCGTTGTGGGGAATTTTGCGAAAAGATCTTGGCCTTCATCCTCGCAAGATTAAATTGACGCAAGAACTGAAGCCGCTTGACCACCAGAAACGTCGTATGTTCGTGAATTGGGCTGAGCAACAACTTGAAAATGATTCGGATTTTCATCGAAAAATCATCTTCTGCGATGAGGCTCATTTCTGGCTGAATGGCTTCGTCAATAAACAAAATATGCGGTATTGGTCAGGCAGCAATGAGTCATCATTGCATCCCGAAAAAAATTACGGTTTGGTGTGGTTTATGGGCCGGCGGCGTCATTGGGCCGTACTTCTTCCGTGATGATCAAGACCGGCACGTCACTGTAAATGGGGATCGCTACCGTTAATGATAACCGAATATTTTTGGCCCCAATTGGATGATATGGACTTGGAGGACATGTGGTTCCAACAGGACGGCGCGCGCGCCACAAGCCACACAGCGAATGTCACAATCAATTTATTGGAAACCAAGTTTGGAGAACGTGTTATCTCACGAAATGGTCTAGTCGCTTGGCCGCCTCGGTCGTGCGATTTGACGCCGTTAGACTATTTCCTGTTGGGCTACATCAAGTCTTTGGTCTATGCCAACAAGCCAGCGACGATTGATGAACTTCGTACGAATATCGAACGTGAAGTTGCAGCAGTATCGGCCGATTTATGTATGGTACAGGAACTACAGACGAATTATTTCATTCCTAAATTCATTAATGAAAGCTTCTTACGGGCATACTTCTGAAAAAAAACGTGCTTCTCAGCAAATTTCAGGCTGGATTCAGGGCAAACTATTCAACGATGGTGCGAATGGATTTGTGCGAAAAAATATTGGTAAAATATATGTTATTGGGAGTAGGAAATTGTATAAATTTTTTGTTGACTTCCGTGCTGCCTTTGACTCGATGGATAGAAGAGCTATCTTTTCTATAAAACTTAGCAATATTGGTTTGGTATATCTTCTAAAATGCTTCACTTGGTAGGAAATATGTACAAAAATAATCAGACTGCAGTACGGGATAGATTGGAGATGACAAATCGGTTCAACACTTCTTCAGGCGTTAAACAGGGTTGCTCACTTAGCCCGCTTCTCTTTAGCCTGTTTCTGGATGATCTTCTGCAATACCTTCCTGGAGGAAACTCATTCGACAGTCTCGCGATAAAAGGCGTGATGTTTGCTGATTACATTGTAGCGCTAGCAGAAAAGCCAAACGTGCTTCAGCTTATGATTAATAGGCATCGAGAATATTGCACACAATAGAATCTCCATATCAAGACAACAAAATCAAAAATAATGATATTCAGAACCAATATACAGGTTGTTACACAAGGGATGAAAAATGGTTCGTAGGATCGGGTTCTCTAGATGTTGTTAAAGACTATCCTTATCTTAGCATAACCCTCACTCCACATTAAAGCTAGGAAAATTAAATCGATGGGATGTTCGATCCACAGCAGCACTGGATTATATTCGGTTAAAGCTGGATGAGAAAATGCATTCAAGATTTCTGAAGGAGTCTATTAGATCGGAATTATATCCTTTAAGACTATCAATACGCAATTTTTATTAAATTCCGTTCAACTTAATGAATTTTTTGACACTTAACTGAACTTAATAAAAATTACGTATTGACCAGGGTTGACAGTAGTCAAGTGATGAGTCAAAGTCAGACCACCGCCCGCCGGGACGAAACGCCAATTTGTATGGACTGAAGGACGTTAAAAGCTATTTTGCTAAGTCTCGTAATTGGCTGATTAAGTAGAATTTGTATTATAAAAACCTTCATACCTTTTTTATCTTCGATTTCAATCTACCTTAACTACAAAAATATTTGATCAATAAAATGTAAATTGAATTTCTTGTTCCTTATTGCTCGCGGTATTATCTCCCCCAACAGCTGATATTTTTTTTTTAATTGAACGAATTATTGCGCCGCGCAACGCGTATCCCTCATAATAGCATCTTTTCATCAACATCTCCAAACCAAATTAACGCCCAAGTTATACATTATGGTGAAGTACGTACAATCTACTGAGACTGAGATTGATAACCCATTCGACCACTATAAAGTTTAAGGTTTTGTGGGTGGAACTTGTGGTGATGTCGTCGTTTGGTGTGAGCTTATGCTGTGCCATGCCATGCCAATGACCATTTCCATCATCCATCGCTGCTACGTATAAGGCCAAACCAATGTTGCTGACGGCTCCAGAGCTCTGTCGGCTCTCTGTTACGTATACAGATTCAAGATTGATTGCGGACGAATGCACATATATGTATGTACCTACATTCTACATACATATAGTGGCATGGAATAATTAGCCTTCAGTTAACGGGCACTGTTTCATCGTTTGTATGATATTGCGTTGATATCATTATCACAGATGAAGTTGGCACTTTATAATTAATCCATTTATATAAATATATGTACATATATGTAAATATATTCAAGAGATGATGTCACTTTAAAATGCGCACTTCACACAAAAATTATCTCAGATAAATCGATTCATATCGATTGCTGCAGGCATATTCGAGCATGATGTCGAGAAGGTACACTTATAAAATCACTTAAAGGTGTGTTTTAAGGTTGCCAACTAGGGCTTAATTTTTTGTTGTATGGTTAGAAACGGGAGGGTTTTGTATGATAAAATGCGTGCTGTGAAGTCTCCAAAGCATTTCATAATGAATGTTCAAGGTTTAAATGAAACAACAGCAACTTGAGTGGGATCAATATTACATGATGGACATCCTGGTTATCATTTACTCCTTTGGATGTTAATTTTAATTGAAAACATTTTATAAGTCAGATTATAGCGAATTGCTCTGCCTAAGCCATGTGATAAGCATCCTCTCAATGAAGTTTATTTTGCTCTTCTTTTTGCATTTTTACTAGTTTTGGATTAGGTAGAATAATTTGGAATTTAAATTATAAACACATTGGGTCCTAAAAATTTGAACCAATTAAGCTATGATTAAACGCGGTCATCGCAAATAGTCGACGCGTTTGCTCTCTGACGTCAAAACGATGTCAAATTTGCGGTCATTAAACTGTTAAGTCTACACAGAAAGCTATGTCAGCGGGTTGACACTAGTTGATTATTTTCCTTGACAGTTCATGCGCTCTTTCAACACAGTTTGGACAAGTTGACACATTTCTTGCTATTGGGAGCGATTGAGACCTTAAGTTTCTCAGTATATCTGAGATCTCAGTAATATCAGAAATATTAATTCCTACATAAGTGATATTCCTAACGCTGCTGATCAATTTGTAAAAAAAAAGAGTGCTTTGAAGTCAAAAGCGGAGAAATCTTTTCCTTAGAACTAGCTGAAATCTCAAGATATCTGTTTACGGAATTTTGACAGTTTATAGCTCGACAGATTGGGGACATGAACTTTGTTTAGGTCTTTTTGAGTACATAATTTGAACCAAATGAAACTCAAAAGACCAAAAATCATTTTTTGCCCGTTGCAATCAATATCAAGGTTTTTTTAATCCTTTAACATCAAAGCCATCATTTTTTAGAATTTTACAATAGTTAATGATTTGCTAGAGGAAGGACTATATTTTGACGTATTTCATTTTAAAATTTTATTTATTTTTTCTTGAAGGAAAAATAAAATAGTGTTTGTTTTTTTTCAAATGTTTTTTAATCCATTGACATCGTTAGCTATCTATCCTTCGATGGTATTTGATATTTTGTAACTTGACAGAGTTCTAACGGAAGACCAATCAAAAACATCTATTTCCCGAACAAAAAAATTAAAAGATATTATAAATGTCGCAATTTACAAATTTTTATTTGGTTATATACATAGGTGGAATTGGACCACCAAATGTTTGATCACGTCTATAGTCTTTTCAAAAAAAATTTGAAAAAATATACCTATTCAAAATGTCTATTTTATAGAAACTATCAATAAACAAAAATGTTTCTTTGCAACTGAAACAAATGAAAATATAGGAGGGCTGCAACTTGCAACTTATTGTCCACGTATTTCCAACAAAATCGCTTCTTCACCCTCAGTTAAGAAAGTATCATTTTATGGCAACTTTCTCATTAAAAAAATTCCTCCAGCACAGCAATCCCAGTAAAAAAAGATATTTTGCATTTCTTTTTTATAGCAACTATCAATTAAAATCCTTAAGGGCCACTTGCACCAAAGTTATCTGACAGCAGTAACTACTGATTTATCCTGAGATAAGCTAATTTATCTAATTTAAAAAAAAACTGGTTGCACCATTACGTTTATCAACCTATCCATAGATAAATATTTAAAATAGTTATCCAGCCTCATTTCTCTGGATAACTCTTATTAACTGTCAATATTAATTTAAAAGGAAGGGAAAACTTTCAAAACTGATTACAAAAAGCGAGAAAACATTATTATTATGCTCATGATGTTTAAGTTTTTCTACATATGTACATATGTATGTATGTATGTATGTATGTACATATCTACAAGTTCCAATTTTCGTTTGCTATAATTAATGAAAGAGGATGTCACTGATGTCTTTTGTTAAGGTCTTCTTCTACCAAAATCATGTTATTTATTTTTAGTTGTACTTATCTATTAAGATTTCAACAGATGTATGCACATAATTATGTAAGCACGTCACAACAAAATATACAAAACAACAATACCTTTGGCCAATTGCTGAATTGCTAAGCTCAAAAAGAGAATCTACAAAGTGGTAAAATTTGGAGCTCTTGAACGCTTTTATAGTGAATTAGACATCGCAAAACCGATAGAGAATGAAACTATTTAAAAAAAAATCAGAAAAAACATGACATTTATGACTTAAGTTTCATTGTTTTTTTTTCTAATGTTGCTCTTTCTGTAATTAAATAAGTATCCTATAGTTACTTATCCAAGTTAGTTTTTTCATTTGTGCAATGTCAAAACAAAAATAATAAACTTATTTTTATATCCAAGGATAGCTATCTCCAATTTTAGAAATTTATCCTTTGGTTTCGTGCAAGTCGCCCTAAATGAACTTTTCAGTAGATAAAACTATCGGATTTCATTCATCCACAGACTGTCCAAGCCTGGTTCTTACAACAAAAAACAACGTTCACTCAACCTCAGTCACAATAAACATATATATTAAACTTTTCTTGTTTCATAGCTAGCAACTTTTAAAATCAAACAAATAGATCCATCACTCTCAAATTAAACTTTTTTAAGAGGGTGGATGGACGAATTCAATGCACTCCACCCCCCATGAACGTTCTTTTTTTTTTTATTTTTTGTGAGTGCTGCTATAAAAAAAAATATTGAAAATATTTATAAAAGATTTTTTAGCTGAACAAACGATCAAAACTCTTTGTAGTTTTTATTTGAGATTATTCTTTGGCTTTGTTTTTTTTTTTAAAGGTGAAAAGTTTTATGGGAACTTTATGGCACTAGAACTAACTCTCTCCATTCAACATTTCATTTTATTTCTTACATTCCTTGATTTTTTTCAGTACTCGCAAATCAATCACGTAGAATCACTCTGGATCAACACGGAAATATCAAAATCAGCCTTCTCCAGGCCTTTTTTTGACATTTTTCATAGATATAAGTTTCAAATCTGACATGAAGTAGATAAAACGTGAAATTAAATAAAAAAAGATGCGTATCTTTTTTAATTATTTTAATTTAACCTACGTTAGCAATACCGGTTAAACTTATAAACTTTTTTTCCGTTCCATTTGGCAATAAGCCAATAATATTCACACGAATACACGCAGTGTCCTTGTTACGAATAGATATTTCCAGATTGGCAGAGTTTTTGGCATCCAAACCGACTCTGAATTCAAGATAAAACTTAAAAACTTGGTTATTATACGCAACGTTGCCGATTCGGTTCAGGCTTATCGAACATTTTCGCATCAGGCAGACACAACGACGACGCTACGATGCGGACGAGGACGGACGGTGGCGTTTATCTTACCGCACTCTTACCATTATCGTTCGTGCCACTTAAAGGTAACTTTAAGATACAATGGCAAAGATAATTGCAACAATCATATTGTATTACCAAGTTAGTTGAAGCGCAATACTTTGCTGCCCCATTTAGCATTAGAAATGATGATGTGCTGATGGTGATGATGCTGATGCTGCTGGTGCATTATATTTAGTTGGAAACTTTTCCCCTTCTTCTTGAAAGCAGATGCAATGGCATCACCGGCATCGGCAACGGCAGCAAGTGAAACTCCAACAATTGGGGCAACAAACTTTTATCATACCGAGTGCCATTCAAATTGTGAGCAAAAATTGTATCTTTTACTCAAATGGATTCAGTATCTTTCTGTGTTTCGGTGCATACAAAAAAGGAACTACTGCCGAAGTGAATGCATTCAATTGTGACGAATAGCCTTGTGCCGGGAAGGAACGGAACGAAACTGATGAGAAATCCGATGGGGATGAGCATGATGGTGGTACGACTTCAGCGCCAGTTTTTCGACATCCGCACACAAAACTTTTGCTAAATCGTTGAAACACTGGATGCAAGTTGCGCATCAATGACGACTGTGCATTTGGTAATCTGTTTTTTTTTTTTTACGTTTTCTTTTTGAACAGAGATTGGAGCGTTTAGATACATCACATCACTTAACATTTTTGGAAAACAATGCATTATTGGATTTAACGCTATAAATACAGATAGATACAGGGTGATTCAGATATTTCCATAGGTACTAGCTCCTTTGAAAATTGAAAAAAAAATCAACAAATAAACTATTGTTACAATATTACTATAATAATAATCAAATATGTAGGTATAGGCAGCTTTTATAGAACACAACTCGTCTTTTCCTTCGATTGAATTTCTAATCAAATCGACAAATGAACTTAGATACTTTCTGATGATGTGAACTCCTAATCTCATATATCCTGCACTAGGAGGTATAGGTATGTATAAGATTCACTAAAAAAAGAGAAGAACAATTTTGGTTTAACAAATATTTGAAAATTTTATTAAAATGTTTAAAATTCAAAAGAAAACTGATTTTTTTTTGCCCACTGGTTAGCATGATGACTTGCAGATGACATCATGTCAAGCGGAATTACCACGACGAAGCACACTGGAGTGTCACATCCAAAAATGTAATTGGACTATTCCATAAGGTAATGCGTCTCTAAACCAGTTTGAAACAAGCAAAATTTTGTATGAAGCAATTCTTAGGTGCAGTTTTCAGTGAGGGATTAAAGTTAAACCGAGTTAACTCATCAAATTTGGTGAATTAACTCAGGATTAACTAAATAGATGCTTTTGATGCCTTATCCTCCGAGTTTATTTCGTCGTTCCGCATGTATTCTCCACCTAAAAAAACTACATTCTCAGTTAACTGAGGGTTAATTTACTTCTAGAGTTAGTTAACTCTGGTTTAATTCAAAACTCAAAAATATTCAAAAATTTGCAACATTTCCAGTTCTGAAAGTATGACAACACTGGAATTCACTTCTTTCGTAATAAGTAGTGTCTAATAAACATCTACGACTCATCCTACACATTCAATTTTATTGCTTGAGGATATTGCATTTCATTCTGATATTGAGATTCATGAAAATTGCATATTATTTCTTCCACGGAATCACCCTGTGTTCAAGGTCTGGTATGGAGACTAGCTGTTTCGAGAAACATCATGGTGGTAAAAATTTGGAACAGGAAACATGAGTTCAATTCAAAACATCTTCTTATGTGGCACCGGTGGTGGTGGATGGTTGTGATTGTGAAATACGGAAAAATGGTCTGGTTTTTATTTTTTGCATCCGAGTCCAAAAACTACACCACCTCACCACCCCAACCTCTATGCACACTCAACACACACACTCACTCACGAATACACAATAATGCAATGTCCTAAGTTACACTACACATTGGGGATAAGTTAAAAAGCTAGAAGGTTGATTTTTTGTGCAACGCTTTTGCATGCAATTTATTGCATTCACGTTCAATTTGATGAAAAATTGCCGTTTGGTGTTTGTAGCTCGGAGGTAGGCTATTGCATATTTATTATATTTATTTTGTAGTTGAAGTTTGCCGGGTGATAGTGATGGCGGGCTGAAGCGGCGGGCGGGAGCGGCGTGCGGGCCAGCCGGTGATATGGTTAGAGTGCCTTTGCCATGCCTCTAAACTTTTTTACCTGATGGGTGTGTGCTGTGTGGTACAGTCGTTTTTAGTTTTTATTGTCGGTTGATGTCTGGCTCTGGATATGAAAATGAATCACCCAAGTGCGGAAAAGTTGTGGTTTTGTTTATTGTGGATCGAGAATATAGCGGAAAATAACTCCTTTTTATTTTAGTTTATACATTTTTTTGAGGCTGCCTGTCTTGATGGATTGTTGTAAATTTAACTAAATAAGGTTATATTTACATAAATTGTAATAAATGTGGAGTAGGCTTAGACAATTATAGGAATGGATTTTACCAAAATGAATTACAGTGTTGTTTGTTTTCAATTATTTCATTTTGGGATATAAATCTACCATGGCGAAAGGAATCAGAAGTAAATTGTTAACTGCAGATTTCAAAATGGTATAATATTTATTTGTATCTAGAACGAGTATATTAAATTATTTGTAAAAATCTGCAATTTAAGTCAACTATGGCTAAACAAAAAAAACATTCAAAATTGGAAAAATGTTTCCCCGCTGTCCTGAAAAATACTAATTTCACCCATTTCATTAAACGCGGAAGCAAACAACCAAGCCAAGAGATTATGAATTAAATTCAAGAAGACCTGCAGTTTTTGATGAAATAATTTGGAGCGATGAGCTTACGTTCAAAAGAGATGGCTATACACAAACCTCATAATCTCCATATGTTTGGCAAATCGAAATACATATTACGAAGGAAGACAGATCCCAGTATACCAATTCAAAATTAACTATTGGAATTGGAATGGACAGATATTTGTTTCCGGATACCTAAATGGCCCAAACTTATTTGAAGCTCCTCCAAAATGATCTCCCTCCCAACGTTGCCGTTGATGGAAGCCTCGCCTGAGGAACTGAGGGAATCCCAATGGTTGGAAAATGGTGGTTGTTCTCTACACTATGCTGTGCCTCTGCGGCCATGTCTGAATACCATCAGGTACCCAGGCAGATGGATAAAACGCCTGGGACCAATTTCATGGCCTCCGCTTCGACCAACCTAAATTTTTTTGATACCAATGAAAATCCTTTTTTCTTCAAATATGGTTCCACAGATAAAAAAAAAATAAAATAAATTCAGTAAATTTATATAGGTATGGACTGCCTTTACGTAAATAAAGTAGAGTTTTTTTGATTTTGCTTCTCTCAAAAACGATCCAACTGATTTTGATTTTTAATGTAATATTAATCACAATTTTTTTTTTTAAATATGTTTCTGGATTTTTAAAATAAGTTCAATTTTTTCTTAAAAACCCAATACATATTTCAATAATGACTGGGTTGTTTTTTATTGACATTATCTAAGAGATTTTCAACAAAAATTTTTCATATAAACCAAAATAACGGCACCTCGTATAAAAATGTTTAAAAATCTTTAGGGAAAATTTTATTTTTCTCGAAAGCAACTCTTACGATTTTAATAAAACGACTATCTCATTATACGCTGAACTGAATTAAATTGATTTTTTTTATACATAAAGTTCTTATAAGTTTTACTATAAGTATAAATATATATAAAATATATCAAAATTTTCCAAACAATAGTTTTTTTTTGGAATTAAAAAAAAATCAAAATTATATTATAAAAAATTCGATAGTTCAAAAAATGGGTAAATGTTTATATTTAAATTTTATTTTTAACCCCAGATCAATGAATACTTGAATTTTTTTCTTAAAAGTGTTAACAAAATTTTACCCAACTAATTTTATATAAAAATATTTTTTTTTTCAAACCACTTCACTGATTATAATTTTTTTTCTAAGAAACTTATATTAGTTATTGATCTTAGATGGTGTTCCCCACGTTGAGTGAAAATAATTTCAGATTTAAATTTTTTCAATAACTGGAGTTTTGTTAAAATTCGATTTATTTTAAGTAAGATAACGGAAATATGAAAAGCGTGCCGTATTTAATTTTGTTCGTGCCGCCATGACATAATGGAATTTCTCATCGGCTGTAATTCTAACGGGATACAACTCATTGGGAACCTATACATGAGCAGAATGGGCATGAGCACCACTTTTTTTGTCAATGCCCTCGATGAGTATAGTTTTTCGATGAAGTGGACAACGCGACGTGTCGACCCTAGGGCTGTGTCAATCAGGAACGATTCGATTTTTTTGATCCGATCATCGAAAAGTATTGATGATTGAAATCACAAATTTCTGTTGAATTATAAATATATATAATCGGAGAAAAGAAATATGGGTCAGATTGGATCCGATCAAAATTGGTACAGTATTCGTTAACTTTGGAGATTGAATTTCATCGAGACCGAAATAAAAAAATTGTCTTAGTTTGACAGGTGTCAAAATATGTCAAAATTTTTGGTACGGCGGATCGAAAAACGGAGTACGCCAATTAAGGAGGTGGAAATTACCTAAAGTCACACCAGTTCTCTAGGTTCTCTAGGTCCATTAGAACACTTTTAATTTGACAAGTGTCAAAATGTCAAATCATTTCCGAGAAAGCGCGCTACGTAACCTTGTACATCGTAACGTCGCACAGAGGAAAGTCCACGTTTTTATTTCACTCTACCAGCGACATAGATGTTTACACATTAAAAATCGAATCGGAACAGTGTGAAATAATGAATTGAGTGGAATGAAAATGATCGAATGATCGATCGATTAAAATGATCGAATCATTTTGGTAATCGATTCTTTGAAATGAACGATTTACACAGCTCTACTCGACCCAGCCACTAATGAATATCCCGCAAATTCTTTCAGATCTCACACACACTCATTGTCAGTATGGTTAAGGGAGGCACCCAGTACCTCATCTTTTATTTCCTCGACTTTCATTTCCTCGCCCTACAAACCAGCTCACTAACATCCAAGGGAGCGCAATGGAATCATTAAGATTTGAGTTAAGTGATGCAGGTTTGCCGTGTAACCACTAACCACCCCTTCAATGTCCTTACTTAACCTAACCTACAGTGGGCGCATATTCCGACGAACAATAATTGCTCTGAAATAGATACGCCTCAATTATTAAAACTATAGATTCTTTAGAAATCGGTTACAGTGCACATGTGTTTTGCTCGTCAGAAGTAGCTCAGGTCCATCAGAAAAGTACCGTCGCGTCAATCATTTAAATCAATTTTGTTTTGTACAAACTTTCTTCAGAAATCAGATTTGATTGTCAAAAGTCACAGGAGTTGATGGTGAACTCGAATGAACTTTAAATGCAGTCTACCTCGAAGCAAATATTGTGACAAAAATAAACCCGCGTGCGACGCGCCGCCGCCGCCGGTGAGCTGGTCACCTAACTTATAGCACATTTTACGGTTTAGACAACATCGTATCGATCATGATACTCAACAACCGACTTCCAGAAGTGCAGATATTTCAATCAGAAATTCAAAAATTTAGGAAATTTCGATAATATCAATTGATGGATTGTATTGATAACCAGACAACAATAAAAGCAATTTAACCTATTGAAATAAAATGGCAGGAAGACGAGTTCAAGGTTATGCGGTTTTAATTCTTAAAATCTAAAAACTAATGTGTAAGAAAAATGCCAAGCATCACAGCAAGCAGGGCTGTGCATTCTTTAATATTTTTGACAGTTTATCAAGGATTTGTGTTTCTTTGATATAAATTGATAAAACAAAGTGAAAATTCAACTATCAATTTATTTATTATAGCCCTTGTCACTAAATTCTTTATTTAAAAAAGAAAAGTTTAACCTTGATAATGTCTGTATTTCCTTCCAAATACATTGGGTTGGTATATAGTTTTTAATCGCATGTGTTGTTTAGCGCGTGCGTGCATTAAAGTGCAGTGCATTAAATTGAACGTCATTGTTCTATTATCAGTCATCCATACAGTAACAAACTCAACCATAATGCTAAATATAAAATTAAAACAATACAATACAATGCACATTCTAAGCCATATTTATACGATATCAGTTTTCCATGAACCGCAAAAAGGCCTGTGGATGCACTTGTGTGCAGTGCAAATTATTGTTCCGATTCACTCACTCGATATAATTTTTTCTCTCTTATAGTATAATTTCCAGTAATTGTGCATGCAATTTGTAATTATTGTGGCTGTTGATTCCAAAAAAAAACGCTTATTCATATTCCCCATAACATCATTTTCTATCTAGCTTTCCGATTCCAGTCTAGAAAATCTAGGAAGAGTGATTACTAAAGAAACGAAATATAGATAAGACATGGATGGAGAACTCTTATGAGATCTAGCTGGGCTGAAAGATATATTTCGATTCAGTTCGATTCATATATTCAATGTAGCACGACATTTTAATATTTCAAAAAAAACATTTCATCTCGGTATGGGAAGTGCGATGACGGATAATTTTAACAATGCTGGGCGGAATTCTTTTACTTAACCATTTCTTAAATAAATAGAAGATTAACTACATCATAGCTGCGAATAATTGTTAATTTTCAAGAAACATAAACAAATTCCATGTTGCTATAAAAAACAATTATTTCAAATGGCCGACAAAAAATAATAAAAACTTGAAAATATATATTTGGCTTTTAAATCTTGTTTCGCAAAAGCGCATGACAATCTTGCGAAATGTTTGCAAAGTGGTTAAATTGTCAAATTTTGTGTGACATATTATGCAAATCAACTGCTATTTTCAACATTTGCATGTTTGTAAATGTCCATTTACAAAAAAATAAACGAACTAAAACTATATGGAAATTAGTTTGTCGCAAGTGGCAAAACTTCACGTTTGGTTTTCACGCTTTATAAGAAAGAAGCGTTACTTAATTTCAAATAAAATAATGCAAGAAACATCGTTAGACGCAGTGGTAATATGGCTAATTTTCTTCTATGCATCAGAAATATTCAATATTTTAAATGTTCAAAAATCTTTCACACAGCACTGTATATAGTTTTACAATCAATGCAACTTGATTTCATAGAATGAACTAAAAAAAGAAAAAACTACACGTTGAAAATTAAATTAATTATTGTACTAGATGCTTTATTGCTGTGTATCAGTTTCATTTGATGTTGAATACGAGAATAATATATGGAAGCGTCAGCCAATCTATAGTGATGGAGATTCACTTAAATCTTTCTGATGCAGTTTGCATTGAAAACTACAACAATATCAGTTGCATTTCGACTATAGATTCACATTCAATTCAATTTGTATGTCGGGCAATATACCTACATAACATGTGCATTGATTGAGAACGGGATTGAATTACGCACAACACATCACATATATGCTACTAAATATATTGGTAAAATGGTACAGGGACTGATTTTAAGGTTGTTATTGTTACATCTGTATAATCTGATAGAAGTGCGATGATATAATAAATCCCAATCAATATGCCGTTCTAAATTGACGTATAACTACCAAATTTTACAAAAAATTGAAATAAAGTACAAACATCACCATTGAATGCCTTACATATAAAGGGTGTTTTTTTTAGAGGACGGTATAGAACTTTGAAATGGAATAAAACAAAGATGATTTTTTTAAAGTGACATAAATTTACTTTATTCGAAAGATAATCTTCTGGCATTATAATTTAAATACATATGATTTCTGGCATATGAGCACCGCCACGGCTGGCTCGGACGTAGTCTTATCTGGAGGTCCAATTATCGATGACTTTTACCAACATTTGTGGCCATATATCGGCAATAACTCGGCGAATGTTGTCCTCTAAGTGGTTAATCGTTTCGGGCTTATCGGCGTAGACTAGCGACTTCACATATCCCTACAGAAAATAGTCAAGCGGCGTTAAATTGCACGATCATGGAGGCCAATTTACGGGTCCGTAACGTGAAACTATGCGGTTACCAAACGTTTCCTTCAATAAATCAATTGTGGCACGAGCTGTGTGACATGTTAGCAGTCTTGTTGAAACCTTAGCTCCTGCACATCGTGGTTGTTCAATTGATGAACGAAAAAGTCAGTTATCATGGCTCTATAGCGGTAAACCGTTGACTGTAACGTTCTGGCCAGCATCGTTTTTGAAGAAGGACGGACAAATTATTCCACAAGCGCACCGAACAGACAATTTTTGTAGATGTAACGGTGTCTCAACATACACTTGAGGATTATCATCACTCCAAATACGGCAGTTTTGTTTATTGAAGTATCCATTCAACCAAAAGTGAGCTTCATCGCTAAACAAAATTCGCTTAGGAAAATTGGGACCAACGGCAATCTTGTTTTGGGTCCATTTGGGCACAATTTGGAAGCGTTGTTCAGGCGTCAGTCTATTCATGTTCAAATGCCAAACCAAACTAAAAATAAATCACTTGACAGCAGACAAAATGGTCGCCAGTAAAAATAGTGTTGCCAACTTAAAGTTCTATACCTCTAAAAAAGACACCCTTTATATACGAGTATGCCACTGGCAAAACTTTATTTTCATTATCAATGTCCTTACTAAGGACACGTACATAATTGATGTTCTAAAAACTGAAACTTTGAAATGTATCTTTAGTTCCATCTGACATGAGTGGCAATATCAAAGACACTGTTTTTGTGCACATTTAGTCGTAGTTTTTAATTACTGTTCATCCCGATTTTCAGAAGAAAATTTTGTTCAGCGATGAAGATCATTTTTGGTGGAATGGGTACGTTAATTAGCAAAATTGTCATATTTGGAGTGATCATAATCCACAAGCCATTGCTGAGACGCCGGCCGTTACATTCTCAAAAAGTCACTGTTTGGTGTGCTCTATGGGCAGAGGGAATCATTGGTCTATATTTCTTCAAAAATGAAGCCGGCCATAATGAAACAGTCAATGGGGAACGCTATAGAACCATGATTAATGGCTTTTTTTGTGCATGAAATATAGGATGTTGATGTGGATAAGCTTTAATTCCAACAAGATGGCGCTACATGCCATACAGCCAACGAAACAATCAATTTATTGAAGGACACTTTTGATGAGCGCATTATCTCGCGTCATGGGCCTTTGGCGTGGCCTCCAAGATCGTGTGATTTAACACCGCTGGACTATTTTTTGTGAGGTTATGTGAAGTCGTTTGTCTATGCAGATAAGCCCGAGACGATTGACGCCTTGGAAGAGAAAATTCGGCGTGTTATTGCTGACATGAGACCCCAATTGCTGCAAAAAGTGGTCGAAAATTTGGCCTCTCGTCTGGAATTTATTCGAGCCAGCCCGAAATCATTTTTAAAACATAATTGCAAACCTTTATCTTTATAATCAAGCTAAATTCTTGGCCATAACATTAAATTATATGAGTTTTATTTCTTCTTGAAACCATACGTCTAAAAAAACACACCCTTTATTTAACATTTTAATTATTTTTTAAGCAGTGAAACATAAATGGACTAAAAAAAAAACCACATCATCAATACTCAATTTGATCAAATGGTTTCATGGGATGTTCCTCCCACCTTAATGGGGGGATATAAGCTCCTCAAGAATCACTTCCTAAAATCTGAAACTTGAATACGCCCTCGTATTTAAGAATAAACCTGACTATTATAATTGTTGCATTATACCATTTAGATATCAAAAACCCATTGCAGTATGTTCAAAAGTAGTCATATTTTACGAAAATATTGATTAAGATTTAATTAAAAAACCAAAACCAATCTCTCAAGTATGTACCTATTTTACCAACCCACTCATTCTCTTGTTCCAAGTAATGAGAACTAAGGTTTTTCAAATTATTCATACCACGCAACTGATACCTACTCCTACATATTGCCTACATAATTTACTCGTATATGTGCCTACACGTAAGGAAATAACTCAAGTATAGAAACATGATTGAGACATATTATTAATTTTATTCTCTAATAATTGCATTTTGGTATACCTACCCAGCTATTCACTCAACTGGCATATTTATATAAGCCTTTCCTTTTAACCTCTCGTTTTTAACTCATTCTCATGCCCTACCTTAATTTAAAGGAGCATTTTAAATTAAGCTTTACGTTGAATTCCACAAGCAAATAAAATACATCATAATATAACTGAAAATTTCCGCTGTCTTTTATCTTATGTTTGTGGTTCTTAATAATTATAAATCTTTTTGCACACACGGGAATATGAGCGCTTTTACGTAAATGCCACAAAAACCTTAATACGACTTTAACATTTAACTATGTACATAGGTATACATTTTCTGTATTTGGGTTTTTATTATAAGAAATCTATGTTTGAATGTCTATTTGGCACCCTTTCACTTACAAGTCAAAACAATCGATTATAATTACTATCAAAGTACTGAAGGTAGAGTTGCAATGCAAAAAATAAAATGATTTAAGACTAACTTAAGAGGATGGTATATGTAGGATCATTTTGTTCTTTTTAAATCCTATCACAAGCTTTCCGAGCTAATGCTTAACTTTTATGTTATATTTTAAAGAACGCACGCAGTAACTAATTGAAAACCGAAATAAATAAATGCCTAATCAAAATGGAGA
Organism: Leucozona laternaria; assembly: GCA_932273885.2. Lineage (NCBI taxonomy): Eukaryota > Metazoa > Arthropoda > Insecta > Diptera > Syrphidae > Leucozona > Leucozona laternaria. The sequence goes on along the minus strand of OW026368.1, from coordinate 81,907,391 downwards.
ATTTAAATGTATTTTCGGCTTGAAATACTTGCCGAACATTCTTAAGCAGAGGAATTAGTCTTTTGAAAACTTTCTAGTAGTCTTAAGGCCACAAATGTAGTTCAAAAGCTTGACCCAAGTGGTTTAATATTTTTACTCATAAATTTTGGCTTTTTACTGAGGTTCAAAGATGGTTCAAAAGTCTGTAATTGGCTATATTATAACAAAATTGAACCCTGAACAACCATTGAACCTCAGTTAATCCGCCAAAATCGGTGGATTAAAATAGCTGAAACATGGTTTAAATATTTCTACAAATCATCAAATATTGTAAGAATTTTCATTAAACTAAATTTTTTTAATCAATTAAAAAAAAAAAACATCTGTGCTTCCATTGTAATATGAGCTAGACCTTAAACAGGTGGGCTAAATTTCTTCAACTTTGGTACAATGTGATTTCCTTGAGGGAAAATTCCACGTTGTTTGAGAAAATTTGGTCTTATTTTTGGTATATTCGTTTACCTATATCATTTTATTGGTCAAACCCATTTTGTCAAAAATTTGCATTGTGGTGCTTAATACTTCAGACAGCAATGCACTTTGAAATTTTGAAAACAAAAAATGTTAGGTAACAGAAAAATTATGTAGGTACTTTTTATAATTTTTAACATTTTCTCGTTAAAGATATTATTGCATTATTGGAATATATGTAGTAGTTCTTAACTACAACAACAAGTTCATAAGGTCCAGTCGTGCATATTTATTTTTAAATTTCTGCAAAATCAGCTCAGTAGATTTCAATAGACAGCTCGAACTTTAAGCTGCCGCAACACTCTTTTACAAAGAAAGATTGTGGAAACTTATTGACTGATAAACAAATTCTATTGCAAGTAACCTAATCTACTTGAATACAAGTAACTAAGTTGCGGAAAATAAATTGGAGGCCGCTTAAGACACTTTTTTAATCGTTGTAAAATAATTACCTAACGAAAATACAACTCTATCTCCCCGACTATTACACTAGCATGCATTTTATTACGTAAACCCCAAATGAAACGATCAGATCTATATTACGAGATACGAGTATCTATATTTTTACCATGACAACGCCACCGCAGAGTGTGCTAAGAGCTACAACACGGCGGCGGCCGGTGGCGACGGAGACGGTGACGGCGACTTATGTGTACGCTGTACTTTTTCTTTGCTCTGGGATAGAGGAATATAGGAAACCCAAATCTAATCAAATCACCTTTCACTTGACGCTTTTTTCACTAAATTGGGTTTCAAAAAGGCACCGAGCTGGTGTTCCTTAGAGTAGGTTAGGTAGGTAAGGTATGGTGTGATTGGTGATGGTGATGGTGACACTTCGTTGTATGGCCTGGCCAGCTTGGCGTTGGCGTCTGTTTTGGGAATTGTTCAATCTCAAGTGATATTGATTGCGTGTAGATACCATTAAGTGAAAGATACTTTTTGTGTATAACATGCCAAAGTTAACCTGGGGTTGGTTCAGATTTCATTTCCGGAGAATTTCTGTCAAATCAGCCAGCCCCCTCCACGAACAAAAAATTTAAACAAAACAAAATTTATCATGATAAACTTTATTTACTGCTGAACATTCTGAACAACAACAAAAAAAAAAGGTCCTTTCGATAGTTTTGTCATTCTTTTAAGGTAAAGTCACGTCTCTGCAAAAACAATTTAATTGAAGTTCCCCAAAGGCGCAGAAGAAAAAAAACTCATTAAAATAATTTATATAGTTTCGTAGGCCAGATATATCATTTGTCGCCCCACTATACTGATATTCAGTAGCAGCAAGCTAGAGCTAGGTACACCCAGTCCAGTGTCTTTAGCTTTGCTTCCTCTATTACCCCACATACCATACCACATACAGTGGTTTCATTTTTTTCGGGTTGGTGAAATTCTCATTAAAAAATAATATGGTCTGTGAATTTGACAGCTCTAATGTATGAAGAAGAAGTTGGCATCATCATCAACGTGTAATGAAAACGATGACTGATGATGAATAATTATAATGGCCTGTGAGCTGAGTATGGTTTTTGGTATGTTACAGTGATTAAATTTCAAAAGAACTCACTATACGACCGACACGACGCACGACGATGTAAGCACAAATAAAATTTGTCATTTTTTTTGTTTGAATATACAAAAGAGAGGAAATATGTATGTACTTATATCACAAAAGGAGCTTTCTATAGAATAATAGAGGCAATTCATTAATGCTTATATGGTTTATGCGGAATGTTAACTTTTCCTCTCAAGTTTATAATTTCATTTTGGTAGCAGCAACTAATTAAAATGGCAGGATTTATATAAAATAATAAAGGACACAGTATAGAGAAGACATGGAAGTGTAGTAGTGGTTCATTGTGAGATACTTATATTTTAGTGTGTCAGGGCCGGCCCCAGCCAAACTGGCGCCCTAGCAAGATTTGTAGCAAGCGCCCCTTTTTTATATTTGCATCCATGCATATGTATACATACAACGATACACATGCATAAGACTTTTCCACATTACCCAGGAGTTAGACTATCTATGATTACTATTAGTGGGATCTTTAATTTTACAATATTATGAGCTATTATCTGCTTGAATGCCACAATGAAAGTGATGTTAGTTAGGGTTAAATGCAAATGGCAGTCCATATTTGTTTGCGCAAGATCAGATTACATTTTCTTGCTCCTTTTAATGCACATATGGTTGGTCCGGCCCGGAGTGTGTATATGTGTGTAACTTCTATTCAAAATCATAACTAAATATTTTAGAACATTTTACAACAGATTAACAAACAGATACAAAATACATACAAACTGGCTAAAACTCATCACGCTATAAGAAGATGCTATAATTTTTGCAAATGGCGGCAAATGTCAATTCTACTTTGACATTTGTGAAGGAATAATTGTTTCGCTTTCGACTTTTTTGCAGAATAATTCGTCGCTGTTGTTGGAGCAGCGTGGTATTTCGCCCCAGATTTCCAACCGGGAAAATACTACGATCACGTTTAGGCGCTCGCCTAGAAGAGTATGAGACAACAAGAGACGCTGCCAGGTCTCGCTGGCACGAGAGCATCCGCTCTGCTGAGAATATCACAGCTGTATGGCTGAAGACAGCGTTGCCGTTTGGCCACTAAAGGGAAACAATAACGTATTCATTGGGTCACCCTTATCCGTCCCATCGATCTACCTCAACGGATCCGTTGCCGCAACGCATTCGATGGATTCTATGATTCGGGGCCTTTACTGGATGGAGTGCTGTTTACTCTGAAGATGGAGGAGTCATAGAGCCTTAGTTTTCCTTATTATCGGGTAGCCTAATCTCTCGTTTTTTTTTTTTTGTGGGTTTTTTGAAGTCACGAGTCTATGTCAACAAGCCTCAGACTCTTGAAGTCGTTAAAGAGAATATTATGAATGCAAGGACTGTCAAGAGTGATGGAAAATGCCATGAATTGGGCCCGAATGGTCATCAATTCTGGCAGCGCGGCGGACACTTAGCCAATATAACTTTCTCGACTAAATGGAACAAAATTAAAACATCAAATATATAAGGAAGCAAAAGACAACTTTTGCACCACCTTGTATTGTGTATTATGATACATATGCAAATTAAGTTAAATGTCTTATTGGATTGTTATATTGGATTGCCTGCTCCCCTTTTAGAAGTAAGCACCGCCATTTTTGATTTTCGTACAAAAAAAATATTGTGTTGCAATCTACCCAACTTGTGCTGCCATGTGCCATATTAAAAAAAAATAAAAAAAACTTCATAAGCATATGATTTTTTGAGGACAGCCATTTTTTAGTCTGAAGCATCGCCATTTTCGATTTTCAAAAATTAAATTCGTAAATACTTTAACGGATTAGGGAGGATATTTTTGGCAAAACTACGATTTTCTTAAAAATCAAAGTTTTGCTGATTTTTGATGCTCTTTTTTTAGTGCTTACAGCCAAAGAGTTAAAAAAGAACTTCGCACATTTGCAACTTTTACGGCCGAAACTAAATTTTGGAAAGTCTCTTAGCACTGTCATTTTCGATTGAAAAATAAAAATATGTAAAAGTTATCTGTTTTGTGCTAATATTTTTACAAAATTCGCAAGTTTGCAAATTTTACAGATGAAATTTTTTTGCAAAATTACAATTCCTAGAACATTAAATTTGTGCTGTTTGTGCTCAGTTTGTGCTATAATGCACTGAAAAAAACAAACAAAACCTTCGCAATTTTGCAACTTTTACGACAAAAAAAAAATAAATTTTGCAAACAAGGCAAAAGAGTCATTGAGGAATTTTATTGAATTTTTGATATATTTTATGAGTAAGGGCGTGTTTGAATTGGATTAAATTTTGATTTTAATACGTACACATTTTCACTCAAGATGTTTTTTTTTTTTTCTCGGAAGTTATGTCCATAAGAGATAGCAGAACCGCTTTTTAAGGAGACAAATTTGGAATTTCTTTAAAATTTTCAAAAATGTTTTAAGCTTGCCTAAGCTATATTTCAATTTTTAAATTAGACTACCTTCCGAAAATACTAGCAATTACTAACGAATTAAACATCGCCCCTAATAGGCAAAGCTTTTCGTTTTCTATAATGACCTGTCATAGCGATCAGGAAAACGCCACATCAGTAAACATTGTCTTTTGGGTAATTTATAAAAAAACAAAAATGACACGAATTATGAGATATCACTTGAAATAATTTTTCGCAAACAAAATGTTTCGTGGGGCAAATATTTTTTTTTTAAAGCATTTATTAATTCTCCTGATGAGAATTCCTTTTTCGTATTTAAAACGCAAAATTTATTTGCTGCCGTAAATCGTATAGCGCAAACTGAGCACAAAACACCACAAATTTAATTTTCTAGAAAATTTTTATTTTGTTAAAAAAAAAACCTCCTTAAATTTTGTTTGCTGTTTTGTAATTTTTTTTTAGAAAACTGCTCCTCCCGCCCTCATACGATGTTGTTCTTGTCTCGACCCAATTTACAAGCTCTAGCTTTTTATCACACCTTATGCGAATCACCATGTATACCTACTCAAATAAATTGAAATTGTTGTGTGAGTTTACCCACCACAGGTTCCCTCTTCAATTCTTTGTCCTTACTATTATCTATTGCATGTGCCCCACTTTTTTTCGCTTTGAATACAAATACATATGGGGATATAGAAGACATTTTTTAATGCTGTTTTAAAAATGTGTTTTATTAAAAATTTTATTTCTAGTGAAATAAATATTTATTTTACTAATTTACTTCCTATTAATTAATTTTTAATGGAATTCCCTTGCACATCAGTAGTGTGACCAAAACCACTTACAGGTAGGTATTATTTTTTAAGCGATCAAATAATGAGATCTGTTATCTCGCGCGTTTCTCGATAAGGACACTTCAAGTATTGAGTTTGTTTTTTTTTTTAAAAAGCTTGTGTGATGTATCTTAAGTGATAACATAACGAAACAAATTAAGTCCGACCGTTCTACCTAATCGTGCGGTAAAGATAACGTTTTAAATAAGACACACATATTCAGCAATCATCGTGTGTAACAAATTTTTAAAAAAATGTTTGCTAATGTACACTTTTGCACTGTTTATTATATGCTTGATGGTATATGTCGGCTCATTTCAAAAATATCAAATTTTTTTGTTTGATAGAATTACATACGTCAGCCAAATTTGTGTGTTGAAAATTATTTTCATATTTTGCTTCCACACCTGAATCCAAACTAATCAGTTTCAACATAACCTCAAACACTGAAATATGATAGAAAAGGTGATGGTTTTAGAACGAATCCTAAAATGTTCATGTATTGACACAATATGTCAAATCTTATCGAATCGACTGTCAAGTTGTGTGGGATGGACTGACATATTTTGTTTCCACACTATTATACATGATTTTCTTCCTACCTTTTTGACATGTGTCAAATACTCAATGAGATAGTGTGGAAGGACTTTTAGTAGTCCTTCAAAATATTGATATTGCGGACTTTCACCAATGTTGCTTGTAAATAGGTACTTTGTTTTATCGGTCACATGAAGGTTTTTGAAACGATTGGAATCTCAATTTAAACGATACCCAGTCAAATTTGAAAAGTAGTTTGTAGCAACAGATTATTTAATTTTTATTGTACAGCGGTTCATTAAAAAATCCAGTTGATTGTGGAATAATTTCACAAGGTATTAAGTCCGATTTGGAATAAAAATGCATGCATCACTGCATGCAGTATTGCAACTTTACTGCGCAATCATTTTGCAATGATTTAAAAAAAGTGTATTTATGTATTAAAAATTGTAAAATATTTTTATTAAAATATCCAATGATAAAAAACTGTTTTTATTTTATGTAAGTATATAAAAACTATCTCCTCATACGCAAGGCACAAATCCATTTTAAAACAACCAGACCAATGACAATATTAATTTTAGAATCCATTTTCTGGACATATGTAAGGAGTGAATCGATGCATTATAGAACCATGGCCTTAGCCATCCATAAAAGCTACAAATTTAGCCGCTAGCGTGAGCTCAGCTCACCAAAAAAAAAAATCGGAGCTTTTTTTTAAATTTCCTGCTGAATGGTCAAGCAATGAAGGAAAAAGTAAAAGGCTAGCGAGTTATAACTGATGATAAGCTAAAATGTGTTTTATTAGAATTATAAAATACAGGGAATTAGAAAAATTCGCAGCTGACAGAAAATATGTGCTCAGTTTATTTTGCCCCATATCATTTTCAAACGCTAATATATTCCACATTATATATTTCCACATTAAAGTGTGTTCGTTTAGCTCCCTCTTTCAATTTGATTTTTTAAAAAGTTTTTCCGGATTATTCCAGTTTTGTTTTTGTTGAAAATATTCAAAATATTTGAGTTTTCGACCCAAAAAACCTTTGTGCAACCAAGCAGCCCCCACTTTTCGAAAAGTTGTTTCAGATATTATTCCATGTTTTTGGAGTTCAAGACTTAAAAATTAATGGAAATATGTAATTTGAGAAAAAATCTCGCACCCCTTCTTAAAATTAACAAAAGTAACTCAAGCTGGGCCTGTACGAAATTTCCTTTGAAATTTCGATTTTGGAAAAAAAAGGGTGCAGTCTAAGGTCAAAAATGGGATTTGAGTTTAAAATCCGATTTTTTAAGAAATAAGAAAAAAAAATTGACACAATTCGGAAACAACTTGAGAAAGCTTTATAGAAAATTTAAAAAAAAGGCTCTAACCTCATACAATCCGTTCATATATATACCTAAATTGCATACATTTTATTTCCTTTTAAAGTCCTATTAAGAATAACATAAGATATTTAATGGTCTGTCTCCCATATTTCAAAATACAAGTCTTTGATATTGTTTAAAGAGTTTTAGAGACAATTTTTCAATCATCAATTAAGCAGTCAGTTAACTATCAGAGAAATAAATAGGAACAAATGCTTGATTTATCTAAAGAATAAATATCTACTATCTGATGCTTAACTGACTTTTGAAAAATTGGCCCTTAGTAAAAGTTATTTCTTTTAAGACATGATTTTCAACACAAGAATTCAGCTTACCTAAAACAAATGCTAGCTCATCCATACATTTGGTTCTGTGAACGGCCGTGATGGTATAGGTACTGTTTTGCAAAAAGACGTTGCTAGCTAAGTTCCCCCGCGTAACACAAACATTTCTCTCTCCCAGGACACAATATTTTAGTGGTATTGAACTACAAAGTACAATTCAAAAGACCTTTGTTTTTATCACAAAGTATGTAGGTACATACAGTTGTGGCGAACTAATTAAGAACGATACATTGGAAACAAATTTTGCATGTTATTTTATTGAAATTGTTGCTATACAGTGTTGTATTAATTTTTTTTTGCACTTTGTATTATTAAAATAAAAGAAACAATAATGTGTAGCAAAAAAACTAACGGAAACATAAAATTAAATTCAATATATTTTGGTAAAAGAAAATTAGCATGGCGATCTAATTAAGAACGATAATAGGATAAGTAATATTTTAATATTATTATGCCGTTTTTCCTCAGTATTTGGTCGGCAATCCTTTGTTTTCGATTACAGCCTTACATCGCCTTGACGTTGATGCAATAAGGTCCTGGCATTTTTTTGGTGTTATATTATTCCAAGCTGTCCTTGTGATTTCATACAATTCATTTAAATTGCTAATTTTATGCTTATTTACTTCTTTTTTCAATTCGTACCAAAGGTTTTCGATTGGGTTTAAGTCTGGACTGCATGATGGCCAGTCGATGACATCCACAGAATTGTTTTGAAACCATGACCTCGTTGACCTCGCAGTATGCTCGAGGTCGTTGTCCTGCATAAATCTCCATGTTACTGGCAATTCTTCATCTGCATAGGGTAGCACTACATTTTCAAGTACACTAATGTAGTCTTGGGCCTTCATTATGCCTTCTATACGATATAATGGTCCAGTTCCTTTATAGGACATGCAACCCCATAGCATAATACTACCTCCTCCATGCTTGAGCGTGACTGTGGTGTACTTGGGATTGAAAGCTTCATTTTTTGGCCGTCGAACATATTGTTTTCAATCGGATCCCACTCTATTTATTTTTGTTTCATCACTCCAGAGTATTTTCTTCCATTGTGAGATCGTCCAATCCTTATGTTGTCTTGCAAAAGCTAACCTAGCCTTTCGGTTTTTTAGTGACAGCAATGGTTTTTTTCTGGCTGATCTACCAAAAAGCTGAATATCAGTCAATCGCTCTCTAATGGAGCGTGCAGAAAGCGCATTTGGATCCTCGCCGAAAACTTCCTTCCGAATACCGTTTGAACTTAAAAACGGATTTTTTTTGCGGTGCGAACTATCAGCCTGTCCTGAGCTTCATTGGTTTTGCGGGGTCTTTTCTTTCTTACTACTTTTTCGGTGGTTTGATGTTTTTCTACATATTTTATAGCGTTAAAGATCATTGTTTTCGAACAATTGAGCATATTTGCAATCGCATTGTATGACAATTGTTCATTTCGGCGAAGATTTATTATGGCATCTCTCATGTCTGCTGTACAGCTCTTTTTCCTACCCATTTCACTTTCAAAATATCTTGGAACATAAAAAAAACTATTGAAATGCCTTTAATTTCAAATGAATTTGTATATTTACCAACAAAAAATTTTCGTTGACACCGAAATTCTAAAAAAAAAACTGTTTTAATAAAACGTTCTTAATTATACTGCCAAATTAATAATGAACTAATATGCCTTAAAACCGATTTAAACTGATTTAAATGCACAATAACTGTGGTAATCACATTTATGCATGTAAACTGACATGAGTGAATAGATAGCGGTACTTTTAGTTTTAGTTGTCATCTGTCTTATTATTGCAGCAATAGTGTTGCCAGTATTAAAATCGTTCTTAATTAGTTCGCCACAACTGGCGACCTCTAGACGACACAATCTCCTTACAACCATGAATTGAGGCGTTTATGTATATAATTTTCTAAATCTGGCTTAAGGTAAAAGCAAATTCATGTGACCCATCCTTACATTTAATTTTGAATTCTCTCATATTTTATTAATAAAACTGAGTTTAAGATCTTTTAAGACAAATAAGCCTCAAGAACACTCGTTTTCGATTAAATGAAAACAAAACGACAATAATTTTATTGTTCGAAATATCACGAACAAATTTTCCCTCAATAACAATGCCCTCAAGATTTTCCTCCTCTGCAGAGCAAATAAAACCACAAAAACTCTACCTATCTGTCCATACTCTATAACACAAAAGGAAGCCATAAAATAACTCACGTAACACAGCAAAACACGTCCAGGATTATAATATCTACGAACTTATAAAACAATGTTATCTCAGAACCATCAGAGGGAGAGAGAGAGAGAGAGATATGAACACAAAAAAAAAATCCTAGAAAACAACAGAAATTGGCGAGAAATGCCTGATAGAATAAAATCAAAGTCAATGCCCTCAGAGAAGACGATAAAGTATGAAAATGAAAAGGCATCATCTGAAACGAGGCAAAGAAACGGAAAGGAGGCAGCAAAAACCTAGAGATAGCTATACTGCAGCAAAATCTATTGTACAGCTTTGTGAGCGTTAACTTGTTTTCATAAAATCGTTATCTCTAATAATATTTCAGTTCGACATCACACATTTGATCGTTTTTATTGTCTTATCCGAATACGAACAAAACCAACCTTATCTCAGGTCGCAGCAGCGATAAAACACCTTTCCATCAAGCTACCTTTTCCTTTAGGTATCTATACATAATTATATCGTGCTTCCCTCACGAAAATATAATCGCTGATTGAAGGAGATAAAGAGATGATAATTTTATTTGCCTGACGTAACAGCTGTCATAATCATCATTATTATAAAGACGAATAAGCTAAAAATGCTAAGTGTAAACACGTCCGTCCGTCCCGTGGTCGTAGGTTGTGTCTTGATCTTGACGTACGTACTCACCTTGCCAGTATTTGATTGGAGATAGTAGACCATAACGAACATCCAGATGACAGTAACGAATGCAACTAATTTGACGTTTCGCCGCATTTTGTTTTGTCGATTCAACAACAATGTCGATGATGATAACACAATAATTAATTAAAATCCAATTTTAATTTTTTTTTTTCACTTTTAATTAATTTTATTTATTTTTTTTTGTATTTTGCTCTTGTTCTTCTTCTTTTTGAAGAGCAAAAATAATAAATTTTTCACCACACTGATCTATAATTGCACTTTTCTCTATAAAGATGATTCAGCCGAAAGCTATAGATAATTATTTATTTATTCACTTGTATTCAATTTGAAAAATTAGCACAGCATTTGTAATCAATTATCTTTAAGATAAGTAAACAAAAATAAAAGTGAAATGGGTGAGAGTGCGGGAGGGGAGCACTTGAGAACTGTAAACAAGCGAAAGCACCTATCAATAAATTGCAATTTTTAGCTTGAAATTTCTCACACACAGAAAGAATAAATGTTCCTTTTATATTTGACGGATTTGACGAATTCCCTTTTAACCACTTGTTAGCGGTTTCTTTTTGAATATTGTAATAATTTTATTGGTTTCCGTTCGGAATAAATTCCACTCAGCCAAACGTACGGCTCGTTTTTGCCACCACACCGAATCAATTGACCGAAAAGGTTTGTGTGCTACAACACCACACCAACTATTATACTCTTCCGCTGAAGAAGAAGAACTAACTACGATTAAATTTTTTACGAATCAGCTAGCGAACGTAAACGTATCCAACGCCAGCCGCTCGATCTGGCTGAAAGTTTGCAACTGAAAAAAAAAAAATGTTACCGAGTGTGATGGATATTGTGTTGGGTGTTGTGTTGGGGGCTTGGGTTTAGGTATTGTAATATTGTAAAGTTATCAAAGAGACTCAACTCTCAGCCTTCCCAAGATGCATGTTAGCCTATAGCAATAGCAATGGCTATGTGAATTGGTGGCGCTTCACACTTTGATTGCCAAATTTCATATTGGGGTTTGGGTAACAGCGAACAGGCCAACCAACGTAAGAGAGATAAAAGCAAAGAGGTTTTCTTTACCATCGAAGAGAAAATATTTTATCAATGAACTCAGTTGTTTCTTGTTTACTTTTTACGTATGCACAAAACGTTTTTTTCATTGTAGCATGAGATATTATGAGGACTGAGAGCTTTTGAGAGAAATCTATCATGTTAAATGATATCATGACAGAAGAATGAAGATAAAGAGTTAAGTGAGTAAGAAAAAAAAGGCACCAACAAAGAGCATACAAATTTTATAGAGCGAAGATAGTGTTACCAATTGCCGTTCAAGTCCCAGATTAAATTCATGTTTTGTTTTTTTGTTTTTATTGTTTTATTTAAACAAAATTGAGAGTTGAACAATGTTGTAGCAGGTAGACTTATTGAACTAGATATTTGCATGACCACTGTAGACCAATGAATGAAGACAATGTACAATCGTCTACGTGGTAATTTCGGCCAAATACATACAATAATGGCGCAAAATTTTAAACAGCCTAATGTTAAGGTTTTAGCATGATACTAGTTAACACTTTACTAACCTTAAAGCTCTTTACTAAAATGTGCTTATTTTTAAACACTTTTTTAACTAGTATCATACGAAACCTATTTTCGTACGAAACTCAAGCTGAACGCGTCTAAAACAGTGACATTTCGTGTTTTTCTATGTCAAAGTGACATATGGATCAAGTAAGATGTTAAAAAGATAAAACAGCAATTTTAACTTTAGTAAAATGTTAATAGATATAAGTATCATTTAAAATTAGCAAAACCCTCTTTTTAACCTAGAATCATATTCAAAATGATTTAAGACTTAACTAACTCGTCTAAAATTTTGCGCCAATATTTTTACTAAAGTTAACATATTTTTGTTTTGCGAACTATTTACTAAATTTAACTTAAACTCTAGTACGGGAAAATTCAGCAGACAAAATGCTAAACTACCAAAAAAAAATCCGACGAAGCTGAATTTTGCCGAAGATCTTTGTTTTACAGTCTTACGCACTGCCTATAAAAAAGTGCTCTAAGTTTGAACAACTGGCGTTTAGGATTTATTGCGGTGAATGGGGAAACATTTATTTTTTTTTGTGAATAACTCAAAAATTGCTAGATCTTTTGAAAAATATTTAGGTCATATTAATAATTGTAAAAAAGGTAATAACCTTTTTTTTCTAAAGCGCAATAGATTTTGAGAAAATGTACATAAACTTGCCTAATAATATCGATTGTTTCTTTTAATGTACTTTTTTCCCACAACACTGTAGATATGGTGTTAGGTACTTTGCACGTTTGCGTACATTTTGACAATCTATTGGCCTTACAAAAAAAAGTGTTATAATTTTTTTGGTGTAGAATTAGCTACTTATATGCAAAGACTTAGACTACAATTTCTTTCTCGACATTTCTTCTCTTTTACCCTACACAATCAAAAGCCCTTGTCCAGAGCCGGACCAACCATATGTGCAAGATGTGCAAAAGCACGGGGCGCGAAATTCTGGGGGCGCATTACCAGGAGCATTTTAACCACAAAGCTTGTTCAAATAATCCCAAAATAACATCCATCACAACTGTGCTAAGTTATATCTTGCACACTTAATAACTTCACTTTCATTGTAAAATTAAAGATCCCACTATAGACCTACTCATTGAAAGTCTACCTCCTGGTTAATGTGGAAAAGTCTTATGCATGTGTATCAGTGTATGTATGTATGTATGCAAATATAAACAAGGGGCGCTTTCTACAAATCTTGTACAGGGAACATGTTTGGCTGGGGCCCGCCCTGCCTTGTCTAAATTTAGTATTTTTAGAGTACTTAGTAGGAAGAGTTTAACAAATCAATTATCTATCCAGCGAAATTCAGCTTTGTCAGACTATTTTCGGAATGAAAGTCGTATTTTTCTGGGCTACTATAGAACAGTCAAACTAAGGATTTTAGATCTTTAAAATTTGTAAAAGGCTGGAGTTTAGATTTTATAATTCAAGGCTTACAGAATTTGTGTTTTATCCATTTGTGCTGCTTCCCCTCAAAATTGATACATAATGTATATCGATTTCTGTTGGTGGGAGTAAAAAACAAATTCTAAACATTTTTGCCTTAGGTTAAATTGTTTCTACATAGTTGGTGCCCAAAAAGAAGAAGGCGTGCAGCAAGATTGGGTTAAGGGAAATAAGAAATTGAAAGAGTTTTATAGTGAGCTTATAGAGTTATTCTCTTGAAATTGGAGTTTAGGAGATAGGAGGCCGTTGGACCTTATACAAACCCCATGGAGGTTTACATTTATAACATAACATTTATTTCGGAAAATCTTAGCACTTTATTTTAAGGGATTTTTTCATGCTGTACTTAATTAAATCAAAACCAAGACATATTAAAAAAAAATAATAGTATTTTTATGTACGGATGACTGTAATTTCAGTTGAACATAAGTAAAAATGTTAGTTACCGAGATGAAAAGTGCTTAGCTCTTATACCTGTTCTGCACGGAGTCCCTCAGGGATCGATTCTTGGCCCAATACTCTTTTGAATATTCATCCAATAATCTACATTCGTATTGTTCACATGCTTCATTGCAATTTTATACTGATAATATTCATAGTTTTATCTGAAGGCCTTTTTATTTGCGTAATTTGCTGCGCACTTCAACCTTAGACAAGAAATTATCAAAACTGCAACTGCAAGCGGAATGTTTTTTTTCAAACTATTTTCCTCTCCAAACAATAGGAATAGGAATAACCCGATTTTTTAAAAAAAAAAGGGAACAAATGAGGGTATGGGTTTGGGGAGGGGATAAGCAAATTTCAAATTTTATGCTTTAAATCATTCTTAAAGAACACAAACTCTAAGATCCGGTATCTTAAAAATTTGTTTGCTCAACAAAAAGTGGTTTGAATGTAGGGAACTACTTAACCCCAAAATTTATAATTTCCAATTTTCTCAACTATAAGAACAGGTAACACCATCTGGTTTTTGCATTCGACTAAAAATTAATAAAAATATTGAATGTTAAAAGGCAAATTCGTAGGTATACTTAAATGGGTACATTTTTGAGAACAATCCAAATTGTTTTTTCAACTTTTTTTTTCAAAAACTTAATTTTAAATTCCATGATATTTTAAGGGTTACCGTTGTTTTTTTTTATAATATTTTTACTATTAATTGAAAGTCAATGTTGTAGAAATTTTTCCCTCCCGCATAAACGGGTGGAAATGAACCCTCCCTCTTCAACGAGTATTTTCTTAGAACATTTAATAGAATCATTTTCCAATGTATTGTTTATGAATAAGGAAACACTGAATAAATTGTAAAAAAAAGAAAACACAAATTTAACTTTTCAATCATATTATAGTCCCACTTTGTGTACTATAGGTACATAATACATGATGTAAAAAAAATGTTATAAAATGCTCCTCTATTTTCAATTATAGCTTTTTTATTTTCAATTTTACACTAAAAAGTAGGTACTTTAACTAAAATTTTGTGAAATTCAATTCTTTTTTGTTTCAATTGTGGTACTTATAGTTCTCATGATAGCGCGGAAATCTTCTTAAACATACTTTTCCAAAATAGCGGCTAAATGGTGAGGTGCGTCGCTTTCAACCCTGAAAAATGGTATTGTATACTCAACTCATGCTGACCCGGCCCCTTTTACATACAAAATTTAGTCCTTCCTAAAATTCAAGGTCAATGTAACATTTCAATTGACTGATACGGTTGCTTAAAAAAAAAACTATTGTGTTCAGAGCTTAAGGTCCTGCCCTGATGGAACCCTGAAAAGATAGAAATCCTGAAATCGCCAAGACTCCGGTATCTTATTGTCACAATTTTTTTCGAAAGAAAGCACCAAAACTACCAATAAATGCTTCGGTAGTGTATAAGTTCTTAATAATTTTGAAAGCAGCACGTTTTTACACTATTTAACTAAAATTTACAATGTTGAAGGTACAATACGAAAGAAATTAAAGCAAAATTTTCATTCTAATTTAAAACCATTCCACCCTAAACCTATGACCCACAGGATTCTTAACTCCCATGATCATTCCCCTGTATCCGCCATTGCAGATATACCAAATTAATAAACAAAAACTAAACTTAAACCATTTTCTTTTATGGACGAGACTAGAGACATGCCAATTTATAACAGTTATAACAGTTTTTCGCCATTAAAAGTGGGCTTATGTTAACGCACTTCGCACGACTTGAACAAAAACTCTGGGTGCCTGAAGTATGCCCACCGGCGCAGGGTCCTGGACCTGGGGGGCCGCATAAACAGTACTTTTATAAACCAAAACTGTAATAATTGGCATGTCTAGAGTCACTTCCTTTTTTTATATTCACCCCTGCTCTGAATTTCGCATCTTTTCACTTCTTGGGATTAAAAAACTGTTTTTTTTAAATTTCGATCGAATGTAATAAACTTAAGTTGGCTTACAATGCAGTCAAATGATAAATCTGAAAGTCTATTAAAAGACTTGCATCACAGAAGATAGAAAAACGAAATTGAAATAAAAATGTCCACATAAATTTTGACAGTTCAGCTATTGATAAATAGACTAGAGAAGCACCTCTTTTATGCCTTTGCATAATTAAAACATACAAAATCCGCATCATAGGCTTAAAACTTTATAATCTTGTTTTCTAATAAACTTCCGTTTGTTAAATTTGTGTATGGAAATGGGAATTATGAATTTCTAAAAGAGAACATACTCAAATTCTAAAGAGAACCACAAGAGTAAACTGTCAAAATATTATACCAATGATGACAGTAACACAAACCCAATACCTCCACCCATTTTCACAAAATTTTGTTTCCTATTTTCGATTTTCCAACCAAAAAATTAAAATTCACTTTTAGACAAACAATTTTACCAATAAGAACACTTTAATTTGTTGTTTTTAAAAAAAAAAAAAAACACTTTTACAAATATTAAAATTTTATTAGCAAAGTTGAATACATTTTATTGTCCTAAAGGATTTTATTTTTGAGGTTATATTGAATAAATGGGTTATTTATTGTTTTTCTTTTTTTCTAATTGCAAAAACAGCTTATCGCTTTGATTTTTTTGTTAGTGTTTATAATTTTAGTATGTATATACAAATAGCACTTTGGATTACAAATAAACTGAATTAGAATTAAAATACGAATTAATTATAGTGAAAATAAAAACAACAAGACACACGAGATAGTAAAAACAGAGAAAACGTTTGACAGGACGCACACGACAACGACGACGACGCGACGACCGACAGCGAATTTTCCTCTGACATGAAAAACTTGTAATAAAAATGCACAACACCCTTAGCGTGTTGGGGTTTTCCAATCTCTTTCTGTGTTAAGAGAACAGAGGGGTTGTAAAAATGCATTTTAAATGGAGCAAACTTTATGGGAAGCTTTTGTTTATGCCCTCTGAGAGGTTTTTCTTCAATAATTCTCTTAGAAAATTCCTGCTTCAATAATGAAAATGAAGTACATATTTCTCTTAAAATTTTCGTAAACAGAGAGAAAGAAAAAAACTTAAGTGTTGTTCAAAATATACTAACAAAAAAAAAGTGACAGACTGACAGGTGCATGGGCTAAGGGAAGCTTCGCTAAAGCAAGTGCCATGCGCCCTTGAAGCCAACTCAGCCCATTAGGGTGAGGTTTTATGTTTTTTTTGTTGTTGTTGTTGTTGTTTTTATTTGTTTAGTGTTTTAAGTGCAAGTGCATGTTTAGAGACAATATTTTGTTTATACAGAGCGAAAAATGTTAAGAGCGCAAGTTGTGAGCTAATAATAGAAATAATTTCTTATACACGATGTCATTGATAGATAAAATAATGTGGCTGCAGTACGGCAATGGCATGGCGCGCGGTCTGGGCAGCGACACGATGATGATTCTTTAGAAGCTTTTTGTTATGTCAGGCTATGAGGCATTTTACATTACATTAAGCACGTGATTGAGGTCTTTAAGGGACAATAACTAGGGTAAATATTGATTGGTAAATAAATAACGATATCTGCGAGACTTAACTTTTGACATGCTATTAATATTTTTCACTACCATTTTGCATGCATGTATGTATATAGATAAAGTAGTAATTTGATATGAAAATGTATTTTTGAAATTAATAAGCAGTTTGATAATTTTAATTTGAGATGAAACTTTAGTATTTCTATAAATATAGGAAGATAAATAAATATAATAATAACCATAGCAGTTAATGACATTAAAGAGGTTTTCAAAAAGTAACGTTTCTACATACATGTAGTTAGGAACAGCTACTTTTTTATTTGAAGTAACTGATGCACGTGCGATATGGGATATTAAATTAATTTATTTTAAATTGCTGAGAAAATTTCAAAAACGTTGTTCCTCATCCTCATATTATTTTTTTTTTTTTTTTGTAATTCCCAAGAAGAGATATTCAAATTTGTGTTGCAATTCATGAAGAACTGTAATAACTCCCATACAATTTTTTTCGATGTTTTCGATTATGAGTATAAACTTGTCTGGAATTTAAAAAACCAATTTTAATATATTATACCTGTTTTTCCGGGTATTGCGATAAAATTAAAACATTTTTGCCAATATTTCCCTTATTTCTGTTTTTTTTTCCCCGCATTTTTGGTTAATGGCTTGATAAATTTAGTACCAGCTTGACAAGCATGTACTTCTTAGTAATTCAAATAATTAAGCATTGCAAAGTTAAGAAAAAAAATGTTTAATTAAAAAAATAAAATAAGTATAATATTTCTGCGAATACAAATCGTTAAGTGTGCCAAATTTAAGTAATTTTAGTTAAGAATAATTTTTGGTGTACGTGTAATGGTAAGTGTGTTGCACTGTCATGCCACCAAACAGTGGCCCATCTCGGGAAAAATGGTTCCAAAAGTCTTCGGCAGAGTCTAAAATAAATTCAAATGAAAGTTTTTTTGTGACTTTTAGTCCAAATGCATTTTTCTCAGGCACGAAACTTGAGCTCATCAGTTAGATGTTGTCCATAATGCTTAACTGTTAAATTCACTGAGTTAACAATCGTTTGGAGTTATTGTTTTATGTTTGGATTAATGGGTTTGCTTGTAGAGCTTGTCAAAGAAGATTATTTTAGAGGCAACACAAAAAGATTTTACTTAATTTTTCTATACCAATAGTTTTGAGTATAAAATAGGAAAAAAAAAAACTATTTTTACTTGCTCTACAAAGCAAGTATTGGTTTTGTGCAAAAAAACATTTCGAAATTGTAATCAAAACTAACACTATACGATGAACGAAAAGTTCGAAAAAATGTTTTTCGTCATGCCGTCCGTTGGTATCTGTGCGTCCGTGCCTCTATGCCTCCGCGCCTCTATGCCTCCGCACTGTAATTTGAGCAAGAGCTCCGATTTGCATGAAATTCGGTCCAGAGCATTTAAATGTGATTTCCTAGAGGAGAAATTCGAATTTTTGTTTTAGCTCACCCAGAACGGGTAGTTATTCACGTATATCTTCGATGATAGAAGATAGACTGATTTTGTTATAATTTGCATCACTTTGGTGATTTTCAATGGTTTCAAAAATTTAATTTTTTAACAATTTCCCGTCATCGGCGTCGTCAATGTGTAGTTCCACTTAGTTGTTAACCACAAGAGTATAAGGTCTTGTGATGCAGTCGTGAATATTTTTTTCTTATTTTTTATTATTCAATTATTTTTCTCAATTCAACAAAAATATATAACTACATATAATGAAAACAAATAAATAAAAACAAAAAGGGTATGTTTACTCAAAGCCTTTGGTTTTCCAACACAGTTTATCGAATGGGTCAAGTCATACCTCGAGAACCGTGTATATAGGGTTGTTTTCAGAAGTGCGGTGTCTGATCCAATCTTCGCTTCTTCGGGTGTTCCTCAGGGTAGCCACCTTGGCCCTCTCCTATTTTTGCTTGCCATCAATGACGTGGATAGAATCATTGCCTTCTCTGATCTCTCTATTTATGCAGACGACATAAAAATAATAAAAGTAATCCCGTCTTCTCACGATTCTTCCCTTCTCCAACTTGACCTAAATACTTTTCTAACCTGGTGTAATAAAAACTTCTTGGAACTTAATGTAAGTAAATGCCAATCTATGACATTCTCCCGTAAACGCCTTCCTTCTAATCCTCGAATCTATCACTTCTATAACGTACCTATCCCTATCGTTTCTTCTATTCGTGATCTCGGGATAATATGCGATAAAGAGCTAAATTTCCGCTCTCACATTGATCATGTTATTGCGAAGGCAAATTCTTCCCTCGGGTTTATCAAACGTTGGTCTAAAGAATTTTCCAGTCCCTACGTTACCAAATCTCTGTACACCACATATGTCAGGCCTATCCTTGAATATGCTAGTCAGGTATGGTCTCCCTTTCAAATCACTCAATCTCTTAGAATTGAAGCAGTACAGCGGAGATTTCTCCGATTCGCACTTCGCAATTTGCCTTGGTCTGATCCCGTTATTTTACCCCCTTATGAAGACCGATTGCAATTAATCGACTTGCACACTCTTGCTCAACGTCGCCGTGTGGCTGACATACTATTTATCCACCAGCTCATCACTGGTATCATTGATTCTCCGGCGTTGCTTGAACTAATAAACATTAACACCAATCCACGGAATTTAAGATCTGTCCCTTTCTTCCGCCTCCCCACTCACCGCACTAACTATGGCCATTTCAACCCAATGTGTAGAATGCTACGTTCAGCCAATTCAATCCAAGATATTTTTGAGTCCTCTATTAGTTCCCACACCCTTAGAAGAATTCTGTACACCTCGTCTCCCTAATCCCTCAATCCAAATTAATTTTTTTTATTATTATTATTGATTTTTTTTTTCTTTTTTTTTGTTATTATTTTATATTATATATTTTTCCTTTATGATATTTAATTTTTATTTTTATTTAATTATATTGTATTGTTTTGTATATTGTTTACAATAAGCGCTTGTAATTAAGCCTAATAATAATAATAAAACCTTTACTTTAATTCACCACTGTATTATTACTATTATTATTATTATTATTTAAAGCTTTATTGACTCTTTTTAACATTATTCTTTATCCATTAATTTATGATATAAAATACTATATGTAAATTAAGAATAATTTACAATTTTATATAAATAAGTTTATTTAATTAAAGTCGAGTTCAAATTTTCTTTATTTTCTGTCTGTTTGTTTTTATTTCAAGTTTGTATCGCTTTTTGTGCTCAATTATTGATCAAATTTGGCAAATTTGGTTACTTAATCTATTAAACAGAATATAAGAGTTAAGATTTTCAGCCAAATCAGAATTTAACGGAAAAAAATATGAAATTAAGGTTGTACGTAGGATTTACTATTTAACAGTGTACCAGTTTTTTTTTTAACTTGATATAGTTTTAAAACTTTGGTTAAAACTTCAGAGGGTTAAAAGGCACTTTATGTTTGGTTTATAGTCTTTGTACCTACTTATAAAGCAGTGCCGTAACTAGCCCTTTGGGGGCCCTGTATCAAAATGTTTGTAGGGCCCCTTTGTCGTGACTGTGGTTTTTAAATTTTTTTTTCAAACTAAACTAAAAGACTTACATCAGCATATTGGATGTGTTTAATTCAAACGTATAGCAATCTACGTATGTACTTTAAATAGGTACATATGTTATATAAATCTTTAAATCAAAATGGTTTTAGGATCAAAGCTTCTCAAATTAACACTTTTCTTGTTTTATTTTCTGCAAATTTATTGGATTAGATCAATTTTAAAAAGTCCAAGTGATCTCAACTCCATACCGTATATCATAAGTTAGTTGCTGTCGTACCCATTTAAGACTAATTTCAGTCGATTTTACCGAATTTTTCTATGCTCAAAATTGATGAGTTCGATAATTTTCTGATACCATAGCAGTCCTGATATAATTTTTTATTAGTTATATTTATGTAAAAAAGTAATTCTATGTAAAAAAACTTCTCCAACGATCTTTAAAAATAAAACCTCTTTTTCGTCATTCTGCTATAAGAACTATCATTGGTTCCGTTCAATATAAAACCCCACAAGACATGCAATAAATTCCTAACATCAATGAACGAAAAACTTAACAGTCTCGAGTTCTTTCATATTTGTAGGTAATAGATATTATTTTTAAAGTGTGTAAAGTGTGACCAAGCTCACGCAGGATTTGTTCTGATTAATGTATTCTTTTATTTGGTTGATTTACCCATTTTCTCAGAAAGTCATTAAAGTAATTAAAATAACATGGAAAAACTCAACAACCATTATTCTTGGATAGATCTATAGTTTAAAAGCAGGTACCTAAGCCTACTTTGCTTAAAAATTCTGCTAATTATGTATAGCGTCATAAAATGTAAGATACCTATTTAAACCTACAAGTTCAGCGAAACATCAACAGTTGTTAAAAATCAATCATTGTGATAAGTTACATTTAGTTATAATTTTAAGGAATATATTTAGAAACAAAGTGCGAAAAATAATTTAAAATCATACACGCTGTACCATAACTTTGAGCTGATATGTCTTCGAAAACATGCAACACACCAAACTGCCCTCTTCAAGGAATTCAACATCCATACAACATTGAGATATGCTCCTTGCGAATTCTACCAAACATAAACAAAAGTCGTGCCCCGCTGGACTATTTTCTGAAGCAAATGATTCAAGTTGATTCAGAAACAGCTATTGATAGAGAACTTATGGAAGATTTTTTGCACAACAAGCTGGATAAGGTTTCGCAAAATGTCAGTGTTCAGCAGTCACCATCATCATGTCAACAACTTTCAACTATGATTATACCTTTTGCGTCAAATTATCAGCCGGAAACCGAACTCATTCAAATGTCAAGAACAAATTTATTTTCAAGAATAACAAACAATAATAATAATTGATATATACGTAATATTCTGTTGAAAAAAAAATTAATGATTGGAATAACAATAAAAAAAAACAAAAGGCATGTTCAGGAAAATGAGATCTCATCAATCTCAGTTTCCTACATGAACGGGATTCCTCAGAAATACTTCTCAGTTTCGCTGTAAAAATCCTGAGGAACAAAATTATGGATTCACTTTTTCACTTTTTGAAATCGGAGAGAAATCCGAAGACCTCATTTTTCTGAACACGCCTTATAAGAAGAAGGAACATTTTAATCTTAAAACAAAATAAAAATGACTTCGAAAATATTATTTCCCAACAAATATGCCTGTTCGCGTGCTGTCCAAAATTGCGAAAAAAATCACTGCCTTGGACAATACACGAACAGACCTAGAGTCAAATTAATTGAAAAAATAAAGTAACACCACACACCAGCAGCGTTGCCACGAAGAAAATTTACACTATTTTGTCTATTTTCTATTTTTTTTTTTAATTTGCTATAATTCAATATTGTTAAAATAAAAAAAACATCACTTGCTAAATATATTCGTATAAGTATAGGTATTGTGACAAATTATGAGTTTCTGACAATTTTTACGCCCTTTGGAGCACTTTTCATAAAATTTCCCAAAGAGAAATATAATGGAAATAAGAAAAGCGTGCCACACTTATATTTTTCACACGACAGTGCCACATCGGCAACGCTGTCTCGCCTTGTTAACTTCTGAGAATGTCTGTAAAGTATGGAGTACCGACCAGCGCTGCCACCCTAAAGATGATTGAGCGCAGTATACATCAGAAAAAAAACGCAGTAGATTGCAATTTACGCAGTAGATTTTAGAATATACAAAAACAAAAATTCAATTCACTGAAAATACAATTTATTTGCGAATAAAAACAGGAGTATCTGGAAACATCACAACTACTTCACAAACGAATTCCACAATTTAAAAAAAAAAAACAAATTTCTTAAACTAAATTAACAAAAAATCACATTTGATTGGGAGAATTCATATAAACCTACATTTTTCAATTCAAATTTTGGATGAACGCGTCTAGAGCTAACTATGAATAACGATCAAAATTCTTAAAAGAGGAGTAGATTCGTTTTGCTGCGGCGCAGTAGATTTTCGTTTGGGACTAAACGCAGCAGATCTACTGCTTAAGGAGTAGGGTGGCCGCACTGGTACTGACTTCATGTCAAACGAAACCAGAAAAAAAGTAGTGGTTCAGGGAAGAGCGAGTAAAGCATTGTTTTGCAATTATTTATGTTTGCGGTTAGAAATTCATACAATACTTATTCATCAAAATGTCAGTGTAAATAAATCCAAATATCGTGTCGTGCTTGTCATTCGTTAATAAGGTAATTCGGGAATTCGGTATTTTTGTGCGAATTTCCATTCCCATGTCATTTTTCGCAGTGCGAATATTTGTTACTTTTCGAACAGAAACTCACAACAGTGGCGGATCCAGGGGGGGGGGGGTTAATGTCATGGAAAACTCAGGAGAAAAGGATAAACACAAACAATCTTCATGGACATAAAAAGAAACCTATTGTTAAGATTTGACATGCTTGCATACATTTTAATGATTTATTCTGATTAATCTGAGATAGGAAATAAAAAAGTGCTCTTTTTCAAATTTGTAACAATTCGAGAGTTCCTCGTCGTCAAACGTTTTTTTTAACAAAATTTACAAATGTATGTGGGAAATGAAATAAAAAATTAAATTACTAAGTCTGCACAGCAAACAAATAATTATTCCCCTGTTATTAAAAAAGGTCACCTTAATCATAGATAAACAAATTTTGTATTCCATTAATATTTGAATTTAAAGTGTTTGAAGAATTCAGTAAGTTCTTGAAAATTTGTCTTTAAAAATTTTCCATTCCAGCATATTTGAGGTACATTAGAAATGAAAAAGCATTTTTTTTTTTTATTTTTTTATTGCTGCAACTTTTATTGCTGCAACTTTTATTGCTGCAACTTTTATTGCGTGCAACTTTTATTGCTGCAACCTTTATTGCTGCAACTTTGATTGCTGCAACTTTCATTACTGCAACTTTTATTGCATGCAATTTTTATTGCTGCAACTTTTATTTCTGCAACTTTTATATCTGCACCTTTTATTGCTGCAATTTGTACTGCTGCAACTTTTACTGCTGCAATTTTTATTTCTGCAACTTTTATTGCTGCAACTTTTATTACATGCAACTTTTATTGCAAAATAAATCGCAAAAATGGCATTTCAAGAAATTTCATGTTTTTTTTTTGTTAAAAATCAAAGCTTAAACTGGCTTCAATAAGAAACAACCTGCAGAATAAAAACTTATGTAGGTTACAATATAGTCAAAACCAATCATAAAAACCAACCATGTGGGTAATTTCGTGTTTCTGTTTTGGCCAAACTGAGCATTTCATCACAAAAAGGGTATTATATTTGAAATTACTTCAAGTCCAGCTGTTTTTATCACTTCATTACATTTACCTTCAGTTTTTCCCACCATGATTGAATGAACTGCCTGTTATTATTCCATAAATCAATATTAAACTACTGTCATTCAATTTTATATTTTCACAAAAAAATAAAAGGCCGCCGTTCGCGCCGCCATTCCAGCCGGTTTCGCGCCAACTGCCGATACCGTTACCGATCCCAATAAACCGGAAATGAAAATTCATTCTTGAGCTGTGTGTGAAGTGAATTATGCTAAATTGTTAAAAAAATAAAATGAAAATGACCAATGGCATGCCTTTGTTCTCTTATTTCATATTGTTGCAAAATACATACATACATATTTGTAGAAAAACCCAATGATTGCCACCCAAACCATTCAATCGTGAAATTCATTGTTACATTTCCGTCCGATGTCGTTGATGATGGAAGTCATTCAGGCATATCCGCAGCCCTTTGACGTTTGGTCATCAATGCACCGTTTGTGCTCATCGAGATGACAAATGAAAGAATATTAAAATTATTTTAAAGCCGGAAAATATTTAAATTGAAAGCAAAAGATTTTCTTTGAGATTTATTTTTCATTTTAATAAAAATATGTGTGTATGCGTTTGTACTGTCGCAGGCCCGTCTGATTATAGTTCGTAATGATTTCCAGCTAAAACCTGGCTAAAGGGGTCACTGTTTTGTGCTGTGACCTGTGGTACAATAAGTCAAAAGTCCGCTAAAGTGGAAAATCGGATGTTTCGTTTGATTTTTTTTTTTTTTAATTCGTACAAAAAAACAGCGAACTCTCTCATAACCGGATACTGGTGTTACCCAGGAAATTGTGCGATTATAAGGAAACAAAACAAACAAAAAAAAAACCGATAAGCGGATGGATGTAGTGCTTGACTGTTACCTTAGAGGTGTGGGTTCCAGCCCCAATCCTATACCAGCATTCTTTTAGGTATATATTCCTCCATTTACAACTGGACGCCAGCCGTGGGATTCCGTGCTTCTATTCATTCTAACTATATAGTGCCGTGCAATTCAGGTTGCATTTAAAAGACCTTATAGGTCTTACACAGGCATAAAGTTATAGTTTTTATTATATCAATATTGTCGAATTTTCTAATTTTAGTGCGTTCCATTGTTCCAAAAAAATTTAATGTAATTTTAAATTTAACTTGTGAGAAGCTACAAAGTATAACATATATGTATATGAATTTGTGGCTCAGAATTTTGTAGGTGAATTTTTATAAACGAGTCATTCATCTCTATAAAATTCTTAATTCGACAAGTTATGAGTTACTATATCCAAAAAGTACAAAAATGGACCTTATGAATTGTTTTTCAGTTGGTGCGGGTAGATTTTGGCGGCATGTGGCAGATATGTTGTTTTGGTGAAATCTGTCAAATCTGTTATTCAGTTACCATTGAACAGCTAGTCTAAATGATAAAACTTTAATATAAAATTATTTTAGGGCAACGATACTTACGTGCGTTGCTCCCATTTTACGGTTTACATGGATGTCCTTCCACGTCAATTATCCAAAGTTTGGTAACCAAATTTGATTCGACCGATTAAGTGAACAATCAGTCAACGTTCAACGCAAGATCAACCGAAAACATCGCTGCCTGTGAGAGTCCGTTGTTCTTAGAAAACGACGATCGCATTACCACCAGCATCAACGAAAAACGCTACCGATCGATGAATTGGCCACCAAGGTCATTCAATTTAACCCCGCTAGTCCTTTTCTTGTGGGGTTTGCTGAATCCGCAGGTCCTTTAAGGTCAGCATAACACAGGCCATCGCTCATATTCAGCCGGATCTATGCGGAAGAGTCATTGAAAATTGATTCACTCGGATCCGTACAACCGTAAGAAGCCGGGCATTTGAACGATGTTAAATTCCATATAATTATAATGGCGTACAGTGACCTTTGAAATTAAACAAACAAAATTGTTAATACTTCACACACAGAACTTGTTTTATTCCATTTCAACATCTACCCACCCTTATTTAAAAGAAAGTGACTCTAGACATGCCAATTATAACAGTTTTGGTTTATAAAAGTATTATTCATGCGGCCCCGCAGGTCCAGGACCCTCCGCTGCTGGTGGGCATAATTCAGACACGCAGTGTTTTTTTTTTTTCAAGCCGCGCAAAGCACGTTAACGCACATTCACTTTTAATGTCGAAAAACTGACATAACTGTTATAAAATGGCATTTCTCTAGTCTTGTCCTATTGAAGAACCATTAACAACTGTTTTACATGTTGTGTTTTTGTGCACTTTTATTTAAAGTGCAAAAGTGAGTATAAAACAACACACCTTATGTTATGATACCTATCTTTAATGAGAGAATGTTAAAAAGTAACACAAAAATGGATTGTTTTGTTTGATTTTTGTTTTCAGTTTGAATTTTTTTTTTCTAAATTTTTAAATTCTATACTATTTATACTATTGAGAAGCACTAAAGTGCAAAATGATAATATAATCAGTTTAACTATGGAAGCGAATAACCCAAAAATAAGACCATATTTTCTTAAAAAACGTGTAATGCCTATTTGTGTTATGTGAATTTTTGACCAAAATTATGAAAAGCAATTTTCTTACAATAACTCTTATAATTACAGGTACGAAGTTTAATCAAAATCGTATGGTCCGTTTTTGAGAAAATTATAAAAACAATATTTTTGTATGGCAGCTACATGTACTAGGTGAGCTAATATAAAAATTCGAATTTCACCCCTGGGGAATTATATAAAAATACTTTTTACCAAATTTAATGCAATCAGACCACCCGTTTAGACTCTAGCTCTAATTAGGGTGGATGCACCAACTGACGGACGCGACGCAGAGACTGACGGACAGAATGACTTCTTGATCATCGTATTGTTAGTTTAGATTACAATCTCGAAATTTGTTTTTAAACGAAACCAATACTTGGCCTAGGAATCAATTTCAATATTAAAAATTAATTTAACACATCAACTGGCCATGAGTATAAACGAGAAACAATAAAAAATTAATTATTGTGCTTTGTGCATGCATAATGAAGTTTTTTTTTTACTTTTGATGCATGTAATAAGGCCCGTAGCAAGAATTCTTTTAAGGGCCATCTTCTTCAAGACAAAACAGTAAAACGAAAAATCAAATAATAGTCCAAAAGTATATTTAAAATACATCTAAGAAAACTGTTTAAGGTCTGCATCTATTTATGAGCGAAGCTATAAGAACATTAAAGGAGGTTTTGAGGATGATGGACGCCCATATAATTCACGCTCTTAAGCCAGATTAAAATTAAATCCAAATAATAAATTATTTTAAATCGAATAATTAAATTTAATTCCAATGCAATGTAAATAAAACTTCTCTCCGAATCTGGATTTAAAGTCCATTTAAATTTAAAGTGCATAATATGGTCGTAAGAATTGTACTACTCTTCACCTGTGCTCAAAAGAATATTTGCTTGCAGAATTTCCAAAATGGTTGCATTTTTCTAAGAAGAATAGTTGTATAGGTAAAATTCTAAGCTACTTAATTGGTTTAAAATATTTGTTTATATAAAATTTACATTCGTATAACTGTGATTCCATATAAACGGCCTTTAGATAATTAACCAAAAATATGACTGAGCAATCTAGAGCTAGATGTATTTTTCTAGCAAGTGGGCCCTCCCCTGTTATCATCTAGTACAGTGGAACTTCCATAAGTCGAACCCTCAAAATGAAAGAAAAGAAATTCGAGTTATAGAAACTTCGATTTAATGAAATCAGACAAAATTTTTAGTTTTTCTGTTTTATTTCAGTTAATGGAATATTAAAAAGAAGAAAATGATTCTGAATTAATATAAGCTTAAAAGAAAATCATTAATATTTCGTTGACGCTTTTTTTCATTGTATAATTTATAAAAAAAATTCAATCTCATGAATTATGTCCATTGAAAAAAAAACGATCCAGCGTGTTTTTTGAACAATGCCATTTCTAATTGAAAAAAAATATCATACACACAAATTTGTCCCTGAAATTGAGAGGTTTTCATATCTTGGGGACTGCCTTGCCAACACTCAAATTTAAGAGATTTTTTTCTCATTGAGGTTTTTTCGATTCTTGAAGTTTTTTTCAATACTTTCTCTGTTGTTCAGGCCTTCAGTTTTGGTTCAAAAGGAAGATGCTTAAATTTTTTTCCTGACATTAAAATTCGTGAATTTATCCTTTCCCACAGAAAAATTGAAACCATACTATAGGAACTTCTCCGTATGAAATATGTTTAACCCGTTCAAAACCAAAATTCAAATAAAAAAACATACAAACTCTGAACACAGCCATCCCTCATCCCCAAAAAAAAACTTTCGAAATTCATCACAGTTAAAGCTCTCAACGAACCAACGCGAAACATTCGGAGTGAATATGCGACGACTGGAAATGTTCGAAGATTCGCATCGCGCCAGTGTGGGTGCTCTCATTGATCTCCATGTAAATATATTAAGACAGGTGAAAGTTTCGTCGTGTCGTTCGGAAGTATTCGCGTTGGTTTGGGAGGGCCTTTAATAGAAGTACAGTACATTTCAAAAAAAATTAAACAAAAAGGATTTCCCTTCGAGTTGAAGAGATTTTTCGGCATCAAACGAAATCTAAAAAATTCGAAATATAGAGAAATTCGAGTTACAGAAGTTCGAATTATGGAGGGCAAAATTTATGAAAATTAAGTTGAAAATGCAAAGTTCTCAATAAAACTTTGAGTAATAGAGAAATTCGACTTAAGGAAGTTCGAGTTATGGAAGTTCGACTGTAATAGTAAACGTACCTGGCCTGATGTATTTATAAAAATTTCTATAGAATTTAATTTAAACTCTAAACTTGAAATGATTCATAGTTTTTACAAATAAATACTTTTCTCTCACAGATTCCGTATTAATTTTGTCTATAAATTAATCGCTTCATACAGCCGAGAAAGCAGTCGTTTCTTGAAAGTGCATCGCATATGTACATACAATTTATCAAAATGTTACTTATAAAATTGATATTTACTCTTGGATTAATTGCATTTGCATTCTGTTTACCAGCAATTGATGATAATAAACTGGAGACCACTACAGATGTTAAGGATTCTGGGGAGAATAATTTTGGAGTACGTATTAAGTATTTTTACTGTTCTGTCTGCATGATACCGAAAGTAAATAGACTTTAAAATGATTTTCCTTAAACAGCATCCTATTAATGGACATCGTTTACCAATAAGGCATAAACGACAAAGCAACTGCCCGTTGAAGCCAGTTTTGCAAGGAAAACTAGTTATTTTTGTTCCGAAGTGCTAAAGCTTATACGGCCCAAATTTAAGGATCAAGCAATTTAGCCTTTTACTGTTAAATATGTAAATAGTGTCTCTTGTTTTTAACTTAAATGAAGTAAAATAAAATTCTTGGCATAACATGTGTTTTTTTTTTTAAATAAATTATTTATTTTTCTAATGTCGATTAAAATTAAAATAAAATAAATTAAAATAAAATAAAATAAAATAAAATACATAAAGTGAAAAACTCCATTTATTAATAAATAAACAAACAAAAATAAATAAATAAATGTGTATGTATATACCCTCCAGTCCAGAATCCAGATGCTCTATATCAACAGCCTTTCTTATTTTATTTTTGGTGACGCAATCCTTTTGAAGCACACTTAAATGTTTTCGGAGCCCTTGTATTTATAAGGAAAACTTGGTTCCTTACTTCGTAATTAAAATTTAATCTATGGCATAAAAAAATACATTTGGTAACGGGACAGCTCATGGAGAGCAAGCGCCTATTCCCTAGTGACTTACAACTCTCACCCATTCATGTGTGTGTGGTGTTTGTTTGCAGGTATGGGGACTTACAATTTTTTGCCGAATCCGAACGGCCAAGATGAGAGGAACTTATTCATGTCAAAAGATACTCTTGGATGATTTGTCACTTCCTCGCAAGATGCATTAACTGGTTTTTATTTTTGGTCAAGGAGGCTGGAAGTCGTCTCCAGAAATCCGTCATGGCAGTCCTATACGCACTTACCATTACGCCACTGGCTTTACTTTAGGATGGTTTTTACATGGTGGCACAAAAGTTGAATACCACCGACGAATTATTTCGCAAAAAATCAAAACAATTATTCCTATTTACTTTTTTACATACAATAAAAATACCCATCATTTGATATCAATATCATATTTCTACGTCAATTATTTCGCCTGTTATGTACAATTATTAGGAACAAAAACTTAAATCATTATTTTACAATCGGTAACTTTAAGCCTAAATATCTCGACTTTCCCATTAACGATTTTGAAAATATTTTACTTATGTATCGGGCTTGACGTCACTTTGACTTTTATATTAAACTCATGTGCACCTTGAAATTATTACTCTGTGAAAAATAGCCCCAAAAAGAAAATCAAATCAAAGAGACCCCAAATTTTTTTATGAAAAAAGAACAATTTTTTGTCAATATTGAGGTTATTTTTTACACATTGGTGTCAAATTTGAATTATTTTTTATTTGCTTTATAGGGCAAGTATTGGTTTTATGAAGATCTTGGTTTTGTGAAGATGAGCGCCAAACAAACTTTGTCTCTAGAAAGTGCCAAACAAATTTAGTTTACTATACCTTCACGGAACTGTTATAAATTTGT
Source organism: Leucozona laternaria (assembly GCA_932273885.2). Lineage (NCBI taxonomy): Eukaryota > Metazoa > Arthropoda > Insecta > Diptera > Syrphidae > Leucozona > Leucozona laternaria. The sequence goes on along the minus strand of OW026368.1, from coordinate 81,875,943 downwards.
CGTATAATCTTTTGATGACTTAAATATTTCATCCGGACTTCTGAACTTTGACAGTTGATAGCGGCCATATTGTTTAAGCTACATCTGTCAAATTGGCTGTCATTTATCAAGTCTATTTTGCCTCATCACCATGGATGAATATAGCGTTCAACATCATGTGCAAATGATAAAATTGTCTTATCAAAATGGGTGTCCTGTTCGAGGAACGTTCCAGGCGCTTTGCCCATTTATGAATCGGTACATCAACAAACAAAATTGTTGAATTTGGGGTGATACCGGAATCCACATATGATCCAAAAGCGTCCAATGCATCCCGAAAAAGTCACTATTTGGTGTGGATTTTGGCCTGGCGGCGTCATCGCTCGTTATTTCTTTGAGAACGACATTGGCCAGGCCATCACCGTCAACGGCGAGCACTATAGGTCGATGATTAGCAATTTCTTTTGGCCTGAATTGGGTGATAAGGACACCAACGACATGTGGTTTCAACAGGACGGCCAGCGCTACGTGCCACACAGCTCACGCCGCAATGGAAATTCTGGACTAGTGATTCGAGGACATGGTCATCTCACATGGAGGCGATGTGAAGTGGCCACTTGGATCGTGCGATTTGACCCCGTTAGACTTTTTTCTTGTAGGGTTTTCTGAAGTGATAGGTCTATGCAAATAAGCCACAAACCTCAACGGCCCTCAAACCCAACATAACAAATGCAATCGGTCAAATTCAGCCTGTTTTATGAGCCAGAGACAAGGAAAATTGGACATTCCGGATGCGCACCACCCAGAGAAGCACATAATTGAATAGATAGACCTTTAAAACGAATAAAATTTCGATGAAATCTCACATATACTTTGTTTTATTTAAATTTTATAAATAAGTATAGGTAGGTACACTTAAGATTATGTGAACAAAATTTTAATAAAATTTATTTTTGATTAATTGGATTGTATTTTTTAACATTTTTAACTATACTAATCACACTTCGGAAACATCATATATCCATAACCATATACGAAGACTGGCTTTATTGGACAGTTTTGTTGGCGTTTGTACCTGCTTGTATTTCTTTCTTCAAAACTAAGGGCCTGAAAGTAACATATTTAATATGCAAAAATATACATAATTGCAATTAAAATTTTATTCTAAATTTTATACAAACCTTCTGAAGGCTCCCTTGATTTGATTCATCAGTAACCGTACTTAATGATTTTTCATCTAAAACTGGCAGACCAATTGCCAACGATAAAAGTGCTAAACTGAATATGAATTTAAAAAATAACATATTGATTCTACGAATTTTAGCTCACTGTTTCGTATTGTATTGGCAAAATTGGGTTTTATAGAAATTAATTTGCTTATGATGGCCGGTTGCTACAAGCTGTTTTAAAATTTTAAATTTAATTCGTTAAATTTTAAAATGACATTAATTTATCGGTTGCCCGTGCGCCGACCACTTTTAATTCTAAAAGACCATTAAACAAACCAATTAACTAAGTTTCATTTTCCTGAAGTTGAAAACGAAACCACAAATAAAAAAAAATTTAAATTTTCAATGAAAAAAATATGCAATTTTATTTTTGAAAAAAATTCCTTTTCTTGATATTTCAGTTGAACTGAAGGTAACGCATACGCAGTGCACCCTTGATCTAAATATTTATCTATTTGACATCTCTCGTACTGCTATTTCACTTGAAGTTGTACTTGTGGAAACTTCTTCGTTCAGTTTTAAAATGCCAAACTGCACTTCATCTAAAAAATCTTGGAAAGACATTGGTGCAGCCTAGATAAGCAAAAACTGTTTTTGGTGCAACTGGGCATTAGATATTTTGTTTTTAATTAATTTAATTTTTCTCGGAATTAAAGTTCCAATTAGGTAAAATGAAAACGATTGGTCGACGAAGCACGTTCTTCCAACGAAATTCACGAAACCGGTCTCTATCATGTCTATAGAGATGTATAGAGAGAGCAATCTTTAAAACTGCGACGTTAACAGTTTGTTTTCATAATACTCTGTTTATAATACAAAAATGGGAAATCCCACGTAGCGTCACACCCACCACGCTGTGCTGCTTTAGTTACATTTTAATCAGTCGATAGTGTAAACATTTCTGTAGTAAGATACAGTCAACTCTCTCTATATCTAAACTACACTTTACTGATGGGAAAAATCGGTTAATTGAAGCAAAAAATATCACCCAATATTTTTGTTCTCAATTTTGCATATAAAAACTACCTGAATTGCTGTAGAAGTTCCACGCAACTTGAATAAATCTTAAGCCCCATAACAATGTTCACATTGATCTTAACCGACTTATATTTTGACGTGAAATCAACTTTTATTGTTCAGACACAATCTATTGTGTACACAATCGACTCACTCTGACGTTAAAATAAAACACAAAAATGTACTCGTTAAATGATTGATTAGAATTTAAATGACAGATATTACAGTGTTGTATTCAAAAACAACCGTTCTAGTTAGTTTTAAGTTAATTCTGGTGTACCTCAGGGGAGTCACCTTGGTCCATTGTTGTTTGTTTTATGTAACGGGTGTTTTTTTTTAGACGTGTGGTTTTCAATCTGGCAACACATTTTTGAAAAATGATCTTTTTGACAACTGTTACTTGATTAATGCTCAGTTTGGTTTGCCATTTCATAATAAGACTGACGCCTGAACAACGCTTCCAAATTGTGCCCAAATGGGTCCAAAACGAGATGCCAACCGATCCAGAGTTTCACAAGAAAATTTTGTTCAGCGATGAATCTCATTTTTGGTTGAATGGGTACGTTAATTTGCAAAATTGTCGTATTTGGAGTGATCAGTATCCACAAGCCATTGTTGAGACGCCGCCGCCTTTACATCCTCAAAAAGTCACTATTTGGTGTGCTCTATGGGCAGAGGGAGTCATTGGTCCATATTTCTTCAAAAATGAAGCCGGCCATAATGTTACAGTCAATGACTTTTTTGTGCATGAAATGGAGGCTGTTGATGTGGATAGCCTTTAGTTCCAACAAGATTGCGCTACATGCCATACAGCCAACGAAACAATCAATTTATTGAAGGAAACTTTTGGTGAGCGCATTATCTCCCGTCGTGGGCCTGTGGCGTGGCCCCTAGATCGTGCGATTTAACACCGCTGGACTATTTTTTGTGGAGTTATGTGAAGTAGCTTGTCTGCGCAGATAAGCCCGAGACGATTGACGCCTTGATTGAAGAGAATATTCGGCGCGTAATTGCTGCAAAAAGTGGTCGAAAATTTGGCCTCTCGGCTGCTTGCCCGAAATCATTTTTAAAATATAATGGCAAAGTCTTATTTTTATAATAAACTAAATTCTTGGAAATAACATTAAATTATATCCATTTCATTTCTTCTTAAAAACCACACGTCTAAAAAAAAACACCCTTTATATGATGTATAACCGAAGTTCGCTTATGTACGTAAAACCTCTGGTTACGTAAAAAAGAAAGTGTGGAAAAATGGAATTGCAATTAAGCGACGTCAACTGTATTTGTGCAAGAGTTTTATTAGTGTAATTCATACATTTATTTTACACACCATACCACACAGGTTAAAGTTATAAACAGGTTAAATGTTCATATATAAATATCGTTGTTAGCATTGCATATTGTTACAGAAGCAACACAAGCAATCTGAGAGTTTTCTATTTCTGAGAAAAACTCAAATAGCCTCTCACGAGAGCTACGCAACGAACAAAGATTAAATTTGTATGTGAGCAGTGGCGTATTGAGAGAGGGGGTCATGGAGTGCATGAGACCCCTGAAGCCCAAAGAAAAAGATAAATAAACAGTTGTATTATTGGATTTCTTTAGAAAAGTCTTGGACATATAGCCATTGTCTAAAAAGTTGGACATCTCCTTATTTATAAACTAATTTCAGCATTTGTTCAAGTATGTCCTAAAATTATATTCACTGACATCCCTTTAATGAGTAAATTTTGTAAACTGTTCGATGTATTTTATTCTTGCCTTACATTTTGCATTGAACGTATACTCACTTTAGAAAAGGTTTTGAGAAACAACTGTAGTATAGGTATGTCTAAGTTAGACAATCGATCGAAAATGTTTATTAATATGAGGTTTTGGGGTTAGAGAGGTGCCTAAATTTAGACGAACTTTGGAATGGGTTTATAAACTTTTAGTCCGAAAAATTGTATTAATTCTTGGAAACTACAAAAAAGTCTTTTTTACCGAAATGCAGTCTTCCGTTAAGCTTGTAGGCAGATGAACGCATAAGAGTGATGAATGCAAACGAAGAGTGTCTTATTTTGAAAATCTAAGGGAATATGATTCCCCTTGCGGCTGGATATATTTTTAAAAGGTTGCGGTTTTTTTTACCTATAAAATCTAAAAATCCCTCACCCAATAACTTCTTGCATTTAAATGTTCTTAACTAAAACACTACTGGACTGTTTTTTAATCAAAATTTCACCCAATCGTTTGATTTTGTATATAAACCCCAAGACCCGTTAAATAAGTATACATCCGAAGAAATTTTGATGAAACTAAAAATTATCTGAATTATTTTGAATGAATTATAAATGTATTTGTCAAGGACTCAAGATTCTTTATTATTTCACGAATTTTTAAAGTCCTCAAATAAAACTAAGATTTCATCCATTTTATAGGTTCATATACAGAATTCTTTACCTTAGAAATACGGTTACATTAATGATAATTTTGACTAACATTTTTCAACAGATTGTTAAACTACGATTAGACGGTAAACGCAAATGGTCAACGCTATGACTCTCTGACGTCTGAATGACGTAAAATACTGTCCCAAAGTTGCTAAGTCGTGTGTTTTGTACGTCATTCAAACGTCGTTCAAACACGTTGACCGTCTAATCGTAGCTTGTGTTTTCTGCAAAAATTTAACGATTGTTTGTGATGTTTTGCTAAAAAAAATAAATAGTTTTCATGAACTTTTCGGAGTTCAAATTCTATTAATCATGTCACTCCAAAATGTTTTCATTTGGGCGTTTTTAGGATTTCCTAGTCGTCTCGGTCTTGTTTTTCTTATATAACTTAGCATCTTCTCCATGAATACATGAATGCCGTGTATTTTATACAATTTTTTCGGTGTGCTGGCCAAGTGTCCACGGGAAACGTGACCCTCTCTTAACTGAAATACTGGATCCGCGCCTGTAAGTGAGAGGAGTGAAATTTAATAATTATATTGCCCATACATTGGGTTGGATAATAAAATCAAAACAAATTAATAAATAATAAGTTTGTTTCATCCATTGTTGGCAGAAAATGTCAGTTTGTGAAATGAGGAGTGGGGATGAAATTCTGTCAGAAAAAAAAAAAATGCCGAAAAATGCAGACAGTTTTGTGATACCTAGATTGAAAGATTGTACCACCGCTCTACAATTTTTTAGGTCGCTTTGACGGTTGACGCTTGGTTCAGCTGAATATCGCTTTTGTAGACGTAAAAAGGCGGTTTTTAAGTCGCTTTTTTTAATGACTCTATCTTAGCCAAACTACGAAATATTTTTACAATTTTTGGTGTTACAGTCGAAAAAAATTAAAAATCGTACGTTACAACTTTTTCCTGTATGAATAACGGTTTTCCACATTTCAATACCAAACACGATTTTTATTTGTATTGGTTTCGTGCTAGAAAAAAATTCTAGGCTATAATCAAAACTAACACCATACGATGATGGAAATGAAAATCGAGTTCTTGTTATGATTATATTTTGCCCTACCGCAAGTCCTACTGAGTCCGCTACCGGCAGTGTTCTCATGCAGGCTATATCCTCCGACTATAGAACCAAAGTTTTCCAAATTTTTCGATTTAAGCCTTAAAGTCTTTGGGTCGTATTTCGAACAGATGTCTTCTCGATAAGGTCGTAGAATCCTTCCTTGGTTATATGATCAGCGTAAAGTCTATGAATTTGGCATTGATTTGGATTGTAACCAGGTGCTTGCTTAAACATTACGAAAGCATAAGACTTCTTGCCTTGGTCTTCCCTTTACCAAAAAACCACAACTAAAAATGCAGTTATCACAAGATATACGTATTCCATTTCATACCATCATCTTTATCTTTAAGTCTATCCAGCATTTGTTGGGTTCATTTTTCGGCTGCACGTCGTTTGTGTAAGGTCCAGACATTCCACGTGCAGTTCCAAAAATTCGTTGTCACTGTTTCCTCTGCTGGGGTCATGACAAATTGAATCATCCATATCCGAGGCTTGTGATGTTTAGAAACAGCATGTTTTTTCCTTCGTAGGAAAGTTACCCCGAAACATAGCTTTTACCCTGGAGGTAGGGTCCTTGTTTACCTTAGAACAGCAAGCTGGATATTTACAGTAACCCACTTTACCAGGGATGTGAGAGCCACCAGCACCGATGGGCCTTATAAGTAAAGCAAGACAAGATCGGTTACGCAAACTGCAACCACTAAGAGATACATTGGTGTGTAGTTCTATGTTGACATTGGTGCCAAGCAGTGATTTATACCTTAAGCACCAAACCACCATACCGCTTATACAACCGAGCATTCTTAGAGCAATTCAAATATCTTTTATTCTATACATAAACTTAAAATGTACAAAGTTCTAAATATTCAAACGTCTTATAGACTCAAATTCAAGTTCACATTTGAAAGACTAAAAACAAACAACAAAATTCAACTTCAACTTGATTCTAGTACAAAACAATGTCCCCGCTGCAAGCAGCCAAGTAATTGAATTGTTTTCATATTTAAGATGATGAGCTGTAACATGTAAGCACTGCGTGAATATATAAACTATATGTGTAATTGTGTACTCCAATTTACAACTGAAATTTAACCTTTCCAAAGATCATTCCAGATCATCCAGGAAAATAAAAAAAAAACAGATTTCTGTTATCAGTTAATAATGTTAATAATGTAAACAATAACAAACAATTATTAAGTTCTATATACCAAATTTGATTCGACCCATTTAGTGAACAATCAGTCAACGTTCCACGCAAGATCAACCGAAAACATTGCTGCCTGTGAGAGTCCGTTGTTCTTAGAAAACGACCACCAGCATCAACGAAAAACGCTACCGATCGATGAATTGGCCACCAAGGTCATTCGATTTAACCCCGCTAGTCTTTTTCTTGTGGGGTTTGCTGAATCTGCAGGTCCTTTAAGGTCAGCATAACACAGGCCATCGCTAATATTCAGCCAGATCTATCCGGAAGAGTCATTGAAAATTGAACCACTCGGATCCGAACCACCGTAAGAAGCCGAGGCGGGCATTTGAACAAAGTTTTATTCCATACCTCTACATAATGGCGTACAGGGACCTTTGAAATAAAAAAAAAAAAATGTTAATACTTCACACACAGAGCTTGTTTTATTCCATTTCAACATCTAATCGCCCTTATTGAAAAGGAAGTGACTCTAGACATGCCAATTATAACAGTTTTGGTTTATAAAAGTATTATTCATGCGGCCCCGCAGGGCCAGGACCCCAGAGTTTTTTTTTCAAGCCGCGCAAAGCACGTTAACGCACATTCACTTTTAATGTCGAAAAACTGACATAACTGTTATAAAATGGCATTTCTCTACAACACACCTAATGAGAGAATGTTAAAAAGTAACACAAAAATGGATTGTTTTGTTTGATTTTTGTTTTCAGTTTGAATTTTTTTTTTTCTAGATTTTTAAATTCTATACTATTTATACTATTGAGAAGCACTAAAGTGCAAAATGATAATAACGGGTGATTTTTTAGCTGGTTTGGTTTTGGCAACACTGGTTTTGACAGCTGACGTGTGTTTAGTACCTTGTGTCACTGTCAAACAGCTTCAGTTTGGTTTGCAATTTAACCATGGATCGTCTTACAAATGAACAACGCTTGCAAATAATTGAATTTTACTATCAAAATTCGTGCTCGGTTCGAAATGTTCATCGCGCGCTGCTTGTGTTCAGCGATGAGGCTCATTTTTGGTTGAATGGGTACGTAAATAAGCAAAATTGCCGCATTTGGAGTAAAGATCAGCCAGAAGCATTGCAACAGCTACCAATGCATCCCGAAAAAGCCACTGTTTGGTGCGGTTTATGGGGCGGCGGCATTATTGGGCCTATTTCTTCAAAGATGATGCGAATCGCAGCGTTACTGTCAATGGTGAACGCTACCGAGCGATGATAACAAACTTTTTTTTGCCTGAAATGGAAGTTCTTGACTTGCATGATATGTGGTTTCAACAAGACGGTGCCACATGCCACACAGCACGCGAAACAATGGCGCAATTGCGAGGCGAGTTTGGTGAACAGTTAATTTCACGTTTCGGGCCGGTCAATTGGCCGCCTAGATCGTGCGATTTGACACCATTACATTATTTTTTGGGGGGACAAGCCCGCTTCGATTGACGCACTGGAAGCCAACATCCATGCATTCATTCGTGAGATACCGGCCGATATGTGTGAAAGAGTATGCCAAAATTGGACTCAGCGGATGGGCTACCTGAGACGCAGCCGCGGTCAACATTTGCATGAAATTATCTTTAAACATTAAATTGCAAGGTTCAAACTATCGATTCAAATAAATATTTCATTCATTTTTTCGATTTTTTTGTGTTTTTTTTTAAAAAAAAGTTCTAAACCTCTTAAAAAATCACCCATTACAACCTAAAGCACGAGTATATGCAATGTATTTTTCTTGAAACATACGTAGGACATATTAATAAATTATTTTAGATTAAATGAACCACTAGTAAGTAGGTAAAAATGTCCACTTAAGTGGAATATAAAAAATCGACAGGCTTATAGGCTGCATTTGTATGTTTTCTTTTTTTAAGTTTCAAGGAGAATTTTCTGATATCCCAGAACTTAGCCAGATTAGGCGTAAATTGATCACTGACGTTAATCGTGTAACCAGTCTCTGGTTCGAACCCATGATTAATTATTATTAAAATGTAATCATACATTGATTTCCATCAAATTCAATTAACGCTCAATCAAATTAACATGAATGAATCAAATAATTATTCAAATATTTAACTTACCAAACTATTGTATATTCCGTAGATCAGCTTCATAAATCATTGGTAAACATTTCATGTAGTGTAATTCATTTATTTACTATAGCTAAGTTATTACAAAAGAATATTTATATATTATACTCACAGCCTTCATATCACAATAAAAAAAATACTTATGTAATTACATACATGGACTATGGAATTGGGACGTCTACTGACTTTTCGATAAGTTTGCAATGGCTTCAGATAAAGATTGTAGACTATCTGCCAGGCTTTTCAATCCCTCTGCCATTGATTTTTGAACACGAATGTTCTCTTCCTGCGTTCTTATCTCTCTTTCATTCCGAGCTTTCGTCATTATCAAAATTTGATTCATCAAATCGTAGGTAGACGCTGAAGCCTTATGACTTTTTTTTTGGGAGACTGCTTCATCAATGACGATGGGAGGTTCAAGGTGACATTGTTGAGTGTTAGCTGTTGATGACAATAAAAAGGAGTCTTCCAAGAACTCGGTGTTTTGGAATAACTCCTCATTTTTCTAAAAATTATTAAATAGTAAACGAATATAAAAATTCAACAGAATAGCTTAAAACTTGTTACCTGCGATGTCATTGACAACATTTCAACATTTACTATCGTTTCCGACCCCAATGTTGCCACACCCGGAAGACCATCGACGGCTATAGCCCCAAAGGCTTCAAGGGCTCTCTCTTCAAAATCTTTAAACTTTACTTTTGAAGGAGGACCGCCACCAGTTAACATGCGATCGACTTTAGCCTTTCTTGCACGGGATCGCAACTGATTTTTCCAGTCAGAAAGTGTCTAAAATACTCAAAAAAAAAAATTAATGGTGATTCGTTTTTGTGACAATAACATACATCCTTCCACTCTATGGCTGATCTTATTGGTCCATTAATGACATTCTATGATCTCGCCAATTCAGACCACAATTTTTTAATTCTTTCCGGGTCGGTGGGGTCTTTTTGTTGGCCAGGAGCTGTGGGTGGTCAGTAGTAGATACGACGAAAAACCCCATCAGCTGCTCCACCGTAGTCCTCTTGAAATCGATATTTGTTTCATCTGAAAACATATAAACGTATTTATTTACTCACTTTATTGCTTAAAATATATTTATGTTACCTTGCATTTTGTAAGCGTTATTGAATTTGTTTGACCGGCCCAACCTCAAATCGTTTCGTTTTTAATGGTCAGCTATTCCAATAATGACAACATTAAATTCACCTTTGCTGTGGTGAGATTCGCTGTGAGCTATCTTGTGACGATTGGGGGAGAATTCCAAAAATGTTATCGAGTCACAACAATCCTCACAACAAATAGTCATAAGAGCTTGTGACTTGTGACTAATCACAAGGGGAGAATCGGGCTGATAGACTCAAATTCAAGTTCACATTTAAAAGACTAAAAACAAACAACAAAATTCAACTTCAACTTGATTCTAGTACAAAACAATGTCCCCGCTGCAAGCAATTTAATTGTTTTCATGTTTAAGGTGATGAGCTGTAACATGTTAGCACTGCGTGAATGTATTAACAATGTGTAATTGTGTACTTCAATTTACAACTGAAATTTAACCTTTCCAAAGATCATTCCAGATCATCCAGCAAAATAAAAAAAAACAGATTTTTGTTATCAGTTAATAATTTTAATAATGTAAACAATAACAAACAATAATTAAGTTCTATATAATACGCGAATCACATCAATGAAATAAGAAACAGCTTTGAAATGAAATTGATTGCATTAACAATATTTATGTGTTTTTTTTTTTAAATTCATATACATATTTAGCCTTGAATTCAAATTGAAAGCCCTTGGTCTTCCAGTATTGTAAGCCCTTGGTCTGAAAGTAGATATTCACTTAAGAAACGAGATGACGATAATCCTTTAATGAGCTTTCAGGAGATTTTTATAAAAGACTAGCTGGTCCTCCCGGCTTTGCACGGGTAAAACAAACCTAAGCTTCTAAAAAATTAAGAAACAAAATATAAATAAATATTTGAGCTACCTTTTGTAATCGAAATACTATTTTCTGGGTTTTAACCTGCTTCACGTTCTGAATGGTTAAGTTGTAAAAATAGGATCGTCTAAGTCCAAACTTTATTACTTATTGGTTTTAAATAAGTTAACCCTCGCTCTATGCATTTGTCTGAATAGGAAATACGAAATCGAAAAATTCAAAGACAGTTATCAGTTTTTTGCTTTTCAGAAGACCTTTAGAGGCAGTTTTTGGTGAATTAACTCTGGATTTGTTGAACAGATACTTTTGATGTTTTATTCTCAGAGTTTGTTATGTACATAAGTCATTCCGCATGCATTCTCCATTTAAAAACAGCTTTTTGAGTTAACTGTAGGTTAATTAATGTCCAGAGTTAGTAAACGGCAAACTATAGCTTAACTCACCACTGAAAAACATTTATTGTGTTGGGTATTGTAGTATTCAGGTTTAATTATATTTATTTGAACAACCTTTCAGTTTGAAATCTAATTTATTAATGATCAAAATATTTTATACAATCTGACAGAATAAAGTATTGCCTAGGAAATAATTACTTAGATTGGAAATTAATAGTAATAGTAAAGTGTAGACACTACATTCTCTCCTTTTTTTTAAGCAAATAAATGAAATTAAGTAAAATAAAACGAAACTCAAAATATAATAAAATTAAATGCAATTTAGTCTAATTCATCCGACGAATGTTTGTCTTTAGGTTGAACTGCCCAATCACCATTAACTTTCTTTAAATGAACAACATTTCGTCTTGTTATTTCGCCAGTTGTAGAATTCTTCACTAAAACATCGCCTCCCTTGTTTTTGATAACTTCGTGCGGTATTTCACTAAAATTGGTATCCAACTTATTTTCTTTTCGAAGTTTCTTGACCAACACTTGGTCACCAATAGTAAGTTCACTTTGAGCAGCTCGTCGTTTTTTGTCAGCATACACTTTCCCCTTTTCCTTTTCAATTGCATCCTTGTCCACAATTTCTTGATTGAGGCCTTGATCTTGATTGATGGTAATTGATGGAATTTTATCCTTGAGAAGCCTTCCGTAGAATAGTTCAGCCGGAGCCTTTCCTGTAGTTGTATGTGGGGTATTGTGATACATAAGCAAATAGTCTAGTAAATCTTCTTGCCAACCTGTAGCCTTGCTAATTTTTATTCTTTTAACTATGTCTCGATTTTGACGTTCAACTTCACCGTTTTGCTGCGGCCAATATGGGATTGTATTATACAGTTTTATTTTGAATACTTCGCAAAACCCTTTGAATTCTTTACTAGAGAATTGTTTTCCATTATCTGCAGTTATTGTTTAGGGATATCCTAATCTAGTAAACATTTTTCTTAAAGAACTTATAATTGATGTTGAAGTTATGTTTTTTAAAATAACGACTTCCTTATAACGGCTGAAGTAGTCTATGACAACAAATAGATGTTCCTCACTTGGAAGTGGCCCCATCAAATCAATTGCAACGTCTATCCATGGAGCTGTTGGAATTGTTCGTCGTTTCATCGGTTCAGGAACAGTTGGCGCAGAAACAAGGAGACAACCCTTGCAGTTTTTTACAATATTTTCGGCATCTTGGTCAATTTTTGGCCACCAGACTTTAGTTCGCAACCGCCTTTTTGTTCCAACTATTCCTGGATGTCCTTCATGAGCGAATTCAATCACGTTTTTACGAAGCTTTTGTGGAAGTACAATTTTGTTTTGTCGTACCAGTATGTTTCCATAAAAACAGAGTTCATTTTCAAACACTTTGAAAATGAGTACATCTTTGTTCCAATTTTGCTCATAGATCCCCTTTTTAACACTAAGAATTTCTTGATCATTTGCAGAAATCTTGTCAATTTCATTTAAAGTGAAAGCTTTTGGAACGCTATTACCGGCAATATGATGAACAAGTTCTTCGGAATCAAAATTATTATTATTAGTAGGATCAGCGACGCAAAGCCTGGAAAGTGGATCAGCAATGTTCGATTTGCCGGGTTTATATATTATCTTGTATCTGTATGATTGCAATCGAAGAACCCATCTCTCAATTCGTGCACATGGCTTAGACTTTGGGCCAAAAATTGTTTCTAAAGGTTTGTGATCGATCACATGTTCAAAGTCTAATCCATACAAATATATATGAAAGTGTTCCACTCCCCAAACTAATGCTAAAGCCTCTTTTTCTGTCTGACAGTATCTTTTCTCACATTCTGATAAACATTTGTTTCCATATGCAATTATTCGAGGCTTCATATCTTTATTAAACTGTATCAAAACCGTGCCTAATGCCACTGGGCTTGCATCCGCAATCAGTTGGGTTCTGTCAAAAGGGTCGTAGTAACCTAAATACTTATCATTTTGTAGAACATTTTTCAATTCTTGAAATGAATGCCGTTCTTTTTCTTTAAAGTAGATTTCTGATTTGCGACTACGATTCTGAATTTTTAAAGTGTCACGTAATGGATCTGTTAATGTTCCCAGGTTTGCTATAAATTTCCCAACATAGTTTATGAGTCCTAAGAAACTTTCTAGCTCTTCAACAGTCTTAGGTTCTCGAAATTTCTTAACAGCATCTATCTTTGAAGGTAATGGTTTTATGCCTTTTGCGGAAAGAACATGACCTAAAAATTCTATTTGGTTAACGTTGTAAATGCACTTAGCATCATTAAGTAAAATATTATTTTCTCTGATAACATCCAAAAGTTTTTTTTTAAACGAGTGTTATGTTCTTTTTCATTTTGACCAAAAACAATTATATCATCAATATAGTTAACTACACCTTCACATTTAGATAAGATTCTCTCTATTATGTTCTGAAAAATTTCTGGAGCGCAATTCATTCCGAACATAAGCCTTTTATACCTGAACAATCCGCTGTTAGTTATAAATGTCGTTATGTACCGTGAACTAGAACAAATTTCCACTTGATGAAAAGCATTCTTTCAGGATAATATTCATCGTAGGTGGTGGATAGTTTTCTCTTAATATCGCTGCGTTGGATCTTCTCATATCAACGCATAAACGAAGATCACCATCTTTTTTCAACATAGGAACTATTGGAGATATCCATGGTGAATGCCCATCTACCGGTTCAATTATATCTAATTCAAGCAGTTCATTCAATTTAGTTTTTATTTTTTCCTCTAAAGGTATTGGTAGCTTTCGACATGGCTGTATTACAGGACGAATTTATTTGTCGATCGGAATCTCTACTATCAAATCTTTTATTTTGGGAAATGTGCTTTTCTCAATTGAATTTAAAAGTGTTAAATCTATTTTCAGAACTCCAATTTCTTCAGCGGTTTCTTTTCCCAATAAACACTCTTGGCCATTTTTCACAACATAAAAAATAGCACTATGACTTTTATTTCCTACCTGGATATCGGCCTCGAAAGATCCTAGAACGTCAAGTGGTTTCTTGGACCCGTAGGCTAAAAACGTTTTCTTTGTCTTCTTGATTTGGTTTCTAACCAAAACTCCTTTCTGTTTCATTTCCACCCAAGATCTCTCAGAAATAATGTTTGATGCACTGCCAGAGTCAATTATCATTTGAATGAAAATCCCTCCAATCAAACAAGTGACTTCGTCTTCCTTTTGGTTTGAGAAATGAAAAATAAATTCTTCGTTTTTTACCTCGTCAACAGACCGTATTGATTCTTTTTTGAACCTTTTATGTTGTATTGCGCTGTCAGGAAAGTCTTGCTTTGATTTAGTGTGACATTTGGATTCAAAATGACCTCTTAATCCGCATTTGCGGCAGTTCTTCATTTTTGCAGGACATTTTGAGTCTTGAGCTAAATGTTCTTTCGAACCACATCGAAAGCACTCAAATTTTCGAGAAGGAAATTTAAAAAATTTATTTATCTCCATGGTGTTATTATTCTGTTTGCTGTTAAAATTTTCCATTTGGGTATTAACCGTCTCTAACGAATTTGCCAGAAAAATAACATCATTCAAACACTTAGTATCATCCATCTCTAATATTTTCCGTCTAAGCTTTTCAGAAAAACATTTCTCAACCACTTGGTCTTTGATGTGTTCATCTGGGTTTTCAAATTTACAATTAGATGCTTGACGTCTTAAGCGAATAATAAAAGCTTCAAATTTTTCATCTTTTCCTTGAAACATTTGTCTAAAAACATGTCTTTCATATGTTTTATTCTGTCGCGGATTGAAATACTCATCCAGTTTCTAACACAAGCATCGTAGACATCAGTGTTCTTGTTAGCTTCTAAGGTTGGATCAACATTTGCTCCTGGCAAATTGTAATAAATGTCTTGTAAATCTTGCCCTCCACAATGAAGAAGAGTTGCCCTCTTTTTAGGAGGTTCAGTGGCTCCAGAAATATCAAGATATATTTCAAAAGACCGTTTCCATTTTGCCCAACTTACTCCCAATAATTGAGAATCGCCAAAACAATCAAATTTTCCCAATTTGGGTATATTTTCCATTTCTTCAGATTGATTCCTGTCAATCAAATCAAATTTTATTGTAATCAAAATGAATTAAACCAATAGGAATTCGATCAATAATAATTTAATCAATATATACGAATTTAATCAATACGAATTTAATCAATACGAATTCAATCAATCATTAACATAATCAATGCATCACATTTCGTCAATACGAATATAACCAATAAGAAAATCGAATTTAATCAAAACGAATAAAAAAAAATTTAATCCATAAATCTTTTTCCTTAACTGAAAACAAAATTTTCTTTTCAAATCGTAACTTACTTTTCTTTCTATTTAAAGATGAATATAGTTTATTTTCTTTTCTTGAAAATTTCTTTTTGAGTTTTTCTTATCTTGAGTTTGTTTTTTAAATTTTTCTTCCTCGTCGCCAAAAATGTAGTATTCAGGCTTAATTATATTTATTTGAACAACCTTTCAGTTTGAAATCTAATTTATTAATCATCAAAATATTTTATACAATCTGACAGAATAAAGTATTGCCTAGGAAATAATTACTTAGATTGGAAATTAATAGTAATAGTAAAGTGTAGACACTACAGGTATCACACCTAAAACCTGACAACTGTCTTCAAAACTTTTGACAGAAAAATATTTCATTTTTGTTTAACTGAAATTTTAAATAATTTATTTCTGCCAAAAAATCACATCTTAATTACTTATATTTTTGTTAACAACAAAGTGGACTTTTGATAAATGTAGCTCTAAAAAAATGAGCTACAAATATTTCGGCTGGATGGATTTAAAATTTTTCTTAACGATCTACAAATGGTCCCCTTTCATTAAAAAAAAAAAATATAGACATCCACCCAGCCGGATTCGAGATATAAGGTAACTAAGAGTAACTCCTGAAAAAAACTCCAAAAGAACTCTCAAATGAACACGCACCTTTAGATCCGACTTTCTTTATGATACAGGATGGCAAAGTCTTCGAAAACTATTAAGGAAAAAATATGAGGAAATTGATGCTTTTGGAAACTTCGCTACTCTCTATTTTATAATCTCTTTTTGCAGAGAATTAAATCTACCCAATATTAATGAAAATAAATTAATTTCAAAAATAGAAGGCGCATATTGGGGGAAAACATACAAAATTTAGGTGTATGCTATAGACTTGGGGAACGATAAAATATGAACTACATGTATGACATTGAGTCCAAATAGAATTAATTTAAAAAGTCTTAAAAAGCTTTATGTGGAAATTTCAAAACTCTAGATAGAAAGATAAAAAGTTAAAAAAACCATTAAGGGCCAGTTTCACAGTTCCCACTTATTGGAAAAAGTGCGGTACAAAGCATCAGGAGACTTATTGACACACGTAACTTGGAGATCGTTTTGTTTAAGTATATGGCTACAAATAAAAACTAATTTCATAGATATTAATTTAAATTAAATAATTCTATTTAATTAGTAGGTTCTTATACATTTATAAAGGGTCCGCCAAATAACTTTTTCTTCGGCTGTGTGGCACGTAGCGCCGCCGTCCTGTTGAAACCAAATGTTGCCAATATCCTCCTCTTCAATTTTTGTGAACAAAAATTCGTTCAACATGGCCCGATAACGATCGCCATTGACTGTAACGGCCACTCCTTGCTCATTTTCGAAAAATGGCCAATTATGCCTCTGGACCGAAATCCGCACCAAACAGTGACTCGTTTTGGGTGTATCGGCTTTTCAATGTATGCGTGCGGGTTTTCTGTGCGCCAAATGCGACAATTTTGCTTGTTTAATTACCCGCCAAGATCAAAATGAGCTTCATCTGAAAAGATGATTTTTTTGGCAAAATCGGCATCTTCTCTGAGTCGATCGCAGGCCCACTTAGCGAAGCGTATACACAACCATATTCGTCCAGCGGAAGGATAAAACTAATTATCTGTCAAATCAGATATGAGCTAAGTGTTACCATTCACGAAATAAGCGCTAGTTGAAAAAAAAATACGTTAGATGGCGGACCCTTTATGTATTTCTTGAAATTAATTTCTAATATCATCGTCAGATTCATTTAAAATTTAAAATTAACTTTTAACTTACTACACTCGAGCAATTAAAAATATTGTACAGTCTATTTGTAAGGGATTTGATTAAACTGAATAAACTAATAAACCAAACCCTACATCCGCAACTGATAGCACCCTTTAATTTTATTTTGTTAAATAAAATAATAAGCCCCACTTTAATTATTGTCAGTTATATTACACTATGAAAATCCAGTGAGTCAAACAAGTCTAACCAAATAAAATACCAATCAATATTTAATTATAAACCCAACAATAAAAAAAAAAAAAAAAACAGAGATGGCAATAAAACCCCGTCATAATAAACTACCGAAAAACAGTCGGTCATTGATGTCAAATTAAGTTAAATCAATATGATGCTTTTTTTCCTTATACATCCTGTTAATTTTCAAATCGATATCTCTAAACCCAAATCATTCGTTTCTTATCATGACGCTATGCACTTTAATAGAAAGAAACCCTGGTGAAGCCCACAAAATCCCAATGAATCACTCAATCCAGCATAAGAATCTGACCGCCGGCCGTCCGCCTCACAGCACAAGCTAAACAGTGAACAGAACAGAACAGAAAATATATTTGCATTTATAAATATATAAAAAAGCAACCAGAATCATTCAGATTAGTTAGAGTCGTTATTTCAAACAGATTAAATCAGTATGATTTTAATAAAGTTGTTTTTCGTTGTGTTTGCTTTGATAGCTGTAACTTTGGCTGTGCCGGTGATAAATACGGAAAATTCAAAATCAATTGCTGCAGTCGATGATTCTGGGGTAAGTGTTAGAACTTTTTTGTATTCATCAGTTTAATTAATAGTTTCAATTTTGTTTTTTTTTAAGAATTCCAATGGTTTAGAAAACGGTCTCGTTGTGACACAGACCTACAAGGAACTCAAGACGCTCAACTGCAAGGTGAAACCTCGCCTTGAAGACGATGAGATTAAATATCAGGAAATATGTGATTATTTTATCGTTACATTGAGTTGATAATCGTATTTATAAACCTTGTCTAACTTTAGTCAGCCTTTTAAATTCAATAAGAGTTTTGAATAGGGATTTATCATTATTTTATTTAAATTGTCTAACTTAGCCATCGGGATCGTGTCTGACTTAACCTGGAATAAAGTTCCCTTTCACTCACATTATTAAAAATAAAGCATACTATTTATTAAGAACTATTAAGACACTGCCTTACAAAGATAACGATCTAAGAAAATCTAATAAGTAAGACTTTTTGGTTTTGATGTAGTTTTAAAACGAACAATATTTTTTTGAAAAAAAAATAACTAAAATTACAAAAAGCTTTCTCTTAAGCTACGACTGACAGATTGGCAGTTTTTTTTGTCAGTAAACTGCCAAAAAAATGAATTTGTCAGTTTTTTGACAGTTTTTTGACAGTTTACTGACATAATACTGCCAATTTGTCAGTCGTGTAAACCCAGCATTAGACCAAAATAAATGTCATTAAAAAAATGTAGATGAAGAGAAAAGAATAAATTTAACGATAAACTTATTTAAAAATAAGCGTGAGTAGTATTTATACAATGTTTTTATAAGGATTAAAGCTAGATCGAGATTATATTGGTAATTTAATATTTCTCTTTCGAACCTTCCTAATCTGAAGTTCACTTAAATATAAATATGTAATAAAAATGAATTGTTTTTTTGTTCGTACGTGCATAACTCGGCTACGCATCATCTGAATGGTGATTTTTTTTCGTTGGATTCGTATTGAACCAAGTTAAACATACTACGGAGCTGAAAATTTTAAATTTCGGCCAGAAAAGTAGGAAAATACAGAAAAACATCGGTTTGCTGAAATTCTAATACCTCAAAAGTCACAAGCCAGAAAAAAAAACGTTTTTTGTTCATGATGTAGTTTAAAAGTAAAAAAATCTTCCCGATGGACAAAGACTCGTTAGTCGTGTTCAAATATTTGTTTATAAGGCGTTTTTTTTTTTTTTTTTTTTTTTTTTTAACGACAAAATCTCGTTTAAATTGGTAATATTCACCCCGTTTAAGCAAAAAATGACATTCGGTGTACTTACGCTATGCGAAATCACAAATTTAAACCGAACGTCGCATAGCATCGCAAGTATGAAAAAACAAAAAAGGTTTTTTTTTTCTGGCTTTTAAGCGCCTGTTTGCTGATTTATTTATTAATCTTTTCAAGTTTATTGAAGTCTTTGTTGTGTTTCAGTATTGAACCGAAATGAACAAAAAAAATCTAAAACTGTGCAAGGGCAGAAAGTGCCGCCAAAAGGATACAAAGAGAATTTAACTCGGGTTAAGCGCTTTACTCAATTTAAAACTGATTTGTTGTGTGGCATTATGTTGGCCAGCGACGTCAATACTATTGTCACCAATAAATTAAAACCGTAAGGTAGCATATACGTGGGTGGGAATTTTCAATGCAGCACCAGACGTGGCAGTGAGTTGTATATTCTTGTACCTATTTGTCTTTTCTCTCTATCTCTCTTTTTCCGAGTGTAGTCTCATCCTATTTTTTTTGTCTTTTCCTCTCGTTTCTCAAAACACTTAAAAAAAACTGACTATGTAGTCATGGTCATAGTCAACGGTGCAGCTTTCAACGAGTGGCTTGTCCTTCACCGACAGTGAAGCTCCACTTTCTAACTGCTAGTCTGAATATTTTGCACTGACTGAATAAACCAAAAAAATGTTGAATATTAGTTAAAACCACTTAAACCGAACCTTAATGACACGAAAATGCCTCGTTTATGTTGGAGTCGGTTTATTGTAGTTTAAAAGATCATTCGGTTTAAAATTTTGGTTAACGTCGGTTTAAGTGAGTGAATATTACCGATAAGTCGGTTTAAAAATTTTAAATCGACTACTGAATTTAAACCGATGTTAAGCGGTGTGAATATTACAGCCGTTACAATGAAGTATTATACCGGTTTTGAAACCCGTAATGCTGGGTGCTAGCACTGTAACCTTAAAAAAAATAAAAAAATTTATAAATTTTGAGTTTGAAAGTATTTTTTTTTTTCAAAAACTATTAACACAAATAACAACGTTGAGATAAATGATAAAAGCACAAGTTTCTGGTTTTCAGAAAACCTATGATTTTGTATTGTTAGTGTTGCCGTTGTTTTTAAATATCAAAGTCATTTTTTTCGAAAATTAACCCCTCCCACCTAAACGGAGGGAGATAGACCCCCTCCCCCAAGGCAAAAAGTGCTTGTATATAACCTTTCTACAAAAATCCGTTATTATTTTGCGGAGCCCTAGTTATCGTACTGGTGCCATCACTGTTAATACCAAAAAAAAAAAACAAAAATATCATAAAAAAGTAGTTTTAGAAATTTTCAATTTTCTCAAAAACTAGAAAACATAAAACCATTCGGTGTCTTGTGTTCGATATGGAATAAATATACGCATTGACTACAAAAAACCAATTTAGCACTTCATTTCACAATTTTGAACAAAATTGGTCTAAACATTTGTTTTCATTTTGTTTATCAAAATTTTGAGTTTGGATGCAAATTTAAATTAATTTAAATTTAAATTTAAATTAAATATAAAAAAAAAATAATTTCTGGCTTTCAAAACCGGTTTAATATACTTCATTGTAAGTGTTGCCGTAGGTTTTTAATAATTTTATTTTCATTTTAAGTAATTTTTTGCTAAAATTGCCTGTACCTCCTAAATCGGGCGAGATAGACCCAAATTTAATAAAATTGCGTGTGTTTAAGCTTGCTCAGTATTCCATAAAAACATATTAAAAATAATAAAACCCTGGAAGGCAGTAAATTGTTATCTACTAAAATGTATATCCTATCAATTTAAAAATAGTATTTTCTTTCGATTATAAATAAAAACCCCGACGTTAAACATGCAACTTTAATTAACTCTGGGAATTTTGTATAGTGACGTCAAAGTTAACCATTATTTCATCTTCTTTTATTCGGAGATCTTTAATTCATGGACGCAAAATGCCATGATGACCATTTTGTTTTACCTTCAAGGTGGTATTGTTTTACTTATTTCGTACTTGTTTTTATTTTTTGGCTATCTTTTGTGATTTGTTTTTAGTTAAGAACAAGAACATTTGCCTTCTGGAGATTAGGCATATCGTCATAGACCTGTATTCGGCTTGTGTGCAATAGGCAATCGACTCACAAACCTTTATTGAAGTGGAAGGGACTTAACATAAATAGCACAGTGAATGAATCAACATTTTCAATAACTTCCCCATTCCCCATTGTAATTGTTTCACCAATCTCTGAACCAAACGGCATAAATTATTTCAACACTAAATCTCCTTAATTAATAAGACATGGGAATAGCAAACCCCTCTCACTTAAAGAGTTTTTGTTTTCGTCAAGACATTGTGTGTGTATACAAACTTAAAGTTCAGAGATGTAATTAATGTCGCTTAACCTAGTTTGACAGTTAGATACTTCAAAAAGTACGAAACCAACAATGTTTTTGTTTAACATATACCTACGTTACGCCTCTTGACCACTAACACCTTTTTTGTTTGTCTTAAATGAAAAAAGTCCACTAACAAACGATATAGCAATTACTTTTCAATTGCTTATTTAACGTACATACATAATAATTTATGATTTAATGCCTACGCAAGGCATAAATTGTTATTGCCTGAATGCTTGTACATCATTCAATGATGCTTATCCGCCTCAAGTTGTTGTGTAATCGGTTGGTTTTTGCAGAATCATCTTTTATCTTCTTGAGTGTAATTAACAGCCACATAAAAGATTGATGGATCAATCGCTTATGGATATGATTAAATCAAACTTAGCGGTATTTTGTTTCATCAATTAATTTACTCAAGTTGAGCTGGGTGAAGTGTGTAAGTAAGTGTGAACATGTTAAATTGCTTACGAAATTGAAATAAATTTAAAATTAAATATTATACAAAAAATATCAAACATTTACCCCCTGCCTCTGTGAAACAAAATTTTCCGAAATTATAACAAAAATTGTAGCTCAGTTATCCGCCAAAATAAGCTTTTCCATAAAAAATTAAAATGGATGGTTTTGCACAAGAAAGCAGATTTAAATCTGGCAATACCTCCAATTCAACGTAATAACGTTGGCAAGAGTTATTTTTTAAAAGTTTTAACAACAATCTAAACGATGTTTTTTTTAGACGTGTGGTTTTCAATCTGGTTACACTTTTTTTGGAGTTGGTCTTTTTGACAGTTGTCACTTGATTTACACTCAATTTTGTTTGCCATTTTATAATAAATTTACTCCTGAACAACGTTTGCAAATCGTGCAATTTTATTACCAAAATAAATGTTTCGGTTCGCACGACGCATCGCGCGCTGCGTCAAATATTCGATTCAACTCATTTTTTGGTTGAATGGGTACGTTAGTAAGCAAAATTGTCGTATTCGGAGTGATTATAAGCCATTGTTGAAACGCAGTTACATCCTCAAAAGGTCACTGTTTGGTGTGCTCTATGGGCAGAGGGAATCATAACCTTACAGTCGTAACTTTTTCGTGCCTGAATTGGAGGATGTTGATGCAGACGACCTTTGGTTCCAACAAGACGGCCGGCGCTACATGCCATACAACCAGTGAAACAGTCAATTTATTGAAGGCCTGTGGCGTGGCCTTCAAGACCATGCGATTTAACATCGTTGGACTATTTTTTGTGGGGTTATGTGAAGTCGCTTGTCTACGCTGATAAGCCCTTGGTGATTAACGCCTTGGAAGAGAATATTCGGCACGTTATTGCTGACATACGGCCTCAATTGCTGCAAAAAATGGTCGAAAATTTGGCCTCTGGGCTGGAATTTATTCGAGCCAGCCTCAGCGGCCACTTTCCAGATATCATTTTTGAAACATAATGGCAAACCCTTGTAATAAAGCTAAATTCTTGGACATAACATTAAAATATATGCGTTTTATTTCTTCTTGAAAACCAAACGTATACAAAAAATTGTGTGAGTGCCGGGACTCACGGTTAATATGTGTAAACATCAACGTGCGCGGATCCAAAACGGACTTGTTTTTGCTTGAAGGGGATCTTAAGATTTTTTTAACTGAACGCACCCATCCTAGTATGCAGATCGAAACGTTGCACGACGTAACGTTGCACGACATAACGTTGCACACGAACGTTCACGTTTTTTGATGTGTAAACATCTATGCTGGCGGTAGAGTGAAAAACAAAACGTGAACGTTCGCGTGCAACGTTACGTCGTGCACTTTACGTTGTAGCACGTTACGTTATGAAATCTGATTTGCCCCGACCAAAACAAATTGATTTTAACGCGACCGACAATTAGATTATACTTTATCGCGACCACTCATTTATATTGTTTTTGCCAACGACGAAATCAAATTGTTTTTAGCGCGACCGACGATTTTATCATTTTAACACTTATATTTTTATATTTTTTTCTTTAATTTTTAATTATTCCCCGAACAAAATGGACGCGACACTAGTAATTAAAAAGAAAACAAAATCAAAACAAAAATAATAATAGTCAGCTGAAGGGATTGACAATTGACTGTAGGTATGGCAGGTCAATGGCTGTAGGTATGGTAGGATATCGGGTGCGTTCAGTGATACAAATCTGAACTTAAATTCTACTTAAATATTCTAAAAACTCAAGATATATAATTCGCCGGCTATCTCATAGTGACATTCATTTGAGGTTCGTTCAGTATAAAATTAAGACTGAACTTTTTGTAAGTTTTACTCGATGGAAAGATGGAGTTTCATAAGCGTTGCAAGTTCGTTGACAGTTCTAACTGGATATTTTAATTAGGCCCCTGTCAGTCAAACCATTAAGTTCCTTTGGAATTTGGGTACGGTGTCATTTAATTCAAACCACGATTTTAGTGCTCTCCGCTGACAGTTGTTGTTTGTCGATGCTCAGAGAGTGATTACCATAAACAATAACCATGTGTAATGTGAAGTCATCTTACAGTTGAGAGTGAACTACGAAGCAAGACCTTTCAGTACCGAACCTTCACCGTTCGTTGGACACTTCACCACCAGCCTTTTAGTGCTTGGAAATTTCGTTACAGCGGTTCCCCCACTGGGTATTTCGCTGCCGTTCTTTCAACACTAAGCTTTTTAAGCACTGCCTACAGATAGGTAATGTAGTGTTAATTATTCAATATGTTTCTTTTGATGACTTTCAGTAACAAAAATCAGGCACTTGGACAAACGTTGATGTTTACACATATTTAACCGTGAGTCCCGGCACTCACATATTTTTTTTCACTCTACCGCCAGCATAGATGTTTACACATCAAAAACATCCTTTAGTTTCAATTTTTTCCATAACTAAAATGTACTCATAATCATGGCAAAACTCTTCAACATTCAGTTTATCGATTTTAATAAAACAACATTCATGCCAATTATGGAATTCGCAGTGCAGTGTACTCGTTCCTCTTCACTCGCCAAATCACCGTGAATAGAGTATTGCAAATTCCATAAACGGCATGATTATTTATAAGATCCTCTTTTCTCTTTCAAAAAAGAAAGAAGGAATTAAGTGTGACAAATTTACAATTCTGTTTTAAAGGTTAAATTAAGAAAATTGCATAATTCATAAGCTCTTATCATAATAATTGTATTTAGTCCCGTTTTTGCAGGCTCGCAGGAACACTTGATTTCACTCGGGTAGTATTGTAATTTACACACTAAAAACCCAGAGAAAAACTTTTCTTTCTTTTTTTTTAAGTATAGGTATACAAGTAGATAATATGGCTTCTTCCCTATAGAATATTATCTTAGATCATAAAAAACAAAAAAATTATTTAAATTTTCAAAACTTCTTGCGACAAATTAAATTTTATAATATTTTTGATGTCCTTTCCACGAATAATTTCATCGTTTTGCATAAAAATGAGGGAAAAAAAATCAACTGTCGAAATGTCGGACGGCCGGCGGCGGCCGGCGTGACCAGCAGTAAAGGAAGGCAATGTGTTTATTGAAACAGAAGAAAAAAGTTGTATTTTATTTGCAATTCTAATTATGTAATTCTTTTATCCATGTTATTATAATGAAAACATCCTTTTCCATTTCGTGTAATCAAATAAAAATAAATGACATCCAGGACTGATTTTGATTTATGTAATGTGGTAAATGGACTCTAGATATAAAGGTTGACAAGATATCCTTTTTGATTTGTTTTTTTCTTAAGAGTGCACAATTTACAATACACTCCGCATCACTTTACTTATTGTTAGATTACATTTTTTTTTTTCAGATTGTGTTGAATATAAAATATGTTTAAAGTACATTATTTAAGATATTGATTTAGAATTTAAGTTTATTATTATTTAAAAAAATATAGGATGACTAACATAAATCATTACAAAACAAAAACATTATTACAAAACAATGGCAACACTTACAATGTCATGAAATACCCTTTTTAAAGGCATTTTTATTGTGATTCGTTTAAGATACGACTAAAGGCTAGGGCGTTTATGTTGGATCGAGATAAGAAAAAAAATTGTATTGGTGGGGGAACTATTTCACTCCGATTAGCAAGGAGAAGCAATTTTCTAAAAAAAAATGACTTGAAACAGAAAGTATATTATTAAAAACCACGTTAACACTTACAATGCCATGTTATACCTATTTGTAGAGCCAGGAACGTCTCCTTTTATTGTATTTTTAAATAAAGTAGTTTTAGTGAACAATTTTTGAAAAAATAAATTTTCAAACTCAAAAATTTTGAAAACGTTTTTTTTTATTTTGTTCAACCTATTTTTGTTCAAAATTTTACGTTACTAAGCGAGATTTTTCATTTTAATATTCAATGCTCTTATTAGTTTTTAGTCAAACACCAAAAATATAATTGCAAATAACAGAAATAAAATTCCCTTAATTTGACTCCAATCCATTGCTTAAGTTGCTCTAAAGATCATATTTCCACTACGTGGGTATAGTAGAGTTGATTCAGTTATTTTTTTAATTTTCTCAAAAAGTACAAGACCTTTAAGCGTCCGGTTTTCCATTTTTGACTAAAAATTTATATGAGCATTGAATTTTGAAAAGAAAAATAGTACTGAATAACGTAAAATTTTGAAAAAAATAAATACTAGTTTGAAATTTTTTTTTTCAAAATTTTGAGTTTGAAAATTAATTTCTCAAAAACTATTGACTAAAACAAATTCATTTAAAAATAAAATAAAAGGATTGATTTTTTGCTTTACAAAAAGATATATAATTATATTTTAGGTGTGTCTGTTGTTTTTTTAATTATTTTTTTTTTTTGATTTAGTCATTTTTTATTTTAATAGAAAAAACGAGTTGACAAAAAAAAAATACACGACTGGGTCGTACGAACTTGCTCTTATGTGCGATCACACTATGGTTTTAAAATCAAAAATAAATTAGCAAAGGGAGCTTATATGTTACCCATTTGTCAAAACTTAGTTAGGTTGAAGGCAGTATTATGTGAGTATACAAATATTAACAATATAGCCCCGATTTACTGGAAAATTGATTTAAATCAACAAAACTAGAAATTGATTAAAATACTTTTAGAACTGTTTTGAACCCAACGCGATGTACACCATCTGATTTCTTTATTTATCAACCTTAATTAAAAAGAAAAAAAAATTTAAAATCGTAGGAGCGGTTTTAGAAATAATTAATTTCTTGTATATAACATTTTGTTAACATTTTTAAGAAAAAAATTGTTACGAAAATTTGATTTTTTTTTTAATGTGGAGCTAAAAATAGAATTTAAAAAAAATATCCAATTTTCAAACAATTTTTTTTAAAAATCCAAAAATATTTTTTTTGAAAGTTTTCATATTCAATATCATTTAAACTTATTACAAGTTTCTGTACAAACAATTTAATTTTAATTGGTAAGTCAGATAATGAGATAGTCGAATAGGTACTTTTAATTAGATCAATGTAAAATTTAATAATTTTAAATACTAGACCCTACTAATTTCGACACAAAAAAAAATATCAAAAGCGTAGTAATCGTTTTTGAGAAAAAAAATATTGGTTTTTGAGCATTTGTATGGAAGGTACCGTTAGTTCTGGTTATAGGAATAATTTTTTCCAAAATCTTCTAGATAATTTTAAAAAAAACTACTTTTTCGCAAGTTTAATAAAAATCGAAATAGTCGTTATTGAAATATTGAGTTTTCAAAAAAACAAAATTCAAACTTTCCAAAAACTATTATTTAAAATGTGTCAATAATTCTTCATAAAAAAATTGATCAGAATCGGTTGAACCGTTTTTGAAAAAGCAAAATCAAAAAAAATGCTTCTTTTGAGGTACCTACCATTAATAACCCTTTTTTTACTTAATAGCAGCATATAAATATTTAACGTATCCGTTTAGAGTGTTGCAGGAACAGACAGACGGACGTTTTCGTGAGACCCACTTTTTTCGTCTTCTCTATCATCGTAATGTCACTATTGATCAAAATCTCGAGTACGATTTCTTGTACGAATCCATAACTTTCAATATAGTACCAATATTCGCAAGTAAAAATTAAAAAAAAAAAACTTAATTTTAAGTACGAAAAACTGCAATTTTTGACTTTTAACAGAATTTAAAAATAAATAACTTTTTTTTTAAATGAACACTCTTAGAAAAAATAAATAAATGCTATTTGGTGAAATGGAAAAAAACAAAAAAAAAAATAATAAGCCACTTTTTGATGCATTCACCGTGTAGGAAGGAGTATTATGTGAAAACCATTGTTTTGTGAAAAAAAAAACATTATATTCGACTTCTGACATAAGAATATCTTCTTTGTTTAGAAGGTTGTTTTTGGGAAATGGCATTTGGGGATATTCTTTTTCAAAATTTTGTTTTGTAGAGTGAAATGGGGTAAACATTGAACAATTGTCTGATTTAAGAAGTTCTTTTTTTTTGTTCAAAAGGTTTTTCTTAGGAAATGGCTTCAGGGAAATTTTCTTTTGGTGTTTGAAGGTTATTTTTAGTAAATGGCTGTAGGGTTATATCTTTTTCAAAAAATGTTTTACTTTTACGTTTTTTTCTATGGGATTGTTTTATTAATTTTTTTTTTTTAAATTGACGTTTATAGGGCGAATGAAGTAAAAATAAAAAAGGGATATCAGATTTTGAAATGTTATTTTTAAAAAATTGATATTTATAGAGTGAAATGGGACAAACACAAAAAAAGTTGTTGTTTTTACCATAAAATTTTTTGCAATGTAGGGAAAGAAATAAAAGTTGGACTTAGATGATCATATTTTTTCGAATTTCGGCATTAATAAAGTGAAGTGGGTTAAAACCCAGAAAGTAATATTCAATTACAAAAAGTTTCTTTGATATTCTTATCGACCTTTCCTTCTTGGTAATTTTCATGTGAATCTAAGGTTTGTCTACCCGTGCGAAGCCGGGCGGGCCAGCTAGTTCAAATTTTGAAATATATGAAATGAATCATATAGCTGAAGAATAGATAGTAACACCTTTCAATCCCAGCCTTAATACAATTACAAATCGTGTCCAAATAAAATCTTATTTTTTTTTTTTGGTTCATGCATTAATTTAAAATTCCATCCATTACAATTCCAATCATAAATTCAGATTTCACAGCTCATCTGTGAAATTGGATTTTACAATTGGAATGAATGATTAATGTTCGCCTTCCCATATATGTCTCTCGATTTATAGACAAGGCATTGGTCGGTCAGCTAGAGTGTATATTGAAGGTATATTTAGGTATTTTTGTCAAAATTTGTTAAGTCAGTTAGACACAAATGATGGATTGAATGTTTGTAATTTGATTGAATCACAATTAGGTTTCTTTTCCTTTCTAAAGGAGAAAAGAGCATTGCTGATTAATATATTATATAAGAGGTCAACACTGATTATACTTACAAAAATAATCAAATCTTTTATGCTCTTGTTTTATTTTTCTCACGGAACTTGAACTTTATTGAAGGTGGTTAACTGAAATATTTTCAAATCCCAATTTGCATCAGCTCCACCAAGCACACCTTTCACTTAAAGGCCATGATGTGGAAAGTCGAGAGGAATTTCGAATGTGGACTAGTTTTATGTGCCATATGCAAACAACAAACCACAATGTAGCCATGGCTATTATGAGCAGAGTCAGGGTGAGGGTTTCCTGGGCCCCAGATAAGATCCTTAGCTTGTGCCTTTTTATAATGATGGCATGTAAAGCTATATTGGCTAAGCAGCTCTTCATTTCAACAGGGATTTTATTGATTTGTGAATTGGTCCCTTCTAAATGAAGACTTAGAGGAAGAATTGAACTTAAAGTTAGATTTTTTAAGTTACTTATCAAGCAATCGAATTTAATACTGACCTTAGGCATTTCTATTAATAAGGACCATTGAGAATACTTAACCCTATTTGTTAGATCGTGTAAACTTTTGCGCCCTTCTTAACTATTGCGCCCTTTTGTCATTACCCAACCGCAGCGCTTTTGTTAAATTATGTTTGTCCATATATGTTTGAGTATACCCAATCGAAATTTTCTTGGTTTTATTGCAAAAAGCGGAAATTTCTATTGAGTGTCTATGGAAAAGAGGTGGCAGCATAGTATTCTGCAGAACGAATTCGATTTCCTTTTGAACAACAACATTGAAACTGGTTTAGTTATAAAGGTGAAGCAACAAACATAAACAAAACCCATATTGTATGTGGGTGAATGAGCTTGAACATATGAGTGGCATTTATCTGGTCTGAGCACTATGTTGATATTTTCAATGGTTGTGCATATGGGTTGGGAGGTTTCTGCATGAGCATTAGCATTGGTCATGCACTATACTAGTACAAACTGGGCAACTGCCACATTTAATAAAATACTTACCTTTAAAGGGGCTTTAAAGGAATACGTTGAGTATTTTTACACGAAGAAATACTGATTCATTAGATGTTAAAGGTTAGAAATGATGCAATTTTAAAGAACTCTATGACGCAGGAAAATGTTTTCAATTGAGTTTTAAAAAAAGGTAGATTAATATATTTTCTGGCTAGGGGCTCCTCAAATTATTATTTTATTAAGAGCTTAATATTTACTCCATAATATGTTTCACTTAATAGCTGGGAGGCGAATTGGATGAGTCAAAATGCTGTCTTATACCATTTTGAGGTACATGGCGAGATCATTTGCGTTACGGGGTTAAAATAGAGTAAACTCTGGATTTAATAAACATATGGGTTTATAGATTCGATACTGAAAGAAATATTTAAATTGTTCAAATTAATACACATATAGAGAGGTACAACAAGCGCAGTTAAATATTGTTGTATGTATGGAGTCGGAATAGTTCTGTCAAGGTATACATTTATGTTAGACAAAATTCCAACACAAGCTGAAAATAAATTATTACAGAACTACAGATCATTGCGGTGCACTCAGGCGTATACGTACTTTTTTTTATATGCCCTTTCTCTTGCTCTACAGGACAACTATGTTTTTGCAAACTTCGTTGTGGTTGTAATTAAACTGTGTTTCAGATTTTTTGCCCAAAATGGAGTTTTGAAATTTTTGAGAAAGTATAGTTTTATTTAATCGCGTTAATCCTGTAGGTATATCCCAACTAACAATTTTACTTCTTTATTTATCTAGAGAATCTTCTTATTACTATTTATCACACGTATATAAGCTTGTTATAGTACTCCAAAGAGCTAAATGGGCGCCGTTTTTTCACTCCTATTACACCTTTATGGAGTAAATTTTGTTACTCCGAGAAATACACTTATAAGTTATGCTATAGAGGTACTATAGGATAATATATTACCATAACAAGAATCGGAGAGTGTTTGGTTTATTGCACCCTTTACTTGTATTGTAGATATGAAGAGAAGATTTACTGTTATAAGTATATAACGCTTATAGAAAAATTTAGGAAATAAAAAAAAAATTCTTTGTACTTATTATTTTTATATTTTTCATATCTTCTGACAGCTTTTTCCACATGATTATCTGCAAAGTTCTTAAGTGATAATTGTTTTATTATTTTTGTCATGATTATTGTTATTATAATTATTTTAAAAATTGCTTCTAGGAATCGAACCTTGGTCCCTTCGCACTAATAGTCTTGCTCGCTAATCTCGAATATACAAACTTAGCGTCGAATCGGGTTCACTTTTATCATGAATTCTTTCCTATAAAGCCACATTGGCTTTCCTTATAGATGCTTTCAAAACTATTATACAAGTATATACTATCGTTATAGAAGAAAGAATATATAGTGTTTCATTAGCGATGATCTTATACAACTGTTTCGCATAAGCTCTTTCAAAAAGATAGACACGCGGGCACTACTTACTGAAATTACCTTATTTAAAATATAACTTAATTAAATGTTGGCTTTAAAAGAGGGTATAAAGTTCTAACAAAAATGCTTCCGATTTCCGATATTAAAACATTATTCGTAGCTATAGTGCTTATATATCATCATTCTGGCTTAAAGTCGAGTAGTTATAGGAGTTAAACTTGATATAATTCATCGCTTAGATATTCTTTGTAGCTTCTCGTATAATTGTTATAGGCACAATGAGTCAGTTTTATGGCCTGCGTGAATAGTTGATAAAAAAAATAATTTACTAACACTTCCGTCATCGACAGTAATACATTTTTAGGATATATAATACGGAATAAAAACGAGCACTCCGTGTTATATATCCTCTAGTGTAGTTCAAAATTACTTTCGATGACGGTAGTGTTAGTAAATTATTTGTTTTATCAATTATTCACGAAGGCTATTGACCCTATATATGAACCATATTATTCTTATATTACAACCCGACAGTGTCTTTGCTAAAACTCTTTCAATAACCCTTCTATAAAGATATCTTATACAAATGCCATATACATTCCCAGATTTATGCATCTTAACATTGATTATACAAGCGATACAGGAATTAAGACTTTATATCATTTTATAGTATGGGTATAGTGTGATTATAGAAAAACTGACTCATTGTGACTATAACAATGATGCAAGTAGCTCCAAAGAATATCTTAGCTATGAATTATATCAAGTTTAACTCCTATAACTACTTGACTTCCAGCCAGAATGGTTATAAAAGCACTATAGCTACGAATAATGTTATAATATCGGATATCGGAAGCAATTTTGTTAGTTGGGATACCTGCTAACGCGGCTCGACCAATTTTCATCCATTTAAACACACTGATATTTTTAAGTAGTACCAATAATTGTACTAAGAAAATGATTACGTTTTTCATATTTCTGTTTCAATACTTAAAAAAACCACCACAAAAGACATCACTGCTTTGTTCTTCCATCTACGGCAATATCGTATATGCGCCGCAGTAAGCGAGTATAACTGGTCAAAGACTTTTGTAATTTTGTGCCTCTAGCACAAGGATTTCAAATTATTCTTTTAATTGAAATTTTTAACAAATTGCATAAAAGCGAATTACTTTGTCCAAAACATTTTTTTTTTCAAAAAATCAGGATTTTCCAGGAGAAGAAAAACAAGAAATTTAGGAAGTTGGTTCCTATTTGGACATTTTCTCTATCAAGTTTTCAGAAAATAAAATATGAATAATTATGTTTTAGTCGTTTATTATTATAACTATAGCTGACATAACTTACAACTCATTAGAACTCTTGTAAAACTAGCCAATTTGCGTCGCGTCAATTGATTATCGCTGACTTTACTGAGTGTAGCCTTCTATTTTATCATAATTTAAAGAATTTCAGATTGGAAATCCTACCGTAAAAATTTAAACTATAAATCTAGCCAATTTGCCCATGTAAAAGTTGCTTCTCCGACCTAAAACACCGTGTAGCCCCATATTTTTTTCTAATTTTAAAACCTTGAAAACCCGACCACTAAAACACAAATTATAAATCTACGCATTTAACCCATGGCAGTCTCTTCGCAGACCTAATTCTTAATCTAGGTTAACATTTTACCTTCATTTTAAGACCTCTACCTTACCGATCGGTTTATCAAAACCGAATTTATTGGTTTCTAAAGACACGCACCATCGACTATTGTCGATTTGCATTTTTAACCGACATACGTAAATAATGTTAGACCGCGACCGAACAACCTCCTAGTCCCCTAAGTGTACAGTTTTGTGAGATATTTCAAATTAACTTTCATTTATTTTGAATACAAATTAAAGAGAAATTTTTTCTATAGACGCACAGACAGTTATATGTAAATATTTTAGCTTGACGGTGTTTGGTAAATTTGAACTTTTCACAACATCTAATTACTCAATAATAACATCTATCACCTTTAAGATTTTCATATTTTTTAAGGTTGTGACTCCAGACATATGCCAATAGTGTGTCGGATATCTTGATAAAACAGTGTGGCAGTGTAACAGAACAGCATTTAAGTGTAGAATAACACAGTGTTGGGAATATTTGGTTTTAAGTTTGACAGTGTATCATTAGCAAAATGTGGTAGCGTGAAAGTGTGGCAGTATTTTAATTTTCACACTGTCACACTTTTTATTTTCACACAGTCACACTTTTTTATTTTCACACTGTAACACTTTTTTTCAATAACTATGCGGAAAAAAATCTAATTAAAAATTTCTGAAAAACAGATCATTTTTTCATTCCAATTGGTTTTAACCCTGATGAATTGTGACAAATCTATTTTTCATCTTTCAAACGGTTATATCTCTAGCTGTGAAGATTTTAGAATTTTTCGTCTTATCAACAACTTTCTTCAAATTTAAATATCGATTTATTAAAAAAATCCTGACCCTATTTGAATTAAACCATATTTTAATATTTTTGTAAACAAAATTTTAAAAATCTAGTCTTAGTGGAAAATTTGTAATTAAAAAAAAATATATTAGATTTTTATACATAAATAACAGTAGTAAAAAGGATGAGTTAGTAAGTCAGTGATCGGTTCTTTCTTTATAGTTTATAATAAAAATATACGGAATTCCTACCACGAACTGACGAAAGACATCGAACATGAGAGATTTAAGGCAAAGCAAGATTAGTGTTAGAAGAAGAAGTATATCTAGATCTAATCAACCCTTTTCTGCAGTTGATTTATTTTTTATCAACTATTTCTCTCAAAATACTATAGAATCGTCGATTCTAAAACTCTTTAAAGCTTTAAACCATAAAAGTAGTTTTTTGTTTTTAATTTTCTTTCCAACTGAATTTTGTTTAATTAATTGCCCAGATCAGCCCTTTCATATTATGCTTTACATAAAATTGAATCAATGACTACTTATTCTTCTTGTTTCAAGATTTTCTATCTTCCTTCATGTTTTAAAATATTATGCAACGAAGAAGTTTCATCTAAACCAACATTTTTTTTTTATTCCATTTGATGCATTTCCATGTGAACAAATCTCAAGAAGTAAGTTTTAAAGTGGATGTGTTGTCATGACCTCCATGTTTCTCATTTCTCAATAAAATTTGTGCCATGCCACTTCACTCAATGGTAATTGTGTTGTTATTTTCTGAATTCAAAGTGACGTTAGATGAACATGCTTCGAGACATTATTGCACACAGGGTGTTTTTAATTCCATAACTAAATTTTAGTTACAAGTGATATTTAAGAAAAAGACAAGAAGAATGTTTTATTATTGGAAAAGGTATAATACCCCTATCACTTAGATATTATAGGGAATTTATTGAAATAATAAGTAAAACAAAATGGCAAATCGTACAAACTTATTAAAAAGCCTTTTAAAAAAATCACAAAAAAAAATTAACGAAAGTAAAATCTATTACTTTTACAAGTTATCTATCCCTGTACGATCTAACACGTGTATCAAGGAACGGATGGTGTCTTTGTTTTATTAATAGGGCTGGTAGAATTATAATCTTACATAAGTAATGCATTACATATACTTAAATACTCTATGGACTCTCACCATTAGTTAAAAGCATTTCCGGTGCATCATGTGCTTGTGCGTACATTCAACAATATCAAGCTTTAATCCCTTTCGATGACGTTAATTCCGATGAATGTGTCTGCGGATGATAATTTTTAAAGCAATGTTCTGAACCAATGATTACCCAATGGTAATGAATAATTATTAAAGGGTTTTCCAATAAGAGGTGTTATTTTGAATAGCCCGCTATTTCGGTAGCTGTCACTTTTGAAGCTGTCATTTTTTGACATTTGACAAGTAGAAACTACGCCATTAATAAAAATGGAACGATACACGCTTCAACAACGCATTGAAATTATTAAAATTCACTATAAAAATGGTGAAAATTTGGCAGAGACGGTTCGTAAAACTAAAACATTTTTGGGTCGTCGTGAAGCACCTTGTCGGACCGCAATACAGAAATTGGTGGACAAATTCGAGCTGTTGGAACAAGTTAGTGATGTGAAGAATAAAACCCGTGCGAGTCGCTCAAGAACAACTGAGAATATTGCTGTTGTAGCCCAAAGTGTTGAAGAAAACCCAGGTTTGTCCATTCCTCGTCGTTCTTTGGAATTAGGCATTCCACAAACGTCATTACACCGTATTTTGCATAAAGACTTGGGTCTTAAGGCTTATAAAGTTCAGTTAACACAAGAACTCAAGCCGGCTGATCATCAACAACGTCGTGTCTTTGCTGATTGGGTCCTTGAAATGCATGAAAATGATCCCGAATTTCATCGAAAAATCATCTTGACTGATGAGGCCCATTTCCACCTCGGAGGCTACGTCAACAAGCAAAACTGTCGCATCTGGGGCTCGGAGAACCCAAGAGTTATTGTTGAAAAGCCTCTCCATCCTCAACGCGTGACTGTTTGGTGCGGTTTATGGTCCGGCGGGGTCATTGGACCTTACTTTTTCGAAAATGAGGCTGGAGCAACAGTCACGGTCAATGGATTGCGCTATCGAGAGATGATTAATGATTTTTTATGGCCGGAATTGGATGGTATTGATATGGACAACGTTTACTTTCAACAAGACGGCGCTAGTGCCACACAAGCAATGAAACCATCGATCTTTTACGGGAAAAGTTTCCGTACCGTGTTATCTCTCGAAGAGGTGATCACAATTGGCCACCGAGATCATGTGATTTAACACCTTGCGACTTCTTTCTTTAGGGCCACGTGGAAGATAAGGTCTACGCCAACAGCCCAGCGTCGATTCAAGACCTCAAAAATGGAATTCGTGAGGCTATCGAGGACATAGGGCAGCCACTTTGCGATTTGGTTATGGAAAATTTCATGAAAAGGATATGGTCCTGTAAGCGTGGTCGTGGCGGCCATTTGGCTGATGTTGTGTTCCATTATTAACGGCATACCTTCCTCTTTATAATGAAATAAACATCCGATCATTTATCTCAAAAAATGCCATTTTTCTTTGAATATCAAAATAACACCTCTTATTGGAAAATTCTTTATTATGGAGTATGGGCACAGGATATGATTATGGATTATGAGTTCCCATTAAACATATGTTAACCTCTATAACCTAGGGTTATGGTACAATGTACCACCTCAATTATAGCAATAAAATGTCTCAGTTTTATAAAAGATGTTTTTTTTTTAGAGGTATAGAACTTTAAGTTGGCAACACTATTCTAACTGGCGGCCATTTTGTCAGCTGTTAAGTGATTTATTTTTAATTTGGTTTTTGCATTTCCACATGAATAGACTGACGCCTGAACAACGCTTCCAAATTGTGCCCAAATGGGCCCAAAACAAGATTGCCGTTGATCTCAATTTTCATAAGCAAATTTTGTTTAGCGATGAAGCTCACTTTTGGTTGAATGGATACGTCAATAAACAAAACTGCCATATTTGGAGTGATGATAATCCTCAAGTGTATGTTGAGACACCGTTACTTCCACAAAAACTGACTATTTCGTGTGCCAGAAGATTATCTTTCGAATAAATTAAATTTCATGTCAATTTTAAAAAATCATCTTTGTTTTATTCCATTTCAAAGTTGTATACCTTAAAAAAAAACACCCTTTATATTTTGAGAAGCAGCTTGATTTTTTTAAATCTTAAATGTACACGTGACATTCTTATATTGGCAATATCTATTGATTAAGAAAAAAATCTTTACTCTAGCTCATCAATTTAATAATATAGTTTTTTAATCCCTAATCAGTAAAGCCCTAGTGTAACCTACTTTTAAAATGAAATTTAAAAAAAAATTCCATCTTAGTGCATGGATACATTGAATTTCGTATTCACGGCTATTTTTATTACATATGTTTTAAGCACCATTCGCATCCAATATTGCATTTAGTCTGAATTATTGATCAAACATCAATTTTAGCTTTTTCATTAACAAACACTTTCATTTTCATTTTTTTTTAAATGCAATAGTGTCAAATTCAATAGAGATATACAAAAATAACAATTTTTTTAAAAATTATATTTCCGTTACTTTAACTTTTTCTCAAATTCTAGAAACGCAGTTTTATAGGAATCATTTTAAGGATTGCCTGTACAAATTTTAAACAAAATCGTTGAATTAAGCCCGAACCACACTACTCTTGTGTGGTGTGTTGGGGAGTAGTGTGTCGCTATCGCTCTAATGTACTTCATATGCATAGAGCCATATTTGTATCGTGTGATGTGTTGTGTCGAAATCTATGAAATACATTGGAATGACAGCGACACACTACTCCACAACACACCACACGAGAGTAGTGTGGTTCAGGCTTTATGGTTTGGCAACTTCCAGCTCTAAAGTTGTTCTGAGCTAAGGCAAAAAATCGGATTTCTCTCATTTAAGGAATTCCATAAAAATGGTCTTTACTAAATTTGAAGCGAATCCATCCACGTATTAAGGCTCTGGCTAGATTTACAGTGGACGTACAGTCATGTATATATCAATGTAACATCATAAATATTATGTTTGTCCGTCTGTACTACACTCTGCATCTTCATTATACCGCCTTAGCCACTGAACCGATTTTCTTCAAACTTTGAAAATAAGGTTTTTAAGGGATTCCCTAGAAGCGATATTAAGCTTTTTTAGTTCCAAAATAACGCTACCTGCCATATAACTATTAAGAAAAAGACTATTTACTTGGAAAACGCTTGTAACGATGCTGATCAAAATGTTATGGTGTACATTTTGAAAAAAAAAACATCAGAAAAGAATTAGCACCAACGCAACGGTACTTGCCATAGAAAGTTTTATTTTAATTTTCGACTTTTTACTTGCTCTATAGAGCAAGTATTGGTTTCGTATAAAAAAAAATTTCGAGGTTATAATCAAAACTAACACTACGATAATCGAGAAGTGCGAAAAGGTGGGTTTCATCATACCGTCCGTCGGTCTGTTTGTCGGAGCGTCCACTGTAATTTGAGCTAGAGCCAAAACGGGTGGACCGATTTGCATGAAATTTAGTACAGAGCATTTTTATATGATTCCCTAGAGGAAAAATTCTAATTTGTGTCTTAGCTCATCTAGAACGGGTTGCTGCCATACAAATATTTTGATTTCTTCAAATTTTCTCGAAAACGGTTCTAACGATTTTTATTAAACTTCTTACCTGTAATAACCAAGTCAATTGTAAGAAAATTGCATTTCAGGTTTTTCTCAAAAAATTCACATAACGGAATAAGGTATTCCACGTTTTTTTTTTTGAGAAAATGGTCTTATTTTTGGGTTATTCGCGTATATCCTTGCCATGGTTGCACCGATTTTATTATAATTTTGCAGTCTGATGCTTCCTAATAGTTTAAATAATAATGCATTTAAAATTTGTTAAAATCATTTTTTATAAACAAAAAACAAATCAAACAAAAAATCAATTTTTTAGTACTTTTGACTCTTTTAATATTTTCTCGTTAAATATATACATCATGCATTTTCAAGTATTTAACCATAAGAGCAAGTTCGTGTGATCAAGTCGTGCATATATTTTTGTTAACGGCTTAAACGATTTCGATCAAAATTTTGCAAAATCTAAAAAACCTTCGTTAGGTAGACTAAGGGCCAGTTTCACAGTCAGAAAAGTGGCACTTAAGTGGGCAATGTGAAAAATTAATGCGCAATATCACAGTGCATACTTACCCGAACAAGTGGCACTTAAGTCTCCGATGATGGTGACTTAAGTTCCACTTACGCTGGGCTATGAAACTAAGCCTAAAGTCCTTATATGGGAAACTTAAGTCCGGTAAATGTCGACTGTGAAACTGGCCCTAAGCAAACAATTTACTGCTGTCCAATTGTAATTGCTATGCAGTGTTTCGAAAAAGTCAAAGAAAAATTCGAAAATCTTCGAAATGTATCTACACTAATGGCAACAATTATTACACCGCATGAGGTATTAATAGTTAACTTTTCTTCATAAAAGCACGAACATCCAATGAAATATTCGTAGTTAAAGGCGCAGATTCATTGGCAAAGAATATAAATATCTGCCGGTGCGGTAGTGGCAGAGTGAATCGTCATCGTCGCTTCAGTGGGTTGCGTTGGATTGGGTTGGAAGTGAAAATTCATTCGATAATAATTGAATTGAATTAAATCCCACGGGAGGTGCACTGATTCTGTTTAATTGCTTTAGAGGTGTAATTATTCCAGCCGCTGATTCTGAATTTCTGTTTGGGTAATTTTGCACAATTTTGCATCTCTCAAGTGCAGCAAATTTTTAATTTTCCAATCTCTATACATGTACATACTCTTATTACGATGTTGGTAGCTTAAAATCCATGAAAGCGTGCTAAAGGAGTAAATGGTAGAGTGAGTAAGTGAAGAAGTAAACGGTTGATGAATTATTCGAAATGATTTTTTTCTTCACCATCAACCACAGAATTGAGGAATTAATTTTAAAATAAAACCCTCAAAGGGCCGCCACAAATTAAGTTGTGATTGGGAGCAACTTTTTAATATGTATTTAAAATTAATAAAAAATTAAGGGTGCAGCCCTATAGCCCTTTGGTAATATATCGTTGGGAAAAATGTGTGTTTGGAGAGTTCCAGACCAATCCAACAGTTGAAGGTTTAAATTTAATCATTTAAATACTTAATTTATGGAAATACCTGCACCTGCCAGGGCTGTTAACCGAGGATGTTTTGTTCTTATACTTATCCTTTTACTCAATGTAGCGCAGACGGAATGTAAAAAAAACAAAAACACTGAAATGCAAAATATTAAATAAGGGTTTTTTAGAGGGGCTTACAATGATTTGACACAACACTTTTAGACAGCTTAGCTCTATTGCGTTGGCCACCATTTTGAATTTAATTAAAATTGGTTTTCGTTAAATAATTTGTTTATTTTCAACTTTTTACTTAAAATGGATTCAACAAAAATAGTTCAAATTTCATTTATCTAAAACTTTGGTCATAACAGTTTTTTTTTTCTATACGACTGATATTTTTCCACTTAATACGGTTAATAGGATTATGATAGCTGAGCTATTTCAAAATAAAGCGCATTAGGCTGTTTAGTAAATAGAATGTTTGCTAAAAAAAAGCTTGATAAGTTGATATCACGCAATATTTTCTTTGATATTTATTCTTTATACTTTTAATAAGTATATTATCTTTATTTTGATCGATTGACAATGGGTGTGTTCATGATATTTCAAAAAAAATGTCAAATAGTCTCCAAAATCGAATAATTTTTAAAAAGACGTGCCCTGACGGTGTCCAAGTGTTCTACAAAGTGTCGAATTGACACTAGAGTCTCCTAAAGGTTGTTGCACTTTTTCCGACCGAAACCGAACAAAATAAATGATATTATTTTATTTTAATTAATTAACGACGGAACTAATAAAAAAATAACACGACCGGCGATGACAAGCAGACCACGAATTTTGGTTAGACGAATGTCAACCAAAGGAAGAATGGAAAACGAAAAAGAGTTCGATTTCGAAGTGCAACAGGTAGCACTTCCAATGCTACCACCACGGCTAGGTCACAATTAGGGGTGGGTTTTCGCGAATAAAATTTGTATTGTGTCGAATAAAATAGATTCGACTAATTAATTAGAAGATGATGTTTTTTTTGTATGCCACAGGGGCGAAGTACCTGGAAATAAAAGAAAACAAGGAAATTGCAAACCTTTGGAGCGGAGCCGACGGTGAAAGCAACACCTTAATCAGTGACAGTTCGATCGAGGAAAAAGTAAGCAAACATAACTTTTCCACATTTTGTATTGTCCAAACGACAAATGGAGTTAGTATGATACTAAAAAGAAAAAAAATTCCATTTGGTGATTATAACTTTACTAAAATGTTAAAAAGATAGTAAGATGCAAACTCATTTAAAATTTGTAAAATTATCTTTTTAACTTAACATCATACTAACAATGCTTTCGAAGTTCGAAACTAGAGATTTTAATAGAAATTACTTTGCTTGGGAAACCTTGCAAATGGAGGGCTAAAACCCAAGATCTTTTGAACATAAAGGGAACAAAGAATGTCAAGAAAAAAGATGGACCGTTAACGCTTCGTCCCGAAAGTAATAAACGGATAAACTAAACCGCGTCACGAGTTCCGCAATTTCGGAAAAACGAATATAACGACTACTTTATTAAGTCGGTAACAAATAAATCGGAAATTAAACTAACAAAAAAACTATTTTGCGTCCAAAAGGGACTACCACTATACTTATCTGTTTAAAAGTGAAACTGTCAATTCCTCCTGCCTCTATGAAATCAATCTCCTGCTGTTTCTGGTACTTTTCACCAATTTAAACTATCCTTCCTTTGGTAAAAAAAAGTTCTCCCAAAACCTTCTTTTTTTCTTTTTCACAAAATTCGATCTCTCCAAACAAAACGCACACTTGAATTTCTTTACTTTTTTTTCAAAATTTTTCTTTTCCGATTTTTAATGAACTTGTCGTTCGCTATGAATCTGTGTGAAAAGTGATCTTCCAGGCTTTCACCATGCCTGGACGACCTCTTCTTTTTTCCAATGCCCTAGTGCTTTAGACCAATCAGTCGCGTGGGTTTCGGTCGCGTCATCATTCAGCAACACTCAGCATATTCGCGTGAGTGAGCCAACGCAGTTGAAATCCAGCAGCCTTTCCTACTCGCACTTTACACCCCAGCTTCGTCATCATTGAATTTTCCGACCACTTGTATGACTTCCAGTGGGCGGCAATTCAACGGGTGCATTCAGCCACCTATTCTCACCCACTAAACCTTTTTAAAAGAAAGTTTTGAAAAACCGAAAAGAAACTCAACTTTAACCCGCGTGCATTTTTCCCCTTTCAATAAAAAAAAACTAGCAAGAACAAATTGGTGAAAGAAAAGCCAGATTTAATTATAACCCCTTTTTCAAGGTAGGAGATACAGGCAGCTATTCCCTATTTCGCGAAATTACTCTACGTCGTTGGGCTTTTGCGCAGGTTTGGGGAATGAGGACTAGTGGTTAACGTTCCATCTTTTACAAAAAACAAATAAATTACAGTTTTACTTCAGCAACCGAGGACCAAGTGTCGGTCGGGCTATTTTCTTGGATTTTGAGCAGACCATCCGTCTGTCAATAACTTTGTTTGTACTGGGGAACATCTGTCGCCCACACGAGATCGAAGCAGTAGATTGGATCAGCCATCCACTTCAAATGTCAAAATTTGACAACTTCAGTTTTGTTATTTCAAAATACTGAGAGAATGAACCGATGTATATTGAAATCAACACCTGTGGGGAAAAAGAAGAAATGTAAAAGGAAGGAACAAGGATTTGGACGATTGCAAGAGTGACTTTTGTTGCGGTAAATTTTACCGTGACAAGGTAACCCTGGAAATCATACACAAAAATTTATATTCTGTTCACACTGTTGAAGAAGTGTCCGCCCTTTTTTCGCACAGAATTAATTACCCATAGCAAACAAATCTAAGGTAATATACTACGCAGATTGTCAAAATTGAAAGTGTCAGAAATTAAAAATGGCTGCTCGAGTAGCCCCACAAATTGTAAACTTTGACAAGTGAAAGGAGCACTGGATCCGCCATTTACACATTAAAAATGAAAAAGCTCACGATATTGGCGCAAAATTTTAGATGTTTAAGTATCATGTTAAAGCATTGTTAGTATGATGCTTAGTTAAAAAGATAATTTTACAAATTTTAAATGAGTTTGCATTTTACTATCTTTTTAACATTTTTGTAAAGTTATAATCACCAAATGACAATTTTTTTCTTTTTGGTATCATACTAAAAAGAGTAGTTTGAGATAGCTGTCGTATTTGAGACAGCAGAGTAAACTCATTTTGGATCAGTAACGTTCTAGTTCTAAAATTTAGTTAATAAAGAAATAAAAGAGCTATGCAATTAAAAGAATATAATTCAGTACCAACTGCTGTTTTTCCAAAGCATTGACAGGAAATTGTATAACAATATTCTTATGATATGTTTCTAACTAAACAGAGCTGTCAAATTTTTTATGAAAAGCAGAAGCAGCAGCGTGAGCAGTTTTGACACGCTTATAATTTTATTCACAATGTTGTAAATATTTATATTATAATATTTATTCATTCTTAAAACTTTGCGAAGCAACGAAAGCACTGGTCTGCCATAGTCTGTGATATAAAATTAAACATCTTTTCTGAGACTAATACCACAATACCACGCTGATTCTTTTTTTTATCGTTATGCTCGAAATGTCAATTTATTATTATTATTATTATCATCATTATTTGTTTGCTATTAAAAAAAAAAAAAAGGAAGCAACAAAAGACGTGAAATTATTTCCCACGTATAGCTACAAGGAAATCACACAATGAAATAAAAATAAGCCTTAAATAAAAAAAACTGAAATTGCCAATTGACACGAATATTTAATGATTGTA
The DNA here is from genome assembly GCA_932273885.2 of Leucozona laternaria. NCBI lineage: Eukaryota > Metazoa > Arthropoda > Insecta > Diptera > Syrphidae > Leucozona > Leucozona laternaria. Next base: position 81,831,781 of record OW026368.1, on the reverse strand, counting down.
GTAGTGGTATTTTATTTCCAGGACATTCATGGTAATTCAGCCTGTGAAAAGCAGGAAATGGTTGCCAAGAGAAAGGAATGCTTGTTCGTTGCTCCCCAAAACAGATTGAAAAGATTTCATCTGCGAGAATGGGGAAGAGAAATTCCACCGTCCGTTGGTGTCGTGTCGTGGAGGATGTTGTGAGGCTCACATTTGATGGGATTTTTGTTGTTATTGTTGGTAAATGTATAGATACCGCAGACAGTTATCAATTATTATTGATTATTGTGGGTTAAATCATTTGGAAATGTTGACCTTAAAAAGTGAAGTTTTGTTATGTGTCACTTCATTGCTTATTATATTAGTCATAACAAAATATATCTATGGGGCCAGTTTCTATTTTTTCTATATAGGAAAATAGCTGAAATTACGGTGCAGTCCGATAAGACCCGTTTGCTATATTTCATAAAATAAAAAGAAGTAAGACCCACGGCATGTTTTTTTCCTTTTTGGAGAGGCAATAAGAGTTAAGAATTGCCTTTCTGAATTGGCATTAAGACCCATATTTAATGTACCTACCATTAAATGATTCATACTTCGCTTTAAGATATTGTTCAATTGCAGTCTCAAGACTGAGTGCAGTCAAGTCTTTTTGACTTTGTTAACAGTTTTCTTAGACATCAGTATCTTGGTGGCACGCTTCGCGGGTTAAAACCATTTGAACTCCCTCTTAGGGGCTCAAGCCGGCTGACGCAGCTCCGTGATATGTTCATTCATCAGGTAGGTCAACAGTTTTTTCCAGGCAACAGTTCATTAAACAAAAATAAAGTTACTGCCACACAAGGAAAGTTTTTGTCATCATAAAAAACATTGTTGAGGCTGAAAGCCATCACATTGTTTGTAAACCTGTTTTTTTTTTCAATATCACTTTCAGAAATTTTAAATTTATTTTTTATTAAATATGCTTCACAAATTTCCATGAAACTTCTACGTAAGCCACAAGTCCAAAATTGAACAAAAAATAAAGTTGAACTATTCTATCAAACAATTTCTGTTGGAGCCATAATAAAAGTATAGATATGGAGAAAACTTTTCTTATTCATCAAAAATATAAAAACTTTAAAACAAAAGAATTATATTGTTCATGCCAGATATACACACTTTAGATGCGCTTTTTAAAGTGAATTACCACATTTTTGTCAAATAGAAGTTTATCCATCTTCCAGGGTCCCAGGTCGTAAGAGAAGCGTCTTGGTATGTACCTTATGTACGTAATGAATAAAGTTTTTCAATTTTTCTGTGTTGGCTTTCACTTACGTTATATTCAGACAATTCATCTCAAAAAGATAAAACACAGTGAAATGGTAACAAAAATGTGATTTGTCATATTAATCGCAAACTAACACATTAAATTCAACATCACAGAGGTGTAAAATGGGCCACCTACCTGTAGGAAACTATTTTCCTAGTTCTATTGCAGGAGCGGGTGTATATTCATGTCGAAAGGGTTGCTCCCTCCTTCATTCTGAACTCATTTTATTTGTCTTGCTCTCAAGTTTTTTAATTAAATCATAATTTTAAGGTCCAGCTCTTCAGTGGTGAGTTAAACCATAGTTAGCTTACTCTGAATATAAATATATTAATCTACGGTTAACTCAGAGTATTATGCATTGCACCAACCTAACAAATTCGGAGTAAAAAAAAACATCAAAAGCATCTAAGCAGTTAATCCATAGTTAACTCACCAAAACACCAAAATTTCGTGAGTTAACTCGGGTTTAACTTTAATCTCGCAGTGAAAATCTGGACCTAAAAGTTGAAAATAGTAATTTTAATGTGAGTTTATGTCTTTTTCTAGTCCGTCAGTGTATTTGCATGGTTCGTCAATTGATTTTCTGGATTTGTCAATTGATTTTCCGGAATCATGTGTTGATTTGACTGATTCATCAATTGTATTGCCTAATGCGTAAGTTGATTTGCCTGCTTCACTAGTTTATTTGTTGGTTTATCTGTTGATTTCTTTGGTTCGTCAACTGATTTGCTTCGTTTTCCAGTTGATTCGTTTGATTTGCCGTCTTCATTCGTTGATTTACCTAGCTCACCAGTTTATTTTCCCGATTCACCGGTGGATTTGCCTTGCCTAGTTCACTATTTGATTTGTTTGATCCGCCTGTTGATTTGCCTGGTTGCCAGTTGATTAACCGAATTCATCCACTGATTTGTTTGTTGACTGAAGTTCTGAATTCGTCGGTTGATTTTCTTGATTTGTCGGTTTATTTCTTGATTCGTCAGTTGATTTACACCTGATGTGTCAGTTGGTATGTTTCATTCACAAGTTGGTTTGCCTAGTTTACCAGATGACTTGCTTGATTCGTCCGTTGATTTGCTGATTCGTCAGTTGATTTGCTTATGGTGGCTCTGTTTTACTTGCCTGATTTGCCTGTCGATTTTCTGGATTTATGTGTTGATTTGCCCGATTTATCAATTGATTTGTCTGATACGTCAGTTGATTTGCCTGCTCCCCCAATTTTTTTTGTTGATTTCATTGGTTTGTCAACTGATTTGCTTCGTTTGCCAGTTGATTCGTTTGGTTTGCCGGTTTAATTCGTTGATTTACCTTTTTATTTTATGTTTATTTTCTCGATTCACCAGTGATTCATCTGGTTCACTGAATCGTCTACTGAATCGCCTCGTTTTCAAGTTGATTTGCGTAGTTTGGCATTTGATTTTCCGGATTCATTCGTTAGCTGGTTTGCCTGATGCGTCAGTTAATTTTCATGGTTTGGCAGTTGATTTACATACCTGCTGTGTCAGTTGGTTAGCCTGGCCCGGCATTTGATTTGCTGCATTGTGGAGGTTGGCATAAACATAAGCACCTGTATTAAGAGTGTAGGTACTGTGTATGTCTCTAATAAGCTTGTCTCTAATCTCTAAGCTCACAACCTTGCATATAAAAGGTTTAAACTCTAAAAACCAATTCCAGGCGCACACAACCAAGGCAAGTTTGACTTTCATTATCAAAGATGCAATTTCTCACCAATTCACGAGCTCACATAAAACAGATAAAACTTATCCCAGGATAAACATTAAACTTAAAATGGTAATCAATCACACAAAATACAAAAACAACTAAAAAAAAAACGAATCATCAAATCGCTTCAGCAGATCTCGTTTGGCAGTCATCAACATCAGAGTATTGAACCGTTTTATATACAGAAACGTAAAAATAAAACCGGTAACCCAGTGTGGTTTGTCATGTACCCATACTCGAAAATAACGTGAAAGGTGAATCAATGCAGCCAAGATGGCAAAGGTTATACAAAAAAACAAGAAGCGTTAAGAGTTTTTGCTGCAGTAGCAAGTTCAATTATGGTGTTAGCTTAGAGCTTTATTGCTTTTACTTTCAATCGTAAATTTGACATTTACTTTGCATTGAGGTTTATCAACTGTGTTATTTTTGTCATGGTAATGAATTACTACATTTTTTGTGATACACAGCTATGGCATGGTATGTAGTAGCTTTAAGCATTTTTATTTTTTTTTTAAATCAAGTCTTCAAGACAACATAAGCATTATTTTTGCACCTGAGGTTGTGATGTGTCAAAACTATAATTTACATGTTTTGACTTCAGGTGTATAGTAAAGTGCTTCCCGAGAATATATCGCATTTTGTTTAAAATCTTTCTTCCTATGACATTAGTCTTACCGTCATTGTCACCACATTTATCAAAAAATCAGCAAAGAAATGTCTTAGCTACTTTAAGGCTTTACAAATATGTGCGTCCCGTCGACACGACACACACACATCTTCCACCTCCATGAATAAACACAATGGCGGTAGACAACAAATTCCGAAAGATTTATGTGGATGGCAGGTGGCAGGCATATAACAAATTTATGAACGCTTAGCTTTTCTTCCTCGAAGATTTATTCATTTCTAGGAAATCTTTAAAATTACTATTATAGATTCAAATATTGTGTCATATAGTTAAAAATTCATGAGTGTCCTTTTAAAGTGATATTTTTTAACTGAGACTCAATTTCTCAGAAGATGTCTGTAAATAAATCATTTCACAATCGTAAATACAATTTTAATGTTTTTTTTTTGGAAAAAACAGACATTTTATTTTTAAGATTAAGCAATAGGAGTGATGGTTAATTCTTAAGTCTCAATTGATTTTTTGAGATGTGCACCAAAAACTGGTTATCAATTTGTATGTTATTAAATATATAAAATGCACGACTGGGTCGCACGAACTTGCTCTTATGTGCGATCACACATTTTTACATAAATAAAATCATAAATAAATTGATTAACATACTTCTGAAACTGTTTTGAACCCAACGCGATGTACACCATCTGATTTCTATAAAAAAAATTAATTTAAAAAAAAAATTTAAATTCGTAGGAACAGTTTTGAAAATAATTGATTTCCAATTATACAGTTTTGTAAACATTTTTAATAAAAAAATTGGTACACTAATTTTAAGTTTTTGTTTATGTTGAGTTAAATATTAAATAAAAAAAAAAGAAAATATCCACAGTTTTAAAAATATCGAATTTGCAAAAAATAATTTTAATTTATTTAAAAAATCCGAAAATAATTTGTTTGAAAATTTGGATATGTTATATTATTTAAACTTATTACAAGCTTCTGTTTCTGTATAAGCAATTTAATTTTAATTAAAGAGCATGATAATTATGTAGACGAAAATCGAAAAAAAAACCGTTCTATGAGGTACTCTGTTAATAAAAAAATATAAAATTTCTTAATGTTAAACAATAAATCGTACATACTTTAACATATATATACAAATTTTTATCAAAATCGTAGGAGTAGTTTTTGAGCAAAATAAGTTTTTCCTTAATGGTTTTTAAACATTTGTATAGGAGGTGCTGTTAGTTTGGGTTATAACAATAATTTGTGTTCAACATCTTAAAGATAATGTGAAAAACCTATTTTTAACCAAGTTTAATAAAAATCGAGGTTATTAATTTTGATATAATGAGTTCTCAAAAAAAAAAGATGTTCAAACTTTTTTTAACAATCCAAAAAATATTTTTAAAATTTTGATAGATAATATTATTAAGAAGGTATCAATCATTTTTATAAAAAAATTTATCGAAATCAGTTCAACCGTTTTCGAAAAAAGCGAAAATCAAAAAAATGTATCTTTGGCAGGTGCCATTAATACCAATTTTTCGGAACCATTTGTTAATAAAAAAAAAAATGCATGACTGGATTGCATGAACTTGCTCTTGTAGTTAACAGCTATAATGCACCGTAAAGATACATTTTAATGGTTAGTTCAGTAATATGTGAATTTTTTAGCGTACGTTTACCCCCTTAAAAAAACAATTTTCATGTAAAATACAACAACAATTGCGCTTAGTTATTGGCGATAAATCTATCCGCTTATGAACTAAGAGCGCATATTAAAACATAATAATAAGTATTGTAACTGTTATACATGGAGTGTTTTTGTGCCCCTTTATTCAAAAAGAGTACGAAAAAACACACCTAAAATTATGATACCTATCTTTAACACAAAAATGTTAAAAAGACAAAAGTAGTAACACAAAAATGGATTTTGTTGTTTGATTTTTTTTTTCATTTTGAATTTCTTTTTTTTCTATTTAAGTTTCGATTCAGGAAATGGGCCTTTATATATATTTTGAGATTAATTTTCAGAAAGTTAAACTTCATTTTGGGCAAAAAAAACATCACCTGCTTATTTTTATGGTAACCATATCATTTTAATTAACGCAGCTCTTGAATGTCTAAAAGTTGAGCCAGTTAATTATTGAATAGAAGAAATTCTCTCAAAATGACAATACAAAATCGAAAAATTTTATTCACTAGATTTTGAAAACTCACCACTTTCACTGAGTGTATACGAAAAAGATAAATACTAAGCATATTTGTATACATACATTTCTCAATGTCCATCTTGTCCACTTCACTTAACAAAGATTCTTTTAAGATTTTGCTTCTGTAAACAAAAAAATGTAGCCATCAAAAGCTTAAAAACAATTGTTTGCAATTATGTCAACTTCATATACATTTTCATGGTATAGTACAATAAAAGATGCCCTGCACCGTGGAATTAATTTAAAAAATAAAATAAAACATTCGTTGAACTTGAAGGGTACATTTATCTTTTCTTACAAATTTACAGCTTCTTTATGACACAGTCGTTCTAGCTTTGTTCAAAATCCTTGAATGAAAAACACTCCTAGTCGTATAGACAGGTTCAACAGTTTGTTATTTTCTCTGGATTTACATGCATTGCCCGATTTTTTTTTCCAAAAATCAGTTGAAATGTTGTTATGAAAAAATTTGCAGTAACAAGAATTACTATTTCGGTCTCCGTATCCTATGTTTCTTAAGATACGAGAAGACGGCACATAAAAGTCGCAAACATTTGCGTCTCTTGCGTCATTTTTACGTCATCAATTGTGACTTTTATATAGTATATATTGTCTGAACTACCTTTCGCAACAGTCCGCATATGCTCTCAAACCATTTGCAGTACATGTGCGACACCCAAATTGCATATAAGTTTGCCACTTTCTTACATATCGTGTGAAAACCTTCACTTATAATTTGTGACACTTTGCAAGCATGTGCGGACATATGCGACCATCCAAAGCATTTGCGATGGCACGAGAACAGAACATTGCACATCTCCACATATGCAGCATATCAGCTGTTTTGAAGCTTCATTTTACAAGTAGAGTTGGACAGTTGATTGTTGAGTCAAATTCTTGCATTAAGGATTTACATTTAAACGAATAAAAATAGAACTTTAATTATATCTTAGAGGATATATAATATGGAGTTTTTAGTGAATTTTGTTGACCAAGTTGATTGTTAGATGTGTATCTGAGAATAGATAAAGATGATTCTCATCGGCTTTGTTGGTCGTTTTGATGACGAAAATGAAAAAATTAATTCATTTACTTTTTCCCAACGTTTCGACGGTGGTTGCCGTCTTCTTCAGGGGATCTTTATTTGTAAAAAAAAAAAGAGAAGTAATTACATAAAAGTGTCAATGTATGTAGGGCGGACGTGGTATACACTTACATTAAAGTTTTAAACAATTATGTATATAAAAAAAAAAAAAAAACAAAACAATATTTGGAAATATTTAATAATTTAAACTTGAAAAATTTAAGTGCAAATTAGTAATTAAACACTTCAGATGAAGTTTAGTCCAATGAGTACAATCAAGTTTTGGATCTACTGTTGGAAACTAAGGAGCAGTAAACTGCTGAGATGTTTTGTGTGTCTTGTTTACGGTTCATGTTGTTCTTGTTATTGATTATGTGTAGTGTTTCTAACGTGTATCGTTTGGAAGTGTGTTTTTCCGTTGCCAAGATCTCCACACCATCAAAGTCCAGTTGGTGGCCAGTTTCAACGCTGTGGCAAGCCAGTGCTGTCTTTCCAGAATTTTTTGAACGAATGTCCGACTTGTGACCCGCCATTCTCTGTCGAAGGAGTTGTTTGGTCGTGCCGACGTAGCATAGATTACATGGATCATTGGTTTTACCTTGGCAGTTTACTTTGTACACCACGTCTGTACAACGGTCCTTTTCTGTCTTCTTTTTTGGACCTGTGAAGAGGGAAGCCATGGTCTGGTTCGACTTGTACGCCAAGTTGACATCAATTTTGTTTTTGCCGATTATTTCTTTAAAGTTTTCGGAAAGCTTTGGGACATAAACGACACTTTTGTAAACACCTTTCCTCTCTTCCAATATATTTTCCGATCGAGCTTTATATTTTTGACGTTGTATCAAGCTTCTTATGATTTCGATCGGAAAGCTATTATCCAAGAGGATTTTCGTAACCTTTTCTTCGTTAGCGGAGTGGAATTCCCGATCACTCAACGCAAAGACTTTGTTTATAAGGTTCGATGCGGTGTTTACACGAATGTGTTTAGCTTGGTTTGACCGGAAATTGATCAGTCTTCCCGATGCCATATCTTTTTGGTACCAGTCGAATGAAAGCCGGTCGTTTTTTCGATGGATCTTGACATCCAAAAATGGTATTGATCTACTTATTTCTTTCTCTACGGTGAATTGGATTTTCTCGTTAAATTGGTTGAGGCATCGTAGCACATTTTCAATCTCTTCTTTTTCCACAATCGCAAAAATGTCATCGACATATTTAGCGATGAATTTTGGTTTACACTCCTCCTTAAAACACTCATCGAGAAGAATTCCACTCCGCTAACGAAGAAAAGGTTACGAAAATCCTCTTGGATAATAGCTTTCCGATCGAAATCATAAGAAGCTTGATACAACGTCAAAAATATAAAGCTCGATCGGAAAATATATTGGAAGAGAGGAAAGGTGTTTACAAAAGTGTCGTTTATGTCCCAAAGCTTTCCGAAAACTTTAAAGAAATAATCGGCAAAAACAAAATTGATGTCAACTTGGCGTACAAGTCGAACCAGACCATGGCTTCCCTCTTCACAGGTCCAAAAAAGAAGACAGAAAAGGACCGTTGTACAGACGTGGTGTACAAAGTAAACTGCCAAGGTAAAACCAATGATCCATGTAATCTATGCTACGTCGGCACGACCAAACAACTCCTTCGACAGAGAATGGCGGGTCACAAGTCGGACATTCGTTCAAAAAATTCTGGAAAGACAGCACTGGCTTGCCACAGCGTTGAAACTGGCCACCAACTGGACTTTGATGGTGTGGAGATCTTGGCAACGGAAAAACACACTTCCAAACGATACACGTTAGAAACACTACACATAATCAATAACAAGAACAACATGAACCGTAAACAAGACACACAAAACATCTCAGCAGTTTACTGCTCCTTAGTTTCCAACAGTAGATCCAAAACTTGATTGTACTCATTGGACTAAACTTCATCTGAAGTGTTTAATTACTAATTTGCACTTAAATTTTTCAAGTTTAAATTATTAAATATTTCCAAATATTGTTTTGTTTTTTTTTTTTTTTATATACATAATTGTTTAAAACTTTAATGTAAGTGTATACCACGTCCGCCCTACATACATTGACACTTTTATGTAATTACTTCTCTTTTTTTTTTTACAAATAAAGATCCCCTGAAGAAGACGGCAACCACCGTCGAAACGTTGGGAAAAAGTAAATGAATTAATTTTTTCATTTTCGTCATCAAAACGACCAACAAAGCCGATGAGAATCATCTTTATCTATTCTCAGATACACATCTATAATATGGAGTGCTCGTTTCTATTCCTAATGCATTTGTAACGCCTGGGCCCTTGATAGGGGGCGCTATTTCTGTTTAGATAAAGTCTTAGAATATCGTACAGCTGCTATCAAAGTCATAATTTGCTTATTTTCTCTCTTAATTATTCTTATTTAAAGTAATTCTTGAAATTAATAAGTGTTTGTTTATTACTTTAAAGATTTCAATATCTTCTTTTTTAGTTTTTTTCTCCTATGTGCAGAAGACTCAGACCGAAACTTCAAACAGCGACCCCTATAAAAGGTACGCATTAGAATAAAAACAAGCACTCCAAATTGTATACCCTCTAAGAATTATATGTATTAGTAAATTTAAAATTAATCGTGGGTTGTTGTGGGGATGTTACCACAAAGTGGCACAAAACTAATCACCCTAACGGAAGATGTTATAATTTTTGCAAATGGCGTCGTACGTCAACCATATTTGACATTTGTGAACAAAGACAGCTGCAGTATACAAACAGACAAGCAATGGAACGCTATACTCTGCTGGCAACCCATCCTCAATCTCAACAGAGAGGAGGACGAATTTGTGTCGAAAATCTTCATGAGCGACGAGGTCCATTTCCACTTAGGCGGTTACGTCAATATGCAAAATCTTGGTCTCTGGGACATGCACGAAGAGCCATTACATCCACTCAAAGCCACTGGTTGTGCGGCGTTCACGCGGGAGGAGTGATTGGGCCGCATTTTTTTGAGAACGCCATCGGCAATACGGCACTGTTACTAGTGGCAAACACTACAGGGACATGATAAACGACTTCTAACTGCTGGAATTGGATGAGCTGGGCTTTGATATTGTCAAAGAATCGTTTCCTGGTCGCGTAATCTCCCGTTTTGGCGATTTGGCATGGCCAACAAGATCGCCCGATTTAACAATCAAAGACTTCTTTCTTTAGGGCTCCTGGAAGTCGCGGGCTTATGCCAACAAGCCTCATAAAATCGCAGCCCTTAAGGAGAATATCCGTCAGGCATGCGAACAGTTTTCATCGGAACCGAAAAAAATTGTAGATGAAGGTTTTTATACACACATTATGATTTTTTATCTGATATCTGACAGTTCAAGCTTGTAAATAAAATGGCTGCCGGGTATTCTCATCTTCATGTGGCTAATCTATGGTCCAAATAGAGATTTCCATCACTCAAAATCATTTTTTTTATATTTATTAAGAAAGTAATTCAACAACAAAATTGGATGATTAATTTTGCGCCATCTTGTACAAAAATTAAATAAAAAATTCAAAACGAGAATGAATTGCGTTTTAAAGCGAAAATTATTTGTTCGTTTCTGTAATCTGCGTTGCCGTTACCAATTCCCTTACTTAGAGCAGAGGTGAGATGTTTACAAAACGAAAACAATTTTCTATTGAGATTATTCAAATGGCCAAGAGTGTATACTCCAATGACATTACGAATATTTTTTTTCTTTTACTTAACTCGGATTCAGTGCCGCATGAGTTTTAGCTTTTTCGCATTTTTCTTCTGTCAACTGCAATTCACTATTCGCATTTTCTTTTTTTTTTCTCAGTTCTTTCTATTGTTTGGTTTCAAGCTAATTCGTAGTCGTTATCACAATCTTTATTGTAACTTTTTTTTTTGTATATTTACTCTTCTACTTGTATCCTAGTCTTGCACCGAAATTTTGAAAGATTTTTGGAAACAAAGAAACACAAAATGGCTGTTTGTGAAAGTATAGGATTTAAAAAGAAGCGTGTTTTCATGACCACCGCGAAACAATATAAATAGAATGCAAGTATCTATAGAAAAAGAAAGATATAAGGATTCAAAATGGCAATAGCTATTTGTTTCCTTTTTTATTAGGTGGTATTTATCCTTCGAAGGACGAGTAGAAGAGAGAACAGTTGGATACTTATCTACGATGACGTGATAGGGTCTCGCACATTTTATTATTTCTTTTTGACTCGATTTAACATGAATACCTAGATGGGATATCTATTGAAATGGAGCTTGTGGGAGGAGGCTATTATACCATAAACATGATAAAGACGATCCCCATACATAGACCATCCTCCGCTCTTTGTATGGGATAGTCTTAGATGGATAAACAACTTACTTTAACTTGCGAGCATGATTCCACTCATGAAAAGTCAACACTGATCCCCAAGCGACGACGAGACCGAAAATATAACCCATTTAACTCTATATTCCATCAGCTTTTCACAAAATATAAAAGGCAGGCATCATGTGCTCCAATTTCCAATAAAATATTTCTTTATTCATCCACAGGGATTCATTGAAATCAAAACAAGGATGTACTTTGTATTTTAAATTTGTTTTGCAACTTTTTTCATCCATAAAATCAAAGCCATAAATAAACGGTTAAAAATTTTGGACAGTATTACAGTATTACAGCATATTTTCAATGCAAGAAGTATTAGATTTAATAATTCCCAAAATATTACACATTTTCTTAATACATTTTGCATTGCAAGAAGTAATATATTTTTTTAATTAAATGTTTAATATTTCGCTGATTTATGACAAAAAAGAATAAAATACAACACATCGATATTATATTTGAAGACAAAGTCTCATAAAAAGCAATAGTGACAGGATTACTGGAAATTAAATTTCTCAAAAGTAATGCTATTGATTTTAAATTTTATTCCAACTTGTATTCAAAGGAAGAAATATCGGTGTTTTTCAATAAGAGCGCTACAAAAGTTTTTTTTTTAAATAAAACAAAAACGGTTTTGGATATCAATGAAATTCTTTATTCCTGTGAAAGTACGTTCAATGCCATTATGTATGGAACTCGATTTCTTTTGCATGGCCACCACGGGCACGCTTGCAGAAGTCCAGACGCTGAACCCAATTTTCGACGGTTTTCAAGCATAAATCGGCCGATACTGCTGCAATTACACGTTCGATTTTCGTACGAAGTTCATCAATCATCGCTGGCTTGTTGTCATAGACCATAAACTTGACGAAGCCCCACAGGAAATAGTCTAACGGCGGCGTCAATAGTCGGTCGCTCGACCGAGGCGGCCAAGCGACTGGACCATTTCGTGAGATAACACGTTCTCAAAACTTGGTTTCCAATAAATTCATTGTGACATTCGCTGTGTGGCTTGTGGCGCGCCGTCCTGTTGGAACCACATGTCCTCCAAGTCCATATCATCCAAATGAAGCCAAAAATATTCGTTTATCATTGAACGGTAGCGATCCCCATTCACAGTAACGTGCCGGTCTTGATCATCACGGAAGGAGTACGGCTCAATGACGCCGCCGGCCCATAAACCACACCAAACCGTGATTTTTTCGGGATGAAATGATGACTCATGGAGTATGTGTGGATTGCTGACTGACCAATACCGCATATTTTGTTTATTGACGAAGCCATTCAGCCAGAAATGAGCCTCATCGCTGAAGATGATTTTTCGATGAAAATCCGAATCATTTTCAAGTTGTTGCTCAGCCCAATTCACGAACATACGACGCTTCTGGTGGTCAAGCGGCTTCAATTCTTGCGTCAATTTAATCTTGTTAGGAAGTAGGCCAAGATCTTTTCGCAAAATTCCCCACAACGACGTCACAGAGATGTCCAACGCTTGAGAACGATGTGTGAGAGACACATTTGGGCTTTCTGCAACTGAAGCCTCAGCGGCAGCAATATTCTCTACACTACGGGCACTTCTTTGTCTCACTGGCACGGGAACATTTTGTACTGTGCCTGTGGATTCAAATTTGTCCACTAGACGCTCAATTGTTGATCTGCTAGGACGATTATGACGACCATAAATTGGAATTAGCGCTCTTAACGTTGAGGCCACTGACTCCGAATTTCGGTAGTAAATTTTAATAATTTCGATTCGTTGTTGGCTCGTATATCTTTCCATCATGAAATAGCAAACCTTACTAAAGAGAAATGTCGAAAGAGCGGCAAGAAATATGGCGTCGTTTGCTGTCCCTGTTGCTCTACTTTTGTAGCGTCCCTGTTGAAAAACCCTTTACTTTCAAAACAATACAAGTATTGGTTTAAATTTAACTACGGAACGATATTTTCTGTGCCAACAAATTAAACTAAGTCTAAAATTATATTTGATAATACACATTTTGGGTTATACTGCAACACAAATTGGTAAAAATTGTATTACACCCCCAGTTAAAGAAATGTAATATGCACAACCAACGTTTAACATTTTGGGATATTTTTTGTTCACGTTCTTCGTATTACAGAAGTGTGTAGAAGTATTGGTTTCGTGTAAAAAAAAAAAAATTCGATGTTGTAATCAAAACTAACACTACAATAATCGAGAAGTCCGAAAAAGTGGGTTTCGTCATGCCGTCTGTCGGCTTGTGCGACTGTGCGTCTGTGCGTAGGTGCGTCCACTGTATTTTGAGCTAGAGCCAAAACGGGTGGACTGTTTTTCATGAAATTTAGTACAGAGCATTTTTATATGATTCCCTTGAGGAGAAATTCTAATTTTTGTTTTAGCTCATCTAGAACGGGTAGCTGCCATACAAATATTTTGATTTCTTCAAATTTTCTCGAAAACAGCTCCAACGATTTTGATTAAACTTCGTACGTGTAATAACCAAGTCAATTGTAAGAAAACTGCATTTCAGGTTTTTCTCAAAAAATTCACATAACGGAGGTATTCCACGTTTTTTGAGAAACTGGTCTTATTTTTGGGTTATTCGCTTATATCCTTGCCATGGTTGCACCGATTTTATTATAATTTTGCAGTCTGATGCTTCCCAATAGTTAAAACAATAATGCATTTAAAATTTTTCAAAGTCAAATCAAACAAAAAATCAATTTTTTAGTACTTTTGACTCTTTTAATATTTTCTCGTTAAATATTTACATCATGCATCATCAATGTGGGGTTATACACAGTATTTAACCACAAGAGCAAGTTCGTGTGATCAAGTCGTGCATATATTTTAATATTCCATAACCATAAAAAAATGTTTTTAATAATTTTATATTATATTGTAATAGTTTTGTATTAAAATTATTTTTTGTAATATCCAAAGGATTAAAATTTAATACATAGGACTAGGATGTATAACACAAAGGACTAGAATGTAATCCAAAGGATTCATATGTAATCCTGAAATATTTAAATGCTTTACCTGAAAATTAGAATCTAACTTTGTAAATTTTATATTAATAATCCGTATTTTTTCAATTCATAAAAGTTTTATCCACAAATTAATTGAGAACTTATAACCCATCCAATTGGGTCAGAAATCCCGCAGATGGCCTCAAGGTCTCAAGGCTCACTTAGGTGGGTCATAAGTCCATAACTATTTGAAGTTCTCATCTTCGTGTAGAAACACTCATCCAAGTGGGTCAAAAGTCCATTATGGACTTATGACACTGCTCCAGGTTATTGAATATACAAACAAAAATAAATCGATAAATAGTGTTTTTTTAAAAACTCAGTGTATTTTTGTATTTAAAACCAATTAGACCAAGAGCCGGCAGCAAATTTTGCGTATATCTACATATACACATGTATATGTAGATATACGCAACATTATATCAAATTACACCGTCTGGCAGATTTTTTTTTCAGCCGGGGGTGGAGGTGGGCGTTCGAAAATGGTAATTTTTCCGACTTTGGGGTCGAAGTGATAACCACTTAGATTAATATATAAACAACAGATTAGGGTGCACTGATGTCAAAAAAGTGTGTCCAAGACGTTTTACTTTCAGCCTTCCCCTTGCAAGACGGCCACCAAAATGCACGAAAATCAACTTTTTGGGTCGAAGTGATAACCACATTAGTGATACATCAAAAAATCAGAAAAATTCTCCTGATTATGAAAATGTGTGTCCAACACGTTTTGGTTTCAGCCTTGTGCTTGCCAGACGCATTTTAACATTTTTTTAATGCATTTTTCAACTTAAAACCTTTATAACTTTTTTCCTATGAAGTATAACCAAAAGATTGAGACACCAAAAACTCAGAAAAATTCTCCTGATTATGAAAATGTGTGTCCAAGACGTTTTGGTTTCAGCCTTGTGCTTGCCAGACGCATTTTAACATTTTTTTAATGCATTTTTCAACTTAAACTCTTAATAACTTTTTTCATATGAAGTATAACCAAAAGACTGAGACACCAAAAACTCAGAACAATTCTCCTGATTATGAAAATGTGTGTCCAAGACGTTTTGGTTTCAGCCTTAAGTTTGCCAGAAGACCCATAAGAAAGAATGCCCAAAAATATCTTTTTTCCTTTAAGGCATAACAAATGAATTTTATTTAAAAAAAAACTATTTATATCTACACATAACGCAAAATTTAATGAAATTTTAAAATTTTGTTTTCAAACTAGATATTGTTAAAAAAATTATTCTTCATCAGATTCATCCGATGAAGAATTCTGTGTAATATTATCTTCTTCATTATCATTTTCATCGTTATTGAAAACAAAATTTTAAAATTTCATTAAATTTTGCGTTATGTGTAGATATAAATAGTTTTTTTTTTTAAATAAAATTCATTTGTTATGCCTTGGAGGAAAAAAGTTGTTTTTGTGCATTCTTTCTTATGGGTCTTCTGGCAAACTTAAGGCTGAAACCAAAACGTCTTGGACACACATTTTCATAATCAGGAGAATTTTTCTGATTTTTTGATGTATCACTCATGTGGTTATCACTTCGACCCAAAAAGTTGATTTTCGCGCATTTTGTTGGCCGTCTGGCAAGGCGAAGGCTGAAAGTAAAACGTCTTGGACACACTTTTTTGACATCAGTGCACTCTCCTCTATTGTTCATATATTAATTTAAGTGGTTATCACTTCGACCCCAAAAACGGAAAAATGACCATTTTCGAACGCCCACCCCCGCTCCCGGCTGAAATAAAAACCTGCCAGACGGTTGATTTTGGAATAATGTTGCGTATACCTACACATACATCTATATGAATTTTGGTTATCACTCCACTCCCAAAATCTGCTTCCGGCTCTTAGACTAATTATAAACATATTATTTAAATACACAGAAATAGAGAAAATATTTTCATGATACATGTGTATTAAAATATTGGAAACAACTACTTTTAAAAATTTTATGAATTTCAATAGTGAATCCATTCCATTATCATACTTAAATATCGATAGTGTGTAGATAGAAGTTCAATAAAAAATATTAAACCACTTACAACAGCTAAAATTGCCAACATTTCAAATGCTCCCGAAACATGTTGCAATGAAAACTTTTCCGGACGTGGTCTTCGATCTTTTACAAATACATTCTTTTTTGCCTTGAAATCTGCTTTAATTTTAATACGTAGACCTTGTTCGTCCAATAATCGCACTAGTTTTTTTAATTCTTTCGTCAAAAACGAATACCTTGGCAGGTAAAAACAATCAATAGGTTTCATCAATGGCTTTTTGGCTGTCAAATAATGTTCAATTTTTATTTTATAAGCAGAAATATATTTTTCCGATCCAATCAGTGCATATTTTTTGTCTGTAAGTTGATTAAAAGTTTCAAAATAACCCGTTTCCTTGCCACTGATCAAACTATCGTTAAGACCTGGAATTTGAGAGTACAAAGACAATCCATTGTTTGGAACTATAAATTTATAATTCTGTGCGAGTGCCTCGTCAAGGCTATTAGGTATTCCTTTAAGTGGCTTATTGTGAAGAAATTTAAATATTAAGCCTTCATACACAATTCTGAGAATAAAGATGCCTAAGAGCCATGACCCCAAGAAGATTATCTCTGCATTTGTTCGATGCCAACAACGACGACGACGCCGCCGACGACGGTCTTTGCAAAACTGTTTCAGTGCTAGTTTTGAAATCCATTTTCCAATCGAAAATAATAATAATAAAATCCAAGTGTAGCCGTCAAAAGGAAATTTCAAGATGTCTAAAGAGCTGTAAGCCTCTGGGATCTTAAATATGATTAGTTCCTTGTCAAAGCTGTATTCAACTCCCTCGAAAACAAGCTGCCGTTCCCTTGTGCACCAGAGACCAAGCATAAGATCACCAGATTTATCATTTAACTGAAATTAAATTTTAAAAGAAGAAAAATCTGACATCTGTTTTTTTTTCATAATAAAAATTCTTTGATTTTTTAGAAATTAGTTTTCAATAATAATTATTGTATTTTTTTTTTCTGTTTACTTTTTGCCTTGCTGTATATTGTTATTGCAATTATTCGTTACTAAGTGTTTTCGCACATACCAAGCAAGTTATATAAATTCATACAAATATTCACTGAATTCCTTATAGGAACAAACTGTGAAGTTTATGGTGAATTCAGAACTTAAACACCATTGCTGGAGTACCACAAGGCTGTATTTTAAGTCCATTTATATTTATTGACAATTTGATTATAAAACTCACCAACTTAAATGCATTTTCAGAACTTCTATTTCCATAAACTTCTCCCTTTTCGCGAGGGGACATTACAAATTTCAGTGATGAATTCAACATCTTAGTTAATATTCCTAAATACAGATAATCCGTTCGATGTAAGGATCTTTGTTCCTCTCCAACAAATAATTCGTCCTCCCACAAGATAACACTAATCGGGCATTGCCAAAAATTTCTCGTTTTTGACAAGAAAACAGACTCATTCTTTTCAAATGTTCCATTTATAAATCGATTTTGAATTATTGGGGAGGAGTTTCGGCAAATTGTTTTAGTGAAGGGATAATAAGTGTAAATCGTAATGACTCCGTCTGAAGCTCCTTCAATCAGGACATTTACATTTATAATTGGTTTTGACCAACAAAGTTCGAATATCTGCTTCAAGAACTGGCTAAGTTTGGGAGTATCTTTGGGTATCATGATGAGATAGTATTCATCCTTGGCTGATAGGGTAACATTTTTTTCTTGTTGCTCTTCGACCATGTCTTGGAGATGTCTGGAAAAGAACATATTTAAACAATTTTAGTTAGTTTTCAAGGAAATATTTTTTTTTGTTTTGTACTTTTATCAAACTCACTCTAGTGATTTTATTGAATCAATAAAAAACAACCAGCAATTATATATTTGATGATTTGATGAACTCATTCGACCAATTGACAATTTAAAAGAAACTTCTTCGTCCCTTGCACTGAAATTTTCAATAGTATTTAGGAATTCATGCCTTACGGATGCAGATTGAACATCGACATAAATTTGAATAACAGGTTTGAATGGCAAGTTTCTATCACTTAAAATTCTTACTAAACAATCAGAGAGTCTATTTTGTATTGCATGAGGAGTTTGTTGAAATAAGTTTGGTGTGTAAAACTTTTCTAAAACTAAACTAAAACTTGGAGCTATCAACAGCAGGAGCAATAAGGTTTGCTTTATCCAACACATTATTGGAAACTATAAACGGAAATAATCAAATAATTATTACTTTGGAGTAATTTATTGTCAATACTTAACCTCCCTATAATCTAATCAGCTAATGCAGGAAGTCATGTCCTTTTTATCTGTAGAGAGTACCTATACAAAACTTTCTTAAACTATTGGTATTTTCTGCATGCAGTAAGGGTTCTCGCATAGAAGGATAGAAAGCATTTACTAAATTAAAACCATTGAACCTTTTAAGACGCAACAACAAGAAAGAAGTTTAATGTTGATAAAAAGGAATGATTTGTAAGTAGAAAGAGTAAATTTCATTATTGATTTTTCAAATACAATTTAATCTCAAAATGGCAGGCCGTCTGTTTTAGTAGTAGTTATAATAATGGTTCCTGGATAAAATCGAATTGATTTTTTCGTTAAACCGCATTAAGCAGGTGCAAACGCAGGATGTGGTTTTGGGGGTTCAATCCTACCCCCACACCCCTCCCACATATCTGGAATGAAAAAATTAAGGAGGACTCATTTTATGAAAGACAAAAACGCCGGCCGTGTCATTACGTGAATAACCCATAAATAAGACCATTTTCTCAAAAAAACATGTATCTAATGACTATTTCCTTTATGTGAATTTTTCGCCAAAAACATGAAACACAGTTTTTTTACAGTAACTTTGGTCATTCTAGGTACGAAGTTTTATCAAAATCGTTGGAGCCGTTTTTGAGAAAATTTGAAAATTCAAAATTTTTTGTACGGCAGATACCTTTTCTAGGTGAGGTAAAACAAAAATAAACATGCTCTGTACCGAATTTCATGCAAATCGGACCAATCGTTTAGGCTCTAGATCAGATTATAGTGGGACCTGGGACGCACAAATACACAGATCGACGGACGGCATGACGAAACCCACTTTTTCGGACTTCTCGATAATCGTAGTGTTAGTTTTGACTACAACCTCGATATTTCTTTTTTATACGAACCAAACCAGCCCTAGGTGTAGAGCAAGTAGAAATGGAAACTCTCTCAAAGTGACGCGCCGTTGGTAAATTGCATTTATTATAACATTGCACATGAAGGGTGGTTTTTTAGACATGTTGTTTTCAAGAAGAAATAAAACGCATATAACGGGTGATTTTTTAAGAGGTTTAGAACTTTTTTTTAAAAAAAAACACAAAAAATTCGAAAAAATGAATGAAATATTTATTTGAATCGATAGTTTGAACCTTGCAATTTAATGTTTAAAGATAATTTCATGCAAATGTTGACCGCGGCTGCGTCTCAGGTAGCCCATCCGCTGAGTCCAATTTTGGCATACTCTTTCACACATATCGGCCGGTATCTCACGAATGAATGCATGGATGTTGGCTTCCAGTGCGTCAATCGAAGCGGGCTTGTCCCTATAGACATTAGCCTTGACATACCCCCACAAAAATTAATCTAATGTTGTCAAATCGCACGATCTAGGCGGCCAATTGACCGGCCCGAAACGTGAAATTAACTGTTCACCAAACTCGCCTCGCAATTGCGCCATTGTTTCGCGTGCTGTGTGGCATGTGGCACCGTCTTGTTGAAACCACATATCATGCAAGTCAAGAACTTCCATTTCGGGCAAAAAAAAGTTTGTTATCATCGCTCGGTAGCGTTCACCATTGACAGTAACGCTGCGATTCGCATCATCTTTGAAGCAATAGGCCCAATAATGCCGCCGGCCCATAAACCGCACCAAACAGTGGCTTTTTCGGGATGCATTGGTAGCTGTTGCAATGCTTCTGGCTGATCTTCACTCCAAATGCGGCAATTTTGCTTATTTACGTACCCATTCAACCGAAAATGAGCCTCATCGCTGAACACAAGCAGCGCGCGATGAACATTTCGAACCGAGCACGTATTTTGATAGTAAAATTCAATAATTTGCAAGCGTTGTTCATTTGTAAGACGATCCATGGTTAAATTGCAAACCAAACTGAAGCTGTTTGACAGTGACACAAGGTACTAAACACACGTCAGCTGTCAAAACCAGTGTTGCCAAAACCAAACCAGCTTAAAAATCACCCTATTATTTAATGTCATCACCAAGAATATAGCTTTATTAAAAAGATAAGGTTTTGCCATTACGTTTTAAAAATGATTTCAGGCAAGTGGCCGCCGCGGTTGGCTCGAATAAATTCCAGCCGAGAGACACAATTTCCCACCAATTTTTGCAGCAATTGGGGCCGTATGTCAGCAATAACGCTCCGAATATTCTCTTCCAAGGCGTCAATCGGCTCGGGCTTATCTGCGTAGACAATCGACTTCACATATCCCCACAAAAAATAGTCCAGGGGTGTTAAGTCGCACGGTCTTGGAGGCCACGCCACAGGCCCACGACTCGAGATAATGCTCTCACCAAAAGTTTCCTTCAATAAATTGATTGTTTCGTTGCAGTTAGCTAGCAGTCCGTTGCGGTATGCTTAGCGCGTACGACTGACTGTCATGCCCGCGCCTACCCGAAGATCTGGGTATTGAATCCCACCCTGGTGAGCCTGGTTATTTCACGGCTGCAGTACTAAAAAAATAGGGCTGTGTCAATCAGGAACGATTCGATTTTTTTTATCCGATCATCGAAAAGTATTGATGATTGAAATCACAAATTTTCGTTTCAATCGATCCCAATCTCAATCATTTCGATGATTCTCGATTTTCAATTCCAATCTCAATCATTGCAATGAATCTCGATTTTCGATATCAATATCTTTTGAATTATTAATATATTTTATCGGAGAAAGGAAATATGGGTCAGAATGGGATCGATCAAATCGGTACAGTATTCGTTAACTTCGGAGATTGAATTTCATCGAAACCGAAATAAAAAACATTGTCTTAGTTTGACAAGTGTCAAAATATGCCAACACTTTTGGTACAGCGGATCGAAAAACGGAGTACGCCAATCGATTAAGGAGGTGGGTATAACCCAAGTCTCATGGCCGACGTTCTGGGACCACTAGAACACTTAGTTTGACAAGTGTCAAAATATACTAAAATTTTTATAACGGCGGATCGAAAAATGGAGTATGTCAGTTTAGGAAGTGGAAATTAAAAGTCACGCCAGTTCTCTAGGTCCTTTAGAACACTTTTAATTTGACAGGTATCCAAATGTCAATTCATTTCCGAGAATACGCGCTACGTAACTTTGTACATCATAACGTCGCACAGAGGAAAGTCCACGTTTTTATTTCACTCTACCGCCGACATATAGATGTTTACACATCAAAAATCGAATCGGAACAGTATGAAATAATGAATTGAATGGAATGAAAATGATCGAATGATCGAATGATTAAAATGATGGAATCATTTTGGTAATCGATTCTTGAACGATTCGATCATTTGAAATGA
The DNA here is from genome assembly GCA_932273885.2 of Leucozona laternaria. Lineage (NCBI taxonomy): Eukaryota > Metazoa > Arthropoda > Insecta > Diptera > Syrphidae > Leucozona > Leucozona laternaria. The sequence continues at coordinate 81,809,881 of OW026368.1, read as the reverse complement.
ACGATTTACACAGCTCTACTAAAAAATCGAAAAATTCCTCCATAGTATCTCTTTCCACCTTAGCCATTCGGATTCGACAAAAAATTGTAGGTTCCCTCAACTATCTCCAATAGAACGATTTCTTTTATTTTTTTTTTCTTTCTCCTTAACCACCTAACCGTTTTTAATCGAATTTTTAATACAGAATCTAAGTTCATTGTAGTTTCAGAACATGCATACAAGCCGGACGAGAGCTGTGTTGAATTGAATTTGCCGCTTATAAGGAAAGTGTTTTTATTGAAATGATTCAATCCCCTTTTGAGATGGAATATGACCATTCCAGCATGTACTATGTCGAAGCCAGAAGGAATATGCTAATTTCCACAACATGAACCTTTTAAGCCCCAATAACTTTGAAACGACCGACAAGTGCAGTAAATTAAAAACGACACCAATTTCACTTCCAATAACTAAGTTGATGTGAATTGAGCTTAAGTTCTGTTTCATACTTCGTATACTTCTCTGCCATTCCTATATAAGTAGATCATTGCATTGCATTGTTTTCCAAATGCTGAGTTTTACTTTTTGATAATGTCATCTGCATCATCTGCATCTCTATCTGCATGCCACAATATCTAGAATTTTGCATTTAATGCCTCTGCCGATGCCGGTGCTGGGCTTCGACACAAAAGGCGACTGCATCAGTGTTTCATTCCTTTATACTTTTCCTTATTGCTGCTATGCGAGCCTTCAAGAGTCATCCATGTACGCTATATACGAATACGCTTTGGCTTTTAGAAAAGTTATCTTTTCCAGTTGAATGCGCATTCATTTGGACTTGGATTCCTTTAAAGTTAGTGCTGCCTTTCTGTTGTGACGCTTTGTAAATTGCATACTCTGTGTGATAAGAAGAGTGTGTGCCTGTGCTGTGTGCATTGCCCTAGTTATTTGTAATGTTAGCAAAAAGCGAAACCAAAAAGGCAAAAAAAACAACAAAAGCCAGCTATTGTATTTTGACTCCTTTTTTTCCGTTTTTCTAATGTTAAACTTAAATATTGTGGATTTAACGAGTAAATAATATGGAATTGGATTTAATGTTTAGATTTAAATCAATTTAAATCTGGATTTAATTTTAAATCTGTGTTAAGCTAGTGAATAATATGGCCGTAAGTCATACAGCTTAAACATGTTTTTTAATAACCCTTTACAGTTTGACGGTTGTTAAAAGGCTGATCTATGTTTAGTCTAGGTTTAAAAATACCACTGTTCGAGTGTTTTCTTTAAACAAAACAAAAACCATGTTTCCCTTAATAATGTATTAGTAAAGTGCAAAATAGATGAAATTTTATATTAAATCCCTAACTCATATAACGTGGGACCTTTATTCGCGTTTCTTTGATTCTTTTAATAAATTATTATTATTGACACCAATGCGAATTTGACATAAAAGAGAATATAAGTACGTCAATTAAACTGAATGCGTTCATCAATATTCATTGGGTGCATTCACTAATCTAGTTTCTACGTAGTCAACTCACTCTGATTGGTTAAATACAACTTAAAAAGTAGTTGAAATTTCCTCTCCGACGTAGTGTAAATATTTCGGCTACAAAGTTAGTGGATAATGATTTTGACATTTCACAATCAGCTGTTCGATGAAAATACAAGTTTAATTTTTGGTGGAAGATATTTTCAAAATGAAATTAATGGTGCAATATGAAAATATACATTTTATTTAATTTAAACTGTAAATAAAAGTTTATTTAAAGTTCTCAAAACACAAATATTTCCTATTTCATATGTTTACATCTGTCATTAATATGACAGTTTAGGATTGACTAGCTTTTTAGTGCAATTTAGCATTCCAAAAGCTAGTTGAATTTTGACTACGTAGAAACTATACATTAGTGAATGCGCCCATTTTATTCCACTTTTTACATGGAATGAAAAGAATGTATTCCAAATATTATAGAATGAATACAAAAAACAACAGAATGGTATATCCGAAATATTTTTGTTAATAAAGAAACCCAATGTTAATAAAAAATGTAATTCTTAGCTTTAACTCTGAAGTATCGGTGCCGAATATTGAGTCAGCCATCATCCATTAGTAATTTGGCTTTGTCACTTTATTTTTCTCTCTGCCAGTTTAGCATTTATACATTTAGTAGTTCTTTCTATACAATTTTAGCCTAATATAGCGCTACGGAATAATTGGTTGAATATGTAGAGCTTAAATATTGGCCTACAATTTAGACCTAGAATATATTGAACTTAAAATCTAGGAATAAAATCTAGCGCTTCAATATGGGGCTAGAATAAAGCATCTAAGGCTATAATTAGAATCTTTGGCCACAAAACAGGGCTTACTTCTATTTTGAGACTCTATATATAATTCAATCTTGTGCTAGGATTAGAAATGCGGCAAATCTGAGGACATACAATTCTAGAGTCAGAATTAGATCTAATAATCTTAGACTAGCATTTTATTAATTTTTGCACAGAAAGTCACAAACTGTCAAAATTTTTAATTGTGAAAATGAAAGTAGCCGCTTTTTTATCGCTAATAAATCATCCATAAAATCATCCATAAAAAAATAAAATGATACGGATCATAGTGACAACAGTATTGTATTACCATCTCATTTTTCGTTGTGTGTTCTTTACACTACTGACATCATATTTTGTGAAACTAAAGAAACATATCTGCCCGCCGACATAGTTTAAACTAATTTTTGGGTCTTTGAAACCATCAGATAGAAACAAAGACCGGTTGTTGTGTATGTGTTATCTACATTTTAAGAATTATACCCTATCCAGACCTGTAGATAATGAAAAGCGATGATTCTATAAAACAAAATGTCGAAACAACAATTCATAGAAATAGTACAGTCAAAATAAGTTTTGATGTCACAAAAGTTTATAACAACACTGGTACTTTTATTATTACTCAAAATAAAATGTAAGCATGTATTCCATTCCACTATTTCTTGTTTCCATTTCGCCCCTCTTAATTTCTACATCAATTTTTTTCAATTCCTATTAGTCGGAGAGTTTAATTTTTTTTCAAATCTGAACACTTAGGACCAGAGTTTTTCAGTACGAGATTAAAGTTAAACACTAGTTAACTTATCAAATTTGGTGAGTTAACGCAGGATTAACTAAACATATGCTTTTACAGCCCTATTAATAAAAAACTCTTATTCCACCTTTGTTCCACGATTTTACTAAACCATAGAATAAGCGTTAAGCTGCGGGTTAATATTTTACATTAAAAAAAAACAAAATGTTCGTGGAATAGTAAAGTGACGTTTACGAAAAATTCTCTAAGAAAATCTGCTACAATAAGTAAGATGCCTGTTTGGTTTTGATAGCAAATTATGATAATAGTAAAAAAAAAAGGCTCACGTTAAACCAAACACACATCACAATTCTCTTATTAATATATTATATTTCTGTCCAAATTATTATCATTTTTCTATTGTTTGTGTTGTGTCTGTTGTGTGTTATGACCCATTAAGGTTATCTTCATGAATTGCTATGAATTTTCTCATATTTTTCTTGGAAAACCTATAATTCTTCCCAAAATTCTCCGCACTAAGCACTTGCATTGGATCATATCTGGTTTTGTAAATTTTTCTTTTTCTTGTCGTTGGTGGCTGATTGTCCAATATAATTGCAAATAGAGTTTAAGAACTCAATAAATCTAGTAGAAATCATTATTTTTATTGAAAACCAAATTTACAATCTGCACTTATATTTTTTTAAATTTAAGAATAAATTTGACACATCTAGTTCTTAAACCACCTACTTCGGTGGTTTAGCTTAGTAAACGTCACTTAATAGAAATTTTGTTTTATTAATAACACTTTGCACTTAATCCAAGGTATAAGGTCTAACCCTTCGCTATTCCACGTTTATTAATTTGGCTGTTAATGTTTTATCAACGTAGTTTTTTCAGTCGTTCCGCATGCAGCTTTCACCGAAAAACTGCTTCTTCAGTCGACTGTGGATTAATTTACTTCTAGAGTTAGGTATCTCTGGCTTAACTCACCACTGAAAAACAGGGCCTTACTGTCATAGGTTAGATTCTCTTAAGTACTAGTGCGTAAAAAGATGAAAAGTCCCAAAGTTTCCAAAATCACTCAGGTCAAAACATGAAAAAACTGATGTTTTGAAACATATATACGTATTTATAAGATGGCATTATTTAACTTCCACAAAAAAAAAGTGTTAAAGTAAATTATAGACTTACATATGTCCTGTGTTTATCTTTTCACTCGATTTGTGGCTAAACAAATAGCTCCAGCGACTTAAAACTAGCACATTCGTGATCTAGGAACCCCCACCTTTTCATAAAAGTATCGTACAGTAAAATCCGACTTTTTGGTGCGTATAAGGAAGTTGTAGTTTTGTGGGAAGAGCGAAACCTGTCCACTTGATTTGCGGCTTAACTCAAAGCTGTAGCTTAGGTATAGTAAATAATTTAAAGTAATTTTTTTGGTAAATTATTTACACATACCTCACTGAACTTGATTCGTAAATAATAGGCCTTTTTAACTGGCGGTGGCGGCTATGTTCTCACAAATTGGTATAATCGACTCTCACGCCTGAATACTACGTAAGGGTAAATATTTTTTTTCTATGGATTTTGGTATCCTTCAAAGTCCGATTTGCTTGTTTTGCCAGATTCATAAATAGGGCTATAGTAATAGACTTTTCTAACGGCAGGAAGGCCTGTGCAGCATGCTTAGAGTCGGGATGCGTTCGTAAATGTGGTATAACCGAAATATACTTACAATAGATGGTCGAGGCGAGAATGATAGTGATTTTACAAGATTCAAAAGGATTGTGACAATATGTATTGTTAAGCAAAATATATTCGAAGGAATGTACTGAAATGAGGAGTGTTGTACTTTCGTATTTTTTTAAAATCAATTGTATCAAAAAAAAAGTACAATTGTAAGTCGTTTTTCAACACTGTCACACATGGCAAGAAATGAATATTTTTAAAAATCAAGCCAAGTCCCAAGAGGCAGAAAAATCCATGCCTGTGCAGCCTTTTTGAACACGGCATGACCGCGGTTAAAAACTTGGGCATGAGATTTGACGTTTCACGTGTGTGAGAGTTTTTTTGCTGGTTCTTGCTAAATGTGGTGGTAAATGTTGAGGAAAAAGGTAGAAAAGTAGTAGTGAAAAAAATTGCTCTATGTTTCCCTTGCTCTGACTTTCATTGGTGGAGTTTAGCTACAAAACGAAACGACGTGCTTGTGACGTTGGGGATCTGAATGCCCTGTGGAGTTGATGTGTAAAGGCTGTCCCAAACCAACGCGAACCAATCGCTCGAATATGCGACGAAAGAATAATGTTCGAAGATTCGCTTCGCGCCAGTGTGGGTGCTCCCATTAATCTCCATGTAAATAAATAAAGACAGGCGAAAGTTTCGTCGTCGCTTTGAAATATTCACGTTGGTTTGGGAGAGCCTTAAGGCACTGCATCTCCATAACGATTAATTTATAATGCATAGTTGATTCATTAGCTAACAAGTTGAAATCAATTCCAATCTCAAATTTTGGATTTTTTTTAGTAAGCCATGTTTTGCAGATTATTATTACTCATTAGGTATAACAAATGTGTTATACAGCCCTATTCTGCTAAATGTTCGCGTGAACATTTGCATTCTGCTATACGAGGGAAGGAAATGATTGTTCCATTATGCGTGATAAATTGCAATAAAAATAAAATTAAAACAATAAGATTCTCTTCAGAATTTCAAAACCAAGTACTGGCTAAGATCTGCATTCGAAAGACATGAGTCTTAAAGAAATAATTTAAGGCAAATTTAATGAAACATTCCCGTGAATCGAAAGTTTCGATCGAATCGTATAGCATCAGAATAGGGCTGATAAATTTGCTTGCGTAATCTAGTAATGCTGATGCTCTAAACGATTCAATATTTATTATTGGCTCCATTATTAGGATTAAAATAAACTAAATTAAACAAGCAAGTTTTGCAAAACTTCAAAATATCAAAACACCAAAGATTTCACTTATACTTGGATAATTAAGTTTGTCCCTTCTATACGAGTAGATAAATCCAAATATAAAATCAATCTTCCTTCAATCTATTATAATTCCCAAGAACCCTTATTTGAACAGCTATGCAACTGTATCTACCATCTAGATACATGTATTTCTTCATAACAATTAGCAATGAAGTGCATACACTGCGACTGCATGCTAAAGAATATATATCTTTGGGATTTACGTACTCGAATACATTAGGTTATGCATCGCATGATATGGTGAATTGATTTTCATGTTGAAACCAAAATACGAAAACATGAAACTCTCTGATTAGTTTGCCACTTTATCTGTATATCCAGAAGATATAGATATGACAAGAGAAGAAGGTATCGTTATGTTATCCTCTCAGTCAATATGACTTATAAACCAAAACATGAAAGGACTATGATCATCAGAGTTATGTCTTAAATCACATATACCTAACCTATAAATTTAGGAATAGAGTATTCCAACTGCAGTATATGTATATCTAAACATATAGGCACCTAGCCTTAAATTTTACAATTCAATTAGTGTCGCTGACTCAAAATGTACTAAACAAAAAATAAAATGTAAAAATAATAAAGAACGAACCTAATTGGTATCACTCATGTAAACTCAGCCCATTCTCGAATTGACAAACGAACAGAACTAAATGTGACAGATAAAATTAATGAGAAGTAGAATGAGAAGTAGAATTAGAAAAAAACCGCGAGTCAGTCCGAGAACGTGCCAGAGTAAAAGATGCCAAAAGGTAAGTTCCTAAAGAATAATTTGTAAAACATTAAAAATTTATTTATGTCATTTACTTAGAGAATAAACGTATCAAATAAGAATTTTTGAGCGTTATATTCATTTGGATGAAGAATTAGCCTAAACTATAATCAGTAATTGAATTTTTCAAGCATAAGATGTTCTCAATTTCAAGCTTATGGTGTTAAAGACGCATATTTATCATTATTTATATATTTTAAGAATTTGTTGGAGGAAAAGCATTCTCTAGTCTTTTTTTTCTTGGCTCCGAGTTGACTGTTCTACTCAGAAACTTATTGCAAAATTGTTCGCTTTAAGTATTTGAAGCATTTTCAATTTGGTAAACTTGTAATTTAATGAGGAAGTATTAAATTTAATTGCTAACCCAATTTTGGTATAGGAAACAACTAGATCAACAACATCCATAGGATTATTTTAATGAATTTTTAAAGATTCAAGGTCACAATCTAAACGTGAAACCAAAATGTTTCAATACAAATCAACTCAGGAATCTGAAATACAAAATAAATTGTGACATCTTTTGAGAAAATCGGAAAAACTTAAAAGTGTCAATCAATTAATTAATTAAAATAAAAAAAAAAAACAGAATAATGAACTGCACGCTCATGTGTCAACATAATTCCATACTTCGGTGTGCCTTGTCTTACCCTAAACTCCAAACAAGTTCTTGAAAACTGCAGATGAGATAAGTATGGAACATTTGACAACTATAATAGTGCGCTGGGTTGGTGGAAAAAAAATCGTAACCATGATCGAGATTTACATGAAGCAGCTCCTGGTGTTCCTGGCACGCGAATATCTGTGGAATTTGAATTTAGAGCACTTTCCACAACATAAAGAAAGTCTGAAACTGAACAATGGCCCTGATCTGATAGCTATTTTACATTCAAAAAGAAATTCTGCAATTTTGTGTGTTGAAAAATAAATCAAAAACGACATCAATTATAAAAAATATGTATTATATTAATTTTAAATTAAAATAATAATAATATGTAACTAATAAAATTAAAAAATACAATAAAATAGGAAATGGACAAAAATTATTTAATACGCATGTATTTGGTCAGTTTATATTTCTCAAAAAACAGGATTCCTCACCAACATTTCTCAGTTAAGATGTCAGAAATCGATTGAATAAAATGAATTCCCTTGCATAATTTTGGACTGAGGAAAGTTTGTGAGGCCCCCAAAATATAAGGTGACCAAATTAACTACATATACATAAAAAAAATATTAAAGTTTAGAAATTTTAAATATAAACAAACTGACAAACATACCATTTAGTACATAAGTGCTGCTTCAATCAAGACACAGCAACATCAATTGTATCCGCTCAATTTATTCTGCGGTTAGAGGATTTGTGCCTTGTTTACGGAGTTTAAAAGGTCCCTAAACAGGAAACAGAAGCAAATAGTTAAAAATATGTATACACATGTAGGTATTTATTAATATCTTACTCACGAAATAGGTTTGCATGAAATTCTTTTTTTTATCTTCATCTTCTTCTTTAAAAATTTGAGGCCTATTTTCATAAGTCCATTTTATAATCTGAATAAAATTATAAAATAATATTCATTATATATTAAATAATAAAAATAATATTTTTCTTACATCAGAAGATACCTTCCTCGCCATCCTTATAAAAATTCATTTTTCTTCTTTTCCTTCTTTTCCATGAAATTCTTTTTTTCATCTTCATCTTCTTGTTTTAATATTTGATGCCTATTTTCATAAGTCCATTTTATAATCTGAAAAAAAAATTATAAAATAATATTCATTATATATTAAATAATAAAAATAATATTTTTTTTACATCAGAAGATACCTTCCTCGCCATCCTTATAAAAATTCATTTTTCTTCTTTTCCATGAAATTCTTTTTTTCATCTTCATCTTCTTGTTTTAATATTTGATGCCTATTTTCATAAGTCCATTTTATAATCTGAAAAAAAAATTATAAAATAATATTCATTATATATTAAATAATAAAAATAATATTTTTCTTACATCAGAAGATACCTTCCTCGCCATCCTTATAAAAATTCTTCTTACAAAATTCATTTTTTCTTTTTTTTAATTCTTTTCCATGAAATTCTTTTTTTCATCTTCATCTTCTTGTTTTAATATTTGATGCCCATTTTCATAAGTCCATTTTATAATCTGAAAAAAAATTATAAAATAATATTCATTATATATTAAATAATAAAAATAATATTTTTCTTACATCAGAAGATACCTTCCTCGCCATCCTTATAAAAATTCATTTTTCTTCTTTTCCATGAAATTCTTTTTTTCATCTTCATCTTCTTGTTTTAATATTTGATGCCTATTTTCATAAGTCCATTTTATAATCTGAAAAAAAAATTATAAAATAATATTCATTATATATTAAATAATAAAAATAATATTTTTCTTACATCAGAAGATACCTTCCTCGCCATCCTTATAAAAATTCTTCTTACAAAATTCATTTTTTCTTTTTTTTAATTCTTTTCCATGAAATTCTTTTTTTCATCTTCATCTTCTTGTTTTAATATTTGATGCCCATTTTCATAAGTCCATTTTATAATCTGAAAAAAAATTATAAAATAATATTCATTATATATTAAATAATAAAAATAATATTTTTCTTACATCAGAAGATACCTTCCTCGCCATCCTTATAAAAATTCTTCTTACAAAATTCATTTTTCTTTTTTTTTCCTTCTTTTCCATGAAATTCTTTTTTTCATCTTCATCTTCTTGTTTTAATATTTGATGCCTATTTTCATAAGTCCATTTTATGATCTGAAAAAAATTATAAAATAATATTCATTATATATTAAATAATAAAAATAATATTTTTCTTACATCAGAAGATACCTTCCTCGCCATCCTTATAAAAAATCCTCTTACAAAATTCATTTTTTCTTTTTTTTCCTTCTTTTCCATGAAATTCTTTTTTTCATCTTCATCTTCTTGTTTTAATATTTGATGCCTATTTTCATAAGTCCATTTTATGATCTGAAAAAAATTATAAAATAATATTCATTATATATTAAATAATAAAAATAATATTTTTCTTACATCAGAAGATACCTTCCTCGCCATCCTTAACAACATTCCTCTCACAAAATTCATTTTTTTTTTCTTTTTTTTCCTTCTTTTCCTATTAAAATTTTTTTTCAGTATGATTTAATTTTTTCAATTTGTATAGACTTCAAATCAATTAAAATTTCGATCTCTACTAGATTAGATTTGATACTAAATAGACAGTGGAAAATTTTCTTGATTTTATTTATTTAACTTTAACACGGTTGTAACGGAGATGAAAAAATATAAAGAGTAACTAAAATTTGTCTTGGGTGGTTACGTGTCCATAATTAGCATGATGTTATTTGGTCAGGAAGTGATGCTAAAAAATAATGTACCGTACCAATATAATGCGTACCAATATGCATACCAAAATGAAAGTCTCGAACATGGCCACCCGGTGGTCGGTGCATTGTCAAAAGTGCAATATATTCAAATCTATGCACTCCACATTGTTTTTTTAATAGAATATCAATGTACTCGCTATTGTGGACAGTCCAGGGACCCTGGGATACCAATATACATACAGGCCCGACAGGTAATATTTTAATAAATTACCGACTTGAAATTTCAGTATTTTTCAGAAAAGCTTAGAAATTTAAAATTAATGATTGAGATTTTCGACCGAATTGAAATCTTAAACAAAGATTTGCAGAAGTCAGATCTGAGTGTTGTAGAATCGCTTCAAAAAGCAGAAGCTGTAATTGATGTGCTGGGCGCTTCCCGTAATTCCAAATTTGAGGCAAATTCCCCGTCAACGAAAAGCACCAAAACGTATCGATGAAGGTACCTCAGAAAATTACAAATTCAAAACACCGAAAAATTTTTACAGAAAATAATTTTTTGAAATATTTGACCAATTATTATCATCACTAATGATTCTTCTCGTTTCTTTAAACTACTGGAACGATACGCTGAAGGCTAAAAAGTAGATGTCGATGATGTAGTAAAGTTAAGTAGTGAAAGGGAGATAATCCTGTTTGAAGGAGATGTATGTGGTTTGGTATAGATTGTGGCAACTTGAAAATCATGTTCAAAAAGTATCTTAGAAGTTTCTCTAAATCTTCAAATTTGATATGGCCCCAGCTTTGAGCATCGTAGTCCATTATGGACATTATTCCTCAAACACTCAATACTTTGAAGCTGACTCTACATCTTTGCTGGACATGATACTTCTCCAGGCTGAATTTATTGCACTTTTAGATTTCTCGAGTTTTACAACCTTGTGTTTATTAAAATTTAGGTTTTTTGTTGTAAGGACACCAAGGTAGTTGTACTCATTTACTAATTCTCCGTCGAGGTTAGAACATTTCCATTTTTCCTTTTGACAATTCTTGCATTGCGAAATATTATTATTTTTCATTTTTCGAGGTTGACTTTCAGTCTCCATTTGTCACAATATTGTGCCAGCCTGTTCAGCGTTTGTTGAAGACAATTTGGTGTGTCAGCTTTAGACAGCTTTGTTCCTCCGGTGAAAATATCGGTTGTATCGTCTATAAACAGGGCGAATAAAAGTGGGCTTAGGTTGCATCCATGTCTAGGGACTAAGGCCAATTCCAACTTCCTACCTTTGGCGTATACAGTTTTAGCTTAAGGGCTTTCCTATGTCGATAGCAACGAAAGCCGAAAATTGGAAAGTGTTGCTTCATTTCGCTGGAGTAGTCTACTATTATTGTAAAGTTCTATTGGAATTGATCCATTTCTTGTTGTGGTTAAATGTGTGGAAGAATTTTCTCGACAACATAGGTACATAGTTTGTAATCGTCGCACCAGCCGGGCATCGATGTTCGATCACATAAACCCAAAAACAATCCCTTCGCCAACCATTTTGGACGGTTTTCATATTTTGTTTGATCAATATGCAAATTGCGACTTTTTTGAAATGAAAACTGAAACAAAAAGAATTTTGAAATTGACGTTAGGTTGGTTGGGTTCCTACAAATAGAAAGCTCTGGCATGAGTTGAATGTTGAAACCACGTTTGCATGACATTTCTAACCAGTTAGCTCTTCTTTTTGATATCAACCTTAATCCTACAACAAAAAGTCAAATTAAGCCCATTTCTTATGAAAGTTTTCTTGAAGCCAACAATCTTAAAAGTAAAATAAAACCTTAATTTAGAACTTTGATTCAATCAAAATGTTTGTCTCGTTACACATTTCTTCCACCTGAGCTCCAAACAAAAACAACAAATGTTTCCTTAATCCTATTAGGCCACCTGCGGTTTGTTTGTTCTTTGTCTCATTCATGTTTCTTTATAGTGATAAATTTCCAAGCACACACCAACAGCTAATAAAAAGACATAAAAGAACTTTCATATGTACATAATATGAAGAACTTTATTTGAGAAGTTTTGCACACGTTCTTGCCTCCCAGCTTTATAGGTACAAACTGTATGCTATGTATGAATAGTGTAAAATGTATCTGAATCTGTACACCATCCACCGAAAATCTAACAAAGTTAAATGTTTCTTTCAGTTTCCAGTTTGACAATTTTTTTTCTGTAACGTCGAAGAGAACACCTTCTATCGCAAATGGAATTCACATGATATCTATAAGGAATGGCCGAAAGTCCTTTGGATAGCTGATTTCCTGATCGTATAAAAATAGAATTTCGAAGAAACTCAAAAACAAAGTTGGTAAAACTAAGTTCCTCATACTAGCTCAGAAAATTATCAATTATGGTCGAATCGAGTTATATGTTGTTTTCGATTGGATTTTCGGTCTATTCTACTTCTTTTTCATTCCAATCGAATATAAGAACACCAACTTTCTTAAATTTACACACACACTACCCAAAGCCGCCATTTAACAAAATGGCTTCTTCAACTATTTGGCCGAGTTCAACGCACATCTGAATATTCAGAATTCTGAATTTTTGAAGCTCTTGGTTGGCCAGCTGTCAGAAAAAGTTCTGAAAATTCAGATGACTTCTGACAACTGGCCAATCAAGAGCTTCAAAAATTCAGAATTCTGAATATTCAGATGTGCGTTGAACTCGGCCTTTATCACTATTGACAATTAATCCAACGACAAACTTTATATATGTATGTGTGTGTTCCTCGTCTACGCCAATAGAAGACTTTTGGATTAGTAGGAGTGAAAAAGGAGTGCAAAAAGAGTACTCCAAACATCCAAACGAAAACGAAAATAGATGAAGTATACGATTCACTTTTCCAAGTTAAAAATAAATGTTTAGGTATTTTGGATGCACTTGTATACCTACATCTAAGATTGATACATTTTTAAACGGTCGCATTGCCCTGGGATCACATTTCATGAACCAAAAATGTACTTTTTACTCTAGCGGTAGATGGTTTCTCTTGGTAAGGTAGTCTAAAATGTAGTGCTTCAAATCAACAGTGGGCTTATCTCAAAAATAACAGAATTCGCTTTCAATTTTGGTATTTAATTATTAGGTTTGTTCGTTAAGCCCCGAAGTCACCCTGGGGTGGGCACAAAGCGTTTTTTGAAAAACCTGAAGTCACCCTGGTAAAAAAATTCTGTGTTTTTTGAGACCTGGGGTCGCCCTGAACTCGCCCTGAAGTAGAACTAGGTATTTTGCTGTGGCGAGCAAAAACTGCCAAAGTGACGTGAGTTGTTATGCATATGTTTTGTTCTGGATTCACGTGTTGCAGGTTATTGTTTATTTTTGGAAAACAAATTGCAAGAATATACAAATTTAATTTAATGCTAATAAATAGCAATACAAAATGGCAACGGTAGAAGTTGGTTTTTAAGGCTGTCCCAAGCCAAAGCGAAACATTCGCGCGAATATGCGACGACTGAATATTGTTCGAAGATTCGCATCGCGCCAGTGTGGGTGCTCCCATTAATCTCCATGTAATTAAATTAAGACAGGCGAAAGTTTCGTCGTCACTTTGAAATATTCGCGTTGGTTTTAATTATCGGACAACAGAATTTTTTTTCTTGCTTTAAATGTCAACAGCCCTTGAGCGTTTTTTGAAACCCAAAAAACCCAGTTTTTTTGACAAAACTTGGGGCTGTCAAGAAAACCTAGGTCAACCCTGGGTAAAGTAAATATAAAGAAAAGAAAGAAAAGACTTTAAAGTGCTTTGCACATGAAAAACGACCTGCGAACTGCGAATTGCAATTGGTCGCGAATTTTGGCGCAGTAAAATTATCAAAGTGGGATATTTGTTTTTTTTTTTTGTTCTTATAAAAAGCTTTTTGATTGACAGACAAAATAAATTGAAAATGTCTTACACGCCACTCGAATATGCCTCAATGCATTACATTTAATTTACGTAGAATGTGGAGGAAACTCTAGGTCACAGATTACCCACATGAAGATGAGAATCCACGGCAGCCATTTTAATTTGCCTACAAGCTTGAACTGTCACATTGCAGATAAAAAATGAGAATGTGTGTTTAAAAACCTCACACAAAGGCAGTAGAGATCTTCAAACACCTGGTTAAATTGTTTTTGCAATTCACATCTTTTCATCGACGCGGGATGAAATTACAATTACAACAATTTAAACAAATGGGTTTTGGAGGGTGAAACGTACGAAACATTCTCATCTTCATATGGATAATCTGTGCTCTAGGTCGCAAATTCCTTTATGAAACATCTTAAATATTCAGTGATTTAAAAATATAACTTACTATCTACTTGTAATTTAAACTAAAAACTCAAGTGTAAATTCGAAGGTACGTTTGTGTTGGAGTTTCGATAGTCAATAATAATTTTACATCGATTGTTGTTGTCCGAACAAGGCGTAATCTGAAGGTCCAATTTTGACACACTCCTCGCAGTAAAAATATGCTGTATTCCGGCAATAACGTTTCAAATTTTAGCTTCCAAGTGATCAATTGTTTCTAATTTATCGGCGTAGACTGTAGGCATGGTTTTTGGAAAAAATCCGTCAATGTAAATGCAGACGGCACATTACCACGAAACGAAAACAGACTAAAAAAATCGTTTCAGTTTTGAAGAACAACGATTTTGTCCTTTCTTCTCACTTTTTCTAGGAGCAAAAGATCGGCATTGGAAAAATCGTTCAATAATGCAGACTAAAGGCACAGATTACCCATATGGAGCTGAGAATGTTTCGTACATTGACCTATGTATTATAATGGGTGATTTTTTAAGAGGTTTAGAACTTTTTTTAAAAAAAAAACACAAAAAATTCGAAAAAATGAATGAAATATTTATTTGAATCGATAGTTTGAACCTTGCAATTTAATCTTTAAAGATAATTTCATGCAAATGTTGACCGCGGCTGCGTCTCAGGTAGCCCATCCGCTGAGTCCAATTTTGGCATACTCTTTCACACATATCGGCCGGTATCTTACGAATGAATGCATGGATGTTAGCTTCCAGTGCGTCAATCGAAGCGGGCTTGTCCCTATAGACATTAGCCTTGACATACCCCCACAAAAAATAATCTAATGGTGTCAAATCGCACGATCTAGGCGGCCAATTGACCGGCCCGAAACGTGAAATTAACTGTTCACCAAACTCGCCTCGCAATTGCGCCATTGTTTCGCGTGCTGTGTGGCATGTGGCACCGTCTTGTTGAAACCACATATCATGCAAGTCAAGAACTTCCATATCGGGCAAAAAAAAGTTTGTTATCATCGCTCGGTAGCGTTCACCATTGACAGTAACGCTGCGATTCGCATCATCTTTGAAGAAATATGGCCCAATAATGCCGCCGGCCCATAAACCGCACCAAACAGTGGCTTTTTCGGGATGCATTGGTAGCTGTTGCAATGCTTCTGGCTGATCTTCACTCCAAATGTGGCAATTTTGCTTATTTACGTACCCATTCAACCAAAAATGAGCCTCATCGCTGAACACAATTTTTCGATAAAAAAGCGGATCCTCGGCCAGCTTTCCAAGAGCCCATTCACCAAAAATTCGGCGTTGTGGTAGGTCGGCTGGCTTTAGTTCTTGCACCAGCTGTATCTTAAAAGGCTTTACGCCCAAATCCTTCCGCAAAATTTTCCACGTAGTGCTGTAACAAAGGCCTAACTGCTGGGAACGGCGCCGAATCGACATTTCGCGGTCTTCTGTCACACTAGCTGATACGGCCGCAATATTTTCTTCACTACGCACAGTACGTAAACGTGTTGGTGGTTTAATGTCCAACAAAGTAAATTTGGTGCGAAATTTGGTCACAATCTTCCGAATAGACTGCTCAGAAGGTCGAGAATGCCGATCATAAAATGGAAGCAGCGCGCGATGAACATTTCGAACCGAGCACGAATTTTGATAGTAAAATTCAATAATTTGCAAGCGTTGTTCATTTGTAAGACGATCCATGGTTAAATTGCAAACCAAACTGAAGCTGTTTGACAGTGACACAAGGTACTAAACACACGTCAGCTGTCAAAACCAGTGTTGCCAAAACCAAACCAGCTAAAAAATCACCCTTTATATGGACTGCTAGGAGCCAAATTCACGCGGACTCAATCGAAAACTTATCGCCACGAGCGCCAGTTGGAGCAACACGGAAAATAAAATATAACTTTTGACAATTCAATTCTGTTTATATCTTGTCAATATTTGTCTTGTTTATTTAGCTTGTGCTTAATTTCTGGAAAACTTATTAATTTGTCAGGCTGGAGTGGTTAAAATGGACCTAAAAGAAGCAAAAGAACTTATCAAACAAGCGAACTAGTAATGGTACGTAGGCGTTTTTGCGACGGAAACTTTTTTATTCTTTATTCCTTTCAATTCCAGACAAAATCTTAACCAGTTGGCGGCCACCTTGTCCCTTTGCTTTGTCATATCTCCCAATCAATATTATCTCCCGGACTCTTGGCTCATGTAGAAGTATACCCTAACACACAGACGCCGCAACAAAACGCCTTCAATGAAGCTATAGATAATGTCCTCGACTTCAAAGAGAATGCGTACATGCAACGAAGATGCATGTCGTGAGGAATGGGGCGACTCTATGGACACGTCCGAACACAACCCCACTTACGACACCGACAGGAGGAAAGACTCCAAACAAGCCTTAAATACAAGAGATTACCTGACCCAAACAATTTACAATTCAAGCTACACTCAAAGATAAAAAACAAATAAACAACTTATTGGGTTTTGTATTTCTTTTTACAGAAGCTTAGTACAATCGCTGTGGTAGTTCAATGGAAAAAAATATCGATGTGTCAATGAAGCGCTCAACGCAATTCTTCAGACATGTTTCTCTATTGCTGTCTAATTTTGATCCCAGTTTTGACATACATCCCAACAGATTTCATTCGTGCACCTATGTGAAATTAAAAAAAAAAAACATGTAAGATGTTCTTTTACCATTTTGTGATAAATGTTACATGGCTTGAGCTTTTTGATTTTCTGCAATAATCATTTCTTTGAGCTCTTGATTGCCGGCTCTTGGTATTTATGGAATCGAAATCCGACATTCTGTGTAAATTTATTTAAAATTTTCAAGAAATATAAAGCACTCCGTAAAGGTAAAAGATTGGGAATTTTGACAGATAACGTCCGACTTCTTTTGTGGCCAGAACTAGCAGATTATTCACCGCGTTGCGACGTTTGTCCAATGGAGTTGCAATACCCAAGGACAACTCACGTATCTGTTTGACCTTTGTCGAAGTTTCGGCATTTTTCTGTGCTCATTCCTGCATTATGACTTGCAGCCTGGGCAGAGCTGGTTGAACTGCCTTAGGTATTCCCCGGGATCAGCTTTAAACAACTCTGTGGCATCTCTGCAGCCCTTTTCGAACTTTTCCAAACCTTCATATGCCTGAAAACGACGAAACAGAGCTTTGGGGTCGTTTGGCGGCAGTCGTAGTGGTACAGAGTGGAATCTTCGATGGCTTTGGTGAATTTGTTCTTCTTCAAATAAACAGCAGCTCGATTCTTGTACAAGATTGCCAGATCCTTGTGCATCCCGCGAGTATTCGCGAACAAATAGTTTTTTAACAATGCCGGCCATTGTTCTGGAGTGCGGATTTTATGCGAAGTGATGACCTTAAAGACACAGAGTTAATGCCAATCTCAACTTTTTATATAATTTAGCTTCTATGCATGTATATAATGACAAAACTATAAAAAGTAAAAAATATGTTATTAAGGTAATGTGATGAAATAACTCATTTTACGACTGAAAACTTATAGAAAACTAAAAAAAATTGAGCAAACGTCAAACTGTGACCTTCAACTAAAACTGTGTTTCATAAGTAATAATAACAGATGTCCCTAGATTCTATGGCAAATAATGCTTGGTGAGCCCAAGTCCCAAGAGATGGCTTTGTAAATTATTACTTTTGTTTGCCACTTTGCTCCAAGTAGCATCAGTGTCTCTAAAAAGTGGTTGAATCACGTTTACTGAGATATTTGTATGGAAATCAGGCTCGACTAGCAGTCCATATTTAGTATGTCAATGGTTTCGTACGTTTCACCCTACAAAAAACTTTTGCTAACATTGTTGTTTTTGTAATTTCACCCCGTGTCGATGAATAGATGTGAATTGCAACCACAGTACACAATGTGACTGTGAAGTGTGAATTGCAGCAACAATTTAACCTAGGTGTGTGAAGATCCCAACTGTCTATGTGCACGGTTTTTACACACAATTCTCATTTCTTATCTGGAATCTGACAACTATCAGTTCAAGCTTGTAGGCAAATTAAAATGACTGCCAGGGATTCTCATTTTCTTGTGGGTAATCTGTGCTAGAGGCTTAACTACATTCAACTAACTTTTGTACAAAAGTAAACCAAATGGGGCATATTCATAGTCACTTTTAAACTCCAGTTTATCTTAGACTGGGGTGTATTCAATGTTTTATAGATAGGATAAACCCAGGTCTATGATACACTGGAACTTAAAAGTGACTATAAATATGATCCAATGTGGCTAAAAATCATAAATTTCTATACAAAAAAAAAAAACATGATTATTTCCAGCAACTATGGGTGTAAGTTCTTTATAATTTAGAAAATAACAATGCCATTGTTAATCTCTAGGAGCATTAGCCGTGTTTTCGGACACAACAACTTGGAATCCTGCTCTCTATCTGGATCTATTTTAAAGATCCGAAAATTAGTTCTTACTTTTGCGGGTAGATGGCTGCTCATAGTAAGGTAGTGTGAAATGAAGTGTAAAGAAAAAAGACAAAAAATAAACCCAAAACAAACAAAGTTATAAACAATTTGAGAAAAATATTAAATATACTAGCAGGCTTCTATTCAAATTTCATTGAAGTTGTTTTTTTTTTAAAGTTGCGTGAGCGGGACTGAAGACTGAACGTCAAAAAGGGATTTCCTAACAAGCGGCCCAATTATATTATTGTATTATATAAAAACTTGATAATTATTTATGTTGTCAAGCAATAAGGAAAAATAGAGAAGAATGAGCGATAACTCCGCAATTTGTTCAACCTCAACAATTTCGTCTGCCTCCAGCCACCACATACGTCCCACGCCTAAGTGATTCAAAACCCCAAGACGAAAATGCATAGTTAAAGGCTTAACTTCATTCACGACTTTTTGCAAAAAAAAAGTGGAAAAGTGAACAAAAAACATGCTATTAAGATGCATGAGTTCCAAAAAAAATTGTCTTTTAGTCTGCTATTACACGACAACTCTCGCGTCTTGACTCCGTTGAACATAATGAGTGTAAAAGAGAAGAAACATGAGACGGAAAACAAACTGCCCTATGAGTCGTGGGCCAAATTTCTGCAACTCATTTTTGACATTATTATATTTCTTGTTTGTTATTTATGCAAATTGTTTTATTTATTTTCTATAAAGCCATTGCAAAAAGTCTTGAATGAAGTTAAGCCTTAATGCATTCAAACGAGGGGCAGAGACAGAGGCACACGAACGCGCCCAATATAATGCGGTTTTGTAAGGCTCAGTGGAACTCACCTTATATTACTGTTTGCTGTTCGGAAACTAAAACTTTCACCAAGTGTGGCAGAACTGGGTTTTTTCCTATGGGTTTTGACAGCAAATTATGTAAATTTGTGAAATTTTTTACAAAAATTCAAGTTACTAAACAGAACTAATGTAATCAAACCACAAACGAAATCTCTCAATATCATTACCTGCCATCTACTTGTCATGCCATAGATACACCATATAAAGATGACAATCTTTCGTATGTTTCACCCTTCAAAACCCATTTGTTTACATTGTTGTATTTGTAATTTCATCCCGTGTCGATGAATAGATGTGAATTGCAACAACAATTTAATGGGGTGGGTTTGTTCTGTTTTGCTAGATCGACCATTTTGTATGTGCAAATAACGCAGCCATCTTAAAAAAAAAATTCCAACTCACCAGCTTTTCACCATGAACATGGGGGATGTAAGGTGGGATATCGGGTTGTGTTGAAAGAAACACAAATTTAATAATGCTAAGTCCGCTATTAAACTACGACTTTAGCGTGATGAAACTTCATTAATTTTTTTTTTTGAAAATTCATCTTGTGGGTCGTGCGCTGTTACACATTTTTAAATCTTGACACAAATTTAGAATTTCCTTTTAGTTTGATTGGTTATTGAAATTTTCAATGCTCTCTATATAACTATATGTATGTATGTATATTAACATGTGCGATCTACAAACAACGGAAATAAATGAAGCGACTTGTTAAATAAAAAAGGAATACAATAGGAAATGTCAAAAATCAGTGGCCAACATTTGGCTCACGACCCACATGACCACCTCTTTACGCAAAAAAGAAGTAATGACTAAAAAGTAAAAACTAGTTGTGTATAATAGCAGTATTTCGTATTGCCGTGAATGACACCATGTTTGGCTTTCATTCTTTTACTCTCATAATGACATTTTGCTGAACTGTGATTCTGATTAGCTGTCCAAAGAAAGTTCTTGAACAGATAATCATGGAAAAGTCAGTAATAAAAAATAAGTAACTTGATTAGTTAGGATAATTTATACATTGAAATTTCGGTCTTCGATAGTTTTATATTGGTACCGCATATAGCATAATGCTCATAAATGCCCAGCGTGAATCGGTTGAAAAAATGACAATGGAGCTAAGCGACGCTATCACAGAAAAAAAATGGAGTTTCCATAAAAAAACTATTCATGCAACGAGATAAGCTTACCAATTGTGTAAAAAAAGTAAGTTTACGCAAAAGTTTACGTGAACGTTCTGTTTATTCATTTGGATAAATGCTTGGTAATTAAATCAGCTGTTCGTCAAACGTCAAAAATGTATTTGTGCAAAAAAATTATTTCCTGAAAAATTTAAAAAAGTTAAATAAACCACGCAAAAATAAGCTAAACAGAATTAAGTGCAATTATATGAATAAATTGCCTTTAATGATTTACTCATTTTAGAACTATTCGGAAAAAATGATGGTGTGTGCATTTTCTGTTACAAAAGTAAAATCCTTCTAATTAACTTTTAACAATAGATAAACAGAAAGAAAGAAAAAGTCACAATGAAGTTTGTATAAGTTTATGCAAATAAATTTGTAAAGGTTTCCGCAGAAAAATCCTTAGATAATTTTATCCAATTTGCGTAAACTATTTCCCATACAAAATTTGACAGTTCATTTACCAAAAGATAAACTTATCTAGTGTTTTACGACGTTGCATGAATCCACTTATTGATTACAAGTAATGTAATTCAAGCCAATAACAGAGTTTTTCTTCGTGCTTAAGTTAAGACCCGAGAATTCTGCGCCCTTAGCTAGGCCCGGAGGGATTAGTTGTTGTTGCATTTAACATGTAATTTATTAGCCCCAACGTTGTTTTTTTAGACTTATTTCCTCTGGGCTTGCAAAAAAACACGCCTTAAGTTGTCCTACGACAGTTGCGTTGATTCTCTGATTTCTTATTCTTATACATATTATTGTTTTTTTTTTTTCATATTCACTGTTTGTTTAAATAAATTGAGAGTAAAAAACAAAAGACAATCGAATATACTTAAATCGATTATAAACTTCCACTTTCAAAATTTGTTCCCACAAACTTATCCATATAAGGTCGGGTTAGCACTTGATACCTCGTTGTTCCATTTATTATACTTTTTGAACATACTCATGACATTTTTAAAATAACCGGCATTTTGGTGGTGAATGGACACCAACTGTATATGTGTGCAAATAATCGTGGTGAATGTACGCCAAGTGCATATGTGTGCGTGTTTCTCCTGAATTTCCCCTGATTTAGCTTGAAGGCAAACTCGGATGACAGCCGAGATTGTCATCTTTATATGGTGTATCTATGGTCAATGCCAAAAACACTCTATATGAAGATACCAATCTCGGCTGTCATCCGAGTTTGCCTACAAGCTCATAAAGGGGAAATTCAGGAGAAACACACGCACATATGCAGTAAGCGTACATCCACCACGCTTTATTTGCACACACATGCAGTAAGCGTACATTCACCACCAGAATGTCGGTTATTTACGAGTTTCAATGGGTATGTTCAACAAGTATAATAAAAGGAGCAACGAGTTATCAAGTGCTAACCCAACCTTACAAGGATAAATTTGTGGAAACAAATTGAACGTGAAAATTTATAATCAATTTAAGTATATTCGATTGTCTTTTGTCATAATTTGTTTTGTTTCTACGATTATTTGGTATTGTATTTCGCTCTCGAATTATTGAAACAGACTGTGAACATGACAAAAAAAAAACGAATGAGAAATCAGAGAATCAACGCAACTGTTGTAAGACAACTTTAGGCGTGTTTTTTTGCAGGAAGTGACTAGACATGCCAATTATAACAGTTTTTGTTTTTAAAATTGCTGTTTATGCGGCCCCGCAGGGCCAGGATCCTCCGCCGGTGGGCATAATTCAAGCACCTAAAGTTTTTTTTTAAGTAGTGCGAAGCGCGTAAACGTACGCCCGCTTTTAATGGCCAAAAATTGTTATAACTGTTATAAATTGGCATGTCTCTAGTCTCGTTGCAAGCCTGGAGGAAATTGATCGAAAAAAAATATGTCGCGTAGGGGCTAGGAATTTACATGTTAAATGCAACAACAACTAATCCCCTCCAGGCATAGCTAAGAGCACATAATTTTCGGGGCTAAACTGTTTTAACGGCGTGAATTGCATATGTACTTCTAATCAATAGTTTTTATGGAAACTCCATTTTTTTCTGTCCGGGCTTGCAAAAAAAAACACGGCTTTTAAGAGCATTAAGGCTCTCTAAAACCAAAGCGAATACTTCAGAACGACGACGAAACTTTCGCCTGCCTTAATTTATTTACATGGAGATTAATGGGAGCACCCACACTGGCGCGATGCGAATCTTCGAACATTATTCAGTCGTCGAATATTCGCTCGAATGTTTCGCGTTGGTTTGGGACAGACTTTATGCTATGTATATGCGAAACCAATAGAAAACTATCGATGACCGAAATTTCAATGTATAAATTCTAACTTATCACGTTATATATTTTATTACAGACAGGTTTAAAAATCATTGTGTAACAGCGAACTACTTACAGGATAAATTTTCAAAGAAAAATTTAAAGAAGTTTCATCACGCGAAATTCGTAGTGTAATAGTAGACTTAGCACCATTAAATTGGTGTTTTTTTCAACACATCCCGATATCCCACCTAACATCCGCCATTTTCATGGTGAAAATCTGGTGAGTTGAATTTTTTTTAAAGATGGCTGCGTTATTTGCACATACAAAATGGTTGTTCTGGGAAAACAGAACAATCCCACCCCGTTAATTGTTGTTGCAATTCACATCTATTCATGGACACAAAACGAAATTACAAAAACAACAATGTAAACAAATGGGTTTTGGAGGGTGATACGTACGAAAGATTGGCATCTTCATATAGAGTGTTTTTGGTCAATGCCTTGCGTTTGCATTTTCTTTTCCAATCATTTTCGCAAAATTTTGACTTGCGCTGACGCACACCACAGATTAGCCACATGAAGATGAGAATCCCCGACAGCCATTTTAATTTGCCTACAAGCTTGTACTGGCAGTCACAGATTAGCCACATGAAGATGAGAATCCCCGACAGCCATTTTAATTTGCCAACAAGCTTGTACTGGCAGTTATCAGATAAAAAATGAGAATGTGTGTATAAAAATCTCACACATAGACAGTAGGGATCTTCACAGACCTGGTTAAATTGTTGTTGCAATTCACATCTATTCATCGACGCGGGAAAAAATTACAAATACAACAATGTAAACAAATGGGTTTTGGAGGGTGAAACGTATGAAACATTCCCATCTTCATATGACTAATCTGTGCTGTCAGATATCAGATAAAAAATGAGAATGTGTGTATAAAAACCTCACACATAGGCAGTAGGGATCTTCAGACACCACTTAAATTGTTGTTGCAATTCACATCTATTCATCGACGCGGGAAGAAATTACAAATACAACAATGTAAAAAAATGGGTTTTGGAGGGTGAAACGTACGAAACATTCTCATCTTCATATGGCTAATCTGTGCTGTACACACTACACAGGTATATAGGAATGAAAACAATATGCTGTTGGATAGCTACATAAACTATATAGGTATCTAGCTATTTACTTTGCGCACATTTTTCATGATTTGGGTAGCTGCCCAAATAAATACTATGTTGAACACCTACCTAGCGACACAAAATCTAAGAAATTTATTAAATTCAACTACCTACTATTTTTTTAACGCAACGGATTAGCCAGTTCATGATAGTAAGGTCTATTCAACTCCTTTAAAATTTGAGCAAGTGAAACCAAAATGTTTCAATACAAATCAACTCAGGAATCTGAAATACAAAACAAATTGTGACATCTTTTGAGAAAATCGGAAAAAACTTAAAAGTGTCAATCAATTAATTAATTAAAATTAAAAAAAAAAAAAAAAAACAGAATAATGAACTGCACGCTCATGTGCCAACATAATTCCATAATTCGGTTTATTACAAACATTGTGTGCATTGTCTTACCCTAAACTCCAAACAAGTTCTTGAAAACTGCAGATGAGAAAAGTATGGAACATTTGACAACTATAATAGTGCGCTGGGTTGGTGGAAAAAAAATCGTAACCATGATCGAGATTTACATGAAGCAGCTCCTGGTGTTCCTGGCACGCGAATATCTGTGGAATTTGAATTTAGAGCACTTTCCATAACATAAAGAAAGTCTGAAACTGAACAATGGGCTGATCTGATAGCTATATTAAGTTCAAAAAGAAATTATGCAATTTTGTGTGTTGAAAAATAAATCAAAAACGACATCAATTATAAAAAATATTTATTTTGTAAATTAAAATAACATAAATTGTTTATATGTTTGTTCTCGTACTGTCCACAACTGCGAATTTTTACGATTTTTGGTCCAAAATCGTTCAAATTAAAAATTATAATTTCATAAAAACAAACTCGAACAGACATAATGTAAAATAATAATAATATGAAATTTAAATAATTAAAAAAGACAATAAAATAGGAACTAGATACAAATTATTTAATACGTATTTAGTCAGCTTATATTTCTCAGGATAATCAGGATTCCTCACCAAAATTTCTCAGTTTCAATGTCAGAAATCGAGGGAATAAAATGAATTCCCTTGCTCAATTTTGGACTGAGGAAAGTTTGTGAGGCCCCCAAAATATAAGTTGACCAAATTAACTACATATACATAAAACAATATTAAAGTTTAGACATTTTAAATATAAACAAACTGATAAACATACCATTTAGTACATAAGTGCTGCTTCAATCAAGACACAGCAACATCAATTGTATCCGCTCAATTTCTTCTGCGGTTAGAGGATTTGTGCCTTGTTTACGGAGTTTAAAAGCTCCCTAAACAGGAAACAGAAGTAAATAGTTAAAAATATGTATCCACATGTAGGTATTTATTAATATTTTACTCACGAAATAGGTTTGCATGAAATTCTTTTTTTTATCATCATCTTCATCTTCTTCTTTAAAATTGTATGCCTATTTTCATAAGTCCATTTAACAATCTGAAACAAAATTTATAAAATAAAATTCATAATATATTAAACAATAAAAATAATATTTTTCTTACATCAGAAGATACCTTCCTCGCCATCCTTAAAAACATTCCTCTCACAAAGTTCATTTTTCTTCTTTTTTTTCTTTTTTCTTCTTTTTTCTTCTTTTTTCTTCTTTTTTCTTCTTTTTTTCTTTTTTTTTCTTTTTTTTTCTTCTTTTTTCTTTTTTTCCTTCTTTTCCTATTAAAATATTTTTCACTATGATTTAATTTTTTCAATTTGTAGAGACTTCAAATCAATTAAAATTTCGATGTCTACTAGATTAGATTTGATACTAAATAGACAGTGGAAAATTTTCTTGATTTTATTCATTTAAGTTTAACACGGTTGTAACTTGTAACGGAGATGAAAAAATATAAAGAGTAACTAAAATTTGTCATGGGTGGTTACGTGTCCATAATAAGCATGATGTAGGTTGGTACCCGCATTTCGACTGGTCAGGAAGTGATGCTAAAAATAATGTATTAGTTAATTTGGACCATCTAGAACCCTAGCGTACCAACATGCATACAAAAATGAAAGTCTCGAACATGGCCACCCGATGCATTGTTAAAAAGTGCAATATCTCCAAATCTATGCACTCCACAGCGCTTTTTAACAAAATAGTAAGGTATTAGCTATTGTGGGGAATCCAGGGACCCTAGGATACCAATATACATACCAAAATGAAGGCCTCGAACATGGCCACCCGGTGCATTGTTAAAAAAAGCAATATCTCCAAATCTATGCACTCCACAGCGCTTTTTAACAAAATAGTAAGGTATTAGCTATTGTGGGCAATCCAGGGACACTAGGATACCAATATGCATACCAATATGAAGGTATCGAAGATGGCCACCCGATGCATCATTAAAATGTGCAATACCTGCACATCTATGCACTCCACAGTGTTTTTAATAAAGTATTACGGTACTCGCTATTGTGGGCAATCCAGGGACACTAGGATACCAATATGCATACCAAAATGAAGGTCTCGAAGATGGCCACCCGATTCATCATTAAAATGTGCAATACCTGCACATCTATGCACTCCACAGCGTTTTTAATAAAATATTACGGTACTCGCTATTGTGGGCAATCCAGGGACACTAGGATACCAATATGCATACCAAAATGAAGGTCTCAAAGATGGCCACCCGATGCATCATTAAAATGTGCAATACCTGCACATCTATGCACTCCACAGCGTTTTTAATAAAATATTACGGTACTCGCTATTGTGGGCAATCCAGGGACCCTAGGATACCAATATGCATACCAAAATGAAGGTCTCGAAGATGGCCACCCGATGCATCATTAAAATGTGCAATACCTGCACATCTATGCACTCCACAGCGTTTTTAATAAAATATTACGGTACTCGCTATTGTGGGCAATCCAGCGATACTAGGATACCAATATGCATACCAAAATGAAGGGCTCGAAGATGGCCACCCGATGCATCATTAAAATGTGCGATACCTGCACATCTATGCACTCCACAGCGTTTTTAATAAAATATTACGGTACTCGCTATTGTGGGCAATCCAGGGATACTAGGATACCAATATGCATACCAAAATGAAGGGCTCGAAGATGGCCACCCGATGCATCATTAAAATGTGCAATACCTGCACATCTATGCACTCCACAGCGTTTTTAATAAAATATTACGGTACTCGCTATTGTGGGCAATCCAGGGACACTAGGATACCAATATGCATACCAAAATGAAGGTCTCGAAGATGGCCACCCGATGCATCATTAAAATGTGCAATACCTGCACATCTATGCACTCCACAGCGTTTTCAGTAAAGTATTACGGTACTCGCTATTGTGGGCAATCCAGGGACACTAGGATACCAATATGCATACCAAAATGAAGGCCTCGAAGATGGCCACCCAATGCATCATTAAAATGTGCAATACCTGCACATCTATGCACTCCACACCGTTTTTAATAAAATATTACGGTACTCGCTATTGTGGGCAATCCAGGGACCCTAGGATACCAATATGCATACCAAAATGAAGGCCTCGAAGATGGCCACCCAATGCATCATTAAAATGTGCAATACCTGCACATCTATGCACTCCACACCGTTTTTAATAAAATATTACGGTACTCGCTATTGTGGGCAATCCAGGGACCCTAGGATACCAATATGCATACCAAAATGAAGGTCTCGAAGATGGCCACCCGATGCATCATTAAAATGTGCGATACCTGCACATCTATGCACTCCACAGCGTTTTTAATAAAATATTACGGTACTCGCTATTGTGGGCAATCCAGGGATACTAGGATACCAATATGCATACCAAAATGAAGGGCTCGAAGATGGCCACCCGATGCATCATTAAAATGTGCAATACCTGCACATCTATGCACTCCACAGCGTTTTTAATAAAATATTACGGTGCTCGCTATTGTGGGCAATCCAGGGACACTAGGATACCAATATGCATAACAAAATGAAGGTCTCGAAGATGGCCACCCGATGCATCATTAAAACGTGCAATACCTGCACATCTATGCACTCCACAGCGTTTTTAGTAAAATATTACGGTACTCGCTATTGTGGGCAATCCAGGGACACTAGGATACCAATATGCATACCAAAATGAAGGCCTCAAAGATGGCCACCCGATGCATCATTAAAACGTGCAATACCTGCACATCTATGCACTCACAGCGTTTTTAATAAAATATTACGGTACTCGCTATTGTGGGCAATCCAGGGACACTAGGATACCAATATGCATACCAAAATGAAGGCCTCGAAGATGGCCACCCGATGCATCATTAAAACGTGCAATACCTGCACATCTATGCACTCCACAGCGTTTTTAATAAAATATTACGGTACTCGCTACTGTGGGCAATCCAGGGACACTAGGATACCAATATGCATACCAAAATGAAGGCCTCGAAGATGGCCACCCGATGCATCATTAAAATGTGCAATACCTGCACATCTATGCACTCCACAGCGTTTTTAATAAAATATTACGGTACTCGCTACTGTGGGCAATCCAGGGACACTAGGATACCAATATGCATACCAAAATGAAGGCCTCGAAGATGGCCACCCGATGCATCACTAAAACGTGCAATACCTGCACATCTATGCACTCCACAGCGTTTTTAATAAAATATTACGGTACTCGCTATTGTGGGCAATCCAGGGACACTAGGATACCAATATGCATACCAAAATGAAGGCCTCGAAGATGGCCATCCGATGCATCATTAAAATTTGCAATACCTGCACATCTATGCACTCCACAGAGTTTTTAATAAAATATTACGGTACTCGATATTGTGGGCAATCCAGGGACCCTAGGATACCAATATGCATACCAAAATGAAGGCCTCGAAGATGGCCACCCGATGCATCATTAAAATGTGCGATACCTGCACATCTATGCACTCCACAGCGTTTTTAATAAAATATTACGGTACTTGCTATTCTGGGCAATCCAGGGACACTAGGATACCAATATGCATACCAAAATGAAGGTCTCGAAGATGGCCACCCGATGCATCATTAAAATGTGCAATACCTGCACATCTATGCACTCCACAGCGTTTTTAATAAAATATTACGGTACTCGCTATTGTGGGCAATCCAGGGACCCTAGGATACCAATATGCATACCAAAATGAAGGTCTCGAAGATGGCCACCCGATGCATCATTAAAATGTGCAATACCTGCACATCTATGCACTCCACGCCGTTTTTAATAAAATAGTAAGAGACTCGCAATTGTCGGCAGTACCTCAGATATTTGATGTTTCATCCTAGATATTAATTATCTGTCTAAAAATAATATTTCATCATACAGAGAAATACTGTTGCAAGACAAATGTGCTGTGAGTGTGATCATTACAATTTTTCAGAGGAAAACTCGAATATTTTTTAAATTTCTCAGGTAAAATTAATAATTTATGGAAACGAACCACAAATCATCAAAGAATTCGAAGAAACGAAACAATGACATTGAATACTTATGCAGGTACCTACTACGAATATTTTTGTCATTTCTCAAGGGGAATATAAGGACAAATCGCAAAGTACTTCCCCACATTAATATCCATTAGTTTATCTTATGCCATCTTTAAATGTAAACTTTTTCGCCTTGAAACAATTTTCACTGCCAATCTCTTAGGCCAGGCGCGCACATGCAACTAAACAGTTTGGTTTCGATTTTGACCGGCGCGCACTCCCATATAAGCCCATTATCTATGTGCTCAAAATGGAAACCAACCTGTTTAGTTGCATGTGCGCGCCTGGTGTTTGCTCACCGCTTGAATTATTTATGCAAATGCATAGATTGAAGCTCATAACAAATTGATTTTATACGCCTTAACCGATTGTTATCGGACTTCAAAGATACACTCTGGGACTTATACCAAAGATTTCCTGAAGTTAAGACATAAATCGGTTTGATCAATTGATTTTTATTTGCTGGTATAAACAATAACAATCCAAATTCTTCCAAACGAAGGTAATTTACAAATTAATTTTTCTTTTTTATTTGAAGGGCCTGCAGAAACGTGGTGCGCGGTTAACTACTCAAACAGGAATTATGGTTTGATTTACGATGGAGATATAGAATCGCATACGTATATCGGAGAAAAAATGTGTATGCTGAAGAAATAGAACAACAATTGCAACAATTGAGCCGAGTTAGAACGGAGAGTGTCGGAAAATAACTAGTGTTCCAGATGAAGAGAATAGAAAAAAGTTACATGCATTGGTTGAAAATGAAGAAACTAGAAGAAAATTTAGATTTTTAATTTTGATTGATGTGATTAAATGATTTTTTAGATTAGATAAAGACTTTATTGAACAAAATTTCTTATTTCGATATCTTAACAAATCATAAATAAGCAAGGTCTACGCCACCGGCCGTCTGCCAGTGACAATATTATGTTTAGTGATTTTATTAAATTATACAGTTTAACATTTAATTTAATAAAATATCTTTTTTGTACGTATTTCTTTGTTTATAATTAGAATATAGCT
This sequence comes from Leucozona laternaria, assembly GCA_932273885.2. Classification (NCBI taxonomy): domain Eukaryota; kingdom Metazoa; phylum Arthropoda; class Insecta; order Diptera; family Syrphidae; genus Leucozona; species Leucozona laternaria. The sequence goes on along the minus strand of OW026368.1, from coordinate 81,779,002 downwards.
CGTCCATAATATTCTTCCTGCATCTTTACGCCCATTTTACGTTTGTAAATTTTTCATCTGAACATTGCTCAGGACACTTTTCAAAAACTGATATGCGGATTTCTACTAGAATGGAATATCTTCCCAGAAAGTGGAACACATCTTCGTGTTCCCTCATGTTACGCAAACCACATGTATCTAGAAGGTAGAAGATCATTTCTATACGGAATTAATGCCATGTGATGGTTAATGTGAGGAGTGAAATTTTGACGCCTTGTAACAAAAGTGGTTCAATGCGTTTGTTAACTTTCTTGTAAGTTTCTCAATTTTTGAAAAATTCGTTCTCACTGGTGTTTTGACAAGTTTTACAAATTTAACTGAAAAAAATACCAAACAGACCTATATTTACAAATCGTAACTATTTGACACTTCAAAATGAATTTAGGAACGATGTTAATAGGTGAAATAGTTTGAAATCGTAAATATGTTTGATTAAAAAAACGACAATAGTCAACTATTGTTAACAATTGTCAACTATTGTCAGAAAAATAACGAACCACTGGTAGATTTATCAAATAATTTGATGTGCGCGCCATTTTTGATTTTCAACAAAAAAAATTGTGCTGTAATACGCTCAACTTGTGCTGCCATGTGCCGTTAATATTTTTGAAAAATTCGCAAGTTCTCAAATTTTACGGATACAATTTTTGGGAAATTACGATTTTTTTAAAAATCAAGTTTAAAGAAATTGATTGTTGCTCAAAACATAATATGGTAGAAATTGCCCTTTAGCCCTTAAACAAATTATTCTTAAAATTTTGCAAAGCAAAATATTTTATTGAATAATCAAATCATAAATAACAAATCAAAGTTTTTCCTTGCATCTCCGAAATAACCGAAACCATGCTGTTTGGAATTCAATTTGTGATAAAACGTCATCCCTGGCCATACACAAGATCTTATCATGACCAAACGTCCATTCCGTTCCAAATTCAATTGAAATGCAATTTCTTTGGGAATTTCATCATCGATAGTGTCTAAAAAATCAGTTGTGTAATTATAGTCACTTCGCTTCGTTAAATTATATCGGATTTTGTTTTTCGGCATTCTATAGAGCTGGTAATAGCTCTTTAAATTGGCTTCCAACTCGGTCAATCCATGAAACATTGGATTATAAATAACAGTTCGATCTGTCATTTTGTAGAGTGCTCCTTTCGGAACAATGGCGCTTCCATCGGTTATCATATTAACTGCACAAGCTAGCCTGTCTTCTTCTTTCAGACGCTTGACTTCTGGTTCAGTTGCCATTATAATGAGGTTCTCATCAATTGTAAATTTGGGATCCTATATGGCAGAGGGAAATAAATTTTTGTTTTATGCAACATAAATATTGGACGAGTTCATAAAAGCAAACATTTGCAGCACTTCCACATTCAAGTTCCATTTCTGCAGGCAAATACTGTCCGCTTGAAATTTGTTTGACTTCTTTCGAAGTGTTGATGTTTGATCTAAGCAATGACATCAAATGTTATCCAAAATGTACATAAATTAGACAGTTTTTTCGAAATGTCACTTGGTAGTGGTTCAGCATTTTTACTTTTACGAACTCGGGAATCATCATAATTCACTTACCAGTTCTACACACGTGAAATAGCTCGGATCACCCTGAAATTTTGAGCGGCACAAAAGCGATGCCTCAAAGAGATCAGTAACCGGTCTGGGCATGATGAGCCATTGCATACAGTCCAAACTGTAGAAGAAGTTCCTTTCTCGCAAACAGTCCTTTGTGTATCCAAATGCAATAAAGTAGTCTTTTTCAATTCCTTGAATCCGTCCCCAGAAAAATATTTCGCTAAACTTGCTGTCGCTTTGAAGAATAATGAGTGAATTTTGTATAAGCAAAAACTCTTCGGGAGTCAAAGTTTGACCAACGTACATCAGCGAGTCTAAGCCATCTCTCAAAGATTCAATATTCATTTTAATTTTATTAATAAGGCTTTTGATGTTGACTCAATACAAAAATTGAATAAAGGCTCTCCCAAACCAACGCGAAACATTCGGCGCGACGACGAAACTTCCGCCTGTCTTAATTTATTTACATGGAGATTAATGGGAGCACCCACACTGGCGCGATGCGAATCTTCGAACATTATTCAGTCGTCGCATATTCGCGCGAATGTTTCGCGTTGGTTTGGGACAGCCTTAATTATTTGAAATATCTTAAATATTGTGATTTAAAAATATTACTTACTATCTTCTTGTAAATTAAACTAAAAACTCAAGTGAAAATTCGTTTAAGTTGGAGTTTCGATAGTCGATAATAATTTTACATCGATTGTTGTTGTCCGAACAAGACGTAATTAATATGAAAGTCCAGTTTTCACACACTCTTTGTCTGCATTTACATTGAACGATTTTTCCAGAAATCGGGTGAAATGTTTACATTGAAGGATTTTTCCAATGAGATTTTTTTCGTTGTCCTCTTAATTTTGTATTGCTGTCCCCTTAATTTTACACTTAGGGCCAGTTTCACAGTCAGGAAAGTGGCACTTAAGTGGGCATACTTACCCGAACAAGTGGCACTTAAGTCTCCGATGATGGTGACTTAAGTTCCACTTACGCTGGCTATGAAACTAAGCCTAAAGTCCTAATATGGGAAACTTAAGTGCCACTTATTCCGGTAAGTGTCGACTGTGAAACTGGCCCTAAGATTTACTCACCATCAAATAAATGTCACATTAACAGTAAACACACAAGAAACTGGAAAGAAGGTGAAAGACAACGAAAACTGACTGGAAAAATCAAAAGATTTTGTTCTTTCCCCTCACTTTTTTACTCCCTTTACCAAGGAATAAAAGATCGGCTTTGGAAAAATCGTTCAATAATGCAAATTGCAGACTAAAGGCTTTAATAACATTCAACTTGTTTCAAATTTGTTTCCTTTTTTCAAAGCACTACTCAATTCAAATTTTACAAAAGTAAATCTTACAGCGTTCCTATAAAGGAAAGAAGTATTGTCATTTTATAGATGGTCTTATTTTGTGTTTTAATCAACTACACCCAAATTTTCGTAGTAAACTACATATTTTCGGTTCAAAAAGTATTAATTTGAGATAAAATATAATTTTTTTAAATGGATTGCATTTCTTGAGGCGGTGTTAGTGCTAGTTTTTTTTTAAGAAATGATAGATTCCTTTAAGTACAAAACACATTTTTGGTTCACCTTCTCGCAAGCAGTCGTTGCTAGAGTATGTCTGTATTTTTTCACTTTTGTACATTTTGCAAAAAGTTCTGAATGTAGTTAAGCCTTAAGAGAACTTCCACAAAAAAAAGGTTAATCGGTAAACGCTCTTTATACCGATTTAAATTTGATAGCATTTTTTATTATCGGAATTGCTATAAAAGCAATGTATGTCAATTAAATTTTTCGGAACACTTCTTGTGTTGATCAGAAGTGAGCTATTACAAAAATATATTAAAAAAATTGCATACTTAGAGCAGTTAGCAGATATGAAAGATTCGAATATTTGAGATAAATAGAAATGTAATATATTAACCGGAAATATACATTAACCTAAAATTAGACTTCAGATTTAAATTGACTTTTTGAATTAAACGACGATCTATTTCCTTTACGGTTCGGATATAATCCAAGCACTCATTTCAAAGACGATAAAGTTGAAAATTTTGATTATTACAGCAAGATAAATAATTTAAAATCCTGATTTTTTCATTGATTACATTTTTTTGTAGACTTTAAATTAACTGATTTCATTTTGAAAACAAAAGGCTTAATTTAAAAGAGTGACAAAATTTTTTTTATAAACTTTAATGAAATTCACAGATAAAAAAAATTAATATTTATCAAAAAGAAAGTTTATTGTTAAAACTGTATAAACAAATTTTAATTTTTTTGAAATTTCTTTTTTATATCTATATAAATAAAAATGAAAATGTTCGTTTGTTCAAAATCTAAGATCTCTGAAAGTTCTTAAAATTTTGACACACAGCGCATTGCATTCGCTCGGCACTATATTATATTATAACTGAACTGTAAATTTCCGTCCACAGAAATTGCTTGAACAGAAAATCACGGAAAGGGGATTTGCTTTAGCTATGGGTGTAAGTTCTTTATAATTTAGAAAAAAACAATGCCGTTGTTAATCTCTAGGAGCATTAGCCGTGTTTTCGGACACAACAACAACTTGGAATCTTGCTCTCTATCTGGATATATTTTAAAGATCCGAAAATTAGTTCTTACTTTTGCGGGTAGATGGCTTCTCATAGTAAGGTAGTGTGAAATGAAGTGTAAAGAAAAAAGACAAAAAATAAACCCAAAACAAACAAAGTTATAAACAATTTGAGAAAAATATTAAATATACTAGCAGGCTTCTATTCAGATTTCATTGAAGTTGTTTTTTGTTTTTAAGTTGCGTGAGCGGGACTGAAGACTGAACCCCAAAAAGGGATTTAAAATCCTAACAAGCGGCCCAATTATATTACTGCATAATATAAAAACTTGATAATTATTTATGTTGTCAAGCAATAAGGAAAAATAGAGAAGAATGAGCGATAACTCCGCAATTTGTTCAACCTCAACAATTTCGTCTGCCTCCAGCCACCACATACGTTCCACGCCTAAGTGATTCAAAACCCCAAGACGAAAATGCATAGTTAAAGGATTAACTTCATTCACGACTTTTTGCAAAAAAAAGTGGAAAAGTGAACAAAAAACATGCCATAAAGATGCATGAGTTCGAAAAAAAATTTTCTTTAAGTCTGCTATTACACGACAACTCTCGCGTCGTGACTCTTTTCGAACATGATGAGTGTAAAAGAGAAGAAACATGAGACGGAAAACAAACTGCCCTATGAGTCGTGGGCCAAATTTCTGCAACTCATTTTTGACATTATTATATTTCTTGTTTGTTATTTATGCAAATTGTTTTAATTATTTTCTATATAGCCATTGCAAAAAGTCTTGAATGAAGTTAAGCCATAATGCATTCAAACGAGGGGCAGAGACAGAGGCACACGAACGCGCCCAATATAATGCGGTTTTGTAAGGCTCAGTGGAACTCACCTTATATTACTGTTTGCTGTTCGGAAACTAAAACTTTCACCAAGTGTGGCAGAACTGGGTTTTTTCCTATGGGTTTTGACAGCAAATTATCAAAATTTGTGAAATTTTTTACAAAAGTTCAAGTTACTAAACAGAACTAATGTAATCAAACCACAAACGAAATCTCTCAATATCATTACCTGCCATCTACTTGTCTATGCCTTGCGTTTGCATTTTCTTTTCCAATCATTTTCGCAAAATTTTGACTTGCGCTGACGCACACCATCAAATGAATCAAATCAGTTCAGTGTATTTTCTTCGCAGAAGAAAGAAAAAATTCATTCGTGTCGGTCAGTTTTGGGGAGCAGTGCACGTATTTTTTTTTCTAATAAGTGAAATTACCAAAAAAAGCCCCTGATTCAAAACAAATTTCAATATCGAAAATATAAAATCAAATAAAGCGGAAAAGTTATCTCAAGTGCAAGTGTGACAATAAATCAACCTACAAAATTTTATAGGAATCAAACTCCTACAGCGCATCAAAATGAATTTCTATAAATAAGGTAAAAAGAAAAATAATAAAACAAGAAAAGAAAATGTCTACATCTCTTCTCCGAGGTTCATATTTTGATTCTATGGACTGAAAGTTTTGCGGAAAAAAAGATCGTAATTTTATCCGAAGATAATGGGGTAAACACGTTTTCAATTTATTGTGGATCTGGAATATTACAGTTGTTGTTTACTTTTGTGTTATTTCACCTAGGTCTGTATCCGAACGAAGTGCTGAGCCTGTTCAGGTTATGAAATCCATAAACTTGCTCATAGTGTCTTCTCTCTCGTTAAAATGTTGGCGAAAAATCTTTGATGATGAAAATTTTTGTTTTTTATTTGCATATAAATTTACTTCCTAGAATTTGTTTAAAATTAAATTGAAAATTAAATCAACCTCGAGGGGGTGGAGGCAAAGTGATGGCCTAGTTTTTTTCGGTTTGTCTTTTGGTTTGATTTTCACTCGTTGAATGTGTGGTTCTGGTGCCCTTTTCTTCTGATGATCAGAACTCCCGTTGCAGTTAACACTGTGTTTGTACCTATAGTTTTTTCTGTTGCACATAATGGATGTGTTAGTACGTGAACGAAGTAGTTTTCAGTCAATTCGCTCTTTTTTTAATATACAGTAGCCCGTGAGTTGTTTTTGTTGTGAAAGATTTCAGAAGTTCTAATAAGATTTATTTAAGGAAGCGTTTGAATTTCTGAGTGGATTTCTTAAGATAGGTATATGTGTTTTTAGTTTATTTTTTTGAGTTGCGAAATCAACATTCTCCCATCATAATTAAATCTGGGTACAGACTACAGAGAGGTTTCGGAAAGTTTCAAAGGAAAATGACTACAAAAAGTGCTCTCATTTTGTTTGAGAATTGACCTTGTATAGGCAGTGTTTTGGCAAAAATATGCATATAGTGTACATACACCCATTCATATGTGCTGTACACACTACACAGATATATAGGAATGAAAACAATATGCTGTTGGATAGCTACATAAACTATATAGGTATCTAGCTATTTACTTTGCGCACATTTTTCATGATTTAACCTGGAAAATAACAACGCTCGTCCATATTTTGAATTAGGTAGCTGCCCAAATAAATACTATGTTGAACACCTACCTAGCGACACAAAATCTAAGAAATTTATTAAATTCAACTACCTACTATTTTTTTAACGCAACGGATTAGCCAGTTCATGATAGTAAGGTCTATTCAACTCCTTTAAAATTTGAGCAAGTGAAACCAAAATGTTTCAATACAAATCAACTCAGGAATCTGAAATACAAAACAAATTGTGACATCTTTTGAGAAAATCGGAAAAACTTAAAAGTGTCAATCAATTAATTAATTAAAATTAAAAAAAAAAAAAAACAGAATAATGAACTGCACGCTCATGTGTCAACATAATTCCATACTTCGGTGTGCCTTGTCTTACCCTAAGCTCCAAACAAGTTCTTGAAAACTGCAGACGAGATAAGTATGGAACATTTGACAACTATAATAGTGCGCTGGGTTGGTGGAAAAAAAATCGTAACCATGATCGAGATTTACATGAAGCAGCTCCTGGTGTTCCTGGCACGCGAATATCTGTGGAATTTGAATTTAGAGCACTTTCCACAACATAAAGAAAGTCTGAAAACTGAACAATGGGCTGATCTGATAGCTATATTACATTCAAAAAGAAATTCTGCAATTTTGTGTGTTGAAAAATAAATCAAAAACGACATCAATTATAAAAAATATTTATTTTGTAAATTAAAATAACATAAATTGTTTATATGTTTGTTCTCGTACTGTCCACAACCGCGAATTTTTACGATTTTTGCTCCAAAATCGTTCAAATTAAAAATTATAATTTCATAAAAACAAACTCGAACAGACATAATGTAAAATAATAATAATATGATACTTAAATAATTAAAAAAGACAATAAAATAGGAACTAGATAAAAATTATTTAATACGTATTTAGTCAGCTTATATTTCTCAGGATAATCAGGATTCCTCACCAACATTTCTCAGTTTCAATGTCAGAAATCGAGGGAATAAAATGAATTCCCTTGCTCAATTTTGGACTGAGGAAAGTTTGTGAGGCCCCCAAAATATAAGTTGACCAAATTAACTACATATACATAAAACAATATTAAAGTTTAGAAATTTTAAATATAAACAAACTGATAAACATACCATTTAGTACATAAGTGCTGCTTCAATCAAGACACAGCAACATCAATTGTATCCGCTCAATTTCTTCTGCGGTTAGAGGATTTGTGCCTTGTTTACGGAGTTTAAAAAGTCCCTAAACAGGAAACAGAAGTAAATAGTTAAAAATATGTATCCACATGTAGGTATTTATTAATATTTTACTCACGAAATAGGTTTGCATGAAATTCTTTTTTTTATCATCATCTTCATCTTCTTCTTTAAAAATTTTATGCCTATTTTCATAAGTCCATTTAACAATCTGAAACAAAATTTATAAAATAAAATTCATAATATATTAAAAAATAAAAATAATATTTTTCTTACATCAGAAGATACCTTCCTCGCCATCCTTAAAAACATTCCTCTCACAAAGTTCATTTTTCTTCTTTTTTTTCTTTTTTTTACTTTTTTCTTCTTTTTTCTTCTTTTTTTCTTTTTTTTTCTTCTTTTTTCTTTTTTTCCTTCTTTTCCTATTAAAATATTTTTCACTATGATTTAATTTTTTCAATTTGTAGAGACTTCAAATCAATTAAAATTTCGATGTCTACTAGATTAGATTTGATACTAAATAGACAGTGGAAAATTTTCTTGATTTTATTCATTTAAGTTTAACACGGTTGTAACATGTAACGGAGATGAAAAAATATAAAGAGTAACTAAAATTTGTCATGGGTGGTTACGTGTCCATAATAAGCATGATGTAGGTTGGTACCCGCATTTCGACTGGTCAGGAAGTGATGCTAAAAAATAATGTATTAGTTAATTTGGACCATCTAGAACCCTAGCGTACCAACATGCATACAAAAATGAAAGTCTCGAACATGGCCACCCGATGCATTGTTAAAAAGTGCAATATCTCCAAATATATGCACTCCACAGCGCTTTTTAACAAAATAGTAAGGTATTAGCTATTGCGGGCAATCCAGGGACCCTAGGATACCAATATACATACCAAAATGAAGGCCTCGAACATGGCCACCCGGTGCATTGTTAAAAAGTGCAATATCTCCAAATCTATGCACTCCACAGCATTTTTTAACAAAATAGTAAGGTATTAGCTATTGTGGGCAATCCAGGGACACTAGGATACCAATATGCATACCAAAATGAAGGCCTCGAAGATGGCCACCCAATGCATCATTAAAATGTGCAATACCTGCACATCTATGCACTCCACAGCGTTTTTAATAAAGTATTACGGTACTCGCTATTGTGGGCAATCCAGGGACACTAGGATACCAATATGCATACCAAAATGAAGGGCTCGAAGATGGCCACCCGATGCATCATTAAAATGTGCAATACCTGCACATCTATGCACTCCACAGCGTTTTTAATAAAATATTACGGTACTCGCTATTGTGGGCAATCCAGGGACACTAGGATACCAATATGCATACCAAAATGAAGGTCTCGAAGATGGCCACCCGATGCATCATTAAAATGTGCAATACCTGCACATCTATGCACTCCACAGCGTTTTCAGTAAAGTATTACGGTACTCGCTATTGTGGGCAATCCAGGGACACTAGGATACCAATATGCATACCAAAATGAAGGCCTCGAAGATGGCCACCCAATGCATCATTAAAATGTGCAATACCTGCACATCTATGCACTCCACACCGTTTTTAATAAAATATTACGGTACTCGCTATTGTGGGCAATCCAGGGACCCTAGGATACCAATATGCATACCAAAATGAAGGCCTCGAAGATGGCCACCCAATGCATCATTAAAATGTGCAATACCTGCACATCTATGCACTCCACACCGTTTTTAATAAAATATTACGGTACTCGCTATTGTGGGCAATCCAGGGACCCTAGGATACCAATATGCATACCAAAATGAAGGTCTCGAAGATGGCCACCCGATGCATCATTAAAATGTGCGATACCTGCACATCTATGCACTCCACAGCGTTTTTAATAAAATATTACGGTACTCGCTATTGTGGGCAATCCAGGGATACTAGGATACCAATATGCATACCAAAATGAAGGTCTCGAAGATGGCCACCCGATGCATCATTAAAATGTGCAATACCTGCACATCTATGCACTCCACAGCGTTTTTAATAAAGTATTACGGTACTCGCTATTGTGGGCAATCCAGGGACACTAGGATACCAATATGCATACCAAAATGAAGGCCTCGAAGATGGCCACCCGATGCATCATTAAAATGTGCAATACCTGCACATCTATGCACTCCACAGCGTTTTTAATAAAGTATTACGGTACTCGCTATTGTGGGCAATCCAGGGACACTAGGATACCAATATGCATACCAAAATGAAGGTCTCAAAGATGGCCACCCGATGCATCATTAAAATGTGCAATACCTGCACATCTATGCACTCCACGCCGTTTTTAATAAAATAGTAAGAGACTCGCAATTGTCGGCAGTACCTCAGATATTTGATGTTTCATCCTAGGTATTAATTATCTGTCTAAAAATAATATTTCATCATACAGAGAAATACTGTTGCAAGACAAATGTGCTGTGAGTGTGATCATTACAATTTTTCAGAGGAAAACTCGAATATTTTTTAAATTTCTCAGGTAAAATTAATAATTTATGGAAACGAACCACAAATCATCAAAGAATTCGAAGAAACGAAACAATGACATTGAATACTTATGCAGGTACCTACTACGAATATTTTTGTCATTTCTCAAGGGGAATATAAGGACAAATCGCAAAGTACTTCCCCACATTAATATCCATTAGTTTATCTTATGCCATCTTTAAATGTAAACTTTTTCGCCTTGAAACAATTTTCACTGCCAATCTCTTAGGCCAGGCGCGCACATGCAACTAAACAGTTTGGTTTCGATTTTGACCGGCGCGCACTCCCATATAAGCCCATTATCTATGTGCTCAAAATGGAAACCAACCTGTTTAGTTGCATGTGCGCGCCTGGTGTTTGCTCACCGCTTGAATTATTTATGCAAATGTATAGATTGAAGCTCATAACAAATTGATTTTATACGCCTTAACCGATTGTTATCGGACTTCAAAGATACACTCTGGGACTTATACCAAAGATTTCCTGAAGTTAAGACATAAATCGGTTTGATCAATTGATTTTTATTTGCTGGTATAAACAATAACAATCCAAATTCTTCCAAACGAAGGTAATTTACAAATTAATTTTTCTTTTTTATTTGAAGGGCCTGCAGAAACGTGGTGCGCGGTTAACTACTCAAACAGGAATTATGGTTTGATTTACGATGGAGATATAGAATCGCATACGTATATCGGAGAAAAAATGTGTATGCTGAAGACATAGAAGAACAATTGCAACAATTGAGCCGAGTTAGAACGGAGAGTGTCGGAAAATAACTAGTGTTCCAGATGAAGAGAATAGAAAAAAGTTACATGCATTAGTTGAAAATGAAGAAACTAGAAGAAAATTTAGATTTTTAATTTTGATTGATGTGATTAAATGAGTTTTTAGATTAGATAAAGACTTTATTGAACAAAATTTCTTATTTCGATATCTTAACAAATCATAAATAAGCAAGGTCTACGCCACCGGCCGTCTGCCAGTGACAATTGTATGTTTTAGTGATTTTAGTAAATTATAGTTACAGTTTAACATTTAATTTAATAAAATATCTTTTTTGTACGTATTTCTTTGTTTATAATTAGAATATAGCTCGTCCATTATATTCTTCCTGCATCTTTACGCCCATTTTACGTTTGTAAATTTTTCATCTCAACATTGCTCAGGACACTTTTCAAAAACTGATATGCGGATTTCTACTAGAATGGTGTACCCTCATGTTACGCAAACCACATGTATCTAGAAGGTAGAAGATCATTTCTATACGGAATGAATGGCATGTGATGGTTAATGTGAGGAGTGAAATTTTGACGCCTTGTAACAAAAGTGGTTCAATGCGTTTGTTAACTTTCTTGTAAGTTTTTCCATTTTTGAAAAATTCGTTCTCACTGGTGTTTTGACAAGTTTTACAAATTTAACTGAAAAAAAATACCAAACAGACCTATATTTACAAATCGTAACTATTTGACACTTCAAAATGAACTTAGGAACGATGTTAATAGGTGAAATAGTTTGAAATCGTAAATATGTTTGATTAAAAAAACGACAATAGTCAACTATTGTTAACAATTGTCAACTATTGTCAGAAAAATAACGAACCACTGGTAGATTTATCAAATAATTTGATGTGCGCGAAGTTAGCACCGCCATTTTTGATTTTCAACAAAAAAAAATTGTGCTGTAATACGCTCAACTTGTGCTGCCATGTGCCGTTAATATTTTTGAAAAATTCGCAAATTCTCAAATTTTACGGATACAATTTTTGGGAAATTACGATTTTTTTTAAAAATCAAGGTTTAAAGAAATTGATTGTTGCTCAAAACATAATATGGTAGAAATTGCCCTTTAGCCCTTAAACAAATTATTCTTAAAATTTTGTAAAGCAAAATATTTTATTGAATAATCAAATCAAAAATAACAAATCAAAGTTTTTCCTTGCATCTCCGAAATAACCGAAACCATGCTGTTTGGAATTCAATTTGTGATAAAACGTCATCCCTGGCCATACACAAGATCTTATCATGACCAAACGTCCATTCCGTTCCAAATTCAATTGAAATGCAATTTCTTTGGGAATTTCATCATCGATAGTGTCTAAAAAATCAGTTGTGTAATTATAGTCACTTCGCTTCATTAAATTATATCGGATTTTGTTTTTCGGCATTCTATAGAGCTGGTAATAGCTCTTTAAATTGGCTTCCAACTCGGTCAATCCATGAAACATTGGATTATAAATAACAGTTCGATCTGTCATTTTGTAGAGTGCTCCTTTCGGAACAATGGCGCTTCCATCGGTTATCATATTAACTGCACAAGCTAGCCTGTCTTCTTCTTTCAGACGCTTGACTTCTGGTTCAGTTGCCATTATAATGAGGTTCTCATCAATTGTAAATTTGGGATCCTATATGGCAGAGGGAAATAAATTTTTGTTTTATGCAACATAAATATTGGACGAGTTCATAAAAGCAAACATTTGCAGCACTTCCACATTCAAGTTCCATTTCTGCAGGCAAATACTGTCCGCTTGAAATTTGTTTGACTTCTTTCGAAGTGTTGATGTTTGATCTAAGCAATGACATCAAATGTTATCCAAAATGTACATAAATTAGACAATTTTTTCGAAATGTCACTTGGTAGTGGTTCAGCATTTTTACTTTTACGAACTCGGGAATCATCATAATTCACTTACCAGTTCTACACACGTGAAATAGCTCGGATCACCCTGAAATTTTGAGCGGCACAAAAGCGATGCCTCAAAGAGATCAGTAACCGGTGTGGGCATGATGAGTCATTGCATACAGTCCAAACTGTAGAAGAAGTTCCTTTCTCGCAAACAGTCCTTTGTGTATCCAAATGCAATAAAGTAGTCTTTTTCAATTCCTTGAATCCGTCCCCAGAAAAATATTTCGCTAAACTTGCTGTCGCTTTGAAGAATAATGAGTGAATTTTGTACATATAAGCAAAAACTCTTCGGGAGTCAAATTTTGACCAACGTACATCAGCGAGTTTAAGCCATCTCTCAAAGATTCAATATTCATTTTAATTTTATTAATAAAGCTTTTGATGTTGACTTAATACAAAAATTGAATAATTATTTGAAATATCTTAAATATTGTGATTTAAAAATATTACTTACTATCTTCTTGTAAATTAAACTAAAAACTCAAGTGAAAATTCGTTTATGTTGGAGTTTCGATAGTCGATAATAATTTTACATCGATTGTTGTTGTCCGAACAAGACGTAATATGAAAGTCCAATTTTCACACACTCTTTGTCTGCATTTACATTGAACGATTTTTCCAGAAATCGGGTGAAATGTTTACATTGAAGGATTTTTCCAATGAGATTTTTTTCGTTGTCCTCTTAATTTTGTATTGCTGTCCCCTTAATTTTACACTTAGGGCCAGTTTCACAGTCAGGAAAGTGGCACTTAAGTGGGCATACTTACCCGAACAAGTGGCACTTAAGTCTCCGATGATGGTGACTTAAGTTTCACTTACCCTGGCTATGAAACTAAGCCTAAAGTCCTAATATGGGAAACTTAAGTGCCACTTATTCCGGTAAGTGTCGACTGTGAAACTGGCCCTAAGATTTACTCACCATCAAATAAATGTCACATTAACAGTAAACACACAAGAAACTGGAAAGAAGGTGAAAGAGAACGAAAACTGACTGGAAAAATCAAAAGATTTTGTTCTTTCCCCTCACTTTTTTACTCCCTTTACCAAGGAATAAAAGATCGGCATTGGAAAAATCGTTCAATAATGCAAATTGCAGACTAAAGGCTTTAATAACATTCAACTTGTTTCAAATTTGTTTCCTTTTTTCAAAGCACTACTCAATTCAAATTTTACAAAAGTAAATCTTACAGCGTTCCTATAAAGGAAAAAAGTATTGTCATTTTATAGATGGTCCTATTTTGTGTTTTAATCAACTACACACACATTTTCGTAGTAAACTACATATTTTCGGTTCAAAAAGTATTAATTTGAGATAAAATACAATTTTTTTAAATGGATTGCATTTCTTGAGGCGGTGTTAGTGCTAGTTTTTTTTTTAAGAAATGACAGATTCCTTTAAGTACAAAACACATTTTTGGTTCACCTTCTCGCAAGCAGTCGTTGCTAGAGTATGTCTGTATTTTTTCACTTTTGTACATTTTGCAAAAAGTTCTGAATGTAGTTAAGCTTTAAGAGAACTTCCACAAAAAAAAGGTTAATCGGTAAACGCTCTTTATACCGATTTAAATTTGATAGCATTTTTTATTATCGGAATTGCTATAAAAGCAATGACATAAACCTTAAATTTTTCGGAACACTTCTTGTGTTGATCAGAAGTGAGCTATTAAAAAAATTGCATACTTAGAGCAGTTAGCAGATATGAAAGATTCGAATATTTGAGATAAATAGAAATGTAATATATTAACCGGAAATATACATTAACCTAAAATTAGACTTCAGATTTAAATTGACTTTTTGAATTAAACGACGATCTATTTCCTTTACGGTTCGGATATAATCCAAGCACTCATTTCAAAGACGATAAAGTTGAAAATTTTGATTATTACAGCAAGATAAATAATTTAAAATCCTGATTTTTTCATTGATTACATTTTTTTGTAGACATTAAATTAACTGATTTCATTTTGAAAACAAAAGGCTTAATTTAAAAGAGTGACAAAATTTTTTTTATAAACTTTAATGAAATTCACGGATAAAAAAAATTAATATTTATCAAAAAGAATGTTTATTGTTAAAACTGTATAAACAAATTTTAATTTTTTTGAAATTTCTTTTTTATATCTATATAAATAAAAATGAAAATGTTCGTTTGTTCAAAATCTAAGATCTCTGAAAGTTCTTAAAATTTTGACACACAGCGCATTGCATTCGCTCGGCACTATATTATATTATAACTGAACTGTAAATTTCCGTCCACAGAAATTGCTTGAACAGAAAATCACGGAAAGGGGATTTGCTTTAGCTATGGGTGTAAGTTCTTTATAATTTAGAAAATAACAATGCCGTTGTTAATCTCTAGGAGCATTAGCCGTGTTTTCGGACACAACAACAACTTGGAATCCTGCTCTCTATCTGGATATATTTTAAAGATCCGAAAATTAGTTCTAACTTTTACGGGTAGATGGCTTCTCATAGTAAGGTAGTGTGAAATGAAGTGTAAAGAAAAAAGACAAAAAATAAACCCAAAACAAACAAAGTTATAAACAATTTGAGAAAAATATTAAATATACTAGCAGGCTTCTATTCAGATTTCATTGAAGTTGTTTTTTTTTTAAAGTTGCGTGAGCGGGACTGAAGACTGAACCCCAAAAAGGGATTTAAAATCCTAACAAGCGGCCCAATTATATTACTGCATAATATAAAAACTTGATAATTATTTATGTTGTCAAGCAATAAGGAAAAATAGAGAAGAATGAGCGATAACTCCGCAATTTGTTCAACCTCAACAATTTCGTCTGCCTCCAGCCACCACATACGTTCCACGCCTAAGTGATTCAAAACCCCAAGACGAAAATGCATAGTTAAAGGATTAACTTCATTCACGACTTTTTGCAAAAAAAAAGTGGAAAAGTGAACAAAAAACATGCCATAAAGATGCATGAGTTCGAAAAAAAATTTTCTTTAAGTCTGCTATTACACGACAACTCTCGCGTCGTGACTCTTTTCGAACATGATGAGTGTAAAAGAGAAGAAACATGAGACGGAAAACAAACTGCCCTATGAGTCGTGGGCCAAATTTCTGCAACTCATTTTTGACATTATTATATTTCTTGTTTGTTATTTATGCAAATTGTTTTAATTATTTTCTATATAGCCATTGCAAAAAGTCTTGAATGAAGTTAAGCCATAATGCATTCAAACGAGGGGCAGAGACAGAGGCACACGAACGCGCCCAATATAATGCGGTTTTGTAAGGCTCAGTGGAACTCACCTTATATTACTGTTTGCTGTTCGGAAACTAAAACTTTCACCAAGTGTGGCAGAACTGGGTTTTTTCCTATGGGTTTTGACAGCAAATTATCAAAATTTGTGAAATTTTTTACAAAAGTTCAAGTTACTAAACAGAACTAATGTAATCAAACCACAAACGAAATCTCTCAATATCATTACCTGCCATCTACTTGTCTATGCCTTGCGTTTGCATTTTCTTTTCCAATCATTTTCGCAAAATTTTGACTTGCGCTGACGCACACCATCAAATGAATCAAATCAGTTCAGTGTATTTTCTTCGCAGAAGAAAGAAAAAATTCATTCGTGTCGGTCAGTTTTGGGGAGCAGTGCACGTATTTTTTTTTCTAATAAGTGAAATTACCAAAAAAAGCCCCTGATTCAAAACAAATTTCAATATCGAAAATATAAAATCAAATAAAGCGGAAAAGTTATCTCAAGTGCAAGTGTGACAATAAATCAACCTACAAAATTTTATAGGAATCAAACTCCTACAGCGCATCAAAATGAATTTCTATAAATAAGGTAAAAAGAAAAATAATAAAACAAGAAAAGAAAATGTCTACATCTCTTCTCAGAGGTTCATATTTTGATTCTATGGACTGAAAGTTTTGCGGAAAAAAAGATCGTAATTTTATCCGAAGATAATGGGGTAAACACGTTTTGAATTTATTGTGGATCTGGAATATTACAGTTTGTTGTTAACTTTTGTGTTATTTCACCTAGGTCTGTATCCGAACGAAGTGCTGAGCCTGTTCAGGTTATGAAATCCATAAACTGGCTCATAGTGTCTTCTCTCTCGTTAAAATGTACGCGAAAAATCTTTGATGATGAAAATTTTTGTTTTTTATTTGCATATAAATTTACTTCCTAGAATTTGTTTAAAATTAAATTGAAAATTAAATCAACCTCGAGGGGGTGGAGGCAAAGTGATGGCCTAGTTTTTTTCGGTTTGTCTTTTGGTTTGATTTTCACTCGTTGAATGTGTGGTTCTGGTTCTCTTTTCTTCTCATGATCAGAACTCCCGGTGCAGTTAACACTGTGTTTGTACCTATAGTTTTTTCTGTTGCACATAATGGATGTGTTAGTACGTGAACGAAGTAGTTTTCAGTCAATTCGCTCTTTTTTTTAATATACAGTAGCCCGTGAGTTGTTTTTGTTGTGAAAGATTTCAGAAGTTCTAATAAGATTTTTTTAAGGAAGCGTTTGAATTTCTGAGTGGATTTCTTAAGATAGGTATATGTGTTTTTAGTTTATTTTTTTGAGTTGCGAAATCAACATTCTCCCATCATAATTAAATCTGGGTACAGACTACAGAGAGGTTTCGGAAAGTTGCAAAGGAAAATGACTACAAAAAGTGCTCTCATTTTGTTTGAGAATTGACCTTGTATAGGCAGTGTTTTGGCAAAAATATGCATATAGTGTA
Organism: Leucozona laternaria; assembly: GCA_932273885.2. Taxonomy (NCBI): domain Eukaryota; kingdom Metazoa; phylum Arthropoda; class Insecta; order Diptera; family Syrphidae; genus Leucozona; species Leucozona laternaria. The sequence continues at coordinate 81,761,238 of OW026368.1, read as the reverse complement.
CATACACCCATTCATATGTGCTGTACACACTACACAGATATATAGGAATGAAAACAATATGCTGTTGGATAGCTACATAAACTATATAGGTATCTAGCTATTTACTTTGCGCACATTTTTCATGATTTAACCTGGAAAATAACAACGCTCGTCCATATTTTGAATTAGGTAGCTGCCCAAATAAATACTATGTTGAACACCTACCTAGCGACACAAAATCTAAGAAATTTATTAAATTCAACTACCTACTATTTTTTTAACGCAACGGATTAGCCAGTTCATGATAGTAAGGTCTATTCAACTCCTTTAAAATTTGAGCAAGTGAAACCAAAATGTTTCAATACAAATCAACTCAGTGAAACCAAAATGTTTCAATACAAATCAACTCAGGAATCTGAAATACAAAACAAATTGTGACATCTTTTGAGAAAATCGGAAAAACTTAAAAGTGTCAATCAATTAATTAATTAAAATTAAAAAAAAAAAAAAAACAGAATAATGAACTGCACGCTCATGTGTCAACATAATTCCATACTTCGGTGTGCCTTGTCTTACCCTAAACTCCAAACAAGTTCTTGAAAACTGCAGATGAGATAAGTATGGAACATTTGACAACTATAATAGTGCGCTGGGTTGGTGGAAAAAAAATCGTAACCATGATCGAGATTTACATGAAGCAGCTCCTGGTGTTCCTGGCACGCGAATATCTGAGGAGTTTGAATTTAAAGCACTTTCCATAACATAAAGAAAGTCTGAAACTGAACAATGGGCTGATCTGATAGCTATTTTACATTCAAAAAGAAATTCTGCAATTTTGTGTGTTGAAAAATAAATCAAAAACGACATCAATTATAAAAAATATTTATTTTGTAAATTAAAATAACATAAATTGTTTATATGTTTGTTCTCGTACTGTCCACAACCGCGAATTTTTACGATTTTTGCTCCAAAATCGTTCAAATTAAAAATTATAATTTCATAAAAACAAACTCGAACAGACATAATGTAAAATAATAATAATATGATACTTAAATAATTAAAAAAGACAATAAAATAGGAACTAGATAAAAATTATTTAATACGTATTTAGTCAGCTTATATTTCTCAGGATAATCAGGATTCCTCACCAACATTTCTCAGTTTCAATGTCAGAAATCGAGGGAATAAAATGAATTCCCTTGCTCAATTTTGGACTGAGGAAAGTTTGTGAGGCCCCCAAAATATAAGTTGACCAAATTAACTACATATACATAAAACAATATTAAAGTTTAGAAATTTTAAATATAAACAAACTGATAAACATACCATTTAGTACATAAGTGCTGCTTCAATCAAGACACAGCAACATCAATTGTATCCGCTCAATTTCTTCTGCGGTTAGAGGATTTGTGCCTTGTTTACGGAGTTTAAAAAGTCCCTAAACAGGAAACAGAAGTAAATAGTTAAAAATATGTATCCACATGTAGGTATTTATTAATATTTTACTCACGAAATAGGTTTGCATGAAATTCTTTTTTTTATCATCATCTTCATCTTCTTCTTTAAAAATTTTATGCCTATTTTCATAAGTCCATTTAACAATCTGAAACAAAATTTATAAAATAAAATTCATAATATATTAAACAATAAAAATAATATTTTTCTTACATCAGAAGATACCTTCCTCGCCATCCTTAAAAACATTCCTCTCACAAAGTTCATTTTTCTTCTTTTTTTTCTTTTTTTTACTTTTTTCTTCTTTTTTCTTCTTTTTTTCTTTTTTTTTCTTCTTTTTTCTTTTTTTCCTTCTTTTCCTATTAAAATATTTTTCACTATGATTTATTTTTTTCAATTTGTATAGACTTCAAATCAATTAAAATTTCGATGTCTACTAGATTAGATTTGATAATAAATAGACAGTGGAAAATTTTCTTGATTTTATTCATTTAAGTTTAACACGGTTGTAACATGTAACGGAGATGAAAAAATATAAAGAGTAACTAAAATTTGTCATGGGTGGTTACGTGTCCATAATAAGCATGATGTAGGTTGGTACCCGCATTTCGACTGGTCAGGAAGTGAAGCTAAAAAATAATGTATTAGTTAATTTGGACCATCTAGAACCCTAGCGTACCAACATGCATACAAAAATGAAAGTCTCGAACATGGCCACCCGATGCATTGTTAAAAAGTGCAATATCTCCAAATCTATGCACTCCACAGCGCTTTTTAACAAAATAGTAAGGTATTAGCTATTGCCGGCAATCCAGGTACCCTAGGATACCAATATACATACCAAAATGAAAGCCTCGAACATGGCCACCCGGTGCATTGTTAAAAAGTGCAATATCTCCAAATCTATGCACTCCACAGCGCTTTTTAACAAAATAGTAAGGTATTAGCTATTGTGGGGAATCCAGGGACCCTAGGATACCAATATACATACCAAAATGAAGGCCTCGAACATGGCCACCCGGTGCATTGTTAAAAAAAGCAATATCTCCAAATCTATGCACTCCACAGCGCTTTTTAACAAAATAGTAAGGTATTAGCTATTGTGGGCAATCCAGGGACACTAGGATACCAATATGCATACCAATATGAAGGTATCGAAGATGGCCACCCGATGCATCATTAAAATGTGCAATACCTGCACATCTATGCACTCCACAGTGTTTTTAATAAAGTATTACGGTACTCGCTATTGTGGGCAATCCAGGGACACTAGGATACCAATATGCATACCAAAATGAAGGCCTCGAAGATGGCCACCCGATGCATCATTAAAATGTGCAATACCTGCACATCTATGCACTCCACAGCGTTTTTAATAAAATATTACGGTACTGGCTATTGTGGGCAATCCAGGGACACTAGGATACCAATATGCATACCAAAATGAAGGCCTCGAAGATGGCCACCCGATGCATCATTAAAATGTGCAATACCTGCACATCTATGCACTCCACAGCGTTTTTAATAAAATATTACGGTACTCGCTATTGTGGGCAATCCAGGGACACTAGGATACCAATATGCATACCAAAATGAAGGCCTCGAAGATGGTCACCCGATGCATCATTAAAATGTGCAATACCTGCACATCTATGCACTCCACAGCGTTTTTAATAAAATATTACGGTACTCGCTATTGTGGGCAATCCAGGGACACTAGGATACCAATATGCATACCAAAATGAAGGCCTCAAAGATGGCCACCCGATGCATCATTAAAATGTGCAATACCTGCACATCTATGCACTCCACAGCGTTTTTAATAAAATATTACGGTACTCGCTATTGTGGGCAATCCAGGGACACTAGGATACCAATATGCATACCAAAATGAAGGCCTCGAAGATGGCCACCCGATGCATCATTAAAATGTGCAATACCTGCACATCTATGGACTCCACAGCGTTTATAATAAAGTATTACGGTACTCGCTATTGTGGGCAATCCAGGGACACTAGGATACCAATATGCATACCAAAATGAAGGTCTCAAAGATGGCCACCCGATGCATCATTAAAATGTCCAATACCTGCACATCTATGCACTCCACAGCGTTTTTAATAAAATATTACGGTACTCGCTATTGTGGGCAATCCAGGGACACTAGGATACCAATATGCATACCAAAATGAAGGCCTCGAAGATGGCCACCCGATGCATCATTAAAATGTGCAATACCTGCACATCTATGCACTCCACAGCGTTTTTAATAAAATATTACGGTACTCGCTATTGTGGGCAATCCAGGGACACTAGGATACCAATATGCATACCAAAATGAAGGCCTCGAAGATGGCCACCCGATGCATCATTAAAATGTGCAATACCTGCACATCTATGCACTCCACAGCGTTTTTAATAAAGTATTACGGTACTCGCTATTGTGGGCAATCCAGGGACACTAGGATACCAATATGCATACCAAAATGAAGGCCTCGAAGATGGCCACCCGATGCATCATTAAAATGTGCAATACCTGCACATCTATGCACTCCACAGCGTTTTTAATAAAATATTACGGTACTCGCTATTGTGGGCAATCCAGGGACACTAGGATACCAATATGCATACCAAAATGAAGGTCTCGAAGATGGCCACCCGATGCATCATTAAAATGTGCAATACCTGCACATCTATGCACTCCACAGCGTTTTTAATAAAGTATTACGGTACTCGCTATTGTGGGCAATCCAGGGACACTAGGATACCAATATGCATACCAAAATGAAGGCCTCGAAGATGGCCACCCGATGCATCATTAAAATGTGCAATACCTGCACATCTATGCACTCCACAGCGTTTTTAATAAAGTATTACGGTACTCGCTATTGTGGGCAATCCAGGGACACTAGGATACCAATATGCATACCAAAATGAAGGTCTCAAAGATGGCCACCCGATGCATCATTAAAATGTGCAATACCTGCACATCTATGCACTCCACGCCGTTTTTAATAAAATAGTAAGAGACTCGCAATTGTCGGCAGTACCTCAGATATTTGATGTTTCATCCTAGGTATTAATTATCTGTCTAAAAATAATATTTCATCATACAGAGAAATACTGTTGCAAGACAAATGTGCTGTGAGTGTGATCATTACAATTTTTCAGAGGAAAACTCGAATATTTTTTAAATTTCTCAGGTAAAATTAATAATTTATGGAAACGAACCACAAATCATCAAAGAATTCGAAGAAACGAAACAATGACATTGAATACTTATGCAGGTACCTACTACGAATATTTTTGTCATTTCTCAAGGGGAATATAAGGACAAATCGCAAAGTACTTCCCCACATTAATATCCATTAGTTTATCTTATGCCATCTTTAAATGTAAACTTTTTCGCCTTGAAACAATTTTCACTGCCAATCTCTTAGGCCAGGCGCGCACATGCAACTAAACAGTTTGGTTTCGATTTTGACCGGCGCGCACTCCCATATAAGCCCATTATCTATGTGCTCAAAATGGAAACCAACCTGTTTAGTTGCATGTGCGCGCCTGGTGTTTGCTCACCGCTTGAATTATTTATGCAAATGTATAGATTGAAGCTCATAACAAATTGATTTTATACGCCTTAACCGATTGTTATCGGACTTCAAAGATACACTCTGGGACTTATACCAAAGATTTCCTGAAGTTAAGACATAAATCGGTTTGATCAATTGATTTTTATTTGCTGGTATAAACAATAACAATCCAAATTCTTCCAAACGAAGGTAATTTACAAATTAATTTTTCTTTTTTATTTGAAGGGCCTGCAGAAACGTGGTGCGCGGTTAACTACTCAAACAGGAATTATGGTTTTATTTACGATGGAGATATAGAATCGCATCCGTATATCGGAGAAAAAATGTGTATGCTGAAGACATAGAAGAACAATTGCAACAATTGAGCCGAGTTAGAACGGAGAGTGTCGGAAAATAACTAGTGTTCCAGATGAAGAGAATAGAAAAAAGTTACATGCATTGGTTGAAAATGAAGAAACTAGAAGAAAATTTAGATTTTTAATTTTGATTGATGTGATTAAATGATTTTTTAGATTAGATAAAGACTTTATTGAACAAAATTTCATATTTCGATATCTTAACAAATCATAAATAAGCAAGGTCTACGCCACCGGACGTCTGCCAGTGACAATTTTATGTTTAGTGATTTTATTAAATTATACAGTTTAACATTTAATTTAATAAAATATCTTTTTTGTACGTATTTCTTTGTTTATAATTAGAATATAGCTCGTCCATTATATTCTTCCTGCATCTTTACGCCCATTTTACGTTTGTAAATTTTTCATCTCAACATTGCTCAGGACACTTTTCAAAAACTGATATGCGGATTTCTACTAGAATGGTGTACCCTCATGTTACGCAAACCACATGTATCTAGAAGGTAGAAGATCATTTCTATACGGAATGAATGGCATGTGATGGTTAATGTGAGGAGTGAAATTTTGACGCCTTGTAACAAAAGTGGTTCAATGCGTTTGTTAACTTTCTTGTAAGTTTTTCCATTTTTGAAAAATTCGTTCTCACTGGTGTTTTGACAAGTTTTACAAATTTAACTGAAAAAAAATACCAAACAGACCTATATTTACAAATCGTAACTATTTGACACTTCAAAATGAACTTAGGAACGATGTTAATAGGTGAAATAGTTTGAAATCGTAAATATGTTTGATTAAAAAAACGACAATAGTCAACTATTGTTAACAATTGTCAACTATTGTCAGAAAAATAACGAACCACTGGTAGATTTATCAAATAATTTGATGTGCGCGAAGTTAGCACCGCCATTTTTGATTTTCAACAAAAAAAAATTGTGCTGTAATACGCTCAACTTGTGCTGCCATGTGCCGTTAATATTTTTGAAAAATTCGCAAATTCTCAAATTTTACGGATACAATTTTTGGGAAATTACGATTTTTTTTAAAAATCAAGGTTTAAAGAAATTGATTGTTGCTCAAAACATAATATGGTAGAAATTGCCCTTTAGCCCTTAAACAAATTATTCTTAAAATTTTGTAAAGCAAAATATTTTATTGAATAATCAAATCAAAAATAACAAATCAAAGTTTTTCCTTGCATCTCCGAAATAACCGAAACCATGCTGTTTGGAATTCAATTTGTGATAAAACGTCATCCCTGGCCATACACAAGATCTTATCATGACCAAACGTCCATTCCGTTCCAAATTCAATTGAAATGCAATTTCTTTGGGAATTTCATCATCGATAGTGTCTAAAAAATCAGTTGTGTAATTATAGTCACTTCGCTTCATTAAATTATATCGGATTTTGTTTTTCGGCATTCTATAGAGCTGGTAATAGCTCTTTAAATTGGCTTCCAACTCGGTCAATCCATGAAACATTGGATTATAAATAACAGTTCGATCTGTCATTTTGTAGAGTGCTCCTTTCGGAACAATGGCGCTTCCATCGGTTATCATATTAACTGCACAAGCTAGCCTGTCTTCTTCTTTCAGACGCTTGACTTCTGGTTCAGTTGCCATTATAATGAAGTTCTCATCAATTGTAAATTTGGGATCCTATATGGCAGAGGGAAATAAATTTTTGTTTTATGCAACATAAATATTGGACGAGTTCATAAAAGCAAACATTTGCAGCACTTCCACATTCAAGTTCCATTTCTGCAGGCAAATACTGTCCGCTTGAAATTTGTTTGACTTCTTTCGAAGTGTTGATGTTTGATCTAAGCAATGACATCAAATGTTATCCAAAATGTACATAAATTAGACAATTTTTTCGAAATGTCACTTGCTAGTGGTTCAGCATTTTTACTTTTACGAACTCGGGAATCATCATAATTCACTTACCAGTTCTACACACGTGAAATGGCTCGGATCACCCTGAAATTTTGAGCGGCACAAAAGCGATGCCTCAAAGAGATCAGTAACCGGTGTGGGCATGATGAGCCATTGCATACAGTCCAAACTGTAGAAGAAGTTCCTTTCTCGCAAACAGTCTTTTGTGTATCCAAATGCAACAAAGTAGTCTTTTTCAATTCCTTGAATCCGTCCCCAGAAAAATATTTCGCTAAACTTGCTGTCGCTTTGAAGAATAATGAGTGAATTTTGTATAAGCAAAAACTCTTCGGGAGTCAAAGTTTGACCAACGTACATCAGCGAGTCTAAGCCATCTCTCAAAGATTCAATATTCATTTTAATTTTATTAATAAAGCTTTTGATGTTGACTTAATACAAAAATTGAATAATTATTTGAAATATCTTAAATATTGTGATTTAAGAATATTACTTACTATCTTCTTGTTAATTAAACTAAAAACTCAAGTGAAAATTCGTTTATGTTGGAGTTTCGATAGTCGATAATAATTTTACATCGATTGTTGTTGTCCGAACAAGACGTAATATGAAAGTCCAATTTTCACACACTCTTTGTCTGCATTTACATTGAACGATTTTTCCAGAAATCGGGTGAAATGTTTACATTGAAGGATTTTTCCAATGAGATTTTTTTCGTTGTCCTCTTAATTTTGTATTGCTGTCCCCTTCATTTTACACTTAGGGCCAGTTTCACAGTCAGGAAAGTGGCACTTAAGTGGGCATACTTACCCGAACAAGTGGCACTTAAGTCTCCGATGATGGTGACTTAAGTTCCACTTACCCCGGCTATGAAACTAAGCCTAAAGTCCTAATATGGGAAACTTAAGTGCCACTTATTCCGGTAAGTGTCGACTGTGAAACTGGCCCTAAGATTTACTCACCATCAAATAAATGTCACATTAACAGTAAACACACAAGAAACTGGAAAGAAGGTGAAAGAGAACGAAAACTGACTGGAAAAATCAAAAGATTTTATTCTTTCCCCTCACTTTTTTACTCCCTTTACCAAGGAATAAAAGATCGGCATTGGAAAAATCGTTCAATAATGCAAATTGCAGACTAAAGGCTTTAATAACATTCAACTTGTTTCAAATTTGTTTCCTTTTTTCAAAGCACTACTCAATTCAAATTTTACAAAAGTAAATCTTACAGCGTTCCTATAAAGGAAAGAAGTATTGTCATTTTATAGATGGTCCTATTTTGTGTTTTAATCAACTACACACAAATTTTCGTAGTAAACTACATATTTTCGGTTCAAAAAGTATTAATTTGAGATAAAATATAATTTTTTTAAATGGATTGCATTTCTTGAGGCGGTGTTAGTGCTAGTTTTTTTTTTTTTATTTTTTTTAGAAATGACAGATTCCTTTAAGTACAAAACACATTTTTGGTTCACCTTCTCGCAAGCAGTCGTTGCTAGAATATGTCTGTATTTTTTCAGTTTTGTACATTTTGCAAAAAGTTCTGAATGTAGTTAAGCCTTAAGAGAACTTCCACAAAAAAAAGGTTAATCGGTAAACGCTCTTTATACCGATTTAAATTTGATAGCATTTTTTATTATCGGAATTGCTATAAAATCAAAACGCTATAAAAGCAATGACATAAACCTTAAATTTTTCGGAACACTTCTTGTGTTGATCAGAAGTGAGCTATTACAAAAATATATTAAAAAAATTGCATACTTAGAGCAGTTAGCAGATATGAAAGATTCGAATATTTGAGATAAATAGAAATGTAATATATTAACCGGAAATATACATTAACCTAAAATTAGACTTCAGATTTAAATTGACTTTTTGAATTAAACGACGATCTATTTCCTTTACGGTTCGGATATAATCCAAGCACTCATTTCAAAGACGATAAAGTTGAAAATTTTGATTATTACAGCAAGATAAATAATTTAAAATCCTGATTTTTTCATTGATTACATTTTTTTGTAGACATTAAATTAACTGATTTCATTTTGAAAACAAAAGGCTTAATTTAAAAGAGTGACAAAATTTTTTTTATAAACTTTAATTAAATTCACAGATAAAAAAATTAATATTTATCAAAAAGAATGTTTATTGTTAAAACTGTATAAACAAATTTTAATTTTTTTGAAATTTCTTTTTTATATCTATATAAATAAAAATGAAAATGTTCGTTTGTTCAAAATCTAAGATCTCTGAAAGTTCTTAAAATTTTGTCACACAGCGCATTGCATTCGCTCGGCACTATATTATATTATAACTGAACTGTAAATTTCCGGCCACAGAAATTGCTTGAACAGAAAATCACGGAAAGGGGATTTGCTTTAGCTATGGGTGTAAGTTCTTTATAATTTAGAAAATAACAATGCCGTTGTTAATCTCTAGGAGCATTAGCCGTGTTTTCGGACACAACAACAACTTGGAATCCTGCTCTCTATCTGGATATATTTTAAAGATCCGAAAATTAGTTCTAACTTTTACGGGTAGATGGCTTCTCATAGTAAGGTAGTGTGAAATGAAGTGTAAAGAAAAAAGACAAAAAATAAACCCAAAACAAACAAAGTTATAAACAATTTGAGAAAAATATTAAATATACTAGCAGGCTTCTATTCAGATTTCATTGAAGTTGTTTTTTTTTTAAAGTTGCGTGAGCGGGACTGAAGACTGAACCCCAAAAAGGGATTTAAAATCCTAACAAGCGGCCCAATTATATTACTGCATAATATAAAAACTTGATAATTATTTATGTTGTCAAGCAATAAGGAAAAATAGAGAAGAATGAGCGATAACTCCGCAATTTGTTCAACCTCAACAATTTCGTCTGCCTCCAGCCACCACATACGTTCCACGCCTAAGTGATTCAAAACCCCAAGACGAAAATGCATAGTTAAAGGATTAACTTCATTCACGACTTTTTGCAAAAAAAAGTGGAAAAGTGAACAAAAAACATGCCATAAAGATGCATGAGTTCGAAAAAAAATTTTCTTTAAGTCTGCTATTACACGACAACTCTCGCGTCGTGACTCTTTTCGAACATGATGAGTGTAAAAGAGAAGAAACATGAGACGGAAAACAAACTGCCCTATGAGTCGTGGGCCAAATTTCTGCAACTCATTTTTGACATTATTATATTTCTTGTTTGTTATTTATGCAAATTGTTTTAATTATTTTCTATATAGCCATTGCAAAAAGTCTTGAATGAAGTTAAGCCATAATGCATTCAAACGAGGGGCAGAGACAGAGGCACACGAACGCGCCCAATATAATGCGGTTTTGTAAGGCTCAGTGGAACTCACCTTATATTACTGTTTGCTGTTCGGAAACTAAAACTTTCACCAAGTGTGGCAGAACTGGGTTTTTTCCTATGGGTTTTGACAGCAAATTATCAAAATTTGTGAAATTTTTTACAAAAGTTCAAGTTACTAAACAGAACTAATGTAATCAAACCACAAACGAAATCTCTCAATATCATTACCTGCCATCTACTTGTCTATGCCTTGCGTTTGCATTTTCTTTTCCAATCATTTTCGCAAAATTTTGACTTGCGCTGACGCACACCATCAAATGAATCAAATCAGTTCAGTGTATTTTCTTCGCAGAAGAAAGAAAAAATTCATTCGTGTCGGTCAGTTTTGGGGAGCAGTGCACGTATTTTTTTTTCTAATAAGTGAAATTACCAAAAAAAGCCCCTGATTCAAAACAAATTTCAATATCGAAAATATAAAATCAAATAAAGCGGAAAAGTTATCTCAAGTGCAAGTGTGACAATAAATCAACCTACAAAATTTTATAGGAATCAAACTCCTACAGCGCATCAAAATGAATTTCTATAAATAAGGTAAAAAGAAAAATAATAAAACAAGAAAAGAAAATGTCTACATCTCTTCTCCGAGGTTCATATTTTGATTCTATGGACTGAAAGTTTTGCGGAAAAAAAGATCGTAATTTTATCCGAAGATAATGGGGTAAACACGTTTTGAATTTATTGTGGATCTGGAATATTACAGTTTGTTGTTAACTTTTGTGTTATTTCACCTAGGTCTGTATCCGAACGAAGTGCTGAGCCTGTTCAGGTTATGAAATCCATAAACTTGCTCATAGTGTCTTCTCTCTCGTTAAAATGTACGCGAAAAATCTTTGATGATGAAAATTTTTGTTTTTTATTTGCATATAAATTTACTTCCTAGAATTTGTTTAAAATTAAATTGAAAATTAAATCAACCTCGAGGGGGTGGAGGCAAAGTGATGGCCTAGTTTTTTTCGGTTTGTCTTTTGGTTTGATTTTCACTCGTTGAATGTGTGGTTCTGGTTCTCTTTTCTTCTCATGATCAGAACTCCCGGTGCAGTTAACACTGTGTTTGTACCTATAGTTTTTTCTGTTGCACATAATGGATGTGTTAGTACGTGAACGAAGTAGTTTTCAGTCAATTCGCTCTTTTTTTAATATACAGTAGCCCGTGAGTTGTGTTTGTTGTGAAAGATTTCAGAAGTTCTAATAAGATTTATTTAAGGAAGCGTTTGAATTTCTGAGTGGATTTCTTAAGATAGGTATATGTGTTTTTAGTTTATTTTTTTGAGTTGCGAAATCAACATTCTCCCATCATAATTAAATCTGGGTACAGACTACAGAGAGGTTTCGGAAAGTTTCAAAGGAAAATGACTACAAAAAGTGCTCTCATTTTGTTTGAGAATTGACCTTTTATAGGCAGTGTTTTGGCAAAAATATGCATATAGTGTACATACACCCATTCATATGTGCTGTACACACTACACAGATATATAGGAATGAAAACAATATGCTGTTGGATAGCTACATAAACTATATAGGTATCTACCTATTAACTTTGCGCACATTTTTCATGATTTAACCTTGAAAATAACAACGCTCGTCCATATTTTGAATTAGGTAGCTGCCCAAATAAATACTATGTTGAACACCTACCTAGCGACACAAAATCTAAGAAATTTATTAAATTCAACTACCTACTATTTTTTTTAACGCAACGGATTAGCCAGTTCATGATAGTAAGGTCTATTCAACTCCTTTAAAATTTGAGCAAGTGAAACCAAAATGTTTCAATACAAATCAACTCAGGAATCTGATATACAAAACAAATTGTGACATCTTTTGAGAAAATCGGAAAAACTTAAAAGTGTCAATCAATTAATAAATTAAAATTAAAAAAAAAAAAAAAACAGAACTGCACGCTCATGTGTCAATATAATTCCATACTTCGGTGTGCCTTGTCTTACCCTAAACTCCAAACAAGTTCTTGAAAACTGCAGATGAGATAAGTATGGAACATTTGACAACTATAATAGTGCGCTGGGTTGGTGGAAAAAAAATCGTAACCATGATCGAGATTTACATGAAGCAGCTCCTGGTGTTCCTGGCACGCGAATATCTGAGGAGTTTGAATTTAAAGCACTTTCCATAACATAAAGAAAGTCTGAAACTGAACAATGGGCTGATCTGATAGCTATTTTACATTCAAAAAGAAATTCTGCAATTTTGTGTGTTGAAAAATAAGTCAAAAACGACATCAATTATAAAAAATATGTATTATATTAATTTTAAATTAAAATAATAATAATATGTTACTAATAAAATTAAAAAATACAATAAAATAGGAAATGGACAAAAATTATTTAATACGCATGTATTTGGTCAGTTTATATTTCTCAAAAAACAGGATTCCTCACCAACATTTCTCAGTTAAGATGTCAGAAATCGAGGGAATAAAATGAATTCCCTTGCTCAATTTTGGACTGAGGAAAGTTTGTGAGGCCCCCAAAATATAAGGTGACCAAATTAACTACATATACATAAAAAAATTTTAAAGTTTAGAAATTTTAAATATAAACAAACTGATAAATATACCATTTAGTACATAAGTGCTGCTTCAATCAAGACACAGCAACATCAACTGTATCCGCTCAATTTCTTCTGCGGTTAGAGGATTTGTGCCTTGTTTACGGAGTTTAAAAGCTCCCTAAACAGGAAACAGAAGTAAATAGTTAAAAATATGTATCCACATGTAGGTATTTATTAATATTTTACTCACGAAATAGGTTTGCATGAAATTCTTTTTTTTATCATCATCTTCATCTTCTTCTTTAAAAATTGTATGCCTATTTTCATAAGTCCATTTTACAATCTGAAACAAAATTTATAAAATAAAATTCATAATATATTAAACAATAAAAATAATATTTTTCTTACATCAGAAGATACCTTCCTCGCCATCCTTAAAAACATTCCTCTCACAAAGTTCATTTTTCTTCTTTTTTTTCTTTTTTTTCTTTTTTTTTCTTTTTTCTTCTTTTTTCTTCTTTTTTTTCTTTTTTTTTCTTTTTTTTTCTTCTTTTTTCTTTTTTTCCTTCTTTTCCTATTAAAATATTTTTCACTATGATTTATTTTTTTCAATTTGTAGAGACTTCAAATCAATTAAAATTTCGATGTCTACTAGATTAGATTTGATAATAAATAGACAGTGGAAAATTTTCTTGATTTTATTCATTTAAGTTTAACACGGTTGTAACTTGTAACGGAGATGAAAAAATATAAAGAGTAACTAAAATTTGTCATGATTGGTTACGTGTCCATAATAAGCATGATGTAGGTTGGTACCCGCATTTCGACTGGTCAGGAAGTGATGCTAAAAAATAATGTATTAGTTAATTTGGACCATCTAGAACCCTAGCGTACCAACATGCATACAAAAATGAAAGTCTCGAACATGGCCACCCGATGCATTGTTAAAAAGTGCAATATCTCCAAATCTATGCACTCCACCGCGCTTTTTCCACAGCGCTTTTTAACAAAATAGTAAGGTATTAGCTATTGCGGGCAATCCAGGGACCCTAGGATACTAATATACATACCAAAATGAAGGCCTCGAACATGGCCACCCGGTGCATTGTTAAAAAGTGCATTATCTCCAAATCTATGCACTCCACAGCGCTTTTTAACAAAATAGTAAGGTATTAGCTATTGTGGGCAATCCAGGGACACTAGGATACCAATATGCATACCAAAATGAAGGCCTCGAAGATGGCCACCCGATGCATCATTAAAATGTGCAATACCTGCACATCTATGCACTCCACAGCGTTTTTAATAAAATATTACGGTACTCGCTATTGTGGGCAATCCAGGGACACTAGGATACCAATATGCATACCAAAATGAAGGCCTCGAAGATGGCCACCCGATGCATTATTAAAATGTGCGATACCTGCACATCTATGCACTCCACAGCGTTTTTAATAAAATATTACGGTACTCGCTATTCTGGGCAATCCAGGGACACTAGGATACCAATATGCATACCAAAATGAAGGTCTCAAAGATGGCCACCCGATGCATCATTAAAATGTGCAATACCTGCACATCTATGCACTCCACAGCGTTTTTAATAAAATATTACGGTACTCGCTATTGTGGGCAATCCAGGGATACTAGGATACCAATATGCATACCAAAATGAAGGGCTCGAAGATGGCCACCCGATGCATCATTAAAATGTGCAATACCTGCACATCTATGCACTCCACAGCGTTTTTAATAAAAAATTACGGTACTCGCTATTGTGGGCAATCCAGGGACCCTAGGATACCAATATGCATACCAAAATGAAGGTCTCGAAGATGGCCACCCGATGCATCATTAAAATGTGCGATACCTGCACATCTATGCACTCCACAGCGTTTTTAATAAAATATTACGGTACTCGCTATTGTGGGCAATCCAGGGACACTAGGATACCAATATGCATACCAAAATGAAGGTCTCGAAGATGGCCACCCGATGCATCATTAAAATGTGCGATACCTGCACATCTATGCACTCCACAGCTTTTTTAATAAAATATTACGGTACTCGCTATTGTGGGCAATCCAGGGACACTAGGATACCAATATGCATACCAAAATGAAGGCCTCGAAGATGGCCATCCGATGCATCATTAAAATTTGCAATACCTGCACATCTATGCACTCCACAGAGTTTTTAATAAAATATTACGGTACTCGATATTGTGGGCAATCCAGGGACCCTAGGATACCAATATGCATACCAAAATGAAGGCCTCGAAGATGGCCACCCGATGCATCATTAAAATGTGCGATACCTGCACATCTATGCACTCCACAGCGTTTTTAATAAAATATTACGGTACTTGCTATTCTGGGCAATCCAGGGACACTAGGATACCAATATGCATACCAAAATGAAGGTCTCGAAGATGGCCACCCGATGCATCATTAAAATGTGCAATACCTGCACATCTATGCACTCCACAGCGTTTTTAATAAAATATTACGGTACTCGCTATTGTGGGCAATCCAGGGACCCTAGGATACCAATATGCATACCAAAATGAAGGTCTCGAAGATGGCCACCCGATGCATCATTAAAATGTGCAATACCTGCACATCTATGCACTCCACAGCGTTTTTAATAAAATATTACGGTACTTGCTATTCTGGGCAATCCAGGGACACTAGGATACCAATATGCATACCAAAATGAAGGTCTCGAAGATGGCCACCCGATGCATCATTAAAATGTGCAATACCTGCACATCTATGCACTCCACAGCGTTTTTAATAAAGTATTACGGTACTCGCTATTGTGGGCAATCCAGGGACACTAGGATACCAATATGCATACCAAAATGAAGGTCTCAAAGATGGCCACCCGATGCATCATTAAAATGCGCAATACCTGCACATGTATGCACTCCACGCCGTTTTTAATAAAATAGTAAGAGACTCGCAATTGTCGGCAGTACCTCAGATATTTGATGTTTCATCCTAGATATTAACTATCTGTCTAAAAATAATATTTCATCATACAGAGAAATACTGTTGCAAAACAAATGTGCTGTGAGTGTGATCATTACAATTTTTCAGAGGAAAACTCGAATATTTTTTAAATTTCTCAGGTAAAATTAATAATTTATGGAAACGAACCACAAATCATCAAAGAATTCGAAGAAACGAAACAATGACATTGAATACTTATGCAGGTACCTACTACGAATATTTTTGTCATTTCTCAAGGGGAATATAAGGACAAATCGCAAAGTACTTCCCCACATTAATATCCATTAGTTTATCTTATGCCATCTTTAAATGTAAACTTTTTCGCCTTGAAACAATTTTCACTGCCAATCTCTTAGGCCAGGCGCGCACATGCAACTAAACAGTTTGGTTTCGATTTTGACCGGCGCGCACTCCCATATAAGCCCATTATCTATGTGCTCAAAATGGAAACCAACCTGTTTAGTTGCATGTGCGCGCCTGGTCTTTGCTCACCGCTTGAATTATTTATGCAAATGTATAGATTGAAGCTCATAACAAATTGATTTTATACGCCTTAACCGATTGATATCGGACTTCAAAGATACACTCTGGGACTTATACCAAAGATTTCCTGAAGTTAAGACATAAATCGGTTTGATCAATTGATTTTTATTTGCTGGTATAAACAATAACAATCCAAATTCTTCCAAACGAAGGTAATTTACAAATTAATTTTTCTTTTTTATTTGAAGGGCCTGCAGAAACGTGGTGCGCGGTTAACTACTCAAACAGGAATTATGGTTTGAATTACGATGGAGATATAGAATCGCATACGTATATCGGAGAAAAAGTGTGTATGCTGAAGACATAGAACAACAATTGCAACAATTGAGCCGAGTTAGAACGGAGAGTGTCGGAAAATAACTAGTGTTCCAGATGAAGAGAATAGAAAAAAGTTACATGCATTGGTTGAAAATGAAGAAACTAGAAGAAAATTTAGATTTTTAATTTTGATTGATGTGATTAAATGATTTTTTAGATTAGATAAAGACTTTATTGAACAAAATTTCTTATTTCGATATCTTAACAAATCATAAATAAGCAAGGTCTACGCCACCGGCCGTCTGCCAGTGACAATTGTATGTTTTAGTGATTTTAGTAAATTATAGTTACAGTTTAACATTTAATTTAATAAAATATCTTTTTTGTACGTATTTCTTTGTTTATAATTAGAATATAGCTCGTCCATAATATTCTTCCTGCATCTTTACGCCCATTTTACGTTTGTAAATTTTTCATCTCAACATTGCTCAGGACACTTTTCAAAAACTGATATGCGGATTTCTACTAGAATGGTGTACCCTCATGTTACGCAAACCACATGTATCTAGAAGGTAGAAGATCATTTCTATACGGAATTAATGCCATGTGATGGTTAATGTGAGGAGTGAAATTTTGACGCCTTGTAACAAAAGTGGTTCAATGCGTTTGTTAACTTTCTTGTAAGTTTCTCAATTTTTGAAAAATTCGTTCTCACTGGTGTTTTGACAAGTTTTACAAATTTAACTGAAAAAAAAATACCAAACAGACCTATATTTACAAATCGTAACTATTTGACACTTCAAAATGAATTTAGGAACGATGTTAATAGGTGAAATAGTTTGAAATCGTAAATATGTTTGATTAAAAAAACGACAATAGTCAACTATTGTTAACAATTGTCAACTATTGTCAGAAAAATAACGAACCACTGGTAGATTTATCAAATAATTTGATGTGCGCGAAGTTAGCACCGCCATTTTTGATTTTCAACAAAAAAAATTGTGCTGTAATACGCTCAACTTGTGCTGCCATGTGCCGTTAATATTTTTGAAAAATTCGAAAATTCTCAAATTTTACGGATACAATTTTTGGGAAATTACGATTTTTTTAAAAATCAAGGTTTAAAGAAATTGATTGTTGCTCAAAACATAATATGGTAGAAATTGCCCTTTAGCCCTTAAACAAATTATTCTTAAAATTTTGCAAAGCAAAATATTTTATTGAATAATCACATCATAAATAACAAATCAAAGTTTTTCCTTGCATCTCCGAAATAACCGAAACCATGCTGTTTGGAATTCAATTTGTGATAAAACGTCATCCCTGGCCATACACAAGATCTTATCATGACCAAACGTCCATTCCGTTCCAAATTCAATTGAAATGCAATTTCTTTGGGAATTTCACCATCGATAGTGTCTAAAAAATCAGTTGTGTAATTATAGTCACTTCGATTCGTTAAATTATATCGGATTTTGTTTTTCGGCATTCTATAGAGCTGGTAATAGCTCTTTAAATTGGCTTCCAACTCGGTCAATCCATGAAACATTGGATTATAAATAACAGTTCGATCTGTCATTTTGTAGAGTGCTCCTTTCGGAACAATGGCGCTTCCATCGGTTATCATATTAACTGCACAAGCTAGCCTGTCTTCTTCCTTCAGACGCTTGACTTCTGGTTCAGTTGCCATTATAATGAGGTTCTCATCAATTGTAAATTTGGGATCCTATATGGCAGAGGGAAATAAATTTTTGTTTTATGCAACATAAATATTGGACGAGTTCATAAAAGCAAACATTTGCAGCACTTCCACATTCAAGTTCCATTTCTGCAGGCAAATACTGTCCGCTTGAAATTTGTTTGACTTCTTTCGAAGTGTTGATGTTTGCTCTAAGCAATGACATCAAATTTTATCCAAAATGTACATAAATTACACAATTTTTTCGAAATGTCGCTTGGTAGTGGTTCACCATTTTTACTTTTACGAACTCGGGAATCATCATAATTCACTTACCAGTTCTACACACGTGAAATGGCTCGGAACACCCTGAAATTTTGAGCGGCACAAAAGCGATGCCTCAAAGAGATCAGTAACCGGTGTGGGCATGATGAGCCATTGCATACAGTCCAAACTGTAGAAGAAGTTCCTTTCTCGCAAACAGTCTTTTGTGTATCCAAATGCAACAAAGTAGTCTTTTTCAATTCCTTGAATCCGTCCCCAGAAAAATATTTCGCTAAACTTGCTGTCGCTTTGAAGAATAATGAGTGAATTTTTATAAGCAAAAACTCTTCGGGAGTCAAAGTTTGACCAACGTACATCAGCGAGTCTAAGCCATCTCTCAAAGATTCAATATTCATTTTAATTTTATTAATAAAGCTTTTGATGTTGACTTAATACAAAAATTGAATAATTATTTGAAATATCTTAAATATTGTGATTTAAAAATATTACTTACTATCTTCTTGTAAATTAAACTAAAAACTCAAGTGAAAATTCGTTTATGTTGGAGTTTCGATAGTCGATAATAATTTTACATCGATTGTTGTTGTCCGAACAAGACGTAATATGAAGTCCAATTTTCACACACTCTTTGTCTGCATTTACATTGAACGATTTTTCCAGAAATCGGGTGAAATGTTTACATTGAAGGATTTTTCCAATGAGATTTTTTTCGTTGTCCTCTTAATTTTGTATTGCTGTCCCCTTCATTTTACACTTAGGGCCAGTTTCACAGTCAGGAAAGTGGCACTTAAGTGGGCATACTTACCCGAACAAGTGGCACTTAAGTCTCCGATGATGGTGACTTAAGTTCCACTTACCCTGGCTATGAAACTAAGCCTAAAGTCCTAATATGGGAAACTTAAGTGCCACTTATTCCGGTAAGTGTCGACTGTGAAACTGGCCCTAAGATTTACTCACCATCAAATAAATGTCACATTAACAGTAAACACACAAGAAACTGGAAAGAAGGTGAAAGAGAACGAAAACTGACTGGAAAAATCAAAAGATTTTGTTCTTTCCCCTCACTTTTTTACTCCCTTTACCAAGGAATAAAAGATCAGCATTGGAAAAATCGTTCAATAATGCAAATTGCAGACTAAAGGCTTTAATAACATTCAACTTGCTTCAAATTTGTTTCCTTTTTTCAAAGCACTACTCAATTCAAATTTTACAAAAGTAAATCTTACAGCGTTCCTATAAAGGAAAGAAGTATTGTCATTTTATAGATGGTCCTATTTTGTGTTTTAATCAACTACACACAAATTTTCGTAGTAAACTACATATTTTCGGTTCAAAAAGTATTAATTTGAGATAAAATATAATTTTTTTAAATGGATTGCATTTCTTGAGGCGGTGTTAGTGCTAGTTTTTTTTAAAGAAATAATAGATTCCTTTAAGTACAAAACACATTTTTGGTTCACCTTCTCGCAAGCAGTCGTTGCTAGAGTATGTCTGTATTTTTTCACTTTTGTACATTTTGCAAAAAGTTCTGAATGTAGTTAAGCCTTAAGAGAACTTCCACAAAAAAAAAGGTTAATCGGTAAACGCTCTTTATACCGATTTAAATGTGATAGCATTTTTTATCATCGGAATTGCTACAAAAGCAATGACATAAACCTTAAATTTTTCAGAACACTTCTTGTGTTGATCAGAAGTGAGCTATTACAAAAATATATTAAAAAAATTGCATACTTAGAGCAGTTAGCAGATATGAAAGATTCGAATATTTGAGATAAATAGAAATGTAATATATTAACCGGAAATATACATTAACCTAAAATTAGACTTCAGATTTAAATTGACTTTTTGAATTAAACGACGATCTATTTCCTTTACGGTTCGGATATAATCCAAGCACTCATTTCAAAGACGATAAAGTTGAAAATTTTGATTATTACAGCAAGATAAATAATTTAAAATCCTGATTTTTTCATTGATTACATTTTTTTGTAGACATTAAATTAACTGATTTCATTTTGAAAACAAAAGGCTTAATTTAAAAGAGTGACAAAATTTTTTTTATAAACTTTAATGAAATTCACAGATAAAAAAAATTAATATTTATCAAAAAGAAAGTTTATTGTTAAAACTGTATAAACAAATTTTAATTTTTTTGAAATTTCTTTTTTATATCTATATAAATAAAAATGAAAATGTTCGTTTGTTCAAAATCTAAGATCTCTGAAAGTTCTTAAAATTTTGACACACAGCGCATTGCATTCGCTCGGCACTATATTATATTATAACTGAACTGTAAATTTCCGTCCACAGAAATTGCTTGAACAGAAAATCACGGAAAGGGGATTTGCTTTAGCTATGGGTGTAAGTTCTTTATAATTTAGAAAAAAACAATGCCGTTGTTAATCTCTAGGAGCATTAGCCGTGTTTTCGGACACAACAACAACTTGGAATCTTGCTCTCTATCTGGATATATTTTAAAGATCCGAAAATTAGTTCTTACTTTTGCGGGTAGATGGCTTCTCATAGTAAGGTAGTGTGAAATGAAGTGTAAAGAAAAAAGACAAAAAATAAACCCAAAACAAACCAAGTTATAAACAATTTGAGAAAAATATTAAATATAATAGCAGGCTTCTATTCAGATTTCATTGAAGTTGTTTTTTTTTTTAAAGTTGCGTGAGCGGGACTGAAGACTGAACCCCAAAAAGGGATTTAAAATCCTAACAAGCGGCCCAATTATATTACTGTATAATATAAAAACTTGATAATTATTTATGTTGTCAAGCAATAAGGAAAAATAGAGAAGAATGAGCGATAACTCCGCAATTTGTTCAACCTCAACAATTTCGTCTGCCTCCAGCCACCACATACGTCCCACGCCTAAGTGTTTCAAAACCCCAAGACGAAAATGCATAGTTAAAGGCTTAACTTTATTCACAACTTTTTGCAAAAAAAAAAGTGGAAAAGTGAACAAAAAACATGCCATAAAGATGCATGAGTTCGAAAAAAAATTGTCTTTAAGTCTGCTATTACACGACAACTCTCGCGTCGTGACTCTTTTCGAACATGATGAGTGTAAAAGAGAAGAAACATGAGACGGAAAACAAACTGCCCTATTAATCGTGGGCCAAATTTCTGCAACTCATTTTTGACATTATTATATTTCTTGTTTGTTATTTATGCAAATTGTTTTAATTATTTTCTATAAAGCCATTGCAAAAAGTGAAAGATTTCAGAAGTTCTAATAAGATTTTTTTAAGGAAGCGTTTGAATTTCTGAGTGGATTTCTTTAGATAGGTATATGTGTTTTTAGTTTATTTTTTTGAGTTGCGAAATCAACATTCTCCCATCATAATTAAATCTGGGTACAGACTACAGAAGGTTTCGGAAAGTTTCAAAGGAAAATGACTACAAAAAGTGCTCTCATTTTGTTTGAGAATTGACCTTTTATAGGCAGTGTTTTGGCAAAAATATGCATATAGTGTACATACACCCATTCATATGTGCTGTACACACTACACAGGTATATAGGAATGAAAACAATATGCTGTTGGATAGCTACATAAACTATATAGGTATCTACCTATTTACTTTGCGCATATTTTTCATGATTTAACCTTGAAAATAACAACGCTCGTCCATATTTTGAATTAGGTAGCTGCCCAAATAAATACTATGTTGAACACCTACCTAGCGACACAAAATCTAAGAAATTTATTAAATTCAACTACCTACTATTTTTTTAACGCAACGGATTAGCCAGTTCATGATAGTAAGGTCTATTCAACTCCTTTAAAATTTGAGCAAGTGAAACCAAAATGTTTCAATACAAATCAACTCAGGAATCTGAAATACAAAACAAATTGTGACATCTTTTGAGAAAATCGGAAAAACTTAAAAGTGTCAATCAATTAATTAATTAAAATTAAAAAAAAAAAAAAAACAGAATAATGAACTGCACGCTCATGTGTCAACATAATTCCATACTTCGGTGTGCCTTGTCTTACCCTAAACTCCAAACAAGTTCTTGAAAGCTGCAGATGAGATAAGTATGGAACATTTGACAACTTCAATAAAGCGCTGGATTGGTGGAAAAAAAATCGTAACCATGATCGAGATTTACATGAAGCAGCTCCTGGTGTTCCTGGCACGCGAATATCTGTGGAATTTGAATTTAGAGCACTTTCCACAACATAAAGGAAGTCTGAAAACTGAACAATGGGCTGATCTGATAGCTATTTTACATTCAAAAAGAAATTCTGCAATTTTGTGTGTTGAAAAATAAATCAAAAACGACATCAATTATAAAAAATATGTATTATATTAATTTTAAATTAAAATAATAATAATATGTAACTAATAAAATTAAAAAATACATTAAAATAGGAAATGGACAAAAATTATTTAAAACGCATGTATTTGGTCAGTTTATATTTCTCAAAAAACAGGATTCCTCACCAAAATTTCTCAGTTAAGATGTCAGAAATCGAGGGAATAAAATGAATTCCCTTGCTCAATTTTGGACTGCGGAAAGTTTGTGAGGCCCCCAAAATATAAGTTGACCAAATTAACTACATATACATAAAACAATATTAAAGTTTAGAAATTTTAAATATAAACAATTTGATAAACATACCATTTAGTACATAAGTGCTGCTTCAATCAAGACACAGCAACATCAATTGTATCCGCTCAATTTCTTCTGCGGTTAGAGGATTTGTGCCTTGTTTACGGAGTTTAAAAAGTCCCTAAACAGGAAACAGAAGTAAATAGTTAAAAATATGTATCCACATGTAGGTATTTATTAATATTTTACTCACGAAATAGGTTTGCATGAAATTCTTTTTTTTATCATCATCTTCATCTTCTTCTTTAAAAATTGTATGCCTATTTTCATAAGTCCATTTAACAATCTGAAACAAAATTTATAAAATAAAATTCATAATAAATATATTAAACAATAAAAATAATATTTTTCTTACATCAGAAGATACCTTCCTCGCCATCCTTAAAAACATTCCTCTCATAAAGTTCATTTTTCTTCTTTTTTTCTTTTTTTTTTCTTTTTTTTTTTCTTCTTTTTTCTTTTTTCCTTCTTTTCCTATTAAAATATTTTTCACTATGATTTAATTTTTTCAATTTGTAGAGACTTCAAATCAATTAAAATTTCGATGTCTACTAGATTAGATTTGATACTAAATAGACAGTGGGAAATTTTCTTGATTTTATTCATTTAAGTTTAACACGGTTGTAACTTGTAACGGAGATGAAAAAATATAAAGAGTAACTAAAATTTGTCATGGGTGGTTACGTGTCCATAATAAGCATGATGTTGGTTGGTACCCGCATTTCGACTGGTCAGGAAGTGATGCTAAAAAATAATGTATTAGTTAATTTGGACCATCTAGAACCCTAGCGTACCAACATGCATACAAAAATGAAAGTCTCGAACATGGCCACCCGATGCATTGTTAAAAAGTGCAATATCTCCAAATCTATGCACTCCACAGCGCTTTTTAACAAAATAGTAAGGTATTAGCTATTGTGGGCAATCCAGGGACCCTAGGATACCAATATACATACCAAAATGAAGGCCTCGAACATGGCCACCCGGTGCATTGTTAAAAAGTGCAATATCTCCAAATCTATGCACTCCACAGCGCTTTTTAACAAAATAGTAAGGTATTAGCTATTGTGGGCAATCCAGGGACACTAGGATACCAATATGCATACCAAAATGAAGGTCTCGAAGATGGCCACCCGATGCATCATTAAAATGTGCAATACCTGCACATTTATGCACTCCACAGCGTTTTTAATAAAATATTACGGTACTCGCTATTGTGGGCAATCCAGGGACACTAGGATACCAATATGCATACCAAAATGAAGGCCTCGAAGATGGCCACCCGATGCATCATTAAAATGTGCAATACCTGCACATCTATGCACTCCACAGCGTTTTTAATAAAATATTACGGTACTCGCTATTGTGGGCAATCCAGGGACACTAGGATACCAATATGCATACCAAAATGAAGGCCTCGAAGATGGCCACCCGATGCATCATTAAAATGTGCAATACCTGCACATCTATGCACTCCACAGCGTTTTTAATAAAATATTACGGTACTCGCTATTGTGGGCAATCCAGGGACACTAGGATACCAATATGCATACCAAAATGAAGGCCTCGAAGATGGCCACCCGATGCATCATTAAAATGTGCAATACCTGCACATCTATGCACTCCACGCCGTTTTTAATAAAATAGTAAGAGACTCGCAATTGTCGGCAGTGAATTAATGTTAACCTCAGATATTTGATGTTTCATCCTAGATATTAATTATCTGTCTAAAAATAATATTTCATCATACAGAGAAATACTGTTGCAAAACAAATGTGCTGTGAGTGTGATCATTACAATTTTTCAGAGGAAAACTCGAATATTTTTTAAATTTCTCAGGTAAAATTAATAATTTATGGAAACGAACCACAAATCATCAAAGAATTCGAAGAAACGAAACAATGACATTGAATACTTATGCAGGTACCTACTACGAATATTTTTGTCATTTCTCAAGGGGAATATAAGGACAAATCGCAAAGTACTTCCCCACATTAATATCCATTAGTTTATCTTATGCCATCTTTAAATGTAAACTTTTTCGCCTTGAAACAATTTTCACTGCCAATCTCTTAGGCCAGGCGCGCACATGCAACTAAACAGTTTGGTTTCGATTTTGACCGGCGCGCACTCCCATATAAGCCCATTATGTGCTCAAAATGGAAACCAACCTGTTTAGTTGCATGTGCGCGCCTGGTCTTTGCTCACCGCTTTAACCGATTGTTATCGGACTTCAAAGATACACTCTGGGACTTATACCAAAGATTTCCTGAAGTTAAGACATAAATCGGTTTGATCAATTGATTTTTATTTGCTGGTATAAACAATAACAATCCAAATTCTTCCAAACGAAGGTAATTTACAAATTAATTTTTCTTTTTTATTTGAAGGGCCTGCAGAAACGTGGTGCGCGGTTAACTACTCAAACAGGAATTATGGTTTGAATTACGATGGAGATATAGAATCGCATACGTATATCGGAGAAAAAGTGTGTATGCTGAAGACATAGAACAACAATTGCAACAATTGAGCCGAGTTAGAACGGAGAGTGTCGGAAAATAACTAGTGTTCCAGATGAAGAGAATAGAAAAAAGTTACATGCATTGGTTGAAAATGAAGAAACTAGAAGAAAATTTAGATTTTTAATTTTGATTGATGTGATTAAATGATTTTTTAGATTAGATAAAGACTTTATTGAACAAAATTTCTTATTTCGATATCTTAACAAATCATAAATAAGCAAGGTCTACGCCACCGGCCGTCTGCCAGTGACAATTGTATGTTTTAGTGATTTTAGTAAATTATAGTTACAGTTTAACATTTAATTTAATAAAATATCTTTTTTGTACGTATTTCTTTGTTTATAATTAGAATATAGCTCGTCCATAATATTCTTCCTGCATCTTTACGCCCATTTTACGTTTGTAAATTTTTCATCTCAACATTGCTCAGGACACTTTTCAAAAACTGATATGCGGATTTCTACTAGAATGGTGTACCCTCATGTTACGCAAACCACATGTATCTAGAAGGTAGAAGATCATTTCTATACGGAATTAATGCCATGTGATGGTTAATGTGAGGAGTGAAATTTTGACGCCTTGTAACAAAAGTGGTTCAATGCGTTTGTTAACTTTCTTGTAAGTTTCTCAATTTTTGAAAAATTCGTTCTCACTGGTGTTTTGACAAGTTTTACAAATTTAACTGAAAAAAAATACCAAACAGACCTATATTTACAAATCAAAACTATTTGACACTTCAAAATGAATTTAGGAACGATGTTAATAGGTGAAATAGTTTGAAATCGTAAATACAACTATTGTTAACAATTGTCAACTATTGTCAGAAAAATAACGAACCACTGGTAGATTTATCAAATAATTTGATGTGCGCGAAGTTAGCACCGCCATTTTTGATTTTCAACAAAAAAAATTGTGCTGTAATACGCTCAACTTGTGCTGCCATGTGCCGTTAATATTTTTGAAAAATTCGAAAATTCTCAAATTTTACGGATACAATTTTTGGGAAATTACGATTTTTTTAAAAATCAAGGTTTAAAGAAATTGATTGTTGCTCAAAACATAATATGGTAGAAATTGCCCTTTAGCCCTTAAACAAATTATTCTTAAAATTTTGCAAAGCAAAATATTTTATTGAATAATCACATCATAAATAACAAATCAAAGTTTTTCCTTGCATCTCCGAAATAACCGAAACCATGCTGTTTGGAATTCAATTTGTGATAAAACGTCATCCCTGGCCATACACAAGATCTTATCATGACCAAACGTCCATTCCGTTCCAAATTCAATTGAAATGCAATTTCTTTGGGAATTTCACCATCGATAGTGTCTAAAAAATCAGTTGTGTAATTATAGTCACTTCGATTCGTTAAATTATATCGGATTTTGTTTTTCGGCATTCTATAGAGCTGGTAATAGCTCTTTAAATTGGCTTCCAACTCGGTCAATCCATGAAACATTGGATTATAAATAACAGTTCGATCTGTCATTTTGTAGAGTGCTCCTTTCGGAACAATGGCGCTTCCATCGGTTATCATATTAACTGCACAAGCTAGCCTGTCTTCTTCCTTCAGACGCTTGACTTCTGGTTCAGTTGCCATTATAATGAGGTTCTCATCAATTGTAAATTTGGGATCCTATATGGCAGAGGGAAATAAATTTTTGTTTTATGCAACATAAATATTGGACGAGTTCATAAAAGCAAACATTTGCAGCACTTCCACATTCAAGTTCCATTTCTGCAGGCAAATACTGTCCGCTTGAAATTTGTTTGACATCTTTCGAAGTGTTGATGTTTGATCTAAGCAATGACATCAAATGTTATCCAAAATGTACATAAATTAGACAATTTTTTCGAAATGTCACTTGCTAGTGGTTCAGCATTTTTACTTTTACGAACTCGGGAATCATCATAATTCACTTACCAGTTCTACACACGTGAAATAGCTCGGATCACCCTGAAATTTTGAGCGGCACAAAAGCGATGCCTCAAAGAGATCAGTAACCGGTGTGGGCATGATGAGCCATTGCATACAGTCCAAACTGTAGAAGAAGTTCCTTTCTCGCAAACAGTCCTTTGTGTATCCAAATGCAATAAAGTAGTCTTTTTCAATTCCTTGAATCCGTCCCCAGAAAAATATTTCGCTAAACTTGCTGTCGCTTTGAAGAATAATGAGTGAATTTTGTATAAGCAAAAACTCTTCGGGAGTCAAATTTTGACCAACGTACATCAGCGAGTTTAAGCCATCTCTCAAAGATTCAATATGTTGAAGAATATCAGAAACGTTCAATATATTACTTACAAAACACTTTATGATTATGAATAACAAACTTTGTATTACGAAAAATATCAAGTTTTGTTTTCTAATATTTTCATTCCTAAATTATTTTTCATAGAATAAACATCTTAATTATTAAAGCTTATTTATTTTCTGTTTTGGACCTGCGGTTAAACAAAAGCATATTAAATAGTATTTTAACAGATTATGAGACTTAATTGTAAAACAGAAATAAATAAAGAAACTTAAGATTTAAAGAAAGGAATTAAAGAATCCAAGAATGGCAGACGGAATAAAATCAAAAATTCTTAAACTAAATAACAGCAACTACGCCAATTGGAAATTCAAAATGGAATTGTTGCTTCGTAAGCAAAATTTATGGAAGAAAACGATCTTGGGAGAAAAGCCATTACCGGTTATAAATGCGGGGTTGATTAAGAATCAAAAGGAAATTGATGATTGGGAAACCTTAGATGATGAAGCCAGAGGCACGATTGGTTTATGTGTTGAAGATGATCAACTAGCTCATATTCGAATGAAGACTACAGCAAAATCGACATGGGATGCTTTGAAGAATTACCATGAGCGAAATACTCTCACCAATAAAGTATTTTTGATGAGATCGATTTGTTGTTTGAAATTGGAAGAAGGATCTGATGCAAGAGCACACATAAACAAAATGCAGGACTATTTCACGAAATTGAGTGATATTGGTGAAGAGACTCTTTCCGACAAATGGAGTGCTGCAATGTTGTTGAGTAGCTTACCAGAGAGTTATGATGCTCTGATAACTTCACTTGAATCTCGTAGAGAGGAAGAAATTACATTCGCCCTAGTACAGGAGCGAGTCATTGCAGAATACGAACGGCATTCTATTGCAAGTAGAAATTCAAAAGATGCAGTTTTGAAAACTGTATCTAACGTCATTGTTTGCTATTTCTGCCGGAAACAAGGCCATCTTAAGAAATCATGTAATAAATATAAGGAATGGCTAGCAAAACAAAATTTGAGAAAGAACGATCAAAAGTTTGTTAACAGAGTTAACACAGTTGAAGAATCATCCGAAACCAAAACAAAGTCAAGCGAAAATTCAGAAGATTATCTTTTTACTTTTGTCAAAGGAAAGCTATCAGGATGGATTATAGACTCTGGAGCAACTCGACATGTAACGAATAATCAATCATTTTTCACGGATATTGACAAGACCTACAAAAGCACCGTTGAACTAGCGAATGGTGATTCAACAAAAGTTCAAGGAATAGGCACAGGATCGTTGACATTTTTGGACGAAAGCGGTAATAAACATCAAGAGACTGCTACTGAAGTTTTGTATGCACCTAACCTAACTGGAAACATGCTGTCTGTCAAGCAATTGACGAAAAATGGTTTACGTGTCGAATTTGATGACAGAATTTGTGAGATCAAGCGTGAAGGTAAGCAAATTGGTGTTGCGGATGCAACTGGCTCTTTATATGTTTTGCGACAACAAAATAAAGTTTGTGCTGCGCTTGAACACAATAAAAATTGTATTCATCAATTACACCGGAGAATGGGACACAGAGATCCAGAAGCCATTCGAAAAATGTTTAACAATGCATCTATAAATGGGTTAAATATTGTGGACTGTGGCATTAAAGAGGTTTGTGACGTTTGCATGAAAGGAAAGATGACAAGGCTACCGTTTCCCAAGCAATCCAAAACGGAATCATTAGCACGTTTAGATTTGATACACACAGATGTATGCGGTCCTATGCAAACTGCCACTCATGCTGGAAAGCGATATATTGTCACGTTCATAGATGATTATTCGGCTTTTACAGTTGTTTGTTTGCTTAAACAGAAAGGGGAAGTTGAACAAACAATAAAGCATTTTGTGGAATTTTGCAAAACCAATTTTTCACAAAAGCCGAAGATAATAAGATCTGATCGTGGTGGGGAATACACTGGAACAAATCTCACAACATTCTTAAGGTCAGAGGGTATACAGCAACAGTTGACAGCGGCATACAGTCCTCAACAAAATGGAAAAGCCGAAAGAAAGAATAGGACATTAGTGGAAATGGCACGTTGTATGTTGATAGATGCTGGATTACCGAACAGTTTTTGGGGAGAAGCAATATCAACAGCAAATTTTGTTCAAAATCGGGTTATAACGAAAACAACAAATACAACACCATTTGAACTTTGGAACGGTGCTAAACCAAATATCGAACAATTTCAAATTTTTGGTTCGAAATGTTTTGTCCATGTACCAGATGTAAAACGACGTAAGTTAGACGATCGAGGAATTGAGGCTATATTTTTGGGATATGACGACAAAGCAAAAGCTTACAGATGCTATGACAAGACTGCAAGAAAAGTTATAATAAGTCGAGATGTACGATTTTGTTCATCAAAACTTTGTAACAAAAACAATGAAGTGTTAGTCGGAATATCAAAATCAAATAAAGAGATCTCTACATACGAAAAGTCAACAAATCAAGAAGAAGAACATATTCTTCAGGAGGAGATAGATGTTGAAATGAATGGAACAAACGAAACGACTGTTGAAAATAATAATGTTCAGACACGTGTTTCAAACCGATCGAACAAAGGAGTTCCACCGAAGCGTCTTGTTGAAGAAGTTAATACCACAAAAGAAATAAAAGAACCCAGTAACTACACTGAAGCAATCGAATGTGACGAAAGAGAGCATTGGCTTACTGCAATGCAAGAAGAGTTGGAGTCGCATGAAGAAAATGGCACTTGGGACCTCGTTGATTTGCCACCCGGGAAAAAGGCGATTGGAGGAAAGTGGATTTACAAGCTTAAAACTGGAGTAGACGGTAAAATACAGCGATATAAAGCAAGGTATGTTGCTCAGGGATTTTCACAAAAGTACGGCGAAGACTATGATGAGGTTTTTGCACCGGTCGTTATGCATACGACATTTAGAACCCTGTTATCAGTCGCAGCGAAAAGAAAAATGATTGTTCACCACTTAGATGCTAAAACTGCGTTCCTTAATGGGAAGCTTATAGAAACAATATACATGAGACCACCTCCCGGCTATGAAGACGGTTCAAAGGTTTGTTTGCTAAAAAGAAGCATTTATGGTTTAAAGCAAGCAGCTAGGTCTTGGAACAATACACTTCATAAGGTACTTGAAGATGGCAAGTTTCAACAAAGTTATAACGATCCATGCCTGTACTCAAAGAAAATCGATGGACAGTTTTGTTATTTAATTGTTTACGTTGATGATTTAATTTTGGCATGTACATCGATGGATCAAATGCGGCAAATTGAAGGTATCTTACAAAAGCATTTTAAAATACAAAATTTGGGACCAATAAACCACTATCTGGGAATGGAAGTTACAAAGGACAAAAATGGTAACTTTTCACTTTGCCAGTCAGGATATATAATGAAAATAGCATCGGACTTCGGATTAAAAGATGCAAAACCAGCCAAGACACCAATGGACGTAAACTATAGCAAAACTGAATCATTTGACAGATTTGAAGACAATTCACAGTATAGACGTTTGATTGGCCGATTACTATACTTATCAATAAATACCAGACCAGACATATCAGCTAGTATTTGTATTTTGGCACAAAAGGTTTCAAGCCCAACGACTCAAGATTGGAAACAACTCAAACGTGTTGTTAAATATTTAAAAGCGACAAGTACTATGAAGTTAATGTTGAGCAAGATTGAATCAGAAAATCTATCATTTTATGGTTATGCTGATGCAACTTGGGCCGATGATAAAAATGACCGGAAGTCAAATAATGGAAGAATATTTTTCTTAAATGGAGGGACAATAAGTTGGTCATGCAACAAGCAAACTTTAGTTGCTTCTTCATCGTGTGAAGCTGAATTCATTTCACTGTCAGAAGCAGCAAAAGAAGCAAAATGGATACGCCAGCTTTTAGAAGAAATGCATGAACCGATTCAATCTCCAACACTTATCTATGAAGATAATCAAAGTTGTATTGAGTTAGTGCGTGATCATAAATTTTCCTATCGAACAAAACACATTGATACTAAATACAAAACAATACGCGATTTGGTAAGGAAAGAAATCATTGAATGCGAGTACTGTTCAACTGAAGAGATGATAGCAGATCTTTTGACTAAGCCGTTACCAGAATCAAAACATATTTATTTACGAAATAAATGTAATATTAATTGAACGAGGAGGAGTGTTGAAGAATATCAGAAACGTTCAATATATTACTTACAAAACACTTTATGATTATGAATAACAAACTTTGTATTACGAAAAATATCAAGTTTTGTTTTCTAATATTTTCATTCCTAAATTATTTTTCATAGAATAAACATCTTAATTATTAAAGCTTATTTATTTTCTGTTTTGGACCTGCGGTTAAACAAAAGCATATTAAATAGTATTTTAACACAATATTCATTTTAATTTTATTAATAAAGCTTTTGATGTTGACTTAATACAAAAATTGAATAATTATTTGAAATATCTTAAATATTGTGATTTAAGAATATTACTTACTATCTTCTTGTTAATTAAACTAAAAACTCAAGTGAAAATTCGTTTATGTTGGAGTTTCGATAGTCGATAATAATTTTACATCGATTGTTGTTGTCCGAACAAGACGTAATATGAAAGTCCAATTTTCACACACTCTTTGTCTGCATTTACATTGAACGATTTTTCCAGAAATCGGGTGAAATGTTTACATTGAAGGATTTTTCCAATGAGATTTTTTTCGTTGTCCTCTTAATTTTGTATTGCTGTCCCCTTCATTTTACACTTAGGGCCAGTTTCACAGTCAGGAAAGTGGCACTTAAGTGGGCATACTTACCCGAACAAGTGGCACTTAAGTCTCCGATGATGGTGACTTAAGTTCCACTTACCCCGGCTATGAAACTAAGCCTAAAGTCCTAATATGGGAAACTTAAGTGCCACTTATTCCGCTAAGTGTCGACTGTGAAACTGGCCCTAAGATTTACTCACCATCAAATAAATGTCACATTAACAGTAAACACACAAGAAACTGGAAAGAAGGTGAAAGAGAACGAAAACTGACTGGAAAAATCAAAAGATTTTGTTCTTTCCCCTCACTTTTTTACTCCCTTTACCAAGGAATAAAAGATCGGCATTGGAAAAATCGTTCAATAATGCAAATTGCAGACTTAGGGCTTTAATAACATTCAACTTGTTTCAAATTTGTTTCCTTTTTTCAAAGCACTACTCAATTCAAATTTTACAAAAGTAAATCTTACAGCGTTCCTATAAAGGAAAGAAGTATTGTCATTTTATAGATGGTCCTATTTTGTGTTTTAATCAACTACACACAAATTTTCGTAGTAAACTACATATTTTCGGTTCAAAAAGTATTAATTTGAGATAAAATACAATTTTTTTAAATGGATTGCATTTCTTGAGGCGGTGTTAGTGCTAGTTTTTTTTTTTTTTAGAAATGACAGATTCCTTTAAGTACAAAACACATTTTTGGTTCACCTTCTCGCAAGCAGTCGTTGCTAAAGTATGTCTGTATTTTTTCACTTTTGTACATTTTGCAAAAAGTTCTGAATGTAGTTAAGCCTTAAGAGAACTTCCACAAAAAAAAGGTTAATCGGTAAACGCTCTTTATACCGATTTAAATTTGATAGCATTTTTTATTATCGGAATTGCTATAAAATCAAAACGCTATAAAAGCAATGACATAAACCTTAAATTTTTCGGAACACTTCTTGTGTTGATCAGAAGTGAGCTATTACAAAAATATATTAAAAAAATTGCATACTTAGAGCAGTTAGCAGATATGAAAGATTCGAATATTTGAGATAAATAGAAATGTAATATATTAACCGGAAATATACATTAACCTAAAATTAGACTTCAGATTTAAATTGACTTTTTGAATTAAACGACGATCTATTTCCTTTACGGTTCGGATATAATCCAAGCACTCATTTCAAAGACGATAAAGTTGAAAATTTTGATTATTACAGCAAGATAAATAATTTAAAATCCTGATTTTTTCATTGATTACATTTTTTTGTAGACATTAAATTAACTGATTTCATTTTGAAAACAAAAGGCTTAATTTAAAAGAGTGACAAAATTTTTTTTATAAACTTTAATGAAATTCACGGATAAAAAAAATTAATATTTATCAAAAAGAATGTTTATTGTTAAAACTGTATAAACAAATTTTAATTTTTTTGAAATTTCTTTTTTATATCTATATAAATAAAAATGAAAATGTTCGTTTGTTCAAAATCTAAGATCTCTGAAAGTTCTTAAAATTTTGACACACAGCGCATTGCATTCGCTCGGCACTATATTATATTATAACTGAACTGTAAATTTCCGTCCACAGAAATTGCTTGAACAGAAAATCACGGAAAGGGGATTTGCTTTAGCTATGGGTGTAAGTTCTTTATAATTTAGAAAATAACAATGCCGTTGTTAATCTCTAGGAGCATTAGCCGTGTTTTCGGACACAACAACAACTTGGAATCCTGCTCTCTATCTGGATATATTTTAAAGATCCGAAAATTAGTTCTTACTTTTGCGGGTAGATGGCTTCTCATAGTAAGGTAGTGTGAAATGAAGTGTAAAGAAAAAAGACAAAAAATAAACCCAAAACAAACAAAGTTATAAACAATTTGAGAAAAATATTAAATATACTAGCAGGCTTCTATTCAGACTTCATTGAAGTTGTTTTTTGTTTTTAAGTTGCGTGAGCGGGACTGAAGACTGAACCCCAAAAAGGGATTTAAAATCCTAACAAGCGGCCCGATTATATTACTGTATAATATAAAAACTTGATAATTATTTATGTTGAACAATAAGGAAAAATAGAGAAGAATGAGCGATAACTCCGCAATTTGTTCAACCTCAACAATTTCGTCTGCCTCCAGCCACCACATACGTCCCACGCCTAAGTGTTTCAAAACCCCAAGACGAAAATGCATAGTTAAAGGCTTAACTTTATTCACAACTTTTTGCAAAAAAAAAGTGGAAAAGTGAACAAAAAACATGCCATAAAGATGCATGAGTTCGAAAAAAAATTGTCTTTAAGTCTGCTATTACACGACAACTCTCGCGTCGTGACTCTTTTCGAACATAATGAGTGTAAAAGAGAAGAAACATGAGACGGAAAACAAACTGCCCTATGAGTCGTGGGCCAAATTTCTGCAACTCATTTTTGACATTATTATATTTCTTGTTTGTTATTTATGCAAATTGTTTTAATTATTTTCTATATAGCCATTGCAAAAAGTCTTGAATGAAGTTAAGCCATAATGCATTCAAACGAGGGGCAGAGACAGAGGCACACGAACGCGCCCAATATAATGCGGTTTTGTAAGGCTCAGTGGAACTCACCTTATATTACTGTTTGCTGTTCGGAAACTAAAACTTTCACCAAGTGTGGCAGAACTGGGTTTTTTCCTATGGGTTTTGACAGCAAATTATCAAAATTTGTGAAATTTTTTACAAAAGTTCAAGTTACTAAACAGAACTAATGTAATCAAACCACAAACGAAATCTCTCAATATCATTACCTGCCATCTACTTGTCTATGCCTTGCGTTTGCATTTTCTTTTCCAATCATTTTCGCAAAATTTTGACTTGTGCTGACACACACCATCAAATGAATCAAATCAGTTCAGTGTATTTTCTTCGCAGAAGAAAGAAAAAATTCATTCGTGTCGGTCAGTTTTGCGGAGCAGTGCACGTATTTTTTTTTCTAATAAGTGAAATTACCAAAAAAAGCCCCTGATTCAAAACAAATTTCAATATCGAAAATATAAAATCAAATAAAGCGGAAAAGTTATCTCAAGTGCAAGTGTGACAATAAATCAACCTACAAAATTTTATAGGAATCAAACTCCTACAGCGCATCAAAATGAATTTCTATAAATAAGGTAAAAAGAAAAATAATAAAACAAGAAAAGAAAATGTCTACATCTCTTCTCCGAGGTTCATATTTTGATTCTATGGACTGAAAGTTTTGCGGAAAAAAAGATCGTAATTTTATCCGAAGATAATGGGGTAAACACGTTTTCAATTTATTGTGGATCTGGAATATTACAGTTTGTTGTTAACTTTTGTGTTATTTCACCTAGGTCTGTATCCGAACGAAGTGCTGAGCCTGTTCAGGTTATGAAATCCATAAACTTGCTCATAGTGTCTTCTCTCTCGTTAAAATGTACGCGAAAAATCTTTGATGATGAAAATTTTTGTTTTTTATTTGCATATAAATTTACTTCCTAGAATTTGTTTAAAATTAAATTGAAAATTAAATCAACCTCGAGGGGGTGGAGGCAAAGTGATGGCCTAGTTTTTTTCGGTTTGTCTTTTGGTTTGATTTTCACTCGTTGAATGTGTGGTTCTGGTTCTCTTTTCTTCTCATGATCAGAACTCCCGGTGCAGTTAACACTGTGTTTGTACCTATAGTTTTTTCTGTTGCACATAATGGATGTGTTAGTACGTGAACGAAGTAGTTTTCAGTCAATTCGCTCTTTTTTTTAATATACAGTAGCCCGTGAGTTGTTTTTGTTGTGAAAGATTTCAGAAGTTCTAATAAGATTTTTTTAAGGAAGCGTTTGAATTTCTGAGTGGATTTCTTAAGATAGGTATATGTGTTTTTAGTTTATTTTTTTGAGTTGCGAAATCAACATTCTCCCATCATAATTAAATCTGGGTACAGACTACAGAGAGGTTTCGGAAAGTTTCAAAGGAAAATGACTACAAAAAGTGCTCTCATTTTGTTTGAGAATTGACCTTGTATAGGCAGTGTTTTGGCAAAAATATGCATATAGTGTACATACACCCATTCATATGTGCTGTACACACTACACACTACACAGGTATATAGGAATGAAAACAATATGCTGTTGGATAGCTACATAAACTATATAGGTATCTAGCTATTTACTTTGCGCACATTTTTCATGATTTAACCTGGAAAATAACAACGCTCGTCCATATCTTGAATTAGGTAGCTGCCCAAATAAATACTATGTTGAACACCTACCTAGCGACACAAAATCTAAGAAATTTATTAAATTCAACTACCTACTATTTTTTTAACGCAACGGATTAGCCAGTTCATGATAGTAAGGTCTATTCAACTCCTTTAAAATTTGAGCAAGTGAAACCAAAATGTTTCAATACAAATCAACTCAGTGAAACCAAAATGTTTCAATACAAATCAACTCAGGAATCTGAAATACAAAACAAATTGTGACATCTTTTGAGAAAATCGGAAAAACTTAAAAGTGTCAATCAATTAATTAATTAAAATTAAAAAAAAAAAAAAAACAGAATAATGAACTGCACGCTCATGTGTCAACATAATTCCATACTTCGGTGTGCCTTGTCTTACCCTAAACTCCAAACAAGTTCTTGAAAACTGCAGATGAGATAAGTATGGAACATTTGACAACTATAATAGTGCGCTGGGTTGGTGGAAAAAAAATCGTAACCATGATCGAGATTTACATGAAGCAGCTCCTGGTGTTCCTGGCACGCGAATATCTGAGGAGTTTGAATTTAAAGCACTTTCCATAACATAAAGAAAGTCTGAAACTGAACAATGGGCTGATCTGATAGCTATATTACATTCAAAAAGAAATTCTGCAATTTTGTGTGTTGAAAAATAAATCAAAAACGACATCAATTATAAAAAATATTTATTTTGTAAATTAAAATAACATAAATTGTTTATACGTTTGTTCTCGTACTGTCCACAACCGCGAATTTTTACGATTTTTGCTCCAAAATCGTTCAAATTAAAAATTATAATTTCATAAAAACAAACTCGAACAGACATAATGTAAAATAATAATAATATGATACTTAAATAATTAAAAAAGACAATAAAATAGGAACTAGATAAAAATTATTTAATACGTATTTAGTCAGCTTATATTTCTCAGGATAATCAGGATTCCTCACCAACATTTCTCAGTTTCAATGTCAGAAATCGAGGGAATAAAATGAATTCCCTTGCTCAATTTTGGACTGAGGAAAGTTTGTGAGGCCCCCAAAATATAAGTTGACCAAATTAACTACATATACATAAAACAATATTAAAGTTTAGAAATTTTAAATATAAACAAACTGATAAACATACCATTTAGTACATAAGTGCTGCTTCAATCAAGACACAGCAACATCAACTGTATCCGCTCAATTTCTTCTGCGGTTAGAGGATTTGTGCCTTGTTTACGGAGTTTAAAAGCTCCCTAAACAGGAAACAGAAGTAAATAGTTAAAAATATGTATCCACATGTAGGTATTTATTAATATTTTACTCACGAAATAGGTTTGCATGAAATTCTTTTTTTTATCATCATCTTCATCTTCTTCTTTAAAAATTTTATGCCTATTTTCATAAGTCCATTTAACAATCTGAAACAAAATTTATAAAATAAAATTCATAATATATTAAACAATAAAAATAATATTTTTCTTACATCAGAAGATACCTTCCTCGCCATCCTTAAAAACATTCCTCTCACAAAGTTCATTTTTCTTCTTTTTTTTCTTTTTTTTACTTTTTTCTTCTTTTTTCTTCTTTTTTCTTCTTTTTTCTTCTTTTTTTCTTTTTTTTTCTTCTTTTTTCTTTTTTTCCTTCTTTTCCTATTAAAATATTTTTCACTATGATTTATTTTTTTCAATTTGTATAGACTTCAAATCAATTAAAATTTCGATGTCTACTAGATTAGATTTGATAATAAATAGACAGTGGAAAATTTTCTTGATTTTATTCATTTAAGTTTAACACGGTTGTAACTTGTAACGGAGATGAAAAAATATAAAGAGTAACTAAAATTTGTCATGATTGGTTACGTGTCCATAATAAGCATGATGTAGGTTGGTACCCGCATTTCGACTGGTCAGGAAGTGATGCTAAAAAATAATGTATTAGTTAATTTGGACCATCTAGAACCCTAGCGTACCAACATGCATACAAAAATGAAAGTCTCGAACATGGCCACCCGATGCATTGTTAAAAAGTGCAATATCTCCAAATCTATGCACACCACAGCGCTTTTTAAGAAAATAGTAAGGTATTAGCTATTGCGGGCAATCCAGGTACCCTAGGATACCAATATACATACCAAAATGAAAGCCTCGAACATGGCCACCCGGTGCATTGTTAAAAAGTGCAATATCTCCAAATCTATGCACTCCACAGCGCTTTTTAACAAAATAGTAAGGTATTAGCTATTGTGGGCAATCCAGGGACACTAGGATACCAATATGCATACCAAAATGAAGGTCTCGAAGATGGCCACCCGATGCATCATTAAAATGTGCAATACCTGCACATCTATGCACTCCACAGCGTTTTTAATAAAGTATTACGGTACTCGCTATTGTGGGCAATCCAGGGACACTAGGATACCAATATGCATACCAAAATGAAGGTCTCGAAGATGGCCACCCGATGCATCATTAAAATGTGCAATACCTGCACATCTATGCACTCCACAGCGTTTTTAATAAAATATTACGGTACTCGCTATTGTGGGCAATCCAGGGACACTAGGATACCAATATGCATACCAAAATGAAGGCCTCGAAGATGGCCACCCGATGCATCATTAAAATGTGCAATACCTGCACATCTATGCACTCCACGCCGTTTTTAATAAAATATTATGGTACTCGCTATTGTGGGCAATCCAGGGACACTAGGATACCAATATGCATACCAAAATGAAGGCCTCGAAGATGGCCACCCGATGCATCATTAAAATGTGCAATACCTGCACATCTATGCACTCCACAGCGTTTTTAATAGAATATTACGGTACTCGCTATTGTGGGCAATCCAGGGACACTAGGATACCAATATGCATACCAAAATGAAGGCCTCGAAGATGGCCACCCGATGCATCATTAAAACGTGCAATACCTGCACATCTATGCACTCCACAGCGTTTTTAATAAAATATTACGGTACTCGCTATTGTGGGCAATCCAGGGACACTAGGATACCAATATGCATACCAAAATGAAGGCCTCGAAGATGGCCATCCGATGCATAATTAAAATGTGCAATACCTGCACATCTAAGCACTCCACAGCGTTTTTAATAAAATATTACGGTACTCGCTATTGTGGGCAATCCAGGGACACTAGGATACCAATATGCATACCAAAATGAAGGCCTCGAAGATGGCCACCCGATGCATCATTAAAATGTGCAATACCTGCACATCTATGCACTCCACAGTGTTTTTAATAAAGTATTACGGTACTCGCTATTGTGGGCAATCCAGGGACACTAGGATACCAATATGCATACCAAAATGAAGGCCTCGAAGATGGCCACCCGATGCATCATTAAAATGTGCAATACCTGCACATCTATGCACTCCACAGTGTTTTTAATAAAGTATTACGGTACTCGCTATTGTGGGCAATCCAGGGACACTAGGATACCAATATGCATACCAAAATGAAGGCCTCGAAGATGGCCACCCGATGCATCATTAAAATGTGCAATACCTGCACATCTATGCACTCCACAGTGTTTTTAATAAAGTATTACGGTACTCGCTATTGTGGGCAATCCAGGGACACTAGGATACCAATATGCATACCAAAATGAAGGCCTCGAAGATGGCCACCCGATGCATCATTAAAATGTGCAATACCTGCACATCTATGCACTCCACAGCGTTTTTAATAAAATATTACGGTACTCGCTATTGTGGGCAATCCAGGGACACTAGGATACCAATATGCATACCAAAATGAAGGCCTCGAAGATGGCCACCCGATGCATCATTAAAATGTGCAATACCTGCACATCTATGCACTCCACAGTGTTTTTAATAAAGTATTACGGTACTCGCTATTGTGGGCAATCCAGGGACACTAG
The DNA here is from genome assembly GCA_932273885.2 of Leucozona laternaria. Classification (NCBI taxonomy): domain Eukaryota; kingdom Metazoa; phylum Arthropoda; class Insecta; order Diptera; family Syrphidae; genus Leucozona; species Leucozona laternaria. The sequence goes on along the minus strand of OW026368.1, from coordinate 81,720,012 downwards.
GATACCAATATGCATACCAAAATGAAGGCCTTGAAGATGGCCACCCGATGCATCATTAAAATGTGCAATACCTGCACATCTATGCACTCCACAGCGTTTTTAATAAAATATTACGGTACTCGCTATTGTGGGCAATCCAGGGACACTAGGATACCAATATGCATACCAAAATGAAGGCCTCGAAGATGGCCACCCGATGCATCAATAAAATGTGCAATACCTGCACATCTATGCACTCCACAGCGTTTTTAATAAAATATTACGGTACTCGCTATTGTGGGCAATCCAGGGACACTAGGATACCAATATGCATACCAAAATGAAGGCCTCGAAGATGGCCATCCGGTGCATCATTAAAATGTGCAATATCTGCACATCTATGCACTCCACAGTGTTTTTAATAAAGTATTAAGGTACTCGCTGTTGTGGGCAATCCAGGGACACTAGGATACCAATATGCATACCAAAATGAAGGCCTCGAAGATGGCCACCCGATGCATCATTTAAATGTGCAATACCTGCACATCTATGCACTCCACAGCGTTTTTAATAAAATATTACGGTACTCGCTATTGTGGGCAATCCAGGGACACTAGGATACCAATATGCATACCAAAATGAAGGCCTCGAAGATGGCCACCCGATGCATCATTAAAATGTGCAATACCTGCACATCTATGCACTCCACAGCGTTTTTAATAAAATATTACGGTACTCGCTACTGTGGGCAATCCAGGGACGCTAGGATACCAATATGCATACCAAAATGAAGGCCTCAAAGATGGCCACCCGATGCATCATTAAAATGTGCAATACCTGCACATCTATGCACTCCACAGTGTTTTTAATAAAATATTACGGTACTCGCTATTGTGGGCAATCCAGGGACACTAGGATACCAATATGCATACCAAAATGAAGGTCTCAAAGATGGCCACCCGATGCATCATTAAAATGTGCAATACCTGCACATCTATGCACTCCACAGTGTTTTTAATAAAATATTACGGTACTCGCTATTGTGGGCAATCCAGGGACACTAGGATACCAATATGCATACCAAAATGAAGGTCTCAAAGATGGCCACCCGATGCATCATTAAAATGTGCAATACCTGCACATCTATGCACTCCACAGTGTTTTTAATAAAATATTACGGTACCCGCTATTGTGGGCAATCCAGGGACACTAGGATACCAATATGCATACCAAAATGAAGGCCTCGAAGATGGCCACCCGATGCATCATTAAAATGTGCGATACCTGCACATCTATGCACTCCACATCGTTTTTAATAAAATATTACGGTACTCGCTATTCTGGGCAATCCAGGGATACTAGGATACCAATATGCATACCAAAATGAAGGCCTCGAAGATGGTCACCCGATGCATCATTAAAATGTGCAATACCTGCACATCTATGCACTCCACAGTGTTTTTAATAAAGTATTACGGTACTCGCTATTGTGGGCAATCCAGGGACACTAGGATACCAATATGCATACCATAATGAAGGTCTCGAAGATGGCCACCCGATGCGTCATTAAAATGTGCAATACCTGCACATCTATGCACTCCACAGCGTTTTATAATAAAATATTACGGTACTCGCTATTGTTGGCAATCCAGGGACACTAGGATACCAATATGCATACCAAAATGAAGGCCTCGAAGATGGCCACCCGATGCATCATTAAAATGTGCAATACCTGCACATCTATGCACTCCACGCCGTTTTTAATAAAATAGTAAGAGACTCGCAATTGTCGGCAGTGAATTAATGTTAACCTCAGATATTTGATGTTTCATCCTAGATATTAATTATCTGTCTAAAAATAATATTTCATCATACAGAGAAATACTGTTGCAAAACAAATGTGCTGTGAGTGTGATCATTACAATTTTTCAGAGGAAAACTCGAATATTTTTTAAATTTCTCAGGTAAAATTAATAATTTATGGAAACGAACCACAAATCATCAAAGAATTCGAAGAAACGAAACAATGACATTGAATACTTATGCAGGTACCTACTACGAATATTTTTGTCATTTCTCAAGGGGAATATAAGGACAAATCGCAAAGTACTTCCCCACATTAATATCCATTAGTTTATCTTATGCCATCTTTAAATGTAAACTTTTTCGCCTTGAAACAATTTTCACTGCCAATCTCTTAGGCCAGGCGCGCACATGCAACTAAACAGTTTGGTTTCGATTTTGACCGGCGCGCACTCCCATATAAGCCCATTATGTGCTCAAAATGGAAACCAACCTGTTTAGTTGCATGTGCGCGCCTGGTCTTTGCTCACCGCTTGAATTATTTATGCAAATGTATAGATTGAAGCTCATAACAAATTGATTTTATACGCCTTAACCGATTGTTATCGGACTTCAAAGATACACTCTGGGACTTATACCAAAGATTTCCTGAAGTTAAGACATAAATCGGTTTGATCAATTGATTTTTATTTGCTGGTATAAACAATAACAATCCAAATTCTTCCAAACGAAGGTAATTTACAAATTAATTTTTCTTTTTTATTTGAAGGGCCTGCAGAAACGTGGTGCGCGGTTAACTACTCAAACAGGAATTATGGTTTGATTTACGATGGAGATATAGAATCGCATACGTATATCGGAGAAAAAATGTGTATGCTGAAGACATAGAAGAACATTTGCAACAATTGAGCCGAGTTAGAACGGAGAGTGTCGGAAAATAACTAGTGTTCCAGATGAAGAGAATAGAAAAAAGTTACATGCATTGGTTGAAAATGAAGAAACTAGAAGAAAATTTAGATTTTTAATTTCGATTGATGTGATTAAATGATTTTTTAGATTAGATAAAGACTTTATTGAACAAAATTTCTTATTTCGATATCTTAACAAATCATAAATAAGCAAGGTCTACGACACCGGCCGTCTGCCAGTGACAATTTTATGTTTAGTGATTTTATTAAATTATACAGTTTAACATTTAATTTAATAAAATATCTTTTTTGTACGTATTTCTTTGATTATAATTAGAATATAGCTCGTCCATAATATTCTTCCTGCATCTTTACGCCCATTTTACGTTTGTAAATTTTTCATCTCAACATTGCTCAGGACACTTTTCAAAAACTGATATGCGGATTTCTACTAGAATGGTGTACCCTCATGTTACGCAAACCACATGTATCTAGAAGGTAGAAGATCATTTCTATACGGAATTAATGCCATGTGATGGTTAATGTGAGGAGTGAAATTTTGACGCCTTGTAACAAAAGTGGTTCAATGCGTTTGTTAACTTTCTTGTAAGTTTCTCCATTTTTGAAAAATTCGTTCTCACTGGTGTTTTGACAATTTTTACAAATTTAACTGAAAAAAAATACCAAACAGACCTATATTTACAAATCGTAACTATTTGACACTTCAAAATGAATTTAGGAACGATGTTAATAGGTGAAATAGTTTGAAATCGTAAATATGTTTGATTAAAAAAACGACAATAGTCAACTATTGTTAACAATTGTCAACTATTGTCAGAAAAATAACGAACCACTGGTAGATTTATCAAATAATTTGATGTGCGCGCCATTTTTGATTTTCAACAAAAAAATTGTGCTGTAATACGCTAACTTGTGATGCCATGTGCCGTTAATATTTTTGAAAAATTCGCAAATTCTCAAATTTTACGGATACAATTTTTGGGAAATTACGATTTTTTTAAAAATCAAGGTTTAAAGAAATTGATTGTTGCTCAAAACATAATATGGTAGAAATTGCCCTTTAGCCCTTAAACAAATTATTCTTAAAATTTTGCAAAGCAAAATATTTTATTGAATAATCAAATCATAAATAACAAATCAAAGTTTTTCCTTCCATCTCCGAAATAACCGAAACCATGCTGTTTGGAATTCAATTTGTGATAAAACGTCATCCCTGGCCATACACAAGATCTTATCATGACCAAACGTCCATTCCGTTCCAAATTCAATTGAAATGCAATTTCTTTGGGAATTTCATCATCGATAGTGTCTAAAAAATCAGTTGTGTAATTATAGTCACTTCGCTTCGTTAAATTATATCGGATTTTGTTTTTCGGCATTCTATAGAGCTGGTAATAGCTCTTTAAATTGGCTTCCAACTCGGTCAATCCATGAAACATTGGATTATAAATAACAGTTAGATCTGTCATTTTGTAGAGTGCTCCTTTCGGAACAATGGCGCTTCCATCGGTTATCATATTAACTGCACAAGCTAGCCTGTCTTCTTCTTTCAGACGCTTGACTTCTGGTTCAATTGCCATTATAATGAGGTTCTCATCAATTGTAAATTTGGGATCCTATATGGCAGAGGGAAATAAATTTTTGTTTTATGCAACATAAATATTGGACGAGTTCATAAAAGCAAACACTTGCAGCACTTCCACATTCAAGTTCCATTTCTGCAGGCAAATACTGTCCGCTTGAAATTTGTTTGACTTCTTTCGAAGTGTTGATGTTTGATCTAAGCAATGACATCAAATGTTATCCAAAATGTACATAAATTAGACAATTTTTTCGAAATGTCACTTTGTAGTGGTTCAGCATTTTTACTTTTACGAACTCGGGAATCATCATAATTCACTTACCAGTTCTACACACGTGAAATGGCTCGGATCACCCTGAAATTTTGAGCGGCACAAAAGCGATGCCTCAAAGAGATCAGTAACCGGTGTGGGCATCATGAGCCATTGCATACAGTCCAAACTGTAGAAGAAGTTCCTTTCTCGCAAACAGTCCTTTGTGTATCCAAAATCGAAACCGTCCCCAGAAAAATATTTCCCTTAACTTGGTGTCGCTTTGAAGAATAATGAGTGAGTTTTGTATAAGCAAAAACTCTTCGGGAGTCAATGTTTGACCAACGTACATCAGCGAGTCTAAGCCATCTCTCAAAGATTCAATATTCATTTTAATTTTTTTAATAAAGCTTTTGATGTTGACTTAATACAAAAATTGAATAATTATTTGAAATATCTTAAATATTGTGATTTAAAAAGATTACTTACTATCTTCTTGTAAATTAAACTAAAAACTCAAGTGAAAATTCGTTTATGTTGGAGTTTCGATAGTCGATAATAATTTTACATCGATTGTTGTTGTCCGAACAAGATGTAATATGAAAGTCCAATTTTCACACACTCTTTGTCTGCATTTACATTGAACGATTTTTCCAGAAATCGGGTGAAATGTTTACATTGAAGGATTTTTCCAATGAGATTTTTTTCGTTGTCCTCTTAATTTTGTATTGCTGTCCCCTTCATTTTACACTTAGGGCCAGTTTCACAGTCAGGAAAGTGGCACTTAAGTGGGCATACTTACCCGAACAAGTGGCACTTAAGTCTCCGATGATGGTGACTTAAGTTCCACTTACCCTGGCTATGAAACTAAGCCTAAAGTCCTAATATGGGAAACTTAAGTGCCACTTATTCCGGTAAGTGTCGACTGTGAAACTGGCCCTAAGATTTACTCACCATCAAATAAATGTCACATTAACAGTAAACACACAAGAAACTGGAAAGAAGGTGAAAGAGAACGAAAACTGACTGGAAAAATCAAAAGATTTTGTTCTTTCCCCTCACTTTTTTACTCCCTTTACCAAGGAATAAAAGATCGGCATTGGAAAAATCGTTCAATAATGCAAATTGCAGACTAAAGGCTTTAATAACATTCAACTTGTTTCAAATTTGTTTCCTTTTTTGGGAAACTTAAGTGCCACTTATTCCGGTAAGTGTCGACTGTGAAACTGGCCCTAAGATTTACTCACCATCAAATAAATGTCACATTAACAGTAAACACACAAGAAACTGGAAAGAAGGTGAAAGAGAACGAAAACTGACTGGAAAAATCAAAAGATTTTGTTCTTTCCCCTCACTTTTTTACTCCCTTTACCAAGGAATAAAAGATCGGCATTGGAAAAATCGTTCAATAATGCAAATTGCAGACTTAGGGCTTTAATAACATTCAACTTGTTTCAAATTTGTTTCCTTTTTTCAAAGCACTACTCAATTCAAATTTTACAAAAGTAAATCTTACAGCGTTCCTATAAAGGAAAGAAGTATTGTCATTTTATAGATGGTCCTATTTTGTGTTTTAATCAACTACACACAAATTTTCGTAGTAAACTACATATTTTCGGTTCAAAAAGTATTAATTTGAGATAAAATACAATTTTTTTAAATGGATTGCATTTCTTGAGGCGGTGTTAGTGCTAGTTTTTTTTTTTTTTAGAAATGACAGATTCCTTTAAGTACAAAACACATTTTTGGTTCACCTTCTCGCAAGCAGTCGTTGCTAAAGTATGTCTGTATTTTTTCACTTTTGTACATTTTGCAAAAAGTTCTGAATGTAGTTAAGCCTTAAGAGAACTTCCACAAAAAAAAGGTTAATCGGTAAACGCTCTTTATACCGATTTAAATTTGATAGCATTTTTTATTATCGGAATTGCTATAAAATCAAAACGCTATAAAAGCAATGACATAAACCTTAAATTTTTCGGAACACTTCTTGTGTTGATCAGAAGTGAGCTATTACAAAAATATATTAAAAAAATTGCATACTTAGAGCAGTTAGCAGATATGAAAGATTCGAATATTTGAGATAAATAGAAATGTAATATATTAACCGGAAATATACATTAACCTAAAATTAGACTTCAGATTTAAATTGACTTTTTGAATTAAACGACGATCTATTTCCTTTACGGTTCGGATATAATCCAAGCACTCATTTCAAAGACGATAAAGTTGAAAATTTTGATTATTACAGCAAGATAAATAATTTAAAATCCTGATTTTTTCATTGATTACATTTTTTTGTAGACATTAAATTAACTGATTTCATTTTGAAAACAAAAGGCTTAATTTAAAAGAGTGACAAAATTTTTTTTATAAACTTTAATGAAATTCACAGATAAAAAAAATTAATATTTATCAAAAAGAATGTTTATTGTTAAAACTGTATAAACAAATTTTAATTTTTTTGAAATTTCTTTTTTATATCTATATAAATAAAAATGAAAATGTTCGTTTGTTCAAAATCTAAGATCTCTGAAAGTTCTTAAAATTTTGACACACAGCGCATTGCATTCGCTCGGCACTATATTATATTATAACTGAACTGTAAATTTCCGTCCACAGAAATTGCTTGAACAGAAAATCACGGAAAGGGGATTTGCTTTAGCTATGGGTGTAAGTTCTTTATAATTTAGAAAAAAACAATGCCGTTGTTAATCTCTAGGAGCATTAGCCGTGTTTTCGGACACAACAACAACTTGGAATCCTGCTCTCTATCTGGATATATTTTAAAGATCCGAAAATTAGTTCTTACTTTTGCGGGAAGATGGCTTCTCATAGTAAGGTAGTGTGAAATGAAGTGTAAAGAAAAAAAACAACAAATAAATAAAAAATAAACACAAAACAAAGTTATAAACAATTTGAGAAAAATATTAAATATACTAGCAGGCTTCTATTCAGATTTCATTGAAGTTGTTTTTTTTTTAAGTTGCGTGAGCGGGACTGAAGACTGAACGTCAAAAAGGGATTTCCTAACAAGCGGCCCAATTATATTATTGTATTATATAAAAACTTGATAATTATTTATGTTGTGAAGCAATAAGGAAAAATAGAGAAGAATGAGCGATAACTCCGCATTTTGTTCAACCTCAACAATTTCGTCTGCCTCCAGCCACCACATACGTCCCACGCCTAAGTGATTCAAAACCCCAAGACGAAAATGCATAGTTAAAGGCTTAACTTCATTCAAGACTTTTTGCAAAAAAAAAGTGGAAAAGTGAACAAAAAACATGCCATAAAGATGCATGAGTTCGAAAAAAAATTGTCTTTAAGTCTGCTATTACACGACAACTCTCGCGTCGTGACTCTTTTCGAACATGATGAGTGTAAAAGAGAAGAAACATGAGACGGAAAACAAACTGCCCTATGAGTCGTGGGCCAAATTTCTGCAACTCATTTTTGACATTATTATATTTCTTGTTTGTTATTTATGCAAATTGTTTTAATTATTTTCTATATAGCCATTGCAAAAAGTCTTGAATGAAGTTAAGCCTTAATGCATTCAAACGAGGGGCAGAGACAGAGGCACACGAACGCGCCCAATATAATGCGGTTTTGTAAGGCAGGAAACTAAACTTTTACCAAGTGTGGCAGAACTGGGTTTTTTCCTATGGGTTTTGACAGCAAATTATGTAAATTTGTGAAAAGTTCAAGTTACTAAACAGAACTAATGTAATCAAACCACAAACGAAATCTCTCAATATCATTACCTGCCATCTACTTGTCAATGCCTTGCGTTTGCATTTTCTTTTCCAATCATTTTCGCAAAATTTTGACTTGCGCTGACGCACACCATCAAATGAATCAAATCAGTTCAGTGTACTTTCTTCGCAGAAGGCAGAAGAAAGAAAAAATTCATTCGTGTCGGTCAGTTTTGCGGAGCAGTGTACGTATTTTTTTTTTCTAATAAATAAGTGAAATTACCAAAAAAAAAGCCCCTGATTCAAAACAAATTTCAATATCGAAAATATAAAATCAAATAAAGCGGAAAAGTTATCTCAAGTGCAAGTGTGACAATAAATCAACCTACAAAATTTTATAGGAATCAAACTCCTACAGCGCATCAAAATGAATTTCTATAAATAAGGTAAAAAGAAAAATAATAAAACAAGAAAAGAAAATGTCTACATCTCTTCTCCGAGGTTCATATTTTGATTCTATGGACTGAAAGTTTTGCGGAAAAAAAGATCGTAATTTTATCCGAAGATAATGGGGTAAACACGTTTTCAATTTATTGTGGATCTGGAATATTACAGTTGTTGTTTACTTTTGTGTTATTTCACCTAGGTCTGTATCCGAACGAAGTGCTGAGCCTGTTCAGGTTATGAAATCCATAAACTTGCTCATAGTGTCTTCTCTCTCGTTAAAATGTTGGCGAAAAATCTTTGATGATGAAAATTTTTGTTTTTTATTTGCATATAAATTTACTTCCTAGAATTTGTTTAAAATTAAATTGAAAATTAAATCAACCTCGAGGGGGTGGAGGCAAAGTGATGGCCTAGTTTTTTTCGGTTTGTCTTTTGGTTTGATTTTCACTCGTTGAATGTGTGGTTCTGGTGCCCTTTTCTTCTGATGATCAGAACTCCCGTTGCAGTTAACACTGTGTTTGTACCTATAGTTTTTTCTGTTGCACATAATGGATGTGTTAGTACGTGAACGAAGTAGTTTTCAGTCAATTCGCTCTTTTTTTAATATACAGTAGCCCGTGAGTTGTTTTTGTTGTGAAAGATTTCAGAAGTTCTAATAAGATTTATTTAAGGAAGCGTTTGAATTTCTGAGTGGATTTCTTAAGATAGGTATATGTGTTTTTAGTTTATTTTTTTGAGTTGCGAAATCAACATTCTCCCATCATAATTAAATCTGGGTACAGACTACAGAGAGGTTTCGGAAAGTTTCAAAGGAAAATGACTACAAAAAGTGCTCTCATTTTGTTTGAGAATTGACCTTGTATAGGCAGTGTTTTGGCAAAAATATGCATATAGTGTACATACACCCATTCATATGTGCTGTACACACTACACAGATATATAGGAATGAAAACAATATGCTGTTGGATAGCTACATAAACTATATACGTATCTACCTATTTACTTTGCGCACATTTTTCATGATTTAACCTTGAAAATAACAACGCTCGTCCATATTTTGAATTAGGTAGCTGCCCAAATAAATACTGTTGAACACCTACCTAGCGACACAAAATCTAAGAAATTTATTAAATTCAACTACCTACTATTTTTTTAACGCAACGGATTAGCCAGTTCATGATAGTAAGGTCTTTTCAACTCCTTTAAAATTTGAGCAAGTGAAACCAAAATGTTTCAATACAAATCAACTCAGGAATCTGAAATACAAAACAAATTGTGACATCTTTTGAGAAAATCGGAAAAACTTAAAAATGTCAATCAATTAATTAATTAAAATTAAAAAAAAAAAAAACAGAATAATGAACTGCACGCTCATGTATCAACATAATTCCATACTTCGGTGTGCCTTGTCTTACCCTAAACTCCAAACAAGTTCTTGAAAACTGCAGATGAGATAAGTATGGAACATTTGACAACTATAATAGTGCGCTGGGTTGGTGGAAAAAAAATCGTAACCATGATCGAGATTTACATGAAGCAGCTCCTGGTGTTCCTGGCACGCGAATATCTGTGGAATTTGAATTTAGAGCACTTTCCACAACATAAAGAAAGTCTGAAAACTGAACAATGGGCTTATCCGATAGCTATTTTACATTCAAAAAGAAATTCTGCAATTTTGTGTGTTGAAAAATAAATCAAAAACGACATCAATTATAAAAAATATGTATTATATTAATTTTAAATTAAAATAATAATAATATGTAACTAATAAAATTAAAAAATACATTAAAATAGGAAATGGACAAAAATTATTTAATACGCATGTATTTGGTCAGTTTATATTTCTCAAAAAACAGGATTCCTCACCAAAATTTCTCAGTTAAGATGTCAGAAATCGAGGGAATAAAATGAATTCCCTTGCTCAATTTTGGACTGAGGAAAGTTTGTGAGGCCCCCAAAATATAAGGTGACCAAATTAACTACATATACATAAAAAAATATTAAAGTTTAGAAATTTTAAATATAAACAAACTGATAAACATACCATTTAGTACATAAGTGCTGCTTCAATCAAGACACAGCAACATCAATTGTATCCGCTCAATTTCTTCTGCGGTTAGAGGATTTGTGCCTTGTTTACGGAGTTTAAAAGCTCCCTAAACAGGAAACAGAAGTAAATAGTTAAAAATATGTATCCACATGTAGGTATTTATTAATATTTTACTCACGAAATAGGTTTGCATGAAATTCTTTTTTTTATCATCATCTTCATCTTCTTCTTTAAAAATTGTATGCCTATTTTCATAAGTCCATTTTACAATCTGAAACAAAATTTATAAAATAAAATTCATAATATATTAAACAATAAAAATAATATTTTTCTTACATCAGAAGATACCTTCCTCGCCATCCTTAAAAACATTCCTCTCACAAAGTTCATTTTTCTTCTTTTTTTTCTTTTTTTTACTTTTTTCTTCTTTTTTCTTCTTTTTTCTTCTTTTTTCTTCTTTTTTTCTTTTTTTTTCTTCTTTTTTCTTTTTTTCCTTCTTTTCCTATTAAAATATTTTTCACTATGATTTATTTTTTTCAATTTGTATAGACTTCAAATCAATTAAAATTTCGATGTCTACTAGATTAGATTTGATAATAAATAGACAGTGGAAAATTTTCTTGATTTTATTCATTTAAGTTTAACACGGTTGTAACTTGTAACGGAGATGAAAAAATATAAAGAGTAACTAAAATTTGTCATGGGTGGTTACGTGTCCATAATAAGCATGATGTTGGTTGGTACCCGCATTTCGACTGGTCAGGAAGTGATGCTAAAAAATAATGTATTAGTTAATTTGGACCATCTAGAACCCTAGCGTACCAACATGCATACAAAAATGAAAGTCTCGAACATGGCCACCCGATGCATTGTTAAAAAGTGCAATATCTCCAAATCTATGCACTCCACAGCGCTTTTTAACAAAATAGTAAGGTATTAGCTATTGCAGGCAATCCAGGGACCCAAGGATACCAATATACATACCAAAATGAAGGCCTCGAACATGGCCACCCGGTGCATTGTTAAAAAGTGCAATATCTCCAAATCTATGCACTCCACAGCGCATTTTAACAAAATAGTAAGGTATTAGCTATTGTGGGCAATCCAGGGACACTAGGATACCAATATGCATACCAAAATGAAGTTTTCGAAGATGGCCACCCGATGCATCATTAAAATGTGCAATACCTGCACATCTATGCACTCCACAGTGTTTTTAATAAAATATTACGGTACTCGCTATTGTTGGCAATCCAGGGACACTAGGATACCAATATGCTTACCAAAATGAAGGCCTCGAAGATGGCCACCCGATGCATAATTAAAATGTGCAATACCTGCACATCTATGCACTCCACAGCGTTTTTAATAAAATATTACGGTAATCGCTATTGTGGGCAATCCAGGGACACTAGGATACCAATATGCATACCAAAATGAAGGTCTCGAAGATGGCCACCCGATGCATCATTAAAATGTGCAATACCTGCACATCTATGCACTCCACAGCGTTTTTAATAAAGTATTACGGTACTCGCTATTGTGGGCAATCCAGGGACACTAGGATACCAATATGCATACCAAAATGAAGGCCTCGAAGATGGCCACCCGATGCATCATTAAAATGTGCAATACCTGCACATCTATGCACTCCACAGTGTTTTTAATAAAGTATTACGGTACTCGCTATTGTGGGCAATCCAGGGACACTAGGATACCAATATGCATACCAAAATGAAGGCCTCGAAGATGGCCACCCGATGCATCATTAAAATGTGCACAGCGTTTTTAATAAAATATTACGGTACTCGCTATTGTGGGCAATCCAAGGACACTAGGATACCAATATGCTTACCAAAATGAAGGCCTCGAAGATGGCCACTCGATGCATCATTAAAATGTGCAATACCTGCACATCTATGCACTCCACGCCGTTTTTAATAAAATAGTAAGAGACTCGCAATTGTCGGCAGTACCTCACATATTTGATGTTTCATCCTAGATATTAATTATCTGTCTAAAAATAATATTTCATCATACAGAGAAATACTGTTGCAAAACAAATGTGCTGTGAGTGTGATCATTACAATTTTTCAGAGGAAAACTCGAATATTTTTTAAATTTCTCAGGTAAAATTAATAATTTATGGAAACGAACCACAAATCATCAAAGAATTCGAAGAAACGAAACAATGACATTGAATACTTATGCAGGTACCTACTACGAATATTTTTGTCATTTCTCAAGGGGAATATAAGGACAATTCGCAAAGTACTTCCCCACATTAATATCCATTAGTTTATCTTATGCCATCTTTAAATGTAAACTTTTTCGCCTTGAAACAATTTTCACTGCCAATCTCTTAGGCCAGGCGCGCACATGCAACTAAACAGTTTGGTTTCGATTTTGACCGGCGCGCACTCCCATATAAGCCCATTATCTATGTGCTCAAAATGGAAACCAACCTGTTTAGTTGCATGTGCGCGCCTGGTCTTTGCTCACCGCTTGAATTATTTATGCAAATGTATAGATTGAAGCTCATAACAAATTGATTTTATACGCCTTAACCGATTGTTATCGGACTTCAAAGATACACTCTGGGACTTATACCAAAGATTTCCTGAAGTTAAGACATAAATCGGTTTGATCAATTGATTTTTATTTGCTGGTATAAACAATAACAATCCAAATTCTTCCAAACGAAGGTAATTTACAAATTAATTTTTCTTTTTTATTTGAAGGGCCTGCAGAAACGTGGTGCGCGGTTAACTACTCAAACAGGAATTATGGTTTGATTTACGATGGAGATATAGAATCGCATACGTATATCGGAGAAAAAATGTGTATGCTAAAGAAATAGAACAACAATTGCAACAATTGAGCCGAGTTAGAACGGAGAGTGTCGGAAAATAACTAGTGTTCCAGATGAAGAGAATAGAAAAAAGTTACATGCATTGGTTGAAAATGAAGAAACTAGAAGAAAATTTAGATTTTTAATTTTGATTGATGTGATTAAATGAGTTTTTAGATTAGATAAAGACTTTATTGAACAAAATTTCTTATTTCGATATCTTAACAAATCATAAATAAGCAAGGTCTACGCCACCAGCCGTCTGCCAGTGACAATTTTATGTTTTAGTGATTTTAGTAAATTATAGTTACAGTTTAACATTTAATTTAATAAAATATCTTTTTTGTACGTATTTCTTTGTTTATAATTAGAATATAGCTCGTCCATAATATTCTTCCTGCATCTTTACGCCCATTTTACGTTTGCAAATTTTTCATCTCAACATTGCTCAGGACACTTTTCAAAAACTGATATGCGGATTTCTACTAGAATGGTGTACCCTCATGTTACGCAAACCACATGTATCTAGAAGGTAGAAGATAATTTCTATACGGAATGAATGGCATGTGATGGCTAATGTGAGGAGTAAAATTTTGACGCCTTGTAACAAAAGTGGTTCAATGCGTTTGTTAACTTTCTTGTAAGTTTCTCAATTTTTGAAAAATTCGTTCTCACTGGTGTTTTGACAAGTTTTACAAATTTAACTGAAAAAAATACCAAACAGACCTATATTTACAAATCGTAACTATTTGACACTTCAAAATAAAAATATGTTTGATTAAAAAAACGACAATAGTCAACTATTGTTAACAATTGTCAACTATTGTCAGAAAAATAACGAACCACTGGTAGATTTATCAAATAATTTGATGTGCGCGCCATTTTTGATTTTCAACAAAAAAATTGTGCTGTAATACGCTCAACTTGTGCTGCCATGTGCCGTTAATATTTTTGAAAAATTCGCAAATTCTCAAATTTTACGGATACAATTTTTGGGAAATTACGATTTTTTTAAAAATCAAGGTTTAAAGAAATTGATTGTTGCTCAAAACATAATATGGTAGAAATTGCCCTTTAGCCCTTAAACAAATTATTCTTAAAATTTTGCAAAGCAAAATATTTTATTGAATAATCAAATCATAAATAACAAATCAAAGTTTTTCCTTCCATCTCCGAAATAACCGAAACCATGCTGTTTGGAATTCAATTTGTGATAAAACGTCATCCCTGGCCATACACAAGATCTTATCATGACCAAACGTCCATTCCGTTCCAAATTCAATTGAAATGCAATTTCTTTGGGAATTTCATCATCGATAGTGTCTAAAAAATCAGTTGTGTAATTATAGTCCCTTCGCTTCGTTAAATTATATCGGATTTTGTTTTTCGGCATTCTATAGAGCTGGTAATAGCTCTTTAAATTGGCTTCCAACTCGGTCAATCCATGAAACATTGGATTATAAATAACAGTTCGATCTGTCATTTTGTAGAGTGCTCCTTTCGGAACAATGGCGCTTCCATCGGTTATCATATTAACTGCACAAGCTAGCCTGTCTTCTTCTTTCAGACGCTTGACTTCTGGTTCAGTTGCCATTATAATGAGGTTCTCATCAATTGTAAATTTGGGATCCTATATGGCAGAGGGAAATAAATTTTTGTTTTATGCAACATAAATATTGGACGAGTTCATAAAAGCAAACATTTGCAGCACTTCCACATTCAAGTTCCATTTCTGCAGGCAAATACTGTCCGCTTGAAATTTGTTTGACTTCTTTCGAAGTGTTGATGTTTGATCTAAGCAATGACATCAAATATTATCCAAAATGTACATAAATTACACAGTTTTTTCGAAATGTCGCTTGTTAGTGGTTCAGCATTTTTACTTTTACGAACTCGGGAATCATCATAATTCACTTACCAGTTCTACACACGTGAAATGGCTCGGATCACCCTGAAATTTTGAGCGGCACAAAAGCGATGCCTCAAAGAGATCAGTAACCGGTGTGGGCATGATGAGCCATTGCATACAGTCCGAACTGTAGAAGAAGTTCCTTTCTCGCAAACAGTCCTTTGTGTATCCAAAATCGAAACCGTCCCCAGAAAAATATTTCCCTAAACTTGGTGTCGCTTTGAAGAATAATGAGTGAGTTTTGTATAAGCAAAAACTCTTCGGGAGTCAAAGTTTGACCAACGTACATCAGCGAGTTTAAGCCATCTCTCAAAGATTCAATATTCATTTTAATTTTATTAATAAAGCTTTTGATGTTGACTTAATACAAAAATTGAATAATTATTTGAAATATCTTAAATATTGTGATTTAAAAATATTACTTACTATCTTCTTGTAAATTAAACTAAAAACTCAAGTGAAAATTCGTTTAAGTTGGAGTTTCGATAGTCGATAATAATTTTACATCGATTGTTGTTGTCCGAACAAGACGTAATATGAAAGTCCAATTTTCACACACTCTTTGTCTGCATTTAAATTGAACGATTTTTCCAGAAATCGGGTGAAATGTTTACATTGAAGGATTTTTCCAATGAGATTTTTTTCGTTGTCCTCTTAATTTTGTATTGCTGTCCCCTTCATTTTACAATTAGGGCCAGTTTCACAGTCAGGAAAGTGGCACTTAAGTGGGCATACTTACCCGAACAAGTGGCACTTAAGTCTCCGATGATGGTGACTTAAGTTCCACTTACGCTGGCTATGAAACTAAGCCTAAAGTCCTAATATGGGAAACTTAAGTGCCACTTATTCCGGTAAGTGTCGACTGTGAAACTGGCCCTAAGATTTACTCACCATCAAATAAATGTCACATTAACAGTAAACACACAAGAAACTGGAAAGAAGGTGAAAGACAACGAAAACTGACTGGAAAAATCAAAAGATTTTGTTCTTTCCCCTCACTTTTTTACTCCCTTTACCAAGGAATAAAAGATCGGCATTGGAAAAATCGTTCAATAATGCAAATTGCAGACTAAAGGCTTTAATAACATTCAACTTGTTTCAAATTTGTTTCCTTTTTTCAAAGCACTACTCAATTCAAATTTTACAAAAGTAAATCTTACAGCGTTCCTATAAAGGAAAGAAGTATTGTCATTTTATAGATGGTCCTATTTTGTGTTCTAATCAACTACACACAAATTTTCGTAGTAAACTACATATTTTCGGTTCAAAAAGTATTAATTTGAGATAAAATATAATTTTTTTAAATGGATTGCATTTCTTGAGGCGGTGTTAGTGCTAGTTTTTTTTAAAGAAATGATAGATTCCTTTAAGTACAAAACACATTTTTGGTTCACCTTCTCGCAAGCAGTCGTTGCTAAAGTATGTCTGTATTTTTTCAGTTTTGTACATTTTGCAAAAAGTTCTGAATGTAGTTAAGCCTTAAGAGAACTTCCACAAAAAAAAGGTTAATCGGTAAACGCTCTTTATACCGATTTAAATTTGATAGCATTTTTTATTATCGGAATTGCTATAAAATCAAAACGCTATAAAAGCAATGACATAAACCTTAAATTTTTCGGAACACTTCTTGTGTTGATCAGAAGTGAGCTATTACAAAAATATATTAAAAAAATTGCATACTTAGAGCAGTTAGCAGATATGAAAGATTCGAATATTTGAGATAAATAGAAATGTAATATATTAACCGGAAATATACATTAACCTAAAATTAGACTTCAGATTTAAATTGACTTTTTGAATTAAACGACGATCTATTTCCTTTACGGTTCGGATATAATCCAAGCACTCATTTCAAAGACGATAAAGTTGAAAATTTTGATTATTACAGCAAGATAAATAATTTAAAATCCTGATTTTTTCATTGATTACATTTTTTTGTAGACATTAAATTAACTGATTTCATTTTGAAAACAAAAGGCTTAATTTAAAAGAGTGACAAAATTTTTTTTATAAACTTTAATGAAATTCACGGATAAAAAAAATTAATATTTATCAAAAAGAATGTTTATTGTTAAAACTGTATAAACAAATTTTAATTTTTTTGAAATTTCTTTTTTATATCTATATAAATAAAAATGAAAATGTTCGTTTGTTCAAAATCTAAGATCTCTGAAAGTTCTTAAAATTTTGACACACAGCGCATTGCATTCGCTCGGCACTATATTATATTATAACTGAACTGTAAATTTCCGTCCACAGAAATTGCTTGAACAGAAAATCACGGAAAGGGGATTTGCTTTAGCTATGGGTGTAAGTTCTTTATAATTTAGAAAATAACAATGCCGTTGTTAATCTCTAGGAGCATTAGCCGTGTTTTCGGACACAACAACAACTTGGAATCCTGCTCTCTATCTGGATATATTTTAAAGATCCGAAAATTAGTTCTTACTTTTGCGGGTAGATGGCTTCTCATAGTAAGGTAGTGTGAAATGAAGTGTAAAGAAAAAAGACAAAAAATAAACCCAAAACAAACAAAGTTATAAACAATTTGAGAAAAATATTAAATATACTAGCAGGCTTCTATTCAGACTTCATTGAAGTTGTTTTTTGTTTTTAAGTTGCGTGAGCGGGACTGAAGACTGAACCCCAAAAAGGGATTTAAAATCCTAACAAGCGGCCCGATTATATTACTGTATAATATAAAAACTTGATAATTATTTATGTTGTCAAACAATAAGGAAAAATAGAGAAGAATGAGCGATAACTCCGCAATTTGTTCAACCTCAACAATTTCGTCTGCCTCCAGCCACCACATACGTCCCACGCCTAAGTGATTCAAAACCCCAAGACGAAAATGCATAGTTAAAGGCTTAACTTCATTCACGACTTTTTGCAAAAAAAAAGTGGAAAAGTGAACAAAAAACATGCCATAAAGATGCATGAGTTCGAAAAAAAATTGTCTTTAATGTCGTTTGCGGTTGGATTTCGGAACTGTTCCATTCCTATCGAAAATGGAAAATTTGGAGTAAAAAGAGTGAAAAAGGAGTAACTCCGAACGTCCACTCGAAAACGACATAAGTCTGCTATTACACGACAACTCTCGCGTCGTGACTCTTTTCGAACATAATGAGTGTAAAAGAGAAGAAACATGAGACGGAAAACAAACTGCCCTATTAATCGTGGGCCAAATTTCTGCAACTCATTTTTGACATTATTATATTTCTTGTTTGTTATTTATGCAAATTGTTTTAATTATTTTCTATAAAGCCATTGCAAAAAGTGAAAGATTTCAGAAGTTCTAATAAGATTTTTTTAAGGAAGCGTTTGAATTTCTGAGTGGATTTCTTAAGATAGGTATATGTGTTTTTAGTTTATTTTTTTGAGTTGCGAAATCAACATTCTCCCATCATAATTAAATCTGGGTACAGACTACAGAGAGGTTTCGGAAAGTTTCAAAGGAAAATGACTACAAAAAGTGCTCTCATTTTGTTTGAGAATTGACCTTGTATAGGCAGTGTTTTGGCAAAAATATGCATATTGTGTACATACACCCATTCATATGTGCTGTACACACTGAACAGATATATAGGAATGAAAACAATATGCTGTTGGATAGCTACATAAACTATATACGTATCTACCTATTTACTTTGCGCACATTTTTCATGATTTAACCTGGAAAATAACAACGCTCGTCCATATTTTGAATTAGGTAGCTGCCCAAATAAATACTATGTTGAACACCTACCTAGCGACACAAAATCTAAGAAATTTATTAAATTCAACTACCTACTATTTTTTTAACGCAACGGATTAGCCAGTTCATGATAGTAAGGTCTATTCAACTCCTTTAAAATTTGAGCAAGTGAAACCAAAATGTTTCAATACAAATCAACTCAGGAATCTGAAATACAAAACAAATTGTGACATCTTTTGAGAAAATCGGAAAAACTTAAAAGTGTCAATCAATTAATTAATTAAAATTAAAAAAAAAAAAAAAACAGAATAATGAACTGCACGCTCATGTGCCAACATAATTCCATACTTCGGTGTGCCTTGTCTTACCCTAAACTCCAAACAAGTTCTTGAAAACCGCAGATAAGTATGGAACATTTGAGAACTGTAATAGTGCGCTGGGTTGGTGGAAAAAAAATCGTAACCATGATCGAGATTTACATGAAGCAGCTCCTGGTGTTCCTGGCACGCGAATATCTGTGGAATTTGAATTTAAAGCACTTTCCACAACATAAAGAAAGTCTGAAAACTGAACAATGGGCTGATCCGATAGCTATTTTACATTCAAAAAGAAATTCTGCAATTTTGTGTGTTGAAAAATAAGTCAAAAACGACATCAATTATAAAAAATATTTATTTTGTAAATTAAAATAACATAAATTGTTTATATGTTTGTTCTCGTACTGTCCACAACTGCGAATTTTTACGATTTTTGGTCCAAAATCGTTCAAATTAAAAATTATAATTTCATAAAAACAAACTCGAACAGACATAATGCAAAATAATAATAATATGAAATTTAAATAATTAAAAAAGACAATAAAATAGGAACTAGATACAAATTATTTAATACGTATTTAGTCAGCTTATATTTCTCAGGATAATCAGGATTCCTCACCAAAATTTCTCAGTTTCAATGTCAGAAATCGAGGGAATAAAATGAATTCCCTTGCTCAATTTTGGACTGAGGAAAGTTTGTGAGGCCCCCAAAATATAAGGTGACCAAATTAACTATATATACATAAAAAAATATTAAAGTTTAGAAATTTTAAATATAAACAAACTGATAAACATACCATTTAGTACATAAGTGCTGCTTCAATCAAGACACAGCAACATCAATTGTATCCGCTCAATTTCTTCTGCGGTTAGAGGATTTGTGCCTTGTTTACGGAGTTTAAAAGGTCCCTAAAGAGGAAACAGAAGTAAATAGTTAAAAATATGTATCCACATGTAGGTATTTATTAATATTTTACTCACGAAATAGGTTTGCATGAAATTCTTTTTTTTATCATCATCTTCATCTTCTTCTTTAAAAATTTTATGCCTATTTTCATAAGTCCATTTAACAATCTGAAACAAAATTTATAAAATAAAATTCATAATATATTAAACAATAAAAATAATATTTTTCTTACATCAGAAGATACCTTCCTCGCCATCCTTAAAAACATTCCTCTCATAAAGTTAATTTTTCTTCTTTTTTTTCTTTTTTTTTATTCTTTTTTCTTTTTTTCCTTCTTTTCCTATTAAAATATTTCTCACTATGATTTAATTTTTTCAATTTGTAGAGACTTCAAATCAATTAAAATTTCGATGTCTACTAGATTAGATTTGATACTAAATAGACAGTGGAAAATTTTCTTGATTTTATTCATTTAAGTTTAACACGGTTGTAACTTGTAACGGAGATGAAAAAATATAAAGAGTAACTAAAATTTGTCTTGGGTGGTTACGTGTCCATAATAAGCATGATGTAGGTTGGTACCCGCATTTCGACTGGTCAGGAAGTGATGCTAAAAAATAATGTATTAGTTAATTTGGACCATCTAGCGTACCAACATGCATACAAAAATGAAAGTCTCGAACATGGCCACCCGATGCATTGTTAAAAAGTGCAATATCTCCACAGCGCTTTTTAACAAAATAGTAAGGTATTAGCTATTGCGGGCAATCCAGGGACCCTAGGATACCAATATACATACCAAAATGAAGGCCTCGAACATGGCCACCCGGTGCATTGTTAAAAAGTGCAATATCTCCAAATCTATGCACTCCACAGCGCTTTTTAACAAAATATTAAGGTATTAGCTATTGTGGGCAATCCAGGGACACTAGGATACCAATATGCATACCAAAATGAAGTTCTCGAAGATGGCCAAACGATGCATCATTAAAATGTGCAATACCTACACATTTATGCACTCCACAGTGTTTTTAATAAAATATTACGGTACTCGCTATTGTGGGCAATCCAGGGACACTAGGATACTAATATGCATACTAAAATGAAGGTCTCAAAGATGGCCACCCGATGCATCATTAAAATGTGCAATACCTGCACATCTATGCACTCCACGCCGTTTTTAATAAAATAGTAAGAGACTCGCAATTGTCGGCAGTACCTCAGATATTTGATGTTTCATCCTAGATATTAATTATCTGTCTAAAAATAATATTTCATCATACAGAGAAATACTGTTGCAAAACAAATGTGCTGTGAGTGTGATCATTACAATTTTTCAGAGGAAAACTCGAATATTTTTTAAATTTCTCAGGTAAAATTAATAATTTATGGAAACGAACCACAAATCATCAAAGAATTCGAAGAAACGAAACAATGACATTGAATACTTATGCAGGTACCTACTACGAATATTTTTGTCATTTCTCAAGGGGAATATAAGGACAATTCGCAAAGTACTTCCCCACATTAATATCCATTAGTTTATCTTATGCCATCTTTAAATGTAAACTTTTTCGCCTTGAAACAATTTTCACTGCCAATCTCTTAGGCCAGGCGCGCACATGCAACTAAACAGTTTGGTTTCGATTTTGACCGGCGCGCACTCCCATATAAGCCCATTATCTATGTGCTCAAAATGGAAACCAACCTGTTTAGTTGCATGTGCGCGCCTGGTCTTTGCTCACCGCTTGAATTATTTATGCAAATGTATAGATTGAAGCTCATAACAAATTGATTTTATACGCCTTAACCGATTGTTATCGGACTTCAAAGATACACTCTGGGACTTATACCAAAGATTTCCTGAAGTTAAGACATAAATCGGTTTGATCAATTGATTTTTATTTGCTGGTATAAACAATAACAATCCAAATTCTTCCAAACGAAGGTAATTTACAAATTAATTTTTCTTTTTTATTTGAAGGGCCTGCAGAAACGTGGTGCGCGGTTAACTACTCAAACAGGAATTATGGTTTTATTTACGATGGAGATATAGAATCGCATCCGTATATCGGAGAAAAAATGTGTATGCTGAAGACATAGAAGAACAATTGCAACAATTGAGCCGAGTTAGAACGGAGAGTGTCGGAAAATAACTAGTGTTCCAGATGAAGAGAATAGAAAAAAGTTACATGCATTGGTTGAAAATGAAGAAACTAGAAGAAAATTTAGATTTTTAATTTCGATTGATGTGATTAAATGATTTTTTAGATTAGATAAAGACTTTATTGAACAAAATTTCTTATTTCGATATCTTAACAAATCATAAATAAGCAAGGTCTACGCCACCGGCCGTCTGCCAGTGACAATTTTATGTTTAGTGATTTTATTAAATTATACAGTTTAACATTTAATTTAATAAAATATCTTTTTTGTACGTATTTCTTTGATTATAATTAGAATATAGCTCGTCCATAATATTCTTCCTGCATCTTTACGCCCATTTTACGTTTGTAAATTTTTCATCTCAACATTGCTCAGGACACTTTTCAAAAACTGATATGCGGATTTCTACTAGAATGGTGTACCCTCATGTTACGCAAACCACATGTATCTAGAAGGTAGAAGATCATTTCTATACGGAATGAATGGCATGTGATGGTTAATGTGAGGAGTGAAATTTTGACGCCTTGTAACAAAAGTGGTTCAATGCGTTTGTTAACTTTCTTGTAAGTTTCTCAATTTTTGAAAAATTCGTCCTCACTGGTGTTTTGACAAGTTTTACAAATTTAACTGAAAAAAATACCAAACAGACCTATATTTACAAATCGTAACTATTTGACACTTCAAAATAAAAATATGTTTGATTAAAAAAACGACAATAGTCAACTATTGTTAACAATTGTCAACTATTGTCAGAAAAATAACGAACCACTGGTAGATTTATCAAATAATTTGATGTGCGCGCCATTTTTGATTTTCAACAAAAAAATTGTGCTGTAATACGCTCAACTTGTGCTGCCATGTGCCGTTAATATTTTTGAAAAATTCGCAAATTCTCAAATTTTACGGATACAATTTTTGGGAAATTACGATTTTTTTTAAAAATCAAGGTTTAAAGAAATTGATTGTTGCTCAAAACATAATATGGTAGAAATTGCCCTTTAGCCCTTAAACAAATTATTCTTAAAATTTTGCAAAGCAAAATATTTTATTGAATAATCAAATCATAAATAACAAATCAAAGTTTTTCCTTGCATCTCCGAAATAACCGAAACCATGCTGTTTGGAATTCAATTTGTGATAAAACGTCATCCCTGGCCATACACAAGATCTTATCATGACCAAACGTCCATTCCGTTCCAAATTCAATTGAAATGCAATTTCTTTGGGAATTTCATCATCGATAGTGTCTAAAAAATCAGTTGTGTAATTATAGTCACTTCGCTTCATTAAATTTTATCGGATTTTGTTTTTCGGCATTCTATAGAGCTGGTAATAGCTCTTTAAATTGGCTTCCAACTCGGTCAATCCATGAAACATTGGATTATAAATAACAGTTCGATCTGTCATTTTGTAGAGTGCTCCTTTCGGAACAATGGCGCTTCCATCGGTTATCATATTAACTGCACAAGCTAGCCTGTCTTCTTCTTTCAGACGCTTGACTTCTGGTTCAGTTGCCATTATAATGAGGTTCTCATCAATTGTAAATTTGGGATCCTATATGGCAGAGGGAAATAAATTTTTGTTTTATGCAACATAAATATTGGACGAGTTCATAAAAGCAAACATTTGCAGCACTTCCACATTGAAGTTCCATTTCTGCAGGCAAATACTGTCCGCTTGAAATTTGTTCTTTCGAAGTGTTGATGTTTGCTCTTAGCAATGACATCAAATGTTATCCAAAATGTACATAAATTACACAGTTTTTTCGAAATGTCGCTTGTTAGTGGTTCAGCATTTTTACTTTTACGAACTCGGGAATCATCATAATTCACTTACCAGTTCTACACACGTGAAATGGCTCGGATCACCCTGAAATTTTGAGCGGCACAAAAGCGATGCCTCAAAGAGATCAGTAACCGGTGTGGGCATGATGAGCCATTGCATACAGTCCGAACTGTAGAAGAAGTTCCTTTCTCGCAAACAGTCCTTTGTGTATCCAAAATCGAAACCGTCCCCAGAAAAATATTTCCCTAAACTTGGTGTCGCTTTGAAGAATAATGAGTGAGTTTTGTATAAGCAAAAACTCTTCGGGAGTCAAAGTTTGACCAACGTACATCAGCGAGTTTAAGCCATCTCTCAAAGATTCAATATTCATTTTAATTTTATTAATAAAGCTTTTGATGTTGACTTAATACAAAAATTGAATAATTATTTGAAATATCTTAAATATTGTGATTTAAAAATATTACTTACTATCTTCTTGTAAATTAAACTAAAAACTCAAGTGAAAATTCGTTTAAGTTGGAGTTTCGATAGTCGATAATAATTTTACATCGATTGTTGTTGTCCGAACAAGACGTAATTAATATGAAAGTCCAATTTTCACACACTCTTTGTCTGCATTTACATTGAACGATTTTTCCAGAAATCGGGTGAAATGTTTACATTGAAGGATTTTTCCAATGAGATTTTTTTCGTTGTCCTCTTAATTTTGTATTGCTGTCCCCTTCATTTTACACTTAGGGCCAGTTTCACAGTCAGAAAAGTGGCACTTAAGTGGGCATACTTACCCGAACAAGTGGCACTTAAGTCTCCGATGATGGTGACTTAAGTTCCACTTACCCTGGCTATGAAACTAAGCCTAAAGTCCTAATATGGGAAACTTAAGTGCCACTTATTCCAGTAAGTGTCGACTGTGAAACTGGCCCTAAGATTTACTCACCATCAAATAAATGTCACATTAACAGTAAACACACAAGAAACTGGAAAGAAGGTGAAAGAGAACGAAAACTGACTGGAAAAATCAAAAGATTTTGTTCTTTCCCCTCACTTTTTTACTCCCTTTGCCAAGGAATAAAAGATCGGCATTGGAAAAATCGTTCAATAATGCAAATTGCAGACTAAAGGCTTTAATAACATTCAACTTGTTTCAAATTTGTTTCCTTTTTTCAAAGCACTACTCAATTCAAATTTTACAAAAGTAAATCTTACAGCGTTCCTATAAAGGAAAGAAGTATTGTCATTTTATAGATGGTCTTATTTTGTGTTTTAATCAACTACACACAAATTTTCGTAGTAAACTACATATTTTCGGTTCAAAAAGTATTAATTTGAGATAAAATATAATTTTTTTAAATGGATTGCATTTCTTGACGCGGTGTTAGTGCTAGTTTTTTTTTTTTTAGAAATGACAGATTCCTTTAAGTACAAAACACATTTTTGGTTCACCTTCTCGCAAGCAGTCGTTGCTAACGTATGTCTGTATTTTTTCACTTTTGTACATTTTGCAAAAAGTTCTGAATGTAGTTAAGCCTTAAGAGAACTTCCACAAAAAAAAGGTTAATCGGTAAACGCTCTTTATACCGATTTAAATTTGATAGCATTTTTTATCATCGGAATTGCTACAAAAGCAATGACATAAACCTTAAATTTTTCAGAACACTTCTTGTGTTGATCAGAAGTGAGCTATTACAAAAATATATTAAAAAAATTGCATACTTAGAGCAGTTAGCAGATATGAAAGATTCGAATATTTGAGATAAATAGAAATGTAATATATTAACCGGAAATATACATTAACCTAAAATTAGACTTCAGATTTAAATTGACTTTTTGAATTAAACGACGATCTATTTCCTTTACGGTTCGGATATAATCCAAGCACTCATTTCAAAGACGATAAAGTTGAAAATTTTGATTATTACAGCAAGATAAATAATTTAAAATCCTGATTTTTTCATTGATTACATTTTTTTGTAGACATTAAATTAACTGATTTCATTTTGAAAACAAAAGGCTTAATTTAAAAGAGTGACAAAATTTTTTTTATAAACTTTAATGAAATTCACGGATAAAAAAAATTAATATTTATCAAAAAGAATGTTTATTGTTAAAACTGTATAAACAAATTTTAATTTTTTTGAAATTTCTTTTTTATATCTATATAAATAAAAATGAAAATGTTCGTTTGTTCAAAATCTAAGATCTCTGAAAGTTCTTAAAATTTTGACACACAGCGCATTGCATTCGCTCGGCACTATATTATATTATAACTGAACTGTAAATTTCCGTCCACAGAAATTGCTTGAACAGAAAATCACGGAAAGGGGATTTGCTTTAGCTATGGGTGTAAGTTCTTTATAATTTAGAAAATAACAATGCCGTTGTTAATCTCTAGGAGCATTAGCCGTGTTTTCGGACACAACAACAACTTGGAATCCTGCTCTCTATCTGGATATATTTTAAAGATCCGAAAATTAGTTCTAACTTTTACGGGTAGATGGCTTCTCATAGTAAGGTAGTGTGAAATGAAGTGTAAAGAAAAAAGACAAAAAATAAACCCAAAACAAACAAAGTTATAAACAATTTGAGAAAAATATTAAATATACTAGCAGGCTTCTATTCAGATTTCATTGAAGTTGTTTTTTTTTTAAAGTTGCGTGAGCGGGACTGAAGACTGAACCCCAAAAAGGGATTTAAAATCCTAACAAGCGGCCCAATTACATTACTGTATAATATAAAAACTTGATAATTATTTATGTTGTCAAACAATAAGGAAAAATAGAGAAGAATGAGCGATAACTCCGCAATTTGTTCAACCTCAACAATTTCGTCTGCCTCCAGCCACCACATACGTCCCACGCCTAAGTGTTTCAAAACCCCAAGACGAAAATGCATAGTTAAAGGCTTAACTTCATTCACGACTTTTTGCAAAAAAATAGTGGAAAAGTGAACAAAAAACATGCCATAAAGATGCATGAGTTCGAAAAAAAATTGTATTTAAGTCTGCTATTACACGACAACTCTCGCGTCGTGACTCTTTTCGAACATGATGAGTGTAAAAGAGAAGAAACATGAGACGGAAAACAAACTGCCCTATGAGTCGTGGGCCAAATTTCTGCAACTCATTTTTGACATTATTATATTTCTTGTTTGTTATTTATGCAAATTGTTTTAATTATTTTCTATATAGCCATTGCAAAAAGTCTTGAATGAAGTTAAGCCTTAATGCATTCAAACGAGGGGCAGAGACAGAGGCACACGAACGCGCCCAATATAATGCGGTTTTGTAAGGCTCAGTGGAACTCACCTTATATTACTGTTTGCTGTTCGGAAACTAAAACTTTCACCAAGTGTGGCAGAACTGGGTTTTTTCCTATGGGTTTTGACAGCAAATTATGTAAATTTGTGAATTTTTTTACAAAAGTTCAAGTTACTAAACAGAACTAATGTAATCAAACCACAAACGAAATCTCTCAATATCATTACCTGCCATCTACTTGTCTATGCCTTGCGTTTGCATTTTCTTTTCCAATCATTTTCGCAAAATTTTGACTTGTGCTGACACACACCATCAAATGAATCAAATCAGTTCAGTGTATTTTCTTCGCAGAAGAAAGAAAACATTCATTCGTGTCGGTCAGTTTTGCGGAGCAGTGCACGTATTTTTTTTTCTAATAAGTGAAATTACCAAAAAAAGCCCCTGATTCAAAACAAATTTCAATATCGAAAATATAAAATCAAATAAAGCGGAAAAGTTATCTCAAGTGCAAGTGTGACAATAAATCAACCTACAAAATTTTATAGGAATCAAACTCCTACAGCGCATCAAAATGAATTTCTATAAATAAGGTAAAAAGAAAAATAATAAAACAAGAAAAGAAAATGTCTACATCTCTTCTCCGAGGTTCATATTTTGATTCTATGGACTGAAAGTTTTGCGGAAAAAAAGATCGTAATTTTATCCGAAGATAATGGGGTAAACACGTTTTCAATTTATTGTGGATCTGGAATATTACAGTTGTTGTTAACTTTTGTGTTATTTCACCTAGGTCTGTATCCGAACGATGTTTTTTGTTTTTTATTTGCATATAAATTTACTTCCTAGAATTTGTTTAAAATTAAATTGAAAATTAAATCAACCTCGAGGGGGTGGAGGCAAAGTGATGGCCTAGTTTTTTTCGGTTTGTCTTTTGGTTTGATTTTCACTCGTTGAATGTGTGGTTCTGGTGCCCTTTTCTTCTGATGATCAGAACTCCCGTTGCAGTTAACACTGTGTTTGTACCTATAGTTTTTTCTGTTGCACATAATGGATGTGTTAGTACGTGAACGAAGTAGTTTTCAGTCAATTCGCTCTTTTTTTAATATACAGTAGCCCGTGAGTTGGTTTTGTTGTGAAAGATTTCAGAAGTTCTAATAAGATTTATTTAAGGAAGCGTTTGAATTTCTGAGTGGATTTCTTAAGATAGGTATATGTGTTTTTAGTTTATTTTTTTGAGTTGCGAAATCAACATTCTCCCATCATAATTAAATCTGGGTACAGACTACAGAGAGGTTTCGGAAAGTTTCAAAGGAAAATGACTACAAAAAGTGCTCTCATTTTGTTTGAGAATTGACCTTGTATAGGCAGTGTTTTGGCAAAAATATGCATATAGTGTACATACACCCATTCATATGTGCTGTACACACTACACAGATATATAGGAATGAAAACAATATGCTGTTGGATAGCTACATAAACTATATACGTATCTACCTATTTACTTTGCGCACATTTTTCATGATTTAACCTTGAAAATAACAACGCTCGTCCATATTTTGAATTAGGTAGCTGCCCAAATAAATACTGTTGAACACCTACCTAGCGACACAAAATCTAAGAAATTTATTAAATTCAACTACCTACTATTTTTTTAACGCAACGGATTAGCCAGTTCATGATAGTAAGGTCTTTTCAACTCCTTTAAAATTTGAGCAAGTGAAACCAAAATGTTTCAATACAAATCAACTCAGGAATCTGAAATACAAAACAAATTGTGACATCTTTTGAGAAAATCGGAAAAACTTAAAAATGTCAATCAATTAATTAATTAAAATTAAAAAAAAAAAAAACAGAATAATGAACTGCACGCTCATGTATCAACATAATTCCATACTTCGGTGTGCCTTGTCTTACCCTAAACTCCAAACAAGTTCTTGAAAACTGCAGATGAGATAAGTATGGAACATTTGACAACTATAATAGTGCGCTGGGTTGGTGGAAAAAAAATCGTAACCATGATCGAGATTTACATGAAGCAGCTCCTGGTGTTCCTGGCACGCGAATATCTGTGGAATTTGAATTTAGAGCACTTTCCACAACATAAAGAAAGTCTGAAAACTGAACAATGGGCTGATCCGATAGCTATTTTACATTCAAAAAGAAATTCTGCAATTTTGTGTGTTGAAAAATAAGTCAAAAACGACATCAATTATAAAAAATATTTATTTTGTAAATTAAAATAACATAAATTGTTTATATGTTTGTTCTCGTACTGTCCACAACCGCGAATTTTTACGATTTTTGGTCCAAAATCGTTCAAATTAAAAATTATAATTTCATAAAAACAAACTCGAACAGACATAATGTAAAATAATAATAATATGAAATTTAAATAATTAAAAAAGACAATAAAATAGGAACTAGATACAAATTATTTAATACGTATTTAGTCAGCTTATATTTCTCAGGATAATCAGGATTCCTCACCAACATTTCTCAGTTTCAATGTCAGAAATCGAGGGAATAAAATGAATTCCCTTGCTCAATTTTGGACTGAGGAAAGTTTGTGAGGCCCCCAAAATATAAGGTGACCAAATTAACTACATATACATAAAAAAATATTAAGGTTTAGAAATTTTAAATATAAATAAACTGATAAACATACCATTTAGTACATAAGTGCTGCTTCAATCAAGACACAGCAACATCAATTGTATCCGCTCAATTTCTTCTGCGGTTAGAGGATTTGTGCCTTGTTTACGGAGTTTAAAAAGTCCCTAAACAGGAAACAGAAGTAAATAGTTAAAAATATGTATCCACATGTAGGTATTTATTAATATTTTACTCACGAAATAGGTTTGCATGAAATTCTTTTTTTTATCATCATCTTCATCTTCTTCTTTAAAAATTTTATGCCTATTTTCATAAGTCCATTTAACAATCTGAAACAAAATTTATAAAATAAAATTCATAATATATTAAACAATAAAAATAATATTTTTCTTACATCAGAAGATACCTTCCTCGCCATCCTTAAAAACATTCCTCTCACAAAGTTCATTTTTCTTCTTTTTTTTTCTTTTTTCTTCTTTTTTCTTCTTTTTTTCTTTTTTTTTCTTCTTTTTTCTTTTTTTCCTTCTTTTCCTATTAAAATATTTTTCACTATGATTTAATTTTTTCAATTTGTAGAGACTTCAAATCAATTAAAATTTCGATGTCTACTAGATTAGATTTGATACTAAATAGACAGTGGAAAATTTTCTTGATTTTATTCATTTAAGTTTAACACGGTTGTAACTTGTAACGGAGACGAAAAAATATAAAGAGTAACTAACATTTGTCATGGGTGGTTACGTGTCCATAATAAGCATGATGTAGGTTGGTACCCGCATTTCGACTGGTCAGGAAGTGATGCTAAAAAATAATGTATTAGTTAATTTGGACCATCTAGAACCCTAGCGTACCAACATGCATACAAAAACGAAAGTCTCGAACATGGCAACCCGATGCATTGTTAAAAAGTGCAATATCTCCAAATCTATGCACTCTACAGCGCTTTTTAACAAAATAGTAAGGTATTAGCTATTGCGGGCAATCCAGGGACCCTAGGATACCAAAATACATACCAAAATGAAGGCCTCGAACATGGCCACCCGGTGCATTGTTAAAAAGTGCAATATCTCCAAATCTATGCACTTCACAGCGCTTTATAACAAAATATTAAGGTATTAGCTATTGTGGGCAATCCAGGGACACTAGGATACCAATATGCATACCAAAATGAAGGCCTCGAAGATGGCCACCCGATGCATCATTAAAATGTGCAATACCTGCACATCTATGCACTCCACAGCGTTTTTAATAAAGTATTACGGTACTCGCTATTGTGGGCAATCCAGGGACACTAGGGTACCAATATGCATACCAAAATGAAGGTCTAAAAGATGGCAACCCGATGCATCATTAAAATGTCCAATACCTGCACATCTATGCAGTCCACAGCGTTTTTAATAAAATATTACGGTACTCGCTATTGTGGGCAATCCAGGGACACTAGGATACCAATATGCATACCAAAATGAAGGTCTCGAAGATGGCCACCCGATGCATCATTAAAATGTGCAATACCTGCACATCTATGCACTCCACAGTGTTTTTAATAAAGTATTGCGGTACTCGCTATTGTGGGCAATCCAGGGACACTAGGATACCAATATGCATACCAAAATGAAGGTCTCAAAGATGGCCACCCGATGCATCATTAAAATGTGCAATACCTGCACATCTATGCACTCCACAGCGTTTTTAATAAAATATTACGGTACTCGCTATTGTGGGCAATCCAGGGACACTACGATACCAATATGCATACCAAAATGAAGGCCTCAAAGATGGCCACCCGATGCATCTTTAAAATGTGCAATACCTGCACATCTATGCACTCCACAGCGTTTTTAATAAAATATTACGGTACTCGCTATTGTGGGCAATCCAGGGACCCTAGGATACCAATATGCATACCAAAATGAAGGCCTCGAAGATGGCCACCCGATGCATCATTAAAATGTGCAATACCTGCACATTTATGCACTCCACAGCGTTTTTAATAAAATATTACGGTACTCGCTATTGTAGATATAGATATTAATTATCTGTCTAAAA
Organism: Leucozona laternaria; assembly: GCA_932273885.2. Taxonomy (NCBI): domain Eukaryota; kingdom Metazoa; phylum Arthropoda; class Insecta; order Diptera; family Syrphidae; genus Leucozona; species Leucozona laternaria. The sequence continues at coordinate 81,687,727 of OW026368.1, read as the reverse complement.
ATAATATTTCATCATACAGAGAAATACTGTTGCAAAACAAATGTGCTGTGAGTGTGATCATTACAATTTTTCAGAGGAAAACTCGAATATTTTTTAAATTTCTCAGGTAAAATTAATAATTTATGGAAACGAACCACAAATCATCAAAGAATTCGAAGAAACGAAACAATGACATTGAATACTTATGCAGGTACCTACTACGAATATTTTTGTCATTTCTCAAGGGGAATATAAGGACAATTCGCAAAGTACTTCCCCACATTAATATCCATTAGTTTATCTTATGCCATCTTTAAATGTAAACTTTTTCGCCTTGAAACAATTTTCACTGCCAATCTCTTAGGCCAGGCGCGCACATGCAACTAAACAGTTTGGTTTCGATTTTGACCGGCGCGCACTCCCATATAAGCCCATTATGTTCTCAAAATGGAAACCAACCTGTTTAGTTGCATGTGCGCGCCTGGTCTTTGCTCACCGCTTGAATTATTTATGCAAATGCATAGATTGAAGCTCATAACAAATTGATTTTATACGCTTTAACCGATTGTTAGCGGACTTCAAAGATACACTCTGGGACTTATACCAAAGATTTCCTGAAGTTAAGACATAAATCGGTTTGATCAATTGATTTTTATTTGCTGGTATAAACAATAACAATCCAAATTCTCCCAAACGAAGGTAATTTACAAATTAATTTTTCTTTTTTATTTGAAGGGCCTGCAGAAACGTGGTGCGCGGTTAACTACTCAAACAGGAATTATGGTTTGATTTACGATGGAGATATAGAATCGCATACGTATATCGGAGAAAAAATGTGTATGCTGAAGACATAGAAGAACAATTGCAACAATTGAGCCGAGTTAGAACGGAGAGTGTCGGAAAATAACTAGTGTTCCAGATGAAGAGAATAGAAAAAAGTTACATGCATTAGTTGAAAATGAAGAAACTAGAAGAAAATTTAGATTTTTAATTTTGATTGATGTGATTAAATGATTTTTTAGATTAGATAAAGACTTTATTGAACAAAATTTCTTATTTCGATATCTTAACAAATCATAAATAAGCAAGGTCTACGCCACCGGCCGTCTGCCAGTGACAATTTTATGTTTAGTGATTTTATTAAATTATACAGTTTAACATTTAATTTAATAAAATATCTTTTTTGTACGTATTTCCTGCATCTTTACGCCCATTTTACGTTTGTAAATTTTTCATCTCAACATTGCTCAGGACACTTTTCAAAAACTGATATGCGGATTTCTACTAGAATGGTGTACCCTCATGTTACGCAAACCACATGTATCTAGAAGGTAGAAGATCATTTCTATACGGAATGAATGGCATGTGATGGTTAATGTGAGGAGTGAAATTTTGACGGCTTGTAACAAAAGTGGTTCAATGCGTTTGTTAACTTTCTTGTAAGTTTTTCCATTTTTGAAAAATTCGTTCTCACTGGTGTTTTGACAAGTTTTACAAATTTAACTGAAAAAAAATACCAAACAGACCTATATTTACAAATCGTAACTATTTGACACTTCAAAATGAACCTAGGAACGATGTTAATAGGTGAAATAGTTTGAAATCGTAAATATGTTTGATTAAAAAAACGACAATAGTCAACTATTGTTAACAATTGTCAACTATTGTCAGAAAAATAACGAACCACTGGTAGATTTATCAAATAATTTGATGTGCGCGAAGTTAGCACCGCCATTTTTGATTTTCAACAAAAAAAATTGTGCTGTAATACGCTCAACTTGTGCTGCCATGTGTTAATTTTTTTGAAAAATTCGCAAATTCTCAAATTTTACGGATACAATTTTTGGGAAATTACGATTTTTTTAAAAATCAAGGTTTAAAGAAATTGATCGTTGCTCAAAACATAATATGGTAGAAATTGCCCTTTAGCCCTTAAACAAATTATTCTTAAAATTTTGCAAAGCAAAATATTTTATTGAATAATCAAATCATAAATAACAAATCAAAGTTTTTCCTTGCATCTCCGAAATAACCGAAACCATGCTGTTTGGAATTCAATTTGTGATAAAACGTCATCCCTGGCCATACACAAGATCTTATCATGACCAAACGTCCATTCCGTTCCAAATTCAATTGAAATGCAATTTCTTTGGGAATTTCATCATCGATAGTGTCTAAAAAATCAGTTGTGTAATTATAGTCACTTCGCTTCATTAAATTATATCGGATTTTGTTTTTCGGCATTCTATAGAGCTGGTAATAGCTCTTTAAATTGGCTTCCAACTCGGTCAATCCATGCAACATTGGATTATAAATAACAGTTCGATCTGTCATTTTGTAGAGTGCTCCTTTCGGAACAATGGCGCTTCCATCGGTTATCATATTAACTGCACAAGCTAGCCTGTCTTCTTCTTTCAGACGCTTGACTTCTGGTTCAGTTGCCATTATAATGAGGTTCTCATCAATTGTAAATTTGGGATCCTATATGGCAGAGGGAAATAAATTTTTGTTTTATGCAACATAAATATTGGACGAGTTCATAAAAGCAAACATTTGCAGCACTTCCACATTCAAGTTCCATTTCTGCAGGCAAATACTGTCCGCTTGAAATTTGTTTGACTTCTTTCGAAGTGTTGATGTTTGCTCTAAGCAATGACATCAAATTTTATCCAAAATGTACATAAAATACACAATTTTTTCGAAATGTCGCTTGGTAGTGGTTCAGCATTTTTACTTTTATGAACTCGGGAATCATCATAATTCACTTACCAGTTCTACACACGTGAAATGGCTCGGATCACCCTGAAATTTGGAGCGGCACAAAAGCGATGCCTCAAAGAGAAGAAGTTCCTTTCTCGCAAACAGTCCTTTGTGTATCCAAATGCAACAAAGTAGTCTTTTTCAATTCCTTGAATCCGTCCCCAGAAAAATATTTCGCTAAACTTGCTGTCGCTTTGAAGAATAATGAGTGAATTTTGTATAAGCAAAAACTCTTCGGGAGTCAATGTTTGACCAACGTACATCAGCGAGTCTAAGCCATCTCTCAAAGATTCAATATTCATTTTAATTTTATTAATAAAGCTTTTGATGTTGACTTAATACAAAAATTGAATAATTATTTGAAATATCTTAAATATTGTGACTAAAAACTCAAGTGAAAATTCGTTTATGTTGGAGTTTCGATAGTCGATAATAATTTCACATCGATTGTTGTTGTCCGAACAAGACGTAATATGAAAGTCCAATTTTCACACACTCTTTGTCTGCATTTACATTGAACGATTTTTCCAGAAATCGGGTGAAATGTTTACATTGAAGGATTTTTCCAATGAGATTTTTTTCGTTGTCCTCTTAATTTTGTATTGCTGTCCCCTTCATTTTACACTTAGGGCCAGTTTCACAGTCAGAAAAGTGGCACTTAAGTGGGCATACTTACCCGAACAAGTGGCACTTAAGTCTCCGATGATGGTGACTTAAGTTCCACTTACCCTGGCTATGAAACTAAGCCTAAAGTCCTAATATGGGAAACTTAAGTGCCACTTATTCCGGTAAGTGTCGACTGTGAAACTGGCCCTAAGATTTACTCACCATCAAATAAATGTCACATTAACAGTAAACACACAAGAAACTGGAAAGAAGGTGAAAGAGAACGAAAACTGACTGGAAAAATCAAAAGATTTTGTTCTTTCCCCTCACTTTTTTACTCCCTTTGCCAAGGAATAAAAGATCGGCATTGGAAAAATCGTTCAATAATGCAAATTGCAGACTAAAGGCTTTAATAACATTCAACTTGTTTCAAATTTGTTTCCTTTTTTCAAAGCACTACTCAATTCAAATTTTACAAAAGTAAATCTTACAGCGTTCCTATAAAGGAAAGAAGTATTGTCATTTTATAGATGGTCTTATTTTGTGTTTTAATCAACTACACACAAATTTTCGTAGTAAACTACATATTTTCGGTTCAAAAAGTATTAATTTGAGATAAAATATAATTTTTTTAAATGGATTGCATTTCTTGACGCGGTGTTAGTGCTAGTTTTTTTTTTTTTAGAAATAACAGATTCCTTTAAGTACAAAACACATTTTTGGTTCACCTTCTCGCAAGCAGTCGTTGCTAACGTATGTCTGTATTTTTTCACTTTTGTACATTTTGCAAAAAGTTCTGAATGTAGTTAAGCCTTAAGAGAACTTCCACAAAAAAAAGGTTAATCGGTAAACGCTCTTTATACCGATTTAAATTTGATAGCATTTTTTATCATCGGAATTGCTACAAAAGCAATGACATAAACCTTAAATTTTTCAGAACACTTCTTGTGTTGATCAGAAGTGAGCTATTACAAAAATATATTAAAAAAATTGCATACTTAGAGCAGTTAGCAGATATGAAAGATTCGAATATTTGAGATAAATAGAAATGTAATATATTAACCGGAAATATACATTAACCTAAAATTAGACTTCAGATTTAAATTGACTTTTTGAATTAAACGACGATCTATTTCCTTTACGGTTCGGATATAATCCAAGCACTCATTTCAAAGACGATAAAGTTGAAAATTTTGATTATTACAGCAAGATAAATAATTTAAAATCCTGATTTTTTCATTGATTACATTTTTTTGTAGACATTAAATTAACTGATTTCATTTTGAAAACAAAAGGCTTAATTTAAAAGAGTGACAAAATTTTTTTTATAAACTTTAATGAAATTCACGGATAAAAAAAATTAATATTTATCAAAAAGAATGTTTATTGTTAAAACTGTATAAACAAATTTTAATTTTTTTGAAATTTCTTTTTTATATCTATATAAATAAAAATGAAAATGTTCGTTTGTTCAAAATCTAAGATCTCTGAAAGTTCTTAAAATTTTGACACACAGCGCATTGCATTCGCTCGGCACTATATTATATTATAACTGAACTGTAAATTTCCGTCCACAGAAATTGCTTGAACAGAAAATCACGGAAAGGGGATTTGCTTTAGCTATGGGTGTAAGTTCTTTATAATTTAGAAAATAACAATGCCGTTGTTAATCTCTAGGAGCATTAGCCGTGTTTTCGGACACAACAACAACTTGGAATCCTGCTCTCTATCTGGATATATTTTAAAGATCCGAAAATTAGTTCTAACTTTTACGGGTAGATGGCTTCTCATAGTAAGGTAGTGTGAAATGAAGTGTAAAGAAAAAAGACAAAAAATAAACCCAAAACAAACAAAGTTATAAACAATTTGAGAAAAATATTAAATATACTAGCAGGCTTCTATTCAGATTTCATTGAAGTTGTTTTTTGTTTTTAAGTTGCGTGAGCGGGACTGAAGACTGAACCCCAAAAAGGGATTTAAAATCCTAACAAGCGGCCCGATTATATTACTGTATAATATAAAAACTTGATAATTATTTATGTTGAACAATAAGGAAAAATAGAGAAGAATGAGCGATAACTCCGCAATTTGTTCAACCTCAACAATTTCGTCTGCCTCCAGCCACCACATACGTCCCACGCCTAAGTGTTTCAAAACCCCAAGACGAAAATGCATAGTTAAAGGCTTAACTTTATTCACAACTTTTTGCAAAAAAAAAGTGGAAAAGTGAACAAAAAACATGCCATAAAGATGCATGAGTTCGAAAAAAAATTGTCTTTAAGTCTGCTATTACACGACAACTCTCGCGTCGTGACTCTTTTCGAACATGATGAGTGTAAAAGAGAAGAAACATGAGACGGAAAACAAACTGCCCTATGAGTCGTGGGCCAAATTTCTGCAACTCATTTTTGACATTATTATATTTCTTGTTTGTTATTTATGCAAATTGTTTTAATTATTTTCTATATAGCCATTGCAAAAAGTCTTGAATGAAGTTAAGCCTTAATGCATTCAAACGAGGGGCAGAGACAGAGGCACACGAACGCGCCCAATATAATGCGGTTTTGTAAGGCTCAGTGGAACTCACCTTATATTACTGTTTGCTGTTCGGAAACTAAAACTTTCACCAAGTGTGGCAGAACTGGGTTTTTTCCTATGGGTTTTGACAGCAAATTATGTAAATTTGTGAATTTTTTTACAAAAGTTCAAGTTACTAAACAGAACTAATGTAATCAAACCACAAACGAAATCTCTCAATATCATTACCTGCCATCTACTTGTCTATGCCTTGCGTTTGCATTTTCTTTTCCAATCATTTTCGCAAAATTTTGACTTGTGCTGACACACACCATCAAATGAATCAAATCAGTTCAGTGTATTTTCTTCGCAGAAGAAAGAAAAAATTCATTCGTGTCGGTCAGTTTTGCGGAGCAGTGCACGTATTTTTTTTTCTAATAAGTGAAATTACCAAAAAAAGCCCCTGATTCAAAACAAATTTCAATATCGAAAATATAAAATCAAATAAAGCGGAAAAGTTATCTCAAGTGCAAGTGTGACAATAAATCAACCTACAAAATTTTATAGGAATCAAACTCCTACAGCGCATCAAAATGAATTTCTATAAATAAGGTAAAAAGAAAAATAATAAAACAAGAAAAGAAAATGTCTACATCTCTTCTCCGAGGTTCATATTTTGATTCTATGGACTGAAAGTTTTGCGGAAAAAAAGATCGTAATTTTATCCGAAGATAATGGGGTAAACACGTTTTCAATTTATTGTGGATCTGGAATATTACAGTTGTTGTTAACTTTTGTGTTATTTCACCTAGGTCTGTATCCGAACGATGTTTTTTGTTTTTTATTTGCATATAAATTTACTTCCTAGAATTTGTTTAAAATTAAATTGAAAATTAAATCAACCTCGAGGGGGTGGAGGCAAAGTGATGGCCTAGTTTTTTTCGGTTTGTCTTTTGGTTTGATTTTCACTCGTTGAATGTGTGGTTCTGGTGCCCTTTTCTTCTCATGATCAGAACTCCCGGTGCAGTTAACACTGTGTTTGTACCTATAGTTTTTTCTGTTGCACATAATGGATGTGTCAGTACGTGAACGAAGTAGTTTTCAGTCAATTCGCTCTTTTTTTTAATATACAGTAGCCCGTGAGTTGTGTTTGTTGTGAAAGATTTCAGAAGTTCTAATAAGATTTTTTTTAAGGAAGCGTTTGAATTTCTGAGTGGATTTCTTAAGATAGGTATATGTGTTTTTAGTTTATTTTTTTGAGTTGCGAAATCAACATTCTCCCATCATAATTAAATCTGGGTACAGACTACAGAGAGGTTTCGGAAAGTTTCAAAGGAAAATGACTACAAAAAGTGCTCTCATTTTGTTTGAGAATTGACCTTGTATAGGCAGTGTTTTGGCAAAAATATGCATATAGTGTACATACACCCATTCATATGTGCTGTACGCACTACACAGGTATATAGGAATGAAAACAATATGCTGTTGGATAGCTACATAAACTATATAGGTATCTACCTATTAACTTTGCGCACATTTTTCATGATTTAACCTTGAAAATAACAACGCTCGTCCATATTTTGAATTAGGTAGCTGCCCAAATAAATACTATGTTGAACACCTACCTAGCGACACAAAATCTAAGAAATTTATTAAATTCAACTACCTACTATTTTTTTAACGCAACGGATTAGCCAGTTCATGATAGTAAGGTCTATTCAACTCCTTTAAAATTTGAGCAAGTGAAACCAAAATGTTTCAATACAAATCAACTCAGTGAAACCAAAATGTTTCAATACAAATCAACTCAGGAATCTGAAATACAAAATAAATTGTGACATCTTTTGAGAAAATCGGAAAAACTTAAAAGTGTCAATCAATTAATTAATTAAAATTAAAAAAAAAAAAAAAACAGAATAATGAACTGCACGCTCATGTGCCAACATAATTCCATACTTCGGTTTATTACAAACATTGTGTGCATTGTCTTACCCTAAACTCGAAACAAGTTCTTGAAAACTGCAGACGAGATAAGTATGGAACATTTGACAACTTTAATAAAGCATTTACTTGAAGTTGCTCCTGGTGTTCCTGGCACGCGAATATCTGAGGAGTTTGAATTTAAAGCACTTTCCATAACATAAAGAAAGTCTGAAACTGAACAATGGGCTGATCTGATAGCTATTTTACATTCAAAAAGAAATTCTGCAATTTTGTGTGTTGAAAAATAAATCAAAAACGACATCAATTATAAAAAATATTTATTTTGTAAATTAAAATAACATAAATTGTTTATATGTTTGTTCTCGTACTGTCCACAACCGCGAATTTTTACGATTTTTGCTCCAGAATCGTTCAAATTAAAAATTATAATTTCATAAAAACAAACTCGAACAGACATAATGTAAAATAATAATAATATGATACTTAAATAATTAAAAAAGACAATAAAATAGGAACTAGATAAAAATTATTTAATACGTATTTAGTCAGCTTATATTTCTCAGGATAATCAGGATTCCTCACCAACATTTCTCAGTTTCAATGTCAGAAATCGAGGGAATAAAATGAATTCCCTTGCTCAATTTTGGACTGAGGAAAGTTTGTGAGGCCCCCAAAATATAAGTTGACCAAATTAACTACATATACATAAAACAATATTAAAGTTTAGAAATTTTAAATATAAACAAACTGATAAACATACCATTTAGTACATAAGTGCTGCTTCAATCAAGACACAGCAACATCAATTGTATCCGCTCAATTTCTTCTGCGGTTAGAGGATTTGTGCCTTGTTTACGGAGTTTAAAAAGTCCCTAAACAGGAAACAGAAGTAAATAGTTAAAAATATGTATCCACATGTAGGTATTTATTAATATTTTACTCACGAAATAGGTTTGCATGAAATTCTTTTTTTTATCATCATCTTCATCTTCTTCTTTAAAAATTTTATGCCTATTTTCATAAGTCCATTTAACAATCTGAAACAAAATTTATAAAATAAAATTCATAATATATTAAAAAATAAAAATAATATTTTTCTTACATCAGAAGATACCTTCCTCGCCATCCTTAAAAACATTCCTCTCACAAAGTTCATTTTTCTTCTTTTTTTTCTTTTTTTTACTTTTTTCTTCTTTTTTCTTCTTTTTTCTTCTTTTTTTCTTTTTTTTCTTCTTTTTTCTTTTTTTCCTTCTTTTCCTATTAAAATATTTTTCACTATGATTTAATTTTTTCAATTTGTAGAGACTTCAAATCAATTAAAATTTCGATGTCTACTAGATTAGATTTGATACTAAATAGACAGTGGAAAATTTTCTTGATTTTATTCATTTAAGTTTAACACGGTTGTAACATGTAACGGAGATGAAAAAATATAAAGAGTAACTAAAATTTGTCATGGGTGGTTACGTGTCCATAATAAGCATGATGTAGGTTGGTACCCGCATTTCGACTGGTCAGGAAGTGATGCTAAAAAATAATGTATAAGTTAATTTGGACCATCTAGAACCCTAGCGTACCAACATGCATACAAAAATGAAAGTCTCGAACATGGCCACCCGATGCATTGTTAAAAAGTGCAATATCTCCAAATCTATGCACTCCACAGCGCTTTTTAACAAAATAGTAAGGTATTAGCTATTGCGAGCAATCCAGGGACCCTAGGATACCAATATACATACCAAAATGAAGGCCTCGAAGATGGCCACCCGATTCATCATTAAAATGTGCAATACCTGCACATATATGCACTCCACAGCGTTTTTAATAAAATATTACGGTACTCGCTATTGTGGGCAATCCAGGGACATTAGGATACCAATATGCATACCAAAATGAAGGCCTCGAAGATGGCCACCCGATGCATCATTAAAATGTGCAATACCTGCACATCTATGCACTCCACAGCGTTTTTAATAAAATATTACGGTACTCGCTATTGTGGGCAATCCAGGGACACTAGGATACCAATATGCATACCAAAATGAAGGCCTCGAAGATGGCCACCCGATGCATCATTAAAATGTGCAATACCTGCACATCTATGCACTCCACAGCGTTTTTAATAAAGTATTACGGTACTCGCTATTGTGGGCAACCCAGGGACACTAGGATACCAATATGCATACCAAAATGAAGGCCTCGAAGATGGCCACCCGATGCATCATTAAAATGTGCAATACCTGCACATCTATGCACTCCACAGCGTTTTTAATAAAGTATTACGGTACTCGCTATTGTGGGCAATCCAGGGACACTAGGATACCAATATGCATACCAAAATGAAGGCCTCGAAGATGGCCACCCGATGCATCATTAAAATGTGCAATACCTGCACATCTATGCACTCCACAGCGTTTTTAATAAAGTATTACGGTACTCGCTATTGTGGGCAATCCAGGGACACTAGGATACCAATATGCATACCAAAATGAAGGTCTCAAAGATGGCCACCCGATGCATCATTAAAATGTGCAATACCTGCACATCTATGCACTCCACAGCGTTTTTAATAAAATATTACGGTACTCGCTATTGTGGGCAATCCAGGGACACTAGGATACCAATATGCATACCAAAATGAAGGCCTCAAAGATGGCCACCCGATGCATCATTAAAATGTGCAATACCTGCATATCTATGCACTCCACAGCGTTTTTAGTAAAATATTACGGTACTCGCTATTGTGGGCAATCCAGGGACACTAGGATACCAATATGCATACCAAAATGAAGGTCTCGAAGATGGCCACCCGATGCATCATTAAAATGTCCAATACCTGCACATCTATGCACTCCACAGCGTTTTTAATAAAATATTACGGTACTCGCTATTGTGGGCAATCCAGGGACACTAGGATACCAATATGCATACCAAAATGAAGGCCTCGAAGATGGCCACCCGATGCATCATTAAAATGTGCAATACCTGCACATCTATGCACTCCACAGCGTTTTTAATAAAATATTACGGTACTCGCTATTGTGGGCAATCCAGGGACCCTAGGATACCAATATGCATACCAAAATGAAGGCCTCGAAGATGGCCACCCGATGCATCATTAAAATGTGCAATACCTGCACATCTATGCACTCCACAGCGTTTTTAATAAAATATTACGGTACTCGCTATTGTGGGCAATCCAGGGACACTAGGATACCAATATGCATACCAAAATGAAGGCCTCGAAGATGGCCACCCGATGCATCATTAAAATGTGCAATACCTGCATATCTATGCACTCCACAGCGTTTTTAGTAAAATATTACGGTACTCGCTATTGTGGGCAATCCAGGGACACTAGGATACCAATATGCATACCAAAATGAAGGCCTCGAAGATGGCCACCCGATGCATCATTAAAATGTGCAATACCTGCACATCTATGCACTCCACAGCGTTTTTAATAAAATATTACGGTACTCGCTATTGTGGGCAATCCAGGGACACTAGGATACCAATATGCATACCAAAATGAAGGCCTCGAAGATGGTCACCCGATGCATCATTAAAATGTGCAATACCTGCACATCTATGCACTCCACAGCGTTTTTAATAAAGTATTACGGTACTCGCTATTGTGGGCAATCCAGGGACACTAGGATACCAATATGCATACCAAAATGAAGGCCTCGAAGATGGCCACCCGATGCATCATTAAAATGTGCAATACCTGCACATCTATGCACTCCACAGCGTTTTTAATAAAATATTACGGTACTCGCTATTGTGGGCAATCCAGGGACACAAGGATACCAATATGCATACCAAAATGAAGGCCTCGAAGATGGCCACCCGATGCATCATTAAAATGTGCAATACCTGCACATCTATGCACTCCACAGCGTTTTTAATAAAATATTACGGTACTCGCTATTGTGGGCAATCCAGGGACACTAGGATACCAATATGCATACCAAAATGAGGGCCTCGAAGATGGTCACCCGATGCATCATTAAAATGTGCAATACCTGCACATCTATGCACTCCACAGCGTTTTTAATAAAATATTACGGTACTCGCTATTGTGGGCAATCCAGGGACACTAGGATACCAATATGCATACCAAAATGAAGGCCTCAAAGATGGCCACCCGATGCATCATTAAAATGTGCAATACCTGCATATCTATGCACTCCACAGCGTTTTTAGTAAAATATTACGGTACTCGCTATTGTGGGCAATCCAGGGACACTAGGATACCAATATGCATACCAAAATGAAGGTCTCAAAGATGGCCACCCGATGCATCATTAAAATGTCCAATACCTGCACATCTATGCACTCCACAGCGTTTTTAATAAAATATTACGGTACTCGCTATTGTGGGCAATCCAGGGACACTAGGATACCAATATGCATACCAAAATGAAGGCCTCGAAGATGGCCACCCGATGCATCATTAAAATGTGCAATACCTGCACATCTATGCACTCCACAGCGTTTTTAATAAAATATTACGGTACTCGCTATTGTGGGCAATCCAGGGACACTAGGATACCAATATGCATACCAAAATGAAGGCCTCGAAGATGGCCACCCGATGCATCATTAAAATGTGCAATACCTGCACATCTATGCACTCCACAGCGTTTTTAATAAAGTATTACGGTACTCGCTATTGTGGGCAATCCAGGGACACTAGGAAACCAATATGCATACCAAAATGAAGGCCTCGAAGATGGTCACCCGATGCATCATTAAAATGTGCAATACCTGCACATCTATGCACTCCACAGCGTTTTTAATAAAGTATTACGGTACTCGCTATTGTGGGCAATCCAGGGACACTAGGATACCAATATGCATACCAAAATGAAGGCCTCGAAGATGGCCACCCGATGCATCATTAAAATGTGCAATACCTGCACATCTATGCACTCCACAGCGTTTTTAATAAAATATTACGGTACTCGCTATTGTGGGCAATCCAGGGACCCTAGGATACCAATATGCATACCAAAATGAAGGCCTCGAAGATGGCCACCCGATGCATCATTAAAATGTGCAATACCTGCACATCTATGCACTCCACAGCGTTTTTAATAAAATATTACGGTACTCGCTATTGTGGGCAATCCAGGGACACTAGGATACCAATATGCATACCAAAATGAAGGCCTCGAAGATGGCCACCCGATGCATCATTAAAATGTGCAATACCTGCACATCTATGCACTCCACAGCGTTTTTAATAAAATATTACGGTACTCGCTATTGTGGGCAATCCAGGGACCCTAGGATACCAATATGCATACCAAAATGAAGGCCTCGAAGATGGCCACCCGATGCATCATTAAAATGTGCAATACCTGCACATCTATGCACTCCACAGCGTTTTTAATAAAATATTACGGTACTCGCTATTGTGGGCAATCCAGGGACCCTAGGATACCAATATACATACCAAAATGAAGGTCTCGAAGATGGCCACCCGATGCATCATTAAAATTTGCAATACCTGCACATCTATGCACTCCACAGCGTTTTTAATAAAATATTACGGTACTCGCTATTGTGGGCAATCCAGGGACACTAGGATACCAATATGCATACCAAAATGAAGGCCTCGAAGATGGCCACCCGATGCATCATTAAAATGTGCAATACCTGCACATCTATGCACTCCACAGCGTTTTTAATAAAATATTACGGTACTCGCTATTGTGGGCAATCCAGGGACCCTAGGATACCAATATACATACCAAAATGAAGGTCTCGAAGATGGCCACCCGATGCATCATTAAAATTTGCAATACCTGCACATCTATGCACTCCACAGCGTTTTTAATAAAATATTACGGTACTCGCTATTGTGGGCAATCCAGGGACACTAGGATACCAATATGCATACCAAAATGAAGGCCTCAAAGATGGCCACCCGATGCATCATTAAAATGTGCAATACCTGCACATCTATGCACTCCACAGCCTTTTTAATAAAATATTACGGTACTCGCTATTGTGGGCAATCCAGGGACACTAGGATACCAATATGCATACCAAAATGAAGGCCTCGAAGATGGCCACCCGATGCATCATTAAAATGTGCAATACCTGCACATCTATGCACTCCACGCCGTTTTTAATAAAATAGTAGACTCGCAATTGTCGGCAGTACCTCAGATATTTGATGTTTCATCCTAGATATTAATTATCTGTCTAAAAATAATATTTCATCATACAGAGAAATACTGTTGCAAAACAAATGTGCTGTGAGTGTGATCATTACAATTTTTCAGATGAAAACTCGAATATTTTTTAAATTTCTCAGGTAAAATTAATAATTTATGGAAACGAACCACAAATCATCAAAGAATTCGAAGAAACGAAACAATGACATTGAATACTTATGCAGGTACCTACTACGAATATTTTTGTCATTTCTCAAGGGGAATATAAGGACAATTCGCAAAGTACTTCCCCACATTAATATCCATTAGTTTATCTTATGCCATCTTTAAATGTAAACTTTTTCGCCTTGAAACAATTTTCACTGCCAATCTCTTAGGCCAGGCGCGCACATGCAACTAAACAGTTTGGTTTCGATTTTGACCGGCGCGCACTCCCATATAAGCCCATTATCTATGTGCTCAAAATGGAAACCAACCTGTTTAGTTGCATGTGCGCGCCTGGTCTTTGCTCACCGCTTGAATTATTTATGCAAATGTATAGATTGAAGCTCATAACAAATTGATTTTATACGCCTTAACCGATTGATATCGGACTTCAAAGATACACTCTGGGACTTATACCAAAGATTTTCTGAAGTTAAGACATAAATCGGTTTGATCAATTGATTTTTATTTGCTGGTATAAACAATAACAATCCAAATTCTTCCAAACGAAGGTAATTTACAAATTAATTTTTCTTTTTTATTTGAAGGGCCTGCAGAAACGTGGTGCGCGGTTAACTACTCAAACAGGAATTATGGTTTGATTTACGATGGAGATATAGAATCGCATACGTATATCGGAGAAAAAATGTGTATGCTGAAGACATAGAAGAACAATTGCAACAATTGAGCCGAGTTAGAACGGAGAGTGTCGGAAAATAACTAGTGTTCCAGATGAAGAGAATAGAAAAAAGTTACATGCATTAGTTGAAAATGAAGAAACTAGAAGAAAATTTAGATTTTTAATTTTGATTGATGTGATTAAATGATTTTTTAGATTAGATAAAGACTTTATTGAACAAAATTTCTTATTTCGATATCTTAACAAATCATAAATAAGCAAGGTCTACGCCACCGGCCGTCTGCCAGTGACAATTTTATGTTTAGTGATTTTATTAAATTATACAGTTTAACATTTAATTTAATAAAATATCTTTTTTGTACGTATTTCTTTGATTATAATTAGAATATAGCTCGTCCATAATATTCTTCCTGCATCTTTACGCCCATTTTACGTTTGTAAATTTTTCATCTCAACATTGCTCAGGACACTTTTCAAAAACTGATATGCGGATTTCTACTAGAATGGTGTACCCTCATGTTACGCAAACCACATGTATCTAGAAGGTAGAAGATCATTTCTATACGGAATGAATGGCATGTGATGGTTAATGTGAGGAGTGAAATTTTGACGCCTTGTAACAAAAGTGGTTCAATGCGTTTGTTAACTTTCTTGTAAGTTTTTCCATTTTTGAAAAATTCGTTCTCACTGGTGTTTTGACAAGTTTTACAAATTTAACTGAAAAAAAATACCAAACAGACCTATATTTACAAATCGTAACTATTTGACACTTCAAAATGAACCTAGGAACGATGTTAATAGGTGAAATAGTTTGAAATCGTAAATATGTTTGATTAAAAAAACGACAATAGTCAACTATTGTTAACAATTGTCAACTATTGTCAGAAAAATAACGAACCACTGGTAGATTTATCAAATAATTTGATGTGCGCGAAGTTAGCACCGCCATTTTTGATTTTCAACAAAAAAAATTGTGCTGTAATACGCTCAACTTGTGCTGCCATGTGCCGTTAATATTTTTGAAAAATTCGCAAATTCTCAAATTTTACGGATACAATTTTTGGGAAATTACGATTTTTTTAAAAATCAAGGTTTAAAGAAATTGATTGTTGCTCAAAACATAATATGGTAGAAATTGCCCTTTAGCCCTTAAACAAATTATTCTTAAAATTTTGTAAAGCAAAATATTTTATTGAATAATCAAATCATAAATAACAAATCAAAGTTTTTCCTTGCATCTCCGAAATAACCGAAACCATGCTGTTTGGAATTCAATTTGTGATAAAACGTCATCCCTGGCCATACACAAGATCTTATCATGACCAAACGTCCATTCCGTTCCAAATTCAATTGAAATGCAATTTCTTTGGGAATTTCATCATCGATAGTGTCTAAAAAATCAGTTGTGTAATTATAGTCACTTCGCTTCGTTAAATTATATCGGATTTTGTTTTTCGGCATTCTATAGAGCTGGTAATAGCTCTTTAAATTGGCTTCCAACTCGGTCAATCCATGAAACATTGGATTATAAATAACAGTTCGATCTGTCATTTTGTAGAGTGCTCCTTTCGGAACAATGGCGCTTCCATCGGTTATCATATTAACTGCACAAGCTAGCCTGTCTTCTTCCTTCAGACGCTTGACTTCTGGTTCAGTTGCCATTATAATGAGGTTCTCATCAATTGTAAATTTGGGATCCTATATGGCAGAGGGAAATAAATTTTTGTTTTATGCAACATAAATATTGGACGAGTTCATAAAAGCAAACATTTGCAGCACTTCCACATTCAAGTTCCATTTCTGCAGGCAAATACTGTCCGCTTGAAATTTGTTTGACTTCTTTCGAAGTGTTGATGTTTGCTCTAAGCAATGACATCAAATATAATCCAAAATGTACATAAATTACACAGTTTTTTCGAAATGTCGCTTGTTAGTGGTTCAGCATTTTTACTTTTACGAACTCGGGAATCATCATAATTCACTTACCAGTTCTACACATGTGAAATGGCTCGGATCACCCTGAAATTTTGAGCGGCACAAAAGCGATGCCTCAAAGAGAAGAAGTTCCTTTCTCGCAAACAGTCCTTTGTGTATCCAAATGCAACAAAGTAGTCTTTTTCAATTCCTTGAATCCGTCCCCAGAAAAATATTTCGCTAAACTTGCTGTCGCTTTGAAGAATAATGAGTGAATTTTGTATAAGCAAAAACTCTTCGGGAGTCAATGTTTGACCAACGTACATCAGCGAGTCTAAGCCATCTCTCAAAGATTCAATATTCATTTTAATTTTATTAATAAAGCTTTTGATGTTGACTTAATACAAAAATTGAATAATTATTTGAAATATCTTAAATATTGTGATTTAAAAATATTACTTACTATCTTCTTGTAAATTAAACTAAAAACTCAAGTGAAAATTCGTTTATGTTGGAGTTTCGATAGTCGATAATAATTTTACATCGATTGTTGTTGTCCGAACAAGACGTAATATGAAAGTCCAATTTTCACACACTCTTTGTCTGCATTTACATTGAACGATTTTTCCAGAAATCGGGTGAAATGCTTACATTGAAGGATTTTTCCAATGAGATTTTTTTCGTTGTCCTCTTAATTTTGTATTGCTGTCCCCTTCATTTTACACTTAGGGCCAGTTTCACAGTCAGGAAAGTGGCACTTAAGTGGGCATACTTACCCGAACAAGTGGCACTTAAGTCTTGATGGTGACTTAAGTTCCACTTACGCTGGCTATGAAACTAAGCCTAAAGTCCTAATATGGGAAACTTAAGTGCCACTTATTCCGGTAAGTGTCGACTGTGAAACTGGCCCTAAGATTTACTCACCATCAAATAAATGTCATATTAACAGTAAACACACAAGAAACTGGAAAGAAGGTGAAAGAGAACGAAAACTGACTGGAAAAATCAAAAGATTTTGTTCTTTCCCCTCACTTTTTTACTCCCTTTACCAAGGAATAAAAGATCAGCATTGGAAAAATCGTTCAATAATGCAAATTGCAGACTAAAGGCTTTAATAACATTCAACTTGCTTCAAATTTGTTTCCTTTTTTCAAAGCACTACTCAATTCAAATTTTACAAAAGTAAATCTTACAGCGTTCCTATAAAGGAAAGAAGTATTGTCATTTTATAGATGGTCCTATTTTGTGTTTTAATCAACTACACACAAATTTTCGTAGTAAACTACATATTTTCGGTTCAAAAAGTATTAATTTGAGATAAAATATAATTTTTTTAAATGGATTGCATTTCTTGAGGCGGTGTTAGTGCTAGTTTTTTTTAAAGAAATAATAGATTCCTTTAAGTACAAAACACATTTTTGGTTCACCTTCTCGCAAGCAGTCGTTGCTAGAGTATGTCTGTATTTTTTCACTTTTGTACATTTTGCAAAAAGTTCTGAATGTAGTTAAGCCTTAAGAGAACTTCCACAAAAAAAAAGGTTAATCGGTAAACGCTCTTTATACCGATTTAAATGTGATAGCATTTTTTATCATCGGAATTGCTACAAAAGCAATGACATAAACCTTAAATTTTTCAGAACACTTCTTGTGTTGATCAGAAGTGAGCTATTACAAAAATATATTAAAAAAATTGCATACTTAGAGCAGTTAGCAGATATGAAAGATTCGAATATTTGAGATAAATAGAAATGTAATATATTAACCGGAAATATACATTAACCTAAAATTAGACTTCAGATTTAAATTGACTTTTTGAATTAAACGACGATCTATTTCCTTTACGGTTCGGATATAATCCAAGCACTCATTTCAAAGACGATAAAGTTGAAAATTTTGATTATTACAGCAAGATAAATAATTTAAAATCCTGATTTTTTCATTGATTACATTTTTTTGTAGACATTAAATTAACTGATTTCATTTTGAAAACAAAAGGCTTAATTTAAAAGAGTGACAAAATTTTTTTTATAAACTTTAATGAAATTCACGGATAAAAAAAATTAATATTTATCAAAAAGAATGTTTATTGTTAAAACTGTATAAACAAATTTTAATTTTTTTGAAATTTCTTTTTTATATCTATATAAATAAAAATGAAAATGTTCGTTTGTTCAAAATCTAAGATCTCTGAAAGTTCTTAAAATTTTGACACACAGCGCATTGCATTCGCTCGGCACTATATTATATTATAACTGAACTGTAAATTTCCGTCCACAGAAATTGCTTGAACAGAAAATCACGGAAAGGGGATTTGCTTTAGCTATGGGTGTAAGTTCTTTATAATTTAGAAAATAACAATGCCGTTGTTAATCTCTAGGAGCATTAGCCGTGTTTTCGGACACAACAACAACTTGGAATCCTGCTCTCTATCTGGATATATTTTAAAGATCCGAAAATTAGTTCTTACTTTTGCGGGTAGATGGCTTCTCATAGTAAGGTAGTGTGAAATGAAGTGTAAAGAAAAAAGACAAAAAATAAACCCAAAACAAACAAAGTTATAAACAATTTGAGAAAAATATTAAATATACTAGCAGGCTTCTATTCAGATTTCATTGAAGTTGTTTTTTGTTTTTAAGTTGCGTGAGCGGGACTGAAGACTGAACCCCAAAAAGGGATTTAAAATCCTAACAAGCGGCCCGATTATATTACTGTATAATATAAAAACTTGATAATTATTTATGTTGAACAATAAGGAAAAATAGAGAAGAATGAGCGATAACTCCGCAATTTGTTCAACCTCAACAATTTCGTCTGCCTCCAGCCACCACATACGTCCCACGCCTAAGTGTTTCAAAACCCCAAGACGAAAATGCATAGTTAAAGGCTTAACTTTATTCACAACTTTTTGCAAAAAAAAAGTGGAAAAGTGAACAAAAAACATGCCATAAAGATGCATGAGTTCGAAAAAAAATTGTCTTTAAGTCTGCTATTACACGACAACTCTCGCGTCGTGACTCTTTTCGAACATGATGAGTGTAAAAGAGAAGAAACATGAGACGGAAAACAAACTGCCCTATGAGTCGTGGGCCAAATTTCTGCAACTCATTTTTGACATTATTATATTTCTTGTTTGTTATTTATGCAAATTGTTTTAATTATTTTCTATATAGCCATTGCAAAAAGTCTTGAATGAAGTTAAGCCTTAATGCATTCAAACGAGGGGCAGAGACAGAGGCACACGAACGCGCCCAATATAATGCGGTTTTGTAAGGCTCAGTGGAACTCACCTTATATTACTGTTTGCTGTTCGGAAACTAAAACTTTCACCAAGTGTGGCAGAACTGGGTTTTTTCCTATGGGTTTTGACAGCAAATTATGTAAATTTGTGAATTTTTTTACAAAAGTTCAAGTTACTAAACAGAACTAATGTAATCAAACCACAAACGAAATCTCTCAATATCATTACCTGCCATCTACTTGTCTATGCCTTGCGTTTGCATTTTCTTTTCCAATCATTTTCGCAAAATTTTGACTTGTGCTGACACACACCATCAAATGAATCAAATCAGTTCAGTGTATTTTCTTCGCAGAAGAAAGAAAAAATTCATTCGTGTCGGTCAGTTTTGCGGAGCAGTGCACGTATTTTTTTTTCTAATAAGTGAAATTACCAAAAAAAGCCCCTGATTCAAAACAAATTTCAATATCGAAAATATAAAATCAAATAAAGCGGAAAAGTTATCTCAAGTGCAAGTGTGACAATAAATCAACCTACAAAATTTTATAGGAATCAAACTCCTACAGCGCATCAAAATGAATTTCTATAAATAAGGTAAAAAGAAAAATAATAAAACAAGAAAAGAAAATGTCTACATCTCTTCTCCGAGGTTCATATTTTGATTCTATGGACTGAAAGTTTTGCGGAAAAAAAGATCGTAATTTTATCCGAAGATAATGGGGTAAACACGTTTTGAATTTATTGTGGATCTGGAATATTACAGTTTGTTGTTAACTTTTGTGTTATTTCACCTAGGTCTGTATCCGAACGAAGTGCTGAGCCTGTTCAGGTTATGAAATCCATAAACTTGCTCATAGTGTCTTCTCTCTCGTTAAAATGTTGGCGAAAAATCTTTGATGATGAAAATTTTTGTTTTTTATTTGCATATAAATTTACTTCCTAGAATTTGTTTAAAATTAAATTGAAAATTAAATCAACCTCGAGGGGGTGGAGGCAAAGTGATGGCCTAGTTTTTTTCGGTTTGTCTTTTGGTTTGATTTTCACTCGTTGAATGTGTGGTTCTGGTACCCTTTTCTTCTCATGATCAGAACTCCCGGTGCAGTTAACACTGTGTTTGTACCTATAGTTTTTTCTGTTGCACATAATGGATGTGTTAGTACGTGAACGAAGTAGTTTTCAGTCAATTCGCTCTTTTTTTTTAATATACAGTAGCCCGTGAGTTGTGTTTGTTGTGAAAGATTTCAGAAGTTCTAATAAGATTTTTTTTAAGGAAGCGTTTGAATTTCTGAGTGGATTTCTTAAGATAGGTATATGTGTTTTTAGTTTATTTTTTTGAGTTGCGAAATCAACATTCTCCCATCATAATTAAATCTGGGTACAGACTACAGAGAGGTTTCGGAAAGTTTCAAAGGAAAATGACTACAAAAAGTGCTCTCATTTTGTTTGAGAATTGACCTTGTATAGGCAGTGTTTTGGCAAAAATATGCATATAGTGTACATACACCCATTCATATGTGCTGTACACACTACACAGGTATATAGGAATGAAAACAATATGCTGTTGGATAGCTACATAAACTATATAGGTATCTACCTATTTACTTTGCGCACATTTTTCATGATTTAACCTTGAAAATAACAACGCTCGTCCATATTTTGAATTAGGTAGCTGCCCAAATAAATACTATGTTGAACACCTACCTAGCGACACAAAATCTAAGAAATTTATTAAATTCAACTACCTACTATTTTTTTAACGCAACGGATTAGCCAGTTCATGATAGTCAAGGTACATATATTAAAGGTAATATCATTAGCGTATAAATTTTTGTTCAGTTCTGCGCATCTGTGAAAATGGCGGATCCAGTGTCTCTTTACTAGTCAAAATGCTTATATTTGTTGTTGTTTCTAGTAATGCCATGTGCAGTTTTCGTAGACACTCGAGCCGCCATGTTTAATTCTTGACTGACAACCTGCGCAATATATTACCTTAGATTTGTGTACTGTGCATGATAGTAAGGTCTATTCAACTCCTTTAAAATTTGAGCAAGTGAAACCAAAATGTTTCAATACAAATCAACTCAGTGAAACCAAAATGTTTCAATACAAATCAACTCAGGAATCTGAAATACAAAATAAATTGTGACATCTTTTGAGAAAATCGGAAAAACTTAAAAGTGTCAATCAATTAATTAATTAAAATTAAAAAAAAAAAAAACAGAATAATGAACTGCACGCTCATGTGTCAACATAATTCCATACTTCGGTTTATTACAAACATTGTGTGCCTTGTCTTACCCTAAACTCCAAACAAGTTCTTGAAAACTGCAGACGAGATAAGTATGGAACATTTGACAACTATAATAGTGCGCTGGGTTGGTGGAAAAAAAATCGTAACCATGATCGAGATTTACATGAAGCAGCTCCTGGTGTTCCTGGCACGCGAATATCTGTGGAATTTGAATTTAGAGCACTTTCCACAACATAAAGAAAGTCTGAAACTGAACAATGGGCTGATCCGATAGCTATTTTACATTCAAAAAGAAATTCTGCAATTTTGTGTGTTGAAAAATAAGTCAAAAACGACATCAATTATAAAAAATATTTATTTTGTAAATTAAAATAACATATGTAAATTGTTTATATGTTTGTTCTCGTACTGTCCACAACTGCGAATTTTTACGATTTTTGGTCCAAAATCGTTCAAATTAAAAATTATAATTTCATAAAAACAAACTCGAACAGACATAATGTAAAATAATAATAATATGAAATTTAAATAATTAAAAAAGACAATAAAATAGGAACTAGATACAAATTATTTAATACGTATTTAGTCAGCTTATATTTCTCAGGATAATCAGGATTCCTCACCAACATTTCTCAGTTTCAATGTCAGAAATCGAGGGAATAAAATGAATTCCCTTGCTCAATTTTGGACTGAGGAAAGTTTGTGAGGCCCCCAAAATATAAGTTGACCAAATTAACTACATATACATAAAACAATATTAAAGTTTAGAAATTTTAAATATAAACAATTTGATAAACATACCATTTAGTACATAAGTGCTGCTTCAATCAAGACACAGCAACATCAATTGTATCCGCTCAATTTCTTCTGCGGTTAGAGGATTTGTGCCTTGTTTACGGAGTTTAAAAAGTCCCTAAACAGGAAACAGAAGTAAATAGTTAAAAATATGTATCCACATGTAGGTATTTATTAATATTTTACTCACGAAATAGGTTTGCATGAAATTCTTTTTTTTATCATCATCTTCATCTTCTTCTTTAAAAATTTTATGCCTATTTTCATAAGTCCATTTAACAATCTGAAACAAAATTTATAAAATAAAATTCATAATATATTAAACAATAAAAATAATATTTTTCTTACATCAGAAGATACCTTCCTCGCCATCCTTGAAAACATTCCTCTCATAAAGTTCATTTTTCTTCTTTTTTTTTTTCTTTTTTTTTCTTTTTTCTTCTTTTTTCTTCTTTTTTCTTCTTTTTTTCTTTTTTTTTCTTTTTTTTTTCTTCTTTTTTCTTTTTTCCTTCTTTTCCTATTAAAATATTTTTCACTATGATTTAATTTTTTCAATTTGTAGAGACTTCAAATCAATTAAAATTTCGATGTCTACTAGATTAGATTTGATACTAAATAGACAGTGGGAAATTTTCTTGATTTTATTCATTTAAGTTTAACACGGTTGTAACTTGTAACGGAGATGAAAAAATATAAAGAGTAACTAAAATTTGTCATGGGTGGTTACGTGTCCATAATAAGCATGATGTAGGTTGGTACCCGCATTTCGACTGGTCAGGAAGTGATGCTAAAAAATAATGTATTAGTTAATTTGGACCATCTAGAACCCTAGCGTACCAACATGCATACAAAAATGAAAGTCTCGAACATGGCCACCCGATGCATTGTTAAAAAGTGCAATATCTCCAAATCTATGCACTCCACAGCGCTTTTTAACAAAATAGTAAGGTATTAGCTATTGCGGGCAATCCAGGTACCCTAGGATACCAATATACATACCAAAATGAAAGCCTCGAACATGGCCACCCGGTGCATTGTTAAAAAGTGCAATATCTCCAAATCTATGCACTCCACAGCGCTTTTTAACAAAATAGTAAGGTATTAGCTATTGTGGGCAATCCAGGGACACTAGGATACCAATATGCATACCAAAATGAAGGTCTCGAAGATGGCCACCCGATGCATCATTAAAATGTGCAATACCTGCACATCTATGCACTCCACAGCGTTTTTAATAAAGTATTACGGTACTCGCTATTGTGGGCAATCCAGGGACACTAGGATACCAATATGCATACCAAAATGAAGGCCTCGAAGATGGCCACCCGATGCATCATTAAAATGTGCAATACCTGCACATCTATGCACTCCACAGCGTTGTTAATAAAATATTACGGTACTTGGTATTGTGGGCAATCCAGGGACACTAGGATACCAATATGCATACCAAAATGAAGGCCTCGAAGATGGCCACCCGATGCATCATTAAAATGTGCAATACCTGCACATCTATGCACTCCACAGCGTTTTTAATAAAATATTACGTAACTCGCTATTGTGGGCAATCCAGGGACACTAGGATACCAATATGCATACCAAAATGAAGGCCTCAAAGATGGTCACCCGATGCATCATGAAAATGTGCAATACCTGCACATCTATGCACTCCACAGCGTTTTTAATAAAATATTACGGTACTCGCTATTGTGGGCAATCCAGGGACACTAGGATACCAATATGCATACCAAAATGAAGGCCTCAAAGATGGCCACCCGATGCATCATTAAAATGTGCAATACCTGCACATCTATGCACTCCACAGCGTTTTTAATAAAATATTACGGTACTCGCTATTGTGGGCGATCCAGGGACACTAGGATACCAATATGCATACCAAAATGAAGGCCTCGAAGATGGCCACCCGATGCATCATTAAAATGTGCAATACCTGCACATCTATGGACTCCACAGCGTTTTTAATAAAGTATTACGGTACTCGCTATTGTGGGCAATCCAGGGACACTAGGATACCAATATGCATACCAAAATGAAGGCCTCGAAGATGGCCACCCGATGCATCATTAAAATGTGCAATACCTGCACATCTATGCACTCCACAGCGTTTTTAATAAAATATTACGGTACTCGCTATTGTAGGCAATCCAGGGACACTAGGATACCAATATGCATACCAAAATGAAGGCCTCGAAGATGGCCACCCGATGCATCATTAAAATGTGCAATACCTGCACATCTATGCACTCCACAGCGTTTTTAATAAAATATTACGGTACTCGCTATTGTGGGCAATCCAGGGACACTAGGATACCAATATGCATACCAAAATGAAGGCCTCGAAGATGGCCACCCGATGCATCATTAAAATGTGCAATACCTGCACATCTATGCACTCCACAGCGTTTTTAATAAAGTATTACGGTACTCGCTATTGTGGGCAATCCAGGGACACTAGGATACCAATATGCATACCAAAATGAAGGTCTCAAAGATGGCCACCCGATGCATCATTAAAATGTGCAATACCTGCACATCTATGCACTCCACAGCGTTTTTAATAAAATATTACGGTACTCGCTATTGTGGGCAATCCAGGGACACTAGGATACCAATATGCATACCAAAATGAAGGCCTCGAAGATGGCCACCCGATGCATCATTAAAATGTGCAATACCTGCACATCTATGCACTCCACAGCGTTTTTAATAAAATATTACGGTACTCGCTATTGTGGGCAATCCAGGGACCCTAGGATACCAATATACATACCAAAATGAAGGTCTCGAAGATGGCCACCCGATGCATCATTAAAATTTGCAATACCTGCACATCTATGCACTCCACAGCGTTTTTAATAAAATATTACGGTACTCGCTATTGTGGGCAATCCAGGGACACTAGGATACCAATATGCATACCAAAATGAAGGCCTCGAAGATGGCCACCCGATGCATCATTAAAATGTGCAATACCTGCACATCTATGCACTCCACAGCGTTTTTAATAAAATATTACGGTACTCGCTATTGTGGGCAATCCAGGGACCCTAGGATACCAATATACATAACAAAATGAAGGTCTCGAAGATGGCCACCCGATGCATCATTAAAATTTGCAATACCTGCACATCTATGCACTCCACAGCGTTTTTAATAAAATATTACGGTACTCGCTATTGTGGGCAATCCAGGGACACTAGGATACCAATATGCATACCAAAATGAAGGTCTCGAAGATGGCCACCCGATGCATCATTAAAATGTGCAATACCTGCACATCTATGCACTCCACAGCGTTTTTAATAAAATATTACGGTACTCGCTATTGTGGGCAATCCAGGGACCCTAGGATACCAATATGCATACCAAAATGAAGGTCTCGAAGATGGCCACCCGATGTATCATTAAAATGTGCAATACCTGCACATCTATGCACTCCACAGCGTTTTTAATAAAATATTACGGTACTCGCTATTGTGGGCAATCCAGGGACACTAGGATACCAATATGCATACCAAAATGAAGGGCTCGAAGATGGCCACCCGATGCATCATTAAAATGTGCAATACCTGCACATCTATGCACTCCACAGCGTTTTTAATAAAATATTACGGTACTCGCTATTGTGGGCAATCCAGGGACACTAGGATACCAATATGCATACCAAAATGAAGGTCTCGAAGATGGCCACCCGATGCATCATTAAAATGTGCAATACCTGCACATTTGTGCACTTCACAGCGTTTTTAATAAAATTTTACGGTACTCGCTATTGTGGGCAATCCAGGGACACTAGGATACCAATATGCATACCAAAATGAAGGCCTCGAAGATGGCCACCCGATGCATCATTAAAATGTGCAATACCTGCACATCTATGCACTCCACAGCGTTTTTAATAAAATATTACGGTACTCGCTATTGTGGGCAATCCAGGGACACTAGGATACCAATATTTATACCAAAATGAAGGTCTCGAAGATGGCCACCCGATGCATCATTAAAATGTGCAATACCTGCACATCTATGCACTCCACGCCGTTTTTAATAAAATAGTAAGAGACTCGCAACTGTCGGCAGTACCTCAGATATTTGATGTTTCATCCTAGATATTAATTATCTGTCTAAAAATAATATTTCATCATACAGAGAAATACTGTTGCAAAACAAATGTGCTGTGAGTGTGATCATTACAATTTTTCAGAGGAAAACTCGAATATTTTTTAAATTTTTCAGGTAAAATTAATAATTTATGGAAACGAACCACAAATCATCAAAGAATTCGAAGAAACGAAACAATGACATTGAATACTTATGCAGGTACCTACTACGAATATTTTTGTCATTTCTCAAGGGGAATATAAGGACAATTCGCAAAGTACTTCCCCACATTAATATCCATTAGTTTATCTTATGCCATCTTTAAATGTAAACTTTTTCGCCTTGAAACAATTTTCACTGCCAATCTCTTAGGCCAGGCGCGCATATGCAACTAAACAGTTTGGTTTCGATTTTGACCGGCGCGCACTCCCATATAAGCCCATTATGTGCTCAAAATGGAAACCAACCTGTTTAGTTGCATGTGCGCGCCTGGTCTTTGCTCACCGCTTGAATTATTTATGCAAATGTATAGATTGAAGCTCATAACAAATTGATTTTGTACGCTTTAACCGATTGTTAGCGGACTTCAAAGATACACTCTGGGACTTATACCAAAGATTTCCTGAAGTTAAGACATAAATCGGTTTGATCAATTGATTTTTATTTGCTGGTATAAACAATAACAATCCAAATTCTTCCAAACGAAGGTAATTTACAAATTAATTTTTCTTTTTTATTTGAAGGGCCTGCAGAAACGTGGTGCGCGGTTAACTACTCAAACAGGAATTATGGTTTGATTTACGATGGAGATATAGAATCGCATACGTATATCGGAGAAAAAATGTGTATGCTGAAGACATAGAAGAACAATTGCAACAATTGAGCCGAGTTAGAACGGAGAGTGTCGGAAAATAACTAGTGTTCCAGATGAAGAGAATAGAAAAAAGTTACATGCATTAGTTGAAAATGAAGAAACTAGAAGAAAATTTAGATTTTTAATTTTGATTGATGTGATTAAATGATTTTTTAGATTAGATAAAGACTTTATTGAACAAAATTTCTTATTTCGATATCTTAACAAATCATAAATAAGCAAGGTCTACGCCACCGGCCGTCTGCCAGTGACAATTTTATGTTTAGTGATTTTATTAAATTATACAGTTTAACATTTAATTTAATAAAATATCTTTTTTGTACGTATTTCCTGCATCTTTACGCCCATTTTACGTTTGTAAATTTTTCATCTCAACATTGCTCAGGACACTTTTCAAAAACTGATATGCGGATTTCTACTAGAATGGTGTACCCTCATGTTACGCAAACCACATGTATCTAGAAGGTAGAAGATCATTTCTATACGGAATGAATGGCATGTGATGGTTAATGTGAGGAGTGAAATTTTGACGCCTTGTAACAAAAGTGGTTCAATGCGTTTGTTAACTTTCTTGTAAGTTTCTCCATTTTTGAAAAATTCGTTCTCACTGGTGTTTTGACAAGTTTTACAAATTTAACTGAAAAAAAATACCAAACAGACCTATATTTACAAATCGTAACTATTTGACACTTCAAAATGAATTTAGGAACGATGTTAATAGGTGAAATAGTTTGAAATCGTAAATATGTTTGATTAAAAAAAACGACAATAGTCAACTATTGTTAACAATTGTCAACTATTGTCAGAAAAATAACGAACCACTGGTAGATTTATCAAATAATTTGATGTGCGCGAAGTTAGCACCGCCATTTTTGATTTTCAACAAAAAAAATTGTGCTGTAATACGCTCAACTTGTGCTGCCATGTGCCGTTAATATTTTTTAAAAATTCGCAAATTCTCAAATTTTACGGATACAATTTTTGGGAAATTACGATTTTTTTAAAAATCAAGTTTAAAGAAATTGATTGTTGCTCAAAACATAATATGGTAGAAATTGCCCTTTAGCCCTTAAACAAATTATTCTTAAAATTTTGCAAAGCAAAATATTTTATTGAATAATCAAATCATAAATAACAAATCAAAGTTTTTCCTTGCATCTCCGAAATAACCGAAACCATGCTGTTTGGAATTCAATTTGTGATTAAACGTCATTCCTGGCCATACACAAGATCTTATCATGACCAAACGTCCATTCCGTTCCAAATTCAATTGAAATGCAATTTCTTTGGGAATTTCATCATCGATAGTGTCTAAAAAATCAGTTGTGTAATTATAGTCACTTCGCTTCGTTAAATTATATCGGATTTTGTTTTTCGGCATTCTATAGAGCTGGTAATAGCTTCCAACTCGGTCAATCCATGAAACATTGGATTATAAATAACAGTTCGATCTGTCATTTTGTAGAGTGCTCCTTTCGGAACAATGGCGCTTCCATCGGTTATCATATTAACTGCACAAGCTAGCCTGTCTTCTTCTTTCAGACGCTTGACTTCTGGTTCAGTTGCCATTATAATGAGGTTCTCATCAATTGCAAAAAGTCTTGATTTCAAACGAGGGGCAGAGACAGAGGCACACGAACGCGCCCAATATAATGCGGTTTTGTAAGGCTCAGTGGAACTCACCTTATATTACTGTTTGCTGTTCGGAAACTAAAACTTTCACCAAGTGTGGCAGAACTGGGTTTTTTCCTATGGGTTTTGACAGCAAATTATGTAAATTTGTGAAATTTTTTACAAAAGTTCAAGTTACTAAACAGAACTAATGTAATCAAACCACAAACGAAATCTCTCAATATCATTACCTGCCATCTACTTGTCAATGCCTTGCGTTTGCATTTTCTTTTCCAATCATTTTCGCAAAATTTTGACTTGCGCTGACGCACACCATCAAATGAATCAAATCAGTTCAGTGTATTTTCTTCGCAGAAGAAAGAAAAAATTCATTCGTGTCGGTCAGTTTTGCGGAGCAGTGCACGTATTTTTTTTTCTAATAAGTGAAATTACCAAAAAAAGCCCCTGATTCAAAACAAATTTCAATATCGAAAATATAAAATCAAATAAAGCGGAAAAGTTATCTCAAGTGCAAGTGTGACAATAAATCAACCTACAAAATTTTATAGGAATCAAACTCCTACAGCGCATCAAAATGAATTTCTATAAATAAGGTAAAAAGAAAAATAATAAAACAAGAAAAGAAAATGTCTACATCTCTTCTCCGAGGTTCATATTTTGATTCTATGGACTGAAAGTTTTGCGGAAAAAAAGATCGTAATTTTATCCGAAGATAATGGGGTAAACACGTTTTGAATTTATTGTGGATCTGGAATATTACAGTTTGTTGTTAACTTTTGTGTTATTTCACCTAGGTCTGTATCCGAACGAAGTGCTGAGCCTGTTCAGGTTATGAAATCCATAAACTTGCTCATAGTGTCTTCTCTCTCGTTAAAATGTTGGCGAAAAATCTTTGATGATGAAAATTTTTGTTTTTTATTTGCATATAAATTTACTTCCTAGAATTTGTTTAAAATTAAATTGAAAATTAAATCAACCTCGAGGGGGTGGAGGCAAAGTGATGGCCTAGTTTTTTTCGGTTTGTCTTTTGGTTTGATTTTCACTCGTTGAATGTGTGGTTCTGGTGCCCTTTTCTTCTCATGATCAGAACTCCCGGTGCAGTTAACACTGTGTTTGTACCTATAGTTTTTTCTGTTGCACATAATGGATGTGTTAGTACGTGAACGAAGTAGTTTTCAGTCAATTCGCTCTTTTTTTAATATACAGTAGCCCGTGAGTTGTTTTTGTTGTGAAAGATTTCAGAAGTTCTAATAAGATTTTTTTAAGGAAGCGTTTGAATTTCTGAGTGGATTTCTTAAGATAGGTATATGTGTTTTTAGTTTATTTTTTTGAGTTGCGAAATCAACATTCTCCCATCATAATTAAATCTGGGTACAGACTACAGAGAGGTTTCGGAAAGTTTCAAAGGAAAATGACTACAAAAAGTGCTCTCATTTTGTTTGAGAATTGACCTTGTATAGGCAGTGTTTTGGCAAAAATATGCATATAGTGTACATACACCCATTCATATGTGCTGTACGCACTACACAGGTATATAGGAATGAAAACAATATGCTGTTGGATAGCTACATAAACTATATAGGTATCTACCTATTAACTTTGCGCACATTTTTCATGATTTAACCTTGAAAATAACAACGCTCGTCCATATTTTGAATTAGGTAGCTGCCCAAATAAATACTATGTTGAACACCTACCTAGCGACACAAAATCTAAGAAATTTATTAAATTCAACTACCTACTATTTTTTTAACGCAACGGATTAGCCAGTTCATGATAGTAAGGTCTATTCAACTCCTTTAAAATTTGAGCAAGTGAAACCAAAATGTTTCAATACAAATCAACTCAGTGAAACCAAAATGTTTCAATACAAATCAACTCAGGAATCTGAAATACAAAATAAATTGTGACATCTTTTGAGAAAATCGGAAAAACTTAAGTGTCAATCAATTAATTAATTAAAATTAAAAAAAAAAAAAAAAACAGAATAATGAACTGCACGCTCATGTGCCAACATAATTCCATACTTCGGTTTATTACAAACATAGTGTGCATTGTCTTACCCTAAACTCGAAACAAGTTCTTGAAAACTGCAGACGAGATAAGTATGGAACATTTGACAACTTTAATAAAGCATTTACTTGAAGTTGCTCCTGGTGTTCCTGGCACGCGAATATCTGAGGAGTTTGAATTTAAAGCACTTTCCATAACATAAAGAAAGTCTGAAACTGAACAATGGGCTGATCTGATAGCTATTTTACATTCAAAAAGAAATTCTGCAATTTTGTGTGTTGAAAAATAAATCAAAAACGACATCAATTATAAAAAATATTTATTTTGTAAATTAAAATAACATAAATTGTTTATACGTTTGTTCTCGTACTGTCCACAACCGCGAATTTTTACGATTTTTGCTCCAAAATCGTTCAAATTAAAAATTATAATTTCATAAAAACAAACTCGAACAGACATAATGTAAAATAATAATAATATGATACTTAAATAATTAAAAAAGACAATAAAATAGGAACTAGATAAAAATTATTTAATACGTATTTAGTCAGCTTATATTTCTCAGGATAATCAGGATTCCTCACCAACATTTCTCAGTTTCAATGTCAGAAATCGAGGGAATAAAATGAATTCCCTTGCTCAATTTTGGACTGAGGAAAGTTTGTGAGGCCCCCAAAATATAAGTTGACCAAATTAACTACATATACATAAAACAATATTAAAGTTTAGAAATTTTAAATATAAACAAACTGATAAACATACCATTTAGTACATAAGTGCTGCTTCAATCAAGACACAGCAACATCAATTGTATCCGCTCAATTTCTTCTGCGGTTAGAGGATTTGTGCCTTGTTTACGGAGTTTAAAAAGTCCCTAAACAGGAAACAGAAGTAAATAGTTAAAAATATGTATCCACATGTAGGTATTTATTAATATTTTACTCACGAAATAGGTTTGCATGAAATTCTTTTTTTTATCATCATCTTCATCTTCTTCTTTAAAAATTTTATGCCTATTTTCATAAGTCCATTTAACAATCTGAAACAAAATTTATAAAATAAAATTCATAATATATTAAAAAATAAAAATAATATTTTTCTTACATCAGAAGATACCTTCCTCGCCATCCTTAAAAACATTCCTCTCACAAAGTTCATTTTTCTTCTTTTTTTTCTTTTTTTTACTTTTTTCTTCTTTTTTCTTCTTTTTTCTTCTTTTTTTCTTTTTTTTTCTTCTTTTTTCTTTTTTTCCTTCTTTTCCTATTAAAATATTTTTCACTATGATTTAATTTTTTCAATTTGTAGAGACTTCAAATCAATTAAAATTTCGATGTCTACTAGATTAGATTTGATACTAAATAGACAGTGGAAAATTTTCTTGATTTTATTCATTTAAGTTTAACACGGTTGTAACATGTAACGGAGATGAAAAAATATAAAGAGTAACTAAAATTTGTCATGGGTGGTTACGTGTCCATAATAAGCATGATGTAGGTTGGTACCCGCATTTCGACTGGTCAGGAAGTGATGCTAAAAAATAATGTATTAGTTAATTTGGACCATCTAGAACCCTAGCGTACCAACATGCATACAAAAATGAAAGTCTCGAACATGGCCACCCGATGCATTGTTAAAAAGTGCAACATCTCCAAATCTATGCACTCCACAGCGCTTTTTAACAAAATAGTAAGGTATTAGCTATTGCGAGCAATCCAGGGACCCTAGGATACCAATATACATACCAAAATGAAGGCCTCGAAGATGGCCACCCGATGCATCATTAAAATGTGCAATACCTGCACATCTATGCACTCCACAGCGTTTTTAATAAAATATTACGGTACTCGCTATTGTGGGCAATCCAGGGACACTAGGATACCAATATGCATACCAAAATGAAGGCCTCGAAGATGGCCACCCGATGCATCATTAAAATGTGCAATACCTTCACATCTATGCACTCCACAGCGTTTTTAATAAAATATTACGGTACTCGCTATTGTGGGCAATCCAGGGACACTAGGATACCAATATGCATACCAAAATGAAGGCCTCGAAGATGGCCACCCGATGCATCATTAAAATGTGCAATACCTGCACATCTATGCACTCCACAGCGTTTTTAATAAAGTATTACGGTACTCGCTATTGTGGGCAATCCAGGGACACTAGGATACCAATATGCATACCAAAATGAAGGCCTCGAAGATGGCCACCCGATGCATCATTAAAATGTGCAATACCTGCACATCTATGCACTCCACAGCGTTTTTAATAAAGTATTACGGTACTCGCTATTGTGGGCAATCCAGGGACACTAGGATACCAATATGCATACCAAAATGAAGGCCTCGAAGATGGCCACCCGATGCATCATTAAAATGTGCAATACCTGCACATCTATGCACTCCATAGCGTTTTTAATAAAGTATTACGGTACTCGCTATTGTGGGCAATCCAGGGACACTAGGATACCAATATGCATACCAAAATGAAGGTCTCAAAGATGGCCACCCGATGCATCATTAAAATGTGCAATACCTGCACATCTATGCACTCCACAGCGTTTTTAATAAAATATTACGGTACTCGCTATTGTGGGCAATCCAGGGACACTAGGATACCAATATGCATACCAAAATGAAGGTCTCGAAGATGGCCACCCGATGCATCATTAAAATGTGCAATACCTGCACATCTATGCACTCCACAGCGTTTTTAATAAAATATTACGGTACTCGCTATTGTGGGCAATCCAGGGACACTAGGATACCAATATGCATACCAAAATGAAGGCCTCGAAGATGGCCACCCGACGCATCATTAAAATGTGCAATACCTGCACATCTATGCACTCCACAGCGTTTTTAATAAAATATTACGGTACTCGCTATTGTGGGCAATCCAGGGACCCTAGGATACCAATATGCATACCAAAACGAAGGCCTCGAAGATGGCCACCCGATGCATCATTAAAATGTGCAATACCTGCACATCTATGCACTCCACAGCGTTTTTAATAAAATATTACGGTACTCGCTATTGTGGGCAATCCAGGGACCCTAGGATACCAATATACATACCAAAATGAAGGTCTCGAAGATGGCCACCCGATGCATCATTAAAATTTGCAATACCTGCACATCTATGCACTCCACAGCGTTTTTAATAAAATATTACGGTACTCGCTATTGTGGGCAATCCAGGGACACTAGGATACCAATATGCATACCAAAATGAAGGCCTCGAAGATGGCCACCCGATGCATCATTAAAATGTGCAATACCTGCACATCTATGCACTCCACAGCGTTTTTAATAAAATATTACGGTACTCGCTATTGTGGGCAATCCAGGGACACTAGGATACCAATATGCATACCAAAATGAAGGCCTCGAAGATGCTCACCCGATGCATCATTAAAATGTGCAATACCTGCACATCTATGCACTCCACAGCGTTTTTAATAAAATATTACGGTACTCGCTATTGTGGGCAATCCAGGGACACTAGGATACCAATATGCATACCAAAATGAAGGCCTCGAAGATGGCCACCCGATGCATCATTAAAATGTCCAATACCTGCACATCTATGCACTCCACAGCGTTTTTAATAAAATATTACGGTACTCGCTATTGTGGGCAATCCAGGGACACTAGGATACCAATATGCATACCAAAATGAAGGCCTCGAAGATGGCCACCCGATGCATCATTAAAATGTGCAATACCTGCATATCTATGCACTCCACAGCGTTTTTAGTAAAATATTACGGTACTCGCTATTGTGGGCAATCCAGGGACACTAGGATACCAATATGCATACCAAAATGAAGGCCTCGAAGATGGTCACCCGATGCATCATTAAAATGTGCAATACCTGCACATCTATGCACTCCACAGCGTTTTTAATAAAGTATTACGGTACTCGCTATTGTGGGCAATCCAGGGACACTAGGATACCAATATGCATACCAAAATGAAGGCCTCGAAGATGGCCACCCGATGCATCATTAAAATGTGCAATACCTGCACATCTATGCACTCCACAGCGTTTTTAATAAAATATTACGGTACTCGCTATTGTGGGCAATCCAGGGACACTAGGATACCAATATGCATACCAAAATGAAGGCCTCGAAGATGCTCACCCGATGCATCATTAAAATGTGCAATACCTGCACATCTATGCACTCCACAGCGTTTTTAATAAAATATTACGGTACTCGCTATTGTGGGCAATCCAGGGACACTAGGATACCAATATGCATACCAAAATGAAGGCCTCGAAGATGGCCACCCGATGCATCATTAAAATGTCCAATACCTGCACATCTATGCACTCCACAGCGTTTTTAATAAAATATTACGGTACTCGCTATTGTGGGCAATCCAGGGACACTAGGATACCAATATGCATACCAAAATGAAGGCCTCGAAGATGGCCACCCGATGCATCATTAAAATGTGCAATACCTGCATATCTATGCACTCCACAGCGTTTTTAGTAAAATATTACGGTACTCGCTATTGTGGGCAATCCAGGGACACTAGGATACCAATATGCATACCAAAATGAAGGCCTCGAAGATGGTCACCCGATGCATCATTAAAATGTGCAATACCTGCACATCTATGCACTCCACAGCGTTTTTAATAAAGTATTACGGTACTCGCTATTGTGGGCAATCCAGGGACACTAGGATACCAATATGCATACCAAAATGAAGGCCTCGAAGATGGCCACCCGATGCATCATTAAAATGTGCAATACCTGCACATCTATGCACTCCACAGCGTTTTTAATAAAATATTACGGTACTCGCTATTGTGGGCAATCCAGGGACACTAGGATACCAATATGCATACCAAAATGAAGGCCTCGAAGATGGTCACCCGATGCATCATTAAAATGTGCAATACCTGCACATCTATGCACTCCACAGCGTTTTTAATAAAATATTACGGTACTCGCTATTGTGGGCAATCCAGGGACCCTAGGATACCAATATGCATACCAAAACGAAGGCCTCGAAGATGGCCACCCGATGCATCATTAAAATGTGCAATACCTGCACATCTATGCACTCCACAGCGTTTTTAATAAAATATTACGGTACTCGCTATTGTGGGCAATCCAGGGACCCTAGGATACCAATATACATACCAAAATGAAGGTCTCGAAGATGGCCACCCGATGCATCATTAAAATTTGCAATACCTGCACATCTATGCACTCCACAGCGTTTTTAATAAAATATTACGGTACTCGCTATTGTGGGCAATCCAGGGACACTAGGATACCAATATGCATACCAAAATGAAGGCCTCGAAGATGGCCACCCGATGCATCATTAAAATGTGCAATACCTGCACATCTATGCACTCCACAGCGTTTTTAATAAAGTATTACGGTACTCGCTATTGTGGGCAATCCAGGGACACTAGGATACCAATATGCATACCAAAATGAAGGCCTCGAAGATGGCCACCCGATGCATCATTAAAATGTGCAATACCTGCACATCTATGCACTCCACAGCGTTTTTAATAAAATATTACGGTACTCGCTATTGTGGGCAATCCAGGGACACTAGGATACCAATATGCATACCAAAATGAAGGCCTCGAAGATGGTCACCCGATGCATCATTAAAATGTGCAATACCTGCACATCTATGCACTCCACAGCGTTTTTAATAAAGTATTACGGTACTCGCTATTGTGGGCAATCCAGGGACACTAGGATACCAATATGCATACCAAAATGAAGGCCTCGAAGATGGCCACCCGATGCATCATTAAAATGTGCAATACCTGCACATCTATGCACTCCACAGCGTTTTTAATAAAATATTACGGTACTCGCTATTGTGGGCAATCCAGGGACACTAGGATACCAATATGCATACCAAAATGAAGGCCTCGAAGATGGCCACCCGATGCATCATTAAAATGTGCAATACCTGCACATCTATGCACTCCACAGCGTTTTTAATAAAATATTACGGTACTCGCTATTGTGGGCAATCCAGGGACACTAGGATACCAATATGCATACCAAAATGAGGGCCTCGAAGATGATCACCCGATGCATCATTAAAATGTGCAATACCTGCACATCTATGCACTCAGCGTTTTTAATAAAATATTACGGTACTCGCTATTGTGGGCAATCCAGGGACACTAGGATACCAATATGCATACCAAAATGAAGGCCTCAAAGATGGCCACCCGATGCATCATTAAAATGTGCAATACCTGCATATCTATGCACTCCACAGCGTTTTTAGTAAAATATTACGGTACTCGCTATTGTGGGCAATCCAGGGACACTAGGATACCAATATGCATACCAAAATGAAGGTCTCAAAGATGGCCACCCGATGCATCATTAAAATGTCCAATACCTGCACATCTATGCACTCCACAGCGTTTTTAATAAAATATTACGGTACTCGCTATTGTGGGCAATCCAGGGACACTAGGATACCAATATGCATACCAAAATGAAGGCCTCGAAGATGGCCACCCGATGCATCATTAAAATGTGCAATACCTGCACATCTATGCACTCCACAGCGTTTTTAATAAAATATTACGGTACTCGCTATTGTGGGCAATCCAGGGACACTAGGATACCAATATGCATACCAAAATGAAGGCCTCGAAGATGGCCACCCGATGCATCATTAAAATGTGCAATACCTGCACATCTATGCACTCCACAGCGTTTTTAATAAAGTATTACGGTACTCGCTATTGTGGGCAATCCAGGGACACTAGGATACCAATATGCATACCAAAATGAAGGCCTCGAAGATGGCCACCCGATGCATCATTAAAATGTGCAATACCTGCACATCTATGCACTCCACAGCGTTTTTAATAAAGTATTACGGTACTCGCTATTGTGGGCAATCCAGGGACCCTAGGATACCAATATGCATACCAAAATGAAGGCCTCGAAGATGGCCACCCGATGCATCATTAAAATGTGCAATACCTGCACATCTATGCACTCCACAGCGTTTTTAATAAAGTATTACGGTACTCGCTATTGTGGGCAATCCAGGGACACTAGGATACCAATATGCATACCAAAATGAAGGTCTCAAAGATGGCCACCCGATGCATCATTAAAATGTGCAATACCTGCACATCTATGCACTCCACAGCGTTTTTAATAAAATATTACGGTACTCGCTATTGTGGGCAATCCAGGGACACTAGGATACCAATATGCATACCAAAATGAAGGTCTCGAAGATGGCCACCCGATGCATCATTAAAATGTGCAATACCTGCACATCTATGCACTCCACAGCGTTTTTAATAAAATATTACGGTACTCGCTATTGTGGGCAATCCAGGGACACTAGGATACCAATATGCATACCAAAATGAAGGCCTCGAAGATGGCCACCCGATGCATCATTAAAATGTGCAATACCTGCACATCTATGCACTCCACAGCGTTTTTAATAAAATATTACGGTACTCGCTATTGTGGGCAATCCAGGGACCCTAGGATACCAATATGCATACCAAAATGAAGGCCTCGAAGATGGCCACCCGATGCATCATTAAAATGTGCAATACCTGCACATCTATGCACTCCACAGCGTTTTTAATAAAATATTACGGTACTCGCTATTGTGGGCAATCCAGGGACCCTAGGATACCAATATACATACCAAAATGAAGGTCTCGAAGATGGCCACCCGATGCATCATTAAAATTTGCAATACCTGCACATCTATGCACTCCACAGCGTTTTTAATAAAATATTACGGTACTCGCTATTGTGGGCAATCCAGGGACACTAGGATACCAATATGCATACCAAAATGAAGGCCTCGAAAATGGCCACCCGATGCATCATTAAAATGTGCAATACCTGCACATCTATGCACTCCACAGCGTTTTTAATAAAATATTACGGTACTCGCTATTGTGGGCAATCCAGGGACCCTAGGATACCAATATACATACCAAAATGAAGGTCTCGAAGATGGCCACCCGATGCATCATTAAAATTTGCAATACCTGCACATCTATGCACTCCACAGCGTTTTTAATAAAATATTACGGTACTCGCTATTGTGGGCAATCCAGGGACACTAGGATACCAATATGCATACCAAAATGAAGGCCTCAAAGATGGCCACCCGATGCATCATTAAAATGTGCAATACCTGCACATCTATGCACTCCACAGCCTTTTTAATAAAATATTACGGTACTCGCTATTGTGGGCAATCCAGGGACACTAGGATACCAATATGCATACCAAAATGAAGGCCTCGAAGATGGCCACCCGATGCATCATTAAAATGTGCAATACCTGCACATCTATGCACTCCACGCCGTTTTTAATAAAATAGTAAGAGACTCGCAATTGTCGGCAGTACCTCAGATATTTGATGTTTCATCCTAGATATTAATTATCTGTCTAAAAATAATATTTCATCATGCAGAGAAATACTGTTGCAAAACAAATGTGCTGTGAGTGTGATCATTACAATTTTTCAGAGGAAAACTCGAATATTTTTTAAATTTCTCAGGTAAAATTAATAATTTATGGAAACGAACCACAAATCATCAAAGAATTCGAAGAAACGAAACAATGACATTGAATACTTATGCAGGTACCTACTACGAATATTTTTGTCATTTCTCAAGGGGAATATAAGGACAATTCGCAAAGTACTTCCCCACATTAATATCCATTAGTTTATCTTATGCCATCTTTAAATGTAAACTTTTTCGCCTTGAAACAATTTTCACTGCCAATCTCTTAGGCCAGGCGCGCATATGCAACTAAACAGTTTGGTTTCGATTTTGACCGGCGCGCACTCCCATATAAGCCCATTATGTGCTCAAAATGGAAACCAACCTGTTTAGTTGCATGTGCGCGCCTGGTCTTTGCTCACCGCTTGAATTATTTATGCAAATGTATAGATTGAAGCTCATAACAAATTGATTTTATACGCCTTAACCGATTGATATCGGACTTCAAAGATACACTCTGGGACTTATACCAAAGATTTTCTGAAGTTAAGACATAAATCGGTTTGATCAATTGATTTTTATTTGCTGGTATAAACAATAACAATCCAAATTCTTCCAAACGAAGGTAATTTACAAATTAATTTTTCTTTTTTATTTGAAGGGCCTGCAGAAACGTGGTGCGCGGTTAACTACTCAAACAGGAATTATGGTTTGATTTACGATGGAGATATAGAATCGCATACGTATATCGGAGAAAAAATGTGTATGCTGAAGACATAGAAGAACAATTGCAACAATTGAGCCGAGTTAGAACGGAGAGTGTCGGAAAATAACTAGTGTTCCAGATGAAGAGAATAGAAAAAAGTTACATGCATTAGTTGAAATGAAGAAACTAGAAGAAAATTTAGATTTTTAATTTTGATTGATGTGATTAAATGATTTTTTAGATTAGATAAAGACTTTATTGAACAAAATTTCTTATTTCGATATCTTAACAAATCATAAATAAGCAAGGTCTACGCCACCGGCCGTCTGCCAGTGACAATTTTATGTTTAGTGATTTTATTAAATTATACAGTTTAACATTTAATTTAATAAAATATCTTTTTTGTACGTATTTCATTGTTTATAATTAGAATATAGCTCGTCCATTATATTCTTCCTGCATCTTTACGCCCATTTTACGTTTGTAAATTTTTCATCTCAACATTGCTCAGGACACTTTTCAAAAACTGATATGCGGATTTCTACTAGAATGGTGTACCCTCATGTTACGCAAACCACATGTATCTAGAAGGTAGAAGATCATTTCTATACGGAATGAATGGCATGTGATGGTTAATGTGAGGAGTGAAATTTTGACGCCTTGTAACAAAAGTGGTTCAATGCGTTTGTTAACTTTCTTGTAAGTTTTTCCATTTTTGAAAAATTCGTTCTCACTGGTGTTTTGACAAGTTTTACAAATTTAACTGAAAAAAAATACCAAACAGACCTATATTTACAAATCGTAACTATTTGACACTTCAAAATGAACCTAGGAACGATGTTAATAGGTGAAATAGTTTGAAATCGTAAATATGTTTGATTAAAAAAACGACAATAGTCAACTATTGTTAACAATTGTCAACTATTGTCAGAAAAATAACGAACCACTGGTAGATTTATCAAATAATTTGATGTGCGCGAAGTTAGCACCGCCATTTTTGATTTTCAACAAAAAAAATTGTGCTGTAATACGCTCAACTTGTGCTGCCATGTGCCGTTAATATTTTTGAAAAATTCGCAAATTCTCAAATTTTACGGATACAATTTTTGGGAAATTACGATTTTTTTAAAAATCAAGGTTTAAAGAAATTGATTGTTGCTCAAAACATAATATGGTAGAAATTGCCCTTTAGCCCTTAAACAAATTATTCTTAAAATTTTGCAAAGCAAAATATTTTATTGAATAATCAAATCATAAATAACAAATCAAAGTTTTTCCTTGCATCTCCGAAATAACCGAAACCATGCTGTTTGGAATTCAATTTGTGATAAAACGTCATCCCTGGCCATACACAAGATCTTATCATGACCAAACGTCCAGTCCGTTCCAAATTCAATTGAAATGCAATTTCTTTGGGAATTTCATCATCGATAGTGTCTAAAAAATCAGTTGTGTAATTATAGTCACTTCGCTTCATTAAATTTTATCGGATTTTGTTTTTCGGCATTCTATAGAGCTGGTAATAGCTCTTTAAATTGGCTTCCAACTCGGTCAATCCATGAAACATTGGATTATAAATAACAGTTCGATCTGTCATTTTGTAGAGTGCTCCTTTCGGAACAATGGCGCTTCCATCGGTTATCATATTAACTGCACAAGCTAGCCTGTCTTCTTCTTTCAGACGCTTGACTTCTGGTTCAGTTGCCATTATAATGAGGTTCTCATCAATTGTAAATTTGGGATCCTATATGGCAGAGGGAAATAAATTTTTGTTTTATGCAACATAAATATTGGACGAGTTCATAAAAGCAAACATTTGCAGCACTTCCACATTGAAGTTCCATTTCTGCAGGCAAATACTGTCCGCTTGAAATTTGTTCTTTCGAAGTGTTGATGTTTGCTCTAAGCAATGACATCAAATGTTATCCAAAATGTACATAAATTACACAGTTTTTTCGAAATGTCGCTTGTTAGTGGTTCAGCATTTTTACTTTT
The DNA here is from genome assembly GCA_932273885.2 of Leucozona laternaria. NCBI lineage: Eukaryota > Metazoa > Arthropoda > Insecta > Diptera > Syrphidae > Leucozona > Leucozona laternaria. The sequence continues at coordinate 81,644,836 of OW026368.1, read as the reverse complement.
ACGAACTCGGGAATCATCATAATTCACTTACCAGTTCTACACACGTGAAATGGCTCGGATCACCCTGAAATTTTGAGCGGCACAAAAGCGATGCCTCAAAGAGATCAGTAACCGGTGTGGGCATGATGAGCCATTGCATACAGTCCAAACTGTAGAAGAAGTTCCTTTCTCGCAAACAGTCCTTTGTGTATCCAAAATCGAAACCGTCCCCAGAAAAATATTTCCCTAAACTTGGTGTCGCTTTGAAGAATAATGAGTGAGTTTTGTATAAGCAAAAACTCTTCGGGAGTCAAAGTTTGACCAACGTACATCAGCGAGTTTAAGCCATCTCTCAAAGATTCAATATTCATTTTAATTTTATTAATAAAGCTTTTGATGTTGACTTAATACAAAAATTGAATAATTATTTGAAATATCTTAAATATTGTGATTTAAAAATATTACTTACTATCTTCTTGTAAATTAAACTAAAAACTCAAGTGAAAATTCGTTTATGTTGGAGTTTCGATAGTCGATAATAATTTTACATCGATTGTTGTTGTCCGAACAAGACGTAATATGAAAGTCCAATTTTCACACACTCTTTGTCTGCATTTACATTGAACGATTTTTCCAGAAATCGGGTGAAATGTTTACATTGAAGGATTTTTCCAATGAGATTTTTTTCGTTGTCCTCTTAATTTTGTATTGCTGTCCCCTTCATTTTACACTTAGGGCCAGTTTCACAGTCAGGAAAGTGGCACTTAAGTGGGCATACTTACCCGAACAAGTGGCACTTAAGTCTTGATGGTGACTTAAGTTCCACTTACGCTGGCTATGAAACTAAGCCTAAAGTCCTAATATGGGAAACTTAAGTGCCACTTATTCCGGTAAGTGTCGACTGTGAAACTGGCCCTAAGATTTACTCACCATCAAATAAATGTCACATTAACAGTAAACACACAAGAAACTGGAAAGAAGGTGAAAGACAACGAAAACTGACTGGAAAAATCAAAAGATTTTGTTCTTTCCCCTCACTTTTTTACTCCCTTTACCAAGGAATAAAAGATCGGCATTGGAAAAATCGTTCAATAATGCAAATTGCAGACTAAAGGCTTTAATAACACTCAACTTGTTTCAAATTTGTTTCCTTTTTTCAAAGCACTGCTCAATTCAAATTTTACAAAAGTAAATCTTACAGCGTTCCTATAAAGGAAAGAAGTATTGTCATTTTATAGATGGTCCTATTTTGTGTTTTAATCAACTACACACAAATTTTCGTAGTAAACTACATATTTTCGGTTCAAAAAGTATTAATTTGAGATAAAATATAATTTTTTTAAATGGATTGCATTTCTTGAGGCGGTGTTAGTGCTAGTTTTTTTTAAAGAAATAATAGATTCCTTTAAGTACAAAACACATTTTTGGTTCACCTTCTCGCAAGCAGTCGTTGCTAGAGTATGTCTGTATTTTTTCACTTTTGTACATTTTGCAAAAAGTTCTGAATGTAGTTAAGCCTTAAGAGAACTTCCACAAAAAAAAAGGTTAATCGGTAAACGCTCTTTATACCGATTTAAATTTGATAGCATTTTTTATCATCGGAATTGCTACAAAAGCAATGACATAAACCTTAAATTTTTCAGAACACTTCTTGTGTTGATCAGAAGTGAGCTATTACAAAAATATATTAAAAAAATTGCATACTTAGAGCAGTTAGCAGATATGAAAGATTCGAATATTTGAGATAAATAGAAATGTAATATATTAACCGGAAATATACATTAACCTAAAATTAGACTTCAGATTTAAATTGACTTTTTGAATTAAACGACGATCTATTTCCTTTTCGGTTCGGATATAATCCAAGCACTCATTTCAAAGACGATAAAGTTGAAAATTTTGATTATTACAGCAAGATAAATAATTTAAGATCCTTATTTTTTCATTGATTACATTTTTTTGTAGACATTAAATTAACTGATTTCATTTTGAAAACAAAAGGCTTAATTTAAAAGAGTGACAAAATTTTTTTTATAAACTTTAATGAAATTCACAGATAAAAAAAATTAATATTTATCAAAAAGAATGTTTATTGTTAAAACTGTATAAACAAATTTTAATTTTTTGGAAATTTCTTTTTTATATCTATATAAATAAAAATGAAAATGTTCGTTTGTTCAAAATCTAAGATCTCTGAAAGTTCTTAAAATTTTGACACACAGCGCATTGCATTCGCTCGGCACTATATTATATTATAACTGAACTGTAAATTTCCGTCCACAGAAATTGCTTGAACAGAAAATCACGGAAAGGGGATTTGCTTTAGCTATGGGTGTAAGTTCTTTATAATTTAGAAAATAACAATGCCGTTGTTAATCTCTAGGAGCATTAGCCGTGTTTTCGGACACAACAACAACTTGGAATCCTGCTCTCTATCTGGATATATTTTAAAGATCCGAAAATTAGTTCTTACTTTTGCGGGTAGATGGCTTCTCATAGTAAGGTAGTGTGAAATGAAGTGTAAAGAAAAAAGACAACAAATAAATAAAAAATAAACACAAAACAAAGTTATAAACAATTTGAGAAAAATATTAAATATACTAGCAGGCTTCTATTCAGATTTCATTGAAGTTGTTTTTTTTTTAAGTTGCGTGAGCGGGACTGAAGACTGAACCCCAAAAAGGGATTTAAAATCCTAACAAGCGGCCCAATTATATTACTGTATAATATAAAAACTTGATAATTATTTATGTTGTCAAACAATAAGGAAAAATAGAGAAGAATGAGCGATAACTCCGCAATTTGTTCAACCTCAACAATTTCGTCTGCCTCCAGCCACCACATACTTCCCACGCCTAAGTGTTTCAAAACCCCAAGACGAAAATGCATAGTTAAAGGCTTAACTTCATTCACGACTTTTTGCAAAAAAATAGTGGAAAAGTGAACAAAAAACATGCCATAAAGATGCATGAGTTCGAAAAAAAATTGTCTTTAAGTCTGCTATTACACGACAACTCTCGCGTCGTGACTCTTTTCGAACATGATGAGTGTAAAAGAGAAGAAACATGAGACGGAAAACAAACTGCCCTATGAGTCGTGGGCCAAATTTCTGCAACTCATTTTTGACATTATTATATTTCTTGTTTGTTATTTATGCAAATTGTTTTAATTATTTTCTATATAGCCATTGCAAAAAGTCTTGAATGAAGTTAAGCCTTAATGCATTCAAACGAGGGGCAGAGACAGAGGCACACGAACGCGCCCAATATAATGCGGTTTTGTAAGGCAGGAAACTAAACTTTCACCAAGTGTGGCAGAACTGGTTTTTTTCCTATGGGTTTTGACAGCAAATTATGTAAATTTGTGAAAAGTTCAAGTTACTAAACAGAACTAATGTAATCAAACCACAAACGAAATCTCTCAATATCATTACCTGCCATCTACTTGTCAATGCCTTGCGTTTGCATTTTCTTTTCCAATCATTTTCGCAAAATTTTGACTTGCGCTGACGCACACCATCAAATGAATCAAATCAGTTCAGTGTACTTTCTTCGCAGAAGGCAGAAGAAAGAAAAAATTCATTCGTGTCGGTCAGTTTTGCGGAGCAGTGTACGTATTTTTTTTTTCTAATAAATAAGTGAAATTACCAAAAAAAAAGCCCCTGATTCAAAACAAATTTCAATATCGAAAATATAAAATCAAATAAAGCGGAAAAGTTATCTCAAGTGCAAGTGTGACAATAAATCAACCTACAAAATTTTATAGGAATCAAACTCCTACAGCGCATCAAAATGAATTTCTATAAATAAGGTAAAAAGAAAAATAATAAAACAAGAAAAGAAAATGTCTACATCTCTTCTCCGAGGTTCATATTTTGATTCTATGGACTGAAAGTTTTGCGGAAAAAAAGATCGTAATTTTATCCGAAGATAATGGGGTAAACACGTTTTGAATTTATTGTGGATCTGGAATATTACAGTTTGTTGTTAACTTTTGTGTTATTTCACCTAGGTCTGTATCCGAACGAAGTGCTGAGCCTGTTCAGGTTATGAAATCCATAAACTTGCTCTTCTCTCTCGTTAAAATGTTCGCGAAAAATCTTTGATGATGAAAATTTTTGTTTTTTATTTGCATATAAATTTACTTCCTAGAATTTGTTTAAAATTAAATTGAAAATTAAATCAACCTCGAGGGGGTGGAGGCAAAGTGATGGCCTAGTTTTTTTCGGTTTGTCTTTTGGTTTGATTTTCACTCGTTGAATGTGTGGTTCTGGTGCCCTTTTCTTCTGATGATCAGAACTCCCGGTGCAGTTAACACTGTGTTTGTACCTATAGTTTTTTCTGTTGCACATAATGGATGTGTTAGTACGTGAACGAAGTAGTTTTCAGTCAATTCGCTCTTTTTTTTAATATACAGTAGCCCGTGAGTTGTGTTTGTTGTGAAAGATTTCAGAAGTTCTAATAAGATTTTTTTTAAGGAAGCGTTTGAATTTCTGAGTGGATTTCTTAAGATAGGTATATGTGTTTTTAGTTTATTTTTTTGAGTTGCGAAATCAACATTCTCCCATCATAATTAAATCTGGGTACAGACTACAGAGAGGTTTCGGAAAGTTTCAAAGGAAAATGACTACAAAAAGTGCTCTCATTTTGTTTGAGAATTGACCTTGTATAGGCAGTGTTTTGGCAAAAATATGCATATAGTGTACATACACCCATTCATATGTGCTGTACGCACTACACAGGTATATAGGAATGAAAACAATATGCTGTTGGATAGCTACATAAACTATATAGGTATCTACCTATTAACTTTGCGCACATTTTTCATGATTTAACCTTGAAAATAACAACGCTCGTCCATATTTTGAATTAGGTAGCTGCCCAAATAAATACTATGTTGAACACCTACCTAGCGACACAAAATCTAAGAAATTTATTAAATTCAACTACCTACTATTTTTTTAACGCAACGGATTAGCCAGTTCATGATAGTAAGGTCTATTCAACTCCTTTAAAATTTGAGCAAGTGAAACCAAAATGTTTCAATACAAATCAACTCAGTGAAACCAAAATGTTTCAATACAAATCAACTCAGGAATCTGAAATACAAAATAAATTGTGACATCTTTTGAGAAAATCGGAAAAACTTAAAAGTGTCAATCAATTAATTAATTAAAATTAAAAAAAAAAAAAAAAACAGAATAATGAACTGCACGCTCATGTGCCAACATAATTCCATACTTCGGTTTATTACAAACATTGTGTGCCTTGTCTTACCCTAAACTCCAAACAAGTTCTTGAAAACTGCAGACGAGATAAGTATGGAACATTTGACAACTATAATAGTGCGCTGGGTTGGTGGAAAAAAAATCGTAACCATGATCGAGATTTACATGAAGCAGCTCCTGGTGTTCCTGGCACGCGAATATCTGTGGAATTTGAATTTAGAGCACTTTCCACAACATAAAGAAAGTCTGAAACTGAACAATGGGCTGATCCGATAGCTATTTTACATTCAAAAAGAAATTCTGCAATTTTGTGTGTTGAAAAATAAGTCAAAAACGACATCAATTATAAAAAATATTTATTTTGTAAATTAAAATAACATAAATTGTTTATATGTTTGTTCTCGTACTGTCCACAACTGCGAATTTTTACGATTTTTGGTCCAAAATCGTTCAAATTAAAAATTATAATTTCATAAAAACAAACTCGAACAGACATAATGTAAAATAATAATAATATGAAATTTAAATAATTAAAAAAGACAATAAAATAGGAACTAGATACAAATTATTTAATACGTATTTAGTCAGCTTATATTTCTCAGGATAATCAGGATTCCTCACCAACATTTCTCAGTTTCAATGTCAGAAATCGAGGGAATAAAATGAATTCCCTTGCTCAATTTTGGACTGAGGAAAGTTTGTGAGGCCCCCAAAATATAAGTTGACCAAATTAACTACATATACATAAAACAATATTAAAGTTTAGAAATTTTAAATATAAACAATTTGATAAACATACCATTTAGTACATAAGTGCTGCTTCAATCAAGACACAGCAACATCAATTGTATCCGCTCAATTTCTTCTGCGGTTAGAGGATTTGTGCCTTGTTTACGGAGTTTAAAAAGTCCCTAAACAGGAAACAGAAGTAAATAGTTAAAAATATGTATCCACATGTAGGTATTTATTAATATTTTACTCACGAAATAGGTTTGCATGAAATTCTTTTTTTTATCATCATCTTCATCTTCTTCTTTAAAAATTTTATGCCTATTTTCATAAGTCCATTTAACAATCTGAAACAAAATTTATAAAATAAAATTCATAATATATTAAACAATAAAAATAATATTTTTCTTACATCAGAAGATACCTTCCTCGCCATCCTTGAAAACATTCCTCTCATAAAGTTCATTTTTCTTCTTTTTTTTTTCTTTTTTTTTCTTTTTTCTTCTTTTTTCTTCTTTTTTCTTCTTTTTTTCTTTTTTTTTCTTTTTTTTTTCTTCTTTTTTCTTTTTTCCTTCTTTTCCTATTAAAATATTTTTCACTATGATTTAATTTTTTCAATTTGTAGAGACTTCAAATCAATTAAAATTTCGATGTCTACTAGATTAGATTTGATACTAAATAGACAGTGGGAAATTTTCTTGATTTTATTCATTTAAGTTTAACACGGTTGTAACTTGTAACGGAGATGAAAAAATATAAAGAGTAACTAAAATTTGTCATGGGTGGTTACGTGTCCATAATAAGCATGATGTAGGTTGGTACCCGCATTTCGACTGGTCAGGAAGTGATGCTAAAAAATAATGTATTAGTTAATTTGGACCATCTAGAACCCTAGCGTACCAACATGCATACAAAAATGAAAGTCTCGAACATGGCCACCCGATGCATTGTTAAAAAGTGCAATATCTCCAAATCTATGCACTCCACAGCGCTTTTTAACAAAATAGTAAGGTATTAGCTATTGCGGGCAATCCAGGTACCCTAGGATACCAATATACATACCAAAATGAAGGTCTCGAAGATGGCCACCCGATGCATCATTAAAATGTGCAATACCTGCACATCTATGCACTCCACAGCGTTTTTAATAAAGTATTACGGTACTCGCTATTGTGGGCAATCCAGGGACACTAGGATACCAATATGCATACCAAAATGAAGGCCTCGAAGATGGCCACCCGATGCATCATTAAAATGTGCAATACCTGCACATCTATGCACTCCACAGCGTTTTTAATAAAATATTACGGTACTTGGTATTGTGGGCAATCCAGGGACACTAGGATACCAATATGCATACCAAAATGAAGGCCTCGAAGATGGCCACCCGATGCATCATTAAAATGTGCAATACCTGCACATCTATGCACTCCACAGCGTTTTTAATAAAATATTACGGTACTCGCTATTGTGGGCAATCCAGGGACACTAGGATACCAATATGCATACCAAAATGAAGGCCTCAAAGATGGTCACCCGATGCATCATGAAAATGTGCAATACCTGCACATCTATGCACTCCACAGCGTTTTTAATAAAATATTACGGTACTCGCTATTGTGGGCGATCCAGGGACACTAGGATACCAATATGCATACCAAAATGAAGGCCTCGAAGATGGCCACCCGATGCATCATTAAAATGTGCAATACCTGCACATCTATGGACTCCACAGCGTTTTTAATAAAGTATTACGGTACTCGCTATTGTGGGCAATCCAGGGACACTAGGATACCAATATGCATACCAAAATGAAGGTCTCAAAGATGGCCACCCGATGCATCATTAAAATGTGCAATACCTGCACATCTATGCACTCCACAGCGTTTTTAATAAAATATTACGGTACTCGCTATTGTAGGCAATCCAGGGACACTAGGATACCAATATGCATACCAAAATGAAGGCCTCGAAGATGGCCACCCGATGCATCATTAAAATGTGCAATACCTGCACATCTATGCACTCCACAGCGTTTTTAATAAAATATTACGGTACTCGCTATAGTGGGCAATCCAGGGACACTAGGATACCAATATGCATACCAAAATGAAGGCCTCGAAGATGGCCACCCGATGCATCATTAAAATGTGCAATACCTGCACATCTATGCACTCCACAGCGTTTTTAATAAAGTATTACGGTACTCGCTATTGTGGGCAATCCAGGGACACTAGGATACCAATATGCATACCAAAATGAAGGCCTCGAAGATGGCCACCCGATGCATCATTAAAATGTGCAATACCTGCACATCTATGCACTCCACAGCGTTTTTAATAAAGTATTACGGTACTCGCTATTGTGGGCAATCCAGGGACACTAGGATACCAATATGCATACCAAAATGAAGGTCTCAAAGATGGCCACCCGATGCATCATTAAAATGTGCAATACCTGCACATCTATGCACTCCACAGCGTTTTTAATAAAATATTAGGGTACTCGCTATTGTGGGCAATCCAGGGACACTAGGATACCAATATGCATACCAAAATGAAGGTCTCGAAGATGGCCACCCGATGCATCATTAAAATGTGCAATACCTGCACATCTATGCACTCCACAGCGTTTTTAATAAAATATTACGGTACTCGCTATTGTGGGCAATCCAGGGACACTAGGATACCAATATGCATACCAAAATGAAGGCCTCGAAGATGGCCACCCGATGCATCATTAAAATGTGCAATACCTGCACATCTATGCACTCCACAGCGTTTTTACTAAAATATTACGGTACTCGCTATTGTGGGCAATCCAGGGACCCTAGGATACCAATATACATACCAAAATGAAGGTCTCGAAGATGGCCACCCGATGCATCATTAAAATTTGCAATACCTGCACATCTATGCACTCCACAGCGTTTTTAATAAAATATTACGGTACTCGCTATTGTGGGCAATCCAGGGACACTAGGATACCAATATGCATACCAAAATGAAGGCCTCGAAGATGGCCACCCGATGCATCATTAAAATGTGCAATACCTGCACATCTATGCACTCCACAGCGTTTTTAATAAAATATTACGGTACTCGCTATTGTGGGCAATCCAGGGACCCTAGGATACCAATATACATAACAAAATGAAGGTCTCGAAGATGGCCACCCGATGCATCATTAAAATTTGCAATACCTGCACATCTATGCACTCCACGCCGTTTTTAATAAAATAGTAAGAGACTCGCAATTGTCGGCAGTACCTCAGATATTTGATGTTTCATGCTAGATATTAATTGTCTGTCTAAAAATAATATTTCATCATGCAGAGAAATACTGTTGCAAAACAAATGTGCTGTGAGTGTGATCATTACAATTTTTCAGAGGAAAACTCGAATATTTTTTAAATTTCTCAGGTAAAATTAATAATTTATGGAAACGAACCACAAATCATCAAAGAATTCGAAGAAACGAAACAATGACATTGAATACTTATGCAGGTACCTACTACGAATATTTTTGTCATTTCTCAAGGGGAATATAAGGACAATTCGCAAAGTACTTCCCCACATTAATATCCATTAGTTTATCTTATGCCATCTTTAAATGTAAACTTTTTCGCCTTGAAACAATTTTCACTGCCAATCTCTTACGCCAGGCGCGCACATGCAACTAAACAGTTTGGTTTCGATTTTGACCGGCGCGCACTCCCATATAAGCCCATTATGTGCTCAAAATGGAAACCAACCTGTTTAGTTGCATGTGCGCGCCTGGTCTTTGCTCACCGCTTGAATTATTTATGCAAATGTATAGATTGAAGCTCATAACAAATTGATTTTATACGCCTTAACCGATTGTTATCGGACTTCAAAGATACACTCTGGGACTTATACCAAAGATTTCCTGAAGTTAAGACATAAATCGGTTTGATCAATTGATTTTTATTTGCTGGTATAAACAATAACAATCCAAATTCTTCCAAACGAAGGTAATTTACAAATTAATTTTTCTTTTTTATTTGAAGGGCCTGCAGAAACGTGGTGCGCGGTTAACTACTCAAACAGGAATTATGGTTTGATTTACGATGGAGATATAGAATCGCATACGTATATCGGAGAAAAAGTGTGTATGCTGAAGACATAGAACAACAATTGCAACAATTGAGCCGAGTTAGAACGGAGAGTGTCGGAAAATAACTAGTGTTCCAGATGAAGAGAATAGAAAAAAGTTACATGCCTTGGTTGAAAATGAAGAAACTAGAAGAAAATTTAGATTTTTAATTTTGATTGATGTGATTAAATGATTTTTTAGATTAGATAAAGACTTTATTGAACAAAATTTCTTATTTCGATATCTTAACAAATCATAAATAAGCAAGGTCTACGCCACCGGCCGTCTGCCAGTGACAATTTTATGTTTAGTGATTTTATTAAATTATACAGTTTAACATTTAATTTAATAAAATATCTTTTTTGTACGTATTTCTTTGATTATAATTAGAATATAGCTCGTCCATAATATTCTTCCTATATATAAAAAAACGACAATAGTCAACTATTGTTAACAATTGTCAACTTTTGTCAGAAAAATAACGAACCACTGGTAGATTTATCAAATAATTTGATGTGCGCGAAGTTAGCACCGCCATTTTTGATTTTCAACAAAAAAAATTGTGCTGTAATACGCTCAACTTGTGCTGCCATGTGCCGTTAATATTTTTGAAAAATTCGTAAATTCTCAAATTTTACGGATACAATTTTTGGGAAATTACGATTTTTTTAAAAATCAAGGTTTAAAGAAATTGATTGTTGCTCAAAACATAATATGGTAGAAATTGCCCTTTAGCCCTTAAACAAATTATTCTTAAAATTTTGCAAAGCAAAATATTTTATTGAATAATCAAATCATAAATAACAAATCAAAGTTTTTCCTTGCATCTCCGAAATAACCGAAACCATGCTGTTTGGAATTCAATTTGTGATAAAACGTCATCCCTGGCCATACACAAGATCTTATCATGACCAAACGTCCATTCCGTTCCAAATTCAATTGAAATGCAATTTCTTTGGGAATTTCATCATCGATAGTGTCTAAAAAATCAGTTGTGTAATTATAGTCACTTCGCTTCGTTAAATTATATCGGATTTTGTTTTTCGGCATTCTATAGAGCTGGTAATAGCTCTTTAAATTGGCTTCCAACTCGGTCAATCCATGAAACATTGGATTATAAATAACAGTTCGATCTGTCATTTTGTAGAGTGCTCCTTTCGGAACAATGGCGCTTCCATCGGTTATCATATTAACTGCACAAGCTAGCCTGTCTTCTTCTTTCAGACGCTTGACTTCTGGTTCAGTTGCCATTATAATGAGGTTCTCATCAATTGTAAATTTGGGATCCTATATGGCAGAGGGAAATAAATTTTTGTTTTATGCAACATAAATATTGGACGAGTTCATAAAAGCAAACATTTGCAGCACTTCCACATTGAAGTTCCATTTCTGCAGGCAAATACTGTCCGCTTGAAATTTGTTCTTTCGAAGTGTTGATGTTTGCTCTAAGCAATGACATCAAATGTTATCCAAAATGTACATAAATTACACAGTTTTTTCGAAATGTCGCTTGTTAGTGGTTCAGCATTTTTACTTTTACGAACTCGGGAATCATCATAATTCACTTACCAGTTCTACACACGTGAAATGGCTCGGATCACCCTGAAATTTTGAGCGGCACAAAAGCGATGCCTCAAAGAGATCAGTAACCGGTGTGGGCATGATGAGCCATTGCATACAGTCCAAACTGTAGAAGAAGTTCCTTTCTCGCAAACAGTCCTTTGTGTATCCAAAATCGAAACCGTCCCCAGAAAAATATTTCGCTAAACTTGCTGTCGCTTTGAAGAATAATGAGTGAATTTTGTATAAGCAAAAACTCTTCGGGAGTCAAAGTTTGACCAACGTACATCAGCGAGTCTAAGCCATCTCTCAAAGATTCAATATTCATTTTAATTTTATTAATAAAGCTTTTGATGTTGACTTAATACAAAAATTGAATAATTATTTGAAATATCTTAAATATTGTGATTTAAAAATATTACTTACTAACTTCTTGTAAATTAAACTAAAAACTCAAGTGAAAATTCGCGTATGTTGGAGTTTCGATAGTCGATAATAATTTTACATCGATTGTTGTTGTCCGAACAAGACGTAATATGAAAGTCCAATTTTCACACACTCTTTGTCTGCATTTACATTGAACGATTTTTCCAGAAATCGGGTGAAATGTTTACATTGAAGGATTTTTCCAATGAGATTTTTTTCGTTGTCCTCTTAATTTTGTATTGCTGTCCCCTTCATTTTACACTTAGGGCCAGTTTCACAGTCAGGAAAGTGGCACTTAAGTGGGCATACTTACCCGAACAAGTGGCACTTAAGTCTTGATGGTGACTTAAGTTCCACTTACGCTGGCTATGAAACTAAGCCTAAAGTCCTAATATGGGAAACTTAAGTGCCACTTATTCCGGTAAGTGTCGACTGTGAAACTGGCCCTAAGATTTACTCACCATCAAATAAATGTCACATTAACAGTAAACACACAAGAAACTGGAAAGAAGGTGAAAGACAACGAAAACTGACTGGAAAAATCAAAAGATTTTGTTCTTTCCCCTCACTTTTTTACTCCCTTTACCAAGGAATAAAAGATCGGCATTGGAAAAATCGTTCAATAATGCAAATTGCAGACTAAAGGCTTTAATAACACTCAACTTGTTTCAAATTTGTTTCCTTTTTTCAAAGCACTGCTCAATTCAAATTTTACAAAAGTAAATCTTACAGCGTTCCTATAAAGGAAAGAAGTATTGTCATTTTATAGATGGTCCTATTTTGTGTTTTAATCAACTACACACAAATTTTCGTAGTAAACTACATATTTTCGGTTCAAAAAGTATTAATTTGAGATAAAATATAATTTTTTTAAATGGATTGCATTTCTTGAGGCGGTGTTAGTGCTAGTTTTTTTTAAAGAAATGATAGATTCCTTTAAGTACAAAACACATTTTTGGTTCACCTTCTCGCAAGCAGTCGTTGCTAAAGTATGTCTGTATTTTTTTCACTTTTGTACATTTTGCAACAAGTTCTGAATGTAGTTAAGCCTTAAGAGAACTTCCACAAAAAAAAGGTTAATCGGTAAACGCTCTTTATACCGATTTAAATTTGATAGCATTTTTTATTATCGGAATTGCTATAAAAGCAATGACATAAACCTTAAATTTTTCGGAACACTTCTTGTGTTGATCAGAAGTGAGCTATTAAAAAAATTGCATACTTAGAGCAGTTAGCAGATATGAAAGATTCGAATATTTGAGATAAATAGAAATGTAATATATTAACCGGAAATATACATTAACCTAAAATTAGACTTCAGATTTAAATTGACTTTTTGAATTAAACGACGATCTATTTCCTTTACGGTTCGGATATAATCCAAGCACTCATTTCAAAGACGATAAAATTGAAAATTTTGATTATTACAGCAAGATAAATAATTTAAAATCCTGATTTTTTCATTGATTACATTTTTTTGTAGACATTAAATTAACTGATTTCATTTTGAAAACAAAAGGCTTAATTTAAAAGAGTGACAAAATTTTTTTTATAAACTTTAATGAAATTCACAGATAAAAAAAATTAATATTTATCAAAAAGAATGTTTATTGTTAAAACTGTATAAACAAATTTTAATTTTTTTGAAATTTCTTTTTTATATCTATATAAATAAAAATGAAAATGTTCGTTTGTTCAAAATCTAAGATCTCTGAAAGTTCTTAAAATTTTGACACACAGCGCATTGCATTCGGTCGGCACTATATTATATTATAACTGAACTGTAAATTTCCGTCCACAGAAATTGCTTGAACAGAAAATCACGGAAAGGGGATTTGCTTTAGCTATGGGTGTAAGTTCTTTATAATTTAGAAAAAAACAATGCCGTTGTTAATCTCTAGGAGCATTAGCCGTGTTTTCGGACACAACAACAACTTGGAATCCTGCTCTCTATCTGGATATATTTTAAAGATCCGAAAATTAGTTCTTACTTTTGCGGGTAGATGGCTTCTCATAGTTAGGTAGTGTGAAATGAAGTGTAAAGAAAAAAGACAAAAAATAAACCCAAAACAAACAAAGTTATAAACAATTTGAGAAAAATATTAAATACACTAGCAGGCTTCTATTCAGATTTCTTTGAAGTTGTTTTTTTTTTAAAGTTGCGTGAGCGGGACTGAAGACTGAACCCCAAAAAGGGATTTAAAATCCTAACAAGCGGCCCAATTATATTACTGTATAATATAAAAACTTGATAATTATTTATGTTGTCAAACAATAAGGAAAAATAGAGAAGAATGAGCGATAACTCCGCAATTTGTTCAACCTCAACAATTTCGTCTGCCTCCAGCCACCACATACGTCCCACGCCTAAGTGTTTCAAAACCCCAAGACAAAAATGCATAGTTAAAGGCTTAACTTCATTCACGACTTTTTGCAAAAAAAAAAGTGGAAAAGTGAACAAAAAACATGCTATAAAGATGCATTAGTTCGAAAAAAAATTGTCTTTTAGTCTGCTATTACACGACAACTCTCGCGTCGTGACTATTTTCGAACATAATGAGTGTAAAAGAGAAGAAACATGAGACGGAAAACAAACTGCCCTATGAGTCGTGGGCCAAATTTCTGCAACTCATTTTTGACATTATTATATTTCTTGTTTGTTATTTATGCAAATTGTCTTATTTATTTTCGTTATTTGTGGGGCGCACATGTACCTATATAGCCATTGCAAAAAGTCTTGAATGCCTTAAGGCATTCAAACCAGGGGCAGAGACAGAGGCACACGAACGCGCCCAATATAATGCGGTTTTGTAAGGCTCAGTGGAACTCACCTTATATTACTGTTTGCTGTTCCGAAACTAAAACTTTCACCAAGTGTGGCAGAACTGGGTTTTTTCCTATGGGTTTTGACAGCAAATTATGTAAATTTGTGAAATTTTTTACAAAAGTTCAAGTTACTAAACAGAACTAATGTAATCAAACCACAAACGAAATCTCTCAATATCATTACCTGCCATCTACTTGTCAATGCCTTGCGTTTGCATTTTCTTTTCCAATCATTTTCGCAAAATTTTGACTTGTGCTGACACACACCATCAAATGAATCAAATCAGTTCAGTGTATTTTCTTCGCAGAAGAAAGAAAAAATTCATTCGTGTCGGTCAGTTCTGCGGAGCAGTGCACGTATTTTTTTTTTCTAATAAGTGAAATTACCAAAAAAAGCCCCTGATTCAAAACAAATTTCAATATCGAAAATATAAAATCAAATAAAGCGGAAAAGTTATCTCAAGTGCAAGTGTGACAATAAATCAACCTACAAAATTTTATAGGAATCAAACTCCTACAGCGCATCAAAATGAATTTCTATAAATAAGGTAAAAAGAAAAATAATAAAACAAGAAAAGAAAATGTCTACATCTCTTCTCCGAGGTTCATATTTTGATTCTACGGACTGAAAAATTTGCGGAAAAAAAGATCGCAATTTTATCCGAAGAAAATGGGGTAAACACGTTTTCAATTTATTGTGGATCTGGAATATTACAGTTGTTGTTAACTTTTGTGTTATTTCACCTAGGTTAGGTCTGTATCCGAACGAAGTGCTGAGCCTGTTCAGGTTATGAAATCCATAAACTTGCTCATAGTGTATTTGTTCGCGAAAAATCTTTGATGATGAACATTTTTGTTTTTTATTTGCATATAAATTTACTCCCTAAAATTTGTTTAAAATTAAATTGAAAATTAAATCAACCTCGAGGGGGTGGAGGCAAAGTGATGGCCTAGTTTTTTTCGGTTTGTCTTTTGGTTTGATTTTCACTCGTTGAATGTGTGGTTCTGGTGCCCTTTTCTTCTGATGATCAGAACTCCCGGTGCAGTTAACACTGTGTTTGTACCTATAGTTTTTTCTGTTGCACATAATGGATGTGTTAGTACGTGAACGAAGTAGTTTTCAGTCAATTCGCTCGTGAGTGTGAGCTACAGTAGCCCGTGAGTTGTTTTTGTTGTGAAAGATTTCAGAAGTTCTAAGTCCCCTTTCACACGAGGAAACAAGTTGCTGGAGATTTTTTTGACGTTTTCTTTTAATTTCCTTAAAAATCTCCTGTACCTTTCACACGAAGAAACAAAATCGTGGAAACTTTCTGTATTTTCCTTTTAAAATAGCTTGGTTGAACACACTCTACTGTGTGTGTGAAGAGAAATGTCAAAAAAATCTCCTCGAATCGTTGACCGGGGAGATTTCATTTTCCCCTCTTACTTCTTGCCCTTCTCACCCACAAACTGATTGTTGCTGGCAACTCAGTTTCCTCGTGTGAAAGGGGACTAATAAGATTTTTTTAAGGAAGCGTTTGAATTTCTGAGTGGATTTCTTAAGATAGGTATATGTGTTTTTAGTTTATTTTTTTGAGTTGCGAAATCAACATTCTCCCATCATAATTAAATCTGGGTACAGACTACAGAGAGGTTTCGGAAAGTACAAAAAGTGCTCTCATTTTGTTTGAGAATTGACCTTGTATAGGCAGTGTTTTGGCAAAAATATGCATATAGTGTACATACACCCATTCATATGTGCTGTACACACTACACAGGTATATAGGAATGAAAACAATATGCTGTTGGATAGCTACATAAACTATATAGGTATCTACCTATTTACTTTGCGCACATTTTTCATGATTTAACCTTGAAAATAACAACGCTCGTCCATATTTTGAATTAGGTAGCTGCCCAAATAAATACTATGTTGAACACCTACCTAGCGACACAAAATCTAAGAAATTTATTAAATTCAACTACCTACTATTTTTTTAACGCAACGGATTAGCCAGTTCATGATAGTAAGGTCTATTCAACTCCTTTAAAATTTGAGCAAGTGAAACCAAAATGTTTCAATACAAATCAACTCAGTGAAACCAAAATGTTTCAATACAAATCAACTCAGGAATCTGAAATACAAAATAAATTGTGACATCTTTTGAGAAAATCGGAAAAACTTAAAAGTGTCAATCAATTAATTAATTAAAATTAAAAAAAAAAAAAAAAACAGAATAATGAACTGCACGCTCATGTGTCAACATAATTCCATACTTCGGTGTGCCTTGTCTTACCCTAAACTCCAAACAAGTTCTTGAAAACTGCAGATGAGATAAGTATGGAACATTTGACAACTATAATAGTGCGCTGGGTTGGTGGAAAAAAAATCGTAACCATGATCGAGATTTACATGAAGCAGCTCCTGGTGTTCCTGGCACGCGAATATCTGTGGAATTTGAATTTAGAGCACTTTCCACAACATAAAGAAAGTCTGAAAACTGAACAATGGGCTGATCTGATAGCTATATTACATTCAAAAAGAAATTCTGCAATTTTGTGTGTTGAAAAATAAGTCAAAAACGACATCAATTATAAAAAATATGTATTATATTAATTTTAAATTAAAATAATAATAATATGTAACTAATAAAATTAAAAAATACAATAAAATTGGAAATGGACAAAAATTATTTAATACGCATGTATTTGGTCAGTTTATATTTCTCAAAAAACAGGATTCCTCACCAACATTTCTCAGTTAAGATGTCAGAAATCGATTGAATAAAATGAATTCCCTTGCTCAATTTTGGACTGAGGAAAGTTTGTGAGGCCCCCAAAATATAAGGTGACCAAATTAACTACATATACATAAAAAAATATTAAAGTTTAGAAATTTTAAATATAAACAAACTGATAAACATACCATTTAGTACATAAGTGCTGCTTCAATCAAGACACAGCAACATCAACTGTATCCGCTCAATTTCTTCTGCGGTTAGAGGATTTGTGCCTTGTTTACGGAGTTTAAAAGCTCCCTAAACAGGAAACAGAAGTAAATAGTTAAAAATATGTATCCACATGTAGGTATTTATTAATATTTTACTCACGAAATAGGTTTGCATGAAATTCTTTTTTTTATCATCATCTTCATCTTCTTCTTTAAAAATTTTATGCCTATTTTCATAAGTCCATTTTACAATCTGAAACAAAATTTATAAAATAAAATTCATAATATATTAAACAATAAAAATAATATTTTTCTTACATCAGAAGATACCTTCCTCGCCATCCTTAAAAACATTCCTCTCACAAAGTTCATTTTTCTTCTTTTTTTTTCTTTTTTCTTCTTTTTTCTTCTTTTTTTCTTTTTTTTTTCTTTTTTTTTTCTTCTTTTTCCTTTTTTCCTTCTTTTCCTATTAAAATATTTTTCACTATGATTTAATTTTTTCAATTTGTATAGACTTCAAATCAATTAAAATTTCGATGTCTACTAGATTAGATTTGACACTAAATAGACAGTGGGAAATTTTCTTGATTTTATTCATTTAAGTTTAACACGGTTGTAACTTGTAACGGAGATGAAAAAATATAAAGAGTAACTAAAATTTGTCATGGGTGGTTACGTGTCCATAATAAGCATGATGTAGGTTGGTACCCGCATTTCGACTGGTCAGGAAGTGATGCTAAAAAATAATGTATTAGTTAATTTGGACCATCTAGAACCCTAGCGTACCAACATGCATACAAAAATGAAAGTCTCGAACATGGCCACCCGATGCATTGTTAAAAAGTGCAATATCTCCAAATCTATGCACTCCACAGCACTTTTTAACAAAATAGTAAGGTATTAGCTATTGTGGGCAATCCAGGGACACTAGGATACCAATATGCATACCAAAATGAAGGCCTCGAAGATGGCCACCCGATGCATCATTAAAATGTGCAATACCTGCACATCTATGCACTCCACAGTGTTTTTAATAAAGTATTACGGTACTCGCTATTGTGGGCAATCCAGGGACACAAGGATACCAATATGCATACCAAAATGAAGGCCTCGAAGATGGCCACCCGATGCATCATTAAAATGTGCAATACCTGCACATCTGTGCACTCCACAGTGTTTTTAATAAAGTATTACGGTACTCGCTATTGTGGGCAATTCAGGGACACAAGGATACCAATATGCATACCAAAATGAAGATCTCGAAGATGGCCACCCGATGCATCATTATAATGTGCAATACCTGCACATCTATGCACTCCACAGCGTTTTTAATAAAATATTACGGTACTCGCTATTGTGGGCAATCCAGGGACACTAGGATACCAATATGCATACCAAAATGAAGGCCTCGAAGATGGGCCACCCGATGCATCATTAAAATGTGCAATACCTGCACATCTATGCACTCCACAGCGTTTTTTATAAAATATTACGGTACTCGCTATTGTGGGCAATCCAGGGACACTAGGATACCAATATGCATACCAAAATGAAGGCCTCGAAGATGGGCCACCCGATGCATCATTATAATGTGCAATACCTGCACATCTATGCACTCCACAGCGTTTTTAATAAAATATTACGGTACTCACTATTGTGTGCAATCCAGGGACCCTAGGATACCAATATGCATACCAAAATGAAGGTCTCGAAGATGGCCACCCGATGCATCATTAAAATGTGCAATACCTGCACATCTATGCACTCCACAGCGTTTTTAATAAAATATTACGGTACTCGCTATTGTGGGCAATCCAGGGACACAAGGATACCAATATGCATACCAAAATGAAGGCCTCGAAGATGGCCACCCGATGCATCATTAAAATGTGCAATACATGCACATCTGTGCACTCCACAGTGTTTTTAATAAAGTATTACGGTACTCGCTATTGTGGGCAATCCAGGGACACAAGGATACCAATATGCATACCAAAATGAAGATCTCGAAGATGGCCACCCGATGCATCATTATAATGTGCAATACCTGCACATCTATGCACTCCACAGCATTTTTAATAAAATATTACGGTACTCGCTATTGTGGGCAATCCAGGGACACTAGGATACCAATATGCATACCAAAATGAAAGCCTCGAAGATGGCCTACCGATGCATCATTAAAATGTGCAATACCTGCACATCTATGCACTCCACAGCGTTTTTAATAAAATATTACGGTACTCACTATTGTGTGCAATCCAGGGACCCTAGGATACCAATATGCATACCAAAATGAAGGCCTCGAAGATGGGCCACCCGATGCATCATTAAAATGTGCAATACCTGCACATCTATGCACTCCACAGCGTTTTTTATAAAATATTACGGTACTCGCTATTGTGGGCAATCCAGGGACACTAGGATACCAATATGCATACCAAAATGAAGGCCTCGAAGATGGCCACCCGATGCATCATTAAAATGTGCAATACCTGCACATCTATGCACTCCACAGTGTTTTTAATAAAATATTACGTTACTCGCTATTGTGGGCAATCCAGGGACACTAGGATACCAATATGCATACCAAAATGAAAGCCTCGAAGATGGCCTACCGATGCATCATTAAAATGTGCAATACCTGCACATCTATGCACTCCACAGCGTTTTTAATAAAATATTACGTTACTCGCTATTGTGGGCAATCCAGGGACACTAGGATACCAATATGCATACCAAAATGAAGGCCTCGAAGATGGGCCACCCGATGCATCATTAAAATGTGCAATACCTGCACATCTATGCACTCCACAGCGTTTTTTATAAAATATTACGGTACTCGCTATTGTGGGCAATCCAGGGACACTAGGATACCAATATGCATACCAAAATGAAGGCCTCGAAGATGGCCACCCGATGCATCATTAAAATGTGCAATACCTGCACATCTATGCACTCCACAGTGTTTTTAATAAAGTATTACGGTACTCGCTATTGTGGGCAATCCAGGGACACTAGGATACCAATATGCATACCACAATGAAGGTCTCGAAGATGGCCACCCGATGCATCATTAAAATGTGCAATACCTGCACATCTATGCACTCCACAGTGTTTTTAATAAAGTATTACGGTACTCGCTATTGTGGGCAATCCAGGGACACAAGGATACCAATATGCATACCAAAATGAAGATCTCGAAGATGGCCACCCGATGCATCATTATAATGTGCAATACCTGCACATCTATGCACTCCACAGCGTTTTTAATAAAATATTACGGTACTCGCTATTGTGGGCAATCCAGGGACACTAGGATACCAATATGCATACCAAAATGAAGGCCTCGAAGATGGCCACCCGATGCATCATTAAAATGTGCAATACCTGCACATCTATGCACTCCACAGTGTTTTTAATAAAGTATTACGGTACTCGCTATTGTGGGCAATCCAGGGACACAAGGATACCAATATGCATACCAAAATGAAGGCCTCGAAGATGGCCACCCGATGCATCATTAAAATGTGCAATACCTGCACATCTGTGCACTCCACAGTGGTTTTAATAAAGTATTACGGTACTCGCTATTGTGGGCAATCCAGGGACACAAGGATACCAATATGCATACCAAAATGAAGATCTCGAAGATGGCCACCCGATGCATCATTATAATGTGCAATACCTGCACATCTGTGCACTCCACAGCGTTTTTAATAAAATATTACGGTACTCGCTATTGTGGGCAATCCAGGGACACTAGGATACCAATATGCACACCAAAATGAAGGCCTCGAAGATGGGCCACCCTATGCATCATTAAAATGTGCAATACCTGCACATCTATGCACTCAGCAGCGTTTTTAATAAAATATTACGTTACTCGCTATTGTGGGCAATCCAGGGACACTAGGATACCAATATGCATACCAAAATGAAGGCCTCGAAGATGGCCACCCGATGCATCATTAAAATGTGCAATACCTGCACATCTATGCACTCCACAGCGTTTTTAATAAAATATTACGGTACTCACTATTGTGTGCAATCCAGGGACCCTAGGATACCAATATGCATACCAAAATGAAGATCTCGAAGATGGCCACCCGATGCATCATTATAATGTGCAATACCTGCACATCTATGCACTCAGCAGCGTTTTTAATAAAATATTACGTTACTCGCTATTGTGGGCAATCCAGGGACACTAGGATACCAATATGCATACCAAAATGAAGGCCTCGAAGATGGGCCACCCGATGCATCATTAAAATGTGCAATATTTGCACATCTATGCACTCCACAGCGTTTTTTATAAAATATTACGGTACTCGCTATTGTGGGCAATCCAGGGACACTAGGATACCAATATGCATACCAAAATGAAGGCATCGAAGATGGCCACCCGATGCATCATTAAAATGTGCAATAACTGCACATCTATGCACTCCACAGTGTTTTTAATAAAGTATTACAGTACTCGCTATTGTGGGCAATCCAGGGACACTAGGATACCAATATGCATACCA
The DNA here is from genome assembly GCA_932273885.2 of Leucozona laternaria. NCBI lineage: Eukaryota > Metazoa > Arthropoda > Insecta > Diptera > Syrphidae > Leucozona > Leucozona laternaria. The sequence continues at coordinate 81,622,512 of OW026368.1, read as the reverse complement.
CAATGAAGGTCTCGAAGATGGCCACCCGATGCATCATTAAAATGTGCAATACCTGCACATCTATGCACTCCACAGTGTTTTTAATAAAGTATTACGGTATTCGCTATTGTGGGCAATCCAGGGACACTAGGATACCAATATGCATACCAAAATGAAGGTCTCGAAGATGGCCACCCGATGCATCATTAAAATGTGCAATACCTGCACATCTATGCACTCCACAGTGTTTTTAATAAAGTATTACGGTACTCGCTATTGTGGGCAATCCAGGGACACTAGGATACCAATATGCATACCAAAATGAAGGCCTCGAAGATGGGCCACCCGATGCATCATTAAAATGTGCAATACCTGCACATCTATGCACTCCACAGCGTTTTTTATAAAATATTACGGTACTCGCTATTGTGGGCAATCCAGGGACACTAGGATACCAATATGCTTACCAAAATGAAGGCCTCGAAGATGGCCACCCGATGCATCATTAAAATGTGCAATACCTGCACATCTATGCACTCCACAGTGTTTTTAATAAAGTATTACGGTATTCGCTATTGTGGGCAATCCAGGGACACTAGGATACCAATATGCATACCAAAATGAAGGTCTCGAAGATGGCCACCCGATGCATCATTAAAATGTGCAATACCTGCACATCTATGCACTCCACAGCGTTTTTAATAAAATATTACGGTACTCGCTATTGTGGGCAATCCAGGGACACAAGGATTCCAAAATGAAGGCCTCGAAGATGGCCACCCGATGCATCATTAAAATGTGCAATACCTGCACATCTGTGCACTCCACAGTGTTTTTAATAAAGTATTACGGTACTCGCTATTGTGGGCAATCCAGGGACACAAGGATACCAATATGCATACCAAAATGAAGATCTCGAAGATGGCCACCCGATGCATCATTATAATGTGCAATACCTGCACATCTATGCACTCCACAGTGTTTTTAATAAAATATTACGGTACTCGCTATTGTGGGCAATCCAGGGACACTAGGATACCAATATGCATACCAAAATGAAGGCCTCGAAGATGGGCCACCCGATGCATCATTAAAATGTGCAATACCTGCACATCTATGCACTCCACAGCGTTTTTTATACAATATTACGGTACTCGCTATTGTGGGCAATCCAGGGACACTAGGATACCAATATGCATACCAAAATGAAGGCCTCGAAGATGGGCCACCCGATGCATCATTATAATGTGCAATACCTGCACATCTATGCACTCCACAGCGTTTTTAATAAAATATTACGGTACTCACTATTGTGTGCAATCCAGGGACCCTAGGATACCAATATGCATACCAAAATGAAGGTCTCGAAGATGGCCACCCGATGCATCATTAAAATGTGCAATACCTGCACATCTATGCACTCCACAGCGTTTTTAATAAAATATTACGGTACTCGCTATTGTGGGCAATCCAGGGACACAAGGATACCAATATGCATACCAAAATGAAGGCCCCGAAGATGGCCACCCGATGCATCATTGAAATGTGCAATACCTGCACATCTGTGCACTCCACAGTGTTTTTAATAAAGTATTACGGTACTCGCTACTGTGGGCAATCCAGGGACACAAGGATACCAATATGCATACCAAAATGAAGGCCTCGAAGATGGGCCACCCGATGCATCATTAAAATGTGCAATACCTGCACATCTATGCACTCCACAGTGTTTTTAATAAAGTATTACGGTACTCGCTATTGTGGGCAATCCAGGGACACTAGGATACCAATATGCATACCAAAATGAAAGCCTCGAAGATGGCCACCCGATGCATCATTAAAATGTGCAATACCTGCACATCTATGCACTCCATAGCGTTTTTAATAAAATATTACGTTACTCGCTATTGTGGGCAATCCAGGGACACTAGGATACCAATATGCATACCAAAATGAAGGCCTCGAAGATGGGCCACCCGATGCATCATTAAAATGTGCAATACCTGCACATCTATGCACTCCACAGCGTTTTTTATAACATATTACGGTACTCGCTATTGTGGGCAATCCAGGGACACTAGGATACCAATATGCATACCAAAATGAAGGCCTCGAAGATGGCCACCCGATGCATCATTAAAATGTGCAATACCTGCACATCTATGCACTCCACAGTGTTTTTAATAAAGTATTACGGTACTCGCTATTGTGGGCAATCCAGGGACACTAGGATACCAATATGCATACCACAATGAAGGTCTCGAAGATGGCCACCCGATGCATCATTAAAATGTGCAATACCTGCACATCTATGCACTCCACAGTGTTTTTAATAAAGTATTACGGTACTCGCTATTGTGGGCAATCCAGGGACACTAGGATACCAATATGCATACCAAAATGAAGGCCTCAAAGATGGCCACCCGATGCATCATTAAAATGTGCAATACCTGCACATCTATGCACTCCACAGTGTTCTTAATAAAGTATTACGGTACTCGCTATTGTGGGCAATCCAGGGACACTAGGATACCAATATGCATACCAAAATGAAGGTCTCGAAGATGGCCACCCGATGCATCATTAAAATGTGCAATACCTGCACATTTATGCACTCCACAGCGTTTTTAATAAAATATTACGGTACTCGCTATTGTGGGCAATCCAGGGACACTAGGATACCAATATGCATACCAAAATGAAGGTCTCGAAGATGGCCACCCGATGCATCATTAAAACGTGCAATACCTGCACATCTATGCACTCCACAGCGTTTTTAATAAAATATTACGGTACTCGCTACTGTGGGCAATCCAGGGACACTAGGATACCAATATGCATACCAAAATGAAGGCCTCGAAGATGGCCACCCGATGCATCATTAAAATGTGCAATACCTGCACATCTATGCACTCCACAGCGTTTTTAATAAAATATTACGGTACTCGCTACTGTGGGCAATCCAGGGACACTAGGATACCAATATGCATACCAAAATGAAGGCCTCGAAGATGGCCACCCGATGCATCATTAAAACGTGCAATACCTGCACATCTATGCACTCCACAGCGTTTTTAATAGAATATTACGGTACTCGCTATTGTGGGCAATCCAGGGACACTAGGATACCAATATGCATACCAAAATGAAGGCCTCGAAGATGGCCACCCGATGCATCATTAAAACGTGCAGTACCTGCACATCTATGCACTCCACAGCGTTTTTAATAAAATATTACGGTACTCGCTATTGTGGGCAATCCAGGGACACTAGGATACCAATATGCATAACAAAATGAAGGTCTCGAAGATGGCCACCCGATGCATCATTAAAACGTGCAATACCTGCACATCTATGCACTCCACAGCGTTTTTAATAAAATATTACGGTACTCGCTATTGTGGGCAATCCAGGGACACTAGGATACCAATATGCATACCAAAATGAAGGCCTCAAAGATGGCCACCCGATGCATCATTAAAACGTGCAATACCTGCACATCTATGCACTCACAGCGTTTTTAATAAAATATTACGGAACTCGCTATTGTGGGCAATCCAGGGACACTAGGATACCAATATGCATACCAAAATGAAGGCCTCGAAGATGGCCACCCGATGCATCATTAAAACGTGCAATACCTGCACATCTATGCACTCCACAGCGTTTTTAATAAAATATTACGGTACTCGCTACTGTGGGCAATCCAGGGACACTAGGATACCAATATGCATACCAAAATGAAGGCCTCGAAGATGGCCACCCGATGCATCATTAAAATGTGCAATACCTGCACATCTATGCACTCCACAGCGTTTTTAATAAAATATTACGGTACTCGCTATTGTGGGCAATCCAGGGACACTAGGATACCAATATGCATACCAAAATGAAGGCCTCGAAGATGGCCACCCGATGCATCATTAAAATGTACGATACCTGCAGATCTTTGCACTCCACAGCGTTTTTAATAAAATATTACGGTGCTCGCTATTGTGGGCAATCCAGGGACACTAGGATACCAATATGCATACCAAAATGAAGGCCTCGAAGATGGCCACCCGATGCATCATTAAAATGTACGATACCTGCAGATCTTTGCACTCCACAGCGTTTTTAATAAAATATTACGGTGCTCGCTATTGTGGGCAATCCAGGGACACTAGGATACCAATATGCATACCAAAATGAAGGCCTCGAAGATGGCCACCCGATGCATCATTAAAATGTGCAATACCTGCACATCTATGCACTCCACAGCGTTTTTAATAAAATATTACGGTACTCGCTATTGTGGGCAATCCAGGGACACTAGGATACCAATATGCATACCAAAATGAAGGCCTCGAAGATGGCCACCCGATGCATCATTAAAATGTGCAATACCTGCACATCTATGCACTCCACAGCGTTTTTAATAACGGTGCATACCAAAATGAAGGCCTCGAAGATGGCCACCCGATGCATCATTAAAATGTGCAATACCTGCACATCTATGCACTCCACAGCGTTTTTAATAAAATATTACGGTACTCGCTATTGTGGGCAATCCAGGGACACTAGGATACCAATATGCATACCAAAATGAAGGCCTCGAAGATGGCCACCCGATGCATCATTAAAATGTGCAATACCTGCACATCTATGCACTCCACAGCGTTTTTAATAAAATATTACGGTACTCGCTATTGTGGGCAATCCAGGGACACTAGGATACCAATATGCATACCAAAATGAAGGCCTCGAAGATGGCCACCCGATGCATCATTAAAACGTGCAATACCTGCACATCTATGCACTCCACAGCGTTTTTAATAAAATATTACGGTACTCGCTACTGTGGGCAATCCAGGGACACTAGGATACCAATATGCATACCAAAATGAAGGCCTCGAAGATGGCCACCCGATGCATCATTAAAATGTGCAATACCTGCACATCTATGCACTCCACAGCGTTTTTAATAAAGTATTACGGTATTCGCTATTGTGGGCAATCCAGGGACACTAGGATACCAATATGCATACCAAAATGAAGGCCTCAAAAATGGCCACCCGATGCATCATTAAAATGTGCAATACCTGCACATCTATGCACTCCACAGCGTTTTTAATAAAATATTACGGTACTCGCTATTGTGGGCAATCCAGGGACACTAGGATACCAATATGCATACCAAAATGAAGGCCTCGAAGATGGCCACCCGATGCATCATTAAAATGTGCAATACCTGCACATCTATGCACTCCACAGCGTTTTTAATAAAATATTACGGTACTCGCTATTGTGGGCAATCCAGGGACACTAGGATACCAATATGCATACCAAAATGAAGGCCTCGAAGATGGCCACCCGATGCATCATTAAAATGTGCAATACCTGCACATCTATGCACTCCACGCCGCACAGTGGTTCGGTTTGTATGGGAGAGCGGAAAAAAGTCTGTTTTATCTGAACGGTTCAACAGATTTAAATGAAATTTGGCAAGCATGTTTATATTAGTCTTATACATATTTGGTCAAAATTTGGTTGAAAAAAAATAATTAGAAACAAAGTTATTGACATTTTTCTAAAATTTGAGGGATTTGATGTTTGTATGGCAGAGCGGAAAAAAAATCTGTAACATCTGAACTGTTTAACGGATTAAGATGAAATTTGATTCGCATTTTTAAATTAGTCTTATACACATTTTATCAAAATTTGGTTAAGAAAAAATCATTAGTAAAAAAGTTATTGGCTTTTTTTTCTAAAATTTGAGTGTTTTGATGTTTGTATGGGAGAGCGGAAAAAAGTCTGTAAAATCTGAACTATTAAACGAATTTTAATGAAATTTGACAAACATGTTAAAATTAGTCTTATACATGCTTGGTCAAAATTTGATCAAGAAAAAATTGTTAGAAAAAAAGTTATTGACATTTTTATAAAATTTGAGGGTTTTAATGTTATATTTAAATAAAAGTTTTTTTTAGTAAAACCTTAACTTTTTATTTTGAATATATATATATATTATAAAATTAAATTTATAATCGATCGTTGTTCCACACAATAATATCCCTGTTTTCCTCCATAGTCATTTGAATTGGTACCAAAGATGTCATAAACGTCCGAAGTTTCTTCATTGTCAAATGTTTGACTGTATTGTGGTTGTCCAGAGGCACCATCGCATCCCCATTTAGTGTACAGTGTTAAAGACTGTCCTACAATTCTGGTTATCTCCTCTGATGTCTTTCCTTCTAATAACCTTGTTACAGTGTGGTCTAACAATTTTTGTAGTTGCACACTTGCTGAGCTTTCCGTAATGTTTATATCTAAAGGATAGCACTTTTTCTTTGCTTCCAGTAATTTAATATAAGGTGGAAAAACATCATGTCCTTCGTCTTTTAGTGCATGTCTCAATACTTCATATTGGCGTTTCGACAATTCTGCTTGTATAAATAATGCAAGAGCCTTATCCGGATCAAATTGTGAACAGGAAAAGCTCTCTGATGTTGCTGCATAGTTTATCTCTTCTCGAGGAAATATATTTCTAATTTCGTCCCTCTTATACCTTTTAGCTCGATCACAGCATTCGTCAAAACTCTTTCGTGGTCTTCCCATATTAGTTGACGTTTCGGGCAATACACTTTGGGTTAGGTCTACTTGGAAAACTCCTTCGAGCCAATAAGTGTATTTTTTTTTAAAAATGACTTTTTTTTCTATGAACTGCGTTCCATCGACTTAAAAAATGAGAAATAAAACGTTTCTTTAATTCTGATAGCACAGTTTCTATTTGCTCAGAAATTAAGTTGGGGTATTTCCTTACAAAATATGGTCGAAGATTTTGAACATCTTACCCATTAGTAATAAGTTCACTACACAACACCGAATAAGGAATTTCGATTGAATCCATTTTAATGTATTGAATTCACTATATATGTTTGTTATTATATTTAACTTCACTTTCACTTATTGCACCTTGCACAAATGCTCAATAACTCAATACTGACTTTTTTTTCATTAATCCTTTATATAAATAGATTTAAGTAAGAGATTTTATTCTAATAAGCCATTACTAATCCTTACAGGTAATAAAAAATTACGCAATACAGAACAAAAACAAAGCAATAAAACTTTAAAAAGAACACTTTTTTTATTTTTACCTGCCCTACTTTTAGCGAAAAATTAAAAAAAAATAAAAGATTATCCCTAATCCCTTTCTTTATTTTGTATTAAGCTCTATCATATAATTCAAAATATCATAAAACTATATTATTTTTCGTGTGTTGCTTTCAAGAAAATTGAGTTGAAAGTTGAAAAATTTTCCAGGCAGAAATAAATGGTTTCGCAAAAATCGAAATTCTCAGCCCTGGGTCAATGTATTAATTTTGTTTTATTTTTAAAATAACGTTTGAAATTTTTTTTTAAAATAATGGGCCTAACCAGTTCATTCTGACAATTAATACCGAAGTAATCAAACTTTTTGGTAGACACCACCGTCAAGACGGAGTTTTTTGAAATCCGATTAAGTGAAACATTTTTGAGCATAACTTCCACATCTGCACGTATCTGCAGCTGATTTTTTCTGTGCTTTAACATGAATGTATGGAGCATATGGTGGCATACCTACTTTCTTGGTATCTTTTGGAGCTGTTTTTTTAAATCAAAAAGTTTTAAAAAAAAGCATTTTTTCTTAGTACTAAAGCTTCAGGCTACTTATTGAAGGTATCTTTTATAAATAATCAATATTTTTTTTTTATTTTTAGATAATCGAAAATAGACCAATTAAATTATTTAAGAAACTAGAGAATTTATCTGCAGGAACTTCGGAAAAAAACATCTCAAAATTTGTTGAAAATACGGTTCGCGATTTGAGTAAAATTATTTTTCAACTTTGATTGCTTGTAAATCAGAACATACAATATATATGTTAAAAAATACTTTTAAATCATACGCTTTGGTTATCTAAGAGTACTTTAACATAAAGTTTAAAACGATAGACATGACTTTTTCAAAAGACTTTTTTCCGCTCTCGCACCACTGTGCGCCGTTTTTAATAAAATAGTAAGAGACTCGCAATTGTCGGCAGTACCTCAGATATTTGATGTTTCATCCTAGATATTAACTATCTGTCTAAAAATAATATTTCATCATACAGAGAAATACTGTTGCAAAACAAATGTGCTGTGAGTGTGATCATTACAATTTTTCAGAGGAAAACTCGAATATTTTTTAAATTTCTCAGGTAAAATTAATAATTTATGGAAACGAACCACAAATCATCAAAGAATTCGAAGAAACGAAACAATGACATTGAATACTTATGCAGGTACCTACTACGAATATTTTTGTCATTTCTCAAGGGGAATATAAGGACAAATCGCAAAGTACTTCCCCACATTAATATCCATTAGTTTATCTTATGCCATCTTTAAATGTAAACTTTTTCGCCTTGAAACAATTTTCACTGCCAATCTCTTAGGCCAGGCGCGCACATGCAACTAAACAGTTTGGTTTCGATTTTGACCGGCGCGCACCCCCATATAAGCCCATTATGTGCTCAAAATGGAAACCAACCTGTTTAGTTACATGTGCGCGCCTGGTCTTTGCTCACCGCTTGAATTATTTATGCAAATGTATAGATTGAAGCTCTAACAAATTGATTTTATACGCCTTAACCGATTGATATCGGACTTCAAAGATATACTCTGGGACTTATACCAAAGATTTCCTGAAGTTAAGACATAAATCGGTTTGATCAATTGATTTTTATTTGCTGGTATAAACAATAACAATCCAAATTCTTCCAAACGAAGGTAATTTACAAATTAATTTTTCTTTTTTATTTGAAGGGCCTGCAGAAACGTGGTGCGCGGTTAACTACTCAAACAGGAATTATGGTTTGATTTACGATGGAGATATAGAATCGCATACGTATATCGGAGAAAAAATGTGTATGCTGAAGACATAGAAGAACAATTGCAACAATTGAGCCGAGTTAGAACGGAGAGTGTCGGAAAATAACTAGTGTTCCAGATGAAGAGAATAGAAAAAAGTTACATGCTTTGGTTGAAAATGAAGAAACTAGAAGAAAATTTAGATTTTTAATTTCGATTGATGTGATTAAATGATTTTTTAGATTAGATAAAGACTTTATTGAACAAAATTTCTTATTTCGATATCTTAACAAATCATAAATAAGCAAGGTCTACGCCACCGGCCGTCTGCCAGTGACAATTTTATGTTTAGTGATTTTATTAAATTATACAGTTTAACATTTAATTTAATAAAATATCTTTTTTGTACGTATTTCATTGTTTATAATTAGAATATAGCTCGTCCATAATATTCTTCCTGCATCTTTACGCCCATTTTACGTTTGTAAATTTTTCATCTCAACATTGCTCAGGACACTTTTCAAAAACTGATATGCGGATTTCTACTAGAATGGTGTACCCTCATGTTACGCAAACCACATGTATCTAGAAGGTAGAAGATCATTTCTATACGGAATGAATGGCATGTGATGGTTAATGTGAGGAGTAAAATTTTGAAGCCTTGTAACAAAAGAGGTTCAATGCGTTTGTAAACTTTCTTGTAAGTTTCTCAATTTTTGAAAAATTCGTTCTCACTGGTGTTTTGACAAGTTTTACAAATTTAACTGAAAAAAAATACCAAACAGACCTATATTTACAAATCGTAACTATTTGACACTTCAAAATGAACTTAGGAACGATGTTAATAGGTGAAATAGTTTGAAATCGTAAATATGTTTGATTAAAAAAACGACAATAGTCAACTATTGTTAACAATTGTCAACTATTGTCAGAAAAATAACGAACCACTGGTAGATTTATCAAATAATTTGATGTGCGCGAAGTTAGCACCGCCATTTTTGATTTTCAACAAAAAAAATTGTGCTGTAATACGCTCAACTTGTGCTGCCATGTGCCGTTAATATTTTTGAAAAATTCGTAAATTCTCAAATTTTACGGATACAATTTTTGGGAAATTACGATTTTTTTAAAAATCAAGGTTTAAAGAAATTGATTGTTGCTCAAAACATAATATGGTAGAAATTGCCCTTTAGCCCTTAAACAAATTATTCTTAAAATTTTGCAAAGCAAAATATTTTATTGAATAATCAAATCATAAATAACAAATCAA